>OY856307.1:2500-5002500 GCA_963693445.1 Agonopterix heracliana
CTAACCTAACCTAACCTAACCTAACCTAACCTAACCTAACCTAACCTAACCTAACCTAACCTAACCTAACCTAACCTAACCTAACCTAACCTAACCTAACCTAACCTAACCTAACCTAACCTAACCTAACCTAACCTAACCTAACCTAACCTAACCTAACCTAACCTAACCTAACCTAACCTAACCTAACCTAACCTAACCTAACCTAACCTAACCTAACCTAACCTAACCTAACCTAACCTAACCTAACCTAACCTAACCTAACCTAACCTAACCTAACCTAACCTAACCTAACCTAACCTAACCTAACCTAACCTAACCTAACCTAACCTAACCTAACCTAACCTAACCTAACCTAACCTAACCTAACCTAACCTAACCTAACCTAACCTAACCTAACCTAACCTAACCTAACCTAACCTAACCTAACCTAACCTAACCTAACCTAACCTAACCTAACCTAACCTAACCTAACCTAACCTAACCTAACCTAACCTAACCTAACCTAACCTAACCTAACCTAACCTAACCTAACCTAACCTAACCTAACCTAACCTAACCTAACCTAACCTAACCTAACCTAACCTAACCTAACCTAACCTAACCTAACCTAACCTAACCTAACCTAACCTAACCTAACCTAACCTAACCTAACCTAACCTAACCTAACCTAACCTAACCTAACCTAACCTAACCTAACCTAACCTAACCTAACCTAACCTAACCTAACCTAACCTAACCTAACCTAACCTAACCTAACCTAACCTAACCTAACCTAACCTAACCTAACCTAACCTAACCTAACCTAACCTAACCTAACCTAACCTAACCTAACCTAACCTAACCTAACCTAACCTAACCTAACCTAACCTAACCTAACCTAACCTAACCTAACCTAACCTAACCTAACCTAACCTAACCTAACCTAACCTAACCTAACCTAACCTAACCTAACCTAACCTAACCTAACCTAACCTAACCTAACCTAACCTAACCTAACCTAACCTAACCTAACCTAACCTAACCTAACCTAACCTAACCTAACCTAACCTAACCTAACCTAACCTAACCTAACCTAACCTAACCTAACCTAACCTAACCTAACCTAACCTAACCTAACCTAACCTAACCTAACCTAACCTAACCTAACCTAACCTAACCTAACCTAACCTAACCTAACCTAACCTAACCTAACCTAACCTAACCTAACCTAACCTAACCTAACCTAACCTAACCTAACCTAACCTAACCTAACCTAACCTAACCTAACCTAACCTAACCTAACCTAACCTAACCTAACCTAACCTAACCTAACCTAACCTAACCTAACCTAACCTAACCTAACCTAACCTAACCTAACCTAACCTAACCTAACCTAACCTAACCTAACCTAACCTAACCTAACCTAACCTAACCTAACCTAACCTAACCTAACCTAACCTAACCTAACCTAACCTAACCTAACCTAACCTAACCTAACCTAACCTAACCTAACCTAACCTAACCTAACCTAACCTAACCTAACCTAACCTAACCTAACCTAACCTAACCTAACCTAACCTAACCTAACCTAACCTAACCTAACCTAACCTAACCTAACCTAACCTAACCTAACCTAACCTAACCTAACCTAACCTAACCTAACCTAACCTAACCTAACCTAACCTAACCTAACCTAACCTAACCTAACCTAACCTAACCTAACCTAACCTAACCTAACCTAACCTAACCTAACCTAACCTAACCTAACCTAACCTAACCTAACCTAACCTAACCTAACCTAACCTAACCTAACCTAACCTAACCTAACCTAACCTAACCTAACCTAACCTAACCTAACCTAACCTAACCTAACCTAACCTAACCTAACCTAACCTAACCTAACCTAACCTAACCTAACCTAACCTAACCTAACCTAACCTAACCTAACCTAACCTAACCTAACCTAACCTAACCTAACCTAACCTAACCTAACCTAACCTAACCTAACCTAACCTAACCTAACCTAACCTAACCTAACCTAACCTAACCTAACCTAACCTAACCTAACCTAACCTAACCTAACCTAACCTAACCTAACCTAACCTAACCTAACCTAACCTAACCTAACCTAACCTAACCTAACCTAACCTAACCTAACCTAACCTAACCTAACCTAACCTAACCTAACCTAACCTAACCTAACCTAACCTAACCTAACCTAACCTAACCTAACCTAACCTAACCTAACCTAACCTAACCTAACCTAACCTAACCTAACCTAACCTAACCTAACCTAACCTAACCTAACCTAACCTAACCTAACCTAACCTAACCTAACCTAACCTAACCTAACCTAACCTAACCTAACCTAACCTAACCTAACCTAACCTAACCTAACCTAACCTAACCTAACCTAACCTAACCTAACCTAACCTAACCTAACCTAACCTAACCTAACCTAACCTAACCTAACCTAACCTAACCTAACCTAACCTAACCTAACCTAACCTAACCTAACCTAACCTAACCTAACCTAACCTAACCTAACCTAACCTAACCTAACCTAACCTAACCTAACCTAACCTAACCTAACCTAACCTAACCTAACCTAACCTAACCTAACCTAACCTAACCTAACCTAACCTAACCTAACCTAACCTAACCTAACCTAACCTAACCTAACCTAACCTAACCTAACCTAACCTAACCTAACCTAACCTAACCTAACCTAACCTAACCTAACCTAACCTAACCTAACCTAACCTAACCTAACCTAACCTAACCTAACCTAACCTAACCTAACCTAACCTAACCTAACCTAACCTAACCTAACCTAACCTAACCTAACCTAACCTAACCTAACCTAACCTAACCTAACCTAACCTAACCTAACCTAACCTAACCTAACCTAACCTAACCTAACCTAACCTAACCTAACCTAACCTAACCTAACCTAACCTAACCTAACCTAACCTAACCTAACCTAACCTAACCTAACCTAACCTAACCTAACCTAACCTAACCTAACCTAACCTAACCTAACCTAACCTAACCTAACCTAACCTAACCTAACCTAACCTAACCTAACCTAACCTAACCTAACCTAACCTAACCTAACCTAACCTAACCTAACCTAACCTAACCTAACCTAACCTAACCTAACCTAACCTAACCTAACCTAACCTAACCTAACCTAACCTAACCTAACCTAACCTAACCTAACCTAACCTAACCTAACCTAACCTAACCTAACCTAACCTAACCTAACCTAACCTAACCTAACCTAACCTAACCTAACCTAACCTAACCTAACCTAACCTAACCTAACCTAACCTAACCTAACCTAACCTAACCTAACCTAACCTAACCTAACCTAACCTAACCTAACCTAACCTAACCTAACCTAACCTAACCTAACCTAACCTAACCTAACCTAACCTAACCTAACCTAACCTAACCTAACCTAACCTAACCTAACCTAACCTAACCTAACCTAACCTAACCTAACCTAACCTAACCTAACCTAACCTAACCTAACCTAACCTAACCTAACCTAACCTAACCTAACCTAACCTAACCTAACCTAACCTAACCTAACCTAACCTAACCTAACCTAACCTAACCTAACCTAACCTAACCTAACCTAACCTAACCTAACCTAACCTAACCTAACCTAACCTAACCTAACCTAACCTAACCTAACCTAACCTAACCTAACCTAACCTAACCTAACCTAACCTAACCTAACCTAACCTAACCTAACCTAACCTAACCTAACCTAACCTAACCTAACCTAACCTAACCTAACCTAACCTAACCTAACCTAACCTAACCTAACCTAACCTAACCTAACCTAACCTAACCTAACCTAACCTAACCTAACCTAACCTAACCTAACCTAACCTAACCTAACCTAACCTAACCTAACCTAACCTAACCTAACCTAACCTAACCTAACCTAACCTAACCTAACCTAACCTAACCTAACCTAACCTAACCTAACCTAACCTAACCTAACCTAACCTAACCTAACCTAACCTAACCTAACCTAACCTAACCTAACCTAACCTAACCTAACCTAACCTAACCTAACCTAACCTAACCTAACCTAACCTAACCTAACCTAACCTAACCTAACCTAACCTAACCTAACCTAACCTAACCTAACCTAACCTAACCTAACCTAACCTAACCTAACCTAACCTAACCTAACCTAACCTAACCTAACCTAACCTAACCTAACCTAACCTAACCTAACCTAACCTAACCTAACCTAACCTAACCTAACCTAACCTAACCTAACCTAACCTAACCTAACCTAACCTAACCTAACCTAACCTAACCTAACCTAACCTAACCTAACCTAACCTAACCTAACCTAACCTAACCTAACCTAACCTAACCTAACCTAACCTAACCTAACCTAACCTAACCTAACCTAACCTAACCTAACCTAACCTAACCTAACCTAACCTAACCTAACCTAACCTAACCTAACCTAACCTAACCTAACCTAACCTAACCTAACCTAACCTAACCTAACCTAACCTAACCTAACCTAACCTAACCTAACCTAACCTAACCTAACCTAACCTAACCTAACCTAACCTAACCTAACCTAACCTAACCTAACCTAACCTAACCTAACCTAACCTAACCTAACCTAACCTAACCTAACCTAACCTAACCTAACCTAACCTAACCTAACCTAACCTAACCTAACCTAACCTAACCTAACCTAACCTAACCTAACCTAACCTAACCTAACCTAACCTAACCTAACCTAACCTAACCTAACCTAACCTAACCTAACCTAACCTAACCTAACCTAACCTAACCTAACCTAACCTAACCTAACCTAACCTAACCTAACCTAACCTAACCTAACCTAACCTAACCTAACCTAACCTAACCTAACCTAACCTAACCTAACCTAACCTAACCTAACCTAACCTAACCTAACCTAACCTAACCTAACCTAACCTAACCTAACCTAACCTAACCTAACCTAACCTAACCTAACCTAACCTAACCTAACCTAACCTAACCTAACCTAACCTAACCTAACCTAACCTAACCTAACCTAACCTAACCTAACCTAACCTAACCTAACCTAACCTAACCTAACCTAACCTAACCTAACCTAACCTAACCTAACCTAACCTAACCTAACCTAACCTAACCTAACCTAACCTAACCTAACCTAACCTAACCTAACCTAACCTAACCTAACCTAACCTAACCTAACCTAACCTAACCTAACCTAACCTAACCTAACCTAACCTAACCTAACCTAACCTAACCTAACCTAACCTAACCTAACCTAACCTAACCTAACCTAACCTAACCTAACCTAACCTAACCTAACCTAACCTAACCTAACCTAACCTAACCTAACCTAACCTAACCTAACCTAACCTAACCTAACCTAACCTAACCTAACCTAACCTAACCTAACCTAACCTAACCTAACCTAACCTAACCTAACCTAACCTAACCTAACCTAACCTAACCTAACCTAACCTAACCTAACCTAACCTAACCTAACCTAACCTAACCTAACCTAACCTAACCTAACCTAACCTAACCTAACCTAACCTAACCTAACCTAACCTAACCTAACCTAACCTAACCTAACCTAACCTAACCTAACCTAACCTAACCTAACCTAACCTAACCTAACCTAACCTAACCTAACCTAACCTAACCTAACCTAACCTAACCTAACCTAACCTAACCTAACCTAACCTAACCTAACCTAACCTAACCTAACCTAACCTAACCTAACCTAACCTAACCTAACCTAACCTAACCTAACCTAACCTAACCTAACCTAACCTAACCTAACCTAACCTAACCTAACCTAACCTAACCTAACCTAACCTAACCTAACCTAACCTAACCTAACCTAACCTAACCTAACCTAACCTAACCTAACCTAACCTAACCTAACCTAACCTAACCTAACCTAACCTAACCTAACCTAACCTAACCTAACCTAACCTAACCTAACCTAACCTAACCTAACCTAACCTAACCTAACCTAACCTAACCTAACCTAACCTAACCTAACCTAACCTAACCTAACCTAACCTAACCTAACCTAACCTAACCTAACCTAACCTAACCTAACCTAACCTAACCTAACCTAACCTAACCTAACCTAACCTAACCTAACCTAACCTAACCTAACCTAACCTAACCTAACCTAACCTAACCTAACCTAACCTAACCTAACCTAACCTAACCTAACCTAACCTAACCTAACCTAACCTAACCTAACCTAACCTAACCTAACCTAACCTAACCTAACCTAACCTAACCTAACCTAACCTAACCTAACCTAACCTAACCTAACCTAACCTAACCTAACCTAACCTAACCTAACCTAACCTAACCTAACCTAACCTAACCTAACCTAACCTAACCTAACCTAACCTAACCTAACCTAACCTAACCTAACCTAACCTAACCTAACCTAACCTAACCTAACCTAACCTAACCTAACCTAACCTAACCTAACCTAACCTAACCTAACCTAACCTAACCTAACCTAACCTAACCTAACCTAACCTAACCTAACCTAACCTAACCTAACCTAACCTAACCTAACCTAACCTAACCTAACCTAACCTAACCTAACCTAACCTAACCTAACCTAACCTAACCTAACCTAACCTAACCTAACCTAACCTAACCTAACCTAACCTAACCTAACCTAACCTAACCTAACCTAACCTAACCTAACCTAACCTAACCTAACCTAACCTAACCTAACCTAACCTAACCTAACCTAACCTAACCTAACCTAACCTAACCTAACCTAACCTAACCTAACCTAACCTAACCTAACCTAACCTAACCTAACCTAACCTAACCTAACCTAACCTAACCTAACCTAACCTAACCTAACCTAACCTAACCTAACCTAACCTAACCTAACCTAACCTAACCTAACCTAACCTAACCTAACCTAACCTAACCTAACCTAACCTAACCTAACCTAACCTAACCTAACCTAACCTAACCTAACCTAACCTAACCTAACCTAACCTAACCTAACCTAACCTAACCTAACCTAACCTAACCTAACCTAACCTAACCTAACCTAACCTAACCTAACCTAACCTAACCTAACCTAACCTAACCTAACCTAACCTAACCTAACCTAACCTAACCTAACCTAACCTAACCTAACCTAACCTAACCTAACCTAACCTAACCTAACCTAACCTAACCTAACCTAACCTAACCTAACCTAACCTAACCTAACCTAACCTAACCTAACCTAACCTAACCTAACCTAACCTAACCTAACCTAACCTAACCTAACCTAACCTAACCTAACCTAACCTAACCTAACCTAACCTAACCTAACCTAACCTAACCTAACCTAACCTAACCTAACCTAACCTAACCTAACCTAACCTAACCTAACCTAACCTAACCTAACCTAACCTAACCTAACCTAACCTAACCTAACCTAACCTAACCTAACCTAACCTAACCTAACCTAACCTAACCTAACCTAACCTAACCTAACCTAACCTAACCTAACCTAACCTAACCTAACCTAACCTAACCTAACCTAACCTAACCTAACCTAACCTAACCTAACCTAACCTAACCTAACCTAACCTAACCTAACCTAACCTAACCTAACCTAACCTAACCTAACCTAACCTAACCTAACCTAACCTAACCTAACCTAACCTAACCTAACCTAACCTAACCTAACCTAACCTAACCTAACCTAACCTAACCTAACCTAACCTAACCTAACCTAACCTAACCTAACCTAACCTAACCTAACCTAACCTAACCTAACCTAACCTAACCTAACCTAACCTAACCTAACCTAACCTAACCTAACCTAACCTAACCTAACCTAACCTAACCTAACCTAACCTAACCTAACCTAACCTAACCTAACCTAACCTAACCTAACCTAACCTAACCTAACCTAACCTAACCTAACCTAACCTAACCTAACCTAACCTAACCTAACCTAACCTAACCTAACCTAACCTAACCTAACCTAACCTAACCTAACCTAACCTAACCTAACCTAACCTAACCTAACCTAACCTAACCTAACCTAACCTAACCTAACCTAACCTAACCTAACCTAACCTAACCTAACCTAACCTAACCTAACCTTTTTTTTTTTTTTTTTTTTTTTTTTTTTTTTTTAGGTGGGGAAATCCTCATGGATACCCGTCGCCTTGGGGACGACGACGGGTTATGCCGGACTCTTACCGGCTAAAACCCCACCGTGTTTCGCTTCTTGCCGCCGTAGAAAGGGGTTGCGGGAACGCGTTAGCACTCGCAGCGCAACCCCAGCGACATCCCTTTCCAGGGGCCGTCTTTTGGAGCCAAAAGGTGGCTCCGGACTCTCCTTAGTATCGTGTGTGTGTGGAACACAAACACACACACGACATCCGTCCCGGGGGCTTATCGCATCATCAGGTGACTGACTTCCCCACGTCAGTCACCCAGCGGCTCCCATTTAAGCTTCTTAGGGCTTCTTCTTGGGTGGGTGCGCTACTGCACATGTAGCGCTTCCCAAAATGTGCCTCGCTGGTTTTTCCGCCACAGAGCACATAACGCAATGTGGCGGAGCTTCACATCTCCGGGCCAGATGACCGGCTTTACCGCAGCGGTAGCATAGGTCGCTGCGGTCCACCTCCGAGGTGCATAGAGCATGTACGTGCCCTAGCTCCAAGCACTTGTAACACCTCATGGGTCTCGGAGGCAGTAGCTTTACTTGCGCCCTGACCCACCCCACGGTAAGCTGATCCTCCTCCAAAATCTTTTTTGCGGCTTCCATTGGGCAGCGCAACCAACAGTGCCGTCGACCTAAGCCGTCACTACGGATCTTCCCGATCTCGATGGATTCCCCTGGACATCCACCAACACGGGAGAGCTCCCTTTTAATTGTACTCTCTAAGACCGAATCATCCAGCCCTGAAAGACGCAACTCTGCGGATTTCGAAGGTCTGGAGATTCGGACATACTCCTCTTTGTACACCTTTCTCAGCCTTTCCGCCAAGAGGTCAGCCTTCTTGCCACTTTCTGCTCCAGGGAGTTCGAGGATTCTACCTCCGTTAGCAGCTGTCCTGAACCTGACGTTCTCAATGTCAAGTTCAGAGAGTTTCACCCTATGCCTCATTGTGCGTAACACCTCAGTGTATGTTAGCTTGTCCTCCGCGGCAGGCAGCACGTTTACTATTACAGCCGACGACTTAGGAAGTCGCAGCTTCACCGGCTTCCCTCTCTTCTCGGCTCCAGGCTTCAACGGCGGTTTCTGGCTCGCCCTTTTCTTCTTTTTGCCAACCTCGGTCCAGCCCTCCCCTGTGGGCTGTGACTCCGGTGGTCTCTGTTCTCCGCCTCCTTGGGGCGGCTCAGGGGGGGGTGGTGGATCACCCTTGGGTTTCACCTTCCTCCTTTTCCCTTTTTTTCCTCCTCGTGACCCCGACGGGGGGTCGGGACCCGACTTAGAACCCGGAATAACCGGGGGTTCGGAACGGGGCCCATCGTGCGCCAGAGGAGGGCGGAGGTTCTCCTTGGGGAGAAGCCTTCCCTCCAGTGCGTCTAGTCTTGCATTCATCATGGTCCCAACTTGGACCATGATCGAATGCGTAATCTCCTCTACGGGCACTGGAGGCGGCTGCCTGTAACGTGCGCGCATTTCTTGTACCTCCTTACGGAGCCTTGCAACTTCGGCATGCAGGCGGCAATTGTCCGCCTGCAGTCTTGTCGTCTCCTCAGTTGCAGTGCGCTTCTGCAGCTGCTCCCCCGCCAGCACGATCTGGTTCGCCGCATTCTTCAAGCAGCGAATGTTCGTCCCCTTAATGTGGCCAGAAGTGACCGCGACGTGCTTGATGACGGCCACATTCGCCATAATTTTCTGCATAAGGTTTGACTCATCTAACGACGCATCCCCCAGTATTCTGGAGGAGTCGTCGATGAGCCAAGTGGCCACCTCATGTTCGCTTTGCCACCCCTCTCGTTCCATTTCGGCCATGACAGCCTCAGCCTGGATGCGTATCTCCTCGCGCCTGGCCACCCGGGGATTTGCCAAGGTAGCCTGACCAGCAGCTGAAGACCGGCCTCTCCCTCTTCTGGCTGTTGCGATCTTCGCCATGGGCTGTGACGAAGAGCATTCCCCTTGATCCTCCTCAAGTCGCCGCTTTAGAGTAGCCTCCGAGCATGACGACAACGACTCGACATCCAGAGAGTCATCCGAGTCGATCTCCTCAAAAGTGTCTCCCTCATGGGTCCTTTTGGAACCACCTGCCGAAGCAGGGAAGACTGGGGACGCTGGTCTACAACTTGCAGCATCCACTACCATCTCAGGGTCTTTTATGCCACCCCTGGCATCTGCCGAAACAGAAGTTTTAGTTTTTAAATTATCCATTTCTATTCCCACGATTGCAGGGGAAAACAACAGGTACGTCCGGGCAGAGCCCCCTTTGCCCGGATAAGCCTAAATACTCAGGAGGCCAGCCGGGCCAGCCTGAGGGTTATTAACGACTTTTCCTTGTCGGGTACGTTATTGACTCTCCTTGTCTTGGCCCGGCCAATGAAGGCAAGGCCCCTGCGGCGGTCGGTCGCCTGGAGCCGCTAGACATGATCAACGACACTCCAGGCGATAACGACACCCACCCTGGCGGTGGCGGGAAGGGACTCCTTCCCCGCCTGCTCTGCGGTAGTGTAAGTACACACAGAGCCCGCCTCTACTCCTTCCCGTGCTCTACAGCACCTACCTTGCTCGTCCACTACGCCCTCTGCCAGAGGGACGTGCGGAGAGCCCTCGCGCACAGGGCGGTTTGACCCAAGCGGGGCCCCACCCCGCGCAAGTGGTGTTCTTAGCTTCGCTTCAAGCATTACTCGCTTGTAGCTACTGAGCCCCCCCGCCACGACAAGGCGAACACCCTGGGGGGGAACCTAACCTAACCTAACCTAACCTAACCTAACCTAACCTAACCTAACCTAACCTAACCTAACCTAACCTAACCTAACCTAACCTAACCTAACCTAACCTAACCTAACCTAACCTAACCTAACCTAACCTAACCTAACCTAACCTAACCTAACCTAACCTAACCTAACCTAACCTAACCTAACCTAACCTAACCTAACCTAACCTAACCTAACCTAACCTAACCTAACCTAACCTAACCTAACCTAACCTAACCTAACCTAACCTAACCTAACCTAACCTAACCTAACCTAACCTAACCTAACCTAACCTAACCGGGGGAGAAACTGGACCAGGTTCTGGAGGGTCTCCACCAATTGGCTGTAGCCACCGCTAGCATGACGGTGGCTCCTGACCAGAGTTTGAGGGCGGCAGTGGAGGACCTGCGCATGGAGGTGTCCGTTATCGAGGATGTGACCGTCGAGACGGCGGCACCTATTCGAGTGGCGGTGGAGGAGCTCCGTGGTGAGGTCCGGCGGGTCCTGGACATGGGTGCGGGGGGTGCGGGTGCCCAGGTTAGCCCCGCCTGTGGTTGCGAGGGCGTGGCGTTAGAGGTGGCAGCCCTGCGCGATGCCATAGTAGCGGGGTCGCTTGGCGCGCCGCCCCCGAATTCATACTCGGAGGCGGTGCGCCGGGCGCCTCCGCTGCACCGAGCGGCGGCGCATGCGCTACTGGTGGGGAGCACCGACCCCTCCCGCACGGCTGAACAGGTGATGACAGAGGTTGAGGCAGCAGTGGATCCGCGAAACACTGGAGTGCGCGTTGACCGAGTGCGCAAAGTGAGGGACGGAAGGGTTTTGTTGGGGTGCCATGACCGTCGGGACCTGGACAAGATGGCTCAATGCCTGAGGGGCAACGCCTCGGTTAGTGTGGAGGAGGCTTCACCTAGAAACCCCCTCATTGAGATCCGCGACGTCCTGGCGGTTAACACTGACGACCAAATCGTTCAGTCCCTCCGGACGCAGAATACTAGTGTCACGGGCACCATTAACTGGGGCAAGGATACGGCGCGCGTCCGCTATCGGAAGCCTGCGCGAAACCGCTTGGAGCGCCACGTGGTGTTAGAGGTTTCTCCACAGCTGTGGCGCTCCATGATGGACGAGGGTCGCGTATATGTGGGTTTCCAGTGTCGGACGGTGCGTGACCGTTCACCACTGGTCCAGTGTTCGCGATGCCTGGGCTACGGACATCCCCGGCGACTGTGCCGCTCCGAGGAGGTGTCCTGTGCCCATTGCAGTGGACCCCACATGCGCGACGACTGTCCGCGCCGCGACGAGCCCCCCACGTGTGTCAATTGTGCGCGCGCTAAGTACACAGAAGGCGCACTGGCCCATGTAGCGTTCAGTGGTGAGTGTCCTGAGCGGCAAAAGTGGGACGCAATAGCACGTTCCCGCGTTGCGTATTGCTGAGGGCACTCCTGGCGAAACACTGATCCTGCAATGTAACTTGGACCGCGCGCGGTTGGCGACGGCAGAGCTGTATGCTTGGGGGGTTCGTCGGGGGGCGGTGGCATTGCTAGTTCAGGAGCCCTATGTGGGCTCCACAGGCGTACTTACCATGCCCAGTGGGGCGCGGGTGGTGCAGGCTCGGGGGGCGGAAGCTAATTGGGCCGCGGTGGTAGTGCTGGATAATTCCGTCACTATCACCGTGGACCCCGCGCTGCAGACGGATTGCTTGGCCGTGGCCATCCTTGGCACTGACAGGGGGCCGCTGGCGCTACTGTCTGCGTACGTCCCCCCCCCGAGGGTGGATGCCGCGCCCTACCTGGCCCGCCTGGCCACTGTGGTCCGCGCTCTCCCAACAAAGCGCATCGTGTTGGCAGGTGATTTCAACGCCTGGCATACGCTCTGGGGCTCAGCGAGGACAAATGACCGCGGAGAGGCTCTCGCTGACCTGATGGCCGAGCTCGACCTTGAAGTACTTAATGAAGGGTCGGAGCCTACTTTCCAGGCCTGGCGGGCAGGGCGGGAGCACTCTTCGAGAGTCGATGTCACCTTCTGTGACGGCGCACTTCTGTCGAGAGTTACTCGGTGGAAGATTCATACAGGTGTCACTACATCGGCGCACGCCGCCATAGAGATTGCCCTCGCTGAGCAACCACAGCGTCAGCTGGCCCCATTATCCGGTACACGTAGGTACAACACCAAAAAAGCAGACTGGCTTAAGTTTCGCGGGGCGTTGGAGTCGCAGTTGGGAGGGCGCGACGCGCTGAGCCTGATTGCGCTGCAGGAGAGTGAGACGAGGGAGGCGGTGGAGCGGGCGGCACAGGAGTATGTGCAAGCGGTTACGGCCGCGTGCGACGCGGCCATACCCAAATTGAAACCCCCGCGCTTGAGGGCCGACCCACCCTGGTGGACCCCGGACCTCGAGACCAAGCGTAGGGAGGTATTAACTAAAAAGCGCCGCATACGCTGTGCCGCTCCGCGCCGCCGCCAGTTTGTGGTAGACGCGTACCTTGTGGCGAAGGAGGAGTATAGGGCTGCTTCGGCGTCGGCCTGTACCGCCAGCTGGGTTAAGTTTTGCTCAGCTGCCGAGCGGGAGAGTATGTGGGACGGTATTTACCGGGTGTTGCGCAGTACGGGGCGCCCCCGACCCGACGAGTTGCTGCGCGGACCTACCGGCGCATCCTTGTCGCCGCAGGGTTCCGCGCAGCTCCTCGCGGAGGTACTGTTCCCGGACGACGATCCGTCCACCGACACGCCGGAGCAGGCCTGTATTCGTGTCCGCTCGGTGCTCCCCTCGCTTGGGCCCTCGGACCCCCCTTTTGTATGGGCGGAACTCAAGGAGGCCGCCTCCTCGTTCGCACCGCGAAAGGCCCCTGGGCCGGATCATCTGACGCCTGACATCTGTACGCGGGCGGTGTTGTCTGACGGGGGCCGTTTCCTGGCGCTCGCTAATGCGTGCTTGAGGGTGGCCAGCTTCCCAGAGCCCTGGAAAGCCGCCTACATCAAGGTCATCCCCAAGCCCAATAAGAGCGACCGCCGGGACCCCAGGTCGTACAGACCAATAGGGCTCCTCTCCGTTTTGGGCAAGACCCTGGAGAAGATGCTCGTCGGTCGGCTGCGGCACCACCTTTTGCCGACTATGAACCCGAGACAATATGGGTTCGTGCCGCAGCGAGGGACCGACGACGCACTGTACGACCTGGTGGAGCACGTCAGACAGCGCCGCCAGAAGCGGGAGATCTGCCTTGTGGTCTCCCTGGACATCCAGGGAGCCTTTGATAATGCCTGGTGGCCCGCAGCTAGGCTGCAGTTGCGCGGGCGGGGCTGCCCGGCAAACCTCTGTGCTCTGCTCGACAATTATTTGGAGGGAAGAAGTATCACCATAAACTATTCCGGGGAGGAATGGGTCAAGCAGTCGACCCGTGGATGTGTCCAGGGGTCGATTGCGGGGCCCACCCTCTGGAACGTGATCTTCGATCCGCTGATTGTCGAGCTGGAGGGCAGGGGTTTGCACGTGCAGGCCTTTGCGGATGATCTGACCCTGGTGTTCAGCGGGGTGAGCATGGCGGGGCTGGAGGCCCGGGCGACGGAGGTCCTAGCTTTTGTGTATGACTGGGGAACCCACAACAAACTGCAGTTTGCGCCACATAAGACTAATATAATGGTCGTAACGAGAAGGCAGAATGTGGGTGAACCAGTCATACACATGGGCGGGACTCCTGTCTCCATTGTTAGGCAAGTTAGGGTGCTGGGCGTAATTATAGATGCGGGGCTAAGTTTTGGCCCCCATGTGGAGGCGGCCAGCAAGAAGGCCACCGCCATCTTTGGGCAAGTGTCTAGGGCGGCGCGTGTAACATGGGGAATGAACTCAGATATACTCCGTACCATTTACACGGCTGTGGTGGAGCCTGTGATGCTTTACGGGGCTTGCGTCTGGGGTGACGCAGCAAAGCGGGTGGGCGTGCGCAAACGATTGCGTTCGGTACAACGCGGGTTCGTTTTGAGGGTAGCGCGCGCCTACCGCACAGTCTCGACCACAGCTAGCCTTGCTATAACCGGCCTGCTCCCTCTTGACCTCCGCGCGCTGGAGGTTCAGGCGCTTTACGAGGTCAAAAGGGGCAAGCCGCTGCCCGAGGCGATGGACCGCCCGTTGGAGGAGAGGGTGAGCTTCCTCCGGGCTAGACATCCAGCCGAGTGGAGGGAGCTCACCATCGAGACGGTGGAGGACGGGGACGAGCTCGAGGCAAAGGTCAGATCAGAGGGGATGTGCATCTACACCGACGGCAGCAAAATTGATGGGAAAGTGGGGGCTGCGGTGACCGTGTGGAGGGGTGGCGTAGAGGTGCTCTACCGCACCCTGAAGCTGGAGCCCTTTTGCACGGTCTACCAGGCGGAACTGCTGGCGGTGCTAGAGGCGACGGGGTTGGCTGGAAAAAAGACCGACAAAATAGTTACTATCCTGAGCGATAGTCGGTCGTCGCTCCAGGCTATCATAAACAACAAGTCGGTCAACCCCCTCGCCTTTGGTGCCGCCGCCAAGATCGCGCAGCTGCATGCTGTCGGTGTAGATGTTCGGCTCGTCTGGGTCAGGGCGCATGTGGGGCTGCCGGGAAACGAGCGGGCGGACGAGCTGGCCAAACGAGCCGCTCATAAAAAAGTCGCCGCGGACTATGATAGGTTCCCGGTGTCGTATGCGAGGAGGGCGATCAGGGAGGGAACGCGAGCCAAATGGGCCGCTGAGTACGCTGAAACTATAACGGGCAAGAACATCGGCCTGTTCCTCCCTGATCTCCCGCTCGCGTACGCTTATGCCCGGAAACATGCGCCCTCGGCCCTGATGACCCAGGTTTTGACGGGCCACGGGGGAGTGGCGCAATACCTCCATAGGTTTGCGCTGAGGGCTGACCCGTGGTGCGTCTGCCAGCCTGGTGTGGTGGAGAGTGTCCCCCACATCCTAACCGAGTGCCCCAGATTCGCCGCAAGGCGAATGGAGCTGGAGCTGCGACTCGACACACCAATCACCGTGTCCAATCTTTCCCTCCTCCTGACCGGCAGGAGCACCGCAAGTGCTTTTGCCGAGTACTGTGAGAGGGTGATGCGATTGGTGTGTCGAGGAAACGGCAGCACAGCGAACTGGGCTCGTTAGGATGTGGGGCGGCTTTTCTGGTTTATTTTGTGATGAAGTCAGATAAATAAGAGAATGTGTAGTTTAGTCTATTAGTTATAGTTTATAGTTTATGTAGGAAGTCGAAGCAGCACACACGCACAAATTTTTTCAAAAATTTAAGCAAACTTTTATGGCAGTAATTTTATAGTACTTTATATTTTATGTTATTTTATAGTATTTTATTTTTTGAATATGTTAACAATTCCCGCAAAGTTATTACTTTGGCAAAATAGGACTCCGGCCTCGCGCCGGAGGTATTTCGGCTGTAGGTTCGGGGGGGGTTTTTGGTCCGTAGGTCACTGGGTGTGTTCCCAGTGGAGTCGGACATAACCGTGGGCTTGTATTCGGCCCGCGCCGAATACAAGCTCACGGTATCCATGAGGATTTCCCCCTCCAGCCGGCAAAACAAAAAAAAAAAAAAAAAAAAAAAACCTAACCTAACCTAACCTAACCTAACCTAACCTAACCTAACCTAACCTAACCTAACCTAACCTAACCTAACCTAACCTAACCTAACCTAACCTAACCTAACCTAACCTAACCTAACCTAACCTAACCTAATTTAACCTAACCTAACCTAACCTAACCTAACCTAACCTAACCTAACCTAACCTAACCCAGTCGCGCTCCATCCGCAGTCGCGTACGGATCATTTTGCAAGTTGCTCCGCGGTCAAAAAATCGAAAAATGGGTTTTTTCGCTTAAATCCACCCGTGTCATACATCAAAAGTTGCGGAGTGACGAGCCCGTCAAAGTGGTGCTATTTTTAGTGTAATCCATCAACATTTCGAAGTGCAGTGACCAAAAGTGCGAAATCCAACCAAAGTACATTTTGATAACTCTGGAAGTGACACTTATCCTTGTTGGATCCATATGATCTATGTGTTAAAAGTTGCGCATCTAGGAGCTCATTCTGGATGTGAAACTCCCAGCTCGATTGGTGAAAAACTGTAAGTACTATCAGTTAAAAAGTGAAATCTCTTTAACCAAAATTACAAAAGTGCGTGCGTCGACAGATTAATCGCTGGAACCCCAAAATTTTTTAATTTCAATCTGGGTATTCTGGTCCCCCACAACTTCCCTGGAAAAACCAGACTCTTCGGAGGCTCCACTTCGAAGATATTTGCAAATTTGTGAAACGATCCAATTGCCTAACTCTTCACCTGACGTCGTGCGGATAATTCTGAATACGGAATCCGGTGGAGGCAGCCGAGCAGAACTCGAATCCGCTTCGAGCGAGAGTCAGCGACCTAGAGTTCAGCCGGAAATCGACTTTTTCCGGACGGAAAAATTTTTTCGGACTTCGCCGCCCTATTGCTCGTCAGATAGATCTGGGAACCTATTGTTTTAAGTCGTAATCCTGTAGCTTATCTAACTGTCAATAACCCCTGTAAATTTCAAAATTTTCTGTTGAGTAGTTTTTTAGATATTAAATTTTCCCCAAACGTAGTCGAAAATTTTTCGCTTTTTACGTAATTATAATTTGAAATTTGACTTTTTTATTTGCAGCTTCTGAACTCTTCCAACTATCTTATATTGTAGTTCTGTGTATAAAAATAAGTTTAGCGAAAAGATATTGTTTCTAACCCTTTTAAATTCAGCTTTATGTAATAGTTTTAAATTTTGTAAAAAATTTGTGTAAGATTTTCATATAGTCGGGACCGCCTCTGGACGACGTTTAAGTCGGTGAAAACCGTTCCCTTCTTGGACCGGTGGTTCCCGAGATATCGAATTTAAAGTGTTTTTTCAAATTTTAAAAAAGTAACGTTTTTCGTGGGAAAAAATTTTGTGGGGCCCATATCTCCGGAGCTGCCGGGGCTGGAGTGGGGCGGTTTTCATAAAAGAGTAGAGGAGGCACCATTCTTGGCGGCTGGCGTGTCCTAGGAAAATTTCGGGAGGACGAAGTCGAGGGATTGTTCAGTCCCTGAAAAGGGAACGGGCAAAAAATTTTTATTACTCGGTCAGGACCGCACCTGTATTTCCCGGAATTATATGCGAACCGCACCCTTCTCGGCCTGGTGGTTCCCGAGATATTGAATTTAGGGTATTTTTCCCGTTTTTAAAAAAAGTTGAGAAATTTAGTAAAATCATTATTTCGGTAACCGCGGGGGCTGGAATAGTGCGGTTTTCGCTAAAGAGAGGAAGAGCCACCGCTCTTGGCGGTAGGTGGGTTAAAATCCGGATCCGGCTATTGAGGTTTTTTGCATCCGGGTTCCGGACGGGATCGGCTGGAGCGGCCGCCCGAATCCCAGAAGAACGTGTCGACAGCCAGCCTAAGGGCCTAGGGAGACCGGGTTTGGGCTCTCACTCCCTATTCCTTGGAACCCGTGACAAGCAACATGTCGGACCCCGGATCGGACAGACCCAAGACGAGAATTCAGACTGGCAGCGGGTCTACATCTACAGCTGCCACGAAAAAGAAAATACCGAAAGCTGCCGAAAGGCGCCGAAAAACCCGAAACAACCGGCAAAGAAGCCTAAGGACCAGCCCAAAGAGGGGGAAGAACTCGAGCTGAGCCTTGACCTGGCGGAGCCACTGGAAACGTCGTCTCCGAAGACTGAGGACATTGGACGCTTGGCAGTTAAGCATCCCCAGCATCCCAAATCGGACTCCAGCCTGCTCCGGATCAAGACTACAATCAGGCAAGCCAAGACGGCGCAAGCTCTCGAGCAGGCCATGAGTGCCCCTGAGCCGGATCCGCCTGCTGACCCCGCACTCGAGGGGGAACAAACCGAAACCGACACGGATGGATCGCTGGACGGATCCTCCAGGTCAGTCTGTGGAACCCGCATGGCCATGAACGACCTGCCGCGAATGGCAAATCAGGTCCTTCAGCGAGCTAAGTTGGGGCTGGAGAGCTCAGGCAACATCCGTAGGGATATTAAGGAGCAAACCATCATTGCCCTCCACACCCTACATGAGATGATCCTGAGACTCTCCGATTCACGCTCTATGCACATGCTGGAAGCCCAGCGGCTTAGAGCCTGCAAGGCGAGTGAGCTGGAGACCAGGGAAAGGCAGCATTCTAGGGCGCTGGGGGATCTGTTGAGTAGGTATGAGGGCATGTCGGGACTAATGGAGGCAATGAAAAGGGACATCGAAGCCACCCGCCTTATATTGTCCCACGAGCTGTGCGGCCCGGTAGACGAGACTCTGAAGCTCGCTTCCAGATTGAGCACACACATGGCTGAAACCCCTGCTCAATTGACCAGGCTTGGAGCGGAGGTTCAGGCTATCGGACTGAGGGAGAATGCTGCCGGTGTTGCCGCTGATGGAGTAGCGATGGACTCATCCGATCTCCTAAGGGAACTAAAGGGCATTAGAGAGGGACTGGCAGAGCATATTCGCCTCGAAGAGGAGAAGCTACCCCTCGAGCAAAGACTCAAAAACACCATAGAGGGAGCCATGGAAGATCTCAGGGAAGAGGTCAGAGAGTACGCCCTGCACCCCCCGATCGTCCCCGGTCCAGCGATCATCGAGCAGGCCGGGGAGGGGCGGGGGCTGGAGGCTGGTCTCGACGACCTCCAAGGACAGCTGACGAGACTGGAAGCGGCTGTGCTGAACATACGCGCCGAGCCAGACGAGGGCCTGAAAGCGGCAGTAGAGGTTCTCCGCACGGAGGTCTCTGCCATCGGAGATGTTGCGGTGGCAGCGGCGGCGCCCTTGAGAACGGCTATTGAGGAGCTTAGGGGAGAGGTCAAGGGGGCACAAACTGCTCAAAACCACACCGCAGAGGGAACAGAGGCCCACACATCCGGGCCACGACCGCACGCCTCATCGCAGCGAACACACGCCACGCCGGACGGCGGCGCTCCCACACGCTCCTTCGCGGAAGTGGCGAGGACGCCCCGCTACCCGGTAATGGTAGAATCCATAGACCCCAGGCAGACGAGTGGTGATATCGTCAAGGACATCACCTCGAAGGTTGACGTGATCAGTCTGGGTGTGGGCGTATCCAGGGTTCGGAGGGCACGCAACCAGAAAGTTATTATAGACTGCGTGTCGGAGGGGGATCGTGACAAGCTCAAGGGTGCCCTAAAGGCTGAGAACTTCACAGTAGCATCGCCTCGCTCCGGGGATCCCTTGCTCCGCCTAATTGGGGTCACACCCGACCTCACAAATAATAAAGTGGAAGAGGCGATCCTATGCCAAAACTCAAAAAAGTTAAGCGCAGTCGCGCCGGCACACCGCTGGGCCAAAGTACAACGCAGGACCAGAGGAAGGACCAGCGCCACGACCAACATCATAGTAAAGACCTCAGGACCAATGTGGGCGCTCCTGAGAAACGAGAGGATAAACCTGGGCTTTGGGTCGGTCCTGGTGGTGGACCACTCGCCGGTGATCCAGTGCTATAGATGCCTCGGATTCGGCCATAGGGCAATTGAATGCAGGAGAGCTGGGGACACCTGCGGATACTGTGCGGGTGGACACGACACGAGGGAATGCCCAAACACCGACGGGCCGCCCTCCTGCGTAAACTGCTTGGAAGGCAGGGGGGCAGATGTCAGTTGCCGCTCTCATGCGGCTTATAGCCAGGTCTGCCCCGAATGGCAGAAGTGGGACAGAATTTCAAGAGAAGCTATAAGTTACTGCTAAGGGCACCTCAATGAAAGTTACACAAAGGAACCTCGGGCATGGCTACGCAGCCCTGCAGGAAAGTATCCATGAGGCAACAATCGAAGGTACATCGCTCCTCTTACTTCAGGAGCCCTATACTAGCAACCTGGGCTATGTAACATCATCCCACAGAATAGTCCAACACAACGCCGGTACACAAGACAACCCCGTGAGAGCGGCCGCCATTGTCCTTGACCCCAACCTGAATATAGTTATAGATCCTAATTTTATATCGCATAACATAGTAGGTTTCAAAATTGTTATCAGTAAGAGTTTCACAGTAGGAATCATAAACGTCTACCTCAATAAACCTGACGACATAGACCTGGATGCCAGAAAACTGCAGCACGTCGTGACAAACCTCGGAACAGACAACATAATTATCGCCGGAGACGTCAATGCCAAAAATCCCTGGTGGGGGGGCCTCGAGGAAGACAAAAGAGGGAGAGCCCTCATGTACCTATTATCACAACTGGACATGAGTATCCTCAATGACAACACCGAACCAACCTACTACGCCGCCCGCGGGGGTGTGCTGTACACCAGCTTCGTTGACGCCACTTTCTGCTCCAACAGTATGCTCAACAAGGTGACATCATGGCGCTTGGATACCAACTCGTCGCCACTTTCGGACCATAGGAGAATCCAGTTCCAAATCGACACAGGGCCAAGAGGGCAGACAATAGCAGCGGGCACCAGGAAATACAACACTGCAAAAGCAGACTGGAATCTTTTCTCAGAGACCCTCAGTGAGGAACTCAGAGCTGAAGACATCAGCGAGGAAACTGCTAGCAGACTGAGCGAAACGGAGATGCTTGAAGACCTAACCGTCCGCTACATGAAGGCGGTAGAGAAGGCCAGCGACACGGCTATCCCACTCATAAAGACAGAGCGAAAAGCCAAGAAAAACCGATGGTGGAATAGCGACCTGGATGACCTAAAGAAAAGAGCAAACACAATTAGAAGAAGAATAAGACACTCCAACCCATCCAGAAGACCATATGTCGTGGAAGAGTACCAGCAGGCCAGGGAAAGATACAAGAAGGCAATCGAAGCCAGAATCACGTCAAGCTGGAAAGAGTTCTGCTCAAAGCAGGAAAAGGAAAACATGTGGCAGTGTGCGTACCGAATTCTGAAATCCTGCGGGGCCCAGAAAGAGGTGGAACTCCTCAAATCACCGGCTGACGGCTCGGTGCTGAATCCAGAAGAATCAGCCCAGCTTCTTGCCGCAACATTCTACCCGAACGACGATCCCACCACTGACAGTACGGAACAAAAAGAACTTAGGAGAAGCGTCCGAGAAAGCACCTTAGCAATCAAGGAAGACAAAGACTACCCTTCTTTTACTATCGATGAAATCGGCGAGACCTTTGGCAAAATGAACCCAAAGAAAGCCCCCGGAGGCGACGGGCTCACCTCAGACATATGCGAGGCCGCTTTCAGGGCATCTCGGGAGGCGCTGAGGGGAATCCTCAATGGATGCCTCTCTCGAGGGTACTTCCCCAGGATCTGGAAGAAAGCAACAGTCCGAGTGATCCCAAAGCCAGGCAAAGAGGATTACACGGCACCTAAATCATACAGGCCCATCGGACTTCTGCCAGTTATGGGGAAGGTCCTGGAGAAGCTATTCGTGAATCGAACGACATGGCAGTTGGGAAACAGTGGACACCTAAGCCCAAGGCAATATGGATTTGTGCCGCAAAAAAGCACCGAAGATGCCCTGTACGATGCCATGACCATCATAAATGAGGGCTTAAAGAAAAAGAAAATCCTAGCAGCGGTGTCACTGGACATAGAAGGCGCTTTTGACAACGCTTGGTGGCCCGCCATTTTGGACCAACTTCAGGCCAAGCAGGTAGATGGCAGTATGCGCAGGCTCATTGCAAGCTATCTCGAAGACCGTAGCATTGACTTGAAATATGCCGGGGAGATGGCAAGCAGAGAAACTAACAAAGGATGTATCCAGGGTTCAATCTGCGGACCAATGCTCTGGAATGTCCAGTTGAACCCGCTGCTGGAGGAATCGGAAACACTGGAGGCCCATGTCCAAGCATTTGCTGACGACATCCTTGTCATAGCCGAAGGGGACTCAGGGGAGGAGGTTGAGGAAAAGGCAAATGCGGCACTAGCAGTGGTTGCAGCCTGGGGTAAAGAATACAAAATGCGGTTCGCAGCCCACAAAACACAGGCCATACTAATCACCAGGAAGCTCACCTACACCAGCCCGAACTTAGTACTGGAAGGGACTCCGATCAAGTTCGGAGAGAGCCTCAAGATCTTAGGCCTAACAATAGACTCCAAACTCACCTTCAAGCCGCACTTGGAGGAAGTAAACAGGAAGACGGCAGGCCTCTTCAAGATGGTTTCGCGGGCTGCTAGGGCAAACTGGGGACTGAATCCAGAAATCCTGCGCACAATCTACACAGCAGTGGTCGAACCAACAGTCCTGTATGCTGCCAGTGCGTGGGCGCCGGTGG
This sequence comes from Agonopterix heracliana, assembly GCA_963693445.1. NCBI lineage: Eukaryota > Metazoa > Arthropoda > Insecta > Lepidoptera > Depressariidae > Agonopterix > Agonopterix heracliana. The sequence goes on from OY856307.1 coordinate 25,674, forward strand.
CACAAAGAGAACACGCCAAAAAGAGACTAGGTCGAATAACGCGAATGTTTGCCATTAAAATAGCAAAGGCCCATAGGACCACGTCACTGGTAGCCAGCGCTCTGATCTCCGGCATACTACCCCTGGACCTCAGGCTGCTCGAGCAAGCACGGCTTTATGAAGTCAAGCGAGGAAAGCCACTTGACTGCCTCCCAGGAAGAAAACTCGAAAAGAGAATCAGCCCTTTCTCCCTCATCCACCCATCAGAGCGACGCCGCACTGGTTTCGGTGTGATTCTCTGCGAGGAAGACGTGGGCGAGATCACGAACAAATGGCCGAACTTCTATACCGATGGAAGCAAGATAGAGGGGAAGGTAGGGGCCGCGGTCTCGTGCTGGAGGGCTGGAGCGGAGTACAAAACCATAAAGTTCAGACTGGAAAGCTACTGCACAGTATACCAGGCCGAGATGATGGCAATACTGAGGGCGGTGATGTTCGCGAACGAGACCTCCACAGACGCAAACATCATCAGCGACTCGCGAGCATCATTAGAGACGGTTTGCCATCCAGCGCCGGAAAATCCAGTGGCAGTCGAGATCAAGGAACAGCTTAGGGAACTGAACCGTAAGAAAAAGACCATCACCTTCTATTGGATCAAGGCCCACGCGGGCATCGCGGGAAATGAGAGAGCGGACGAGCTGGCGAAAAACGCAGCCCTGCACAATAGACAGAAACCGGCGTACGATAAGTTTCCCCTGTCTTTCGCGAGGTCCGCCATTAGGGAGGACACAATCACCTCCTGGCAGAAACGGTACGAAGAAACAGAAACCGGCTCAGGCATCAAGATTTTCTTTAAAGACGTCAAGACGGCGCACTCTATATTAGGCAAAATGGGAATCTCCAATGTAAAGACCCAGCTGCTAACAGGACACTGCGGAGTTAGGCAATATTTGCATAGGTTCAAGCTGGTGGGAGACCCAGGGTGCGTGTGCGACGGAATCGCGGAGGAGTCGATCCTACACTGCCTCACCGAGTGCCCACGTTTCGCAGCGGCTAGATTCGATTGCCAGCAGGCCCTGGGTTTTCCACTTACAGCTGACAACATTCATGAGGTAATCAAGGACAATGGCAGTCGGACCCATTTCCTAGCCTTCGCGGAGTGTACATTGCGGAAAGCCGCGAAGGCAAATGGGTCCAAATTAGCCTAGCTAAGTAAGGTAGATAATAGTTCTTTAATATTATATAATTAATAAAAAAAAAAAAAAAAAAAAAAAAAAAAAAAAAAAAAAAAAAAAAAAAATCTACGTGAACTGAAAAGAGATGGCAGTTCAATTTCGTTAAGACACATAGTAAAGTCAGTAGAAAGTAAGTCATAGTAAGCAAGCAAGAGATATTAGATAGATATATAGAGAAAGTGATAATTTAAAAGAAAAGTAACAGATAGTTAAAGTTTTCAAGGTTGCTGCATTAGAAAATAGCAGCAGTACAAAAGTAGGCCCGGGGGGGGTTTTTAGTCCGTAGGCTACTGGGTATGTTCCCAGTAGAGTCGGACATAACCGTGGGCTTGTATTCGGCCCGCGCCGAATACGAGCTCACGGTATCCATGAGGTTTTCCCCCTCCAGCCGGAAAAAAAAAAAAAAAAAAAAAAAAAAAAAAAAAAACCTAACCTAACCTAACCTAACCTAACCTAACCTAACCTAACCTAACCTAACCTAACCTAACCTAACCTAACCTAACCTAACCTAACCTAACCTAACCTAACCTAACCTAACCTAACCTAACCAGTCTCCCTCCGACCGCGGGCGCGTGCGGAAGCAATTCTGCTTTCTGTCAACTTGTCGTCCAATTCTGGACGACCGCGCTTCGTGTCGCCGTTCTGGCAACTTGTCGTCGACTTGTTGACCATCGGTGGTCCAATTGTCGTCAGGTGGTTGCTGGCAACTGTCGTCAACTTTTGGACGGCTTGTCGTCAACTTTTGGACGACTTTTCGTCAACACCATCGCCACGTCGTTCGAGCCACATTCACAACTCTGGCTTCTTCGGAGACTCCAACAACCTCGGCGACTTCTACAACCTTGGCGATGGGCTGCGGTGACTACAGCAGGCTGCGGGAGCCCCCACTTGGCTGTTGGCGGGCTGCATGTGGGCGACAGTGGACTGCGATGGCTGCGGCGGTCTGCGGGCGCCCCCATTGGGCGGCTTGCGGGCTGCGTGCGGGCGACGGTGGGCTGCGGTGGCCGCAGCAGGCTGCGGACGCCCCCATTTGGCTGCTTGCGGGCTGCGTGCGGGTTCCATGCATGCAGGCATAAACAGTGACAAAGTGACTTGGTGATATCCTCAAGTTTAATAAATGCAAACCATAATTTCTTCTATGTGACCCAAAATTCGTTAACTCACCTACTCCATCATCATTTTGTGCTACCAAAATCATCAAGACTCTCAAGCTCAGCAAATCATCATTTCCCCGTGCGACTCAAACTATCTAACTGGAAACCATCATCTTTTCTTTTCGTGCGACTCTAACTTCTGTGACTCAGACTATGTGCTAAAAGTGACTATACGTGATTGTTTTTCTATGTGCCTTGTATAACTATGTGTTTGTTTTTCCAATGTGTCTTGTATATCAATGTGTGCAGTGTAAGCTGTGTCGTGCCATTGTGGTCGTACAGTCCCACTGCACATAGTGTTTTCCTATGTGTCTTGTGTAACTATGTGTTTGTTTTTCCAATGTGTCTTGTATATCAATGTGTGCAGTGTAAGCTGTGTCGTGCCATTGTGGTCGTACAGTCCCACTGCACATAGTGTTTTCCTATGTGTCTTGTGTAACTATGTGTTTGTTTTTCCAATGTGTCTTGTATATCAATGTGTGCAGTGTAAGCTGTGTCGTGCCATTGCGGTCGTGCAGTCCCACTGCACATAGTGTTTTCCTATGTGTCTTGTATAACTATGTGTTTGTTTTTCCAATGTGTCTTGTATATCAATGTGTGCAGTGTAAGCTGTGTCGTGCCATTTTGGTCGTACAGTCCCACTGCACATAGTGTTTTCCTATGTGTCTTGTGTAACTATGTGTTTGTTTTTCCAATGTGTCTTGTATATCAATGTGTGCAGTGTAAGCTGTGTCGTGCCATTGCGGTCGTACAGTCCCACTGCACATAGTGTTTTCCTATGTGTCTTGTATAACTATGTGTTTGTTTTTCCAATGTGTCTTGTATATCAATGTGTGCAGTGTAAGCTGTGTCGTGCCATTGCGGTCGTACAGTCCCACTGCACATAGTGTTTTCCTATGTGTCTTATATAACTATGTGTTTGTTTTTCCAATGTGTCTTGTATATCAATGTGTGCAGTGTAAGCTGTGTCGTGCCATTGCGGTCGTACAGTCCCACTGCACATAGTGTTTTCCTATGTGTCTTGTATAACTATGTGTTTTTGTTTCTCCAAAGTGTCTTTTATATCAATGTGTACAGCGTAAGCTGTGTCGTGCCATTGCGGTCGTACAGTATCGCTGTACATAGCATAACTAGTATATGCAGTGCAAGTTACTAGTGCCAATGCGGTCGTTTTCTTGCACTGTACGTTTATCACTACTAATTGTTTTGTATATCAAATGTGAATTGCTGAATAATTTTACTAAGTGCTAAATCTTCAACTAATGTGTCTTATATAACTTGTAATTTATATCAAACGTGAACTATTGAGCCATTTAGCAATTAATTAAGTGCCTTTATATACCTATTGTAACTCAGACTGTCTAAAGTGTATCACATGTCTGCAAAGGGTCACATCAGAGTTGTATCAAATAGCATTCTGATGTGGCCCTAGACATAAAAATGCTTCAGGAGACATGCACTAGACTGCAGTCTTCTGTAGCGGTCTTACGTTTTGCGTTTTGCGGGCAAAACTTATTGTAATTTAGTGATTATATTGTATACTGTGAATCAATAAATAACTTTAAAAAAAAAAAAAAAAAAACCTAACCTAACCTAACCTAACCTAACCTAACCTAACCTAACCTAACCTAACCTAACCTAACCTAACCTAACCTAACCTAACCTAACCTAACCTAACCTAACCTAACCTAACCTAACCTAACCCAGTCTCCCTCCGACCGCGGGCGCGTGCGGAAGCAATTCTGCTTTCTGTCAACTTGTCGTCCAATTCTGGACGACCGCGCTTCGTGTCGCCGTTCTGGCAACTTGTCGTCGACTTGTTGACCATCGGTGGTCCAATTGTCGTCAGGTGGTTGCTGGCAACTGTCGTCAACTTTTGGACGGCTTGTCGTCAACTTTTGGACGACTTTTCGTCAACACCATCGCCACGTCGTTCGAGCCACATTCACAACTCTGGCTTCTTCGGAGACTCCAACAACCTCGGCGACTTCTACAACCTTGGCGATGGGCTGCGGTGACTACAGCAGGCTGCGGGAGCCCCCACTTGGCTGTTGGCGGGCTGCATGTGGGCGACAGTGGACTGCGATGGCTGCGGCGGTCTGCGGGCGCCCCCATTGGGCGGCTTGCGGGCTGCGTGCGGGCGACGGTGGGCTGCGGTGGCCGCAGCAGGCTGCGGACGCCCCCATTTGGCTGCTTGCGGGCTGCGTGCGGGTTCCATGCATGCAGGCATAAACAGTGACAAAGTGACTTGGTGATATCCTCAAGTTTAATAAATGCAAACCATAATTTCTTCTATGTGACCCAAAATTCGTTAACTCACCTACTCCATCATCATTTTGTGCTACCAAAATCATCAAGACTCTCAAGCTCAGCAAATCATCATTTCCCCGTGCGACTCAAACTATCTAACTGGAAACCATCATCTTTTCTTTTCGTGCGACTCTAACTTCTGTGACTCAGACTATGTGCTAAAAGTGACTATACGTGATTGTTTTTCTATGTGCCTTGTATAACTATGTGTTTGTTTTTCCAATGTGTCTTGTATATCAATGTGTGCAGTGTAAGCTGTGTCGTGCCATTGTGGTCGTACAGTCCCACTGCACATAGTGTTTTCCTATGTGTCTTGTGTAACTATGTGTTTGTTTTTCCAATGTGTCTTGTATATCAATGTGTGCAGTGTAAGCTGTGTCGTGCCATTGTGGTCGTACAGTCCCACTGCACATAGTGTTTTCCTATGTGTCTTGTGTAACTATGTGTTTGTTTTTCCAATGTGTCTTGTATATCAATGTGTGCAGTGTAAGCTGTGTCGTGCCATTGCGGTCGTGCAGTCCCACTGCACATAGTGTTTTCCTATGTGTCTTGTATAACTATGTGTTTGTTTTTCCAATGTGTCTTGTATATCAATGTGTGCAGTGTAAGCTGTGTCGTGCCATTGCGGTCGTACAGTCCCACTGCACATAGTGTTTTCCTATGTGTCTTATATAACTATGTGTTTGTTTTTCCAATGTGTCTTGTATATCAATGTGTGCAGTGTAAGCTGTGTCGTGCCATTGCGGTCGTACAGTCCCACTGCACATAGTGTTTTCCTATGTGTCTTGTATAACTATGTGTTTTTGTTTCTCCAAAGTGTCTTTTATATCAATGTGTACAGCGTAAGCTGTGTCGTGCCATTGCGGTCGTACAGTATCGCTGTACATAGCATAACTAGTATATGCAGTGCAAGTTACTAGTGCCAATGCGGTCGTTTTCTTGCACTGTACGTTTATCACTACTAATTGTTTTGTATATCAAATGTGAATTGCTGAATAATTTTACTAAGTGCTAAATCTTCAACTAATGTGTCTTATATAACTTGTAATTTATATCAAACGTGAACTATTGAGCCATTTAGCAATTAATTAAGTGCCTTTATATACCTATTGTAACTCAGACTGTCTAAAGTGTATCACAGGTCTGCAAAGGGTCACATCAGAGTTGTATCAAATAGCATTCTGATGTGGCCCTAGACATAAAAATGCTTCAGGAGACATGCACTAGACTGCAGTCTTCTGTAGCGGTCTTACGTTTTGCGTTTTGCGGGCAAAACTTATTGTAATTTAGTGATTATATTGTATACTGTGAATCAATAAATAACTTTAAAAAAAAAAAAAAAAAAAAAAACCTAACCTAACCTAACCTAACCTAACCTAACCTAACCTAACCTAACCTAACCTAACCTAACCTAACCTAACCTAACCTAACCTAACCTAACCTAACCTAACCTAACCTAACCTAACCTAACCTAACCTAACCTAACCTAACCTAACCTGAGCAAACCTAACCTGAGCAAACCTAACCTGAGCAAACCTAACCTGAGCAAACCTAACCTGAGCAAACCTAACCTGAGCAAACCTAACCTGAGCAAACCTAACCTGAGCAAACCTAACCTGAGCAAACCTAACCTGAGCAAACCTAACCTGAGCAAACCTAACCTGAGCAAACCTAACCTGAGCAAACCTAACCTGAGCAAACCTAACCTGAGCAAACCTAACCTGAGCAAACCTAACCTGAGCAAACCTAACCTGAGCAAACCTAACCTGAGCAAACCTAACCTGAGCAAACCTAACCTGAGCAAACCTAACCTGAGCAAACCTAACCTGAGCAAACCTAACCTGAGCAAACCTAACCTGAGCAAACCTAACCTGAGCAAACCTAACCTGAGCAAACCTAACCTGAGCAAACCTAACCTGAGCAAACCTAACCTGAGCAAACCTAACCTGAGCAAACCTAACCTGAGCAAACCTAACCTGAGCAAACCTAACCTGAGCAAACCTAACCTGAGCAAACCTAACCTGAGCAAACCTAACCTGACAGTAGGAAGGCATGCCAGCAACCATCGATACACACAAAAGAACTGCTTATGGTCCTCAGTTCGATAGCATGTTAATCGAGAAAGATACAAATATGGTGTGTTGTTTCGTAATAGGTACAATCTACACGGTGCGGTGCGTTTTCGCACGACGCACGTTGCTGTGGCGTTCTACATTACATACATACAAAAATCTGCCGCTGGAATGTCGTTGTGTCGCCGTAACGCATCGTGTAGCTTGGCTAATTTGAATCCTTGTCCGGTTTATTTTGAGAATTCTTCGTATCGAGGTATTTCTTAGTCGTTCCAATTTTGTATTTTTATTGTTCGCACGCAACCTATTATTCCTGGGCCACACGCACATGATGATGCGCAATAGTTTATTGCATCGATCTGTTTCATCTACAAGGTGTGGTGCGTAGTCGCACGACGCTCTTCCCTGCGGCGGCGTTCTTAGGCTGAGATTCAGAGACGATTTGTAAGTCATAGTTCCCGTATGTCAAAATCCATACATTTCTAATCTACTTAGCTCGAACTAAGACTAAAAAAAATCGTCTCTGAATCTCGGCCTTAGTAGTTACATACAAAAAAGCCGCGGCTCTGGGATGTCGTCGTGTCGCCGCAACGCATCATGTGGCTTGTCAATCTTGACAAAATGTATTGTTTACATAGTTTGTTAGTTGTGAGTGCCTCCAGCGTAACTAAAGGTAATTAAACTACTACTAACTAAGATAACTAAACTGAAAGCAGTGTCGTTTTGTTTTCTTTATTCGTAAACAATTCGAGAAAGCTTTCGATAGGAATAGTTTTTGCTCGAATGTTTTAATGTTGTTAGTTGCAATAAGCTCAATCTGCACGGTGCGCTGCGGTGCGTCGACGCAGTCGCACGACGCACGTCCCTGCGGCGTTCTACTCTACATACAACAATCCGCCGCTCGGACGGACACAGGATCGCTGGATCGCTCGCTCCTCGTTTTGGTTGTATCGTACTTTCCTTCTGCAACGACCTATATTGCAGTAAAATCTCGAGTTAGCTTCGCTCGCTTCAGATTATTATCTTGATAATTATAAAATTTGAGTCCATAACTGTTTTACGAAGAACTGTTTATCGAAATCACGGTTCTCAACCGATTCGTTTCGGAACACAAAAAAAATTCTTACGGTATATTATCTGGCCGCATCTTCTCTACAACGGAAGACCTTCCGAAGCGGTGGTAGAATCAAAAATGACGTCAAAAAGTTATCTATGTGATATTATTTTGAATAAAAATTTTGACTTTGACTTTGATTAGGACAATCAAATCAAACAACTAAGTAGGATCTACTTTATCATTGGAAATTTTTTTTCCTTTCACTTTCAACCTTTCACTCGAACCAGTTTAGGCGCGGGTACCTTTGCGTTCATTGGCGGCATACGATCAGATAAAAGGAATCAATCAAACCACCTAGTTTGATTTTCATCCCATCCCATGAACCCATATAACGCATTTAATTGAACAGCCTGTAAAAAATTGTATTCCTACACGCGCAAGCTGCCACCGCACTCACGCACACAGACGCAAACGGCAAATTATCGATCTTGATACTTGTAATTTTTAGTATTGAAAAAAGGAAGAAAGAAAGAAGAAAGTTTTTTTGTTTGTTTGGCAAAGTAAATTGTTTATTATTTGATACTTGTGTATTAAAATTTAACTTTGAAAAACATAATACGTTAACATTTAATTTAAAATCCCTGATTGTTACTGATAAATCAATGGATATTTTTTGTACTCGAGCGTCACGCAAAATCAACTGGACCAACGTTATACAATTAAACAATGTTCACAATAGTGAACCATAGGACCCCATAGGACCAAACTAGTGAAAGTTGTTCAGTTTGATGGTCTGAGGCACGACCATCTGATAAATGTAAAGCATTTAAATTTACATCGTGAATAATATTGGTCCAGTTGTTTTTGCGTGACGCTCGAGCACAAACAACAGACTTAAATAAAATCAATGATTTACGAATTAAATTATTTTAATGGTTGATCTTATGATCAATTATGTTTTATGTTAATTTAAGTTACATTTTAATACCTATCTAAAATGATAAATAAACTACGTTGCTAAACAAAGTACTTGCTCAAGAAAAAAAATTTAAAAGTATCAAGAAGTGGTCTTCCATGTGGAGTTGACTCTACGGTGGCGTGTGTGCGTGCGGCGAACTGCGGCGTGGCCGAGCCCTTTGTGCTCGCCGCCATTCTCGCCGCCATTGTAGTACTAGTGATGTGCCGAGACGACTATTTTTAGTATTCGGATATTAATATTAATTTATTCGATAACAATTTTCTTATTTCTTTGGTAACCTCATTGAAAGAAGATTGAAATTGGTACCTACTCGAGTATTCGAGTCCATTCTGAGCAACCATCAAACTGAGCAACTTTTTCTATGGAGCCAACAAAGAAATCGCGAAAACAGCAAATGTCATTCATAGAAAATGTCAATAGCTACTCGACCAAAATGTAGGATTTTTTGTTGTATTGTATTTATGTTAACTTGCGTGAATAGTATACCACCACTACATAAATTATTGGGTAGTTTTAATTATAAGCCTAGCAACATTTCTATGTTGGTCACACTAACAGGTTACAGAGTGGGGTAGTGGGGATTATAGCAACGGAGGCAAGACAAACCTGCACCGGCAGTTGTCTGTTGACCGCGGTAGTGAATAGTCGGCTAGCCTGGTCTATCGATAAATCTTGTAAAATTTAAATAAAATACTAAGAAATTGAAGTGTGCAAAAGTGTATAAAGTTTATAAAATTGTTTTTGAAAAATAAATCAGTGATAATTCAAAAGTGTTTAAATTATCGGCTATATTCTGACATCGAGGATATCATTTATAGTTTTATGGTCGGAAGCACCCCATAAATGAGGTAGGTAACACATTTAACCATACAGCCACTCTTACTTAATATACTTTGTCGTTTTTCGACAAGAGATGAGAAATCAAAGAGGCAATTTATGTAAGTGCTAACTGTAAGTACCTACTCGAATCAGAGTATTGTGAATCCGAAATTCCGAATACTATATTTCGCATTTTCAGCGAGTACTTAGGTATAAGGTATTCGAATCCGCACTCGAGTCCAACCTGACTCGGCACATCACTAGGGCGTAGTAGGCTAGTCATTTCATTGATAGATTGTGAGCATCAAGACGGCAGGATCATAGTCTTCGATTTAAAATGTATCTTATCAGTCACATTAAGGGCGTAACAAACGGACGCTATAATATACAGCGCAGTACAGCGCAGTATAGCGCTATACTGCGCTCTAGAGTAAGGTATAGCGCAGTATAGCGCTATACTGCACTATAGAGCGCAGTATAGCGCGATACCGCCGAGGTTGAACTCTTCTAAAGGGCGTAACAAACGGACGCTATAATATACAGCGCAGTATAGCGCTATACTGCGCTCTAGAGTACGGTATAGCGCTATACTGCGCTCTATAGCGCAGTACTACGCTATAGAGCGCAGTATAGCGCTATAACGCGTGTGCATCGAGATGGCGGGATCAAATCTTCGTTTCAAAATTTGGCCTATCGGTAACATAGTACTCCATTCAGCTGTCCCATACATTTGGGTCGAGTAGGATTGCAGCTTTGTCTTCTTCTTCTTATCTTGTGGACAAGCCCTGGTGTCAGAGTTTATTCAAAACCGTCTTACGGCCTCGTGACGTAGTTTTTATGTAACGACTACTACCACCAGAGATAGTAGCTGGGACCAAAGGCTTAACGTGCCACCCGAAGCATGGAATCATCTTTTTTTTTCAGACAATCAGGTGAATTCAGACTGCAATGTCCTAACAAACTGGGGAAAAACGCACAAAGTGAAAAATCACTAGGTGCCTCCTGTGGGAATCGAACCCACGACCTCCGTGTCAAGAGCCTAAGCTCTTAACCATTGGACGACGGAGCTTTGTATGGAACAGCTGATTTGTTTTTTGTAATTTTGATGTTAGTCCCATAAAGTTTTTCAGTTCGATGGTCCGATCAACCCCTTAAAATCCGTCTGAGAGAGTTAGGCGTAATTAATTATTATTTATTTTGATTATATTGGAAAACCAACAACAGCATATTACAGAATTTACAAGAGTATGAAACAGCATTTTGTAATTGAATTAATAATTGAACAAAAGTAATTTAATTACTTGTAATTTCAATTAAGTAATTGAAATTACCTAAGTAGTTTTATTGTTAATACAATAACATTTATTTTAGTATAATTAAAATTACACAATTAAATACCGAACATCCATCATGCACCTTCAAACATCAAATGGCTAATGCAATCATTATTTACTTTCAAAAAGCATTCATTTATAATTGGAACCAAAAAAGTAATCAATCAGTCAATCAAATCAGCCCATATCAAACCACTGCTGGGAAAAGGCCTCCTTTTTTTACTGTGCCACTCCTCACGGTCCTGTGCCAATCTGATCCATGGCTGACCCGCAAACCTTACAATGTCAGCCAAAATAGTAAATGAGCAAACAATTTGAATTAACAATAATTACAATCTAAACTTGAATGATAGCTTATGATCTGACTTAAAATCTGGTATATAATTTGTGCGGACGAAGTCGCGGGTTAACTCTAGCTACTAATAAAAATTGTATTTGTTAATTTAATTACCTTTCAATAATTACGAGTAATTAATTACATCTTACAATTTTATTAGTAGTTAATTACAATTTGCCCAACACAGGTCCTACCTACCATTTACCATGTTACTGAAAAGATACATTTTGAATCAAAGATTTTGATCCTGCCGCCTCGATGCTCACAATTTATCAATGGAATGACTGACATAGTACTCCCTAGTGATGTGCCGAGACAGGTTGGACTTGAGTTCGGATTCGAATACCTTTGCAATAATGCGCTTTCGTAATAATGCGAGTACACTATATGCGAAATAAATATTCGGATACACAATAATCGAGTAGGTACTAACAGTTAGCACTTACATAAATTGCAACTTTAATTTCTTATCTCTTGTCGAAAAACGACTATATTGAGTAAGAGTAGGTTTATACAGGCTGTATGGTTGAGTGTGTTACCTACATACTTGATGGGGTGTTTCAGACCATAAAACTTAACAACTTTTACTATGGTACCAACTTTGAAATCGCGAGAAAAAAATCTATTTCGTACATTTTGGTAGAGTAGCTATTGTCATTTTCTATGAATGACATTTGCTGTTTTTCGCGATTTCTTTGTTGGCTCCATAGAAAAAATCGCGTAAAAAAATCCTACATTTTGGTCGAGTAGCTATTGACATTTTCTATGAATGACATTTGCTGTTTTTCGCGATTTCTTTATTGGCTCCATAGAAAAAGTTGCTCAGTTTGATGGTTGCTCAGAATGGACTTGAATACTCGAGTAGGTACCAATTTGATTCTTCTTTCAATGTGGTTACCAAAGAAATAAGAAAATTGTTATCGAATAAATTAATATTAATATCCGAATACTAAAAATAGTCGTCTCGGCACATCACTAGTACTACAATGGCGGCGAGAATGGCGGCGAGCACAAAGGGCTCGGCCACGCCGCAGTCCGCCGCACGCACACGCGCCACCGTAAACTCCACGTGGAAGACCACTTCTTGATACTTTTAATTTTTTTTTCTTGAGCAAGTACTTTGTTTAGCAACGTAGTTTATTTATCATTTTAGATAGGTATTAAAATGTAACTTAAATTAACATAAAACATCTTATTTTAATTCGTAAATCATTGATTTTATTTAAGTCTGTTGTTTGTGCTCGAGCGTCACGCAAAAACAACTGGACCAATATTATTCACGATGTAAATTTAAATGCTTTACATTTATCAGATGGTCGTGCCTCAGACCATCAAACTGAACAACTTTCACTAGTTTGGTCCTATGGGGTCCTATGGTTCACTATGGTGAACATTGTTTAATTGTATATAACGTTGGTCCAGTTGATTTTGCGTGACGCTCGAGTACAAACAACAGACAAAAAATATCCATTGATTTATCAGCAACAATCAGGGATTTTTAATTAAAAGTTAACGTATTATGTTTTTCAAAGTTAAATTTTAATACATAAGTATCAAATAATAAACAATTTACTTTGCCAAACAAAATAATTACAAAAAATTACAAGTATCAAGATCGATAATTTGCCGTTTGCGTCTGTGTGCGTGAGTGCGGTGGCAGCTTGCGCGTGTAGGAATACAATTTTATACAGGTTGTTCAATTAAATGAGTTATATGGGTTCATGGGATGGGATGAAAATCAAACCAGGTGGTTTGATTGATTCCTTTTATCTGATCGTATGCCGCCAATGAACGCAAAGGTGCCCGCGCCTTAACTGGTTCGAGTGAAAGGTCTACCTATCTTAAAAAAACAATGATAAAGTAGATCCTACTTAGTTGTTTGATTTGATTTTCCTAATAAAGACCAAAATTAAAAAAATATACCTACCTACCGGAAGATTTTTTTTTTGTGTTCCGAAACTTTAAGGGGTGGTTCAGACCATCAAACTGAACAACTTTTACTATGGGATCAAACCTGCAATCGCAAAGAAAAAAATCGGCTGTTCCATACTAAACTGCAAAGTCTCCTAAACTCAAATGTATGAGACAGGCGATTTTTTTTGCTTAATTTGGTTGTTGAGACACTATTACTCATATAAAATTTGTTGTTTAACATTATAATAATAAACTGGTAAGTAATATTAGTCCGCCTATTCAATAAATAAGATGATTAATTAAATAAATCAGGACGGTTGTAAAACATCCTGTATCTATGCGACGTACTATACCAAGCAGTACAGCGCAGTACTGCCCGGTATCTTTCAGATGGCAATAGCCCCCTCTCACTCGCACAAGAACGGGACGTGCTCATGCAATGTTTCGTGCGTTAGAAGAGTTCAACCTCGGCGGTATCGCGCTATACTGCGCTCTATAGCGCAGTATAGCGCTATACTGCGCTGTATATTATAGCGTCCGTTTGTTACGCCCTTTACGCACGAAACATTGCATGAGCACGTCCCGTTCTTGTGCGAGTGAGAGGGGGCTATTGCCATCTGAAAGATACCGGGCAGTATAGCGCTATACTGCGCTATACTGCTTGGTATATTACGTCGCATAGATACAGGATGTTTTACAACCGTCCTGATTTATTTAATTAATCAACTTATTTATTGAATAGGCGGACTAATATTACTTACCAGTTTATTATTATAATGTTAAAATAGTGTCTCAACAACCAAATTAAGCAAAAAAAATCGCCTGTCTCATACATTTGAGTTTAGGAGGCTTTGCAGTTTAGTATGGAACAGCCGATTTTTTTCTTTGCGATTGCAGGTTTGATCCCATAGTAAAAGTTGTTCAGTTTGATGGTCTGAACCACCCCTTAAAGTTTCGGAACACAAAAAAAAATCTTCCGGTAGGTAGGGTACATTTTTTTAATTTTGGTCTTTATTAGGAAAATCTAATCAAACAACTAAGTAGGATCTACTTTATCATTGTAATTTTTTAAGATAGGTAGACCTTTCACGCGAACCAGTTAAGGCGCGGGCACCTTTGCGTTCATTGGCGGCATACGATCAGATAAAAGGAATCAATCAAACCACCTGGTTTGATTTTCATCCCATCCCATGAACCCATATAACTCATTTAATTGAACAGCCTGTATAAAATTGTATTCCTACACGCGCAAGCTGCCACCGTACTCAAGCACACAGACGCAAACGGCAAATTATCGATCTTGATACTTGTAATTTTTTGTAAGTATTTTGTTTGGCAAAGTAAATTGTTTATTATTTGATACTTATGTATTAAAATTTAACTTTGAAATGATGGATTAAAGGCTGTTCTAGTAAAAGATGCCGTTATATATCAGAGATTTATGTTTATTTTACGGAACGAATTACAATCAGCTTGCAAGCGATGACAGACGGATACAGTAAAGTGACAGCTCAGTGACAGCTGTCAACCTGCTTGCTTTGCGTTTACAAATACACCTATTACAGTTCCAACATGAAAAACATAATACGTTAACTTTTAATTAAAAATCCCTGATTGTTGCTGATAAATCAATGGATATTTTTTGTCTGTTGTTTGTACTCGAGCGTCACGCAAAATCAACTGGACCAACGTTATACAATTAAACAATGTTCACCATAGTGAACCATAGGACCCCATAGGACCAAACTAGTGAAAGTTGTTCAGTTTGATGGTCTGAGGCACGACCATCTGATAAATGTAAAGCATTTAAATTTACATCGTGAATAATATTGGTCCAGTTGTTTTTGCGTGACGCTCGAGCACAAACAACAGACTTTTATAAAATCAATGATTTACGAATTAAAATAAGATGTTTTATGTTAATTTAAGTTACATTTTAATACCTATCTAAAATGATAAATAAACTACGTTGCTAAACAAAGTACCTACTTGCTCAAGAAAAAAAATTTAAAAGTATCAAGAAGTGGTCTTCCACGTGGAGTTGACTCTACGGTGGCGTGTGTGCGTGCGGCGGACTGCGGCGTGGCCGAGTCCTTTGTGCTCGCCGCCATTCTCGCCGCCATTGTAGTACTAGTGATGTGCCGAGACGACTATTTTTAGTATTCGGATATTAATATTAATTTATTCGATAACAATTTTCTTATTTCTTTGGTAACCACATTGAAAGAAGAATCAAATTGGTACCTACTCGAGTATTCAAGTCCATTCTGAGCAACCATCAAACTGAGAAACTTTTTCTATAAAAATATAAATAAAATAAAAATAAAAAATAAAAATTCTTTATTTCAGACATTACATCCATATGTTGTTAGTATCACACTTAAATGACTATGTTAATACAAACACTTAAGTGTAGACCGATCCAGTGCTTTATAAAGCTACTGTCACAGTATCTACTGGAGACCATGTTCAGGATGCTGTTGGTGCTGGCGCGAACCCTCTGCAGCGCGGCGGCACACCGTTTGCGGAGCGTGGTGGGAAACCCATCGACATGAGCGTCCGCAAACATGCCAGACGCACTGCAGAAGCGCGGCAGCCCCAGCAGCATCCTGAAGGCGTTATTATATTGGGTGCGCAGGGCCCTTAGAGATCCCTGGCGATATGCAGTCCACAGACTACAGGTGTACAGAGATGTGCAGTACGCTCTAAACAGTGTTATTTTGACTTGAGCTGAGCAATGCCTGAATCTGTGGACTATCATATTGGCCCTGACCGCAAGCGCCCTGCGCTCCCTTTCTATATCTGCATCATCCTGCAGGTCCTCTGTCACTATGTGTCCCAGATATTTAAACTGAGACACTCTTTTTAGAGGGGTTCCATTCAGAGCTAATACAGGTATGTCTGAAGGACACTTTTTACCAGCCTTAAACAGCATGTATTCACTTTTGGTGGTATTATATTTCAGTCCATGCCTAGATGCATACGCCTCACAAACACTTATCAGTTTTCTTAGGCCACCAATCGATGGGCTCAGCCAATGATGATGGAGCCAATAAAGAAATCGCGAAAAACAGCAAATGTCATTCATAGAAAATGTCAATAGCTACTCGACCAAAATGTAGGATTTTTTTTCGCGATTTTTTCTATGGAGCCAACAAAGAAATCGCGAAAAACAGCAAATGTCATTCATAGAAAATGACAATAGCTACTCTACCAAAATGTACGAAATATATTTTTTTCTCGCGATTTCAAAGTTGGTACCATAGTAAAAGTTGTTAAGTTTTATGGTCTGAAACACCCCATCAAGTATGTAGGTAACACACTCAACCATACAGCCTGTATAAACCTACTCTTACTCAATATAGTCGTTTTTCGACAAGAGATAAGAAATTAAAGTTGTAATTTATGTAAGTGCTAACTGTTAGTACCTACTCGATTATTGTGAATCCGAATATTTATTTCGCATATAGTGTACTCGCATTATTACGAAAGCGCATTATTGCAAAGGTATTCGAATCCGAACTCAAGTCCAACCAGTCTCGGCACATCACTAGGGAGTACTATGTCAGTCATTCCATTGATAAATTGTGAGCATCGAGGCGGCAGGATCAAAATCTTTGATTCACAATGTATCTTTTCAGTAACATAGTCATGGGCGTAGCAATGATTTTTTCCCAGGGGGGGCCAGGCCCAGGTTAGGTCGTTGCAATAAAATGTAAAACCTGGAGCGTGCGAAACGAGCTCCATTTTTTTACGACCTAAAATCTGGAACGAAGCAAGCTCGAGATTTTACTTTACTATGGAAAAAGGAGCCAAAACCTAGAGCGAGCGAAGCGAGCTCGAGATTTCACTGAATTCTGGAGCGAGCAAAGCTAAGGGAGCTCGTTTTTACTGCAATATAGTGAGATCAGTGTTATAAGTCTTAAATCTTGGAGCGAGCGAAGCGAGCTCGAGTTTTTACGACCGAAAATCTAGAACGAGCAAAGCAAGCTCGACATTTTGCTTCACTTGGAAAACATATAGGATCCAAAACCTAGAGCGAGCGAAGCGAGCTCGAGATTTCACTGAATTCTGGAGCGAGCGAAGCTAAGTAAGCTCGAAATTTTACTGCAATGTACCTAGCTGTAGGTCCTTGTGATACAATCGTAGCCAGGAGCGAGCGAAGCGAGCTCGAGATTTTACTGTAATGTAGTGAGATCAGTGTAATTAGAATTAAATCATGGAGCGAGCGAAGCGAGCTAGAGTTTTTTACGACCTAAAATCTGGAACGAGCAAAGCAAGCTCAAGATTGCTCTAGACACACTATGAAAAGATATACGATCCAAATCCTAGAGCGAGCGAATCGAGCTCGAGATTTCACCGAATTCTGGAGCGA
Source organism: Agonopterix heracliana (assembly GCA_963693445.1). Taxonomy (NCBI): domain Eukaryota; kingdom Metazoa; phylum Arthropoda; class Insecta; order Lepidoptera; family Depressariidae; genus Agonopterix; species Agonopterix heracliana. Next base: position 43,239 of record OY856307.1, read on the forward strand.
GCGAAGTAAGCTCGAGATTTTACTGCAATGTGTCTAGCCAGGAGCGAGCGAAGCGAGCTCGTGATTTTACAGCAATATAAATTAGATCAGTGCAGTAGGTTCTAAAGATAGGAGCGAGCTCGAGATTTTGCTTCATTATAACTCGATTTCTCCAGCTCATGCCGAGGTCGAGGCAATTCGGCCTCTTATTTTTAGTAAGTGATTCATTTGATTTCTGGGGTGGGCCAGAAAGATTCTGGGGTGGGCCGGGCCCACCCGGCCCCCCCCCTTGCTACGCCTATGAACATAGTACCTACCAGTGTTGGGCAAATTGTAATTAACTACTAATAAAATTGTAAGATGTAATTAATTACTCGTAATTCATCATCATCATCATCATCATATACTCGTAATTATTGAAAGGTAATTAAATTAACAAATACAATTTTTATTTGTAGCTAGAGTTAACCCGCGACTTCGTCCGCACAAATTATATACCAGATTTTAAGTCAGATCATAAGCTATCATTCAAGTTTAGATTGTAATTATTGTTAATTCTAATTGTTTGCTCATTTACTATTTTGGCGGACATTGTAAGGTTTGCGGGTCAGCCATGGATCAGATTGGCACAGGACCGTGAGGAGTGGCACAGTAAAAAAAGGAGGCCTTTTCCCAGCAGTGGTTTGATATGGGCTGATTTGATTGACTGATTGATTACTTTTTTGGTTCCGATTATAAATGAATGCTTTTTGAAAGTAAATAATGATTGCATTAGCCATTTGATGTTTGAAGGTGGATGATGGATGTTCGGTATTTAATTGTGTAATTTTAATTATACTAAAATAAATGTTATTTTATTAACAATAAAACTACTTAGGTAATTCGAATTACTTAATTGAAATTACAAGTAATGAAATTACTTTTGTTCAATTATTAATTCAATTACAAAATGCTGTTTCATACTATTGTAAAATCTGTAATATACTGTTGTTGGTTTTCCAATATAATCAAAATAAATAATAATTATTTACGCCTAACTCTCTCAGACGGATTTTAAGGGGTTGATCGGACCATCGAACTGAAAAACTTTATGGGACTAACATCAAAATTACAAGAAAACAAATCAGCTGTTCCATACAAAGCTCCGTCGTCCAATGTTTAAGAACTTAGGCTCTTGACACGGAGGTCGTGGGTTCGATTCCCACAGGAGGCACCTAGTGATTTTGTGCGTTTTTCCCCAGTTTGTTAGGATATTGCAGTCTGAATTCACCTGATTGTCTGAAAAAAAAGATGATTCCATGCATCGGGTGGCACGTTAAGCCTTTGGTCCCAGCTACTATCTCTGGTGGTAGTAGTCGTTACATAAAAACTACGTCACGAGGCCGTAAGACGGTTATGAATAAACTCTGACACCAGGGCTTGTCCACAAGATAAGAAGAAGAAGACAAAGCTGGAATCCTACTCGACCCAAATGTATGGGACAGCTGAATGGAGAACTATGTTACCGTTAGGCCAAATTTCGAAACGAAGATTTGATCCCGCCATCTCGATGCACACGCGTTACGGTATAGCGCTATACTGCGCTCTATAGCGCAGTACTGCGCTATAGAGCGCAGTATAGCGCTATACCGTACTCTAGAGCGCAGTATAGCGCTATACTGCGCTGTACTGCGCTGTATATTATAGCGTCCGTTTGTTACGCCCTTTAGATACATTTTAAATCGAAGACTATGATCCTGCCGTAACATACTAATGTTAGGTAGGTAGTTCAGGTAACAGTGTTGGGCAACATGTAATTAACTAATAATTTATTTATTAGACTTTTTTTTTCTTTTAACTTTCTTAAGATGGTGACTTATTAGCTTTTATTAGACTCAATAAACTTCAATTAACTTTCGGTATGTCAATTTGGTCTTTATTTTATGTTTTACGAATAGAAGACATCATTTTAAGGTACAATTTTCATGTTTTTTGCAATACATCTAGTTTATCACTACAAATTTAATTTGTAACTGTAATTTTTATAAGGCAAAAGTGGTCGCAAAAAAATCATTTTAACTCCATGGAAAAAATCTTTGCCGAATTTTAAAAAAATCTTCTGTTTCTTTCTAACTCAACTGGAAACAGAAACGGCAACATCAAATGTCAAATTCTGACTTATTGAATATCGCAGTATAGCGCTATACTATAATATAACACACGGCCGCTATAATATCGACGGTCCCTACGTACATATTCCTAAGTGGTAGATACGTGATTTGCCTTTTATTGTTCCATGTCCTTCAGGTCACTCTATACTATCGATTAGTCAAAAAAAATTTAAACATTTTATGCAAATTGAACCTTAAATCCACACACACATTTCCCGTAACTACAAAATTAAGAAAGATTTCCAATGTAAACTAACATCAGTGGTAGTTCAGTAATTCTACATTGGAACGCAATCCACGCCTGCCGCGTAACTGCGACGCACTATGTTAGTTACGTTGTTTTACGTGAACAACTTTACATGCCTAAGCCAGGCCATGCCATGCAAGTGGTAGATAAGTTTTCTTACGTCGGAAAATAAAAGTACTTTTTATCAATAACTACCATTTAAGGCTTTTTATGTCGGAAATATTTTGTAAATATGATAAGAAAGTTGTATTTATGTTATTAAACTTCTGTAACTTCGTCTGGTTTTGGAAAAAAATATTGATTAGCCAGCCAAATTAACATCTTACAACCATCATGTCAATTCCAAATTGACATATTAGATGAAAGTTGTTTATGACCAGGAAGCTGGCATATGTTTATGACTGTGCGCGTTTGTCATTATTTATAATAATTATAATGCTTTATGCAGAAAATAGTTTAAAAAAATTATGCGATGTAAAGAGGTCTATCAAAACCTCTTTATTTATTTATTTATTTCATTAATTGTACAAATTAAAACCATGAGTTAACTAACGTGGCAATGTTTTTTAAGGCAATATGAACTAGAAAATTGGTTATGCCGATCACATGAGCGCTGATGTTTGTCGTGAAAGAGAGTAACAGTAGCTATAAGTAATATATGGGATGTTCAGATGGGAAGATGAATACCCCTCCATAATAGCCCTCTCCATTGCCCTTTGTGTGACTCTCAGGCTTTTTATGAGGCCAGGAGTGAGCTACTACGTCTCAATTTCGTATGTCAAGTACTTAATATTCTATCCTATTCTGTGTCGTCACTGGCAACACACACTGGTCAATGACTTTCGTTTTGAGACACTGCAGTGTTTGGCCGAGAAGATACTACGCAGTCCATACGTCCTGAACGATGTCCAGCCTTTGATTCGTCTATTGACCTCTATCTCGAAGTGGGACCATCCTAACTGGATGGTCTGTCCCTGGTTAACATAATCGTAGTAACTTCGAACTCAGAGTCTACGATCTTTACAGGAGTGGGTAGAACATGGACATTTGACATGATCTTCGTCTTGTCCATGGTAATTTTCAAACCAACTCGTTCGAAGGCTCTGCTAAGGTCATCAAGCATTCTACTGAGGTCCTCCATGCTCACCGTCATAATGACTATAATTATCTCACCCTGAGAGACTCAGCCCTTTCCAATCCAAAACCTTGAAAACATCTTCCAGTGCCACGGTGAACAGTTTCAGAGAAACTACGTCTCTATGCCTCACACCTCGCTGCGGTAGGATAGGTATCTATTCTGGTCATGTAATCGGACTGACATAGTGGCAGTAGCATTTGAGCACTTCCAAGTACCAGTAGTCAACTTTTCATCGCTGGAGAGACTGCAGTACAGCCCATGTCCCATTCAAATCAAAATCTTTTTCGTAGTCCACGAACGCCAAGCAACGAGGCAGAGCGTATGTATGTGGTACGCGGTGCTAAAGTTTGTTCGGAACCCAGGTTACTCGGGAGGTTGGAATTCGTCCAAATGAGCGCGACACGGTTCGTATCAACTCTCGAAAACAGCTTATAGACATGGCTAAGAAGTGAGATGGGCTTATAGTTCTTCAGTAGGGCATTATCGTCCTTTTTAAAGAAGAGAACCATCAAATTTCTGTTCCATGTCTGCGGCGATTTCCCCTCAAGTATGACGAAGTCAAACAGCTTCTAAAAGGCTTAAGGACCGGTGTCAATAGTGACACCCACCACACCAATTATTCGTTTTAAATTAGGTTGGTACTCATATCGTATGGTCTAACAAGTCGCCTTATATTATTGCCAGTGTATCAAAATAGTAAAGTCTACTACTAGAGCACCGCCATAACATTTATCGCTCTATTCCATCAAATTAATTTCTGGAAAAATAGCTTAACGAGATAAGGCCGCCTTTGATACCCTTCTCGCCTATGTTGTAAATTGTATTTGTCTGTTTCTGACGTTTAAATATAGAACATTAATTATTTTATGTTATCAATATTGTTAAGTCTCAAATTAGTTACTTACTTAACTATTAACAACTGATAATAAAGTATGTAATTTTTTAAACCTTCGTACGTCCACGATTCACTAGTAGTACCGAAACTCTGTCCAGTGTGACGGGTACACACAAGGTATGAGGAACGGGGTTAAAATTTATTAATAATACTAAAAAAGTTTACTTTTTGTTGTAACAAAACACTTCGCCCTTACGTTCAAACCCCGTATCTCCATAATGTTTCCCATGTACAATGATCTATGTGACAGTTAAGATTTTGATCGATCGTGAGACTACCGCGTAATAATTAATATGTACCATATACGTTATTTGTAATTGGAGCGTTTCCGATGTAGAACTAAGCAAGTGACTAATAACACACTTCCAATGAACTTTTTGAGTTTTTTCTTTATGTTTCATATAGTTTACCGTATATTAAACCTATATTCCAAATTTCGTCACTGTGCTACAAATAGGACGTGAAATACACAGGTTTGAAACTTAAAAGTGCTCTCCTGTAAAATTTGACTTTTGCACTTACGGGAATGTACGTAGGGACCGTCGATATGTTGCTGTACTCTTCTAACACATGCCAGTTGCTAATCGCTGCCTCTCACTCGCACGCAGGAGAGAGACGTGCTTATGTAATTTTGCGTGCGTAAGAAGAGTACAGCAACATATTATAGCGCGTGTCTGTGACGACGCCCTTAATAGATGAACAGTGATTTCTATTTAAAACTACGAATAAATATGGAAATATAATTCACGTCAAAAAATGAGCCCACGAACTTTGGTGTACACCACGCAAGCGCGCAAGACTCAATCATTATGGCGACTCCAATTACGGCGTTTGCCGCCAAAACTCATGGTGCCAAAAATTAAGGAGATTTTGTTCGGAGTTATCGTTCCATATTTATTTCTTTATTCGTAGATTTAAAATTATATCGGTCAAGGGTAATTCTGAATATGATTATGGCAAAGAGATTTAATTATTAAGTTTAAATCTCTTTGGATTATGGACTCAAAGTATAATGGTGATAGACGGTTTGTCCATATAAAAAGCACGATTAGTACGGGACGCCGGCCACGCCGGTCGTCACGGCGCGGGCGTCGAATTGAATTCGAAAGAAAGAGCGTCCCAGGTGCCAGGTACAGCTGCCAGGTGTCCCAATTTGCGCGGGACGGACGTCTAAATTTTCAAGGTCTGGGGACGCGTCCCGATTTACACCGATTTGGTCCCATAGAGAAAGTTGTTCAGTTCGCAGGATCGAGAGGAAATCGGAGTATTTAAGAGAATATTATTCCGAGAGCGAAAATGCGCGCGGCATACAAACGTACAGCTTGGCAAAAAAGTCGTGATAAAACATGAGGGCGCTGCCTCCACGCAAGAACGTCAAAATCACGAATAACCTGGCAACACCACCATACAAAAATTTTAGTTCCACCTGTCACCACGATCATGACTTTTTTGCCAAGCTATACTATGGTGATATTTTCAATACTAACCAATTAAAGTCATTGAAATTTTGCAGAGACAATCTACAAATTTCTATGCTTCTATTCTATAGAGTCAGATTTTCGTTAAAATATACAGTTTCAATGCTAGGATTAATTTTAGATTTGTATGGAAATCTTTGAGGCACTGTAACTTGAAAACTATACATTTTAACGAAAATCCACTCCATACAAGCATAGAAATTTGTTTCTAGATTGTTTCTGCAAAATTTCATTGACTTTAATTGGTTAGTATTGAAAATATCACCATAGTAGTTACGTTTGTATGGAGCGCGCTCCGAATAATATACCCTTAATACGAGTAGGTATTAAATACAATGAAGTACAAGGTTTAGTAGTATTTATTTATTTTAATATCAAAGATTGGTTTACCAATGATAATAAAACGAATCAGTAGCTACTTAGCCATAGGTAGTACATTACGAGTTAGAGATAAATTGTACTGTTATTTATTATAATTGCGATCGCGCGCACAGCTAGTCCAATAGTCAAACATTTAGTGAATAAACAGAACATCGAATTGGATCCTATTTTTTGGCACTATTATACTTACCTATAAAGTAATATCAACGAATAAATTTAATGTAATTTTATTTAAAATCTTAGGTATTAATCTAAAGTTCGCTTCGATCTTCTTACTGACGATTTCGGCGACCTGCAACAAACAACGTTATCTTAATTAACCACACATTTATAAACGTAGAAAGAGAAGGAACTAGAAGGAAGCACGTCGAATCTATTTTCATACAAATTGTATAGGATTTTATGACTATCGCTGTCTCATACGCGGTTACACTGATGTTCCGTCTACCAGCGTAAGCGAAAAATACTTCGCCTATGTTTATAAAACTGTAACCAAAGTGTGTCAGTACATTTAGTTATTTCCTTTTTGGAGAACTGATAGCAGATATACCTATTGATAGCCTGATGCTGACAACAAGTTTCCACTTAATTATCTTCTATCCCACATTAGGTGTCCCTGATTCCAAATCATTTTATTTTAATTTTTTGTTTGTCTGTTCGTTTGTTTGCTCGAGCATCATGCGAAAACTGAACCGATTTTGATGAAACTTTTTTTTGTTTGAAAGCTTAATTTGACTTAAAATCAAGGAGGTACCTATTCCTACTTATGAATATGAATATGAATAAATACGATCAGGACAATACCTACTTATAATTTGTGCGGATGAAGTCGCGGGTAAAAGCTCGTATATTATAAATAATAGTCATCATCATCAACACAGCCTCCCACTGCAGGCTGCAGGGCACAGGCGGGTGGTGTAGGCGGGTAGTGGTGTAGGGTGGAGGGTGTATGGGCGTTAGTGCACCACGCGTGCCCAATGCGGATTGGTAGACTTCATATACGCATAGGAATTTCTTCTTCAGCATATGCAGGTTTCCTCACGATGTTTTTCCTTCACCGTTTGAGAGCAGTCGGTATTACGTATCCATTAGTTAGAAAAACTCATTGTTACATGGCATCTGGTCCGTGAGGATTCGAACCGGACCTCAAGATTGAGTTTCCATAAGGTCTCCGCAACGCGCCACCATCGCAGTGTAGTACGGCATAATTCCGAGATTATCTGAGTATGACTTATCCCCATGGGGACTGACTGGGTTGGATTGGTTGGAAGTCGCAAGTTTGACTTGTCATCGCGGTGAAGAGCCTTGTCAATCAGCGTGAGAGGCTTGAATGAATGATATTTATTGCAATAAATGTGGTACCTATGTTAAGGTATTGGGCTTGCTGATTGGCCGGGGCCAGGGCAGGGTGCGCGGACGCATCGGTGCTAAGTACGAGTACTTCACTCGGGGAGGCTCTCTTCTTGCACGACTTCTTTAGAAGAAGTGCCAGGTGCATTTTGAAAACTTGATTAAATGGGCTAACTTTTCAAATAATTTGCCACGTTAGCGCCATAAATTTTTTAAACTGTGTGTAACTAGGTAGTCTCAAAATTGACAAATAAAACCATTTTACCGCATAAGTCTGGAGGAAGATAGTGTTTTCTTTAAAAGGTATGATCTAAAATCCTTTATTTTTGAATTGGGTCTACTGAAAATTTTATTCAGGATTCCGTAACAAGTATTTTCATGAAAAAAAAATGAATTTACAAACTTGTATTAACTACATATCTAGAAGACGATTTTCCAATGTAAAAAATTTACAATTTGACAACAGCATCTCGAACTATCATACTTCGTTTTTTCCCCCCTGACTGAACAGTTATAAGCTCGTGTAGGTATCTCCCGTTTTCGGCTCGACGTTGATTTTTAGGACACCCTGTATATAGAACGTCTGAATTTAATTCACTAAAAACAATAGGGAGCAGAATCGCTAAGAACCGCCGAAAGAACTGTATCGATTCGATATCGATTGAATTAGAATCGGTAACCGGATCGAACGGGAGCTCGGGAGGGGAGGGGAGGGGAGCGGGTGTATAGTGTACCTACCTACTCGTATACTGTACAGTACGTACCCTTGTCCTTGTTGGACTTGAGCTGTTTGTTCTTGTTGCACTTCTTGGTGAGGCGGCGGCTGGGCTCGCACGCGGGGTCGCTGTTCGGCTTCAGCGGGTCCGTGCGCGACATCTCGCCCGTCGCGCCGCACGAGCTCCACGCCGACTTCTCGTAGCGGCACGCTGCGGACACCGACACACACACCGCTATCACACAAGCACACGCACACGCACACGCACGGACGCGGACAGAAGGCTCCACACGAGTACCGACCCGACCGCCGATAGGGGAGCGGACGACCAGCACACGTAGCATGCTACACGTGATACGGCTGTATCCAGTCTTTTATCTCTTTCGTTAGCGCGCAAATAGAAAGAGAGAGAAGGTGTGATAGCGCCGTATCACTGCGGCATGCTAGCTATGCAGGGCCCTATTCAACAAACGTTACAATTGTAATTTAAAATTACAATTCTGGGTAACTACATTGCTGAGAATGTTAGGCATAATATGTTACCTACAGCAAGTTTAGCGTCATAAGTACTCGTAACCAGCAATGTACCCAGAATTGTAATTGTAAATTACAATTGTAACGTTTGTTGAATAGGGCCCAGTCAGCGACCACACAGCCTAATAGACGCCTAATAGACTTATACGTCTTACTAAAGCAAAACTAAAGTTTTGGCCACTTGGCCACATCCGTGACCCGTGTACATCTCGTGAGTTTATTACAATATAAAATACGGAAGAGGAGAAACATGGCTCCCTGTACAATAAAATGGTGTGGAAAATATGTAGCCAATCATCTAATTTCAAAAAAGACGGCATAACTTTTCATATGAAGCCAATTTCAAGATTATTATTGTCAAGAATCAATTTATTCAGAGCTCAAATTATGCTGGTCCGAATCCAAAACGAAAGCATTATGGTTATCATTACATCCCTTTCTTTCAAATACAAATAAGTACTGCTTATCCTTTCTTCCATTACTGTCACGCGTTACTAGTTCTGTGACACCAGTGTGGGCATTAATCGGTTAATTATTAATCAATATTTGATTAGTTTTAATGAATAGGATGGCTGCGGTAGGAGAAGAAGGCCGAAGAAAAGATGGATGGCCGAAGAAAGTGCTATGACAATAAACTATGTATCCAAAAACTTACTAAATAACTAGCCTTCAAGCGATTTTTATGTAACACTTAGCGGCCGTTTTTAAGGTTCCGTACCCAAAGGGGGAAAACGGGACCCTATTACTAAGCCTACGTTTTCCGTCCGTCCTACCTATTCAGGGCTGTAACTTTTGAACCGTAATAGTTAGATAGTTGAAATTTTCACAGAATATGCGTTATTACGACGGATTTGTTGACAAATATTAAAAATTTCAAAAAGTAAAAAATAAGGGGGGTTCTCAACAAGAAACTAGTTTTTATCGACGTTTTTTCTTCTCGCAAAAACAGTAATACATACAAGCGTCAAACTTGGTGTGATTAATGATTATAGAGCAAACTCTACAGTATAACAACAAATCATAAAAACCAGCCAAGTGCGAGTCGGGCTCACGCTTAAGGTCCCGAAGAAAAAAATGTTATTTTCCAAGTTAATATGTTATGTTCTGTGGTGGTGTGGTACGGAACGGAACCCTCGATGCGCGAGTAGCCCGACTCGCACTTGACCGATTTTTTTTCTTTTTCGTAGATCTTGAAAGTGGAATGTTTAGAACCTACAAAAGTGTTACATAAAATTAGCTTGAGGCTTTTATAGTTTATTGTCGTAGCACTTTTTTAATTTAGGCATTCTTTATTGACAAATCTTTATTCTTGTGGTGAGGGCGCCACTGAGCGTGTAATAGGCCTCTTAATCAAACTAACGAATAAAATTAAAAATTAGCAAAACTGATCAGATTGACGATTACATTTTTAATTATACTTCCTATCACTAATTGTGATTTATGACATGCCATGACCTTGAATCGGCCAATCAGCATGCATTTCTTCCTTTTCCCCCCGCCTCACTTACCTCAGCGCATTGACACAGTTATTTGTTTCGAGAAATTAAAACAATAGGCGTCTATTAGGCTGTGTGGTCGCTGGGCCCAGTCAAATCAGCAACTCTCAATCCAATGTCAAAACGTGCGCCTCGTATCAAAAATATCTACTAACGAGTGACGTCATTAACATTTCATTACTTTTTATAGGTAAGATTAAAAATAGTAAGTATTCAAGCTAAAGAATTACAGAAAATGAGAGTAAAGCGTCATTAAAAAAAAACAATTACTAAGAAGATAAAACTAAAATACTTTAAATATTTTATGCAGTCCGCTGCCCGCTCCCCTATTAACTAATTAAAATAATTTTTCCGTAGGACTGAGTAGTTTTATACCAACATGGTGGTATCGTTGGATTCAGTATATTATTTTCCTGAGTAGGAAAAAAGGCGGTGTCGCTTTCTCAATCGGTGCAGTGTGGCAGTGCGGGTTATGAGTATGACGTCATCAATTTTATGAATGGGACTAAACATGGACTAAACATTTATTTTCTCTGAAACCTGTCGCGTTGGGTATCAAATGAACGGACTGCATGAGCCTATTCTAAAAATATACTACACCATTAACTTTCAGCAACTGGTTTAAAAAAAAAAACAAAAAGTATTTTCAAAACATACCAAGGTAGGAGCCGTTTCCTACCTTGGTATGTTTTGAAAATACTTTTTGTTTTTATAAATTTTTGTAAAACATACGCCAAATGACTCATTAACATCCTGATATTTAAAAAAAAAACCAGTGGCGAGTAACCTTGCCTGCCGTGCAGGAGACGATGGTTCGATCCCCGTTCTGGCCGACTCGTAGTACCACTGGCTTTTCGGCGAAGGAAAACATCGTGAGGAAACATGCGTGCTTCAATTTTGAGGCTTTGATAAAGTTATATACCTATGTCAAGATTGACAGTCGAAGATACGAAAGCGTCGAAAAACCAGTACTGGTTCCTAAACCCTATACATATACACGCACACATACATAATTTGTATGGCGCCTCACGCACACCAACCTATGAAACTTGGCCCCTTTTGTTTTATACGGGATATCATCCTCCATTACAATTTTCCCTAAACTTTGGCCTGGTTAAGTCTTTGCAAGAGAACATTGTAAGTAGAAAGAACTTTTTTAAGGCTGACTACGCTAAAATATGTAATGAGCTCAATTCGATTGACTGGGAGGACAGGTTTATTGCTTGTGAGACGGTAGTTGAGATGGTTTCCGTATTTAATGCTGCACTCCAAGAAATCACTGAAAAATATGTTCCGAATACCAAACCGAAAAACAAAAATTTCCCAGTATGGTTCTCGAACTCACTAAAACGATTACTGCGCGAGAAAAACAAGTATCGCGTCAGAGTAAAAAAGTATGGCAATCCTCGTGACGCCTTGTCCTTTCAGTTGTTGAAAACTAGATGCAAAAAGTTACAAGAGCTTTGCTACAAAAACTACATGAAACGCCTCGAGAACTCTTTATCTCGAAACCCAAAATTATTCTGGTCGTTCGTTAAAAATAAAAGAAAAAATACTAGCAACTATCCTTCTGAGATGTTCTTGGGTGGGCATGCCGCGACTAGTGGTACAGAGGTATGCAATTTATTCGCAGCCAACTTCGCCTCTGTGTATACCGCGCCGAGTAACGTGATTCCTCTCGATTTTAGTGTAATACCACAGAGCGCTAATAGCTTGGGGTCTGTGAGCTTCTCGACGGATGACATTTACAAGGCTTTGAGGAAACTAGACAAAACCAAGGGTGCTGGTTCTGATGGTATACCGTCGTTTTTCGTCACCAAATGTGCTGGCCCCCTTTCGTACCCACTTGCAAAAATTTTTAACGAATCATTGCGAGTCGGTGTTTTCCCCTCTTGTTGGAAAGTTGCACGGATCGTGCCTGTGTTTAAATCAGGAGACAAAAACTTGATAAAAAACTACAGGCCTATCTCTATACTGCCTGTCCTTGGGAAGCTCCTAGAGTCCTTAGTGTATCCAATTATATCGTGGCACGTAAAACATATCATTACACCGCAACAGCATGGTTTTGTCAAGTCAAGGTCCACGGCCACCAATCTAGTCTCGTATGTGGAGGTTTTGTCGGAATCGGTAGACGCAAACACGGCTGTGGATGTTATCTACACAGATTTTAGTAAGGCTTTCGATAGAGTGGACCATGCTATCCTACTCCAAAAGCTATCCAGAACAGGAATATGCGGCAATCTCCTTAATTGGTGTGCTTCGTATTTAAGCAACCGAAGCTCTCTGGTAGTGGTTAATGGTTATGTGTCAGACTCATTCCCCACTCTCTCGGGTGTCCCCCAGGGATCACATCTGGGGCCCTTGTTCTTTAATATTTTTATTAACGACATCTCGTCATGTTTTAGAAACTCTAAATTCTATCTCTTCGCTGACGACCTAAAGTTTATGAGGCCTATTGCAACAGAAGACGATACATTTCTGCTGCAAAATGATTTAGATAGACTGGCGGAATGGTGTGTGAATAATAGGATGTCCTTGAATATAGAGAAATGTTCATTTATTCGGTTCACGAGAGGCTATTCGACCCCAATGCATGATTACAAGCTTGGGGGGTCTGTGCTCAAGAAAGTTACAGAAATAAAAGACCTCGGAGTGATTTTGGATTGTAATTTGCGTTTTAATGTCCATATAGATGATATCGCCACAAAGGGATTCAGGATGTTGGGTTTTGTCCTGCGGAACTGCAAAGATTTTAAGAAACCCTGGAGTAAAATATTATTATTCAATGCCCTTGTAAGGAGCGGTCTCGAGTATTGTTGTACCGTGTGGAATCCACACTATGAAGTATATGTGAAACGTATTGAGCGAATTCAAAAGCGGTTCCTTTGGCATCTCTCATACAGCTTTAACTTGGCAAAGAAATTACCAAGCTACGAGGGTCGGCTAAAGTATTTTGAGATGCAATCTTTGGCTTTACGTAGGAAATTCCATGATAATGTGTTTCTATACAAGATTGTGAATGGCATCCATGATTGTCCTGAACTACTATCGCGATTGCGTTTTTATGCTCCAGCGAGACTACCTCGGATATCGAGATATGTTCCCTTCTGCGCTACGCAATCACGAACCAACCTTGGCCAGTTCTCATCTATGAACAGAATTGTTAAGGGGTTCAATAGTTTATACAAGGAGCTAGAGGTTGACATATATTTCGACAAGCTGTGGAAGTTTAAGGGCAAGGTTCGCCAGGCCTTGTTTCGGGGAAATGAATTGTACCAATAACTGTATAATTTTATAGTTTTATTGTTGTTTTTTCCACGTTCTTCTTGTTAAAGTACCTTAATTTTATTTATAATTATGTTCAGTTATGATAATTCAAGTTAATTTACCTCTTGTTCAATAATAATTATTCGCTTTTAATTTTGTTCTATTATGAATTTGTTTAATGTATTCATATTGTAGTATCTGTTAAATAATTGTTAATTTTAATTATTTTATGATGTATTATATGACTGTATAGATTGTCAATTGTTAAATAAATGTACTTACATAAATTGTAGTTATTATAGGTTGATGTCCTTTTACACTTTTAAATTGTCAACATTGATTGTGTTTCAAGCTATATTTTTTATAATTTTAATAATGCATGCATGATTATAAATTCTACAAAAATTGTCCAATTGAATGCCGTGGTTACTTATAAGTGAGGTTGCACCTGCCTATTGTAATAGCTTTAGAACTGTGATTGTATCTGTGTTAACTTTGTTAGTAATCCTAAATCTGAATAAATAAATAAATAAAAATAAATTCGTGAGGCTCATTCTAGACATATACTTTTTCTAAGTTTTGAGGCATATATTGTATTCTAAGAACACACACACACTTCCCGTCACATTAGACAGAGTTTTGGTAGTTAGGTACCACTTACTAGTGAAACGTAGATATTTTTTAAACTTACTTTCTTTTTACTTACTAAACGAAGTAACTAACATCGAGGTGATTTTACAGGACAAGCTTTTTTCGGTTCAGCGCTACGTATACAAAATTGTCAGTTACGTCACCTTTCAAAACGTGTTTTCTCGGTACGCTCGATCGAAGGTAGGTACAGATAAGTCAATTAGACCGATCGATGCGTCTTGGAAAATTAATTCGTCCACACTTAATATGTTAGTTACGCCAAAAATGTCAGATACGTCGTTTAGTAAGGCTAGCGACGATATGGTATGCTATGCCACTATTATTATCTATTCATATCATACGGTACTGGTCATCCTCATTTTGAATACTTTTTTTTTCACGGTTATTGATGGAGGATCGAGGGGAGCTGGAGCTCCGGTCGCGTTTCTCACCTTTCTTGCATTTCTTCTGTACGGTCTTGGTGCGCTCGCAGCCGGCGGGGTCGCCCTTCTTCAGCGTGAGGGTGCGCGAGCGCACGTTGGTCTCGCTGTCGCACTCGCTCCACGCGCCGCGCACGTAGCGGCAGGTCTCTGTGCGACAGGGAACACAACATTCATTTATGTACCTACATCGGTCTCAGATAGGTGAGTCGCCCGAGGTCTAATCATTAGCGTCACCGCTCATCGGCACCAGGGGCAGCCCCGTCGTGAAATAAATTTAAAAAGGCGGTCGGCCGACACGAGGATCGCACCGTGATCACCCGAATCGTGAGCCGCCGGTCGTCTAGGCCCTTAGGCCTACGAGACGGTGATTGATACGAGCGAAATCTCATTACTATGGCTATGGCTATGGCGGTGAGGTGTAGCGTGTTATCGCTCCAATTTAGATACGAACCCGAATCCAACACTAGTGCTTCGATACATGACCGATAGATGTCGGAAGCTGTCTATGGTTTGCGTTCCACTCGGGTCGTAGTTCGTTCGTACCGTAGAGTAAAAGACGCGAAGGGTGCTATAATACTCCACACTGAGTGGCGACACCGGAATGAGCTCAAAATCCCGTCTCACGGACGGCGCTGACTCCTCGCGTGCGAGTAGGTAGATGAATCGCCAATATACGTTAGAAATTTCGATAAGTCTCCAATACTTATTATGAATTGAACCGGTTACGTGAGAGAGAGTTTAGGTGTCTGAGTGTCAGTTGTAGAAACGCTCATTAGAGTAAATCCTCCATTAAATCTTTCGCTAGTCTACACTTTTTACTACGTCAACTATTGCTTAATGGAGCTGCCATTAATTTAATGGAGGATTAATTTTAATGAGCGTTTCTGCAACTGGAGTGCGATGCGATTTTTGAATCTCATTCGGTGAGCTCAGCAGTTGAAAATGTCAAAATTACTATGGAGATACGCATCTTTGTACCGCTAATTTGACATTCAAAAATCATAGTAGGTACAGGAGAGAGATTTTTGAGAATCTAATCCGCAGTAGAAAGATCCTACTTATCTCCATAGTAATTTTGACATTTTCAACAGCTGAGCTCACCGAATGAGATTCAAAAATCGCACTCCTGAGTGTTAGGATAATGTTAAAATAGTAGACCGAGTGTAAAAATAGTAGATTCGAAATCGTCGTCGAGACTTGCGGGTGACGACGGCGACGGGGCGAAAACGAGAAGTCAGCGCCATCTGTGAGACGGGCTTTTGAGCTCTTTCCGGTGTTCGTCGCTCGGTGTGGAGTGTGGCGCTCCTCTCGTCCGTTACTCCGTGCCGTGGGAGCGTGACGAGAACGCCGACGTTGTCGGTCGATTCGAGGTTTGTTGTCGCGCGCGCTCCTGCCTCCTACGGTCCGTGCGTCCCGGCGCGGCGTCGGACGAGGAACTGGTCTCCGTCGCGCGTCGCGTCGGACGAGGTACGGCTCACCCCTGGTCTTGGCGCCGCGCTCGCTGCGCAGGAGCAGGGCGCGGGGCGCGGGCGCGGGCTCGTCCCACAGCTCGGCCGCGGCCGTCGCCGCCGTCGCCGCCACCAGCAGCGTCGCAGCCACCCACCACCGGCGCCCGTTCTGCAACAATCGACACGATCGAACGTCACTCAAGCGCACGGTCCCGGTGACCCCCTCCCACTCCCCTTAAGTACCTAGTACAATATACCGGATGATTTTTTTTCGTTCCTGAACAACTTTGACTATGGAAGTGGCAAACCTAAAACCGCAATAAAAAATCTGCTGTTCCATACTAAACTGCAATGCGGACTCGACCCAAATGTCGGTAAGTACACACAACAAGCACATCAAGCTATACAAAACCAACATAAGCTGGCTGCGCGAGCGCGACGTCATACGGTGTTTATAAAAGGTCTAACAAAATTAGGTGAAACTATTTTAAGGGGATGATCAGACCATCAAACTGAACAACTTTCTCTACCAATATCGAAATCGCGAAAAGCTGTTCCATTCAAACCTACTCGACCTACATCTAAATGTAGGTATGGGCACGGGTATGGGACCGCTGTTTTTTTTTTCGCGATTTCGATATTGGTCCCATAGAGAAAGTTGTTCAGTTTGATGTTCTGATCATACCCTTAAAATAGTTTCACCTAATTTTGTTAGACCTTATAGCATTAGTAGGTAGGGTACCGTTGTAGTGTAGTCCAGTCATTTTAGAGTTTCCTTGTGGAAATGGACACCCTAACAATAATTCATCTATCGCTGAAACTTTGCAGTGTGATAAAGTAAAGTATATTACAGATTACGACGTACGCACATACATACATACCTAGGAATATATACATACCTACCTACCTACCTACATACATACCTACATACACACACACACACACACACATACACATACCTACCTACCTACCCGCCTACGTACGTACGTAAGCACATACATTGATACATAGTTATACATTATATGCATACATACATACATACGTACTGTTTATTGCGTTAAGGTCCTAATTTATTTGTAGGAACGGTGAGTATAAATTAAACGTCTTCTCTCTTTGATTCTTTAGTAACGACTGGAAGTCCGCCATAGAAATTGAACATAACTATATAATACTACTTATAGATATCTGCATGCATAATCTGTATCGGACATTCCGCCACCAAAACAATAGTTTTTAAACAATTTTGAACAATTCACTTTAGTTTGAACAATGGACTGTATAGAGAATTACTTACCTACATACAATTGAGCAATTATAATTTTTGTTTTTATTATTCAAGATAATTTACTTAAGTAACATTGGATTATTTACCATGCACAATATTTATATCATTTCACACATGCACTATTTGTCACGTCACTGTAATTTATCGTCCAATCAGGTAGCCGCCCACCGTAACTTACTCATCTTCTGTTTCCTTTGGAAGGAATATAATCTTGGATAAAGGTCTTTTCAAATTGTGGTTTCCTTTACATTGTATTGTCACCACTCTTACTAAATTATCAGCTCCAGGATGAAGGTGCTTTATTCTTCCCAGTAACCATTTGGTTGGGGGCATATTCTCTTCGTTGATAATAACAAGGTCTCCAACAGCTGGCGGTGGAACAGAAACTTGCCATTTATACCTTTGCTGTAACGTATTGAAATATTCTGTTTGCCATCGATGCCAGAAATCTTGTGTCATCCTCTGAATGAGTTGCCATCTGGTTAGAAGACTGACTCTCTTATGTTCATAATTATGATCTGGAACACTAATTAAAGGTTCGCCTACTAAGAAGTGGCCTGGAGTCAGTGGTGTTCCTGTAGAATTATCCATTTCACAAAGAGGCCTAGAGTTGAGGCATGCTTCGATCTGGGCCAATAGGGTGGTCATTTCTTCATAAGTAAGCCTGCTGTCTTTGTTCACCCTGGTTAGATGCCTCTTGGCTGATTGAACGCCAGCTTCCCATAAGCCTCCACAGTTTGGCATTCTCGGTGGTATGAAGTGCCATGTTGTTCCATCGTTGGCTAGAATTTCTGCTACTTCTTTCGCCAAGTTCTCTTTGTCCCTCAGAAAAAGTTCCTTTAATTCTTTGGCAGCGCCCAAAAAATTGGTCCCATTGTCACTCCATAGATGTAGGCCTCCATACCCACATGCATACATCCCCCACCCCCACCCTTCCCTACTACTATCCAAAACAACTTGAAATCGAAAATTAGATGAAACATTACTTCGTTGAACAGTGCATTAGATCAAAGGTGTTCGGTGAAACATGTTTCGTCCAAACATGTTTAGATTTTACGTAGGTAACCCATAATCTAGGACCGGAAAAAATTAAACCTAGATTACCTATTTGTCAACCGTAATCTGTATACATAGACGAAATTTTTTTCGCTTACGCTAGTAGACCGAATATCAGTATAACCGGGTATGAGATAGCGAATTATATGAAGTGACATCTCGGAGTCAGGTGGTTGTACAAAAAAGTGGATACGTCGATAAGGACAACAATAAGTAGCGGTCTCCTTTTTTAACTAGAGCGAATTTGCTATGTGCATCTCTTACTGAGTGATATGACAAGACACGTGCTTCCTTCTAGTGCCTTCTCTTTCTACGTCTGTATACTTTACTTTATCACACTGCAAAGTTTCAGCGATAAGTAGATCAATTATTGTTAGGGTCAAACCCTAAAATGATTGGACTATTGTGTAGTTTACTAGAAGAATGAGTAGGTAATTAGATAATTTAGGTGCGAATTCTTATGATTTTCGAATATTTTATTTCCTTGCATTAGAAGGCACCACAGTTACATAATGACAGTGACAAGCTAGTCAAAACTAGGTAAACCTACTAAAACGACGTTGTTTAGTAGAGGCGAGGCGGTTCTGAAATCTGAAAGAGGCAAGGTCGTTCAGTGGGGTGGAGGATACCTCTTAGGCCCATTACATACATACGGAATTGCAATTCGGAATTCCGAATGCAAACCGGTTTTCGTATAGGCTTGAAATCCCGTTCGCAAATGTGGAGGGGGAACCTCCATACGAAAAACCTGTTTTCATTCGGAATTCCGAATCGCAATTCCGCATGTACCTATGTGATGGGCCTTAAGATAGGTGTCGCGTGTGGTGGTGACCACACGCCACCACACCACAGATTTTGACGGACCGATAGCACAGTCGGTAGTGAACCTGCCTGCTCTGCCGAGTGTCGCGGGATCGAAAGGTATATTTTGTATGATGAATATCGAATATTAATATTTGTACCTACCCAAGTTATGGATGTTTCTATCTACATAATGTATGTATTCTATATCGTTATCTATAGCTAGTCATCTTAATACAAAAGTCCAGGCTAGATACGGACTACGGTATTACTTTAAATGTGACTAGATAATGTCCAAGATATTTTTATTTCTTACTCGTAAATGACAACTTGTTAAGTAGGTATAGCTTACTTTTTATCAATAACCCAACACTCGAATAAACGTATATTTATCAAGTAAGTATGTAGGTACTTTCAGTCAATGACTTATTTATAGCAAGTCAGTTCCGCAGATATGAGAGGACGAAGCTAAAATTAACCAAACAGTTTGAAGGGTCACTAGCACCAGGCCTGATACATTCTTCCCTGACGAATTAAAACTAATACAATAAAAGGAGCTTTTACTACGTCAACAAGACAAAAAGTGACAGCAGGAGATTTAGTGGTGGATTAACTTTAATGAGCGTTTCAGCAACTGAGTGTTTGACCCAAAATCCTTTTAAAATTTTCAATGCCCAAAATAATGTGCCAAAACTAAACGTGTTTTCGTCTTGGGCTAGCTTGAACCCCTCGCTTCCCTCAGGATTCTAGTCCTAAAAGGCCCATTACATTATCCAATTTGCAGAGCACTAGATGAGCTAGCGTGCTAAATTTGTATTGCGTAATGGCAGTTAGACAGGTAGTGATCCAATCTAGTGCGATTGCATGGACTAATCACAATCTTAGCACAGAATAAAGACTAGTACCACCTTCTACTATCTCACTTACAATATCTTTATGATTATCAAGGCCATATCCAAAACAATTTCACTTCAAAAACAGGTGATTTTAAAATAGGTAGTTTTACTAAAATAAAATATATTTCTTCGTAACTACTTTGTGACATACCTACCTAACCACAGTTTATATACACTTTGGCAATGGATAGTGCAAATTATGTCGCTATATCCATGGTAGTGTAAGATGGGTGGGACCCAGTCGAATCATTACACCTAGTGTAGGTAGGTAGGTACCTACAATATGTGCAGAGATGCAGAGAATTCTCGACATCTCGCGAGCCGGACGAGCGCAGAAACAAATCCATTCTCACCCCCCATCCCGCCTCCCTCGCCGCTTCCTGCCTCAGCACCCGCACCCGCACCCGCACCCGGGCGACCGGGTCCGGACGGGGACACGGCACGGGGGTGAGCGGCGCCGGCGGGGAGGTTCGGTGGTCGTTCACTAAATAACTTCAATATTTTACTCTATTATAAGGAATATGCACTCTGCCATCATGTCGGGTAGGTAGGTATACTCGTATCTAATACTCGTAGCGAAGTAGCGACTGAATAAAATGTCAGATAGGTAGTTGAATTTCGATAAAGGACCTAGGTACCTACCTAGTTGATGACATTTTAATTAAATAATGATATAAACTAGGTAAGTACTTGACATTTATCAAACATGAATTTTCTCGGATAAATTATCATCACTCACACTTCCATCACCATCACACATGAAACTTTACATAATATGGTAAAGAAATAATAAGTAGGTAATAACATATGCTTCTAGTCTTTGGAGGACCATATTTTCATTGTTAGATGAGTTAAGTGGGTGGGAAAGATACAGGGAGAGTTCATTGAGGGTGACCGACGGATATGAGTGAGACTTGGACTTACCTCCATGTTGATCCGAGTCAGAGATCTGCGAGGGGCGTCTGCCGTCGGCGGTCGGTGCTGATGCGGGCAACGGGCAGGGGTCGCTCGCGGGAGCGGGCACGACGCGAGCAGAGCAGGCGGCGGGCACAGCGCGAGTGGAGTGCCGCTCCCGCTCGGAGCGCGGCGCGGCGGGGGTGGGGGCGGGAGCCGGGGCGCGGAGGAGGGTCAGAGGAGCCGCCGCCAGGACGCGCGCCCCGGAATATCGATCGCCCCGCGCCGCCGCCGCGCCCCCAGCTCCCAGCGCCAGCGCGCGCATCCCGACGATCCGTATCTGCGACTGCGGCCAAATACCAAATACCTACCAGTTATCGCTCTTTCCAGGAACTACTGGACCTCAAAAGGCCATTTCTTTCGGTAACTAGGAGCAGACGAACGTTGTCAATAAGTATTTTAGTAAGCAGAAGTATAATGCGCGCGAATATATTCACCGAGGGGAGGGGGTAATCAGAGATATTCTGAAAACCAGAACATCCACGTTATACTAGTTGGTACCCCGAACGTGTTCTAAATTGGCAAATTAATAGAATAGAACTCATTAATTTGGAAGAATATGTTGCTGTAAGGTTTTATACTAAATGTTGGTTCATAAGATTTTATTGATACCTTGCACTGGCCACACTGGCAGCAGGGGTTGAGGGACGAGGTTTTGGGCGAAATAGAGCATCGACCCATGGACTGTAGAGTCGCACACAGCCCCGGATCTAGGATTTTTCCGAGCCACCGGGACAACACTTTACTTTAACGCTCCTCCCTTCTGAGTCGCAATATTATTTCCTAAGGAGGCCAAGCCCAGGTAGGCATGGTTAATAATAATTAATAAACTCAGATACATATAGGTACTTAATCCGTTTTTAGTAGGTATTATACAGGTAGGTAGGTACCTACTTAGAAGTTGGACATTACTTTAGGTAGGTATCATTCTTTTACCTACCTACCTAAGCTTGAGTTATTGTAATTATGTTGGTTATTTGCGCGAGCTTTGTGTTGGTTATTTCTGAGGTACCCAATTCTACACTACAATAGGGTCTTACTTACCGTTCATTCCCAGTAGTTCTACTGAACAGTTCTACCGTAGAACCAAAGTACTCGTAGTTAAGTACATAAATAAGATGTAGGTACCTAAGTATAACGCATTACGCTACGCTAAGTACGCTAAGTATTACAGTCATCGTGAAAAACTGCAATTTACACAAACCTTTTTTATATCCCATTCGAGAGACTTCTCTATGGGGTCAAACGAGGTCGAGGTATCAGAACTCTCAGAAAACGCAAAATTAAATTCCCATACATTTAGCGGGGAAATAACAAATCATAAACAAGAAATAAACATCTTAACTTTCCACCATGCTGACACTTTTTAAGGGCATGATCAGACCTTCAAACTTCAAACTAAAGAAGTTTCTCTATGGCATCTAACATGGAAATCGCGAAAAAAAATCTGCTGTTCCATACAAAACTGTAAACCTACACGAGCCAAATGTATGGGACAGGAGATTTTTATGTCGCGATTTCGATGTTGGTTGGTGCCATAGAAAATAGAAAAAGATGTTCAGATTGACGGTCTGGTCAGATGATTAGATAGAAAAATTTGAAGGAATTTTGTAGGGTAGGTGGCATACGTCTGATATAGGTAAGTAGGTATATCTAGGTACCTAGTGTAACTTTAGGTTACATAAACCTTCGGTGACTAACTACCAAGAATTTGCTAATAAATTATTTATTTATTTTATTTTATTTTATTTTATTTATTTGCAACAACTACAGCTACTACAATGTAACACGTACAAATGAAAAAAGATAAGATACAGAGCCAATGATGTTGTTGACATTTTGACTAACATTATATAAAATGTGCGACAATTTAAAATAACAAACAGATAAGTGTAAGAACTCGCTATGTCTAAGTAATGTAACAAACTAAAAGTAACAACTGAATATAAAAAAAAAAAAATGGAAATATATTATTATAATTATAATGGGAGGTAAGTATAATATAATATATAAGACAAAATTGTTGATAGATAAATTAGAAAGTCTCAGAGAATAACAATATTAAACATAATAATACGTCAGATAGAATATAGGTGCCTACTAAATTAAAATATAATTATTGAATGAAGAAGAATGATAGATTAAATAAATATTAGCCATTATTAAAAGAAATAAAGTTGGGTTATTTATAGAGTGAAAGAAAGAAAGAAAGAAAGAAAGTGGGTGTCGAATAGAAGAGGTCTTAGGGGTTCCCAAGTAATGTTAAACGAACTTTTTGTTTGAATGAGTTTTTAGTTCTAATGAAGATATCAATATCCTGAAATTTCTGATTGTAAACACGGGGGAGCCGTGTAAGTACAGCATTTTTTCCGTAATTGGATGAGTGAAAAGGTACATGGAATAATGTAGTATGCCTGGTACGGCGGGCAGGCGCGCACAGTGACGCAATTATATTTAAATCAATGGCGACAGTTAATTAGGTAATTCCGTGATGATCTGAGTGTCGCCGCACTAGCTTATTACCTACTTACCTATAGCTGCTAGTAGGTACGAGTAGGTATGTATGTGTCCTGGTTGCCTTTAATGACAATTACCAATCTGAATGTTAGGTACAACTAAGTTTACTAATCGTACCCAATATTCCTCGATAAAACAACCGTGTCGTATCCAAGCTTGTCGTAGGTACCTATACTTACGTTATTTATTCTCACATCAATGCTATTCGGTCCGTGCTGCTACACTTGTTTTGCTAGTGCGGTTTACGAGCCGTTGCATTTAGTTTATTAAATTCAGATTGTTTGTGCGTTTCAGGGCTATTCAGTTGTGAGTCGCGGATAGAAGAATGAACAAATGGCCAATCGTCGTTCTGGGTACCTACTTAGTTATTAAGTGTACATGGCTGAAGCCGGGGCCGGCCGTACGCGCCCGCGCCGTAGCGCCAGCAGGTCCTCGGTAGTCGAAGCTGGCGGGTGCGTGGCGCGACGCGGGGAGCAACTCTGCTGCCGTCAAGTGAGGTTGTCTGAAAGAGCTCGTCTCAATGATGACGTGCGGTCCGGCCCTCATGCAGCGGGGGTGGATAGATTCAGAGGGCCGAGCGGCTCGCGGCTCCCTGCTCACGGCCGCGACCGGGGGGCGATCCCGGCGACATCGACACTGTGACGCGTGTGCTTGTATGTTGCAGGCGCGTGGCTGGCGCTGGGCGCCGCGCGTGAGCCTTTCAAGCCCTACTCCGGATCTCTACCTTTTCTTGTAAGACCTTTCTTCCTACATTACCTTCACTTCCTAAGCATAGGTTCTATATCAAAGTTCAAGTTCAGTTCATCCGAGTCGGTCGGCGGTGTGTGTGCAGCCTGCAGCCGTCGACACAATAAAATACCTAAAATTCCCTTGATGGCAAATTCTTTACATTCTTACTAAAAATGGATACACAGATATTGCGCCCGCCAAGAAGAGGCGGAGAGAGATCACTCTAATGTTAAGCTGCAAGTGCACTGAGAAAAAATGCTGCGTAAACGTAGCCCGTCGCAGCTAACGTACCACGTAGTTTAAATTACGACGCGCACGAGTGTTGCATCAGCATTTAAGTTGTCTCGTAGGTACTTCATTATGAAGCTTTATAATGAAGTAGGTACGAGACAACGTCGTCGTAAGCTACGTGGTAGTACGTAAGTACGTAAGCTGCGATGGGCTACGTATACGTGGCATTTTTTGGTCAGTGTGTATGAGTTGTGTGTGCGTGTGGTGCAGGTGTACTTCACGTCGCGGTACCGCGGCATCTGCGTGGGCACGCTGGTGTCGCGCGCGGCGGTGCTGACGGCGGCGGTGTGCGTGACGAGCCCGGCCGGCAGCCGGCACGACACGCGCCCCGTCACCGTCGTCGCCGGCTCCACGTACCGGCACCCGCGCCGCGGCATACGCGTCCAGGTCACCAGGATACTCATACCGCGCCGTTAGTACGATACAATACAATGCACCTACACCTACACCTACCCTTACCCACCCACCTACCTACCAAACTAACACTTAAAGATGGAGTTACTATGCATGCACATTAGCCTATACAGGGTGAAATTGATATCATTAGCATCCCTTTAAACTAAGAGTCAACCCATCAAACTGTACAACTTTTACAGTGGTTTACAGTATTCAGTAGTACACCGATAATAATATAATAATATATGATAGTATAGAACACCGATATACCCCCGAATTGAGCAAAACTGGTAAAGGTTAAGGCACGCCGATGGGGCTGACATAACCTCAGGGTATATACATATAAATAAAAATGAATAAATAAAAAAAATATAAATTACCAGAAAAATAAAATCTACTTACTTAAGGGGCCATAGGTCCCGACGAATAATTTCTATGAGAAACGCGATAGCCGAGCGCTACGAAAAGTGTGTTCGTGAGCCGCATTTTCGATTAAAAACAACAAACCAAAGTACTTTTTCACCTCACAAGCTCGGAAAGAATCTGTTTATCATTCGAAATCGGAGTGCAAAAGTGCATTTTATCCGCTAGCGTGGAAAGAGTTTTTAAAATTCGAATCTATTCAATATTTTTCTATGACGCCTTATAGTGCCAAAACAACGCCAAAATGTTTATTTTTTCTTTTTTTTTCTTTCATCCAGCCAGCATTTTCCTCGCCGTTGTGACGTGAAAAGTCGTGTGTTGCGCTCGGCAGCAAAGTTATTCTGCGTCTCGTACCTTTGAATACAAGTACTTACTACTTATACTTTGAGTACAAGTACTTGTACTTTGAGTACAATACAAGTACTCGCACCAAAAAACAACTTTGCAGCCTAGCATAACAAATAACTATTTCTAGATTTTTTTTTATGATTGCACCAGTTAAACTAATGGTGAATATGTGAGTATAAATACCAACAATCAGAAACTATTTTAAGTTCTTCTAAAACGAGAAAAATGTTTAAAAATGCATGAAAATACGTCATCTTTGTGACGATTTTCAAATTCCAATCGTGTATTCAGTTGATGAACTATCCAAAAATACTGAGGTATGACTTTAGTTTCGGTAAATGGTATAAATCTAGTCGTAAAATGAAAAATAAAAGATGCCTCCGAGGTATTTCCACCTACTATTACGTCTTAAGTCATGAATTTTTTAAATTACTTATAGGTTTTTTAAATGTTTATCCTGTGATGGTTTTTGGCAACAGGTTAGATTTGCACTATTCAGGATTAAATAAAAATACTAAAATTGAGAAAAAAGTAAAGATTTGGACTATCACCCGATTCCGGCTTGACGTGACGTTTACGGGACACCCTGTAAATGCAGATGGTACAAATAGTGAAAAGTGTTAGTGTATCTATCAACAGGTGTAACAAAACACCCCAGTATACTTCAGAACATCCAACTGAACAACTTTCACTATGGAGACAAAATCGAAGTCTCGAAAAAAAAAAAAAAATACTGTCCCCAGGTAGAAATATATACCAACTCGATTATTTAGAACCTAAACCATTATAACACAAGGTCCCGCTGCATATACGTATATGTCCCATACATTTTAGTCGTGTCATTACAGCAGTTTTGTATGGGACAGCTGTTTTTATTTTCGCTATTTCGATGTTGGCTCCATAGTGAAAGTAGTTTAGTTTCATGGGCGGAAGGACCTCCTTAAGTATTACTAGGGTGTTTTGCTACACCCTGTACATTATACTACTGGTGTGTGCACAGTGCCGAGTGATCTGGAGAACCGCGCGTACCTGCTGCAGAAGTCAGCGGCGGTGCTGGTGCTGCGGCGCAAGGTGCCCGACATCCTCGCCGAGCACCCGCTGCGCGCGCTCTCCGTAGACTACAGGGCCGAGGAGACGCTCGCGCTGCAGGAGGAGTGCTTCATGCCCGGCTGGCACTTCTTCTACCGAGGGGTACCTACTCACAATACTCGCTTCAGTGCTGGTGCTGCGGCGCAAGGTGCCCGACTACCGAGGGGTACCTCACCTACCTACACCTATTCACATTAGGAGTCACTTCATTCTCAGTCCGTAACAGTCCTTAAAACGAAATGTATTGCGGATACAGACATACATAAACTCACGACCGTAATCCCTTTCGGGGTGGTCAGAAACATAGACATATTAGGTTAGTGCATAAAGTTATTATACCTTACGGTTAGTGACATTTATTAATAGACACGAGTCAACACCAAAGAGATAGTATTCACCATAGTCAACACAACAATTTCTACAACTACAAGCCTCAAACCCTCAAACCATCTGTTTAAAAATGTATTAGTTGTAGTAGCAATACTCACAATCGGAACATTTGAATCATGTTATAAATCAAATCATACCATACTTTCACTTACGAATATAATCCCCTTCGGGGGAGTGAGAAGCTTTGCTACAATTAGGTGCACTAACTGGATTCTCTAACACTCAGTTGCAGAAACGCTCATTAAAGTGAATCCTCCATTAAATCTCTAACAAGCTTTTACTACGTCAACAGGACAAAAAGTGACAGCGAGAGATTTAATGGAGGATTCACTTTAAGTACTTTAAGTAGGTATAATGAAGTTGTAGAACGGATCACCGCTAACTTCAGTTTCAAAGACCCCCAAGAGCAAGAGATACATCGGGAAGTAAAGTTTCAGAGGGAGCGGGGAGTCTGTTGTCTGTAGGAACCTCGGTGGTCGGTTGCAGGATAAGATCTACCCGGTGCACAAGTTCCTGCTGCAGCGCAACGTGCGCGCGCAGTTCCTCAACATCGTCAAGATGCACATGTGGTGCGACGCGCTCTCCCTCAAGTTCCAGAAGTCGCTCGCCAGCCTCGGCTTCGAGGGCTACTCCGACAAGTACTCGCACCTCTGCGTCAGAGACGTAAGTACCTACCTGATCCATTCCTTCTCAACGTTCGCTGTACCTACGTGCTATTCGCAATAGGATGGTACCTATAGTATAGACTAGGAATCGTACCGCTGCCTCGTGCTTGAGTTGTTATAGCTCTCTTACATATTATGTGCCATCACCGCTCTCCTAAGAACACTTCTTAGGAATAGCGATGCGATGCCAGTGGTCCTAGTTTACGGGAACACGAGAGGTACTGGTACTGGAATGAACGTCACGTCTGCGCTTCGACGGGGTCGGCTCCGGCGCGGTGGGCGGTTTTAGCGCTTCCACTTTAACATTCCAACTCTTTACAGCTGATACGGAACGCTTATTGTGAGCCAACCCAACCAGACTGATTCGTTATTCATCATTTCTCCCCTCCGGACGGAAAGCGTCAGATTTCATCCCGCTGCGCGATGCCGATCTTTGGAGTATTTTTCTCGTTGCTCCTTAGAACAGCATTCGGTGGCGAGCAGCACGGTATTCACCTTCACACCAGACGAGACTGGAAGCTGTTTAACATTTCCCTTCTGCGGTCGAAGGGGAAACGTGACGATGCGTTTATCGACTCGCTCCTGTTCGCCGACGATGCTGCTTTCGTAGCAGAGTCTCCGCTCGAGCTCCAAACCCAGCTGGACAAATTTGCCTCCGCGTGCTCTTTTTTAAATGTCCATAAATGCCAAAAAAAAACGTTGTGCTGGCACAGGGAATCGACTCTACTCCGACGATCCTGTTGGACGGGTCGCCCCTGGAGGTCGTTGATCGGTTTTGTTATCTCGGGTCAACCGTGTCGAACAATCTCTCACTGGACGTGGAGATCGGTTCTCGTATCGGCAAGGCGGCCACGACGTTCGGAAAGTTCAGTG
The DNA here is from genome assembly GCA_963693445.1 of Agonopterix heracliana. NCBI lineage: Eukaryota > Metazoa > Arthropoda > Insecta > Lepidoptera > Depressariidae > Agonopterix > Agonopterix heracliana. The sequence goes on from OY856307.1 coordinate 72,103, forward strand.
CAAGAGTACGGGACAATAAACACCTAACTACCAAGACTAAGATGGGTGTGTATCAGACATGCATCTTGAGTGTACTCTTGTAAGGAGCTGAGACATGGACGTCGTATGCAAAACAGGAGAGACGGCTAAACACCTTCCACATGCGCTGCCTTCGGAGTATCTTGGGCATACGCTGGCAGGATAGGGTGACAAACGAGCGGGTACTCCAGGTTGCACAGCTGCCTAGTATCACAGCTCTTCTCATGGAGAGGCGGCTTAGGTGGCTGGGGCACGTACATCGTATGGAGGACTCTCGTTTGCCAAGGCGCATCCTTCTTGGTGAGGTCGCACATAGGAAGACATACCAGCCGGAAGACCCATGCTGCAATTTAAGGATTGCATCAAGAGGGACCTGACCGCTTTCGGAATCTGACACGCAAAGTGGGAAGAGCGCGCGGAAAATAGAGAACGATGGAGAGGGAAAACAAGAGACGGTCGGACTACGCATGACGAAGCCTGGTTCGCACAACTGGCAGAGAAACGAGACAAGAGGCATAACGCTGTCACAATCCCGTCGTCATCCACCGGCGTACAGTTCTGTTGTGGAGGCTGCGGACGTGTATGCGGCTCACGTATAGGGCTGTACAGCCATGAGAAAAAGTGCTTCTCCAAAAACACTGCTTAAATCATCTGCCACAGATGTAAAGGCCTGTGATGATGAATATACTATCGTAATATTATGTTTATAACTATAAGTAATCCCGTACTCTCGCTTGCCTTGCAGCCCGACAGAACAGCCCAGCCGTGTCACGTGAGTAGAGTAAACCATACGATAGACGTTGTTAATATGTAGCGCATTCACTAACATCAACTTTCCAGTCTGTCGATTATTGCTTTAAAGTTACCATTACGATTTGGAGCCAGGGTAGGTCGGTGAGCCTGTGCATGGCGTTGTAATTAGTGGCTGTCCCAAAACGGAGACTTGCGGTCGTCCGATAGGTACATGATAGTGGTGGGCTGACGGCAGGGCATGTACGGGGCGCCGCTGGTGTGCCGCGGGCGCGCCGTCGCGCTGCTGATGGCGCCGGACGCGCAGTGGACCAACTGCACCGGCTTCAGCAACGTGGTCCACCTGCTCCACGCCACCTTCCTGCGCCCCTTCATGAACTGCGTCAGCAGGTATTATACCTAACTCTGTACTAGGACTTAACAGGTACTTACACCCACCATCAGATATTATCGTAACATACAAGGAGTTCAAATATTGTAAAAGAGTGTTCATTTTCAATAAGGTAAAGTAAGGAAACGTATCATTAACCTTTTAAACCACATACTCTACCCATCAAACTGAACAACTTTTACTATGGGAGCAAACCTGTCTACTATTATGTGGTTTAAAATCATAAAGATGCCCTAAATCAGCTCATCGTTCTACCAAACATCATGTATACTACCGGATGATTTTTTCACCGAGTTGAAATTTGACCATCAAACTGAACAACTTTTATCATAGGAGCAAACTCAGATTCTAATCTGCAATAATAAAATCTGTTATCTCATACATTTGAGTCGAGTAGGCATAACCACCATGAACCACCCCTGAAAATGTCGACACGGTAACAGAAAAGTCCGGTATAGAAACGTACGCGTCCGCGGCTGTCCTTCGCCCGCAGGTTGTTCGAGGCGGACGTGGCGGTGGACTGGAACGCGCTGAAGAAGGCGCTCTACGACGAGCGCGACGACTACGACTACCTGCCCGAGATGTACGACCGCGTCGTCGGCTCCTCCAGCTCCTCCTCCGACGAGGAGCTCTAGCCGCCTCTGCTCTACTCTGCCCTACCGCAGCCCCGTCCCCTGCGAGAGCAAGGGCATGCCTGCTGTCGCATCGCACCTTCTTCCGTTTAGGCGCTGAGCAGGTGACGGACTTTTTGTCCGCCAGACCAACGTTGTCGTTAGGCAGCTCGATTATTGCTTGCCTTATGTGTGACCCTTTCTAGCAGCAAGCACAGAAGCTGTATCCAACTCTGCGGATAAACGTGTCCGGAGAACAAAATGTTCGTCGCCCGCTCAGTGTCTTAACATTACTGATTTACTGAACATAAATACGTTGTCAGGAAATATGTATAAAAACAAATTAATGTCAATTAATAAATATAGTATATTTACGCAGTTTGACTTAGATAAATAAGGGAGTAGGTACTTATGACTAGTTCTAATGGAAGTAAAAGGAACAAAGTTTGTACGATTTTGCACGTTCGGTCGAAACGCGGTCACTCGCTCGCTCGGTGTCGGTCGCTGTGTCGGTCGGTCGGGATCGCGCGTGTATGACGGCTAGCATGCCCGCGACAAAGAAACAAAACGTGAAAAACGTCATGCGCGCTCTTTTTGGCATACCTACGTAACGAAACAGAGATGAAGGCACACATCGATCTCTATTTTTATCGTTTTCGTGGCGTGCTAGGCGTACAGGTACAATAAATCGGTTGGTTAGGTTACAATGTAGTTCTATATCACCAGCCCCTATTCTACTCGTACACCGCACCGCACCGAGCGCGACAACGAATGACACAACACAACGCGTAGCGATAGATCAATATTGCACTATACAAACAAATCAAGTCTCTCTGACCGACCACTGAAGACCGATGCGCCATATCGGGCTGACAACGTTCATATTAACAATAATGTTGACTAAGTATAAAAATATATCTAGGTTAAATAGGATTAAAAAGAGAGTGCGGTAAGTACAAAGTGTTGAGATGCGACAGAAAGACGAGCGGCTCGCCCATTAACTTAAATATAAAACGTAATAATATTAATATTAAGATAATGGGCTAGCCTGCGACGAACGTACACAAACAAACAAACGAACGAAAAAGCGTCGCGACGCGACAGTCGGTCGGCTAACATCTAGAGCGCTCGAGCGGAGCGGACCACTCGCTCGACAGGCTGCAGGCTGCAGGTTGCAGGCTACAGGCTGCACTGTTAGTCGGGCCTACCACGAGTTGACACTATATTAGTTATTATACGCTATTTGCATGTCAATAATGATGCGTTCTCAGATGCCGGCGTGGGGCTAAATTTATAGTTTCAAAGTTACACCAAAGATTTTCATACAAATCTTAAATTACTCCCAGCATTGAAACTAAGTATATCTTTTTCATGCTACCATTACTTGGGGTCGGCGCAATATGTAGTCTTCCTCCATTCATCTCTTTTAGCCGTCATCAGTTTATTTCAGCGTTCACTCCTTTTCTACACATGTCATCTTTCTCCGTCGTCGTCCTCTCTTCATGCAGATATCCACATTTATATTTTAACACTCGTCTTGTAATATGACACTCATCTCTCCGCATCACATGCTCACACCACGATAATCTATTACTGCACAGTTTTTCGGTTACTTTCGCTACTTTCAAGCTTCCTCTAATATATTAATTCCTAATCATTTCCTGGGCACACCTCCATCTCAACATTCGCATCTCAGTTGCATTCATTCGTTTTAAATACGTCACCCTTAGATTATCAAGATAGACAGTCAAAGCTACGAAAGCGTCGAAAAAAATAGGAACCAGTACTGGTTCCAAAGCTCTATACATATACACGCACACATACATAATTTGTATGGCGCCTCACGCACACCAACCTAAGAAAGTTAGCCCCTTTTATTTTATACGGAACAAGTGTGAGGCTCATTCTAGACATATACTTTTTCTAAGACGTCACCTTAGCACTTAGGGTTGAACTACACATGGCCGCACGCGATCGCACTTTTCCGTCGCTCCATCCTTTTCTGTCACTCAGGAACGTCATTTGATCGCACGCGATCGCGTTCCGTCTGTCTTATATGCTCTAGCAAATGACGTTCCTGAGTGACAGAAAAGGATGGAGCGACGGAAAAGTGCGATCGCGTGCGGCCATGTGTAGTTTAACCCTTAAGCATTGACACATAATTGAAGAAACTAATATTTTAACACGGAAATCGGACAAACCATAGACAAAGAGATTAATTTCTAGATCGTCTTTAATTGGTTAATATTAAAAAAACGTGATCAAACTTTGTTTGTATGGTAGCGCGCTCGCGGGCTATGATCTCGTAGCAACTCGCGGTAGGCCTGGACAAATGCTGCTCTGTCCATGAGTTAATTAATTGTACACTATCAACTATACGGTCTAACTAAATTAGCTGAAACTATTTTAAGGGGAGTATCAGACCATCAAACTGAAAAACTTTCTCTATAGGACCAACATCGGAATCGCAAAAAAAAAATTCTGCTGTCCCATACATTCGGGCTGAGTTAGGTTGGCAGTTTTGTATGGGTTTTTTTTTCAGCGGATTTAGATATTGGTCCCATAGAGAAAGTTGTTCAGTCTGATGGTCTGATACTCCCCTTAAAATAGTATCAGCTAATTTTTTTAGACCTTTTAGAACATGTAATTGAGTCAGTTTTTTGTGACAATCAAGTTTCCTACACCACGTTTTGTTGTATGTAAATAATGATCTACAATCACGTGCGTTTGATGCCGCGTGTCCGTGTCGGTGACGGTCACATCACATCGCCGCCGGCGCGCGGCGCGGGCGGCACGCGCTATAATATACAGGGTGTGAGACAGACGGTAGGGTAGGACTAAGAGGAATGGTGTGCGAATTTGCATAAAGGTAATATAGCCCTAATTCTAAATGGTCTCTTCCACCCGCCATTTCTCTTTGTCCAATCATCTGCGAGCGTCGGTGGTGCGTCGCGGAGAGCTACGGAAACTCAATCTTGATGTCCGGGTTCGAATCCGCACGGACCACATGCCATGTACCGATGACTTTTTTTAACTTATGTACGTAATACTGACTGCTCTCAAACGGTGAATGAAAACATCGTGGGGAAACCTGCATACGCTGAAGAAGACATTCCGATGCGTATGTGAAGTCTACCAATTCGTATTGGACACGCGTGGTGGACTAACGCCCAAACACCCACCCTGAGGGAAGGCCTGTGCCCTCAGTGGGGCGAATATAGTATGTTATGATGATGAATGAATTGTCTGCCTGACACCCCGTGTAGTGTAACATTACATTACTATTATGAATCAAGGCATCCGACTTGTCTTTTCTGTTATTCTATTATTATTACATATTATCTACAGTATTAAATGGGTTTTGCGATTGTATTTGTAACTAGATATACAATATTATACAAGAATATAACGACAACTATCATTTTGTTAAACTTAATATTATAATTATAATGTACCTAAGCTAAGAGCTAAATAATGATAAATAATATTAAAATAACAACTAGGAGCGCTATCAGTATGGTGATGGCGAGCCACTGCCGGCGATCTGAAACAAGAGCACACACGCGCGCTACACTCTCTGTTCTGTTCGGCACGGCACGGCACGGCACGGCACGGCACGGCACGCCAAGGCACGGAACGCACGGCACGGCAAGACAAGGGGATAATCAGAACGTTAAAACTGAACAACTTTCCCAACCTTTTTGGTCCCATGACCGACATAAAAATCGCGAGAAAAAAACTGTTGTCCCATACATTTGGCTCGAGTAGGTTTCATAGAGAAATTACACGCTCCCCTTGGTAGAGATGGTGTAACAAAGTGTGCACAGTAACCACCAACTGAGCACTAGTTTGTACGGCGACCATAGAGAAATTACACGCTCCCCTAAGCTTTTTGTCTCCCCTCACCCGTCCCTCACCCCCTTTGTCGGCGACATAATTTTCTATAGAAACAAGCCGATATGCCATCTCCTCTTACTCCATGGTAGGTTTGCAGTTTTGTATGGAACAGCAGTTTTTTTTTTCGCTATTTCGATGTTTGAGCCGTAGAGAAAGTTGTTCACTTTGACGGTCTGAGCATACTCTTAAAAAAGAGAAGGACCGTTGACCCTATGCACCACTAGTTTTTAATTAGTGACCAAACTTTATTCAGACCGTGAATCTGAACATCATACAAAAGTGCGGATCGGCCGATTGATTTTCTATGGGAGGTCTAAAAATTTTTGTCGTTTTTCGACCCATGTTCCTTATGGAAAGTTGTTCAGATTCACGGTCTGAATACACCCTTAAAGTTTCATTACTAATTAAAAGAGAAGTGATGTAGGTATAGCTAAGATGAGCCCTACACTGGAGCTGGACCCCAGCCGCAGAGCATGCGGAGAAACCAGGGAACATATCCTTTGTGACTGGGATGTCCTGGCAGCTAAACGCCTGGCAGATGGCTATCAGAAACCGGGAGACTACTGGTTTCTTCCCCTGAACGGAATTGCCTCATATGTAGGCAACAAAAAATATCCCATTGGGTCGAAGTGTCGCTGACTTGCCAGCCCCCATAATAAGATAGCATAAAATATTCATACCCAGTTCTATATCTGGCTTGAAGGAAAACATCGTGAGGAAACCGGCATGCTTCAATTTCGACTCATGTATTGTCCCAACTGTTCATTATAAGTGGCGACGGGTTCACCCCCGTCCCCGTCACACTGGACACAGTTTCGGTACTTCTGGTGAAACTTGGATGTTCTTAGGCTTCAGAATATCTCTGAATACACCATCGGGGAATATAGTCGTGAGCATATGCTATGCTATGGCATTTGTATATTAATTTCGTATTATATAGGGTCATTTTTAATTAATTGGCGAAACTGAACCAGGGCACTTGTTAATGATAACAGATTGCATTATCAATGTGTATAATTGGAATTGATAATTAACAAAATTATTATTATAGTGCGTAAGGTAGGGCAGTGCATACAGTATGCGGCCGCGGACGGCCATTTACCTCTGAATAACATGATCGAACGGAGGGTCATTGCCACGCAATTGTACTCAGTAACAGATACCAAATGCGTTTCTTAAGTTTCGCCAACTAATTAAATTTAACCTAATATTGAGCCGAGCCCTTTACGGGTGTCTTGAAGATGTGACAGCAGGTCGCCCTTCATTATGAGATCACCTTCACTACGAGAGGGTGGTGGGTGAGACGGGTAAAGTTCGAAGGCAACTGACCGTTGTTCATGTGCAGCACCTTGGCCACCTTCTTGATGGTGGAGTCGAGCTTGGAGTCCGCGTTCTCGAGCTCCGTGTTCAGGTCGTCCAGCATCCTGCAACCAGCGAGGCGCACTTCTATACTACAGACACTTGTTACGAGTATTGCAACCATAAAGAAACACGTACTCCTTGACAGGAGAGGAGCAGGCTTACGCATAATTTCCCATACTTTTCCCTCTGCCAAAGTCCCACCCCCGCGACGGCCCCGACCTAGCACCTATACCCGACTAGCACCGGCTATGACCCATTGTCATAGCAAGTAGCAGGCGTTAACAGGAGACACGTTTTTCTGTATGATTGCAACAAGCGAATGTTTCATGTTCACCTACTCCTCATATTATTATCAAACCTAACGGGCGAGGCGAGGCGAGGTCCGGCTGCGCACGTATACAACCCCACAAACAAACGTCATACCATTCACCACGTGAGAGAAGAACGATTCCGTCGATTTAGTTTGTATTGACGTGTCACGTGTCACGTGTCAAGCAGCTTGGTATTTGGTTGTAATGTACCGGAATCGAAGATGCTGTCCATTGTACATTTATGAAAACAAGATAAGGTGTCCGTCTATATGGCCCATAAATATCACTAGTTCAAATTACATAAATACGTACAACAAAACTTTGTAGGATCAACTATGTAGTAGAAAAACTAGCGAGTTCTTTTCTCTCTGTGGCACAGGAAACGTTTCGTTCATGTGATGTGAGATGAAACGAACGATTGTAGTAATAATAGCTAGTGATGCGACCTTAGATCAAAGTAAAATTAATGGATAGGCCTTACGCGAACATTTCAAACCAGAAAAATAAGGCAAAACAAACTTCAAATAAGTATGCAATAGCCCTAGTTCTGACAGACAATTGTGCTAGTTTGTATGGACGAATTACCCTAGTAGAGTGCTTCAATGCGCTTTAGGCCTATCTATTATTTTACTTTGATCTACGTACAATATGCGGTGAGCGCGAGCGGGTATGTGTGTGTGTGTGTGTACTTACACGGCCTGTTCGTCGAGCTCGACGCCGATCTGTTTGGAGAGCGTGCGCAGCGAGCCGACGGAGGTGCCGAGCGCGTGCAGGCGCGCCTCGTGCTCGTGCTCCTGCCCCTGCCCCGCGGGCTCGGGCTCCGGCTCGCAGGCCAGCCGCGAGTAGCGCGCCCCGGCCCCTGCAGTGCCGCCCCCGCCCCCGCCGCCCCACACCGCGCCACCGCCGCCCACGCGCGACGGGCTCTCGCTCGTGCGCCCCAGCAGCGGCTCCTGCACGGTCTCGTCGCTGTCCCGACGCATCGACATCGCCCCCTTCATCATCTGCACACACGAGCACGACGGCCACATGAGTCACGGCCTTACGTCACGGCGCGACAGCACCGGCAGTCGCATTGAGCGAATATCACAGGTCACAAATACGCGTTTCCCGGTGCCTGTCGGTTTTCGACGCACATAACAGGCAAATATGCAACCGAAAGATCCCCTGGGATCCACATTTTTATAGGTTTATTGCCTATTTTCAATTTAAAAATAGCTGTATCGCGTTTCCATCGATGCTATATCACATATGCATCGATGCTGCTTCGCGTGACTGAATCGATGCAGAAGCGCCAGTGCAAAAAAACACAGTGTTTAATGGGTCCTAAATCCTAATCCAATTACCCCAGTGTTGCTTACTCTATTAGATTTCCTTATTTGCCATCATTTTCTGGTTCCTACGCGGTACACCTATAGCTTTTGTTTTGTTGCAGCCACAGCCACAGCCCGCAGCTCTGCCGGGAACACGCACACGAACACACCGGTCAGACAGACAGACAGGCAGACAACACTGACCTTAACTTCCTGTTTGGTCGCCTCTATGAAGCTCCTCCTGTCACTGATCTCCTTGTTGTCTATCTTGAACTTGGAGGAGTTCTTCTCTACGATGCGTGCATGACACCGCGTTAAGGATATAATTTCAAAAGTAACCGAAGATCAGTTAATCACATAAGTACATAATCAAGTTCGCAGCGCAATGCCACCATGCTAGAGAATATAGAACCTATAATTTAGTTTTTTGAAGCAGGCAAGTTGTTGATTGTTATTAAGTGTACTTCAATTCAATTCAATTCAATTCAATTATACTTTATTGCACACCAAAACAGAACATACATTTGAACACAGATACTTGGCCATATGCCTATAATTATAAGGTTAAAACTAATTAGTTAGCGAAACTTAACAAACCCATTTGATATCTGTTACTAAGTACAATTGCATGCTAATGACCTGCCGCCCGATCATACGATTCTGAGGTCAATGCCCGCTCGCGTCCCGCGCACTGCAGTCGTACGATGATAATAATTATGTTAATCATTAATACCAATTATAAACATAGATAATGCAATGCCCTGGTTCAATTTCGCCAACTAATTTAAAATAACCATAATAATATACCTTTATCGGTAAGGCTTTGTGTTGTCTGTCAGTCAGTCACGGAATTGTTTTATAAGTACTTATAGAAGATATAATTCCAAAATGTTTTATGAAGGATCTTCAATTCTGATGATACATTCGAACAAGGTTTAGGAATAGCTAAAACAATTAGTAAAAAAAGAATTTTGTAAAATCGCAAGTCACATGACATGATACACGCGGGAGAAACATTCGCCTTTGCTATATAAAAACGTGTTTTTTTCTCGCCTTGAAGAGGCCCAGGTTGTATTGCTCAGGGAACAGGTCCGCAGGCAGTTCGTTCCACTCCTTAGCCGTGCGCATTATAAAAGATGAAGCAAACTTCTTCGTGCGAATGGTTGGTAGGTCAACGACATAAGGATGGAAACCCAGCCTGCGTCTCGTGTTGAAGAATTATATTGAAATCCACCGTAAGGGTGCCTGTCCGCCGATGCGTGGCGGAGCTAGCTGGTAGAGCGGAGAAGCTGAGTTTTATCAACCAATAAGATTGCATGAAATCTCGGAGCTGAGATCTTATCATAATTGGTTATCAAAATCTAATTGGTTAATAAAACTCAGTTTCCCCGCTCCGCCAGCTAGCTCCGCATCAGTGGACAGGCACCATCAGAAAGTGCAAGCAAGTCGGTGCAGATGGCGCTTCGCTATAGAGTAGAGGCGGGAGACATGGAACAGTCGCTAGAGCCGGCGGGCGGGCGGGTGCCTCGCCTCACATCATATAGTTAGTATAGTAAAGGATATAGATGGTGTCCTCGAGGTCCTCGAGGTCCCACTGTATGCTGCGCAGCGCGTTGCGCAGCTCGGTGCAGGTCCACTCGCGCTCGCCCCCCGCTCCCGCGAGCCCCCCCGCAGGCGACGCGCCCGCGCCCGCGCCCGCGCCCCCGCTGCACTGCCGCGACACCTCCTGCCACCGCAGGTACAGCCCGCGCGTCTTGTTCAGCGCCTTGAACACCTCACTGCAACACAATCTCCGGTAGTAAGAGGATAGGCGGGCTGAAATGCAAATTTGGAGAATAGGTCACTTTTCCGACTGTATACATATATGTCCGATCCGCCCCACCATACACCCCGCCGACTAGATTGCGAAAGAGACGACTGCAGCTCGGACCAATTTTATATCTACATAAACGATTTTATGTAGATTTTTCTTCGATACAAGCACAGCATTTCGTATTCCCCTGTTTCCTCCTCCAAAACTAAACCGATTTTAGCAATTATAATATGAGATAATAATAATATGAGAATTTGTCTGCAAAAATTATTACCAGATTTTAAGTCAGATCATAACATAAGCTATCTAGATCAAACAAAAAAAGTTTCATCAGAATCAGATCAGTTATAAACATACAAACAGACAGACAACAATTTAAAAAAAAAGGTTGATTTGGACTCCAGTTACCTAAAAACCATATCATGATCTTTTTCATGTAAATATCTTCAATGTAGAGACACACTTCTGTTACAGTTTTATAATAAGTACATAGTGAGGATTATCTAAATGTCGCTGCGACCCGTCTCAGTCAAGCTGTTTGTGAACATCCTAGAAGGAAACACAAACATAATTCACTCTAACTCACAACGGTAATCCCTTTGTCAATGGGGTGGTCAAAAACATTACCAACTTTCTGTTTAAAAAACTTGTAGTGATGCTCACATTTAGCAATTTCTCCTATATTAATATTTTATAAAGGAAAGGTTTGATTTTTTGATTGTTTGTTTACTTATTTGTATTGATTAGGCTCCGAAACTACTGGACCGATCTGAATAATTCGTTCTCCATTAGAATGCAAAATTAACATAGGCTAAAAAAACGGCCAAGTGTGAGTCGAAAATATTCTAAGGTGGTAAGAAGTTCGCCGCGGTCATCTATTTCTTCATAAAAACGGAACCCCACAATCAGTGGCAGCACAGAGCACAGAGCACAGAGCACAGGCGGAGCAGTATTGTCACTGCTCCGCTTTGCTCCAGTCACACTATAAGGAAATAGTACAAACAGTATGGACACTCCTTGCCCCCACACATTTTTATGTAGTCCTTTCTCACTCACTCACTCAGTATTGCACATGCTTACCTCTTCCAGTCAGTGTGAGCTCATATGTAAGTGACAGTGAAGCGTCCAGGGTGTCCCACTGCACAATACCATCTACTGCAACACCCCTCACATTCATATGTACTTGTCTTGTATGTGTACCTGTTAGTTGCTGGCAATCACAATAATAATGCACATAGGATGCATACGGGAGGCGACAGATGCAGAATTGAATGGGCCGGATCGATAGTAGTGTTAGTGGCGAAGGTCACCCGTGATGTGGTGTGATGTGATGGGAAACAACGAGGCGCAGCAGAGTGCAGCAAGCGTGCGGGGCGCGGGGCGCGGGGCGGGGCGGGGCCGCCTCGCCGCCTGTACTTACTATAATTTAACGCACTTACTCTTTGACGACATAAAACGGATCCTCTAAAGTCATGACAGACGACGTCTACGCGAATGCGGACGCATGAGACCGCGGAGAGCACATAGGGTCACAAAGTAGGGGTGGACGCGAGCTAGGGCATGGCGGGCGCCTCCCGAGTCCCGAGTCCCGCGAGCGCTCGCCGGTGTCGTGTCGATACCGACCGAGCGCCGTCCCTCGCTCGCTGGCGCGCCGCTCCTCGGCTCGGGAGCGAGTCTGCGCAGTATGGCCGCCCCCGCCTCGCCCCCCGCCCCGCACACGCCACTGGCTCTGACAAAAACAAACAACCCAAACTAACCGAATCGAACTGCCTCCACCTATTCCCTTCCTTCCTCCTGAAATCCACCCTTCAATCAATATATAGGTATAAATAATGTACTATGTACTATATTCCTACTCTGACTTCAACTGTCAACTTCATCAACTTGACAGACACTAAACATTTTTTTTTGTTAATTTCATGGCAAAAGGTTATATTCCCATACAGCCGATGTCTTTGATAAAATTCTCTTATTTATAGCAATTAAAACGTTGGCGTTCGACGCTTTGACGCTTTTTGGAGTTTTTGGAGTTTTTGTTCTTCCTAGTTTTGGATACAATCGAAAGACGCAGGAAACAGTAGCATTTTTTGACCATTTCTTACCAGGGCTGCGTTCAGAACCTTTGGGTGCGGTTGTTCTTCTCGCTCGCTCTTATGGGTAGAACGCTTTTCACCGAGCCTCTGAACGGCGTTAGGGCGAAAAGTTGCACTCGGAGTGCACTCTGGGCGCACTCTGGGCGTAGGTTCTGAACGCACCCCAGCATACCAAGAGCCTTCTTCTTGAGTAATAGAGCGCCAGCTCTCCTTCCATGATTGTAAATAATTTTCAAGAACAAGGTATTTCCCGCGGTACTACTTGGTCAGTAGGTCCAGGGGCAGTACAATTTAATTAATTTTATTTAAAGGTTCGACTGGTAGAACTACGGGCAAAAACAATTGCCCTTGGTACTACTAGTAGAACCATTTCGGTCGGACCACGGGCAACAAACGATTATTTCGCAATTATAGGCTGTCTCGTTTAGTGATAAGGTATAAAATTGTATGTTAATGTACATGATCAATTATTCTTATAACGTAGCAGAGGGGAAATGCTACCGCAAGGCTAGTCCTTATATAATAAATAGTCAAAGGAAAATATCACACTTGGCTGCATGGGCTATGTACCCTTTCCCTTTCCGCAAGGAAAAATGTAACAACAACAACAACCAACAAAAATGAAAAAAACTATTACAGTGTGACCATTTTTAGCAGGATCCTGCGATTTTAGCAGGATTGGGGCCCCAAATTAGGGCTTAGCAGATTTTGTCGCAGGATTGAAAAATTTAGCAGTTTTTAGCAGGATCGCCTAAAACCTCAGCAAGAATTTAGCATGATTCAGCATTTACTCAGTAAACTGGGTTATTTAGGTACTCGAGAAACGCATACCAATATTTAGGTACCTACCATTTTTAATAACTGTATGTCTTTTTTATACTGACAACTCTTTAGTACCGTTCTAGATGAATTCCCTGAATTCCCCATGTCAGATTTTTTTTAAATATGCACCTGTTAACGTCATAATATTTTTTTAGCATTGGAAGTGCAGGCAGATTGTACGAAATTGATTGGTGAATATTGAAACCGCGGTCACCGCGGCACTGAAGTGCGATTTTTGAACATCATACGAGTGAATCTGCAGTAGAGTGTCAAAATTATTATGGAGATTATGCATCTTTCTACTGCCGAATCGCTCGTATGATGTTCAAAAATCGCACTTCTGGTAGTGATCCATGACACGGATTACTTAATACACAGACTTAATTGTAACTACATATTATAGTACCTACCTACCTAAGTGTGAGTACTGGCTGGCGGCCGGTACTGGCACAGCAGTGACGTCGTTCTATATTCAAATAGAAGATGTCAAATGAATCTATCATGTAATGTGAATTTGTGTTAACGAATAAATATGTTGTAAACTATGGTAAACGTTTCTCGGAGCAAATCCCTCACAAATTGGTAGCAGAGCGTGGTTGTCTACAAGTAAGAACAACCATGACATCAAATACGAGTTACCGCAACATAGAACCGTTGACCAAATCAAACTATGATACTTGGTGCCTGCAAGCTCAAGCAGTCCTGATTAAAAATGACTATTGGGATATCGTAAGCGGCGAGAAAACATTGCCACCAAATGCGGATGCGTCGGCGAAGTTGGCGTTCAATAAAGAGGACTTGAAGGCAAGAGCTGAAATCCTACTTTTAATGTCTCCTTCTGAATTAAAACAAATTAAAGCCTGCACGACATCTAAAGCTGTATGGGACAAGTTGAGAGCTACTTACCAAAGTACTGGGCCTGCAAGGAAAGCTACATTATTAAAACAGTTGGTTCTAAAGCGAATGACCACAGAAGAAGATATTCGTGACCATATAAATAACTTCATGGATATCGTGGACAAGCTCGCCGACATGGATATAAGAATACCTCCAGAGTTGCTAAGCATAATGCTCCTCTACAGCTTGCCGATAACTTTTGAAAACTTTAGAATAGCGATTGAGTCTCGAGACACACTACCTCATCCTGAGGACCTGAAAGTAAAAATTCTGGAAGAATACCAGGCCAGGAGTGGTAATGAACAACCCGAAAGCTCAGAAGCATATCACGTCAAGAAAAATAAACAAAGGTTATACTGCAAAAACTGCAAGAAGAAAGGTCACACTACAGAGACCTGTCGGGGCAAAAAGGAAAACACAAATGAGAAGGACAATGGAGGCAAGTACAAAAACTACAACGTTTGCCTGAACGCCGCAGATTCATATGCAAATAAAGAAATATGGTGCCTAGACAGCGGCTGTTCATCTCATATGTGCGGCGATAAATCGATGTTTTCTACAATGTCCCCTGAAAGTGGTACCCTAAAGATGGCATCAAACAAATATACTAGTAAAATTCAAGGTAAGGGAAAAGTTACAGTCAGTACAAAGAAACAAGGATACAACTTCAATGAAACGTTGTATGTTCCCGATGTTTCAGTGAACCTTTTGTCTGTAGCCAAGATAACAGACAGAGGAAATAAGGTTGTTTTCAGTAAAGATAAAGCCTACGTCGTAGAAAAAGACGGCGAGGTGACACTGACAGCACAAAGAAAAGATGGGCTCTACTATCTTGAGTTTGATAGAAAAGAGACTGCAAACTACACACCTAAAGAAGACGGCAACATCATGGAATGGCATCGCAAACTTGGCCACATAAATGCAAAAGATTTAAAAAAGATGGCTAAAGAAGACCTCATGCACGGTTTAAATTTAACTGACGAAAAGTTTGAAACATGTGAGACCTGCATTAAGGGAAAACTATCTAGACTACCATTTACAAGACATGATGACCTCTACACAACGGATAAGCTAGAAATAATTCATAGCGACGTTTGTGGACCTTTTGAGTGTGAGACGCTAGCTGGCTCAAGATACTACGTCACATTCATTGACGATTTCACTCGTTACTGTCACGTCTACTTCATTAAAAGGAAGAGTGACGTATTCAACGTTTTCAAGGAATATAAAAAGGAAGTCGAGACGTTCCACAACAAAAGGATAAAACATCTACAAACTGACAATGGCACAGAATATCGCAACAAGGAGTTTGATGATTTTCTCAAATCGAACGGCATCCAAAGAAGGTTGACCACAGTTTATACCCCACAACAAAATGGGATAAGCGAGAGAAAAAACAGATCCCTGTTAGACAAAGCCAGATGTTTGATGATCGAGGCAAATGCACCTAAGAAGCTTTGGGCGGAAGCGGTAGCAACCGCTAATTACCTCATAAATCGTAGTCCTACCAAAGCACTGAATGGCAATACACCCTTCAAGAAATGGGTAGGCCGAACACCAAGTGGAAATCACCTTCATGTTTATGGCAGGAAGACATTCGTCCTGAAAAAGAACAAACGAGGAAAGCTAACCCAGAATGCCAAAGAAGGAGTATTCATGGGGTACTCGATGACTTCCAAGGCTTACAGAGTCTACATACCTGAAGATGATGACGTTGTGACGACCAGGGACATAAAGGTCATAGATAAAATGTACTTCAAAGAAGAAAGTCAGAACTATGAAGGCCTTACAAAGGAACAAGGACAACAAGATAAAAATAAAAAGAGAGAATTAGAAATAGAAATAACAGAAAACAACAATGAAAATTTGTTTGAAAATCTGAACGATCAAGGAGATGACGTTTCTTCGCTAGACGGAATAGAGTCTTACGATAACGCATTGGAAAATCCGAACAATCAAGAAGATGACGTTTCTTCGCAAGACGAAATAGAATCTCACGATGACGTATCTGACATCGTGGAAACACCTGGAAATGGGAGGCCCCAAAGAGGAAGGCATCCGCCAGCGTGGACCAGAGATTTCGAAATGGACGAGATTGAAGAAAGTCACTTATTCTCGGAAATATCTTACATGTCCGACGAAAATGAGAATGATGAATACTGGCATGATGCAATAAAAGCTGAGATAAAAGCACATGTCAAAAACGGAACCTGGAAAATAGAAAGGAAAAACAAAGAATTAAAAGAAGTGGACTATAAAATGGTTCTAAGAAATAAAATAGGACCAGATAACAGCGTAACAAAGAAGGCCAGACTCGTTGCACGGGGTTTCACTCAGCGACCAGGTATCGACTACAACGAAACATATGCTCCCGTTGCTAAACTAAGTTCGATCAGATCTGTTATTGGGATAGCAATGGAAGAAGGGTTAAAGTTAAACCAGATGGACGTAACAACGGCGTACCTGAATGATGAACTAGACGAAAAGATAGTGATGAAATACCCTGACTATTTAGAAGAATATCTGACAGAAATCATGGTCGAAGAAAGTAAACAAAAAGATCTGACTTTGTATAATAAAACAAAGAGTATGCTGAAAGACATAAGAAATAATCCCAAAGAAAAAGTCTGTCATCTCATAAAAGCTCTGTATGGACTTAAACAGGCAGGGAGGCAGTGGTACAAGAAACTCGACACAGAATTAAAGAACATAGGTTTCAAAGCATCAGAAGCTGACCCATGTTTATACCTACTAGAGAAAAGAGGAGTTAAAGTCATAATAGTAATATATGTCGATGATTTATTGATTGCCTATTCATGCCCAAGAAAGCTCAAAGAAGTAAAAGACCTGCTAAATACAAAATTTGAGTTAAAAGACTTAGGGATACCGAAACGGCTTATTGGAATAGACGTTGCCTATAAGAAGGGTGAAATTAAACTGAACCAAGAGAAGTTCATAGAAGACACTCTCAAAAAGTTCAACATGGAAGATTGTAAAGCAACGACCACACCCATGGAACCAGGCCTCACGCTTGAAAAGGGTGGAAGAAACGAAAGGAAGGATCTTCCTTACAAAAATTTAATTGGAACGCTCATGTACCTGGCGGTGGCAACTCGCCCTGACATTATGTTCGCCATAAGCTATCTTTCCCAATTTAATGATTGCTACGGAGAGGAGCATTTCAAATGTGCGAAAAGAGTACTACGTTACCTTAAAGGAACGAAGGGCATCGGTCTTACTTTCAAGAAGACTGGGCAAAAATTGCTTGGTATGGCAGATGCAGATTGGGGCGCATGCAAGCTTGATCGAAAGTCTTTTTCGGGCTATTGCTTTATGTATGCTGGGACGTCTGTAAGCTGGATGTCTAAAAAACAAAGAAGCGTTGCCCTGTCGACGGCTGAGGCGGAGTACGTTGCCCTAACCGAAGCTGCGAAAGAAGCCATCCATTTAAAGAGCCTTTATAAAGACCTAGGGGCCAGCTATGACAGCATAGTCGTATTAAACGACAATCAAGCTGCCATCAAACTCGGCCAAAATGCAATGGTGACTTCAAAGTCAAAACATATAGACCTGAAAATGCACTTTATTCGGAACTGCATACAAGACGGCTTAATAGATGTAAAATATCTGCGAACCGAAGATATGGGCGCAGATATGCTGACAAAGGCTTTAGCTGGCCCGCGGCTGATGAAACTGCGGTGCAGTTTAGGACTCTCCGACGACCACGTTGCCGTGAAGAGGAGTGTGAGTACTGGCTGGCGGCCGGTACTGGCACAGCAGTGACGTCGTTCTATATTCAAATAGAAGATGTCAAATGAATCTATCATGTAATGTGAATTTGTGTTAACGAATAAATATGTTGTAAACTATGGTAAACGTTTCTCGGAGCAAATCCCTCACACTAAGTCTGTGGATAAATATGTGGGCGTCCACGCGAAAAGGGTCCAGTTGTTGGGTTTTGAGTTAAGGTTAGATTCGGCATCTAGATCAGTCACATAATCATAATGGAATAATAAAAAAGGGTGGGTTAAAATGCCGACCACTGAACCCATTTTTCATTGGTTATGGTAATCTTTGATTGATTTACGAAATAATAAATAAATAAATATAATTTATCAACTCAATTATTGCTTCATTTGCATTAAAATATGATTTAACTTTTAGCATGATTATAGCATTTTTATAAAAATGTTTAGCAGGATTTAGCAGTTTTTGACCAACAGCGTAGCATGATCATCAGTTTAAAAATGGTCACACTGAACTATTATTTTTTCTAGTTTGTGTTTGGTAAATGGTTTATAACTAATGTAATTTTCTGCAGTGCACAGAGAAATGAAATGAGAAATGTTTTGAGTTTTCGGAATAACGTTCCAGCCCCGCGTAAACAGAAAAGCGAAAGAATATTTTATTCCACGATTGAAGCAGAATTAAGTTGTGTGCCAACTGAATTAATATGGAGGGAGACGCATCGGACGAGCGGGATGCTGCTCTCGTCCTCGACACGCGCGGCACTCTGTCCCCTGCGGCGGCGGCGCTGGAGAACGACAAGAACAACCTATTTTGGTTGTCAGGAGTATTAGACTGCTTTTCGAGCGTGTTAGCGGTCTTCGGCAGCACAGATTTGAAGCCAACTCAAGGTAAACAACTATGCACACACCTCACACGATTATTGTGATTGTTTTGTCCTTACCCCTAAGATCACACCATAGAGAAATTACACGCTCCCCTTGGGATCACACTCTGACCACTTGCGAAGTGCAGCGCAGGCTCGCATCGCAGGGGCAGGGCTGCAATTGATTAGTTAATATATGAATATATTCATGAATAAAATGGGATTGGGCCCTGGGACCAGCAGACACGTTCACTACCAGCTGAGCTACTATAAAACCGTAAAATCATGAGGAATACAATACAAAAGTAGCAGTTCAAATAACACTCGATAGCGCTATTTAAATGACAAATTGTTTGTTTGTTTGTTCACTTTGCGCATCATGCAAAAACTACTGAACCATCACATTGCAGGGTTTGCCTCGAACACTTGTCTCTTGCGTGGTGTTCGCACGGTTCGCGTCTCAGCCTGCCACGCCACGAGGCTCCAAAATCCTTCTCAGTTGTTCTTACTCAAAAACAATCCTCGAGATTGGATAGACACTCCCTCAAACTACTTGACACTGGCGAAATCTAACGAGGAAACGCCATTATATAAAAATAGAATAGAATAGATTTTGATGAAACTTTTTTTGTTTGATAGCTTATGATCTGACTTAAAATCTGGTATATAATTTGTGCGGACGAAGTCGCGGGAAAACATTTAGTGTGCTATAAAATTGAAAAGAAATAAAAATTGCAGATGATTGGGAGGTACCTTTCGAGAGTATAACGGATCTGGTGTACCTGGGCTCCGGCGCGCAGGGCGTCGTGTTCAGCGGCAACCTGCGCGGCGAGATGGTCGCGGTCAAGAAGCTGCGCGACCGCGCGGAGACCAACATCAAGCACCTCCGCAAGCTCAACCACGAGAACATCGGTGAGTCGAGATCTGATCCGACACTCGCCATCACTATTATCATCTGATATTAACCCATTGGGCTGCGGAAAAGTGGCCCCTGTGAATGAAAAGCTGAGCGGTAATCAATTATATAGTATCGTATGGACATGTGATGAGAAAAGATGAGTGTCATATTACAAGACGAATGTTAAATATGACCACTAGTGAGTGAATAATAGTAATGAAAAAGTCACAGTTTGATTAACAGGCGTCATTACGTGCCTTATTGTGGTGAAATCAGAGCCATTTTATGAGCAAGTTGGTTGAAAATAAGTATTTATTGATCTAAGTATTAGGTAATAGGTGTATAAGATTTAGTTTAATTGATTGAACTTATAATGAACGTGTGGTGGGTGTGTTATAGTGCGGTTCCGGGGCGTATGCTCGGCGGCGCCGTGCTACTGCGTGGTGATGGAGTACTGCCAGTACGGGCCGCTGTTCGAGTTCCTGCACAGCGGCGCGCGCTTCCAGCCCGCGCAGGTGCTCAAGTGGGCGCGCGACGTCTCCTACGGCATGGCCTACCTCCACAACCACAAGATCATTCACAGGGACCTCAAGAGTCCCAAGTATGTGCCTCTCTGTTCACTTTATACTTTCAATACTCATTTGAATTCATACAATACAGCACAGGTGTTGCTAATCTTGAGAAAATTGTAAGAAAAAAGCATAAGCACGACTATATTCCCCGAGGGGGTAGTCAGAGATATTCGGTCGGTTCGGTCGGTAGGTAGGTATGGTAGGGGTAGTAGTAGTGTCCTTCTTAATACCTATGCTGACACTTTTTTAAGGGGATGATCAGACCGTCAAACTGAACAACTTTCTCTATGGCAGGCAGCAAAACCGAAATTCTCAAAAAAATCTGCTCGTCCATACAAAACTGCAAACCTAATCGAGCCAAATGTATGGGACAGCTGATTTTATTTTTCGCGATTTCGATGTTAGTCCGATAGTGAGAGTTGTTCAGTTTGATGGTTCGACCATCCCCTTTACACCCTGTATATCTACAGACAGACTAATGTTTGTAATGAACGGTTGCAGTATACTGATAGCGGACAACCTGGTGGTGAAGGTGAGCGACTTCGGCACGAGCCGGGAGTGGAACGACGTGAGCACCATCATGAGCTTCACGGGCACGGTCGCGTGGATGGCGCCCGAGGTGATCCGGCACGAGCCCTGCTCCGAGAAGGTGGACGTGTGGTCGTTCGGCGTCGTGCTCTGGGAGCTGCTCACGCTGGAGGTGCCCTACAAGAGCATGGAGACGCACGCCATCATGTGGGGCGTGGGCACGGACACCATCGCGCTGCCCGTGCCCAAGGCCTGCCCCGCCCCGCTGCGCCTGCTCATGGACCAGTGCTGGAGCCGCGTGCCCAGGAACAGGTCTACTGTTGTTCTCTCTTCCGAGTTTCAATCTTGTCCCGTCAAGTTCTCGTCAAGGTTACTCGCGATGGTTAAAAGCCTAGTAGTTTACTTGTGATCGTACGTAACGGTGGATATATTATATATTATGCCATGTGACACTTATTTATTTCATTTTGATGGTCTGAAGCACCTTCAATATTTACTTAAGGCATTTAGCTCGCACTCTGTTTTAAAAACTCGTTTTAAAAATGTATGAAGCTGTGTAAATGATTTGTTGTCTATTACTGTATTAGATATAAGCCGATCGCGGTGATCATGGGAGAGTGTAGTGTACACACGGCGACACTTCAAGTTACACAAAACCAACATAAGCTGACCGCGCGGATGTTGCATAACGTATAACGTCACGCAGCCAACTTATTTCGGTTTTGCGTAGCTTGATGTGTCGCCGTGTGTACATATGGTTCGTGGTAGTGTATTGACGGTGTGCGTGACGCCGGCAGGCCCCCGTTCAAGATAATAGCGGCGCAGCTGGAGCTGGCGGGCGCGGAGGCGGAGGCGCAGGGCCTCGCCGCGCTCGAGGGCTGGCGCCGCGAGCCCCGCGCACACGCCGACACCGACACCGACACCGACACCGACCAGTACCGCGTCAGGTATTCCATACACTATATCGTATTCACTCGTTTTTATTAATTAGGAATATAGTCAAAAAGGGCACGTCTGGCAATTGGCTATGTGCGAAGTGGTGATGGGTACTGACAAATCGATCGCACAGCCCACCGCCGGGGTGGCAGAAATGTGTACTTTTGTCGGACAAGCCGTGTTAAATATGCATGGATCTGCAAACTCCACACAAACACCGAAACAGTAAATACTACAAACTGAAGGCACAGAAGTTTCTATTGGCATCTAGGTGCTCACTAAAAAGGGGTTTTTGAAATGTTATCTCCAAAGATGTGAAAACTGGGATAAAATTTTGTAAGGAAATTGGCACTGCAGATATCGTGGATTCTAACAAGTAGGTATTTTAAAATTTTTAGTGCCTGTTTCACCATATTCTTCATACAAGATATGTCAAATGAGCTGTCGGATAAGCTAACAAGAACTTGTCCAAAAGCGGTGAAACAGGTCCTTAATTTAATATTGATAATGTTGCTAATTTCTTTAGTTTTTACATTATTATCCAACTAAACTATTATAAAACTGTAACTGAAGTGTTTCTGTACATTGAAGATATTTACAAGAAAAGATTACGATATGGTTTTTAGGTACCTATGCCTGACTCGAAATCAACCTTTTTTTAGTAATTTTGTCTGTCTGTTTGTTTGTTTGTTTGTTTGTTCGCACATCACGCAAAAAGTACTGAACCGATTTTGATGAAACTTTTTTGTTTGATAGCTTTTGATCTGACTTAAAATCTGGTATATAATTTGTGCGGACGAAGTCGCCGGTAAACACTAGTTTTGTTGTTAAAATAACAAACTTTGAACTAACATGTTAGTTGAAATAATTCACGGCGATCCGACACCGCTAGGGGCGCTAGTGTCGTGCACATAGCCTTCATAGTATGGGAGTGAGTGAAGTGAGCGCTGGGCGGGTGTCGGCCGGCGCGGGTGGCGGCCGACGGGTGTGGAACAACAAAAGGAACGAAAGTCGAGTATGAAGCTGAAATGCGCTCCTTACGACTATAAATATAAACTCCTCCTTACGACTAAAGGCCTAAACTATTTTGATACTTGCATTATCTTCTTTTTGTTGATTTATCGTTTTGAAGTAATAATAATAGATTAAGCTCCCGATCATTATTTCTTACCTCTCTCGGTTCCTCGTCAGACGCATACTGCAGCGTTAGATAATACTTAGGAGTACCGGAATATAGAAGGTTGCCATCCCATATCCTGGAAGAACCTTTTTTTTTTCTAGTACCCGCGTGCCGTTACGTTAAGATTCAAGGTACAATTAATGCAAACTGTGACATTGTTCCTTGAATCTTAACGGCTTTACATGCATTTTCCTTTATTCGAAGATTTTAAGTTGGTTTGTTTGAGGTGGCATACCAGGAAGCCTTCCAGGCAGATAGCAGGCAACTCTATATATTCATCAAATCAATGGCACGACCAGGGCTATCGATCTGCACTAGTTTCATCAAGGAACCAGATGAGGTAAATGACCCCATTTTTTGGCCTCATAAAACGTGACTGACTGAGGAACCTTCCAGGGTTGGGGTTGTCAACCTGTGCGGGTTCTGATCTCCAAAGGGGTCTCTTTCGATGCGTAATCATTTCGATCGGGAACCTGATAATGTAATTTTGAGTCAAAATAGAGGCACGGTACTCGAAAAAAAAAATGGTGCTTCCAGAATATGGGATGGCAACCTTCTATATTCCTGTACTCCTAAGTATTATCTAACGCTGCAGTATGCGTCTGATGAGGAACCGAGAGAGGTAAGAAATAATGCATCGGGAGCTTAATCTATCTATAAGGACAAATTCTAATATTTTATGGTAAATTTTGAATCGAAATGCATAAAAAACTGCATTCGATGTTTTCCTGTTTGATAATGTTGTCATGATCATGAAAAAGTTTAGTTCCTCTAGTCAAGCTGTCATTATTTATATTTAAATTGGTCAAATTGTGTTGTACGAGTTTACGTCAGTTCACGATTCGCAAGCACGTCGCCGTCTAGCATAAACATAAGTCAGAGATATTGTGATAGCTCAGACAGAACATCCAAGTTCGTGCACAACCGTCTAGCACTCGTGAATGCTGAAGCACCCACTCGTATCATCGCGCTCGCAGGAGCCCGGCGCAGCAGCAGCAGCAGCAGCAGCAGCAGGGCGGGCGCTCGGTGGCGGAGGCGCGGCTCGTCTACGAGCAGCAGCTCGGCCGCGCCAACGAGCTGTACCTGGAGGTGTGCGCCGTGCGCCTGCAGCTCGAGCAGCGCGAGCGAGCCCTCGCCGAGTATGTACTAATGTATTTTACTACTTTTATTAACATGGATAATTATCGGGTACTTATCAGTATCAGGTAAAACATCGTGAGGAAACCTGCATGCTTCAATTTCAAGGCATGTTTTGTACCCCCTGTCCATTATAAGTGGCGACGGGCTCACTCCCCGTCACACTGGACAGAGTTTTCGGTACTAGTGAAACGTGGAAATATCTCTGACTACCCCTCGGGGAATATAGTCGTGTGCACATGCATGCAAGCATTATCAGAATGATGAAAAAAAAATTGTCTTGAAAATGTCGAACCCTGAAGCAGAGTATTGTAAGAAAAAGAATGCGATATGGTTTTTAGGTTTCCCTGATTTCAAATCAACCTTTATTTTTAAATTTTCGTTTATTCGAACATCACGCAAAAACTACTATTGATATCTTATGATTTGACTCGACATTTGTGATACTTATGCAATTAGTGAAAACGAAGTCGGGGATAAACTCTAGTATATTAATAACCGGTTTGCAGGCGCGAGAAGGCGCTGAAGTGGTGTCGGTGCGGCATCAGGAGGAACCTGAAGAGCTACCGGCGCGTGTCCTCCTCCTCGTCCGACCCCGCCCCCGCGCCCCTCCGCACCTGCCTCGAGCGACGCCTCAACAACAACGAGCTCGAGCACGAGCACGAACACGAGCAGAACGGCAACGTGCCCGTGCCGTGCTCGCGCCGCTTCGAGCACCACCAACACCCGCCCGGCGCCGACGTGGCGCACGTCTAGAGCTAAGGCTAGAGCTAGAGCTAGAGCTAGAGCCGACCGACTCACTCATACACACGAACCATAGACTAAGGACAACTACAGAGTGCTATTTCTCCGTACTAAGCTGCGTAAACCGCAATTTAGTACGTTATAGTTAGCTAGATGTATTTGTGCATCAACTAGGTATTTCGGATCTAGGTACTACTCTACTTGGTTACGTTGGTTCGGAACATTATATTATCGGAAGACTAATCTACTAATATTGTTGTAACGTAGGTACATTGGCAATTCATCTGCTCGCGGGCGCGGGCGAGGAGTCAACGCCATCTATGAGACGGGTTTATGAGCTTTTTCCGAGGTACGCCACTTAGTATGGAAAATAGCATTCTCATCTCCTTTTACTCTATGATAATAAATATTAATGTATTATTTATGAATTAAATAGGAGTCCGTTTAGAAATGTTAGACGGTTGTCGGTCAATTGTACCGGTACCGGTACCGGTACCGGTGTCTGTCGGTGTCGTTACCGGTGAGCTCCGGGGACGCGGACGCGGACGGGGACGGGACGGGGCGAGTGTCGACCGAGGCGAGACAGCGCGGGTCCATGTACAGGGTCCTTCCTAATATGCTGACACTTTTTAAGGGGATGATCAGACCGTCAAACTGAACAACTTTCTCTATGGGACCAACATCGAAATCGCGAAAAAAAAATTTGATATCCCATACATATTTTAGCATTTTTAGCTCTAGTCGATTTGTAGAGTATGGAACATCATTTTTTTTTTTTCGCGATTTCGATATTGGTCCCATAGTGAAAGTTGTTCAGTTTGCTGGTTTAAACCGGGGGTGGTTTAAAGGTTTATTTGTATTTTTGTAACACCTTGTATAATATAGGTGAACTGTTAAGTATAATAACAAAGAGATATATCGGCAATACACTTAGTGACTAGACGAGGCAGTGTCCGGTGCGCTGACTTTTATTTTACTATGAATCTCATTTTTTTATGCCGATATTGGACAAATAAAATTAACTTTTTAAATCCTAGTCAGGTTGTAAAGTTACGTTACATTCTTCGTGAATCGAGACACTGTCGTTACTTATAATATAGTATATTTACATGTGTATGTTGTGTGTGTGTGCACTGCTGTATGTAGTGTGGAGTGTAGACACGCGTCGAGGCAGCGTCCCGCTCCCCTACAACTAAACCAACGTAGATGTTAGCAGTTATCGGATCGGTTTTATATTATTAACTAAAAATATACACTTGTACATAATTGTTGTTAGAATAAATAAATACGTATTAGCATAATAATAACGATGACAAGCCAGTAGTAGTAGGTTAGTTAGTACCTACGTTGTGAGCGCGACGCGACTAGCGCATAGTGCGACGTTGAGTAGACTTGGAAGCGGACTCGCCCGCCCACTCGCCCGCCCACTCGCCCGGCCACTCGCCGCGTCCACTGTTGTGACTCAATTTTAATTAATTAGACGAATTTATAATCGAAGTACTTTGTAACGTGTAACATTACACTGTAGTGTATAGATAGTATAGTATAGTATACTATAGTATAGTATAAGTATAGTATAATATAGTATAAGTATAGTATAGTAGTGTAGTAGTGGCGTCAACCGTGCAACCCACTCGCAGTCATCTCATCTCGTATACTATAATTGCAGGCCTACAATATGTATTCTATTCTATTCTATTTTAAAAAAAATGGCTGCCATCTTTGGTTAATGATGATTTTGCCAATGTCGAGTTTTTATAGCAAAAGTGCTTGATGTTGTACGGTATTGTAGATATTTTGGTGACTTCAAGGGTTGTTCTTTTAAAAGAACACTATCTTGAGCCACCACTGGAGCCCCGTTGTCGAGCTGGGAGGGGGCAACCAACAAACGTGACTGCCCTATAGCAGATCCACAACGTGACTCCTACTAAGAAACCCTCGAAATCCTCGAATGAGCGCTTGAGCTCGAATGAGCGATTGAGCTCGGAGAGTGCATAGTCCCTCGTACTTATAAGGTCAGCGCAATTAAAGACAGCGGCAGAGATTCGTGCCGCGACATATAGGGTCCAACTTAATATGCTGACACTTTTTTAAGAGGATGATCAGACCGTTAAACAGAATAACTTTCTCTAAGGGACTAACATCGAAATCGCGAAAAAAAATCTATCGTCCCATACATTTGACTCAAGTAGGTAGGTTTAACATTTGACTCAAGTAGGTAGTAGGTTTATATATTTTTTTCGCGTTTTCGATGTTGGTGGCATAGAGAAAGTTGTTCAGTTTGACGGTCTGTCATCCCCTTAACAAAGTGTCAGTTTATTAAGAATACCCTATATTATGTAAGTCGAGATTGCGTTGATGAGCCGGGGCATCGCCGGCGCCGGCCGACCTCTGCCGTGCCGCTGCCGTGCCGCTGCCGCTGCCGCGCCGCTGCGGTCACATTAATTGAACATTTCGCTATTTCAAGTCTTTATATTTTTTACGGATAGAAGACATCATTTTAATTTTAAGAAACGAATTTAATATTTTTTGCAGTTAATCGAATTTATCAATACTTACAATTTTAATGTTTAACTATAATCTGTAAAGCCTGACCAGGAATATAAAAAACCTCGCCATGTTGCGGAAAATCATTGGAACAAATTTTTGTACTTGGAACACTAACATTAAAGGTGACAGTCGATTGCAGCGCCCCCAATCTAGGTTTTTTTATATTCCTGGTCAGGCTTTAAATGGCAAAAGTAGTCGCGAAAAAATCATTCTATCTCCATGGAGAAAAACCTTTGCTTAATTTTATAAAATACAAAATTCCCTTCTTCTCCTTCCGCTTTCTCTTTCTAACTCTATGCTGAAATCAAAAACGGCAACATAAAATTATGTCAAATTTAGACATTGAATATTTTTTTTCTTAGTGGCCTGTTATTTTAAGTTGATTTTTAGTTCTATTCTATTTTTATTAAATGGGCATTTTCACTTTTTTGTGTACCCCTCATTTTTAGGCTGTCCCACAGATTCAACATTTAATAGCGAGATAAATATGGATATGAGGTCTAACTTTTGGAATAAAAACGTTAAAACATGTATTTAAATTGATGAATTCATTAGAAATCTCGGTTCAAATACGTTTTAATTATTAATTATAAATATTTAAAGTGTTCAAAGTACCTGTTTTCGGCATGTCCCACCCCTTACCACCTTTAAATTACTCGAAATTACAGAAATATTTTCTATGAACACATGTTAAGAGTTTTGGTGCACGTATTGGGTACTGCTTTGTCGTCACAAAAAATAAATTTGTAGATTTAAACTCTAATAACATAGGCTTAAAATCTATTTTCCAAAAAATACTCTAAACTTGAACCCGTCGGACATGTCAGTTTAGTGACGGTCCCACTTGTATCTAAATAATTACTAAACTCATATTATTTATTGAAAATAGCAACATTATCTGAAGAAGACTACGGCCGCCATCTTAGAAATAGGTCATTTTGTCAAAGTTTCGTGAGAGAAGGGTATTTTGTTCGTGTCGGCTGCTGTCTCCATTTTCTTAGTCAAGTTTGTGACGTTATTATTATTATTATATAGATTTCTTAGATCCTCCAACTGTTTTAAACGAATCCGATATTATTCAGATGTCGTTTGTCATGTTTTATTCAATGCAAAATATCATAACTGTGATTAGAAAACGTTTTCATTCAATTCTTGCCCGAGAATGTGACGTCAGTTTGGTGACATTTTTGCCTGTCATTTAAGAACTCTTTTTTTTATCAGGGTACACATTCTACTGAAATTGCCCAAATGGCGTTTCCTTGTTAGATTTCGCCAGTGTCAAGTGTTGAAGATATATTTATTAGATATTGTACGGTAATAGGATATGGCGATCTCAAAGCCCCGTTTTTAAACAAAAACGCACACTCGAAACCGCCATAACAAGGCGGAACCACGTGGCCAATCAAATCGCAAGCCGACAACACGTCTACTTGTTACCCCCTTAGCCACGCGACTCTATTTTTAGTTTACTAAGAAGTTTACAGGTTCTGCGAGTGACGTCACTCGTCGGACTGACAATTTTACCATTTTATTAAAAATATTTGTAATCCTTTCATTTTAAAATCTCTGACAAATTAAATATTGTTATTGAGATAATTACCTCGAAATGGTTTTCGTTTCAGCGCTTCCAAAAAAAGCTTGACATACCGAATTGAACGTGTAGGCATAGATTAAATATTAGGGTATGTGTACCTATGAGTACCTAGGTTAGGTACCGTCGCGTCGTCGTCGCGAGGTTGAATCGCTTGTGGCACAGAACATTGTAAGAGGGGTTAGAAATGCAAAGTAGCGCTTTTGCTTCGGAGACGGCGTCGCCACTTGTCTTCCCGCTCACGCTGCTACAATTACTCATGCCCTCTCGCTCGCACCACGCCGCGCGCCTTGTGTTGTTATGCAAATCATTGCATGTGGCGACACGTTCCACGCTTACTTTGCACTTCAAACCCCTCTTTTAATGTACTGTGGCGTGTGGCGTGTGACATGTTCGCTCCGACATATTATTATTGAAAGTGTGCGCCGCACATGAATACATTACAGCAGCGCTAAGCTAAGGCGCTTTCCTCTATACTTAGCTTTTCTAGTTTTTCTACCTGTGAATGTATCGATCACTTAAGCAGAGATTAAATTCTATTTTGGATATATATATTTTTGTAGTAATTATAATTTGGTGCGCGAACCATCGTTCCTTACCGTTGATTGCAGTAAGTACGAGTAGTGCATTACGAGTAGGTATCTCACAACACAACAGACTGTGCGCACTGATATAAGATAGGATAGATACTAGCATTGAATAAATTGAATTGAATTGAATAACCTAGAGTTTATTGCTAACCCTGGTTGGCGCAAGTGGGGCTTACTGTAAAGAATTTAATGAAAATTAGCACTGTTTAGAAATATTTGAACACCCTGTATAGTACTATATATCTGATGGCGACTGGAAAATAATGGGCATCGACTAACTTCGTGTTTCCGAAGATGACCGACCGAAACTAGGCAGTATTGTATAATGAATTGATATAGAGCTGCTTTTACGATTATTTCCGATGTTTTCCGATGCCCATTATTTTCCTTGAAGTACTGTTATGTATGTTACCTACCTTTTCTTTAATTCTCTTATTTTTGACTCAATATTTAAATTAGAAATACGAGTGAATTTGAGTTGGTGTAAAGTTTAAATCGGTCGGCTGATAATAACAAATTTACACTGATAAAAAACTGTAACAGATAAGTTGAAGTCCCCTGGCAGTTTTTTCAGAAATCGCACTGCAGCTGAAAGATGCCCAAAATGATCGCGTACTGAATTAAGGGATGAAACGATGGAATATAAAATAAAATAGTCGTGAGGATATACAATAGCGGCAGCAAAATTTAGTGTTCAGTAATAAGAAGAAATGATCGAATAAATTAAACTGTAAATAACGTGATAAGGTCTGTAGACCTACCATGCGTTTTCGCCGTACCTACTTTACTACTGTAGTTACGTCACCAATTTAGTATTGAATTTCGTACAGCGCCCCTAGTGGTTACATTGAGAACTAATTTCTGTCATACGAATTGGCGACGTAACTAGGTACAGTAGTAAAATACAGTGAAAGCTCATGGTAGACACTCTGTTCTGATCTCATGCGTGACAGCGCAACGTGTAGTGCGGGAACTAGCCGTGTCCACTCCCCAGTACAGCACACCGGAAGACGCGGTCGTTTTGAAGCCGGAACAGGGCGCTTTAGACCATCGCATCAAACTGAACAACTTTTACCACGGGACCAACGTTGAATTCGCAAAAAAAATCTGCGGTTTTATACGTTTTTGCCTTGAAGCAATTGACATTTTCTATGAAACAGCAGATTTTTAATTCATGATTTCTATGTTGGCTCCATAGTGAAAGTTGTTCAGTTTGATGGTCCAACTCAAGCACCTTGTTCCGGCTTCAAACGACCCTGATTCCATGGTGTAGAACGAACGGGAAGCATTTTTAATTTGTAGCGCAGACGCTTCTGTGCGAATATGTTTTAGATATCTTTAGGAACGGTCAAGCGGTACATGACTTGTTGACAATCTGTCTGTACGTCTGTACCCCACTTACATAATGTCTACTTTAAGCCGGGAATAGACGTCCGATTTTTCCATACGATAGTCGGATCCGATAGTATGAACAGACTATCGGAAGGCGTTCGTGCCATATAATGTACTGTACACTCAATACATCGGCTCGGACGCCCGAGGAAACGGCGTGCGATTTAGTGCCGTTTCTTTCTGCTCCGTATGGATAGCTCGAGAACGACTGAGTTCAGAAAAAGTCTGACGCAAGAATCGGATGTGCATCCAGTGAATACGATCAGATAGTCTGTTCAGACTAGACATAGTTCAGTCAAGTTAAACATGAAAAGGGGGCCGTGCTTGCAAAAGGTCCGGTCGTTCTGAATTTTTTATATGTTGTTAGGACCTAAACCAGTATTAAATTGCCATATTTGCAATTTCCAAAGTGCTGTGCGAGCGGCGGTGTAACCATAAAACCATGAAAATTTCGGACTTTTTTCAGTTTTTTACTTTTTTCTCGAAATCTGTAAGTCGTATCGAATAGTATTGTAGGTATACTTTTATTCTGGCAAAATTTCCTACAAAACAATTGGTATGCACTTTCTTCATTGGACTTAACCTTTGAGGGCTAGAGGGACGAGAAAGTAACAGCTTTTTCAAAGATATGAAATTTGTATGGCGACCCTCTTGAAAGTTGAAGATAAAAACAAAATGATTCCATATTCCTAATTAGCGACCCCGAAAACCCCCGGATACAAATTTTCTGTCGGTTCACTGAACCTTTAAAAGCTGCGTTGGCGTTTGAAATTTCTATGGCAGCCATCTTGGATTTAGCTATTTTGGATTTTTTTTTCACCGCCAACAAAATCTGACCAGGATCCACTATGACATTGTTCAAGGTCCATACCCCTATCTGTTATAGTGTCCGCGGGCCGTTGACCTCATCCGTCAGGATACGACCTTCTGAGGAAGTCGAAATATTCCTTTTAACACCAGAGCATCCTTATGATGATCTCCAAAATAATTTTAATATACGTTGGTCGGGGGAAACCCGGCGAACAATTATCCGGGCATCTATCTACTATCTATGAAAAGTGGTGGGGATCGACCAGATACCTCCAATTGATCTCAGGGTTCTCCTTATAGTACAAGGATGAAATTTAGGGATCATTATAACGATGCCCTGATGTTAAAAGGAATATGTCGACTTCCTCCGAAGGTCTAATCCTGACGGATGACGTCAACGGCCCGCGGACACTATGACAGATAGGGGTATGGACCTTG
Organism: Agonopterix heracliana; assembly: GCA_963693445.1. NCBI lineage: Eukaryota > Metazoa > Arthropoda > Insecta > Lepidoptera > Depressariidae > Agonopterix > Agonopterix heracliana. Next base: position 104,356 of record OY856307.1, read on the forward strand.
AACAATGTCATAGTGGACCCTGGTCAGATTTTGTTGGCGGTGAAAAAAATCCTAAATTGCGAAATCCAAGATGGCTGCCATGGAAATTTCAAACGCCAACGCAGCTTTTAAAGGTTCAGTGAACCGACTGAAAATTTGTATCCGGGAGTTTTCGGGGTCGCTGATTAAGAATATGGAATCATTTTGTTTTTATCTTCAACTTTCAAGAGGGTCGCCATACAAATTTCATAACTTTTGAAATGATGTTACTTTCTCGTCCCTCTAGCCCTCAAAGGTTAAGTCCTATGAGGAAAGTGCACACTATTTTTTTTGTAGGAAATTTTGTCAGAATAAAATTATACTTACAAAAATATTAGATACGAATTACAGATTCCGAGAAATAAGCGAAAAACTGAAAAAAGTCCGAAAATTTCATGGTTTTGTGGTTACACTACCGCTCGCACATCACTTTGGAAATTGCAAATTTGGCAATTTAATATTGGTTTAGGTCCTAACAACATATAAAAAATTCAGAACGACCTGACCTTTTGCAAGCACGGATGTACATCTTGACTGAACTAACAGTCGGAAACAAAATCTGTTGTCTATTCCCGGCCTAAAAGACAGCCAGCGACAGATAAAGTAACGTGCATATAGGTAGGTACTTAATTGTGACGCTGCTGGCTGTACCGCTGCACTTGGACAAGACATACGAGTATGAACCAATAGGAATAAGGATAACTATAGACCTATTAATTAATGTTAAGCAGGCACTACATTCTAGCGAGAACTTCTCGGCGAGAATTCTCGGCAAGAACTTTCAAGGATAATTACTACTACGGCTCACGACGCGCCGCGAGAACAATGAAGGGCATCCACACTCTCGTTCTCGGCCTTTCTCGCCTGTTCTCGGCGAGAATGTAGTGCCTGCTTTATGATGACTGTGTTTTTTATGTTTTTTTTTTCATTTACACTGTCGACCTACTCGCTCTTGATATACAACGTGCTAATGAATAAACGCAAAACTAGAAATTGTTTTGTTTAGAATCGAGACCAGAATCGAAGTATCAAGGTTTCAACATAGGTTAACTGTTTTCAAAATTTAAATAGGTGTACTTAATTTTTTTTTACAATTTACAATTTACTGAACTCGATTCTTTAAATTTATCCATGATTTCATTGCTGAAATAATAAATGTTAAATAAATAACAAATCATTTTTCCATGAAAACTTAAAATGCGAATTACTTTAAATGTTAATGAATCATCATCATCACCTCAGCCGATGGACGTCCAGTGTCCACTGCAGCCTGCAGGACATAGGCCTCCCCCAAGGATCGCCATAACGACCGGTCCTGCTTAATGAAATAGTGAAATGAAATTATTGTTTCAATCTTATTATTTCGTAAAAAAATTGTTGGGGTGTATGATGTTTTGAGCTTATTCATTAACACGATGTATAGGTGCATGGCATTCATTTGTGAAATATTTATTATGTTAGGTATATTCTGTGACATTCGTGGATCTCAAAATCATTCCTTATTGTTAAGAATTACTATAGGTACCTACTATGCTTAGTAAATTTTACGCTATTTCTTGTAATTTATCAAGTTCGGTTGTTGAATGCGATAAATAATTATGGAATGTTAAATACCTATAATTAAATAGTGATATACCTGTGAGCATGCCCGAGCGCGCTACATACAATAGAAGTTTAATCCTATTTTCAAAATTAACCAATTAATGGCAATGAATTTTTAGAACACAATAGTTGGGAATAATTTAAGATGTGTATTGCATGCTACTGCATTTTGAAAACTACATTTTAACGAAAATCTGACAATTAAGTACTTACATATTTGTTTTTAGATCGTAAATAGAATTATAGGAAAGTCCTTCGTTTCTATGGAGCGCGCTAACTGGTATAAACTTAACAAATGAAGACTAACGTCCTAATTACAATAATTATATTCGGAAGTACCTAAATGCTTAGTGGATGTAATATTTATGCACCACATAGGTGATATGTGTAACGTTCGCTCGCAACTAACAAAACAGGAACACAGGGCCGTTTTTTGTGCCTCTTAGGCCCACTTGCGCCAACCACGGGTTAGCAATTAACTCCTGATAAAATGGCTCTTCAGTTGTTTTTCTATACAAAAAATCATGGGTTACCAACTTAACCTAGAGTTTATTGCTAACCCAGGTTGGCGCAAGTGGGGCTTATAATATTAAATATTCTAAATTTTAATGGATTGTTCAGCACTGTTTAGTTCTGCTGGACTTAGGCATGGTTTGTTCAATTTAAATTTATTTGTGTACATTCCATTATAGTTAAATATAATTAATAGGTACCTATTCCTTACTATACCAGTCTGTCTGGGCTCATAAGTGAGCTTCGGCGAGTGATTAGTACGATGTAGGTAGGTAGGCATTAGACTAAGGCCATGCCCTGCATGCTGTATGCATTTGCATGTAGGTACCAACACTGTAATGTAGTGACACACATGCGGAACGTTCGTCGCCGAACGTTGTGTTGAATTCGTGCGCAATGCTTTTCCCTATACCGGCGACACATCAGTACGCGCCATTACGCGCCATTTTTCCTAGTAGACGCGTATTCAACCGAATGTTCGGCGCCGTACGTTCCGCAGGTGTGTCATTACACTTAGTCTAACACACGGTCTAGTCCATTAATTTTAAACTAACTAATGTATTTGAAACATTAGGTATTTATTTGGATTTAAAATAAAGTGAAACACTACAGCTCTCGTACTTTTTTATTTGCACACACCTACGTGACTACTGAAGACCGGAAATCCCACCTATCACCCCCCTGGATACGTGTCTCGTCTGTTGAAATATGATGAATGTTTCAATTCCTATTGATATGGGAATTCAGTCCACTGACTTTAAAGTCCCAAAAGTTAAAAGTCAGAGAAGATCAGAGTCAGAGTAGATTATTTAAATAATCTGAAAAGTACTCATAACTTTTAATTGAATGAACCGATTGCGATGAAATAAAGCCTGAATGTTAATTCAAACTGAGCCCTATGCTTTTGTGAAAACGCCATCCAAATAGGTTCGTTCGGTTTCCCGCCGCCATGTTATAATATGCCGCCGCCGCAGGAACGAATCCAAAATTTTCTACTATTTCAAAATCTTGATTTGTGAACAAATTAAGTTCTAAGTATACAACGATGTAAGTATACGTTAAAAATTCAAAAAAATATTACTTAGGTACATTTTTTTATTCCTAATGTTTTCGTTACATTTTTTGAATGCTACTTATATTTATTTTCAGAAATTTCATAAATATCAGTTATGATTGGATAAGTTCCCATTACATCAGCTCCGGCCTCCGGTGCTCACGGCCGGGCGCCGGCATCGGCATGCTCTCTTAAAAAACCTGGGAAAGTGAGCCACGAAGTACCTATCAGTAGGTACCTACTAGGTAAGTGGGGGGTCGAAGTCAAAGTGAATATAGTTAATTTATTCAATACTAGTGTTTTCCCGCGACTTCGTCCGCACAAATTATATACACTACCAGATTTTAAGTCAGATCATAAGCTATCAAACAAAAAAAGTTTCTTCAAAATCGGTTCAGTAGTTTTTGCGTGATGTGCGAACAAACAAACAAACTAACAATTTTGTCAATAGATGGCGCTGCACGTTTTTAAATCGCGCTATCGAATGTTATTTGAATTTATATTCAGAGAACCGCTACTTTTTTATTCCTCATGATTTTACGGTTTTATAATAGTTAAGATAGGAGCAACACACACACAGAAGCACACGTCTTATTAAACGTCAGCGTCGGAACGTGTTGTCGCTGTAGAGAAGATGCGGCCAGAAACTCTACAACATAACACATGGGGGCCATGGACATACCGAGGGGGAGCAGCTGCCCTCCCCTGCCCCTGTCTTTATGGCTTTTACCCTAGTTACTTAGGATGTAGTCATTTTGTTTAGGCGATATGAATGTTGCGGGCATCACAACTCCCGTCCCTTCCCGGTTCCCGCCATATGATGGTGTCCCACCATAATATTATCTGACCCGGCTGGCAAAACACTGCAAATATTAAAAATGCCGCGGCCGGCGATCAGCTGTTCCCAGTCCAGTGAAATTGGCGAAATATTCGCAACGTGGGGTACGATATGCGCTCGAGCAACATTTTTCGGTATTATTTATAGAAAGGCGTCGGAAGCTAGCGCGCGCTGGCGCTGGCACACGGCGGCCCGCGCGCGCGCCGGACGGACTCGCTGGAGCGCCCGCGGCCCGCGCTCGGCTCTGCGGCTCGCATGCAGCCCCCGGCCTTCCCCCCCGGCCCCGGCCCCGGCGCCGCGCCTCGCGTGCGCGCCGCGCCCGGCGACACCGCCCTGCTCCAGCTGCCGACGCCCGAGGGCACACCACCCTTCCAATACCAATGGTACGTTCTATTTACAGCTTCACTCTCTCTTCTATCGTCTCTCGCTAACATCCACGCGTGAACGTTTTTGAAATACTTAGATCTCTTAGATGTAAGTATACTAGTTTTGCAATGAGAGTGTTGGTGAAAACGTAGGCAATCCTTGGATGAGATTCGTAGCCTCGGCCGTGAGGTGCGGCGCGGCGGCGGCGTCGCGCCGGCGAGCGGCAAGCGGCAAGCGCGAGTGTTGTTTGTTTTTGACGTGTCGATGTATAAATACAGAACCAGGAAGCGACCATGCCGCGAGACACGACACTGCGATTGTTTCATAGTGTAATGTAATAGTCATTTGGGACGGGATGGTAAACAATTTGAAATGAGATTTCCGACGTTTCGGCTTCTTTTACAAAAGACATTTTAGCTTTCAAGCTGGATAAACCAGGGAAAACAGGTCTTTTCTCCTGTGAGTGATTGAATATCTATCTTATCCGTAACCTGATGAAAGGGCTGTATTTGTGGAGATCTACGAACAAATATTTGTTCGTAGGTGGAGATATTCCAGACACAATAAGGGTGAACGCACACCTATATAGCTGCAAAGCACGCACAACCCCAGAATTTATTTGAAACTAGATTTTGCCCGCGACTTCGTCCGCATCGGCTTTCATCATCTTAGCTTCATAAAATATTCTAGTTTTTAATTTAATCACAAGCTTTAAAAACACAAAAGTTTCTTAAAATCGATTCTAATGTTTAAACTGCGATTATCGCACAATTTAGTTAATTGCTTAGGTAATGATCTCAATTCTTCTTCGTACTTCGTATTTTATAGGTAAGTACGTCAACTATGTAATGTAAAATTTAATTAGTTGACGAAACTGAACGAACGCATTTGGTATTTGTTACTAAGTTTTGCGTGATAATGACCCGCCGCCCGATCATATGATTTACAGGTCAATGTCCGCTCGCGCCCCGTACACTGCAGTCTTATACGTACGATAATAATAATTTTTCACCCCTCCGGGCGGAAAGCGTCAACTTTCGTCCCGCTGCGCTAAACGAAGTTGCCGCCGCCTCTGTCGAGGGGAAAAATAGTATACTAGCCTCAGATCACATGTAATTGTTGACCGAGGAGAAGCCGAGGTTTGATTTAGTCTGTTTAGCCCTCCCAAAAAAACTTCATCATCATCATCACAGCCTATATACGTGCTACCGCAGGGCACAGGCCTACCCTCAGGGTGTGTATGGGTGTTAGTCCACCACGCGTGTCCAATGCAGATTAGTAGACTTCACATAGGTAGGTAGGTACGCATCGGAATTTCTTCTTCAGCGTATGCAGGTTTCCTCGCGATGTTTTCCTTCACCGTTTGAGAGCAGTCTGTATTACGTACATAAGTTAGAGAAACTAATTGGTACATGGCACGTCTTCCGTGCGGATTCGAACCCGGACCTCAAAATTGAGATTCCATAGATCTCCGCAACGCGCCACCGACGCACGGCGAAAAAAACTTGTCATAAGTGTTACCGAATTACCGACCGTATGTCAAGTCAAGGTTGGCAAGGCGCCCCCGCGCCTCGACGCCGCCTCGACGCCGCCTCGACTCCTTCTGTATGATAAACGCCTAGCTAATTAAAAACTACTGGTGAATGCATTATAGTTTAACCCTCACCCTTTTGTATGGAACAGCTGATTATTTTTTCGATATTTCTAAGTTGGCTGCATAGTGAAAGTTGTTCAGTTTGATGGGCTGTTGCAACCCCCTTAAGTATTACTAGGGTGTTTAGTTACACCCTGTATAAGATGTTTAGTTATTGGTGGCGGGATCCGGGACGATCTAGAGTGGTATATTTGAAAGTCATAGGTACGTTGAACTCGGCAGTTGAAAATGACAAAATTACGCAATGGATGTACCTATGCATCTTTCTACTGCTGATTTGACTTTAAAGAATCATACTCCAGCAGTAGTAGCATGCCACCGTGATTTGCGTTCGAACGAACGAGACAAAAGACGTGATACAGCCGTATCACTGCTGCATGCTACCAGTGCAGGAGAGCTATTTTTGAAAGTCATATCAGCAGTATAAAGATGCATATAACCATAGTAATTTTGACATACCTATTCTATTGCAGAGTTCAACGTAGTTATGACTTTAAAAAATACCACTCCTGAATCCTTTCGATGACGCGTGGCCAGAGCATGCTCCGGTCAGAGATGGTTGGAGGATTAAAGGGGAGGCCGTTGCCTAGAAGTGGGATGGATTAGCCGAAAACAAATTTTGGAGTTTCCGTACTAAATGAAATCAGCTGATCGGACGTTTGTATGAAAAGTAGAAAATAGATCTTGCGAACTTTCCTTTGTTCCTTTTGGAATGTTGTTCAGTATCATGAGTAGAATCACCATCTAAAGTAGTGCAGCTGTCCGTGTCCACCCTAACACCCTGTAGAATGTGTAGGAACTGGGCGTGAACTCGTGACTATGTAAATCGAAATTGAAATCATTTATTTGCGTTGAATAGGTAGGTACAAAGTTTCTTTTATCCAGCTAAATTATGTGGCATAAAAATGCTAAAAATTCGTTCAATTCATAAAAACTACAGTCATTCAACCACTTACTACTTAAACAATTCTTTTAATAATAATTTATTTAGAAAAGTTATTATTTGGCGTTTTCATTCATTGCTGAAATGATAACAAATCATTTTTGCCTCAAAACTTAAAATGCGTAACTTTTAGCAGATTACACCCCGAGACAACAAACATGTGATCTGAGGCTTTCTTATTTACTGCCCGAGGTTAGTATACTATTTTCCTCCTCAATGGAGGTGGAAAGCGGCAACTTCGTTTAGCGCAGCGGGACGAAAATTGACGCTTTCCGTCCGGAGGGGAGAAAAAATTTTAAGTATCAAAATAATGAAGTTATTGTTTCAATCAAATTATTTTGTTAAATCAGTTGGAGTGTTAGGTTTTTCGCTTATTCATTAACACGTTGTAGTGACAAGTTTTTGTTTGTTTTAAAAATTTATGATTAAAGATATTAGTTCCAGAATACCTGCCATTTAATTTGTGTCACTAAGCAGTAAGCATACCAGCATAGGTAGCATGACACCGTGATAAAGCGCTATCACACCTTCGCTCTCTTTCTATTTGCTCGTAACCGAACCAGTGCCAGTGCTACCGTGCCAGTACACACATGTCAGTTTGATATTGGGCCCATTTGCTGCTAGGTCATGTTGCTAATAGGACATTTTGCTTATATGCCGTTTTACTTTTAGAACGTTTGCTAATGGTTCGTTTTGGTTTTAGGTCGATATGATAATAGGTCGTTTTGCTTTTAGGATGTTGTGATGCGAAGGAAATTTTGCTTATCTAGGTCATTCCGATACGAACCCTTCTATCGGGTTAAGAGATATTCTGAAAACTCGGAACTTCCATGCATCATTCATCCATATTATCAATCTATTGTCTCGCAGAAGGTGTGAAGAGTATGGTCCTCATGGATTAACGTGTTATCGTCTTGGGCTAGCTTGAACCCCTCGCTTTACTCTGGATTCTAGTCTTATATTAACTGGCTAGGCTGGCTGGTCTGGCTTTCGCTCGGGAGTTAGTGATTCTAAGCTCCGCTCCGCTCGGGAGGTAACCCTAGAATTCTTGGTTACTCTCAGGATTCAATATGCACGTGACGAAAGACATTGCTATATCCCCTTGGTGCATAATCTACTATTTCATGTTAATTTGCTTGGGTACAGGACTGTACTGTAATATATTTTACTAACATGTCCTTTTGATATTGGGCCCATTTGCTACTAGGTCATGTTACTAATAGAACGTTTTGCTTATATGCCGTTTTTCTTTTAGGACGTTTTGCTAACAGGTCGTTTTGCTTTTAAGTCGATACTCGATATGATAATAGGTCGTTTTGCTTTTAGGATGTTGTGATGCGAAGGACATTTTGCTTATAGGTCATTTCGATACGAACCAATTCTATCTAGTATTTTGTTTAATAGCTTAATACACATACAATTGCAATTCTATACTACTTAATTCTAGATTATTTTTCAAATACAAGGACATTAGGTCTTCGTCACAGAAACTGTGAAGGACGTGTTCAGCTGTTTTGAAAAATTCTGGATGCTGAATTACACAAATGTACAACAGGGAAGCGTTATGATTCCTAGTCTCTTGACAAGTGGTTTACAAGTAATATATCTAGGAGTCTAGGATCTCTATAGGTACCTATGTGGTTTTACATGTTTTGTGTTCATTAATTTCACGTGGGTAGCAGAAATTAAGTTCTCATTCATGTGGTATGATGTGCGTGCCCCGTACTGCACTGTACTGCACTGTACTGCACTGCAGTGCACTGCAGTACGGGCTACACTAGACCTCGCTGTACTAGGTACTTTCTTACAACGCTCCGGCGCGGCGCCGCCGATGTAAAACGTCTAATTCTGTATAATGTCAGCCAAGGTTTACCTTTTACTACCCAAAAATAAATATGAGGTTATCAGACTGAATGTTTCACGTTGCGGCTTACAGCGCCATCTGCCGGCGGCGTCCAGTAGCGACATGTACGGTAGATCTCGAGTACACGTCTCGTCTCGTGGCGTCATCTGTTGTGATCTACGCGATACACGTTGTCGTAACAACAGGAGAGTCGTTCTCCATGCGTCTGTTTTTACGCCAGCATACAACTTCAACAAGAACTACATTGTTACATTTCCTTCGAGGGATGACTGTCTTGAGGGCCAAACGTCCATCAAAGATAATTGCCTTACTTGGTACACAGACGGATCCAAGAAAAGCAATGACGTTGGCAGCAGAATATTATGGCGAAAACCCAAGATTACGGCAGACCCAAAATCTTGGCAACTAAGCCTCCATTTTCCAGGCAGAGGTCTACGCCATCACAGCCTGCGCTGAAATTAATGTAAATAGCAAGCGTTACGTCAACCAACACATATTACTATCAATTCTGATACAAAAGCAGCCTTGCTAGCCATAGACTCTCCGATCATACGGTCTAAGCTAGTACAGGACATACGCAGTACGCAACTGAACGCCTTAGGCAACAACAATCAGCTTGTGCTAAAGTGGGTACCAGGATACTCAGACAAACAAGGGAACGAGACGGCGGACGAGCTGGCCAGAAGGGGCACTGACAACTAGGTACTTCATAGGCCCCGAACCCTTTCTCGGAATCCCTAATAGTCTAAAACGAGATTCATTGTATAGGGTAAGCTTTGGAGAGGCAATAAAGCTTTGGTGTAACACCCCAGGCATGTGCCACTCCAAGGCACTTATCAAAGGCTACAATCGCAAGCTTGCGAACGGTCTCCTTGCCATAAGTAAGGTAAGGTCACTCACAGGCCACTGCAAACTAAACAAGCACTGAATCTAAGTGATACGACCGGCTGCAGATTATGCAATGAGAAGATGGAAACTCCTATGCACCTACTATGTGACTGTGGCCCCCTGATGAACAAACGCAGTACTCATCTAGGTATAGGCAGATACTGACACCAGATGAGATACAAACTGTCCCGATCAAGAACCTACAGCGATTTCTGGCCGCAGTGGGGATTGGTAAGGAACTTTAGAAATGCCGTTCACAAAGGACCAGCGATGGTCTACCCCCTCAAATAATAATAATAAGGGTTCCGTAGTCGAACAAGGAACCCTTATACTTTCGTCCATTCTGTTTGGCTGTATGCCCCGCATCAAATACTCCCTCATTTTTGCACCTATTGAAGCGTTTTGCCATGAAGACGGATAACAGTAGGTAGGTAACCGAAAAACAGAAATGTGGTAGTTAAAAAGACAAAAATATTTTGAACCTTACTTAGATCAAAACTAAAAAGATGAAAATAATTCCGAGGAATATAACATATCAAAATTTTAATCTAATTTGATCGTCCTTACCGAGTCGAAAATGTAGGAATAGGTAACTACTTATAGGTATATATTTTTTCTTGTATTGTAATTATGAACGTCACTGTTTTTAGGACAGATAGACAACGTATAAAATATTTTCATTCATAAATTGAGTGTAGAAAACACTGATAAGTAGCTTTAAAAAGATCTCATATAGTGAATCTCAACTAAACAACGCAGATTATACTCGTAATAGTTCAGTCAAGTTAAACATGAAAAGGGGGCCGTGCTTGCAAAAGGTCCGGTCGTTCTGAATTTTTTATATGTTGTTAGGACCTAAACAAGTATTAAATTGCCAGATTTGCAATTTCCAAAGTGCTGTGCGAGCGACGGTGTAACCATAAAACCATGAAATTTTCGGACTTTTTTCAGTTTTTCGCTTTTTTCGCGAAATCTGTAAGTCGTATCGAATAGTATTGTAGGTATACTTTTATTCTGACAAAATTTCCTACAAAACAATTGGTATGCACTTTCTTCATAGGACTTAACCTTTGAGGGCTAGAGGGACGAGAAAGTAACAGCATTTTAAAAGATATGAAATTTGTATGGCAACCCACTTGAAAGTTGAAAATAAATACAAAATGATTCCATATTCTTAATCAGCGACCCCGAAAACACCCGGATACAAATTTTCAGTCGGTTCGCTGAACCTTTAAAAGCTGCGTTGGCGTTTGAAATTTCCATGGCAGCCATCTTGGATTTCGCAATTTTCGATTTTTTTTCACCGCCAACAAAATCTGACCAGGGTTCACATTGTTCAAAGTCCATACCCCTATCTGTCATACATAGTGTCCGCGGGCCGTTGACCTCATCCGTCAGGATATGACCTTCTGAGGAAGTTGAAATATTCCTTTTAACACCAGAGCATCCTTATGTTGATCTCCAAAATAATTTTAATATACGTTGGTCGGGGGCAACCCGGCGAACAATTATTCGGGCATATATCTACCTACTATCTATGAAAAGTGGTGGTGATCGACCAGATACCTCCAATTGATCTCCGGGTTCCCCTTAAAGTACACGGATGAAATTTAGGGATCATTATAATGATGCCCTGATGTTAAAAGGAATATGTCGACTTTCTCCGAAGGCCTCAGGAAACGCGAAAAAAAATCAGCTGTCCCATACCTACATAACTGCTGTACCTACCGGATTCAAATGTATGGGACAGCTGATTTTTTTTCGCGTTTCCTGAGGTAGGCTCCATAGTGAAAGTTGTTCAGTTTGATGATCTGATTTCACCGCTACAGTATTTGCTAGACTGTCACTTACACCCTGTATGTACTAGACCTCACTGTAGCTTCGAGTCAATCTTTACCCTTAAAATACATACAGTATTATTTGTATATCATTAGTTCATTACAGTTATCATCTAAGACATTTACTATTTATAACATTTGGTAGAGTGAATTTAATTCATTCTTTGTATGTAATGAATGAATGAATGAAATACTTACACCTACCCTACCTAGTTACCATTATACAGGGTGTAAGGAAAAGTATCACTAACCTTTAAACCACATACTCTACCCATCAAACTGAACAACTTTTTCGATGGGAGCAAACTTGTCAGAACAAAAAAAACAAGTTGTCTCATACGTTTTAGTCGAATAGGCATTGCAGTTTAGTATGGAAAAGTTGCAATTTTTTCTGCTCAGGAGAGCGAATTTTGAAAGTCATTCAGTGAGCTCAGCAGTTGAAAATGTAAAATTACTATGGAGATATGCGTCTTTCTACTGCTTATTTGATTTTAAAAAATCGCACTCCAGAATTATGATTTTTGGAAGTCAAATCAGCAGTAGAAAGATGTACATCTCCATAGTAATTTTGACATTTTCAACTGCTGAGCTCACCGAATGACTTTCAAAAATCGCTCTCCTGACAGGTTTGCTCCCATAGATTAGATTAGATTAGATTAATTTATTTCACATTATAATATGTCACATTGTTACATAAATATTTTACATAAAATGTCCATTCATAGCATAGCATAATAAAGGTTGTTCAGTTAAGCATGATACATACTTACACCCTGTATAACTATATTTACACCAAAAACCAAATACGATGCACAGTAGAAAACAAGACAAGACAATAAGAACCAGATATTGCAAGCATTCAAGATTACATATTAGATACTGAATCAATTCAGAAGTTGTTGAAGAGTTAGATTATCATTTATTTGTTTTATGGAGTACCTACCTATGCGTCAAGACAAATTCAAAAAATTACTTCAAGCCCATTCGTGAATCGACTTCACAGAGACACAGCATACTAAAAGCTACCGGATTTATATCAACAAGTATTGGTAGAGTGATAGTTCAATCCGAGTCCAAAGTTCCTATAGGATAGGTGTAAACACGTTTGATTTGACCGACGACCCGGTTGGTGTAATGGTTACCACGCCGGACTGCCAAACCAGGGTCCTGGGATCGAATCCCGGTTCGGTCATGGATGTTATATGTTCGTGCCGTTGTTGTATGGTTTCCATAATAAAAGCCTTTAGTGCTAGTTTGGGATCATTACAATGTATGTGCCTGTGAGCGTTATTTATTTATTTATTATTTATTATATTTCGAATGAATTCCTGCCTAAAAACAGAGTTGAACAATAGTCTAGATTATATCAAATTATCGTCTTTCCACATAAGATAGATCGTAGTAGAGGCGTCCAGGGATGATTATTCAAACTATTTCCCCACCGGTGGTAGCATCTTCTCACCTAGGAACCTGACAGTGACAGATACTTGTCTAAGACATGTGTCGGAGCAGAGGTGTGGTTGGTTCGCAAACCGTCCGGCGCGGCGGCGCGGGCGCGGGCCGTGCGCTGGCGCTCGCGTAGCGGTCACAGAAATAGCCGGACGCGCCGCAGTCCGCGGCTAGCCATCGCGAACTCGACCGGACGAGATGCGCTCCCGCCATGGGCAGCAACTGTTGCAAAGGTGACGCCGGCGGGCCCCTCAGGTCCGGCTCTTCCATATACAGCAGGTATATCTGGCTGGCACTCATCTCCGCTCAGGAGTGTCGCGGAGTGCCGTGGGTGCTCCGCCCTCCCGCTCCCCGCCCGCGCGTAGCGCGCCGCGAGCTCGCCGATCAGAGGTGCCGTGCCTCAGTGCTTAGTTCCAGTGCAGTGGTAACATAGTGTAGCGTAACATGCGACCCATCAATCAGATCTGATGCGACCTCATTGTATGCCTCTCATTTCATCCATCATATTAGTGGTAAAGCGTACCGAGCAGGCAGGCAGGCAGGCAGGACTCCTGGTCTTGTTTCTGTTGCGTCGCGTTGCGTTGTGTTACGTCTTGAGCTCTAGTTATATCTATGATAGTCTACATAATAATTGTGAGGACTCTGTGGGTGAAGTTTTGCACAAGTTTCTCAAAAACTCAGATCAGTCTTATATAGAACATATTTTCCAAAAAATAGTTTCTAAAAGTCACCGCAGCGTAATATATTTCATCACCATTACTTCATCAGATTCGTGTTTGTTAGAAGGAATATATCGCTTTATTTATATAATGGACGCTCTGAAATAGGGAACCTTGACGGAAATATTTGATTATTTATAAAACGTAAGATATTACGTAGAGAGAGATAAGTAACTATGTGTCAGCAGACTTACGACATCAGGATGGAAGGAAAAGTTGTTAGGGAAAGAAACCGTCTGAATGGTCTCAATGTTTGATAGACGATTGGAAAGAGAGGGGTTTTGTTAAGTACCTATACTTATGGGTTCGCGATCCGTTAGCTAGTGTAGGACGGTGTTAGTTCCATTCTATTTCGACTAGGTACTTTAGTTATACCTATAAAACATCGAATAGTTGTATAGCTGATCGTGTTCGTGGCCATCCGTCTGACCTGTATGCATATATTGTTTAAGTAGCTATGCCTAACACTTACATCTTACATGAATGTTGCTCGTAGTGTGCTGTGCCGTGCCGTGCGATGTTAATTGTAAACAGTAACTAAATTAGTGTAGATTCGACGGACACGTTGCTACTCTGCGATTCCGCTAGAAAGGGAAACATAATAATGTTTAGAGAGCAAGGAAATTAGATCTGTGGCCGACTGACGGAAGAGGAAGCTTCTCTGGCACAGATTATTTAATAGTTACTATATCCGTAACCCCGGATAAATAGGTTGAGTGAGCCCGTGTTACTCGTACCTACCTACCTACCTGAGTGGGAATTGTAATCGGGTGCCATTTTAAATGCAGCCGCATCCCACCTACCCAGTATTATCCATCATAATAATTTGTTTCAAAATCAACTGTTTAACAATACGAATGTTTTAAGCCATGTGGTGGTCCAGTGGCGAGTAACCTTGCCTGCCGTGCAGGAGGCGATGATTCGATCCCCGTCCAGGCGACTCGTACCAATGAGTTTTTCGGAATTTATGTACGATTTGTAAGACCACTGGCTTTTCGGTGAAGGAAAACATCGTAAGGAAACCTGCATGCTTGAATTTCAAGGTATTGTGTTGTACCCACTGTCCATTATAAGTGGCGACGGGCTCACCCCTAGTCACACTGGACAGAGTTTTGGTACTACTGGTGAAACGTGGATGTTCTGAGGTTTCAGAATATCTCTTGACTTCCCCCTCCGGGAATATAGTCGTGAGCATATGCTTATGCTTATGCTATGTTTTTAGCAGCTGTGAAATAAATATTATAATATTAGCTACGAAGAGATAGTTTCCATCGTAGGTACCTAGTAATCAAATAATAGCACGGAATAGTAGGCCGTCGAAATTAATGAGGCTATCAGAATTGTTCGTTTAATTCATCTCGGATACGGTATGTCATCAGGTGTCAATTGATGCGTTCAGTGTGACCTCCTGAACACAAATAGTTGAGATGCCACTCAGAGATTCACTACAGGGTGTTAGCTCAGAGATTAACTACAGGGTGTTAGGTTGTTAGGTTAGACGGTACTCATGATATTGAAAAACTTTCCCAAAGGTACAAAGTACAAAGGAAAATTCGTACAAATAATTTCACCTTTACATACAAACGTTCGATCAGCGGATTACTGACTGATCAGCTGTTTATCTATTGTATAAACTACCTACATTCTACATTGACAAATAAAGACTATTTCTATTTCTCGTTTGTTTCCCGTGGTCCTTTACTGATTGCATTTCGTATGGAAAGTCAGATTTTTTTTCATATTTCCTATCAGGTAGGTTTCTTAGGGAAAGTTGTTCAGTATCATGGGTGCATTCCGGGGGGATAAAAGTAATGCAACTGTTTAGTTGCAATAAATTACAATTTGACAAGCGCTCAGACTGTGGCGACCGTGGGGATAGAAACCGTGACGTCATTATAAATTGTTATCGTTGAATATACCATTAGCGGTATCAAATGAAAGGGCTTTATGAGTTTGTGAGTTACCTATGGGTTATAAAAACCGCATTGATATCAGTCCACCCGTCTATCTGCTAGGTGGCTGCAGACTGCAGGCTCACACACATACACATAAAGACATGTCTAACTTATAACAACCCTATCTCATCCTTTCTTAGTACACCCCAAAATTCTTCTAAATTGGACCCAGGTCGGTCGCAGTAAGGACAACATGTTCAGGTGGGGATTCTCGGATGCGCAAAATGTGAGTTGCTTGTGTGGAGCTCCACAAACGATGCCCCATCTCACATCGTGCCCTGCGTGCCCTAACACCTGTACGCAGGAGGAGCTCATGACCGCTAGCGACGGTGCAGTATCGGTTGCCCACTTCTGGCAAGGTACTATTTAGCGACTTTGTTCAAAATTTGAAGTCGACACGATAAGAAGAAGAACAACCCTATTTGAGCGTCGTCGCGCGCGTCGATAAACCATAAGGTTCATCCTATTCTATTTCAGGGTTAAACATTTTAATTACTGCACAATTCTATCACATAAAATTAGTACTTAACTTAGGCATATGAAAGATAACGTAGGTAAAATATTTAATACTAGCTGACCCGGCGAACTTCGTACCGCCTAAGAATTAGTTTTTCCCGACACACACTTGGCCGTTTTATATAGCCTATGTTACTCAAGGATAATGTAGCATTCTAATGGTGAAAGAATTTTTTAAATCGGTTAAGTAGTTATAGCGTGAAAGCGTAAAAAACAAACTTATATTCTGGAGACTGACCTACTTGAGTATATTGCAAGGTGAACATTGTGTCTTGTATTTGTTGTCTTCTTTTCGGGTTCTACTCCATGGGCAGTCAGCTCTGCCTATCTCTCGCCAAACGAAGCAGCTCCTCGACTCTGGCGATGCCTGTCCACTCTCTATTTTTCCCATCATTATACTCTGGAGCAGCCGGTACCGGTCCTTCCTTTATGATATGACCAGTTTGCATCCCGGCTCCATATTGAAAGTTTATCTTATAATAACGCAACACCCTATACTATATTACAGCAACGATTATGCCTACATAAAAATAGTTCCCTAATAGTGCCCTCGGGCATCAAAAGTCTCATAATGATAGTTCTTCAAGGAACGGAGATACGTATGTCAACTTAGCCTACGCATTCACACCATACGTTTCTTTTAAAAAAAAAGATAAGAAAGTTATCAAATAATAGGTAGTTCCTGAAATAATACTTCGTAGTAAAACAATATAAAAACATATGCAAAGATCTACCGCATGATTGTCGTAAGGTCGCCAGATGGTCGGGATTCATCGGGATTGTCCCGAAAAAATACAAAATGTCCCGACAAACTTCAAACGGGCCGCCCCAGAATCATTCTGGCCCAACCCAGAAATAAAATTAATCACTTAAAAAAAATAAGAGATTTATAATAATAAATAAACACAATATTATTTTCTTGTTTCGTGTCTCATATCCACTTTCTTGAAAAGTAAGTGTGGTCAGAAAGTAAGTAAGTACTTCGAAAATTTGAGCTTGCTTCGATCGCAAGGTTTTTGAAAATTCTCACGTTTTGTCGTTTTGGATCCATTGAATTAGGACGCTCAGTCGCAGAAACGCTCACTAGAATTAATCCTCCATTAAATCTCTTGCTAGCTTTTACCACGTCAACAAGTGACTTTAGACCATTAAAGTCAATAACTTTCAACATGTTATTATGGGGGCTGGCAAGTGGCAAGCCAGCACCACTGCAACACCCGAAGGGACGTTTCACTACGAAGACAACGTCCAATTAATATCTGTGCCAAGTTTCAGCTTCCTTACTATACGGTCTCTGACAAAAATGAAAAATAACGCTCACAGGCACATACAATGTAATGAACCCAAGTAAGCCTCAGGCTTTTTGTTATGGGAACCATACAACAACGGCACACACATAATATAACATCCATGACCGAACCGGGATTTGAATCCAGGACCCTGATTTGGCAGTCTGGCGTGGTTACCATCACACCAACCGGGTCGTCTCTGAGAAAAATACATGTGACAGACGGACCGGACGGACAGACACCGAGCTGATTCCATAACTTCCGTTTTGCCAATTTTGGTACGCACCATTAAAAAGCAATAAGTCATCCCATACATTTGAGTCGAGTCGGTAGGTACTGCAGTTTTGTATTAAACTGCAGATTTATTCATTATGCTCGATGTTGGCTTCATAGAGAAAGTGGTTAGACAGCGGTTTGATGGTCTAAACTAGGTCTAAACCCAAAAAAATCGTTCTAAACCACGTCTTTTGTGGTTGTAGGTTTGGGAATGCGTAGCATACTTACTTAACTTTAACCATGGGAACAATATTGGAAACGCGAAAAAAATATCTGCTATTCCATAGAAAACGTCAATGGCGACTCAATACCCATTACCCAATACTTCGACCCAAATGTATGGAACGGTTGATGTTTTTTCGTGATTTCAATGTTGGTCCCATGATGAATGTTGTTCAGTTTTATGGTCTGAATCACCCCCAAGAGTATATAATAGCCGCGTAGATCTAATGTAATAGCAGCGCGCTAAACTTTTATTGCCCAATAAATAATTGCTAAACAATCACTTGCAAAACTATAATGGAAAATGCATCGGTTGTGTTCGATTCCGCGCGTATTACAATCATCTTGGCGCGCCTCCAGACGTTTATGAGAATCTTGCGCAAGACGAGCGAGCGCCGAGCACGCGGCTGCGCCAGCTGCAGGACGCGCCACGCCACGCGCGATGCACGCTGCACGCTGCACGCTGCCTGGCGCAGCACGACGCGCGACGAGCTCTTCTATTCGGTTAGGGTCGAATGCGCCGCCGCTCTGTTTGTTTAGTGCTCGCTTGATGGGGACTTTGACATGAACAGTAGTGACCTAGATCCGACCCGGGAATGTTTCACGGCGTATCTGCCAATGCTTCAAATATGCGTAAGGAATTTACCCAGAAATTCCGTTTCCAAATATTGTAAAGTAACGTCGACATAATATACCTACTCGTAGATGTAAATACGGCGACACATCAGCGATATTGGTTTTGTGTAGCTTGATGTGTCGTGGGTACAGTTAGATATTTATATGGTGTCCCAAAACTCAATGTCAAGCCAAAAGCAGGAGATAGTAGGCCAGTTTATAACAGTGTTTAGGGGAAAATAAAAATAAAAAACGAAGTTTGATCCTTTTCGAGTTTTTGTCATTATTTAGACGTTTTGAAAATCGGTCCGGCCGTCCCACCCCAGAATTGAAAGTACCCAAAAATTATAAATATGACGCATCTACATTCTACAATAATATATTGGTCAATACTTACTACCTACTCGTAGAGTACAAATATCAATACTACCTACTCGTAGTGTTAAAAAAATTATTGGAATTGGATATAGAGCACACTTTGCTCTAGCTTTTCCTATAGAAACATACAAATCAAGTAGATTGCTGCATAAGACAATAATCTAGCAAAATTGTCGCATTTAACCCAAGATTTTGATTGTTTCACCTAGCCATATAGCGGCGCTCGTTTCGCTCGCTCTAAAATTTAGTTTTACAGTGACCTCATAATAATAATATGAGGCAATATGATGCAGTACCTAAAATGTCGAGCTCACTTCTAGCTATCGCTCCAGGTAGGTTTACCTACCTAGATTGTATTGCGTCGCCATAATCATGTTTCTGTAAAATTGCGAACTTGCCTCGCTCGAAATCTCCATATATTATTTTGTATCGCAACGGTCTGTTCATTTTGTGATAAAATCGCGAGCTCGCTTCACTCGCTCTAGATTTCGGTTTGTTGTGGCCCATGCCAACGATCTCTAACCATTTTCTGATCTCTGGCCGGATTTTATTTGTTTGTTGTTTTATTTTAGAATATTGCACTGCAATGCCCTACAATCACAGCAAATTCGAACCTTTTATGTATTACCGTTTTTACGATTGAAAAAAAACAAAAAAGTTCTATGGTGCTTATGGGTTGGGCCGCCAAAATTGTCAATTTTTTTGTGTCACTTTTTTGTCTTTTTTCGGGGTATTAACTTCGAGTATTCATATTTCGAAAGTTTCTTATACAAACTGTTAGTATTATGACTTTACCATAAGAACAATATATCGACCAACATAGTTAGTGTAACTACAAGCAAACAAACAAAAAAACCAGTTTTTTACGAAGTTTCAAAACAAAAAAAAGTCACATACTTTTGTCTCACTATTTATTTGTGTTACGAGTATTTCCCTAATTTCTACTAGCTGTAGGGCTGATCGGCAAAAATAAATTTAGAAAATGGCAACACCGTCAACCATAGAGCATTAAAAAAGATAACCGCCATTTTGTTGCGTCAGACGGAGTACTCAAAAGTGGCTGGTGCGTTCAGTGCTCATGGCGAAAAAAAAATTAAATTGTTTTTTATGAGGTAAGTGACTAATAATTCTATATTCCCGTGCTGTATACATTGGCGGCAGTATTTCATTTACTATTTAAACTATTTACAAATGCCATATCTATGTAATTCAAGGAATTATAACCTAAAAATATTTTTAAAATAATCCTTTTGTGTTGCTTTTGTGTTGCATTTGTATTACTTTTGTTATACTTTTGTGATATTTTTGTGTTATAATAACACAACATGTTTGTGTTACGTAACACAATAGCACTATAAAGCCACATTCATAATGGTCATACCAGCAATTAATGAACATAATAGGTCTTAGGTAGGTTAGGTGGAATTTTTCAATAGAATTTGCCAAAATTGTTAAAAATTATTATTTGTTAACACAAATATTATTAATTAACATTGTTTAATTCATAGACATTATAAATAATGTATACTTAATTTCTAAAAATATATATGTACATTTAAAAAAAATGTCATTTCTATTTCATATTTAAATGTTTAGTTTTAGTAAATTCTGTTTAAAAATGACTTAGGTACATTTAAGTTTTGCTCTGAACAGGTAGGTATAATATGTTACTATTGCAACGTTTTTTGCAACGTCTCCTGGTTATACTTTGGCACTTATTTCTGTTGTAGAAAATGGCGCCATTAACTGCAGCAGAACGACAAAAACGATACCGAGAAAAATTGAAAGTGACGAATCCTGAAAAGTTTAAAACCCAGAAGAAGAAAAACAGTGATAGAACTTTACATAAATATAAGCAAAAAAAGGCAAACTATACTGAAGAACAAAAAGAAGAATTAAGGAAGAAATGGAGAGAGGATCGCAAGAGAAAAGAAGAATCAACATCTCAACTACTTTTTGTAAAATATTTGTTTAAGTATTAAACATTACCTACCTACGAAATCTTTTATTTTTAATTTCATGAACCTATCATCGAGAATCCCATGAAATTAATTAAGATAACGCTCCGAAGGGTGAGCTTTTGGGGGTTTCTTAGAAGGTACCTAATAGTATTTTGTGTAGATAAGTATCACCAATATGAAACGACCTTTACCCAAAAAATGTGTTACTTTTGGGTTACTTTTGGGTAACGATAACACAAAAGGACGTTGGGTTACTTTTGTGATACATTTGACAATTTTGGCGGCCTTACCGTTATATGCACATAATATCAACCTACCCATAGGCTGGTTAGGTAGGTTGATCTGATATACCTTAGATATAGGTACTTACCTATATCTGTGTGTTTATATACTCACTTACTATTATACCCACGCTACGTAAAAAATACAAAGTGTTTCATATATTTACGTACCTTACTACGAGTAGAATTCATTTCCAGTTTTCATAAAGTACCCAACAATTGAAATACCAGTAATAACTAAGTCATTCATTCAGTAAGCAGAGGGAAGTATATGGGGTGTTACTGTAAACAGTTGCATTACTTTAAGGGTTGATTGTATTCATGATAAAAAAACAAAGGAAGATTCGCCATTTTCATTTTTCGACTTTTCATACCAACGTTCGATCACTATGATTGCGTTTATTTTATTTGCATAATGAACACACACATAGTATTGCAGTTCACAGTAGGCACCTGTCTACTATTGAACTACTTACCTACCTACTAGTACATCATTCAAATTATCGACATGCACTTCCTATAGTCATACAATCCGAACAACTGTTTCCACCTAGAATGAATCATCATTAAATTTAGCTCATCTTTAAATCCAACTCATAAGTAGGTAACTACCTATTATAATCATTTGAGGATGAAGGGGTGCACACCACACCCTACATCCTCCGTGTAATATAACTTCAGCGGTTTAGGTTGTGCGTTGTCTGTCAGTCACGGAAGTTATTTAGGTATAAGTAAGTAAGCGAATGTAAGTTTGTTTTTTTACTCTTTCACGCAAAAACTACTTACTTAACCGATGTTAAAAATTCTTTCACCATTAGAATGCTACATTATCCCTGAGTAACAAGGCTATATAAAACGGCCAAGTTTGTGTCGGGAAAATCTAATTCTCAGGCGGTAAGAAGATCGCCGGGTCCGCTAGTGTACAATAATATAAGATATCCGTAGTTCACACAAGATTAAATTTTCATGCCAATTCGAGTATTAACGATGTTCACACCTTCTAACAGTGAAATTGTGTTAGTGTTGTCTTTTGAATTAGGTACGGTGACGGCACAGATAGACAGTTCGACCATCACGCGCTTGAGCAGCTGTGCATAGTTTTGTTTACAAGTTCTACTCTTGAAATACCTAAGTGTTAGTATTTCCGTGCCGCTGTGTACCTACCTATCTACGGTTAGTTCTGGAGCGAGCGGCATCGCCATAGCATCGCCATTACAAACGTTTCAATAAATTATCACCGCCCTTAAAGGCATCCTACTTCACAAAGTGATCTGAAGAGTTCCGATCTATTTGTAGATCAAATGCAAGTTCGGTGAACTCGTTATATTTGGCTATCGACAAGAATTCCAAACTATTTCCATTTAAGCGGATTTAATTTCAATTTGAAGACATCAATGAATCTTGTCAATCGGAGTACCTATGTAGTACACACACGAGTCAAGAAGAACAACACCGGTCTGACATGATGCACCAATACCAATATAACACCAATTTCTTCCGGGCAACCATAGGAAGGCAAAGGGGTCGTGACTCGTGATTGAAAATGGTGTTCTGTGCGGGCGTCGTCAGCATCACTAGACAATAATTGGGCTACGCTTTTGGCTGCCGCGGCATTGGTGTCTCGCAACTAGGTAGTTTATTTATAGTTAGACAAATTTCAGGGGCCGCCGCCTGCTACGTGCGAAAATGTTGCAATCTAGGGAGCCAAGGTCACGTCAAGAGTCACGACCAAGACCACCACCCGCCGCCTGATGCCTGATGCCTGCTTCCCGCAGGCTGACGGGTCACTGTCAGGCCTCGCTCGCTCCAAGCTTCAGTACCGTCCTAGACACTAATTAACTCTTTTATCGAAACAGTAGTGTAACAGACATAGCCTAATCCTATTTGCATCAGACAGTTGGACACTTTTGTGAAAAGTAAAAGCTTCAGCAAAAGACCGGTCAAGTGAGAGTCTATTTATTCCTTTACTTGTGCGTTGAGACCATGTGTAGTGTAGGTACCTAAAGTAGGTGTTTCTTGCCAAACATGATTCTAGGTCAACGGGAAGTAGCTACCCTATATGTTTTTAGTTTGATGAGTGAGCCGGCGAGTATCAAATATCTCGCTATATAATAATATACATAACTAGTGTTTACCCGCGACTTCGTCCGCACAAATTATATACCAGATTTTAAGTCAGATCATAAGCTATCAAACAAAAAAAAATCGTCAAAATCGGTTCAGTAGTTGTTGCGTGATGCGCGAACAAACAAACAAACTAACAATTTTGTGAATAGATGGCGCTGCACGTTTTTAAATCGCGCTATCGATATGTTATTTGACTTTAAATGAAGTGAACCGCTACTTTTTTATTCGTCATGATTTTACGGTTTTATAATAGTTAAGATAAGATACATATTATAAATGCGAAAGTTTGTGACGATGTTGAGATGATTGTGACTCAATCAAGCTTAAACGGCTGAACGGATTTGGATGAAACTTGGCACACAGATAGAATTTGTTCTGGTTTAACACATAGCATACTTTTAAAGGTCCACGCTGATGGAATCGCGGGCAACAGCTAGTGTAAAAAAGGTAAATGGACGTATCTTTTGATTACGTTGACTTAGAAGGGTGCATTTTCACACCTTCAAGGGACCTAAAGGTACTAAAAAGGACTAAAGTATGTAAATGATATTAATGTCCAGTAATCCCAAAAATAAGGGTTCCAGTTTTTCCTTTTGAGGTACGGAACCCTTTAAATAAAAATAATATCAACAGTGCACCAGTCACTGCACTTTTTGTCTGCACTGCACAGTAGTGCACAATATGTAGGTATACTTACGCTATGCTATAAAGATGAGGTTGAGCTGAAATGTTAGCCAAGTGTGCAGAGAAGCTTCGTTTTAGGACAATACTAAAACACTTTTGTAACATTGTATTATAAATTACAAGCGACCCGCCCCGGCTTTGCACGGGTAGATGTAAAATAATAGTTCTTCTCCCCTCCGGGCGGAAAACGTATCTTTCGTCCCGCTGCGCTAAACGAAGTTGCCGCTTTCCGCTTCCGTCGAGGAGAAAAATAGTGTACCTAGGTACTTACCTTGGGCAGTAAGTAAACAAGAAAGCCTCAGATCACATGTTTCGCCTGGGCCACCAATTACATGTGATTTGAGGCCTTTCTTAATTTCCTGCCCTCAGTGTGTAATCTACTATTTCTCCCCTCCACGCGGAAAGCATCTACTTTCGTCCCACTGCGCCTCCGTCGAGGAGAAAAACGGTAGACTCACATTGGGAAATAAATATCGAAGCCTTAGATCTGAGACCTTTCCAGCCCTCGGTGTGTAATCTACTATATGTTCATCACATGACGGATAATGTAGCATTCTATTGATGAAAAAATTATTTAGATCGTTCTAATGGTTTCCGTGCCTGTTCAATACAAACAAACAAAAAATCAAATCTTTCTCCAAACAAAGTTGAGAGTTGCAGCAGTAGGTATACTGTGGCAGAAGGTAACTTTAGCTAGTTACAAATGTCGGTGACGTTATGTCAGCCGTGCATCATTGTATTACCTATGCTGTTACTAATTTGTACGCGACTGACTAGGAATAAATAGTTGGGAACTTATGCCAACTGATTCCATTCATCACACTGCGCGCGCGGCGGCCGCCTTACATCATGCGTATTTAAAGTAACTATAACAAGTATAAAACTTTGCGTAACATTTAAAGAAGAGACAGATATAGGCCGTGAATTCAGGGAATTGACTTTCTTCTTCTTCTTATCGTGTCGACTTCAAATTCTGAACAAAGTCGCTAAGTACCTTGCCAGAATTGGGCACTTTCTTCATCGGTAGCGTAATGGATGTTTGTGTGTTCGATATTATTATAATTGTAACGGGTCCGTGGCTACGACCCGTAGGTCGGTCGTAGGTCGGTCGCGGTGGACTGGTGTCACCACACGATCAGACATACACCGGCGCGGTGGCAGGAGCTGGAGGCTGGAGGGTCGGTGACGTATGTCCATCGACACAATACATTATGCCAGCTTCCTGTCCTGCCGCGTACGGCACTTACGCGTGCGGGAGGTACGAGTGTACCTACCGGCCCACTGAGTCACGTGGACTTTATCGTCCCGAACTTGGTTCTTTGCTCCGTTAAGATTGCGTACCGGTTCTACTGTCATTACCGTACCTACGTCATAACCGCCTGGTATGCAGTGTATTCTAAAATCACAATTCGCAACGGAGTTCGCCCTGTCCCTTTGCCAGGCGGTAAGGGGTAGCAATATAGACGAAGAGGAAAGGTGTCCCTCCAAGTTGGACCCTTGTGCATCATAATTGCTATGAATTCAATTCTCATGCGACTTATTCAGAACCATTCTTGTGGCGCTTGTAACATGTAAACAAACAATCGAAGGTAATCGATGTAATGCCGCGTGCGTGTGTACTATTATAATGGGCGTGAGTTTATTTTGTTACTGGGTCATGTCATGTCATGTGACGTTGGTACTATGCGAATAGAACCGGCTGTCGGTCTGTAACTAACAGCGGCTCTTCGGCAACTAAGCAGGTAAATCTGTGTTGCCAGCTTACCGATTATTTTAAATATTACGGCGCAAAAGGGTATCTTATGGCCAGGCAGTGCGTTTTAGCTGAGTGGAGTTGGCACACTGATGTTATTTACCTGCTAGTAGTCGTGTACCCGCATCACGTCGCTGTCGGTGGTGCGAGGATGTAACCCTACACTACACTCATGCATCCCTTTGTCTTCTTCATTGTATGGCCTCTATGCTTGTCTGCACATCTCTGTCTTAGGTCCACTTTTGTTTCAGATTTGCCGTGTGTGAAATTTTAATGCAGCTGTCAGACTTTGTTGGGTTCGAATCCCAACTGCAACAATGTCATTTAGTGGCCCGTATTTGCGTCGGTCTGGATATATAATGGACAGTATAATTATGTCTATAGGTGATCTATTTGCGACGATACAGAGAGCTATGATATTTCTATGACTGTTACCTACATGCCTTTTTGGATTCTTCTTAAAAGGTTTATTCAGCATTCTAATATGTAGGTACCTATCTAGTTAAATATTGGTAGTCGCAGAGGAGTGTTCTAGATAATTATATTATGTATTATGCTAAACTGTCTTAACTGATCGTCTAACTGGGACAGTGCGTAGTAACTACTGATGACCGACGAAGTCCCTTGATCGACTGCCAATGAAAACTGTTATTGAATCAGACCCGTTTGGTCGAATGACGGACTCTATGAAATACGCATATACCTGCCTATATATTGTAGGTATGTATTTTGTTTATAAATTACAGAACAGATGTTTTGTAGTACCAACACTGCTCTGTATACATTATGTACCTACACCTTTGTTTTTCCATACTAGAAGTTCTTGCACAGCCAAGTTGTAGGTACTCTAGGTACCTATTGCGAAAGTGATGTTAATTTACATTATCAAGAGTACCATATAAGTACCTACTATTATTAAATGACAGAAATGTTTAATATGGAAATATGTAGGTACATCTGTTCAAATAGAAATAAACATAATTGATTTCGACTCAGGGATACCTAAAAACCATATCGTAATGTTTTTTTTGTAAATATCTTCAATGTACAGACACACTTCAGTTACAGTTTTATAATAGTTTAGATAATATGCTGGCACAAATATAAGGTCTAACAAAATTAGCTGAAACTATTTTAAGGGGATGATACTTTCGGATCAGACCATCAAACTGAACAAATTTTTCTATGGGACTAAAATCGAAATCGCGAAAAAAAACAGCAGTCCCATACGTTTGAGTCGAGTTATGTTTGCAGTTTTGTATGGGACAGCTGGTTTTTTTCGCGATTTCGATATTGGTCCCATAGAGAAAGTTGATCAGTTTGATGGTCTGATCATCCCCTTAAGACAGTTTCAGCTAATTTTGTTAGACCTTATACATATAGGCTAACCTCGCCCCCGCCATAGATGCTGCATCATCTATGGCGGGGGCGAGGGCGAATATTGTTTGAGTGTAAAGGTGAGGATGTTCGTGTGTGAACTTGCCTTACCGTGCGTGTGTGTGTGACGCAGGAGTCGCGCGGGCGCGTCTCTGGATGAGCGCTTCACGGTGTCGGAGCAGGCGGGCGGCGGCGTGAGGCTCACCGTCAGCGCCGCGCGCGTCGGCGACTCCGGCCTATACACGTTACAGGTTGGTACCTACCTACGCTTTATACCTTAATACCTAGCTATAGGTACCTCAAACTGCGCATGCAGTTGAACACAGAGGTGCAACTAAGACCAGTATAGGTACCATGACACCGCAGCGTGATAAAGCGCTATCACACCTTCGTGGCGCTACCACACGTGCACCAACGAGATAAAAGGCGTGATAAAACCGTATCACGTTTAACATGAATCAAATCAATCAAAAATAAATCGCAATTAAACCATGATTGGACCGAACCACAACTTTTAACACATTCGGTATTACGGTATTCATTTGACAGCCGTTAGAGCCGTTTGACAGATCGCTCAGACTTTAAAGGCTGTCAGTTACATGAAGTTTAGCGCGATGCGGAATTCAGCACAGTTGAATAGTAATTGGATTGCAATGTGATTAGAACTGAAATTGAATTAGGATTGAACTTGGATGTTTTATATGTATTAGCGCGATCGCCCTCCTGGCTGTGTGACGTCAGACGTCCACAAAACAACATTGAATACTGCCACAATTCATTTTCAACATTACAGAAAATACCAAGGAAAATGATTTCATTAAGTAAGTAGGTACTTTACTTTTGGATTTATACTTTTGAGCTAAAGGGATTTATTACCAGAAATTTTAAAACAATTAGGTAGGTAAGTACCTACCTACCTAGAAAACATGTGAATTTGAGACTTTTTAACAGATTTAAATAACTTTAGTTACAAAAAAGGCGCATGGCACAGTCATTAAATAATCTAAAGTTTTTCTTTTCATGTACCTACCCCATTTCTTTTTTAAATGTCATGTGGATAAAAGACCATAAGCCCAAGAAGACCCGGATTTGTTTCTTAATTATTTTCGTGATTTTGGTAAAAGAATCAGTGCCCTAAGCTTCCTGGTCCTAAGTAATTGTTTTATAGTTTTTGGTAAGTTAAAACTTCATTTCAAATAGGTACCAAATAATGTTGGTGCCTGGTGGTGCCTATACAGGGTCCTTCTTAATATGCTGACACTTTTTTAAGAGGATGATCAGACCGTCAAACTGAACAACTTTCTCTATGACAGCAACATCGAAATTGCGAAGAAAAATCAGCTGTCCCATACAAAACTGCGAACTTACTCGAGCTAAATGTATGAGACAGCTGATTTCTTTTTCGCGATTTAGATGTTGGTCCCATCTATAGAGAAAGTTGTTCAGTTTCACCGTCTGATCATGAAGGATGACCTTCTGGATCATCCTCTTAAAAACGTGTCAGCCTATTACGAAGGACCCTGTATAACGACTGTTTCTTAGTGGTATTAATAAGTAAAGGGTGTCAGGAAAAGTATCATTAAGTTTTAAACCACATACTCTACCCATCAAACGGAACAACTTTTATTATGGGAGCAAACTTGTACGAAAAAAAAGTCAGCTGTTCCATACTAAACTGCAATACCTAGGTACTCGACTCAAAATATGCAATAGCAGATTTTTTTGCTCCGATCGGTTTGCTTCCATAGTAAAAGTTGTTCAGTTTGATAGGTAGAGTTACACTTAGTTGCAGAAACGCTCATTAAAGTTAATCCTCCAGTAAATTTCTTGCTAGCTTTTTCTACTTCAACAAGACAAAAAGTGACAGCAAGAGATTTGGAGGATTAACTATAATGCGCGTTTCTGCAACTGAGTGTATGTGGTTTAAAGGTTAATGATACTTTTCCTTACACCCTGTATAATGGTTGAGTTGTGTTGTGTTGTGTTGTGTTGTGCAGGCGAGCAATGCGGCGGGGCGGGACGAGGCTCGCGTGCGGCTCGAGGTGGGGGACGGGGACGGGGAGCAGGAGGCGGAGGCGTCGGGCGAGGACCCGCCGGCCTTCCTGCGCCGCCTGCAGGACCTCGCCGTCAAGGTCGGCACGCGCACGCGCCTGCTCGTCGAGATCCGCAGCGCCACCGAGTGCCAGGTACGTACCTACCTACCCTCCCCTCCCCTCACTGCACCTACTACTGTCTGTCATAGATGTACTTCTTGAACCAGCGTCCCCGTGTCACCGGTTCAAAGAGTTATTTGTTGATTCCAGCTGGATAGTTGGACTAAGCAAGAGCAACGGTCTGAATCAATACCTATAATATGCACAGAACATTGTAAGAGGGGTTAGAAATGCAAAGTAGCGCTTTTGCTTCGGAGACGGCGTCGCCACTTGTCTTCCCGCTCACGCTGCTACAATTACTCATGCCCTCTCGCTCACACCACGCCGCGCGCCTTATGGTGTTATGCAAATCATTGCATAACACGACACGTTCCACGCCTACTTTGCACTTCTAACCCCTCTTATAATGTTCTTTGCCTATATGTATACAGGGTCCTTCTTAATATGCTGAGACTTTTTTAAGGGGATGTTCAGACCATCAAACTACTCAACTTTCTCTATGGGACCAAAATCGAAATCGCGAAAAAAAAAACAGCTGTCCCATACATTTGGCTCGTGTAGGTTAGCAGTTATGTATGGAAGAGCTGATTTTTTTTCGCGATTTCGATGTTTGACCCATAAAGAAGGTTGTTCAGTTTGACGGTCTGATTAAAAAAGTGTCAGCATATTAAGTTGGACCCTATATGACCCGATGCAGTCTAAATTCGCACTGAGAAATTGTCATCGTATAAACCTGCCTTTATACGGTGCTTTTTTTGACGCGTCGCAGGATTCGCACCGTATAATTGTCCTCGTATACAGCTGCCTTCACGCCTCACACCTCTCCGAACAAGTATTTATCATAAAGGGACCTTGGACTAAAAGAATGCGTAGAACTATCCCAATGACATAATTCTTCTATTTTAAATACAACATCCGCTGTAGTATTTATAATGTGTTTGTGAGTGACTGTGTGTGAGTGCGCCGCGCCGCTGTGTTGCGTGCCGTAAACAATGATGATGCCGCCTTTTTATAGTTCACTTCGCGAGTTACTTCTTTCTATCCCATAATACTGCACCAAAATAGGATAATACATAAATCATCATCATCATCATATCAGTCGATAAACGTCCACTGCTGGACATAGGCCTCCCCAAAAATGGGGGGATTTGCCATAATCGCCACGCTTGTCAGGCGGGTTGGCGATCGCAGTTGGATTGAATGTGTGTACTCAGAGGATGCTGCTGCCCATCCTCCGGTAGATCCCTTAGTCGCCTTTTACGACACCCACGGGAGGAAATGGGATGGTGCTACTCTTAGTCGACACCACACGGACATATACATAAATACACGACAGTAAATAAAAAGACATTGCCCACTTGACGAACTGTATTCCTTCCTAATCTTTGCGCAACTAATAGCTAAAATTATATACAAAACAGAAGGAATATCACAGATCCGACCTTTGAACGTCTGTGTCTCCTGAACCAACTGATAGACCATGTCAGTTTTTGTACTGTTCGCAAAGCTACAGTGCATATTACAATAATACCTACATATTCATGCATATTCATTTTAGCAACCATAACAGACGTTTGAACGGCTGTAACTCCTAAACCGACTAGTTATGCAGGCAGATCTGGTCCATCCCCATCACAGAGATGCTCTACACAATATGAATATTGAATCAGCCTTACAGCTGATGGTTACCAAAAGTACGCTTATCCCTTATACTATTCGCGAGCCTGATCAAAATCGTCCATCGTTCGTTTCTCGTTCACGATGTTCGTATGATCTTTTCAGTTACTAGTGTCATCATCATCACTGCTCGTCCCTTCATTCGAAGCTCGCTCCTGCTTTATTGATATATCCACAATGTGCGAATTACTTAATGAGATATCCGCCGTATATAATTATAATAATCATATCGTAATATCGTAATTATAGGCTGAAATGCTGAAATTAAAACAATTAAGACAAACTTTTTGGGATGTTTCTTATATGTACATATCAGCTCCTATTATAATTAACTAAAGTTTATCTGCGACAACGTCCGCACAAATTATATCCGCACTTACCAGATTTTAAATAAAACCATAAGCTATCAAAAGAAAAAAGTGCCATCAAAATCGGTTGGTTCACTTAGTTTTTGCGTGATGACAAAAAAATTGGCAAAAATTCTAAAAGAGACTGATTTGGTTGGAGTCAGAGATCCTACCTAAAAAACATATAGATCTTTTTTCTTGTAAATATCTTCAATGTACAGACACACTTTTAGTTTTATAATAGCCCCCCACAAGGTGGACCGATGACCTGGTGAAAACGGCGGGAACACGTAGGACCGGTCATTGTGACGATCTGCGGGGTAGATATGTCCAGCAGTGGACGTCCATCGGCTGAGATAATAGTTAATTAATTAGGAGTGTGATCAAACTATTTGTTTTTCTCCCCTCCGGACGGAAAGCGTCAATTTCCGTCCCGCTGCGCTATACGAAGTTGCCGCTTTCCACCACACCGTCGAGGAGAAAAATTGTAGATATACTAACCAAGGGCAGAAAATAAGAAAGCCTCAGATCACATGTTTGTTTTACACATCACATTACATGAGATCTGAGACCTTTCTTACTTTCCTGCCCTCGGTGCGTAATCTACTATAACATAAAATATAGTACCTATATCTCTTCATGATAGTAGATGGACGCGTCCGTTGAAGTTTGTCCAATGATTTCGATATCACCCGTAAAGATTGCACAGCGAAATATGATTGCCGACATAACTCTAGCGATAGACTTGCCCTTTCATAGAAGCAACATGTTCCACCTGAATGCGGTGGGCGCACCGCATTGATATTCCCGAGTTCACTTCGTCACTATGGCAATGACAGACCGCAATGTGTCATTTTGTGTTGTTTTGTGTGACATGTTGTTTGTTTGAACGAGCTTGTCTATCGCTAGAGTAATATGTCTATGATTGCCGATATTTTATTGATAGGTAGCGAAAGCATTTTATTATGTTTTGCGAATGCGAATGAAGGGCGAGCAACCTAATTTATTGAATAGAAATTAAAATTTTGTGTATTAGTGTTCAAAATTTATGATCCAAGGTACCTATTACATAGTTCAGGATTAATTTCAGTCGTCCCATCAAAATTACGAGTATGTGCTGGACTCCTGCAAGGGTAGCATGGCAGTGTGATACAGCGCTATCACACCTTCGCTCTCTTTCTATTTGCGCGCGATCGAACGAGATAAAAGACGTGATAAAGCCTTATAACGTACATCATGCTACCTGCACAGGTATCTTATCTACATATAAGTACCTACTATTACTATTATAAAACTGTAAATGTTTGTTTGTTTGTTCGAGCATCACGCAAAAAACGACTAAACCGATTTTGATGAAACTTTTTATTTGACTCACTTAAAATCTAGTAAGTAAGTATATAATTTGTGCGGACAAAGTCGCTGGTAAATTCTAGTAACTTATTAATAATTCGTGCCTATCAGCTGTGATGAAATACGTCATCGCGCGTCGATAATTAAGTAACTTGTATTTGTAATACCTACGTGGTCCGCACAAATTAAATACCAGATTTTATGTCAGATCGTAATATAAGCCATTAAACAAAAAAAGTTTCATCAAAATCGGTACAGTAGTTTTTAAGTGATGCTCAGACAGACAAACATTCTAAAAAAGGTTGAAGGTCGGGAACACCTAAAACATTCTTGTGAATATCTTCAATGTACAGACACACTTAGGTATGTAACAGTTTTAAAAAGTTTCGATGTATAGTGAGTGATACTATATCGCTCCATAACCTTATTAATCCTCTCTCTCCTCTCCTCTCTTGTCGAAATAATAAAGTGAAGTGCAGCCGGCTCGATAGCCGTGCTGGTAGTGCTATAGTGAATCCGCCTGCTAAGCCTAAGTTTGAATCCCGCCAGGGGCAAATTTATAAGATGGTGAAATACGAATGTTTTTACAAAATTTCATTTCCCAACTCTTCAGTCCTGATGCTGCATGGGTACTGCCTATCTATATCGATAATATACTTGAGAATCCGCCGACTTTGAATGAACATTGTGGCTAATAGGATTTACGAGTACATTTCGGGTTCCAACTCTTCAGTTCTGATGATGCAGGGGGCTGTGTGGTTTAACTATTCGATGATTAATGGATTGTGGATAGCAAGCAAAAACTTTTTCAGCGAACTCCGGGTTCTTCGCGGTGCTGCTGTATTATGTAAACATAATACGTAGGTAATACTTGGGGATCGTAAATAATTAAAAAAACAAGAGCAATCTACAAAAAGAATTGATATCCCACCAAAAACATTTCATGTTTTACTCCTAAACAGTAATGAGATCTCATTTTAAGCCAAGTCTTGAATAAGTGTTCGTCTCGGTCTAATAAAGATAGGGCTTGGCCGACATCGTTATGCCATGTAGAGTCAATCTAAATGACAAAATCAAGACTGCATTAGTATACCTACTGGCCAAAGAAGGGACGGAGGTCAAGGTCAGTAGGCTGACCACCAACACTTGGCAAGTTGTTCCGACGACATTCTGAGGGTGACGGCTTTGCATTGGATCAGACTAGCACAGAACAAGAGTGAACAGGGGCGCAATAAAAAGGAGATAGAGGATTGGTCTTTACCAAGATGAGCATTGACTCTACATTGGATGAAGATGTTGGCCAATCCCTATCTTTATTAGACCGAGACGAACAATTACTCAAGACTTGGCTTAAAATGAGATTCCGAAATCAAGCCGACCCGGGTGTGAAACAAAAAGATTGAGCGAGCGAAGCGAGCTCGAGAATCCGCAATTTGTTTTGACTCTATTTCCTACTTTCCTTGACTACGCACGGTGGCCCCGTACGTAGAACACATGGTAATTATAGTAATTATAATACTCTTTGGTAGAACTGTACTCAGAACTGCAAGTATCGGGACCGAATTCTAAACTGCATCTTACTGAACATATTATTTTGGCCTGGTATTGGATTTTGAGATCGAGGTGCCCCAGGACCGGAGGACCGGGGCGGACCGCTTCCTATGTCTAGTGATGATAGTATTAGAAGTGATGACGAGGATGTCGATGCAGGTGACATGGTACCGGAACGAGCGCCGGCTGTTGGAGGCGGAGCGGGTGTCGCTGGGGCGGGACGGTCAGTTCTGGTGCGCGGACGTGGCGGCGGTCAGCGTGGACGACGCCGGCCGCTGGACCTGCACCGCCGAGAACACCGGCGGCCGCGCCAGCTGCTCTGCTCACCTCAACGTGCTCGGTGAGTAGCCTATTGGAAACGATCGCAGAAGTTAAGCAACGTCAGGTCCGGTCAGTCTTTGGATGGGTGACCATTATAGTTGTGTTTCATCTCGAGCCAGTTAAGCCAAGTTATTGAAAGTTGTGACGTAAAACAAACTTAAACTCACAACCTTGCTCACGAGCGTACCGTACACCTCTTCAGGACGGTCCCCGACTACGAAAAAAAAAGTTTGAATTTGAAATTCGATGTATGCCATTTGTTTCCAGCATAAAGTACCTAAGAAAGAGAAGCCGTGTGTTTTTTTTTAAATGTAGGTGTGCAAAGGTTTTCTCCTTGGATAAAATAAACGTAATAATAATTTGACATACCTACTGAATTACTATGAACGTAGATATCTCGTTATGATTGGTTGTATAATCGAGTGACGTGTCCGTGTATGTGTGCGCAGTGCCAAAGGCGTACAAGCGGCCGGAGTTCGTGGAGGAGCTGCGCGCGCTGCTGACGGAGCAGGGCACGGTGTCGCTCGAGTGCAAGGTGGTCGGCGTGCCCACGCCCGTGCTGCGCTGGTTCAAGGTACCCACTGTGCGCTCGACAGTTCGTGGAGGAGCTGCGCGCGCTGCTGACGGAGCAGGGCACGGTGTCGCTCGAGTGCAAGGTGGTCGGCGTGCCCACGCCCGTGCTGCGCTGGTTCAAGGTACCCACTGTGCGCTCGACAGTTCGTGGAGGAGCTGCGCGCGCTGCTGACGGAGCAGGGCACGGTGTCGCTCGAGTGCAAGGTGGTCGGCGTGCCCACGCCCGTGCTGCGCTGGTTCAAGGTACCCACTGTGCGCTCGACAGTTCGTGGAGGAGCTGCGCGCGCTGTTTGTTTGGCGAAAGGCTACTGCATCGTTGTCGAACGCGTCGAAACAATCGTGTTTGTAACAAGGTTAAAAATTGTCTTAGGGCCTTTCTCCCGTCACGTGGGCTTGTGCCCGCATGTGTGTGGCATAATTATGTGACAGGAGAAGCAACTATGAAGTGGGCCAGAAATGCAGGCTTGCCTGACTGCCGAAAGGCTCTACGACAGTTTGCGGTGTTATTTGCGTGCAAGAAAGAACTGATACAACCATACTTACAACAACAATACCTAATCGTATCCACGAAACGCTTCCCCTTTTGCACCTAGCAAGTAGGAAGGGGCGAATGATTTAAAGGTATAGGCTTAGATCAAAAAAAAATTAATAGGCCTTACGCGATCATTTCAAACCAAATGAGGCAAAACAAATGATTACAAATTTGTATACAAGTGCCCTAGATTTGACAGATAATGGCGCTAGTTTGTATGTACCAAGTGCACCAGTAGTGTGCTTCAACTTACCGCGCTTTAGGCCTATCCATTAATTTTATTTTGATCTAAGGGTATAGGTACCTACCTTCATTAATTTGTATTGCATTTGCTTTTCCATTGAATTGATCGGTATTTCTCTCTCGTAAATTTAGGGCCTGTTTCACCACTTTCGGATAAGTTCTTGTTATCTCATCCGACAGCTCATTTTATATGAAGAATATATTATGTCAAATGAACTTATTCGGAAGTGGTGAAACAGACCCTTATTCTCGTATCTTAAAAAGTGACAAATGGTGATGTTGTGTTGTGTTGCGGCGCAGGACAGCCGCGAGATAAAGGCGGGGGACGTGTTCGCGCTGACGGCGAGCGCGGAGGACCCCACCTCGCTGGGCACGTACACGTGCGAGGCCGTCAACTGCATGGGACGCGCCTATTCCTCCTCCAAGGTGCACGTGCTCGGCCGCGCGCCGACCGACCACGACGCCCTGCTCCCCGCCAGGTATGAACGAACCAATCAGAGCTTGATGATTCTCCTCCGCATCTCCAACTCCATCTTACACTTTCATTTACGCACATCAATCGTTGAAAGCGGCGTCTGTATGGCTTATTTAAACATATCATCAAAGTCCGTCAAAACTAGTGCATAATATTGTAAGAGGATGATCAAACTAAACAACTTTATCTATGGGACTAGCCATAACATCAAAATAGCAAAAACAATTAAGATGTTACCATACAGGATTGAGTAGATAGGTACATAGATAGGGTAGAGCATAAAAGGGTCAGTAGCTGAGTAACATCGCCGCTCCTCGGTAGAGTTTGTGCGGCCTCAACATCAAACGCCCGCGAGGAAGTGAAGTGAAGTGTGCCCGCGCGTAGTTTCATTTTCATTCATTACATACTTAATATGGTTTATTTGTTTTTTGAACTTTAATAGCGGACTCGCGTTGTGGATCTGCTATTGGGTAGTCACGTCGCTCGTCGATTGTTGGTTGCATGTATGTCCCGGGTGTACAAAGGGTTCCAGTGGTGGCTCAAGATAGTGTTCTTTTAGAAGAACAACCCTTGAAGTCACCAAAATATCTATATTTAACCGTACAACGTCAAGCACTTTTGATACAAAATCTCGACATTGGCAAAATCATCACCAACTAAGATGACAGCCATAATTATAAAAAATTTAATATATTATTTATAACTTTAAAACCTACTTGAATGTTAAGCGCGTCCCATTACTCTGACGGTAACTACCTGCCGTCTCCTTGAGCACAGACATGTATTGTATATCTATTGAGATCTCAAAATACGTTCAACTCAACAGCGGCTCGACCCCGGAGCCGCCGCCGGTGTTCGTTCGCGAGGCGGAGGGGCGCGCCGTGCGGGTCGGCGAGCGGCTCGCGCTGAGCGTGCAGCTCGCCGAGCCGCCGCGCCCGCGCACCGTGCTCTGGTACAACAAGGAGGGCAAGGTGCAGCCCGGCGACAGGTAAAGGCTTATCTGATTTTGATCAGCTTTCAATCACATAATCTCCAAATGGTTTTCGAATATTGGTACATTTAATAAAAATAATAGTTGTAACTACATTGTGTGAAGGTGTTGACTTGTAACGGGAATGGCGCAGGTACCGCACGATAGAGGACGGCGCGGGGGGCTACCTCGTGGAGACGGAGGCGGCGGAGTGGGCGGACGAGGGCGAGTGGAAGTGCGTCGCGACCAGCGCCGGCGGCCGCGTCGGCATCTCCACCTGCGTAGTGTCCATGGAGGGTGGGTACCGTGACTTGACCAATAATTACTAAGTACCATCACCGATGGCCGATGGGGCCGAAAATTTATCGAGTGGCGACCGCATACCGGAAAGCGCAGCGTGGGTAGAACCCCCCACACGGTGGACTGATGACCTGGTGACAGCGGCGGGAAACCGTTGAATGAGGGCAGCGCCGGACCGGTCGTTATGGCGATCCTTGGGGGAGGCCTATGTCCAGCAGTGAACGTCCATCGACTGAGATGATGATGATGATGATGACCATCATTATACCACAGCATAACTATATTAGTCCTTACAGTATGGCAGCTTTCTTAATAAGCCGCGGGCGCCCCGCCGCCGCCGTGCCGGTGTATTTAAGTTGTCAATACCGAATCTTCATACAGATCTCAGGAAAATCCGCGCAGCCCGCTTCCCCGCAAGGCCCCCAAGTAGGGTAAGTGCACCAGTGGCTGAACGCACCCCAGTGAATGAACAAATCGTGGTTTTTAAAGATTAAAAATAACAGAGTTAGGTGTTTCGTGATTTTTTTGTACCTTGCTGGCAACACTATCTATACTTGGCAGTTACCTTGAGGGGCTGTGATGCTTAGTGTCCGCGAAATCATCGTCGAAGATGGCCGTGTCGTTGGCTAAAAGCCGTTGTATGACGTCCTTATAAGGAAATGGAAATACTTGTCACCGTATTTTGACCAGTGTGTCGTTTTTTTTGGACATTCGTTTGAATCAGTGATATTAATGGATGGAACATGAGTTATTTAGTCGTATGACGTATATTTAACGGTGAAAAATTGTTTAGTTATTGAATAATTCACAATTCCAGGACTGGTGTTTGAAGTTTACTTGTGTGCTAGTGAACGAACGGGTGTTCGTTTACTGGTGAGTTGCATGATTTCTTATTTTAATAATGATATAAGTTTTTTAGATAGAATATGTCATACTGATCTTAGAAATACATACCTTTTATAATTTTAAGGTCTCTGTCCAGTAAAGGAACGCAGTTTTATTTCGTGTCCATTTACTGGTGAAAATGCTCCAGTGAATAAACGCCCGTTCATCGCCCGTTCATTCATTGGTGTTCAAGAGCCAATAAAAGAACATCACGTTTTCTTAAACTTTTGCAAATATAAGGAATCATCAAAATAATTTACCAGAAATGTTATCTACAGCATGATGCATTTTTATAGAAAGTAACATAAGGTTTTAATAACATCATAACACAAAAGATCCCACTGGGTCGAAGTGTTGCTGGCCTGCCAGCCCCCACAACAAGATAATAACATCATTATAATCCCTCATTCCCTCCCGAGAGCTCGGTGGCGCGTTGCGGAGAGGTATGGACTCTCAATCATGAGGTCCGGGTTCGAATCCGCACGGACAACAGGCCACGTACCAATGAGTTTTTCTAACTTATGTACGTATTACCGACTGCTCTCAAACGGTGAAGGAAAACATCGTGAGGAAACCTGCATATGCAGAAGAAGAAATTCTGATGCATATGTGAAGTCTACCAATCCGTATTGGGCACGCGTGGTGGACTAACACCCAAACACCCTCCTAGAGGGTAGGCCTGTGCCCTGCAGTGGGACGTATATAGGCTGATGATGAATCCCTCATGAGTGATGATAAACTAACCGTTAATTGTTACACTCTTTGCCTTTGCACTTTGTTTACACTCTAGGTTGTACTTATAATGGTTTTTAAACTGAAGCATTATCGGATGATTCACAAATGATCATATTTTTGGATAGCTGAAGGTTTTAATCTGGAGAAGTACTACACGACTTTGCAAGAAGTGTACGACACCTGGGTGCCCGATTCTAGGGGAGAGAATCGTATTCCTGATCTTAGTCTTCTAGCTAACCAAGATTAAGGCAGACCCAAAATCATGGAAATTATATACCTTCATATTCTAGGCTGAGGTCTACGCTATCTCAGTCTGCATTGAAATAAACTTAAGCAAGAGCTACGTCAACCGACATTTATTACAATCAATTCAGATAGCTAGCAGCCTTGCTATCCAATGGACTCTCCGATTATAAAGTCCAAACTAGTACAGTACTGCGTGTCAGAGCTGAACACCTTAGGCAACAACAATCAGCTCGTGCTGTAATGGGTGCCAGGACACTAAGACATAGAAGGGATCGAAATTGCAGACGTACTGGCCAGATGGGGCACTGAAAACCACTTCATAGGCCCAGAACCATTTCTCGGAATCCCTAGTGGTCTAACGCGTGATTCTTTGAATAGGACCAGCTTTGGAGAGGCAATAAAGCTATGGTGCAACACCGCAGGCATGTGTCACTCCGAAGCTCCTATCAAAAGCTACAATCGCAAACTTGCGAATAGTCTCTTTGCCCTCAGCAAGAATCAAATTTGTATAATAGCAAGGTCACTGCAAATACAACAAGCACATGCACACACTGACATTAAGTGATACGACCGGCTGCAGATTCTTCAAGGAGGAGATGTAAATTCTTCTGCACCTTCTATGTGACTGTGGCCCCCTGATGTACAAACGCAGTGTTCATTTAGGTGGACATACTCTAGGAAATCTACGGATTTTTGTATGGAGTAGGTTGCATTAATTGCACTTTAGGGGATTCTTTTGGAATATAGTAGATACATACCTGGAAAACATAAATTATCAATAATCCTCGGTTTTTTATTGTGCATTATTGGATAATTAAGACATTTACAAAACATTAAATTTAGGTATGAACAAAAAATGGAAAACTGGTGATTTTGCACAGGACGGCTTCGCTCAATACGTTTTACTTATAACAATAATAATCCCCGGTTAATATCGTAACATTGATTAGATATTTAATATTTTGTAAGTCTTAAAAAATTCTAACCTCGAAACATAATTATTTACTGTTTGTTTGAACACATTAAATTTGCCTTGTAATAATTAACTGTCTCTTTTGCTGGTATGCTGGAAGAAATATCTTTAGAAATAAGTTTCCCCTTTGTACATTTATATCGATTTTTAGGTATTTCTCAGATTCCTGAGCCTGTATAACCACGAAATCTGGAAAAAAGTGTTATAAACTAATACAGATATATATTCAAACACAATTTACTAGAGTGTCTTTAATGCAATCTTAAACCGTATTTTTCCCCGACTAACAGGCATTGATGCCAGATGAGATACAAACCGTCCCGATCAAAAACCTACTACGATTTCTGGCCGCATTGTAACTAAAGGTGGAAAAACATGTCGGTTACTAGGGCTGTACTTTGATTCAGCAACAAATGCTACTCCTACATTACAGAAGAAGGGAGAACGGGCAGTTTTGAATTATTCACTTTCAATTAATTTGGAAGATTCCTTCAAAGTTCTGGGCTTGAAAAGTTTAAGCATAAAAATAAACGCCAAGCCCATCACTCACCTTTGGTTTGCCATTGCCAATGGCATAATGGTCATTCCTGAGATCATAGAGGACCTCACTAACAAAAGCTTGATAACGTTAAAAGAGCTTCCAAACGAGTTGGTTTGATAATGCACGTGGGCAAAATAACGATTATTTCGAATGTCCATGTTCTACAAACTCCCATAAAACTAGTAAAATCTACTTAAAAAAAAAATAGAAATTTATTAATATCTTTTCGCCCCAAATACCGCATCATCTCAAGACGAAAGCCTTTGACTAGTGTGTAGGTACAGTGAAGACATATTGAAGACATGCGGGTACGAAACTGAGACATGGCAACTCCCTAAGGAACAAGAAACAAAATATTAGGACCATAGAGTTCTCAAATGGCGACCACGTACCGAAAAGTCCATTCAGCATGAGTAGGCGGTTGGTGAAAATGGTAGTTATCCGTTGGATAAGGTAGTGCAGAACAGGGCGTTCTGGTGATTCTTTTGGAGGGACCATAATATTCAATATATATCTTTTCATGCACTTCCGTTGATTCCGTTGTCGTTTTTGGAAGAGATTATCGATAATGTGTTATGATCATGGATTATTTTAACCACCTCTTCCGACAATTCGTTTCAAATAGTTTAACAAATGATAGAACCATCCAAGTATACCTTTATTAATTCTATTTACCACATTATCTTACAATTTAGACTAAACTTTACTCGTTGTTCTTGTTTCGGTCAGTCATTCTAACACCACACACACTTTACAAAAAACGTATTTTCAACTGCATTCACTCGACTTTCGTTCCTTATCATATTACATTCTAAATATTCACTCATATACACGAAGGAAGGCAATATGCGCAATTGTAAATAGCCGGACCAGATGTTACTTTTTTTTTAACAGGCCGGCTACTCACCACGTTGGCGTGTAAGTACCATACCATTTTAGTTTATTTACCGCCGTCACTGTCTACTCTACAAATTTTCTAAATACACAGTTCATTTACCTGATCATCTTTGTCTCCATTTAAATATCAATAACAAACAACAACCCGAAGCCTCCTCTGTTACAACATACAGGTTTTAAGCCCTCATAAAGAGATTACAGAGCCTACTCTGAACTGTCGGTCATCATACAGTATGAACCACAATTCAATCCTGTTCACTAGATCATGAAATTCATGAACGTCGTTTTATGATTTATGTAATGCACCATATAGGGAAAACCCGATCCATGTACTTAACTCATTGTTTTTTAGCGTAGGATTACTTTCTAAATAATTATGTAATTTCATTTTTTCAAGTTTTTAATTGTCTTAAAAATATACACTGATGCCTTCAGAAGTTCGGAGCCATCTTTTTTGACCTTGTCAACATATTCTTAAGATTGAAGATTTATGGAATTTCCACAAAGCTACAAAACATTTTAGCCCAAACTAGATTTGTTCCCTACATAATCTAATTGTGCTAGTTGCTGATATCCCTTTGAAACAAGGTACCTACCTATAATTATTGAGCTGTTAATCATCAGTCCCTGCATAATCGTGAATATTTAATCCTTGCATTGTAGGTACTACATTTGAATATGAATTCGATGCTGTGCTATTGATTGAAATTTGTTGAAATTCCTTCAAAACTCTCAATTAAAACTGATTATCTTGAAAACTGTAAAAGTAATTTCCACGAAACATAGGAAAGAACACTTTTGCAACAATTGGCTTTCGATCACAAAGAACCGCATCGAAATCGGTCCACCCGTTTAGCAGCTAGGTGGCCACCGACAGACACACACGGAGACAGTCAGACATGTAAAACTTATAATGCCTTCTATTTGAGTAGGGGACTAAAAAGTCTTGTGTTTTATGTGTTATAACGTGGAAAATAATTTATAGATTGTTTTTAAAGAAAATTATGTGGAAAATAGTACATATTTTCCTAATTATCTCTTCCAAATAAAACCCATCCTGTACCGTTCGTTCACTGGAGCTCGTTTTTCATTTATTGGTGCAGGTCGTTCATTCACCGGTACAACACCCTATTTTGAACTTCAAACGGACTTTTTAATATCTTGTAGTAAGAAAACTTGTTTTCTTTTTTGACCGATTGAAACTTACATTATCTGAGAATCCAACAAAGTAACTAAAATGGTTGTCACAATATTCCAAACTTTTTGAAAAAAAATCTAAGTTTGCAATCCGCTTAATCGTTCATTCACTGGCACACTTACCCTACATCCGTTGCCGTACTGTAACAACTAATAAAGCTATGCTGTGATTATACACTAATGTCGCTGTCGGATCGTAGAATTGGACAGATTGTGATTTGCCTAGGCATTTTATGATACGCCGCAATTTCATGTTTTGGCCTATTGTTTCACGATGTGCCTAAAAAGAAAACAGGGTGTATAGATGAGAGCAACCAATTTGTCTATATTCCCAGCTAATTAGGACTTCGCCACATCATATTATTTCGCTTTTTGCAAAAAAATAAATAATGTGGCAAAATAACATTGTACCTACTTATATAAATAATTATAACAAATGTAATTGGCTCAGATTGTAGGTGTTATAATATAGCATTAACAGAACTATTATTGTGATGGTAAGCTTTTTCCGAATAAAATAAAATAAAATCAACGTCGAAATCGCGTAAAAAATCAGCTGTTCATACAAAACTGCAAACCTACTTGAGCCCGATGTATGCGACGATTTTTGGCGCTTGAGTTGGTCCAATAGAGAAAGTTGTTCAGTTTAGCGCTCTAATCGTCTCCTTAAAAAGTGTCAGCATATAAAAATGGACAGCATACAAAAAGCCTCGGCTTCGCCTCGGTCAACAATTACATGAGATCTGAGACCTTTCTTACTTTCCTGTCCTCGGTGTGTAATCTACTAAGTATAATCACCTAAACGGCGCAGGTGGCGACGTAAGTAATTAAAAAGGCGTGTCAGAAAGCCTACCTTTATGGACTAAGTTTAAAGATAAATAAGGTGGTAAGAAATTAAATAATTGTATGGTTGGT
This sequence comes from Agonopterix heracliana, assembly GCA_963693445.1. Lineage (NCBI taxonomy): Eukaryota > Metazoa > Arthropoda > Insecta > Lepidoptera > Depressariidae > Agonopterix > Agonopterix heracliana. Next base: position 148,417 of record OY856307.1, read on the forward strand.
TACTGTGATTGTGCGCAGTGCCGAAGAACTACCGCAAGCCGCGCTTCATGGAGAACCTGCAGGCGGTGCTGACGGAGGAGGGGCTGGTCTCGTTCGAGTGCAAGGTGGTCGGCTTCCCCACGCCCGTGCTCAGCTGGTTCAAGGACGGCCAGGAGCTGAAGCCGGGCGACGTCTACCAGCTCACCGGCACCAACTCGCTCGGTGAGTGCCCGCTGCCCGCTGCCCACTGCCCCAACAGTGGCCTTCCTAACTCGCGAGTCGCGCCCCGAGCTGCTTCCATCCTCTGTGTAGCAAAACACTAAAATTCCAGTAATTATAAACAGTGCAAGTTATTCTAGTTTGAGAAAATAAATAATATTAATACTAACTTACTTATAAAAAATGCGTTATGTTCTTAACTTGTAGAAAGTGAAGTAATTTCAATCTAGATAAACTGTCCATGAATTGTGTATATTTATTGTTTCGGTAACTTGTATAAATCTTTTTGAAAACGTAAAATAAGAGACCCATTCCCAGATAATTCCGAGACGCATGGCCACACCTCTATCCTGTTGCATTCTGTATGTAATATTATTGATGGTGTTTTGTTACGTAGAGGATGGAAACCTTTGTCAAAGATGGGGATTGGTGATGCGCAATATCTAATACTTACTTACAGAAATTTGTCATTAAGTATTATTATTATTACCCACTTAATTGAAATTCAAATAAGTGAAAACATCGTGAGGATACTTAAGAAGAAATTCCGATGCCTATGTGAGGTCTGCCAATATTCATTGAGTACGCGTGGCGTGGTGGACTAACGCCCGTACACTCTCTCACAGGGTAGGCCTGTGCCCTGCGGTGGAACGCATATAGGCTGTGACGATGATGATGGCGATGATAGGTTCCATAAACATTTTCTATTCCACCATGACTCGTACCAATGAGTTTTTCAGAATGTATGTACGATTGTAGCACCACTTGCTTTTCGGTGCAGGAAAACATCGTGAGGAAACCGGCATGCTTCAATTTCGAGGCATTTATTGAGCCACTGTCCATTACAAGTGGCGACGAGCTCACTCTCCGTCACACTGGACAGAGTTTCGGTACTACAATAATATCTCTGACTAAGCCTCCCATACAAAGAGTTTCTTACCCCTTTGATAAAATCAATAATGAACTGAATAGTGCAGACTATCAGTATCCGCGACCGTGCTCGCATCGCACATTGACAATATTGTATTGTATTGTACGGTCGGTGACGTGTGGCTCGTGACAGGGTCGTACTGCTGCATAGCGCGGAACTGCATGGGGCAGGCGAGCAGCGCGGCCGAGCTGACGGTCGAGGACATACAGAACCAGCTGAACGAGGAGGAGCGGCTGCAGCTCTTCTCCAAGAACCAGGCGCCCAGGTTCCTGCAGGGCCTGAAGAGCGTCGAGGCCAAGATCGACGAGCCCTTCCGATTCCTTGTTAAAGGTGAGCCATTCAAGGAGACAAGAAGGCACCTTTAGATTTTACGAGATTTTACACGCGACTTCGTCCGCACAAATTATATAATAGTATAGGTACCAGATTTAAAGTAAAATCATAAGCTTTCAAACAAAAAATTGTTTCATCAAAATCGGTTCAGTTGTTTTTTGCGTGATACTCAACAAACAAACACACAGAACAAAATAGAAAAATAGGTGATTTGGAGTCAAGGACACTCGTATCGTAATCAATATATTCAATGTACGGACACACTTTCTTTTTACACGTGACCTTATCCATCATCGCCGATCAGAAAGATACCTACAAATGTACCCATGTGCATGAAACAAACCGCCTCCACGTATGCCATCATTTACTTAAAAGTGTGCTCAAGAACGCGCGTGCACATGAGATCGGTTGATTAATAAATGGGATGCAATAAAAGGGAGGCCTATCCCAGCAGTGTCAGCTGATTTTAGAAGGTGAAGCAGCCCTTGAAACAGCGGAGCTAGGTTGTGATAGTACATATTTGACGAATTGACATTGTTGCAGTTGCCATACCGCCCGAGCCGTCAGTGCTGTGGTACCGGGACGACCAGCCGGTGGACGAGTCGCCGCGCTGCCGGCTCGGCCGCGAGGACAGGGGCGCCTGCTGCCTCGACATACAAAACCTCGAATTTCTCGACCAAGCCGAGTGGAAGTGCGTCGCTATGAACGACTTCGGACACAGTGTTACATCGTGCTTCCTCAAACTCATTATACCGAGACATTATAAAAAACCACGCTTCCTTGAAAATCTTCAAGCGATATTATCCGACGAGGGCGCAGTTAATCTAGAGTGTAAAGTGATCGGAGTCCCGCAGCCGGTGCTCAAGTGGTACAAGGACGGGGAGGAGCTCAAGCCGGGTGACATCCACAGGATCATCTCGGGGCAGGACGGCACCTGCTGCCTGGGTACCTACACGTGCGAGGCGCAGAACTGTATGGGCATCGCCTCCAGCTCCGCCTCCCTGCTCGGCTTCGACGACTCCATGAAGGCGAAGAAGAAGACGGCCGAGGAGCAGGCGCTGCAGAGGAACTTGTCTCTCAGCACCATTCACGAGGAGCGAACCTCGCAGATGTACGACACCCCGGTCGGAGACATCACTCTCGACGATAAGGGAGAAATATCTTTCTCATTCGACGGCAAAGAAGTTTCCGTATCCCTGTACGAAACACCTGACTTGACAGAAGAGGAAGCGTTGCAGATTGTAGAAATGTATGCCGACCAACTGTCGGAAAACGTAACGGAACATAACGTAGTCGAACTACCTCCTTTGAGGTTCGTTAAAGAAACTTCTACCTCTGGAAACTTACTAATGGAAGCTATCATCATCGACGTCTCGCCCGAGTACTTCGCCTCTCCCGACGAAGACCTGAGGACCGAGGCGGACATCGAGGATATTTCTATTGCCGATGAAAACGGCCCGCCACAACTGTCACTCGACACCGACATCGGAGGCGAAGATTATCTGGAGAAAACAATGGCCTTATTGTCCGATGAAAGATCAGATATTCCCAAGAAAATAGCCAGGAAGAAGTCGGACTCGATAAAGAGTGGAGATGACTACTTCAGTCTATCACGAGATCAGTCGATCTCCGAAGAGAAGAGAGACGACGACACGCAAGCTCTAACGGAGAGTGACCTGCAGAGCTTCGCGAGCGCGCGCTCGGGCTCCGCTAAACCCAAGTCCAAGTCTTCCAAGCCGTCCGAAGAGGACGGCAAAGAGTCTTCTGAATTTACAAAGACGATGCTGCTCAAAGAAGACGCCCAGAAGCAGGCGGCTGAACCTGAAGTGACACCTTCAATGAAGCGGAAGCGAGAACGTCGCTCGAGCCGCGGCTCTAGGAGATCTAGCTCTGGAAGCGAAAAGTCTTTCAGAAAAGAAGAACTTAGGAAACAGCCTGAGCTTTCTAAGAAACCGAAAATGAGTGACGACGAATTTAAAACCAAAATGGGACACATAAGCACTACACTATCCAAAGTGATGAATGATGTTCAAATAATAGAAAGAGACATTATTTTGAAATCGGAGCTGATGTCGTCAGCCGCCACGGCGTCGAGGAGCTTGGAAATCATAAGTAGTTTGATTTCTCCCTTAACTGAGATACATAGTATCGCCGATGCAGCCAAAGAATCTGTCGCAGATTCCAGAGAAATAAGTAGCTCGTTATTCGACAAGCTTCCTAAGCCGATGAAAACTCTCCAGCAATCGCTGACCATGATCGAAAAGTGTATCGACATAGAAAGTGATCACAAGACTCTAGTGAAGAAAACGTGTATCGCGTTCATAGAGACCTGCGGCGCCGATCTGCACAGGCTCATGTCGGAGATCGGGTCGGTGACGAGCAAGGAGTACTTGCTCACCGACGACAAGCTCGTCTCCGAGATAGAACTGCTCACTAACGAAATGATAGCGGTCGTCAAATATTCAGCGGAAAACATCAAGACGCGAAATCTCTTAAGTGAAGCGAGCGAGATGAAGGCCGAGGAATCAACGTTTGAAGTCAAACATTTGAGGGAAACTCAGAAAGCAGTATTCGAATTACGAAGTCCTCTCAACTCTTTGCTGTGTATAGCGGAGAGTGCGGACAGCGGCAACGTTGTCGACGTAGCGAAAGTAAGAAACAGCGAGGTCATACTGACCGACATGTCTGCCTCTATCCAAGACCTCCAAGCGGCTTTGGAACAAATAGAAACTCTCTCCGTGATGGAGTCCAACACTTCTTTGCATAAATACAATACTGAAATCATAGAAACTGTTATGGACTCTGTCCTAAAATTAAGAAGTTCCTTCGAACAGCTCTCCACAGAGTCGAGAATTGAAGACGACAAGGCGGTATTGAAGCAAGCGATAACATCGATCAGACACAATCTAAGTGAAATATCTACTCAAATAGACTCAATAGAGAGAAATGTCGGCGCGTTCGACATACTGCAGAGCGACAACAAACTGGAAGTACTCCAAAAGATGGCTCAAATTCTTATTGCATTAGAAAATAACCTGCCGAGACTAGAAACAATGCCAGAAATTAAATCATACATGGTCATGTTCCATAAGAACTTAACGAAAATTTTAGAAAACGTAATCGAAAGCAATGAAGCGAAGAAATATTTCACTCTTATGGAAGTGTGTGATGCCGTTAATAGAATTAATGCATCAATTAAAAGTATCGATGTAGACAGTATTCTATCTTTAGCCAGCCTGAGTAATACGCTCAGAATAATCCAGGACCTATTCGTTAAGAATATATTTGTTTCAGAACTGAATTGTTCAATTCTAAGTAACATTACCGATGTCCTCGTCGGCATCCAAGAAGCTCTGAACCACGCGGACGAGATCAGCATGCAAGTCGATTCTGAACATATTGTAGACATCTCCTCACGAGCTTCTGAAGATACGAAAGCTATAGTAGTCATGGAGCACATAGAGCGCACTATAGCGGCGATCAGTAAAGTCAAGTCTATGGAGGCAACGACGGAACTGAAAATTGTTTTAGCACCTGTACTGGAAAACATCCGTCCAGTTTTAGAAGAACTAAGACGCAGCATAGCTTCGGTTAGACCGAGCGGAGTTGAAAGAGACGAACACATTTCCGAAATGTCTGACTTTTCGTTCGCTCAAACGCTCGCCGCCCCCGTCTGTGAACTGAATCATAACATCGTCGTGCTCAATCAGATGATAGTGGAAAACATTGAAAGTATTAAAGACTGCAGTGAAGTCATCGCTACCATTGCTGAGCCGCTGCACGAACTGCACACGACGTTAGAAGTCCTGCAGCAGGACGTCATCTCGCAATACGGTGAGGAGTTGACTCCGTACGAGGCGAGCCTGAATATGGCGAGCGCAGTGCAGAACCTACAGACCTGTATCCTAATGATCCAGGAGCAAGCCGGAGTAGAAGGCGCCGATGATATGTCCACCTTGGAAGATATCTCTGGCATAAAAACTACCGCCGAACCTATTCCTTCTGATCGTCTCGTTTTGCCTACTGCCGAAGAGACCGCAGTGGAGTTGTCGCTCGTACCTCTCGACCAGGAGGTCGCAGCCACTGCAACCGCACAAGCATTACAAACGTTGAATGAACATATCACAGTGCTACAGAACCCTGAGATCATCGATGCGTTAGATACATTGTCTGAAGTCAGCGACTATTCAAGCCTTAAGTCAATCGTCCTTGGCTTGGGCGAGCTTCATTCTGGGCTCGATGAAATCCTGCACCCGGTCGTTATGGAAAGCTCGAATGAAATTAACAATTTAATAAACACCTCGAGGTTGACGGCTATCGCAGAGCCAATGCAGGAGCTGCAACAAAGCTTATTAGTATTGGACACGAGTAACATTCCAATTTACGAACATATCTTAGAAATGCCAACGGAAAGGATACATTCCGTATTGCAAAGCATAACCGAATTTAAGGAACATTTAGATAAGTGTATACACGCTGTGTTTCCTGCGATGGAAACTGCTGATAAAACAATCGAAATATGTAACAAAGTGGAAACCTTGAGAGATGTTTGTGAGCATTTGAAAGACATTATCAAAACTACAAAATCTGTATATCTCGATGAAGCTATAAAGCCAGAAGTTCTCGAGCTAGAGAAAACTGTAAATAGTCTATTAGATGCCACAGATGTCTCAAAGGGTATTAAGATTGACCAAGTCAAATTTATTACTGAAGAACTGTATCAAAGTGTAATTACGGTTCAAGAAGAAATCATAAAATTTACGCCGCATACACCAGAGTCGTTGTCGTATGAAGCCAAATTAATACAAGCAATTGATGAAATTGAGAGTAACATCGCTGTTTTGGAACAGTACGAGTTCGTAGATCTCTCAAAAGCAAGTGATATTACATCTTGTACCTCGCCGCAACTCGCGATGGAACTCGAATCTGAGTCACTTATGCAAATGGACGATATTGTTGAAAATGCAGTAAACGTCGTGCAACACTCCGCTCAAGAAACACCTGAAGTAGACTTGATGATTATTGAAGATTTCTTCAAAACATTTAAGAATGAATTCACCATTTTACGTTGCTTGATTACAAAGCAACTAAGCCACAAGAAAATTATTAGATTACTACAGGAGTTCAACTGTCTTCAGAACACTGTAAATGACTTTAAGGGCAAGCGTTCGGAGCTCAAGTTGTCCCGTGATATTGACGGATATTTGAGAACTTTCCTCTTTCACGCAGACGAGTGCTTGAAAAATGTAAAGGATTCTCTTATAAAAATTGTGAATTCACAATCTGAGGTATTACTAAAAGAACCTCTGAAAAAACTTGACAATACCTGTGAGGCATTAAAACAATTAGAAGAAACTAAGCAATCATCTCAAATCGCAGAAATAGTAAATAAATTTGTAAACGTCATCGAGGCTCTAAAACCTTGTGCACAAAATTCGGAAACTAAAATCATTCATGAACTAGAAAATTTTGCTGTATCCACCTCACCAGCAGAAATAGTTTTGACGGAGAAGATGGACGAAATAGCAGCGTTCATCGAAGAGCAAACAGAAAGTGTGACGTTAGATGACGAGACAAAACAAGTTTTGGTCAAAGTAACCGCTTGCATACAAAAACACGGTGACTACAAGGATGCACTAGGAACAGGAAAGACGCTGATCCTTTTGAAATGTTTGTCTGAATGCTCAGATGTTTTGCAAGAGAAGGTGCTTCAGACTAAATCTTACGCGACTGAAAATAAAATAGAAGAATCTGCTCTTAAAGAAGTCCTCATTGAAATGTTGGAACCCCTACACGCTCTTCATAACCAACTAATTAACGTGCAAGAACAAATTCTATCAGGTGTCGCGGAAGATTCAATTTCCATTGACATGCCTACTACAGAATCACTCGTACAGACCATGACGGAGATTAATAAAGGCTTTCAGCAAATAGAATCGGAAAAAGCCGTTATCGACAATGAAGAGATATCTCTTATCATGGAGGTAGACAGAGAGATTCATTCTATCCAAGACAGTATGCGATTAGTGGAGAATTTGCCAACCGCTCACGTCGTTATGGAAATATCGAAGCCTATTGAGGAAATAGAAAAGTCTTTACATACAATAATGTCTTCTGAGACAGTAAGTGAGAATAAAGGCAAACTAGCACCAGGTGAGTAGCTTTTAATAAGCTTTAATTTTTAGTGTTGTACGATGCTTAATATTCTTGTTTCTTTATAGATATAAATTCAAATATTGATTCTCTGGAAAGCGCTCTAGATCGTTTCATAAATATCGATATAGATTTATTAGCTACTGCCAAATTAATTCAAACCATAGATATAAACGAAAGCATACAGATAGCGGTTGAACTTAAAAGTTTATTGACACTAAGCTCCGAAGAATTGCCGGCTCCTAAAGTAGTAGACATGAAAAACGAGAAAATGATTTCTCTAAAAAAGATGTTAAAATTAGATTGGTTGAACACTGATACATACCTAGAAGGGAAGAACCCTTTAGAAATTGAGAAACTGAAACGTGTATTTTTGACTACCTATCAACTCTTAACAGAGTTAGATCAAGTTGTCAAAAAACTGGAAACTAGTAAGCTTAAAGAAGATAGAGAAGAAGGTAAACATCGTATTCAAAATTGGTCGTGCTATATCATTGATAGATTCACATGAAAAGCTTTGTAAAATTGGCGTCAATTTTATCATTTCATCTTAATTATTTGTGATATAATTTTCATAGCGCAGTATCCATTAAATTAAGAAATTCAATCGTTTTAAATACTTACTTATTTCGTTTACTACCGCTATCTTCGAATAACTGTTTTCTTAGTTCTACAGATTTTTTAAAGTCTGAAATGATCGCCGTTTTCTTCTTCTTAAATAAGTTCTTTAATAAAATATTTAATAATTTGGTTTTCAGCGAAAGCAAAAGAACTAATACATCATATTGATCAGTACATTGAACTGATTGAAATCGTCGAAGAAACGTACACAGTAATAAAAATAGACGATTTAAAAGAGACCGTTAATATTGCTAAAGAACTACACCAGAGCATCGCTGCGTCACAACCTGAGCTAGAGACAAGATACGACATCCAAAGCGAGGTCACCATGCAACAAACGTGTCTTGCACGAAAACTTCAAAATTCAATATCTGCTCTGCAAGTACAAGTATATGAAAAAACTCAACAATTAGCACCAGAGATAAGTTCAGAAGTGCTACAACGAATAGAAAAAGCTACAGCGTTACTTCAAACTGATTTAGTCGCTGTGACTGGCAACCAGGTGACCGTCGAAACCCCAACTGAGTCAGTAATTGATGCTAATAAATCTATAAGTGAATTTGAACGACCTAAGGCTGCGCATGCTATTGCTGAAGACTCTATGCCTGTCGTCCTCGAACAGATAGAAATTCTGGATGATGAAAAAACCGAACAAGCTGACGTCACTACAGAAATCACACAAAAACTTGTAACTGAGACTAAACAAATTTTTGCTGAAGAGGTTACCAAACCATTGGACCAGGAACCAATGGAGGAAATAGTCAAAATACTGACTACAGAACAACCAGCTACGGTTGAGAGTACCAAACCTACCACGATCGAGCAAGTAGAGGTGGTGGAAGAAATGGTGGTACCAAAAGATGTTGCCGCTACCGTGAGTGATGTTCTAGCTGAAGAGGTCAAAATTGAAGCTCCCCCTATGTCCGCAGCTGTTCCTGCTATAGACGAACGGGCAATAAAAGGTTTGTCAATACAATTATTTATTCTAATCAATTGCAAATATTTCTTTTCTGTCATTGTTAGAGTTTTTCTTCGAATTTTATCTAAACATTTTTAATCAAACGCAGTTTTTAAGCTTTTTCTTTTCTTACTTTCATTGTGACTTTGGGTCAAAACTACATGAAGTAAACCCATTTCAGAAACTCTCTTGCAACACATCAAAGAATACACATCAGAGGACGTAGTCGACGTTATAAACAAGTTATTCTCTGTGGCCAAAGTCGATAAACTTAAGCGATCGGTTGACATAGCGAAAGAATTACATGAAAACATTGCTGCTTCAGTCACCGGAGTGGATGCTTATGATGCGCCGAAGAGCGCATTGGTCACAGAGCGGATGGCACTCGCACAGCAGCTTCAAGAAGCGTTGTCGACTCTGCAGGTGATTGCGATCGATACCGCTCCTGAGCTTGCGCCTGTCGTCGACCAGAGGGAGTTGCAGCATGCTGTAGAAGTAGCGGCGCAACTACACGAAGACCTCGTTAATATTGCAACATCAATACAATTCTCAGTACAACAGGCAACTGCTGAAGAAGCCAATCAGATAATTGAAAAAACTGAACAGGCCAAAAAGATTGAACATTCAAAAGAAGGCATTGATACTACACAAGCTGTTTTGAAACATGCCACTAAAGTTTCTGAACCAATTGAAGTCAAAGAACTTGCAGCAGTAAAAGGAAAAGATGTTTCCACAGCGATAGAATCACAGGAAGATGTTACAGCAGAAGATGGACAAGTAATCCAACAACAAAGTGAAATTATTACTGCTGAAATAGTATCCTTCGATCAACAAGCTGCCTTAGTAGGTGCCCAACCTGAAGTTCTTGAACCACCTGAGGCACCGAGGAACAAAGTACTGAAAGAAGAAATCGTAACTGACTCTATTGAAGCTGTAGAAAATGCTGGAGTATCGGAACAATTAATCGAAAAAGAAGAAACACTAGTGGTTCCTTCTGGTCACATACCAAAACTAGTGACCAAAACGATAATTGACATTTCTGAAACAGAAGAAATCAGAGAGGACGTTCCTACAGAAGATTCCCAAGCATTTTTTGAAAAAATTAAAGAGGTGGTTTCTGTAATAGTATGTCCAGAACATATAGCTGCAGAAACCGTTCAACCAGTAGCAATGAGTGAAGCAACTCCGATGACTGAGGTAGTGGCACATGCAGAAAAAGCTGCTGCTAGCATTACTAAAACTCTGACGGTAGGAACTATCAGTAAAACTATGGCAGAGACTGTCAGTGAGCCTGTTACGAGTCAAGATAAGCAATCTAGTATAGCAGAATCCGTGATGACGAAAATGGATAAAGTTCTAAGTGACGAGGTTCACATTAGTGATAAAAGTGAAATGGTGATGGCAGCACAAGTTGCGGGTAAACTTTTTTCTTCTCTTTCTCGTTATTTTATTATAAGTGTTTAGAATGATCTAGACGTCTACATGCTTCAACTTTATCTAAAATGTACATCACACTCACACACTGTTTACATCATCTTATTACATTCTGCTCTGATTCTTCACAAATTAATTACTTCTACACTTTTAATAATATTGTGTGCCCACGACTTCATCATCTATCATGACCACAAACAATTTTGCTATACACCGCATGCCTGTTATTCACAATCATAAGGGATAAAACTACATGAAGTATACCCATTTCAGAGACACTTTTACAACACATTGAGGAATACATAGCCGAGGACATAGTCGAAGCGATTAACACATTATCGGCGATATCGAACACGGATTTAAGGCAATCTGTGAGTGTAGCGCAAGAGTTAGGTGTGAATATTGCGGCTTCGGTGGCAGGTGCGGATGAGCCGGCCGTACAGCAAGCGGCGTTAGTACGACAGCTGCAAACATCGTTGTCTGAACTGCGTGGTGTTGCGCTTGCCACAACACCTGGGGTTATCCCAGCAGTTAACGATAGCTTCATGCGGAGAGTAGTTGAAGTCGTTACTAATTTACATGACGACCTTGACGTATTAGTAGTATCGACCACTCAAGTTGCACTGCAGCAACCCGTTGAAAATACGACTGAAAGAGCAGAGGAAGCGATGGATGAAGCTTGGAGTATACAGCTCCCAACATCTGTTGATGAATCAGCTGGAGCAGGCGTATTTAGACAAACAGAGAAGTATGAATCAACTGCTGACGAAACAGTTGAAGTTGTTACAGATGCTCCAATAATTGCATCTGACCAAATAACTGTAAAAAGTTTTCAGCCTAAAACACTCGAAATAAATGGAAATGTAGATGTAGTAAGTCATCTCAAAGATCACACCGTTCTCGAAAGGATGGATGATCTTCCAATTTCTACAGAATCTGCAACGGTCACCATTGAAACCTTTTCAAAAGACGTTGAAGAAGCTAAAACAGAGAATGCGGACGGTTGTAAGCTAGGTTATTTAGCGCTGAAAAAGGATACTACGGAAGCATTTTCAAAGTTACCATATACAAATGCGAAGGATGAACTGCCAGCTATTTCTTTTGGTAATATAATATTCTACTAGAGATCGTTGTTGTAAAATAATAATTATAACTATTTTCATCAGTTGGCATGAAATTAATGATGAAAATGCGCTTCTTGCAATTTTAACTGAAAAAAATACTTATCTGCAACGCCTTAAGAGGATATGATTCGGAGCGCGCTCAATGCAAACGTACTATGGTGATATTTTCAATACTAACCAATTAAACTCAATGACAATTTTTAGAATCAATCTAGAAACAAATTTCTATGCTTGTATAGAGTCAGATTGTCGTTAAAATTTATAGTTTTAAAGTTACAGTGCCTCAAAGATTTCCCTAAAAATCTTAAATAAATCCTAGCATTGAAACTGAATATTTTAATGAAAATCTGACTCCATACAAACATAGAGATTTCTCTCCAGATTGTTTTCTCAAAATTTCATTCTCTTCGTGTGTATGGAGCGCGCTCCGAATTATATCCCCTTAAGGCCTGTATTCACTTTGATTAGTGCGAGTGCAGGTGATTAGTAATTGCAGGTCATTCAAAAATTTTGAGCGATCACAGATAGAATATGACATTTTGTTAGGTAACTTTGATTTACTTTCATTGTTTGTAGTAATGATAATGACCCGCAATTACAAATCACCTGCACTCGTACTAATCAAAGTGAACACAGGCCTTTATGTCACATAGTCAAATCAAATTCTAAAATTGACCGTTAGGCCGGTCATATCTTACACAAAAAATCGCTAAAATAACAAACTAACGTCTAGTTCTGATTTTTTTATATGTTGTTAGGATCACTACCTGTAGCGTATATCCAAGTTTGCAGCTTCGAAAGACCTGTGCTAACTTTGCAGCACTCGAAAAACCATCCCGTTTTTTGGTTTTTTGCTTACATCTCGAAGTCTATAAGTCGTATAGAAAAGTTTTTTAGGTACAAATAAAACCTGATAAAATTTCCTACAAAACAAGTAGTATGTACTTGTTTCATAGGATTTATCCTTTCAGAGCTACAGGGCCAAGAAAGCAACAGCATTTTAAAAATTATGAAATTGGTATGGCAACCCTCATGAAAGTTGAAGATAAAAAGAAAATGATTTCATTTTCTTAATCAGCGACCCCGAAAATCCCCGGATACAAATTTTCAGCTGATTCGGTGAACCTTTAAAAGCTGCTTTGGCGTTTATAATTTCCATGGCAGCCATCTTGGATTTCGCAATTTTGGATTTTTTTTACCGCCAACCAAATCTGACCAAGGTCCTCTATACATTTGTTCAAGGTCCACAACCCTATCTATCGTAGTTTCCAAGGGCCGTAGACATCATCCGTCAGGAGTCGATCTTCCGAAGAAGTCAAAGTTTTCCCTATATCACCAGAGCATCCATAAGATGATCCCTAAATGTCATCCTTGTACCGCAGGGGGAACCCGTAGATCAGTAGGAGGTATCTTGTCGATCCCCACTTTGCATAGATAAGTAGATTTATACCCGGATAATTGTTCGCCGAGTTCCCCCCAACCAACGTATAGTAACATAATTTCGGAGATCATAATAAGGATGCCCTGGTGAAAAAAATAATTTTTCGACTTCCTCAGATTGTTGACTCCTGACGGATGAGGTCAACGGCCTGCGGAAACTATGAAAGATAAGGCTATGAACCGTGAACAAATGGATAGAGGACCTTGGTCAGATTTGGTTGGCGGTAAAAAAAATCCAAAATTGCGAAATCCAAGATGGCTGCCATGGAAATTTCAAACGCCAAAGCAGCTTTTAAAGGTTCACCGAATCAGCTGAAAATTTGTATCCGGGGATTTTCGGGGTCGCTGATTAAGAATATGAAATCATTTTCTTTTTATCTTCAACTTTCATGAGGGTTGCATACCAATTTCATAATTTTTAAAATGCTGTTGCTTTCTTGGCCCTGTAGCTCTCAAAGGATAAGTCCTATGAGACAAGTACATACTACTTGTTTTGTAGGAAATTTTATCAGGTTTAATTTGTAAATAGAAAACTTTTCTATACGACTTATAGACTTCGAGATGTAAGCAAAAAACCAAAAAACGGGATGGTTTTTCGAGTGCTACAAAGTTAGCACAGGTCTTTCGAAGCTGCAAACTTGGATATACGGTACTGATAGTGGTCCTCACAACATATTAAAAAATCAGAACTAGACGTTAGGTTGCGATTTTAATGTTAGATTTGATGGGCCTACGTCTCTAGTTCGTTGTTAATTACAATTTTATTTAAGTGTTATACATTTTCATTTCGATTTACGTTTTAAGAGCTGTTTTCATGGCTGTTTTATTTTGCCTATTAAACTACCAGATACCGAAAAAAAACTACATGAAATCTACCTATTTCAGACTCACTTTTCCAACACATCGAAGAGTACGTATCCAACGATGTGATAGAAGTGTTCACCTATTTGTCTAAAGTAGCAAATGTTTCTGAACTTAACGAATCATTGAACATAGCTAAGGAACTTCGTGAAAGCATTGCAGAGTCAGTGGCAGGTGCAAAAGTGATACTAGGTGGTACGTTGATAAGTGGGGTAACAGATAAACAGACGGAATTAGCACTTCAGCTGCAAGGAGCGCTATCTACCCTACGAATACTTGCACTTGAGACTATATCATCGTCAGCCACTGAAGTTGAACAGTCACTGCAACGAGCTTTTGATGTAGCAGAACAATTAGACAGTGACCTTACGTCCATTGCTAAAGCTAAAACAACTAAAATTGCTAAGCAGCAAGCAACCGTTGAAAAAGTGATAACTGACATAGAAGACCCTAAACAAATTAAAGTTATAACGTTAGAGCCCGACGGGGTTAATCTGGCCGGAAACGCTTCAGAAAAAGTACCTGCTATCGTGTTTATTCAACCTATTGCAGCTGAAGAAACAGCTGAAAGTAAACAAGTATCCTTAAAAAACGCCGCTGAAAAGAATCAAAAGAGGTACTCTCAGGATGCTCTTGAAGAAATCGTTCCGGTTCTAGAAACTGCGCTTGTTTTAGAGCAGAAAATGAACATGATTTCTGATGAATCTGATAAGATTGCAGCTCCAGGTAAAGAGTTAGTACTAGGCCAGGAAATAGAAGGAGATGGTGGTGCTGAAAGTGATAGTTCAAAAATTATAAAAAAATTTACTCAGCTTGTCGAACTAGAACCTACTGGAGATATATCAGCATCAACGACTGTTACTGACGGTTTGCAACCAACAACTCTAGTTCAACAGGAAGAAATTTCTCTTGATCAAACTGTACTATTTAAATATCAATCTAATCAAGAATTGGCACTAAAGATAGAAGATAGAGTAGCTGAAGACACAACTTGTTTGTCACCAAATGTGGTTACAATTGCGCTAAATGAACAACCCGTCCAGTATTTTATAAAACATGCGAGTGAAAAAGAACACATATTTAAGATATTATCTTCGGAATCCGTTAAAGAAACAGAACAGGTAACTACAACTATTCCTGAACTCAATACCGAACCAGCTATTATTTTAGATACCGATGTTACTACAGAGGAGCTCCTTCTAATTGATGATGTAACAACAGAAAAAGTTGACAAACTTCTTGACGAACCTAAGACAGATACTTATAACGTTGTATCACCATCCGCCCAGGTGAAAAAAGAAGCATTAAAAAACATTGCAACCAGTGACAAGCTAACTGGTGATAAGAATACAGAATCAGATAGTGATGTACTCGCAAAAGATAAAGTAGTCAATTCTAAATTAAAAGAAAGAGAAGGCCAAAATGTGCAAGTATCGTCTGATTCCACATGTGACGAAAAATTTGAAAAAGACTTAGAAAATGTTGCTACTGATATTTTAAACTCGCAAGAAATAATATCTGCGGAAGCTGAATCTTCGGTGTCTGACTCGGCAATATGTGAATTAGAACATAAACTAATAACACATATTGTTACAGTAGAAGGAATAAACGGTTTAGACCAGCAGAAAGATTCTACCGTTGAGCATACTGTTCTTCCTGATACCAATTCAAATACTATAGCGGTTGTAGCTAAATATAATCAGCTAGAACAATTAGACCAGGTTGTTGATAAAACCTTAGCTGAGCAGTCTGAAGACATAACAAACGAAAAAATACCTTTTGAGACCAAAGTTGAGGAAATAATGGTAACTTTTAGTGGCATTATTGCCGAAAATATCGTTGTCGAAACCGCCCCACTAGTTTTTGAACAAGTAACTTCTATCCAAGGAATAGGTATTGTTACTGCAGAAAAGGACGAAATGATTCCTAACGATTTTTCGGTAAATGTCACTATCAAGGATGCCACTCCTCAAGGAACGGTGCAACGACCTACGGCAGCTGATGTATTATCGGAGCAAGTAAAAAGTGAGAACAGTGCTGCCCAAGCTAATGCCGGTCAAGACCGGAATATTGTTCAAACAAATAATGGTAAACTAAGGCAATTTTTATGCAATGTTGTGTTTATCGGCCGTATTTTGTCTTTACAATAACATACATAATGCAAAAATGATTTAAGACGTGCTTGCAATAAATGACCAGATTCAAAATAACACGATTAATACAACAACAAAATTATAACTTTCAGAGTTCATACTCATCCAAGATTTGAAATAATTGTTAATGTAAGAATAGATAAGCTTGAAACTGTGGAAATTGCTCTTTTTCCACTGTTACAAGATTATTGATTTAAGCACTTAGTTTATATTTCAGTTGTAGTATTTTTTTTTATTAATTTTATTTTCAATATTAATTTTTATGAAGCTTTATTAATAATGAGCAGTAATTATTATTTATGGAGCATGACATTTCTTGTAAATACACACAGTCTAGATCTTTATCTTATTATTTAATTTAACTATTGAACATACAACTTTTAACACAAACATGACATAAATATTACACTACTCAAACACAAATTAATTTCAGAAACGATTACACACAAGGTTACGGAGCAATTCGAAAACGATACTAACGAAGGACTGAAATCGATAAAACTTATTGAAAACACTGATATTGAACACATCATTGATTTAGATACGTACCAGCCTCTCGCACTGGACTGCGCCACACCGATTGAGCATTTAGGTGAATGTGTTGATATATATTCTACTGACGCTTTGAAAGAAGGACATTTAACTTCAGAAAATGTTGAACCACTTATGCTAGAAGAAGTAACAGTTAATTTTGAAACCTGTAAAGTTGATGACATCTCTGTTAAAGAATCTGCAACGAGTGAAAGATTACTGCCTTTGGTTTGTAAATCACAAACTTATGAAGAAGAAAAACATTCTTTTATACTGGAACCGGTTGAGAGTACAGTGAATGAACAGAATGCCGTGGAGAAACTAGAAGAGATTTCAACCAAAAAATCTCTGATGTGCCACTCCTTGCAACAAATTATTTTTGAAACTTTGGCACCTATTAAAGACAGTAGGTCAGATATATTCCAACCAATTGAAAGCAAAGAAGCAAAATTTAATAATGAATTCGTGATCCATGAAGTTCCAGTATCGGCTGATGAACAATTGCCAAAAGTTGACGAGTATGTTGACAAATCACAGTCTACGGTTTTAGGGTTGCCCACACCTGTTGAACAAAAACAGTCGATAATATTGGACCACATCGAGCCTTCAGAAAACGCGTCTGCAAAAACTATTGCAAGTCACGAATTAAACCCAGTTTTATTAGAGCAAGTAACGACAGATGAAAAAATACTTGAATCCATTGAGAATATTGAAGAAATTAAAATTAATGAAGCAGTAACTAAATCGCTTAAGTCTGCGGTAGTGGAGTCCCGACCACGTGTTGAAGACAAACTGGCAATCGTTTTGGAACCGGTCGGGGGCACTGAAGCTAAAAAAGAAATAGTAGTAAGCCGAGAAAATGAAACACAATTGATAAAGGATGATAATAAAATACCCACTAAAGAAATTGATGAGTTTCATGAACCGGTTACAACAACACAAAAAACGTCTTGTACTGTTTTATCGAGTGAAAATTCATCACAACAATTAAATGCAAATGCAGAATCAGGATCAATCAATCAACTAAATGAAATCCATAATCATGAAATAAAAACTTATGAAATAGATTGTACTTCTCGAGAAAATGCCGTGGCAGATAAAAACGTTTCCGTTGATGTTAGCAAAGTTATACAAGTTGATACAATACGGCTACATATTGAGGATGAAATGCCAAATTTAGAAATAGGTAAAATTAATGATCTTCTACTCTCACAGCTTCTGTTGCGTTCTAACCCATATAAGAATCACATCACACATCACTACACTACCACAACCAACATAATAGAACACTCAAGCGGCTGAAGCTATAACGTAACGTAACACATTAAAAATATATTATTAAATCATTAGATTACGCTTTCAGAGCAGTGTAACTGTGTGGGCACACAGTCACACTGAACTGAAAAGGATTTTAAAATGGCATTTAAAAAAAAAATTACTTTACAGAACATGACATTCTGATCCAGCACATTGAAGAATTTATTTCCACTCAAATATCAGAAGTCGTCGATGAGTTAACTAACGTCACTAATACAGAAGAGCTGAAGGCTTCAGTAGCGTTGGCTAAACAATTTTGCGAAAGTTTCGCTGGAACGAAGAGCCATGTTGATGAAGCAGCTCAAGTAGAAGAGGCTGAGCGCGTTGAACAGGTTAAGTTGGCACTTAAGTTGCAAGATGCGCTATCCACATTACAAACCCAAGTGTTTGACAGCGCACAAGAAGCTGTCCCCCCAGCAGCTCCAGAATCTCTTCAAAGAATTTCTGATGTCGTTACGCACCTTCAAGAAGATCTTCAGGTGGCAATTGTTTCCTACTTTCCTGAACAAGTAAAGAAAGCACTTGGTAAGTGTAATTCTTTCCTTTTATGCCATGTGCTTTTTACATTTGGCTACGGAACCCTAATAATTTCGTCCTGTCCGTCCATTCCTGTCATAACCATTTTACCTAACTAGTTTGACGAAGAAGAAGACGGTACTAAAATATTATTTTCACAAACATTCAGCAGCTTTTGACAGAATGATGCCATATTTGTACTGAAATTACGAATAAAGAAACTAGATCTGTCGAGAAGCAGAACTAGGAAAATAAAAATAGGGATTTGAACATTTTGCCAGTCCTTTGGGTTTTGTTATTAAAGTTGCATAAATTGGCATATTTGTGGGTTATTTTTATATTGGGTCATTTTTAATTAGTCGGCGAAACTGAACCAGGGCACTTCTGTATGATAACTATTGATAACATTATCAATGTTTATAAATTATTGGTGTTGATGATTAACAAAATTATTACTCGTATTATCGTGCGTAAGGTACGCGCAGTGCGTACAGTATACGGGCGCGGGCGGACATTGACATCAGAATAATATGATCGAGCGCGGTCATTGCCACGCAATTGTACTCAGTAACAGATACCAAATGCGTTTCATTTTGCGTTTCGTTTACATTTAATTAGTTGGCGAAACTTTATAATATATCCTATAATGGAAAAGTATTGTTTTTTAGTGTACCTATCCGCCGTTTTATATTTAATTTCAATTGGTTATTTTATTTCGTGCCAAAGCAAAAACCAGACGCATAATCATTCTTTTTACACTATTCATTCATGCCGTTGAGCCTAGAGAAATTTTCCACGACGGTCTACACGAATTTGGATATTTTAACCGTTTACGAAATTCATACGTTTATTCAATTGCCCCTTTGATCATATCGGTCTCTCGTTGATCTCCCGTCCCAACAGACATAGCACACTTCACCTGCTAGACCTTAATTTTTTATAACTTTCAGAATATGAACAAGTCCCTCAAGAAAATTCCATGAAACAACTCGAGTCGCTCTTACAAGAAGTCGGTGACAAAATAAATGTATCTTCAGCGGAAAGAACCGTTGAAGATACCGATGCATTGCGCGACGCCTTGGATGAGGTACAAACTGTTATTATAAAACTGAAACGTGACTGTGACGGAGCTGTTAATGACACTCTCACTGAAACTCTTGAAGACTTAGAGTGCAGTGTGAGGAGTGTACAACTTCAAATAAATGAAGACAGCCCACCGGACCTCTTGAAAGAAGCTTGCGCTACTCTCCAGCTGCTTGCTAATAACATGAGCGAAACTCAAGATGTGCACGTTTCTGAAACTGTGGCGAAGGCAGTAAAAACAGATAATGTACTCGAAAAATGTTCAACGGAAACAGAGGAGACTGTCACACTCCTAGATATTGCTTCTAAAATTGATACTAAGGGTCGAACGCAGTTGAAAAATATCGTTTTAAATCTCAAAATTCTTAAAGATACTTTGCAATCACTTCGATTAAGTTTCTTAGGTGACGCTGAAACGCTTATAGAAAAAGGTGTTGAAGTTGTTCAAAGTTTAGATCAAATTGAAGAGAAAGTATTTTTGCTAGAAAAAGATATCGATTTGGAAAGGAACATTGCACCTGATGTTAAGGAAAACATAACTACTGCAGTACATTCTATTTATGGCAGTATTTCAAATATGAGATGTACAATTTCAAGCATTCAAAGGCAATACATGTATGAAAATTATGGTAAACCGTCGGAACACTTCTTGCATGCAATCAAAAATGTATTAGCGATATCTAAAGCTGACGAGGATGCTAATAAGATGAACTGGAAAAAATTCTCAAAATCACTTCGAAGCGTCTTAAATCATTTCGAAGACGTAAAATTCTATGTCAGTCTAGATAAAACTGCTAGATTACCAAGTGATGCAGCTTTCACCAAAATCATCCTAGAGGATCTTCTATTTAACATTAATGATGTTATAATCCCAAGCACTGTAAAACTAGAAACAAGTGTGGTACTAAGAGTTAAGAACGCTCTAAAATGCGTCGACACCACCCTTTCCATGATCGAGGCACGATCAACATTAGAGGTGAAAGAGAAGATACCTATTTTCAAAGATATTGCATCTCATATAATAAATATAACAGATTCTATTAAAGTTAGCTTAGAAAGGCAAAAAGAAGTACGAGATAAGATTAACATACAATTTGAACAAAAAGAAGAAACAATTGAAACTAAAGCAGTAGAGACAATTGATGCATTAATATGTGAATTAGATACAAAACATAAAGAACAATCAGAAATGAAGTCGGAAATAACTATAAAAGAAGCAGAAATAGTTAAATATGAAGATATTGCATGTAAAGACATTCCAGAAAAACCTCGGGAACTTGAAACTTCTAAAGAAATGCCATGTAAGACTAAAGGAGATATTGAAGTGAAACCTTCAACTAGCAAGCAAGCTATAGAAGACGAATTAAGAGAGTCAGAGAAGAAAAGTAAACCCGAGATAAAAGAAGAAGAAATCATTGCCCAAGAAACTATTTCAGAACAAGATGTGTTCCAAATCACTGAAACAGATACTAAAAAAGAAAAATCTGAAGGTACTGCGGTATTAAAAGAAACGAAAGAAACTGAAAAGGAGATGGCTGATTTAAGGCAAAAAGAGGAAGAAAAAATAATGAAACAGGATAAAGAGACAGCAGAAATATTAAAAAAAGAGGACGAAACTCACATGGTGACTACAAGACATGAAACTGAAAAGAAACACAAAGAAGAACTTATGATGAAAGAAAAAGAAGCAGCATTAAAAAAAGATAAAAGTGAACGACAATTTAAGCAAGAAGAGGAATCTTGGCTGAAACAAGAGACAGAGGAAACTGAAAAAGCAAAACTCCAACAACAGAAATTAATTGCGGAAGAAAAACACAAAGACGAATTAACAAACGAAGAAACAGGAGAAAAAGCAAAGATTGACGCCGACGAAAAGGCAAAAGCACGTCTTCAAAAAGAAAAGGATAAAGTAGAGAAGCTAAGAAAAGAATTACAGCTTAAGCAAGAAGAAGAACCGCAGCTGAAGCAAGAAAGAGGGAAAGTTGAAGTAGAAAAACTGAAACAAGATGCTGAAGAAAAACTTAAAGAAGAATTAAAGGAACAAGAAGCAGCAAGAAAAACGAACATAAAAGAACAAGAAGAAAAGGAAAAAGTTTGCCTTCGGAATGAAAAGGACAAAGAAGAGAAACTCGAACAAGAAACAGAGCTTAACCAAGATGAGGTATCTCAGCTTAGGCATGAGAAAGAGGAATCTGAGAAAGAAAAATTAGAAACTCAGAAATTGAATGCTGAAGAAAAACGCAAACAGGAATTGAAGGCAGAA
Organism: Agonopterix heracliana; assembly: GCA_963693445.1. Taxonomy (NCBI): domain Eukaryota; kingdom Metazoa; phylum Arthropoda; class Insecta; order Lepidoptera; family Depressariidae; genus Agonopterix; species Agonopterix heracliana. The sequence continues at coordinate 170,333 of OY856307.1, forward strand.
GAAGCAGCAACAAAAGCGAAGATTGATGCCGAAAAGGCAAAAGCTGGTCTTCAAGAAGATAAAGATGAGGAAGAGAAGCTCAATAAAGAAATACGACTTAAGCAAGAAGAGGAATCACGGCTGAAACAAGAAAAAGAGGAAATCAAGAAATCAGATCAGCTAGACGCCGAAGAAACGGAAAAAGCTCGTCTTCAAGAACAAAAGGACAAAGAAGAGAAACTGAAAAATGAACTACAGCTTAATCAAGAAGAGGAATCTCGGCTTAAGCTGGGAAAGGAAAAAACGGATAAGGCTGAACTAGAAAATCAAAAATTAACTACTAAAGAAGAACGCATGGATAAATTGAAAAAAGAAGAAGCAACAGAAAAAGCAAAAATTGATACCGAAGAAAGGGATAAAGCTCGTCTTCAAGAAGAAAAGGACAAAGCAGAAAAACTCGAAAAAGAGCTACAGTTAAAGAAAGAAGAAAAATCTCGGGTTAAGCTAGAAAAGGAGAATGATGAGCTGAGAACTGAACTAAAAAAAGAGAAACTAACTACTGAAAGTACAGGTGAATTGAAAAAAGAAGACGCAACAGAGAAAGCAAAAATTGAAGACGAAGAAAAGCAAAAAGCTCGTCTTCAAGGAGATAAGGACGAAGAAGAAAACAACAAAAAAGAACTACAACTAAAGCAAGAAGAGGAATCTCGGGCTAAGATAGGAAAGGAAGCTAAAAAGGCTGAACCAGAAGAACAGAAATTAGTTGCAGAAGAAAAACTCAAAGATGTATTGAAAAAAGAAACAGAAAAGGCAAAGACTGACGCCGAAAAAATGGAGAAACCATATCTTCAAGAACAAAAGGACAAAGAAGAGAAAATCAAATTAGAACTACAGCGTAAGCAAGAAAAGGAATCTCGGTTTAAGCTAGAAAAAGAGGAAGCAGATAAGGCTGAACCAGAAAAACAGAAAATAGTTGCAGAAGAACAACTCAAAGATGTATTGAAGAAAGAAAAAGAAACAGAAAAGGCAAAGACTGACGCCGAAAAAATGGAGAAACCACATCTTCAAGAACAAAAGGACAAAGAAGAAAAAATCAAATTAGAACTACAGCGTAGGCCAGAAGAGGAATCTGGGCTTAAGCTAGAAAAGGAGGAAGAAGAGAAGGCTGAACCGGAAGAACAGAAATTAGTTGATGACGAAAAACGCAAAGAGGTATTGAAGAAACAAACAGAAGCAGATAAGGCAAAGACTGACGCCGAAGAAAAGGAAAGAGCTCTTCTTCAAGAACAAAAGGACAAAGAAGATAAACTACAAAAAGAATTACAGCTTAAGCAAGAAGAGGAATCTCGGCTTAAGCTAGAAAAGGATGAAACTAAGAAAGCTGAACTAGAAAAACAGAAATTAATCGCTGAAAAAAACCGCAAGGAGGTACTGAAGAAAGAAAAAGAAGCAGAAAAGGCAAAGACTGACACCGAAGAAAAGGAAAAAGCTCTTCTTCAACAACAAAAAGACAATGAAGAGAAACTACAAAAAGAACTACAGCTTAAACAAGAAAAGGAGGAAGCAGAGAAGGCTGAACTAGAAAGACAGAAATTAATTGCTGAAGAAAAACGCAAAGAGAAATTGAAGAATGAGAAAGAAACAGAAAAGGCAAAGACTGACGCTGAAGAAAAGGAAAGAGCTCTTCTTCAAGAACAAAAGGACAAAGAAGAGAAACTACAAAAAGAACTACAGCTTAAGCAAGAAGAGGAATCTCGGCTTAAGCAAGAAAAGGAGAAAGCTGAGAAGGCTGAACTAGAAAAACAGAAATTAATTGCTGAAGAAAAACGAAATGAGGCACTGAAGAAACAAAAAGAAGCTGAAAAGGCAAAGACTGACGCCGAAGAAAAGAAAAGAGCGCTTCTTCAAGAACAAAAGGACAAAGAAGAGAAACTACAAAAAGAACTACAGCTTAAGGAAGAAGAGGAATCTCGGCTTAAGCTAGAAAAGGAAGAAGCTGAGAAAGCTGAACTAGAAAAAGAGAAATTAATCGCTGACATAAAACGCAAGGAACTATTGAAGAAAGAAAAAGAAGCCGAAAAGGCAAAGATTGACTCCGAAGAAAAGGAAAGAGCTCTTCTTCAAGAAAAAAAAGACAACGAAGAGAAACTACAAAAAGAACTACAGCTTAAGCAAGAAGAGGAATCTCGGCTTAAGCAAGAAAAGGAGAAAGCTGAGAAGGCTGAACTAGAAAAACAGAAATTAATTGCTGTAGAAAAACGAAAAGAGGTATTAAAGAAACAAAAAGAAGCAGAAAAGGCAAAGAATGACGCTGAAGAAAAGGAAAGAGCTCTTCTTCAAGAACAAAAGGACAAAGAAGAGAAACTACAAAAAGAACTACAGCTTAAGCAAGAAGGGGAATCTCGGCTTAAGCAAGAAAAGGAGAAAGCTGAGAAGGCTGAACTAGAAAAACAGAAATTAATTGCTGAAGAAAAACGAAAAGAGGCACTGAAGAAACAAAAAGAAGCAGAAAAGGCAAAGACTGACGCCGAAGAAAAGAAAAAAGTTCTTCTTCAAGAACAAAAGGACAAAGAAGAAGAACTACAAAAAGAACTACAGCTTAAGCAAGAAGAGGAATCTCGGCTTAAGCTAGAAAAGGATGAAGCTGAGAAAGCTGAAGTAGAAAAACAGAAATTGGCTTCTGAAGAAAAACGCAAAGTGGTATTGATGAAAGAAAAAGAAGCAGAAAAAGACAGGATAGACGCCGATAAAAAGGAAAAAGCTCATCTTCAAGAAGAAAAGGACAAAGAACAGAAACTACAAAAAAAACTACAGCTTAAGCAAGAAGAGGAATCTCGGCTCAAGCAAGAAAAGGAGAAAGCTGAGAAGGCTGAACTAGAAAAACAGAAATCAGCTGCTGAAGAAAATCGCAAAGAGAAATTAAAGGAAGAAAAAGAAGCAGAGAAAGCAAAGATTGATGCCGAAGAAAAAGAAAAAGCTCTACTTCAGAAAGAAAAGGACCAAGAAGAGCTCAAAAAAGAGAAATCTACAGTTAAGCAAGAAAAAGAGAAAGCTGAACTAATTGATGAAGACAAAGATAAATTAAAGAAAATAGCAGCAGATAAAGCAAAGATTGATGCAGAAGAAAATGAAAAAGTTCGACTACAGAAAGATCAAGTTACAGAAGGGAAGAATAAAAAAGATCAGCAGTTTAAGCAAGAAGAGGAATCTCGGTTGAAGCAAGAAATAGAGGAGTCTGAGAAAGCTGAACAAGAAAAACAGAAACTGGACTCTAAACAAAGTCAGCAACTAGAGAAAGAAAATCAAATCCTTTTGAAAAAAGAAGAAGACGCTAGGCTTGAAAAAGAAGTTCATCTTCAAAAAGAAGATGATGAAACGGAAAAAACTAAAAAAGAATCTAAGTTAAGACAAAAAGAGAAACAGGAGGCCGGTGACGCTGATAGAATAGAAAAAATGAAACAAAAGACTAAAAAGAAACTTCTTGAGGAAGAAAAAAAGGAAGAAGAGGCCCGGTCAAAGAGAGGGCAAGAAGAAGCAGTCAAAGCCAAGATTAAGTCTGGAAAGCAGCAACATGACGATTTTGATAAAGAAATGGAAAAAATTAAGATGAATGCTGCCGATGATAAGTTTGTATCAGAACGCTTAGCCCGATCTGAACTTCCTAAAGAAAATGGTGAGAGTAAAGTTAGACGTGAAACAACAAGAGAGGAGGAAATACTATCTTCGAGGAAAAAAGTTCAAGGATACGAAGATATCAAATCTGAACAGCGTGTAAAACACTTAATGCAAGAATCAGTAATCAGTTCTAAACACCATGATACCAGGGAAGAATTGGAATCTCCTACACAAAGGAGAAAATATGAATGTAAAGAAAAACCAAGATTCATCGAACATAACAATAGAGACTACTCTATAGGGATTGTGCGTCCTTCAGGTTACAGAGAAAGAACGTACGAGGATAGAACTCAAAATCTTTTAGAAGGGGACGGCTTGGGTAGATGTGGTACCATCTACAAAGCTCATTCAATCATTTTAGATTCTCAGTTGCGATCTTCTATGCCACCACTTCCAGATATAACTCGCACAAGCAGCGATCCTGAAAGACGATCAGAAATAAGACAAACGAGAACAAAGGCTGTTAGTGAGGCTAAGAGTGTCTTATCAACAGAAAAGCGTTCTAGTGTGCCGCGCGATATCAAGAGAAAGCCTGTGTTCTCTACATTCCTGACGGACAGGACTGCCGTTGAAGGGTCTCGCGTGAAACTGACTTGCAGCGTTCTGTCTTCATCTGACCCCACAGTCACTTGGTATAAGAACGGTGTGGTTCTGGATAACAAGTTAAAGTACAAAACCAAGTTAGCCGACGGCTTGATAACACTGGAAGTCCTAAATGCAGTTCCAAGTGACTCAGCTGAATACAGTTGCACTGTGAACAACGAGAACGGCTCTATCAGTTCCTCTGCTAATTTAAAAGTGTATCCGAGCTTTGAGGCATCTCCAATTCCACCTACTTTTACTCGGTCTATTCGTGGTAAGTTTCATTCGTCACCAATATTTTTCTTGTTTAAGACTTTGATGATCATAACGACTTATTATAAATACTTTATTGTAATAGATACGTTTCACTTGGCTGAGAATGAATTGGTGCTCGAATGCCGCATCCGTGGCCAGCCCCTTCCGACAATAACGTGGACGAAGGACGACAGGCCGATCGGCTCGAGCGAGCGGCACCAAGCGTACTACCTTGCCGACGGCGTCTGCAGATTAGCGATCAGCTCCCCAAATCCTGAAGATAGTGGCAAGTACACTTGCAAAGCTGAGAACTCTGTGTGGTCTGATCAAATCACTCATGTTGTCAACTTTACCGGTAAGGCTTCCGATTTAATGCGACTTAGGGACACTTTGTTTATATGACACTTTGTACGTTTAAATACTGTTTCTCAGGTCAGGAAAGCCGCCTTAGTCCAAACATAGCAACTATCGACCGACTCAAAGGGTTCAGTCGACAATCTATGGAGTCACGGAGGCCTCACTTCACCAACGTACTGTCAGACTACAAGGTCGCCAGAGGCGGCACTATCGGCCTGCAAGTTGAGATCAGGGGCAGTCCTACAAAAGTAGAATGGCTTCGCGAAGGGAGGTCCGTTATAGATACTTACAGAAACGCTCGAACGTTCGTCGAACAGGAGCTGTACACCCTAGCTCTCACCGATGTCACAGAGAAGGAATCCGGGATGTACACGTGCAGGGCTTGGAGTACACACGGCACCGTCGACATGAATGCGGCTATCACAGTGGTGCAGCCCAATGAACTGGAGGGTAGACCTGCTATCATCGTTGGACGGCCGGAGAAGGACGTGTTGATTTCTGTCGGTGAAGATTTGAACATATCTTTCAGGGTACAGGGCGAACCTAAGCCTAAAGGTAAGGAGAACCCGTTCGTTCGTATAGGTTTCCTTACCTAACAGTATATTTGTATAATTATGTTTTGCCTCTATCCAGTGGTGTTCATGAAGGGAATGCGGGACATAACGAACAGTCAACGTGTTTGCAAAATGACCTCCGACGACTACGTCAAGTTCACCGTGAAGAGGTCTGTGGTGTCGGACGCTGGAACGTATTGCATTTTGGCTAGAAATGCTTACGGCTGCGACAGAGCGTTCGTGACTGTTGTTGTGAGTATTAGAACCAAAGATTAACATTAGGCAACTATTGAATTAGGATTATGATAAATTAACACATGGATTTTTATAGATACGACAGCGAGCCTCTTCAGAACACCTAATATCAGATTGGACATATCCGATGGACGACTCTTCGTTATCAATAGCTGAAAGACAGTACAAATGTAAGTACCTGTAAGACCGCGTGACTCACTGAATATGTTAGTTAATGAGCCAAAATATATACTTATTACTAATCACTGCTAGATAATCTTAAGGGTTTCCTCGCCGCTAAAAGCACTTGAAATATGTAAACAAACCTTTAAACACAGTGACAATATACTTACACTAATTTGCTGCACCTAAAACTAAATAAATCGATAAAGTTGAATGATATTGGCACGTCGTGTCACCTGGCAGCTCTTCAAGTATCTCTCCTAAGGTCACTGTCGTTGATAATGAAAACTCCGCAGCCGTGCCCGAGCGCATCCCGGGCGAGCCGGCCGCGGTGGACGGCGGCGACGACTGGCTCTCCATCGCGTGGCCGCGGCCCGAGACCCGTGCCTCCTCCGCCCCCGTGCTCGCCTACAGGCTCGAGAGCTGGCTCGTCGGCAAGGAGGGCGGCGCCCGCTGGACGGAACTCGGCATCACGCCCCTGAACTCCTTCGACGCCTTCGACCTCCGGCGGGGCGAGGAGTACCACTTCCGCGTCACGCCCAGGAACAGGCACGGCTGGGGCGAGGCCGCGCAGACCTCCGCGCCGATCGTCGTCGGCCGCGCCGGCGACCCGCCCGAGTTCGTCGAGATACTGCCCGGCCAGCTGAAGGTGCTGCTCGGCGAGACGGCCGAGTTGAGTTGCAGCGTGACCGCGACCCCGACGCCGGAGGTGGTCTGGATGAGGAACGGCCACGAGGTGGAGGAGGAGGACCGGCGGGTGCGCGCGTCGTACGACGGCCGGCGCTGCAGCCTTAAGATCACGGACGTGCGCGCCGAGGACGAGGCGCGCTACAGCTGCGAGGCGCGCAACGCGCTCGGGCGCGCCTCCACGTACGCGCGCCTCGCCGTCGTCACCGATGTGCGCGTCTGGGAAGCCGACGCCAAGCTCAAGAGGTCCGTATTCACATTGTTACTACTTGCGTTGTGTAGCTACGAGTACGTTATCTCTATCATTATACCGAGATAGGTATATGATACTAAAAATACTCAAGTGTCAATTTTTCTTGTCTCTATATACAACAGCATCAAATGGTGTTACAGAGTAGATAAGATACCTACTCGTAGCTCAGTAATAAACTTTGTGACAAAATACAACATAAGTTATAAAGGTGGTGCAGGTGGTAGTGGTGGTGGCGATATTAAGGTGGTTGCAGAGCTGTCAATTTCATACAAAACTTTGTCGTAGAACACTCGTAGACGGTATAAATAAAAGTAGGTAATGTTTTATATATGGAAAAATAGATTGGAAAATCTATATTGCGCGTATCAAATAACATTTACAATATATAATATAATTACGAAGATATCAAGCTTTGAAATTATTCACAAAATGTCAAAGCCTTATATCTTCGTAATTCTTCTAGATTTTCTAAGCTATTTTTCAATATATAAAACATTACTTTTATTTATACCGTCTAAGAGAACACTACAACAAAGTTTTGTATGTAATTGACAACTCTGAAACCACCTTAACAAATCAAAATAATGAAAAATCTTGTCTCGGACGAGACTTGAATCCGCAACCAAAATCTCACAAATGACCATATAGATGTACCTACCTACAAAAACGGCCTTGTATAAGTAACACATAGAACCCAGTTGTACGGTCCAACCACCGAACATTTGCTTGCGCACGCGGTGACCTAGTTTGGCCGCGTGGAATAGCGTTCATTATAAATATGCATGTATCAAGTAATAATCATGAGAGACTATATTCAACTGTCACGCAAGACACATTAGAGAAAGATTCGCCAACTTAACTTTGTTTCTTTACCTATCTTCAAGTAAAACTTTATATCTTCAACTACATCTTCTTTCTCTCATCTCTCCTCAACTACTATCAAGCAACTTCACTACAATCAAGTGTACGCGCTTACTGTCCCGTATACCAGTATAAACTAGCCCTAAGCGAATTGTTATCTCGTATGTCCCCGATCAATCTGATCAGTCGATCGTACTACAGATCCATTATGAAGTAGAGTTCATCGACCGAACCTCAAAATCGAGTGACTTTTACCAAGCGACTATTTCGAGTTGCCAAACAGTTCCGCTGAGGCGGGCGCGATCGGCTCGTAATATCTATCTGGTCACATGAGGGCGGCGTCCTGCGGAGACCAGCGGCATGTTGACGAGCCCCGCGCGTTGCAGGGAGCGGTCGTCGGGCGTGGAGGGCGAGTTCCCGCCGCAGTTCACGATGCGGCTGCGGGACCGGCGCGTGCAGGCGAGCTACCCCGTGCGGCTGACCTGCCAGGTGGTCGCCAGCCCCGCGCCCGACGTCTCCTGGTACAAGGACGGCGAGCCCCTGCAGGAGGACAGTGAGTGTAGTTACCTGTACTGTAGTCTAGTCAAGTCTAGTCGCCGCGCCGCGTGTGACGTGACGTGCGGAGCATGCAGCATGCCGACCAGGGTTGCCATTACACTATTATTATGAAATAAAGAGTATTGTATTGTATTGTATTGTATTGTAATAATTTATACTAAAAAATCGTTCTAGACTAAAAATGACCGAGTCATAATCTGATTTATTTATAACCAACATTGATTTTCATTTGGACAGAAAAGGAAACAGAAACAATCTGCTGTTCCGTACTAAGCTGCAATCCTACTCGACCAAAATAAGGAAAGGCAGATTTTTTTTCGCGGTTTCTACTTTGGTACCATAGAGAAAGTTTTTCAGTTTGATGGTCTGATCATCATCTTAAAAATCTGTCAGCATATTAAGTTCGACCCTGTGTACGTCCTGCAGCAGGGCACAGGTCTATCAGGGAGGGTGTATGGGCGTTAGTCCACCACCAGTGCCCTATGCGGATTCGTAAAGTATGCAGGTTTACCTGACGTTGTTGTTAACTCTCCTTATATGGTACCGAAAAAGAGCATTTATTTTAAATGTGATCTCTCCTAAACTAACCTAACCTGTACAGGGTGTCCCAAAACTCAACGTCAAGCCGAAAACAGGACGTAGGCCAGTTTATAACGTTCAGGGAAAAATATGAAGGTAATACACGTTACAACCTAAGGTTACAAGTTACAACGTATACCTAATACTTTCTGTCCGCATCTTCTCTACAACGGAACACTTTCCGAGTTATAAAAATGACATCAGAAAATTATCGATGTGATATTTTGAATAAAAAAGTTTGAGTTTGATACAAAAAGAAATCTATGTTTGATCGTTTTCGAGATCATGACTTTTCTTTAAACATTGTGAAAATCGCCACTCTACACCGTACTTCGGCCAGTGGTTACAGTAAATTTAAAATAAAAATAATATGTGGCATACTTTTGAAAGAAAATACGAACTACTCGTATCTTTCGTTAGACTTATGCGGTAACATATTTCTTCGGTAACTTAGAGACTACCTGTATAAAAAAAGTTTTCAAGATGGTATCACACTTGGTACTTCTAAAAAAGGAGTATTTTTTTTTTCCCTGCTCAGTAATAAACAGGCCTACCTCCTTTTTTCGGCTTGACGTTGATTTGTAGGACACGCAGTATATAACATGTGAACATGTGCACACTCCGCACGTATGGGCGCACCGTCATCGCGTCGCTGGGTGACACGGTTCCATGCGTCTGCCAAGCGTCGCTATCGATTTAGATATCAACGCTGGCTGCCAATGTTTTTGTTTTTTGACTACTTATAGTAGTCCAATCATTTTAGAGTTTGACCCTAACAATAATTCATCTATCGTTGAAACTTTGCAGTGTGATAAAGTAAAGTATGTATACTTTAAAGTAAAGTATACTTTACTTTATCACACTGCTTTACTTTATCACACTGCAAAGTTTCAGCGATAGATGAATTATTGTTAGGGTGTCCATACAAGGAAACTCTAAAATGACTGGACTATAGGTAATGATTTCTGATGCATACGCCGTCTCAAATTGTGGTTGAATGACAATTTCAAATATTATAATAAACTTGTTTCAGCTTATAGCGGTATAGTTTATCATCCGAGTTACAATCTGGCATATAATTTGAGTCGTGGGTAAACTCTAGTAATGCATAAATTCCTTACCTATTATGATGCATATTATGTTTAAAATAAAATTACTATTAGTAAGCACTATTAGTAACGGAACAAGATTCGGTCCCGCCCGGAACATGATAAGATATCTCGGCGAGGCCGGACCAGAAGATAAGCTTCATACAAACGTGACGCCGGCCGCACCGGAGACCACCGCTAAATCCGTATGTAGGTACGCCATTTTCATCCATAAAGCAATGGATTACAAGTTTTTCGCGAGCCGTCGGGCGTTGTGCGCGCGTGGCGAAGCTTGACTTCTAGTCGTACCTATCTATTGATGGTCCCGGTGCGGTGTTGAAGTGGGTGGTGGTGTTTGTTGTGCGCAGGCCGGCGCGTGCGGTCGCGCGACGAGCACTTCCACACGCTGGAGCTGGCGCGCGCGGCGCTGGAGGACGGCGGCGTGTACGAGGCGCTCGCGAGGAACTCCTGCGGCGCCGTCAGCTGCCGCTGCAGCCTCGTCGTCGACAAGGGCATCCGCGCGTACGTCGCGCCCGAGTTCTGTCTAGGCCTCGACCCACTATACACCGTCCGTGAAGGTCGGTACTTATCATACCTATGAAATAGTGCACGCTTTGATAAAGTTATATGTCAAGATTGACAGTCGAAGATACGAAAGCGTCGAAAAAAATTGGAATCAGTACTGGCTCTTAAACCCTATACATATACATAATTTGTATGGCGCCTCACGCACACCAACCTATGAAACCTGGCCCCTTTTGTTTTATACGGTAAAACAGTTAGGCTCATTCTAGACATAAATACTTTTTCTAAGAGTGCACGTTCAGTTATTTAAAGCTAATGAATCGCAAAATGTTTGAACGCTCATCACGCAAAAACCACTGAATGGATTTTGATAAAATTTAGCACACAGATAGAATATGATCTGGATTAACACATAGGATTCTTTTTTTAAGGTCTACGCAGACTGTGTAACACGTTTGTATTCATGTCATTTAGTTAAGTACCACGCGGTGGGTGGATTCCGGCCGATAGTGATGAGATGATGACTTTATAGCAAGCACTATACTTCTCGGCTAGAACTTAAAAGGAAAATAACGACGGCTCGCGGCGCCCGGCGCGAGAACAATGAAGGGTATCTACACTCTCGTTCTTGGCCTTTCTCGTCTGTTCTCGGCGAGAATGTAGTGCCTGCTAGAACGATAGTGCCTGCTTATTAAATAAATGGTCACAGGTAGTTTGTCATGTCCTTAGTAGCTCGGTGAAGGAGAGTTAATAGCGATATTCATCAGGCTTGGCTTAATGAATATCACTTACAAAACAGTAAATAGGTAGGTAAGTACAAAGAAAAAAAAAATTCTCATACTCGATTTTGTTAGAAAATCAAGTGCACGAGTGCGGGCAAGAGAATGATGATGATCGAGTGTGTGCGGTGACAACTCGTCCTTACCTCTTCATTCATGAGACATGTTGTGTACCTAAGGTGATGAGCTGCGTATAACGGCGGTGATCTCGGCGTACCCGTCGGTGGGCGTGGCGTGGTACCGGGACGGGGTGCGGCTGCGCGCGAGCCGGCGCGCCGTGATGACGCTGGACCGGGACGGGCAGGCGGAGCTGGCGCTGGCGGCGGCGGCGGCGCGCGACGCCGGCGTCTACACGTGCGCCGCCGCCAACGAGCTCGGCCGCGCCGACACCAGCGCGCGCGTGCTCGTGCTGCCCGAGGGCGCCGGGGGCCGCGCCGCCGCCGCCGCGCCGCCCGCCGTGCGGCGCCCCGATGTACCGTGAGTACCTACTTATTATTATGTATCTATGGTACCACCTAGGTATATATAGGTACCAAGTATATTGATGGACAGTCGAAATATCGATGGTCAGTAAAAATTCCGGAAAAAGTTTAATGTAGACTTTAAGATGTTTTTTTAATGGAACAACCCTAGCTACACTAACTTTCTTTTGCATTCTGATAGCACCACTCTTAGAGAATATTATGCAAAGAACCGACTGCAAAAATCTCATCTTTTTTGGCCATGACGGTCAAAACAAAAGAGTGACAAAGGACCTAAATTCTAGAAAACCGTGACACTTTTACTGGATCAAAGAAATAGAAAGTCCCTTTTCTGAACGGGTTTGAGGTGCTCTATCAGCATGTACATTATTTACCGGACACCCTGTATAGGTACTTACTAAAGTGTGATTGTAAAACTGTGTGTTTGTATGTGTGTGTGTGTCCCAGGTACTCGAAGGAGCCGATGTTCATCCGCAAGCCGAGGTCGAGCGAGGCGCGCGAGGGCGACACCGTCATCATCGAGTGCGAGGTCACCGGCGACCCCAAGCCCGACGTCTACTGGCTGCGCGACTTCCTCAAGGTGAGCTTTTTTAGGGTTCCGTACCCAAAAGGTGAAAACGAGACCCTATTAATAGCTAGATAGTTGAAATTTTCACAAAATATGCGTTATTACGTTGGATTTGTTGACAAATAATAAAAATGTCAAAAAGTAAAAACTTTAGGGGAGTCTCAACAAGAAACTAGTTTTTACCCGACTGCGACAGAAGGAAGGTTATTATCAACGTTTTTTCTTCTCGCTCTATAGTAAAAACGGTAATACATACAAGCGTCAAACTTGGTGTGATTATAGAACAAACTCTACAGTAACTCACAAATAATAAAAACCGGCCAAGTGCTATAGTCGGTCTCACGCGTTAGAGACCGAAGAAAAAACTTTTTTTTCAAGTTAATATGTTGTGTTCTGCGGTGGTGTGGTACGGAACCCTCGTTGCGCCAGTAGCCCTACTCGCACTTGACCGATTTTATTTATATTACTTTACTTACCAACTTTTTTCACTTTTCTTCTAAAACGACCCGATCGGTTTTTAAGTAGGTATGTATGAAAACTGGAAAATGTGAAAGCCGACCAAGATTTCGAATACGTCCATGATTTTCCGCTCGCTGCGGAACCCTCCCGCAAAGCTCGCTAACACCGGCGGGCATGGGCGTAGCAATGATTTTTTCCCAGGGTGGGCCAGGCCCAGGCGAGGTTGATGTAATAAAAATGAAAACCTAGAGCGAGCGAAGCGAGCTCGAGATTTCACTGAATTCTGGAGCAAGCAAACCTAAGTGAGCTCGAGATCTTACTGCAATGCAACTAAGTCTTTGTGATACAATCGTAGCCAGGAGCGAGCGAAGCGAGCTCGACATTTCACCGAATTCTGGAGCGTGCAAAGTGAGCTCGAGATTTTACTGCAATGTGTCTAGCCAGAAGCGAGCTCAAGATTTTATTGCAATACAGTGAGATTAGTGTAATACGATTTTAATCCTGGAGCGAGCGTAGCGAGCTCGAGTTTTTTACGACCTGAAAGCTGGAACGAGCAAATCAAACTCAAGATTTGACTACTCTATGAAAAGATTATACGACCCAAACCCTAGAGCGAGCGAAGCAAGCTCGACATTTCACCCAATTCTGGAGCGAGCGAAATCAGCTCAAGCTTACTGCAATGTGTCTAGCAAGCGAAGCGAGCTCGAGATTTTACAGTAATATAAATAAGATCAGAGCACTACGCTGTAATAACAGGAGCGAGCGGAGCGAGCTCAAGAATTTGCTACAAGATTTTGCGAGAGCACATTCTGACCACATTGACTTTTCAAGAGTGTGGACATGAGAAACGAAACACAAGAAAATAATATAGTGTTTATTTATCATTTACCTATTCATAAGAAACTTGTTTTTAGTAAGTGATTCATTTGATTTCTGGGGTGGGCCAGAAGGATTCTGGGGTGGGCCGGGCCCACCTGGCTCCCCCCCTTGCTACGCCTATGCCGGCGGGTATTGTTAATGGCGCGTGCTGCTAATGAGCATACTGTTAATGAGCTAGTTGTTACACAACGCAGCCGGACTACTACCGGGACGCGAGCCACTTCAGGCGCGTGGGCGCGGGCCCGGAGTACCGCTGCGAGATCCCGCACGCCAAGCTCGACTACACCGGCGCGTACTCCGTGGTGGCGCGCAACGAGCACGGCGAGGCCAAGGCCATCATCTCCCTACAGATACTCGCTAAGGGTAAGCGTATCATCATCTATTGAAAATATGTTGAAAATATGTTTATTGTGGAGCATAGGTATTTGGAACTAAACTTGGGATAGGAACTCGTAACCCGTCAATCCGGGGCCGAGCTTTAAGCTAAATGTATGTTTCTGTCGATAGAGGTACCTTCCAAATTGTTCCGGATTGGCAGGTTGCGGGTTCGAATCCCAATAATACAAACTATATATAAATAATACCAATAACACAAAAAAATCTAAAACCAATAATACAGGGTCCAGCTTACCTAATATGCTGACAGTTTTTAAAAACGATGATCAGACCATCAAACTGAACAACTTTCTCTATGGGAACAACATCGAAATCGCGAAAAAAAAAACAGCTGTCCCATACGAGTAGGTTTGCAGTTTTATATGGAACAGCTTATATATAGATAAAGTTGTTCAGAATGATGGTCTGATCATCCTCTTAAAAAAGTGTCAGTATATTAAGAAGGACCTAGGTATATATAGAATCTGGTACTGTAATTTGTACTTTGGTAGGTATTGTTCTCCACTCTATTAAACTGAGCACGCCCGTCAACAGAGCCGGCTGATGTGGAAGACGCGGGGGCGTGTTCCGACCGTGGGTACCTCCTCCGGCCGGCACCGACCGGCACCGGCACCGGCATGCCTTGTGTGTCCGGCATGCCATGCTCGCGGCATGACCCGTGTCTGATTCTGTTATACCCACCTATATAATGAAGGCTCTTTACTTACGGTTGTTTTTTTGCGATGCATGATTGCCATTTAACGAATGCGGAGTGTCGCTATATTGGTCATGTATCAAAATCAAATAGGTATCAACTTTCTCTAAACACTTGAAATTTGCAAAGGACACTGTCGCACTTGCTTGACAACCGTCGAAGTGGCAGCATCGCTCAGTGAGCTTTAGACATTAGTTATAAATGTACATCGATTTATTCATTGCTGTTGTGACTTCAGGAATGATTGTTGGAGCCCGCCCGTTGTACATACGTTACTTGTTAAATATCTACTCGTTATCACCTGTGTAAATATACCTATGTGTATGTCTACGCTATTATACAACTTGTATACATGACAGTTCTTTGTTTGTAGATCCGAGTGCCGGCGAGGAACACAGCGTCAAGTATGGGTACGTTACTTTGTTCACTAAACTATGGCGAATGATACCTATTAGCTAGATCATGAAATAGCGGCGTATCATAAATACCCAGGCAGATCAAGATCTGCCCAATTCTACGATCGGACTACGATATAAACAAAATACGGAATTATTTTGAAAATATAACCTACTTATTAGTTATTCTTCTTAACGTGTCGACCTAGTTTAGTTAGTTAGTTAGTTATTATATTACATACCTATAAACTCCCGACCGTATTTCCTTTCATGGTGGATTATCCATGGAAGATTAAAATACTAGATTATTGTCTAGTGTTTTAACTATAAAATACCTAAGTATAATGTCTCCTATCGCGGTACTCAGACTATCTAGAACACATAATACCTTCGATTGGTGAAACATCGACTTACTTAGAGAGAATATGGAGGTTGAAAGAGCTAGGGAATGTTAGGCCCTATAGAATGTTAGTAGTAAAACGGTCCTGTTGACGGACCGAAATAAAGATCGTTGAATTTAAGTAAAAATTATAATTATAAAGACATATATGTAATTAAATGTTATTTAAACTAAGTCCAAAGGGTACGCTGACCGTACAGGGCCCCTATAGACAAAGTACCTTTCGATTAGCGTTAACGACAGTAGAAAACATAAAAATGTATGGACCATAGTATGGATTTGAAGTATGGTGACGAAAGCAAATGTCAAAATGTTTCAATCGCCAATGTGAAATCCATACATTCTGTCATTTTCTACTAGCGTCTAATGGAATGGCACTTTGTTTGGGGCCCCGGAGGTGAAACGATGGATAATGGAACGTATGCAGGGCACTTGTGACACTGGGTGCCCTGCCCTTCACACTGTACCGCATCAAGCATGTTGTACCAGTATATTTGAACCCACAGGCGCGTGGAGGTGATCCCGCGCTTCGAGCGGCACCTCACGGACCTGCTGAGCCACGACGGGGACGCGGTCGAGTTCGAGTGCCGGCTCTCCGGCAACCCGGAGCCCACCGTGCGCTGGTTCCACTACAACGAGGTTACCTCTCACTCACATATTGTATTGTACCCTACCACCGGCACAGCACCGGCACCGGCACGCCGTACTGGCCGCTTTAGATCAGGTTTGGAACGCATATCAAAGGAACAAAGATTCGAAGCGATTGTGTTTGGTCTTACACCCGGGGGCGAGGGATATTGACGTATTATCGTAAAAATATAATATTTTATAAAGTATTCAAGTAAACTGTTTTAATCAGCCTCTCGCAGATGAGTTACATCCCGTTGCAGTACCTACATAATATAAGTAGGTGCAGGTACGTAGTTCGCACGCTTGCGGGTCGCTTCGGGAACCTATTCTTAAAATAGGATAGGGCCGCAAGAAAACGCATTGCGTGCCGCATGGAATGCCTGCCCTAGCTATACGACCCCCCATACTAGCGTCTTTCGCATCTTAGCGTCGCAGCGCTGGCGTCGCGTTACCCCGTCTTGTCAATCATAATAGAGAATTCGCTGAGAAGCGCGCTGCGTAAGCCTGGCGTTTGGCAGCCGGACAGCGCTGGACGCTGGCACGACGACGACGCTCGAAAGACGCTAGTGTGGAGGGGTCTAAAATAAGTAGTGGCCTAGTCTCAGCGGGTCCGAGGCCCGGGTGTGGTGTAGTCGATTGAATGAAGTACGTACTGCCGCAGGTGATCCGGGACGACGAGGAGTTCGCGACGTCGCTCGCGGACGGCACGGCGCGCCTGCGCATCGCCTCCGTGACGGCGGACGACGAGGGCGCCTACTGCTGCGAGGCCTCCAACACCCTCGGCAAGGCCGCCTCCAGCGCCTGCCTCGTCGTATACCGTGAGCTACACTATACTATACTACACGTCGCTCGGCGGACGACAAAACCACTAACGATGAGAAAACTAATCAGACCAACCAACTGAGGTTACAGTAGTGAAAATGACAAACCTTTCTGTAAGGCGTATCGCATACAGAAGGAGTAGAGGCGGCGCCGAGGCGCGGACGTGCGCCTTGGCGACCTTGACATAGTCAAAGTGAAAGTCAAAGTCAAAGAGTAATTTATTGCAACTATAGGTTGGTTATAAAAGTTGTTACAGTATAATAATGTAAGTACCTCTATAGTTTGCCTAGAGAGGCATACGGTCGGTAATTGAATATCATACCAATCCGAGCGCTCGGATCAATTCTTGGTATACAATTCGGTATGTCAAGATATTTTTTGGTTTTTTTTTATTTTTTTTTACGGATAGAAGACATAATTTTTAGACACCTATTTCATTTTTTTTGCTATTCATCGAGTTTATCAATATGCATTTAATTTTTAAATTATTTTGATCTGTAATCTCCACAGAGAAAAACTACTGCAATATTATAAAAAAAAATTATAACATGCCTCCTCTTTCTAAATCTATTTTGGAAACAAAGACGGCAACATCAAATGTCAAATACTGTCATTGTGAAAGTATTTTTTTTCTTAATGGCCAAATTACTTTAAGTTGATTTTATGTTTACCAAGTAGTTTGCAGGGGCAGCGAGTGACGTCACTCGTGGACCGAAAAACGACGTTATTTTATAAAAATATCTGTAATCCTTTCATTTTAAAATGTCTGACATAGAAAATATGATTATTGAGACAATTATCTCGAAATGGTTTTCGATTTAGACCTCCAAAAAAAAACTTGACATACCGAATTATCGACCGAATGTCAAGGTTGCTACAGCGCGCGCCCGCGCCTCGACGCCGCCTCTACTCCTTTTGTATGCTATGCGCTTAGGCTGCGTTTCTACCAGAGATGTGCGAGGTAGCGAGGAAACAATATCTCAATAGCGCGCTCGCTCGATCGCGTCAATGGGAAATTGAAGCACTCTCGAGGGCCGATTTTTTTCCTCGCTCCCCGCCTCGCTACCTCGCACATCTCTGGTGGAAAAGCAGCCTTAAGGGTCGCATTGTGTAAGAATGACGGATACATGTGAGGGGTGCCATTCTTGCTTAGCGTAATTAAATGTTATTGAGATGGGTTTTAGGAAGAGTAATAATGGTGTGTGTCCGCAGCGCCGGGCGAGCCCAACACGCTGAGCCAGCAGCTGCGGCGCCCCCCCGCGCTCCTCTCCGCCGCCTCCACGCCCCGCTCCACCCCGCGCTCCACCCCCGCGCGCTCCCTCTCCAGGACCCCGGGTACGTATAGTCACGAGCGCCAAATGTGTAGATAACACGAACTAGGAACCACAGAGTAAGTACCATACTTACTAGAAACTGTTAGCTTATCCTAGTTACATTGTGAGAGTAAAGGAGCCCATTCACAGTAGTCCGTCAGCAGTCCAACAAGGCGTACGACGACCTTGAGCAAAATGTATGAGAAGTCCTACTTTCAGGACAGTGTGTAGGCTCGTAGTCCTGTATGTAGGACTACTATGAATGGGCCACTTAACGAGTTGTCTGGTGCGTGTGGTCGCAGGTCCGGAGTCGGCGCCGGCGCGGGCGCAACACGCCGGCGGGCAGGCGGCGGCGGCGGCGCGGCCGGCGGCGCCCAAGTTCTACACGTACCCGTTCAACAAGGTGGCGGAGCCCGGCGAGCGCGTCGTGTTCCAGTGCGCCGTGCAGGGCCTGCCAGCGCCCTGGGCCACCTGGGACAAGGACGGCATCATCATCACCCCCTCCTCCAGGGTCACCATCAGGGAGAAGGACGACGTCCTCCGCATCCTGGAGATAGAAGAGGTCACCGTCGAGGACGTCGGCCTGTACAGGATCACGATAGAGAACGAGTGCGGGCGGGTGGAGGCCTCGGCGCGGCTGGAGGTGATCACCGCGGAGGGCAAGTTCCACGCCGGCGTGCGCGCGTACAGCCCGTCCCCGCGCCGCGCCGCCTGCTACAGGGGCCGACTGTCCGGCGCCGGCGCCGGCTCCAGGCAAGACTGACCGATGCCGAACGACCTGCATGTAAGTATCCTAAACGTATTTTGGGGCTGGCCTCCTTTACCTAACTTTTCTTAATCTTTACAACTGTCGACATTTTACTATGTGAGCGCTGCTAAGTGAACTTTGGGTACCCAATAATTTTATTTTATGGCTTGGCGAAATTTGGACGTGAGATGTAAATTTTTGTGTGGTACTGTGCATATTCCATAACGCTGTGCGTTCTCTTACTGGTAATATAACTACAGCTAGATGATCCTAAAGTCGTAGGTACTCGTGCTACAGTAATCACAAATGGACGCTACACCTGATTCACTGTAACTGACTCGGTAACAATTTATATTTGTTTGTGTTTGTACCTAGGTACTGTCTGTCGTGTGTGCTTATCATGTCGTAGACAGATAATCAACGACACATACCTAATTTAATGAGGCAGATCTTGAGGTATAGCGTTCATTGAGCCTCGTATCCACTAGGCAACAATTATTGACGCGCAACACGTGACGCATAACATGTTCGGCAACGTTGTAAGGGTTGAACTACACCACGTAGCACGGCATCGCATTTTTCCGTCGCCCCATATCGACGGAATCGCACGCCGCGTGCGATCGCGTTCCGTCTATTATATGCTCTAGCAAATGACGTTCCTGAGTGACAGAAAAGGATGGAGCGACGGAAAAATGCGATGCGGTGCTACGTAGTAGTTGTGTAGTTCAACCCTAAAACAACACGCGACGTTGCTTCTTTTTGCACAAGAAGCAACGCGCGTTGTTTTGCAACGTTACCGAACATGTTGAGCGTCAATTTTTGCCTAGTGGATACGAGTCTTGACAATATATAAGGTCTAACTAAATTAGGTGAAACTATTTTAAGGGGATGGTCAGACCATCAAACTGAACAACTTTCTCTATGGGACCAATATCGAAATAGCGAAAAAAAAATGTATGTTCCATACTCTACCAAATCGACTCGCGCTAAAATATGTAAAGCCCGACCAGGAATATAAAAAACCTCGCCATGATGCGGTAAATCATTGGAACTAATTTTTGTACTTGGAACACTGACATTAAAGGCTATAGTCGATTGCAGCGCCCCCAAACCAGGTTTTTTATATTTCTGGTCAGGCTTTACGGGATATCAGATTTTTTTTTTCGCGATTTCGATGTTGATCCCATAGAGAAAGTTGTTCAGTTTGACGGTCTAAACAACCCCCTTGAGGCCGAATTCGACCAAACTTTGATTAAATTTATAGAAGAGTAACAATACAAGGAACAATTTTACTTTTGGTGTTTACACACCCCGTACTAAAAGAACGAATGTATAATTCACCTAAAGAAGAGGTCGTTGTATCCGTACTTATTGCAATGTTAGGTTAAGTAGTTATACGGTTTTAATTTGTTAGGTTTCTTTTTATTATAATTTTTTTAATTATATGACATTGACATTTCATTTAGATTAGGGTTGGTAAACCCAAAATCAGTTTACTCTATAGTAACCGGCGCGGCGACTTAAAATAAGAATAAAATTTACTCGCGTTTGGTCGAATCGAGCCTGAGAGTTATAAATAGTTATTTTTACTTATGAAACACCTTGTATAGTCTCAGGCAGGTACCTATACCCTATACCTACCCCTCATTTCGTACCGCAACCGTAAAACGGTTTGACAGATTTAATGTTTTTACATTTTAATTGAAGTCAATTGTATTTTTCCAGGATATAACGATGTAAGAGTGGAAGCAAGTGTTCGAGTGAGAACTATGTTTATTTTGTTTTTTTATATTTATTTCTATGCATTTTTATGTACCTAATTATCGGCCTCGTAGTTTTATCAAAATGTTAAGTTTTTGTTTTTTATTTAGGTAATTTATAATTGTATAGATAAGTTTGCATGTGTCGACTACCGCCGGGAAGCACGCCGCCGGCGCCGGCGCTGACATGTGGACACTGTTGTTCTAAACATTTCACAAGTGTTGCAAATCGCAAGTTGTCGTTGAGATGACGTATTATTGCATCGTTTTGTAGATCGATGTAAGATATTACCTACTTAGGTACTACAAATAACTAAATTAGGTAATAATGTCGTATCGTCGTTTCGCTTTTCGTACGGCCACGGCCGTAAAATAAATTTATTCAAAATGTTGTAAGTATACTTATTAGAAATTATAATTATTGTGGGTTTCGTTTTAACACACATACTTACCTACATATTATTGGGTAGGTATGTTATCTAGGTACTTAGTACATACATCAGAGCATAATATGTGACCTATGTAAAGTTTCCGTCGCTTGGTCTAGTTATTTTGAATTGATTGATTCTTATTATTTTAATATAAAATTATGTAGGTAGGTATAATAGATCGAATGTTTTGAAAATGTTATGAAACGCTACTCGTTATTAGTGTTATATATAAAATGATCTATCACCACAACAGGCGTATTGTCAAACCATTGTAAAATAATATAGCAGAGTATTTGTTCATGTTGTAAGAGCTTAAACAATGTTATGTAGAACTATATCTACCTACCCATCTATCTATGTAGATCAATTCTGTAACAATGTAACGTTTGTGAGTTGGTCAGACGGCAGCCCCGGGCTCCGGGCATCTGAAATAAATGTTAATACGAGTTCTGGTTTTGTTTCAATATGTACCTTACCTTATCATCCGCGCTCCACTTCCATAGAACTGTAATACATACTCCCGAAACGAATAGCGGGACTGTAATCCCTGGGTAGGTAGGTACTTTACCTACTTATAAATAAAGCATACTGTATTATACAGGGTGTAAGCTACAGCCTAGCAAATACTGATACGGTGATTTCAGTATTTGCTAGCCTGTATAATGGCTACTGACCAGTGATCACACCGGCGTGGCATGGGCACCGGCGACACATACGAGTAGCTGTCATGGCTTTCATTCATACTTTTCATAGGAAGAGGAAAAACACAAGAAGAGGTAAGCATGTGTGATACAGAGTGAGTGCGAGCTAGACATGCACAGTACGGGCACTCCCACGCCAATTTGAACCCATGAGGGGTAGGATGCGTGGAAGAAAATGTAGGCAATGGTAGATATCTACATTTTGTAGTACAAGATACTATTTCTTATGCAGTGCCCAAACACTGAACAATATTGTAAATGTTATGGCAGGTTTATGACAATTTTGCGGCGCCTATTTTCAAGCGCCAGGCAAGGAAAAAGCATAAGCATAGCATATGCTCACGACTATAAGCCCCGAGGGGATAGTCGGAGATATTCTGAAAACTCAGTACGGGTACAACACGTGCCTCGAAATTGAAGCACGCAGGTTTCCTCACGATGTTTTCTTTCATCCACGTTTCACCAGTAGTACCGAAACTCTGTCCAGTGTGACGGAGGTGAGCCCGTCGCCACTTATAATGGACAGTGAGCACAATACATGCCTCGAAATTGAAGCATGCTGGTTTCCTCGCGATGTTTTCCTTCACCGAAAAGCCAATGGTGTTACAAATCGTACATAAATTCCGAAAAACTCATTGGTACGAGTCGTCCTGGACGGGGATCGAACCATCGCCTCCTGCACGGCAGGCAAGGTTACTCGCCACTGGACCACCACCACGGCAAGGAAAAAAGAATCGGATAAACACTTTCCGCGCCAATAAAACTTTATTTTTTTTACATTTTTTGTGCCACGAGATTCTGGTCGACCTTTTCCAGCATGGGTAGCATGCCACCTTGATACAGCGCTATCACACCTTCTCTCTCTTTCTATACAAGGTGTTACAAAAATACAAATAAATATTTAAAGGGGTGGTTAAGACCATCAAACTGAACAACTTTCATTATGGGACCAATATCAAAATCGCGAAAAAAATAATTATGTTCTATAGGTAGATACTCTACAAATCGACACGAGCTAAAATATACAGGGTCCAACTTAATATGCTGACACTTTTTTAAGGGGATGATCAGACCATCAAACTGAACAACTTTCTCTATGTGACCAACATGGAAATCGGGAAAAAAAAATCTGCTGTCCCATACATTTGGCTCGAGTAGGTTTGTAGTTTTGTATGAAGGGGCTGATATTTTTTTCGCGATTTCGATGTTGGTGCCATAGAGAAAGATGTTCAGTTTTATGGTCTAAGCATCCCCTTAAAAAAGTGTCAGCATATTAAGAAGGACCCTATATATGGGATATCAGATTTTTTTTTTCGCGATTTCGATGTTGGTCCCATGGAGAAAGTTGTTCAGTTTAACGGTCTAAACAACCCCCTTAAGAGTTTTAAAAATTTATTCTTACTTCTTCTTTATTCTTATATTTTGCTATGTTTCTTGTGTAATAGGCATGATGAGGATGACAGACAGAGACAGACAGAGATCACTGAAATAATGATATTATTATGATAATATACAATGAAGCAATTCTAAGAAATGTATTCATTTTCATATTTGAAGCGAGATCAATTATATTTTTTGAAAATAAAAACATGAAATCTAGCCATCCGCCATTTTAAGTAAAACACCAATCAGAACGCATGACGTCACACCCGCTTGTGTCGACAATACCTACTAAACCAAACGTCATTTTCAAAGTTATTTTGTTTGAATGAAGGAATAAACTTACTACTATTTTTTTCTATGCTTACTACTCTCTACGTTTGAATGAAACGTTCGTCTCCTCTTGTACAGCGCTTTTACCGATCATTTCTATCCAGTAGGTACCTATGTTATTAATAATTTGTAGTTTGAAACTAGGTAGGTAAGTATATCTTATTGTCCAGTTTTGTAACGAAAACGAAAGCAAAGAAAAGTTTGTGATGGAAGCTGGGTTCATCAAGGCAAACGGCCAATTTACCTAGAGTGGACATGTTGATGATGCGAACATTTTTTGCGTCGAACAAAGACTTTTGTTCGACGGAATTTAGAAACATCAAAACATTCATGTAAGTACCTAGGTACAATAATAATCTATAAGTATTCATTTTTAGGAATCAAACTTTTGGCTAGCTTATGAAAAATGAGCCAGCCTAATACATATCTAATTTCCTCCTACTTACTTATGATTTCGTACATAAAGATATTAACCAAAGCGGACCCATCTTATATCTAAGTAGGTATTTATTTATCATAAAATAATAAAATAAAAACTTACATTACATCAAAGTGGTCCTCACAGAAATAAATTACAGAATTTGTAGACATAGGCTGGATCTCGCCGTGCAAGAGAGTTAGACACTTTACTTATTTCTCTGTTAGGAACGTAAACAATTAACTTGCCTGTAGTTTTTATTACATAGAGTAACCGCACACCATTTATACCGACATGTTTAAATCACAAAATAACTAATTATTGTTCTTAATTACTGAAGACTACTATTACAGTTCATTGACATCGAGACGTGTTTATATTGGTGTGACGTCACAACAGACGCCATGACACCTACGAGTGTTTTGGCGTGAAATTCAAAATTATTCAAAAGAATGTAAAATTTTCGCAACTAGACCTACATTTTCTGCAAAAGAAAGATTTTTCTTTAAATAGTACGTACGAAAGAACATAATAAGATAGTTTCCCAAAATTAGTCATCATGCCTATTTTGTGTATTGCTGTTTTGAGACAAATAAAAAACTTTTATTTATTTATTTATTTATGTAACACCCTGTATACGAACGACATAAAAGACGTGATAGGTACAGCCGTATCACGTATAGCATGTTACGGCTTCAGCTTCAGTCAGACCTAAACCTTACGCATGAGTAAAAGAGAAACAAAACGAAACGCGGTTCCGCCGGATGTCAACCATGTCAACTTAGATTCGCGGACTATTTTTTTTTTAATGTTATTGAAATGAGCCATCTAGAGTTAACTATTTGTTTACATAATTTTTATACTTACCTACCTATTTGAGCCTAAAATGGAGGAATTAGATAATAATAATCTATTCGATGAATCTAACAGCAACGAAGAGTACGAATTCAAATACAACTTCGTTACCACACCGTGGGATGATCGTTCATTGAAGATCAAGTTCGGTATCATCGCTCTACTTATTTCCATATTTGTAGCCACCATGGCTTGTGTAATTAATAACTTTGTAATGCATTATAGTAGAGCAAAAAATAAATCAAATAGCAACAGTGCAATAAACTGTCAAATGGTAAAATTCGGCGATTACCGGTTTGCGGCGCGAATTCATTCAGTTGCCTCACTGGAAGTGCTGTGCTTGGGTGCACTCATCAGCGATAATACAGTCCTAGCCAGCGGAGCATGTGTTCTGTCTGGACCCACCCGCCTTCGCTTAGGAACTCTTACAGAGTAGGTAATGTTGTGTTTTTAAAACATAATAAGTATACATATATAAAGCCTGACCAGGAAAATAAAAAACCTGGATTGGGGGCGCTGCAATCGACTGTCACCTTTAATGTTAGTGTTCCAACTAGGAAGATCCAACGTGCCTGTGTTCCAAGTACAAAAATTAGTTCCAATGATTTTCCGCAACATGGCGAGGTTTTTTATTTTCCTGGTCAGGCTTTACCTATACTCCATTCCAAATAGCAACCAAAATTTTAGGCCATTTTTATTACAGAAACAGACTTTTGATACACTTACTCTCACTTATTCATAAAACAGCTTTAGTAATGTCCAAGATATGTCGGATAGTACATCTTTCTGATAAATAAAGTATATTTGCATAGGTAATCAGAATTGGCCAGAAAGCTAAATAGGAATCGGAAAATCTCGTCGTCCTTATTTGGAATGCAGTATAGGTACCTGCATGTGCATATGAATAGATGTAATAATATTCATATGGTACATAGTTAGGTACTTAATACATACCAACTGTTAAGTAGGTATTTCATAATATCAGGAGCTGCTTGCCCAAACAAACACTTCAATCATCAGCCTATACGTTCTATCTGCATATGCAGGCCACCCAGTGTGTGTGTGGGTGTATGGGCGTGGGCGTTGGTCCACCAGTTCCACCACGCGAGCACAATGGATTAATAGACATGACATAGGCATCAAAATGTCTTCTTTAGCTTAGGCAGTTTTCCTCACAATGTTTTCCTTTACCGTTTGAGAGCAGTCGGTATTATTACGAACCTACGTAAAGTAAAAAACCTCACATAGCAATGTCGTCCTTGCGGATTCGAACCCGGATTAAACAAAGAAAGGTGTCAGGTGCTCAGGGCCGTAGCTAGAACTTCGAGGTTCGAGTTCCTTTAGCCTAATTAAGTAGGTATGCTATGTATGGCTAAGATACCATTCGAAAGCTGGAGCGAGCGAAGCAAGCTCGAAATTTCACACATCAAGACTCAAAACGATAGTGGTTCGAGTTTTTATTGGCCTAGTTATGTTATGTAATTATGCTATAAAAACTATTCGAAAGCAAGCGTAGCAAGTTTGCAATTTCACACACCAAAACTCAAAATGATGGTTGTTTGAGTTCCAGTAGCCTAGATAAATGATTTCATTAATTCTATCCCAGCCTAATGATTAGGCTATATGCCATACTTAAAATTCCGTTTCAAAGCTATACTTGGACGAGTGAACAGAACACGAAATTTTAAAACGTTTTGACTTAGTTATTAACCAAAATTAAGCAAGTTTAAATTTTTTTGTAAAAGTTGGAGTTCATAATTTCAGCACTACGATTTGTTTGTGGCCAGTAGGTCTACCATGAGTTTTCACCGTACAGTAGTAAAGTACACGGAAAACTCATGGTAGGCCCTCAGAACTGTATAGACTAGCGAGCGAAACGAGCTCGAGATTTTACAGACTTTCGACGTACCTAATTGAAGCTAGTAACTATTTGAGTTTAAACCTTAAATTATGAGCTTGAGTTCAACCCTGCCCCGCTTGCCCTTCTGGGAAAGACGGTGTAGTGGATGGGTAATTTTTAAGGTAGGGCATTTCCCCAAGATGCCCCCCCCCCCCCCCTTTTTAATACTTAGATGGGAGCCGTAGAAAGCCTGCATATGGAGGTAAATTTGAGGGAAAGAGAGTGGCACGCAGCCCTCACAGACAACCTTACGCACAAATGGGATTTTTATGAAGAACACAATAATAATACCAGAACACTGTCGTTACTGCATTAGTGCCTAAAGTTTTAAATGAAACTCGATAAATTGCGCTGTACATAATGGGCGAGTAAATAATTCATACAAGCGAATAACTTCACTTTATACATTTTCAGTCCTCGCTGCAAAAAAGGATTTTCAGTTGACATCGTGGAGCCAATCCATCACGACGGTGTCTTAGGTAGACGGTTAGTTCTCCTATCAAGTTACGAGAGTATGGCCGAATGTGCCAACTACATTGGCATAGGCCAGAATATACAAATTAACTCTCAAGCTTACATAGTTGGGAGAGCGGCACACAATAGGCTGTCACGACAACCTGTCACTATATCGGGAAAAGATTGTATCTGCTCAGGAATGTTTGCGAAGAATATGAACAATAGAAAGAATATAATATGCGTGAAAAGCCTGGCTAGTAGGTGCCCTGTCCTGGCAGGGGATCTACTGGTACAAAACGGAAGGCTCTTCGGGCTGGCTTCGACGAGCGTGTATAGCAGAGACGGAGACACCGGTTTAGCGTGTTTCGCAGATTTAAAACTTATCCATAGGGAGCTGAAGGAGCTGGGTATAGAGGTCCAGAAGACACTTTTGGTTTGAATACTTAGTTGTGCAATTATTTATAATTCATACTTAATTCATTTATTCATTGTTACAAGAAATAGAAATCTTTTAATCACGTACAAATATATTTTGGTCTACCTACCATTGTGGCGCCTATTGTTTTATTGGGCCTGTTCGGCACTTGCCTCCATTCTAGTGTGTTGTAACCACGAGGTATCATGGTCTTCCTCGTGGTTACAAGCAAGCAAGGTTCGTTATATAACACTGCGAGCATTGCCCGGGGTGGAGTGGACCGCTAGAAGGTAGATCCCCATTACTTGGTGAAATTGGGCACCTTACACAATAACACATACCTTTATCCGAACCATTTTTTTTTTAGGAACGATGATAGTCCATAAGAAGAGAGCTAGCTACTCAAATGTACGGTTTATGTACCTTGTATTGTATAAATGTCATTATCACTAGCTCACCGGTGAAGGAAAAACATCGTAGTTCAAAGTTCCAAATTAATGAATATCTGAATGAAGAATTTGTGGTCCACAATTTTTTTTGCGAATTTCCTATCGCGAATTTACTTTTCTTAAGAAAGTTGTTCAGTATCATGGTTACATTACACGTTTACCTAACACCCGCTAACACCCTGTATAATTAATGAATCTCAATGACAAACCAAATTAAAGAAATATTATTAATTAAGTACATATACATATACATGGACGTCCATCGGCTGAGATGATGATGATGATGATGAAGTACATATAATCCAATTATACGTTTTTTATTTTTATTATTGATGGGTTTGCTCTTGTTTTGACCTCTATCTAGTCCTCAGGACAAAGATGGGGTCGAAGATGTAGCGAGCTTACCCAGAAGTGCACTGGCACTCCTGCACACTGACGGAACGCAGGAAGCTGCTTGGCGCCAGACTCCGGCAGGAGGGTGGTCGCGAGCCAGGCGGCACCTTGCGGAGCCTTATAGCCTTATCAACATTTTATAAAACGAGAGTTAACCCACGACTTCGTCTGAACGGGTTCCCTTCATCGCAGCAAAATAAATTATAGGTATACAACATTTTAAGTCTGACCATAATCTTGCAGACCACAAAAGTTTCATCAAAATCGGTTTACTAGTTTTCGCGTGATGTGCGAACAAACAAACCAATATTTACGGTTTAATAATAGTACTAGATTTACCCACGACTTTGTCCGCACCGGCACTGTCCGGCACTCGTCATGGTAGCGAAATCAAATATATATAGTTATATCAGTTTATACCTAGTTTATACGTCTAATCATAAGCTTTCAAATACAAAAAGTTTAATTAATATTGGTCCAGCAGTTTTTGCGTGATGCGCGAACAAACAAACAAACAAACATTTATAGTTTTGTTATAGAAAAGATATAATTTTGCATAATATACCTAAACTATTTCCCACTGAGTTATGTCTTTTCAATCCTTTACGAAATTCCTGCAATTCGTCAGGCCCCATTTTTTGAAAAACCGATATTCATAATATAGTATGGTAGCTAACCCTGATATAGGCCTTGGTCTTTTTGGGTTGTTACTGCAACACCTGCATAATATTGGAGACGCTTACTCGGGTCTATTTTAAGGTGTATAATGTGTCTTACAAAAAAATTAAACAAATAAATAAAAGTAGGTAAGTATGTATAATCCTGATAAAAAAGAAACTATAGGTACAGAGTTCAAATTGTGCTTAAGTTAAAGCTAAATAGTTGCTTTACAATTTCATTTCTTATAATTTTCCACGTAGAATGAGTATTTTAGCCGATACCCTGTTCGGAAGACAGCTAAAACTACAATTTTGAACTTTTCCGGAAAAATGGCTAATGTTTGAAGTGGTTTGTCTCAAGTCAAGACCTAGAAAATTTACAGAGCTGAAACTACGCTCTATTTTATAGAAAATTGTGTCTACTTTAAAAACGTAGTGCGTAATTTTTATGCAAGATGCACCGTTTAGAAGTTATAAGTTAAAACCTGATAAAATTCCGAGGTTTTTCGAACGGTTAGCACAGGTCTTTCGAAACTGCAAAATTGGTTTTATACTGCTGGTATCTATCCTAAGAACATCCCAAAAAATCAGCTACGTGCGACCTATTTATAAGGCGATTTCTATGTCTACGGTGACTGGCGTAGGTACACCCATAGAGAAATTACACGCTCCCCTTGGTAGAGATGGTGTAACAAAGTGTGCACAGTAACCACCAACTGGGCACTAGTTTGTACTGCGACCATAGAGAAATTACACGCTCCCCTAAGCTTTTTGTCTCCCCTCACCCGTCCCTCACCCCCTTTGTCGGCGACATAATTTTCTATAGAAACAAGCCGATATGCCATCTCCTCTAGTAAGGGTACACCTCGACGAGGTACTCGTAGATTGTTAAAAACCTACATTGAGATGAGAACTCGCTGTACACAATCAAGCAAGAAATAAATGATTATGACTAGAACGATGATTATGATATGAACGGTATGAATTATACCTATCTTCTTTGAAAAAAAATTTTTTACTTGAAACTGTAGAAGCGAAACCAAGCGAAACTTCTTGGTCAATGCTTGAAACAAATCTGGCAGTCGAAATTATTGGCGAGGTGCTTTGTTTTAATAAAAATATTTTATCAACTTATAATCTTTTATTCTTTATTTCAACATTTAACAACAAAACAAAACCATCTTCCTATTTTCAGACATAACAACCACCCATAAACAAGCAACAAATCATAGACTAAAACTTAACATATTATTCAGCCAGTGAGATGAGACATTGGTTCTCCATCACTCTCCCTCAATGTTTCATCTTTCAATACATACGCATCCACTTAATACAATTTTGAAACTTTATCTTAGGCAAAGGTTTCGTCAGAATATCAGCTATTTGCTCCGTAGTTGAAATGTACTTTACAATAATAGATCCCTCTTCAACTTTCTGCTTTATAAAGTTAAACTTTACATCAATATGTTTTAATCTCTTTTGATCTGGATTATTAACTGTCTTAATAGTGCTAGAATTATCTTCAAAAATAATTACATTTTCAATCTTAATATTCAAATCTGACAATATTTTCATTAACCAACAAGCTTCCATAGAAGCCTCACAAAGAGAAATTAATTCTGCTTCAGTTGTACTAAGCGAAACAGTTGACTGTTTTTTAGATCTCCAAATTACGGTATTATCAAATAATTTGAATAGGTATCCAGAAGTTGACTTTCTATCTGTTACATCTCTTGCAAAATCAGCATCTGCATAACCCATCAAAACAAAATCTGACTCACAATCACTTTTCTTATAAATTAAAGAATAACTTACAGTTTGCTTAAGGGTCGGCACTACCTACGGCCCGTTTGACATATCTGTCAAAAGAAAAAGACCGGTGGCCGACAACACTCAACCCTATCTTATAAGATTAATGAACAAATCAATTTGATAGCTTTTGGTAATAAATTTCTTGCAAAAAACTTGGTCGGCTGCAGCGCGCGGCGCAGCTTGGCTGGCATGTTTACTGGTGTGAAGGAAAAAGTGAACCCTACCTGGTGACACAACATTTTACCTCGTTGAATTAAAGGACGTAACTAGTCTGTTGGTCTAGAGTCCAATTAGTAAGGACTA
Source organism: Agonopterix heracliana (assembly GCA_963693445.1). Taxonomy (NCBI): domain Eukaryota; kingdom Metazoa; phylum Arthropoda; class Insecta; order Lepidoptera; family Depressariidae; genus Agonopterix; species Agonopterix heracliana. The sequence continues at coordinate 201,533 of OY856307.1, forward strand.
AAAAGTCTGGTCGGCCGACCCTATCCTGGCAGGTTCGTAGGTCCGACCGAATTTAGGGTACCTACTACTCGGAAGGCAGATTTTACCACATTAAATTAATGTTGAATGTTTGGTTGTGTGTGGCAATAATCCTGCAGCATCTGGATTTGAGAGCCGTAGGTCGAAATTGACATTTACAGCAACAGTACAGTACCGTGATGGACCTATAATGTGACTGACCAAAGATCACCCCTGGTGGTAGGATAGGATGGGTTCCAGCTAATTAGATCACAGTATTACTAAGGCTTAAAAAAACTTAAAATTATTATAACAGAACAAATTAAAACTTAACAGAATAATGAAATTATTATAAGTTTAATATTATTGGTATTAGCAAACTAAGGCTTTGTAATCTTTTATCATAATAATCATCGTCAGATATAATATTTTAAGCACGGAATAAAAGTTAATTTTGCAGTAACTGGAACGGCTGCCTTCAAAAACATTTGCGCAAAAGGACATCAGTGTGACAACTTTTAGTAGATTTCTTCTTTATTGGTAGATTTAGGACAACATTGTTTAGTAGATTTTAGTAGAAATTGGGTATTCGAAAATGTTAATGTATTTAAAAATGCAAGGATTCAGGCTAATAAAATCTAAGCTGGCAATACAAATGGCTGAGAAAACGATTGCAGGGTTTGCAAGTTTTCCGGAACTTCTAGTACATCATCATCATAATCATCAGCCTATACAAGGTGCTACAAAAATACAAATAAACATTTAAGGTGGTGGTTTAGACCATCAAACTCAACAACTTTCACTATGGGACCAATATCGAAATCGCGAAAAAAATAATTTATGTTCTATACTCTACAAATCGACTCGAGCTAAAAATGTATGGGATATCAGATTTTTTTTTCGCGATTTCGATGTTGGTCCCATAGAGAAAGTTGTTCAGTTTGACGGTCTAAACAACCCCCTTAAGAGTTTTAAAAATTTATTCTTACTTATGTAACACCCTGTATACGTCCCACTGCAGGGCACAGGCCTACCTTCTAGGAGGGTGTTTGGGCGTAAGTCCAACACGCATGCCCAATGCGGATTGGTAGACTTCACATACATCAGAATTTCTTCGTCTGCATATGTAGGTTTCCTCACGATGTTTTCGTTCACCCTTTGAGAGCAGTCGGTAATACGTACATAAGTTAGAAAAACTCATTGGTACGTGGCATGTTGTCCGTGCGGATTCAAACGCGGACCTCTTGATTGAGAGTCCATACCTCTCCGCAACGCGCCACCGAACTCACTTCTAGTACAGCAAATATTAATCATATCGTCTAATGTTGTTTTTTTTACAAAAGAGGGCTTCTGAACAGAGTTGGAATTTTGGTACCTAGAACTTTTAAAATGTCAAAGGGATTACATGTGTATCGACTTCCAATAATGTCGATATACGGGTATATTTTATATCACTGCGGATAACTTCAGCATGTATCGAACTTCAAAATAGCGAAAATAAATCAGCTGTCCCATACATTTGAGTCGAATATGTAGGTACTGCAGTTTTGTATAGGACAGCTGATTTTTTTTTCGCTCTTTTGAAGTTGGCTCCATAGTGAAAGTTGTTCAGTTTGATGAGTAGAATACATGCTGGTGTTATCCGCAGTGATAAAAAATTACCCGTATATGGACACAATCGGAAGTCGATAAACGTGCAATCCCTTTGACATATTAAAAGTGCTACCAAAATTTCTGACTCTGCTTATGAGACACAGAAAACTGTACTAAATTTAAACTTGCATAGGGACGACCAAATTTAATATTTATTTGAAAATTGAAGCATGTTACAAAGTGATGAAAACCAATAAAAATTATACAAAAATGCAAAAATATCATGTGTATGATGAGCGTTTAGATAAATTTTATTCAAAAACGTGTTTTATATTAAATTTTAACCATCTGTAACGACATAAATATTATTTGGTAGAATTTAAGTAGAATTTGAAACAGGGCTGGTAGATTTTGGTAGATTTCGTCACGCTGAAGGACATTGTGCGACACAAGAACATAATAGGTGTTACTTAGTAGCTAAAGTGGGTACATGAATCCTGAAAGGGCACAGCAATATTAACAAGAAGTAATTTTAAAGAAAAAAAATAGTACAATGTCAATAGTTCTTTAGGTTCTTTTGGTAGTTTTTGGTTCTTTTGGTAGGTTTTGGTAATTTTTGGTAGAGTTTAGTAATTATTTTTTGTTGTTTCTGGTTTTTTTGGTAGTTTTTGGTTAGTTTGGTAGTTTTTGGTTAGTTTGGTAGTTTTTCGTTGTATCGGTAGTTTTTCGTTGTTTCTGGTTATTTTGGTAGATTTTCGTAGTTTTTGGTTATTTTGGTAGATTTTTATACTTTTTGGTAATATTTGATAGAAGAATGAAAATTACCAAAAACTACCATAAAAACAAAAGAGTTCTTGACGGCTTGGCTACGGGGTGGGTTTGTTGACATAAACAAAATATAAGCATAAGCATATGCTCACGACTATATTCCCTGAGGGGGTAGTCAGAGATATTTTTAAACCTCAGAATATCCACGTTTCACCAGTAGTACTGTATGTCTGTCCAGTGTGACGGGAGGGTGAGCTCGTCGCCACTTATTATGGACAGTGGGTACAATTCATGCCTCGAAATTGAAGCATGCAGGTTTCCTCACGATGTTTTCCTTCACCGAAAAGCCAGTGGTGTTACAAATCGTACATAAATTCCGAAAAACTCATTGGTACGAGTAGGCCTGGACGGGGATCGAACCATCGCCTCCTGCACGGCAGGCAAGGTTACTCGCCACTGGACCACCACGGCTTTTACATAAACAAAATATTTGTTTTGCAAAAGAGGTACATTCGAATCGTAAGCGGAATTCAGTCAGTAAGGGTGTCATGCCGATCCTTGTTTACTGACTTTAAATTGTGCGAAATCGTGAGACGATACCCCGTAGTATTCCGTAGCAAGAGATTAAATTTAACTCGCAAAAATGAGCTACTGGTACCAAATTACCGACTAGCATCGATGCTAAGGACTACAAAATAAAGTCGAATACTGTTCTTGTGTATAGTAAAACACCAGATGACATTAAAGCCGACAAGAAATTTCTGAAGAAGGTTAAAGAATTTATTAATCTAAATGACTTTAATTAGTTTCTTCAGTATAAGTAAACAAACAGGCATCAATCTGAGTAGAAAGAAATGTGTTGCAGACCGATTATTTGTACCTCAATAGGTTATTATAATTTTTAACTAATCACATTGAACTGATTTTATAACATTTAACTAATTTAATTGTAGTAAGTGAAAGGTGGTAGTTAAATTAATGTCTGGCACCTATTGTTTAAATCTGTTTTTTTCTTGATGTTTATAAATTATATTGTAGTGTGACTAATAGGTACTCTGTACTTACCATCTGTAACTTATGTAGGTACCTACCTACAATATAAATTAAATAAATAAAATGAAATGAGATGAACCAAAAAGTAACAAATTAACCATAAACTACCAAAAAGTACGAAAAATTACCAAAATAACAATAATCTACCAAAAAGTACGAAAATCTACCAAAAAAACCCAGAAACTACCAAAATAACCACAAACTACCTACCGAAAAGTACGAAAATCTACCAAAATAACTTTTTGGTTACTTTTGTACGAAAATTTACCAAAAACTACCGAAAGTCTCAAAAACTACCATAAATTACCAAAATAACCAAAAACTACCAAACAGTGCCCGGAAAGTAACTTTTGTGAAATTCCTTTGTGTTGTCTTGTGTCGCGCAATGTCTTTTCGCGCAAAATTCAGTCGTGCAAATGACTTACAAAGTCAATCGTTTGAGTTACCTACTGCGGTACAGAATTCACTCTTATTCCATTCTTATTTAAAACATATCTGACGATGATGATGATGATTTCAGATTATCAATCCTTAGTTTGCTAGTAACAATAGTAATAAACTTACAGTTATTCTGTTATAATTATGGGGACAAAAATTAACGAGTAAGTAGTCGACCAATTTATAAAATGTACTTCTAAGTCCACATATCGTGACGGGCAACTACGGAACCTTACACTGCGTGTGGCCCGACACCCACTTGCCCGGTTTTTTATAAGTTACTTTGCCTACTTTAGCTAAAAATGGATTTGTTCATTAATCTTCTAAGACAGGGTTGGGTGTTGCCGGTCACCGGTCTATTCGCAATGATTTCGAACGATTGACGGCCCATAGTAATTTGTATGAAGAAAACGTCCAAAAAAATATGTGATTTTTGGTAACAAATTGCAAAAAAACTAGAAGTCGTATCGAAAAACTGATTTGTTTAAAGTGTTCTTTGATGTTTTGCCATTCATTATAAATATATTTTGTTGTTTTATTTTGTTTCACTAAATCACAGGACTCGGAACGCGGCAGTGCTATTCTAGAGTTTTTCATGAAATTCTCGATTACTTTCTGATGTAACTACACAATTTTACTGAAATTTTTTTTGTTCATCTTGTACTTCATCTTTTAGAGAAGCGATGGTCTTAATTTTGTTTCTAAATATAGCTATTTACTATCCTCAAAAGTCGGAACGCCGAACCCTGTTTTGCCCGATTAGGGTAGTGCCGACCCTTAACATATCTCAAAATTCTTTTCAAAGCTTTGTATAATTTTTCGCTTGGTTGAGATTGAAATCTACTGAGGTAACATACGGCAGTCGCAATATCAGGTCTTGAACCTATCATAGCATACATTAAGGATCCAATCAACGATCTACACTTGTATTCCCAATTGTAATCGATTTCACAGAGTTCAACATTCAAAACAAAATTTGGATCCATTGGTGTATCACACCCCTTACAATCTTGCATGTTATATTTACGTAAAACGCTATTTAAATACTTCGTCTGATTTATATGAACTTCCCCTGGTAACTTGTTAATCGAAATTCCTAGATAGGTCAAATTATCACAACCTAAATCTTTCATTCTGAATTTGGTGCATAAAAATTGTTTAACCTTTTCATTTTCCTGTAAATCTTTTCCCATAATGAGTATATCGTCGACATATAATAATAAATATAATTCTCCCTTTGTGTATAGGCAGTAATCATTTTCTGACCTTTTAAAACCATATCCTGTAATTGTATCATGAAATTTTTCATACCAATATTTTGGTGATTTCTTCAATCCGTATAGTGACTTGGTAAGTTTCAGCACATGACCTTCTGGTATCTGTAGTCCCTCTGGTGGTTGAAGATAAACATCTTCTTTAATATCTCCATATAAGAAAGCTCCTTTAACATCCATTTGGCTTATATGAAAATCCTTGTGAGCAGCAACTGATAATAAAATTCTCAATGTTTGGAGTTTCAGAACTGGTGAATAAATATCTTCTAATTTATCCTTCTGCTTAAAACCTCGAACTACCAACCTTGCTTTATGAATTTCTTCATTTCCTACTTCTTTTCTGGTAAATATCCATTTGCAGTCAATCAACTTTTCATTTTCGGGTTTAGGTACAATTTTCCATGTTATACTTTCTTCTATGACTTTTAATTCTTCTTGTACTGCTTTTTGCCACTGTTTTTTATCTTCTCTTGCTTCTATTTCTTCATAACTGATAGGAACATTCTCATGACTTGTCATATACGCAAATAAACACTCTTCATCATCACTTAAATCTATTTCATAGTCTTCAAACCTCTTTGGTAATCTTTTATGTCTTCTGTCTCTCCCTGTTTCTGTATTTTCTTCTCTATTTTCCACTTGTTTCTTTCTTGGAGTCTCTTTAATCTTTTCTTCACTTTCTTCATGTTCAGGTTCTTGTGTCTTTCTTGAATTTTCTTTAGAATTTTCTTCTTTTCTTATACTTTCTCTTTCTCTTTCATCTTCTTTTTCAGATTCTTCATCATTATGATTTTCCTGTCCTGGTATATAGATTATATTCTTATCCATGTCTTTTCGTTCATCAAATATGACATTCCTACCCACTACAGTCCTTTTATTTTCTTCGTCGTATAATTTATACCCTGAAGTACAATATCCAATCATAATCATTCTTTTTCCTGGATTGTCAAGTTTCTGCCTCAACTGTTTAGGTACATGATTATATGCGATACTTCCGAATACTCGCATAAATGACACATCTGGTTTCCGTCCAGTCCATAATTCACTTGGTGTCTTTTCCTTTCCGACTGTTGGGCTCCTGTTTGTTACATATGCAGAATATAGTACGGCATCTCCCCAGAATTCTTTTCCTAATCCTGATTCAGATAAAATTGTCCTCGCCTTGTCCATGATTGTTCGGTTCATCCTTTCTGCGACACCGTTCATTTCAGGATTGTATGGAACTGTGTATTGAAGATGTATTCCTTTATAGTTGCAAAATCTTTGAAGTTCCCCAGAAGTATACTCACCTCCATTATCAGCCCTGAGTTTACGTAAGTTCGTATTAAAATAATTCGTGACATAATAATAATAAGTTTTAAATTTTTCAAACACTTCAGACTTTTCTTTTAAAAGATATATCATAGTAAAATGTGTGTAATCGTCTATGAATGTTAAAAAATATCTATATCCCTCCCTAGTTATAGGAGAGATAGATCCGCAAACATCAGTGTGAACTAACTCTAATGGATACTTCGCTCTATACCCGACTCTATTGAATGGTTGCCTAGTCATCTTTCCCAGTACACACGGCTCACACAGTGCATTTTCATTGATTGGTAAACCTTTTAAATCATTTAATCCATCTACTAAATTTTTATTTGTCAACATACTCAAGTTTCTTAGACCCAAATGACCAAATCGCCTGTGCCACAGCTGTATGACCTCATCATTATTAGATAAAAAATTACACTTCGAATTGTTTAGTTGCATTTCAATGGTATACAAAGACCCTTCATTATTTCCAATCATTAATAAATAATTCGCGTGATAAACCCTAACTTTTCCGTTACTAAATTCAACTCTCTTACCATTACTTTCTAATTTTGAAACTGATAACAAATTCTTTCTTAAATCCGGTACATAGAAAACGTTTTTAATAGTACAGTCCGTAGATTTTTTACCAACAAAACATTTCACGTTGATATTTCCAATTCCCACTGCTTTCAATGTAACACCACTCTTAGCAGCCTCGATGTTTTTAGGTATTTTAAAGTCCACATACTCCGTAAATAAGTCTTTCCTGTTTGTAAGGTGGTCCGATGACCCTGAGTCTACACACCATACTAATTTATTACTTTTACAACAGTTGTGCACCTCACCTGTATCGTCGCCAAATTCTATGTCATCTGTCTCTGCTGAAAATGTATTTAAATCTTCTCTACCATATTCTCGTCCATGACTCCATCCTGATCCTGTATCATCGGCATATCCTATGTCATCCGTCTCTGCTGAAAAAGTATTAAAATGTCCTCTACCATATTCTCGTCCATTACTCCATCCTGATCCTCGTCTCGCTCCAGCATATCTTCCTCTCGATTGTTCTTGGTACCCCATTGGTCCTTCTCCTCTTGTAAATCCTTGATTATTATCTCCATATCGTCTAGGTGGTGTATGGTAGCCTCGGCCTGAAAAACCTCCTCGAGCTCCTCTTGCTGATGATTGACGTCTACATTCAAATTGCCTATGCCCGGGTAGATTACACTTATAACATAGGAAGGCAGCATTTTCTTGTCCGCCATAATTCTTATTGTTCTTTTGACGTTTCTCTTCTTCTCCGATAAGTCTGTCTTTTACAAAATCTAACTTCAGATTATCCATCATTTCTAGAGTTGTTACTGCCATCTCGTATGTTTTAGGCATCGATAACAATAAATAATTAACCTTTTCTTCTTCGGTGAGTGTAGATCCAGCATCTTTAAGCTGTGAAAAAATCTCTTCCATTTCTGTAATGTGTTTCATCATAGAGGTTCGTTCATCAAATCTCATCTCGCTCAAATTCCGTCTTAGATACATTTTTCCCCGGGTGGTTTTCTTCGTAAAGTTCGCTTCTAAATTTTTAATCATTTTAAATGCTGTGTCCTCATTTTTGATATATTCTAACTGTGCATCTGCTATTCCACTTACGACGATGTTTTTTGCTCTCGCTTCCAACTTTTTGTTGTCAGGATCGCTTGCAAATGATTCATCTTCAATTGCCTTTAGACACTCGTTTTCATTTAAAGAGCTTTTAATTCTAAATAACCATGTCGAAAAATTTTTCCCGTCGAATTGTTTTATGTTATAAACTTTTAAAGCTTCCGCCATTTTCGTCTTCTTAAATCCAAATTAATCTCAGTTTCCCGCAGGAATAATTTCACTGAACCACGCTCTGCTACCACTATTGGCGAGGTGCTTTGTTTTAATAAAAATATTTTATCAACTTATAATCTTTTATTCTTCATTTCAACATTTAACAACAAAACAAAACCATCTTCCTATTTTCAGACATAACAACCACCCATAAACAAGCAACAAATCATAGACTAAAACTTAACATATTATTCAGCCAGTGAGATGAGACATTGGTTCTCCATCAGAAATCAAAACAAAATAAGACAGTTCGTTTCGACAAATGCACATAAAAATTTATAAACAGTTTTGACGGTATCCAAAATTCGAATCGAAGTTAGATGTCCAAAGGGAAAAAAATTTGTAAAATTTTAAGTGATTCAGAAATGGAAATTTTACACCGCATATCCAAAACGTTCGAAAATGTCCGAACGTCAATAAAGAGCAAGAACTCGTCGGAGCGCCTTCAGACTCTGAAGAAGGACATCCAGACCCTCGGGACGGAGCTGGCGGTGCTCGGCAAGGAGAACCACGACCTGTTCGTGCGCTCGCTCGCTATGGAGGGCTACCTGGCGCTGCTCTCCGCCAAGACCATGCCCATCTCACTAGTGGAGAAGAGAAACGTCCTCCACGTCGCTTTCGACAAGATCAAGCCATTCGTGTGCCGGGAAGAATGCCTCTTTATATTTCTTAGAATTCAGAATCTTCTATGCTACTACCTGATCCAGTTGGACCAGACCGCGCTCGCTCGTGACATTCTCGAGACCATGGAGGACCTCTACGACAGAGTCAGTAAATCTGAACCGGACAAGTATGTGGACGCGGAGGACTTGTTCACGAGCGAACCCCTGGCGAACATCAAGCGGGTCAACCCCGAGAAAATAGACAAAGTGATCACGAACAACGTGCAAATGCAAGCTTTCCTGTACAACAAATTGAACCTGCCCGATAAGTACACTTTGTACAACCACACGGCTCTGCGCCGCCAGCTCGAGATGAAGGAGGGCACGCCGCAGGACTGGGCCCTGAGGGCGGCCCGGCTCGGCAACTACTTCACTCACCTCGTCCAGCTCGGCAACGCGCGCCATCACCTCTGCGCCGCCTACCACGTCTTGCGAACTTGCCACGATAATTGCAAGTTAATACCCGCCGAATTCGTCCTACAAAAGGCAGATTTTGAAATGCATTTCCTAGAACTGAGCCACCACTGGGTTAAGTATGGACTATATTTATTCAAATTATCTAAAAAGAAGATTCTGAACCGCTATTTTACTCAGTCGTCATCAAAGTCTGATCTGTGGAAAACTGTAGATATGCTCAATGAAATCGTCGAGAGCTCTGAGAAATTAGAAGATGAAAATATTAAAGACGAGGGGGCGGAGAAGAACGGTAAAGGAGACTGCACCATAGAGAAGCTGTTCACTTTCCCGACATTAGACTTGAAAGAAATGGAGGCTAAGGTGCCGTTAGACGGGGTCCGAAGCTTGGAAGAGGCTCGGAAGCTCTTCTCCTTCACCCACAAGTGGCTGATGCGGGCCAAGCATTACTACGACTTCGAGCATCAGTCCGCCCAGTACATATCGTGCTCCTTGCAGCTGGCAGAGCTGTACGAGCACCTGGCCTTCTTCGAGCGAAGTATAGACAACCAATACAGCATACAGAAGCGCCGAGCCGACGTTCTGGAGAGCCTGAACTCCTTGCTGAAGTCGTGCGATAACGTGATGTCGGTGCAGATCGACGTGATCAGGGAGCTGTCGCAGGTCCAGCTGGAGCTTATGGCGCTCAACTTGCAGAAACTATGGCGAGAAGAGTCGCAGACGAATATTTTTAATATGGAAAACGACGCGGAATCTATATTAAATTCTTTGGATTCCGAATCCAATAAGACCCTGACAGAGAAGACTCTGAACATGGCGTCGAAGAACTTGTTTCTGAGGAAGATGGAGGCAGCGACGTCGATCAACGGGAAGCTGTTCAGGCTGAGCAACCAGCTGGGAACCAAAACGCCGTCGCAGCTGAGTTTCCCCAAGATCTAGTTTCCTATAACAAGAGCGAATAATAAAAAAGTGAACTTGCAATAGACAGCACTGATCACCACCACCAATCATCATTCAAGCACCATCATTCGACTTATTTCTGTGCTCAGTCGGTGTGAGAGGGTGCGACATCTATTCCGCGCCTAAGCCGTGCCAGCGTCTCAATCGCGCCGGGGCGGCGCGGCCGGCTTTTCATGGAATCCATAAATGTCACTTCTATAAAAGTTTATCCATTATTGACTGATTTACGTGCTGTAGATTGCAAATTAACGGGTTCATTCATTAATTCGGGTTTCTTCCAATAGGCAGTGCAGTGGTTTGTCTAACCTAATGGTTTCCAAATCTATGTTTTGTAAATGAGTAACTATATCTGTTTTAAAATAATTGATCCTTTCCTTTTCCTACTACCTCATATTTCCTTTGTTCTAACTACTTACTTTTCTTTTTGTAAATGATACCCGTTTTGTGGCACGGGCGTTCTAAGTTCTAATAAGATTACGTTACATTTGAAATTAATTAAAGTGTAATTATGATGTCATACTTTAGTAAATGAAAGTGTAATGTTAAAGTGAATTATCTCGCGTCGCATAATTATTATATGATAAACTTGCTATAAATACAGGTTGTTTTTCAAATAAAACACTTTTTGGAGTTTTTCTTTTATTTTTTTACACCTACACGTACATTTAATACATTTACTTAAGATTAAATAGTGCCTGTTTAATAAATTATTTTAATAATATTAAAAACAAAATAATATGTCATACATAATTATTATACTTACAAAAACTAAAACTAACTGCGAATTAAAAAATTATGGTCTGAAGTAATTTAAATCAACACATTATTTCAGCTTTTGACAAATCGTACCAATTATTGAATATTGGTGAATTGCACTGCGTCACACGCGACACAGTTGCGAAAACGCTCAGTTAAGGGTTGAACTACATTACACAGCACCGCATCGCCTTTTTTCGTCGCTCCATCCTTTTCTGTCACTCAGGTACGTCATTTGCTAGAGCATATAAGATAGACGGAGCGACGGGAAAATGCGATGCTGTGCTACCCTAATCCTCCATTAAATCTCTTGCTAGCTTTTACTACGTCAACAAGACAAAAAGTGACAGCAAGAGATTTAATGGAGGATTAACTTTAATGAGCGTTTCTGCAACTGAGTGGAGTCAACGTAACTTACATGTTTATTTATTAATTGTTAACCAACAAGTGTTCATATCAATGATATATCTAATTGAACTTCAGTGTATTTACGGTTCTGGCAACGTATCTCTGACTACCTGGTGCTGGGGCCCGGGGGGGTTTCTTTGGTCTGCGGCTGCAGAGCCACCGACCTCTCGTTCATTCACATAATGATTCTTTCAAACATTGTCGTCAATGGAGCTAGAAAACGGGCGGCAATATTTAGTCGTCCATCACGAGAACATACTGTTTTTTAAATATTTCTTGGTCTGAAAGAAGAAGAACGCTTGCTTGATAGCTTATGATCTGACTTCAAATCTGGTATATAATTTATGCGGACGAAGTCGCGGGTTAACTCTAGTGATTTATAAAATCACGTCCACCACCCTTATGGTTGAATGGCATTGCTTCTTTGAAGACGGTACCTACATGAATGAGTCACCGGGTTCAAATCAAAGAGGTTGTCAGCCCTGCCCGGGAGCTGCCTATCATGTCACGCGCCGCACCTGCCTGGCATGGCGCCTACTATTATTGAATCCGTACAGACACTGACCCTGTCCTCTCTTACAAAATAAAAACGTAATTGCAGATAAATTCGGAATCCTTAAAATTACGATACATTTAATTCTTAGATTTAACATCGAAACACATACTTATTTACCTCAGCCAGCCTATTTTTAATTTTTTATTTATTTTAGGAAAACTTACGGACTAATTACAGGATAGGGTATCAACCATAGGCGAAGTATTTTTCGCTTACGCTGATAGACGTGACATCAGTATAACCGCGTATGAGACAGCGATAGTCATAAAATCCTATATAATTTGTATGAAAATAGATGTCTGACTCCGGAGTCAGACAGCCGTCGTAGAACAAAAAAGTGGCTACGTCGATAAGGACAGCAATAAGTAGCGATCTCCTTTTTTAACTAGAGCGAATTCGCTATGTGCATCTCTTACCGAGTGATTTATCTTATCTATCTTATCATTCGTTTTACATAATTATGTGAAAATACAAATTTTAAATCAATAAAAGAAATCAAAACCTTATGTTAACTAAAAGTAAAGAGGTGCTGAACCTAGGTAGGTATTTATCAGTAAGAACTCGTTGAACTGTGATCGTGCTTGTGCAAAACAAATCAAAGTTAAAGTCAACCGAGACACTATTAAAGATGCGCTGCGCATGTCGCGAGTCGCCTGTGACGTTTTTTATGGAACAGCAAATGCTGGGCCCGCCGCCACCGTAGAGAAAACGTATTCAAAACTAAAGCTTCATTAGGCGTCATGTTTACACACATATCAGAATCAAAAGCCTGCGAAAGAGCCATCTCGCTATCCGCTGATTCTTACGAGAGCCGCGGCGCAGGCGAGGGCCCTCGACTGGCTGCACGCCCGCTCGTAGCGCACGCCCGCTCGTAGCGCACGCCCGCTCGTAGCGCACGCCCGCTGGTAGCGCACGCCCGCTGCTCGTAGCGCACGCCCGCTCGTAGCGCACGCTCGCTCGTAGCGCACGCTCGCTCGTAGCGCACGCTCGCTCGTAGCGCACGCTCGCTCGTAGCGCACGCCCGCTCGTAGCGCACGCTCGCCCGCGAACAACTAGTCCCGGAGCGACTCTCGCGTCAGTTTGCGTGTCAACACGAGGACTAAACACAACTTTATATCCGCTGTACGTACCTAACACGGGACACGTTAAAAAAACTACGGAAAAAACTAAGAACACCAAGTGGTCACCTGAACCACTTGCGGATCAGAATGCAACACACACAGTCCATCCTGCATTTTAAAGTACGATTTGAACGAAAATTTCTTAATTTTTGTTATTCTTGTATTCTACTTAGGCCCTTTTGTATTACCGTACCTATATATTATAGAAACTGTAGTATGTTTTGATTGATTTTGTTAGTGCAGCCATAACTAGCCAAAGTACTTACAAAATGAAGTCATAAAGTAATCTTTGATACGAAAGGGAACGATGATATGAGATTTGCTGAACTTGGTCCATGTTTTTAGTCTATTTGGAAAAGTATATCACTAGGTTAATATTATTATAGTCAAGCCGGTGCATTGTAAATATTAGACTAACTTGTTGGTTAAAACAATTTATTAAATGAACAGTAAAGCGAACGACATAGGTTGGCGCCCATTATTATTATGCTATAAGTACTTCTTAATCATATGAAATCATACCAGTTTGTCGATGATTTCTGCCTTGACCGTGGAGCCTGAAGTAAAGTCGCTCACTTACTCAGAAAGCCGACGAAACGCAGCGCAGACCACTTTTCGCTGCGTTAAAATTACATCGAAAATCAATAAACATAACTAAATAGTCCCCGAGAACGTCGAAGCAACTTGTGGGAATTGACTTTCGATGTTATTTCAATGCAAGGAAAGTCGATAATGGTTCGGCAGTGAAAAATGCTCTGCGTTTCGCTTCGCCAGGTGTGCGCCGGCCATTTGTATTTCATTAAAATTTGTATTTCTGTATTCATAGACAGATGTATTACTCGTCTCACTTTTATAAACTGCCCCAAGAGAATTGTCGTGTATTGTATCAGTAAAAAGTTCTAAAACGGTAGATATATCAATCTGTAGGGTTTTTCTATAAATTTCCAATTATATCGTTAATTCATTAAATAAATACTAAGAAGCAGAATCCATAGGAGAGCACAGTAGTCTGTCTGTGTGTGTGAGAGAGATCACCGCACCGGCACCGGCACCGGCACAGGCACCGGCACGGGGCGATCAGGTAGCCGTGCATAGTGTATGTACCTGATTGTGAGCCACTTCTCAACTTTCACTACAACCAAGACGAAAGGATCGCTCCTATGAATATACAAAGAAAGGAAATGTATCTAGCTATCTGAGATAGATCTGCGACATCAATCTAACCTACGATATTTATAACATTCGGTTAAATATTAATCTTAATTTAAATGTTTATACAGTGTTTTAGGCAGACAGTTCGACAACGATAAATGGCGGGTATAAGAGACCATTAAGAACCTAATTGCCTGTGTGTGTGCAAAGTTATACGAATTTTAACTTACACTTGAACTTTACAATTTCGTTCACTCGTTTTCGGGACTTTAAGCTGACAATTTTGCCGTCGTCGTCTACTTCAAATTGTATATTAAAAATTGTCGCTGATACATCAATAAACAAATGTTTCATTCCTCTTTGTCCAACCGTCTGCCTAACACCCTGTATAATGAATGAGCTTCAAAAAACATGTATACGTAAAATTTAAAGATATAAAATATCTGAATACGTAAATATATATATCTACTACTATTTAAGGCAATTCTTAATTCATTCGTCATATAAAATGGTTTACAAAAATATTGTTATAAATAAAATAGATACAGTACACAACGTCCGGCATCATATAAATCTACATAATATTTGCGGACTCGCTTGGTGTAATACTGTGTAATAGCACAGTATTACTGTAGTCCTTACAGTACGGCAACGGATGTACTTGCGGAGCAATGCGAAAAGCAAATCAAACCATCAAACTGAGCAACTTTCACTATGGAGTCTACCTCAGGAAACGCGGAATTAAATCAACTGTCCCATACATTCCAGACGGGTAGGTACATCAGTTTTGTTTAAAACAGCTCTCTTTTTGCGTTTCCTGAAGTAGGCTCTATAGTGAAAGTTGTTCAGTTTTATGGTCTGAGTTCATCGTTTCAGGATGATGACAGAATGATCGTTTTTGGGGAGGGCTGCCCTTACACCCTGTATAGTTCAGTGGTCAAAGCTTTGAGTAATGCTCTAAGGGTCAAAGTGAATTAAATAGAGGACATAACATGACTAACACGGAGAAGTATAAATTTTATTTACCTACTTTATTTCCAATTATTCGAATGCACCGGTCGTTGTGGACTGGATCTATTGTAAGATCAATAAATAGGCTTCTCTTTGCAACGTCTACTGTAGGTACCGACGCGTGAGATGGCTCCAAAGTGTGGCATTCCTTACAAAGGAGGGCAGCGCCATCACCAGAGAGCGGTCGGGGGCGGTAGCTATCTAAACTATTACAAAACTGTAGCAGAAGTGTGTCTGTACAATGAAGATGTTTACAAGAAACGAATGGAAAACGATATGGATTTTAGGTGTCCCTGACTCCAAATCAACCATTTTAAGAATGTTTGTCCGTCTGTTTGTTTGTTTGAGCATCAGAAAAAACTACTGAAAGTATTATACAAGGTGTTACAAAACTACAAATAAACATTTAAGGGGGTGGTTTATGGGAACTTCTACAAATCGACTCGAGCTAAAATATGTTTGGGATATCAGTAATTTTTTTCACGGTTTTAATGTTGGTCCCATAGAGAAAGTTGTTCAGTTTGACGGTCTAAACAACCCCCTTAAGAGTTTTAAAAAATTTTTTTTACTTATGTAAGTAACACCCTGTATAATTTGTGCGGATGAAGTCGCGAGTAAACCCGAAAATATCATGGCTTCTTTGTTCGTACGAAAAAATCGACAACAATAGGAACGAGTCATGTGTGTAGGTAGGTGCCTAGTAGGGGTCGGGTGGTAAATATTATCATTGACTGTTGATTGATCTGACGTGTACGAGTCCCTCCACTCCGTATACTAGACAATGCTACTCCGTATGTGTAGCAAGTAGGGGGAACATCACCCACTTTATCGATATATGTAATATGTTATAATATGTTCATAAGTTACGATATAATGTATAAGTTATTTAAAGAAAATCAACTGGTAATGAAATCAGAACAAACCCTAGTTGTTACGAGTATGACTTACATGTATAGAAGCGAAAGAAACATATTAACAATTTTATTCAATCCATTTAGAAGTTGTCATATTATGGATGGATACAATAATAATCAGGTATATAGGAAACTTAGTCAAATTATACTTACTGTTTATCATCAAATATAGTCTTATAAACTATAACAACGGGAAAACTGCGTATTAAAGACGCCGGCGGCGCCGACAAAAGCGGCACCGCTTAAGGGGCCATACGTCCCGAAATTACCTGAGAAGGGGTCTCTTATTTTTCGTTTTTCTACAAGATTCATACAAGTTACCGAATTGAAAAAATACACAGTATTCTTGGATAGTTTATCTAGTGAAATCATAAATTTATTACACGATTGAAATTACTTCACACGATAGAATTTCTTTTTAAAAAGTTTAGTAAATAACGCATTTAAGCATTATTTTCTCAAACTATAAATAAAACTTGCAACCTTTTATAATTACTGGAATTTTACTTACATTATTCACCGTTAGTTTATCCAGTGAAATCATATAAAGAATAATTTAATTAATTCTTTTTAATCGAAAATACGGCACACGCAA
This sequence comes from Agonopterix heracliana, assembly GCA_963693445.1. NCBI lineage: Eukaryota > Metazoa > Arthropoda > Insecta > Lepidoptera > Depressariidae > Agonopterix > Agonopterix heracliana. The sequence goes on from OY856307.1 coordinate 218,376, forward strand.
GCACTTTTCGGGGGGCTGGGCAATATCGCTTCTCATAGCAAATATTCGGCTGAGCCTATGGCCCCTTAATATTGAAGTGGCAAGTTCTACAAACTGGTGAAGCGACAACAACACTAAGTAACCGCTACCAGAAGCGCGAGCGGCGAGCGGCTCGCGGCCGTTCCAACGTGCTAGCGTTATATTGAACACTGTCACCACAACACAAGTCCTTTAAGCCTCGTATCCACTAGCTAGGCAACAATTGACGCGCAACACGTGACGCGCAACATGTTCGGCAACGTTGTAAACAACGCGCGACGTTGTTCTGTCAAAGTTTCTTCTTTTTGCAAAAGAAGCAACGTCGCGTCGCGCGTTGTTTTGCAACGTTGCCGAACTTGTTGCGCGTCAATTGTTGCCTAGTGGATACGAGGCTTCAATAGTCCAGCACATTTCACTGCGCAGTGACAGACTTCATTAAGATATCGACCACTGAGAATGCGCCGCGTCGGACCGCACCGCGCACCTCCCCGGGCCGCCACGTACCACCACTCTCAAATATTAGACTGTAATTCCTTTTGTGCGTGAACCCAAAAAGTATCATGTACATTTTTTTAAAAATACGATGTACTTCTAGATAAATAGTAAAGATTGTAATTATACAATAATATACATGGAATGTAACACGGGATTTTACCCAAGATCTTGAACTTGAATTTTCTAATATTACTTACAGGTTTCATCTTCCGCAATAGTCATATAAGTAAGTACATACTTACCTATTTATAATACTATCCTATAGCACTAATCCAAAATAATAGTCTTATTTTTTGTTGTAATTATCGAATAATTACAACTTTTTCACTCGTAGGAATGACCTTTCGAGAACTTTAAATGACAGAAGATAAATAAACAACATTAGTGCACTATCACTAGAAGGGTAACCTATCTTACTTTCGAAATTTCACTGACCGAATTTCAGTTGTTCGAAAACGGTTTATAGAATTTTCTAGTGACAGATATTTTGTTACACATACATTTGTTACTCCTTATAAAGACTTGACAGAAGTATCATTTTCCAGAAAATTTAAAATCAGAATTTCATAATCATTTTTTTTCTTTTGACAACGGTCTTCTGGGTTCGAAGTTTTAAAATGTAGAAGCAACTTCTTCCATAGTATGACTAGGACACTGACACAACACAGTAAAGTTTTCTGTAATAATTACCTAGTAGATACAGTCATGATACCAGGATTATAGCACCAACATGCTTGCTAGCATGCTGCTTGCTTGCTTGCTTGTTGCTTGCTTGTATGCATGTTAGGGGGGCCGGTGCGGGGGGAAGCCCCCTGCCTAAGAAAAACAAACCGGTGGTTTTAAAAATGTAGGTTAGGTTAGGTTAGAACATGTAAAACACTTAGCGGAGTGAGCGAAGCGAGCAGAGCATCAAAATGCTTGCTGCATGCTTGCTTGCTTGTTGCATGCATGCTGCATGCTTGCTGCATGTTTGCTTGCATGTTGCTTGCTTGCTTGTATGCATGTTGGGGGGTGCAGGGGGGCTGCGCCCCCCGCCAGGGGGGTGCGGGGGGCGTAAGCCCCCTGCCTGAGAAAAACAACCTGGTGGTTTTAAAATTGTAGGTTAGGTTAGGTTAGAACATGTAAAACACATAGCGGAGCGAGCGAAGCGAGCGGAGCATCAAAATGCTTGCTGCATGCTTGCTTGCTTGCTGCATGTTTGCTTGCTTGCTGCATGCTTGCTTGCTTGCTGCATGCTAGCTTGCTTGCTGCATGCTTGCTTGTTTGCTTATAATGTATGTTGAAGGTGCGAGAGGTGGACGCCCCCTGCCTGAAAAAAAACCATCTGGTGTTTTTAAAATTCTAGGATAGGTTAGGTTAAATATTTCTGCGGAAATGTGACTGTACGGAAAAACAAATATTCGAAAAAGTAAATTATCTGACTTACATTACTTCGGAAAACTGTGTTACAGAATTTTGATCCATTGGTTAAAAGAAAAAAAGGACAATAAAAAATCTGGCTTTTTAAAATATGGCGAATAATATTTCGGGGAAACAAAAAAAAGGGAAACAATAAAAAGTATAACGATTTCGGAGAACTAAAATTCGGAAAACTATTTTTCGAAAGTACGATAGGTAACCCACTAGAAGGTTAGAGATTATAGAAAAATCTTCTATTAACCAAAACGACACCAAGATAAGATAACAATATACAGGATCCAGCTTAATTTATAAATCCCCATACATTTAGGTAGAGTAGAGTAGAATTACAGTTTTGTACGAAACAGCAAACTTTTTTCTCGCGTTTTCGGCGTTGGTCCCATTGAGAAAGTTGTTCGGTTTGATCACATTAAAACACCTTCACATTAAGAAGGACCCTATATAAATACAAAGTATGCAATACTTAAAGTATCGGTGCTTGGTTTACTTTTCTAATTTAATTTTTTTTGCATTTTCTCTTTTTATTAGGGTAAACTATACTATTGTTGGCACACCACTAGTCATTGGCACTTTGCGTTTTCAACACAAATATTAAGAATTGTTATATCAGAAAATACATTTTGGTGTTTTTTTTGGGTTGTTTCAAATGTCTACATTCATAAATTTCAATGGTAATATTTGTAACATATAACCTGACAACGCTGTATAAGAAACAAATTCCTTGACGGGAGAAAGAACCATTATGGCGCTAATTCTTAAAAAATTAAGTAGCTTTTTAGTAAGTATGAACGACAATTATTTACGTATAAATATAAACATGAGATATTAAGTGTGTTATTTTGCTTTGTTTTACGACAAATAATAGATTTTAATGGGTTTTACAACAATTTTTCTAACAAAATCTTAAATTAATAGAGTGCCAATCAATAGTTTTAAAATTGTACTAAAGTATAATTCATTGGCACCTATGCCAATCACTAAAAATCAATTCTAACATTTAGCTTTCAATATTAGACGAAGAGACGTATTGCAAGTTAACCTTTTTTAGAAAACAATGTTAGAATTTTGTTTAACTTCCTTGCTATCAATTTCTGGCACTGCCAATCATTATACTCAGGTAGAGTGCCAATCACTGTAATTGTATTGAGTGCCAATCGTTACAGTTGAAGGCATGGTGTCAAGTGATGTTCACTTACCGTTAAATATTTTTAAAACACCTAAAAATATCTAGAAGTTTTTTATTTATTTATTATTAATGGACTTCTTGCTTGTGCGTTAGCACCGCATTTCCGCCAATGTCAAGTGGAGGGAGTATCTATCAATGTTTTTGAGGAAGAACACAACTGTTATGGATTGCGGAGCCTCGTAACAGGCTGAACCGCGCGAACACCACGCGAAAGACAAGTGTTCGGGGCAAACCCTCAATCTTCTTCTTATCGTGTGGGCATGCCCTGGTATCAGAGTTTATTCAAACTGCCTTACGGCCTCTGAACTGGTTTTTATGTAACGACTACTACTACCAGAGATAGTAGCCGGGACCAAGGGGTTAACGTGCCATCCGACGCACGGAATCATCTTTCTTTTCTGACAATCAGGTGATTCAGCCTGCAATGTCCTACCATCTGGGGAATAACGCACAAAGTGACATGTCACTAGATGTCCCTCGTGGGAATCGAACCCACGACCTCATTGTCAAGAGCCGAATGCTCTTAACCGTTAGACCACGGAGGCAGACGGAGGTAGGCGGACGGCACGGAGGAAGAAATTAAGATTACTATTGATCAACCACTTACAAAAGACAATAAGGAAGATATCAGCGCGACTACACAAACTCCTGGGATTAAAGATTCTGCAAATTACCTCAAATATTAAGATTAAATCAGATAAAGGTCTCTGATTACATCACGAATTACAGTGATTGGCACTGCACTTGAGTATAATGATTGGCAGTGGCATAAATTGATAGCAAGGTAGTTGAATAAAATTATAACATTATTTTCTAAAAAAAAATTAAACCAAAAGTACCTACTTTACAGGGAAAATCACCACAGAATTTTGTGCTTCCTAAACCTATAAAAAAATATTTAAAAGGAACAAACCTTTCCGTAATGAAGATGAACTATCAAATTTTTTGATACAATTTCAAGACTCGGATAATTAAAGAAATTTGCTAAAATTTTAAGGCTGCTAAATAGAGACATGAGTAGTATTCAGTAAAATTATAATTTTGTTGGTTTGTACTTATTGATTTGTACAAAATTGTAAAAATAAAAGATATTTATGTTTAGTGCCAATGACTGATACATAGTGCCAATTTTTGTACCTGAGGTGCCAATGACTATACATTCGGGTATATATTTCTTAATTCGCAAATTTTTTATTAAAGCTCTGATAATGTATACTAGAATACTTTTTTATTTAATAACCTATACCCCAATCGATAATTAGAAATTGGTTAATTATGTCTAAACATAAAATTGAATTAGTTATAAGTAAGTTAATTCTGGCTAAGCCTTAAGGTGCCAATCATTGTATAGTTTACCCTACATGTTTTTTTGTAAAACTATTTTTTGTTTGTTTTTATTAAGTACATCAACTTACTCTAGCATTACATTAATTTAAATTACTTGTAGATTTACATGTTGTTTAATTGTAAGTTGTAAAAAGTCATGTGCCTGTTCACATGTCTAATGTAAGAGAAGATATAATATAAATACAGTCTTCACGGTTGCATTAGATCGTGAATAAATATAAAACATATGACGAAGCTGGTACAAAATAAGGAACAGTGGTTTGATGCAGTAAGCAAGTGGCTAAAACCTAACAAACCGTTCGACCTTCGAATGACGAAGTTTGTCGAAAATTAATACGTGATTGCGATACAAAAGTATGTATATAGTATCCGGGCAGAGAGCTCCCGCAGCGTAGGGGGGAATGTCGAGTGCAGTAGGTTATGACTCGAAAATAAAAGCTGTAGCAAAAGTTTCCGCACACCTTTGTACTGGCAAAGAAGAGGTACTCTATTGAATTTGTAAGGAATGGAGTCCATTTTTATACAAAATGGCAGTCGTAGAAGATCCCGGGGGCATGTTCTGCATTTGTTCTGAACGGTACGCGCAGCTCGGAGGCTGCCTTTGTTAATCTACTTAAAGCACGTTTAGATCGATGACAGTTAAAGTACTGTCTTTATCGATATTGTGGCGAGTATGCCCTCGTCGATAGTAATAATTCCAGCCGTGTTTGTCCCTTTCCACAAAACTGGCAGCCGTGTGATGCGTCGCGCGTCGGCGGGCTTCGATTATGTCGCCGTATCGCGGCCAGTGTTTGCGATAGAAAGGGTCAGTCGCGCCTACCTCGCGTCCCTCCTCTGCAGCACCTCGTACAGGACGACGTTGGAGTCGAGGTCGCTGTCCTCGCTGTGCCACTTGTGGTCGTCGAGGAGGGGCTCGCTGAGGTCTCCGCGCGACCTCGCCGCGGCGTCCAGCGCGCGCACCGACCCCGCCACCGCGCGGATCACCAACACCTGAGGGCGCGAGTGCAACCAACTTAATACCACAGAATAGGTAATACTGAACGGCCACTCCCCGCCCCCCTCTGACTTCAGATACCCCACCTCCCCTCACACTCTCTGGGAAACTTGAGGGAAGCCGAGCGAGGGAAAGTAGTCAGGCGCCGACGATGCCGAGCAGGCAGAGCGCCAGCCCGGCCACGTTCACCGCGCTGAGCTGGCCGCCGAAACTAAGCGACTCCACCTGCTGCAGGTTCTGCGGGGAGGAGATGGAAACTCCCCTGCACATTCTCTGCGATTGTGGTCCACTAATGCACAAATGAAGTAATCATCTTGGCAGACAGGTACTGACTCCAGATGAGATACAAAACCTCCCTGTTAAAAACCTGCTGCGATTTCTAACTGCTGTAGGGATTAATAGGGAACTGTAGAAAGGGCGTTCACAAAAGATCAGCGATGGTCGAAGTGGCACAGGCGCAAGTCTGTTAAGGCCACATTCACTCAATAATAATAATGGTCGCCGCTCACTTACCTTGTGTATGATGTGGCCGACGATGCCGAGCAGGCAGAGCGCCAGCCCGGCCACGTTCACCGCGCTGAGCTGGTCTCCGCTCACTTCCACCGCTAAAACCAGGATACACATTTCCTGGAAAGAAGTCGGCTTTCAGTACATATACCTATTACATAATTATACTACGTTACATATTCAACGGGGTGATGCTTATGGGTATATAAATGCCATATTTTCCTGGTTCAGAGACGGACGGACGGACGAACGGAAGGACGGACAACGTAGGCTTATAAATAGGGTCCCGTTTTCACCCTTGGGGTACGGACGTACGAAACCCTAAAAAGAACAAGCGGACCACAATCGTCTAGTCCACCGATCGATCGTTAGACATACCTTAAATATACCGGCAATAGACAAGGTGAGACTAGAGGTGTAGGTGACGACGAGGAACTCGCTGATCTCCATCGCGAAGGCGATCGTGGCGCCGACCGACACCTTCAGCACCGTCGGCAGCAGCAGCTCCGGCGGCAGGCGCTGCAGGTAGTCGAAGCACTCGAACCCTGCAACGTGTTGACGAGCCACGCTTTACGGTTGAGCCCTTTGATTAAGAGGATATTAGGCGAGTACCGTTTTTTACCATACAATCTATGTTACCTCTGCTATGTCCCTATGTTTTGCTTTTTGCATTAATTAATAACTGTATGAACTAGGAACCTTCACAAATTACCAATTATACCGCCCGTTTTCAGACATCCAGCAAACAAATTTGACGAATAAGTATAAACAAAAAAAAGCAAAACATACATACATATAGGCAAAGTCTTTCCAATATTATTCTTGAAAGAATGATTAAAGTCGGTTTAGTTTTGGAGGAGGAAACAGGGGAATACGAAATGATGTTTTTGTCGATTTTATGTACCTAGATAAAATTGGTCCGAGCTGCAGTTGTCTCTTTCGCACTCGGTCGGCGAGGTGTATGGGTGGAGCGGATCGGACAAATATGTATACAGTCGGAAAAGTGACCTATCCTCCAAATTAGCATTTCAGACCGCCTATCCTCTTAAATTACAAAGCGGAAGAACGGTCACGTTCTTGCATTACGTACTCGAAAAATGGACTTGTTTGTCATGTAGCTACGAGTGAGAAGTAATGCCGTGTGTTTTTTTCTTTTGAATGATTTGTGCAACGAGTAAAAGCACAAGAAGGGATTGTGGTACCTTTATTCCGCCTAAAATCAAAAAGTATCTCAATCACGCAATGTCGCTCGTATTGCGACTAAGTAAATTAGGCAACGGGAGTTCAATTTATGCGGTGCGCTATAGGCTAGTCACCTATCTTCCTATCTTAATTTCGATGCTTAATTTAATCAAAGTTTGAGCCTCATCTGGCAGCACCGCATCTCATATTTTCACGCTCTATCCTTTTCTGTCGCTCAGGAACATCATTTGCTAGAGCGAGAAAGGTCGCAGAGTCGCAGCACTGCCGATGCTTCCGCGTGCGGTAGTCAAATCATGAGCAATCAAACAAAAAAAGTTTCATAAAAATCGGTTCAGTAGTTTTTGCGTGATGCTATTACAAACAGAGAGACAGTAATAAAAATAAAAAGTTGATTTGGTGTCAGGGTTACTTAAAAACCATATCATAATCTTTTTCTTGTAAATATCTTCAATGGAAAGACACACTTTGTTACAGTTAAACAATAGTTTACATAACAGACTGACTGACAGACAACGCACAGCCTAAATCGCTGAAGATTGAAACATGAAATTAAGAATACCTACATACATTTCTAAAGAGCATGTAGGGGTGCACTCAGAAAGGATTTTTCGAAAATGCGTAACCCAAGCGGACGAAGTCGATCGAAGTATTTTGTCACGGCGCCCTTGTCAAAATATGTGTGAAATAAGGGATCGAAATTAAAATAACCTTTTCAAAAAAAAACATATAATTAACTGACAGAAAACTACGAAAACACAAAAGATGATAACTTTTTATGACTTGATGTCGTGATTTTTGAGAGATAGTTGATTGGAGCTACGAGTACAGTTGAAAATCCAGCTTTGCATACATAGGAAAGGGGGGAGGGGAGCTCTTCTCTACAAAGGGAATGACCCGTTATCCAAAACTCCATCAAATTGGAACACAATAGAGCTCAATGAGATTCTCTTCTTGTGAAGTGAAATTCGACGTTATCTTCTTCTTTTTAGTTTTTTTGGGGAGCAAGCAGGAGCGCCTCGCGACGCACACTTCGGGATCCCCTGAGCTAGTATAATATGAATCAAAAGAGAACAGGAAACACAGTGGATTCGATCTCGTCACCTTGTGCGAGCTATTTATTTAATAATCTGTGCTTAGTAGCAATGAACTATACATCATCATATCCTAGGCCTTATCATCTGTTTCATTCCTTCTTTCTGCAGCGAAAGCGTGAAACACACTGAAGAGGCACGGGGCAAGGGTATAAGGAACGGGCACGGCGCGGGCATCGTGCCGCTTGGTGCCGCTACAAAACTTTTTCATACGAAATGTATGCAAGCGACGCGTCATGAATTATACTCAAGCTGCATGGAACAGGCAAGACTTGCCCGTGCCGTACCCTTACCGTCTCGCCTCCTGTCGTGACCGGAATCTGCCTGTATAATGACGCACCTTACCGTATCTTGACCTCTTCTGTGTCGCGTCGGTACCTTAACCGTTCCACGCCCGTCCCATACCCTTGCCCCGTGACTGTTGTGTATGTTTAACGCCTAAGGGAAACCTACCGTGGAGCTGCGCCTTCTGAAGTGTTTGAAGACGACGCAGGGTCGGCAGAGGTGTGCGGGGGACTGGCAGTCGATTGCTGGCTTCGACGCGGACTCCGCGGCGCGGTCATTGCCACTCAAGCAATCCAGGAATCTTTGAAAATACTGGGCCAGGCGCCTCAGAACACTGAGCGCCCGGATCAAGACGTCAGTGATGACGATCCATTTTGGTTACTGATCCGCGGTAAGCCAGCAACCAACTGCGACCAGAGCTGGCAGGAGTTATCCTTTTAAAGCGGCTGCCTCGTCAGGCGCGGCGCGGCGCGGCGCATGCCCGACATCTGGAGGCGGAGAGGCGGAGCCTGGCGCTTTACGATTAGACACCATGGAAGGTAGGTGCCCTATAAACTTAACAGTCACTTACGTCAATACTGTTTTTATATATGCTAGCAGCCACGCCCAGTTCACTCCCCCGATAAGATTGAGTTCTTCGCAACCTCCCACCTATACGTATACGCAATAGGACAGTAGCAGGGTAGGGTAGGTATACATACAAGGCCTTACAAAGTTGCAAATAAACCTCTTACGGTAAAGTATAGCATAATCATTAAAAAAAAACGTGGCAAATATCTTTTTTTTTAAATAGAGTTCAAATTCAAAATGTTTTAATCAAAACAGAAACCTTCGCGGTCACGGGCACAACAACCCACCGTTTCATTATACGAGTAGTCAAACGAAACGATAGAGCGGCACGAGAAGTGAAGAGAATGTTAAATAAACTGAATGTCCTACTAGTACACTAACTTACAACGATACTACCTAGACTACCTACTTCAGAATCCAGCAACGATGTTTGTGCAATTTTCCTTTCTTATTCAATCTAAATACTAATGAAATAATATTACTTTCACATTGCGTCTTTAGACCAAACGAACTCTACTTTTTCGGGGTTCCGTAGTCAAAGATAAGGAACACTTATACTTTCGTCCATTCTGACTGTTTGTCTGTATGTCCCAAATATAGCGTACCCGTTGGTTAGGACATTGCAGGCTGAATCACTACTATCTCTGGTGGTAGTAGTCGTTACATAAAAACCACGTCAGAGGCCGTAAGGCTGTCTGAAAAACTTTGACATCAGGGCTTGCCCACACGATAAGAAGAAGAAGATAAAAATAATCTAACCTTCAAATAACGCAGTAAAAGGCAGCAGAGAGAGAAACATCCAGGGCTGTACGTGGAACACCATGTCGACGGGGTTGTGGAGGCCCAGCTTGGACTTCTGCATGAGGAGCTGGGCGAAGGTCCAGCGCAGGCCGGCGGCGAAGGAGGCCACGAGCAGGAAGTTGAAGCCGAGCAGGTTGAACTGCGTCGCCTTGTACGTGAACATGACCAGCCCGCTCGCGATCGTGAGCACGATGCCCACCAGCGACCACGACTGCAACAATACCGACACTGTTACATCCTACCTAGATACTATTATAAACTTTATGAGTAGGTAGGTATATGAATGACCAAAACGTCTGGTCTTGTCAATTTTGTAATACAGGCTGTAAGGAAAAGTATCTTAGTAGTACTTTTTAACCACATATTAAACCCATGAAACTGAACAACTTTTACTATGGGACAAACCTGTAAGAGCAAAAAAATCTGCTGTTCCATACTAAAGTGCAATATGTAATAATAAAATGTCAACAGATTATTTTTTTGCTCTGACAGGTTAGCTCCCACAGTAAAAGTTGTCAGTTTGATGGGTATAGAGTATGTGGTTTAAACTTTAAAGGTTAATGATACTTTTCCTTACACCCTGTATACTAAATATTACTCGCAACTTCGTCCGCACAAATTATATATAATAGATTTAAGGTCAAATCATAAGCTATCAAACAAAAAAAAGTTTCATCAAAATCGGGTCAGTAGTTTTTGCGTAATGCTCTAACAAACAAATAAACAAACAGACAGAATAAAAATTCAAAAATTGGTGATTTGGAATCAGGGACACCTAAAAACCAAAGTAGTAACATTTTTTTAAATATCTTCAATGTAGATTCAGATTCAGATTCAGATTCTTTATTTTGCTAGAATGTATATAATGTAGGTAGTAAACATAATTAACAGATAAAAAAGGATCCAATACATTCTGCCTAGAAGGCGTGCAAAGATATAAATATACAAAGAGAATAATTAGTTATTAACATTCCAAATAAAAATTCTACGGTAATGTCAAAACAAAAAGAAAATATAGTATCATAACCATGTCAATATTATAATTTACAATAACAATCAAACAAATCAAAAGAAAACAAAAATATTAAAAATCAAATCTTATGTCATAGTAAATCAAATCATATTAAATTGTATCAAATATAGTCATGTCATTATTAAAAATATCGTTGACAGAATAAAAACATACATACGTACTACACAAGTTTCGATAATCTATTTTCACACGGACAAAGTCGCAGGACTATTATACGCACTTATTGTGAATTCGACGCGGAACTAAGCCGTCATTCGCACGGGCGTAATTCTATCGCGTGATGAGGCGATTATCTGTCAAATTCAATACAAATAAGCATGTAAAACGGTGAAGGAAAACATCGTGAGGAAACCTGCATACGCCGAAGAACTTCCGATGACTGTGAAGTCTACCAATCTGCGTGGTGGACTGTGCCCTGCAGTTGATGATGTTGAAGCATGTAAATTGCCTTCGCATGGCCAAAATACACCCGAGCACTGTATTGTGTATTGTCACAGTATGGTAGTGTTTAAATATCATTAATTAATTTAAAATCATTACATTACACGAGACGCTACGGCCGTCGGAATAGAACGAACGGTTAGTCGCACTATAAGTAGTTCATTTTCTTCGCTCAGGCACATAGCAAGCACATAGTGCATTCTTTGTATATACCAATGTAATACATAGGTAAGCAATTACTAATGTTTAGTAATACTTGCAACTTTGACGACTGATTACATGTTAGCATAACACAGAATGTAAATAAAAATTAGAATGATAATTCGCATGTGATCAAATTCGCTTTAACTTCGAGCAAAGGGGTTGTAAGACCCGCATTTAAGTTAACAGTTAAAGTGGTGGTTTAGTTTCGACTATCAAATGTAACGAGAATAGTCAGTAGGTACAGTAAGGTCATTTTATAACTATGGAAAACGACTGTTCGCTAGCTGTTTTAATAAATATCTTGGACATTGTCACACAAATTATCTAGTCACATTTAAAGGGCCAGAATATAGCCTGGACTTGTATTATGATGACTAGACAACTGTATAGAATACAAATATATAGGTAGATACAAACATCCATGACTCGGCTACAAATATTCATATTCATCATACAAATAGTTGTCCCTTACGGGATTCGAACCCGCAACCCTCGGCACAGCAGGCAGGTTCACTACCGACTGAGCTACCGGGCTGTCATCAATCATGTAATGTTTTAGTTCCTGGGATAATAACTATATTATATAGTATAGGTCCTTCTTATTATGCTTACTATTTTTTAAGGGGATGATCGGACCATTATACTAAACAACTTTCTCTCTGAAAAAAAAGTCAGCTGTTCCAAACAAAACTACAATCCTATTTGAGACAGCTGCTATTTTTTTCCCGACTTCGATGTTGGCCCCATAGAGAAAGTTGTTCAGTTTGATGGTCTGATCATCACCTTAAAAAACTGTCAGCATATTAAGTTGGACACACGGTATACACGGAGAGACAAAACAAATGTAAAGCACAGATATTGGTTTCTAGATCGTGCATAAAATATCATAAACTTTAATTGGTTAGTATTGAAAATATAACCACTAATTAAGTAGATATTATATTATTTTCCTCGTCTCACGTATCGTTTGATTCATGAAGCAAACCGTTAGATAATCTATACATTTTATCTACGAATATAGCATTTTATACATAACATCCATACATCATAAGGAAAAACCTACAGCCACTATGTCAAGGAAGTAAAGTAAGTACTCGCTATAGTCTTCGCGTCTCATACAATTTTCATTTCGTAACGTTAACAGAAATTGGGTGGTTGGGCTATATCGCTAACAAAAACTAATGTATTTCATTTCCCTACCCTTAGTCGCCTGTACGACACCAAACGGGTGGCCTAATAAATTATAAACCGGAATCCGCAAAAGGTCACTTAAACGGAATATTAAACAAAATTATAAACTGACAGGTTATCGACGGTAAATAGTAAGCTGTCTATTTTATTATATCGCGGCGCCGGCGCCGCCGTTTTACACGGGCAGGGACTCGCCGGCTGCACAATCTTGCAGACTAATTTCAAGTTGATAACAACGTTACGGACGATCTTGAGATAGCTAGCCTTAGCCTGGCACATACGTGAATTCATAACTGCATTTTGCGGCACCGACTAGAGCCCGGACAATCGCGCTAAACTGTACAAAACTCAATAAACAATATTGCAGACACATGCAACCATAATCCCTTGCGGGGTGGATAGCACCTTTGAACAACTATACGTACATACTATACATATTCTCACGCCAGTCGCCACATTGCGCTAGGCAGAGACAACCGAACCGAACCGAACCGAACCGACCGCCTGCATACAGTCATGGTCGTCGGATTCGCGCACAACTCACCTGACCCATTTTAAGAACATCACTCATTTGTTCTACGTACGTACGTCTAGGCCATCCCCTTCCAACATTTCCATTTATGATTACTCTACAATCTGCTCTTATCCATTCTTTCTACTCGTATAAGACCAAATCATATCAACATCCTCTTTCAGGCCACAACGTTTTCTAATCACAGTATTCTCAATTTATCTACCATAGCTACACCACACATGGTACTTGTCCCGTGTTTAAAGTGGGAACAGATAAATTTGACAATGCTTGAATCTATGCAAACCACTCAACAGGGAAACCAAAGTATGTAGTATGACCTTAATCACACCAGTGACGACAAGGCGCATCGATAGTTCAACCGAACCAGTGAAAATTGTTCCGCAAGCTCCGGAGCGCGCTGCATACAAACGAAGTTCCGTCCTATTTCTAAAGTCTATGAAATTTTTGAGACACGATTTAGAAACCAATATCTGTGCTTTACATTTGTCAGATTTCCGATAAAATATATACCTAGTTTCTATGCTAGATTTGTTTGTATGGAAAACTACATAATAAATATTTTAACGGAAATCTGACAATGTATAGGGCAGGTATCGGTTTTTAATCGTGTCTAAAAAATGTATAATGAAACTTATGTATGGAGCGCGCCAACAAGAACCTTGGCATAGGGCGTTACCACGTAGACGCGCGGGTTGAGTAGCGGCCGGCGCGGCGTGCGGCGAGTCGATTCTCACCGATCCCCGCTACCCAATCCGGTTATCAGTTTCGACAAAATAAAAGTTTAGATTTTTTGATACAAGCAAACCACCCGGCACAGGTATTCCCGAGGTCAACGCAAGCCGGTTAAGATCGGAACCCCCCGGAAGTCCTCCCTCTGGTCCGGTGGCTCCGCTCCGTTCAAAGAGCACGTTCATGACTTGACATTTGGTACATCCCTACGTGTGCCCTACATCGTTATCTAGTCGCCACAATACCTACCAGTTTGAACTAGACCTCTAGTCTCACGAGTTATCATAATCATATCATAATCTGTGTGATACTGACCGAGATACTTAGATTCATTCCAAAAACAAGTCTTTAATAACCTTTAATAGCCTTCAAACAGAAATTCCAAATAAGAGATTGGAACCGGTTGTCTGAACATTGTCATCAGCTCAGCCAATGCATGCGCTTTGATAATGATAAGGCGCTCGCAACATCCACGGGGACGACTCCCTCCGAATGTAGACCGAACGTAGATCGAATTAATTCCAGCCCACCCACGCCAGAAATCAAATGAATCATACTTACTAAAAATAACAGACATCTACAATAATAAACACATTATTAATTCATGTGTTTCGTTTCTCGTATCGAATTTCTTGAAAAGTCAATTTGTAGTCAGAATGTACTTCGCAAATTCGGCTTTCTTCATAGGTTGATACTGAGGTCTTGCTACAACCGAGTCATTGTCATCTTGGTTTATATTTTAGAACTCTATGCATGCATACTCTATTTCAAGATGAAATCATAAGCTCGTTTCAGATATTTGTTTTATACGTGAATCGCCTCGATTTCGGCATGAGCTGGAAAAATCGAGTTTAAAGGCTTCCGCACATTGCCGCGATATTATCGACCGATATTATCGAGCGATATGTCACGCATGCGCCCCACCACTAAATGTCGTCTAAAGAGATTGCGTCGGAACAAAATCGCAACGATATTGTCGGTCGATAATATCGCGGCAGTGTGTAGGATCGCGCGCGTCCCCATACAAAATGTACTGGAAATAAATATCGCAAAATCGCAGCGATAATATCGGTCGATAATATCGCGGCAATGTGCGGAAGCCTTTAATGTAGCAAAATCTCGAGATCCTTCGCTTTGCTCGCTCCTGCTTTTAGAACGTACTGCACTGATCTCATATATATCTGTAAAAGCTCTAGGTTTTGGATCGTATGTCTTTTCATAGTGTAGTCAAATCTCGACCTTGCTTTCCGCCTTCCAGATTTCAAGTCGTAAAAACTCGAGCTCGCTTCGCTCGCTCCTGGCTATGATTGTATCACAAGGACATAGACGCATTACAGTAAAATATCGAGCTCACTTAGCTTCATTCGCTCCAGAATTCAGTGAAATCTCGAGCTCGCGTCGCTCGCTCTAGATTTTGGATCGTATATTTGTTTATTGTGAAGTAAAATATCGAGCTTGCTTTGCTCGCTCCGGGTTTTAGAAAATCATAATGGTAAAGGTACTTGCGGCAAGAGTAGGTACCTAAACATTTACTTAAATCACATTTCGTACACCAAACAAATAGGCGCATAATTTTACGTTCGGATCGGCCGGTAACAGCCTACAAAGATATAGCTTGCTAGTGGAACAGGAAAACTTAATGTTTTGCTCGCCGGAATGCTGCCACATCATTATTTAAAGATTTATAACTTGTGCAGGTTGCAATCAAGTTTTAAATTACACATGTATACCTACGTACATATACTGTTGGTATATTTACATATTTTCCTTATACGATGTACCAAACAGATAACAAAATACATTCGATTCACAATGTCACACAGATCATCTAGTTCTAATCAACTCCCGTCATTGAGGCAAATTATTATTCATGTTTACATAATTACATTGTCGTTGGTGCGTCTTTTAGTATTCAATCATGTAACTTCTGAACGAGTTGACCGATTGAAGTCATATTCACACAATGTATTGTGTTTGTTTCGGCGAGGCAGCTCCAAGACTTCTGAGCATTATCGTTATACAAAAAAACCAATTTCTTTCTCTTTACTGTATCAAATGTATAAAATGATCCAATTTTTTTCTTTTCTTGCGCAAAATAAAAACAAAACAAACAAACTGTTTATAGATAAACAAAAAAAGACACATTAAATTTTTTAATTAAATGAGAAACTTATATAAAGAAGACACAAAAATGTACAAACGTTTTATTCTAAGTTTAGTTTTAAAGTAATAAAGTACTGCCTTTTGTTTATCTAAAGCCCTTTCACACTAGCGACATCTCAGCATCGCGCTCGCGAGCTCGCAACGTAATCAAAGTGATAGCCACCTGCCATTTCATTCATTTGGTCTGCGTTTACTTCGAAGAAAGGTTAGACGAGAGAGAACCACCGTAGCGTACAATTTTCTTCAAGAATCTAAAAACTTAACAAAGACCGCGACGGTAGCAGCTGGCGGAGTGTAATGTCATGAGCTCACAAAGCGCGCCGTACTTGCCGAGAGGTAGCTCGTGTGAAAGAGCTCTAACAACCAGCAGTTTATAATAAAACAAAGAGAAATACTGAGCAAGTACTCGCCAAAGTTCTCCTTTGTAACGATTCTTTGGAAGGCAAATGTCAGGTTTCCTTTGGGAAACATTACGAGTGCAAGTCCTCTGTTCTATTCTATTAGTACTCTGTACGGTTTTATAGTCAACGGACTGAATTCCGCCGGCTGATAAAAAAAATCGAAAGTTTTTATTTCGATATCGATTTTTGCAGCATTCTAATGTTAATAATTAAACAGGTCGTCGATAAATCAGAAGCGCGTAACCAAAGTTATCAGAAGGTAGCCAGTATAAGCCCTAACTAACTAACGGAACTACAAGCCATCACCCACCAGTGACCCGCCCGCCCCGGTAAGTAGAAGCAATATCAAATTACGTACTTACAGGTCCTTCTTAACATGTGGACGGTTTTTAAGGGAATCAGAACATCAAACTGAACAACTTTTGCAGGACAAAGGTCGAAATCTCAGTAAGAATGCAGTTTTGTATGGAACTGCTGAGTTGTTTAAAATTTGTTGAACTGTTTTACATAATGATAAGGACACATGACATGCCATCGACTCTTTGACTACTTATATGAGGACTGGTAACGCGTGTAATTCTACTAACAAACATTTCTGCCACTTTTTGCGGGGGACGAGGTAACATGCAATCCGCAACTTTGGATTTTATTCCCCATAACATTAGATTCTAATTTTGAATGTTAAAAATCATGAACAGTAGTCTCGTGTGAACCCCAAACGTTCTAAGTTCGAAATTATAGGCTGTCTCGTTTAGTGATAAGGTATACAATTTAATGTAAATGCACATGATCAATTGATCTTACACCGTGGCAGAGGGGAAATGCTACCGCAGGGCGAGTCCTTATAATACTCGTAAATAGTCAAAGCATCGACTCGATAGAAGGACCCAAAAAATCGTTTTATTTTCTAAAGTTTATTGTAGGTACGGTACAGGCACACTATAAGAACGATGGTACAGGTACAGGTAAAGTAAGCTAAATAATGACCGTTTCGAGGCAAAAGGGTTTGAACATTTTGGCATAGTGGTAACAATAATTTTGCAGGAATTTAGAAAAAAAAATCCAAAATGCGGCGCAATCTGATACCTATGTATATCGATAGAAGATTTATAGAGAACCAAAAATGACATATAACATATTATGGTCCTAAAGTGCAACGTTTTCGAGATATTCCATGTTAAGGATCTTGTGAAGAAAAAAATCCTAACACATTCCCCTCCAATTGGTGGGTTGTTGTACTCACGCCTTTGGTGAGTTGTTGTACACACGCCGGGGGTGGTTGATGAAAACAATAATGGCTAAGTGTGTGTCGAGAAAAAAAGGGGCATTGCAACGCATGCCGGGCCAAGTTAAAATGTGAATAGAACTTACTTTTTTCTCCAATCCGAGGAGAATAGCGAATCCCAGTATAAATATGATGGTAGTGGACTTGGTCATCGTGTACAGTGATATAGTGACCAGTTCGAGGCCCCAGTTGGAGAAGCCGACGTCGATGCCGCTGGCGAGGCCGGTGGGGCCGACGAAGCGCAGGCACGTCATGAACGAGAGCTGCAGCTGCGGCACGCCCGTCGCGCAGCACAGGATCAGCCGCACCACCACGGAGAGGATCCACTTTATGATCAGGTGGTACATCACCAC
Organism: Agonopterix heracliana; assembly: GCA_963693445.1. Classification (NCBI taxonomy): domain Eukaryota; kingdom Metazoa; phylum Arthropoda; class Insecta; order Lepidoptera; family Depressariidae; genus Agonopterix; species Agonopterix heracliana. The sequence continues at coordinate 236,627 of OY856307.1, forward strand.
CGTCAGGGGGTAGTGGAAGTCCTGCAAACATCCGTCCGTTTATTTATGGTCCCTTTGTTAGGGCTGTACTATAATCTAATCACGACGGATTTTTGATCTATCATTGCCTAGATTATTGCCCAGAAGTAGGACAAAAGGCTAAGAAAAAACAGGGCTCATACAGGGTCCTTCTTAACATGCTGACACTTTTTTAAGGGGATGATCAGACCAGATCAAACGAAATCGCGAAAATAAAATCAGCTGTCCCATACATTTGGCTCGAGTAGGTTTACAGTTTTGTATGGAGAGCTGATTTCTTTTTCGCGTTTCCGATGTTGGTGCCATAAAGAAAGTTGTTCAGTTTGATGGTCTGATCATCCTCTTAAAAAAGTATCAGCATATTAAGAAAGACGCTATAAGTCATCTTGTAGGTATGTATATGAAAAAAAATCGACATCAACACTTCCTTCTTGGAATGATAATATAAAATAACAAAGATAATTTTAAATGTTTCAAAGAAAACGTAAAATGTTTTTGAACAGATTAAATTACTAGTTATAGTTTTAAAACAATTATGATATCTGTAGGTAAAGAGAGTTCCAAGTATTCCAACAACAGTAGTGCAATAATACTGATATCTTTTAAATAGATAACATTAATTCCCATAATAGATATACTTACTTTTTTCTGATAACTATCAGAGGGCCTACCATTAGTTTTCACTGTTCCTTACTACAGTAGTTACGTTGCCAATTCGTATGACAGAAATTAGTTCTCGACGTAACCACTGTACGACTGTACGAAATTAAATACAAAAGTGGTGACGTAACTACAGTATTAAAGTAAGGTGAAACCTCATGGTAGACCTACTGATTCTAGGTGGAAAAGAAAACAACATACTAGTAAAGAGGGAAAGTATCTTGAATACTGAATTTACAATCTTGAATATTTAAGGTCAGGTTAAGTGATCTCTAGACATACGTCTAGTAACTAAACTCTAGTCTAGCTGTTTCCACCCTGGTGGGGCGAAAGTAACCTCATTATGTGAATTGGCTGCCATTTTGATTGAAATGCAAAAAATTGGGCTTTGTTTTCACTGAAAGTTTATTTGAAGGTGTAAAAACGATGACATTAAGAAAATCTGATGTCTATACCGAAAAATTTAAAACAACTACCCAAAGAGCAGTGGAGAGCCGCGAGAGATGACGCGACATCGAAATGGCAACAGGCTAGACTAACCGAACTAAACAACTTTTTGCAACAATTTAATGAGTGAACATACTTAGTACTAACAACATTGCAAATGTAGAAACCATAGGATATGGAATACAAATATAGGCATTTTATAATTTTATTTTTGAAAAAATGATATTAGTCTGACATATGAAATATATAAAGCGAGTGTGAATGGAACAGTCAAAAGGGGTCGCACGTACATATGCAGACCAAATTATCAGCATACTTAAGAAGGGTCAGATTAAATGTACCTGAAATCGATGAGCGTTTGATGAAACGACTTATGACTGTGGAAGGGGCAAAAGAAGTGTGTCAGGATCTTAGTCAATGGCTATTACTCTAATGGGACACAGGTGGGTTGAGTATATGTATGTATGAATGTAAGTACCAGAAAATGTGTGATGAGATTTTGTACTGAACTGTGACACTGACATGTGCATGAGTTTAGGGGACCTTTGCCTAGCCGTAGAACAAAACTTGGTCTGAAGCAATGCAGTAGAACAATAAAACTAAAGATAGTACCTATATGAATAAGTAAATGATTTCCAGTTTGACTACTCTGTCCAGACAACAAGTTAAAACTTGAATATAACTTATCTTTTTCTCTTTCGGACTGGTTTGATCGTTAAGACTATCACGACAGACAAAATAAGTTTATGATGTCTTTTTGTTATCTTGTGTGTTATTGTATAAAAACACCTGTTTTACAGATCACCTGTACAATGTTCTAAATGTTATGCTATATTGAAGTACCATACATAATGTATGTGTTACATATGTAGGTATATTATACTTATATTTTACTAGCTTTACCTGCGCAACTTCGTCCGAGTAGAATGATAATGCCACTTACTTGAAAAATGCTGAAACCCCATTTTTATTTTTGCTTTTTAATATGCGTACAAAATGTCAAAAAGATAGGACTAAAAAAAAAATTTCCCATACTCACTGTTACCCCCCATTTTACCACCTTAGGGGTTGAATTTCAAAAAATCCCTTCTTAGTGGGTGCCTACGCCATAATACGCAACTTCTGTCAAAATTTCATAGTTGTAGCTTTAGCGGTTTGTGCTGGGCAATGCAAAAAAAGACTGATGAATCAGTCAGGACAAACGTTTTTATATATATAGATATTATTCGCGATGCTAACAGCCTCTTTTACAATATAATGTATTTAGAATAACAAACTACAACAATATGCCATTACCGTACATATAGTATACTGGGTGTTACAAAAGTAAAAATTAACATTTAAAACCTTTAAGGGGGTCCGCCGACTAATCTGTGGACCATTTAACATATCTCTGTGAAAGGCATTCCCTGCTCTTGTATATAGTTACTAAAAACAAAGACAGAAACAGGATACAAGTGGTATCTGCTTTGATATTACAACTTAATAGTCAACATCAACCCAAAGTATACCTAATTTAGTTGCAAAAAGGCAACAACAATTTTAAACGTATTTTTTTACGAAAAAGTATATTTTTTGTATTTCTACTAAAATATATGGTCTGATACTTTTTGCTCCTTGAAATTGTGCTTGATTTCCTAAGGGTCCGTGTAACAAAAAGGTTAAGAAACGCTGGTTTAGACCATCAAACTGAACAACTTTCACTATAGGAGCAACATCAAATTCGCGAAAAAAAACTGACCTATACTTTTAGCTCGAGTAGTTTAGTTTAGTTTAGTATGGAACATCAGAAATTTTTTCACATTTCCGATATTGGTCCCACTGTAAAAGTTGTTCAGTTTGATGGGGTAAAGCACCCCCTTAAATCTTTACTTAGAAAGAAAGAAAAACTTTATTCACCACTTGTATTTTTGTAACATATAATATGTTGTGTATGCTTACAATATGTGACCAGTAGAATATTAAACCTGGAAATCTATGTGAATAATCACAGATTTGAAATACACTGTAAGAAATTATATGCCATGTCGAATTTAAAGTTTCACACTCAATTTGTGCCATTATTCATTTAACACGAGTTTACAGATTTTTGCAATTTGCTATCATTTGTCAACATTTATGTTTAAAAGTCTTACTTAACATTGTTGTAGATACATATTTCAATGTACATTTTTTTTGAACTAAAATGAAAAAGATTTTGAATATAATGAACATTAGAGTGTTATAATTATATATACTTACTTAAATATGAAACAATTTATATATCACTAGATAAAGGTAATTATAATATGTACTTGACCAATACATGGATGAATTTAGGGGAAAGACCAGCAGTGAGATAATGTAAGATGAGAAAAAAAACAAATTTAAAATTACAACTGGATACTTACTCAATAGTAAACAAAAAATTATTTTAGCATAAACCAGAACTAAGTTTTTTAGCTACCGATACCGGTACAAATAATACAGCAACCAAAGATAAATAAATCGTCGGCAAAATCGCAACGTGGGACAAAACAAGTCACTAACTGATAAGCGTGAACATACCTTCAACAGCCATCTCTGATAGAACGTGAGCCCGATCGAGAGAGAGAAGTATAGGAGGATCAGGCCCAACGATAGGAGGCTCTTTTGGAAGCATATTTCGGACCATTTTCCTTTCGATTTACTTGTAAACACATCTTCTTCGGTCTCGGGCTTTGTAGCCAGCTGTTCATATTTTGCGCCTGGCATGGCGAGCACAAGACGACCGGACGCTGGTATCGAAAGCACTCTGCTGCATAGCAGCTAGATATCATCTAGCTCCGGTTCCCTAAAGTGGTAATTATAAGTTCTTTAATTTACTATAAGTTTGTTAGGTATGTACTGCCGTGTCGTTAGACTACTTGACAATGACAGATGACATGGACGGACTGACTGACAATGACAACACGGCCAGAAACAGCTTTTTGCTTCTTTTTGGCCTGACCTCATAGTTCTTTTGGGTAGGTAATAGCGGTAATAGCATCGACCTAGAACTCAATTCAATGGGTAATAGTCATAAAGGTATTGTACCTAGAATAGAAGAACTGACAGCTGAGAGAGAGAAATGTACCTAGCGGCACCACTGTATAATAGAAAGAGGAAAGAGATACGTGACGCGAGGCAATAGAATCGTTTTCTAGTCTGATATCAATTTTTACAATTTGGTTTCCGTGAATAATTGTGAATCTAAAGTGAAATCGTAGATAATTTTGTGAAATAAACTGACACTACTTCATTAATTTTATCCATGATTTCATGTTAGACTCAGAATTATAGACACTATTCGAATTTTTGCCTGCGAATAGTCTCCTGAAAACATCCAAAAACGGTTTCATTTGACAACTCATGTCAGTTCCTTTATTCCTGTAAGGTATAATACCTTTATGGTAATAGTAAGTATTATGTATATTATACAGCAGTTCCCGAATTCTTTTGGCTACGAAAACCTTTTTGGTTTACCGTGTTTGAGCGGAACCCTAGCTCAAGTAGTTTACTTGTCACTTGTATGCAAGTGCCCTAGATTTGACAGATAATGGCGCTAGTTTGTATGGACCAAGTGCACCAGCATAGCTAGCATGACGCAGTGATACAGCGCTATCACACCTTCGCTCTCTTTCTATTTAAGAGCGAACGAACGAGATAAAAGACGTGATACAGCCGTATCACGTGCTGCATGCTACCAGTGCAGTAGTGTGCTTCAACTTACCGCACTTCAGGCCTATCCATTCATTTTATTTTGATCTAAGTATACAGGAGTAACAAAACACCCTAGCAATACTTAAGGGGGCACCATCAAACTGAACAACTTTCACTATGGAGCGAATTTCGAAATTGTTTTAAATAAATCCGCTGTCCCATACATTTTAGTCAAGACAGCTGTTTTTTTTTAGATTTCGAAGTTGGCTCCATAGTGAAAGTTGTTCAATTTCATGGGTTGAAACAACCCCTTAAGTTTTACTAGGGTGGTGTTTTGTTACACCAAATAATAAGGATACAAAATGAATAAGTAGATAAAACGGCAGTAAGGGCTAGTTACTATTGCCTTTGCGAAAGAATACATAATTTAAAAAAAAACTTGTTTGTTTATGGTAGTATCTTTTTCGTAAACAAAGTGGACAAAGTGAAATTTACATAAAATTATTCGAACTAATTCCTTACCTACTGTTGTAAAATCTGTAGTTTCTGTCTCTGTGTTTCTTCTGCACAATTTACGAATTGATAAAGTAAATTCATAATTCTCCTTTGCAACGCTACTCTTGCATTGTGAGTTTTGTTGTGACGCATTGATGTTTAGTTAATAAAAAGGCGTAGTTGTTACAAAATGACGGATTCAAGTTCATTTTCGTCTCTTATGGCGCTGGTTGACAGCCACTTGTCTAAGACGAGCGTCCAGGAGAGCCGCTCGGACGCGAGTGGCGCGAGCAGCAGGATAGCCATCCCGGCGCTCCGCGGCGCGGGCACGCTCTCCGACACACGCCTGTCCTTCTCCCCCGGCCAGAGGATACCTCTCCCCGAGTTCAGCCTGAGCGAGAGCCCCATACAGAACGTCCTGGCCGAGCAGGTGGCCAACATGCTCAAAGCTAAGGAACTGAAGAGACAACAGGACGAAGAAAAACAGAGACTCGCAGAAGAAATGAAAAAGCTCAAGTTGGAGGAAGATGAATGCATCATAGACTTGATGGAAGCTCTACAGCAGCCGTGCGGGCCGGGCCCCCCGACCGCGCCGGGCACCGACCAAGCACTGAGCAGCAGCAGCTCGTTGGAGTCTTTATTTGAACCTACGTTTATAGATTGTGACGATGTACTCGAGATCTCAAAGACTCCAGAACCTTTGTTACCCTGTATAACAGACATGTCCTTTGTATTGAACCAGAAAGTACAGAAGGGCACGTGCTCGGCCTTTGGCAAAGTTTTAACTTCACGGTTAAAGCCGGTGGCCGCTCCGTACTTGAGGGAAAAAATAGAAAGCAAAATTGTAAGGTTTGATTTCAACACAAAGTCTCCGTGCGACTGTATAAAGGAAAAGTTGAGGAAACCCACTTGTAATGTTTCTTATACTCCTGACATTTTCAGTATTTTCTGAAGAACTCTGCTTTATTTTAACTTTGGGAGAATTGTCGACAAATAATTCCGAGGAATTCATTGTAGTATACACTTAGGTTTACGACATTAATTTTTTATTCTTTTAAATGTAAGATGGTATCAAACAAAATAGTCTCAAAGAATTCTTTACTCCTAGTGTTAACAGCCCCATACATATAAGTGCATAGGTACCCGGAGAAATATTTGATACTAATTTTGTACAACCTAAGTGTAGGGACACACCTGTGGAACGTTCTGTTGAATACGCGCGCAAAACACACCAGTACGCGACATTATTCAGACAAACGTTTGGAGCGGAACGTTCTGCAGGTGTGTCCCTACACTAATTTTTTGACAATTTATACAATGATTTCAAAACCAGTGATTGGTGTAGGTTGTGATTTTTGATACTTTTAACATGGTTTTCTAAAAATCCCAGGTTTGAAATCAAATTTTTTGCATTTATTTAATACTAGTGTTTACCCGCGACTTCGTCCGCACAAATTATATACCAGATTTTAAGTCAGATCATAAGCTATCAAACAAAAAAAGTTTCATCAAAATCGTTTCAGTAGTTTTTGCGTGATGCGCGGACAAACAAACAGACAAACAGACGGACAAAATTTCTAAAAAAGGTTGATTTCGAGTCAGGGATACCTCTAAAAACCATATCAAAATCTTTTTTTTGTAAATATCTTCAATGTACAGACACACTTCAGTTACAGTTTTATAATAGTTTAGACTATTTAACGAAAATTTATTTAAATTTATTTATGTTCTGATTAGACTGATTTTTATTAGACTAATGTTATGGACGAAATAGATAAAAAGTGTTAGTATGGAACAGAACACAAACTCTCCCCGATTGAAATAATATCAGTACAGGGGATGTTTTATTTTTAAAATGCCATCTCCATATATATTATTATTTTTGGGATTTTTAGATAATACTCTGTCAGCAAACAGGTATCCTGGGGGAGGGGATTAGGTGGGATTTATCCTCCTCTCCCCGAAATCAGAATTTACAGTGATTTCTCTTACATTGTTTTTACAATAGACTCCCCTGGACATGAATGTTGTCCGCCCCAAATCAAGTCGGGAAACATGCCTGTCTGTACCTACCTCAATGGATGGAATATCACATCACATATTTTCTCCAGCCGGGATCTCCGAAACAAATCCATGTTAACTAGCAATGAGCGCATTTTGACTTGAAATCACTACCTACCTACACAGTACACCTACACCAGTCACAATCGTGACTGTGAGAAACGTGGATGTTCTGAAGTTGCAGGATATCTCCGAGGGGGTCCTCGGGGAATATAGTGATATCCTTATGCTCAGGCATTGTTTGTTTGTTTGAGCATCAAACAACAAATACTGGACAGATTTTGATGAAAACTTGTGTTTAAAAGCTTATGATTGGACTGGTGTAAATATTTTATCTCGTAACAATGAGCGGATACGATGCGGACAGGGTCGCGAGCAAAATATGAATTGACTGCTCAGAAAATTATTGCTCTTTAGTTTTTCATAAATTAAGTTATCTTTTAGTAACATTGCATTGCTAATGTCCTTACCGAGCCTATTGCGAATAATTCGGTCTGGCGGCGCCAAAGAGAATGGAAGGCAGCGCAACTTATTTTTTCAGTGCAACATTTGCCTATAGAAATAATAATGTACTTACTACATTTGACCAACAATGTATTGAACAGTCACGGTACCAAATAGTCCAAGTCTTATTTAGTCCAACCGTGACAAACAATTAAACTTGCATTCAGTAGGTCTACCATGAGTTTTCACCGTACTTAACTACATGCTGTGATATCTTCAGTACAAACTAGGTGGAACGCTATTTTCCATAGACAGCATCCGCCATCTATCGGTTACGTTTCGAAGTACTAAGTGTTGAATTTGGGTTCGTATCTAAAGTGTAGAGAAAGCGCGCTACACCTCACCGCTGCGCTGTAATAGTGAGAGATTTCGCCCGTATCAACCACTGTCTTGTTGGTCTAGTGGTCTAGACAACCGGCTAACGTTTCGGGTGCATATGGTTCGAGCCTTGTGTCTGCCGTCCGTCTTTTTTCAATTTATTTCATACTGGGGCTCCCCCTGCTGCTAATATGAGGCAACGCCAATAATTAAAACGTCCTAAAATCCAAGGCGACTTACCTATCTATAACCAATATACATATTAATCTATGCTTAACTACTGTAGTTACGTCACCAATTTTGTATTGAATTTCGTACAGCGCTCCTAGTGGTTACGTTGAGAACTAATTTCTGTCATACTAATTGGCGACGTAACTACAGTAGTAAACTACAGGGAAAACTCACGGTAGGCCCTCTGTCCTTGCCTGATGTCTACGAATAAGAATGTATAGAAATGTAAATCAATCTCAAAAAGTTGCACCAAATAAACTATACCGTGTTCCAAATTTGTTCTTTAAAAACTGTACCTTGCCGCCGAAACTCATACAAAATGTCATTTTTCATTAGGTGCCAAAAATTACATGGATTTTGTTTGGAGTTACTCTTCTATAGTTATTCTTATTCGTAGCCTGATGTCCTTTAACACAATATGTTTATAACCAGAGAAAACTAGATTCAATGTGCAGGTGCATCGAGTCATTTGTACTTCAAATGATCTTTGAATTCATGTTATGTCTATGAATAAAGAAATAAATATTTGTTATGTTAATGAAATTAAAAGACAACTGGATGGAATTTTAATATTCTTTTTAATTTAATTAACTAATAATAAATTTACAAACTATTACTGCTTTACAATATTAGTAGAAATAGTAGATTAAGTAAAATTTCTGAAATTAATGCAGTTAAGCTGTGAAAAGCAATTATCTAGAAATGTTGACTTCAATGTTGGTCTTGTCTTATTTTACTTCAGTACTTGATTTTACTCCTTTAGGATTGTATTGTCTACTTTCTATAAAAGTTTTCTGTATCTTTCATAATTATAATAGATTCAATTCAATTAAAACATGAAATGAATAATCTGATATAAATTTATCTAGATAATCCACGTATTTATAAAAAAATATCCTTAATTGATACAAACACATTTATTTTATTTCAAAACATATTTTTTGTGATTTAATAGTTTTTCGCAGTATAACGGCGATATAGACCCTGGAGAGGGGGTGAGCTGGACGCGGGAGAGGGGGTGGGAGTACCCGGGAGGGATTGGAGGGGGTTTAGTCACGTGTCGCCGCTGAAACCTGTGTCCTATAGTCCCTTTATATTCAACTTTGTTGTGGTAAAAGGTAGTGAATTAATTATATGCTTATAAAATACATAATACATTATTTTTCACTATCATTATGAAACTTTCGGTGTACCTACTGAGCAATTACTTAACTCTTTAATTACCAACAAAATTTATCTGACGAACATGATACTTACATCATGTTATAAATTATAATGAGTAAAAATAAATACTGACGATAAATAAAAATCATGAAAACTTAAAACTGTTGCGCTTAAACAATATTTAACATTTTATTTCGTTATTCCAGTCTTTCACAATACTACCTACTAGTTATATGGCCAACCATGCCTGCTAAAGATTAGGTATAAAGTGTTTCTATCTACAATAATTATACATTTAACAAAACAAAATAATGTAACATGTTCTAATCTATTCAACAAAAATCAATATTCAATATGAAGTTGAATAGCCAGCGAGCTAAGGTTGATAGTGGCGGCCCAGCGGCTTGGGGTCGTGGAGCTTCCTCGTGGCTTGGTACACGTCCCGCTCCTTGTCCGGGTACTTGGTGGGCAGGTTCGGCGAGTGTAGGTTCACTTTCGCCGCATATCTGTTGGTATAAATACGATCAATTTTATTATAAAGCGTAACTTAGAATATTTATTTGTAGTTTTGATTAGATTTCCTTTTGATTATATTATTCTTTATGATAACAATGTTTGATGTTTTAATGACCGTCCCTATAAACGCCATAAACATAATATGTATCTATACAGGGTGTTAGGAAAAGTATAAAGTGAGAGGATGAACGCAGGACCTGATCCCGGCGATGTCTATCTCGTAGTGTCCGCCGAGCACGTAGTCGTGGCTGACCGGCTGCGGCTCGCCGTCCTTGTCCAAGTTCTGCACGAAGCCGAGGCAGACCTGACAAACAAACTCACAATGTTACTAACATTCGAAGATAATGTTTTTATTCGTTCATGCAGGTTACTTGGTCTCTACTATCTCACTAATATTATAAATGCGAAAAATTGTAACGATGTTTGTATGTTTGTGAATCAATCACGACATCGACACACAGTTAGAATAAGAATCTGGATTAACCCATAGGATACTTTTTTTTAAAGTTCACGCAGTCGGGAGTTGCGGGCAACAGCTAGTGTTGAAATTAAGTCTCAAAATATACAGGGTGTCCGGTAAATAATGGATAACCCGTTAACTGCTGATAAAGGACCTGAAACCCGTCCAGAAAATGGAGTTTCTTGTCCCGTAAAACTGCCATGGTTTTCGAGATATTTGGACTTTACATTTTTTTCTGGAATTTAGTACCTTTGTCACTCTTTTGACCGTCATGGCCACAAAAGAAGAGAAGAGTTTTTGCAGTCGGTTTTTTGCACAATATTCTCTGACATTTTGCTATCAGACATTTTTCCGGAAACTTCACCCAGTTGTTTCATAAGTTTGAGCATGTGTGGTCTAAAAAAATTTATGGAGACTAGGGTAGCCAAATTTCTCAAAAGTTGCCTATTTTATATAGATTTCAAAATGGTTTCAAAATACGTGCTGAAAACGAGCTAATTCTGCTAAAACGAAATTTCATTTAAAATAAGTTCAATACCTGGTGCTGTTGAATAGTATGCACGAAACACTTAATTGTTTAACACCGATCGCGCAAAAAAACTATGATGTAATAAGTTTGACATGTTTTTCTACAAGTGACCTGACGACGAAACATGTAGATCGATTTCAATGAGATTTTTTTATCGCTTCGGTACTTCTAAACCACGCAACGGATTTTGATACCTACGTTTTCACTGTTATTTAGTGAATTTCTTCTAGAAGGTATAACTAATATGTTAGATCCCACCCGGGCGAAGCTGAGTCGAGTCGCTAGTATAATCTTAACATTTCTTAACTATTATAAAACTGTAACTGAAGTGTGTCTGTACATTGAAATCGCGGGTAAATAATAAAAGAGCTAGAGACCTGTTTCCTGAAGGTGTACCCGTAGCTGGTGGTGGTGGTCTGTCCGCAGTAGTTGCCGTCGCGGTAGATGGGCTCGCCGCCCCACGACCACGGGTCCGTCTCGTGGTCGTGGTCCGTGAGCAGCAGCTGCACGTACTGCCGCCGGATGCCCTCCGCGCGCTGCCGCAGCAGCGCCTCCCGCCCCACGAACTCCATGTCCTTCTGCTTGTCAATGTTACAACAGATGACTATACCAAGTGCTTTTGTGCTCAATTACAGTTATTATTGCCGGCATGTACTGAATGCAGGACAAATGCCTCCTCTTACTAAAGATTGTAAGAGGGCAGTAGACGAGTAAATGATCAACTGTGTCAACAATCTTCGAATTGGGTACCTTACACTGCCGGTCTACTCGACCGCTCGAGTAGCGGTAGCGGTGTCCGGTCACGAGTAAATATCCGTAGAGTGCGATTTTTTTGAAAGTCAAATCAGCAGTAGAAAGATGCATATCTCCATAGTAATTTTGATATTTTCAACTGCTGAGTTCAGCGTATGAGGTTCAAAAATTGTCGGAGACGCCGCTAGACTCGTAAATACGCCATTTTGCATTAAGCAATGGATTATAACTTTCGCGAGTCTAGAGCCGTCGCGCGCGCTTTAAGAAGCTTGACTTTTAGTCGCGTCTGTTGACATGATCCGGGTGTAACTCACGTCGAACTTGACGCGCCAAGTGCGGCCGCACTCGAGCGGCGTGGTCATGGTGTCCAGGTCCTGGCCCCAGAACGCGAAGAACTTCTCGACGCGCAGCGCGCGCGACGCGTAGTAGCCGACGTGCGTGAGCCCGTACTTGTCGCCCGCGCCCACCAGCCGGTTGTACACGTGCAGCGCGAACTTGCAACATTATACACCGTGTTAACATCATACGTTACGTTCTAAAGTTGGTGCTTCAGACCACCAAAATTAACAATTTTAACTACGGAACGAAAATCAAAAGAGAAATTCGTTGATCCATACACTTGAGTTGAGTAGCTTTTTCTCGCAATTTTGATGTTAGCTCCAGAGTCAAAGTTGTTCATTAAAATTTCAAAGTTAGGACATTGCAGGCTGAATAACCTGATTGTCGGAAAAGGAAAATGATTCCGTGCTTCGGATGGCACGTTAAGCCGTTGGACCCGGCTACTATCTCTGGTAGTAGTCGTTACATAAAAACCACGTCAGAGGCCGTAAGGCGGTTTGAAAAAACTCTGACACCAGGGCTTGCCCACAAGAAGATTTAAATTTTAGATGGTCTGAATTACGGTATTTTTTTTTAATCCGCGGCTTCGTCCAGACCGGCTCCCGTCATAATAGCCAGATAAAATACAGTACAGGGTTTAAGTGACAGCCTAGCAAATACTGCAACTGTGAACTCAGACCATCAAATTGGACAACTTTCGCTATGCAGCCTACCTCAGAAAACGCGAAAAAAAATCAGCTATCCAATACCGAACTGCTATTCCTATCCGACTCAAATGTATGGCACAGCTGGTTTTTTTTTCGTGATTTCTTAGTTGGTCCCATGGAGAAAGTTGTTCAGTTTCATGGTCTGATCATCCCCTTATCAGCATATAAAGAAGGATCCTCATTACCTCATTGGGTATATAAAGCACGTATCCCAGCTCGCCGGTGTGGGTCAGATTCATGGCACGGATGCCGTTGGCGAGGCCGACCTCCAGCTCCTTGAAGGTGAAGAAGGGGAAGTTGGTCGGCGCGAGGTCGGTGTCGGTGAGCTCGGAGAGCAGGCTGCGCGTGAAGGGGCCGAGGATGCAGATGGCGGTGTACATGGAGGTGACGTCGGAGAGCGCCACGCCGGGCGTCAGGTGCCGCTGCAGCCACGCCTTGCAGCGCGTCTGCTGGATCGTCGGCGCTATCATCATGTAGCTACATGACCGACCGACCAAGTACCGTTACTATAATTGTTACACAGCTTCTAGACAAACACCAAAGTTATGCAAACATTTTCTAGTTCGTACAAATCTGCCAGTACCTACTCGACTCAAATCATCAAATCATTAAGGTAGAATACTATGGAGTCAGTGTCTAGTACAAAATTCTCGATAAAAGTGTCTAGTCAAATATACACAAACTAAAAGAGTCGTGTTTATGTAATTTTGCGTGCGTGAGAAGAGTACAGCAACATAATATAGCGCGATCTGTGACGACCGTAATATACAATGGTCGTAATCGATTCGATCGAAGATTTTATATTAAGTTTAACACAACGCATACCAAATAGACAGCTCGCCGATGTTTCGACAGATGTTTGAGCTTAGAGAATTGCACTCCAGGGCCTATAGACAACGTATCTTTCGATTAGCGTTAACGACGACGGTAGAAAACAAAAAATCTATGGACTTTACTTATGGTGACGAAAGCAAACGTCAAAATGTTTCGATCGGCAATGTTAAATCCGTACATTCTGTCATTTCTACTAGCGTCTACGCCAATAGAAATGTAACTTTGTCTACAGGCCCAGGTCTGAGCTAACTAGAGAGAGAGAGAGAGGCACGTACTGGTAGTCCGAGATCCTGGCGAGGCTGCAGTCGTTCTCGTAGCCGCCGCGCTCGTTCTGCATGCCGGTGTGGATGATGCTGCCCACCGGCACGTCCACGTCGTTCGAGCACAGGTACTGCAGCAGAGCCACCACCTCTTCGCCCTGCGACTGTACCGACATACCCACTTGTTTCATATCTAGTAAGTTTATTCATTAATAAAAAAAACAAAGTGCGTATCCACGACAGGCTTCGTCAAAGGCAATACATTACTTGCATCCACAACAGGCTTCGTCAAAACTAATACATCAAACACATCCACAACAGGCTTCGTCAAAGAAAATAAACCACTCGGATCCACAGAACGTTTCGTCAATAAATACATACCGTACATCTGCTACAAGCTTCGTCAATCTCCCTACCTACAATCTATAAACCTCCTCCAAAGCCTCCCCCTGTGGGACGGTCCCTAGAACGCTGGCAGCATTCCCCCTCTGAATCGCTAAGCTTATGCGCTGGCGAAGGTAACTGCCAGCCCTCTTATCGCCAGTGGACTCTATAAGGCGCGCAGATATGTCTCTTACGAGCTGTTTTGCTTCAGGTCCCCATGGTCCTAGGGTCTCAACTCCCAAAGGTACAAACACGTACCCCTCTCCAATATCCACATATTTCCGGCGCTTTGATGACTCAGCCGATGCCGCAGCAGCACCTGCGCTTGACGAAGTCCGACTAATATGCGACGCCGCTAATGTGTCCACACAGGTTGCGTCCCATACCAATGACCTCCCCAACTTCCAAGGCCCCACAGTCATGCCATCAGGACGCTTTCCATCTGTGCGTAAAATTCCAGTTGGCTCTCGTACCGCAGGCACATTAGAAGTTGTTAAGGCTCTGCGGATTATGTCGTTTAGGGCAGAGTGCCGCGACAAACGACCCGCGCTGCTACCGCAGGAAAGCCCATGATGACCGAACTGACCAACCCGCTCACCACAGTGGCAAATATGCGGATGAACCAATCTGGCTCCCAGCCTCAAACTCACGGCCAGGGTCAAAGTGGTTCTGTCCAGTAATGTCCCCACATTGGCCGATGGCCAGGCCTGTAACCACAAACCAGATTCTGCCTCAGCAACCGCTAAAAGTCGGGCCCGGTCCCGTAAGCCTGCGCTGCTGTTGAGTATATCCTGGTACACCAACTTACAGAGAGGCTCATCCCACCCCTTCTGAGAAGCACGATTTTCCGGAGGCTCACTGTTCGGACACGCGTCACGCCAAGCAGACTCGGCATCCGACAAGTGCGTCGCCTCCACGGTACCCAGGCATGGGTCAATAATAGTTCCATGAAGACGTCGCACACTATGTACGGACGACAAGTAAGCTGGGAGGGCGATACTGGACACCTTCCTGATTCCTAGGCCCCCCAAACGGATTGGTAGAGAAGCTTGGGTCCAGACACGCTCATCCATAGGACAATTTAAGACTCTCGTGAGAACCCCCCGAATCAACTCATCCAAGGCAGTCATGTGCTCGGTGAATTTCCATATATGAGCGCACCGCAAAGCATACGTAAACTTTGGAACGAACAAACAAAAGCGAATAATGAAAAGAGCCATATGTGAATTTATTTGAATTAATCTTTCCGCAGTTTCATTAAATTTAGTTATTTGTTCATTAATGTACTCTGGAATAGCCTCGTCCAAAATTGGTACCCCAAGAAGCTTGAAGTTTTCCTGGCTAAGAACTTTTATATTTGGTGCCAGGGAATTAAACTGCGCTATCATATTCCGTCTCTCCTCCGAAGCGACCGCACTAGCTATATACAGCTCACACTTTGCAAAATTAAATTCTAGTCCCATTGCACCAAACTCATCAATTAACCTCCTAAAATCATTCAACACTGTCTCGCAGTCACCCCCCACCGTGCCGTCATCCAAATACCAAACGTTGAACTTCGAGACCAAACTTGTCAATAAGGGATGGATGGCCAAACTAAAAATCGCCGGGCCCAATGGATCCCCCTGTTGACATCCAACCGCCGATTGCAAAAAATGAGATCTATACGCCAATACAGATGGTTCGCTGTAGCACTGCCACAAGTAGTTGTAAATTAAAGGGGCCTCCTCCTTTACCCGGCGCAACATGGCACCCCTGTCAACGGAGTTGAACGCGTTTTTGATGTCAACTTTCAACACTACCTGACCCCCATCGTTGATGACAAAAGTGCGAGCTGCATGGACTGCGGCCTCACAGCCACCCTTCGTCCCAAACCCTAATTGCTGAGGCTGAAACCGGCTCGTTAAAATCGGCGCGACATGTTTACAGCACACCTTGGACGCTATCCTACGTAAAGTACAGCCAACCGCTATGGGCCTTATTCCACCGTCCTTTTTCTTTAAGGCGCATAAGTTTGCACCATAAAGAATGCGAGAGATGCTGGATGGAACCTGACCAGACAGCATGTGGTTTACTAGGGACGTCAAATTAGACAGCAGCGCCCGACCGGCATCCCCTGCCACACCCACCAAGTCCTTCAAATGCTGCGGCGTGATGCCATCCAGACCACCAGCAGAGCCATTTTTAAAACTCATAATCGCACCGTGAATATCGTCTGCCGTCGCTATTAGATTCTGGTCGTTCGGTAAAGGAGGATCGGGGAGACTTATCTAGTAAGTAAGAGTTTGAACTTTCTAATTTATCCGTACAGAGACGCATTTTCCGGTAACTTCATCTTTTTTGTAGTAGTTTAGAAACATTAGTCACCAGAGCTTGCAAACGCCTGCAATTTGTGATCTACAATCTTTTTACTCCATCCTAAAATTAAACAGAAACAACAAAATACTTGACTCGAAATAAATGACTCGACTTCTTAGATTTTTTCAAGTGTAACCTATTCAGTGTATCCCATTTCCTCCCGTGGGTGTCGTAAAAGGCGACTAAGGGATCTACCGGAGGATGGGCAGCAGCATCCTCTGAGTACACACATTCAATCCAACTGCGATCGCCAACCCGCCTGCCAAGCGTGGCGATTATGGCAAATCCCCCAATTTTTGGGGAGGCCTATGTCCAGCAGTGGACGTTTATCGGCTGATATGATGATGATGATGAACCTATTCAGTGTCCCACTGCTGGACAAAGGCCTCGCCTTTCTCTATATTCATCAACTCACCAGGAAAAATTCTTTGAAAAATAATTTATATAAATAATGTTAGTAAAATTTATTCCTTTTTTGGAAGTCTGTTGGAATCTCGTGCGCCATTGTTGATGTGACTATTAATACAGGTCGGTTAACAAAAGCTGGCGCGTTCAAAGACACACACGAATGCGTTTTTCCTGTCACTGCGTCCGTGCTTGATAGACACAGAGAAACTTATCATAATGTGTGCGGTGAGTCAAAGGCATTGCGTAAATGTGTGGCACGCGCCAGCTTTAGTTAATCGACCTGTAAGTGAAGGGTCAGGAAGTGTGGTGCCTGCTGACCTGCAGGTCGATCTTGGTGAAGGAGGAGTAGTCGGCCAGGCCGACGGCCTCGCGGCAGGCCCAGTACTCCCGCTGCACCGTCTCGAACCAGTGCGGCTTGCCGAACGTCTTGGTGTGCGCCACGCGGAACGGCCGCTGCTCTTGCGCCCCCCCGCCCCCGCCCCCGACGCCGCCCCCGCCCGCCCTGTCTGTGCCCGGACAACACCACCGTTATACCCTCGCCAAATGAGCAAAGAATTAAAACTTGAAAGATGGAGCCAAGAAATCGAGAGCGAGATAGTCAGTTGTGAAACCTTATGTAAACAACAAAGAATTATTTTTTGTTTCGGTCACCGTGGCAGGTTTTTGTGTTTGGCAAGCTGTCAATCCTACCCATAGAATGTTAGCAAAACAAACCATCTTTTAGTTTGCAAAAGTCAAACTATTGTTGCTGTTCCATGTGCGGCCACGATATGGTTAATCTAGAGTGTAAATCCATACTCGTGAGAGTACACACGGCGACACATCAAGCTATACAAAACAAAAATAAGCTGGCCGCGCGACGTTATACGTTATCACCGTATAAGAAAGAGTATCTAGTATTACACACAGTACGGACACTTCCTGCCCTCACCCCACTTTCTGGGGTAACTTGAGGGGAGCCGAGAAAGAAGCACATACCGGAGGCGCAAGCGTGCAAGCGGGACGGCACGTATAGTAACGTCATCTTGTGTCGCGAGTGCCGGACGGACCTGTGACGTTATTCACTCTACGCGTGGTCAGCTTATGTTGGTTTCGTGTGTCGCCGTGTGTACGTTTAACTACGAGAGTACGCGCTTCTAATATTACCACTGCTGGACAGGCTGTCCGGTACTAAAGTTACAGTTAGTTAATTCTTTGTATCGATTTAGAAAAATCGAAGAAAAAAAAACAGTATTTGGATTTCCGACACTCATACAATAATTTACTTACCACGGAAACAATATTAAAAACGGAATAATAATAAAAAGAGATTGTTTGTGCGCCGCTGTGAAAAAAGATCCCAACCAGACCCCAAGGTCCGTGAAGCTGGTTAAGTTATTATCGTTTATAATCTTAAAAATTTTCTCATTTTATATGGTAACTCGATACTCTAGTCGGTAAAGAGCCTGCCTTCCTAGCTGAGGGTCAATGGTTCAATCCCGCGCCTTATGTTATGACTATCACTAGGTAGGTGTTGGAGCTACAGTCACCGTCGGTGTCGAACCAGGTGGGTCGCTCGTAGCCCATCACCTGCCCGAACACGGCGCCGTGGTCGCGCAGCGTCGGGTAGAGCGGCGACGTGCGCAGGTTGCGCCCCGTCTCGAACTCCGCGAACGGGTACGGCATCCCGTAGTGCACCCCTGTACCACACCATAAGAAAGAGCCTATTAGAGTACTATTACTGTCAGTAAGCGGCCGCTATCCGTGCACTGACACATAGCGCGCCTTAGAGGATGTACGAACAGGTGCACACACTCAGCCGGAGTTGAGGGGCACCTGTTTGTACGACCTTTGTGTGAGTGCACCGAAAGCGGCCGCTTACAATTGTATGAAGCTTTCGTTCTTTATGGATATTTATTTATACTAGGGGTGGCCAAGACGCGCGGTAGACCAGACGCCCGAGTCGACTTTTTTTGTAGCCCGCAGAGTTGGACAAATTACATGACGAATTTGAAATATTGATTTCGAATTTTGAAATATAAATGTAATTTGGTATCAAAGAATTGGAAGTCACATCAAGCTACCCAAAACCAATATAAACTGGCCGCGCGACGTTATACATTACTCTACCTACGCGCGTCCAGCTTATTTTTGTTTTGCGTAGCTTGATGTGTCGCCGTGTGTACAGGTTTTCTTTGTAGACCGCCAAATATATCTGAGTTTCAAAGTAGACCGCATACTTGAAAAGTTTGGCCACCCCTGATTTATACGATATGGCCACAGAGGATTGTACAGAGTAACAGCTTCATAGGAGCTTCGATTACATTAGCCTATTCTTGTAGGGCTGTCTAAAAGGAAATAAATTTGATTGAAGTATGAAGGATAATGTTTTACAATATGTAGTAGGTATATTGTTTTTCTTTTTTTGTTGTTGTTTGTTGTGTTATTTATTATTTGTTATTTAGTTGAATAAAATGAGTTTAAATTAAAAAACCGTTGCCGCCCGATCCGTCGCTTTACGCGGGTGACTCAAAAATTGTATGTACTTACCTGTCACGATCTTTGGGGAAGGTATATGATGAAGGAGATGTTTGTGTTCCTCCTCGTATTATTAAAGCACACAGTGCAATAATTAACCATTTCGTTTAATATTATTAAACTACTTTTAAACGTGCTCGAGTAAAATGAACGATAGGTATCTCACACATTAAATTCACATGACGTTCTACAATGACAGTGACGATCAAACAGAAAATAATCCATAGACATCTTCATATTAACAGAGGTCAGTGGCTCCAATCTCTTTCCGAAAGGAAGAATGGACAATATCTCACACATTAAATTCACACCCTCGTTACGCCGTAACCACCCGAAGCACAGCCAAAGTGTCCCCTCGGCCTCGTTCGTGAGCCCCGTAGGTGAACGCGCACACAATCATACTGCGCATGTAGTGATGCGCCGCTTTTGCGAGCTTGTTTGAAGCTGTAACTCTGTACAATATAATCCTCTGTGATATGGCGCCACTGACACGACGAGCTAATGGGACGGGTGTGAGTAGTGAGCACAGAACATTGTAAGAGTGGTTAGAAATGCAAAGTAGCGCTTTTGCTTCGGAGACGGCTGTCGCCACTTGTCTTCCCGCTCACGCTGCTACAATTACTCATGCCCTCTCGCTCGCACCACGCCGCGCGCCTTATGGTGTTATGCAAATCATTGCATAACCTGTGGCGACACGTTCCACGCCTACTTTGCACTTCTAACCCCTCTTATCCTGTGGGTGTGAGTATGGTATGGTAGGTACCTGGCACCTCCCTGACGCGGTCGCGCAGGAAGCGCTTGTTGTTGTGGAGGCCGAGGAACCTGTTGATGTGCAGGTCGTGCAGGTCGTGCTTGGTGAAGCCCTGCACGATCTCGTCGGCCGTCGCCTCGGCCACGCCGCCCGCCGCCGATATCCCCACCGTCTTCATGCCCGCCGCCACGTGGTAGTTGAACATCTTTGTAATCATACAACAATCACTTTATACCTCAACTAGTCTGCCTCCACGAATCATGGAACAAGTGGCAGTTGAAGTAAAGGTTAAGCATATGCTCAAGACTATATTTCTATAGTTAGAGTTAGAGATATCCTAAAGGTTTTAGGCCTTAGAGGCCTTAGAGAAAAAAAAACACTGTTGGAGCCTTTAGGGTGCCTGTCCACTAAAGCGGAGCTTTCCCCGCTCCGCCAGCTAGCTCCACATCAGTGGACAGGCACCCTTAGGGGGTGCATCAGACCATCAAACTGATCAACTTTCACTATGGAAGCAACATCGAAATCTCGAAAAAAAACACCAGTTTCATTCAAAACTGCAGTACCAACTCGACTCACAGAAAAAAATTACATTTGATTTTTTTCTGTGATTCCGCAGTGGCTCCACAGTGAAGGTTGATCAGTTTGATGGTCTGAAGCACACACTAAAGACTCCAACAGGGTTTTTTACAGCCAGTAGAGCGCGCGTCATCGAGTATGAACCGAGCATGGGCATGATCAACACAAAGTTTCTCGTTCAATTCGGTATGTCAAGTTTTTTTTGGAGGGCTGAATCGAAAACCATTTCGAGATAATTGTCTCAATAATCATATTTTCTATATCAGAGATTTTAAAATGAAAGGATTACAGATATTTTTAGTAAAATAACGTCGTTTTTCGGTCCGTCCAGTGACGTCACTGGAATACCTGTGAACTCCTTGGTAAACATAAAATCAACATTAAATAACCGGCCATTAAGAAAAAAAAAATACATTCACAATGTCAGAATTTGACATTTGATGCTGCCGTATCTGTTTCCAGCATAGAGTTAGAAAGAGGAGGCAGATTTTTTGTTATAAATTTAGCAGTAGGTAGTTTTTCTCCATGGAGTTCAAATAATTTTCTCTACACCATTTTTGCACTTAGAGATTACAGATCAAAATAATTTAAAAATTAAATTTATATTGATAATAATATATCGTTTATTTTCTCTACACAAAGGTTCTTCTTATTCTAATTAAAATAGACACAATTTTACGAGTTGTATGTACTCATTTGTTACCTTTGTGAGAGACTGGTGTCCGTATTAGGTAACGAGACCCATCTGACAGATCACCAGGCCCTCGATAAACTCGATAAACTCGATGAATCGCAATAAGAATGAAATAGGTGTCTTAAAATTATGTCTTCTATCCGTAAAAAAAATAAAAATGAAGACCAAAAAAAACTTGACATACCGAATTCACTGAGTGGGTGTATTATTTCAATACGTAAAGATGGCGTATTAGGGTTGAACTACATCACATAGCACAGCATCGCATTTTTCCGTCGCTCCATCCTTTTCTGTCACTCAGGAACGTCATTTGCTGGAGCATATAAGATAGACGGAACGCGATCGCACGCGGCCGTGCTGTCGCGCGCGGTCGCGTTCCGTCTATCTTATATGCTCTAGCAAATAAATAATAAATAATATTAATAAATAAATGCTTTATTTCATTTCAATTTAGTGGTATACAAAAATGATTCAGTCCCGACGTTCCTGAGTGACAGAAAAGGATGTAGCGACGGAATAATGCGGTTCCGTGCTGTCTACTGTAGTTTAACCCTTATAAATAATTAAAACACTATCTTAAGGGGCCATAGGTCCCGACGAATATTTTCTATGAGAAACGCGATTGCCGAGCGCTACGAAAAGTGTGTGCGTGAGCCGTATTTTCGATTAAAAACAACTAACCAAAGTATTTTTCTAGATTTTATTTATGATTGCACTAGTTAAACTAATGATGAATATGTGAGTATAAATACCAACAATCGGAAACTATTTTAAGTTCTTCTAAACCGAGAAAAATGTTTAAAAATGCATGAAAATACGTCATCTTTGTGACGATTTTCTATCGAGTGAAGTAATTCCAATCGTGTATTCAGTTGATGATTTCACTAGATGAACTATCCAAAAATAACAAGGTATGACTTTAGTTTCGGTAAATGGTATAAATCTAGTCATAAAATGAAAAATAAAAGATGCCTCCGAGGTATTTCCACCTACTATTACGTCTTAAAAACAACAACTTAACATATAATTAGTTTAAAATGTTTGGAGGCGCGTCCCTGGTCGCGCGGCCCCGGAGCGGAGCGGAGCGGAGGTCGTGCCGCCGCGGACAGTTCGATGACACGAATTTAGCTGAGGTATCAACGAAGCCTCGCGACAGCTCCATCCGCGCGATCGAACCATCCGCAGCGACCACTCTGTTCTTCAGCCAGCCTACGCAATCTGCCGCCGTACACTAAGGATTCCGAGGAGCTGTAAGTGCCCAATTGGACTCAGATGAGGCACAAATTTATGAGATGTATGTACGTATGGAATGACGTGCTTTGTAGTCGGGGGACCTCTACGGATGCCTGAGCCAGCAAAAATGCTTTCTTATTCGGATTATATGCTTCGCGGGTTCAAAAACTATAGTTATAATCATTGACTTACCATCTACTGGACGTAGGGTCCGCGCTAAAGTGTCCGAAAAAAAAGACAACTAAAACGTATAAAGAGACCTAATTACGCGACAGTTTTTGTTTGAATGGCCAACGACACGCACGCGAGTGCGCGGCACGCACCGTGACGCGATGGGGTAAAAACTGATTGCTCCCATAGTAAAAGTTGTTCAGTTTGATGGGTAGACTCTTAGTTTAAAAGGATGCTAATCAGTTTCTAGTATCAGTTTCACCGTGTAGTGTGGTCGGCAACATTGCTACAACTAGTGCGGTGTTCTCTCTTAGCATATACTTGTACAGTAGTACCAGGTTTATAAGTCTTATCGATGTACCTGCGCAGTTGACAAATTTTAACAGCGTGCGAAATTATATTGACCAATCAGGACGTGCCACCTTAAATACCTTGCACCTTAAATAAATGACTTGGGGTTTTGTCGGGGACTCGGTCCTGCTCTGCGCAAACAAAGATTGACGAACGGAATTATTATGCTGGTCGTAGGTACTGTACGTATGTACCTGCATAGTGCATAATAGGGCAGTGCCTGTGAGCCTGGGCGCACTGAGCTTTGCTCGGCGATTTACAAGTTAATCTAGATAGGTTTCATGCCTGAGAACATTCATTTTCACTGTCTCCACACAAAGAAAAATGTTCTCGTCCTTTTTTTTCCAACGTCATCTATTTCAGGAGGCTGAAATGTCCTGGGATGAAACTTATCTAGATAGCTTGAAAAGTAAAACATTATCTAAATACAAAATGTCATCAATATTGTTAGAGCCAGAAAACAATTCTAGAAGAAGAATATACCTAAGTACATTTTTTTATTTTAAAACGTTGTTTTTTTTAAGAAAATAAAAAAAAACAATTTTATGAACAGCATAAAAGTTATTGCGAAGCTTTCATTTAGCACTTTTACGTATTCCTTCAAGAAAATATTTCCATGAACTTAATTACAAGTAAACAAGGTTGTTATAAATAGCTCGGCATCCATTCAGAACTTTTAGCATCAGTGTGTTTACATCAAACTGAACAACTTTCACTATAGGACCACCAATAAAATCACGGGAAAAACAAACAGCGGTTCCATACATTTAGTTGGGTTGGTTAGGTTAGTAGTAGGTAAGTAGCAGAGTAGATTAAAAAAAATATTGTTTCATATGAATTAATGTAAATAATAATTAAAGTATATTTCATTCATTCATTTAATATTTAATTATTTTTTACTCCTCCGGGCGGAAAGCGTCAACTTTCGTCCCGCTGCGCTAATACAAGTTACCGCTTTCCGCCTCCGTCGAGGAGAATAATAGTAATTAAGTAACAGTAAATAAGAAAGTATCAGATCACCTGAGATCCTTTCTTACTTTCCTGCCTTCGGTGTGTAATCTACTATTGTCATGATTTCAATATAGGTCCCATTGTAATGTTGTCCCCTAAGGTGGTTGGAGAGCTGTCAATTTCATAAAAAACGTTGTCGTATGACACTCGTAGACGGTGTTAATAAAAGTAATGTTTTATATATGGAAAAATAGCTTAGAAAATCTAGTTTGCGCATATCAAATAATATTTACAATTTGAAATATAATTACGAAGATATAAGGGTTTGAAATTTTGTATGAATAATTTCAAAGCGTGATATATTCGTAATAATATTATAAATTGTAAATATTATTTGATATGCGCAAACTAGATTTTTTAACCTATTTTTCCATATATAAAACATTACTTTTATTAACACCGTCTACGAGTGTTATACGACAAAGTTTTGTATGGACGGAAACCACCTTAAGTATAGAAGTAAGGTATTTAAGTAGACATGTTATGTTAGTAGCAAGGTGTCGGGGTGTGTATAGTATATTATATTAGGCTCACCTCGGGCGCCTCGCCGACGATCCACTTGCAGTCCGGCGAGAAGGCCTCGAGGCCGTTGCAGAGCTTGTGCAGCGAGGCCTTGCCCAGCGCCGGCACCCGCCGCAGCAGCTGCTGCAGCAGCACGTGGAACTGGTCCCAGTCCTCCGCCACGCAGCGCTGCGTCGCGTTCAGTACTGCACAACAACAACCTCACTGTACCCCCGAAGGACTTTGAGACGATGCGCCCAGAAACCTTACCACATATTACTTAATAGTTACTACCGTAACAGATACTGCACTCAACACTCAACCCGATTTCGCGCGCTTTTTCTAATTTTGCGCTTCAGGAACGAAAACTAAAATGCGCCTTATTTCAATGAGCGACAGCCTGCAGGCATCATGTCAACATCTAGCGAGATGCAGTTTGAGAAAGGTAATTATCGCACCTGTCAAACGGGAGTGTCGGGGCACCATGGATCTAAAATCATAAAGGATAGCACTCCTCCTTACAAGCATTGATACAAGAAAATTGGGGTTTGTCTCCGTCTCGTCGATATTTAAAATTTTACGTGTCTCTTTCTATTCCTATGACGTCACAACGAAAATTGAGTATGACAGAAGCTACAATTTTTGACGTTGGATTAGAAAGAGTCAAAGGTAACGTCACTAAAAACAACTACCTAGGGAGAAGAACGATCATTACCGACAACCAAGGAGTATTATCATGTTTCACCGCTTGTTAAGCAGTCTGTGCTTCACTATAGAGGATTCCAAACTTCTTGCGGGGCACTGACTCTACGTCATACCATATGCTCACAACTAGAGGGCGTTAGCTGTGGTTAGGGTAAACAGTTGCATCACTTTAAAGGGTGATTGTACCCATGATACTGCTCAACTTTACCTAAGAAAATAATAAGAAATTGGAAAAAAAACGACTTTTCATACAAACGCTCGATCAGCTGATTGCATGTAAAACGGAAAGCGCATCAAATTACGTTTTTTGATAATTTCTTAGGTAAAGTTGATAAGTATAATTGGTACAATCACCCCTTAAAGTAATGCAACTGTTTACCCTAACACCCTGTATATTCCAAGAGGGTGAAGTCAGAGATATTCTAGCAGTGCCTTAAACCTGTGCCGCGAGCCAGGTAGTGAACCCAACACCGTTTTGTATGGACTTTGGACACAATACACGCCTCGAAATGGAATGTTTTCCTTCAGTATAAAGTGTTACGAATACTCGTAGTAGAAGTTCTCTAACAGTCTGTTTCAGGCTGGGATCGAACCACTCTGTACTGGACGGAAGGCGGGCCATTAGACCACCTACATTTTTAATAGTAAATTACACACCGAGGGCAGGAAAGTAAGAAAGGTCTCGCCTCGGTCAACAAACATGTGATCTGAGGCTTTCGTATTTACTGCCCGAGGTTAGTACACTATTTTTCTCCTCAACGGAGGCAGAAAGTGGCAACTTCGTTTAGCGCAGCGGGACGATTTTTAAACAGACGTTCATGAGCGGGATTTTAAACAAAAAGTCTACAGGAGTCGGAATTTCTCATTTTAAAACCTGACCAGAAATATAAAAAAAAAACATGGTATGGGGGCGCTGCAATAGACTATAACCTTAACCAAACTGGCAGTGTTCGTACAAGAATTAGTTCCAATGATTTTCCGTAACATGGCGTGGTTTTTTATGAATCGACACAGCTGCCACTTGCCAGTGCTTTCTGCGTGGTTTTAGTTACGATCGTAAGACTACAATAATAATAATGAACAATAGGTACAGAACAGGCACTCACTTTCCTCCTGCACGGGCTTGGCGACGGGCTCGAAGCCTCCCGCCAGGATGCAGCCGTCCCGCTCTCGCAAGTATATATAGCCGTCCGGGTCGCGCACAACTGCAATCACAAGTTCGTTCTAATCACTTATACACAATATTATTGATTATAAACATGTTACAGCCATGTTGTGCTATTTCGAATCAACGTCCCCTTAAGACGTAAAAGATTGAAAAAAAAATTTCGTTCTCTGTGTAGTGGGCTCGGTGCTGTAATTGGTTAGCACGTTCAACGTCCCCGTCCAAACCGGGGTTTGGAAGAGCGTGGGTTCGAGTCCCGCCCGAGACAAATTTTTCAATCTTCACTTATACACAGTGTAAAAAAACACCCTATCAATACTAAAGGGGGTGCTTTTTAGTCGAGCCGGTACTGCAATTTTGAATGGGATACCAGATTTTTTTTTCGCGAATTCGATGTTGGCTCCATAGTGAAAGTTGTTCAGTTTCATGGTCTGAAGCACACCCTTAAGTATTACGAGTGTATTGGGAAGCTAGTAGGTTTATAAGTGTAGGGACACACCTGCGGAACGTTCGGCGACGACCTTTTGGTTGATTACGCGCGCGATGCTTTTCCCTACACCGCACCGGCGACACACCATTACGCGCCATGTTTCCTAGTAGACGCGTATTCAACGAAACGTTCGGTGCCGTACGTGTCACGTGTCACTACACTAAGAGAGAGTCACCTGGTGTCATGGGGTCCAGGTTGTCGATCGGCTTCGTGTGCAGGTAGTAGTGCTCGCAGGGCAGCAGGGGCACCTTCACCTTCGGCCGAGCGAGCTGACCGACCTGCCAGAGACACACATACCTTGTTACTGACACACCCACGACCCTCACCCATTTCGAGGTGTTCACAAACCTCAACATTACTAGGCATGTCAAGTTTTTGAGAGCTGAATCGAAAACCATTTCGAGATAATTGTCTCAATAATCATATTTTCTATGTCAGAGATTTAAAAAAAAAGGATTTCATATATTTTAAATAAAATAACGTCGTTGTTCGGTCCGTCCAGTGACGTCACTGGAATACCTGTGAACTCCTTGGTAAACATAAAATCAACCTTAAATAACTGGCCATTAAGAAAAAAATAAAAATTACAATGTCATTATTTGACAAAATTTATGTTGCCGTTTCTATTTTCAGCATAGAGTTAGAAAGAGAAGGAGTCTCGTGGCTAATGGGGTAACAAGTAGACGTTTCGTCGGCGGAATAATATTCTCGCGACCACTTTTACCATTTAGAGATTTAATGTATATTCGATAAAGTGGTCTACTCTAAGCCTAAAGCATGCGGCCATAAAACCATTACGGGTGTCAGGGTAAACAGTTGCATTACTTTAAGGGGTGATTACAATCACATGGGTACACCCATGACACTGAACAATAGGAAAATCGCAATTTTTTTTTCAAGTTTTCGTTCGATCAGCTGATTGAATTTCGTACCTATAGGAAGTACGAAATTTTTTTTACTAATATCCTATTGGTTTCTTTGTTGTTCCTTGGGCTCACCTGCCTCGCCCAGAAGCCGGCACAGTTGATGAAGTAGTCGCACTCGAGGGCGCCGCGCGAGGTCTCCACCCCGGACACGCGCTCGTTCTTACACATCACCGACGTCACTGAACAATCTTCCATCACTCCCACTCCTGTTCGATTTGACATAGAAATACATGTTACACATTGTATAAGTAGTGACTTTCACGCGATGATAGCCCATACGGAAGAGAGCTACGCCTCAATCATGAGAGGTGCGGGCGGTCCCATTCCTGGCCTAGGTTCTATTTGTCATTTACTAGCTCGGCGGTGAAGGAAAACATCGTGAGGAAACCTGCATTCCCGAGAATGGAACAAAATACCATAAGTTCGGAGGTATGCGTAAAATATGTCACATTTATAAATAAAAAAAATAGGCCCCTGATCGAATAACAAAGAAATGGTTTTTGTGTTACTTGGAGAGTCCCCGCATTGCTGTATGTCGACCGAGTTATCGACCAATGAAAATGAGCCTTTAACATTGATTACTATCTATACCACAGAATAGGTTTGGTATATAGTTCTATATACAGAACGGCCACTCCCCGCCCCCCTCTGACTTCAGATACCTCACCCCCTCTCACACTTGAGGGAAAAGTGAGGTAACTCGAGCAAGGGAATGCAGTTAGGCGCACGCACCCGTTAGATTTGACTACATAAAATTGAGTCTTTTCAGTGAATAAAAACGTTGAAAAATAACGTTAAATTCACATTTTCATTAATTCTTTAGCTCAAATACTATTTTTAATAACTGAACGAACAATAAAAAGTAATGAAATGTAGATGATGTTCATACAATGCGTACTAAGTCAACCCTACACATATGTCAAAGACAATTTGCACCGTCTATACTCCACCCAGGAATCCGAGAGAAGAATGTAAATAACGGAGATACCATTGTAGAAAATACCATGTCGAGACAGAAGAAAACTGGAATGAATAACAGTAAATTATCTATTCTACTCGCAAAGGATAATGATATGTTAATGTTGTATGGAAAATGATTAAAAAATAAAAATATAACTTATTTTTTAATAAAAGAAAGTGTGACTGTAAATATTTTATGTCGTGGTCTGGCAACAATCCGATATTTTAGACCTTTGGTTCGTTTTAACAAATTTCTAAAAGAAATCGAATTTTTATTGTATGTACACAATAACGTAAACGCGTCTCTTGACTGTTTAATGCCGTCGTCCGAGTCCGTACACTATGCACGGACGCTACGCGTAGCATAAATAGTCCACGCAGACAGAGTAGCGGGCTTTATGTATAACATAAATCGAAAATTTCATTCAAATTTTCACGATTGTTTTTATTATTTATAGACAGACAATACATTTTAATATCACGCAATTTATTAAGTGCTGTACTAACCTTATTTTATTCAAGGTTTCCGACAACGTAATGTCACTTTGACAGTGACGTTTCTTTGTTTACATTATGTCTCTCGAATTCCTGGATGGAGTTTAAAATAAGACTAACCGTTTTGAACGGCCTCCCTCATCAGTGACATGCAGAACAGGTGTGGGTCCCCGACGCCGTCGTCCGGTATCCACAGTCCGCCGAGTATGTCGTCCACGTGCAGCATCGGCCAGAGCTCCTGGCACCGCTTCGGGGTCACCAGCTCGCACTGTATGCCCCACGAACTGTCTGGGGATAGGCACCACGTCAGATTATTGATTCCACCACTTGTTGTATTTGTATTTTCACACAAGTATGTAAAACGAGCGCGAGAGAGCTCGGTGGTGCGTTGCGGTGAGGTATGGACTCTCAATCATGAGGTCCGGGTTCGAGTCCGCACGTACAACATGCCACGTACCAATGAGTTTTTCTAACTTATGTACGTATTACCGACTGCTGTCAAACGGTGAAGGAAAACATTCAATTCAATTCAAAATCATTTATTCAATATAGGAGCCTGAAGCACACTTATTAAACGTCAATACTTTTTTAAGCTACCACCGCGTCGGAACTTGTTGTCGCTGTAGAGAAGATGCGGCCAGAAACTCTACAGCATAACACGACTTAATGACTATTACAATATAAATTCTTATCATGAGGAAACCTGCATATGCAGAAGATGAAATTCCGATGCATATGTGAAGTCTACCAATCCGCATTGGGCACGCGTGGTGGACTAACGCCCAAGCACCCTCCTAGAGGGTACGCCTGTGCCTTGCAGTGGGACGTATATAGGCTGATGATGATGTAAAACGAATGATATTTATCTGTGGAAACTTTTAGTTGGCAATGTTGTTTTATAAAAATGTTGATACCTTACTATCCTGTAATTAGTCCTTAAGTTTTCCTAAAATGAATAAAATAAAATCATCGATAACAAATTTTTCTTTCTAGGAAACAATTAGGTTGTTCTTAATATTCTGATGGTTTTTAAGGGGATGCTCAGACCATCAAACTGTAACAACTTTTTTTATGGCACCAACATCAATATTGGGAAATAAACTTACTGTTCCATACTAAACTGCAAAACCTACTCGAGCCGAATCTATGGGACAGCTCTTCTTTTTTTTTCGTTTTCGATATTGGTCCTATTGAGATACTTGTTCAGCTTGATGGTCTGATCATTCCCTTAAGAAACCGTCAGCATATTAAGGCGCAATAGTAGGACGAAATACCATGGAGGCATCTTTGATTTTACGACTAGATTTATACAATTTAACGAAACGAAAGACATACCTTAGATTTCTTGGATAGTTTATTAGTGAAATCATCAATTGAATACACGATTGGAATGTAAATAAATTTATTTGAATGGGATATAAAATAGGTAATTTGAATTACTTCACTCGATAGAAAATCGTCACAAAAATGATGTATTTTCATGTATTTTTAAAAATTTTCTCGATTTAGATGAACTTAAGATTTTTTTTTATGATTTCGCTTGATAAACTAATGGTGAATATGATTCGGATTTTCATATTCACCATTAGTTTCATCTAGCGAAATCATAAAAAAAAATCTTTAAAAAGTACTTTTGTTAATTGTTTTTAATCGTAAATACGGCACACGCACGCACTTTTCGGGGGGCTGGGCAATCGCGTTTCTTATCGAAAATATTCGTCTAACTAAACCTATGGCCCCTTAAAAGGGATCCTGTATACTATGTATATCAATAGAGAGAGTCGACTTCAAATTTTGAATAAAGATGATTTGATTTTGAAGAAAATTTGAAGTCGACACGATAAGAAGAAGAATAGAGAGAGTACACACACAGACTGGCTCTTCATCCTCCGGTAGACGGTCATGCGGTCGCGGGTGCGGGCGAGCAGCAGCGAGCCGCACTGCTTCCAGCCCGTGGCGCGCCCGCGCGACTCCAGCTCCTGCAGCAGCTGGATGGACGACTGCGCCAGCCGCACCTGAGCCAGGGACGGCTTGAAGGCTCCCACGAGCCCCGATGAGTGCCATCGGCTGCCCGCGCCTATTCTGTGTACAAATGTAACAAAACGGTTTTATCATTTTTATTTTTTCAATATATTTTTTTAAGGTACTTTTATACAATAACATTATGTATATGACAGTCCCATCGTACCTAATACTTATATTTTACCTACAATAACGTAGTATCACCTATACTATCCCTAATATTATAAATGCGAATGTAAGTTTGTTTTGTTTGTTACGCTTTCACACAAAAACTAAGTACTTAACCGATTACAAAAATTATTTCACCATTAGAATGCTACATTATCCCTAAATACATTGGCTATATAAAACGGCCAAGTGTGTGTCGGGTAAAAATTCTCAGGCGGTACCAAGTTCGCCGGGTCAGCTAGTTATATTATAAAGAGGAAAGATGTGATTTTTTGTTTGTATTGAATAGGCTCCGAAACTACTGGACCGATCGGAATAATTCTTTCACCATTAGAACGCTACATTATCTGTTGTGGACATAGGCTAAAAGAACTGGACAAGTGTGTCTTCGGAAGGTTCTAAGGCGGTATGAAGTTCGCCGAAGTCACCTAGTTATCAATCATGGTAATAAAGAGGACAAATGACATCATAAGTCTGGAAATACTGAGAAAAAGAGTTGCTGATTTGACTAGTATAATCATTGGCATCCTTATAAACTAAGAGTCTACCCATCAAACTGAACTTTCACTAGGGGAGCAAACAGAAAGGATCAAAAAAAAAACAGCTGTTCCGTACTGAACTGTTATGCCTACTCGACTCAAATGTATGCAACAGCAGATTTTATTTTTGCTCCAATAGGTTTGCTGCCATAGAAAAAGTTGTTCAATTTGATGGGTAGACTCTTAGTTTAAAAGGATGCTAATGATATTCAATTTACCCTGTAAAGCCTATTATGATTCATTAATAAATTAAATGAACAATAAATATATAATTTATTATCTTGATTGCATGGGGCAACCCATACAATATGAAATAAATAATGCTCACAGGCACGTACATTGTTCAAACCAAGAGAGGGTTGTTATGTAACACTGCGAACATCGCTAGACCATTGTGTTCGCCCCAAACTCACCCATATTTTACGCATACCTTATTTATTCGCATTTATGGTGTTTTCTTTTCATTCTCAGGTAAGCAGGTCTCCTCACAATGTTTTAGTGAAATAAAGCGCTGAGCTAGTAATAATGATAAATAAAACCATATATAAATTCTGTAGAACTGTGGTACAGGCCAGGACTTGAACCACCACCTCATGATTGAATTCGCTAGCATATGAAAAGATAATAAATGTACAATATAGGACTGAATCTCCTCTGTAAGTGCCTCAAATGTCGCGTTTTGACAGTACTTCTCCGCGACGCAACGCCCCACCGTCTAGAAGAACTAGGTAGTAGTGAATATATACTTATCAGCAAGCCATGCAAGACTACTCTGGATTAAATTGGAAATAATCTGTGTATCATTTATGTGTCATTTACACAAGGCCATTTGGTGAGTCATTCTTCTAAGCCAATCTATTAAGCCAGTCAAATTAATATTCAAAATCGGTATCATTCATTGGATTGTCTCCATTCGCCCAAAGCCAATAATGGATTGGCTTAGTGGAAAGGCTTGCCAAACGGCCTTGTGTAAATGGTACATTAAGGTCCTTTAAGGGGCAATTCAGACCTACTGGCTCACATTGGGCCGGCCGGAATGTGAACGGAGAAAATATGCATAAGTTGCATGCAAATATGAACAGTAATTCCTGTTTACACATTTCAATATCCTTTGCCGCATTAATAAATGCCGTCCGGGCCGGCCCGAACCGAAGCGAGCCGGTAGGTCTGAATCGTTCCTAAGACAACAATAAGAACCGCAAATGACGTAAAAACGTACTTTTCTTTCTCTATCAAAACAGTCTTGTCACCCCACCCCCTCTTGGCCAGGTGGTAGGCGACCGCCGCGCCCATCACACCCCCGCCGCATATCACCACCCTCGCCTTCGAGGGCAGCGCCGTCAGGCACCCCTCGAGCGACTCCAGGTGGTCCAGCGCGTCCAGGCGGCTCGACGCTAACCTGCAACCCACTCCAATGCATTTCAGCTGCGAGTGGAGTAGCCCGTCCCTTATGCTCCTACCCAACATTATGTATCACTTTAACGACTATAACATTAAAAACTGTTTAGCTTATGAAAAAATACACAACATAATACAAAAATAAATTTCTAAAAATAAAATTCGCCGCAGAAATCGCAACCTATTGACATTTCGCTTTGACATGACCACAGATTGATTCCTCGCACAGTGAAATTTTCCCTTAGTTCGAACAGTGCCGTTGTGGCGCTGCTGTCCCTGTGGCAGTTTCAAGTGGTTGTTTTAAGGTTAAATCACAAAAGAGTTCACAAAATGGCGGAGCCGCGTGGCCACTTAATTCGCAAGCCGAATAGACGTCCACTTGAGAGTCCCCTAGCCACGCGGCTCAATATACAATATAGTTATGTTATAAGCATAATCTAATAGCAAAACAATGAGTTTTCCGACAGCTAGTAAAACTTATTTCAAAATCCCGGCGATAGATGGCGTTGACCAGAGAGGGGTCCGAAGAAGAAAATTTTAGGCCATAAAGTTAACAAAAATGCATGACACTGAGTCAGACGCAACCGTTAGCGAAATATATGTTCATGTTTTGCTGCTTACTTTAAAACACAAAATATTACAATTTTAATTGTATTTTATTATCTGCCCCTGCCTCGTCAACGCTTGTTGCACGGCGTGCATGTGAACCCAGCATTAGCTTCAGCCACAACAACATGGCATGACGCTGCGCTGCGCTGGGGTGCGTTCAGAACCTACGCCCAGAGTGCACTCCGAGTGCAACTTTTCGCCCTAACGCCGTTCAGAGGCTCGGTGAAAAGCGTATTACCCATAAGAGCGAGCGAGAAGAACAACCGCACCCAAAGGTTCTGAACGCAGCCCTGGTGTAAGTTTAATATGGTGTCTTATGATGGCGTTTTAGGAGAGAAAATTAAAACTTCTTGGGGAAAATGTCACATCAGCGCCACAACGGCACTTTCGCAACTAAAGCTGTCATAGGCCTGCATGGCACTAGTGATTGTTGTTGTTGTTCGATCTTCGGTTTTTCATTACGGAAAGGCAAAGGGTACAAAACCCATGCAGCCATAGTAGTAGCAGTTGATTTCAGTTGATTTGGATAAATGGAAAACCAGGGGTTAGTCCACGAAACCACGTCAGAGGCCGTAAGGCGGTTTGAATAAACTCTGACACCAGGGCTTGCAGCCCACTCGATAAGAAGAGAGTCCACGATCACGTGATCCGTTGCTGGTGGAAACGGATCACGCGTCAAAGGTGCACTCTGATCACGAGATCAGTTTAAATGCTGGAAAAGGTTTTGATCAAAAATCACTAGGGTCAAATCATTCTAAATGGTCCTTACTAGCACTGTACCAGCCAAGCGGCTTGCCTTTAACAAAAAGTGCAGTATTTTATGGCGTACCGCTAGGACTATAAAACACGGGCAGCGCGCTCGTGGTCGCTAGGATCGGAATAGCATTCCTTTTAAGGTGCGTTCATACGCGTGTCGCGCAGCCCGGCAAGCTTAGGCAATTCGCTGTACATTGAGGCTTCTATAAAGTTAAGTAGTCACAATCACTTTACAGACGAGTCGATGTACAGCGAATTGCCTAAGCTAGCCGGGCTGCACGGCGTGCATGTTAACCCAGCATAACACGGATCATCACTACGTTCACAAACTAATAAGAGAACTACCGCACTACGTTCACAAACTAATAAGAGAACTACCGTACTACGTTTCACTAGTGACCATTTCTCTTATTAGTTTGTGGCATGGAATATACTACTGTTTGTGGTCACCATGGAAACGAATCAAATGCAAAAAATTCTTGACATTATTATTGTAATTTTGAAAGAGAAAATGTCTTTAGTCGAAATAGTGGAGCACAATGAAGTTATCTACACGATACTTGACAAACCTCCCCCTAAGCCTCCGATGACACCCAGGTTAGTACCTAATGCTAATGATCCCCCCTCCCCCTCCCTGCATTGCAGATCAGAAGGAAGAGGAAGGGGAGAGGATTAATCGTTCTAGAGAGAGGAAGATCAATAGTCCAGTAGGTACCTAGGGGAGACTGGGGAGGGTTGATCCCCCCTTTTCATTTTGGTCTCTAACTTTTTTACTATTCACAGTATAAGGATTCTTTTTAGGTTATTTTGTTTAGAATTTATCTACTTACTAAATGTATGAAAGAGGGTAAGCCTTGGTTATATTTGGAGTTATAATTTAATTTAATGTCGTTTGGTAACTCTGTACCATGTGTCCCCTATATAGGCGAGACTTGTTTCCCACCAGTTGGGAGACTTGATCCCTAGGGATCAACACAACTATAAAGTGTTACTGAAAACTATATACGGTACAAAAACCTTAAATACAAAAACAAACTTGACTAATCAGTCTCACAATTTTAATCAGACTCAGAAAAGTTAATTCTAAAGACTAAACGTGTAAAACAAGACTCATTTATAAAAACTGTCAAAAATATTTATTTTTCTATTATAAGTTTGTCTTAAACTGTTTTTCTTTTTTTACGCCTTCTTTCGATTTATATTTCCTCGGCATAATTTCCTAAAAACAAAATCAATATTAAAAGTTATTAAAATTGTCAGCTAATTTGAACATGATCCCCGGGATCACACCACCCCCAAAGAAAAGGATCAAGTCTACCCATACATATCGAAGTTAAAAAACATGTTTCTTTGCGAACCAATTTATCACTTATTTCATGGTAAGTAACGTTAATCTGCAGAACAATAAACGTCTTAAAAGATAAAAACATTTTCAGGACGCAGTTTAATAACATCGTATTAAATAAATCTAGTCAAAACTTACCGTAAATTTAATATTTTAACATAATAAATTTTTAGCGGCCACCATTTTTAAACCTTTGATATCTGCCGAACTAAATCATGGCAGAAAGTTAACATTGCCATAAACGAATAAGTTTTGCTTACGTAAAAAACTGTAACACGCTTGGTAGATTCTTGAATCAAGTTTACCAAGTGTCCCCTAGGGAACAAGTGTACCCACCTTCCCCTACCGTAAAGGCTAAAAATTCTAAAACCTCGGAACCCAATTAGCTTTTGTGAATGTTAATTAGGTACCTACATAAAATACGAGTACTTACCCATTTTTGTACCGCACTCAATTAAAATTATTTCGTTAGGTTCCTAATAGGTACTATTTTTAAAGCAAACATAAAAATAATAATTGACTACTTAATTAAATGTAGGTACAAAGTTTATGATAAAAGCTTCCTTATCTAGCTTTCGAACGAGGAAAGAATGTTGAAAAAAAGAATCTCAGAAACGACACAGGAGTACGATTTTTGAAACTCACACGTTCAAATCAGCAATTCAGCAGTAGATGAAGTAACTACTACTAAGTAACTATACTCGAACATACCTACCTACTTATGATTTTTGAAAGTCAAATCAGCAGTAGAAAGATGCAAATCTCCATCGTAAAGTAGTCAAAGTAATTTTGACATTTTCAGAACTGCTGAGCTCAGCGAATGTGGGGTTGATTTTTCCAAAAAAGTGTGGAATTTGAGAATTTAAACATTAGATAGGTAACTACCTATAGTCCTGCTCTAATTGACCACCTGCATCTCTTGTAAATTTTCTACATCTACCGTCGTAATTCAGTCCCTGAGACTAATTCTTCTTATTTAAAAGAGTTTTTTTTAACATTCTTACCTCGTATGATGGCTAGATAAAATTAAGAAAGTTTTTAATTACCTACAATGCAAAGCAATGAATTTCACCCAAATATCAAAATATCTCGGAAACTAAGCTAAGAATGATCGCATTTATATTAAAGACATTGATGGCTTATAAAATAACTTTAAGTACCTATACAATTTAATCCCACCCAAGGGCGAGCCATATCATACTGTCAAAAAGTTATCAGATCTCATGTAGAGCGCTTCTAACTCTACACGCCCTATCTCTACAATCCCTTCACGAATTCTACAGTGTAGAAGTAGAGGCTACACTACACCTTAGTCAAAATATATGGCTTGGGCGTTTCGTTACCACGTAGGGTAGCACCTAAACAATCATTTATCAGAAAGCTGCTCGGTGGCGCGTTGCGGAGAGGTATGGACTCTCAATCATGAGGTCCGGGTTCGAATCCGCACGGACAACATGCCATGTACCAATGAGTTTTTATAACTTACTAGTGTTTACCCGCGACTTCGTCCGCACATAATATTATATATACTTAAGTACCAGATTATTAAGTCAGATCCACAGA
Source organism: Agonopterix heracliana (assembly GCA_963693445.1). NCBI lineage: Eukaryota > Metazoa > Arthropoda > Insecta > Lepidoptera > Depressariidae > Agonopterix > Agonopterix heracliana. Next base: position 274,679 of record OY856307.1, read on the forward strand.
TTATATAATACTATACGTCAGATCATAAGCTATCAAACCAAAAAAGTTTCATCAAAATCGGTTCAGTAGTTTTTGCGTGATGCGCGAACAAACAAAAAAACAAACAAACAAACACACAAACAAACAGAGAGGCACAACTTCTAAAAAAAGGTTGATTTTGACTCAGGAATACCTAAAAACCATATCGTAGGTAATCTTTTTTTTGTAAATATCTTCAATGTACAGACACACTTCAGTTACAGTTTTATAATACTTTAGATTAGATGTACGTATTACCGACTGCTCTCAAACGGTGATGGAAAACATCGTGAGGAAACCTGCATATGCCACTCCGCATAGGGCACTAAAGCTACAATGGTGGATTAAGCCCAAACATCCTCCTAGAGGGTATGCCTGTGCCCTGCTGTGCAGTGGGACGTAGGTATATATAGGCTGATGATGACGATGATTTATCAGAAAACAAAGACAGTGCGTTTGTAGCAGTGGCTATCTATAACTAGTTTATAAAAACTATAGGTTTAACTAACAACTTTTCAGATACGAATCGGCCTTAGAGAAACGGCTAAGAGAAACAAAGGTGCCTCAACTGCGCCGCACTTTTGGCTACGCAGAGACCCCGGTGACTGCGCCCGACCAGTTCCTGAAGAAAGGGCACGGCGTCCCTCAACAGATGAAGAAGACGGACCACAAGTGCCTCGTGTCCGACAACCTGCCGCCCGTCCCGAAGAGGCCGCCGCCCGGCAAGAAGCCGGAACTCCCGAAAGTCAACTTTAGGGTCATGAACATAAAGAAAGCTATCAAATCTAAGGCGAGGCCGCCTCAACCGAGGTTAGTTTGTTCGCTTGTCACTGTTTTAAAAACTGTGTTGGTTAAATTTTTCTCGGCTGACAGAATCAAAGCTAACTTAAGAGCTAACTAGGTATTTTATTGGTTTATTTTACACATCTCCGCTCCGCTTTGGTGGATTCCGGGCCGTAGTGCGATGCGTTTTCACCGAATCGTAATAGCGGGGCGGAGGTGTGTAAAATCAACCAATAAAATCAGTAAAAAAAGCTTGATTTTGTCAATCAGAGTCAACCGACAATGTCGGAGTTTTTGTGTGTCGCTATTATATTGGGTTCTCTAATTCCAACTAAGGACGATGAGATTTTCCGTTTCCTATTTAGCTTTGTGGCCAATTCTGATAAGAAAATAGATTTTTTTTTGCCAGAAAGATTACTATCCGATATATCTTTTCTAAAGCTGTTCTAAGAATAAGTGAGAGTAAGTGTTTCAAATCTCTGTTTCTGTAATTAAAAATGGCCGTACATTTTCGTTGCTATTTGGAATGGAGTATAGGTATTTTTCTTAGTGTCATCCCATCCTAACAATGAATATTGATACAGAAAAAAATCAATTTTGTTTTCCGATCTCTGTAGGAGTATAGGTACTATTATTGTTAAGTAAAATATCAAATTAAAGATTCAAAAATTATGTCTCGGGCGGGACTTGAACCTTTCGTTCTCTGGCTCGGTGGCTGAATTGGAAAAAGTAATTTTCCGGTTTGGTAGATTGCCGGTTCAAGTTCCACCCGAGACTTTTTCAACCTTTAAGACGCTGTTATACCGTCGAGGCCGTTTTTTGAACACAAACGAAAGTGTTTTAAACGGTGTTTTAAAGTCTGAAATTAAATTATGTCTTATTTAAGGATCGGGCGGATGGGCGACTAGACTGTTCTCAATAACACGATTAGATTAAGTTTACTCGATAGAAAAAAATCCCAAAGTTACCCCTTTTTGTTATGTTTTTTCAATACTATGATTAAACTGCTGATATTAAACTTTTTATTCTTGTACTTAACTAAATACATTAAATATTTCTAGTGAACTCAGGAGAAGTTTTAGCTTAGAAACTCCCATGAGCAAAGATATTGACGAAAAACACGTTTTTTTGCGATCCTGCTTTCAATTGGAGCGGGATGGCTAATTGTAAACTTATGCTTGCAAGAAAGAGACGCTTGCAGTGGGATAACCTAGCCTTAATTTGAAATAGTACAACATGGGTAAATTGTTTATAATCAATAATATTTGAAATAGGTACAATCTGTTCTTAAAAGATGGCTTAGGTAATCGATAAAGTATAAAATGTGAACAACCAACAGACTGGTAGACACCCGGGACGGTCACATAAAGAGGATCAAAGGGTCGGGCGAGGTTCCCGAATACTGTCTGCGGCCGGACTTCGGTCAGATGCCGGCCTACCTGGTGAAGCGCAACAGGAAGATCTACAAGCAGATGGAGCGGCTCAGGATCGCCGAGGAGAACCGCGAGAGCCTGTGCAAGCTAGTGACGGAGCAGGAGCGACAGAAGTTGTTGGAGGTGAGATGCTTGTTCATTATCAGCCTTTAACATGTAAAGGTACCTACTGCAGGGCGCAGGCCTTATGTTAGTAGGTACCTAAGCGTGAGTGTGAAAGCTGCCCACCTCAGGAGCCCATTACGGATGAAATTGTTGACTGTGGACCGTATCTCGGGGATAGCCTGCGAGATTCAAGCGGTTTCTTTTGTCGCAGGACCTGAAGAACAACTGGCAGCTGCTCCAAAAAGCGTTCCTGCAGCTGCCGATGCTCACGGACACCATCCCCAAGATCCTCAAGAAGACCAAGATGGAGCAGGAGCTCAAACAACTAGAGAAGGACATTCTTGTAGTGGAGTCCAACCCCTACATTTATATTTTTGAATGATATTTTTATTACGGATGTCTTTTAGTTTGCTATACAGTATATAGGTACAGGGTCCAACTCATTGTTGTCTCGTCGTCGTCGTCGTCGTCGTCGTCGTCGTCGTCTTTCAAAATCATACTCCGTGCGATTCACATTTTGTCATTTTTTTGCAGATTTGAAAGTGTGAGTTTCGAAAATCGCACTCCAATAGGTATATCATAGTTTCCGTAGAGAGAATTTATAAAATGTTCACGTCGTGCACCACTGCACGATCGATTATGGAAAATGTCAATGTGGAGCACCGTGTGTTTGCATTATCTTAAATTGTAGAATAAACTACCTTTTCATGGTCATACAAGTGTATATTATTTTTATTTATACTACCAAAAAATATAACGATACTTAAGTAAGTAACTTTTATTAGTGCCTAAAAAATCTTGGTCAGAATTTTTCACCAAAATTAAATTAAGTAGTAAGTACTTACCTAAATATTTTTTCGCATTTTAGACAATATTGTTAATTTTAAACATTAGAACTTGCATGTTCTTTTTTAATATGCTGATATACTATATGATAGGGGATGATCATGCAGACTGTCTAACTGAACAACTTTCTCTCTGGCCAACATCGAAATCACGAAAAAAAAATTTGCGTACATAACGGAAAACCTACTTGAGCCAAATATAGGGGACAGCAGATTTTTTTAAATTGTGATTTCCATTCTGTTTGATAGTCTGATCATCCCCTTAAAAAATCGCGATCGCATTTTTCCGTCGCTCCATCCTTTTCTGTCACTCAGGAACGTTCTAGAGCATATAAGATAGACGGAACGCGATCGCACGCGGCGTGCTGTTCCGTTTCGTCTATCTTATAATTATGCTCTAGCAAATGACGTTCCTGAGTGACAGAAAAGGATGCGAGCGACGGCAAAATGCGATCGCGAGCGGCCATGTGTAGTGTAGTTCAACCCTAAAAGTAGCTCGGATTTAATTGTTGATTGCCTAGTCATCAACGTGCCAAGTTGCTCTTTGGTTTGAAAGAAACAGCATCCAGGTTGCAAGCCTATAGAGTGAAATTGATATCATTAGGATCCTTTTAAACTAAGAGTGTACCCATCAAACTAAATAACACAGGGGTGCGATTATTGAACCTCATTCGCTGAATTCAGCAGTCAAAAAATGTCAAAATTACTATGGATCGCACTCCTGAAGTATGATTTTTGAAAGTCAAAACAACGATAGAAAGATGCGTATTTGACATTTTCAACTGCTGAGCTCAGCGAATGAGTTTCAAAAATCGCACTCCAGAACGGAGCAAAAAAAAAACTTTTATTCCATACTAAACTGCAATGCCTACTCGACTCAAATGTATGCAACAGCAGATTCTTTTTTGCTCCGATCGATTTGCTTCCATAGTAAACGTTGTTCAGTTTCATGGTTAGACTCTTAGTTTAAAAGGATGCTATCAATTCCACCCTCTATACTATAGCCTAGGTACGTATTCTTGCTAGGCGTCAAAAGGTAAGGTTCAGGGCCCTATTCAACAAACCTTACAATTGTAATTTACAATTACAATTCTGGGTACATTGCTGGTTACTTATGACGCTAAGCTTGCAGTAGGTAACATAATGCCTAACATTCTTAGCAATGTACCCAGAATTGTTATTGTAAATTACAATTGTAACGTTTGTTGAATAGGGCTCTGGTGCACTAATAAAACAATAAAGGTTTTTGCAAGTAAGTATGTAATTGTATAAGTACCGGGATCGACTACCTGTATGTTATATTATATTGAAGGTACATACCCCTTATTTAAAGTGTCAACATCTAGGTATAGGTATGTTATGATTACTAGTGACCTTTATTTTAGGACTGTGCAAAATAAGTTACAAGATGAACAAATAATTTGACATACAAAGTGTTATTTATTTTATCAATGATGAAATTTACTCTCGTTCTGCCTACCTGTCGTCTTATCTTATGAGCTATGACAAGTTAAAGATAGTTAAAACCATTTACTCACTTATATAATTGGTATGAAAAGTTGTTTTTAACTAAGTTTATTCCACGGCACACTCACAATCGTACTATACCTACCAACTAATCGTACTAGAGTAAAGTTATGTTAGTAGTAGTTAAACACTAGTTGTTTATTTAAAACAACCCAGAAGAGTTAAAACTGGTGACATATGTGCAATAGAAGTAGACATTGAAAAGTGGAAAATAAATGGAAAAATACTGAGGAAGAAAGAGAAAAAATGAAACTTAAATGTTTATTCTTTGATTTGAGGATTAAAGAAGATAACATACGAATGCACTAGGATTTCATTATTTTTCCTTGGGGTAGACGGTAGACCATAGATAAGCTACTATTTTACCAGGAAAGACAAAGTGCTCAGCTGTTCATACTTCGTAGTCTTGGTTGCCTCATCATCATCAAACTCCAATACAATACAGGGGCAAAGGCAGGGCTCAAAAACACCATTGCTTACGAACAATATTATTTTCTTTAAATAGTTAATTGGCAAATATTTAAATAATTGTCATTATTTTACGAAAAACGATGTTTCAAAGTCGTTTACTTACGTAATTCTCGAGCTGACGTTTCTATATAACGTTATCTTGAGTAAAGTTTCTTCTAATAACAGTTTTTAACTTATTTTGCACATCGCAACATAAAGGTAGACATAATTTATCCTACAATATCTTACAGGGTAGGCAGGTAGGTACAACATCTACAAGTATTTGCTAAACACAAACTGACGCGAACTAATAAAAGTTATTTAATACCTTATTAGTTTACTAGAGCTAAGTAGGTACTTTATTGTGCCATATTCTTAGTCTCTAAGAATGTGCAAACAGAATAATGATGTTACCACTCAAAGTGAACAGATCAATAACATTCTAATAGTACCTATGACTAAAGATAATAATATAATTGCTAACTAACTCCGATCAATAACGCTATTAGTCAGAGTACAGTTTGTGTTCATAAATTATGTCTAGTGGAATGTGTAGGCGATATTCGGACACCTCTAACAAAATATTACATTTCCCTCTTTATCGCTGTAAATAAAGATCTTGTTATCAAAAGTTTTATCGCAATGCGCTGCGAAGCTGCTGTTTTATATGTTTAAGCATGGACCAATGAAATCGAGTGGTCGCTGCCGGTGTTGTAAAGATACATTGTGTAAGGAGCGTCTCCTCAGCTCTGTTCAGTCAGCGAAGGTTCTGACACCGGAGTCCCGGGCACCGGTCCCGGTTCGTTCTGAGCAACCGAGGGAGGTACCGACGAGTGCCACTTGTACCATTGACCAGAGTATCATTAGTACTATTACGTAATGGTACTAATGATACAATACAGTGCCAACTGTACCATTGATGGTACTTCTTGATGGTACTTCTGGTCCTACGGGGTGTTTGTCGTTATGTTAGCACGATTCATAGAGTTGCTTCATTTATTAAGTTATAGTGTCTGAAACAATAAGTGATATGATCTACTAAAGAGTGGCACATACTTCTCAATATATTACTAGTACGGTTGACTACACGCTTATAAAGTTTGTTAAACGATTATATGATCAACATATAGGTTTTAAATGATGTAGGTATCATACTGTGTTCTCATTATTTTTAACTAGCTGTCGGACAAAAATCTGACGAGTCTAGAGCGATCTATTTGATTGTAAAGACAATTTAAAACTAAGTAATTGATCATAGTTTAGCATTAGAATCTTACATGACCCAATAATAATTGCCAACACAATCAAACGTAAGCACTTATTGATAATTTAATTCAGCCTGCTATTCAACTCTCAGAAGTCAAATAATTTCGTTGAAAATCGAAAACTAGTAACTTACAGACAGAAGATTCCAAAAGTGTTTTGTTTTTCAAATTTTGGTATGGAACTCTAAAATGGATCGTAAACATAATGCTATTGTTTACGAGATCGTTTTTAGGATTCCGTATATCTAAAGGATGAAAACGGAACCCTATATATTCATAAACCTACGTTGCCTGTCCGTGTCCGTCTGTCCTACCTATTTAGGGAGCTGTAAATTTTGAATCGTAATAGTTAGACAGTCTAAATTATAAGGTTATTACGGATTTACTATCAAAAAATAAAAATGACAAAAAAGAATAATTAATAATACAAAAAAAAATTTTTACAAAAAATTAAAACCGACTTCAAAACTAATAAGGTAAAACGAGTATGCGTGTAGGCCGATGTCGTCTGATCAAAACACCGAAATATTATATTTTGCAGTTCAAACTGACGATTCTGATTTGTTACACACTTTGTAAAGAAATTCACTTTTTAAGATTACATTGAGCTTAGCCTCTCTGTGGTATTCCTGCCCTTGAGCATAGCATGACATATTTTTGGGACTTCAAAGTTATTATCTGATTTACATTTGTTTTTATCATCATCATCCTCCACAATAAGTTCACTGCCGTTCATGTTAGGGGATGATGACACCTATATTTACGAGGTGCTACAAAACAACAAACATTCCCGCAGTGGATTTTGCTTACATGCATCCCGGAACTACACGGGGGACAGATTCTGAACACATCATATTTTAAACATTTTTTAAATCTCTATTGTATCGACTTATTTAAAAACTTGATACATCGCACAATTTGAACTGCAAAAGTTTGAAAATTTACATACATATTATATCTGCATAAAATTTGAATTATATTCAAATTTTTAAGTGTTAACACAAATACTTCGTCACTAACAGCTCAGCTGCATTTAAATCAATTAGAATGTGCTACAGCTCCTTACAACTTGATTTTATTTAGTGAGTGACTGAAACTTTATAAGTTAAGTTTTTGCAGAATATAACAGTAACGTAACTTAAGTTTAGTGTACCTACATCTAAGTGTACATACTATAACGATCCCGAAATCAGCGTATCGTCGTTCGTCTCCCGACTAGATGGTAAGTATAACTGAATCAACTGAAGTAATAATGCTGGTCGGTTATCTTCGTATTCAGAGACAGAATTATACATAGTTGCAAGCGAGAGCGAGCGTGACAGTCAGAGGTAGGCGACGCGCATTATTATATCAGTTGTAGTTTATGTAAAGGTTGAAGCAATGACAAAACCGCGGTACACTAGTAGATTAATTGTTACATTACTTCGTGTTGTGTAAAGGTTCATTCTCTCATCCACTCGATATAAATGGTCTCTGGACCTGTTTGTTTCCATAGTTAGGTCGACAGCTGCACTAAATAAATAAATATTTGATATTACAAAAACATCTTCAAGTAGGTACATTTAAAACTATGACTAACATTGGTATGGGAACATCAAACAGTAAATATCTAAGTAATTATATTTTTTTGTAATTTTTCTTACATTTTGTTGTTTATAAAATCTATAAGTATATTTAAGTAAATGTGTTTAACGACAGATGCTTGGCCACCAGGAGTGCGATTTTTGAATCTCATTCGGTGGGCTCAGCAGTTGTAAATGTTAAAATTACTATGGAGATATGCATCTTTCTACAAATGATTTCACTTTCAAAAATCATGCTTCAGGAGTGCGATTTTTCAAAGTCAAATAAGCAGTAGAAAGATGCATGAGAAGGCTTTTGTATGAGATTTAAAAACCGTTCGAACTCACCGATGACATTCGAAAATCGCACCCCAGATCTATTAACTACGAGTACACGACATGGAACAAACCCTCGCTGGATCGTTTAAGATGTTGTTTTATACATTAGATAGCTGAACATTTCAGATTCGGATAAATTAATATGATTTCGAGGAAAAACAATAATAGCCACAACAATAGTAAGTTTAAACCAGGAAGCTGGCGTAGTGAATAGGTAGAAATATTAGGTCTTACAACATCTAAATCAGCAATTATTTCAAGGGGAGTATCAGACCATCAAACTGAACAACTTTCTCTATAGGACCAATATCAAAATCGTACATATCATACATTCGGGTCGAGTTCGTTGGCAGTTTTGTATGGGACAGGTGTTTTTTTTTCGCGATTTCGATATTGGTCCCTTAAAGAAAGTTGTTCAGTTTTATGATCTGATACTCCCCTTAAAATAGTTTCAGTTAATTTTGTTAGACCTTACTTATATAAATAAGGGTTTAATTAAACGATTAGTACAAATGATTGTTCGAAATGCTACACCAATCGAATGTTATGTACAAGGTAACTGAAGATCCTGCAGGGTTTGTTGTACAGGGTGTGACAAAAAGTTAAAAGAATTATACTTCTTGTTGCTAGACAGGTTAACGAGCTTTAGTGTAGGGACACACCTGCGGAACGTCCCGCGCCGAGCGTTCGGTGGAATAAGCGTCTACTAGGAAAAATGGCGTATACTGGTGTGTCGCTGGTGTAGGGAAATGCGTTGCGCGCGTATTCAACCGAACGTTCCGCAGGTGTGACCCTACACTTAGATTAATGTAAACTTTTCGTAACATCCTGAATGCTGCGGTGTAATTAATTAGTAACAGTTAGGAGGCCATCTACAAGATTGTTTTGGAACTACAACATCGTATTATTTGACAACTTATCCTGTTGTCTAAAACATTTCATGTCGTAGCCGCTGCGTAGCTACTACGCGCCGTAGCGGCTACGACGGACGTAGCCCAACGAAGTATGGGTAACAAAGTAACAAATGATCGAACCATCTTAGATATTGATTCGCTCGAGCGCAGCGAAGACCATTCATTTATCTAAGTGAAGCACATACTTATACATAGTCATATAAGTACTTACTATACATATATAAGGTTATTTCAAATTAGTTGTCTAAACTGAACCAGGGCACTTGTTATCGATAACAGATTCCATATCAATGTTTATATTTGGTATTGATGATTATAGGTATACATAAATATTATCGTTCATATTTATTATTAGACTTACGCTGCAGAGTGCGGGGCGTGGGCGGACATTGACCTGTAAATAATATGACCGCGCGGCGGGTCATTATCACGCAATTGTACTTAGTAACAGTTACCAAATGCATTTGTTAAGTTTCGCCAACTAATTTGATTTAACCTTATAATATGTGTATAGTCAATCGCTTTAGTTTTGCTTTAAAAAGAATTAATACTATAGTGTGCTAAATTAAACTTAAGTTCAGTATCAGTTCACATAGTGTAGAAATAAAAAAATTTAAAAAAGACGCAATCTCAGGCAGACAGACGAGTAGATAACTAATATCACCCTGTAACAGCCTACATTCCTCACAGAACTTTCACATCGAATCGGATTACCTTTTCGATGCAACTTTTTACATTAAGTACAAAAGTTCAATGAGAAAATACTTTAGATACAATATCGCACGAACAATTTGACAAAACGGCAAGTGTTGAGCTGAAGCCTCGTATCCACTAGCTAGGCAACAATTGACGCGCAACACGTGACGCGCAACATGTTCGGCAACGTTGTAAACAACGCGCGACGTTGTTCTGTCAAAGTTTCTTCTTTTTGCAAAAGAAGCAACGTCGCGTCGCGCGTTTTTTTTGCATCGTTGCCGAACTTGTTGCGTGTCAATTGTTGCCTAGTGGATACGAGGCTTTAGCATTTGTGTAGCGTAGCAAGCCACCTCCGAGAAAACGATAAAAACCGACACGTGCCTCTGTCTTTGTTACTGTGCGCATGCGAAAACGAGCGCACAAGACGGTTTGTCTCTTTGTCGCTTTGTCGTGGGTGGCATGCTAGACCTCAACCGAAGACCACCTTCGTATTGCCGAAGTATCACATCGTTACTAAACTTTTTATAAATCGCACGCATGTTGGCCATCACGTTTAATGATTAAAAAACCGGCCAGGAGCGTGTCGGACACGCCCGTGATAGGATTTCGTAGCCTAGCCTATCAACCAACAAAACAATGTAAAAGAAGCTTTATTCCATTGTAGTAAGCTTCTAGAATATCCAGACCCTATCCCACTGCTGGGTAAAGATTTTCCTCATCCTTCTTTTCCTGTCATTGAGCAAAAATAGAAACATCGTCAGTTATGAAAGTGGTTAATTTTATAAAAAAAAAGTTGAGGTACAAAAATGTAAAGGTATAAATTAAAGATGGGGGATGAAAGGGGTTTGTTTTCAAAAAATCTTTTCTTAGTACACCCCTTATCCTCTGTAGAATATAATCAGTTCTATCTTCAGCTGTTTAGGCTGTGCATTATCTGTCATTCAGTCAGTCATATCATAGGTACAGATTATAGATAGTTCGTGAATTAGTACGGATAAATACCACACTGGGAAGATCGACGTCCACTTAGAGGTCACTTGAGTTGCAAGTTGCACAAAATAGATCCTTGTTGATATGACTGTGAGAGTCCGAAGTCTATAGCACTGGGAGTCTCTTCACTATTATGATGGGAACAGCGTAGCCGGTAGCAAACACTTGAGGATGCCGTGTGGCCAACATGCGTCGAATTCAACTAGCATACATCCTACCACACGAATACCTTCTATATCGCGCACAGTTCTCAAACCTCACGGCTGCGCGTGTTCCTTCCATGTAGTGTCATGTGTTCAACACACGCACTGTAGTAGTGTGCGTGCCTACTGTAGCTGCAGCACACACGCACGCAGGCAGTCGTTAGTTGAGAGAGCTGTACCGTTCTTGGCTGTTGTATGGCAGATCGGGGACAAGAAAAAGATCAGCAGGCTAGCTTCTTGTAGAGCGTTGTCCCCGTTGCGCCATATGAATAGCCGAGTACTGCACTAGGCCGTGACGAATAAGTAAATAAGTATTGCTATATACAACACACGTCTAAACTATGACCGTTTCTCATTGCGTCAACTGTTCTCAAGTCATTTCTATACTAAATGAGATGCCATCTCACCAACGTATAGGTAAATTAAATCAGTAAATATTAAAACTATAGGCCGAGGATTTTCTAACAATAGTATAATATTTCCTTTATTTGTATAAGGTTCTTTATATAATATCCAATACATTCAAAGCATCGATAAAGCTGAGAAGGGCAAATTAAGTAAACAATTGAGAAACGGTCTTACACAGTAAGCGAACAGCGTCAGTACCCGCGAGATTAAAGAGAGGCACGGGAATACTGGCCACTGCAACTATATTCTATACCGACTCAAGAAACTCGAGATCGAAGGCGGAAAGCGAGCCAAATAAATAGAGCTACAATACAGAAGGTCGACTTTGCGCAACCGTCAGAGACTGTCTTGTTCTCGATCATGTCACGGTGACTGTGATATCAATAGGTTGTCAAAGTGGACCTTCCGCGGTGTCTCTGGTGGCTCTGCGATGTGTGACGTCACGCGGCGCCTAGGCGTTGGACTCCTTGAGGTCGGTGAGCCTCGCGAGCTGCGCGGGCTCCAGCTCGTCGGGGATGGAGGCGCGGCCGGCGCGCACGGGCGCGGGCGGGGACTGCGGCGCGGTGGGGGGGCCGGACTCCCCCTCCGAAGCGGTGGAGGAGGAGGCGGGGTGCGGCGCCGAGTCCGCCGCACCCTCCTCCTCGCGCAGGCACACCGCCGTCTGCTCCGAGAGCGACGACTCCTCGTCGTCGTCGACCTGCGCGTCGACCTCCGGCTCCAGCTCGGCCTCCACCTCCTCCTGCTCCTTCTTCGGCGGCGGGAAGGGCTCCGGCTCCTCGACCATGGGCGTGGCGGCGGTGATGACGATGCCCACGTTCAGGCCGCAGTCATCCGGCTGCTCAACTTTGGGCACCGCCACACACGGCAGCGGCGACTGCTCCTCCTGAACAACACGCTCTGTATCAGTGACGCTGTCCAGCCGGTCCGCACTTCACAGAGTTCGGGTCGGATCGATCCTGCTAGCAATGAGCTTTCATTGAAAGCAGAATGGACCATTTGAACGACTTTTACGAGGTTTATACGCTTCACACTGTGCAGTTAAATATTAGGACTTTTACTATTACTCTACTAGGGTTACTAAACTTGTATTTTAGGTACATGCAAAAGATTGTAGATTCCTTCCATAACAAAATAACAAGCGTCATGCCTACTGATGATCTGTGATCTGAGCTACTCGTCACAACGGAAGTACCACAGGTTTGGAGAGAGGAGCATAATCCGAAGATAAAGTTAGCTTGTTGCAAAATACCTCGTAGAATATAAAGCGTTTAGTCGTTTTGTTAATCTTCTGACGTCACCTTAAAATAATATGTACAAAGTACTCAAAGTAACACCTGCAATACAAGAGCCAGAGTAAAGTAAGACATAATTAGCAAGCGTAGGTGTACTTGTGTACAAAGCGGCGACAAGAAAGCACACCTATATGTACAACACAACACAACACATAAATAATTATTGGTATTAAAATCAAACCTCTTCCCAATGTTCTTCACACTCCACTGAGGCATGGAAAAAAGTCAATTGATTATAGTTACAATTTTATGGCTACCTGTTCTCGTTCGGGACGGGATGGTCACGAACTTTGCTATTACTATTAACTACGAACAAGTTGCAGCAAGGTCTTAGCAACTAAACTTCAGGCTCGTAAACAATTTCGTAGTTAAAACATACAGTAGGCTTACCATGAGTTTTCACTGTACGTTACTACTGTCGTTGCGGCGTCAATTATGTATGTTATATTTACTACAGTGTAAACTCATGGTAGGCCTACAGTACGCTGGGGACGCATGTCTATAGTAGGTACCTATACCTAGTACACCTAACGCCATCAGTTAACAAAAACTAGAATATAGGTACTTCTTTTCAGAACGTGGAAAAAGTTGTGCGCGTCGCGCGTCACACCCTATGAAGTTTGTTTATGTTCTATGCAGTAGCAGTCAAGAACATTGTAATTCTACAACATTTTTGGTATAGTGGACGTATAAGAAAGAGTATTTATGGCATAGGTCCGCGTCAAGTTCGAATATAATTGGTTCGAGTACTAGAAGAATATAAAACCATAGTCTGGACTCAGTTCAAAGCCGAAGAAGTGACTGTTTTAAAACTACAACAACAAGGTCAACAAGTAACAAGTATTTAAAATCTTTCAAAATGATTTTGAACTGTAATGTAGGTAGTCCTCACGTACGAGTATACCGTACACTGCGTTCATTTAAGACGCTCCCCATAGGTAAACGCTTGGCCGGCCATTTATTGCTGGTTTTTAGGAATCTTCTCGTTATTTGAAAGATACAAAATAGTGAAAAATATAGCAATGATCTTCAACATCTCGGCTTTATTTGCTATGGAGTATATTTCATATTTTTCTACAAAATACATATGAAACCAGTGTTCCAAAGAAAGCCTAAATATTGGAAAAAATGTACTATGTGCATCTACTTTATAACGTGATGTCACTTTTACTTGCGACACACACCATTGTGTAAACAAATTGAGTGTCACTAACTTATAGTTTACTGTATAGTATCAATTATTTATGTATTACTGTATACATAACCTTATCTTAAGAATTTATATTGTAGTTAATAGTCATTAAGTCGTGTTATGCTGTAGAGTTTCTGGCCGCATCTTCTCTACAGCGACAACAAGTTCCGACGCGGTGGTAGCTTAAAAAAGAATTGACGTTTAATAAGTGTGCTTCAGGCTCCTATATTGAATAAATTATTTTGAATTGAATTGAATTGAATTGAGACCTAAAAATGCCGAGATGTACATTTTTTAAGACCAATATTTAATGAGTTAATTAGATAATTGTATTTGGTGCGAATTCTTTCATGAATTTCGAATTTGATTTCCTTGAATTAGAAGGCAGCATAGTGCGACATCATGAAGGACAAGTCAGTCAAAAATTGGTATACCTACTGAAATGAGGTAGTTTAGTAGGGGTGAGGCGGCTCTGAAGGTCGTTCGGTTCGGTTCGGGGAAACCTCAAGTATTGTCTAACTTACGGACAAAGGTGATGGGTGGTACACGGATGGGGTTGGGCCCCTCGCCCTCGCGGCCCTCCTCCTGGCCGTCGAACTGTGCGGCGTACATGTCCTGGTGGTCCCTACTCAACTCCAGGTTGAAGCCGAAGTCCGGCTGGCTGTCCATGGAGTCGCCGAGGTCGGCGGGGGGAGGGGGCGGGGGCGCCGCGGGGGGCGCCCCGCTCTTTGTATTGTTGTTCTCGCTCACGATCACTGGCAGCGTCCAGGGCACAATACACAATTCAACCAACTAATATTTTATTTTTCTCACAATTTACGTTGAAAAATGAAGTTTACACGAACCTCAGTTTTTGTGAAAAGTTATACTATGTATATATTTACTATACTGTACATTAAACAGTAGAAACAAATGAATTCCGATTGACGGTTGACTTTCTTATTGCAATTAAACTAATCGCGTTTAACAGGAGTTTTCTTTTGTGAAGTTCAAATCTCTTCCAATGAATACAATATTATTTTCAAAATTATTTTTTTAAGAATAGGTAATACAGATTTTTATTATCTTTACACACATAATCAATTAAGACTGGCACAAAACCACAGTCGGTGTCGTGTAGTCGACATGTAGGTACATTACATTGACATAGTAGCACACACACTAAGAGATTAAAATGAAGTGTTTGAAGAACCTACAGAAGAGAGCAAAAACATCAAAGATATTCGGAAGAACAAATTGTTGTTATGTTAGGTACATTTAATTGTCTTTGAGATAAAAGCGATAGATTATTAACAAAGAATTTCACAGCACAGTTCCCAAAATGTTTTTCCTATCACTTACATAAGGTTGTATGTAGTACATCTGGGTGCTAAATTAAATGCGTTACATATCAAACATGGTGCTTCTAGACAATCAAACTGTACAACTTACACTACCTATGGGGCCAACATCGAATTCTGCCGTTCCTAGGGCGACCTGGAAGTCCTTAAACCGACTTCGAACCCAGGTCGGTCGCAGTAAGGACAACATGGTCAGGTGGGGATTCTCGGATGCCCAAAATGTGAGTTGCTTGTGTGGAGCTCCACAAACGATGGCCTATCTCACATCGTGCCCTGCGTGCCCTAACACCTACACGCAGGAGGAGCTCATGACCGCTAGCGACGTTGCAAGATCGGTTAAGCACTTCTGGCAAGGTGCTATTTAGCGACTTTGTTCAAAATTTGAAGTCAATACGATAAGAAGATAGAAAATGTCAATAGCTACTTGACCAAAATGTGTAAAACAGCCAGCTGTTTTACAAATCGCTCTTTCAACGTTGGTTCCAAAGTAAAAGTTGTTCAGTTTGATTGTCTGAAGCACAATGTAACGCATTTAAGTTTAAACCTTGACCCTATACTAGCGAATATCTCCGGACCAACGCTTATTTATCTGTGGCCATACAAACTCGGACATGACCTTCCCACCTGACCATACACAACAATACAAAAAAAAAACATACGGGTCGAATTGAGAACCTCCTCCTTTTGTTGAAGTCGGTTAAAAACACACAAAAATCTTCACGGGTCCGGAGATATTCGCTTTCTACAGGTCGCCCCCGGACCGCTTTCCCGCAGTCCCGCCTCCGTGTGGGCACGATGGAGATTGGAGACGCTGGGTCACGTTGAGACGGACGACATGAACCAAGAGCGCTTACGCCGCTCAGCGGCATCCTTATCACAAAGTGTTAAAATCTAAATTAAAAATGTTCCTTACTAACTTTATCTACAAGCTATCAACAAACAACCAAAGAGACAATTCTAAAAATTATTTTATACTTACACTACTTTTTTATAGGTTTTTCTCCCCTCGGTTGAAAAGAATCAATTATCGTCCCGCTGCGCTATAAGTTCTCGCTTTCCACCTCCGTCGAGGAGAAAAAGAGTATACTAACCTAATGCAGTAAATAAGAAAGCCTCAGATCACATGTGATCTGAGACTTTTCTTACTCTCCTGCCCTCGGACATGTAATCCATTATAAGTTTATTTTTCGAATTTTCAATTTTGCAAACCTATAAAAGTAGTGTTTAAAAATAGCTTTTAGGATATATTGTTGTAAGGATCATTTCTAATTTAGGTTTTCTTGTTTTATGATGAGGGTGCCACTAAACGGCATACATGTTCTTAAGTTAAAAACGAAAACTTGCTTCAATACTTGCATTTCTTAGCGAATACACTTTATACAAAAAATTACAAAACATGTTTATAATTTTACACATAGATTATGTTTTCAGGTTAGTTTTGAACACTGCTCCTTGTGCGTGCCTAGATCGTGCTTTTTCATTCAACAAAAGTCTTGCAGCCTACATCACAGGTAGGTACAATAAACCAAGCCGCTGGAACACCGACCGTAGACACTTACCCGAGACGAATCTAAGAACGCAACGTGCAAAACATGCAACAACTGAATGTAATAATGGACTGATTCCTAGCTTCATGTCATTCTCTAAGGAGCCTTGTAGGTAGCATTCAGTGAAACTGTCTCAAAATACCATGCCAACCGGGAACCAAACCACGACCAACCCAACCAGCCACCAAGCCATCTAACGCGTGACACAAACACTTAAAACCACAAGTGTACTAGTGACGTGCCGGTTAAGTTATGGCGTTTACGAGTAAGCGAACTGAAAGATCGATATTTGTGGCTCTCTAACCCAGCACATCACTATACAGCACTAGTTTTTAATTAGTAACGAAACTTTAAGGGTGGATTCAGACCGTAAATCTGATAAACTTTCCCTAAGGAACATGGGTCGAAAAACGATAAATTTTTTTGGACCTCCCATACAAAAGTGCCGATCAGCTGATTGATTTTTTATGGACAGTCCAAAAAAATTCTCGTTTTTCGAACCATGTTCCTTAGGGAAAATTGTTCAGATTCACGGTCTGATTAAAGTTTCGTTATTAATGAAAAATTAGTGGTGTCCCTAGTTAAAAAGTAACAAAAAGTTAGGTACGTGACAATACCGAGCCTCAAGACACTCATAAGATACTTCGCACGGGGACAACATGATTTAAAATTACTTTTATCAATCGTTGTACCTATTGTGAAATATTCTATTATATATTGTCAACATAACGATCAAACAGAAGCGCTGGGTGTAAGACTGTTGGACAAAATATGGACACTAATGGTGCCTTTTTACTGAT
The DNA here is from genome assembly GCA_963693445.1 of Agonopterix heracliana. NCBI lineage: Eukaryota > Metazoa > Arthropoda > Insecta > Lepidoptera > Depressariidae > Agonopterix > Agonopterix heracliana. The sequence goes on from OY856307.1 coordinate 292,388, forward strand.
GCGGAGCTAGCTGGCGGAGCGGAGAAACTGAGTTTTATCAACCACTAAGATTGCATGAAATCTCCGAGCTGAGATTGTATGCAATTTTTTGGTTAGTAAAACTCCGTTTTCCCGCTCCGCCAGAGATAGCTCCGCATCAGGTGGACAGGCACCCTAAAAAATCGCTAATCATTAGTTTGCGATCTGAATAAATGTTTACTTAGTTGTTATCTTGAAGAGATACCTATGTAGGATGTAGCTTTCAAGGTGTGCATTATTTACGAAGCTGATGCGTTCCCATACTAATCGTGGTTTTTTGTATGGGCCCGCCGTCGTTCGCCGTTAGTCAATGTGTCTCAACCCTTAATGTCCTTATATTATTCAACACCCAGCTTCGCACAATTCAAATATAACATATATAATTATAATCTGAAAGCAAGTTGTCCCCATCGCGTCCAGTGCAGTACAGAGAGAATGAGAGAGAAGGGTAGGCCAGTTGAGATGAACTTACGTTCGCTGCTCTCTCCGGGGGGAGTGCCGGGGGGTGAGGAGAAGACGGGGGGCGCGGCCCCGGGTGGGGTCCAGTCCTCGCATCCCTCGCCGGCGCTGAGCGGGTCGCCGTTCTAAAAGCCACATTCACTGGGTTACACTTGTTTGTAATGGTCCAAGAATGTAAAGAATACCTACAGGCATTGACATATGAAATAATGGACGCCGGGTCTAGTACAAAATTCTCGATAAATGTGTTCGAGACTAACTTACACAAACTATAGTACGTGTATAGTAATATAAACCAACTAAAACATTGAAAATGCTGAAATTCTTTTTCGTGCTCTTTTGGTTCGGACACTTTTGAGCGCGGACCCTACGTCCAGTAGGTAGTAAGTCAATGGATACATGCGTCATTTTGTAATGAATGGTTTACGATATAAGATATAACGAACCTCGTCGCACTCCTCGACGATGAGGGAGGGGAAGTTGCCGATCAGGCCGTTGGCCTCCCCGCGCCACCAGCCGTCGTCCACGCCGTGCGCGTCGCGCGACACCACGCGGATTATCTGAGAACGATATCATATCATCACCTTATATTACTTGCTACCCCCGGCCCCGCCCCGCCCCGCCCCGCCACTCTTAGTCTAAGGTTACACGCTAAGTCTCGTTTCAGTCTGGACACGTATATTTGGTTTGAAGGGAAACTGACGCGAGACTGAGCGTGCTGCCATGGTGCTTCAGTCTATCAGTTTCCCTTCAAATCAAATATACGTGACCAGACTGATGGAGCAGACTGACTGACTTAGACAACACGATATACAAGGCGAGTTTGACTAAACTGCCCTTGGTATCAAATAGTAAAACACCATGTTTAGTTAGAGACTTTTAAACTTTCACTATGTAGCCAAGGTCACAAAAATAAAATAAAAATCTGCCGTCAGTTACATACAATTTCTTTAGTCGAGTCGGTTCGGTACTGACTGCAGTTTTGAATGAAACAGCTGATCTTTTTTTTTTTTTCTCGTTGGACGCGAAAGTTGCTCAATATGATGATCTCAACCCCTATTAAATATTACTAGGGTGTTGTTACACCCTGTTAATTGATTCATTAATAACAAATAACCCTTAGAAATCAATAGGATCTACTATGAACCAAAAGCTTCATGAGATCTACAGCCTTTTTCCAAAGTTTAGTGCATGTCAAACTTATTCTTGACGATGACTTCACAACAGAACTAGAATCGAGCTTTCAGATAATTCTGTAGCACAGATATATCATCCAAAGTAAAACATTTTTGCACACCTGTCCTTCTTCCAAATTGAGCTCGTCGCCAGATTCGGCGTCGTAATCGTAGAGCGGGAAGCAGTAGCCGAGCGTCGGCAGCTCGGCCTTCGGCGGCGACGCGGTCGAGACCTCGGCGACGGACTCCTCGGCTTTCGGCTCGTCGGCCTTGGCGACGGGGGCCGAGATCACGGAGATCTGGTCCGGCGACTGCACCACGTCCGCGTCCTCTCCCTCCACCGTGTAATCCACAGATGAGAACGATATCTGGGAAACCAGGCCCGGCGCACTCGACGCCTGCAGGGTAAACAAGTGCAATGGTGATCTAGCCACTGTCGACTTAGGACGTGATATCTTAAGAATACAAGAACAAACCAAAAACGCGAGCGCGTTCCAAATTGAAGACATATAAATTACGAGCAATGCGCGGGGAATTCTCCTAGTTATTTTATTTGTTTATTTATACATAACGTTTTTGGACGCAATGCGCGGTATACAATTAAATGAAGCTTCTATGTTCCTTCTGGTTTGTTCGGCATTAGGTTTACTAGGCTGTTTCGGTACAGAAAAATTTGTTGATGCTTTAAGAGTATAAGATTCTTGATTATAAACTTCGTAGGTATACTTTATTTAAAAATCTGATTAGCTCGGCGGTAAAGGAAAGCATCGTGAGGAAACCAGTATGCGGGAAAATTGCACTAACGAGGAAGACGGGGAGTCAAATGAACACAGATAAGTTATATACCTAGTTGTATTACAAGCTATGGCTTGCAAAACCCAGTAGGTACACAAATAATGAACAAGACAACTCTGACTAGGCAGGCATACCTTAGTAAGCAAACGTTAAGAGGAAATGTCCTCTAGCGTGCTGCATACAAATGAAGTTTCGTCTTCAGACGAAATTTTCAATATGAACCAATTAAAGTCAAAGAGATTTTTTAAATACTCGTACAACCTAGAAACTAATGTCTTTATTTTTATTTTACCAGATATTCGTTAAAATGTATTGTTCCAAATTTAAAGTGGCTTGAAGATTTCCATACCTACAAATCTCACCACAAACATTTTCTTTCTTTTGTAAAATTTCACTGTCTTTAATTGTTTAATAGCCCCGACCACCCGCTGCTAGTTGTCTATTATCTATCGCACTCACCTGCTCGCGCTCGACGTCGAGGTAGTTGTGGGGCACGTAGCCCTCCTCGCCGCGGTAGTTGCGCGCGCGCAGCCACCCGTCCCCGTCCCCCTCCCCGACCACCTCCAGCTGCTCGTTCTCTATTATCGACAGCTCGTCCGGGTTTTGTGCCTGTCCGAGTTCAGTCAGGGATACATTAGTAGAGATCGTTGAAACGTCGTACATTCTGGCTTCAAGTTTATAGCTAGACAATAAATATAATAGGTACTTAAATAAATTGTTTTCTACATTACTCATCTTAACATTAGACTTATTCATTATTACTCCATATATACTGTACGCATATCATATGCAGTACCTATACGTACTGTATGCAGCATTAGGATAGGTGATGAAAAATTGGGACAGGAGAATGAGTTTGTGTACTTGGGATGCATGTTTACCAGAGACTGTAAGCGTGAAGGTGATATTGATTTATTTATTTATTATTGAAGATTGATAGAAGAGTGAAAGCAGGAAATAGGGTACGAGTAAACGGAGCTCTGCATTCTTTTGTGAAAAAAATGTACAAAAATGCACGGATGGCAATTCATAATAATGGAGTGTTAGTCCCGACATTGATTTATGGCAGACGACGTTAAATTGTCTAAGCAGAAGACGCACGAAAGTAGGATTAACGCCGTGGAAATGCGTTCATTGAGAAGTATGTGTGGTGTAACTGAGATAGAGTTTATTTACAGAAAGTTGTGGTCTGAAAGAGGATGTATGTGACAAAGATAGAGAGCTGTGGGCTCGATGCCAACAAACCCCCATTAAGCAAGAAATTGCTCAACGCAAGTGGAAGTGGATCGGGCACACGCTTTGGAGAGAAGAGGACAACTCCGCCAGAGTCGCCTTCACGTGGTCGGCTGGCGGGAGCAGGCGACCGGGGCGACCCGCACACACACACGTGGCGGCGCACCGTCGACGCTGAGCTACGAGCAGCCGGGTTGAGTTGGCGCGACCTTGAACACCAGGCGCAGGACAGGGAGAGGAAGCGACGTCTCACCAGGGCCCTCTGTACCATCGGGGTACCATAGGACAACAACATGTTGAGATGATTTGGTTATATTGAAAGAATGGACTCTGTAGTGTCTCTGTAGTTGAATGTATAAGTAGGTATAATAAAGTATAATAAAATGTACTGTACACGTACGGTGTAAGAGTACAGAGCGGTGCACTTGTAGAGCGGCGCGGCGAGCGGCTCGGCGGGCTCCTGCGCGGAGGCGGAGGCGGGGGCGGGCGCGGCCTCCGCCTCGCCCCAGCTGACCTGCGTGGGGTCGTCCCAGGCCCCGGCCAGCTGCTCCATGCGCATGCGCTCCTCCTCCACTGCGTCTACACACACAAGTACAACTTGTTCACGTTACTACGTAGGTACCGTACATTACAGGTTGGTTAACTAAAGCTGACGCGTTCACAGACACACACGAATACGTTTTCCTGTCAATGCGTCCGTGCTTGACAGAGAAGATAAACTTTTCATTATGCGTGCAGTGAGACAAAGGCATTGCGTAGATCAATGTGTGGCCCGCGCCACCTTTAGTAGAAAATGTCAATAGGTATATAGATTAGATACTCAACCAAAATGTATAGGTACAGTTTTTTTCACGATTTTAAATTTGCTACTTTGTTCAGTTTGATGGTCTGTAGGTAGTTGGTACGGTAGTAATAATTAAATAATCTGTGGTAGTACCCTGAAGTATGTAATGCTAGCTTTATATATAATGTATTTAAATCTCCTGTCGCTTGAAATTGTCCAAACATATTAGAAATTCCGATGCGTATGTCCACCACGCGTGCCCAATACGGATTGGTAGACACCAATCCGCATTGGGCACGCGTGGTGGACTAACGCCCATACACCCTCTCCCTGAGGGTAGGCCTATGATGATGATGATGATGATGTGTCCTGGAGTGCGATTTTAAAAACTCTTACGTTGAACTCAGCAGTTGAAAATGTCAAAATTGCTATGGAGATATGCATCTTACTACTGCTGATTTGACTTTAAAAAATCGCACTCCTGAAACAAAATATTGATAGTGGTTACCGTCGACGTCGTCGTCTTGGTCGTGGTCGTCCTCGTGCTGGGAGCCGGACGTGGTGCGGACGTGTCCGGACGCGGAGGCGACGCCGGACGGTCCGGGCTCCCCGTCCGTGTTGTCGCTGTCGTAGAACGAGTCCGAGCTCGGCTGGTCCTGCACGTTTTGTTATCAAACTTATGTTTTAGTCTAATTCTGCGTTTTTCTAACTTTTTTGGTTTGCGACCCCCTAAATAGCTAATTTTAGTTAAAACCTTTCGGCCACTTCATTATAATTTAAACTTTATAAGTTCTTATTTTATGGATAAATGACACCTAAACTCAACCCCTCTAGGAGGGGATCGCTTCTCGAACGGTGGATCGTGACCCCTAGGGCTCGCGATGGTCTAATTAGACTGATTAGTAGGTACTTAATTAATCAGTTTTTAACATATGTATCAGTAGGTATATGCTGATTTTTTCTTATATTTTTAGAGCATAGCATATGCTCACGACTATATTCCCCGAGGGGGTAGTCAGAGATATTCTGAAACCTCAGAAAATCCACGTTTCACCAGTAGTACCGAGACTCTGTCCAGTGTGACGGGGGGTGAGCCCGTCGCCACTTATAATGGACAGTGGTACAATACATGCCTCGAAATTGAAGCATGCAGGTTTCCTCACGATGTTTTCCTTCACCGAAAAGCCAGTGGTGTTACAAATCGTACATAAATTCTGAAAAACTCATTGGTACGAGTCGGCCTGGACGGGGATCGAACCATCGCCTCCTGCACGGCAGGCAAGGTTACTCGCCACTGGACCACCACGGCTTTTTAGAATACCGACAAATTATCTTTCATCACCCCATCACACAGTCCACTGCATATGCTTATCCCGAGGCGCGACACAAATCTCTTTCCCAACTCTTTCTCTTTAAGATCGTCGCCGGAATTTAGACAACGCTGCAACTATATTATCATTTTAAATTCGCAGTTGTAGCAAAAAAAAAACAATTTAAAGTTAAGGAAAGGCGTGCCTTTCAATCACAAAAACACTGCATAAGAAATTATTTTTCTGAAACAAGCAGCAATGAAGTCCATATATTAAGCTAGATTAAGCGAAGTGCCGTGGTGGGCACGGTGGACGTGCCCACAACCCTAATTGAGGTCGATAGGCTTTCGCTCTGTAAACGTTTCATCCAAATCCGTTCAGTAGTTTAGTCTAGATGTGATATTGTGATGTGCAACCTTTTTTGAGGTCTGAATCCGTCCCAGCGCCCGCTGCATGGTGCATCGATAAAAGTTTTATCGCGCCTGCTAACTTCGTTTGTTCGCAAAAAGAAAGGGAGCTAGAGGGAGCGATAGTGCTTTATCGCGACATCAGGCCGCGGGCGCTGGTACCACACAGCGATAAAATTATAGGTCTATCTATATAATAAAAAGTGTGTGTACTGACGGCTGCGCCGGAGGCGTCGGTGCGGACGCTGAGCAGGCTGCTGCTGCGGGGCAGCGTGTCCTGCACGGCCAGCAGGTCCACCTCCTTCAGCCACTCGTCGACCGGCGCGCCGCCCACGCGCAGGCACTCCAGCCGCGCCTCGTACTTCACCTTCGACGTCTCCGAGCGACGCACCGACGCGCGCAGGTCGTCCATCCGCACCTCCAGCTCCGGACCGTTCGGGTCGTTCGGATCCACCTGACCACAGATTATATACCTGACACACGGTTACGACACTGACTCAACTTGACAGACAATCGGGCACTACGGGGACTATCGGGGATAGTCGGGCAACTAACGCATAATAATAATAATATAATTTATTTATTCAAATAACCGTGATTCATTTTGTTAGTAACATACTTATGTAAACTATGTTAGTAGGTTCTTAATGTCCAAAAATTTACACAGTAAAATAGGTAGGTTCATAGGTAGCGGCGCATCAATAGCTATATGCCGCGTATATGGAAACCAACTCCCATACTTCTGAGGTCCGGGAGGGTTTTAAATGGTTCATATCAGTATTTAGATGTGTTAATGCTACCCTGATTTAAGCTTTGAACCGCGGGAGGGATTCCATATACGCAGCTATGCCGGCTTCGTGGTAGCGGCAAAATCAACATTGAAAATGATCCGAAATGGTGGACTTAAAGGAAAGACACGTGCGGGTTTTGGTTTCATTTCGAATTCAGGTTAAAATGTAGATAAATAAGTAAGTAAGACCTAGTCATAATAAATAGTACCTTACTCGAACTAGAAATACTTACATTAACAATTTATCAAAGAACAATAATAACTTTTAATTCATGCTTATCTACCGAATTTAAAACATTTTAAGGATACTAAAAAATATATCTGCAGATAATTACTGTATGTTCTCTAATCAATCCTACAGATTTAGAAGTGCAATCCCTAAGATTATACGGTATCAAAAATATTCAATCAGATAAGCTCCTATTAAACCCAGAGTGTGGAAGGTAAAGTGCGAGTGATTGAGAACGATGTTTAGATCCTTGCACACTTTAGTGCATTCTGTCTAAACCACCTGATGCATGCTCTGCATTAACCGATAAAGACACATAATGACGCAAATTACTGCCGTCTTTGATGCAGCGGCGTTGATTTATTTATGGTAATGACAAGGAAAGTATAGTCCAATAACTTACTTCGTACCTCAGAGTACCTACTTACTTCGTACTATCTTTATTCGTAGACTTCGTACGAATAACCTGAGTGAAAATTCCATTAGTGGTTATTTTGCTTATATTTAGAGGTATATCTTCTAATAGGGCATTAGCATTAGTACCTACCACGGTAATGTGCAAAGCATCCGAGCCTGGAGTTACACACCAGGAATGCATGATATAATTATAACCCAGATTTAACCGCAGAGCGCTATAATATAGCAAACGAGTAACACACGATGACGCATTGACGAAGTGGCAGACGCCGCAGACGTCAGTCTTGTCGCGGTGCGACAATCCGTCACCGTGTGTGCTTCTATGTGCGGTTTCCGGTTTCATACAACTCCTTGCTTCACAAATGACGGACTGACGTCTGCCGCTCCGTCAGTGCGTCAGCGTGTGTGAACGCACTAAGACCGAACTAGGTACATAAATGAAAAGAAGGTAGGTATCACAATAAATGAAGACAAATCTATGAATAAATAAATAAATAGGTATCATGGAATTTTAATTGGCTCAGATTGTACTAAACTGTAGCATTAACAGAACTATTATTGTGATAGTTGTAAGTTTTATGAAATTAAAAAAATTTTATACTTAAATAAGTAAAATACAGGAATACCTACCTATCAAATATTTGTCCGAACACTTACTTGCCATATAGCAAATATATACTTTGATTAGTATAAGCAAATATATTGTTACGAGCGACGGGTTCAGGGATTGGAGTGAAACACCAAGTCCAAATTTACAGAGTTTGTTGGGTTTATCTTACACACGGTCCTCCTCGCAGGGTCCTCTTCGCGGAGTCTTCGACGCAGAGATTCCCCCTTGCACAGTCCTCGTCACAGGGTCCTCAGACGGGGGTTCTCCTTTACACCACTGTAGCACTGTTCACTACGTCACTTCTATGACGTCACGACACGTCACCACTACGACGTCACGACACACGTCACAATTATGACGACACGGCACTACACTCACTTGACTACTACGCACTGTTTACTTCTCACTAGTTACTTTTCACTTATTCTCTTCTTCCTTTTGGTTTCGCACTTATCACTGTTAAACTCAGTACTGCCCTGTGGCCGCAAACTCGCCGGCTTATATACTGCTTAGAATGTTCTAGACAACCGAATTTCGATCTTCTTTTCGTTATTCCCTTGTTTCCTTCTAAACGCTTCTAATAATCTCTAGCCCCGCCTTCTTTCTCGAATATTCCTAAACACGGTTATTTTGTCTCTTTCTAAACATTCTTTCCAAATTTCCTTCTCCCTCTTCCCTCCGGAACATTCTTGAACAATTTAAAAATCTAGAAAGGTTTTCACCGGGGTGAGGTCTCGAACCCAGGACTTCTCGAATTTTCGGGATTGCACGTCCGACCGCTGAGCCACAAAGCTAATTGACAAACCCTCTGAATTTGTGAATGCCTTTTTACGATTAACGTTTGGCAGCATCCGTGACACTGCCCCTCCCTTAGTTCTGCTCGTCCCGAGCATCATTACTGCCCAAATTTCGAGCCAATCGATCCACTTGCACTATCTTCAACGGACTCCTTGGCGATCGTTGGATTCGATACGAGACGTCGTTCATTTTGGTTACTACCTCATACAGGCCGTATTCCCAACTTGCTTGAAACTTCAAAAACTTCCCTTTCTTTCGAACTGGATTATACAGCCAAAACGATATTCCTTCCTCAAACCCCTTATAGCTCGTCTTTCGGTCATATAGTGTCTTCGAACGGTCCCTCGAGTTTTGACCTGCTTCTCGAAGTTGTTCATAGATGTCGACCACTTCCTCCCGTAGTTCGTTTTCTCGAACAAACGGAATGCGCCTAGGTCGTTGCTCGTTTGGCGCTACATCTCCCATATTAATCAGCTTGTTCTTTACCTGGTCTGTTCCACCAATATCTGCACCGTTTTCCGAAAAACACAGCAGCAAGTTCTTCGCTTTCCCAGCCTGTGACTTAGTCAGGTCCTTGCTAAAGTCTTCCATAACTTTCGATACTGCATCCCCCTCAGTCTTATATTTCCTAGGAGGATCTTCCTCGCAGTGACCAACAAACTTTCCCTTCTCAATCGTCAGGTCCTCATCCCCAACGTTAAGTATCGGGTGTATCCCCAAGGTCTGTGATCTAGACTGGAGTACTATTCTTCTCACACAGTAGACTCCTCCCGATGATTCACCTTTCATCGGAACCTCCTCTGTGTTACACCGTAGCACTCTGTTTCTCATGTCTACATTGCACTGGTGATTTTGTAAGAAATCTAAGCCAATTATGCAATCATCCACTATTTCAGCTACAATCACCTCATGTTTGAAAGGAGTTTTCCCGATCTTAATCAAGACTCCCAACTCTCCCATAACAGGTATGCGCTGACCGGTAGCTGTTGTTAACTGTAGGTTGATTTGCTGCAGAAGTCGTTTTTCCTGATAACTTTTCATTTCGCTTAACAGTCGCGTACTGACCACGGTTCTCGAAGCTCCGGTATCCAAAGTTAGTTGACAGATTCTACCGTTTACCTCTCCTTCAACTAACAGACTATTTCCGTCCAATATTTGTTTGACTCTAATGGTTGGGGTTGCAACATAACCGGCCAGCGCCCACCCCGCAGCCCTGGCTGGTTCTAGTTTTCCTGCTGCTCATCAGTCGAGACTCCTATATCCCGACGGCCTGCGCGCTTCGGGCAGGAACTGCGAAAATGCCCACGTTCACCACACTCGTAGCACACATAATTGACGTTTCGATTTCTTGGCACTGATGCTCTAGTCACCACAATCTCCCTGAGGCGAGCGGAACGTGAATCCTGGCGTACGGCTTCCACCTCCAATGCATGGGCAACAGCGTCTCTGAGTGTAACATGGTGTCCGAGTCGCACTGCAGCTCGCACCTCCGGATCCCGTATCCCATCCGTAAAGGCCTGCAGGAGCATGTCCTCGATGGCTGCTGGTGATGACTGGAAAGCCTTTCGCACGAGCTTCTCCACTTCCACGGACCATTGCTGCAGACTCTCGTTAGCATGTTGGTTACGTTCCTTCAATCGCGCCCGATACATGTGTTCGAGATGTCCATCGCCGAATCGAGCCTCCAGAGCTCCGAAGAGTTTGTCGAACGTCAGATTTTCGCCAGCTCCTACGGCTTCCAGCACGGTGAGAGCCTGTCCCTGGAGTGCTAATGTCAACGCAGACTGCGCCTCCTCTTTGCCCCAACCATTAACCTTCATTGCTGTCTCAAATTGTAGCTTGAAGGCGGGCCATGACGTCAGTCCATCGTAAACCGGAGTTTTGACACCTTTTGGCTGTATGGGTGAGTCAAAAACAGCAGCGACACGCCTATGAGATTTGCTCTGCTCAACATCTCGTCGGATTTTGGCAAACTCACCCTCCACACGATCAAACCTCTCCTCAAACTCACCCTTCACATGATCTAACCTCCCTTCAAACTCACCCTTCACACGATCCAACCTCCCTTCGACGGCTTCGACTCTCTCTACTGCCTGCTGCAAGCCTTTCGTTATATCTTTATGAAGCGTCTCCTGCATCGTGCGCATTTGTTCTTCCTGACGGTGAGCCTGCTCTTCCTGACGGTGAGCCTGCTCTTCCTGACGGCGAGCCTGTTCCTCATCACGGTGAGCCTGTCCTTCTTTTATTGCGCGCAGTTGTTCCTCCTGGCGGCGAGCCTGTTCCTCCTGGCGGCGAGCCTGTTCCTCCTGGCGGCGAGCCTGTTCCTCCTGGCGGCGAGCCTGTTTTTCCATCATGCGAGCCTGTTCCTCTTGACGGCGAGCTTGTTCTTCCATCATGCGCTGGATTTGATAGAGGAAGTTCCCTGGGTTCTGCTCCGGAGTGCGCTGCACTTCACCTCCTTCAGGTCTTCTCTCTGGAGTTCGCTGCACCTCAGTGGTAAGGGCCGCACCTTCCTGCCGCGCTTCTGACATGGCCCGAGTGGTGACTCCCTCAGGAGCACGGTTCGAACCTCAGGGTTCTAAAACGCGAAATCATGGTCAAGCCCCGATGGAACCCCAGGGTTCCATGTAGTCGACGTCCTAAATTATGCCTTATTGTCGAATTCCTATGGTTTATTTCTCTTTGGCATGTTCTACGACATAAAACCTTATGAAATTCCCTTTCCAACGATATATCACAGTATGGGAGCAAATCAATTGCCGCGTCACTAGCCGCCATTTTCACGAGGTCAACGCGCGGCAGCGCGGAAACCACACATTTTGAATTGAATTTATTCGATTTTTTATTATGGCAAGGACAAATAAAGCTTCTTTCATTTTGTTGCATATTTTATCTGTATTCATCCAACAGTTTTCCTTGTCTGTACATTTCTTATCTGTGAGGTCGTTTTTATTTTTTGTTGGTACCACCCAATATCCGTCTCTCATGTTTTCATCTTGACACTTTGTACTATAAGTGGTAGAGAGGTAAGTATGTTTTGTTTCTTTCCAATAGCTCAACTATTCAAGATGCCGTAACAAAAAACCGCATGTCGATTTATAAACAAACAAATGAATGGGAACGTTTTTTCTGGCGGAACTCAGTCTGGCGCTCGCCGCCGCCGAGAGCGCAGTGCTCGACGGATAGTTTTTTTTTTTAAGGCAGTGCTCCAGAGGTTAACTCCTTGGGCACCAGCGGCATCCTACTCCAATCCCACTTCTGACACCAAATGTTACGAGCGACGGGTTCAGGGATTGGAGTGAAACACCAAGTCCAAATTTACAGAGTTTGTTCACAGTCCTCGTCACAGGGTCCTCAGACGGGGGTTCTCCTTTACACCACTGTAGCACTGTTCACTACGTCACTTCTATGACGTCACGACACGTCACCACTACGACGTCACGACACACGTCACAATTATGACGACACGGCACTACACTCACTTGACTACTACGCACTGTTTACTTCTCACTAGTTACTTTTCACTTATTCTCTTCTTCCTTTTGGTTTCGCACTTATCACTGTTAAACTCAGTACTGCCCTGTGGCCGCAAACTCGCCGGCTTATATACTGCTTAGAATGTTCTAGACAACCGAATTTCGATCTTCTTTTCGTTATTCCCTTGTTTCCTTCTAAACGCTTCTAATAATCTCTAGCCCCGCCTTCTTTCTCGAATATTCCTAAACACGGTTATTTTGTCTCTTTCTAAACATTCTTTCCAAATTTCCTTCTCCCTCTTCCCTCCGGAACATTCTTGAACAATTTAAAAATCTAGAAAGGTTTTCACCGGGGTGAGGTCTCGAACCCAGGACTTCTCGAATTTTCGGGATTGCACGTCCGACCGCTGAGCCACAAAGCTAATTGACAAACCCTCTGAATTTGTGAATGCCTTTTTACGATTAACGTTTGGCAGCATCCGTGACAATATTATGGCTAGTGTTCTGCTCAGAAAGACACTTCATAAACATTACTTCTCTTTACTACACATGGGCGTAGCCATGATTTTATCCCAGGGTGGGCCAGGCCCAGGCGAAGTCGATGTAATAGAAACTAAAACCTAGAGCGACCGAAGCGAGTTCGAGATTTCACTGAATCCTATGGAGCGAGCGAAGCTGAGTGAGCTCGTGATTTACTGCAATGCATCAAGGTCTTTGTAATAAAATCGTAGCTAGGAGCGAGCGAAGCGAGCTCGACATTTCACTGAATTCTGGAGCGAGCGAAGTGAGCTCGAGATTTTACTGCAATGTGTCTAGCCAGAAGCGAGCGAAGCAAGCTCGAGATTTGACTGTAATAGGTATAGTGAGATCAGTGTAGTACGATTTAAATCCTAGAGCGAGCGAAGTGAGCTCGAGTTTTTTACGACATAAAAGTTGGAACGAGCAAAGCAAACTCAAGATTTAAAGAACTACTCTATGAAAAGATAGACGATCCAAAACCTAGAGCGAGCTCGACATTTCACCCAATTCTGGAGTGAGTGAAGTGAGCTCGAGATTTTATTGCAATGTGTCTAGTCTAGATTTTGCTTCAAGATTTGCAACATTTTGCGAAAGTACATTCTTACCACATTGACTTTTCAAGAAAGTGGACATGAGAAACGAAACACACATAAATCTATGACAATTTGAAGCGTGTGAAAACGTTTCTCTTTGAACGCTCCTATACATCGCCATATGTTTGTTTCTGGCAGCCCGCCTGACGCATGACGCCCCGCTTCTCCTTGAACGAGGGCAGGTGACGTACCTTCTGACCGGCGTCCCGCATGGCCTGGTACAGGGTGAGCTTGCGCGTGGCGTCCCGCACGAGCGCCGTCTCGCGCACCACTCTGGTGGCCCAGCGCCGCGCCTCCTGCGCCATCATCAGCGCCACGGAGTCGTGCTCGATGGTGACGTGCTCCACCGGGTCGTTGTCGCACGGCTCGAAGTCATACTGCAACCAATGTTACCTACATTGATTCCGGCACCCTCTCTCTACACCTTACATTCCTCATCTACCCGATTTGAATTACATTGCTGCATCATTTGAGAATTTAGATGAAGAGGTCAACGCAGTAATGTAGCTCAAATTGGTTCAGATTTGCAGGTTAGGTGTTACATAGCATATCGTTTAATTTCCATAGCACAGTACAAGAAAGAGTATCTAGATTCCATAGTTTTGAGGCAGTAAGTAAACTACAGATGAATAATAAGTCTAAAACTGCATTCGCGTTTCACAGCTGAAATAAGTACCTACCTACGGTGCCGCGTATCGCACACGATACAGGCTGTCGTACATGCAAGGCGCGTTTTAGATCATTCAATCGCAGTTGGCTGTACAAGCGCGCGAAATCGGAAAAGTGCAGTATCGTAACACTAGATACCAGTAACCAATGATATTAATGTTACTACCAGTAACTATTAAAAAAGTTGCCCGTCACGTGACGGCCCGCGAACATCCGTCACACAAAAAGTTTGCCGATCAGAATTTCAAAGCCGCACACTTCAAAAATATTGCGAATCTTTTTAAATCGCAATTGGCTCATGTTTGGCTTCATATAATCCTCACCTGATGGAATGTGTAAAATGAAGGAAAAGATAGTTATGCTCGCCCAGAAAACGCCTTAATAAACCTGGACTAACTACAGGTACTCGGCTGTGAAAACAGTTCCGAGAACCTATTGTGAAAGAAGATGGTCCCGAGCACTGTATTTTTAACAAAATTAAAGAATAAGTGCGAATCACTGACAATAAAACCCTGTCTTATTTTTGAAATCGAGTAACGAACCTGAATATGTTGTTTGAGCACCGGATAATACAAATACAGGCACTGCAAGTTGTAGTCCCTGGTCAGTTGCTGCGCTTGGTCCCGGATCTTGCCGAAGGAGTGCTGCGTGGCCGAGCAGGTGAGGAGCTCCGTGCGCCCCATCAGCGTGAGGAAGTCGGACACCTTCTCGTACACCGACGACTCCATGGTCATCATGCAGGACTGCAGCTCCACCAGGAAGTACCTCGTCTGTCGACAGATGCCACTATCAGTATTCTTAGCAGAAGCATCGACGTCCGAAGTTAAATAACTATTACAAGGTGTTAAAAGGGTTTGATTAAGTGTTGATTGATACAGTATTAATAGCGAAGGACTACACCCAGACGCGAACACTTACGCATAATCTTCCAGTTAAGCTGGATTTGTAAAACTCTGAAAGTGTCCCCCTATTACTAGTTATACAGATGTATACCGAACCTGGTGAGCGTTTGCAGCTGCGATGCTTAAAAGATAATCATTTCTGGCGCCAGTCGACTTCTCCTCGAGCTGGTCTCTGCGTGAGGACACCTTTGCACTGTTTTTCTGAAGAGAAGTTATTGACTGGAAGAAGGAGCCTTTCTTCTTCTTTAATCTGTTGAAGAGGGAACACATTTAAAAGGACCCTTGCTATTGTAATTATTCCTACATTGCTGCAAGTATTCTACGCGCATGTGATTGAAAAAAGCCAAAATAAATGTAGGCCTTTACCCAGCAGTGGGAGGATTCAGGATGTGGATCCAATCCTTAATTAGATTAGAGTTACGAGTATAATTAGTCATTCATTTCAGAGTACAAGCGGTTTCAGTTCTAACAAGGCTTACTTCCTAAAAAATCTCCGAGGAAGGATCTCTTTATAAGTAAATAGTTTTTCCGATAAAACTGTCATATTATTCTATCTTTAGAAAAATCTATATTTTCTTATGAAGAATATATGAGTGTGAGTCCACCAACGCCGCACTACGTTCTGTCTCTAGCAATCACTGCGGTTATAAATCATAAAAAAAATAAAATAAAAAGTGGTTAATTATCACAATAAAGACAACAATACCATTGTACGAAGCAAGTTCGTACATTGCAATCTCAGCACTAAAGTTAACCTTATTAGTAAGTAGCATAAGACATTCAGTTCACGTTTCGACACTATAGCGGAAACGCGCTCTCATCAGCATAATCATTGTATCATAGCAGTAATTATATCAACAATAAATCAATATTCTCTCCTGAGTTTTATCATCTTTATCAACACATCAATCTACATCATACAAAGGTGTACATAACCCGTACATCTTTTTGGTCCTTCGAGCAACGGCTTGGTGTTTTTGTACGTGGTAAGTTCGATAGCGAATCGGTTCGATTGGCCTCCCACCAGCGGGTCTCACCAGTCGAATTGAGAAATCGCACTTATCGTTCTTATTCTACAAGGACATTGAGTACCAACTGAAGCGACACCATCAGAAGAAGTCAGATAGACCGTCTAGTGGTCTCGCACAGCAACCTACAGACAGCAACAGTCTAAATCAAAGATCAGCAGCACATAGCCCAGCAGCACAGCACAGCAATCAGGTTATCATCATAGCAGCACCAGACGCAGTGCCTTCGATACAGCAGTCGAAGAATCTCGTCCAGCAGCAGCAGCAAATCGGCGTAGCAGCCAATATCAACCTTATTGTCTTCCGAATCAATTATCAACACTACAACAATGGAAGACATCCTAACCACCCAAAACCAATTAATGGGTGCGATGGAGCAACTCATCACCAATTTCAAGAAAGACGGCGCCGAGAGAAAAATTCCCGCCTACATCAAGAAGCGAGTATCTACTCTTGACAGCTACTGGAAAGAGTTTCAAGCTAATCACGTGAAATTGTGTGATTATCAAGAACAAAATCATCAATATTTCATTGAAA
Source organism: Agonopterix heracliana (assembly GCA_963693445.1). Lineage (NCBI taxonomy): Eukaryota > Metazoa > Arthropoda > Insecta > Lepidoptera > Depressariidae > Agonopterix > Agonopterix heracliana. Next base: position 309,137 of record OY856307.1, read on the forward strand.
ATGTTTATCAGAAAACATTTCAATATTATCAAGAAAAACGAGAAATGATCCTCGGGTACTTACCAAGCAGTGGGAATCCTGAGGAACCTGGGACATCAAAACCCATCCAACATGGCGAAATACCGAAATTTTTATCAAAAAACAACAGCAAATTAGATGACATGTTACGCAAACAAAAAAGTAACTTCAAAGCATTCACACGCACCATTTCAAACATTGACTTGGATGCTCTCGCTGAAAAATGGGAATTCGACGACATTTTGAAAACCATACAGGCGAGGTGGACTATCATCGACCATCTTCACTGGGAGATCGATAGCGAGCTCAGCGAAGAAAATCCTGATTACGAGTCTACATTCAGCAGATATGAAGAAGACTATAACGCCATCAAAAAGAAAATTAACAGCAAAATGTGGTCAGTATCGCATCGTGAAAGGTCAACTCCTCAGATGGACATCCCAACCTTCAGTGGGAATTATCATCAGTGGATGTCTTTCAAGGACCTTTTCAATGAGACGATCCACAACAACCGTTCCATGTCAAACGCACAGAAGATGCAATTTTTGAAAAATAAATTGCGCGGTGAAGCAGATAAATTGATCCAACACTTACATATCAGCTCAGAAAATTATCAAGTGTGTTGGGAGATATTGAACCACCGTTACAACAATATAAAGTTAATCTTCAGTTCCCATATTAACAATCTTCTGTCGTTACCTGCAATGCAACAACAGTCAGCGGCAAGCATCAAAAGGATTCACGATATGACAAATGAATGCTTGAACGCCATCAAGAACCTTGGAGTCAACATCAGCACCTGGGACCCCATAGTTGTGCATCTTTTGTCACAAAAATTGGACACGGAGACACACAGCGATTACATAGAATCATTAAAACGTCCGAGGGAGCTACCTGTCCTGAAAGAGTTTCTCGAGTTCCTGGAGAGTAAATTTACCTCTCTCGAATCAAGTCGCCGAAAACAAGACTCACCAAAATCATCCCAGCATCCAGAATCGATCAAAAAGCCTACATATAAAGCTTTTAGCATCAATAAAAACGAAGTAAATAAAACATCAAACTTCAAACAAACGAGCAAGATGCGAACTGGGTCAATCAAGAAGTGTCCAGTTTGCGACAATCAGCACCTTTTATTCCATTGCGACAAATTTTTGGAGTCGAATGGTTACAACAAACAGCAATATATTACAAAATTGAATTTATGCAAGAATTGCCTATACAATCATAATGGTAAAGAATGTTATTCTGAAAAAAAGTGTCGAGTATGCAACGAGAAGCACAATACACTAGTGCATGACGCATACTCAGCTACAAAATCGCCAGCTGGAAAACCGCCGGCGCCGGAACTAGGTCAACCCAAGAATGTGACGCATGTTTCGAATGAAAATATAACAGAAAATCTCTTAGCAACAGCCCAAGTTAACATACAAAAGGAAGATGGTTCATTCCTGAAAATGCGAGCACTAATTGATCAGGGTTCGCAGACGTCTCTCATCACAGAGAACGCCGCACAGCTATTGGGACTACGTCGTCAACGATGCAAAGGAGTAATCTTCGGGCTCGGAGCTAAAGAGAACAATTGCAAGGGTGTTCTTAAGATCAATGTAAGAGCACTAAATAGCGATTATACATTTACAACTGAAGCGCTTATAATGAAAAGCCTTATCAATAACTTGCCCAATCAAACGTTCCCGAAACCATCATGGGAATACCTACAAAACATTCAGTTAGCAGACCCTGATTTTAACGTCAGTCGACCAGTGGACCTTCTATTGGGAGTTGACGTATACTCCAATATTATACAAGGAGGCATCATACGAGAGAGTGACTCTCAACCCATCGCGCAGCAAACACGCCTGGGATGGTTACTTTGTGGTAACTTTAAATCATATCAATGCAACGTCGTATTGAATAACGTCGAAGATATACAGAGATTCTGGTCAATCGAAGATATCGCCGAAAATTCTAACATGTCGAGCGAAGACCTCAATTGCATCCAATACTACAAAACGACAACATCACGCCGAGCAGATGGAAAATACGTCGTGAAAATCCCGTTAAAATCGGATGCTGAGGAAAAGCTTGGTTCATCAAAGCCAGCAGCAGTTGCACAATTCCTACAACTGGAGAAAAAACTTCTTAAAAACATAAACATCGCAAAGGAATACAAATCATTTATACACGAATATATTCATCTGGGTCACATGACAGAGTGTGTCAGCATTACGAACACAGGCTGTTACCTACCGCACCACTGTGTGCGTCGCGCTGAATCAACAACTACAGCATTACGAGTTGTATTCAACGCGTCCGCAAAAACATCGTCAGGTCAAAGTCTAAATGACCTAATGCACAGTGGACCCAATTTACAACAAGATCTCTTATCACTAATTTTGAAATGGAGGCAGCATGAAATAGTGCTGACAGCTGATGTTGAAAAAATGTTCAGACAAATTTGGACCCATGAAGACCATCAGAAATACCAGAAAATCATATGGCGAGATGACCCAAATCAACCTTTGCGAGAATACGCTCTATCAACTGTTACATACGGAACAAAATCAGCGCCATTTTTAGCTATGATGACGCTGAAGCAGCTAGCTGACGATGAGCGTCATCAGTTGCCCGAGGCTGCGAATGTCCTTGAGAATAACTTCTACATGGATGACCTTCTATGCGGCAGCCACAGCATCTCTTCAGCAAAACAAATGCAAGCAGATCTAATCAAGTTGCTTAAGCTGGGTGGGTTCAATCTACGAAAATGGACCTCCAACCGACCCGAACTGTTGGTGAACGTCGACACAGCACGAAACATCGAGCAAGCATTCGACTTTAAGCACCAAGAGTCGACTAAAACCCTGGGACTCCGTTGGCATCCACACAACGATCAATTCACGTTCCAGCTAAAGATCACAACCTCTTTATCATCAAAAACTACGAAGAGAACACTCCTATCGGATATATCAAAAATATTCGATCCTCTAGGATGGCTCGCTCCAGTAACCACTAAACTAAAGCTACTCTTTCAAAGGGTTTGGCTTTCGAATCTCCAGTGGGACGACGAGCTTCCCGAAGACATCACAAAAAACTGGGTCACTATCAAGCGGGACTTAGAAAACATAAACCAAGTGAAGATACCTAGATGGTTAAAAACCGACAAAGGCTGTAAAATAGAATTGCACGGCTTTTGCGACGCATCCTCAAAAGCTTATGCTTGCGTAATTTACGCGAAAATCGCAGGGAAATATCAAGACAAGCAATCAGTACCTATCATTGTAGCAGCTAAAACAAGGCTGGTACCAGTAAACAAAAGTATTTCTATCCCAAGATTGGAGTTAAGCGCAGCACATCTTTTATCAAAGTTAATGAAAACCGTACAACAATCGTTAACAAGCTATGACGTCATGGTTTATGGATGGGTCGACTCTACAGCAGTTTTAGGTTGGCTACAAGGTGAACCAAGCCGATGGAAGCCATTTGTAGCTAACCGAGTACAGAAAACAACTGAAATAATGCCAGCCCAAAGTTGGAGATACGTCAGTACAAAGGAGAACCCCGCCGATTGTGCCAGTCGTGGTACCTTATCAGAAGAGCTGCTATCACATCCATTATGGTGGCAAGGCCCTGACTGGCTATCATCAGACCTATATCACCAAAAAACAGAAAAGTCAGTTTACACGACCAATGAAGAGGTTAAAAAACCAAAACAAACTTGTGTTACTACACAACAGTGTAACATGATAGCTGACATAATAAATAAACACAGTAGCTTAGCACGTGCTACGCGTGTTCTAGCGTGGATATTACGATTCACACTACGTAATCAAAACAAGACACCGTACTTGACTGTCCCAGAATTGAAAAAAGCAAAATACAAAATCATAAAACATATTCAAGAAACAGAATTTTCCGTAGAAATATCATCCCTCAAGAAACAAGGAAGTATCAACGCTAAGAGCAAAATCCTTAGCTTAAATCCATTTTTAGACAGTCAAGGAATGTTAAGAGTTGGCGGGAGAATCAGCAACGCAAGAATAAGTGAGGACATGAAACACCCACTTATCATACCGCACAGTGGTCACCTCACCAACCTGTTAATCGATCAAGTACATCAATTGACTTTCCATGGCGGAGTAAGACTTACGCTTTCGTGGCTAAGACAACAATACTGGATCGTAGGCGGTAACCGAGCGGTAAAAAGCCGTCTACGCAAATGCGTAACCTGCAGGAAACAAAACCCTTCGAAACAATCACAACTAATGGGAGACTTACCAGCAGCAAGAACGAACTCGTCAAGGCCGTTCCAGAGTACGGGCTTAGATTATACGGGATTTGTAAACATAAAAACAAACAAGGGTCGAAATAGCAAGACAACGAAAGGCTACATCGCAGTGTTCGTATGTATGGCGACAAAAGCCATACACCTTGAGTTGGTTTCGGACCAGACCTCATCGGCATTCCTAGCAGCACTGCGCAGGATGGCAGCTCGACGTGGAACTCCTCGTCACATCTACAGTGACAACGGGACAAACTTCGTGGGCGCTAGCCGAACATTGCAGCAAGAATTCATTGTTTTACAAACAACTCTGGACGATGAATTTTTTATCAACACAAGCGAGCTCGAAATTGAGTGGCATTTTAACGCACCCTCGTGGCCCAGCGCGGGAGGGCTCTGGGAAGCAGCAGTTAAAAGTCTCAAGCACCACCTCCGCCGAGTAGTGGGAGAACAAAAGCTTACCTTCGAGGAGTACTCCACACTACTAGCACAGTTAGAAGGTTGCCTCAATTCAAGGCCACTTTGCACTCTCAGTGAAGATCCAGATGATTTGAACTATCTTACACCATCTCACTTCTTAGCAAGCGGCCCTACCCTAACCATAATTGAAACAGAAAGAGATCAACGCACATGATGGCAGCTTACTCAAAAGATATTCGACGATATTTGGAAAAGATGGAGAACCGAATATCTAACACAATTATCAAACCGCAGCAAATGGCAGCAACCTCATTCCTGTTTACAAATTGGGGACATAGTTCTCATCCACGATGCGATGCTACCCGCAGGAAAGTGGCCATTGGGAAGAGTCATTGACGTACACCCGGGAAAGGATGGCGTCGTCCGTGTAGTCAGCCTGAAAACGAAGGGTGGAATCATCAAGAGGCCCATAGTAAAGTTATCAACTTTACCCGTGAATGAACTCGATCAAAAACCAAGCGAAAAAACGTACGAAAAACATCAAAACATATCAGCATCACAGAATGAAGATGAATCAAAAAAGAAGGTTACGAAGAAACGCTGCAACTTTGTATCATTAGCACTAATATTACTCCTCTCAGTAATATCACCTGTTCAATCAGCCTACAACATATCAAGTTTAAGAAGTCATCAGAGCCTTTACTTCGACAAAATATCCGATTTACACCTTGTAAGGGACGAATGGAAGCTGATTGTCTATTACAATATGAAACCATACTGGAGAGGAACACATCTATTTACTAATTACATCGATCACCTGCAAAACATATGTACTAAAATAGAAGTGCATTCACAGTGTGACATAATAATATTACAGCTTCGTCATGCATATTCGGAGTTAAATTACTACAATGGCATGTTGCTTAATCAGCAGTTCAAGCGCACGCGACTACGCCGCGGTCTTATCAATGGAGTCGGCAACATCGCGCACAGTTTATTTGGAATTTTGGACGACCAGTTTGCTAAGCAGTACAAGGAAGACATCATGTTGATGCAAGACAATCAAAAACATCTTGCACAGCTATGGAAAAACCAAACTTCTGTTCTGGAAGCCGAATACAATCTTTTGAAAAGAGTAGAAAGCAACATGGACCAGCAACAAAAAATGTTTAATAAACACATAAACATTTTGGAACGCGCAACCAACGTTTTAAACAAAAGAGTGCAAGATGAAGTACATATGAACGAGCTCACTCTATCATCTATCATAGCCAACAATATCCTGTCGAACCTGAAAAACATTCAAGACACCTTGCTGGACATCATAACAAACGTCTATCAAGGGAAATTTAACATTCACCTGCTCACTCCAGCTCAGCTTCGAGAAGAACTCAACATAATTTCCGGACATCTATCAAAGGATATAGCTTTGCCATGCGAGAATATCAACACGGATTTAACAAAGGTCTATCATTTGTTGAAAGTAAAAACAAACATGGCAGAAGACTATTTGATATTCGAAATAAAAATTCCTTTAGTCAGCAGGGATAACTTCGAGCTTTACAAGATCATACCAATACCTAAGAAAATTGATAACCATCTGATAAGCATCGCTCCGGTAGCAGATCTCGTGTCTATAAATATTCAGAAGGACGCATTTTTGCCGATGTCAGAAGCCGACCTCCAGAGATGCACGCAGTACGACACAAACACTCTTCTTTGTCCACTAAAGGGACCAGTACATCAAATGAAATCAGATCAAAGTTTGTGTATCACTGATCAACAAACAAATCAATGCAAAACAAGCCTTATGACGTGCCAGAATACAATGACATGGACAAAACTGAATAACATAAATTCATACCTATTTATTTGCTGCGGCACCTGTACGGCACGGATCATATGCGGACATCAAGTTACAGCCGAGACGCTCAGTCAGGCCGGAGTCATCAATATAGAGAATGGCTGTGTCATCAAGGACGAAGCCTTCACCGTGTTTACTCACAAGCAACAAGTGAATGAACTTGACATTCAAGCCGACGTACTGCAATTTGATATCCCGCCGATAAACAACGTCGTCAACTTATCTATACCTATGAATTATAATGAAATCAGTGAGCAGAAGCAAAATCAGAAATATCTCACTGACATTAAACAACAAATAAATCAGATGAAGGCGGAGACACCCTTGGCAGATAAAATTGATCTACATGACGTACATCACTACTCTGCCATATACACAATCATAGGAGTAGCGATCGTGCTAGCGATCATAATGTCCGTTCGGAAGCGATTAAGTTATCGTCGTTCCACTATGCTGAGCCTGCCACTACAGTCGGTGCCCCGCACGGTCCGCGCGGGCGCCGCCAGCGCCGCAGGAGAGCCCAGCACGCAGCCCCCGCCGCCGCCCCCTCGCCGCGTCGCCGTCGCCGAGACGTCACTGTGCAACGACAACTCAACGAGCGATTCGACCGGCCCTCTAAGTGCACGCGCGCTCAATATTATGGCTGCACCTATTTATCGTTTTAGCGAATAAGTAATTATGTTTCTTTTATAAGTTTAATTTTGTAGTAACGTGTTAGTACACATTAGCTTAACTTTATATAATTAACATAATGTAATCAATCAATCACTAAACATTTATTGTATTTTAAATGGATTAGTTTTTTAGCATTTCTTCTCGCGCTAGGGAGTATGTACGAAGCAAGTTCGTACATTGCAATCTCAGCACTAAAGTTAACCTTATTAGTAAGTAGCATAAGACATTCAGTTCACGTTTCGACACTATAGCGGAAACGCGCTCTCATCAGCATAATCATTGTATCATAGCAGTAATTATATCAACAATAAATCAATATTCTCTCCTGAGTTTTATCATCTTTATCAACACATCAATCTACATCATACAAAGGTGTACATAACCCGTACAACCATCGTGTTTGCGTAGATAAGGTTACAATAGGAACACTACAGGTATTATTAGAAGTGGTATGGCCCTGGCTTCTAAGAAAGCTAGACCTGGATCCTGGAAGACAGTGGTTCCATCACATTTACATGTAATTATAGGTTACGGTTTACATAATTCATAATCATCTTTGCGTTCTCTATCTACTAGTTGAGTTGAGTTGAAAACACGTCATTTTCAATTTTTCCAGCGTAGTATTTTGCCATACAGAGAGCGCTTTGGCTCCTTAGATACTAATTGCCGATATTTAATTGAATCTACACCTATCAGATAAATATAGTCATGCATGAGAACTCACAGATGGCTATAGAACGATTAGAACGCTTTCTGTAGGTACGCTTTTTCGTAATCGTTATAGACACAGAATAGGAAACAGTATATTATAGGTCATCATCACAGCCTAAATACGTCCCACTGCAGGGCACAGGCCTACCCTCTAGGAGGGTGTGTGGGCGTTAGTCCACCACGCGAGTCCAATGCAGATTGGTAGACTTCACATTCAGCGTATTCAGGTTTCCTCACGATGTTTTCCTTCACCGTTGTATGGTATAGATACAATATTAACATTCCAAGCTTCATGTTTCTATCTTCAGTGGTTTCTTCAGTCTGTTCGAGAAAAAAAAAACGACTGTTCCACACATTGGGTCGACGAGCTATGGACATTTTCTATGGAACAACCATTTAGATTTCAATATTGGTCCCGCAGTCAAAGTTATTTAGAATGGTCTGAACCACTCCTATGTAACGTATTTGATACTAACTAAATGTATATCGAGAATACGGCAATATCTGCGTATGGGGTGGATGCTAGGGTGGATGGCACTTTACGTGACGTCTACATATAATCTCATCTCATCTCACTAATATTATAAATGCGAAAGTTTGCGACGATGTTTGGATAATTGTGACTCAATCACGCATATAAACGGCTGAACGGATTTGAATGTTTGGCACACGGATAGAAGATGTTCTGGATGTTCTCATAGGAAACTTTTTTAAGGTCCACGCAGACAAAGTCGCAGGGAGCAACTAGTAAACAATGAAGGGAAGGCACAAACTTCTCCTCGATGTCCTTGGCCTTGTCGCGCACGTCGTGCGCGGTGTGCTCCTCGTCGAAGTACAGCTTCTTGGTCTTGTCGATGTCCTGCACCGTCAGCTGCAGCTCCTTGTGCGCCTGCGCGAGGTTCTCCGTGCACTGCGCACACACAAACACACACCCTAACATTATCCTGAGTTAGTAGTAACACAGTTATAAAGCAAATGAACATATCCTAAAACTAAAATATAACTAGACTAAACAAAGTATGTATTTAAATAACCAAGATAAAGGATCTAAAAGGTTGCTTCTAGCCCTACCCTATCTGTACCAAAAGTGTCCATTATGCCGCCGGCATTTCCGCTGCACAGTTAAGGACACTAAACTTGTTGGATCAAATATGAACCAGACCGGGATCGCAACCTTTTTCTCTTAAGTGACGTCTCAGGTCCCTAAAGAAGGCTTTGGCTTCGAATCACCAACCGTTTATGAAACAATTATAAAAAAGTCTCATTTCGTAGTGAGTGATAAAAGGTACCTTCTTTGCGACGTTCATCTTGTGCTGCCGCAGGAACTTGGCCTCGTCGGCTATCTGCTGCTGGAAGACCTCGACGGCGGCGAGGCGCGCGCGCGCCAGCTTCTCATTCTCCTCCAGCACCGTGCGCCACACGTTCCAGAGGTTCCTGCCGCCACACAACACACACACATACACTAGGTATAGGTACTTTAACATTCAAAACAACTATTTTGTCATGAACCTTCGCGGGCAGAGAGTTTTGCGCGGGAATTGAGAAGAAAAAGACGGTCTTTGTTTCTTAATTTTCTAAATTATTTTTTCGCGGCTTTTTTTGTGTTAATGTGGTGAAATTTGGGTGAAATTCGTTTAAAAATGTGCCAAATCTTAAATCAAATTTTTTTTTCTGGTTTGAAATGTTCGCGTTCGGCCTATCCATTATATTTTATTTTGATCTAAGCCATAAATGGAGAACAATATAGTTAAAGTGAGAAATAAAGAAAGGCGTGCTACCGTTTGATTCGTATTATATCCTCGCGTAAAACTCCATTTAACATTGGAATGTGTTCCATCCTCGCATTTCAAAGTGTAAGTGCGTTTACACACGATGACGCATTGACGCAGCGGCAGACGTCAGTCCGTCATTTGTGAAGCAAGGAGTTGTATGAAACCGCACGTAGAAGCACACACGGTGACGCATTGACGCAATGGCAATGACGAAATGGACTTTACATTTGAATTATATTCAGTGCAAGTGGAAAAAAACTTCGCGGGCATACGCACAACAATCTACCAAAGCTTCATCGCAATCGGTCAAATGGCGTCGACGTCTATTAATCCCAGATACTCATAACAACATCAATTGTTAGGGTTCCGTAGTCAAACAATGAACCCTTCATACTTCGTCCACACCGTCTCTGTCCGTATGTCCGGCCTCAATTACTCGCTTATTATTGCACAATATAGATATAGATACAATAACCCTAAAACAGAGATGTGGTACCTAGTTAGGAAGAGATTTTTTTTCGACCCCTTTAATTAATACTGAAATCATTCCTGTAAAATCAATACTGGGGCCTACGGACTACGTGCTACGCATTTGCTACGACACATCGTAGCGCGTAGCACTAAGCGTAGCACTATTACATAACGTGTCTGGCCGAATCAAAAATGCATAAAGTGCACTATGGGTTTAGACTGAGTCTATATTAGAATCCATAATTGAAAATTCCTATTTTTAAAACACATAATCATTAAAATCCATAATGTTGAAATGTATAGATTTAAAAAGTATATTTTTAATATGAATAGCGTAAATGCATAACGTTAAAAAACTTTAAATCAATGCATAATAATAATAAATAATATTTCATTTTAACACTAATAAATGTTATGCAGCAAATTATGTAAAAATACAGTAATAAACTAGTATTTGTATGTAAATATGTCCATTTCTTTGACACGCTCTGCAGCCTATAATGTATGATGTGTCGTTAGTTTCGTAAAAATATTTGGGTAGGTATATTATCCGAAATAGTTTTTCAAATTATGGATTTTCATTATTATGTCAAATAGTGATTATTACTTATACGAATTAGCGTTATGTCATGTCTGTTATGGATTTTCAAAATACGATTATCAAAGTAATGGAACTTGTTTAGACTAGCTTGTTTATACATACTCTCTGGTTGAGACACATTTACCGACGATAGACCGACGGCGACGGTGACCGACGGCTGGCCCATACAAAAATGTCATTCGACCAAACGCGAGTTAATTTTATTCTTAGATTAAGTCGCCGGTTACTATAGTTTAAACTGATTTTGCGTTTTACCAACCCTAATCTAAATGAAATGTCAATGAAAAGAAACCTACCAAATTAAAACTGTATAACCTCACATTGCAATAAGTACGGATACAACGACCTCTTTCTTTAGGTGAATTAAAGGTACATTCGTTCTTTTAGTACAGGGTGTGTAAACACCAAAAATAAAATTGTTCCTTGTATAGTTATGCATATGCTCACGACTATATTCCCCGAGGGGGTAGTCAGAGATATTCTGAAACCTCAGAACATCCACGTTTCACCAGTAGTACCGAAACTCTGTCCAGTGAGACGGGGGGTGAGCCCGTCGCCACTTATAATGGACAGTGGGTACAATACACGCCTCGAAATTGAAGCATGCAGGTTTCCTCACGATGTTTTCCTTCACCGAAAAGCCAGTGGTGTAACAAATCGTACATAAATTCCGAAAAACTCATTGGTACGAGTCGGCATGGACGGGGATCGAACCATCGCCTTCTGCACGGCAGGCAAGGTTACTCGCCACTGGACCACCACGGCTCTTTGTATAGTTACTCTTCTATAAATCTAAGTTTGGTCGAATTTGGCCTTAGTATGGGAAGCCGTCCGCCGGCACCGTCGTCGCATTCCTATTTAGACTTTACAAAAGATCGGAGTTTGTGCATCTAGTTTTGAAACAAAAATGGAGGGGGGGTTTGTTGAATATGAAAGCGTAAATAATCCTACAAATTGTTTCACCCATAATAGAGTTAGAGAATGGAACAAATTACCAATTAAAATGAGTGTTATTGGATTTCATACGTTGAATAAAAAAATAAATGATGAACGCAGTGTTGCGTGCACACGTCTGCTGGTCTGCTCGCCTGAACATGTGATCTCATTCGACTTGACTCCACTCTACAGGTTATTAAATGCCTCGCCACAGTGTCGCGTTCCATCTTGTGCACGTGCACAAACTTGTGCGTACAAACATATTAAGAGGATAGTCCTGGCAGCGCTCACCATACAAACGAAGATTCGACCTATTTTCAATACTGACTAATATCAATGACATTTTTAAAACACAATCTAGAAACAAATCTCTGTGTCCGTATTTTGTCAGATTTTCGTAACATACAGACAGTTTTAAAGTTACAGTGGCTCAAAGGTTTCCATATTAATCCTAGCCTTGAAACTGTACCTACACAAAGAAATTTTAAAAACCAAAGGCACACGGAGGTTAGTTTCTAGATCGTGATTTAAAATTAATATTGACTTTAATCGGTTCGTATTGAAAATGGGACGCTTGAAGGACATTTGTGTTGTCGTGAGATTTTTTTTTATAGTATTTGTATTTTGTATTGTATAGGCATAAGACATGATTTATTGATAATGACACAGAGTATTATAATTAATTAACAGACGGTGTTACAACGGTATGCGGAGCGTACAGGCGCGCTCGCAGTTATATCCTCTTAAGTGCACAGTGACGATAAAATCACCACATTGATGATAAGTTCAACTCATTCCGAAACATGATTTCGTGCTTCGGATGGCACGTTAAGCTGTTGGTCCCGGCTACTACCCTGATGGTAGTAGTCGTAACATAAAAACCACGTCAGAGGCCGTAAGGCGGTTTGAAAAAACTCTGACACCAGGGCTTGCAGCCCACTCGATAACAAGAAGCCTCATTAACACTAGAATAATTCATTAATCTAATCGAATGCACCCAAGAAGAGGATTGAAATAATGTTGATGCATGTGGCGACACATTTGTGCAATTGCTTTGTACCTACATTGTAGGTATGTACATAATGAGCGTTATTTTATTAAAAGGAAGGCTGCGTTCTATGAGATACTGAACACGCACCTGTAGACTAAATATCCCTTAATCCCTTATCCCTTAAACCTGTAACAGTGCAAACCACGGTAATACTACCGTATTAACGCACTTACAACATAATATCGCTTAGCATTGCTAGAAACCGTAGGCAGTTTCAATCCAGATCCTAGAATTAAGGCCACGTTTGTGTAGCTATTAGCTCAGCGACTGCTCCAATTTACTGATTCTAGGATATATTTTCTCTAGTAGAGAGAAGAAAATAATTAATTAGCGTGTGGTCTGTGAGGGCCAGGGCACGCCTGAGACCCGGTAGTCTTTATAAAAGTTATCAAATACCACTGAAACATAATTTCAAGCTGAAACTGTATAATAAAGTATGTATGTATGTATTGCTCCTGACCCATTTTGACCACGGCGACAGCTTCAACTCCGTTGTTGGCGTTGATGGGGCCTCATGTGGCTAATATAGCCAATCTTCTTGGAGAAGATCCTCGCATATAGCGGCCACGTGAGCACGATATTCTCAATAAAGTACTCTTTGTTCTAATGCTAAACTATGTTTTAACTTATGACAGTTTGTGGGGCGCAAGGATTCGCCCAAAAAATGTAGGTCCGGCATGTCGTGGGGTATCCGAACCACCCCCATGTATGTTCCGCGATATTTTATAGTTTTCGAGTTATGAGTGTTATGACTCATTTTACGATTTTTTGACGAACTTCGACATGACCAGCTTAAAACATTTCTAAAGGAAAAGTTGATGACTTTTTGAGATTTTTTTTGTATCTGTATCTTCATGAGTTGTACTTTTATGCATACAATTAATCAGTTTCGTAACTTTGATGACAGTTAAAAAATGTTAGTCTGAAGTTAAAATTTTACGTTTCATGAATTATGTATGTGTATGACTTACATTTTCAACTTTAAATTTAAAATCTAAACAGGTGACTTTTATGATTTCTTAGTCAGTAGGTATTCAGTCATTTGTTAGTAACAAAAGAGCCTCTTTTGTTTGAAATTTTTGATCTCGGATTCGATTTCAGGGTATAGGCACAAAATAAGACGGTCTTATTGCTATTACTTCTAGACAACCTTAGCGTAGAGGAAACGGTGAACGAAGAAAGGTACCTAGGCGGTGTTTCCATAAAAAGATGAAAACAATCCAAATAAAAGTATTTACTGTCTACAAGTAGTAACCATCAAAAATAGCACTGCAGTTGCATACCAGTTTATATAAGTGCATGACAACGCACTTTGCAATGCCGTGATTTATACGTGCTTATACATCTGTAACATTGCAGTATCACATGGAATTAGCATTTTGCTGCACATTGCCTTAGAGTGCAAGGATGAGTAGCAGTAGATGAAGTAAAATATAAAGGAAGGTCAGACTATACAGTTATACACAGAGTGTAAGCAAACTCTACCCATCAAAGTCAGCAACTTTTAGTATTTGAGCAAACCTGTTAGAGCTAAAATAAATCAGCTGTTCCATACTAAGCTATTCAAATGCATGAGACCGCAGGTTTTTTTTCTGGCAGGTTTGCTTCCATAGAGTATGCGTGGTTTATTTATTGGATACTTTTCCTTACACCCTGTATAAGCACTAAGCAGATAGGTACGTACCAGCGTTCCTCCGCGCCGTCAACTTTCATGTCGGGAATGTTGGGGATCTTCTTGTTCAGGTAGGCCGACGATATCTTGAGCAGCGCCTGTAGGCAACACATTTTGTGTCAGTTACCTTGAACTACGAGTGTATGTTTCTAAATTTATAAATGGGTACCTACACATATGCACCCCGCAAACTATACAATTGAACGGCAAAGCACATGTATAATATCAATAAAATTTTTGAAGTAAAACTTTTTTACGCACGCTTGACTGCGTGACGAGAGCGTTACAAAAAGTGTGATCGAGCGAGGCGGATGGAGCTAAAGAAGTTTTACTTCAGTCCTGTGGTCTAACTAAAGCACACTCGTTTTATGGGGTGATGGGAGGCCTTTACTGGCTGATAATTTAATACAAGTATATTATAAGTCTTTTTTTTTTACCTTACGAGTGTCGTTACCTTGTCGTTACTATACCTAATACAGGGTGTAAGGAAAGCTTCTGACAGGTTTGCTCTCATCGTAAAAGTCGTTCAGTTTGATAAAGTTATATATCAAGATTGACAGTCGAAGATTCAAAGCGTCGAAAAAAATTTGACCCAGTACTGGCTCCTAAACCCTATACATATACACGCACACATACATAATTTGTATGGCGCCTCACGCACACTAACCTATGAAACTTGGCCCCTTTTGTTTTATACGGTAAAACAGTGAGGCTCATTCTAGACATGTCCGTATGCCCAGCGGGGCCCTCGGCCCTAGGGCTTTGAAACCTAGCTAATAATTTAGTGCTCATTTAGTGCTCTCTGAATATGTATGGCTTATATTTAGTGCTTCAAAGATAACGGAGTTATATCAAATCTAAGCTAGCGTCCGCCCAGCGGGGCCCTCCTTTATTATGGACAAAAATGATTAAAATGTTACATCAATATTTAGTGCTCTGAATTCCTATTAAAACTGTATCAAAAGATTTGATCTAGCTAGTTTGGTTTAAAAGTTATTGCATTTTTAAGTTTTTAATTTCCAGCGGGGCCCTCTCTTGTTTGAGTATATAAGTCGCTGTAATTAATGTCGCCATTTAGTGCTTGATGCCAGGCATCGGTCTGTATAGTTAATTTACACATTCTGCATCTAATAAACCTGGAAAATGCAATAATATATCGCAATTTTGATTCATATTAATTGACATTTCGTGGACAGTCGGCATCAGAAGTATACGAGAGCTTTACTATTTTTACTAGTCCGCCTAAAATTGTGCACCCGTATATCTGGTACATTGTCTTCATCTACGTCGTATTTTAGTCCTGGTGACTCTTGATGTGATACTATCAATTATTCGCTGCCGTATGACTTCTACTAGTACCAAAACGTTCATGAAAGTGCGCGTGTGTGTAGGTAAGTACTTATTATCTATCTATTATCATAATATAATACCTACTACAAAGGTTTGTCTGATTGTTGGCGTATCACACTATGTCTAAATGTAAGTGTATGGACACACCTGCGGAACGTTCGGCTTCCAACGTTCGGTGGAATACGCGTGCAACGCGTTCCTTATACCTGCGACATACCAGTACGCACCAATACGCACCATATTTCCTTGTAGACATACGTATTCAACCGAATGTTCGGCACGGAACGTTCCGCAGGTGTGTCCCTACACTTAAACTACCGGACCGATTTTGATAAAACTTTGTGTCTGAAAGCTTAGACCGTAGCGCCCTCTAGCGATCCCCTAGGAAACCACGGACAAGTAAAGCTCTCATCTACTTCTGATGCCGACTGTCCACGGAATGTCATTTTATATGAATCAATGTTGCGAGATATTATTGCATTTTCCAGGTTTATTAGAAGCAGAATGTGTAAATTAACCATACAGACAGATACCTGGCATCAAGCACTAAATGGCGACATTAATTTCAGCGACTTATGTAGTCAAACAAGAGAGGGCCCCGCTGGAAATTAAAAACTTAAAAATGCAATAACTTTTAAACCAAACCAGCTAGATCAAATCTTTTGATACAGTTTTAATAGGAATTCAGAGCACTAAATATTGATGTAACATTTTAATCATTTTTGTCCATAATAAAGGAGGGCCCCGCTGGGCGGACGCTAGCTTAGATTTGATATAACTCCGTTATATTCGAAGCACTAAATATAAGCCATACATATTCAGAGAGCACTAAATGAGCACTAAATGATTAGCTAGGTTTTAAAGCCCTAGGGCCGAGGGCCCCGCTGGGCATACGGACATATTCTAGACGTATACTTTTTTACTTAGCATGTGGTTTAAAGGGTAATGATACTTTTCCTTACACCCTGTATATGGAGAGAAATATCAAGTCGCTTTAAAATTATTGTGAAACCTAAACGTACCTAAAACTTGTTGTCAGCATCTGACTATCAATTTGTCTTTTGAAATCCAATTGTTGTTTAGCTGTAAGTTCTCCAAAAAGGAAATAAATAAATAAATAAATAAATATAATAACAAAAAACCATGATAATAATAAAAAACTATTATCGACTTATAAGTCTATAGACTTTAGCTAACAACGGAGTTGAAGCAGTCACCTTGCCGAAATCTGTCTCCGGAGCATACACACGTACTATACATACGTAGGTATACCTACTAATAAAACTCATTGCTCTGTGACGAAGTGCATCGTACATTACATACATATAAAAGTTTTGTTGTAAGAAAGTATCTGCAGAATACAATACAAAGAGGGTATTACGCTACATCTTCGCTTCAAAGCCCGACTAGCTAACATTTTCTACATAGATATTGTATCTTAGGAAGTATCGAACCATTCCTGGCTTTTTCTGGAAAATCATTCTATTAGATACGTTGCAAGCATTAGTTTTTCAGAGATTTTCGTTTAAATACTTTCACTGATACCGTCAGCTCTAGGGAATTCGTTATGTTTTATCGGGTGCCCCCGACACAAATTGAGTGCTGAGGCCTGCTCAGTGTTGAGTTTTAGTAACGGGGGCTAGATGGAGCACTAATTACCAAGAAAAGACTTGCTGTAAAAAAAAGGCCAAAAAACCCCTTTACTAATGATTTCGATTATGTTTCAACATTTTTTTAGTTTGAATAGCAATTAACATTTTTCGAATTTAAAGAAAAAATTAACCTATTTAATAGGTCTATGACACAAATCGCGAAAGTTCGGTGTTATCGCGATGTTAGCATGGCGCACATTTCAGATGAATCGGGCTAGATAGCCCTTTCCAGGCTAAATCATTAAACATCGAGTTCATCTCCAGTAAAAACAGCTAAAACTAGCCCCAAAAGGGCTAAGGTGGCAACACTGGGTCTGCCGCGACCGCTGACAGTGACAACTGCTAGAGATACAAATAAGCTGTGGTTCTCTGTCTAGACTTACCTCGGAGTAAGACTTCTCGATGGCGGAGCGCTTGATGGTGTAGGTGCGCAGGTCCTCCAGCAGATCGCACTCGTGCTGGTTCTTAGCTTGCAGCTTCGCGATCTGCTCCGCGTGCAGGTTCTTTAAGAACTTCGCGTAGTTACTCTGGAAAACGGCTGCTTGTTTAATAATGATGCACAGACTTAAAAGAAGAACCCATTTCTTTTGTGTGCGTGCTGTCACGCGGTACATAAGGGTTGTAGCACCTGCGCCTAGAGCTAGTGCATCTGTGTGAGTGTAGGTCCCTTGTAGAACAAACGAGATTGTATTACCTTGCATGCTTCACACCTTTTTAGTGCAATATTCGGTCCGTATTTCTTTCAAGTCCGTGTAATGATGACAAATAAATACAAAAAGAAAAATGCAAGTCCAGTATCAGCCAGTCAGTCCAAATCTATGGACGTAAGAAACATCAAAATCGGTCCACGCATTTGGTCTCTAGAATGCCACAAAGGAATAAACTTACATACTTACATACATACTTCACATACATACACACATACATAGGATGATAAATAAAAAAAACATTACAGCAACAACATACCAGTTTCTTACGATTCAGTATAATGGGCAATTTACAAAATACTGCTAAGTACTGTTTTGTGTATGTAATAG
This sequence comes from Agonopterix heracliana, assembly GCA_963693445.1. Taxonomy (NCBI): domain Eukaryota; kingdom Metazoa; phylum Arthropoda; class Insecta; order Lepidoptera; family Depressariidae; genus Agonopterix; species Agonopterix heracliana. The sequence continues at coordinate 327,643 of OY856307.1, forward strand.
TACTGTAGCCGGGGGACTTTTTAACTACCAAAAAGATTACCGATTGCCGTTTAGAAATTGTTGTAAGATACTAAATGACTAATGAATACAAAAACCCAAGTCTTACAGATCACAAACCGACGCAGAAAAAAATTTACGACGCAGACTTTTAAAAGTCAAAAATTTTTAAATTTCTAGGTTACCGTTTTTTTTTTTCTATACTGTCATGTTCTTCACCTTAGATTAATACCCATACGTAATAGTCTAAAGTTGCCATACAAAGCTTTAAGACCAATCATGATTGGTTACTTCAATCAAACAAATTGTTTAAAAAAATCATGCATTTTGGGGTTCCGTATATTATAAAACTTTTATCTTTCATTTGTGCTTTAAAGACGACAAACAAAGAACGCTGTATTAAAATGTTTTTATCAGACAAAACTATAATCATATGTAAAACTGAAAAGAAAAATGTTCCTAGACATACATAATATTTGAGGTAGGAACTCGCGCAGCGATGGTTCCGTACAAACTTAATATGCAGGGTAGATACCAACTTAACATGTAAGTTTGTAATCGCAAATACACCTCCAAACAAAAGAACATAGAGCTTAGTATTTGTAAGTATTCCTTTCAATTCTACTCGTTTCTGAGAAAAAGGGTCCTAAATGCCTGATAGAAGGACAGACAGACATACTGACAACAAAGTGATCCTACAAAGGTTCCGTTTTTTCCTTTCGACGTACGGAACCCTAAAAATTTACCGAACTAAAACGTGTTTATTAATAAATAATTGCTTGTCTGTAAAGTCGGTTTACGGACGATAGTTTTACGTGATAAAGGTGTCACAAGCCAACGCTCAGGCTCAGACGGAACGTGACACTTTTTCGTGTGTGCAGCCGGTGTTCATCAATTTATAAGACGTTATCACGTTAAAAAATATATATCAATTAAGTACTTAATTTATGTAAGCGCCTCACTTCAGAACGGCTGCACCTATTTAGCTAATTCTTTTTTTTAGTCTTTTTAACTAAAGGTTTATAGAAAAAAAATGGTCAAGTTTGTGTCGGAAAAAAAGGGGCTTACAACACATGCGGGCACAACTAATATAAATTATAAATATAGTTACAAATATTATAATATTCAAGTCGAAATGTTTACAACCTATTTATTTATTTCGTTACGTTGCGCGTTGTTTTTATTAGTTACTATATGTCAAAATATAAGTTAAGAAAATGTTTAAAATATTATTGAAATAATGCGCCTACGAGAGTGCTACGGCTACGGTGCTACGAAAGCGTAGCCAAACGTTCTCCAGCCAGTCTGCCGTCTAATCCTAATTCATACAAAATATAGATGAAAAATATATGCATTCGGATGTAAATGAGATATTAGAGATTTACTTATATAAGTTTTTATTACACTCCCATACTATAGGTACAAATAACGGTACCTACATAAACATAATTAAATACGTTACAATAGTTATAACAATAAGTGTAGTTCCCTCCAAAACTTTTCTCTTCTTCTTTCTGCTTATCTTCCATCATCCACGGCCGGATCTATTACCAATATGTTCAATCAGGACAAAGTTATAGTAGGTACATACTTACTTCATTAGGGAGTAGAATAGATAATCTTAAAGTTCACGACAGTTATTATATTCTCAATTTCTCCGTTACAAAAAACACACGCACACATTTAAAAACATAAAATAAAGTAAGTATAGTAAAACGTTCACACACAAAACACAACGCTATCGATTCCAGTAGGTCAAACATTTCACCCCCTCTATAATTACAACCGCCGAATATAGATACCCGATGCCAAAAATGTCACCAACATTCAACCGCGAGATTGTACGAAAGCATTTAAGTACTTAATGAAATTAAATGAAATCTATCGAAAAAATATACAACCAGCACGCCCGTTACATAATTTGACGTAAATACACTCAAGTAAAAACACGAGCCAAGAGGTGTCCATTCATTGATGCGGATCGAACAGAAGCTGTTCGGGGATGTTGTATAGTGGAGGAATTGTGATGGGAGGAGGGAAGAGGAGCTGTGTTCCAGGCGGGGAGTCACCTACCTTCCTCGGAGGGGGCTGCATGGTCGCTGCCGCAGCGGTGCGGCTGATCAACGCGTTCCCGTTCTCACTGGAGAGCGATCAATCCGCGGGGGAGTGCGCGGTCCGCTCTGCCGTGCTCCTCGGAGGGTTCTAATTTATAAGTGGGCTTCGCGGCACCGCGCCGGCGCGCCGACCGCCCACATTACATCCTACCATAGACTAGCAACCCTTACTTTCAGCGGCAGCCTGGCGGCGGCTCGGCAACTCTTGTCCAAATTCTATTGATAGCCTGTGGTTTAGGTTATTTGTAAGTCAAGTTCTGGTTCAGTTATGTTCCGTTTTACGCTCTATGGGAGAGATTCGATCATATTCGATGCTTGTTGTTAGGGCGTCATATACTGCCAAAACGGGGCCCTATTCATAGGCTTACGGCGTCCGTCCGTCCGTCCGTCCTAGCTTTAAAGGGAGCTGTATCTATTAAACCTTAATAGGTAACGAGTTGAAATTTTCACAGAATATGTGTTACTTATATCAAATCTTAAGTATGAATTGATCTGAGTTCTTGCCAAACGCTTTTCCGCCTATTCGATATTCCCCCGGTCCCGGAAAAAAACACTTTTTTTTGTATGCGCCGGTCCAACTCGTACTTGACCGGTTTTTAGTTTTGCTTTTAATTCGAGCGCGAGGCGCGAGGCCGAAGGCCGGGCTACGCTTAGGAGCGAAGCTCTCTGGAACCTGGTGGACCTGGTCTCCGGGGTCAATCTGCTGGCGGCGGTCTGCAAGTAACTAAAATGCTGCGTAATCTACGACACGTGTTATAAAAAAAAACTACTGTTCCATTCGTTTGCGTCGAGTAAGTATTGCAGTTTAGTATGGGACAGCTGACTTTTTTTTTGCTCTGATAGATTTGCTCCCATAGTAAAACTTGTTCAGATTGATGGATAGAGTATGTGGTTTAAAGTTTTATGATACTTTTCCTAACGCACTGTATATTATACAAGATTTTTGTATCAATGCAATTAACCATAGACTAATGTATCTTCAGGAGACGTTTTTAACATAAATTTTGTTTTCGACTGCCATAGAGAGTCCAGTTAATATATTCATTGCCTACAATGTACAACGTACAGCTAAACTTAAAAACAAACTCTGAAAAACCATTCTTGTATGGAATCATTTTATTTTACTTTACACGAATAACCATAGTATAGGATGGGAGGGCCCTACGCGTTATACGCGTATAGGGTGGGCAGGGGAAAACTATCAAAACCAACGTAGCTCGTAGTTAGGGTAAGTGCGTTCACACATACGCGATGACGCACTGGCGGAGCAGCAAACGTCAGTACGTCATTTGTGAAGCAAGGAGTTGTATGAAACCGCACGTAGAAGCACACACGGTGACGCATTGACGCACCAGGTGTGGTTCTATGGACTGACATCTGCCGCTCCGTCAGTGCGTCATCGTGTGTGAACGCACTAACTATTATAATATAAAGCATGATTTTTTTATTGAACTACCAAAAATTTAATGATTAAAATATTTGCCATACGACACACAACAGCACCCAAGAAGATAAGACATCTAAGTACCGTGAATCACAAGGCGACAAAGCCTGTATGAAACGTGTAAATGTACCGGCCAGGTAAGTTACCAGCCATTTAACGTCTGTCTCGCATTTACGGTTATTATCCCACCTAAGGCACCTCTAAGGCAGCTTCGTCTAGCCCGATGTCTCCCTCGGGAGTGACGGTAAATGTAAATGCCAACGCGGTGTTCGTCTCACACGTCAGACATCAGTCAGAAACATTTTTACAATTAAAGCCCGACCAGAAATATAAAAAACCTCGCCATATTGGGGAAAATCATTGGAACTAATTTTTGTACTTTGAACACTAACATTAAAGGTGACAGTCGATTGCAGCGCCCCCAAACCAGGTTTTTTATATTCCTGGTCAGGCTTTACCATATATTTACACTCAGTTTCAGAAAATCCTCCAATTTTCTTTTTGTCTTCTGAAGTAAGTAGTAAAACCCTTGTAAAACCTAGCAAGAGGTTTTATGGAGGATTAACTTTAATGAGCGTCACTGCAACTGTGTGTTAGCCGTGCAGTTGCAGTTTTAATTAAGGTTTTATGTCTGGATAGTTGCTAGCTTTCCTGACACAACAAAATAATCCTTGCCTTGTTTTGTTGACTTGGGGTGTGATATGTTCCACGGGTGGGCATAGACCATAGACCCTCTAAACATTCCCACCACTGTAACTCACTGTGTGTTAACCAGTATAGGTAGCATGACACCGTGATAAAGAGCTATTACACCTTCCCACTCGTTCTTTTGCGCGCGAACGAACGAGATAAAAGGGGTGATTCAATTCAATTCAATTCAAAATCATTTATTCAATATAGGAGCCTGAAGCACACTTATTAAACGTCAATTCTTTTTTAAGCTGCGGCGGCGGAAGATGCGGCCAGAAACTCTACAGCATAACACGACTTAATGACTATTAACTACTACAATATGCATTCTTATGCTAAGGTTATGTATACAGTAATACATAGTCTATTTAATTAATTTGTTTATCTGCCAATAAATCAATTTGTAAGTCATAGTTCGAAAAAAAAATTGATACTATACAGTAAACTATATGTTAGTGACATTCAGACCCAAGCATTTGATGCAGCCGTATCACATGTAACATGCTACGAGTGCTGGATCAAGAGCAGCCGCGCCCACTCACAACACTAGACAATGAAGTCTAGCGAGGATGACTGTAATGTAGTCTGTCTTGGAACTCGCAACAAACAATGCTCGTTTCCATACCAACGAAAAAATTACAATCTTCCTTTTTAGCGCAAAATTGGAGGGAAATAGGTATACCTAATGTAAATAACATTTATTTTCTCAGGGATAAAAATTATCTAGATTAGGTAACTTAGAAGACTCCGGGCAAAGGTCGATCCGCCCAGGTACGATTAATTATAAAAATAACAATGGAATAACCGGCCAAGAGCGTTTCGGACTCGCCCACGATAGGGTTCCGTAGCCATAGAATAAGAAAAAAAACAGTATTAATAGACTATCCTAAAACATCGTGAGGAAACCTACACACGTTGATGAAGAAATTCCGATGCGTATGTGAAGTCTAACAATCCGCATTGAGCACGCGTGGTGTAGGCACTATCGCCCAGCACACTCTCTGAGGGCAGGCCTGCATGTGCCCTGCAGTGGGACGTATACAGGGTGTTAGGGACAGCCCTCCGCAAACTGAAACGGTGAGCTCAGACCATCGAACTGAACAACTTTCACTATAGAGCCTACCTCAGGAACCGCGAAAAAAATTCATTTGTACTGCCGTACCTACCCGACTAAAATAACACAGCAAATTTTTTTTCGCGTTTCCTGCTGAGGTAGGCTCCATAGTGAAAGTTGTTCAACTTGATGGTCTGAGTTCACCGTTTCAGTTTGCGGAGGGCTGTCCCTTACACCCTGTATAAGCTGAATGATAGTAATGGTGACAGTGGCGGATACAGATGGGGGGCGCAGGGGGCGCGCGCCGCCCCCTTGCGGTGCCAGCCGCGCCGCCCCCTGACCATGCATGCGCACGGGATAGAACAACGGCTGCCAAAACCAAAATTCTCCTTCGATCTCTCTCTAATTGCGAGTTTTTTATCACGCAATTTCTTATAAGTAGTCTTAAACTATTTTGTTTTAATTACGAAAAAATCAAGTTCTAGATATCTTTTGCGCCCTTGAGTTTTTTCTGTATCCGCCACCGAATGGTGATGATACCAATTAAATGTTGTTTAAGGATCGTAATAAGATCCCCTAAAGATATCTAGAGCTTGATTTTATCGTAATAAAAACACAAGTCACAGAATTAGCGTGATAATAAACTCGCAATTAGAGAGCTTGAAGGAGAATGTTGGCTTTGGCAGCCGTTGTTCTACCCCGTGCGCATACATATGAGGGGCAGCGCGGGGGGCACTACGGGCGGCCCAACAGGAGACACGAATTAACCACTTCCACGCATGACTTCGAAGCATTCTTGGCATAACCTGGAGGGATCGAGTGACAAACGAGAAAGTGCTAGAAATGGCACATCTGCCCAGCGTAAGACTTCTGGGGTGGCTGGGGCATGTGCATCACATGGATTACTCTCGTCAAGTAGCGCATGCCAAGAAGTGTCGGGAAACCACGTCTTCGTACATGTCGAGACATGTCGATGTACTCAATCGACATCAGCAGCTGGGAGGATCTCGCTGAGAACCGCGACTTGTGGAGGAAACATTTAGCTGAGGGAAGAGCTGAGCACTGGTTTCCTTGGCTAAAAAGCGTGAAAGAAGGCATGATCGACTTGCAAACCCAACTGACACAGCAAACTCTAATTTTACTTGCCGTACATGTGCCCGTACCTGTCGCTCTCGTATCGGGCTTTTTAGTCACGAGCGTAGGTAAGTGCCGCCAAGACGATGCTTAATTCATCTTTCATAGATGGAAAGACCAAAGATGATGATGAGTAATTCTTAATTCTACTGCAAAAAAAGTATAATAATACGTACCATTTTAATCAAGTTTATTTTGAATGGGTACCTACCTACCTACCTACCTAATTGTTAATCATAATAACTTTTATTTTGAGCGAACATAAAAGTACGTGATTTTTGAATCACATTCGATGAATTCAGCAGTTGAAAATATCAAAATTTCTATGGAGATATGCATCTTTCTACTGCTGATTTTACTTCCAAAAATCATAATTCAGGAGTGCGATTTTTTAAAGTCAAATAAGCAGCAGAAAGATGTATGAGAACGATTTTGTATGAGATTTAAAAACCGTTCAAACCTGGTTCAAACTCACCAATGACATTCAAAAATCGCACCCCTGAAAGCTAAATAGGGATCGGAAAATCTCGTCGTCCTTATTTGGAATGCAGTAAGTTTATGTAAAGTGTAAGTAAATTGGAAAATTATTCATAATATTTCATACATTGCCTGGACGCCCCAGATATTCTATACATAGCATAGGTATTGTATAGAATCTTACCTGAATTCGGTATGTCAAGTTTTATTTTGTCTTCATTTTTATATTTTTTACGGACAGAAGACATAATTTTAAGATACCTATTTCATTCTTATTGCGATTCATAGAGTTTATCAATATAAATTTAATTTTTAAATTATTTTGATCTGTAATCTCTAAGTGCAAAAATGGTGGAGAGAAAATAATTCGAACTCCATGGAGAAAAACTACCTACAGCTGTATTTAAAAAAATTAAAACCTGCCTCCTCTTTCTAACTCTATGCTGGAAAAAGATACGGCAACATCAAATGTCAAATTCTGACATTGTGAAAGTATTTTTTTTTCTTAATGGCCGGTTATTTTAAGTTGATTTTATGTTTACCAAGGAGTTCACAGGTATGCCAGTGACGTCACTGCACGGACCGAAAAACTACGTTATTTTATTAAAAATATCTGTAATCCTTTCATTTTAAAATCTCTGACATAGAAAATATGATTATTGAGACAATTATCTCGAAATGGTTTTCGATTCAGCCCTCCAAAAAAAAACTTGACATACCGAATTATACAGATTTGCCGGTAACATATTATCCTACAGGGTTTAACAAAACACCCTAGTGATACTTAAGGGGGTGCTTCAGACCATCAAACTGAACAACTTTCACTATGGAGCCAACTTGGAAATCCCAAAAAAAAAACAGCTCATCCATACTAAACTGCAGTACTGATTCGACTAAAATGTATGGGACAGCAGATTTATTTTTCTCGATGTTGGCTCCATAGTGAAAGTTGTTCAGTTTGATGGTCTTAACCACCCCCTTAAGTATTACTAGGGTGTTTTGTCACACCCTGTACACGGTGCCGGTGGCGATACCGGCCTAAACTCTTAGTTCCAGTATGAACTGCTGCTGCTTGGTAAAGCTGCAGCTATTCGGCTTGCACTGCGCACAACAAATAGGTACACATACACACTTACCAATTCCCTTGGCTTCTTCGTGGCTCCATACTTGCGATCGTGGCTCCCTCTTCTAGCATCCATCCCACTTTATCATCACAATAAACAACTTAAGTATTAACATCAGTATTGTGCCCTATTTTTCCACTGTATTTTTGTGTTTGGTGTAAATCTTGCAAGTAATAGGAAGGTAAATCATCACTTTAATTAGTTATAAAATGTGAAAGTTTGTAAATTATTTGAATGGCATAAAAATATTACTACTATTACTATCTAAAAGAGTCCATTGTTGTTAATTGTGATCGACGTTGTATTATAGGTAGGTAGCGTTATCAAATCAATATAATATTGTACCTATAGTTACCGTACTATAATATCTTGTTGAGTAGATAAGGTTCACAACACCACTATCTTTGATGAGTAGGTGTAAACGAGTAAATACCGATTTGATAAACGAATTATAATTACAAGCAGATTTTTGAATCATACAACTAGTAGAGAACGTAACCTACTTATATTGTGTTAGGAAGAAAAAGAAGATCTTCCGCCAGGCTACACAGGGTGTAAGGAGCTGAACAGCTTTTACTGTGGGAGCAAACCGATCGGAGCAAAGAAAATCAGCTATTCCAATAACACTACTAAACTGGCAAATCTGGCAATGCCGACTCGAACAAATGTATGCAACAGCAGATTGCTCCGTTCGGTTTGCTCCCATAGTAAAAGTTGTTCAGTTTGATGGATTGAAGGTTAATTATACTTTTCCTTGCGCACTGTAAAAGTGGACTTCCTAGAGACGGCTGAAACGGGATTCGTCGTACAAAAAACAAGAAAGCTCAACAATGAAACAGCTAGTACATTGACGATTCTCATACATAGCCGATCTCGGCTACAGCGACTGCTCATTGATGATTCTCATACATAGCCGATATGACGGACCGACGGACAGGTATAATATATCTCCCACACTAGCGTCTTTCGAGCGTCGTCGTCGTGCAGCGTCCATAGAGAATTCGCTGAGAAGTACTGCATAAGCCCGGGTTCGGCAGCCGGCCAGCGCTGGCGCCGCGTCACCGCGGCATCGACGAATGCGGAGGCTGGCAAGACGATGACGACGCTCGAAAGACGAAGATTAAGATAATATGCCAGTGAAACTCCAAATAGTTATTTAGTTTTTCAGTTGGTTCTGCTCTTGTTTTGCTGCTTCTTTCTGCTTTGTGTTTTAAATTGTTAAGACCTGGTAGGGGTGCTTACCTGATCATTTGTTCTTAGTGACGGTACTGCTTATTTAGTGTTCGAGTAATGTTTTATGTAATCACTTATGTTGGTACTTACTACTTATACATGTATTAGGTAAGTACCTACTTATAGTTTTCTCCCGAAACCTTTACTACATAAATAGGGCCCTTTTTAATATTCTGACACTTTTTTAAAAGGGGATGATCAGACCATCAAACTGAACAACTTTCTCTACGGCACCAACATTGAAATCGCGAAAAAAAAATCTGCTGCTCCATACAAAACTGAAAACCTACTCGAGCAAAATGTATGGGACACTGGGACGGTAGTTTTTTTCGTGATTCGATGTTGGTCCCATAATAAACTTGTTCAGTTTACGGTCTGATCATCCCCTTAAAAAAGTGTCAACATATTAAGAAGGACTCTGTATAGGGTATTTTATGAATTTTGCTAACTAGTTAAATAGAGTTAATGTCAAAGCAAGTAGGTACTACTACCAGCGGCCGTAGTATGCCACCGTGATCAGGCTATAACGCCTTTATCTCATTCGTTCGAGCGCAAATAGAGAGAGAGCGAAGACGCTGTAGCCCTATATCACGCTGCCATACTACGGCCGCTGCCCGTAGTAGTTGTAGGCCCTTTAGTGCCAGAAGAAAGTACAATCAAAACTATTGCGTGGATCACGGGAAAGCACTGGAAGCTGGCATAGGTACTGTAGACGACACTAAGTATGTCATTCACTATGGATGAATAATCTGAAATAAATAATTTTTAATTTAATTTAATTTAATTACTCATATGATTACCTTTTATGTTAACTAGTAACGAAACTTCCAGGAAAAATATTGGTTTGCAAAATATGACTCCTCTGCCAGTTTGACGTCAAGGTGGCGGAATCAAATAGTGTTGATTGTAGGTACTTTCCTGGCACTAAAGAAAGGTACAAATGTTCAAACTCAGGGTACATTCAATGCAAATGAAGTATGTACCTACCTACTCACTATGTTATGCTGTAGGCAGTACTTTCATCTACTTATAAGAATAATTAGTATTCAAACTGTCAATTTGTAGTGTTCATTCATTGGTTGATGTTTTGATCATCCGGACCAAAATGAACAGAAGGAAAACATAAATGAAATCAAAGATTAATTGATCTAAAAAATTTATTAATGAATGAGGCGACTATGTGCACATCAAAACACTTGTTTTATATTACAAGTTGTACACTATTTACAAACCTGCGTTACAATCATAGCTAACTTATCGTCAGTCACCGCTCGCCACTCGGCCACTCGGCCACACGGCCACGGCTACACTACCACTCACCACTCGTACTCGCTTCACCATCATCATCCACTTAATTTACAGACTGTACATTAGTAGTTTGTACAAGTTACACTTACAATTTAACATCTAACAATTCTAAATTTAAAAACAATGGAAATATTGTTGATCGTAATACTTATACTGATAATGGTATAAGAAGTTTTAATCTCTTAACTCTAATACTTAGGACTGATTACATCGTCTACAATATAAATAATAATATATGTATTTAATCGTTAAAACTAGTGACTGGTAGCAGTCGGTCAGCCGTGGCTTGACATCTAACATCGACAACTCTGAGATGTGGCACGAAGTTGAACCGGAGAGGCGCGCGCCGGCGCCGGTGCCGGCACGACCGGGACGGCGCCGCCGGCGCGCGCCTCCTTCGCAGCGACACCCGCCGCACCGCGCGCCCGGGCATGGAGCCGTCGGGCGCGCCCGTTCATCGATACAACTACAACTTCGCTTACGACACGTATTACATGGACATACCGACGACAAACACTCTTATTAACGTCACTTACAATATAGACAATTACAATTCCATGCAACACCTTTTTAATCATAATCAACACTCTTTAAATTAAAATACTCGATACAAAAATCATGCGCTTAAAGCACGAAGTCTAAATAACCATAACATGACCAAAAAATCAATACACTCACTTTGTCAAAATATTAAAAAGTTCATACATCATTTTTATAAAAAATATTTATATAGACACAAGAAATTCTATTTTTATGAAACATATTTACAGTTAAAACATCAATTTTATTTCCTGAATACGGAATCTCAAATAGAAAATCATTTTCATTAATAAGTATAATATAAATTATATTAAAACGAATCACAGTAACAAGGTAATGATTGACGAATTGTTGAAGTGTGATGATCGAGTGATTGACCCGGGAAACCGCTAGCCGGCGCCGGCGGCGGTGCGGCGGCGGCGCGGGCGGCGTGCGCACGCCGACAACTTATTCGTGTGTGACATAAAGCGGAAGACATTGCAATTGTGATTTTGTTTATTGTTTCACATCCGAATCGGAGTCGCATACATCGCATGTTATGTTGCACTTCATCAAACATTTAAGACGAACTACGCGCATGCAATACATACACAGAGTATGTGGTTTAAAGGTTAATGATACATTTCCTTACACCCTGTATAAACTCAAAACCGTAATCCCTGCGCACGCAATTTGAGATCTTAATTGCGAAAATCTATTTAAAACGTCATGCAGAATAGTGTGGTTAATCGATATGATTGTGACAAAGGCTAGTTAGATGAGATACTCGTAAGTGAGAGTGAGCCTACACAATACGACAGTACGTACACTTAAACAATGTATTCATAAAATTCATTGCATCTGTTTTCCGATCACGAATACACACACTAATTAAATGTCTTATATATTTTTATACGTACCTAGTCATTATTCATTTTAGACATTAGTCGACTAAATGGATTTAACCGCGGTATTATTTTATTATGCATGATTTATGAATTCTTTCAAATTCAAATTAATTATTAAATACACAAAATTTACAGAATTAATACTTTATATATTTTGTACGTGATATTTGTAATTTAATCCTACATAGAAATAATTATTTGTCTTTAAACTTTGCCATCATTTAACAATTTCGACTCCTATCTATAAATAATTCATAAGCTTTTTGCATACACGCGGTTCTTGGACAATACATAAACACAAAAAAATAAAAATAGCACAATCCAGGGGAATTAAATTGTGGAATAGCAAATATTTATCAAACAATGGTTCTGTTTCTTTAGTACCAATTCATTATAAACATTGTAATAAAGCTTGCGGACTAATATTACCTACATCAGGACATTAGAAGATTTTGCAATATTCTGATAATATATGATACTAACTGGAAGTCTGCTTCAAGGAAGATCGGTTATCTTAGAGTCTGTTTCTACTCTTGTTTCATTAATGCCGCTAGAGATAGAGGGGCCGCTAGAGATAATTCTCAACACATTCGCTACCTTCTCTTATTTCAGATTATTACCGAGTGCCCGCTGTAAATTCGCACGTTCTGTGTCCATACATGTGTGTGTTCGTACACCCTACGAATAGGTACATATTATGCAGTCTGGGCACTGTTGTAAAGTTCGTGAAACGCGCTTACGCGTCAGGTCAGGAGGCACGAAACGAAAGGTTTACGAAATGTAGTAGCCCTGTTGTTACATAGCAACTGTCGCTGTCGCCTCAGATTCGTACGTGAAACAACGCGTCGTAGTCATGAATAATTAACGAGGTTAACGTCACACACAGCTGCAAGCGGAACGCAGCAGTCGTCGCGGCATCGCATCGCATCGCATCGCATCGCCCGCGCCGCACTCTCCGGTCGGACTAGCGCGAAGTCAAAAAGTGATAGGTCACCCACATATTTTGCAGTTATCACCCATAAGTAATTAGTTTAATAACGGTGTAAGAATGATAATTGAGTGTACTAAGCCGTACGCGCCGCTTCGGCACATGAATAAATATCTGTACAGAATGAAAGCGTCATACAAGCGGCCGCTTTCGGTAGACTCACACTCAGCGGGATACTTACGCGTTCGTACCATGCGCACCTGTTTGTAGGTCCTGTAATGTGCGAGTGCATCGACATCGACATCGGCCGCTTGTTCGGCCGGCCACAGCTTTCGTTCTGTGGGGATATTAACTCACGTGGCTTCGGCTAGGCCACGGCCGTGCGTTGGCATTAACTTTTCCTCGCGTTTGTCACAATAATATTGTTTTGTAATGCGATTCCGCGTCGGTAGATGTAAGTCTCAATAATATATACGCTACACTCGAAATCGTGATACTTTTTATAATGAACCAATAAAAAAATTGTTATGATTTCAAACAATTTAATGTAGGAAAGTTTAAAAGAAACTTAGTTAATTAATAAGAAACTTTTTTTCTATTCTAACTATTTACAAAGGTTACTAAGACAGCTCTAATTAAATTCATTTTCATTATTATTTACGTAATTTTAATAATAAATATAATATTTTTTAAATTTAATTATGGTAACGAAAATAATTATTATTGTAGAAACATTTGGACAGTTAAGAACCATGAATTTTGAGAAGATCGTGCTAGTACAGGAACAAACAATGTTGAAAAGACGTGTCGGAATAATTCACTATTAGGTACTGATTCCATACTCTCAATTAAAACTAATAAAATATCATACCTACTTTGGACATTATCAAATTAATAAACAAGTACTACGGAACGCTCAAATAAATAATTAGAAAACAGGTCATTTTATATCAGTTATTTATAAACCGGACAAATTAAAAATAAGAAGTAGGTATTAGAATACATATATCCAAAAATGAGTAGTTAGTAATTTTTTATTTTAACTGTTTGTTAATAAATTACCATAACCTCAGCTCAACGGCAGAAAGAAAGTAAATTTATGTGCCTACACTACAGTGTCTAGAACAGAAACGTGACAAATATATATTTATAATATACAGCTAGCAAATCAAATATTTCTTTAAATTTCAATCAACAGGCAGGAATTAAATCAATTAAATTGTTCAACAAATATTAAATAGAGGACATTGGGCAAAATGGGCCCACCCTCCAATAAAAATGAAACTTATGAGAATCGGAAGCCCGTCACAATGGCGTGAGCTTATGTTTGTAAGGAAGCCCTAACCATTTAAACAATTTTCTACTATTGCGTCAATACTCGGTCAGTTGAAGTAAGAAGACACAGAACTTTAGCATTTTCATAAAATGTTTCAATACATGCATAACTTAATTTAATTTAAAATCAGTTTTGATAATAATTTAGGCGTGAAATGGCATAATGTGCCGTGAAGTGACATTCAGAATTGATCTGAGGCCGTAAGGCGTACGCACCACGTTATTTCGAATAAAAATGTCTTTTTTGCAATAATGATAATTATTTATTGCCGTTTTTACTGTGTAATACATACTTGTATATCGCGAAAAAAACATAATAATAAGGAAAAAATCAATAATGAGTGATGAATTAGAAAACTATAAACGACTACATATGTTTATTATTACCGATAATACAGCGATTTCTGGAATGCGCATTAATGACAACGAATGCATGTCGATAGACCTACAATTCTACGCATTCATTCTTATTGGAGATGCCCACGCTCCATTTATTTTTGCCCACTGTCCTTTTATGTTTTACCGAAACACAGTATGTTTTTTGACCTGAAAAGCGGTCATGGTCGTTTTATTCGTGTAATCGTTAGTGTTAATCATTTTGAAACTGAGAGTAGACCTCCCGTGCGTCAAGTCTTCTTAATTATTCTTAATATTGAGTTATAATTTTTTTTTTTTTTTTTTCAAAATATCGCTATAACTTCCAAATAATCCGGTTTTCTTCTTTTTTCTCAATTTACTATAATAAAACATTAAACGAGGTATTTTATACACATATCAGATCTTAATCTGGTAGGATATAGGAGTTATTAACTTCTAATGTTTTTTTCTTATAATTTTAGAACTTTTAGAAGAATTAGTTAATAACTCCTATATCCTACGAGATTTAGATCTGATTTTTTTATTAGACATCAATAGTATGGCTCTTAATATTGAAAAGTAAAAATGGAACCCCAATAACTGACTATATAGAAATAAAAAATAAAAAACGAAAAACAATAAAATGTATAATTTCGTCATTAACATAAATGTTTGAGAACTGTTGTAATGTGTATAAAATACCTCGTGTATTGTTTTATTATACTAAATTGAGAAAAAAGAAGAAAACCGGATTATTTGGAAGTTATAGCGATATTTTGAAAAAAAAAATTAAAAAATCACAACTCAATATTAAGAAGAATTAAGAAGACTTGACGCACGGGAGGTCTACTCTCAGTTTCAAAATGATTAACACTAACGATTACACGAATAAAACGACCATGACCGCTTTTCAGGTCAAAAAACATACTGTGCGAAATTAAAACCATTCGGTACCTATAGGTAGGTACTAATTATGACATAAAACGGAAATGCTCGCGTAAGCGATAAAATTGTATCGCTACAATACATTTGTTTAACGGATGAACTGCCAATTGATAGAGGCGACACCAGCACCGTAGACCGAATTTAACGGTTCAGCCTGTGGAGCCACGACGCGGAATTCTAGCTCAACCTACCGTATAAATAAGCCGATTCATATCGAACATGTAATAAAAATGTAAAAATTACTATCTACAGCGCAGTCGCGACTATAAAAAATATAAAAGTATAAAATTGACATGGCGACGAACGAAAATCGAATAATTTTGTAACAAATCGAAAGTAGGCGAAGTGAACGCAAGAACTGTGTACAAATAATAATGTTAATAGTTTGTGTGAGGGAGCAGGGAGCTTGACAAGTGAGTTCATTGTTTAAGAGCGTACATTTGACATGCTTTGGTATTTGCCCACCTGGATGCGACGCTATGCCAAGGAATCGACTTTTGTGCGTCGAAAGATTAACATCGCAGATTGTAAACTTGAAAATGATAAATTCGTAACAAATACTCGAATATAAAGGATGTTAAATTAAATGCGCTACATACTTTAGGGGATGATTAGACCATCAAACTGAACAACTTTCACTGTGGAGACAACATCGAAATACCTGAATAAATTCGTTTTATACGCGGTGTCTTCATTACGTGGCGTGCCAGTGACTTTATACTAGGCCTTTTTTTAAACACATGTCAAATATCTACTCTTTATTAAAAAGTAGTTATCTCCGAGAAGAAAGACAGAGATACGAGCGAATTATTACATTGTTTCTTACTATATGTATGTGTCACTATATTTTATGTATACTACAGCCAGATTCTAATTACTAGAAAATTGTCGACAAGTTGTTGCAGAAAAGGTACCGGAAGAACGCCGTACTTGACTGGTTAGGTTGGCAAACATTCCATGGGAAGACTATTTTAATAAAATACGGTGCGAAAGCCTCTTTTCGATACCTGTTCAGGACAACTTGAGTTCGTCTACTTCTTTTCTTAGCAAGCAACATATTTGTTTCTATAATTAAAATATATATTTAACGAAATTACAATTTGAGAGACTTCACATAACGCACATGCACTTATATCTAACATCTCGCCTTCATAACCTTGACTACCTTGAGTATTGCCAAATATTGCACAAACATGTGTTAAAAATACCTACGTTTAGACCAAAAACAATTCATCAGTCCATACAGTTGTACAATTACAAAATTATACTTAATTAGTGTATGATATGCCTAATAAAGATGATTGAAATGATGAAAATAATTATGCCGGAGAAAATGTGGTGAGCGACTTTCAAGACTTAGCAATAAAGTGATATTTGGGTTGCAGGACAGCGACAAGTTACTGAACGGTCGCTTCACACATTTTGTCACTAGAGCCTCTTTACTGAAGCAATGTTTCCACGTTTGTAAAATATAAAACTTTGTGAAAATTAAAACGATCCAACAATGCGATGTGAAATTACAATTTTAGTCTGTAGTATTTAACACACATAGATTTCCTTTTTTTTTTAAATAGTGATTGATTTACCACAGCCCTAATATATTTTTTTTTTATTTCTTCTTGCCATTGAAGCTATGTGAACGGAATCGCTCCAAGTTTGTTAAAAGCAAAATTCTATTAAAATGTTGTAAGTCTGTAGACGTTATGTGATTGTGACCTTCGATCAAAGTAAAATTAATGGATAAGTCTTACCCGAACATTTTAAACCAGAAAAATAAGGCAATACAAATGACAGGTATACTTCAAACATGTATCGAGATATGACAGACAAGTGTGCCAGTTTGTATGGACCAAGTGCACCAGTAGTGTTCTTCAACTTAACGTGCTGTGGGCCTATCCATTAATTTTACTTTGATCGAAGATTGACGACTCTATCCCTACCGGGGGCGGTGGAGGAGCGGAGCGGGGCGGGGCGGGGCGGGCAACACTTTGATTTGGCCCACACTCGTTGCATTGCTAGTTTCACTTTCATTTTATTAAGGATGATAAAGTGCCAAGAGGTAAGACTTATAATTTTGTGTTTTTTAAGCAGCGATTAATGTACTTACTCATCTTGCAGGGCCGATTTGGGCATACATTGCCTGATTTGTTCTCTCTATCTTAAAGTGTAGCGATCGAAGCAAGCAATGTATGCCTAAATCGGCCCTTAATGTAGGTAATGTAATCGCTGCTTTAGTTTAATTGGAAAAGAAACATGTTACAAAATTAAAATGACAGAACTGGCTGACTTGTATTTAGTGATGTGATTGTACTTTTTCGAATCAATAATAATGCCCTTCAAAGGAGTAACTTAAAATTTTTACTATTCTTTGGTGGGATCCGAGCCAAAAGCCTTCATATATGCTACGTATGCGTAATACAACGCGTCATGGCCGGGCGGGCTAGCCACTGTAGAGCGATACGTGATCCAACTGATAAGTACTTAATGTATTATACATTTGTTAATACAATTATTTCCATAAGTAAAAGTAAAAAGTATGACCAATTTTATAATTATATTTAAATTTTGACACTGTATCAATAAATAATTATAAATTATACCATTACGTTTAAAAATTGTATGTACATCTTGTATATGTTTAAATAAATACTTACTAACTTTTATTTATATAACATGAAACATTGATTCAGTCTACAATTTACAGTAAAATGAAATTTGTTAAATGAAATATTATTAATTTATTAACATAATAAACGGATGGAAAATTAAAAATAAATACAAAAATATATCACGAAATATTAATTTATAATTCATAATCTCTTTCGAAAATCCGGAACGTACTCTTGGAATTCTATATACAATATAGTTAACTTTTACGCAACCGTGGCTAAGAGCTTGTGCATCTTGACGAGTCACCGCTCGCAGCGGCGGCGCCGGCGCCGGCGCCGCGCCGTCTGACATTTATTTATTTATTTCATCAATCCTCGGAGTGAAGTACTCACTGGCTTCTCTACAAAAGGTGTGCTTGCTCACTTTGACAATGAAGAATGTTTACGCATTTTTATTTTAGCTCATCGTATCCTCTTAAAAATAAAAAGCATATGTGAAAAAAATATTAAGATACCTCAATTCGTTTCAGAGATATGGAATATAGAAAGAGGTGCGCGACGCGAGATTCAGCCGGCCGGCGGCGTGGCTATTGGACGTAGGGTCTGCGCTCAAGTGTCCGAACCAAAAGAGAAACAAAACATAAAGGAAATAATTACGCGCCAGTGTTCGTTTGATTGGCGGCCTACGCGCACGTCTGCATGCCGTGCTTCTAGAAGAATTTGTAAAAAACTATGCAAGCAAAATAAAATAAAAATGTCATCAGTTTCAGTGTTTTTAGTTACTAACACGTACCATCTGCTTAAAATAACAATGTGCAAGACCATGAAGGGCCGTTGGATACCTTCACTCGGTTGAGTATGGTTTGTAAATGAACTGGAGAACACCTTTCATTATGGAGCCAGAATTGAAATCACGAAAAAAACAGCTTTCCCATACATTTGAATCGAGTTCGTTTCGTCGTGTTTTTTTCGAGATTTCGTTGTTGGCTCCATAGTGAAAGTTGTTCAGTTTGATGGCCTGAAGCATAAAAGCGCGTCGCTGAACAAAACCACACCCTGTATGTAAAGGAAACAGTCATTTGAATGACTCGAGTGAAGTTCGTATGATTGAGTGACGTCATATTTGCGACGAGGTCATGCACATTGTTATTTTAAACTGATAATACTTTCGTTTATGCAAGTTAGCCTTGGACACTTTTTTCGAGAATTTTGTATTAGACCCGGCGTCCACAAGTTAGTAAGTGGATGACTGTGCCAAAACGTAAAAACACAACCACTATTCTTGGTGGATTGTCAGCTTGTCTTCCATGAAGCCTTTTATCCATACTGTTTACAATTGAATAACAAAATACCATCCACTAAATGCCTACTAAAACGTTAGCTTTATGTGAGAATATGACGTCATAATTGTACGGGAGTTTTAAATGTATTGTCGTCTTTTTGAATGAAACAAAGATCTAGTGTACTTTTTATGCCCATTTTGTATGCCCATGAACATTCTTCATTGGTTTACTGAAGCCAACTGATTGCAAAAAATAAAGACGAATTCTGAAAAATTAAATACTTACTTATTGTTTTCGTTAAAACATAGAAAAAAAAATATCAACTTTCTTCCATCAATGACATTAAAAAGGAAGTCGACTGCAATTGGAAATTGACTCGATAGATTTATTTAAAATGTTATATGCAAAGGATCGAATGCCAGCCATTCACAATACTTGTCTAGCTAGTGACTCATTAAAATACGCGAACTGTACTCCCTACCTACACGAAAAGGAACATAACAAATACGAATTATAACAATTGACTTGCATGTTAAAAGGAGACGCAGACAAAGTATTAATTATTCAACATATCACGTGCGCATCATATTTTACTGCATTATACATAATTTAATTTGTAATATTATGCGAAACATAACATTATTTAAAACTATTCGTAATTTTATAAGGATTTAACTATGTTCCGGGTTTACCACATTAACTTGTTTTAGTTTATTTATTTCTGCAATGCGTATCACTCACGATCATGTCACGCAGTGGCAGTACTAACAAAAAAATAGTATGCATACAGAGTTATAAAAACGGAAATCTTCTTTGTGTTCATTAATTAATATTATATTATTATGCTATTAATTAATATTAAGGAATATTTTTTTTTTTTTCAAGTAGGAAGTAACGCATACATTAAAAATAGCTTGTCTCTAAAACATGTTATAGAGGCTAACGGGCATTTTTTTGTATGGAGCCTGGCATAGTAACTTTTCGACACGTCCAAACGTGAAACAATAACATTTCAATGTCCTCGGTCACTAAGCAGTAATGTTAAACAATTAAGCACACTTTTACGCTCTCGTTAACAGCGTGCTGATGCGAAATCCCTGTGTAAAGAAATGTCATTGACATAACAAAAATTGATTGCACTAAAAGTAGACCAATTCAAGGTATGAAAACGCTTCATTAACGTTTGCATTACCATTTTCAAGATAGCGGAAAGTTACTATGCCACTTCTGTCCTATGGCCTTTGGTTTATTTGTTTATGGCGATCGATTCGATCACTAATAAAAACCTATAATAGATATGTAAAGCCTGACCAGGAAAATAAAAGAAAACTCGCAATGTTGCGGAAAATCATTGGAACTAAGCACTTGAAACATTAATCATTAAAGGTTAAAGTCAGCAGTAAGTACCCAAGGCAGGGGTGCGATTTTTGAATGTCATCGGTGAGCTTGAACGGTTTTATCGGCCAGAAACTCTACAACACACTTCTTTTAAACAAAACATCTCATACATCTCCTACAAAAGCGTTCTCATGCATCTTTCTACTGCTTATTTGACTTTATAAAATCACACTCCTAAATTACGATTTTTGGAAGTCAAATCAGCAGTAGAAAGTTGCATATCTCCATAGAAATTTTGACATTTTCAACCGCTGAATTCATCGAATGAGATTCAAAAATTGCACTCCAGGCTTTTTATTTTTCTGGTCAAGTTTTACACAATTAATGCTCAGGCGAATTATCTAAGGCCACTTTTATATAGCGCTGACAGTAAATAGATAGATTCGGACAAAAGTTTGCTAAAATATTCCATGAGACTGTCAATATTGTTTGTATTATTGTGAATGTGAAACAATAAAGCTAATGCGTTTTTGATCAGTATGATACGCATTGCAAAAGCGTGTTGTGGTAACGCGATTAGCTAAAAGGAATCTTCTTTTAAGAGTGTCATTATGTTCGGAATCACTCGAGATTCTACATGATGTGTGGTCCAGTGTACAAACTATTTATAATTGCCATTTATTACGAATAAAATCGCTCGCATGGGTGGCGTAAGTAGATCAAATTTAAAATGACATGATTGTCGTGGGCTCAAAAAGAAGCATTCAAATATTTTCTCATAAAATTGCTAAGGAATCATCGAAGCCCAGCTTCGATTCGTTCCTGTTAATTTATTCATATAACTAAGAATGTTTCTCTCCTCAATTTGAGTAACTAATTGGTCAAAGTGAATAAATAGGTCACAGCTGCGAGCCGCCTAGCCAAAAGGACTCGCGAATGGAGTATGATATAAAGCTTTATCGTGTGGAAGAGACCGCTTCTATAAACCAAACCCAGATGCACTCATCATCCTAGACATACCTTTCTTTACTAGTTCTCTTCACCAGCCGTCTAGTCATATAAACTTAGTACAGTAACATATAACGGGAGGGCAAGTGTTCTTAGAATAGAACACGTAAATGCGTGTATTATCAAAATAATGTTGATGCTATTTAACAACATTTTAAAAATATAATGTTTCGTTACCCTTAAAATTGATATTAATTATCGAATTAAAATTAAATGGTAATTATTTATTGACACTCAATTTGAAATGTGTAAAAGGATCTTTCGAGCGAGAGAGTGTATCATGTGTTTAGAACGATGAGTGGCAGTGGGTTCGGTTGTAGGGTGGGGTCTCCTCGCGCGCGTGGCCGCGGCCGGCGCGATGGTTGCAAGAGGCTCGGGCCGAGTGCGAGCATGGACGCGGCGACCAGGCCTGTGATGTCTGACGTGTGATCGTGAACCGTTCGGAAACTATACTAAACCTAACTTCAATAATTACATAATTCATGATAAATGAATGAGATTCCACATGAGGCACAACGTAAAACAGTAACATTAACAAAAATATAATAATATGTTTATAATTATAACTATACTAAAATTTATTTGTGCATCACTCAATGCACAAAACTATTACAGTTATATCTTAGAATAACTTTTAAGTTAATCATTGAGCTTTCCATTTATACAAATAAATAATATTGTAAACTACATCATTATGAAGAAGATAATTATTATTTTAAATATACAGACATTAATATTTTACTCTATATTTACTGTACAGGAGATTTCACGCTCGTCATATCGTCTCGACATAGTCACTGTCTACACTACACCCTGGTGCGCGGCTTGTATCACCTCACTTCGCAGTGTTTATTGACGGCGGGGGCCAGGGGGGGGAGGGCGTCGTCCGAGGGCGCGGGAGGGGGGGCCGCGCCCTCCGCGCCCGCCTCCTTCATCACGTAGCCGGAGCCCTGGGAGCTGCGCGCCAGTTTTAACCGTATCGGTGTCACTTTAGCTGTCCGTATCTTGCGCATGGCGGAGGAGGCTTCGGAGTAGGAGGGCGGGTCGATGGCGAGCGGGTCCGGCGCCGTCGGGTCGTACTCGAAGGGGTCCACGGCCGGCTCCGCCGCCGCCGCCCTCCCGCTCGCACTCGCACTCGCACCCGTGTCCTCGCTCGCACTCGCCTCCTCCTTCCCACGTTTTATTTTTATTATCAACTTTGTCGCACTTTCACTTTCACTATTTATAACACGTAGTTTTTCAGTTCTTTTGTCCTTTTTCTTTTTACGTTTCTCACTCTTAGTGGGTTTATATTTTTTAGTTTTCTCGTTCTCCTCGAAGTCAGCCATAACCATCTTTCTGTACTTCATGCAATCGCGGCGCAGGTCCTCGAGGCTGGGCTTGGGCACCGGCACTACGAGCCGCTTCTTGGGCGGGCGGAACTGGAAGCCGGCGGGCTCGTCGGTGACCTGCTGCACCACGTTGGAGCCGATCTTGATCTTGAGCTTGGGCGCGAGGGGCGAGGTCGGGTTGCGGGCGGGCTTGCGGCCGGCGCGCCGCTTGTGCGCCTGGCCCGCGCCGGCCGCCGCCGCCGCCGCCGCAAGGCTCGCCAGCTTCGCCTCCTCGGCGGGGTCCGCCTCGTCGTTCATGCTCACCTCCAGGTGCCGCAGCTCGCGCGATAGACCGCTCGTCGTCTTACGCTTCTTTTTCTCGATCGGAGAGTCGATGATTTTGTAATCTTCGCGAGTGGGTATGCTGGTCATGGAGGCGACGGCCTTCGGTATGGTGATGACGGCCCGCGCCAGGGTGGGCAGAGCGGCCGGCGGAGGAGCCACGCCCATCGACGACGCGTTGGCGGGGTCGTCCATGTTCATGTCCTGGGTCCAGTACTGGCGCAGCAGCTCCTTCTTGCGCATGCGGCGCAGGTTGGTGGAGCCGGCCGCGGAGGCGCCGGCGCCGGGTGCCGCGCCGGCGGCGGGATCGAGCGCCGGCGCGGCGGGCTGCGGCGCCGCCGGCTGCACCGAGCTCGAGTAGTTTGCGTCGAGGAACGGACCCTTTATTTTCACCTTAAGTTGGTTGCGAGAATCGGACAGCGACACCTTGGGCAGTTGTGGGATGAAGGGCTCCTTAGGTGTGGCGACCTGAGGCGGCGGCGGCGGCTTAGGCGAGCCCGCGGCCGGCTTGTTGGCCATCAGCGCGCTATGGAGCTGCTTCTCATCCTCCTCGTCGATGTCCGGCAGCTGCTGGTCGGCCGTGCCGCTCGCGAAGTCGAGCAGGTGGTGGTAGGCGGAGCCGGGGGCGGGCGCGGGTGCGGGCGCCGGGGCGGGGGCGGGGGCGGCCACCTGGCTGTCGAAGGGGTGGTAGGTGCGCATGTCCACGGGCCCGGGCAGCAGGGGCTGCACCTGCGAGAACCCTGGCTTGCCGTCGACGAGGGGCGAGGCGGCGCGCTCCGGCGACGGAGAGTTGGCTTCCGTCGCCTCGAGAGGAGAAGGACGCTTCTTCAGCGCGGGGCTGACGACGCGCGGCGACTGCGACGCGTCTTTGTACGAATGCTCCGACGCTCTGTCGTCCCGGATGTCTATTGATTTCCGCCTCTCGCGGAGCGCCTTCAGATCGACACCGTCGTTAGCTATTTCTTCGTCAAAGTCGTACACTGTGCCGACCAATTTGCTTTGGATGGAATTACCCATGTAGTCGACCGAATACCCGTGGACGGCCTGTCCGCGGCTCTTGGATCGTCCTCGTCCTCGCTGTGATCTATTGCTTCTGTTGCTCGATCGTTTGGTTCCCTTGGGTGGGTCACTCTGCTTGGGTGACATGGCCGGACTCTTGCCTGGCGATTTGACGGGGAACTTGGACACCACCTTAGGTTTTGCGGGCGATTTAGATTCCTGTGATATGTGCAGGTTGGTCACAGTCTCGTTGCTGTCGTTGGACATTTTTGTGGAAGCTCTATTGCTCGTGTCATTGTAAGAATCGGCGCTGACGCTCGGGCTGGAGGCGACGTGTATGGAGAACTTGTCGCTGCCGGTGACGTCGATGTCGTCACGAGGTGAGTCCATCGGCTTGGGCGTCGGCGGCGCTATCATGGCGGTGGTCAGCGCAATGTTCTGGGATGAGGTAGTGAAGGCGGCGCACATCGGGAAGGTCGGCTTGGACAGCTGCGGCATCAGGGGCGGGGTGTACGGCAGGCCGGGCGCGTACATGCCGGGGCCGGGCGAGGGCAGGGTGAGCTGGGCCGACGCGCAGGCGCCGGGCCCGAACAGCGGCAGCGTGTTCAGGAACGGCGACGCGTCGGGCGGGTAGCTCGAGTACTGGTTCAGCGGCCGCGCCGGCTCCACGGGACACGAGTACGCCGGGATGGGAGGGTAAGAGTCTATCTGCGGCATCGCACTGCTCTGCAGGGACTCGCAGTTCATGTGAGACTTCATTTCCGTCTTCTGAGAGCAGATGGAACCCTCGGAGTTGGTACTGGAAGCGGACGATCTTCGCGTCGTTATCTTACTCTCCCTCCATTTGGCCTCTCGACTTACGTACGGAGAGGATATGGTAGCGCAATCGGAATGTATCAGGGAGTTGTTGTTGTCATAGTTGTGGTTGTCCTGCGTGACGTCCGGGTCGTTGCTGTGCACGGAGTGGTCGACCACGGACAGCGGCTGGGAGTCGTCGCTCTGCTTGGACAGCGACATCGTGTCTCCCACTTCGGACATGGAGTGCGCGTCGGTCTGCACCCTCGGAGGCTCCTTCCCTTCCTCACTGTACGCGGGGTGTTCGTACTTCCGTCTATCGGACAAATGATCTGAATGAAGCTCATGGGGCGTGGGTGGGTCGGCCCACTTTTTGTTGCTGGTCATTGGTATCGGTTGGTCGTCTTGGTGCATAACGCTAGAGCCAGAGTGCATGTCGGTGGATATGTTTTGCGATAGGTGATTATTAGCGGAGTAAGTGTCTTTCTGTGGTCTACTGTCGTGTTCTTCGTCGACGAGGCCCTTGTCGGGGGGTGAGGGCG
Source organism: Agonopterix heracliana (assembly GCA_963693445.1). Lineage (NCBI taxonomy): Eukaryota > Metazoa > Arthropoda > Insecta > Lepidoptera > Depressariidae > Agonopterix > Agonopterix heracliana. The sequence goes on from OY856307.1 coordinate 353,436, forward strand.
CGTCGCGTCGCGCGGGGTCGGCGGGGAGGTTATTCTGCTCGTCCCTGCGCTCTTTGTCGTCGTTGACCGGCTGCTCGTCCTGAGCCGAGTTCTCGGCGGGCACTTTCTTAGAGCTCAGCTGCATCCGTAGTCTATCCACTAAGTTCAATGTCTCTTGCACGCCTTGCTCTTTAGAATCTTCCTTGAAGATGAATTCAGGGTAAGCGGAGAACGGTTTCAACATATCGTCGTGGTTAAAGTTGTCGACCAGCATGTCGAACTCGAAGAGCTCATTTTCCTTAGCCTGTGGCGAAAACATGGATCTACTCGAGAAAGGATTGACGGCGGAAGGTATCTTAGCACTCTTGGAGATCTCGAAGCCCTGCACGTGACTACCGTCTTGGTTTATGAACTTCTTCTCTGGGTCTAGAGACGAGCGCTTTCGCATATTTCGTACGACGGGATTGTCAACGTCCATGGGTTCCATCGTCCTGGCGTCCATCGGCGTTTTAGGTGATTTGATCATTGTGTTTTCGTTGAGATTTGCTTGTATCTTGGCGATCATTTTAATGCTGCTCTTGTCGGCGGAATCAGAGTCCAATGATTTGTCCTCGGTCATGTACTTCTCGTGCCCGCCTGCTTTCTCTACCGGCGGCGGGTTAACGTTAGGGCTCACCGCTTTAGGTAGCCAATGCTTGTCTGTATCCGGGAATTCGTCGTTGATCGGTGTCGGAGCCTTCTTATCGGCTTCCTTCGGTGGCTTCGCGGCAGGACTAGGTTTCTTGACAGGTGACGCGCTAGTGCGATCAGAGCTCTTATTGTCATGTCTGCTAGGTCGTCTTTCCTTTGCGTCTGTGTCGCGTATCTCTACGGGTACGGGGGCGACCTCCTTGGGCGGCGGTGGCTCCTTAACACTCATACGTCTGTTGGAGACACTCTTCTGCTTGGAGTCGGTACTCTTCCTGGGGCTGACCCTCGTCTGAGGAGCATCGATCTCGACAGGTTTAGCCTTCTCCTCGGTAGGCTCGCTGATCTTCTTGCTCTTAGCGCTCTTCGTCTTGCCCTCGGACCTGGCTGCTGGAGAGGCATCTTTTTTGATGTCTTTCTTCACCTTCTCGTCCGTTTTCCGCTCCGGAGATGAAAGCTCACAGGGCTGGCGGCTCTCTTTGGGTGTTTTATTGGGTCCAGAGGCGAGGCCGGAGTCGTCTTTAGATGGTTTTCTCTGTCTGGCATCAGACTTATGAGGCATATTTCCGCCTGAAGTAGTGCTTCTGGTCCGAGCACGCGCGGTAGCACGCGCATCGCCGGTTCGGCTCGGTTCCTCTCCTTCAGCAGTCGGTGATGGTACCCTACACTCGGACCTCCGTTCGGAAGTTTTAAGCTTCTTGTCAGGGGCCTTGCGTGGGGACGCATCTGGGGCTTTACGGGGAGAGGCATCTGGGGCCTTGCGGGGGGAAGCATCTGTGCTTTTCCGGGGCGATTGGTCTGTGCCTTTGCGGGGTGAAGCGTCTGTTGACTTACGGGGGGAGACGTCGCTGGATTTGCGGCTTGAGAGCTCTGGCACTTTGCGGGCTGGTGATCCTGGGACCTTGCCGGGCGATGCGTCGGCAGCCTTGGACGGCGAAGCATCGCCCTTGCGTGGAGACGCATCAGTCGAGAGGCTCTTTCCTTCGGTCGAGATGCTTTTGCCCTTCCTCCGTCTGCGTGGCCGCTTAGGCGACGGGCTACCCGATTCCGAAAATCTGGAGCCTTTAGAGCTGTCAGTATCACTCGAGGCACTAGTCGACGACAGCGGTCTTGACACCTTGTCGAGAAAGGGCAAGTCGACTGTCGGTCGCGTGCCCGGCGGGGAGAACATGGAGGGCGGCCGGGGCACCGGCTTGATCTCGCGCGCCTTGGCGGTCGGCTTGGGCGCGCCCGGCTTCTCCTGCTCCTCCTCGGAGCTGGACGACGACGAGTAGCTGCTGCTGCTCGAATTGGACGATGAGCTGGAGCTCTCCTTTTGTGGCGTTTTAGCAGTTTTAACATCCTCTTTCTTAGGTGACATTTTAGTAGTTTCTGGTTTATCATCCTTCTTCTTGTCACCTTCCGTTGTTTCTGGAACTGCGGGTTTACTGCCGAGGCCGCTTTTGATATGAGCCGCCGCTTTCTTCGCGGCTTGTCTCTGCGGAACATAAGCGATAGGTTCTTTCTCTACTTCTTTAGTGGACTTCTTCCTCGCGACTTTGGCAGCGACTACTTCTTTTACCTCTTTGCCCTTCGACTTGATGACTTTAGGTTTGGACTTTGTGTCATCTCCGCTTACTTGTTTCTCTGTTGGTTCCTCTTTCTTGGCAATAGTCGTCGAACGCATATTTTCAGAAGCCTTCTTGGCCGCCTGTCTTTGAGGCACGATCAAATCAGTCGGATTATCCTTTTGTTTAGACGATTTGATGTTTTCTTTGTCCTTCGCTTCATCGTCAGATTCCTGAGTCTTAACAGGCGTTTTCTTATCCTTAATGGAAGGCTTGCGACCTCGTTTCTTTGGAGCTGGTTTATCTTCTTCCTTGACCGGAGTCTTCTTTTCTGGTTGGGTTGGTATGAACTCTTTCATGGCCCCCTTAGTTCTAGGCGGCTGCTGAGAATCATTTTCTTTCGGTGATTTAGCAGGTTTAGTCTTTTCGTTTTTAATTTTTTCGCTTTTGATTTTATCTTTCTCGGTATTCACTTCTTTCTTCACAGTAGTGTCTTCGCTGCTATCAGAGTAAATGTCAACGGGAAATTTGTTGTTCCTTGTCGACTTCATAGTGATCAAATCATCGCTATCGGTAGCGGACTGAGCACTCTTTCCTGCCGTCATTTCTTTCTCCAGCTGCTGAAGGGTCTTACTGCGAGATTTATCCTTGTTCACCCGGACCACACGAGATTTGATCGTTTCCTCCTCGCTACTGCTTTCCACGAGAGCTTTCGACTGTGGCACTTTCTTCTTCTTCCTCTCATTCTTTCTGGGCGACTTCTTTATCTTCGCCGCTTTTGGCGATACCTTTTTCTTAGGTGATCCAACAGGTTTCTTGACATCCTCTTCAGTGCTGGAGCCGATGGCTCGAGCGCGGTACCGGGACGAGCGGCTGATCTCCGCAGAGCTCTCTTCGCTTGATAGTCCACTGAAGATGCTGACACTGCGACGCGATCCATTCACATAATGCTTCTTATAGGGGTTTGCTTTCTTACGCTTCACTAGGCCGTTACGATCTTTCTTTTTCTCGTCGCTCGAATACTGAGGAGCAATACGTGCGATTAACGCGTCGAAATCGTTCTTATGGTCTAAAGCGTCCGCATGTGAATATAGTCTGTCGTATATTGAGGGTCCATGGTTAGCTTCAATGATGGCGGCCAGGTCCGGGCCGGAGATGGTCAGATCCGTAGTGAGTACGGCCACTTGTTTGTGAAACGTTTGTTCTCGCATCCGAAAGAATGATCGTGAGAGCTTTTCCCTCCGGCTCACCATGTAGCACAGGTTCCTCACCCTCTCCAGGTCCTGCCGGAGCTGCACGAACATCCTCATCTTGTCGAGGTCGGCTTGCTCCTGCCTGTGCGTGAGCAGCTCGTTGTCGTCGGACTTGGGCGGGAGCAGGGGGCGGTCGTGCCCGGCCCGCCGCTTCAGCTTCCAGTAGTTGTAGATGTAGGTGATGGCGTCCTGGTCGACGTCGATGAGGTGCGTGCTGATGTCCTTGACGCTCACGTGCCGGTCGAACTCGCGCTCGATCTCCTGCAAGCGGGCGGCCCGCGCCTGCGTCTTCTCCTCCGACGTCATATCCTTCCTCCGCTTTCTCTTTACCTCCTCTTCCTCCGACCCGGAGCCGGGACACTTCTCCTTTTTAGAATTGACACTGTGTTTCTGACAGTACGACCTCAATTTGACGCCGTCGTCGGCGTTTTCGTCTTCGATAATAGCACGCATTTCTAGTCCATGTTTAAACGCGCACGTAACGTGGTATGCCGTCTTGCAAGTTTTGACGGAACACTGAATACAAGCACCCTTGCGCTCGCGACACAACACGCATACTAATGACCAGCGGGAGGCCGGTATAGAGGATATCTTAGTAATGGGTTCCATTTTTTCGGCACACCCGATGGATACTTCGGGTATCCATAGGACGCAACTGACGTGAGCCCATTTATGTCCCGAGGGCGTGCACTTCATGGCACCGCCGAGGTTGGGGCACAGCACGCAGGTCGGGCGAGTGCCGTCGCCGCACGGCCTGCACAGCCACTGCCCTGTAAGTGTTACGGCGCTATTAGACAACATTCTGACAGACAATACACGAGCGTGCCATCCGTGGCTCGATATCAGATTCACTCGGCGCGATGTGAACCGGACATGGAGCACGGCACTTACCGGCGGGTATGACAGTGATGCCGTAGCAGGCCTGGTGCACGCAGATGTTGCAGGAGTCGCAGAAGACCATCTCGTTGCCGTCCTCGGAGTCGGGCGAGCGGCAGACGTCACAGATCACGTTCTCGTCGTATTCGATGCCCAGGCCCTCCTCAGACTTCATGATCGCTTGGATCTTGTCCCACGTCCGCACCTTGGAGAATAACAACCAACATTGACACATATAACATCGACCTCTACTCACAATACCGGATCGGATCCCCATTTCACCGCCGATGGTCGCGGGTTTTACACAAAAGCATATTACATCAAAAATGCATAAACAGTTTTCAATTGGGCAAACATAAAGAAACAACACATGGCATATTTAACACAATGTTGTCACCGACATTTAATTTGTTCGCTTGTAATTTACTGTTATTTGACTTCAAAAATGTAATTTAAAGAAGTTAAAAAATGTGTAAATAGTTTGTGAATAGAATTCATGCATCGCAACTTGATACTTTCAGTTTTGCTGTGTTCTTTAACTGAACTGTTTTCTTATTACCGCATTCACTGTAAAAACTTTCCATACAAACATACAAAGGGCATAAATTGTCGATGTGTATGTACCATTACCTTCGATCAAAGTAATTACTACATCCCTATACACGGTCTTGTCCTTTGTTGATTTTCTAGGAACATCTTTACAGAAACGTGTAAGTTTTCCTGTCATTAGAAGATAACGATGCCTACTTCTTAGAATCTAAATGGAATCAAGGTAAATGCGTTTGAAAAGCTTTGTATTTGCAACTTTTCCAAGAACAGTTGTCGTAGCTACAAATTGTAAAGTATAACATCAGCGCCGGACATTCATACACCTACGACATGTGACACTAAGTGAGAAAGCCTCTTCGTTAGCTAATAGCAATGAAGATAAAAGAAGCTACGTACCATAAAGGGTGCTCTGATTGACAGAGATAGCTTCACAACTTAAACATTTAAGAAGCATTACTAAAATTAACTTTTTTTTTAAATATATAATATATTGATTTATCATAGAGATAATTGTTCAGTATGATGGTCTGATCGTCCACTTAAAAACCGTGAGCATATTAAGATAGACCCTGTATATAAAAATTCAGCTTTCGTATGTTAGTGTCTGCAAAACTCGCAAAAGGCTGGACCGATTGCGATGAAACTTTGGTGGGTTGGTGTGCACACGCTGGGGAAGATTTACGAAAAAACGGTCGAGTGCGTGTCCGGAAAAAAGGGGCATTGCAATCTTTTTGTGAACGAAATGATATGGTATATCGACCATATCAGTGGCACGCGGGCTGCCCCCGCTTGCTACTTCTATTAAGCCGCCCGGGTTCTCTGTTCTATGTTACAAACCTTACGTAAGTTTTCTGTACCTCATTTATACTCCAGTAAAGTTACGTGTCGCTTGTATGGCGAAAGTAAATAATTTATAATAGCCGGGTTTTTTCTTTTATATTTTAGATTATAATTCTAGTTATCATTTAAATTGAAAATCCCCCTAAAAATTTTCTTAAATAATTAAACAAAGTTAAAAAAAATCATGGAAATTTGACAAAAAATTGTATATACATTTTATTTATGCTATTTGATAAATACATTCAAAATCACTATCACTGTCAATTGTTTTTAAATGAGAAGAAATTAAGAAAAACTCCATTTTAGTACAAAATTTACAGTGTATGTAACCACATAGGTAACCTAAAACAAACAATAAAAAATAAAAACGAAAGAAATCTGACACTATAAATAAAAAAAATACATTTTAGTACTAAAAACTAAAAATACGAAATTGGTAAGTCAAAAGGATTCGTTAATAAAGTATCTTAATAGCATTTGTGAAAACGATTCTTTTCCTTTCGACCCGTATTTTTACTGGACTATTAATTCTATTTCTCCTATTGAATCAAAAATCTCACATGTAGACTGATAATAATAAAGCAAAAACAGCAATGGGATAATCTAAACTATTATAAAACTGTAACTGAAGAGTGTCTGTACATTGAAAATATTTACAAAAAAAAGATTACGATATGGTTTTTAGGTATCCCTGACTCGACATCAACCTTTTTTAGAAATTATGTCTGTCTGTTTGTTTGTGTGTTTGTTTGTTTGTTTGTTTGTTCGCGCATCACGCAAAAACTACTGAACCGATTTTGATGAAACTTTTTTTGGTTGATAGCTTATGAATATGATCTGACTTAAAATCTGGTATATAATTTGTGCAGACGAAGTCGCGGGTAAACACTAGTAATTAAATAAAAATGTTTGACCTTCAGCCAGCCTCCATAGTACAATGGAAGCACCCCTTAAGTCCCTCCTATCATGTGCATGTCCATTATCATTGTCTTAATATTTAATAAGGAAGGTCACGGTGATAGCAAACTGCATAATACTGGTGTATATTTGTAGTTATTCTCTGGGCAATCGATAGCACCTTCCCGTTCATGTCATTCAAGCAAACCTACTACACAAACTATATTGCAGGGCGTAAACGTAAATGCGTTACAAAAGGGGGTGATTCAGACCACCAAATTGAACAACATTTCCGATGAAACAAACAACGAAATCAATAAAAAGTTTTGCTTGCTCCGTAGAAAACGTTACTGGCGAATAACTAAAAGCAAATGTATGGAACAGCTGATTATTTTTTCAAAAGCCAATGTCTAAAAATTGCGCCATACATATAATATCTCTAAACTCAGCCCGAACGGAGATATAAAGGCTTGAAGTAAATGTAATGAATATATTTTCAACTTCTCCGTTCGGACTGAGTTTAGGGATATACATGTAATAACAAGTTTAGTTTGTTATTTTATTCTGAACTAAAAAAAAATCTAGTTTGGTTGGTGGCCGCGCCAAAAACAACGTCTAAAATAAGGCGCCAACCTTCCATACAAAACCCACGTTGTCTTTTGTTAGGCCATCGCAGTTCGCTTCCGCTTTACAACGGACCACCCTATTGATTCCCGTGGATGTCCTACGAGACGACTGAGAGATAATGGTTTCTCATGCTGTGCATTTTTATTCGAAAGCCACTAACTAGCCACTTAGGGTTGAACTACACCACGTAGCACAGCATCGCATTTTACCGTGGCTCCGTCCTTTTCTGTCACTCGGGAACGTCATTTGCTAGAGCATATAAGATAGACGGAACGGAACAGCACGGAACAGCTTGCCGCGTGCGATCGCGTTCCGTCTATCTTATATGCTCTAGCAAATGACGTTCCTGAGTGACAGAAAAGGACGGAGCGACGGAAAAATGCGATGCTGTGCTGCCTGGTGTAGTTCAACCCTAAGTGGCTAGTTAGTGGCTTTCGAATAAAAATGCACAGCATGAGAAACCATTATCTCTCAGTCGTCTCGTAGGACATCCACGGGAATCAATAGGGTGGTCCGTTGTAAAGCGCACAGTATGGTTTTTGACCTGAAAAGCGGTCATGGTCGTTTTATTCGTGTAATCGTTAGTGTTAATCATTTTGAAACTCAGAGTAGAACTCCCGTGCGTCAAGTCTTCTTAATTCTTCTTAATATTGAGTTATAATTTTTTTATTTTTTTTTTCAAAATATCGCTATAACTTCCAAATAATCCGGTTTTTTTCTTTTTTCTCAATTTAGTATTATAAAACAATAAACGACGTATTTTATACACATTACAAAAGTTCTCAAACATTTATGTTAATGACGAAATTATACATTTTATTGTCTCTCGTTTTTTATTTTTTATTTCTATATAGTCAGTTATTGGGGTTCAATTTTAACTTTTCAATATTAAGAGCCATACTATTGATGTCTAATAAAAAAAACAGATCTAAATCTCGTAGGATATAGGAGTTATTAACTAATTCTTCTAAAAGTTCTAAAATTATCAGAAAAAAACATTAGAAGTTAATAACTCCTATATCCTACCAGATTTAGATCAGATTTTTTTAGTAGACATCAATAGTATGGCTCTTAATATTGAAAAGTCAAAATTGAACCCCAATAACTGACTGTATAGAAATAAAAAATAAAAAACGAGAGACAATAAAATGTATAATTTCGTCATTAACATAAATGTTTAAGAACTTTTGTATTGTGTATAAAATACCTCGTTTATTGTTTTATAACACTAAATTGAGAAAAAAGAAAAAAAACGGATTATTTGGAAGTTATAGCGATATTTTGAAAAAAAAAAAAAAAAAAATTATAACTCAATATTAAGAAGAATTAAGAAGACTTGACGCACGGGAGTTCTACTCTGAGTTTCAAAATGATTAACACTAACGATTACACGAATAAAACGACCATGACCGCTATTCAGGTCAAAAAACATACTGTGAAGCGGTTCCATTGCCTTTTCTGTGCCATTTCCAGTCAAAGGCTTGGTTTTATTAATTAAGAACTTACACAAAAATTGCACTTAACTTTTTTTTTGTCAGTTGTCAAAAATTAAAGTGATATTCCAAAGGACTCAGGGTAAGGCCTGAAATATAAGTTTTCCTAAAATGTATTTTTCCGAAGATGTCTGCTTTTCCATAATGTCTGCACGCCACGTCAAGCTGACATTATGCAAAAGACGTGCAGACATTTTGGGAAAAATAAATTATTGGAAAACTCATTTCAAGCCCGAGCCTTCCAAAGATGTCGAGTTCTAAGAAAAATATTTAAGTAGGTAAGTAATACAGTTTTGAGAGTCACGAGGTTATCAAAATTTTACATTTTATGCGATTGTGTCGCGTTTTTTATATAATTTGCGTTCCCGTTATTTCGGAAATGTTACAACATTATCAGGGATGACACTATAACACCGGCACAATATCGGCAACTAAAATATACCAAAAACGTGGTAAGAATTCGATAAAAATATTAATTTTTGTTTATTTTGAAACCATGATAATTCAATTCTGAGAAAAATAGTATACTAACCTCGGGCATTAAATAAAAAAGCCTCGGATATGTTACATTGCATGAGATCTGTGGGTCTACCATGAGTTTTCACCGTTCTTTACTACTGTAGTTAAGTCACCAATTTTTTATTGAATTTCGTATAGCCCTCCTAGTGGTTACGTTGAGAACTAATTTCTGTCATACGAATTGGCGACGTAACTACAGTAGTTAAATACAGGGAAAACTCATGGTAGGCCCTCTGAGACCTTTCTTACTTTCCTGCCATCGGTGTGTAATCTACTATAACACGTTGTATATTCATAATATTTTTGATGACCACATCCAGGAATCTTGAAAATAAAGTTGTATCGAGGAATATCATCTGAAGCATAATTAATATGTATTTAAAAAAATATTGGAGGTGCGTATCACTGATGCATTATTCAGAAGTTGTTCCTACCTTTGTGACGCGGAGAACAATTTTAGTTCATTTCATTTGGAAGATTCATTATCAATGTGCCCGAAGGACGTGGAAGACATGAGATCTATGCATTTTTCACTATGTTTTTAAAAACTGTTTGATAAATCTTACACTAAAGTGATTTTTTTTCGAATATCTTTGTTCAAAATTAGAGCCAGAGTCATATACAAACGTGCGTTTTGCATGAAAGAAATAGAAGACGATAAAAAACGTTTTTCAATCGCTTATAACTTTTTGTTTTCTATTCGATTGTAATTTCGTTTGAACATTCGGTTATTAAATATACCTATCCTATTTCTGAAGTTCGTTATATGAATGTCCACGTTCAGTCATCATCCCTATTCCCGGGAATACAAAATGATTCCAAAAATCAGTGCAATCGAATACCTACCCTAAAAAAAGCAAAATGACCTCTTCTAAATTTCAAAGATAAGGGAATGCGCGAAAACAGTATGCCATGTGCGTAGTTCGCAACTGACGGAACACTCTACTTTTAACATAATTAACATCAAATTAACATCCATTCTTCGACTCGTCAGCTGCCAGCGCCTACGTCCTAACATCCAACTAACATCAACATAAATTACTAAAAGCACACTAATTTGGTCCCATAAATTATTAAACATAAACATAAATTAATGATTGATTACCTTTCCTTACGTACAAGCAACCGCATGTTGACAATTTAAAACGTCAGAATTACCAAATATTTACAATGTTTTTATAAAACCAAGGGGTTTTAACCATAAAACAACGTCACCTGTACAAACTTTCACCGGGTAACTTGAAAATAAAGTTGTATAGTGAATAAACGCGAGTCGATCAAACGCCAGCCGCTTCTCAATAATGCATCTACGCTACTGCATCAATAGAGAGATGCACTCGCTCGGAACAGCCCGAGAGAGGAGAGGCGGGAGGAGAGAAACGCCTACCTGGCAAGTTCTTTGCAAACTGGATTGAAATTTAGCTTCAAAATCCAGTACCTACCCTTGCCTCAGAGACTTGAGATATGTTTAAGAGGGTGCTGAGCTGCCCTCGATCGTATTTATTTAAACATTTCCAAAAAAAATGACTTGTAGCGGAGCTTGCAGTCATTGTTGGTTTTCGATTTATCGAAACATTACGGAAACTATGTTTTATGTTTGTAGTTATTATCGTTATAAGATAGTGACAACATACATTGTAATAAAAAATCAATAGTGACCGTATAAATTGAAAATCAGCAATAAGTACAGTGTGGCATTCATGTTTTTTGTATTTGTTATATAATTGTTAAGAAATTAAAAAAATACAATTGAGGGCAGCACTGGACGCTCGGTGCCTCCTTAAGATGCCGAGCGAATCCACAAATATTGTGGCTACCAAAAAATTTACTCCCACAAATGGGAGCAAACACAACATCAGCATAGCATAGCATAGCATATGCTCACGACTATATTCCCCGAGGGGATAGTCAGAGATATTCAGAAACCTCAGAACATCCACGTTTCACCAGTTGTGCCGAAACTCTGTCCAGTGTGACGGGGGGTGAGCCCGTCGCCACTTATAATGGACAGTGGGTACAATACATGGCTCGAAATTGAAGCATGCAGGTTTCCTCACGATGTTTTCCTTCACCGAAAAGCCAGTGGTGTTACAAATCGTACATAAATTCCGAAAAACTCATTGGTACGAGTCGGCCTGGACGGGGATCGAACCATGCATCGCCTCCTGCACGGCAAGCAAGGTTACTCGCCACTGGACCACTGGTCCAACACAACTTTAAAAATAACAAAACAAGTCGTATGCTTTAATGTAAAAGGAATGAAATTCAAACTGAGGAAAACTTTCGTTCCACCACTTTTAGATACAATAATAACGTATTTCTGCGAAATCAGCCATGCTTGTGGAAAGTCATAATCACCATCACAGCCTATATCCTACGTCCCACTGCAGGGCACAGGCCTACCCAAAGGGAGGGTGTGTGGGCGTTAGGCCACCACGCGTGCCCAATGCTGATTGGTAGACTTCACATACGCATCGGAATTTCTTCTTCAGCGTATGCAGGTTTCCCCTGGATGTTTTCCATCACCAGAGAGCAGTCGGTATTACTTAATAAGTTAGAAAAACTCATTGGTGGCACAACACATGGCAAGTGGTCCGTGCGGATTCGAACCTGGCCCTCAAGATTGAGTTTCCATAGCTCTACGCAACACGCTGCAAAAACTTGTAGAAAGTTTAAGAGCTTAATGTTTACTTATAAGTATAACATAACAGAGTTTGTTCATGCAAGAGGTACACAATACCTTAGTTCTATGAAGCCGTATTAAACTGCAATACGTTTAAAAATGTCTGTAAATAAAGGAGTAGTTTCAAAGCTAGTTCAAATAAGAAAGCTTTTTAAATAAAACAGTATTTGTTGAACGTGTAATCCCCGTACATCGGGCTACGTGTGAATAATTCCGGGGAGTGCAGGTACAGTCACGTAGTAACTAATAATTTGCCCACGCTCACGCGTCACACTCAATCTGAGCTCCAGTGTGGTTTCTAACAAGTTAGACGTATCGAGGCCGCTCTATTTTATTTATACATCATTTTATTTCATATTAAATGCAGTATTATCCTATATTTAAAACAACAAAGCCGTGGTGGTCCAGTGGCGAGTAACCTTGCCTGCCGTGCAGGAGGCGATGGTTCGGATCCCCGTCCAGGCCGACTCGTACCAATGAGTTTTTCGGAATTTATATACGATTTGTAACACCACTAGCTTTTCGGTGAAGGAAAACATCTTAAGGAAACCTGCATGCTTCAATTTTGAGGCATGTATTGTACCCACTGTCCATTATAATGTGGCTACGGGCTCACCCCCGTCTCACTCGATAGAGTTTCGGTACTACTGGTGAAACGTGGATGTTCTGAGGTTTCAGAATATCTAGGACTACCCCCTCGGGGATTATAGTCGTGAGCATATGCTAAAACAAAAAAAAACTTGAGTACGAATCGTTACGCCAGGTATCGTTTTAAAAATAAATATTAACCAGAAAGACTTTCTAAAACAAACTAAAATTTAAGTGTAAGCATTTTTTACGAAAATTATACTACGGCCGATGCCCCGAATACCAGCCCGTTCTGACACCAAGGCTTGCGCCCACACGACAAGAGGAAGGCGAGGTCTGGAATTAGGTACGCGTCAAAATAGGTATATACCAGCCAGCATAAATTGGGTGTATCTAATTGCAGTCCCATGACCCATCACCCCTATTTTTAATAACTGTAAATAAATTAAGGGTGCACTTAGATAATGAAACTAAAAAACTTTCCCGAAGAAACAAAGGACAAAAACGATAAAAATGTTTGGACCTCTCATAGAAAATGGATTGACTGAAACGCACTTTTGTATGGAAGGTCCAAAATTTTTTGTAAGTTTTCATAGTGTAGTAGAAAAGGCTTTTGGGTAGGATTTATATTGTAATTAGGAACTTCCGTTTAGATAGGTAATTTACTCTGTGCAACTGACGAATCTGAAGAAAAAATCGGATAAATGGTATATCGCCGCGTGTGAACACTTTATTATAGAGAGAGACTAGGGGTTGCCACCTCAAAAATAGATTGAGCGCTAAAAGTTAAAATTAAAAAGAGCTAGATTCAGTTCTAAATGCGATGTTCTTCCGCTCTGAGTAGTCTTTAAAGGCACTCTAAATAGACTTATGAACTTATCAGTCAGACCGAAACCCGTAGCGTTCGTATTCGTATTCGTCTCGAATACTGTACTCTCTATGGACACATTTTGAACATAATACGCTATCAATATTTATTCTATTTCAATCACAAAATACAAATTACCGAATACTGTTGCCACATTCAAAGTGAGGAAAGCGCTAGATTTTCCACAAATGAATCTAATAGTAACATAAAAAGTTCACCAAGAATGAAATGCAATTTAAATGTATTGGAAAATTCAGACAGGAAATTAAAAATTATGTCTATCGACTTTATTTTGCCGGTCGGTGGTGAAGAGGCTTCGGTTAACAAGCTAAGCGAGGGAGGGCGGGAGGTGGTCTATACATTTAGCTCGAGTATGATTGCCGTTTTGTGCGGAACCGCTGTTATTTCTTTCGCGATTTCGACGTTGTTCTCAGTAAGAAAGTTGTACAATTTGGTTGTCTGAAACTGTCATCCCCTTTAAAAGCCGTCAGCATATTATGAGTGTGTTTTTATGGTTCCGTACCCAAAAGGTGAAAACGGGACCCTATTACTAAGACTACGTTGTCTGTCTGTCCTTCTTAGCTCCAGATGGCTATATCTTCTGGACCGTAATTAAACCTTATACTAGTCACACCACACATCTTGCGTGAAGCCCTCATTCCACAACTGGTTTCATTCTTATGCCGCCACACCCAACTTTCACTCCCATACATCACAGTCGGAACCAACACGCTATTGTGGACAGCCAAACGAACTTTGGTAGATACATGTTGGTTCCCCGCAAGTGTAAATTAAATGCGTTATATTTAACAGGGTGCTTCAGACCATCAAATTAAGAGGTTAGAGGCTGGTTAAGGGCTGGGCTCTTGACACGAAGGTGTTGGTTCGATTCCCACCTCCTCTTGAAATGTTACATTGTGCGTTTTAACAACACTTTTTTTCATCCTATTCAATCCTCTTACTGATAAGGAACATAAGGCTCTATGGGGTCGACCGCACCAGACCGGTGTTATTTGCGCGCGAACGAACGAGATAAAAGACTACATTTGACATATGGATGTGTTACACACTACGCCTACCAGTTCCAGCCCAGCCCCAGCCCCATCGGTTGTCAGTTCTTCGGCAGATTTGACCAGCCCGTTGCCACTTCAGCTTGCTAATTTTCTGAGCTATGTCAACCACTTTAGTTCTCGGACGTAATACTTCATTTCTGATGTGATCGCGCAGAGAAACACCGAGCTTAGCTCTCTCCATAGCTCGCTGAGCGACCTTGAACTGATGAACTAGTCCTATCGTCAGGGTCCAAGTTTCCGCACCATAGGTCATCACTGGCAGGACGCACTGATTGAACACCTTCGTTTTGAGGCATTGTGGTAGAGCCGAGGTAAATATATGACGGAGTTTCCCAAATGCAGCCCATAACAGTTGGATGCGTTTAGCGGCCTAAGTTGTTTCTACCTAGTCTAATAGTCTGTCCAAGGTAGATATAGTCTTGCACAACTTCTATCGCCGCCTCACCGACGTATACCGCCTCTGGCTCTACATGAGAATTAAAGTCTAAGTACATACCGACCCGTCGGTAATCGGCATTAAGGTCGCTAAGCATACCACTGAGGTCCTGCAGCGATTCCGCCATGACGACGATGTCATCGGCAAAACGCAGGTGTGAGATGTACTCGCCGTTCACACATATGCCTCGTCCTAAATACTGCATGAATAATTAGAAAACTTTTCCCTGCAAACCCCAGTTCCCAACAAAGGAAAGCTACGGATTAACTATGTTCCATACTTTATTTAAATGTTGTCTTTACCCTGGGCTTTATACAACGATATAATATGACACAAGCTTTTCGAAAATCTTCAAACTAAAATGAGAACAAAAAAGAATTACATATTTTCTCATGTTGGGTGCGAGTTTCCATTAGAATTCTACATTATTTTGCTAGTTTTATATTTAATGCTGTTCCGCATTTGGGTTCTGCATCCAGTCTAACGAAAATGTGTTTAGAAGAAGTCCTTATTTTATGTACCTTCAAATGTTGTTTCAATATCTTGCCATTATTATATTTACTTTGACTAAAATTATTAGATCCAGACTACAAGTTATAGTCGACATTCTTATTATTTATCAAACTGCTTATCAAAGAGATAAGAGGTGTTTCCCACTATTTCCACGGATATATACGCATTTGAATTAGTGGGAATAGTATTTTTTCCCTTTTTTGTTGACGTTACATAAGTTCACAGTTTATCGCGTTGTGGCAGTGTCAATAATACGTTATTTTATTAGTTTGTTACATATTATTGACAACCAGTTGACTACACTGACCTGCAATACTTAGTACAGTCGCCATCATATATATTCTAGCATTTAAGGTGTTCAAATATTTCTGAACAGTGCTAATTTTCATTAAATTCTTAACAGTAAATGTTACCAATTATATCTAAACATGTATTTTGTCATAAATGTCTGAACAGCTAATTTTCAATAATTTCATAACAATGTGATTTAAATTTAAAATGTAAAACAATGGAGTAAGGTCTGTTTTCCTAATCTGTTCAGATGTTAAGGACCACTCTGACTGCATAGGTAGACATATTTGTTCTAGGCTTTCCAATATTTTTGATTGGTTATGTGTAAAGAAATTATTTAAAATTAGAACTGCTTAGAACTATTTCACCACCTTGTTTGCTACGATATATCTGATGGTGAATGTACTACACTTTTAACATTTCAATTTTTTCTAAACTATAGAAATTAGCGATTTAAAATAAAAAACGTTTTATAGCAAATGTTATCAGCTTTCCTTGTAACTATAGTAACCTATACATCTTTTTCGAGTCCTTTTAATTTCGAAAGTATACTTGAAAAGTTATTGCAATTTTAAAAGTGTGATACTTAGTTTTGCAGGCTAGTGTTTATATGAATTAATTTGGCCCGCCAGAAAATGGAATAAAAAATCGCATTGGAAATAGTGGGACAAACGATCTCAGTTGATCTATCAACGGAAGACGTAATATGTGCGGGCACTGACCTCCAGCTCCTCGATGACCCTCTCGAGCTGGTCCTCGGTGACGGGGGCGGCGCCGGCGCGCGCGCGCTCCGCGTTCAGCAGCTGGAGCCAGGCGGTGTCCGTGGCATCCAGGTCGTAGCTGCAGGCCGCCTCGGCGCGCGCCGGCGTCGCGCTCAGCAGGTGCTTCTCCGCCTGGTAGTGCGCGTCGCGGCCCAGGTGGATGTATTTGTCTCGCGGCCTGTCAACAACACAACACTGTTCACGTATCTCGCACGCACAGGTCTATCGGGCGGGGTGGGGGCTACCAGACCTTTATTTTGCAGGTCTATTAAGAGGATAGGCGGGCTGAAATGCTAATTTGGAGAATAGGTCACTTTTCCGACTGTATACGTATTTAACAGATCCGCCCCACCCATACGACCCGCCAAATAGAGTTCGAAAGAGACAACTGTAGCTCGGACCGATTTTATATACAAAAAATCGACGAAATCAGCATTTCGTATTCCCCTGTTTTCTCCTCCAAAACTAAACCGATTTTAAAAATTCTTTCCAAAATAATATGAGAAAGACTTTGGCTATGTCCGTACGTTTTGCTTTTTTTGTTTATATTCGTCAAACAGGACAATACGTTTGTATGGAGAAAACTGTACTCGTCTATCCTCTTAAAATCAAGCTTAGAAACCGGTTAGAACCGTCGCGAGAATTAAAGCAGAGTCGCACGTATGTAGAGAAATCACGCTATCAATGGAATGGAATCAATGCTAGAGGGTAGCATTTTTTTCTCTACATGCGTGCGACTCTGCTTTATTCCATACTACATGTCGCGGCAAGCGCGGCTTTCGCTCTCCGAAAAGCGCGGGAACATTTTAATTTGTATGCAGTGAAGGCGCGTCGCACGCGTGTTTGCTTTCAAATTCGTTTTTTTTTTCATCGAATGCCACGGAGCTGTTTATCCAAAAGAGACGTAATTTTTGCGATATATTATTCAACTAGCGACGCTCGGACATCGTACGCGTAGACCACTGTCAATTTTTTAATTGAATGAACCAATTGCAATGAAATAAGGCCCAAATGTTAATTTAAACTAAGTCCTATGCTTTTGTGAAAACCCCATCCAAAACTAACAGACAAAAATTCTAAAAATGGTCTCAATGCATTCGATTACGCATCCTTAAGGCCCCCAATTAATATTTTTGCAAATATATTCAATGTCACATCCACGCCAAGTTTACAATTTTATTATATGTATGAATGTATGTTAAAAGTTAAGTTATAGCCTATAGGGCCCCCTCCTGCCTCCTCTCACGAATAAGGGTGAGAGGGAGTGGGCCATACTCCACCACGCGAGCGCGGATTGGTGGAGGCAAGTTAGTGGTCAACTTGCTGTCAGAGAATTTTCAAGCCGCAAATAGGCCTCCGACCTGGCTTAACGAATAGTTACACCGCCATCAGACAGAAATATCCGGGACCAACAGCTTAACGTGCCTTCCGAAGCACGGAGACGCTCGAGATGAAATACCATTTAACGGTCACCCGTCCAAAGACTGACCTGACCTGACGTTGCTTAACTTCGGTGAACGTTTATGTTTTTGGTGTGCAAATAAAGAGTATTGTATTGTATCGTTTCCGATACCGCCAACGAGCGCCTATGTATGTATAAAATCTATAAACAACAACCAGACCTGAATGTCTCCGAAGGTTGAACTGCAACGAACAATACCTACTGCAATATATGACAACCCATAGATGATCGGACCGCGCGCGACTTGTTAGCGGGTTCCTCAGTACCTACATGTTGTTTGCACCGTGCCTCACTACATTGACCCGCCTACTGTCACGACTAAACAACCTTACATCGGTGGCGCCTAAATAATGCAATGCTTAGACGCTAGTTACATGGTACAAACTATTTGAAATATTTATGCGAAAATTACGTTTCCTCTTTAAACGTATTGTGGCCGCGTCATATCAAACATTTTGGGTACCCAATGTAATGATTTTAGTTTTCACTTGTCATTACTTAGTTTAGTGTATTGAACTAAAGAATATAATGGCATCTCATGGACTAATATTGGGCTCAAAACAAAGAAAGCAGGACAAATACTTACAATTTGAAATCTTCAAAATCCGGCGGAAGTGGATTGTCAATGATTTTGACCTTGGGAGCGGGCAGGGAGTCCGGGTTGACGGGCACCTGCACGCCGCGCTCCCAGTCCTGCTTCCACGTGTCCGTGATCACCCAGTACTCGCTGGATGTCAGCGGCTCCGAGTCCGGCAGCTTCATTGCACTTATCAGATCTTTCCTGAAATAGTTACACGTTGCTTCGGTCAGATATTGCGCGAGCACCGTATCGAACGTACCAGCGACGAAGGGCAAATACTATCTGTTAGAAGCTATAAGACAATCAACCCGCTAAGTTGACAACTTGGTGAATCAGCAACTCTTTGGCGGGCGCAAAACACACACTTTGTATGAAAAATTATACTAAATAACATTATTATAAGGTCCTTCTTAATATGCTGATGGTTCTTAAAGTGATGATCAGACTATCAAACAGAACAACTTTCTGTATGATCGACGTCAAAATCGCGAAAAAATTATCAGCTGTTCTATACAAAACCACAATCCTGCTCGATTTAAGTACTTAAGTGGATGGGATTAGTTTTTCGCGATTTCGATGTTGGTCCCATAGGAAAAGTTGTTCAGTTTGATGGTCTGACCATATTTTAAAAAACCGTCATCATATTAAGTTGGACCCTGTACAGTGACGTCATCAATATTTAATTACTTTTACAGTTCGTGCCAGCATTCATGCTGTTATTAAAAATTGTATTCAAGAATTACTGAAAAAGCGAGTTGAGCTTTATTTACAAACAATTTTATTACTGAGAAGATAAAACTAAAATATTGTTTATGCAGTCTACTACCAGTATTAGGTGCACTGAATATAAGAAGTATTTGCACTTCATCGACGATACAAAATAGACTAACTAATGTAATATGCTATTTACAAATAACTTTTCAAGACAGTTTCATTGCTATTGTGTGAATATCAATAAAATATTGTTAGATTATTGAATGGGTGGGGAAAGGAGACCTGCTTCTCCTATGCACAATTATTATATTACCATTAGTTTGGCAAATTACAGCAAATATAAGTAGACATAATTCTACCACTTAATTCAGTAATTATATGTGGATGTATAGAACAACATACCTACCTTCTGGAAAATATTACACAATGTGTATTATAACAATGTTTAGAGACGAGATTTGCCCTTTTTACTGTACCTTGACACAGTAGACATTGTACTTGTACATTTCCATAGATGAAAGTAACATATTTCTGATCTCAAAGTGAAGTTACAAGGATTTGTTACGTAAACCTGACGTCAACAACACAAGCATGCATCCATGACTAAACTGGGATTTAAACCCAATACCTCTGATTCAGCAAACCGGCATGGTAACCATCTCACCACCCAGGATTGTTTGCTTCATTGTTTTACTTTTGCCAGACAAACGGACTTACAATGTAAGAGTCAGCCCTAAGAGCCAGCACTGCATCACACGTACCCATATTTTGTATGAAAACACTGAATACAACCATCCTATTACAAATTGTTTTGTTAAAACTCTCATTATCCGAGTTTAGTACCGTTTTTTTTAAATCTAACTAATTTATTGAAGATGTAACAAAATACATCATACTGTATTGTATTTCTATTTGTGTTTGGTGTCAGGTATACATATTTATTTTCTCAATGATGCACTCAGCTACTCATACATAAATATACTCACAACTGTGTCTCATTGCCACCTGCTATCCTGCCACTACTATACCCATTATCATCATCATCAGTCCGGTAAACCCCACTGCTGGGTAGGTCCTCTCATTTTCACACCAACCAGAATCAGATGGTCCCACGCTAGTCTCATCCACTGTTTGCCGGCTACTCTACATATACTAATAACGCTTAATTTTCTACAAATTGAATACAGTAAAAGAACTGCAATCTCATCTCTAAACTTTTTAACACCACATTAAGATAGTTTTATAAATGGTACTGAAAAATACAATTTGACATTGAATAAAATTTTGCACAGCATGGTTCAATTATAGTTTTTTTTTTACATTTCAATCAAACAAACAATCAAATTATACCACTGCTGAATATTAATTATATGTTACTTAAATCCATTCTCAATATAACATAGTCAATGTTTGTTATATGATTATTGTACATAATATAATACAGCGCATAGCTTAATATAACACAGCAATAACAACAATTTCGCAGGCAACTGAGATTTGCTTCTAATCTAAGTAATAGCTATACAATACTTTAATAACTAGATTTCAATAACAAGTTAATAAGGTAAGACTTTAAACTATATATAACATGACATGCTTCCACTTGTCCGATCATTCTTTTTGTACAGTATAACTTATACACACATATTTTAATATTTTAAATAATCATCATCATCTTATTTATAAAAAGAAAACAATTGCACTTTATTTATTTACTTAATTCTCTTTTCTTTTCAGTTTTGCGTGTTACAATTACAGTTACTATTTACTATTAATCTAATTACAACATTATGCATCTACTTCTATGTAAATCTATAAACATTTCGCATAGCTTATAATCTTCGGTTACACTACAAAACATTGAAGATGTAAGACGCTATTCAGATTAAATAAAAAGATGCACCCATTGATAGATCAAGCGTTTGTTATATTTGGCATGACAGTTATGCATGGCAAACATTGACTTCTTTAGATAAATCATTATAAATATACATACATACATACACAACCATAATTCCCCTTTTAGGACAGTCAGACCCTAACTTGCTTCACAATAAATGCTTATGTGTTTTATGCTCAGTTGCAGAAACGCACATCAAAGTTAATCCTCCATTAAATTTCTTGCTGTTACTTTTTGTCTTGTTGACATAGTAAAAGCTATAAAAGCTAAGCATAGCAAGAGATTTAATGGAGGATTTACTTTAATTGACGTTTCTGCAACTGAGCGTTAGTAAATTGTATTGGAGTAGTTTTTAATTACTATATCATCTAGATTATAACATTATTGTTTCAGGTCAAGTTATAAAACAGATTTCAGACTCCATAGTTTTTGATTACTACAAAGAGAATGTGGATTTTGATGAAACACAGCACAAACATGAAGTTCTAAACCGAAATGAAGACATGATCACACTAACAGAGTAGCTAGAAAGTGAATACATAATTATCCCAGCAGCTTTGAAGCTCAGGTGACAGATTTTGATAACTTTCATTTCACATAAACATCAGTTACACATTAACAACTACACCACAGCTTAGTTAATAACATTATTCTTCACTTAGCAGAACTTGCCTTAAAAGTTTTCAGCGCCAATTAATATTTCACAATGCACATTACAATATCTAAAGTAATCTGTAAATACATAGTCCTTATGTATAGATAGCTATAATAGTGTATAGATAAGACGTTAAAGCAAGTCACGAACCTGAAGAGTTCGGCGGGTGCCTCCGAGGCACTTCTGTTATATATAGATGACATTTTGAGGTCACTAACAGGCCGGAGCTGCCAAAGAGCCTCTTCGGCCTCCGTCCTGCGGCGCTTGGACGTGCCGGCCTCCTCGCCGCGCACCCCCGTCGCCCTCTTTGTGCCTCTCAACGACATGACGCTATGTTTTTAGGCACAAACTACATGTTCACTTGCCCCTCACTGCTTTGCACTTTGAACGCGGGAGCAGCATCGTGTAGAATGTCACATCGTTCACTACATGCTGACACTTCAGTACACGGACGCACAGTGATGACTGATGAAGCCTGGAACACAACAAATTGTGCGTTACATTTGTATCGTTATGCTTTGTTCGACAAGACTGGGCTGGGAGAGGCACTCTGTGTAGTCCTGCCTGGTGTGATTGTGACTGAATATCGGGGATTGCACAGGGCATCGCAATAGCCACTGTGACAGTTTTGACAGTTCCAACCACCTTGCACAAGGCATCTGACAACAAAACAATGGACAAAAACTACGATCATAGCACGTTATTAGTGTTTTCGGCACCAAATACGCTTCACTACGGCATTATTTCACGTAAAACAGCATTTTGACGTAAAGAACAAAAATGACAATTCACAATTGAGCACGGCTCAGATACGGGTGCTAATTACAG
Organism: Agonopterix heracliana; assembly: GCA_963693445.1. Lineage (NCBI taxonomy): Eukaryota > Metazoa > Arthropoda > Insecta > Lepidoptera > Depressariidae > Agonopterix > Agonopterix heracliana. Next base: position 376,055 of record OY856307.1, read on the forward strand.
GGGACGCCAGTTTTAGCTCACCGTGCACTTGAATATGATCAATTTCAAGTGTAAAACTGTTTTCTAATCCAATTCGAGTGAAAATGCACATCAATTTAGTTTGACGTTTCACTTATTGCAAAAGTATAAAATGTATGGCGGGCCCGTGGAGCTATCGGTAAACAGGCGCCGCTCCCGCCCCAGCCCGCAACCCTCCGCACTGCACACACCACCGATAACAAATGCACTCACTCAAAAACACTTTATTTCCCAGTAATTCCATTCTGTTAAATTGTTAACCGTAAATATTTATCTCACGGGTAGTCTCCATTACTCCATGAAATTGACAACATAGATAGCAGCACTGTTTTGTTGCCAGGTTGACGTGAGTCCTACGCATCATTTTCACCCTCTTTTATGAATGAATATAAAAGATAGAGAGTGCATTTCGATTGTAGAACCTTATAGAATAGTGTATTATGTCCAAATACTTCATATTTTACATACATTTTCTGTAACAGACATTTGGCGCCATTGATCCGAAAACCACTTTGGTCACGTGACTATGTACGAATCACCAACGCAAGCCAAGTAAAATGGCCAAAACGCACATCGAGTTCATCTAATGTCATTGGTTTTGAAAGGAACTTGCTGCATAACACATACATTGAGACAAGATTTTTAACGTGTTATAGCCGAAAATAAACTAAACACGAACACATATTCAATAAACATCAGGTTTGTCAGCAAATACCACAATTTATCAAGAATATTACAGCATGAACTTAGAGCGAGAGATATCAATAAGAAGTTACCGAAATTAGTCACTAGTTGGCGCGCAAGTCGAAAAAAAAGGTAAAATGTTGCAAGCCTGGAAAAATAGATAAAATAATTTTACTTTCTTATAAGGCATCTACAGACTAACGGGCAACAGTTTATTGATCCATATTTTTTATGGTTTAAATTGAAAACAATTCATATTAGGAAAGTAATAACATTCGAAACCATTTGGAAATTATATTGTCTTACACAGTTTCTATAAAAATTTAAAGATTTAAAATATAAAAATTTTATTGTCAAAATTAATTAAATAAGAAAAAACAATTTATAATATAATATGGAAGAAATGAAAACAACAAGAATATAGAAATAAAAACCAACTTAAAGATAAAAAAGTGAAGATATATATAAAATATAAAATACATAATTTTAAAATTAATTTTACATTGAAATGGGCTGCATTTCCTTTCCGTGATTCTGAATCTAATTATCATTCATAAAAAGCGGAATTATTCCGTTACGATTTCACATGCAGTTGAAATATCGAGCGGAATTCTCGAGGGGCAGTTTTGATATTGCCATCTACAGATATTCCGAAAACGTTTTGATTCAATAGGGCGTTTTCCAAGACTACGGTATACCTACTAAGTTGAAAATTCAATAGTTAGATGGCAATAGGCCATAGAAGTGATAAACCTGTATCATGTACCCATAAGACGAGCAATCGATTGTGTGCTTCCTGCCAAGGCCTAATCGCTCGGCGGCAAAATTGCCAGTCTAAGGCCGAGATTCAGAGACGATTTTTTCCGTCTTAGCTCGAGCTAAGTAGGGTCGAAATGTATGGATTTTGACATACGGGAGTTCGAACTATGACTTAAGAATCGTCTCTGAATCTCGGCCTAAAAGCCGATCACACGATCGCGAATCCGGCCATCCAAACAATTTTGCGATTTGGCCTTGGCAAAAAGCAGCGATCAGTTGCCCGTCTAATAGGCACTTGACGATAAAAAGTGTGATTTGTCTATGGTTTTGTCATCATCACTTCGCCTAGATGCGTACCTACTTGGCCTATGTCATCACTAGATTTTTTTTAATATTGTTGTTGTTGTTGTTGTTACATTTATCCTTGCGGAAAGGCAAAGGGCACATAGCCCATGCAGCCAAGTCTGATTTCGTCTTTTTCTTATATTATTCATTATTTAAATAGCACTATGTGCCTGATCTGTGTTAAAATTAAAAAATTTCCCGTCTTCATATTCCAAGTTAATTTTTGTTTTTCCGTAATAATGTCATTTCTGTGGTTTTCGTCATTTCCTTGTGTCATTCCCGAGATCAAGTTTGTACTTGCCGATGTCTTCAATAAGTTTTCAATATTGACAGGAATCCGTATTAGAAGTTTTTCATTTTTTCGTAATTTAAACCTAACTCAATGAAATGCGAGGGTGGTACACACATTGCAATGTTTAAGGAAGATTTACGTGGGGATATCAATCCGAATCGAACGGTCGCGCCTTACTTTATTTCTCACCTTTACTATACCTATTGTTCTTCATTAGAGGCACATTATTATACTAATTCCATCACATTATCACAACAATAGCCACGAAAAACTAATTTAGAAAATTAAGAAACAAAGTCCGCCCGTTTCGTCTTGTTTCCCGCGCAAAACCTTCTTTTTAAATTTTTTAATTGTATTTTTTACGGCATTCAGTGTTGCCAGGTGTTGCCCATGCATAAGGCTGGGCGTACACGTACCGTTTTCACCAGTGCCGGTAAGAAAAGAATTTACGGGTGCATCATCGAACACAACATGACTGTGTATATTCGATTTTGTTGATGTGTGCCGTTTTCACCCGGTAAGTTCCATTCTTACATTTTTATTCAGTGTGTTTTCTACCGCGGTCCCGTTAACATCCAGTGTTGCCAGGCGTATGTGTCTCTGAATCTCAGCCTCAGTCAGGCGCAAACGGACGGACTGACTGACTTTGGACGTAATATATGTTCACATTTTTCTGCATACCTACTTAATTAAAAAAAGCTCAAATTATAACTATATGGGGAATTTTCAGAAAGCCATTAAAATAAAGTAGTTCCTAATAGCTCGATAGATGGCGCTGACGAGACAGAGCGACCTTGCAGATCTATAGTAAAGTACAAATAAAATAGTAATTTCTGTTTATTACTATTTGGACCCCTCTCTGGTCAACGCCATCTATCGCCGGTTTGATGAACTACGTTTGAGTAGCTGTCAGAATTCTCCTCATTATCTGCAAGGGAAAGATGTGTGTCAGAATCGTAGCATGTGGCGATCTATTGTCTCTGCCTACCCCAGTAGTGGGACATAGGCGTGAAAGCCTGACCAGCATAGCTAGCATGCCGCAGTGATACAGCGCTATCACATTTTAGCTCTCTTTCTATTTGCGTGCGAACGAACGAGAACGAACGAGCGAACGAGTGCAGCACTCGTAGTATGCTACACGTGATACGGCTGTATCACGTCTTTTATCTCGTTCGTTCGCACGCAAATAGAAAGAGAGCTAAGGTGTGATAGCGCTGTATCACTGCGGCATGCTAGCTATGCTGGAATATATAAAACCTGCAGTGCGATTTTTGAAAATCATACGAGCGGTTCGGCACTAGAAAGATGCATAATCTCCATAGTAATTCTGACATTTTCTACTGCCGAACCGCTCGTATGATTTTCAAATCGCACTGCTGGTTTGGGGGCGCTGCAATCGATTGTTACGTTTAATGACAGAGTTCCAAGTACAAAAATTAGTTCCAATGATTTTCCGCAACATGGCGAGGTTTTTTATATTTCTGGTCGTATGTATGTATTATCTGCAAGGTCACTCAACCCCACAAACTGTACAAGGTGTTACAAAAATACAAATAAACCTTTAAGGGGGTGGTGTAGACCATCAAACTGAACAACTTTCACTATGGGACCAATAGCGAAATCGCGAAAAAAAAATGATGTTCCATACTCTACAAATCGACTAGAGCTAAAATATGTATGGAATATCAATTTTTTTTTTTTGCGATTCCGATGTTGGTCCCATAGAGAAAGTTGTTCAGTTTGACGGTCTAAACAACTCCCTTAAGGCCCACTTGCGCCAACCACGGGTTAGCAATTAACTCCGGATAAAATGGCTCTTTCAGTTGTTTTTCTATACAAAAAATCATGGGTTACCAACTTAACCTGGAGTTTAGAGCTAACCCAGGTTGGCGCAAGTGGGGCTAAGAGTTTTAAATATTTATTGTTACTTATGAAACACCCTGTATAGAGCCCACAGACTTAGGTATTTATAGGTAAGTATACAGTGATTCCTCGGTGCTTGGTTGCGCGTTGCGAGAGCTCGGTGGCGAGTTGCGGAGAGGTATGGACTCTCAATCATGAGGTCCGGGTTCGAATCCGCACGTACAACATGCCATGTAGCAATGAGTTTTTCTAACTTATGTACGTATTACCGACTGCTCTCAAATGGTGAAGGAAAACATCGTGAGGAAACGGAGGAAACCATCGTGGGCAAAGGTTAGGTATTTTAGCCGGAGACACACCAGTCCGCGCCTTATTGTACCTATTCAACCAAATGTTCGGCGCGGAACGTTCCGGCAGGTGTCGCTAAACTTAGCTTTTACCGAAAGACATGCCAGGCCAGTGTTAGTACTTCCCGATTGTACTTCTGGTCCGGGGGGTAACCCGCCGGTCCGGTCTTTCTTGCCTCATTAGATAGTAGAAAAAAATACGTAGACGCATAAATAAAAATGACAATTACTAATAAACTTTTATTGATGTTATTTATTACATTTTTGTTAACAATTCAATATATTAAAGTTTGAAACAATTCATTTATTTTATTAAATTGATACAAAATTTAAGTCTACATTATACTTACAAACTTTACCAATCTCTGCTTTTAAAGCGAACGTATCATACATAAGTCATAACACGACTATCATGTTCATTATTACATTAACTTTATCTTAGGAGTACCCTTTCCAACTTAGAAACATAAGCTTATTTATTTATAATAAAAGGAAGGGGGCAAAATACAGTTCGTTGTTTGTTATCAAAAATTCTCGCAAGAGAAACAACAGCCTGTTTCCAATAGATTACCTAGTTAGATCAACAGACAATAATATCTTTGATCAGATCATAATGTATGGAATGCTGTGAAAACATGGAGATTCCATGACACGCCGAATGAGAACGATTGCAAACTTTATTTTAAACTTCAGCGTATCGCATACAGAAGGAGTCGAGGCGGCCTCGAGGCCTCGTGCCTTGGCGACCTTGACATACGGTCGATAATTGTATACTGACCAAGAATAAATCCGAGCGCCGCCGCTCGGATTGGTATGATATACAATTACCGACCGTATGTCAATCTCTTTAAGGCGCGCGCCCGCGTCTCGACTCCTTCTTTATGCTATACGCCTTAGGGCTGTGGTCTCGTTTGGTGCGACAGAGCTATGGATGTCTCATGTGCGTACGACGTAGGTACACGGTCCGGTGCAAGTAAACCAAGTAGCCGCCGCGAAAGTCTAAGGCGTATAGCATACAGAAGGAGTCGAGGCGGCGTCGAGGCGCGGCGCGCGCCTTGTTGGTCAATAATTGTGTACAGTCAGCAGCAAAGATATGTATGCACTTTTACTACGTCGTAGTATAAAGATGTATCCACTTTAGTACTACGCGTAGTACTAAAGTGTATACATCTTTTGCATGAGGAGGTATACATCTTTTTGCTGCTGACTGTACAGAGAAATAATCCAAGCGCTCGGATTTATTGTTGATATACAATAACCGACCGTATGTCAAGGTCGCCTAGGTGTATGCTATACGCCTAAGGCGAAATGGCAGAACGGGTCCTTGTGATCAGATCAGACTATAATGCATGGAACACACTATCTAGTTAGCTAAAGTTGTAGTAGGTATTTATTCTGTGATCAATAAAGTTTGTTATCATTCGTAAGGGCGTAACTTAAAACAAAACTAGCGTTACCTGTGACTTCAAGCATTAAACTTTGTACTAAATAAAAAAAGGAAACCAGATCCATTAGTATCACTCATAGTTTAAAACATTTGGTTGGCAACAAATGTCGAATATAGTGTTAATTTAGCAATGAAACTAGAATGAAACAGCCAACACGTAGGTGGGTTATACGAATATGCATTTGTATGCACTGATATACTCTATACCGATAGACAAGCTCGTTCAAACAAACAACATGTCACACAAAACAACACAAAATGACACATTGCGGTCTGTCATTGCCATAATGACGAAGTGAACTCGGGAACATCAATGCGGTGCGCCCACCGCACCGCATTCAGGTGGAACATGTTGCTTCTATGAATGGGCCTGTCTATCGCTAGAGTGTAAGTCAATGTTTGTATGGAACAGTGATTACAGCTATAATTTTTTCATCATTTTTAAAACGAGAAAAAATACCACTCCTGGGAGATCTCTATATCAGAAACTATTTCCGATACATTGTCACCTAGGTGGGTTTGTAATTTATCCCCTGTAATTTTTGAATAAGTAAGAAAACGAAATTTTCTGCTCAATTTTCTATCTCGCATCCATCCTCACATCTTCTACTTGTACCTATAATAAATTTAAGCATGCCTGTTTGCTTGTCATATTAAACATTATTTTGCAATTAAGTATTATTATTTTGTTCAGACTTTAGTAGTAGGTAATAGGACCTGTTATATTACGAAGGTTTTATCACATACTATGTTGAGAAATAATGTCGCGAATCGATGCGAGTACACTAAAGCAGCCACTCACCACCCTGCAAATGGAGCCAGATATTTGCTATTTATATTGCTCTGCACCAATGCCAATTTTACCAAAGAGTGGAAATAAATAAATTTTATCTACATTAGATTAAATCGGCTCTGATTTGCAGAGCATGAGTATCATGCTTAAGCTTTTCCAAAGAGAAGTCTTTGTTCAACTTGATCTCGTTTTACGAAGACCAATAATTTCATTAGACAATTCATAAAAGACTGTGTTTACAAAATAACGTAATAAGTACCTAAATTTGTACTGAATCTCTGACTGCATTTCAGTTTAAATGTTGTGTTAATTTGAATCTACGTCTTATATTTAAAATAAAATAGTTCTCAAGATATTTCCGAATGAATGTACTTTACAATACGATTCCATTCATACTGATGATGGATATCAATATAATTCTACGGAATTGCGATAAAATCTTTTCCACTTCATTCGCAGATTCCTCTGAATGGAGCATTGCGATTGGACACTATTTTTATGCGTAAATTTTTCCAAATACTATCAATAATTATATTTTACAAAAGTGTGCGATTAAACCCGGAATTCACCAAAGCGGAGCGGAGGTGTTTCAAATCAATCGTGCGAGCGAGCCTGTTGGTGTATTAGACACATGTCCGCTCCGCTATGGCGGATACCGGTCATCATAACTGTCATCTGTCGTCGCCGTCCGTCGTCGTACAAAAGCCTCGTAACAATGGCACTCTTCACAAATCTCATTTACGGCAAACCGACTTCACACCACCGGTTCACCGACAAACTCAAAATGGCTACCATCGGCCGATAGGTGGCGTCACTTTACTGCAGGTTCATAATCAAAGTGTATAAAACGTATACCTAGTAAGAAAGCTTCTAAAGTCGCGATGTCGACAAGGCGTCATTAAGGTGGACCATAGATTTAAAACTTTTCGCTTAGGTGGACAATGATTTGGCATTATGATCTATGGTTCTGCCTGGGGAGCCGTCGGCAAATGTGTCTCAAGCCATGCGGGCTTGACCCTTCGTGGTTCGCGACCACCGAGATTAACCACTGTATCCATACATACACTGTGGTAATTTATGTATTATATACGCTCATTACAGTTAATCCTCCATTTAATCTCTTGCTAGCTTTTACTATGTCAACCTTAGATCAAAATATTTCAACAAGAGAAAAAGTGACATTAGAAACAAAATAATATACCTTACGATCAAGTGACGCCACCTTAGACGCGTGTGGTAACCCAATTTTTATTAAAACTTATTTTTAATTGGTTCTAAGAAAAGGTACAAAGTAAACTGATATTATTAAGTTATTGTTGTCGTTAAATAGTTCAAGAAACACTGACACATTTACTAAATCTACACTGAATACTTTTAACAAATAAAAGGGGAAAAAAGTCAGAAGATAAATAAAAATCAATACTTCTCGCTTTAAATTAAAACAACATATTATACATGGTGTTAGAAGACCTATCCCGAAAACTCAAAGGGGTGAAAGTAACCATCAATATGAACCATTTTTACTATGGAATCAACTATGACAGACAACTCAATAAAAAAATCTGCTGTTCAATAAATTTTGTGCAGTACCATTTTATTACGAAATGACTTTTTTTTTGGATTTCATAGTGGGTCCCATAGTAAAAGTTGTTCATATTGATGGGTACTTTTACCCCCTAATTTTCGGGAGAAGTCTTGTTCTAGTCTGTATAATTTCTGCATTAAGATATGACACATTTTTAAAATTAGGTGATACGAACAATTTTGTACAAATGAAACGCGTTGCAAAAACGATACGATATGAGACACATCAAAAAGTAAATGAACAATATAAAATTTTAAAAAGAAATGTTATGATTGAAATTAATCTCAGTATCTAGTATTATTGAAGGGGCTAACAGCATCGACACTACTATTTCCAGCTTTTCATCCTTTTTCTTCGGTTCCTCTCCATTACTGGAGGTTGGCAGTTTACATATTATCCTACAGACCTCAATTTTTTGAATACTAGAACAATTTAAATAGTGTATTTAGATAATGAAACCGATATTTTTGGACTCCCACAAAAAATAGATCTGATAATAGGCTTTTATTTGAAAGGTCCAACATATTTTCTCGTTTTTCGACCCATTCTCCGTAGGGAAAGTTGTTTATTTTCAATATCTGTAATACCATTATATACTTGAAATTCTAGTCAATAAAAATAAAGGTATATAAATCCTAAATAATAGCATATTCAGTATCCAAAAGATGTTAACACTTGTTTTTTCATTAATTTAATTCCGGAGAGGTGTTAGTGTCACTGCTGCGTGCCTAACATTAATTTATTATTTATTATTAAACAGCCTTATAATAAAACCTAACTATTCTTTGTTATTTTTGGTATACATGTAAGTATAAGAAATTAACTAGTTTTAATACAATACCCAATCTTACAAAACTAACAACTACTTACACATATAGTTTCACTATACTATTTATTACAATATTCTTACATAGCATAATAATATATAAATTCCTCCAGTGTGTTAATTACGTCAAATGGCTATATATTTTGTTCCATAAGCTTTTATTCAGAGTAGTTTGAGAAAAAGCGTATGACTTCGATAAATACCTAGTACCTGATGCACTAGTTATTTTTATTTTTTAATTTTCATTTTAAAGGATTAGAGAAACATTCAGCAATAATATTTACACTTGGATTACAAAACTTAATCGACGCATTAGCCAAAACAGTTTTCACTTATAAAAATTACAGTAGATAAGTTGCTCAAACTTAATAAACCAAAAAGAAATTTATTTCTAGAGCAAAAGCTATATCCATTTGACGTAATTACCCCACTGAAGGAATCGTCCCATTCGACTATAATGTATATTTTACCGTGAATGTCCGTAACGCTGCTTGAGATAGACCGGCGTGTGTTGTATGTTGTCTGTGCTGTCGACCAGCAGGCCCGCCGCGCCGGCGAACGACCCGACTTTTCAACTTACTTGACCATTACGATCATACGACGGTGAATGTTAACACAGCAACGCCACGTCGTGGTAAATCTAAGAAAAAGTTAAATAACGACTTATAGTTATTCTGGAAAAGTTGTAACTGATAGATAACCTACTGCTAGCCGTACAACTGACATTTTGGGCCGGTATAAAAGTCTTCATCAGCCTATATACGTCCCACTGCACACTGCAGGGCACAGGCCTACCCTCGGGGAGCGCTCCTATGGGCGTTTGTCCACCACCAGTGAATGTCTTCTTTATCGTATGCCGGTTTTCCTTCACCGATTGAGAGCAGTCGGTGTAACGTAATATGCGATGCGCTTAGCTTTATGATAGAGGAAGGAAAGTATAAAGGTTTTATCATTTCAAAGTCGATCCGGAACCGGATATGCATCGGCACGAATGTGTTATGGACCCTGTACTGTACAGTGCAATGTTAGCTTCTTCTTATAGTGTGGACAGACCCTGGTGTCAGAGTTTATTCAAACCGCCTTACGGCCTCTGACGTGGTTTTTATGTTACGACTAGAGTAGCCGCACCGGGATAGTAGCCGGGACCAACGGCTTAACGTGCCATCCGAAGCATCTTTTCAGACAATCAGGTGATTCAGCCTGCAATGTCCTAACCAACTGGGGAAAAACGAACAAAGTGACATATCACTAGGTGTCCCCCGTGGAAATCGAACCCACGACCTCCGTGTCAAGAGCCCAATGCTCTTAACCATTAGACCACGGAGGCAGTATACGACAATGTTAGCTAAAACAACATCAATATACGATGAACGCAAAGATACAGTATCTTAACTTACATAACATAGGAAGCGTTCATATGATGAATATAGATTCTTGGTTGTCGAGTAGGAAGTCGGTGAAGGCGTTGATGGGGGCTATGGCCTGGAGGGACATCTGTCCGTTGGGCGGCCAGGCCAGGTTGGGCCCGAACACCACCGCCAGGTTGCTGCTCGTCATCTTGTTGAGGCAACTTCGGTCTTGCACCTGTAAGTTTACGTTACATTTTTGAGCGGACTGGTTTCTGTAAGATGCCCTGATATAGTAGATTACACACCGAGGGCAGGAAAATAAGGCTTTCATTTTTACTGCCCGAGGTTAGTATATTATTTTTCTCCTCGGCGGAGGTGGAAAGTGGCCACTTCGTTTAGCGCAGCGGGACGAAAATTTACGTTTTTTGTCCGGAGGGGAGAAATATTATATTTCTATTAGATTATACTCTATTAGATGACCGCGGCGAACTAAGCGACACGTTTTTTTAGCCTATGTTAATCACGGACGTTGTAGCATTCTAATGGTGAAAGAATTATTCACATCGGTCCAGTAGTTTCGGAGCCTATGCAATGCAAACAAACAAACAAAAATTCAAATCTTTCCTCTTTATAATATTACTAGCGACCCGCCCCGGCTTCGCACGGGTGCAATGCACATATAAACCTTCCTCTTGAATCACTCTATCTATTAAAAAAAACCGCATCAAAATCCGTTGCGTAGTTTTAAAGATCTAAGCATACAAAGGGACATAGGGACAGAGAAAGCGACTTTGTTTTATACTATGTAGTGATGATTAGTATTTGTATTAGTATAGATTGCTATTTACAATTTACAAAACTATGAAATGGGCAAGAGAATGATGATGATTAAGAAACTCTTTGCATCACACTCTACTCTACGGTGCCGGGCGGTTGTTAGTGGTAAGTACCTGGTGAGTGGTGACCGACCTTCGCTCCATCATTCTCATTCAGCGTTTTTATATTGTTTTTGATGACACCTATCCAGAATTTGCGATGTCACGTTGGAAACCCGAAAGCTGCTAAGATTCACAATCACAAGCAAGATACACACCTATTATTAGTGCATAGTCAAGGGTTAAATCTGTTTAAGTGTTTGTTTACAATTGTTTTGTCTATGTACCGTTGGTGAACCTAATAAAATAAAATAAAATAATATACGAATCGCGTAAGAACAGTTATCACAAAGACTCAGTATATATACAAGGTGCCGATAAACATCAGTAGGACCCCCAGGCATCACCCTACCCAGGCGGAAGTACTTCTCTTTTCATTGGAGGAACCTTTCACTTCAGTTCCTCCTTAAGAGTAAAACATTATCTAACTACAAAATGGTAGAATTAAGGTGGTCGGAGAGCTGTCAATTTCATACAAAACTTTGTCGTAGAACACTCGTAGACAGTGATACGCGCAATCTAGATTTTCTAAGCTATCTTTCCATATATAAAATATTACTTTTATTAACACCGTCTACGAGTGTTCTACGACAAAGTTTCGTACGAAATTGACAGCTCTCCAACTACCTTAAACATTTTAAAGGGTTCTTACCGCGTAACTCTCAAAAACTGCGTTATCCAAATCGTTAGAGCCCTTTCCGAGAAACCAGTTGCTTTTGAAATGGGAGTTTGTACTCATGATCATGATACTGATCAACTTTCCCAAAGAAACCTGAAGTGCGATTTTTGAAAATCATACGAGCGGTTCGGCACTAGAAAGATGCATAATCTCCATAGTAATTCTGACATTTTCTACTGCCGAACCGCTCGTATGATTTTCAAAAATCGCACTACAAGTAGGAAAATATCAAAAAAATGTGCATTTGCCACCTAAACGCAATCAGTCAGCTGATCGAGCGAAGAGCGTTTGTATGAAAAGTTGTCATTTTCCCACTAGGTTCCTTTAGGAAAGTTGTTTAGTGTCAACATTAGGTTCCGTTGGGAAAGTTGTTTAGTATCAAAGGACAATCACCTAAGTAATGCAACTGTTTACCGAAACATCCTATATTATCTGAAGTTCAGGTTGGCACCTACTTTGTAGTGAGTCTAAGGTAGGAAGAGATATTTCACAGTTAGGGACAAGGCATGTTACCTTCCATAAGAACTGAATGATGTATTTAAGCAGCTTATAGTTGTCCAGCGGCAACCTCTCCAGGATCAATATCTTCACTTGTCTCGGCTTGTCCCGGTGCGACCACGCTGCAATATTAAAACTTATTTTAAATTTCACACTGGACAGAGTTTCGGTACTACTGGTGAAACGTGGATGTTCTGATGTTTAAGATTATCTCTGACTGGGCATATGCTATGATTACGCTTTTTAATTTCAATTTATCATTTAACTTGAAACACAAATATTACAGGGTGTAACAAAACACCCAAGTAATATATGGGGTGATTGATGACGGAAAAGGCTAAAAAGTGAACATGTATTTAACCATTTATTTGTGGTAACCTTAGATCAAAATAAAATGGATGGATAGGCCTTACGCGAACATTTAAAACCAGAAAAATGAGGCAAAACAAATGAAAGGTTTACTTCAAATTTGTATGCAAGTGCCCTAGATTTGACAGATAATGGCGCTAGTTTGTATGGACCAAGTGCACCAGTAGTTTGCTTCAACTTACCGCGCTTTAGGCCTATCCATTAATTTTATTTTGATCTAAGGTGGTAACCAGGCAGGATTGAAAGAGGTATGCTTAGATGGTTCGGTCACGTGCAGAGGATGAGTGAGAGTAGAATCACTAGGGAGATTTATCAATCCAATGTCAGTGGAACAATCGAGAGGGCGTCCGAGGAGAACTTGCCAGACCTCCAATAAATGGCCTTCTCCGAGAAGGACAAGTGCGCAGCACCCTCAACCGACGGAGATGTATGAAAGTGGATGAGGCGAGAGAAGTGTGTCAGAATCGTAGTGTGTGTCATGCCGTAGTCTCTGGCTACCCCTGTGGGATATTAGCGTGAGTATGTGTTATTTGTATTTTACTATTTGCAACATTGCCTATCCATCTTGCGTCAATGCCATCTATCAAGTCATTTGGAACTATATTTTTCTTTTTAAGGCCCAATAGTAGGACGAAATAATACCTTGGAGGCATCTTTTATTTTTCATTTTTCGACTCGATTTATACAATTTACAGAAATCAAAGTTATACCTCAGTATTTTTGGATACTTGATCTAGTGAAATCACGTATTCAATACACGATTGGAATTACTTCACTCGATAGAAAATCGACACAAAGATGACGTATTTTCTTGTATATTTAAACATTTGTCTCGTTTTAGAAGAACTTATACTCAGATTTTTGGTATTTATACTCACATTAGTTTGAAATCATAAAAAATCTAAGTACTTACTTTTGTTAATTCTTTTTAATAGAAAATACGGCACACGCACGCACTTCTCGGAGGGCTGTGCAGTCGCGTTTCTCATAGAAGATATTCGTCTGGACCATATGGCCCCTTAATGGTTTTCGGAAAATAGCTCATTGTAGCGATCAGTAGGCAGGTAAGTACTTACTCTGGAACTTGAGTATTTCCTCGTAAAGGTCGAAGGTCATCAGAGGCTCCTCCAGGTCCCTCAGGAAGGTCTTCAGCAGCACCGCCGCGTTGTGGGGGTCGTTCCTGAACGATATGGGCTCGCCTCGGTTGCAGGCGCGCTGCAACTCCTTTATCACTGATATGTTGGCGGACCGACGGAATATGCCTTCCGTTTCTAAGGCTGGGGGCAACCGGTTTGTTAGTCATTTTTGGTATCACTATTAAAAATAGTACTACCACAGCTACCACTCAAACTTGTCTAAGGTGATAGGTAGAACTTTTTCAACACGCTTGCTCGTAAAATGGCTCTTATCGCAACATTTTTTGGTTCTTTGTGGTTTGGAACGCCAGAGCGGCGAACAGCCGAGACTGTAATGACCAACGTAAATTGTTTTTTAGATTTAGTAGTAAAAGTGTATGCTTACACTAGCGCAGTGCGGTAAAGTAAAGAAAAAAGCTCGCGTGTTTAATAAGACTCACTTTACGAGCAAGAGTGCTGATATAGTAGATTACATACCGAGGACAGGAAAGTAAGAAAGGGCTCAGATCTCATGTAATTGTTGACCGAGGTTAGTATACTATTTTTCTCCTCGACGGAGGAGGAAAGCGGCAACTTTGTTTAGCGCAGCGGGGCAAAAATTGACGCTTTCCGTCCGGAAGGGGGGAAAAATAATATCTATAGGGTCCTTCTTAATATTCTGACACTTTTTTAAGGGGACGATCAGACCATCAAACTGAACAACTTTCTCTATGGGACCAATATCGAAATCGCGAAAAAAAAATCAGATGCTCCATACAAAACTGCAAACCTACTCGAGGAAAATGTATGGGACAGCTGATATTTTTTTCGCGATTTCGATATTGGTCCCATAGAGAAAGTTTTCAGTTTGATGGTCTGATCATCCCCTTAAAAAAGTGTCAGCATATTAAGTTGGACCCTGTATAGGTACGTACCATCAGGTTGTGATAGAAACTCGACGCACTGCCTGACGACGGGCGGTATGGAGTCTTGCATGCTGGAGTTGTTCTCCTTGATGAAGGGCAGCGAGACGCCGAACTGCTGCGTGGGGGGCGGGGCGAGGCTGCGCGGCGGCCTGGCGCCCCCCTCGCTCGGCTCCGGCTGCTTGTGCGCCCCCTCGCCGCCGCCGCCCCCGCAGGCACCGAGCCGCGCCGCCTCCGCCGCGCGGGGATTCTTCGATAACAACAGTCTGTCGTATCTGCGATGTTTATTATTTTTTAGTGCTTTGTCATAAGTGTGTAAGAACTGTGCAAAAGACAATCCATTTTGGTGCAAATGTGAAAGTGCCGGTCAAAGAAAAATAATGCTCCATTCTGATAGCACTTGTCCATCTAAACATTTATTATAGCCCTTGATTGGTTTCATTTGGATTCGAAAAATCGGTTGTTTATACATTTTCGATGAAACGAACTAATGAAAACAAATGTCCTGTCATAACATGACATTTTAAAGATCTTGGACACTTAGACACAAAATAATTCTAAGCCCATTTTTAACATGAACAGATTTCATAGATTTTTGGTCAAAATGCGAAATGGCCCTACGGTCAGCCTATCATCGTCCACTGCTGAACATAGGCCTCTCCCAAAGCGCCCCACAAAACTCTGTCCTCGGCCTTCCTTATCCAATCGCTCCTCGCTGCTACTACGGCTATAGTGCCATAATAATAAAAATGCTTAGACGGGCCACTTTTAACAGAATATACCATATTTTTCATTGGCCGTCACATTTTGGACCAAACATGTATTAAACTTCTGCGTGTTTAAGGTCATTTTTGGAGCGTTGATTGTGTATCTATTTTTTATTGACCGACACAAATAATGGATGAAACCGTCGTATACAATCAACCGCATCAAAGTGCGTTTCATCCAAATCAACGCGATAACTTATAACACCTTTTAGACGTGGCCTCGGGAAGTTTTAAAAACTAAAAAAATAAAATGTTGTACTCACTCGAGCACCCTCTCCGGTATACAAAGCTTGTCCAGGTTGAGATACTGCTGCAGTTCGTGCAAGTAGTTGACGTACATCATCTTCCGGCCGAACTTGACGCTGATGGCCGGCCGCAGCATCTGCCACACGATCCTGATGAAGTTGGTCGGGTGGACGAGGTACAGGGCCTTCAGATTCTTCTTGTATTTCCTGTCGAACGCCTTGTACGCCTTCCAGAGCCAGGAGAGGGGGGGCTTGTTCTTACTGGTGAGGCCGCAGTGGAAGTAGACCACGCTGTAATCCTGCTCCACATATTTGTCCAGTGTGAACATTAGGTACCTGCGGAGGTTGATAAGGTGAAAGGCCGATGAGCTTCACATAAGGGGCATGATATAGAAAGCGGACGGGCCGCGCGGCGCGCCCGATACCCCGCTATACAAAATTGTCCGACTGGCGGCAGCGCTTGATGTAATTCGTTGTATATGTCACTGTGAAAGCCCGAATTATGATAAGTCATAAGTTTTTCTAGTAAAACCAAAGATAGTAGGTTATGTATTTTTAGGTTTTACCTGAAAATGTTAGGATTTACCGTAGTTCGAGCTTTTACGATAACATATACAGGGTGTAAGGAAAACCTTTAAACCACATACTAAATCCATCAAACTGAACACAAAAAAAATCAGCTGTCCCATACTTAACTGCAATACCTACTCAATTCAAACGTATAGGACAGCAGATTTTTTTTTGTTCTGACTGGTTGGCTCCCGTAGTAAAAGTTGTTCAGTTTGATGGGTAGAGTATGTGGTTTAAAAGTTAATGGTACTTTTCCTTACACCCTGTATACGGGATGTTAGGGTAGACTGTAAAATTTTTCCTAAAAGTAAATTAAATTAGCTTTCAAATGATAGCTCATAGTCTCCTTTTTTGTCCAAGTAGGTTTAAAAGTTGTTTGAAGTTGAATTTTCCAAAGGTGCGAATTTTAAAGTCGAGTGTAGTTACTATTATTGTTACAAAGATTCGGACCAACCCGAAAGAGTATACTCCAAGAGAGTACTGTAGGTAAATGTATACAGGGATCGACTTAATACGCTGACGGTGTTCGAGAGCATGATCAGACCATCAAACTATACATCTTTTTCTATGGGACCAAAATCAAAGTAGCAAAAAAACCAGCTCTCTCATACATTTGGATTCAGAAGAATTGCAGTTTTGTATGGAACAGTAAGTAAATACCCTTTGGACCGATAGTGAAAGTTGTTTAGTTTGCTGGTCTGATCATCTTTAAAAACCGACAACATATTAAGAAAGATCCTGTATAGCATCGATTCCAGCGAACGGTAGCTCCGGAGCTTATCATATCAATTATTATCAGTTTCGATCGATTGCATATCGCAAGCATGCACCCGTTGTAAGTAACACCACTGTCCCGACACGGTTTAAATTATTGCATTAAGGGAATATAATTTGGAGCGCGCTCCATACAAAAGAAGTCTGGTGATATTTTCAATACTAACCAATTAAAGTCATTGACATTTGTCAGATACAATCGAGAAACGAATTTCTGTTTGTAGGAGGTCAGATTTTTGTTAAAATTATAAGTAGTTTTCATAGACATTTGATATCGTTGGTAGTTTTAAAGTTACTCAAATATTTCCATACAAATCTTAAATTAATCCTAGTATTAAAATATAACACAGCCAGCCAGACAGCCGTGGTGGTCCAGTGGCGAGTAACCTTGCCTGCCGTGCAGGAGGCGATGGTTTTCGAACCATCGATGCGATGATGAAAACTCATTGGTACGAGTCAATTGGTACGGGGTTCGCCCCGTACCAATCGACTCGTACCAATGAGTTTTTCGGAATTTATGTACGATTTGTTACACCACTGGCTTTTCGGTGAAGGAAAACATCGTGAGGAAACCTGCATGCTTCAATTTCGATTTGTGTATTGTACCCACTGTCCATTTTAAGTGGCGACGGGCTCACCTTCCGTCACACTGAACAGAGTTTCGGTACTACTGGTGAAACGTGAATGTTCTGAGGTTTCATAATATCTCTGACTACCCCCTCGGGGAATATAGTCGTGATCATATGCTTATGCTTATGCTTAAAATATAACTGTATATTTTAACGAAAATCTGACTTCATACGAACATAGAAATTCGTTTCTAGATTGATTCTGAAAAAATTTATTGACTTCAATTGGATAGTATTGAAAATATCACCAAACTTCGTTTGTATGCAGCGCGCATTGGCGCACTCGGAATAAACTTCTCTTAACTATGTAGTATGTAACTACAGATGCTTACGCCTGCCTCCCTGTGGGGTAGGCAGAGACAATAGATCGCCACACCTCTCTCGCTTGTTCAAGTATAATCAGTCCCTTCACGCATGCTCGCGTAGGCTGCGTACACAAATGGTGCCATCGGGACCGTAGTACTAACTACTAAGCCTATGTTGTCCGTCCGTCCGTCCTAGCTGACAACAACAGGTCCTAACTTTGTCTTTTGAATCGCAATTAGAAGCTATTTGAAATGTTCACTTGAATACCTATGTATTATTTTTACTATTTTGGATCTGTTAGTAAAAAAAAAAGTTAAATTTAAGCGGAGTCCCCAATAGTCCCCATACAATACAAGACTCGTTTTTATCAAGGTTTTTTTATATTTGCTCTATCGTAAATACGCTTAATTAACAATTATTATCACATGTCGGACGGGGAAGGAAAACATTGTGAGGAAACCCTTGTAAACCCTCCTGTACTTACGTTAGTAACAATAATATGTACTGTACCCAGACCGAAACGAAAAAATACTTTAAATTATACAAGGTGTTACAAAAATACAAATAAACATTTAAGGGGGTGGTTTACCATCAAACTGAACAACTATGGGACCAATATCGAAATCGCGAAAAAATTGATGTTCCATACTCTACAAATCGACTCGAGCTAAAATATGTGTGGGATATCAGATTTTTTTTTTGGCGATTTCGATGTTGGTCCCATAGAGAAAGTTGTTCAGTTTGACGGTCTATAAACAACCCTCTTAAGAGTTTCAAAATAGCGGCAAGGTATTTAAGGTAGCACATCCTGATTGGTCAATATAATATAGCGCGCTGTTAAAATTTGTCAACTGCGCAGGTACATCGGTAAGACTTATAATCCTGGTACTACTGTAAGTTCAGGTACCTCAGTAACTTGTCCTGGTGCAGGTCCTTGCTGTCCGGCAGCCGGCACGCGGACACGACTATGATGCGCCGCCCGATCTCGTCGTCCCCCACCACCTCCACCAGCCCCGTCCCGTTCAGCTCCGCGAAGCTCTCCTCGTCCAGCGACGACCCCGTTATCTGACAACCAATTACTACTTTTGATTTTCGTCCAAAAGTTACGCTAGTTGACAACTAGTCAAATCAACAACTCTTCATTTGGCGTTAAGGCGTATCAACCCGGGACCACGAATTTCCATACTAATCGATGCGAACGAAACCGGTCAGAATTTAAAAGTTTTTTTGAAAAATTTGATGTTTTTTTTGAAAAATTTGATGATTTTTTATTAATTTCGAAAAAGTAAGAAAAGAAAACCACATCATTCTGTACGTTGTGTCGCGAACAATATTTTTAATGTTCATTTTCTTCCGATTAAAAATGTAAGACCTGTGTCCCCATGCAAGCCTTCCAAAGGTCCGGGCTACGGCCCGTGAAATACCGTAAGAGATACAATAATAATAATAATAATAACCCCGCGGGGGCAGCTTGTGGCGAGCTGACGGTGAGTGGCGACACCGCGAACCCCTATCCAGGGGGACCATACAGACATGCGCTTACACACACACCCCCACAGACAGTAACACACCCCCCTACCTCTGGCTTGCCTTCATTGGCCGGCCAGAGTGGAATCGCAAGAGCAAAGAACCTATGCTCCAGGTTGGAAGTGTATTGCACGTAATGGCGTAATAACGGGGAAACCCGCTCACGGGGGTAAACCCCGCGATGGTGAAACCGGTGCCGCACCTCTCGACAACCTTTAGCCGCTCAATGGGATGTTGCCCCATTGTCGCACTTTGTGCGTGCGGCCGTTTTATGGGGCCCACTCGACGAGTTGGCGAGTCACCGCCTGCCCTATTTACAATTTTGAGACTAGTTGTCATGGCAGGCGTCCGTTAGTCTCCTCCCATAGCCCAGTATCCATCCATCCAACTTTCACCTCTATAGCCCAAGACCTTATTTTTCCATCACGGCCATAGCGCCGGACTCCAATAGTCTTTGCACCTGGCGGGGACCATCCCCGTGTGTATCATGTTGTGCGCTCGGAGATGGTATCCGTCATGTGTATCCCTTACATTTAGATTAACTTGTCTTCTGAACGGGCCTCTACATGTTGGCTTCGGCTCCATGCACGCCTTCCAAAGGTCCGGGACTTAATTGCCCGTGATTACGGATCGTAAGACACATAATAATAATAAAGCCCTTTATTCAGACAATTTTTAGTAACATACAAATAACATACAAGTGATACAATTATTTGATTTGTTAGTATACATTTCTGATTGAATATTTAGATAAAATAGTAGTTTATTATAATTAATTACATTAATTTATATTTTACTTTGTATCCGCTATATAATTTATGTTGTATTGAAATAATATTAATATTAACTAACTATCTTCCTCTAGACTTGTCTGTGTGCCTCTAATGGCAAAGGCCTCCTCCAACTGTTTCCAGCTCTCCCTGTTTGTAGCTATCCTAGGCCATGTCGCTCCCGCTACGGCCTTTATGTCATCGACCCATCTTCTGTGTGGCCTGCCTCGTTTTCTTTTATAATGCCTTGTGAACCAGTGCATAACTACTTTAGACCACTTTTCCCTTCCTCTGGCTGTATGTCCTGTCCATCTCCATTTAAGCTTTCTGATTGTTACGGTAACATCTTTCGTTCTAGTATGTTTCTTTATGGTTGTGGTTCTTATTTTGTCTGACAGTTTTTTCCCCATCATGCTTCTTTCCATTGCATTTTGACATGTTTCTAGCTTCTTATTGTGGGCTTTAGTTAGTGCCCAGGTTTGGCAGCCGTATGTAAGTACAGGTAATATGCAAGTATCGAAGAGTTTCCGTTTGATCGTCATACTCATTTCTCTGTTCTTCATTATCTCTTTTAGGCTCCAATACTGTTTCCATGCATTTCCTATTCTTCTATCGATTTCTTTTGAGGTAAGGTCTCGTGGCGATATTACCTGACCCAGATAAACATATTCATTATAATAGTCGATTGTATTATTGTTGACGCAGATAGGTTCTTGCTGCCCATTTGTCATAACTTTGGTTTTTTGCGTGTTCATGACTAATCCCACTTTTTGACTCAGTCTATCCAGGTCACCCAGCATCGCCTGTAGACAGTCTTTCGATGGCGAGAGGATTATCAAGTCGTTAGCGAATCTTAAGTGTGACAGGTTCTCACCGTTAATTGACAGTCCACATTTCTCCCAATCCATCTGACGGAAGACCTCTTCTAGGACTGCTGTGAATAGTTTAGGTGACACTGGATCGCCCTGACGTACACTTCTTTCTATTTTTATTTCCTTGCCTTCTTTCTCTAGTTTGATTTTGGCTGTACTATTTTTGAAGACGTTTTTCAAAATTCTAGTGTATTTATTTTCGACGCCTTGGTTTTTTAGTTCTTGCCATATCTTCTCGTGTTCTAGTGAATCGAAAGCCTTACTGTAGTCCACAAAACAGCAGTAGAAGGTTATGTTAAATTCGTTGCCCTTTTCGAACAGCTGTTTCACAACGTGGATGTGGTCTAAAGTTGAGTACCCACTTCTAAATCCCGCTTGTTCTCTCGGTTGATTCTCATCAAGCGTCTTGGTTATTCTGTTTAGGATTATTTTAGCAAAAACCTTGTAGATATTTGACATCAGACTGATGGGTCGGTAGTTATTTATGTTGTTCTTGTCGCCTTTCTTGTGTATCAGTGTTATGGTAGATGTTGTCCACTGATCGGGTATTATCTCGCTCTGCAGCACATCGTTGAATAGGTACGTTAGACTTGGTAGAAGATGATCTTTGTTTTCTATGAGGAATTCATTACTGATACCATCCGAACCAGGTGCTTTATCTCTCTTTTGGGTTTTTATAGCTTTCTCGACCTCTTCGGGTATTATTGCTTGTACCTCATCCTCATCGGTCAAGTCTGTTATTTGGCATGTGTTTTTCTTTGCATACAAGTCTCGGAAAAAGTTTGTGGCTATTGAGACAATTTCTGGGCGTTTAGTTTCACATTTGCGGTTTCTATCTAGTATGTTAGGTATCCAGTCTATTTTTTCCCTCAGTTGTTTGGTTGCTTTTTTGAATTGAGATTGAGATAAATGGTTACAACTGGAAAAAAGGGTGACTTTAGATTCCCTTTTCTTCGATTTTATTCATCAAAATCAATTTCTAGAAAAACCACATCACTTCTCATATCGTGTAGATGGTTCAGTGTATTTTTCAGCTCAAAAAGTCTCATAGTTAATTAATAAAATGGTTATAAAGTTACCCAATATCATGGTAAAACCAGGTGTAAGTTTAGCGTTTCTTTCAATTTGAAAAAAAAAATCGATTGAAAGTTTCAAAGCTTTTTTACTTAGGAGAAAAAACTAAAATATTTTAAATACAGTCATAGAGTAGATATTGGAAATGATAATTAAATAACGTAAGGGCATGTTTCATTGTTGCAAGAGAGCGTCGGTGGAGCTATGGAAACTCAATCTTGAGGTCCGGGTTCTAATCCGCACGGACCACATGCCATGTACCAATGAGTTTCCTCTCACTTATGTACGTAATACCGACTGCTCTCAAACGGTGAAGGAAAACATCGTGAGAAAACCTGCATTTGCTGAAGAAGAAATTCCAATGCGTATGTGAAGTCTGCCAATCCGCATTGGGCATGCGCGGTGGACTAACGCCCATACCATACACTCTCCCTGAGGGTAGGCCTTTGCCCTGCAGTGGGACGTATATAGGCTGATATATACGTCCCCGTATTATTTTTAACCCCCGACGCAAAAAGAGGGGGTGTTATGTATGAAATATAATGTCTAACTAATTATAATTTCCAGTGGTCTAAAGATCTATTAATAACTTACGCAGAATTAGTGAAACAGGCACTAAATCTTGATGAAATTTAACAAACTAACTCTGTATAAGGATACATTATTTTAAAACATGTCGAAATGTGTTATTGATATAAAGAGAGTGGGAGTAATTTCATTCACGACTTGATAACAAACGAACCAAAATCATAACTTTTAATATTAAAATTCAGACAAAAATGTTACGCAAACATATGCGTAGTACGTGTTTCAGTTCTTATCGTTTGTACGAACGTTTTTCATTAGCTTATTGTACCCATTTTATTTATAATAATACGTTTCACAGAGTTATCCTGTTTACTTTCGTATACGAATTAAGAAGTGCGAAATTAAAAAATAACACTTCAGGCTCTAAACTTGGCCTTATAATTTTCTGCGATTATTTTAATTTGGACTTTAATGAAATAAAGTTGACATTTGATCGAAAACGTTCACGATATAGGAAATCTATAATCCTAAATATAAGGGAAACCGTTGGATGAGGGCAGCGCAGGACCGGTCGTTATGGCGATCCTTGGGGGAGGCCTATGTCCAGCAGTGGACGTCCATCGGCTGAGATGATGATGATGATGATGATGATGAATATACGTCCTTTAAATGTTTGGAGCCCCTTCCGGCACAGTCTATTAAATTTTCAACAGTGATAATGATAACTGAGAGAAATTTGTCATAAAGGAAGTTGTGATTCATTCACTAAAAGATTGTGTGAATCATATAGGGACGCGGCGGGCGTGGTGTAGATCAACGTAATCTCTACAACAACCGTAGTTGTTTAGCAGAATCTAATGTTGGCGTTGACGCACGTCAGGCCATCAGCAGAGCTCGTTCATAAGAGGCGCGTCATGGCAAGATGACGTTATGCTGTACAGATTAGAAGATTACACGCCGAAGGCAGGAAAGCAAGAAAGGTCACAGATCTCATAAAACATGTGATCTGAGGCTTTCTTATTTACTGCTCGAGGTTAGTATACTATTTTTCTCCTCAACCAAAGTGCCTTAGCGCAGAGGGACGAAAATTGACGCTTTCCGTCCGGAGGGGGGGAAAACCATGATCGACTTCTTATCGTGTGGGCAAGCCCTGGTGTCAGAGTTTATTCAATCCACCTTACGGCCTCTGACGTGGTTTTTATGTTTAAACGAATCATTAATCACAAATATATTATCGTCAATTCTTGGGACATGCTCTAACAATAATGTAGGTATTTTTTGTAAATAAGATTGTCATACCTCGGCATAGACCTCCGGCGCGGTGGCCAGCTCCTCCTCGAAGTTCTCCTCGATGGTGCCGTCGCTGGCCGGCCGCTCCAGCAGGTCCTCGGGCAGGTCCAGCAGCTCGGGCGGCAGGGGCGCTGTCGACAAACATTACATGTACACTACGCGCTAAACCAATCGACTCGAACAATGCGCGAAGTAGCGCTTTCGCCTACTAATTTTGTTCAGCGCAGTCAAGGTTTTTGCCAAGTCGTTTTCCGACTAGTATAACTATATTACAGACGCTCGATGGCGTAGAAGAGCTGCACCAATTTTTACTTCAACCCCTCGTAAAAGGCGGGAGGAATACGACAGTAAGCAATGAATGGTGTAGTCACCTCTCATTTGTACCTTACTACACACGACTAGTTTTTAATTAGTATCAATATTTTATGTGTGAGTGTTACATAATATGCAAATAAATAGTTTATCTATCTATCATTTAAGTGATCCACAAAGCGACTACCGGTTCCGAGAACCTATCGGTCAAGTGTATCTGCATTCGAGTGCGTCGCTTTGTTTGTAGGTACGTCATAGTTAACGACTAGACCGTATTCACATCTATCTGTAGTATCTTTTGACACATTAGGGTATCTACATAGGTTTTAATTAAAGCTGTTAGCAGCTGGTCGGGGTGATGTAATAAATAAAGTTGCTCTCGACTATTAGCCCAGGAAAATTTGATAAATCAGGAGAAATAATTCCCGGAGTATTGGAACTTGGTTTAAACGTTCCTTTAGTACATAAAATTGAAAGTCCTGGAAATGAGCTCGAGGATGGTGGGGGGCTATATTGTAAAGGTGACTTTTTTAGTTTTTCGCTTATTTCTCGAAATCTATAAGTCGCAACGAAAAGTTTATGTACTAATTTGACCTGACAAAATTTACTACAAAACAAGTTCTAAGGCTTTGGCTGAGGAAGTAACAGCACTTCAAAAATGGTCAAATTGGTATTTCGACCCCTAGAATGGTTAAATCGTTCTAGTTCGACCCTCATTGATTTTCCTTATGTATAATTTAAAATTCATTGCATGTACTACTTGATTGAATTGTATCTATATGTTTTATGGTTTATCTAACCTTTATATGAGACGGGAAAGGGTTAGTTGGCTGTCCTACAATAATAACAAAACACCTATACGTACACGCAGGTCAAATCGAGGGCGTACGTCGGTGTTTTTTTGGCCAAAAGGCTTGCTAGGTAGTGGTAATCCACTTGACGTTATTCTATCATTAAATATTCAATCTAAAACTGCACTCGTAAAAAAATATTCCTCATGTATCTACATAGGGATGTGCAGAAGCACCACAAGAAAAGATGTGTCAGAGAGCCCACGCAGTAGCAGGAATTCGTTCAGCTGGTGTAAATAATAAAAAAGATTAAATCTAATATTTTGATGAACACAACTGTCGCAATGCAGCCCGACCACCAGCTACTATACAGTCAACTATGAGAACGGCATGACCTCTACGTGAGAATCATCACAAAGATTATATAGGATGCGTGAATAGCCAAGCTTCACCCATCCTATATAGTCTTCGATATTAGGCCCACACCGGCTGGCGACGTCTTTGATGAGAGTAAATTTGTAGTCAGCGAATTGTACCTACTGAAACGGTTACAAACATTTCATCGCGGCATCGACATACGATCCAGCAAGTGACACGTGTTAGCTACGAATTAGCTTCTAACAACATAATAAAGGCATTCAATTGACATTGGAATTGACTACACCGATTTGCAGTGTACTTGTAAGGAAATGAAATGCACCTATCATACAGTCTGCAGTAGCTTCAATACTTTAACAACTTGCATGAATGTGGATTGATAATAGTTAGAGACTTTTCCTTACACCCTGTATATTATTTTGTTGTAATCATCAGGGAAAAATTCAGAATTGACAACCTCCTTTTTATGAAATTGAGTAAAAATTGTTGATACAATACCTTTGGCTAACAACTTTCGAAACAACCCTCATAAGGTTTTACCCTTATTTCCCTTTACACTCCAATGACCCCTTGCTACTACACAACAACTAAATGGCACAACATGACATTTACTCAACTAAATGTCACTTATTGATCACAATAGCTTCCTTACTAATACATAGAGTGCAGCCAAAAGGGAAAAAATGCCTTGTGTTGAAACAAAAATATCTTAAGATCGGTTTGATGTCGGTCGCGGGTACAATAAATGTGACATGTTTAAAACAATGTTTACAGGGAAAGAACTGTAAATAAATTGAGAACAGTACAAATATATCTCAGCCTACGCACAGATTTTCAATGCGCAAGACGCGATAACAAAAAAAAGCTCTTTAAATACCATAGGCGTAGCAAGGGGGGGAGCCAGGTGGGGTTGCAGTAAAGTTCTGGTTAGACACATTGCAGTAAAATTTCGAGCTCACTTCGCTCGCTCCAGAATTCAGTGAAATGTCGAGCTCGCTTCGCTCGCTCCTGGCTACGATTGTATCACAAAGACCTAGATGCATTGCAGTAAATCACGAGCTCACTTAGCTTCGTTCGCTCCAGGATTCAGTGAAATCTCGAGCTCGCTTCGCTCGCTCTAGGTTTTAGTTTTTATTACATCAACCTCGCCTAGACCTGGCCCACCCTGGGAAAAAATCGTTGCTACGCCCATGTTAAATACAATGTCATGCATGATGCTAACCATTGTAGGTTGTTATATTTGTCTTTAAATACTTAAAAACCGCATCGAAATCGGTCCATCCGTTCGAGAGCTACGATGCCACATACAGTTATGCGTCAGACTTATAATACCCCTCATTTTGCGTCGGGGGTTAAAAATGGGTTACAATGGGTCCATGTCAAATGGTCATCCATGATAAATAAATGAACAGTGAGAGAAGAACATAGAGTAAGGAAGCAGTCACATTGCATGTTTTGCCACAAGCGGTTGTATCATTCGCATTGTGTTCGAGCCGTTTGAGTTTCAGCTTAACAAGACTCCGCCATCTATTCTCAATTGTGTTTTTGCTCAAAAAACAATCATTGAGGATGGGATAGATACTCCCACAAACTACACTGGCAGAAATGCAGTGCTAATGCACAAGTAAAAGTCCATTAATTTGTAAATAAAAATAGAGTAATCATTGACATAAGAAATGTAAAAGTTGAAGGATACATCAAAGATAAAATATAAAGCTATTTAATAATAATATAATTAATGAATGTTTTAAAATGGATCTAACACAAATTTTCACACCTAAAAATATAGTTAGTAGCCTCAGTAGTTGTAGCAAGCTTTCTGAACACTCTTAAGGGAAATTTAGTCGTGAGTTTGCATGAAGCTGAATTCCACCTGCCACAACCTGTTGTTAACTCCACCCATATAAAATCTCTACACATTTGTTAGAAAGGACTCAACTATCACTCAAAAAAGTAGTTAATAGTTTCATTGTTGCAAGGTTTCGATCCACCCCTGGTGGGAACAAGTATGTCATGTTATCTTATTATAGGGGCTGGCAAGCCGGCAACACTTCAACCTAATGGGATCTTTTGTGCTGACCCCAAGACATTTATTTTCTTCACCCTTCATAAACATGGTAAATCAGGGTGGCAATAATGTTCAGGGAAGAAACCTGTAATTTCCCAGTTTTGGATATCCATTCTTATCTTATCTGGATGTGGGGGCTGGCAAGCCAGCAACACTTCGACACAGTGGGATCTTTTGTGTTAGCCCCAATACTTTTGCTTTCTTCACCCTTCAAATGAAGGAGAAATGAAGGAGGCTATACCGTTGAGGGGAAGAAACCTAAGGTCTCCCGGTTTTGGGTATCCATTACCGAGGAGGCACATGCAATTTGCCGCCAAGACATCACAGTCGCAGCATATGTTCCATGGTTTCCTCCTCACTGCACGCTCGGCAGCTGGGGTCTAGGATAAGCTTCATCTTGTGCATCAACATGCCCATGTGAAGAAGGAATGGGCCGTGAACCAAAGCCGTAAGCTCTGGTCGGATACACCACGACTGAAGCTTGCAAAAGAACTTGTGACTGGCTTTTCAAGCAGACATGCCTCGGATGCCATCAATTCAAACCGCAACAACTTAAGGCTCCTAGTACGAGCCTTAACAGGACACTGCAAGTTAAACTAACATCTACACAGAATGGGGCTCGTAGAGTCACCCTCTTGCAGATTCTGCTGTGAAGCAGAGGAAAGACCCATAGACCTCCTCTGTAAATGTGAAGTGCATATTAACAGCAGGAGTCACCATCTGGGTGGATACGTGATAACACCCACTGACATAGGGACCTCCCCTCCAAAGGCATAACACGGTTCATGAAGGCCGTGGGCCTAGGAAACGGTCTCTAGGTCAAGGGTGACAGCTACAATAGATCTATACACACACGTCACGTACTATACACGTCACAGTAGCTATTGGTCAGTGACCAAGCCCTTACAACCAAATAATAAATAATGCTCATGTCGTTGTATGTTAAGTATAAGTATGTCATGTAGGGGATTTTTTTCTTCTTCTTCTGTTGAGACTTTACATTTTTCCAGCCCAGTGTCACAGTATAAGAAAGAGTATCTAGTATTACACACAGTACGGACACTTCCTGCCCTCACCCCACTTTCTGGGGTAACTTGAGGGGAGCCGAGCAAGAAGCACATACAGGAGGCGCAAGCGTGCAAGCGGGACGGCATGTATAGTAACGTCATCTTGTGTCGGACATGTGCCAGTATTTAGGGGTGGTGAATTGTGTATATGTAAGAAACAATGAATATTTACCCAAGCCAGAGGTCTGTATCAGCTCGGAGTCGTCGAACTCCAGGCTGGGCTCGTAGTCGTGGTACTCCGAGAGGCTCGTGTTGGCCTCCTCCTCCGTCATTGACCCGTACAGAGCTGCGCACGTAACGTAAACATTGTCACTAACTTTAACTTTTACGGTAACTAGTGACTCCCACATTATCACAAGTTTAAAGTGAGGTCAGTAGTGTAAATACCTTGAAACGCTCTGACTGGGCTCAGTTTAGGATGGTGTTGAGACTCCATAGCTCTTCAAAACTTATTGCAGCCCTGCCCTTCCGTTATCACCAGCTACCTACTACACTAATAAATGTCACTTCCTACACTCACAAAACAATAAATTGGCACAATAATTAAGTCTTTACATCACGGCGCACTGCACCTTATGAACAATCAAAGCAATAAGTATTTAAATAGAAAGTAAATAACGTTGTTCAATGATATCATTTGATTTGTATTGGAAATTGGAAATTCGTGATTTACGACGTCGACTAGATTCGACCAAATTCGACAAACGAAGCGACCTTCTTCAAACTTTTCGTTTTCGTTATCTGTACTTTTTCTTTTTCGACACAAAATCCTACTTTATGGTGCAAGTGTAACCCGCAGTTGTTAAGCGCCCATTACATTATCCAATTTGCAGAGCGCTAGATGAGCTAGCGTGCTAAATTTGTATTGTGTAATGGCAGTTAGAAAGGTAGTGATCCAATCTAGTGTGATTGCATGGACTCTGCCGCACTAGCGCATCCCGTGCACTAGTTAGCGCACCAAATTGCATGGTGTAAAGGCCCCTGTACACATTGGGCCACGGCATTGGAC
Source organism: Agonopterix heracliana (assembly GCA_963693445.1). NCBI lineage: Eukaryota > Metazoa > Arthropoda > Insecta > Lepidoptera > Depressariidae > Agonopterix > Agonopterix heracliana. Next base: position 405,859 of record OY856307.1, read on the forward strand.
CAACTAGTTGGGCCAACTAACGAATTCCAAATGGTCGCTGTTTACACATTGGTGTACCGATCATTCTGCATTGGCTCTTTAATAAAGATGGACGTGGAATCTCTTGCAGACGCGGCAATTTAAATGCTTTGGATTCCATATTTGAGTTGATAAATATCAAACGCCGGTATGTCCCACCTCATGGAAGTCTCATAAAACACAATAAAAATAATTTTTATTATGTTTTTAGGGATCTATTTGAATAGATACGTCCCTTCAAAATCAACCTATCTACTCTGACAGTCCATTCAAACTTAATACAATTTATTTTTATTTAAGTAGCCCATTCACAGTAGTCCTACACGTAGGAGCACATTCACTATCCTGCAAGTAGGACTACTCATACATTTTGCTCAAGGTCGTCGGAAGCCTTGTAGGACTACAACACCATTCACGATCCAATATCGCTGTAGGACTGCAAGACGGACTACTGTGAATGGGCTCCTTAAGTCTAATGGGACGTCCCAGAGGTGGGACGTACCGGCGTTTGATATTTATCGACTCATTTTTGGTTCATTTCGGTTCATAATGTAATGACTGTGTAAAAAATTTTCAATCTGCTTCCAGTTTCCCTCAACTTTATCAGAACATTTTTAAAGTACCTAACTTAAAAAAGATTTTTCTACTGCATGAACGAATTCCTAGATTAGGTAGGGTATCTATGACTCATTTTGTAATTGGTTTTCGTTTAGTAAACAATTCAATTCATGATATTTACCTGACCTAGCTTTTTATAAACTTGACCTTGTTATGAATGGATTATTTTGAATTTAAACGAATATTATTAATGATAACTCTGCAAACCTAAATTTATAATAACGATTTAGGTACTTTTACATGACTTTACATTACTATACCTAAATTATAAAATCTCATTGCTTTTCCACGACATCGTACCTAACTCGGAGACGTAAATTTAACTCACGCGCAACACTACTGTCTTTGCTGACGAATAGCAACAAACTGAATCAGACGCCAACGTGTGAACGCTGTTCCAAGAGCGCGCCAACATCCTTTGATGTGTACACGAAAAACCGACAACATTCGGATGGCCGGCAAATGTTCGCGCCAACTACCAACTTACCGCCAACTAGGCCTCTACACGATGGCCCAACTAGTTGGCCCACGACCGTGGCCCAATGTGTACAGCGGCCTTTAAGCGGACTAGCGTGCTAAACACTAGCTATGCTCGGTCAGTCAGTCGGCGTGCACTCGAACAGGAGGACGTATTTTTGGTTTTAAATCAAAATGACGCAACGGAAAGGGAAGTTCTCTTAAATATTATAGAATTATACAAAGACATACCATTTCTTTGGGATAAAAAACATTTATTTTTCAGCAATAAATATTCTCAGACCCAACATTTTCTGCGTCTTTTTTATTTATTTTCATTAATCTGGAACTCGACACCATTGCTAAAGCAATGCCAACTTTCTGGTGTTTTGATGGTGTCATATTCGTTTAGCGCTCTTCGAAAGATGCGGTTTCGCCGACGATCACTACCGAAATGAAAGGAAGTCAAACTAACTAGCTTCGCTAGCTAGTCTGGTGTAATGAGTGAGCTCTTTTTATATCGCACTGCAGCACTAGAGCTAGCGCTCTACAAATTGGATAATGTAATGGGCCTTTAACTTTACCGTTTTTAGGGCCTTTTGGTAATGGTGGTGTGGACCAGAATCTGATGGCAAATGGGTAATTAAATTTTAGAGTAAGCAACACTAGGGTAATGAGCGATTTCTTTTTTTTTTTAATTTAGTTCCTAAAAAACTCGACAGATGGCATCGCTCCATAGAGGTTCGCGAGATCCTGTCAAAATATTGTCAAGACCAAGTATATTCCATACAAAATTTTTGGTCAAGACTGTGCCTGCCTTTTTTTTAAAGCCGAGGCATCGAGCTTATACAAGTCAGTCATAAAAGTTACGAATTTTCTATTAAAATGATTAGTAAAAAATGAAATATGCCATCAAAAGATGTGTTGGCATCTTCTTGATCCTCTTTTCCCTCTTTATTGTTCTAAAGTTTTATTTTTTTATTTTGACGTATATTCGCACAGACCGTAGCGCCATCTTTCGATCGCCTAGAAAACCAAAAGAAAAACTCTCATGAGCGTTTTTCTTTTTTTTTTTAAATGCCGTTATCTTATAACTCAATAGATGGCAGTAGTGTCTGTACGACAAACTGTCAAGCAAAAACTTCCTCTGCAATGTCACCTATAGACTTAAAAACGTAGAGATTTCATTCTCTTTGGTTCGGATTTGGAAGACGTCATCAAAAAATTTTTGAAATTATTTTCGATTTCTTTCTTAGCAAAAAATACAGTCCTTTTTCGTTGTTTTTCAGAAAAGCAGTTTGAAGTAAACTAACAAACACGACAAAGTAAATGCTACGATACGAGTTTGATTGACAATGACATTTGACAGCTCAAGTTTTCTTATTGCCAGTTCAATTTCAGATTTTGCCTTATGATCAAAGAGTTTTTATATTTATTTTAGTCAAATTGTAGTCTTGTATCACCTTAAAGAGTAAATTAGCATAAGAAATATAGTTAAATATCATAAAAAATATGTTTCATTATGTTCCAAAAGATTTTTGTTTTTTTTTCACTTCAATTTTACCCTCATTTCGGGGAAAGATAATGTTTGACATAGATTCGTATAGACCGTAGCGTCATCTATCGATCTACTATGAAACGAAAAAAAAAAACGCTCATTGACAACATTTCATTTTTTTAACCACCATTTTAATTTTGTTTAATTTTTGACCATGGATCTAAATCATAGAAAAGCCAAGCAGGCAAACATTCATGCAAAGGAATAAAATCTCGAGTAACAATAAACAGGAGTCACGTTCAAAGGTCACGTTGCAGGGTTTGCCTCGAACACTTAGTCTTGTCTCTCGCGTGGTGTTCGCGCGGTTCGCGTCTCAACCTGCCACGAGGCTCCAAAATCCTTCTCAGTTGTTCTTACTCAAAAACAATCCTCGAGATTGGATAGACACTCCCTCAAATTACTTGACACTGGCGAAATCTAACAAGGAAACGGCATTAAATAAAAATAGAATAGAATAAAATCTCATTCAACCTATATTATATTTTTCATTATTTTTCAAATAACTCGAGAAAGGATGGATAGAAAAATCTTATAATTTTGATAATATAAGCTTTGAATCACATAATCTCCAAATAAATGGTTTTGTTATTTTATACCTTTCTTAAAATGAAATGTTGTCGATTCGCTGTACATCGACTCGTCTGTAAAGTGATTGTTACTATTTAACTTTATAGAAGCCTCAATGTACAGCGAATTGCTTAAGCTTGCCGGGCTGCGCGGCACGCGTATGAACGCACCTTAAGATACGATAATTTTGGGAATTTGAGATGCGGTAAAAACAAGTGGCTCTGGCAACACTGATTCGTAGAAATTTTTCGTCTATGGTTCTGCATGGGTAGCATGGCACCGTGATATAGCACTATCAGCTTCGCTCTCTCTTTCCATTTGCTTGCGCGCGAACGAGGTAAAAGGTGTGATACAGCCATAGAGAAATTATACGCTCCCCTTGGTAGAGATGGTGTAACAAAGTGTGCACAGTAACCACCAATTGTGCACTAGTTTGTACTGCGACCATAGAGAAATTACACGCTCCCCTAAGCTTTTTGTCTCCCCTCACCCGTCCCTCACCCCCTTTGTCGGCGACATAATTTTCTATAGAAACAAGCCGATATGCCATCTCCTCTTACTCCATGGATACAGCCGTATCATGCTACGTATGCTACGTGATTTTAGCGCGGCAAAGCGGTCGGTTCACCTCTTTCCTGTGGACTTCTCTGCTTTTCCTACGTCTTTCGATTGTCTCCAAAAACTCCAAAGAACCATCAAAACGTCGAATACCAACGTTTTAATGTGAAAACCGTAGAAAGAGAAGGAACTAGAACGAAGCACATGTCTTGTCATATCACTCAGTAAGAGATGCACATAGCAAATTCGCTCTGGTTAAAAAAGGAGATCGCTACTTATTGCTGTCCTTATCGACGTAGCCACTTTTTTGTTCTACGACGGCTGTCTGACTCCGGAGTCAGACATCTATTTTCATACAAATTGTATAGGATTTTATGACTATCGCTGTCTCATACGCGGTTACACTGATGTTCCGTCTATCAGCGTAAGCGAAATACTTGGCCTATGGTGAAAACAGAAGAAAATTAAAAATAAATTAAGATTCAGCCAAAAGGTCTAGTAGCCAGGCTAGTAAATAAATTAAAAAAAAAAATGTTTTGGTGAGGGTGAGCCTTCAATTTCCGTTTATTTATTCACGATTTATTCTTATTTTATCTTGATTCTTCACTGAACATAACCAGCTTTTATATAGCCTTGTGAAATAAATCACCTTCCAACGATGCTCGGGTACGCGAACGTCGGAATTCCAGACAAATCATGGCAACCGCCGGTAGCGGTGATAGAAACATCGTAAGTTTTGTCCTTATTTCATTTAAAACCTACAACTAACAGACCGAATTGTTCATTCTAAATACCTTTTCAGCATGGGCACCATGGTAGTGGAAATGTACTGGAAACACGCACCGAACACATGCAGGAATTTCATGGAGCTCATTCGAAGAGGTTACTACAACAACACTAAGTTTCATAGAGTCATAAGAGACTTCATGATACAGGGCGGAGACCCCACGGGGACGGGGAAGGGCGGGCAGTCCATCTACGGGCCGCAGTTCCACGATGAAATATCATCGGACTTGAAGCACACCGGGGCAGGCATTTTATCTATGGCTAATGCTGGTCCCGACACCAACGGATCCCAGTTCTTTATCACGTTAGGTCCCACGCAGTGGCTGGATAGCAAGCACACTATCTTTGGCCGTATACAAAATGGAATGACTGTAGTTAAACGGATAGGTCTAGTGGAGTGCGATAAGAATGATAGTCCCGTAGACGATGTTAGAATTGTAAGAGCATATATACCTAAGTAATACCTGATCATGATGTAGAAACTACTATTATTACAATGTTTTTATTTATGTAACTAAGTATGAAATATTGTTTTTTATTTAAGTTCTTACATCCTAAGATTAACACTTTCGCTGCTAAGCTCAAAACAATGACATTCGCGCAGTGCTAACACTGTGGAGAGCCTATTAACCTTTCGTATGCGCAACCGTGCCCCTTCTTCGAACGTCTACGTGCGGGAGAGCAAATTTTTGAGAGCAAATTTTCTTATTTTTTTCTATGGAGAGTGATTGGTTCTTCGATTCTCTATGGTTCATTCATTCATTAGGTGTACAAAAAACACAACTTTACACCTTATTACCATGTATTTGGGTCTAAATTTCAATGATTTTCGAACAAATCCCATAGGTGCAGATCTGCTCCCTAGCAGTTAGCGTACATCGAGCAGATCTGCTACTAAGCATACGAAAGGTTAATACATTCAAGTATCATAGGATCCACTGAGCCTAATGGTGGATCACAGTGAACTTCAGCGTCCTATTCAATCCACTGGTGGATCGAGATAGTGGAGCCTACAGGACAGAGGGGGAATGCTATACGATTCTGACTCAAGGTGTGAGTCATGAGCACTGCGGCCCATATGTCGCTGACCTACCAGGTAGGTCGTCAGCAGTTAAAGTGTTAACCTATTGTTATAAAAATAAGTATCAAATACAAAACTGCTTAATGCATTCACTGCCGGTCTTTTTTATGGACTTTGTGTACAAAGCATGTTTGTGACTAGGATATATCAATCATGCATCTCATTTGGCACCCGAAGCGCCAGACTCAAATAGATAATGTTCTGGATTAACACTTTACAGGGTCCTTCTTAATATGCTGACACTTTTAAGGGGATGATCAGACCATCAAACTTTCACTATGGGACCAACACCAATATCGCGAAAAAATAATAATCGGCAAGAGTATGTTTGCAGTTTTGTATGGAACAGCTGTTTTCGCTTCATCGCGATTTCAATGTTTGTTGGTGCCATAGAGAAAGTTTTCAGTTTGATGGTCTAATCATTAAAAAAGTGAAAGCATATTACTCTGTACTGTATACACACCAGCACTCGTAGCATGCTACAAGTGATACGGCTTTATCACACCTTTTATGTGCAAATAGAAAGAGAGCGAAGGTGTGATAGCGTTGTATCACGGTGTCATGCTACCTATGCTGCATGGGTAGCATGCCACCGTGATTCAACGCTAACACACCTTAGCTCTCTTTATATTTGCGTGCGAACGAACGAGATAAAAGACGTGATACAGCCGAGTCACATGTAGCATGCTATGGCTTCTGGCGAAGCGCAGCACATAACATTTTTCACTGCCAAACTGATTATAGACTTTGCTTGCATTCAAATAACATCGAAAATCAATTAACACAACTTTCGCCTCAAGTTGCTTTGATGCTCTCTGGGATGTGTAGTTGTGTTAATTGATTTTCGATCTTATTCCAATGCAAGCACACTTGATAATGGCAGTGAAATATGTCAGGTGTGCGCCCTCTTGTCCTATAGGGATACTTTTTAAGTCAATGTGCAGTCACAGACAAAATAAAAGTAAACTTTGTATTTCTTGAAATACTTTTATAAATTAATAAATAACACGTAAGTGTGCCTAATTAATAATATGCATTCTTATTTACCATATACCATAAATACACAGGAAACCACACAATTATGTTTAAATCATATTAAATTTAACAAATTTTAAAAGACAGCAATTTACACTTGACATCCAATATTATTAGGTATAGTAATGGAAAAAAAGAGATCATTTCTCTAATTCATAGCTTCACCCGAAAAAAGAATAAGTAAGTTCTGTACAGCCTACACCCTACAGTGTGCTGTGTGATAGAGGTGAATTTATCCAGTTGATGGGACACCTATAATATGGACACAAACACCTGCATGAGACACTGCCACACCTGACGCTAGCAGGCTCACCTAATACACCATCGTAGAACAATTAACATGAAAAGAAGAGTAAGTTGTGGAAAGTACAATAAACATTTTGTGCTAGTATGGAACCATAAACACAAACAAACCAATCACTTTACTTTATAACAATGAAGTAAACTGTACAAATTGCATGTCGCGGGCGAAACCTAGTCTCGGTTATAACAAAAATGAACCCGAGGACACCCGCAAAAAACTCACTTACATAATAATAATGTAGTTTAAATTAACCTCTTATAACAGACATGTGTTGTGTGTCTACGTAATTAAAAGTATGCATAAACTCACGACCAAAATCTCTATTGGGGAATGATTGGGGAGGACAAAAACTTTGCTATGGTTTGTGTAGCTTTGCAAGGGACACTTATAAAGCATTATTTATAGTATATTGGCTAACAATCGTTAATGGTAAATTATGAAATTAAAGATGCTATTTTATACTAGATTACACACCGAGGGCAGGAAAGTAAGAATCACCTCAGTCAACAAACATGTCATCTGAAGCTTTCTTATTTACTGCCCGAGGTTAGTATACTATTTTTCTCCTCGACGGAGGTGGAAAGCGGCAACATAGTTTAGCGCAGCGGGACGAAAATTGACGCTTTCCGTCCGGAGGGAAGAAAAAATTAATGTCTTATAATTATTATTACAAAATAAAAAAAATTGTGTAAGCAAACGGTTAAAAGCAAAGTGGAATCAGTAGCATTGCAAGAAATAGACTGTATCTAATGTTACGACAACAATATTATTAGAATACTGATGTACTATGGAATACAACATTGATTACATAATGTAGGTTTTTAGACGGACATTGACGGAATTATAGTATTCATATTTCAATTACGTACTTCATACATACATTCATTTGAAAACAAAATATTACTTAATTGTAGTTAATAATTTAATGCAGTAAAAAACAATACTTGATAAATTGCATATTACATCATCATCATCAGCCTATATATTATGTTCCACTGCAGGGCACAGGTCTACCCTCTAGGAGCGTGTTTGGGCGTTAGTCCACCACGCGTGCCCAATGCGGATTGGTAGACTTCACATATGCATCAGAATTTCTGCAGGTTTCCTCACGAGGTTTTCATATTACATAGATTGGTAAAAAAAAAAATATAAAAGGAAATATTTAACATTATCCTAAATGCACTAATTTGGACATTGATCAAAACCCACATTCATTGTTAATAAATATAGTAATAAGAGTACCTATAGAATGAGAGGTACATACAAGAACACGATCATAGCATGACAATAAATGCAAGTAAAGCCCGACCAGGAATATAAAAAACTCGCCATATTGCGGAAAATCATTGGAACGAATTTTTGTTCTTGGAACACTGACATTAAAGGTTATAGTCGACTGCAGCGCTCCCTAACCAGGTTTTTTATATTTCTGGTCATGCTTTAAATCGAGTCACCTTTTGAGTTATAGAACATAGAGCACATACAACAGAAATACGTTCGTAAGGTACACTCAGTCGTATGTTTACTACTCGCGTAGAATGTACAAACGGCGACACATCGAGCTATACAAAACCAACATCTCGATTTACACGTGGCCATCTTATTTTGGTTTTGTATAGCTTGATGTGTCGCCGTGTGTACTGTCATCAAGAAAACCTCTCTCCGTATTATGAAATAGTGATAAGAACTATTTACTTAGATAATTGTTTGTCATCACATTTTGGAAATACTATGTTCATAATATGAAGACAACTTGTATACTTACCTATATTTTTTTCAATACAATTAGGTATGTATATGCATTCAGATTATTTGTCTTATTATGACCCTGTTTAGAGTAAGTATACTAGTTTACCCGCGACTTCGTCAGCACAAATTATATACCAGATTTTGAGTCAAATTATAAGCTTTCAAACAAAAAAGTTTCATTAAAATCGGATAAGTAGTTTTCGCGTGGCGTGATGCTCGAACAAACAAACAAAAATCCGAATTTGTTTGATCACCTCAGTGGCACCTAAAAACCATATAGGTAGTAACTTTTTTTTTTAAATATCTTCAATGTACAGACACACTTCTGTTACAGTTTCATAATAGTTAAGATTCAGTAACAATCACAGCTGTCTAAGCTCTATGTCCTCTCCGTAAGGTGTAAACTTCGGTCAACATTATACAATTAGGATACACGAGATAACACGCGAATGACACGTTTAAATAAGATTTTTTCAATTGAGAAACTAAAAACGTTGTGATTACTTGTTCAGTAAGACAAACTTTATGAACTAACACTAAGTATGGGAGACAGGCCTGATAATATATTACATCGTAAGCGACACTGCTACTTACGCGAGGTTCTTTATTAATTTATTTTAAAAAGAGTCGTTTGCAATAAAAACAATATTTCTCTCGTAAAAACGTTTTAATAGTGTTAAAATGATTATTGACGTATCGCTAAACCTGTAGATCGAGCAGTAAGCTGGCATAGGTAGGTGTTCTAGTTAAAAATGGCGCTTACGATGTTCTTCCTGAGAAGGGTCGACATCGCACCGAATGGGCTGAGCCATTATAACTCACGACGCATAATCTAGTTGTATATCGTTAACCGAAGGGTCGTAACAATACACACGTGTGTAGTGTTGGGGGTGAGAGCGCGCGAGTCTATTTCTTGGTTGAAGCAATGCTGTACATGATGCTCTCAAATATCTGCTCCGGCAGCGGCGTGCAGTGCGACGACTTGTAGTCTCTCATGTATTTACCGATCTGAGGACAATGGGTACACAATATACATACGAATAATTAGTCAAATTACTGCCTCCGTGGTTAAGAGCATTGGGCTCTTAACACGGAGGCTTAGACAAGTTAACCACCTTAGTGGTTAACTTGTCTAAGCACGGAGGTCGTGGGTTCGATTCCCACGGGGGACACTAGTGAATTAGTGATATGTCACTTTGTGCGCTTTTCCCCAGTTTGTAGGACATTGCAGGCTGAATCACTTAATTGTGATGCCTGGGGACCACAATCTGTTGGCTTTGCAGCTATAGCTTGTGGGTGTTTACATTTGTGGCAAGACCCCACAAACTCAAAGTTGTTTATTCACAATAATATCAAATCGATAGCGTTCTGACGACATTTTTTTAACCGGCATCAAAAAAGTAGGAGGTTCTATGTTCGGCTGTACGTAGTTTTGACTTTACGGCTGAGATTGTATCTTGTTTTGGTTCGGATAATCGGAGACTTTGCTTCGCAAATTTTTGTCGTGAACAAAATGCGGTGTCCACCGCTCGCCATTTTGAACAGATTATAATGTCATTGCAAATAGTCTTTTTAAGGTTCCGTACACAAAGGGTGAAAACGGGACCCTATTACTAAGCCTACGTTGTCCTTCCGTCCGTCTGTCTGTCTTACCTATTTAAATAGGTAAGCCTATAGCCTTAAGGCTATAACTTTTGAACCGTAATAGCTAGACAGTTGAAATTTTACAGAATGTGCGTTATTATGGCGGATTTGCTAACAAATAATAAAAGTTACAAAAAGTTTAAAATTAAGGGGGTCATCCATCATACAAGAAACTAGTTTTTATCAACGTATTTCTTCTAGCTTTATCGTAAAAACGGTCGTTCATACAAGCGTCAAACTTGGTGAGATTATAGAACAAACTCTACAGTATAACAACAAATAATACAAACCGGCCAAGTGTGAGTCGATCTTCGGCTAAAGGTCCCGGAGAAGACAACACTTTTTTGTAAGTTAATATGTGGTGTGGTACGGAACCCTCGCCTCGGTGCGCTAGTAGCCCGACTCGCACTTGACCGGTTTTATTTGTTTATTTATCTGGAGGCGTATAAACTTGTCGATATCAGATATCAATTTATTTGGCAGCGTAACTATTCCAGAACTAAAAAAGTTAAGTATCTTTTCGAAATTAAAAATAGAGAGGTGCCTCATGTCATGACGGTTTCTTCGTATATTGTCGCTTTGTCGTAGTAGAAACAGCTTATCTATCCAGTGTAGCTGGTACGCGCTACAAAGCGACAATACGATAAAGGCACGTCTCGATTTTTGTCGTTTTCTCGGGGTTGGCACTAGGCCCTCTGGCCTAAAACAAAAACTAGACACATGGAGATATAGGTAGGTACGAGTATGATACCAGTTGTAGCGACGCGCGATCGTTCTCTCCGATGTCGCTGCGCTGCAGAGCGGCGCGCTGGGAGTCCTGCAGCGCGACGAACTTGTCGATGGAGGCGACCTGGCTCTCGGCCGCCAGCACCTCGGGGTGCCGGCTCTCGATCAGCTTCAGCAGCAGGTGGTTGCCGCGGTTGGACGCCAGCACGCCTTGTCTAAGGGACGTTCAAGTTTGCTTTGTAAGTACTTGCCGAACAATCGCTCAAAATAGTGGAAGAGCGGTAGATTAAAAAAAGTCGAATGTTTCGGAACCGGTCAAATCTACTCCGATTTAAATGGTGTTTTTAAATGTCTGTAATTTAAATTACTACAACCTTTACAGTTTAAAAATTGAGTCATGTAAAAAGTTATAACCCAAAAAATTTAATTTTTAGTAGAGAAGAGAAGAGAATGTTGCTCTACAACTTGCAAATTCATGTAAAAACAGGACATTCTCTTTTTTAAATTGAGACTAGCTGACGAATAAACCTTTTGTGGCGTTTTATTAGTTGGTGAGCGCGCTCCATACAAACGAAGTTTGATTCTATTTTGAATATTAACCAATTAAATTCAATGTTGGCGACGAATAAATTTATTCGTAGTGGCGTCGGGCTCACCCCCCGTCACACTGTATAGAGTTTCGGTACTCTGAAACGTGGATGTTCCGAGGCTTCAGAATATCTCTGACTACCCCCTCGGGGAATATAGTCGTGAGCATATTCTTATGCTAATTTCGATGTTTTTTTTAAACACTATCCAGAAACTATTATCCTCGGTCTGTGGTTTGTCAGATTTCAGTTATATTATATAGTTTCAAGAGTGCCTGTCCACTAAGGCGGAGCTAGCTGGCGGAGCGGAGAAACGGAGTTTTATCAACCAATAAGATTGATTTTATGCAATCTTATTGGTTGATAAAACTTCGTTTCTCCGCTCCGCCAGCTAGCTCCGCATCAGTGGACAGGCGCCTTACACTTACTCAAGATTCCCATACGGAAAAAGGCGACAAATTTTAAATCTTTAAAGGTTGGAATATTTTAAATTAGAAATTTAAAAAAAAACATCTAAATCGGAGGAGTTTTAAGCCGGTTCCGAAACAAATACCTTCAGTTACTGAACTAGTAATCGATAGACAAAAGTATGTTATAGCCTGAAGTTCTTTTACGAACGGAACGACGCTGTTGGAATACCTGGAACCTGCTCCTAATATTTATAATAAAGAGTAAGTATACGGTACATTTAGGAATATCCGTAATGTGGTGTCTTGTGTGTGCCCTCGTCTTCTGATTGGCTATCATACGTTTGACGAAGATGTATGTGCTGTTATAGATCTATTGTTAACATAGCCTCGATGTTTCGGCATTATTGCTTAAGGTCATGGCTCATTTACACGACACCGCTCCCGAACCGCAAAAGAATGAAATATTCAAGTATAGGCTTAACCTCTCGTAGCCGGAACGCGGATCCGCGCGACGAAAACAATTGATTTCTATTGTGTTTGTATTTCCCGACATACGACAGGTTAAGACCTTGCTCTATATGTACTTTATAATGACAACATTATTGATAGCTTGCAATAGTAGGTATGTTGTCATTGTAATGTCTACCTACAGAGCACGATGTTAAACCTATATTTGAATACCTATTCACTCTCTTGCGGCGCGGAAGCAGTGTGTTATGACATTTAGGGTTGAACTACACCACGTAGCACCGCTTCGCATTTTTCCGTCGCTCCATCTTTTTCTGTCACTCAGGAACGTCATTTGCTAGAGCATATAAGCAGCACGGAACAGCACACCGCGTGCGATCGCGTTCCGTCTATCTTATATGATCTAGCAAATGACGTTCCTGAGTGACAGAAAAGGATGGAGCGACGGAAAAATGCGATGCTATGCTGCCTGGTGTGGTTAAACCCTTAGTCAGCTCTTTCGTAGCGTGTAGCTTTACGACTCATGCATAAATTTGGGGGCTCGACAATCGAATATCACCTTTTAAGAGAAGTCAAAACAATTAAAGTCAATTACATTTTTGAGCTTGAAAGAAACAATCTTGAAACTAATCTCTATGCTTGTATATGAAGTCCGATTTTCCTTACAGTTTTAATGCTAGGGTTAATTTAAGATTTTTATGGAGGATCTTTGAGGCACTGTAGCTTTAAAACTATACATTTTAACGAACATCGGGCTTCATACAAGCATAGAGGTTAGTTTCTTAAATGTTTCTGAAAAATTTCATTGACTTTAATTGGTTAGTATTGACAAAGTCACCAGACTTCGCTTGTGTGGAGAGCGCTCCGAATTATATTCCCTAGTGTTCCAAGTACCAAAATAAGTAGCAATGATTTTCGGCGACATGGCGAGTTTTTTAATTTTTCCGGTCGGGCTTAACAAACCTCAGGCAGATGACTTCGTCCTCGGTCCTGCGCACGAGTTGCACGGGCCCCGGGAACCTGACGGCCAGCGCGGCCACGTTCAGGTCCACGTGCGAGCGCACCACCTCCCTCACCAGCAGCCGCCACGACGACGGCATCTGGTTCAGCGCCAGCGGCAGCAGGTCGTCGAACGTCGCGTCCAGTACCTTCACAAACATGTAACAAAACACTCTAGTAATTAATATTTAAAGCGGTGGTTTAGATTAGACCAGGGTTCTCCAATGTTTTCAGCGCAAGGGCCACACTGACTTCTCCACTAGGTATCAAGGGCCAAGACCTAGCCCATCGGTCCTGGGCTCATCGAACCAACATAATTTTATTTCACTATGAGAATCACCTACTTATCTAGGTATATTGCTTAGGTATAAGTATTGCAGTTAGTCACATGTTCAACATTGGACATACAAAATATTGTATGATTTATTTACTTAAATAAGCTATGGCGGGCCGGATATAGGGGATAGCCAGCCCAATGCCGCGAGCCGCGCTTGGCCTGCGGGCCGTAGTTTGGAGACCCCTGGATTAGACCATCAAACTTTCACTATGAATGGAGCAAACATATAGAGAAAATTTTTAAATAAATCAGCTGACACAGAGTTTTTCAGTCTATAATTTGAAGAAATTAAATTAAAATTATGAAGAAATCAAGATGAATATTTGTTAGGTACCTAATTTTAGAAATTTCCAAAAATTAGTTTTCATATAAATTCGAAAATCTAATCGATTTATTGAGTCTGTTCAATTTTATTTTTTTCCTGTTTTATCCCACTGGTGGGCAGAAGGTATCCCCTAAACTGTTCTACATCTGTCTACCCAGTGCGTTATCCCTCCATTTATTGAAGTGCATCCAACTAACTGCGCCATGTTTTTCGGGGCCTGCAATTTTTTAAATCAACATAAAATTGGTACCTAATAGATATAGATATCTTATGCGACCGCCGCCATAAGGTACCTTTTCCTAATATACAGGGTGCAACAAAAGTAGTAACCCTAGTAATATTATTAATACCGTCTACGCGTGTTCTACTACAAAGTTTTGTATGAAATTGACAAATCTTTGCAGCCACCTTAAGACCATCAAACTGAACAACTTTCAGTATGGAGCCAACATCGAAAACGCAAAAACAAAATCCGCTCTTTCATACAAAACTGCACGACCACCTCGACTCAAATGTATGGGACAGCAGATTTTTTTTTGCTATTTCAATATTGGTTCCATTGTGAAAGTTGTTCAGTTTGATGGTCTTAACCACCCCCCTTAAGTATTAGTAGGGTGTTTTGTTACACCCTGTATAGGAAAAGGTACCTTATGGCGGTCGCATAAGATATCCACACACAATATATGCTCACCAGGGCCTTGACGGGGTAGTTGACGGCGGCCCAGGCGGCCGCGTAGCCGCCGATGCTCCACCCGTACATGACCACGTGGTCGGGCTCGAAGCCGAGCTCGTTCACCGCGTACTGCATCACCGCGTCTATCGCGTTCTGCTCCTGGTACGGGTACGGCTGACCCTGGTCCAATATCAATTATTACACTTTAAATATGGTCGGGGCAGGGGATCCGAGGCCGACTGCAAGTGCTGGCTGCAAGTGCACCAATTCTATATTTAAAATATTTCTACAGATATTGTACAGAGAACTGCACATGCAGCCTGCAGTTGCAGTCAGCAGTAGGCCTCGGCGTAATACCTTTACTCTTACATGCAAGCGATTTACAAGGCAGGAAATAAATGTGGAATCAACGAGAAGTAGCCAGTGTGAAAGGGCTCTGTTCAATGGTTTATTTCGCAGTATAGACTGTACAGTTTCTGAGCGCGTCTGTTCCACAGCTATAACATCATACACCTTACGACGCGGTTCTAGCTAGATACACACAATTTTTCGTCAAAAGGAATTTTATTTTGTATTTTGAATAAATGATTTGATTTTATTACTTTCGACTTGAGTTTCTGTGGCAGAAAGTGACGATCTATGATCATTTGACACCGTCATTCCACATTGTAACCGTCAAAGCCATCCTTGCTGGATGTTAGAGTACACACCAAAACAAAGTCTCAAGTTGTTGTATATGGCGTTCATACTCACTGTACTGCCCGCGAAACCAGGATGATTCCAACCCAGCGCTGAATAGCCAGCTTTGACCGGTGTAGTCATAATGCCGATCTCATAGAAGCCGGAGTTGCCCTCGCAGCAGACCACCAGCGTCTTGCCCTTCACCGACTGCTGCCTGTTGTCCACGAACATTGTGTCCACGTGGTTGCCGTCTGCGGCCTGCAGCTTCGCTCGCTTGCCCTCAAATACTTCTACCAGTTGAGTCCGCCCTTGAAATAGTGCTGACCCTAACAACGAAAACTTACTATCAGACTAATGATAATAAAACTAGAATGTTAGGTAACTACAAACAAATACAAATATATTTATTCAATAAATTCGGTTCGGATACATGCGGTATGAGTGAACTCGAAGCATGGTTTGGAAAAAATATTAAGGCTTCAATATCACATTAGAAAATTCTGGTGGTGGATTAAATTTAAACTTTAGAATTTAAACGCATCAGCCTGATCGGGGAAAAACATCCTTGTTTCGAGCACAATGTTCTTGAAAATAGGTTCTTATTCAGGAAGAAAATCGTAAGCGGCGTGTGGGATATTTTAGTAAAGATGATTATTATCATATCAGTGAAGATTTGGCTTGTATTCAAAATCAAAAATATTGTAATTCGTAGTTATGTTTTTATTAACTTTAATGCGCATCGTATGTAAAGGCTGAAGAGAAGTCATGTGCTCCCGAACTAAAACAGGATAGGGCGTTGGCCCTGTCACTCTTAAAAGCCACTTAATCAATTATCAACACATCTATGATTATAGTCTCTCGACTGATGGCAGATACAAAACCAAAAATCCTGAAAAAAAAAAAATGTATGGAAGTGAAACTTTCTGTGGTACAGTGTCTACGTCCCCTGATCCTGACGATTCCCTGCTCGGAACATTCGTTTATTCTGAATACAATACGTACATAACATGGCCTGAATGATGGACAGAGAGCCCGGGTAGATGAGACGCAGGCCGAACGTGTGTGTGGCGAGGAACGCGAGCAACTGCAGGAACGAGCGCTGGTAGCGCGGCAGGTTCGAGTTGGCGCAGTGGTTGAACGGGTGAGAGAGCCACGAGGGGCTGCAAGCACAAACCAATCAATCAATTACACTTGATTTAACAGCAAAAAACATAATATACAGGGAGAGTAAACAAACAGGAAATACAGAAGGTACAAAAATAGACAGTCTACTATTTTAATCGAGAAATGCTCTATTATGGGCATGCAATGCAAGTGGAAACATTGATATTATACTAAAGTAGTGAAACTGACTTGCTTTGCCTAGATTAATAAACTAATTTGTTTTTGCCCAGATTAATAAACGAATTCTTTTAATCGAAAAATGGTTATGGGCTAATGGAACCATGGATGTTTTTTTAAATTAGACCACCATTTCCTCCCATCGATGTGATGACTATTAAGGAATAATGTTTCTGTTACAGTATTTTCATGAGCGAAAGGCAAGACAACTTATCACGAGACTATTATAATATAAATCAATAAAATAATAATAACCTTTTGCTCGGCGGCACTACAAATGAAACAGGCCAGGCGTAGAATTCAAAGTCATAATTCCTTATCGTCTCCAAATACATCTTCTGGTCAGTAATGGAACCAGTCAGAGCTTTCAAAAATGTAGCATATTGTGGGTTGGACGCTCGGCCGATGCTTCTTATTAGGAACGAGAGGGCGATGAGGCAGCCGACTCCTCCCAGGAAACGAGACAGGCTATGGATCTCCTCGAGCCCAAAGAAACCTCTCTTGTAGATGTACATAAAGATGAAGGGTGATGTATAGATACCTATGCTATAAATTGTCCTTGCCTGGAAATATTTAACATTAATTGTAGATTAGAACACTTTTTTTACCTAAGTTCCCTCATCGGTGAATCCCGAGCTTGATTCAACTTGACACACTCCACCAAAAGATGATACACATCCTCTACCACAATACACTCCTCGCATAAAGTGAAGTTAGTCAGTCAAAGTTAGATTACCAATACTAAAAAAAAATTGTGGGGTTTGAGAGGCAGTTACCCAACTGTAAACAAAGATATAGTGCATATTATAATGTAGTATCTCACCGTTGTTATCACTTTGTCTCCCCACTTCTCCAGTCCCTGGGGCTGGTACATGTTCTGGACAAATTAAAGTTATATTTAAAACTCTGTGTCTGTGACACACTATCAACATTTTGCAAAGAAGTTTGAATGGAATCTGTTGAAAAAATTCGGAGGTACAAGGTAAGGGGGAAGCAACAGGAACACACCGCCTAGTGCAGGCATGTCAAACTTAAACTCACTGTTGGGCCAAATGCATAACGATAGTAGAATCAGTGGGCCGCAAAGAACATAAAGTAACAAAAATCCATTGCCAAACACCCATTTATCGTAAAACAGGACGGTACCTCTCTCTGCAGTGGTGGTACCTTTATAATATGAGTACCTACCAAGCACATATCCAGACTTTGGTTTCTGGGGGGGGGGACATTATTTATTATTTATTATTTAACGCTTTATTGTACACACGGAAATATACATAAAAAAACAGCATAATAGACAATTACAAAGGGCGAGCTTATCTCTAAAGAGATTTCTTCCAGCAAACCCGTAACGACATTCATTTTCATGGGGGGTCGAGAACTTATTCCTAAAATTTGATAGGGCCAGAAGAAAACGCACTGTGGGCCGCATTCATCCCACTAGCCGTATGTTTGACATGCCTGCTGTAACGTAATCTTTGAGGCTGTATTTAGTGCACGACCAACAGTCAGCGCTGACGGCGGATTAACCAATCAAGGGACACGGTTTAGTGCGGCGCTGAAGAATTGCACGCCGCTAATTGGTTAATCCACCGTCAGCGCTGACCGTCGGTCGTGCACTAAATCCAGTCTTACAGAATGCAGTGAGGGACTGATACCAGTACAATATCTTCAATCAATACAGAACCGCACTCCATTGTCTAACCCAGGTGTGCTGATAAGACATATTTACATTCATAAATCAGGTCTTCTTCTTATCCTGTGGGCAAGCCCTGGTGTCAGAGTTTATTCAAACCGCCTTACGGCCTCTGACATGGTTTTTTATGTAACAACTATTACCACCAGAGATAGTAGCCGGGACCAACGGCTTAAATGCCATCCAAAGCATGGAATCATTTTCCTTTTCAGACAATCAGGTGATAAAGCCTGCAATGTCATAACCAACTGGGGAAAACGCTCAAATTAACATATCACTAGGTAGGTGTCCCCCGTTGGAATCGAACCCACGACCTCCATGTCAAGAACCCAATGTTCTTGACCATTATCACTTTAATTGCTGAATACCTACCTGGTAGGTCAGCGACATATGGGCCGCAGTGCTCATGACTCACACCTTGAGTCAGATTCATATAGCATTCCACAGTGTTAGGACTGCCCGAATGTCATTGTTTTGAGCTTAGCAGCGAAAGTGTTAGACCACGGAATTAGCTAAATCAGGTAAAAGAGGTGTAAAAGAGATCGTTTTTGTTGGAGGCCTCACCTCTCTGGGTCCGTCCCGGTACACCTTGTAGAGCCGCGGAGAAAACATGCATTGCCAAATCATCTTCATCATGCTAGCAGTAACCTGTTTTTTTCACTATTTGCCTGTTATAATCACTGAATTCAATTATAATTCTGTCGTGGGATCTTGTCTAACCAACCATAACAAATACAGGTTTTCTTGTAAAGTCAGTTCAGTCTTTACTTTTACAGTAGTTCGGCAACTTTTTGATTTATTCTGGGAACTATTATAAATACTAATAACTTTGTAGTGAACAGAAAATTATATCAGCTGAAAAACTTTCGTTTCGTTTCGTTTATCCGTCAGCGTCACCACAGATCATTAAGAAAGAATGTAGGTATCACTGAACAAGTAATCACTATGCAGTGTTGCCAGATCAAATTTTTAGAAATCCGTAGGTGAAGGTTGAAAAATCTGGAGAAATCCGTAGATGACCTCTTAAAAAATCCGTAGATCTACAGACTTTTTTTTATTGCTTTATCTGCCTATTTTGAAGTGGACTGGCCCAAAACGTCGCTCTAATTTGGCGAAGAAAATGGAAACTTAGACAACTTTAAGCGAGAACAATGCCGAGACAACGTGAAAATCAACCTGTGTCAGTCCTTTTTTCATACCATGTTACAGTTAAATATTACTGTCTTGTCTGTATAGCGACAGAAATTAGAAGGAAGAAGATGGAAAATAGTAGGGACGTGTCACATTTTACTAAACACAGTGAAGTATTCAAAAATATTAACATTATTTAGATTTATTTTCAGCTGGGTATCATCTTATGCAGCAAATTGTCATTTTAGGGGGGAATTAAGAAGATTTCTAAAAATCCGTAGATTTGCCATTGAAATCCGTAGATCCGTAGGTCAGGCCAAAAATCTGTAGATCTACGGATAAATCCGTAGGTCTGGCAACACTGTCACTATGTATGAAGAACATGCGATACGATACGTAGTATTTTCACTTAGTTCCAACAGTTCCGATGTGGCGCTGCTGTCGTCAAACTAATGAGGTGTTTTCTAAGTTCCAAGCAAAGATATGGAGTATATAATATTCTTGGTTCCAAGACACCATTGAGCGTTTTACTTTTCTTTTTAAATTTAATTCATAAAAAACTCGACCGATGGCATTATTGTCCCATAGAGCCTTTCGCGAAATCCTGTCAAAATTTTGTCAAGACTGTGCCTGCCTTTTTTTTGGAATGCCAAGGGATCGAGCCCATACAGCCATGTCAGGCGTAAAAGTTTAGAATTTTCAATGAGCGTTTTTTTTCGTTTCATAGTAGATCGATAGATGACGCTACGGTCTATACGAATCTATGTCAAACGAGTGTCAAACACTGAAAAATTATCTTTCCCCGAAATGAGGGTAAAAGTGAAGTGAAAGAAAAAACAAAAATCTTTTGGAACATAATGAAACATATTTTTTATGATATTTAACTATATTTCTTATGCTTATTTACTCTTTAAGGTGACACAAGACTACAATTTGACTAAAATAAATATAAAAACTTTTTGATCATAAGGCAAAATCTGATATTGAACTGGCAATAAGAAAACTTGAGCTGTCAAATGTCATTGTCAATCAATCTCGTATCGTCGTAGCATTTACTTTGTTGTGTTTGTTAAGTTTACTTCAAACTGCTTTTCTGAACTGAACTGACTGTATTTTTGGCTAAGTTCTTTCTTAGAAAATAATTTCAATTTTTTTTTGATGACATCTTCCAAATCCGAACCAAAGAGAATGAAATCTCTACGTTTTTAAGTCTATAGGTGACATTGCAGAGGAAGTTTTTTGCTTGACAGTTTGTCGTACAGACAGTACTGCCATCTATTCAGTTATAAGAAAACGGCATTAAAAAAAAAAACATTCATTAAAATGATTAGTAAATAATGAAATACATATGTCATTAAAATATGCATTGGCATCTTCTTGATCATCTTTTCAGTCTTTATTATTTTAAAGAAACACTTTTTGAAATGTTGACGTTTCTTCGCACAGACCGTAGCGCCATCTATCGATCCTTTAGAAAACAAAAAGAAAAACGCTCAATAGAAAGAAAAACGGAGGAGTTTTGCGCGGGAAACAAGACGAAACGGGCGGACTTTGTTTCTTAATTGTCTAAATTAGTTTTTCGTGGCTATTGTTGTGATAATGTGGTGGAATTAGTATGCCTTTAATGGAGAACAATATAGTAAAAGTGAGAATAAAGTAAGGCGCGACCGTTCGATTCGGATTGATATCCCCGCGTAAAACTTCCTTAAACATTGCAATGTGTGAACCACCCTCGCATTTCAATGAGTTAGGTTTAGTTATGGTTACGAACGATAAACGAAAAACTGCTCAAGACTACGGATTCCTGTCAATATTTAAAACTTATTGAAGACATCAGCAAATAGAAACTTGGAGGCCTACTCTCAACTTTTAAAAAACCATCCTTAAACAGTGCAGTTTTTAAGCAGGCCTTAAACTGAATTGTTTAAATTCGTACCATGACGGCCCTAAAGGTGAACTGCTATTGCACTGCTACTCCGCTAGGTGAACGGTTGGTTGTCTCTGGTCTGCTAGCTGTCATTCAAGACGTAAACAATATGAATGAAACAGTGCTATACACAGTCACATAAGCGTCTCTCTTTCCCACGAGGAACGTTCAAAACATTATATTGCAGTATTTTTTAGTAGATTGCCGATTTTATAAAACATGAAATAAATTCAAGTTTTTTAGGTAAATTATTAAAAAACGTACAAAAACATATTGTAAGCATTGAGCTACTATTTTCAATTTGCAAGAAGCACTATTTATGGAAGTAAATTATATGAGAGAATTTTAATGGGATGAGTTTAAGAACGTACCTACTTAAAAATTGGCCAAACAAAAATGTTTACGATTTTCAAGTGTTTTTATTCGAATTTTAATTAATTTACTATTTTTATTAATTGATGTTTTCAAGTCACATATTTAACTGTTCCTTGCTCAAGTAACGGATTCGGTTCTTCCTGTGCCTACCTAAAAGTTCCTTACCAATAGGTAAGGAAACCACCACCACCAGGTACCATTCTAATAAGAATGAGCTATTTTCTTTGCTGTTTGTATGTTCGGTGACCAATATTTAGGAATAAGAGAAGCAAGGTGAGTCTCAAGTATTAAATTGTATTGAAGATCATTCATAGGTACTTATACCCGCTGACACATGAACCGATACACAGAGGATTCAGAACCGATACAAAACCAAAATAAGCTGGCCGTGCGACGTTATACGTTATGCAACCTACGCGCGGCCAGCTTATGTTGGTTTTGTATAGCTTGATGTGTCTCCACGTGTACCTATTATTACCTACTACTGAGTGAAAAAAAACGACTGAAAATGAAATTAAATATTGTTTTATTTTACACCAAAACATATAGTAACATTAGAGAAAGAAAATTATATAAGAAAATAAGAATACTTACAGTTAAATATAGTTAATTTATCTTATCTTATTATAATAAATAACATTTAATTTTCAGGTTGCTCTGGAACGCTACCGTAGACGAGTAACAAGATCATACTGTGTGGCTATACCAATCTGCAACTCATTTGCTTTTTGCATTTTGTTGTCCAGCTGGTTCTATTTGGGATACCTATACCATCTGAAATTAAATAAGTAATATGTATAATTTGTAATAATGTTGCATAAGTTTATTATACCTCTTCAGGGATAACCTCACCCTTCTTTTACATTATTCTGTTATATTTGTCAATGTGTTCTTTTCATGTGTACAATAAAGTGATAAATAAATAAATAGGTAAGTAGATATATTAAATAAAATTTTATCTGTTTTACTTTAGGTACATAAGGATGTCTTACCAACTCAACTCAAAATTCATAGAACGATAATGTTTTCTACGGAAATAGGTACCATTCCTCAAGTATTACCATAGCTACATGAGTGATGAGTGCCATCAATACAGCCAGCCAGCCAGGGATCCCAAATTTCTCAGAGTCTGAAAAGATAAATTGTGATTAGAAACACTTGAGAATCATAAGGAATTATAATTACGTAAATTGTACACCTATACGCCTATCTAAATAGGACACAAAAACAATACTTACGTCGATTACAAAATTTTGAGGGCGAAAATAAAAAAAAACACTCATAAAACTTGAAAAATGTACAGTGAATCCACCAAAAAACCACAATAAATTACAAAACAATGTTGTTAAAGCTGCCAGAGAGTAACTTTTTAAAGATTGCTTTATTTGACATTTCAGACGCGCAAAAAACGTTTTGCTGCTGTCAAACACACCGTCATGGTATGAAATGTTCATACAAAAAAAAGGTGAACGGTTTTTGAACGCTGCCCTGCCGCAGGCCTGCTAATAGTAGTTCATGGTACGAAAAAGCAGGGCAGTTCTGTTTAGGTCCTGCTTTAAGAGCTCGGAGTAGGCCTCTTGATCTCGGAAATGACGAAAACCACAGAAATGACATTACGGAAAATCAAAAATTATCTTGGAATACGAAGACTTCGGAATTTTTTAAATTTTAACACAGATCAGGCACATAGTGCCTTTTATAATGAATTTATAAGAAAAGACAAAATCAGACTTGGCTGCATGCATGGGCTATGTTCCCTTTGCCTTTCCGCAAGGAAAAATGTATCAACAACAACAATAGAAAGAAAAACTGTTTTTGCGAGAATGCAACTTGTAGGGATTTAGGAATTTTATTAAAATTTGTGTATTTCGTTATTCTGTGTGTGTTGTGATAAAATTTCGGAATTAACTCGTCATGAAATATGATTCTTTTAATGAAAAAGACACTTTTATTCATCCTCGCGACCGCACTGACCGTCTCGTGCCGCATACACAAGTTACCACTTACGGTCAGTTTACTTAATTTTACCTTGAAATTGTGATATGTGTTCCATTAATTGGCTGGGAAATACACGTGCTGAAGCTTTCATCGTTATCTAGTAAAATATTCCATTCCGGCATTGATAGGCTTTAGTAATTAATAAAATTGTGTAGTACTTAGTTATCAGTCGCCGCGCGTGTAATAAACAACTGGGTCTTAAGCACACGTAATAATGCAACAGCTGTTACAATAATATGGAGCGTGCTCATCGACATACCAACTCATTGTTTTTTAACATACAAATTGTAATAGTGTTCAAATATTCATTGGTTTTGTCGACGGATAAGTCGCCAACCTAGCCCCTATTATTATTATTGTTATATGTCTTAAGGCGTATCAGCCGTGGACCACTCTCCTCTCACTCACACTCCATACTAATCGATGAGAAAGACCGCGTGGCTCCGGTCAGAATATTGCTGTTTTCTTTGAAAAATTCGATGATTTTTTATTAATTTCGAATAAGTAAAAAAACCACATCATTCTAAATTGTATTGTGAACAATATAGTAAATTTTCATTTTGTTCCGATTAAAAATGTAAGAGTAAAATGGTTACAACTGGAAAAAAAGGGGTGACTTTAAGAGTCCCTTTTCTTCGGTTTTATTCATTAAAATCGATTTCTAGAAAAACCACATCACTTCTCATATCCTGTAGATGGTTCAGTTTAAATTTCAGCTCAAAAAGTGCCATAGTTAGTGAATAAAATGGTTACAAAATTACCCAAAACCGGCAGGTAGCCCCTTAAGTTCCGTAATCACGGGCAATTAAGTCCCGGTCCTTTGGAAGGTGTGCATGGAGCCGAAGACAACATGTAGAGGCCCGTTCAAAGACAAGTTAATCTAAATGTAAGGGATACACATGGCGGATACCATCTCCGAGCGCACAACATGATACACACGGGGATGGTCCCCGCCAGTTGCAGAGACTATTCTTGGGCTATGGAGGTGAAAGTTTGATGGAGACTGGGCTATGGGAGGAGACTAACGGATGCCTGCCATGACAACTAGTCTCAAAATGAGTCACGTTGCAGGGTTTGCCCCGAACACTTGTCTCTCGTGTAGTGTTCGTGCGGTTCGCGTTTCAGCCTGCCACGAGGCTCCAAAATCCTTCTCAGTTGTTCTTACTCAAAAACAATCCTCGAGATTGGATAGACACTCCTTCAAACTACTTGACATTGGCGGAAATGCGGTGCTAACGCACAAGCAAGAAGTCCATAAAAAAATTTTTTAATAGGGCATGCGTTGACTCGCCAAATCGTCGAGTCAGCCCTATAAAATGGCCGTTATACAGTGTTTTCTAATATGTGCGCTCATTGAGAAGTATGTGTGGTGTAACTGTGATGGACAAATTGAAAAATAGTTTAATTAGAGAATGTTGTGGTCTGAAAGAGGATGTAGTGACAAAGATAGAGAATGGTATGTTGAGATGGTTTGGTCATATGGAAAGAATGGATGAGAGCAGATTGACAAGTGCAACCTATAAGGCAAGCGTAAGTGGAAATGTTGGAAGGGGATGGCCTAGATGTACATATACGGACCAAATTGGTGAGGTGCTTAATAAGGGTCAGGTCAGATCTACCCAAAACCGACGAGCATGCATGAAAGGACTAACGAATGTGGTGGAAGCTAGGAGGTTTGTCAAGATCGTAGCAAGTGGAGTTCCGTTGTCTCTGCCTACCCCAGTGGGAGACAGGCGTGAGAATATGTATGTATGTATGTCTAATAATTATGTGCATAAAATATAACTTGTTTTTACTCTTGATTATGATAATCATCATCAATCGGTGCACTTTATTTTTTATATCTTTTATGTATAAATTAAATGAACTCTTGCTTGTGCGTCAGCCATTGACTTACACTCTAGAGATAGACAGGCCCTTTATAGAAGCAACATGTTCCACTTGAATGCGGTACACGCACCTGATTGATGTTCCCGAGTTCACTTCGTCACTATGGCAATGACAGACCGCAATGTGTCATTTTGTGTGACATGTTGTTTGTTTGAACTAGCTTGTCTATCACTAGAGTATATGTCAGTGGCGTCAGCACTACATTTCCGCCAGGGTCAAGTGTGTTGTGGGAGTATCTATCCAATCTAGAGAATTGTTTATGAGTAAAAACACAGCTGAGAAGAATTGTGGAGCCTCCTAGGTCCTAGGTCTTCCACTACCACTCTTCCCCTCTTACTACTAGGGATATTAAGGGATATGTTTTCTGATGCAGTGTGTTATGGGTAAAAGGTAAGTGATAATTATTGTGTTTGCAGGATGATGACCGGCACTATGTGGACCTCACAACGTTCGGGTTCTATCAGGGGGGCATACTGGATGTGCGTATGGTCAACTTCATGCTTCCATCAGGGCCTGTACAAGGAGAGGTATGATGTTTGTTTACATTTTCCATGTTTTAGAGGTGTGCTGATTAAAAGAGTGCCTACTTCTTGAGTTCACATGCTTATTTTATCTAGTGCGGTAATAGTGGGCAGGACAGGCGATTGGTATGTATTAAGTGCCAGCTTCAATCTATCATGTTTTCCTTTTGATGTATTTGATTAATTGATTTGATTTCTCACAGTAACAAAGTTTATTGTGGAGTCCAGGGGGCATGCCAGCCATGACGGCGAGAAAATCGAAATGTGTCTCTGTCTTCGTTGCTTTACGTTAAGGATTTTTTATGTGTTTTTATATTACGTTTACCAAAATGAGCGCGCATGGCGGTTTTCTCGTTTTGTCGTGCGTGGCATGCTAGCCCTGCTGCAGATGTATCTAATTGATTATTGAACTTCACTTAACACCAATCAAGATCAATGTTAAAGTTAATTTAAATACTGTACAGTATACTGCAATGTATACCTAGGTACTGTATGTGCCTACTTGATCACATTTTAAATTGATTTGTATGTACACAACGGAGACACATCAAGCTACGCAAAACAAACATAAGCTGGCCGCGCGACGTTGTACATTACTCTATCTACGCGCGGCCAGCTTATTTTGGTTTTGTGTAGCTTGTTGTGTCACCGTGTGTACATGTACACGGCGCCCACGGCTTCGTTTGCGTAGACCACAGACTTTAAATACTCATAACAAAATAAAAGTTGTTCAGTTTGATGGGTAAACTCTTAGTTAAAAAGGATGCTAATGATGTGAATTTCACCGTGTAGATCTCTTATACCTACAGAGTTACGCATTATATTTCAACAGTACGGATTCACGCTGGACCGGACGGTGAACGATGCCTTCAACCCTTACTTGGAGGTGCACTCTGATACGTGCTTCTTGAAACACAGTGAAAATAACTTCATATCACCTCAACATCCTGCTATCGTCTTTATGAAAATGGACTTTAATAGTTTGAGGTAAGAGCTAGTTCTCTTTTCAGTTTTGATTCATTTTAGACTACACTGGGACATGCCTCTGGTATTGATGCAGTAATTGAGACACTCCTGTGTGGCTAGGCTAGCATACTCGCAACAGCGCGACACATAGTGCTATCGTGCTTCAGATTTCTTTGTTTGCGTAAATCTGAAGTGAATAAAAAGGCGCCCGCCGCTGCTATCAATCATCTCAGCACTAATTAGCCTAAGCATGATGGTTCATTTCACCGATCTCCTCTACCCAATACACCGCGTAGTCCTAGCAGCGCTTTATGCCGACCTCTGTATAACGTGGATGTTCTGAGGTTTCAGAATATCTCTGACTATCCCCTCGGGGAATGTAGTCGTGAGCATATGCTTATGCAATATGCTGTATACACCTTCTGGATGCCAATACATAAAAAAAGATTCGCATGGCTCACAGTGAAACATAATGTAAGGTTTATGTTGTGTGTGTAATATTTGTATTATTAGTGTATGTAATAGCTACAAACCGTTGGCAGGTTGAACATAACGTGCATGGGGGAGGTGAACGCCCTGCACCTCTACCAGAACAGATCTGTGATCCCCATGGACAGGATCAAGCGACAGTCGCAGTACCTGTTCATACACCGGAGGAGGAGGGCCATTGAAGGTATTGCCTTGTTATAATATCTTCAATTCTTCAACATTGTCCTGAAGTATTCACATAACGTTCCATCCAAAAACCAAGTCCAATTTTCCACATGCTGGATTTTGCCAGTTCACACCCAAATAGGGTTAAAGAATTAGCTACTCTGCTACGCGGCCACAAAGTGCAATCCAGCTCACACCTGCGCTACGTGCCTATTATTTAAATGATCTACAATCAGGTACCACCCGCGCCTGCAGGAATGTATCGAAATTTAGAGCTACTCTAACTGACAAGTTCTCGTTAGATGTGGCCCAAGTGCCCTGGAGGATACTTGTGGCTGTTGGTCCATTTTCATAACCAAACTGCAGAGTGGGTTGCATAAGGACGTTGAGTATCTTTTGTTGTGTTGAGATGTATTAGACGGCGATTTGAATGTGTATTTTGTGCAGCGGTGAATAAAATAGAAGATCAAATGGGGTCCCAGTGCTCGTACGCCGTTCTGCCGATCACGAAGGAGACTCGGAACGGGTTTGATTACTACAATACGAGCGTAAGTATTACTATATTTTATATTTATAAATCAAATCAAAAACCGGAGAGGAAGAATGATCGGACACTTGATACGAAACGACAATTTCTTTAAAACCATACTGGAAGGGAAGATAGAGGGGAAACGAGGCAGAGGAAGACCCAGACATAGTTATCTAGCCCAAGTGAAGGAAAATGTCGATGTCGTGTCGTACCAAGAACTCAAGACACTAGCGGAAAAGAGACAGGACTGGCGAATACTCCACCGACAAGAGCGTAGCTCTTAAATAAGTTGATGATGATTTTATTTATGGTTGTTTTTACTCGCGACTATGTATCTTGGGTTTTTGTATACCGATACTCGATACTTCTGGTTAAAGGCTTCTTCTTGTCGTGTGGGCAAGCCTTGGTGTCAGAGTTTATTCAAACCGCCTTACGGCCTCTGACGTGGTTTTAATGTAACGACTACTACCACCAGAGATAGTATCCGGGATCAACGGCTTAACGTGCCATCCGAAGCACGGTATCATCTATTTTTTCAGACAATCAGGTGATTCAGCCTGCAATGTCCTAACAAACTGGGGAAAAACGCACAAAGTGATATAACACTAGGTGTCCCCCATGGAAATCGAACCCACGACCTCCGTTTCAAAAGCCCAATGCTCCTAACCATTAGACCACGGAGGCAGTTTGGTTAAAGTTCGTAGTTAAAGGCTAAAAACAGTGTTTTCGGGCGAAATAAGCATATAAAAATAGTTCAAATTTTGTAAATAATTCGAATTCTTCATGTAATTATTTTTAAAAATAATTTTGCATATAAAGCAATTTAAAAGCAATACCACCAATACTTTGCGTCTTGTGTCAGTTTCTAGAGCCTAAATTATAACAGTTTGTAATTTACGCCTATTAATTTTCTTTTAGTGTAGGGACACACCTGCGGAACGTTCGGTTTAATACACGCGCAACGCTTTTCCCTACACCGGCGACACACCAGTACGCGCCAAGTTTCCTAGTAGACGCGTATTCAACCGAACGTTCGGCGCGGAACGTTCCGCAGGTCCCTAAACTTACGCCGAGGTTTTATTTGTCAATTTGTATTTAATTAACGATTTATTTAAGAAAAATCTGTGTTTTGAAAGGGTCTCGATGTCTCGCGAGTTATCATGAGGTCTTGCGCGCGCGCGGTCTGCTATCGATCCCGACACCGCTATGTCTGTTAGCTTGCTTCTCTACGCTGGCGTGTAACGGCGGCGCCTTCTGTCCTCAGTTCGCGATGTACGTGGCGTCGGACAAGGAGGTGGGGCTCTACAACCTGTACCTGCACAACTGCCCCCGCGCCGGCAAGCAGCCCGCCCCCTCTATGAACATGATGGTAAGTCGTCGTCGTCCTGGTTGTACGATGTGAACTTAAATATATTTTAGGGGGTAGTTCAGACCATGAAAATGAACAATTTCCACCATGGAGTATATAAACATAAAATCACAAAAGTTTTATGACTGGAATTCGGTATGTCAAGGAGTTTTTTTGTCTCGATTTTTATACCGAATTGTGGAAATTGAAATAGCTGTTTTTGTGATTTCAATGTTGCTTCCACACTGAAAGTCGTTCAGTTTGATGGTCTAAACTACCCCTATAAATATTACTACGGTGTTTTGTTACTCCTTGTAATGAGGCGTTTTCCAAGACTAGTAAAACAAAAAGTCAGTAGTACCTAGATGGGAATCATAGGCGAAGTATTTTTCGCTTACGCTGATAGACGAAACATCAGTGTAACCGCGTATGAGATAGCGATAGTCATAAAATCTTATACAATTTGTATGAAAATAGATGTCTGACTCCGGAGTCAGACAGCCGTCCTAGAACAAAAAAGTGGCTACGTCGATAAGGACAGCAATAAGTAGCGATCTCCATTTTTAACTAGAGCGAATTTGCTATGTGAATCTCTTACAGAGTGATATGACAAGACACGTGCTTCCTTCTAGTTCCTTCTCTATACTCGTAGTTGTGATGTTGCCAATGGATAATATTTCTCTACTAAAAAATTCGCAACAGCACCGAAAATTTTCGTTTGTTGTACAGTCAGCATCAAAAGTATCTAAGTGTTCATAAATATCTGAACAAATTTACGATAGCAAACCTTATTTCAACTCACAAAGAAATCAAATTAATGTCTCTGTCATGTTATTATTTGTTAAGTTGAAAACAAATGTTATCTAGTAGGGAATTGGGTTTATTTTCGTGTAATTGTTCAGATGTTTTAGAACGCCGGAGATGCTTAGATACTTTTGATGCTGACTGTACATAAACGAACATTGACTGCACAAAAAGTTAATCAATTTTGAAGTATCAAAGCGTCTCTCATATAAAACCATAATAATCTTATTAGTAAATAAAAAAATTGCTCCCTAAAATTAGGGAATCGAGAAAAACACGTAACACTTTCGATCTGACAGCTAAATTATAACGCCATCTTTCCAATGTCTTAGAACAATTTTGTTTAATGTAAATGCCCCATTGAAAAGTACCTTGACCAGTTACAAAGCATAAAGGAACGTTGCAGATCGAGATATACGAGAGTAACGAGGGTAACTTCCTGTCGGCGGGCGAGATGCCGCTGCCGGCGCTCTACAGCATGATGTCGCTGATCTTCTTCCTGAGCGCCGGCTTCTGGACGTTCATCCTCAGGACGAGCAGGCACTCCGTCTACCGCATACACATCATCATGTGCGTGCTCGTCTACCTGAAGGCCTTGTCCTTGGCCTTCCACGCCATCAACTACCACTTCATACAGACCAGGGGCGAACATGTCACCGCTTGGGCTATTTTGTATTATATTACCCATCTGTGAGTATATTTTTCATTTGTTGTATGAATTATTGCTATCTTTGTTATTATAGGCTTAGATCAAAGTAAAATTAATGCATAGGCCTTAAGCGAACATTTCAAACCAGAAAAATGAAGCAAAACAAATGAATGGTATACTTAAAATTTGTACCGAGATGACAGAAAATTGCCCTAGTTTGTATGGACCAATTGCCCTAGTTATGTGCTTCAACTTAACGCGCTTTAGGCTTATCCATTAATTTTACTTTAGGTCGTCGTTAGTACCACTAGAGTGCCAATTTTGAATTACATCGATGACTTTGAAATCCGTTACATTTTAGTTTTGGGTTTTAATAATATTATAGTACTGTTCATTGAAGTTCAAGATAACGAACCGTTCGATTGTTATTCGATAGACTAACCAGCATTTTTGTATGGAGCTTTGGCATAGTGACATTTTTTAATAGTATGAGTAAAATTCATAATTTTTTCGGCCACCGTCCAAACCAGAAAAAGTAACGAAAGGCATAAAATCAACATAAAACGAACTAAATAATGTCCTTTTTTATTTTATTTGGTAAAATCTCCTAAAACGTTTCCAATCCGAGAAGTGTCGTTCGAGATGTATGAAATATATCTAGGCGTCTGCACACGCGCTGTCTCTCTCGCGCACGTGCCTGCTGTATGCGCTGCTTGTTTACATCGGCATGAGAGTATATAATTTGGAGATCGGCAGGTTGAAGGGGTCGGTGCTGTTCGTGACGATAGTACTGGTGGGCACCGGCTGGAACTTCATCAAGCACATCCTGTCCGACCGCGACAAGAAGCTGTTCATGATCGTCATACCGCTGCAGGTATGTCACATTCGACATAGTTTTAGCACTGTACCACTCATTAAAGAAACGCTACTACTACGTCAACAAGACAAAAAATGACAGCAAAAGATTTTATGGAGGATTAACTTTAATGAGCGTTTCTGCAACTGAGCGTTAGTGAAATGCTATTTGTTATAAATATACTTATTATTAGCTGTTAGACGCGACTTAAGTCTGCGTTGACTTCAAAAATGTTCATGTGTGAATACAAAAAAAAACATCACTGTACAATTCTTTCTTAAAAAAACTGTCTAAACTGAAATTAATTTTTGAATATCTTTAAAAATGATCGAAATATAAGTATACAAAATTTATAATTAGAGCATAGGCATATACAGGGTCCTTCTTAATATGCTGACACTTTTTTAAGGGGATGATCAGACCATCAAACTGATCCACTTTCTCTATGTGACCAACATCGAAATCGCGAAAAAAAAATCACCTGCTCCATACAAAACTGCAAATCTACTCGAGCCAAATGTATGGGACGGCTGATTTTTTTCGCGATTTCGATGTTGGTGCCAAAGAGAAAGTTCTTCAGTTTCATGGTCTGATCATCCACTTAAAAAAGTGTCAGCATATTAAGAAGGACCCTGTCTAATAGAAGTGACGTCATAACTACGTATTTTCATACAAATCATGACGATGTGTCATACAAACACCTGTATTGCATGAAAGAAATAGAAGATTATAAAAAACGTTTTGCAATCGCCTAAAACTTTTGTGTTTTTTATTCGATTGTAACTTCGTTTGAACACGTTGTTATTAAGTCTTATTTTTAAATTCGTTATAATAAGATATGAATTTCCAGGATCGGTCATTATCTCTATTTCATATGTGTGTTAAATTTCATTCCAATCTGTCTGGGCGCCGTCTATGCGTTATTCAATAGCAAACGTCTAAACGTTATTTTATTAAGACGCTGTTATTCGGTCGAGGCCGTTTTTTGAACACGAACGAAAGTGTTTTAAACTGTGTTTTAAAGTCTGAAAACCAATTATGTCTTATTTAAGGATCTGGCTGATAGGCGACCGTGCTCAATAACACGATTAGACTAATTTTAATAGATAGAAAAAAATCCCAAAGTTACCCCTTTTTGTTATGTTTTTTCAATACTATGATTAAACTGCTGATATTTAACTTTTTATTCTTGTACTTAACCAAATACATTAAATATTTCTAGTGAACTCCGTAGAATTTTGAGCTTAGAAACACCCATGAGCAAAGATATTGATGAAAAACACGTTTTTTGCGATCCTGCTTTCAATTGGAGCGGGATGACTAATTGCAAACTTATGCTTGCAAGAAAGAGACGCTTGCTCTGGGATAACCTGGCCTTAAATACTTATTAGTGTTGATTGTTGACCCTAAGCTTAGATCAAAGTAAAATTAATGGATATGCCTTTCAACCAGAAAAATAAGGTTAAACAAATGAATGGTAAACTTCAAATTTGTATGCAATTGCCCTAGATTTGACAGATAATTGTGCTAGTTTGTATGGACCAATTGGCCTAGTTGTGTGGTTCAACTTAACGCGCTTTAGGACCATCCATTCATTTTACTTTCATCTAAGCCCCTAAGCTACATCACAGTAGCATGTTGTTTGTAGTGTATGTAGCATAGAGGTATTATACCAGGAATAGAGGAACATACAGCTGAGAGAGCGAGATGTACCTAGCGGCACCACTGTATAATAGAAAGAGATACCTGACGCTAGGCAATAGGGCCGTTTTTTTAGTCTCCAATTAATTTTTACAATTCGGTTTCCGTGAATAATTGCGAATCTAAAGTGAAATCGTAGATAATTTTATGAAATATACTGACACTACTTCATTAATTTATCCACAACTTCACGTTAGACTCAGAATTATAGACAATATTCGAATTTTTTCCTGCGAATAGTCTCCAAACAACATCCAATAAAAGGTTCATTTGACAACTCATGTTTGTTGCTCTATTCCTGGTATAATACCTCTATGGTATGTAGTGTGTATAACTAAAGATGAGACGCGGTCGGTTGTAAGGTGGTGGCGAACGTCGCGGAGCTGATAATAGCGGAGAGCGAGGAGGGCGCGGCCGAGCACAACGCGTGGCGCGACCTCTTCATATTCGTCGAGCTGCTGTGCTGCGGCGCCATACTCATACCCGTCGTCTGGTGAGCAACTATCTATACATTATATATACAGGGTTATCATTTAACACACTCGCTGCTAAGCTCAAATAACGACGCGACACGTGTGCTCTCAGCGAGGAATGCGATACAATCTGGACTCGCCGTGTGAGTCGTGCGCACCGCCGATCAGTTATTACGGACCTTCGTCGTAGGTGTGTTATTGTAGATTACACACCGAGGGCAGGAAAGTAAGAAAGGTCTCAGATTTCATGTAAGCAAACATGTGATCTGAGCTAGATCTGAGGCTTTCTTATTTACTGCCCGATGTTAGTAATATACAATTTTTCTCCTCGACGGTGGTGGAAAGCGGCAACTTCGTTTAGCGCAGCGGGACGACAATTGACGCTTTCCGTCCGGAGGGAAGAAA
The DNA here is from genome assembly GCA_963693445.1 of Agonopterix heracliana. NCBI lineage: Eukaryota > Metazoa > Arthropoda > Insecta > Lepidoptera > Depressariidae > Agonopterix > Agonopterix heracliana. Next base: position 440,703 of record OY856307.1, read on the forward strand.
AATGCTATAAGTACTTACATCACAATTTTAAAGTTAGGAGAAAATAGAAATTACGCAAACAAACCAAGATTTCCATTGTAACACAGCGAAAATTATAATTAATATGGTGCGCACAATCTGTGAGAAATTCAATTCGTGCGAATTATGTCTATAATAAAATATTTTTTATGATTTTATAAAAATTTTGCAAATACCTGGATGTTTGTTTGCATAGATTTTTTGCTTTTCGAGACGGGTGTCTTTAGTGAAATCAAACATATAAACAGCCGAAACAAGGCTAGAAAAGACCAACGCGAAAAAAAGATAAGGTTTCTGATGCAGTGTGTTTCGTTCATAAAAATGAGTGAACGGCTAGCCACCAGACATGTCATTCAAAGTACCTGAACGAAGAAGCGACAGTGCAGTGCATTTGTTGCAGGTCGATAAGCCACCTGCAGGACGCGTCGACGACGGACGGCAAGGCGGCGATCAACCTGCGCAAGCTGAAGCTGTTCCGGCACTTCTACATCATGGTCGTCTGCTACATATACTTCACGAGGTTCATCGTGTCGCTGCTGAAGGTAGGCGAGCTGAAGCTGAGCGAACGTTACCGTGAGCAAGCTGCAACCTGCGCAAGCTGAAGCTGTTCCGGCACTTCTACATCATGGTCGTCTGCTACATATACTTCACGAGGTTCATCGTGTCGCTGCTGAAGGTAGGCGAGCTGAAGCTGAGCGAACGTTACCGTGAGCAAGCTGCAACCTGCGCAAGCTGAAGCTGTTCCGGCACTTCTACATCATGGTCGTCTGCTACATATACTTCACGAGGTTCATCGTGTCGCTGCTGAAGGTAGGCGAGCTGAAGCTGAGCGAACGTTACCGTGAGCAAGCTGCAACCTGCGCAAGCTGAAGCTGTTCCGGCACTTCTACATCATGGTCGTCTGCTACATATACTTCACGAGGTTCATCGTGTCGCTGCTGAAGGTAGGCGAGCTGAAGCTGAGCGAACGTTACCGTGAGCAAGCTGCAACCTGCGCAAGCTGAAGCTGTTCCGGCACTTCTACATCATGGTCGTCTGCTACATATACTTCACGAGGTTCATCGTGTCGCTGCTGAAGGTAGGCGAGCTGAAGCTGAGCGAACGTTACCGTGAGCAAGCTGCAACCTGCGCAAGCTGAAGCTGTTCCGGCACTTCTACATCATGGTCGTCTGCTACATATCCTTTATGCAAACGAAACCGGAACAGGCTTTTGGATATTAACTAAACATTAACAAATATCTAGCGCATTACCGGATTTCATGGTAAAAAAAAATTAAGAAGCCGCTTCCATTATTTCGTAGCCAAAAATGAAGTTTAGGTAAATATGCATCCGAATATCCGAAATGATGTCGTTGTGTATTGCAGACCACGGTGCCATTCCAGTACTCGTGGATAGACGAGATGTTCCGGGAGATGGCGACGTTCGTGTTCTTCGTGATGACGGGCTACAAGTTCCGCCCCGCCGCCGCCAACCCCTACTTCACCCCCAACCAGCTGGACGACGTAGAGCCCCAAGTGTTAGTACATACCTACTCTATATATTCAGGCAGGGAGGGAGTCATTCTACAGGGTGACATTGATAAAATTTGCATCCTTTTTAACTAAGAGTCTACCCATCTAACTAAGTAACTTTTAGTATGGGAGAAAAGCGATCGTAGCAAAAAAAAAATCGGCTGTTTAATGCAGTTGAGTCTACGAATAAAGAAATTTTTTTTGCTACGATCTTTTTGCTCCCAAAGTAATAGTTGTTCAGTTTAATGGGTAAACTCTTAGTTTAAAAATGCCAATGCAAGCATGCATGCAAATTGATATCATTGGCATTTTTAAACAAAAAACTACTGAACCGATTTCGTTCAATCTACTGAAAAAAATTTGATTATGATATGACTTAAAATCTGGTATATAATTTGTGCGGTCGAAGTCGCGGGTAAACTCTAGTGTAGTAATATTTTAACACATTATGTGATCGCTTCGGCCGCCATCGTTACCGCAGTTCCGTAACCAGTCACGAACAAGGCTTATTATTAGTCCAAGGCTGATGACTATGATATCTGCCTTATAACCATGGAACTGGTAGTTAGAGTTCAAAAGACTGACATGTCAAAAACACGAAATCCAACTTACGGCAAAAGTAGAAAAAACAACAGGAGCTAAATGAGCTCATTCCGCCTTCCCCTTTCTACTATCGGACGTCCAGCACCGTGGGATATCACCCCTACTTGGTTGACATCCCACGTTTCGCACTAAGCGCCTTTCACAATCTTTTGATAATGCGCACAGCCAATGAGTGGAATGCCCTGCCTGCGTCAGTATTTCCGAGCGCTTACAACCCAATACCTAAAAGTGCGAGTGAATATGCATTTTATGGGCAAGTTCGCTACATCTTCGACCCTATCGTTGTCTAGAGGACTGAATTTAAAAAAAACATTTTGCGCCGATCACAAATAATGGGCAAGAGTAAATAAAGTAGAATAAGTAACGTAAAAATCTACTTTTTGGCGTCATTTCTTTTACTCTTTCTAACGTAGCGAAATGTTCTTTTTCGTCTAATCTCCTCACTCTATGTTTACAGATTATCAGACATCGGCGTTTTAGAAGGAATAACAAAGATTCCGAACCGCGAGAGAAAGCGAGACGACATGCAGCCTCTAATGCAAGAGGGCTACAATTCAGACTAGGCTGTCTTAGGTAGGCTGATCACACCTTTTATATCTCCGTCATCGGTCTCAGATAACTTTAGATAAGTCTGATCACAATCCTGCCCTAAAAATGTTCAAGTTTCAAGTCACTGCCTTTAGTTTACAACTTTGCAAGCCTAAATCACACCGTGGACACTTACTTAGTTTTCATTTCAAACAAATTGAAAAAACGTACGATACTGTGTGCGAAGGAGAGGACTATACTGCCAAAGAAATATATTCTCTAACGCCTACTGTCGTTTGCGTCCGACTGCCAAGAAGGGGTGAGGTAAGAAATTGGTGGGGGGCAGGGATGTCTGTACTGTATGTAGTACTAGATACTCTTTATTATGCTGTGCCTAAAGTGATTGTAAATATATCGACACCATCTATCAACAATGAAAAAATAGATGCTCCAAAAATAGCAGATTCAAAATTGGGCTCCAAGCGAAGCGAGGGCATTTTGTCTTAGTTTTACTGCATCTCACTGACAGTAAACGTCAATTCGGACAACAATTTGCTATTATTTTCCACGAGACTTTGCATCCTGTTTTAGTGATCAAAGATCTCAACCTAATGTTACTAAGTGTTAAGGCACACCTGCCGAACGTTCCTTCGAACACGCGCGAAACGCTTTTCAAGTGCAAATACGACGGAACGTTCCGTCGGCTGATGTGTCATAGGGTACTTGAAAAGCGTTGCGCACGTGTCGACCGAACGTTCGGCGCGGAACGTTCCGCAAGTGTGCCCCTACACTAAGAGAAGCCGTGGAGCCTATCTATCGTTCTCTGAGATCGCTGATCGTTATACTTGTAGGATTAAATAATTTGTCATTTGGTGAAGAGCCGAATGCTTGTGAAGAATATCCTCCATTTGATGTAAATGATATAGTGAGAGTTTCAGAAACAATTATTATAGTAAGTCTATAAATGCAAGGTTAACTGCGTCAAGTGTGACAGTGGAACTACACAGCAGTATGTGGGTTGAACCTCAGCTGGCAGGAATCGCATTTTTTCACGCTCCATCCTTTTCTGTCGTTCGGGAACGTCATTTGCTAGAGCGAGAAAGATAGCGGGAATGCGGCAGCACCGGCATTGCTGAGATCTTTCTCGCTCTATCCAATGACGTTCCCGAACGACAGAAAAGGATAGAGCGCTACGAATAAGAGAATAAATATGGAAGAATAACTCCAAACAAAATCGAAATCATTTTTGGCACCCCATGAAAAATGACATTTTGTATGAGTTTTGGCGGCGAGTTACAATTTTTAAAGAACAAATTTAGAACGCGTAACAATTTTTTTGGTGCCACTTTTGAGCTTCATTTATACTTCTATACATTCTCTTATTCGTAGATAGAGCGTGAAAAAATTTGATTCTGTGGTACCCTTTGACTATTTATTATAAGGACTCGCCTTGCGGTAGCATTTCCCCTCTGCCACGGTATAAGATCAATTGATCCTATGCATTTACATAAAATTTTATACCTTATCACTAAACGAGACAGCCTATAATTGCGAAACAATAATTTCGAACTTAGAACGTTTGGGGTTCACACGAGACTACTTTTCATGATTTTTAACATTCAAAATTAGAATCCAAAGTTATGGGGAATAAAATCCAAAGTTGCGGATTGCATGTTACCTCGCCCCCCGCAAAAAGTGGCAGAAATGTTTGTTAGTAGAATTACACGCGTTACCAGTTCTCATATAAGTAGTCAAAGGAGGTACCAGTTGAGGCTCAGGCCTATACCATCTCCTTCTAACGGCAATCTATCAGACGAAAGCGATAAAGTTCCTACATTATCTGATAGATGGCGGTAACAGTAACAATTTGCGGATGTTACATTAAATTGCCCCACTCTGTGACACTAGCCCCAGATGACCTTATTTGAAAACTTAACTTTTAAATAATGGTTTTAATGTAAGGACTAGAAGAAAATTTTTACCTGTTCTTTATCATTAGTTATTAAGTAGTATATTCACGGGATAACGAATTATTTTGTTTTTATCTTAGTAATAAAATAAGATAATGGTTTATACATCATATTACGTAATATAAATAGTACATGCATTTAACAGAATACCAAAAATTTGCTTTCTGCCGTAGATTAAATTTTGAGCTATTGAATTGTAAGGTCCATTAAGGAAAATGTGATAGTGGGGGGTGTGATAGTATTGTAACAGTTGGAACTTACGATAATACACTCTACCTTTTTAACCGTCATCTATCTACTGTTACTGTTAATGCAAGTTGTATTGACCGTACAATACGCAACTGTTACATTAGCCCCACTACTGTCAGGGTTGCCTTGTTTGACCTTGCACGTATTTATCACTTGGCAAAAGTTCGTTTAAACCAAGGCTCATTATAATTGCTCCAATTAAATGAATATTATATTTTTTGGCCGATGTATTACGTAGTACCCTTCACATGCTTAAAAAGCCATAGTCATCATCCAGTAGATAAAACTTAATAATAAATCCATAAAGTTGTTATCTTGTAATCTCAACATCTAAGGTTGAATATATTGGGGGTCTCATTGTGTAACTACCCGATATTGATACTGATTAGTATCATATCCATATGGTGATTTTCCATAGTTCTTAGTGATACTGATTCTTAAGAGGATAGGCGCGCTGAAATGGATTTTTTTCTGACTGTTTACGTATTTGTCCGATCCGCCCCACAATAGACCCGGCCGACTAGAGGGCGAAAGAGACAACTGTAGCTCGGAGCGATTTTATCTACATAAAATCTACGAAATCAGCATTTCGTTTTCCCCTGTTATCTCCTCCAAAACTAAACCGATTTCAATCAATGATTTCCATAATTCTTTCAAGAATAATATGAGTGACACTTTGGTTATGTCTAAAACAGACGTTTTGCTTCAAATTTGTTGGCTGTTTGTCTGAACTGGCGTTAAAATTGGTCATTTTCGAAGGTATCTAGTTCAGTAATTAATTAATGCAAAAAACAAAACATAGGGACATATCAGAGGTAGCATAGATAGCTCTAGTGTCATTATCCAGGGAGGAAACAGGGGAATACGTTTGTATGGAAAAATCAGTACCCGCCTATCCTCATAATATTGAGTGAATTCATTTCAAACAATGGATATGATGATCACAGAAACCAAATATTACTTAAAAATTGCCAAGAAGTCATAATACGATATCCATCTCGTAAACGATATAATCCCCGGAAACTTATACAATATTCCTACTTAACGTTATCTACGGCTGCTCGAAATAATTATAAATAGTGATGTGTGTACAGTACAACCAGGAAAATATGGCCGTTCGTTAATCTTCGTTTGCGCAGAGCAGGCCCGAGTCCCCGACAAAACCCGAAGTCATTTAGTAAAGTCGGATAGCAGCGAAAAGGGCGCGAAAACAAATTAGCCAATAGCGTAAACGGATTGAAGGTGGCACATCCTGATTGGTCAATATAATTTCGCGCGCTATTACAATTTGTCAACTGCGCAGGTACATCGGTAAGCCTTATAAACCTGGTACTACTGTACCTAACTAGTAGTACAGATGACGAATAGGACCTGCCAAAATAAAAAAAACTATAATGTAGATGTAGTTATCTTGATCATACTTCAAAACGTGTTCATTCGAGTAAGAGAAGAGAAATAGCTATTACATATATTCTTTTACCAATCACACTTTTAATTTGCGTGAAAGGTACCCGTCTCGTTGGCTATTGTATTGAGTCAAGGGTTCCTGACGGTTCTTCCCCGGGGTAGTACGAAATTTGTTGGTCGGGGCATTTGATACAATATACTGAAGATACCAATAGGGATACGACGCATTGTCTGACGTAGTATGCGATGTGGTCGATGCAGAAGGATGCGTACGGTGTCCCTGTCCCATACTAATCGTGCTTATTGTATAGACAAACCGGCGACCGCCGTGAACGAATCCCGAGTGATTCCAGTCTCGTTTTTTCGTTCGATTTGTCCCTAAACGTGTAACGAACGACTTGTGTGTTTAGTGATTACCATTTCCATTCCTTTACCATACTAACGTTATTTCTTAAGGTTATTTTAGTTAATGCATTCCTGCGATTATCGGCGAGATTCCGTGACAATTGTTTCATTCAACATTTACTTAACACTTTTGTTTTTGCTCCTCGCGACCTTCTAACTAAGTCCTCGGTTCAGGGACGCAAGTTTGTGTTGTTCCTATTTTACCTAAATGTACACTCGACTGCAAGCTTTACTAAGCAGTTTAATTCCAGCTCTTACGGGCACATATTCGCTCATGATGAGACAAGAAGGGACAGAGTATATTATAACGTCTAACAAAATTAGCTGAAACTATTTCAACAGAAAGTTGTTCAGTTTGATGGTCTGATAACTCCCCTTAAAATAGTTTGTTTCGTTAGACCTTATAGAGCTTGATGAGATGTCGACTGTACAATGTACATGTATTTCTTAGTTATTTAAACTATTATAAAACTGTAATAGATGATAGATGTGTGTCTGTACCTACATTGAATATATTTACAAAAAAAGATTAAGATATAGTTGTGGTGCCCCTGACTCCAAATCACCAATTTTAGGATTTTTTTGTATCACGCAAAAACTACTGAACCGATTTTGGTGAAACTTTTGTTTGATAGCTTTAGATTTGACTCAAAATCTGGTACATAATTTGTGCGGATGAAGTCGCGGGTAAAATGGTTAGAATTATTTTTTAAGAATTAATTTTTACGTAAATCTACATAAAAGGTATTTAAGGGAGGTGATTTTTTGAAACATATCTTAATAGAATGAAATCAAGGAAATGAATTTATTATTTCATTTTTTATGGTTTAGGACATTTTTCCAAGGACTTTGTATTTATTTATTTCCTTTTTGGAGAACTTACAGCTAAACAACAGTCGGATTTCAAAAGACAAATTGATAGTCAGATGCTGACAACAAGTTCCCTAATTACAGTTCAAATAAAGTACGTAAGCAGACTCCACCATAGTTATATTTTATAATAATCTATACTATTATTAAACTGTCTGTACGCACGGCGAAAGATCAACCTACCCATAGTTCGACCTTATGTTCATGAACATAGAGTTCAACTATGGGTAGGTTGATCTGTCGCCGTGTGTACATTGAAGAATTAAAAAAGATTACGACATGGTTTTTTAGGTATGCCTGGCTCAGAATCAACCTTTCTTATTATATTTGTATGTTTGTTTGTAACAACATCACGCAAAAACTGCTGAACCGATTTTGATGAAACTATTTTGTTTGTAGTTTATGATTCTATGTAAATCTGGTATTTTGTTATATTTGTGTATACAAGTTGCGGGTAAACTCTAGTATACGTATAATATTTGACTAATATTGTATTTACGTTCTCGCCTACAGCTTTCGAAATTGCTAGCACGAAGTCTTTCTGCGTGCTAGCAGGCCCTTGTGTTCTATCTACCAACTGTTCCTGATATTGTAATCCATGATCATACATATACCTGATGTTTACGTATGTATTTGGATCGGTTCTGAATGTGTTCGCGCGTTGGTAATTAGATGTTAATAGTTCATATATTTGCACTTAATTTGATTTCAAAGCAATAATTATCGAAAACTATTTTAAAAAATTTGTACGTAACTTTTCTGTAAAAAAAAATTCTATGTATAAAAGTGTAAATATAATAATAAAATAAAATGAGTTATATAGTAAACTTAATTTGTTTTAATTTGATAGTTGATCAGATGTTGCACTAATTGAATACTTATATCAAAGTACACACGGCGACAGATCAACCTACGCATAGCTGACTATTGTTCATGGCCCTCTGTGGACATTGAGTTCAACTATTAGGGTTGAACTACACCACACAGCACAGCATCGCATTTTTCCGTCGCTCCATCCTTTTCTGTCACTCAGGAACGTCATTTGCTGGAGCATATAAGATAGACGGAACGCGATCGCGCGACAATACTCTAGCAAATGACGTTCCCGAGTGACAGAAAAGGATGGAGCGACGGAAAAGCGACTGTCAAATGCGATGCTGTGCTGTGTGGTGTAGTTCAACCCTTAGGTTCCTCGATTTACGCCGTATAGTGGCCGCACATAGAACAGCAATAGTTTGACTTTTGCATACTAAAAGACGATTTATTTGGCAAACATTCTACTGGGTGTTACAAAAGTAAAAATGAACATTCATATTTTTAGGGGGAGTTTAAAGGGGGTTCTTTAGACCATCAAACTGAACAACTTTCACTATGGCACCAACACCAAAATCGAAAAAAAAAAAATCTGCTGTCCCATGCATTTAGTTAGTTCGATAGTTTATCCGTTTTTTTTTTCGTTATTTCGATGTTGGTCCCATAGTGAAAGTTGTTCAGTTTGATGTTCTAAACCACCCCCTTAAATGTTTACCTATTTGAATTTAAAAAAATAATGTTTTGTCTTTTTTGTTTACACGAGGTTGCACAACTGGCTATATCTCGCTCTCGATTTCTTGGCTTCTTTTTTCATTACTTCTTTCGTCTTTCGTTTCTTCCGTCTTCAGTCCATCTTTCAGCGTAAGCCAAACGTTTTAACATCGCCGTGTGTACATCAAAGTAAAAGTCGAGTCAATTTAACCCAAAGAGATTACGAAGAGGAGCGCCATACCGCCATGCCATACCTATTGCAAGGCTGTCCACTTTTTGCACAACTTTACACACAAAAGTGTCAAAAAAAGTAGACAGCCGCCTAAACGTAGGTAGTTCAAAACGCGCGATTTGTAAAGCCAGAAATATAAAAAACCTCACCATGTTGCGGAAAATTGTTGGAACTAATTTTTGTACTTGGAACACTGTCATTAAAGGTTAATTTCGATTGCAGCGCCCCCAATTCAGGTTTTTTTATATTTCTGGTCAGGCTTAACATTGAGTTACTATGTTGATTTGTATGGAAAATTGTACTAAATACTAGTTAGCAAGCATTGAATTAGAACACAAGTGACGTCAGCAACGTTTCATTACCTACTTACTTTTTTTATAGTTCATCCTATTATTCAAAGTAGTAGGTATTCAAGCTAAAGAATTACAGAAAATGAGAGTTAAGCGCTATTTCGAAACGTTTTTTTACTAAGAAGATAAAACTAAAATATATTTTATGCAGTCCGTTACTCTATTGTTGTGTGGGCGTCACGATTTCACGAATAATGTGTTAAAACAGCTAGGTTCCCAAAACAAGCTTGTAAACGTTAGATACTAAATTAGACTGCAATATGGTCGCACAAATGACATTTGCACTTGCGTCGAGAAATAGCAGTGTAATAGGAGGTGGAGGTGTCTGATGTCTGCGGGGGGAGGTGAGGAGGCTCCGGCGCCGACGACCAGGTGTAACCACACTGCAATAAATTATAAACAACTGTCAATATTTGGTTGCCTGCCATGCGGTGCGATGATGTGCGCTGATTTGACTGATTGATTGTTTTATTTACTTTCAAGGCTTACGACCTAAACACATAAACATTTTCTTGAAAGGATTAATAATTCAATAATAAAAATCAGTAAGTAAGCATCTAAATAAAATTTTCAGCCGTAAGCGCTCTTACAGACTTACAAAGTAATAAGTAGGTACTTGCGCTCCTAATATTACGGCTGTTTTGAAGCTAGAAGAGAGTTGCGGTAGGTACACCTCTATTGAAAAGGGAAGATCTTGGATACCACCAGTTATGTTTGGAGTTGGGCAGTGCAGTGATCCAACAGCAAGATGTGTAATCTAAGTAAATTGCATTTCCCTAAAGATGTATCTTTTTCGTACGTTAGAGCGGGCAACTTACAGCAGGTAGTATATACTAACAGCAGCCGCCATCTGTATGCAGTGTGCCCTGCGCGAGTCCGAGTCGACGAGGTCTGCGAGCAGGGCCCACGCGCGGCCGGCGCGCCGGTCCAGCTTCAGCGCCTGCACGGCGCACGCCTGCGCGCACACCGTCAGCTTCGTCGGCTCGTCCGTCGCCCCGGTCGACTCCGTCTCGCCCGCCGCGATACACTGCCATGTTACCGTTTATTACATCATCATCAGCTTATCATCGTCTACTGCTGAACATCTATTGGCGCGCCACAAAACTCTGTCCTCGGCCTTCCTCATCTAGTCGCTTCCCGCTACCAAGTACGTATCCAGGGGGGGGATAGGGATTTATTCCCCCCCGAAATCCGAATATTTGTATGGGACAGTGACCACATGACTTTTCATCGTTTTTCATTGAAAATCCCCCCCCGAAATCGAATGTCCCCCCCGAACCCAAAATCTGGATACGTGCTTGCCCGCTACCTTTTTTAGGTCGTCTGTCCAGCAGTAGCGTGACTGGTAGCGCCATCTTTGAGGCTATAACTGACGCTTGCAAGTCGCTCGAATATTGTGCATGTGACTGGTGGCGTCATCTGTGGCAAGCTGCTACAGCTTCATAAAAATCACCATTTTACCCAACGATATCAATGTACTTTACCACAGAATATTTAAGGGTACGATTTTAACTCCAGAATCTAACTCTAAGCTAGACTTGCCGTTAAGGTGTTTAAGTGTAAATTATGGTTAAATAAATCCCATATGATTGTACTAGCTGGAAAATGAACTGAAGGGGGATCTGGGGCGACACTCTGGACGCCAACCGGTGGGTAGACCCAGGAGAGCGATTTTTGAATCTCATTCGGTGAGCTCAGCTGTTAAAAATGTCAAAATAACTACGGAGATACGCATCTTTTTACTGCTGATTTGACTTTAAAAAATCTCTCTCCTGTAGTATGATTTTTGAAAGTCAACTTAGCAGTAGAAAGATGCATATCTCCATAGTAATTTTGACATTTACAACTGCTGAGCTCACCGAATGAGATTCAAAAATCGCACTCCAGGTATATCGCTGGACCTAGAGGAGCTTACGGTCAGATGCTAAACTGGACTTAGGCTGGCTGTCCACCAGAGTTTTGCGATGTATAGCTAAGGAAACAATCCGCCAATAGCGCGCTCGCTCGATCACGTCATTGGGAAATTGCAGCACTCTGTTTGGCTCATTTTTTCCTCACTCACCGCCTCGCTACCTCGCACATCTCTGGTGGAAAAGCAGCTTTAGGATCCCTTAGCCAGGTGAAAGTAAAGCACCTGCATCCAGTGGTCGGCGAGTGCCATCCACGCGTGGGCGCTGGGCTGCCGGCGCAGCAGGTCCACGATCACCGAGCGCACCCGCGCCGGCTCACAGCTCGACAGGGACAGCAGCACACTGCGTGTACGCAACAAATCATCATCAGTCCGTACGTGCACCCGCTGCAGAGGATATTTTACCCTTCAACCCATCTATCTATTCTACAGGGTCCTTCTTAATATACTGACACTTTTTTCAGGTCAGCATATTAAGAAAGACCCTATGCAAACCTTTCCAGTCATATGAGTACTATTATCTATTCTAGGTATCCATCCAATTGATCCTGCATTATGCTGGATAGGTACTTACCTGTAAGCGTTTACACAGGTTCCCGACTTTTCGAAGGATGCCTTTGCAGCCTCTGCATCCTGCTTCATGTGGTGGCATTCAGCTTCAAGGCTCCTCAAGAAGTTTATCTATAATATTTCACACATGGTATTGATTTGCTCGGTATCGCATTTTACCCATAACAGTATGTTCGTAACTTAAAACATGAAAACAACACAGCTCGTTGTGAGGAAGAGGGGCGGGGGAAGTTCGAGCAAGGGGGGGGGGGGGGCACGAATGGCTATTTTTTTCAGTTTTTTGCTTATTTATCGGAATCTATAAGTCGTATCGAATGTACAAATTAAACCTTACATTTCCAACAAAATAAGTTTTATGCACTTTTGTCATAAGACTTGAGGGCCTTTGAGACCTTTGAGGGCTACAGGACCGAAAAGTAACAGCACGGAAGATCGACTCCTGACGGATGATATCAACGGCCATGAAATCTATGGCAGATAGGGCTACGTACCTCGAACAAGTGTCATAGAGGACTCTGGTCAGATTTTATTTCATTTGTCCTACTCACAAAACTTTTCAATACGACTTATAGATTCCGAGAAATAAGCGAAAAACTTCCTCGAGCTCAAATTGGCGACGTAACTACAGTAGAAAAGTACAGGCAAAACTCATGGTTTCTTCAACCTTATGTACCAAAGGAAAGTCGGAAATAACGTCGCGCGGCCAGCTTATGTTGGTTTTGTATAGCTTGATGTGTCGCCGTGTGTACTACTGTTGCAGGTGTGATCCCAAAAAGGGTAAAATAATTAAATTTAAAATAATTTACTAAAGTCTTTCGTAACGTAAACCAAAAGAGATAATCAGGCACCTCGCCATATCTAGCGATGCCGGCCTGAAGATGGCAGAGCGCGTTGTCCACGTCGCCACGGAGCCGGCAGCTCAGCGCCACCAGGTGGAAGTACGCCGCCGTCTGGCACCGGTCGGTCAGCGACATCGCCAGGCAAGCCTCCGCCAGCTGCAATCATACACGTTAAACCATCGTACCAAAAGGACAATTCGACTTATCCATAAGAATGATGGATGGGCGTTAGCCCGGCGGTATAGTCACCATCTAACCTTGTACAACAAGTTGTACAAACCTTCATGGACCTCAGTCTCAGCAGCAGGTCGGCGGCGTCGTAGTACGGACTCATGCCCGGCAGTAGAGGCGTCGACTCCCACCAGTCGCCGAGCTCCCTTTCCCACGCTCTCGGCCCGCCTAGTTCCTTAATTTTTATTTCTTCTTTAGTCCTGGTCGATAAAAAATAAAACGTATAACGGTAGGTACATTATATTACAGAAAAAAGGCAGCCAAGACGCGACCGCTATGTCGGGTTTAAAAGCAACGCTATTTTTGCAAACGGTCATGTCGTTGACGTGTGGTGTCCGGCACAGAAAAGCAAAACACCCAGTTGGGTGTCCTAAGATGCGACTAAAGCACACTTTTTGTAACATGGGGTCTTTCTAACGATTTGAATTAGCTTACTTGTGCAAGCCCTCAATGATCATATCGGCCATGTGGAACATATCTCGCTGGGCGAAGTAGACGCTGGCGATGACCCACGCTGTAGCCCAGCTCGGGTACAGGCCCAGGACCGCCATGAAGAACGGCTCCGCACCGTCCGGGTCCAGCTCGTACACCATGCACGCCTTCGCGAGGAGTCTGGACCGAGATGGCAGTTCATCGCCGTTACCTCATCATCACATAGACTAGCACATATTCAGCACGGACTAAGACGAAAGAGAAGGCAGTATTAGGTACATGATGGTAGAGAAACATCATACAACACAAGCGTGATGTTCAATTCACTAGAGGCCTCGCTCCGCCTATAATCTATACCTCGCCGTGTTGAACTAGATGAACTTCACGCTTGTGTGCGTACGTTTTGGGATATTTTGTCAAAACTTCCGCATTCTCGTCACTCGCAATCGCAAAGATCTATTCTTGTAAATCTACATATCGCTTTCATTCGTATTTTCACCTCTAAATAAAGCTGTTGATGATGATTATGTAGGTAGCTCATCGATCCGTACATGGCGAGTGGAGGAGTAAAGCCCGATAATACTGTGTACGTATTGCAGTGGAAAGTATTTAAAGTGACAGCTGACGATAAAGATAAGAATACCCTTCCAGTCCTTTCCTTTAGTTTGTACTACTTAGTACTGGAATATAAGTGAATGGGCTACTGACGTAAGTGGATGCCGGTGGTGGAGCTCGAAGGAGGTGTCGAGGCAAACCTCGGCCCAGTCTCTGTCCACGTCCTTGAGGCAGGTGGCCAGCTCGCGCCACGCATTCCTGTCTGTAGGCTCCTCGGCTGCCACCTGAGGATGCTCTTCCAAAGATAGTTAGGTATCTGCACAGTATTACTTAATATCTTCTTATGTGATAATCAGCCCTATTTCGTCCCTACGAGGCAAAGCCCTACTCTTAAAGATGTATGGGCTTGACACTATATAAACCCGCCCAATTAGCACTAGTGGAATTCAAATACGCATCAGAATTATTTCTTCTGTTATAGATAGCATACGTACTTATAACATATTTTATTTTATGGCACTAACATGAATGTGATTAATTCATCCATCCTCAATATCTACGGTCGGTCACCGCGCGGAAGTATGCAACCGACCCAGAGAAAAATAGACAGGACAGATAACATTTGATAACGATTAAACGCTCAGAAAGAAGGCATAGCTTATCTGTACAACAGCTATAAACTGTTTGCTGTAAACAACCTGTAGATAAAGATCAGCAGCGTGGGGCACGTCCTGCAGCTGCCGGGCCTGCCTCGCCGCCCTCAAGGTGATGTCCGTCTCGGAGCGGTCGTTGGGACCGACGATGGTGTCAACGGCTATCTTCATGAGGCAGGCGTGCGACATCAATAGTAACTCCTGGCGGTTAAATGCATTGGTCTCATAACGTGGATTTAAATGTATGATTAGTACACCTAGAATAGGACCCATTGCGCTGGGTGCGTTCTGTGATGCGGACGGACGCTTTTAGAGGATAGTCCTTGCAGCGCGCTCCATGCAAATGAAGTTCGTCCTATTTGCAACACCTACTGACTAATTGAAGGTCAAACACGATCTAGCAACGTATCTAATACTTATAGTACTAGATGACCGCGCACGGCGAACTTCGTACCACCTTATAAAATCTTCCCGACACATTAGCTTAGCCATTTTGCAGCCTATGTTCCTCACGGATAATGTAGCATTCTAATGGTGAAAGAATTATTCAGCACGGTCCAGTAGTTTCGGAGCCTATTCAATACAAACAAACAAAGAATTAATTCTTTCCTCTTTACAATATATATTAGTAGGTATAGATATCAGATACTTTACCGTTATTTTTAAATTGAATTAGTCTTCTTCCTCCTGCCCTGATCTCATAACTTGGGGTCGGCGCAACAATATGTAGTCTTCCTCCATTCATCTCTTTTAGCCGTCATTTCAGCGTTCACTCCTTTTCTACACATGTCATCTTTCACACAATCCATCCATCTTTTCTTTGGTCGTCCTTTCTTCATGCAGACACCCACATTCATTAACACTCGACTTGTCATATGTTATGTTATGGTTATGATCATTCAGGTCATTCATGATGGAATAAACCAAATATTAACTATGATAACTATTAGATGCTGTCCGGTCCAGGCACCACTGTAGAAGACCGTTGACAGAACAAATTACCTCAAACTTTTCGTCACTCTCCATGTAGTCTTGAACCACAAAGTTGTTGTTGACGTAGACCGCGGCGTCCAGCCAAAACGAAGTGGAGAGCTCGACGCGGGTTCGAGTCTCGCTTAGTTGACGGTAGAAAATACAGAACTCTGTTAGACCTGCAAGTAAAACTGTGTTTATACTTTTGTGGATGGCCAAAATAATAGGAAGACGTAGGCCTAGTGAACACCAAATCAATTTTAAATGTAGGCCCATAGAACCTTTTTCACAACCACCTGTGTTATCATTAAGCTTGTGATACTGCAAACCATTTTCAGTTACATGTTCTTACGGTTACCATCTCATTTGGCATAAACAAGGGAAGTGTAGGAAGAAGCAGTTATACAGGGTGGTCCAAACGAAGACGTCCAAAAATTTCCCTGTCCCTGCATGAATTTTCTTTTAAGAGAATATTATTCCGAGATCGAAAATGCGCGCTGCATACAAACGTACTATGGTGATATTTTCAAAACTAACCAATTAAATTCAATGAAATTTTGCAGAAACAATCTAGAAACAAATCTCTATGCTTCTATAGGGTCAAATTTTCGTTAAAATATACAGTTTCAATGCTAGGATTAATTTAAGATTTGTATGGAAATCTTTGAGGCACTGTAACTTGAAAACTATACATTTTAACGAAAATCTGACTCCATACGAGCATAGAAATTTGTTTTTAGATTGTTTCTGCAAAATTTCATTGACTTTACTTGGTTAGTATTGAAAATATCACCATAGTACGTTTGTATGCAGCGCGCTCCGAATAATATACCCTTAAGATAATTTGGGAATAGTGTTAACCATGATGAGGTACTTTCCGGAGCGACGCCACAGCGCCGCGCACAGTAGCCTGCCACTCTCTGTCCAGCTGCCCTCGGCCCGTGCAGCTCCTCTTCTTCGGCTCCTGCTCCACCTCATCTAGCATCTCGTTTATTTCGTTCCTGGATTGGTATTGTTAGGTCTAAGTCCAAATCTGAAGGTAGGTATTCTATAGAGTTCATTGAGAATAACTTCACAATCCGGCAAGTATAGTGAATAGATTTAATCCCCGTATTGTATTAAAAAAATGATCCTGTTAATAAAAGGAATCAGTGGTCAAATTACTATAGTCATTCTTTTTTCGTAGTTGATCGTTTTTTTTTAATTATCTGTTTTCGGGACCAAGCCCGAAAATTTCTGAAAAGTCTTAAAACCATCATAAGTCGGTAAAAACTCATTTTCAACCACCAGTTAACTGGACTTAATTTATTGCAAATAATGTCTGCTGTAACCTCTATTAAGGAATAGGTCGAATTACAAATCACCCTGTATATATCGATCGTAGTTACCATTCCTATACCTATTACGTATTATGTATGACTGCATAATGCATGGCTAAAATGATAGGGTAAAAATGCCTGCCCTCTACCTACAGTCTTATCCTAGGATGGTAATACCATACTCACCTAGATATAGGGACGGGCAGGCACTGCTTGACGAGAGGCCTGGCGAGTCTCACCTCCACCAGGACGAAGGCGCTCATATCGTCGGCGCCCGTGGACTGCACGCGCACGTACCCCGTATCAACACTTGAGCTTGCCACTGTGGAATCTGCCGTCAGTCTGAAATAATCACTAATTTACTAAATTATCGGTTATCAAGAACATCATAATACCTACTGGCGCACGTGCGCAGGGACACACATGCCTCCTGTCCTGACTGGGTGTGTGGGAGTTAGTTCACCACACATGCCCCAATACGGTTTGGTGAACTTCAGATACGCATCTTCTGCAACATATGCAGATTTCGTCGGAATGAGATAGAAGAAAACAGAGCTTACTTGGTCCCCTTCTGGCCGGTAGCTGCGTCGAGAGGCGCGATGAGCGCTTTGCAGTCGCACAGTTCCATCATTACTTCCGGGTTCATCCAGTGAAGAGGCACCGCCACACAGAACCTGGTCACTGTATAGTAAAATGATTTGTCGGCCTCAGGATTATAGGGCTAAGTGAGTTTACGACACGTATCTACTGTAGGTACTGTATGGTTCCCGGCATAGGTATATTAATTTTTCAGGATTCCTCGTGCGAAGCGATTTACATTGGCGTCTACTTGCATCTATTTAAAGGAATATGCGTTTTACACCTGTCAGAACGCATAAAAGGTAAGCTGATAACTCTCGCATGCGCGCGTGATCTTATGGACAGCATCAATTAATTATTACAGATATTAATAAAAGTAAACGCGTTCCTGTTATGTATTTCACTAGTCATTACACTCATAAACACACACATCAATCAAATATATTTTATTTTACACCAAAACATAAAAGGAAAATAAAAAGGCACGAAATAAGGCGGTCTTATCGCTAAGAAGTGATCATCGCGCACACACATCATCATCATCCTCAGGGCGCAGGCCACATGCGACACGATGCGTAACTACAGTTGTCGTTCATTTTGCATTGCTCCACTTGCCGCTGTCGTCACGTCAGTGCTGGTGGGCAGAGTGTGGCGCGGCGAGGCTAAACTTTATCAAGGGTGCTGCTAACGTACTACCTACTTAGAAAGCTTGCGGTGACAGATCAACCTATTCATAGTTTAACTGTATATTCATGGACATAGAGTTCAACTATATTATAGTTAGGTTAACCTGCAGCCCGTGTGTACCTAAGCTCTACTTCAGCAAACCTTTTCGGTTTTAGGCTGTGTACAAGTCGTGTCAGTACATTAGTTCCATTTTGCCCACTTATACACCTACTCCACAAAAGAAAAAAATATTCGTCGATGTAACCAGTACCTACCTCCTGGATGGAGCAGTTGAAATAACGGCAAGAACGCCATGTAAGTCAGCTCGCCCATTCTGCCGTAACTGTGGATCTCGATGGGCCAGTGAAAATCTCGCACTTGCCTCGAAAAGACCCGCTCTGCCGACCCAAGCATAAGGGTTCGATGGTATGAACCCCAGATCACTGTGTCTGTAAGGATATAGAAAACATCATAATAGGCAGGCCACTTTACCACATCTCACTTGATGACAAATGTCGATTTGGTCGATGATTGACTCGCCTGTCTAGTGAAAGCCTGTTACTTTTGGAAACAATCTAAGCTTTAATCGAGGGTTACTTAATCGGCTTCAATATCTATGTACCTCTATCGTCCCCACTGCTAGGACAGTGCCCTAATAAATAGGTAAAGGTAATGTGGGTGTTGCTCCAGGCGAGCCCGATGCGGATAGCATGTTTGTGCTATGGCAGCAAGCTGTGCAGCGTCTTTGTTCTATGGCAGCAAGATACCCACTGCAATCAGGGCAGTCCACCAAGTACTGTTCAATATTGAGGTCGGTGTCGTTCTGTATCTCAAGAAAGGGGCAAGTGAACTTGTCGTCGCTCTGGCAGAATGTCTCCCCGCAGGCTCGCAGGCTCTCCCAGGAGGGATAGAAGCTGCTGCTGTTGAAGTTCTTCGGAGGAGCCGTGCCTTCATGGAATTTGATTATCGCCGTATCCTAGAAGGAGGTGACGAGTTAGAACATGAGACATATGAGAGCTGATGGAGCGATGCGCGCCGGGTGGCATTTTGTTGAGAAAAGCAGACTACAGAAACTATTGTTTAATTCATTTTGATCATCACGCAGTGGTAGGTAGACCAATCTAGCTTTATTGGCTAAATCATTTGAGGAAACCCCTATCTATATAGCAAGTTAAAGTAGGTACCTACCTGAACTAGCCCTCTCTACCCACGCCTATAGCAATGCCTGATCAGTGGCGAGACAAGACCTTTTGATGTGGGCAAGATGAGTTTAGCGGGGGCCCCAGGCGAGCCGAGGGGCCCTTCGAGACATTAGCCTAAACCGCCTAAGCTAGATGCCTAAGCCCGCACACGTCCTGCGCTATTGAGCTTGACTTATAAAAGAATCGTCTACAAGAGACTACCTCACCGAAAAATCGGCGTAATACGGTGGTGGTTTAGACGCCACCGTGTAGACGCTCTCGTCATCAACTGGCGTTTTCATGTTGTAGGCCCCTATGAACGTGAGCTTGACATAGTTGGCTTTTTTCAGCAGGTCGTGGTGTTGTTTGTTCTCCTCTTGTCGTTCCACCGTCAGATTCAGGGTCAGGAGTGGGAGGTTTTCCCAGCTCTTGGTGCGCAAGGCTGTAGGAGTGGCAGATGGCTGCATCCGAACTTTCACGCACATCTTGTCTGTGTCTGTGAACATTGACTATCAAATCAAAATTATCAATGGCATCTGGGATCGGAAAGGTGAACGCGGGCGAGGATATTACTTATATAAGTATGTCCTATCTCATAATACAGCAACACTCTGGTAAATCCATATGATGGACGTTTGCAATCAGTCTAAACCATGGGCCTTAGAGACTTAGAGACACTAGCGTCTTTCGAGCGTCGTCGTCGTGCCAGCGTCCGCGCAGCGTCGACGCGTTTTTCTTTTTTTTAATTTGGTACGTTTGTCACTCTTTTGAATCGTCATAGCCACAAAAGAAGATATTTTTGCAGTCTACTTTTTGCATTATATTTGATGAGAGTGTGGTGCTATCAGATATGCATGACAAAGTTAGTATATTAGCTAAGGCTGTACTGTACTATTAAAAAAAGAATATTAAAGTTAACATTAAACTTTTTCTGTAATATTCACCCAAGTTTGAGCATATGTGGTCTAAAAAAATGTATGTTAATGTACTTATGTATTATCTATAATTCACTTTAATATTTGCTTATTAAGAAATAAAGTTATCGCTATTGAAACTGAAAACAGCTATATTTCCATTAAAACGAAATATCTAAAATAGTTCAAAACCTGATTTGGTTGAAGACAGCATGCATGAGACACTTTATTTTTGTCAAAAGAGCACTCTAGTTTCTCGCACTAATTATAATTTGTTAGTAACACCTTTTATAACTCCAGAACGGCTAGACCGATGTAATTATGATCTTTGATTTGTTGGATTTCTTTCCGCCGCCCCGAATAGCAGAATAAATATTAAAACGCCTTATATGCAAAGAGAGAAAAGTGACAATCTCATATTTATAAACGTTATGATTCTCATTTAAAAGTGAGAGGAGCTCTATCATGTCATAAGCGAGAGAGTCATTTATTAATAAGTGAAAGGATTCTGAGGCGGCACAAAGTTGGCCGGGTCAGCTAGTTGAAAATATAACCAGACTTCGTTTGTATGTAGCGCGCTCTTAATTATATCCTCTTAACTCTAGTGTTAGTTGGACTTGGTGAAAGAGATCAACAGTCGAATTCAACTCGGCTGGACAGCGTTCGGGAAACTACGTAGTATCTTGACGTACCGAATACCGCAGTGTTTTAAAACGAAAGTCTTCGACCAGTGAGTGTGGTCAGTGATGACATATGGAATCGAACAGAGACGTGGTCGCTCATTCAATGCTTCATAAAAAGGCGGAAAGTCACCCTAAGGGCAATGGAGTGGGCTATGCTCGGAGTTTCCCTATGAGATCGAATCTGAATGAAGGGATCCGCAGAAGAACCAGAGTAGCTGACGGAGCCCAAAGAAATGCTAAACTAAAATAAAGTGGCAGTCGGTGGGGCACATTGCTCATAGAACCGATGGCCGAAGGGAACGCAAAATTCTGGAGTGGCGACCGCGTCCGCATACCGGAAAGCCTACGGAAAGCGCAGCGTTGGAAGGCCCCCACAAGGTCAGCCGACGACTTGGTGAAGGCGGCGGGACCCCTTTGGATGAGGGCAGCGCAGGACCAGTCGTTATGGCGATCCTTGGGGGAGGCCTTATGTCCAGCCGTGGATGTCCTTCCGCTGGGATGATGATGATGATGAAATCTAGTGTTTAATAAATTCATAATACCCGTATTAGGGTTAGGGTAAACAGTTGCATTACTTTAAGGGGTGATTGTACCCATGATACTGAACAACTCTCCCCCAGATCTATAGGAAATTCGCAAAAAAAAACTGGACTTTTTATACAAACGGTAAATCAGCAAGATTGCATTTAGTAGGAATTGCGCAGTCCAAACATTTTTTTGCTAATTTCCTATAGGTTTCTTATGGAAATTTGTAACTGTTACGTAACGCCAACACCCTGTATATTTTTATACAACTTACCTATAAACATCTTCAAAATATCAATATTACAGCGGCTAATTTCCGAAATTGGAGGTTGGTGACTCTTCGCGGTCGTGTAGTCGGAGCGGGCTGTTGGGATCCTATCGAGCACGCTTGACTGAAACTCCGCGGAAGTGCCTCGGGACATTCTTAACGGTTGGATGAATACTGAAATTTAAAGTAACAGTAGAGTTGGATAGAGAAATTTTTTTAAAGTGTGTTCGGCTCAGGAGTGCGATTTTTGAATCTCATTCGGTGAATTCAGCAGTTGAAAATGTCAAAATTACTATGGAGATACGCATCTTACTACTGTAAATTTGACATTCAAAAATCGCACTCCTGAAGTATGATTTTTGAGAGTCAAATCAGCAGTAAAAAGACGCATATCTCCATAGTAATTTTGAAATTTTCAACTGCTGAGCTCAGTGAATGAGATTCAAAAATCGCACTCCAGGCCTGAAATGTTAGTTTTCCTGAAATGTATTTTTCCCAAAATGTCTGCTATTCCATTATGTCTGCACGTCAAGCCAATCTGACATTATGCAAAAGACGTGCAGACATTGTAGGAAAAATACATTTTATTAAAACTGACATTTCAGGCCTAAAATTATATGTGTATTCAGATAACTAAACTAAACAACTGGAACATGGGTCGAAAAACGAGAAAATATTATCATTAACTTCATTTCACCATTAACTTGTTGGGTGCATTAAATCGTTCTAGGGTGCATTCAATAAACAAACAAAAAAGGCTGTTTAAACAAACCTATTAGAGGAAAATCAGCAAACATGCACATTTTTTCATAATCCGAAGGATCATAATTCATTGTTCCCACAGTTAAGGCCGCCGTCTCGACGACAGAGTCCCTGGCGCCGATTGGCTTGATGATCCCGGACAGGATGAGCTGGTCGGAGAACGTCACTTTGATGGCGTAGTGCCTCGAGTCACTGTCAGCCAGGCGCAGGCTCATGACCTTCACCGTCAGGACGTCGAGAGGCACCGCATTCTCTTGCTCCTTCACTTTTCTGAATGCGCTGTCGGATTTGGATCTCAACGACGCTTCGAATTTGTTCTGGAACATTTTAGCGATTTCAAGTAAGTAGGTAACTTATATTTTAGTATGATTGCATCACGCCACGGCATATCTAAGAGTACAATCATGGTAACAATGTACCGATTGATCTAGGTCTGTCTTTGGATTTTGCTTGTTTTGTTTCATTTGGTGCTATTGTATTTATAAAGGTGGGTTTGGAGGCTGGGGAGTAATAAATCGAATTGATTCGACGCATTCATTATAATGTGGAAGACAGGTAAGGGGGCCATTTTGAGCGTATGCCACCACTCTATACACCGTTTAGGTTTTATTGGGTTTAATTTACTAATAACGATGACGTCACATCGGAACTACAACAGTTTAAAAAAGTAGATTTATCAAAATTAATTGTAAAATTAATTGTGTTTTCGTAACCTGAGACCGAAATTATTCGATTATCCTTTGCGAAAACTATCCTGTATAATTTTATAGCCCTCGAATTTTTCTATAGAGTCAAATAAGTCCCTATTATATCGCTCGCCTACGCCTTGTAGGTGTAGGTACCAGGCAGAAAATACAAAATACTCAGAAATGAATTTGTAAGAAATTCAATAAACGAATTAGTATTCTTTATAGTTATCTATTTATCAAAATAAATTATGATTGTAAACAAAAGCTTCTTGAACACTTCAGAAAAAAATTGCTATGCTATTTAATTGGGTTTAAGGATTTCCAGTATTGTGAGAATCAAGGCAAGGACGAAATACAATTAAGTTCAGCAAACAATTCTCACGACAACGTAGGTATAACGTAATAACAGTTCCGTGACTGACTGACTAACAGACTTCGTACAGCCTAAACCCTAAACTGCTGAAGATAGAAACAGGAATACCTACCCAGTGCCGGACTGGGACCTGAAATCGGCCGGGGCATTTTAGAGACAGTCGGCCCTCCCAACGGTACAGTAGTTTTGTATGGGACAGCTGTTTTTTTCGCGACTTCGATGTTGGCTCCATAGTTAAAGTTGTTTAGTTTCATGGTCTGAAGCACCCATGTGATGACAGCAGTACTATCTAAGACCAATTGCGAGCGAAGCGAGCTCGAGATTTCACTGCAATATAATGTGATGACAGCAATACGATCTAAGACCAAGTGCGAGCGAAGCGAGCTCGAGATTTCACTGCAATATAATGTGATGACAGCAATACGATATAAGACCAAGAGCGAGAACGAGATTTTTTGCAATATTGTGAATTTGTTGTAATACTTTTATTTCAAACACTTGATTTTGGCGCCCCTTTACCTGCCGCTCTTGGGCGTGGACCGGTATCCAAAGGCGATGGGCCGGCCGTCCAGAGCGGCGACCGGCCCACCAGAGCCGCGGCCCACCGGGCATTTGCCCGGTACGCCCTAGGGCCAGTCCGGGCCTGTACCTACCTATATATTCTACAAACGATGTAGGGGTGCACTAAGAAATTATTTTGAGAAAATCGACACCTAAATAGGGTACCTACAACATTGATCGATGAACAATGGGTTGATGTTTTCTGAAACCCACGCAGACGAAGTCGGGTGTAAATGCTAGTCTTAGGTATACAGGGTATAAGGGTAATTAGTTGCATTACTTTAAGAGGTGATTATGCCCACGATATTGAACAACTTTCCGTAAGAAACATAAAGGAAATTCGTAAAAAAAATTGTGGACTTCCCATACTAAATGCAATCAGCTGATCAGACTCTTTGTATGAAAAGAAGATTTTTTTTTTTGCGAAATTCCTACAGTTTTCTTTGGGAAAGTTGTTCAGTATCATGGTTACAATCATCCCTTAAAGAAATGCAACAGTTTACCCTAACACCGTAATGTCGGTCCTAAGTTATGTCGGTTAAACGTTATGTCGGCCCCAAGTAATGTCGATAAACAGTTTGTCGGACTAAAGTTCCAGAACCCCCTGTAAATCCTTAGGCCCGGCCGCTAGACAACCACGACACGAAGTGGCGTGGCCGCGTCGCATTGACTGGTAGAATAAGAGACCGCATACGCGACGCGACGACCGGGTCATTAGGTACTATCCAAAAATAAAACAGTCCCAAAAATCTCACAAGACTGCCCATTCTTGTGAGATTTTTGGGACATTTTTATTTTTGGTTTTAGAACCGAATATGTATAAATCATTCGTCACCATATACCAATTCTACCCGTACCCTTCCAACCACGTCTCCTATTCTGGCGTTCTTTCCTGTCGTACCTCAGGTATGGCAGCCGGATGACCCACTCCCTAGATCGTTCTAGCCCACTCCTCTAAGAGTTGTTCTGGTCCCGGATCGAACCGGCTACCCCTCGTTCACTAGAGTGTAGCGTATGAACTACATCTTTTTGGCAT
Source organism: Agonopterix heracliana (assembly GCA_963693445.1). Classification (NCBI taxonomy): domain Eukaryota; kingdom Metazoa; phylum Arthropoda; class Insecta; order Lepidoptera; family Depressariidae; genus Agonopterix; species Agonopterix heracliana. The sequence continues at coordinate 466,088 of OY856307.1, forward strand.
TTACTCAGACTATGATTTTTGCATTGACCAAGAATTTTCGCTAACGCTAGGATTTTTGTCTCTGCTAGGTTGTATTGATGTATACTAACAATAAACTTGCCCTGTGCTGGTAGCATGTGACACGGCTGTATCACGTCTTTTATCTCGTTCGTTCGCACGCAAATAGAAAGAGAGCGAAGGTTTGATAGCGCTGTATCACGGTGGTATGCTATATATCCATGGTGATGATACCTTCGATTTTTTGCCCAAGTTGTTCATTTCACAGCGCTATTATTAATTGTACACTAAACAATTATAGGAAATTGAAGAATTGTATTCTCTTTGTTGCAGAATATTTTCAGGCGGTGATTAAATTCCTGTTAATTTATCTGAGATGCCATGTGTACAAACCTTTTTGACATTTAAACCGTTTTTAAACCTTACGAAAAGTTCATATACCAAATAATTTTAATTTGTGGTGTTAAAGAGGTTTTAAATAAATTTTACTAATTTTTTATTTTTATTTTATTGAATTTTTTAGAGGGTGTTGCGAAAAGTATCATTAACCTTTAAACCACTGTGGTCTGAATACAAAATCTTTGGGTCTGAAACACCCCCTTAAGTATGTAACTGTAGTTGCGAGAGCGACATACACGCGGGAAACGGGCAGCTAGCGGACATAGAGCCCTGCTTAGATCGTCTATCAGATGCATACCTAAGTGCAAGCTGCAAAGTGCAACGCTTCACTCTCAGTCATGATTTCGCGCGTACAAAGCGTGCCGCAATATTAAAATGAAATAATTTAAGTAGAATCTTGTTAAAAATACTTAATAAAACCGTGAGTGTAAAATTACGAGCGGAGCGTGTTAAAATGTTGCTAAGCAACACGCAACGCAAGACGCAACATATCCCGTATAGTAGAAAGAGAAGCGAAAAATTTTTCGTCTATGCCTAATCCACTCATGTTATTTCCCTGCTAGGATTTCCCTGTGATGTACCTAGTATAGGTTTTCTGGGTGCTGCTCTGTACAAGGAAATCAATAAAGTATAAATAATAACCCTGCCAAGTAGTCGAGTCTCTCCTTCTTTATCTCAGAATGTTATAAGAGTTTTTAGTACCAACCAGAAACCTTTTCACATCTTTGAGCTATGCTTATTAGGTACACGGGCAGTGTTGTTCCACGTGGAAATTACACTATTGAGAAATATTGTATAAATAAGTAGTATTGCGTCAAAACACGTGCATCGTTTCGCGGCACCCTTGACTTCAACGCTACACCTGTGTTTATTTTCGATAACCAAGAATACAACGCGATTACCACATGTGTGACTTTGTTACAGTGAAAATAATGTCGTTTAGCAGTTAATTGTACCAGCTGATTTGCGTTGGCGCCGCGCCAGCCAGCATTCCTCGGCCCGAGGCGGCCGCGGCACGGCTTTGTGACTCCCGTCGTTACTGCCAGCGCAAATCACTGCCCTCAAACTGCTCGTAAATAATGGAACCACTCTTACTGTCGACAACTAGTAAACAATCTGCATTTTAACTCCATTTACCGGAGCCGCACTCAAACCTTCATCGTACAGTTAGAGGTGTTAGCGAATTATTGTTCCGTAAAACGGTTTAACTGACAGCTTTTTATTTAGAGCTGTTTTCAATTTGCGCGCACGCGAAATAGTTAAATGTTTCAGATGAAATTATCCGGTTGTTTTCACAGTTTGGCTGCAGTCTGTAAGACGCAGTCGCAGCGTGCAGTCAGGTTGCGGAATTAAAGTTTAAACTATTTTTTACAATCTCGTTAATATCTGCCGAGAGCTTTAGCAGGGCTGGCTGGTGTCGTGCTATTTCAAATTACGTATATAGAAACGTTAATAAAACCTTAGGGCCCCGTGACCACATCGGCTCTGGATGCGGTCCTGTATTGAACCCAGTGCCGTTGGCCTGTAGCCACGGACACGCGGCGTCCCCAGTGAGGAAGACACGACGTAAACACACGCTGATCTTGGCCAGATCTTGGCCAGATCTTGACCCATTAACACAGGGAACAGATCTTGTTGTAGCTGTCGCTCCATGTATTTTTAGACTGGAAAGAGAGGGAGCGGGGCACTGCAGCGTGTTGACTGAGAATACAGGCCAGTGGCGCGCCTGGTGGCGCGTCGGCACGATGAGCGCGTCAGCGGCAGCGGCAGCAGCGGCACAATGACCGGCCGAGGCATCCGCCGCAAGAAGTCCTCCCTCTCGGAGGTGAAAGTGGCCGTCGTCGGGGCGCCCGCAGTCGGCAAAAGTGGTACGTGACGATCTCTGTGATTTTCTGCTTACTTTTTTATGAAGAAAAGTTGTTGTTTAGCTTTCGTGTTTCAGGTGTGAATGTAAACCAATGCTAGGTACATTATTGTTGTTACATTACAATTTATTGAAAGTTCTGGCACTCGATCGGGTTTAGAATATTTAAATGTTTGTGATGGATGAATCATCGTCGTAACTCTAGACTCAAGAACGAGAGGCTCCAGCGAGTTTTATTACTTATAAGTTTCAAGAACATCTTTACTAAATTGGAACTACAAATGTCTCAAGGCCTTGAATATTTTCGCGTCGCAGCAGATTATTTTTAAAAGAGTTGAACTTTTATATAGGTACCTAATGTAAATTTATGTCGATTAACTATTATAATATAATACCAATGCTTAGCGTTTTAATCTTCAATTTATGAAAGAAACTAAACGATTTATTTGCGTGTGTCGTGTGTTGGCGTGTTTCCTCCTGTACTATAAATCACCCTTATTCGTGTAAGGAGGTCCCAGCATTGGGGTCCCACTGCAAGCCTAAGGCCTCCTCGCAAAGGCAGAATTTTTTATATTTGTGCAGCATATTTAGCATTTAAAAAAAAACAATCCTTTTAGGTCAGACGGGTAAAAATGTATGCAATTCCATATTTAAATTTTAAAAACAGACGTTGCTGTTGAAATTTCATGCCTAATTAGTGTTTGTATGTGAACAGAACAGTAATTAACTTAATTAATTCGTTCAAAAGTTCAATTATAATTATAAATAAATGTAACTTGGTATGGTAGCTAAAGCTAGTGTCTGAGTGCGATTTCAAAAGTTAATATTTTTTGCACGTTATCAGTTTAATACCGTGGCTACACTAACGTCTAATGCAAACAATTATCGCGTTAATGACTGGTAAAATTTCTCAAATAAAGGTGAAAGAAGGCCTTTGTCCTGCAAGCTAACACTCTACTCACTTATTTAATATTTATTTTTGCTATTATTCAATATTTATTTAAGAAAGACAAAGTGCGTATCCACGACAGGCTTCGTCAAAGGCAATCGCGTTAATTGTAATTGGCATTGTCTGCATAAAGTGATGTCTTTTTTTACACGCTTTTTCCGCAGATACCGTATTTTTTCGATTGTTTAATAAAGTTTAATATAGGGATCACGAACAAGTGTTATTTTTGAAACTCACACTTTTGACTACGAAGACCGAGGCGAGGATAGGTGAGAGGCTTTCAGTAGTGGACGAGCCGGTGACGAGCTGTTGGTGATGATGATGTTGAATGTCAGTTATCGCAATACAGTTAGCATTAGACGTTAGACAACATTGGAATCAGGATATTGGATTGGCATTTTAATTAAGACTGATGAAGCCCAGGATGTAACGAGCTCACACAGAAAAAGCCAACTCTCTCCAAATCTCTTTTAAAAATATAAATTTCTTTTATTAATTTAGATTGGATTCAACTCTTTAAATACTTATTATTAACAACTACCGCCCCAGCTTCGCCCAGGTGGAATCTATAGGTAGGTAATATAAGAAAATAATCTATCTTTTCGTCTATACATTATAATAAAATTGTACCTAAAGGCGTGGATGTATCACATTGGAGATATTAGCTGTTTGTCCGTCTCTTCTGAGGTTTGTCTGTTTGTTTGTGCACGCATCATTTAAACGTCGGATCGAGGAAAAAGACAGAGTCGCGGGCGCCGCTACGCTATTATTATATTTATATTTATATTATATATCTTACCGTAGAAACCTATAACCGATAACCTTCCGGAAGAAATTGTCTACTGACAGCGAAAACCGTATCAACATCCGTTGCGTGGTTTAGAAGAAGTAAGAGGAGGAACAAAAATGATTAAACTCTGCGTTACTTAGCGACTTTGTTTTATACTTATATTACTACCAATTTAGAGAAGATTAGAGACATAAGAGTTACCTTAAAGCCTAGTATCCACTAGGCAACAATTGACGCGCAACACGTGACGCTCAACATGTTCGGTAACGTTGCAAAACAACGCGCGACGTTGCTAAAGGAAGAAACATTGAAAGAAGCAACGTCGCTCGTTGTTTTACAATGTTGCCGTTGCCGAACATGTTGAACGTCACGTGTTGCGCGTCAATTGTTGCCTAGTGCATACTATTAGGCTTTAAGAACTGTTATGTCCGCTTATTTAAAAATACTTACCCGTTAGTTACCCGTATACCTACAGGGTTTAAACATATACGGGGTGCTTCAGACGATCAAACTGAACAACTTTCCCTACGGAGCCAAAATTGAAAGCGCGATAAAAATGCTTCACCATAACATACTAATTGAAAATTTTTTTTCTATTTCAATGTTGGTCCCACAGTAAAAGTCTTTCAGTTTTGATGGCATGAAGCATTTTAACACTCAGTTGCAGAAACGCTCAACTAAGTTAATCCTCCATTAAATCTCTTGCTGTCACTTTTTGTTTTGTTGACGTTTGTTAACTCTAATGAGCGTTTCTGCAACGGAGTGTAACGCATTTAAGTTAACTTCCTGTACCCATGTACTAGAATGAATTTAACTGTCTAAAAGGTACCTAAATGACGCTCAGTTGCAGAAACGCTCATTAGATTTAATCCTCCATTAAATCTCTTGCTAGATTTTGTCAACAAGACAAAAAGTGACAGCAAGAGATTTAATGGAGGATTAACTTTAATGAGCGTTTCTGCAACTGAGCGTCAGACTAACTTTTTATAAGTCCTATGCCATAAGTCTATTAGTCATGCATAGAGTTAAATAGTTTATTGCGGATGCGTTGTTTGCATAGTTTGTTGTTTTATCGACAACATGAAACGTTTGATATACATTTTATGCGAAGCGATTTCATCTGCCAGGCGAAGTTATTTTAGTAAAAATGCGGAAAATGTATTTTCAGAATTTATTATCATTGAATATATATAAGATGTAGAATGATAATTCGCAAGGTCCCGTAGTTTAAAAAGAAGGAGGAAAGGGACAATAATTTGAACGATCCGGGATGATCAGACCATCATTCTGAACCACTTTCTCGGAGACCAAAATTGAAATCGCGAAAGTCTAGAAGACAGTAATTTAGGTTATTATTTGAAGCCCACTTATTAAAAGTCAAATCTCTTTTGAAGCTTCCACCACGTCACCAAAAACTCTACAATATAACACGACTATATTAACTATCTATAATATAAGCAATATAAATTCTTAAGCTAAGGTTAGGTATGTATTACAGTTATAGAATAGAATAGAAACTTTATTTGCTATAAGTATTTATGATGATGATGTCCTCCTTGACGTATCCGTCAACGGCGACACCCTAGGCTTCACCTAGTAGAATTTTATTCTTAGATTAAGTCGCCCGGTTACTCTAGAGTAGGTAAACAGATTTTGCGTTTTTAAGAAAAATGCCCTACTCATAATAATGACACAAGATCAATCGACCTAAGCCTAATAGCGAAACGTCCTATCCATACAAAAAACACCATCAAACTGGACAACTTTCACTATGGGCTAAGATCGAAATCAAGAATTTTAAAATCTGATGTTCCATACAAAATATCAATAGATAGGTTTGACCCACCCGACCAAATTCTTAGACCAAAATGTCATACATTTTGCTTTTCGTGGCTACTTTGTTAGCTACTTTGTTTTTCGTGGTTTCAAATTTGGTTCCATAGTAAAAGTTTTGAAGCACCCTGTAAAGTATGTAATGCATTTAAGTTTACACCCTGTATACGTACATTAAATACTTATATCAGTATTAATCTAATCTGGGCTGTGACCGAACGAACCGCCAACTGCTGCACGGAAGGCGGACTACGCCAATAGACCACCGTGGCTCTAGCCTGCCTGATACCCACGACATGTTAGACCTTGTAATATATTATGTAATTGATAACTTGCTGACCCGTAGCGGCTTTAACCTAATTAGTTTAGGTTAATAATATTGCATAAAGCATATTTGGCATAACTCGAGCTATTTTCGCTCTCAGGAATGTTTTTATTGTAATCTCTTTATCTAGAGGTACTTACCTACAAAAGAAGCACAAGCATGATCACGACTACATTATTGGACAGGGTACTCAGATAATATATTCTAGCTAGACAGACATAGGTACCAAACATATTCAGAATATCAGCATTTCACTAAAAGTGACTACTGGTGACACTGGATGAGGAAGACCGAGGACAGAGTTTTGTAGCGCGCCTTGGGAGAGGCCTATGTGCAGCAGTGGACGATGATAGGCTGATGATGATGACTAGAAGTGACCAAACTGGCGTTTGATAAGTAGTGAGCCCATCACTACTTTTTAATGGACAGTTAGACAATTCAAGTCTCGAAATTGAATTCATTTTTTTCTTTTGCGATAAGCCAAAACGACCTAAAGAATAAATTAAAAACGACTCTAATCAAAACCAAGCCTAGTCGTGTCTAAAGTCGCTGGCAAAAACTAGTTTTCTATATTTCTGATTGATTACTGATTATATGTACGTAGGTACTCAAAAAACAGTGAGTACAGGAACAAAAATAATAAATAGCAGCAACTGGGAGTTACTGTACTGCTACCTAACAGGCCTGCAACAGAGTTCTGAACCTGCTCAGTTGTTGATCCTTGAAGGTTTTGAGACCTCCCAGATTCCAGCTCAGCCACCCAACTCCCCCCTCCCCCCACCTCACATAACCTTGAACTGTACTTGCACTGCACTGACTAGACCTATATATACCTACAGGTGTTATAATCTTTACTAAGGAAACATGCCATAAAAATCTGTTAAGTATAGAACAACTATAAATAATCGCACCAACATCGAAATCACGAAAAAAAAGTGCTGCTCCATACAAAACTGCAAACCTACTCGAGCCAGATGTATGGGACAGCAGATTTTCTTTTGGCGTTTTCGATTTCGAGCAATTTTGATTTTTTGTGATTTTGGTCCCATGCAGAAAGTTGTTCAGCTGGAGATAAATGTATGCTTTTCTATATTAAAGAGTGATTGCATTGCAGTGTTCATAATATTATATAAGTCGTGTATGGGCAGAAACACAAAAGAGTAGATTATCCATAGTTGGCCCAATGCCCCGTACACTTTTTAAATAAGGAATATCAAATTAACCTATCGTTGAATTGAAACGTATGTCGAGTCGAACTAGGGCTAGCATGCCACCCCCGAGAAAACGATAAAAATCGAGACGTGCCTCCATCCTTATTATTTTACGTATGCCAGAAAGAGCGCGCACGACGTTTTTCTCGGTTAAACGCTTTGTCGTGGCTGGCATGCTAGCTGTGCTGCTCAGTAGCATAGTGTAAATAAAACCGGTCAAGTGCGAGTCGGTCTACTCGCGCACCAAGGGTTCCGTACCACACCACCACAGTGAACACAACATATTAACTTGGAAAAAAAAAACTTTTTCTCCGGGACCTTTAGCGCAAGACCAACTCACGCTTGGCCGGTTTTTATTATTTGTTGTTATACTGTAGAGTTTGCTCTATAATCTCATCATGTATATGTATGTATTACCGTTTTTACAATAGAGCGAGAAGAAAAAACGTCAATAAAATCTAGTTTCTTGTTTATAACCCCCCTTAATTTTTAACTTGTTGAAATTTTTATAACAAATTCGCCGTAATAACGCATATTCTGTGAAAATTTCATCTACCTAGCTATTACGGTTCAAAAGTGACGGACGGACGGACGGACGGACAACGTAGGCTTAGTAATAGGGTCCCTTTGGGTACGAAACCCAAAAAAATAGGGAATTCATGTAGGCGACTTCGAGATACTCTGGTAGGGGCGGCGTAGTAATCTCGTAGGGTAGGTTTGAGGTAAGTAGGGTTAGCGAAGCAACTGGTGGCTTCCCCCTCATTAACTTATCACATTTAAGTGTTCATCCTATCTAGATGGAGGTCTGGAAGAAATATCTTTTCTCCCCTCCGGACGGAAAGCGTCAATTCTTGTCCCGCTGCGTTAAACGAAGTTGTCGCTTTCCACCTCCGTCGAGGAGAAAAATAATATACTTACTTACCTCGGACAGGAAATAAGAAAGCCTCAGATCACATGTTTGAAAGAACTATCTTTTCTCCCCTCCGGACGGAAAGCGTCAATTGTCGTCCCGCTGCGCTAAACGAAGTTGTCGCTTTCCATCTCCGTCGAGGAGAAAAATAGTATACTAAGCTCGGACAGAAAATAAGAAAGCCTCAGATCACATGTTTGGTCTTTGAACAAAAATACGAGTGAAGCTCCGAAGCCCCCCCCCCCCCCCCCCCCCCCTGGAACCTGGTGGACCTGGTCTCCGGGATCAGTCTGCCAGCCAAGCGGGGCCGCAGTCTGAGCCGAGCGTGAGGCAACGGCCGAGTTCCGCGTAAGAGCGAAGCTCCGAAGCGTCCGACTTGGAACCTGGTGGACCTGGTCTCCGGGGTCTACCAGTCAAGTGAGGCCGCAGTCCGAGCGATACGACGCTGCTGCTCGCCGCTCAGCTCTCAACTCTTCTCAGCTACCCGTAACCCGCCACCGCCGCAACCGCGTCGCCTCGTGTGCTCTTCCATCGTGTGATCTCCACTTTCTCCTCTGCCCTTGAACCGTGAACGAAAACCTATCGGTTGGTTACGACATATCTGTGTTTTGGCTTCTACTCTTCGATTAAGCTCCAAGTGTTTATGATCAAAGCAACCTTTAACTTACCTTCTGTAGGTATAAGTTATCGTTTCAGTTGGAGACTCGGCGAGTCGTTTTCAAATAATACGGTTTCCCAGTTAGTGGAAATGTTACACGAGTTACAGCTTGTTTTAGTTTTGAGTTCTGTCTTGTTTTGTTTACCTACATTAATTGGGTTTGCTATTCAAAGTGCAATTAATTTTCATTCGAACTGCAATTAATAAGATAGGTAGGTAGGTAATAATAAATCATAAAAATTAAATTACAGGGTATCACTTATTTAAAAGGGATGATCTTCTGCGTCATCTAGTGATGACGAGCGATGATCTAGTGTGCAATGTGCATGTGTTGCCAGTGATGACATATGGACGTGGTCGCTCACTCAAGGCCTCATAAAAAGGCTGAAAGTCACCCAAAGGGCAATGGAGAGGGCTATGCTCGGAGTTTCTCTGCGAGATCGAATCAGAAATGAAGAAATCCGCAAAAGAACCAGAGTGGCTGACATAGCCCAAAGAATTGCTAAACTAAAGTGGCAGTGGGCGGGGCACATTGCTCGCAGAACCGATGGCTGATGGGGCCGAAAAGTTGTGGCGACTGCGTACCGGAAAGCGCATCGTTGGGTAGGCCACACGGTGGACCGACGACCTGGTGAGGGTGGCGCGAACCCGTTGGATGAGGTCAGCGCGGGACCGGTCGTTATGGCGATCCTTGGGGGAGGCCTATGTCCAGCAGTGGACGTCCATCGGCCGAGATGATGATGGTGATGATCTTGGCACGCATGGCATGCTACACTTATTAGCTTATTACTGAATTCCGAATCAAAATTATTTTGTAAGTATAGGATTTGATACATCCGTAATTCCGAAAGGGATTCTGGAAAGGGCAAATCCATACGAAACCGTATACGTCCGGAATAATTCCGCATGTATGCGGCGGGCATTACCTAGTTGGGTGGGGTCAAGTGGGGTGCCATGGAGACCGCGGTCGGCCGGCCCGGCCATGATCCAACGGTTGTTTTATTACAAGTACCTAGTTACCTGAGTACCTATATCAGAAAATCCACAGTTTCGTGAAATCGTTTAAAATCAGATGTGATTGTTTCTTGTTCAGCAAACCTAAATGTTTACGTCCATTGGAATTTTATTTGAAGGATTCCGTTAGAAATAGATCACATTCGCAATCCGTAATGAAAAGGTATAAATATGTAACACCCACGAGAGCCCCTCCTATTTAATAATATTATTGTAATGTTTATTACAATTCAACCATTCTTCAGATGGAAGTAACAACGACCAACGTGAACAATACCTACCTTCTTTAGAATTTTAATTTGTAAACGGTTTTATTCAACTTCGAAGCTGTCTAGCTGTTTGGGGAGAGAATAAATTTGGGACACGGTTCGGAATAATGCCCGTTCGGGAAAATGGCCGTTCGGGTAAATACCCGTTCGGGGAAATGTCCGTTCGGGGAAAAGGACGAAACCGGGAAATGGACGTTCGGGTCAAGTGGACGTTCGGGGAAAAGGACGTAACTGACCTGATCCAGCTAACTAACTAATATCCTAATCTCGTAATCTAATTTTCACACTTCCTGTCAACTGATTGAGTTGGAATATTACACACATAATAATTGTAGTTTCGATGACTGGCTCGAATTGCCTGGAGAGGTATGATGAACCAACACGTGTAACGAATTGTTTTAAACTTTTAATTTGTGGTTTTGCTAGAATATTAATATTTCTGCAGTTGGAGGCACGTGTAAGAGCGGGGACTGAATTGTTTACATTGAGTTTTAGAATATTTCCCTGCTGGAAATGGATTTAGAACTGTGCACATAAAGTTGTTGTATGTGCAGTTGGACCTTGTTTATTACTTCAACTATGCTAATTAATACGGAGCTGTGTAGGTCTCGTGTCCACTATCGTCATCAAAAAGTAGCGACAATGCGGCCTCACTAGCAGTCACACGGAGACTGTTCAGATATATTTTCATGTAGAATCTTTCAATCAAACAATAATTTAATCATCAACGTTATCGTATGACACTTTGTGTGTCCATGCTCGGAAACACCCCGGGGTGTTTCGATGTCAAAGGTGCGGTGCCGGCGTCTCAGCAACTGTTCCGTGCAGGTCATGTATTACAATTATAATCATGAGCATAATGCTGTAGCTATAATCTTGCATTAATCATCATCATCATCTCAGCCGATGGACGTCCACTGCTGGATATAGGCCTCCCCCAAGGATCGCCATAGCGACCGGTCCTGCGCCCGCGGCATGATCGCGCGATAAAGCGCTATCGCGCCCTAGCTCCCTTTCTTTTTGCGCGCGAACGAACGAGTTAGCAGGCGCGATAAAACGTTTATCGAGGCACCATGCCGCGGGCTCAGCGCTGCCCTAATCCAGCGGTTTCCCGCCGCCTTCACCAGGTCGTCTGTCCAACGTCTGGCCGCTGTACGCGGCCGCCACTCGAGAATCTTCCGGCCCCATCAGCCCTCGGTTCTGCGAGCAATGTGCCGCGCCCACTACCACTTTAGTTGCATTGCATTACCTCGAGAGGCGCGGTACATTTATAAAAAAAGTAACCTGTCGTAAAGATTCACGATAGAAGTGAAACTTCCGCAGCTGTCAAATTAAAATTTCTAACGAATTTCAAAGCCTTCCCATTAAAAACTTCACTTCAAAATCAGATTCAGTTTCTAACCAGCAAACAGAATTTATTTCCGCTACTGGTATAATTGAATGACAGACATGGACAAGCCGTTTCATTTCAGTGATATGCAGCTTACTGGTCTGTGGCAGTTCTCTAATTTCACGTTGTTTCCTCTTCTGTCTATGATTATCAATCCAGTACCTACCTAGCCTAGTTTAGAGTAGTTTACGTTAGTCTGTTGTATGTTAAGTTTACACAATAGTTAAAAACAACTTCAAAATAACTAAATACTGATATCTTAGGTCGAGTTTCACAGTAACACTGTAGTTTTTGTAATTAAATAAAAAATCTATGATGTGACGTTTTCAGGGCAAAAGGGACCTTGTTGTCCCTTTTTACCCGATAGACCGATAGCGCTAGGTTTTGAGGTTTCAAAAACTCTAAAGTTTTTTGTTTTTTGCATATAGGTTCCGGACCATGTGTCAAACCTAATACATAAGTTTGTGTCATTTTAGGTACTTGCATAGGTAGAAATTTAGGTATTTATATTTTCGATCAGTATTGGACGAAAAGAAAATTATAGATGAAAAGTTTACTTTCAGGATAATAACGAAGTAGTAACTGATGTACATAGGCATTTTGTGTCATCTCTGTCCACGGAAATCCAAATATTTAACCAGTACCTAACATGTCGCCCAACTAGCTCAAAAAAATATTACAATAGGTTAAATAGGTGTGACGCGTTTTAGAGTACTGATATCTGTTGTTTATAATATTTTGTGTCGAATTCATCCACGAAGTTTACAGATATTTTATTTTTTTATCTCAACACCCTGTAAAATCCACAAAAGAAAATGCAAGTTCTTCGAGTTTACGTGTTTTGATTATTATAGTGTAACAAAACACTATTCATAATTTGTGCTGTTTTTATCCACGAAATCTTATTATTTGAACAAAATACCAGACTTCTTCGCACGAAGGGCGAACGCGGGGAAGAGCACGGGCGCGGGCGGCGAGCACCGGCCGGCCCGATGCGCGGCGCGTGTTTTCTTCGTACTCGGTGCAAGTTGTGACAAAATAAGTGCGTGCGTTATTATTAATTTAAATTAGATTTGAGATTTGATTGATTTAAAAGTTAGTTATGATTGTGAAGCTATGAAAGACTAAAATGGAGGTTGAATATAATGTGTTATTATGTGGTCTCATTATATACCTACCTATCTCTCTCTCTCTCTCTCTCTCTCGTCTATGTAATCTGAGGACTAGGTACATACATAGCGACAATGCGGCTATCGTCATAGTGGTTGTTATCCGATTAAGCTTGTTTAGGTATCTATGGACCATAATCCACTTTGTTAATTTTTTTCAGATTTTTCTGATGAATATCCGCCGACTTAGATAAACGTGTAATGTATAATGATACTTTATTCCCAGTCGATAGTAAAAAAAATCTGGAATAGTATGAACACTATGTTTATCGCTAAAATATTTTTCATGTTATTAACATAACAACATCAAGCTACGCAAAACCAAAATAGGCTGGCTGCGCGTAGGTAGAGTAATACTATAGGTCCATGGTGTAAGTGACAGCCTAGCAAATAGTGAAACGGTGAACTCAGACCATCAAACTGGACAACTTTCACTATGGAGCCTACCTCAGGAAACTCAGCTGTCCCATACAAAACTGCTGTGCCTACCCGACTAAAAAGTATGGGACAGTAGATTTTTTTCGCGTTTCCTGAGGTAGGCTCCATAGTGAAAGTTGTTCAGTTTTATGGTCGGAGTTCACCGTTTCGGTATTTGCAAGGCTGTCACTTACACCGACGGACGCGAGCTTATGTTTTTTTGCGTAGTTTGATGTCGCCGTGTGTACATTGCGTCTTTATTCCAGGGAACTTTTGTTGTAGTTTATAACAGCAATGATTATTTTTGTACTTATGTTGAAAATAGCATAAGCATAAGAATATTATTCTTATGCTTATGCTATTTTATATAATAATCTATGAATAATATGAGCATATTATGCTCACGACTAAATTCCCCGAATGAGCAGTCATAGATATTCTGAAACCTCAGAACATCCACGTATCACTACAACTTAGTACCTACCTAGTAGTATTTTGGGAATGTTTAACGGTTACCATTATTACAGTTTAATTCTCACAAAATTATCCTCGATGTGCTCACCGCAATTTTTAATATGCTACATATTTAAAATGGTATGCAAATTGCAATTAAAATATAGATGAGGCATGTGTTATGGTGCAGTGAACTGATAAGTCTGTTTATTGATGATTATGACGACCCGGTTGGTGTGATGGTTACCACGCCGTACTGCCAAACCAGGGTCCTGGGTTCGAATCCCGGTTCGGTCATGGATGTTATATGTTCGTGCCGTTGTTGTATGGTTTCCATAATAAAAGCCTTTAGTGCTACTTTGGGATCATTACAATGTATGTGCCTGTGAGCGTTATTTATTTATTATGAAACAAAAAAAACTTGGTACTCGTAAAATATTCTACAAGGCTTCTTGAAGGCATTGTGTTATACAAGACTAGTATTTAAATATTTATTTCTTCAATGGATATTTCGGTTTTATTCCAGGGAAATTTCATTTCGTTTATGACGTCAATGTGTATTACATAAATTATTTCGGAAATTTTTTTACGGTTATCGCTATTGCAATTTTATTCCATCAAAAACATTCTTAAAGTTTTGAAGGACTTTACAAGGCTATTAAAATGATGACGTTTATATCGTCAATGGACATTGTGGTTTTATTCTAGGGAACTTTCATTTCAGGTTATTACAGTGATGTATATTGCATGACTTATTTTAGAAATATTTTACTGTTATTACAATTTCATTCCTTCAAAAACATTTTAAAACGTTTAGGCACTGTACTTTACAAGGTTAGTTTTAAAATTTTGATTTCGTCAACGGACATTGCGGTTTTATTACAGGGTTTTACAGCAATGTTTATAACTATGACCGTCTATGATTTGATACCTACTATTCATAGTCAAAATTCATCCTCATTCTTCTTCTGCTTTCCCCACAATAATAAAAAGAAACTTAAAATAAAGATTCGCATAACTCCGACAAAATAAAATCCATTATGAGTTAAGAAAACCACCTGCCTGGGTGGAAGAAAGCCTACAGTTTAAAATAAAGAACTTTAGCAAATTAGATTTTCCGTTTTCTTAGAGTACGCAAGAAATAATGACAATACAAAAAACCCTTTTTTTCCTTAATCATCAGCCTATCATCGTCCACTGTTGATCTCCCAAGGTGCGCCAAAAAAATCTATTCTCGGTTTTTCTCATCCAGTCGCTCCCCACTACCTTTTTAGGTCGTCTGTCCAGCGGGCAGCAGTTCGTCCCACACTACGCTTATACCCCATCGCAGTTCTTTGACAGATATTACCAGCCCACCACTTTAGCTTGCAAATTTTCTGAGCTGATGTGATCTCCTAGAGAAAATCCGAGCGTAGCTCTCTCCATAGCTCGACTTTGAATTGATGAACTAGTCATATCGTCAGGGCCCACGTTTCCACACCATAGGTCATCATTGGCAGGATTGAACACTTTCGTTTTGATTCATTGTGGTAGGGCCAAGGAGATTATTATGACGGAGTTTCATGAAAGCAGCCCATTCTAGTTGGATATGGCTAGCGGCCTCCTTGTCGAAGTTGTTTCTACCTAGTCTTATAGTCTGTCCAAGGTAGATAGTCTTGCAACTTCTAACGCCGCCTCACCGAAGTATAGGTATTCCGCCTCTGGTTCGGCAAGATAATTAAACATGAATTTCGTTTTGTGTTCGTGCCGTGACTGACCCGTCGGGAAGCGGCATTAAGGTCGCTAAGCATCCAACTGAGGTCCTGCAGCGATTCTACCATGACGATAATGTCAGCGGCAAAACGCAGGTGTGAGAAGTACTCGCCATTCATACATAATATGCCCCGTCCTTTACTTAATCCGTACTTTTCCTTAATGAACTGTAAACCCTGTGCAGAAACATTTCAATTCAAAGCTAGTCATACTTAATAAATGTCTGCGGGAACTTCGTACTCAGTCAACCGCTGCCGACCGGGTCCGTCCCCGTTGTTCGATATGATCTCAACACGAAGTTTGTACGCGTGCGTGGACCGTCATGCGCCTTTCATTGTGAAAGAAAACTCGGAGACGATCACTGTCTAGAATTGTGTTCCAAATTATTTTCAGGTTTATCTGGAGTATGTGTAAAGTAATGTGATTGAATTTCCAGGACCTTATTCCTGGTATCCCTAGAAAGGTTCCCCACATAATTGGTGACCCCGACCTGATCAGTCAATAACGGAAGATAACCGGACGCCACACCATCAGCAAGGCCGCACTCATCATCGGGGGCCCCCTGCCGAGTTAGCATAAAGGTACCCAAATTCTCCAATTCATCCTGGCCAGGATAACTGAAGAGCGCACCAAGTTCTACCACGTAATATCGCAGCTGGAGAACCAACAGCTAGGCGTTATAATGACGCCACCAGAGACGGACAAATACGGCAAGCTAACTCGGCAACCGGAGCGCAGCCGGCGCCGACTGCAGACTGACTGACTTTCGATACTCGAAAGAACCTGGTTTTAATTCCCGAAGTACCGGTGCTAGGTAGATTAATATACAGAATTTCCGGTATTTTCGGTACTGGGATTTCCCGGAAGCATCAGTGATAACAGTAGCTCATTGCTGTTAAGTTTGACTGTCTTATACAAAAACATTGGCTTGTCATGTCATTGGGACAGGCATATAAATTATATTAATTTTACTTAGATAGGTACTATAAGTAGACTCTTAATCTTCTTACCGAAAATCTTTGGGTTTAATCAGAAATAAATTATTATTTTATATAATTTTAAGACGTTTTAAAAGTGAATTGAGTCAACAAGTCAACATTACAAAAAAACGTTACAAAAAACTTGTACCTATACAGTAAAATACAGTAATATAAGTTGTATGCTACTATTGCTAAAAAAAAAAAACGTTTAAAAATGTTTCGGGAATAAAACCGCAATGGCATGGCGCGCTTTCCGAAATAGTTATAGCGGTAGTCAAAAAATCCTGCAAATGGTGTTAAAAGCATGAAAATCAGAACGATTGATCTGTAGGCCATATAAATCATTTGACCCGTAGCACCAACAAAAAAAAATTAAGAAGGAGAGGAGTTATGACGTCATCTTTTTTTTGCCTGGGAAAAAGTTTTTTTTTTGTTCGGAAACCTATCGTGTGTGGTATCAAATGAAAGGGCTTTCTGCGCCAATTCTAAAAATATATCACATCATTACATTTCAGTCACGTGTTTTAAATTAAAATAAAAATCATTTTCAAAACATCCCAAGTTCCTCCTCCAAATACGATACGGATGATTTTTTTTTTTGTAAAATATACCTCAAATGATACCTGATATCCTCATATCTAACACTAAGAAAGCAATTGTGAAAATATTTACATTTTGTCGAATAACATTTCCTCAGCCTGATCTTGTATCTGAAGAGGAGTTATAAGAGGAGTTAGTTCCTGAAATGTTATGATGGAATATATTTCTATAACCTGCGCAGAAAGCCCTTTCATTTGCAGTTGCACACGATAGGGTTCAGAACAAAAAAAAATTGTTTACCTATACAAAAAATAGATGACATCAAAACTCCTCTCCTTTTTTTTTGGTGCTTCATGTCAAATTGATTTATTTGTACTTAAGATCAATCGTTCCGATTTTCATGCTTTTAACACCATTTGCAGCATATTACTGAATTTCGCGGTATACCGCTAAGACTTAAGCTCGCCACGCTACGCCACTTAATGATACAGCAATGTTGTTTTTAATTATTTCTTTCAGATTCGTTTTATGGTTGATTGGGTAAAAAATAACACATCTTTTGGCATATAAATTTGAACTAGGTACTTTTGAACATATTGAGTGATTTTACGTTTTTTTTTTTTGGCAAAACAGAATTTGTCAATTGCTGTTTTATTCCACTAAGCCTTCGCTAGGTACCTATCAGAAACTACTCCGTCAGACTGGTCAAGTGATCACCCTCACCGCACCTAACAAAAATATCGAGTAATTGTATTTACTTCGTGTATATTTTGTTTTGCTGACTGTAAACTAGGTACCTACTCGAAGCGGGGCGCGCGCGGGACATCGAGAAGCGGTATAGCGAAAAAGCCGCTAGTACCTAAGATAAGTAGATGCCAATATTAGTTCAAATTCGAAGCGCCAATCTAAAATAATATTGACCACATTGACCTTTGATATTCGTAGATATTATTTTTATCTATAGTTGGGTTAGGTATGACATTTTGTCATTACGTTAGCGGATATAAGAGTCAATCAATACTCAATATAATACGTAGGTAGTACCTATATAGGTAATTTGAGGTAATTTGTTTAAAAACGCTTCGCATCGAAGAAATCGTAACGTAACGAACAAACACTGTGCGTGCTTATGCCCCCCGCCTGCCGCCTCCGCCTGCCCGCGTCCGCCCGCTTCGACAGCAAGATTCTTTTTGTGATATATTCATTTAATAAAATATAAATATCGTGCATGAAAATGACACAAATTTACAATGTAAATTTTTCATGCATATAAGATATTGAATATGTGAACTCTAATAATTGTAATATTTTTTTGAAGCGATTATAGCTTGAAAACACGAAATAATTAAAAATCTTAAAATTGCGTGCACTAATTTGGCACAAATTTGTTAAATAGGCATATCTAAGTGATCTGAGAAAGGAAATAGCTATTTCACTAATTTGGATTTTTTTTTGGCTCTGTTTTTACATGATGACCGGGGGGCAGTTTGCACTGGACGAAGATGACACAAACTGGGTTGGCACACTCCGCAGGCTACCCTAGATATGATACCATAATTATTTTAAACTTTAAATCAATTTTGCCAGTTTTGATTTGAATAAAAAGAATCAACCACAAATCATCAAATTACTGAAAATGCAAGTGACAGATGTGACACAAAACTTGATAATAAGCTTCATATGTACAACTGTATCCACAGGCAAGAAATAAGCAACTTTAGAATTATTGAAACTTATGACATCAAAATAAGCCAGCGCTATCGGACGCGCGACGCAAAGGAAGGGTAATGTGTTTAACAGCCTATGTATGTATGAATGTATGTATGTATGTATGTATGTAAGTTTGTACCTTTGTGGCACACTAGAGACCAAACGCATGGGCCGATTTTGATGATTCTTACGTCAATCGAATTGTCTTAATCTTGCGAGTGTCACTAAAGACATGACAGTAATCAAAATCAAATATGGCGACTACCAGACGCCATATTGTGAAAAATAAAAAATTGAAAGTTGACTGACTATATCGAGTGGGGTATCATTGAATAGGTATTTGAAAATGATCATTAGGTTTGTTTCACCATTTTTCATTTCGAATGACCATTTAGGATCTATAATGATTTAAAGTAGAAAAAACTATAAAGTGTAAAAGAAAAAGTAAATTTAAGAAATCAAAAAACCCGTCTGCGTAATAAGTGAACTTTAAATAAAAACTGAAAAGACAAAAACAAGTCCAGTAGTCTAGAATTCTGTTATGTAATATTGAAGCGACTTTAACAGTCGGGATCCATTAAAAATTCTAGACCGGATCAAATTTTCCGAATAATGAGTCCCGACTGTGAAAGTCACTTCAATATTACGTAACAGAATTCTAGACTACTGGACTTGTTTTTGTCTTTTCAGTTTTTATTTATGTAAACTTCATTTTCTCTTCATAAAATATGCTTAGATTATCTTGGAAACTAAAACCGCCAACAAAGTCCTTTTTACAAGAGACTGACAGTTAATTAAAGCTGGCGCATTGCGTCGCAAATGCGTTTTTCCTTCAGAGTGCGTCCGTATTTGATAGAGATAGAAAAACTTTTCATCATGCATACAGTGAGACAAAAGCATTGCGTAAATGTTTGGCGCGCGCCAGCTTTAGTTGACCGACCTTATGCTAAGGATAAGGATCTTAACTCATGTAGGTAGGACCTATAAACCAGGATCAACAGGAACCTTTGTACAGGTTGTTAAGACGTAATAGTAGGTGGAAATACCTCGGAGGCATCTTTTATTTTTCATTTTACGACTAGATTTATACCATTTACCGAAACTAAAGTCACACCTACCTCAGTATTTTTGAATAGTTCATCTAGTGAAATCATCAACTGAATACACGATTGGAATTACTTGACTCGATATTTTAAAACATCTTTCGCGCCGCCACGTGTGTGCGGGTCGCCCATGATACTGATCAACTTTCCCCAAGAAACGTAGAGGAAATTCGCAAAAAGAAATTTCTGTTTTTCATACAAACGTTTGATCATTAGTATGGAAAGTTCAATATTTTTTTGACAATTTCCTTTAGGTATCTTAGGGAAAGTTGATCAGTATCATTAGTACAATCAACCCTTAAAGTAATGCAACTGTTTACCCTAACACCCTGTATAAGTAAGTAAGTTATAGACTGTGTGATATCAATATTCCCACTGTAGGGCAAAGGCCTCCTCTCTCGAAGAAGGAATTTGTATGAGGAATGCTTGAAAAGTAGTTGTATAATGGAACGACAGGTCACACTGCGGGAAGTAAAGTTGGATAGCAAGACAAGGTTGTTAAAGCTCCCACCGCCTTATTGAATAGGTAGTTTTATTCCTGTAGTGTAGGCGTGCGCGGGCGGCGCGTTGTTCAGGGGTCATTCAGTTGAAATAAGTCCTACCTGTTTTAAACAATGCACTATGTGCGGTTTCGAATAGCACCAACCCAGACAAGTGTCATTAGGCTGCTTTTCCACCAGAGATGTGCGAGGTACCGAGGCAGTGAGCGAGGAAAAAATCGTCTAATGAGAGTGCTTCAATTTCCCAATGACGTGATCGAGCGAGCGCGCTATTGGCCGATTGTTTCCTCGCTCACCGCCTCGCTACCTCGCACATCTTTGGTGGAAACGCAGCCTAAGAGGCGACTGTCACATCAGACTGCCGTCAAATTATCTGATGTCCTCCCCGCGCGTGACTGCGTCAGAGGAGTCCCTGCATCAGAGGCCGGGTTCCGATAAATCAGATCTGATGAAACGGAAAACGCAGCGGCGTACACGTCGTAGGTAGCGGTTTTCCGTTGCATCAGATTCAGGAAAGTCAGGACAAGAGCTTGTCTTTACTTTGAAGGATGATTTTATGTAGGTGCATAAAGCTTTCGAAAGATTTCAAAAATACTAGGAATCGTCATAGAAATACGTAGGTAACCATTCGAATTATTTGTATTTATTTTTTGTACTTATTTATTTATTTATCAGATACATGAATTGACACGACTTCAATAATGTACCACATAAACCAAAAGTGATTTTTAGATGACATAAAAGATTCTGCATGTTCTATAATAGCTCAATTACAAATCGTACCTTATTTGGTAGCTTATTCGTTACTAGTTAATCGATCAAGATTTTGAAAGTGTAAGATTCTAATGAATTGAAAATAGCACTTCTGTCTGTACGGATTTCAAAGTCACTGGTGAAATTTGAAAATAGCACACACAGTTTAAAACAAGAACCGTATTTCCGTGATAATGGACACAATAATTTAATTTTACTGCGAATTAAAGCGTTGAGAAGTCGGTAGGATGTTTACAGAACTTTCAGGACGTTTACAGTTTACAGAAAGGTTATTTCGATCAATCAATTGCAATAAAGGCGTTGAAGAACTGTTCGATTCTCAGTAAACTACTGCGCATTGGATTAGGTAGGTACCTTAATGTTCCTAGTATAGAAATGTACATTTATTTTACCTCCTTTGTATACTTACCTACGTACCTAATTATTTCCTACAGGCGTAAACATTTTTCTTTGATGTGGGCGTTTTGAAGGTTCGCTCTTGATTTCTGTACTTATACTTATTAAAAATCGAAGAAAGTCGATACCCTATATCCACAATACATACAAATACCTTATTTATATTGGTCTACAAAAGTTAGTTACTGTGCTTGATAATTTTCCACCTTATGACAAAAACTCCGTCTAAATCGTTTTAGTACCTATTCGTAACAAAATTGGCAAAACCGGAACACAAGGTGCTATCACCTCGCTGTTTGTCAGTCCGTCCGTCTGTCACAGCGTTTTTCTCTGAGACCGTCATAGAAAGTTGAATTTGGCATATTTGTGGCAATTAATGGCCCAGTTATAAAAATTAATTGGGAGGAGATAACAAAAAAAATCCTGGTCTTGCTCTGCAGATGGTGTGTGTTGCTGGGATTACGGTCGTGGTCGTTTATCTGTGTGTGTGTGTTTATTACATTTATCTGATCAAAAGCATTATCGAGCCGTGTGTGGGAGAGGTATCTTTAAAAATAATCGTGTGAGTGAGAGGGTCACGGTCAATAAATCTAAATGCGTGCCTTGTCTTGTCTGGTCTGCTTGCTTTTAGACCAAATTTTGTCGTGCGTTCGATATCATTTGGCCGAGTTCCCTAAAGGTGTCAATTATGCGAAATTTATGTCACATGTTGTCAAAAATAATATAAAGTAGTTTATGCGTTGGGGTATATGCGCGGGGGTTTGTGCGACAAAATCGTTTTACTGCTAGGTGGGTCTTGAATATACAGTGTGTTCGGTAAATAATGGATAACCCTGATGGTACCTGCAGATAGAGGACCTCAAATCCGTTCAGATAATTGACTTTCATGTCCGTCCGGTTCTTTTCGAAATATTTGGACTTTTACACATTTTTTCTGGAACTTGATACCTTTGTCACTATTTTGACTGTCATGGCCACAAATGAAGAGATTTTCGCAGTCGGCTTTTGCATAATATTTTCTAAGAATTGTGCTATCAGACATACATGAGAAAGTTAGAATGTCTAGGGAAGTTTATTTATTATTTATTTATTTGGGTTACCAACAGATGAATCACTAAAGTTCGCTGAAGTTCTATTTAAAAAAGTATATTAAGTCAACGTTAAACTTTTCCTGAAATTTTAACCCATGTTTGAGCATATGTGGGGTATAAAAAAATGTATGGAGACCACGAAGGCCAACTTTCTCACAAATTTCCTATTTAATGTCGATTTCATAATACCTAGTAGGTGTAGTGTAGCCTACATCCTATGTTTATTTCTTTAGAATCTGTGTTTAGCTATTGAAACTGAAAACGTGCAATTTCCGATAAAACGAAACAATATTTCAAATCAATTCAATACCTGATTCTGTTGATGATTTTTTTTCCGAGTTCATTGTAGGTGGACCAACTACAATAGTGAAAGTTGTCCAGTTTGATGATCTGAAGACCTTAAGTATGTAACGCATTTAAGTTTCACCCTGTATAAATAGAATTGGTTTCTCTGAAACTGCTCTAACCTTTGCTTGAAATTGTGGAAAGATAATGTTTTACTTTCCTTAATCTAGTGTCGTGCAAACATTCATTTAAATTGAAGGTTATTGAACTAAATGTAAACACGGGGGAAAGTAACATTTCGTCCTAGTATAGGTAATGAGGTCTGTGCTCCCCATCCCCCACTTAGTCCATCGTGGTCATGCTTATAACTTAATCACGTCTAGCTAATAGGTAGGTAGGAGGGTCAACCTAATTGACGCACCCCGTAGTAGCAGCATACGTACTG
This sequence comes from Agonopterix heracliana, assembly GCA_963693445.1. Taxonomy (NCBI): domain Eukaryota; kingdom Metazoa; phylum Arthropoda; class Insecta; order Lepidoptera; family Depressariidae; genus Agonopterix; species Agonopterix heracliana. Next base: position 489,312 of record OY856307.1, read on the forward strand.
CCGCGCCGATGCCGGTGCAAGAGTGCAGTGCAGACATTATAATATTATGTTTAGGCAAGGCAGTAGGGTTGCCACCGCTTGTTAGCCGACTGCGAAAATATAGTTCCAGTTATTTTAGTGTATTCTAATACTATCTGTTGCCCCCGAATTAGCTTGCGTTGACTTTCAACATCGAAAGACAGTGAAAAAAAATCAACTGCATACAAAACTGCAAATCTACTCGGTCCAAATACAGATTTCTTTTCGCTTTTAAATGGTAGTCCAAAGTACACTATGCACTAGAGTCCCGTAGAGAAAGTTGTTCAGTTCGATAGTTTTGTGTAAAAAACTGTCAAATATCATTGCGCATTGCCGTATTGTCTCGTGTACCTCTTAACAACTTTTTTTTTGTTACAGCACTGACAGTTCGATTCTTAACTAAGCGCTACATCGGGGAATACGATCACCAGCAAGGTAAGATTTATCTGCTCATTCCAATCCCATTACAGTTCTTTTATCTACCTACCTATACTGTTTTAAAGAACATGACTTCTACGTAGAGCTGCCATCGCCAAAATCGCCGTCACCGGACAAAGACGTCACCCCACATTTCAGTAAAATCTGATATTTTCCCCGGACAAAAAGTTAATAATTGTTCACAGCTTAGGTCGTTACTGCACAATCTAAAATAGTCTTTTTATTTTACAACGATACGAATAGGTTGTTGAAATACGAGCTGAAACCTGGCTGGAGCGAGAGTACCATGGTCTAAAAATGGAGCGAGCGAAGCGATCTCGAAATTTTGCAATACTGCTAGATCGTTGTAATACACTATAAAACCAGGAGCGAGCGAAGCGAGCTCGAGATGTTGTTATATTATAACGAGACTTTGCAATAAGATCAAATCGATTTAACAGCATAAGATTTTGCCAAATATTATAACGCATTTCCAGGTCAGGATGAAACAAACGTTTTTTTACCATTATGTATAAAAGTAATCGGTTCTCGCGGACACTTTTGTGACGACCCCGCTACCACACTATGTATCCGATTAGTTAAGCATTACCTACTGTATTTCCTGGCATACGGAATTTATTTAAAAAAGGATAAATTTAAAAAGCAGCTTCCATAATTTCGTAGCCAAAAATGAAGTTTAGGTTAATTATATGCATCCGAATATCCGATCTCTAGTGAAAACTTATACAGGTCTTATACATGATTTGATAGTACTCGTAGTTAGGTACATGCATTGTATATTGAGTCACTTTGATCTGATTAGGCATAATCATAATCATAATCATTTATTCCTTGCTTGATTGTGTAAAATTAGAGTTCTTTTCTTAGTTTAGGTTAAATAAAAAAAAAAATATGAAATATAAATGATCGAAGTGAAACAGAAACAAATCAGAAATCAGCGACTGCTGCGACTACTTTCAAGTCTTAGTATACTTTTAGCATATTGAAGGCTTCAAGATCGTTGACGTGTCAAGTCCATGAGCCCTTCACCCACAAGAACAGAAACGTTATTATTTTTTCTCCCCTCCGGACGGAAAGCGTCAATTGTCGTCCCGCTGCGCTAAACGAAGTTGTCGCTTTCCACCTCCGTCGAGGAGAAAAATAGTATACTAACCTCGGACAGTAATTATGAAAGCCTCAGATCACATGCCTTTCTTACTTTCCTGTCCTCCTGTTTAATCTACTATATTACATTGGCACGTCCGACATTCAATTAAACTTGCTATCGTGTCGTGGACAGTCGTGGTGAAAACATTTGTCAACCAGCAACTCAGGCCTGCTGACAGTCCACCTGTGGTTACGCGGGAAGCATCCTCCGTATTCCTTCTAAGTATTACAAGGGGGATGTTACCAGAATGGAGGTTACAAGTTCTAACCGTCGTTTTTGTTCACAGACAGCAAATACCGTCACGAGGTACTTTTGGACGGGGATCCGATTTTGTTTGAAATATTGGATACTTGCCCTAAGGTAAGAAACTGAAATCATTGTTCCGGTACAACTTTTATATCAAGACATTTTTATAGCCTGCGAAACTCCACTTCAGGGCATACCTAGGCCTTCTATGGGCCAATAGGTACCAATATCAAATCTTGTATTGGGAAAAGTTAGTTAACGCGATTTAGGAACCTGGCATATCGGTCGTTCCATCTCGTACTTTGCGTGCTTGTGGTAAATAGGTATGTTATAAGCGTAGCAATGACGCAAAACCACCGCTGCCTACGACGAAGTGACTCACTTTAGGGCAAAGGGAGGAGAACCAATAGCCCACACCTCCACCTCAGAATAATTCTTATGTGGATTATTGTCCTCCTCCCTTCGCATGGTTGCGTCTCTATCTTGCCTCCATACATATTTCAAAGCTCAGTGAAGATGACAGACCATCTGTTGCAGGGCTTGATGGACCTTCCCACGAGCGAGGTGGCGCAGTGGGCGGACGGGCTGTTCCTCGTCTACTCCATCACGGACCGGGAGTCGTTCAACTACGTGCGTCGCGCCAAGCAGAGCCTCCAGCCGGACATACCGCTCACTCTCGTCGGCAACAAAGCTGACATGGTACACTTACGACAGGTACGACACTCACCAGCTCTACAGTAGCTGTAAAGATGATTGCTACTGTACAACTACTATAGTGCTTTGTTTGTTACTTGGCTGCTTATTCGTTTTCAAACTGAAGCTACAGTACCTACTGGGAATCAGATAACAACGGTACAGTACGAAGCAGACATGCAACATGGTCATTGATCTCACCTTCTACAACTTTAAACTTTTTTAGTGACTGGACAACAACGAAATCTTTATGATCAAATCTTTAATTATCAAGATAAAAATTAGCGAGAGCTTGGTTGGAATGGAAGCGCACCTGCCTTAGAAACCTTAATCATATTGTTATCTTCTCATCATAATAAAAGGCTAGACTATATTCTGGTACTTCGATCGGGTCTAGACAATCTGTGTACCAATGTCCAAGACATCTCCAAGATCTCTCTTTAACATAATTTGTTCGCAGGTCAGCCCAGAAGAAGGTGAGATCCTAGCCAAAGACTTCGAATGCAACTTCGCAGAAGTAGCGGCCGCGGAGCAGGTGACCCAGGTGGGCGAGGTGTTCCACGAGCTCTGCCGGGAGGTGCTGACCCTGCGCCGGCGCGCCAAGCACAGCCTGTTGGACAGGATGCTCGGCTCCAAGACAGCTTACAGGGTCTACTCCCGAGGGAAGAGCGACAGCGCTCTGCCGAAAGACTGATCGGAGGGGAACTTTGCATTTCGATTTTTTAGTTATATCAGGAACCGCTGGAACTCGATGTTCGGCGGGAATGAAGCCTAGTTTACATTTTGTAACTGAGTTGAGGTCCAGTATATATCATAATTTATAGTTTGTCTTTACAAAAATGCACGAATAGTAAGGCTTTATGAAAGTATGGATAATCGTGCTTTTTGTGTGGATAAACCGTCGATTTCCATCAATAAGTGTGTGGGTTCGTTAAAGTTCGATCGTGAGGGTCTTCACCCCAGCGAGTGGTTACTATATGTAGGTAACGCTGAAAGTAGGTCAGAAAGGGTAATGATAATGAATGACGGCGCGTTCAGTCAGCTTTATAGAGCGCGTGCGCTGCGAAGCATAGAAGATATAGTACAAGAATGGATCATCAAAATATGTAAACGGGGCTTATTTTCTGTCCTTTTTAATTTGAAGGTAGAGGTTGCTGTAAAGACAATTAAACACGAATTTAGATTAATAATTACTGGAAAAAAGTTTATAAAAAGCGTAATTCCTTGGGGTCTTAACAACGGCTTTGGCCATAGAGAAACTCGTGACTCCATCGCCCGGAGAGGAGTGGGCTTTCGCGTACTTTCCCATACTTTCCCCTCTGCCAAACTCCAACCCCCGCGACGGCCCCGACCTAGCCCCGACGGTCCACCGCTCACAGATTAATTCGATGCGTTTTACTGTTATTGTCATAGCAACGGTTCCTCCCCCCCGCGAAAAATTTTCTAACTATGGAGAAATAAACAATACTTACTCCTCTCCGGGCGTTGGCAGGAGTCACGTGTTTCTCTATGGCTTTGGCAAACCAGATAATCAAGTAGGAATTATTTATTAATTTAATTTAATTTTTATTTTTATTATTTATTTAATTATACTTAATCTGGGCTTACCTCAGCTTATATTATATATAGATATCATTTAACTTAAGAGTCACTTTGACGAAAAATGAGTACCTAGGTACCTACATAATACGAGTCACGAGATCAGTATAATATAAGTAATACGTTTTCTTATACCACAACATGCAACATACCGAATGGAACTTACGAAAAAAAAACATTGCAATTGCAACATAGCGTAGGTATTCGTACCGTGTTCCAGTTTCCGATACCTACGAGTACCTATTAAAAGAAACTGTAGAATAAAAAATAAGTAAAATGAAATTTAATGTTTAGCCATAGTAGCGCTCGCGTAGGCGCGAGGCGCACGCGCAGGTGGGAGAACCTTCCTTCTCCCACCTGTGTTGGTAACGCTACATGGTTTCCTATTCCAGTGAAAATAATGTTTAATAAATGTAATGTTAACTAATGTACAGAGATCGAATATTCGGATGAATATTTACCAAAAGTTTATCAAATTATGGAATTACAGCTTCATAAAATATCATGGTGTAACAAAACACATTAGTAATACTTAAGGTGCTTCAGACTATCAAACTGAACAACTTTCACCATGGAGACAACATCGAAATTGCGAAAAAAAAATCAGCTGTCCCATACATTTGAGTCTGTAATGCAGTTTTGTATGAAAGTTCGGTTCGGATAATGCTATTTCGAAGTTGGCCCGCAGTGAAAGTTGTTCAGTTTGATGGTCTGTAGCACCCCCTTAAGTATTACTAGGGTATTTTGTTACACCCTGTATTTTATAAATCAATCCCGGGATGCCGGCTGCCAGGACACTCGGGAGGGCATTGCTATAGCAAGGAGATAGTTTCTAATTAATTAAAAAAAAACAATGCTTAATAAAATCTGCATGTCAGAAAATCCGGGAATACGTAACTAATAGGATTCATAGCATGTTTTTTTTTTTAAATAAAAATATATTTTTTCAATACGAAAGTGCATTCCATAATAGTCAACTCCTCAACTTTGGGTTAATGTCCGATTATCCGATTCCTGCTAATGTAGCAAAGCCTAGCTTATGCTCATAATTCAGATATATTTAACTAATGTTATTTACTTATGTTATTTATAAATAAATGTTACACTGTCTGTAGGTATTTATATAATAAAAACCCCGCATGACCATTACGTACTACTAGGTATAACGTAAGTGCACAAAAGTAAAATCTAGGTATCTACTTTAAGAGGATATTTACAATACAGGGTGTAACAAAACACCCTAGTAACACTTAAGGGGGTGCTTCAGTTCATCAAACTGAACAACTGTCACTATAAATAAATTTAAAAAAAAAAATCAACCAACCAGAGGCTATGGCGCCAACATCGAAAAATAGATCATCTACAAAACTGCAGTATCGACTTGACTAAAATGTATGGGAGAGTTTTTTCCGCGATTCCGTATTTGGCTCCATAGAAGAATTTGTCCAGTTTGATAGTCTGAAGCACCCCCTTCAGTATTACTAGGGTGTTTTGTCATACTCAGTATACATACCTACAAACTCGTCAGGGCGTAACTATGCCTGTGGTATGTCAGATTCCGTTTCAATGCTAGGATTAATTTAAGATTTGTATGGTAATCTTTGAGCCACTGTAATTATGAAACTATAAGTACCTGCATTAAACGAAAATCGGACAAACCACAGACACTTTGATTAAATTAATTTTGTTAATATTCAAAACAGAATTAGCGCCGATAGCGCCACTAAAGATTATATCCTCTTATGACCATGTTAGGAATCTGCTAGGTATAAAATGTACCTAAGTACACATACATAGCTACATTTCGTATCGGTACGAAAACGTCTAGATGCTTGTGTATACGTCATGGACATGACGACCCATGGCGACGGTACCTCTCCACTGGACACAGTTCGGGCACTGCTAAGTGTAATGTGTGTTCCGCTATTCAAATTTTTTCTAATATTCTAATATCTGACTGATTACTTCGGACGGACAGACAGAGGTGGTTCCATAAGTGTACAGTAAGGCCGAGATTCAGAGACGATTTGTAAGTCATAGCATTATTAACTATTCTTATGGTCATAGTTCGAACTCCCGTATGTCAAAATCCATACATTTCTACCGAATCGTCTCTGAATCTCGGCCTAAGTGTTTTACCAATTTTGGTGCGGAACACTAAAATTGGACCTCAGATTATGAATAATATTGTTAGGGTTTAGATACAACTGTATTTAGTGATTTTAATAAGTCTCATTAGTTACATATTTATTTATTTATTTATTATGATCTCCCGGGGTCCTACTTGCAAATATAAGGCAATTGCATCTAGCTGATATAAAAAAAAGTTATGGTAAATAAAGAGAACTAAATCGTGACTTGTAAGTGTAATTGCCCCATAGTTGCAATTACCCCGGGACACCTTACAGGTTTTATAATAATGTATAGTTACAGATATTCAAAATGGTCTATGTAATAATAGGTGTACATTTTATTACTGGAACGGTAGTGGTCAGACTAATTGAACAGGTACTTATAAGTGTATAAAAAAAATTGTGACGGTTTTTGTAGATGCATTTGTGAATAATATTGATGTATTTTAATTGAATAAAAAACGTTATAAAATAAATTGAATGATTTTGTTGATTATTTATAAACGCATAATTCCTGATATATTTTTTTATTAGGTAGGTACTTAACTGCTAGAAAAATTTAAGAGTGTAGAGTACCTAAGTATTCAGTTCGGATAATGAAACTAAAACAACGTTCACTAATATAACGAACATGGTCAAAAAATTATAATATTTTGAAGACCTTTAATTTATACAAAAGTGCGGATTTATACAAATATGCAAAAGTGTCGATTTTCTATGGAGGTCCAAATAAATAACTCATAAATACGACCTTTGAATGGCGTGTTTTGTTGTCGGAGGCCAAGACCCACCAAGGGTTCCTGAGCCAGCCAGCACATTAAGTAAGTAAGTACACCCACAGAATAAATACAATAAATTAGGGTGTAGGTAATCTAAAAATCTGCACCATCTGCCATGAAGAACGGAGTAAACTCCTTGATCCGGTCAATCATAGGTAGGTTCATCATCACAAACAGAACCACTCAAAATGAAACAGTAACACCACACTAATCATACGATAGAACTTAAACTAGTTGGAAAGATAATCCTACATTTGAGACAATGTTAGGTAGGTAAATTAGGTAGGTAGGTTGGTTAATTATAACAGAAAATAACAACTATTAAACACAAATAAAGGCAATAAAATTGCAACCTAAACCAAGATGCTCTTTTTGGAACTGTGCCTAGCCAGCTACTTGTGGTGCTGTAAAAACAACATGATAGGTATCGTATATGATACCTAATAATAAATATGGTAAGTAGGTACAGTTAGCATCAAAAGTATCTAAGCATCTCCGGCGGTCAAAAACATCTGAACAATTATACGAAAATAAACCCTATTTCCTACTATATAACATTTGTTTTTACCTTAACAAAAAATAACATGACAGATAAATTAATTTGATTTCTTTGTGAGTTGAAATAAGGTTTGATATCGTAAAGCTGTTCAGATATTTATGAACACTTAACATGCTTAGATACTTTTGATGCTGACTGTACTACATGATTGAAATTGAAATGTTTACGCCCACGAAAACATTGCATAAGAAATTGTATACCTTTCGTCGCCTCGTACGACACCCAACGAAGGGAAGAAATAGGGTGGCACACATTTTATGTTTATGGGCACACTGCTGGTATTGGGGACTTTTCAGTTCATAGATGGTGTTGACAAAATACCTACAACAAACATAACCCTCTTTCTGGCGCAGTCGGTTAATAAGCGTCGACCGACACCGAGTGTCTTGGTGGAGCGAAACACGTGTAGAGTAGAACATTTGGTGAGCCAGGTTTTATTGAATAACGTAAAACTACTTTGTCTAATGGGTATTTAGAAGCAAAGATCTCGATACAATCTTGTTAACGACTTATTAATCCATAGATTTCCACAAAATAACTTGATTTTTGATATGAACTTTTAAATGAAGAAAATTCTTCAGCAGACGTGGTTTTAAACTCAGGTCACTACGTAATACCTATATCTAGCAAGATTCAAAGACGTCTTTTGAGCATGAGTGAGTTGAGTCATTGAGTCAAATACGTAGGTAGGTAGGGAATTCGAAACTCTCATTTCATTTCTGAACACCAGCATAGCTAGCATGCCGCAGTGATACAGCGCTATCACATCTTAGCTCTCTTTCTATTTGCGTGCGAACGAACGAGATAAAAGAGTGTAGCATACTACGAGTGCTGCCTGTGTTATATTGATATGCCTTTTCTTGTACTTTAGTTCAGCATAATTACCATTTTCAGTGCTATGTCGCTTCAACGCCATCTATAAAGGCATCTAGAACTGTTGATTTACTTTATAAATTAGCAATCAGAAATCCCGCATTGCATTTCGTTTTCAATAGCGCATCTCTCCTATCCCTATCTTAAAAGCTTTATTGAAATAACAAACAAAGAAATAATGAGCTGCGATTAAAAAATGACTAGCTAGTCACAAAGGCAACCCCAGAGTCACAACTACAATGGGTAATCTTCACCAAGTGGCCCTAAATTAAAAATAAGTCCACCCTTCGCGGCAGGGAGCCTTCCCCTCCCGACCAATCACAGCTCATGACGTCATCGAATTGACAGTTGTTGAATGACAGTTTTAAAGATGGCACCGTGATGCTTTTATTCTTGTTTTTGTTATTATTATTATTTAGCGCTTTAGAAATGTCCCCTCTATAAATTATTTATCGTTGAAAGTTATAGTGGATCAACGTCTGTCATTATGATATCGAATATCGGCTTCAGAACGCAATAGTAAAACTTATACTAGGTAGGTAGGTAGGAAACAATAATTTCACGACAATAATCTCATTCGGGTTGGTCTGAAGTTTTACTACTTCTACCAACTATCATTTTAAGCGTATTTAGAATAGCATAGGCATTTTTTTTGCGTTGAGACTAACGTGATACACCAACATTTTTTTTATTAGCAACACAATTTTAAAGGTGTATTCAGAGATGCTGGTTCAGATAATTAAACTAAGCAACATTCCCTTTGGAACCTAAGTTTAGACCGTCCATTCAAAAGTGCGGATCAGCCGATTGATTTTCCATGGGAGGCTGGATTTTTCTCGAATCTGTTTATACGTTGGTATTTCCCGAACGGATGCACTACACAATGTCTAGTTAAAGTCTGTATGGTTCTTAACCTTAGGCAATTACCCCAGGGGGAATGTTGTTGATCAGGTAGGGCGGGGTAATCTGCTATCGGCATCAATTAATCTAGGTAGGTATATATCGCTCCTCTGGGTCTTGAATCATAACAGTAGGTAGGTATAACATGAATATAATATAGGGTCCTTCTTAATATGCTGACACTTTTTTAAGGAGATGATCAGACCGTCAAACTCACAAACCAACATCGAAATCGCAAAGAAAAAATCTGCCGTTCCATACAAAACTGCGAACCTGATCGAGCCAAATACATTTTTTTCGCGATTTCGATGTTGGTCCCATAGAGAAAGTTGTTCAGTTTGATGGTCTAATCATCACCTTAATAAAGTGTCAGCATATTAATAAAGACCCTGTATTTATTTGCACTAAATTAGAAGATCCCTCTATTACTATTTACGTCTTCTCCATTAGGTATCAAATCGTCTGCAGTTTACAATAATATTTTTGTATTTGTCATCGGTAGGTACGCCATGTGTGCAAAATTTCAGATCACTAGGTGTATTTAACGGGATGTGGGTGAAAATCCGATTACAAGATTTGTTTAGTAGAAAAAATAAATAGACAGCTTCAAACTTAAATAAAATTGTTAAAATTCCTTTGATATCTTTGATCGAAGCATATTATGAGAGTAAAAAGCAACATTTATAATTTTGAATAAACCCATACGGATGTAAACGATGTAGGTAAACGAAAAAGGACTACCTAGTTACTTAAGGGGCTACCTCCTGGTTTTTGGGTAACTTTGTAACCATTTTATTCTTTAACTAAGTATGACACTTTTAGAGCTGAAAAATAAACTGAACCATCTACACGATATGAGAAGGGATGTGGTTTTTCTTGAAATCGATTTTAATGATTAAAACTGAAGAAAAGAGAATCTAAAATCACCCCTTTTTTCCAGTTGTAACCATTTTTAACCCCCGACGCAAAAAGAGGGGTGTTATACTCTTACATTTTTAATCGGAAGAATAATGAATGAAAAAAATGAATATTTACAATATTGTTCACAACACAATTTAGAATGATGTGGTTTTCTTACTTTAAAATCAACTCATTTTATCGACGCGCTCGTTCGCATATGTTCGCGTAGGTATGGAGAGTCGTGGTCCGAGAATGATACGCCTTAAATAAAATGTTGAAAAAAAAACCCACGGCTGATGCAGACATTTTCAACAGCTTAGCTCACCGAATGAGATTCAAAAATCGCTCTCCAGTAATGAACTACAATTTTTCAGTTTTATGAGTTTATGTTTAAATGAAATTGGGAACAGAGATGGCAATGGCAGCTCCCGACGGATTTTCTAGGGTTTCGTTGCGTACCTACTACTTTCTTTTAGTAGAGGGTTTTTCAAAAAAATTATTTAATCCTTTTTCGATTACAACGTTTACATCCGTCGTGGATTTTTTTTTTCAAAATAATTCGCACAATTCTTGGTTAGAGATAGATCACAAACCAAAAAGCTTTTATATCACCGCATCCCCCGGCGCGGTGGGTGGGGCGGACCAGCACAGGGCTCCCCCCGTCCCTCTCCTCTGCAACCCCGGCGAGGCTGCGCCCGCGTCACTCTGTCATCAACCACCTCTGACGTAAATAGTGACGTACTAGTAAATCCAGTTTTTTCTTCTCGTGTTGTGAGTTTTACTACATTTTGAATTTTAATGTAAGTAGTATGCTAGATTTAATTAGCAGTGCGATTTATTTTTATTTGATGCGAATGTATTTTTTAAATATAATTTTTGGAATGCTTTTTGCGAATTAAAATATAAGTTTCAATTCAAAAAAATACGCCGGTAGTGTAAACCGTTTCTACAAAATTGATAACTGAATAACATTTGATAAAAAATCTGTTTGAAATAGCAAATACATTTTTTATTGTTTGCCAAGCTATAGTTTTTGGAGTGCTTGCAAAAAGGTCTAACTCAGTTCTCATTTATTTACGATTGTCCACATAGAAAACTTGACTCTTGACTGAGAGTATTTTGAGAGTCTTTACATGAATCAAAACATTGTCAGGAAAATAACATACCTACTATTAAGCAGTGTAGGTATCCACTTTTTTTGTGTGTAGTGTATCCACTAAAGTAACATACCAATTACCAACCAAATACCTACAGTAACATTCCCATCAAACGAGACATAATTTGGTCCTATGAAATGTGCGGATACTTTGAATATGTTGAATACCTCTGCATGAATATCCTCGGGGTTATAGTCATGTGCTTTTTGTATGGGCATACCGTCGGTCGCCGTCGTTCGCCGTCGATGTGACATCACACCGGGGCTTGTTAAGACTGCGGTAGGTCTACAACAGCTCAAATGTCAAGAAGTTGATACCGCCATGCCACTGAGGATGCCATGCGGGCGAGAGGTCTGAAGGAGGACCCTTCTAAGGGCTTACTTATTTTAACTCTATTGAATGAGCATAATTTATGGAAAATAAATAAAATGATAAAAGTAGTTCACAGCCTATCTATACCTTCTAGTTACGTATAGCAAAGATTCTAACTGCCCCAAAAAGGGATTATGGTCGTGAGCTCGGAGCTCGTGAGTTTTTACTTTTATGAAAAACTAGTGTTTACCAGCGACTTCGTCCGCACAAATTATATCTTAAGCTATCAAACAAAAAAAGTTTCATTAAAATCGATTCAGTAGTTTTAGCGTGATGCGCGAACAAACACACAAACAAACAGACAGACACAATTTCTAAAAAAGGTTGATTTCGAGTCAGGGATACCTAAAAACCATATCGTAATCTTTTTTTGTAAATATCTCAATGTACAGACACACTTCAGATACAGTTTTAATAGTTTAGATAAATAGTTTACCATTAGTTCTTTTTTTTGCTAGTATCGTCATTCGACACCCTACTATTTGTAAAATGTGATAAAAATGTTATAAAAACCTAATGTTTTAAATATTTTTAGAAAAATTTTGTAGTTTTGCACTTGGTGACGTCATACCTCTACCACAAACGATTCTTATTTGAAAAAAAAAGCTTTATTAAGAAGTTGACCACTCCATAAACAATGATGAATTTCTGACCACTCTATAGCAGCCCTTTGTGTACCCTACCTATCTATGTTTATACTTTTCCGAGTACTTCGGAGACGCTACGAAAGTGCTACGGCCGGCGGCCTACGACCGCGACGCGACGACACAGTAGTAATTACGGTTACGAAATGTGCCGAGCGAAGTGAAAATTTAATTCTAAACTTTGGCTAAGTTTCTGACTACCCCGATAGGGATTACAGGTGTGAATGAGTTCTATGTATGGTTTACTGCCATTTTCCTACAAAAAGAAGGTTATGGTGATAATTTAGTTTTTAAACTGTTAATTGCTACGCCCTTTATATAGGGTCCTTCTTAATATGCTTACACTTTTTTAAGGGGATGATCAGACCATCAAATTGAACAACTTTCTCTATGGGACCAACATCGAAATCGCGAAAAAAAAATCAGGTGTCCCATACATTTGGCTTGAGTCGGTTTGCACTTTCGTATGGGACACCTGATTTTTTTTTCGCGATTTCGATGTTGGTCCCATAGAGAAAGTTGTTCAATTTGATGGTCTGATCATCCCCTTAAAAAAGTGTCAGCATATTAAGTTGGACCCTATATATATTACATTCGTACGAAACATGAGTAAGTGAATAATTTATCATTTATTGAACTCATGTTGGTAACGAAGACGTAGAGAAAAGATTTAGGAACACTATTCTAGGTTATAAATATGAAATCAAGTCATACTGTTTACATACTAATGGGTATAGTATGGGTGTAGTATAGTTTAGGAAATATAACTTCTTTTTCTATAATTTTCTTTGAAATAATAAACATTTGCTATAATAAACGTTAGATATAAATTTAAGACCTATAATTTGATAAAGTATAAAAAGACAACGGCGACACATCAAGCGGTACGCAAAACCAAAATAAGATTGCCGCGTGTAGGTATAGAAATCTATACGTCGCGCGGCCTGCTTATGTTTGTTTTGCGTAGCTTGATGTGTCGCCGTGTGTACATGTACAAAATTAAATCTATCTATAAGGTCACGCCTCTTTCCCTGAATGGGATCTAGGCAGAGACCAGGGAGCGCCACTTGCTACGACCGGGAGACCTAAAAACCTCTCTCGCCTCATTTACATCCATACGTCTCTTCAGACAATGCGCCCGCGCCGGTTTTGAGTAGCTGCATCTAACCTCACCTTTTTGTAAGAAAGAAGTACTTAACTTATAGGTACGTCTTAAGAGGAAAATAACGTTTATAGGGATCCGTACCCTAAGGGTGAAAATGGGTACCTATTCAATAAGCCTACGCTATCCGTCCGTCCGTCCGTCTGTCTGACTGTCTGTCCGACCTATTTAGGGATGTAACTTTTGAACCGTAATACGTAGACAGTTGAAATTTTCACATTTTTGTAAGTTAATAATAGTATGTTGTGTGGTTATGGTTATACATGTGGTACGAAGGCGTTAGTGCTCGAGTAGCCGACTCGCACTTGACCGGTTTTATTACCGATACATGGTCTGACCGGTTTAAGTTTAGCTAACTTCTATAATCCAAGCTACTTTTCTAGGCTCATTTTGAAAATGTTTACAAGGTGTTACAAAAGTAAAACTAAACATTTAAAACTTTTAAAGGGGTTGTTTAGACCATCAAACTGAACAACTTTCAATATGGGACCAAAATCAAAATCGCCAAAAAAAAATTATGTTCTATACTCTACAAATAGAGTAGATTTGTAGTTTAGTATGGAAGATCACTTTTTTTTCGCGATTTCGATTTTGGTCCCATAGTGATAGTTGTTAAGTTTGATGTTCTAACCCCTTAAATGTTTTAAATTTGTTGTTTTTGTAACAACTTGTATAAAAACACATGACTAAATTACAATTCCGTCATTGATTGTTAGCGTTAAATTAATTTGGGATTGAATTCGATAACGCTCTTGTTAAATGTTAGTAAAATTAATTTTCTCCTACTTGATAAGTCGTTAATGCAGTAGTTATGTTCTGCGGACACGCTTGCTGGAGTTAATTTCTCTTGTAATCTTTAGGCATTACCAGTTGTTCTTTGGCTGACGAATAATAAATAACACTTGTAAGTTAACTGTAAATTTTTATTATTTTTTAGTACTTTTGTATACAGGGTCCAACTTAATATGCTGACACTTTTTTAAGGGAATGATCAGACCATGAAACTGAACAACTTTCTGTATGGGACCAACATCGAAATCGCGAAAAAAAAAATCAGCTGTTCTATACTAAACGGCAAACCTACTCGAGCAAAATGTATGGGACAGCTGAGTTTTTATTCGCGATTTCGATGTTGGTCCCATAGAGAAAGTTGTTCAGTTTGATGGTCTGATCATCCCCTTAAAAAAGTGTCAGCATATTAAGAAGGACCCTATATATTTTGTTTTGTTTAAAAAATAAACAGAATCCTTCTTAATATGCTGACACTTTTAAAGGGCGTGATCAAACAGTGTCAAACCTTACAACTTTCTCTAGCCGTAGAAAAAGTTGTTCAGTTTGACGGTCTGATCATCCCCTTAAAAAGTGTCAGCATAATTAGGTACTAAGAAGGACTCTATGTAAGGATACTCTTATCGGTTCGGTTTGCTCCCATAGTAGTAAAAGTTGTTCTGTTTGATGGGTAGAGTATGTGATTTTAAGGTTCTTGATACTTTTCCTTACACCCTGTATAGAAATCGGAAAATCTTTCCGTCCTGATTGATTTGAAACACGCCAGCTGCGTGCACGCAGCAGGATGACTACCGACTGTTGACATTGATGCTTTATTACAATTCTATTCTGTAATAGTAACAAACGAGAAAAGTTATTGTTTTATATTGCTGGTGCAAATTTGTTACAATTATACTTCAAATAGAGTTGATAGTAAATAGTGCAGTATAATAGAATAGTAAACTACCTATCTAACTACGAACATTAACATTATGCATGCTCGAATTAAATAAAATCATTACATCATTCCATCATTACTAAATTATATTCACTCGCCTCCCCAAACTATTATTTCCTATCAAAACCAATATTTGTTTGCAATATTACTTCCAAACTAATGTCTATCTCATCGCTAAAAATTCAAACAAATTCCCAAAAAAAACCGTTTGCAATACCAACAAAGGTCTTTACAACAGTTTTTGCCTCTCGATTGTAAAAGCAAGAAGCTACCGACTTTCCGATGTTATTATGGAGTCGCTATTGTTAAAATCTTTTCAATAAAATCCTCTAACAACACTCTTATACCAAGTACATAAGTGAGAAAATGGTTTGATACGTGGGCCTTGAGGGGAACAGACTTAATCCATCGAAGCGCACCGGGTTTTACGGCCCGGATGATCCGGTATTGTCCGGTACCCTACTTAGCCGGCTCATCTCGGGCTAATTACCTGTGGCCCAAAGTAATTATAGAGGTGCAAAAAACGCAATTTTTACTTGTTAAAAGTGACCGACAAACAAATAGTGAGAAATGTTAAATGCTACCGTAAGTTTTGTTCTTGTTGACGCAAATAGTCTCGTAGTTTGCATTTGTGTGTTCTGAGAAAGAGGATTATTATTTGAGAGATGGTACCTACTCTTTTGATTCCAATAAAAAAGGACTTTGTAAAAGTATTGATATATTAGAATAAGTACATTACTTATATTATTATACAAAAACTCAGGACGGTATTCCCTTATGGGTTAGTCAAGAACTTAGCCACAACAACCATAATTACATTATTTAACTTTTAATAAAACATCATTCGTTTGTTCACATCCTGTGTTTTAGACATTGGCTCTAGGCATTTTGCTTCATAGGCATGGTGTATTTTTGGGTACTTACCTCCTTCGCTCAAAAGGACAATCAACAAGCTGCCAGCACATGCATGTTTTAATTGGTGCAGCAATGTTCACTTGTAGTATTTTTAAGTTTCAGTATGTTATGTCGTTTTGTGAAAACTGGCTAGTATTTTCCCCGCTTTATCCCTTAGTTACCTCATATGAAAATATCTCGATTATTGAACGGAATGGAACGAAAATAGTACCTATACTCGTAGGTATGACCTACCCATAAGTGAGTTTCTGGTCGCATCTTCTCTACAAACAACACTACAAAACCTTCCAAAGCGGTGGTAGAGTCAAAAAATTATGTCAAAACGCTGCTAGGCATGTAATATTATGAGAAAATTTTCAAAAAGATGATGAAGTAACAAAAACGTAATACCTTAGAAAAAGTATATATGTCTAGATGGAGCCTCACTGTTTTACCGTATAAAACAAAAGGGGCCAAGTGCGTGAGGCGCCATACAAATTATGTATGTGTGCGTGTATATGTATAGGGTTTAGGAGCCAGTACTGATTCCATTTTTTTTCGACGCTTTCGTATCTTCGACTGTCAATCTTGTCATATAACTTTATCAAAGCTTAATAGGTACTTATCAAACATTACAAAGCATCACAAAACCAAAGAGATGCAATAAATTCTGCGAGTTTCTTATTCATAATGGTGACGATGATGATTATATCTCCAGAAGATGACGATGTGGCACAGCTAATAACACAATAAGCCGTACTGGCTTTTTTTGTTTTTAGATTTATTTTCTATAATACATTCAATACATCTACAAAGAAACCATAAGGAAGTAGGTATGCTTCCTTTCTAAATGTTTTACACAAGCTGTAGTTAAGGGGCTACCTGCCGGTTTTGGGTAATTTTGTAACCATTTTATTCATTAACTATGGCACTTTTTGAGCTGAAATTTAAACTGAACCATCTACAGGATATGAGAAGTGATGTGGTTTTTCTAGAAATCGATATTAATGAATAAAACCGAAGAAAAGGGACTCTAAAGTCACCCCTTTTTTTCCAGTTGTAACCATTTTACTCTTACATTTTTAATCGGAACAAAATGAAAATTTACTATATTGTTCACAATACAATTTAGAATGATGTGGTTTTTTTACTTTTTCGAAATTAATAAAAAATCATCGAATTTTTCAAAGAAAACAGCTAAATTCTGACCGGAGCCACGCGCTCTTTCTCATCGATTAGTATGGAGAGTGAGTGAGAGGAGAGTGGTCCACGACGGATACACCTTAACACACCAAACTAGACGTGCCCGCGACTACGTTTGCAGACCACTGAATACATGCAAATTATGAATGAGCCGATATAATGATGCTCTATGTTAAATAAGCAATATGCTTTTCTAAAAACTTTATCGGAATCATTTTAGTTGTTTTGAAGTGATGCATGCACAAACAGACCAACAGAAGAGAAATAAAAACATAAAATAAAAATAAAATAACCATGTTTTGGATTTTTATGTTATTTTCAATTTACTTAATACATACATACATAAACTCACGCCTTTTCCCCAATGGGGTAGGAAGAGATTATGGATCTCCATTTTGGGCGGTTCTGACACACCCTCTCTTGCTTCCTCTAAGTCCATACATCTTGTCATACATTCCGTCGATTTCAGCTGCTTTTACCTGGCATTTTTTAATGACGTCCTTGATCTGATCTAGGTACGTCCTCCTATAATATTCTGCCTGCCTATAATCTTTTTATTAAAATTGATAAGGTTGGAATCTTGTCAATGCAACTATCTGATAATTGCAACTATGGAGCAATTGCACTTATAAGAATCTCTTATATACGTATATGCAGCGGGACCCTGTGTCACAATGGTTTAGGACCTAAATAATCTAGTTGGTATGTATTTCTACCTATCGATTTAAAAACGTAAAAATTTCGACCTTTGCAAATGAATGAGGAAAAAACGAAATAAATCTGTGCTGTGCCAGCGGGGCCCTTTGTTAATTGAAAGTTTACAGACTAAAATGAACTTGTATTCATGGAGCCTCCTATTTCTACCTTCCAAATAACTTTACACTACACCCTAGATATAAATTCATAGTTTTTGATGTGGATTAACAAAGTATTTACTTTAGCAATCTTGTAAACATAAGTTTTCATCCATTCCATTTATTTGTCGTAGTCTTTGCAAATACTGGGAAAAAAAAAGTAAAATCAGACGAATAATAAAACTTGCATCAATTCGATGGCCCTCAGGGAGTCGATACAATGTTCACTAATACTAGAACAAAGTGAATAATGAACAATCGCAAGCGCAAGCACCTCTCGGCTTTGAGCACGCAAAGATGTCAGCGCGCATTGCGCATTCAACAATAGCGCATTATTTTCTTACATTTGTTGCGGTTATTCTTCGATTATTTCTTTTTCTTTATAGTTTGAATTTGAAGAGCTCTTAAAAAACCGCTAGCGAGTTACTTGGGCACTTGAGGGTTGATTCGCACGGTCACTGTGTGAAACAACTATTTAAAACCTACCTACCTACCTAAAAAGTTTCTCATCTATCCTATTAAAGAGTATTAAAGTTCCTTTCTTTTTGTATTCTTTATTCTTATTTCGTATACAAGGTATTATAAAAATACAAATAAACATTTAAGGGGGTGGTTTAGTTTAGACCATCAAACTGAACAACTTTCACTATTGGACAAACATCGAAATCGCATAAAACTACAAATCTACTTGAGCTAAATGTAAAGGACAGCTGCTTTTTTTCGCGATTTCGATGTTGATTCCTTAGACTAATAATAGTCTAAGGTTGATCCATAGTGAAAGTTGTTCAGTTCGATGGTCTTTTAAACCCCATAAAAGTTTGTGCTTAGGCTATGCTTAAAAGTTTTAAATGTTTATTTTTACTTTTGTAACACCCAGTATATATACAGGGTGTAAGGAAAAGCAAATTAACCTTTAAACTACATACTCTGTCCCATACGAGGGGAGGGTCGAGTAGGTATTGCAGTTTAGAATGGGACACCTGTTTTTTTTTCGTTCTGATAGATTTGCTCCCACAGTAAAACCATCGTTTGATGGGTAGAGTAGGTTAATGATACTTTTACTTACATCCTGTATATTATGTTATGTTCTTCTTAATATGCTGAGTGCTGACTCAGACCGTCAAACTGAACAACTTTCTCTATGGGACTACCACCATCGAAATCGGGAAAAATATCAGCTGACCGATACATTAGGTTTGCAGTTTTGTATGGAACAGCTAAATTTATTTTGCGATTTCGATGTCGGTGCCACAGAGAAAGTTGTTCAGTTTGACGGTGCGTCAATCCGTCACCGTGTGTGCTTCTACGTGCGCTGCGGTTTTTTACAACTTCTTGCTTCACAAATGACGGACTGACGTCGGCCGCTCCGTCAATGCGTCATCGTGTTAGTGTAATAAATTTTAGAATTTAAATTTTTATAGTTCATATTTTTGTTTTTTGGTTTCAGGGGTTACAGAAATAATTTTAATTGAAAGGAAACCATGGAGATGCAAGCAATGCCGACTTCATCAAGTGAGTGACTTTCCGTACCTAATCCGTTCGCACGGTGGGTGGTGCATCATCGCAAATGTCAGGAAGTATTTTTCAGACATCGAATTCCGGCGGTAGTATATACCTACATCAGTCAGTACCCCACCCCACCTCATTTCTACCCTTGTGGGTACAGCATAAAAGCACCCACGTGCGGAACAACTAAGGGATAAAAGTTGATGAAAAAACTATAGCACAGATTACTAATAAGTTACTACCATAGCGCATAGGTAAAGCTAGGCCGGGTCATATTTTGCTGGTTTTTAGAAGCTATCTTCTCGTTCCAAGGGTTCGTTCGGGTAGTGGGCTCGGTGGTGTAATTGGTTAGCACGTTTCCCCGGTTTGGAAGAGCGTGGTTTCAAGTCCCGCCCGAGACAAATTTTTCAATCTTTAATTTGATTCGAAGTAGCACAACATGGCTGTAACATGTTTACAATCAATAATATCATTCTATTTTAAAGACATACAAATGAATGAAAAATATATATATCGGTACCAATGATCTTCAACATCTCGGCTTTATTTGCTATGAAGTATTTTCTTATTTTTCTATAAAATACCTACATAATGAAACTTGTTTTCAAAGGAAATCCTACTAGGTAGGTACTATTTGAAAAAGTCTTTATTATTGTGAATCTATAATACCTACTTTATAAGTTGAAGTCACTTTTACTTGCGATACAAACCATTGTGTAGACAATAACTAGCTATGAAGTTTTTTTTAATGAATTAATTAGATAATTATAAAATTTGGTGTTTATGATTTTCCTATTTGATTTCCTTGGATTAGAAGGCACCGACATAATGAAGGACAAGCCAGTCAAAAATAGGAACCTACTAAAATGACGTGGTTTAGTAGAGGTGAGGCGGCCTCTGAAAGAGTCAAGGTCGTTCGGAAGGGGGTTTAAGTAGGTAGTTGTTAAGTAGGTATAGGTAGGTAACCGAAGCTTTATTGTCAAACAACTTTCTGATCAATTCTTGTTGCTTATTCCCTTTTCTATCACTCCATCCGAATCACCTCTTACAAACCTCTTCTGTACCAAGTGTGCAATGGCTAAGAGACTCTTTCATGGGCGAGTCCGATACTCTTGGCCGGTTTTTTACTATAAAGCCAAACAACCAAATTGTCACCTGATCAGCATTGGCACCCAGTTAGCATACCCATCTGACGTCAAAACTATCACTCAATGAGATATTTTATCAAGAGCGGATGAGATGGCGTGAGCCGGTCAATTATGGCACTTGCTCGGTGGCATCCCGCACGGCACGGTGCTGTGACGCGTCATCGAGTCATTCCCACGCGGCGCCTGCGCCGGCCGCGGCGCTGGGCCATCTGCCTCCGCTCTCACTCTCACCCCTATCTCACTGCGAATTTGTTAACTATAACCTACTGTCCATGATAGTTAATTAGTTGTTGATTGATTGCAGTTCATTAGTAGGTAACTACCTACTTACCTAATCATTTATAGAATATCAATAATAAATATAGTTAGGTACATTTATGAATGGCGATAGTTTATTACTAATACCTACGAAAGGTTAGTGGGTGCGTATATAAGGTCTAACAAAATTTGGTGAAACTAGTTTAAGGGAATGATCAGACCATCAAACTGAACAACTTTCTCTATGGGACCAATATCGGAATCTCGAATTAAAAAAAAGCTGTCCCATACATTTAGGTCGAGTAGGTTTGTATGGAACAGCTGATTTTTTTTTCGCGATTTCGATATTGGTCCCATAGTGAAAGTTGTTCAGTTCGATGGTCTGATCATCCCCTTAAAATAGTTTCAGCTAATTTTGTTAGACCTTATATATAAGGTGTAACAAAGCACCCTATTTACTTACTTATATTAACTGAATAACTTTCAATATGGAACTGCATTGTGAAATTTGTTCAGTTTTATGATCTAAACCACCCCATTAAATTTTACTCTATGGTGTTTTTGTTACACTCTGTAGAAGACTATCAATATAAGACGTTGATTTCTCAAGTTAGTAGCACATAAGAAAACTGAATGGTAAAATTTAATAAGGTGAAATAATAGTTATTTGTTATGCATGGCTGCAAAGTTGTTTTTAGGCGCGAGTACTTGTATTGAAACCTAAGCAAGCGAAGGAGTTCAAATATAGAATCCTGAGCGTATCGAAGGTTTCAAAGGTACGAGATGCAGAATAATAAAGAATGCAAGAAGAATAAAACAATAGCGAGGAAAATGTAAGGTGCAAGCACTGAGTTAATTGGATGTACAGAGCGAACATCGCGCTTCATGAGACGTTGACCCATTCTATTGATTGCATTGAATTTAGTGTATATATTTTACTCTGTCTCACTGCGGTCACGTGTAGCAGTTTGATTGAAAAAAAAAATATGCATAAAAAAGCCAAAAATTCATTGATCAAATTTTAAAAGAACTACGAACGAAATACAAAATTTTAAAAGACGAAATGGTTGTTTGATCAAAAGTACGAAAGGCCAAAAGTTGATACATCAAAATTTAAAATGTTAAAAATACTATTGGCCGAATCTTTCAAAGGCCAAATGGACGAAAGATCAAAAGGTTGAAATATCATTTCATCAAAATTACATTTAGGTATAATCTCTTTGTTGCCACTCAAATAAATTATAGTGAAGGACAAACCTATGCGCGAAAAAGAGAAGACAATAATATGCACGAAAATATGCAAAGTTCGCTAAGTTAGCAACAATTTTTTTTTCTTTCTCGCACGTTTCTTTTGATCTGGACTGGCAGTATAGACAAATAATTGAATAGAAAGATTCGAATTTTAAAAACTCTTTCCACGCAAGCGGATAAAATGCACTTTTGCACTCAGATTTCGAATGATAAACAGAATCTTTCCGAACTTGTGAGGTGAAAAACACTTTTCCTCGCTATTATTGAACCTAATAAATCTTATACACGTGTCCTTATGATCTGAGCACGTGGCGCTCACTCATTCTAATAAAAGTTCATTGCGTTTTCTCCTCTCCTTATTTGTAGTTCATGGTTGCAATAGCAGATTTAACTTTTCTTTGAAATATTACTTAGTTATAGAGCAAAACTTATGCAAAGGAAACATTTTCAGGGCCCTGGAGTGCGATTTTTGAATCTCATTCGGTGAGCTCAGCAGTTGAAAATTACAAAATTCCTATGGAGATATGCATATTTCTACTGCTGATTTGACATTAAAAAATCGCACTTCTGAAGTAAGATTTTTGAAAGTCAAAATCAGCACTCGAAAGATGCCTTCTCCTAATTTTGTCATTTTCAACTGCTGAGCTCACCGAATAAGATTCAAAAATCGCGCTCCTGCTTCATGCTGATGATTTTTAAGGATGTTAAGACCATCAAAAACCTTTGGAGTAGGTTTGCAGTTTTGTATGAAACAGCCGAGTTTTATTCCAATTTCGCTGTTTGTCCGTTAGATAAAGATGTTTAGTTTGTGATCCTATTAATAAACCGTCATAGGTCCCTATTTAGTTCCGTGGCGTGGGGGGGGATAATAAATTTCGGGGGGGGGAGGGGGATTTTCATTGGAAAACGATGAAAAATGTTTAGCTTTAACCACTGTTCCATACAAATATTTGGATTTCGGGGGGGGATAAATCCCACCTATCCCCCCCCCCCCCCCCCTGGATACGTGCTTGGCGACGTAGGTGTACCAGTCAGGAAGCTAGCATCTATACTTGCAGTCCACTATTTACGACTGCGTGTCTTTAACATACTACCTCCTTAAACTAAAAGCGAATCAATTTACAACTGCATTTATGTTAAAATTTTAAGTAGGTACTAGCTGAATACTTCAAACGGTCGTGATTTTCTTTTTATGTAGGAATGTTCACCGAAAATTAACCGTTGAATGAGATTACTCACAGATGAACAAACCTATAAATTAGTCATATCAACAACCCCTCTATCAATCGATGTGGGAACTTAACCTCCCATTGCATAAAAATTACAATTTAAAACGCATCTCGTTTCGTAGATTCGTGAGGTAATTTAACCCTGCGTGTGACGCACGCGATGCCTGCCGCCCTGTCGGGCAGGGTCGCAGGGCTGCGCGGGCGCACAGGGCACAGGTGACCGTTCGCACGCCCGCGCCCGATCACTATCGCACGGATGACACGGATGCTATACTTCTGTTAATTATACTCGTATGAGGTACCCTTTGATTTTGTGGTTACAATATAGGGTTAATTTTAATTTTAGTTGCGACAATTTTGTAAATAATTGTACTTTTAATTTGTTGTTTATAGCTACTTACAGGTATATTCATTACTTTCCCTTTGTCGTGCTCAAATTAAATATTTTATCACTCGCGACAATTTTTCCCGCGTAGGTAGTCAGAAGTGTTCTAAATGTTTTTTAGAGGAATCTTAATCTTAACTATTATATAACCGTAAAATCATGAGGAACAAAAAAGTAGCGGTTTACTTCATATAAAATCAAATAACACTCGATAGCGCGATTTAAATGACATGCAGCGCCATCTCAAAATTGTTAGTTTGTTTGTTTGTTCGCACATCACGAAAAAACTACTGAACCGATTTTGATGAAACTTTTTTTGTTTGATAGCTTATGATCTGACTTAAAATCTGGTATATAATTTGTGCGGACGAAGTCGCGGGAAAACACTAGTAAGTATCAAATATTTTTGGTGCATGTTAAGGAAAACTGTAAACGACAAAACAGCAACCCAATGTAGCATAGGTATTCATAATATCCACATTTCACAACCAATGCCCAAACTGGTCCATTGTACTAATTGCTAACGGACACTGACAGTGGAATCAATACACGTGATATGAAAGCATGCACCTTTGTTTCCTTCCTCACGGTGCCAGTGTTTTCCATGACCGAATAATTTTGTGTTACAAATCGTACACAAGCTCCTAGAAAATCATAGGGGTCTGATACAGGCTGGGAGAGAACCACCATCTTCCGTAGAAGGCAACTAGACAGTCTAGGCTTTTAATTATTATCATTTATCTTTATAAAGTCATATTCATATCACACAGAAATTAAATAAATAAATGCTAAAGTTTAGTTTTCTTTCTCAACAGATCTCACGTGTAGGTACCACGTACGGGACCTGTCATTATCTATCGTCAATGGCCGTTTTATTGAGTCGTATTAAAATTGTTCCCAGACCCCACTTCTTGGCTTTTATATATTCCTTTGTCTATGGTTCGTTTTGTGAATATCTTTTTTTTTTTAAATCTACATTCGACACCGCGCTTCCTGCCCTGCAAGTGTATTTTGAATTCACGTGCACCGTTGAAATGGGATGTCTTGTCTCGGATGAATGGGAATGCCTTTGTGCCTTCTCGACTATAGCCGTGTTTGGAAGTATATTAATAAAGGCGTATTATCTCTGGCTTTGCTAAACGGCGTGTTGTGTCGTGGGACCGTATTTACAGATCGACTGATGAAGTCGCAGGAAAAAAACTGCACGCACCTTTTGTTAGGTTTCGGTTGAGTGGTCGATGCATTGAAATAGCGATCTTTTAACTTGAATATCAGCTGGTTTTATATTTCATGCCGTTTATAATGTTCATGTTGGATTATTTTAATGAAAATAACGGTTTCAAACATTACATCATTTCTAGAAAAGGCTAAATAATATTGAATATTTTATCCGCATTCGTACAATTGAATGGAATACCTAGGCAGACCTAGGTAAGTAAGTATGAAGCACAAACAATCAATTACTTAATTGAATTGTTTTCCGCCGGTGCCGCCGCCGGCTGGGTACAAATCTAGGTCCGGCGCCTACGCTACGCTACGCACGCAGGTACCTACCTACCTAACCTCGAACTCCGTTCCATGGGGGGTTAACTTATAGTCTGTTACACAAACTAATTAGAAGAACTACCTTGTCTGATAGGTGTCCAGGTCAATGACACAAGCACGTAAAAAATCCCTTGAGTGACTGTTGTAGTATAACCGTTCGTTTATCAAAAAACGTTAATTGATTTAAAACAGGGAAAAAATTGTTCTTTTGCCAGTTTTATAGAAGAGGCGTACAATTAGTTAGAGGATAAATTACGGGGTGCCACCCTAGGGGCGGAGCCCTGCGGCTCCCTGCCCAAGTCGTTATGCTCTTTTAGGACTCCATTGTGCTCGAAATCACATAATTGTGACACTTTGATTTATTGATTTCCATGACTGTTGAAATATTTTGTGTGCAATATTGAACTGGAGCGGGTTATTTTTGAATTCTACATATCGACCCCTCTGGCCTCAATTGTCGTAAACGCCACTTTTGGCCAAAATGAGTTAAAAATACAGTTTTTTTTATTTTTTTTCGCTCTATCGATCGGTGTATTTAAACTTCCGCTAATCCCAAAAAAATGTCGTTTACTACCATTGTTTTTTTTGTCAAAAACTAAGAAAATAAATAAAAGACAACGTAAAAGACATTTCATTTACAAAATATTTGATCCTGTGACGTAAACGCCAATCGATTGTAGAAGACGTAAAAGACATTTTAATCTGAAAATTACAGAATATGTCGTTTACGACCCAATCAAACCTTAATTAAATTTTTTTTTTAAATTTCGTCGAAATGTAATTATTATAATATAACACTTAACCTAAACAAAGAACAAAAGAAAAATAAAACTAATACTAATTAATCACAATTTCATAATATTTGACGTAAAAAAAAAAAAGATTTATCAGAATACGTTCCTTCTACGATGTAGTGACGTAAATGCCAGTGGCCGTACCTAAATACCGATTGTTATCGGCTTGCCTTACAGAATTACTAACCATGTTAATCCACATTTATTTAGTAAACAAGTACAATTACAAGTAGTACAACAAGTACAATTAGTATGGCTTACCTTTGCGATAATAGCACCCTTCGCTACTGATAAATAGAACACATCTTTATTGCAAGGTTGTGAAAAACAATTTAATGTGTGTAAAATTTCAAAGTGCATTCATTGCATGCACTTTGAAAGCAAAGAAAGGAACATTATATCGTGTCATTTACGTCCCAAAACGAACAAATTGTTAACTTAAAATATCGTTTACGACCGGGTGTCACCTCGGTCAGACGTTGAATCGTGTCATTTACGTCCCAAAAGGAACAAATATTCAACTAAAAATGTCGTTTACGACCCGGTGTCACCTAACAGACGTTGATTAGGTAAAAGTACAAACATATATAATTCAATCTATACTAGTATAGATGGCACTGTTTAGGTCGTAAACGACATTTTAAGTTAACAATTTGTTCGTTTTGGGACGTAAATGACACGATTCAACGTCTGTTCAGGTGGCACCGGGTCGTAAACGACATTTTAAGTTAACAATTTGTTCGTTTTGGGACGTATATGACACGATTCAACGTCTGTTCAGGTGACACCGGGTCGTAAACGACATTTTAAGTTAACTGTTTGTTCGTTGTTGTTTTTCGGTGAAGGAAAACATCGTGAGGTAACCTGCATGCTTCAATTTCGAGGCACGTATTGTACCACTGTCCATTATAAGTGGCGACAGGCTCACCCCCCGTCACACTGGACAGAGTCTCGGTACTACTGGTGAAACGTGGATTTTCTGAGGTTTCAGAATATCTCTGACTACCCCCTCGGGGAATATAGTCGTGAGCATATGCTTATGCTTCTTTGTTCGTTTTGGGACGAAAATGACACGATATAACGTTCCTTTCTTTGCGCCTTTGCATGACAAAACATCCACATCCGCATCCTCCTAAACTATAATAGCTATTATAATTTAAGAAGATAGTGTAGTGAAATACTTTCCATACAAAAAAAAACTTTTCCAACCCGTAAAACATAACGCATTTTAATGATTTTTGGTACACTTATTCTTGAGACCAAAAACTAGTTTCGTACGTTTTGATTTTTTCAATATTGAGCAAACGAGTAAAGGAAAAAGCAAAGGAAAGGGAAAGAACAAGGCAGAAAAGAATAAGAATGAGAACTGGAAGAAAGTAAAGGATATCTTCTGTACCAACGCAGATTACCGATTTCGTGTGCTAAATTTAAGGATCTGAAACGCCTTTGTGACGTTGTTACAATCCCTAAACATTATATCATATAACGAATATTTACTACTTCCAAATGAGGCTCAAGTCTTGGACGTCCTGTTAGAAAGTGACGAAGAGGATGAAAATGCAGCTTAATTATTTTAATGTCGTGTAAGGGTCGTTCCAACGTTTCATGCAAATCGGGCCTGTTCTCTCGAGATGTTTCTTTTTCTCGTAATGTGGTAACTTTTAGTCAATCATATAATTATTGAAACCGAAATGATCATCATTTTGTTGAAGGCACCTTTTAATTTAATCTCTGGTAGTTTTTAAGTAAAAGGTAATGAAGCTCCGGATGGTAGTGAAATTTGTAAGGACGATAATGATTTGCTCAGGAAGGGGATGAAAACCGATGTGGATGGTAATAAAATCTTCAAATTCCATGTATATGTTTTCAGAGTTTTCTGCCAGGCAAATTAAATCAGTGGCAGTGGTACCTTCCTTTAAATTTCCTTCCAACAGATTATGAAAACAAATGATTTAAAGATTATAACATATTTTTATTAAAGACACTAAACGATGAGCTATTCACCCTTCACCTAAAATTAATTAATACCCACCTATTCTTGATATTTTATTAATGAAAATAGGGTATAATTGTTTTTGCCAAGTATCTGAATATAACACATTACCTTAACACATAATAACCTTAGCCCACAATAAAAAAACATAAAAATGTGTTTATTAAAATAGCCTTTTACTGCTTAATCACTTGCCTTTTTGTTTATATAAAATGCTTTTATTACTTTATTATTAATTAGCAATAAATTTTTATACTATTTTTGGGTAGTAAACACCATTCAACAGCTTTATTTTAGGGCGTATCTCCATGCTAACTTCTTAAATCTGCATTCTACTTCAGTGCAATACTTATAAGTTTTTGAAGCATTTGAGTACGAGTATTTTTATGTAAGTATCATCAATATAGCTAAAAAAGTAAGAAAGATATAAATTTTTCTTTTTTTCTATTTTTGTTTTTTGCTTCTCCTGTAAAAAGTCCTTTATGGCGTTTACGACAATTGAGGCCAGAGGGGTCGATATAATACTTTACACCAGGGGTGGCCAAGACGTCGACCGCGGTCGACCGGTCGCCCGCATCGACATTTATGGTAGCCCGCGAAGAGATCGATAATGTGAAAAGAAAATTAATCAATTTTTTAATATTCTGTTTAAGTAGGAAATATCGTTTATACTTACTTATTTATTTATTTATTTATACATATATAGAATAGTAATTTTTTATATAGACCGTCAGGTATATCTGAGTTTCAAAGTAGACCGCGTACTATAGAAAAGTTTGGCCACCCCTGCTTTACACAAACGTGGGTCACACTAACTGGAAGTTTTTAGAAAATAAAAAGTAGGAGGTTGGGAATACTTTAATTATGTTTTCTCCCCTCCGGACGGAAAGCGTCAATTCTCGTCCCGCTGCGCTAAACGAAGTTGCCGCTTTCCACCTCCGTCGAGGAGAAAAATAGTATCCTTAGCTCGGGCAGTATTTCCTACCCTCGGTGTGTAATCTACTAAGTATTAGATAGTTGCCATTTCCATTCCTTTTTATGCATCGTCTGACTAGTTAGGTGTATTTCTAGCCATATATTTTATTTCATTGTATATCGCCAGGTCGTATCCTCTACGACGTTCCGTGCGCCGTGTGTCGCGATCACTCCTCGGGCAAGCACTACGGAGTGTTCGCCTGCGACGGGTGCGCCGGATTCTTCAAGCGGTCCGTGCGCCGCGACCGGCGGTACGCGTGCAAGGCGCGCAGCCCCGGCGCCTGCCTGGTCGACAAGGCGCACAGGAACCAGTGCCGCGCCTGCAGGCTCGCCAAGTGTGTCGATGTCGGCATGAACAAAGATGGTAAGGGTGAAAAAAACGTTTTTAAAATCGGATCTATTGTATGATATATGATTATGCCATATATTTCTTCTTCTTTTGTCGAATCGATGGCTGTCACCATTGAGTTTGACTTACTGACGTACTGAATAATCATAAATTTGCAACTTTCTTTGTTACAGCGGTACAACACGAAAGAGGACCTCGCAACTCAACAATCAGACGTCAAATGGCACTTTTCCTAAAAGATCCGGCATTACCGCATTCAGACCTAGGCATGCCCGTCCCCCCGGCTCTCGACCTGGCCATGCCGAAGCACAACTTGATGGCACCTCCAATGAGTCTCTTCCATAACCCTTATACATACAGGCTGAACCTTCTGACGCCACCGGTAGCTCCGTGTCTTCCCAAAGCGCCGTCCCCTCCGCCGATGCTGTCTCTCCTGACCCCATCGGAACCTGAAGCGATGTGTGAAGCGGCTGCTAGACTGCTCTTCATGAACGTTAAATGGGCAAAAAGCGTACCGGCGTTCACATCCTTGTCTCTCTCAGATAGACTTCTGCTTCTAGAAGAATCATGGCGAGATTTATTTGTCATAGGATCAGCTCAGTTCTTGTACCCTTTGGATCTGAAGAGGCTATTCGATGGAAAGAATCCGAGGATTGAGAGAAAAGACATTGATGTTTTTGAAGGGGTTCTGGCGGAGCTGGCGAAGGTCTGTCCAGACAGCAATGAGTACGCATGTCTACGGGCTATAGTGTTGTTCAGAACCAGCGTTTGTGAGAAGGACGGAGGCAGTCCCCAGGAGTTGAGGAGACTGCAAGATGTCCCAGCCGTGGCTGCGTTGCAAGATCATTCGCAGGCTGTTTTAAATGAGGTAGGTTATGTTGTGAAGTGTCACACGAATTCCGTTATTTCAATGATAGAATGAAAACCTTATCCGAGATGACGGATCAGGTCAGTTACGAATATGACATGAATAATGTCGGTCAACCATCCCCATCCCAAAACTTTCAGTTCTTACACTAAAAGAATTGCACAGTTAAAGTAAAATTTCTGACCACTAGAAAAGGGATTATAGTCGTGAGTTTATTTTGTATGTCAGGCAGTGTAAATTAGACAGATAGCATAAATTGGGTTTCTTCGTGCCAGCTCAGAGAAACTAAATACACGAAAGCGTTGCTTATTTTGAGCAGAGGGTGTCAGGAACAGAATCTTAGCCTGTGGCGTTCCATGTTCCTGTCTGTCCCGATGGGAGACAAGCGTGCGTATGTGGTTTATTTGCTTTGAATGCACATAGGATTAACATGAGATGTTGTAAACATTTTTACCACTCACATGTTGAGTTATAGCCGGTAGGAACACCCATGCAGTGCAAATGCTTCCTCTCATGAATAATGGTGAGAAATG
The DNA here is from genome assembly GCA_963693445.1 of Agonopterix heracliana. Lineage (NCBI taxonomy): Eukaryota > Metazoa > Arthropoda > Insecta > Lepidoptera > Depressariidae > Agonopterix > Agonopterix heracliana. Next base: position 520,442 of record OY856307.1, read on the forward strand.
TGCCATACTCAACCATGCAGACTCCTTGCGTATTGGTGGACGCTTGCTTGCACGGTTGGAAAATGATCTATACTTACGGGGGATATAACCAAGTGTTTCGTTCCAGTACACGGGCGGCGCCTACCCCCTGGAAGTCTCCCGAGCCAGCCGACTGATGCAACAGGTGGCCGGCATGAGGAGCGTCTCCAGCACCACCATCGTGGAGCTATTCTTCAGAGCTACCATCGGGGATATACCCATAGAAAGGATTATTAGCGATATGTACAGGACTGGTAAAGATACTGTTTGATATGAATGTGTCATCGATCGAACAATTTTAATCGTTACCCACCGCAGAACCTTTTCACACCAAATTATTTGCTGTCCGTTTGAGTGAAGCTTATAATGACGTTGAACACACGTGATCGTGACCAGGCACGTATCCAGGGGGGGATAGGTGGGATTTTTCCTCCCTGAAATCCGAATAATTGTATGGAAAAGTGATTAAGTACAGCACTTACATTTTCATTGTTTTCTATGAATATCCCCCTCCCCCCGAAAATTAAATGCCCCCCCCCCCCGAAACAAAAGTCTGGATACGTGTTTGATCGTAACAAGGCTTTACGATGGATCACGATTCAAACTGGTCGACTGAAGTTCACGGAATGTAAAGCAGTATATTATGCTCCCGACTATGTTCTCAGAGACACTTGATCTTTCTTCAAAATGATCATCCGTATTTTTTTGCAAATATTATTATTACTTAAGTAAATATAGACACGTGAAGTTTGCTCTTTTTATATTATGATAGTTTAATAGTACATAGTATCTAGATTGTTTTAGCACTTTAAAGTGACATCATATAAAACGGGAAAGGTTCACGCTTTTGGAATAGAGGGCTGATGATGACGGTTCTTTGACCTTTGTCTCTTCATTGAGGTACAAATATATCTGCTTTATATTCCGTGTTTGTGTAAATATAGGTACTTACCTATCTATTTTAATTTTGGGGAGCTCAATTTTGATCGTAACCGAATATTGTATTATATTCTAGTCCAGAGTACTTATTATTTTTAGGCCCGATTCAACCAAACGCGAGTAAATTTTTATTCTTAGATTAAGTCGCCGGTTACTATAGAGTAAACTGATTTTGCGTTTTACCAGCAGCCCTAATCTAAATGAAATGTCAATGTCACATAATTTAAAAAATATAATAAAAAGAAACCTAACAAATTAAAACTGTATAACCTCACATACGCAATACGTACGGATACGACGACCTCTTTCTTTAGGTGAATTATACATTCGTTCTTTTAGTACGTAAACACCTCTTTCTATAATACACTCTTCTATAAATCTAAGTTTGATCGAATCCGGCCTTAATGTTATACAATTAAAAATTAACATATTGCAATTAACTAATATATAAGCAAACGATGATTGTTGATAATAGTTTGTAATTACTTAAACATTCCTATTCAGGGTTGCTGACTCTTTTTTAGGGGATTATCAGACCGTCAAACTGAATAACTTTCTCTATGGCACCAACATCGAAATAGCGAATTAAAAATCAGCTGACCCATACAAAACTGCAATCCTACTCAAGCCAACAAACCAACAACAACAACTGTATGGGACAGCAGATTTTTATTCTGTATTTTAAATTGATGTACATTTTATCTAATGAAGCCACAATGTAAAAAAAACAAATTTCAATGTTCTTTTTATTAGAACGTCGCTGTAGTACCTAGGTACCTACCTATATTAGTGATAAGTATTTAGTACTTCAAAGAATGTAAGTAGGAAATAAAATAAAATACTTACTTACTTACTTAAATAAAACAGTCATTCATTATAAAACTAAACATGTGTACTTATTATTTTTTGAGCTTGAAAAAGATTTCCGCCTTATTTTACCTCGAGTACCTAATATACTTTTGTACTTTTCTATCATCGGATATTTTTAAATTATTCGGTTTCGGACTCATATTTTGGCATCACACTAACAGAAGCAGTCTTTCTTTAGGCTGCAGACTACGAATAAAGAAATTCTTTATTTCTTTCTTCTCTTTTTTTTTTCTTTATTTACTCTAAAGTAATATTATTTTTAAGTAATACATTTCTAGAGGTTGAAAAAGATAGAAAAACTTTTTCAACCTCTTTTACAAATCCACACTGGTCCCTCTTATTGTGGAGTACCTACTATGAAGGTACCTACCTGATAGACCCACACTGTGACCCACACTCTCCTTATTCGTGATAGTAGGCGTTTGCCCTGCAGTGGGAACCTACAGGCACAGGTCCTTTTATAAGTACTTACTTACTAACCGATTTTCAGATCGTTTCAACGTCTTGTTAGGTAGGTAGGTATTGTTTAGCCTGCTTTCGTAATTAGTTAAAAGGTCAGAATTTCTGGGATCCAGGCTAATGTGAATTTAAATATTCAATACGTTACTAACGCATTGGTACCTCCGTACAACACAGAAATATTGTATTTATTAACAATTAAATCTCAGACTAGTTCCTATTATATCTGTGCTATAGTGCAGGTAATTAAAAAGTTACTGCCTTACTACAACGAACACCTTGTTCTAAATCATAGATTACTGATTTCTAAATACTAAAGGAACTGGGTACAGTACCTACAGTAATAACATGTTAGTAATGTTGTGAACTACATTTTATTGTAGGTATCAAATATAATTGCTCCATAGCATACCAACAATTAATATAAAAATAAAAAAAATAAAATTAATTATATAAGTAATAATTAATTATAAAATAAATAAAATAAAATTAATTATTTTCAGGTCTTTCGTAAAGTTTGAGTTCCTTCCTTCGATTTACTTCTGGTATTAGTAGGTAGGCACTTACCAACTTAGTTTAATTTATTTTTATTTATTTATTTATTTGCTTACAGGAAGATTTACAGACCAAATAGTATCTTTAGTTAAGCATATAAGTTTACAAATGCTATTAACAAATCTTCACATGCAGGTAACAATATAATTATTTGCTAGTACAGAGAGATAATTGTAGGAATGTAGGTAATTATCGGCTACTGAAGTTGTTAATTGCTTGGTAAGAGTGACATTTTCCAATGATATAACCCAACATAATTATAAGCCACAATATACAAAATTATATAGTAGGTCGGTATACATTAGAAATCTTTTTAAGGGTATATTTTCGTTTGTGACGTCATCACTTGCTGTCAATTTTCAATAAAAAATGTTGATAATGTTCTGTAAGTTTTCCGTGACCTTTTGTTTGAGCTCCCACCATCGATAAGAAAAGTGTTAAGTATTTTTTGTGAAGAATACCTAGTTAGTAGGTAGGTTTTTTTTCACACAATAAGAAATTCATTACATAACTAAAACATTTTAAATTAACCAAAGTGGGAAGTTTCGGTTAATTTAAAGTGTAACCTACATACATACCACTTTTTTCAAACTAAATACGATCATCACTGTGGGCAAAAAAATTGTGTATAGAGATACAAAAATTATGATTTCACAATATGTAGAGTAACGGAATATGCCTACATAACTAATTAAATTTATTAAACACTTATTTTTTTAAATATTTTTATAGTTTCAAAATTACACATGTGATATTTTTTACTAACCGACAAGGAGGAGATTCTATGATATATACACCGCCGGTATTCTAATTTTGAACATACTGAAAAAAAAATCGTCAATTCGGTATGTCAAGTTTTTTTTGGGAGGACAAAATGGAAAACCATTTCGAGATAATTGTCTCAATAACAATATTTTATATGTCAGAATATATAAAATGAAAGGATTAAACTAAATATCAACTTAAAATAACTGGTCCTTCAGAAAAAATATGTTCAATGTGTCAGAATTTGACATTTCATGTTGCCGTTTCTGTTTCCAACATGGAGTAAGAAAGAGAAGGCAGGTAATTTTTATTTTTTAAATTAAATTTTTAAACAACAAAATTAACAACGTGGAGTTCGAATAATTTTTTCGAGCCCACTTTTGCCATTTACAGATAAACTTCATGAATTGAAAAAAAAAAATGTTTCTTATAATGATATCTTCTATCCGTAAAAAATATAAAATAAAGACAAAAAAATGCTTGACATACCGAATAATTGTGTGAATAATATAGTAGATTACACACCGAGGGCAGGAAAGTAAGAAAGGGCTCAGATGTCATTTGATTGCTGACCGAGGTGAAGCCGAGGTCAACAAACATGTGATCTGAGACTTTCTTATTTACTGCCCGAGGTTAGTTTACTATTTTTCTCCTCGACGGAGGTGGAAAGCGGCAACTTCGTTTAGCGCAGCGAAAAGAAAATTTACGCTTTTCGTCCGGAGGGGAGAAAACAACATTTTCTATGTTAGAGATTTTAAAATGAAAGGATTACGGATATTTTTTTTAAAATATAAGGTCGTTTTCGACCAGGAGTGCTATTTCTGAATCTCATTCGGTGAGCTCAGCAGTTGAAAATGTCAAAATTACTATGGAGATTTGCATCTTCCTACTGCTGATGCGACTTTCAAAAATCATACTTCAGCAGTGCTATTTTTGAAAGTCAAATCAGCGGTAGGAAGATGCATATCTCCATAGTAATCTCCATAGTAATTTTGACATTTTTAACTGCTGAGCTCAGCGAATGAGATTCAAAAATCGCACTCCAGGGCCATATTCAATAAACGCGACAATTACAGGTGAAAGGCGACAGGCGAAATTTCGACAATTATTTACAGTTCAATAAAAATGTACATTGACAAAATTGTCAAGAGCAATGAGTTCTGCTTACGTTAGGTCGTGGGTTCGATTCCCACGGGGGACACCTAGTGACATGTCACTTTGTGCATTTTTCTCCAGTTTGTTAGGATATTACAGGCTGAATCACATGATTCCATGCTTCGGATGGCACGTTAGGCCGTTGATCCCGGCTACTATCTTTGGTTAGGTACATAAAAACCACGTCAGAGGCCCGTAAGGCGGTCTGAAAAAAACTCTGATACCAGGGCTTGCTGCCCACACGATAAGAAGAAGTGTTTAATAAAACAAATACTTATGTCAAGTTTTTCAGGACAAATTGTCATTATGTCTATTCTATTTTTATTAAATGGCGTTTCCTTGTTAGATTTCGCCAGTGTCAAGTGTTGAAGATATATTTATTAGATATTGTACGGTAATAGGATATGGCGATCTCAAAACCCCGTTTTTAAACAAAAACACACACTTGAAACCACCATAAAACGGCGGAGCCACTTGGGCAATCAAATCGCAAGCCGACGACACGTCTACTTGTTACCTCCTTAGCCACGCGACTCCTCTGTCACATGTCACCTGTCAGGAGAAAAATTATTGAACAGAAATATGTCAAATTGTCGCTACAATCCAACAAATTTCTTTTCTCAAACATGCTTGGAAATTTGAGCATTATGTTGACAACCTTCTTTGAAATAAATCGAAATTGCTGTACTATGCGAGCAGTGGCCGGCAATAGTTGTATGAAAATATATCTGTCGTAGTTTAGCGGCCAAATAAATTACATAGTAAACTTATATTATGTCGTGTAATTTAAAAATGGAACGATCTTTTACTCCGAAACATGGCAACCAAGGAGGTAACTTATCAAAGGTTTGGTTTAAATTTTGAACTGGCTTGCAAATAAAAAGCTTTATAATGAAAAAAAAAAAACGAATGGACACTTTAACCACAGATAAGTTATAAGTTACTAGCTTTATCGCAGGAAAAATTATTGTTGTTCGTCATTGATTTTGAAAAGTTGATTAATTTTCATTTCCGCGCATTCATAATTCATAATTCATAATATTTATTGCATAATCATAATAATAACATAATAGCATTGTTTGAGAAAAGCACTATACAAGCCTTGGCCACAACTAGGCATTGATGGACTTACGTATGTGTGCCTTGGCTTCGCCTCGGCCCACATTTACACGTTCGTCCATCGATGCGTCTTTTGCTGGCCACTGCAGTAATCTACTATAATTTTCCACCATGACATTTTGACGAAATTATCAGATTTTCCACCTGTAATTGTCACGCTTATTGTCACGTTTATTAAACCGTGCCCTGTAAATTTGAAAAGTACATAAAATAACTGGCCGATAAGAAAAACAAAATTATAATGTCAGAATTTGACATTTTATGTTGCCGTTTCTGTTTCCAGCATCGAAGTAGAAAAAGAAGGAAGGTGTCTTTTTTAGATTAGCAAAGTTTTTTCTACATGAGTTCGAATGATTTTCTTGTGACCACTTTTGCATTTAGAGATTACCGTTCAAATTCATTTAAAAATGTATTTGTATTGATAAACTAGCTAGCTTTTACGGTTCGCTTTCATTGCTGCAACAAACTATCTTTCATAAAAAATACTTATTTTATAACTATCTCCCATAATCTGTATATTCTTCTGTCTAGCCCCACACCAAGAAATGGTGGTTGGGCAAAAAATCTCGAGAGAAATATATCTCAAGACAATAATTATATTACTACTATTGTATTGTATGGTATAGTCAAAGTGAATTTACGCTATGGTATGGTGCTAAGGGACCCTCCGTACGTGAGTCCGACTCACATTTGGCCGGTTTTCTTTAAATATAGTAGTTAAATTAACAAAATTTTAAAAATATTGCTTTTATGACTAGTGGAGAAAAATTAGCCGTGGAATTTAAATATTCCCATTGTTTTGGCAGACGTGCCTAAACCACTGAACCGATTTTGATGGTTGAGATGTCATTCGACTGCAATTTAAGTCTGTGATTGAGTCATAATTGCAAACATGACGTGGATGTACATTGAAGATATTTATAAAAATGTTAATTGGCGGTGTTTGGAATAGGTACCTACGTAATGGAATACATTGAGACCATTTTTAGAATTTTTGTCTGTTTGTGCACACGTTATTTTAAAACTACTGAACAGATTTGGATTTCACGAAAGCATAGGGCTTAGTTTGGATTGTCATCAAACTAGTACCTACCTAAGTAATAAAATCTTTTCTGTTTAATTATTCATTGAAATTGGTAGGAAGCAAGTTTTTAGTTGTTTTGATATTACTTATTTGCAGTGATTTAATTTCAGAAGTAAATAAAAATTGCATGATTTTCTTATCAAGAATTTTATACTACGTAGGTAATTTAATCTTCTTGCTTAGAATTTATTTGAAACTGTGCGCGACTGTATTGTTAATTGTATATTGAAAAGCCGACCAAAGAGAATGGTCATAGATTTGGTATACGCTACTTAGACGACACTGACATAATTGAAGTCATTTCAATTTGATTGAACAATATGACAAAAATTATCCTAGAATTCGTTAAATTTTTTTGAATACAACATAATTTTAGCTTTAGAAAAATACAAATAATGAATTATTCCATTCAATTACCTTTGTGTTTCAGTCATCCACAGACGGATCGATAAAAAAATTGTCGCAAATTATTTTTAAAACATTTGACGCGGACGTGCTCCAGTAACGGCATTTCGCCGTACAATGTAGGGATGGGCGATATATATCGTATATAGTTATTGAAACGTATATCACATGAATATCTTAAAATCAGATATTGATGCGTACAGAAACTATATATTTGGTGAAACACGATATTGCCGCACAAATTCGATTCGCCTCGATTTCAAGATATCTGAGATTCATAGATATAGGATATCAAACCGTATCGCATCGCTATACGGGCTAGCGGCTACCGGTTAGGGTGTCGCAACGAAGGTCCCACACTTAAAAAAATTTTACGCTAATTTTATATGGAGCTGCTGGACTTAGAAAATTTTTTAACGATTTCGTATGAGCCATCGACTTAGACGATTTTTCGGGTGAAATTTGTATGGTGGCTGGACTTGTAAAATTTTCAAATATCAATTTTTTTTTTATTTTTGCATGCGGAAGGGTGGGTTTCTGGGTACCCCAGGGGTTCGAAAAATTAGCTATTTTTTCGCTAGGATTCACCGTTATCGAGATATTTTATAAATTATGTTTTTAGAAATCTGTTATCTTTATCCAATAACACATAAAAAAATATGCCGATCTGTAGGGCTATTGTGTAAGCTTCCGATTATATCGTTTACAAAATCGATAACGTTTTATGACTGTACTAGCCAATTTTTAAATAATATTTTGTTTCTGTGATCATCGTGTTCATTATCTGAGATAAATTAACTAAATATTAAGAAGCAAAATCGCCAAGAACTGCTAAAACACCGTGTCGATTTGATACCGATTGAATCGGGTATAGTTACACAATAACCCCCCAGAACCGAGGAAAGCCGAGTGAAAAAAGTATACCAACACCCTGCTAGAGAGTGAAATAGCAATAATTATGCATTCGTACAATATCAAACCTTAAGTGTATACTGACTGATATAGCGTTACTGGATATCGAACGATATCCAATATATAGTTTCAGAATCAGATATTCAATATCAATATATGATTTCGATTTGATATTACGAAAATTCGATATTACCCATCCCTAGTACAATGAAAAAAATCAGAAACAAGGATAGTTTTGCAGTTGTCACAGGATGTCAAAAGCTTGAATTTGTTCGCCATTTTGTATGGTAATCACAATATTTGATTTTAAATAATATTTTTTCAAAAATATTAGTGTTTTAGACTGGTATTTCAAAAAATCGATTCATTATGTTTTTTAAATTTATATAAACTTTCTTTCTACGTAAACTGTAAATTCAACCGTGTAACGTAACCCTTCTAAAAATGTTCCTAAAGTAACCCCATTTTTAGTAATAATTCGACGAACAGTGTCCGGATTTTATGCGATTACTAAAATAAATTATATGAAACATACAAAAAAACGATTCATTACATTTTTAAGTAAAGGCAGTTCTTTCATAATAAATATAAAACACTGGATATGCAATAGCATATCACTGAAAACAATGTTCCTAAAAGTAGGGGTTTTAGAAAAAAAAAAAGACGTAAATACAAATTAAGAGAAGAAAAAGGGCCTGATAGGCTGAAATTTGAATATAATTATCTAGTCGCTTTTGACAGCGATTTGAACAGAAAGTTATGGGAATCCGAATTTGACATTGAAGAAATCTTTGTGATCAGTCACTGTCAGAAATTATATTATCTTAACTAATTTCTGGGATTAAATTCGGAAGCTTACTTACTTAGGTAATATTTATTTGGATAACGGATAAAGTCGATTTCTGTGCAAAATGAAGCACCCTCATGACGTTACAATGACACAGACAGACAGACAGACTGCCGCTACCGCCCGGCATGTGTGCGTCTATCTGCGCTGTGAGCTGTGCCGCCGCCGCTACGTCTATATTGTATCCAAATCCCCGATTAATCTCCAACTTTTATGAGCTTTTGTTCACTCCCTTTCAAATATTTTTTGCGTCGTTTGAATTCTGACATAGGAATCAAACCCACTGTGATTTTAACTCTATGCTAAACTTAATAAATCTGTTTTTCGGTTGGACATGCCACGGACGACAGTTAGAGAAAATTTGATTTCTAAATTAATATTAAATAAGGTTGAGTTTCAAATGATTGCAGTGATAAGAGTGGCGAGTATTAACTTCTAGAGTTTATAGACTTTCGGTCGCGTCAATTTGTGTATTGTCATTTTGACATAATAGCCCTGCCATCCCCACATTTATTGGTTGAAACCTGATGACAGATACCTCGGCTTTTTGACAAATATCCATGCTCTTTCTCTATCGGTCTTGACTGTCTTTAATGAGCGTGACAGGGATGGAAAACAGAATTATATTTCAATGAAAGGCCTACTTAGCGAAATATGGGTCGGTTTAGTGAATGATTTTAATGGAATATAATGGAGTGACATTCTTTTGTCGGTGACATGACATCGCGGGGTTAGTGATGATATTTTATATTTCTGAATATAATATATGCTTTATTGATGTTGCAACCCTAAAATGGTAAGAAAAGTCATTTAATATTCGACGTAGGTTCAACCTATAAGTACAGGCAGGGTCCTTCTTAGTATGCTGAAACTTGCATTACAGGCCATCAAACTGAACGACTTCCTCTATGTGACCAACATCGAAATCGCGAAAAAAAATCAGCTGTCCCATACACTTGGCTCGAGTAGGTTTGCAGTTTTGTATGGAAAAGCAGATTTTTTTTTCGCGATTTCGATGTTATTGCCATAGAGAAAGTGGTTCAATTTGACGGTCTGATACCTACCCTTAAAAAGTGTTAGCATATTAAGAAGGACCCTAACTATATTATATCGTAATGTAGTGATGATGATGATGTCCTCCTTGACGTATCCGTCAACAGCGACACCCTAGCACAGAGGATATTCCTCTGTGACCCTGGGCTTCACCTAGTGGAGTGGGCTCAGATATGTGTGTGACTAGCGAACCCGGTCCGATCGCACGTAAAACAGTAAAGTTCTCCGCTGTCATTATACGTGTACCTACCTAGTTATAGCTTGACTTTGGTCGGGTCTTTCTTATTTGGCGCTTAACGTAAAGATGTCAAGATCTTACGCGTTTTATCGAGCTCCTCAGTTCGCTTTTTACAGTGAAGAGCCATTCCGGTCCGCTGCTCCCAGTCCTTGATCGGTATATTGCATTGCATGCAGTAAGGTACATGCCGCTTCAGGACATCTTTGTAACGCAGGTAGTTACTGACCGCCAGACTTTCGTTTTCCATCCTGAAACTCCGAGTAGAACACTGCTTTAGGAAGTCTAGCATCATCCATACTGTACTACATGTTCGCACCATCTTAGCTGGCCTCTCAATAACAAGGCCTACATACCATACGATTGACTTCGCCGTAAAACCTCAGAATTCGGCACACGATGAGGCATTTCATATGAAATGTATCAAGGCGCTTCATATCACCTTTAATACACTTAATACACCCTGTATAATGGATCTAGACTAGGGGAAGCAAAATAGGTAAAACCTGACCAGGAATATAAAAAACCTGTTTTGGGGGCGCTGCAATCGACTGTCACTTTTAATGTTAGTGTTCCAAGTACAAAAATTAGTTCCAATGATTTTCCGCAACATGGCGAGGTTTTTTATATTGCTGGTCATGGTCAGGCTTTAACCTTGCTTTAACTAGGTACACCTACTAGGTATGTCAGACAGATGCGACAGAACAGCCCAAAGTGGAACAAAGAGAATAATAATCACTACGTTTTATTTTCATACCCTACCTACCCTCTGCCTAACACTCTCGTTAGTTTCGTGTGTATGTATGATACCTATCTAATTATTTATGTATTTAATTATAAATTACAATTTCCAGTTAAGTACTACAAGCGCCATCTATTTATATTTTTAGGAACTATCGAACGAACGAAGTAATGTGTTGTTGTATAAGCGTCATCTCTAGATGCATAGGTAGAACCACGACGGTTACAAGGTAATCAAAAGGTTATTGACTTAGTTCCATGACCATGACGAAAGCGGAAGTGGCTACATGAATACTAGATTCTTATTAGAAAAAGAACTTATGTAAAATCATAAAATATCGTAGGTACTGTAATAAAATGAAATCAGGATAAGAACAGTATTTCATGGTTAAGAACATGAAAGAATAAGTAGCGGCCTTTAGGTTGCGGCAGATACTATATATAACTAGATAAGTACCTATGCTAAATTAACTACCACTAGGATTAGGTACTATTGAAATCGGAATTCAATTTTATTAGAAAGAAAGCCGGAAATACCATTTCAACTGTGATCACGTTTGTCCTATTTTCCAACAACGTTTTTTAGTAATTAAACAATGTAGCTAATTCTCAGATACAACCTAATTTCATTTTACTGTCTGGGTCGCAAAATCAATAAGCAACGTCCTCTAAATTAGTTGCTTACGTCAAAGATAGATGGCGCTACCATCTCGTGGCCTCGAAAATTTAAGCGCAAAGTGCGTAGCGATGATCCGACATCACGTATGTGTGCGAAAGCTGCAGTAGTGTGCGTAGTGCGCTAGTGGCTGCAGCTGTCAAAAATTATCCTCGAAGGAACGCGAGTGCGAATTCTTACAAAAATGATTTATAACATATATCTAAGTTAGACCAGAGTTATGTATGCCCTCACGTATTCGTTAGAAGTTAAATTATCTTGTTGTTCAACAAGTAGTACTTACGTCGGCGTCAGGCACCATGGTGCAGTGTCATCCGCCTTTGGAGCTGGAGGAATTGCCAAAAGAAGACGAAGAAAGACTAGAGAAGTTGTTTTCTAAATTAGACGACGATGGGAACGGCAAGATCGACATCCATGACCTGTCGGTCGCGCTGAAGGAGCTGGCGCCCCACATAAATCGCAGCTATGCGGAGGTTAGTTTGCGCGCGGCCGCACCACCAGTCCAGCCAGCTAACGGTGGTTTCACCTTCGCATGGACACGTGTAGGCGATCGCGTGATTCATACATCACTTTAAAAAAAAATGGAATGCGAATTTTCGCAGCCAGTTTAGAAAGTTAATTGTTACACTTTTTTTTACTGTTTCTTATGGGTTTTTTATCGTATAAACAATCTATATCTGTGAATTCGAGTCCAATCATTTAAAATCGGTTTCGATAAGTTTCTTTTCTTTGCCGTTTTTTTGTCCGCTAATAAATAGGTCATGTGGGTAGCATAATTTTCTCTTGTAGTTAATCCCGAAATCGTAATTTTCTTACGAAAAAACGGACTCTAATACTCTAAAACGAACATGCAAGGCCTTGTAAGTCCGCCACACACATACGGAATTCCGAATCAGGATTACAAAATTCCATATGTTTGTAGCAGGGTGGTGTCAGGTCTAAATCTCAGGTTTTCTCAAAACAATAGTAGATTTCACACCGAGGGCAGGAAAGAAAGAAAGATCTCAGATCTCATGTAATTGTTATTTATCTATCTATCTAACAAACTATCATGTAACAAACATGTTATCTGAGGCTTTCTTATGTACGGACCGAGTTTAGTACACTATTTTTCTCCTCGACGGAGGCGGAAATTAAACTGGAGCGCAGCGAAGACCAAATAAAATCTTTGCTGTCAAGATTTAGAACTCTGAAAGATGAGAGATAAAACACATAGATTTGCCTGTCAAAGAGCAAAAACCGCATCAAATCTAGTCCAGTAGTTTTCAAGAATATAGAGGACACATTATAGTCTGTCTATAAAGTTGTGGCATGAAGGTTTGAGGAACTAATCATTTCAGTATGGTGGTGTTGCCAGGTTATTCTTGATTTTGACGTTCTTGCGTTGAGACAGCGCCCTCATTTTTTGCCAAGACTTTATAGACAGACTGTACATATGACAGACAGAAGTTTAGACATTTTCATGGCAACACTGTGCTCTCTTATTATCGGGTTGATGTCCAGACATGTTAACTGTTAAGTGTTTTATTATATGCATAGACTACAATAGGCCACGCCTACAATGAATAGATAAATCTGTTAGTCATTATTGTAATCATGGTACAATATAGATGCCATATCTATTTGCCAGTACGCAGACAAATGACTTTTTAGACTTCTCATGTGAACAATAATAAAATGTTCTACATATCATACCATACGCAACAAAGAGCAGTCTGTCTTCAAACATAGGCCTCCTCCACATTCCTCCTTCACATGACGTCTCTTCCTGCATCCGGCAGTTGAGACTCGCGTGTCGCCTGGTGTGATGTCGCCAACACGTGTATCTGGTGGGGTCACTTCCCTGCGAGGTTCTGAACCTCCACTCCAGTGTTCTGTTATATCTTTATTTAAAGTTTGACTGGTTGTTAACAAACCACATTGTAAAAATATATGTCAAAATTTGGGACAATTTCACAATTACAATAATAATTCGCTAACAAGCTGAAGTGAGTTGGAACAACAAATCTGAAAAAATGTCATATACAATAAATGGACACTCCCCTACTAATCTTGACCTCAACACCTTTCAGCAGTGCGGCATTTGGCCGACAGAAAGTAGTGGTGTATTCTGTCTCACTCGCGCTCATTAAGCATATGCATGCTAGCTTCTTCTTGTCAGTGCGAGCCTGAGCCCGTTTGTATGAAGTGTTCAGGATGTGGTATTACCGTGCCTTCAGTCAGCCTCTTTTATCATTCATCACTGCCAGGCACAAGCGTGGGCCTGGGCCTGGCTTATTGGGCACTATATGCCCAATACTTCACATTCTCAATTATGAGGGTCTTGGTTCGAATCAGCGTGCATAGGGACCATAAAAACGACAGTGTTTTAATATTTTAATAGGTCCAACCTATTAGGTTTTTTGCTCCCTACCATCTAACATGTATTACAACAGTCTTTATCAGAGGTCTATAAGGAAGTTAGTCTACGTGAGAAATGCAATAGCATAAACATGGTGGCACATTAAAACAACCTATGACTTCCACGTTCCATAATTAGCATTGAATGTACTCGGTACTAACAAAGTCCATATTTTATGTCCCGTTCAGGGCTATATCTTATATAACATTAGTACATTGTGTTCATTACCTCAAGTGAAATGATGCAACATTTAAATTGGTTTAATAGGATTGTTTTACTTTTGAACCTACAGGGTCCTTCTTAATATGCTGACACTTTTTTAAGGGGATGATCAGTCCGTCAAACAAACAACTTTCTCTATAGGACCAACATCAAAATCGCAAAAAAAAATCTGCTGTCCCATACTTTTGCCTCAAGTAGGTTTGCAGTAGAATTGAACACCCACCTCCGTGGGAATCGTATGAGCTGACTAAGGGATATACTTTCATTTGCAACGTTTCCGACACACAAACAAACATAAGATGTAACCATTGTACATAGTTGCACTGTAACCATTTCGAACTAGTTTTTACCAAATAAAACTGCAGTAGGTATATTTTAGTATTCATGTTCATGACCTAACCACTTGTGACACAACTAATCAAGCAGTAGTCTGCCCTTTCTTACAGCAGGTGCTTATTTAGGCCATTTGGAAATAGCTTGCGAATGTTTGCCGCTGTCACAGCCCAAGATCCGCCCGTAAATTTATGCACCTATTTATTTGGTGAACGAAATGAAAGTTTATACAGAGGTTCACACAACGCTGCCACAGGGATGCCTAGCAAAATCTTGCCGCGAGTACCTTTACCATGATGATTTATCGTACCATTTTTTCCACCTATCTGTTTGGGAAGTAAATGAGATGCCATTGGAAAAACTAGGGTTTCAGTCTGCCAAATCCTCGTAACTCTAGGGTTAAAAATGACTTCTTTGAACCTGGCAACCCTAGTGCTGCCCGGTTACAACCCGGCGGCGTTGTATTCACTTATATAAAATTTTGTTCACCAAACAAATAGGTGCATAATTTTGCCGTCGGGTCTTGGTATAATAGCTCACTTTAAGCACAATAATAGCCTCAGGGTCTATTGTGTGATCGACAGAATAACTTCAGCACTGAAATAAGACTTTGAAATAATTATCGTAGTTTGAGAAACGACGAATGCAGCACGTTTTTGGATAGGTGACCGTTTTAGTAATAATTACATTACAGTATACTTAATATTAAAATTAGTATTATTATGTGTCTTACGATCCGTAATCACGGGCAATTAAGTCCCGGACCTTTGGAAGGCGTGCATGGAGCCGAAGCCAACATGTAGAGGCCCGTTCAAAAGACAAGTTAATCTAAATGTAAGGGATACACACGGCGGATACCATCTCCGAGCGCACAAAATGATACACACGGGGATGGTCCCCGCCAGGTGCAAAGACTATTGGAGTGCGGCTCTATGGCCGCGATGGAAAAATAAGGTCTTGGGCTATAGAGGTGAAAGTTGGATGGATGGATACTGGGCTATGGGAGGAGACTAACGGACGCCTGCCATGACAACTAGTCTCAAAATTGTAAATAGGGCAGGCGGTGACTCGCCGACTCGTCGAGTGGGCCCCATAAAACGGCCGCACGCACAAAGTGCGACAATGGGGCAACATCCCACTGAGCGGCTAAAGGTTGTCGAGAGGTGCGGCACCGGTTTCACCATCGCGGTGTTTACCCCCGTGAGCGGGTTTCCCCGTTATTACGCCATTACGTGCAATACACTTCCAACCTGGAGCATAGGTTCTGCTCTTGCGATTCCACTCTGGACGGCCAATGAAGGCAAGCCAGAGGTAGGGGGGTGTGTTACTGTCTGTATGTGTGTGTGTGATCGCATGTCTGTATGGTCCCCCTGGATAGGGGTCCGCGGTGTCGCCAATCACCGTCGGCTCGCCACAAGCTGCCCCCGCGGGGTTATTATTATTATTATTTTTTAAATTCAGTTGACACTTGACCCAAATGTATGGAGCGGAAGTTTTATTTTGGCCCCATAGTGAAAGTTGTTCAGTTTGGTGATCGGAAGCACATATAACGTATTATTTGCATCTTGTATTGTAGAATAAACACGTTAGCTTAATGGACGCGTATTTCACCTTCAGCGCCCCCCCTTTTTTACCAATAAATCCCCCAATCTCACTTAATATTATAAAAATGCGAAAGTTTGTGACTATGTTTATGTTTGGATCTTTGTGACTCAATCACGCATAGACGGCTGAACGAATTTGAATGAAATTTGGCACACAGATAGAATATGTTCTGGTTTAACACATAGCATACTTTTTTAAGGTCCACGCAGACGGAGTCGCGTGGGCAACAGCTAGTTGAGCTAGTTAATAATAAAGTTTTATAAACTTCAAGTTTAGAAATTTCTACCAGTTTTGCCTGATAAGATTGTATTGAAACTAATTTTAGTTCC
This sequence comes from Agonopterix heracliana, assembly GCA_963693445.1. Lineage (NCBI taxonomy): Eukaryota > Metazoa > Arthropoda > Insecta > Lepidoptera > Depressariidae > Agonopterix > Agonopterix heracliana. The sequence continues at coordinate 537,165 of OY856307.1, forward strand.
ATAGTACGGACCCGTACAATTAAATTATCCTTATATTTCGAGTAATAATGGAGAAATTAAATAAAGGCAATTCTAAATGCCTACTTTTTAAATATTAATATAACAAGGCTATGAGGAAGTCCACATATATTATACAAAATCCTGCCTTTTGGTTGGATCAGGAAAAAACGCAGGTTAAAAATAAAATTATTTTTGAATACTTATATACAAATAATGTTTAATACTCTTTTGGAGTGTTCTGAAACCCTGCTTTAACTAGGTACCGTCCATATTTTTAAGCGTCCAATTGTAACAAGAAATAAAATGTTATGAAGTAGATTGATGGATATTCTCGCCCAAAAAAAGTGCCCGGGAAACCTTATAATTCGCCTCGTACAAAACGCTCGGGAGGAATATAGGTGATACTATTCTTGTTGTTCTGTTCCATACATGTATAGCAACAATTTCTTTTTGCGATTTCGATGTTTGCTCCATAGTGAAAGTTGCACAGTTTTATGTTCTGAAGAAACCCATTTCGCATTTAAGTTTTCTTCAAATTATCTAATAGATTGGCAAGTCAATACAAAAAGAGCTTTATTTTAATGATGTTAACGTGTAAATTGCAGAAATTCCTGGCGAAGTCAGGGAAGGAGGCGGGTGACGTCACGCTGTCCGAGTTCATCCATTACGTTAGGGAGCACGAGAAGAACCTCAAGCTTCAGTTCTCGCATATCGACAAGAATCAAGATGGTATGTCGCACTATACTATACCGTATGAATGGGTGTATATTAGAATCCATAATGTTGAAATGTATACATTTAAAAAGAATATCTTAAATAAGAATAACATAAATATGTATAACGTTAAAAAATCACAATTAATAATTTTAACACAACACTAATAAATACTAATAACCCCCTTCAAGGGGAGAAAAATAGTATATCTTCGGGTGGACTAGTTAAACAGTAGCAAATCGGTTCTGGCTTCTTCAACGTACAGCCAATATTGTCAGAAATTGTTTACGAAACTATATCATAATCAGCCATCCCACTGCATGATACAGGCCAAATTAGAGAGCCATCGAGCAAAAGCTACCCACGAAAATTGTAAAGTTCTAATATACAACTTACGATTTATATTGTGTACTCATTGGCTATAACTGACTCTATTCTTAATTAACTTACAGGGAAAGTGGATCTGGAAGAGCTCATATCGGCGTTTGCTGACCTGGGCATAGCCATCGGAAGGAACGAAGCAACTAATTTATTGAAAAGGTAAGACTTTGGCCGTTGGCTGACGCTTCTACCGCTGTATTTACCGACTGCAACACACAAAGTAGAGTACTCGGACTGAGTCCACGAAATAGGTACTACCTATATCTATACAAATAAGAGATAGACGTGCTTTTTGTTATCATCAGCTGCAAGGGTGATTCAGTATTCGTAGGGTGAGGAGCATCTCTGTGATGGGGATGGACCGGGTCTGCCTGCATAACTGTAGTCGGTCCGACCTTTGAACGGCTGTCACTCCGTTGCAGAAACGCTCATTAAAGTTGATCCTCCATTAAATCTCTTGCTTACTTTTACGTCAACAAGACAGAAAGTGACAGCAAGAGATTTATTGCACTTTAGTAATAGAACAGAGCAGATTTTTTTCTGCTCTGTCCTACCGTGAGATTACACTTTTACTCCTATTTTGTATTGCATTTTGTCCAATGCTCCTGTTTGAGAGTTAATTTTGAGATATGAAATGCACGCTGTAACTAAAGTTTATCAACTAATGGCGGGCCTACTGGACAACTGCACAGTGGCATAAGAATAGTTAATAATAGTACACAGTCAGTCACACGGCCATGAAAATAATAAGATGTAGAGTGTAAGGCGATGGACAAATATAAACGGCGACGTGTTTCATATGAATTGAGTGGCGCCGCGCCCGCGCCATGCCCGCACCTCGTCCGCGCCTCGCCCGCGCCTCGCCCGCGCCTCGCCCGCGACTCGTCCGCGCCTAGCCCGCCCCTCGCCCGCGTTTCGCCTGCGCCACGCCGTTTGTATAGGGGCCGCGCCCCGCCGCTTCTATACAATTCATATGAAACACGTAAAGATCGGCGCCGCGCCCGCGCCCGACGCCTCTTATATTTGTCCCGCGCCTTTAAACATTTTTGTATGGCGATTGAAGAGATCTTTGTAGCTGACACAGGAATATTAAACTACTGACTGCCACGACAAAAAAAAAATGGAAGGGGCAATCGTACGTCAAGGCGTTTTACACAAAATGTATGCACATGAATAAACGGTTTCAAGAATACATCGTGATAAACCGATGAAAATTCTAGTTCTCAAATTCAGGTGATATTTAAAATCAGTGCAATGGGATATCATGTCCATAGATAAACTACTATACGAGTATCATGTCGCTGGCGAATCAATAGGACGAGAATGTGTTTATCTTTTGATGAGATAAATACTGTATGTACATAAGCTTGGCGAAATTTCTCTTGCGATTTTAGTATAAATATTGCTCTGCGATTTTTATTTCTGCTTCTGTAATTAATGGTTTATTAACAAAAAAGGGGCAACTATTATGTATATTGATTTGCTTAAAGACATATTTTGCTTCAAATAACCTACCTTATCTATGCATCCAACCATCGTACCTTTAAACATAGTTCATCACATCACTCATCTACTTATACATATAAAACTGTTCCATGACTAACTGACTGACAGCAGACAAATAGAAATCGAAAAAAAGGGCCATGTCTCATCAAAGTCTCTATTTGGATCAAGTAGGTAATGAAACAGTGTATTTTTTTCGTGATTTCGACTTTGGTCCAATAGAGAAAGTTGTTCAGTTTGATGGTTCGATCGTCCCCTTAAAAATTGGTCAGCAAAAAAATATATGGGTTGATTTTGCCCTCGGGGAATATAGTCGTGAGCATATGCTCTAAAGAAATAAATATAGTAGAACGAATTAATAAAATTAATAATAGTTATTTGTTATGCTAGGCTGCAAAGTTGTTTTTTGCCGCGAGTACTTATATTGAAACCTGAGCAAGCGAAGGATTCTAGGATTGAACCACGAGCGAAGCGAGTGGTTCAAATATAGAATCCGGAGCGTAGCGAAGGTTTCAAAGGTACGAGACGCGGAATAATTTTGCAGCCGAGCGAAACACACAACTTTTCACCTCACAACAGCGAGGAAAATGTTAGGTGCAAGCACTGAGTTTAGATGTATAGAGCGAACATCGCGCTTTATGACGTTGTCCCATTCTATTGCGGCTATATATTACTCTTGCATTTAGTCACTGTCTCACTGCGGTCACGTGTAGCAGTTTGATTGAAAACCAATTGATCAGCATAAAAAATGTCCTGGTGTGTAGTGTGTACTGAGACACTGCGAAAATAATTCAGGAAATGTAAGGAAATGTAACGGAATAACTTCTCATAGGTAAACAAGATGAATTAATTATTAAAATGCATTTTAAATAAGTATTATTTTAAATGATGTTTTTATCCCACACTGGAAAAATAATTATATGCAAATGCAAATAAGGACAAATCTATACGTGAAAAAGAGAAGACAAGAGATATTGCTACTCAAAGGGATTATATTTAGTTATAATCTCTTTGTTGACACTCAAATAAATTATAGTGAAGGACAAACTTATACGCGAAAAAGAGAAGACAATAATATGCACGAATATATCCATAGTTCGTTATGTTAGCAACATAATCTTTTTGTCTTTCTCGCACGTATGGTTTTACTATCTTTTTATCTGGACTCGAATGGATTCGAATTTTAAAAACTCTTTGCACGCTAGCGGATAAAATGCACTTTTGCACTCAGATTTCGAATGATAAACAGAATCTTTCCGAGCTTGTGAGGTGAAAAATATATTTTTGTTTCGATGTGACGACGTGGATTTTCTGAGATTTCAGAGTATCTCTGACTAGCCCCTCTGGGAATATAGTCGTGAGCATTTGCATGAATTTTTCTCGATTCGATTGGCTCCATAGTGATAGTTGTTGTTTGATGGTCTGAAGTACGTAAAATATATAATAGGTACGTATATTTATGTTTAAGGTGTGAGTAAAATTGTCTATCCATGCCATTATAATGGAACCAAGGTATCGTGACGCAAGTAACTCGTATGAATAACCCCAGGGCTCAATCCTTATTATACTGTTCTGTTTTGAATGACAATACATTGGCTATCGATAACATCATTTTATACATGCCAATACACAGTAACTAGTCACTACTCACTACTCTATTCCCCGAGGGGGTAGTCAGAGTTATATTCTGAAAATCAGAACATCACGTTTCACTAGTAGTACCAAAATTCTGTCCATTGTGACGGGGTGTGAGACCGTCGCCACTTGTAATGGACAGGGGGTACAAAACATGCCTCGAAATTGAAGCATGCAGGTTTCCTCACGATGTTTTCCTTCACCGAACCATTGGTGTTAGAATTTGTAAATAAATTCCGAAAATCAGTAACTGGGTTCTCTTAATTTTATAGTCCTTCAAGGGCAACCGAAAAGTGTAGAAATAATAAATATTGCCCGAATGGGAGTTCGCTGCAGTGATCCTACAGGCCTACACGTTTCCTGGTTGACAATTAAATATTTAAGTCTATAAAGACCCTATAGGCTTGAATCTACGAATAATTTAGGACATGAATCATTACTAGAGCGAGCACCGCGCTTTATTACCCCTCGTCGTCCCATTTTAGTTCACCCGCACCCACTCTTCGTACTCTCACGTGGCGCATGATGTTTGTTTGCCGTGTTAGTTAGTTCTATATTTAGCACATAATAGTGCAATGGCTTGAAATAATGTTTATATATCTTTTCCTCATACCTTGACATAGTAGGGTGAAATTGATATCATTAGCATCCTAAACTAAGAGTCTACCCATCAAACTGAACAACTTTTACAATGGGAGCAAACCAACCGGAGCAAACAAAAATAGCTGTTCCATACTAAAAGGTCTCCTCGGCTCAAATGTATGCAACAGCTATAGTTAAAGTGGTTCAGTTTGATGGGAAGACTCTAAGTTTAAAAGGATGATAATTATATCAATCTCACCCTGTAGATCGGCACACTATAGACACTTAGATGCCATTTCATACAAATGGGAAAAAAATCAAAAAGAGATCAGCAGGTGCGATAGAAACGGAGTAAGTTCGAGCGAGACAGGAATATGCCATGCCTACGTTTTCCGCCAAGGTACCTGCCAAAGCCCCATCTGGCAGGTAGCGTGGCGGAAAATGAGGTTAAAATTGGAGTAGTAGGGAGTGTCCATACTGTATGTATGTAGCACTAGACACTCTTTGTTATACTGTGGTATAGGCATATGAATAGTCAATATACTGTAAAGCCTGACCAGGAATATAAAAAACCTGGTTTGGGGGCGCTGCAATCGACTATAACCTTTAATGACAGAGTTCCAAGTACAAAAATTAGTTCCAATGATTTTCCGCAACATGGCGACGTTTTTTATATTCCTGGTCGGGCTTTACTATTATTATCTATTCATATGGTATAGGGGTAAATGGATAATCCCGTACGGGGCAGTTACAAACCATCGTAGTCATATCGTAGTTAAGTGTAATATAGTGATTATAAATTATCTTTGGGCCATTGGTCGTATGGGAAAATAGGTTAAACATAAATAATAAATGTTTCAGAAAAGCTGGTTTCCCAAAGTTCTATTGGTAAGTCGGTTAAGGCGAGTCTCGTAGTCGCTGGCATAGACAGCTGCAAAATTATGTGCTAAAAATAAATTGTGTTAGTCGACTATGAAAACTAATACTGTTGTGCTTCTCACATTTTGCTATATTTTTATCTTTTAAGGTGCTTTGGTGACTGTAGATAACGCCTCTAAAAGAATTGCCTTCGTATCGGAATGACCTATCAGCAAAATGACCTACGCATCACAACGTCCTGAAAACAAAGCGTCCTATTATCAAATCGACCTAAAAGCAAAACGACCTATCCTTCGGCCTCGCGCTCGGCTCGGTCCTTATTTATCATTATACATATTTACATCGGTAATTTGAGAAACAATTTTTCGTCCTCGTGATAATATTTATAGACTGCAAGGTGTTACGGTAAATAAAATTTCAAACGATCCAATTCAGTAGATTGTTTTATCTTGAGTATATTAATAATAGTCTTTACATTCTAACAGGACACCGATTTTTTTTTAAATTACAACTATTATTATTATTATTTGAGGGGTGTTGGGCCTTGACAGGCTTGCTGAGCCTGTGCCATGAAGACCATCGCTGGTCCTTTGTGAACGCCCTTTTTTAAAGTTCCAACTTACTACAACTAAGGGTTTAGCACAAAATTTATCAAATTAGGTCTCGATAATCGAAAATGTCACTGCCGCAAGTGCCTTAACCCCTCGTTGTTGCAATTCCAAACGCAATAGAAAAATACTGTTGTGTTTGGACATGGATCTGCGTCTAGAAAATCAGTTTTAAACTATTGCTTTTGCGACAGTAGTTTATGCAGTTGTTATCATACAAATCATTGTAATGAATATTAGCCACACATTCGACACTTTCACAAAGGACACTTTCACAAAGTCAAGCAAAAAGCTCCCTTTTACAGGATTGAGTGACGTCAAGTAGTGAGAGTTGCCTAGCCTTTCACCCACAAACACTACCAAGTTGACAATAATATTACAACAGTGTATGTAATGTATGTGTGTGGAGCAGTCAGCCTCGTATGGATATTGCTGACTGGCAAATATTTACACTAGGTACAGCATGATTGAGTGTCATGCTACATAACTCATGCTGACACTAAAAGAAGAAGAAATTACACTAGTTTGGGCTTGGCTTGGGACCGACTCCAATAATTCTAATTATTTTTCTTGTAGATGCTTTATTGGTTGCAATATTGGTTTTGAAGTCGGTTTTAACATTTTGTGCAAACATTGTTTATCTCACGGATTTCACTGTTGAAATAATAATAATTAGTTTGACTCAGATATCAATTACGGCAACGCATACATCAATACGAAGCAAACGCTTCCATCGCTGATGATTTGCAGTCATCAGATCTTCATCAAACGTCAAAACCAAATCGGGGGTAGGGTACCTCTTCAGAACAGAAACGGATCTTATGGATTATAAACATGTTACAGCCATGTTGTGCTATTTCGAATCAAATTAAAGATTGAAAAATTTGTCTCGGGCGGGACTTGAACCCGCACTCTTCCAAACCGGGGAAACGTGCTAACCAATTACACCACCGAGCCCACTGCCCAGAGAACGAAATTTTCAATCTGTTACGTGACGTGCGCGCCATCTACTGGAAGTATTACAACCAACCACGTCCCCTTAAGACGTAACAGATTGAAAATTTCGTTCTCTGGGCAGTGGGCTCGGTGGTGTAATTGGTTAGCACGTTTCCCCGGTTTGGAAGAGTGCGGGTTCAAGTCCCGCCCGAGACAAATTTTTCAATCTTTAATTTGATTAGAAAAAGGATCATCCAATCGGACAAGAAATGCAGTAATTGTCGCGTATATACATTAAAGAACTAATTGAGAACCTCTCCTCACCGTTTCCAAAAATCAGTCGCCTATGATGCCCATAGCCTATGGGACAGCTTAAAGCAGACCAGCCCATTTCTTCCGGTGTTGTACACCGGCTTGTACTTCGGCTGCGGACACGGCGGAATAAACAAACATTTTGTGGAGAAAAAGCTCATACAAATACCGAAAGACACGTCGCGTTTTATAACATAACATTTTAGCTTCGCTGTAGTCGGTTAAACATGTTGCCATTGTCTGTCATTAAGGTCTACAATAGTATTTAGTGATATTGGACACATTTATTTTGCCCGAACTCTTTAATAATTAAAGACCCTCCCAACTATAATTACCTAGTCGACATACCTACACAGTTTCATTAATTAAAGTTTAAAAGCAACAGGTGTATCCACATGAGAGCTGAGGACGGGTAGGCGCAGCAAGTGCGACAAAAATGTATAGATAGAACAAGATGGAGCACGAGCAGGCTATGGCTATACCTAACATTAATTAAAAACGTCTGCTATGAAAAGACACAAAATATGTTTTTCGTTATGCCTCGTCAAGTTATACGATTCAGTATTTATTTATATTATCTCAAAGGCTCGTACAATAAGTAAACTTTGTAGTACAACGCCGACTAGCATATAGCTGTCCCTCTGACTCCAAGGGGCTTGTCCGCAGGATGGACCAGGACGGCAGCCTCAACATCAGCTACGACGAATGGCGGGACTACCTGCTGCTTGCGCCGGCTACGGACATACATGCACTCATACACTTTTGGAGGCATTCTACTGTGAGTACTTAGCTTTATTGTTTTTTTTAAGCTATAGTTACCTTATGTTCTAGTGGCGCCATCTTGACAAAGACTAAAAGAAGGCTGGCAAATTTGAAGCCAGCCATTTTTTACGAAAACGAAACGCCTTTCAGGACGGCGCGGCGCGATTATAATTAAAAAATGTAACACATTTTTTAAAAAAACTTCGTTATTTCTAGAAGTCCGGATTCAAATTATAGACAAATCATCCAAAAAACAGTAGCGAAATGCAGAACTCAGATCAATCCAACGCAACCACGACAGCTGTTTTCATCTTATATTATCTCCGATGTATTTTTTGGTCGTTACGGAACGTATTTGGCTTGGTTGAACTGATAGTGTGTATGATTTCGTTTTTTTTAATTATCATAATATTATACCTACATGCTTATCGCGAATTTTCATTAAAATAAACACAATGAATGCGTAGAAGATTGAGTGGACTATCTAATGAGAAAGATTATGAGTTTCACAAACTTGATACAAAAGGTATCATAAGAAGAAATACCTTTTCTAAATTCCATAGAACATAGTGGTACAGGCCAGGAATCGAACCGCCGCCTCATGATTGAGGCGCTAGCTCATCGCTCTCTACCTACGTAGACACAAAACTGCGAACCTAGGTACTCTACACAGCAGATTTTTTTGTGACTTCGATGTTTGATAGAAAAAGTGGTTTAGTGCCATGGTATATCCATCTCCCGACCTTCGATCAAAATAAAATGAATGGATAGGCCTTAAGCGAACATTTCAAACCAGAAAAATGAGGCAAAACAAATGAAATTTTTACTTGTCACTTGTATGAAAGTGCCCTAGATTTGACAGATAATGGCGCTAGTTTGTATGTACAAAGTGCACCAGTAGTTTGCTTCAACTTACCGCGCTTTAGGCCTATCCATTCATTTTATTTTGATCGAAGCTCCCGACATGCCAATGTCACGACCTCTTCTCATACATGCTCTTCTGTTCCGAGTACTCCGCACCTCACGTCTTAGTGCACTCTTACCTTTATACTTAACTAGTGCTTACCCCGCGACTTCATCCGCACAAATTATATACCAGATTTTAAGTCAGATCATAAGCTATCAAACAAAAAAGTTTCATTAAATTCGGTTCAGTAATTTTTGCGTGATGCGCGAACAAACAAACAAACAGACGGAAATTTCTAAAAAAGGTGGATTTCGAGTCAGGGATACCTAAAAACCATATCGTAATCTTCAATGTACAGACACACTTCAGTTACAGTTTTATAATAGTTCAGATTAACAGATGTGCTTAATCAAAATGCTTAGATAACTTCCACAAAAACATTCTGATAACAGTCGTAGAAGTAGCCAACCAATAGGACACAAGTATTTTGAAGGCGGATGCGTTTTATCAACTTGGATTTTGAACCTAATTTGCGCCATCATGGTGACGAGACTTACAGCTGCGTAATTGATAGACACGCGGTTGTTTTATTCATTTGTATCGTTTAGGTTCATTTGGTCCAATTCCGAATTGGTCTAGTGGTTTCAAATGGTCCAATGCCCGGTTGGTCCAATGCCCACAATGTCCAATGCCCGGTTGGTCCAATGCCCAGAATGTCCAATGCCCGGTTGGTCCAATTCCCACAATGTCCAATGCCCGGAACGTCCAATGCCCACAAAGTCCAATTCCCACAAAGTCCATTTCCCAGAATATGTCAGAGAAATTGTATGAACCATCGACTTAGTCGAATTTTCGAGTGAAATTAGTATGGGGGCTGGACTTGTAAAATTTTTAAAACTTGTTCTATGTAGTGTCGGAAGAAGGGTCCGAGACTTAGAAAAATTTTGAACTATTTCGTATGAGCCATCGACATAGACGAATTTTCAGGGGAAATTTCGGGTTCGAAAAAATTCTTTTTTTTTCGCTAGGATTCACCGTTATCGAGATATTGCATAAATTATGTTTTTATAAAGGGAAGGGGGCGAAATTTGTATGGGGGCTGGACTTGCAAAATTTTCAAAAATTTTTGTTTTTAATTCTGCATGCCGAAGGGTGGGTTTATGGGTTTGGGTACCCCAGAGGTTCGAAAAAATGGTTATTTTTTCGATAGGATTCACCATTATCGAGATTTTGAATAAATATTTTTTGACTTTTTGACATTAACATTTGGCTTTTTTTAACATTCGGGATCCGGGGGTTGACACCCCACCCCCCTTTTTTTTAGTCCATTTTTTTGGAGAAGACTAGCTAAACAGGAGCAATTCGGTTCTGGCACTCGCCGGCCGCTGCCGCGGCACCGCTCTCTCCGCTCGCTCGGCTCGTGCGCTGTGGTCGAAAGAAACCTAACATGCTCGTCGTTTCGCTCCTCGCTAACCTAACAGACTGAGTTAAATCGCACCCCCTTCCCTTTATAAAAACATATTTTATGAAATATCTCGATAACGGTGAATTCCATTTTTTCGAACCCCTGGGGTACCTATAAACCTACCCTTCCGCATGCAGAAATAAAAAAAATTTTTTTTTTAAATTTTGTTAGTCCAGCCCCCATACAAATTTCGCCCCCTTCCCTTTATAAAAACATAATTTATGCAATATCTCGATAACGGTGAATCCTAGCGAAAAAATAACCATTTTTTCGAACCCCTGGGGCACCCATAAACCCACCCTTCCGCATGCAAAAATAAAAAAAAAAACATTTTTGAAAATTTTTTAAGTCCAGCCCCCATACAAATTTCACCCGAAAATTCGTCTGTCGATGGCTCATACGAAATCGTTCAAAATTTTTCTAAGTCGGACCCTTCTTCCGACACTACACAGACCAAGTTTTAAAAATTTTACAAGTCCAGCCCCCATACTAATTTCACTCGAAAATTCGACTAAGTCGATGGTTCATACAAATTCTCTGACATATTCTGGGAAATGGACTTTGTGGGAATTGGACCAACCGGGCATTGGACATTCTGGGCATTGGACCAACCGGGCATTGGACATTGTGGGCATTGGACCAACCGGGCATTGGACCATTTGAAACCACTAGACCAATTGGGAATTGGACCAAATGAACCTAAACGATTTGTATGTGTTCATTAACACTTTCACTGCGGACGAACTACGTCGTAGGTCGGCGACAAAAGGGCCGCAGTGCTGAAGAACCCACGTAACGTGGGTAAGTACCCACGTAACGAGTCGGTTCAATTGCATTTCGCCTGTGCTTATGACCTATCGTGCGAGTCACCGAAACCCATATGCCTGCACGAGTGTCCCACTCCCACTACGCGCTCGACCTATGAGGGGGGCAAGTTCTATTGCATTTCGCCAGTGCTCATGACCTACAGCGTGAGTCACCTTAGTCTTACGCTTATGCGGGTGTCCCACAAGTAGAGCCATTTTGATCTTTTCACCGTTACGACTGTGCGCACGACCTACGAGGGGGGGGGGGGGGTCAACTTTAGCACTGCGCGAGGATCATGATTTTGAGCTTAGCAGCGAAATTGTTAAATTGCATATTGTTGATATTGTTACCGACATAAAAACCACGATGCACGAAGGTTATAAATAATGACCCGTCTATTACAAGATGAATTCTGTGGAACGAAAAGAAACCCCTTGCTACCATCTGAGTTCATTTCCCCACAGAAACAGCTACCTCCCGGACACGATTTGCAATAGCCAGTACGGAAGGCATAAAATCGGCTTTGCACTCAGGTTGGTCGCTGCAACTTTTGCAATTGGGGGTACAGGAGTCCTAGCCAAACACGGACTGAGAGAGGACTTAAACACGGCCACACCTGACGCTATCAAGCTCGCCGAATACCTAGCCAATGGCCAGGAAAACAGATGTGGTATCATCAGATAGGTAGGTATATATATTTCAATATAGAAGGACAACTCTTTTTACCCGACTGCGACAGAAGGAGGGTTATTACATAGTAAAGTGTAAACGCATTTACGCCTTTAGCGCGTTAAAAATGTGTTGTTCCATAGAAAATGTTAATGGCTACTCGACTCAAATGTATAAAACAGCAGATTTTTTATTGCGATTTCAATATTTATTTGTTTCTATGCTAAAATTTGTTTTGTTTGATGGACTGAAGCAACCCCTTCAGTATGTAACGCATTTAATTTTGCATCCTGTATATTATGTAGATATAGAAAATTATGTTATGGTAAACAGTTGCATTACTTTAAGGGGTTATTGTACCCATGACATTGAACAACTTTCCCTAACAAATCTATAAGAAATTCGCACTTCGCATTCGTCTTTTCAACTAACATTCGATCAGCTGATTGGATTTAGTTTGGAAAGTCCAAAATTTATTTTGCGAATTTCCTATCGGTTACTTAGGAATATTTGTTCAGTGTCATGGGTATAATCATCTCTTAAGTAAAGCAACAGTTTACCCTAACACCCTGTACCTAAAATTATATAAAACTGTATAAAAGAAGTGTGTTCATTTGAAGATATTTACTTTACAATTTTTTGTTTGTTTAAAAGCTCATGATTTGACTTAAAATCATGTATATTACGAAGTCACGGGTAAAAACTCGTAATACATATAGGTACTTAAAGAGAAATTAAAAGTTCGCCTAGGGTAGGTACCTATAATGGAAAAAAAGTAATTTAGCAATTGTCTTGATGGAGAGTAGATCAGAGCATGAGTCACAACGCACTAGAACAATATAAAGAGGTCAAGTGCTTGTCGCGATATCACAGTAAAGGGTTCCGTATGAGTTTGAATCAGTCGAAAGGAAATAAGTTGTTCACCCTTCCGGGCGGAAAGCGTCAACTTTCGTCCCGCTGAGCTAAACGAACCTGCCGTTTTCCGCCTCCGTCGAGGAGAAAAATAACTAACCTCGGGCAGTAAATAAGAAAACCTCAGATCCCATGTTTGCTGCCCTCGGTGTGTAATCTACTATTTTCCCACGCTTATAAATAACACACAGTCACACAATTGTTAATCCCTTCCGGGGTGATCAAACACTTAACTCCTACTACCAACTATGTTGCAACCACCTTTAGCAATAAAATTTTAAACTCTTTTTAACCTCTCTCTCTTTTGTAAGTTTAATCCACCTGTGGTGTGGTGAGATTGAAGGCAATCTCTTAATCCAATATAAATTCGTGCAAGACTAGGTAAAATGCCAAACGATATTGAGCATTGTTACCATGTGTTTAGTAACCCTGACCGTCCTTGACATTCGTTGAATCCATATGAAAGCGTTCAAGATCAACACGTAGGGTACATATACAGGGTGACCGTGCGGGGTGGACCAAGGGTGAACTAATCAATAAAAGAGCTCAGATCTGCCTTCAGAAACACGCGGTTGTAGCTGTACTCAAGTTCTCTCTCATGCAGGTATTTGGACACGAGGGACATTCCAGCAAGTGTCCAGTCGGCTGGATAGGTTCGCCGTAATCACACTGCATCTATATACCTTACCATATACCACATATTACTAAGTTACTACGTAACAGAATCATCACTTTCCTACGCTTAAATTACCTACTGCTAGACCGTATGTACATACGCGCAAAAATGTATCGAATGAAGCTTGATCAGATCATAGACGATTTTTTTTCGCTTACGCTCTTTCTACGAGCTTGACTCAGCGGATGCGACGTTGCCGTACGGCGCAAGTGGCAGAAATCTACCAAGCGCATCGTATACCCCCATTTTCATAAGTTGAGTTTGCAGCGGCCAAACTAAATGAAAAACCGATTTAATGGTTTTCATACTGGCCACGAAGGATGAAGGCAGTGACTAAGTGGCGGCCGTGGGAGGAGGAGAACGGTCAGTGGGCGGAGCAGTAGCCAGATGGTCGGATTTTTTAAAATTGAGGCCCACTACACATTTCCACCTCTGTAACTCCTGTGAACCAGGAAAAACAGCGGTGACTATTCATAACACTAGACAATGAAGTCCAGCGAGCCCAGGACTAATCTGTCTTGGAACCCGCAATGAATTAATCAAAGAAGATAGGAGGAATAGGAAAAAGAAATATCCGACTTCCCTCCATTGCAAACGGGAGACGGCAATAAGAAAAAGCATGGCTAAATGGCAGAGTTGAAGACCCTACCGCAAAAGCACCAAAAAATAAAAATATGAGATAATATGAGATGGTCGGATGATATATAGGTAATTATGTATAGGTAGAGTAGCCGGCAAACAGTGGATGAGACTATATAGCGTGCTAATACCCAGCAGGTTTATCGAGCTGATAATAATTATGAAGATACTGGCCACCGCAGATCGTGCCCGGTCGTTGATCAACTCAGCTGGTGGTATCCTCCTTCCATAGAGAGCATCTTGTCATCTGTAGCTATCTCAATGTTACTTGAGGAGCGTTCTAGAAGGATTGCGTGTATCCAGTGACGTCACCTCTCGCAGCGACGGCGCTGGGTGCGAGCCGCGCCCGCTAGTGATTGATCGCGCTATTATCCCATCTAGTGGAGCGGCGAGCCCTCACGGTCGCCGCCCGTATACGTCACACTCACACCACTTAACTCGTCTACTATCGTTCTATTACACTTTGCACAACAACAACAAAATCTGTGGTGGTCTAGCGGCAAGTAGCCTCGCTTTCCGTGCAGTCAGCGACGCGACGACAAGGTTCGATCGCGAGGTCGACTCGTACCAATATTTTTTTAGGAACTTGTTCACTGAAGTTCTAGCTGCGGAACAGTTTTGTTGTTATTTGCAAATTTCGTCATTGTACTTAGTCCGCTAGTATTGCGACAAAGAAAAGGAAGCTGCTTCAATTTAGAGACAAATATTGCGTCCAGTTTCCGTACAGTTACGGCACTGCTAGTGAAATGTACCTATATTGCTAATTGGAATCCAATAGAGCTGAAGAGACGCATAGGAAGACATAGACTAGCACAGGTGAAAAAAAGATTGATGTCGTCTCGAAAGCACTATCGGGAAAGAGAGAGTATTGGCGGATACTCCACCGACAAAGATCATGATGGTGATGATAGTAAAATTTTGATATAATATGATACATGTCACCTTCGATCAACTCAGGCATCTCACTGATATTTTAAATGTCGATGTTTGGTTGTTTTGACGTTTCGATGTTTAAATGTTTTGATGTTTGTCACTCAGTCACGCATAAGTGGCTGAACGAATTTGGATGAAATTTGGCACGCAGATAGAATATGTGCGACGACTTATATACCAGATTTTAAGTCAATTTATAAGCTATCAAACAAACAAGTTTCATCAAAATCCGTTTAGTAGATTATGCGTGATGCTCTAACAAACAGACAAAAATACTAAAAAAGGTGTTGGAGTTAGGAACACCTAAAAACCATATCGTAATCTTTTTCTTCTAAATATCTTCAATGTACAGACACCCTGCTGTTACAGTTTTATAATAGTTTACATCGACTAACTCCTCTGGGAATATCAGGGCCGCCTTTAATCGCGGTGAGGGCCACCGCACTTGCACTTGTCCAGAGTGCCAAATGGAAAAGATGGGCCTGGGAAATAATATATAGTCGAGATTGCGCGTTAGATTATCCGGTCACGATAACGCGCAAAAGATGAGGATACGTCTCACTACTGATTGACCCTTGGAAACGACCTCAAATGACATCGATTCAAGATCCACAATCCGTCATCGTCAGTCAATTGTTGACAAATTGGAGTTCTTTGATCCTTAGTCCTTTCTACAGGTTCTTCCACAAAGTCCCGTGAATCAAACCATTCTCACTCTAATAATGTACTGCTATGGGTTTATATCAGGACTTCTGATGTAGGTACGATGAATTGAATAGTTGCTCATTGTCTTGGTGCGCAATAGTTGGATGCAAACTATTGTAATGTTGTGAAATGTTCTGACACCCTCATACCGGACGAGGATAAGTAGAGACTTGAAGCGAATTGAATAAACGGTGGGAATCGAAACGCA
Organism: Agonopterix heracliana; assembly: GCA_963693445.1. Lineage (NCBI taxonomy): Eukaryota > Metazoa > Arthropoda > Insecta > Lepidoptera > Depressariidae > Agonopterix > Agonopterix heracliana. The sequence continues at coordinate 553,398 of OY856307.1, forward strand.
GAAGAATCTGTGGCGTATCGAATTCTACAAAGTAATTGGGTTACTTTGTTTTGTATTGAGTAGGCTACATCTTCTTTAGGTGCAAAATACTCGTAATAAAAGTATGACAGTCTGTTTTCGATCACTAATAAACAACTAGGTACTAAACAACAACACAATCAACACTCTAAAAAGGGCAGACTCAAAAGTGCCCAGTAGAAATTCGGAAAAAAAAATTATGTAAGACTTTGCATCTGTGAAAAACCAGTGATGAATGAATGATAAGTGCTAGGACAAGTGAAAGAATGTGAACTAATGAAATGAAAGAAAAAGAAATGAAGGACACTTGAATCAATTCAAATGTGAATGAATGAGATCAAAGTAAAAGATATGAAGGAATATAATTTTTCTCCCCTCCGTATGGAAAGCGTCAATTGTCGTCCCGCTGCGCTAAACGAAGTTGCCGCTTTCCACCTTCGTAGAGGAGAAAATAGTATACTAGCCTCGGGCAGTAAATAAGAAAGCCTCAGATCACATGTTTGTTAACCCTCGCTTCGCCTCGGTCAACAATTACATGAGATCTGAGACCTTTCTTACTTTCCTGCGCTCGGTGTGTAATCTACTATAAATGATCAAAATGTTTCGGTCTGAGTGTCACTAACTTATAAATAAATATCTTGGACATTGTATAATATGACATGACAATGTATACAAAGTGTTTCATAAGTAAAAATAAATGTTTAAAACTCTTAAGGGGGTTGTTCAGACCGTCAAACTGAACAACTTTCTCTATGGGACCAACATTGAAATCGCGAAAAAAAAATCAGATATCCCATACATATTTTAGCTGAAGTCGATTTGTAGAGTACAGAACATCATTTTTTTTTCGCGATTTCTATATTGGTCCCATAGTGAAAGTTGTTCAGTTTGATGGTCTAAACCACCCCCTTAAATGTTTATTTGTATTTTGGTAACACCTTGTATAGTTTACTAGTATAGTATCAATTATTTAATTAAATAGACTATGTATTACTGTATACATAACCTTAGCTTAAGAATTTATATTGTAATAGACTAGTCATTAAGTCCGGTTATGCTGTAGAGTTTCTGGCCACATCATCTCTACAGCGACAACACGTTCCGAAGCGGTGGTAGCGCGCTTCAGGCTCCTATATTGAATAAATTATTTTGAGTTTGAGTTTGATAGGGAATTAATGTGAATGAATGAAATGAAAAGAAAAATATGAAGTAGGTACAAGTCAATGAATGAAATGAAGGACAATAATATCCATTCCATTTTTCGTCTTTGTGTTTACAATCCTCTGTGGTTTGGCTTTTCTATTAGGCTTAATATTATTACTAATTTATAGGTAAAGAAGACCAATTGAATAACAAAGCAAATGAACCAAACAAACAGTATTACAGATACTATGGCCTACATAACTAACATGTTTGTGTGCAAACCAGAGCGGGAGCGGAATCAAAAAGACAAATATAATGATAACGAGACGTCACAGTGTTGCGCTTGCGTCGCGTCGCAGACACACCCGCGACCGTGTTGTTTGTGATCGCTCCACAAACAAACACGCTTATATTAGTATATGTGTTGTTTTAGCTAGTTATTGAACAAGCTCTATCTATGTAAAAGAACAAATATATGATAACGCAACGTAGCTGAAACTATTTGAAGGGGGTGATAAAACCATGAAACTGAACAGCTTTCTGGGACCAATATCGAAATCGCCAAAAAAATCAACTGATCATACAAAACTGAAAACAACTTGACTCAGATGTATGGAAAAGAAGATTTTTTTTTCCTGATTAGATATTGGTCCCATAGAGAAAGTTGTTCAGTTTTTCAGATCTTTTATACATGGTGTAAGGAAAAGTACCAATGTGAGTTGCTTATGTGGAGCTCCACAAACTATGGCCCATCTCTCATCGTGCCCTGCGTGCCCTGACACCTGTACGCAGGAGGAGCTCATGACCGCTAGCGACGGTGCAGTATCGGTTGCCCACTTCTGGCAAGGTACTATTTAGCGACTTTGTTCAAAATTTGAAGTCGACACGATAAGAAGAAGAAGCAGTAAAAAGATGCGTAATAATTTTGACATTTTTAACAGTGAGCTCACCGAATGAGATTCAAAAATCGCACTCCAGGTCTAAGTCTAACCCATCTCTTTAAATATTACTAGGGTGTTTTGTTACACCCTGTAGAATCTAAATGATTGTTTTGGTTGAGAATGTAGATGAAATAACAATTGCACCAAATAGGTAATGTGATTGAGTGAAATAACTGTATGTGATAAGATAAACAGAGGGCCTACCATGAGTTTTCACTGTACTTTACTACGGTAGTTACGTCGCCAATTCGTATGACAGAAATTAGTTCTCAACGTAACCACTAGGAGCGCTGTACGAAATTCAATACAAAATTGGTGACGTAACTAAAGTTGTAAAGTACGGTGAAAACTCATGGTAGGTAGACCTACTGCCCATTTCTGGTAATTTATTTAGGGCTTCTATAAACTATTATTATTATGAATATATATAGGAACTCTAATTACTGGTGTTCCAGCGGTATGGTGGGTCCGTCACGGTATTTTTCAGGGTTTTAGAAATAATCATCTGTCCTACCTAACTATAACTAGACCACCAGTGCGTTGGTATGATGAGAGTGACGGGTCGCATAAAGTCACATTGGATCAGATTAGCACAGGACCGTGAAGAAACGCGCAATAAAAGGGAGGCCTATGCCCAGCAGTGGGTTGTCGTGGGCTGATTTGATTGATTGATTGCTAAGATAAAATTAAAGAAAAACATTACATTCTGAGGGCCTACCATGAGTTTTCACTGTTCTTTACTACTGTAGTTACGTTACGTAATACGTTGCCAATTCGTATGGCAGAAATTAGTTCGCAACGTAACCACTAGGAGCGCTGTACAAGATTCAATACAAAACTGGTGACGTAACTACAGTAGTAAAGTAAGGTGAAAACTCTTGGTAGGCCTACTGAATGTGAAAAAAGCAGCTTCGCGTGGTATCGAAACTAACTTTTGTTTTTTCGAACAGTGAAAACCGTCTCAAACTTCGATCTAATATTTGATCGAAGAATTTGAAGTGGTTTTCACTGTTCGAAAAACAAAAGCGATACCTACCATAGACATAAAGCGAAGACCAAAATAAAACCGGTCAAGTGCGAGTCGGGCTAATCGCGCACCGAGGGTTCCGTACCACACCACAACACAAACTTTACACAACATAACTAACAAAAAAAACAGTTTTTATTATTTGTATAATCTTTGCTCTATAATCACCCCAAGTTTGTCGCTTGTATGTATTACCGTTTTAACAATAGAGCGAGAAGAAAAAAACTTCGATAAAACTAGTTTCTTGTTGAGTACCCTCTTAATTTTTATTTTTAATACATTCTCATTATTTGTTAACCAATCCGCCGTAATAACACATTCTGTGAAAATTTCAACTATCTATAACTATATGTCAAATAAAGACGAAAATAAGAAGATGACAGCAGCAGGGCTACGAAACCTTTTCAGACCGTGATCGTTTTCTAAACAATCAAAATACCGATTGGCAGTGTTCGATGGAAGAATGTTATATAAATACAAAATACAGGAAAACTATCTTAGATTTAAAAGAATATCGTCAAAATTAAACATAAATACATGTTAGTTTTATCTTTTCACTCGTTCGGTGTTAATGAAAACGAAAGAAAACATCAATTATGTGCTCACCTAGGTCCGTAATTCAGTATAATTAAACCGCACTTCATCGCCGGAATAGTCTTCAAGTAGGTACTACCGGAACCGGTCCGTGTGGTGTCGGCTAAGAGTAGCACCATCCCATCTCCACCCGTGGGTGTCGTAAATGGCGACTAAGGGATCTACCGGAGGATGGGCAGCAGCATCTCTGAGCAGCTCTGAGTACACACATTCAATCCAACTGCGACCGCCAACCCGCCTGCCAAGCGTGGTGATTATGGCAAATCCCCTCATTTTTGGGGAGGCCTATGGCCAGCAGTGGACGTTTATCGGCTGATATGATGAGGTAGCTGTTCCCTGGGACTACGTCTGCGTAGACCTTGAAAAGTATCATATTTTTATCTTCTATATGTGAGTGAAACATCCAAATTCGTTCTGCAGTTTATGCGTGATTGAGTCACAAACATCTAAACATCGCATCGTCACAAACTTTCGCATTTATAATATTACGAAAATAGTCAGATGAGGTGAGATTATACTACTTGCCAGCCACTCCATACTATAACCCAGGAAAAATGCCATTCAGGAGAAGTAATTTCAGGAGTATTGGAACTTGGTAAGGATATAAAAAATCCAAAATTGCGATATTCAAGATGGAAATTTCAAATGCCAAATTCAACTTTCATGACGGTCGCCATACAAATTTCATAATTTTTGAAATGCTGTAACTTGTTGGCCCTTTATCCCTCAAAGGTTAAGTCCTACGAAAAAAGTGCATACTACTTATTTTGTAGGAAATTTTGTCAGAATTAATTTTTCTCCCCCCCCCCCCCCCCCTCCTTCCTTGAGCTCACCCCCCACCCCTATTTCAGGACAGTTTTTTTCTTCAATCTTACGTAAAAAAGGAACGTTTAAAAAGTTCCGAAACTCCGGGAATTTTTTGGAAACCATGACAGATCTCTGGGTTTCTCTTACGGTACAAGGATGATATTTGGGGATCATCATATGGATGCTTTGGTGATACAGGGAAAGCTTTGACTTCCTCGGAAGGTCGACTCCTGACGGATGAGGTCAACGGCCCGTGGAAACTATGACAGATAGGGGTATGGACCTCAAACAAATATCTTAGTGGACCCTGGTCAATTTTGGTTAGCGGTGAAAAAAATCCAAAATTGCGAAATCCAAAATTTCAAACGCAAAAATAATCAGCTTTTAAAGGTTCACTGAACCAACTAAACATTTTTATCCGGGAGTTTTAGGGGTCGCTTATTAAGAATGAGAAATCATTTTGTTTTGATCTTCAACATTCATCAGGGTTGCCATACAAATTTCGTAATTTTTGATATGCTGTTACTCTTTCGGCCCTGTAGCCCTCAAAGTTTAAGTCTTATGAAAAAAGTGCACTGAACTTGATTTATAAAAATTTAATTTGTCTCTTCATAAATTTTCAATAAAACTTATAAATTCCGAGAAATACGCGAAAAACTTTAAAAAGTCACGTTTAGAGCCCCTTCCTCGAGCTCGCAAATTCGGGAGTGCCGACATCGAAATTCTCCATAGTAATTTTGTCATTTTCAACTGCTGAGCTCACCGAATGACATTCAAAAATCGCACTCCTGGTCCGAATTAGTAAAAATAACACATTTGGCCAAATGTTACCCAAAATGCCGCTAGACTGATTAAAATAGCCCTTTTTGAGACAAGTGAACCAGACTAAAAGGTAATGGTGTAGTATATTTTAAGACCGACTCACGAAGCCCTTTTTATTTAATACCTCACACGATAGGTTTCAGAACAAAAATGTATGACGTCATAACTCCCCCCTAACTCTAAGGGAAATATTTTTAAGAACTGCCGTTCAAAATGATTGTTCTGACCTGAAGTAGGTACATGTATGCCGAACGGCGATCTTGTACATCGATTTGCGGCTTTTTATCGATTTTGGCTTTGTGCTAACACTATCACTGGCTATCTTGCTCTCGACGAAATCGAGGCTCCATCTTTCAGAGTAAGTGAAAAGTTTTAAATCTATGAACCTTTCATAATTATATTTTGACATACCAGTCAGAGATAGCACTTTTGATGTTATATTTCAAAAAGCGCTCGTTGGCATAGTGGAGCTTCGGTATTGGAAACGATGACCGAGTAAAGCAATGTCCGGTCCGGTCAGTCTTTGGATGGGTGACCGTCTAGTGGTATTTCATATCGAGCGTTTTCGTGCCTCGGAAGGCACGTTTAGCAGTCGGTCTCGGATAGTTCCGTCAGATGACGTTGTAACTATCCGTTGAGCCAGGTCAGAGGCTTGAAAATTCTCTGACAGCCAGCTGACCATTAACTTGCCTCCACCAACACGAACTGGGCCCGCGTGGTAGAGTATGGCCCACTCCCTCTCACACCTATTCGTGAGAGGAGGCCTTTGCCCTGCAGTGGGATTCTACAGGCTATAACTTACTTTTTTTTCATTTCATCAATAATGATACCGGACTCCAAGTACGGATTATTTTTTATTCTTTTTCGTACCTATTAACACCAATAATGTCACATCTGCGTAGAAAATGTCAAGTTACTCTGTGAATTTTACCAAATCGATACAGTTGATAATTTACATACACAGTCATACACATACATAAACTCACGACCGTAATCCCTTTGGGGGTGGTCAGAAATATTGCTACTACTAGTACTGCTACGTACTTTATGTTTAAGAGTTTAGTTATAGTAATGCTCACATTAAGCAATTTAAGTTTCAGGATGGAATGACGTGCCAAGTGGTGAGAGGTGGCTAGCCCTTCACGCATAAACACTGTTTAATCCCTTAGTCGTCTCGTACAACACCCACGGGAAGAATTCGGGTGGTACATTATAGGCTGGAACCACACGAAAATGTAACTCTTTGTTCGTTTTTAAGGGTTCCGTAGTCCAACAAGGAACCCTTATACTTTCGTCTATTCTGTCTGTCTGTCTGTCTGTCTGTATGCAACACCTCAAAAACACGCTAATTTTTGATCCAATGTCGAACCTATTGAAAAGAATGGTATGGTATGAAGACAGATAACAGTAACCCAAACAGAAATGAGGTAGTTAGTAATAATCATTAAGTATTTTTTTTGACAAATGCTTTTTTTCCAACCACCTTTTCGTTGTATGGGAAACGGTGGTTGGAAAAAAATATTTTTTTAATATATCGAGTGAGGTGTCGTTGCGTTGGATAGGTTTTGTCCAATTGAAGAAAACTCCCATAGAAACTAAATCATTACAATGCTTGTGTCTCGAGATGTTTGCGCTCAAAGTCAAAAATGAGGCGTACCTTTTGTAACTTAACTTTATTTTTTACTCCCGTATTTTAGAAGGGGGTCTAACTTCTAAAATACAGGAGTAAAAAATCTGAAAAAGCTACACAATATAGCTTTCTGTAAAGTACTTTCAATGAAAATTGTAACGGAAGCTGTAGCCAAACTAGTTTCAGAGAAATGAAATTAAATATCGACTGTCGACCGCCGTCAGCGTCTATCAATAGATGGCGCTGAACGAAATTAAATCGCACTTTTGTTTGATTCTTGAAGATTTCTTAAGTTATTTAAGCTATGTTAAGGAAAGCTTTTCATAGAATACTACGTAACCCTACCTTGGGCGATTCCGACACGCTCTTGGCCGGTTTTTTATTTTTCTAGTTGCCTCAGTACCTCAGGCAGGACACAAGAAGGCACATTTTTACTCTAGGAAACTTGTCATTATTCATTTTAGAAATTAGTCGCCTAAATCCTGGCCTGTACGTGTGTTCTGTGTTACAAACTATTAAGTCTCTGCGCCTACTCTAGTACCTACCTCAATAACTTGCAAACACGTTTTACTCGATTTTCCAGATTTAGATTAGAAACAAATCTATTCATAAATAAATACAACGATGATCAATAACGATTTGAAAGAAGTGCTACTAATCTTAGTACATTTTTTAGAATTTAAAAAAATATTTTTTCCAGTTTCAATATGGCTACTACTAGCTCCACCTGGCGGATATTTTTCACAACTATCTTGAAAAAAGCTTCATTGAAAGGAAGACGAACCACATGTGTGCACTACTGCTTCTTTAGGTCTTTTAACATCGCCATTTTGTTGTTTGATACAATTTTTCATATTTCTTTAAAGTGTGTACTATAAAGAACCTTTTTTTCCTTCTTTTCGCCCCTATCTGGAATGGAGTATAGCTATTACGGTTCAAAAGTTACAGCCCTAAATAGGTAGGACGGACGGACGGAAAACGTAGGCTTAGTAATAGGGTCCCGCGTTCACCCTTTGGGTACGGAACCCTAAGAACATCTTTATACTATACTAGGGTTTTCCCGCGACTTCGTCCGCACAAATTATATACCAGATTTTAAGTCAGATCATAAGCTATCAAACAAAAAAAGTTTCATTAAAATCGGTTCAGTAGTTTTTGCGTGATGTGCGAACATACAAACAAACTAACAATTTTGTCAATAGATGGCGCTGCCCGTCATTTAAATCGCGCTATAGAGTGTTATTTGATTTTATATGAAGTAAACCGCTACTTTTTTGTTCCTCATTATTTTACGGTTTTATAATACTTAGTTAAGGGGCTACCTGCCGGTTTTGGGTAATTTTGTAACCATTTTATTCATTAACTATGGCACTTTTTGAGCTGAAATTTAAACTGAACCATCTACAGGATATGAGAAATGATGTGGTTTTTCTAGAAATCGATTTTAATTAATAAAACCGAAGAAAAGGGACTCTAAAGTCACCCCTTTTTTTCCAGTTGTAACCATTTTACTCTTACATTTTTAATCGGAACAAAATGAAAATTTACTATATTGTTCACAATACAATTTAGAATGATGTGGTTTTTTTACTTTTTCGAAATTAATAAAAAATCATCGAATTTTTCAAAGAAAACAGCAAAATTCTGACCGGAGCCACGCGCTCTTTCTCATCGATTAGTATGGAGTGTGAGTGAGAGGAGAGTGGTCCACGGCTGATACGCCTTAAGATTTATCCCGAAATTACTCTAGGCAGACTCTAGGTAGGTACTCGATTCCACGCGAACAATGCCGCTTGTGAAAAAGTAAACAAATAAAACTACAAACAAACACAAACACCGTCGCTGTTATGAAGTAGACTTGATAATGATAACAATAATCAGTAACAAAATCCTTGGAACTTCGTATCACGGAGCAGCTGGGAATTCCACCACGTCACGATTCGTGATATCTGCTGACAGTAGGTTTTCAAGGCAACTGTTAGGCATATCACGTTTTTTTGAGGGCTGAATCGAAAATTATTTCGAGATAATTGCATAGCGTAACTTATCTTACGTAGACTTTGATAATTGTATCAATAACAACATTTTCGATGTTGGAGATTATAAAATGAAAGGATTAAAACGGATATTTTTAATTAGCTAATGGTATCGATTCGGTATTGCCACGACTTAACTTAACTAAATTTATTCCTGTCATTTTCTAACATACACACATACACGCTACACGCCCAAAGTAGCGTCACTTTGACAGCACTAAAGTCAGTTCTTGGTTTTCTGTCTCTTTTCTTAGTCTTAGTCACTGTCTATTTTCAAGTGACCGATTCTATCTCAGCAAAGCTGTTCATCATGGAGTTAGAAATATTTTCTCGCAACCATGAATCGATAAATTATAGATAAATTGTCTGTTCTCAAACAGAAATTCCGTTAGTAACTCATAAATTCGTAGAGAACACAGATAAGCGATCAGCTATACCTAACCTACTGTATCGGCACAACGTTTTGTTTACAACGGAATTTTCTATTCAGCTTCGGGCACACGCCCCGTTGTGCGTATCTTTCCTCTCCTCGAGTAATAGAGCTCGATAGAGGCCGTTTGTTTATATGGCATCTTCCTGAGAATCACTTCGGTTGACAGGCTGGATTGATTTGTCCTTCGAGGCGTGGTTTGTTAGGGCTATAATGTTTTGCTCCTTGTATGTTATCCGAAATAGGTTATTGAAACCAACATTTTAGATATTATTTGTTGTCATTATATTATAAACTATCGGCAGCGCCCGCGACTACGTACGCGCAGTCGTAGACCAATGACTTCACTGAAAAAAATGTTTTGTTATATATAACCAAACTTTACTAGATTACCGAACTGTTTTGTAGCACATAATCAAACATTATGGTTATAAATAGCCAATTGTTTAGCTATTATAACCCTTCGATCAAAATAAAATGAATGGATAGGCCTAAAGCGCGGTAAGTTGAAGCAAACTACTGGTGCACTTGGTGCATACAAACTAGCGCCATTATCTGTCAAATCTAGGGCACTTGCATACAAATTTGAAGTAAACCTTTCATTTGTTTTGCCTCATTTTTCTGGTTTGAAATGTTCGTGTAATTCCTATCCATTCATTTTATTTTGATCTAAGTTATAACCAAATGTTTGATTATGTGCTACAAAATAGTTCGGAAGTCATTAAAGTTCATTTTTTCCAGTGTTTAAACACTCATACTCGTAATCATATCTTTTGATTGAATAAACCGTTTGCGATGAAATAAAGCCTAAATGTTGATACAAACTAAGCCCTTTGCTTTTGTGGAAACCCCGTCTAAATCAGTTTAATGGTTTTTAAGGGATGTGCGCAAAGACAAACAGACATTGCATAAATCCTGAACCTCACTAATTAATTCTTTCCCAAGTAATCCTCAGTGTACCTGTAGGTGTAGGTGTAGGTACATCATAGCAATGTTTGGAATTTGACTACCTATATGTACCTATAGTTGTTTGTGACTCAATCACGTTGCTGCTGTACGATTAAATTTGGGACACAAATATAATATACTTCTTCTTCCTGCCCTTATCCCATTATTTGGGGTCGGCGCAATATGTCGTCTTCCTCCATTCATCTCTTTTAGCCGTCAATTCAGCTGACACACCTTTTTTACACATGTCATCCTTCACACAATCCATCCATCTTTTAATATAAAGGGTGTAACAAAACACCGTAGGAATATTTAAAAAAGTAATTTAAAGTTTAAACCATGAAACTGACATCACTTTCAGTATGGAGCCAACATCTAGAAAAAAAATAAAAATGCAGCAGGTTTAGCTAGATCAATGATTACCTATAGAGAGTATAGAGACGTGTTCAAGTGACCACATCTTATTCGTACAGAAGCCATGTTGTGTTGTGTTGTGACGCCATAGCGCGCGTCACCACCGTCACCCGGCGCCATATTTGATCAGATGTCAGTGTTCACTTGGTGATAGAATAGCATCTGGTAGCAATTCCTTTCGTCATATTATAAGCTTCAACAATGCTGGCTATTAAACTAACATTTTTATTATACATGGTGCTAACTTAAATGTGCTTCAGAAAATCAAACCGAACAACTTTCACTATGGGACCAACATTGGAATCGAGAAATACATTTTGGTTGTTCCTTATGAAATGTCAACATTGGCTACTCGAACCAAATGTATGGAACAGCCGATTTGTTTAGTTATTTAAATTTTTGTCCCATACTGTAAGTCGTTCCGTTTGATAATCTGAAGCCCCCTTTAACACGTAACGCAAAAAATTTTACACCTTGTATAAAATACACGAGGTATGTCAGCTGACAAGAGAACAATTACATTACTAGTCTTGTTTTCAATTTCACCCTGTGTGCATATTTTATCATCACTATCACAATCATCATCAGCCTATTTATGTCACCACTACAGGCAGTACAGGCAGGCCTTCGGGAAATGTATGGGCGTTGTTAGTCCACCACGCGTGTGTCAACTCAGTATGTATAAAGTACATTAATTTGCGTTTTTGAAGTCTGAGTGTGAATCAACCAAATCGGCTTAGAATTACGAGTTATGGAGACATTAAAAAAACATGCGAATTGATAACTTCCTCCTTTTTCTGAGTCGGTTAAAAATAATGTAAATAGCATAGCATAGCATAGCATAGCATATGCTCACGACTATATTCCCCGAGGGGGTAGTCAGAGATATTCTGAAACTTCAGAACATCCACGTTTCACCAGTAGTACCGAAACTCTGTCCAGTGTGACGGGGGGTGAGCCCGTCGCCACTTGCCAATCGCCAATAATGTAAATCTTTTCTGATAATAGCGCTTTCCTGAGTCATTATGTGATTACAATGTGACCATTTTGTTTGTCGGTCGTACCGCACGAGCCGCGATGATAATTGATAGCAATGCATGAAAAGGGTTTTTCTTCTGCTCGGGTTTTTATGGCAGTAAAATGGGATTTGTAAACAATATTATAAGAGTGGGTTTGTAGATCGTGGGCTTTCTGGTTGGTCACAAGGTTCTTTAAACGTTTTTTTTAAACACTATTCATGAATTTACTTACTCCCTAGTTCAGAAATGCAGGGTTTAGTCACGGCAAAAGGACTATAATCTAAACTATTATAAAACTGTAACTGAAGTGTGTCTGTTCATTGAAGATATTTAAAAAAAAAATTACGATATGGTTTTTACGTATCCCTGACTCGAAATCAACCTTTTTTAGAAATGTTGTCTGTCTGTTTGTCTGTCTGTTTGTCTGTTTGTTTGTGTGTTTGTTTGTTTGTTCGCGCATCACGCAAAAACTACTGAACCGATTTTGATGAAACTTTTTTTGTTTGATAGCTTATGATCTGACTTAAAATCTGGTATATAATTTGTGCGGACGAAGTCGCGGGAAAACACTAGTTTATTTATAAAAATGAAATAGTTCAGTCAAGTTAAACATGAAAAGGGGGCCGTGCTTGCAAAAGGTCCGGTCGTTCTGAATTTTTTATATGTTGTTAGGACCTAAACTAATATCAAATTGCCAGATTTGCAATTTCCAAAGTGCTGTGCTAGCGGCGGTGTAACCATAAAACCATGAAATTTTCGGACTTTTTTCAGTTTTTCGCTTTTTTCTCGATATCTGTAAGTCGTATCGAATAGTATTGTAGGTATACTTTTATTCTGACAAAATTTCCTACAAAACAATTGGTATGCACTTTCTTCATATGACTTAACCTTTGAGGGCTAGAGGGACGAGAAAGTAACAGCATTTTAAAAGATATGAAATTCGTATGGCGACCCTCTTGAAAGTTGAAGATAGAAACAAAATGATTCCATATTCTTAATCAGCGACCCCGAAAACCCCCGGATACAAATTTTCAATCGGTTCACTGAACCTTTAAAAGCTGCGTTGGCGTTTGAAATTTCCATGGTAGCCATCTTGGATTTCGCAATTTTGGATTTTTTTTCACCGCCAACAAATTCTGACCAGGGTCTACTATGACATTGTTCAAGGTCCATACCCCTATCTGTCATAGTGTCCGCGGGCCGTTGACGTCATCCGTCAGGATTCGACCTTCGGAGGAAGTCGACATATTCCTTTTAACATCAGGGCATCGTTATAATGTTCCCTAATTTTCATTCTTGTACTATAAGGTAACCCGGAGATCAATTGGAGGCGTATCTGGTCGATCCCCACCACTTTTCATAGATAGTAGATAGATGCCCGGATAATTGTTCGCCGGGTTTCCCCCGACCAACGTATATTAAAATTATTTTGGAGATCATCATAAGGATGCTCTGGTGTTAAAAGGAATATTTCGACTTCCTCAGAAGGTCGTATCCTGACGGATGAGGTCAACTGCCCGCGGACACTATGACAGATAGGGGAATGGACCTTGAACAATGTCATAGTAGACCCTGGTCAGATTTTGTTGGCGGTGAAAAAAAAACCAAAATTGCGAAATCTAAGATGGCTACCATGGAAATTTCAAACGCCAACGCAGCTTTTAAAGGTTCAGTGAACCGATTGAAAATTTGTATCCGGGGGTTTTCGGGGTCGCTGATTAAGAATATGGAATCATTTTGTTTCTATCTTCAACTTTCAAGAGGGTCGCCATACGAATTTCATAACTTTTGAAATGATGTTACATTCTCGTCCCTCTAGCCCTCAAAGGTTAAGTCCTATGAGGAAAGTGCACACCACTTTTTTGTAGGAAATTTTGTCAGAATAAAATTATACCTACAAAACTATTCGATACGAATTTTAGATTCCGAGAAATAAGCGAAAAACTGAAAAAAGTCCGAAAATTTTATGGTTTTTTGGTTACCCTACCGCTCGCACATCACTTTGGAAATTGCAAATTTGGCAATTTAATATTGGTTTAGATCCTAACAACATATACAAAATTCAGAACGACCTGACCTTTTGCAAGCACGGATGTACATCTTGACTGAACTAAAATTATTCGGTGTAATTTAGGAAAACACATAAAAAATATTGTGAACAAAAACAATGAAAAATTATTAATGGTCATAGTTTAAATGTTTTAATGACGTTCATACAGCACTATAAATGTTACAACTTAATATGCTGACGTTTATATAAAAGGATGATCAGACCATTCGGACTGATTAAGTTTCTCTATGAAACCAATATTAAAATTGGGAAAACAACTATACCCATACAAAATGGGTCGAGTAATATTGCAGTTTTGATTGGAACAACAGATTTCTTTTTTCACGATTTGATTTTGACATTGGTTAAGAGAAAGTGGTTCAGTTTGATGGTCTGATCATCTTAAACCGATCTGTCAGAGACTTGATTGCGATTTAAAGTCAATTATAGGTACTTAATAAAACGCTATCTTTGTTGAATTGGCGTTCTTTTTGTGGATAACCTCATAAACGTTCTAATATTGTCACCCTACTATCTTTAATGCTGTAATCTAGAAAACTGGTTATATCCGGTAATGTTTTTGGCTAACTGCCATAATTGACGTCACCGCGTCTACGTCTTGCAGCGTGCGTTATTTTTATTTTGTCATGAAGAGCTATTTTCATCCAGAATGGGACTATTCTAAGTTTACATAGGCCTTTTAAGTCGTTTATTGTATAATCAGAAATCAAACAAAGAATACTAACCAACACCAGGAGAACAGAGAACAGGTACAATTAGTAGTGGCTCTGTTTAGAATGATTTATGTTTAGGGTAAGTTTCGTGTGTTAGTTGCTTTTACTATTTTCTTCTTTAATTAAATAAAAAGATTTAATATTGATGGATGTCATCCCACACCCCATACCACCCAAACCCCATACCACCGTATAAGAAAGAGTTTAGAGTATGGTACTATTCACATTAACACCACTCCACCCATATGAAACGAGTGCTAAGTATGAATGTAGATGGCTGTGGTAGAAGAGAAAGGATGAAGAAAAGATGGATGTGTGAAGGATGGTATGTGTAAGAAAGGAGTGAGTGTTGAAATGACGGCTAAGAGAGATGTATGGAAAACGATGACATACGTGAAGCTTTAGGACGATCCGTTTCGTGTAGTGATTACAACGCCGGACTGCGTAACCAGAGATCCTGTGTTCGAATCCATGTTATAGCCTTATAGGTTTACATAATAAGAGGCATGTAGCTTTAATTTGGGTTCAAACTAAGTACTTTGCATGATTCATAGAAAAGACGCAACGTGTTTTGACACTTAATTTGTAGTAAACATTTCGTAATTACTGGACCGTCCTAATAAATGATCTGAACTGACATTAAGCAGAATTTTGTTACATTAATAGTTCACTTATTTCTTTGCGTTCCTACAGTTGTATTGAAGGGACTGCCCCTACTCCTATCACTTGAGTAAATACCCTATAGAGAGAAAGCTTCGACACAATCGCGCTAGTGGAAAATCTATGGGATATGTTGGGTGAGCGCATCACGTGATCATTTTGCGCGCTCCTCCTAAAAGCTTCGTCTCTGTGGAGTTAGGAGCGCACAAAATGATCACGTGACGCGCTCATCCAACGTCTCCCATTGATTGTCCACTAGCGCGATTGTATTGAGGCTTTCTCTGTGTGGGGTATGTACTCATGTGCTGCTATGATCGATTTAAGTAATACTATTTTTATTTATACTGGCTTTAGAGTAGTATGACAATGAGAGTTAAAATATTTGTGAATATTCGTTAAGTATATTCAAATTGTTCCGTAAAGTGTAGTTAAGAACAACATAGTTAAAAAATTATCAGTTAATGAAAACATCTTGAGTCCAGTCCAATCTTGTTTTCATGAAATAAAATTCGCTATCGAACAGTTATCAGGGGACAATGTCTCTATATATCAACAATACTGATAGGAACCTTGACATTTGGCAATGTTGAACAAAATATATCTATGTAGGTACAATTTATATTGTATGGAGATAAATACAGCGAAAATGTGATATTCATCCATCAATAAAATGATGTAATGTTATTAAGTTTATTCTACGTTGTTTCGTTGAGAATGCATCACAATATTGTGAAGTGTACATAACACCACGACCGTAAGGGATGCCGGAATGGCATGCTAGTGGAGTGGCAGAAATTATACCACAAATGCCAACTATCTTTGTAATAAGGGAATTGAATATACATCTAAATCATCATCATCTAAATCGCGATAAAAAAATCTACTATTCCATAGAAAAAGTCAATGGTGACTCGATCCAAATGTATGGAACAGCCATGGAAATAGTAAGTAGGTACTAGGTATGGGAACAGCAGATTTTTATTCTCGTGATTTAAATTTTGAGCAAATGGTAAAAGTTGTTCAAACTTTTTCCTTGTATGTAACTCATTTAATTTTACCTGCACATAAACTTAATTTATGCAGGGTATAAAAAAACCCTGTTGGAGCCTTTATGGGGTACTTCAAACCACCAAACTGAAAAACTTTCACCATGGAGCCAACATGGAAATATCGAAAAAAAACACTTGTTTCATACAAAACTGCATACCAAACCAACTCTACTCAAATGTATGGGACAGCTTATTATTTTTCGCGATTTCGAGGTTGGCTCCATAGTGAACGTTGTTCAGTTTGATAGTCTGAAGCACCAATAAAGGCTGCAACAGGGTTTTTTTTTACACCCTGTATGGACAAAAGTCTGAAACAAAAATATTTCAGAAGTCTGAAGTAAACAAAATTTATATTTTAAAGTTCGAAAAAATTCAATTGACAGAAGCATCCAGTTACCTTCACCTACTCCAGTCCCATCTGGATATAGTTACTTTCCCTAATCTAAAATCGTCTTTCGTATAATGAAATATCAGTAATTCTACTTTTTTAAGTTTTACTCAAGAGAACCATTATGTATGACAAACTTGGTCTTTTTCTATGTATTTTAGAACGTTGCGAGGTCTCTTTGTGACATTTTTAGAAAATAATTGGAAGTCCGCCTTTTGTTACTTTTTAGCACTTCAGCGCCTTCGCCCGTAGCTTTCAAAAGAATTGCGGTAAAGTTTTCACCTTTTGAAAGGTGTTGTAAACTTTAGTCTTTTGTATAACACAAAACAAAATACATTGTTTTATTCTGTAATTCTTCATTTAGAATTCATTTAGCATCTGTGCAATTGATGCACAGAACCTTTCATTTTCATAGTGTCTACTGTATAGTATTTTATTGACGATTAACACAGTATGAGAAAGAGTACCTACTAAAACCTATGAAAAGTACGAACACTCTCTGTTTCCCACCAATGTAGGCCTTATCTATAGTCCGATCGAACTCGGTTTCAGAATCCTCCAGAATTTCAAATCCATACAAAACCAAAACTCCGTCCGCAATAATTCCGCATGCATGTGGCGGGCCTAATACGGACCTAATTGGGTTGTGAGTGATTCCATGCACTGACAAAGTTCCGCAACGGTAAATGCGCTGCGGTGACTCGGAGATGAGTTCACCCCAAGCACGGAATATAAAAGCATGATGCGGAGCTGATTTTGCTAGGGACAGCGAGTAGTATACTGTACGGCTGCCAGACATGTCTGACTTTTTACGGTTGTCTGCGGTCAGCCCTGCTCTTCATAGTCTATTGTCAATGAAATTGCAGAAACGATCTAACTAGCTTCGCATGCAATATCGAGAGATAAGATCATGACATTTAGAGCAAATCGCCCAGCTTTTAAATCGGTGTACAATTTCAAAAGAACGCGAAAATTTGATCTCTTGCTAGTTACCATTACTCTGAAATTTTGGCAAAGTCCGCACCACTCGTGTCCAGCAAAATAAAATTCCATTTGTCCGGCCCCCGAGTCCGGGCTTGGAACCTAAAGTTCCGGCTTTTTCAATGACTATGGCCTTGCCTTGCCATGAGAGCGTCGGTGGCGCGGTGGTTGTGGAGAAGTATGTAAACTCATTCCTGAGGTCTGGGTTCGAATCCGTACGGACGACATGCCATGTACCAAAGAGTTTTTCTAACTTCTGTACATAACAATGACCGACTGCTTTTAAACGATGAAGGAAAACATCGAAAGGAAACCTGCAGTGCGATTTTTGAAAATCGTACGCGCGGTTCGGCAGTAAAAAATGTCAGAATTACTATGGAGATTATGCATCTTTCTACTGCCGAACCGCTCGTATGATTTTCAAAAATCCCACTCCTGTGATGAAGGAGAAATTCCGATGCGTATGTGAAGTCTACCAATCCGCATTGGGCACGCGTGGTGGACTAACGCCCATACACCCTCCCTCCCTGAGGGTAGGCCGTTTCCTGCAGTGGGACGTACCTATGATGATGATGATGCTCTTGCCATGTGGGAACCCTACACGTAGCAATAATCTATTCTTTGGTTCTGCATACAAATAGAACGGAATTACCGTGTCTGTGGGTTTGTTTGTACATCCTTTATCATTTAGTAAACGGCACGTGTTTCTTTCTAAGGAATTTAAGTTTGTACTTGTGCAATGTTTGTAAACATAGAGTGTTTCACTAACAATTTCTATGCCGAATCAGAGTTTTGTTGATTATTTCATACAGTAAATTGCAGAAGGAACTCATCGTATGAAACACATGAACCTACCATTACCACATAGCACATGTCTATGTCTATGTCTAGCATTCAAGTTCACAGGTGCGTAATGTAACACTCTCCGGGAACAAATTTACAGAACTTACTGTCTAATCATTAACGAAAAATAAAAATAAAACTTATATTTTACACAAATTGTACTCATCATCAGCCTATATACGTCGGATGTTCGGAGGTCGGATGATGAAGAAGGATGTTTGGAGGAAAAGGGAAGATCTTCCACGGGCTAGTTGGAATGCCCGGGACCGCGGTCCAACAGTTCTTAGTTGGATGTTGTATCTTGATAACGTCTCTTGATAACTTCGATAGTGCGATTCAGGACTCGCCATATGATTGGTTGTTATTCGTTAATGAGCTGTGATGCGTTGGACAGATCCATATTGTGATTGGCCGTCTTCTGTGTGACGTGCTAGGTCGCATGCGCTGACCTAGATAGATCTCTGTTTGTTTACATCGACTCGATCGATGTGTTCGGCATTGTTGCTTAGTCAGCTCTCTCGTTAGCTCCGCTACAGATGTATGGGCGTTAGACCACCACGCGTGCCTAATGTGGATTAGTAGACTGCACATACGCAAAGAAATTTCTTCTGCGTTCCGTTTTTGAGAGCAGTCGATATTACGTAATAAGTTAGGAAAACTCATTGATCCATGTCGTCCGTGTGGATTCGAACAAGGTCCTCAAGATTCGAGTTTCCAAACCTCTCCGGATCACGCCACCGACGCCAAATAACTTCATAGAAGAAACAAACGAACCAATCAATCTCACCAGGGAGCAAATTCGACCTAAATTAGATGTCTAAAGCTATATTTAGCTATACTGTTCTACTGAAATCTGTCTGATGGAAGATTTCTAATCTCCATTCCATCGTTATACGAGTATAGACTGAAGTACATTAAATATTATGTTGTTTTTGGTTGTAATCTCCATTGTCATATGTATCCGATTCTTTCCTCATTCAGTTTTCCGTGTCAGAAAAATGTGATTCATCTACCGATACCTATTACAAAAAGCTTAAATAACTGAGGAAAATAATGCTAATTCAGACAGCCTTAGACATTAGCATTCATGGCTGACTTCATTACTTCCACACAATTTCACTAATTCGTTCAGACATCGCCAGCATCTGTGATGCCCATACCGTATGTCTAGCTACAGAAACACTACAATATCCGACCCCGACTTCTGTCTGATCGTAGCTAGGAGGCACAAGACGATCAAGTGCATTTGTGTTTAGCGCGCACACTTACGCAAATAAATACCTTTCTCCCTTACCCCTTCCTTATTAAAACGCAAACCACAACTTGTGTGGCCAGCCCCCGGTTAACTTTGTCTGCTTTTGTAATGTAGTAGTCGAAAACTACTGTGACATCATATCATTTTCACTGATTAACTTACTGATTCTGCTAAGGTCCCATCCCATCCCTAACTAAACAAACCTGCATGGGTAGCATGCCACCGTGATACAGCGCTATCACACCTTTGCTCTCTTTCTATTTGCGCGCCAACGTACGAGATAAAAGACGTAATACAGCCGTATCACGTGTAGCTTGCTACGGATTCTGATTTGTCAGAGGTTACCACAAATCCAATCGATCTCTTCAATGCTGTCGTAACAGGGAAGAGACTGATATAAGAATACAATACTTCCTCACTCTTTGTTCGCTCGGAAGTGAGAATCATTACATCTAATCTACTTGGCGACAAGCTCGACCTTGTTTAAATTTCTATACTGTTGCCAAACTATTCAGAGTTCCTGGTTACTATCGTTGATGATTAGTACGACTTTTAAGTGAGAAAACAATGGTTTTTGCCCAAGGATTAGTTTGCGTGGGCAAATAATTTGCATCAAACGTATTGAACTCTCTGCCTTTCACCGCTATCGATCTTATCGTTTTAGCATAATCACAGATTATATAATACTATACAGTACAGATGCCCAACGTCAAACAATGAAACGCGACTGCCGTAACTCGGGCAGTCTTCGGGCAAAGTAAACTGCTTGATTTTCCGAGGCTCATGAGATTTTTTTGTAGTCAGATCATGTACTTTTAGTAACTATTTATACGTTTACGTAAACATTAATTACAAATCGATACCATAACGCCATATATTGCAATTTTTAAACTAAAATTTCATTTGTATGGGATGGGACACCATGGCATAATTGAGTAGGCAAATGACATGCTTAGAGATGAACTTTCGCATTTCTGAAATTATTAAGGTGATAAATGTTTCTACTGTACAAAAAATTTAAATTTAGTTGACTATGGTCAGAAGGGTACCGTGTTCGAATCCCCACGGACCCCATGCCATGTAGCAATGTTTTATCTACGTAATACCAAAAAGTACTATAATTACTACCGTGTTACCTATCAGCCGTCTCACTGCAGGCAAATGCCTATCCTCAAGTTGTATAGGCGTTACTCTCAAACGGTAAGGGAACACATTGTGAGGAAACCTGCATACGCTGAAGAAGAAATTCAGATGCGTATGTGAAGTCTACCAATGGAAGAGGATGACATCGCGCCGACCCCAGATAATGGGAAATGGGCAAGAGAATGATGAATGATGTGAAGTCTACCAATTTGCATTGGCCACGCAATCTAATGGACTAACGCTTATACTCATTGAGGATAGGCAATGTGCCTGCAGTGAGACGTATTTAGGCTGATATGATGATGTTAGTCAGATTTTTAGGTTATCTATTTTCAAAAAGGTTCAACTGATGATCTTGAATGCCTGTATAGTCTCGCAATCCAACTTTTGCCATCCAGCAAAAGGTGTGATTTTCCAGCTTTACCCCATACGTATCCGGGGTAAAGTAGGTCACTCGGGAAGGTTCTCTCCGTGCACTGATTTGTTGGGATTGCCTTGGATCCGTATAGTTGTGGAGGAGTTACTTGGAATGACCTTCAATTGAAAAGTAGAGATCTTCCGCCAGGCTAGGCGTGAAGCCTGGAGACCAGCCGTGGTCCAACGATTCTTTTCGTTTTACCTTATACAAATAATATCTGTGATTATTTCTCTTGCGCGATTTATATCTTGCATTCAATTGTGAACCCTGTTGCATACTCAAAACTATTGCTCTAAAATATGCTATAAAATAGGTGGTTGTACGTAATCTAACAATAGTTCAACATTATGAACTCTGTTAGATTGGAGAGGATGACTCCAATGTTACATTTCTTTCTTCATGTTACGTTCTTCCATATAATGAATGACGGTTACACAACACGTGTTTTGTCTAAATGAATGCTAAATGATCACAGTGTACAGTCACACGGCGTGGATTACGTTCTACGTCATCGTCACGTTTGTCCTCCACCTGCTTTCGATCGGTCCAAGTCATTTCTAGATCCTACTATACATTCTTCTTTATAAAATCGAGTTTTAGTTTCGACATTGCTGCGTCATTCCATATCCTTGATATTTCAATTTTATCTTTTATGCAATATCAATTCGGAGTCACACTAGCTTATCATCTGAGATGTAGACCAGGTACAGGTGATTTGGAGATACCAAAAATATTTGGTAGTCGAGTCTACTTTGATCACCTGTGGGCCTAGCATGTCACCAACGAGAAAACGACAAAAATCGAGACGTGCCTCTGTCCTTTTCTCGTTTTGTCGCTTTGTTGTGTTTGGCATGCTAGCCCTACTGGGTGATTAATTCTCCAGCACTCGTAGCATGTTACACGTGATACGGCTTTATCACGCCTTTTATCTCGTTCGTTCACGTGCAAATAGAAAAAGAGCGAAGGAGTGATAGCTCTTTATCACGGTGTCATGCTACGTATGAAGTAGATCATAGGACACCTGTCAGTGTCACCCAGTCGTCACCCAGGTCTCCTGTCACCCAGGTCGAATAAACCCTCACTGTCTGACAAATATATTATAGCGTTCAGCAGAGTACTACTATTGAAACGTGAATATTGTTAATACGATATAGTACATAGAATAACTCTAAATACCCCTCGGGGAATGTAGTCGTGAGGGTATGCATCAGGCATCCTCGCGTCTTCAGATATGATCGAGTTTCTAATAAATTTACTAGTTTCGATCCAATTACATAGATAGCTTACAATGTTCCAGTTTCACAGTAATATATTCTACTTTCACCATCATTCGCACAGCTTGAATACCGTCACGTCTAGGAGTGGTACCTACCTTTTTAAAACGCAAGCCGCAACGTGCTGGGCGAGCCCCCGGTGAACTTGCCGACCCGAGTTTATCAGCTGTTATTAAGCCTCTACCACGGTATCCGTCCGTCAACAGGTTGAGGCCCAACGGAAACGACCTACAATAATAGGTGAAAGTGAAACTGATGGTATATATATATAGTATACTCTAATGATAGACTAGAGAGAGAGATAAGACTGACAGACGAGCAACAAAATAGCTGGACACGCCTTTTGCGTTTTTGGTTCTTCGAATATAAATTGTCGGCCTCCAATGCCGGCGGAAGCGACCGCGACAGCGACAAATCGTTTCATACAAAATACGATAGTTTTCAACCTATAACTGTTGTCGTGAATGGTGAAGCGATGTGGCTGGCCGCTCCTCGGTACAGGGCGCGGGCGTCGCGTCGCGTCTCCGTCGTCGGTCGTCCACATACAACCGCCGCGGCCCGGATCTCGGCCCCGTAATCAGCACGCTCACTAGTGACGACTCATGCCGAGTCCACCAGTGTGAATATACTTGGTCGCGGGACAACACGCGCACCGTGCGCCGAGCGCTGCACTCCTCAAGACAAACTGTTAACTCGATCTGATTAGTTCCAAAGAGAAATTTAACTGTGATATAATTTAAGACTTTTTTTTTATTTTATTTTTCTAATTTACGTTAAATGTAAATTTGAAAAAATGTCTCTGGAATTGGAAGAAATAACGGGAACGACCGGCGATGTGTTCGAGGATTTCCTGGTCGTGTTTCGTCGGTGTTTGGCAAAGGTAATAGCATTCTATAAACGGGAGTAGTGGCTAGATCAGCTGGTCGCCGGCGGTCAGTTGGCGCGTGCGCTCTGTCTGGCCCGGTTCCAGTGTTCCTCACTCTTTTATTTATTAACTACAAACATGGATATGGACTCGTGGGATGGTGACATTTGGGAATGGATACTAAAGGTACCTCCACATATCTCTTTTTTTCTTTTAATAATTTTGACGACCTTGACCAGAAGTCATTTTTGAAAGCCGCTCGAATTTGGAACGTTTTCAAGACTGCAAAAATAAGATCCGAGACGTCGCTTCTTTCTAAACTGACGTTAATCATCTATTTAAGTCTAGGACCAAGTATTTAAGTGTGTTTAAGTTGAAGTGTTAAATGAACGTAACCCGTAAAGCTGCACTCTTGATGTCTCTTTTGATCGCCCTTGTTCTTGTGTTATCATTTCGCACTCGCATACAATGTGCACTTAAGTCGACCGCTAGAATTCAACAATCTCTCTCGTCCACGTGTTCTGTTGCCACGGAAACTGTTGTTCAGCTGTCCAGCACAAAACTCGTCTGACTAAACTGTTGTCCAGCTGTCCAGCACAACACTCGTCTGACTAAACTGTTGTCCAGCTGTCCAGCACAACACTCGTCTGACTAAACTGTTGTCCAGCTGTCCAGCACAACACTCGTCTGACTAAACTGTTGTCCAGCTGTCCAGCACAACACTCGTCTGACTAAACTGTTGTCCAGCTGTCCAGCACAACACTCGTCCGACTAAACTCGGTCCCTCATTCATTTATTCTCTTGTGGAATGTCATTCCGTAAGGTGACACAATTAACATAAATTATACTACAATAAGAAGGAAGTGTGCCGAAGAAATATAGAGCAATCATCAAAATAACAAATGCAATTAATACTTTAGTCAAGAACTTACAGAACTTGATCTACATATTACTGATGGTAGTTGTTACCTTAAAAATTAATAAGTTTGAATAGATAAAAATAAAAAGGTCAAACGCAATGAAATTCCAATAGGGTGCGTAAAAAAAACTACACTTCAGGCTTCTTCTCAGAAGACCGATACAATAATTGTTCTAAGGATGAGGACAATAATCGGCGGCGTGTAGTAGGCTGCACCCTGGACCAGACACATTAACTTGTTTTGCCGGACCAAAGCACGGTGGCTGATGAACCGGTCACCTAGGTGACAGGCAGGCATGCGCTTTGGACGCTACATACCTAGAATTTTCCAACAGATGTTCACACATAGTCTAAATTGTGTCCACGGCGGGCATAAGCGCGGTATGTAGTTTTATTCTCTATCAGCTCGATGGCGGGCGCCGCTTTCATGTTAGTACTACGTATTATATTTAATGAGATAACTTTTAAAGAACGCGACGCCCAGGTTATAATTAATAGTGAATTTTTAAAATTATATATTAAATTGAACACAACGAACAAATTTAACTGTAACTAATCATCATCATCATCATCAGCTCAGTAAACCCCACTGCTGGGTACGGGCCTCTTCATTTTCACGCCAACCAGAATGGTCCCCCGCTAGTCTCATCCACTGTTCGCCGGCTACTTTGCAAATGTCATCCGACCACCTGGCTGCTTTATCCCATTCATGTAACTAATGAATGGGATAAAATGTGCATTTCATTTCACTTGATAAAAAATGCATAAACAAAGTTGTTGATGTTCAGTTTGATGGTTAAAGTTTATGCATTTTTTTGGGTGGTTTAGACCACCCCTTTTAAATATTACTACACTCTGTATAAAAGTAATGTTATTTGTTCTATAGCTGTGCGTTTGCGAAGCGAGTTTGCGATGTGTTATTTAACTTTCTTCACATACCTATTGATTAAGTTCCTCGACCACTTTCACGTCACTTTAATTTCTTTATGTTTCTGTTCTATTTAATTATCTCGATTGTTTAGGTTGGTAGTTACAGCAAGGTTTCTGACCTCCCCCAAAGGGATTATGGTCGTGAGTTTATGGATATGTAGTTAAAGGGAGTGCCATCATGGGCACAATCACTTAGCTAAGAACAGCAATAACATCATCAAGACAATTTATCGACGATCGATTTGTTCATGCAATAAACGTACGTTTAGTATGGTATGGTATACCGTTCGCACTTCGCACTGATCGTTGAGCTCGCTTCGTGTACAACACACATGTGTTATACAGCTGACTTTATTTTTACGAATTTAGGTTTGCTTCCATATTAAATGTTGTTCAGTTTGATGGCCTGACCACCCCTGACTGAAAGTTTCGGAAAGGTGAAAAAATAATCCTGTACCTCTATACAAGGTGTTACAAAAATACTAATAAACATTTAAGAAGGTGGTTCAGACCATTAAACTGAACAACTTTCACTATGGGACCAATATCGAAATCGCGAAAAAAAATATTATGTTCTATACTCTACAAATCGACTCGAGCTAAAATATGTATGGGATATCAGATTTTTTTTTGACGGTCTAAACAACACCCTTAAGAGTTTTAAAAATTTATTCTTACTTATGTAACACCCTGTATATATATCACGCTTCCTTATTTACGCTTATCATTAAACAAACTCTGAATGCTTGGAATTTACTATCTGCGATGTTAGGTATGTTATGTTGATTAGCTCAGCGAATTATATGAATCATATATGTTATTTAATTCTCGGAAATACATCCTGTTGTCATTCATTAATATTGTTGTGTATGTATGACTAAAATGTATAGTCGACCAATTAGAAATGTATACAGGGTGTAAACTTAAGATAAGTTTATTCCGAGAGCGCAAATGCGCGCTGCATACAAACGTACTATGGTGATATTTTCAATATTAACCAATTAAAGTCAATGAAATTTTTCTGAAACAATCTAGAAACGAATCTGTATATTTGTATGAAGTCAGATTTTCGTTTAAATATACAGTTTTAATTCTAGAATTAATTTAAGATTTGTATGGACATCTTTGAGGCACTGTAACTTTAAAACTCTACATTTTAACGAAAATCTGACTCCATCCATACAAGCATAAAGATTTGTTTCTTTATTGTTTCTGCAAAATTTAATTGACTTTTATTGGTTAGTATTGAAAATATCACCATAGTACGTTTGTATGGAGCGCACCAACGGTAATATACCCATACTTTATGGAGTGCTTCAGACAATGAAACTGGGCAACTTTCACTAGCTGTGAGTAGCCTGTGACAAAACACTGAATTCGTAAAACAAAAAGAATCAACTTATCGCTGGAAAAATTAAATACTTTACATGTAAGACTCGACCGATCATATAGATTTTTTCTTCGGGTTTTCTCCACAAATTATCTTTTCACTACTCTTCATTCTTTATTATCGTATACTGATTACTGTGCCGCTGTTAAAATGTTGTTTTGATGCTGGGAAATACATTATATAAAAACCGACTAATTGATAGTGAGAGCGTTGCGTTGCGGAGAGATTGGATACTCAATTATGAGGTCAGGGTTCGAATCCGCACAGATGACATGCCAATAAGATTTTCTAATTTATACTTACTTAATACCAATTGCTCTCAAACTGTAAATAAAAACATCGTGAGGAAACCTGCAGACGAAGAATTCTGATGCGTATGCTGCCCTGATACGATAAAAGGCGGCTAAGTCATATGGAGTCTTATACAAATTAGCCGCCTTTTACCATATCACGGCAGTATGTGAAGTATGCCAACCCGAAATTGGCACGCGTGGCGGAGTCAGGAATCAGGACTCGGGACCCTCCCTGAGGGCATAGGCCTGTACCATGCCCTGCAGTGGGACGTGTATATGTATAGCCTGATGACGACTAATTGATAATGATAACTTTCTAATATTCTTATTTCTGAATAGGTTTGTGGAATCCTCAGTGTCTAGAATAAAAAGAAGAACCTAATATATCCAGAACAACGTAGCATGTTGATAGTGATTTCTATGTATAAAGTCAGCTATCAGTGATCATTTGCATACTGCTGCATTATTTAGTTCACAAATGTTGGGTCACTGGTTGAATGAACTGTCAGATCAAGACCCAAGTCGTTTGGGTTTTACATACATTTTATCGCGTATTTTCCAGTAGGTACCTAACGTTGTGTAGTTATTTCCTTTTTATTATTATATCGGTTTTGGAAGAACCTATATTTATTGTAAATGTTTTCATCTGAATTACGCATATTCACAACTGAATTCCCCTACGTAGGATACTAGGTATATTCGAAGATATTCATAGATAAAACTTTTAGGAATATTCAGAATATCAACATTTCACTTGTGACGACCAATGTGACAGATAGTAAAACGGACTGGACATTGGTCACACACGATTGTTTTCCTCACGATGTTTCCCTTTCACTGAAAAGCCAGTGGTTTTATAAATAGTACGTAAGCTCCTAAAACTCATCGGTACGAGTCTGACCCAGGCTGGCGTCGAACCGACGTCCCTTACACAGAAGGCAAGGCTACTAACCAGTAGTCATTGAAGCACTATTGGTTTGACGGGGACTTTTTCCAACGCCCATCGGTCAGTGTTGTCCATTGTTGGAGACAGAGCTCCCCACCACCCCTCTCTATCATTTACCAGTCTCATTGATGAGAATCCCGATCGCCACGACATATTTTTCTGGGTAAACCCGGCCCTGACTTCTGTCCTCGGCTATTTAGTTCGATAATTATACAATCGACATCGACAGTTATTTGGGGCACAAACCGTGCCATCGAGTAGGTACTCATTCACCTAGTTGGTGGGCATCATACTCTTATCAGGTGTGACGTCATCTTATCATTCTGTTATCACAGCTGAAATATGTACTTTGGTCCTGTCTGCTGTCTAGTGATAAGGTTATTGCTCGATTCTTAAAACGCTTGGTGAAATTACGTTAAGTTATTTGGTATAGTAGATGATTAAGATTATCTTGATGCATCGATAGACTACTAGGACACTTTGCATGCCCAATGCGGATAGATGTAGGTACTTCATTATTTGGCTTTCGTAGTACCTACCTTGATTGAAAGGTTTTAATATAATACTCTCGTGGTTTGGTTTTCCTATCCGCTATCCATTCGTTGCTGTTTCCAAGACAGATTAGTTAGAGTAATCCTTCGGGATGCTGAACTTCAATGTCTTGTTTTATGAATGGTACCTATATACAGTGCAATTAATATTATTAAGTTATAAATAGGGTTTATTGGTGCAATAATTACAAAAGTAAGGATAAATGGAATAAAATTATTGTCACTGTTAATTTATTGTGAATGTTTTATGTTGAATATCATTTTTGCATTTAAACAAGTTATGCGGGTGTTATTTTTGGAAATATTCGAGATGCTTCTATTATTATGCCTATAGGCTTATGGGTTATAACCAATGATCGGAATGACGGGGGCAAACATAGTCAAAAGTATGGATACGCCTTGAAATTTCCGGGATTCAATAAATATGGATAAAAATTTCACGGGATCACTGGGATTACCTATTTAGATGTCTGTGATGTTTGTAGTAACCTCTTTAGAAATTCTGAATGAATGTTCAGTTTCTATGATGAAGTTTTGTCTTTTCAATAAACGGAGTCTTGCAAAACGTGTTTCTTTCCTCATATTTATAATGTCAAGAGGAGTTTTTTTTAGTGGGAATGAGCATTTCGGTGTTCAATATCTTAGCCCTTTTTAAAGAGAAATATTATTGAACGGCCAATTGTTAATCTATTGTTATCTCTGCTTGTCCAGAAACGTTTCACATTTACCGAACAGCGTGCGATGCGATCGTTCTGTTCTGACTATCGCCGCTCATCGCTCATAGCCATCACCTACCACGTCATTTGCTGCGCTTATTTTTCTATAATATAAATATAATTTTATCAAATGCATCCTTGTGACAAAAAACTAGGTTAGATATAATCAACTCCGGCGCACTCTGACCGCTTGTGAGTTGTGTGTGTGTGTCTGTGTGACGCAACCGTAGACGCGCCGCCTCCTGCGTCAGCGCATTAGTTAACTATACGTTTGTAAAATACGCTGGGAAACCCTTATGTGTACGATACATAGACGCTATTTGTTTTCCTCCTTGTTTATACGATGAATGGGATTATGCTGCAAGAATTATATTATTATCCATTCTAATATTATTAATGCGAGAGTGTCCCTGTCTGTAACGTGTCCACGGCTAAACCGCTGAACCGATTTTGATGACATCTGGTAAAGAGATAGGTTGTAAAAATTTAAAGCAGATGAAATCGTGGATAGCAGCTATGTTTTGATTGTAGACACACAAAAGATGTTCTTAAACTGAACCTTGCCACAATTAAAGTGGTAGTTGTAGCAGAAGAGTATCTTAAGGAAATGCGGTTGTGTATTTATTTAAGGTTCAACTTAATATGCTGACGGTTTTATGAGAGGATAATCAGACCATCAAACTTAACAGCTTCCTCTATTGGACCAACATTTAAATCGTGAAAAAAAATCAGCTGTCCCTACATCTTAGTCGAGTAGGATTACAGTTTTGTATGGAAAAGCAGATAATTCTTTCGCGATTTCGATGTTGGTCCCATAAAGAAAGTGGTTCAGTTTGATCGTCTGATCATACCTTTTAAAAACTTCAGCCTTTATAATTACCATACCATAGATTTAGTATAACCACAGAGTACTATGTATAACGTAGTTCTGAGGATGTTCTGAGGTTTCAGAATATCTCTGACTACCCTATCGGGGAATATAGTCGTTAGCATATGCTATGCTATGCTAGTATATGCTAAATCTATGACCTATACATATACAATACGATCGACCATAATTCACGGCACACATCTAATTCTATGAACACGCGCTAATAAATATCTATATTAGTAAGTAGGTACACACGCCACGTGCTACAACGGATCAAGAATGCTAGGTCGATTACAATGTCTCGTTCACCAAACATTTAGTGACAAAACAATGAGTGTTGCATTTAGTCGCTTATATTATAACAGTTACAACCAAATCATTGCGGTTCATCATGCTTTAGTCGCGTGATGTGATTTGTGATGAGTGAATAATTTGTGACGTCATTAGTTGATGCTTCATTTTATTACAGTCAGCAAGGCGCTAAGTGATAATGCGTTGTATGAAACGTTTTATAGGTACTATCGTGGACTTTTCCGCCTGACCACCACTATTTAGGCTCATTTTTGCTTGCATACTCAAAAATTAAAGCGCCGTCTAGCCCCGCCCTATTGATGAATAGACTAATGAAATATATCCAAACAATAAATTAAACTATTTTTTTTTAATTGATTAGGCGGTTAATTCCGTATCGCGCTAAACATGAGTTAGACGATCTGTCAAAACGGCTGTAACGGCAGTCAAATGATTAGCGCGATACCGAATGTGTTGAAAGCTGTGATTCGCACGCAGTCCAATCACGGTTCAGTGGAGATTTATTGAGCGCGATTGGTCTCCAATGAGTTTATCGGATTACCCCTGTCCATTATAAGGGCGAAAGGCTCACTTTCCGGGTTCTGACCGCCCCGAAAGCACCATAACCTTTTAACCACATACTCTACCCATCAAACTGAACAACTTTTACTATGGAAGCAAACATGTCAGAGCAAAATAAAATCACCTGTTCCATACTAAATTGCAATTCCTATGCGACAAAAATTTATGAGACAGCAGATTTTTCTTTGTTGTGACGGGTTTGCTCCCACAATAAAAGTTGTTTAGTTTGATGGGTAGAGCATGTGGTTTAACGGTTAATGATACTTTTCTTTACACCCTGTATACCCTTTACCCCATGTATAGAAAGAGTTGTAAGTTTAAGGTATGTCGGAAGGACGGAAGTCAAACAGTTTAATTAGTAAACACTCAGTATGAATTACTTACTAGTAAAAAAAATCATAAACTGACAGCTGATCCTCCTCGTCTTCCTAAGAATGCGGACGGTGTTATATTATATCTGGTTACCTGTAACTTTAAACAGCTTCAAACCAGTGTCAAGCGGTTATTGGGACACACTAATTCGTATAGCAGTAGAGGAGTGAATGTCGCGTGCGAATTCGCCTGACGAAACCGGTTATAACTGACGAAGCATGCGTGAATGGTGGAAGCTAGTGGAAGTCTCGCACTTTTCACACACACGCTAGAGTGGTTATTAGATTAAAAAGCTGCATAATAGAGGTCATGTCGAACTACGTACGCAAACTCACGACCATAATCATTTTCAGGATGGTCAGAAACCCAGCTCAACAGCGTTTTTCTGGGTTGTCATCATGAAACTTTCCATTAATGCTAGAAGGGTGAATCTTCGGTGTGTTTGAACGCCATTTATCTGGCCGAACATTTTCATCTCTATACTAAAAAGGCACACGATTTTACTGCTATAAAGCTCCAGAGGCCGTAGCATGATGCCCGTGATAAGGCTAGCCTATATCACGCGTTTTATCTAGTTAGATCCCGCGCAAATAGAAAAAGAGCGAAGGCGTGACAGCGCTATATCCTAGCTACATCACGCTGCCATACTATGGCTGCTGGAGATTTATAGCACAGCTATAAAATTGTATGCCTTTTCTTAAAAACAAGATGAAAATTTGGCGTTCAAAGGCGCTGAATTATCGCTCAGAAGACAGCCATGCTACAACTATTTCATCATCATCATTTTCAGCCTGTATCTACCCACTGCAGGGCATAAGCCTCCTCCATATTTTGCCATTCTTCTCGGTCCTGTGTTTGTCTCGGTCCTTGTCCTGTCCTACAACTATTTGGTAGATAGTATTATTAGCAGGGTTTCTTAAAACCTGAAAACGATTTATGGGATTATACATGTAGTAAATCTAACCGCAAGGCGATTGTTCTTTCAATTGTTTCGACAATTCGACTGGTGGTGGGTACACGGTACAGATTGTCTATGAATTGGTGTCAAGGATTTGTCAAGGTGCCTAGACTAGTACCGTTTGGTTAGGTGTTTTATAAATTGTCCCGACCAGCACAGCTAGCATGCCGCAGTGATACAGCGCTGTCACACCTTAGCTCTCTTTCTATTTGCGTGTGAACGAACGAGATAAAAGACGTGATACAGCCGTATCACGTGTTGCATGCTAACAGTGCAGGTGCGGTTAGGAACGCTCTATCGGTGGTTGGTATAACAACCTTACGTAAAAAGATAATGTAGGATCCCAGTGCTAGGCAAAGACTTCTACTCTCACGGTCAAGGGTGAGAGTTCTAGGGTGAGAGAGAGTATCATACACCATTATGTGATGTAGTCTTTTAAGGGTATATTACCGTTGGTTTGCGTTAGCGTATATTTTCTTTGCCGTTGGCGCTCTCCATACAAACGAAGTCTGGGCAAATTTTCAATACTATCCAATTAAAGTCAATTAAATTTTTCAGAAACAATCTAGCAACTAATCTCTATGTTTGTATGAAGTCAGATTTTCGTTAAAATTTGTTTTAAAGTTACAGTGCCTCAAAGATTTCCATACAAATCTTAAATTAATCCTTGCATTAAAACTGTACATTTTATCAAAAATTTTACTTCATGCAAACATAGAGATTCGTTTTTAGATTGTTTCTGAAAAATTTCATTGACTTAAAGTCAATCAATCGGATAGTATTGAAAATATCACCAGACTACGTTTGTATGCAGCGTGCATTTGCGCTCTCGGAATAATGATGAATCAGTTCAAATCTGTAGGGCTTTACGCATTAATCATACATACATACATAAACTCACGACTATAATCCCTTTAGGAGTGGTCAGAAACATTGCTAAAACTACCAGCGGTCTTGAATGCAGTTGCAATAAGGTTCACTTTTAGCGTAGGTACTTAAGATGTCAATATATGAAGTAACGTGTAAAGCAGTGATAGCAAGGCGTTAGCTCACAAATACACTGCCTATAAGACCTTTTCCCTTTGTTGCCTCGTATGACACCCACGGGATGAATATGGGGTGGTCCATTCTAAACCTGAACCACTAGTCTTACAGTAGGTACTACTCGTAACTCGTATTGCAAGGTCGAAGCTGTGTTAAGGTTTTTGGGTAACGCGGTCAATGCCATGGACGGACGTCTACCGTTCTAATATATACTTTGCGTATTCTCGGTTCGTTCACTTCAATCGTAATTCGGTATGTCAAGTTTTTTTTGGTCTTCATTTTTATATTTTTTACGGACAGAAGACATAATTTTAAGATACCTATTTCGTTCTTATTGCGATTCATCGAGTTTATCAATATAAATTAAATTTTTAAATTATTTTGATCTTTAATCTCTAAGTGCAAAAATGGTGGAGAGAAAATAATTCGAACTCCATAGAGAAAAACTACCTACAGCTGTATTTAAAAAAATTGAAACCTGCCTCCTCTTTCTAACTCTATGCTGGAAAAAGATACGGCAACATCAAATGTCAAATTCTGACATTGTGAAAGTATTTTTTTTTCTTAATGGCCGGTTATTTTAAGTTGATTTTATGTTTACCAAGGAGTTCACAGGTATGCCAGTGACGTCACTGCACGGACCGAAAAACGACGGTATTTTATTAAAAATATCCGTAATCCTTTCATTTTAAAATCTGACATAGAAAATATGATTATTGAGACATTTATTTCGAAATGGTTTTCGATTCAGCCCTCCAAAAAAAAAGTACTTATTATTCCTTTTACACCTGATTTAGAATATATCATATTTTCTTTCCGCGTAAAGTGCCTTAATTGATACAAAAAAAAATCACTAGTAGCGAGGCTCAGTCCAGTGTGTCCAACTATTTAGCATGTTAAAGGTTTTTGGATCTATATTGTTTAGGATGTAATGTAAAAGTATCAAGTGATGGTGCTTACATGGGCCCTAATAAATAAATAAACTTTACGCTTGGTCCGATACCAATAGCTTCGAAACCGAACGACAGCGACATCGCTAATGTAGACAACATTAAAGCATCTCTCATCGTGTGATCTTCATCTTTTGTTTGTTGGCCTCGAGCGCCTTTGGAAGAGTAACGAGGATTGTTATTCGCTCGTAGCTAGTGCTTGTAGCACTGATTTTAAACTATAATGCCATGCCAATGCCTACCCCCTCTTACTCTATCGTGAGAGGAGACCTTTGCCTTGCAGAAGTTTCCTGCATGATATAACCAGTGCTCTGTCACTCAGCAGAAACGCTCATTAAAGTTAATCCTCCATTAAATTTCTTGCAGTCTCTTTTTGTCTTGTTGACGTACAAGTAAAAGCTAGCAAGAGATTTAAT
Source organism: Agonopterix heracliana (assembly GCA_963693445.1). Taxonomy (NCBI): domain Eukaryota; kingdom Metazoa; phylum Arthropoda; class Insecta; order Lepidoptera; family Depressariidae; genus Agonopterix; species Agonopterix heracliana. Next base: position 588,116 of record OY856307.1, read on the forward strand.
GGAGGATTATCTTTAATGAGCGTTTCTGCAACGGTGATACAGGCCAAGACGGTTGTAAGGTACAGGATACAGGCAAGAACATGATAAGGTGCGTTTTACGAACGACGAAGTTCGTTGCAGTTGGCTGTAAAAGAGTGCTAAATCGGGAGAGTGCAGTTTCTGCTTTAAACTTCTTGGATATAACGGATTTATTTAACTTGTCACCTCTTTAACAAACGCCATATAAAAACTAAAAACAAATTAGCTGACTTTACTACTGACACCGTCAACATATCAAACTGTCCATATTTGGCATATTTGGTGATCGATATCTGTCTGTGTAACTTTCTGTCATTCTACCATGAAAGTAAAAAAGCGACGAAAAAACAGTAATAACCCGTCCTCGGCGAATTGAAGACACGATTCATTTCGCTTGTCGCCATGGATTTTACCCCGACTTCCATTTCCACAATTAAAATGAGCAGCGCGTCACAAATAGTAAAACATCTCATTTGCACAGGTATTTACAGCAGAGACCTGGGTAATTGGAAAATGTACGTCTGTGTCATGAGTCTGACTCTCGATTTGGAAATGGACAAGAGGAATAAAAGCTATTTCAGAGATGCAAGGGTAATTTCTTCACATATAATCATTTAACATAGTTTCACTATGTGTCTGTTTCGAGGTAGTTTGTAACACACTTATTTCTGGTTACATTGAGTCTGCGGATTGAGCCAAAAAGACCTGTGTTAAAAAAATATTCACTACCATAATTTTCGTATCAGAAAGTTCTTAGGTACTACATAGCATACTAGCTAACGCTCCTTATAAGTGTGCAGTTTGTAGTAAGGCTCACCTTTAGCGTATTGAGAGTTTCAGGACGGAACGACATGTCAGGTGGTGAAAGGCTGATCTAGCCTTTTGCCCGCTTCGCTGCATGATACCTTAATCTAACAGAAAATTTGTGAATTTGAGTCGCTCCGCCATCCGGAGAACTTTTCCTGTAGGAAGTTCGGAGTATCCTCGAGAATCTCCGAAATAGTCAAAAAGATCAATGTAATGTTTTGCAATGACTAGGTACTCCAGATTTTTGTAAAAATTTCGAAAGATGGATACCTGACGATAATATTCATTTCACATCTAGAATCCAAATCTATGTTTTAGTAGGTAAAAAATTGTAGAACATATTTGTGGTAGTTTTCTGACATTTATTCAACAATCGCAGGCCGAACACCATAGATACATATCAAAGTTACTCCCACATATGAGGAGAAGAAGAAAAGTGTCGGCTGCGTGCGATGGCGAAGACGAACTCATCTGCGGCAATGTGTAATACCGAGACTCTCTTATTGATCCACCACCATCACCGACTATTAGACCAGGCGCGGATCCAGCCCTCGGAAAGGGGATGGTCAATCATCCTATAAAAAGACCGGATTGGAGCGCGCGCCCATGGATGCCAAATGTTCACGAGCCCTTAAAAGCTTAGAATCTAAACCTTAGACCATAGTGAAATTGTCTGAGGCTTAGACCATAGTTAAATGGTCACCACGACGCGTCGCCGTTGTCGTGATAAGATTCCATGTCGTATACTATGTGCATTGTGCAAGCCGCATAGCATCCCTTCCCTTTGAGTCCATTTCAACCACTGAACATTATATAAGAGGGGTTAGAAATGCAAAGTAGCGCTTTTGCTTCGGAGACGGTTGTCGCCACTTGCCTCCCGCTCACGCTGCTACAATTACTCATGCCCTCTCGCTCGCATCAACCCGCGCGCCTTATGGTGTTATGCAAATCATTGCATAACCTGTGGCGACACGTTTAACGCCTACTTTGCACTTCTAACCCCTCTTATAATTTTCTGTGGTTTCAACTATACCGAAAGACATCCTGTCGTACCCATGAAAACGATGCAGATTTTTACTACGCGTTGTTGTTTTCGACGATTCGACGGACGTCGTGACACGATATCGCATCGTATATGACGACGACGACGTAGTGATCTTTGTGGGACCTATCATGTCATGTTATGGACTAGTGGAACTAAGAAATCAGAGAACAAATGAGAAAATGGTTTGGATCGCGCCTGGGTTAGACCCTCGTAAGCCGTTGATTGATTCATTTGTAGGTTATTAGTTTACAAATATCACATATTTCCCGTTAGTTTAGAATTATTAAACTGTCTTACTATCAGTGTAATGGGCTGAGTATGTAGCTAGCTATTTATTTATATTTATTTTATTTATTTATTGTTACGTACCTACTAAGTTGATCTCTTACAGAGGCGCTGATAGTTGGTCAAAACACCACCCGTTAGGTCCCATTTTATAAGTACAGCCAGAATTGCAGATCTTACATGTAAAATTCACTATTTTATTCCCGTTTTGGCATGGTCTTTCGTGCCTTTTACTACTACTACGAACCTACTATTTAAACGTACGTTTTGGAAACAGAAACCACTGGCTGGCTGGCTGGAACTGGCTTAAAAGCCAGCTTCACTTTTCCATGCTGTATTTGTATATAAATATCATCATCTCAGAACTCTATTAAAGTGAAATATAAAGTGTAACTTGAAACTGTTATGTTGCAGTACCTGGACATCGGGGAGGACATGAATGTGCCTGACGACTTCACACAAAGTGAACTGCAGACCGGCAAGTGGTGGCGACATCTGTTGGCGGGAGGCATAGCCGGCGCCGTCAGTCGAACGTGCACTGCACCTTTAGATCGCCTTAAAGTTTTCCTACAGGTTAGTAATTTTATATTTGTTAGGTCTAATATCGCGAGAAACAAAGACATAGTTAATAGAGCAATAAGATTTCGACTTGAATGTACCACCCTGTTTCTTCCCGTGATATTGTAACCATTAATATGCTAAAAGTTGCTGCAACTGCACATATAAAAAGATATTTGGTAGCAGTAGCAAAGCGTCTGACCATTCCGAATGAAATTGCGGTCGTATTAGTACCTACCAGTGAGTTATCAGGAACGTTTGTTTAATATCACTGACATTGCGTTTTATAGACGTAGTGGCGACGACACTGGTCCTGTAGACTTTGGGCAGTACATCCTGAATATTCCATGTTTACAACACTTCTGGCTACCCTCGGGGAGTAACATTCGTGGGCAGGTGCTATGCTATCAAACATTGATAATATTATACAATAAAACTCCTTTGCTACAAAATTTTACGACTACCCAAGTTGACTCTTCTTAATTTGTCTTTCATTTCATTCCAGGTTAATCCGACCAGAGAAAACATGGCCAAATGTCTAGCTAAAATGATAAACGAAGGCGGAATAAGCGGCATGTGGCGAGGGAACGGAATAAACGTCATCAAAATAGCTCCAGAATCGGCACTAAAATTCGCAGCTTACGAACAAGTGAAAAGACTTATAAAAGGCGAAAAGAGAAACCAACCACTAGAAATACACGAGCGTTTCGTAGCCGGCGCAAGCGCAGGCGCGATCAGTCAGACCGTCATATATCCGTTAGAGGTGCTGAAGACAAGATTAGCTTTAAGGAAAACCGGCCAATACAGCGGTATAGCGGACGCCGCTAAAAAGATTTATGCTAGAGAAGGATTAAAGTGCTTTTACAAAGGCTACATTCCAAATATCCTGGGTATAGTGCCGTACGCGGGGATAGACCTGGCGGTGTACGAGACGCTGAAGAAGAAGTACATAAGCAAATACCAGCAGCACAACAGTCAGCCGGGCATGCTGCTGCTGCTGGCGTGCGGCAGCGCCTCCTGCACGCTCGGCCAGGTCTGCTCGTACCCGCTCGCGCTCGTGCGGACGCGCTTGCAAGCCCAAGGTAAACCACACTCTTGTATTATCATCCCACTGCTGGGCAAAGGTTTCCCCTTTACCTACTCTAGGTCTTAGTTAGGTCATTCCACCACTCATATTTATTTTATTTACTCACAATAATTTTACATCTAAAAGAGAGTTAAGTATAATATACAGGTTGTATACTTAGATGACTTACTTTATTTATGGTGCCTCAGACCAATAATCTGGCCCTTTTTTAAACGATTTTATTTAACATCTTAAGTACTTAGGTATTGCTCGAAAAAAAGTGTTTATTTCAGTAACTTAATCTACAATACAAAACAGGTTATGGAATCTCCTTTTTAGCATACAAAATTATATAATACTAGTGTTTACCCGCGACTTCGTCCGCACAAATTATATACCAGATTTTAAGTCAGATCATAAGCTATCAAACAAAAAAAGTTTCTTCAAAATCGGTTCAGTAGTTTTTGCGTGATGCGCGAACAAACAAACAAACTAACAATTTTGTCAAAAGATGGCGCTGCACGTTTTTAAATCGCGCTATCGAATGTTATTTAAATTTATATGAAGAGAACCGCTACTTTTTTATTCCTCATGATTTTACAGTTTTATAATAAGTTAACAATTAACAAATTAACAAATATTAAAAAGGAACAAAAAAGAGAAATATAAACTATCTCAGCATTCCATTTTCAATCATTGTCGCTCGCTATTATCAAAGTAACACTGTGCTATTATCTTCTCTCTTATAGTTTGTAAAATGTTGCGTGATACCTGTAAAGGCAAGACCGATCGATACATAAGAAATAACGACTTACTTGAAAAATGTTCGTATGTGAGAGATGTCACAGGTATCAAGCTATAATACAAACTATAATGTTTAGTTCATGTTTTTATATGTCTTTTCTGTCTAGACTATTATTTTATGTATGTGTATTGTTGATTACGGTTTTGCTAATTGCTTATTTATTGTAGACGAAAAGAAAATGCATTTTGTTTATTTACTTTACGGTTATCGCTGTTCACAAACGTGACAGAATTGAACTGTGACTAGGATCGCAAGTTCAATTAGTTCTCTATCTATTAGTAATCGCGCATTACGCATTACCCAGTAGGAATAGCATTAGGACTATTTAGTTCGAGAACCAGTGCGACCAAAAATTACGAATCAAATAAAATTTAACATTATCTTTATAAGGGGCTGTTTCACCGCTTCAGAATAAGTTCTTGTTAGCCTATCCGACAGATATTTTGACATAATTTCATACAAAATATGTCAAACTATCTGTCGGATGAGCTAACAAGAACTTACCCTGAAGTGGTGAAACAGGCCCTTAGTCTTATCACTATTCATTAAATTTTCATAGTGACTTATGTTATGACATTTTCTGAACGAAAATAGAGAACATAAAAAAATATATTTAAAAACTCTGCTCGCTATTTCATACAAAAAAGCAGTAGGTACCTACCGACTCGACTCAAAATGTATGGGACAGTAGATTTTTCTCAATATTGGCTCCATCAATTTATTTATTTATTTATTAGGCACATAAACAGATCACAGTCATAAAGATTACAAAAATACAGGAAAAGGTTTAAATTCTAGACGTGACCCAAAACAATGTGCACAGCATGATCGGTTACATTTTAGACAAAACTTATAGTAGGTGGTATTTGATAGTCTAATCTACCCAAACCACCCCTTTAAGGGTTGAACTAAACCAGACAGCACGGAACCGCATTTTCCGTCGCTCCATCCTTTTCTGTCACTCAGGAACGTCCTTTCTAGAGCATATAAGATAGACGGCGACCGCGCGCGACAGCACGGCCGCGTGAGATCGCGTTCCGTCTATCTTATATGCTCTACCAAATGACGTTCCTGAGTGACAGAAAAGGATGGAGCAACGGAAAAATGCGATGCGGTGCTATTAAATGAGGTTCAACCCTAAATATCACTAGGGTGTTTTGTTACACCTTGTATAAATACCTAGCTTTTTATAATCTTGTTTCCACGTTGTCGAGTTATTGGAGAGAATAGGTAACTATGGAGATAGAGCGATTATAGCCAACACGGAAGAGAGCTTGCGCCTCAATCATGAGGCGGCGGCGGCGGTTCGATTCCTGGCCTGTACCACTAAGTTTTACGGAATTTATGTACGGTTGTATTTATCATTTACTAGCTCGGCGGTGAAGGAAAACATCGTGAGGAAACCTGCATTCCCGAGAATGAAAAGAAAATACCACAAGTTCGGAGGTATGCGTAAAATATGGGTGAGCTTGGGGCGAACACAAAGGACCAGCGATGGTCTAAGTGTTACATAACGACCCTTGCTTGCAATAACCTAACCACGAATAATAAACTATGGAGATAATCTCTCAGTAATGTGGCATAAGCCACGGGCCTGTTATCAGCCTTCTGACTACTATCACAGCCTGTCTCCTCCAAGGTCAAACGTTTGAAAGACAATAAATTAGTTACCGACCGTTTCAACTAATGTCAAAGTAGTTTTTTAAAATTGCCTAGTTTCTTTGTGTTCTATGAATATCATTGTACCTTGTACTCGAAATTACATAATGATTCAGTCATTTGGTTGAAACGGATTGTGTAACTGCCAATCTCCATTCAAAAAACAAAAATCTATTTTAAATAAATTATGTCCTATTCTGTGATAGGTTTGTAGATATGTTTTTTTATGTTTGTGGTTTGTATTGTATGTGATGAGCGTTATTTAGTGATACCAAAATGATAGTTTCATATGAATAAAATAAATTCAAACCTATAAACCTCGTAAATAGTGCACTGAATTGAATGACACCAAAACCATAGATTACCCAAGAAACACGGGAAGCATTATAACAAACGAATAGTAAACTTATGTAGAACCTAAGGTCCGTATGAACACTTATATAAGTTCACCAAGCATCTTGATGCTTTATATTGGCATTTCAAAACCATTATGATGCTTTACACTGTAGAACGGTTGGGTAATGGCATATCAATTTGCTTTTGTGAAGCCTTTAGTTTTAGTGCAGCAAAACACAACGCAGCTGTACAACCATCAGCTGTTTTTAGTGCATTTGGATCTACAATAGCATTTTAAAGTAGTAAACAATTGCTTAATGCTGTTTAATAGCACAAACATGAACCATTATAATGCCACGTAAATCCGCTATACAGCTAACAGCTGTTTTTAGTGCTCTAGGGTCTACAATAGCATTTTTAAGTAGCAAGAATATGCCTAATGCTGCTTAATAGCATAAACTTGTACCGTTATAATGCACCGTAAATCCGTTATACAACGTTGAGCTGTTTTCAGTGCCCTTTGTTGTTTAATAGCACTTTTAAGTGGTAAGTAAAAGCCTAGTGCTGCTTAACAGCATAAACGTGAATCAATGTAATGCTTGCATTTTTAAAGGTCAACTGAGTTCTGTTGTACAGCTAACAGCTCTTTTATCAAATACACGTGAGTTATTATAATGCGTAAAGCTGTATATGCATTCATTTTACTATATTCCTAAAACCATTTGTCGGCCATTAAACCATCTATCGAGCTATTTTGTAATAAAGTTTTCCTTTTTAAATTAGCTCGAAGAAAATCCCGATAATCCTAGATAATGCGTCCAGAAAGCCTATTTATCAACTCTTGGTATACGGATTCAAGTAGTACGAAAATTCTGAAATGGGTTTTATTGTTTTGCCCAAGAATCCCTAAAATTGCGTTTAAGTAATGGCACTATTTCAGTCTACATCAAGTCTACTGGTATACCGGTGAACCCCTATAGAACTACTTTATAGACAATGGCACTACAGTAGTTATCAAAGGCCTTCTCTATGGCCTCTGGCTTAATAATTGCTGACGTGTGAGTATTTATACTTCTGGCGGCATTAATTAGCCTTTTTAAAGGCTCACCTACCTGCTATAGACCGACACCATTTTGTAAATATTTTATAACCAAAAAATATTATCATTCCGACCTATTTATAAAAGCCATAGACCTATATAATAATGATATAACTGAATTTAATACTGCCCAACCAATACTATTGTGTTAATTATACAAAATTCGTTCTATACTAGGAATACACAATTGTTTTGGTTATTTCACACATATCTTTATGTAACATTTTATATCAAAACCTCAAAATATCGAAGGCGCGTGAAAATTTTCAATGAAACTCATATAGACATATACAGTAAACTACATTGCGCAGTAATATTTGAAGGTATGAAGTAACAAAATGAGTCAAAAAAGTATTATAATATAAATATGGTGTCATTCACTCAGTTTTGACCGTCTTCGTCCATATTATATTGCGAGACAAAGTACTTAGTTAAATTATAACGTTAAGAGTCTATGATACTTCAAATCGCTTAGCTTAAACCTTCGTTATATTAAAAGTACTACATCATACATTTTGTAATGCATATATGTTAAAGTTGAGGACCAATGCTAGGTACTATGTTTAGTGAAAACACGATTCCATATAATTTTCTCGATAGAAAATGATCACAAAGTTACCTCCAAATCGTATAATAAACCCAAAGTATTCAAAAACGACTTTAAATTAGAGCATGAAACTTCGTATAATAACTAAACTACCTATAAAGCAGGTCCTATGTTTTTTGGATTTTGATAATAACCATTATTTTCTCCGATAAACAACATTATTTAAATTCATGAGCGTTGCATCCATTTTTCACGGGGACTGCCCTGCCTCCCGTCTCCCCGCTCAGTCTGGCTGCGGCTTTCGGACGGGGAACCTGTGTTTCTTGGGCTATTTTATTTTACACTTTCACGAGATCCAATGAAGATCGACTCGTCTATTAAACTATTACTATTTTAAGTTACTAGTAAATTTTGTATGGACCCTGGGCCCAGCACTGTAGCACTCGACACCCACCACCCGACCCCCACCACCCAACACCCAACACCCACCACCCACCACCAACCACCCAACACCCACCACCCAACACCTACATCCCAAGACCCACCATACTCTTTCTTCTACTTTATGAGCATTATTAGGTCAAAAATATAATCATTAACAAAGTAATTAATTGAATTTTTAAATGGCTGTAACTTTTTTATTTAAAGGGTCACAGTTATGCTGCCTCTTAATAAAATGTTGGCATTATTCAGGTCTTTAATTTAAAGTAGGTAAGAAAATGCTACAGTGCTGGGCCCAGTCTGCCTATTGTTCTTTTTATAAGTAAGAGAATCAAAATAATTACTAGTGTTTTCTTTTTCTACTTCAATGGCTACGGAACCCTATCATGGGCGAGTCCGACACGCCCTTGGCCGGTTTTTATTTTTTACATTTAGGTTCATTTCATCCCTGAAATTGATTGATTATAAATTATTTGAAAATCTGTTCATTTGCCGTTGAAATTATTAGATTCGTAGGCGAGGTCAAAAATCCATAGATTTACGGATTTATCCACAAAACTGGCAATTTGCCGTATAAACTATGATTAAAATCTTTTCGCATATAAACATTATAAAAAATGGCGCCGAACGTTTATTTTCATTGCTAAAGGAAAATCTGTAGGGTAGAATGCCCTATAGCCGGTATTTTAATCCATCTTGATTTTCATTTCAAGTCTTTTGAATTTTTTCTACGTCATCGGCTGGGTAAATTTTTTTCAACATACCTACTTAAAAAAAACAAGATTTTCTGCCGAAAATCTGTAAAAATATTATATCCCGAAAAGTATCGTACACATAAGATTTTTTACTATCATTTAATAGGCTACAAAAACGCATTCAGCACAATGTTTTTGTTATCTACTATCATCATCATCATCAGCCTATTTACGTCCCACTACAGGGCACAGGCCGGTAGGCCTATTAGAGGGTACTCTAGGAGGGTGATTGGGCGTTAGTCCACCACGCGTGCACGCATTGGTAGACTTCACATACGCATACAAATTTCTTCTACTGCGTATGCAGGTTTCTTCACTATGTTTCCTTCATCGTTTTGATAAGTGGCGCGGGCGGCATCGTCATCACGATAGCATCAAAACTCGTTGTAAGTTCTGCATCTCTATAACCTTCGCTCTCTTTCTATTTGTGCGTGAACGTACGAGATAAAGACGACCCGGTTGGTGTAATGGTTACCACGCCGGACTTCCAAATCAGGGTCCTGGGTTCGAATCCTGGTTCGGTCATGGATGTTATATGTATGTGCCGTTGTTACTCAGGAGCCCGTCTATCCAAACTGTATTGTAAGCCGCACTTAGATCAACGAAAGCCACCGATGTTTTTAAGCCACTTTGATAACCGGCTTCAATAAGTGAGGTCAGTGGCAGGACCTGATCAGCGCAGCTTCTGTCGCCCCTAAAACCAGCCTGCTCTGATGGGATAGTGGCATCGATGGCAGTATATATTCGATTGTACAGAACACGTTCAAGCAGTTTGTACGTCACAGAGAGGAGGGATATGGGTCTATAACTAGCCGCATCGCTGGATGGTTTTCCCGGTTTCAGAAGAGCTATCACTTTTGATTTTTTGAATGCTGTGGGCAGTATGCATGTTTCTAGAACGTTGTTGAAGAGCTGCAGTAGCCATTCTCTGGCTTTACTGAGCTAATTTGCCGATACCCTAATGAAAGAAAGAGACAGATCATACGATTCTACTGTGCTAGTGAGATAACAGGTTTTTCTTGCATTAAGCGTGTTTTTTTTAAACAATAACAAGTTTTTATCCTGCATATCTATTCTAATATCGGCCGAACGCGCACTGACACGCAAAATTAGCAAATAAACAAAGTTAGTGGACGGTTTTCATAGCATATTGCATACCGTTAGAAAGAGAAAAGACTAGAGAAGTTTTTAACAAATCAGAAAATCTCCAGCGCTTTTAGTTTTTTTTTAATTGTAACTCAAAGTTGTGTTGTTAATTTTATTTGTCTTCTTCCAAATTAAGTTGAGGTCAATATAAAAAAACTAGACGTCGCGTCCATGTTATTTTAATGTTGATAGAACCGTAGAACATTAGATATTCAAATAAAAAATAAATTTGGAGGTTGGACACACAACTTTTCTTTTTATTCAAGCTTAAATGCTGACTTTCGGACTTTTTTCAGAAAAACCCAAAAAAATGCACCTAAAAAAATGTGTGAAGCAAAATTTTTTTTTGGGTCGTGGCGATAGAGAAAAAGACCTCTTATCCAGCAATTCAATTTGGCCAACGATGCACCAAACACCCTGTATATGGTTCCCATAACAAAAAGCCTGAAGCTTACTTGGAAAAAGACATAGACATATTAAATACATATTAAATAATTTTCATTGCGGGTCATTTTGTTATACCTATACTGCATTCCCAAATAAGGACGAAAAGATATTCCGATTCCTGCATAGCTTTCTGGCCAATTCTGATTAGAAAATATGATTTATTTTTGAGGAAGATATACTATCCAACGTATCTTGGACGTTACTAAAGCTGTTCTAAGAATAAGTGAGAGGAAGTGTATCAAATCTCTGTTTTTGTAATTCAAAATGGCCTTAAATTTTCGTTGCTATTTGGAATGGAGTATAGTTATATAAAAAAAAATCACTGAAAAGAGAAAAACAAGCCCTTTAATCACTAATCAGCTATAACAACTTTGAGCAAATATAATTTGAATTTTATTGCCTGTCCGACCGGTGACCACTATAGTGTAGTTTACCCCAAAGAGAAAAATGTAATATAGAATTTGATAAATAATGTGAAGCAAGACATAAAATGGCCACTTGACATCTATGACAGAGATGACTTGTGTGCGAGCGGGATGTTGAACGGGGCGCGGTTCGGGGAAGTGGGGGTGAAATTTGAATTTTAGCTGAAGTATTATAGACTCTTAATTGAATTATAACATTTTGTACCGTGGTATTAGAGATGTTTTTGCAATGATGTAGAGTTTATTTAAGTTCTAACTGTGAACACTTAAACAGCTCCAATCATTCTTTTGGTACATTCTAATGCTAGTCTAATGCTTTTGTAATGCAATTAACATCTTCATTAACAATAACATTGCTTGTATATTGCTTCTGTAATGCGATTGGCACCTTCATTGACCGTAATAATGCTTCTTTAATGCGATTGGCAACATCGTTGACCACAATAATGCTAATATAATGCGCCTGTAATGCAATTAAACAACTATAGTTCAGTCAAGATGTACATCCGTGCTTGCAAAAGGTCAGGTCGTTCTGAATTTTTTATATGTTGTTAGGACCTAAACCAATATTAAATTGCCAAATTTGCAATTTCCAAAGTGATGTGCGAGCGGTAGTGTAACCAAAAAACCATGAAATTTTCGGACTTTTTTCAGTTTTTCGCTTATATCTCGGAATCTATAATTCGTATCGAATAGTTTTGTAGGTATAATTTTATTCTGACAAAATTTCCTACAAAAAAAGTTGTGTGCACTTTCCTCATAGGACTCAACCTTTGAGGGCTAGAGGGACGAGAAAGTAACATCATTTCAAAAGTTATGAAATTTGTACGGCGACCCTCTTGAAAGGTGAAGATAAAAACAAAATTATGCCATATTCTTAATCAGCGACCCCGAAAACCCCCGGATACAAATTTTCAATCGGTTCACTGAACCTTTAAAAGCTGCGTTGGCGTTTGAAATTTTCTTGGCAGCCATCTTGGATTTCGCAATTTTGGATTTTTTTTCACCGCTAACAAAATCTGACCATGGTCCACTATGACATTGTTCAAGGTCCATACCCCTATCTGTCATAGTGTCCGCGGGCCGTTGACGTCATCCGTCAGGATTCGACCTTCGGAGGAAGTCGACATATTCCTTTTAACACCAGGGCATCGTTATAATGATCCCTAAATTTCATCCTTGTACTTTAAGGGGAACCCGGAGATCAATTGGAGGTATCTGCTCGATCCCCACCACTTTTCATAGGTAGTAGATAGATGCCCGGATAATTGTTCGCCGGGTTTCCCCCAACCAACGTAAGTATATTAAAATTATTTTGGTGATCATCATAAGGATGCTCTGGTGTTAAAAGGAATATTTCGACTTCCTCTGAAGGTCGTATCCTGACGGATGAGGTCAACGGCCCGCGGACACTATGACAGATAGGGGTATGGACCTTGAACAATGTCATAGTGGACCCTGGTCAGATTTTGTTGGCGGTGAAAAAAATTCCAAAAATGCGAAATCCAAGATGGCTGCCATGGAAATTTCAAACGCCAACGCAGCTTTTGAAGGTTCAGCGAACCGACTGAAAATTTGTATCCGGGGGTTTTCAGGGTCGCTGATTAAGAATATGGAATCATTTTGTTTTTATCTTCAACATTCAAGAGGGTCGCCATACAAATTTCATATCTTTTAAAATGCTGTTACTTTCTCGTCCCTCTAGCCCTCAAAGGTTAAGTCCTATGAAGAAAGTGCATACTACTTGTTTTGTAGGAAATTTTGTAAGAATAAAAGTATACCTACAATACTATTCGATACGACTTAGAAATTTTGAGAAAAAAGCGAAAAACTGAAAAAAGTCCGAAAATTTCATGGTTTTATGGTTACACCGCCGCTCGCACAGCACTTTGGAAATTGCAAATCTGGCAATTTAATATTGGTTTAGGTCCTAACAACATTTAAAAAATTCAGAACGACCTGACCTTTTGCAAGCACGGCCCCCTTTTCATGTTTAACTTGACTGAACTACTATTTGTGAACCTATTTAGGATCTAAAGCCGTATAATTTGTGCCCATATAAGCATTACAGTAGCCGTATATACGTTTGTAATGCTACTATAGAACTGACTCAAAATGCGTAAACGATACATAAATGCTGCAAGTCGGCCGTTATACTGCTTTGATGTGTTACTTGGGTACTGTCAGGTTTTAGTAGGGTAAAATGTTTTTTTGTTTTTTGGTATGGAATTGACCATTTTCTACTTTGTTACACATGACTTGATAAATCTATCAACCTGCTGAGGAACGGTGGTACTTAAAAGTTTAACAACTTTCTCTAAAACGGAGCAATTATCGTCATACTGTACTTATAACTAGGATTTTTTTAAAAAGCAATGTCACACTCTTTAAGCTTCTTTTTGTCGAGCCATAGAAGTTAAAAAATTAAATTGTAATTGTTTACAGAGAAGGCAGCTAAAGTAGCGGAGGGTACGATGCGAGGGGTGTTCCGCGAGATAGTGCAGCGGGAGGGGGTGTGGGGCTTGTACCGCGGCATCACGCCCAACTTCATCAAGGTGATCCCGGCCGTCAGCATCTCCTACGTGGTCTACGAGTACGCGAGCCGGTCGCTCGGCGTGAACATGACGTGAGGCGGGCCGGCGCAGCGACGCCCCGCCCCGCCCCGCCTCGCCCCGCCCCGGATCAACACCCACGGGCCTCGGGCCACGGGCCTCGAGCCACGCGCCCGCACATCACATTCTACTTTAAGCATATTAGCAAATCTTGCATTTGATTGTAAATAGCTCTCGTGTATGTTTGCCTCTTATTTATTTGATTGTGAATTATTCCATTTTTTTTTAAATAATTGATTAATATTGTTTATGGGCCTCGTTTGTAAACATAATTGATACGTCTCATTCGTTGCATTTTGTTGGTATTACTTGAGCAGGTATTGTGTTTGTGACGCCGGCGATACGCCGGGTATGCATCTGTGATTACAATAAATTATGCAATTTTTTATTTTATTTCTTTTATTTTCTTACGGTCTAAGAGCCGGCGCACACTTGGGAAGTGCAGCACAGAGCAATTCTCACTGTCAAACCATAATCTACTTTGGTTGCGTTGAAATAACATCGAAAATCAATTACTTACTTAACACATTCCGCTTAGATGCTATCGGAGACTAGTAGTAGTCTAGTATATAAATAGTACTCTGTGCTAGTACATAGAACTATATCCTATTACCTACTCTGTAACATTGTAGATAAGCTACTTATTGAGTAGTAGTTGTGTTAATATATTTACGATGTTATTTTAACGCATTAAAGTCTATAATGGATTGGCAGTGAGAAATGCTCTGCGCTGCGCTTCGCTAGATGTACTTCGAAAGAAAATCGCTTTTGTAAATGTTAATCGATTCGTACAGAAAGCACGGAATTAGATAAGTATAATATATTTATTGTATTTGCCATTTTAATGTTTTTCGAAGCGGTTCTCTTCAGAACTTTTAATTATTTTATTATAAATTATGTTGCTGCATTCTACTATTCTATTTAAATATAGGATTGCTAGAGAATAATCTTCTTGACATATTAGAAGTTTTGGTCCCAAGACAATCTTGGGTTATCTTAAAATTCTGTCACTTTTATTCAACTCCACTTGAAAAGCGATAAGTCACGTCACACTGGAATGAGGAAGTAGAAAATCTGTCATTTCAGCTCATCAGACCCTAGAATCGTTCTAGATCAGACCAAATCAAAGGCATAGTGGCTTATGAGTAAGGACATAACACTTGAGGGGCACTAAGTCAAAAGGTATTAATTAGGTAGGTACTTCAGGAACAGCACTATCGTATTTAGATTCGATATGAGAAAACATGGCCAATTAGCTAAAATGATAAACGAAGGCGGAATAAGCGGCATGTGGCGAGGGAACGGAATAAACGTCATCAAAATAGCACCAGAATCGGCACTAAAATTCGCAGCTTACGAATAAGGGTAATACTATCGTATCGTGTGATTGTTGGAACTGGGAATAAAACTTTGCCACAGGATAGATTATACACCACTTTCTTCTTCTTCTCGTGAGGAATTATCACGTCTTCAAATTATGAGTTTTTAATTAGGGTGTATTCAGACCGTGAATCTGAACAATTTCCCCAAAGGAACATGGGTCGAAAACTCATGGTTCGACCCATGTTCCTTAGGGAAAGTTATTCAGATTCACGTTCTGAATACACCCTTTAGCCCCACTTGCGTCAACCTAGGTTACCAGTTAACTCTGGGTAAAAAAGCTCTCTCAATTGTTTTTCTATACAAAAAATCATGGGTTACCAATTTAACCTGGAGTTTGTTGCTAACCCATGTTGACGGGGAACCACGGTTGATGTAACCACGGGTTAGCAATTAACTCCGTATAAAATAGCTCTCTCATTTGTTTTTCTATACAAAAAGTCATGGGTTACCAACTTAACCTGGAGTTTATTGCTAACCCAGGTTGGCGCAAGTGGGGCTTAGTGGTTGTAGATTTTGTTCTAGTTACATAGTTTCGCTTTAATGGAAACGCCCTTTCGACTTAGTACTCCGTTAAATCATAGCAGTTTGAGAGATATTATTACAGATTTTTTGCTTCTTCTACGATCTATGCACTTCTATAGAAAAATATTATTTTGTAAGTACCTACTTACCTACCAAGACGAATAGATAAATATCCAGGCAATGTGAGAATTTTAGAGGAACTAACCGGCTGTGATATGTGTAAGCGAGTAAGCGAATGATTTTAGTTTTAGATATAGATAGTGTCTGACCGAATAATTCGGTTTCGACAAGAGTTTCGAATTCGGGCAAATATCTAGCTGAAAAATTCGTATACTTACCATCTCGGAAATTAATTGTTTGGCAGCATGAAGTGATTGCACTTATTATTAAAATAATGACGTTAGGCCTCAAATAGGAGATAATTAAAACTGCTAAACGATTTAATACCCTGACTACAACATCCACTAATATGAAAAACAACGACATAGAAAAGCTAGGAATCAGAGAAGATTCGATATCGGCTCATACTAAACCAATATCTAATCGTTTCGGTTGGACACTTATTACACTCATCTCATCGCTAATGAGTCGAGATCTTGTCAAGATGAACATTTTTGTCTTCATACCAATGATTTAATCTTCAAACCATGTCGGTTTTTTCATATGTTGGTTAATTATGCTCGTGCCAGTGTTGTGGATTCAAATGAAAAGTTCACTAGTACCTACAGTACAAATAGTTAAATCCAAGAAGACGCATCCCAATCTTTGTCCTAATCGTATACAATATAAGTGTAGATACGCAATGTACATACCTTCTGCTAGCAAACTGCTGTGTGTTAGACAAAGGCAAAGAATGTTAAGACAAAGTACCGTGGCAAAAAGCGGGGCGCGTGTTCGTAGATTGAACTAATATGTATTTATTTTACAATAACTCCACAAAAACGTGTGTTCTTAATCTAGTATCCGTATTATACTATATAATAAATGTAAAAACAGAAAAAAACATTTTGAATGACTAACTTTAAGTTCAAGACTTTTAAGTAAGTAACCTACCTAAATGAGGTCCGTAGACTTGGAATCTTGCAATGGAGAGAATGGTTGTTCAAGCTAATAACTTTGATAAGCTTCGAAATGTATTTTGCCTGTTTTCTCTACTAAAGTATGTATTAAGCTAGGTAGGTACCAACCTATAAAGTTATCGATTTGAAAATTTCAAAATACTTAATTATAAAATGTTTAAAGGGAAATTTAGGACTCAAATACACCAAAACTATAGTAAGTAGTACATAAACTACCGAGAAAGATTACAGAAAGGATATTCAGCAGGTAAAAGTAAAAGCGATATCATAATATGAAGCGATATTTTGTGTTGGGTGGGTCTTAATTTAAGGCTACTTTCAGTGACATTGTAGGTACAATAACCTATTAGGGTTTAGAAAACATCACGGGCCTTTATTAGGTTTATTTTTAATTATATGTTTTGGTCACAAAAATAATTTCCCTTTGAATAATTCTTAACGATAACTTTATAGATAATAAACATTAGGTAAGTACCTATATAAACAAAACGGTTTATCGTTATAATAGCTAGTTAGATTACAAAGTGAACTTTTAAAGTTTTAAACTCTAAAATAGATAGCTGGTTATTAATGTTAATACTTATTAAGGTTCGTAGGTAATAGTTAAATAAACTGCCATGTATCTCGCGTACCTAACCTATGTATTTACTTAGATAATAATTCAGTTAACTACTGCTTTTTAGAACATAACAGAACGCAGAAATGAGTGTGATATTTAACAGTTCGTAATAGAACGCATTATCCATGATTTATGATATTTTTATACATGAATATTGTTTGTAAAAGTAATCTGAATAATAACAAAAATAGAGGTCAGCACAAGCGTCGTCAATTACACATATACAATACACAAACAGATATAAATCAGCAACAAGCTTCGTCAAAACAAAAAAAGCAAGCTCAGTCAAATAACCCGTCCCTTGTCGATCCCGGCGCAAAGGAGCCCATAATGCTAGCAGCGTTGCCACGCTGAATTGCTACGGCTAGCCTCTGCACCAGAAACGACCCGGAACGGGGTCACAATTTCGGAACGGGGGTCACAGTTTGTAAAATATTATTTATGCTGGGTTACATGCACGCCGTGCAGCCCGGCAAGCTTAGGTAATTCGCTGTACATCGACTCGTCTGTAAAATGATTATTACTACTTAACTTTATAGAAGCCTCAATGTACAGCAAATTGCCTAAGCTTGCCGGGCTGCGTGGCACGCGTATGAACGCACCTTTATATGTAGTTAAGTAGGTATTACATAATGCATAACAGTACCTACCTAGCGAGAGATGGAAACGGTTGAATTGCATTATACAGGGTGTAAGGGACAGCCCTCCGCAGACTGAAACGGTGAACTCAGGCCATCAAACTGAAGAACTTTCACTATGGAGCCTACCTCAGGAGACGCGAAAAAAATCAGCTGTTTCATACAAAACTGCTGTAGGTACCTCATCATTCTCTTGCCATTTCCCATTATCTGGGGTCGGCGCAATATGTCATCCTCTTCCATTCATATCTCTTAGCCGTAATTTCAGCACTCACTCCTTTCTTACGCATATCATCCTTCACACAATCCAACCATCTTTTCTTCGGCCTTCCTCTCCTACCACAGCCATCCACATTCATACTTAACACTCGTCTCGTAACATGACACTCGTCTCTCCGCATCACTTGCCCGTACAACGATAATCTATTACCCTGTAATTTTTCTGTCATACTTTCAGACTTCCTCTAATATACTCATTCCTTATCTTTTCCATTCTAGTTACACCACCCACACATCCATCTCAACATTTGCATGCAGTTCTCAGCTGTATGCAGTCGTTTCTCATCCGTCCCTTTTGTGGCCCAACACTCTGAACCGTACATGACAACAGGTCTTATTATGGCTTAATATATTTTTCCCTTCAATTTGAGGGGGATTCGGGGGTCGCAGATCGTTCAACAAAACTGCTGTACCTACCAGACTCAAATGTATGAAACAGCTGTTTTTTTCGCGTTTTTGAGGTGCACCATAGTGAAAGTTGTTCAGTTTGATGGTCTGAGTTCACCGTTTCCGTTAACGGAGGGCTGTTAAAATCAGTAGTATTTGTTACCACAAGAACTGCCAACCAAACCAACACAACCTTTCTCTTTGCCATTTAATTTTATATTAAGTAACTACTTCACGTATCTTTAATTTAAATAATTAATATTTTGTTTACTTATAGTTAAATGGAGAGTAAAGGCAGAGTAAAATGAAAGTTACTGCGTTCTGTTAATTCCGAAATAGTCATAATAATGATGTGCAATCGAAAGTGCCTGCAGCATGCATGTGTCCTGCGTACCCATGTGACAGCATAATGTTTCTATGTACTCAAAGCTTGTCGCTTGCAGCCTCAGTGATTCGATATATTTTATTTATTGGTATCTAGGCCCCTTGGAAACGACATTTTTTAATCGGTATTTACTGAAATAGGTAGACGAAGCCGACCCTAAGCTCATCCCACATACATTCTAGATCCGCCACGTTACGCACGGAAGCTATAATATATATATTTTAACCATAGATTTAGTATATAATGACTGCGTTAGATCAGCTTCAGATTATCCGAGGAGAGACCAAAAAACCTGAGATTTAGAAAAAAAAAAACGTTATTCGTTCCGTTGACAACTGACGCTAGACAGGCTCATAGCGTGTTCGTGAATAGTCTCGTCTATCTATCTCGCTCTATGATACGTTAATGCTTACCCTTTGTCCTTCGCATTTCCGATCTAACGTAGTAGGTACCTATATACTAAATCTATGATTTTAACACTACCTATCGTATGTGGTGTAAGTGAGAGGAAGCTTTAGCATCTTACATGCGTTAGGTTACATGCGTTACGTACTATACGTACTAGGCAGCTCTATACTCAAGCAGCGATCACATTTTGCAGCTGGTCGGGCCCGATTTCGGCATAGGTATATTGACTGATTTGTTCTCTCTATTTTAATTTAAAGTTAAGCGATCAAAGCAAGCCAAATTGAGCCCTGCATGTAAAGTAATGTAATGGCTGCTTGATCCTCAGAGGCGAGGAGATTGATTTATTAATACTTACCTACATGCCTTAGGAAAAGAGAGCTTCTGGATCTGCACACTAAAAAAAAATAAGGTTACCAAGGGGTGCTTCGATGTAAGTCCGTTTTCAAGGAAAATCTGAACAGTAGTTAATATGTACCTATTAATTAAGCTGAATTTTTGATGTAATAATTTGCTTTAGAACGTGTTTTGTGCTAGATAGTCAACAAATTAAGCATATAATGTCGTTTGTGGTATATTATATACCAAAATATACTTAGATAGCGTAAGGCTTCCAGTGATTTAGCCAAAACAATGTTCTTTAAAACTATTATAAAGTTCTAATCAGTGAAATCATTCCGACCGTCAATTTTGAAAATTCCTTTCTTTCATTTCAAATAATGAAACTGGCTCCAGACCAGACCTACGGCAAAACTAGTGTCGGTGTCAGGGCTATACGGGGTCCTTCTTAATATGCTGACACTTTTTAAGGGGATGATCAGACCGTCAAACTGAACAACTTTCTCTATTGGACCAACATCGAAATCGCAAAAAAAATCTGCTGTCCATACATTTGGCTCGAGTTGGTTCGCAGTTTTGTATGGGACAGCATTTTTTTTTTTGCAATTTCGATGTTTTGTTGAGAAAGTTGTTCAGTTTGAAGGTCTGATCATCCCCTTAAAAAAGTGTTAGCATATTAAGAAGGACCCTGTATTACACAATTTCTAAGGTACTTAAGAGGATAGACGAGTACAGATTTCTCCATACAAACGTATTCCTCTGTTTTCTTCCTGGATAATACACTAGAGCAAACATTTTTTTACCATACAATCTATGTCACCTCTGCCATGTCCCTATGTTTTGCTTTTTTGCATTAATGCATTATTGTAAGAACTAGGGACCTTCGAAAATTACCCATTTAACCGCCCGTTTCCAGACATCCAGTAAACAAATTTGACGAATATAAACAAAAAAAGCAAAACGTACGGACATAGCCAAAGTCTTTCTCATACTATTTTTGAAAGGATTATTAAAATAGGTTTAGTTTTGGAGGAGAAAACAGGGGAATACGAAATGCAGATTTCGTCGATTTTTTGTATATAAAATCGGTCCGAGCTGCATTTGTCTCTTTCGCACTTTAGTCGGCGGGGTGTATGGGAAGGGCGGATCTGATAAATACGTATACAGTCGGAAATGTTACCTATTCTCCAAATTAGCATTTCAGCCCGCCTATCCTCTTAAGTAATTACAGTAAAGAAATTTATTTAGTTATTTATTTACTGGCTATGTTGTAAGTACGTCTACATCTGACGATAGCTTCATGTGAACCCCATAACATACGGGTTGCTTATTCACCTTAATTGGTATCTAATAGGGGTGGAGTGGCGCTATTGTCCATGGAGTTAGAACCATAAATAAAGACAGATTTTCGAATTCTCACTTAAGTATGTAGTATAGAATTTTCAAAATTACTAACTAAGTACCTATTAGTCATACTAATAATAAATAAAAACGCCGTTCGTAAAATCTTAAGTAAGTAACAAATAAAAAAAATAACCCAACACTTCATGCCTACCTAACGTTACCAAGTCGAAACTGTTTGATTCTTTATATCAAACTGAACAACTGAACTAGCGTTTTGCCATGCTATCATATTTGACCATCGTAATTAGCCTACGCTAAAACATTGCTAAGACACTTCCAAGACAAGACGAACCATTGAACCAGTAGGAATAGCATGCCACACACGACAAAGCGACAAAACCAAAACAAAGACAGGCACGTCTCTATTTTTCTTGTTTTCTCGAGGTGGCATGGTAGGCCCTGTGGGCCTTATTGTGTAGGTAACTAACCGATTCAATCGGTATCAAACCGGCACGGTGTGTTTTTGGCAGTTCGAAGAAAATTGCGTAGTACAGTGCGACATAAAAGAGTAGACAAAAATTGAGGGCGCCACTTCTTTGTAAGAACGTCGATATCACGTATAAAATGGCAAGACCTACTTACAATTTGTACTAAAAAATTTAGTTCCTTTTGCCACCATGGTCTACTCTTTTTTGTTGCACTGTACAGTCATATTAATACATTACTGCAGGGGTAGCATGCCACCGTGATACAGCGCTATCACACCTTTGCTCTATTTCTATTTGCGCGCGAACGAACGAGACAAAAGACGTGATACAGACGTATCACGTGTAGCATGCTACCGCAGTGATACAGCACTATCACAGCTTCGCTCTCTTTCTATTTGCGTGCGCACGAACGAGATAAAAACCGTGATACAGCCGTATCACGTGGTGCATGCTACCAGCGTTGCGATAATTGAAAATCATACGAGCGGTTCGGCAGTAGAAAGATGCATAATCTCCATTAGTAATTCTGACATTTTCAACTGCCGAACCGCTCGTATGATTTTCAAAAATCGCACTGCAGTGCTGGAGTGCGATATTGAAAGTAACACGTTCAAATCAGCAGTAGAAAATGTCAGAACCGGCAGAACATTTTCAAGTCCCTTAATAGGCCTCTGACCTGGCTTAACGTGTAGTTTAGTTACTCCGGCATTTGATGGAACTATCCGGGACCAACTGCTTAACGTGCCTTACGAAGCACGGAGGCGCTCGCGATGCAATCAAAGAATCGTCTCATTGCCCTTAAAATACCCGTAAAAGTTCAGTTTGAACAAACATTGCGACTTGTTGAATGAATACCTACCTAAAGAACACCAATTTACAATATTATATTACTACTAAAATAACAATTAGATAAGGTCAGCTGTTTCGGAGTAAAGACAAATTTACATTAAGATAGTAGGCATTAGGTATACGGTTCACCAGCCTCAGGCAAAATTAAAAATAAAAATTTCAATAGATGATGTTAGCATGTCGAATGCAAGAAATGCCGTATCTTTTTTCTTTCGGTACCTGTGAAACGTGGATGTTCTGAGGTTTCAGAATATATCTTACTACTTACCCATTGGGGAATGTAGTCGTGAGCAAATGCTTATAATATGCTTATGCCCTATTCGTGCTGAGCGCCCGCCGCGCGGTGTCTTCTCCCCTACCTGGGAAACCGCAAATGTGTAAATAAATATAATATTAGCGATTTCCCATAGCGTCGTCCCAATACCGTCCAAATTTCTAAAACATCATCGTACCTATACTATAAACCATCCAAAAAGTAAAGGGGGTTAGGTATTAGGTACTTATAATCATATGCTCACGACTATTTTCCCCGAGAGGGAATTATAATTATTAGTAGTTACCTATTCATTAAAGATTTGTCAGCCTTATCACAATGCAATATAATTCAGGTAGGTACCTAAGTATCTATTTACTTAAGTAGGTACCTGCCTGCACTTGCGAAATGTTACATGTAAGTTAATACTTTTGAGAAATATTTCGATTACCTACGTACCTATAACATACTCGTACCTTAACTAATTGTCTGTTGTTACATATTTCAATAAAATTTCTCTTATTCATCGTTTTTTGTTTCATTTATCATGACAAAAAAGTTACGTTTTTAGTATGTTTAGGTCTTACCAGCATAGGTAGCATGCCACCGTGATACAGCGCTATAACACCTTCGCTCTCTTTCTATTTGCGTGCGAACGAACGAGATAAAAGACGTGATATACCCGTATGCTACCTATGCTGTCTTATCGTTCGGTTCTGCATGGCTAGCATGGCAGCGTGATATTGCGCTAGCACGCCTTCGCCCTCTTTCTATTTGAGCGTGAACAAACGCGATCAAAGGCGTGATATAGCTATATCACGTGCAACATGCTACGCCTGCTACATGGGTAGCATGCCACCATGATACAGCGCTATCACACCTTCGCTCTCTTTCTATTTGCGCGCGAACGAACGAGATAAAAGACGTGATATACCCTTATGCTACCTATGCTGTCTTACCGTTCGGTTCTGCATGGCTAGCATGGCAGCGTGATATTGCGCTATCACGCCTTCGCCCTCTTTCTATTTGCGCGTGAACAAACGCGATAAAAGGCGTGATATAGCTATATCACGTGCAACATGCTACGCCTGCTACATGGGTAGCATGCCACCGTGATACAGCGCTATCACACCTTCGCTCTATTTCTATTTGCGCGCGAACGAACGAGATAAAAGACGTGATACAGCCGTATCACGTGTATCATGCTACGGCTTCAGGAGTGAAAATGTGTGTAATCTACTATTACTTACCTATTTTGTTCTTGTGTGGTGGTTTTGGCAGCCGGCATCGCGCGTGATTCCAAGATCAGCTTGGGTAGCATGCCACCGTAATATAGCGCTATCACACCTTCGCTCTCTTTCTATGCGAACGAACGAGATAAAAGACGTGATACAGCCGTATCACGTGTGGCATGCTAGCTATGCATGTGCAGTGCTACAGTGCTACCCAGAGAGAGAGATAAGTATACTAGTGTTTTCCCGCGACTTCGTCCGCACAAATTATATACCAGATTTTAAGTCTGATCATAAGCTATCAAACAAAAAAGTTTCATCAAAATCGGTTCAGTAGTTTTTGCGTGATGCGCGAACAAACAAACAAACTAACAATTTTGTCAATAGATGGCGCTGCACGTTTTTAAATCGCGCTATCGAATGTTATTTGAATTTATATGAAGTGAACAGCTACTTTTTTACTAGGAAGAAGTATAAGAACTGGAATACTTTTTTTTAAGACGAAACATTTGCATCGGTTTTCTCTTTTTTACGTTAAAAAAATTCCATATGAATAAAGGGTTGTATAGACTTTTGTCTATGTCACCTTTCGTGCCAATGAGACCGATTATCTATAGAAACTTGATATAATTATGTATATACGAACTAGAGTTGTTCATGTCACTTCAATTACTCCTATCGATAACATTATCGATAAAAATCTAAATCAAAGTTTAAACGTAAAAGTGAAGAAAAGAGAAACTAATACCATAATAAATTATGAAAAATCTAAACTATTACAAACTGTATCTGAAATGTGTCAGTCTGTACATTGAAGATATTTACAAAAAAAAGATTAGGATATGGTTTTAGGTATCCCTGACTCGAAATCAACCTTTTTTAGAAATTTTGTCTGTCTGTTTGTTTGTTTGTTTGTTTGTTTGTTCGCGCATCACGCAAAAACTACTGAACCAATTTTGATGAAACTTTTTTTGTTTGATAGCTTATGATCTGACTTAAAATCTGGTATATAATTTGTGCGGACTAATTCGCGGGTAAACAGTAAACACTAGTGTTTATATAAAATTTGTTGCCATACTCAAAGTTTATGTCAAAATGTGACAGTTACGAAGAAAATAGCACATAAAGAGTAGAGATTAAACGATAGTTTAATACTCTTTATGGGCTGACTTTATTTATAAATAAAAAAGGCACCATTTAACTTTTTATTTTATTTACTGATGAAACCAGCAGCTATGCAGGAATGGCATAAGGCATAAAGGAAAGGAAGAGTATCATTAACCTTTAAACTACAACCATAAACCATAATCAGGCTGTTCCATACTAAACTACAATACCTACCCGACTCAAATTTATGAGACAGCTTATTTTTTTTTTGTTCTAACAGATTTGCTCCCATACAAAAATTGTTCAGTTTGATGGGTAGAGTATGTAGTTTAAAGGTTAATGATGCTTTCCTTACACCCTATATAGACTTAGTATTTATTTGGTATTAATCTCAACTTGATGTCTTCCTGAACACTCTCCTTGGATGTTGACGGCTCAACCAATTCCGGTCTGGAAGGTCTGGAATGCCTTGGAACCGTCTGCAAAATAATAGTAATAAATTAATGTAATGACAAAGATGTAACAATTTTGTATAACTAGGTCTACCAGAATCTCATGGCATAAAAAAGTAAAAAAAGATATTTATTCCACATGGTAATGCCAAACTGTAGTCTGTCTAGTCAAAGTAGGCCCTTCACAAACTGCGACTTTTTGCAGCGATAATTATAAATGCGCGGTTATTAATCGTGTCTGTAGCGATGCGATGGCGTTTGTACCGAATCAAACGCGCGTGTGCATTGCGACAAAGATTGGCAACGAATGACTGATCAAATATTATGAATGTTTTCAGTCGAGGCTGTATTGTGGCTGTATCGCGTTTGCATCGATGCTGTATCGCGACTGAATCGATGCAGAAGCGCTGCAAAAAGTCGCAGTGTAGAAAGGGCCGTAATCCAATTACCCCAGCGTTGCTTACTCTAAAATTTTATTTCCTTATTTGCCATCAGATTTTGGTACACCGTGTGCAATTGTCGATAATTAAGTCGTAGTCGTGGGTCAACACTAATGGCATAAAATAGATAGAGTACATAAACTGTCAGTGCAAACGAATTTATGATTTTAGTTTATAATTTCGGTAAACAAAACAGGTTGAAATGATACTCCACATTAGGTAACACATTCACAATGAAAAAAGCTTTACTCTGAATGAATTATTTCATTCATTACCTAGGTCAACATCTTAGAAACAGTAGTCGATTACTTACCGATGGAAAGGTATCTTTTGATTATTTTGTGTTGAAATTCCTCTTCTACTAATACAGCCAGTGGCCACACAAGCCATGTTGCATAAAAATACGCTAACAATATTAATTTTTCAAATTAATGCTAAACTCGTATTTTACTAGCGCACAATAAAATTACGACGTTGGTCCCAATTGGGAACCAATATGACTCGGAAGCGTAGAAAGAGAAGGAACTAGAAGCAAGCACGTGTCTTGTCATATAACTCAGTAAAAGATGCACATAGCAAATTAGCTCTTGTTAAAAAAGGAGATCGCTACTTATTGCTGTCCTTATCGACGTAGCCACTTTTTTGTTCTACAACGGCTGTCTGACTCCGGAGTCAGACATCTATTTTCATACAAATTGTATAGGATTTTATGACTATCGCTGTCTCATACGCGGTTACACTGATGTTTCGTCTATCAGCGTAAGCGAAATACTTGGCCTATGCTCGGAAGCTTACTCTTTGACGTTGAAGACGGTGACATTTATCTATGTTTGTCTTTTTTTTCACACGAAGCTATACCATAACCAAGAATGAGAAAAATGAGGCCATAGTTATTTCGTTTTAAATAAAATCGGTCCATTCTTGATCCAACGTCCCTGCTTTTTTAGTTCTCATGATTTTACGGTTTTATAATAGTTAAGATTAGAAGTGCTACCCATTCGTAGAAAGAGAAGGCACTAGAAGGAAGCAGTCTTGTCATATAATTATCTTATTATTATCTTGTCTTACTATTATCTTGTCTCAGTAAGAGATGCACATAGCAAATTCGCTCTAGTTAAAAAAGGATAGTTATTGCTGTCCTTATCGACGTATCCACTTTTTTGTACTTACTTCGGCCATCTGACTCCAAAATGTCACTTCATATAAATTGTATGGGACAACCACCTGACTCCGAGATGTCACTTCATATAATTCGCTATCTCATACCCGGTTACACTGATATTCAGTCTACTAGCGTAAGCGAAAAAATTTTGTCTATGATTATTTTACTTGCTCAGTGCCACCATGAAACTAGTAAGTACAAAATCATTGAGTGCCACAGACATCGGCGGTATAGGCTAGATCCTAGATCATAGAGGTATTGTACCGATGTTGTGGCATAGATAAGTTATCTATGGTAGGTATGACATTGTATTCGTTTAGATATTGTTTCTTTCTTCTGAAATAAATGGCGGATCAATAAGTCGAGTTTTCTTTGAATTAAAGTAATCTGCAAACTAAAGCGGCAACATGGCGACCGGTGAAGTGAAAATGCAAAAGGAAATTTCGCCCGCTAATTTCGAAGCAAAAGAAAAATATCGCAGAGAGCGTGCGGTGGTGAGGAGACTATTCACCACAGCTTACAATTCCCTAGTGAATACTCTGCAAACCGGCGGTTGCGCTGAATATTATTTAAGAGCAGAACTAGCAAAATTGACTAGCTATAAAGATCGGCTCGAATCGTTAAATAACGAAATAAAGAATATCATACTGGAGGACCCTAAGTTCAAAGAGGAAGAACTCCTAAAAGAAGAAGAGGAAGTGATGAAGTATTTATCAAATTATTTGCATATGTGGGAAAAGTGTGAAGCACTATTTTCATCACAAAAAAGCCCTACACAAAAAGGGGAAGACCCGACACCTGGGCAGTCCAAGCTTAAACTGCCTCCAATACACATCAAGAAATTTGATGGGAATTTGAAAAATTGGCTACTTTTTATGACCAGTTTAAAAAGATTAACGATAACGAAAACATCCCTGACGAGGATAAGTATCATTACTTACTAGATGCAATGGCCGACAATAGTGAAGTGAAGACCTTGGTGGAAAGCTACCAGTCCAATAATTATGCGGATTGTCTACAGCATCTTAAGTCAAGGTATGCAAGGGAAGAACTATTAATCCAAGTTTACGTAAGAGAGTTATTGGCGTTAATATTAGGCAAGTCTGAACTGTCATTAACAGCGCTCTATGACAAACTCAGTGCACAATTAAGGGCACTTGCTAGCTTGGGTGTAACCAAAGATAAATATGCAGCTTTTATTCTACCTATGATAGAATCTGCGTTACCTGAAGAAACTCTAAGAGCATGGGAACGCTCTACTGCACACAATTCCGAAATGGATGTAGAACTCAACAGTTTACTGGATTTCATTAAAAAGGAGGTAGATAGTAACCAAAGAATCCTTATGGCACAAAGTACCTTCAACTCGCAAGAGACCTTGAACCGAGATGAACAGTTCAAAGCTTCAGCCAGCTGTCTAGTATACACAGAAAAGAAAAAGGCAGTTGGAAAGAAAATTAATTACTATAATGCATGTATTTGGTGCGGTAAAGACACGCACGCGAGCCTAGAATGTTATAAAATGAATAAAATGAATATAGAACAAAGAATAGAGCATTTGAAGGAAAAGAGAGCGTGCACTTTGTGTTTAAAGGTCGGACACCACGTTAGAGTCTGCAAAGCATTCATAAAATGTCTGATCTGCGGGAAGAGGCATTCAACAGCCATCTGTTCAGCGGAACCTGCAAGACCAAAAACAAACCAAGAACCTCTTAAAAATAATGAAGAGGAGAAGAAAGATGCCAACGGCACACCATCTACAACCCTGTCATCTCAAGCGATGTCTCAAGGTGTGACGTTACTTCAAACAGTTGTGGTAAATATAACCAGCGGAAATAAGAAAATTCCAGTACGTGCCATGTTCGATAATGGATCTCAGCGAACATATATCAAACAAGAAGTAGTCGATAAACTGAAGATTCCAATCATGAATAAAGAAACATTGGCACACTGCTTGTTCGGTGGAATGGAAATTAATCCCATGAAACATAACGTTTACCAGTTTGAAATTGAAAGTTTAGACAGTAAGTTTAAGCTACAAGTAGAGGCACTAAGCCAAAAATGTATCTGTAATAATGTACCTAAAATTAATTGTTCTGATTTAAATTTACGAAAAGTTCTTGAACAGAATCAGATCGATCTGACAGATAAGGGTGATAAAACAGATATAGAGCTTTTAATAGGTGCTGACTTCTCAGGATATTTTATGACAGGTAAAGTGGTCCAGCTACAAAATGGATTGGTAGCAATCAAAACAAAAGTAGGATGGTCCCTACAAGGAAAACAGGTAAGTGTGGTAATGAATAACACTCTGTCTACTACTTTATTCTGTTCTAATAATAATAATATTTCAGATTATTGGTCGTTAGAAACACTGGGCATTCGCGACCCCGTAGAAGTAAAGTCCAGAGTAGAAACAGAGGCTGAGGTGATCATGTCCTTTGTAAAAACTATACAGGTGAATGCTGAAGGCAGATATGAAGTACAATTCGGTCAATATAACTGGGCGGACTTGGCATCAAGAGGCTGTATCGCAAAAACGCTACTAGATTGCTGCTGGTGGGCTGGACCTGACTGGTTGCTCCTGCCTCCTGAACGATGGCCTAAGTCTGAGCTGACAGTAGATGAAAAAGAGGTACACCTGAAACTGAAGAAGACTGTATGTAGTACGAATATTATTACAGAATGGAATATACTACAAAAATTACAGGAATATTTTTCTAAATATACTAAACTAGTAAGATCAATAGCATGGATGTTGAGATTCGGATATAATACACGAAATAAAATACACAGGAAGGGAGAATTGACGTATGGAGAGTATGAAAAAGCTGAAAAAACTATTATTAAAATCATACAAAACGAAGAAAGTCAATTCATACACGATAATCTGAAAAATCTGACTCAGTTTGTAGATGAGAATAATTTAGTGAGAATACAGACTAAGTTACTGTTATCAGATTTTCCAGAGTGTACGAAAACGCCTTACCTGCTTACCGCGAAACATCCAGTGGTGGCTATGATGGTGAGACAGCGACATACGCAACTGCAGTATGCAGGAGCGAATCAGTTGATTGCAGACGTCCGTGCCAGGTTCTGGATTGTGGGAATACGCCGCCTCGTAAAAACTGTGATTTCACACTGTATTATAATATGTAAAAGACACAAGGCGAGGAAGCTGCAAGCACCTACTGCTCCATTACCACCTCAGCGCACAAATTGTGAAGCATTGTTCAATACAACAGGTGTTGACTTAGCCGGGCCTCTCTACCTCCGCAATGGAGAGAAGTGCTGGGTAGTTTTGTATACATGTGCTGTGTACAGAGCTGTGCACCTAGAACTCACCAGGTCATTGTCCACTGAAGCGTTTATGATGACACTACGTCGTTTTATAGCACGAAGAGGGCGTATTAATATGATGATGTCTGATCAAGGCACAAACTTTGTTGGTACCCGAAATTTACTTACCGATTTAGACTGGAATGAAGTCCTACGTGTATCGACTATTCAACGAATCACCTGGAAGCTAAATGTACCAGCAGCTCCTTGGTGGGGAGGATACTGGGAACGTCTGATTAAAATAATGAAGGAATTGTTAAGACGTATTCTCGGGAAAAAGTTGGTACCATATGATGAACTACAGACGTTACTATGTGAATGTGAATCTATTATGAATAAGAGCATTTTTTTTCAAACAGCTACCTTGTGTTTTTGGCATGTCCGGACACTTTAAAAATTCATATCTCAATTAATTACTCAGCAAACATCGTTTTAATGTATTGAGGTGGTGACAAATTTAATATTTTATATAAAATAATTTTTAAAAGTATATTGATTGATAGTAAAATCAATCAGAAAGCTAACTTTTGTCATGCGGGATACCCACATTTCCTAGCGTCCAGGCAAGAAAATGAAAAAACATTGGTCTTTTTCATGTTATTATATATGTTTTTCTGAATTGGAAACACTTGTTCTAGATCAATATATGCATTAACTTGTATAAAATATCCTTATCAGGCACTGCGTAGTACAAAAAATAAGAAATAAACATGTTTTAATTGTGTCCGAGAAATTTGAAAAAAGGGACATCCCATATTCCGTTACCACGATTTTACCCTGATCCGATTAACATTTCGAACAAATAAGGTGTTTTTTTACATCAAGCAACATTTAATTTTATATGGAAACCTCAAAACTTGCCCTACATTCTTCAGTTTTGGCAGAAATTGCCAGTAAAGTGAACCGGGCGCGTGGTTTACGTCGGGTCCGTAAATTGTCCCCCAGATACGTTACCAGGACAAATCAAGGTAAATTTTCCACTAAGTTGCTACTTTTTTGCTTTGAAATTACATTTTAAATGTTTATTGGTTCATAACCAAGACTCATTGAGCAAAATATAACCTTAATTGATAGCGAAAACATTTAAATTATTTTTTTAAAGATTTTCTAGCGTTAGGACCGTTACTTCCCCTCCGTTGCCATCTTGGCGGTAATGTATTATGGGGACCCCGAAAAGTAACGGAAGATAAGCATAAAGTATTGGGCACAATGAGAACATTACAATAATAATTTTATTAATATATTTTTTTTAATTCAATTTAATTATGAGAGAAAATAAGCTACAAACTTGTAAAAATAATCGTTATGAAAATTTTTATGTTATGTCAAAAGGCACATTAAATATCGACTACGCAAATCAAGATATTCAAGGACTAATGTCAAAAAACAGGTTTTTTGAAAATATCTTCTTTCCTCTGCTTTAAATGACATATAAGGTTAAGTAAAAATTTTAGAGCTTAAAATTGTCTAAAAATGCGATCTTTTGTAATATTTTGTATAACTGACCGTTCTTGAGATAGAGCGCGAAGAGTTGGAAGCGCTTCGTTATTATGTATGATACCTGTACCTATCTTTTGAACCGTAATGGGTAGATGGTTGACATTTTCACTGAATTGATTATATATTTATTATACACAGAAGTTAGTGTAGCAGATCTTTTAATAAATAATAAAAAAAACGAAAGGTTACAATTTATGAGGGGTCACCATACAAGAAACGTGTTTTCTTATCTGTCCCATACATATGGGTTGAGTAGGATTGCTGTTTTATATGGAACAGTTTATTTTGTTTTTCGCGATTTCGACAGTGGTCCCATAGAGAAAGTTGATTAGTTTGATGGTCTGAACGAGTTTGTTCTTGTATTTTGATTTCGTATTCTTCCCTTTTTCTTTATTATGAATTTGAATTAATTTTTAATTATTCGATATTTTCGTACCTTTATGCCACCAGCCTTATGATTCCGTTACCGTCTTTTCCGTTACTGTCCGTTTTTGAAACACTATAAATTATGTGAAAAAGTACATAATTATTCGATTATTCTATTATTTTAGTAAATAATAATATAAAATCAAAAGAGGACTTCCATTTCATATACAAAACTCATAGATATTCCTACCGATCTGATCGTTAAAGAGAAAAATACACTGCCATCTTGACCATGTGGTAACGGATAGTACAAAGAAATGCCTAAAACTAAACAATTGTAATGTTTTCGTTAAAAACGGTGTCGTTTTCCAATACGTCATGTATAAAATATCATACTTAACGGTTTTTTATTCTTCTATAATGCTTCTTTTAGGATTTATTCACTAAATTCTATGGTAACGGAAGGGAAAGAAAATCTCCGCCAGGTCTCGTTAAAATCGATCTGTAAGCGAAAATAGCTAATATTTTACCATTTGAGTGCTAATATTAGATACCTAATTATATTACGAAACATATTATAGCTTTAAATCATTCATTTAATGATATTTTTAAAAAAGTTAACATTTTGAACAAGGTAGCTGTTTGAAAAAAAATGCTCATAACCGTCCTTTGACCTATGTACAGGATGATAACGCAGAAACATTGGAACCTCTAACCCCAGCATGTTTCCTGCAACCACTGTCTTCATCTGAAACAACCGACCTTGACCTAATAGACGGAAAAAGCCTAAATATTCGCATGAGGTACCTACAAAAGCTGAGACACGATTTTCGCGAACGATTCAAAAAGGAGTATCTTACAGCACTAGTACAGAAACACTACGGAAAAGATAAGAAGGATGTAGTAAGGATAGGACAGGTTGTGTTACTAGAGACAGAAGAGAAAAGGGTAAATTGGCCATTAGGCATAGTAACTAAAATATTTACTGGACGTGATGGTGTCCAAAGGTCAATGGAAATCAAGACATCGACTGGTCTAAAGATTAGACCTATTCAACGCTTGTATCCCTTAGAAGTATGTGACAGGCTGCGTGATTTTCCTTCTTGTTGCCCTGGCAAGGAAGCCGATGCTGAAGTAATAAATCCCGCAGCAACGCTACCATCACCGGAGCCGAGTATCATGGATAATCCTAAGGATAAGGCCACGGCCACTCGCAGTGGCAGGATAATCAACTTACCAAGCAGATATAAGGTTTAGGTATGTATTTAAAAGTATCTTTATTATAGTTAGTTGAGAAGTGAGCAACTTTCTTTTCGGTTATTAATTTCGCTAATATGGGGAATTTATTTATCTCCCTACTGAACTACTTATCTGTCAGATGGTGTTAAAAATAAAACAAACAAAGGTAAAATTATACTTTTATTAATATGTTATCATTACCTACCATGTTACTGCAATAATGTTTTGTACCTATTTAAAAAAGACAAGTAACATGAATTAACAAAAGCATGTCGAGTTTACCAAATGTTGAATTTGTGTTCTAATTAGACTAATTCTAACTGAAATAATTATGTTGAGATTGAGTTAGGTCTAGGTACTGGTTATCTATTATGTTTAGAATGTTAAAGTGTTAACCATGCGGTTGTTAACTTCATTACATTGGAGTTATTAACTTTTAGACATGAAAATAAAATGTCTCATGTCCATTCCTTTTCGTGTGTGGAGGATGTTGTGGCATAGATAAGTTATCTATGGTAGGTGTGACATTGTATTCGTTTAGATATTGTTTCTTTCTTCTGAAATAAATGGCGGATCAATAAGTCGAGTTTTCTTTGAATTAAAGTAATCTGCAAACTAAAGCGGCAACAACCAGGAATAGAGGAACATAATAACTTTATGGGCTAGATCCTTTTGCCTTGAATTTAACAAAAACAATAAACAGTCAATCGTGATTGTGGCGCATTCCAGTTCTTGCTTACTCTCGCCCACCTTCCTGCCTTTGAGAGAAAAAGAGAAAGATGCTTCACAGTCACGATTTTTCTGTGTACGATTTGACGTTGACGTTAGTTTATGGCGCGTTTCTTTTTGTCTATGTTTCGCTGTCAATCAATTTCGCGAAATTGTCTTTCTTTCAGGGCTGCCAGATTGTATAATTGGATACAAAAACTGTATAATTGGGTAGCTGTTTGTATCCTCTTTGTATCCTGGACCCTCATGTATAATTGGATACATAATCAATATTTTCAACTGAAAAGCTCTGCTTGAGTCGGTAAATCACAGAAGAGAAAGATAAAAGCCACTATAATCAGTCACGTTACAATTCAATAGAGTAAAACTCCATGTTTCGTTCAAGTTTTGTCTCTCTCGATTCAACCGAGACCAAAAGATGCTATAAAGTTGATAAAAAATACCAGTTGGGAATGAAAATATCGATCTGCAGTGTGATTTTTGAAAATCATACGAGTGGTTCGGCAGTAGAAAGATGCATAATCTCCATAGTAATTCTGACATTTTCTACTGCCGAACCGTCCATATGATGTTCAAAAATCGCACTACTGAGTTCAAATTCCGTGATGAATAATCAGAAAAAACATTATTTTATACGTTTCGGAGGTTTTTACACCTGTATGTATCCTGCGAGTCAATTTTGTATAATTTTGGGAACCTGGCTGAATAATTATAAAAAATCTACTGGCAGCCCTGCTTTCTTTTCAAAGCAGCACGTGTAGACGCGGACGACTTGCTTAGCATCCTGTTAAATAACTTAGGTAAATTCATGTATTTTTGTCCAAAAAACAACCTGGGCCTAGCCGAGTTATTGCCGAAGTTATAACTATCAAAACACTATCAATAGTAACGCCGACCGTTTGATTGGCGTGGAAATTTTCTCGTGAAGTGAACACAAAAAAAATCTGGTGTGGTTTTAGTGGTTTCCTTGTGCGTTTCCGACTGAATCAAAGAGTACAAAGGCTGATCGAGTGTTTGTTTCCAGATTTCCGTCACGCAACATGCCGTCAGACGCGAAAAAACGGGCACAGCAGAAGAAGAAAGACCAGGCCAGTGGTAGGAACAAAAAGCCCGTGGGACGGGTGAACGCTGATGAGAACGGGTCCACGACCAACGGCTCAGTGAAGGAGGAGCGGGAACTCACCGCCGAAGGTAATTTTACCACTTTATAACCAGTTTCTAGCATGATTTGAACACAACATTTTTACCCATGATTGTCATACATGGCGACTAGTTTCTTAGTGTTTTTCCATTAAGGTGGTTGGAGAGCTGTCAATTTCATGAAAAACGTTGTCGTATAACACTCGTAGACGGTGTTAATAAAAGTAATGTTTTATATATGGAAAAATAGCTTAGAAAATCTAGTTTGCGCATATCAAATAATATTTACAATTTGTAATATAATTACGAAGGTTTGAAATTTTTTATGAATAATTTCAAATCGTGATATCATATCAGAGTACGAGTGAGCCTTAGTAACTGTATATTTGTAAATGTAGCTGGTAGTTGTAGCTAAGCTTCTGTCCACCCCTAATGAGATTATGGTCTTGAGTTTGCACATGTATCACTACATAGTATAAAACAAAGTCTCTTCGCGCTCTTGTCTGTCCCTATGTTTGCTTAGATCTTTAAATCTACGCAATGGATTTTGATGTTGTTTTTTTAATAGATAAAGTGATTCAAGGGAAAGGATTATATGTATATAATGTGTGCATAATACTCACCCGTGAGAAGCCGGGCCGGGTCGCTAGTTTCTATATGTATCTCTGAAGTCATTTTTAATTTCTTTATACATTAAAAACACCCTGGACAATACCACATCTTGGGCAATTAGCTGTCATTTCTTAATATAAGGAAAAATGTACATGAAGAGTTAAGCATGTGCAATTCTCAGTGAGTGTGACTGAGGCAGGAAAACGCCACTGCCTTCATTTTCAGCGACGCTTCCTATGAAGTGGGGGTAGGCCTCTGTCACTCTGCTGTAGGTAGTGATATAAGTACCTACACTTTGGTGCTTTGTAAGAGAAGCGTTTACTTGATTTCTACCACTCAGGGTCAGGGTCTTTCTTAATATGCTGACACTTTTTCAAGGGGATGATCAGACCATCACACTGAACAACTTTCTCAATAAGACCAAATCACAAAAAAATATTGTGTACTTGAGCCAAATATATGGGATAGCTGATTTTTATGTTGGTGCCATAGAGAAAGTTGTTCAGTTTGATTGTCTTAGCATCCCCTTAAAAAACTATCATTATATTAAGAAGGATCCTGTATGTAACGGGCTGTACAAAGATAGAACAATGCTGAGTCGAGCATCATTAGGAACATTATTGAGCATTCCGTCTAGCAGTTGGTAATAAAAGCGTGAGAATTTATTGTTTTCTAAGGAATTGATGTATCCGTCTCGAAGTAACTAGGAATCTGTGGTAGACAGCATGTGACAACAATCTCTGGATTGATCTTGACTGGCTAACGCATTTTGGGGGTTTTGGACCACCAAAACCACTCCCTGCATACAGCCTTAGCCATTTATCTTCAAACCCGTATGTGGAATGTAATTTTTTATGGTTTTGTCTGATCTCGTTTTTTGTTAGAACAGTTGTTCTTTTTATTGATTTTAATGAATCACCCGTTACAATTATCAACAGCCACTAAGTAGTTAGTTTCTTTGTAGTATAAATAATATGCAGTAATATTGCATGACTATAATGTTTAAAATTTTCTGTGTATTTGCCCTATTTGTAAAACAGTTCTAAAATAAATAACGAGAAAATTAGAAAGTAGTTTGTTTAGAATCGAGAGCAGAATCGAACTATCATGGTGAAACATAGGATTTTATTTCAAAATACTAAATAATTATGAAATTTTCACAGATGATGTATTTCTGTTGCCGCTATAACAAGAAATAATAAAAAAAAAGAATAAAATAAATATTTAAGGGATATAACAAACGTAATTTTTTGCTTGTTTTATAAATTTCCAGTAAATATTTAGACTTGTTTGAATATTTTGAATGTGTTTGTTACATATTATCGTGTAGGCAACTTAACCTAAGTTACAGATCTTTAAGCAACAGTTACAATATTACAGTTAAGTGTTGTTGTACAAGATGCTGCAGGCTTGACTAAACTGTGATGTCTTGGTTTTATTTGTCAACGGCACGAATGCAAAGTCATCGAACCATGACAATAGAATGTTGCTCAATGTTCTCTGGTTTTTAACTAAACAATGACATTGGTTGATGTTACATTTAGTTAACACATTCATGCTCTGCGCGTTTGCGGACTTTACAGCGCATATAAGCGTCCATCCATGTATGGCAGTGGGTCTTTTTTTTGGACCAATGACCACTTTGAGTATTTTTTTGTCAGCAGCCACAGGGTTCAAGAAAAATAAACTTAAATCAAAACTTTTTTATTAAGTAGGTACTATTATTACATTAAAAATATCATTTTTAATAGAAAATTATGTTTTGTTTGCTTCCATGTGATTTTTGAGCTTGCAGTTGGGTAAATTATTTTAATTCAATAGATGATTATCATTGGCACAGATTTATTCACCACATCTCGAGCAACGCACATTGCTATCAAAGTATTAATTTATTGGCAAATGTTAAATAGATATTCACTATGGAATCGGGATCGTTTTAAAGCCGAAAGGTGATGCTTTACCATCAGTAGTAGAATTAACCCCTCGTCTGTCGCAATATGTGAGATGACTGATCCTGGAGATTCATATTGTGTAACGAATTACAGAAATAGCCTAAATTGATGAACAAATGTTCTAACGAAATTACATGCATATGCATATGCTCACGACTATATTCCCCGAGGGGGTAGTCAACGAAATTACAATCGAATAGTAAACAAGAAGTTATAAGCGAGTGAACCTTTAAAAGCTGCTTTGGCGTTTGAAATTTCCATGGCATTCATAACTATCGAATAAAAAACAAATAAGTTATAAACGATCGAAAAACGTTTTTATCGTCGTCTATCTCTTTCATGCAAAGGTGTTTGTTTGTATGACACGTCGGCATGATTTATGACAATACGTATTTATGACATCAGTTATTTACAGTTATTTATAAAGATATCCAAAAATTTATTTCACTTTAGTATTTAAGATATAAAACATTTTAAATAGTAATAAAAAAACACCTTCACACAACTCTTGCAGGTTAATAGTATAGTGCACTCATAGACTCACGACCGCAATCCCTTTCGGGCGGTCAGATGCTATTCTACAACTACTATCTTTTTAAAATTGCAGCTGCACTTGATTTTATTTATTTATTTATTTATTAGGCACATAAAACAGATTTCAGTTATAAAAACACCAAATATAGACAGGTTATAATGTAAAGCAAGCCATAATCCTAAGCAAATGTGCACATCATGAAATAAGCAAAAGATAAACAAGTAGCATCGTGTGCGTGACTCTATACATACTAAAAAGAAAAAGAAAACAAGAGGACAATTTTTCCATGCATCGAACAACAAAAAATTACAGAAATAAAAAAGACAAACAAAAATAATGTTGAGAACTTAATATGATATCTAGTCGTTTTTGGTTGTACCTAATTGTACCTAACTAGGTCTTCTAGGTATTCACAGCAGAGCGGAGAGCGGAGATAACGCGTCTTTTGTACCGATACTGGTTCGAATCTAGTTCGTTAGAGATTAATATTTAAGGATGAAATGACGTGTCAAGCGATGATACAAAATTATGAAATTTTGTCATGACTTGATCATAACATACAGTGTAATAGTCGGAACGTGTTTTGACCTATTCACCCATAAGAGATGCATATAGCAAATTCGCGCTAGTTAAAAAAGGATATCGCTACCTTATTGCTGTCCTTATCGACGTAACCACTTTTTTGTACTACAGCCACTTACCAAGAAATGTCTACTAAGTATCACTATCTCATACGCGGTTACACCGACGTTCTGTCTACTAGCGAACATTTCTTGGTTAATGCATACAGAACAAATTATTATTTTACATTTTAACATACATTTTTAATGCTTAACAATAATCTTCATAGCTGATTACTTTTTACAATAAAACAAGATTTTGTCTCGGTTTTGTCAATTAAATACGGAGAGAAATAAGTTATTAATAAGGAAATGGTTGCTCTATCAGCAATAAAACAAGATTGGAATTGCCAAATTATAACAATCTTGCCAAAGTCAAACTATAATTCATCATCATCAGCCTTTATGCCTCCCATTACAGGGCATACGACTACCCTCCAGCAGTGCGATTTTTGAAAATCATACGAGCGGTTCGGCAGTAGAAAATGTCCGAATTACTATGAAGATTATGCATCTTTCTAGTGCCGAACCGCTCGTATGATTTTCAAAAATTGCACTGCTGGAATGGTGTATGGACGTTAGTGATCCACGTGTATAGATACACAATGCGGATTGGTAGACTTCACATAATTCGCATCAGAATTACATCTTCAACATATGCAGGTTTAATCAAAATGTTTTCCTTCGCCGTTTGAGAGCAGTCGGTATTACGTACATAAGACATGGCATATCGTTCGGCCTACATAAACTATAATTGAATTATGTAAATGTTTCCAGAGGCACTATGCCTGAAGCTGGAGGAGGAGGCGAAGATGAACTCGGAGGCGAGGTCCTGCACCGGCTCCCTGGCCGTCCACCCTCGCTCCAGGGACGTCAAGATCGCCAACTTCTCCATCACCTTCTACGGCAGCGAGCTCCTCCAGGACACTCTCCTCGAGCTCAACTGCGGGAGACGATATGGTCTCGTTGGACTTAATGGATGTGGTACGTACTGCAGTTATACCACTAACCTCTATTATATTAAGATGTCTATCTCACTAATATAATAAATGTCGAAGTTTGGATGTTTAGATGTTTGTCACTCAATCACGCATAAACAGCTAAAGGGATTTGGATGAAATTTAGCATGCAGATGTTCTGGATTAACACATAGGATAATTTTTAAGGTTCACGCAGACGGAGTCAGTCGCGGGCAACAGCTAGTCGGTTGTACATAGAGGCAAATCGTTCTAGATAGAGGCTGATCCGACCTGTCACTCTCTTCGAAACGGTCAAAATTGCTTGTCTATTTAAAATTGTTTATGCTTGATACGATCCAATACGATACGATATGATCGGACACTTGATACGAAACGACAATTTCTTTAAAACCATACTGGAAGGGAAGATAGAGGGGAAAAGAAGCAGAGGAAGACCCAGACAGTAGGGTGGGTCGTTTTTCTTTTTTTTTTAATTTTGATTTGTAATAGTGCGGGAAACGTGACCTGAATATAGACAAGAAAACTAGTATTTTTTTTATATTTTTTGTATGCGTTTAATTACCCGCGCATTACGCTTAAAGTTTGAAATAAATGCTACAAATCTACCCTTTTCTTTGAGGGCATATCTTAAAAACGAATCGACATAAAATGATATTAAATGGCTTAATTAATAACAGATACAATCGCAAATGATAATTTAATAAAACTCATAGACTAATCGGTCCTTAGTTCTGATCAACGCTACCTTTATGATATTACATCTGCCGTAATAAGTGGTGAGTGTCCTCCTGATTTGTCCTATCGTTCCCCAGAAAAAAAATTCTCATGCCAGATGGCTTACAAAGGGCAATAGGATCTTGCGGTTATATGTTTCAACTGACAGACCTAAGAATGAACTAAAACAACTCACAATTTGTCCATGGTGTCTGACAAACAGAAACACGTGAGAGAGTGGATTCAGGTGGTAATGATGAAGTTCTTTTTCTGCGACTACCATGTCATAATCAAGCTGTTGATCGGGCTGTAAAGACAGTTACATAGGCGTCTTTACAGCTTTGCCGCAAATATACTAGAATAGCTTTGACAAAGAATAAAATTCGTTCTCGAAAGCAAATGCCTAAGTTTGAAAGTAAGAAAGATTTTAAAGTTAGTATTTAAATGTTTTATTTTTTTATTTTCGCTGAACAAATGTGAAATTATTTAATTTAATTATAATTTCTTGTCCCTAAACTGTGTATTTTTTAACAAACTTACCTGTTTTTCTTTTCAAGACCCGAAAAACAAAAGTCCAATCAGTTCAGAAAAAAAATGAAAATTTCTGTTTTTCAAACCCGATGCGCGGGTAGAAGGAGACTACTTAGAAAGTTTTTTTTTGCTTATTTTTCCATTATTGGAGGTGGGTCAAGTTTTTATTGCTATTACAAAACAATCAGAAGAACAAAAAATTTTCCCATACAAGAGCGACCCACCCTACCAGACAGAGTTATCTAGCCCAAGTGAAGGAAAAGGTTGATGTCGTGTCGTACCAAGAACTCAAGACACTAGCGGGAAAGAGACAGGATTGGCGAATACTCCACCGACAACAGCGTAGCTCTTAAATAAGATGATGATGCTTGATACGCAATTTTGACCATCTATATTAGGGCTTGACAAACCAACCTACGTACTGGACGTTGAATGATTAAAATGTATAGTTTTCTAGTGCAAGTTTCCCCATTGCATATTTGGACAAAAAGGAAGGAAATAAAGGCGTATTGATGTCATGACTATAAATACGAATGGCCCTGAAAGCTTGATTATGCGGGCTTGACGTTACTTCAGGTCTATTATTTTCGCGATATTAAAAAAATTATGTCACTTTTGTGTTTAAGATAGCAATAAGTTGTTAAAAAAGAAAAAAAATCATCCCTATTTAAAGGCCAGGTCACACAGAGGCGGGAATGCGGGCCGGGGGCGGACCTTCAGGAAGCCAATATCTCTGGATCCGCGCGGATTTTTGTGTGTTTTGTAGTGTATGGTGCGGTGTGTTGATAATGTCTGAGTTTGTATATACCCTTCCACACAGAAATAAGCGCTGGTCTGGAGATATTCGCTTCCCGCAGGTCCGCTTCCGGACCGCTTTCCCGCAGTCCCGCTTCTGTGTGGCCTGGCCTT
This sequence comes from Agonopterix heracliana, assembly GCA_963693445.1. NCBI lineage: Eukaryota > Metazoa > Arthropoda > Insecta > Lepidoptera > Depressariidae > Agonopterix > Agonopterix heracliana. The sequence continues at coordinate 630,696 of OY856307.1, forward strand.
AAATGCCTTTTCTAGTCATTGTATATTTAGTTTGTATTTCTAGTCATCTTTCTACGGGTATACTGGGTGAACGAGACATAAGTCTGGTATGTTCGCTTATTCTCTAGCTAGTATGTTCTGACACCGATGTTAAGGTTTTTTCGTGAAGAAATAAGGTTAACTTTTCTTTGACAACAATCTGTCACTCCTTCCTCTGGTATTTCTTCTAGCTTCATGGTTTATTTTTTAATTAACGATAAGTTTAATAAAGTGTGTTGTTAATTATTTAATACTATCGCGCGGACCTACTACTATCGATTATTAATTAAGTCCTCATACCAACCTTCATTTGAAGACTGACAATTGTCATTCACAACTAGACAATACATTGCAAGCTTCTTGTTCGCATCTAAATGAGTATTCCCCTATTTTTCATCACTGCCAGGCTACACGGCTACACGGATAATATTTTGCAATACAACACGAAGAGTACCAAACTAGTAGTGGTCAAAATTGCAAATAAATACAATGAAATCATCATCATTCCGCTCTTTAACTTAAGAGAAAAGGCAGTCTACTGTCAGAAAATTCGGACGAATTTTCGGTGGGCGAAATTTTCAGAATATGATTTTAAACATTGAATTAGTTGTCGATGATTTAAACAGATCTGTTTCTGTCACGCTGTTTCCGAGCAACCGAGCTACGAGTGGGAAAGTGAGAACTGCAGCTCGGACTGATTTTACCTACATAAAATAGACGAAATCCGATGCTGATGATGATGAAGTCTTTAACTATGTCTGTATGTCTGATAATTCGCTAAAGTCTACACATAACAAGCGTGGTCAGCACAAGTTCCGTCAATCATAAATATTTATTATAAAACCGTAAAATCATGAGGAACAAAAAAGTAGCGGTTCATAAACTCAAATAACACTCGATAGCTCGATTTAAATGACGTGCAGCGCCATCTATTGACAAAATTGTTAGTTTGTTTGCTTGTTCGCGCATCACGCAAAAACTACTGAACCGATTTTGATGAAACTTTTTTTGTTTGATAGCTTATGATCTGACTTAAAATCTGGTATATAATTTGTGCGGACGAAGTCGCGGGAAAACACTAGTATAACTAGAGTATGACATAAGTTTGGTTGATGGCCGCTCTAAAAACAACGTCGTAAAAATAAGGCGCCAACCTTCCATACAAAACCCGCATTGTCTTTAGCTTGCTGGATATCTGAACACAGCTGTAAAATTTAGCCATTTTTGTCATTATCGAAGGCTCCTACATCTTATAGTAATTAATTTATGAAAAAAAAAAACATTGGCACGTGGCAGAGGTAGCAAATATTGTACGGTAAAAAAATATTTGCTCTTGTCTGACTACCTAGGGAGGAAACAGAGGAATACGTTTGTATGGACTAAACGGAACCCGCCTTTCCTCTTAAAATGGCACACCACTGGTTTTTTTACTCGCCTTCAATAAAAGGAGGAGGTTCTTAATTAGTCTGTATTGTTTCCACGATAACTTCTTCGGTATTTCGTGACCGATATGGATGTTTTTTTTTTGGCGATTGAAGGAATTGTTTTGTTTCGAAGTAGAGATCCAAAACCAACGCAAGCAAAAAAGTGTTTTAATTTCAATACCTAATTAATTAAACAGAGCAGCACTATAACAAAAATGCGACGTTTATATGTATGTGTTTTTTAGGTTAGGTTAAGTTCGACATCAGAACCGCTCCCGAAAATATAGTCAATCGATCCAAAAAGCGTCCTTATGTTTATGTTGTTAAACGATAGCATTCGAGCGGAAGGCATTGTTTAATTGAATTTGCTGTAGCGATTGTGATGTATAGCGTTACGTAAGCGTTACTAACATATGCGTGCGAGTTATGATTTGGAACGGCGCGCGGCGGTTTCATTGAAACGCTCTTCTTTCTGTATTTGATCTGTATATTTTTCATAGAAGAGGCGATGAGTGTCAGAACCATAGCATGTGGCGATCTTTTGTCTCTGTCTAAGGCAGTTGGTCATAGGCGTAAGTATGTGTACGTGTGAGTGGTGGTCTTCCATTTCCTTGTTCGTATCTATACTTATAAAACAAGTCTTGTATTATAAAAGGACGTTTTTGTGCTTTGTGGTTCCGGCTTAGAAAGGAGCACCCCATTTCTTACCGTGCATGTGAGGCGACTGCGATAAGATTTCTTATGCATCGCTAAATGCAGTGAACAATACTATAAAATTGAATTATTTTCTATCATTATTTGTATTTTATAACTATAACATCTTATGCTTGTAACTTTTATTACGCAATAAATATGAACATTAACATAGTATGCGAATTAATCCGCGCATTTATTACAATTTTGATACGCTACATATTATATGCTTTATTATACTTGTAATGTATTGTGTTACACGGCGTTAGAAGCGTGGTCTTTGAGAGGAAGGATTATACAATCAAACTGAACTAATGGACCAACAAGAAATCGGCAGTTCCATGTAAAACTTCAATAACTACTTGAACCGATTTTGCTTGCGAACAATTAGCGAACAATGCTATTTTTAGTTCACTGCTGTATTTTGTTTTTGCTCTTGCCAGAATAAAACTTCAACCCATGTTCGGACTCTATGATTCCCACTAATGGGACACAGGCCTACCCTCTATGAGGATGTGTGTGCCTTAGTCCACAACGTGTGCCTATGCGATTTGGTAGACTACTCAAACTCATACACCGATTTTTTTGTGATAAAAAAATTGTATTTGACCTCACTACGAATCATTGTAGCGTGGGGTAGGAGAGGACCTACGTGTTGGTGTAGGCCTTTAGGGGAAGAATCTCCTCAACTTATACGTTAGAATTATATATAAATGACCAAAATGTTTGGTCTTGACTACGCGTATGTAACTTTATTTAGGTATTAGTATTTCAATTATATTGTGCTTTCAACTTGTGTATGTTGCTTTTATAGTCTTTATATTTTGTTTGAAAGATGTGATGTTGTGGAGTTTCTGACCCCATCTTCGCTACAATAATTCCTTCCAACGCGGTGGAAGAATCCCAAAAATGACTTTCTAAAGTTGTCTATAGGATACTATTTAGACCATTATTTTTAAATCTTTAAACTTGGAAATTACATTTATCCACTTTTACATTTACATTACATTACATTATCCTTACGGCAACAACTACAAAAAATAAGTAACACGAAAATAAGACGTTTGTGTCCTAAACACTATCTTGATATTCCTAAGAAATCCTCTAGTGGTCCCCACAACATTGGTTGAGAACCTAACGATCTGGCCTGTCTCGATTGATTGAGTGAAGTTAAATTGTTTAGTGTTACTATGTAGGTAATATAGGTGATGATATTAACCCGTGTGGCCCGCAACAGGCAAGTCGTCGCTGCTGTCGGCGCTGGGTCGCCGCGAGGTGCCCATACCGGCGCACATCGACATATTCCACCTGACGCGCGAGATGCCCGCCTCGGACAAGACCGCGCTGCAGTGCGTCATGGAGGTGGACGAGGAGCGAGTCAAGCTGGAGCGGCTCGCCGAGGAGCTGGCCCATTGCGAGGACGACGGTCCGTATCTATACAAAGAAACAAATAACCCTCAACTTGTATTATGATGTCATTTTTAATTATTTGGCGAAACTTAACCAGGGCACTTGATAATGATAACAGATTGCATTTTCAATGTTTATTGATGAGGTATTGATGATTAACAAAATTATTATTATTGTGCGTAAGGTAGGGCAGTGCATACATTATGCGGCCGCGGGCGGACATTGACTTCAGAATCTATGATCGAGCGGGGGGCCATTGCCACGCAATGAGCTTTTTTCTTTTCCTAAAATACTCAACCGATGGCATGTTTATTGTTCCATAGAGCCGTTCGCGAGATCCTGTCAAAATCTTGTCAAGACTGTTCCTGCCTATTTTTTGGACCGCAAAGGGATCGAGCCCATACAGCCAAGTCAGGCGTAAAAGTTTCGAATTTTCAATCGAAATGATTAGTAAATAATGAAATATGCTATCAAAAGATGCGTTGGCATCTTCTTGATCATCTTTTCCATCTTTATTATTTTAAAGAAACCCTTTTTAAATTTTGATGTTTATTCGCACAGACCGTAGCGCCATCTATCGATCCCCTAGAAAACCAAAAGAAAAACGATCATTGTACTCAGTACAAAACCAACCAAATACCAAAATTCAGATACCAAATGCGTTCCTTAAGTTTCGCCAACTAATTAAATTTAACCTTATAGAATACATTAGATACACAGTGGTATTGCTGTGGTAATTCTCAAATATTGTCATCACAGAGCTCCGAATAGAAGTGGCATGCGGATGGAGCCCGCTGGCGCCTGACATGCGCAGTTCCGCCATTAGTAACCGTTGAATAATCTGTGGTTCCGCGCAAGACTTTTATTTTGTCGAGGAAATGGAGGAGGCGGTGGGAACACGTTGGATGAGGGCAGCGCAGGACTAAACCTTGTTGCGATCCTTGGGAGAGGCCTAGCATTGGACGTGCATCGGCTGACATGATGAATGTTAGCGGAAATGTGGTTTCTGGCTGCGTGCTCTATGGATCGCCCTTCTACACTCTGAAGTTGACAAAACAGACGCCACTCCTCCCGCTCCCCGCGCGACGCTCTCACGCAAATCTGTATGGCTCCTATAGTTTTGTATAATTATTGAGGAAAAGTCTATTAAAATGTATTTAAAACTGACCAGAGGGTTTCCCTGCTATCACTAATAACTAGTAATCGTGCAGAGTCGCAAGAGCAGCTGATGGACGTGTACGAGCGGCTGGACGACCTGAGCGCGGACACGGCGGAGGCGCGCGCCGCTAACATCCTGCACGGTCTCGGCTTCACCAAGGAGATGCAGCAGAAGGCCACCAAGGACTTCTCCGGAGGTACGTCGCCTCACTTTCACTATTACTATAATAGCTTGGAAAAGACATTGCCCAATTACGTTTCGCATTTCGCACTCATTCGTTAGTTGCGCAACGATTTGAAACGAATACTGTTCGTCACGTGGGCAATGTCTTTTAGTAGTTTATAAGGGCGAGGTCCAATGAAAAATCGCCTACCCGCTAGGAGTCAGGAATTCTAAGGATATAAACTATGACCAGGAAAGTAATTCCGCTCGTCAATCTTCTTTTGCGCAGTGGAGACTCTATTCCCGTCAAAACCAAAGGGAAAAGCAGATTCGTTTTTTGTTCTGACAGATTTGTTCCCAAAGTAAAAAGATGTTCAGTTTGATGGGTAGAGTATGTGGTTTATAGGTTAATGATACTTTTCCTTACACCCCGTATAGGCTGATGATGATTAAAGTTTAGCCTGCTAAAATGATTGTCATTTATAGTAATAAGGCTTTTCAATGACAGTAAATACATTTTTAGAGAAAATTTGCCGTTTTGTTTCTGTTGTACACTGTTCTAAAAACTTCATCCATTAGTCGTGTCGCAAGAAATCTACGAAAGTATAATGGGTTAGTAAGTACATTAGAGAGCTTACTGAATTCATTTGAAAATTGAAATAGAAGATGGCGAGCGGGATTAGAATCGGTTGCACCTCAATTTATTTAAACAAATTTTTGTCATTATGCGTGTTCTAATCAATAACTAGAACACAATGATACAAATTAGTTTCGCGAAATGACGCCATATTCAAAATGGGCCAAGCAGGAAAGCGTCACGACGTTATCCAACACAGTTTCTTTCTTTGTTGCGTGCCACGTGAAAGAAAGATAAGGAGCGACATTGCCATTTCGGCTAACGTCAAGAACTCGAGTTCTCTATTCGCGTGCGACGCGTCTTTTCTTCATACAAAAGGACCTTTTCGGGGAACGAAAGCAGTGCTTGCCGCGACAAGAAATATGAAAGAAAACCAAGCGCAAGTAGAGAAATCATACTAGAGTGGCAGGCAGTGTGGATTGCTGCAAGTTGAGGAATGATATAGTAACAAGGATTGAGAGGGGTATGCGTAGATGGTTCGGTCACGTAGAGAGAATGAATGAAAGAAGACTTAGGAATGAAATGTATCAAGGAAAGGTGAGCGGTGAGAGGCCCTCCGAAGAAAACATTCCATGATCAAATCAAATCTCTTTTCCGAAAAGAACAAGTGCGTAGCATCCTCAATCGACGGAAGTGCATGAAAAGTTGTATGAATGTGAATGAGGCTGATGTGACAGAGTCGTAGCGTGTTGCGGTCCGTGATCTCTGCCTACCCCATGGGACAACGGCGTGAACTTATGTATGTAGTGTGGTGAGATGTAGTGAGCTACTAATAGACATGGGCCCCGGTGCAGGTTGGCGCATGCGTATAGCGCTCGCGCGCGCCCTCTACGTGAAGCCGCACCTGCTGCTGCTGGACGAGCCGACCAACCACCTCGACCTCGACGCCTGCGTCTGGCTCGAGGAGGAGCTCAAACAGTTAGTCACCCTTTTTATTATTTACTTTTCGTCAGCTTACTGCATGTTACATTCAGATACAGAATAGGTAATAGTATAGTTCTACATACAGAACGGCCACTCCCCGCCTCCCTCTGACTTCAGTTACCCCACCTCATCTCACATTCTCTGGGAAACTTGAGGAAAGCCGAGCGAGGGAATGCAGTCAGGCGCGCGCACCCGTTGGATTTGACTACATAAAATTGAGTCTTTTCAGTGCATAAAAAACGTTGAAAAATAACGCTAAATTCACATCAGTAATTCTTTAGCTCAAATAACAACGAACAATAAAAAGGAAATGTAAATGATGTTCATACGATGCGAGGTAAGTCAACCCTACACATATGTCAAAGACAATTTGCACAAAGTGCGCATGTGCGAACGCCATCATATCAAATCCAAAACGTTGTTTGAAGTGCCGGACCTGTGATTCAGAGAAAACAGTTAATAAAACAGCACCCAAACACACACACCTAAAACAGTTAAAAACTGTTGTGTATTTTATTTGTAAATACAAATAAAACATTATTGAATTATCCATAATCCCCAGATACTTTTCGTATTTTGGATCATTTAATGTTTATACAGGGTGTAAGTGGCAGCCTAGCAAATACTGAAACGTTGAACTCAGACCGTCCACCTGAACAACTATCACTGAAGGCTTTCCTCAGGAAACGCGAAAAAAAATCAGCTGTCCCATACAAAACTGCTGTAGGTACCTACCCGACTCAAATGTATGGGACAGCAGATTTTTTTTCGCGTTTCCTGAGGAAAGCCTATAGTGATAGTTGTTCAGTTTGATGGTCCGAGTTCACCGTTTCAGTATTTGCTAGGCTGTCACTTACACCCTGTAGAGTCTCTGACCGCACTTCTCTACAGCGGAACACCTTCCGACGCGGTGCGTGGTTCATTCAAAAAATATCGTCAGAAAGATTTGAATAAAAATTTTTGAGTTTGAATAAATTAAATTAACAAAACTGTGATTTGCTCGGAATGTAACTTCGTATTTCCTGCAGTAAGCCGATGATTTAGGGTAGAGCCGACGGTGACAAACAGCCGGCCCATACAAAAATTGCATTTTGTATGGGATAAGTCCACCGTCGACGGACGAACAAAATAAATTATTTGTTTTTTTAACGACAACTTCCGTATCTTTTTAATAGAGAGGGGTTGTTAGAGAAGAGGTAGTGGTCGCCGGACAGACAGACACCGGACGTATTACACGCCTCAAGACGTTATCTTTCACCGAAAATCAAATCGTGCACAAGTTCCGAAACTCTGACTCTAGAAGTCGCTTTCATGTCTGAAAAAAGCGAACCAAAAACCGAGCACTTTATAATTTGAACCGGGACGCCCACTGCTCAGAAGCCTCGGACTTGTCTAGACCACCACTACTTAGGTCGGCAGCTTATCTAAACCGAACATGAATTTATATTTGTAGTAAGTTGGAGTATCATTTTTTAAATGTAAGTTCTATTCTATTCTTTATTAAGAAATCTTTAATGTTGTGATGAGGGCGTGCGCCACGGAACTGTAAGGGTTAAACCTCAGCATCGCATTTTTCCGTCGCTCCATCCGTAGCACGGCAGCGTGCGATCGCGTTCCGTCTGTCTTATTTGTTCTAGCAAATGACGTTTCTGAGCGACAGAAAAGGATGGAGCGACGGAAAAATGCGATGCTGTGCTGTTAGATGAGGTTCAACCCTAAAAGGACTCTCCCGACCGTTGCACTTTTTATGTCGTCTCTGATTACCCCAAAACGGAAACTACTATCGTAATTTTTTCCCACAATTTTCTCTAATATTTACAAGTTTTTTGTGACTTTATCCAACGCACAATCCTTTATTTTTTAATAGCATAGCATGCATAGCATATGCTCACGACTATATTCCCCGAGGGGGTAGTCAGAGATATTCTGAAACCTCAGAACATCCACGTTTCACCAGTAGTACCGAAACTCTGTCCAGTGTGACAGGGGGTGAGCCCGTCGCCACTTATAATGTACAGTGGGTACAATACATGCCTCGAAATTGAAGCATGCAGGTTTCCTTACGATGTTTTCCTTCACCGAAAAGCCAGTGGTGTTACAAATCGTACATAAATTCCGAAAAACTCATTGGTACGAGTCGGCCTGGACGGGGATCGAACCATCGCCTCCTGCACCGGCAGGCAAGGTTACTCGCCACTGGACCACCACGGCTTTTTTAATTTTTTAATAACAACAAAATTTTATAAATAGCACTCCTGAATTTCACAAAACTTTCCATAATAATCTAAAATCAGTCCCTCGAAGGGTAAATATTAGTGTCTCACTCGACACTGTTGAATATTCAATGTGTCGTTAATTATCATAAGTTGCGTGGAACGAGTAGACACGTTCGCGTGGCTTCACTGAACATGTCACCTGGATGCGACCGGACACCTGGCGGGGGTTAGATTCCAGCTTATTTAGCTGTGGAGGGGCGGGTCGTGCTTTAGTTATAGATATGCTGTTGCTGAAGACGTAGCGGTCCAATGACGAGGTGTCTCTCCTTCGTGCAGAAGGCGACGGTTCGATCCCCACTCTCTTATAATAGGAATATTTGTAAATGGTTTGAAGATAAGTGTGGCCTATGGTGCGAACCATCTTGAATTTTCACAAAAGGCGTAGCAGTCTAGTAACTATTTATATCGAGGTGATCTTCTTATCGTGTGGGCAAGCCCTGTTGTCAAGAGTTTTTTCAGACCGCCTTACGGCCTCTGACGTTTTATGTAACGACTACTACCATCAGCGATAGCGAAGCACGGAATCATCTTTCTTTTCAGACAATCAGGTGATTCAGCCTGCAATGTCCTAACCAACTGGGGAAAAACGTACAAAGTGACATATCACATCACTAGGTGGCCTCCGTGCGAATCAAACCCAAGACCTCCGTGTCAAGAGCCCAATGCTCTTAACCAATTAGACCACGGAGACAGTATCGAGGTGATATTAAAATGTAATACGTCATAACATCGCCGATTATAAACATATTGGTTTTTGCGATCGGAATTCTAATAAATGAATTATCAAAAAGTTTTTCATGGTGCGACAGCGAATTTGCTGTCTGGCCAGTGGCCATACTAAAATCTCGAAACCCCTTTGTTTTCAACAATTGTAACATTTACTGACAAAAAGATAACAATGATCGATGTTTTACTTCAAAACAATGCTGTTAGTAGGTGCATACAATACAACACAAACAACAATTACTACAGTCTATCTATATCATCACCTGGTTTTACAGACTTTTCGGTGAAAGAAAACATCGTGAGGAAGCCTAAATGTTTCAATTTGGATTGCAAATGTTGTTTGATGTGTCCACTATACGAGTGAAACATATACTATACGGGTAAACAGAGGTATTTTAATTAGAACATAATTCAGGACATACACATTTCAATAGCGGTGCCCAAACTCTGTCCAGACTGCTAGGTAGTGAGCCCGTCGCTACTTTTAATGGACAGATAAAAGGTCTTAAGTTGAACATCGTAATCGTAACCTTTAAACGACAAATGCACGATAGTTATCCCTGGTTGCAAGAAGATTAATATAATACAGGAAACCAGAATTTACGGAAGCGTGAAGATATATTTTTTAAACAGGGTAAAAATGTTATAACAAATTCTAAAACCAGATTCTAAATATGTGTAAATTTTGACAAAAGTGACTTCAGCATTTGGTGTACATCTGAGGCCCTGCTCTCTCCCCATCAGGAATAATGAGCGTGATTATATACGTCTATTTTTATATCTATTCTTTCAAAACTTTTAGTCAAAGAAAGGAGTGACTTCCGCCGCGCAGTTTATTCAAACGCTAATATCCCGAGATGAACCCACTGATCTTATAAATTCAAATTATTAACACCTGACATCTCCCGCGTCGACACCTGAACGCGTGGAAGAGTCCTAGGTCATACATGGGCGTAAGGCACACATGAATATTAATGAGTAACTTTCCGTATAAAAGGGGAGATGTTTTACTCAAACACCACATTCTAATCTCGTCGTTCGATAGCAAAGGAGCTCTTAAATTAAAATTCAACATGAAGATCCAACTGGTACTACTGTTATCAGTGGCGCTAATGTCGGCGACTGCTCAACAAGGACTGCAGTTTTACTGCGGAAGGCGCCTGGCTGACACCCTTGCTATCGTCTGCGAGAGCAACCAAGAGAAGCGGTCTCCGAACGGCGTGGACTACGATGCGGATTGGCCGTGGATGGCGGCCCAGCGGGCCCGGCTGCTGCGCAACGTGCCCTCCAAGCGCCAGGTCGTCAGCGAGTGCTGCGACAAGCCGTGCTCTCTCGAAGAACTACTCACTTACTGTTAAATTTGTGACCGTTTAGTTTCTTACCGTTTTACGAATCTCTTGTGAAATTATATAATTTTGTGTTGAATGCAAATTGGTTTTTCATTCCTGGGTGTACTCGTAAGGTAAAGACATAGTGCCGATGATGTTCGATAGTGTGTTGACATGTGACACGCGCTCGCTCGCGCGCCGCGTCAGCGCCTCTGTCACGTCCACACTGCTCAAATTTTCTATTAAATTCATAATACAGTCGACTACAATGAGATATACTTATCAATTTTAGGCCCGATTCGACCAAACGCGAGTAAATTTTATTTTTAGGCCAGATTCGACCTAACTTTGATTTATAGAAGAGTAACTATACAAGGAACAATTTTACTCTTAGCGTTTATTCCGAAATTAACTTCACTTGTTTTCTACCATAATAAACCCATACTAAAAGAACGAATGTATAATCCAGCTAAAGAAAGAGGTCGTTGTATCCGTACTTATTGCAATTTTATTCTTAGATTAAGTCGCCGGTTACTCTAGAGTAAACTGATTTTGCGTTTTACCAACCCTAATCTATGAATACATTTTACACGGCCAATTTTGACGGTGTTAAACTTATACCGAGAATAAGGAAATGTCAATGTCACGTAACTAAAAAGAAATTAATAAAAAGAAACCTAACAAATTAAAACTGTATAACCTCACATTGCAACAAGTACGGATACAACGACCTCTTTCTTTAGGTGGATTATACATTCGTTCTTTTAGTACGCGTTAGTATGGTAGAAGACAAATTGAGTTATTTCGGAGTAAACACCAAGACTAAAATTGTTCCTTGTAAAGTTACTCTTCTATAAATCTAAATTTGGTCGAATCCGGCCTTAATATAACAAAATTATATATTCGTTGAATATAAGTATAAACCTAATGAAGTAGCCATAGTTGGTATAAATTAAATTAGTAATATTAAAATAGATGCCTACGTCTATTTGTAGTTAATTAGTAACAAAAACATTCGATTAAATTTTGTAAACTGATATGTTATGTTATTCATAATAACTGATATCAATAAAAATTGTGATTAGTAGTTTCCGAGTTGTATACGATATTATTTATACGTCCAATACTACGAACAAGTATAGGACCGCCTTAAGCTGTACCCTTAATTCTTTACGATTTCTTTTAAAATCGTACTCTTAACTATTATAACACAATACACGAAATAATCCATACAAGAAATTAGATAATTTGCAAGAATATACATATTATAATACACTGTCAACAATTACCGAGTTTCGTTGGAAATTATTTTAATATTATATAATTAGTTCACCTACTAGCACAGTACATTACGATTCCATACAAATATAGTACGGTTGACTAACTAAATCTTTGATAACATTTGCACTTGCAACTTTTCTATTGGTGTTGCTGTCTTTACAACTATGTATATCACAGAATAAATAACTTACACGTGTATAGTATGATAATGTTCTAAGTCTGGTCTAGGTTTACATAGGTCAATAGTGCATAGCCAAACCAGCCCGCGTTTATATATACTTTCGTACTTTCTGTCTATCTGGATGTCCCGCCTTAATTACTCGCTCATTATTGCACCTATTTTTTCGACCAGTATGTATATTGCGTGACATAAAAACTTGCAAATAGTTAAATGTGATCGCACCAAATTGTTAAAATCCAAAGTACAATAAAAATATTAGAAGCGTTGCGTCACACGTATCAATAGCAAGTCGGCGAATTCCGACACCTGCGCAGTGCAAGCAAAACGTTACCAAGTGCAGCCGTAAGATATACTGCACCTGGGGTCAAAGTCCAATATTTTGAACAATTAACACTTTCGCTGCTAAGCTCAAAACAATGATCCTCGCGCAGTGCTAACACTGTGGAATGCTATACAATTCTGACTCAACGTTTGAGTCGTGCGCACTGCGGCCCATTTGTCGCTGACCTACGACGTAGGTCGTCGTAGCAGTTAAAGTGTTAAAGGTGCGTCATTCGTTTCATATCCTTTTTCGTTTTCGTATTGTATTTTTTAGGGTTCCATTGTCCGATAAATAGTTAGTAGTGGCGCCCGCGACTTCGTACCGACCGAACCGTTGCGATGAAATAGAACCTAAATATTAACGAAGCCCTATGTTTTTGTGAAAACCACATTTAAATCGATTCAGTCGTTTTAAATGATGCTTGCACAAACAAACATAAAAAACATATAAAATTCTAAAAAAAATCTGTAATGTTAGTCCAAGCGAAGATAAAAATATTATTAAATAAATAAATGAAAGAAATTAATGGTTTTAAGCTGAATTAAGCTCTGCATTTCTCTCAACGGCAAAGTAGGTTTTGGAAGTAACGTAATATTATAGCTTGTTTTATGAATTGCGATACATACCAGAGCTAAAACAAAATCGGCCAGTCACTAAACACCATAGTTTTAAGGGGTTTTTTAGTTTTGACCATCACTAAATAACTTATACAATGGCGACAAAGACGAGAAAAAATCTGCTGTCCCATACATTTGAGTAGAGTAGGTACTGCAGTTTTGTACGAAACCGTAGTTTTTTTCTCGATGTTGGCTTCGTAATGAAAGATGTTCAGTTTGATGGTGTGATGAAGCATACCTAACCTGCCTAGTGTAGTTTAAATATTACTAGGGAGAGGGTAATATCGTAAACCCTTATTGCAAAAACCAACTATTTTCACCAAAATTTAACCAAAATTGAAGAAAACTGACTAGATTTTATAGAAAAATGAGGATAGTTGGTTGCAGATAGTTGGTTTTTGCAATAAAGGTACGATATTACTCTTGCGGGGTGGTCGGAAACATTGCTTTACTAAGGGACTGGATAAAATGCTATACGGACACTGCCGTAGTCTTATCTTATCAATCAATCAATCAATCAATTATACTTTATTGCACACCAAAACAGAATTACAAGTAGGTACAAATAAGGCGGTCTTATCGCTAAAAAGCTATTTCTTCCAGACAACCTTAGTCTAGTAGTCTTATCAAGATTGAATGTAGATTGTTGTTCGACACTACGCTTAATCGTGATGTTATTGCTAAACATTTAAATATAAATGAAACTATATTTAAATGTTGCCATTTACGCGGGCCGTGCCGTGTAGCTAGCTTATCTTGTCTGCAATCCAAATGTCGCTTTTAAATGTTTTATGTTAACATTAAACAAAGCCTTTTTTTAAAAGATGTGCTCCATAGTTCCTGGCCGTATCTTTAAAACGGTGAATGATTCACAAAACGTTGACGTCAAAAAGTTTGTTAGTAATAAATATACTTGAGTTTTCAGCAGTGTGGTTTCGGCTTATAAAATAACATCGAATGTCTTGCCGTGGGTGTCTTACGTGGTGACTAAGGGTTAATGTTTCTTATTCAGTGTTTTATGGGCGAAAGGCCAGCCATCTGTTAACACTTGACATTTCATATCATCTTGAAACATTAAAATGCGTGATTTGTATAAAAAGGGTTACTTCCCATACATTTGAGTCGGGTAGGTACGGCAGTTTTGTATGGGACAGCAGTTTTTTTTCGCGTTTCGTGAGGTCTCCATAGTGAAAGTTGTTCAGTTTGATGGTCTGAGTTCACCGTTTCAGTTTGCGGAGGGCTGTCCCTTACACCCTGTATATGCTGTGATGATGATGACGTTATTGATAAAATTGTTACAGTTACGATAAGTCTTATTTTTGAAACAATGTGTGCAATTAAGGTCCGATCCCTGTGATTTTATGTTTCAATTAGCCATCTTTGTTTAATTTCAGCTACAAACGTATCCTGGTCCTCATCTCTCACTCTCAGGACTTCATGAACGGAGTCTGCACGAACATAGTACACATGAACAAGCGCAGGTTGAAGTACTACACGGGTAACTACGAGGCCTTCGTGCGCACGCGCATGGAACTGCTCGAGAACCAGATGAAGCAATACAACTGGGAGCAGGACCAGATCGCCCATATGAAGGTTTGTTATTCAGATGCATAGGTACAACCTTAAAGTTTCAAGAGACAGTCACATAAAATTGTTTTTGGATGTTTTCAGGAGACTATCGGCATACAAAAATTCGAGCACTGTCTTTGAGTCAAACGTGAAATCGTGGGTAAATTAATGAAACAGTGTCAGTATATTTCTCTAAATTATCTACGATTTCACTTTCTATTCGTAATTATTCACGGATACCGAATTTTTACCCTGCTATAAGATCCCCAAAAACGGTTCTATTGCCTCGCGTCACGTTTCTCTTTCTTAACAGTGATGCCGCTAATACATCTCGCTCTCTCAGCTATTAGTAACTTTATGGGTACAACCGTATCGTTCCGGCTTCGAACGGACCACTACATTTCTTGACATTCGTACGAGGCGACTAAGGGATAAGGTTTTTAATAACGCTTTATAACTACACACAGACATATCGATACAAACAATAGAAAAGACCTTTTCGAAGCGAGATTATCTCTCTTATGAGATTTCTTCCAGCAGATCCGCAAAAGTGACAATAATTAAATGAGAGGCAGACATAATACCGTTTATAAAATACTACGAGTAAATATACGTAATTATTATTTATGCACTGGGCTGGGCATGTTTGCCAAATGCACACCCAACGGTGGGCATCAATCACCACGCAATCAATGCCTAATGATGGTAGTCGAGGTCGAGGCAGACCCCGGAAAGGGTGGCTCGATGTGTTGGATGCCTATTGCAGCGAATGGAGGGATGCCGCGTTGGATAGAGATAGGTGGAAGAGTTTATGGGACACCTTTGCCTTTGCCCAGCAGTGGGACGAAATAGGTTAAAAAATATATAATTATACCATTTATGTTCCACTTTTTATCTAATAATCGAATACCAGCTGTTTTCTTTACTAAAGTATCCAGTTATGTGTTAACTCGAAGCATATTCTCTCTGTGGGCAATTTCCATGCAAAGACGCTCAGCCGAGGTTGCGTGATTGAGCTCCAAATATCCAAACATCGTCGCAACATTTTACATTTATCATATAAGCAGAAAGTTGTACCGATTTATCATGTTTTTTATTAACCGATAAAAAAGGAGAAGGTTCTCAATTAGTCTGTATGTTTTTTTAACGCCACTTAGTCTTTTCATGACCGATTTAGATTATTCTTTTCAACACACTTGCTCATAAAATGGCTCTAATTTCACCGCAATAAGGCACATAATGACACCTATCAAACTGTGACTTTTTCATTACTATTATTCACTAGTGAGTTATAGGTTTTTTTTTAATTGGTTGAGTTGCTTTGTTCTTAAAAAAGTTGCGATACAAAAAAGATCGTGTTCAATAGAAATAAAATAATGTACCTAATGGTATCGATTCGGTATTGCCACGACTTAACTTAACTAAATTTATTCCTGTCATTTTCTAACATTCTACTAAGAAAAGAGACAGAAAACCAAAAACTGACTTTAGTGCTGTCAAAGTGACGCTACACGCTCAATAGCGCCTCAGCGGTAATCACCAACATTACACACTTGTACCATAATGTACTATTATTCATTCTGATGAGTTAATTATCTATATAATTATGTATTCTATTTCGTTGTCTAGTCATCATAATAAAAATCAAGGCTAGATTTTGGTACTTTAAATGTGAACAATGTCCACAATATTTATTTATTTATCCTGAAGCACGTTCTATGCTCTGTACCACGGTACTACGGTAATTATAAACGTTTGTATCGTCGACAGAACTACATCGCGCGGTTCGGTCACGGCTCGGCGAAGCTCGCGCGTCAGGCGCAGTCCAAGGAGAAGACTCTGGCCAAGATGGTGTCGCAGGGACTCACGGAGAAGGTCGTGGACGACAAGATCCTCAACTTCTACTTCCCTTCGTGCGGGAAGGTCCCGCCGCCTGTCATCATGGTTCAGGTCAGTTGTGAAGCTTGGCGGGTCTACCACACACGGTAGTCCTACATGACAACAACCCATAGATTATCCACCATGCTGCCGCCTTATCGACATCACGCGCTTTTTATCAGTTTCCTCACTTGGTACCTACTGGGTGATTTTGTAATCAGTAATGTCTTCCCAATTTTTGAAGTAAAACTTCGTTTGCGCACGCCGGTGAATGCGTGACGAGAGCGTTACAAATAGTGTGATCGGGCGAGGCGAACGGAAGTTTTACTTCAGTAGTGTGGAAGCACACTCGTTTTTTTGTATGTTTTCTCTTTTCCTTCAATAGTAAAAGTTGTGCAGTTTGATGGTCTAAACAACCCCGGGGAGTGTCCGTACAGTATAAACTTAGACAAAGTGTATATAGTACTAGAAACTCTATCTTATACTGTGGTACTATACAGGGTGTAAGGAATAGTATCATTAACCTTTAAACCACTACTCTACCCTTCAAACAGATCAACTTTTACTATGGTCACAGAGGATTATATTGTACAGAGTTACAGCTTCAAACAACCTCGCAAAAGCGGCGCATCACTACATGCGCAGTATGATTGTGTGCGCGTTCACCTACGGGGCTCACGAACGAGGCCGAGGGGACACTTTGGCTATGCTTCGGGTGGTTACGGCGTAACGAGGGTGTGAATTTAAGGTGTGAGATATTGTCCATTCTTCCTTTCGGAAAGAGATTGGAGCCACTGACCTCTGTTAATATTAATATGTCTATGGATTATTTTCTGTTTGATCGTCACTGTCATTGTAGAACGTCATGTCATGTGAATTTAAAGTGTGAGATATTATTATCGTTCATTTTACTCGAGCATGTTTAAAAGTAGTTTAATAATATTAAGTAAACGAAATGGTTAATAATTGCACTGTGTGCTTTAATAATACGAGGAGGAACACAAACAAAAACATCTCCTTCTTCATATACCTACCCCAAAGATCGTGACAGGTAAGTCAATTTCTGAGTCACCCGCGTAAAGCGGCGGATCGGGCGGCAACGTTTTTTAAATTTTAACTCATTTTATTCACCTAAATAATAAATAACACAACAAACAACAACAACAAAAAAGAAAAACATTATACCTACATACCTATTATAAAACATTATCCTTCATACTTCAATTAAATTTATTTCCTTTTAGACAGCCCTACAAGAATAGGCTAATGTAATCGAAGCTCCTATGAAGCTGTTGCTCTGTACAATATAATCCTCTGTGCTATGGTAGTGTAAAAGTATGCTCCGATACTAAAAGTTGTTCAGTTTGATGGGTAAAGTGTGTGGTTTAAAAGTTAATGATACTTTTCCTTACACCGCCTGTACAAGGTGTTACAAATAAACATTTAAGGGGGTGGTTTAGTTAGACCATCAAACAACTTTCACTTTTTTGGACCAATATGGAAATCGCGAAATACTAAACTACAAATTTACTCTAGCTAAATGTATGAGATAGTGTTTTTTTTTTCGCGATTTCGATGTTGGTCCCATAGTGAAAGTTGTACAGTTAGATGGATCAGCCTAGTAGCGTGAGGTGTGATGATGTCCTGTTGGTTGCAGAACGTGTCGTTCAGGTACGCGGACAACGGGCCGTGGATCTACAAGAACCTCGAGTTCGGCATCGACCTGGACACGCGGCTCGCGCTCGTCGGCCCCAACGGAGCCGGCAAGTCCACGCTACTGAAGCTGCTCTACGGAGACGTGAGTACACCCTAGCCCTACCCCCTACAACACTATTATATTTATACTTACTTACCATTGTGTTTGACTCATTTTTAATTTAAGTCGAAAGCAACAGTCGGTCAACGGTTTTAAAACAAAATGGAATATGTCCAACAATGGAGGTTAGCCTAAATCAAGTATGCAGAATCCAGTATGT
This sequence comes from Agonopterix heracliana, assembly GCA_963693445.1. Classification (NCBI taxonomy): domain Eukaryota; kingdom Metazoa; phylum Arthropoda; class Insecta; order Lepidoptera; family Depressariidae; genus Agonopterix; species Agonopterix heracliana. The sequence goes on from OY856307.1 coordinate 649,277, forward strand.
CCACCTAATTTTATGGATTTTCGCATGTTTTCAAAGACACCGTCAAATTTTCACTATACCAGGGATATTAACAATTTAAGGTCACTTTATTTATAATTATCTAGGAAATACCGCCTATGGTAGATGTAAACAAAAATACTGAAATATCTCTTTTTGACTTATGAAGGACATATTGGTGTTTGATATTTACCTAATCATTTAATGTTTACGGTGGTGGTGGGTGCGTCGGTGGCGCGTTGTGGAGAGCCACGGAAACTCAATCTTGAGGTCCACGTTCGAATCCGCACGGACCATATGCCACATACCAATGAGTTTTTCTAACTACCGACTGCTCTAACGGTGAAGGAAAACATCGTAAGGAAGCCTGCATACGCTGCAGAAGAAAATCCGATGCGTATGTGAAGTTTACCAATCCGCATTGGGCACGCGTGGTGGACTAACGCCCATACACCCTCCCTGAGAGTAGGCCTGTGCCCTGCAGTGAGACGGACGTAATAGGCTATGATGATGATGTGTGGTGGTCTTGCCTAAGTTACTCAGTTTGATGGTTGTATGTAAGTAAGACAGTATTTTGATAAAACAGCTCTACAGGATTCTGTATAAAAAAAATCCCTAACCAGAAATAAAACAAATTATTCAGCTGTAACATCCATAAATCGTACTGTCGTGATGGATCTAAAGCGGATATCAAGTGAAGTGTGGATTACATCAGTTAGACTATTGTCTTGTACGAGTACCAACGATTTTTTATTATGCATGATAACTTTGTTTGTGGTGAGAAAACAAAGAATTGGTATCATATTGTATAAACACAGAGGATCCTCTGTGGTATAAGTGAGGTAACGGTTGGAGCTCGCTCAATATGTAACATGTCGTCAGCTGGTGCCGTCGACCGGGATGATCCGCAAGAACTCTCACCTGCGCATCGGGCGCTACCACCAGCACCTGCACGAGCTGCTGGACCTCGAGCTGTCGCCGCTCGACTACATGATGAAGGAGTTCCCCGACGTGCGCGAGCGCGAGGAGATGCGCAAGATCATCGGCAGATACGGTCTCACCGGCAGGCAGCAGGTAACCATCACATATCTATATATAACTCATCTATACTAATATTCTCCAATGGGCTCCAAAACTACTGGACCGATCTGAATAATACTTTCACCATTAGAACTACATCAGCGCAACGTCGATTTTTTTTTTAAAGAAATCTGCTGTTTCATATAAAACTGTTTTACCGACTCAACTCAAATATTAAGTTGGGATAGCGGATTTTTAAATTATCTTTTCGTCGTTGTCTTCTGTGAAAGTTGTTCAATTTGTAGCTAGAATTGAATTAAGGTTGGGTATCTATGAAAAGATTAAGATTGGGCGGCAGGAAAAGGCTACAGTTATTAGGACTTCTAATTCAAAATGAAAATTGTCTTCGTAGAAAACCCCACCCACATACCTAGCAAAGAATTAAGCGAGTGAAGCGAGCTCGAAATTTTTCACGCCATGACTCAAAATGGTGGTGGTAGGTACATACATTGAGTACCTAATTACTTGTAAAATCAGCAAGCTAGCGGGCCGCATCGGGGAGCTGTTCTTCAAACTGGATCGGGCCGCAAAAAGATGCAGTGAGTGCCGCATGCGGCCCGCAAGTTTGACATGCCTGTATTAAACGATACACGCGCGAAAACATCAATATCAATACAGTACTTCAAGGAAAATAATGAGCATCGACTAACTTCGTGTTCCCGAAGATGACCGACCGAAACTAATATAGCCATTATTTTCCTTGAAGTATTGTACACCCTTATGGGTATGCTCTGTGATGACCTTGACACGCCTGCCAGGTGTGTCCGATGAGGCAACTGTCGGACGGGCAACGCTGCCGCGTGGTGTTCGCGTGGCTGGCGTGGCAGACGCCGCACCTGCTGCTGCTGGACGAGCCGACCAACCATCTCGACATGGAGACCATCGACGCGCTCGGCGATGCCATCAACGAGTTCGACGGCGGCATGGTCCTCGTCAGCCACGACTTCAGGCTCATCAACCAGGTACAGTACACCGCTGTCTGTCGTGACGTCAACTGCCTTAGATGCTTGCTGAGGCCCCAGGGTGTGCCAGCCGTACCCCTAGACAAAGTATCTGTCTATTAGCGTTAACTACAGTCATCATCATCTTAAAGGGGAAGGATGCCGAGGAGATCTCGTTATGTACCATTCTGTGAAACATTGTCGAGAACTAATCTAGGCTTTTTCTCCCCGTTAAACAAGCTTGTTAAAGCATTCAATACACTGTATAAGGAGGCAGATCTCGATATCGATATTTTTTCTAATAGCATCCATAAGTTTAAACGCATTGCGTATCATGCATTGGAGAATGGCTCATAGCCCTCTCTTTAATATTATTGTACCTACTTATTCTAATAATACTACCTTATAATTATATAAAGACTCTAAATTTGGGAGGGGAAGAGGAATACTGTTTAATTACCCATTCTAATCTGGAATAATGTTGGCACTGCTATCTTAACAAACATTTTTTTTTTTTTTTTCTTCTTTTTCTCTTACGGAATTCATCTTTTTTTTCGTTTTTTTTTGTATTGTAACTAAACTCAAACCTGCTTATGCCTACTGCATGCCGTGGTTGCCTTTAATTAAGGTGGCACACGCCTTTTATCAATCTATGTAATTGTTATAATATTGTGTTCACCTTGTTGGCGATCCTAAAGAAAATAAATAAATAAATTAACTACAGTAGAAAACATAAAAATATACAGGGTCCTTCTTAATATGCTGACACTTTTTTAAGGGGATGATCAGACTATCAAATTGTAAAACTTTCTCCATGGCACCAACATCGAAATCCCGAAAGAAAAATCTGCTGTTCCATACGAAAATGCAAACCTACTCGAGCCAAATGTATGGGACAGCTGTTTTTTTTTCGTGATATCAATGTTGGTGTCATAGAGAAAGTTGTTCAGTTTGACGGTCTAATCATTATCTTAAAAAAGTGTCGGCATATATATTAAGAAGGACCATGTATGGACTTGTCGTATGGTGGAAAAGCAAACGTCAAAATGTTTCGATCGCCAATGTCAAATCCATTCATTCTGTCATTTCTACTAGCGTCTACGCCAATAGATATGTTAGTTTGTCTATAAAGGTCGGTTAACTAAAGCTGGCACGTGCCACACATTTACGCAATGCTTTTGTCTCACTGCACGCATAATAAAAAGTGTCTCTATCTCTATCAAACACGGACGCAGTGACAGTAAAAATGCATTCATGTGTGTCTGTGAACGCGCCAGCTTTAGTTACCTAACCGATCTGTACCTCAAAATGTACCTAAAATTTTCTGTTATTCTTCAGCTTGAATAATATTTTTAATAACAGGATGAACTATAAAAAGTAAGGCGTCACTGTCTTATGTTAGTATTTAGTAACATTTATACAAAGCGAACGTTTTGACGTTCCGTTCGATTAAGAGTTAATAATTTGACTAGTTCTCCACTCCTCTATTTGTGATAGCAAGTTAGAGGTAAATTTTTACTAGCCTAATAAAACTCAGACTCACGGCCTAGCATGCCATCCCCGAAAAAACGACAAAAATCGAGGCGTCTCCCTCGCGTCTTTGTTACATTGCGTATGTGAAAGTGAGCGCGCAAGAACGTTTTATCGCTCTGTCGTGCGTGGCATGCTAGCCGTACTACCAGCTTAACTAATAAAATGCACTAAAGTAAAATCAAGCTATTCAGGACACCAGTCGAGATGAAATAGGACAGACGGATGGCGTAGGCTTAGCCACACCCCGGACACTGCCTACAAAAATTGACAAGATAACGTCAGCATATGTGAAACGGTCTAGGGCTGCAATAACTTCAGCTGCGTGTGGTACAATGACTTTTTCGCAAATAAAACGCATTGACACGCATTATACTCTTTGTTTCGAAAACATAAATTCTAGCGCTGCAATTGTGGTGTCAGTCTAGGCTACAGGTAGCCGCCGAGATAGCCAGAGGGCAATAGCGGGGGTGAGGTAAAAAGATGGTGGGAGGCAGGGAGTGTCCATACTGTATGTATATACTCTTTTTTATACTGTGGCTTGGTAATAAGGACCCTACTCTGGGTACGTAACTCTAAAAACGGTCACCCATATAAAGACTGGCCGTATCTGACGATGCTTGACTTTCGGTGATCGCTTCCCGTCATCCGGAGTACATTGTAAGGTCTCACGCGCCGTACCAATATGTTGTTTTCTTACATTTTAGGTAGCGGAAGAGATTTGGATATGCGAGAACGGCGCCGTCACAAAGTGGGAGGGAGGCATCCTCAAATACAAGGACCACCTCAAGTCCAAGATCCTGAAAGACAACGCGGACATCGCGGCCAAGATACGCAAATAGTGAAATGCTTAGCTTTTACCTTTAGACATATTTACGCGTTGGACTGTCTCTATTCAACTGTGACACCTTTTAGGGCCTTATAATATATACTCTATTACTTTGCAATAACGAAGGTTTTGACTTTACAAATAAACTATAAGTTCTTTAATGTTTAATGAAGGCCTTTTGTTTTATGCTGACTAATTTATCTAAATTCTTTTAACAACACCTTTAATTGTCCTTCATCATCATCACCCTCTAATGAAGCACGAGAGGGACGGCTATACGACACAACGCGAGCCCAGTGCTGATTGGTGGAGGCAAACAAGTGGTTAACTTTCTGTTAAAAATTGTCATGTAACGGTAGTGATTGTCTAGTAAAATTTATAATTATTTACTTTGTTTTCTTACAGATTTATTTCAATATTGAAAATCTGTTCAACTGGTAAATCTAGGCTACATCAGCTTCTAATCAACTCATTTAATTGTTAAAACATCAATCAAATTAGCCCACATCGACCCACTGCTGGGCATCGGGTACTTTTTTTTTACGTTCTATTCCTCACGGTCCAGTTATAATTTGATCCATTTCAGACCAGTGACCCTTACAATGTCGTCCGGTCAACGTGCTAGCATGCCACGCACGACAAAGCAACTAAACAAGAAAACTCATGCGCGCTCATTTCGGCATGCGTAAACAATGGCAGAGGCAAATGTAGATTTTTGTCGTGGGTGGAATGCTAGGCCCACTGGTGGTCTGCCTGCTGATCTCCGTCCCTTCCCAGGCCATTCACAGCTTAGGGGGCAGTCAGAATATTTTAAAAATCTAATTTAGAAAATACGCATTTCACTAGTAGTTCCAAGACTGCCCAGTGAGATACACCCGTATTCTTAGTTGCTTCCTCGAAATTCCTCCACTCTAGCCGACGTCAAGGCAGTCAAATTATATGGCAAAAACGACTAAAACCTAACGGATTCTAGACGAAAGAAAAGTCAAGATTGCTCGCGACCTACCCTTTGAGATACGGAATCGTCGCCGAAGCATAGCTTTTCGTTTAGTAAAGGCACCTTAAAATTCCATCATTATTACAATGTCCTCGACTCAGCTTCCCCGAGAGCGTCGGTGGCGCGTTGCGGAGAAGTATGGAAACTCAATCATGACGAACCGGGTTCGAATCCGTATCACCGACTGCACTCAGACGGTGAAGGAAAGAAGAAATTCTGATGCGTATATTAAGTCAACCAACCGCCCTCTGTGAGGGAAGGCGTGTGCCCTGCAGTGGAACGTAGGTATACGGGCTGATGATGGTTCAACCCCTGTGAAAGATCCTCGAGATTATGACGGAGATTTCGAGTATGAGTGGAGGAATTGTTTGACTAAGGTCAAGTCGAGATTTTGAGAAAGCGACAGGGGCTACAGGTGTAAGCCTTACATTGAAGCACGTAAGTGACCTCACAGTTTTGATTTGTGCACATATTCGCGTGCTCGTACTTGTAAGCCGTGACTAAAGGTGTTCACAGAAGTTATAGAGACAGCCGACCATTTTGTGATCGATGGTTAGATTGTGATTCCTTAAGCTGCCTATTTGAAGCATAGTTTATATTATAGTGGTATTATACTTGTGTAGTCTGCAAGTACGTTAAGCTGTGTGCTCTGGGGTTGATCTCCGTTCTGAAAATAATACAGCCGTTATACAACTTAATCCATGGACAACCGCATTTCTAGACGCAATAGAAAATCAATTGCTCGTAAAGTAGATGTTCATTCCAACAGTTTAATGGGTTTACCTGCTTACTGGCTAAAAGATTTGAGATAATTTGATCCTAAAGTTAAGTGAATAAAAAGTTCGTCCATTAGCTATAATAGTACAATGGCTCTTTGTTTGGATTACCTTTCGATCACTAGTAAAAAATTAGATACCTGTATAAACGTAATATACAAAATAGGCAGAACCAAAAGTGCACTCAAACGAATATCTGAGTGCACTATGCTCTTAGTATGCCATCTCTCTGATTGTAAACGTCAGATTACAGGAAATAATACTGCATCTATTTTTTTAAAGTGTCTAACCAGAATACGGGTAAAGCTAGAAGGATTTGGCTGTATAACGGAGATATCTAACAACATGAACTCCTTTCATCAGGGACATAGGCATAACTTTCCATCCATGACAATCGAGCGCTGTCGTTTCACATTACTGGCTGCATTCGATGTGTCAGTGTAAAATGAAGTGATCATTTTACACAAATCATGCAGTGTAAGGCTGTTTTAACTACCGTGCGATTTTTTTGCATGCGACTAGCGCGCATTTTGTCTACATACATGTTTGCGGCAAAATACATGCTAAACGCATGTGGGCCATTTATGTAGCCAGTGATGTGACGGGCGACATTCGATGCAAAGAGAAAACAAGTATCGTATCATCGATGCATCGAATACTAATAGAATTATAAACGCAGGAATCCCGGTAGAAATATAAAATAAATCAGCAGAAGACTTCCCAGAGTAACACTGTAAAACTATCGTTGAATATTTAACAGTAATTTGATACATAACACCGTGTTTTATTGTACCACGGTAAATAGACATAATACTAGACGAATCAGCTAAAATAGGTAGCGAAACGAATGCCGTCTACGGTGTTGAATGCATGTTATATTTATTATATCAATTAATATCGAGATGCCTCAATAATAATCATCATATTTATCTTTAAATAACGTTAAAGGGACTGCTGGGAAAGTCAGTTTTACAGATAATGTAGAAATAGCTAACTATTAGGGTGGTTTGCACCAATACTAAGTTACGCTTAAACATGTTTAAATGTAACACTGTCATCGACATCAATGTGATAACACATAGACAGGCTCTGTAGGACAACGTCATCACATTCTCTACAAATATGACGAATAGTCTGAGATCTAAGACATTAGAATCATAATTCTTTATGATTCCTATACAAAATATCCATAATGGCTGGAAGACATCGACGGATAAAGTATAGCAAATGACTTTATTGCATTTACATATAACCTTAAAGTGTGAGAGACGGTGCGTTAATACCTTAGATCAAAGTAAAATTAATGGATAGGGCTTACGCGAACATTTCATACCAGAAAAATGAGGATAAACAAAGGAATGGTATTCTTCAAATTTGTATGCAATTGCCCTAGTTCTGACAGAGAATTGTGCTAGTTTGTATGGACCAATTGCCCTGGTAGTGTGCTTCATCTTAACGCGCTTTAGGCCTATCCATTAATTTTATTTTGATCTAAGGTTAATAATATGTACAATATTTTAACCCTTGTACTCTGACGCGCTATAATTGAACTGCCCATTGTTTATAAGTATATTGTTTTAAACGGATTGCTAGCAGTTAAACCTAAATAAGACCGCGAGTGGTGGCGATCCTTGGGAAGGCCATGTCCAGCATTGGACGTCCGTCGGCTGAGATAATGAGACCTAAATAAGAGTTGGTGCAACCCACTCTTAGTTAAAAATGTTCATGTAAAACTGCGCTTTTTATCTGGTTCCCGTGGTGTAGGTAACAAAAAACAACAGTCTATGACGTATTACTGTAGTTGTTCGAATCTGTAGGTCTACCATGAGTTTTCACCGTACTTTACTACTGTAGTAACGTCACCAATTTTGTATTGAATTTCGTACAGCGCTCCTAGTGGTTACGTTGAGAACTAATTTCTGTCATACGAATTGGTGACGTAACTACAGTGGTAAAGTACAGGGAAAACTCATGGTAGGCCCTCTGGACATATTTTAAACCATTAAAATTCGATAGGTGTAGCAGTATTGACGACGAAACCAATTTTTTTATGTTGCTGTCATTGCGAAATGCAATACAAGTAAAACTTACTTATTAATATAAATATTAAGATGCCTCTCAAGAGATGGATGATACGCAAATAATAGTATGTGCTTCCCTCAGGTCCATCTCCAAACGTGTTCACAAGTAAAACTATTGGAAATACCTGCATTTTGTGCTTACTACAGAATCATTTTTGTAACATGATTAGATCATCGCGTCGCACGACACGAATTTTTTCGTATGAGGCTTATGATCTCTTCAGGAGCTTAATGCAATTTGCGATGCGACGCGTGCTCTGTGCGTGCGCTAAGCGACTACCACGCTTGCACGGTGGCTTTCGATCAATTTATGTAATATGTAGTTGTTCCAAATCTGCAACACGCTTCGTCAAAAGTTAAACAATCGGCAACATGCTTCGTAAAAACTTAAACCTCTAATAAAAAATTAAATAAGTACTTACACTCTAAATCAACCAAGACTGGTACAAAATGGCATTAATATTCTGAAGAGAGTTTTGCTCCTAAGCGATGTTCACGCGACGCTCGCTCATATTAATTTGCGTCTTACTAATTTAATACGCGAGCAATATTTTGGTTGTAATCGACGTTATGCTGGAACGAACACGTTTTTACTGTCATTTGCACAAGTGTTATTTTTCATTAATTCTACGTGTCAGTATGCAAAATTCATTACAAAAGCATGCAGTGTTCCTACCGATACCGTGCGCGCATGCCTTGAGCACTCATTTTGATTCGATGTATCATTATGAAAGAGCATAAAAAGCATGTAATGCAACCCAAAAAACACCACCACCCGCGTATGTGCGAAAACATAGTTAAGTCAACTTGCGACCTCTTGCACCATACATAATATTAATATTTTGTATATGATAATATTTATTTAAATATAATGCTGTCTCTGTCATCACGTCATGTGAGATAATAGTAACGTACAGTTCGTGCCAGTGGTCGAGTGAGTACAAAATCAGGATGATAGTAGTTTTAAAGCCGCGATGTAGTGCCTTGTATTAATTGTCCAGAAGTGAGTAAGATTTAGTCGAGATGCTTCCTCCACCACTGACCCTGAGAGGATGTCGAGATCCATTTATATTTATGTTTATACCTATTGAATGTATTAGGTTTTTTCGTTGTAGATTAAATATCTTTTTTGCACCAATATAGTGGTTACCTGATGTATTGTATTTATTACTTATTTGTAAAGTGTCGAGAATCAGTTTAAAAATATATATTTTAATGAGCGTTTTTCCAGCAATTTTCATGGGGATCGCTAGATGGACTACACCGAACACAGATCCTGACTATACCGAACTTTCATAATGCAATGTAGATAATCAAAAAGATTCAAACACATCTTTTTAATGTAATGTTTTATTTCTTGCGAATCGTTAACATACAAAAATTTTATTATTTACGTCTGACAAGACTGTTTGGTCCTATCCGTTTGCCCTTAGTTTTGTTTGTTATTGACTGGTACTCGCACCAAAATGCATGTTTTATATAATGCCATCTGTTGAGGAATTAGAAAAGTAAATTAAAAAAAAAGGAAAATCGCTCATTGTGTGGATTAGCAATAGTTAATGTATAACTGGGTGTAATATACTTGTAAAAGAATCACCATTCCAGATTCTGAGTTCTAGCCAAGAATGTAATAATTATGTATGAAATCATTATTTATTTAAAACTTTTCTGTGATGGTATACGAAATTGTTATCCTTTTTGATTACACTTGCTATTTCCTCCTGGTAAGATAATATAGCTGTATTTATAATTAATGGAGTTCAGTAGTCACTGAAAACCACAGAACAAGAAATTATAGTTAGAAGTGCTTTTTTGCTATTCACTGCTAATACGAAAACCAAAATAGCCATCGAATTTTCACAAAATCTTTCTCGAGTTGATAATGATTTATAAATAGTAAACGGAATCATTTATTGCACTCACACACGACAACAGTGAAAACTGTATGTCTATTTCTTTAAGGTAGATTTATGGATGCATTGATTTTACAATACAGGGTGGATAAAACCAACCCCACCTTTAGGGAAAGTACCCCAAATGTTGAAGATAGAAGCATTCCTTTATTTTTTGAAATAAGTAAAACTGCATTCATTGATTCTGAAAATCGCTTGCCTTCACATTTCGCGAAAAAAAAATCTGCTGTCTCATACATTTTAGTCGAGTCAGTAAAGCAGTTTTGTATGGGACAGCAGAATTTTTTTTCACGATTTTGATATTGGCTCCATAATAGTGAAAGTTGTTCAGTTTCATGGGCTGTATTACTAGGGTGTTTTGTTACACCCTGCATAAGGAATGTTTCCTTTTAGTAAAATTTGCTATCCTCAATATTTAGAGTACTTTCCATCCAGGTAGGGCTCCTTTTATCCACCCCGTATTATAATATAACTGCAAAATGAAAGGCGTGGCTTCGCGGGTTTTGTTATTTTCACATCTGCACTCTGCTTACCGACGTAAGTACTTACTTCTATTTATTATGCAATGTTCTGTGATAAAAACAACTCCTTACATTTACTTTGTCATTGTGTGTTTTTATACAAGCATGTCTACAAAATTATAGTAAATTAAAGATATAATTGTTACGTTAGTGATTGGAGAAAAATGTAATTGTTTTTCTCTAAAACATGGCAATAAAAAATACCAAGCAACCTCTCGTTATCGTGCCTCACAATTATAGTATTATATTATCTGTGGTAAAACTATGTTAAAACCTCATACATATTGGCCCTTTGTATAATATGTCCTTAATATCAAACGTGTAACTGTTAGGTACGGATCTACTGCCAGTGGTTTGAATTGAACTCTTATTTTTTACGATACAGCTTTCATCTGAGGCAATACACAATTTTAAATCAAATAAATAATATGAAATCATGCAAGTATTTTTTTTTTAATGTTAAATACCTAATACACTTCGTAGTAATACACAGACAGAGTTCGGTAATTTTCAACATTAGTTTTTTTTATTTACTTATTATTTAATGGCGTTTTGCTGGTGACTTAGCCACAGAGGATAATCCTCTGTGACTTAGCACTGCATTTCTGCCTATGTTAAGTAGTTTGTAGAAGTTTTTTGAACAAAAAACCAGTTGAGAAGATAGAAATTGTATACCATTTCGTTTAAACTATATAGATTCTTCGTGGTTATTGGATTGGGCGTGTAAAGTAGGAATGATATCTATAGCTCTTTGGCGTGTTATTTAAGGGTTGAACTACACATGGCCGCACGCGATCGCACTTTTCCGCCGCTCCATACTTTTCTGTCACTCAGGAACATCATTTGCTAGAGCATATAAGATAGACGGAACGCGATCGCACGAATGAATGAATTATTCTCTAAGGGTGCGTCTACATCTGGCGAATCGTTCCGCTCGCGCAACTCTATCGCTAGAGTAATAAGTCTATGGCGCAGGTGCATTTATGATCGTGCGTCGCTACTGCGCAGTTCGCGCATTCGCCTGATGTGGACGCACCCTAAGATGAATTGATTTTAATCGTAGAAAGAGAAGGAACTAGAAGAAAGCACGTGTCTTGTCATATCACTCAGTAAGAGATGCACATAGCAAATTCGCTCTAGTTAAAAAAGGAGATCGCTGCTTATTGCTGTTCTTATCGACGTAGCCACTTTTTTGTTCTACGACGGCTGTCTGACTCCGGAGTCAGACATCTATTTTCATACAAATTGTATAGGATTTTATGACTATCGCTGTCTCATACGCGGTTTCACTGATGTTACGTCTATCAGCGTAAGCGATAAATACTTCGCCTATGATTTGAATCTTCTCGACACCACCAAAAAGTCTGATACAGTTAAGAATGTTGTGTTTTGATATTAAACTTCTTTCAGTTGTTCCCAATTCAAAAGTAAGACATAATAAAGAAAAACGTACGTCTTTTCATAATGCGAACGTCAAAAGTCCAAGTACAAATTGTGCTGTTGCTTTTCCGTGAAAATTTAGTTTTGATTTAATTAACAATCTACATCTATACAAGAGCCTTGTAATGGATCCGGTAGACATCAGATTATTATGTTGATAATTAAAGTAAGTATTGAATGCATTTTTTATTGTACCCATCTGGGTACATCCTTTGAAGATTAGGTAATGTTGTAGTGTAAATAGTTTGTTTCCCAATCATCATCATCATCAGCCTATATACGTCCCACTGCAGGGCACAGGCCTACCCTCCAGGAGGGTGTTTGAGCGTTAGTTTACCACGCGTGCCCAATGCGGATTTGTAGACTTCACATATGCATCAGAATTTCTTCTTCATGCAGGTTTCCTCACGATTGTTTTCCTTCACCGTTTGAGAGCAGTCGGTTATACGTACATAAGTTAGAAAAACTTATTTTTACGTGGCATGTTGTCCGTGCGGATTCGAACCCGGACCTCATGATTGAGAGTCCATACCAATAATTCAATCTTTAACTTCTCGAAAACAACATTCTATTGTGTATGTAATGTACACTACTATAATATACGGTCGCCTCCTTAATGTTAAGATGAGTTTTTGGTCCGTTTCAGCAGTGTTCCAGCATTTCCGATGATATGCCGATGATGACGAAAAATGTTAACGATTAAAATTATTTCTTTCAGTATAAGGATAATATACATATTCGTATGTATAGTGTCCAATATGACAAGTAAAGATAAAAAAGGAAAGAAGGAAGATGCGGGAGAAACGTCAGGTTTCCTTAAAGATTTCCTCGCTGGGGGGATATCTGCAGCCGTGTCCAAGACGGCGATGGCGCCCATTGAGCGAGTGAAGCTCATCCTGCAGGTTCAGCACATTAACAAACAGATTCCAGAGGATAAGAGATATAAAGGTTACGTGTAAATCATTTTATATGCCTAGCTAAAAAAGGGGCAATACAACCATGAAATGCAACCTGGTGCCACTTATGCTTGTGGCTATAAAAACCGATAAGGGAGCGGCTGACACGACTGCACCTAAGCTATGCTCAGATCAGATTACTAGTTGATGCACCTGAATGAGCACCCCCAAAGCAGGTCTTATATTTTTCTCAAACTCAAAATAATTTATTCAATATAGGAGCCTGAAGCACACTTATTAAATGCAATTTTTTTTTAAGTTACCACCGCTTCGGAACGTGTTGTCGCTGTAAAGAAGATGTGGCCAGAAACTCTACAGTATAACACGACTTAATGACTATTACAATATAAATTCTTACGCTAAGGTTATGTATACAGTAATGCATAGTCATATAATTAAATAATTGATACTATACAGTACCTAAACTATAAGTTAGTGACACTCAGACCTTAGCATTTTGATCATTTAAATAATCATCCAGTTTATAGCGTTGAGTTTTGGGACACCCTGTATAATAAATAATAGAAATTCTATATCTGGTGCAGGTATAGCGGACGTGCTGGTTCGTATAACGAAGGAGCAGGGTGTGACAGCGCTTTGGCGCGGCAACTTGGCGAACGTGATCCGCTACTTCCCCACGCAAGCTCTCAACTTCGCCTTCAAGGACGTCTACAAGGCGATCTTCCTTGAAGGCGTTAATAAAAACACTCAGTTTTGGAAGTACTTTGCTGGGAACCTGGCGTCGGGTGGCGCCGCCGGGGCGACGTCGCTCTGTTTCGTGTACCCTCTGGATTATGCGCGAACCAGGTGATCTGGTTCATTTTTACAGATTTACGGTACCTTACCTCTGTGTCTTTTATGGATTATTCCAACGTAAAGTATAAGCGCATCCCGCCAGGTAGGCACGCCCTATGACTCTATCCTATAGCCCTATCTTTCGGAGTGAGGTGAGGGCCACTCAACCCTGTACTAAGTGCTATTATGTAATGTGCTGTAAGTTGTACATTAGGGACAGAGGCGGGTTCGCGGCGCTCCCTGGGGAGGCATGGAGTCCTTTTGATTGCAGGCTGCACAATATTCGACTTGAAGCGCGGTGTTCCCATCACCCACTGGTTAGGCATTCTCACCTAATGTGTTTATAACTAGAAGCCTTGTGGTTCCAGCTAAGAAAGGATCATCCCAATTTTTTAGGTGGGTATCGAATGATGCGACTAAGGAATCATGTTTATTTTGAAGTGTTTTTTAGAAAGGTCAAGCAAGTAAAGGTCTTGATCGGGAATATAGTCTGTGAACTTATGTGGGTAGTTACGTAAATACATTATGCATTTTGAAAGGTTGGGCGCGGACGTCGGCAAAGGTAAAGGGCAGCGTGAATTCAATGGACTGATAGACTGCCTTCTCAAGACTGTGAGGTCGGACGGACCACTGGGCCTCTACCGAGGGTTCATCGTGTCGGTCCAGGGCATCATTATCTACCGGGCGACCTACTTCGGATTCTTCGACACGGCGCGCGGGATGCTGCCTGATCCGAAGAATACGCCACTCGTCGTCACATGGCTCATTGCGCAGGTACCTTTGTTTACAGAATTACACGTTATGTTGGTTGGTATGTCGCTCGGAACGGTTCAATCGCTCAGTAAATTGTGAATGTGACCAACTGCTGATGTGACAAACTGCGAATGTTACGAACTTGCGAAATTGAAGATTTCTTGATAATGAAAACCGAAAATGAACAAGATCTACTCTCAACTTACTACTAAAACCTAAAAGCTAGAATACCTACTTTTATAGATTCAGATTCATTTTAGACATTCTACTTTTAAGAATATCGAATGCGAAAGTGGACGTTTTTCTTTCTTATTTGAATGTTTAGATCTATAAAAAATCTAGGCTTTTGTAGGAAGTTGATAGCACTTTTTTAATTGGACCACGGAACGCCACCATAACATCTAATCAGTACTCGATTAATATCGAAAATATATCGATTAAGATAACATGCAATTTAGGTTTTGCATGTTGAGAAATCTTTAATATTGGGATGAAGGACGGTTTAGTAGTAAACGGTAAACGGACTCTTAAAAATCGTTGATAATTTATTTGACAGTCTGTGACAACATTCGCGGGTATCTGTTCATACCCGCTGGACACCGTGCGGCGCCGCATGATGATGCAGTCCGGGAAGCCCGCGGCCGAGCGCCAGTACAAGAGCACCGCCCACTGTTGGGCTAAGATCATGTCCACCGAAGGCCCCGGCGCGTTCTTCAAAGGTGCCTTCTCGAATGTTCTGAGAGGAGCGGGAGGGGCATTCGTACTTGTTCTCTACGACGAAATCAAGAAGGTCCTATGAGGAAACGTTTCTGATTAGTAATGCGTCAGTAGCTGTCGCACTGTGGCATGGTATCATGCACTTAATTAGATATGACTTGAAGTGAAATTAACTTTTATATGGAATTCTATATACAATTTTTAAAGTGCTAGCTAGACTTATTAGTAATTAAACAAATTTCGTTAAATATTTTGATTTTGATTTGGAATTAGGTACCTACCTACGTTTAGGGTAATGCAATGATTAAATCTGATTTTGGTCTGCGTTCCAACCGTTTCGGGATTCGGCTTATTACTCTCATTGAGCGATCTGATATTTGGTGGTCAGCAAAAAGAAAAGGAAAGTTTTCCGGGAGTTTCGAAAAGTATTTTAACCATATTTTAATGGATTTGTTGTGACTTTCACTTTGCCGCTCGCAATTTTTTCTTTTCTTTTTAAATGCTAGTGGTAGGTTAAAAATGGACCCAACTTCGGGACATCTCCTTTGGAACAAGAAAAGGAGGAAATGACATCTGACAAGAAATGACGCAGTTATCGTGTTCCTAGGTACCTATACAGGGTGTAACGAAAAGAATAATTAACCTTTGACCTCATTCACTACCCATCAAACTGAACAACTTTTACTATGGGAGCAAACCTGTCAGTACAAAACAAAAATAAAATCGGCGCGGATCGATTCTAAACTGCGATGCCTACTCGACTCAAACGCAGCAGACGACAGCAGTTTTTAGACGGTTTCCTCCCATAATAATGGTTAGGGAGGCGAATAGGGGAATTTTCGGTAATACTCGAGCGTGGCAGTTTAAGATATGAGAGATACCTTAGACCTAATAGAACAACCTTGTAAAGTATTAAGCTCTATATATAGTGACGCTCGCTCGCTAGACGATCAGATTAGTAAAAAAAAATCGATAGTCTGAAATACTCGAGCGCGTCAGATTAAGATATTGGGGGTTGATTTTAGTGTTTTAAGACTAAATTTAACTAATCTGACGATAAGTCCTTGACGCCGCCGAGTTATAGGGTCGCGAACTTGTAAAAAAAAAAACGTTAATCCGGCATTCTCGAGCGCGATTTTTTTATTTTGAAGAACATAATCTAAAATTTACTAAAAATACAAAATCTGCCGGTTTCCGCATGACCGGAAGTGTGGAGGAACCATTTCGTCTTCCGAAAAACGCGTTGCGGCATATAAGTCGCGAACGTAGAAAGAGAAGGAACTAGAAGGAAGCACGTGTCTTGTCATATCACTCAGTAAGAGATGCACATAGCAAATTCGCTCTAGTTAAAAAAGGAGATCGCTACTTATTGCTGTCCTTATCGACGTAGCCACTTTTTTGTTCTACGACGGCTGTCTGACTCCGGAGTCAGACATCTATTTTCATACAAATTGTATAGGATTTTATGACTATCGCTGTCTCATACGCGGTCACACTGATGTTACGTCTATCAGCGTAAGCGTAAAATACTTCGCCTATGGTCGCGAACGATACATTTTACAAAAAAAAAGTGTAAATAAACAAAAAAGGTAATTTTATTTTACACAAAAAAGGTCTCTTTACATTTTTGTCCAAAGTTAAAACTTTTTGACTTGAAGTATCATAAAAACTCAAACTCCCGGTTGGTTGTACCCGCGTGTAATTTCTCTATGGTTGTACCTATCGCTTTATTGTCATTCTTAAATTCCCCGTTTTATCAAGGAGAAAGAAAGGAAAAAAAAGAAACCAAAAAACCTTTTTCGGTCAGATTAAGAGAACCCACCAACATTTTTGTCAGATTAAGAAAATATGCTTTCAGGATACCGAGATAAACCTCCCCTATGAAAATCTGACGCGCTCGAGTATTTAATTCATTTTCAAAAATTCATAGTAACTTCGTCACGCCGAAATCGTCAGTTTTTTTAAAGGGAGCTTCCTTGGGGCCTACTTAACACCCCTTCCGAAAATCTGACGCGCTCGAGTAAATTTTTTTTTTTTGCATTTTTGACTACTTTATATGCCTACCCCCACCACGCAAACCGGCAGATTAGTATACCGTTGTTATCAGAGGCACTTGGTGCATACGTAGTATCAATATCTGACGCGCTCGAGAATGCCCAAGTAACTGTTTT
This sequence comes from Agonopterix heracliana, assembly GCA_963693445.1. Taxonomy (NCBI): domain Eukaryota; kingdom Metazoa; phylum Arthropoda; class Insecta; order Lepidoptera; family Depressariidae; genus Agonopterix; species Agonopterix heracliana. The sequence goes on from OY856307.1 coordinate 666,774, forward strand.
TTTTAACATTTTTGAAAAACCGTACACGCCAAACCCACCGCTAAAATGGTTTTTACCATACGAGCTTTTCTTTTCGAAATTATTTTATCTTTCGATTTTGATAGGTCTCGACGGCGCCGTTGAATTACACCATTTAGCTACCTCGCCTCCCTAACTATAAAAGTTGTTCACATAGATTACATAATATTTTCGCTGCCAACAAAATCTTTGGTTGTTCAGTTTAATGGGTAGAGTATGTGTTGACCTTTGTATAAACAACATACTTACAGAAGAATTGAGAAATTTCTCCTTTTTTTGAAGTCGGTTAAAAAAATTGCCTCTGCCTACTAGAGGCGACACCCAGACTAAATTTTTTGTAACGCTCGTTTAGGCCAATTGGTTCAAACTTACTTAGAATGTGCCAGCGTAGGTGCCAGCCGACATGGCCGCACCGCACGCGCCGCAGTCTCTTCGTATGAACTGACAGATCATTTCATACAAGAGACTGCGGCGCGTACGGTGCGGCCAAGTCTGCGTTTACCTTTACCGTTGTACCTGCGCAGTTGACAACTTTTAATAGCGCGCGAAATTATTTTGACCAATCAGGATCTGCCACCTTCAATCCCTTGCCGCTATTGGCTAATTGTTTTCGCGCGGTTTTCGCTGCTATCCGACTTTGCTCCCTTTGATTACTAATGACTTCGGTTTTTTAACAACCCTTAAAATAGCCGCCATCTTGCCGCATCGCCGGCTTCTAGAAGCGCGCCTACTATTATCATATTATATCCCCCAAAGAACGCCTGAATGACCAGTCCTGTCCTACGCTGCCCTCATCCAATGCATCGCGCCCGCTCAGGTTTTTATTCTTCTGGCCGGGCTTAGTAAAAAATAAAATCTTAATTTAGCAATAAAACAAGAATTCAAAACAAAACAATTTATTCGCTTCCACAAGCTACTTGATGTCGCAAAGCAGCGCTACGCCTCGCAACGTCCAATGTCGAGGATTGCTATCCGTCTCGAAGTCAATAGAACCTACGTATTTGGCGTCAGTTCGCTGTGGTTTCCTGTAGATTGGACATTCGTACAGGCGCGGGTCTTTTCCCGCTGTCGTGTTGATCGCGAAGATGTAGATAACTGGCATTTGCTCGTAGAGAACCTTGGCTTTTGATTCGATGAGCTTGCCTGATTTTCTGTCTAGAGAAGCACCTGAAAATCAAAATATTCCTTGTTATAAATACCGCAACGCTGTAGTCTCTAGGAAAACGCCACGATCCTTTTCGGAGCCTTATCTATAAATAAAATAAATAAAATAAATAACGCTCACAGGCACATACATTAATGATCCCAAACTAGCACTAAAGGCTTTTATTATGGAAACCATACAACAACGGCACGAACATATAACATCCATGACCGAACCGGGATTCGAACCCAGGACCCTGGTTTGGCAGTCCGGCGTGGTAACCATTACACCAACCGGGTCGTATCTATGACCAACTATTTGACCAGTGCAGTTGTAGCAAGGCAAGGTTAAGGCTGCTTTTCCACCAGAGATGTGCGAGGTAACGAGGCGGTGAACGAGGAAAAAATCGGCCAATGGGAGTGCTTCAATTTCCCAATGACGTTATCGAGCGAGCGCGCTGTTGGCGGATTGTTTCCTCGCTCACCGCCTCGCTACCTTGCGCATCTCTGGTAGCAACGCAGCCTAATATGAAGCTAGCCTTTACTCACAAAAACACTCCATTAAAAACCTTCTCTTACGGCAACAAATTGGATAGTCCATACTAAAGATAAACCGCGCGGCTCCAAAGTATACAAACTGAATGCGAAGTAGGTAACTAGAAGAAATATACCTACCACAAAATAAAACGACAGCTTCCAAGAAACCCATAGCCCCGAAGAGCTAGCCTGAAACGTGGAGCACATTAGTGGACCAACCTTCAAGAAACAGTCCGTACACGTAGACGCCCTCAGCCGGTCCCTCGTGCACCTCCTCGCGGTTCAGCTTGGTGATGTGGTTCTGGAGCACCACGGAGTCCAGCGCCCAGCCCTTGTGACTGCGAGTCACTTCCTGAAGGAAAACCATTTCATTTGTAAGATACAATAGAGGAAAGGCTAGGATCTATTGCTGTCGCGCTGTTCCCTAGCAACCGAGCTACCACTGCGAATGTGACAACTGCAGCTCGGACTGATTTTAATCATTCTTTCAAGATTATTATGAGAAAAACTTTGGCTTTAATTGTTTAATGAGGAATAGGGGGGAATAGGTTGAATACAATGAAATGATCCGTACCTACATAAAACTGCTTCGATCAGCATAAAGTTGTAATTTTTTTTCATTTTTTTGGACAACTCTTGACCAAAAATTGATTATACCATAATTGTGGATAATTTTAAAACGTATTCTTTGGTTGTGTCTCAAAGTTGTTAATTAAAACCTAATAGTGCACCTGTCTCATAGCAGTAAGGAAACCCTGAGGGTTGAAGAAGCCAGTCATCCAGAAGGCGAGCGGACGGCCATTGCGCAGCCAGACCTTGTATTGTTGCTCCCGCTCCAGCAGTTCAGTATACCAGAAGCCAAGTGTCGCTGACTCCCAGGAAACCTGAAAGGGAACCGTTTTGGATTCGAGTATTCCGAGAATATATATTTTTAGCAGTGATCGAAAATCTTATCCAGCAACGCTAGTATAGTATGACACCAACAAAAGAGCGAAAAAACGACATGCGTGATCTTTTTGGCATTAGGTATTCCGTAAAAAGAAACAAAGATGGAGACACGTCTAGATTTATCGCGGAAGTGGCGTAGTCTATAACTTTGACACGTGCACACGAATGTTATGGAGCTTTATTAAATCGCCACTGGTTGTGAGATCCATGAACCAAACACTGGGATTGATTAAAACGGCTTGGCATCGACTCGATAGAAGATTCAGCAACTTGAAGCTTACGTAAATTTTGTAAGTTACCTTTAGCCAATTCTGAGGGATACGAGCGTCGTACATAGCGTCGAGAGATTCGCGCAGTCCTTGGCTCATGACAATCGTGCCATCGATCGCCAACTTCAGGTTGCACAAAGTCGATTGCACTGTCTTTATCACTCGTTGGATCCTGTCTATCTCTTGCCTGTAAAGCAAAGGAAACTGTGAAACGTGAAATATGGGTACTAGTGAACAATTATATTTTAACCTGTAGTACCTCAAGAAGATATTCATAGGGAGAAAAGCACCCATTTTCTGCAAAGCTTCTCTGACTTCGAAACTAATGTACTGCTTCGGGAGCTTCTCCAACATGTCCTCAGCTAATCGATAGACGATACTCTCTCTAGTCTCACCACCTTGACTGCCACCTTCCTTAGGCTGTACACTCAATATAGTATCCAAAATATCTTTAGCACTATTAATCTGATACGTAATATCAGCGTTGCCGTGTAATCCAAAGACTTCTGGAGTATCTGTCAATGGTAATTGATTTATGTAGTCAACATATCCATGTAGGTTCCTCGTCTGAGGCACTTTATAACCTTTATAGAACTCGAACCCAGGCCTGAGCAGAACGTCGCAGAACCAGACATTTGTGAAGGTAGTCAGTAAGCGCTTGTCGAAGTCGTCGGTAACTCTGCCACCATACTGGACCTCTCCCAACATGTAACAAATTGTAGGCCAAGATATTCCTTTCTTCGGATCTATTTCGTCGAGATGATTCTGGACAAATTGGACACTGGCTGCATAGTCAGCTTGATTGAACTCGTACGGAACATTCCAGCCCAGAGGACCAAACTTTCTTCTTTCTTGCAATATCGTGTGAAGAAATGCTACAGCGTATAACAACGGTGGCCATTGAGATAGTGAGGAGTAGTCCAGCGTGTCTTGTGTTATATTTTGGTATGTCCTTTTCATGCTTGCTCTAATGCCTTGGGGAGGCTCGTTGGTAAATTTGATAGCCATTTGTAGGAGGCCTATAGGGAAATCGGTGTGAACCTCTGTGGTAAGCCATAATCGAAAGGATTCCTGAATGTGTTCGGTTTCTATAAGGGCATCCATACCTTCTACACAGAATGGGAGGGATAAATGGATGTTCTGGAGCAGCACCCACCCTCCTTCGTTCATTGAGTCTGATATCATTTTGCGTGCTACTATTTCTTGTCCTTGTCCCATGGATACTGCCTTCAATACTGTAAAATGTAAAATATTTAATTTATTCATAAACTACTTACGACTTAGTGGCTACATTCCTCTCTATCGATCATCGCTAGAGTTGTTTGTGATTCAGTAGAATGTGTATTCGCCTTACCAATTTCCTTAGACTTGGCTAGGGCAGCGATTTGCGCTGAAGGATCGGAGCCGATGGATAGAATACAGATGAGAGGCGTGCGAGGTTCTGACTCTTCCCATGTTGCCTCCAGATTCAGGATGCAGCCCTCACCGTACTCTGGTCCTAGGGAATCTGAAGTAGAATAATACTTTTTAGGTCTTTTTGTTTTTGTCATCAGTATCGTTTTTATTGCATATGTACATACTGTGTCCAACTTAAGGGTATATTTTCGTTTGTGACGTCATCACTTGCTGTCAATTTTCAATAAAAAATGTTGATAATGTTTTGTAAGTTTTCCGTGACCTTTTGTTTGAGCTCCCACCATCGATAAGAAAAGTGTTAAGTATTTTTTGTGAAGAATACCTAGTTAGTAGGTAATATTTTTTTTCACACAATAAGAAATTCATTACTTAACTAAAACATTTTAAATTAACCAAAGTGGGAAGTTTCGGTTAATTTAAAGTGTAACCTACATACATACCACTTTCTAACTAAATATGATCATCACTGTGGGCAAAAAAATTGTGTAACTATAGAAATACAAAAATTATGATTTCACAATATGTAGAGTAACGGAATATTACCAATATTACTATATCAATAAACTAATTCAATTTATTTAATAAACACTTATTTTTTTTTATTTTTTTATAGTTTCAAAATTACACATGTGATATTTTTTACTAACCGACTTCAAAAAAGGAGGAGATTCGATGATCGGCGGTATTCTAATTTTGAACATACTGAAAAAAAATCACCAACATTTTGGTCAATGCGGTATGTCAAGTTTTTTTTGGGAGGACAAAATGGAAAACCATTTCGAGATAATTGTCTCAATAACAATATTTTATATGTCAGAGAATTTAAAATGAAAGGATTACTGATATTTTTAAGAAATAAGGTCGTTTTCGACCTGGGGTGCGATTTTTGAATGTCATCGGTGAGTTTGAACGGTTTTTAAATCTCATACAAAAGCGTTCTCATGCATCTTTCTACTGCTTATTTAACTTTAAAAAATAGCTCTCCTGTAGTATGATTTTTGAAAGTCAACTCAGCAGCAGAAAGATGTGTATCTCCAGAGTAATTTTGACATTTTCAACTGCTGAGCTCAGCGAATGTTGACTTTCAAAAACCATACTTCAGCAGTGCTATTTTTGAAAGTCAAATCAGCAGTAGGAAGATGCATATCTCCATAGTAATTTTGATATTTTCAACTGCTGAGCTCAGCGAATGAGATTCAAATTCTCCAGGGGTGCGATTTTTGAATGTCATCGGTGAGTTTGAACGGTTTTTAAATCTCATACAATACTTCTCATGCATCTTTCTACTACTGAATTGAAATTCAAAAATCGCACTCCGGAAGTATGATTTTTGAAAGTCAAATCAGCAGTAAAAAGATGCGTATCTCCGTAGTAATTTTGACATTTTCAACACCTGAGCTCACCGAATGAGATTCAAAAATAGCACTCCAGTGCCCAATTCAATAAACGCGAAAATTACAGGTGAAAGGCGACAGGCGAAAATTCGACAATTATTTACTGTTCAATAAAAATGTACATTGACAAAATTGTCAAGAGCATTGAGTTCTGCTCACGTAGGTCGTGGGTTCGATTCCCACGGGGGACGCCTAGTGACATGTCACTTTGTGCATTTTTCCCAAGTTTGTTAGGATATTACAGGCTGAATCACATGATTGTCTGAAAAGAAAGATGATTCCATGCTTCTGATGGCACGTTAGGCCGTTGATCCCGGCTACTATCTTTGGTTAGGTAAATAAAAACCACGTCAGAGGCCCGTAAGGCGGTCTGAAAAAAACTCTGATACCAGGGCTTGCTGCCCACACGATAAGAAGAAGTGTTTATTAAAACAAAATGTCAAGTTTTTCAGGACAAATTGTCATAATATGACATATTATGTGTATTCTATTTTTATAAAATGGCGTTTTCTTGTTAGATTTCGCCAGTGTTAAGTGTTGTAGATATATTTATTAGATATTGTACGGTAATAGGATATGGCGATCTTAAAACCCCGTTTTTAAACAAAAACACACACTTGAAACCACCAAAAAACGGCTGAGCCTCGTGGCCGATCAAATCGCAAGCCGACGACACGTCTACTTGTTACCCCCTTAGCCACGCGCGCGACTCCTCTGTCACATGTCACCTGTCAGGAGAAAAATTATTGAACAGAAATATGTCAAATTATCGCTTCAATCCGACAAATTTCTTTTCTCAATCATGCTTGGAAATTTGAGCATTATTTTGACAACCTTCTTTGAAATAAATCGAAATTGCTGTACTATGCGGGCAGTGGCCGGCAATAGTTGTATGATAAACTATATCTGTCGTAGTTTAGCGGCCAAATAAATTACATAGTAAACTTATATTATGTCGTGTAATTTAAAAATGGAACGATCTTTTACTCCGAAACATGGCAACCAAGGAGGTAACTTATCAAAGGTTTGGTTTAAATTTTGAACTGGCTTGCAAATAAAAAGCTTTATAATGAAAAAAAAACGAATGGACACTTTAACCACAGATTAATTATAATTTACTAGCTTTATCGCAGGAAAAATTATTGTTGTTCGTCATTGATTTTGAAAAGTTGATTAATTTTAATTTCCGCGCATTGTTTGAGAAAAGCACTATACAAGCCTTGGCCACAACTAGGCATTGATGGACTTACGTATGTGTGCCTTGGCTTCGCCTCTGCTCACATTTACAAGTTCGTCCATCAATGCGTCTTTTGCTGGCCACTGCAGTAATGTACTATAATTTTCCACCATGACATTTTGACGAAATTATCAGATTGTCCACCTGTAATTATTGTCACACTTATTGTCACGTTTATTAAACCGGGCCCTGTAAACTCCTCGGTAAACTTGAAAACTACATAAAATAACTGGCCGATAAGAAAAACAAAATTATAATGTCAGGATTTGACATTTTATGTTGCCGTTTCTGTTTCCAGAATCGAGGTAGAAAAAGAAGGAAGGTGTCTTTTTTAGATTAGCAAAGTTTTTTCTACATGGAGTTCGAATGATTTTCTTGTGACCACTTTTGCATTTAGAGATTACCGTTCAAATTCATTTAAACAATTTATTTGTATTAATAAACTAGCTAGCTTTTACGGTTCGCTTTCATTGCAACAAACTATCTTTCATATAAAATACTTATATTATAGCTATCTCCCATAATCTGTTTATTCTTCTGTCTAGCCCCACACCACGAAATGGTGATTGGGCAAAAAATCTCGAGAGAAATATATCTCAAGACAATTATATGTATATTACTACTATTGTATGGTATAGTCAAAGTGAATTTACGCTATGGTATGGTGCTAAGGGACCCTCCGTGCGTGAGTCCGACTCAAATTTGGCCGGTTTTCTTTAAATATAGTAGTTTACTTAATAAAATTGTAAAAATATAGCTTTTAAGACTAGTGGAGAAAAGTGAGCCGTGGAATTTAAATATTCCCAGTTTTGGCAGACGTGCCTAAACCACTGAACCGATTTTGATGGTTGAGATTTCATTCGACTGCAATTTAAGAGGATAGACGGGCTGAAATGCTAATTAGGAGAATAGGTCACTTTTCCAACCGTATACATATTTGTCCGATCCGCCCCACCCATACACCCCACCGACTAGAGTGCGAAAGAGACAACTGCAGCTAGGACCGATTTTATCTACATAAAATCGACGAAAACAGCATTTCGTATTCCCCTGTTTTCTCCTCCAAAACTAAACCGATTTTAATAATTCTTTCAAGAATAATATGAGAAAGACTTTGGCTATGTCTTTACGTTTTGTTTTTTTTGTTTATATTCGTCAAATTTGTTTGCTGGATGGCTGAAAACAGGCTGTAAAATTGGTAATTTTCGAAGCAGATTCAGGTCCCTAGTTCATACAGTAATTAATTTATGCAAAAAAGCAAAACATAGGGACATGGCAGATAGGTGACATAGATTGTATGGTAATAAATATTGGCTCTAGTGTTATTATCCAGGGAGAAAACAGGGGAATACGTTTGTATGGAGAAAACTGTACTGGTCTATCCTCTTAAGTCTGTGATTGCAAACATGACGTGGATTTACATTGAAGATATTTATAAAAATGTTAATATTATACCTAGGTAGTGGAATACATTGAGACCATTTTTAGAATTTTTGTCTGTTTGTTTGTGCACACGTTATTTTAAAACTAATGAACAGATTTGGACGTCACGAAAGCATAGGGCCTAGTTTGGATTGTAATCAAACTAGTACCTACCTAAGTAATAAAATCTTTTCTGTTCAATTATTCATTGAAATTGGTAGGAAGCAAGTTTTTAGTTGTTTTGATATTATTTGCAGTGATTTAATTTCAGAAGTAAATAAAAATTTCATGATTTTCTTATCAAGAATTTTATACTACGTAGGTAATTTAATCTTCTTGCTTAGAATTTATTTGAAACTGTGCGCGACTGTATAGGTAATTGTATATTGAAAAACCGACCAAAGAGAATGGTAATAGATTTGGTATAAGCTACTTAGACGCTACTGACATAATTGAAGTCATTTCAATTTGATTGAACAATATGACAAAAATCATCCAAGAATTCACAATTTTTTATTAAATAAAACATAGTTTTAGCTTTCGGAAAACACAAGTAATGAATTATTGCGTTTAATTACCTTTGTGTTTTAGTCATCCACAGACGGACAGGGAAAAAAATTATCGCAATTTATTTTAAAAACATTTGACGCGGACGTGCTCCAGTAACGGCATTTCGCCGTACAATGGAAAAAATCAGAAACAAGGATAGTTTTGCAGTTGTCACAGGATGTGAAAAGATTGAATTTGTTCGCCATTTTGTATGGTAATCACAATGTTTGATTTTAACTAAAATGTTTTCAATAATATTCGTGTTTCAGACTAGTATTTAAAAAAATCGATTCATTATGTTTTTTTAATTTATATAAACTTTCTTTTTACGTAAACTGTAAATTCAGCCGTGTAACGTAACCCTTCTAAAAATGTTCCTAAAGTAACCCCATTTTTAGCTATATTTCGACGAACAGTGGTCGGATTTTATGCGATTACTAAAATAAATTATATGAAACATACAAAAAAACGATTCATTACATTTTTAAGTAAAGGCAGTTCTTTCATAATAAATATAAAACACTGGATATGCAATAGCATATCACTGAAAACAATGTTCCTAAAGGTAGGGGTTTTAGAAAATATACCCTTAATATGCTGACACTTTTTTAAGGGGATGATCAGACCATCCAACTGAACAAATTTTACTATGGGACCAACATCGAAATCGCGAAAAAAAAAACAGCTGTCCCATACAAAACTGCAAACCTACTCGAGCCAAATGTATGGGACAGCAGATTTTTTTTTCGCGATTTTGATGTTAGTGCCATAGAGAAAGTTGTTGAGTTTGATGGTCTGAACATCCCCTTACAAAAGTGTCAGCATATTAAGTTAGACCCTGTATACTGATAACTGTAACTTACCGACAATATATTTCCTAGCCTGCGAAAGTGTACGGTCAGGACTCCAGGATCTAATGAGGAGCAGCTTACGGAAGACATCTAGGCTGTCCTGGTAACCGCTGGGTATAACTTCCTCTTCTGGCTTGGCTTTCTCGTACCAAATACGCCATTCTTTCTCGTTTGATGATATCTAATTTTTTTACGAAAAAAGAAAAAGTAATTTATAAGCCTCGTAGGTACTACTTTCGTGGGTTATTATTCCGAGATATGAATACTAAAAAAACTTACTCACCCTGGTAAGTACATCAGAGAAAATCTTCAATTTACTTATCTCGACTAAGTTCAACCACGTTATATCCAGAATCCATCTGAATGGTTTCGGCGTGACGGCGTTTAGGTCCAGCGACGCGCCCCCTTTCACGAACGCCGTGAACTCGTCGTGTGATATCAACTCTCGCTGGCAATCAATCTTCATCGCCAACATCAACGTGAACAACGCCTTATGTCGCTCATACAAGCTACGTAATGTAAATACCCACACCTCATGCGTCAAGTACTTCAGTATGATGTTTATACGTTCTTCTGCAATATTACTTTTAGTTGATTTTGTTATTGAATTGTCGAAAATGTTCAAGAACTGCTTCAAAGAGTTCTGGTACATGATATTTACATTACTCATTTCAACGATTAAGAAGTACAGGATTGATCCTCTCGCTGCGACTGCTCTGAACTCTTCTCTGGCTTTAATAATTTTCTTCTCGGTAACTTCTGCTACCTTGAGTTTCTCATTCACTTCTTCAGCAGTCGTTTTTGTAATCTGTAGGACCTGGATAAGAGCTTCGTCGTCTACTAGAGATCCTTCAGAAGAAGTAAGACGACAAAGTAAATTACTCTCTAGTTCTTTCATGCTTCTTTGGTTCTTCATGACCGACTCAAAAAGAGCAACTCTTTCTTCTTCCAAATCAGATTTCTCCATCAGTATTACTCTACCCAATAGTTGATCTTCAAGTCCTTGCATAGTGACTGTGAAGTCTATTATAGATGTTTTGGCACTTATTTCAGGTGAATACGCTGGATTCGGAAGCTTTGTGGTAATGTACAGCATGAAGCCAGGCATCACGTCGCATTCTTTGTCTCCCACTATGACTTTCTCTATAGACCCAGATTTGATAAAGTTCTTTTCCAATACGTTGTCTATTACGGGGTCCAACTCTACACCAACTTCCTCAATCAGTAATGGTCTCCCGAGAGAAAGACTGTCTTCTAGATGCGTCCGGAAATATTTGTGGTTTAGTGAAGTTATCTGAAGCTCGTTTGTGCTTTCTTTATTCTTGATCCAGTTCTTTCCTTGACTCTGAGGATCAACTAACAAAGGATACGATCTGGATTTAGTTACAATCAATGCATTCTGTACAGATAGATCATCATTCGGAAGCCCTTGTAATGTCCACTCGGAGATAGTCGCATTTTCGACCAGCATGTTCGTTATATTTAGGTTATCAGTTACAGGTATTTGTTTGCTCTTCAATATCCCCATCCAGGTGCTAAGAAGGCTGTTCCTGAATTCCTGGTTGTAAGGCCCACAGTAGGATAAGAATCCAGTGGCTAACACGACGTCTCCGACCAATCTTCCAAGTTGTTCCTTGAAGTCTTTGCTCTGTTGCGTCCACCTGATCTTCTCGCCTCCAAGCCCATTGATGAGTGCTGTGGCTGCCGTCATCTTTCTTAAGCATACGTTTGCAGCGTCAGTCAGTTGTTGTTTTTCTGAGACTGCAGACTCGTATTGTTCTTTGACTTTTCGTAATGACATTTCTCGTTCTTCAAGCTGTCTTTCTGCTGATGCTAAATCTTCCATCGCCATCTGTAAAGGTCAGATTATGTTAAAGGTATAATTACGTTTAAGAAAATAATACTTGAATATGTTACCCTTTTTTATACAATACCTTCAATCTAGCTTCCTGCATCAGCAAATTCGCTTTCAACGGCAGCACCTCCTTGTTTACGCTATGAAAGAAAGCCATAGCTTTAGTCCACGAAAGCAATCCAGCCACGTCACCGCACACGCGCTTAGCTGTATCCATGTTATAGTCCTCCATTTCGAAGTAAGGGGTGAGATGTTCCACCATCTCGTTGTTTATTATGTCTTTAGGATAGTTCTGCAGTTGCAGTAGGAAAGTTGTGCTGGCCATCATCTGTGGAAGAAGTATGAGTGCCATTTATTATATCTTATCGTTTTTGGAAGCTTATATCTACAATTCTACATATTAATTGGAAACTATTTACCTTCAGTGATTCAGCCCATGATGGTTTAGGACATGGAGCTGCTGTGTCCGGTATAAGTGGATGCAAACGTCTCTGGAACAAGATTAATACGCAATCCATGATTCTCATGATGAGGTGTGGCGGTCGGCCCAACTTCCTTACTGTGGCTATATGCGCAGGTTTGATAGTGTTCAGAGCGGATTCCGCTTCTTCTAAAGCTGGCTTAGCAGCCTCTAACTTTATCTCCGCTTTCTCTTTTTCCTCGGCTATGTAAGCTACTAAAGCTTCTGCCTTTTCCTTTACGATTTGCACCTGATTCTTTACTATTTCAGCTTGCATAGCTCGTTCCGTGACTTCAGTCAATACTCTGCCAGCTTTTTCAGAAGCCAGTGCTAAGTCTTGTTCCATAACTGCTAAGTCCTTCTTTAAGACCTCAACGGAAATGGATGCCTCTCGTAGTTTCTCTAATCCAGTGTCCATTCTCAGTGCTCCATCGCCAAGTTCTTTCTGTTTCATCTGGTAAATTGTCTTGTAGCCGGCGATGAAACTGAGATATGACTTTGGGGTGACGTGTGAAGATCGACGGAATCTTTGAAAGTACTCCGCTGACACTTGGGATACAACATCTTGTATCGTACCAAGTACGGTGACTAGTTCTTTTTTTACTTCTTTTGTGCATTCAATTTCGAATTCTGCGAGAAAGTGGTCGGCGACAGAGACCAGAGCGTCTTTCGGCCAGGGCTGGAACCAGTCGATGGTGCAACCTGATATTAAAGCTGGAAATCTAAGAGCTCGGTATCGGAACGCTTCACTTACAGGTGAGAAGCACAAAACTACGTGTAGATTTTGACATGTCCTATTTAGGAAATATTCCATAACTAGTTCATTAGTTAGTGATCTTTTCTGATTCTCTCGCTTCATGATTGGAGTCAATTCTGAAATTATCTCCTGTTGCTCGTCTTTTGTAAACAAGTTTGATATCACACCGGAAGACAAAATATTGTTTAAGTATTCCAAAAAACCTTCTTCTTTAATATCTAAATCTGTAAAAATGAAGGTAGTTCCTTTCCCTTGTACACCGCAAGATCTATAGAGCAGCTTCAAATCTTCAAGAAAATTGCCTACATTGTAAGACCTGGTCAAAGCTATTTGAAATGAACGGTACCCAGCGATGAAGGTTGATAGTTTCGTCAGAGACTGTTTTCCTGAGCCCCCTACCCCTACAAGCATTACATTTCCTCTGGGATGTCTTATGACCCTGGAGATCTTAACTAAGTGCAACATTGCGTCGGGGAAGAATACTAGGTCCATGCCAGAGCCCCTGACCATCTCGTTGAATTGTGAGAGGAACATTTCCAAACGGTCTCGAAGTTCGCTGTAATCAAAAACAGGTTCGTAGACCTTGGGCAATTCCATGTCTGCATCTTCACCTTCTTCACCTGTTGGCTCTGGTGCATCTCTGGAATAATTCAGTTTCATTTATAACATGTCAGTGTTCAAGAAATTTCTTTGAAACAAATCTACACAATCGCGTCTGCTCTTGCTAAACATTTATAAAAACTAACAACAAATTATTTAATCTACTAGAAGAAAAAACTGAATAAAACCAACGTGCGATAATACAGAAGTGCGTATATGCCTGGAATAATATAAAACATGTTGGTAGTTAATAGTAATCATGTGCTATCATTTTATTACTTTGCTCCCCTCCGGACGGAAAGCGTAAATTTTCGTCCCGCTGCGCTAAACGAAGTTGCCGCTTTCCACCTCGGTCGAGGAGAAAAATATATAGTATACTAACCTCTTGCAGTAAATAAGAAAGCCTCAGATTACATATATCTGAGACCTTTCTTACTTTCCTGCCCTCGGTGTGTAATCTACTATAAACGCAAAATGAAATGCAAAATTGCTGCTAAGCCAACTAGTAATGACTTTACCTCATGAAATCAACGAAGACTGGTTCCTTCTCCATCATTTTCTTATACTCCACGCCAAGTATCGATTCAGAAATATCATAGAGGGCCTTATTAAACCAATCCTTATCAGCCTGGTGAGTAAACCTATCAGAGAAAACCCTTGAACACTCATGCTTCCACAACAACATCAGGCATTTCTCTGACTCTATGACAGTTGGTAAAGTCCCAACCATTCCTTGCCAAACCCTGGACAGATCTCGTAAAGAAAACACATAGTGGAACTTAGCGGGAGTAGGCAGTAAGTTCAATCTCGTTCGCATCCAAAGTTCCCTGGTCAATGGTATGACTTTCTTTATAAGCGTTCTCACTTCTATGGCGAAACCTCGTTTGGCGTTATAGTGCCCTTCGCCGATGACTTTGAATATTTTGTCAATGGAGTCGTTATTTGGTAGAGGACAGTTGAATATTGCGAATTGACGTTTCAATCTTGATGGTATATCATTTCTCCCGCCGCCTGAAATTTAGGCCGGCTTTATAATAGACTAGCTGTTGCCTGCGACTACGTCTGCTTAGAATTTTAAAAAGTATCCTATGTGTGAATCCAAAAAAGATTCTATCAGTGTGTCAAATTTCATCCAAATCCGTTCAGCCGTTTATGCTTGATTAAGCCACAAACATACAGTCTTACAAACATCGTCTCAAACTTTGACATTTATAGTACCTATTTTAAGTAGGATTATTTAATGCACGAATGTAAATTATCTATTATCTCTAAAAATTATATTTACCTGGCTGTCCCATTGCTCCTAGAAATTGTATGTCAACTATAGTAGTAAAGTCACCAGGCTTTTCCAAACTGTAGAAGCCACCCATTCCCATAGTTTGCCTCACGATCTCATTTGTGATCTGATCTCCCCATTCATTTATCTGAGGCAAGTTTATGTCATCTATAAACACCAGCATCTTCTTTCCACCTGGAGGTCCGAAGGTCATGCCACTGCGTTTCTCTACGTAGCTCTCTATTGTCTTTTGAAACTGGTAAGGACTTGTAGCGGACGAAAAGTTGAAAGATCGGCCCATGAATTGCTCTGGGTTCGCGTTTTTCATGTATGCTTTCATCATTACAGTTTTAGCAGTCCCTTGCTCTCCTAGTAACAATACAGCCTTTCCCTGCTTAGCGATGCAGTGTATAAGATAGTTGATCCTTACGTTGTCTACGATAGGAACTAAAATGCTCGAGTAATCAGGAGAAGCGGTGTCTGGATATTGGTAATGCGTCACTAGGTCATCCCAAAGCTCCCATTTTCCTGGGTGTTTTACGTAGAAGTCGAAGGAAATGCAGGGTTTGTTATTGGGATGTTTTGGCAACTCCAAATCTTCAGAAAAGTTGGTTTTCAAGTAATTATCGAAGCGTTTTCTGTCTGTTGTCTCTAACAGAGAGCCAAAGCCCCATATTATTGTAAACACGTAAATCTTATGCAAATGTTCTGCCGTGAAGAGTATAATCTCTTCCACTTTCTCTTTTTCTTCTTCATCGTCTATATCGCCGTTGACAGATTTGCTCGCGGATGGGTCCTCGGTTTCTTCGATTTGTGGTGGTACTAATCCTTCCAGAAGGTTTAGCATCTGCAGAATAATGTTGCTCTGAAGCACCCGCATGCTGAAGATAAGATTCTGGATGCACCAGGTGTAGACGTTAGGGAACGTTTTCTCAAATAGTTCACCGAATACCTCTACCTCTCTGGCCGATCTAGTCTTGAGCCAGGCGCGGTGAACTGAAACATTTTAGGACATTGTTTTATTGGTCTACAATAGGTACATACATAAACTTACAACCGTATTTTCCTTCGGAGTGGCTAAAAGCTATATTACAACACCATACATGTTTTGTGTTGTAATTTAAGCAAACTTAGTTTTTAGCATCTTTTTAAGTTAAAAATGGTTTGATGACGTGTCAAGAGATGACGGTAGCTGGTGTTTTGATACTTCACTAGAAATCTTATAAATTAGTCGCCTCGTACGACCGAAACCCAAGAAAAGAAATAAAGAAATGGGGTGGTCCATTCTAAGTCGGATGACAATTTCTGTTTTTTTTTTTATGGTGCGGTATAATAATACTTAATTAGTGTTCTCTCTCAGTAAAACAAACTAGTTCGGTTGATTGATTTAAGTGCATTCCTTTAGGTAATAGAAAGAAAAAAAAAATCAAATGATCCTCAAGGTAGTGGCATCTCAAAATTGACAATAAAATTTCTTGTAATCGGGATTGTACTGATTTTTTCCAGTCGGGTCGTGGGTAACCCAACCCAAGCCAACTATCTAAAAAAATGTATACCGATGTGGTCTGGACCACCCTGAATACTAACCTGGATCCCAATCCAAACCCGACGAGCTCATGTAAACCATTCCGTTCCTGGAAACCGTTGCTGGAGATGCGTTATCGATGTTCTCCGGTTCAAATATAATTTTGGAAGTCGGCGACATAGTCAGTCTGTCTCCATTGGCCAAGGTCAGGGTCTTGTTGTCGTCCAGCACAGAGTTCAAGTTCTCTATCCAAATGCTGTCGACTGGGCCGTCGAGCACCAGCCACACGTTTTCTCCCGTCTTGATCTTGAGGGTCTTGCGCCAGAGAGCTGAGAATATGCCGTCGGTCCAGTCGTTGGTGGCTACGTCAAGACGCCCGAACATTTGTGCCGCTGTTATTGCTTTTGGATTCATTCGCATTTCTCTGTTAACATTAAGATTTACAGCAGGTGAATAGATAAGTTACTGACCGTATTTCATTTCGAATAATCAGTAAAGGAACTTTGCTTTTCTCTGCTTTCTTTCTTTCTTTCTTCATTCTTTCAAAGTTAACCTGTGAAAACTATTAGAAGGTTGCTATTATAATTGGTAACCGCTTATCGGAAGTAATCAGGAATGTCAGAGGCATACCTGTGAGGAGCCTCGGTTTCTGAGAGAGCGTTCATGAGAGTGTGGATGCAGGTCGTCTTGCCGGCGCCCGGTGGACCCAGGGTCATGATGCCGTGGCGTACTCTCTGCGTCTCGTACAGCTGATTAGACAGATGGTCTAATGAAGAAACTGGACTTTCTTAAATCTACCCTATGCCTTTATAACAACGGTTTTTTTCTTTCCTTCTTTAACTTACAGTTACGCAAACACTGGTGAGAAGGTTTGTAAATTGCAAATCAGTTGCAAGCAGGAATTATTGTTAACAGTTATTGTTACAGAATCCTCCACTTATAATTAATTACACCACTATTCTTATACATATCTATGTGTATTCCATTTCCACTGCTGTATTAAGATATTGAAACCAAAAATAACTTTCCCTGAGGAACAGAGTCTATAAAAGAGAATAATTGTTGGACCTTCCATACGAAAGTTTCAGATCAGCCGATCGATTTTCTATGTTCAAAAAGTATTCTTATCTTTCGACCCAATGTTCCTTAGGGAAAGTTGTTTAGTTTCATTATAAATACAAGAAATCCACCTTGATAAAATAGGGGTGTATAAGAATCTCCGCGGCAATGAACTCTACGTCGTACACGTACTAGAATGACAGAAATGCGAGAGGCTTTTTGTTCCTTCTGTTACAAATGTAGCAGTTAAAGTTATAGTACAGTAGGTATAGTATTGTTGGCATGAAATACTGTTTTATTTTTAAATGAACTTTGCACCTTACAGGTACTCGAATGACAGACAATTAACATCTAACATTCAAACACTTAGTTGCAGAAACGCTCATTAAAGTTAATCCTCCATTAAATCTCTTGCCGTCACTTTTTGTCTTGTTGACGTAGTCGTTACTACGAAGACGAGGTTTAATGGAGCATTAACTCTAATGAGCGTTTCTGCAACTGAGTGTAAGTCGTAAACCACATAGCGAAATGTCAACCAAACGCGCAAGATATATCACAAACAGCGCGGAAACGCAGTTAGTGTGATGAGATTATAGAGGAACTGAGGTGGAAGTACTTCCGCCAGGCTAGGTGTGATGCCTGGGCCCTGGGGACCGGCCGTGGTCCTATTGATGTTTGTCGGAACCTTGTATATATACTGTGACTCTGTGAGAATTCTTCTTGCGCGATTTGTGTGGGACTGTTAGCGCCATCTGTTGGCAAGTTGCTACAAGATCTATGTGCCGGAAACGATTTATGACGAAAGGGCCGCTAGTTTGTTTTTATTTTATTATTTTAATGATGAAACGCGTAGTGGATTTAAAAAAATCACAAACCTGAATAATCTTCAAAATCCACGGCGGATGGAAGATCAAGCCATTCTGGTCAACCTGTTTTCTTATAGCCTCTTCCAGCTCAGGATACGTAGTTTTCTCCAGGGCCTGGTTGGGGAAGAGATCAGCGACCAGGGAGATGAATAAGGGCTCGTCCTCGTCGATCAGTTTGGACAGATTCATGTCTCGGAGGACTCGCATCACTATGGTGCTCTCGTTGTCCTTACAGTTGACGCGTTTGACTGCGCCCAGGGTTCGGAGGACTGAGAGGATGTTGCGGAGGCCGAAGTCGTAGTGGACCTGGTGTGAGTCAAGTAATCTTTATTTGCTTTCGACTTTTGTACGGCTTCTTATTAAGAAGACAAATTACATAATCGTATTTGGTCCAAAATGAGAAATGCCGCCCAAAAAAAACCTATATTCTGTTAGGACTTATCCGCCTAAATATTTTTTACTATGGTGCCAAAGCTGTATGCACATTTATTGTCCTTGGTTTTATTAGGGTTCTAAAATCTGCCTTTATTCTGCTATATTCTGTTAGAACTAGTCCGTCTCAGCATTTTTTAGTATGACACCAAAGTTGTAGGGCTATATTCCTTGGTTTTATTAAAGTTTGAAAAATCTTATTTTCATACATTATTGATATTGAATAAGAATAAGAATAAGAATAATAAGAATATTTATTGTTCAAACTGTGTACAAAAGATGTTACATTAAGACAGAATCAACAGTTTGGTCCGCAGCACGGACGTACAATATTAGGGGCTTACATTGTAAACCAAAATAAAAACAACTGACTATGCTATGTAAATAATAACATTACCATAAAGTGTATTTAGATTAGGCACTAATAACATGTGGTTATTAATCATCAAATTGATGATTTAATTGATGAAATAAAACTTACAGATACAGCTTTCGTGCCATAATAATAAATGCTTAGATGGACAAGTTTTAACAAAATATAGCATTAGTTTTTGTTGGCACTTTGACACTTTCACATTTGGACCTAAAATGTATGAAACGTCGTTTCCTTTACGAAAAAAGCTTTAATAATGCGACAGACCCGTTCATTCTGCCGAAACATATTTATCTCCCGTAATAATGTACAGAATGTAACCAAAACCAACCTGCTTAGTAAGCTGCTCCTCACACAATTTATACAGGGTGTAGAATTTTCTGGCGAGAGTAATATTCTCAAGGAAGCCGCAGGAGGCCAGCTTGACTCGGATGATGATCTGGCGGTCAGGCACCATCATTGCCACTGTCCGGAATTGGATCTTCAGGTTCTCTGGTAGCTCCTTACGACCCGCATACCCAGGGTTCTGGAGAAGTGACGATGTTAAGGGCCTGTTTCACCACTTCTGGGTAAGTTCTTGTTAGCTTATCCGACAGATAGTTTGACATATTTTGTATGAAATTATGTCAAAATATCTGTCGGATAAGCTAACAAGAACTTATTCAAAAGTGGTGAAACAGGCACTAAGGATTTTGTAAATAACTAGACCGAAGGCTGTTATCTTCTAGATAAAAACGAATTCTTTTTAACATCTCACCAAGGACCTGGGCCTGAATTTGGGGTATAAAAATCGCCTCACGTAATGAATGGACGCTCCCTAAGCTGCATTCGTGTGAAAGTCTTGAAACTTCATTCCATTCTGTCACCATGAGGTAAGTTAAAAACAATGCATAAGAAGCCATATCCCTTTGCCGCCTCGTGCGACACCCACGGAAAATAAAGGGGTGGCCCATTCTAAGCCCGATTCAAACAGCTAAGAAACATTCACAATGTTTTTCAACTAAACTATTATAAAACTGTAATTGAAGTGTGTCTGTACATTGAAGATATTTACAAAAAAAAGATTACGATATGGTTTTTACGTATCCCTGACTCGAAATCAACCTTTTTTAGAAATGTTGTCTGTCTGTTTGTTTGTGTGTTTGTTTGTTTGTTTGTTCGCGTAAAATCTACTGAACCGATTTTGACGAAACTTCTATTGTTTGATAGCTTATGATCTGACTTAAAATCTGATAGGTATATAATTTGTGCGGACGAAGTCGCGGGAAAACACTAGTATAATATAGTTTGATTCCGTCACGTGTGTCTCCTTTTCTTTAATTTAAAAGTTTTATTTACTAGACCGTTTCATCCCACTGCTGGGCAAAGGCCTCCCCTTTCATCCTGCAACCATCTCTGTCCTGGGCATGCTCTGGCCACGCGTCATCGAAAGCATCCAGATCGACCCGCCACTTCTTCCTAGGACCATTTTTTGGGATCCAGGGCGTGACAATTCTTGCCCACCTTTCCTGGTGCATTCGACAGACATTATAATTATACACAATAATTACATACCATGGTGATAAATATGCCGAATTCTGGGCACATTTCGCTCATGTCGCCGTCTGTGAAGATGAAGGTCTTCTTCTTCTCCTTCTTAGCCGAGAGCACCACGGCGACCTGCTGGGCGGCCACAGACAGCACCGGCAACTCAATGCGGTTGAACTCGTCGAAGCAGCCCCATGAGCCTGACTGTGCTAGTCCTTTGTAGATACGGCCTAGACCCCTAGACGATTACGTACGATAACAAATAATGTTAGGTATTGTACTAAAATATTTGAGATAAAACGCTGAATTATGTTCCAAAAGTGGTTGGAAACCTGAAAAAGGCTCAAAAAGACCTGGCCAGTACACGGATGATCGGATTTTGATTTTCGGTGGGTATTTGCATAACTTTGGCCACTGCAAATTTCTTTTATTACGAAAATGTAGATGCATCTTGGCCTCCTCGAAGTACAACAACGAGAAGATCATATTAATATCTGAAGTCAATTGAGCCTACAGTAGTGTAATCTTTTGCGATTATGAGTTTTGAATATACATTATAACTACTACCCAGGCGTGACGTTTGTTATGCCTACGCCTCGCCTGATTGCTAATTTTATGCCTTTACTTAATTGTCTGGTGCAAGCCCCGCAGCTCAGTACGGGTCCCGACTGACGTACCTGTAGTCCATCTGATCGGAGCAGTTGAAGACGACGACGTACTTGGCGAGGGTCTTGCCCATGTCCTTGACGGTCTCCGTCTTGCCCGTGCCGGCGGGGCCGCACGGCGCGCCCCCCATGCTCATCGCTAGAGCCTGCGCTAGAGTGATGTAGCATCTGTTGGAGAAAGCTTGAACTAAGTCGAAATAGTTTAAGTGAGAACTGATACATATTTGTATTGTAGATATACCATTTTCAGTACCTAACTGCGCACGCACCGGTTAACAATAAAGGTATTGAGTGCTCTAATGTAAGTACCTTAAATGTTTGTATGCGGACGAAAGTTAAAAAATTCCGTCGGTAACTATCAATCATCTACTAGTAGTCAAAAAATGTTTTAAAATGGGCAGATTTATTGGTGCAATAAATTACATAGTTAACTATAAATTTATGTGTCCATATTGTATAATTTTGACACCCTCTAAAAGCAAAAGTGCTGCGTAAATAATAAATAGTTTCTAAAACTCACCTATCAGTCAAAGGTGTGATGACCAGCCTCTCAGTGCAGCCCAAGTATTCGTTCTGGTAGGTGAAGGTGACATCGGTGACTGATATCCAGGTCTTGTCAGCGTCTTCCTTGAAGTAGAACCTGCATTGCTTCAGCCACTCGAAGTCGTTCGCTGATCGCACATTCAGGCGTACCTGAAAAAAAACGTAAGCTGTAACATTTTATCAGAGACTACGTGATGCTGCTGCATGCCGAAACCGCAGCATTTAAGGAATGGGCAGGAGCAACAAGTCATGCTCTCCCAGCTCAGTATTCTTGTAGATGGCGTGAAGGACACCTACAGGTCAACAACAGGCCCCAACTAGTTATTGAATTTAACAAGTAAATGAAAGACGCAGTGCAAACTCACCAACATATCGAAGATATCCCTCTGATGGACGTGAATGGTGATTAAGGTCTCAAACTTGATGCGTTCTATTTTCGTCAGATCGCGAGTTGTCTGGTCGATAAGGGTATTAAGGAGTTCCAGAAACTTATTGTTGGTTTCCATCATAATCTTCTTGTCTTGTCTCGCCTGCATGAGAGCCAACTCAGCATCTCTCGTCCAGATTATTTGGATGCCAAGGAGGCCAATCTAGTTATAAAAAGTGTACCAAAAATAAAATTTTAAGATGATTTCGTAAAATAAGCAAACGGAAAATATCTTGAGAATGTTTACCTGTGCCGGCATTTTATCAAGGAACATCAACATATTGAAAGTGGGATCATTCAAGATGGATACAGCATTGCGTATAATGGAATGAAGACTGCCTTGGGCTGACTGCAACAGAGATGTCAACCAGGTCTCAACGGAACCTTCGGCCCGCACCGGCCGCTCCAGCTTGATCTCTTCGCCCTCAGAGGACACTATCGCTATCATCTTGTTGTATTCTGGGGAAAAGATTACCTGCGGTAAACATAAACACCTGGGCTACCCATCTATCCTTTACCTCTGCTTAATTATACTTGTCTTACCGATATCGTGAAACTTGACGTATCGAATGTTATCAAATATTGACAGTAAATGGTTCTGGATCGTGTGTGAGTCTGACGCCTGACCAAGAATCTCCAACAACGCCGGGTCTGACACAAAGAAGAATCTTGGAAACATCGTTCTCTTTTTCTCCAAGTACCCACTCAAGCTCTTCTGACATAGCTCTAGTTGTTCTTGTAAATGTGGCAGGAGTTGTCTAAGAAGATCATCTCCAACGCAACAGGAGACTACTCCTGGGGTCTCGTGTGCTCTCTGCATGATCTTCTGCCAGGATTTGTCAATTTTGGAAAAGCGTTTAGCTTCCTTCGGCAGTTGTTTAGCAATGTCACCGCCGACAAAGACGGCCTCGAGGTAAACCCACATGTTTTGGACGAGAAGCCATCGCTCTAAGATTTCGTTAGTGCTTTGTAAGTCGTACAGCCATTGTTGGATTTGTTTTCTGAACGGTGCGTTGTAACTGTGAGAGAAAAACAAGTCAAAAAAAATAGAGGAACTATTATTGTTGCAGGTACAAGCCTCGCTTGCATTATCGTTTGATGTACCTAATCGGAATTCGGAGTTTCCCAAAGAAAGTAATGCGGTGTTGCGAGACTTGCGAGATACATATAATCTTCCGAAGTCATCCAACGTTACACGATTTAGTAAATGTAACAAAATGTTGCTGGTAACATGGTTATTTCTTGCTAAGTGCAACGGCTAATAGCTCTTTTGACATATTAGTTTAGTCCTTACCGGTTGGACAACAATGAGCCCAGGATCATGAGGCTGTCTTCCAGCTGGCCGATGGTCTCCGCCGTGGTGTCGCCTCGCAGGAGCAGCTCGCCGCGGTTGTTGAAGGTCTGGAAGGTGAGCTCGTGGACCGACCACTCGTTAGTCACTTGACGCAGTTTCGCTTCAATGTCCTTTTCTTTCATTGCTGATATACAGATGTCCTGATGGGGAAATTTAATAGTATTCTTGTATACTTACGCATAAAATAAAATAAAAAAATAAAATAAAATAAACAAAGAATATAAAAAAAAAAAAAAAAAAAAAAACTTAATTAGTTACAAACTTAATTAAAGCCTAATGCATGTGTTACGGTTCATATGAATGTCTGTGTGTGTGTGAGTGTGTGCATGCAGGAATGGCGATGAATGGATGTTGCGTATATGGCGAGATCTTTACGAAGGAATGTGGTTATGTGTTTGTAGTTTCGAATTGGTAGTTTGTGTCTGTACGATGGATGGATGTTGGTTTGGGTTCACATTATTAGTGCAGGACGGTTAGTAAACGCTCTGTGTTCTCGTAGTCAAATTGTTTCAACCATGTGTACAGTTTACTTTTTACCTGGTGGTTGCTGTATTTTTTTATAGACTCTTTATCGTTTGCTTTGTTATACAGTCGTGCAGCTATATTGTCATAGTGTCTATCAGCAAACGCAGTTCTGGTTCGTGGGATTGGGCACCTGTCCAGTCTCTTGTTTCTGGTAGGAAGGGTTGGTACAATTTGTCTGTGATACCTCCTCAAGCATTGAAAAATAAAGAGTTGACGTACACTCAACACTTTAGTCTTCTCATAAACTACGGTAGTGGGATATCTTACAGGTAGATGCAACATAACTTTTAAGACAGCTCGTTGAGCCCTTTCCACTTCAAGCATATGAGTTTTGTGAATGTAAATATAACAATTCACTTTCGCAATGCTCTTCCGAGCATCATGAAAATCAGGTCATAAGTAAATATTTAAAAGAAATCAGGGTGAGTAGAAGTTTTTACTTTCTACCTACGCTACGATACAAGAGGTACAAAAAAGGCTTCATGACCCAATGATGACATTATACTTTTTATTAGGACCACTATAATTGCCAGTGACATTAAAACTATATATCTTTGTTATCATAGAATAGATTAGTGAAATCAAACCGCAGGGCGTAAAAAAATTTAAGAAGATCTTAGTACTCGTCTGTCCTACCTCGACGATCAGGCAAAGTGGCAACATTTTGCGTTAAACTGTTTTACCAGGGTACCATAATATCTACGAAGTTGAGTTAAGATTTCAAGGACACTGCAAGTAATACTATCACTTTCATTACGCTTTCACTGGAATATGGATCTTTTACTTCGGATTGGATTCTACCTACGCATAAATGATATAGTATTTCTACCTATATAGTAAGTAATACACTGCTGTTCGACGACCGACACAGGTATGCAGCAGGGATGACTAGGTTTGCATTGCCACTTGCATCGTTGTTGTCGCGTTACGAAGAGACGAAGACCTTCGATCATGTAGGTACCTCATGGTGCGAGTTAGAATAAGCACGCACAACATGCCATGTGAGTCGTATCGTATAAAATCAAAGGCGGCAATTTGACGTTTATAGTAATAAAATCGGTCAAGTGCGAGTCGGTCTACTCGCGCACCAAGGGTTCCGTACCACACCACCACAGAACACAACATATTAACTTGGGGAAAAACTTTTTTTCTCCGGGACCTTAAGCGTGAGACCGACTCACACTTGGCCGGTTTTTATTATTTGTTGTTATACTGTAGAGCTTGCTCTATAATCACACCAAGTTTGACGATTCTATGAATTACCGTTTTTACATTAGAGCGAGAAGAAAAAACTAAGATAAAAACTAGTTTCTTGTTGAGAACGTAATAACGCATATTCTGTGAAAATTTTAATTATCTAGCTATTACGGTTCAAAAGTTACAGCCCTAAATAGCTAAAGAGAACAACATTTTAAAAAGTTTTTTTTCGTGCTGGCCAGCGACATGAAATAGTTAATTAATGCATTTTCAGTGGACTGGCGGTAAAATATTGAATAGACAGATTCGAATTTCAAAAACTCTTTTCACGCTAGCGGATAAAATGCATTTTGCACTCAGATTTCGTATGATAAACAGAATCTTTCCGCGCTTGTGAGGTGAAAAAATTATTGTTGTTCGTCATTGATTTTGAAAAGATGATTGATTTTAATTTTCGCGCATTGTTTGAGAAAGCAGTATACAAAGCCTCGGTTCACATTTACACGTTCGTCCATCAATGCCTCTTTTGCTGGCCACTGCAGTAATGTACTATTCAATGAGTGGAAACTTGCATACGCTGAAGAAGACAATTCAATTCAATTCAATTCAAAATCATTTATTCAATATAGGAGCCTGAAGCACACTTATTAAACGTCAATTCTTTTTTAAGCTACCACCGCGTCGGAACGTGTTGTCGCTGTAGAGAAGATGCGGCCAGAAACTCTACAGCATAACACGACTTAATGACTATTACAATATAAATTCTTATGCTAAGGTTATGTATATAGTAATACATAGTCTATTTAATTAAATAATTGATACTATACAGTAAACTATTTGTTAGTGACACTCAGACCCAAGCATTTTGATCATTTAAATAATCATCCAGTTTATAGTATGCTTTTTTACAGAGGACTTTTTTGATCTGAGTTTTAAACATGTTTTCGGAAAGATTCAAAATGGTCTCGGGGACATTCTGATGTGTATAAGAAATCTACAAAATGGCATTGGTCACGCGTGATGGACTAGTGGATAACACACCCTCGTCACGTAGTCCAGTCATTTTAGAGTTTCCTTGTATGGACACCCTAACAATAATTCATCTATCGCTGAGACTTTGCAGTGTGATAAAGTAAAGTATACAGATTACGGTTGACAAATAATCTAGGACCGGAAAAAATTAAACCTAGATTATTTGTCAACCGTAATCTGTATACTTATATATAAGTCTCAGCGATTGATGAATTATTGTTAGGGTCAAACCCTAAAATGATTGGACTAACGGTGGTAGTCGTGCGCCCAGTAGTGGGATACGCTGATGATGATGCCACTTGCAAAATAAACTCTATGTTTTCCATACGGTTCGTGCTAGACGGAGCTTAGTCAAGCACAGTCAGTAATTTGCATGTTACTGTACCAGGACACCATAATGGTAAGGAAGTGCGGATGCAACGTGGTGCAACTGCATTGTGTTTACAAACAACCTAACCCCTTCCTAATCAACCCCCTTCCAATTATTGATTCTTCAATCACCAGTGAACTAATAGGTAACGCTGTCTCTTTTCATCTCAATGAAAGGCTAAATCGAACCTGAAAAGAAGAAATTTAGTTATACTGTAGGATCCCACTGCTGGGCAAATGCCTCCTCTCACGAATGGATGGAGAAAGAAATAATAATTGAAAAAATGTTTTGTAGAAACCATAGATTGAATGCTACGGTGGTGCTACGACGTAGCGCTACGCATCTTCGTAGCGCTTCTAAACTATTATGAAACTGTAACAGAATGGTGTCGGTAAATTTAAGAAATTTCCAAGAAAAAGATTACGATTTGATTTTTAGGTGTACGAACAAATAAACAAACACACAAAAATTATAAATAAACGTTTATTTGGAGTCAGCCAAATCAACGTTTTTTAGAATTTTTGTGTCTGTTTGTTTGTTCCAGCATCACACATAAACTACTGGACCGATTTTGATGAAACTTATTTTGTTTGATAGCTTATAATTTGAATTAAAATCCGGTATATCAGTTATTCAGGTTATCAGTTGTTCTGCGAATTCATCCGCAGGGGATCCCGTCATTGTAGCGATACAATGACGGGAACCCCTGCGGATGAATTCGCGGGTAAACTCTAGTATTGACATAAAGTTAGGTAATGTAATGAAATAGTTGTTAGAATGTTTGGTTGAGGACATAACAGAATATAATTATTAATATTGGTACACACAGGTCCACTGGGGCCGAAGCCAACACGAAGAGGTGTCGTATATTTTAAATGTGAGATGGCGTGCACCTATCGAGGAGCTGGTGAACTTCAGGAAGTCTATTCCAGCCAAGACTGTCGCCCCGAAAAGTCGCGAAGGTCCAGTGGCGAGAAACCTTGCCTGCCGTGTAGGAGGCGATGGTTCTATCCCCGTCCAGGCCTCCTCGAACCAATGAGTTTTTAGAAATCTATGTACGATTTGTAACACCACTGGCTTTTCGGTGAAAGAAGACATCGTGAGGAAACCTGCATGCTTCAATTTCGAGGTGTGTATTGTCCATTATGAGTGGCGACGACGGGTTCACTCCCCGTCACACTGGACATGACATAATAGATTAGTCATTTTCCTACACAAATTACGTACATGTAGGTATATACCATTGATACCATACTTATATCATAATCCTATTGGGGGTTGTCATAAGTATAGCTATAAGAGAAATTAAAACTTATTACTTCGGGTCAATGTATTATATTCTTTAAAAAACGATTATAAGACATTTTTGCTATACTCAGTTTTAAAACTATACTGTGGAAAATCATCATCATCATCAAAATGATCATCAATTTTGTACCTTACATTAATATCTAAACGACTATCGGTAATCTTTTTGGTAATTAAATAGTCCAGTGGCTACAGTACTATAAGTAAAGGTGTATGTGTATAGAATGTGCGTTTCCCTAGTGACCCACATTTGTATGTACATAATGCCCACCCGGATGTGTGCGGAGCGGACATGCGCAGTGGAGTCGGAGAGCTGGCAACGTTCCTGAGCCAGCATACACACGTCAGGGGTCGTATGCACCAGGGTGACATGCCAAATGAGGAAGTAGCTCTGTGTGAGTCTGTTTTATACTATTTACTAGAGGTTACCAAGAGTTTACCCAAAAGACTCAAAAGTCAAATCATAACCATCAAACAAAAAAGTTTCATCAAAATCGGTACAGTATTTTTTGCGCGACGCTGTTACAAACAAACACATTTACAGTTTTATAATAGTATAATATGTAGATATGAATATGTGGTATAGATGATCATTATTTGCAGATTGTTATTTGTTAAATATCATATAATACACATACCTACGTAACCTTATGGTGGAACCACACTTCGTTGTGTTATTTGTTATGCGGCTACGCTGTATTCGCCCAAATATTTAAAGAACAAACAGGCCATCCACACGTGCGTGCGAATAAAGCAATTATAGACGAATTAGCCCTCCATGCTTCGTCGTATGCGGCGGCCGAATAACGCGCATAACAAATAACACATAACGAAGTGTGGTTCCACCATTAAACAAATGATTGGTCTTCGTTCTTCGTATGTAACATCAATAACTCATATTTGCAAATAAAATCGATGTCAATGTCTATGTCTGTTCTTAGTCCCCAAATGTTAATTTCATACAAAATTACAACACTTTGTATGAGAATATGAAACCTACTGGAAAGAGGGTAATGTCAGGTTCAAAGAAACCATCTTCAGTTATTGAGATTATTTCGGATAAATCATTATGGGAATTTCGAAATAAACTATCACCGTAGAGTAGCATGTGGCATGGGTGTCTATTATCAGTATCACCTAGTTTCCGAAGAAACTCTTTAGATTTGTTCCGCAGTCTGTACTCATTGGGGACTGTCTGGCCACCAGCAGCACATAGGCGGGAAGAGCTTGCAACAAGAAAATGCAGCCAAGTACTCGTTGGAAGGCTGTTGGGGACCAACGGATGACGTTATTGACAACGCTTACAACTAAGTACATAATTTACTTAATTATAGTTAGGTAGTTCCCAAAATATCTGTTCTTGGTTACGGTTTAATATATATTTCATAGTCAAGGGCTCTAGACTAGGTAATACTTTTAGTAAAAATCTTTGACTGCCTTCCACCTTCGGGAATTAATTAAAAGACGTATAAGCGTCTGTTATTTGACATGATATGTTTCAGATGTTAAAAAGACACATAGAAATGAAAAGGACTCCTGCCCGCGGAGCGACAAAAAAAACGAGTGTGCTTCAGACCACACGACTGATGTAAAACTTCCGTTCGCCACGCCCGATCACATTTTTCGTAACGCTCTCGTCGCGCATTCACCAGCTTACTCCCCAAGTCAAGCGTGTGTAAAAAGAAGTTTTACTTCAAAAATCTTTGGACAAAAGCATTAAAGCAATGGTTTTCTCTACTAGCAACGTGTACCTGAACTAAACGGGTTATTTAACCAAGGGGCCATGAAAGCGAAGATATAGCCTTGTTCAACGTCATGTAGTGAGAAAACGACCCAAGAGATACATACGGAAATGTGCTTTTGCTTTTTGTCAGTTCACAGCTAGAACAATTAAAAGTTCTATTTTTATTACGGGCAACGCACTTCATTGTTAATGATCGTATTTAATTTAATAAAATGTGTCATTTATAGTATGATACGTGAAGGTCCATGAAAAGGGGGTAGCTGTAGTTCTAGGGGTCAACCAAGTAGATACGACCACAAGAGCCCGTAACTAACATGCTCACAACCAACCTAGGCAACGTAGTAACTATTAGTTAATCTGTGCCCAGGTTCAACCCAACACGGGTGACCTAGAAGTCTAGAATAAACGACCACGTGCTTTAGCAGGCGTTGTGACTAGGATCTCAGAAGTCTCGAAATGGTGAAACGAGACAATGTGCAATGTGCAAATATGCAACTTGTTGGAGACTGTGCACGTGTACTTTCAAGCGGTAAGCCTAGAGAGAGCTATGTTTTTAAAAAGGCATTTTACTAATTCCTGGGGTTGAATCTGAACAACTGTGGTGTACTGTAAGGGATCGCTGGTTTACAAACAGTTGTCGAACGAGTATTGATGACGTTAAAAATATAGGTATTATTTTCCATTTCATTGTAGGATCAAAGGCAATAGGACAGAAGAGACAATTTTCTCGCCTTTCAAATTAAAATATCGCATGTTTTGCCAAAGACTTTTAAAGTCTTTGGTTTTTGCGGTCTGAAGGTCTATCCACATCTGAACCGTGTCTGGTTCGTGACCAGGCTGAGTGAAAATGTATGAAGTCACGTGGTAAAGTAACGTGACATCCGGGAAAGATTTTAGATTTGTTATCATATACGGATTTTTCAGTTCTGACAGTGGTATTTAAACCTTCGAGTTCGGTAGTTAAACGAAATTTTCGAGATGGCGAAAAGGCACCATACAAATATGCCGGTTGGCTCTTGATAATTACTTGTCAATATTATTTATTTCTCACAAAACCGATTATATTACAAGATACATTTTATGCCAAACTGCATAACAGTTTGTAGGCATGCAATTAGCTCTTGATAACATTTACAAACAAACACTAAACGCTAATGGTACAAACAAGTAAAGTAGATACTTTATCTGTCTATGTGCATAAAGAAATATTATTTTAAATAAGTAATATGTACATAGCGTTTCTACGTTTATGTTGTGTACTATGGATTGCCGCTTTTTCGTGTAAATATAAATCAAGATCAGCATCCTTAGAGATATCCCGCCCATACCCCGCCCCTTTCTCTTAGAAATCCTTCCACTCGTTTTTGTCCTAGTGAAACAGTGACCTGCCACGCCGAACCATCTATTGATCATGCGCAGTATCGATCAAAAGCACGTGGCGATTGTAAACATCTTAAAAGAACCCATTCTATAACTGAAGGTAACATGTTTTTTTTTTTCAAATCAGTCTAGACTGTATCGAGACAGTCTGGCTACTAACAGCACATGACTGTAAAGAGTTATAATTTATTTATTAAGTACTTTATATTTTTAACTAAGTACCTCCATTGTCTAATAGTTAAGAGCATTGGCCTCTTGACATGGGTTCGATTCTCAGGACACCCAGTGATACGTCACTTTGTGCGTTTTCCCCGGCTGGTTAGAGGTTCCACTTTATGTTTTGATATTAAATTGGTGCTTTTGCGGCCAGAAACTGTAACATTCCCCGTTCAGGATATCACCCACCTGTTGAAGAGTTGTTAATAGAAGGCGGGGCAAGTTACAAGTGGGCGTGGCTTATTACATTACTGGGGAAAATAGATTTCGGTTAGTACTACTAGTACAATAAGTTATTTCAATAGAACGACGGATTTTATACAGTGCATTATACCAAGGCAGAATGAAGCTAAGGAGGTTTAAAATGGGAAATCTGAAAACTTTAACGGAATACGAGTATTATAGAGGCCACTTTACCTTCTCCCGGTATCCCATCCACCAAAGCAGAGATGAGCGCTATAAAAGTCAACGCTATCCTACCTACATAAAGTTTTAATTTCGGTAGGCTAGTGAACATGAAGAATATCTAAGACCCTGAGTTCGAACCAAAAGTGGCGCCCAACTTGGGGTCACATACTGTGCAAGAAACTTAAACACTTTAAAAAAACAGATAGCATTGTATTCCTAAAAGTACAACAAACGAACTTTGCCAAATACTGGAGAATCTATTATTTATTTTCATGCTCTCCAATCGTTTGTTTCCCTACATCCGTTCGTTCCAGCTGTTCAAATTTGCCAGCGCATTCCGATATCACGACATCCGTGTACTAGGAACCCATGATGACATTCAAGATAATAATCTTGTATAAAGCTCACACTAACAAAACTGCGCTACACATACAAGTTTATGCAGTTTCTAATAAGTTGTGTGCATTGTTATTTCAGGGAGATGATAGGGGTTGTAACAACGAGCGGGTACAACTATGGTCACGTACCCCTTCCACCTAGACCGTGGTCAATATATTTTCCAGCTGAGCGATATCCTTGAGTACTCTGAATGCCTGGTAGAATAGCTGCTTGTTTTTGTAATTCTAAAGCGCTTCGCTAGATAGCCGCTAAAATATCAGAGCTAACGGAATATTATTTCGATAAAGATTAGACGTTTTATTAAGGTATATAGTAGATTACACACCGAGGGCAGGAAAGTACGAAAGGTCTCAGATCGTTGACCGAGGCGAAGCCAAGGTTGGAAATTTGAGCATTATTTTGACAACCTTCTTCGAGATAAATCGAAATTGCTGCAGGTAACTACTATGCGAGCAGTATGAATATCCATATCTGTCGTGGTTTAGCGGCCAAATAAAAAAAAACCTAGAAGGTAACATATCAAAGGTTTTATTTAAATTTCGAACTGGCTTGCGAATGGACACTTTAACCACAGGTTAATAATAAGTTACTGGCTTTAACGCAGGAAAAATCAGTTGACTACATAAAATATATTTTAGTTTTAACTGCTCAGTAAATAAAGGCCACACACACACAAGGCACATTGGAGCGATTTTATAGAGCGATAATATCGCTGCGATTTTTCGGTAATTGTTTCCAGTACATTTTGTATGGGGACGCGCGCGATCCTACACACTGCCGCGATATTATCGAGCGATAATATCCATGCCTACCGCTACCGCTTTGACTAGGTAAGATATAGCCCATGCACCCTCCCTGAGGGTTTCCCTGTGCCCTGCAGTGGGACGTATATAGGCTGTGATGATGATGATGAAGTAAAATAGAAGCCTTGAAGTTAGTATTATTCCCATTTATGTTTCGATTGTACCAGGAGATCATAACCAGTGAGGAAATCGTAGTAATGAGCTTCACACGATGCCACAGATTACGTACGATGCAATACTAGAAGTGCATCTAGTGTTGGATTTTGAGGGGTCAAACTCAAATCAAAATAATTTATTCAATATAGGAGCCCGAAGCACACTTATTGTGTAATGTCAATTCTTTTTTAAGCTACCACGGCGTCGGAACGTGTTGTCGCTGTAGAGAAGATGCGGCCAGAAACTCAAACAACATAACACGACTTAATGACTATTACAATAGAAACAAAGACAAATTTTTTCATACATATAAAATCATAACCATAACTCTCACACTACGAACAAGTCTAAATGACTTAACTATTCTATGCATATGACCCCCCTTTTCCACCCTTCAATCCATATCTGTTTGTTGCAGTTGAACCTGCGCAGTTGGAGAATATACACGTGAGAAGTAGGTTAGGAGGTGAAAATATTCAGAACGACCCAGGAATCAATCGATTTAGCATAGCATATGCTCACGACTATATTCCCCGAGGGGGTAGTCAGAGATATTCAGAAACCTCAGAACATCCACGTTTCACCAGTAGTACTGAAACTCTGTCCAGTGTGACGGGGGGTGAGCCCGTCGCCACTTATAATGGACTGTGGGTACAATACACGCCTCGAAATTGAAGCATGCAGGTTTCCTCACGATGTTTTCCTACACCGAAAAGCCAGTGATGTAACAAATCGTACATAAATTCCGAAAAACTCATTGGTACGAGTCGGCTTGGACGGGGATCGAACCATCGCCTTCTGCACAGCAGGCAAGGTTACTCGCCACTGGACCACCACGGCTCATCAATCGATTTTCGTTATTAAAATGAAGACAGTAGGAGTTTTGTCAGGGGACATATTGATCAGAGGCCACCACGTGGTTCCGTCGGAGGCGCCGGTGTTACAACCGGCGTTTGTACTAGGAATACATGAACAATGAAGAGTTTAATATCCTTTTATCATAGTATTATTTTCAACTTGCAGAAATTCAGGTGATTCTGGCAGCCCATCGTGTTAACAGCGAGTAGGGGTAAAACCCCTTTTACCCCTACTCGCTGTTAACACGATGGGCTGCAAGCTTCACCTGAATTTCTTTAATTAGGTAAAAAGCAAATGATAGTGTGCTCCGGAAGATGCAGAATAATTACTAAGATGCTTCTCGATACCTACTTCAAGCCTACCTCATTCAGGCCCAAGGAGATCGCCAATTTATGTTTCGAATATTAACAAAATACTTACAATTAAAAGATTCTTTAAAAAAAATGTTTATAGTCTGTCTATAAAGTCTTGGCAAAAAATGAGGGCGCTCTCCACGCAAGAACGTCTAAATCAAGAATAACCTGGCAACACCACCATACTAAAATGATTAGTTCCTCAAACATTCATGCCACGACTTTATAGACAGACTAAACCTTTCGAAGTAGAGAAACAACAACAACATACCGCACCCTTTCGCACGATTCGCAGCGTTCAACTTCTAATAGTTCAAAGTCCAAACAGGTTAACCTGACCTGTCGCCGTGTGTACATGTGGGAAAATCATTAACAATTATTGTTTTTATTACTAAAGTTGAGCGCATTAACTATTTTTTTTTTTTTATATATCCTATTTTATGTCCCACTGCTGGGCAAAGGCCTCCCCTCTTTTCCTCCAATCTTCCCTACCCTATGCAACGCGAAATCAGGCCAACCGTTCAGGAAGGTATTCAAGTCGTCACTCCATCTTCTCTTGGGTCTTCCTCGACGTCGGCAACCGTCTTGTGGAACCCATTCAGTGGCCATCTTGGTCCACCTCTCCGGGTGCATTCGGCAGATATGTCCTGCCCAATCCCACTTTAGCAGAGCTGTTTTTAGGCCTACGTCCGCTATACCAGTTTTGGAGCGCAGATCTGTGTGTGTGTGTGAACTATAGAACAATTTAATTTCGGTCAGCACTACTGAACTCCTGAAGTATGATTTTTGAAAGTCAAATCAGCAGTAGAAGGATTGGATATGAAGGATAGGTATAGGATCTTCATAGTAATTTAAACATTTTCAACTGCTGAGCTCAGCGAATGAGTTTCAAAAATCGCACTCCAGGTATGAAAATCAATGTTAATATTTATTGTACAGGTTTTTCAGGCTACGGCATCCGTTATTCATTGAAACTACTAAGAGCGTTTTTGTTTTATACCTATTATAGAAAAGTTTTAGATTTTTCACTTAGTAGTTCACAAATTTGAGGGTAGGCCCTATTTTTTGCGTATATACTTTGGGCGCAGATATATCATCGAGTAGGTACACACGTAAGTAAATCTTCTGCCTATCTCATGAAGCTACTCCATTCAGTAACTTATTCTCACAAAAATAAGTAGATAGGTACTATGTTAACTTTTCAACAGTTGGTATTGTTATCTAAAAGATGACAACACACGATACGATGGGAAACATCGTGAGGAGCGTTGCTTGCTTCTATGTGTAGGAACATAATAATATCTGCGGAAATTATGTCGCCTAATTTCGGTAGGTGTGTTTCTACCTACATATTCAAGGCGTGCATTGTATCCGTGAAAACGGATTCACTAAGGTGTGGTGTCGCTGTGT
The DNA here is from genome assembly GCA_963693445.1 of Agonopterix heracliana. Taxonomy (NCBI): domain Eukaryota; kingdom Metazoa; phylum Arthropoda; class Insecta; order Lepidoptera; family Depressariidae; genus Agonopterix; species Agonopterix heracliana. The sequence goes on from OY856307.1 coordinate 702,436, forward strand.
CTGACACATTGAATGTACTTCAGCACTCGTAGTATGCTGCACGTGATACGGCTGTATCACGTCTTTTATCTCGTTCGTTCGCACGCAAATAGAAAGAGAGCTAAGGTGTGATAGCTTGGTGATAGCCATAGACAAATTACTCTAGCGATAGACACGCTCGTTCAAACAAACAACATGTCACACAAAACAGCACAAAATGACACATTGCGGTCTATCATTGCCATAGTGACGAAGTGAACTCGGGAACATCAATCAGGTGCGTACACCTCATTCAAGTGGAACATGTTGCTTCTATGCAAGGGCCAGTCTATCGCTAGAGTAATTTGTCTATGGTGATAGCGCTGTATCACTGTTGCTAGCTATGCTGGGCTCTCTGGGATATTCTGAATCGAATATTATAGTACACGAAATGATAGTTGACAGTTTAGGATTATATGGTCGGGACTTTATGTGTGGTACCTAGTATCTCTGACTACCTCCTTGGAGAATTTAGTCGTGATGCTGAAAGGTACAGATACACTTTTACTTCGTATACTTTACTGTAAAACGTTACAAACTAGGTTAAATAATTAAATTGTCATTCGAAATGAAAAATTATAAGAGAAACCCAAACAAGGTAATCAACTCTGTCGCTGGGGAACAGCGCGACCGTAATAGATCTGTTAAAAACTCATTGTTCACATGTCTTTCAGACAGGGAGGGGTTAGAACAAGTTAAGTGGGCGGGTCGTGGAAGACAAGGATAGTATCATAGTTATCGCATCCTCTATCTCTATCGCGGTCTCTTTCTTTTTGCGTGCGACCGAATGAGTTAGCAGGCGCGATAAAACGTTTATCGAAGCGCCATGCCGCGAGCACATGTTGGTGTTTGTTCCATTGGGACGGATTGTACATTCAGTTAGTTACTAAGTACTATTTCTTAAATTGTGGCTAGGGTAACAGAAGTTATTGAGAGATTTACAATTTTAAGGGCCTGTTTCACCACTTCCGAAAAAGTTCTTGTTAGCTTATCCAAAAGTGGTGAAGCAGGCCTATAATATTATTTAATCAGTAGTTCGTCATGACTTACCTACTAAGTTTTGGATGCCAGGTTTAATACAAGTTCCTTCACATTTGCATCCACATAATCTTCGAATTTCTTAATATACCAACACAAATTCTGTTATCTTGATTAATTCAGAACAGTCCGGTCATTCTGTTCGTTTCCAACGGAGTCTGGATTCCAGATGTCTTACGAGAAATTGTCCTACCAGGAAACCATAATTAAAGCGTAGCTGTCTGCCAGGATTTCAAGGGTATTTCGCGTCATACTATTACTTTTACTATACCAGCTCGACCATTATGATAGATCAAAGATCAAATAAAGTAAAGCCTACACTTAGATGACCCACTAGTTCTTTATTCGCTCTAACATATGACGTTATCTTTTTCTCTCTTATCCGGTTCGTTGGTCTGACGACGTAGTCAGACTGGTACCAGGATTTCATAACAAATGAGGGAGATCAACTCAACACAGAGGAAACATACATCGTTTTTTTTAATGGCATTAAAAAACTGCAAAGAAAGAAAGTTAACAAAACCCTCGAATTGTTTAACCTTGTTCAATTATTAGTACATACCGTATGTATATTACGGTTCCAACATGTACCGCTGCACTCTCTCATGCCGCACGTGTGCTATCATGTGGCTGGCGTATCCAATTTTCGCCATGAATACGTCAGCACACGTTCCCACATATGTGAGATGAGAGACATAGTAAGTAAGTTCTATATCTGACGGAACTATCCGAGACCAACTACTTAACGTGCCTTCCGAAGCTCAGAAACGCTCGATATGAAATACCACTAAACGGTCACCCATCCAAAGACTGACCGGACCTGACGATGCTTAACTTCGGTGATCGTTTCCAATACCGAAGCTCCACTATGCCAACGAGCGATGAGAGACATACAATAATAAAGTCTTCATCTGTAACTTGAAGGTAACAAGGTGAACGCAACTCATGTCTAAAAGAGTATGTAATTTCTTCAATAACTTAAGGCCAGGTTATCCAAGTGCAAGCGTCTTTTTCTTGCAAGCATTATGTTTGCAATTAGCCATCCCGCTCCAATTGAAAGCAGGATCGCAAAAAAACGTGTTTTTCATCAATATCTTTGCTCATGGGTGTTTCTGAGCTCAAAATTCTACGGAGTTCACTAGAAATATTTAATGTATTTAGTTAAGTACAAGAATAAAAAGTTAAATATCAGCAGTTTAATCATAGTATTGAAAAAAACGTAACAAAAAGGGGTAACTTTGGGATTTTTTTCTATCTATTAAACTTAATTTAATCGTGTAATTGAGCACGGTCGCCTATCAGCCAGATCCTTAAATAAGACATAATTGGTTTTCAGACTTTAAAACACAGTTTAAAACACTTTTGTTCGTGTTCAAAAAACGGCCTCGACCGGATAACAGCGTCTTAAGTTATATTTACAATAGTAAGGGCTTGTTTCACCACTTCTGGGTAAGTTCTTGTTAGCTTATCCGACAGATAGTGTGGCATATTTTGTATGAAATTATGTCAAAATATCTGTCGGATAAGCTAACAAGAACTTATTCAGAAGTGGTGAAACCGGCCCTAAGTATATACAACTTATGGCTAAAAATAAAATGCATGTAATGCATGTAAAAAGTTGTACGCCCAAAACGGCAGAACATAGCGCACTTATAAATACTATGTAACATCTGTGTTTTTCATATGCACTTAACCACAAATAAATACCGTTATTTCACAAATAAATATATTATGAATAATGAATTATAAATATGGCTATGGCTATGGCAAAAAATATAAACAATTTATGTAATACGTATCTATAAGTTTATTTACTTTCAGTTCTAGCTGGCAACGTCGCATTGAATATTCAGCAGTCTGGTATACCAGGATAACAGGAAAGTACAGGAAGTTTATGTCTAGAATTCTAACTGCAAGGCATGATTAAATAACTAAATGTATAACTTTACTGTCTCATCTGAAAACAGAAATGAGCTCCATGTTGGGCGCCACTTTATTGCAGCATAGTGGCGCCCAACATGGGACCGAATGTTTTATCAATCCTCTCTGACAAGCATCATCATCATCGTCAATTTGTACATCGCATGGTAGACTATCCCTCAATACATCGCTTGAAATAAAAACTACAAATATGGAGGATCTTTTTACGTACATAAGTTGCCGTCTCGTCCTTACGATTCTCTATATAACTGACTAGTTGGATGTTTTTTGAATTAGTATAAAAAAACAGTTCGGTGATTGACTGAACGACTGACTGACAGACAAACGCACAGTCTAAGGGTCGAGACACATTTACCGACGACGACCGACGGTGGTCTCAACCTTAAATCTCTGAAGATGGAAACATGAAATATGAATAACAGAGGATGTAGGGGTGCACTAAGAAAAGATTTTTCGAAAAACAACCCCTAATCGGGCAACTAGTGAACGCGCTGGGTGCAACGGGGTGTTCAAGTTGTTCGAAATCTGCTCAGACGAAGTCGCAGGTCAGGCTAGTTTAATATTATATTATAAGTAAGCTACACAAACGGCTGCAGTCAAAATCTATCATCATTATTAGTTGGTAGTGTTGGTACTGTAAGTACAGTTTGTGACCCAGAACTTGCCCTGGAGTGCGATTTTTGAATCTCATTCGGTGAGCTCAGTAGTTAAAAATGTCAAAATTATTATGGAGATATGCATCTTTGTACTGCTGATTTGTCTTTCAAAAATCATACTTCGGGAGTGCGATTTTTGAAAGTTAAATCGGCACTGGAAAGATGCATATAGTAATTTTGACATTTGTTACTGCTGATTTCAATGACATTAAAAAACCGCACTCCAGGACTATCTTTCTCTATGCTCCGACTAGCCACGCCCACCTGCACTCGCCCCGCCCTATCCTAGCAACGTGCTTTTGTCACAACTGCGCGTGACACAAACCATTTAATAGTAAAATTGCTGTTAGACTGCGTTTCTACCAGAGATGTGCGAGGTGGCGAAGCGGTGAGCGAGGAAACAATCCGCCAATAGCGCGCTCGCTCGATCATACGTCATTGGGAAATTGAAGCATTCCCATTGGCCGATTTTTTCCTCGCTCACCGCCTCGCTACCTCGCATATCTCTGGTGGAAAAGCAGCCCAAACATGTTGGCAACAGATACCGACTCTGAATAGATATGCCTTTATTGGAGGCTACTGCAAGATGATCAAGTGAGAGAAAAATGTTAATTACCTTTTTTTTTAAATTCTAATCTGGTAAAATATTGGTGTTGTGACCACACTAATAATATGAATTCCTTATTCAGCACATAGGATCAATGTATTCATATTTTAAATGAAAACTCCTCGCGATCATAGTTTCCTTGTGACGGCATATCAGTTGCTACTTGCTATATACCAATACCACAGACTCCATTAGGCTATGGTGGGGAAGATGACGTTAGAATGTTTTCTCCCCTCCGGACGGAAAGCGTCAATTGTCGTCCCACTACGCTTAACGAAGTTGCCGCTTTCTACCACTGTCGAGGAGAAAAATAGTATACTAACCTCGGACAGTAATTATGATCCCATGTGATCTGAGGCCTTTCTTACTTTCCTGTCCTCGGTGTGTAATCTACTATTTCTCAAACATGCTTGGAAATTTGAGCATTATTTTGACAACCTCCTAGAGATAAATCGATATTGCTGTACTGGCCAAAAACATGCGAGCGCAGCCGGCAAAAATCAATATTTAAAAAAAAAAAAACAAAAAAAATTACATAGTAAACTCATATCTGTCGTGTAGGTAATTTAAAAATGGAACGATCTTTTACCTGTGCTTTTACTCCGAAACATGGTAACCAAGGAGGTAAATTATCAATGGTTTTATTTAAATTTCGAACCACCTAATGTTTTTTTGTTTGAAATTTAGGTATTGTGAACAATTCTTCTAATTGTTTCGGTCGCGTTAGGGTCAGCGCACACCGAGGCCATGCGGAGAACCTGTTCGAGCAGTTTTCATTAATCAATTGACAATGAACTCAATGACAATTGAAATAGAGTTGAACACAGCGTGCAACAGATCCCTGTCCCTGTGACGTGTTCGCATTATTTAAACACCCTCCTAGAGGGTAGGCCTGTGCCCTGCAGTGGGACGTATATAGGCTGATGATGATGCTTTATTTGGAGTCAGAGACATCTAAAAACCATATTGTTATCTTTTTCTTGTAAATATCTTCAATGTCCAGACGCACTTCTGTTACATTTTTATTGGAAATAGTTTAGATTAGCTGTTATTTTTATCGCGACGTGGATATTCTGAGGTATCAGAATATCTCTGACTACCCCCTCGGGGAATATAGTCGTGAGCATATGCTCTTATGCTTTTATCGCGATTTCAACATTGGCCCCATAAAGAAAATTAATTAGTTTGATGGTCTGATCATCCCATTAAAAAACTGTCAGCTTATAAAAGGACCCAATATAACATAATTTTAGGCTGATTGATGATTAGACCCTTTTGAATATAAAGTCAGCCTGCGTATCCAAACATACTTGAACTTATAGTAAAATCGATAGCGCATCCCTCTCAAATACGTTGCAATTGTTTACATTGTCTCGTTTCACCACTTCGAGACTTCTGGGATCCTAGTAGCAACGCCTGCTAAACCACGTGGTTCTTTATTCTAGACTTCTAGGTTCTCGGTTGGATCCCTAGGCTTTGCGCATGCCAGTTACAAGGCTATTTTGGTCGTATTAAGTTGCCCCTACTTTCCCGGTGAATTTACTATACATACATGTCACATTTCCACTCCAATAACTCATTTCAGTACTTCTAAAAAGATCTTACAAAATCTCTCAACTTCTGCTTTCACGGGTGATTATCAAATACTTTCTCACACCCAATTCTACACCTTTGGAGCAGAAAAACCGGTAAAGCTCGAGATGCGTTTTGGAACCGAGCCGGACCATAAACACATAATATATCTCATTCTTTCTTGAAGGCCGTATGCAGCTAGGCTAGGTGTAGTTGCATTTTATAATCGTTGTGTTGGCTATATCCTCACTGTCATGCTCTCCTGGTAAAATAACCAGCTTAGTTCAGGGTACCCGATTGTAATAGACAAAACTGCAATTTGTCTTGTCTTTTCTACAACAAACAAAGCATATCGCATGTAGGAAGACGTACTGGAAATGTTATAAGTCTTTCTTTATAATAAGTAAATGATCTCAGGACCATAATCCCTTACGGGATGGTCAGAAACCTTGCTACAACTACAAACTGTCTTTTTAAGCGAGCTGTTGTAGCAAGGTTCACTTTTATAGATAGGTAAGTTTCATTTACGTCAAGTGAAAAAAATAATAAAAAATCATGAGATTTGACAACCACAGGAAGAAATAAGGTGGCTGGACCATTCTAAGCCGGCTTTCCAATCAAATAATGCCAAAGCCTGACCATCATAGCTAGCATGCCACAGTGATACAGCGCTATCACACCTTAGCTCTCTTTCTATTTGCGTGCGAACGAACGAGGTAAAAGACATGATACAGCCGTATCACGTGTTGCATGCTACCAGTGCTGGAATATAAAAATCCTGGTTTGGGTACGCTGCAATCGACTATAACCATTAATGTCAGTATTCCAAGTACAAAAATTTGTTCCAATGATTTTCCGCAACATGGCGAGGTTTTTTATTTTTCTGGTCGGGCTTTAATACGATATTGCTATCATTACTAAATACCGTAATTAAATGCAGTTTAGCTACACAGTTTAAAAACTACGAATAATTTTAAGAGGCAAAAAACTGAATCATGATAGGTATTTATTTATTGAGACTATAATATGGGTACCTATTTGTTAGATTTTAGGCAGGGAGAAATTAATAAAGTCGTCGTTGCTCCACAAAAACCATACAACGTGACCTTGACTCACTGCATTTGCTTGCCTCCAGCTCCTGTCGCCTATGTGCTTCTGGTTGCCAGACAGTCTCGAATGAGTACAGAGTTCGGAACAAGTAGATGGGTTCGGAAGTTAAACCGTAAACAAATAAATAAGACGGGAGAGTTGAAAGGCTCTGACCAGTCGGGTAAGGTCGGTTTATGTAGGAGAGGAGATAGGGAAAATACACGAGATTTTGTCGTCGTTGGGATTCAAAGTATCGAAATTGCCAAGACACCGATTTTTATTAGGTAGCCTGTTCAATGTCCCACTGCTGGGCAAAGGCCTCCCCCTTTACTCTCAAATTTTCTTCCAATCTTTGTCCCTATACAGGGTGTAACAAAACGTGCTTCAGACCATTGAACTGAACAACTTTCACCATGGAGCCAACGTAGAGAAAAAATAAAAAAAAACTGCTGTCCCATACGTTTGAGTCGAGTAAGTACTGCAGTTTTGTATGAGACATTAGATTGTTTTTATTTTGTCTCGACGTTTGCTCCATAGTGAAACTTATTCACTTCAATGGTCTGCAGCACCTCCTTAAGTATTACTAGGATGTTTTGTTACACCCTGTATTTTACATTCAAATATTAAAGATAGGTCATTTGTGTCGGTGTCATACAAATTATCTTCTGGTGCTTGCTATGAAGCAGGTAAGCTAATTAGCTTACGTGCGTAATTGTAGTACTTAATTATAAGTACTCTGTGCTTAAACTGTTAGAAAGAGTGGTCACGGTACCAAGTAATCCAAGTCTTATTTCGTCCAAGAGCAATTTAATCCAAGTATCATTCTGTCCAGATGCAATTTGGCCCAAGTTTTAACACACTTGTGATAGCACCAAAGCATCTTTATAAACCAGGGTCCCGGGTTCGAATCCCGGTTCGGTCATGGATGTTATATGTTCGTGCCGTTGTTGTATGGTTTCCATAATAAAAGCGTTTAGTGCTAGTTTGGGATCATTACAATGTATGTGCCTGTGAGCGTTATTTATTTATTTATTTATTTTATTTATAAAATTGTCTTTGTTCAGCTATAGTGTACCTACTGTTTAGTCCTATGACAATCATGATCACCTTCTTGCCTTACCCCATACTTGGGGTCGCCGCAATGTGTCAATAATGAAATAATAATGTCCAGAGACCTCGGTGCATTAATGCATCATACTCTCTCTCACCTACTGCTTTCTCTACACTGTTCATGGTATCCTGGTACATTCGCCGGCTCGACCTCGGAGCTCAGGGGAGCCGTGTGGATATAACCTAGGTTATCCAGTGTTCGTAACCTATATTCTGTGCCTAGACTGTAAGGACGTGTTTATTATCCTCACAGGTAGGTCAATAGGTCGGTAGGTATTGTGGTATTATCATAAGGTAAGCTTGGTTAGTATGCATTGCGTAACACGAATGCATCGTGTAGGTATGTGTTTAAAGACTTTATACGTTTCACTAGTAGTATCGAAATTAAATATTATTAAATACTAGCTGCTGCCCGCGACTCCGTCTGCGTGGATCTTAAAAAAAGTATTCTATGTGTTAATCCAGAACATATTCTATCTGTGTGCCAAATTTCATCCAAATTCGTTCAGCCGTTTATGAGTGATTGAGTCACAAACATCCGAACATCTAAACATCGTCACAAACTTTCGCATTTATAATATTATAGTAAGAAGTAAGATAAGATAAGAAGTAAGATTCATGACTCGTGGAATGTAGTCGTAAGCATACAAACTGGCACAGCTACTAGCATATACGTCATGTAACCCTAGTACAAGCAACGTGCTGGACAGATTATGTAGACTGGGAAACGTTGCCAGATCTCCTGCCCTACTGCGCATGTCAAAAGACAAAGAATACGAAATGTAGGCCAGTGGGGCACGAAATAGATAACTAACCTTACTGGGGAAAGGTCATTTCTACATTCATTCGTATCCAAGGAAAATGCCTCCTACTCAATTCTAATACAAACTTGGAACTAATAAAGCCGGCCAAGAGCGTGTCGGATTCGCCCATGATAGGGTCCCGTAGCCAATAGTCATTGTACTTACTCGTATAAGTAGGAAAACTTAAAAAAAAAATTTTCTTACTAATAAATATTTCAGCGCGCCAATGATATCGTGATTTAATGTCGTTCAGCGTTATTACAATCGGGAAAATTCAATTTATTATTAGATTGTTCCGACACTGATTGTGCTACAGCGTTCGTTTTGCCAGATTGAGTAGAAAACACAAACAATTTCCACAACCCCCTTTACGTTGAAATTTTCGTTGGATGGGAGAGGGTCGTTCTTCTTGCCAAATTTTGATTCAATACGTTCAAAACTGAGGGAGTAATTGTGGCGGGGCATACAGACGGACAGACAGAATGGACGAAAGTATAAGGGTTCCTTGTTTGACTACATAATCTTAAAATGACGTTAGACTTAGGTTTGAACTACACATGGCCCAATAGTAGGACGAAATACCTTGGAGGCATCTTTTATTTTTCATTTTCGACTCGATTTGTATAAAATTTACCGAAACCGAAACCAAAGTCATACTTCTAAATCAAAGATAACGTATTTTCAAGTATTTAAAAAAAATATCGTTTTAGAAGGAGGAAAATAATTTCCGATTCTTGGTATTTATAATCACGTATTCACCATTAGGTTATCTAGTGAAATCATAAAAAAAATCTATAAAAAGTACTTATGTTCATTCTTTTTAATCGAAAATACGGCACACGCACGCACTTTTCGGAGGGCTGGGCTGTCGCGTTTCTCATAGAAAATATTCGTCTGGACCTTTGGCCCCTTAAATATTAATTTTATTTTGATCGAAGCTTAAATAAAGAAATTAACTTATTATAATCGAGTCATAGTGGCTACGAAGTTCGTAGGTATTCGTAGCGTTACGTCGTAGCATCGTCCGTAGCGAACATGAATAGCCCAAACAGAAACGTATGCTAAAAATTATGTTGAAATAATACATTATATAATAATACAGAACCACAATCCCTTTCGGAGTGTTCAGAAATGTTTGCTACGACTACCTATACGAGTATTTTAAATCTTAGGTCGAAATGTAGTAAAAAGTTGTATGTGACAGTCTTGTTACAGTTAGCAATTCGGTTCTGGCACTCGCCGGCCGTTGCCGCTACACGCTCGATCCGCTCGCTTGGCTCGTGCGCTGTGGCTGAAAGAAACCTGCTCGTCGCTCCCTTAGGCCACTCTTCGCTAACCAAACCAACAGAGTCGGATCTTTAGTTTTCACCCCCTAGCGGGTCAAAGCCTCGAAGCAGAAGAACATTTGACTAACAAAACTTGCTCCCCAGAATGTCCCCGAGCCTGTATAATACAGGCTACAATAATTGTAAGTAAAAACTCGCCAAGTGCGAGTCGTGGCACGAGGATTCCGTACCACAATGCTAAAAAACTAAAATGTTTTTGCCTGGGCCTACTTGGCCGGTTTTTATTTTTTGTTGTTTTACTTTAGAGTATGCTCTAAAGATGCTCTCTATATGTTCACACGAAGGTTGACGCACAGTATGAGCGACGTTGCCATTTCGACGGGGAAGATTGGAAAGGGAAGCATCTTTCAGCAACAGCTTGTAGGTGGGCGTATCTTCTGTGACGTCATGTGCACACGTGCCTCTCAGTTCTGGTACAGACAAATTGAAGCGCTATCGACAAACAATATACCGCATTGACTTTTTATTACTGTTAAATATCCTGAAAGTCATAGTTCCCTGGTAATTCATTTTCGTTATCGACATGTTGGAGTCGCGTTCAGTCAGGGGTTCTTGGAACTTAATAGAAAACCGATCATGTGTTAGTATCACCTTCATGAAGGGTTCTAGAAAGTTATCATCATCATAGCCTATATACTTCTCACTGCAGGGCACAGGCCTATCCTCACGTAGGGTGTATGGGCGTTAGTCCACCACGCGTGCCCAATGCGGATTGTTAGACTTCAAATACGCATTGCAATTTCTTCTTCACGATGTTTTCCTTCACCGTTTGAGAGCAGTCGGTATTAGATCATTGACCTCTTATAACAGAGGTATTACGTACATAAGTTAGAAAAACTCATTGGTACATGGCATGTGGTCCGTGCGGATTCGAATCCGAACCTCATGATTGAGTTTCCATAGCTCTCCGCAATGCGCCACCGACGCTCTCAAAACCGACGTTCGGAAAAGTATATTTATAAAAGCAAGGACAACTAAATGTGAGCATTGCTACAACTTCATTCCTAGAAAGTTTGTAGTTGTAGCAATAATCCCGACCACTCCGAAAGGGCTTACCATGAGTTTATGTATGCATGTATAATAAAAACATGCCTAAATACAAAGCATGTACAAACCAACCTAACATATTCCAAACATAATTTATATGCAGTGGTTTCGGCTTAGAATGTATCACCCATTTCTTCTCGTAGGTGTCGTATGTCACTACTAGGGGATAACGTTTCTTTTGCTGTGTTTTTGTGGGTGAAGGGCTAGTACTTTTTAATACTTCTTTCCATGCTAACATGAGCATTTCCACGCGGACGAAAGCTAGTTATATCATAAAAACCGCACCGGTATTTCGATATTGAAACCTTAGATATTGAAACGTTTCAATTACTTAGTGCAGCGCGCCACAATACAATCTCTGTGATATGAAAACTCTTCGTTTCTCTCTCATTTTTACACGAACTGGCAACGCTTTTAATACATAATTTCAGCAGTCCACTGTACCAGGGTATCATGAAGCCGAGGAAATATGCACTACAGTGCAGCGTTGCACACACCCCCCTAGTATTGATTCTGTAAAAGTCTATTGAGAAAGGGGTAAAGGAGACCTAGCTTACTCTGTCACTACCTAGCGATCTGGCAACGTTGAACCGCTCTAGGTTACGACTTCATGATGCACTAGGACTTGATGAAATAGGAATGACTGTGGTTGTGTGCAACGTAAATAAAACTACATACAGGCTAGGAATATAGTACACCTATATTCGTAGCATATAGGTATACTAGGATTTCCTAGAAACTAATGCAGTTCTAGCCTCGTTGTTTTATGTTTTCCTCGGATAGTACTGCACCATCCCGTTGCACTTAGCGTCTCGGTGCACTTTCACTTAGCGATGCAGTAGGTACTTATAAAAATATAATAATTATAGTCATCCATGAAAATTTCTATCGATTTAGGTATGAAGAAATAGATATCTCATGTACTTACCTACTCATTTTATAAAGATATTCCATGTATTTTTTAGATTTTAGAACGAATTTAATAATTTTCTCCCCTCCGGACGGAAAGCGTCAATTTTCGTCCCGCTGCGCTAAACGAAGTTGCCGTTTTCCACCTCCGTCGAAGAGAAAGATAGTATACTAACCTCGGGCAGTAAATAAGAAAGCCTCAGATCACATGTTTGTTGACCTCGGCTGAGATCTGAGACATTTCTTACTTCCTGCCCTCGGTGTGTAATCTACTATATCTGAGTTGCGTAGTTGGCAAAGACGGGATTAAATAAACAGATATTTATGTTAAGATAAGCCGTACCATAAAGTTACAATTTTGGAAGGCCAGCCATTTTTCGATTTTGGTATTATTTCCCGAAATAAACGAGAGCGCAGTAAAGTCCTTGAAAAACTTACAACAATACTATAACTGCTATATTATTATATTCCAACTGTTACGTGAAATTATGAATCCTAGTTTATATGACGCTCGGGAGCGAATATTTATGATTTTCTGACGTGTTTAACTCGTTATTATGATGATTTCGAATCAAAAATATAAATAAAATATGCGGGCACCCTGTATTTCGCTTTTACTGATCTATCTATTTCAAATTGAACACTCTGTTAGATTCCAGGTCTGAGAACAAAGCCCTTACCTCGATATCCTCCTTGTTGGGCAGCAAAGGAGCTTCCAGGATGTTCTTCAAACAGAAGTCCTCGTTGTCCAGCTCGAAGATGTACTTGGTGACCTCCATGATGCGCTGCCAGTGGCGCGGCTTCATCGCCTTGTTCGCCATCAGCTCCAGCAGAGGGCACATGTCGTTGAAATCGTCGATCGTCTTCTTCAGCGCGAAGAATGCTGGCCATTCTTTGAGGCTGGTGGGGAAAAAAGTATCAGATGCTATGTAGACTATTAACCAACAAATAAGGAATGACATTCAAAACATCGGCTACTTTCAGACTCCATTTATAATCGACTTTAATCCAATTATATCGTCAATTTTCTGTTTCCTCTACAGCCTAATCATAAAACATGGTTTTGTAGGACTATGATTAAAAATTGTATTTCCAAACGTATTATTAAATAAACTAAAAATAAAAATATATATCAGTCGTGGACTCGTTTCACACTTATTAGTATACATTTAGGGGTTAGAACGCCGAGAGTTTTAAGAACTTGGAGGGTTTTTAGGTGAAGAAAAACATCTAAAAAGAAGCCAATGTACTTACTTCCGTTTCGAGGTGTATATTATAGGTACTTCATCACGAAATACAATGGCAAATATAATAAATAAGCTTTACGCCCCGAAAGGCTGTAGCAGGGTTCCCATAGTAAGTCTGCCTTTCCATCAACATTTTCCTATTCTTTGTGATGCTCTACTTCTTGCACAAAATCAAAAACATGGGAGCCATCACGAAAGCTAGTACCCTCCTGGTTTGCTTTTCCATGATATGCCCATTTGTTTCTTTGTGATTCTTTTACTATTAACAAAAACTACAAAAGAAAGCAAAGTCGCTGCTACAAAAGCTAGCACCTCTGGAATACCGTACTGACCCTTTAGGCAGCTTCCTACATCTGTTCTGGAACTCCATGAGCTCGTTATTAATCTCCTCGATGTTGACCTCGCCCCAAGGTATGTCGTAGTAGCTGCTGACCCGGTCGATGACGTCATTGTATAGCTTGTAGAGCTTCTGCAGCAGATTGAGCTCCTTCCTGATCTGCGCGAGCTCGGGGTACTCCGTGTGGGGGAGGCCGAACAGCTCCTCGCCGTTCTGGTAGGTCTGCAGTTTACGCCACATGCCGTCGAAGCGATTCTGTTGAAAGGAATCTTGTTTGAGGGTTAATGATGGAGGGTGTCGATCCAGATTAACTAGAAGGGGAAGATAAAGTGCTGCTGTCGCTTACGTTATAATCATTCTTTCATGTGCATTGACAGAACAGTATTCGTTAGGTATTACATAAAATCGAACTTTTTGGAAAATTAATTTAATGTAAGTAATATTAACGTCTCACAAGGAAACATCAGCTGAATGGCTTGAACTTTACTTGAAGCTTTGCATGAAATAGTGGGGAACATTGCGGTAGGTATAATGGCCGCCTAGACTGCGCAGAAGAGGATTTGAGAAGCTCCTCACACCCGCCTATGTTTCAAGTTATTTTCTAAGTACTGTACTTTCGTGTTGACGAAAAAAGTGAATTAATAAATTGTGATAAGCAATAAAAGAATTATATCTCGAAATGGTACGATTTTCCGCGAATGTTACAACCACGCATCGTCAAGTGTTAACTGACTATTATTTTTATACCTGGAACAGAATAAGCTTGTCGGAAGCCTCCCTAGGACTCAGGCCGGACTGCATGGGCCCAGCGTGCCTGTACTCGTGGCAGTAGTCCACGTTGTCGTCCCTGAACCTGTCCAGGTTGTTCTTGAGGTCGTCCTCGAACTGCGGCTGCATCCTGAGCAGCTGGACGTGGGAAGCGAGCGCTGTGGCCTGCAGCTGCTGCCACGAGTAGCGGAGGTTGTCGACCTGCTCCAGGTCTTCCTTGCTGACTGGCAGCTCGTAGCGAGTTATCACGTTGAAAGCTTCCTAAGATTTTATACATTTTAGTATCTCCAATAGTCTTGACAAATATTTGTGACGCTTAGGCTGCGTTTCCAAGAGAGATGTGCGAGGTAGCGAGGCGGTGAGCGAGGAAAAAAACGGCCAATGAGAATGTTTCATTTCATAATGACGTGACCAAGCGAGCGCGTTATTGGCGGATTGTTTCATCGCTCACCGCCTCGCTTCCTCGCACATAACTGGTGGAAAAGCAGCCTTAAGGTTGGATCTTATTAGGTACAAGATAATATAATAGTTGAATTCATAAATTCTCTTAAAAGTGTAATCAACCGACATCGTTTGTAATTTTAGATCCGCTCTTATGCGTCTCGCGTCGATAATTAAGAACCATTTTAGTAGTCATCATTATACAATGAAACATTTGTAAAGGTATTCTAAATGAAGTTTATTTTTGAATAGGCTATAAACGGATGGACGTAAGTAGTGGGCATAATATGCTTCGAAACCATTGCATAAACTGTTGGTTTCATCATAGAGTACTGTTTCATGATGTTGCCTTCATAGCAGAGTCACAAATGAGTCGAATCTATAATGTAACACAATGACAATATGATTTGTAAAATCCCTCACCTCAACAGGATCAATCTTGAGCTCCATGTCCACCTCCTGCTCCCGGATCTTCTTCAAGGTCTCCATGACAGTGCGCACGTCGTCCAGGTCCCTGATCGGACGCTCCAGCTTCCTCTCCAGGTCGTTCATGATGGCGTACACGTAGTCCATCTCGCGTTTGTATTTCTTGCGCATTGCCTGACTTATCCTGTGGGTTCCATCTGCAAAGTGCATTTCCTTTCGAGTTTAACAGACACTTCGCTGTCACACTTGATGTAGCTATCACACTATGTTTTTAAGCGTGCAGTTGTAGCAAAAGCTCACCTTTAGCATACTGAAAGCTTCATAATGGAATACCAACGTGTGATGATAAGTGCTAAGCCTCCACAAGAGCCCCCAAAAAAACTCCTACTCTACACATGATATTGACTATCTCTGGTGGTAATAGTCGTTACATAAAAACCACGTCAGATGCCATAAGGCGGTCCGAAAAAACTCTGACACCAGGGCTTGCTGCCCTTACCATAAGAAGAAGAAGAAGTAGTTATGTTACGCATTACATGCATACACACGACACAGTCCCATGATGACTACGCCCCGCCACACGCTAATTATGATTCTGGCACAATGGCTTCATTCATTCACAACACCATCACACACGTATTAAAAATTAAACCATGTATAGCCTAATACAGTTTTTGAGAGTTACGCGGTTATATTTTAATCTAGAATTAAACATAAACATTTTGTCAGGCTGGACTAAGTGACAAAAGTGACAATGAGTTTCGAGTGAGTTTCGAGTGAGTTCCGATAGTAGTGGTCGGAACAAACGAAGAAGAGCGAGGGTAGACAGATTTGTCTGCTCTTAACAATTTACCTGCAGTTCCTCAGTCATCCCGTGATCATGGCAGTAGTAACACTGCCGAAATATCGGGAACTCAAACATACCAAAACGCGGTAAGAACCCGTTAAAATGTTTAATTCGTGTATAGCATATCCTATAGTATTTTATGTGAGTCATACTTTTGAGTTCAGTGGACAATCCAAGCTTGAGTTTCTCGGTGGACACGGCGAGGCAGTGTCCTATGATGAGGACATCGGGCTCGGTGGCCAGCCTGGCCTCCAGCTCGCTGTGTCTCTTCAACGCGGTCTCGAAGTCGTTCAGATTCCACGCCAGCAGCTGACGGAGAGTCTTCTCACATTTCCAGAGGTAGTGGTACGGACGCCAGCGCTTCACCAACGTATTTAATTCCTGCGAATAGGATACTACTTGTTTTCAGACTGTTTTATACGCTGGCAAAAGGGGGAAACAGTGGATTTGTAGTAAGGGACAAAAGGCGCTCGAGATTAAAATACCACTTGCGGATTTATTGTGGTTCTTGTAGTGGTGGTAAACAAGCACTGGGATTCAGAGGTGGGATTTATCCTTCACCCCGAAATCCGATTATTGTATTGAAAAGTAATTATAGCGATTTCTTTTCAATTATTGATTGTTCAATGAATATCTCCCACGCCCGGTTACACCGCGAAAACCTTGTAATGTTATCAACTCGAAAGTGTATCCGTCTGAAATTTTTATGAAATTTGGTGTAGAGATTGAGCTTGAACCGTCAGAAAGGACATAGGTGGCATACAGTTCCACGCAGACGAAGTTGCGGGTCAACAGCCAATAATTGTCGTAAATTAAACTAACCGTCTTAATATTCTGCGTACACGTCGAAAGCAGTGACAAAGTCTTAACAATCTCCTTGTTCTCCATGATGTGATTGTAAAAATTCTTCTGCTGGAACGGGAACGACGGCTTCTCCTCAGACTCCAGCCTGTAGTGCTTCCTCCTTCGAACCTTGGTCCCTTCCATCACTTTCAGAGACTTGGCCATGGTCATGTTGGACGTGGTCACCGATTGAACCTGTTCGTCAACCTTGGTGGTGACTATGTCAAGCAGCTGGTTCGGTTGGTGGCCCGCTAACTTCTTCCAGCCTGCCTAGAGGTGCATGCGGGGGTGGCGGAGCAAACCATACAGAGAGATGATAGACGTGGATGTTATGGATGGAGGGGGGGAAATGGTAAGAGAAGTGATACGAAATTATATCGTAGGTCAAAGAAGAATTGTGAAGTTAGAAAAGATGAAAAGTAAAGAATCGTTGATTTAGAAGATATTGATACGATAACAAAAGAAAAATATTGAAATTCAAAATGAATCAAATCGTCATTTATGTGTTATCAAATGGTTATCAACAAATAAATATAATATTTCATCGATTATTTTGGATGGAGTAAAAATGTAGATGGTATCAAAGCCACAACAAGTGTAAAGCAAATGAGACAGACGAAGAAGCATGGAAGCACAGAGTAATGGTGTAGTTGCGGACAGACACACATACAGACAGGTGGTGGGTGCGCACACAGAACATCACACGACAGTAAACATCACAAGTTGGAAGGGTGGAGAAGAAACACTTATGTTAGTTTTATGTGTTATTTACATTCATGCCTTACTATTTAGTTGGAGCTAAATTTTGATTGATGTATTTATAATATGCTTGTCTGTACATTGAAAATATTTACAAAAAATACAACACTGGTAGGTTACTTATTCAGTGGACTGGAAGTACGAAGTCGCGAACGCAGCTATTTTATAAATTAAAGCTGATTCTGCATCTATTCGATAAAAACAACCCCCACAAATATGTACGTAGAGATAGTACTAACTTTTGCTTCATTGACGAAATCCTATGTCAATAGCCAATAGCAGATATGTACCTATTAGATAGGTAGGTACCTATTTCTGAGTACCAATTTGTAGTTTACACAATCTTTAAATTATTTAATTCTATGGGTCGCCATGGACGAATTATTGTCCAAAAGTAAGGCTGTTCAATTAAGTCGAATTATTAGTCATAAAGTCATAACTGATATCTCAATTTCGATAAGATTGGTGAATAAAAATATTTGATGCAACTTCATTCTAAAAAAAAACTATGGAGTAGATTTTATAAATCTCTAATTAGGTAGGCACATGAATTATGTTTGCACTTGCAAAATAATGCCCAAAACCTAGCTCGACTCTAGCATCAAAATATTGTCAAACTATTTCCTTGTAACTTATCAATGTAGGTACCCAATACATAAAACTACGAGATATTCAAATAGGCGTTTAGGTTTTGTTATATTATATACCCTTGAGGTCTTCCCCCCGCTCCATTGCGTGACCCCCTTCGATAGCCCGGAGATGTGCTTGCCCGCCAGGACCAGCACCTCCTGGATCTCGTCCAGGGTCGGCTTCACGGAGACATTGGGAATCAGGAGAGCAGCATGCAGTAAGAATATTGGCTTCTTCTCTGTAAGAACATGATATGAATGTATACAGTAATTTTATTGACAGTAAATACAGATTTAATATGCAAAATGGAAATATAAATAAAAACAGCTAATATATACAAGTATTAACACATTAAAATTATAAACCTAATCTAAATTATAATACCTACCAAAAAAAGAAAAGAAAAGAAAAAAAAAACAGGGTTAGAAATACAAGGGTTAGGTCGCAGCCTTTTTCTTTTAAGCGCCGTCCTGATGAATTCTTTGGCCTCAGTGCACCACGGCCCAGCCGTTTCAACGGCGACCGGTACAAAGTCGTACATTGGTTCCAGGCAACGATATCAATGTACTAAAGGTCTATGGTTCCAGGTTAGAGTACCTATGATATGAATTAATGTTAATTAGGTTCTTCTCTTGTTGAAAACGTACAGAATCATTCAGTATAAAAAACCGGTCAAGTGCGAGTTGGGCTACTCGCGCACTTAAAAAAAAGTGTTGTTTTCTCCGGGACCTCTAGCGCGACACCGACTCACACTTGGCCGGTTTTTATTATTTGTTGTTAGACTGTAGAGTTCGCTCTATAATCACAAGAAGTTTGACGCATATTTCAAGCTTCCTGGGTTGACGCTGTTTGTAATTACGTTGATAAAAACTAGTTTCTTGTATAAGGACCCCCCAAATTTATAACTTTTAGTAATTTTTATTCATTTTAGGAAATCTGCCACTATAACACACATTCTGTGAAAATTTCAATTATCTAGCTATAACGGTTTAAAAGTTACAGCCCTAAATCGGACGGACGGACATCGTAGGCTTATGAATAGGATCCCTTTTTCACCCTTTGGGTACGGAATCCTAAAAACTAAACCATATTGTGAAAATAATAATTTGGGTACCAACAATATCCGCAATGAATATGCGGCATTTTCAGAGGGCGTCCTACACGCTAAATAACGTCCGCATGAGTACCAGGCTGCCAGGATTCCAGAGAGATCGTTGATACCATTCATAGTGCTAAACCTTAATACCCCCGAATAAGATCCACAATAGCCGCGACTTGTTACTTATTGGCGTCGAAGAAGAAATCGAGTGGACATGCAAAGCGCATGCGCGGTCCTGCGCCGTGGACGAGCAAAAATGGACAAAAACAAAAACGTGGAGATACCAGGGTAGATAAAGTGTTGAAGAGGTTAAATCGAATTTTGGTCGCGGCATGGTCATTCTTTAACGAGGCTATCGTACTGACGTACTGACACATATTGTGTAAATACCTTTATACCTACCTGTTTGTTTATTCACCATCGTTTTTTCACGTATTACTTTACCATCCCTCATGATATGTGTTTTCATTGATTTCACCGAACTATTTATAAATAAGCACTAAATATGGATCACGCTCATGAGATTTAACAGTGGTTTTTGGTAAACTAAGATCGTATGCACTCAATATTTTCTACAATAAGTTCATAGCAATAGGTACAGTACTTCAAGGAAAATAATGGGCATCGGAAAACATCGGAAATAATCGTAAAAGCAGCTCTATACGAGTATCACTATACAATACTGCCTAGTTTCGGTCGGTCATCTTCGGGAACACGAAGTTAGTCGATGCCCATTATTTTCCTTGAAGTACTGTACCTAGATGTTGACATTAACATATAGGATGTTGAAATTAAAGAGACGAATTAAAAAACATCATGAGGAAACCTCCACACTACAATATCCAGACGGACTGCATCTTGTCCACAACTACTTAAACTTAAACTCTGTAGTCATAAGCATCCTTCTTAATAATATGCTGACACTTTTTAGGGGATGATCAGACCATCATACTGAACAACTTTCTCTATGGGATGGGATCGAAATCGGGAAAAAAAACAGCAGATTCATACAAAACTGCAAACTTACTCGGCCCAATCAGGTATTTTTTTCGCGATTACTTTGTTGGTCCCAAAGAGAAAGTTGTTCAGTTCGATGGTCTTATCATCCTGTTAAAAACTGTCTTCATATTAAGTTGGACCCATGACGTTTAAACCGCGATTTACCGTGATTCGATTGAAAAGAAGCATTTTATCTTATAGAGTTGAATGGAAGAAGAAAGCAGCTGACCTTCGTCCTGAGCCACCTCGCTGTCGGAGAACTGTCTGATGATGAGGTCAAGCGTACGCCGCGTGACCTTTATGAGCACGTCGATGACCTTCCGGCTGTAGTACCGACGCATCTCGTTCACTGCGTTCTTCACCATTTCCTGGACAGTGGTGCTAGTTACAGATACATAGACTCCATTCGGAACGTAACTTTATCGTAAACGAATAAGCTGCTATAACGTTGCAATGCATGAAGCAATAAATCGCAAGATGCCTGTAGGATTCCACTGCAGGCCTTTACGGCCTGTTACGAATAAGAAATAAAGAGTACCTATGCTACAGTACGGTCAGCCCCTGCCCCAGAGCAGCCTGTGGGGGCTCTTAATTTACTCCCACAGGGCAGACTAGTCCTGTTGATAGTGGCGATGATGATACCTGCATGCTCTTAGACAGTCCGCCGGCGGGTGTGGACAGCAGCCTGTGGGGACTCTCGAAGCACTCCCACACGGCAGACCAGTCCTGTTGACCGCTTGACGTCGACTCGTTCATTGTGGACGCCGGTGCGCTGGACTGGTTGTCATCTGCAAAAAACACCACCATACAAACTAGACATCCAGGATTTTCCTGACGCCGTATAATTAGAAGAGGCGAACCTACATAAAACGGGAAAGTGCAAAGAAGAAGTAGAAGAAGATTTATTCCTGGCCGGTTTCGGCCATGGTGACTGACTGCTTCAACTCACAAAGCATATAAAATAATACAGAGAAGGTCTAATATACCGCTAACATGAAAATGTCGCCAAATTCATACAAAATCTTTATAAAATTGGGTAGTTACTCAATTAATACCATTTCATTCATTTGAGCCAAATAACTTCACCGCTCTGAAGTTGTTGAAGTTGTTGTTGAGACACTCCTATCCATATCAACTTACGTTACGGTGTTTCTCAAAGCCAAGTCAAGTTACCGTTTTTATTTATAACTAGTGTTTTCCCGCGACTTCGTCCGCAAAAATTATATACCAGATTTTAAGTCAGATCATAAGCTATCAAACAAAAAAAGTTTCATCAAAATCGGTAGTTTTTGCGTGATGTGCGAAGAAACAAACAAACTTACAATTTTGTCAATAGATGGCGCTGCACGTCATTTAAATCGCGCTATCGAGTGTTATTAGATTTTATATGAAGTAAACCGCTACTTTTTTGTTCCTCAACTTCCTCATGACTTTACGGTTTTATTGGCTAAGTTCATTGCCACCTTACTGCACGCGGCCTGTAATGTTATTATTTATTTACCATCAGCAATAAGGAATTCGAAGTCAGGATTGATTTCAGTCGGCCTGATCTGCTGAGCCGCCTTCCTCACCAGGTCGAGGACTTCTTCCACCGCCTCCTCCACCATCAGACTCTTGCGGTTCAGGTCAACGCATGCGTTACTGCAAATATATTCTGATTTAAATACTAGATAGTTTTATAATCATGAATCTTGCTATATGAAGGCCTCCAACTTGATTGGTTTGACAAATATCAGCGTATCTGGTAATTTGTGAAAGAAATACTGAGAAATTGGGAGTCTGGTATTATGCATAGTGCAATTCTAGCAATTTGCTTGTGAAGTATTTTACTGGTCATTTGCAAATTTACTATGCGTGATTTATCAATGTGATATTCTTACCGACATCCCGTTTCGACGTTTTCTATAAATTCATCCACTGACCACGGAGTTTCTTCTGTAAAATATTATCAGATATGAATAAAGCTCCTTAGCTCTCAAGGAACGATCCTTCTTAGTTGTTTACCAAACTTGAGTGAAAAGACTGACCGTTGCTCCACCGACAAAAAAATCTAATAGATACACAAATAATCTTAAAAATGTACCAACTCACCCGGCAAACTAATCAAAGTCACCTCCTGCATGCCACTCAACATATATATAATCCTATTGGTATATATATCGTGGACCCTCGTGACAAGAACATCAAAGCTCTTGATGGCAGCGTTGGCGCGATCGACGAACTCCTGCCAGTCCTCAGAGGTCCAGGACACTGAGCGCAAGCCAGGCAGCAGCAGCGAGGAGAGACGGACCACTTGCGGCAGGAACAGAGGTCGCACCTCTAGCTTCACACGACGGACTGTTCGGAGATAGTCTTCGAGAAGAAACTGGTGAACATAAAATAAAATTCAGAATTAAAGACAGAATGTGTAAATGGTAATGAAAAACGTTTTTCACAGCAGAAACCATATCATAGAAGATTACATTTTTAATCGCTCATAGCAGAGACTTCGAGTTAGACTGACTAGTTTGATAGTTTGGTAGTATAATAATATACTCGGTTTCCCATAAGTAAACCACAATTTTAAAGCATCTAGATGCCTTAAAATTGTGGTTGATTGGACCTATACGTGTATTTATGCATCGATTTAATATTACTACATTCATGATATAAGTGTGTGCGCTAAACACAACACTTTCTCATCTTTTCCCTCGTAAATCTGGAATGGGAAACCTTTGCGATTAGAGGCGAGGTAACCGGCATGGGTGGGTAACCGAAATGTTGACGACTCCAGCAGGGATTAGTGACGGGACCCGTCTGGGTTGGTGCTTCTCTAAACTGGACAACGGTGAGTGGGTTACCGGTGAGTAAGTTCTCCAAAAACACTTACCTGCAGTGAATCATTAACCAGCGTAAAGTAATTCCTCTTAGCATAAAGGGAGTGGCAGACGATGGGTAGCTCTACGCCCATCTTGACGAGGCAGTCAGACTCCCGAATAAGCAGCCGTATCGTATGGTCCAGGTTCACGCTGATCCGGCCGGAGTCGTCGATCTTCAGGAGAGTGTTGTTGAGGCAGTCGTCTACGTCCCATAGCTGAATGATAAGGTGATGATTAAACAAGTAGTTTTATAGCCTGCTTAGTTTTTAGCCTTTTTGGTTCAGACTAGGCCCATACAATCATCAAAAAAAAAAGCATCACGATCATGCTTCATCAATGCTCTATCTCTTCCACATCATCTGAAATGTAGACACGAGAACCCAGGGCAAATAGGTACTTACAAAATATCGCCATATAGTTTGTTTTTGCGAGGGAGCAGCGGTGTAAAGAACATTCGAGCCCACTTCACACACTCCTGCTCATAGCTAGTTTTGTTATATTTGATCCTTTGGTTGTGTTAGCTTTATACTGTTATCCAACCAGAAAAACAGCTTCAAATAAGCTCGCGGCGGCAAGTAAGCCCCTACATGCGCAGTTATGTTTCTACCAAACTGCCCCTCATTCTCGTACGTGAACGTTCACGTAACACTCTGTGCATGCAGTTTTTCTGGTTGGATATCTATTCAGTGCCCTGGGATCGTTTTTCTGCTTTTTTCTCTCCACTGCGCGCGGTCTTTGACATTGCCATCTATAAGTCAGGTACAGTCTAAGGTCAACCCATAACTACAGATTTATGTCTACAGTACCAGCTCGAGCAGTCACGGTGGCGCGTTGCGGAGAGCTATGGAAACTCAATCTTAAGGTTCGGGTTCCACATGCCATGTACCAATGAGTTTTTCTAACTTATGTACATAATACCGACTGCCCTCAAACTGTGAAGGAAAACATCGTGAGGAAACCTGCATGCGCTGAAGAAGAAATTCCGATGCGTATGTGAAGTCTACCAATCCGCATTCGGCACGCGTGGTGGACTAACGCCCATACACCCTCCATGAGGGTAGACCTGTGCCCTGCAGTGGGACGTACATAGGCTGTGTTGATGATGAGCACCAGCTAGGGGCCTGTATTCTGTCGTCCACACTCACATTCTGGTTCATCCAGACAGCACGCATGGTCTCCTCGTAGCCGTGTATGAGGGAGCGCGTGTTGGAGTACTTGCGCATGATGTCGGCGGCCGCGGGCAGGGCCCTCAGCACCGGGTGCGCCCCCACGCTCTCCACCGTCTCCGTCATGTTGAACATTAGGCACCGGGACCATTTGATTCTACCTGCAAATCGTTTTCAATCTTGGTAATCAAAACACATTTTTTTTGTTTCTTCTTTCTTCTGTCTTATAATAGCAGTTTATTTGTTTTTCATCCATGCGTCAAATAACTGCATCGGCATAGCTGTGAATATAAATGCGCTCTCAACACCCGCTCACATCCACTTAGACCTTAGCGGTGTTGTCGCTCACCAGGAGTGCTATTTTTGAATGTCACACATCCTTCATACTCGAAAGTGACATAAATTCTATAGAGTTCAGATACAAAACTCTGTGACTTTGTACCAAAATGATACATACCAGCAACAGGTGAATAGTTTCTTGGTAGAGGAGGATCTTCCCTCTGCTTCTTGAACAGCTTGGTGATCTTGTCTACTTCCTTCTCACAGTACTTCAGAACTCGGTCGTACTTCTCACTCAGCTTTGTTATTTGTATCTTTTGACTCACCTATGTAACGTAAATTACATTACGATAAAAAGATGCGATTATAAATTAAGTACGGCGAAAAGGCTAAGGGTTAGCTAGAAGAATGATTTTGACAAATATGTTTATTCCCAAATTTTTCAACAATAAATCGTCCATCATGGTATTAACCATAGAGTAAGGTATTCACTACACCCATCATCATCATTAAGCTAGCTTACGTTCATGGGACATATGCCACAATAATAGCTCGGCACATACCTACATCTTGAACATACCTTCTCAAACCTGGTGAGAAACTTGATACCCTGCGGCGTCTCCCAGACGCTGGAGAAGTTCAGCTCGATGGTGCTCCCGATGGACTCCCGGAGGGCGTTGGTCTTCTCCTCGAACCCCTGGTAGTCCTTGTCGAACTCGTTGTTGCGGTAGTCGAGGTAGTCGTACTGGCAGGTGGTGACCGCTTTCTTCGCTTCCTCGAACGTGTGAATAGCTTCTTCTAGGTCTGTTGAATTTTAATTTTGGGAACCTAAACATTGATTGGAAAAATGGAGGGGGAGGGGCGTTGATCCCAGCCTGAGACTCGTATTAATGTGATTGTTAACACCAAAGACTTTACAATATCGTGAGAAAACAAAATGATTCAATTTTGAGACATATTATACAAATCCATGTAATGCGTCAAAAATAAACTTTACCTTCTGAAGTTGTCGGAATGTGCTCTCAATACCCACTTAGACCTTTGCTTCTCGCTAACTCAGGCGCGAAACTCTCTTACCTTCTCCAAGCAACAGTCCTTCCATGCGCTTCGCGAACAAATGGTTGTAATCATCCATCAGGTCGAACATCGCTATTATCTTATGCAGTCTTTTGCAGAAAGTATCAAATTTGCCAAAAACGTAGTTCTCAGAGAAACTGAACTGTTCGGTGTTGGGTAAGAACGGTTGGTTTTTAACGAATAGGTAAGTTTCTCTGTAGGTTTTGTTGAGGTTGATGCAGTGGATAAGTTTGTCTCTGACTAGTGCGCGCTCTTGCGACCAGATCGTTTCTTTGAAGCGACACGTGATGTACTGCTTACAGGTTTCTATCATTTGATTTGTTATCTGGAAGAAAGAAAGATGCGTCAATTGCTTTGCTAAAAGATAATATTATACTGCGACTGAATGAAACAAAGTCAATTCACACTTTGTGTCGACTTAGATCTAAGCACCTACTCTTATATAAGTACATGTCTGTGTCGGTTAGATCTTCCTCTAGAAGCTCGGTAGCTTTGATCTTAAACTTTATTATAAACACTTGCAATCCAGTTCCTCAATAGAACTAAATTCAGTTCAGCAGCGCCGACTAGCAATGCATTTGACTACACGATGCAGTGTCTTTAACCGGCAGCCCCACGGCGATGGCATCAGAGATGCGTAAAGGAATTAGTCTTCTCTTACGACAGGTGTGTAACTCAGTTGTATATATCCTATTTATTTGTTGTAGTCAAATACCCACCTTCACCATCAAAGAAGATATCCTCTCAGACGTGTTATAGAACTGTGACACGCTGTGAATAAGCCTGACAGTCTGCAAGAGGCTCAGTATGGAATCCTTGATCTTCACAGGATCGTCCAGGTACAGGGAATGGCAACACTTCTCCATCGCCTGTATGAACTTGGCATTGTCTTTGGCTTCATTGTAACAGAACGTTATTTTGTGATCGGTGTCTCGCCAGAATTTTATTACTTTCGAATTCGCTATTTGGAGACAAGTTAGGGTTAGCTGGACTTCGCTGTCCTGTAAAAAAGATGATTTTAATACGTCTTTCAACCTTTTACGGGGGCAACCAAGCCCACCCACCCAAGCACGCCCAAGATACACTCTACATGTACCTATGCACAGACGAAAACAATATCAATCAAATAGGTAGCAAATAACAGTAAAAACCAAAATAACGTAAAAGTTTTCAGACGCGCGGTCTCCAATACGGTTTACGATCCGACCAACAAACTGTCGGACCACGACCAGTTCCCACAGGCATTACATAAAGCCGGTTAAAATATCTTCCCTTTTAAAGGAGCTTCTTCACACCTTTCAGGCGTCTCGTAGTCTCCTGGCAGAACGCCGATCTTACCTGTAAGTACGAGACGAGTTGAGAGAACTGTGCTCCTCTCTTTTTCCAGTACTCGAGCTCGTCCTGCGGCCCACTTGAGTCGACTTCGCGTCTTAGTTGCTCGCTTTCACTTAGGATCTGTCGAATAGCAATTTGTTTGTATGTGTTAACTCTTTACAATTACACAACCGAACCACTCGAATGAAAATTGTAAAACCTACCTTGTGACGTAAATATTAGCTAGGACGTATAGTAGAGAAATACGCATACCTCCATAACCTTCTTAATCCACTCATTGACACGTTCCTCGAGCATGGTGATGGTGGTCGGGTTCTTGGTCAACTCCTTGAGCTGGCTGTGGTCTTGCAGGGCTCCCACGAGGGCCTGGCCATCATCGAACAGGTTCACTTGGTTGCAGACATCCTCGCAGACTATTGAAGAACTCTTTTTAGTAACACTTTTGGAGATGGGTGGAGTACGTAGTAATTTTGCTTTAGTAAAGAGAAATGACTGACAGCAGGCAGGTTCATATCTGAGCTATCGAATATTCAAGGTTGCCAAGCGAATCTACATAAGATTGACCACCTCCAATTACCACTTATTGAAAACATGGTTTGTAAGTATACCTAATTGGAATCATGATAATTACTAACTTAACCTTTGTAAGCTTGGGCCAACCTTTCAAAGCGCTGCAGAAGGATCTCAGCCCTGGCAGCAGCTGGTTCTTGACGATGGGGAACCTGGTCTCGTCCTCGTCGCCGTCGCTGCTCGGATGCGCGAGCGCACTCATGTAGACGTGCTCCATCACCCTCTCTATAGCTGTCACCAAGCCCACCTTTTCGGCGTTCAGAACTCCGCAGAACCTGGTTGGAGTATACAGAGATTAAAAATATAAAAGGTATGCTTCTCCACGCATATGTGACTGTGATTCCTTGAAGGAGAAGGTAGTCAGAACTATTATAAAATTTAACACTCTGAATATTCACATTTTACTAGCAGTGTCCATATTCTTGTCAGTGTGAGTGAAGTCTTTACTTTTTTTAACAAATGTCAAAATGCAAGTTTCCTCATGACGTTTAGCTTCACCGAAGATTCAGTGGTGCTACAAATAAATAATGCATAGGTAAATTCCTAAAAACGTATAAGTACGATCTGTATTTGAACCGCAACCAACTGCAGGGAAGACAAAAGTAACTACCAACACACAGCTTCCATATAGCGTATAGATATATCTAGTCCCATCTGTTCCCACTCCTTCCGCAGTTCAGTTCAGTTGACTGAACGAGTGAGAATGAAGAAGCACTCACAGATCCTTATGGAACCCCTCCTCGGGCAGTTGTTTGCTGACGTTAATCCGGAACATGTATATGCAGACGCCCGTGAACCTGACGTCCCATCCGTCTGACAGAAACAGCTTCTTCTTCAGGGTCACCAGGGGAGGAGGCGGCTTCTGACCTGTTTTTAGAATGCAACAATAGCCACACAAAATTAACTTCCTGAAATGCTTCGATCAAAAATATAGAACTAGATAACGGGTCACATACAAAATCAATGAGAAATTCTGTCCTCGTGATTATACAACATTTTTTGTAAACGAACCGAGAAAACAGTCCGAATGCATTATAATTTCGACCTCAAAACAACCATAATTCCTAGTAATTTTAAAAAAGGAACACTGCGGCATTGCGAGACGTGCTTACGTTGGCTTTGTTCGAACGGAACTAATTCAAAATTAGACCTCACTCCAATAGTGAGGCGTTATTTGCCGGGACATGTTTTGAGCGCTGACACGTTATCTAGTTGGATATTGTTGATCGAAGCTGAAATGCATAAACATAATTGACATATTTCCAAAGTTAGCAGAGTGATAATATTCCACATTCTGAACATCATCATTTTATTTTACTACCAGTATCTAAACTCCTAAGGTAATGAGCCCGTTGGCGACTTTTAACTATTTTTTTTACGTTGACTCAATACAAGCCATTCTTATTTCTATTTAATTAAGGCGCGGGCCAGACAGAAAGGACGTGAGACGAGGACGGGGCGCGGACGGACGCGGAGAGTTTCATATAAAATGTGTCAGTGCAAGACCACTTTAAAAAAAAATGTATACGTCCGCGCCCCGTCCTCGTCTTCTGCTTGGTTGGCCTCCGCCTAAATTGTGTACAAAACAAAACGTAAAAGTGAAAACAATGGAACATCAAGTCGCCAATTAGCGCGGGTTTAAATAAAGCTACGTCTAAGCCGCGTCTACATGTCTAGATTATTTTCCCGTCCCTATACGTAGCATCGTAGCTTGGTTTTTGACGAAAGTAGCATTTCACATGTTTCGCCCAGTCGATGGCATGTCATTGAGTTTGTCTTGCCATTGTGGTAAAAACATTTGTCAACTAGAGAGCACGCTGGATGCGCCCGCACCTGGTCGGTCGCTTCGCAGGACAGCTGTCCAATGTGAACTAAATCTGTAGATGTGAATGCTAAAGCTCACCTTGCTGACGAGGCTTCGTGCCCTCGACTTGGGGCCTTTGTTCCACTTCCTCCACGTCCTGGTAGTACCAGAGGAGCTTGTTCCTCATATGCGGCAGAAACAGCTGGTTGATGTCGTCCAACTGGGGACATAGATACATCGCCGTAAGTGGAGGCAGATCTCTTGTCGGTACGGTTAAGAGCGATCCAAAATTTTAACAGGATGGCGTATGCTACGAGCATTTATCGCTTGGACGCGCTCGACTGTCTATGT
Organism: Agonopterix heracliana; assembly: GCA_963693445.1. NCBI lineage: Eukaryota > Metazoa > Arthropoda > Insecta > Lepidoptera > Depressariidae > Agonopterix > Agonopterix heracliana. Next base: position 732,408 of record OY856307.1, read on the forward strand.
GACCTTTGTTTTTACTACTAAAATCTCTGCGTTAGTCAAACTCAAATACTTACTTTCTTTATTCAATGTAGGAACTTGAAGCTAACTTATTAAATGTCTGATTTTTTTTTACTACCACCACGTCGGAACGGGTTGTCGATGTAGAGAAGATGCGGCCAGAAACTCTACATCATGCCACTTCTCTAACCAAGCTTATGTAGACGATGGAACAGTATAAGAAATAATATCTAGTACCATAGTTTACATAGAGTCATTACGAATTAATAATTAATACAGAATTGTAGCTAGTGAGGGACGGGGCGTATCCATTCTGTACGTAGTACCTACAGTTCCAGGTTAAGTGCCTATACCTAGCTGTGTGTGGATTCGTAATGTGGATGGTGATGGATGACGCTCATGTTGTTACTGACCATATTGCCCTCGAACACGTGGTCCATGATGGCGTGCCGCGGCAGGCCTGTGCCGTCGATCAGCAGCTGGAAGGTGAACTCCAGCCGGGGGTCCATCTCCCCCCTCCTCGCTTTGCGTTCGCATTCTTCCCGCCTTTTCTGTAATACAGGAGAAGCCAGTTAAACACTGCCTTCATCAATTAGTACGTGGCTCGCGGTCAAATGGGCGACCCGTTCCGCTCTTGACCTGCCATGCCCGTCGATGACTTGTTCCGCTTATGAGCCCTCTCGGCAACTCGCTCCGCTCATGATCCGCCGAGCCGTCGGCACACGTTGCATTGAATATCTTCATTTCTGATTTGATCTCATAGGGAAACTCCGAGCATAGCCCTCTCCATTGCCCTTTGGGTTACTTTCAATCTTTTTATGAGGCATTGAGTGAGCGACCACGTCTCTGTTCCATATGTCATCACTGGAACACACACTGGTCGAAGACTTTCGTTTTAAGACACTGCGGTATTTGAAACTTGAAAATACCGCACCGCATATAAAATTTATAAGTCATTTAATTCTTCAAAAACGTAAAAACTACGATAAGTAATACAAGGTATCTTTGGACTTTCCACCGATAAGAACAAAAAGCTTATAAATTAATTTATAAAGTGAAAAATCATCAGGAAACCTAATTATAGTAGACTGGTACTTCAATTTCAATAAGGCGTGTCCATTTAAACGTGATTTAATACCTGAACACAGTTTGAACAATTCCAGTGAAATTTGGATATTTTTAGCAAATCCCCGACTGCTCATTCAGTGAATATAGTAGTGAGAATTTAAGCTAAGTATATACTACATATATTGAGGACTTAACCGATGGACTGCCGCGATACCAGAAACAATCGAAAATTAATGTGTTCGTCGCGTAGATCGATGTTCCGGCAGTTAGGGATACTGGGACCTGGGATACTGGCGTATAGGTTATTTATTTATGATACCCTCAGAATCAGACCTGAAGAATATCCATGACATCTTCTTCCTCCTCCTCACTGGACCCGGCCTTCATCCCGTTCACGAACATTTTAACCAAACGTTAATATCAGGCAATGCAAAGCGATCTAATTCCAATCGAAGACTGGCAGATACCTACTATGGACGTCAAATTAGATTTATCGCGGAAACTGCATATTTTCGACACGACAAGTCAAATCACACGGTTTATAGCAAACTGACTAGCTTTGCGGTGCATTTCCATATTTTATTATTTTTACCTTTTTTACAAAGCTTTTTCCAATTAAAGTTTGGTTTTAAATTGTTTTTGCAAATATTGCTATTGCATTAACTTTTATCTACCAAGTTCACTTGGTAAGCTGTATCAAATTTGTTTCAACAATTAGTTTCTTTTTAATGTAATTTGTATATTGCACAATATTTATTTTATAATTAATAATTAAAATTGTTAAATTTATAATTAAAATTAAATTTTGCGGTTAGCGCGACTGGCAGCAGCTTTCAAGCGACAATGTTTAGACAAGAATGGGCGAATCATTTATTGTAATATGCAAATTAAACGGACAAGTAGGGGGTGTCATTATAAGGGTTGGGGGTGGTACCGGGTCGCACTTGTTCGTGCTAGTGTCAACGCAGACGACAACGCCGTTTGACTGACAGTTAAATGTACTTTTTTGACATTTTAAAAATTCAGCATTTGAGAATTTAGAAGCGCAGCGAAAACAAAAAAAATAAACCTTGCTACAACTAATATCGTCAAACGTAATTGATAGTTGTAGTTGTAGCAAACTTTCTGATGTAACTAGGTAGGGTTAACGAGACTTTTGAATTTGTATAATAGTTGAATGTTTTTGTTCTATAGTATCTGCCTACCCCTCTGGGAAACAGGCGTGAGTTTCATGTATTCTATTCATGAATGTTTTTATAACATACGATTACTACCTGCCGGAGGATGTTTTAAATATATTTAACATTAACTGCCATGCCACACCCTGGACAGCCACTTTGTATGAAGTACTTATATACAAACTGGCTCGCATTGACAAGAAGAGCCCAGCACATTTATGCTAAGTGAGTGCGAGTGAGAGAGGAATACACCACTGCTTAAGGCTGCGTTTCTACCAGAGATGTGCGAGGTAGCGAGACGGTGAGCGAGGACACCTAATTGACACCGACTTCTATCCTGGGGCACCGCTCGGTCAGCGCTCGTATGTCGCAATTTAGAAAATCTTTTGTGTCCGTACCAGATCGTCTCAACAGAACAGAGGTTAAACAATAAACTTAAATCCGTCTGTTAGGCGCCTTACCTCAGCGAGCGATATCACGCAATGCCATAAAACTGATCACCATTTATCATAGTCGTCGATTGTAGGCGTTAGACTAAAATATCCTACTAGGCCAGGCCCGGGGACTTAATCACTGGTAATAATGGAACCCGGTTAAATTATAACCGGTTAATGTTTTGATTTATGGATGGATGAATCATTATTACAAAATCAAATATCTCTTTTTATTCTCCTATTGCTATCTTCTGTTTGCAATGGAGGAAAGCATAATTTTTTTCTTAGTTCTTATAGTATCTTCTTGCGGGTTGCAAGATAGATTAGAGTCATCCCCGAATTCGCTGGACTTCGTGTTGTGAGTGGTCGCCGCTCTGCTCTAAATCAAGCCCAGACATCGTATCGGTTTCCCGTCCTAGGAGCGTAAAGACGAGACAGTACAATGTAACACATAAAAATATCCAGCGTAGGTACCTACCTAACTGCTTTTGTGACGCACTCATGCAAAAACGGTAAGTAACTAATTATCTATTAGTTTAGTATATATTATAGAAATAATATTAGTATATATTATAGAAAAATAAGTCTTAAACCGGACGACCTCTTAGAATCATCCTGTCGCTATAATTGTATTGCTCTGGTTTGATGCTTCGATCAAAATATTTTGATCTAAGGTTTGATGTATTAATTGGTGGTAAGAGGTTCCATAACCGAAACTCCACTAAGTCTATAAAAATATACGACTGAGCTAAAGAGGCTTAATGGAGTTCCAGTGAAACGATGCCAGTAGTAAGCAATGCAAAGACCGTGCCTATTATCTCTATTGAGATACCTCGATACGCAGGTTTTATAAGCATGATATTTGTTTTGATTTCTTATAGGTAGGTAATTAGGTACAGCATAAGGGAGAGATTGGCGGTCTGTCTGATAACTACATTGATGAAAAAAATTAAAATTAAGTTATTGTGTATGACATTAGGTAACACAGGTTTTTGTTAAGACGCTGTTATCCCGCCGAGGCCGTTTTTTGAACACGAACGAAAGTGTTTTAAACTGTGTTTTAAAGTCTGAAATTAAATTATGTCTTATTTAAGGATCGGGCGGATGGGCTACTGTTCTCAATTACACGATTAGATTAAGTTTACTAGATAGAAAAACATCCCAAAGTTACCCCTTTTTGTTATGTTTTTTCAATACTATGATTAAACTGCTGATATTTAACTTTTTATTCTTGTACTTAACTAAATACATTAAATATTTCTAGTGAACTCAGAAGAGTTTTTAGCTTAGAAACTCCCATGAGCAAAGATATTGACGAAAAACACGTTTTTTTGCGATCCTGCTTTCAATTGGAGCGGGATGGCTAATTGTTAACTTATGCTTGCAAGAAAGAGACGCTTGCACTGGGATACCCTAGCCTTAAGGTCTGCCTTTACAAGCCTATATTTATATGTAAGCGAAGAAGTGATCGGTTCGGTGAGCGGTTTGAAGTGATCCTACTTGTTTAATTGAGAATCATGGGTTCGTATCCCGCAGTATTTGTATGATGAATACGAATATTTGGACCCAAGCCATGGATGTTTCTATATTTCTACTGTCATTCATCACGTAGTCAACATAATACAAGTACGGACTAGAATCTGGTACCTACAGGATGATCTATGTGACAAATTACAATGTGCTCCCAAGATCGCAACCGGTGGAGAACTATTATCCGAGCCCTATATTATAGCCCACATGGGGGTAACAGGAAGAGGAGATGAAGATGTTCATTTAATATAAATTAGTACGAGTATAAAAAAACATTTTTAGTACCTTATATAAAAAATTCTAATTGTGACTCAGAAATGAAAGTCTAGCTTTAGTCTAGTCAACTAGACTAAGCCCCACTTGCGCCAACCACGCGTTAGCAATTAATTCTGGATAAAATGGCTCTTTCAGTTGTGTTTCTATACAAAAAATCATGGGTTACCAACTTAACCTGGAGTTTATTGCTAACCCAGGTTGGCGCAAGTGGGGCTTAGTACCTATGTCTCATTTTGACAAAGTCAACAAATTTTAATGTTTGAACGCCTAAACCACATTTGCCTCGCAAATGGGTACCTATGAGTACCTAAACTAAAGGTATTATCATTTTTATGTTTAATTATAGTACTATAAAAAAAAAAAATTTGTAACGAACACTTATGGCCTAGCTCGCATCGGAGCTGAGATCTCGCTTTCGTTTCGAGCTCACGTTCAAGTTTCGAGTCTATGCTTGTCAGGTACAAGCAACCTTGTAGTTTACTTACAAAATTACTGATGATTCTTCCAAATACAGTCAAATCCATGTTGACGAATATTGACACTTGCAGCTTTATAATGTTCCCGTAAATCTATTATTGATTATTATTTGTTAATAAACTATATAGTTCACAAACAAAATCTTTTGAAACTTTATTCACATTAGTCATATACAATGTATAAACTATAATCATAAAATGTATTTTAAAAACCTGTTACTAATGTATGTATTTGATTAACTTTTTTAAAGTAATGTCAGGCATCGTCGTTTTACACATAATTACTAACTTTAGTTGTTTATTTTACAGTTGTTTAATGCAGTGCATTTACTTTCTCATATAAATATTTTAGAGTAAATCTTCCTAAATAAATAAATAAACAAAGTATTTTCAAGTCACAAAACAAATTAATTCCGTTTCACCGATGTAACGTTTCTTCACAAAGACCGTCAGGCTCCATATCTAAAAGCTTTTTATTATGCTCTACATAAATAGGTCGATGCTAGAAAAAAACACGATTCGTTGAATGCGTGCGAAAGAAATCACAAGACTAAACAAAAAAGGCAGATAAGTATTTAGATATGGCTAGAGAATATATTCAAAACGTGCTCATATGTCGTACAGGGATTCTTTACGTCTCCGTGTGGGTAATAAAGTGACTTTTGACACGAATATCGTAAAAATATCGGTCGAAGGGTCGTTCGAAGGTATTGGGAACAACAATTCGGCATCACATTTACATTACCTACTCGTACTTGTATCTCATAGCCGATTTAGACACAGTAAAAGCTTAGAAAAAGTATATGTCTAGAATGAGCCTCACTAATATCCCGTATAAAACAAAAGGGGCTAAGTTTAATAGGTTGGTGTGCGTGAGGCGCCCTACAAATTATGTATGTGTGCGTGTATATGTATAGGGTTTAGGAACCAGTACTGGTTCCTATTTTTTTCGACGCTTTCGTATCTTCGACTGTCAATCTTGACATATACTTTATCAAAGAGTAAAAGCTTATTTACAAAAAAAACATACAAGTACCTACCTTGGTCCCTACGCAGGATATTTTGGCACTGAACACAGACACTAACACAGATGCACGCATGTAGGTCCTCTCTCATCCTTAGCCTCTTGAATTGGATAGAACGGGAAATCGATACGCTCCTAAAAATTTGTCTGTCTTTCCCAAAAAGAGCGACGTTCATAATTACAATGCAAGAAATAAAAATAATATGTATTTCAACAGGTCAATAATCTTTCATGGGGCAGTGTATAGGTACGCTATTATAATTAGATACTTACCCCAGAGGATATTCTTAACCTGGCAGACAAAAAGTTTAAGTTCCATGTTAAGCTCTCCGTAAAAATGACCAAAATGTCTGGTCTATTCAATACCTTAGGTATATTATAATACTGTATTGGTATTTGTACTTTGTATATTTTGTTTTGTTTAAAAGACGTGGGTTGTAGAGTTTCTGACCCAGAACTTCTCGACAACGGAACACCTTCCGACGCGGTGGTAGAGTCAAAATAGTAATAGGGTCCCATTTTCACCCTTTGGGTAAGGAACGCTAAAAATAACGTGAGTTTTGAGAGCGAATGCTGACGAGGCGCGAGGCCTGCTTCTAAAAAAAGTCTCGTTTTTCGACTTATGTTCCTAAGGGAAAGTTGTTTTTATTTATTTTATTTTATTTTATTCATTTTAGGAAAACTTACGGACTAATTACAGGATAGGGTATCAACATAACCAAAACAAAATTGCCAACTAAAAGTTTCCACAGATAAATATCATTCGTTTTACATAATTGTGTGAAAATACAAATTTTAAATTTTGAATCATTAAAAATTATCAAAACCTACATTACAAAAAGCTTCAAGCTTGCTGGTACTTCAAACCATCCACAAAGGATAAAAAAAAAAAAAAGACTAAATAAAAAATTTATATTAACTAAAAGTAAAGAGATGCTGAGTGAGCCGCTAACTCATTAACCTAGGTAGGTATTTTTCAGTAAGAACTCGTTTAACTGAGGTCGTGCTTGTGCAAAACAAATCAAAGTTTAAGTCAACCGAGACACTATTAAAGCTATTAGCGCTGCGCAGTAAGAATGCATTTTGTCTGTAGTTCGTTTTTGCATGGGGAACATGTAGAACGGGACGTTGCCGAAGGCCTAACTGATTGGTACGAAGATATATTTTAGAGACTAAATCGGAGCTGTCAATGGATCCATTAATAATATTAATCAAGTAGCAAATATCGCTAATATTGCGTCGGTGTTCAAGGGGAAGAAAGTGGTAGCGCTTGCATCGATGATGATAGTCGTCTGACCATTGCCGTGCCTTATAATCTAGAAAACGTAAGAATCTTTAAGGTTTAGTTTCATTGTCTGAATACACCCTTAAAGTTATGTTATGTTAATTAAAAGTTGTGAAAAAATTTTTTTTTCGTGATTTCTTTTTGTCCCAAGGAAAACATTCGTGAGGAAAACTGCATAGGTACGCTGAAGAAGAAATTCTGATGGGTATTTGAGGTCTCCCAATCCGAATTGGGCACGCGTTGTATAGGTTAACTAAAACTGGCGCGTGCCACACATTTACTCACGCAATGCTTTTGTCTCACTGCACGCATAATGAAAAGTTTTTCCATCTCTGTCAAACACGGACTGACGGGAAAAACGCATTTGTGTGTATCTGTGAACGCGCCAGCTTTAGTTAACCGACCTGTATACCCTCCCTGAGGTTAGGCCCTGCAGTAGGTCAAGTAATAGGCTGATGATGATGGGCGATCGAGCTTTGCTCGCTGAAAACAGGTCTTTCCAAAGACCGATTGCTTGCGCCTTCATAAACTTCATTTCTGAAAATTTTATTGAAATCCTCGTTTTATAGAACGTTATACAAACTAATGTTGCTGCTCGTTTTACTATTGTATTTTATGTGCGAGTAGTCAATTAAGAGGATAGGCGGGCTGAAATGCTAATTTGGAGAATAGGCCACTTTTCCGACTGTATTTGTCCGATCCGCCCCACCCATACTGGGTGTATGGGTAGACTAGAGTGCGAAAGAGACAACTGCAGCTCGGACCAATTTTATCTACATAAAATCGACGAAAACATCTTTTCGTATTCCCCCTGTTTCCTCCTCCAAAACTAAACCGATTTTAATAATTCTTTCAAGAATGACATGAGAAAGACTGTCTGTCTGTATGTTTTGCTTTTTTTGTTCATGTTCGTAAAATTTGAGATTTTTGAAGGTCCCTAGTTCATACAGTAATTAATTAATGCAAGAAAGCAAAACATGGGGCATAGCAGAGGTGACATAGATTGTATGGTAAAAAAGTTTTTGCTCTAGGGTCATTATCAAGGGAGGAAACAGGTACGTTTTATGGAATAAACGGTACTCGCCTATCCTGTTAAAAACTCATTGCTTTTGATTCAATCATCATCATCCACTGATGAACTGCCTCTAAATAACTTTTGATCGGGTGAACAGATTGTGATGAAAAAAAGAATAAATGTTAATCCGAACTAGCCCCTATGCTTTTGTAAAAACCCCACAACCGTTGGAAGGTGTTATAGTTGTAAATAAGATGCGACCAGAAACTCTACAAAAACCCAACTTCCACACAAATGATAAAAATATACATGTACATAGTTACAACTAAAAAATAAATACCACATTGTATTAACACCTTCAGGGCAAGATATTTAATTTAGTCGTCATTCATAGAATCATCAAGTTTAGATATAATAGAACTTTTTTACAAAAATTGTTTATGAAATTAATAAACAGCACATTCTACTATTATCATGATCGGAATAGGGGGTGTAATTTATGGTTGAACCTCATCTAACAGCACCGCATCGCATTTCCATAGCACGGCCGCGTGCGATCGCGTTCCGTCTATCTTATTTGCTCTAGCAAATGACGTATCTGAGTCACAGAAAAGGATGGAGCAACGGAAAAATGCGATGCGGTGACCTCATCTAACAGATGATGTTCAACCCTTAGAGTAAAAGCGCAAATATTTGTGTGAAAATTCGTATTCAATTCATGGGTGTTTGTATGTATACAGGGCATGCACCGCGTTTAATATACTACGCATACAATTTTACGCCCTGTATAGATACAAAAGCCCATGAATTGAATACAAATACTCATATTCATCAACCAAATATTTGCGCCTTTAAGACGCTGTTACTCGGTCGAGGCCGTTTTTTGAACACGAACGAAAGTGTTTTAAACTGTGTTTTAAAGTCTGAAAACCAATTATGTCTTTTTTAAGGATCTGGCTGATAGGCGACCGTGCTCAATAACACGATTAGATTAATTTTAATAGATAGAAAAAAATCCCAAATTGCACTGCCTATTATATTATTATGATTTAATAATGTGAGTTCCGCTCATCAACCTTACAACTTTGTAGATGCCCTACTATAGGATATCCTATATGATATTGCGTTTTTTGATTAATTAATTCCTAAACTAAATAAGTTAATAAATACCTTTCTATTAAAAAAAATCGTTTACAATATTTTACTTCTGGCGACTAAATAAGTAGTAATTCCTATGCATTGATAATATTCAAATAAAAAACACAATACATGCCTCAAAATTACTCTAACTAATAAAATTAAAAGTAGGTAAGTAGGTACCTACCTGAATGTGATCCTCCATTTTTCACACACCAATATCAAAATAACACGGACAATTTAAAGTTTTGCTTCCAAACTATTTTAAATAAACATTTTAATAACCAGGCACTTCTTTGTTTTATTCTAGAGCATTGTGGAGACAAAAGTTACTATATAATTATTTCGGCGCTGCATGCCTACTAATAATTGTAACGCATCTAATCTCATAAAAAATGCAACATAACAAAATAAAAAAGCATCAAATCAATATCTGAAAGTATCACGACAGGACTTCACATTTACATTATAGCATGTTTCTTTTGTGTTGATAAATTACCCAACAAAACATTTTGCTTGACATTAATTTCAGCAGAATATGAAATTAATCGTAAATGCTCTAGCATCTGGTAGAAAGAATTAAGAACAAACTTCCTGTTCGGCCCGCATGCCCGGCGGCTGATATCAACTTTTTGACTGACTAGTTGACTTAGACTTGATACTGAATATTGGTCATAACGTGCTCGTATCCAAGTCGATCATAAAAATGGATAATTTGCATACATTACGGCTTGCGTGGAAACGTAATGAGCATTCTTTCCATCCACTTTAAGGTCGTGAGGAATGTCAACGACTACGCCATCACTTAAGGTATTCTTGACTTTGAAATGTTTGCGCATAAAAAGTTTTATGAGGTCGGTTTTGTAATCAATCATAAATAAGTAAGCCTACTGTATTACCTTTGGGTTGGTCAGAACCTATCCTGATATTTACATCTTCGATATAAACATTTATAAGGTTTTCTAGAACGTTATTTCGAGTTTAGAATGACATCCGAAAATTGTGCTTTCTATTAGATTACAAAGCCAAAGTGTGACTATGAACACAGATGTCAGCGATATCACTTTCTTCCATTTGAAATTAATTGTAATACGTTTTCTTTCCTAGTTGGTGTCGAGCACGAGCTTACTTTGCCCACAGATTATATAATACTTTGGCCAAACCAGTGTCGTCAGTGTAAGTGATAAATAACATTAGATAATTTTAATCTACGAATGTAGTACCTAACTCGAGTGCGACTTCTAGCGTGTAGGTTTGTGGAGATGTTTAATTGGCGTCTTTTTAAATGTCTTATTTATATCAGAGTATTTCATATCATTGTTATGCTGTAAATATTTAAAAATAAAATTAAAATATTATGTAAAATATCCACATTTTACTGGCAGTGCCCAAGTGCACAAGCTCTGTTCTGTGTTAAAGATAATGCTCGTAGACGCAAATACTTAATTAGAATCATTGCGGTTTAAAGTGCATTTTTGATAATACACTTTTACATACAATGGTCCACGTCAGAGGCCGTAAGGCGGTTTGAATAAACCCTGACACCAGGGCTTGCCCACACGATAAGAAGAAGATAGATGTAAATAGGTAGGTACTACTCTGTGGTACTACGTACAGTCAGCAGCAAAAAGATGTATCCCACCTCATGCAAAAGATGTATCCACTTTAGTTACTACGCGTAGTGCGTAGCTGCTGACTGTACCAACATCACATTATATGAACGACCCTTGAGGGTAGAAGAATCGATCGAGACATTCTAATGACCGATAATCTACAAACTATCCTTGCAAATATTTCTCAACTGTTATATGTACTTCGGCAATATAAAACATAAAATAACCCTTTTTGTAGATATCTTCGCCTTAACTCCAAATGATAGACGACGCAAGGCGATCAATTCCGTCACATGCTCGTTCCAAGGATGATGTATGGCAACCGTAATAAGTATTATAGTCTGAGGTTTTGCTCTTGTTTTCGGTGATTTATTATAATAACGTCACATTTAGGTAGTCACAGATGTTTTACCTAATTAAAAAAAATTATCATCTAACCTGTATTGAACTTAATTTAAAGAATATGCTACAAATAACTTGTAGTGAATTAAACAGCCACAATACTAAACGATTCTCGACTGGAAGATAGTTATTTGTTTCCACTTCGTTGGATATAGGTAAACGGTGTACACTGTGTTAGGTACAAGAGAGTACACGGCTATGTAAGCCTGTCAAGGCCCTAAACCCAAATAATACAATAGTGCTTCAGACTATCAAACTGAACAACTTTCACTATCAAACAACATCGAAATCAAGAGAAAAATTACACATACATTTCCGTTTTTAGAAGTACGAGTAGACCATATTTCGTAGCAGTGCTACTGGTGCTACATGATTCGTAGCATAACAGCGTAGCGATAGGCTACGGCAAGTGCTAGGAATCTGTATTTTCCTTCCTACTCTCACTAGATACTTACTCAGGTTAGGTCAATCAATCAATCAAATATACTTTATTTTACACCAAAATACAAACAGTAAAATACAGAAAGAAGGTATTAGGTATTATATTATAAACATTTTATGTATTTGCCTGTTTTTATAGTGCAAATAATAGTTATTTGTTACGCAAGACTGCAAAGTTGTGTTTTGACGGGAGAACTTGTTTTGAAACCTGAGAAAGCGTCGGATTCTAGGATTTTAGGATTTTCTTGTTTTAAACACAAAATACACTACCTATGTACACACATCTACGGTCATGATAAACTATGTTAGGTAACATTGGCATATGACATACATTAACTCACAACCACAATCCCATTTGGGGTAGTCAGAAGCTTTTATTATCAACTATCTTATTAAGCGCGCAGTTCAAACATGGATCTCTTCTAAAACATTTGAGGTTTCAGGATGGAATTATGCATCAACTGGCGGTAGGCTAAGGCTCGGCGCAAACGAGCCACCGGCCGCATCCACCGGTGGCTGTCGCGGACACTGCTGAAGCGAGTGGCGGCCACCAGCCACACGTGTGCGGCGAGTCATTACAAATTGTATGAACTGCTTGTGGCTGGCCACCGGTGGCTCGTATGCGCCGAGCCTTAGATGCCACGTACGAAACCCACATGAAAATAAGATGAACCATTCTAATACTTGATAACTAAGGTTGATAAGAAAGTGAATAACACTCAGTTGCAGAAACGCTCATCTAAGTTAATCCTCCATTAAATTTCTTGCTGTCACTTTTTGTCTTGTTGACGTAGTAAAAGCTAGCAAGAGATTTAATGGAGGATTAACTCTAATGAGCATTTCTGCAACTGAGTGTAAGTAGGCCTACCTCAGCATTATCCTCGCTATCGTCGACGTTGTGGTCAAATCTCGCGAATGCAAATCTTAGTTGATTCTCAAACTTTTCTCGCGCCTCCGCCTTCTCCTTATCACTAACTTTGATCATTATCACTTCCTAAGTTAACTATCTTCTTAGCGCCTTCTGTGCAATCATTTGTTTAACGCTGTTAATGTATTTTCGCATGAGAGCTGGTGTCAAGACGAATGTGAAGTGTGAATTTATCGACAAAACTTTAGGCGTTAAGGGCGACGTTCCCGTGGCCATAATTACGCTGCTATCGACGAATGGGCAACTGGCATGCACTATTGTTTGGTATCGACAATGTTGCATGTGCTTTTATGTAAATAAGTTGTGGGAATGTTGGACTGGTTTGTGTAAAACTTCGTGTAGTGTGCAGGCGACAGATGTTGGTTCATTATTAGTTATTACCTACAAAGAATTGTGATTATTGTAGATATAAGTACAGTTATTTGCCTATTTGCATAAGCATAGCATATGCTCACAACTATATTCCCCGAGGGGGTAGTCAGAGATATTCTGAAACCTCAAAATACCCAGCCCACGTTTCACCAGCAGTACCGTAAGTCTGTCCGTGTGACGGGGGGGGTGAGCCCGTCGCCATTTAATTTGGTTGATATTAAAGTGTTTATTAAAATAAAATACAAGGTGTAACAAAACATCCTAGTCATATTTAAAGGGGTGGTTCGAATCAGACCATCAAACTTCCATTATAGAGACAACGTCGAAAAAAAAGATGTCAGGTCCCATTTCAGTCCAGTACCTACATCAGTTTTATATGAAAAATCCGAATTTTTTTATTTTTTCTTGAGCCAACAGCACCTTAGTGAAAGTTGTTCTGCAGTTTGATGGTATAAACCACCCCTTACTAGGGTGTTTGTTACACCCTATAGGTAATCATGTGTATTTTTAGCGTTGTGTCTACCTTTTATCAAGTCACATAGAGTTTTACGTGGTGGAAGAGTTTTGTCAAACAGCATTCCTGAGCTACTAACTATGAACTAATTTGTCACAGATATTTTTCATTTTGGTGTTTTTGGTCACTTCCAAATGGGAACGCGGGAATTGCCTCACATTATTTCATTCGCTATTCCTTGGCCAAAAGAATCAATTCATCTTTTCACTGTCGTCTTGATACAAGAATTTAATTAAGTAGGTAAGTGCACACATTTCCTAGTTTCTTTTTTGTTCTTAGAACTGGCTTCACAATTCTCAAAAGTGTTATAAGACCACCACTATCCACAATTGAGCTCCGTATGTGTACCGAGGGCTATCAAACAGCTTGGCATAGCTGTTCGAAGCTGATTTTTATTTCCTAAGATATAAGTTGGAAACCCGGTTATGTCTAGACATGTTTTTATACGTACCATATGTTAGCTTGATAAGATCTTGTTTGGGTAAAAAGTTATGTTAAAACCGTGCGTATAAGATAGACAAACCTCAGTCGATTTGGTACCATAGGTTTTTTTGAAGTTGTGTCATCCATTGGGGCATCTGCCGTGGAGTACGTCAATACAGAAGCCGTCGTGGTTTAATAGCGAATGACCCCGCCTCTCATGCAGAACGTGGCGATTCAATCCCTGCGACAGCGGTTGGATCACCGTTTCTTTCCGATGAACTCCTGCTGTTCTGCTGACCCGACCGACGGGCGGCGAGGACCTTAGTATTATCTACTAAGTGCCAATATAACCGATAGGTAGTGAAAGTGGGAATATGCCGGTCATATTCTGTCGAATGCACCATTAGCCTCTTTTTAATGGAAAACGATCGTCGGCGTCCATGTCGAGTGTCGACCTACAAAGAGGCGGAGCGACGATCTAGATCAGCGGTTCCCGTATTCTTTTGGCTACGGAACCCTTTTTGGTTCACCGTTTTTGGGGCGGAACCCTAGCTCGAGTAAGAAGTAAACTTATTGTAACATTGTTTATTTTTATAACGTGAAATCACACCATTCTGAGGCTTTTTGGCTTGCTGTTCGCATCTTGAGAGTACTATGGTTTGACTTTAGACTAGACTAGAAAAAAACCCACGAAATCTTGAAATCTGAGAGTCTCTAACTGGGGGTTCCACGGAACACCATTCGGGAACTGCTGATCTAGATGCTTTCGATTGTTTGCCTTTGCTTGCTCAGAACAGGATTGGTGGACTAGCGGAATTAGACATCGAAAAGTCATTCTTCTCTCGTGTGGGCAACAAGCCCTGCAGTCAGAGTTTTTGAAACCGCCTGTGTGTCGCGCTGTGCACGCGCTGCTTGTGTCGCGCCCGTAATGTGACTTGTTTGCGGATGGATGGAAGAAGATTAAAAGAGAATTCATGGAATATTGTGAGATTTTTTTTGTTTAAAATTTTAATGTTTTATTGTTTACCACTATTTTGTAAGTAATGTGTATAACGCCTGGCATATTTTGCTGTAATGTTATTCATGTACTTATTAATGAAAACATTAATTTGAACTAAAACTAATTTGAATTTAAACTAATGATACGTTTTATCTATAAATTTAAATCATAACATACGAATTCTTAGTGAACCCTGCTACAACCCCTTGTACCTTAGTCTCTGACCTTCCGCGAGAGAATCAATTGGTCATGAGTCTGTGTAGAAATATTCCGTCATTGAAAAAACTACTGCCTACATATAAGGTTCATAATAAGCATAATTATAATCTCGGCTGATAGACATCCACTGCAGGTCATTAGGCCTCCCCAAGCACGTCGTCGCCGCGTGGGACATTCGCGATTTCTGCCCCCTCTTTTTTCTTTCGTCTACAGACGCTACCGGCACATCGCTGGCAGGTTCTCACATATCCCTACTACCCAATACGGCGCGTAGTTACAGCAACGAACATTGCCGAGGTCCGTACCCCATATGAGTGCCCTTGGGTAGGTTGCTTAAGTTTATTCACAGGTTCGGTTGACCTACAAAGGGCGTTTCGCCGTCACTGGTGTGGTCCCCCATAGTCCGCAGCTCCCTGGGCTATGCTGTATTTGCCAAGAATTGCCAAAGCGACCTGTCCTGCGCTGCCTTCATCCAACGGGCTCCCGCGTCCTCCACCTTCATCCTAGTAAATAGCTAAATATACCTACCTAATTAATAGCAAACCGAATTTATTTATTTTGATCTAGATTATATTAGGAGCACATCAAAACGGCATAAAAGGTTAAAATAAATACCGAATAAAACTTATAAATCGCATTGCTGAAGCAGACCCAGCAGTAAAATGTGTTGTTTCGAGACGCTATCGCGTGTTCTTACCTAATATAATCTTGTTACGTGACACATTGCAGCTTCAAATAATAATTGTACCTATAGTTACGAGTTGTAGTGCCTACATAGTATTGTACCTTATACCTAAGAATAGAATAGTAATTAACACTAAACACAAGATAGATTGTTTTTCTTATTAAATTTTCATAACGCCGGTTTGGATAAAAATGTGGCCACTCATAGGCACTGCTTGTTGGTCATTAATTAGCAACCAACCTAATTAAACTCATTGATAAAACATGTACTATCATACAAAAGAACTGAAAAACTACACTAAAACCAGACTGTGATATGTTGTATTGGTCCTTTGACCACGGTGTACTCTGGCCAGCTCCAATAATTTCGGAGAGGTTAAGATCTCAAGATAATCTGCTTGTATAGTTACGAGGTTTGCGATACTATCTGCCTGAAAGCAGTGCAAGTACTTACACAAGATACGCGTGCTAAACACAGATGCACTCGCTCCCTCTTACTCTCCTGAATCTGATACAACTGGAAATTACTGCGATCATAAGCGGTCGATGATATCAAACCAGTTGACAGTAATCTAAGCTACGGTCTCCCTATACGACCATGCATAGTCCTTTACCTACCTATGCAATGGAAGACAGGCGTGTATATAGGTAAGTACCTATATTTATCTTTGAATTTAATTTCTGTGTAAGTATCTATTTAAGTTTGTAATATTAATGAAATAGCGTCGGTGGTGCGTTGCCGAGAGCTAATGAAAATCAATCTTGAAGTCCAAGTTCGAAGCCGCACGCATGCCATGTACCAATGAGTTTTTCTAACACCGACTACTCTCAAACGGTGAAGGAAAACATCATGAGGAAACCTGCATACGCTGAATAAGAAATTCCGATGCGTATGTGCCTATACTATCAATCCGCATTGTGGACGCGTGGTGGACTAACGCTCATACACCCTCCCTGGGGGTAGGCCTGCCCTGCAGTGGGACGTAAAATAGGCTGTCACGATGGATATAAAATGCCAAGAAGAACAGTAATATTATACCCGTCGCCACTTGTAATGGACAGTGGGTACAGTAAATGCCTCGAAATTGAAGCATGCAGGTTTCCTCACGACGTTTTCCTCCACCGAAAAGCCTGTGGTGTTATAAATCGTACATAAATTCCGAAAACTCATTGGTTCGAGGAGTGGACCTGGGGGATCATAACTAAATCTTTTACATTACCTATTCAAATACCAAACAATGTTATAACGTAACGTAACGGCTTTAACATTATGATACACATACGAAATCTATACAACAAAGCTCAATAATAAATATTTATAAAATGTTGTCTTTATTATAAATTGTCTCTGCCTACCCTATTGCGACACAGTTGTATGTGGTCTCTTACGTTGTTAAAACAATGAACATGAATAAAAATGATTTCATAACATGTCAATGACATAGGTAAGTACCTAAAAATATGACAGTATAAGGTATCTAATCCCTTTTATTTTGATCGAAGTCTAATCCCCATAGTATGTATAGTTTAACCACGTTTAATCAAACTAGATTCGATCCGTATTAAATCGACCTCGTGTTTTGTAGACAGTTATTGTCAATTCTCCTTCTTAATATTTAGTTAGGTAATCAATTTCAGACCATGGATATAATGTTCAGGAAAACACAATGATACTTAAAATTGCCTAGTATACAGGGTGAACTTGATATTATTAGCATCCTTTTAAACTAAGAATCTACCCATCAAACTGAACAACTTTTACTATGGGAGCAAGCCTATCGGAGCAAGAAAAAAATTAGCTGTTTCATACAGTTGAGTCAAGTCCACATTGCAGTTTAGTATGGAACCGCGGATTTTTTTCTTGCTCTGATCGGTTTTTTTCCAAAGTCAAAGTTGTTCAGTTTGATGAGTAGACTGTTAGTTTAAAAGGTTGCTAATGATATCAATTTCACCCTGTAGTCATAAATGGGTACGTTGTCGACCTTATATCGATATAATCAGAAACTTACACAATAGCCCTACATAGGTTATATATACTTTACTGGCATTTGGATCAGTTACCTACCTACGAATTAAGTTGCAGAAATTAGTTTCTACTTGCACTATGCAACGTTTATTCCGACCTAATAAGATCAAACTATTTAAACTAATACGACGTAAATCACTAATAGATAAAATAAAACAAAAGCTTGGAATTGTTTCCTCACCCTGCTTATCTCCTCCTCCGTCAATTGTTTAGGTTTCTTGACCTCCTCCTCATCCATAGCGATGCCTTATCATAAACAAACGAACCCAATTACCCCCACCCCGATTAATTACCCACCGACTTCTAATTAATTACACAAAAAAAACCACCGAGTTAAAAGTCAGCCGATGGCAAACGGAGGTAAAAAACAACTGGTTGACATTACGGGGACATTTCCCAGGTTTATTAAAAGAAGGAGAAAGTAAGGCAAATTAGAGTAATATGGTTTATTAATGTTAAATGTAATTTAGTTTGGATGCGGGCCGGGCCGGGCCGGCGCGGGGAGGCCGTGGCGTGCGGGCACGAGCGCCAGCGCCTGGCACCGCCCGCGCCGCCCCATCGATCTGCACCGCGCTGTTGTCTCACAGCACATCTCTTATACCTTCAGTATAAAGACTACAAACCCTTGAATTAAAGGTCTTTGTCTGCGCAACGGAACTGAGTGCAAACTTGCGACTTAGTTTACTTCGTGTAATCCGATAGGTAACGTTAGATATGTATCTATCATATCATATGATAAGAGATACTTATTTTTAAAATGAACCATTCTAATTTTTTGTGAGACCGCCTATATTTATGCTCCGCCGCATATTCAAATGTATAATTTTGTTTTTGATGTGCAATAAACTATTATTAGCACTAATCTTGAGTAAAATCTTCGTTAACTATAAGCATGTGTGTAGAATAGTCCATTTCTTTCGGTGGGTGTCATCCAAGAAGAAAAGTATATTTTGATCTTTGAACAGTTTTACGATCAAATGTAATGGAAAAAAGAGATGGGAAGGGCGAGATATGAAAGAGCTAGTAAATACATGGATTTTTATTTATAAATGACATTCATACCAGCTAAAGAGTATATTCTATAATACATAAACTTATGTCTTAGGGAAGAGCTGTAAATATAATTGATGACGGAATGTTACATCCATAAATTGAAACCTTATTGATACAACGATAGAGCTCACGAAATGTAATATTTATACATGTCAATTTATTTTGATAAACTAAGTATATACAACTGATGTAAGAGACATGGACATAAAAACTAGCTGCGGTCAAAAGACCGGTCGGTCCACTGGCCACGGATTGTAGTCTAACAAAATCTTTGCAATAGCTACCAACTTTCTTTAGCCCAGTCATTTTACGGTTTGAGCCGGGACTAATTATAAATCGAAATTTATTTTTGGTGTATAATTTAAGAGCCAATTTGGAAGCCTAGAAATATAAACATCCCCAAATTTAAAATTTAGCATTTTGCTCGTTCTAAAAAACCTGATGTAAGAATTAAAATGTAGGAAATGTAGGTGTGTAGGAATTAGTGCATTAGTATTAAAATTATTAAGTTTATAGCCTTCTGGGAGGTACAGTTTTGATTTTAGTTGCGTAGTGATTTTTTTTTAAATATGGTTTCAGGTAGTCTTTTTAGGTACCGGTTTAAAAGCACCATTTATAATTACTTCCTACTTCTCCTAACAAAACTTCGTAAAATGACTGGGCTACTGTCTAAGTGTGCAATTGTAACAAGAATAACTTTAGGCATATTTGAGGTTTTAGTATGTGGAGCACGATTATGGTGATAGTTGCCTAGCATTTCACTATTCTATTATTATGGACCTGTAGAAAATTTTAATATTTTTAAATTCGAAAGTCACTATTATTTATTTACCTAGATGTACCGGGATAGTGCTGAAACCAGGTGTCAAGAAATCCCTGAAATTGTTGTGACAATGTCCCTGTCTTCGAAATTACCCAGTAATTTATCTAAGTGCTACAAGTTTCGTACTTACATTATATTTGTTATGTAATACTGAGCAATGTGAACAGTCCGATGATCGATGATAGTGATCGGATATTCTGACGCTTACTTACCTTCACTTCATATTTCCTAAGTATAATACGGACAAGTATTAATAAATTTATCCATTTTTATGATAAAAATCCTCGTTGGAGGATCTTTTCGAAGGACCCGGGATCGCTAAACATTTTACAGACATAAATTAATATACTATTTTACAAATATCGCAGAACTTCTTGTAGCAATTTTATTTTAATTTAAAAATGCTTCTAAAGTATCTTTTAAAATATACTAGTTGTTTTATAGCTAGTAAATGAGTCAATCCCGAAAAGAGGTTTTTAATTAATTTGATGCGTTCATTTCCCATTAAAAAAAGTGATAACGGGCTCACTGCATGTCACACTGGACAGCGTAGTTACTAGTCTAGTGAAATGTGGATATTATGGGAATTATTATCAGCACTTGGATTCTCTTAACAATGAGCACTATTATAATATCACTAATCTATTAAGCTACGCGATGTATCGCGATACATAAAATTGGCAAAACGGATACTAATTAAATTAATAAACAACGAACTATTATGTTAATGTATGCTGCTGGTAAAATTAGAATTTCACTCGACTTATGGAAGCATCGTTGGATTATTGTCGTTATTATTATTCGACGTATTTGATTGAATACGTCAGAGAGCTTAAGAGCGAGTTCTTGAGATCGGTTTATTCGTAGAATGTAGTAAGCTAAACATCATCGGACTGTACGATTTGAACAATGAAGTAAAAATTGTAAAACATATTTTTTTTTAAAGTCCATGCATTTCATTTTCACAAAAGTCTTTTCCGATTTCTCCTAAACGTCTATATGTATATGTAAATAAATCTAATGTAGCAATACAATACCTACATATAGCAATAGAATTCTATAAATATAAAACATCAAGATTTTTTATAATGAATTTCATTTCAAATCATTTATTTTACACGTTTCCTTAAAGCTAGCATTATAATCACAATTATTATCTTAGTTTAAGAATTAACCTAAGTAAAGTCAACCGATTTTAAATCTTAGCCACCTTAGAACCTTGTCACAGCAAACTAAAAGCAGTTATGTTTCATAAAAACGTAACGACTATACCCCTATTTTTTTTAGAGTTCCGTAGTCAAACAAGGAACCATTATACTTTCGTCCATTCTGTCTGTCTGTCTGTCTGTCTGTCTGCGTGCCCCGCCTCAATTACTGCACATTATTGAACATTTTGAATGGAAATTTAGCATGAAGATAGATGATAACCCAAAAACGAAGAAACTATTTTTAACCCCCCTTTTCACTCAAGGATATAAACCAGTAGCAATTTCAAAACAATATGTATAATGAGTAGACTAAAGGTTTTAAAGTGGCTTACATTCCAAATTGGTGGACTACTTCCATTATATTCACATCGGCAAGTCCATACATAGGTAACAAAGAAACGTCTACTTGAATAAGGCACCTGAAATGCCTCATTTTTAATTAACCACACTATGAACGATTGCAAAAGGAACTAAAAATTTTGTGTTTAGCGCCAATACATAGACAGATACAATTTATAATTAGCACCGATTCAGACTTATATTATTTAAATCTACCCACTTATGGGCCGGCTCACACCTGGCGAAGCGAAGCGTAGACCATTTTCAAGCAAAGTTTTGAGCAAAGTCGATAATGATTTTCGTTAAACCATTATTGATTTTGCTTACCTACGTTGAAATAACATCGAAAAACTAGTCGCGAGCACACGGCGACACATCAAGCTACGCAAAACCAAAATAAGCTGGCCGCGCGTAGTAAGAGTAATGTATAACAACGCGCGGCCAGCTTATATTGGTTTTGCGTAGCTTGATGTTTCGCCGTGTGTACATCGAAGTGACTTGAGGCGAAAGTTAATTGATTTTCAAATGTTATTTCGACGTGACAGAGAAAAATGCTTTCGCTGCGCTTCGCCAGGTGTGCACCGGCTCTTATAGTAAGATCATTTTTTGGCCGAATAAATAAGCGGAACACATATTTTAATAACTTTTTAAGGTGTTACTTTGTAAAATAGTTTTAGCCGCTTTATCATGTTTTCTATGAACTAAAATCTAAAGTTGTTAGGAGCTTAAAGCAACTTCATTGCTATCATTGAGAGCCAAAAAATTTAAAACTTATGTGTCGGGAAATACAGAACAATTTCTTTTCTCTATACTACAGTTCAAAACAATTTGAGAAGTCACCGATTATACTGAGATCCCACTACAAGTTTTCTACACCCACAGGCATGTTTAGGCAATGATACATATACCTACTCGGTTAAGGGTTGAACTACAGATGGCCGCACGCGATCGCACTTTTCCGTCGCTCCATCCGCATCCGCATCCGCATCCTCAGGAACGTCATTTGCTAGAGCGTATAAGATAGACGGAACGCGATCGATCGCGTTCCGTCTATCTTATATATGCTCTAGCAAATGACGTTCCTGAGTGACAGAAAAGGATGGAGCAACGGAAAAGTGCGATCGCGTGCGGCCATGTGTAGTTCAACCCTTAATATACGACTACCACTCTGAAGCTGTCCCAAGTTCCCAGCCCTTGCAGAAATGCTGTTCCTGTTGTGCTATTTTTTTATGTGATAAACATTCCCAGAAAAAAATTGATTTCCTATGTCAAAGAATCATTACAATCAGTCCAATACTTTTCGAGTAAATCTTTACTGAAGTTAATGTGGGAACCCAACGTTGCACCATGGGACCATCGTTATGCAGTCAACCCTTTTTTTCGTGTACGAGCAGGTGATACGTTTGGGTTCGTTTTGTAAAAGCCCGACCAGAAATATAAAAAACCTCGCCATGTTGCGGAAAATCATTGGAACTAATTTTTGTACTTGGAACACTAACATTAAAGGTGACAGTCAGGTCTTTTATATTCCTGGTCAGGCTTTATATAATTTATTGCTGAAACAATATATACCCTCAGTATAGAAAATCAACAGGAACACATTTTTTCATGTAACTTAGTCCGGCAACCAGCTGGGCCTCTTTGCTTAACGCGTCCCCCTAACGTTTTTTTTTTCGAATTTTCGCAGTAAACTGGAAAATGTGCCAAAACCGTATAATTGTGTATCAAGTGTCATATAATATGGTTAGAAAGCTGAGCTTACGTACATACTATGTAAGAAATTTTATAAAGCTCACTTACTTGGAAAATTCAATAAAGAATATTGTTTTCCAAACATTGTTTTTTTCCATGCCCATTTTATTAGGACATTTAAACTATGACCTTTTCACTGGAATATGGATTATAGACCAAACAAAGTGACATTGTTGTTTATGATTAGCCTTCAATAAACGTCTAAGGTGACGGTCGTATTTTATTTAATAAATAGCGAACGAGGATAAAAATAATAAAGAAATAATGGAAATATAACGGAAATTATTGCTATCGGGTGCGTGCAAAGCTAAATAAAAGGATAATTTTGATTTGGTCGGCGAGATGTCGGTCGGGAAGATGGGTGAGTTCGATGTGAAATCGGGGGACTGGACGCTATACGTTGAGCGGTTAGAAATGCTTTTTAAAGTAAATGCCGTTACGGATCAAATGCGTTTGCCGATGTTAATTGCCGGTATGGGTGACAGCGCTTACGAACTATTGAATAATCTGACCAGCCCCATCAAACCCTCGGAGAAGACGTATGCGGAGGTTGTAAATATACTGCGGGAACATCTTCAGCCTAAGCCTTCGTTCATGGCGGAGAGGTACCGGTTTCGGCAGAGGCGTCAACTAACTGGCGAGATAATATCACAGTATTTGACGGAACTCAAGAAGCTCGCTAAACATTGTGAGTTTGGTTCGGTGTTAGAAGACAATTTACGCGATCAGATGGTCTGCGGGTTACAGAGTGACGTCATCAGGCAGCGTTTATTCGCCGAGGAGGAGCTTAAGTACGCGAGTGCGATTAGAATCGCATGTGCGCTAGAGGCGGCTGAGCGATACGCGGCCGCGGTGGAGCAGCCGGACGGTGCCGGCGTCAGCGCGGGCGGCGAGCCCGGCGCGGTGCATGCGGTGTCAGCACGAGCGGAGAAGGCCCGGCGCGGCCAGCAGCGGGGCGGCTCGGAGCAGCACCGCGAGGGTGCGCAGGGCTGCAGCGGGTGTGGAGGCCGGGATCACGGACGCGATGTGTGCCGTTACAAGAGATTCACTTGTAGCAAGTGTGGTCAAAGGGGGCATCTACGCCGGGTGTGCCCAAAGCAACGAGGTAGTGGCGGCGGAGCCGGGCGCAGTGGCCACGGCCGGCCTGTGCATAATGCGGAGGCGCCGGAGTCGGAGAGTGCGGACGACTCGCGCTCCGATGAAAGCGTACTGGAATCGGAGGAGTTAAACCACCTTTGTTTTAATGGCTATAAGCCGGTAAGCTTATCATTAAATATTGATGGTAGTAAGATCAAGATGGAGGTGGATACTGGGTCAGCGGTATCTTGCATTAGCAAGGGAACTTACGATAAGTTTTGTAAGAATAGACGGCTTGAGGATACCGATTTAGTTTTGAAATTCTATGACGGTAGCCGGGTTAAACCGGTGGGTGTTATAAGACCGGTAGTGAGATACGGGGATATGGTTAAAAAGCTGGAACTGTATGTTATCGACGGGGGAACGACATCACTGCTCGGACGACAGTGGTTATCGGAATTAAAGATTAGGATTCCAACATTTGTAAATAGCTTGGACATGAATTGCTCTAGTAAATATAACTTGCTGTGGGATTTTGGAGTAAATAAATATTATCTTTTTCGTTTAAATAATTAATATTATCTTAAATTTTATATCTGACCCTTATTGACTTTGATGATTACGTACGAAATATTGTGGTATGGGTCACGTGTATGGCTGTGTCAAGAGGGAATGTGCCTGTATGAATTAGGTAGCTAAGCGGCTTGCTAGAATGCGCAGATATATTTACAAAATAATTCTTCTACATACAATTTTCAGTTATTTTGACTTAGTTTACATATTTTATTTATTCTATGATTTATTTTATAATGTATTTTAATCTTACGTTTATTTTGGTGATACATAAATAGGTCCTTCATGATTGGCAGAACATTTTATTCAAAAAACAAAACGCAATTATTATCCGAGAAAGTCCCAAGTCAGGTCACAAGACAACTTCCTCAATTTAATTAATAAGCATTAAAAATACTCATTTTAGACTATTTTCAATGCAATGTGTACCTTATTCGTTAACTTATTAAGAAGGATTTTGTATATTCGTAAAGTCAATTGAAATGTGTCAAGGACACTAAACTCTTCGTGAATTCGTACTGTCATTAATTAAGCTATATATTAAATAATTAAACATATCCAAAAATTACGTTAAAACGTGTCTTTGTATATCTCATTAGGCTTATGTTCAACAGTGAACGACGATATCTCAGTATGAGATGGACATATAATTATTTGCAAATCTTTTATGTAAATAGTTATACAGGGTGTAAGGGATAGCCCTAGCCAAACTGAAACGGTGAACTAACACCATCAAACTGAACAACTTTCATTTTTGAGCCTACATCAGGAAATTGCGAAAAAAATCTGATGTCCCTTACATTTGAGTCTGGTAGGTAGAGAAGTTTTGTATGAAACAGCAGATTTATTTCGCGTTTCCTGAGGTAGGCTCCATACTGAAAATTGTTCAGTTTGATAGTCTGAGTTCACCGTTGAGTATAGATAGAAAAGGATGCAAATATACATGCATCCTTGTCTATCTTTACTTAAGAAGAGATCTCCACTTGAGTGTCGTTCTGTAAAACCCCCGTAGTCTTATTTAACTCAACCCATGGTCCACCAGCTCCACGAGCCAAAAATTGAAATTATGCGCTCATTTTGAGTAGTATCCTTCGTTTCTAAAACGACTATAAATTCTAGGGTTTAGACTTAATTTTTATGAGCTGCGACTTATTAAGTCCATCTGTTTACTTTTCCGCCACCTGACAAGCACTACACTCACTGAACAGTCACTTATGAACTCTACTACTACGTGATAAGAGTCAATGTCTCGCTGCGTACATACACTAGCTAAGTGATGACGAGCCTGGGCGTCGGCAGTATGTTGGTGTGTTCGGCGAACATCATGGCCGCCATCCACTTGAGCTGGTCCTCGGTCACCGCGCCGGCTATCGTGCACCCGAACCACGGCCGATCTTTACTTCTGCAACGTACGTACACAACAATACATACAGGGTCCTTCTTTATATGCTGATAGTTTTTATGAGGATGACCAGACCATCAAACTGAACCACTTCCTCTATGGCAACATTGAAATCGCGAAAAAAAATCAGCTGTCCCATACATTTGGTTCGAGTAGGTTTGTAGTTTTGTATGGAACAGCTGATTTTTTCTTCGCGATTTCTTTGTTGGTGCCATAGAGAAAGTTGTTCAGTTTGACGGTCTGATCATCCCCTTAAAAAAGTGTTAGCATATTAAAAGAATGATCCTATATACAGGTTTTAACAAAAGACGCTAGTAATTTAGAGGTGTGTGCACGTGTTCGTACGTCCTCTTACGCGCGCTATGTGCGAGTGCACCGGCAGCGGCCGCTTGTATGAAACTTTCGCCTCTGTAGGGATATTTATTCATGTGCTGAAAGGCTAAGGTTCTTCCGGTTTTTTAATCTATGTCTAATGTCAAACAAAATTGACAAAACAAACGTAGGAAAATGTTGTAAACGTACCGTTTCGGTTTATTATTCCTCGGTATGAAGGTGATGGCCCAGCGCGACTGAGGGTTCCGCTTGGGTTCGTGTCCGACGTACCATAGTATGTCCTTTATATTCCAATCTTCTATTTTCTGTGAACCCTATAAAATTAAAAATGCTGTAAATAAAATTATGGTCTATGCATGGAAAGTCAATAACAGGATGTCATAAGAACATCCAGAAATTGTCAAAAACAACGAAACCCGGCACGTTTCCGAAGCTTCTACTGCAGTGATGTGTTCAATGTAGTGTTTTAAGCTGCTTTTTGATCATTTATCTTTCTGTGAAAAACATCGATACAGAGATCTGGCGGCCGCGGCGGCTACCAGGCAACCAGCATTGTGAAAATGCAAGTAAATAATACTAACTGTTCAAAGTAACAATACAAATGATCCTTGAAGGCCATCGGCTAACATCGAGTCGAGTCAAAATCATTTTATACACTTTTTCGCCAGAAGTTAGCCAACAGGCACTTTTAAGGTCAAGTACATTCTTATTCTGAACTTATACTACAACCGATATTACTTAGGATTTAAAGAGCCATATCATACAACCTATTTTTGGGCGTTAAGCATTGTCGGAACGATATCTACGCGACATCGCCACGGTATTTCTGAGATCAATCAGTGTCGCGGCGATATCACGACGATAACGCTCACTAACAATCGCGACAATTCAGTTGCGACGCCGGCCTTTACAACAACGCCTACACTCAAAAATCGCTTGTGTGATATTGCACCACAAACCGCACCACCGCAATCGTTTGTAACACCTCTGGCTTTTCGGTGAAGGAAAACATCGTGAGGAAACCTGCATGCTTCAATTTCGAGGCAAACGTATGGTGAACTGGTGAAACGTGGATGTTCTGATGTTTCAGAATATCTCTGACTACCACCTTGAGGAATATAGTCATGAGCATATGCTTATGCTATGCTGTGATATAATGAAAATTTCATCAGCTAACCTGTTTATCCTTAAAATAGCAGAGCTTGGCTTGTTGGAACTCGAACATGTGTAGTTTGAACGCCTTGGAGGCGTCGCTGGCGAACCGGAGCTCGCCGCAGACGAGCGACGTGGCCATCCGCAGCGCCTCCATCTCCTGCAGCGTCCTGTTCTCGCGCACTATCAGGTAGCTGTCCTTCCGGTCCTCCTCGTCCCAGTAGCCCCACCGGAGCACCACGTCCAAAACCACCTTTGACAATAAGTTAAATATCTTAGGCGATAAAACGAGAAATCCTTCATGCTCGCTTCTTTTTGTTATATGCGCAACACCAAAGACACATCCCGATTTTAGTCGTCTTCTTGAGCTATGACCCACTGGAAGCTTATACAAAAAAATGTTTATGTGAATTGTAAAATGAATAAAAGTAAAACCTCGTCAACGTGGACCACCCGCCTCATGGACTCGTTGCAGATCACTTCTTCCAGCATCAGCAGGTGGGACTCCATCTTGGCTTTCTCACACAGCTCTATGCACACGTCCGCGCTCGTCTTGTTCGGTGTGAGCTGTGGGTGTGGACACAACAGTTTTCTTTAGATATCAGCGTCAGTCATCGTTATTTTACAAGTTATGAAAATATTACTATATTCCTAAACCTCATAAAAGAATTATATTATTATATAGAACAATTCAAACTAACTTAGTTTTTTACTGTGATTTAGCTCGCATTATATAGGTACTTCTTAGAAAAAGTATATGTCTAGAACGAGCCTCACACTTGTTCCGTATAAAACAAAAGGGGCTAACTTTCTTAGGTTGGTGTGCGTGAGGCGCCATACTAAATATGTATGTGTGCGTGTATATGTATAGGGTTTTGGAACCAGTACTGGTTCCTATTTTTTTCGACGCTTTCGTAGCTTTAACTGTCTATCTTGATAATCTAAGAGGTACTTAATACTGATCTATATTGTTTGATGTGTTTATGCCATGAGATTCTGGTAGACCTTTAACAACCCGGTACGAGACTCACCGCAACCTGGAAGCAGGTGTTCCTATCTGCGACGTAGACCCAGGCCTTCAGGTCGCCGGCGGCGCGCGGGGCGGCCGGCGCGGAGTTGCTCAGCACGCGCATGAGGACGCGCCGCACCGCCGCCTCGCGCCGGCTCTCCGCCTCCGTCGGCTTCCAGATGCTCGGGTAGTGGCTGATCAGCTCCCGGACTACGAACACTTCCTTCGACGACCAGGCTGTCTGGAGCGTGTTGCTTGTCTGTGACGGATTGGTTTAATTTATTACACACGTTATGATTTTTTAACCCCCGACGCAAAAAGAGGGGTGTTATAAGTTTAACGCCTATGTCGGTATGTCTGTTTGTCTATCTGTCGGTCTGTCTGTCTGTGGCATCGTAAGTCCCAAACGGGTGGACAGATTTCGATGCAGTTTTTTTTAATAGAAAGTTAATTTTTGTGACAGTGTTCTTAGCTTTGTTTCATGAAAATCGGTTCAGTAGATTACATGTAACTTTAAAAATTATGAAATTAAATTAAATTTAAAATTAAAAAAACAAACAAACATTTAAAAAGTAAAAAATAATTCGGTCACCTATTTACTTCGTAACTATCTTTAAAATATTTTAGGTCAATTAATGTGTCGGGGACCGCAAGTGATTATAAAAAAAAACAATGGTCATTTCATAGCGGTCCCCTACGCATTAATTGACCTAAAATATCTTAAAAAGAGTTAAGAAGTAAAACATACATTTGCTTACATCAAAAATAATAGGCGACTAAATTATTTTTTACTTTTTAAATGTTTGTTTTTGGCATTGGGGTTTTTAATTTTTTTTATTTAATTTGTCATATATTCAATGATTCAGACCATCAAACTGAACAAATGTTACTATGCGAGCGAACTGGTTCAAAGTAGGCATTGCAGTTTAGTGTAACAGTTAAGTTTTTTTGCGATTTCGGATTTGCTCCCTTAGTAAAAATTCTTCAGTTTGATGATCTAGTATAAATGGGCTTAGAGCGAACGAATTTATATTAAACGGGGTATACTGTATCAAAGCTTACCAAAGCAGCCGGCATGATGGTGGGGGCCCACACGGAGGCGAGGTTCTCGGCGCTCATCTTGTTGGCGTGCGCCATGGTGGTGAGGAAGTGCAGGTGCGCGAACAGCTTGCGCGCCGTGTTGCGCGCCACCGCCGGCAGCGACGTCAGTATGCTACGGAACTCCGCGTACCGCTCGTTCTCCTCAGATACCACTGTAGCAGGTACATTTTGAATGACTGAATATTTTTGGCTTCCCTTTTGCTGTAATGATTATAGGTGACTCCTGATGTGAGTTTGAGGCGAACAACACACGCAAAAGTTAGTGTGTGTTAGTTCTGTATCGTTCCGCATTCCATATATTCAGCAAAAGCGGGAAAGTACGTGTTTATGACATCTCAACGTGAATAAAACAGAATGTTTTCAATGTTTTCGACCCATTTTGAACATCATAATTTACCGGTGTGATCTTTAATTTATTATAACCAAACCAAATTGCCTAAGGATTTGTTGAGTGAATTGACTCCTCAATTTAAATACTTTCGGCTACTAATTTCACAATTTAAATAAAATATAACAAAATTAAATATCCCACATGCAAAAAATGCGCATGTGTGAGTACTGTGTTCGCCTCAACTCTCGCGGTTACCTTTAACGGCAATAATATAACTAACGTAAAGCGGCGACCAGAGTCCGATGCTTGTCCTGAGGCAGCAGCGGCTCCGGCAGGTCCCTGAAGAACCTCTTCAGCACGCCGGCGACGTCGTGCTCCGAGTGCTGGCCAGGAGACAGCTGCACCGACCACGCGTCGCGCCGGAACTTCGCCAGCAGCTCCGAGAGCACCAGGCTGCTGCCGGCACGTCGGTATATTCCCTCCGATAGACTACCTGCGCAAGGTGCCAACAGAAACAGATCATCAATCAACATCATCTCCTCCTTCTTAATATGCTAACACTTTTTAAGGAGATGATCAGACCGTCAAACTGAACAACTTTCTCTATGGTACCGACATCGAAATCACGAAAAAAAATCGCTGTCCATACATTTGGCTCGAGTAGGTTTGCAGTTTTGTATGGAACAGCCGATTATTTTTCGCTATTTCGATGTTGGATGTTTGACGGTCTGATTATCCCCTTAAAAAAGTTTCAGCATATTAACAAGGACCCTATATACGTCCCACTGCAGGGCACAGGCTTACCCTAAGAGAGGGTGCATGGGCGTTAGTCCACCACGCGTGCAAAATGCGAATTTGGTAGACTTCACATACGCATCGGAATTTCTTCTTCAGCGTATGCAGGTTTCCGCATGATGTTTTCCTTCACAGTTTGTGAGCAGTCGGTATTACGTGCATAAGTTAGAAAAACTCATTGGTACATGGCATGACATTGGAACAGAAAGAGATATCTTATTTTATTTAGTAGTTCTACCAATAGCTAGCAGCTGTAGAGTTTCGGTACCACTAGTGAAACGTGGATGTTCTGAGGATTCATAATATATCAAACAACCCACAACCAAAATACGTGGACGGGCGCATATTTTGTATTGAAAATGAATAG
The DNA here is from genome assembly GCA_963693445.1 of Agonopterix heracliana. NCBI lineage: Eukaryota > Metazoa > Arthropoda > Insecta > Lepidoptera > Depressariidae > Agonopterix > Agonopterix heracliana. Next base: position 763,765 of record OY856307.1, read on the forward strand.
TAGAATTTACACGTAAAAAATGTTGCCATCATTATCGACCACCAGCGACACCGCGTACTTGCGGCCGGCCACATCGCGGACATAAACGTTGCGTGCGTCCATGCCACTTTTGTCGGTACGCAAATGCAAAATGCTGCAGCTAGGTACACTATTCACACGTTACCTTTTGTCGCTGCGATGTGGTGTGGGTACGTTACGTTTGAAACAACGCTTAGGAGGATATAGAGTAGAAAATAAAGTGTAGTTCGTCCGAGGCAGATACGTACCGTGTGCATAAATGAAGCTGAGGCACTTGTCGACGAGGGCCGGCACGTCCTCCTTGGTGAGCTGCTGGTGGTGGATGTGGGCGCCGTTGTTGTGCGCCGCCAGCTTCACCATGTAGCGCCAACCCTGTACGACGAGATGTATGATTATTTAATTCTATCATACTCTATGACTAAGGTAATATAATAAATTATATAATCCGGTCAAGTGTGTGTCGCGCTTGTGGTAAGTGGTGTCGCTCCGTGCGCTAGTCCGATTCGCACATGGACGGTGTTTATTGTTTTTATAACATGTTAGCAGAACCAAAATAATAACACATATTCTGCGAAAATTTTAACTCTCTACCCATTACGGTTCAAAAGATACAGCCATTTAGAGCTAGGACGGAAGGATGTCCATCCAGCGTAGGCTTATGAATAGTGTCCCGTTGGTACCATTTGGGTACGAAACCCTAATGAAGACTCGTCACAAGCAAGTGAAAGAACTGAAGTTCACCTTGAGTTCCCTCTCGTGGGGGAAGCGGAGGTACAGCGTCGCGTGGGGACAGTCCAACAGCAGGCTGCCACTGCCATCTGTCGGGCACGACAGTCTCGTCTCCTCGTCCGCTTCTTGCGTCACTGGAAGTAGACAAACGTCACTTGTTTACATTTGAAAGTTACAGCCTGTAATCCACTACAGGCAGAGGAACCACGAATATTGGTGAGAGGGCGTTGGCCATGCTCTCTGAACTCCTGGACCATTATGACAGCAGGCCTGGAACAAATGACGGCTAATTCGTTGCGTGGATTTCAAGCGTCATCCCTTTAGTCAGTCAGGACACTTCTTTAGGGGACTTTCTAAAATATAAATTTGGTCTAAGATTAATTTTATTTCAATTAGAAAAATTTTATATCAAAATATAAATTTGGTCTAAGATTAATTTTATTTCAATTAGAATTTCGCTAAAGTCCGTTGACTATACGCGCATAATGGTACAATTTGGTACGATTGCGAACTGTTCTTAAAAATCTACATTTATGGTCGCCGCAGTCTGAATTTTAATAATGTACGTATTGTACGAACATTCCGTCGTAAAAGTGGACCACTTTCACTTCCATTTTCTCTCACCTACATTACGTACAAAACTCTTCACTATTCAATGTAAATACTAATCTGTTGATTGAATTATTCAACTGTCAAAGCTTTAGGTGGGTATAAAGTGAGTTCATTCCTCATGTTAGTGCTGCGGCAGTAATACTCGTAGTTAGTGTGGGCATAGCGTCTCCCTGTTACGCAGTATTAAGCACAATGCTGTGCTAGTGCTGCTGTCTTCATACCTACCAAGTTGGTTTCGATTCGGTAGTCATCGACCTCATCTTATCTATAATATTATGCAGTGTAAAATAACCCTTGGTCGCCTCGTACGACACCCACGAAGTCAGAACTAAACGTAACTTTTGTTATACTCTTATCATTTTTAGTTATAGTCGTGTCATAATATTAACACATGAATAAGTGTGCTGTGCAATCATTTTTCCTCGTCAATTGTTTTCAGTATATTTTTCTAGCTGTGACGCATGCGTTGCAATGTTTTTTTTTTAAAACGCATTTAGAAACGCATAAGGGACAGACGGACATATATTTCTATATAGGGTGTAACAAAATACCCTAGGAAAATTTTAAGATGTGGTTAAGAACATCAAACTGAACAACTTTCACGATGGAGACAGTATTAAGAAAAAAAGAAAAATCTACAGTTTCATACAAAACTGCAGCTGTTTTTTTATATTCGTCGAGAGTTCGTCGACATTGTTTCCATAGCAAAATTTGTTCAGTTTTATGGTCTAAACTAGCCCTTTAAATATCACTAGAGTGTTTTGTTACACCTTGTATAGATTATGGATACAGATTGCTATGACGGTGAAGTCTTTTCATTCGAATAACATGTGTACCATTTATAGTCAATGTCATTGAATACAAGCGAATGATTTGACGGGAAAGGAAGCCGCTAATAAGTACAAAGTACGTGCTGACGTCATCGCACTAACACGCTGCCGCTGCAACTATACCTACTAATGTTACTATTTGTACTTATACGTAGAAATGTATGAATCAGCTGTTGGCATACGGGATGTTAGACAGTACATCGGAATTCCATGAACTCATACAAAAATATTGTAACTACAAATGTTGTTACGCTAAGCAACACCCGTGTACCAGGACTAAAATAACCGAATATACTCCATAAAACAAGAAATCAATAACTATCATCAAAATTGACACTCAGATTATCTCGATTATCTAGTCTCAAATGAATGACTCGTATTATGATGACTAGAAAACTATAATGCAAAATAATTACTTAATAATAATGATAGTAAATAAAATAAATAATGCAAAAACTACAAGGCCGGATTTGGTGAAACTTTTTGTGTTTAAAATCGTATGTTTAGTTAGACCTGTGGTTAGACTTAAACACTGGCACATATTTTATAACGCCACGATGACGGGAACCAGTGCGGACGATGTCTGCGGGGCAAAAATCTGTATACAATATAATGATTAATGATGTATATCTAGATATAGACATCAATTACTTTGGTACAAACATTAATTTTTCCCTAACCACTTTAAAGTGTCTTTTAGATTATATTTGTCTATGATCTAACTATCTATACCAAATCAAAATGTTATGTTCATTGACTTTCTGGTCAATGGTTAGACAATTATTATGCCAAATAGCATATAAAGATTTGGTAATATTAGTAGGATAGTGTCAGTTCTGAATGAGTCCAGAATGGACTACACTTATCTTCTATGTTTAAATTCGTTGTCGATTTCAAGACAGATTATAGTCATCCCCCGGGCTCGATGGACTTAATTTTCTAGTGTTGTGAATGGTTGCCGCTGTTTTTCCTGGTTAACAGGTATAACGGTGAATTACAGATAAGGAAAACTTATGTTCTGGAATGTTCACAACATTAGAGCGGCAGATGTTACAATTACAACGTAATACGAACAGTTGAAATTAATTAACAATAATATGTGATATACCTTCATTCATTCCATGTCCAAAGCAGGTCTGGTCTTGACGCAAAATTACTGGCTACACTCATGGAATACGAACATTAGTTTATTTAAGTAATTTATAGCCTGTAGGACGCAACTGCAAGGCCTTCTCTCATGAATGAGGGTGAGTGGGAATACGGCCACCACGCGGGCCCAGTACGTAGGGTTGTGCTGTAAAAGACATCCATTATGGTCCAAAATGGATCCCGGCCAAAAAAAAAATGCTATATTCTGTTAGAACTTGCCCGTCTTAACATTTTTTATTATGGCACCAAAGCTGTGGGGCCATTATCCTTATTTTTATTAAAGTTTAAAAAATCCGACTTTTCATAAAACTTACAGCTACAGCTTTAATGCTAAAATTATTAATGCTTAGACGGACAAGTTCTAACAGAATATAGCATTAGTTTTTGTTAGCCGGCACTTTCACATGTGGACCAAAAATGTATGAAACGCGTATGATGTCTTTTCCTATTATATCGTTTGCAAGATCGGCCACGCGTTATGACTGTACCGGGCCATTTTTAAGTAATATTTTGTTCCTGCGACCATCAAATCTATTGTCTGACATTAGATAACTAAATATTAAGAGCAGAATCGATAAGAACTGCCAAACGTTTGATACCGATTGAATCTGGTACACAAGTTACACAAAAAGACCCCTGTGAAGGCCAGTTACTCCTGTCAGATAATTTTCGTAATTAGTTTAATTAAATGATATCAGTAAGTTTAGTATAGACACAGCGTTCATTGCCTTATCTAGAGTTGATAAGTCAGCGAGAATCGATACTGTGTTTAAAATACGTGACATATTTATGAAACATTACCTATTACATCTTAGAGAATTCGACATGCACATACCACGTTGTTACGTCCAGTTCACAAAAGGAAAAACATTTTTATTTCAAATTTACAGAAATGTCTTCAAGGTAGTTATTTAAAAGTCAAGGTGTGAACTGCTTTCACGGTCAAATTTACGCAAGACTAATCGAGTATTTCAGTTAGTGATACAAATTGCTCGTTTTTGATTAATCTATTATAAACAATCACCCAAGTTAAACAAACGGTGGATGTATTTCGATGGGTGACTACTGATAGACAAAGTTGTTTAGTTTGATGGTCTAAGTATCTCCTTAAAACATCGTGCATTAGTTTCGAAGGGCACATCGATTTCTGACACCACCAATTATCATGGGGATCACCTGATGGCGCCCCTTACTTACAAAATGATGTTCCTTTAAAAAATAGAGGAAAAGATAATCCGAAAAACTTATTGGTATGAGATGGCCTGGACTGAGATCGAACCATCGCCTCCTGCACGGCAGGTAAGGTTACTCGCCACTGGACCACCACGGAATTTATGTACGATTTGTAACACCACAATGGCTTTTCGGTGAAGGATAACATCGTGAGGAAACCTGCATGCTTCAATGTCCCCACTGTCCATTATAAGTGACGACGGGCACACTCCCCGTCACACTGGACATAGTTTCGGTACTACTAGTGAAACGTGGATGTTCTGAGGTTTCAAAATATCTCTGACTACCCGGGGAATATAGTCCTGAGCATTTATTTATTATATTTAAAAGATTGATATCAACAAGTTGCAAACATCTTTTAATGCATTGTTTAATACTTAATTATTTACGAAATGTATAAAATCTTGACAAACCTGTATGGTATATTATATCCCTTTGCCCATTTTTTTAACATTCTCGGATGTTTTCTATGGAGTGATAAACTGCCATCATCAGAGCGACTGATGAACAATGCTGTCTGTTGAATTTCTAGTGGAAGGCTATTAAAATACTACCAAGTACCAACGTAAAGTGAAACGGCACACAAAAACAGTCGCAACTGAATAAACTAAATTATCATCTCTGACCTCGGGTGCCAACACCGGTCCTGCGCTGCCCTCATGCAGCAGGTTGCCGGCGCCATGCTTCACCGGTCGTCCACCTATCCACGCTGCGCTCAACTTATCTGCCCCCCCCCCCCCCCCCCGAAAGGGATTGAGGTCGTGGGTTTATGTTTGTGAAGTTATCAGCTGCATTGCAACTATTGATATAGGTTAGGTATATAATGAACAATAGTTCGTTACATAATCGTTGCTAATCATGCTATCATGTGATGACTTCCGTCCATTGTGCATCCGTCTGGCTATTCATTTATAAGAATAATAATCTTAGAATCCTCAAACAAGAACGTTAAATAGTGACAAAAATTAAAAAAAAAATGTATATTGTCAAAAATCTAGACAACACGGATAATATTTTTGGAATTTAGACACTAGATACTGAAATTAGTACCCGAACTGCGCCCATATCAAAAATCTATTAACACGACTTTCGACTCAATTCGCTTTGATGCTCTCTGGGATACTGAACACTTGTAAACCTTATTGTCATACATATAAAGTAGGTGACAATGTTTTATCTTTCTTTACCGTCTGTTCCTCTTTAACAAGCCATTAATGGTTATCAAATGATGTTAGTGATCACCACAAAAGGTCTAATCTAATCGAGTGTGGACGGGGGTTGAGTTGAGTGGGACCGCGATTAGAAAAACTCGACATTTTTTGCGCTCAGAAACAACAAAACTATTGAATTACCACTTGTTTCTCACCAGGTTGCTGGCACAAAATCTGCGACGTCACACCTTCATACTAAGGGGCCTGGCGTCGTAAAAAACTAGTTTCGAATCGGTTAAGACCTTGAGATTCGCAATCAGGAAGTCACGTTGCCAACTGATTTTCTTTCCGTATAGTCGTCACCATACGTGGTCCCGACGCTCCGGCTCCATAGAAAAAGTTGATCAGTTTGATGGTCTAAAGTTTAGATGAACTCTAGTAATATTTAAACGGACGACTTAGACCCTAAACCACCATCCACACCTCATTAAATATTATTACTATTCTGTTTCCTTTTACCCAGTATAACGCTCGGAGAGAGAGCTCGGTGTCGTGGTGCGGAGACGTATGGACTCTCAATCATGAGGTCTGGGTTCGAATCCGCACGGACAACATGCCACGTATCAATGAGTTTTTCTAAATTATGCATGTATTACCGACTGCTCTCAAACAGTGAAGGGAAAAATCGTGAGGAAACCTGCATATGTAGAAGAAACAATTCTGATGCATATGTGAAGTCTACCAATCCGCATAGGGCACGCGTGGTGGACTAACGCCCAAAAACCCTCCCAGGCCCACCCGGCCTGAGCCCTGCAGTGGGACGTATACAGGGTCCAACTTAATATGCTGACACTTTTTAAGGGGATGATCAGACCATCAAACTGAACATCTTTCACTATGGGACCAACATGGAAATAGCGAAAAAAAAAATCAGCTGTCCCATACAAAACTGCAAACCTACTCGAGCCAAATGTATGGGACAGCTGTTTTTTTTTCACGATTTCGATGTTTGTTGGTCATAGAGAAAGTTGTTCAGTTTGATGGTCTGATCATCCTCTTAAAAAAGTTTCAGCATATTAAGAAGGACCCTATTGGCTGATGATGATGATGATTATTGCATGCCGTGGTTGCCTTTAATTGATGTGGCACACGCCTTTTGTTAACCTATGTAATTGTTATAATATTGTGTTCACCTTGTTGGCGATCCTAAAGAAAAAAAAATTAAAAAAAAATGATGACACCCTGTATATTGTATAAGATGTTAGAGAACAAACGTGTCAACTCACCGACACACCTGGTCTTCCTCAGGTCCACGGAGGTGGTCTCCTTGCCGGAGTGGTAGACCAGCACCCTTCGGATCAGCATCACCCACGCCCCGCGCCATTGCCCTGTCACTCCTTCCTGCATTACAAATACAATTACAAATATTAAAAAAGAAGTCGGTACCTACATACACATGATACAATGGACCCCCCCCCCCATCTGGCCAGCCAGAAATTCGGGAATTTTTTACGATTAATCAGACAAAAATTACGAAGAGAGTATAAGAATGATGTGGACGAAACTATAAGGGTTCCCCAACGGAACCCCAAAAAGTATGATCAAGCTTAAAATGACTAATACAAGTACCTATACACGCTATGCCGTGACGCTATAAGTAATCGATGTATTGCGTCAAAACTGCTTCATTGAAAATAATGTTTTCCCTAATTGTATGAATGATTCAAACTGTTATGAATGGTTATACTTCCTTTTACATAGAAAGGGTTCTGAAATGACCGCTGAGCCAAAGTAATGAGTGTGAAAATGTCTTGTTTAACACATGTTCCTATGAGAAATGAAATGAACTATAATAAAATAGCAATAAATGTTAACGGGGAAATCTCTTCATGAGATTAAGATCTTTAATACATTAAAACAGCACACACATAAGTGTAAGGGCACAGCAACATCTTAACACTAATGAAATTTTCTGTATCTTTAACTCTCTTATCTATATCCTATTCCATAAATTCATCTATCTTTATTTCTTGTCACTATGCTTTAAAACTATAGGTACACACGGCGACACATGAACCTATTACAAAACCATAATAATCATTCAACCTACGATCGGCCAGCTTATTTTTGTTTTGCATAGCTTGATATGTCGCCGTGTGTACTTACATGAAGTAGCTGACGGGGAGTAAATGTAATTTGCAGTAAAACAATCGCATTGGCATCGATAGTTTTAATTAAAATGTTACATAATAATTGATTACCTACTAGATTACTAGGTACACACGTATACAGGGTATGAAATTAAATGCGTTACATATTAAAGAGGCCGTTTCAGACCACAACTAAACAACTTTCACTATGGAACCAACAAATCGCGAAAAAAAATCTGCTGTTCCAGACATTTCGGTCGAGTCGCCATTGAAGTTTTATATGGAAAAGCAGATTTTTTTTTTCAAAAAAGTTGTTTCTTTTTTATGGTCTGTTGCAATTTGCACCCCCTTTAATATGGACCGCATTTTTTAAACCTCTTATTAGAGGTCTATCTTAAATAGTGCACAATATATTGAGGGTTCGGTCAGACCATCAAACTAAACCACTTTACTACGGGACTAGCATCATGATCATCATCAGCTCGTATCGAGTCTCCGTTGCTGCAAAAATATAAGAAGCAAAACAATCGCAAATCAGTTCTCCCGAGAACACGAAACAGAACCAGAGCAAGCGTAACTATAAACATTTCGCTTAGCTAACGGTTGGTAATGGTAACAAAGGCAGGCACAAAAAGGAGTCAACGCTCGCTTCGCTCCCACAATAGGTTAACACAAAAAAACTAGTTTAACCTCTTTGTTAATACTAGCTGTTATTGAATCGCTATTGAGCCTGAATGAGAAAGGAAGGAAAAACTAAATTTCACATTTCAGACGAAGTGAAAACTGTATACGCTTTTACATCTTACAGATTTAAGATGTACAAAGAAAGATAGGTACCTATCGCGATAGCTACATTAATTTTGTCAAGCCATATTCCTATAATCCCCAAAGACAGTTTGCCCGCAACTTCGTCTGCACTGGTTACCGTCATCATCTTAGATCAAAATAGCGAGAAATCAATAAATTTATATTTAAGTCAGTATTTACTTTTGACCTGGACTGTAAGTACTATAATGCGGGTTCGAATCCCGTAAGGGAAAACATTTGTATGATAAATGTCTTCGATAAACTGAACAAGGAACATAACTTGACTTAATAATGAATATGAACATTTGTACCCGAGTCGGCTGTATTTGAGTGGATGTTTGCATCTATATAAATGTATTCTATCGTTGTCTAGTTATCATTATACAAGACCAGGCTAGATTCTTGTACTTTAAATGCGACTAGATGATATGTTTGACAATGTCCAAGATATTTATTGATTTATTTGAATGATACTCATTTAGTTAAAACATTTTGATGAGACTAACGGTAACAAAATTAAACATACCAACACTGTAAACAGGTTTTTTCAACTAGATATAGTATTAGCATATCTACACATACATAAATGAGTAATATAACATAGGCTCGTGAACATGATTCAGTCGCCTCATTAAATGAGTAAATAAATTCGCATAGCAAATATAAACACTAATCATCGCATTCCACAGTCGGACGAACTTGGACACTATGTACCTACCTAAATAATAATGATAGACTGAATAATCTACACAGTTTGACATTTTCCTTTGCATTCACACAAAAAAGGAGAGAAAATGTATTGTCACTATCAACGAAATGAGACAAAGACAGAATAAGTTAGTTGTGTTTAGCCTGTAGAATGCCACTGTAGGGCAGTCTTCCTTCTACCTATACTAATAAGGGTAACAGGGAATGGACCATACTCCACCACGCGGGCCCATTGGTGGAGGCAGATTAATTAAAATTTATTTATTACACATCATAATGTTATTACAACGGTGCGTGTATTATGTATTAATAACATCATCAAAATATTCCAGTTTTGCCTTTATATTGTAATAGGATTTGATGGTAGGTAAGACCTGTTAAAAAATATCTTGTTTTTCGTCTTTTAGTACATTTTGTAGTTTAGTTAGTGGTCAACATGCTGTCAGACAACTTTCAATCCACTTCAATAGACCTGGCTTAACAAATAGTTAAGCTATGTGACAGAGCTATCTGCTTAACGTGCCTTCCGAAACACGAAGGTGCATGCGCGCAATGCCACTTAAACGGTCACCCATCCAAAGACAGACCGGACCTAGCGTTGCTTAGCTTCGGCTTCGACGCGACGTACAGACTTTGCTCCGTTATTTATTTACTATTACAGCAACGCGTTACATAAACACATTACATACATAGATATCAGTAATTATTTAAATAAAATCATTGTTTCCGCCACTGACATTATACTGTGTAAGTCAATGGTTTCCGCATTGTATCTTATTTATTACACAATATTATTGTGAGGTATCTGTTGTGAAGCTCGGCGATCGTCGCAGGTCAATCGTGAGGGGCGTGCGGGGGTGAGGGGGGTGCTGGACAGAAACTTTATTACAATTATATGGTCTTTGGCATTACCTAGCCTAGCCACATAACTTGTCACGTCATGTACTACGTATACATCCAGAAACCTTCAATATGCTAAATGTGAGCTTTTTGCTACAACTTCACAATTAAAAGATAGTAGTTGTAGCAAGGTTTCTGATTACCCTGGACTGGGTTATATTTTTAAGTTATCATCTATGAGCAAGTAAGTACCAAACGTTGTTTATCATATACATTAGTCAAATGGTCATTAGCATTACCAACGATAGAAAAAGACATGATTAGAAGAAACGTATGAAAAACAGAAGCATTCACCTTCATAAAGCTTAACCACAACACAACTTAGAACTATGTCATATCAAACTCTATGAGAAGAACTAGTCAATTTGCATCGCTGCCTTTATAATTAGGCCTAACATCAATACGACAAGGTTCTACAAGTATCGCAAAGGTCGAACGGTACAATTTATTCAATTTCCATAATACAACTTGCAAGATAGATTGTATCAAAGCTATTTGAATGCAGCTTGTTACACTCAAGGTCAAATCTGCATTGAATCGTGAACTCGACTGCACTAAACTTCGTTCGAGAGGATCATTCTAAGGCCTCGTCCAGGGAGACGCGGGGCAATGCGCGGCGCGTTGTGAGTCGCGTGGCGCGGCCAATAAGACAATGACAACATGACGCACGTGGCAACGCTTCTGCATAAACGCCCTCATATATCAGCACGTTTCAGTTGGCCGCGCCACGCATCTCACAACGCACAGCGTCTTTCTGGACGAAGCCTTACAAATTCCATTGGATAATACTTTGATGGAACTAACTAAGTAACTAGACTTAATTACGTTCCTCCTTTACCAAGCGGTGTGGCTCTCGCTTTGAATGGACCACTATAGTTAAGGTTTCTTATGCAGTGTTTTGTGGACAAAGGCTAGTCAACTGTCAAGAACGTTATTCTATCCGACAACCTTCAAAACGCTAAAAGTGAGCCTAGATAAAACTGTACTCTTAATTTTTTTATAAAAACCCCGACGACGAGCATGTAAGAAAAGAACCAACACAGGCTATTTTTGAGCTTATAGGCGTTGACGGAACGATATCGGCACGATATCGCTGCAACATCGCCGAGTTATCGCTGCGATATTTCTGAAATCAATCGTGGCGATTCAGTTGCGACCTAGCGGCGATGCGACATCGCCTACGATCAAAAATCGCTTGTGTGATATTGCTCAAACAGAATTAGTTCTACGTCAGACTTGGCTTCATTGGCTTTGCCCCCGTTGTCTTTCTGCAAGAAAAATCGTAAAAAAATAGCTGTCTTGTTTTTTAAATTGTGCACGCAAATGAACAAAAACCAAGCTTTCACTGTTATGTTCAAAACAAGTTATCACATATTACTTTCAAGTGAAAGAAATTATAATATAAATACTTGACCATATTCTTTAAAAACCTGTCAGGAGGGCTACTTTCGCGTTTACATTTGAGTCGAGTAGGTATTGCAGTTTTGTATGGAAAGTTGTTCAATTTGATTGTCTGAAGCACCTCTTTAAATATAACCACACGGTTCATTAACACCCTGTATATGATATGTCTGAAAATGCCATAATTAGAATATCTCTGCCTGCCACTCCGGGGAATACAGTCGTGAGTATATGATATATATACCTATGCTTGCATTAATAATAAATAAAATAGACCCTATGACAGAAAAATTACGGGGTTGGGTGAAATTTATATTGAGAATAGATATAGATAACCGTAGCGTAGCAGGCAATAGAAATGTGATCTATGTGATGCAGAAAGAGTGTTAAGTAGGAGACGACCAAAGAAAAGATGGATGGATTGTGTGAAAGATGATGATGACACGTGTAAGAAATAATGAGCGCTGAAATGACGGCTAAGAAGGATGTATGGAAGAAGGTGACTTATTTTATTTATTTTATTTATTAGGAAGCCAACATGACACATATAGTTTTACATTCACAATGTTACATTATAATTCTGAGTGTATACATGTCATACTTATAGGCTAACTCAGCATGCATACAAATTTAAACTTAAAGAAGGTGCATACATTTCTTGTTTTTTCCATGGTAAAATAACGTGACCACTGAGGGTCGTCACGCCAATTTCGATTATAGGTACTTACCTACTAATAAACATTATATTATGCATTATAACTATTTAAAAAATACTTTTTTAACTTATTTTTAAATACAGCTAAAGAGTCGTGAAAAATGTCCACATCCACTTGTTTACTAATAGTATTATAAGTTTTAAACATTCTTGCTAGTGGGGCTGAACTACCCAAATTTGTTCTTGCGAGCCGATTTTTATGTGACAGTGACATTATTATTTGGGAGGCCAATCGCAAGCCGAGCCTTATAAAACAGCGAACTTAGGCGAACATTGGCATTTGGCGGTCTACGGTGTTCGGCCGAGTTTATGGTATTTTCTTTTCTTTCTCGGGTATGCAGGTTTCCTCGATGTTTTTCCTATGCCGCCGAGCTAGTTATAATGAAAAATACAACCGTACATAAATTCCGGACTTAGTGGTACAGGCCAGGAATCGAACCGCTGCCTCGTTAATGAGTCGCAAGCTCTCTTCCGTATGAGCTATCACCGTTTTCTAGGTGACATATTGCTCCGACCTCAAATAATATAATAAGGGGAAGAGAACGATGACGTTTTCATTTAAATGTAATATAACACAAAATCTACTGGTTTGTTTACCGACAGCCGCCGTTATCTCGTGAACTAGATTATATCTATTGATTACCTGTTATATGGGGCAGTCGTACAAGTGCATTCGTAAACTCTGTTTCAATAACAGACTCACGAGAGGTCAACAAAAAAGTTACTGACGATTTTGGTTTGCTATTTCCTTCTTGATCGACCATTTGAATACTTTCAGGCAAATCTGCGTCGCAAAAAGCCAAATTAAAAAAGAAGTTATCCTAAATGGTTCAGTTTTACCTTTTGAGGTACAGCTTGGCCAAAAGTCCTGATTAAAAATGAAGGCGCTGCTTCCACGCAAGAACGTCAAAATCATGCATAACCTGGCAACACCGCCATACTAAAATTTTAGTTCCACCTGTCACCACGATCATGACTTTTTTGCCAAGCTATACAAAACCCTAAACATAGCATTGGCCAAACTGTCCACCAGAGTGGGCACAATACATGCCGCTGCACTATGTTTTCCTTCACCGAAAATCCAGTTGTGTTACAAATCATACGTAAGTTTCTTCAGAGACATTTGCCTGAATATCAACAATATCCCATGTAAAACTATATTAAAATATAACAAGAATTATTTCTCGGATATAATAATCGCATTCCATTCGCAAAATTTAATCAAAGCGGCATTCAATATATTATATCAACGGTCAGAATCAATAGCCGACTTCGTACCATGACATCATACGCTCATCTATCAGTTATTGAAGTTATGTCAATACAATAGTTTATTGAATTATCAATTCTAGGACATTTGCTCAAAGTTCAGAGGTGAATAACATCACAAAATCGGTAGTGGCAAGCCCTATCCGGATTTAGAATTGATAAATTGATGCAAGATTGGCAGGATATGGAGTTAACGCAGCAGCGTGTCGAACTGGAGTGACAGTCCGTTTATATACTCACGACCGTATTCCCATTTGCGTTCGCCAGAAACTTTACTACGATTGTCAACCCTTTAAATACGATTCGCGACTGGGCATGGAGCAATTTTTGAGCTTGGAAACTTAATGTTCAGAAAAAAAAAAACACGCCAATTTTAATATCATTGGGTATATTAGCCAATTAGCCCTTATCAAAACAATACTATTTTTGTAGATACTGACAATTGCATCAAATTCCAGTCAATGGTTCTCAAGTTACAACCCATCGGCCTTTCCTTTCCTTTTAAAGCGCAATGTTTAATAATAATTACTGATAACTTAAAGATGCCGGCGTCCGTGCCATGCATGAGTAACCAGTCATTCGTTCGTCAGAGGTCACCAAGTAAGGTTAAAGCGGGAGGTTTCATGCCTAAGCCTATCAGCCCATTATAAGTGGACCTCAGATATCACGATGACGAATCGTTGTAGGTACACTTTAAAAATTAAGTATAGTTCTTGCTAAAGTGATCTGTGATTTGACACTGGCCTTTTTAACATGCTATTACGGCAGTGCACCTAATGTCTCGTATCTTTGGACAGGCAGGACGGAGATTTTGTCAGATAAATGGTGTTTGCACTTCATCGTCGTTATGTTTCTTTTGGATTGTTTGTAGACGAAAGGCTTACTGCCTTATCAACACTTGACACATTGACACGCCCTAGTAAAAACATTGTAACGCACTTTCGAGGTGTGTCGAATCACAGCCACAATTCATCATCAGCCTAATTAATATGACCCACTGCGTCGTCAGTCCGCCACGCATGCCTAATGATGCATCAGAATGTCTTCTTCACCGTATGCAGGTTTCCTCACGATGTTTGCCTTCACCGTTTGGGAGCTGTCGGTATTACGGTTAGAAAAACTCATTGGTACATGGCACTTGGTCCGTACGGGTTCGAAACCGGACCCCCAAGATATTGTCCAATTGTCTATACCTCTCCGCAACGCGCCACAACAACAATCAGGAAATTTCAATCAACCATTTTGTCTGCTTTAAATTTGTTGTTCTTGTAAAATAGCAAACATTGATCTTGCTGGTCCAGTACAATAACGCATTCAGGGTGCTGGTGGGGCTGCAGCGATTCTATAGTGCATGTTCGCCGATGCGCACGTAGATTGTTAAACTACTATGCGCAAAATGTGTACATCGTGCATAGAATAAGCGCCAGCGCCAAAAGCATCTTGACCATGATTGCGAGTTGGTTTGACTGGCACTACGTGAACCACTGCTGAATGATTCACGTGCTGACAAACAAACTATTATAATTATTATGTTGTGTATAAACATTGTGATCCCAGTTGGTAGAAAATGGTGTTTTTTTTTATGACCAAACCAAAAGGGAATGCTTTGACCTTGTATTTATTAGGACAGCGAAAATATTTGCCTCCTGGTCAATCAGCAAGCCTCTAACATCATCGTCATCAGCGCATTATCGTCCAGTTCCGAACATAGGCCTCTCCCAAGGCGCGCCACAACGCTCTATCCTCGGCCTTTCAGTCGCTCCCCACTACCCATCTCAGGTCGTCGGTCACTACACCTGCCAGTTCGTGGTCTCCATTCTAGAACTCGGTCTCTGCAGTCCCCATATGTTCTCTGCTCTCAAACAATGGTTGTTGTTGAGTGAGTTATTGCAAGCAAATAACACTGCGACCCTTGCTGCTCTATTGAGTTTTGTGTTAGCCCCAAGCTCGTCCATATTTTTACACATCCCTCCGAACTTATGCTATTTTCTTTACATTCTCAAGTATGCCGGTTTCCTCACGATTTTTTCCTTCACCGACGAGCTAGTGATAATGACAACTCCGTAGTGGTACAGGCCAGGAATCAAACCGCCGCCTCTTATCGTAATTGAGTTTGTTTATTCTCTTCCGTATGAACTATCGCCGCTCTCTAAAACGGTTAGTTTTAAATCTCTTAACCACCGACGTCAACGCAAACTCAATGGCATGCCATCGACTAGAGAAGATTGCACTCCACGCCGCGATCATTGCGAATATAACAGCGCTATTAATCTGCCCCCACGCAAGCACTGCGCATTACGATGCATACAATGCCCTACATTCATTTCATCTCCTTGTTTACGGGCTAACAGCGGTCTGCTAGGAGAATTGAACCTTGTTTGAGAGCGCGTTTTCGATTATAAACTTTGAAATTTTGGATCTTAATCGTAATCATATATAAAATAGATTTCAGAGTCATTGCGCATTGTAAAACAGTCGCTGGCTACCATATGTCATATTATATGCCTAGTTAAAGCTTCCGCGATACAATATGGTGTTTAGTATGATGCCTACGCCTACACGAGCCTGCTGTACATTGACACTTCTATAAAGTTAACTAGTAATAATCACTTTACTGACGAGTCGTACAGTGGGCTCGCCTAAGCTGGCTCTGTGGAGGTGTATTATACGCCTTGAGTCGCTGCCGGCAGTGTCGGCTGAACGATCGACGAGTCGACACTCGACACGCAGGCAACTCACCGCGACCGCAGGTGCAATACTTAGACGATTTAAATAGGGACCCACCTCGCGTTAGCATTTCCCCTCTTCCAATGTACAAGATCAAGAAATCTTATGCATTTACATATAATTTTATACTTTATCACTAAACGCGACTATAATTGCGGAACAATAACTTCGAACTTATCACGTTTGGGGTTGACTTGACACGACACTGTTTTTCATGATTTTTAACATTCAAAATTAGAATCTAAAGTAAATGGAATAAAGTCCAAAGTTGCGGATCAGCAAAAAGTGGCAGAACAAAAAAGTACACGCGTATCTTGTCCATATATAAATAGTCTAAGCTTGAATAATATCCAGCTTTTCTCAAAGTTTTCATTGCAGGGCGACATTATCTTTGAGGTTGTTGCTGTTTTTAAATCGTACATAGCACTTGACTATAAGTAAATTAAGTATTATTTTCCCTAATAATTATTACCTCCTTGTAACATAATCTTTCCTTCACTTGGACTAGTTTAGTTAGTTCAGAAAGTCTGCTTATACTAGCAGCGAGCCCCTGTAATAGTTGGATGACCTGTCTTACTTCCATCATTCGCACAAAATGTCGCACTCTCTTAGACAAAAGATAAAACTAACCTTCAAATAGCACCATCCGCACCGAGTGAACTCCGAGGTGTACTTGGTGGGGAACTCACTGGTGAGGTGCTCCGCTATCTTCTGTGCCCAGTTCCTTCTCTCCGACGCGCTGGCGCAGCTGAACAGTATCTTGCGCGGGGAGCCCTTGCTGCCGCTCGTGGATACCATCAGCTCAAAGCAGTATGAATTACTGGTTGTACTGTTGAAATATTATACTATGCGTAAAATAAGGCTTTTTATTTTTCTAGCTTTTGAAAGGCCCTTAGGGTTAGATGCCAAGGGTGTCCTTCGGGAGACAGGGTGGCGTAGGAGAGCTAAGGGAAGTGACCCTCGCATGTAACCAGCATTTAAGGAACCATTTAGCCAGAGTTAAGCACGGCTGGGTCCTTTGTTTAGTTATCGTTTGATGAAGCTTGCATTCAGATTATATACCTAATTTGACATGGTTCTGTCCTAATCTTATCTGTTTGTGACCTTTGACCCATGCAATGTTGTCTGGCCAGTGTATTGCTGGTAAGTCCGTGCCTTCCTCGGCCACTGGTTGAATTATTTATTTATAGATTAATCCTGGCTTATAATGCAGAAGGGCAAAGATGTATAAACAGAACTTTGTACACAGAGTTTAATCTGTATTATGGCGCCAGGACCGACGACGACGACGACCGACGGAAAGACAAAGAACTTCTATGTTAGATTACAGTAAACAACAGTACCTATGCTGTCTAAATGAATATGTAATTATGTGTAAATATCAGTCCAGAGTCTAGGCAATTATCTTTTGGAAACTGCATTTTAAAAAGTACATTACTGTTTAGATGTTTGAATCCTGCATTTAGTATAAAATATAACTGTTTTGCATTACAACAAAACAGATATTATGAGTGAGAGAATACATGCAGCATTGATTGAAGAAGCATCCATATATTTTACCATAAATATAGCTAAATAAGCGGTCTTACCATTGATTCTCTATACTTTCCTCTATATCTGTCTCTTTCACTCTGCTAGATTGGCGCCTCGAATCCATTCGACAAAGCGCGCTCATTTGACAGCTCATAGTCTTCATCAATCACCAGCAAGCACCTTGCTGCAATGCTGCATGTATTCTCTCACTCATAATATCTGTTTTGTTGTAATGCAAAACAGTTATATTATAAGTTATTCGAATACATGCAGCATTGATTGAAGACCTGTTTGCTATCTGCTGGTGAAAGAGTACAAACGCTATGTGAAAATAAATGAAAATGCCCATGCCATCATCATCAACAATAGGTACATTAACACATACACCTGTATAAAAAGGAAAAATACACCATAAAATAACTTTCATAATAATAATAGAACATAATAGTCTTGATAATGACTAAATGTCGTCTCACTAAATGTTCAATAACTAGGTATTTAAAATCAACAGATTGCTGTTGAAAGAGAAAAACAAAATAACATTTAAGATTAATAAATTTCTACACCTATTGAGGCAAAACATAATCTTAACCATCATACAGACACAATCCTCAGAGATCATTATAGTTAATTCAAACCACTGAACTTATTAGGTAGATGTATGAAAACTTATCTAATAGTAGATTCTTAACAGTATTAGAATAGATACTGTTTATTCTAGAACAATACAATTTCCGATATAAAATCTACGATTCTCTCCATGGGCCGCTTTAGTTCTGGTAGCTGGCCTAATAAAACCCTTATTAGATAAGAAAAAGTTTAATTACTTAATTCTCAAAACAACTCTTCTCAAAGACCCAAGTTTCATTACATGTTGCACTGAGCATAAAGACTCCACAGTATGTTGCCACATTAGCCAGTCAACATTGTTAACATTTTCTGTGTCTGGAGCCGAGGTTAGGTTATTATGTTTTATTTATAATTATCAGGTTTATCTCACTACTGTTACTACTCCTGCTTTACTTGGTACTCTCGGATCTATCAATCCAAGAGTCAGGTTCCAAAATCTGAAACCATGATTAAATTCAGGATTCATTGCTTTTTTCGACTAACTGCATCGGGTTAATTTTCTAGCCAATCAAATACTAAACTAGTGTCACAAATTAGCATCCTTCTGTCCTGGTATTTAGTTAACAGGATAGTTTTTATAATGGTCCAGCTGCACGGCAGGTGGAACCTACTGACCTATGGCAGAGTATTGTCTAAGATGACCATAAAATTCTGCCCACAGATGTAATTCCCATATGGAGCTCTAGAATACACACCAAAAGCTGGTAGATGTCTTATTGTAGGTTGTTAAGACAGATTCTCTTTAGCAGGAGTACCTTTCGTTTAATGGCCAGTCAGTGCAACGCCTGATTAGTCTCCCCCCTCCTTTTTTAGGGCTGAGGGCTCTAGTTTCTCCACCCGTGGTGGGCTCCTGCTCAAGTCTTTACCCCAAGAACAGTCAGTTGGCACTAGTTGGTAGCACTTGTGTGTCCAAGTTGTGGTACTATCAAAATGTATTATGCCATGTGAAGTAAAGGTGGTACAGCTAATGTGGATCTATATTGGGTGGTGGGAGCAAGCACCCATGCCAAGCCGAAGATCCAGTGTAAAATGAATGCCTCGCAACATCCGCGATAGATTGTTGGACCATCTTTGAAATCCCAACCTACACCACTATCAAATTCAACTCAATCAAAGCCAACGGTCTACGTGAGCGGGGGGGTGATGAGTGCCACTCCAGCAATGGGTTTTAGATAATCGGTTGGTATTACTTTGGTCCTATGTCCAGCCTGGCCTGGCCTATGTCCAGCAGTGGACGTCCATCGGCTGAGATGATGATGATTACTTTGGTATAAGATTCAAGTACTATATATATATAGGGCCTCCGCGGCCCAAGGCGACGAGTGCCATTCCGGCACTGGGTTTTAGTTAAGCAGTCGGCCACGCTGTTATATATGCCCATGATCTATGTTCAACCTCCGAGGCCGGGGCGGCGATGAGTGCAATTCCGGTACTGCGTCTTAGATAAGAGGTAGGTAATGCCACTGCGTATGCCCCATGTTCTGAATGCGTCCTCCGAGGCCGGGGGCGACGAGTGCCATTCCGGCACTGGGTTCTAGATAAACAGTCGGCAACGCTATTAAATTGTATATGCCATATATCTACATTCGACCTCCTCGTGGGCGGCGACAAGCGCCCTTCCATCACTGCGTCCTTGATAAGCAGTCGGTATAATGCCATTGCAAAAGCCCCATGTTCTGTACGACCTCTGCGGCCGGGGGCGACGAGTGCCATTCCGGCACTGGATTCTAGATAAACAGTTGGCAACGCTATTGTATATGCCCTATGATCTATATACGACCTCCGCGGTCGTGGGCGTTGACGGGCGCCATTCCGCACTGCGTCCTAGATAACCGGTCGGTAATGCTATTGCATAAGCCCCATGTTCTGTATACGACCTCCGAGGTCGGGGGACGGGGACGAGCGCCCTTCCAGCACTGCGTCCTAGATAACCGATCGATAATGCCATGCATAAGCCCCATGTTCTGTATACGACCTCCGAGGTCGGGGGCGGGGACGAGCGCCCTTCCAGCACTGCGTCCTAGATAACCGATCGATAGTGCCATGCATAAGCCCCATATTCTGTATACGACCTCCGAGGTCGGGGGCGACAAGTGCCATTCCGACACTGGAAACAAGATTTAATAGTTATTTGTACCTGAAGTGAGCACCCCAGACCACATCCGCTGTGTCTGTCACCTGTGAATGTGCATCACCTTATGTGCAGAACCACCGAACTGTGGTATAATGGCCTTCTGCCATCAGGAAAATTCCTGCTGCACAGGGACAGTAAAAGTCCCTATTGCCTTTTTGAAAGAGGCACCCTAGAGAACTGACACAGTTGATATTGCAATAATCACTATCTGGTTATATTGGCAAAGCCTAGGAGACCTAACTAGCACTAGATTTCTTCATTCTGCCTATTGTTCTCGTTAACTTCTCAGTAGATAACTAGCGCATGCTAGGAAGCTCATGGTATTGTTATACAATACAAAACGGTTCAAATACTATAGTTCCAGACTAAGTGCAAGCACAGCCTACTGACTGTTGATATGCCAGTATGTTAACTTAACTCAGTATGGTTGTGTGACCAGGAAGAAATTGTCTACATAGACCAAGACACCCATCTCTGCGGGCCAAAGGATCTCTTTGGGTCTAATATGATAATGCTGCAACAATACAGAGGGTCTAAAAGGAAGGCTGGGTGCAGTGCCCAAACATTATAATAAGACAGCAATTAAAAATGATTTTGTCCTTCTGTCCGTATCAAGAACATCTTGAAAAAGGGAAACAAATTAAATAGTCACATCTAGAGTTTCCTTGTTTAAGTTTTTAACCATCTTTGACACATAAAATTCTTGCAAAGGAAGTTGGCATAGGTATGTGACCATATTATATATCTTACATAAGTTGATCTGACTTATATCAAACTCCCTAATTTAATCATTAATTTTATCAATCAGCAAATTACTGCTACTGCGGCTGTTGTTACATTCTGCTTATTATTAAGTTCAAATAAATATTATCTACAGCAGGTATGCCTAATAAGTAATAAGTTTCTAACTGTGAGTATGTATTAAGACTAATAAGGTAAGTATAACACACTATAATTCACTAGATTCACTAGAGACACTTAATGATTTAAAATGTAACAAGTAGAATGCCACTCGGTTGAATAAGTGTTCAATGCTCGGAGGGGTTGTCTATAAGTGGTTTGACACATACCGCAACCACATCATGTGAACGAACGCATATTGTGTATTGGAAATGAATAAAAGAGTTCAACAAGGTACCACATTCTGCTGTCATTATCGACCACATGGGTTATATCAACCACAACACAACCACCAGCAACACCGCAAACTAGCGGCCAGTCACATCGCAGACACAATGTTGCATCAACATAATGACAGTGCGCGCACACCTGCACCAGAGTCGATTTGTCTGTTTATACACGACGTAACCACATCGTAAACTACTAGTGACATTCAACCAAATTGATATTTTGTTGGTCAACTGCAATAAAAACCATTGCTTGACCACTTTCTCTTCTTACCGGGGGTGGGTATAACATTCTTTTGATCGATATTAGAACGTAAATCATCTAGGTGAGCTTAGGATTCCCATTAACTTCACAGGGATTGACTAAGTATTGATTTTAACATCTAATATTATAATATCTGTTGTTCAAAGTTCCTAGGAACAAGAGTAGGTATACATGTTTTGAGTGTTCTGTTTAGACATAAATAGCCGAAATACAAAGGATCATACTAGACCCTGAAAAATAGGCAGTTTTGCAAGTTTGCTTTGTCAGCACAGTCATGGATCATAAAATTGTTGGAAGCAATATTCCACTTGATTGAAGGATGAGGTAACTCACCCTTGTCCTGTAGGGTCTAAAGCGTCAAAAGACCCTTCGAAGAGGCCGCTCTTCGTTCAAAGCCAGCATTCGAGTGCTGACGTTCATCTTCTACTAATATTCTGCAAAACCGTACCTAAGTGCACATCTTTGATAACACAAACATAGAACACTCACAAAACACCCTCTCCGTGTAATTTACACGGCAAAACATTACAATTTCACTGTTTTTAAACAAAGTTTTAAGATTAAGAAAAAATTTTACAAGCATCCGCGGTAAAATTTATGAACGCTATGAGCTGTCAAATGAGCGCGCTTTGTCGAATGGATTCGAGGCGCCAATCTAGCAGAGTGAAAGAGACAGATATAGAGGAAAGTATAGAGAATCAATGGTAAGACCGCTTATTTAGCTATATTTATGGTAAAATATATGGATGCTTCTTCAATCAATGCTGCATGTATTCGAATAACTTATAATTATATATTAAATGTAACTCACCTTGAAGACAAAGGCAAAACGATCTGCAGCGAGTATATATTATCCAGCATATAAGCTTCTTTGAGTATAGAATTAGTTGGATCCGTATAGCACATCAACTTCTGATCTGACAGTACGCAGTATCTCGACTGTGAGTTTTTAAAGAGGTCCTCGACCACTCCAGACACAATCCTAGTCAACATCCCACTGAAGTATGGAACAAGTAAATTATTTATCGGTGGTCTCTCAATCTGGTCCACCTTATGAATGATTGGTTTAGGCGTTTTATGCAATACATTGTCCAGTTTCAACATGTGTGAGAATTTTTGCATGTACGAGTTGGATGGTTTTGTCTCATCAATAGTTTTAGTGTCTGTTTCTGTTATAAACCAGTTTGAGTTACGATCTTTGTCCGGGACTGGTATCAGCTCAGGTTTGCTTTCTGATTCAGTTTCTGGGAAAAGGCTGTCGGTACGTTCAGGAGGGGTCGGAGGATTAAAGTAGTCACTTTCACCGAAATCCTCAATGCTGTCTTCATTGCTATCTGTAGATACAATCGTCCCGTAAGTGTCACCGATAAGAAATGATTCTAAAAGTAGAAGCTCGTTGCTCTGCCCTTCATACCTCGGTGCTGAGCTGCTTGTGTTCAACGGATCAAACTCAAAAATTGTACTTTTACTAGGTCTTTCCGTCTCTGGACTCTTGTTTGGTGGACTTGGAAGTATCCAATTTTCATACAACGAGTTCTGTCTCATGTATTCAATGCTTTCACGTTTTTTCCGTCTTTCAGGGACCTCTGGTGCAGACTTCACACTCACAATGCTATTGGCACGAGATGATTTGGGAGTATCATATGTCAATTGTTCATTCTCTAAAGTCAAACTCGACCCACGCTCATTGTCTCTGCTGTCGTGCGAAAAGTTACTCACAGTGTCCGTATTAGAGTCTGAATTGCTTGAAAACAAAGAAAGATCATCTAAATGGGATGCATTCAAATTGAGAGGCGGTATTTCATTGTTTTGTAAACTATCTGCTTCGTTGTGATACTTTTTCTGTTCAAGAAGTGGTGAATGGAATTGTATGTTGTCAAATAGGCTCACGTCGACGGCTGGCATGGACATGCATCTCATAGATTCCTCCTCGCTGCACTCAAGCTTCTTGGAGCGCCGCAGCTTCAGGCCGGCTGTGCGCGTGCCCTCTATGACGGACTTGGTCACAGAGTCCCGGACGGCCCGCGACGTCGTCAACGTCTTTTCCAAAGTTCCTTTAGCAAACTTCGAACCATCTTGAATTGACTTCTCAATCTTTTCATTAGCAGTTTTAGCTGAATTACTCACTTTTATAGCCACGTCCTCGGTTATTTGTTTAGATACAGTACTAATTGAGCGTAATATGTCAGAGGCGGTTACCCTTTCGTTGGTAGGTACCTTGGTCCGCGGGAGAGGCACTGGTCTCTTCAGAGGATCGCTTTGGGCCGGGAAAGCGCTCCTCGGCTTCGGCACGGGCGGGGAATCCATCGGGAATGTTTAACTAGGCCACTATCACAAACAAAACAGTCTGCAGTATAACGATAACATTGTACTGGTTCTCAACTTCACAAATTCACAAAAACAAATAACGGGTGAGTCACTGCGATAGTTCTCGCTGACCTAATTAGTGAACGGCGCATCTGTGTCAGCCCCGTATTGTGGAACTTTAACGTTGGTCGCGACAAAAGGAAAGTTATGATGAATGAGCAAATAAAGGAAATAAATAATGAAATAAAAATAAAGGACACCCACACCGTGCGAACCAGCTATTTTCACGCTGCCACAGATCATTAAGAAAATCCAAAGACAAGATTTTTTCTTTTTTTTGGCTTCGGTAACCAGGCCTTTAGCCTGAATTACCGGTTTTCTATATGGAATGTTGAGTTAACGGTAGCATCCAGGCTCTATTTTTTTTTTGTTGGAATGTTGGCCATTGTTGACTAATCTTGACAAATTCTAACATTCATGTGTCAACATTCTTATTACAGTGTGATAAAGATGAAAATGGCTCAATTCACGTGAATATTTTAATGGCACAAAATCAATTGTTTACGCTATTTCCACGCTGGTTGCCATGGTAACCGTGTGACGTCATCTCACGCTGCCGGCCTAGTACTAGGTTGCGTTCTGAACTACGCAGAACTCCGAACAGCATTGACTTGCAATTTTCTTCTACACATTCAGTTTTGATAGCAAGACTCACCAGAATCTGGTGCTGAAGACAGGAATTTCTCCTTACGAGGGATCTCCTCAACGGTTAACAGCATTGACTTGCAATTTTCTTGTAGACGTTCAGTTTTGATAGCAAAACTCACATTTAACCAGAATGTGGTGATGAAGCCAGGAATGTCTCCGTACGAGGGATCTCCTCAACGGCTAACAGCATTGACCTGCAATTTTCGTGTACACGTTCAGTTTTGATAGCAAAACTCACTTTTAACCAGAATCTGGTGCTTAATCAAGGAATGTCTCCGTACGAGGGAACTCCTCAACGGCTAACAGCATTGACCTGTATTATTTTTTGTAGACGTTCAGTTTTGATAGCAAACCCATACATTTAACCAGAATCTGGTGCTGAAGCCAGGAATGTCTCCGTACGAGGGATCTCCTCAACGGCTAACAGCATCGACTTGCAATTTTCTTGTACACGTTCAGTTTTGATAGCAAAAACACACATGTAACCAGAATCTGATGCTGAAGCCAGGAATGTCTCCGTACGAGGGATCGCCTCAACGGATAACAGCATTGGCTTGCAATTTTCTTCTAGACGTTCAGTTTTGATAGCAAAAACAGACATTTAACCAGAATCTGGTGCTGAAGCTAGGAATGTCTCCATACGAGGGAACTCCTCAACGGTTAATAGCATTGACTTGCAATTTTCTTGTAGATGTTCAGTTTTGATAGCAAAACTCACGTTTAACCAGAATCTGATGGTGAAGCCAGGAATGTCTCCGTACGAGGGATCTCCTCAACGGATAACAGCATTGGCTTGCAATTTTCTTGTAGACGTTCAGTTTTGATAGCAAAAACAGACATTTAACCACAATCTGGTGCTGAAGCCAGGAATGTCTCCGTACGAGGGATCTCCTCAACGGCTAACAGCATCGACTTGCAATTTTCTTGTACACGTTCAGTTTTGATAGCAAAAACACAAGTTTAACCAGAATCTGATGCTGATGCCAGGAATGTCTCCGTACGAGGGATCTCCTCAACGGATAATAGCATTGGCTTGCAATTTTCTTGTAGACGTTCAGTTTTGATAGCAAAAACAGACATTTAACCAGAATCTGGTGTTGAAGCCAGGAATGTCTCCGTACGAGGGAACTCCTCAACGGTTAATAGCATTGACTTGCAATTTTCTTGTAGACGTTCAGTTTTGATAGCAAAAACAGACATTTAACCAGAATCTGGTGCTGAAGCTAGGAATGTCTCCGTACGAGGGAACTCCTCAACGGTTAAAAGCATTGACTTGCAATTTTCTTGTAGACGTTCAGTTTTGATAGCAAAAATAGACGTTTAACCAGAATCTGATGGTGAAGCCAGGAATGTATCCGTACGAGGGATCTCCTCAACGGATAACAGCATTGGCTTGCAATTTTCTTCTAGACGTTCAGTTTTGATAGCAAAAACAGACATTTAACCAGAATCTGGTGCTGAAGCTAGGAATGTCTCCGTACGAGGGAACTCCTCAACGGTTAAAAGCATTGACTTGCAATTTTCTTGTAGATGTTCAGTTTTGATAGCAAAACTCACGTTTAACCAGAATCTGATGGTGAAGCCAGGAATGTCTCCGTACGAGGGATCTCCTCAACGGATAACAGCATTGGCTTGCAATTTTCTTGTAGACGTTCAGTTTTGATAGCAAAAACAGACATTTAACCACAATCTGGTGCTGAAGCCAGGAATGTCTCCGTACGAGGGATCTCCTCAACGGCTAACAGCATCGACTTGCAATTTTCTTGTACACGTTCAGTTTTGATAGCAAAAACACAAGTTTAACCAGAATCTGATGCTGATGCCAGGAATGTCTCCGTACGAGGGATCTCCTCAACGGATAATAGCATTGGCTTGCAATTTTCTTGTAGACGTTCAGTTTTGATAGCAAAAACAGACATTTAACCAGAATCTGGTGTTGAAGCCAGGAATGTCTCCGTACGAGGGAACTCCTCAACGGTTAATAGCATTGACTTGCAATTTTCTTGTAGACGTTCAGTTTTGATAGCAAAAACAGACATTTAACCAGAATCTGGTGCTGAAGCTAGGAATGTCTCCGTACGAGGGAACTCCTCAACGGTTAAAAGCATTGACTTGCAATTTTCTTGTAGACGTTCAGTTTTGATAGCAAAAATAGACGTTTAACCAGAATCTGATGGTGAAGCCAGGAATGTATCCGTACGAGGGATCTCCTCAACGGATAACAGCATTGGCTTGCAATTTTCTTCTAGACGTTCAGTTTTGATAGCAAAAACAGACATTTAACCAGAATCTGGTGCTGAAGCTAGGATGTCTCCGTACGAGGGAACTCCTCAACGGTTAAAAGCATTGACTTGATATTTTTTTTGCATTCGTTCAGTTTTGATAGCAATACACACATTTAACCTGAATCTGGTGCTGAAGCCAGGAATGTCTTCGTACGAGGGAACTCATCAATGGATAATAGCATTGGCTTGCAATTATCTTGTAGACGTTCAGTTTTGATAGCAAAAACACACGTTTAACCATAATCTGGTGCTGAAGCCAGGAATTCCTCCATACGAGGGAACTCCTCAACGGTTAAAAGCATTGACTTGAGGAGTTCCTTCGTACGGAGACATTCCTGGCTTCAGCACCAGATTCTGGTTAAATGCGTGTATTGCTATCAAAACTGAACGAATACAAAAAAAATATCAAGTCAATGCTATTAACCGTTGAGGAGTTCCTTCGTACGGAGACATTCCTGGCTTCAGCACCAGATTCTGGTTAAATGTGAGTTTTTACTATCAAAACTGAACGCGTACAAAGAAAAATCAAGTTAATGCTGTTAGCCGTTGAGGAGTTCCCTCGTACGGAGACATTCCTGGATTCTTTACCAGATTCTGGTTAAATGTGAGTTTTGCTATCAAAACTGAACGTCTACAAGAAAATTGCAAGTCAATGCTGTTAACCGTTGAGGAGATCCCTCGTACGGAGACATTCCTGGCTGGGATTCTGGTTAAAATGTGTGTTTAACAACACAAAAAACGTATGGCAACACTGGGTCGCATCGTGCCCGCCCGCCCTCCGCATGCGCCTGTCCGTTCGCCGCCCGCACCCGCACGTCCTCCGTCCGCGCCCGCACGTCCTCCGTCCGCGCCCGTCCGTCCTCTGCCTGCGCCCGTCCGTCCACGTCCTCCACTCGTGCTCCGTCCGTCCTCTGCCTGCGCCCGTCCGTCCACGTCCTCCACTCGTGCTCCGTCCGTCCTCTGCCTGCGCCCGTCCGTCCACGTCCTCCACTCGTGCTCCGTCCGTCCTCTGCCTGCGCCCGTCCGTCCACGTCCTCCACTCGTGCTACGTCCGCGCCCATCCGTCCACGTCCTCCACTCGTGCTACGTCCGCACCCGTCCGTCCTCTGCCTGCGCCCGTCCGTCCACGTCCTCCACTCGTGCTCCATCCGCGCCCGTCCGTCCTCTGCCTGCGCCCGTCCGTCCACGTTCTCCACTCGTGCTCCGTCCGTGCCCATCCCGTCCTCTGCGCGCGCCAGGTCGTTCTAATGTAAATAGCGCTTTACTGAAACTGAACGTTTACAAAAAACATATGGCAACACTGAGTCGCATCGTGCCTGCCCGTCCTCCGCACGCGCCCGTCCGTTCGCCGCCCGCACCCACACGTCCTCCTTCCGCGCCCGTCCATCCACGTCCTCCGCTCATGCTACGTCCGCGCCCGCACGTGCTCCGTCCGTGCCCGTCCCGTCCTCTGCCCGCGCCCGTCCGGTGTAATGTGAACAGCGCTTAAATTTTCTTTTTTCATTATTTCATTCATTCGCTCAACGGTCCTTTGGTAAGTTTCGGTTTTTGCACCACTAGTTACTACCAACATGCAGATATTATTATTTTTATATCTGGCAACATCGATTTTTAAATGTGACCACCCCAGCGTGAAAATAGCCTTTGCCCACACCGTGGGCCGACAACGTGACGTATGTAGATGTTGCCAGTTTACTGTGTTGCCAACTCAGTATTAGGTTTTAGGGCTAAATAGAGCTTTAAAAAGGGCTAGATTTGCCCAATAAATTAAAAAAGGGCTAGATTGCTTTATTTATAAAAAAGTGAGTCTTGTTAACTATTGTTTACTTATTAAATAGATTTACTCAAACGCACAATCAAAAATTTAACAAACTTAATTAAAACAAACACTTAAATGTCTAAAGCAGCGATTACATTACCAGACATTTAGGGCCGATTTCGGTATACATTGCCTGCTTTGAACGCTACACTTTGAAATAGAGAGAACAGATCAGGCAATGTATGCCGAAATCGTGCTGAACACAAGATTTCACTCCCACTTTGTGCTGACGTAGTTGCTTATCGTTGAAGTTGAGCCTTATCTGTTTCATAAGGGGCAGCTTTGCTCAATATAAATTGTGTGCCAGTGTAGTTTCCTTACACGATTTTGGGGCTAGAAATAGGGCTAGGGGCTAAATAATTATTTTAAGGGCTGAAGAAGCATAAAAAGGGCTAGATCTAGCCCCGAAAGGGCTAAGTTGGCAACGCTGCAGTTTACTTTCGAAAATAATTTACTAAATTGTGTTTGTTTTTAAAGTATCTTTTAACGGCTCTGTATACTGGTTCTTTTGAGCCATACGTTAACATATTCTTTTTCTCCCCTCCCGACGGAAAGTGCCAATTTTCGTCCCGCGGCGCTAAACGAAGTTGCCCCTTTCCACCTCCGTCGAGGAGAAAAATATTATACTAACCTCGGGCAGTAAATAAGAAAGCCTAGGATCACACGTCTCAACCTCCTTATGAAAGCCTCAATTCACAGACAACAATTTCTGAGACCTTTCTTCATAGCCTTCAGTGTGACCATTTTTAGCAGGATCCTGCGATTTTAGCAGGATTGGGCCCCTAAATTAGGGCTTAGCAGATATTGTCGCAGGATTGAAAAATTTAGCAGTTTTTAGCAGGATCGCCTAAAACCTTAGCAAGAATTTAGCATGATTCAGCATTTACCCAGTAAACTGGGTTATTTACTCGAGACACGCATACCAATATTTAGGTACCTACCATTTGTAATAAATGTTTTTATACTGACAACTCTTTAGTATCGTTCTAGATGAATTCCCTGATTGAATCCACGGTCACCGCAGAACTGAAGTGTGATTTTTGAACATCATACGAGCGAATCGGCGGCAGTAGAAAGTGTCAAAATTACTATGGAGATTATGCATCTTTCTACTGCCGAATCGCTCGTATAATGTTCAAAAATCACACTTCTGGACCCATTTTTCATTGGTTAAGTATGGTATCTTTGATTGATTTACGAAATAATAAATAAACAAATATAATTTATCAACTCAATTTATTACTTTCATCATCATCATCATCATCTCAGCCGATGGACGTCCACTGCTGGACATAGGCCTCCCCCAAGGATCGCAATATTTATTACTTTATTTGCATTAAAATATGATTTAACTTTTAGCATGATTTTAGCATTTTTATAAAAATGTTTAGCAGGATTTAGCAGTTTTTGACCAAGAGCCTAGCATGATCATCAATTTAAAAATGGTCACACTGATAGCCTTTCTTACTTTCCTGCCCTCGGTGTGGAATTTGTAACTATTTTTATTACCGTTTTTATAATAGAGCGAGAAGAAAAAACGTCGATAAAAACTAGTTTCTTGTTGAGACCCCCCTTAGTTTGTAACATCTTTATTATTTGTTAACAAATCTGCCGTCATCATCATGATGCATCATGAGCATAAATGCCTACGTCCCACTGCAGGGCACAGGCCTACCCTCTTAGGAGGGTTTTGGGCGTTAGTCTAACAACAAGCGTGCCCAATGCGGATTGGTAGACTTCACATTTGCTTCAGAAATTCTTCTTCTGCATATTATGCAGGATTCCTCACGATGTTTTCCTTCACCGTTTGAGAGCAGTCGGTAATACGTAAAGTTAGAAAAACTCATTGGTAGGTACATGGAATGTTGTCCATGCGGATTCGAACCCGGACCGCATTGAGAGTCCATAACTCTCCGCAACGCACCACAGAGTACAAATCCGCCGTAATAACGCATATTCTGTTCAACTATCAAGCTATTACGGTTCAAAAGTTACAGCGCTAAATAGGTAGGTAGGACGGACGGACGAACAACGTAGGCTTAGTGATAGGGTCCCGTTTTCACCCTTTGGATACGGAATACTAATAAACAAAAATTTTACTCAATATCAGTTATATGCAAAGGGTACATCGATACCACGATGTTTCAATCGCCAATGATTTGCAGTCAACTTTTGAGGAGTTCTATTGTGTAGCTCCGAAGCGCTTCATTAGAACTTCACCTAATTCCACAGCACACGGGAAGCACCAGTTTTCAAATAAAAAAAGAATCGTCAAAATCGGTTCACCCAGTCGAAAGTTCTGACGTAACAAACATTAAAAAAAACAGTCGAATTGAAAACCTCCTCCTTTTTTAACTGAAGTCGGTTGGTATTGGTATAGGTATTGGTTGAGCGGGCTCATTTTCCACAACTCGATGACTTAAGCGCCTATTTTGCGTGAGGTGGGAATGACTACTCTTGCCATCCTAGTTCCTCCAGGAAGCCCAGCAGCTTGTTGATGTTGCCGGATGCCTCTGGTAGAGACCCCGGTGATCCGAGGTATTGTGCCCGATATTGTGCTAGCCCGTTGCATTCTAACAGCACGTGGGCAGCTGTTTCTTCAACCTCCATGCAGACCCTGCACAGAGGGCTGTTAGTAACACCGATATTAAAAAGATGTTTGTTTAAAGGACCATGACCAGTCAGGGCTCCAGTAACTAGGCGTAGTTGGACTGAAGTCTGTAAAAAACTACAGGGATCTCAAGTAAAGACCAAAATAGAATGCATGTTTATTTATTCACGTTTCAGAAAAAAAATCACAAATTGTAGAAGCGGTTACAAAGTCCCAACAGACTGCTCTTTGGCGACAGAACAAAAAAAATCATTAATAAAAAGAAATACTTTCTTCAGAAGATTTATAAATTGACCAAGTTTCAAAACGTTTGTGCGTCTTATTAAAGTTACAATTTTTTTTAGTATCAAATGCAGTTTAAAAAACATAAAGTGTGCTATTATTTCAGTGATGTATCTTAACGCTAGAGTAGATATCGGGTGCGCTGTGCCGTTGTGACGCGATGCGTACGCGCATGCATCGCGCATGGTATAGGGTCAATCCACCGCCATAGGGTCGGACTCATCGACGGTTTGTACATTATAAAAAGCAAGATAAGCATGTCATGAGTTCGCATCCTTTATTTACGGGCGCGTCTCCACCTCCGATCGTGTTTTTTTGTTTGGAAAAACCGTCGATGAGTATGTCCTAGCCCTTGTAATAAATACTGCGGGACTCGTACCAATACATTATGCTTTATAGTTACAATAATATAATGAAAGATTACAAATAAGACATAGTTTGTTCATCAAACTGAGTTATTTAACTACTTGTATGCTTAAATCGTAAGTTGACTACATTTTGAAATATTCATAAAAATTATATTTTTATAACCAAGTGACGTAGGCAGTTAAGAGGAATATCTGACCTTCCATAAATCAGCAGTCTAAATATCACCCCGCTGAATTCGAAATATCAAAATAACATTTAAAAGCTAAAATACCGAAATCATTTTTAAACATAAAATTAAATAACAAAAATATATTTACAATTTACCAATAAATAATTACAAAAAGAACGTAGTAAATAAGGAAATATCTAATAATAATAGTGAAAATATATTCAAATTAGATTTAATAGTTAAATTATAATTT
Source organism: Agonopterix heracliana (assembly GCA_963693445.1). Taxonomy (NCBI): domain Eukaryota; kingdom Metazoa; phylum Arthropoda; class Insecta; order Lepidoptera; family Depressariidae; genus Agonopterix; species Agonopterix heracliana. The sequence goes on from OY856307.1 coordinate 796,656, forward strand.
TTTTGTATGACATTTTTCGTTCAGAACGTAGAATGGAATGGAATATAAAACAATAAATACTTTGAGTGCATTATTAATATACTATACCGATATCATATACCTACCTATTGCTCGGTGATTGCAGATATTTGAAAGTTGTTCAGTAAAACGTTGACGTATTAAAGATGGAGAACTCTTACCAATACATAATTATATTTAATAAAAGATTGTATTTTCAATACTAACTTGCTTCCCATCGAATAAACTTTTTTTCACAGTAAAGGGTACAATTAGACACCGAAACCGCAATACACGAAGAAATGTTGCTTAATTATTATCTATTTTTGTTTTTTAACATCGTCTATGACAACCGGGCAGAATGTCCAAAATAGGGCCTGTCGCCCTAAGGCGCGGTTTATACAGAAGAGACGTGTGGCGGTGGCGGATAGTCAAAGTAAAACAATATTAACCTTATCGTACGTAGCATAGCGTCGTTTAGAGAATTACGGAGGCGCGGGTGCGATTCTCCTTTACGACAAAAAAGACGCTATGCTACGTACTATAAGATTTATATTGTGTTACTTTGACTATCCGCCACCGCCCCACGTCTCTTCTGTATAAACCGCGACTAAAGCTGATAGTCTGAAAATATTACGATTATTCTATTGAAATTGAATTATATTTACTATACATCAAATTAGAGATTTGATAACCATAAATAAACTTTTGTATTAAGTTTATATTCCAAAAAAATTATGTAGCCGGTTCATTTTAGTACAGGTCTGAAGCAATATGTTTTACATTCCGGTGAAATAACTAAAACACACCACTATTTTTAATTAAGTACTAGAAAATATTTAAAGTTGTATTCAGATAATGAAACTAAACAACTTCCCTAAGGAACATGAGTTGAAAAACATGAAAAATTTGTGGAACTTCCATACAAAATACGGATCAGCCGATTTATTTTCTATGGGAGGTCCAAAAAAATTCCTCGTTTTTCGACCCATGTTCCTTAGGGAAAGTTGTTTATTTAAAAAAATCTAGTAATTAATAAATACAGGTGTATAATACCGGTTACTTATAACTTTATATATCGAGACCGGTACATTAGGAAGTTATTTAAAAGATAATAAAGGTTACCATCTCCCGTTTACTTAATTTTGAACACCGTAACAAACGACTACTTATTACCAAAACGTGTATAACTTGAGTAATCAATTTTTTGATATGAGCATGCGAACCTGTCAATATTTTATTGTCAACGACGAAAACTAAACGTTGGTACTAACGTTCAACACGTAAATGCATTACAATTCTCATTAATCAATAATCACTAACGCTAAGTTCAATATTACCGATTGTAATACATTTATTTACGTTACGCTATCATTACAAATTACACGATTCTTAATAATCACAACAATATAATTGTGTATAATAAAACAGTACAATACAAGCTGTTGGCTCTTCGTCTATTTAATTAAAAAAACGTTCTACTCGTTTACCTAACTTACGACCAGAAACAAAAAGAAAGACTCGATTATATTACATGATATATTATACTGTGAATCGGATACCTAAATTTTATACCCACAGAATACATAACAGATCTGCATACAGAATGGCCACCTCCTTCGGGGTAGATTTTTAATGGAGCCAAACGCGCACAGAGGCGCCCGGCTGTGACTGAGACAACGCGTGTGCCCTTCGTTCAAAGTAAAATGTGTGCCTACGCCGCCATCTTGCAGTAATATTCAAATATCGTGACAATTATGATCATTCTATGGCGTGTAATAAACCCTCTAGATCTGATAACAGTCAGAGCTTGAACAAACATGTTATACATTGTAACAACTTTTATAACCAACCGATAGTTAATTAATCATCTGTTTAGTGGGTTAATATTCATGAGTCCGACGACCCCGAATGATCGTGAATTTTCGTAGCTACATAATATGCAAGTCTTTCTTTTTTTTCTTGATCCAAGTTTACAGAATACGTCATAAAACTTCTCGTAGTAAAGTCGGAATACAGAGTCAAATTAATCAATTATGTAAAAATGTCTGGGCCGGTCTTAGTTATCCACCTACGAAACAACAATTTTCCAGAATAAACCATCAATTATATTAACACTGAAACCTAAGCCGACCCTGTACTGGGGTATAAAAGACTAATTAGGTATTTAGGAGCGCAGTGCATTTATTTTATGACATTGAGCATTATGAGTGAGAGGTATAGTTAAAAATTGAATGAAAAGAATTATTTACTGAGCTGGAGTAATTTTATACAATGAACCTTATCTAAATTTTGGAACTCAAGTACCTAGTTAGTTAAATTTATTTGCCTTTTTTTTGTCCAAAATAAAATTACTTTACACGAACAACGTTGGAAAGTTAAATCCCCGTTTATCATATTTTAACGTAATATAAAACCTAAAACACAAAAGTAAAGCTCGAGTATTTTGTTTAAACCTATGCAATTACGAAATAATAAATCTAGATAAACTGCGCTCCACCAAGCCTAGAAAAGTCCTAAAGATAAACGTCTAAAATAACGATAAAATCGAAGTAGATTTTCAGACTTAAATCAGTCTTGTCTCGATATCGAGTACGAGCCAAATGTTAATATGTTTTGCAAAAAGCACTCTATCTGCTTAGTAATAAGAACAGTCTTTACCTTCCGATTCGTTTGTTCCGAACTCGATTTGGCGTACACTCGCATTTACAAGGAAAAAATTAATAAAAAAAGTGAGAGAAACGTTAAGACAATATACACTGACCCCTACGACGCCATAAGACTAATTAAAGATTTCAAACCTCAAGACCATCGGTGGAGGCGTTACTACGGACATTTAGCCGTCGAAAAATCAACCTTGACTACCACTTAATAGTTCACAATATGGCCTACACATTACATGTTATAAGCTATATAGATAGCGTCTATTTGATCGGAGAGGAATCCGTCGCGGAGATGCATTCGCTGTTTCTCACCGCGCGAGTTGATGGGGACCACGCCGGGGTCTACGACGACCACCACGCCGACGATGAGGTGGTGCTCCTCCAGCACCGTGTTGGTGACCAGGGGCACCAGGTTCAGGGCCTCGCTGTCGTTACCGTCCAGTTCGACGACCACTACTAGCAGGTTCGTCCAAGTAAAGACCGCACTGAAATATTATTTACTGGTTTAGAAATGGATTGTATAGGTTGTGTGTAGATATTTTGGTATGTATATTAGTATAAATTGTTTAACAATAAAACGTAAGACATTACACATGAACGCTAACCTAACCCACAAATATAAATTATTAGAAGGAGAATTAAACGATATAGTGGAATAGTTTTATTATGCGATTTCATGTAGGGTTGATTTCTCAAAAAAGTTCAAGGTTTATCGAAAATTTTTGGTCATAACTATTTTAATTATTACCCAACATAAAAACCCAAAGAGCGACATAGCCTCAGGCCAAGCTCTTCAATAAAGATTAAAAAAAAAACTATTTTGGTAGATGAATTTTTTCAATATCAATAGAAAATGAAAAATACTTTTAATACGTACCATTCCGCGATCTTCTTGTGGCACCTCATGACCGAGTTTTCAATATCGATGGGATGGTACCGCATGCCCCTCAGCATGATGGTCTCATCGAGCGCCCCCACCACGAACACCGCGTCGTGCGTGTCGTGCCCGTCCGGGCCGAGCGCGCTGACGCTCCCGCACGCCGACGCCAGCGACTCCGTGTCGCTGTCCTTAGCGACCAGCGACGTGTCGTCGCCCCCCGTCGCCGTCGCGCTGATCTCCGTCCGCCTCAGGAACCCGAGGTACCCCGTCCGCGCGTACACCTCCCCCGTGTTCCCCGTCACAAGCTGAGCGCTGAAGTGATCCGCGTAGTCACTCTCGTCACCATAAATCGTGAAGTAACCGCTCGCGTTGTGAGGCGACTGCACCCAAATCTCGCCGAGATGCGAGTCCCCGCATTGTCCTTTAGTCTCCGGGTTGGCGGTGATCACTTTGACTCCGGGAAGCAGTTTCCCTGACTCCATGAGGCATAGAGAGTGCGGGCTGCCGCGCTCGACTAAAGAGACGCGGTCGTTGCGAAGAGCTCTGAGATCGACGTACACCGTAGACGGCTCTGGACTAGATGCGCCTTGTAGACATATAGCTATATTGACGCGGCAGCCGAACGACGTCGACACCGCGCGCGGACTCAGCCCCAGAGCGGAGAACAGCTTAGAGAACGAATTCGTCAAGTTGATCCTCGGACGCTCTTCGGCGACGACTACGCAGGTCCTGACGCAAGCCAGGTTGATGCCCTTCGACTTGAGCTGGTTCACTGAACTACCCAGCCCCTTAGTGCATAGCTCCATGACTCCGTAAGAGCAGAAAGTGTCGCGTACTTTGTATTGAGAGACAGCGCTGAGCCATAGACCAGGGTTGATTTCGACTTCGGAAGGTGGGATGAGGATAGAGTGGTGACCGGAGTAGATGCTGCTGAGACACCAGAGAGCGAAGCCGAGGCCGCAGTAAGGGTCCAAGCAGAGAGCTATGTGTCTCGACGGATACAGTTCGCAGGCGATCTTCATAGAGCGGCAGAGCGACGTCACAGCCGCGTGAGACATTTTGATGCCGGCTAGCATACCCGTTGTGGACACACTAAAGTCCAAATACGCAAGCATTTCAGCGGTGGGCGCTCGGTACAGGATGGGCAGCTTCTTCTTGGGCATGTCGTCTGTATCGAGCGTCAGCGGCCAGGCCTTGCTGTCTAATACATTGCTAGCTTCCTTGGAGCGTAGGAGTTTTATCACAGATTGGTTAGAGAGGACTAGAGTGGCCTTGCTGACGTCGACGATCATCCTCACGGTCGGTAGGGTCGTGTGAAGGTTTTGTGGGTGCGGCGGGCGTATTGTTACGGGCACAGCGCCCACGTAGAGACACCCGTAGAAAGCGCAGATGAGATCTAGCCCCGGAGGGAATATTAGAGCTACGTGGTCTCCGGTATTGACGCGTCCTTTCTCTAGCAGCAAGTTGCCGATGCGTTCTGCTTTCTTGTGCAGTTCGGCGCAAGTGAGGACTTTGTGAACGGCCCCTTTGGAGTTGAGCAAAGTGAATATGACGTGGTCGGAGGTGCTTTGAGCTCGCCACCTCAGGATCTGCGATATGAACTGGTACTGCAAAGAAAAATTAACTTTATGAATATTTAGTTATGTTTCATACTGGTTACATCATTACCACCTTATAATTTAACCTTTTAGGCCTCCGCTCATTGCAGCGATATTATCGAGCGATATTATCGCTGCGATTTTGCGATAATTGTTCTCAGTACATTTTGTATGGGGACGCGCGCGATCCTACACACTGCCGCGATATTATCGAGCGAAAATATCGCTGCGATATTATCGCTGCGATTTTGCGATAATTGTTCTCAGTACATTTTGTATGGGGACGCGCTCGATCCCACACACTGCCGCGATATTATCGCAACCTGCGCATGCGTGACGCGCGTGATAATATCGATGCAATGTGCGGAAGCATTTTATCTGCTGACTGCGGATTGTAGTAGTACTTAACCACGTTCCTGAGACCACAGACAATGAACTCTGTCGGCGAGTAGGTACAATTTAAATAAAATGCTATTTTTATTCCAATATTTAGTCGAGCGATTAATTGAGTGTCGGTGGCGCGTTGCGGAGAGCTATGGAAACTCAATCTTTAGGTTCGGGTTCGAATCCGCACGGATCACATTCACATTCTAACTTATGTACGCAATACCGACTGCTCTCAAACGGTGAAGGAAAACACCGTGAGGAAACCTGCATGCGCTGAAGAAGAAATTCCGATGCGTATGTGAAGTCTACCAATCTGCATTGGGCACGCGTGGTGGAATAACGCCCATACTCCATGAAGGGTAGGCCTACATCGTTTTGGATCTGCAAAGCAAATTGTTGTTTTTTTTTTCAAATAAATAGAGTATAATTTACCTTCCTAGCAGCGTCAGAGTCGTCAGTGTATCCCATATCGCGACCCTGTGCCGAAGCGAGCCGGTTCCCCTGAACTAAGTTGCCGACTATGACGGAAGCTGGGCCAACATCTGCTGAAGAAATCGTGTGTAAAATACACAAATATAAGTATAAGCTTTAAATTATGTACCTGTACAAAAATCAAAATAAAACACTAACACTCAGTTGCAGAATCGTTCAATAAAGTTAATCCTCCATTAGCTTTAATGAACGTTTCTGCAACCGAGTGTTAAAAATGAAATAATTTAAAAATATAAGTAGTAAAACAAGATACGAAAATTTCAGAAAATAATTATTCCAATGTCCAATGCAGTGATGTAGTTTTGAGTGGCTTCCGGAACTACATTACTAACACTACACCATTTATTTAGGACATATTCGAAGGAATATAGGAATAGCCTTATGACGGAACATTTTCAATGAAAAATAGTCTTGATTTTAATAGGGCCTGTTTCACTATTTCTAGATAAGCTATTGGGAGCTTATCCAGAAGTGGTGAAACAGGCCCCTAAGTTTTCATAGCGAAAAGACAAACAAATTATAAACGCAAAAGGTCAAAACACTTATTCAAGGCGCCACATGTCGCAGCGTCTCGCGTCACCCACAAAAGCTTCTCCACGATGATTACCTGAATGTATCTCCCTCGGCTTCGGCAGGTTGGTGACGCAAGTGTGGGGGCACATCAGCACGTTGGCGGGGTGGAGGGTGCCGTCGAGGAACCTTCGCTTGCACTCGCTCAGGTGGATGCCCCCGAGCGGGGTCTTGGGCAGGTAGTTGGGCTGCACTAGCGCCAGGCAGTAGATGCCGACCTGGTGGATCGAGTCCACGGCTTGGAGGACGCGGGACATCCACTGGAATGACTGCAATGGAAATATTGTTTTGCTATTTATTGGCTCTCCTTCGCTGATATGGGAGTGTAAGTAAAACAGAATGAATCAGCTGTTTATTGCCATTGCTAATAGTCGACTGAGGCAATGAGAAATAGTTTTTCGAATTCGGTACGTCCAGTTTTTTTTATTTGATTTTAATCGAAAACCATTTCGAGATAATTATCTCGATAACAATATTTTCTATGATAGAGATTATACTTAATATGAAAGAATTGCAGATATTTTAAATGAAATAATGGAGTTTTTCAAGGGACCTGGTCACGTCACTCGGTGCTTTGTAAACTCCATGGATACCTAAAATAACTGGCGATTATTAAAAATAAAGTGTCTTCTTCTGACGGCCCGACAGCACAGTCTGTAGTGAACCTGCCTGCTGTGTCGAGGGTCGCGGGTTCGAATCCCGTAAGTGACAAATATTTGTATGACGAATATGAATATTTGTACCCGAGTCATGGATGTTTGTATCTATATATGTTTAGTTGTAGCAAGGCTCAAGTTGAATGATTCTGGACAGAATTCTGTTTAAAGTGGTACAAGTCATGAACCCTAATTATGATAGCTATACTTTTAGTTACAGATATAACAATCGCAACACCAGTAATGACTCTTACATTAAAATTACCCGTAATTTCCATTTTCTACATCTAACTTACATCATCGACAGTTTTCCTTTGTTTATGAATTGTGCAACGTAACGTACAACTTAACTGTTTTCTTTAATGTAAGGGACATGCTACCTCTGGAATGACTACGTTTATCATAGTTTTGCCTATTTAGTGTGAAAAACGCAAGTATTCTAAGTTACTTTGCTCTAGAAGCCATAAAAAAAGGACAACAAGATAAAAAGATATGGGCAGTTTTCTAAAAATAATATCTTATTTTCGCTCTACTGAAAAACTGCGTTTTGTCCCTTACACTAATTGATACTTCTGGTATCGATATGTATTCTATATCGTTGTCTAGTTATCATAATACAAGTCCAGGCTAGATTCTGAAACTTTAAATGTGACTAGATAATTTGTGTGACAATGTCCAAGATATTTATTTATTTATTCTTCTAGTACCGTCTCCTATCGGAGATATGCTATCATTAGGGCTATCAACAGACAACAAATAATCATCGCGAAAACAAGACAAGCGTATACGCTAATAGCATCGGGAAAGAGAAAATCTATGTTCTTTATCCCTTTCTGCGTATGTGATATTGAAAAGACGTATGAATGTGAATGAGGCTAAATAGGTGTGTCAGAGTCGTAGCGTGTGGCGGTCCGTGGTCTCTGCCTACCCCCATGGGACAATGGCGTCAGCTTATGTATTTATGTATGCTAGTTGAAATTGCATACAAAATCTTGCAACTAAGACAAACAAATTTTTATGTGTGCAAAGGTTTTCTCCATGACGTATTTCCTTGTGTCTTAGCGTCGTCACTGACCTCTTCCTCGCCGCAGTCGGGCCGCTGCTCGGCGACGATGCAGATGCGTTCGTCGCGCAGCACCCGGACCGAGAACACGGCGATGCGGCCGCGGTAGATGAACTTCATCGGCTCCACGGCGAGCACGGTCGCTATGATGTCGTCCATGTTGTGCTTGCGCCCCGTCACCGTCATCAGGCCGTCGCGGGAGCCGCACACGAACACCAGACCTGCACAGTTTGTCAGTTATATCAGGCCTCCGCACCGTCACTCGGCCCGGCCGTACGTACGGAGATAAGCACCTAAACCACATTATAAGAAAGAGTATCTAGTACTACATACTACCCATAGGACAGGGGATCCTAGTTTGGGAGCTAGGCACTGTATCTCAACTTGTACTTTAAGATGCAAATAAAGTTATTTTTATTATTTTATTTTATGCAGTACGGACACTCCCTGCCTCCCAGCGACTTTCTACCTCACTCCCTCTGTCAGCGTAAAATGTAAGCAAATGTGTATTACTGTCTCGCTCGCACTCACTCAGACCTCCGCTTCTAAATACCCCGTAAACAAAGTCGTATTACGTTCATAAAGTTATTATACCTTACGGAATAGAGGAACTGACATTTAGTTATTAAATGAAATTGTTTTTGGGAACTGTTTGACAGCTCGTCGGCATTACGTTATGCAATACAACCTGCCCACCAACAACCACTGCCCACTGTGTTCGTGTAGAGTAGAAATTATTTGGTGGGCACATTGAATTTGAATGGGTGGGCAGGTTGTATTGCATAACGTAATACAACTTTGTCTACAAGGTATTTAGAAGTGGAGGTCTCGATACAATCGTGTCATCTATCTATTAGATGCATAGTCGGTAACTGTAGCAAAACTTCTGGCCGCCAAGGGACAACAGTATTGGTTTAACGTGTATTGTTACCTCCAGGACCCAAGAACCCCAGCAGGCCACTCCTCACGTAATGTTCCTCTCCGATCGGTTCCGCGTCAGAGTCCAGCGGCCGGACCCGGAACACGGTGTTCGTTAGACCGGGGAGGCCCCAGTATCCGGACCCCGTGGCGCCGGACAGCACGCAGATCTCGCCCACTTCGTCCGTCTTGCAGAGGAAAGCTGGGCCTTCCATCTTCACTACCACGATTACACCTGATGATTGAATAAAAGGAGTTGACGACCTATTTGTAAAATTTACTATTATGAAGATAAATTGTAATTTTTGTTACGGAAGACATATTCAATGTGCAACAAAAAATCCCTATACACCTCTGGCAATATTTGAAAGGTAACTGTTATTTAAAAAATTTAGACAAATTTTTTGTTACGACGTGTTGTGATCTGTAAAACTTAGGTTTTTGTATTAGTCATTTAGTACGTTACAACAATTTCTAAACGGCAATCGGTAATCTTTTTAGTAATTAAAATGTCCCCCGGCTACAGTACTATTAGACCATCAAACTAAACAACTTTCTTTACACAGGGTCCTTTTTAATATGCTGATATTTTTTTAAGGTGATGATCAGACCGTCAAACTGAACAACTTTTTCTATGGGACCAACATCGAAATAGCGAAAAAAAATCTGCTGCTCCATACATTTGACTCGAGTAGGTTTGCAGTTTTCTATGGAACAGCAGATTTCGATTCTGGTGCCTAAGAAAAAGTTGTTCCGTTTGACGGTCTGATTATCTCCAAAAAGGACATTGTATAGCCAAAATCGAGAAAAAAAAACTGCTGTCCAATGTCCAATACATTTGAGTCGAGAAGGTACCTACTGCTGTTTTGTATAAAACAACCGATTTTTTAAAGCACTCCTGGGCGGCGATGTAATCGTCGACATTGCCGGAAGGGTATTTGCCCTAGTGGCATCCACAGGTTTTTAAAACCTAATTAATGTAAATGAATTAAAAGCTCGTCGCTGCACGCGCACGTTACTCACAGGAAGGCATGACCTGCCCGCAGTCCTGCAGCGTGAGGGAGGTGAGCGAGTTCTCAGCGTCGACCCGCACGACGCCGTACGACAGCCCGGACATGGAGAGCACGCCGCGGCCCGCCGACGAGCCGCCGCGGCCCGCGCGCCGCACGCACACCGTCAGCGACTCGCTGCTGCACGCGCACGGGCAGATCGCGTCCCCGCGCACACCTGACACAGTTACCAGTATTAACAGTAGGTGATACAAGCGAGCTAAGTTGGTCATTACAGGTCGAGGCTGGATTACAGCACGAGCTACAGGCGAGGCCGAGACTGTAATGACTAACGCTCACGCTTTTCATACGATGTTTTTCAAGATTCATGTGACGAAAAATAAATATAATTTTACAAACATAGACCATTTTTTTTGGCTTACGCTGGTAGACGGAACATCAGTGTAACCGCGTATGAGATAGCGATAGTCACAAATCCTATACGATTTATATGAAGCTAGATGACGGACTCCGGAGTCAGACATCCGTCGTAGAACAAAAAATTTGTTACAGCGATAAGGACAGCAATAAGTGGCGATCTCCTTTTTTAACTAGAGCTAATTGCTATATATGCATCTCTTATTGAATGAATATGACAAGACAAGTGCTTCCTTCTCGTACCTTCTCTTTCTACGTTCACAAAGAAGTTTAGACAATTATTTATAGGTATAAAAAAAATTGCGCTCAGCCCAGCACCTAGCACAGACTATTTAGAAAGAACTACCGTGCACCTAGATGTCAATAGAAACTGAAAAGCCAAATTTTAGAGTTTTCGTAATTGTATGAATTTACATATATTTGAACATATTATTTGATACAGGTTGTGTGGAAATGACACTCTGCCACCGGGTACGCGCTGCAATCTATTGGACAGTTCCCATCACCCACTTCGCACACACCCAGTATTACATTAAAACTAGCACCAGTACCTTTACTCTGGAACACGGAGAGGAACTGGTCGCAGGAGGAGAGGGACCACGGGTTGGCCCCGTCGGCGACCAGCAGCATGCGCAGCGAGCTGAGCGATATCTCCTTGTGGTCCCGCGTGGCCAGCAGGCCCCAGTGCAGGTCCCGCGACTTCACTATGGCCACCGAAGCCCTGCACACGAAGCGTAACAACATCTATATTGTTACAAAATTGAAAGCGTCCATTTGTTGGTACATTAAACATACAACATACATTTTTTTTAACCTGTTTTGTCCCCCGCCCCAAACTCTTCCACGTTTCTCTGTTCGGTGCTGCATCCCGCTACTCATTGCAGTAGGCATCCAGCTCGTTACGCCACCTTTTTCGGGGTCTGCCTCGAGTGGCTCCCGTCGTGAGGCACCCATTGTGTAACGATTGATGCCCACCGCTTGGGTGTTTATATACATTTAACAGTCAAACAATTTTAAAAGGGTGGCGGGTTATGACCTCTGACAACAAATTCAAATTCAAATCATTTATTCAATATAGGAGCCTGAAGCACACTTATTAAACGCCAATCAACAAACACACTAATCATCTTTCCCCTGTGCCATCTCAATCAAGTTGGGCACGTTTCTACTCTAGGTTATCGGTAACCTGGGGCCGTAGACAAAGTGACATTCTATTTGGCGTTGACGCTAGTAGAAAATTACAGAATGTATGGATTTTACCTTTGCGATCGAAACATTTTGACGTTTGCTTTCGTCACCATACGTCAAGTCCATATAATTTTACGTTTTCTACTGTCGTTAACGCTAATCGAAAGACACTTTGTCTATAGGCCCTGGTCTGCCTGGGTATACCTTGGTAACGATACCTGGGTGTTTTTTTAAATATCTAATACAGCACAGCTCAGGGAGCAATGACTGCTTTGTACTGCGGATCATTGGAGCCTACCGAGCCAAATGAATGAACTTAAGCAACCTGCCCAAGGGGCACCCCTGTGGGTACGGACCTCGGCAATGGGCGTTGCTAGGACTATGCGGCACTACGACGTAGGGGTCGTGGGGATCGGTGAGAACCTGGGTGTACCCAATAGGTGAAGTACAGTAGGTCACCCCTGACAAGCGTTCTTAAAAACACGATAAATAAAATAAAGCAACGTACCTATACTTGGTGATCATGTGCATCCAGGAGGCGGGGCTGACTTTCATCAGCGCGTAGGGTATGAAGATGACGTGCATGCCGTTCAGCACGCTCGCCAGCACGGCGTGCCACAGCCCCGTCTCCCGCTTGAAGTCCAGCACGCACACCATGTGCTCGCCCTCTGTGTAGTTGCACGCCACCGACAGCATCCTGCAGTGCGCCAACATTGACGATCTGAGGGGAACGTTTACATAGTTCTGTCATTTCTACTAACCTTCAATTTAAGTTCTAGTTTTAATTTTTTGTTACCTATCGGCTTTGATAAAGTTATATGTCAAGATTAAACAGTCGAAGATACGAAAGCGTCGAAAAAAATTGGAATCAGTACTGGCCCCTAAACCCTATCCATATATACGCACACATACATAATTTGTATGGCGCCTCACGCACACCAACCTATGAAACTTTGGCCCCTTTCGTTTTATACGGTATTACCGTGAGGCTCATTCTAGACATATATTTTTTCTAAGCCTATCAGATTATATTGTATCACTAGCTGACCCAGCAGACGGTGTCCTGCCATTTTTACAGCCAACCCTACACCTACCTGGGTTACTGTCTGGTCTGTTAGACGACATGTCAGCCGATCCAAAACACCAAGAGGCCAGAGCCGTGTAAAATCGTTCATTAAGTGTTTTTTTTTTATGAACGCGTCGGCTGGCAACTGAGTTCACTCCTTGTGGATATTTTGTGTTGGGTTTATTTCACCCAACGACAAATCGACTTTACAAATATAATATCCCGATTCTTATTGCTGCACACAATAATCATTATCACTTTATCAGTATAATTAATCAATCAATTGTATACTTTGTACACGCATTTCTCCACACAACCTAAGAGATACGGTGGCAGCGAGCAGCTTAGTTCAGAACCTTAGAAAACTACTCTTTCGGTGCATGGGAGAGGGGTTGAAATAATATGTTTCTTCATAACTACTATATTTCTATTTTTGAGTTACTGTTATCTGTCTTCATGCCAAATTTCGACTCAATACGTGCAAAAATGAGCGAGTTATCAAGGCGGGGCATACAGACGGACATTCCTTGTTTGACTACGGAACCTAAACAGTCATCTAATTAAGAACCCTATTAGATAAAGGTGTGTTTTCTTTTTATTATGTCCTTTTGTATTAGTCCTTAGTTTAATTAGACAGGGCAGTGAGCCGTGGACGCCGAACAAACTTAATTGTGAATGCTCTCATGCAAAACGTTTGTATATTAGGTTGCATCATTGTCTGCAAGAAGTGTGAGATGAATATACAACCCCCTCAAATACAGTGTGTAAATTTAAATACGTTACATACTCAGGGGGATGGTTCAGACCATCAAACTGAACTTCGAAATTTTAGTATCGGACCAACTATGAATTTGCGAAATTAATCTGCTGTCTCAGACATTTTGGTGCAGCTGATTCTTTTCGCGATTTCGATGTTGGCTCCATAGTGAAAGTTGTTCAGTTTGACGGTCTGAAGCACCCTGGTATGGTGTCCCACTTTGTCAAGGAGTATTATTTCCTTTCTGGTTGCTTGCTGGTAAAATTGTACTTACCATTGAAAGTCTATCAGCATAGTTAATTTGTAATAAGCGAAATAATCAGTTATAAAATAAACACATTAACGGCCTGTTTCACCACTTCTGAGTAAGTTCTTGTTAGCTTATCCAACAGATATTTTGACATATCTTTCATACAAAATATGTTAAAATATCGGTCGGATAAGCTAACAAGAACTTACTCAGAAGTGGTGAAACAGGCCCTAAAAGACTTATTTTGTGATCGAAAACAATGGAACGAAATACCGTTAAGAGTCTAACCCTTTCGTAAGTAGACCACTTCTAGTCACCTGGCGTTTGTTATTTTAACACTTTCACTGCCGTATGAGGCCTGCCCCACACTGTTTAACATTTGCGGGGCGTCTTTTATTTGGTAGTTGGTTTATACGAAAAGGATAAGAAGTTGTCTCTAGAAGTACGACAATATTCTATTTAAAATATAGGAGATGAATTTGACCTAGATCTCACTTCTACCCTTATCTTTTTTAAATCAATGTATTGAATAGGCAAATTCGCTAGCGAAGTCCGTCCGCTAACCTAACAAAAGAAAAGCTTAGCTAGGTTAGCAAAAACAAAGCGCTGTCCGAAGATTAAACAGGAGGTGTTGTCAGCCTCCTGGTGAAAGTTTATTTTATCGCTACCGTAGGAAACGTGTTAATTAGATGCAAATAGCAGCTGGCTGCAAAACAAGATTTGGCGAACGGAAACTAGTCAAATAAGTCCAGTTACTTGAACACCGATTCGTTATTATATCCTTGAATCCATTCATAATTTTATGTGGCAATAATACGATAACGGTATCACCAATTGCCAATGCAGTGATGGTTGGAGAGCTGTCAATTTCATAAACTAAACTAAAATGTTTGTCGTAGAACACTCGTAGACGGTGTTAATAAAAGTAATGTTTTATGTATGGCAAAATAGCTTAGAAAATCTAGATTGCGCGTATCAAATAACATTTACAAATAGTAATATAATTACGAAGATTTGAAATTTTGTATGAATAATTTCAAAGCTTGATATCTTCGTTATAATAATATAAATTGTAAATATTATTTGATACGCGCAATCTAGATTTTCTATGCTAATTTTCCATACATAAAACATTACTTTTATTAATACCGTCTACGAGTGTTCTACGACAAAGTTTTGTATGGACGGAAACCACCTTAACATGCTTGCATCAATTAGGTACTAATAAAAAACTACGCATAAACGCTCTAACATTTAAAACCGAAAGAGCTTTCAAAGGAATATCTGAATGCATTATGGTCTTAGCCAAAGAAAGAGCAGATACGTATCTTCGTACATTTGGACGAGTGATCTACGATCATGTATATCGTAAGCTCGTTCCTCCAACATGCTAAGTTTAAACATAATTTTTAGAAATACTGTTCTTTAGTAAAGTCATTAGGCAGTGGCGGATTTGCCGTAATGCCAAGTAGGACTGGGCCTAGGGCGACCAGATATTAGAGGCGGCCAATCGTGTCAAAAAATTCACAGATGGTACCAGGAAATAATTAAAAGTACCTACCTAAATATTCTAAATGCTCGCGCACATTAATAAAATTTCTGAATCGATTTCGATTAAAGTTGGCAATAAAGTAAATTAGTTAGTAGTTAGTGATTAGCAGGGGGCGGAATCTAATAGCAAAACAATTGAAAAGTCATAGAGATGGAACACAGTTTATCTTTCTGATAAAAGAATTATGTTTCAAAGAATCAGAATTAACCAGAAAGCCAAATAGGAATCGTATAATCTTTTCGTCCTTATTTGGAATGAAGTATAGTTATTATGGCTAGTTGTCTTCAGAAACTGAGATATAGACCTGTGAATTAATTATATCTGGCCTTACCTGGTGACAATAACGCCCATAGCGGATCCGTCCGCAGCGGACGTGTGTTCTATGTGGGCCGGGCTGTCCTCGGCGGGGCGGGGCGGGGGTATCCAGTCGCGCGGGGGGCGGGGCAGCTTCTCCGTGGACACCCACTGCAGGGACGGCCACCCGCGGAACGACACTACGTCGCCCGACGATGTTTTTGGTAGGCCTGTGGAAACATCAACACTGTTATGAAACTGTAACAGAAGAAAACATGGGACGCTTAGCTGTCATTTCATACAAATGGAAAAAAATTACGAGGTAAGCATGTGAGATACTGAGTGCGACCGAGACAGGAATACGCCATTGCCTAAATTTTTCGCCACGCTTACGAGCAAGCGGGGGTAAAATTGGTGGAGATATAAAAAAAAAAAGATTACGATATTCCTTGGTGATAAGGATTCCTTGACTTCCAATCACCAATATTGTCATTATTTATAATTGTTTGTTTGTTCGAGAATATTGCAAAAACTACTGGACCGACTTTGATGAACATTTTTGTATTTGAAAGCGTAGCCAGAATGGGAGGTAGGTACCAACTATATTTCGAAGCAATCAGTTATAGCGATGCTCACTTTTACAGCTTGTACCATAATGTATGTTTCAGGATCTCGAGTGATATCTCGATTTGTGATAGACGGCTAGCTTTTAAACGCCCACAAAAATACAACGAAACCGTTAAAGCACACACTGCATCAACTTCGCAATTGACATGGCGGCAATGTATACTTCTCAATACTTCGCAAATGGCCAATTACTCATTAATTCGACGCATTGATTTAGGACACTATGGAAGATGGGTCCACGCCTACGAATAAGAGAATGTATAGAAGTATAAATGAAGCTCAAAAAGTGGCACCAAAAAAATTGTAACGCGTTCTAAATTTGTTCTTTAAAAATTGTAACTCGCCGCCAAAACTCATACAAAATGTCATTTTTCATGGGGTGCCAAAAATGATTTCGATTTTGTTTGGAGTTATTCTTCCATATTTATTCTCTTATTCGTAGGTCCACGCTCAAAAGTGTCCGAACCAAAAGAGTATCAAAATTCAAAAAGATACTTAATAGCCAGTCTTTGTTCGATTGTCCGAGCACACGCGAGTTCATGATGCCATGCCGTACTATGTTGTAAAAACATGTAAAAACTACCAAAGCAAAGTGAAAAAAGTTGATGGCGTAATTATTTTCAGTAAGCAAACTATTGTTTTATCATTTAGAAGCATTTAGAAGTATCATTTTGTTTACGAACATAACATTTAATTTTTATTTTATTT
This sequence comes from Agonopterix heracliana, assembly GCA_963693445.1. Lineage (NCBI taxonomy): Eukaryota > Metazoa > Arthropoda > Insecta > Lepidoptera > Depressariidae > Agonopterix > Agonopterix heracliana. The sequence continues at coordinate 813,749 of OY856307.1, forward strand.
ATTGATTATTTGTCATCGCGTCCGACATTACGTCTGTCATGTTTGATGTTCATTTTCACCTCCAGTCGAAGCTGCATAAGGTGTTAAGTAGGTGCAAGCAAAATTAGCCCTTGTGACTAGCTTCATACGATTTCAATTGCAATGTTTTCAGTTTGTTTACATTACTATGCATACCCACATTTTTATAAGGTTAGTTCGGGACACTTTTATCGAGAATTTTTTACTAGACCCTGTGTCTATAGTTCTAGGTCGATGTTTCGACGACACAATTTATCGTTTTGACTATACTCCATTCCGAATAGCAACGAAAATTTATGGTCATTTTTAATTACTAAAACAGAGATTTGAAAGACTACTTGGACGTTACTTATTCTTAAAACAGCTTTAGTAACGTTCAAGATATGTCGGATAGTACATCTTTCTGATAAATAAATTATATGGGCCAGAAAGCTAAATAGGAATCGGACAATCTCGTCGTCCTTATTTGGAATGCAGTATAGATAACCTTTAGTTTAGGACGTGATAATTTTCGCTTCACTTCGCAATTGGCCAGTTTCTCATTGTGACTTCGCAAATAGCCAATTTCTCATTTGGACGGTTGTCTAAGATTAAGATTCACCCTTAGTCGTCTCGTTTATGAGACAATCTAGATACATAGCTATAGACTGTTATAGATACAAACACGGGCCCAAATATTCATATTCACGATACAAATTGCCCCTTGCAGGATTCGAACCCAAGAATCTCGCTAGCAACTCTAGAAGTAGAACTGTAACCACAGGTCCTATGCTCACGGTTTTTCAAGACGATGATCTGACCATCAAACTTTCTCTTTCTCTACTGGACCAACTTCGAAATCTTATTCGACACAAATGTATGGGGAAAGCAAATTTTTTTTTAGATTTAAAATTTTGTCCCGTAGAGAAAGTTGTTCAGTTTGATGGTCTGATCATTTTCTTTAATGCTGACATAATAAAACCGTCAGCATATATTAAGAAAGACCGTGCATATATATACAGCCTATGTCCAGCAGTGGACGTCCATCGGCTGAGTTGTTGATGAATGTAATTATTGTATTCATGACACTGTTCAACTTGCCCAGCAGAACAGGGAATTTTACAAAAAATATATTTACTTTTTGTACAAACATTCGTTTAGCTGATTGCATTTAGTAAGGAAATTCTAATTTTCCTATAGGTTTTTTATTGAAACTTGTTTAGTATCACATGAGCCACCATTTAAAGTAATGCAACTAAAGCCTGACCAGGAACATAAAAAACCTGGTTTGGGGGCGCTGCAATCGACTGTCACCTTTAATGTTAGTGTTCCAAGTACAAAAATTAGTTCCAATGATTTTCCGCAACATGGCGAGGTTTTTTATATTTCTGGTCGGGCTTTATATACCGTAACATCCTCTACAAAAAACAATAAGGTAAATATAAGGTCTAGCAAAATTAGCTGAAACTATTTAGGGGATGATCAGACCATCAAACTGAGCAACTTTCTTTATGGGACCAGTTTCTAAATAGCGGATAATAAAATTGTTGTCCCATACAAAACTGAAAACATAACTCGACTCAAATGTATTGAACAGTTTTTTTCCGCGATTTCGATGGTCCCATAGAAAAAGTTCTTCAGTTTGACGGTCTGGTCATCCCCTTAAAATAATTTCAGCTAATTTTGTTCGATCTTATTTAAAGCGACAACATTTACAATTTCAAACATTCATAAAACATATTTAAGAGCAGTTAGTATGCAATCATTTTCACTTCGCAGCACATAAATGGAATGAATTCAGCATTATCAAAATAGTTCATAAATGCGTCTGGACATTTTAAGATCACACTAAAATTAAATTGCGACACGATTTGAACATACTCTCCATATTTCCACATTTAGCTTTGACATTATTTTATACGGTCCACTGATTTGGTATTACAACGTCAAAGTCAAAGTCAATATAATTTATTTAATATAGGAGCCTGAAGCACACTTATTAAACGTCAAATCTTTTTTAAGCTACCACCGCGTCGGAACGTGTTGTCGCTGTAGAGAAGATGCGCCCAGAAACTCTACAATCATCACGTGGAATGTATTTTATGTAAAGCTTGACCAGAAATATAAAAAACCTGTTTTGGGGGCGCTGCAATCGACTTTAATCTTTAATGTCAGTGTTCCAAGTACAAAAATTAGTTCCAATGATTTTCCGCAACATGGCGAGGTTCTTTATATTTTTGGTCGGGCTTTAAAACATGTTTTAGTTCAATTTGTCAATTTTGAGATGCTTATGTACGTATCTATTGGCAGACGCTATTAGCAAAAGTGAACTTTAAAAAATAGCAATCATATGCAATATCATTAGCAATGTATAAAAGAAAATAGTAAGACTTGGGTACCTTTGAGACAGTTGTCGGAGGTCAAAGCGTACTGGATGCTGCAGGATCCAAGCAGGAAGCCCACTTGTTGCAGACCCGCGTCGCGCCTCGTCAGCGGCACCTCGATCGGCACCGGTACCACACCAGCCTGCGGACAAACATACACTTTACTACCCTGTAATAAAGGGACACAAATCGCAAAACAGTCGCTAAAACTAAATTATTAGCCATTTATCAAGTCGGCCCACATCGTTTAGGTACGTCGATGTTGGTAAATTATGTTTTGCCGTAATTTCGGCATTTCTGAACAGATTTGGATGATTATTGTTCTGCTCAGAGGGATATAGAGTCCTTTTTAAAATATTTCGACGTTTTTTTAAGGCTATAATCAGCCCATCAAACCGAACAACTTTTTGAGACCAAAGAATAATCACGACAAAAATCCGATTGTCGACATAAAACTGCAAACCTTCTACCACAGACCAAAATGTATGAGGCAGCAAATTTTTTTTTCGATTTTTATTTTGTTCCCATTGAGTAAGTTGATCAGTTTAATGGTCTGATCACCCCCTTAAAAACTGTCAGCATATTAAGAAAGACCCTTTATTGCCGAGTTGATCCCATTTATAGTAGTTGAAGATCAGACGAAGCGACATGCCGTCGACACGTCCGAAGATAATACGAACCTGCAGACACCCGTAGAAGGCGCACATAAAGTTGATGGGGTCGTTGTTGGGGTACACGAGGGCGACCCTGTCCCCCGGCTTGATGGAGTTGTCGCCGGTGAGGGGGCCGCCGCTGCTGCTCTTGGACGTGAAGGTTTTGTTCAGCAGCGCGTGCGCTATCTTCAGCGAACGACTCAGCAGTTTGCCTGCGGGTATAAATATAAATAAATATATTGGACATGGTCACAGATTATCTAGTCCCATTTATTGTACCAGAATTTAAATAACGCTCACAGGCACATACATTGTAATAATTGTAATGATCTCAAGTAAGCCTCAGGCTTTTTTGTTATGGGTACCATATAACAACGGCACACACATATAACATCCATGACTGATCCCATATTTAGCCTGGACTTGCATTATGACCAGACAATTTTAAACATGGTAAATTTTATATCACTGCGGATAACTTCAACATGTATTCAACTCATCAAACTTAACAACTTTCACTATGGAGCCAACTTCGATATCGCGAAAAAAAAACTGCCGTCCCATACATTTGAGTCGAATAGGTACTGCAGTTTTGTATGGGACAGCTGATTTTTTTCGCGATTCGAAAGCTTCGGCTTGGGCTAAAACTTAGGCAGATTTTGGCCGAAGCCGAATGTGTGAAGCCGAAGATTCGGCTGGAGACCGATTATCTAATCGTATTGAAAACTTACATCGTCACTTTAGTAGGTTTCATGTACTGTGATATAACCCAGAGCCATGGAACAACATCATAATGACTTCATAGAGCGCACTCGCATGAACAGGAAAAGTTGTGACCTAGTTTACTATCAACTCTACTTCCATGTATAGGGAAGGGAAGCTTGTTTATAGTTTAATAATTAGCTCGTATCAATTAAGCTGGAACTAGTGCCAAGTGTTTCTTTGTTGGTGATCATACCTACTGCAATAACTATGCTATATACAATAAATTAATTCTGGGTTTATTCTCTATTCATACAAAAACTGTGATTTTAAAAAGCCGGCAAGTGTGAGTCGGGTTCCCACACCTAGAGAAAGCACATACATAATAAGAAAAAGTATATAGTTATTCCTGCCCCCGCCAATTTTAAGCTTACCCACCTCTATTCAGTGCGGGATTTTTAGTGAAAATAGTCGTTACATAAAAACCACGTCAGAGGCCGTATGGCGGTCTGAAAAAACTCTGACACCAGGGCGCGGGCGTGCTGCCCACACGATAAGAAGAAGAATCAAACTTGGTCAGTTTTTATTATTAGTTGTTTTACTTTAAAGTTTGCACTATAATCGCACCAAGTATGAAGCTTCCCAAGCTGCACAACAATATCTAATAAGAGGATATAGGATAACTACTAGAATTTACTGCCGTTGTCTACCATAAGAGCATATCGTCCGTGTAGACATCTCCTAGAGCTCGTATAGACACAGTTACCGAAAAATGGGCAACGTTTATAGTGCAAAACCAGGATAGTCATAAGACAACGAGTTTCGGAGCCAACTCTAAAGAGTAACCTTTACCGGAATACGTTTAAACAGTTTCTAGAGCACAAGTTTAGTGTAGTAGATAGTCTTATGATAATATTAGGATAGTAAAACAGACGTTCTTTAAACCATTTTATAACCGATCGGCTAAAAATTTATAATCACAAGAATCATACAAGAATAAACCGCTTAAAATTATTTTATTTCCTAATGGCGTACGTTTGACACTTATGATATTTATTTCAACATGGCGTTTACATTTTATTAACATTAACATCATATTTATCACGCGTTGGTATTTCGTATAGACAGCGCGAATGAGAGTGCGGATTTAATTGTATCGTGGGAAATATGGAGATGATTGTATAAAACTAAAGCGCTCGCTGTATTATAATATTTAAGCTAAAAGAAATTATTTTTAACATTTTCATAAATCATAATTCATTTTAGTTTTTCATTTAATTTCAACAAAAATTATATTTTTATGATGCTTCCTCATAAAAAGTATCCATTTCAAGTAATTTATAGTTTTTAGTGGTCAAAACAAGTGTTTAAAGCTACATCAAATATGTATAACTCTTTTTAGGTTCCATTTTAATTTTTAAAATGGCGACGCTTTGCGCCTTGAACCGTGACAAGAGTTTTTATCCTATAGAGAAAGCTATAGAACACAATATGACTTTCACTAGATTAAAATACTATTCACTGACATTTCACTCCGTTAAATAGTAAATTACTCCTATGAAGCTTGTATGGTGGTCTATAAAATGCAATGTTTATATACTGTAATTTCTTGTCATAGTCGTACCAAACGTTTACAAGGCTCTCAGATGTGAAGTGCAAGTGTGAAGGATTCATACAATATTTAAAATTAAACAAGAAAAAAACAGGTAGGTAGGAAAGTTAAAGCCTTTTTATTTATTACTTAAGTATTATGTGAACATGAGCAAAAAATCTTGATAGTAGTCCAAAATAATAATGATTTTTCAATCATATAAGAACATCAGTCATTTTGTTAGAGTTTAAGGAAAATAAAATCACTAAATCCACTAAATCCACTATCACCTTTATGAGGCATGGTCAGCCCTTGTTAGCGATGTTCATTGACTTTGCGATGTCAGACTTAGCATATCCTCATGACAATATTCCCCATGGGTATGTCAGATATAATATTCTGAAAACTCATAACATCCCCGTTTCTATAGTACCTAAACTCTGCCCAGTGTGACGGGTAGTGAGCCAGTGTTTGTTAGACTTTATTGTTTGATTTAAATGGGAGTGCTTGGAGGGTTATTACTGATGTAAGTGTCCGATTAAATCGTTCACAAGATCGATAACGTGGGTGTCTATTATGACCCCTAGGCATATTACACTGGCTCACAACCCGCCACACTACCTATTAGGCAATTATTAAGTACGCCCCTAGTGTGGCTGACAGGAAAAAAATTCTCACTGTCCCCGCATGTCCCGCAGGTCAATGTCCCGGGTTATTCCCGTTGTCCCCCAACGCTACGCCCCCAGTGAGGGGGTCGGGATGTCGCAAAGAGGGTCCCATACAAAATTAGGAATTTTCAACAAAACACAATCGCCAAATATAACATTCGGGATCTGGGGGATGACCCCACCCGGGGGGGTGGGGTCACCCTTTTTTTTAGTCCAATTTTTTTTTGAGTAGACTAGCTAAACAGTAGCAATTTGGTTCTGGTGGTCGCAAGAAACCTAACATGCTCGTCGCTTCGCTCCTCGCTAACCTAACCGACTGAGTTAGATCGCGCCCCCTTCCCTTTATAAAAACATAATTTATAAAATATCGGTGAATCCTAGCGAAAAAATTGCAAAATTTTTGAATCCTTGGGATACACGGAAACCCACCCTTCCGCATGCAAAAATAAAAAAAAATCATTTTTTTAAATTTTACAAGTCCAGCCCCCATACTAATTTCACCCGAAAGTCGATGGTTCATACAATTTCGATCAAAATTTAAGTCCCAGCTCCATACAAAATTATCATAAAATTTTTTTAAGTGTGCGACCCTCTTTGCGGCACCCTAATAGCCGAAGAGCGGACAGTTGGCTACCCTACCTGATCGAGTAACAAGATGCGACCTACCTAGGGTGTAGCACATCAGAAAGGGTTGCCTGGGCGTAACCTGGAGGGTTTTGTACAGTGAGCAAAAAAGTGGTAATTTTTTTTTGGTGTAAATTACCTCATTGAGTAACAAGTTGGCATATAGTACAGTCGATAGAGCTCATCGAGAAGTGCCAAATTATATAGGGTTGCCTCGCCAGAGATGGGCGATTGTTACTGATTCTAATATTCGAATGGTTTGATAGTACTAATATTAACAATCGAATACGAAAACAATCGATCGCTAGTTCGCAAATTCGAATAAAACCGCTAGTTCATTCATTCACTTTGCTATACAAACTTGGGCTGTGTCGTCGTATAATAAAGTCTACTTTTAATTGATATTCGTAGTAATAAGTAAATAGTTACTGATTTGCGAACCGCTAGTTAATTTATAAAGATTATATTATAAGCATCGGGTAATAACTTGTTTTTTTTTTGCATAAGTTCAGTTTTGATAGCAAAACACATATTTAACCAGAATCTGGTGCTAAGCCAGGAATGTCTTGTCGTTGTCCTCCGTCCTCCGCGCCCACGCCCGTCCGTCCTCCGCCCGCTCCCGTCCGTCCACGTCCTCCGTCCGTCCTCCGCCCGCTCCCGTCCGTCCTCCGCCCGCTCCCGTCCGTCCACGTCCTGCGCCCGCTCCCGTCCGTCTACGTCCTCCGCCCGCTCCCGTCCGTCCACGTCCTCCGCCCGCGCCCGTCCATCCTCCGCCCGCTCCCGTCCGTCCTCCGCCCGCTCCCGTCCATCCACGTCCTCCGCCCGCGCCCGTCCGTCCTGCGCCTGCTGCCGTCTGTCCACGTCTTCCGCCCGCTCCCGTCCGTCCTCCGCCCGCTCCCGTCCGTCCACGTCCTGCGCCCGCTCCCGTCCGTCTGCGTCCTCCGCCCGCGCCCGTCCGTCCACGTCCTGCGCCCGCTCCCGTCCGTCTGCGTCCTCCGCCCGCTCCCGTCCGTCCACGTCCTGCGCCCGCTCCCGTCCGTCTGCGTCCTCCGCCCGCGCCCGTCCGTCCACGTCCTGCGCCCGCTCCCGTCCGTCTGCGTCCTCCGCCCGCTCCCGTCCGTCCACGTCCTGCGCCCGCTACCGTCCGTCTGCGTCCTCCGCCCGCTCCCGTCCGTCCACGTCCTGCGCCCGCTCCCGTCCGTCCACGTCCTCCGCCCGCTCCCGTCCGTCCACGTCAACCGTCCTCCGCCCGCTCCCGTCCGTCCACGTCAACCGTCCTCCGCCCGCGCCCGTCCGTTCTAATGTGAATAGCGCTTAAGTTCGATGGTTGAATGAATGATTAAATTTGCCACACGAAATTGGGTATTTTTTCTCAGTAAATAGAGATTACTTTTAGATGATGTCACGGATATTCGAATGAATAAACTAGTAATATGAAATTTGAATCGGGAGGAATGAGACGACGCAATACATTCTTATTTACTTCTCGCTTTTTTTCAAATTCGAATGAGATGTAAGGTTATTCGAATAATTCGAATGAATTCTACAATCGAATTATTCGAATAATTTCATTCACAATCGCCCATCTTTATGCCTCGCCTAGTCCTGGGACTTTCCTGAGTCGGCCTGATTTTATAGTGGCTAAAAATTCAAAAAATTACCTCATCGAGTAACAAAATGAGACTTTGCCATTTGATAGCTCTAGTCGTCCTATTAATTATTAACGTAGGTTGCCGGCCCTAAACCTGGAAATTTTCTTAGTCGGCCGAGTTTTATGTTCGAATTTAAAAACTGATTGATGCAACAACGTCGTGGAAATGTGTCCATGGATGGTTGAGAGATTGGTGGCATGTAGTAATCAATTATAGGTATTAATTTGGAGGGACACAAACTTAAAAATTGTGCACCGTTAGCAAAAAATATCCAAAAAGTGGCGACACAGTCAGTATGCAAGCAAACCTATGAAAGGCGTGTAAATACTGTATATTTTATTATAATTGTTACGGTCAGTGTAATAAATCTGGTCAGTCAGTATTAAGAGGAAAAGTACATGAAATTTGAAGAATTGGTATTTCAGAGATCAATTACTGTCGGGGTGTAAGGGGTAAACGCAGTACACTATGGCGACAACCTAACTGCCAACCTCATCTGCTCGTGGTGCACCCTGCCGACTAACCAACGAGGCTCTGGCGACCGACTGTGATTCCAGTATATCCATCCAAAGCAGGCTATACCAAAATCCCTCGACCTATGATGGGCAGCAGCATCACCGGTGCAACTAGTATATCCCTGCGATCACCAACCCGCTATACCAAGCGTGGTGATTATGGCATTTTTACCTCCCAAATATGGAATTTAGTCCCACATGGCCCCGGCCCCTAGTTCCCGGCAGCTCTACTATTCCAGGCTACGGCAGTGGTCTAGCTAACGGTAGGACGGGGGGTGCTAAGAATACCCGGGTTACAAGAGGCTGCCAACATCAACGACATTTATTGGCAACGTTAACGTATAACGGACGAACACTGATGGAGGACGAAAAGTTCACGAAACTCGAGATAGAATTAAAAAAGATTGAGAGGCATATTCTTGGGTTGTCAGAGGTCCGAAGACAGGGGGAGGATACGATGACCCTAGAATCTGGCCACTTGTTCTACTTCCGAGAAGGCGAAAGGCTGTCCCAGGGTGGCGTAGGATTTCTCGTCAACAAAACCCTCATCCACAATGTAATGGAGATAAAAGTTGCTGTGCCCTACAGGGTCCATGATGATCTCATAGCTTATAAGTTAACACCTTGTTGTACATTATGGAATGCAATAAAATATTGAGTATTGAGTATTGAGTAAAGATAAAGATGCATTTATTTGTACGACATGCGTAGTTTTACAAGCAGGTGTTACAATAATTATTAGGTCCTCCATGTCTTACCTTACGGCTTACAAATTATTATTTTGATAATTTCAGAGATGCTAATTCGTGTATTAAATTAACTCATTACAATATCATCATCATCATCAGCCTATCATCGTCCACTGCTGGACATAGGCCTCTCCCAAGGCGCGCCACAAAACTCTGTCCTCGGCCTTCCTCATCCAGTCGCTCCCCGCTACTTTTTTTAGGTCGTCCAGCGGGCAGCAGGGCGTCCCACACTACGCCTACCAGTTTGCGGTCTCCACTCTAGAACTCTGACACCCCATCGGTTGTCAGTTCTTCGGCAGATATGACCAGCCCATTGCCACTTCAGCTTGCTAATTTTCTGAGCTATGTCAGCCACTTTAGTTCTGTGACGAATCACTTCATTTCTGATGTGGTCCCTCAGAGAAACACCGAGCATAGCTCTCTCCATAGCTCGCTGAGCGACCTTGAATTTATGAACTAGCCCTACCGTCAGGGTCCACGTTTCCGCACCATAGGTCATCACTGGCAGAACGCACTGATTGAACCCCTTCGTTTTGAGGCATTGTGGTAGGGCCGAGGAGAATATATGACGTAGTTTCCCGAAAGCAACCCATCCTAGCTGGATACGCCTAGCCTTGTCGAAGTTGTTTCTACCTAGTCTTATAGTCTGTCCAAGGTAGACATAGTCTTGCACAATTTCTATCGCCGCCTCACCGACGTATACCGCCTCTGGCTCGACATGAGAATTAAGCATGACTTTCGTCTTGTCTAAGTTCATGCCGAGACCGACCCGTCGGGAAGCGGCATTAAGGTCGCTAAGCATCCCACTGAGGTCATGCAGCGATTCCGCCATGATGACAAAGTCGTCGGCAAAACGCAGGTGTGAGATGTACTCGCCGTTCACACATATGCCTCGTCCCTTCCAATTGAGCATCTTGAAGACGTCTTCCATCGCATTAGTGAACAGTTTCGGGGAAATAACATCCCCTGTCTCACTCCTCTTAGCAGTTGGATCGGCTTCATCTTGTACTTGTACGGACATAGTGGCGGCGTCATACAGACATCTAAGCACCTCAATGTATCGCCAGTCGATCTGGCATCGCTGCAAGGACTCCAGAACAGCCCAGGTCTCGATCGAGTTGAAGGCTTTCTCATAGTCCACAAAGGCTAGACACAAAGGTTGATTATACTCCTCGGTTTTCTGTATAATCTGCCTAACCGTGTGGATGTGGTCTATGGTACTGTAGCCTTTTCGAAACCCGGCCTGCTCCGGGGGCTGAAACTCGTCGAATTTTCGAGCGAGACGGTTCGTAATGACCCTCGAGAACAACTTATAGACGTGGCTCAGAAGTGAGATCGGTCTGTAGTTCTTGAGGAGGGTTTTATCTCCTTTCTTGAAGAACAGGACCACAACACTTCCGCTCCACGTCTCCGGTGTTATGCCATTGTGAATGACGGAATTGAAGAGCTTTCCTAGGGCCTTCAGAAGCTCTGTTGTTATTCCGTCTTCACCCGGAGCTTTGTTATTTTTAAGTTGTTTGAGGGCTTTTCTAATCTCGCTCGAGTCAACGACCGGGATATCGTCCGTGTAGTGGCGTACTAGTGGGGCTCTGGGGTCGGTGTTGCGAGCTACAGGCTTTGGGGCGTGTGTTGCATACAAACTTCCATAGAACTTTGAAACTTCAGTGAGGAGGTCCGGCTTAGAGGCAACGATCTTCCCATCCGCGGATTTGAGTTTTGACAGGTGGCTTCTCCCGAGCTGCTGAACGAATACTTTCGACCCCCGGTTCTGCTCAATCGCCTCCTCTATGGAGCGCGTGTTGAAGCGTCGGAGGTCGCGCCGTATCAGCTTTTTATTTTTTTGTTGAGAACCCGATGTTCTGCTGAAGACTCTTGCGCAGATAGAACTTCACGTCTATGCCTCATGAGCTCCAGAGTCTCGCTTGAGAGCTTGGATTCTTTTGCCACACGCTGCGTGCGGAAATGCCTGTAGCCCACTTCACGGAGAGCTTTTACTAGTTGGTTTGTAGCCTCGCCAACGTCCTCGGTGGTTTCCAACGAATCAAATCGATTTTTGAGGTCGAGTTGGAAGCTGTTACTTCCAACGATAGTTTGGTGCAGTGTGGGACGGAGGGTCGATTTCATCAGACGTCTTCTTTCAAGCTTGACATTTATATTCAGAGCACCTCGGACCAGTCGGTGATCACTTCCGGTGTTAAACCTGTTGATCACTCATACATCTCTGAATATGTGCCGTTTATCAGTCATGATGAAATCGATGTCATTTTTCGTCCGGCCGTCAGGGCTTCGCCAGGTCCACCTCCTTTGGGGCTGCTTCTTGAAGAATGAGTTCATCAAGCATAGCCCTTGCCTCTCTAGGAAGCCGACCAGCGTATGCCCTCGCTCATTCCTGGTACAAATACCGTGTGGACCTACCTTCGACTCATCGCCCTCCTGTACTCCCACTTTGGCATTGAAATCCCCCATCACAACCGTGAAATGAGTCTTTGCTGTATCGTTGATAGCTCTAGAGATATCCTCGTATATAGCAAAGTCAAAGTCAAAGTCAAAATTTTTATTTAAAATAATATCACATAGATAACTTTTTGACGTCATTTTTGATTCTACCACCGCTTCGGAAGGTGTTCCGTTGTAGAGAAGATGCGGCCAGAAACTCTACAACACACTTCTTTTAAACAAAAGCCAGGCATCCCTACCCATCCGTCATGGGGGCTTTGAGCCTGCCGGCTTTTCTCGCATCGGCGCAAGGGTTTAAATTCTGTCACTTAACGGAGACGAGGCTTGCGTACCTTTTGCAGCTGATGGATTGACGAGTTGGACGGCTCTCTTCTCGACCGCGTCCGCACACAGAACTCCAGGAGTACAGCGAGCCTGGGACGACGTGGGAGCTAAAGCGGCTATTTACCAACTGATAGGCGCGGCTACTGGCTCAAATTTGCCCAGACTTAGGGCGATATCAAGGGTAGCATCGGGAGCGTGGTTGCAGGCACTCCCTTCACCACATATGGGAACCCTGCTCGACGGCGACTCGCTGCGGGTGGTGGTAGCTCTCCGCCTGGGCTGCGATGTTTGTCAACCACATGAATGCATCTGCGGGTCCACGGTGGAAGCCAATGGCCATCAGGCATTGAGCTGCCGTCGGTGCTCGGGGAGACACCCACGTCACTCAATGACATCGTCCGTAGGGCACTGATTTCGGCGAACATACCGTGCATGTTGGAACTGCGAGGCCTTAGTCGCTCGGATGGGAAAAGTCCTGACGGTTTGGTCTAACGCTGGTGCCATGGCAGAGAGGAATGTGTGCTATGGGACGCCACGTGCGTCAGAACTCTCGCTGCCTCGTATCTCAGCCGCACGGTTCGCTCTGCAAGGGCCCGCGCACGCACGCACGTGGTTTTCTTCTCGGGGCCGCGGGGAGACAGCATCGAGGCGTTGGCCTCCCGACTGTGGTTGCAAAGCGCCGGCCGTTTAGACGGCCGGGTCCTTCAGGTTAGCGCAGAGCGCTTGTTGGCTTCTTTTGTTCTTGCTTCCTGTGCGGTCGGACCCACCAGGTGAGACCCCGTTGGGGGAGGCCTAGTGAGTCGCCTGCTACTGGAAGCGTGTTGTAATTTCCGGGGGAGAGGGTGTCAGTCATGGGGGGGGGGAGTCAGTCAGGTGGTGAGGGGGGGCTCGACTGCCTCAGTGACTAAGTCACGAGGCAGGAGCTTCCGATCCGGTGGGCGCGCGTGGTGCGGAGCTATCTCCCGTATGTGCAAACATCCTTATGGCTAGGCGACCGATGAACTCGTCCAGTGTCTCGGTCTTTAGGTCCCTCTGGATAGTGGCGTTTCTTACGAACCGTGGGGCGTCTACAATTGTACGGAGGACCAGCGACTGCTGGGCCCTCAGCCGGACTCGGTTTGTTTCAGCGGCTAGTGCGTACCAAGCTGGGGCGGCGTACGTCTGATGTACGTCTTGTAGACGCCGATCTTCACGCGCAGAGGGAGCCGGGACGAGAGGACTGGACGAAGTAGGGCGCGAACAGCGCGCACCTGGCCAGTTACCTCCTTTATGTGGTGCAGCATTGTTAGGCGGCGGTCGATGGTCACCCCCAGGTATTTAACTTGGGGGGACCACGCGACATGTTGCCCGTAGAGCTGCAGGGGAGGAGGCAGGAGGGATGAGTGGAGTCCGACGACAATCGCCTGTGTCTTTGCCACGTTGATTGTGAGTCTCCATTTAGCCAGCCAGGCTGGGAGGGCGTCAAGTGTGGTCTGCATCTTTTTTGCTGCGTGGGCTCTGTTTACTGACGACGTGTAATACGCAGCGTCGTCAGCGTATAGGGCAAGCTGGGCTCCGCCCTCCACTGGGATCTCATCTGTGTACCTGGCATAGCATACTGGAGACAAACAGCTACCTTGGGGAACTCCGGCATCAATGGGGCGCTCGTCTGAGGCGGCATCTTCCACTGCCACTTGGAATCTGCGCTCTGCCAAGAAGGAGGCCACGGTCTTAACGACTCGACGTGGAGTCGTAGAGGTGGCCAGCTTGTAGACGAGTCCTGGATGCCAGACACGATCAAAGGCCTTTTCCATGTCGAGGAGCACGGCGACTGTGTATTCCCCCTTATTTGAAGCCACAGTCATGTTATGTAGGACCCTCGACAGTTGGAGCGTCGTGGAGTGTTCGGCTCTGAAGCCAAACTGCTCGTTCCAAGGCGTGATGTGGGGCGTTAGGTGACGCAGCAGCATTTTCTCAAACACCTTGGAGATGGTTGGGAGCAAGGTGATGGGCCGATAGCTTTCAGGTTTCAGGATATTCTTCCCGGGTTTCGGCAGCATGATGACGCAGCCCAGCTTCCACTGCTGTAGGAAGTGGCCCGTCCTCATGATCCCATTGAACAGGCGCGTTATGGTCATGATGGCTCGCTGCGGTAGGTGTCGCAGGGCTTCGTTCGTGATGTTGTCGGGGCCTGGGGCCTTTTTTAGCTTGGTGCGCTTCACCATGCGCTGAACTTAGTTTGGGGAGAAGACGACGGGGTCCTCGTCGGAAGCTATCGGCCTGGCGAAGTAGTCATCCATGTGCCTTTGAATGACTGCTGCGTGGTCGGTGTCGTCGGACGGGTTTGGCTTGAACTGCCGCTCTAGGCTCTCCGCTAAGATCTCGGCGCGGACTTCAGCTCGGTAGCGGAGGGTTCCGTCGCCGGCTAGAAGGGGGCGGGTGGGCTCAGGTTTCCCGGAGAATTGGCGGCCGAGTTTGTGAACGGATGTCCAGTCATCTCCAGCCGACTCGATGGTGCATTGCCAGGATTCGGTTCTCTCTGCTTGTAGAGCGTCCGAAACCTTTAGGGCCAACGCGTCCAGCTGGGATTTCAGGGTGGGGCTGCGTGAGCGTTGCCACTGCTTCCTGAGACGCCTTTTGCTGGTTAGCATCTCTTTGATGAATGCTGGTAGGTTGTGGTCCGATGCTCTTTTCGGAGCATCCCTGGAGGCGTGGGATAAGGCGTCCCGTATGCAGCGGCAGAGATCTTCCGCCAGCTGGTCGACATCCGATGCTGAAGAGACTGGGCGGTTAATGAGGTGCTGGGCCACATACCCCCCGAACTCTTCCCAGTCAGTGTGTTTCCTGGGTTTTAAAGGAGGTATCGAGGTCAATGGGTCCGTTAGGATTACGAGCACTGGCTGGTGGTCGGAAATCATGTGGTCCTCCAGCACCTCAATCGTGGGTCTTGCGTGGAGGCCGTGGACGAGGGTCAGGTCGATGGTGTCCGGCATGTAGGCTGCAGAGTATGGGTAGTGTGTCGGGGCCTCCGTGCCCAGTACCTCGTACCCTTTCCTCTCCCCGTCGTCGAAGAAGCGGCGCCCGTTGAAGCAGATTTCGTGTGAGTACCTGTGTGTTTGCAATTGAAGTCTCCGGCGATGATGGTGGGGTGTGGCGAGTCCAGCAGGGTGTGAACATCGGCCACCGCCATGGAGACTTTAGGAGGCTTGTAGAAAGCAAACACACGGTGGGGTCTGCCGTCGAGACACAGTTCCACACCTAAGGCGTAGGCAGACTGCAGCTGCGGGGTCGGTAGAGCTTGATGGACGAGTCTCCTCCTCACCAGGACGGCTAGGCCTCTGTAGGCCTGGCCGGAGGTGTCGGATATCTCGTCCTTCCGGTAAATGTGAAAGTTGGGGCACCTCAGTCTGTCGTTGCTCCTCAGGTGTGTTTCCGAGACGAGCACCACGTCAGCATTTTGCTCCGATGCGAGTGCACGCAGCAGGTTGATCTTGCGGGGGGACAGTCCGTCGGCATTCCAATGAATGATCCTGCAGTTGCTAGCGATCATTGCGGCGTTTGGAGGCTCTGATCCTTGCCAGGATCGATTCGAGGGGGTCAGTGCCGCTGAGCATCAGCAGGACTAACCCGATCAGGAAGTCTGTGAATTCCCGATCGTGTAGCTTGTACAGGTGTGAGTCGTAGTCTATCACCTGCTGCGTGTGCGGTTGGCGCGTTCGCTGCCTTGGCTGCCTTGGTGGTACATCAGTCTCAGTCTGAGCCTTGGGCGCATCCTGCTGCGCGGTCTCGTCAGTGGATGGGAAGGTCTCCTCCTACCTTCCCTTTTTTTTCTTCTTACTCCCCTTCTTTCTCCCTGGTTCGGCTCGTGCCTGCGCCTGGGTGGGATGGCCTCGCTGCGTGGGCCCGTTTGCGGCCGCCTTTACCTCTAGTTGGGCGCTCGGGTCGGCCTCCTGGGCGGGGGGGGGTCCTCTTTATTTTTGGGTTGGACTGGGTTAACGGGACTGTACCGGCCTTCTTGTTCCTGGCCTCCTTCTTGAAGACCGGGCACCGGCGCCGGCAGCCGTCGGCGGCTGACAAAAAGCGGGACATTTACTCGGCTTTTGTGATTTTATGCCGCTGGCCTTCGAGACCATGGGCTGCTGGGGGTCGGAAGCTTTGAGCTTCGTCGTCGACTCCAGGAGAGGGGGAACGACGCTCGCTCCGGGTACTACTTAATGCAAAGGTTGTCCATCGCCATCCATCGCGGAAACGCGAGATTAGTTGTATCCGGTATGACCCGGGAGGGCTTTTTGACTGATTAAACTTTTTTGTCTGATAGCTGACCTGATATGATCTGACTTAAAATCTGGTATATCATTTATCTCGCTACGAAGACGGGAACCCTCGCCGACGAAGTCGCGGGTAAACGCTATTTTATACACCATAAACTGGCAATTACATGTCGTCCCATATTTGATATATTCCCATATTTTGTATGTAATGCATAATGTACCATATATGCACATTTTTTATTTCGTAAATAAAAAATTACAGAAGACTGCTAAATTTTTTTTAATATTTTTTATAGGTTCCTTAAACTCAGAAATACAACATTTTTTTTCCCGCTTAGTTATAAAAGTCCATGCGGTAAGGGGTTAACGCACGAAACATTTTACGTGCTCGTAGTCGTAGTCCTTCCGTCAGTCTCGTCCTCGACGACATTTCGGCTAAAACAATCAAATCTATCAAGTAGGTATGTTCATGATACGAGTAAAAATAAGTTAAATTACATGCTAATAACTTCTGTATCAAACAAACAATTATAATATTTAGTTCTAAAAATAAAACGAATAAGTTCTATCTGCTAGTTAGAAATCAAAATGTATTTGAAAATACATGATAATTATTAGAACTAATAGCTCCTATCTACTAGATAGGTAATAGTAGGTTCTAAATAAACTTGGAATAATCAAATTAATAACTCCTATCTTCTAGATAGGTAATAGTAGGTTCTAACCATAGACGTAGGTACATTGATATAGTTGGTTCTAAGTGTTCTAAGTAAACTCGGAATAATCAAACTAATAGCTCCTAGCCGTGGTGGTCCAGTGGCGATTAACCTTGCCTGCCGTGCAGGCATGGGCGTAGCAATGATTTTTTCCCAGGGTGGGCCAGGCCCAGGCGAGGTAGACGTAACAAAAACTAAAACCTAGAGCGAGCGAAGCGAGCTCGAGATTTCACTGAATCCTGGAGCGAGCGAAGTGAGATCGAGATTTTACTGTAATGTGTCTAGCTAGAAGCGACCGACCGAGCGTATAGTGAGATCAGTGTAATACGATTTAAATCCTGGAGCGAGTGAAGCGAGCTCGAGATTTTTACGATCTAAAAGCTGACTCACGATATAACTACTCTATCAAAAGATAAACGATCCAAAATCTAGAGCGAGCGAAGGGAGCTCGAGATTTTACAGCAATATAAATAATATCAGAGCAGTACTTTCTAGAACAGAAACAGGAGCAAGCGAAGCGAGCTCAAGATTTTGCTTCAAGATTTGCAAGATTTTGCGAAAGTACATTCTGACCACATTAACTTTTCAAGAAAGTGGACATGAGAAACGAAACACAAGAAAATAATATCGTGTTTATTTATCATTACCTATTGATATCTCTTATTTTTAGTAAGTGATTCGTTTGAATTCTGGGGTGGGCCAGAAGGATTCTGGGGTGGGCCGGGCCCACCCGGCTCCCCCCCTTGCTACGATGCCCCTTGCGATGGTTCGATCCCCGTCCAAGCCGACTCGTACCAATGAGTTTTTCGGAATTTATGTACGATTTGTAACACCACTGGCTTTTCGGTGAAGGAAAACATCGTGAGGAAACCTACATGCTTCAATTTCGAGACATGTATTGTACCCACTGTCCATTACAAGTGGCGACGGCCTCACCCCCTGTCACACTGGACAGCGTTTCGGTACTACTGGTGAAACGTGGATGTTCTGAGGTTTCAGAATATCTCTGACTACCCCCTCGAGGAATATAGTCGTGAGCATATGCTATAGCTCCTATCTACTTGATACGTAATATAGTAGGTTCTGTAAACTTGGAATAATCAATCTAATAGCTCCTATACACTCCTAACTACTTGTTTTTACATAAATATTGACACTAAATAAAAAACCTGTTGTCCCTTTACAAAAAACAACGACAATGGCCGCCGCACGCGCTTCCCGTGACGTCGTACCACCTCACGCCACTCGATAGTTCGATCTCTTTCGCACACTGTAGCCGAATGACGGATGTCAGTTCTCCGGCAGTTTGATGGTAGATAGGATCGTATTGGCAGCAAAATTAGTTCGGAAGTAACTTAGGAAATATTCGTTTTGGTAAGTTAGAATATCTCGACATCAGAAGCATTAGGTCGTATATATATTTCCGACCAAATTCACTTTTTTGGACAGCGGTTATAAGCTATTGTTTCTCTTTCTAACAAACTAACTTTGGTATTTCTATCTTTATCCGTTGATAAAATACAGTAGTGCAGTAAGTCGGATGTGAAGGCTTTCTGAAGTTCTAGTGAGGCATCAAGTATCATTTTTTTATACATCTATATGCACAAATTTGTAAAAACTTTTAGCCGACGTATTTCTACTTGAAACTTTATGCGATGAAATATTTTTTTTCCACTCGGTAGGTGTTACAGCACATACGTTTTTATGCATCTAAAGTGCATCTTGAATGTGGGTACGTATTATCACTTCAAGCATTATGCTTCAAAAATATTTTTCCGATCAGTCAAACGTATAAGGTCGGATGTCAATTAGAGACATTCTGACTATAATAAGGATAACTTGGTGGTTGAATTAACGTAGGTAGGTGAAAATACAACTTTATTCTCCTGATTAAATCAACATTACTTGGTCAGTACTTCAGATAGATACGATATTTTCGGTAGCAGCGAGTGCTTGACAAGCAATGACAAAAGAACACGCGTCGGTCCAGATCAGTCATATAATGTAATTTCAACTTAAATACTTAAGAATATCAGGTCTAATAATATCTGACAGTATTCAATGAAAGCGAAAGCACAAATTACTGCGAAAGCAGAGGAAGCTACAAATACTTACAAGTAGGTAGGTAATTGAAAGGTACAGTGAAAGAAATTGTGAACGCAAAGAAGAAAAGTTTGATAGAGAAGTGTGAGATAAAGCTGAATCAGGATTTCCGATCAAACAAAAAGATGTTATGGAAGTCTGTTAAAACAGCAAGAGAAGAGGCAAAAGCATCCGAGTTGACTGTGATTTGGAGTGAGAATGGTTGCTTCTTAAACGATGAGGAAAATATACTAAATAGATGGAGATATTATTTTGAGAGTTTGTTTGAAAACGAAGAACAGGGTCAAAAATCGAATGAAGATAGGACACTTTCTGTGGAGATGAATGAATGGGAGATAAGCATGAAATTGTAAAAGCTATAAAAGTGGTAATAGTGGTAATTAAAGGCTCTGGGGTATAATAGAGTGTCCATAGAAAGAAATGTTGAAATGTGGAGGCATTGTAGTGGCAGATCAGATGTAACGCCAAAGCAGTCATTGTTCCGCTTTATAAGGGAAGGGTGGTAAGCAAGAACGCAAAAACTACCAAGGTATAAGCCTCTTCAGCAATATCGGCAAATAGTATGCAAAGATTCTAATTGAAAGGGTTGTGAATGAAACTGAAGATAAGATATGTGATGCACTAGCGGGATTTGGAAAGGATGTGGGTTGTACGGGTCCGGTCTTTTCTTTATGGTGTATTGTCGAAAAATTCCTGGCTGTACACCAAAAAGTATTCTGTGCTTTCGTGGCTGTGGAGAAGGCCTATGACAGAGTGGTGATGGGTAAATATTGGTCGACATTGTCCTTGTATTGGAATGAAAAGCGATTTGTTACGGGCTCTGAAATTCCTTTATGAGAATTTCAAATCCTGTGTTAAAATAAATTGAGCTTACACAGACTGAATTGACATCTACATTTAGTGGATTCACAGTTCAGACAAGGCTGTGTAGTATCTCTTTTGCTATTCAACCTATTTTTGGACCATTGTCTAGTATGTTTGAAAGAGAGTAAATGGGGTTTAAAAAGGGGCGAATTACTGGTTTAATGTCTCTTACTGCTCGTATGCTGACGACCAAATTTTGATCACTGTTGATGCAAGTTTAAGTGAAAAAGGAATGAAAGTGAATGTTAATAACATTAAGACCATTGTGTTTGAACGGGATGAATGCATGACTGGATGCAATATAAAGATTGGAGATGAAATACTGGAACAGGTAAAGGAGTTTGTTTATCTGGGAAGTATGTTCACTAGGCATGGAAAATGTGACGGGTTCAGGGGACTACTATATATAGACGATTGTTTTTATTCGGTAGTCATAGTCTCCAAGCATTAATGAAACTAATGTCTTAAAGAGGGTTAAAAATTAATTAATAATAAACATCTGCATACTTCAAAAATATTAGACGTGCCTGAATCATTTTAGACTTTTTCTACGTTTTGTTTGGACTTTCGAAAATTTTGAAAAACCCTAGTCATCGAACAGGTACATAGTTTGTTATTAATATCATGTGTTTGTGTACTCGTGTTTCTCTGATAAACAGACATGGAAGACAAAAATACAAGCAAGGCCAATTGAAGCAAGAACTCTTTTATAAAAATAGCTTTTCTGAAGAATGTTTATGCAATTCATCTGGTATCAAGTTCCATGACACTTGCCCAATTTTCAACAAGAATTGAAACCAATATTCTCAGCAAAGCAGCATATATAATGACCTGATCACCGTTTTAAAATGTGTCCCCATAAAATTTCACACTTAATATAGAATCTGAAATATGACGCTAATAACCCTGATTATCATGAGACTGACTAGCGAGATATAACTTTTTAAAACTATTCAAATCTTTCGAATTTCATTGATTATTATCGGTGCTTCATGCTTCCGACTCTGTCCGAAAGAATATTCGGTCAGAAGCATATTGAAACATTCATAAATCAGACTTAGATTAGAATTATAAAGCCATAATAGCTATACTGCAAGTTAACATAAATAACAAATTTGATAGCAAAAATTGCAAGTATATAGTCGGATTTAGATATATAGGACACATATTTTGATGATTATTCAACTTATTGCAAGCATAAAGTCGGATGTCACCAATTTAGTTAAAAAACATGGTTTATTAAATACAATTAAAAGTTATAGTATTTCAAGTAACATGAATCGAAAGGTATAAGAGCCTACCAAGAATTAAAAAAGGATTTATCACTGTACAACTTAAAAATGAATAAATATGACGCGAAATGTTTGTCAATTTTATTTTTGCTCTCCTGTAAAGTTGTAGTTTCGTAGATCCGACCATATGCATCTGTAGTCGAGATATATTAGCAGCATTTCACGCTCAAAGCGTGTTATTAGGAGGTATTCAGAATTCAGTATTAAGAATTTGTGGCGTTATTTATTACAAAATCACTTAGGAGTCTTTGCCAGTCGGTGCGAAATTGAACTCTAAGTACAGTGGCATAGATAACTCATTTTGGCCCCGGGTGTCAGGAGGTATTCGAACATCGTCGTCGAAATGCCTGTAGCCCACTTCACGGAGAGCTTTTATGCCTCTGAATCTTTTTTAGTTCTATCTCGAGTTTCGTGAACTTTTCGTCCTCCATCAGTGTTCGTCCGTTATACGTTAACGTCGTAACAATAACAGTCGTTGATGTTGGCAGCCTCTGGTAACCCGGGTATTCTTAGCATTCCCCGCCCTACCGTTAGCTAGACCACTGCCGTAGCCTGGAATAGTAGAGCTGCCGGGAACTAGGGGCCGGGGCCATGTGGGACTAAATTCCATATTTGGGAGGTAAAAATGCCATAATCACCACGCTTGGCAGAGCGGGTTGGTGATCGCAGGGATATACCAGTTGTACCGGTGATGCTGCTGCCCAACATAGGTCGAGGGATTTTGGTATAGCCTGCTTTGGATGGATATACCGGAATCACAGTTGGTCGCCAGAACCTCGTTGGTTAGTCGGCAGGGTGCACCACAAGCGGATGAGGTTGGCAGTTAGGTTGTCGCCATAGTGTACTGCGTTTACCCCTTACACCCCGACAGTAATTGATCTCTGAAATACCAATTCTTCAAATTTCATGTACTTTTCCTCTTCTATTCTATTCTATTTTTAAAAAAATGGCTGCCATCTTGGGTATTTGATGATTTTGCCAATGTCTAGTTTATGTAGCAAAAGTGCTTGACGTTGTACGGTAATTTATGTATTTGGTGACTTCAAGGATTTTTTTTCGAAAAGAACACTATCTTGAGCCACCACTGGAGCCCCGCTGTCGAGCTGGGAGGGGGCAACCAACAATTGACGAGCGACGTGACCGCCCAATAGCAGATCGACAACGCGACTCCTACTTTTCCTCTTAATACTGACTGACCAGATTTATTACACTGACCGTAACAATTATAATAAAATATACAGTATTTACACGCCTTTCATAGGTTTGGTTGCATTTGCATACTGACTGTGTCACAACTTTTTGTATATTTTTTGCTAACGGTACACAATTTTTAAGGTTGGGTCCCTCCAAATAAATACCTATAATTGAATACTACATACCACCAATCTCTCAACCATCCATGGACACATTTCCACGACGTAGTTGCATCAATCAGTTTTTACATTCAAACATAAAACTCGGCAGACTAAGAAAAGTTGCAGGTTTAGGGCCGGCAACCTATGTTAATAATTAATGGGACGACTAGAGCTATCAAATGGCAAAGTCTCATTTTGTTACTCGATGAGGTAATTTTTTGAATTTTTAGCCACTATAAAATCAGGCTGACTCATAAAGTCCCAGGACTAGGCGAGGCAACCCTATATAATTTGGCACTTCTCGATGAGCTCTATCGACTGTACTATATGCCAACTTGTTACTCGATTAGATAATTTACACCAAAAAAATGACCACTTTTTTGCTCACTGTACAAAACCCTCCAGTCAACCCTGTACTTTTAGACGTAGGTACCTTTCTGATGTGCTACACCCTAGGTAGGTCACATCTTGCTACTCGATCAGGTAGGGTTGCCAACTGTCCGCTCTTCGGCTATAACCATATAAATAATTAATAAGTTTTGTATTCGAATTTATGACATTATTATTTTATTATTATTGTATAAAGCACACAATTTTACTGCAAAAACAAAACGTTGATTTTGCGATAACACCATTTACAGTGTTTCCATTAAAATCCATTGATACTATTATAGTGGGGGACAACGATAACATATTTTCCCGGTCGGCTCCAGTGGGGGACAGCTAGCTATTTTTTTCCTGAGACAAATCCACTATTGTATCTTGTTCTAATATCTCTTTATTTTCCATGTATTTACGAACATTTCGCCGAAATCCCCCGGAATATTTGTTTTTTTTACTTTTTCCATTGCTGGATAGTTGAACACCGTCCAGCAGTAGAATAAAAACACTTATTAACGTATCTTTTTAAAACTATCCTCTATAAACACATTTAAGCGGGAAGCCTTCAGATTTTACTCTGTAGAATAGATATAAACTGTGTCCGTCTAGAACATTCTAATAAACATTTATTTATAGACCAGTATTAAACCACATTGATCACGTCTAAAACAAATTAGCTTATGATAGTCAAATCACCCTACAGAAAGGCATAAAATATGTCCCGTTCAGAATTATTACTCTAAACAAACACTTTTTCCAAAGTAAGTGTAGATAGCAACTAGTTTATTTACACTAGATTAATCTTTTAGTTTAAAGGAGGTTCTAAAACGTGGATCTGAGACACTATACTCTATTAGAATGTTTCATCTTATTATAAATCACCTTTAGAACACTGTTGTCTATATATTAACCACTAATAGGCAATTTATAGTGTATAAAGGTTTAAAGCAACTTGCTGGTGTTACTTGGGTTATATGTATAACCGTTTTTACGATAGAGCAAAATCAAAAACCTTTGAAAAAACTAGTTTCTTATGGGGACCCTTTATCTTATTTTATTGTTTGTTAGGATGTCTGCCATAATAACACATGTTCTGTGAAAATGTCAACTGGCTACCTATTACAGTTCAAAAGATATAATACAGCTCTTTAAAGGTAGGACAGACGGACGGACGGACTACGCTGTCAATAGGTATATACTAATAGCACAGCATAAGAAAGAGTATCTATTACTACATACAGTATGGACGCTCCCTTCCTCCCACCAACTTTTTACCACACCCCCTCTATTGCCCTCTGGCTACCTCGGCAGTTAAATGCATGAAACAAATAAGTACGATTTTCGAATGTACTGACGCGCTGACGTCATCTTGTCAAAATAAGTTTTTTCAGTGTCCAGTCAATTAGCGTAAGCGAAAAAAAAAGTCTGTGGTAATAGGGACCCTATTACCCCTTTGGTAAAGGGATACTTGTGACATTAAAAAACAACTTACCATAAGTAAGAGAATTACTAAGCTTCCCATTAGGATCGAGGACCGTAGCGACATTAGCTTTAAACGAGGCCGTCCCGTATCTCTGTAGGGCGGCCTCTAGGTTCCTCGGCAGGCCAGCGGGCACGACCAGCTGCTCCCCGACGGCCGGGGTCATGGTCCCACCCTCCGGCTTCGGGGCGTTGGGGTCCTTGGGGTTGGCGGCTATCTCCAGCTCTATGTCGTCGTCCTCGTAAAATTCCGGCAACGGTCGCCGCTTCGGCCTCTTTAACGTGTTTAGAAGCTGCTGGATTTTAGCTGACACCTGTTAGAGAAATGGATTTGATGTGAGATAATTACAGGGATTTAATATACTTACTTAGTCAAGATGTAAACTTAAAATTCAGAGGGGTGTTTCAGAACATAAAACTGAACAAGTTGACCAACAATCAAATCACGAATGAAATCTAATGTTCCATACATTAGGGTCGAGTTAATACTGTCGTTTTCTATGGAACACACATTTTCCGTTCTGGTACAAATGGGATTCAATAATCTGTGTAACAATATCCCAAAGTATCTATTTATGGATATGGATCCGTTACTTGTCAATTCATAAGTAACGTCAAAATCGGTTGTCTAATTATTTAAGCTGGGTTAGACACACGCTTAACTTCCACCATCTAGTATAATAGTCGAGTAGTACCTTCCAGCGGCCGGTGCCCGTGCCGGTGTCCTCGGCCTGCGCGTAGCACTGCACGCGGTCCGCCACCAGGGCTCCGCCCCGCCGCGCCCCCGACGTCGTGTGTGTCACGTCCGGCTGGATATCTACAATAAACACGTTTTGTTAGGATTCAAGGTGTTCAAATCGATCAAGAGATTGTACTTAAATGCCTACTACAAGCAAAGCAAACTAGAAGCCAAATGTATGCGACATCAGAAATAGAAAAGAAAAAGCGCTAAAAGTTAAAAAATCATTGGATATTCTAATGTCTATCATAGTTCAACATACTTTTTGTCCTATGAAATAAATCATTACATTCTATGACTAAACCAATTTATTTTCCTGCCATAGGTTAATAGATTCAGTAGTCAACGTAACAAGGTGAACTTTTGATTGGAACGTGGAGGTGGAGCCGGACCAATTAAGAGTTTGATGTATAAAATAGTTAGGAGACTGGAAATAGGACGGCTCGCCTGTGCTATCGATTGACGACATATTACACTGTCCTTTGATTGGCTAACAACTGTAACCAGCAAATAGGGGAACTTAAAATAAACCTATCAATAAATACTAAATTTTTATAGCAAAACAGAGTTTAAATAAATTGAGCACACAGAAATCTTTATACCTAGAAAAATACTTGTGAAAGATAAGTATTACTGTGTTTTATTATTTTTATGAAACCTTTTTATATTATATGCCTGCCTTCGAAAATTTGCTGATTATTGAGCCTGCTATTTTTATTATTTCCATTTAAAATATAATCTAAAAGGGCAAGAATGTCAAGATTATTCAAATTATGTTATTTGAAAATGTCCATATCAGAAAATCAATCTACAGGCTTTCGATATGTGAGAACCGGATCCAAATCGGTTCAGTAGTTTTTACGGGAGACTTTCGACTCTAAATAAACCAACAAAAACTAAATAAAATGCTGTCTTAGTTCTTGAAATGGTTATAACGATTTAGGTGCAATTCGTGCCTCGTGCCGTTTTAATTAACTCAAAAAATCCATCTTGATCTTGCTTGGTTTCATCATCGAGTAAATTATCAAGTGTCAAATAGCACAACAATGACAAATAGGTAATCACCACGCACTTATAAAGAGCGCTGCTGACTAGGCAAAGCTTATAAAGATGCTCTAGTTAAACTAACACATAAAAACTCAGGACTATAAAATTTCGCTTTCAGTGGGCCTAGCAAACCGCCTCCGAGAAAACAAGAAAGATCGGGATGTACTCGTCGTGCTTACTTTGCGTATAGGTCGGTTAACTAAAGCTGGCGCGTGCCACACATTTACTTACACAATGCCATTGTCTCACTGCACGCATAATGAAAAGTTTCTCTATCTCTATCAAGCACGGACGCAGTGACAGGAAAAACGCATTTGTGTGTGTCTGTGAACGCGCCAGCTTTAGTTAACCAACCTGTATGTCCGAATGATCCAAATATGTAAAAAACTTACAAGCAGGAAAGTGTGTCATTTCACTCAAGTCGATCTCTGTGCGTTCCCGCGGCGGGTGTTTCTTCTCTCTGTGGTGCTGGGGCAGGGGGTGTGGGTGTGCGCGGGGATGGGGCGCGGCCGGGCGGCGGGCGGGGGGCGACCCGAGCTCTGGGGGAGGGGGCAGGTCTGTGTCGCCAGCGCACGAGTCCTCGTCGGAGCTTGATGCTGCCGAAAGAGTCTTCATTAGTATTTATTTCCAACTTTTTTTCCAACGCTATCTATGCTGAGATTGCATTAGGCTGAAATCTGCATGCTACCTAGCTGAAAAGCTACCAATTCGAGGCGTGAACTGTGCCCACTGTGGCTGTGTACATTGATAAGTGACCACTGTCTACCTATCTAGTGAAACGTGAACATTCTGAATATGCTACAACACAAACCGACCATAAATACCGGCCAACTCAGGGACTGAATTACCGAAAAATTTAGGTATACATAAGGTCTAACAAAATTAGGTGAAACTATTTTAAGGGGATGATCAGACCATCAAAAGAAGGCTGTCCAATACATTTAGGTCGAGTAGGTTTGTATGGAACAGCTGATTTTTTTTCGCGATTTCGATATTGGTCTCGTAGAGAAAGTTGTTCAGATTGATGGTCTGATCATCCCCTTAAAATAGTTTCACCTCATTTTGTTAGACCTTATATATTTATTTAACCGTATGACGTCATACCGATAAATTATGGTTAAAGATAAATAAAATTTCAATACCGAAATTAATTACGGTACCGGAAAATAAACGGTATTCTTGCATACCGGTACCTAACCTTTATGAATAAAGGTTTTCTTTGATAAATTGCCACGACGCGCTTCTACCATGCATCAGGGCTTCAATTCGTTTCATTCGCTACGTGGCAGCAACAATGGCCAGCCGCGTTTTTCATTACGTACGTATACTTTTATAAGATAACGGTACCTTTATAGCATTACGGTACCGTTACATTTTTACGGTACTGGTACCGTGTACCGTAACCGCTTTCAGTCCCTGCTGCCAACAGCGAGTCGAACTCGCGTACGGAAGGTTCCGTCCGTACCACCACACAATATTACCAATAAAAAATTATTTACGCCGGGATCCTTAGCAAAAGCCCGACACCCACTTGACCGGTTTTTATTAATTTTTATTTTACCTTGGAGTATGCACTATAATGTATTACGTTTGTACGATAGAATAAAAGCTATTATAGTGCAATAGATACAGCCCTTTACAGGTAGGAGGTAGGACAGACAGACAGATGGACGGACGGAACAGGGTACCCAAAAAGTGAAACTTACAAAGATCGTGGCGCTCTCTATCAGGACTCTTGGCCATCATGGAGGTCCTCTTCGATGGCATCGGTAACGAGGGCTTGGGCCTGTTCTGCATCTCGGCCAGGGCCTGCTGGACGGCCTCCTGCCTTACTTCTGCAATTTTAAAATTCAATTTAGTTTGGTCGATTATACTAGCAACTAAAGACAGAATTTGTAAGACATTGCTATTCAAAACTAAATAAAAAAACAGGCATATCTAACAAATAATAAGCGTTCTAAGTTAATAAAGGTCACATTATAAAACATAAACTTTTTATTTTTATCTTATGCAGATGTTTTTGTTTATTCCTAACTTCTTGTTACAATTGATAATATTAAACAAACCAAAAATTTCATATAATATACAGGGTGAAATTGTAAACATTAGACAAATGCTAATGCTGCTACTGAATTAAAAATTGTATACTTTTCGTTAATACAAAGTAGGCCTCACACATAATTATGTGTTTATGGAAACAACATTTTTAAATATACAGGGTGTAAATGTTACTCTAAAGACTCATGATACTGTACAATCCCCAAGGAACCAATAAGAAAATTGCAAATAAAATTTGACTTGTCATACTGAATGCAGTTCTTGCGAATTTCTCTTAATTTCCTCGGGAAATTTATTCAGTATCATGTGTACAATCATAGTTTAGAGTAATGCTACTATCTAAACTTACCTTACACCCTGTATTGTTGACCATGCAGTAATCATGCCCGTGATTAGTAGATCGAACCATCAGAGTTTGTCGAATTATTAAAATTTTACCCTGTATTTGACTCTACTACTGAAAACTTAATGTTACTTATACAGGGTGTCAAATTAAATATTACATATTATCGAACAGGGTGCTTCAGACCATCAAACTAATATAACATTATAATAACATATATTATAGAGCCAACACATTTTCCATATGAAATGTTAATAGCTGATTAGATCATGATTAGATACTCAGTCAAAATGTATGAAACATCTGTTTTTTTTCGACGTTAACAGTTGCTCAATTTGATGGTCTGAAGTATGTTACCTATGTAACGCATTTAAAGTTTAAACCCTGTATTTTAACGTTACAATGTTTCTATGACCATAATAAATGAAAACCATGCTACGACGTTACAATAAATAGAAAAGCATCAATGAAACAGCAGCAAATGACATAAGAATGCATGCAAGTGACATATTAGTGCGAAATAATTAGATCTTTGATGATTGCATTGATTACGTTCTTGTATAATATCTGAAAATAATTCACAAAGGTAGTGATTTTCATCTCGATTCAGTGACAGATAATGTCAATAGATGGCGGCATTCGTCAATAGTTTCCTATGAATGGAAATTTTCGCCTAATAGCAGATAGACCAAAACTGTCGCATGATGCGCGAGATACGGCTATATCACGCCGTTTATTTCGTTCGTTCACGCGAAAAAGAAAGAGAGCGAAGGCCCCATAGCGAATTATCATACTGCCATACCACAGAGGGCCATACTACAGCCGTATAGGTCTCAAGTCTCGATGATTTGTCTGTACAAGCTCCCAAAGCTAAATTATTGGCATAAGGTAACTAATATACTATATAGAAGTGAAGAGAATATGCAATTGCGCACCATACAAACGAAGTTTGATTATATTTTGGTTAGGTGTGAACTTTATAAACACGATCTAGAAATAAATCTCTGTGCCTGTGGTTTACCTGATTTTCGTTAAAATGTATAGTTTTCTTTAAAGACACAGAGTAGTGGCTCAAAGACTTCCATATACAATTTAAGTTGATACAACATGACAAATCACAGACAGGCACAGATATAAACAACAATACGAGTTGTAATCAAAAGCTAGTCTAACAAAACAAACAAACATCGGCGCATACATAATTGACGCAAACTCGAATGTACATAGAAATAGTGTCAAATTAATAACACTCGCTTTTGTAGCATACCAACCATGTGTTGGTTCACGTGACGAGCGAAATATGTTCATAGTGAAAGCTGTTCAGTTTGACGAGTACCTAGAATACATGGTTAAAGTTTCCACACTGAATAAAAAAAGTATCCTTTATTATCGTCCAATGTCCATAGAATAGAGAAAAAATATACAAAAACGGCTCGTATTGCGACTATAAGTAAATTAGGCGACGGGGGCTCAATGCGCTATAGACTTGTCACCTATCTTCCGCTATTTTAATTTAATCAAAGGTATCGCCATATCTGGCATCTATATACCCTAAGCGCAGCTATTAATTATATGAAGTCCCTTTACAAAACACGCGCAATCACCAGAAGACTAGATGAATAAACATGTTCGTAGTGATATAACAAGTGAAATTCTCTGAAAATGGGACAGGATTTACTTAAAACTGTTGGGGCAACACCACCACACCACAGCCACGGTACATCAGAGATGTTGACGATGCCTGAAGGAGTTAGTCGCCTCTTACGACACCCAAACGGCAATTTGAAGACTAGCGATATCGCGTGCGCTCGTCGCCTACGTCGCGCCCCACCACAAGGCCGCGAGCTTGTATATTATACCAGTTTTTGTTGAATACACATCCTCCGCCATTCTCATCACTGCACTGTGTCTACATTTAAGTTATAACGAGTTTATGACAATTCATTTCTGCTGTTTTAGTTTTATAGAAAAGAATGATACATATTATTATGGGTACATAAAGACATCGCCATTATTTAATTCAAGTAAAGTAAATTAATTAAAAGTATCAAAATGTCTTTCACATTATAGCCCTAATAATCCTATTAACGAATTAGCAAATTGCTCTCTAAAATTAGAGAATGAGCGTTTTTCTTTTTGTTTTCTAGGGGTCCGATAGATGGCGGCGCTATGGTCTGTGCGAATGAAAGTCAACATTTCAAAAACTGATTTTTTTTTAATTATAAAGAGGGAAAAGATGACCAAGAAAATGCCAACGCATCTTTTGATGGCATATTTCATTATTTACTAATAATTTTAATCGAAAATTCGAAACTTTTACGCCTGACATGGTTGTATGGGCTTGATCCCTTGGCTTTCCAAAAAAAGGTAGGCACAGTCTTGACAAGATTTTGACAGGATGTCGCGAACGGCTCTATGGAGCGATAAACATGCCATCTGTTGAGTTTTTTAGGAACTAAATTTAAAAATGTAAAGAAAAACGCTCATTAAAAAACACGGAACACTTTCAATCTGACAGCTTAATTGGCATGATTGTAACGCCATCTTTCCAGTGTCTTTGAACGATTTTTTAATGAAAACGTCTCATCAAATGATACAACTGTACCATGAGTTTTCACCGTACCTTTCTACTGTAGAAACATCACCAATTTTGTATTGAATTTCGTACAGCACTCCTAGTGGTTACGTTGAGAACTAGTTTCTGCCATACGAAATTGGCGACGTAACTACTGTAGTAAAGTACAGTGAAAACTCATGGTATCGTATATACGTATAACCCATTCTAGAAATAGGTATTTTGCTACGCCAGTATCAGACTGGCGCCAATAAGTTTTCAGGAATTTACGTACAGTTTGTAACACAACTGTTTTTTCGATGAAGGAAATTCATTGTAAGAAAACATGAATACATTCATTGAATAAAAGGGAAAAAGTAGTTAAATTTGCGATGAACCCACTACCTGTCAAGACAGCATTCGGAATTTTCCTGCATCCGAAATTTAGAATATTCCTGCCTCCACACGGATTAAAGTCGTGAGCATAAACACTTACGCTCGCGATACGGTCAAAAAGATTCCATTCATAGTTCTTATAACTTTGTTAAGCCATGGTATACAAATAACTAATGTAATGACTAATACTTGCAAATTGTATGCCATCGCATCGTTACGACAGACGCACGTGGGAAAAAGGGGGACAGGCAGAGTCCCCCTGTTCGACTTGTAATGGAACTATAAACTATACTTTTAAATGTCAACACAACACGTTATACGATGAAATGAAGTACTCGTAAGTCATGTCCAATTTGATTGTTGAGCGCTCTTGCAGAAACGACCATTAATTCTCTGGTTGTCAATGATATCAATTTCACCCTATACAGGGTGTAAGGAAAAGTATCATTAATCTTTAAACTACAATACTCTACCCATCAAACTGAACAACTTTTACTATGGGACCGAACTGATCAAAGCAAAAAAATCTGCTGTTCCATACTACAATACCTACTCGACTCAAATGTATGCAACATCTGATTTTTTTTGCTCCCATCGTAAAACTTGTTCAGTTTGATGGGTAGAGTATGTGGTTTAAAGGTTAATGATACTTTTCCTTACACCCTGTATAGTATTAATCCATATATCGGTGATGTTGACAATAAAACATCAGCGCATCGTCGTACGGCGTACAACGTCGGGGCCATAAAGGTATTATACCTTACAGGAATAGAGCAACAAACATGAGTTGTCAAATGAAACCATTTTTTGATGTTTTAGGAGACTATTCGCAGGCAAAAATTCGAATATTGTCTATAATTCTGAGTCTAACGTGAAATTGTGGATATATTTATAAAATACTAGTGTTTTCCCGCGACTTCGTCCGCACAAATTATATACCAGATTTTAAGTCAGATCATAAGCTATCAAACAAAAAAAGTTTCATCGAAATCGGTTCAGTAGTTTTTGCGTGATGTGCGAACAAACAAACAAACTAACAATTTTGTCAATAGATGGCGCTGCACGTCATTTAAATCGCGCTATCGAATGTTATTTGATTTTATATGAAGTAAACCGCAACTTTTTTGTTCCTCATGATTTTACGGTTTTATAATAGTTATTAAGATAATTTCATAAAATTATCTACGATTTCACTTTAGTTTCTCAAATTATTCACGGAAACCGAATTGTAAAAATTTATTTGTGACTAAAAAACGGTCCTATTGCCTCGCGTTCTCTTTCTATTATACAGTGGTGCCGCTAGGTACATCTCGCTCACTCAGCTGTATGTTCCTCTATTCCTGGTATAATACCTTTATGGTCAGGGCACGATGCACTTGTTGCAAACAGCGTGACATGTGTGAGCCAGTTGTTGCAATTATTATTACATCATACTCATAACTATAACATAACGCAGGGTGTGGCTCTAGAATTATTACTTTTTTATGTCAAAGTCAAGATGATGACTATAATTATTATCCAAGATTACAGCCGCTATGCGCTAGGTTTTCAAATAAACGAAAATTTTTGTGAGTTGCAACTTTAATTACAGATAGGAAGTCGGCAGAAAAACTTCGCGACGAATCTAAATAAGAAAGCAGCAGCCTTCAAAAAATTACCTACACATTAAGACGCTGTTATCCCGTCGAGGCCATTTTTTGAACACGAACGAAGGTGTTTTAAACTGTGTTTTAAAGTCTGAAATTAAATTATGTCTTATTTAAGGATCGGGCGGTTGGGCGACTGTTCTCAATTACACGATTAGATTAAGTTTACTAGATAGAAAAACATCCCAAAGTTACCCCTTTTTGTTATGTTTTTTCAATACTATGATTAAACTGCTGATATTTAACTTTTTATTCTTGTACTTAACTAAATATATTAAATATTTCTAGTGAACTCAGAAGAATTTTTAGCTTAGAAACTCCCATGAGCAAAGATATTGACGAAAAACACGTTTTTTTGCGATCCTGCTTTCAATTGGAGCGGGATGGCTAATTGTAAACTTATGCTTGCAAGAAAGAGACGCTTGCACTGGGATAACCTAGCCTTAACTAATGAACAATTTCTACAGATTTTGGTCCAGAATCAGTTAAAACATCTCTAAATACTCATATATGCTAAATATTTACAATCTTTTCTCTTATCTTTATCTCACAAACGATTTGTTACGTTCTTCGTTGCTAAGAGTATTTTATCTTATTCCAAAGTATGCACATGGCCTAAAAAAGGGCTATACTATCTGTTTAGAAAGGGGTTTGTAGCCCCGAAGTTATCTTGATCACTAGATAACAACCAGTTACATATCACCCTTAATTTAGGGTTCCGTACATTGAATCCAAACAAATTGGTCCCATTCACATCCAGCATTTAGTTTTGAAAAACGCCACTAGAGAATTGAAGGGAATTGAGATGATATAACTAGATGAACCTGCATCAAGTATCGGCTCAAATGTTTAGCGACGTTGAAGAAATTATTTTTATAATGCCCTTTTTATCTTGTATCCTTCTCTTTGTGTACAAATCTAAAAGACAAATTAAACATTTCTATTTTTCTGGGTTTGATTATGACCAGCTCAATGGAAGCAGTTTCGAAGGAACTTATGTGTAATTTTCTTAATAAGAAAGCCTGGCTTGTTTTATTTTTTATATTTGCTGGTTTCAATTAATTTGAACATTTACAAAAATAATTGTACTAAGGAACCCGTACCATCAAACACAAATACTTGGCCGTTTCAAGTCAAGATTAGCGTGATGTTGGAATAAATAAAGGGACATTTCGTAAAGGGTGCGACTTGATATCTGTTCTAAATATAGGGTTTGGATTCATAATGCGTTCTTTTTATACTCGTAGTGATAGCGATGAATTGTGAAAAGGATATTTCTCACCCTAAAAAAGTACATCTACACTATTATAAAACTGTGAAATTCTGTGTTTGTTCGAGCATCACGATTTTGATGATACTTTTTGTGTTTAAGGCGTATCATCCCTGGACCACGGCCCTCCATACTAATTGCTAATCGATGCGAACGAGCGAGTGCGCGTGGCTCCGGTCAGAATTTAGCGGTTTTCTTTGAAAAATTCGATGATTTTTTATTAATTTCGAAAAAGTAAGAAAACCACATCATTCTAAATTGTGTTGTGAACAATATTGTAAATTTGCATTTTCTTCCGATTAAAAATGAAAGAGTGAAATGGTTACAACTGGAAAAAAAGGGGTGACTTTAGAGTCCCTTTTCTTCGGTTTTATTCATTAAAATCGATTTCTAGAAAAACCACATTAATTCTCATATCGTGTAGATGGTTCAGTTTATTTTTCAGCTCTAAAAGTGCCATAGTTAATGAATAAAATGGTTACAAAGTTATCCAAAACCAGGAGGTAGCCCCATTGATTCAACTTCAAAACTGGTTTTGATGACGGGAGCCGGTGCGGACGAAGTCACGGGAAAAATCTAGTAATTACTAAACTGCATGAGAAAAAAAAATATTGTTATAAAACATTGTTGTGAAACGTTTCCGACCACCCTGAAATTGGAATGCGGACGAGTTTCTAGAACGACCGATATTTTGTATCGGAAGCAATGTTACAATGTTACCTACGTTATCACTTTATTTCGGTTACAAACAAATTGGATGTTCGACCGGCCTTTGCTGACCTCGATGGCTTTTTGCTATTACCAGACTGAAAATAACGCCGGCTCAATTAGCAGAGTTACTGACATGTTTGTATTTGAAAGCAAGGGTTTATTCTCGTAGGCAACGACAATGTATCCAATTTAAAAATAAATTTGTAAGATAAAGATGGATAATATAATAAGTATTATTTCCATTTTCTCCCCTCCGAAATGAAAGCGTCGATTTTCATCCCGCTGCGCTCAACGAAGTTGTCGCTTTCCACCTCTGTCGAGGAGCAAAATAGTATACTAACCTCGGACAGTCAATAAGAAAGCATCAGATCGCATGCCTTTCTTACTTTTCTGTGCGATTTAGACCATGAAACTGAAGAACTTTCACTATGAAGTCAAATTCGAAAACGGGAAAGAAAATCTGCTGTTTCATACAAAACTGCAGTATCTTACCTACTCGACTCAAATGTATGGGACAAATTATTTTTTTCTTCGTAGTCTCCATAGTGAATGTTGTTCAGTTTAATAGTGGTTTAACACTACTACGGTGTGATGACGGTCTACTTTAACCACACAATATTCGCGCAAACATCACAAATGAGGTTAACAGAACCTAATTACAACAGCAGGACCAGGCACCGCTCCGCCGAATTACATTAACCACACTACCTGCGACATAGCCTCATTTACATGGTGTATATGATAATGCCGGGCGTGGAAGGAAAAAACATATAATCTATGACAATAGTTACTTGACCAAAATGTATGAACAATTGAACAGCTAATTTTTTATCCCCATTTCAAAGTTCTTCCCAAAGTTGTTCAGTTTGATGGTATGTAATGTATTTATGTTTATGTTTAGACCCTGTTAACGGTTTTATCGTTGTTGTTTGTCGTAGTTGTTTAGTTTGATGGTCTGAAGCACCCCCATAAGTATGTAACGAATTTAAGTTAACACCCTGTACCGTTGTTGTCACATATTTATCACTACATAACAACACAAAACTAACTTTAAACGAAATGTACAACAAATAGTCTATAGTTACTAGTAAAGACAAAAGAATTGTTCACACGTGATTGTTAGGTACTTTCTGATTTTCTTGTGATTTTCACTTGACAAGATGTAAGAAATCAATCAGATATGTATGTTTCATGTTTAAATTCAAGTTATAGTTGTGCGGTACCCGTATTTATTTCATAAAGGACTTTAAATATCTCTCAGAAGGTGTTCCGACTTTACGCAGAGACGACAAAGTCTATTATAGGAACGATACAATAAGAAGAATAGTCTACTTCTCAGAAATTCATATGCGTATGTGAAAGATAACAAACTCCATTGGGCACCTGTGGTGGACTAACGCCCGAACACCCTCCATGAGGATAGCTCTGAGCCCTGCAGTAAGACGTATATATAGGCTTATAATAATAATGAACAACTAAAGAAGATAAAGAAAACAGGGGTATTGGATCATCATAATCATCAGCCAATCGGATAGCGATCAGGGGTATTGAATAGCTATGGAGAATATTGCTTATGGCAGACATAAATCAGTTGTGTTCGAGTAAATCAAGAACAAGACATACAAACATAAACCTCAACCCTCTTTTTTTGAAGTGTGTTAAAAATACAGGAACATGAGTTTAGAAAAAAATAGGTAACGAGAGTGATAAATAGAAAGCAGTAAATGAACCCGTCTCACTAGTTCTTAGCAATCTGAGTTAAATTATCAGCCGCGAACAGTTTCACTAAACAACTTGTTGCTTAGTACTGTCACTAGCAAAATGCATTCACTTTAGAATCAGGCATTCTTCTTGTTTTCACCGCATGTATAGCCTGACCAGAAATATAAAAAACCTGGTTTGGGGGCACTGCAATTGACTATAATGTTAGCTATACCTTTAATGTCAGTGTTCCAAGTACAAAAATTAGTTTTTTTTTATTTATTACCAAAAATACAATTTTAATGCATGTAGATGGACGTCTAGGGCGATCCCTTGCGACTGTTCCAATGCTCGCTTTATATTCGCTTTATATTATTATTTTATACGTCACTCTACTATCACTCATCCTTTCCACATGATCAAACCATCTCAGCATTTCCATTTCAATCCTCTTTCAGTTCAAATCTTTCTCTAATAACACTGTTCGTCTTATACGGTCTGTTTTTATT
Source organism: Agonopterix heracliana (assembly GCA_963693445.1). Lineage (NCBI taxonomy): Eukaryota > Metazoa > Arthropoda > Insecta > Lepidoptera > Depressariidae > Agonopterix > Agonopterix heracliana. The sequence goes on from OY856307.1 coordinate 851,479, forward strand.
CTGTCTTGTTTATCATTTAAGTAAAAACGCTTCCTATATCCAATGGTCGCTGAGAAAAATGCGTGCGACAGACGGACGGACTGGGACAGATACCAAGGTGATTCCTAAGTGTTCCGTTTGGTGAATTTTGAAACACTAAATAGTCTTAAATACATATTTACGAATTTCTTAAAAAAACTTGTGGCATCGACAGTACCACATCGAATTTATTAATTCGCACTTATATTCAATGATTAACGACAAAGATAAATATCAGTTAAAAGCGATAGTTCAATGTATCATTTAGTTCATTCATTTGTAAACTCACGACCATAACCATATTTTGGGTTTCGGGATATAATTTGTAATTATGCTAATGCATGCAATTTGTAAAAGTGAAAAAAATCGAGTCGAGTAGGTATTTAGAGCAGTTTTGTATCGAACAGATGATATCTTTTTCGTGATTTCTATGTTGACAGAAAGAACACAAAAACCTAGGCAGAAAGTTGTTTAGTGTGATGGCTTTATCATCACTTTAAAATGTGGAATATTCGACTAAGAAATATTCGAAGAAGAAATCCTGATTCTGTGATAAGTCTTCGATCATTGTTGATCGAAGTGTGAAGTCTACAAATCCGACTGACGCCCATACTTCCTCGATGAGGGCAAGCCTGTGCCCAGCAGTGGGACGTATAAGTACAGGCTGTTGATGATGAGTCTTGGACATTAGTGTATAAGAAAAATAATAAGTGTTTCAAATATGCGATTTGAACTACAACACATAGCACCGCATCGCATTTTTCCGTCGCTCCATCCTTTTCTGTCACTCAGGAACGTCGTTTGCTAGAGCATATAAGATAGACGGAACGCGATAGCACGCGGCCGTGCTATCGCGCGCTGTCGCGTTTATATGCTCTAAAAATGCGATGCGGTGCTATATGATGTAGTTCAACCCTAAAAAACCTTCAATATATTAAGAAGGAAAAGCGATGTGTTTGTGTGTCTAGTGATCCTATTTCGATGTATAAATCCACATTAATTTTTAACAAAAATGTTTCCATGAATATTCAATTAGGATATCTCACCGTAGTCTTTAGAAAACCATAATAGAATATAAATAACAAACGAGTGAAGAAAGAAAGAAATTAGCCACCACCTTACTATATGTATATAGAATAGGTACTACAATACAAACACACAACGAGTAGAATAATAATCACAATAGGTTGCATTGTTCCATTCTACAGGGTGCAACAAAACATCTAATTTAGTGGTGGTTTCGACATCAAACTGAACAACTTTCACTATGAAGCCAACATCAAGAAAAACACAAACATAAAAAAATCTGCTGTTCCGTACAAAACTGCAGTATCCTATACGTAAACGTAAATAACGCTCACAGGCACATACATTGTAATGATCCCAAACTAAGCACTAAAGGCTTCTTTTATTATGGAAACCATACAACAACGGCACGAACATATAACATCCATGACCGAACCGGGATTCGAACCCAGGACCCACTCGACTCAAATGTATGGGACAGCAGTTTCTTTTTCAGCTTTGTCTCCAGAGTGAAAAATGTTCAGTTTGATGGTCTAAACCACGCCTAAAAAATTACTAAGGTATTTTGTTACACTTGTATACTATACCTAAACCATCCCATTAAAAAAATGACATCACACAACCCGCGTGCAGCGCGCTATACACGTTACGATAGATCGGAGGCCAGAGGGCACTGGCTGGTCTCTTGGGCATAGAGGATAGAGGTGAGCCGGATCGCCTGAAGGCTATGAAAAAGCTGACATTCCCCTTGAACGCTTCAATACCTTCTAGATCAATATACGAATACGTTACGCTTACGATCGAGCAAGCTTTGTTTGTGACGCTAGCAGTCTCCATAAAAAACCGAAAACATGCGTACCCTACTAAAACCACTACATTTCTATTTTTTTATTATATTTTCTCCCCTCCGGAAGGAAAGCGTCAATTGTCGTCCCGCTGCGCTAAACGAAGTTGCCGCTTTCCAGCTCTGTCGAGGAGAAAAATAGTATACTAACCTCGGACAGTAAATAAGAAAGCCTCAGATCACATGTTTGTTGACCTGAGACCTATCTTACTTTCCTGTCCTCGGTGTGTAATATACTATTACTAGAAATATTTAAAGGTTACCCTTAAAAAGGTTGTTAAGTTTCATTATCATATTCTAAATACACATAAAAAAGTTCTAGTTCACAAAGTGGTGTATACCTGGTCTACTAGGATTCAGTAAGTTTCCATAATATTTGTGAAATAAATGATTTTTCTGTGAGAAAATTTAAATGCTAAATTCTACGAACAAATAATTATTTCTATAAAGTCTAAATTAAAAAATATAGGTATAGGTATTATATAATGTTTGATGCTCGTATTTTATCTACAAAAACAAAAGCTGGTTACTTTATGAATTATTATTCCATATCAATAAAAACTGTGAAATATGGTTATGGAGTGTAAAAACGTTTTCGCTTTTTTACGAAGTCTGCTAGCTTCACAATCCTCGTCAGTTTTCCCACCTAAATAGAAAAAGATCGAGACACCTTCACCTCACTGTGTCGGTCGTAAGAAAAGTGAAAGACACCTCGCATCTCGATTTTCCAGATTTGCCCTATGAGGAGCACAGGTGACCGTAACGTGTAAAGCATGCCACAGGTTCTTTATAGTACAGCTGTTGACTCACCGGAGTGGTAGCGACTCTCGTTGCGCGTGAGTCGGCGGTTGGTCCTCCCGGGCGGCGAGCGGAGGGCCGCGGCCGACCTCACTGCCCGATAAACAACCACACGTAACAGGCGCCACACATTTACACCCATCATTTCAAATTTGGAATCGAAATACTGGCAAAATAGAGCTTAAAAAGTTAATTATTTATGGCGCGATGGCGCCAATAAAAAAAAGTTTAAACTGTAAAAAAATTACGCGGCGGGAAGCCAGACAGATTTTTTTTTAAATTATTTACAATTCCAAATTTTCCTTTTTCAAAGTTTAACCACCAAAGTTTGGACACATTTTCATAAATTTTAATACATGTATACATTTCTTGCAGCAATAAAGCTATATCACAAATCAGATATGGTGTTTAAACTTTGTTGTTAATTTCTCTCTTATCTGAACATAACATATATATCCCGTAACATTGTTTTAGATTTATTTAAACTAAAGGATTTTTACATAGATTTACAAATACATTTAAAGACAACAACACAACACAACCGTTACCACATTTTACCGTCCGGTACAGTAGGATTAAAGGCTAAGATTAAAGTGTTAAAGGAATAATTTAAGATACTGGATTTTTGTTATAAAAGTCTACTTATTAACACATATAATATAGTAGCCTCCCACCCTCTCACTCCCCCCCAATAAGAAGAAATCTTTTTCAAATTTCAAGGCAGGCGAAAGGTAATACCAAAGTATTTATTTCCTTAGTTTATTAAAACTAGGATTCGATGACCCATAATGGATATAAACAATGTGATTTGATTACAATATAATTATCTTAACTATTATAAAACTGTAACTGAACTGTGTCTGTACATTGAAGATATTTACAAAAAAAAGATTACGATATGGTTTTTAAATATCCCCGACTCGAAATCAACCTTTTTTAGAAATTTTGTCTGTCTGTTTGTCTGTTTGTTTGTGTGTTTGTTTGTTTGTTTGTTTGTTTGTTTGTTTGATCGCGCATCACGCAAAAACTACTGAACCGATTTTGATGAAACTTTTTTTGTTTGATAGCTTATGATCTGACTTAAAATCTGGTATATAATTTGTGCGGACGAAGTCGCGGGAAAACACTAGTAATTTATAAAGTGGACGATTCCTAGAAGTTTAAAAAAAACGACCAAAAAGATTGTACTTCTCTTTTTTTTGTGACATTTAAAAAAATACTTTTTTTCGCCGCGTTCTTTTTTTTTTGACCGTTGCGTCATGGTTGCGTCGTAATTCATTATTTGTGAGACAATTTTGTGTGATTTTTTAAATAAGTTTCTTGACTTTCTCATATCCAAACATGAGTATAGCATCTCGAGAATCCGATGTTGAAATCATAGATGTAGGCGAAGAAAAGCTCACTCAGACCTGTGATCAGGCCCAAGCGATAACAGAACATTTACGAACGTCCACTGCCGTCCTGCACGAAATACTAAACGGCGGTGACCGAGCCACTCGCGACCTCGGCCACATGTGTCAACAATGCGGGAAGGTGTACAAATCTGCGAATACATTACACACTCACAAGCAACTAAAGCACCCGGCGACCGAGATGGAGGCGCAATGTAGCGTGTGCAACAAGAAATACTCCTCTCCCATGAGCTTGCAGAAACATGTGCAGTACAAGCATCGCTATGACCACAAATGCTTAGTTTGCTACAGGAGCTTTGAGTCTACTGAGATGTTAGGTGGGTTTCATTTACTAACTATTTTACGTTTAGTTTTCAGATCTTAACTTAATTATGTAAAATTAACGTTATGCCATGCGTTATGCATTTAATACAACGGATAAGCCACCTACTAAAATAATTCGAGTAATAATTTTGACATGTAAGTAAGTACATCCAAGTAAAAACTAAATTACGTCGTCGTCGCCATCGTCTTTTTACGTGCGTACTCTGTGGTGATATATAACTATCATCATCAACTTGTAAACATCCATCTGCATTGAATAGTCGCAGTAAAGAAAGATCAATACAGAAAGACTAGGTAGAAAGAGTGCTACCTACGCACAGTACGGCCACACCTCGGAGTGTCCGTACTGTATATTGTAGTACTAGTATCTAGTAACTAGATACTCATTCTTATACCGTACGGCTTCGGACCCTCCTTTCCTCCCACTTTTGGCCTCCCCCCTCTTTGTGGTAGTGGACGACATGCAATCACAGAAAGCTATCTTTTTTTCTTTGATGCAGTGGGTGTATTTCTCTCTCACTCTTATCAGAGCGAGCCCGTCCAGGGTTTGGCATCTATAGGCTTCAGGCTGTCACGAATAAGCGTGGGAGGGAGAAGAGAGGGCCATGGCAAATGTATAAATATTCCTACAGAACGAACGGCACTCACACATAACGCGCGATAGAAGCAGCATGAACAGGAGCACACATTCAGCCGGGGTTTGTGCGCACCTGTTGGTACGTCCTCTAATGCGCGCTGTGTGAGTGCACCGACAGCGGCCGGTTGCACTAGTATATGAAGCTTTCGTTCCATAGGGATATTCAGTCGTGTGACATGTGGCCATAGTATTTTGAACCTAATTGTTTCCCCCCACAGAGCATCACGAACAATTCTGCACTAAAACGGAGACACCCTGCGAAGTGTGCGGCAAAATCTACGACTCGGTGATAGCTCTAAACAACCACGTCAAGTACAAACACCCGCCGGTGACGGAGAACTGGTGCGAGCTGTGCCGGCGGTCCTTTAGGAGCAGCCGTGGTCTAGTCAACCACACGGCCACCGTCCACAGACCTGGTCAGTGCTCTTGCTACTAGGTACTATACATGGTGATAGCTCTCAACAACCACGTCAAGTACAAACACCCGCCGGTGAAGAGGAACTGGTGCGAGCTGTGCCGGCGGTCCTTCAGGACCAGCCGTGGTCTAGTCAACCGTGCACAGACCTGGTCAGTGCTCTTGCTACTAGGTACTAACTCGGTGATAGCTCTCAACAACCGCGTCAAGTACAAACACCCACCGGTGAAGGAGAACTGGTGCGAGCTGTGCCGGCGGTCCTTCAGGACCAGCCGTGGTCTAGTCAACCGTGCACAGACCTGGTCAGTGCTCTTGCTACTAGGTACTAACTCGGTGATAGCTCTCAACAACCGCGTCAAGTACAAACACCCACCGGTGAAGGAGAACTGGTGCGAGCTGTGCCGGCGGTCCTTCAGGACCAGCCGTGGTCTAGTCAACCGTGCACAGACCTGGTCAGTGCTCTTGCTACTAGGTACTAACTCGGTGATAGCTCTCAACAACCGCGTCAAGTACAAACACCCACCGGTGAAGGAGAACTGGTGCGAGCTGTGCCGGCGGTCCTTCAGGACCAGCCGTGGTCTAGTCAACCGTGCACAGACCTGGTCAGTGCTCTTGCTACTAGGTACTAACTCGGTGATAGCTCTCAACAACCGCGTCAAGTACAAACACCCACCGGTGAAGGAGAACTGGTGCGAGCTGTGCCGGCGGTCCTTCAGGACCAGCCGTGGTCTAGTCAACCGTGCACAGACCTGGTCAGTGCTCTTGCTACTAGGTACTAACTCGGTGATAGCTCTCAACAACCGCGTCAAGTACAAACACCCACCGGTGAAGGAGAACTGGTGCGAGCTGTGCCGGCGGTCCTTCAGGACCAGCCGTGGTCTAGTCAACCGTGCACAGACCTGGTCAGTGCTCTTGCTACTAGGTACTAACTCGGTGATAGCTCTCAACAACCGCGTCAAGTACAAACACCCACCGGTGAAGGAGAACTGGTGCGAGCTGTGCCGGCGGTCCTTCAGAACCAGCCGCGGTCTAGTCAACCGTGCACAGACCGGTCAGTGCTCTTGCTACTAGGTACCATACAGGGTGTAAGTAGTAAGAGTATCATTAACCTTTAAACCACACACTCTACCCATCAAACTGAACAGCTTTTACTAAAAGAACAAAAAAAAAAATCTGCTGTCCCATACGTTTGCATCGAGTAGTATGGGACAGTTGCAGTTTAGTATGGGACAGCTGTTGTTTTTTTCGTTCTGACATATTTGCTCCCATAGTAAAAGTTGTTCAGTTTGATGGGTAGTGTATGTGATACTTTTCCTTACACTGAAATATTTAGACGATTTTTTTTATCTTTTTCTGCAGGGTCGACCAGCTGCGATGCATGCAACCGAACATTCACTTCCGTGCCAGCTCTACAAAGTCATGTACTCTACAAGCACACGCAGGATGGCGCTAGGTGCAACATGTGCCACAAGGTATTCGGTTCCAAGACACGTCTCAACATGCATCTAGCCAAGAACCACCCCAAAAGAGGCCTTATATACATGTGCGGAGCCTGCATGGAAAGATTTGACGATTCTAATACTTTGGTAAAACATGTTATGGAAGAACATTCAAAGAAATAAATTGTTTGGTCGAGTTTAAAAGTTTGTTTTATTCGCAAACGAATGTTCGGGGTCTTTGACACAATTTTATTTTGAGACATAACAAAAATGACACAGCGATCGTTGTTAGTAACCGCATATTTGTACAATGACAAGGCGTGGATTTGTTATCCTACTACTAAATTTATTTCAACGAATTTTGAAAGAATAGTAGCTTGCCGATGCACTGCACTCGGGGACATAGGCTACTGGACGAAGTCGCGGGCAAAAGCTGTATTATTCTGTACAAGGTGCTGTAAGCAAAGACTGAAATCTTTTCTCTAGGAGTGGATAACAGAACAATATTTTTTGTTCTATATTATGTTATAAAAATAAAAACTTTATTTCAGACTACAACTGCCCATAATTTGTTAGTAGCGCAAGCTAACAATAAAACAAAAAAATCATCATCATCAGCCTACATACGTCCCAATGCAGGACACAGGCCTACCCTCGTCCCTGGTGGAGGGTGTTTGGGCGTTAGTCCACCACGCGTGCTCAATGCGGATTGGTAATAGACTTCACACACACCTCCGAATTTTATCTTCGGTATATGCAGGTTTCCCACTGCTGGGCAAAGGCCTCCCCTTTTACTCCCCCCAGCAGTGGGACATTGAACAGGCTACGTAAGAAAAATATGCAGGTTTCCACTCGATGTTTTTTTTCCTTAACCGTTTGAGAGCAGTCGATATTACTTAACTACATAAGTTAGAAATTCTCATTGGTACATGGGTACATGTCGTCCGTGAGGATTCGAACCCGGAGCGCCAACAACGCTCTTTCTCTACAATATCTCTCGTTCTCGGTATTCATTTCATTAGGTAATCTCGTGTTGACTTGACACGGCGGAAAGAAAAAGATTTCATGAATTTAATGTGTGGGCGGTTGTTGGGGCCTAGTTCTTAACCTGTAACAAATATAGCGTACGTAGTGCAAAACACGGTTACGTATGCGGCCGAGAGTGTTTACATATTTAGTAACAGTAGAGTGGAGTTCGTCATCTAGAAGTAAGCATATGCTCACGACTATATTCCCCGAGGGGGTAGTCAGAGATATTCTGAAATCTCAGAACATCCACGTTTCACCAGTAGTACCGAAACTCTGTCCAGTGTGACGGGGGGTGAGCCCGTCGCCACTCGAGAAGTGTTTAGAACTATTGTCTTTTTTAAAAGAAATTAGCTAATTGGAACAGAAGAACCGCTATAGCTGGAAGCAAATCGTTTCATTTGTCCACCGATGGATAAACAAACAATTCCTGCTTACAATAACTTCGTGTGAAAACGTATATGTTTGAATTCTTAGCATTTGTTGTGATCGGACTCTCTCGTCTATTGTATTGGTTCTATAGTCGATTACCATTTATACTCACGCCTGTGTCAGATTGGGGTAGACAGAGACAATTGATTACCATAGTCTATGATCCTGACATACCTTTTTTCCCTCTTCCCCATTCACAAGTGGTTTAGTCTGAATAGTTACCCTTTCGCCTGTTCCATTCACACTCGCTTTATATATTCATACGAGGAATTCGCGCTACGGCTACTTTGCGTCAGTCTACTATCAGTCATCCTTTCCACATGACCAAACTATCTCAACATTCCCTTTTCAATAATTATGTCTGTCCTCTTTAAGTCCAAATTTTTTTCTTATTACACTGTTTCGTATTCTATCATTCAAAGTCAAACCACAAGTACTTACTGCGCATAGAACGCATTTCGACAGCATTTATTCTAGATTCATTACTTTTCTGCCATACTCAACATTCGCTGCCACTCTGTTGATTCTGGTTTACAGGTTACCCTCTCTATGAAATTCTATTTTAGAAGTAGTTGGGTCAAGCCGCCGTCGACGCGCACCTGGTGTTGAGTGCACCCAAAATAAATCACAACCGAAATACTGTCATCTCTTTATAAATTAACATGATAGATAATGAACATAAATTCATGACCATAATCCCTAGCGGGGTGGTCAGATACATTGCTAGAACTACAAGCTATCTTTTTAAGCGTGCAGTTGTGTCAAGGCTTGCTTTAGTTTAGCATTTTGGTGGTTTCAGGATGGGCTGGCGTGTCGAATCGCTAGCCTTTCGACCACAAACTTATAGAGACTATAGTTTAATCACCTCATACGACACCAACGGGTTGAAATGGGATGGTACTAATGCTCATCATCCGCGCTAAGGCGGATCCCAAGCATGTAACCAGACTTTTGGCGGCGAGGATGACATTAATTTTTAAGGGTATAGGAAGGATAGTCATTGAAAAACGATTGTAAAAGAAATCGCTGTATTCACTATACAGGGTCCATCTTAACCATAAAGGTATTATACCTTACAGGAATAGAGCAACAAACATGAGTTGTCAAATGAAACCTTTTTTGGATGTTTTTTGGAGACTATTCGCAGGCAACAATTCGAATATTGTCTATAATTCTGAGTCTAACGTGAAGTTGTGGATAAATTAATGAAGTAGTGTCTATATTTTTCATAAAATTATCTACGATTTCACTTTAGATTCGCAATTATTCACGGAAACCGAATTGTAAAAATTTATTGGAGACTAAAAAACGGTCCTATTGCCTATAGCGTCACGTATCTCTTTCTATTATACAGTGGTGCCGCTAGGTACATCTCGCTCTCTCAGCTGTATGTTCCTCTATTCCTGGTATAATACCTCTATGATCTTACAGACCATGAAACTGAACAACATTCTCTATGGAACCAACACCGAAATCACGAAAAATAAATCTGCTGTCCCACACATTGGGCTCGAATAGGTTTAGAGTTTTGTATGGAACAGCTGTTTTTTTTTCGTGATTTCGATGCTGGTGCCATAAAGAAAGTTGTTCAGTTTGAGGGTCTGATCATCCCCATAAAAAAGTGTCACCATATTAAGACATTAATACCCCTAGATACGTGCTTGCTGGAATCAAATGAGCAGGGATCGACAGCACAGAGACAAAGCTAATGAAGCCATAGATTATTTTGTCCACTGGCCGCTTTTTCCACTGGCGGCGTGTAGGTACTCGTCGGTGAAAGGCACACCGCCGCGAATTGTAGAAGTGTAAAAAGATGTTATTTTTTATTAGGAACACAGGGTATTTCTGGACCAAAATACATTCAAGTGTTTATTTATGTCAATTGAGAGCTAACTGACTACAATTGCGTTGAGATTGCATTTAGAGTCACTGGACTGGACACAACTAAAATGTTACTTGTACTGCTCGACTACATCGGTAGGTCGCGTACTCACTACATGTACTTGCACGCTCTGATACAGGATGTAAAATGCGCTACTGAACGGACGTCACTATTGATCCTTTAGGATTTGTTCAGTTAGATCGTCAACGCATGTAAGTTTACATCATGTATAACTTTCAAATTTACTTCAGAACGAGTAATACGGGCTAAATTGGTGGGGGATATGAAGTGTCAGTACTATGTACTTAGGTATTAATACTCTTTGTTATACTGTGACCAAAAGCTGTGATATCGTGGAGAAAGAACAGTATTTCTTAAAAGTTGTGAGAGGAACCAGCTGACGCCGTAGATAAGAGAGCAATAATACGCGATAACTTCACATCAGAAATGAAGAGATAGGTCAGAAAACTGATGTAGTTGAATGAGATCCCAAAATTAGCAATGGACTATAATAGTAAAAAGGCGAAGATGATAAGTAAAAATTATCGAGTAAAGCGAACTCGAAATTAGTAGCACGACTCTGTGATGGCGACAGCTGTTGCGTTGGACACCCTCCGGCGGCGCTGGACTGACGATCTGAGACAGGTAGCGAGGACCGACTGGATGAGGAAGGCTGAGTTTTGTGGCGCATTCATAGGAGAGACCTAAACAGGTCACACAGGAACGAAATTTTAAGGCTAATTTGTATGACTAAAACAGAGATTCCTCTCACTTATTTTTTGAACAGCTTTTGTAGCGTCCAAGATATATGTCATTGTAAGTTATTCAGTTCAATGATCTGAAGCACCTCCTTAAGTATTACTAGGGTGTTTTGTTACACCCTGTATTCAACAGTGGACGATGCGATGGCAGGCTGATGATGTGTAAGAAAAGCGATGACCCATTTAAATTGTCGTGCAGTAGAGAAATAAATACGGTCGCGAAGCGCCGGTACGGCTTTGGTCGGGCGCGAGAGACAGGTTGTGTAGAATATCTGATGTGGCTTAATTTTAGGCTTCTTTTGTTTTGAATAGCGTGTGAAGTAGGTGTGTTCCTCGATTTTGAAAACACTTATTCATTTTGAGGTATACAGGGTGAAATATTGATATCATTAATAAGCATCCTTTTAACCTAAGAGTCTACCCATCAAACTGTACAACTGTTACTATGGGAGCAAACCAATCGGAGCAACAAAAAAACTGCTTACGCGACTCTAAATGTATGGGACAGCAGATTTATTTTTTGCTCCGTTTGGTTTACTCCCATATTAAAAGTTGTTCAGTTTGATAGGTAGACTCTTAGTTTAAAAGGATGCTAATGATATCAATTTCACCCTGTAGAGATAGATTTATGTGGTTGGCTAGCCACTTATCGTTACTTGATGTCACTTTGTCATGTATTAGGCCGTATAGAATGAATGCTAAGCCGCGATCGCTGGAAACCTGATAAATAGATATAGGCTCGTAGACTAAGCTCGTAGATAAAAACACAACACAAAAAAATTACGTCAAACTCCGTTTATGTTATATCACATAGATAGAGCTATCTATGTGATATAATACAGATTTTCATTTTGAACTTTAGGCCGTAGCATGTTGCGCGTGATAAGGCTATATCACGACTTTTATCTCGTTCGTTCTCGCTCAAATAAAAAGAAAACGAATGTGCGACAGCGCCATATCACGCTGCCATACTACAAGTCCAATGCATAGTAGGCTTTGTATCATTTTGTAGATATACCAATCTTCTTATCGTGTCGACTTCAAATTTTGAACAAAGTCGCTAAATAGTACCTTGCCAGAAGTGGGCAACCGATACTGCACCGTCGCTAGCGGTCATGAGCTCCTCCTGCGTACAGGTGTTAGGGCACACATATACCAATAACTGATATTTATACCCTTTATTAACATTTTTAAAAGTAAATAATGTTATTTATATTATTTCATTTCGCAGTAGACGTAGATAATTAAATGAGCGAACGAGACGAAACACCGTGAATCATACTGAGAGAGCTTAGTCATTCGGAATAAATGAATTACGCCATTGTCTTAGACCGAAGCACGATGTTGTTGGAACATCTCTATTTGTGTTTACGTTATATTTTATTGAGTTTGGGATCTGCTGGTGAATTGTTAATATTGAATATGCTAAGAATTTCTCAGGGACCGAGGAGATCCGAGAGGAATATTTAAACTAATGGTGATTGTACCCACGACACTCAACAACGTTTCCCAAGGAACCTAACAAAAAAATTGTGGACTACCATCACAAAATTTTCGTTTCAGCTTACCGAACGTTCGTTTTTTGTTCGAGTTTCCCTTATGTTCCTTTGGGAAAGTTGTTGCCTTTAAAGTAATGCAACCGTCTAAACTTACAACCTGTATATCACTTCAAAGTATACTTATATTAAATTTTTTTATCTTTATCTGTGTGTCCACCAAGTATAATGAATTCGATTTTGCCCTGGAGTGCGATTTTTGAAAGTCATACGTTGAACTCAGCAGTAGAAAAGGTCATAATTACTATATGGTATCCAGTAAGGTATCATGTATATAGGTATCACAGTATGGTATCATGGTTCATAGTAATTTTGACATTTTCAACTGCTGAGTTCAACGTATGAGTAGTAAGAGTACTCTGTGGTATGAGTTTCAAAAATCCCTCCCGTGCAGCGTTGCAGCACTCGTAGTGTGTTACACGTGATACGGCTGTATCACGTCTTTTATCTCGTTCGTTCGCACGCAAATAGAAAGAGAGCTAAGGTGTGATAGCGCTGTATCACTGCGGCATGCTAGCTATGAAGGTTCTCTTTAATTTTTTATAATCGCCCCGAATTTTCCTTCTGCAATATGCATTCTTGCTGTATCTATGCAAAAGCTTCCATAGTAAACATTGTTTATAATTGTTTTTAGTACACATGTTCAACTTCTCATAAAGCTCCTTACACGAGTACTTTGTGAAAACCCTCAAGTCGCAGCTCGCAGTCTCTACAGTGAGCAATGACCTATTCAACCCGAGTTGTACTCCTTACTAGTAACAGGTATTAAGGAGTTAAGTACTGTACCTGTTACTTACATAACGTGCTTGTTAACTAAAGGTTGTGTTTTGAATTTATTTGTTGTATATTGTTACCAGGTGTTTCCTTTTCAAATAGGTACCTACTATATTGATTTAATATTCGAAGTGCTTTAAAAGAGCTTAGTATAGAGTAGTCGAAAAATAAAGAACATGGCTCGACAAGAAAGACATCATCCGAGTTTCATACATTTTTCGTCTGAATGTGAAAGTGCCGGCCAACAAAAACTAATGTCAGCCATTATTATGACATGAAAGCTGTAGCTGTAAGTTTTATTACATCAAAAATTGATGAAAAGGAAGATTATCGAACCTTAATAAAACCAAGGAAAATAGCCTACAATAAATACTAAAAAATGCTGAGACGGACAAGTTCTAACAGAATATAACCATTATATATAGCCTTAGCTAATTTCATCGAAAATGATGCATAGTGCATAGGTATGCTGGTTTTTCGAACCTACATAAAATAAATTTACACAAGCATTATTTTTTTTGGCCGGCACTTTTACATTTTGGACCAAATCGGATGATGAATTTTCTCTAATGGCTATTTTCTCTGTCTTGGTACAGCAGTGTCGCCGAAATTATACATGGTGTAAACTTATATTAAAGGGGGTACTTCCGATCATGAAACTAAACAACTTTCTCTATGGTGCAAACATTTAAATCGCGAAAATATATTTTGTTGTTCTAAAGCAAACGACAATAGCTACTCGTATAAATGTATGAAGCACCTGATTGTTTTTTCGCTATTTCGATGTCGGCTCAATTGTGAAAGTGGTTCAGTTTTATAGTCTGGAGCACCCCCTGTAATATGTATCGGATTCAATAATTCTTATATAAATTATTGCTATTTATAAATTAATGTTTCTCCTTCATCGTATCGCAACTAATACCTAGTAGAATAGATCGGTAATAGAAACCGAGGAGGTTAAAAAGACGAAAGGAAAACGCGGACAATAGTTTGTTTGTTTATCATTTAATATATTCCACGTGCGGTTGAACAAGTGTTCAACGTTTATTTACGAAATCGCCGAATTTAACTGAAATATTAGCGAGTTACACCCCACCGAGCCTATTAATACCGATGTATATAGGTACACTATTATAAAACTCTAACAGAAATGTGTCTGTACGTTGAAGATATTTACAACAAAAAGGTTATATATTTGTTAAGGTGTCCCTGACCACAGATTATTTAATAATTATAACGTATCAAATACTGTACTGCCCTGACTCCGTACCACAGATTTTTAAATTTTTATCGTCCTTTATCTGTTTGTTTATTTGTTCGGGCATCACGCAAAAACTACGGGACTGATTTTGAAACGGCTTAGGCGCAAAATGCCAACCGTTCGCAAAAGGTCCACTTCGTACAATGTCTACTTCGGAAAACGTCGCTTTCTCAGAATGTCGCTTTCGCAAAAGATTAGAATTAAAAACTGGTACCTATACTATATTTTATGATACGGTTTAAGATTTTAGCGTGCTACGGCCACGATGACCGGGAGGGAGAGCCTTTGCGGAAGAATTTGTCATAGAAGGCGACAACCGATTGTGTTGATTCTAATCGAAGCCCACAGACATTTTTAATTACTTGTGTCGAAGCCAGACACCACACGCCAACTATTCGACTTACACCTTCAATATCCTATGCAAATGATATGCGTCCAAATTGTAGGCACGCAATATCAGAGACATGGTAATACCTCAGAGTAATTAATATACTACGTACAACTAGGTAATACAGATCGAACTGAAATGTACCTACAGTGTTGCTGTGTAACAACAATTATCTCCACAGACGGAAGGATATCGGAGAAGCTTGTTATTCCCCGGGGATCCTGCCCATGTTAACTCATCAGTGTTTACTGCTGCAACTAGCATGTGATGTACTTACATACATCACATGTGTATCCCTATAGGATTGCTTTCAAAACGAATCTTAAGCTCAATTTCCGATTTTCCGAGTTTTATTTTATTTTATGCTGTCTAAGGTAAGCGCATATTATGATGGGCCGCGTCGCAGAGGAAAATCGCTTGTGTGATATGGCTCTTAATTCGTGGTTCCCGCTTTGAATGGACACCACCAAATTTCTTCTTGTGGATGTCGTACGAGGCAATTGAGGGATAAGGTTTCTATGGCAGGGTTTATGTCGGCATGTGTTGCATTAAAATTTTTAACCGACAAAACTACACGAATGAATAGACAAACAGAAAAAGAACCAGCCACCAATATGACAGGAAGGCCCAGCATGCCAACCCCGAGAAAACAACAAAAATGAAGATATCTCTGTTACTTTACGTGTGCCAAAGAGAGCGCGCATGGCATTTTTCTCGTTTCGTTGTCATGATAGCTCGACAGAATTATCTAAAGGTAAATAAACTGGCGAGCGGCGTCCAGGATCAATCGATAGCAGTCAGACATACTGTCCTAGTCTCGTCTAGACTCCAGCCAGACTTCTACTAGTTAGTAACATTAAATACGTTGCGAAAAACAAACAATGGAGGATTTGTCATTTTATTTGTACAAAGTACTTTCTAGATTTTTACGAGACACAATCTCTTGTGGTTCTTAGAATGGACAACCCCAATTCTTCCCGTGGGTGTCGTACGAGGCGACTAAGGCATTATAGGTTTCTTATGCAGTGTTTATGTGGGCGAAAGGCAAGCCATCGCTCACCATTGACATTGACACGGGTCATTTCATCCTGAAACTTAAATCCTTAAATATGCTGAAATCTCACTTGTACTCGTAGCATATTGAATTGTTATTAATACGTCCATTTTTAGTGTACCATCGTCAAACAAGGAATTCTTATAGTTAATTAATATCTTGGACAGTGTCACACAAATTATCTAGTCACATGAATCTAGCCTGGACTTGTATAATGATAACTAGACAACGATATAGAATACATATATAGATACAAACTTCGATCAAAATAAAATTAATGGATAGGATTAAAGCGCGGTAAGTTGAAGCAAACTACTGGTGCACTTGGTACATACAAACTAGCGCCATTATCTGTCAAATCTAGGGCACTTGCATACAAATTTGAAGTAAACCTTTCATTTGTTTTGCCTCATTTTTCTGGTTTAAAATGTTCGCGTAAGGCCTATCCATTCATTTTATTTTGATCTAAGGATACAAACATCCATGACTCGGGTACAAATATTCTTATTCGTCATACAAATATTTGTCCCTTACGGGATTCGAACCCGCGACCCCCGGCACAGCAGGCAGGTTCACTACAGACTGTGCTGTCGGGCCGCCAGGTAGTTCTTATTTTTAAGTGTATACATTACTTTTGTAATATGCTGTTAAACATTAAAGATAAGTGTATTTTAAGATAACATTTATTATACATTTTGTGACACTTTTTTGGTACAAGTGATTTTAGTGAAACTGTTTCTTTATTTGTATTTGAATGGACCTTTCTATTTAAGAAATATTTTAATTAAACGTACAGAATTTGCAAATGTCTCTGACACTTTGATTATGAAAAACAATTTGATTCAAATTAAAATTTGGTACGATTAATAAAAGTTTACTAGTTGAGAACGTTGAACTCTTTGTCATCTCGTATAGCTTACACCAACCCTGGCATTGAACCTGTGTGCGTCCCGAAACCGCAGCCTTCCGCCCATGCAGCGCCCCGGACTATCGCGGACTAACCACATTGTCACATGACCCGTCGACGAATGTAGCTAAAGGGTTTTGAAATAATTGTCTATGATGCCGTATGATTTAGAACAAACCGCCGCATGTTTCTCTGCGGATGTTGTACGATGCGGCTAAGGGATAAGGCTTCTTATACAGTGTTTTTGTGGGTGGATTAGCCACCTAGCAAAACTCTAATAGAAAAGAGGGCCTTGCTACGACTGCCTTGGTAGTCTGAACACAATGACCGTACCGTGACTCTACAGAAGAAGAATAGGGGCCTGGGTTTACATAAGCTTAAAAGCAGCTCTTCAATTGAGTTTTGAACATGAGTGACTGAAGAACCAGCGCTAAAATGAAGCCTCAGCATTGCTCGCAACTCAAGCACCTCTCGGTTGGGTGTCAGCAAAGAATACAATAAAGTTCGAACTCATTGAATTGCGCCGATTCATATTTTTCTCAGTTCTTGACGTTTTGAAAGAAAACTGCGTAGCGCTTTCCCTTGACCTACATTAGGGTTACGATATAAAGATAATTATAAAAAAACAAATAAGTACTCGACATAGACATATTACTCTAGCGATAGACCAGCTCGTTCAAACAAACAACATGTCACACAAAACAACACAAAATGACAGATTACGGTCTGTCATTGCCATAGTGACGAAGTTAAGGTGACATAGTAGAAGGAAATACGTTGGAGGCATCTTTTATTTTTCATGTTTCGACTAGATTTATACAAATTACCGAATTATAAGTCATACCTTAGTATTCTTGGATAGTTTATCTAGTGAAATCATCAATTAAATACACGATTGGAATTACTTCACTCGATAGAAAATCGTCACAAAGATGTCGTATTTTTTAACATTTTAAACGATTTTTTTCGCTTTAGAAGAACTTAAAGTAGGTTTCATTCTTTTTAATTTATACTCACATATTCACCATTGATTCTTCTAGTGAATTCATCAACAAAAGTTATAAAAAGTAATTCCATTATTTATTTATCCTCAAAAATACGAATGGCGTACCAAATATTCTCGGAGCGGGTCTTAGCGGGGCGCGCTCAGACGGCTTTTAGCCACGGTCGGAGACGGACGCTCGCCAATTTTTTATTTTTTGACTTTGGAGTACATCGACTCGTATAGTAAGTGGTTGTTACTAGTTCTGCCCACAAAAACGTCGATGTACAGCGGCCCCCGTCTAGGGTTGAACGAGGTAGACATATTGTGTCACGTTCGCTAAACGCTGACGTTTAGAGTTGCCACCTTAGCTTATTTTGAGCTAGATTTTGGATTTTTTAAACTCAACAGGGGAATACGTTTGTATGGCCAAAACGGTATCCGCCAATCCTCTTACCCAAAATGAAAAATCACGTGTCAAAAATCAATCTAAACAATTACTTACGTGATTAAATTGATATACTTAATCTCACATTAATATTTACAATATAAAAAGATGAACACTTTTCACACTAAATATTGATTTTTGACGATGGTTTGAAATACAATAAAGTGGTAAACAATTTTTATTTTTTTTGATAAGAATTTATACTTTCGGAAAGGCAATGGGAACTAGCCCTTAAAGCCTGGTCTTTAGTTATATTTTTCTTTGTTCTTAACCTAACCTAACTCTTGAAATGCAAGGGTGGTTCAAACATTCCAATTAGATGAGTTTTACACGAGGATTAATCCAAATCAAACGGAAGCGCCTATCTTTATTTCTCACTTTAACTGTAATATTGTTCTCCATTAATGGCACATTATTAAACTATATGTCAAATAAAGACGAAAATAGGAAGATGACAGCAGCAGGGCTACGAAACCTTTTCAGACCGTGATCGTTTTATAAAAAATCAAAATACCGATTGGCAGTGTTTGATAGAAGAATGTTATAAAAATACAAAATAATTATAGGAACATTATCTTAAATTAAAAAGAATGTCGTCTAAATTAAACACAAGTGCATGTTAATTTTAACATTTCACTCGTTCGGTGTTGATGGAAACGAAAGAAAAAATCAGTTTTGTGCTCACTAGGTCCGTAATTCCGTATGATTAAACCGGACTGAAAATCGATTTTGAGGGCGAATTAAACAAGTTTTCTTAAGCCTTGAACGACATCTGTAATCAATCAATCAATCAAATACACTTTATTCAAAGATGAATAACATCAATCCAAGTATTAAAACGTCCTTCACATTGTTTGTAACTACCTAAATCTTACTAATGCATTAACAAAAATCTCCCTAAAGTTACGGAATCGATAAAAACACGAAACACTGTAATTAATCTAACGAAAGATTGCAACACCACCTTAAATTCAAATTCAACAATGTTTTTCCTTGCCACATTGTATGTACATAATAGTAATGTAGACGTACGTAAGATCTTTATTAAGTATTTTTATCCTTCTAATGACTCAATGACAAGGATTTTTTAAAGGGGATCGAGCTTATTGTGCTTCCCCCAATCGTATTTTTCTATTTCTAAACAGTTAAAAAACATTTCCAAAAAACAAGAAAGCATTCATGCATGGCTAGCATAGATTTTTATCATTACATAGCGTTTTAACGAGAAAAACATCATGCGCGCTCTTTCTGGCATACGTAAATATAATAAGGATGTAGGCACATCTCGATTTTTATCATTTTCTCGGGGGTGGCATGCGAGGCCTACTGAATGGCCTTCAATTTAAAGGCTTATTACACTTGGCTAAATTTAGACGTCTGAATTTAGAAAGCAGTTAGAAACCTATTTAGAAGCTTCTAATCACACTTTCCTAAATTTAGTTACTGAATCACTTTTGTTTCTAACGCGAAGTAGTCTGACGTGTCGAGTAGGTACAAGGATCAATATATTATTGTAGTAAAGTTACGTACTATGGCCCCGTTTAATATATCACGTATAATAAATCACGTATAAACTGACCTTTTTCAATTCTTTCGCATAATTTGTTTTCAAATTGTCAATTTTTTTTTTAACGTTTTAACAGTAGCATTTTCGTCTATATTTTTATAAATACTGAGTAGAACTTCAAACCCTTCATTTCTTACACTTTTATTCATAAAATTTTTATCGTTTTTATCCCAAAGATAGGGCATTTCTTTATATACTTACTTAGTTCTAAGATATTCATTAAAGCTTCTTTCTCTTTCGACATTTTGTACACAGCGTACATACGCATACAAAATAACACACGTCCGCTCGCACGGCAAGAGCGCGACGACTGAAATCGGAGGCTAAATGCGATTACATTTTCCTAAATTCGTTTCTAATTAGGCTTCTAAATGATTTAGTCAGTCAGCAACTATACTTTTTTCTAAATTTAGAATCCTAACTGACTAAATGCGATTACACCTTTCTGAATTTAGTAACTTCTAAATTCAGACGTCTAAATTTAGCCAAGTGTAATAACACCTTTATCGAAATTCACTAAAGACCGTCGCTTACCAACCGTAGTCAGCCTTCATTGCCGGAATAGTCTTCAAGTAGGTACTACCGGAAGGTGTTCGCGTCTAAACCTGCCCTTAGAAACGAGTAGCCCCCTTGAATGTTAATGGAATAACTACACCTTAGTCATGGTTGCAGGGTATTTATCCAAGACAAGTGACCTTCGTCACTCCATAAAAAAATACTAAAAAAGTTGGAAGACTTCAATCCTGCATTCCTCAATACTTATACTTACCACCGTGAAAAACAAAATCAACTTTTTATTGTAACGCTAATTCAGAGTAGGTAATTCTCGTGTATCTCATCATAATATAACAATTTCTAATCAAAATAAGTGCTGACAATAATGCGTTCTCCAAGAGCAGTAAAAATAAATATTTTATTTATTTATTTGTAATACAG
Organism: Agonopterix heracliana; assembly: GCA_963693445.1. NCBI lineage: Eukaryota > Metazoa > Arthropoda > Insecta > Lepidoptera > Depressariidae > Agonopterix > Agonopterix heracliana. Next base: position 872,366 of record OY856307.1, read on the forward strand.
TAAAAACACAAGACACAATAACTAAACACCACAACCACCACCACCACCACCTAACTTAAAATAAACTCAAGTAAGCGTCTCCTATATTGTGCAGGTGTCAGTAGATGGAATACCATCAAGGATAGGTTTTTTGTCCTCAACAAGTGACAAGGATGAAGAGCAAGCGATGAAGCAAACATTGTGAGGAAACCTACTTACGCTGAAGAAAAAATTCGGATGCGTTATAATGAAGTCTACCAATCCGCATTCATCAATAAATATTTTTGAATTTGCATTATTGACGTTAGATATTTGGCGTATGCTTTCCAAAAATTTACTCAGCCGTTTCCTACCTACACAGCTAGCATGCCACCCACGACAAAGCGTTTAAACGAGAAAACCGTCATGCGCGCTCTTTCTGGCATACGTAAAATAATAGGGATGGAGGCATATCTCAATTTTTATCGTTTTCTCGGGGTTGGCATGCGAGGCCTACTGGAAGAGCCCACGCTTGGTATGTTTTGAAAATATTTTTTGGATTTTTTAAAACATTATGGCTGAAAGGTAATGGTATAGTATATTTTTAAGACCAACTCATGAAGCCCTTTTATTTAATATCCCACACGATAGGTTTCAGAACAAAAATTTATGACGTCATAATTCGTCATAATTTCATCTCGAGCGTTTCCGTGCTTCGGGTTTCGTTGTATGGGATACAACGAAAAGGTCGTTAAAAGAATATTTTTTTAATAAATCGAGTGTGGTGTCGTTGGATAGGTTTTGTCCAATGGAAGAAAACTCCTATAGAAACAATACGTTACAATGCTTGTGTCTCGAAATATTTGCGCTCAAAGTCAAAAATAGGGCGTACCCCCCTCTAACTTCTAAAATACAGGAGTAAAAAATCTGAAAATGTGACACAATATAGCTAGCTCTCTGTGAGTACTTTCAAAGAAAATTATAACGGAAGCTTTAGCCCAACTAGTTTTGGAGAAATCAAATAAAATATCGACCGTCGACCGCCGTGTCGGCGTCTATCAATAGATGGCGCTGAACGAAATTCAATCGCACTATTGTTTGCTTCTTGAGGATTTTTTAAGTTATTTAAGCTATGTTAAGAAAAGATTTTCATATTTACTACGGAACCCTACCTTGGGCGATTCTAACATGCTCTTGGCCGGTTTTTTATTTTTGTTTAGTAGTTGCCACAGTACCTCAGGCAGGACACAAGAAGGCATATTTTTCGAGGCTACGAACTTAGCACTAGGAAACTTGTCATCAGAGGTGTAGCTACCGCCGTATCTGCCGTATCAATTATACGGGGCCCCCGACGTGCGTAAGCAAAAATTAATAAATACTTCCCAAATTTCTTCATCAGCTATAAATGATTTAATAAATCAGTTTGCCGAAAAAAGGTAAGGAGAGTGTAATATTCCATTTGAATTGTTTGATTTTTTTTTGAGAAAGTGACAGATACTTAGATAATTATGATGAATAAATATTTCTTTAAATTTTATGAAAACATTTTTTTTCTTTTGTGAGAAATCTTTAGCCTTCATAAGGTACCCAAACAAATCGCCGAGGCACGCTACGCCACTGCTTGTCATTATTCATTTTAGAAATTAGTCGCCTAAATCCAGGCCTGTACGTGTGTTCTGTGTTACAAACTTTAAGTCTCTGCGCCTACTCTAGTACCTACCTCAATAACTTGCAAACACATTTTTTCTAGATTTTTCAGATTTAGATTAGAGACAAATCTATTCATAAATAAATACAACGATGCTCAATAACGATTTGAAAGAAGTTCTACTAATCTTAGTACATTTTTTAGAATTTTTAAAAATATTAAGGTTCCATATGGCTACTAGCTCCACCTGGCGGATATTTTTCATAACTATCTTTAAAAAAGCTTCATTGAAAGGAAGACGAACCACATGTGTGCACCACTGCTTCTTTAGGTCTTTCAACATCGTCAATCGCTTTGCAACATTGTTGTTTGATACAATTTTTCATATTTCTTTAAAGTATGTACTATAAAGAACCTTTTTTTCCTTCTTTTCGCCCCTATTTGTAATGGAGTATAGTATGATATTAATAGTTAGTAAAAAAATGATTTATTTAAATTTCCGGAAAAATCCCGGAATCGGTGGTCAATACGGTTGGCAACACAATATGAACCCAGAGCCGTAAAACTCTTTCCAAAAAAAAAAGTTGACGCGGGGTGCCACCCGCAGATGGGCGGGACTACTCTCCCGTCACTTCCTCTGCTTCACCCCCTCAAATACCTAAAGAGCGGCGCCGCATCACGTCTTAACTCGGGAACATCAATCAGGTGCGGACACCTCATTCAAGTGGAACATGTTGCTTCTATGCAAGGGCAAGTCTATCGCTAGAGTTTAAGTCTATGGTACTCGAGGACTTTAAACGTTCTAAGCTGTACTTTACTTCAAAATATAATAATAGTATAAATACGAATCAGTACCTAATACCTATGGTAGTTTGTTTGTGCAACACGTAAAAACGAGTGTACCGATAAAGATGAAATTTTGAGAAAAGCATTGATCATCGCAAAAATTAGTTATAATCGAGCCAACTTCCAGAGGTTGTGGGTTCACCATTTCGTCCGTTTTACATATAATATGCAGTGTCCATTCCGCCTGAGATATTCCAACAAATTTCTTTTCTCCCCTCCGGACGGAAAGCGTCAATTGTCGTCCCGCTGCGCTAAACGAAGTTGTCGCTTTCCACCTCCGTCGAGGAAAAAATAGTATACTAACCTCGGACAGTAAGTAAGAAAGGTCTCAGATCTCATGTAATTGTTGACCGAGGTGAAGCCGAGGTCAACAAACATGTGATCTGAGGCTTCGTGTCTATTCCTGTCCTCGGGGTGTAATCTACTATTACAAACCACCAAAAGAAGCAAGAAAATAGAAATCTAAATTTCGAACTCCTTATTACACTATGTATTTAGGTTGTACTAATTACAAAGTGGTACATACTCGTACATACACACTTTTACCGCGGAAACCCGCATCCGGTTCCAGTGTCATGGCGGACATTACAACAATATGGGTACCACTACATTAAAATAATACAAAACAAATACAAAGAAAGAGTTGTGATATTAACTATAGTAGGACAAACCTACTAGTATTAGGTTTGATTAGTAGTGCAATGGTTGGTCTAAGAGTATTGTGAAGCCAGCTGGCAGTCATTATTTGCCCTTATTATCCTTGGGGTCAGCGCAATATATCGTCTTTTTCCATCCATCTCTTTCAGTCGTCATTTCAGCGCTGACTTCTTGTTTACACGTCATGTCATCTTTCACACAATCCATCCATCTTTTCTTTGGTTGTCCTCTCTTTATGCAGCCATCCACATTCATATCTAACACTCGTCTTAATATGACACTCATCTCTCCTCGTCACATGCCACGATAAACGCAGTTTTTCATTTACACTTTCTCACTTTCAGTATACTCATTCCTAATCCTGTCCATTCTAGTAACACCACACATCCATGTCAAAATTCCAGTTGTTTTTCATCTAGCTAGCTTGCTGTACCATACAAAAAGTGAAAAAATTTTTAAACTCTTAAACCTTCAAGTTTTCATTCATTTTCTATTAGTTATTATGTCATTGGCTTACTGGTATGATAAATTACCAGGTACCTACCTATTTAGTTTTATTCATTTTTCGAATTTCATAATTAGGTTTGTAGATATGAGCATTTTAATTTAGGCATAGTGATGCCAAAATAATTGGATTTACAAAAATGAAGAGACGATGAACTAAAATGGAACAAGCCCATTTAACGAATTAAAATGTATTTCAAAAGATACGTGCAAGTCTAGCATGTCACGCACGAAAAAGCGACAAAACGAGAATAATGTAATGGGAGCTCTTATTTCGATTCATACGTGACAAAGATGGAGGCAAATCTCTATTTTTATCGTTTTCTCGGGAGTGGCATGCTAGGAAGGCCTATCGGTTCTGGTAAAGATATAGTATTACGAATAGTTGCATGGACATTATTTCATAGCAAACTATGGGTGCCTCGGTGACCCGTGATAAAATGCGTAGGCATTGCGGGCACTCTACATTCCTTAACGAGTGCATGATCGACTCCCATACCGAGGGATGTGATTTTGCATAAGCATATGCTCACGACTATATTCCCCGAGGGGGTAGTCAGAGATATTCTGAAATCTCAGAACATCCACGTTTCACCAGTAGTACCGAAACTCTGTCCAGTGTGACGGGAGGTGAGCCCGTCGCCACATAATGGACAGTGTGGGTACAATACATGCCTCGAAATTGAAGCATGCAGGTGTATGTGATTGTGGTAGCTGAAAAATGTTATTGTGGGTACTAAGTTAGGGTTTATTGGCCCAAAAAGTACTTACGGTAGTAAGTACTGGTGAAACGTGGATGTTTTGAGGTTTCAGAATATCTCTGAGTGAGCATAATTATGCTTTATGCTTATACAAAATTGCAATTTTGGCAAAAGTAGCCAAAATTGCAATTTTGTTGCTAGATCAGTAACGGGTAGATTTTAAGTAACTTTGTAAGATATAGTGGGACTAGGAATTGGGAACCACATTATACTATCCGGTTTTGGAGATTTATCGCATATGGAAATTTGAACATTCTAAGTGTCTGTATGCATTTATTATTGACCTAAATATTACGAGTCGATTTTGCTGATTATCAAGCCAACACTCTCCGTTTTTGCTGCCGTTTTGCCAGTCTGTTCTGGACCGACAAGCACAACGTCGTCGTCGGCAAATAGTATATACCAGGGTGTCTCTTCCTGAATGCCGAAGCAACCATTATCAGCAGGAAGAGGTATGAACAACAGTCGCCTAACATTGACTTATAAGAGTTTATTTTCGTCCATCACTATAGTCCCTTTGATGTTAAAAAGGGATTTCAAACTATCCCTATAATCAACGGAATTGTTACCCAATCTGTCACGTGTACGGAACACTAAATGTTTACAGCGCCAGCCTACTGACCCAAACTGGAAGAGTCCATTGCGAAATAACCATTCATCTACGGATTTAACTGCAACAGATGCATTATACTACGCCATCCGACCGATTTGTGAAGCCAGCTGTTACATTGATAGATATTCGAGGAATCACTGTTTTAAATCGGTGGGGTAATACGGGAGCCGTAAAATTGTTTTGTACACATTTACTGATTACTTACAGATTGAAGAAAGTTATGAAATTTCAATGTATTTTGATCGACACTGGTTTTTATAGGATGCTAAAAACTGATCTAAGCCTACATTAGTGGTTTTATTTGTGGGAGATTTGACCAAAATTAAGGAACCAACAGGGAGATTGATTTTTTAATAGCTGTAAGATTGAATTAGTAAATCATGGAAGAATTAGGTATTGTATTTTAATAACGATTTAAATGACAGGGATATGATGCAGGTTGGTTTATTCTATTTGACGATTCAAGTGCAGATTTATTTACTGTAATTTGTATTCTTAGAAAAAGTATATGTCTAGAATGAGCCTCACACTTGTTCCGTATAAAACAAAAGGGGCTAACTTTCTTAGGTTGGTGTGCGTGAGGCGCCATACTAATATGTATGAGTGCGTGTATATGTATAGGGTTTTGGAACCAGTACTGGTTCCTATTTTTTTCGACGCTTTCGTAGCTTTGACTGTCTATCTTGATAATCTAATTTTGTATTGTTAATCGTCAATCTATCTGTTGTTAATTGTGCTTATATTTGAAAATTTTATTATTTTCATTGTTTAAATCAATAAATCAAACCACATGTCAATTTTCCAAATACACAGTAACTAGCATCATAAAGAATAATCTCACTAAGCGCGCGGTATTAGAAACCAGAAAGGAGCAAATCAAAATTTCTATACAATATCGTAAAACAGACATTGACCTCAACGATACTTTAATTTTTAAAAATAACACGTTTCACATTAGTATCGCGAAAAAACGCATTCGTTCTGAAGTCAGCGATGACAAACACCGCAAAGGTCTTAGCAGGAGAGCGATTTTTGAAAGTTACACGTTCAAATCAGCAGTCGATTTTTTTCAATTGCTATGGAGATTATGCATCATTCATCATCATGATTTTGAACGTGTGACTTTCAATAATAGCACTCCTGGTCTGAGCGGATATTGCGAGCGCATTCAGACAATTTCAAACATCGAATAAAATATTTACCAAGCTCTGTAACCTACCAGGAAGGTTAGACCCTCTGCTAACCTACCCTGAATTAATGACACATTTTGTCTGAACCCAGAATATACTAAATAAACAGAAAGGTAAAGCAATCTTGTTTCCAACACGCAGCCAGTGAGTAAACAGAGTTTACAGTGAAAACAGTTGTTCAATCCAATCATATCAATTCAATAATTAAAATACAGAAACATATTGGTGCAAAGACAGCCTGAGTGAAGTAAGTAGGTAGGTTCCGAATATCCAAGTTCTTAATTCTACACATTTTTGACGGCCAATCTGTTCAGCATGGAGAGCTCGTGTAAACATCCAAATCTGTGATTTTGAAGCGAGTAGGCGATCACAGCTATTATAGATGCCAAACGTGTTGAATTGAAAGCCCGACCACCAGCGAGCGGCTATACAATATTATTACTATGAGAACGAAGTGCTTACGTGCCCGCTTCTCTTCTTCTTCTCATCGAGTGGGCTGCAAGCCCGCCCGCTTCTCTAAGAAGATTGGCTATGTTAGCAACATGAGACGCCACGCCAACAATGGTGTTGAAGCAGTCGCCGTGGCCGAAATTGATCAGGGGCCCCAGACAAAATGACATTCTATTGGCGTTGACGCTAGTAGAAAATGACAGAATGTATGGATTTTTTTATGTTTTCTACTGTCGTTTACGCTAATCGAAAGATACTTTGTCTAGGGGCCCAGGAGCGATACATACTCTCGAGAAAAGGTACGACAGTGCCCGTTGGCTTGGCTCATTGGCCGTGCCCCCAGATAAAACGTCGAAAACAGAAATAAATAAAATATTTAAATAGAGGTTGAGACCTTGAGACCTTGCTCGAATGAACTCACTTATTTTCAGACAATTCCAATCTTCATTACTCCATATTACTTACATCATAATTATGACGTTTTAAAGAAAGAAAAATGATAAAAATAACTTTCTCTTGCTTTTAAATAATATAACCACTTATGTTATTAGTTCCATTGTACTGCTTTTACTATGCAAACACTTTTTATACATTTTTCGACGTCACTACTACTACGGTCACAGTATACTCGATGATTCGGGAGGTGGACGACAATAAGCAGTTTTGTTTTTCGTCACTCGCACTCAATCAGCAAAATAGCCTCTTTTTGTCAGTGCGGGCCCGTTTGCATGAAGTGTTCAGTTCAGGGTGTGGTTATGGCCTTATACGACACCAAAAAGAAGTGGAAAAAAATGAATGACACAGACGACTTGCGCCGACACCTCAAATAATGGGATAAGGGCAGGAAGAAGTAGATTGCTATTGTATAAATTTATAATGTGACTGAATAATAGCCTTTTCTAAGTAATACTAATTATAATAAGTAAATAACTACTGCGGTAACCTACCTCACGTTTGTAGATAGTAAATAAGTGTTAAAGTCATTAACATTTTTAAAAAACCACTTACTAGTAAGTTTAACAAAGAATATTTTCATCTTTTTCGAACAAATTACTTACTTACATTCTTAGAAGCTGGAACTTACCTTTTTATACAACCATCAAAGATAAGATCATAATATGATAATTCATTAACTACAGGGTGTTAGGGTAAACAGTTGCATTACTTCCTAAGCGACCTATAGGAAATTAGCAAAAAACCTTTTGGACGTTCCATACTAAATGCAATCAGCTGATCGAACGTTTGTATGAAAGGATGTTTTTTTGCTAATTCATCTTATGTTCCTTTGGGAAAGTTATTTAGTATCATGAGCATCATCACCTATCAAGCAGGTATTACCGTTAGCGCGATCCACACAAACGAAGTTTGATGATATTTTGGAAGTAAAATTGATAACTCAATGTTCGACACTATCTAGAAACCAATATCTGTGCTTGCCATTTGTGTTTCAAAGTTATCGTGGCTCAAAGTTTCCATTCAAATCTTAAATTAAACCTAGCAATGAAACTATGTTTTTCACGTAAATCTGACAAATGTGAAGCACAGATATTTTTTTCTAGATCGTGTCAACAATTGCATTTACTTTGCTTGGTTAATATTAACACTAGGACAGATCTTCGTTTGCATGCAACGCGCATTAGCGCTATCAATAAACTTGTCTTAAAGTAATGCAAGTGTCTACCCCGTAACGCCCTGTATAATACTAAACATCAAATCTATGTCAAGTGATGTAAACCATTCCCACTCTACCTACTACATTTAAGTAAAGATGTGATGTAAAATTCAAAGAAAACTGTCAAAATACTACAGGATTTGTGCAATACCTGGTTTCTAAAAGTTTCACATTCTACGTTAATTCAAAAGTGCAAAAAAGCGTGTAGGAAATATACAACGTATTAGCAAAATAAAATACGAATAACAAGGTGTAACATAACACCATAGCAAAATTTAAAGAAATACATAGTTTAGTTTGGGTTGGACCATCAAACTGAACAACTTTCACTATGGAGACAACATGTAGAAGTAATTTAAAAAATCTGTTGTTTCATACAAAACCTTAACAATTTGACTCAAGTGTATGGGACAGCAGATTTTTTTTTTACTTTGTATTCATAGTAAAAGTAGTGCGTTCAGTTTGATGGTCAAATAAAATTGAACTCTCTAAACTATACCACATATTACTAGGGACTACACATAGGAAGTAATTAAAAAAAATACAATTTCAAAATATACATAAAATGTTGATAAGTTATGAATTCATTGCAAACCTTTTTTTGCGGTCATTTGTTAACACGTTGTACCTACATCAGTTTCTAAACTAACGAATACACCAACTACAAAAAAAGCGGATAGATAAAAACTAAAACAGACTTAATCGAGCCCGATTTCACTACTCGTCATCCCTTGCCCAAAAACCGGTTTGACACGTTTAAAAAAAGAGAAAAAAAACAACCACTAACTAGCACATCAATGCATTCAACAGTCATGCCAGAGTGACTAAGTAACACAATGTATAATAAAAATCGTTCGACGCCTATCTAAAAAAAAGTTAAAAAGATATGCTACGTGATTCAATCGCATACAAGGTTGAAAAGGACCTGTTGAAAGGTAGATGCCACTCTACAACATATAGTAGGTAGGTTACACTGTATAAGGTGTGAGTTGTGTTTGTTAAGTTTGATCAGGAGTATAATATCGATTAGCGCAACATTTGCGTCTCGGTGACGCACGAGTAGAGCAACATTATGTGTCTGCGCAAAAATTGTGGTACATTGGTGATTAAATGGATAGATAACACCACAACACGATTATCCGTTTAAAACAGTACTAACACACAAGTAAACAAACGAAAGGGAAAATTTAATAATATCGAGTAGCGCAACATTTGCGTTGGTGACGCACGAGTAGCGCAAAAATTGTGGTACATTGGTGATTAGACGGATAAATAACACCACAACACGATTATTCGTTTAAAACAGTACTAATACACAAGTAAACAAACAAAAGGGCAAATAGAATCATTAAATATATACATAATATATAGATATTTTGATAGTGACTCTAGAGTTCTTAATGACGTCAGCATATTACTGAGAATCGTATTCATAAAACAAGTGGATCGTAAATTAAAACATACTTTACGCCTGTTTTACATTCGGACCGCTTTATTTTAGAACATAATTATAATTGTTTACACCGATGATGTTAGTGCACATAAATTACACATTTTAGTGTAATGATGACTTAATCGTTAAATTATCTTTTTTATTACGGCAGCAAACATAACTTTTGAAGAGTATTTATAACAAACTTTTTTCATTTTTTTAACCATATGGTTTAAAGTAAAGACTAAACTCTAAACAAAATGAATAATTCAAGTATGTCGTGAAATAAAAAATTCCTTACAAAGCAAACAAAATCGATCGAGAAATTGGCGCAACATGATTTCTTTGTCATTTTTAGGGTCCCTTACCCTAAGGGTGCTAACGGGACCCTATTACCAACTAACTAGACAGATAGACAGACGGACGGATGGCATTCCGTCCGTCTGTCTGTCTATCTGTCCTACCTATAAATGGATGTATCTATTGAACTGTAATAGCAAGACGGTTGAAATTTTCACAGACTATGCGTTATTGGATGATTATTGGTATATTACGGCGGATTTGCTGTCAAATGCCTAATTTTAAAAATGCGAATTTATGTTTGTTTGTAATATAATTCTTTCACTATTAGAATGCTACATTATCCCCGAATAACATAGGCTATATGAAACGGCCAAGAGTGTGTCGGGAAAAACTAATTCTCGGTACGAAGTTCGCCGGGTCAGCTAGTAATTAATAAAGGTTACAGTAGAAAAATTTAAGGGGTTATACAAATTACGTGTTTATTCAAACTTTTTCTTATGGTAACTTACAATACTTAACGGTCAAACTTGGTTTGATTATAGTAAATACTCTAAGGTAAAACAACAAATCATAAAAATCGATCAAGTGTGTGTCGGGCTCACGCTAAGGATCTATGAGAAATACATTTTTTTGGTTATAGTGTACAGTGGTACGGAAACGGAACCCTACGTGCAAGAGTTCCGACTCGCTCTTGGCCGGTTTTATTGGGTAGTTCGGCATTATTTCACAGTGTTAATTTTTGTTTTAGAGGAAAGCCGGTATTGCTGGCCTTGGCACTGTTTAATAAAGTTAATATTTATATTGTATGCGCTTGTGATTGTGACATTGGCACTATCGACATTTGGGTACGCTACGTGCGAAATTAAATGCGTTCATTAAAAATGTTGGTGCTAAAATAATTAGTCGATTGCATATCGATGTTGAATAAAATATGTTTTTTTTTTGGGTTAGTTAGTGTTCCGTACCTAAAGTGTGCCAACGGATCCTATTACTAAGCCTTTGCCTTGCCTTTATTATTATTAATTAGCCTTTGCTGTCCGTCCGTCCTTCTGTCCTACAAAACGCTGTGTCTATTGAACCGTCATAACTAGACAGTTGAAATTTTCATAGAACGTGCGTTATGTGAGGAATAAAAAAAAGTAAAAATACATAGAAGAATTTTTTTTTTAATACTCTATCGTTATTTACAGCTTAGGTACGCATCATATGCTACTTATTCCCCTCGGGGCTAGTCAGCCCCGCTACTGTTTCATTCAAAAAGTATAACTGCGGTACCTAGACAGCCAAATTTTTTTTATACCTTGGCTCCATAGTGAAGCTGTTCACTTTTGATGGTATTATACCTATGGTGTTCTCTAGTAAGTTTACGTTGGCCGGAGTAAAGACAATCTGTTCAAGTGGGGTTACACAGACGGGTCGGACTTCAGGTGTCAGTGCGGTGGGTGTTACTCCTCAGACTATGGCCCATCTCGTCTCGTATCCTGCCTTCCGGACACCTGCACGGCTAGCATGCTACCCACGACAAAGCGTTTAAACGAGAAAAACGTCATGCGCGCTCTTTTTGGCGTACGTAAAATAATAAAGATGGAGGCACGTCTCGATTTTTGTCGTTTTCTCGGCGGTGGCATGCTAGAGGGGCTGCACGCGAACGGAGCTCATAGACGCTGCCGATAACGCTATCCGCGTGCCGAAATACTCGACTCGATAGAAGAAGAAAGGAAAGATCACAAGAAACTTCGGAGCGCGCCCATACAAACGAAGTATATGGTTATATATTCAACTAGCGACCCGCCCCGGCTTCGCACGGGTGTAATGCACATATAAACTTTCCCCTTGAATCACTCCGTAGCGTAGTTTTAAAAAATCTAAGCATACATAGGGACAGACAGACAGCGGGAAGCGACTTTGTGATACATACTAACCAATTAAAGTTATGATTTTTATCTTATCTTATCTTACCAATAGTATTGAAAATATAACCAGACTTCGTTTGTATGGAGCGTGCTCCGAATTATGTCTCCGTTAAATCTTTTCAGGGGCCTACGAAGACGATGATGATATTATCGCAGGTAATAGAATCGGCGCAACAAATCCGAAACGTTCCGGTCGTAGGTAGGATCGGAACCGGATGTGGCGAACCCTCCGGATGCCTTGACCTACTTCAATCCATACCCGGATGGATAAGACGGTGTTCTATGATCCATCGACCGTCAAACATAGTTCCACATCAGATGTGACACATTCTATAAATATTATAAAGGGTCCAACTTAACGTGCTGACGGTTTTTAAGGGGATGATCAGACCATCAAACTGAACAACTTTCTCTTCAGGACCAAATACGAAATCGCGAAAAAAAACTGTCTTATAAATTATTTTGTATCACACAGGATTGCAGTTTTGTATGGAGCAGCCGATTTCAACCTTGGTCCCTTAGACAATTTTGTTCAGTTTGATGGTCTGGTCATCCCCATAAAAATAGACAGCAGACCCTGTATATGTTACAATACATTATTAACGGGTAGGTACCAGAAATATAAAGTGCAAGTTAAAATATATTTTCCAATACCATTAAAATTTAATTAAAAGTGGGAAAGTACGTAAACGTCCGTCGTGTCTATCCCGCGCGTGACAGGTTAAGCTATTTCAGTAGTAAAATAATTTTAACCCGTCATCGGTGTCGCGGAAAATAAAGGGTTAAGTGTAACGTTCGCAAAGAGAAATTGTATTTTTAATCTGACTAACGTTACTTTAGTCTGGAAATGGAACAGAAAATGTTCGCGCGAAATGGTGAATTAGAAAGCATTAATCAAATAACTTTACTATAGACGTGAGATCCTGTTGGTATTTTCAATTTTAAATTAGTTTTTTTTTTAATTCGACAGAAACATCTCTCCAGGGAATATCAACAAGGTTGAGGACCGCAAAAGCGTCCATTTAATATAAAAAAAGAGCAACATACATTAGTATACTAATATGACCTACTTAGCTTCCAGTAATAAGTATGGTAAGAACAAAGTATTATAGACTACGTAAATAGCAACGTATAATTAGAAAGCGTTCCAATATGCGAGCGATCCGCAAAAACGACTATGTATTTTTCTATCCGATATTAACCAATATCTGAGTCAGATAGTTTCTCCGAAATAATTGTCCAAGACTAATGGACTGAGTACAAAAGTGACTTCAACTTGAATGAGTTGTTTTTATTTTTTCTGTGTCAGTAGATCAAACACCTGACGGTTTGTGAAGTCTTCACACTTGTGAGTTACACTGAAAATTATTTCGTTGTATCACATAATCACAATTTTGGTTATGGGTATGGGTTAGCTTGGGTTGCTGGGAAAAGCAAGTCACTAAAGTTTGTATTTATTTAACAAAACATGTTTTTCAGTGTAATTCTCAAGTTTGCGTTATAGCATATTAGTCTTTTTTTTTCTCAGTGTACCATATCACGACTTTTCATCTTAAAACCTACGATTAAACAATTGCAACCCTAAAGGCTTGGTAGTTATAACAAAGTTTATGTCTACCCCAGGAAATGCAGACGAAATAAACAATCTTAATAAGAAACTATCTACATAGCGATATTTTAAAATCAATGAAAGCACTTATTACGAAACAGCACTTCAGAATCTGATGTACTGCGCTTCAAAGCAGTATCGATCTTAACACGTTGATATAAGTGTTCTATCAGGGGACACGGTATGTAAATAGTATGTGATTGTGATGGACTTTTGTGGAACATCTCCCGCCCTATATCTGCCGTGTAAGTGCCGCGCTCATGCTGCTGTTTATGTTTTGTTTTTAGGGTTCCGTGGGAGATAAAGCTAAGTGAATCTATTGACACAGATCCTCAGTAGAAGCTTTGCTTTGTGATGCAAGAAACTAGGATCGTTGGTGATAGAGTCATAAGAATTTCAACTATTATAAAACTGTAACAGAAGTGTCTGCACATTGAAGATATTATAAAAAGGGTATTATACGGTTTTTAGGTCACCCTGAATCCAAATCACAAATTTTTGTATTTTTTGTCTGTTTGTTTGTTTGTTCGCGCATCACGCGAAAACTACTGCACCAATTTAGATGAAACTTTTTTGTTTGAAAGCTTATGAATTAAACTTAAAGTCTGGTATATTATTTAACCCGTGCGAACGAAGTCGCGTGTAAACTCTCGTAGTTAATAAAGCTATCTATGTGTTATTTAATTTTGAATTTTGAGTCAATATTGCCTTTACTTTACTTTACTTTGACGAAACGCCAGGTATACTTCTGCTGTACAGGGTACTATGAATAATCAGACCATGAAACTGAATAACTTCTCTATAGCACCAACATCGAATTTGCGAAAAAAAATCTGTTTCGTATGAAACAGCTGATTTCTTTTTCGCGATTTCGGTGTTGGTGCTATAGAGAATGTTTTTCAGTTTCATGTTCTGATCATGATCTTAAAAAACCGTCAGCAACTCAGCATACTATAATATAGCTCTGCGGAATTGACTTAAAACAAAACCCTAGGTTCAAATACAACTAATTTTGCACAAGAAAGAACACATAAGGAAGCTCGAGCTTCAACTAGCAGTACTGTACGTAGCTAATTAATTATGTAAGGAACCATAAAAACAAACAGCCAAGTCTTTCTCCTAAACGATGATGGTTGTTTTTTTTATGCGTAACTCATTCTCTGACAAGCCTCGGGCGTGAACGTGAACGCATGCGCATGGTAATCACACGATATTTAAATACGCACGCAAGATGGCTGCCATAATTGTATTCGTAACAACAATTTGATGTATCATCTATATTTATAGACTAGTAATACAAATATAAAGTATTAAAAACGGACTGTAACATTCACTCAGTTGCAGAAACGCTCATTAGAGTTAATCCCCCATTAAATCTCTTGCTAGCTTTAACTACGTCAACAAGACAAAAAGTGACAGCAAGAGATTTAATAGAGATTAACTTTAATGTGCGTTTCTGCAACGCAACAAGAGAACTAGATCGATAAAACAATCAATGCTCAAAAAATTCTTCTTCCATACAAAACTGCAAACCTACTCGAGCCAAATGTATGGGACAGCTGATTTTTTTTTTGCGATTTCATAGTTGTTCCCATATAGAAAATGGTTCAGTTTGATGGTCTGAACATCCCTTTAAAAAGTGTCAGCATATTAAGAAGGACCCTGTATAGGCTGCTGGTGATTATGATTTATTTATTTTGAATACTTAACTTTTTGTTTATAGCAATAAATCTTGTTTTCAACTTGTGTACATAAAAAGGGATATCATTGTTATCTAGACATCTCCGATCAAGGTTAGGCGACACAATAGAAATAGCTTCGCGTGTAGTAAGTACCAACATTAATAACCCTATTTGTATCTGATGACTATGAATTGTGTGTGTGTGTGTGTCATGTAATACAGTGGCAACTACCAATCTAACAGTGTAGTTACTGTTAAACACGCTATTTTACAACCTTAAAGTACCGACAACCTGCGCAAACGTCTCTCAAAGTATTTACTGATTTACAAACTGTCTTGGCACTTTTCAAAGCAAGCTATTCCATTCGCTTCACCTTAAGGCTGCTTTTCCACCAGACATGTGCGAGGAAGCGAGGCGGTGAGCGAGGAAAAAATCGGACACTGAGAATGCTTCAATTTCCCAATGACGTGATAGAGCGAGCGCGCTATTGGCGGATTATTTCCTCGCTCACCGCCTCGCTAACTCGCACATCTCTGGTGGAAACGCAGCCTAAGAGGAAGTCACAACAGACGAAGTTAGATCTCTCTGGTGGAAACGCAGCATAAGAGGAAGTCACAACAGACGAAGTTAGATCCTATTTTCAGTACTAACTAATTGAAGTCAGTAAATTTTTGTATACACGATCTGGAGTGCGATTTTTGAATCTCATTCGGTGAGCTCAGCAGTTGAAAATGTCAATATTACTATGGAGATACGCATCTTTTTACTGCTGATTTGACTTTAAAAAATCGCTCTCCTGTAGTGTGATTTTTGAAAGTCGACTCAGCAGTAGAAAGATGCATATCTCCATAGTTATTTTGACATTTTCAACTGCTGAGCTCACCGAATGAGATTCAAAAATCGCACTCCTGGATATATTCTCTGTACCTATGGTATGTCATGTTTCTGTTAAAATGCTAGGTTTCACAGTTTTAATGCTAGGATTTAAACTTAAATTAATGATTTGTATTGAAATCTTTAAGCTATTGCAACATCTAAGAAACTTTATATTTTAACGAAAATATGATAAAATCACTGGTTCAGAGATTAGATTTAAGATCGTGTTCAAAAACTTTCATTGACTATTGGTTACTAACCAAAACATACTCAATTAAACTTTGTTTGTATACATATAGAGCACTAGAGGGCACATCCTCTTAAATAACTTACGTGAACGAAAGAGACAGCTTGCTGAGACTAGTGCCAAATATTTTACAAAATGATTTTTAATTTTAATTTAATTTAATTTACTAAGTATCTCTGTTTGATTGAAGTTTGGGAAATATCAAACTAATTTGCGTCCTCTGCATTTTACAGAGGTTATGTTTATTTTCTGAAAACAAACATTGAGGCAAAATATTTGTTTTCAATTTACGCAAGTTCTATTGAAATTGACCATATGAATAGAACTAACTAATGATTCGACACAGTCACTGTTCATTTCACAATGCAGGGTGTAACAAAACACCCTAGTAATCCTTAGGGGTGTGCTTCAGCCCATGAAACTCGACAACTTTCACTTTGAAGCCAACTTCAAAATCGTGAAAAAAAATCAGCTGTCCCATACAAAACCGCTGTACCCACTCGACTAAAATGTATGGGTCAGTTGATTTTTTTCGCCATTTCGATGTTGGCTCCATAGAGCAAGTTGTTCAGTTCGATGATCAGAAGCACCCCCTTAAGTATTACTAGGGTGTCTTGTTACAACCTGTAAGTATAACTTTAAAAGTTGTACAAAATACCATCTAGTTTTAAACACGTAAGGCGTAAAACAGCGTGCTCAACAAAACCAGCTAGTCCCAGATACCTGAATGGTATCTCTTCTCATTGTGTGTGACGCGGCGGTGGGTGCGGCGGTTCCTCGTGTGCTGGCGACTGCCGCCGCCGTCGCCGCGGGGCCCGCGCGGCGGCTGGCTTCCTGCTGCCAGAGTTGGGCCCAAGTCAACATGGGAACACACCACAAATGCTAAAACTACAAAATCTAAAGGAGGAAGCAGGAGTATACCAATTCTTTAATTGAATTTTACTGCAAAACATCGCTGTTCTTTTTTTTTATTTGGTGGTCAAGTCGCTGGAAAGAGGTCGTAAATGAAAAAAAAAGATAACAAAAATTAAGTACTCCGTGACAAGAATCAAGGATAGACACGCACTTTATTCGTAGAAGGTAAGTATACTTGTAATGTAACGTAAGAAATGCTTAATGTAATGCAACCATGTATAATACCAACTATGACTTTTTAAAACTTAAAGAATTGTCAGAGGTGCTTCAGTCAGACCATCAAATTGAAAAACTTTTACTATTAGATCAAACCAGAAATAGTAAAAAAACCTCTGCTGTTTCATACATTTAAAACGAATGCATTACTGTTTAGAAAAGCAGGTTTTTTGTGCAATTTCCGGTTTACTCCTAAAATTAACGTTGTTCAGTTTGATGGTCTGAACCAACCTCTGAAAATTTTGAAAGAGATTACTACCTCTGATATCTTTTTCAGTAAAAAGCAGAGAACTCTCGCCGAGAACGCACGAGAAAGGCCGAGAACGAGTGTGGATTATGTACTGCATTTATTTTTCGCTATTTCGAAGTTTGCTCTTTAGTGAAAGTTGTTCAGTTTGATGGTCTGAAGCAACCTCTGTTGTATTACTAGGGTGTTTTGTTATACCCTGTATTGTGTCGCCATTCGGCCGAGTCACACATTATATTCTATAGTTAATACTACCGGCTGAGCATGGGGCCTCATGCGTATATCGCTAGTCCGTCCGTCCATTCGTCCGTCTGTCTATCTGTCCTACTTAATTAGGGCTGTAACCTTTGAATCGTAATAGCTAGACAGTTGAAGATATCACAGAATGTTCGTTATTATGTGGGGATTTGCTATCAAATAATAACAATGACAAAAGGTAAAAAATTAAGGGGGGTCCTTATACCAGAAACTCGTTTTTATCAACGTTTTTTCCTTCTCACTCTATCGTAAAAACTTAATACAAGGTCAAACTTGTTATGATTATAGAGCAATCTCTAAAGTATAATAACAAATAATAAAAACCGGTCAAGTGTGAGTCGGTCTAGCGGGAAAGGTCCCGGAGAAAAGAAAACGTTTATATTGTGCGGTGGTGTGGTAGGGATCCCTCGGCAGGCACTTGACTTTTATCGATTTTTAATTTAAATGAACGCAGACGAAGTCCGCTAGTTAAAGTAATAACTAAAACGTAAGGTCTCAAATGGTACGTAACCTAACGCCATACATGCAACACTTAACAGTTTATCAGCTGCAGTTCATCGACCTGACCGATAAGACAGTATCAGGTGGCGCAATGCAGTCCAAAACTGTTGGTCTAGCACAATCGATATGACGTGTAGAGTAGAGTAGCGTGGGGACACGAAAAACATGCTCGTATTATTGACTCGACATAGAAATGTTAAGAGGATGCGAAGCTTGCAGACTCCGTACAAAATATAACATTTTACTTCCGGCTTACGGTAGTATACAAGGTGTTACAAAAATACAAATAAACCTTTAAGGGGGTGGTATAGACCATCAAACTGAACAACTTTCACTATGGGACCAACATAAAAATCGCGAAAAAAAAATTGATGTTCTATACTCTACAAATCGACTAGAGCTAAAATATGTATGGGATATAAAAATTTTTTTTTGCGATTTCGATGTTGGTCCCATAGAGAAAGTTGTTCAGTTTGACGGTCTAAACAACCCCCTTAAGAGTTTCAAATATTTATTGTTACTTATGAAACACCCTGTATAGTTCTACATAGTATTAGACTTGTTTTCAACCAGGCATTTTTAGTACTAAGTTAGCATGTGATAAGGTCTAAGAACGAATTCGACCTAATTAATTGTATCGAACTCGAAACTCGCTTGAAGCGAAAGGTCTTTGGTAACTTGTTTTTGACGTCACATCACAATTAAACTAAACGCGCCTTGAACACGGATATTATTTTTGCATTCATACTTTTAAGAGATAGTCCTTGCAGAACGCACAAGTTACATCCTATTCTCAATTACTAACCAAGTCAATGAAATTTTTCAACCACCATATACAGGGTGAAATTGATATCTGCATCATTTTAAACTAAGAGTCTGCCCATCAAACTGAACAACATTCACGATGAGAGCAAACCAATCGGAGCAAAATAAAAATCTGCTATTCCATACTAAACTGCAACGCCTACTCGACTCAAATGCAATCTGAACAACTTTCCTTAAGGAACATGTGTCGAAAAAATACAAAAATTTTTGGACCTCCAACAGGGAAAACTGTTCAGATTTTAAATAAATCTGTCTAATAATGCGGATAGTACTAGTAATTACTATGTGCTAATAGTAAGATTTGTATAGAACTTAGAGCCACGATAACCTTGGAATTATACAAGGTGTCCCAGAAGTGATGGTCCAAAATGGACAACGGGTAGTGGAGATCATTTCCAACAATTTTGGCCCCATGCACATAGGTCCGGAAATGAACGGTTCAAAAGCTACATTGAATTTTCAACAGACTCAAAAACACTAATTTCAAAAACTAAGAAACATTTCCCACTTTTCGTTTTAGGCCGGATTCGACCAAACTTTGATTTAATTTATAGAAGAGTAACTATACAAGATACAAGGAACAATTTTACTCTTAGCGTTTATTCTAACAAATTTTTCGGTTGCGAATTTACAGGAACACCCTGTTTATTTTAACGGAAATCAAAGCACAAACAGATATAGATTCTAGATTGTGTTAAAACCTTTTTTTGTATTATTAAATGTTCAAACTAGTACGGAACTTCGTTTTGTATGGAGCGCCGTACGAATTATATCCTCTTAACAAGTACACGTTGATCTGAAATAGAATCTCGATAGAACCCACTTATCTATCCCAGAGACGGGGCCAGCGTTTCCCGATATAGAACTTAATGCAATTGCAACTGAGTATAAATTCGATTACGTGCGGATGTCGATAGGTACCAGAGTTGTCGGTTTTATTGAGCTTTTATCAGAAAACATGAGTTTTCTTCTTATTGTATCTGAAACAGCATGTCGTGTTCATGTAGGATCTAATACCTGGTGACGTTTTGTGGAAATAAAAAAACGAAGTGTGCTTTAGACCACACGACTGAAGTAAAACTTCTTTAGCTCCACATCATGTTGATATGATTGGCAACATCTTTAATCAAAGTGTATGGTAAGTCCACATGACAGCGAGTCATTTATAATCCTCGTTCGAAAAATCAATGCTATTAGCAACAAGTTATCACTACACTACGTCATAAGACTTCCGTCCCCCAATTCGTAACGCTCTCGTCACGCATTCACCATGCTTACTATCAAGAGTGCGTAAAGAAGTTTTACTTCAAAAATTGACGTTAGGGCCTCGTCTCAAGTGCGGTCGGTTGCAAAGAAGATATAAAACCGTTAGCGCACTCCATACAAACGAAATTTAATTATATTTTGGGTATTAAATTAAGCACTTAAAATCCAAATTTTTTTTTAAACACTTTCTAGAAACTAATCTCTGTGCCTGTGGTTTGTCACAGTTTCGTTAAAATTTATAGTTTTTAAGTTACAGTGGCTCAAAGATTTCCATACGAATCTTAATCCTAGCACACTATAGGCACATAGGGCCCTTCTTAATATGCTGACACTTTTTTAAGGGGTTGATCAGACCTTCAAACTGAACAACTTTCTCTATGGGACCAAATCGAACTAGCGAAAAAAATTATCTGATGTCCCATACATTTGGCTTTGGGTAGGTTTGCAGTTTTGTATGGAACAACAGATTTTTTTATTCGTGATTTCGATGTTGGTGCCATATAGAAAGTTGTTCAGTTTGACGGTCTGATCATCCCCTTAAAAAAGTGTCAGCATATTAAGAAGGTCCCTGTATTTTATTATGAGAGTCAATAGGATGTCCTTTTTTTTATTGAATATTTAGTTCGATCTTAGTATTTTGAATGCAAGACGAGAACTCGTGTAAATTTTGGTTAGCGCCTTATCTCTCTTTTAATTTGCGTATAAAAGAGTAGGTAATATAGAAAAGGCGGCGTCGGATAACCTTCTAAATAAAATGTGTGTTTCCTCACGATGTTTTTTTGTTCGTCCCAAATATCATAAAGGTAGAAGCCCCATTACCATCATCCTATAATTTTCATAAATTCCGTTACCTCATAAAAAGTATTGATATCACACGCAACCAAAAGATAATAGACCTAAATAAGTATATAGTGCGTAATGTTGGTCATAGTGTAAAAAATACGCGCGTACCGTTCCGAGACGTTGAGCAGTACCAACGAGAGGCTGATGATGAGGTGATGGGATGAGCGAGTGCGGTTGTGGTAGCGGAAATCGTAAACTATGCCAAGTTACGCGCACACTCGTGCAAATCACCACAATCAGCTAGGTACTAAATACCTAAGTTGTAGCGATGTTAGCAGAACGATTTAATGCGAAAGGGATCATGGTCTTTAATTCCTGATTTTATGTATGCTTACGTACTCGGAAATAAAGAACATCATTATCTGAAATCAATAGAATAGTATGAGGACAAGTTTAGTTGTATTCGTTTCATACCATTCCATCCTCTCACGGACATTGGCGTCTAGGTACTGCAGCACGAACAACAGCATGCTGTCGCTATAAAAATGTATTTTATTTTCTAAATAAAACACTTAGAAGGTGTACCAAT
The DNA here is from genome assembly GCA_963693445.1 of Agonopterix heracliana. Taxonomy (NCBI): domain Eukaryota; kingdom Metazoa; phylum Arthropoda; class Insecta; order Lepidoptera; family Depressariidae; genus Agonopterix; species Agonopterix heracliana. The sequence continues at coordinate 894,327 of OY856307.1, forward strand.
TCAAAAAGAGCCCTTGGACGATTCGAACCAAACTTGGTGTGAAACGCCCCACTACCCTGAAAGACAATGGGGATGGAAGATTGTACTAGGAAATTCGTTAGCAAAGCATTCAATACTTTATTTGGAACTTAATCAACTAAAACTCTCAGTGGTGCTAGTTTCTCTTGCGCGGGTAGCGGGTATCAACTCAGCCGCTGCGTAACGCGCTCTGAGTGTAACAGAAAAACTCGCTTGCCGGGGGGCCTGGGCACACGCGCCAGCGGACGACCCAAGAGACTAGCCGACTTCCCGCTCCGCTTATGACCAACCAATACAAACAGACCGACGCTTCGCTCACTCGCATCCGCTCTTCGCACGACACAACCGATTTCACTGACAATTAATAGCCAATTACAGTACAGGCTCCATTTATATGCTCATTAGTTACCGAGAAATGGAAATCTGATAGAATCTAACTAGGGCAGTGTTAAAAGTGTTTATTGGAGATATAATTACGGTTTTCGATGTTTATGTTTCCGATAGGTCGATTCGTCGATCAGGTGAACAAAACCCGTTCAAACTGACTATGATCATATTGACATAAAAATACAATTTTTAATAATTGGATTGGACTTTTGTTTTGGATAAAAGTCGTTGCATTTCAACTAGGAGTTCTGTTTTCACTGATGCAGAATTTCGTAGAGCTTATTTTACAAAAAAATATGTTTTTATTTTATTTTAGTGAAATTGCCAAAATACATCAAAATCTAAACTGTCCCAAATGCTGAACAACAATGAACTGCATTTAGCTGTTTGTTTTAGCTTTATGATATTCTGGTTAAAAAGTTAAAAGTATCCTTCGGCGATAGGAATATATAGTTGATTACATACCGAGGACAGGAAAGTAAGAAAGGTCTCAGATCTCGTGTACATGTGATCTGAGGCTTTCTTATTTACTGTCCGAGGTTAGTATACTATTTTTCTCCTCGACAGAGGTGGAAAGCGACAACTTCGTTTAGCGCAGCGGGACGATAATTGACGCTTTCCGTCCGGAGGTGAGAAAACAGTATAATACAATTTTAACGTTCAAAAGAGTGCGAAATAAACCAGTTACTAAAATACCGACTCAAAATCTAGGTTCCAGAGTCTAAATCTAGAACTATAAATCGAATCGTCCAGTCACGTCTTAAACTGTTTTAATTTCATAATGCTTTTAGCCGTGCCAAGGTTAATCGGTTTTTGTACGCAGAATTGCACCTAAAGCAAAAAAGCTGCTTCAGTAACTACCGTCCGATAGAAAAACGTCGTATGACCCCTTACGTCGTTTTAAGTTATGGCCTTATTTAATGAGGCGTTTTCCAAGTCTAGTAAAACGAAAAATCTGTAGATAGCAATTAAAATTCGAAAAAACCTGTCACATTGACGGTAAAAAGTGTTGTTTGTCCATGGTTTGCATCATGTCATGTGGTTTTTCCAATGAATAAACTATTCACCACCAATAAATACGCAATAACACAGATTTTTTTTGTTTTATAAGTTATAATTATAACGCAATAACACAGATTTTTTTTTAATTGTTTTGTGAATGACCATTGACTACACATAAAGTTGATGAATTCAAAATATTAAAATGTCTTTCACATTAAACATATTTACTGAGATTAGGGAATCGAGAAAAACACAGAACACTTTCGATCTGATAACTATGTTTTTATTAAGATTGAAGAAAACATTGTTTATATGAAAACGCCTCATTACATAAAAACAAAAAATAGTCTCCGAAAATATCTGATAATTTTTTCTATGACAAAGGTAGGTACGTGCGATACACCTCACCTGTCGCAGATTTATAGTTTATAATAATAATTATAATTAACCAATTCGATTGAGCCCTGTCAAGGTAATATAATCGTAAGAGCACTTACGACACTTTGCTTTCTGACAGCAGATAATCATCTAGTGTTTGTTACATTAAAGTGGCATTAAGACGGTACCTAGTGATAAATTGTGGTATTGTGCGTGTGTATCACCATCTAAACTAAACCAGTAAATTATAACTAAACAAAATGAGGTAAAATAATAAACACGAAAATAAAACATTTGTAGTCGATGGTCGCTGGACGGTTTTTTCACGAGTAATTTAGATCTGTCAGAGCGATATTTTTCTTTTGTGTTCGGCGAAGGTCACCGTAATTTCAACTGCGATTCAAACATTTAAAATGATTCTAAAAAAATTATGATTTGTGATACAATTACTGTTGATCGAATGTTGACTAAATAGTTTCTAAAAATCCCAAAACAATTCGGTACGTCACGTTTTTTTTGGAGGGCTAAATCGAAAACCATTTCGAGTTAATCGCCTCAATAACAATAATATTGTATATGTTAGAGTTTTAAAATAAGACAATAAAAATTAAATAAAAATCGTATTAAGGAATCGTAACAAAGATTCTGTAGTTTTAGTAGCAATAGATGGACTGACGGACCGGATGGTCCTACTATTTTATAATCTCTAACATAGATATTTTTAACAAAATAATGTGGGATTTTCAAAATATTAAATAATTTGTTATTAATTGAACTCCATCTCAACCCACCGCACGGGCACACTCACCCGACTTACTACAGAAACAAGATTCTTAAAATGTATCCATGAGCACATAAGAGCTTTCATTCATTGCTGAAATGACAACAAATCAATTTTGCCTCAAAACTTAAAGTGCGAATAACTTAAAATTTTAACAATAAAAATAATGAAATTATTGTTTTTGTTAAAATCAGTTGGGGTGTATGAGGTTTTGCGCTTATTTATTAACACGTTGTATATTTACAATGTCATAATTTGACATTTGATGTTGGCTGTTTTTGTGACAGAGATAGAGTTAGAAAAGATCTGCGTAAGTTTTTAATCTGAGAGTTAGAAGGAGAAGACGCCGGTGTCTTTTTTTTAATTTTTTATCTATTAAAAGGTTTTCTCAATGGAGTTTGAAATATTTTCTCAAGACCATTTGCATTTAGAGGTCACAGATAGAAATACTCTAAAATTACATTTATTAGATCGCAAAAAAATGGATACTTAAAATGATGAAAAGAACTTGACATACCGAATTGTTAGGATAGATTTCAATATTAATTATGAATTAAACAGTAAATTTCTACAAACTGATATCACAATAAAAGCAATCGCAGGTTCAATGTACCCGCGTTCTATATCCAAACAGTCTTGTCCAGATTCAAGATGGCCTCTCTGCTTGACCCTCGTTGCGGAATCGGGACGATAGTTTCGCGACGCGACATCCAGCGCCCAACGGCGGCGACAAATTAACACTTGACCCTTGCGACGTTTTGTATTGACCTTGGAATAATGACGTAATTGATTTTAAGGCCTTGTACTAGTCGGCAAGTCTAACTTTTAAAGACACCAGACACCCACTGACCAATTACCAAATATACTTTTAAATACAGATTGAAATTATTCTGGCTACATAAGAGTAAAATATTCATATATTTCCCAAATGGTTGTATCTCTAATCTCATAAACCGTGCGTCTACACGCCCCTCTGAACTTGCTCCTTAGTATGTTGCTGATTTGTTTACAAACGAATTAGTCCAGGTATGAATATGTATACTTAATATCGCAAATGAGTGTATTAGTAAGCTATAGGGTAATTGATCTGTTCCTGCTCACACTTGTCATGTGAGAGCAGGACGACAGAACTGGTGACACATTAGAGTTGCCGCAAAGTACAGGCTGGTCGTAACGGTGGTCTAATTAGTTCAGGCATCGGGGTTAGCAGCGTTTGCAGTTTTAGCAAAGTTTCAAATCGTTAGATAGGCCCTACGCAAGAAAATGTTTGTATTTACGTCCAAACAGCTTGGACCTCCAAAAGTATGAACTTTCATAGAATGATATGCGAATGAAATAATGGTGCCTTCTTCACGTCCATCGTGCAAAAGACGAGAGCTCTTTTCATTGTGAACGCTTTATCGCGCATGTTGCGCAGAGGGCCTATCTACGATTTAAATCATTGGTGTTTTAATTTGTACTTATATAAATGGTTTGTTCTTACCTTGAGGCTGCTGGTGAGGAATGTAGGGGGTGAGGAGACGAGTCCGTTTCTTCTCATATCCCTTTTGTGTGATGTCGCCTGGGAGAATAAAAAGTTAATACTTTATAAGCAGTTAACACTAGTTTCAATACCCGCCAAACAACTTGACCAATGCAATGGGGTCCCCGGGGAAGGGGTATGTTCTCGTTTACAAATTTGGTTTTGCGCAGTTAAGGTTTTTTCCAAGTTGTTTGCCGGCTATTATATTTTCTATAAGACTACATCAATGATGTTTTTTTAAAAAGGACGTATCAGCGTTATAGGCGTCCATATTTCATTTTCGCCCTTTCAACAAATCATCGTTTATTTTATTTACACCAATAAGTATCCAATATAAATAACTATACAGGGTGTCCCAAAACTCAACGATAATCTGGTACCGGGCGAGAGGTCAAGTTATACCAGTTCTGGGAAAAATAAGAAAAAAAATCCATATCACTTAGTTAAAAAATAACAGACATTTTTTCATAAAAGTTGAAAATCTCTACCCTTGGTCCTAGTTTTAAGTGTAGTGATCACAAATTTCACGATTTGGCTGTGATTTTTCTAATGACTTAATCTAAAATAACGGTGCTATTTATCCCAATCACGAATTAACGTAATAAACATTGTTAGTTCAGTAAAATAAATTAAGTTTCATTGAGTCATGGTTTAGGAAAATATTATCAGTTAACTTTGACAATTCATTTCGGAAAAAAAATGTACTAGACTATCCTTGGCATGTTATTTCAAAAGATGGCCCATTTAGTCAAGAATTCAAAATGGTGCAACACTTGCCACTATTATTGCCAGTAATGGTGATATTTTGTACTTTTTGTAAATGGACCTCGTTTCGAACAACAACAATTTAGGCGACTAAGGTCTAATGAACCCCGAGCATCCACGTAGTCGGCACCCCTGATAAAAATAACTGCTCTTTCTCCGTGCCTACTGTAAAAATAATTTATTTCTGATAGATATACGGTCATTTCGTAAATTGACATATCACTGGTCTGGAGGTAAAGCACAGGCAGCGCCATTTGTTAATTAATTACCCAGCTAATGGATGAAGTTTTAACAAAATATTGAATGTTACTTTCCATGAAACGTATGCAGTACCTACCTACTAAAGCTGGTAATCATTTGCTGCCTTTTTCAACATACCGATTTAAAATTACACAGAGAGACTACATTTATTATCATCACATCACCTACAGTAATACTGGTGTACTTGAGACCATCAAACTCAACAACTTTCACTATGGTACCTACTTCGAAATCGCGAAGAAGTGTCATACTAAACTGCAGCACCGACTCGACTTAAATGTATGAGACAGCAGTTTTTTTTTCCACGTTTTCAAAGTTGGCCCAATAGTAAAGGTTGTTCAGTTTGATGGTCTGAAGCACCCCCTTAAGTATTACTAGTGTTTTGTTACACCCTGAACCATAAACAGGGCACAGGCCTACCCTACCCTCAAGGAGAGAGGGATATAGATAGCGGCATCGGCAGTCCAACACACGCATGTTACAATTCGGATTGGTATAATAGACTACGTAGGTATCAAAATTTCTTCTTCGACGTACTCGTACGTACCTATACAGGTTTCCTCACGATGTTTATCTTCACCGTTTGAGTACATAAATAAAGAAGAACACGTACATAAGTGAGTAAGAAAGAACAACACTTTGGTCTAAAAACGATCAGTCAGTGTCGACGACTCATGTACCTACAGTGTAAGCAGCCGTGCAGTTGCAGCAAGGCTCCATTTAACTGGTTGAAGGTTTCAGGGTAATGACGTGTCAAGTGGTGACAGGTGGCTAGCATTTCGCCCGTATTTAGTAGACGTATCTATTAGTCGCATCGTGCGACATACACCACCCACGGAAACTGCTAGCACCACGCGGTAGGTGTTGCCGGAACGATATCGACGCGATATTTAAGAGAGCAATCAGTGTCGCGGCGGAATCGCAGCATAACGCTGTGTGTTGCGACCTGCAGGCGGTACAGATGCGATATCACCTTCGCTCAAAAAGGTTTCTTACACTCAGTTGCAGAAACGCTCATTCAAGTTAATCCTGCACTAAATCTCTTGCTAACTTTTACTACGTCAACTGCCAACAAGACAAAAAGTGAAAAAAAAATGACAGTAAGAGATTTAATGGAGGATTATCTTTAATGAGCCTTTCTGCAACTTAGTGTTAGTCTAGCAAAATCACATTGTGTATATCTCAATTAGCAAAAAAACTGCATTCGCAACCGTATCCTAATTAATACTTATACTACAAATTCTATTCTATTTTTTTTTTAAATGGCTGCCATCTTTGGTTAATGATGATTTTGCCAATGTCGAGTTTTTATAGCAAAAGTGCTTGACGTTGTACGGTATTGTAGATATTTTGGTGACTTCAAGGGTTGTTCTTTTAAAAGAACACTATCTTGAGCCACCACTGGAGCCCCGTTGTCGAGCCGGGAGGGGGCAACCAACAAACGTGACTGCCCTATAGCAGATCCATAACGCGACTCCTATACTACAAATAAAAGTATTTTTAAAACTTAGGTAGCTAATAAAATAATAACACTATAAAAAATCCTTTAGCAGGAAATAATCACCATTATTTTCCAAAAATAAAGCTACACATACCTACTGATTAATTAAATCCTAAATTATGTGTATAATCAGAATCACTCACTATGAGTATGAGCACAAACGGAATGATTGGCACCTAGATTGGCACTCAACAAAAAACAAGACAGAAAAAAATACCTTCGCAAAATCACATCACGTAACTATGCAGTTAAAACATCTAAAACAAATAACATTATGTAGGTAAAACACGTCCATTTAAGACCTAACACATCAACTTTGAATAGGCAATACTCGAATACACTCGATTTATGTCTAGAGCTGAAATAAACGTGAATCACCTGAGATACTGACTCATTGGTAACTTAATATGTATTGCACGACATTTTGAACTGGTCGATCTAAAAGATTTGAACTTGAACTAACCGTCTATACTTACATAATGTTTTTGTTGCGATCGTTTTTTCTTAAATTAAATCTTGACTAAAGCAGCATCAGTAGTCTAGCATGCCACGCAGAACATCGCGAGAAAACCATCATTCCCGCTCGCTTTCTTATACGCAAAGTAACAAAGACAGAGGCACGTCGAGTTTTTTCGTTCTGGGTTCTGTGATTTTGTTCGTGTCGTGTCCCTGCCACGGGAGGGACGGAGGACAATAGGCATTACCACCGTTGGTCAAAGAAATGGATCAAATTAGCACAGGGCCGTGAAGAATGAAGGATTGCGTCGTTGTGGGCTGATCGATTGACACAGATCAATTTAAAAAATATATATTAAGATTATGGTTCTGAGGGTTAAAAAATACCTACACCAAATCGCTTCGAAAAAAGCTACGGGTAACTTTTTCCACGCTAAAATGGTGACCCGATGATTCACGGAATGTACTGCAAATAACATGTAGGTATGCGTCGTACATAAACTCACGACCATAATACCATTGGGTATGATCAGAAGATTTGTTAAAACTGCAATTTATATTTTGAAGCGTGCAGTTGTAGCAAAGCTCAGAATTTGCATATGGAAGGTTTCAGCATGCATCACCTGCCTCCGTGGTTTTATGGTTGGCATTGGGCTCTTGACACGGAGGTCGTGAGTTCGATTCCCACGGGGGACACCTAGTGATATGTCACTTGGTGCGTGTTCCCCCAGTTGGTTAGGACATTGCAGGCTGAATCACCTGAAAGATGATTCCGTGCTTCGGATGGCACGTTAAGCCGTTGGTCCCGGCTACTATCTCTGGTGGTAGTAGTCGTTACATTATAAAAACCAAGTCTGAGGCCGTAAGAAAAAACTCTACACCAGGATACTCTACTATGCCCACACGATAAGACAGAGTAAATATTTTTCAGTTTTATGGGTAGACTATCAGTTTAAATGCTAATGATATCAATTTCACCCTGTACACTAGCTAATAAAATATTCGCTGTCATTTGCGTACCGCCCTCTATCACGCGGGCCTAGGACCCGAACGGCCAATGAGCAAAATCAATAATTGAGTCACACACTGAATAACTAAGTAGTTAATTGAATCACGTCACCTAAGCACATCACTTTTCACTACAGGATAGAGGATACTTGAAGCGAAGTGCATAGCAATCAATTAATAATACTAACTACAATACGTACTTTGCCGTTATTATATAGCTAATATTTTTATTTACTGAGCCCTTTAAAATAACGCTCGGGACATGTAAAAATAATCTCTATTTCTATCAGTATAGGTGTCACAATAGGAAAGAAAATTCTTGAATAAATCGCTAACATAAAATTAAGTAGTGCCCATTGATGAGTGTACCCGTATTGTACGACCCAGCTTATCAAATAAAAACAAACTCTGTTTATAGCGCACCAAGGTCTAATAACGTGATATGGATGGATAAGACACTGCAGTCGCAATACCTAATACGAAAGCATTGTTTGAATGACTTGACGACCTGCATGTGTTATGGGTCTTGATGACCGAAACACGCCAGGAGCGTATTCGAATCCTGCTTCTATCTAAACTATTAGAAGTGTGTCTTGAAGATATTTACAAGAAATGGATTACGTTATGGTTTTAAATGTATGGTTTTAGGTACAAATCAACCTTTTTTTGAATTTTTGTCTGTCTGTTAGTTTGTTTGTTTGTAACTAGGCAAAAACTACTGAACCGATTTTGATGGAACATGTTTTATTTGATAGCTTAAGAAAAAAACTTAAAGTCTGGTAGTCGGTATATAATTTAATTTAATAATGATAAAAATAATGGTTTTGTGCAACAATTTAACAATTGAATGGAATGACGTATCGGGTGGTGATAGGTGGTACAACGGTTTTTAATTAAGCAGGTAATTGTAGCAAGGCTAACATAGATAGATTTCTGGTTGCGACAGATTCGATGGAATGACATGAAGAACTGTGATAAGTGGATAGTCATTTGCTATTGATCAAATGTGCAAGGATGATCAAGTGGTGCAAGGATAGAGCATCCCCGAGTGACGAAACCGACGCACGCTGCAGTCTCATGAGTCAAAACTTAGCAATTTTTTGTTCGAATTGACTGGTTTACGAGAGATGCAGCAATACGAAGACAAAAATGCCCTCAGATATTTGATTGACGTCACTTTTTCTTTAGCTTTTTATTCTTAATAGAAGCCTTATGCTCACGAGAACCCATATCCCTTGTCGCCTCGCACGACACCCACTGGGGTGAAGCATTCTTAGCCGGAACTAGATGTCTGAATCAGAACATGATAAAAGGCAGTTGTTCGGTGAAAGTAATGTTTCCCGGTACAGGGCGTTCGTTATCAGAACTTATCAGAATGAGTCGTCACGTATCGATCGCTTTTATCTCCTCCGCGCCGTTCCGGCCGAGCAGAATATCTTTGATATAAACAATACGTATTTTTCTTTATTTTAAATAACAACACCTTCTATAAGTACACACGGCGACACATCAAGCTACGCAAAACCAAAATCTAGCCAGCTTACGTTTGTATTGCGTAGCTTGATGTGTCGCCGTTTGTACATAGGTATATAATAGAAATTGGATTGGATTGAAATGGATGCACACACGGCGACCCATCACACGACAACAGAAAAAAATTATTGAAATGTACTCAATGCATTCCATTACGTATCCTAAACGTTCGGGTTCGGTTGTATGAAAAGTCGAATATGTTTTTTTGCTAATTTTCATTGTGTTCCTTGAACGTTGTGTATTATCATGCAACATGCTCTATAGATATTGCAAATAGTTCTAGGTCCCGAACCACGTTTTTATTTTTATTTAGGTACCTACTTTGTGTGGAACTTACTCGCTTTCACGATATCAACAGGACGAAATTAAAAGGGTTGTGTTTTTTGACGTTTGCCTACAGAACCCCAAATACAGATCAATGTAGACCGATCATCGGCATGTTTCAATAGTGCTCATCATTGAGACGACATTCCAATCTATCTACCTATTGTAACACGTCAGCACTATTTACATGCTTTGTTTAGTTATTTATTTTTATTGTCATTGGTTCTAGCGTTGTTTGTATAAACATTATTTGAATCGTATATTCTATCTTCTACAAGAAGCTGGCATTGGTATTGTCTTGATCTTCTATCCGTCCAACATAGCTTCGTGATTATGATGGATGAGATTTGGTCGAATGACGTGTCTTTGAAACGGCGACTAAATAATGACGATGTTTTTCAAATATTGAAAGTAAACAATATATTTTATTAAAATTCATTATAATTTTCTCAAATATTTTCAGAAAATGAAATAATTAAGAAACTACCTAGTTACTTTTAACTTAACAGCACGCTGGACAACGTAACAGGGGGGAGGGCACCGGGTGGCACTTTAACAGATGAATGAATGCCGAATCAGCCGTTTGTTAGTTTGTAAATGCATGGACACACGACACCTCGCAGAATGTTGTTTTCCCTCACGATCTTTGACACAACTGTAGGGCTAGCATGCAAAGCAAGACAAAGCGACAAAACGAGGAAACCGTCCTTCACTCACAAAGCAAAGCAGCGATTACATTACCCTACAATCTACACGCAGGGCCGATTTTTTCCATACATTGCTTGCTTTGATCGCTACAATTTAAAACAGAGAGAACAAATCAGACAATGTATGCCGAAATCGCATAGACATATTACTCTAGCGATAGACAAGCTCGTTCAAACAAACAACATGTCATACAAAATGACACATTGCGGTTTGTCATTGCCATAGTGACGAAGTGAACTCGGGAACATCAATCAGGTGCGGACACCTCATTCAAGTGGAACATGTTGCTTGTATGAAAGGGCAAGTCTATCGCTAGAGTTTAAGTCTATGCGAAATCGGCCCTGCATGTAGAGTAATGTAATCGCTGCTTAACCAAGACATTTTTGACGTTTTCTCGGGATGGTATGCGCCGAGGCCTACTGCTAAGTCAAGGAAATTAGGTGTTAATTAAATCACTACACAACTATTTCCCGGCAGTTAGAATTAAAAGAATTAATTAAGGAAAATGCTAATGAGAAGTTTAATTTGAATAGAGATTGTTTTTGCTTGGAAGAGGATTTCCAGGATCCCGATAGAAATCGACATTTTGTAGAACGTCAATTTGTGGTTATGTACTCAAATGAAATAACTATTTCTGCAGGTAATCTAAAAACTCATAAAGTTCACATTGCATAGCCATGTCGCTCTATGTAGGTAGGTACCATAAAAAAACTAGCAAAAATACGATCGGTTTTTCAGCCATAGAGTTCAGGAGTAATTTAAAAAAAATGGGTTGCAACATTTTTAGCCGCTTCTTCTCAACAGCCATAACAACGTACGAAGTGGTTGTAGAGTCAAATGAAAAAAAATTGTTACGTCTAAAAATTATTGTCATGATTCCATACAACTGCTGGTCAAAGGAGTCGTTACCCGGTGGGTTGACCCATTACCGGGTCCACAAGGTCTCCCCTTTCATCCTTCATGTACCTATCCCTGTCTTGGGTATGTTCCATCAATTGTCACTACTCTGAATAAAATATTTGTTTATTGTACACGATTGGATTTCTGAACTGTTCCGCTCGCAACACAGCTTTAAGATAACAATAGATAAACAACAGATGGTTGTTAATCGCGTCTCTGGGAGTTAAAGGGTTAAGAAACCAATTAAAATATCCACTGGTGGATCGAGATAGTGAATTCTACCCTACTGGACAGAGGGAAAATAACAGCATATACTTACCTACATTTGCAGAGCGGTATGTACTAATGTGACTTATTTTATTGCATCCAGAAAGAAGCAACATCGACAAGAGCAAAGCCGCTGGCAAAAGCCAGATAAACAAAAAAACCTGTTCAACTCTCGGATTACAAACAAACCTTGCATGCTAGAAGAGCTACCGGCCGCGGCCACATCAAATAAACAAAACTGCGTGCGTTCACGCATTACGTGCAGATTCACTGCAGTTCGTTCCTCTCAACAAATCCGATGAATCAATCAATTTTCGTCTTTACTCCGTAGGTTTGAGAGTTCCGTGAATAAGCGTTGTACCGTGGAACAGACATCAGACAATAAAATCCACAGCTATAGCTGCGTTACCAAGTTGTCGTTGCCGTAATTGAGCATTAACCCATTGACACGAATGGTGGCGGGGTTCGGTGCTGGGACGGATTTAGGAGGCTGATTTGAGTCTCTTTAACAACACAATTTTATCTACCTTTGCGTGTCTGTTCGTACATTGAAAATTTTTACAAAAAATTAATTGGGGCGGTATGAAGGATAAAACAATAAGATTTTGTCACAATTTCCCGTGTAGATTTTAGGAAGATTTTTTGAATATTATCCCGGCCCGCTTTGCTTAGACTAAGATGTACCAATATTAAATTTTCTACGTATTTAATGTTTTAAAAAATACGGCCATCGTCATGTATTTCAGTGGTCTGCGCATACGCTTCAAGTAGATTCTATGTATTTCTTTAGTTATCAATATCACTTCCGAGAAAAGGGAGATAGAAAATGTTCTTCATTAGGGAGAATAAACGAAAAGATATAAGATACTCTGATAAGTGACAAATTCGATGATTATGCTACTATTATGAGTCAGGTAGCCTTACACTATGTGGTCACAACAACGCATTCATTGTATGACGACAACGCAAAGGAACACCAAAGAGAGGACTACAACTACTCTGTCGTCCATCTCCCGTACCACCACCGAGGAGATGAGATCAAAAATTGATTAGGGGCATAGGGTGTCGGTAGTTCGTAGCTACGCGGAGATAGTACGTGAGTATACGTAAAGCCTCGTATCCACTTGGCAACACGTGATGCTCAACATGTTCGGCAGCGTTGCAAAACAACGCGCGACGTTGCTACTTTTGTAAAAAGAAGAAACATCGCGCGTTGTTTTACAAAGTTGCCGAACATGTTGAGCGTCACGTGTTGCGCGTCAATTGTTGCCTAGTGGATACGACGCTTCAAGAGCAGGCTAATGGTGAACGTACATTACGGCACCCCGGCGGGCCGCTTTGTTTTGGAGCGGGCCGTATCGCACGGACGGAAATTCACCGGGCAAACCCGATGCGGCCGAATAATATGCGCTTACCTTTAGCCTCCTGTGACGCAAACTCCAGTAACTTTACGTCCACGAGCACTTGTAATAATACAGGCCTACCTGATTTTTTTACGAACATTTACGTTACTGTGGCCCAGACGAATGAAACTGAATCCATCCCTGTGTCGGAGATAGGCGGAAAGCGAAGCTCGTTGTAAGTACACTCGGCGACGAAAATAGCTATCATTTTTAATACCATGTCGCGTTGACTCAGTAGCAAGAGTAGTTTAAACTTTAGTGTCACGCTTAGTAAGTGAGTTAGTACAACACGAACTTATGTTTATATGTCTTGCTAACTGTACCTAGTGACATGGCAGTAGCTACACAAATGTTAGTTTATACAGGACACTTCTTGTATGTCGCGAAACAATACAGTACAGAAGCATTGTACTTGTACCTACTTATCAAATTAACTTTCATAGATTAATAAAAATCTTGTACATTTTCACAGTCATAGAATCGTCATCATCAACAGCCTATAATATATACGTCCCACTGCAGGGCACAAGCCTACAAGGAGGGTGTAGATAGTTCACATAGATTATCTAGTACCTACTTACCAATCAAAGTACCAAAAATCTATTCTAAACTTTTACCATCATCATGGACCTTTCCATCTAATTAGATCATAAAACAATAAACCATTGCATTCATGAAGTAGATGTTTCAAAAAACGAAGATTATAAAGGAATGCAACTTTTCTTTGAATGTTTGGTTGGTTGGTTATTGGTTGACATAGGTACCCGGAATAATCATAGACTGTGAAAATGAAAATAGCTATGAATTCGAAATTAACAACACTATTGAAAACGTTATAAATTGAAAAATAAATTTAGCGAAGACCAAAATCATGCATTTCTCTCAAAGAAAACCAGTACCTAATCTGAATATTAATTACAAGGGTGGAAACATATCTAGTGTAGATGTTACAAAATTCCTGGGACTCTCTATCGACAAAAACATGTCCTGGGAATCTCAGTCCTTGGAGGTTTGTGGGAAACTTTATAAATACGCATTATCGTTCGAATGCTTCATATAAGATTTCGAAAATTGTTAAGGGGCCATAGGTCCCGACGAATATTTTCTATGAGAAACGCGATTGCTGAGCGCTCCGAAAATTGTGTGCGTGAGCCGTATTTTCGATTAAAAACAACTAACCAAAGTACTTTTTCTAGATTTTATTTATGATTGCACTAGTTAAACTAATGGTGAATATGTGAGTATAAATACCAACAATCGGAAACTATTTTAAGTTCTTCTAAACCGAGAAAAATGTTTAAAAATGCATGAAAATACGTCATCTTTGTGACGATTTTCTATCGAGTGAAGTAATTCCAATCGTGTATTCAGTTGATGATTTCACTAGATGAACTATCCAAAAATACTGAGGTATGACTTTAGTTTCGGTAAATGGTATAAATCTAGTCGTAAAATGAAAAATAAAAGATGCCTCCGAGGTATTTCCACCTACTATTACGTCTTAATCAAGAGGCTGAACTAAAACTGCATACTATGGTTTCGTTGCTTCAACTATCATTTTCTGGTGAAATTCGAGTTACAGGGATGTACTATTCAGAGCACGAAAAAGATGCATAAGGCACATATGGCTTAAGTGGTTAATAACTATTGAAAACTGCAAAGAGTCATTGGAGAGGTTAAAAATTTTAATATTTCCTTGCTTATAAATACTTGTGTATATTTTATGTACTCTATGTTTATACATTTTAGAGTCATACTGTATGTGTATGTTTGTTAAATCGAATCCGGAATTATTCCAAACTAGAGTATTGGCGCCGGGTTTCAATTTACGTCGCAGAAAAATAATGATTCAAACAAATATTTGCAAAACGGCTTTACTGCGAAAAAGCGTAATTGATATGGATTATTCGTAGTATGGATCTCAATAAACAAAACAAAATCCAAAATATATAGGTACACTGCTGAAAAATATACTAAACCCGTATATTAATGACATGAATAAAATAAACTTATAAATTCCTAGAGTTTACCCGCGACTTCGTCGGCAAAAATTATACAGGCTGTAAGGAAAAGTATCATTAACCTTTAAACCACATACTCGACCCATCAAACTGAACAAATTTTACTATGGAAATAGTTCCAATAGTTCCTATGGGAGCAAACCGATCGGAGTAAGAAAAAAATCTGCTGTCCCATACTAAACTCAATACCTACTCGACTCAAATTGATTACAACGTAAACACATCCTTAAATAACTGTAACCTAATTACAAATAACATAAAGTATTTGTACGTCTACGTAGCGTAGGAGTATTTGATACTCATTCGTAATCGTGCAATGTTTCTGAGCACCCCGAATGGGATTATAGTCTTAAGTTTATGTATGTACAAACAATCAATTAACTTTCTTTGTAAGGACTTCATTAAATATTCGGAAACATGGTTTTGTCTCGTATCCTAACCCTATCTATACTGGTTGCAGAACAAGCAATTTGTTGCAAAATATCATAAGGTCGCATTCAATCAGTCTTTATAATCATCTATTGAATGCGGCATGGCATGCTGATAAAATGTTTCTGCGTTTACGCAACCGATTGACATGGTCGCGCAAACTTACGCTAAATTATGTTTGGGTTTCGAGAGAGTGCCGCGCCGCTATTTGCTCAAAATATAAAAGGGAAAACGCTTTGAAAGCTGATTTTGAGTTTACGCATTTTTTTCTTTTCGGACAGTATACACTATCGTGAATACATTTTCGAAACCAATGATAAAAAAATCATTGCACGAAACAGATTTTTAGCATTTTATCGTAATTTTTTAAAAAGATACTCAATTGTGCCGTGGTGGTCCAGTGGTTACCTTGCCTGCCGTGCAGGAGGCTATGGTTCGATCCCCGTCCAAGCGGACTCGTACCAATGAGTTTTTCGGAATTTATATACGCTGTACGACCACTGGCTTTTCGGTGAAGGAAAACATCGTGAGAAAACCTGCACGCTTCAATTTCGAGGCGTGTATTGTACCCACTGTCCATTATAAGTGTCGACGGGCTCACCCTCATCACACTGGACAGGGTTTTGGTACTACTGGTGAAACGTGGATGTTCTGAGGTTTCACAATATCTCTGACTACCCCCTCGGGGAATATAGTCGTGAGCATATGCTATGCTATGCTATGCTATACTCAATTGTTATTATTGGTCATCATCATCATCATATCGTATGGCATTTTTTTTGTCTTCCTGCTTGGATCCAGGGAGGTTTAAATTATTATTGGCGACTATTTATTATACTTTTTGAACAGAACATCTTTCTCTAAAAGATTATCCATACAAATCTTCTAAATGAAAAGAGAACTAGGAAAAAAACACGTGATTATATGTATGCATTAAATTACAAAAGCAACGTTTCTTGAAATGTAATGTTTTTACACTTCTTAAGACATTTTGGTTACAAACCGATAAGCGAAGAATGGTGGAGTCCGTTCCCATTATCTGAACTAGATTTGACTGGCACAATGTCCTTGCACTTTCACATAATTGTTAGACATCTTTAGTCATACGTTGCATGAAGACAATTTAAAAAAATCTTAAAATATTTGTCTTAATGTAAGTGGGCTTCAAGTTCATATATTGAATAAATTATTTTAAGTTTGAGTGAGCTTGAGTTGGTTAGATGTTTCGAACTATAGGTACACTGTTTATTTCGCTATTATAATAAGAAACCAGAGAAAATTTAGCATCAGTACGATAAAACGTTTATGTCAGATATCAAGCAAATCCTCGGCGACTATTCGATCGACGAACATCTGGGGTCTTATTGTGTAACTACCCAATTAGATCGGTAACAAACCCACATGGTGCTTTTTGATAGTCCTTTGCTCATTGATCCTGATATTGGAACTATGGTTCTGCAGTTCTATTTCCTAATAAGTTCATTCATCAATTTCAAACAATGGATATGATGATCGGAGATACAAAATATTACTGAAAATTTTCCCAGTTTATACAAAAACATACATTATCGAGGTCTATGTCCAGCAGTAGATGTCTATCGGCTGACTATGATTGTAATAACAATTTAATAACTTATGAATCTTATGATGGTTTTAAAAGAAGTTATTGACGTTGGTAGGGACAATGATGTTGAAATATCATTGGTTGTAAAGCTTCTGGTCGCATTTTCTCTCATAATCATAACGTTCTCACGCGGTGCATAAAAATAATATAAAATTATTACCTACATAGAATAAATTTACATTTTTTTTACATACATAAACTGTCAAACATAATCTATTGCTTACCGTACCTAAAACAAAACGCTATCGTCATCGGCTCGATGTAGGGAGACAAAAGCGACAGTCGATGTTCAGAGACTCACTGTTGGGAGACTCGACGTACGGAGACGATCGACGTAAAGGGAATGATTCGTCAAAAATCACCGCTACAACCACCAGCTATCATTTTAAGCGTACAGTTGCAGCAACGCTCACGTTTACCACATGAAGTGACGATGGAATGACGTGTCAAGTGATGACAGGTGGCTAGCCTTTTGCCCGCAAGAACACTGCATAAATAAATAAATAACGCTCACAGGCACATACATTGTAATGATCCCAAGTAAGCCTTAGCCTTTTTGTTATGGGAACCATACAACAACGGCACAAACATGTAACATCTATGACCTAACCGGGATTCGAACCCAGGACCCTGGTTTGGCAGTTTGGCGTGGTAACCATTACACCAACCGGGTCGTCAAAAATAAGAAACTCTTATCGCTTAGTCGACTCGTATGACACCCATGAGAAAAATGGGTTATTCCATTCTAAGCCGGATTGCTTGATTTGACTTGATATACATTATTGTTGTGAGATCCTAAAATACAATATCATGATTATTTGATCGTAGAATATCATAACATTTCAAACCGTGTTTTCTTCCATTACAAAAAATATAAAAATTACAGAACATTTCCTCTATATTCGAATAGCAATGAGACCGCAATCCTCTTAGTCAGCCATAGCGTCAAGCAAACAGGTTTATGCGTCATGCTTTCCCAATAAAATGGCTTAAGTGCGCGAAGGCGTCAAGCAAGCCACAAGTCAGGCCGCGCGGCGCGGGCGCAGGGCAAGTGAATCAGGTTGGATAGGGGGATCAGGTACCTACATAAGATCTGGACTCAAATTGTGCGTTTCCTTGTCTAATGTTTGATGGAATGTTAATAGGAGAGAACTGCATGTGAGGAAGCTTCCATTTCATACCCACTCTACTGTTCATTAAAGTTCAAGATTTGTACCAAACATACAAACTAACAATTTTTTAAAAATAAATCACATAACTTTTTTTTAACTCGTTTAAATGAGAATTTCTGTAAGGTTTTAGTGGGTTAAAAATGTTCGCCGCTTTTCGCTATTTAGGTACATGGAGAGTTCAATTTTCTTCATTGCTTCACAATCTTCTAAACATTGATATACATGCCACAACTTACTTACGTTTGATTAATTAATTACCGACGAACGTAAGTTAGTATGTATTGTTGTGTTTGTAGTATTATTCACGTTTTTATTATGTTACTGAGTCTGGTCAGGAGTTACTGATATCTACCTAGCATTGCAGTTGATGTCTTGCATGATTTACCATGAAGCCACATCTTTTATTTGGTTTTTTATTATTGATTTAAACAAATACTAAATTCTGGCAAAATCTTTAATAGCATAGATAGCGTGACGTGAATAAATACATCTAAATGAGTACCTAATACATTGTATAATTTGCTCAATATACTTATTGTAAGCTAAAGCTTAAGGCTTACATTAGGATCTTCTTTCTTAATTTCTTCATAAATAATGACGAACTTGAATATCTTAAACGTTTTCTACTTCAAAGTGTGTATCTGCAAATACACAATATTACTAAGTTTGTGATATAAAAAGGCCTAGCGCAAACATCGGACAGACCACCGAAGATTTATACGACCAAGTGACCTATTAGGTCCAAAATGTGTATGGGCGAACTGCGTGTTGGAAGAAATACGTATTGGACCAAGTGCAAAAATAAAACAATATTATCCTCGATTCACATCTGCGCTCATGGACGAGCAGCCCCGTAAGCCCACCTCGAGCACCGCGCGCGACTGCTTCCGCCTCACGAGGCCATTCCGAGCCAACAAGTGACCGAGGAGCATCTCAGATCAGCGCGAAACAATATAACATCGGCCTATGTTTCAAGCTTGTTGAACCAACAAGCCACGAAACAATCTTGGCAGCGCTTGGGCGAGGCAGCGCGTGCGACGCACGTCCTGACCGAGCATTTGCCTCGCGAGGCTGCTCGTTCAGTGTGGATCCGGCTGTTTGATTTAGGCCTTATTAGGATGTACAGTCGGATTCAGCTTTAAGTATACAGTCATGTATGGGTATCTAGTGAGAAATGTATAGTATGTCTGTAATATTTAAAGCCGCAGCTTAATCGTTTATTAAAGCGTTAGTGCAGCGTTGCCGTGCGTTCAAAACTTCGCTGCATGTTGCATTTTCAACTTACAAGCACATGTTTCCAAAATAGTGTGGTTGCAGGGTTGTATTTGGAATAGCTCTACAGATTTCATATAAATCGTGACGATACCTGTTTCCAATCCTGAAAGTGCGAGGTGTTTATAACAGTAACGATACTGTACAGGTATATATTATATACTAATTTTGTCTTTAGCGCGATAACGACATAGGGCTTTTTCAGTTGGGTGTAACTTTGTCATTCATTTATTGTTTGTTAAAATACAAATATGAGTTTGGCTGTATGACTATGTTAATGCTTTTCAAATTATAGTCAACCAAAACCTGTCAAAAAAATAATAATTTAAAGACATGTCGCCTAATTAGTTCGCAAAAGCAAGCATTCATTCGCTAGTCGAGTGATAAATATGTGCCAATATGTATGTTTACATTGATATTTTAGACGAATTCTGCAAACATATCTGGATTTCTTTCTTAAATTTTCAAAATTCAATTTCAAGTCAAGACAGTATGATTAAAGTTAGTTACAATGTAAACTAACATATTAAACAGCCTCAGATTATTTGCGAGAATCTATGTAACATTAAGGCAGTGATCAAATATAAGAACTATGGGTCCATTTTCATATAAAATCTTAGTAAATTGTTGTCCAAATTGATACTGTCAGTGAGATGGACAAATATCTACTAAGACAAAAGTGCCCTTAGATTTAGTTTGAACACTTTTGAATTTTCTATTTTTTTGGAATGTTGAGTGTTGTTTTAATAATATTTCATAATTCTCGCAAATAAGCCATTATTACACTATACGCTACTTAAACAACAACATAGAAACAAAGTCATCAATTTGGATAATAAAGTTAGATATGAAAAGCATTCGCATTAGCATTTCACAAGTGCATTAGTTAAATGTTAAAACTTTACATTTCATCAACTATCCGGTAAGGACAAGATAATTTGTAACATGTATAACCCACAAATCTAAAATTGTTTATTTTGGTTATTACAAACATGGATGGAAGAACAAAGAATACATTAGTGCTCTTACTCATACTTCAAAAAGTTTTCAATCAAGAGATTTACTATTCTAGCTTTTCTATAGTATTCAGCCAATCCCATTCTTTATCTGTGCAAGTAACATGCATACATAAACAACCTTTCAGGGTGGTCAGAAACTCTGCTACAGCTACCAACTAGTGCAGTTGCTTGAGGATGGGACTATGTGTTTAGACATGGTAGGTGGAGGTGGCTAGCCTTTCGCCCACATAAAAACACTGCGAAAAATACTTATCCCTTATTCGCCTGACACATACAAGAATGGGGTGGTCCATTTTAAATAAAAATAAATAAAATATGTTGTAATACATAATTACATCCATATAACATATTTTATTTATTTTATTACACGCTCATCATCCCTAATGGGAAAAACAGATCCCCAGGTACATGATCCTCAAACACCAAAGCATATATACTGATAAATAAATAAACATCTTGGACATGGTCACTCAGATTATCTAGTCTCATGGTTCACTACAGACCGAGCTATCGGGTCATCAACACTGAAGCTACCTACCTTCATCATCATCATATCAGCCGATAAACGTCCACTGCTGGACATAGGCCTCCCCAAAAATGGGGGATTTGCCATAATCGCCACGCTTGGCAGGCGGGTTGGCGATCGCAGTTGGATTGAATGTGTGTACTCAGAGGATGCTGCTGCCCATCCTCCGGTACATCCCTTAGTCGCCTTTTACGACACCCACGGGAGGAAATGGGCTACCTACCTTACTTTGACAAAATTGGCATAGGCTAGGCTCGAATTTATCAGGAATGACACTTAATAGTGAAAAGTTGTCAGCCTGTAATTTGTAAAACGATTGCTCATGTATTATTTATACTAGTATTATGACAATTTGATTTCATGTAAACAGAGTCATTCACAATCATTATTATGATATCTATTCATAAACATAGGTGAATACAATGTAGGTCTTATGGTTATAAATATAGAGCTCTATGTTAAGCTACAAGGAGAATAAGATAATTTTGGATTTACAAAAATTGCAACAACCAACAACTTGAATACACTTTCAACATGTAGTTGAAGAGAGCTGATCGAAATAAATTGACCCAAAGAAAGGATAGAGGATATGACTAATTTGTCAATATGCTCGGCTCACAAACGTTAACTGTACAATTTATTCACAAAGACATGGATGCAGCTAAGCTTGTATGGTAATAATATGGTATTTGATATCTATCCTTCAATCTTTAGTTTAAAGTTTAAAATAAATGTACATAATGTACTTCTTTTTTCTGGAGGGAGAAGATCTGCATAGGTAGCATGACACCATGATAAAGCACTATCATTTGCTCTCTTTCTATTTGCACATGAACAAACGAGATATAAGGTGTGATAAAGCCGTATCACGTGTAACATGCTACGAGTGCTGGTGACTTACAGGTATTGTGTGCAAGTGTTCATACTTACCAATCACCAGTCTCAACCCACAAACTCTTGTAATTAATCATTTTTAGTTTTTGTTTGCATTCAATGTTGAGACCACACCCTGGACATTTTACACAAATGTGCTGGCACTGACTAAAAGAAGTAAGCATGTGCAATACTGTGTAAATGAGGGAGAACTACATCACTACTTACTGTTGGTAACATCACGGACAATCGAGAAGGTGGTGTTGAATCCGGGGTCACAGGGCAGGTTTACACTTCGATCAAAGTAAAATTAATGGATAGGCCCAAAGCGCGTTAAGTTGAAGCACACTACTGGTGCACTTGGTCCATACAAACTGGCACACATGCTCTGTCATCTCGGTACATATTTGAAGTATACCTGTCATTTGGTTTGCCTTATTTTTCTGGTTTGAAATGTTCACGTAAGGCCTATCCATTAATTTTACTTTAATCGAAGGGTGTACATACTGTATGTACCTTTTACTCATTCTTATACTGTGGTTGAGACCTCAGTAGTTGATTTTCCATACTCATTGGGATGCAAGTGGGTAGGTGGGTGGGTGAGTATGGTATGCAATGTTATCCTGTACTGGAAACTGTGTATTGTTGGTCTACATGTGACACCTCATAACTACAAGATTATGTGATTATTATCTTCATTTTATTTACACTATTATAACTGTAACAGAAGTGTGTCTGTTAATGTTTGATAATTTGTTTCTTTGTTCGAGCATCATGCAAAAACGACTGGACATATTTTGATGAAAAATTTACCACAAATAAGTTAATTTTTCGTTGTCTTTGGGACCTAAGTAGGCCAAATTAGATATGGCAAAACTGCATATATTTTCTGAAAGCATAATATTCTTTAGGGAACCGTAATGTTAGTCAAACAAAAACGTGAGTTAGTAATTTCATGGTAAATAGGCATGTTGTTGACCTAGTAAAGATATGTGAGTAATAGCTGTGCTAGAATTAAGATAAGTGTTAACACTCATTTATAATTCAACGAGAGTTGAATTGAAAGAGTTTTTGTTTACCTCATAAGAAAGTCCCATTGGAATTTAATTTATAAATCCTCTCCTAAACATTTGAGATGATACAATACCTACCTACAAAATAAATGTTGTTCATTCTCAGCAACTTTACCCTTAAGTTGGATAATAATTTAATCTGTATTTTTTTTTCTGAAGAAATTCCTCTCGACTCTCTAGTGGAACTTCTGAAACTTGTTGTTGTAATAAAGTTCATAATCGACTTTTATCGTCAACTGTACTTGACCAGACGATAAATTAAGCGGAATGAGCGTAAATTACACTCTACTTCGAGCACAATAAATGAGAGACAAAGTTACGCCAGCAGCCACTAGCCACTACCGGAGCTATTCTAAACGTTTAATTAATCTTTATCATGCAGCAGCATTCCTTAACAGACGATGTGTGACTACGGCAAGTCGACCGTGATCTCGCACCGATAGCTTCGCGTTATCAATCAGATCCGATGCCTGCCCAAGCGCCATCAAAAACTCCCTTTATTTACAGAAAAATATCAGCTGTCAACCATTACGTCAATTCTCGTTAAACCTGTTTCTAATTACCCTACAATTTAAAAGTTTACGACGAAAATAAAACACAAATTTACTAGTCCTGCGGAGGTGTTAATTTCAGCGAAAATATCCGAAATTAAAAATTTATCGATCTAAGAGAATAGCACATTCGTGAACACTTACCTTCTGATAGTTCCAAATCTAACTCAGCCAATTTATCTCTTATCTCATCCGGCAACTTTGACACATCAACAGTTAATTCAGCCATGGCTGCAAAACACACTTTTATCACAAAACAATAAAGTTAACGCGAACACCTCAAGATACCATCGTGACACATGGCCATCTTGAATTGAATTTTTGTGTATTTTTGCACCGACTTTGGAGTCCAACTAAATTTTATCGGCGTGTACCTGCAGAGGGCGACACCTTCACATTGTTTTCGATTACAGAAAATTGTTTCTCTAATGATTTGGTCTATGGTTATACCAAAGAGCAAACGAGCAAACTAAACCAAAGAGACTGCCAGCCACAGAAATGAACAGCTACTCAATGACTCATTAAGGCGCGTCTAGATAGCACATGGACAGAGTCTCGGTACTACTGGTGAAACGTGAATGTTCTGAGGTTTCAGAATATCTCTGACTACCCCCTCGGGTAATATAGTCGTGAGTATATGCATGCTATACTCAGCTTCATGAAGAACACAAAACATAGCTTCACTTTATGTCATCCGCCATCTTGTTTTTAAATGAAATTGTATGCGGCGACGCCATTTTGTTTCATGTTTTTGTGTAATGTGTGCTGAAAAAACAAGCGCTATAGACACGCCTTTACGGCCCTTGTTTTTGTCGAATGCCAGGTTCACATGCACGCCCTGCAGCCCGGAAAGCTTTCGCAATTCGCTGTACATCGACTCGTCTTTAAAGTAATTGTTACTGTTTAACTTTGTAGAAGCCTCAATGTACAGCGAATTGCCTAAGCTTGCCGGGCTGCACGGCGTGCATGTGAACCCAGCATAATGTCTGTCGCAAAACAGGAGCTATGGACACGCCTTAAAGCAAACTTTAGAAGGGCAACTGATCGCTGCTTTCTGTCTAGGCCAAATAGCAAACATTTTTGAGGCAGTGGAGGGGAGCAGCACGGACCCTTTCGACAGGTAATCATACAATCGCAGACTTCCTCACGGATGGGATGGGCAATATTTGTGTTCGATCCGATACTACGGATCGATACGGATCGCAATGCCCCGCATCGACGTCTAGTGGCTTTGCAAAAAAAACTACAAACAACACGCACATTACACAAATAGGCAGCCATCTTGTGAATTTCGGAATTTGACATTGACATAGACCATAAAATCTTTTTGTTTTCGTAGTTTGCAGAATGTAATACTAGATGGCTGCACTTTCTATGCAAACTACATTGAAAATACCTGCTAAAAGGCGATGGTCCTCCCACTGATCCACCCTGTCTGTCACGTTATAAGTACCTTGTGGTGTGGTGTGTAGTGTAGTGTAGCACTATCAACTGCCGGAAGTGCATGAAGAGATGTATGAAAGTTAATGATGAAAGTGCATGAGGCGAGAGAAGTTAATCACAGAATCGTAGGCCGAGATTCAGAGACGATTTTTTTTGTCTTAGCTCGAGCTAAGTAGGGTAGAAATGTATGGATTTTGACATACGGGAGTTCGAACTATGACTTTCAAATCGTCTCTGAATCTCAGCCGTAGTGTGTTGCGAGCATTGACATAGCCGTAGTCTGTCTACCTCTGTGGGATAGTGGCGTGAATATTTGTATTTATGAGTTTTAAGAATCTTGGAAAATGCCTCATATTATTCACATTATAATGAGGGATTTTCAGAAAACCATTAAAAAGAAAAAGTAGTTCTTTAGCGTTGACGAGACAGGGGCGAGCTCAGATAAATTAACAGGAATGGATTGGAAATGATCTCTCATTTCTACGCAAAAAAGTCTGTCAATTTTGCGGGGGTGAGGGGGAGGTTTATATACTACTTGGCGACTGGCGCGGGACGCGCGTCAACTAGTTTTATATAACGGGCATGCTCACTGAGCGCATGCCTTTGGCAGAGGGGTACGCGCGTAATATCGCATCCATTCCTGTTAATTTATCTGAGGGGGCGCGCGACCTTGCAAATACTAAAATACAAATAAAATTGAAAGAATTTGTGTTTTTAAGTAAGCAGTAAAATATGAGCATATATTTCGTCAACGGATGCGTCTGACTCAGTGAAATGCATTTTTGTTTACTTTTTAGCCTAAAGTTTTCGTCTTTGGACCCCTCTCTGGTCGACGCCATCTATTGCCGGTATGATGAACTACGTTTGAGTAGCTGTCAGAAAACTCCTAATTGATTCGTGAGCCATTTCACTAAATGTGGAATATATTCCAAATATAAGTTTACTTGTTTACAACACCTCACAACGTGTAAAACATTTACAACCTTTGTGCGGTAATGCGGTGGTGTCATAATATCTTGGTACTGGTTTTCATTGCACATTTAAATACTATTGTACCATAGACAATACATTTTTATTATGGCAACATTAAAATCTGGCTTCAACATCCGCTAGGTGGCGCTGGGTTCCTTTTCTTCCCGTCATTCTCATTCGTCGTCTAGTCTAGTTTTCTTTTTTACATTTGTAGCTAGATTTGTTGGCCGTAAAATGGTAAAATTTATTCTCGTAATGGCTGCCACGCTAAATGTGTAGCTTATTGGTTATGTCATGTATGTAGAATCGGTGTTCGTATGTGAAATTGTAACAACTCAACAAGTGTTCCGGACAACGATCGTATGAAAGCAGTTTAGTATCAATCTGCCTGGAACGTTTCTTCTTTCATGTTTCCTTTTATGGCAATTAAGTTATGGACTCGGCGTTTGTGTACTATATGTAATAAAAACATAATCTATGCGTCGTGAAGAGTGTGATAGCGATCCGTATTGAGTGCCAAGTGGATAGTTAGAGAGTAAAAATGACGGATACGCGGTCGTCATCGGCGCTGTTCAAGCGGGCCGAGCAGCTGAAGCGATGGGAGGAATCTGACACCAACAAGCAGTCGCCGACGCCGAAGCGCGCGTCGAGGATACAGTTCTCGTCCGGGATAGTGTTCCTGGCGGCGTGCACCTCGGGGGACAAGGACGAGGTGCAGCGGCTGCTGAAGATGGGCGCGGACATCAACACCGCGAACGTGGACGGGCTCACGGCGCTGCATCAGGTGAGCCTAGCCTCTCGTTGACTGACTCAGCTCGACGGCTCAATTCGTAGTGATCCTGATGAGTTAAGGTCCAGTTTTTGATCCTTAGCAAATATTTGCATGTTGAATACGATTGTTTTGAGGTACCTTTGTCACGGTAGTTTGTATCTATGATGTGTAGTGTGGTCTAGATTCAGGTAATTGGAATGGATCTCAACACCTGTTCACTCCTAGACCAGTGATTCGGTTGAGTTCTTATATTATGCATAAGCAAGCTATAGAGCGCCCTTAATCTATTTGACGGCCCGATAGCATAGTCTGTAGTGAACCTGCCTGCTGTGCCGAGGGTCGCGGGTTCGAGTCTCGTAAGGGACAAATATTTGTATGATGAATATGAATATTTGTACCCGAGTCATGTATCTATAATATATAGCTCCCTAATTACAAAAATATGCCATACTTGAAGAGGTATAAAAGAAGCATGCTGCTCATGCTTGTGCAAAATTTTGCTTTTATTATTTGTCAGTTAGGGAATACTGGCTAGTCAGTAGTCATTGGTAAATATTGTGTTCTAAAACCCTAAATATGCTAGAAGTGATGTTCTTCAAATCCAAAAGAATAACATTTATGTCTGAGATTGTCTTCTGTTCCTGTCACTCCTACATGGGTATAGGGCTCGGATAATAGCTCTCCACCGGTTGCAATCCCAGGCAGTACTGGAGATATCCTCCCAGGTTATGACCTGAATATACACATACATATATGTACAGTACTGAATACTTTGCCATAATATGGTGTGTATATTTCCAGTCTGTTGAATCAATCACAGATAAATCATGAATAGACTGAGAACCATGAATGTGAGATATTCCCTTACTATCGGCAGCTCATAAGGGTGGGTTATACAGATAAAAAAAATAAAAGGGTGGGTTACCTTTCATTAGGTCTTGCAATAGAGGTGTGGGTTGAGAATTTTTTTCTTATTACTTTGCATGTTTTGTGTAATTTTAACAAATATAAGCACTCACGGTTTTAAGAGCATGATCAAACAAGTTGCTTGAAACCGACTTCGGTACAGTGGGTAGAGCCCACTGGCTGGCATAGCGCCCCCGCATGTCCGCAGTGCTGTGGCAGGTTCCTCGGAGAGAGCCAAAATGGTCGACACACGACATCCCATGCACGGCTTCATTCCTGCGCCGTAAAGGCTGCCAAGCCGACGCAGCTTTATGAAGTGTGTCGACTCATTGAATACTGGCCCAGCGCAAGCGAGGTATTCTCTTTGGCGACAAAAAGCGTCCCTCCCAACTCCATTTGTGCCGCCGTCTGAGAGCCTCCCGCCTGGACCTGGAAGTCGTTAAACCGACTTCGAACCCGGGTCGATTCTCGGATGCGCAAAATGTGAGTTGCTTGAGTGGAGCTCCACAAACGATGGCCCATCTCACATCGTGCCCTGCAGGCCCTAACACCTGTACGCAGGAGGAGCTCATGACCGCTAGCGACGGTGCAGTATCGGTTGCCCACTTCTGGCAAGGTACTATTTAGCGACTTTGTTCAAAGTTTGAAGTCGACACGATAAGAAGAAGAAGATCAAACGGAAAAACATTTTCTATGGAACCAAAAAAACCGTAAAAAAATCTGCTGTCCCATACATTTGGATCTAGAAGGTTAGTATGGAACAGCAGATTTTTTTTTGTGATTTCGGTGATGGTTCCATGGAGGAAGTTGTTTAGTTTGATGGACTGCACTGGGCGTCTTCTTAAAAACTGTCAGCATTTTAAGAAGGACCCTGAAAAGTATCATCAATTTAAAACCACATACTCTACTCATCAAATTGAACAACTTTTACTATAGGAGCAAACCGATCAGAGCATCGGTTTGCCAGCGGTTTGTGCAGTATTTTTCTAGTCATTAGATTATTCTTTATTATTCAAATCGATAGTTTATTTCGCAGTATGGTATTTACGAAAAATATGTGCTGGTTAGAATGATATTGCAATAAATAACTATAATCTCTAAATAGTACAAAACAATATTGCTACCTGACCAGTGTCTGTCCTCATAATATCTGTTTCTCCACTTCTTCTAAACCACACGGATTTGATACGGTTTTCACTATCATTAATAGAATTTCTGCCAACAACAAGAACAACACATATCACAGAGTACTATCAATATAATACTTATATTATATAGATCCCGCCCGGTCGACGATGAGGTGGGTCGATAGTATAATATAATTTATATTCTACTGCTGCGTTTGACTGTCGTCTTGTCTAATCTGATGTAGGCTACTGCAGGATTTTGATACGGTTTTTACTAATAGATAGACTGATTCACGAGGAAGGTGACCACACCCTGGACACTTCAATACAAACTGGCTCGCACTGACAAGGAGAGGCTAACATGTGTGTTGAGTGAGTGTGAGTGTGAAAGGACTACACCACTGTTTACAGTTACTGTCATCCACCTCTCGTACCACTGTCCAAGAGGAGGTATCCATCCTCTTATCCATACTCCGGTATACTTAGTCTAATTCTTAACTTTAACGTAACTGTGGTAATAATGTTAATAATCTAACCTTATTGTTATTGTTGACTGGGCTATTGCAAGCAAAGTTCATATGTGACACTGCAACCATTGCTGGTCTATTGTGTTGACACCAAAATCACCCATATTGGTATACATACCTTATGGTATTTTTTTTTATTCTCATATGAAACACGATGTTTTTCCTTCACTGCCGAGCTAGTGATAGTGACAAAAATAATAATAAAACCTTAACTAACCAATATTTGCCAGAACCTTGGCATGAAAAATTTACAGGTTGGACAAAGGAACCTTCATTACTATAAACATAAAGTTTCTACTATAATATAAATATTATTTTGTTGGTTCCATACGCTTCCAATTTGTTTTCAAATCCTATGACCGTCTCCATTCAACCGCCCGCTATCTGCGTCTATGATTGAAGTGTAAAAGTAGAAACAAAAACAAAAAACTCGATTTCTCGGTAGAATTAGATTCGCCTTGCACTTGCAATCTACTAATTATTCTCCAAACGAACAAAAATTCGTCAATTATGTGGAAATAAAAATTATTTAATTACTCTACCATTAATTTATTGGATCAAGATTATGTTGAAGAGTTTAGAGGAGACATTTACCCAGCAGTGGGACAAAATTACCACACCTGCTGTATACAGTTTACTCTCACTACTGTTTCAAACCCTTTTGCTGATTGTTTTAAATTAAGTGTGAATGCTTGTTGTAATTTTTTTTGCGTTTATTTTGTAGAATCGTAACATTTCTATGACAGACAGGGGTTAATTTTACCACTTCAATAAAATAAAATGTCAGTGTCAATATTTTGGGGTATCCTTGAATAAGGTACTTTTCAAATAAGGTAGTGGGCAATTTCGTAAAAAAATATCCCGGTTACAAAATGGAATAAAAAAAAAACATATCTTTATTATAATTGGAACAACGTAGAATGATTCGCACATATTTGAAATGCATAATAACAGTTGCAAATTGGATAAAAAATGATTATTTTCAAAGAAAATGTGATTATTTTGGGACAAGAGAGTGGTTCAGGCTTCCATTTTGTAACTTTTTTGGAACGAAATTATATAAGTAATTATACAGTTTATTCTTAGTAAATGTGTCTTTTTTCTTTAAAAATAACAATCAGTGAACCTTAGCAAGGCATCAATTACTTGTAATAAACTAAAATATATCTATTTTGTAACTTTTTAAACTAGGTCGGTCATTGTGGGACATTACTAATAATGGGGGTTCAAAACTAACTTTAGTCTTATTTTTTAATTTTTTTATAATAAATGACCTATATAACCTGCTAATTTTACAGATTATTAATTAAATATTGAAATAATCAAAACCTTCATTCAAAACGGTCTTTGGTTTCAGTGTAAATTGAGTGCAAACTGATAGACATGACAAAATATGTGCGGATATATTTAGAAAAAAACGCCCTAGTGCTTTCGCACCTTATTAATAATGTCTACTTCTTAGTCGACTCGACCAGTCGTAACCTCATGACTGAGGGACGTGATTCTTATTCGAAGCGTGACCGTCGTGGGCGGCTTGTGTCATCCCAGCTCTCCAGGCCGCTCGATCTTGGACCTGCGTATGCTAGCCTATCAGGGTTCGAAATTATCAAGATAATTATTTTCGTTGATAATTATCATGATAATTATCGGATACTTATCGGATAATTATCAGATAATTATCGGATAATTATCCAAGCTGATTCATAGTTTTGAAAGAAATTTCTAACTAAAAGTTCTAAAGTTGCTTTTTTTGCTTTAATACACTCTTATCCAGACCAAACAGCACCTAGTCTTTGGCATAATAGCACGATAATAGTTTCTCATCTTAATGAATAACAAAAAACTGAGAAAATCTACACAAAAAAAAAGTTTCATTGTTGGGAGCTACTTTTTTCGCGAATCGTGGTCGGAAATACATGGCGAGACATTGCTAACCCAAGCTTTTTGTGTTTCCTATAAATTTTATAATTATCAAGATAATTATCAATGATAATTAACATGAACATGATAATTATCAAGATAATTATCAATGATAATTATCACTTCGAACCCTGTAGCCTATAGTGTTGTTTCGGTAATTTCTTTAACCGCATAACAATTTAATCCTCCCTATTTCTGAACTGTTTGACCTGGAACTTAAAAATCCATTTTATAATGATTTTAAAGCACAGTTTATGTAGTTGATACTCTTCAGAGTGTCATTTTACCTAAAATAACAAGAGGTAAACCATCAATATATACACATATATAAACATCCCATATAATGCCGCAATCGTTTCATTGTCGACATCGCGCGCGCCTTAGGAGCTTCCTCACTGTATGTTTTATGCACTTTTTTTGGTAAGTTATCGAGACAGCCGGTATTACGCCACCTCGCTGATAGTAAACATATCAATTAGGACAATTTACTAAGATTTCATATAAGTATTTTTTTTAATTATGATGAAAAACAAAACAGAAATATTCATCCCATTAAAAACATTTCATGTAAAAAGTAGCCAAGACGCACAACAACCCTTTTAATCGTATAAAGTTATGAGATCTCATTTTAAGCCGTCTTGTGTATTAGGTGTTCATCTCGGGCAAATAAAGTTAAAAGGTTTGGCCGCCATCCTTATCCCATGTAGAGCCAATCTAAACGAAAAAATGTAGACCAAGATGAAATATATACTTATTATGATATCGGCATTGGCTCTACATGGGATCAGGATTTCGGCCAAACCTTTTAACTTAATTTGACCGAGATGAACACCTACTCAAGACTTGGCTTAAAATGAGATCTCATAACTTTTTATGAGTCAAAGTGAAAGGGTCTTGGCTACTTTTTTCCATGAAATGTTTTCGATGTGATCTTAATTCTATTTGTAGATTGCTCGTACTTTTTAATTAGGAATGTATAATGAGCAGATCCCCAAGTATTCGAAAAATTTCTGTTTCAATTATACTTCTACCTATTCTACCCTTCGATCAAAATAAAATGAATGGATAGGCCTTAAGCGAACATTTCAAACCAGAAAAATGAGGCAAAACAAATGAAATTTTTACTTGTCACTTGTATGAAAGTGCCCTAGATTTGACAGATAATGGCGCTAGTTTGTATGTACCAAGTGCACCAGTAGTTTGCTTCAACTTACCGCGCTTTAGGCCTATCCATTCATTTTATTTTGATCGAAGATTCTACCCACACTGCCCGATGTAAATATACAATCTGTGAAAATATCAACTCTCTACCTTTTACGGTTCAATAGATACAGCCCATCAAAGCTAGGACTGACGAACGGACAGCGTCGGCTTATGAGTACGGTCCCGTTGGTACCTTTTGGGTACCTTAAAAACCAGACCCAAAAATGTTCAAAGCCAATAGTTTACTCGTCTCAGAGCATTACTCTCAATCTGCTTCCGCGAATCACAGATACGTCGAGTATGCGGCAGTCACGTGGTCAGATTAGCACTCGGAATAACTCCTGATTGTTTCATGACAAACGTCACCATACAGAATTAGAATCTGGCTGCGTATGCTGGCTTATACGCTTTAGTAAGCGTCTATTGCCGCTTAGTTTCCCTTTAGAAATCAACACTGTTTCCGTGAGCAGCAATGGATGGGTTCTGTATTTTTCGTTGCTGCAAAAATTACGTCATTGGATAGCGTAATAGTTATACTGACTGACACATTCGTAAAACCGTTTTCAAGGAACGGGGTGGTTAGTAACGTTTATACTCCAACCATATGAGGAGGACCACGAGAAAACGCCGTACTATATCCGAAAGAGCCGAAGGAGGCGGAAGAATCGAATTTTAGAATTCGTTGTATGAAATTATATGAACCCTCGCACACTTATCCGCAGCGAATTGGACGAATCGTCAGAAGAATTAAAAGGAAATTCGTTTCGTTCACCTCTAAGGATGGACTTTCGTTCACCCCCTTCGCCGCGGATAGATATGCCGATCCGCGGCGAAGGGGGTGAACGAAAGTCCATCCTTAGATTGCAAATATCAAGTGTCATTTTTAGCCAGAAGGTATTTTATCAATAAGTGATTGGTGGATAGTCTTTCGTCTACTTAAAACACAGAATTTTTTTAAAATGATGCCAAGTTTTATTTCAATGTAGTATTTCTTTATAAATGTTTACATAAATTCGTTTATTAAAAAAAAAAAAAAGATAAATTACAAAAAATAGCGGTCAGCACAAGCGTCGTCAATAACAATGATACACAAACACACAACCACTGAAAACAACACTGAACAAACAAACACAAAACAAACACTGAATTAGAAATCTTATCCCACGCGGCAATAAGTCCAGGCTAGATTCTGGAACTTTAAATGTGACTAGATAATTTGTGTGACAACGTCCAAGATATTTATTTATTTATATTTAATTAGTAAGAAAAGTATTTTTTTTAAAACTCTGATCAGACTCACTCTTCAATTTACGTTCCAATTATACTGGGTTTTGTCTGACATCAAGTGACATTTATTAGATTTTATAATGAAACGGCGTACTTATAAGTACCTATATGTCTAGTAGGTCAATTTTAGAGAAACATGTTCGGTTGTGCAGTTGGCGAGTGAATTGAGGGCTTGCTGTGTGGTACGGCACTCATGGCTGTCTTTTTGCGCATTTGTCTGTCAACTTTAGGGCTTGCATAATGCGACGAAGCTTTCTCTCTTGTATTTAGATTTGTATTTTGTTACATTTTGTAAATAGACGTGTATTTATGAAGAATGTGAGTGTGACTCCCTAGGAATATCATTGTAACTCAATTTCGAGCTGTGTTGAATCAACTGTGTATTTAAATGTTAAATAGAGCCACAATTAGAATCAGGCTTAATCAATCAATCATTTATCTATACTATTATTATAAAATTTTAACAAAAAATTAAAACCGCCTTCAAAAAAACTAAAAAGTTAAAAAATAATATTGCAGTTGCAGCCGATGACTTGATAATGATGATGATGCTTCATCGCCGTGTTCGACTACAGCGGCTGATTATGGCTGTTCATAAAATATTATCCGTTTTACTGCCATCCATACTCCATTCCGAAATTTTAAGGCAAATTTTTATAATTACATACAGAAATTAACAACAAGATTTTAAACACTTTCTTACACTTCTATCTCAGAAAAGCTTTAATGATGTCAAACACATGTTGGATCTTTCTGATAAATAAATTGTATTTGCAGAATTGGCCAGAAAGTCAAATAGGAATCCGAAAATCGTTTCGCCCTTGTATGGAATGAAGTATAGGCAAAAGTATCTGCGTTGTCATTTTGTTTTACATTGATAAAGGAATAGAAATATGATGCTTGATAGACTAAGAAAAAATTGCGCTTTATTCAAGTGTGTTAAACATGATCGTAAGTTTTGATGCGTTTTTTTGTTTTTATGACTGTCCTATTAGATTGAGATTATAGTCTAATAAGGGAAGTTATTTATCAGACGGATGCACGTAAGTTATCAAGTGTAAGTGATCACTCGATCACGCAGTCGAGTCGGTGCCCGCAGGAAAGTTTAACCCTTAAACAGGCCTTGGCCACCATATTTAAATTCAATAATGAACCTTATTGTAAGTTTTTAGTAGGTACATTGTCAGTTACTTTTATGTGGTCGATAAATCGTACTATGCCTGTTTAAGGGTTAAACGAAGCTTAATAGATGCAATTAACGTGACCCCACCGGATTGGACGGCCCCCTGATCCCGTCGATCGTGGCCCTGCAAGAAATTGTCTAATTAATTAGTCATTTATATTATTGATTCTGAAGAAGAAGAAATTTGCTCTAAAAACGAAACAAATTTTGCTAAAAACTCAAAATGTGTTCAAAATAATATCACATGGATAGCTTTCTGATGTCATTTTTGACTACCACCGCGTCGGAAGGTGTTCCGTTGTAGAGAAGATGCGGCCAGATAATTGTAAATTCTTTAAAATTCAGCGCATCTATAGTCCAATCATTTTAGGGTTTGACCCTAACAATAATTCATCTATCGCTGAAACTTTGCAGTGTGATAAAGTAAAGTATACAGATTACGGTTGACAAATAATCTAGGTTTAATTTTTTCCGGTCCTAGATTATTTGTCTACCGTAATCTTTTAATTATTGTTAGGGTGTCCATACAAGGAAACTCTAAAATGACTGGACTACTAGTGTAGTTTTTCTTAATAGACACGACTTGCATTTTCCTATCTTCGACTACATGCCGCGGCCAGAGCGATTTTTGCTCTCTGAAAACCGCAGAATGGGGTTTCTTCCAGCAGGGTTTTTTTGCTCCCATTGGTTTGCTCCCATAGTAAAAGTTGTTCACTTTGATGGGTAGACTCTTAGTTTAAAAGGATGCTAATGATATCAATTTCACCCTGTATATAGCGAAGTAGCGTGAAACCACTCTAGTGGGATACAATGTTTTTAAATAAAGGACCCTTATCTTAGATCAAAATAAAATACCACAATTGGCAAAACGGAACACTTATGGAATCAGCTTGTGTCTGTCCGTCCGTCCGTCCGTCTGTCACAGGCATTTTTCTCAGAGACCGTAAGACATAGGAAGTTGAAACTCGGTATAGATATAGCAATTGGTGGTCCAATATAGTAAATGAAGTAAAAAAAAAAGCAAAATTTTTATATTGGGGGGTGATTTGGGGAGGTAGAAAGGGTAAAAAAAAATATTTTCTACCCTATATGAAAGCTTATAAAAATACGATTCTTAAAATTATTTTTTTAAGTTTCTCTTTGAAACTTTGTTGAACAACATTTTTCAATAAACACAGAAAAACTGCTGTGCCCCGTGATATTTCAAAAACCAGAGTCATGTAAAATCTGAAAAAAAATCATGAGCGTTAGAAATAAGGTGTTGACGGCGGGAAAATTATTAGGCTGGCAGTAACTTGTTTTTAATCATATTATCGTTATTATCTTATTTAAGAGCTAACGCTCTTGTAGGTAGAGTATTCTCCAATACTGTCTCTTTACCGCCGGTTCCTTGAGTTCTTGACAAGACACGACATCAACCTTTTCTTTCACCTGTGCTAGGTAACTCTGTCTAGGTCTTCCTCTGCCTCTTTTCCCCTCTTTTTTCTTTCTTATATGGAGACTAAATTGCAGATACCGTATCTATTCGACAATAGGTTTACTCGTGATACGTATATTTTGTACAGTCACAGTGCATAAAATAAAAACATAGAGTGAAAAACATGGTAGCTCCACCATGAATGAAGAGGCGCGCGATGCACGATGCCCAAGTGAAAATATGGCGATTATATTTGAGTCAATTCGAGTATCCCAATCTAGCTTGTTTGTCGTCAAGTAACTTCCCTGAACGCAAAATCATCTAGAATACCAAAAGAGGATTATAATGAATAATGATATTACGTAAAGTAATTAAATAACAAACAAAGGTCATTAACATTTGGCACGGAAGTAAATTTCAAACTATTCGTAATTACCTAGTTACATTATATAATTTCGTTTGTACGGAAATGAATTTGTTAATGAACACTGTAATAATGTAGGTACTTAAGGGTATATTATTCGGAGCGCGCTCCATACAAACGCACTATGGTGATATTTTCAATACTAACCAATTACAGTCAATGAAATATTGCAGAAACAATCTAGAAACTAATTTCTATGCTTGTATGGAGTCAGATTTTCGTTAAAATTTATAGTTTTCAAGTTACAGTGCCTCATAAATTTCCATACAAATCTTAAATTAATCCTAGCATTGAAACTGTATATTTTAACGAAAATCTGACTCTATAGAAGCATAGAGATTTGTTTCTAGATTATTTCTGAAAAATTTCATTGACTTTAATTGGTTAGTATTAAAAATATCACCATAGTACGTTTGTATGCAGCGCGCATTTTCGCTCGGAATAATATTCTCTTAAATTGCAGATAATGACGTTTTGGGCCTTCATTTTGTGATATTCCGATAGCCAGGAATCAGGACGGACGGCCACTGCCTAAGTGGGTCTTTAATAATAACAATGTGGCGTGCAAAGAGTTTGTACATAGTCGGCCAAGAAGATGCTCTGTCTTCGTGGTGCGACAGCCGTTTAATAGTTTTGACTTCTGTCACGAACATCGAATAGGAAAATTATAAAATTGTTTTCTTTTTGCGCTTTTGTAAATTATGAAAATATAAATCCAAGATCCTACCTAACTCGATATCTTAGCATCATTTAACCGTCTCAATCCTCTCCCGATCCTCGCCATAGTGGTGACCCGCACTGAACATAATTATCGACGCACCGCACGCGGAAAGTAGACACAGATTTACAATGGCAGAGTCAACGGAGAATGAAGATTTTAAAGATGCACAAGATAGCGTTTCAGCTAGTAGCCGCACCCTAGACGAAATGGCAAAACTAATTGCAACACTCACTACACAAATTGCAGCTTTGACTTCGCAAGCAAACGGAAGATCTCGTTCCAGAACCAAGAGCAACCAGCGTGAACGCAGCACCAGCCGTTCGCAGTCCAGCTACAAGAAATTTCCAACGTGCTGGTACCATTCCAAGTTCGGCGAGAAAGCAAAGCGATGCATGAAGCCTTGCGACTACAAGCCGGAAAACCCACAGGGCGGTCGCTAACGGCGACAGACGATTGCCCTAACTCATCTGGTCGCCTGTTTATTACCGAGCAAAACACGAAAATGCAGTTTCTCATTGACACAGGCAGTGACCTCTGCGTTTTTCCATACTCTGCTCTACAACAAAAACGACCACGGACTACTTACGACCTCTACGCAGCAAATGGCACACCAATCGCCACATATGGCTGTGTACAGATGGAACTAAACCTTGGCCTTCGACGCGCATTCTCATGGCGATTCACAGTAGCCGATGTCACCAAGGCAATAATCGGTGTCGACTTTTTATCCTTCTACGGTTTATTGGTAGACTGCCGAAAAAAACGCCTCATCGACAATCACACAACATTATCAGCCATCGCAACACCAGTTCCTTCATCAGACATCATATCCTCGGTGAAAACGATTACAGGTGACTCGAAGTACCTTGAACTGCTTAGAGAATTTCCTGAAATTACTCATCCACCAGGAACTCACCGAGAAATCCCTCACAATACGGTCCATCACATCAAAACCACACCAGGCCCTCCAGTATCCTGCACCCCACGGCGCCTGGCTCCGGACAAGCTGAAAATAGCAAAGGCCGAGTTTGAGGCCATGATTAAAAACGGAACGGCAAGACCATCAGCCAGCCCGTGGGCATCACCGCTTCACCTGGCGCCGAAGAAAGATAACAGCTGGCGACCTTGTGGAGACTACAGAATGCTCAATGCCCGCACCGTACCTGACAGTTACCCCATACGTCACATCCAAGATTTTTCCCATAACATATCTGGATGTCACGTCTTTTCAAAACTCGACCTAGTCGAGGCCTACAATCAAATCCCAGTATGCGAGGAAGACATACCCAAGACAGCGATTTCAACACCATTCGGGCTATACGAATTCCCATTCATGACCTTCGGGCTTCGCAATGCAGGCCAAACTTTTCAAAGATTTGTGGACGAGATTACCCGAGGCCTAGAATTCTGTTACGTTTACCTGGACGATTTCCTGATATTTTCAAAGGACGAAGCAACTCACGAAGACCACCTCCGCCAAATATTCACCAGGCTTAAGAAATATGGCATGGTCATTAGTACTGCGAAGTGTACCTTTGGAGCTTCGGATGTAACTTTCCTCGGTTACAACGTCTCCTCAAGTGGCGTGAAACCAACGGATGAGAAAGTCAGAGCCATCAGAGAATTTCCCACACCAAAAACCGTCAGGGAGCTTAGGCGATTCCTAGGGATGCTCAACTTTTATAGAAGATTCATTCCTAACGCAGCAAGCATCCAAGCACCCCTACACGCACTGTTGACCGGTTCAGTTAAAGGCTCGCATCCAGTTAACATCACAGAAGATACCCTGAAAGCATTTACAGAATGTAAGGAAAGCCTGTGCCAAGCTACTACCCTAGCACACGTAGACCTAGAAGCAAAGCTATCCCTAGTGACTGATGCATCGGATACAGCCTTAGGCGCAGCCCTGCAACAGCTCCACAACGGCTCCTGGCAACCGCTTGCTTTCTTTTCGAAGAAGCTAAGTACATCGCAACAGAAATATTCTCCTTACGACAGGGAGCTCCTTGCGATATACGAAGCAATAAAATATTTCCGTCACATGCTAGAGGCACGGCACTTCACCATTTACACGGACCACAAGCCCATATGCTTCGCTTTCGCGTCAAGAAAGGACAATTGCTCACCACGTCAGTTCCGACACCTCGACTTTATATCGCAATTCACTACCGATATACGTCATATATCAGGAAAGGACAACGTCGTGGCAGACACACTATCCAGAGTGGAAGAGTTGACCCAGCCTATTGAGTTAACACTCCTTGCAAGATCTCAACAAAACGACCCTGAGCTCAAACAATTACTTGAAGGCAGCACATCACTTCGCCTACGTAAAATCACAATACCTGGAACAGAAACGGAATTATACTGCGATGACAACAATCACACATTGCGGCCGTTCATTGTCAAGGCAATGCGGCATCGGGTGTTCGAAAGCCTACATTGTTTGAGCCACCCTGGTGCTAATGGAACTGTGAAACTCGTAACGGACCGTTATGTCTGGCCCGGAATAAACAAAGACTGTCGAGCATGGGTAAAGACCTGCCACGCGTGCCAGCAAGCAAAAATCACTAGACACGTATCATCACCATTGGGAGCATTCAATCTACCTCGAGCCCGATTCATGTACGTCCATATTGACCTCATCGGACCACTGCCTATCTCACACGGATTCCGCTACTGTCTGACAGCTGTCGACCGATTTACACGATGGCCAGAAGCCATTCCGATCATGGACATCACTGCAGAGACAGTAGCGAAAGCTTTACTATCTGGCTGGATTTCGCGCTTTGGCTGCCCTTCGGATATTGTTACCGACCGCGGAAGACAATTTGAATCAGCACTTTTCAACCATCTATCAGAAATAGCAGGATTTAAACACCGTAGAACCACAGCATACCATCCCGCATGCAATGGCTTAGTGGAACGCTTCCACAGACAGCTGAAAGCGGCCATAGTCTGCCACGCCAATGCGAGCTGGACTGAAACACTGCCGCTGGTTTTACTTGGAATACGCACCGCTTATAAAGAGGATATCCAAGCGTCCACTGCTGAGCTCGTATATGGCGAATCACTGAGACTGCCAGG
Source organism: Agonopterix heracliana (assembly GCA_963693445.1). Classification (NCBI taxonomy): domain Eukaryota; kingdom Metazoa; phylum Arthropoda; class Insecta; order Lepidoptera; family Depressariidae; genus Agonopterix; species Agonopterix heracliana. Next base: position 935,090 of record OY856307.1, read on the forward strand.
GGAATTCTTTGACTCCACCACAGGAGGTACGACTGACCTGACAGAGTTTATAGCGCGCCTTAGATCGATTGTTAAAAGCATCCAACCACAGCCAGCGTCACGTCATTGTAACAAGCCCATATTTGTATATAAGGACTTAGCCTCAACAACCCATGTGTACCTAAGAGAAGACGCCGTAAAACGACCGCTCCAACCAGCCTATACCGGACCCCACCAAGTAATAGAGAGAGGGGATAAAGTTTTTAAACTGCTGGTCAACGGGAAGCAAACGACGGTTTCCATAGACAGGATCAAGCCTGCCTACTCGCTAACCAATGACAGCCACTCTCACCAGGAAGAAGAGAATACTCCGCCTGAAGACAAAGAAAGTCGCAAGACCCGTTCCGGGCGGAGGGTACATTTCCCTGATTATTATCGCCCATGATGGTCTCTGGGGGGGAGTGATGTGGCGTGCAAAGAGTTTGTACATAGTCGGCCAAGAAGATGCTCTGTCTTCGTGGTGCGACAGCCGTTTAATAGTTTTGACTTCTGTCACGAACATCGAATAGGAAAATTATAAAATTGTTTTCTTTTTGCGCTTTTGTAAATTATGAAAATATAAATCCAAGATCCTACCTAACTCGATATCTTAGCATCATTTAACCGTCTCAATCCTCTCCCGATCCTCGCCATAACAATATGCAGTCCTAAGCAGGCTTTCACATAATGTGTTTTGTTTACATTGATTCCTATTTCCAATCTTTTCTGGAAGAACATAGGCGCGATTATTTTGACAAGAGTTTGTTAAAATTATAGAGCATTCTGTCATTTACAATAAAAACCACTTTTCTGTGTGAGCGTGTTACATCCTCGGCTTCATTTCACTTGATGGGAAGTGTAGTGAAGCCGAGAGGATGTAACTAGTGTTCGACCGATGCTTCGGATTCGGCCACATTCGACTAAAAAAAACACCTACGGCCGCGGCTACAATCAGCCGCAGTTTTGGCCGGAGCCGAAGCTTTTCTATTCAGGTATAAAATTTTGATTTTAACAAAGTGTAAACGAAATGTGCAGTTTAATTGAATCAAATTAAGGCTTTACCTATGATATTGCCGTGTCGTGGCTAAATTAAATCCAAAATTAATAATTAACATAAATTCATTTTATTGGCATCGTGTAATCTATTCTGACACATTCGCAACAAAATAACACAAAAGATTTTGTATTGATTAAGTACTTTTCAGACCGATTTTCTGATACCTATTTTTGACAGTGCCGAACAATCGGCTTTGGGTTCGGCCAAAATCTGACCTTCGGTCGGACCCTAGATGTAGCGTGCTAGCACAGAAAAGTTGTCCTACAACAAAATAGCACCATCGTTAACACTACGTGATATCATGATAGGCTGATAAAACGGGCGGGTAGATCGCGAAGTAGCCATCGGTGGTGCTGTTAAACAAAATGTCACCGGTCTTGGTATTAACCTACATATCGTCTAAAGTAGGTCTTTATTTCCCCCTTTCGGTTTTTAAAAGGAAAGCGTTGTCATTGTTAATAGCTTTGATGGTCTGGCTTTCCGTAAAAACTGTACGAGGTAGCGAGGCGGTGAGTGAGGAAAAATCTACCAATAGAATAGTTTCAATTTTTTATGACGTGATTGAGCGAATCCACCAATATCTCCGTGGATTTGTTTTCTCGCTCACAGCTTCTTCGCTAGCTCGCAGACCTCTAGTGCAAAGCCAGCCTAAGTCCGGCTACTCGCAATAGATACATTCATCACGATGTAGTCAAACAGAAAACGTTTGACACTATAATATCCCGTTATGTTTGGCACAAGGGCAGATTTAGGATTTGAGATGTGATTTATAGACACGCATGCTAGTAGAGAAATCATACAAGAGGGGCAGCCCGTGTGAAGCGCCTTCGCTGCATACAAAATTGCCTCTTCGCGCGCTTTCCAGAGAGCGAACGTCGTGCATGTAGGTAGAATGGAAAAAGCTTAGTCGCGCACAAGTAGAGATCACACTTGAGAGGCAGGTATCTCAAAAATTTACCTCTTTTATTCAAAGTGTGTTGGTTGACACTCTTTACCCGTTGACCGTTGGCATAACTACTCGCCGGGTACGCGTCGCGGCACTCACGGACGCGTGACACCTCGTGTCCTAACTGCATAGAATCTCTTTAAACTGTGGTATTACCAGTATACTATAGAACTTAAAGTATTATTTGCCCTAATTGTTCATGCTGATTGACACAGCACGTGGCTTATCCATCTGAATCGCTGGCGCCTGCGTGTATAAGAGATTTATAACTCGGCCGCACTAGCCAACCGCGGGGTGCTGTCACTTTTACACATGTCACGTGGAACTGGAAGCCACCTTTTATTTGGATACTGTATATTCAGAATATAATTCTTATGATATTCTCCGAGAGATTCGGGTATTTTTTTAAATAGGTGTAACAAATACAGAATATATCTAAATCGCATCATTTAGTATTAGAAGATGCCTTTAATAAGCTTTCACTCTTGGTGAAAGATTAGTTAAAATCTACCCAGTAGTTACCGAGATAACCTCGCTCGCACAACATGCGTTTATAATAGTAGAATTGCATTGCATAGGTTTAACTCGTTGGCAGCCCGCCGTTCGGCCGGAACGACCTCAGTTACGGAATCTGATGACTGACAGTCGCTTATGCTGTATGCCAGTCAATCTTGCTGGACAGTTCTCGACTCTATCTCTTCAGCTGTAAGGTCGTACTACTTGAAGATTAATTATTGTCTTTTAGTTGGGACGCGTAGTTAGTCTAAAGTCTTACTTTTTGTTTTGTTATGAAATAGGTTCATAATACGATATTTTGGGCAGAGAGCCCAATAAGCTAATCGAATGGTAGCAGTGTACAACGCGCGCCGGTTTACAATATATAAAATAAGGAGGCGACTATTATTCGAGTATTTTTGTGGACTGAGGGCTCATCACCATTTGACACATAAATAAGCTGAAAATAACCTGGGTTACAATTGCACTCCACCAGGATCAGGTCGAAGTAGCACTTTCTTATGCCAAAAGCGCTAGCTAGAGCATTAATAACATTAAGGGGCCGTACATCCCGGAATTACCTGAGAAGGGGGGGTCTCTTATTTTTCTTTTTCCGTCAAGATACAAGTTACCGGAACACAGTATTCTTGGATAGTTTATCTAGTGAAATCATAAATTGAATACACGATTGAAATTATTTTACTCTATAACATTTCTTTATGTTAAGAAAATAACGCATTTTATAGTAGATTACACACCGAGGACAGGAAAGTAAGAAAAATTCTCAAACTACAATAACTTGCAACCGTTAATAATTACTGGAATTTTACTCACATATTCACACCATTCGTTTATCTTGTGAAATAATAATAAAATCTATAAAAGGAAATTTTATTAATTCTTTTTAATTGAAAATACGGCACTTTTTGGAGGGCCGGACAATCGCGTCTCTCGTAGAAAATATTCGCCTGAACCTATGGCCCCTTAATAATTATTAGGTAATCCTTATCCAATACAGATAGAGTTGTAAATAGTGTGCAAGAGATACCTAATTTACACTATTTCTTTTTTCTTGCTCGACTATTTGTATCCGCCTGATCACCGCTGCCCCTAAAAATATGGTTTGTACCCCAAAGTTGTCTTTCCACCCCAAAAGGGATTACGGTTTTATTATTCTAAGTATGGTAGATGTGGAACAAACCATTGATTCCATGAACCCTACTAGAATAAAGTTGTAACCAAGGAACATGGGACCTCCGAAACAGAATTAAATATAAACAGCCTTGTGTTTATAAATATACGTACAGTTCTAAACATTGCGGTGGCCGAGATGAGGAAAAGCGGAAACTTTACTTGTTTACGTCATGATCTTACTGTACGACAGGTGGACGTCGCGTTGGATCTCTGAAACGTTTGGGACGTTATCTAACTGATATATGACAAAGTCACACAGTTTATGTATCTATAAAGTTGTGAAACTTGGCGGTCGCTGCAGCTCAATCGAACGGAACGTGCGGCAGGGGTTACATCTTTACCATACAAATTTGACAACGGGCTCACTATCCGTCACACTGGATAATGTTTCGGCTCTACTAGTGAAAGGTAGACACATATGTGTGCATACACAGCCATTGACGATCAATACATTATCTGCTACTGCCACCTCGTCAGCATCGCGGGCGACTTTTTGTCGTTAGTTAGTGGCGTTAGTGTGCGACCGATCCACGGGGCACAGATCGTTGCGAGGTACTCTAAATGTTAGCGGGGGGTGGTTGGTGTAGCGGGGAAGGGAAGAGCGCGCCGCCGCGCAAAAATGAGCGAGTTATTGAGGCGGGCCATACAGACAAACAGATCACAGAATGGACGAAAGTTTATGGGTTCCTTGTTTGACTACGGAACCCTAAAAAGCTGGTTGCATTTTCTACTTTTAGCAACGAAGACTGTTGGCAAAAGTTACTTAAAGCCCGACCAGAAAAATAAAAAACCTCTCCATTTTGAGGAAAATCATCGGAACTAATTTTGTACGTGACATTAAAGGTTATTGTCGATCTCACCCCTCAACCAGGTTTTTATATATTTTTGGTCAGGCTATAATAATAATGTTGCGAATCAGTGAACATATAATGGTGCCGTGTCAAATAATAGCAAAATCGTTCTAGAATAGAACACAATATGTCATAGTAATTTTAGATTTCAGAACATTTAATATAGGGTAATTTAAAACTCGTTATTAACTTTCACTTTAATGCGTTCCAGTGTTTTCTACTGATAACGCGGTTGGATTTGTGGTCTTTTTAAAAGTAACTACCTATTCTTCTGAATGCAAAGTTTAGGTCCTCTAATATCCACATGTGGACTTCTGGGAGTTTCCAATTTTGTTACACAAAACGGGTTTGACCCTCAGTCACAATTTTTTTATCTCCCACGTCAAAATGCGTGTGACAGACAAACGGACGGACTCACAAACACCGAGATGATTCCATAAGTGATTCATTTTGCAAAATTGCTCCGTTTTATGATCTTGGATTGCCTAGTAAACTGCCTATATTGCAGTGATGGAAAACAGTAAACAAAATAACTGAGACGATCGATTTAACGCAATCTAAAAGTCAATGTGACTTCAGCCACCTTACAAGTATGCGAGTGCAATGTCTTTTGGCGAGTGGTCGCTAATCGTAGCATTAGTAGGTATAGCTTCGCGCATTCCACTCTCTCTTTATTATTGTAAAACGCTAAAATTCGACATTCATAGAAAGAAATACATGTATTATAGCTACACTCGGTTGCAGAAATGCTTATTAAAGTTAATCCTCCATTAAATCTCTTGCTGTCACTTTTTGTATTGTTGACGTAGTAAAAGCTAGCAAGAGATTTAATCGAGGATTAATTTTAATTAACGTTTCTGCATGTGAATGTTAGGGTAACTAATATTATACGGCGGGTGCACTGCAGTTCAGTTCAGTTCAGTTTCAGTTTCAGTGTTCAGTTTTTATTCATTTTATATTCAGATAAACATAATCGTGATGCAAATTATACAAAAATTAAAATCTGTTATTCAGTAAAAAAAAACATTGTTTTTACCTATTTAAATATAGTCAAAAATAACAAACTTAATTTAAAAAAAATGAGATCAGCTATGTTAAAACTGAATGCTTCAACATAGTTGTAGCAAAGTTTCTGAAAAGATGACGACCCAGAAATGGATTACAGCCGTAAGTTTATGTATACGTAACATAGTTTACATCCAGCTGTGATTCTCGTGGCAATTCGGTTCTGTTTACATCATGCTCACCATCACGGCCGCACGGATCATTTTATCGATTGCTATATATTTTTATAGTCGTGCGCCGGCGCAACCCATCTGGACGAGCGTGTGCCCTATTTATAAAGTGCGGTTAGTTACCTTAGATCTGCTGTGACGCAGGCGCGTCGCGTGTTTTATGCTTTAATATCTTCAGCTCATGTCCTATGATAGGAATCTTATGATTAAGATAGAAGAGTGATATTAGCTTCATTGTCAGGTCTTGAAACTATTTCATAGGTAAAGATAAAAGAATGGTAGTGATAGTTTGTAATGCTTATTCTATACTAGTTTTAACTTTAAACGTAGTGATAATTATTGTTGGTTCAAACAGTTTAGTTATAGGCCAAAGGCTGTAAAATTAATCTACTTTTACTAATAGGAATAAATCTGGTAGTTACTGTTAACTGAAGTTCTTGTTTCTAAACCTGTGTCTTATGACATCGAATTAATCAGAACAGATGCTCTTTATGGAAACCTACACCAAAATCCTTCCAAAATCTTTTTAATATTATACACTTTCGAAGATATTCTTTACCAAGGGCCAAGATGGAATGAAAATGAATTAAAATGTTAATTGCTAACAGCATTTTTTTAAATTTTCATTTGTAATGAATATGTACAGAGTTATACAAGATTTTGTTCTATATGACTATTTGAAATGTGTCAAAAAAAGAATGATAATTCAAGAGAAAGAGAGGAAGACTTAGACAGAGTTATCGAATAATCTACCGACAAGAACGTAGCTCATAAATAAGATGATGATCTATTCTATTCTATCTGATATTGGGCCCAAATAAACGTGCCCCTCAAAGCTTCTCATCTTTGGGATAGCTCTGGTCCACTTGCCATCGAATGCATTCAGGTCGTCCCTTATTTTTCCCATGGTCAACCTGGACGTCGATCCCCGTCGAACACGTAACGATCTTTGCTTTATGGGTGCATTCGACCAAACAGAGGTGCTCAAATTGGAATATCTAAGGTGCTCTTTAAAATTGTGTTTCTTCCTGGTATCTCTATTTAACTGGTACAGCTGACCCACTTGTATATCAATTTGGCGGTACCCCGGTACTCCGGCAGAATAGATATCCTACCAGAAAGCTTTGCACAAGCTCGAGGTGGCCATACACCCCTACATTCGCAGCAATGATTCTACAAAACTGCCGCCGCTCATTCTCGTAAGTGAACGTTCACGTATTGCCGCACGCTGTGCATGAAGTTGTGCGCCCGCCGCGAGCTTTCTGGTTCGATATCTATTCGGTGATCGCGGTATCATCGGTAATATCTACAGTTTGTGACAAAACACCGTAGTAATACTTAATGGGGTGCTACAGACTGAACAACTTTCAATTGAGCCAAAATCTAAAATCGCGAAAAAAAAAACCGCTTGTTCATACAAAACTGCATTTCCGACTCGACTCAAATGTATGGGACAGCAGATTTTTTCATCGCTATTTCGATGTTGGCTCCATAGGGAAAGCTGTTCAGTTTGTTGGTCTGACTGAAGTACCTCCTTAAGGCGTATCAGCCACTCTCCTCTCACTCACACTCCATACTAATCGATGAGAAAGAGCGCGTGGCTCCGGTCAGAATTTTGCTGTTTTCTTTGAAAAATTCGATGATTTTTTATTAATTTCGAAAAAGTAAAAAAACCACATCATTCTAAATTGTATTGTGAACAATATAGTAAATTTTCATTTTGTTCCGATTAAAAATGTAAGAGTAAAATGGTTACAACTGGAAAAAAAGGGGTGACTTTAGAGTCCCTTTTCTTCGGTTTTATTCATTAAAATCGATTTCTAGAAAAACCACATCACTTCTCATATCCTGTAGATGGTTCAGTTTAAATTTCAGCTCAAAGAGTGCCATAGTTTATGAATAAAATGGTTACAAAATTACCCAAAACCGGCAGGTAGCCCCTTAAGTATTACTAGGGTGTTTTGTTACACCTTTATATTCAAGACCATCGTACATAGTACCCTTCATGCTTAGACTCTTACTTGCCAATAAAGCTTTATGGTCACTGCCAAATTGAACTGTCCGTGTCGCATAATACAGCATAAGCATATGCTCACGACTATATTCCCCGAGAGGGTAGTCAGAGATATTTTGAAACCTCAGAACATCCACGTTTCACCAGTAGTACCGAAACTCTGTCCAGTGTGACGAGGGGTGATATATACAATACATGCCTCCAAATTGAAGCACAATACAGAAATGGATAATTAAAATATTGAATGGCATGCTGTGGTCGATAGAAGAAGGTATAGAAAGAAATGTTTTTAAACACATTTTATTAAGTTTTCGAATGTATCTTGTCTTTCAGGTCATCGCCTCACCACTATAACGTACCTAAAGTAATTATTGTCTGCAACGTATATCAGTTTGTCTATTTAATAGGCGCGAATGGGCGAGTCTGGCGCTGGTCTGGCTATTTGGCACAAGCGTGACAGAACGACGCCGTTTAGTAGAAACGATAGCTTTTTCTAAATTGAGGAGCTTCTTGGCATCGGATCGGAGGATCAAGTTCATTCCAATGTAACTTTAAGCACCTGGTGTGTCGTTGATTGACGATTACATAATGTATTTTTAACAGACTTCACAAGCAAGTGTAATTCATCCGTATTTATCGATGTTTCGCCACAATAACTTTTTTTATTTGTAAATAATGGCATTTTGCTTGTGACTGTGCATTTCTGTAACGCTAAGTAGTTTTTGGAATAGTAGTATGTATCCCAATTTCAAAGATTGTTTTTTGAGCAAAGGAACAGTTAGGAGAAGAGTTGACGGCCTCGTGGTAAGCTCAAACACGAACAACGCAAATTTAATAACCGCTCGCGACCAAACTTGCAACGTGACTTCATAACTCTTTTTAAACCAAGAATATTATTAGTATTGAATCGTGCCAGCTTAAAAACAATAAATGTGCTGATAGATGCAAATGTGTCTTTGACATCTATTTTTTAACCTCCAACGCAAAAAGAGGGGTGTTATTTATAAATTGTCTCTGCAGGTAGGTTTAGTGATGCCCTGCTTTGCTTGTCGCGGTCTTCGGTTTGCAATGGAGGGAAGTCGAATATTTATATTTGTCATATAAATATGAAGTATAGTATTCCTTCAAACTTTGATTAAATTCATTGCGGGTTTCAAGGCAGAAGTCAATATTAAAATCAATCAATGTGGTCGTCGCCGCTGTTGATCCTGGTTTACAGGAGTTTCAGTGGTGGGAACGTGTGGGCCAATGTAAGATAAAAAAAACAGACGAAGTGTGAGTTTTACTCGCGCAACTAGGGTTCCTTAGCCCTTCTAGGTACCACATAATATATTTGTGTTATGTATGTAGGTAGGTACCACAAAAAAAAAGATTTATTGCAGAAAAGACATGGAATATACAGATTGTAGGAGGTGCTTCAGACCATCAAACTGAACTACTTACTAATATGGTACAAACATTGAAATCGCGAAAATAAAATGAGCTGTTTCAAACATTTGGGTCGATTTGACAGTTTCTATGATACAACCAACATTTTTTTCTCGATTGCGAAGTTGGCTCCATAGTGAATGTTGTTCAGTTTGATGGTCTGAAGGACCCCGATTAATATGTCATTCATATATACGTCAACGTGTAACGTATTTAATTTTACATCCTGTATTCTAAGGAACCACAGGACTAACAAATTGTATTGTATTTTAAATTATTATAATTGTTAAATAATAAAAAGTGAATGTGAACTTACTCTAAATGTAATGTTTGTGAGCCAAGCCCACACGCGTATTTAAACCATAGAGTATCTCGTCGATCGCAAACTATACCGCTCCGATACCCGTACCGTACGTCTCGGATTGTTTTATCATAGTATTTATAGTGTTGCCTGTCTCGATAGAGGCGCTAGTCCGGGAAATGGGTCGATGACTTCAGTGTGCTCCGTACGTATGCTAGTAGCTAATAGTGATAACTGATCGCGCTGTTCGGATATTGTCCAGTTTTGTTTAAGTTTAAGCTTTACGCGGCTGCGTCATAGACTCATAGTATAAGAAAGTACAAATATATATGTCCAGTAAGGACGGTCCACGTCTCGGTTTAGGACGTCCACTTCCCAAAGGTTCCTAAACGAACTATCTCTCACCAATTTTAGCACCAGGATTTGTCGTTCGGGGTACTTAGAAATTTTGGCACAATTACCAATTATCCTTTTAAGCATGCATTTGTAGAACTCACTCACCCTAAGCGTATTGAAGCGCTTCTCATACAAAAACATTGCGTAAGAACACAAGAACCTAAACCGTTGGTGTAGGAACACACTTGTCGAATTACGCGACGCAAATTACGTTGCAATGCTTTTTTATATACCGGCTATACAACAGTCTATGCTTTAGTCTAGGAACACACTTGTCGAATTACGCGACGCAAATTACGCGTGCAATGCTTTTTCATATACCAGCGATACAGTCTGTGCCGTTTTTTCAAGTAACCCCCGAATTTAGGCCGCGTAATTTCAGTTGTGTTTCAACACTTACACTCAGTTGCAGAAGCGCTCATTAGAGTTAATCTTCCATTAAATCTCTTGCATGCTTTTACTACATCAAAGAGACAAAAAGTGACAGCAAGAGATTTAATTGAGGATAATTTTAATTAGCGTTTCTGCAACTGAGTGTGAGTCGCTAGTACCATACCATAGGGCGAGATTATGATTTTTAGGAGAACATACTATACCTATATCTGCAAATAATATAACAATAAAATTGCGAAATTATGTGACTGTCAGTCATGATTTTTCACGGCTAATCCCTTGAACTGATTTCGATTACATTTGGTATTGAGATAGGTTGAACCCTGAGGATGGACATACGTCATAAACTTCCATGCAGGCGAAGTCGCGGTTATATAACAGTATTTTATACGCGCCAATGTTCGAGTCCGACATAGGTCTGGCTAGATGCATTTTTAATTAAAATTTTCCAATTACATATCCAATTATTTTCTTGAAGCATTAATAAAAGTTGGTATCCAAAGAAAATATATGTTTGAATATCACATCCTGCCAATGACCGGCCTACATTGAGGGGAATGATGTATTACTGAATGACAGAGCGGCATAATTTTAGAATGAGACGAGAAATTTTTTCGAGGTCACAGCTGAGACAGCGACATTGATTACGTCATCGGCGTCGCTCGCACCCAGAATTTTAATTTCAGTGTTAATTGTTGTGACGTAAACGTAATCCTTTTGTTCTGGATTTAATTGGATAAATTGTACTTCAATTTAGGTACTACAAAAGAATTCGCTGAACGCAAAACAAAAAATCAATTTCGAACACAATCAAATCGTTAAAATTTTAAAATGATGATGTAACTTCTAGACTTCTGTAAATAGGTCATTTAAGAGTTTGATTTTTCGAGTTTAGTAAATAAAAATATGAAAATCATGACCTATTTTATATTTACAGGAAAGGTGGCCATCCCATATTGAATTCGGTTATAGCCACAGCAGTGCAAAGGCCTCTGTATGACTGTAATGACGTAACAATAGTATACAAAAAAAAACTGTAAAGTTTTATGGATCTGCTTTCTGCTGCTTTTAGCCGGCCAACAAACGTGGTCTCTTCTCCAAAACTCGTCTATTCACATATGAATTAGTCCTTGTAAAATTCTTCAACCATATAATGCTGCTATAACAAATTGGCATAATTATGTGAACCACTGGGTACGACCGTACGACCAAATGACCGCATCCGGACTTTGATAATGATTATGAAGCGATAGTTTCTACGGTCATTGCCAATCATTATAGTTGGATTTGAATCTTAAAAAATAAAACTCGGCATTTATAAACCAGTATTAGAGAATACATACCCTGTAGTGGGAGGTATACGTTAATGATTTTATGTATAATCTTACTCTATCATCTGCATAGGTAGCATGCCACCGTAGGTGGTACAGCGCTATCACACCTTCGCTATCTTTCTTTTTGCGAGCGAACAAACGAGATAAAAGACGTGATACAGCCGTATCACTTGTGGCATGCTACCAATGGCCGTATACAGGGTGAAATTGATATCAGTAGCATCCTTTTAAACTAAGAGTCTAACCATCAAACTAAACAACTTTTACTATGGGAGCAAATCAGCAAGCCAATCGGAGCAAAAAAAAAATAGGGTAAAAGGATGCTAATGATATCAATTTCACCCTGTATAGGCTGATGATGATGATATCTGGGTATACCTACTGGCCGACGAGGTCGGCATGTCGCCACATTTATCACTGGAGCTTCAAGCGACCAACTGGCGAGGTTGCACACTGCGCAGTTTCGGAGACCAAGTCTCACTTTAGGTCGCTGATCCAGCTCGGTTTTGATTTGAGAAACAAAGTCTTACATTAACAATGGCTGACGTTATGTTGATGATGGCAATGCGAATATAATAGATGACGGCTTATGTTGCTATTTAGTATATCAACTTATAACTCGGCTACTTCTTTCTTAGGGTTCCGTTACCAGAATGAGGATGGCCAAATAAAAAACCCTTGTATTTATATCTGGTATAGTGCTAAGAGATCTCATAGCACTTGCCGCCTTTTACCGTATGACGGTAATATATCGTATACAACGTATTATTGGTATATAGGCTGATGATGATGTCTTTTTCAGGTTTCATTGAGCCCGTGTGTTGCTTTGCGAACTGATACCTAATATTAAGATGATAATAGCTCATGGATTTTGCAAATATATGCGAAATTTTTATATAATGTGTTATCTTCTTTTGATTGTTATTTAGCCATCCCTCTCTTCCTGCTGATTAATCGGAATGTGTATCATGCCATTTAAGTTTAGTTAATTATCTCACCAAATTACTAAGTAGTGTTATTCCGTCGTACCGACGTTAGTGGCGATGGCGGTGACGAAAACACATTCCTTTTCGAGCATATTACTATAAATGATTGAATCTAGTAGCTTTAGATAGAAGAAAGAGGCGCGGTATACGAGATGATAATAAAATCATTAGCTTAATTTTCAAGGGTGGTTCAGGTTATTAAACTGAATAAACTTTCATCTTCATTATTGATTCCCATAAAGGTAGGCGTGGCGAGATATTAAAAATAAAACTCTTTAGTGAGAGAGATATTCGTTAAGGACAGACAATGTTAACTACATAGACCTACTTTAGTACATTTATATCGTTGGTTAACTATTAATATAAACAAATGGATCGTATTGCTTGCATTGCCTTTGACCCATTCTATGGTAGGTATCTTTAAAAACACGAAGAAGTTGTTGTTATGTTACAAATATAATGCAACGAAGCCAATTGAAATATTCGGATGCGTTCTCATCGTCACAGAGATATCTAGTTTCATTAAAAGTACCAAATAAAATCTATATACAGATACAAACATTCAAGATTTGGGTACAGCTATTAATATTCATCATACCAATATTTTATCCCGCAAAGGCATTTGTTCTGTAGTGTGATGTATATAGGGTCCTTCTTAATATGCTGTCACTTTTTTAAGGGGATGATCAGACCATAAAACTGAACAACTTTCTCTATGGCACCAACATCAAAAACACGAAAAAAAAAATCGTCTGCTCCTTGTCTGCTCCATACAAAACTGCAAACCTACTCGAGCAAAATGTATGGGACAGCAGATTTTTATTTCGCGTTTTCGATGTTGGTCCCATAGAGAAAGTTGTTCAGTTTGATGGTCGGATCGTCCCCTTAAAAAAGTGTCAGAATTTTAAGTTGGACCCTGTATAGGCTGAATATGACGATTATGTCGTGGGACCAGTCCTGTTCAAAGTTCAAGAAATCTAATCAAGACTTCTATTGTGGGCAAAAAAGAGCTTTATTAGGCAAATATGTTAATTTTAGAAATACAATATTATTGTGATACAACTTCGTCACACAAATATTTGCTTTACCCGTTTACCCTCAGCTCTAAAGGCATGGTCACTAACTGTAATCTCGAGGCGATAAAAAAATATTTTTTTCTGGAATTATCACTTGTCTTGTGCTAAAATCGTCTGAAGCCATAAACCAGCAGGATATAAGAGTACCGCAACGCGCAGACCACGGCTGAGCAAGTTCACTGCACGCGCCAGTGAGCCCACGGACCCGCTGTGGTTCCGATCCGCTACCCACTGCACTTAATGCACTATTGTGCTAGCTGCGCGATCATATTAGAATGCTTTAGTTCTGGTCAGTTTCATCTAGCGTGGCGATGATAAACATGTCACTTAATTGGGCTAGCTGAATGCTTGTTTCTATCGAGTCGATCGCATGTCAATGAGTTTGACTGGCTAATGTGGTTACACTATAGAAACGAAACTTCCGCGTTAGATTTCAAATTGTCAAGATATTCCTACCAATCTCGTGTTGGTTTAACCATAGTTTCGCTTCTATAGTGTACTCATATGCCAGTACCTCGGTCCAGATTTCCGATGTGTTACGAGTCAGGAGTCGAATCTTTGCCTCTTGATTGAGCAAGCTCTCTACCAGCTTTATATTATATCACCTTATCACCGCACTAAGAGCCCTTATACAGGGTGAAATTTATATCATCAGCATCCTTATATCCTCATCAAACTGAACAACTTGTACCATAGGAGGAAACCGATCGGAAAAAAATAAAAATCTGCTGTTGCATACATTTGAGTCGAATAGGCGTTGCAGTTTAGTATGGAAAAGCTGATTTTTTTTGCTTTAATATGTTTGCTCCCATGGTAAATGTTGTTCAGTTTGATGGGTAGACACTTAGTTTAAAAAGATGCTTCTGGTATCAATTTCACCCTGTATATACACACAGTCATATTTTCCAGCGATTAGGCTGGCGCAATGCATTTATACATCAATTCATATATATTCATACCTTTAGAGTTCAGAATATTTGCAACAACTACCATATTTCAAAGCGTGTAGTTCTAGTTAGGCTCACCTAACCCTTAAAGATTTCAAAGGTATTGCAACACGGTTTCCATTTCAAAGCTGATTCGATGAGATTCGCAACTTCAAAGCGAAGTCGAATCACCGAAAAGTAGCTAAACTTGACAACGCATTGAATTGTTCAACGTCATCATAACACTTGTTTCATCGTGCGTACGCCTATTGTGCCAAATTAGATAAGAATGTACAAAGTCGTCGTCGTCATAGAATTGTCTAACCAAATTACCAGTTTTGGTATTTTCCCTATTCGATTCAGGGATTAAAACTACATATTTGTCTAATACTTAAGCGAATAACATAGTTTTTGAGCAAATTGAATTTTAATGGCAAAAAGCGAATATTAATGTTGTGTTGCTTGAATATTATGTTATGAAGGCATGTGATTTTTTTAAATGTTAGTCACAATGGCTTTTACTTCAGTAGCTATGCGAATTTAGTGCGCTTCCAATCAGAATCAGAGATCAAAATGGTCCATGATTTCTTGCTGTATGTATCAGTATTGCTATGCGATGTAACTAACGGTAGAAACATCTAGCAATATGAATTTATATGAAAACCATATCGATATAAATCGTAACCGACATGTCTCCTAATGGGGTAGTCTTTTATATTTTCAATTAATCAACTATACTTTATTTTACACCAGACCATAAATTATACCAATCCATTACATACAGCAAAATATATAAAAACCATTTTTTTCATACGTAACCTTAGGGTCTAGCTTTCGACATGAAGTATCAATATTAAATATCGTTTACATCACAAACTAATTTTTATTTAGGTTCAGTGAAAGCTTAAAACGGAAGGTTTCGAACAGTTTGCTCTTCATGACAAAATTTCATATTTAACATTTAAAATGAATTGTTTGTATGAGAACTACAATAGTTGCCAAATATTGTTTCCAGGCATGTATCGACGACAACCTGGACATGGTTGAGTTCCTGGTCACCCACGGTGCTGATGTCAACCGAGGTGACAACGAGGGCTGGACCCCTCTTCACGCGACAGCCTCCTGCGGCTTCCTCAGCATAGCTAGGTAATTAAAATCAGTTCCTGGTCACCCACGGTGCTGATATCATCCGAGGTGACAACGAGGGCTGGACCCCTCTTCACACGACAGCCTCCTGCGGCTTCCTCAGCATAGCTAGGTAACTATAATAAGTTCCTGGTCACCCACGGCGCTGATATCATCCGAGGTGACAGCGAGGGCTGGACCCCTCTTCACGCGACAGCCTCCTGCGGCTTCCTCAGCATAGCTAGGTAACTATAATAAGTTCCTGGTCACCCACGGCGCTGATATCATCCGAGGTGACAGCGAGGGCTGGACCCCTCTTCACGCGACAGCCTCCTGCGGCTTCCTCAGCATAGCTAGGTAACTACAATAAATTCCTGGCCACCCACGGCGCTGATGTCAACCGAGGTGACAACGAGGGTTAAACCCCTCTTCACGCGACTGCCTCCTGCGGCTTCCTCAGCATAGCTAGGTAATTTACTGTAACCTTTAATGTCAGTGTTCCAAGTACAAAAATTTGTTCCAATGAATTTACGCAACATGGCGAGGTTTTTTATTTTTCTGGTCGGGCTTTTTACGATTTGTAACACTATTGGTTTACGGCAAAGGTAAATAATATAAAATAGGTCCACTAGTTTTTGCGTTTAGCTAACGCAAATAAAAAGAAATACCAAAAATCTGTGATTTGTAGTCAGGGTCACCTAAACCATAACGCAACTTTTTTTGTAAATATGTTTGATTAGACATAATTCTGTTACGGTTTTATTATAGTTAACATATTCTATGCTCCAAAAAGTTTGTTCTAATTAGTTAGCAATAGTGAAACAATGAATAATTGTGGCCACATTGAGTGTGGACGCGCTCGTGTAGATAACTATTAATTGTAAACAACAGTGACTCACCCTGTGACCTGGAAGAGGGGGCTTCCAGTGACTGATATTCATTGTTATACGCTTGAGCTATGACTCGCCGTTTCATTATGACGATGACGTCTCTACTATTTAGATCAGTGGTACACAGTTAAAAAGGAAAATTGATTACAATTTAGAATTATATAATACAAATGATCCCTGACTCCCAAAGTCGGAAAAACGTGTAATGTAATGTAAGGCAATTTATTTAAATCAGTTTTTGTTTGAAGTTGGCTAGGCTTAGGCCGTCGTGACTAGCGGCGCCCGCGACTTCGTACGGACAGACCACTGACTTTAAATACTCATTCCTTTTGATTTAATGAGCTGATTGCAATGAAATAAAGCCTCAATGTTAGTCCAAACTAAGCCCTATGCTTTTGTGATAAGTGATAACCCAATCCAAATCCATTCAGTAGTTTTAAGTGATGTGTGCAAAAAGACAAAGATTCCAAAAATGCATTACATTACATATCCTAAACGCCCCCAATTCACATATTTGCAAATATCTTCAATTTACATCCATCCGCAAGTTCGTCCGCACAAATTATTTACCAAATTCTAAGACAAATAAATAATAAGCCTTTAAACAAAAAAAGTTTCATCGAAATCGGTTCAGTAGTTTTTGCGAGATGCTTGAACAATCAAACAAACACACAGACGGATAAAAATTCTAAAAATGGTTGATTTGGAGTCAGAGACATAAAAACCATATCGTAATCTTTTTCTTTTCAATATCTTAAATGTACGGACAATCTGTTGCAGTTATATAATAGTTTAGATAGATTTGCCATTGATAGTCAGAAATGTAGATATTTATAACTATAACAATGTATTGCAGGTATCTTCTGGAGAGTGGCGCTGATGTGGGCGCAGTCAACTACGATGGAGAGCTACCCGTCGATATTGCCGAGAGCGACGCCATGGAACTATTGCTGCAGAAGGCAATCGATGAAAAAGGTACAGTTATTGTCACTGCCACCTGTTACTATACTTCTACTGTCTAAATCAAATAAACCAGGGCCGTAATTTAGTCCAATTTGTCCTATTGAGGCTTTATATCAATATTGCCTTTCATCAAGTTTATTTTGTAGTTGGGGTAGTTGAGCTTCGGTATTGAAAACGATCACCGAGGTTTAGCAACGTCAGCTTGGATCAGTCTTTGTTTAATTGATGTTTCATCTCGAGCGTCTCCGTGCTTCCGGAGACACGTTAAGCAGTCGGTCCCGGGTTGTTCTGTCAGATAGCGGTGTACCATTCGTGAAGCCAGGTCATAGGCTTTTTAAGACGTTTAAGAGTCATTAAGTCGTGTTATGCTGTAGAGATTCTGGCCGCATTTTCTATACAGCGACAACTAAGTTGACCACATAACTTGCCTCCACCAAACCGCACTGGCCCCTCACTCACTATCACCAATATTCGAGAGAGGAGCCCTTTTGCCCTGCAGTGGGATTTTCGAATATTGGTGATGACCACCACTGAAGGTTCCCATTCATACTTACTCTGTTTTCATCAATCTATTATCATTCAACATTTTCAATTCGAGTTAGCTACAATTAAGAACTAATAGCTAATGCGAATCAATTAGTCATGTCATGACACTTAAATAACATTATACGAACATAATTATTATACTTAGTTGAATTGTATATAACTAGTCGACTTAATGACTTCATATTGCACCTTCAATGCTAGATATTTAACTCACATTGGTTTGGCACTCGATCAAACGTGGCTACCTGTGTATCTTACCCAAATAGATTTACCCTATACAGGATGTAAGGAAAAGTATCATTAACCTTTAAAATTACTCTACCCGTCAAACTGAACAACTTTCACTTTGGGAGCAAAACGATCAGAGCAAAAAAAAAATCTGCTATCTGTCCCATACTATTGCGTCGAGTAGGTATTGCAGTTTAGTATGGGACAGCAGACTTTTTTTCCGCTGACAGGTTTGCTCCCATAGAAAATGTTGTTTGATGGGTAGAGTATGTGGTTTACAGGTTAATGATACTTTTCCTAACACCCTGTCCTGTTTACGTCCCACTGCAGGGCACAAGCCTACCCTCAGGGAGGGTGTATGGGCGTTAGTTCACCAGGCGTGCCCGATTCGGTTTGTTAGACTACACAAAAGCATCAGAATTCCTTCAGCGTAAGCAGGTTTTCTCACGATGTTGTCCTTCACCGTTTAGGAGCACGCATTGAATACATGGCACGTGTTCCGTGCGGATTTGAACCCGGAACCTCATGATTCAATGTCCATACCCCTCCGCAATGCGCCATCGACGCCTCCGTACCTGCGTGTGTTATAAAGATGGAATTCAAGCTCAAAGTTCAGTCCACGAAGACGCGCCCCACTCTTTATCCTAAGAGCACCTTCAAATAAGTACAGCACTTCTTGTAAAAATATGCAGTGTGTAGCCCCACTTGCATTGTAAACGAGAACGGACTAAAAGTGGGACGCGCCTTCTTGAATTGAACTAACTGTATATTATTTCCTTGTTTCGTATTTAGCAGTCTACTTGGTTTCCCAGGTGTGGACTGCGAAAAGTCTCGTAACGCTGAAGTGGACACATTGCTCGGCGACGCAAAGAACTGGGCGGCGAACGGCTACGTGGAAGTACGCGATCCCAAGACCGGGGGGACGCCCCTTCACGTCGCGGCCGCAAAGGGTTATATCGATGTGAGTTTTATTTGTTTAACTATTAGTTTTTAATTCCTGTGTGCTAAGAACTTTTTACGGTTGTGGCAGGCAATTTTGTTTCGCAAGTGGTCAGAGATAGGCTGATTATGTGCTAAGGGAATGGGGAAGGTGACTGTTGACCGCACCGCCATACGAGACATCTTTATAACAAAATGGAATCAAAACAGAACTTTTATCAAGCACTCTTCTATTGACGCGGAGATAGAGGACAGATTGGTTCTGAACCCTGGTCTTATCCTTTAAACTGCCGGAACTTAGATCAACGCGGCGAACTATTGTTTTTCTACTGTGTCTTGCCATTGCAGCCTGAGGTTTTGCTCTCCCTATTAGTCTTAGGCATGAGGCGCATGAGTTATAGGTATGTGTTGTGTATGTGTTTGAGTTAATCTAAAGTCATTACGGGATCATAACCCGAAAACCCCAGCTCAGAAGGCCGGTCACCTCTTATATAGGGCGCATCAGACAATGTGCTAATCGGATAAAGTGCTAATCGGACAATGTGCGAATCGGGAATTTGCGAATCGGAACATTTAAGAATACGAAATTTTGATAATGGGTCGTTTTGCGTCTATAGGACTTTTTCTTTGGGTCTTTGAGAACTGCGACCGCAGCATTATGCGCGCATTAACGCTATATTGAAAGAGCTAAGGCGCGATAGCGCTGTATCACGCGTCTAGACCAACAACTTATGTGCCACGTTAACTTGCAAATTTTCTGAGTCGGATGAACCATTGCAAGATGTTTCCAACCAACAGGTAGCAAAAACTCTATTAGAAGATTGCAACGTGGAGCCAGACTGCGTGGACTACGAGGGCTGGACGCCGCTGCACGCCGCCGCGCTGTGGGGGCAGAAGGAGGCGGCTGCGCTGCTCATGAAGTGCGGCGCCGATCCACATCTCAAGAACTACTCGGTGAGATGCGGCGGACACATCTCTGTACTAAATTGTTATATTCATTATTTGAATTGGAATATGGTAGATTTCGGAACACTGGACATACGGTGGGTTTCTTCACTACCACAGCGACGAAATAAATAATTACCAGCCTCTATACTTGCGCGCGACTCGGATTTTTTCCATACAACAGGTTGCGGCAAGCTCGACGTTCTCTCTGAAAAGCGCAGCACGAGCCCTTTTTGTATGCACCGAAGGCACTTCGCGCGCGCTTTGAGATATCATACTAGAGAGGCTTTATTTTGTCATCGCAAAATGTTATAATGCTTGTCAGTTGTGAAGCATGGCATAGCATGCTGTTGTGTTTCAATTCACTTTTGAAATTAATCGAAACTTTAGTCACGAACGAAATCGCGAATTTGCGCTTTCCACTTGAAGGAATCTAAAGTACTTCTAATTTAAGACCTGTTGTGAAAACGATAACTGTTTACTCGGGAAAATAAAATAAAAGTTGTTTCTGTGCTCTTGTATTCACAGCAAAAGTTAAATGTTGTGTGTAGCAAAAAACTTCTAGTTCTTTGAATGTGTTGAAAAGAAATTTTCAGAACTCAAAGGAAATATCATTGTTCAAATTATTCTATAGAAAAAGTTTGCCAAGTAAGTTTTGTAGAGCGCCTCGTGCGCAACGTGACCCGTGTCGAAACATGTGGAGATGCAGTTCTTAGATTGTTTGTACACGGTTCCGTTTTGCAACTCTAATCTTTTGCTAGTCTTTAGTTCTCTCTAATCATCGTCATCATATCAGCTAATAGACGTCCACTGCTGGACATAGGCCTCCCTCTCATCCAACGGGTTCCCGTTGCCTTCACCAGGTGGTCGGTCCACATTGTGGATGCTCACTACTTACCTGCGCTTTCAAATAGTATTGAATATCAAAATGTTGTACATTCATATCTATTTCTCTAGCCAAGATGTTTTAAATCATATTAAAGAATAAGAAGATGAAATTTCTTCGATGTTTTCCTTCACAGTTAGAGAGCAGTCGGTATTACATCCATAACTTAGGAAACTCATTGGTACATGGAATGTCGTCCGTGCGGATTAGATTACGGTTAATTGGCATCGGATTGGCACCAAAAAAGTTTGTGTAAATTGTAAATTTTCTTGCTGACTGTAAATTTTTACTAAATCTGTGAATGCAGGTCAACATGTATCAAAAAGTAAAAGATATAGTCTCTTCAGAACTTTTCGCTGTAGCTACAACGGTTAAGGCACCTGCCCTTACTGCCCCGTCTCAAAAATCCATCCTGTATACTATTCTATTCTGTGGTCTTGGTCTTATGTTAAAACATAAATGATATTTCAGGGCCAAACGTGTATGGACCTCGTGGACCCAAGTATATCCGCGTGGCTGGCGGAGGCCACGCTGAAAGCCACGCCCCGGCGCCTGAACAACAACAACAATAACAACAAACGCAAGCGCAGCCCCCCGAAGCACGACGTCAAGCGAGTCGAACTGTCCATCACCAGCCAGGAGCCCGTCGTCAACGGTCAGTGCTACTTGTATCTAGAGTAATAAGGTTGCTTATTGCTAATGCTCATATTCATGGTTATTGCTAACTTGTCATCCTTGTTTGGTTTCTGTTCATTGTGGGGGTTGATGAGATACGTTTTGTTTTTAACAGAGTTTAGAAAGGAGGTTCTCGGTGCGATTAACTCGAAGATTACAGCTCTATTTTAAATGATTTCATCGCATATGGTATTGTTTATAGGCCCACCATATATTTCCACCGCTGTAATTCCTGTAAACCAGGATCAACAGCGGCGACCATTCTCAACATTAGGCAATGAAGTCCAGCGAGTCCGGGGCTTTGTATCTTCCTTGATTGATTTTCGATGTTATTTCAACGCAAGCAAAGTAGATAATGGTTTAACAGTGAAAAATGCTTTGGGCTGAGCTTAGTCAGGTGTGCGCCGACTCATATTCTAAATATATCAGAGCATCCCCAGTACAAATAAGTATAGTATTAAAGAAACAGACAGAGTTTCGGTACTACTGCTGAAACGTGGATGTTCTGAGGTTTCAGAATATCTCTGACTACCCCCTCGGGGATTATAGTAATAAAATCCTTCCACAAATCAATGCGTCTCAAATCAACCCCCAACACCACCGAAATCACCGCCTACCTCATCTATCAGCCAAACAAGCTAAGCTGTACAATCAACTCATAACCTAAAACCATCCACCTGCCATAAAATAACAGACAAGACACCAGCGGCGCCGGAAATAATCAAGATAGCAGAAGGGAAACCGCCTAAAGGACGCGCGCCGTCGCCCGAGGCCGCGGAGCCCGCGGACAGCGTCGGAGAGGACGCGCCGTCGTGGCGCCGCTCCGCCTCCTTCCGCAACAGACAACAGGATGCCGCGAGTAAGTATGCGGGGACCTAGGTACAGTAATACACTCATCATCATCATCATCAGCCTATACATGTTGTAAGGAAAAGTATCATTAACCTTTAAACCACATACTCTACCCATCAAACTGAATAACTTTTAGTATGGGAGCAAAACGATTAGAACAAAAAAAATCTGCTGTTCCATACGTTTACATTGAGTAGGTATTGCAGTTTAGTATGGAACAGCTGACTTTTTTTGTGTTCTGATCGTTTTCTCCCATAGTAAAAGTTGTTCTGTTTGATAGGTAGAATATGTGGTTTAAAGGTTGATTATACTTTTCCTTACACTCACACTCAGTCCACTATTCGTCAATGCTGACTTTTTATGTGTTCTGATCGTTTTCTCCCATAGTAAAAGTTGTTCTGTTTGATAGGTAGAATATGTGGTTTAAAGGTTGATTATACTTTTCCTTACACTCACACTCAGTCCACCATTCGTCAATGCGGATTGGTCCAATTGCGGAACGCATTAGGATTTCTTCTTCAGAGTATGCAGGTTTCGTATGCACGTTTAAGAGCAGTCGGTATTACTTATATAAGATAGAAAAACTAATTGGAATACATGTCGCCCATGCGGTTTCGACCCGGACCTCAAGATTGAGTTTCCATAAAGTAAGACCAGGAAAATAAGTTCGCTCGTCAATCTTCGTTCGCGCAGAGGGACTCCAAATGTGCCGACGGTGCTCAAAACCATTTGATTATTATAATCAATCTTATAACTACTCCAGCTACTAACTAATTATGGAGGTGCTACTTGGGAATGTTCCTCCATTGAAAAGGGAAGATCTTCCACCAGGATTAGTGTGAAGCCTGGGGAACGGCGGTGGTCCAACAGTTCTTAGTTTGACCTTGTATATATACCGAATCTCTGTGATTATTACTCTTGCGCGATTTATGTCTCGCATTCGATTGTGAACCTTACGTATTTACGGTGAACGTTGTCTTTGTATGGAGCATATTTCTGAGTGTCGCCATCTGTTATCTTCTTTGCTATAACTTGTGGGTGTTGACATCTATGGCAAGTCCCCACATAACTATAACTACGTGCTTACTAAGATTGCCATTATCTTTGTTACTTTCAGGGGATAGTAACAAGCCGGCGAACAACGTGGCAGACAACGACACCATCCTGAGAAGAACGCACAGCTTTGAGAACGACAAGACGTGAGTGGATACATTTATTTTGTTTTTCTAATATGTGTTCTATGACTCTATTTGTAGAATGCAAATTCCTTGGCATGAGATTGAGTACTAAATCATCATGCTAAAACTTTTGGTTAGTGCTGGCATTGAGGGCTTTTTATTAAGGTTATAATTATAACTGTGTCAATGAGCGTAAAGCCTAAATTATATACTTTAACAACGATCGCGTTTGTTTGAGGTGTGGTCAGGAAAGCACAACAAACTAGCTAGCTAAGCTATTTAAAAAAAACGTCGTGTAATGTCAACTTTTAAGAAAATTGTGTGATTGAGCTCTGTTATAAACAGTTAAACGCCATATTGCGGCGGGTCACATCGGGTCGGGCCGCAGATCAACAATCCGCCCAAATAGCTTCTAAACAATTTACATGAACTAATAGCATACTAAAGGGGAGGCCTTTGCCCAGCAGTGGGATGAAATAGGTTAGAAAAAAAAATAGCATACTATGTCGGAGCAGATCGTTTTATTGCACGGCGGATTGCCGATGAAGCCCGTCGCATTGTGCTATTATAAGAGGAATTTTAACAACGTTTGCAGTATTACGTCAAACTAAAAATCCGTCAATGCGTTGCAATCCATCACGCTTCGCTCTAGTTAAAGAAGAACGAATTTTTTGGTGTGATGCGGCCTGCTCCACGCGGTTTCTAGAACAATGATAATAAGTCAAGATAAAAGTTATTACGTCATCACCATCAGTATATGTATGGTACATACAACATCATCACTAAACAATACCGACATCAACGATATAAGTATTATACATATTATACATACATTGCATATGCATAAGCTCACGACTATATTCCCCGAGGGGGTAGTCAGAGATATTTGATAGTTTTTATACATACATGTCAGCACTAATCAAAACTAAATCCGAACATATTAATAAAAACAATGATTATACAAAGATCAACTTAACGAATAACTTTCTAATGCTTTAAATGGTTACAAATATAATTTAGGATTACATAGGAAGGGTGATGTTTTTGATATAATGTTCTTTATAGAATAGGAACACATAATTTGAAATTTTTGATAGTTTGGTCTCATCTCTAAGCGGATACGACATCATAATATGCGGTCGGTTTTTAGGGGGATGATCCGACCATATCAATCTGAACTACTTTGTCTATGGGACCAATGTGCAAATCGTGAAAAAAACTGTTCCAAACAAATCTGCAATCTTACTCGACCCAAATAAAAAATAAGAAGTTCTTTATTTCATTACAATTTAGTAGTATACAAATGATTGAGTCCCTGACTCCCAAAGTAGGAGAACCGTGTGTTAGGAGGCAGTTTCTTCCCCTGGTACAATAAGTAGGTATAAACCAATTAAATTGTATGAGACAGCAGATTTTTTTTTTGCGATTTCGATTTTGGTCCCGTAGAGAAAGTGGTTCAGTTTGATGGTCTGATCATCCCCTTAAAAAACCGCCAACACATTAAGAAGGACTCTGTACTGATTCTCTAAAAGTACTGAACCAATGCAAAGTTAACTTCCAAACAACAAGTGAATTTTTGGTAGCAAAAGAAAAACATGGTTTATATTTAACGTTTTCAGAACTAGAGACAGCAACGTAGTCGGTTTATTGATAAACCGTTTTGAGAAATCATCCCGGACTACCTTCGCCGACGGCGATTTTAGCACGTTTGCTCAGTTAGTCTTATTACCATAGAATACGTGTTCGAAGTCTAGTTTTGTTCGTCCATAACGGTGTAGGGTCGGCAGAGGACTGTTTGACGCGGAAAACAGCTCGGGCATAGACAAATTATTTCGTTATACAGATGCCATCATTTGTATACTATTTATAACGCGTGAATTCCAATATAGCATCCTAAATCGCGTATGCACAGCCACAGTTATTTTTCGCTCGTCTTATATTGTTTCCATCGATCGCTTTATTCGAATACCTATTAAATTAGAACCACCACTTATTCCGTAATCAGAATTTGTACCTTATATTCAGGGTGTAAAGACACTTATCATTCAACAAATAATAAGCTTGCCGTCGCACAGTCCTCAATCGCTAACAATGTACATATGTTTCGCATGCTTACAATATACATACTCTACAAATTACATACAATGCTTTTAGTCAAATTAAAAAATAAACCAACCAACCATAGGAGCTAATGGCAGATCATTCAATTTCACTTGCAATGGAGAAGTGATTTGCCAATCTGCGTAAAGGCGCGCTGATTGAGGGTGCGCCGGACTTGTACGGAGCTCAATATAAATTGTACGTAATGTAGAGTGTGTGTGTTGTAAGTTGGCATGCTTTCTGTGTTGTTCAGTTTCTATCAACGTTACCGGGATGTGACGGCGCGTATAAAGGCCTCCTCGTGTCCTTCAATACCGCCGCTGCCGCACGCCCTTCTCGCTGCTATCGACAGAAAAATGGACACTAATAACTCTTCGGCAACTAACGACGACGTACAGACAAGGTGCTTACTTCGGATGCCTGACGTTTCGGTTTCGTTACAAGTGTTTAGAACACGGCTTGCTTTGAAGCTTCTTTTATAGGGTGCTTTATTGCAAAGTATTAAATTAGTACAGTACTATTCATTGATGTTTGATGAATGATCAAATTTATGCAATTCGATCATTTATTGTCACTGAAAAAGGTGTTAGTGTCATGCACAATGGTTTTGGACCTTGTTCTTGATAGGCAGAATAATCAATTTGTATTGCGTCTCAATATATTGTATTTGTAATTTTTAGCAAATTGTAGTATTGAAACAAATTAATTCCTTAAGCCATACGGCATTGAATATGACGTTGTTATTGTTCTATTGAAGTACAGCCCGAACAGAAAAATATAAAACCTCGCCATGGTGCAGAAAATAATTGGAAAAAATTTTTGTACTTGGAACACTGACATTAAAGGTTTTAGTTAATTGCAGCGCCCCCAAGCCAGGTTTTTATATTTCTGATCACGCTATAACTCGAAACCGTGAAGGAAATCATCAGATGAAAACAGGATAGGCTGAAGAAGAAATTCCGTTAGATATATTGTGAAGTCTACCAATCCGCGTTGGAAACGGGTGGTGGACTAACATACAAAATTACATATACCCACCCTCCTTGAGCGTATTCCTAAGCCACACCTTGGACGCTATCAGCTGAGAGCTGTCATTTCATACAAATGGGAAAAATTGCAAAGAGTTCAGCATGTGTTACTGTTGCGTGCGAGCGAGGCAGGAATACGCATTTGCTTAAGTGGAACCACGATTCAACCAGACGGGGTGAGGTAAAAAGTAGGTGGGAGGTAGGGAGTGTCCGTACTATAAGGGTTGAACCTCATTTAATAGCACCGCATCGCATTTTTCCGTCGCTCCAACCTTTTCTGTCACTCAGGAACGTCATTTACTAGAGCATATAAGATAGACGGAACGCGATCGCGCGCGATAGCATGACATAGAAAAGGATGGAGCGACGGAAAAATGTGATGCGGTGCTGCGTGATGTAGTTCAACCCTAACACTACTACTACCGTACTAGATACTCTGTGACCAAGCCCTAGCTGTGGGGACGATAGATGATGAAGCAAACCGAAACCGATGGTCATCCCGTAACATACTATTTGGTCATAATATAAAAAACCTACCACATAACACTCATTATCTAATATTTCTATTAATATGTTTTGCTATGTATGCTTCCTCTTCACGTTTATTCGTTATGTATTATGTGTACTTATTGTTATGTATTTATGTTTTATATTAAGTTTTTATTTTTATAGTTTCCTATCCAATGCTTATTATTTATTTCAGAGATATACACTATTGATCACACGGATAAATATCATTACAGAACGAAAGATTTATACAAGCGGCCGTTACATCGAAATCGCGAAAAAAATCAGCTGCTCATAAAAAAACAGCAAACCTACTCGAGCAAAATGTATGGAACAGCAGATTTTTTTAGCGATTTCGATGTTGGTCCCAAAGAGAAAGTTTTTCAGTTTGATGGTCTGATGTGTCAACATATTAAGTTGGACCCTGTATTTAGACAAATTGACCGCAGTGAAGTTAGAGATGAGCAGCCCCATACGTCTGAGCGGATGTGGGTATTGAAAAGGTATTCAGAGCAGTCAAGTTATTTGAGTTGTTAAGTTATTCTCAGGTAGCAAGGCTGCTTGATGAGTCGGCTCACGGGTTCGAGTCCCGCAAAAGGGAAACATACAGCGTGTAACAAAACACCCTAGTAATATTTAAAGCAGTTGTTTAGACTATAAAACTGAACAACTTTCACTGCAGAGTCAATACAGAAT
This sequence comes from Agonopterix heracliana, assembly GCA_963693445.1. Taxonomy (NCBI): domain Eukaryota; kingdom Metazoa; phylum Arthropoda; class Insecta; order Lepidoptera; family Depressariidae; genus Agonopterix; species Agonopterix heracliana. Next base: position 963,298 of record OY856307.1, read on the forward strand.
AAATAAAATTTACTGTTTCATACAAAACTGCGGTAGGTACCGACTCGACTCAAATGTATGGGACAGCTGATGTTTTTGTTAAGATGTTCTGTTTGATGGTATTAACCACCCTTTTAATATGAGCATGTACGGTCAACTTATGCGTTGTCTTGTCATCATAAAACAAGCTGATACTTCGATTGGCACTATACAGGATGTTAAATACAGTTACATCACTTTAGGGGTGATTGTAGCCATGATACTGAACAACTTTCCAAACAAAGGAAATTTGCAAAACATAATTTTGACTTTCCATACAAAATGATCACCTGATCGTACATTTGAATGAAAAGTCGAAATTTTTATTTGCGAATTTCCTTTATGTTTATCTGGAAAAGTTTTTCAGTATCATGGCTACAATCACCCCTTAAAGTGATGCAACTGCTTACCCTAACATCCTGTATAATCTGTATGTCAATGTCCGTTTCATAGAAGTCAGTTCCTCAGCTAACGTAAGTTTACTTATAGAATAAACCCATCGGAGCGGCGGGAAAGGGACGCGAACACGTGGACGCCCACAACGACCGCCGCGAACGCATCCCCAACGAGCACCACCACACAGACCACAGTCAGAAGGTACGCTCCTCATTTCATGCCGACAGACAGGCGTTCGCCTTCCAAAATTGTGTGTATACGATTTGCATACGGGATCAATGACATTCTATACAACCTGAAAATAGAAAATGTCTCTAATGTCACCGTAGTATGCTTCATTTGTGCTTGGTTATCTATCAATCATACATCGCCGCTGACATTCCACAATTTTAAAGGTAAAACAATTAAGAGGATATAATTCGGAGCGCGCTCCATACAAACGAAGTCTTTTCCGTATACCGCCAAGGCAGGTCTACGGAAAGTAAAATAAAAGGTGCCATAAAAAGTTAATCGGATTGCCATGCCACCCGTACACTGAATTGTGTGGGCTCTTTTTGTACAGACAGACAGAAGTATATCGCGATGTATCTCGTTTTCTCGGAGGTGGCATGCTAGGCCCACAGTTGTAGTGTGTATGTCTTGAGATGTGCCACGGACGTCTGTAAACGTCTCCTTTATGTTGAGTGATTCTATTCATTTCTTCGTTTTCATTCTTTATGCGATAAAATTGACTGATCTCACTCAAATCAGCTTTGGTGCCACAATAATAAATGTTGAAGTACTGGACAAGTTCTAACAAATACCTGTAGCATTTATTTTTCTTTGGCACTTTCACATTTGGACCAAAATGGATGATGTCTTTTTTTAGTTACCTATTAGGTACAGACTCCTCAAATAGCGGGTTGTTGTTGGATGAATCATGATGATGATGATGATGATGTGTTGTATACAGCTCGGAGAGCGTAGAGTCGGTATCGAACAGTAGCAACTCTACGCCGAGCACTGCGACGCCGACCAAGCTCTCGCCCGGCAACATTTTCAAGAATTTCTTCAAGTACCCACTTTGTTTGATCACTTCGCTTGTTTATTTGTTTGTTGGTAACAGCATGTATCGTTGTGTCGCCGTTTTAGATTGCTAAGTTTTAGGGGAGGCGTTCCCGGGTTGAAGGGAAGACTCGAGAGGTCTTTTTCCAGAGGTGAGATAAAGATCTACGTAAAGAAAACGCCAGTTTTCCGATTCAAGTTTAGTAGATTTATTTTACACCGTTGTGCAGACATACGTGGAAACAAAAAAGTTAATACCAAGTGATTATTACCTGTTTTGACTTTAAAAAAAATTTAAGATTCTGTAAAGATGCCATTTCGGAATTTTTCAATTTTCTTCATTAAGTGTCAGCGTCATTAAGTCCTAGCGGAGAACTGTTCGAGCAATTTTCATTAATCAATTGATAATGAACTCAATTTAAAATTATTTTACATTTGGTTAATATGATATAATAATAATAAATTTTTATTTTGGACAATTGAAATCCACATAATGTTAGTAACAACTGTAGTAACTTTTGTCTCCGCAACTATTATCTCTCATAGTGATAGGAGGGTTTGTATGAAAAGTCTCGTCGTTAATATGCGCGCAATTTCATACAAACCCATAGAATTAGTTGCGGAGAGAAGTTGCTTGTGCGCGCCTAGTCTAACATGATGCGCGCGATAAGGCTATAACTCGTTCGTTCGCGCGCAAATAGAAAGAGAGCTAATAAGAGGCGATAACGCTATATCGCCCGGCCATGCTATTGCCGCTGATCTTACTACGTTAGAAGGTACTTAAATTATACTAGTAATTTAGTGCAAAAAATTGTTGGCAATTTAATAATATTCAAGCGAAGTAATCAAGTTACCCGTGTGTGTGTAGCTGTGTGTTCTACCAGCTTCGTCCAGTGTTTGCTCGGACGTGTTTCATTTGCAGTAAACCTTTTATTTAAACTGTTGTTAAGCATGTCTCCGTGTTTGTTTCTCCGTGCATGCAGTGTGTTTAGATTAGGAACTTTTAATTGCAGCTGTTGTTGTTACTAAGCTTTTTTTTTATCATTTCACTATAGTTTGATTGTTTTATACTGGCAGGCTGATCATAATCGTTGTAATAAACAGAGACGTGAAGTGATTGTAGAGCTATAGTCTATGTTTCCGATTAAATCTTTGACAAAATCGGTAACGGATTATGACTGTAGCAGGCAATTTTTGAGCAATTTTAATATGAAAGTAGGATAGCCAAGAACTGCCAAAGACACCATTTTGAATCGGGTACTTACACAATAAGACCCCTGATTTTGGAACATAAGATCAAGATAACATAAACATTATTTTTTTGTGTATGGAAATCATTCGACGACACAATCACAACACCCATGGCCGAATCGAGATTTACTCCAAAAAAAAATATTGATATGAGAACGTTCAATTCCTGATAATGTTGACATTTATTAGATGTGTTGAATGCGCTTTGATGATTTTGTAACGCGACAGCTTCTAGTCTTCCACTCTGCTTTGTTGTCAAAAAAACGTGATGACTCCCAACTTTACAACTACTTCATGAATACAGGTCCTTCGTGCCACCCGTGCGCGACGAAGAAAGCGAAACTCAACGGAAGGCGCACGCCAAGCGTGTGAGGGAGACGAGGCGATCCACCCAAGGCGTCACTCTAGACGAAATCAAATCCGCCGAGCAACTCGTCAAGAAGAAAGCCGGCAATGGCACCACCGACAGTCCACCCAGTCCGAAGAAAGAAGAACCCCACGCCGTCGAGAACAACACGGTATGTTACGATTCCAAACCAATTTCAACTTACTGAGGATAGATATAAGGTTTAAAAGTGACTAATATGAAATTAATTGGTGGTGGGGCAACAAATATTAATAGATAGGAATGAAACGAATAGGTTATGTAAATACGTAGAGTTTGAACTTGTCGTACAATGTTTTCACAGTTTGGCCACCATTCATTTTTTCCCAACATGTTTGCATTAATTATTAACTGTTCAAGTAATAAATGTGTGTCGCTCGTGTTAATACGGCCATTTTGAATGATAAACGTCCATCCATGTAGATGAGAGGTGAGACTGAATTGTACAGTTTTGACAGTACAAAATATTTTTACTTATTGCAATTTAAGTTCTATTATTTTATTTTAACAATCCTGTTGGGTCGTTGTGGTTAAAAAATTCTTATAGGTTTCGCATTTCGTAAGGGATTATAAGAACGCTTTGGGTTAAAAGTTTTCTTCCGACAAATAAGGCTGCTTTTCCACCAGAGATGTGCGAGGTAGTGAGGTGGTGTGTGAGGAAAAAACTGCCAATGGGAGTGCTTCAATTTCCCAACGCATTTGGAATCACGTCATTAGCGCGCTATTGGCGGATTGTTTCCTCGCTCACCGCCTCGCTACCTCTCTCACATCTCTGATGGAAACGCAGCCTAAGGGTGAGATGGGAGTGGGTCACAAGCTAATGGTCAACTTGCTGTCAGACTATTTTGAAGCTGCCTTAACTAGCCACTAGACACTATCAGAGACTATTTAGCATGGAAGCGGAGGCGCTCTAGATGAAATATCACTAACGGTCACTCATCTACAGACTGCGCCGGCTGGGCGATTGCTGATTAATAGTTTCATGTGTTCGACTTTGTGGCTAAGCGTAGGGCTGAGCTCGATGCCAAGCGCGATGAACTTAAAGCCAGACCACCATCGGTCATCCAGTACAACTATATTGATGGGAAATTGACTTGTAGCCTGTGCGGACGCACTTTTAAAGCTAAGATAGGCTACATCAGTCGCATAAGAGCACATCAACGAAGCTCTCAAAGTCAATAGCCACAATCAGTCACTGTGGTCGAACACGGCCATAAGTAAGGAGCGCAGCGCAGAACATTTTTCACAGCAAAACCATTATCTATTATCGACTTAGTTTGCGTTGAAATATCATCGAAAATCAATTAGAGCCTGACCAGAAATATTAAAAAACCTGGTTTGGGGGCGTTGCAATCGACTTTTACCTTTAATGTCAGTGTTTCAAGTACAAAAATTAGTTCCAATGATTTTTCGCAACATGACGAGGTTTTTTATATTTCTGGTCGGGCTTTAACACACAACTTTCGCCTCGAGTCGCTTCGATGCTCTCGGGGACTAGTAGTTGTGTTAATTGATTTTCTATGTTATTTCAAAGCAGCAAAGTAGATTATAGATAATGGTCTGGCAGTGAAAAATTATTTACGGTGCGCGTCGCCAGGTGTGCCACAGCCCTTAGTTTCTAATTCTTTAGTGGCAATCATTTTATTCTGGGTCTTTTATTTCTTCAATAATTAGTGCTTTCCCAAGTGAGTGAATACGAAACACTAGTGGTGCCCATTACTTGGTACGCGGACGCACAATCCACTAAAATACGTAGACACGCAAACGTAAGTGTAGATATACACTTATATTTTTTAATTATCCCAAAAATGTTAACGGTATATTCAGATAATGAAATAAAACAACTTTTCCTAAGGAACATGGGTCGAATAACGGTAATTTTTTTTAACCTCCTGTCTTAAATCAAAGTGAAATGAATAGATTTGCTTAAATGCGCTTTTTGCCCATTCATTTCATTTTATTATAAAGCTTAAATTAAATTGAACGGCGGATCTGCACTTTTGGAAAAAAAATCCAAACATTTTTCTTGTTTTTCGACCCATGTTGCTTAAGGTAGCATCCGACGCGCCTCCTCGACCTTAGACCGCGACCCACTGCTCTGTATGACTTTATATGAAGCACTCACAAACACCTTCCGATCCTAGCGACCGAGTTGCGCGACCAAATTCAGAGCAGTGAGTCGCGGTTGCTGGTCGCGGAGGCTAGGATCGGAGTGCTGCCTGTATGGAAAGTTCTTTAGTTTCATTATCTGAATACACCCTTAACATTTTTGTAGTAATTAAAAAAACGGGTGCATACGAAAGTTATTTGATAGTTAAAGCCACAAAAAGAGAACCAATAGAAATAGCATGAAGTCTATATTGTTTGGTATCGAGCGTAAACAAAAAACAAATCTAATTAAATTCACCCTTATCTTAATATAAGTCTTATGTTATGACTTATGACTGAATCTTAATTAAATTGTCATAGTAACTTATGACTTTTTGTCGAACTAACTGTATGAGAAGATATGGGTACACAGCCGTATCAGTGGCGCGCAGGCTGCACCTGCATGCTACTTCTATCGAGGCGTTGTCGGGTTCTCTGTTCTGTGTTTGAAGCAGTACACTATGTGTAGGCGCGGCCTCCCGCGGGCGACGTGGCCGTGACGCTGGCGCTAGCGTGCGCGACCGCGACCGCGACCGCGACCATCGCCGCCAACTCCGAGCGCCGCCCCTCCTGGCGGCTGCGGCTCGACCCCGCTAACAAGGTCCCTACGCCGCACCGGCGACCTAGCGCGATTGTCCATCCTATATGATAGCTTCGTTTGTTTCCGATAGGCTTTAGGGAAGTGGTAGCTAGAAAGCTGCGATTACGTTAAAGAGCATATTCCCCTGAGTGCGCTCTATACAAAAGAAGTTTGATACTGTTTTTTTGACCACTAGGTATTTTATTGTTTACCGAATGTATACATATAGGCTTAGATCAAAATAAAATGAATGGATAGGCCTTACGCGAACATTTCAAACCAGAAAAATGAGGCAAAACAAATGAAAGGTTTACTTCAAATTTGTATGCAAGTGCTCAAATCTAGGGAGATTTGACAGATGATGGCGCTAGTTTGTGTGCACCAGTAGTGTGCTCGAATAATTACGTAATTCGACAAAATTTTGAGATCGATCTAGTAATCATGAAAATGATTACTGCAAGGTTAAAAATATTGTTGAGGGTTTAGTAGATTGCCCACTTTTTGAGGGAAGTCGTTTCATTCAAATGTTTGGTTTGACTATGCAAGTAATAGTAGAACCGCCCTTAAATGTTTTTATTTTCACCCTGTGTGGACTTCATAACTTTTAAATTAATGTGCTATCGCAGGCTGATAGTAGGTTTATTTTAAAGTGATAGGCCAGTGAAGTGCTACTTGTAAAATCGGTAAACGTAGATAATTTAAGGAGATTATAAAACAACAAAAGGGTTACCTTTATAAAAATAATTCATACCGATCACATTGTGATCAGATTACATTTACTTTTACAATTCGCGATATATTCAGAGTTTGATAGGTACTTTGAAAATTTCTCGTGAAAAAAGCGATTGACAATCACGCTAGGTCGTGAAGCGGAATTAGAAAATTACCGCGCATGTTGTGACCATTTGGAATATTAAATGCTAAATAAAAGCTATTTAGTGGCGGCCATCTTTAGACGTTGCGGCATTTTGATCATACTCACTTTAATTTAAAAGTAGAACTAATTATTTTCATTATAAACGGCGTTGAGTTGGTTAAATGTCCCAACGGCTATGAAGACGACGCTTCTATTACAATGAGAGTAAAGTTCAAATTAATGTTATACCACATGCCTTTATTCACGGATAGGTGTTACGCTTACTGGGTAGTAAAATGTTGGTATTAGTCGGCTTGTTCTGTTTCCCTTCATTTAATAATTCTTCATTCATGTGTCTATTTTGTAACATTGCATGATTTACTATAATACCCTTCGATCAAAATAAAATGAATGGATAGGCCTTAAGCGAACATTTCAAACCAGAAAAATGAGGCAAAACAAATGAAATTTTTACTTGTCACTTGTATGAAAGTGCCCTAGATTTGACAGATAATGGCGCTAGTTTGTATGTACCAAGTGCACCAGTAGTTTGCTTCAACTTACCGCGCTTTAGGCCTATCCATTCATTTTATTTTGATCGAAGATAATACCTATAGTTTAATGTTATTGAGTTTTTCTAAATTGAGTCACTGGTAGTGGCCTGGCCTACTCCGCACTGTAGGTATAAAAACGTAGGTACCTACAAGGCGCGACCCCGTCGACGGGGTGAACACAAACATTTTGCGCCAACCTTGCAGTTTTTGTATTGAGATTTCTTACATCGGTTCAGTGTAATATTTACCTTTCGCGATGCGCGTACGGTTCAGTTTCGCTTGCGAATGTTTATATCAAATTTAGTGCGCGTTGAATAGAAGTGAAACTTCTGTAGTACTATTATTTATTCAGTATTACATTATTCTATGGTTTAATACCTTTATAATAAACTAAAACCATTGGGTTATTTAGCTTGGATGCATTATTTTTAATAAAGTAGATGTATGTATATTTTATATTGCTCTTGTGTTTGTTGTTGTTACTAATGTGCCTATACTAATACTTTCCTACGTTTTTTTCCCTTTGTGTTTTGTTGCTGATTGTGTTTTTTTTCTGGTGAAAATAAAGAATTTTATAATTTTTAAAATGTTTATGAGGACTTTGATTTTAATCAGCTACATTTTATTGAAATTCTATCCTTGAGTCTTTTGAAATACAGTTGAAAATAGTTTGAATTGAAAAAAATCTTTGTTGCATGTTAAATAAAATCACCACGGATGCAAAACCTTTTTTTGTGCACCATTCATCCATTTTATGTTGTATTTTCACTGTGGGGCTTCTATTCGATTGCACAGGCATTTTAAATATATTTTAGGGTGTACTCGAATTCATTAAAACTGGGGTAATAAAATATCAATAGTTATAGGTACTTAAAAAACAGAAATGAATTCATTCCAAGCTACAACACCGCACAAAAACACGAAATGTTACATAAAAATGATAACAGAGGATATCATGAAAAACTAACTATGCATTATAATTTTTCTCTCTGTCCTGTTTTTATGAATTCGAGTACACGACGTGTTAACAAATGAACAAAACCACAAAACCGTTTTAACTGAATATTAAACCGAACAATATTTGGAAAGAAAAAAAATATAGATTTTCCATAATGACTAGCTTATCCACAGCTACATTCCAACTGTTGTTCAGTAGGCCTATCATGAGTTGACACTATTGTAGTTACAGTGCGTATTGTAGGACAAAATTAGTCTCAAAGCTACCACTAGCTGTATGAAAAAATAAGCTTTTTTGACTTTATTTATGATATTGGACCCTAAATTGGTATATTTGTGCCAAGTTTCAGCGTCCTATGTCTTACGGTCTCTGAGACAAATGTCTGTGAGAGACGGACGGACAGACACCGAGCTGATTCCATAAGCGTTCCTTTTTACCAATTTTGATACGGAACACTAAAAATGTTAATAAAATCACTGTTCTATACATTGAGTAATTATGTACTTACTAGAGTGAACAACGCGCTTCATTACGTTTTGTCCCATTCAATTGTGGCTATGAAGCCACACGTACTTATATCTCTTTCACCCGCGCGCACTCGTCCTACTCTGGCGATGTGCATGATGCTTGTTTGTCGTGATAGTTCTGTATAATAGTTCGATGCGACTGTATATACACCAACTCATGGTAGGGCTACAGAGTTAGATTCCGTACAAACAGTTTCCTATTTGTTACCACATAGCAAACAGTAACAAATGGGGCAACTAATAGCGTGTCGAATGAAACAGTTTGAGCTGGAGGACGCTGCGGCGACGCCCCGGCCGGCGGGGGCGGTGGGAGCGACGGCGGCTGGGGCGGCGACCGAGGCGACGGTGACGATCCCCCTGCGGCGCCCCCCGGCGGGCTCTACGGCCAACACGGCCAACGCCTCCCCTACCAAGGAGGAGAGGAGCACGGGTATGTCTAAGTCATCAACCTATACAGGAGAGCAATTCTGTAAGGTAACATCCTTCTTGCATCCTTCAGATCGTCGAAGTTTTCATAAGTTTGACACAACGCATAGCGAATTGACATCTCGCCGATGTTTCAACCGATGTTTGCGCTTAGAGAATTGCACTCCAGAGGGTAGTTCCCAAACAACTGTACTGGAGCATGACGTCATCGAACGGTATTACTCTAATTTTTCTCGTTTTGTTCCTTAGAACTATAAACTTGCTTTGACCCGAGCTCACTGCTGAGTGAAGAAATTTTTTCCCTAATTGTTCCATGTGGCGTTGTACGTAAAGGGGCGGCGTAAAAAGTCATGATATCTTTGTTTTTAAAGAAAAATTTTAGAAAATGAAATAATATCTGTTCTATGGAATAAATAAGAAAAAATTCTCATTTTGTACGATGACGGCATGTTCCATAGAACAGATGGGAACTACCCTATACAGATTCAGGGTGTAAACTTAAATGAGTTGCATTCTTTAGAGCGATTCTTCAGTCCATCAAACTGAACAATTTTTACTATGGGACCGATATTGAATTCGTGAAAATATAATTTGTTAGAAACTGTCAATGACTTCTCAATCCAAATGTGTGGAACAGCAGATTTCTTTTTGACTATTTCGATAGAGAAAGTTGTTTAGTTTGATAGTCTGATCATCTCCTTCAAAAACCCGTCTGTATATTAAGGACTGTGTATGCGTCTCACTGCAGGACACAGGCGTATCCCGCAGAGGAAAGAACCCAGATCCACCATAGTAGAAGTAGCATTTATGTGGGGAACGCATGCCCCTAAAGCGTATCGCATACAGGAGTCGATGCGACGTCGAGGCTTGGCCTTGGCGACTTTGACATACGGTCGATAATTGTATACCATGAATAAATCCGGCTCGGATTGGTATGATATACAATTATTGACCGTATGTCAAGGTCGCACAGGCGCACGCCCGCGCCTCTACGACGCCTCGACTCCTTCTATATGCTGTAGGCCTTATATGCGTTGTTCCGCGCATAAGAGCTTCATTCCGTCCAGTAAAAAATCATAAGTCACTATGACAATTTTATGAAGATTTGGTCGTGAACACATTAAAATTAAAAATGAAGTTGAATTTGATTTGATTAGTTTTTTAATTTTTTAACTCAATAATCCTTTTGTGCTTAAATAAAGTATATGTAATCTAGAATTAAACATTTTAACGGGTTCTTACCGCGTTTTAGTATATTTGAGTTCCCAACCGCCGAGTTTAAATAATAACCGCGTAACTCTCAAATACTGTAAAGTATATGTATGTCTAGGTGAACAGTCTTAGCTACGAACGAGTCGAAAAACAATTCAGCCAACTGTTGGCTGACAAAATCCTTTCCCGAGCTTAGTGTCAGAAATAATTTGTATGACTCTGTCACGCACACCAACATGAGAAAGTTGGCCCGTTTATTTTAGTATGGTACAAGCGTGAGGTTCAATCTAGAAGTTAATGTTCACTTTATCTAAGCTTATATGATTACTACTGGTTCTCATTTCTGTTTCGTACAGAACCCAGTGATCAGAAACTTTATCACTAACCAATCATCTTCTGGTTGCAACTGTAGCAGCGATCACTTGTATCGTGTTTAATGTAAAGTAATAAAATAAAACAGGAGAGGAGGAGAAGGAGCGGGAGAGCAGTTCGGAGAGCAAATCGTCGAGCAATGCGTCACCGGCGAGCACGCAGGCCGCGCTCAACGTGATCCAGCGCAGGCGCAGGCCCAAGCGACGATCCACCGGCGTCGGGCCTGTCGACATGGATGTGAGTACCATCACCGTCATCATCAGCCTGCTGTATACGTCCCACCGCAGAGCACAGGCCTTCACTCAGGGACGGTGTACGGGCGTTAGTCCACCACGCGTGCACAATGCGGATTGGTTTCACTTATCGATCGAAACTTCTTCTTCAGCGTATGTAGGTTTCTTCACGATGTTTTCCTTCACCCTGTTGAGAGCAGTAGGTATACTAGGTGTTACAAAAATACAAATAAACATTTAAGGGGGTGGTTTAGGCCATCACACTGAACAACTTTCACTATGAGACCAATATTGGAAACGCGAAAAATAATCTGATGTTCCATACTATAGGATAGCTGATTTTTTCTTTCGCGATTTCGATGTTGGTCCTATAGTGAAAGTTGTTCAGTTTGATGGCCTAAACAACCACCTTAAAAGTTTTAAATGTTTATTTTTACTTTTGTAACGAAAAAACATAAGTTAGAAAAACTCAATGGTACCTGGCTGGTCGTCCGGTGCGGATTTGATCCCGGACCTTAAGATTAAGTTTCTTTATATCTCCGCAACGCGCCACCGACCGCGACGCTCTATACAATTATCACATTGCTACTCGCTTCTGTTTAACCTGTGAAAGTAGTTCGTAAATAAAATGAAAACACAAAAAAATGAACATTTTCGCAGATCATCACGTATTGCTCAACGACAGACTTAATGCGAAATTGCCTGAAGCGTGCGTCAAAAAAATTGCGGCGATTTGTCACCGGATTTCCGGTGTTAATGTTCTCCAATGTTGTTTTACATAGTTTGTTGTCATCATAGTCAGATTTACATTTTTATTATTGAATATATTTTGATGTAATATTAATAAAATAACATAGGATATTTTTAAGTGCATAAGTGTGTGCGCTGAACACATATCGACGATGATAGTGTAATGACCACCTATCTGCATGAAGAAGGTCGATTTTAGAGGAAACAACATAGACATATTACTCTAGCGATAGACAAGCTCGTTCAAACAAACAACATGTCACACAAAACAACACAAAATGACACATTGCGGTCTGTCATTGCAATAGTGACTAAGTGAACTCGGGAACATCAATCAGGTGCGGACACCTCATTCAAGTGGAACATGTTGCTTCTATGAAAGGGCAAGTCTATCGCTAGAGTTTAAGTCTATGCCTATTAATGAATACATTTATATTGTAAATTTATCCTCATAGCAACCTTAATTCATGACACAGTCTGGTGGTCTTACTAGTACAATGCGACATCGTATTTTAAATGCATTTACACAAAGAATCACAAAAAAGACAAAATGGCAGTTCATTACACTTCATCCTCGATATCCAATTTCGATAGGGTAGATAGGGTCTTCAGTGGCATTAACTATAGTAGCCACAGGGCTTCAGAAGGTTGATGATGAGTGAAGGAATTAGTCGTCTCCCTCGACAACCTACTGTTCTACGTTAATCTCTGATGTCTAAGGACTCTATAGAAAATGTATATTGACGTAACATTACATAGTGCAAGAAAAAAAGACAATAAAAATGTTATATTTAAATATCCCGCGAAAACACCTTCCCTGACAATATACGTGGCTACAAGCAGGTGACGTCACGATGACGTAAACTTTGTACGCCACTAATACTCTTCACGCAACTGCTTACCAGCAGTTGACGTCATCCATCATTCGGCCAATCACAGTCGTTTACGATCGCGTGACTAAAGTAGAAAAAAAAAAATCTTTAATTTGATTAAGCTAACATGACATACATGTAGAATAACAAATTCTATATTTTCTTTATCGATTTTCTCTTAAAATATCCAGTATTTTTCTTTTGACTAAATAGTTGGTTCCCAAAATTCGTATTCAATACGGATGCCATTAATATATATTTTACATAATTAACATGCTGTCAAATCCCATATTCCACGGCATGTTAATGTGCGCTGTATGTCAAATAGAACGTTGTATGTTCGTAGGACATCGTGAACGACCGCGGCGGGGGCGGCGAGGGTGACGCCGACACAGAAACTGTACAGGTATGTACTTCATTTTATGCATAAACTTATTATTTTTGTATATTTTTTCAGTATTTCAGTTTCAAGGCAAAAGGATATTTTTTTGTTTAAAAACATGATTTAAATATGATTTGAAACGTTAATCAGTGCAATTAAAAGTATCATCTCTACCGGATGACATGTTTACCAAAAAGAGACAACTCGATAAGTGCGAATCGTCCAAAATTTTGCGTTTTTGTGAATATAAACCAATCATTTTTTTCCCTACAATGTCGCTGTAATACATAATATAAGCTAAAGCTTCGCTTAGTGACCTAGCATAGCTACCTAGCAGGTACCTGTGTGAAACCAAGATAGCTCTTTTATCGTCGTACCTTTTACGCATCCTTAGCACACATCCATAGCTCACATCCCTAGCTCATATCTTTAGTACGCATCTCTCGCTTGAGTTGTATATGTAATAAAAAGAACTGGCTTAGCTAAACCCTCGTCCACCAGAAATGCGCAAAGCTAAGGTATGAAAATGGAGTGATCTGATTGGCACTTTCTTTTTTCGCACACTGCTTAGCTACATTGCACATTTCTGGTGGACAGCCAGCCTAAAACACTACATACATATATACATATACTCACACCACTGTCCCACAGGGGTAGGCAGAGACTACGGCTCGCCCCACACTACGATTCTGACACACTTCACTCGCCTCATCCACTTTCATACATATCTTCATGCACTTCCGTCGGTTGAGGGTGCTGCGCACTTGTCTTTTTGGGAGAAGACCATTTATTTGGTCGTGGCAAGTTCTCTCTCGACGGTTCCACTGATATTGGATCGATAAATCTCCCTAGTGAGTCTACTCACATTCATCCTCTGTACGTGACCGAACCACCTAAGCATACCTCTTTTAATCCTGGTTACCACATCATCGTTCAACTTACGCCGCTCCTTTATCAAACTGTTCTTGATTCGGTCAATCACTAACACCAATGACGACACATAATTCGTAAAGAGTGCATTTCCTCTGCATTCACTCGACTTTCATAAATTTTGCTCCACACCCAACATTCACTCCCGTACGTAAGGGTAGTCACCAACACGCAATTGTGAATAGCCAGACGTGATCTTCTCTGTTATACTTTTTCTCCTTCAATAGAAATCTTACACTCTGTAACCTCATCCTCACGTTGTTGCCTAAAACACTGACATATCAAAATGATCATTCCGGTCATAATAAGTCCATATTTACTTCCCACGACTAAATTAGAACGGTGCGAGCTGTGACGCTGATGTTTGGTGACTCAGCATCGCTAATATAGTAATGTTAGCTAAGCAATTTGGATCGTATTACGATGGTTTTGAAATTCAAAATAGAACTTTCTCTTTGTTTCTAACTTGCGGTGTATGTTTAGCATAAACCGAAAATTAGGGCTAGATAGAATGCTCGCTCGACAAAGAGCCAAAACCGACAAAAGGGCTCATTTTGGCATGCGTAAAGTAACAAAGACCAAATTGACGCGCCTCGGAAATAGACCACCAGCATTTGGTTTTGGAATAGCAGCTATTGATGGTGTTAAATGTGATACAGATCGTACCCTGTTGGCTCCGTGCAAGACACTAGCGCCATCTAGCGGTTCCGGTCCGACGTGAAGTATTTGTAGTTAAATGTTTGGTTAAAGTTTGTTATTTTTTAAGGAAATAAAGAAAAACTTAAAGAATGGAGTGAAATGATCGATATTAAACATATTAAAATACATACTCAGGTAGTATGTTGTAAACCCCGTTCTTTTCTACGAAATTACAATACAAACATCATCATCATCAGCCTACATACGTCCCACTGCGGGACACAGACTCTCGGGAGCTATTTAGACGGAGTCGGCAATGCGAACTTCACATACGCATCTGAATTTCTTCTTTCGCGTATGCAGGTTTCCTCACGGTGTTTTCCTTCACCGTATGAGCGCAGTTGGTATTTCGTACATAAGTTAGGAAAACTCATTGGTAAATGGCGTGTCCGTGCGGATTTGAACCTGGACCCCCATGTTTCAGTATCCATACTTCTCCGCAACGCGCTCCTGACACTCTTCGTCGCGTCCTATTTATTTGACTTGACCTGTCTATAGTTACGGTAATTTGATTGACAGTTGAACTATTTTAATTATTCGAGAATAGTACACGGAAGTCTCCATCAATAACTGTCATAATGTCCACAACATCCGTGTAGGTGATCTCATTATGACTATAATTTTATTTTGGTCCCGGGCATCTGTAGGATGCGAAGCAGGCATCAGCGAGTTGTTTTGTTTTAGTAATATCATTTTTTTACCTTGAAAATTTTTCAGTATCATGGTATAAGAAGAACCTTATAATTTACTATTATCTACATAAAGTTGTTTATTATTGTCATTCTCATGTTCGGTCGCTTGTCGCTATGCCTTCAAATTAAGATAATTGCAAAAGCAATGACCAAACGGAAATGGCGTCATTAAATTTAAGATGCATGGGATCGGATGCCCTAAATCATTACAATAGAGCGTTTGAGCCATTAACAATTTTACGACTCACTATCATCCTCCTTGATTGCCATCATAGAAAACTATAGCTCACTAAAACTATACCGCTCACACATAGGGAGGAAATGGGGTAAGATATACAGGGTCCAACTTAATATGCTGGCACTTTTTTAAGGGGATGATCAGACCATCAAACTGAACAACTTTCTCTATGGGACCAACATCGTAATCGCGAAAAAAAATCAGCTGTCCCATACATTTGACGCGAGTAGGTTTGCAGTTTTGTATGGAGGGGCTGATTTTTTTTTCGCGATTTGGATGTTGGTCCCATAGAGAAAGTTGTTCAGTTTGATGGTCTGATCATCCCCTTAGAAAAGTGTTAGCATATTAAGAAGGACCCTATATAGCCAGTGTATTATTGTTTTGTAAACTTGTTGTGAATTGTAATATTATTGTGTGTGTTACTTTTGCAAATAAATTGTTTATCTATCTACGAAAGACGAATCGGACAAATAAAATACTTTCTACCACATAAGTAAATGCCCTAACAGATACAAAGCTTCTAAGGAGCGCACAAAATGATTACGTGACGTAAAATGCAATAAACAGGGTGTAAACTTAAATACGCTAGATATTAAACAGGGTGTTCAGACCATCAAACTGACCAACTTTCACTATGGAACCAAAATTTACAGCATGAACATATTACTTGTCATAACAGAGCGTGCGTGACGCAAAAAAGGTTGGGAAACCCTGATCTAGAGTACCTCGCCTCCCCCAACGTCTGCGCCCCGCAGAATCGTCGCGTACTAACTTGCCTCACTGTATCGCGCTTATAGCTACGCTTTCCCGCCCGTCTCTTTGTTTTCAAAGTTAATTTGTCCACTCGCCAACTCTTCCATTTCCCAGTAACAATATTTAAATAAACTCAAGAGCAATAATTCTTTTCTTTTTCCTCTCCCGGCTTATTAAGTACCGGTTTATAAATAAACTTCATTGTTCTTGTGAAATGGACCGAGTTATTTATTACTGCTGAATTGTGCTTTGTAAAAAAAAATTCTTATTACAAAGAGAGTAAGGTTTTCCTCCTACTTATTGTCATAATTTGTCTTGTTCTCAGAAGGATACATTTTGACCAAAGCCATTTCTCGACCAATCCGAACTGGACGCTCTTGTTTTAGGATATTCATTGGAGAGGCCTTTGCCCTGAAATCATTACAGTATAATGGGACGTAAATAGGGTGATAAAGATGACATTTTTACTGCACTGACATGACGTTGTTTATCATTGCAGTTTTTGGCATGTATGACAACACAAATAATTAATCAAGTTCTCGAGAGCGATAAACTTTTATGTGGCTTTTATACTGGTTAAATTGAAATTCGTAAAAAAGTTCTCGAAATGTAGAGATGGTTAAACTTCTACGGAGATTTCTGACATTTATTGTATTAGTGCGCCAACAAGACAAAAAGTTACAGCAAGAGATTTAATGGAGGATTAAATTTAATGAGCGTTTCTGCAACTGAGTGTCGATCAATCAAATCAGGCCTTATTAACCCACTGCTGGGCATAGCCCTCCTTTTTATTGCGCCACTTCTTACGGTTCTCTGCCAATCTGATCCGTAAATCCGTAAACAAAGAAAACAATAGTTTCAAAAGGCATGATTGATGGCGTTGCGTTGACGCGAAGTGGATTTCACATTCACCTTGATTTTTTTAAATATTAATAACATAGCATTAAATCATTTTTTATTAAATAAGCAAGAATACATGAAAAGCACCAGTGACGTGCATTTATTTCAAACTTTTTAAGCCTGAATTGTCATCTTTGGACCCACCCAGGTCACGTCAACGCCAAGTATTGAAGCACGTCGGCAAACTCGCCCAAATACCTTAATTAGCCAAATAAAAGCTTCAGATGCTCTTGAGAAGTCATAACAACGTAGTATTGTATATTTATCGTCGCGTTGTGGGCGCGCACGTAACGTATGCGCGTATATGTCAGGTCATTAGAGCGTGTGACAGTACGTGCAACACGCAATCATTCTCTGCCCACCTGCTGTGGATTGCTTTTTCTTCTTTGATATGGACTTCATACACTTTTCGGCATTTCGGTGAAGGAAAACATCGTGAGGAAACCGAAATGCTTATATTTTCGCTGATAATTTTTTGACATTGTAGCATATAGCATATGCTCACGACTATATCGCCCAAGGGGTAGTCAGAGATGTTCTGAAACCTCAGAACATCCACGTTTCACCAGTAGTACCGAAACTCTGTCCAGTCTGTACATTGTATCAACTGTCAAAAGAAAATGGCGACGGTTACACGGGCACTTTTAGAGAGTATTATATTTTAAGAATACCAACTATGTAGGTATCTATTTAAGCGTGCAGTGCAAGACCAGGGGCTCTACCACGAAATTAGGTTTTCGCAATTGCATGAACGTTTTCGTTCCAATATCAACTATTCCAATGAAGTTCGCACAGAAACGGGCACGATATATCAAAAATCGAGTGTAGGGTCTGTGCTCCGTCACTAGCGTTTTACAGCTGATATAGGCAGGGGGAAGTTGTAAGCAAGCATGAGAAAACAAATCATGTTTGTCCTGAGCAGATTAAAATCTAAAAGTTGAAGTAAACCAGTCGCCCACCCGAGTTTCTGTAAAACGTGATCTCCATATTAGAGTCACATTGCCATTTATGTTTCCCCTAATTCGTATACCGTTAGAACACAAATGTTGAATTTTAATAAATGATTCACAAGTTCTGTCGACCTTCTTTTTTCTGGCTTAGGCCCACCACGCACGCTGTAACTCCTGAGAAACCAGGATCAACAATAGCGACCCACTCGCAACACCAGACAATGAAGTTCTGTCGATTTGTATTCGTCTACACGTATACTGCGTCAAACTTTTGTATGAAATTGACAACTTCGCAACCACCTTAACAGAGTGGTGGCCAAGATAAGGCAATAGAGGAGAGGGTCGTCTGGCTGCCATGTGGATTGACAATATCAAGAGGAGCGCCGGGAAGATCAGGTTGTGATTGATTGGCCCGCGACAGAGAGGTGCCATTATGGTGACGACTGAGGAGTGTTACCGTGTAGCGCGTGGATACTTGACTGTGACAGTGTGTGGCTGACGATGACTTGTATTCTCTGCAAGTCCAACAATGATTCATTACTTCACATTTAGTGTACGTTAGAGAATGAGTGACATTAGCTTGTTATTTATGTGTCCAAACGCAAGGTCGCTGATACATGAGGCCAGACTGTTATTATGTTTCTGGCAAGCGGGGAGAGATGAGTCGCTGGTTGTGGAGTCATACTGGCTGGGGTTTTTTTTGCTTCGTCTTACGTTGACTGTCCATCCTTTGTACCAGATGCTTGTGAAGTTATGCGTGAATGAGTGAATTTTTATTGGATTTCATCTAACGTCTATACTTTGGGGGGTCGGGTGGTATAGCGGGGAAGGGAAGCGCGCGCCGCTCAAAACACAGGGTGAAATTGATATCATTAGCATCCTTTTTTAAACTAAGTTAGATCGGGTAAGGTTATATTTTATGTTTGATATGTCCAAGATAGATTAGATACGTCTTCCCTGCTCGCCAAACTTCATTATTTAGTGTTGGGCGTGGTCGCCGCTGCTGACCTTAGTTACAGTGGTGGAACTACACCCTTAAACAAATTCCAAATTTGTTTTAGAAACTTAAATCTGACCAGATGGAGTCTAGGTACCGTTCATTGAGTCTGACAGAGTTCTGGATATTTTATCTTTTGTGTTTATTACGTACACGTCCAGTGCAAACAAATATCACATATTACTGCAGCTATTTAGTTCAAGTCGCAAATCCTATCTAACGGATGATCTAGCGCGTGCTTACATGGGTGTCGCATATCTATCCTCGGCGAAGGAGGCGAACGAAAAGAATTTACTTTACATTCTACTGACGATTGTCGATTGCCGTGGTGGTCCAGTGGCGAGTAACCTTGCCTGCCGTGCAGGAGGCGATGGTTTGATCCCCGTCCAGGCCGACTTGTACCAATGAGTTTTTCGGAATTTATGTACGATTTGTAACACCACTGGCTTTTCGGTGAAGGAAAACATCGTGAGGCATGTTTCAATTTCGCGGCATGTATTGTACCCACTGTCCATTATAAGTGGCGACGGGCTCATCCCCCGTCACACTGGACAGAGTTTCGGAGGAGTTTCGGAGTTCTACTGGTGAAAAGTTGATGTTTCTGAGATTTCAGAATATCTCTGACTAACCCCTCGGGTTATAGTCGTGAGCATATGCTTATGCATATTCTCTTCTGACGATTCGCCCGATTCGCCGTGGATACGTGTGCGAGGTGTCATAGAATTTCATATAAAGAATTCTAAAATTCGATTCTTTCGCCTCGCTCGCTCGTAAGCCGCGGATAAATATGCGTCCACCTTAATTTGTCTTGCACTCCACAGTAATTTATCTAGTTTGATACGAAGGCCGCTTCTATTATTAATGCAGCTAACTATTGATTCAACAATAAGAAAGTCTGTCCGATAGTAAAACCTCTGATAAATAGCTACGCTATCATGATTGGTGTGACACGTTGGCTCATGTCCAGGTTTTGTACTACTTTATATACGACACATAAATTGGAACGAAACTTTTATTGTTCCGTCATATTTTGTGTTTATTTAAAATGCAGTTTCTCCGTGACGCGTTTGTTGCGTAGTTATTGAGGATAAGATTGACAGTTGGTATGCAAAATTGGGGAAGACTCGTATAAAAAAAGGTTTTGGCTCTGATATTGTTTATAGAAAACTGTGGTCTCGTGACTTCGTAAGTGCCTGTTTCCCTTCATCGTTTAAGAGCAGTTGGTATTACGTACTTAAGGTGGTTGGAGAGCTGTCAATTTCATAAAAAACGTTGTCGTATAACACTCGTAGAC
The DNA here is from genome assembly GCA_963693445.1 of Agonopterix heracliana. NCBI lineage: Eukaryota > Metazoa > Arthropoda > Insecta > Lepidoptera > Depressariidae > Agonopterix > Agonopterix heracliana. Next base: position 983,715 of record OY856307.1, read on the forward strand.
GGTGTTAATAAAAGTAAAAATTATTGTTGAAATTATTCATACAAAATTTCAAACCCTTATATCTTCGTAATTATATTACAAATTATAAATATTATTTGATATGCGCAAACTAGATTTTCTAAGCTATTTTTCCATATAATATAAAACATTACTTTTATTAACACCGTCTACGAGTGTTATACGACAACGTTTTGTATCGACGGAAACCACCTTAAGTTAGAAAATCTTATTGGTACGTCATGTCGATCGTGCGGCTTCGAACCTGAACCTCATGATTGAGTGTCCATACCTCTCCGCAACGCGCCATCGACGCTCTTTGAAAGAAATGATTACGATGAAATATTGAGCCGGCAAATACTTGTGTGGTAAATACGAATATTTGTTCCCAAGTCATGGGTATTTGTATTTATAGGTTTAATTAATTGTATATCGTCGTCTAGTCGTCATACTTTCGTCTGTGGTACTTTAAATGGAACCAGATACTCTGAGAGAACCTATAATTTTTTCCTTTAACAGTAATATGTCCTACAGATGGGCAAATGCCTCCCCCTTTATCCATTTAATATAAATGCGAAAAAATGACAAGAAGAGGTAAGCACGTGCGACACTGAGTGAATGCAAGCGAGACAGGAATACGCCATTGCCTACATTTTCCGCCAGTATTTCTTTCTACCAAGCGGGGTAGACGGGGGTGAGGTTAAAATTGGGCAGGGAGTGCCCGTACTGTATGTAGTACTAGATACTCTTTCTTATACTTAGGGCCTGTTTCACCACTTCTGGGTAAGTTCTTGTTAGCTTATCCGACAGATAGTTTGACATATTTTGTATGAAATTATGTCAAAATATCTGTCGGATAAGCTAAAAAGAACTTACCCAGAAGTGGTGAAACAGGCCCTTACTGTGGTATACTAGTAGTGGTATAGGTATCTGTTTTCCCAAATGGTATATTTGTGACGTCACATATCGATGTACACTTTCCGGGACATTTCCACGTGCACGCTTCATATAAATACGTATCCTAAATATACTTGTAGTCTAAATATACTCTTTCAAGAATCATACATTTAGGAGAAGCTCTCAATGTATGAAGCATCGAAAATAAACAGACCTGTACCTTCGTAGCTTGTACCACGTACCTACTATGATAACCATGATAACAATATAAATGGGTTAAGTTTGTCATAAATATAATGAATACACGTTGTTTTCGTAATAGTGGATACTTTTTTAGTGTTAAAATATCAATGGATAATACATAATACTAATAAACTCACGTCCATGATCCCTTTAGGGTGACCAGAAACTTGACTAAACTACCGACTGTTGTCTACAAACTATATTTTTAATCGTGCAGGTTGTATGAAGCAGTCAGGGTGGAATGACTTGTAGAGTGGTGGCTAGTCTATCTCATTGTCGCCTCGTTCAACGTTGACGAATTGAAAAATTATAAAACAGAAACCAGTTTTTTTTTAAGTCTGCTGCGTATAAATCTCATCTTCTTTCGTGTCAGCATGAGCCATATCGCATGATAATCATTCATGCTGTAGTGGAAAGATTAGCCAGTCAGCAATGGACTCATCGCGGCTCACTGCACAGGGTGCGCCAGATGAACGCAGGTTTCCTTGGACCCCTAGCACATGATTAAATATACGAACAGATCGGAAGCTTCATACTAGATGGACGTCGTGACGGAGACCGCCGCTAGACTCGTAAACACGCCATTTTGATCCATAAAACAATGGATTACATCTCTGCCCTCCAAATCATAAACGCAGTGGGGCACTTTTTTTTCAAAAATGAGTTTAATATATATTCTGAATCAGCGCGGGAAGATCTACCAGGGAATAAAACCCGTTTTTAGCTAGCTACACTAATGTAGCTACACTAATGTAGCTAGCTAAAAACGGGTTTTATTCCCTGGTAGATCTTCCCGCACTGATTGAGAATATATATTAAACTCATTTTTGAAAAAAAGTGCCCCACTGCGTTTATGATTTGGAGGGCAGATCTTTTTTCGCGAGTCTAGCACCGCTGCGCGCGCCTTAGAAGCTTGACTTCTAGTCGTATTTATTCATATGCCCCTAGACCTGCTAGAGTATAAATGAACGAACTAAATTAAAATATTCCCGATTTCCGATTCCCGAAAACGTATTGCGTACAGTTCAAATATAAAGGGATACGCGGATACGCTCCACATAGCTTGAGATGTTTACAATTTCATCATGCACCTCTCATAGCGGGCACGTGTGTATATACCCCTCAGAGACAAAGATTTATAAGGAGAGATGAAAATTATAAGTAATATATTGTTGACTACTGTCGCTGACTGCAGTACAATTTTGCATTTTCGATTCTGGCTACGCTGTTGGTTAAACAAACCGATTATTTAGTCTGCGGTGATGTGGTAAGTGAATATTGACGTGCGTGCGGAAAATTATTATTTTTAGCTTTCACCATTGACTGTACACATGGCTGTGACGTCATTTGTTACTCGTATGTGCTTACATCAAAACTGAATATTTGAATCATCGTTATTTGCCGATTTCGATTTCATGGACCGTTTTAATAGAAAAGCAGTCTGCCGGATATCTCTTTTTCCTCCTGATTCAGATGGAATGGGAAACCGATACTCACAAAAGGTGGGGTCGGATGTATGGCTACAAGATGAGGTCATTATAGATGTTGACGATGCCTTATGACAATAATCGTATTTTACGACACCCGTCTAGATTGGTGTTATTCGAAGCCGGCCACCATACTGCCACACCGATTCGTTTGTTTTCCTTGGTCCTACCACGCACCGGGAAGTTCTGTGGTTCGACTGGTAGTAATAGCGGCAAATTTGTTTAATATGTAGTTAGGATGATAACCTTTTTACTTCGCAGTTGGATAATAAATGTGCCGTCAAATAGCTGCCGTCGTGCGTGATTAACTACTGTCATCGGTACAGAATTAAGATCTAATTGAGACCTTGACCCGAGCTAAAATGTTAATGTAATAGTCACATTAGTTTTCTTCTAGACATGTGATAAAACAGTAATGGGGTCACGAAAAATAATTGTGAATTTTTATTTTAATAGTATCATTTGGAAGGTAATTTAAGTGTCTTTTAGCAGATTTCGTTAAATAGACCACCCCCATTTCTTCCCGTTTTGGTCGTGAACATTCTACTCTACAATTCAATCAAATTGGCCAAACATAGCAAGTTTTAGATAGCAATATTCAAACTTTTCCCGAGGTTTCCATCATAGACAAGATATAGTCCGCGTTTACTAATTGATTGAACGCAGTTCCAGAAACGCTCATTAAAGTTAATTCTCCATTAAATCTCTTGCTAGCTTTTACTACGTCAACAAGACAAAAAGTGACAGCAAGAGATTTAATGGGGGATAAACTTTAAGGAGCGTTTCTGCAACTGAGCGTTAGCGTCATTATGTTTATAGCTCGTAGCTATAACTTACGTGGAAAATTGAGATGTGTGAGTTGCGGATGCGCATGCGCTTGTAAATAAAGGATAAAGCTATGCCCTGAGTGCATGCGAGTTTATCCTTGTTTCTTTCTTGTACTTTATCATCCCACTGGCAGGCAATCCTGTTCATGTTCTGGGTAAGCACTATGGCATCTTGTAATCGAAAGCGTGATTGCTCCAACACAACTAGAGTCAGTCCTATAATATCTTTGTTCAATATTTTCATTTATTAAAATTCGGACTATTTTTATTAGACACATAATTGAACAGTGATCAAAATTACACATAATGTGGATTTCCTTCTTTATATTTCTTTATACACGAACCGGACTGCAGGACTGGTTATCTAGTAATTTTTTTGTTATTTTTAGCCTACTGAAAGGTTTTCAACGCGATTTCTTATTCCTCATAAACTATTTTAGTGATCGCTCCAGCGTGTCACATGTTCAAATTCCAGTCGACTCCATTAGAGCGGGAACAACGTAGTATTTGGGTCAGCATCCGAACGGAACAGCGTAAACTTGAAAATAGAATGTATTTATAACTTACCAAAGACAAAAACCGCACCGCTCTGTGATGTAGCTTTCACAAGAAGTGATCGTTTCTCCGCACTCATCTGATTGTTTATCTAAACAGATCGGAAGACAGCTCAGAGAGTTTGCAAGACTCAGTTAGCGTTGGAGAACATAAGTTCTGGTTCGAATCATTTGCCGTAAAGCGAATCTAAAGATATACAGAAACGAACAGCCTTCTGTACCAACCGACACACAAATATGCAAGTCTTGTCGCCCCCGAATTGGCTAGATGGAAAAAGGGTGATGTTACGAGTTCTGGGGTGGACACGTTTTGGCAACTGTAGCGTGGGTTGCCCCGCGGCTAAATAGGCTGCTGTTTTCTAACGTAATCCTGAAGATAGTGTTCTGTGTAGTGTCTTGTGAAGGCATATACAAGCAGTAGACTGGGGTTATCATTAAAAATCGATATGTGATGTTAATGCTAGTCTTAAGATCTCTCATCGTGGTGGTGGACTGTTGGATCGACGACGACCTGGTGAAGGTGGCGGGAACCCGACTGGGACCAACCGTTGTGGCCATTCTTGGGGGGACCTCTTTCGGCTGAGAGTGTCCGTATGCCGAGCGGGGCCCTCGGTCCTAGGGCTTTGAAACCTAGCTAATCATTTAGTGCTTCAAAGATAACGGTGTTATATCAAATCTAAGCTAGCGTCCGCCCAGCGGGGCCCTCCTGTATTATGGACAAAAATGATTAAAACGTTACATCAATATTTAGTGCTCTGAATTCCTATTAAAACTGTATCAAAAGATTTGATATAGCTGCATTGGTTTAAAAGTTATTCAATTTTTAAGTTTTTTACTTCCAGCGGAAGAGGGCCCCCCTCTTATGTATGACTATGTAAGTCGCTGAAATTTATGTTGCCGTTTAGTGCTTGATCCCAGGTACATATTTGTCTCAAATTTCAAATATGTAACAGATTTAAATCGCCTGTATTCCCATGTGATCCTAATTCTCACCTGAATCTGTAGTAGGTACTGTTTGGAAACTGTATTCGGCAGATTTCGGCTGTTTTCGCGCATGACAGTTTATTTATGTTAGTTATAATATACGACGTCGGTAGACGGGTATTTATAGCGGCGCGTGCGTAGTGTACCTGCTCAAGATTAGGGTTGTCACACTTGCAACTCGTACGACCGGATATATACATTAACAGGATTGTTGGTCTAAATCCCTATAATACCTATTCTTCATAATAGAACTTTCAATATTTTTGTTTTTTTACGCGCACGATTCGTATTTGTTATACGAAACACCAATCAGCTAAAAGCGATTCTATTACGTTAAAAACGTACACACCCTTACCAAAGAGCGAAGACACAGCACTGATGTTTTGTTCGACAATTTTCGGCGTTCGTGAGTGGGGTTGGTTTTGATGACGTCATCAAATATTAAGAGCTTGCATTTTCAAATACCACTTTTAATTTCGTTTTCTTGATTGCTAATGTAAATTTAGATTTTTTTGTTTTGCCTATTCTGTTCGACGGCAGTAGACGTGCTGCACATAATGATGTGGAGATCACTGTGGCAGGACTGTTCACAGTGTGTCATTTGATTGAAATGATGATCTTGATTCAACTAAAATCTCTTTAATGCAATAATCTTCACGAAAATAAGAAACTGCAAGATCCCTAAGGTAAATTTAAATTATTTTCTGTTTCACCATTGACAACCCTCCCGCAATATCATAGTGTTCTCACGCACTACCCGGCCTTCGATCCTCTTGCCAATTTGAAGGAGACGCTAGCTGATCGATGAGGCGTCTCTTAATTATAAATATGGTATATTCTGCGCTTTACGTCGACAAATTAACCAATGGACTCCTAACGTAGGGCGCACTTATTCAGAAACATCTAGAAATACATACAAATAATTTACAAAATCTACATATAAAGCGGGTAATGAAAACTTACAATTGGTTATCATTCGGCATAGATAACTTTGGTTAGGTACCATAAATACTTGAACCACCTTTACTCACTTACTTTACAATCGTGTGTTTATCTTTATTTACCCTGGCCCAAGTAGGTCGTGGGTAGGAAATAGGTAGTAGCAGGTATTGTCGAGCACCGGCACAGCGGCAGCGTCACCCATCTAAAGATGGTCCGCGGCCGGAGTAGCTTCCATGATCATCACGATCTTCGAATCATAACAATACCACGAGTAACTATGAGATGTTGGGTGATCTATCGACGTCTTGTAAATTATACGCGTAAATGTAATGTAAATGACCGTGGGATGCCACCCCTTCTTGGTTGATATCCCACGTATCCGCACTAAGCGCCTTTTTGATTCTTTTATAATGCGCACAGCCAAGGAGTGGATAGCCCTGCCTGCGTCAATATTTCCGAGCGCTTACAACCCGAATTAATTTAAAGTACGAGTGACGGCTTCTTCTGGGTTAGCTCGCTACATCTTCGACCCCATCTTTGTCCTAAGACTGGATTGAGGTAAAGAGCAAATAATAAAAAAAGATGATGATGTATGGAGACAGTTTCATGAAACACGAGCTTTTGTCCGCACCTGATCCCGTCATCGTAGCGAAATTAATCAAAGATTATTTGATTATTTTAAGTCTTAAAAGCTTTAACAAAATAAAGTTTAACTAAAATCGGTCCAGTAGCTTTTGAGTGATGCTCGAACAACCAAACAAACAGACAGACGAAACATAAAAAAAAAATGATTTTGAGTCTGGGACACCTGTTCATCATCATCATCATCAGCCTATATACGTCCCACTGCAGGGCACAGGCCTACCCTCTAGGAGAGTGTTTGGGCGTTAGTCCACCACGCGTGCCCAATGCGGATTGGTAGACTTCACATACGCATCAGAATTTCTTCTTCTACATGTGCATGTGCAGGTTTCCTCACGATGTTTTCCCTCACCGATTGAGAGCAGTCGATAATACGTACATAAGTTAGAAAATCTCATTGCTACGTGGCATGTTGTCCGTGCGGATTCGAACCCGGACCTCATGATTGAGACTCCACACCTCTCCGCAACGCGCCAATGAGCTCTTTATTATTCTGTTACGGTTTTATAATAGTGTCGATTTATCACTCTCTACTTACGATACGATACAACGTCGACGTGTGAACATTGAATCTGTCAGAGGGACAGTGTGAGCAAAAATTATATATTTTATTAGTACCCAGTTGAACAGAACACTCGTCGATTTATTTACAGGTGATGGCCTCACGTTATGGACTGCGTCATAGTCAGCGCATGACTTTGTTCTTCAAAATACTAATCATTTATTGCAACCATTTTATCATCGTTTTTATACTGGTGATTTTCTTGACCGTTTTGGAATTTTCAGGGGTGGTTCAAACCATCAAACTGAACAACTGTTAAGCAAACATAAAATAGCAAAAAAAAATCGGATGCTCCATACTAAACTGCAATGCTTACTCGACTCAAATGTATGAGACAACAGATTTTCTTTTTACAAAGTCTATTATTGCTTACATAGTACATTTTTTTCAGTTTTATGGTCTAAACCAACCTTGAATGTTCCGAAACGGTGATAAACATCACCCAGTATAAATCAATACTAACGTTCGATATTGTCTCTCGAGTACCTATTGATAGTTGTGTCATCTGGTCCAGATGTCAATTTAATCTCGTCTTCTGAGCCTTATCAAAAGTTAAATTGATAGAGAAACCGTGTCATTGAACAAAATAAATCTTACGACAGTTTTTAACCAGTTTCAACAACCCGCGCTCTGCGTATATGTCACCGCGACTCGACTCTCCCGAAGGCAGTGGGCGTCGACAATATTTTCCCCTCGAATTAAAACTCTGCACTCAGTGTGTTTTCATGTCGCGCACAGTCCGCCCGCGCCGCGTGACGTCACCATGAGCCGAAAAGACAGATACACGTCTTCGCGTCCGCGCAGTCTCACCTCCCACTACAGCTCATCCCCGAGCATGCTTTCCTCCATGTTCTCCTCCCAATACAGCCCTTACAACTCAAACTATTCCAATTCATACAGTCCTAACACATACAGAAATTACAATCCCTACAGTGCGGGTTTCGGTAGACCCAGTTCTAATATCTATGGTGGGACGAGTTCGGGTTACGGTGGAATATATCTCAGTGGGGCGACGCTGGGTTCCTTGAATTTGATGACGCCAGTGTTGAAAAAGTTAGATAAGCGGTTGTTGGCGAGTAAAAAAGACTTTAAACCGAAGGCAGTGCCCCCGGCGAGGGTGCCCGAGGTCATCCCTGAGCCGGAGGCGCCCCCTGTGCGACCGGAGAGGAAGAATAAAGCGAAGCTGAACAAGGAGAAGTCGCGGTCGCTCTCTGCTTTAGATTCAGTTGCAGCGTTAAACTCTAGGTCTTTGAGTTTAAATTCGCTCGCTTCAGATGGATATTGTGTACGTTTCATTCTTATTAATTATTATATCTTGCTATCTATAACGTCACGCCTCTTTGCCAGTGGGGTAGGCAGAGACTATGGCGCGCCATCTACTACGATCCTTACATACTTCGTTATATTCTATTCTTTGTTTCTTTATATTTTCACAAGATGACCGAGGCGAACTTTGTACCGCCTTAGAATCTTTCCTGCACAACTTTGGCCGTTTTTTTAGCCTATGTTCATCACGGATAACGTAGCATTCTAATGGTGAAAGAATTATTCAGCTCGGTCCAGTTTTTTCGGAGCCTATTCAATACAAACAAAGAAATAAATAAACAAACAAACATTACATCTTTTCTCTTTATAATATTAGTATAGATAGATTAGTTAATAGGGAATGTACAAATGACCGAGGAAATCGGATACAAATCGTATGTTCGATATGTTTTACTGGTAGAATCATGTATTTTTTTGTATCGTGAGACATTTTTATACATGAGAGTTCTAACGTATTGTTATCGTTGACAACTTTCCCCTTTTTCTGTCTGGTGAGAATGAGGGAAGAGCATCATTATGTCTATTATACTATACAGCTGTCATCCAACATTGGAAATTATATTTTTCTTTTTCTTTATTTTCTCTATAAACACCATAACACCTAAGTAAGAAATTTTAAATGTTATAAACTAATTTAAAAACGTTAAAGTTTTTTGATCTATAATTATTCTTGTATAATGTCCAGCAATAGACGTACATCGGCTGATGATGATGAATGTGAAAGTTATGGGTAAAGAAATCGTAACAGAACATCTAATCAATATAATTATAATTTATGTCTTCACCAAAAATAAAGGATGGTACAGGATAGGTGGACATTTATAGGAAATCTTTTCTTATTATTTTCTATCAAAAAAATGATTCCATTCTTCTAGTGAATCAATGATAAACATTAAACATATACTTAAGGCCAGGTTATCCAACCGCAAGCGTCTCTTTCTTGCAAGCATAAGTTTGCAATTAGCCATCCCGCTCCAATTGAAAGCAGGATCGCAAAAAAACGTGTTTTTCATCAATATCTTTGCTCATGGGTGTTTCTAAGCTCAAAATTCTACGGAGTTCACTAGAAATATTTAATGCATTTAGTTAAGTACAAGAATAAAAAGTAAAATATCAGCAGTTTAATTGAAAAAACATAACAAAAAGGGGTAACTTTGGGATTTTTTCTATCTATTAAACTTAATCTAATCGTGTAATTGAGAACGGTCGCCTATCAGCCAGATCCTTAAATAAGACATAATTGGTTTTCAGACTTTAAAACACAGTTTAAAACACTTTCGTTCGTGTTCAAAAAACATCCTCGACCGGATAACAGCGTCTTAAGTATAAAAGGCTCTATGCTAATCGTAATTCTGGCGACGTATCGGAATTAAGATTGCATTTAGATATTAAACAATCAATTAGTGTTGTCTTGTGGAATAGATTTATTGAACTATCGATTACCTGAGTGGTATGGTGGTTAACATTAACCACAATGATTCACCGTACCTACTTGTTTATTGTGTGACTTGTCGATCATCGACTGATTTTAGATCAATATGCGTTTTGTACCTTCTAGGTTTAAATACACCATTCCATATACCAACGACATTTTGAGGCAATTTTGATTTACCAGAAGCAGATTACCAGAAAGCTAAATAGGAATCGGAATATATATTTTTTTCCTGATATGGAATCTTCTTATCGTGTTGGCAAGCCCTGGTGTCAGAGTTTATTCAAACCGCCTTTCGGCCTCTGACGTGGTTTTTTATGTAACGACTACAACTACCAGAGATAGTATTAGCCGGGACCAACTGCTTAACGTGCCCTCCGAAGCACGGAATCATTTTCCTTTTCAGACAATCAGGTGATTCAGCCTGCAATGTCCTAGCCAACTGGGGAAAAATGCACAAAGTGATATATCACTAGGCAGCTGCCTATTCCGTGCTTCGGAGGTGTCCTCCGTGGGAATCGAACCCACGACCTCCGTGCCAAGAACCCAAAGCTCTTAACCATTAGACCACGGAGGCAGTTGGCAGATATGGAATGAAGTATGGTCTTTTTTTTGTTTTATTCAGTATAACAGCCTTAGTTACATAAATTACAATAATGTTTATATTTTTGATTGCCAATTATAGCTATCCAGCTGGTCGATTCTAAAATGCTAATACTACGAGTATGATTTCTTCAGGCATGGTTACTCGTCACTGGCTCTTTTAAATAGGTATCATTTGTGTTGTGATAAACCCAAATAAGGTGATTCGTGAATCCGATGAGTCAACGAGTTTGTATAACTTACCTTTTACTGAGTCATGTGATGTGATCATGTCATACATTTTATCCAAAAGTGTGTTGATTCAGATTCGAAAATACGTGCAAGTTTGCGGTTGTTATCGCGGAATCTTTGATAGATAGGTACTACGTTTGACCTCGTTAGATGCCTATGTGACTTGATATGATACATCCAACAACTCGACCGCAATGAGCAAAATGACGATTGTCTAAGCGGGTTAAGTAATAATCGATAGGGAATGCGATTTCTCGAATCGAGACAACAAACTTGCAGGCGCCCGGCGTCTGGCCCTCTAGTCCGACGACCTGGGCCGCTGGTTCGACGGTAGCGAATGGATGAGGAAGGTCGACTTGCCCATGTTTAGTCGTGGAGGATGATAGGCTGGTGAGCCGTAAGAAGCGCATTCTTACAACCAGAGCGGCCGAGTTTTGGAGCGTTCCATAATTATCACTATAAATAGTATAAAACAAAGTCGCTTCCCGCTGTCTGTCTGTCCCATGTATGCTTAGATCTTTAAAACTAAGCAACGGATTTTAATGCGTTTTTTTTTAATAGATAGAGAGATTTAAGAGGAAGGTTTATATTGTACACTGCACCCATGCGAAGCCGGGGCGGGTTGCTAGTATTTTATTTATTTGCATAAATACGGGTATCTAATCTAGAGTTTAGTTTATGCGTAAAACTAAAAAAATAGAGATGATAGATAATTTGCAACTGTTGACATTGTGATGTTACATGTTTAGGTAATATTATAAAAAAATTAACATGCATGTATCGCCGTGTTAGTAAAAACCAATTGTTTTACACCAACCGATTTAAAAAGTTTCCCATTTTCTAGTGACATAATCGATAAAACGCTATGACGATGACGCTTAGATTCTAGGCACCTAGGCTTGAATCTAGGCGTCATTAGCGTAATAATAGTGATAATTGGATTTTGCTCTAACACGACGGTATGTGAATTGACAACATTTCATTTTAAGAAAGGTACCAAAATAAGAAAACCATTTGGAGATTATGTGATTCAAAGCTTATATCAAAATTATCAGATTTTTCTATCCATTATTTCTCGAGTTATTTGAAAAATACTGAAAAATAGAATATAGGTTGAATGAGATTTTATTCCTATGCCTGCTTGGCTTTTCTGTTGTATTTGACAGTTTTTATTTTTAATGTCATTGAGGCCAAGGTATCTTTTTTTTTTTTTTAATCTATTTTTATATTTTTATTAAAAACTGGTGGTTAAAAAAATGAAATGTTGTCAATTATTGTTTTCCCCTTTATGAGTTCATGTACTTTGTGTATACATTTGGTTACACGAAATTATTCGACAGCATAAAATGATTGATTTCGGCAACTACTCGTCACACAATATAAAAGTTCTAACTGGTCATAATACGCTTGGCACTGATATGTGTATAGCTTAGTGTGCACTTAATTTATAAGTAACGTAATATGTCGTTGCAGTCCGGAACGGAGCGCACGGAGGAGGAGGAGCGGGACTACAAGGCGCTGTACGAGGCGTCCTCGGGGGAGGTGCGGCGCCTGCGCGCGCTGCTGTCCACCTCCGAGCAGCAGCTGCGCGACGCGCGCGCCACCATCACCAGGCTCACGCAAGTGGTACGTGCTGTGCTGTGCTGATAGACACACCCGCGCTCCGATGCGGGCGTAGTCGACATTTATCCATTAGAGCCGGCACATGACAAAGCACAGCGCAGAACATTTTTCACTGCCAAACCATTATCAACTTTGCTTGCGAATAACATCGAAAATTAATTTTCTCTCCTCCGGACGGAAAGCGTCAATTGTCGTCCCGCTGCGCTAAACGAAGTTGCCGCTTTTTACCTCTGTCGAGGGGAAAAATAGCATACTAACCTCGGACAGTAAATAAGAAAGCCTCAGATCACTTGTTTGTTGACCTCGGCTTCGCCTGGGTCAACAATTACATGAGATCAGAGACCTTTCTTACTCTCCTCGGTGTGTAATCTACTATAACACAACTTTGGCCTCGAGTCGCTTCGACGCTCTCGGGGACTAGTAGTTGTGTTATTTGATTTTCGATGTTATTTCAACGCAAGCAAAGTCTAAAATGGTTTGGCAGTGTAAAATGCTCTGCGCTACGCTTCGCCAGTTGTGCGCCGGCCCTTACACGTTATCATACTCCAATGTACGGTTTCACGATGCTTGAGTAGTACTTCTGCATGTTTTCGTCGATCGAGTTATTTCTGCATAGTCGTATCAAGTCCCGATTATTATTAAATGGTTGCTACGGCATGGCCACTGACTAATAGCTGCCGTAACTTGGAAAGATCTATAAAGGTAATTTCCTAGGCCCACGGAGTTCATGAACCGTTGGAGTGGAGATCCCTTATACCAGTAGATGTCACTACGTATCCACCTAGAAGTGACTCCTGCTGTGAATGAGTACTTCGTATTCGCAGTGCTGGTATATTTCTGATTCTTTCTATTATATTAGTCTCAAAATAGACAGACTCTTTTCTTGCCGAGGGTGTTGGATGAGGCGACTAAGGCAAGGTTTTTATGCAGTGTTTTTGTGGGCGAAAGGTTAATCCTGAACCCAAATGCTCAAGGTGAGCCTTGCTGCAACCTGCAGGCTGGTTGGATGGTTGGTGGTTGTAGTTTGGTTTCTGACCACCCCGTAAGTTATTGACGATTGTAGTGTACGACACACCTGCGCGTCCGATCAGCCTAGTTTGTTAATCTCACGACTGATATCGAACATACATTTTACTTCATTGTTGGCTGCCGAACGATCTATTTTTGTAGCCAATAAATCTATGCTGTAGCCCCGCGCCGGTTTATTAACAAATGTTTATATCTTTTATACGTTTACCTTTAGGCACAGAAAACCTAATAGTATTTCATGCAGAACATTCAATCTGCAAAGACTTAAATGAATAGCTAAACTCGCTTCAACTATAAGGCGAGCGTATGTGAAAGTGTTGGAAGGGGACGGCCGGCCTAGCCGTACATATACGGACCAAATTGGTGACGTGCTTAGAAAGGGTCAAGTCAGATCTACCCGAAACCGACGAGCATGCATGAAAGAACTAATGAACGTGGAGGAAGCTAGAGAGGTTTGTCAGGATCGTAGCAGGTGGCATTCCGATGTCTCTGCCTACCCCAGTGGGAGACAGGCGTGAGAATATGTATGTGGTTTGTGTAAAACATGTTATTGTGCGTATTGTTTCTCGATCGAGCTTTTGCGATATTTCATTTAAATGTAAAAAAAAAATAACTGTGTTCTTCTACTTTAAATTTTATATATTAAAAAAAAAACAAATATGCTGTTTCTGACAGCAAGTTGGCCACTAATTTGTCTCCAACAATGCTGAGTCCGCCTGGTGAAGTATGGTCCAATCTCACTCACCCGTATTCGTGACCTTTATTGAATTTTTTTGTTTTCACCTAATTGTTAGCACCTATTTATTAAGGTCAAGTCGATGACAAATCGGTAATTTGACTTTTTTGCGTGCACTGTGTAGTACGACGCCTGAGCGAGTTGCCAGTAAGTTATTTATGTGTATAAAAGCGCTTCATCATCAGCCTATATACGTCCCACTGCAGGACACATGCCTACCCATAGGTATGGGTATGGTATGGGTGTTAGTCCACCACGCGTGCCCAAGGCGGATTGTTAGACTTCACATTCACATCGGAATTTTCTCTTCAGCGTATGCAGGTCTCCTCACGATGTTTTCTTTCACCGTTTGAGAGCAGTCGGTATTACGTACATAAGTTCGAAAAAACTCATAAGTACATGGCATGTCGTCCGTGCGGATTCGAACTCCGACCTCAAGATTGAGTTTCCATAATTCTTCGCATCGCGCCACTGACTCTCCGACGATAAAATCAGTTGTAACTAGAAAACTAGTGACATTGACAAATTTTGACAGATGGCTAACAGCTAAAAACCTGGCGGCTTCCATTTCCACGATATTTTACCAGACTCCCTCCCTATTTTAAAACATTTGACTAATTCCCTCCCACGCCTCGCGGCCCGCGCTGTGGACACTAATTACTCTCTGGTGTCTTTTAGCGAATTGGCGAGTTTTTTAATATCTGCACGTGACTTGTCATGCCCTTACTCATCTTTTGCTGCGTTATTGCGATGAATTTTTTTACATATTTACAAACAGAATAAATAAATATAAATATCTTGGACATTGTCACACAAATTATCTAGTCACATTTAAAGTACCAGAAACTAGCCTGGACTTGTATTATGATGACTAGACAACGATATAGAATACATATACAGGGTGTTACATAAGTAAGAATACATTTTTAAAACTCTTAAGGGGGTTGTTAAGACCGTCAAACTGAACCACTAAACTGAAAAACTTTCTTTATGGGACCAACATCGAAATCGCGAAAAAAAAAATCTGATATCCCATACTACATATTTTGCTCGAGTCGATTTGTAGAGTACATAAATTATTTTTTTCGCGATTTCGATATTGGTCCCATGGTGAAAGTTGTTCAGTTTGATGGTCTAAACCACCCCCTTAAATGTTTATTTATATTTTTGTAACAACTTGTATAGATACAAACATCCATGACTCCGGTACAAATATTCATATTCATCATACAAAAATTTGTCCCTTGCGTTGCGGGATTCGAACCCGCGACCCTCGGCACAGCAGGCAGGTTCACTACAGACTATGCTATCGGGCCATCAAAGAATGTTATCTTAAATGCGTTTCATATTTAAGAGGGGTTCAGAGTTCAGACCATCAACCTGAAAAAGTTTGTAAGCGAATTCAAAAAGCGATGCGATTTCTATTATTATAATATTATGCTTTGCGAAAGAATCCTTTTATTACATACATACATAAACGACCATAACGTAATGTGCGGTAGTACGGCCACCGAATAGATATCCTACCAGAAAACACAGCATCATACAAACTCGCGGCAGCCGGTACACCCCTACATGCGCAGCGTGCTGCAATACGTGTACGTTCACGTACGAGAATACGCGGCAATTTAGTAGTTACATCGCTGCGCGTATAGGCGCGTATATCGGCCGAAGTGAGCTTGTATGAAGCTGTTTCTCTGGTAAAATATCTATTCTGTTACACGGCTCACTTTTACCATAATTATAATAGTCTATAGTCAATTCCTTTACGTCACTTGCTTTAAAATTGCGATCATTGGAATTATTGTAAAAATATCAAATTTCTTTTGCAGAACCAGAATTCGTTATCTGAAATCGAGAAGCGAGAAAAGAGAGCCATGGAGAGGAAACTTTCAGAGATGGAAGAGGAACTAAAGGTAAACACACAAACAGATATATAAGCATCACATACACACACATTATGTATATCTTAATACAGTTAGTTACAATAACAGGTAGTTATTTTAATTAAAAAGGTGGATGCCTTGAGAGCAAACGCCTATTTGAATAGGATGATGTCCTGCCGATATAAACTTTATTGTGCTTCTGTAATGTATCCATGCTACATTTCTAATTAATAAATAGATTTTTTAACTAAGTTTACATAGATACAGATTGTAATGAGGTTTTTAAATCTGCATCGTGTTGTTTTTAGATTGCCGATTATTTTATAGTATTGATTGGTTAATTTATAGAGAAATTTATTTTTTTGTTTCCCTTTATCGTAATTTTGTTTTATTTAAGCATATCATAGTAGATAAAATACAGTATTACCAAATTAGTACTAAATCTGGAAACTACTTCTCTTAGATTCGATAACTTTTCAATATGTCATAAAATATGTTTTTTTTAATTCTCAAAAATAAGTTCAAACTAATCGGCCGCATCATAAAGAGTTTGTATGAATAGTCTGAATCAAAATTTACTTGTTTCAAAATGATGTACATACAGGGTGTTAAATTAAATGCGCTACATATCGAACAGTGTACTTCAAACCATCTCGAACTACTATGGAGCCAAAAACGAAATCTCAAATAAAAATCTGCTTTTCCATAGAAAATGTCAATAGCCAACTATTCGACCAAAATGTATGAAACGGCTGATGTATTTTCGCGATTTCAAACTTGGTCCTACAGTAAAAGTTGTTCAGTTAGATGGTCTGAAACACTATTTTTAGGGTACACCCTGTATATTAAAATAACATACCATACCACAATGCTATCATAGTATGTGAGCAAGAATACATAATTACAATAAAAACATAATATCGTTATCCAGGCATAACACAAGACAGAACTAGATTAAGTTACTTAAAATGGGACTAGTTAATCTGTGTGACAATGTCCAAGTTGTTTATATTATTATCTGTATTTATGTAACTGAATAATATCCACAAACTATTAGTAGCAAGATATAGCGAGAAGTACAATAACGATACGTAATATTGGTGTTCGTTTTATAGCAATTGCAAAAGCTAAAAGCCGAGAACGAACGGTTGAGGGCCGAGAATCGGGCCCTAACGAGAGTCGTGAGCAAATTGACCAACTCAGCCGGGAAATAGGTAACTGTATGTGGTTGAGAGATGGCTAGGCGTCCCGTGGTGTGCTCGGAGGAACTGGTCTTTTTGAAATCACTCGAGTAGACGTTTAGGCTGCGTTTCCACCAGAGATGTGCGAGATAGCGAGGCAGTGAGCGAGGACACAATCCGCCAATAGCGCGCTCGCTCGATCACGTCATTGGGAAATTGAAGCACTCTCATTGGACGATTTTTTCCTCGCTCACCGCCTCGCTACCCCACACGTCTCTAGTGGGAAAGCAGCCTTAAAGTGCACGAGATGCCTCTCGTTAGAATGATATTGTTCTTATTTTAATGTTGATGGCTAGATAGCTCAGTTGGTGGACAGCTCAACAACTCAACATGCCTTCTAAGCAAAGGCTCGCTGGTCCCGTCGAGAACTTTTTATCAGTAGGTATTACTGTATTAGATAGTTGTCTACTCATAATAATACAAGTTTGGACTAGAATCTGGTACTCAATTCTGACTCGATTGTGACTAGATAATATTCTGTGTTGTAATCTTCAAGATATATTTGTAAAATTTTATTTATATAGTAAGTGATGTGAAGGTAATGAAAAACATTATACTTTTTATATTCTGGCCACGAAAATAAAATAGATTTAAAAAAAACAATTTAGAGGTCACTTTTCACAAAACATTACCAAAATGTTGATTTTTCTTTTTCAAACCAACTACACTTTTTAGACACACAACATTTTTTAGTATTTGATCTTTTGAAAGTAGGCTTATAATAATAGATTTGTTCAGGGTTTTGAAAATAGACTTATGATTTATGATTTGTCCAAAATTAATTTACTTTGGCGATTATCAATATAATTATCGCTTATTTTTGTTAGCTACTTAAGCCTGCTTATAGCTACCATGTTTTTTGCAGTTAGGATTATTATTAGGACAAGTACAATTATTTTAAATAAAATACGTATAAAACAATGTACAGTCGCGAGTGAGTTTAAAATGACCAGTTAATAAAATCTGCTGCTACACCACTTGTACAGAGTGAAATTTAAACCATGTAAAAACTTTTTGGCTGACTGTACCTCGTGACAGACATAAAAACTTAGTGCAGCAATAAATGCACCTAAATGTATAAAATCTATCTCTGATTGTTTGTCCCTTATATTCCTTAACCGTTTGTCCGGTAGCCATGAGACTTTGGTGGGTTATTGAGCGCAGGCCCGGCAAGGATCGATGAAAAAAAGCCGAAAATGTTTCTGATCGCCCCGAAAGAGATTATTGTCCTGAAGTTATCTGTTAACTTATACTTAGTTAAGATTTTCATCTACAGACTTACTCAGTCAAATCAAAACTCTATGAACCGGAGTTAATGATGAATATTTTAGTAAAAAAATCATCATTAGTCACTACACACACGACTGATTTTAGTCCGCGTACTTTCAGCGAATAAAACAGTATGAAATACGCATAGAAACTGTTCCCGATGACTCTTGAGACGTTATCTTTCCATGGACAAAGGGGTGTGGAATTAAATAGGCACTTCACATCTAACTGGGTGTTTCACACCATGAAACTGAACAAAACTCACTATTAGACCAACTTGTACCACCATGAAATCGTGAAAAAAATATCAGCTTTTCATAGCATGGCTGTTTCATAGAAACCCGGCAATACCGAATCCATCTATGAATGCTGTTTTTATGGAAAACAATAAAATATTTAGCATCAAGAACACAAATGTATGGAACAGATTGCGATTTCAATATTGGTCCCATAACGAAAGTTGTTCAGTTTGATGGTCTGAAGCACCCCCTAAGGTATGTATGTCTGCATAAACCTAAAAAACTTCCACGATTCGGTTTTATGCAACTATCAAACTTCGTATCGCTCATTCTTAATAAAAAACATGTTAATAATGTTAACAATATTTAACGCACTGCACTTCACAGTTTATCCTGAAACAGACAGATACGGTCAGCCGAAAAAGTATCTTACATGATTTAAATATTTCATGATCGCCAGCTCGTTTTTGTCGCGATTCCCCACAAAATAACATTAACCGTTTTGCAATGGCCAGCATGCTTTTCCGTGTCTAACTTGCGAACGGTACTCGGATGTAATTTGACACACTTTTGGCTGCCAAATTAGGTCTTAGAGCTGTTAGGCATTGTGGTTCATCTGACAAAAAGATGTCATAGTAAAAAAAAAGAAAATGCTGTTTAATATTTTGATTTGGTACAGTAAAAACCCGTTTTTAGTTAGAAGTTTTGAACTAGTTTTTTACAGTTGAACCCAGTTTTTACGGAACGTCTATGTTACAACTTTAAAATTAAAAAACGATAAAAGGCGTTAAGTAAAACAGAAGAAATGTTATTTTCTTTTCTTTCTATATCTTATGAGAGTGCATTTAATCCCGAAAGCGAAAGTTGAATTTGTCACAAGTTGAACATTGTATTTACTCTACCTACAGAACACAAAATACATCATGAAATGTTCTAGCATTCTGTATGATATATCTTTACTGTATGAATAACCGAAAAAATACAAAAATTAGGAAATTGAAATTCTGTTATATTTTCTGATATCATTTCACATCTTTCCTAATAACGGTTAAAATAATAATACTCAATTATTAAGAACTACGTTTCTATTTATTTAAAGCCCGACCAGAAAAATAAAATCATCGCCAAATTGCGGAAAATCACTGGAACATCTTTTTTGTACTTGGAACACTGACGTTAAAGGTTATAGTCGATTGCGGCGCCACCAAACCAGTTTTTTTTATATTTCTGGTCAGGATTTATAGCCTTTTTATAAGAAATTTAATAATTACAAAAGGTAACTCCTTACTTATGCGTATGAAACACAATGCTCGCAAAGTGTTGGCTAGAGTGTGCTGCATGTCTTGTTACTGTCCGTAATAGTCATAAAAGTTCTTCTGATTAACGAACACCGTCAGTCGATCCGGTAGAAACAGATACAGTCGACTCATTAGATTTGACTCATCAACACACCTGTTTTTGAAACGACTAATTCTTTCAAAGTTTTTTAGCCATCTTGTCGGTTTTATAAGCAATTTCATAAAAAAAAAACTTAGTAGGTTACATTTGGTTCTCTAACACTACAAAATTGCTCACTATGTACATATTTTGCTACGCAATTGTTCTTAAATTAGGTATACAGCAGCATAATAAATAACATATTCTTTAAAAAAATATATATTTTCACAAGCGATATTGTGTACCGTTTTAGAACATTTGCATTGCTTTGTTCACCACTCTATAAGGCCCTTTTACCGTTTAGTTGCGTCCTCATAACAATATTAAAGTATTCTGAATAATGAAAACCTAAAATGATAAAGTGCTACACAAACATACTATAAAAGCCTTAAAGTAATTTTATACAATATTTTGATAGGTTTTTATAGGTCTAAACCTTAGATTATACAACATGTTAGTGAATTAACGCAAAACTAGAAAGTATTTTGTCACAGGTCCGGCACTTCTAACAACATTTTGGATTTGACATGATGACGTTCGCACATGCGCACTAGGTGCAAATTGTCTTACTCGCATTGTATAAACATCATCTACATTTCATTACTGTTTATTGTTCGTTCAGTTATTAAAAATAGTATTTGAGCTAAATAATTAATGAAAATGTGAATTTACCGTTATTTTTCAACGTTTTTATGCACAGAAAAGACTCAATTTTATGTAGTCAAATCTAACGGGTGCGCGCGCCTGACTGCATTCCCTTGCTCCAGTTCCCTCACTTTTCTCTCAAGTGTGAGGGGGGGTGAGGTATCTGAAGTCAGAGGGGGGCGGGGAGTGGCCGTTCTGTATATAGAACTATATACAAAACCTATTCTGTGATTTTGTTTAGAATCGAAAGCAGAATCGAATTATCATGGTTTCAATATAGTTTTTTTTTTTTCAAAATATGAAATAATTTGCTTGTAAAATTTAAAATTGACTAATATTGTAATATACATCAACCTACCGCACGGGCACACTCATCCTACTTAATAACAAAAAAAAGATTCTAAAAATATATCCATGAGCACGTTAGTGCTGTCATTCATTGCTGAAATGATAACAAATCATTTTTGCCTCAAAACTTAAAATGAGAATAACTTTTAACATTCAAAATAATGAAATAATTGTTTCAATCTAATTATTTTGTCATACATCAGTTGGGGTGTATGAGGTTTTGTGCTCATTCATTAACACGTTGTAAGGTCTAAACACACAAAATTGAAAAGGAAATTACATTTATTTCGATAGGTACTTATTCATAAGTATTACGTTATTAAGAAATCTTTAATATTGTGATGAGGCCGCCACTGAACTGTAAATGGACTCTTAAGTTCCCTGGACACGAAAACTCTGCAATTACGTCTTGTTAAAACTATGTTTATAAATTGTCTCTTACAGCTTTTATTTATACTGTTACAAGTTTTCTTTTTTATTAATCGTGTCGTATTACGTTTAAATAAGTAGTATTTGAAAAGGTTAGAAATGTGTGTGTAAAGTTTTATGTATTTATTGTCCATTCTATAATGTTTGTGAACCCTGACATAAATCGTGCTGAACACAAAATACGACATTACCGCTCTGAAGTTGAAACTATGTCGTTTTAATAACATTAAACAAAGTTTAAATAGAATCATGTAAATAGTGGAAATATGGTAAAAGCAGTATTAAAGTTCACCCATTCACAAGCTGAAAGCATAAAACAGTACATTTTTTTGCAAATATCTATCTCTCGAATTACTTTAGAGCGGTAAATTTCCATACTCATTTGTACAGAAACTAATCTTAATTTTTAATAAACTTTTCAGTACCAACAGGCGCTACAGGCTGAAAACCAGCGGTTGAAGGATGAAAACGGAGCATTGATCAGAGTGATAAGCAAACTGTCTAAGTGAGAGTCGAGGGCTCGCACGCCCGCGCCCGCGCCCGCGCCCGCGCCAAAACATTCTACGATGTTCATGACATGACTAATAACGTCACTATACTCTGTGGCGCTATTGACAAATGACGTCACAAGCCTAATTGTGACGTTATTGTCAATTTACGTTACAAGTCTTTAAATTGTGACGTTATTGATAAGGGCCTAAATTATGTAATTAACTAAGGGTTGGTCGGTTGATTTATAGCAACAAACTAATGTTACAGTGTTGCGACGGGTTTCTTCCGTATTGAGATCTTGATTCAATTTTCAAACGAAAAAATAAGACTAAAATGTTTAGTTCATTGTTTTAACGAGTTATCGTAAGATTTTCTATGAATATACCCTTTCTACGAATTGAACGTTGACCGTGCTCACAACAATCCTATTATGATTTGGTGCGGGACTCTTGTAATTATGTCATAGTTGTATAGAACCGTAGACCTTTGCCAACCCTGTCGCAATCACACTATTATTTGTCAAACTGCTCGTCAAACTTTCCCTACGCGCTATTTCTTCCCTTTTTTATTATAAGCCAGAGAGAGAGAGACGATCGACGTGTAACCTCATCCCTACAGCCGTAATTTGAGTATTATTACGTTGTCACAAGATCCAACTATAAATAACCTTTTTAATGTTGTTTGTTTGTAGGATTATACAATGTTTATTATAGCTGGAATGATGTAAGGTCAGTTTCAAAAGTTAGTGACTATATTGTGCGAGTGTGTGGACGCATTCATAATAATATGTTTATTTAAATTATTGTGAATCTGCATTTTTAGGAATGGAATGTCGACATCGATCATAAATGAAAGAACAATGCAGTCTGTTGTTAAATCTGAGCAAATTTTTGTCCGAATAGAGGAGTGGACAACTGGTCAAATTAGCAACTCTTAATGGAACGTCAAAACGCGCGCTTTATATGAAAAATTGTACTAAATACGAACAAGTGACGTCAGCAACATTTCATTACTTTTTATTATTGTTCATTTTGTTATTAAAAAAATAGTCATCAAGCTAAAGAATAACTGAAAATGCGAGTTTTGCGTTATTTCGAACGTTTTTTTACTACACAGCTACTACTACAAAACTAAAATATATTTTATGCAGTCCACTACACCCTATTGCCATGGTTACTGTCACAGATATTGTGCAACACTAAGACCAAAATATCCCTCAATATTTGAAGTTTTAAATCTGATATTTTTCGATAGTTAATTGTGTATAATGGCTGGCAAACAACTCGGCAAAAACCAAGACCGAAAAAGAAAAAAATTGCTGGCGAAAGCGCTACTGAGTACGCCCGTCACCTCCCCATTAGTCAAGATGTGTGCCGCGTAGTGTATGTAGTGTTTTATCAGCGACCGATGCGAGGTATCTACATCAAGAATTCTAACGCTAGCTAAAATAACTTACTATACTACTACCGTAAATGTTGAACTATCGAATTATGAGAGAGAATAAAATCAATGTCGCTGCTTCATTATCATCATCATCATCATATCAGCCGATAAACGTCCACTGCTGGACATAGGCCTCCCCAAAAATGGGGGGATTTGCCATAATCGCCACGCTTGGCAGGCGGGTTGGCGATCGCAGTTGGATTGAATGTGCTTCATTATCATTCTTCTTTATTTCATTCGGTGTCATGTTTTTTTTTTGGATGGCTGACTCGTGAACCATTCTGATTATCTCAAGAACACTATTTTATGTGTTAGAGATTATAAAATGAAACGATTTGTATTAAAATAATGTAGTTTTTTGTTAAAACGAAGTGACATCACTCGACGACCTGTAAACTTAAAATAGCTGGCCATTAAGAAAAAATGATTCACAATGTAGGCGTGCAATGTGTGTGTGTGTGTATTTGTACAGGGGCAATGCGGCCAGCATCTTAGGGACCTTTGAGCCGGGGTTGTGCCTTTAGTTTAGTAAGTGATAGTCTGACGATGCTTGCATGCGGATTGTATCTTGTGTGTTGCCATTGACGAAGCTTGTAGCGGATATAGATGAATGTGGTTAAGGTTTGACGAAGCATTGCGGATTAGATTTTTTGGTGTATTGTGTTTAATTTGAATAAATAATTATTTGATTCACAATTTCCGAATTTGACATTTTGATGTTTGCCGTTTGTTTGCTGTTTCCAGCCATAGATTAGATAGAGGCCAGTTTTTTTTATATTTTTATCTATGCAATGGTTTTCTTCGTGGAGCTCAAATTATATTCTCGCAACCGTTTTCGCATTTCAAGATCACAAATTAAAGTGCGTACATACATACGCCGCCGCTAGTACTAGCGGCATTTCGGTGGTTCAATGTTTCAACTTTCGACACTAACAAAATAAAAATAAACAGTTTCCAGTTAACTGTAGTACAAAATGTGTATATTACATTTTATATTATTACATATTTGGTTACTGTTTTGGTATTTTATTGAGTGACAGATATACCTTTTCACTTAACAAAACCATATTATCATTAAAAACCATCGACCATTGATGATTACTTGTAATAACTAATTATAATTGACGTTTTAATAATCTATGTTAAGACTATTAGCAAATCAAATCAAATTGTTTTATTCAAAATAATGTCACATGGGTAGCTTTCTGACGTCATTTTTTTAGGTTTGAATTGTCTTCCACCAAAACATCAAATGAACGAAAAATGTCATTTCAAAATATTCTATCTACTTTTTATATTAACGAATTCTCTGCATAAGTACCGCGCAGTAACTTGCCCCAATCCGTCTCGATTCCGAAGCGCACTTTTATAGACACAACTTTTCTTCTATTCGTTTTCCCCTCCCTTTGGCTTCCCACTCCCCATTCATTTTCCAAATATAATGCGAAAGTTGGACGTGTTTTAACAATAATTACATTGTTCTGTAGAATTGCCCTTTGTGTTGATATTTTGATGTATTCCTAATGGAGATAAGTGTAAAGTAGAATAGATATTGATCCTTTTATAGCGGGGTTGGGCCCGTAATTTTGTGTATTAAAATTGTCTTTTGTGTTGATTGGTGCGGCACAACTAATTAAAGTCATATATTATGTTATTATGTTCTGCGATTATTGACCCTCCTGTTCCTTGAAATAAAGTCCTAGTTTTTTGACAACAAATACACGCGAAGGATGGAATACTTTGACTTGTGCCGTTAAGCCACAGCGAGGTAGAGTGAAGGAAAAAAATTGTAAAATTGCAAAAGTCAATGAGTAACTTTTGTTTTTTCCTTGCTATACCATCGCGATACCAATCTCCAAAGACGCTATAGTTATATATATCTCGAATTACTAATATGATTTATGTATAGATGTTTTATGCAACAGTTGAGGACGTATTGGAAATGTGATAAATATCTATTTTGTACGCCATTCGTGTGCATTGTGTACTTTAACTTCCTCGTTTTTTATTAGCTACCGTTTTTATCTAATCTTAAATAAAGCTGCAATGGGGTCTGTAGTTATGAATTTACGCATTTTTACAATGGGGGAAGTTGTTTGCCATTTCTCACAACCATTTCAGCGGCTCTGGTAGCGGTTATAAGTTATATAAATTAAGTTAAAAAGTTGTTAATTGTATATTCATATATTAATTCGACGACAGAATATTTTATGTAACCTTTTTGTGTTCTAATATATGAGAAACGGCAGACAAAAACGATTGTTGACTTTAATTAAATCGTTGTTCGGGGTCCGTAAAGCGCTAACCTCACTGCATCCTAAGCTAACAGAGCTTAGGTTAGTTCAAGTAGAAACACGCATTTTTTTCATACTTCGGTTCGGTTCGGTTCCCACCGTGAATAACGTCATTGCCGTGAATACGGACTTATTATTATGGTTGTTGTGGTGAATAGTCTACGTGCTAAAACTACATATAAACGAAGCGTTGCTACGTGAACTAAGCTAATCTAAGTTAGCTTGGTTCGCGGTGGGGTTCACGCTTTATAATCTTGGTCATTCAATACAGTTATTTCGGCAAAATAATATTAACAAAATGGTATTACCTATTCATAGAAATAGGAATAAGATTATAGCTGATTACTATTTCTATAGTATTAATTTATTAGTTTCATCAGTTCAATGTATTAATTATGATTTTTATGTGAATTTAATTTAGAATCCTAATTGTGTAAAAGAATTTTTTAAATGTTTATCGAAGACAAAAGTAGGCGTCGAAATGTATTTTAAAACAATTGTATTGTATAAATTTGTAGCCTTTTTAACTTAGCGGTTCTAAATTTTTTTGTTCATTGAAGTTTTTATTTATTTCCAGAGATAAGAGTTAAATAAAATAAATTTCTTCATTAATTTATTTTTGTTCGTTTATTTTTTTTCCTCATTAAATTTTGTTTGCGATGGCATTTTCCAATAGTGCCTTAATTTTAGTAGTTTTTGCAATGTCTATGTTATTGTAAATATTGACTGTTTGGTGTATTGTCCTGTCGATGTTCTGTCCAGACGATGGCATATTGCGTTGCCAGTGGGGAAAAGGTTTACCGATCAGCGTTAAGGTCATAGCTCATTTATACGACGTCGCCTGCGCACAGTAAAAGAATGAACATTCATAGAACACTGGTGGCCGAACCCCTAATATGTGCTTGAAAGGTCGTGTTCACACACGTGTATACACTTTACAGTGATAACATTGTTGGTGGCCGCGTGCTGTCTGCGATTGTATGTTGTCATTGTAAAATGTATCTACAGAGCACGACCTTACCGAGCCTTTATTTGAATGTTCATTCTTTTACGTAGCTATGACCCACCGCACGCGCGCAGATAGGCCGCTTGCGGGTCTGTTTCAGGAATATTAAAGAAAAGCTCTTTGCGCGGACGCGGACCGTTACAAACTGGTTAGCGCGCGCGTTCACCTAAGGGTTGAGTTGAGCCTTATCTGACGGCACAGAATCGCATTTTTTACGACCTCTACATGCGCAGCGATGCAACTACTAAATTGCTGCCCATTCTCGTACGTGAACGTTCACGTATTGTCGCACGCTGCGCATGTAGGGGTGTACCGGCCGCTGCGAGCTTGTATGAAGCTGATTTTCTGGTAGGATATCTATTCTGTACTCCACGGAGAGAGTCACTATTATAGGTGCGCGACGTGGCGTAGCGTGGCTCACTACAAAGAGCAGCGGCCGTGCCG
This sequence comes from Agonopterix heracliana, assembly GCA_963693445.1. Taxonomy (NCBI): domain Eukaryota; kingdom Metazoa; phylum Arthropoda; class Insecta; order Lepidoptera; family Depressariidae; genus Agonopterix; species Agonopterix heracliana. Next base: position 1,011,003 of record OY856307.1, read on the forward strand.
GGAATAATTCCTCATTCACGTTATACCGGATTATTTTTTTGGGTTCGTATCGGAATGACCTATAAGCAAAATGTCCTACGCATCACAACGTCCTAAAAGCAAAACGACCTATTATCATATCGACCTAAAAGCAAAAGGACCTAATATAATATCGACCTAAAAGCAAAACGGCCTATTAGCAAAACGTCCTAAAAGCAAAACGGCATATAAGCAAATCGACCTAAAAGCAAAATGACCTATTAGCAAATGGGCCTAATATCAAAAGGACATGTTACCAAAATACATCTACAGTACAGTCCTGTACACAAGCAAATGAACATGAAATAGTAGATTATGCACCAAGGGAATAAACCAATGTCTTTTTCCGCCTGATCACTTAAAAAAAAATTCGCATAATTTCGCGCATAATTTATTGCTTGGATACTATTCAATCATTGGTCTATTCATCAATTGGGCGAGGCTAGACAGCGCTTTTATTTTATAGTATGCAAGCAAAAATGAGCCTAGTGGTGGTCAGGCGGAAAATCCGCGATAGTACCTCCCAGAAGCCTATAAACTTAATAATTTTAATACCATTAATGCACTCATTTTAATTAGGTTCCACCATATTCATTAGAAAATAAAAATCTATTTTTCAAAGCTTTCTAAGTAGTCAAACATATAATATTCCGTGTTTGAAGGGTGTAAACATGGGAAATAATAAATGTCTATTTTATATTTGACAAAAGTTGGATGCCGTTGTAAAAATATGCGGTGTCAAATTGACAGGTGTCAAAAATGACAGGCGATGTCAATGTCAATGGTGACAGGCAGTGCCAAAATGACAGAAAACGACAAAAATGACAGGTTTTTTTTTCCTTTTTTTTATTAATCATTGGTGACAGGCAGTGCCTAAATGACAGATGTTAAAAATGACAGCAGGCGTTGTCAATTATGACAGGCAGAGTCAAAATGATAGATGTCAAAGATGACAGGCGTTGTCAATAGTGAATGGTGACAGGCAAAGTAGGTACTGTCCAAAAACACGACAGGGAATAATTTCATATTTTAAATTGTACTCCTTTAACATTTTCTGTCAGTCTGTTACTTTTGACAACCCCTGTCATTTTGACATCGCCTGTCACCGTTGACAACGCCTATCATTCTTGACATTTTCTGTCATTGTGACACCGCCTGTTACCATAAATTGCTGTAACTTGTTACTTAACTGACTGTACCAACGTTTGACCTAACTAAAATTAATGACAATGACAAGAATAAATATTTATTTGTACTAAAACATGGAAAAGATGAATATTTTTTTGAACTTAAATAGTAAAGAGTATTTTATCCGTGCAACTGTACATAGAAATCGTTTTCTAACGGCGCAGTATGCGAATGGCTCAAGTTGGCGAATCGCGCCAGTAGGCAAAACGTGCTAGTTAGCATACAAGTTCTACTCCCATTTAATTTGTGTCACTAAGCGTACCAGGTCGTTTAGCTAACATGTCCTTTTGATATAAGGCCCATTTGCTAATAGGTCGTTTTGCTTTTAGGTCGATTTGCTTATATGCCGTTTTGCTTTTAGGACGTTCTGCTAATAGGTCATTTTGCTTTTAGGTCGATATTATATTAGGTCCTTTTGCTTTTAGGTCGATATGATAATAGGTCGTTTTGCTTTTAGGACGTTGTGATGCGTAGGACATTTTGCTTATAGGTCATTCCGATACGAACCGATTTTTTTCACCGTTCCAAAATTTTCAGGGGTCGTTCAGTCCCTCAAACTGAACAACTTTTACTAAGGAACCAAACGTGAAGTCGTAAAAAAAATTTCGATTACTACTTATGATTTTCTTTTGCGATTTCAGCTTTGCTTCCATAGTATAAGTTTTTCAGTTTCATGGTCTGAACCACCCCTGAAAGTTTTGGAACGGTAAAAAAATCATCCGGCCAAGTGCTACTAGGTCATTTTTATAATCTGCGGCTTCTGAAAAGTTATCGAAGTCTGATACGATTAACACGTTGAGAGAACGATGATAATTTACAGTCGCAGGTAGCGGGTTTGAATCACTGGCCAACTGAATTTTATTCAAATTTTACTAGATTAAAGTATCAACTATAATGAAACATTTTTGGAAACAAGATTTCTCATGCTCCGGTGGCGCCGGCCAGTAACTCTCGATTCGATCTGCGCACACAATTTTATTCATACAAACATACATGGGGGAATATCGCAGAAAATATGAGTTGACAAGAAATGGAGAATAATGTTCAGATTCAGAATATTGCAATTTGGTCTAGGTATTGACATTACTGCCGCACACTATTGACTGTGTACACACTACTGCCGCAAATTTTCATACTTACGTTATTTTTTTATAATCATAATTTGTGGTAGATTTAAGTTTAACACTTCATGTTTTTCTTCAATCACCTTTTTGTGGCACTGTGTTATTAAATATAAAATTATTGTTATTTATATTGCAACGTCTATACTGTATTGTATAATATTAACTATAATTATACAACTAGGCCTTAATTTATGTTGTCTTGCTGCTCTACATTTTTTTGCAAATCTGTTACAGTGCAAAATCACTCTAATTGCATAAAAAGATAGTATCTTCTAAATTAGGTTTATGCATATCAATAGTGAACTGTGTATCAAGTTATTACAAACATTCAGAAATATAATAGAAAATGTATCTTAATAAAATCGGGAGCAGGATACTTCGAACATTTTTATCTAATTAAGATGTATAGTTTGGTCGCCATATTTTGTTTCGAAAATCAATGCTTGAAAAAAAAAATGGATCTATGTACATTGAACTATTAATAAGTACATAATTACTCTGTCTATGTACCTAGTATCTACCAGTTTATCCTATACGTATAGCTTTGATCATCAGTCCGGTAAACCCCACTGGTGGATACAGGCCTCTTCATTTCAACGCCTACCAAAACGGTCCCAAACGGTCAACATCTTTAGTAACGTCCAAGATATGTCGTATAAGGTGCGTTGGGGTAAGATCGTGAATGGGGTAAGAACGTATAAGTTAAATATCTACCGATTCTGTGTGTCGATCGTCTTTTATGGCTGGGCGTAAGATTGGACGCTCAAAACAAAATAACGAAGTATAAGATCGGATGTTTCCTTTTTATAAACCTTGTGTTCTTAGTCACATGAGTGATTTTAGAGGGTAGTCCGTTACTTTCCCCAACATCGTCCGATCTTTCCCATGTATTTTTAAACGTCTATATTTAAAACTCCCGTGACACAGCAGTCGTTAAATCTATGCAAACATTAAAATATTTTTCTGATAGTTTGTTTATTGATTATCAGATTCTGCTTTATTTTATTACGCTAGCTGATATAGATTTTGAGAAAAAAAATTGTCAACTTCTTATGAATGCAGCTAAAAACTATCCGAACTTACCCCAACACACCTTAGTATTTCTTAAGAAAATTACCTACATTTGCTGATCAAAATTGCACAGAAAGCTAAATAGCTTTTAGGAATATCCTTTCATCCTTATATGGGATGAAGTAAAGATAAGCTTGAAAAATGCATAAACCAAACAAAACAAATGATGAACCAGCATAATTATATACCTACAGTATTCTAAATTGCATAAAATCATACGAAACCGATATGGCTACCAAACTAGGACGTCTTCATCTTGTATTTATTGTAATTGTAATACGTATGACGACCATTATAAAATGTATAAAATAATAATACAATGCAGATAATAACTATCAAGACTATAAACTTTTACTATGTTAAATTATATAGGTTTATATTTGAGCTAACGTTGTCTTCTTGATGTCTTGTCAATTTTTATACAAATAAAAAGAGTTGGCGAACTTTTTATTTATTTTGTGCTTACATTATGTTGTCGTGTTCGAATCACGGAGGATGAAGGTGTGCGTCAAGTCAGCATCGCCAGGGAGTCCTTTCCGAAATACTATAACGTCAGCTTAGCACATCTACAATGATTTCTTTATTTTTGAACGGTAATATCTTGTGATATATTATATTATAAGGTACCTAATACATACATGGGACTTTTACATTTTTCTGTGAAGTCCTTCGTAGCGTTCGTAGCTGACTTGACGCATAAGACATACCTTTGCCGGCTTACCGACGCGTACCTATGACGCATAAGCGTCAACCTCACATCAACAAACAAACAAAAAAACGAAAAAGTTAATTTATAGGAATTATAAATGTTTCATAAGTAACAATAAATTTTTGAAACTCATAAGGGGGTTGTTTAGACCGTCAAACTGAACAACTTTCTCTATGGGACCAACATCGAAATCGCGAAAAAAATAATTTTAAATCCCATACATATTTTAGCTCTAGTCGATTTGTAGAGTATAGAACATAATATATTATTTTCGCGATTTCGGTATTGGTCCCATAGTGAAAGTTGTTCAGTTTGATGGTCTACACCACCCCCTTAAATGTTTATTTGTAGTTTTGTAACACCTTGTATAGGGTCCTTCTTAATATGCTGACACTTTTTTAAGAGGATGATCAGACCATCAAACTGAATAACTTTCTCTATGGCACCAACATCGAAATCGCGAAAAAAAAATCAGCTCTTCCATACAAAACTGCAAACCTACTCGAGCCAAATGTATGGGACAGCTGTTTTTTTTCGCTATTTCGATGTTGGTGCCATAAAGAAAGTTGTTTAGTTTGATGGTCTGATCATCCCCTTAAAAAAGTGTTAGCATATTAAGTTGGACCCTGTATAACCACATAAACAAGTTACTTTAATAAATAGTATTTTAACTGTTTTGTCGCATTAGCTTTTTACGCATATGTAATAAACAATTTTTTTATTATTAACAATATTTTAAGGGTGTATTCAGACAATGACACAAAACAACTTTCCCTGAGGAACAGGGGTCGAAAGAAGAGACATTTTTTGGAGCTCCCATACAAAAGTGTGGATCAGCCGATCGATTTTCTATGGGAAGTGCAACTTTTTTTCGTTTTTCGACCCTTGTTCCTTCCTTACATACTAAGTGGTTTCGTTTCATCGTCGGAATACATCCTTTAAATATTATTAGTAATTTAATACATGGTGTATAAAATGAAAGACGTTATTGTTTATCGAAGAAATATAATTTTAAGACGTCGTCGACGAAAATTATGTAAAAATATACAGATATTAAAACAAAAATAAAATGGATTGGAGAGGTTTAGTAATAATTAAGTAAGGGCCTGTCTCACCACATCTGGATAAGTTATTGTTAAGCTTATATTACAGATAATTTGACATAATCTTTCATACAAATAGGTAGGTATGTCAATCGATCTGTCAACTATATAAGCTATGATGTATCCAGAAGTGGTGAAACAGAGCCTAAGTAAGTAAGTATGTAAAAGTTGTACTTAAACGAAAACTTAACTATAATTTACTATTATGTAGATTTTGATAATAACGGATACCATTTTTCGAAACATTTATTTATATCTACGAACAAATATTTATGGTTATGTCAATATCGTATCACAATACTTTGGGCAAAAACGGACATATTTTTTTCTTATAATGCTACTTCAGCTAACAATAATCCTAGTTTGATATAAAAATTACGATTTATGATTCTAGCCCAAAAATTCAAAGTAAAATAGGTCATCAATATTAAAAACATTCAAATAAGGCAGTGATAAATTTAAATAAAATTAATTGACGAGTAAATAGAGAAAATATTCCTAACTAATATTTACAAAATGCTAATCGAATAAAAGCGTACACACGACATGACACTTACGTAGATAAATAGGCACTTTCGAAGTTAGTAAACCTATTAAAAAGTATGAGAAGAAATACCTAACTAAATCGTAGTTAACAGAGATAGGTATACCTACTGACGATAAACATTACCGGAACGTTTAGACAAAAACATTTTCAGAGGAACAATACATAATATAACTATTCCTATGTAAATTACGTTCTATCAAGCAATAGCAGTATCATTTTGGCATCAAAATTTATTTTATCTATCAAATACGTTGACAAACAACAATAAATATAATGTATTTTTATTTATAAAAATATTTATTAACCTATCTTTAATACTTTTCACTATGAATTGAATACACATCAAGCTAAAAGTATTAAGTAAATTCAACTTGTGTTCTTTGTCAAACAATGAACCACATTTTGTGATAATTAGGTAGGTACATAAATGGTTCAATTATGCAACAAAAAACGACAGTCTTAAAAACATATAAATATAAAATATTTCATACAATTCCAACACATTTACATCTTTGGCTCGATACCTAGTAAGGGTTGGTGATCACTCAAACACTTCGGCATTTGTAATCCTCGAAATCTTAAAATCATTTATTAAACCTAACGTATCAGTTTTGACACTCATTTCTAGGAAAAATGGTAACCTTTCACAGAAAATTTCGTCAAAAAGAAAACATTTGTAAAAAAACAAAATTCTAGGTAACTTAAAAACAATTTCACAGGAACATTACAAAAAAACCAATAACAATAAAAAAGCGACTATTATTCATGACACAGAATGAGTTGGTAATACAAGGTTACCTTCCTTGAGGCACTGAATTGGTCCTTTGCACTGCACTACAGTCTGTGTCAACGCACGGCGACACCGTTGATGGTGACGACGGCGGAGGGGCCGGTGGGCTCGGGCTCGTACGGCGAGTCGGTGTCGCGGCGACCGTACGCCGCGTTGTCGGCGAGGTGGTCGCTGTACGGCGAGTCGTACACGTTGTCGGTCACGTGGTCGTACACGTTGCGCCCGTTCGAGTCGTGCAGCGTCGCGTAGCTCATCACCGCCGCGTTCTGGTCTTCCTTCCTCTCTGCACCTTCTATGTTCTCAGTGTTCTTTACTGGTGTTGCTTTACGGCTGCAAAAGTTATACATTCATATTATTTAAGTAGGATTTGTAAAGAATAACTAGCTTAGTAATCATAGCATGATAATATCTCTGTACAATTTTTGATATTTTGAGTTTTTATTGGTGGAAACTACTCTAGATAATCTCAATTGCTAGGATCAAAGCTTGACGCTGCCATTGCTCAGTCAAATCCAGATTCGCAATTAAATATGTTACCTACACATTAAGTATTAATCTTGAATACAAATTTGCGTCCGGCTTAGAATAGCACAAGTCTTATGATGCGATTAAATCCTATAACCACATCATCATTCATCATCAAAAATTATCCTTCGCAAAATGAACACTTTCATTCAAGTACACGGAGCCAAAAGCTGAAAATACTCACAGTCTCAAATAAATAACTCCAAGCAGCATCAGTAAGAACAGCACGACTCCGCAGCCGACGCCGACGCTCAGCGGCAACGTGCCGCTGTCAGCCGCCTCGTTGGTCGCCAGTTCGCAGCTTGGGTCCTCCCCGGACCACTTGCCGTCATCCAGGCACTTGCGGAGGAACGGCCCCACGCGGTGGAACTGAGGCAGGCAGTGGTACTCGATGGAACTCCCGAAGAGAGTAGATCCGTTTGTTATTATGCGACCGTTCTCGATCGTTCCAGGGGACTTGCAGTCGATCGCTGTGGAGGTTTAGTAAGACAATATAGGTAAGATTATAAACAAGATATTCACATAGGAGTTATTGCAAAGGTCAGCTATTCAAAATCTATTTTTAAATAGGAAACTCAAACGAAATGACACTGCAGCGGCGATATAAGCCGAAACTCACGGAAGCAGACGGGCGGTGAGCCGCTCCAGTGTCCCCTCGTCAGGCAGGCCCTCGTCTGGTTGCCCTTGAGGCTGTAGCCTCGCTCACAGCGGTAGTGCGCATCTCCGCCGATGCTCAGTGTGCTGGTGACCACCACCAGGCCCGTGCTGCTCTTGCTCTGCGTCGTTGGGTCTGGGCACGTGATTTCTGCAGACAACGAGTGGGTTAATCTTGGTCTGAGGTCGTAGCATGATGTTATCTCGTTCGTTAACGGGCATATAGAAAGAGAGTGAAATCGCGATAGCGCTCGGTAGATATATCACGCTTCTATACTACGGCCGCTGATCTTAAATACAAATGGTTAAAGTGAGCCAACTCTGAAACGGTGAAGAAAAACAGTGAAGGAACCTATATCCTCTAAAGAAGAGATTCTGTGAAGTCTACTTACGCGAGCACGCTTGGTGAAGTATAAGTCATAGAACGCGTTAAAATAATAACTAATAAGAGATAGTAAATAAAATGCGAATTTAACGTAAGAATTGACACTTGCAGTATTTTCAGCAGCTACTGCTAACTATTGCGGACCATTGGACGGACCATGGCAGGCCTACCGAGAGAGTAAATACGAGTAAACTTTAGCAACCGACCTAGGCATACTCAGAATTATATATTTCGTATGGCTTTATTTCCTCCTCTTTGATTCTAACAAATCAAGCTACAAATTAACATCCAAATTTTTAAGCCACACCCTAGCTTCCGGCGTTAACCTCCAAATATCCCTTAGACCCCCCTTAAATCTTCTCTTTGGACAGTCCTCCACGATGTGCCTCACGGTTTGCTCCGGCGCTCCACAGTCGCACTCCGGGGACGCCCTTATACCCCATTTGTGCATGCTGCTGTTGCAGCGAGCTACTCCCGTGCGGATCCTGTTAAGGGTAACCCAAAACTTACGGTCTTCCTTAAAGCCGGGTAGCATCTCCGAGGGCTCCGGAACGAGGTCGACAGGGGCGCATTCTTCAGCATGCCATTTACACCGCCACTCAGATGCAGTGTCCAGTGGGCTTCTCACCAATGGGTCGGACCATATAGGTTTTCGGGATGGAAGTCGTGTGTTTGGGAGGTTGTCTAGAGTCTTCGCGATCGGCATAGGATGTGGGTGCGCGTTTTTGGACTTCGTCCATTCGGCGGAAGCTGCTTTCGTTCGTCGGATGTCTGGTGGCGCGATGTGAGATAGCACCGGTAGCCAGGGGGTAGGTGTAGCACGCAGACTGCCAGAGATGGTGCGCATGACTCTATTGAGCTGGACGTCTATCCTGCTGGTATGTGCGCTCCGGTACCACACCGGAGCGCAGTACTCTGCAGTGGAGTACACGAGCGACAACGCTGTTGTTCGCAGCACGTCAGTACGCGCCCCCCACGATGTGCCCGCCAGCCGAGTTACGAGGTTCACCCTTGATTTGAGTTTTTGACTGGTGTTATCTAGATGTTTTTTATAAGTGAGCGAACGATCCAGAGTAACTCCCAGGTACTTGGGGCTGTGATTATGCCGCACTCTCTCTCCACAGAAATTAACATTTAGCTCCCTCTGGGCTAGGCAGTTTGTAAGGTGGAATGCAGATACCTCTGTCTTATTTGGATTTGGACAGAGCCGCCATCTTGTGTAGTACTTCCCTAACACATCCAAGTCCTGCGAGAGCGCTGCTCCTCCTTCCTCGAGGCATCTCCCCTGGTATGCGAGGGCAAGGTCATCTGCATATGCGAATTTTTCGGACACGGTGGCAGGCATGTCGCTCGTGTAGGCGTTAAATAAAAGTGGTGCCAGAACGGAGCCTTGAGGGAGGCCGTTTTTCAAAATCCTATAGCCGCTTTCCCTGTCGCCCATACATACCTTAACATAACGAGGGGCCAGCATGCTCTTTAGTAGGGATAACATTTTAGTGCACGGGATCATAGCACTCAGTTTGTACAATAGGCCACCCACCCAGACGGTATCATAAGCTGCGCTGAGGTCCACAAAGGCCACACAAGTCTTTTCCCCCCGTTGAAAGCCCGCTTCAATAAGAGATGTCAGGGCCAGTACTTGATCGGAGCAGCTACGGTTAGCCCTAAAACCAGCCTGCTCGGCAGGCACCAGTTTATCTATAGTGGGGCACAGTCGGTTGTAAAGCAGTCTTTCCAGGAGCTTATATGTGACGCTAAGGAGAGAGATCGGTCTGTAGTTAGCAGGGTCGTCGGCAGATTTTCCGGGCTTTAATATAGCTATGACCTTCGACTTCTTGAAAATGTGGGGGAGCTTGCTAGTCCCTAGAATTTCATTGAAGAAATCGATTAGCCATCTTTGGCCGCGTTTGCCTAAATGTTTAAGAAACTCTGGGTAGATCTCGTCCAGGCCCGCTGCTTTCCCAGATTTCACCATTTTCAGGCCTTTCGTTAGTTCTTCCGTAGCAAAAGGTTCACTGAAGTTTTCGTTCGCAGAGAGGTTTCGGAGTTCGGCTTGATATGTGGCTCGCGTCGTTTTAGCGAAACTCTTATCGACCTTCGCGCTTTTACTTACCCTCTGCAACCGTCGAGCTATGTCGTCTGGATCTATGTTTTGCTCCTTAAATTCTGGTGCCATTGCGCCGCCAAGTTTTCTCAGGAGGGACCATGATTTTCTACTGGAATGGGTGAAGTCCAATCCTTCGACGCTCTCGAGCCACTTCTCCCGGCGGGATTGATCTAATGCAGCAATTAGGTTATTCGCCTCTTGAATGTCATTCGTGGAGATGTACTTTCGATATGCGTCTTCGGCTTCAGCATTCCAGCCCGGTGTGAACTCTCTTCGAAAACCTCTGGGTATGCAGCGTTTTGCACAGGCAATGATTATCCTACAGAATCTATCGTAGTTTTCTACCGTAGGTTTGAGCCATCGGATATTACTGTCGGTCTGATGTTTGTAAGCGGCCCAGTTAGCTTTTTGGAAGTTCCAACGGGGTTTGGGAACCGATCTGATTAGCGGGATCTCTATACCAACTCTGACAAGGGCCGGCCGGTGTTGGCTACGGGGGAAGTGTTCCAAGATTTTTCTATGCGCTGGTATGATGTTTCCCATACAATCCGCCGACACGAAGCACAGGTCTGGGTTAGAGTCTCTCTGCCAGCGTGCCGATCTGAAAGATCAGAATGAGTACGGCTGGGGGACCGGTGAAGAAAAAGACAGTCTCGGTAGACTCAGAAGCCTGTGAGTAATAGACTAGTCCTCAATAAGAATCTAACTGCACATACCTTTGCACACGGGAGCTTCAGAGCTCCAGGTGCCGTTGTCCTGGCACAGTCTCCTGGAGACGCCGTCGAGCTGCCAGTGCTCGTCGCACTCGTAGAGCGCCGCGGCGCCGTAGTAGGTCGCGTTCGTGGCCAGGGTCACCTTCCCGTTCTCCAGCCGGCCTGGGTTGCCGCAGTCCACGTCTGACCGAGAATAATTCCAGAGTTATAAACCCAGTAAACATAAGTAACTAACCAACCCTCTTTGTTTTCTATTGGTTTGTTAAAGTATAAGTCGTTCTAAAATAATTGATGTTATTTTGTGGTGATGATTAGACCATAAAAGGGTCATTCCATTTTTTCGTGCAGATTTGTCAATTTTTTGAGAATGTTTTTTTTATTTAGATATTGCAACAGTTTTCATAATTATGGTTCGTATACACGTATGTGCTACATATCCTGGAAGGCACACATGTAGCCAGTTTAGTTTTTATAAAAACTAACGGATGGTAATGACAGCATGGATGGAAATGAAAATCGACTGGATGGAAATGATCTGCTTGTGGAAGGAAATGAACTGAAATATTAATATTAATGACGTTTTGTTTCGTCCAAAAAAAAGGGTCAGGTTAGGATATAAAACAATGAAGTTAAATGTAATCAACTCTTTTAATTATCTCAGACTTATAACTTCAGTCTTTTAAACAATCAGACTCATTTTGTTGTAACATAAAAACCGAGTTAGTAATAGAAAAACTTAAAATTAAATAATTATATTGAATATGACAACAATATCTCTCTGGTTTTCAATTAATAATTATTTATAATATTATAATATAATATTAAAAAATCGTTCTCATATAAAAAAAAACGTTTGTAGCATAGAACAAAATAAGTATCATAATATTGTGATCTTCCACAAAACTAGCAAATTATAGAATTTAAAAACGTAATAAACAAAAAACATTATTTAAAAGAAAAAGAATCATACATCTTACGCTTACCTTATCGACTCAATAACTTGTTTTTTTAAATAATACGTTCAAAAACAAATATCAACGGTTCCACATCTAATTAGAAAACCTTTAGAATTATTTGAGGCTTAGAGGTAACAACTAATAATTATTATAATCACAGCTATGGTTAAACTAGGCACTTTGTGAGATCAACGTTAACGTTTTTTAGAATTATGTAATTAAGTATATTGTAATTAAAGACTAATAATAATTATTATCATCAGAATCACAGTTAAGGATTAGCAGGCACTTTGTGAAATCAACATTAGGTCATTTATTTAAAATTAAACTCGGGGAGATTTTTGAATGAGAATTGTCCCCTCCTACTATCTTGTGGGTCTTCTAAGCGTTTGATGATGAAAGATTCTGGCACTGAATCTTCATCACTAACAGTCGGCCAACCAAACAACCCCCCACGAGCTTTTCTTACAAATATAATTGTATATTCTTTGGTACTGACACATTTATCAATTATTTTGCCAATATAAAATTGTGAGCTGTTTTTGTTTTTATATTCAACGGCAACCCACATGTCTACATCATATTTTAGATCATAATCACAATCCATAGAGTAGGATATTCCCTTATCAAAATCAGGTTCAGTATCATTTGACGATGATTTTAAAAACTTTTGAAATTCTGATTGATCCACTGAACTAAATCCAGCAGATTCATTACGGAATGAGAACCTTTGGTAGTTATAGGGTACATTCGATAAAATATTCACACTGCTTTTTACATTTTTGTTACTATCTTGTAATGGTGGAACAAACATACTATCTTCCTCAAGTGCATTCCCATCACCATTCCCATCACAATCATCAGTCATGGAAATTAAATGCCCAACATTGTTGAATATAGTTGGAGAGTCGATTAAAAGAGGGGATCCCATATTATTATTGTCACAACCATTTGGAGAATTTATTGTAAATTTTGCTTGAAGGATATCATTTGATTTTTTGGCACAATTGAAGTCTTGAGCAGGGTTCCCACATCCTGTTGAATGAATAAACATCTCGAGGTTTGAGGTTTCGGGATCATTTACATGTTGTCTTTTAGATCTGGTAGTAACAGCAGCTATTTCGTCAATTCCGCTGGTAACAGTAGCCATTTCGCCAATTCCGTTGGTAACGGTAGCCATTTCATCAAACACGCTCAAAACCCCAAGATGTTTATTGTGTTCACAAGGTACGTAGCTGTCCCGACATGCAAAACAGCTGAGTGTTCTAAACGCAACATTATATGGCAATTCTGACGACCATACAACCTGGTGGACTTTTGTAGTACCTTTGAATGCAGGAACGTTCCTAGGAAATCGTTTCTTGGTCACTTCCTCTTCAGGTATAATAATCAATTCTACATTCTGCACATTTTGCTGGACCACTTCGACGAATTCTTGAAAAGAACCTATATCTCCTCCATATTTGACATAATTATCTGCAGCTCTCTTGACGACTGCACCGACACCATCTGGAGCACCTTTTCCATGGCCGGATTCCAAATATGACCACGTTACTTCCTGAAGAGTGGATATTTGGTCTTTCAATTTTGTAAGCATGTGAAAGATGTATCTATTGCGATACTGACTGGACGGGGAATCGGATACAAAATGAAAAGCGGTGAGTGTTGGAACCAATCTTTGCGCTAACTCCAGTGTTGGTGTAATGTGAGCCCAAATAGCAGAGGCATCATGATTCAGACATTGGCTCATCGTACAAAATGATTTAGTTGTACGTTGTTTGTGCTCATCCAAAAAATATAATACGCCTGTGTGTAAAGAAACTTGCCCTCTGCTACCGCCGAAGTGGAAGGATTGTATTTCTTCATGGTATTTGAGACAGAAATTCTCACTGAAGTCTACGTGACATAAAACTTCGTTAACACCCAAATTTTGCTTCAGTTCTTTGATAGCAACGTATTGTATTATGATATTTCGGTGGTGTTTAAAAAAGGTGTCTAGTAACATTTCCAGTTTTTTTATCACATTTCGAGGTCTGTCTTCACGTTTTTTCTTGGTGGTAGCATTCTTGAACATTTCTTTTCCATTTTTAGCGGTATATTTCTGTTTTTCTAATATCCACTCATAGTATATTATATTTTTACTGTCATCGAATTCCTTGTAGTGCAAAACCCTTTCATTACAAATAGTGCAAGACCGTTCCAAGCATATTTGGTTATTTATGTCACAACAAAGGCTCGTTATTACTTCAGTAGCTGAACCTTCGTTTATGATTTTGTTTTGCTTTAACGATTTCATCAAAAGTTCGACATTGGCGTGAAGTTTGCATTGACAAGTATCTCTTCTGTTATTTGGATAATTTATCCAGAATGGTCGATATTTACAGAATGAAGAGTAGCTTATATATCCCCACTGTTTACAAAACTTGTTATGAAGATTCTTTAAATTATCAGTAAGGTATCTTTTTTGTTTTTTTACACCACCTCGTTTGATATATTCGTTTTTTCCTGCAGCGACCTGGCTATTGACGTCTTCCTCAAAAAAATTCTGCACTTGAAGTTTAGACCGCTCAATTTTTTTGCCTTGATTACTCTCAGCATTTTTTTTCCTGAGCGAAAAAGGTAGTTTTGAAAGAATGCGGTATTTTTTCATTTTTTCTTTGTTCTTCAAGATGTCCTGCGTGAGAACCTTCTTTTCTTTGTTATTGCTCTGCTTGTATTTTTCAAGGAATCCTTTTGTTACAGATTCGGTAAATAACAGTTTTCTTTTAACTTGCTTTATTTTATCGTCCTTTATATCATTTATGATGTTGTTTACTTTCTTTTCCAAGGTGTCTTCTATATCTTTTGTAATTTTTTGGCTTTCGTTCCTACGTAGTATAGTATTTTCTTTTTGAACTCTAATCAACTCTTCTTTAATCTTAAGATTACTGTATCGCATTTTTCGTATAACTTTCTTGCACGGACAAGTTAAAGGTGAATCTGAAGCTAATGGATCAGCTTCCGGGGCAACCACAATATCAGGATGTTTTTCTACCACAAATTCTTCATTTTCACTTTCTGGTGGGGAGTTTTCTAAAAGTATCTGTTGAACTTTCTTTTGTTCTTTCTTTTTCTTAAGATAATTAAGCGAATTTTTTCTCCATCTGCGCCTTTGTTCTCTTTTTGCTCTTTGGGACATTTCTTGAATACTCACAACTTTTTTCTTCTGTTTTTTTTCAAGATACCGTTTTTTTTCTTTTTCCTGGTGAATTCTATAACGCTCCGGATCCCTTTTTAACTCAGCAAATTTCATTTTTTTACGAAGCCTATCTTTTGCTAACTTTTCCTCTTTGGTTAATTTTTTCTTTATTTTCGCCATCTGTGTACCTGTAATAAATTTTAATCACATAACAACAGTCATGCAAAGCCATAAAGGGAGGAAACAGAGGTAAAATAATTATTTCACGTTTTACGTTTAGGGTTATCTACAGGGTGAAATTGATATCATTAGCATCCTTTTAAACTAAGAGTCTACCCATCAAACTAAACAACTTTCACTATGGGAGCAAACAAATCGGAGCAAAAAAAAAATCTGCTGTCCCATACATTTGAGTTATGTAGGCAGCGGCGGAGGGTACAGTTTAGTATGGGACAGATGATTTTTTTTTTACTCCGATTGGTTTGCTCCCATAGTAAAAGTTGTTCAGTTTGATGGGTAGACTCTTAGTTTAAAAGGATGCTAATGATATCAATTTCACCCTGTATATGGCGCTATTTGAAGAATGTGGTACTTATCTATATTTTGTGAATGTGGTATCTACATAATAATATCCTAATCCTAATAATATTATAAATGCGAAAGTTTGTGAGAGTGGATGTATGTATATATGTACGTTTGTTCCGCTTTCACGCAAAAACTACTGAACGGATTGTGATGAAATTTGGCATAGGTACAGATAGACCATGGCCTTTTTATCCGGGTAACGCAGACGAAGTCGCGGGGCTAGTATAAGGTAAATCATTCAGTTTTGTATGGAACAGTAGAAATTTTTTATGTTGGTCCCATAAGGAACCAAAATTATTCAGTTTGATGGCCTGAATGACCATTGAAAATGTGGTAAAAATATTTCCCCTTCATTTGGGGCAGTCGGGTAAACAATATTACGATTATTGTGATAAAGTTTTATAATTAATGATACCTTGATGAGATAGTAAAAAATATTTCATTTCCTTCCTAATCAGTTCATTTCCGTCCGTCAAAAAGTTTGGAAGGAAAGGATGGAAATGAATTGGAAGGAAATGAAGTTTCGAACGTTGTTTTGAAATTGTCGAGGTTCCCTGTTGTGTTTCAAGGTCATGCTGCATACCGAGTATAGGTCCAATGTTAGGTTATTATACAATATAAAAATAAGATTACTTGTATTAACGGTAATTAAAATAAGTAATGGAAAGAAATGAACGCTCACCTGTGACAAAATGGTTTTACGCAATATATTTTTTAAATTTCTGCTCGACTACGGGCGCACGGCCTCCCAAGAGCAACTCTTTCGACGGACTGGCGCGTGAAGGACGTGCGGGGATCAAGTCCACGCGTGGATTAAGAGCGGATTAAGGCGAAATTTAAGCGAACATATTTTAGGAAGGAAATGAAGGTTTTCCTTTGACAAAATCAAAATGTGCATTCTCTCAATGTTGCTGACCCTTGAGTCCCTCCTAATAAATATTATTATAATCTCCATAAATTTCTTTGTTATAAAACATAAAAACATTACGAGGTTATTGGTGAAAAGTCATAGAAATCATTACCTTAACCTAATGAATTAACTCTTTTGTGTGGAAGGAAGTGAAATTTCGACTACTAATTTCCCAATATCTTTTTAATTAAAAGACGTAGGACAAAAGCAAGACAGCCCTTTTTAGATAACTACAAATGTAATGTTTTGGATGCATGAAACTATGAAATTTGTTTTTTTACATACCATATTTAGACCGAAATATCAAATCTGCACGAAAAAATGGAACGACCCAAAACTACTTAATCAACTTTATCCTTGCATCGAAATCGTAAAAAATATCTACTGTTCCCTGCAAACTGCAAACCAGAGTAATATTGCAGTTTTGCATGCTATGCTAATATTTTACCCTAAAAGTATGGGTATCCTGCAAAAAATTTATGAAGACAGTTTGTTGCTTATAGTACCTTATGTACCTGTACCAAATCGAATTGGCACAGTATATAAGAATATAAATTAGGAACACTGCCTGTCCCCCACCAATTTTAACCTCACCCCTGCTTGGTAGGAAGCGTTGCGTAAAATGTAGGCTATGGCGTATCCCTGACTCGCTCGCACTAATTCAGTATTACACATGCTTACCTCTTCATCTAAATTTTTCCCATTTGTATGAAAATACAAGTGACTTAGATGTGGCATAGGCCTGAGTCGCAGGTGGGAACGAAAGAGAAAGAGGCTGGTGATGACGGTGATTGTCAAAGTGCTACTGCCAGCTTAGGTACGGTCAGGACCAGAGAAATGTAACCCCCTTGCGCTTATAAAGATTTAGATAGGTCAGGTTTCTTTAAAGCTGTACCTCATTTAAGGCTATCAACTCACATAGACATTTGGGTGTAACCCCGCTCCACTGGCCATTGTCCTCGCAGGTGGAGAGGCTCTCCCCTAAGACCTTGTAGCCGCGCTCACACCGGTACTTCACCAGGGCCCCGATGCGGTAGGTGTTGCCGCTGTTGGTGCTGACCGAGGTCCTGATGAGGGTGCGGCCGTGCATGCGGTCGTTGCCTGTTACTGACACTATGCTATTCTCAGCTACTACCGGCTCGGGGCAGCGGATTTCTGTTGAGGTGAGGATGTAGTTAGTTAGTTAGGAGGTAAATAGATAGATAACTCATTTATTTCTTCAGAACAATACAGGATAGACAGTGACAGACAAAGGCAGTAGGGAACACTATGGAGTCCGTAGAAGGAGGACCGAGGAGGAAGAAGTTTTACGACCGTAATGCCATTTAGGGTGGTCACAAACATTTGTACAACTACCAGCTAAGGTTTTTAGTTGTACTTCGTCGTTTGTTCGTTAAATTTTGCACACGATGACATGAACATATTTAATTATGGGATGAATTATGTAGCTTTATATTAACATTGTTCTAGACCAGAGAATTGTCTCCATAAAAAATAAATAAAAACCGGCCCAGAGCGTGTCGGACTCGCCCATGATAGGGTTCCGTAGTCATTGTATAAGTTGTGACTGATGCGGACGCCAGATAACCAGATACTCAGTAGCCTAAGATAGCTTGGAACAAAATATAGCGCGATTTAATTACGATCAACGCCATCTAAGTTACATGAAAAAAATAAAAGTAAAATCTAAAAAGTCGTACTTTTCAATACCAGTACATTTGGATGAAGATAACATGGCGCCGACCCCTAATAATTTGACAATGGCGCCGGCGGCGTATCTCTAACCTTCGCATCTGGGTGAGGAGTCGCTCCACTGATGCTCCTCGTTGCAGACCCTGCGCACCGGGCCGATGAGTCGGTAGTTAGTGGTACACGAGTACTGGATCACGCTGCCGAGGTGGGTGGTGCCGTTCAGGAGCTCCGCCGACCCGTACGGCAGGGGCGGCAGCTTGCCGCAGTCCACGTCTGTGAAGGAAGATAACAATATTATGTCTTAGTAGGTTTTGCGGTCTATTGCTCAGGGTGAATGGATGGTGTTCGAGATTTGGGTAACATTAAGGGAAAATTTTCTTGCTGGAAAGGATTTTGATTTTATTTAAGTACTTACCTATTAATCTCTTCAATATGCAATATTTACTTCATTCATATTTCATCATATCCCTTAGATACCTCTCACGACCATGCATTTTAATTTTTAATATAGTGAACCAAAGTGTTTATATTTTCTACCCTCCGGACGGAAAGCGTCAATTTTCATCCCGCTGCGCTAAACGAAGTTGCCGCTTTCCACCTCCATCGAGGAGAAAAATAGTATACCAACCTCGGTTACTGCCCATGTCAATTAGTTACATGAGATCTGAGACCTTTATTACTTTCCTGCCCTTGGTGTGTAATCTACTATATCGAACCTACATTATGAAGGACAACCTACTATTATCAAAATCGCTACTCTTGCAAAATAATAAACTTTCGAAAATAAACATTACCTATTGAATGAAGATGTGATCAATAAGAGTAGGTACTGTCTTTATTATAGTCATGATAACAGGATGACGTACGACAAAGTGAAGACTCGAAAAAGACCCAATTGGCTATTCTGTCAATAGTCCGCTTCAAGCTATGCTACGGGCCCGGCAGATGTGATGCGGCGCTTTCTATGAAGGTAAACATTATACCTTCACTATGTAGTACTTTTCGACAGTAGACTTACATTCGCACTTGGGAGACTCCCCAGACCAGTCTCCGTCCTGCTGGCAGACCAGGCTCGGCTCGCCGACGAGTTTGTGGCCCCGTTCGCAGTGGAAGTCTATGGTGGAGTGCACGTTGTAGTCATAGGCCTCCATGTACCCACCGGCAGGCACCTCTGGGTCCGCGCACGTTATCACTGGGGGCGAGGGGAGATTGATAACAATGTTGCTTTAGCTTAGCATAGTGTATGCTGACGATATAATAGTGTAAGGGCCTTTTAATAAACCAAACTTCAGCACTTGCGGGCTCTTAGGGTGCCTGTCCACTGATGCGGAGCTAGCTGGCGGAGCGGAGGAACTGAGTTTTATCAGCCAATAAGATTGCATGAAATCTCTGATCTGAGATTTTATGCAATCTTATTGGTTAGTAAAATTCCGATTCCCCGCTCCGCCAGCCAGCTCCGCATCAGTGGACAGGCACCCTTAGCTTGCGTACCTATTCGTTAGAAAGCGTTGGTCACTCACATCCGGCAGCCAAGTGGGTTGACCAAATGAGGAGTAACAACGGTATCCCTGGATAATATCCCCAGGATACATTGTTTAGATTATCATTTGTCATTTATAAAAAATTCATCTTGGTTCACATTCTGCCTTAATTATTATAGTTTTTTATCCTTATAGCCTGTTTCATCCCACTGCTGGGCAAAGGCCTCCCCCCTTATCCTCCATGCATCCCTGTCCTGAGCCAGTTCCATCCACTTTTCGGCGAAGGCATCTCTCCATCTCTTTCGGGGTCGACCCCGAATTATTAGTTAAAATACAAAAAATACTCACATTCGCAAGACGGTATATCATGAGACCACTTTCCATCTCTGTTACACGTCAACACCTCTGCTCCAGCCAGCCAGTAGTCAGGCTCACAGTTGAACTGGGCCACCGAGCCGTACGTGGTGGTCCCGTTGAGGAGCCTGAACGAGCCCTTGTGCACCTGCGCCGGAGTGCCGCAGTCCACGTACTTGCAGGAGGGGGTGGTGCCTGACCACGTGCCGCCGAGGGCACAGGTTACACTCTGCGAATTGTGGAACGTTTAGGGCCAGCCTTTGACTATTTATATATGGACTAGTAAAGTATGTTATTCTACTAACAAACATTTCTGCCACTTTTTGTGGGGGGCGACTGGCGAGGTAACATGACATCCGCAACTTTGGATTTTATTCCCCATAACTTTAGATTCTAATTTTGAATTTAAAAATCATGAAAAGTAGTCTCGTGTGAACCCCAAACCTGATAGGTTCGAAGTTATTGTTTCTTCGATCAAAATAAAATTTATGGATAGGCCAGAAGCGAGTTAAGTTGAAGCACACTACTGGTACACGTCTTGGTCCATACACACTGGCACACTTGTCTGTCATCTCGGTACATATTTGAAGTATAGGTACTGTCCTTTGTTTTGCCTTATTTTTCTGGTTTGAAATGTTCGCGTAAGACCTATCCATTAATTTTACTTTAATAAGGTATACAATTTTATGTAAATACACGTAAGTGTGATCAATTGATCTTGTACCGTGGCAGCAGGGAAAGGCTACCGTAAGGCTGGTCCTTATAATAAATAGTCAGAGGGGCCAGCTCTATCCCTTTCTGTATCTCAGAAACGTCCTTCGCTAGAGCGAATCAGTTCGCGAGCATAATGTGGTAGGGTTAAGGGAAATTCCGATTTCATACCGACAAGTCAGGTCGTAGGTAATACGGGATCCTTCTTAAATAGCTGATAGTTTTTCATACATGTATAAACTCTTCAAGTTATAAAGATCGCAATAGCATTTGTAGATTTTAAGGACAACAAATATTTGATGATTCTTGTACCCATTTCAGTGACCTAGGGTCAGCGTGGTTTAGGTAGAAAACTGCTAGAACATTTCTTATTATTATCCACTAACCCCAGTCGACTAACTGAATACATGTCTGTTTTTTCATCTCTTTGGCAATACATGATACGCAAGTGGCTAAGTTGTAAGTGCATTATAATTATGCTATAAACATCCACAGCCCGAATCCACCCATTACAGTATAATTGATTAACATACATACATACATATTGTCAGGCCTGTCTTTCTCTGGGATAGGCAGACACAAGGGAACTCTAACTGCTATGATCCTGACAAACGTCTTTAGATTCCTCCACGTTCATTGGTCCTTTCATATACTCGTCGGTTTCGGGTAGATCTGACTTGCCCTGTCTAAGCAAGTAACCAATTTGGTCCGTATATATTCGTCTAGGCCGTCCTTTTCCACTTACGCTTCCTTAATTGATTGATTGACTTTATAATAGGCACCCAAAAACCCCTCACCTGCTGTCCAAAAAGAATAAATCCATTCTGACACGTATACGTAGCAAGAGAGCCAGCCTTATGACCGCTAACGGCCACAGTGGCCCCCGACACGGGCGATGGTTCCGGGCACCAATCGAAGAGGCACTTAGGGGGCTCCCCGGTCCATGTGGCCTCGTCCCCGCAGCTCCTCTCCGCCTCGCCGACGAGCGTGTAGTTCTCTCGACAGGAGTAGACTGCTCGGGCCCCGTGGGTTGTTCGCTCATCGACCAAGGCCACGTTACCGTCTTGGATAGGCGTCAGGCTTCCGCAGTTTACATCTGAAGGTGTGGTTTAGTTATTTGAGAGATTGTAACATTAGCATAAAAGTTCACGATTATACAGGGTACCTACAAAGTTAAATGCGTTACGTGCTATAGACCATTAAAATGATTATTTCATTCTGAGAGAAATGCATGACAGTAGTAGGATACAGTAGCCATTGACATTTTGCACATTCTACTTATCGTGTGGGCAAGCCCTGGTGTCAGAGTTTTTTCAGACCGCCTTACGGTCTCTGACGTGGTTTTTATGTTACGACTACTACTACCAGAGATAGTAGCCGGGACCATGCAACGGCTTAACGTGCCATACGAAGCACGGAATCATCTTTCCTTTCAGACAATCAGGTTATTCCATAGAACAACAAACATTTTAATTGCGATTCTCTTTGATGGTCTGAAGCCCTCTAAAGTAGATAAGTAGGTGTACTTTTTTCCCTCTTTATTAAGTAGGACATTTAAGTTTACATCCTAAATTATTATACCCCGAGGAGTTAAGTAAAGAGATATTGTAAATGTGCCCAAAACAGTGTGACATAGTAAGCCCCTAGCAACTTTTCTCGCCCCGTCGTAGCCGCGACAGCTCTCAAACGGCGAAGGAAAACAAATCGGCACCGTGAAACCGAAGGAGAAATTCTGATGCGTATTAAGAAGTCCACCAATTCGCATTGGGCACGCGCGCCCACCCTCGTCTACGCAGCGTAGATGATAGAGAGTGATGATGATGATTTATTTAAATGATACAGACGAATGGACCACTTTAGCAATTCGTTAAAAATAGCGCTTTCTGTATCTTTAGTTTCTTTATAGGTTGCGTGGAAGAAATAGCTTTTTTCGCAATAAGACCGCCTGGTTTATACAAATATCGGTTAATTGAAAATCTGTTTTTTCACTGAAAATCTTCTGTTTGGTGTGAAGTGTATTTAAATTCTAATAACTTAAAGAAACCAATCTTACATTTACAACTAGGCGCTGTCCCAGACCAGAACCCATCATTCTTGCACTCCCTGGTCTTGTCTCCGGTAAGCATGTGCCCCTCAGGACACCTGTAAGCGATACTAGCTCCTACTTGGTAGTTATCGCCGACAATAGTTGTATTCAGCAGCTTGTCCGGGCTTCCGCAAGATGGCGGCACTGTTGACAAAATTACATCGTTGAAACAAATACTTTAAACACTTTAAAACAGCGCTTTGCGTTAATTAACTATATTTAAGTTCCCAAGACAACAATTCGCAATTAATTTTATAATAAGCAGAAAAAACTGTCCAAAATGCAAAATGGACGGTAAACGTGGTTAGGTATGATGCAAGTCTAGCACGCAATGTTAGAACAAGTTAATCGTGATGTGTTAAAATATGCAAATTATTCGATGCATGCATGCATGGATAGCTGCATAAGTTTTCGCATTCGCTTGTCAGTTTCAGGATATAAAATATTCGCATTTGCTCAAGCGATACAAGTACGTAATATTAGTAGCACTATGTATTTTAGGAACTGTTAATTTGAAAAAAATATATATGTACAACGTGTTAATGAATAAGCGCAAAACCTCATACACTCCAACTGATTTATAACAAAATAACTAATTAGATTGAAAGAATAATTTCATTGTTTTGATAGTTAAAATTTAAAGTTATTCGCATTTTAAGTTTTGAGGCACATATGATTTGTTATCATTTCAGCAATGAATGAAAGCACTAGCGTGCTCATGGATACCTTTTAAGACACTTGTTTTGGTAGTAAGTATAGGGGGGTGAGTGTGCCCATTCGGTTGTTTGAGACCGAGTTCATTTAATTTTAAATTTGAAAAACAAATTATTTAATATTTTGAAAAAAAAATACCTATGTCGAAACCGTGATAATTCGTTTCTGCTCTCGATTCTAAATAAACTGCTTTCTAGTTTTGCGTTAATTCATTAACACGGTGTATATATCAAGTAAGTACATAAACTTTATTAAAGAGCTTGGCCTGATGAAATGTCGCTCTGTAAGTTTCTCAAATGTCTGTGAACCTGTACACTTGAGAAAAAAATACTTGTTATGCTGTGAATTTTGGTTGACATACCTACTTATGCATTTAAGACACAATGGTTAGGTACGTTCATAAACCGATTTCTTCTAAATTTTTGTTTCAAAGAATTTAATCCCCTCAGACATGAATTGCCCTACCCCAAAACAAATGTCTGGATACGTGCCTGTGCTCAGTCTTCAAGGAGAAATAATTTAAAAATACAAAATTTTTGTTGTTTTCCTACCATAGCCCAAAAAAAGTATTTCGCAGCATACCCAACACATTCGCCGTGGCAGATCTAAAAAGGTCGATATGTACCTATGAATGACACTCACGGTACTGGCAGATCCAGTGAAGATAGTCGAGGTTGCAGCCGACGTCGTTCCACAGCCAGGCTCGTCCTCCGTCCAGGACAGCACAGTTCTGCTCCCCGTTGTAGTTGTTCGGCTGGTCTTTGCCCCACGTAGGCTTTGACACCACCTCACCTGTTGGCAAGGTATAGATTTATTAAAATACACACATTTTATTTCAAATCATAAGCTATCAATATCGATTCAGTAGTTTTTGCGTCTTGCTGTTAAAAATAAACAGGCAAAAATTCTAAAAAAAAGTTGATTTATAGTCGGGGATACCTAAAAACCATATCGTAATCTTTTTCTTGTAAATATCTTTAACGTACAGACACACTTCTGAAACAGTTTAGTATAGATAGGTATAGCTGTGTAGAGTCACAGTTTTTGAATACAGTTGTCACACTCAGCGGTCGGGGTGGTTCATTTTTGACCACCAGGTAACTAATTTATTGCAAATGACCTCTAGTATGACCTCTTTCAAGGAATACGTCAAATTACAGTTCACCCTGTATATGCGTGTAAGACATTCACTTTGCGTGGACCTAACCGCACGGCGCGTCAATCCGTCACCGTGAGTGCTTCTACGTGCGGTTTCTTACAACTCCTTGCTTCGCAAATGAATGACGGACTGACGTCTGCCGCTCCGTCAATGCGGCATCGTGTGTGATCCCACTAAGGCGTTGACTTTATTATAAAGAAGTCTATTTTAGAATAAAGTCGATGCAGATAATGACGTCAATTCAGTGGCTTTTAACTTAAAGCAGCTTAAAGTAATAAACTGCAACGATGCACTGTGATCAGGAACTGCACCTGACATCCCGATAACGAAGACGGTAACAAACAATTAAAACACACAACTAACTATTGTTAAATTACCTCTGTTTTGTTTCACATTGAGGTAACAGTTACATAAACTCACGACAATAATACCCTTCGGGGTGATCATAACCCGTGCTACAACTACCAAAACATGTCGTAGCAAGGTGCTCTTGAACTATGAACGACGTATACTATACAGGGTGTAAGAAAAAGTATCATTAACCTTTAAAACACATACTCTACCCATCAAACTGAACAACTTTCACTTTTTTTTTTTTTTTTTAACCTATTACGTCCCACTCCTAGGCAAAGGTCTCCCCTGAACTCTCCCACTTATCTCTATCCAACTTTAACTATGGGAGTAAAATTATCAGCGCATAAAAAAAATCTGCCGTTTCATACTAAACTGCAGCGCCTAAAGGACCCAAATGTATGAGATAGCAGATTTTTTTTGTTCTATGTCTGGTTAATTCCCATAGTAAAAGTTGTTCAGTTTGATGGGTAGAGTGTGTGGTTTAAAGGTTAATGATACTTTACACCCTGTATATGTATGTGTTCCGAAATAAATTCATCGATCGATTTGATCGTCGAGTGCAGTATTTGTTCGCTCCATAGTGAAAGTTGTTCTGTTTGATCGTCTAAACCTCCCCCGCCCCCCTTTCAATATTACTAACTAGGGTGTTTTGTAACACTCTGTAATAAATAAAAAAAATAGTTTTTTAGGTTTCTGTATGAGGGGTGAAAGGGAACTTACCATCAACCCATTTCCATGTCCTGGATGTGAGTCCAGGTTCCTTTTGAGCGCCGATCCAGACGAGTTGAGTCTTCAGCTGGGCCTTGCGACGCCCCAGCTCTTGAATCAGGAAGCTGGACGTCGCTCCCTGGGGAAAAAAGTCAAGTTTTAGTTATCTGTAGGGTTATTCGGGGATATCCAATTTTAGTATTAGTAAGTCTATTCGGGATATTGTACAATTTAAAGTATTTGTAGGGCTATTGATAATCAGAGAGTACTTTATACTAATGAAGCAAGTCATTAGTACTTGTTGTGATATTGGAAAAATGTTTAGTAGGTACTTACCACAATAAAATAATGTCAAAATTTTTAGTAGGTATTACTAGTAATATTGGGGAATATGTTAGGTATATTATACTAAACTATTGTATTCCTCAATAGCCAGCGACATGGACGAAGGCAATTTATTTCAAAAAAGATTAAAGAAAAAATTTAATTTTACTCAATTATTAAAACATATTTACCATAGAACCTAGTCATAGTTTCGGACAATGGATTTTGTTAAATAATTTTTCTGAAACTACCTCAGGTTAGGGCTTCAAAATTAAGTCAAAATTTGAATATGTCGGCGGAGTCACGAAAAGCAATCTATAGCGGTAAATGTGTTATGTTAAGTTCTGTCACATAATATCGAAGCTGATTAGGTTAGAGACTAATAACCGAAGCCCATTGTTTGCGATCGACACTCCCACTGTCACAGTAACTGATTTCTCATCTCATTAGAGATGGTAATTAGAGAAAACATTGATTTCCATATTGTATTTTGAGTTCAAGTTTATGATACCTCTTAGTATCTACTTACATACCAAGATTAAGCGGTAGATAAATAAACTTACGACCGTTATCTCTTTCGTGGTGGTGAGAAATTTTGCTACCTCTGACGATCTAACCTATTTATGCAGGATGATAACTTAAATGCGTAATATAATTTAGGTAGTTAGTAGCGTACAAATGTTTGCTATTTCAAATTTTGGTCCATAGAGAACCTTTTTCAGGTTGCTTATATCCCATAATCACCTCGCTCGGCAAATCATGCAAAGCTAATGTAGAAAACGTTTTATTTATCTTTGTAATACTTATTGGTTATGTTCATCTGTTATTTGTGAACCTACCTGAAATCCGTGTATCAAATCGCCGCCATGCGTCTGACATTGCTTTCGCGCGTCTTCGAAAGATCCCCCTTTGTTAACGTTGAATTCGTAACAGTTTCTGGAGAAAGCTGCCAGCTCCACGTCAGCGGGGAGGCCGGCTGGCGCACATCGATCGTTCGAGAACTCTGCAAGACGATTACAATTATATTCAAAGCTCTAATTACTAAATACTCTATTCCAAAAAGCAACGACATTTTTAGACTATTTTGAATTACAGACACAGAGATATCAAACACTTCCTCTCACTTATTCTTAGAATATCTTTAGGCAACGTCCAAAATATGTCGCATAGATATTTCTGATAAATAAATTATTATTTTCTAATCAGAATTGGCCAGAAAGCTAAATAGGAATCTGAAAATCTCTTCGTCCTTCTTTGGAATGAAGTAAAGATGCGTTCAATACTAACTTACGAAGAGATCACCTATCAAAAGGATACAATATCTATTTGGTATCTAAATGAGGTACAGAGCAGTATGCGGATCAGCACGTTGCTTTGGTCGGACGTGGACATTGAATCAAGACAATACTCACTGCACAAGAATTTAATAATAATATTGCTACGTATAGAACCCTGTTCTCCCTAACTTCATAATCGGCACCTCACATCGCACTTCAGCCCCATGAATAAATATCCCTATAGAACGAAAGCTTCATACATATAGCACTTAACACACTCGTCGAACGAACATGTGCACACACATAACCAGGGTACGTAGAAGTACGTACTCTAACGCACGCTATGTTGTGCACTGACAGCAGCGGCCGGCCGCTGAAGCTTTCACTCCGTAGGAATATTTATTCATGTGCTTCAGGGGCGATTTTAGAGAAGCCCGCCATGAATACAGCAGCTGGCGATTGCGTGCTATTTGTTATGGCGCGTGTGCCTCCGCCATCTTGTTTCTTTATTACTAACAAATTTTTCTAAATTACAAATCCTACAATGGAGGACAAGCTGCCTTACAAACGGTGAAACATGATAATACTCCTTGGTGGTCGGTAATGAAAAATCGTTCTTTTCCGTCGCGTCGGTGTTTTTTGTTTATAATCCAACGTCAAAAATGTTAGCTCATCTCCTGCCATTTCCGTAACTACGTCATTGGATAGAAAGGGACACATAAAATTGGAAATATCGACGACACCATTGCCAATTTTCTTGTTTCAATGCTTGTAAGGAGGAGTGGCATCCTTTATGATTCTAAATCCATGAGTAGGTACCTACTACTATTCAAGTAGGGTGACCGGTGTGTGGTCACGGGTAAGCCGGAAACAACACGGCTCGCAGCTTCATATTTGTTATTAGTGAGCTAAGCTGCCTCTCAACTGCTATAGAAGTTCCATCGCAAAATGAACCTTACCTTCAGTGGTGAAGACCTCAACTTCGCAGAGCGACAGGGACCCCTCCACACCCACGAGCTGCAGGAACACGTGCTGGCCTATGAGAGGCCTGGCACACGTGAACGTTTTCGTCACGCCTTCGTCTGGAACAAGAATCTAATCAGTTTGTTGTCATCATCACTACAACATTTACTTATTATACAGGGTGTAAATTTTAATGCGTTAGATACTTTATATGGCGCTGCTAATATTGACCATCAAACATTGAATCTGCGAAAAAAATTTCCACTTTTCCATACAATGGCCTTACATTTGACTTTTTAATATTAAATAAAAAACAATTTTTTGTTGCTATTGTGATGTTAATTTAATTCTATACTTAGTGAATGTTGTTCAGTTTGATGGTCTGAAGCTGAAGCATACAATTTTACGCCCTAATCGCAGAAACTAATAGTACCTTATTACTTATTAGTCTCGACATTAATTAGAGCTACGAGTAATAACCATTTACATTATCATGGATGCATTCCGAGGCACTGAGACGCATTACAGTCCCAGTCTTGCATTTAATTAACATCCCGAATTGTCGTCTTGCTTGGTAATGCTTTTGTTGCAATTAGTATTGTCAAGTTCAATTCAGGATTCAAGGTCTGAAGGGGTTACTATTAGGTACTTGCTTCCTCATCATCATCATCCCGTACCAGTGCAGGGCACAGGTCTACCCCCAGGGAAGGTGTTTGGTCGTTAGTCCACCGCGTGTGACCGATGCGGATTGGTAGACTTCACATACGCAACAGAATTTCTTCTTAAGCGAATGCAGGTTTTCTCACAACGTTTTCCTTCACCATTTGGGAACAGTCGGTATACCTACGTACATACGTTAGAAAAACTTCTTGGTACATGGCATGCGATCCTTGCGGATTCGAACCCGGACCCTCGTGTTTGAGTGTTTTTCCACAACGCGTTACTGACGACGCTCTCTTATCAATGGTATCGATTCGGTATTGCCACGACTTAACTTAACTAAATTTATTCCTGTCATTTTCTAACATTCGACTAAGAAAAGAGACAGAAAACCAACAACTGACTTTAGTGCTGTCAAAGTGACGCTACACGCCCAAAAACGACTTAATAAGATGGCGTGCATTATGATGCCATCTTATTTAGGGCGTGTAGCGTCACTTTGACAGCACTAAAGTCAGTTGTTGGTTTTCTGTCTCTTTTCTTAGTCGAATGTTAGAAAATGACAGGAATAAATTTAGTTAAGTTAAGTCGTGGCAATACCGAATCGATACCAATGTTTATTTGATGTACCACTACCAAATTTTGCATGGCAATTTGAACAATGCGTACTACCTAAAAAGTTGGAAAACGTGTTGAATGATCAAAATACGTGGAAATAGCTAAACAAACGACTTTGTAGTTTTTTCTACGAAACGAGTGGCCTTTCATTGCAAAATTACGTAAGATGATAACTTTTTGTCAAGGGAATTAATAATCAATACCTATTTAAAGCTTAAGTTAAAAGTGTATTCTTATTTTACTGAGAAAATCTAGTTAATACCTTCATTAGTTTTTAATGAATGAAAAACTTCCTTTGACAGACAGGCTAATAAACAGATTAAGTATAGGAGTTATTTTCAATTAGCTATTATATGCCACAGTACCTATAAGAATAGTAGGTATCTATGGCTTTGCTTCGTTCCTACCTACAAGCTACGCAAAGACATAATGTCCTGAGAATAGAAAAAGTAGAGAAATGTGTGTCGGTAAATTTGGTTATCAACTGATCGGTACCTACATATTCATATTCATTTATTCAGTAATGAGTTTACAATGTCAATAGTTTATAGAATTAAGGTTAGTACATAGCATAGCATAGCATATGCTCACGACTATATTCCCCGAGGGGGTAGTCAGAGATATTCTGAAATCTCAGAACATCCACATTTCACCATTAGTACCGAAACTCTGTCCAGTGTGACGGGGGGTGAGCCCGTCGCCACTTATAATGGACAGTGGGTACAATACACGCCTCGAAATTGAAGGATGTTTACCTTCACCGAAAAGCCAGTGGTGTAACAAATCGTACATAAATTCCGAAAAACTCATTGGTACGAGTCGGCTTGGACGGGGATCGAACCATCGCCTCCTGCACGGCAGGCAAGGTTACTCGCCACTGGACCACCACGGCTAAGGTTAGTACATGTCAATTATAATATTAAATTACAATATCTGTAGGTAGGTATAGGTAGGTACCTAAGTGCTTAAATAGACTAATCAATTTAAGTATAACATAAATGTTCAAACTGAGGTATACATAAGTATACCAAATAGCATTACTATTTTATTACAATAAAAATAAAATAATAACAGAGAAACAATAGGGTTATTTTGACACATTCACCCGTCGTCATCTTGTAAATTATATTTGCACTGTAGCGATTTAATTATTGGGAAATCCAATAATACGGACCTACGGTATATTTAGGAAAGTTTTCGGTTACTTATTATAATATGTTAGTCTCATAACTCCCATAAGAAATTAATTTGGTTGTTTTTGTCAACCCCTCAAAACCCTCAGTATATTAAGGTGGACTGTTTGCTGTGATCTGAGAGGTGGACCCTGTATGTACGAAATAGAGGAGAACTCGATGTATGTCAATGTTACAGATCACATATAGCCCAGTCATTTTACGGTTTGAGCCGGGACTAATTAAGAATTTAAACAGATTAAGAATTTTTACAGATTAAAAGTAGGTACCATTCTTAATTACTCCCCACCCCTTCTAACAAAACTCCGTAAAATGACTGGGCTATTAGGAACCGAGCAAAATAGAACCGCAGCGTGCGGTTGAGTTGGTCCCAAAATGTGGTCGCCGCATAGGTAGTATAGTTACAGCAAAATAATCTATAGACTGCGTGCACGGGCCACTGCAAATGGAAACAAGCGGCTGACCCGAACACCTACCGACCTCACTGGGCCTTAAACTATCATCATCAGCCTACATAGGGTCTTTAATTAATTGCACACTATAAAACTGGATAAATTTTTCTATGGGACCAATTTCGAGATCGGGAAAAATAATTGAGTCGGGGCATACAGATAGGCAGACAGAATGAACGAAAGTATGTGTTCGTTGTTTCACTTGACTACGGAACCCTAAAAAACAGCTGCTCCATACAAAACTGCAATCTTACTCGAGCGAAATATATGGGGCAGCAGATTCTTTTTTTCGCGAGGTCTATGATGGTCCCATTGAGAATGTTGATCAGTTTGATGGGTTTGATGGTTTGATCATCCTCTTAAAAACCGATATCATATTACAACTTTACTATGAAGAAAGATCCTGCCTAGGTACTGGCCTACTCTCCGGGACTGTTTGGGCGTTAGTCCGCCACGCTTGCCTAATGCAGATTGATAGTGCATTGACGGAGCGGCAGACGCCAGTCCGTCATTTGTGAAGCAAGGAATTGTAAGAAACCGCACGTAGAAGCACACACGGTGACGGATGGACGCACAGTGTGTGCTTCTACGTGCGGTTTCATACAACTCCTTGCTTCACAAATAACGGACTGACGTCTGCCGCTCCGTCAATGCGGCATCGTGTGTGATCCCACTGCACTCCGATATTCTTCTTCAGCGTATGTAGGTTTCCTCGAAATGTGAGCAACTCACCACCGATACGTTCTAACACGAATTTTACATATCATACTTTAACAAAAAACATTGTCCCATAATAAATCGGCCCCACTGACACTACAAGGCTCTAAAACAATGGCAGACCATTTCCTAGTCGGCGATTGGTGGTCATTGTATGAATTGTTCGCATGAGTCGCATGCGCAGTGGACACGCTATGACGGTATACTTGTGAGGTTGCCTATCACATGGAGGACATTCTTTTTGTTACATAATATACTTACAGAGATGCTGATAGTGACGTAAAAAATAACGCAATTAGTACCTATAGTCCAATAATTTTAGGGTTTGATCCTAACAATAATTCATCTATCGCTGAAACTTTGCAGTGTGATAAAGTAAAGTATGCAGATTACGGATGTGAAATAATCTAGGTTTAATTTTTCCCGGTCCTAGATTATTTGTCAACCGTAATCTGTATACGTTACTTTATCACACTCCAAAGTTTCAGCGAAAGATGAATTATTGTTAGGGTGTCCATACAAGGAAACTTTAAAATGACTGGACTACTAACTAAAAATGTGTAAGTACTTAACTAGATATTATGAACAACTTTATATTTGTTTTCAAATAGGTACCTACCTACTGATGTTGTTCTAAGTAATTGTGTTCATTTTAAATAATGTATTTTGCTGCACAAAACAATAGGTACCACTCCACAGAATCAAACACAGCGTAATATCACGAAATCAGGGCTGTCAATAGATTTTTACAAAATCATACAAATACTTCTAAAAATATTTAAATACGAAAAAATCACTTACAAACAATTTTTTAAATTCCCTGGAAATCCACACAATCTCGCCCGACCGCACCCACCCTTTTACACAGGGTGTAAAGGTGTATTAAAGGGTACTTCAGACCATTCATCTGAACAGAACCAACATCGAAATCGCACCACCACACCACGAACACCACACCTTATTACACCCTATACATATAACTACCGCGGCGATGATGACGACCAACTTTTTTACTACACCATCCTCGTCACAGAATTTTTTCCGTCAACAAACAATTAACTAAACTATGATTACGTGTCGGTGTAACAGTCGGCACGCATAACAGAATCATTATCTCAAACAACACTTTTATTAACTGTGGGAAAACGTTGTCCCTAAACAATTGTCTTTAACTTGCGAGTTTAGAAAGTGTTCGTTAAATCATCACTTTCACTACATTGCTTCTTTAAAGTTAAAGGTTTTAATACCCGCGGATAAACGCGTTAATATAATGTTACGATCTCACGAAGGTCGCAACCATTACTAGGTAAAAGGTACAAGGTATAAGATATAAGTTAAACACAAGGTACAGGGTACTAGGCACATGGTACAAGGTACTTGCACGAGGCACAAGGTACTCGGTACTAAAGACAATGATGAAATATCTCAAAATCTGCCATAACCTGCAGCGCATCGTGTGAATGGCAAAGAATATACGAGTACCTTCTTTCGATACGTTTCTATTGGCCACGTGAAACAAATTAAGTACAGTTCAAAGACGACGGTTCAATTTTTCCAGCATTGCATATAAAATATAACTTGGCAAACTTTTAATGTCGTCCTATTAGCTCAAGCTAAAATGCACTACACGTGTACAAAAGTTTATATAAATATATAATTTTTATTGAAATCGAAGAGCGGAACTATTGAATATAAAACATAGCTAGAATAATGGTGTACCACATGCCCATGTGGGTGCGACTACCTGGCTTATTTCATGAATATTTACAGTGACAATTCACGGTACATTGCTGATGTCTTATGGGCCAACATGTGCCCTAACAATCTTAGTAATTTACGTCTCAAATTGTTCTAAATTTACAATATTGTCTTGCTTAATATGAAATAAGCTCCTAGTCCCTGGGCCCCATTAAATGGGATTCTGGGGCCTAAGCTATATCATAAACATGACAATTGTAATTTTCAATTCAGGTTACATAGTTGGTTACTAATGATGCTTTGCAGTAGGTAACGTATCGTAACATTTTTAGAAATGTAGAAACCCTGAATTGTCATTGTGAATTACAATTGTCATGTTTATTTTAAATGGGGACTACTTATACATATATAAATGAAAATAAAAAGTTGTTTTTTTACTTATAAACAAAAAGTCATAGGTTACCAACTAAGCCTGGAGTTTATTGCTAACCCAGGTAGGTAACGAGGTAGGCACGTGGGGTTAGTAAACAAATAAAATTACTCCCATTTTTGTTGGCACAGGCCTACCCTCTAGGAGGGTGTTTGGGCGTTAGTCCACCACGCGTGCCCAATGCGGATTGGTAGACTTTTACAGGTAGTATACTTAGAGCTTCCAATCTAAGCTAGTACCTACATTATTATATATCTATGGTCTATCATAGATGCGTTTTCTGTTTGCTATTGCTACATCGTATCAGAAGAAAGTTGAAATCGTGTCAAGAGAGTTCACATGATCTCTCTGTATGTTGTGTACGTCTGTCTATGGGAACCGATGCCGCATGATGTATGTTACTGCATTGGGTATACCTAATACATTATAGTAATGGCTTTTTATGTCTGGGCTTTTAGTCGGTTTTTAGTTTCGTCAGACTATTCTGTTGATACCTGCCACCACCACAAAACAGTAAACAATATACTAGTCTGTGAATTGTGATACCTACATAACAAGTTCTCTAGGTTCATACAATACACCCCTATTTTTTAATTGAGTATCAACTAAACTACACAACTTTCCCTAAGGGACATAGGTCGAAAAACGTTTTTGGACCTCCTATACAAAACTGCGGAACAGCCGATCGATTTTCTCTTTTGGTTATCAAATCTCTTCATCACAATGGTATATCGGTGACATTACTTTTGCATAGTACCTACTAAATACCTATGCCACCTTCCTGGGTAGGTATATCAAAGTAAATGACATGACATCCACTCAATAAAATCAAAATTGATATTATAACATTTTATTGATACGATCGAGTTTCTTATGTGAGTTTGTGGTTTGTCAATTCGATAAATTATGTAGAGTAATTATTAGTTTCAAAATTACACAATCTCAAAGACACGTAGTTCTCGATTATTAGGTATACAATGATGCATAATTTCCAGTTACGTAAATAAACAAAGACGTGTAGCTTATTTTGACAAACATAGCTATTCACTTTGTAAAATAAATGCTCGCAGAACCGATGGCCGACGTGGCCGAAGAGCTGTTCTCGATCTGGTGATTCGGCTGAGATGATGATGATGATACAACGAAAAGGGGGTCGAAATAAAACTTGTCACTACCTCATCGAGTGAGATCGGATCGGTCTTATGAAATGAATCAAAACGGACGGTACACACATTAAGTTTATGGTACACACACAATGGGACAGAACAAAAGTTACAATGGCTACGGAACCCTGTCATGGACGAATCACACACGTTCTTGGCAGGTTTTATAAAGCTTTTTTAAATAAAAAAAATTAAGTCGTCGACTTTCGATTTCCATTTTCGATTCGCTTAGGTAATTGAGAACAAATGTGACACCAGTGTCACCTTATTTATTAACGCAATAAAGTCAAGTTAAAAATAAATGCAAATTATATTTCTATAGCACCGTATAATGCAGAAACTGCAATAGCTTTGAAACGATTGCATAATTTAAGCCTTGTGCAGAATAACATTAATATTATTATGTCTCCCGTTCATTTTGCAATTATGTACGAGAACATTCGATTAGTCTCACTCACACTATTATAATTAACTAGCTACTTCCGAGCCTATTGTGCTGCCTCCAATCATATTTTTTTTATTTCTTAACAATTAAACAATGTTTCCAAAAAACAAGAATGTCACATTGCAAGCAGCAGCAGTGACCAGCTGATTTTCAATATATTGGGTCACTGAGGATTTGTTTTTATTGTGTTTGTAGGTAGTTATTATCTGTAAAAGTGGCCTACTTTGGCGGTTATAACTATAATAATAGCAACAAGCATAAACATAATAATCCGTAATGTTACTTTAAATTGAAAGTCAATCACTTACTGCAATGCGACATTTAGTCCAATCATTTTAGAGTTTCCTTGTATGGACACCCTAACAATAATTCCTCTATCGCTGAAACTTTGCAGTGTGATAAAGTAAAGTATACAGATTACGGTTGAAAAATAATCTAGGTCCGGAAAAAAATAAACCTAGATTATTTGTCAACCGTAATCTGTATACTTTACTTTATCACACTGCAAAGTTTCATAATAGAGGAATTACTGTCAGGGTCAAACCCTAAAATGATTGGACTAATTCTTGTTTTTTGGAACTGTTGTTTAATTGAATAGAAATAAAAAAAATAGGATTGAGGACAGCACAACGGCTCGGTAGGCTCTTAATTGCTTTGGATAGCATAGAAATTGGAATGTATTCTTAATTTTAAAATAATTTTTTTGGACATACATACATAAACTCATGACCGTAACCCCTTCCGGGGTGTTCAGAAAAACTATAAACGAATGTAGCTTTAGCAATTTAAGTTTCAGGGTGGAATGACGTATCAAGTAGTGGGAGGTGGCTAGCCTTTGTCCCTCAATTTGTCCCACATAAATATTACATAAGAAATCTTTAATCCGTTAGTCGCCTCGAACGACACCCACCTCGAACGAACCACATAGCTAATACGACATACGGTATCTTGGAAATTGTCACGCAAATTATTTAGTAAAAAATATTCATATTCATCATACAAATAACTGTCTCTCTGTAACTAATTACTGACCTATCGAGGCCACCAAATAAAAAAAAAATGTTTTCAATTCAGGAGTGCGATTTTTGAATCTCATTCGGTGAGCTCAGTTGAAAATGTCAAAATTACAATGGAGATATGCATCTTTCTACTGCTGATTTGACTTTCAAAAATCGCACTCGAAGTATGATTTTTGAAAGTCAAATCTGCAGTAGAAAGATGCGTAGGTTCATAGTAATTTTGACGTTTTCAACTGCTGAGCTCACCGAATGAGATTCAAAAATCGCACTCCAGCCCTCCAAAAAAGAAACTTTGACATGCCGAAAGAACTGCACTTTGAAAGGTGATACCTACCTATTTAGGTAGCAAATGTTTTATATCATCAGTAGTGATTATGGTCGTCAATATAGGTAAACACTCATGAGTGTTAATACATAAAAGATACTTACGAGGCTGTTGTTGTTTGTTAGATTCTTTGTTACAAAAAATTGTTAGTTTATTTTTATAAACTCTTTTGTAATGCATTTTCACTTTTCACAACAATAACTCTCCATCAGCTTATACAATGGAATACAAATAGGTCAAGTGTATATCGGAAGATGTTGCTAATTGGAGGGTTCCGTAGCGTAACAATATGATATTAATATTACACAATTATTATAAGTTATACCTAAGATCTTTAAATATGTTTCAGTATGAATGTCTTAAAATACACCTCAAAAATCAAAACTACTTCATCATCATCAGCCTATGGACGTCTATTGCTGAACTAGCTAGTCTAGTCTGGCTAGGCCTCTCCCAAGGATCGCCATAACGACCGGTCCTGCGCTGCCCTCATCCAACGGGTTCCCGCCGTCTTGACCAGGTGGGGGGCCCACCCACGCGGCCACGCTGCGCTTTCCGGTACGCGGTCGCCACTCGAGAACTTTTCAGCCCCATCGGCCATCGGTTCTGCGAGCAATGTGCCCCGCCCACTGCCACTTTAGTTTAGCAATTAATTGGGCTATGTCAGCTACTCTGGTTCTTCTGCGGATTCAATCATTTCTGATTCGATCTCGTAAGGAAACTCCGAGCATATAACCCTCTCTATTGCCCTTTGGGTGACTTTCTGCCTTTTTGTGAGGCTTTGAGCAAGCGATCCGTATGTCATCAACTCATCACTGGTCGAAGACTTTCGTTTTAAGACACTGTGATATTTGAAGATGCTGATAGTTTGTCCCAGGTAAACATAATCGTCAACAACTTTTCCGTGCCGTTTAGTTAATAGGTACATTGATTTGTAATACTTCTTAATTTCGTATCCTGTCTGTTGAAAACTTCACTTAAGGGGGTTGCAGAGGGAGTTGCACTACACTAGATGGCGCTCGGGAGCATTATTCCTGATTTTATCACATTTTATTTAATATCTCGTAATTGTGATGATTTCAATCAAAATTTTCAATTATGCGGGCACTTGTGTTTATGTTTTACTGATCTAGCTACAAGTTATAGTAATTTTATTGTTCATACGAATTTGATATACATTTTAATTTTAATCAATTTCAACCGCGGAACCCTTGCCGAGTTTCATTTCGAGCTCACTGAAGAAGCCCTCCTGTACAGCGTAACATAAAGAAAATAAAAATAGTCGATAGATGCGCAAGAGCATGTGTTGACAGCCAATGTTTACTGCACGTAAGTGTTAGAGTACAGTGCGTGAGTCATACTGCAGCAGTGGTGAAACTGGGGAGAAACAGGGCAAGTGCTGTTCTGATTCCGATTTCAAAAATGGATCAAGGGTTTCGATGATTGCGGCGGCGTATACGTTTATTTATCTATAAATGTGTATAAAGTACTGTAGGTTTTGACCGCGACTTCATCCGCAACGTATCGTAGCGAGATAAAATGAGTCGATAAATATCAAACGCCGGTAGGTCCCACCTCTGGGAAGTCTCATTAAACTGAGATGTTTTAGGGATCTTTTTTACGTTTTGATACGTCCCTTCAAAATCAACAAACATTAATTTTAATTGAGTTTGATATTTGTCAACTCAAATATAAGTAAGTACCTATACCAGTTTTTTAGTAGGTACCTTATCGAGCATTTATCGTCCTGGCATGTTTTCACTTATATTATTGATTAAAATAGTTGCCAAATACAATCAAAATACTAGCTGACCCGCCGAACTTCGTACCTACCGCCTGAGAATTAGTTTTTCCAGACACACACTTGGCCGTTTTATATAGCCTATGTTACTCAGGGATAATGTAGCATTCTAATAGTGAAAATTTTTAAAAAATCGGTTAAGTAGTTTTTGCGTGAAAGCGTTCGCGTTTAATATTAGGGATGTATTATAGTATAGGTACCTAAACAGGGTGTAAACTTAAATGCGTTTCATATCGAACAGGGTGCTTCAGACCATCAAAGTGAACAACGTACAGGACCAATCTTGAAATCGCGAAAAGAAATCAGTTGTTTTATGTTGATGGTCAGTCTTCGGATGGGTGACCGTTTAGTGGTATTTCATCTCGAGCGTTTCCGTGCTTCGGAAGGCACGTTAAGCAGTTGGTCTCGGATAGTTCCGTCAGATG
The DNA here is from genome assembly GCA_963693445.1 of Agonopterix heracliana. Classification (NCBI taxonomy): domain Eukaryota; kingdom Metazoa; phylum Arthropoda; class Insecta; order Lepidoptera; family Depressariidae; genus Agonopterix; species Agonopterix heracliana. The sequence goes on from OY856307.1 coordinate 1,050,335, forward strand.
GCGTTGTAACTATTCGTTAAGCCAAGTCAGAGGCCTATTGGCGGCTTGAAAATTCTCTGACAGCAAGTTGACCACTAACTTGCCTCCACCAACACGCACTGGGCCGGCGTGGTGGAGTATGGCCCACTCCCTCTCACCCTTATTCGTGAGAGGAGGCCTTTGCCCTGCAGTGGGATTCTACAGGCTATAACTAACTAACTAACTAACTATGTTGATATATTATAGATGCAGAAAACTTGTAATGATATTTTTTAGAGATAACTTGTATGTTTAGAGAAAAAAAGCATTTCATACTATACCATTTTTCAATGAAACATATAATTATTATGTATAATTAATTACCTACGTAAAACTGTATTAATTAGTAAACAACATTTGCATCTCGGTACGTGTAACATTGTTTTCATGATGTTTTGACTTTTAAATTTATTCAAAATATATTCTATTCTCTTTGCTGTATTTTTGAAGGCTAAATGATAGACGCTTTATTTCAAACATACTAAAAGCCGTAGAAAGAGAAGGAACTAGAAGGAAGCACGTGTCTTGTCATATTCACTCAGTAAGAGATGCACATAGCAAATTCGCTCTAGTTAAAAAAGGAGATCGCTACTTATTGCTGTCCTTATCGACGTAACCACTTTTTTGTTCTACGACGGCTGTCTGACTCCGGAGTCAGACATCTATTTTCATACAAATTATATAGGATTTTATGACTATCGCTGTCTCATATGCGGTTACACTGATGTTCCGTCTACCAGCGTAAGCGAAACATACTTCGCCTATGCTAAAAGCTCAATTAGCTTAATTTAATAAGAAAAACGCATTTGTGTGTGTTTGAGAACGCGAGGTTATAGTAGTGGCCGCTATTAGAATATAATTCTGACTTCCTATTGTTAATCAGCTTTTGTCAGAAACGATCAGCCTATTGCAATTTCAGCTTGCTTTTCAGATCTATGTCAAGAAATGTACGAATCCCCCCATTTCTGATGCGATCTCTAAGAGACACACCAACCAAATTAGCTCTTCCGAAAGCTCGCTGAGCGGATCTTGAACGAATTGATAGACTATCTATATCGTAAGGGTAATAAATTGAGTAAAACTTACCAATTGTTCCTGGGAACCAGGCGCAGAGAGGGTTCCTTTGGAGATCTGTGCTGCTGTTGCCAACTCGGATCTCCAGGTCTTGCAGCGGTTGGTGTCCTGTAATCAATCATAACTTTATTCATACAAACGACTTAAATGAAGTCACTTTCAGGGTAAGGAGCTCTACTGCAACTACTTTCAAGCGAGAAGTTGTAGTATTGCCTTGGACGTCCAAGATTATTGCCCATTCCTTGTATTTTATTTATACGGTAGTTTTGACGCATTTTCAGGGATAAAAACTAAAAACAAAACTGCTACGATTTGTATACGAATAATGTATAATCACAGAGAACGTATAATGTGGGTATAAATTCGACGTATATGAATGAGGTATGACTTAACAACTAGCGTTTGTTTGTTTATCTGATAATTTTAGAAGCACGCTGATTGAAAATCCTAAAAATGTTGTTATTTTGTAATTGATTTAATGATGAAAATTGTTACCTACCGTAAAAGTTCCAAAAGTCTCAACAGTCGGGAGATTCAATATTACACGATGCCTACCTGACCTTATCCAACAAATAGAGTCTCCACAAGGACCTACGACTTTACTGACACTTGACTGGACTTAGGGATAGGCTTCGGACTAACTGAAGATTATTTAGATAGAAGAGAAGAATTAGGCAGATGTCAGTCCATAGAACCACACCCGGTGCGTCAATGCGTCACCGTGTGTGCTTCTATGTGCGGTTTCAAACTCCTTGCTTCACAAATGATCGACTGACATCTGCCGCTGCGTCAATGCGTCATCGTGTGTGAACGCACTTAAGCGCTGACTCTAGCGCGTTTTTCTCCCTTGAACATCATAAAATCTAGCGCTTTTGAATAGTTTTAGCACTGAATAGATTTCTTGTTCTGGCAGCACAGACAGTGTGTGACAATAATGTCGGCGGCGCGTATGAACTTGCGACATGACATGTCTGACCGACCGTAACAAGCAACGACGTGCATTCTAATCGTTAGCCTCACGGTATTTACGCAATTTGTCACATGCAGTAAATGAGGACGTCTTTTATTTTTCATTCAGGGTTTCATGCTCTCAAGAAGGTTTAGAAAATTGTACGCTGGTAACGTACGTAACGTTTTGAGTGGTCATAGTGTTTTATTGAAGAGCTCTCAAATATCATTTTCAGGAAAATTAATTCAAACTGGTTCAGTAGTTTTTGTGTGATGCTTGAATCCAAAAATGATCGTCTGAGAACCTTCCCTGAAAAAAATCAAAGGTAAGAATGTATGCTGCGACAAACACGAAGAGCCAAAAGTTGTGAATGCAATATTTTAATTGATTTACCTACCACGCAATAGCGATCGCAGACAACTGATTGCTATGCAAACTAACTCTAATCGATTTCATAATTAGACGTCGAAATCGAGCAACCAATAGGATTTAGAAATAGTGTTTCCCTGTCATCGCAACTGTACTGTAGTGTACTGCTACTACTACTATTGTATTGCTGCCATACAATAATGAAGGATGGTCCTTTACTTGGACAATCATGTGCAATCAGAAGGGCTCTGATGCTGGTTGATAAATCTCTTCACCACGCTGCCAAGTCAAACTCTATGATGATGCCATCGAATCGACAGAAGAAGAAGTTTGGAAAAGACTACGCCATTTCAATTGTCAATTAATAAAGGATGTAAAATTTAACGCTTTACACGTTAAACCATGAAACTGATGATTGAACAACATTCACTATATCTAAATCGCGAAACAAAATGTTGTTCTTCCAGAGAAAATGTTAGTTGTTGTTGTTGTACTCGACCTTGTATAGAACATCCCATTTTCTATCTGTTTGCTCAAGATATTTAAATCTATACCAAGCTAACGTACTTACCACAACAGCCCCTAGTAGTGACCCTGACGACTTTGACGGCGTAATGTCGGAGCAGATCAACCTGCCACCAGGGCGAGGCCTCTCTCTGGGTCTCGGTGCATCTCTTGCCGTCGTGCTCGGTCGTCTTCTCACCGTCGTTGCCATTCGCCGCGCCTCCACCACGCACTGTCGTGGACTGGTTGGCTGGCTTGCGGAATGCTACGTTTGTACCTGCCCAAGAGAAAAGGTTGGAAGATTAAGTGGGGTTTTATCAACATCGATAAAGTTGCAGAGGAGTCGGAACTTTTAATATGGGTCTTAATTATGCAGTCTATAGGGGATCAGGTCAGGTCAATTAGTGTCATTGGCATTACTCAACTACTTTGATAGATATTTAGTTGATATCATAATAAAATGTCATTTATCTGCATAATTCAAGACTGTATGGAAATAGCGATTTGTAGATTCAATCGTGAGATAGACGAAAAGTCCAGTTATTTCAAGCATTTACACAATAGTGAGACTTTAGTCTAGAAGTATGAAATACGAAGTAAGTATGTCTAAGGATGTGTTGATGATAATGATATATTCTAATTTGACAAAGCCTACATTGCTGATAGTTGTATTTTGTTTCAGAACAATAATTTTCTTAAACAAAACTATTAAAAGTGGTTTAAAGCTATTTCTTTTCTTGCTCGTCCTGACACCAATTGAGTTTTAAGTCTGTCGAATCTTCTAGCGATTAGGAATGGCGTTATCACTTTAATGACAAGCTAGAAGATGACGTAAATGACCACCATATCGTCGCTAGCCTTACTAAACTACGTTAATAACATCGAGATGATTTTACAGAACAAGCTTTTTTCGGTTGAGCGCTACGTACAAAATTGTCAATTACCTACGTCACCTTTCAAAATATGTTTTCTCGGTAACGCTCGAAGATACAGATACTTACGTCAATTAGACCGATCGATTCGTCTTGGATAATGTTTTCGCCCATAATTAATAAAAGTCAGTTACTCAAAAAATGTCTGATACGTCGTTTAGTAAGGCTAGCGACGATATCGATTGATTAAATAAATCACGCGGATTGACCATGAAAACATAACAACAATAAAACTCACCACAAAACGCTGGCTCTGCAGTCCAATCTCCCCTCGGGGTGCATTCTCTTTGGTGAGCCCCGAACAGTTCGTACCCGTTGTCACACTCGTAGGTGGCGATGGTTCCCGGGACGATGTCGGTACTTGACAGCGTCACCCTGGCGTTCGGGGGGACGGCCGGGTGGCCGCAGTGGCGATCCCCTGGACGACAAATAAAATAATAAGATGGTGGTATAAGCTTTCTCTGCTTACCGTGCAAAGGGACAAAAGGGGCGTACATTAATTACGTGAGGCGATTTTGGCGATTTTGATGGTTATACAACCTCCACTCCCCTTTGGTGTAAGGGCATAACAAAATAATAAGATGGTGGTATAAGCTTTCTCTGCTTACCGTGCAAAGGGACAAAAGGGGCGTACATTAATTACGTGAGGCGATTTTGGCGATTTTGATGGTTATACAACCCCCACTCCACTTTGGTGTAAGGGCATAACATGAGTGCGAGTGAGACAAGAATAAAGCACTGCTTATCTCGCAAATACGTATTTGTACAAACAGTTCTGCAGTTTCTATTAGTAAAATGTCAGCATACGTGGAAATTCAGTAATTTATTACTGAATTCACTTTAGTGAACACGAATAATTTAAAGCAAACCTATTCAAGTGATACAAATTTTTTCATCCTGTATACAAACGATAACGATGTTTTCAATATTAATCACATATTAATCAATCAAATCAATTAAATTTTTTAAACACTCTAGAAACTAACCTCTGTGTCAAAGAAAAATACTTCAAAACTACATACAATATAGGTAGGTACTTAATTATCTTCAATGTAGGTACTTAAAATGTATTTAGTTACGAAGTAACGGTAACTTTCTCAAAGATTTCTTAGCTCAAAGATTTCCATGCAACTCTTTATGAATCCTTGCATTGAAACTATATATTTAAAAAAAATCATTGACTTGATTGGATACCTAATATAGAAAATAGGACGAAACTTTGTTGCACCCGAGCCTTTTTTCTAAAGACTGGAAAGAGTCTCCGAGCCGGAACAGAAGCCTATATGGAGGCTTGAAAATATTCTGACAACAAGTAGGTAACATTTATCTTGAGTCTACCAATCCGCACTGGGGCGGCCCCTTTGTGAGAAGTTTGCTATCCAAATTAACTTTTTTTAGGGAATTTCTAGATTTAGATAGAAAAGTACTATCGCATCCAGAATCTCATCATCATTGCCACACTATACTGGGTGGAACAAAATGACCCACTTTCCCAAAAATTCAAAATTTGGTGGCCTTTATAGGTTGCCCTCGGGCAGTTAATTAAATGGCGCCAACTAAGTAACGACCTAGCCGCTTAATGAATCCAGTTGGATGTGACAGTAGATATACCAAGAAACGCATTGCCTGCGCAGTCGGAACTTTTGTCGCATTTCTCTTTGAGCGCAGGCGCGGCGACAACATCACGCAACTATTATAATGTTTAACTGGGATTAAATTCTTATGTAATGATGTAATGAACTGCCGCCTTTGTTTATTTTATGTTCATGTCGTGCATCTGCTCTATCTATAGGGTGTACCAAAACACGCAAGTAATATTTTCAAACGCGTGTTTCAGACCATCAAACTGAGCAACTTTCACTATGGAGACAAACAAAGTCGAAAACAAATAAAAATATACACATATTTGAGCCGGTTCGGTACTGCAGTTTTATATGAAACAGCAGATTTTTTTATCTCGATTTCGAAGTTGACTCCATCGTGAAAGTTGTTGAGTTTGATGGTCTGGAGCACCCCCTTAAGTATTACTAGGGTATGTTTTGTTACACCCCGTATACCTCAGTATAAAGAATACCCAGTTGTTTTTCTATTTCATTACACAACAGCTTTTTTCTGAGAAAAATCCAGTCAGGTTCTATTTCACAAAAGACATTTTTAGACCGACTCCTTACAAATTGAAAAAGAAAAAGTAGCAAATACTCAAGACTTCTTCGACAAACATTTACACGTGCCTGGAAAAGAGACTAATAAAAAAAGAAATGCGGGTCAGACTCGCGCACGAAGGGTTCCGTAACAGCATAAAATAATACAGCAAAAAATGTTTTCTCCAGTATACTTAAGTACCAGCCCGACACACACTTGACCGGTTTACGGTTTGGGTACGGAACCCTAAAAATGGAAACTGCTTATTGTGCCATTCCGAGAAAACCGTTGCTAAAGTCTGCCTACATTAGCTTTTAAAATGTCCTTTAATACATAAGAGTAAAATCACATTAGGTACAATGTACCACGTGTAGAATAAGAGCCTTTTCATGAGAGCACCTTACAGTATATTGTGTGTAGATGATACGTATTCCGTTGAAAATATCTAAGTTTAGCACAGTCTGTCTGGATTCAAAAAACGAAGTGTCTAGTCGTCCAATAAACGAATAAAATAAAGTTAGTCATCTGATAAACCGACTAGACACATCGATTGGCTGTTGCTAGTCGTCCGATAAACGGAGGTCCGACTATCGGATGATATTACTTGAACTGGTGATTTATACACCACCATCTAATTTACTAAGTCAGCCACGGATATTACAACATTATCCGATTTACGCTCAGTTGCAAAAACGCTCATTAGTGTAAATCCTCCCTTAAATCTCTTGCTAGCCTTTACTACGTCAACAAGACAAAAAGTGACAGCAAGTTATTTAATGGAGGATTAACTTTAATGAGCGTTTTTTTTGTTTTATCAAATACATAAACAAACATCTTAGGAGGTTGGGTTAGGTTAGCGAGGAGCGAAGCGACGAGCATGTTAGGATTATGTTGAACACATCGCCAAAACCGAATCGCTACTGTTTCCAAAATTTTGATATAAGGGTCATGGTCACTGGATTCATAAACTTCGCGGATGACTAACTTATTTTATTCATCCGACAGTCGAACGACTTAATTATTTAATTCGTCCGTTTATCAGACGACTAGCAACAGCCAGTTGAAGTGTCTACCGGACGACTAGCTTTATTTATTCGTCCGTTTATCGGACGACTAGCAGCAGCAAATCGAAGTGTCTAGTCGTCCAATAGTCTGACGATAACTTTATTTTATTCGTCCATTTATGTGACAACTAGACCTTATTTTATTTGTCCGTTTATCGGACGACTAGCAACAGCGTTCAAAAATATGATTGCTACCATTAGGCTGATAACGTCGTAATCCCCAGCAGCCTGGAGCAATAAAGTGGCACCAGTGGATTATCTATAGTGCTATACCACATACGCTCATTTGTTTAGGCAATGTTAAATACCAAATTGAAACTGACAGAAAATTAGGTTTCATTCATAAAAATGGTCGCAAAATAGGGTTGCCAGTTGCCACATTGTTATCGGTCATGCGAATGGGAATGATTTACCTAGTAGAAAACGAATAGACTATTTCTGAAGTTTCTTTCACATAACGAGATCTGGGAAGATTTTGATATTATAAAGTAGGGTAGTCAGTCAGGGTCGACCCCGAAAGAGATGGAGAGACGACTTGGATGCCTTCGACGAAAAGTGGGTGGAACTGGCTCAGGACAGGGATGCATGGAGGATAAGGGGGGAGGCCTTTGCCCAGCAGTGGGATGAAACAGGCTAAGGAAAAAAAAAAAAGTAGGGTAGGAATCCTCCTTTACTTATTAGCCGTATACAGGGTCCTTCTTAATATGCTGACTCTTTTTTAAGGGGATGATCAGACCATAAAACTGAACAACTTTCTCTATGGAACCAACATCGAAATCACGAAAAAAAAAAACTGCTGTCCCATACATTTGGCTCGAGTAGGTTTGCAGTTTTGTATGGAAGAGCAGATTTTTTTTTCGTGATTTCGATGTTGGTCCCATAGAGAAAGTTGTTCAGTTTGACGGTCTGACCATCGCCTTAAAAAAGTGTCAGCATATTATGTTGGACCCTATAGTTGTATATTATATTTTTTGTTGGCGTTATGTCCTATTAGGATGTTACGTTTCAAAAGATAATCTCATTCAACACACGTCTTGTTACAAACTAGCCGAGTTGCATATTGTATAACACTTTCTTTATACTCGTAACTACAGTATTGTAACAGTTACACAGGATGGCTATAACATTGCAAATCGGACAATCGGAGGCAGCAGGCCGATCTATGTATTTATCGTCATGATTTCCACAATCTTTTGTTTTTCCCACTGTCTTCTATACGTGATTAGTATAAAGTAATGAATGAGAATAATAAGCTTAGGGTGCTTCAATGAGAGTTTTTCTTTTGGTTTTCTTGGGGATGGATGGCGCTACGGTCTGTGCGAATTAACGTCAAAATTTCAAAAAGTGTTTCTTAAATATAATAAAAATAATAAAGAGGGAAAAGAAGATGCCAACGCATCTTTTGATGGCATATTTCATTATTTAGTAATAATTTTAATCGAAAATTCGAAACTTTTACGCCTGACTTGGATGTATGGGCTCGATCCCTTGGCGTTCCAAAAAAAAGGCAGGCACGGTTTTGACAATATTTTGACAGGATCTCGCCAACGGCTCTATGGAGCGATAAACATGCCATCTGTCGAGTTTTTTAGGTACTAAATTTAAAAAAGCAAAGAAAAGCGCTCTTCGGTAGCTTAACAACACGCACTTACCCCGGCTGAGTGTGTGCACTTGTTCGTACGTCCTCTAACGCGCGCTATGTTTTCGTTCTGTAGTGATATTTACTCATGTGCTTATTGTATGTGTTGTTACAACAAAATCTGTGTGGCTCCGATTAGTACATTAAAATTTACTGTAAAATGTGGATTATACGGTTTCAGAAAGATTGTATATTTTGTTGCTAACACTCAGTTGCAGAAATGCTCATTAAAATTAATCCTCCTCAATCTCTTGCTGTCACTTTTTGTCTTGTTGACACAGTAAAAGCTAGCAAGAGATTAACCTTATTTAGCGTTTCTGTAACTGAGTGTATATCTCGCAACTTGTTTTACTAAATAAAAAAGAGCCGCCGCTCGAAATCCATCTTCTCGAATGCATTAATTTGTTACATCAACACAAAATAATGATACATTCAGGAACATGGTGACTAGAGTGGTTCTTGTACCTACTCTTTCTAATGAATAACGAAAACTTCGCTCGCTTCGAGCATCCTAACTATCCTACTGATATAATAATTATCACAAAGTTTGGATATTTGCGACTCAATCACGCACGAACGGCTGAAAGGAATAATTATGACGAAGTCACTGGTAATTAAGTCCTACATTAAATTTCGACAGTTAGGCAGCAAACTAATGCTTCCGGCCTGTTTGCACAAATCGACAATAACCGGCAAAAACAAAAATGAGATCACCTTCGAGATAAAGTACCTAACGAAACAGCCGCATTCGCGTTCACATTACAGTTGCATTGCAGTTTTAAACAGGTGCTTAAATGTCTTATCATGGGCTTATCTATCAAATAGTTAACGAAGTCGGGAATCTTAGAATTCGACGTACCGTTTCGCTATGTGACTTTCAGAGGTCAGAAAATCATAATGCCATTGGGTTTGTTATGCGTTTGACCTTAGGTTTTTATGCACGATGAACTAAATTATTTACTATTCGAGTTACTAGGTTGTGCTTCTGGAACGTGAGGTACCTAAGAGAGGATTTTAAATTATTGGGGGTGCTTCAGACCATCAAATTGAACAACTTTCACTAAAGAGACAACATCGAAATCCTGAAAAAATATTCTTGTTCCATAGAATACGTCAGTGGCTCGACCCAAATGTATAGGGTGTAAGGAACAGCCCTCCGCAAACTGAAACGGTGAACTCAGAACATCAAACTGAACAACAACAACAACAACAACTGAACAACTTTCACTATGGAACCTACCACAGGAAACGCGAAGAAAAATCTGGTGTCCCATACATTTGAGTTGGGTATAACGTAGGTACAGCAGTTTTGAAACAGCTGACTTTTTTTCGCGTTTCCTGGTGGAGGCTCCATAGTGAAAGTTGTTCAGTTAGATGTTCTGAATTCACCGTTTCAGTCTGCTGATAGCTGTCTATTGCTCGTAATTCTCCCTTACACCCTGTACTTATAGAAGAACTGATTTTATTCCGATTTCGATGTTGGCCCATTTGTGGAAGTTTTTCAGTTTGATGGTCTGATTACCCTCTATTTCTCGATTACGCATTTAAGTTCACACATGTCTTCCTGCAGCGGATTAGTAGTTAGTATATTCCTTAGCGAAGGCGAAGGCCTCTCACGAAAGAGCTTGAACACCATTTGTATTGAGATCAAAAGGAGCGTATTTCCATTGACGCGTAGGGTCGAACCGGTCACGTACCTGTATTGATCGTTGGACCGCATCGAATTAGCTGGTTGTTACTGAAGGCTCTCTATAGAGGACAAGACATGACCTCTAGAAGATAAACCGATTGAATTATGAAGAAAGTGTGTTGCGGACGAGTCTTTGTTACACTTCACTTTGTCGTTTAAAGGCCTCCACACATTGCAGCGATATTATCGAGCGATTTTATTGAGCGATATTATCGACAGCGATATCGCGACACCTTACACACTGCAGCGATTCCGCGATTCGCGTCACGCATGCGCACACCACTGAATGCAGTAGAAAGAGATTGCGTCAGGTTGCGATAATATCGCGGCAGTGTGTGGGATCGAGCGCGTCCCCATACAAAGTGTACTGAGAACAATTATCGCAAAATCGCAGCGATATTATCGCTCGATAAAATCGCTGCAATGAGCGGAGGCCTTTATTCTTATTACGAAAAAAACTATCGTAAACGTAAAGTATCACTGTGTAGCTGTTTTCAAAATAATCTCTCTGCAGTTTCGAAGGGATCTCAGCCAACATCTCATTTTCACGGAGTAAAAATATACGTAGCAATAGGTATAAACATGGTTGTGTGTCGTTGAAGTGTATCATAATGTAGTTTAGGAAAACATAATTTTACGTAGGTATTTAAAAAGGTAATGATTATTAACAGCACCAACTATTTGTAGTAGAAAATTATATTATTATGTTATTACGCTATGTAAGGATACAAAATGTATAAACGAAATAGTTCTCAATATATTTGGAGGTTACCGACTAAAATGTAAAAACAATAATTTAATAAAATACCTGCCATTCTTGAGTCTTCATTATTTTTGTTTTGGTATGCAAATTAAAGAATATTTATATGTAATGTTATGCCAGTCATTTAAAATTGTATTGATAGCTGTGAGGTTACCAAAACTAGGTTACCTCCAATAGTAACCTTGAAAACGTGTGATACAAAACATCTCCAAAGTAGATGATGTATGTACATAAGATCTGTTACATCTGAACAACACGACAGTGTTCCATTCTTCTGTCGAAAATAATAATGTTTTCTGCAGCACTCTTTTTCGCTCGCAAATTGATGTAGAAAATGTTAGAAATAGGAAATAGGACAAATTATAAAAACGTACATCCATACTAATATTATAAATACAAAAGTTTGTCTGTTGTGTTTTGAAGCTTAAATCACTGAATCGATGCATGAACCCATGGAAGGCAAAGGCATAAAAATTCCACGCAGACGAAGTCGCGCGAACTAACTAGTTTTGATTAATGAATGGAGATGTCAAGACAGTGGCTAGCTTTTCCCATACAAAAACACTGAAAGAAATTGTATCCCTTAGTCGCCTCGTACGACACCAGCTACAAATGTGGTGGTCTATTTAATAGCCGGAAACATACGGCTAAAAGAGACATTTATTAACATAAAAATTTATAAAAACCGTTATTATACATATAACTTAGATTTTAATCTAAGTTAAGTATTTTATAATTATTTTTTAAGTTTTTATGGTTTTTTATTTTACTAGCCTAAAAATAGCTGAAATTGTATTTATATAGTATAGTAACTTATCTAGAGTAGCATCAATTGATTTGCCCTAAAACATGTCATACAAACTCGTTATCCTCTCAGTCCCATGCTCCTACGCATCACAATGAACCGATACGTTCGAATTCAGCACAGACCGAGGCCGATCGGTTTACGTGTCCGAGTCAGAGATGTCGGGTAACGGTGACCGATTGTTCTAACACAAAAACCTATACGCGGAGACGTGCGTGCCCTACTTAGGACGGTTTGAGGTATACGCGGACAGCGGTTTGGTGATACGCCTCTTGGTTGCAGGATGGCACCATCATCCTAATTTAATGACGAATAGTAAGGTACGTCAATACGTGAGCACATCGGTCGGAGAAAATAGGCGCTGATAGATTTCAAATACAGGGTGAAATTGATATCATTAGCATCCCATCAAACTAAGAGTCTACCCATCAAACTGAACAACATTTACTATGGGAGCTAAACAATCGGAGCAAAAAAAAAAATCTGCTGTCCCATACTAAACTGCACCCGCCCCGCCGCTGCCTACGTGACACAAATGTTTGGGACAGCTGATTTTTTTTTTGCTCCGATTGGTTTGCTCCCATAGTAAAAGTTGTTCAGTTTGATGGGTAGACTCTTAGTTTAAAAGGATGCTAATGATATGAATTTCACCCTGTATAGACCATCATCGGCCTATTGTAAGTACTAGCATATCACATAGCTCACGACTATATTCCCCGAGGGAGTACCTAGTCAGAGATATTCTGAAACCTCAGAACATCCACGTTTCACCGTAATACCGAAACTCAAAGTAAGTAGGTACCTACGTAATTATGAATATTATGCCTGAAGGTAACTCTGGTAGGTACCTATTTCAATTTCAGTCTGCATCTATACAGGTGCCCTTCGTAGAATAACTTAAGGTGCTTAAATTTGGGTGCTATGAATAGGTAACCTCAAAACTATCTGATGTAATATATTGTAATGGTTTTAAGATTATTTATTATTTATTTATTTATTTATTTATTTATTATTAAAAAATAACACATAAAATATTGAATCATAACTCTTGAAGAACGATCAAAAAATAGTATCGGAAACAGGTGTTCTGATAAAAATTTAGGTCAGTTTTATAGCAATCTTATTTCAAATCGCTATTCTCTATACCTTAGTCCAAACCAAAGTGGTCAAGAATGTACTGACGGTAACCATTTGCCGGGACTAGGAAAGCAGTAAACCAAGTCTTGCAATGCATACGAAAGCGATGTAAATATAGAATGGACGAGTCTATATTCCATATTTGTAGCCCACGCACAAGCCTATCAACAAATGGGCAAAACATTATAAAAAATTTGTCGTCGCCAGATGTGAAACAACGAAATACCGCATTCCCCCGATTTCGCACGTTTTTTTTTAGAAAATTTACAAAGTCGCAGGTTTTGCAGCACTGGTAGCATGCATGCTACACGTGTTACGGCTGTATCACGTCTTTTATCTCGTTCGTTCACGTGCAAATAGAAAGAGAGTGAAGGTGCGATAGCGCTTTATCACGGTGCGGTGTCATGCTACCTATGCAGGCGCGTGTCCCATGAAATTTTTGCATACGAGTCGGTTTTACTGCCAAGAGGCGCTAATGTTAGATATTTCACGTCAATAAGAAAGATACAATCTATGAACTATGGTAGGAGACAAGTGTTGACTTTCGAATTCGTTTTTATGGGTTCCATATTCTGGGTTCCCTGTATAATAAATACAGGGTCCTTCTTAATATGCTGACACTTTTTTAAGGGAATGATCAAACCATCAAACTGAACAACTTTCTCTATGGGATCAACATCGAATACGCGAAAAAAAAATCAGCTGTGTGTGCCATACAAAACTGCAAACCTAGTCGAGCCAAATGTATGGGATAGCAGATTTTTTTTCGCGATTTAGATGTTGGTCCCATAGAGAAGGTTGTTCAGTTTCATGGTCTGATCATCCCCTTAAAAAAGTTTCAGCATATTAACGATTGAAACAAATTATAAAGCTTTTTGTATTCAAAAAGCTTTATAATTTGTTTCAATCGTTAATATGCTGAAATTATTATGAATAATAATAATGACCAGTGAGAACTTTTTTATGGTGATGTGACGAGTAGTTGCCGAAATCAGTTGGACCCTGTATAGGTTACAAAGTGCAGCTCCCATAAAAAACTATGCATACGTCCCTTAAAGACGATAATATATATTGAAAATATCGTCGTGGCTTGCGGGGCGACGACAGCTCTGTTGAAGTAGAGCATGCCCCGGATAGGCAGGTCGTGGGTTCGAATCCCGCTCGCCGCCCGACTTTTTCAATCTTTAATTTGACTATGCATGCATAGTGTTTTATTTTTCTGTTAATTTATCCTTTTACGAAGGGTTCTGTTCAAAACAACGCGTGTTGACTCAGAGTCTCGTCGCACTCTTTGTAAGTCGGTCATCAACCTGACTTTTGATTTCACATTCTTTCGTCGTCGAACCAAAATGATGGAGTTGAATCATTGTTAGAAAAGGCGGACATCTCATCGATCCTATAGTAGTAGTAGTGGAATGAGTTAACTTAGTAAAAATAAAATGATGCATAAATGAGATCGTCAGTGGCGTTTTGCGGAGAGCTATGGAAACTCAACCTTGTGGTCCGCGTTCGAATCCGCACGGACCACATGCCATGTACCAATGAGTTTTTCTAACGTATTTATACGTAACACCGATTGCTCTCAAACGCTGAAGGAAAACATCGTGAAAAAAACCTGCATTCGTCAATTCCGTTGCGTATGTGAAGTCTATACCAATCCGCATTGGGCACGCGTGCTGGTGGACTAACGCCTATACACCCTCCCTGAGGGTAGGCCTGTGACCTGCAGTGGGACGTTTTAGAATGTGATGATGAGCGAGTGAGTAAAACTAAAAACCTTTTGATGGAGTAAACATTAAGTAGGAAAAAGGTTTGTGATTTCTCCGACGGTATAAGGCCTGTATCCGTAAAAGCGGAGTCGAGTTGTGTTGTGACAAATCCACTACATAATAGTCCTAATAGCTCGCACGATCCCGTCATAAAAAAATTGAAGCTAAAGCCTGACCAGAAATATAAAAAACTTCGCCATGTTGCGGAAAATCATTGGAACTAATTTTTGTACTTGGAACACTAACATTAAAGGTGACAGTCGATTGCAGCGCCCCCAAACCAGGCTTTTTATATTCCTGGTCAGGCTTTACTTTATTTGTTGTTTTGACACATCTCAGCTACGCTTTGGTGGAAACAGGGCCTAAACCTTGCTTTAGAGATATTCCGTTACCAAGTTTCAATCTTTGAAATTCAAATCATTATAATTCACTTAACTAAAAACAAAAAAACTGTGGCAATTATAATAAGTGTGGGAACTTGGCTACAATAGTCAGTTACTCAACAATTGCTACTAGGTATAGCTTGTTACCCTTGAGGTCAATCGTCCTCTAAGTAGACTGCAAGTACATTATTATATCAGTTTGTTAAGTTTGCTAAGAAACATTATATATACAAGGTGTAAAGCAACATTGAAATAGAGAAAAAAATTAGCTGTTCCATAGAAAACGTCAAACGCGACTCGATCCAAATGTATGGAACAGCAGATTATCGGGATTTCAATGTTGGTCCGGTAGTAAAGTTTTTCAGTTTAATGGTCTGAAGAACCCCCTTTAAGTAAGTATGTAACGCATTTAAGTTTTCACCCCGTATCATCATCATCAGCCTATAAACGTCCCACGCAGGGCACAGGCCTACCCTCAAGGAGGGTGCTTACAACCTTACATCCTGATATTGTAATAAAACAGTCAAGAAGTCTCGTATGTACATTTAAATAGAAAAATTGGATAGAAAAAAGAAAGAATAGCAGTCGCTACTTAAGACTAGTAGTGGAGGACAAAAATGCTAATTTTGACATTTTCGTCTATCGTATGTATGTGTCTCTTATACCGGGTGTTACAAAAGTAAAAATAAACAATTAAAACTTTTAAGCTGAACAACTTTCACTACGGGTCTGACATCGAAAACGCGAAAAATAATCAGCTATCCCATACATTTAGCTCGAGTAGATTTGTAGTGTAGTATGGTACATGCGATTTCGATATTGGTCCCTTAGTGAAAGTTTTTCAGTTTGATGGTCTAAACCACCCCCTTAAATGTTTTGTATTTTTGTAACACCTTGAACCACCCTTGAACACAGAGTGACCAAACCTCTGCTCGATTGCGGTATTGGTTTCAAACAAGTGGCAATTTTGTGATGTAAACACAGAACTCTGGCACAAAACGTCTGGTTCATTTCACATTTTTACTCCCTATTCGAACTTGAAAGGTAAACAAAAGATACGTGTTCTGTTTACATTTTGTATAACAACTCAACTGCCTTCTAAAACTGCACACTTTAAATTACAATACCTATGCCACCTTCCTGTGCATTAGTTACTACCATAGAGAAACTACTGAATTTTACAGTTTAGTGTAATTTATGAATTTATGTTTTTCTAACTATAACGATACTTTTGTGTAAAGATTTGTTACTTTCAAGCTTTTTGTAGATTCAAAAGTAACATGTATGTGTAAAACCATTTTTCTTACGATAACAGAGCAGACCACCCAATGTTTACCTAAAGCTTTTGTATCTAAATCTAACCTATGTAAATATTTTCTATGGATCGGATTTTATTATTCTGTGAATTAGTTAAAGATTTTTTACGTAATCACCCCTTAAAGTAAAAGTAAACGTCAAATTACCTTAAAAAAAGTTAAAGATATCGAGCTGTAAGTTACGAAACAAAGATACATGCCTCGAAATTAAAGCATGCAGGTTTCCTCACGGTATTTTCCATCACCGAAAAGCCAGTGGTGATTCAAATAAATTCCGATACGAGGTATTGGCCTGGACGGGGATCGAACCATCGCCTTCTGCACGGCAGGCAAGGTTACCGCCACTGGACTACCTTTTTTGACTATTTTTGGCTTGTGAAATTAATGAAAGAGAAAAAAAAGGAATTTGAATACATACCTATAGATATTATGAACTTATATGGTTATGCTACTTATGCTGTGTAGATATTATGATTTTACAGAACTCGGTGGCGCCTTGTGGAGACGTATGGACTCTCAATAGTCTCAATCATGAGGGCCGGGTTTGAATCCTCACGGACAGCCACCAATGAGTATTTCTAACTTATGTACGTATTACCGACTGCTCTCAAACGGTGAAGGAAAACATCGTAAGGAAACCTGCATATGCAGAAGAAAAGCTATTCTGATGCGTATGTGAAGTCTATCAATCCGCATTGGGCACGGTGGACAACGCCCAAACACCCTCCTAGAGGATAGGCCTGTGCCCTGCAGTGGGACGTATATAGGCTGATGACGATGATGATGATGATTATGATTTATGAAGTAGTAGGTTAGTTAGTATCAAAGTATGTGACCACCCCGAAAGGGTGACCATGAGTATTATGATTGTACGCAAGTTTGTCTTCGAAAATATCTAAATATTCATGCATTCATGGAATGCATGGTAAAAATTCCCGCACAGACTAAACATTTATCCTGTACATAATGATGAATTAAAGAGTTACTAGAAAAGCTCTTGTTGTAGTTGTA
The DNA here is from genome assembly GCA_963693445.1 of Agonopterix heracliana. Taxonomy (NCBI): domain Eukaryota; kingdom Metazoa; phylum Arthropoda; class Insecta; order Lepidoptera; family Depressariidae; genus Agonopterix; species Agonopterix heracliana. The sequence continues at coordinate 1,067,900 of OY856307.1, forward strand.
TACAAAGTCTCATTTTCTGCTATTCTGAGTGACCAATTTTTTTTGGAGGAAATTCGTTCTAGTTGTTGTAGCTAAATAGCTCATAGTAGGAAAACTTTATGTTGAGCATATACCTACCTACCAAGTACCCAGTTATGAAATAGTTTAGGCTTAGGTCCATAATGGTGTTAGGTTAGGTTAAATAAAAATCACCATTTTCAAATGAACAATTAAGAATAATCCAGGATCATCGAATACGCTTAATGCCTAAATAAATACATAAATCAGGATTCTCCTAAAAACCCACGAAATCATAGTTACCCTACTAGCAGGCACGGGGCCTGTTTTACAGATGTTGTCAAAGATCTCTTGACGACAGATTTATTGGCCACTTGTCCCATGGTCATGTGGCCGGTTTTTTGTGGTCACTTTTTATGACAGGAAGGGTCGGACTAGAATTAAGTTGTAAAGTTTGTGTGGTCCATATTTGAATACTCTATCCGTCAGGAAATCACAGTAAATGGTTAATTTCATGTCAAATTCTTGACTATTGTCTAGACAAATGTGTCTGTAGAACAACACGTGTGCCTACTCTGCTCTTACATGAGCAATATTACCCCCATTGGGGGTTGGGAGGCAGGACTAAGGACTCAAACGAACCCCTCAATTTATCAAACAAGATTCGCGTGCAAAATGCTCGATTGAAATTGAATTACCTACTGTCTAGGAAGACGACGCGACGTGGCTATGCACTTGACTGCACTCCCCTTTCGCTCCACTGCTCGCCCCTGCATCAGCCCCTCTCCCTCCCCAAGGTAAAACAATTAACTGGCACGCATAAACACGCTTGCAACATTTTTCGTTTTGCATATGGGATTAAGACATTCAAATAATTTGCAGCTTGTTCTTGTCAGAAACCTTCGACTTGCGCACAAAAACCATCGAAGTGTCATCGCAATCGGACATAGATTTTGAAGCACCTGCTAGAATCCGTATCGCATTTAAGTTCACACCTTGTATAAAAGTAAGGTAGGTAGCCAGTAAGATAGTTGCAGTTTTCTTTAAAACCTTTAGTAATTGAGATATTCTGAAAACTCCGTGAGGAATGGCGCACTACAATGAATGCTTATGCTCAGTAGTGGGTTGATCGTTAGTTTAGTTCTATCAATCAACCCACTACTGGGCAAAGTTTAGTTCAATCACTCGGCCCACTACTGGGCATAAGCATTCATTGTATTGCGCCATTCCTCACGGTGGATGTTCAGAGTTTTCAGAATATCTCTATGCTATGCTATGGTCCTCACGGTCCCATCATGTACTAATCTGATTCTATGTCACCCTCAAAATGTCATCGGACTAACGTGCTGGTGGTCCACTATTAAGCTCCGTCCCTCTCTTGGCCACCACTCTGACACTGTCTTGGTCCACTAGCCTTTGTCCTGATGTTCGATACATTTGGGCCATTGACGTTCTCTATGGAACAACACATAGATTCTTTTCGATTTCGATTAAAGTGAAAGTCGTTCAGTTTGAGGGTCTGAAGCACCCTTGAAACAAGTTGGTTGCTTCATGGAAGCACCCCTTAAAGTACCTATGTACCGCATTGAATTTTACTGTATGTTGTGTAGGTAGTTAGGCACGTGTACCTATGTGTCTGTAGTAATATTTTATCCAATCAATGTTGACCTTGAATTGAACCCATATTGCGACATCGATTTTGAATACACGAGGACACAAAAAGCCTTTGATCTGGATTGCTTTTTAAACCAACTACATTTTGTCGTATAAAATATTTTTGGGCATGCGAATGCTATGATCTGATGCAAAATAAATGAATTGAATTGAATGCGACTAACGTAAAAAACTTTTTACGGATTAAACATTTTATTTGACAAGGATTCCGCCTTATATGTACCTACCTTTATGCAAATAATTATTAAGTACTTACTAACTTCTCGGCTTTTTAATGAGATGATCAGACCATCAAAGTGGACAACTTTCGAAACATGTACCATGGTACCATGGATTTAAAATGATAAAGGATGTCAATCTTCCTTACAAGCATGGATACATGTATTACGAATATTACGAATATTGGCCATGGCGGCCGGCAATGTTCCACCTTCTTATACTTCATACGTCAATGTTTCAAAGGTTTGTCCCTTCAGAGTAAAAATTAAATACAAATTCTTGTTTTAATTTTCGTCGATGGATCAGAAAGAAACAAACCAACAACGTGCAACAACGACGATGAAAACGTACCTACGAACCACATAATTATCTTATATCTACAAAGCTGTTTTTTACGGCAATTCGGCGGGACCAATAGACAAAATTAACAACAATTTTATCATAGAACGTGTCAAAGATACAGGCCATTTGATTGTCGACTTTTTGTCTTACGACAATGAACACGAATTAGTTTGCCCACGCAATGCTTCCGCGCCTTAACAGAGTTGGTAGCTAAAATGGTGCTGAATCGCTTTGGTTATTTTTGCCTATGGGGAAAGCTGTTTACACCCGTTTTATAAGTTGGTTTATCGACATTTCCTCCAATCGAGTCCACCTCCACTCAGTTTCTTTTGTTAAGAGGAAAAATGTCCTTTACTCCTGCGTCGAATGAATGAATGAAATATACTTTTATTTACACCAAAACACAAATACAGCATAGAAAAGAAAAAGAAACAAAGAAACGATAATGGTATGGTACAAATAAGGCGGTCTTATCGCTAAAAAGCGATTAGAGAGAGAAAGAAATGTCAAACTCAAGGTAGCTCGCGAGCTACCTCCAGATGCGTAACATCGCTGAAGCATATTCCTAGTTTTGCGTTAAATAAATAACGGAATACCTTGTTTTACGCAATTTCGTTGTTGGTACCAAAGAGAGAGAAATGTGGTAGGATGTATAGTAGACAGGGGACTAAGCAGTTGCATTACTTTAAGGGGTGTACCCCACGTAGGGGTAACAGGAGGAGAAGAAGAAAAGAGAAGAGTACCCACGATACTGATAAATTTTCCATAAGAAACCAACAGGAAATTCGCAGAAAAAATATCGTCTTTTCATAAAAACGTTCGATCAGCTGATTGTATTATTTAATAAATAAATATTGGACGAATCGTCATAGTTAAAGTGTACAGTCATAATTATAAGAATCAATGAACTTCATTACGGAAAGGAACATTTTAGTCGCGTGCGCAAGTATGGGGAACTTAGCACATTTTGCGTGTATAATGTAGGCGTGTACCTACGTACGAGCATTGCACTCTCGAGTGTGGGCCTTGACTTTTACCTTATTTAGTTCAAAATCTAATTATCTCTATTGTTTTGTAACGTTTTCATTTTTCTACATTTTAAATATTTACTTGTTCAAGGATAATAAGTTTTCTTTTCATCTCGGTATCGTATGAGATCCTACGTTATAGTGACCACCGCGCTTTATTACGCTCACCCATGCAATCGTGGCTATACAGCCCCACACTTATACCGTCACCTCTTTTCACCCTGCCCACACGCAACCTTCTCACGTGGAGCATGACGTTTGTTTGTCCTATACACGTAGTACCTAACGTAATAGTTTAATTGTCAGATACGACCATTTTGGCGCCTCTTTCTGCCAAAAAACATATTTCTATAGACTCTATACGCTATTAGATAATTAGAAGAGTCGAAAATTTTCAATTTTCTAAACAATGACAGTAGGTACTTAACCACTTTCTTGAAACAAAACCGTATAACTTCTCAGAAGGATCATCCTACCATCCTACAATCATTTATAAATTAGTCACGAATTTATGGATACCATTGACAAAAGATCAAACGCCACATGTGCGGAAAATAATTTATCTTTGTCACTTGCAAAGATTGGCAAAGGTATTGTTCCTAATTTGAAACAAATCAACAAATTGTCAAACTATTTGAAAAAAAATCTTGCCGTAAGTTGCCAGTAACAAAATATCACATCTGGCTGATTTAAGTACGAGTAAAAGCGTGTGAACGCATTGAAAACTGTTTGGTTCTGCCCCCTTTCCACACATAAACAAGGGAGATCAAAGTATGCTGTTTGTGAATAACTTTACCTTAGATATCCAGTATCACTGAACACCTGTACCTAGCTATTGTGTAAGTTTCCGATTATATCGTTTACTAGGAAATTTTTGAGTAATATTTTGTTTCTGTGATCATAATCTATCCATTGTTTGAAATTGAATCGCTAAGAACCTAAGAACAGCCAAAAAACACGATGTCGATTTGATGTTGATTGAATCGGGTAGCAAGACTCCCAATCCCGAATGGAACTGTCGTGAGTTTGTATAATACCTAATTATTATGTATGAGCAAAATACGATTTTAAAATAAACAAACAAAGAATTTATTTACATAGTAAAACTTGAATCCTTGCATCGGATGGACTTGAGGCACTAAAATAAATATTATAATGTAACATGTTGGTAACATGTTTTTCAAATGTCAAGTTTTTTTGACATTCGATTTAGCATTCCGTTGCAATTTTTTGTTTTTGTTATATCAGTAAGGCCCATCACATACATGCGGAATTGCGATTCGGAATTCCGAATGAAAACCGGTTTTTCGTATGGAGGTTCCCCCTCCACATTTGCGAACGGCCTATACGAAAACCGGTTTGCATTCGGAATTCCGAATTGCAATTCCGTATGTATGTGATGGGCCTTAGTATCGACTTTTTTAAATCAAAAATCAGTTTTGTCACTGCGCAGTGTTTTCAACGCCGTGATGCCAACGTAACGCTGAAACTATGAAAGCACTGTGTGCGAAACGGCTCAAAACACAGGAAATAAATTAAATATTATTCAACAAATGCGAATTGCGTGTGGTAGCGTGTCTCCCCTTGCCTAACTTGTCGTGAAATAATAGCGTGAGCATATACATTATAGCACAGTGGGTAGGCCACCGACGTGGTGGACCGACAACTGGTGAAGGCGGCGGGAACCCGTTGGAGTTGGATGAGGGAAGCTCAGGACCGGCTGTTGTGGTGATCCTGCGTATCATTTCTTCTCGCGGTTGTCGTACAAGGCGACTAAGGGATACGGTTTCTAATGCAGTATTTTAGTATAGGCGACAGGTTAGTTACTTATAACTACCTGAAGGTAAGGAAAAACAAAGTTATGGTTGTAGGTAAGTTTTCAGCAACCTCGAAATAGTACGATCTTTAGTTTTATGTATATGTAATAAGTATGTATAGAATAGATATACGGGTGTAAGGAAAAGTATTATTTACTATAAACCACATATACTCTACCCATCAACCGGAACTTTTATTATGGGAGCAAAACAAACGATCAGAAAAAAAAAATCTGCTGTACGTTTACATCGAGTAGGTAGGTGGTGACTTTTTTTTGTTCTGATCGTTTTGCTCCCATAGTAAAATTGTTCAGTTTGAAGGGTATAATATGTAGTTTAAAGGTTAATGATACTTTTCCTTACACCCTGTATACTATGACTCAAATGTCGGTCGATCTTATTACTTCAGATATCTAGGTTACATCCAACAGACCTAATTTTGTAGCGAGTGACATCATGAGCATGACAATAGCGATTAGCTGACAAATGTAATTTTTATTGCCTTTTTAATTCGCGAATAGTTTTAACAGCCTGAGAACTTTAGAATTAGGTCCGTAGTATCGTCTGAAATTCTTGTACATCCAGTTTAAAGAGAGCTTTGTTATGAAACATGGTCTGAACCGAAAGGGGTCAAGTTAAAGTAGTGGAATGCATCTGCGAAATTAATCTAGGATGATTCGCCACATTAAAATTTAATTCTTTAACTAGTTTTTTTTTCACACTGTTGGTTAGATAAGTTATATGCCAAGTCACATGATAGTTGTTTAGTTTTTTAATTCACTTTATTTAACAGTTAAAATATGATAAACATTGTTCAAACGTGTAGAACGCCTTTGAGTTTTGAATGTGTAAGTGGTGAGGGCGCCTGCAATATCCTACTAACCCGGCAGTTTATTATAAACCGCGACCGCAGTGATACAAGTTAGTTTATTGGATTTTCCAGTCCAGGGTTAAAGCTAGTTGCGCTTAGACCAGTAGTAGCGATAATTATAACCAATACGCGTGGAGTCTTGGTTAAAGCACTGAGTACTATATAATGTCCTTCTTAATATGCTGACACTTTTTTAAGGGAATGATCAGACCATCATACTGAACAACTTTCTCTATGGCACCAACATCGAAGTCGCGAAAAAAAAATCTGCCCTTCCATACAAAACTGCAAACCTACTCGAGCCAAATGTATGGGACAGCTGCAGCATCATGGTAACGGTACAGAACACGCAGAGCCAATGTACCCGAATTTACACTGCAATGGAGGTCCTATCTATAAGCGGGCATTCGATATTCGATATAGGTATACACTATTTCAATGAAGTTCAAGCCCTTTTCGATATATCGCAACCGTTTCGGTCCGAACTTCATTGCAATAGAGTTTAAATTGGAACGAAAATGTTTACGCAATTGTAAAGTTTGAATGTCGGGTAGAGGCCCAGATAATTATCAAAAGTCCGAGTGTAGAGCCTGATTTAAATATGGTGATTATTAGATTATTCTAAAGGGAATTTTTATCTTTTCTAATTCTTCACTTTCCGTTATTGAATTTCAAAAATTTACTAATTATTCAAATTACTCTTATTTTTCGACTCAAATTCATTACATATTATAAAATGCTAACAACTAATATGAAACCTTAATAACATTGTTTATAAACTAATTTCGAACAAACAATAATCCTTTGGAATGTACGAGTATATATGCGTTGGCGTAGATGAGTTCCGAAATACACAATTGTGTTTGATTTGAATGTTCAATTTATAAGTTATGCTGCATTATGTATGACACTGGCATTGGCATAGTATTTTAGCTTAGAGACCTTAGATCAAGATCATTCGTTTTTGTTTTAATAAATAATTACCAGAACATAATCCGTTCGCTATTTCCAAATAATAATACCTACTTAAGTACATATTTTAAATTAATATTTTATTAAAAATTTACGTATTTAAGTAACGTATAAATACAAAAATATGTAACAAATAAAATCCGAAATGAAACCAAACTAATAAAAAATAATAGATGACTAATAAATATATCGTCACCTCCAAGGTAAAAAGTCTAACGCGCCATTTCACCATTTTACAGTAGAGCGGTTTAAAGTTTTTTTTTTACGAAAAAAAATCATATCTTCCTTCCTGGTAAAGACATTCTTGAATTTCTTAGACTGTATGAAAGCCAATTATGCGAGCTATGTTATGACATCTATCGATGTCAGCTAAATAAGCTGGTTTAGAAGAAAAGTGTCGCTTGAGACATTTGTCTTCGATTCGACTAGAAAATGCGGTAAGGTAAAAAGACTAACCGTAAACATTCAGTACAAAAGCAAAGTTTTCAAACGACTTATTGAGGTTTTGATGTAAACTGAACTTGTTAGCATTCTACTAAGCGCACATATTTAGTTTCTTATCAGACTGCATACAAAACTTAATAACCAAATCTTAGATGATTAAACTGTTGCAAAATACTTAAAAGGCAGCAATTAAATGTTTAGATTATGTGAAAAACACTAAGCAGACTTTTAGCTTCAGTGACAAAGACTAACTAGACGTTTTTGTGAAGTTTAATTATACTAACAGTAAATTCTCCTTCAAGAATATTATTGGTATTCTAACTAGCCAGCTTATATTAAGGGAAAAACGTTGTTAGCGTTAATGTTGTCGTACAGTATAATTATGTACCTAAGTGTTGGAAAAAAAAAATATTAGTTACCGAAATATAATTAATATAATTTTAGACTTCAGTTACAAAATATAATTGTAGATTTCAATTACTAATTACGTGTAATTGTTGTAAAGTAATTCAATTAACAATTACAAATTGTATAATTGTAATGCATGTACCTATGTATTCTTTAGTCTATACCTATCCTGTTTCCGCCTATGGCGTTTATCGTATACGACCCCAGACAGCTGAAATAAGGACATAATATCTTGGCATAAACAATCTCTTTTAATAATTAATAGAGCCCTAATTTTATCTAAACATAGCCATAAATGTAAACGCCTGGATTTTTATCGTGGCCTTTACTATCTTAGCAATTTTTTATGATTTCATATCCCATTTAGTAACGATCTAAATATTATCAAAATCGTATTTGGAGGTAAAACAATCATGACATAAAATAAAATACCAAAAAAAAATCCTTTATTGAATTTAACAACTTGTAAACTAACAATTGCGGCATGGCCGCTCCATGCCGCAATTGTTAGTTTACAAGTTGTTAAATTCAATAAAGGATTTTTTTTTGGTATTTTATTTTATGTCATGATTGTTTTACCTCCAAATACGATTTTGATAATATTTAGTTTAATCATTTTTTTACGAAATGGACATGCAACATACATACTTTACATACACTCGAAAAACATAACCCTCCTGGGGCAGTCGGGTAAACAAATCACATCATTTTGTGACATGCTTTTATTTATGGAATAAGAAGAAACCAAATTAATACCTATCCCTATGAATTTGTTATTAGGAATTATCTTAGTTTTTAACTTACCTAATTTATTAGAAAAATATTACAAAAAAGAACAAACTAAACATAAAAATTACAAATTATAACACACACACTCCATAGCGTCGCCATAAGACACAGTTTCCAACAGGCTAGAATCCTTCTCCCTCTGGATGGTGAGGCTGATTATTGCAAGGAGCTAACAGCTCTGCGGCCACCAGAGATCTCATTGAGACGCCCCAATAGGTCTGCAATAATCGCTTTAGCCTGTGGGCCCCAAGGACCTAGCGTCTCAAAACCCATTGGCGTGAATAATATTGTAGCTGCCGGTCAGATCGCGTTACTGTCGACACTTCAGGATTTCAGCGCCCGCAGCAGCATCAGCGCTCTCGGAAGTGGCCTAGAGGTGAGACGAGGTTAGGGAGTCCACGAAAGTGGCCTGGAGGTTAGACGAGGTTAGCGTGTCCACAAAGGTCACATATCATACCTGGTTTCTCCCCTGTCACCAAGGATTAAGCGTTAACCCGCCGGGCCTCCTGCCATCAGTGCGGATATTTGCGTGCGTGCCATTTGGTTCAGCCTTTGCCCGAATGTTCACTGAGGCAAGAGCCCGACGAATAACGTCATTCAGAGCAGTATGGCGCGGGACGCGACCGGCACTTCTCCGGCAAGAAAGTCCTTTCTGGCCTAGCCTGTCTGCAGCGGCACCACACCTGCACTGTTCGTTTGGAGGCCCAACCGGAGACCGCTAAACACAGGATGCAGTCGTCTAGTAAGGTTAAAACTATACTTACTTACTTAAAGTTAAACTTTCTTTAACTTTAACTTTATATTAGGTAACTACAGGGTGTTAATTTAAATGCGATACATACCTACCTACTTTAAGGGTTACCTCGAACCATCAAACTGAACTACTTTTACTATGGGACCAACGTTGAAATCGCTAAAAAAACGTATCTCTTAGTCACATCATACAATAAATAAATATGAAAACCTTATCTACAGGGTGAAATCGATATCATTAGCATCCTTTTTAAACGAAGAGTCTACCCATCAAACTGAACAACTTTTAAAAGCTGATTTTCTTTTGCTCCGATCGGTTTGCATATAAAAAGTTGTTCAGTTTGATGGTTAGACTCTTAGTTTAAAAGATACTAACGATATCAATTTCACCCTGTACCTATACTATAAGCAATATTTAGAAACTTGCCATACTATGCATATGGGTCATGTAGTTTGTGATATAAGTACATCGTTCTACCGACAGTAACACGAATTATCATTAAGAGATCCGAGTAGGTGTAAAATGTATAAGTCACCCACGGGAAGACATGCATGTGGTTGTGTCAACCCTAGGTATATCCTAAGCTGGAACTAAATCAGGCAGGGCTGTAGCTAGTAGTAGTAAAGGGTAGGGTATTGAAAGATTAAGGTAGGGTGGAAGGAAAAGGCTACAGTAATTGGGACATCGAATTGAAAATATTTTTTGGGACCTTCAACTGAACCATGATTGGACTGCGTGCGAACCACAACTTTTAACATATTCGGTATTGCACCATTCATTTGACAGACGTACACCTGTCCGTCTCGTGAAGCGAAGCGAGGCTGCGTAGCGGAGAAACGGAGAAATATTAACCAACAGAATTGCATAATATCTCTGCTCCTGGTTTATTGGTTAATATTTCTCCGTTTCTATGCTCCGCAGCCTCGTTCCGCTTCAGTGGACAGGCACCCTTAGAGCCGTTTGCAACAGATTGCTCAAATGTTAAAGGCTGTAAATGCAAAGTGAATAAGTGAAGGTTAGCGAGATACGGAATTAAATTGCAATGTGATTAGAACTGAAATTGGATTAGGATTGAACTTCGATGTTTTAAAGCGCAATCGCCTTCCAGATCGGGCCGTAAAAAGACAAAATGTATTTTCTGTTTTGGTGTGCAATAAAATATAATTTAACTGAAATACGCAATGAGGCCCGCATGCGTCCCGCAGGCCACAAGTTTGTCATGCCTATGATAGAGGTTATTAATAAAGCCCCATGCAGGAACTTTGGTACGTACCTACGCGTTGTGTAACTGTTAAGTCGTTTCTATTACTTAGACCTACCACATACATACATACGGAATTGCGAATCAGAATTGTGATTTTGTATAGGATTTGACACCGCCGCAATTCCGAACGGAATTATGAAGCGGGAAAATTCATGCGAATCGTAACAATAATTCGAAATTCCGTATGTGTGTGGTGGACCATAAAATTTAATTTTAGAGAAGGTAAATCACATTTATTGGTATATCTTTATATTATACTAGAGGACCTCGGCGAACCCTTAAAATCTTCCCGACAGACTTGGCCGTTTTTTATAGCCTATGTTAATTACTGATAATGTAGCATTCTAATGGTGAAAGAATTATTCAGATCGGTCCAGTAGTTTCGGAGCCTATTCATTACAAACAAACAAACAAAAAATCAAATCTTTCCTCTGTATCCTAATATTAGTATAGGATACATAATATAGATAATTCTAATGTCCGTGTGCATGTCACTGAACTACTCCTAAACGGGTAGACTGATTTTAATGATTTCTTTTTGTGTGTTTGAGTGGGTCTCTCTCTCGATTGTAAATTTAAAAATAAATCAGTTCTATTCTATTCTATTTAGATTGAACTCGTAGGTGACGCTGCAATCGGGCTCTATGGGGAAGCTCGTTGTATTTAGGCTAAGAATAAGAATGTATAGAAATGTAAATCAAGCTTAAAATGTGGCACCAAAAAAACTGTACCGTGTTCTAAATTTGTTCTTTAAAATCTGTACCTTGCCACCAAAACTTATGCGACATGGTCATTTATCATTAGGTGCCAAAATTATGTCGATTTTGTTTGGAGTTACTCTTCTATAGTTATTCTTATTCTTTAGTATGTAGGTACACACGTATTTATATACTTAAACGTTACTTGTCAGTATTTCCTCCCCGGCTTTCGGAACAACAAAAAACTGCTGTTGCATACATTTGAGTCGATTTGGTATTGCAGTTGCTCTGAACGGTTTGCTCTTATAGTAAAAAATGACAGTTTGATGGGTAGAGTACCTATGTTGTTTAATGGTTAATGATACTTTTCCTTAGATCCTGTATAATATAACCTACCTGGGTACAGAATATGTTTACTTTTGTATTTCCTGAAGAAAGTCAGAGCTATTCTAATAAAACCGACCAAGTGCGAGTCGCACTTCCTGCGCAGGTAGCCCTTTTATGCCTAAAGATTTTGTTTTTGCATTGAAGGCATTTCAAGAACTTTGCCGGCCATTATACCTTACCTTCCTATTTATAGGTTTTCATGCAACTGAACAGGCCCCCTTACCTCCCCACAGTCACTTGAGTAGATCCCTAGAGGACAAGCTCTCTAACAACGTCGAAAATGCATACTTATTCCATTGACGTACTATAGAAAAGAGACACCGAGACTGAATTTTTTATATCACGCATATAAGCTAATTGGTGCAATAACCTTACTTTACACACCGCGACACTGCTCCCAGTATGCGCCCCGCACTGCGGATTTGGTGTACAGATTTTGTTCGCCTTGTCTGCTCTATACAGGTATTATTACTTTATACCTGCCTCCGTAGTTTAATGGTTAAGAGCATTGAGCTCTTTACACGGAGGTCGTGGGTTCAATTCCCACAGGGGACACCTAGTGATAGGTCACTTTGTGCGTTTTTCCCCTGTTGGTTTGGCCATTGCAGGCTGAATCACCTGATTGTCTGAAAGGAAAGATAATTCCGTGCTTCGGATGGCACGTTAAGTCTTTGGTCCCGGCTACTATCTCTGGAGGTAGGTAGTCGTCGTTACATAAAAACCAAGTCAAGGGCCATAAGGCGGTCTGAAAAAACTCTGACACCAGGGCTTGCCCACACCATAAGAAGAACACTCTATACATTCTTAATTAGTTGATAAGACTATTGAAACTTCTTAATAGTTTCTACTCTAAAGACCATTTATTGAAACGTAAATTGATAGTTATAAGTATACAAGGTGTTACAAAACTACAAATAAACATTTAAGGGGGTGGTGTAGACCATCAAACTGAACAACTTTCACTATGGGACCAATACCGAAATCGCGAAAAAAAAAATTATGTTCTATACTCTACAAATCGACTAGAGCTAAAATATGTATGGGATTTAAAATTATTTTTTTCGCGATTTCGATGTTGGTCCCATAGAGAAAGTTGTTCAGTTTGACGGTCTAAACAACCCCCTTATGAGTTTCAAAAATTTATTCTTACTTATGAAACACCTTGTATATAAAATGTATATGTGGATGCTTGTAAATGGCAAATGGTTTGTTATTCTAAATACACTACATTGTAAAAGAGGCTGTTAGCATCCCGACTAATATAAAATAAATTAAAATAAAATAAATATGCTGACACTTTTGTAAGGGGATGATCAGACCATCAGACTGAACAGCTTTCTCTATGGGACCACCATCGTAATCGCTTAAAAAAAGTTTTGCCATACATTTGGCTCGAGTAGGATTGTAGTTTTGTATGGAAGAGCAAATTTTTTTTTCGTGGTTTCGATGTTGGTGCTATAGAGAAAGTTGTTCAATTTGATGGTCTGATCATCCCATTAAAAAATTGTCAGCATAGGGTGAGTTCAGAACATGAAACTAAACAACTTTCCCTAAGGAACATGGGTCGAAAAACGTCCCAAACCATCAAACTGAACAACTTTCACTATGGAGCCAACTCCAGGAGGCACAATCAATTCGCCACCCGTTGTTTTGCAAATCCATTTATTTTTGCCGACAAAGTACGTAGTAAACGGATTTCAACCTTATAAGTTTACAATAAAATATAGATTACCATAACAAAAACGTGATTATTCTTAGGACATGGATTACGTGTAGAATAGTAAAAAGTAGTAGTCTAGTAAAATTTCATTTACATTTCGTACGTAAGTAGATACTAGTAGATTAACTTGCTAGACCAAGGTCATATTTTTCTTCTTATTCTTATGTCTTTTACTAACCATATTCAATCATTACTTTTTGAGTGGTTTAAAATGGATAATATGCCAGAAGAATGCTAAATGTATTGTGGACTATTCACTAAACGTATTTGAATGTAATCTTATCAGTTTAAGAATAATACTAATCGTATCTAAAAATTCAACACAGGGTGGGCACGATTTACTAAGCTACATAACACTCAAGATTATTGGTATGCACAAAGTTCTAAAGCGCCAACATAAGATAAATTGAAAAAATCGCAAATGACTAACCAACCACCAACTAAAAAATATCGATAAGGTAAACTTACTAACGTAGAAAAGGTGGAAAAAAGCGTCGGTTCAGTCATTTGTCATCCAAATTTAGGGGGTTTTCACAATTCTGAAGCGCCAAAAAAGTGCTTAGATCTCTACGAAACCTAGACAGATCGACGGAGAAAAATCAGCTGATTCCAATGATATATATAACTCAATTTGGGCCAAATGGCGCGTTAGACTTTTTACCTTGGAGGTGACGAATATGTCGAAAATTTTAGTTCTACTAACCTAGTTGTACACTAACGTAGACTAAGTCTTAATTGTTACCAAACCTAGTGGATGATATTTATTTCAGGAAATAAATAAAAAAAACAACGAAGCGCTTGTAGAAAAGGTAGTAAGTATATAAAAGTATTCCTATATCACAGAATAGGCAATAGAATAGAATAAATAAATTAGTATACATATTATACAGGGTGAAATTTATATCATTAGCATCCTTTTAAACTAAGAGTCTACCCATCAAACTGAACAACTTTTACTATGGGAGCAAACCAATCTTAGCAAAAAAAAAATCTGCTATGCCATACTAAACTGTACCCGCCGCCGCTGCCTACACGACTCTGAACCTGAGGCCTGAATTACAGGTGCCTTTAAATAAGGTTTACTATGTTCAGGTCCAGGGGCTCAATCTATCTATCTTCTATATATATAAAAACGTTTGTCCTGACTGATTCATCATCGCCCAGCCGAAACAGCTAAAGCTACAACTATGAAATTTTGACAGTAGTTGCGTATAATGGCGTAGGCATCCAGTAAGAAGGGATATTTCGAAATTCAACCCCTAAGATAGTAAAATGGGGGTAACAGTGAGTATGGGAAATTTTTTTTTTATTCCTGCCTTTTTGAAACTAAGTGCGCTCACACACGATGACGCACTTTAGCTATTCCAGCTAAAGATACTGATCGGATTCGACAACCCGATTACAGGGCTAAAAAAACGGTTTCGTGCCACTAACAACCTTAACATTAAGGTAGGTACGTTTCACTTTATAAAAAGTATTACAAAAATGGCGATAAATTTGATAAAGCTGTTACGAAGCATTGCGACATGTCTGTCGACCCGAGATCTGTAGGCCTACCATGAGTTTTCACCTTACTTTACTACTGTAGTTACGTCACCACTTTTGTATTGAATTTCGTACAGCGCTCCTAGTGGTTACGTTGAGAACTAATTTCTGTCATACGTATTGGCAACGTAACTACAGTAGTAAAGAACAGTGAAAACTCATGGTAGACCCTCTGACGTCGGCGTCTTCGGTCGGCGCGGGCGCAGTTACAGTAGATAATCATGATTGAACATTTTATAGATCACGTTTTGTTACAATGCATAAATTTAGTATTTTTCTTTTTGACCTAGTTCAATTATTACTTATATCCCCAAACACAACCCCAAATAGGAGTAGGCTGATGAATGCGTGACGAGAACGTTACGAAAAATGTGATCGGGCGAGGCTGTAACACTTTGAGGTGTGCCATCAAAAAGGAAGCTACATTTGACCAGGCTGTATGGGCTCATTTTATTAAGTATAAGTGGGCAGATATTGTTACATATACTATATTACATAAACTCACGACCATAATCCCTTTCGGGGTTGTCAGATACAATGCAGTTGTAGCAAAGCTCACATTTAGCAATTTAAGTTTCACGATTGAATGACGTATCCAGTGGTGAGAGGTAGCCTTTCGACCACATAAACACTAAATAAGAAACCTTTAATCCCTTAGGCGCCTCGTAAGATACCCACGGGAAGAATTGGGGTGGTCCATTCTAACCTCACCGCTTCTAACGAACTGCAAATATTGTTGTTTAAAAAAAAGACTCAAGTAATGTCCAAGCTTGATTTATTTTACTTGTTTCGTGAAAACCAGCATAATCGTAGTTAAGTGAGGCTCTGCCAGGTAAGGCTTTCGCTGATTGACCATTTTAGTGCTATCTAGTCGTTAAAATCTGTCGTTAAGACCAAGCAGGCAAGAGCTTAGAAAGCAAAGTGTAGGTATACCTACTGCTATCTTGCCTCCATTCCACCGTCAGAACTGGGCTATTGTACTGGAGCATGGAATCCTCCCTCAAACTCTTGGGTCCGTAACGGAAGTCCGATTTATACATAATCGGGTCAGCGCACATCTGGCGGAGAATTGCTCGAGCATTTTCCAGTGCCTAATGAAAATGTCGTCCTTATCTAATCGAAATAAAGTTGTAAGTGTCAAATTATAATTTTGCATATAAGTCGGCGCGGCAGCGTTTGATGGCTGCAGCCATGGCGCACGATATTTACAACTTTATATAGTTTTCAATATTTTAATTGGATAAGGATGACATTTCATTGAGCACACTGCTCGAGCAGTTCTCCACTGAAATTGGGTGAAATTGGTATCATTGAAATTCCTCCATAAATAAATGTAACGTTATCTCGGGAGTTGCTTTGTGGGTCTGCTATTGGGCGGTCACGTGCGCGTCGGTTGCCCCATCCCCGGCCTATAGTGGAACTCCAGTGGTAGCTCAGGATGTTGTTCTTTTATAAGAACAACCCTTGGAGTCACCAAAATATCAATATAACCGTACAACGTCAAGCACTTTTGCTATAAAAACTCGACATTGGCAAAATCATCATTAACCAAAGATGGCAGCCATATTTTTAAATATAGAATAGAATAGAATAGAATAGAATAGAATAGAATAGAATAGTAACGTTATCTCAATCGGAAGCTCATAAATGCGAGTGATTAGTGCATTTGATCGCTTACGGTAATTTATAGTACTCTGTGTCTGTGGTGATCTAGTGGTGATAGATAACATTGGTTTTCCCTGTACCTACCTACATAACATGCCTTCTACCTAGGAAAAAGCCTTCTACCTACGAGTACTTGCTTGCAAACATTGTTGGTAATTTTAACTAATTTTAGGTAATGTATTATTGAAATCGGTATATAAAGGAAAATTGCAAAAAATTAAGTCGTCTGGAAAATATCGCTTTTCACCGCCTTATTTTGTGCCTCTTGTATTTTTGAAGCTGATAAACATTAAATTTGGAATTTAATGTTCTAGTAGGATGTAGGGTGCAATAAGAAATTATTTTTGGATATTTAAATTTCATGCGGACGAAGTCGCGGGCAAAAGCTAGTAAAGTAGTATATTTACAATCTGATTGATTGAAAATGAACATACTATAGGTAACTAATTAATCTAGACATGATTTTAATTATAGTAAAATAAAAGCTTGTGCTACTAACAAAATATGGACAGTCATTTTAGCCTGAAATAAATTATTTTATACACAATATACCAGTCAGGTTTATTCAGTAGCTTTTAACATCGCTCTACTGGAATTTATAAATCTCGTAACATAATATTGGAATTGCATTCAGCACCGGATCCGTTGCCAATTAATTAATTCCTGGAAAGTCCCGACTTCCCTTTGATAATTGACGGAATCAGTAAAACTACCTACAAAAGCTCACATTGTTTTGGAATTGTGACGCAGTTTCTACTAAAGAAGATTACTTTTTTGTTAGGTTCCATAGTCAAATAAAGAATCATTGTACTTTCGTCCATTCTGTCTGTCTGTACCTATGCCTGCCTGCCCTGTAATATCAGCTGTTCCATACAAATCTGCAAACCTACTTGAGCCAAATGTATGGGACAGATGTTTTTTTTCCCGCAATTTTGATGTTGGTCCCAAGTAACTTGTTCAGTTTGATGGTCTGTTCAGTTCGCTAAATATAACAAACATTCTATGCAGTTTACTATTTACACAGGGTGTGAATAATTTCAACATTCGTGATTTATGTCTCATTTCGGTGAGATTTCCGATTCTAAGGTTTTTTATTTACTTTTTTAACTAACATTATACCTAATTAGCTGTACATAATATTAACATAGATAAAAAACGTAGGTTGTAGGTATACAAGGTGTAACAAAATTAAGTGAAACTATTTTAAGGGGATGATCAGACCATAAAACCGAACAACTTTCTCCATGGGACCAACATCGAAATCACGCAAAAAAAATCTGCTGTTCCATACAAACCTACTCGACCCAAATGTATGGGACAGCAGATTTTTTTTCGCGATTTCGATATTGGTCCCATAGAGAAAGTAGTTCAGTTTGATGGTCTGCTCATCCCCTTAAAATAGCTCGCCCTTTGTACATGTTTTCTCAATTTTGTGTATTATTTTTTCTGTGTGTGTTTGTAAAGTGTTATAATAATAATGACGCCCTCTAAAACCATTTATCAGAAATATAATATAAGGGCCGTTTCATCACTTCTTAGTGAGTTTGACATAGCTATTATGTGTGAAAGATACACCTATGTCAAACGATCTGTTAGATAGGTAAGCTACCAAGAACTTACTAAGAAGTGGTGAAACAGGCCCTGCGACTAACACAATTTTGAATAGATAACATTATAAATATCAATTCCGACAAGCTCTCTTGGGACATTGGGCAACGTAAATAATATTTGATGAGCTTCATTTTGCTGAAACTTCTTTCACATGAAGCAGAAATTGTAGGTGTGGTTGCATATTAAATTCTAAGATCTATGCTTAAGTTAGGAAATGTATCCTGTAAACACAGTACCTACAGCGAGATTGACAGGTGGCTATATATCCACCCTACAGTCTTCGCCGCCCGGGGCAAGTGCCCCCTCCAGCCTTCTCCCTAGATCCACACCTGGCTCAGGCTTTGTTCGAAGAGGGAGATGCTCTGAGCCCTGTGGGTGTTTTGCGAAATGCGCCAGATCCATCTTCGTCTTTCATGCTTGTTCTTTTCCTGCACAATTTCTTCCAAAATCTTTAAAAACAAGTTCGAATGAAAGTTAAGCAGTTGGGGTCACTTGGCATATGGCGGAAAACAGCGAACTGGCTGACCTTCGGGCCGGCACGGTCGACGAGTCGCCTTTTATAACTCTATTTGTATCAAGTATAATACCTACCTGTGAGAATACATTAACTATTAAACACATAATTGCTGGTTCTGAAGTATTTTGTGTCGCATGGTAAACTTTAAAATCACTAACAGAATTGTAAGAGGTACTTAATGCTTGTATTTTTGTTCTCGGTAATTTTTATAGGTGCGTCGCGTCGCCGATGGTGGCGCGTTGTGTAGATGTCACGCACTCACGAGGGTCCTGGTTCGAATCCGCACGGATGACATGCCATGTTGCAATGCGTTTTACTAACTTATACGTAATACAGACTGTTCTCAACAGGTGAAGGGAAAATTCTCGTGAAAACATGCATACTGAAAATGAAATTCTGATGCGTTAAGTAATGTCTACCAGCCTAACGCCCATACGCTCCTTGAGGGTGTGCCCTGCATTGGGCATGTGTGGTGGACTAACGCCCATACGCTCCTTGAGGGTGTGCCCTGCATTGGGCATGCGTGGTGGACTAAAGCCCATACGCTCCTTGAGGGTGTGCCCTGCATTGGGCCGTTAATATGATGATGATGACTTTTTTATTAGGATACCTAACTTTGTTTTTAGGATGCATCCGATAACTTTGTTTGCCACATTAAGGGTAAATACATATTTATAACTTTAACAAACACCTTATATAAGTTAACAGGTCAACATGACTTATAGAATCTTAGACTAAAGTAACAGTAATGGACAGGGCGATAGCGCATTTTTTTGAAGCAAACGAAGTGCCCTAGCTGGTGCACTTGCTCTCAGTCAGTAAAGGAACGTCCTTGAAGTCTAACGTGCCACTCGATTTGACGTTTACGGGATTTCACCAAGAAAAATAAGGGAAAAGATGCCGTCAAGTGCATTTCCAAAATGCAAAAATACCACAAAAAATGGAACCACAAGCTCAGGAGTCACAATCCACTCATGAGTAATTTTATTATTTATTTATTTACAATTAAATAATTTAAACAATCACCATTTTGTTTTGATGCATAGACAAGAACAGATAATAAGCAAATATAGCAAGTGCGATAAAGACGGACTCACATTATAGTATATACTATATGGAACACACAAAGTACCGATAGCAATAAAGATGTACCAAAAGGTGAAACATGTACCAAACAACAATCTGGTACCAAAAGGTGTTTTTTTTTTAATTATGAATTTGTAAACTATTTATTGTATAGCTGTAACCTCTGCAAATATAATAAAATAAAATAAAATGTGTATAGGGTCCAACTTGATGTGATGAAAGTTTTTTTAGAGGATGATCAGACCATCAAACTGAGCAACTTTCTCTATGGGACCAGCATCGAAATCGCGAAAAACAACAGCTGTCCCATACATTGTTCGAGTAGGTTTGCAGTTTTGTATGAAACAGCTGTTTTTTTTTAATTACAATTAACTTAATTATTAATTACACTACGGATCATATTTGTTTAATAAGAGACGAAGTTTAGATAATTAGTTGAAAATTACTGGTACTTACTTATATTTAGTACAAAATTCTGTACCAATTTTTTTTGCGAACACTGCCACAACGAATTAGATTTGAAAA
Source organism: Agonopterix heracliana (assembly GCA_963693445.1). Lineage (NCBI taxonomy): Eukaryota > Metazoa > Arthropoda > Insecta > Lepidoptera > Depressariidae > Agonopterix > Agonopterix heracliana. The sequence goes on from OY856307.1 coordinate 1,088,233, forward strand.
TGACATATTACAAAAAAAAAACGGAAAAAAAAGGTATTTATGGTACAAACTTTAAAGAAATATGAATATTGTATAAAACAATAAAATGACGATGTTGAAAGACCTAAAGTAGCAGTGGTGCACAAAATGTGGTTCGTCTTTGTTTCAGAATATTTCAGAGTAGGTTTTGTGGTATGTTATGATAAATCATCATCGTATTTATTTATGAATCACGTAGGTACCTAAACTGGTAAATCGAGTAGATTATATTTTTGGGAATGTCTGTCTGGCCCCTCGGGGAATAAAGATTGTTAGAAAGGGTAAACAGTGCATTACTTTGAGGGGTGATTATACATGATACTGAACAACTTTCCCTAAGAAACCTATAAGAAATATGGAAAAAAAAATTGTTACTTTCCATAATGCAATCAGCTGATAGAACATCGGTTGGATGAAAAATTGATTTTTTTTTTGCGTATTTTTCTTTGCTCCTTGGGGAAAGTTGTTCATTAGGTATCGTGGGTACAATCACCCCTTTAAAGTCATGCAACTGTTTACCCTAACACCCCGTATACTTAGTCATGAGCATTTGTACGTTATATTTAGTTATAAATAAATCAAATTATATGCTTAGCGAAGAATTTATATCATTAGGTTTATCCTACTAAAATATTTTGTGAGCAGTACGCATCGTAAAGAGAATCATCGTTGAATCCGCTCATTGAAAAGAGACGCACTGTAATGGGAATCGATAAGGCAGAACAATTCATGATGATCACGATCGACGTAGACAACGTAGTTCAAAATCAATAAAATATATGACTATGACTATGTTCGTCCTGGAATAATTACTTATATAACTTAGTCACTATAAAAACTTTGAAATAATTGTCTTTTCTTGTCTTAAATCGTAATAATTATTTTAATTGTTAAGCGTCACTTTCCCTTACACCACGGTAAGAAATACGTCCAAACCGCTTAGGATTGTTGTTATAATTTGCGGTTAACATTATAACGACCATCGTTTTTTTTTCGAACAAGACTTACGTTTTATTATCTTAGTAAGTGAATCATACGACTTTTTCCCTTAGTATTTCAGACAATATCTAGGAATTGGTGCCAAAAACTACTACCTATACGTCTTATTTCTTAGTCGTTTTTCAGGCACTTCTAGCAAAGAAAAAAAAATTTTTTACATAATCGGATTCCCTGTAAGGAATTCATGGTTTCCGTTTTAAAAAAAAACAGATTTGGTCATTTTCGGACATTTGTCCTTTTGGCTTAGCACGGCAGTATAGTGTCGATATTTCTTTGTAAATTGTTTTAGGATACCTCCCTACCCGTGAAGTGGGGATGCAATTTGTTTTTCTCGTCTATCCCATTGTGTGGGGTATCGTTGGATAGGTCTTTTAAAAATACGGTGAGTGTGGGAAAACCTTTTTTCGATATTAAGCTTTAAAGCGATAATTTTTGTTAGTCAAGTGTCCCCCTAGCCAGCTAAACGGTTGTTTCTGAAATATTATAAAAATTATGAAATAACATTAAATTAAAAATTTAAAGACTCCTACGCCAAACATTTAGTTATCTACCTATATTTTTGTAATTTTGATAAGATAAAAATAAGATAAATATTCTTCTTCTTCTTTTGATATTGTTGAATTTAAATAAATTATCAGTAAAATCGCTACGGAATAATAATGAGGCATGGAACACCCAATGTGGAGAACGATCGATTAAATAGTTGATTTAAAAAACCGTAAACTAAGGGACCTAGGTAAAACGTGACGTGATCATTTCACGATTATTTACTTAGATTTGATGCATCCCAAAGATGTAATTTTATACTATTTCATTCAAAATTGAAGTCAACTTTTTTGAAATCAAATAAATAGCTCACGTGATTTTTTGATTGAATTTTACAAATAATTGTCTCAGTTAAAGCCTTTTTTTTATTCGAATTTCCGGACATATAACGGAATCGGTTGTTAATACGAATGGCGACAGAATATGAACGTAGACGTGAGCCGCGCAGGCACACCCGGGGCGTCCCGCCGGTGGGCGGGAGTACTCGTCCACTTCCTCTGCTTCACCCCCTCAAATACCTAAAGCTCGGCGACTCATTACGCCTTAAGTGATATTATAAACACCGACTTGATTTTTATACTCGAAAATTATTATGCAACAATTTTTCTTTTTTTTATGAACTCGTTTACTTCGTCCTTAAAATCGATTTTCAGTGCGATTTGTTATATGGAATTACGGATTTGAATTACATAGATAACAGACGAGACGAGAAGAGACGAGAGAGATAAAACTAACAATGTCCTTGTGTTTTATTTTGACGTTATTTTTCTTATGGTATTTTGATTTTTTATAGAATGATCACTGTCTGAAAAGGTTTCATGGCCCTGCTTCTATGATCTTTTTTCGTTCTTGTTTGGAATGAAGTATAGCTTCCTTTACACTCGCATTATAAGTTGAATAAGCCTATCTCTTTTATATACTATATTATGAAACGCATAGTATTAAAAATAGTTGTCTCTCTTCCTTCGCGTAGTTTTTCAATTTGTTGTCTTCTTTGTGACTTGAAAAGTATATATTATGTCGTAGTCCGATCGTAGAATTGGCTAGATTGTGATCTGGCTGGACATTTCATGATACGCCGCCATTCATAGACGATTTTTTTTTCTCTTACGCTGGTAGACGGAATGTCGGTGTAACCGGGTATGAGATAGCGATAGTCATAAATTTATATGAAGTGACATCTTGGAGTCAGGTGGCAGTCCATACAATTTGTATGAAATGACATTTTGGATAAGATAACCGATAAGGACAGCAATAAGGTATCAATCTCCTTTTTTACCTAGAGCGAATTTGCTATGTGCTTCTTTTATTGAGTGAATATGACAAGACACGTGCTTCCTTCTAGTACCTTCTCTTTCTACGCCGCCATTTCATGATTTGGTTCGCAACATCATCAGCCTATATACGTCCCACTGCAGGACACAGGCCTACCCTCTAGGAGGGTGTTTGGGCGTTAGTCCACCACGCGTGCCCAATGTGGATTGGTAGACTTCACATACGCATCAGAATTTCTTCTTCTGCATATGCAGGTTTCCTCACGATGTTTTCCTTCACCGTTTGAGAGTAATTGTCGGTAATTACGTACATAAGTTAGAAAAACTCATTGGTACGTGGCATTTTGTCCGTGCGGATTCGAACCCGGACCTCCTGATTGAGAGTCCATACCTCTTCGCAACGCGCCACCGAACTCGATGATTTGGTTGATGTGCCCGAATCCCGATAGAACGTCGTCGTCAGACGAGGGCGAGTATTTGTCGATATTTCCTAATCGACTAAACACTTCCCCAGATTATCATGATATGACTGGGCATATCGTAAAGTAGGTAGTTGCATTACATGCTGCTAGTTATGCTGTCTCTGCGTTGTCCACTTCGTACAAATAACATAAAAAACTTTTATAACACATTTACTCGTAAATGGTCTCTTATTTGACCAATTTCACTAACGTAATGTATCTCATTACGGACAAGTCCGGTAATGTAAAGTAAAACGGACGGTTGCGTCTAAAACGAACGGTACTTTTTTAAATCTTAGCAAAGAGTTTTTATGTCAGAAAAGTGGTCAATATTTTATGAATAAAATTAACTTTGGGAGATAAAATATAATAAAGTAAACATTTAATTCTTTAATTTAATTAATTTTGACAATAAATTACAACCATTTATGTGAAACCAAAACAAACAATATTAATTTACTTTATTAGGTAATACTGGCTGTTTTTGTACCTTTGCCTTTTTTCTTATTTCTTAAAATAAGAAAAAAGAAAGCGCTGATGCGCGCGCATCGCTAATTTGTGAAGTTCTCTTATTAGTTTGTGTTTGTGAACAAGTAAAAATTATTCCGCACGCTTTTTTATCGCTATTTTTTGTTACGTTTTTTTGTTTTAATTTGAAAATGCCGTTAGTTGTGATGAATTAATTAATTCGACGCCGCCAGAAGTCTCGGAGGCAGCGGAAAAGGTTAGTCTAATTTATTAGTTTATGAATGTCCGAGTTTTATTTATTTCCTTGTTTCCTCGCAAATATGTTATAAAACGTCGTATGACACACGTTCGGTTTGATAATTACAGCCTAGGCTTTCTTGTAGACCTCGCCTACGGCTCGGTCTAGCAATAACGCCTCGGCTGTAATTATCAACTTACCGAACTTGTGTCATAATGTACTAAAATAACTTAACACATATAATAAATAGTGCGGAAAATAAAAGAGTAAAATGTCATCTGGACACATTTTTATCTACAACCCAAGCATAGCTCGGCACATCGCCAAACGATTAGAGTTGCATGATATGGCGGTTTTTAGATGACCAAATTATGAAATGACGGCGTATTATGAAATGCCTAGGTTGATCCAGATAGTTTACTATCTGACTACGACATATATAATTATAATATGCATCACAATAAGGGTGATATTGGAATGACATCGATAGCATTTGTTTTGACTCATTTTTCTCGTTTGTAATATTCGCGCAAGGCCCGTCCATTACTGTTACTTTAGTCTAAGTATAGAATAGCTTGAATCCGGTTCGATCTGGCTGACATTGGCAAGACCAGGATTATCTGTCCCACTTACGCCTATTCGTTTAATCTGAAGTGGAAATGAGTCATTTAATGTTGGGTTATAATTATAATTGAATTAAATATGATTTTCAGAAATAATTTAAGTTCATGGTAAGTATAGATCAGTCCTAGTTTTCTTTTTTTATAGGTAGTTACATACATATCTGTGTAATTAATTAAATAAAGTCTTCAGAAATAGATAGAAAGGCTGCTTTTGGTGTCCGATACAATTGCTTATTAAACAATTGGTTAAAAAGTTTTAAATATAAGAATTAAGTAAGTACCTATTAAATTTTCAATTAAAAAAAAAGATAAAGGATAGGTAGATGCTAATATCTATCTAAGATTAGATAGATAGAAGAAAAGTTTCTGGGTGCATTCTCTACGCGGTGGCAGAGACAAAAATGTGATACATATTAATTTTAATAACAATTTTGAACTTGTGATGAATTGAATTGAATTAAATAGAGTAGTCATCAGACAAGTCAGACAAGTATAATTGAATTGAATTCAATTGCACGAAAGTATAATATTTTCTAAATATGTACCTACGTAATAAGATTACACAGAAAAATTTAATGTGTTACACACAGTGTTATATTTATAAGGGATCCTTCAGACCATGAAACTGAACAACATTCACTGTAGAGTAGTGTAGAGCCAACATCAAAACCGTGTAAATAAAAATGGTTGTTTCCTCGGAAACGTTAATGGCTACTCGACCCAAATATATGTAACATTATATTACGTAGGATAAATATCATTATCATGTTTAGAATATCCACATTTCACATGTCTAGTCACCACTTTTATTATACAGTGGACACGAGTCGAAAATATTAAAATTGAAGCATGTTAGTTTCGAGGTTTAACTTCATCGAAAAGTCAGGTAAAAAATTAATTAAACCAAGGTGCTCAAAATAATAACATATATATTAAGTACTTCCTTTTTCTTATTATTTATATCGATTAGTGGTGTACCTGCTACCCACTTCCAAAACCGCCAAAAACTTATATTTTCTAAGGAGGTCAAACCGCCGCAGTCGTGATGATAGTGACATAAAAACACGGTGTGAACAGTAAGAATTTGGACTCGGAGCTAGTGCTGTCAAACTATCGATAGATTTATTATCGATAGATGACCTGGAAACAACGAACGTTTGCAAACTTTCAAGCATCTAAAACCATGGTTGTTATGTTAGATAGTTTTCAACCATTATATTAATAAGTAAATGTATCGGACACCAAAAGCAGCATTTCTATTTGTAGTATACCGGTCGTTTTGTATTGATATTTATATACACGGTACATTTAGTCTAATAGGTACTACAGTTTTAAATAGAACAGACGATATTCCCCGCGATTTCAGCTTTGCTGCCTTAGTACCTAAATTTGTTCAGTTTGACGGTCTGAACTACAAAATTTGTCTCACTTGTCTATCGATACTGCACCCTATATGTAATTGAAATGAGTAGACAAAAGGAGTGTTCAGGAGTTTTAGGAGTGGTTCAGACTATCAAACTGAACAACTTTGTCTATGGGAGCAACCTGAAATCTCTTTAAAAAATTTGCTGTTCATACTAAACTGCACTTCTTTCTCGACGCAAATGTATGACGAGAAGATTTTTATTTTGCAATTTCAGCCTTGCTCTCATAGTAAAGGCTGTTCAGTTTGATGGTCTGAACCACCCCTATTAATTTGTCGACTCATTTCAATGAAGAGTTTTCCAAGATAGTAGGTAAATCGAAAAATCACTAGATGGCAAATATTGAAATATGAAAATTACTGATAAAGCCTACTGATAAATGTCATATTGACATGCTGTTTGTCTATGATTTGCATCTTTTTTTTAAATATAAATTTGTGGCTTAATTACATTGACCTATAAGCCAGCATGACAGGTGGTGTTGCCAATGGATTAATGGTTCTCTACTAATAAATACGCAATAGCACCGAAAATTTTAGTTTGTTATAAGTAAAATGAACATTAACTGCACAAAAAGGCGATTAATTCAAAGTATCAAAACGTCTTTCCCATTATAGCCTTCATAATCATATTAACTAATTAACAAATAGCATAAAAAAAACGGAAATTTCGATCTGACAGCTAAATTGGCACGATTGTAACGCCATCCTTCCAGTGACTATGAATAATAAATGAATTAAAAAAACTCCTCATTACACCTAGTAGCGCAGAGAGTTTTCTAATTTTATCGATTATCGATAGTCGAATACACCTGACTACACCGCCTACTATCGAGCGGCAGCACTACACGGAACTATAATTGATGCTGGATAGCGGTATATCGCTGTTTTCTAGCACCTGCACGCTTGAATAGAAGACGCAATTACTCCGTTATGGTACTTTTTGGTTTAAAGGTTTTTAAATTATCTATGGGAACTATCGTGTTTTGTTTACTTGTATCGCTCCCAGCTCGTTGAGCATTTATCATCAATCATCATTATACTCATAGCGTCTATCTTCCCCACAACTGAGGCTGCCTAAGTAGAGCTAATTAGATAAGTAAGTACATAAACTGCGGTAGTACTGTACTTATTTATTTAATGTATGTACTTATTAATTTTAGTAATTTAGATATGTTATGTATATGCCAAAATATGAATAAGTTTGAGTTCTTGTGACAAGGTTGTGAACTAGAAACTTAATTTTACACACCTAATTTTTAGTCGGTATAATCATAAATAAAGTAACCCATATTAGTAACCCCCGTACCCCCGTCACACTGGACAGAGTTTAGGTACTTTCTACTAGTGAAACGTGTATGTTCTTTGGTTTCAGAATATCTCTGACTACCCCCTCGGGGAATATAATGAGCATACGCTATGCCATGTTAGTTGGCCTTGATGGGAGCTCTCAGTGAAAATTACTTTGGGTACCTATCATGTAATGACTTGTGAGATTTCCAATTCCTATTTAACGTTGCATTAGCATGCAATGCAGTGTCAATCAAAAATTTTAAAGAGTACTTTACATCTCTGCAAACATATCAACAGCAAATAATAAAGTTGACATCACAAGTCGTGTCCGTTTAGCACATACCTAAACAGATGCAGTATGGCGAACCGGTTCCACTAGTGACGTCACTATGTGGGCCGCAGAATGACCGCGCTCTCGACACTATGTCATACCGACCGCTGCGACTTGCAAATTATTCCTTCGATCCATACAAATAACAGAGTGCACAATAGTGTGCAAGCACGGTTAAAATTAAGTAAAGGTTACGATAGGTTATACGGGTGCGGCGTGGTTTAGGGGCTACTGCGTCACTGTAACCTATTTCTTGGGGGTGCAAGGAAAGAGCCTCCCGAGTGATGAAACCTGAGTTTATCTGGCGCACCCTGGAATCCCTGGATAGTCAGCCGCGATATGACCATTGTTGACTGGCTAATCTTTTCACTACAGCATGAGTAATGATTGCCATATTAGCAGGGCCGGATTAAGCCATGCAGAGGCCCCTAGGCAATGCAAGTCCCGGGGCCCCTATATCCATGGGCGTCGCAATGATTTTTTCCTACGGTCGCAGTAAAATAACCACCAATCATACAATATAATAAAAACACTAAAATGTGGAGCGAGCGAAGCGAGCTCGAGGTTTAACTACAATATTATGAAGTCGCGTTTCGTAATGTTATCTAAATTTTACTGCAATAATTGCAGTGAAATCTCCAGCTCGCTTCGCTATTATGAAAATAGAAGAGAAGTGTATTTTAGTTGTGGGTTTCATAATTCCTTTTAAGTCTGGGGTGGGCCTAAATCTTTGAGTTTTCACTTATTTTTCTTCCGAGCCGCGGGGCCCCTTGGCGGCGCTGGGCCCATAGGCTGGAGCCTACTTTGCCACTATGGTTAATCCGGCACTGCATATTAGGACTTGTCTCTTGGTGACACGAAAGAATAAAACATACTTGGGGTACAAGAGTAAATACTCCACATAGAGAAAGCTTCGACACGGGGGGCGACGTGGGGGTAGCGCGTCACGTGATAATTTTGTGGGCTTCTGGCCTGGCCCCACAGAGAAAACTTTTAGAAGCGCCATAATTTCTCCGCTCGAGCATAAAGAGTTGGAATTTATAGCTAAAACAGAAAATAGGATAGCTTTTTTTTTCTTTTGAAATTAAGGAGCGACACGATAGACTTTTCCGTGTCTGTGAAAATATAGGTACCGCATTTAACTATTTGAGGTAACTCATAAAGCTTACAATTCATGTGCGTCGTATTTCCTACTGTTTTCCTTCGCGGACAAAAGTCCTCCAAGTGTTCAGCCGCTTGTTAAAGTGTGAGACTTTGCCTCTCATCTCGTTAGTGGTTTCCCGTCCCAACAGATTCAGGAGGGTAAAGACGAAAGCATCTGTGTTTAGCACTCACGCCATGCATGCACTTAAAAATATCATGCATACCTGAGTGCTTTTTAGTAAATAAGAAGTCATTGTAGTCAGTATGATCTACATGGGTATTCATAAATTCCTCTATGGTACTGAAATTACTAGTAAATTTAATCCAATATGAAACACGTGTTGGTCAGAAACGTTATTGTGGAAACACAAATTGAATAATGGATTCTGAGCGACATGCTTGTGTTGTGTCTGCGACTGACGTAGGGAGATGTTGCATTTCTGGGAAATTCGAGAATTTCAGATCGTCTATTATTGCGAGTTAGCGATCAAGTTGTAGCAGAGTTTCTGATTAAACCGAAAGGGAGTTCTAAGTGTGTATTTTAATATCAAATATTTTCTTCGAATGTATACTGACTGGGTCACTGAACGAGGGACTTTCCGGAAAATTTCACATTTCAACAAAAACACAAAGTGTTACAAAAATACAAATAAACCTTGTATACATCCTGTATACAGGGTGTTTCATAATTAAAAAACATTTCGAGAGTAATATATAAAACATTACTTTTATTAATACCGTCTACGAGTGTTCTATATACGACAAAGTTTTGTATGGACGGAAATCACCTTAAAATAGTCCGTTGTGGGAGCTCTCCGTTGCTGTTGCGGTTTAACATAGCACGGACCTCGTTTTACGGATTCATAGTGTTACCTTTGTCAGTGCCTGTTCGTCGTATTGTTCTGATGAAATAATCATCATCATTGGCTTTTCCATCTATGAAATATGTCTTGGCACTCCCCGTGTTGTTTTCCATCCAGCTTGGCTGGTGGGTGAAGTGTCCTCTCCACAGATGCTGCATCGCCTGGGATGCACTTTGGTAGGATAGGCTTGCCCAGCACCTTTAAAACCCTCTCGGCCTTGCTGACTGGGCCCCCAGGAGTGACAAGTCACTGAGCCAGTTTGGCTGCAGGCATCTGCCGCTTATTTCGGATAGGATCCTACTCGTTCCTTACGGAGACACCAGTTCCGGGATTTGAGTACCGAGTTTCCATCTCCTATACCTACAGATTCCAAGCCAATGCTGTGAGGTCTGTATCCCCATTTTGGAAGGAATAGCACAAAGGATTTCACACTGATTGAAATAATTTGCATCATTAAAGCTGTCCCATTCTCACTTGCCAGCCAGCACTTAATTAAAGCTTGGCAAGCCGGTCAGCGATGTCCCGAGGCGAGTTTAGCTAAAGCCGGAACTTTCTCTCATTCGTTCTAGTAGGCGCTGGTTCATACCAGTTTACGAGAAATTCTAGCTACTTTTTATGGTGTTTTCTTTGGTGAGAAGTTTAGTAAGCTAAGTTTTTTGTTAAAAAGTTTAGATTTTCAGCTATTGATTCTGGTCGAAGTAGTTTCTAATTTATAGTTAATTATATTAGACGTTGTAGTACATTCATATTAATGTGCTTACGGTTTTTCTAGTGGATGATCGGACCATTAAACAGAACATCTTTAAAAAAATGGTTTTCCCATACATTTCGGTCAAGAAGTCATAATCGCTTCGTAGTAGGAGCGAATACGGACGACCACGGGAAGAAATGGAGTGGTCCATTCTAATATCTAAGCCGGAAACACAATGGCTATTATTTTGCTAAAACATCTCATCAGCAAAGCAACCAAATATAGAAGGTAGGTAGTAGCTTTTGACCATCAACTGTAAAAGTAACCGGCAATCCAACAAAATTGTGTAATAATGATATTTACGGCCGCCTGTAATAACCGTGCCTTGTCTAAATGTCAGTTAAAGCACCTAACATAATGTTTAGCAACAGTCAATTTAACGGTAGACTTAACGGAATTTTGTAATTCGTACAATATTTTGATTTGGGAATACTATTGTCTTGTTATTTGATTACTTTATTTTTTGAAGATTACCGTGAGATGATGTTTATTTAAATAACTACGTATCGTTCGTACCTACTTATGGGCTATTTCTGTAGATTAAACCTCTGGAGAAGGAAGACATAATATGTATAATTCACTTTACAAATATACAGGGTGTTACATAAGTAAGAATACATTTTTAAAACTCTTAAGGGGGTTGTTTAGACCTCTATGGGACCAACATCGAAATCGCGAAAATAAAAATCCCATACATATTTTAGCTCGAGTCGATTTGTAGAGTAAAGAACATAATTTTTTTTTCGCGATTATGATATTGGTCCCATAGTGAAAGTTGTTGAGTTTGATGGTCTAAACCACCCCCTTAAATGTTTATTTGTAGTTTTGTAACACCTTGTATACCCCTGTGGGATAATGGTGTTAGTGTATGTATGTACCTATGTACATAAAAATATTTAGAATGAATAAAATATACATAGATGCCCAAAGGCCAAAGAATACCATCAAAAAGATTGGTATGATCACAGAGAATTTTTGTATATCTGTAAGAAAAAAGGCTATTAAAAAATCAAATAGAAGTAATTCCTTTAAACCAGAACATAAGCAGTAAAATACGAAGAAAACATACAAGAGGCACAAAATACACCCAACGAGACTGTCCACGAAGGAAAAATAAAAAAATTATCATGGCGGATAGATATAACACTTCATTTATTTAAAACAGTAGGTACATAACTGATCAAATCAAGAAAACGTACAATAAAAACATTAGACAATAATCATTGACAGGATGACCGAGGACTGAATGCTGACTACTAGTAGGTAAATTTAAACCCATTGATCCTTCTATCTCTCTATCAGTTACCAACCATTAACAAATTTGAGTGCCTACTAATAATTCCAACCAAACTATACTATTATCTAAAGAAATATTAAAAGCCAAGCGTGATGAGATGATGCAATATAAAAGAACTCTCACACTTATTAAATATTAAAATCGATAATTAAATACGGCAATTAAAGTGCCCAAGAGTCGATGTAGATATACTCGTTCAGATATCGTTCAGTGGAACACGCTGGCCGGTTAGCCATCATCCATATACTACGTTATGTTTAAGGGGATATAATTCGGAGCGCGCTCCATACCTCGCAAAAAGATCAGACCGATCGGAGCAAAAAACAAATCAACTCTTGCATACATTTGAATCGAGTAGGCATTGCAGTTTAGTATGGAACAGCTGATTTTATTTTTGTTCCGATCGGTTTGCTCCCATAGTAAAAGTTGTTCAGTTTGGTGGGTATAAATCATATTTAATTACTTGAAGACATTTTGAAGATATTTTTTTGTAGATCCTTTTAAAAACATGCGTAAGCCGAACTTAACTAAAATCTGGGTCGGATTCTGCAAAACGAAATGAAATAGATTGGTTACGTAATAAATGAACGTCCCCTCAGCCGTTCACAAGAGTTTATTTTACACACACATGCAAAGGACAAGTGAAAGCAAGCTGATCACGCGATCCAGAGTCAATGGGAACGTTTTTACTACCTATGTTCAATCGGCCTGTGAAAACCTTTACCTATATAATTCTGAACAGGGCGTTAGGGCACAGAATAGGTAATAGTAATGTATAGTTCTGTCTGTTAGGGTAAATAAACTGTTGCATTATTTTTAAGGGTGATTATACCCATAACAACTTTCCTTAAGATACCTATAGGAAATTAGCATAAAAATTTTGGAATTTCCAAACTACATAAATGCAAATCGAACGTTTGTATGAATAGTAGATTTTTTGTTGGCAAATTTCCCATTTATGTTCCTTTGAGGAAGTTATTCAGTATCATGAGAGTACATTGATATCGTTGCATGATTACAATCGTACATTAAGGTAATGCAATTGTCTACCCACAAACTAATAAGAGGATAACACCCTATATACAGCGTAAAATTGATATCATTGGCATCCTTTTAAAGTAAGAAGTCTACCCATCAAACTGAACAACTTTTACGGAAGCAAACGAATCTGAGCAACAAAAAAATCTGCTGTCCCATATAATACTAAACTGCACCCGCCGCCGCTGCCTACATGACTCAAATGTATGGGACAGCTGATTTTTTTGCTCCCATTGGTTTGCTCCGATAGTAAAAGTTGTTCAGTTTGATGCGTAGACTCTTAGTTGAAAAGGATGCTAATGATACCAATTTCACCCTGTATATGACGATTTCTCATTGCCGATTTTCACCAGGTATATGGGTTGAATGGGGAAGACCGAGATTGTTTGATATCGTTTTCTTCTTGTTGGGGTGCCATCTCCTATCGAAGGTTGGCTGTCATTTTATTTATCGAATTCGACGATTTTCATAGTCAATAGTGACCCGCCTCAGCTTTGCTGTGGTTGTGCCACCTATCGGGTCCGAAACTATCGAAAGAGAGCTAAAACTAGGTAGAAACTTAAATAGAAAAAAAAGGAGAATTAAATGAAAATGAAAACAAAACAAAAAGGCAAATGAGTCACCATTTACATCGAGCACATCTTCTACTCTGAAGAAATATTCGAGACTGCTGCTGTCTTGTGAGAGAGTCCAGGATGCTGGCAGCAATTACTTGCTGCTTGCTGGATAGTAATGGATATCCGTAACAATAAAATTTTATATTTGTTGGATGAATGATAGTTCCGTATATTGACGTAAAATACTATGGACGTGTATACTAATATAATATTGGAAATGCTGAAATTGCTCGCTTGCGCGTCGTCGGCTGTTCAAACAAAGACTGTCTTTTGGTTCGGACACTTTTGACCGCGGACCCTACGGCTACGTCCTGTTGCCTAATGGTTCCGGATTATCATAAAATATGTTTCTTTCTTCCTAAGACTACATACACGTTTACCCAATAATTAATTCAATTCAATTATACTTTATTGCAAACCAAAATAAAGATATGAATAAAGGTAAATAATTACAAGTAGTTAGGTTAAAAAAGGCGGTATTAAAAACTGGGATTGAAACCAGTTTTCATATTCTTTATGATTCTAAAGGTTACAGGAAAATAAGTATAACTTTGAATTAATTATAAACTTCCTCTGCGCTGTGCTGGTTTTATATGCAACTAGAAAATACAGGACTCGTTGCAAACGCCTTTGAACAGCTGTAACTCCTAAACCTACTGGAGTTATGCAGGCAGTCCTGGTCCATCCCCATCACAGAGATGCTCTACACCCTAGCCTAGTCTACACCCTATGAATACCTAGTCTACACCCTATGAATACTGAATCAGCCTTACAGCTGATGGTTACCAAAATTCCTCTTATCTCTTATACTAAAGTGACCCATGATAGGCATGTTGAGCCTACGGATCCGAAAACATGAAACATTAGGTTATCTATGCTAAAGGTAGGTACTATTCATATATTTATTGCAATCTCATGAACAACTTTTGATCTACATCTGTTAGGTACCAACAAAATGTTCGAAGAACGTCGGTAAGGTTCCAATACAATACAAAACGGTGCGACCTTCGTGTCGATTCGATCACGATTCACGAGTCGACCCGTTCTTTGTGGTCAGTGCGATATTTCGAATACTTTCACTTTACTATGGTTCTGTTGCGTAGTCTTTAGACGGCAGACTATTTGTAGGTCGTAGTTAGCCTTCGAAGCCGAGGGTTGCGGGTTTGAATCCCGCAAAGGGTAAATTATACAAAGCGCAAACTTAAGAGAATATTATTCTGAGAGCGAAAATGCGCGCTGCATACAAACGTACTATGGTGATATTTTCAATACTAACCAATTAAAGTCAATGAAATTTTGCAGAAACAATCTAGAAATATACAGTATTTTCGTTAAAATATACAGTATCAATGCTAGGATTAATTTAAGATTTGTATGGAAATCTTTGAAGCACTGTAACTTGAAAACTATAAATTTTAACGAAAATCTGACTCCATACAAGCATAGAATTTTTTTTTTAGAATGTTTCTGCAAAATTTCATTGACTTTAATTGGTTAGTATTGAAAATATCACCATAGTACGTTTGTATGGAGCGCGCTCCGAATAATATACCCTTATATACGTTACTACATACTTATGAGAGTGATTCAGACCATCAAACTAGGGTAGTTTGATAGTTTGGAGCACCCATTTAAGTATGTAACGTATCCCTGTGTACGAGTCATCCATAGATCTAAAACCAGGAGCGAGCGAAGAAACACATGATTTTGCCGCCCTTTAACGTGCCGCCCGGGGCGTGACAAGATTCTGGTAGCAATTGGGACTATAATCTGCTGTGACAAAATCATGCTTCAGGAGTGCGATTTTTGAAAGTCAAATCAGCAGTAGAAAGATGCTTCTCTCCATTGTAATTTTGACATTTTCAACTGCTGAGCTCAGCGAAATAGATTCAAAAATCGCACTCCTGACCGTCAATCTGGAACGATGCTCTTTGGTTTCTCTATGGAACGACCATCGAAATCACAAAAAAAACAGCTTTTCCATAGGTACTGAACTGTTTTTCGCGATTTCGATGTTGGTCGAACAGAGTATGTTGTTCAGTTTGACGGTCTGATAAATTTCGTAATATTTTATCGTGGTACGGAACCCTGCATACGCGAGTCCGACACGCACTTGGCCGATTTTTTATTTTTATAACAGAACTGTGATCGATCACCGATAGCAAAAAAATAAGAAATGACAAAAGTTGGTCAAATCTATAAAAACTGTTGACCTACTAATCGTTTTTCGTGTTAAATTTAATTGCTTAACGTAATTGGTGGTTCCCATCATTTTCTTTCTAAATTATAAAACTTGTTTGGTCTATAGCTAGACCGATTATACCTACAGGGTGTAAGGTATATAAAAGGGCCACATAGTAAAATAACTTTTACTATGGGGCAATTCAATCAGAACAAAAAAAAAATCAGCTGTCCCATACGTTTGAATCGAGTAGGTATTGCAGTTTAGTACGGGACAGCAGATTTTTTTTGCTCCATTATGTATATATATATGTGGTTTAAACGTTAATGATACTTTTCCTTACACCCTGTATACATACTCGTTATTATAATTATGCTGACACTTTTTTAAGGGGATGATCAGACCGTCAAACTGAACAACTTTCTCTATGGCACCAACAACGAAATCGCGAAAACTGCTGTTCCATACGAAACTGCAAACCTACTTGGGCCACATGTATGGGACCACTGATTTATTTTCGCGATGTGTGAAAGAGGGGTCGGTCACGTACAGACTATGAATGGGAGACTCACTATTGGAGATGTATCGATCCAATGTGAGTGGAATAGTCGAGAGGAGAACTTACCAGCTTACCACGAACAAATAAATGGTCTTCTCCTCAAAGGACAAGTGCGTAGCATCCTCTACCGACGAAAACGTATTAAGAGATGTATGAAATTGGATGAGGCGAGAGAAGTAGGTATGTTGGAATCGTAAGGTAGTCTCGCCTAGTGGGATAGTGGCCTGAGTATAATATCCATCAGAGCCTATATACATCCCACTGCAGGGCACATGCCTACCCTCAGGGAGGGTGTATGGGCGTTAGTTCACCACGCGTGCCCAAAGCGGATGCTAATGCGGAGTATAATATGTATGTAGATTATAATATAACCAAAGATTTGGTTTGGTCTTACGACTAGAGCGCAGCAAAGACCAAACATAATCTTTGATTATAACATTACTGAAACTAGTCCGTAATATTGTAAGATCTGGATGCAATTAAGGGTATATTATTCGGAGCGCGCTCCATACAAACGTACTATGGTGATATTTTCAATACTAACCAATTAAAGTCAATGAAATTTTGCAGAAACAATCTAGAAACAAATTTTTATGCTTGTATGGAGTCAGATTTTCGTTAAAATGTATAGTTTTCAAGTTACAGTGCCTCAAAGATTTCCATACAAATCTTAAATTAATCCTAGAATTAAAACTGTATATTTTAACGAAAATCTGACCCTATAGAAGCATAGAGATTTGTTTCAAGATTGTTTTTGCAAAATTTGATTGACTTTAATTGGTTAGTATTGAAAATATCACCATAGTACGTTTGTATGCAGCGCGCATTTTCGCTCTCGGAATAATATTCTCTTAAGGGGAGGCGCGACGCAAAATAAGTTGGGAAACAAGATTTTTCAATCCGCTACGTAGCCCCAGCAACGTCCTATGTTGAAGTCCGTACCCGTACCCCTCTGGCAGACCCTAGGTCGTTTTTTTTCTATGCACGTCATTTTAGAACGTTGTCTTTTTCTTGTGAAGATATTTTGGTTCCTCTTAATATATTTTGCCAGTAGGTATGTTAAAGGGCTGTTTAGTGCTGTGGTGCAGATCTGCACGAAAACTGCAGTTTTATTGTGTCGGGATTGCCGCATACGAGGGGTTAAAATATAGTTGGTACTTTAACTATTCTTTCATGTTTATGTAGTAACTGGCAGCACTTGTTTGGAACCCTTCGTGTTGGTTAAACACGTAATGTTTTTTTTTATTTACGTCACCGACCATCATAATCATTAGTAAACAATGAAGTGGCCAATTATCTTTTATTAGCACTTGCATTTCCAGTTTTTTACTCTCCTTGTTACATCGATGTTTCGACATCAAATGTTATATCATTTTCATTATAACATCATTGATAAAATTTTAAATAGATATGCGTTTTTAAGATAGTTGGTTCAGAGGTTAAAATATTAAGGTAAGTGAATTGGTAAAGTAGCACATAGGTATTACCACCATTTTTTTAAATATTTTCTGTATGGCTAACTTTGATACTAATGAAGAATTGGGTAGAAAATGATCCCTTCACTATTAAAAGTGTGTTAGAATTCTGCAGGGGTAATTATGTTTTTTAAATCGTTGTCTAGATATAATAATATAAGTCTGGACCACCCTGAACTACTTACTACACTACTACTACCACTACTTACTTATATTCTTGTTTCTTTAATGAAGACTTGGTAATCTGTGTTACAATATTTATAGGTAAGTACCTATTTATTATTATTTTAAATTGTATGGAAACAATTAATACTTAAATGAGTTCATTTAGAAATACATAGAAAATTGAAATTGAAATGGAAGTATTTATTGTGTATAGAGCTGCTTTAGTTCGGTGGAATAGGTAGATAGTACTTATTTTTTGGAAAAAATTTGTCCGGTATAGTAGATTACATACTGAGGACAGGAAAGTAAGAAAGGTCTCAGACTCATGTAATCGGCTCGGCTTCGCCTCGTCAACAAACATGTGATCTGAGGCTTTCTTATTTACTGTCCGAGGTTAGTATACCTACTATTTTTCTCCTCGATGGAGGTGGAAAGCGACAACTTCGTTTAGCGCAGCGGGAGAAAATATATTTATACTTATTATGTTTAAGTTTTATACCTACTCATAGAAAAAAAAGGAAAAGGACCGGGGTCTCTATGGGTAGGCTCCATTTAACTGTGAGGTTAAATATTTCCTTTGCTGAATTTTAATGTCGCTCAGTTACAGAAACGCTCATTAAAGTTAATCCTCCATTAAATTTCTTGCTGTCACTTTTTGTCTCGTTTGCGTAGTAAAAGCTAGCAAGAGATTTAATGGAGCATTAACTTTAATGAGCTTTTCTGAAACTGAGTGTACCTACTTACTCGTATTACATACGACATTAGATTGTCACTTTGTACATAAAAGAGCAATTTAATAATTGTTCTCTTTTAAATGCCTATTATAATGATCCATTAACAATGAGCGAATAGTTACTTAACTTGACGATTAACTTTAATTACAGATAGTTAACTAAGTGGAGGTTAAAACATAATATCTTAAAATATTCATTCGCAACGTCACGCATGCGCCTCAGTTTTTCGCATAATACCCAAAAGGAAAGAGCTCGCATTGTTTGAACTCACCTTGAGCAGGAACCGGCACTATGGCGCTCCAAATAACAAGAAATATACACAGAAACATGTTGACAAATCCTCTTTCAGAACTAAACCACCACAGCACCACACATCACTTCAAAAACAATTCAAATATCGAATCACAATAGCGCGCGAAAGTAAAAGTTTCCCATTTGAATTTCGCACGCACGTTCTGAAACTTGTACGCTGCGTGTATCGGACATGAGCTCGCGACGGACTGTCATGGCTGCCGAGCGCGGCTTGCCCCCACTTCGCGTCCGCCTTTCACCGTTACAATTTGTAACCCAAAGCCCGAAACCCAGCGTTGAGCAAGGCTGTTTAAAGATTGACATTCAACAAAAACAGGCCGCTTGCTTGTACGGAAATAGACAGTTTAGTATGTCTTGGGAGATCTGTTGACAGGGCCAAATAAGGAGGCATTGTTAAGTTTCTAACATCACGGTATTCACGGTCGCCGGTCTGCAGTAGCAACCCGTGCTTTGATATTTTTTTGGTTAATTCCCAGAAGTACCTTTTGACAGTACATCTGAAGGGACTAATGGGATATTTTCTTCCCATTAGATCCTCTGCTACATACCAAAGGAACTACTGGGACTTAATGTTGTCCCTTAAACCCTTTGTCATTGTGATGGCGCTAACGGAATATAACGCGACTCTACGAGAAGTGCTCAAACACTGGCGATTGTTTGCAATAATAAAAAAAAAATTAACTATATACTTAGCTATGTGTACATTATTTAAACATTTAAGAGGTTAAAGGGTCAACATTAAACATTAAGTCCCAGTAGTTCCTAATGGGAAAAAAATGTCCCATTTGTACCTCCAGAGGAACTGTCAAAAGGTATTTCTGGGAATTCACCTTTTTTTTTCATAACATTTGCAGCGGCGTTTAGCGGAGGAAAAGAGTTCAACGCGGATGTCACGCTTGGCATTTTAGGATTATCCTTTTTATAATATGATACTGAACAACTTTTCCAAAGAAACATAAGTAAGTATAGGAAATTAGCAATACAAATAGACTTTCCATACTAAATAGTTGATCGAACGTTTGTAGTATGAAAAGTTGATTTTTTTTCGAATTTTCCCTTGCTCCTTTGGGAAACTTGTTCACTATCATGCCTCCTAACCATTGAAGTAATGCAACTGACGACGTTACACCCTTTATAGGGCCTTCTATATTTTTTTTTTTAAGGGGATGATCATACCATCTAAAAAACTCTAGCACATTAAAATTACCTAGGTACCTTAAATTGTACCAGGAAATTGAATTGTTTTGCAATTAAATAAAATGTAATAGATAATCATGTCTTTTTTTCAATAATCTGTTGTGATCTGGGTATTGCGTGTGATTTTTTTGTACCTAAGTTCTTTTACTTATACAAGGTGTTACAAAAATACAAATAAACATTTAAGGGGGTGGTGTAGACCATTAAACTGAACAACTTACACTATGGGACCAATATCGCAATCTCGAAAAAAAAAATGTATGTTCTATACTCTACAAATCGACTAGAGCTAAAATATGTAGGGGATATAAAATTATTTTTTTCGCGATTTCGATGTTGGTCCCATAGAGAAAGTTGTTCAGTTTGACGGTCTAAACAACCCCTTAAGAGTTTTAAAAATGTATTGTTACTTATGAAACACCCTGTATAATACCAATCTAGAGTTTTACTATAGGTAGCATGTACAACAGCTGGATTGAATAAAGGTTGTACCTACTTACTATTATTATAACACCCTAATGTACCACCTATTTAACGCAAATAAACAATTTCATTTCGCTTGAGGAAATTTCTCAAATTCAGGACCTTTTGACAGCAAGATGACTCGTGGTCGTGGGACATAATGATGACGAGGAAGCAACCTCAGATCAAAGCAAAATTAATCGATAGCAACAAAGCGTTTAGTTGAAGCACACAACTACACTTGGTCCATACAAACTAGCACACTTGTCTGTCATCTCGGCACATATTATTTGATATTGACTTAATTTTCTGGTTTGAAAATCCCTTAATTTCACTTTGATCTAAGGAAGAAACTAAGAAATCGGGTGTACCACATAATCCGCGAGTTTCCAACTAGTCAAATTAACAACTCTTTATAAACGTCAAAACGCGTGCTTCGTATGAAATATTGCACAGTATGAATAGAATGCGAATTTACATTGTATGAAAATAAATTGTTTAGTTTTTTTGTAGGTGTGTAAGATATAGATATTTAAAAAACGACCTTTTAGACACAAAATTATTTATTTTGCCATTACACATATACATGTAATATTAAATAGACATCAATATTTAAGTTCTTACATAATAATTTTAGTTGATCGATAAATATACTGTAAAATTCATTACCTTTCCAATTCCCTCTTAAAGACACATGGTTTGTCATGGCCACTTTAATTTTGATCTTAAATCACTCTCTTTAAGCATATACCTAATAGAAACTACTTAATGCGAATACAGTTTGGTATCTCTTTAAGGTAGGTTACCCATTATGATAGTTTTATAAATGCAAATAAATATAACGATAAAAAAAACAGTAAATGTAATGAAAAAAGAAGAATAAAAGATAATAAAGTAATTTAAGAATAGTTCCTCCCTTTTTCACAAAGAACATTTTAAGATTTTTAAGTTTGGAACGAAGTTATAGAAAAAAGTACTTAAGAGGAAAGACGAGTTCCGTTTAGTCCATACAAACGTATTCCCCTGTTTCCTCCCTGGAGCCCTGGATATGACACTAATGCAAATTTAACCATACAATCTATGTTACCTCTGCCATGTCCCTTTGTTTTGTTATTTTCCATAAATTAATTACTATAAGAACTAGGAATCTTCGAATCTTACTATTATAAAATCGGAAAAGTCGTGAGGAATAAAAAAGTAGCGGTTCACTTCATATTAATTCAAATAACCACTCGAAGGCGCGATTTAAATGACGTGTGGCGCCATCTATTGACAAGTTTGTTTGTTTGTTCGCGCATCACGCAAAAACTACTGAACCGATTTTGATGAAACTTTTTTTTGTTTGATAGCTTATGATCTGACTTAAAATCTGGTACTTATATAATTTGTGCGGACGAAGTCGCGGGAAAACACTAGTATGACATAAAACTGTTCTTTTTCTGGACAAATATCAAGAAGATTTGAAGATAATTTTTATATGTAAAAAATAATAGGAAAACATACAGACATAGCCAAAGTCTTTCTCATATTATTCTTGAAAGAATTATTAAATTCGGTTTAGTTTTGGAGGAGGAAACAGGGGAACACGAAATCGTGATTTCGTCCATTGTATGTAGTTAGGTAAAAATCAGTCTGAACTGCAGTTGTCACTTTCGCTCTTTAGCTCGATTGCTCGGGAACAATGCGATAACAACAGATCTGTTAAATACCTTTTCTTAAAATTTCTTGCAGACTGCCTTTCCTCTTAACAAATTATATGAAATTAAAAGCACAGACACATTTGCTCACGACTATATTCCCCGAGGGCGTAGTCAGAGATATTCTGAAACCTCAGAACATCCACGTTTCACTACTACTGGTGAAACATGGATGTTCTGTGGAACACAGTTAAAAGAATAAATATTAAGAATACGATAGAATCTACTTAAAATTATAGTAAAGAGTACAATCTCACTATACGTCATTTAAAACTTGCAATTTTCCAACGGAATTATTCATACATTTCACGCACAGTCAACCGATTTGAAATGTAGAACTTTTTCACAGCGAAATAGTTGCAGTTATGTATAACAAAAGTATAATACAGGTGATTGTGAAAAGGTTCCAAGTCGACCAACATTTCAAATTGGGTGACTAAACAAGGTTAACTCCATTGTTGTCCGACAATCTGTCTCATTGGAAATTTTCAAACTGTTAAAAGTCCATATATTTTTTTGTAAATCGTTCATAATAAAAATTGTATAAGTAAATTTTATATAAATAAATACTCGTTTTAAGATTAGCTGTTCAGTGGACAAGACAAGACGGTTGGGTTTGCTTTGATACTATTTAGATTAGACCCACTACTTAATTTACCACTGAAATTTAAACAATATCTAACAATGATGTCAAAACCGGTGTCAGCGAATTCCCACAAAACCTTTCGATTTAATCATTACGAAAAATTAGATTAGTATTTCATAAACAAGGCCATCTCTTGACGGGTGATTTTTAAATTTTTTGGTTATGTACAATTATATTCCTTGACCCTTGACCAAACGACACGAGCAAGATTATAGCCAGCTAGTTTTGACATTATTTACGTACCATGCAACTACTTTAAAACGTCCCAGTGGCAGGAGTTACAAAAAGTTCTGTGAATTATACCTATCATATAAAATATACTATACTAGACGCATATTCTTAAAAAAAACATCTAGTTCATGTATACACATTCACCAATGGATCAGGGTGTCTTAAAATAAACTTTTATAGTATTCGAAAATTGTGCCACAGTAGTTACTTTTTATTCAGAAACTATAATTGGTAGCGAAATTCAAATAAAGGAATGATTAAAGTAAGCTTCATAATATGATTATTTTATATAACATGTTGAATTTAATAAAATGTGAAAAAAAAACAATTTTTATTGATTGGTTATTGGTTAACTAATCATTAGTATGATAAACAATTTAAAAAAAATTGGCAAAGTTTTTCAAACTGCCTCAACATGAATCCTGCTCTGATTGTCCAGTAATTAAAATTACGCGGCTCTGTTCGTAAACATACATAGACAAGTAGAATATATTTTAATTAGACATTTTTGTTATACAAGTACGAAATAGTGTACAAACATTAAAATATCGCTCCTGTATTATAAGATTTAATTTAGTTTGTTAACGCGCTGAGAAATAGAGCATTAAGTATATATTTTTTATTATATACTACATACCTTTCTTAACTAAATGAAAAACTGGTCCAATAAAATTCTTTTCTCTTTAGATACAGTCTTCAATTTGATTATAGTTAAATATTAGTACATTAGTATTATAAATAGTTATGTAAGTATAAAATAATGTGTAATTAGGAACTGGAGACAGGAAATTAAATTTTTAATATATTATGTTTATTTTCTTAACACTACTAGTTTTTAATTACTAAATAAGGGTATATTCAGACAATTAAACTAAACCACTTTTCCCGAGAAACATGGGTCGAAAAACGAAAAAAGTTATTTGGACCTTCCGTTCCATACGAAACTGCGGATCAACCGATCGTTGTTTAGATTCACCCTTAAAGTTATGTTAGTAATTAAAAACGAATGGTGTAAAAAACATTAGTATTTTTTATTAAATTACTAACTTAATATAAAAAAAAGTTTGCAGTCGCCAGATATACATATTGTAATAAATAATGGTGTAAGTTTCGAAGAATCCATATAGAAATCAAAATGAACAAATATTTCGAAAAAGAAATAGGTTTTATGATAGTAGTAATAATATAAATACATATCTAATATTGTGCGTTAAAGGTTTATGGACATAAGTATCGTATTCCAAAATTTTAATATAATCGGATTAAAACCCTATAATTACAGTATAAAGAGCTAAAAATACATTTGGATATTTTTTGATACCTACTGTACAAACTTGTCTTGATTTGAGTTTGACCTTTCTCTTTTAGGCACACGCAGGGTTAAATAATCTTAAACATTTGCTAGACATAGTAGAGTATTGTTATTAATTAATTTAATTAACAATGAAATGTTTTCATTAAGAAATAATAACAACCTATAATTTTCCAAATCTTCATAAATTAAAATTAAGTAAGTAAGTACCTACCTTTCTATTCGAATCGTTAAAAATGGCATATCAAAATACTTTCATATTTAACATTGTTTCCATGTATATTTATTTTACTTAGCAAAAGACAAACAAAGTCACCAACGCATGAAACGTTTTTCGAAATAAATCAGTAAAAACGTATGGTTTTTAAGAATAATATTATGCTATTTTTAGATATTTATTTAAACAATACAAACCTAATAACATGGTGGATGAAACTTACATCTTTGTAAAAATCATTGGCATCGATCGTATAGGTTTTGATGGTGGCCAAAATAAAAAAAATAGTAGAGGGTACTGACTGAGATATTGCCGTACAATTATGTTATCTTGAAAAGAGAAGTCTGATATCGATATATATATGTCTCTCGTTATTATATGGGGATAATTCTCAGCATTTTGAAACTTACATTTTTATATCTAAATAATTTTCACCAGTAAATAATATTCGTTATAATTATTTTATAAATATAACATTCAATAAGTATCTTATTCTAAATATGTATAGTTTAGGTAACAATAATGTTGTTATTACATAATGTACAAAATCATGTATAAAATGTTCCTTAAAATGTAACAATTTATAAATTTAAATAATTATAAAAAAAAAATCTATAAAAGTTTTTAAAATTAAATAAATCTTGCTTCTCTTTGTAATAAAAATACTAGAAGAAACAAATAAAAGTTAAACTCGTAATTTAAGGATAAATAAATTTTCCTTAAAAATGTAACGATTTAGGTAAATTCTATAAAAGTGTTCAAAATTTAATAAAGCTTGCTTTTGTGACAAGAAATATTCTAGTGGAAACAAATAAAAATTAAGCTATAATTTAAGGGCCGTCGCAGAATGATTTATTTTTACCTGGTGTCGTCATATTCATTAAACATTTTAAAACTCTGCTAATCAATAAAATTCTACGATGGTACCGAAATCGAAAAATAAAAAAAGTATATTAGGTACCAAAATATAGATGAAGACAGTAATAAACATAACGTTAAGTAGGTACATTAAACGATAAAAGTATATTTTTTTAAAAAGGTTTTGCTTCATATACCACAAGTATTTAATTACTAACATTTATCTTAAAGGGTGTATTCAGACAATGAAACGACACAACTTTCCCTAAGAAACAAAGAGTCGAAAAACGAGAAAAATTTGTTGACCTCCAAATGGCGAATCATCCGATCGATCTTCTATGGAAGGTTCCTTAGTACTTTAAACCTAGTGATGTAGGTATAACACAATATATATGTGTGCTACGAGTAAACAAAATGTGTAAGTGTGTGTATGTTTGCTAATAGAGTTACATTACAACATGTAAGTAATAATTAGCGGATTACATTCAACATTAATATATTAAAATATGATTATAAAAGAAAATACATTTGGAATTTTCCATTAACATCCCAATGGGAAACAGCCACGAGAATATGTAAATTATGTCTGTGAATATTATGTAGTTAAGTGGGATCACACACGATGACGCATTGACGGAGTGGCAGACGTCAGTCCATAGAAGCATACGCGGTGCGTCAATCCGTCACCGCGTGTGCTTCTACGTGCGGTTTCATACAACTCCTTGCTTCACAAATGACGGACTGACGTTTTCTGCTCCGTCAGTGCGTCATCATGTATGGTATGAACGCCACGTGAACTGACTATAATAGAATAATTACAGAGCCTCCCCGGGTGACGAAACCGGAGAGTTCATCTGGCGCACCCTGGACAGTCAGCCTCGATACTACTGCTGATTGGCTAATTTTCCCACTAAAGCATGAGATATAGTAGCTATGATGAGGGGAAAAAAGAAGAATAATATAATCATATTTTTAGTTGGATGCAGCGTCACAATAAGTTCCGGGAAAAATGGTGTTGGCATTTGATACGATAACAAACTAATTATCTACCTACTTCGTAGGTATTCTCGCATTTGAGCTGCAGGTTTCATAAATTCTACAAAAGTCGCACCATATGATTTTTGTCTTAGAGCTCTCACACACGATGACGCACTGACAGAGCGGCATGAAACTGCACGTAGAAGCACACAGGATGCGGATTGACGCACCTACGTGCTTCTGCGTGCGGTTTCATACAACTCCTTGCTTCACAAATGAGGGACTGACGTCTGCCGCTCCGTCAGTGCGTCATCGTGTGTGATCCTACTTAAATGGTAGGTTTTGTAAATAAAATACTTTATATTTCATGTATACTTAGGATTCTTTTAGGTATAAAATGAAGGTATTACAATAATAGTTAGAAGTGTTCGTAGAGTCACAAACAACGTCAACGAAAAATTTGCCGGTTAGGTTGTGAATAAAGCTAACATCACAACAACATTACACAAGCTATCATAGAATTTCAAATTAAAAAAAGCTTAGATCGTTAAATATATTTCTTTAAATTATCTGATTGACTGATTTGATTTTACATGCATTAAATAGCATTTACGACGTTTTGGTTACGTGATTATCGTCATTTTTGACAAAATATGTAAGTATGTGTTTTAAGCCCACTACATACATACGGAATGGCGTAACGGAAACCTGATTCGGAATCACAAATCAGGATTGCAGATGCAATCCACACACATACATTTTTTTCGATCCAGAATAACAATAGACGCCAGTGGTTGATTTACGCCAGTTACAATCATG
This sequence comes from Agonopterix heracliana, assembly GCA_963693445.1. Lineage (NCBI taxonomy): Eukaryota > Metazoa > Arthropoda > Insecta > Lepidoptera > Depressariidae > Agonopterix > Agonopterix heracliana. The sequence goes on from OY856307.1 coordinate 1,115,460, forward strand.
ATTCCGTATAAATGCATGTGGTGGGCACTAAACTACCCAGTGGCGCGCGGAGTCCTCTCACAAGGCACTTCTACCTATTATTTAATGTTCTGTGGCTTACGATGACTTAAGTCTTAAGCCGTTTAATATTAAAAAAATACTTCTTGTAAATCTTTATTTTACTTACCACGGTAATAAATCTGCTTATTACAAAATATAGTAAAATGTTATTCTTCTAAAATCTCTCATTCTCTTACTCATTCTATTTTGAAAATCCATATTGTCCAAATTAACTCCAAATGTATTTTAAGATATGATTAGTTGTGTACCTACTCGGTATGAATGGGGTGATATTGAGAGAAGAGTGAAAGCAGGAAATAGGGTAAAAGGAGCTCTGCATTCTTTTGTGAAAAGCCAACACGTGTCCAAAAAGGCACGGAAGGTAGTTGCCAGCTTTATGTACCTACCTACCGTACCATTATGAACTCATAATGAAGTGTTAGTCCCGACATTGATGCATGGAAGTGAATTTTGAGTATAACAGGAAAAGCACGAAAGTAGGATCAACGCCGTAGAAATGCGCTCATTGAGAAGTAGGTTTGTGTGGTGTGATATAACTGTGATGGACAAATTGAAAAAATATTATAATTAGAGAACTTTGTGGCCTGAAAGAGGATGTAGTGACAAAGAATACAGAGAAAGTTATATTGACATGGTTTGGTCAAAATATGGAAAGAATGGATGAGAGCAGATTAATGAGAGCAATCTATTGGAAGGGGGCGGCCTAGACCTAGACGTACATATACGGACCAAATTGGTGACGTGTTTAAAAAGGGCCATGTTAGATCTACTCGAAACCGACGAGCATGCATGAAAGGACTAATTAATTTGTAGGAAGCTAGAGAGCTTATTACTACAGACGTTTTGCGAATCCTGGTTCTGCGAACTGAACGTGGTATGAAGTACCTACTACAAACGTGGTATGTACCTAGGTACTGCAAACTTTATTTATATGTAGGTACTTCAACGTCGCCAACTAAATAGTTGAATTTAAAGAACAGTGATCCACTACAATCAAGGCTTATTTTCTAGACAGCAAAGCCATTTGACATTTCCATATGTATTATGTAAAATTTTATACTTTTCACATTTTCATGAAATTTTTAATCACAGCAGCACAGCTTTTTGTGAGCGGGATGAAAGGAGAAACTATTGGCTTTACTTTATGTTTAAGAAAATCTTTTGTCGCACTTTATATAGAAGGATATTGTTATATGCACACGAGCCACGGACTTCAAGTAGGTATCAAAGCTGTAAAATGTTTTTTGAGGTTATAAAAGTTACAGCTACAGCTATCATGTCATAATAATAAATGCTTAGACCGACAAGTTCCATCAGAAAGGCTCTTTCACATTTAGACCAAAAATTTATGAAACGCGGATGATTTTGTCTTTTGGGTTTAATATGTTTGCAATTTAATCAATGGAACCGCTAACTCCGTAATACTTAGAACTTCTACAAATTCCGATCTCTGTAAAAAAAGGGCTCATTAATTTCCAAGCGAGTACAGCATCTCATTCCGGACAGTATTCAAACACCTCGTGACGTGTTTCGATAGCAATCCTCTTCAATACTCGAGCACCCAAACTTCCTTATTTCTTGGCACAACGTAAACTGATCATAACTCCTGCGTCTCCCGAGACGACGAAGCTCCCCTCTGGTTGCCGCTCGAGTTGACTGCCTGATGCATTATATGAACGCGAACGTCAGCTGGCTTGTACTCCAATACGCGGCGGTGGCGGTGGCTAAAAGACCCTGAAAGGGTACTCTTGCAGCAGCAGTAGTTGAAAAGATGAGCGAATGCACGTCGGAAGCTCCTGTTGGCAGTGCTGTAAAGAAACGTTGAGACGACAGAGCGGCAGACACCAATCCAAGCGCAATGGTAGAACTTATTATCGGCGGTGGCAGGGTACTCATGGATTATGATGAGATAGGGCAGCCAGCCAATCACGTAGAGAATGAAAGCGGTGATGTTTATGTTGATCAACGAATTGTCGCGTTCATATTGCTGCGAGCGCTTGTACAGAGGGTGGATGTAGGCTTTATTCTTGATCCTCCTAGAGGCACAGATGAAGCAGTAAAAGGTCAGGATGGCCGGGATGACATGGAGCACGACAGTGGTGGTAACCCTGAAGTAGAAGTTGCCGTAGTGCAAGCGTTCGCAGTAGTCGTAATCAAGTTTGTAGAAGACTCCAAAGGCGGCGACTCCAAAGCCTATGCTGAATATGGTGATAGCTACTAAGCCGACGTGGATGGACATGAACATCTGGTACTCCGGGGGTGATCGTTTGATACGGTAGTACGTCTCGACGGATGCCAGCTGTGGAAAAATTAGTTTATGAGATAAACCCAGTTGCAGAAACGCTCATTAATGTTAATCCTCCATTAAATCTCGTGCTGTCACTTTTTGTCTTGTTGAACTAGTAAAAGCTAGCAAGAGATTGAATTGAGGATTATTTCTAATGAGCGTTTCTGCAACTGAGTTTAAGAGGACCTGCCAGCGCGCTCCATACATACGAAGTTTAATTCTATGTACTATTCTTGTACTATTTTTGTCTATTAAGTATTATAGTAGATAATCTTTATAAAAAAACATTCAATGATTTTTTTCTAAACACGAACCAGAAACGAATTACTCTGTGTTAATTATTAAGGAGTGTCTGTGGTTTGTCAGATTTTCATTAAAATGTATAGTTTCAAAGTTACAGTGGCTCAAAGACATTCCATACAAATTTTAAATTAATCCTAGTATTGAAACCCTATCTTACTGGAAATCAGACAAACCACAGCAAGGTCAGCAAGTACTATCATTTTAATAGTGGAGCAATAAAACTTAAAGTTTCTTTTGTTTTATCTTTTTCCTTTTTTTTCCCCTATGATTCTGAGCGATACATAATGTCTTCCATGTGTTGACACTTACCATGAAGAACAGAGTGTAGCAGTAGGTGGCTGATTCAGTCATGTACTGCAGGGCATGGCACACCTGCACGCTGTCCCACTCCCCTGACAGCAGGACCACGGCGGCGATGGGCAGCACTCCCGTGGTCATCACCAAGTCCGCCATACCGACCAATGCCAGAAAAACATTACCTGTTGGCAGAGAAGTGACATTTCTGTCGAGATAGAAGGACAAAGAAGACAAAATTTAAAAAAAAGAAAAATTTTAAATTAGCGACCCCAAAATCAGTTCTCATTCTCTTGCCCATTTTCCATTATCTATGGGGTCCGCGCAATATGTCATCCTCTTCCATTCATCTCTCTTAGCCGTCATTTCAGCACTCACTCCTTTTTGAATCAGTTCTACTACTATATCGATCGTTAAAAGTAACATTACTGTAGATGAATATAGCAATAATATTGTTAGTTAGGTATCGGACATCATTAGCAAGCCGCTTTTGATGTGCGATTGAGTTCTATTTATAGTATTTTTTTATATTAATTATAACGCCCACACGTGCTGCCGGCTCAGCGGCCGAGAATGTAGCCAGGCTGAAGCACGACAGGTACTCTAACCTGGAACCAATGTACGACTTTGTACCGGTCGCCGTTGAGACGGCTGGGCCGTGGTGCTCTGAGGCGAAAGGTTTCATCAGGGACATAGGACGACGCTTAAAAGAAAAAGGCTGCGACCCTCGTTCCGGCTCCATTTTGGTCCAAAGAATATCTTTGGCCATACAACGAGGGAACGCAGCTTCAATAATGGGCACATTTCCAACGGGGGACAACTCCCAGTAATGCTTATTTATCATATTCATAAACCTGTTTTTTTTTTTTTTTTTTGGTAGATGTATTATAATTTAGATTAGGTTTATAATTTTAATGTATTAGTACTTGTATATATTAGCTGTTTTCATGTTTATTTGTATATTAATTATCTTATCCCTCTGTGCAAAATAAAGTATATTTTTTTAATTATAATGATATTAGAGTTGATACTATTGAAATAAATAGTCCCTATCTGAAGATGAATAACAACACTATAATGATAGTACCTATTGCCACATTTGCCAAATTTCGATAGTGCTATTGAAATTCTTATATCCTTCGACAGTTACGCCTGCCACACACATGCGGAATTGCGAATTGAATAGGATTTCGTATAAATTGCGAAATCGAAATTCCGTCCGGACTCCGGAATAATTCCGCATGTATGTGGCAGGCATTAATCGGCTATGACGCGGCAATACTAAGGGATGCTTGCACCAATTAATATTTAAACTTAAATATCAAAGCGAAGACCAAAAAAAATCGTTGTTAAACATGTTTAAATATGCTTTCACTGTGATTAGTACCTACGAGCAGTGTGAGAGCGTCAGCTCAGCGGTGTGTTTAGTGTCAACTAAAAACGTTTTGCAAGCCACCCTGAATTTGTCTTCATATTTATGCACCTACGCATAATTATGTCTAAATTCGTAATTAATAACATTGTGAATTTATCTGATTCGCATTTATAAGACAATAGACTGACAAAATTAGCTAAGAATTTAGTAAGTAGGTACCTAAATTTTAATAGTATCTAGACGATAATAATGAACACAATTCACAGCACCGCAGCGAGTTTTCTAGTTTATTGAATTGAAAAGATTGCATGCTCTACATCCAGAAATAATGCTCCGAAAAAGGTATGACGTTTGACAGTTCATTCAGAAATAGAAAAATCCTACCTTATTCCGATAAACCCAGGGTAAACCAAAACCGGATATTCTTTGACTATTGCTTCATGGACGCAGTGCACGTATTAAAACAAATAAGTATTCTAATGACGCAAAAAGTTGTACCCAGTAGGCTCCAGTAGGTAATATAGAAATAATCTAGCCCATAAAACATCAAAATATACGTTATGATTTTAAATGGTTACGTATCCAAATAACAAAAGGAGGACATACTTTAAAAAAAAACATTATAATATAGACTGTCTGTATTCTACTGAAAATTATGCTTATAATATCTGGGGTTAAATCTTTTCTGCATATAACTGGGTCCATTTGAAGTAAGGTATTCGTAAAGTCAGCCAAGAAAGTGGTCTTCCAAGCTGATAAAATTACCCGTAAGTTTGAGTTTGAGGTTGTTTGCAGTAATTTGCTCGACCAATTTCTTGGCTTTAGGGTGCCTGTACAGTGATGCGCAGCTAGTTGGCGGAGCGGAGAAACGGAGTTTTATCAACCAATAAGGTCTTATTGGTTAATAAAACTCCGTTTCCCCGCTCCGCCAGGTAGCTCCGCATCAGTGGACAGGCACCCTTACTCTCGCTTTTTGATGACTTACCGACTCTCCTCAAAGGTTCTTCCACAAAGAAGGCGGCGACGAAGAAGCCGTTCATGGTGGTTCCGGCGCAGGCGAATATGACCATGAAGACCAGCCGTTCCACCTTGGGCCACTCATTGCTCAAGGTCACCGGGGAATACACGCGTGGTACCGTCGAATTTCCCGTATACGCCGTATACGGCACATTCATGAGACGGACTTTATCTGTTGGAGATAATGGTCATTGGTAAGGATCGTTTGTTGTCATTTGTCGAGTCGGACATTTTTAGAATCGGTCATTTACAGAGCTGTAATCATTTCTAGAATCAGTCATATTGTTGTCGATATAAAAATAAAATGCACCTCCTATAGTCTTAAATGTAGGTCATTAGTCCTCGCATCTAGATCTAGCTTTAGATTAGGGATTTAGGGAACTTAGGCTGAGATTCAGAGACGTTTTTTTAGTCTTAGTTCGAACTCCCGTATGTCAAAATCAATACATTTTCATTAGTTCTAAATGAGACTAAAAAAATCGTCTCTGAATTACTATTTTGCCGGCCGTACATCCATAACGTAAAGCAAAATATAATTTTCATAAAGTTTGTGAAGTGCATAAGGGGATTTTATTGGAGTGCACGTATTTTATTAATTCCATAATAGGTCATAAGAGGATTAAAATTCCCGATAAAGCTGTCCATACAAAATTAAGTTCATTCTCACTTTGTTTCGACATTTAGTAGGTTAATTAATATTACCTACCTACATTATGATTCAAATGAGCTTAGTTGGACATCGAAGGCGTACCTACTCCTGTAATAGCCGGAGAGTGCAATATAATATGAAAGTTGTGAGAACACCTTTCATTCGACGTTTTTCAACACACTTGAGACGAAATATAAATAGGAACAATTTCACAAATAGGTTTCAACAAATATTAATTTGTGAAAAATGCCACACGGATTTCTTTTTTTGCGCGCCATGCGCCTGTGGTCGAGTTAGTTACACGCGCGCAGGTAGGCAAGTCGTACTAACTAGTACATTACCTAAAGTAAAAAGCACGCGTGTTTTATAAGCTGAATTATGAACCTAAAAGCGGTGCAATAGGAGCCACTTTAGAAGACAAGTGTGTTCAAAAAGTTGTTTCTTGTTTTGACATTTATACCAAACGCGAGTAAATTTTATTCTTAGATTAAGTCGCCGGTGACTATAGAGTAAACTGATTTTGCGTTTTCACATAATTAAAAAAATTATAATAAAAAGAAACCTAACAAATTAAAACTGTATCACCTCAACATTGCAATAAGTACGGATACAGCGATCTTTTTCTTTAGGTGAATTATACATTCGTTCTTTTAGTAAGGGGTGTGTAAACACCAAAAGTAAAATGGTTCCTTGTTCTATCTCTTCTATAAATCTTAGTTTGGTCGAATCCGGCCTAAACATATTTTATTTGTTTCATAATTTTAAATATTTAGGGCCTGTTTGCCGTCGGCCGCGAACCGTCGGCCGAACCACGCGTCAGTCGCATCGTCCGCCTGTATATTTCTTACCTTATTTTTATTTTTATTTGAAAGATCAACAGGCTCTATACCAAACATTATCTCCATATTATATAAGGTTAAATTTAATTAGTTGGCGAAACTTAAGAAACGCATTTGGTATCTGTTACTGAGTATCGATCGAGTCTCGATCATATGATTCTGAGATCAATGTCCGCCCGCGGCCGCATACTGTACGCACTGCGCGTACCTAACCACGATAATAATAATTTTGTTAATCATCAATACCAATTAGTTATAAACATTGATAATGCAATCTGTTATCATTAACAAGTGCCCTGGTTCAGTTTCGAATAGTGATCAAAAAAAAATCTGCTGTCCCATACAAAACTGCAAACATAACTAGGGATAACTAGTTAGCTGTTTTTTTTTCGCGATTATGATTTTAGTCCCATAGTGAAAGTTGTTCAGTATGATGGTCTGATCATCCCCTTACAATAGTTTCAGCTGATTTAATTAGATTTATATTAAATTATAAAAAAAGGTAAGTATCTAGGTACTGCTAGGGTACCTACTAGGGTGGGTACCCATGTCACCTTTTTTTTAAGTTAAAATGTACCTACCGTATAATATTAGGTACTTCGCATTTGCAACTATTTAAACATATTTTACCTACAATGAAGTTATTTCTTACTTATTGTTTACCTAAGGGCCTGTTTCACCACTTCTGAATAAGTTCTTGTTAACTTATCCGACACCTCATTTAACATAGTTAGGTATTCTTCATACAAAATATGTCAAACGAGCTGTCGGATAAGCTAATAGTATAAGAGATAAGTGTACTTTTTGCAACCATCAGCGTAGGGTTTTCGATTTCCCGGACTTTTAGGGTTCCCGGGAATCGGGAATGATTTTCCTTTTTTCCCGGGAATTCCCGGGTACCCGGGAATCTTCGAAATTTTGAAAAAAACGTTAGTATTTCACGAGAGAACTTGTTTTTTTTTCTATGATTTTACATTTATAGCCAGGAAAACTAAGTAAAAAGCCAAGTTCTAAATTTTTTAACCATCTGAAGAATCAAAACGTAAAAACATTTTTCAATTTTATCATTCGCTTGTTGTTAATTTAAAAGCAATTTCATATTATTATTATTTTTTATTGTTATTTTATTTTATTAAATACTTTATTAGGTCTAAACATACTGAAACGAGAAAAAAAACCGCTGCATTATTTCATTTCGATGCTCTTAAAAGTTGAATGTTTAGAACCTATGAAAGTATTCTATTAAAATAGCTGGTTTTTTAGTTTATAAGAGTAGCACTTTTTTGATTTAGGCTTTATTCGTTCAGAATTTTTTAATATTGTGATGAGGGCGCCACTACGGTAGGTACTAGGTACTAACGGTAAAAGGAGGTTTAAATAAATTAAACATTTTTAACGGGTTCTTATCTGGTATTTGGAATATTTGAGTTCGCTATTTCATTCTATTTCTGAACAATAACGGTCTGCGAATCTCCAGTCATCTCGTGATTATGACAGTCGTCACACTGCAGAAATATCGGGAACTCAAATATATACTAAAAACACGTTAAGAACCAATATTATTGATTATAAACATGTTACAGCCATGTTGTGCTATTTCGAACCCGTCCCCTTAAGACGTAACAGATTGAAAATTTCGTTCTCTGGGTAGTGGGCTCGGTGGTGTAATTGGTTAGCACGTTTCCCCGGTTTGGAAGAGCGTGGGTGCAAGTCCCGCCCGAGAAAAAATTTTCAATCTTTAATTTGATACGTTAAGAACCAGTTCAAAATAGTTGACTTAATGTTTTTTTTGTTATAAATTGTTTATCTATCTAGTTTACATTCCTTTTTTTTATTTAAATAATATCCGCGTATCTTTAAAAAACTGTAGTTATTATAATTACCTACCTACTTCAATATTTTTGACATCTTTAAAACTGAATAATAAAGCACTTGAAAACTTTTAAAAACATAACAAAAAAACAATTAATAGCATCATCATTATCATGGACCTAAAGGTACACGTCCCAGAGCATGGCACAGGCTACCTTCAGAGAGGGTGTATGGGCGTCAGTCCACCACACGTGCCCAATGCGGATGCAAAATAAAAACCTAATTCAAATCTTTTTCATGCATCCAAAAAGGCAATTGAAGCATCTTTGAGCCTATTATTTGCTTTGGTAAAGAATCTTCCCGCGGTATAAAAAGCAGTGAAAAAGTAGGACTGACTGATAAATAGGGCTTTGTAAAGAAGATCTAAAGTAACTGCATGTTATTTAAGGTCCTATTACTGAACATTTTCAATTTTTAAGAATTCCCGGGATCCCGAGAATTCAGCAATATTTTTCCCGGGTAAGGAAAAGCCTGAATTCCCGGGAATTCCCGGTCCCGGGAGCCCGGGAAAAAAACCCTAATTCAGCAGCAAGGCTGATTCTCGGCTGTAACTCCTAAACCGACTGATGGACCATGTCAGTTTTTGTACTGTTCACATATAGCTACAGTGCATACTACAATAATATTTTTTTACTGACCTTTAAACGTCTGCAACTCCTAAACCGACTGTAGTTATGCAGGCAGACCTGGTCCATCCCCATCACAGAGATGTTCTACACCCCATAAACACTGAATCAGCCTTGCTGCTGATGGTTGCAAAAAGTACACTGATAAGAGATCAGTTAAGTTATAACATAACAAGAACTTATTCGCAAGTGAGGTCCCGGCGCCCAGGCGCTTTTTAAAGATCTGGCAAAGCGCCTGGTAGACTCGACCGGGGATCCAAGGGCTGGTGCTTTCCTCCCTCAACGGATCAGTTTAGCCGTTCAGCGAGGAAAGCTGCTAGCATTTTGGCCACCCTCCCGTGCGGTCCAGACCTGCACTGTTAGGTTTTAAGTCCATGTTTTTTTTTTATTTGATTTTTATGTAACTCAACTTTATTTGTTTTGTGTTAATAAATATTTAATTAATAAAAATAATGTTGTTTTGATTTATTTATTTAGGTACCTGTTTGATCATCACCTAAAAACTAAGTTTTTATCAAAAAATCCTTCGTAATTTTGTAATGAAGTTAAAACATTCTAAAACCACTTCAAAATACATTGGAAAACTATATTTCAATAGTAACTAATAAATAACGTTATAAAGTAATGTTTAAAATACAGGGTGTAGGTCAAACAGAACAACCTACTAGGGGACCAAATTATAGTAATTAATTAATAGTTTTCAGTTTGATAGTCTGAAGGGGTACTTCAGACTTTAAGTATGAGTGTAACGCATTTAAGTTTATTTATACACCCTGTACATACCTAGGTATTTACAGCGTTCACTTCCGATTTTTCTACTAAAAAAACTGCTTCAGTAGGTACCTCTATTTCTCTGAAGAATTAGGGTCACAGTCCTCAGTAAGTAACAAGATCAATTGAAAATTATTGATTGAAAAAGCTACAATTAGTTTTTAATTCGCACTCGTAAATAAAATTTCGCCGGGAAAAAAATACATTCAAAACAATTGAAATGTTTCAAAATTATTTTAAAACCAAACGGAAAACATGCAAAAGTAATAGGCACATTTTTTATCACAGACTTTCGAATTGATTATTTTTTTAAACTTTTTTAATATTTTGTAGGTACGTACCCAAAAAGAAGAATATTAAAATGAAACCGGAACGCAAACACATTTTTTTTAAATCAAGGTCGAGGTCCGTCCTCTAGGGCAGGTGCAACAGGAATGATCTATGAAAATTTACTGAAAGGGGAATGCCTCTCTCTACACCGTTGCAACCGATTAACTAATTACTTTGTAACTTCCGGCGCGTACAGGTTACTGTTAACTGAAGCCCCCGCCTGGACGAAGTTCATACTGTAAAAAGCATAGACATATTACTCTAGCGATAGACAAGCTCGTTCAAACAAACAACATGTCACACAAAACAACACAAAATGGCATATTGCGGTCTGTCATTGCCATAGTGACGAAGTGAACTCGGGAACATCAATCAGGAGTGCGAATTTTGAATTTCATTCGGTGAGCTCAGCAGTTGAAAATGTCAAAATTACTATGGAGATACGCATCTTTCTACTGTAAATTTGACATTAAAAAATCGCACTCCTTAAGTATGATTTTTGAGAGTCAAATCAGCAGTAAAAAGACGCATATCTTCATAGTAATTTTGACATTTTCAACAGCTGAGCTCACCGAACGAGATTCAAAAATCGCACTCCTGGTGCGTACACCTCATTCAAGTGGAACATGTTGCTTCTATGGAAGGGCAAGTCTATCGCTAGAGTTTAAGTCTATGGTAAAAAGTTAAATGTTCCTGCGATTGCGATGTCTAACCCAATTCGGTATGTCAAGTTTTTTTGGGAGGGCTAAATCGAAAACCATTTCGAGATAATTAATTGTCTCACTAACAATATTTTCTATGTCAGACTTTTTAAAATGAAAGGATTACTTATAGTTATTTTGTCGTCATGACGTCACTCGTTGGACCGAAAAGAACGTTATTCTATTAAAATTTAGGCAAATTTATATGGCCATTAAGAAAAAAAAATTCAATATATTGTAAGAATTTGACATTTGATGTTGCCGTTTCTGTTTCCAGTTGAGTTAGAAAGAGAAGGCAGGTGATTTTTATTTATTATAACTGAAAAGATAAAAACAAGCTCCTTTAATCATCTATAGTAACTTTGTTTGAGCAAATTAATACAATTTGAATGTTATTACTTATTAGGTAGGTACCTATCTCAAACGGGGACAAAGAAAAATTACAATAAAATATACCTACCTATTTGTTGGTTATTGGTTTGTCCCCGCCTGCAATACCTACCTACCTAAAAAGTAATAATTGCTGAAACAAAGTTACTATAGATGATTAAAGGAGCTTGTTTTTATCTTTTCAGTTAAGTATTCGTTTGTTATGCAGTCTGGTTTTTTGTTTTTTGTTTTAATTTAGTTTATTTCATACTTTTTAGTCTTGTGTCAAAACGGTACCTATTATAAAAGTACTTACTATAATCTACAGCCGGCTAACGGCTTTATGGATTTTAACGTTTGAGGTGTCGTTAGATTCGTAAATAATGTGAGAGTGACATAGGGTACTTACATTTTTTCAATATGTCGTATGCGAATTAAAAAAGAGAGGGGAAGAATCAATTTTTTTTTCTAAAAAATTACAATATGGGTAAGAGTAGATTCCAAATATATATATTTATAAGTATATAGGTGCAGGAGGGCCTTCATCGCAAACAGATCACTGCTTAATAGTAAAACTACCGAGATTACACAGAACTAGCGATCCGTCGAGTTATGCGGTGGTTCAGCCATTTCTATTCAAATCTTCAACTGAACTCCTCTTGACATGGCTGTCAAGACCCGACGTTCCACTAGACCGACACCAGGCGGCGCTGTAGCAAGGCACCGTCATTAGTGTGCGATCTTGTTCTGTTTTAACTTGAGAGATGGCGCCAGGTGCCGTAGAGGGATGGCACCAGGCGCCGTCACGGCCAGACTGACTGTCGACCGTCCTCGGGCGTATCTTACTGCGGCCCTGCAAGAAACAAGCAAACATCAACCATACGGCAGATCTGAATTCCCGCTCGTCCAGCCTGACAACAATCTCGCATCATCGTCAGACTGCATCTCGACATGTTCTTCACCGTTGGGCCGGGTGCGTCCCTTCTACCAACCAAAAAGGTGTGGCACGGACGGCAGCCCTCCCGTCCAATCTCACAACAACCTTGACAGACGAGTGCGTCCCTCCAACCAACCCCCACACACAAGGGGTATGGCTCGGACGACACTGCGACCGCCAGAATTGCTTTCACCGTGCCGCTACTCCATCAATTATCTTATCACATAGCATCTTTGACTAGGTACTTATATGAGGACTAGTAACGCGTGTAATTCTTCTTACAAACATTTCTGCCACTTTTTGCGGGGGGCGAGGTAATATGCAATCCGCAACTTTGGATTTTATTCCCCATAATTTTAGATTCTAATTTTGAATGTCAAAAATCATGAAAAGCAGTCTCGTGTGAACCCCAAAAGTTCTAAGTTCGATGTTATTTATTTCGCAATTATAGGCTGTCTCGTTTATTTAGTGATAAGGTATAAAATTGAATGTAAACTGCACATGATCAATTGATCTTATACCGTGGCAGAGGGGAAATGCTACCGCAAGGCGAGTCCCTCATATAAGTAGTCAATGCATAGCATAGAATTCCGTTTCCATAAACACGGGCCATTACGGTGACCCGTGTTAACTGTAACGTCTTCTGGCGCCGTCATGGCACATCCAGAAAAAGGCGGGCTCACCGCGGATCATGCTTTCGAGGTACCTCTGGACATTCATTGTTCACATTGATTAACCTTCTTCACTTGACAAGAACTCTTCTACTGCTTTTTCGGTCTGATCGGATGGTAGTCATGCGTCCTGGCTTGCCGCAAACATAACAGGTTGACACAAAGCAAGTTACAACGTTTGTCTCGTTTACTTATGCTCTTTTGTGCGCGCTGATCTCGACGAATCTTCTCGCTTAAACAGACAAATTAAGGTACACATTAGATCTTTATTTTTAGACATTCTCACATAGATTACCAAGGTAGTGCAAACCTAAGCACCAGAATTTAGGCCGAACCTGCATTGTGGTGATTAGACAACAACATAAAATACATCTTTATGGACACAAACAACCCTATCGGAAATCACAAGACCTATGACGCTGCGCTGCGCCACTGATAAAGTACAAACATCGGCCAACATGAGAGCAAGACTTACTGTATGCTAACCACATCTTTGAAGTCTGTAGTTATCTTATCCTTCAACCATGGAGCCACTACAGCTAGACTACAATATCAAGAAATAATTGCCGAAAGACTCAAGAAAACAGCCATTGACTATAAAAGGGTCTCACAGCAAACTGAACAGTTTATCAAATACGCCGTATAAAAAAAAAAACTGGACATCATACCTATAGCAAGAGTTTCAGGATAAACATGTACCAAGTTTATGATAAAGACAGTTCAAGGTCAACCCACAAAGAAATACCCTCGGAAACGGACGAAGCAATTAGTTATCAATTATCTCAACGTCGAGACACTAAGCACTAACATGCACTTTCGCACAGAACCAGAAGAAGAAGTTTCACATTATAACTTTTTAAGGAGGTATACTAATATGGATTGTTATTGCAACTGTACTCTTCTATAATCCGTGACTGGACGAAATAATTTCGGCGATTTAGGTATGTTCAATAGTAAAACAACATGTGCATGATTTGATGCTCTGAGAAAAGCCGCATAATAATGGCTATTTGGACTCTGTTTTGGGTTATGGCATTGTGACCTCAGCAATTTTGTACGGACAAACTACATTTTCCTAATCCATAAACTGCATCGGGCTATATTCGGCATTGGCTTGGCATTGGCAATGATTCATGCATCCCGTACATATTTAAATTAAATACCAGATACGTGTTATTGCAGTTTAAATAATAACATCTTTACCAACAAAAGCAGGGAATTAGAAACCTCGTGTAAATCTGATATTAGAACGTAGTAATTTTATGCTCTTTGACTGACATTGGCTCCCAAAAGAAAAAGCTCCCATATTTATGTCTACACATTGACCACGAAGTTAGAAAAGGAAACCTGAGATACCACCACCATCATAATATTGTCCAAACTAAATATAGCACACCATCTTACAACAGAACCACGAGTTCGGAAACAGATTATCCAACAGTTACCTACTACCGTAACAGATAGGTACCGCACTCATCACAGTTTCGCGCGCTTTTCGAATTTCAAACTTTGGTCTTCAGAAACGAGAACTAAAATGCGACTTATATCAATACGCGACACCCTGTACCTCATGGTTATGAGATACAAGGCGCCGTAGGTAAGAATTTATCGCAGCTGACAAACGCGAGTGACGAAGAACTGGTTCGGCGCATTGAGTATAATTATGTATCGAGCAGACAACGCGAACAAAATCTGTGTACCATGATCAGCAGTGTGGGGCGCGTGCTGGGAGCGTCAGGCTGCGACGAGCGCCTGGCTCAGGCTAAGTGGGTTAGAGCGCGTGCACCCTAACGCGTGTTAAAAAAACATAACTTCTCGGTAGCTTCTCTAGTTAACATAGTACCTCAATGGTTCGGCGTCGAAATCTACTAGTTAACCATGAACATAGTAGAGAATTGTGTTTCATTCATACAGTATACCAGCACTCAGTTAAAAAGGGATGTAAATCCTTACTTTGTCTTCCTCCGCTAAAAAAAAGGCCTTCTAAACGAGTTCGTTGTAATATTTCAGATTTCACAACAGAGATATTTCGATCTTACAATGCTTCGATGTATCCAGTGCCATTTAGCATCAAACACCTACAGCACGAATTTATTTGCTCAATTCAATTCAATATTTGTTATTTATTTGCGATATGAATCAACAATCAACCGAACGTCATCGTGACAACGACAATCAAGACATTATTAGTTTGTGAATCAAGAACAACAATAAAAGACAACATAAAAAAAACAACACTTGGAATCGTCGTCCAAAGAGGTGGCACGCCCCGCACGCCCGCTCGACCATGCAGTTGCGTTAACACTTGACATCCACAAAACACAATCCTGACTTTTGTCTACGAAAACCATCACATAATAACCACCGTTACATTATTTCTTGATCAAAAGTTACATACATACAGAAACTCACGGCAATAATCCCTTTCAGTGTGGCCAGAAACATTGCATCAAAAATTACAAGTCCATAAACCGCAATTATAAATTAGTAAAACATGTGTGCACACTCACAAGAGCCCGGGGCTCGGCGATCAATTTCAACAATGTGCAAATACAACCACCATTTACATTACAACCCAAATTCAACACGCAATAAGGACCTTGTTTCACTTCTAAATCAGAATCGGAAGTCGAGGACAAGTTTCAAATGCCGTAATCTTGTTGGAAGGATGATGTATGAAGGAGTTTCGGAGTTTGGCCTGACCTGACTGAACATGAAGCGATTTACGAGCCGACAAAGAGAGCTCTTAATCGCCTATTAAGTTCCACATCGCGTCAGCAACAGGCAGATTGAGACACCTAAATTCTTCAGCAGCATCTAGGTACAGAGTTACCTTGTACACAGAAGCAAATACGAATAAGTTTTTATTGTATCAACAACAGAAACATGCCTTTGAAATAGAGTGTATACAGGCATGACGGTATGACAAAAGCATGGAAACCATAAAAGCCATATTTTACAAAAATTTTGGCTTAGATACTACAGCGATGTTTCTGACTACACTGCCTGCATTCAACGAACTATCGTAGTATCGTATGATCACAACTATGTTCCCTGAGGGAGTAGTCTGAGATATTCTAAATCCTCAGAACATCCGCGTTTTACTAGAAGAAATATTGTAGCATAAGCATAAGTTTATAACTCAAAAGCCCATTCTAAATAGATGAAACCAGGTAATGGGGGCACACCAAGCACAACACAGCAATATCCGACAAAATTCTCACCAATAATCCGTGACCAAAGTCTATTTCGAACCACAAACATTAATTATACCATACCAACACGGAGATAACTTGCCCACTATCTCATCCTGGACACTTCATACAACAAGGCCGGGCCAAACGCTGGCCTGGCATTAGCAAAACCATATTGCCTACTGTAGACACTGTAGTTGTCTTCCATCTGTCTTCCACGAAGAAGTGCAGGGAGTGTCCGTACTGTATGAACTGTATTATGTATCCGTCGACTTTACTGTAAATCATTCGTCAACTGGTGGGGTTGAAAATTACTGCTCGTCGTTCCGCCACTAGCCATATGAGTAGGCAGGACATAAGTTAGATCATGTTCCATGAATTTAGAATGCAGATTGATGCAGATGCAGATTCAGCCGCTGTTTCTTTCGCATCGATTTGGAACCTCGTGATAAAACTATCATCAGGTCTTGACTCTTGAAACAAAAGCTAGGTTTTAGCTGTCAAATAACCATCAAGATTTTTCTATAGACGATTTTATTTCTCTTGGGCGCAAGTTTGTTTACACTTCTGATATAGGTGCAGGAGGGCCTTCATCGCAAACAGATCACTGCTTAATAGTAAAACTACCGAGATTACACAGAACTAGCGATCCGTCGAGTTATGCGGTGGTTCAGCCATTTCTATTCAAATCTTCAACTGAACTCCTCTTGACATGGCTGTCAAGACCCGACGTTCCACTAGACCGACACCAGGCGGCGCTGTAGCAAGGCACCGTCATTAGTGTGCGATCTTGTTCTGTTTTAACTTGAGAGATGGCGCCAGGTGCCGTAGAGGGATGGCACCAGGCGCCGTCAAGTATATAAATTATAGTATAGATAAACTCGAAGTATTGCAAAAAAAATCCTTTTTTTTTACTATTGTTGGGTTTGCTCTTGAGTCTTGACCTCAATCTAGTAGCGAGCTTACCCAGAATGGAACTGGCACTCCTGCACATCGACGGAACGCAGCAAGCTGCTTGGCGCCTTGCAGATAGCCTACCACTACCACACCGCTGTGTGGGAGTTTCTTAAAATGATAACTCCTATCCGTAAAAAATATAAAATATAGAGAAAAAAAAAACTTGACATACCAAATTGCTGCGATTTTAACTCACCTGTAAAACCTCACAAAATAGAGGATCTAACCGCACTTTAAAAAAACAAGGAAATTAGATATGTACTTAAAAAGAAAATTTGAAATAAGAACAACTGCATTTGCATGTTTATTCGACGTTTATTCGCGCGCCAGTGTTAACTCACTGGCCGAAAATTTACTGTTTGGGATAAAAATAAATGTAACGAAACTTTGTTGTCTTTGTTCCTTTGTAGTTAGCATAGAGTTCAAAATAGCAGATTTTTTTATTGAGGAATGTAAAATGTAAGTTTGTTCGATTTATTGTATAGTTTATGAGATGACGCGTATTGTTAACTGCCAGATGTTGGGCGTGTGTCGGAAACTATTAGCCCAAATAATTGCTCTGTAAAAGTAATAAAAACCTTAACAGTTTTAGACGTCGTATTGCGTTAGGTTGTCTTTCCATCCCGGAATATTATTTAAAAATCCCGCCAATAATAAATTGACGTTATTATTGTATTATTAGTAGATTACACACCGAGGACAGGAAAGTAGGTATAGGTATAAGAAAGGTCTTAGATCTCATGTTCGGCTCCGCCTCGGTCAACAAACATTGAACTGAGGCTTTCTTATTTACTGTCCGAGATTATACTATTTTTCTCCTCGACGGAGGTGCGACAACTTCGTTTAGCGCAGCGGGACGATAATTGACGCTTCCCGTCCGGAGGGGAGAAATTAACATTAGTATTTTCTAATACCTACTATTTTTTTGAATTTTATTAGCATTTGTATTGCTCAAATTTCATTTATATTGTTGAATCTAATTAAAATGAGTGCATTGTTGTATTATTATAAAGTTAAAAGCCTTCCGGGAGATAGTTACAGTTTTAATTTAAGATGCGTAGCTAATTTTTTTAAATATATTTTCAGATAGTCTTTTTGTCACTAAATTGTGCCGGTTACAGTTTAAAAGTCCCATTCATAATTACTTCCCACCCCTCTTAAGAAAACTCCGTAAATTGACTGGACTAGAGGCCGTAGCATAATGCGCTTGAAAGGCTATAATATCACAAATATGTAAAGTGAGCGAAGGCGCGTTAGCTTCATTCACTTGCTATCTTTTCACTATTAAAAAGTGAAGAGATCTCATACCTATAGGAATAGGTAGGTTGCCTATAGCCAAGTGGCCGTAGCAGTTTCTATCCGGACCGGCTCCGCGCCCGCCGGGCTGGTGCTGGATAAGCTTGATCACGCACGAGCACGGTTTGTACCCGGTGGCTAGCTGGCTGAAGTGCGGCCTCATTCAGTCGATTGTCATTGTTTTGTCCGCATACATTAAGTACTTCACGTTCATGCTTAATGCTAAGCAGAAAAACATTATTATCGCTTGGTGCATGAACGTGCGTTCACCCGGCCTCGTCCAGAAGCTCTCATAGACGGTCATACCATAGGTACCTATACGAAGACACGGCGCGCGCCGTGACCGGACCGTCGCTAGCACCGGCGTCGTTAACAAACCTTCATAGTGTCCTATACATAACCGAAGACCGGACGTAGGCACGCACGGTTTAAAACCGTATGTAGCCTTAGATTCAATAGGTGCAAAATTGAGCGAGTGATTGAGGCGGGGCATACAGACAGACAAAAGTAGGTATAAGGGTTGCTTGTTTGACTACGGAACCCTAAAAATTATTGAGGGCATACAAAATTGACGAAAGTATACCTAAGGGTTCCTTGTTTCACTGTGGAACCCTACAAACCTCGCTCTGCTCTGAAACATATTATCTAGTTTCTGTGGCTAACCCTTTTCCACCAGAGCTGTGCTGTGCGAGGCAAAGAAAGGAAGAAACCTCAGCTTCCTCGCACAGCTCTGGTGGAACCACTCTTATAGTTACCACACCTTGGGCACTTAGCTTTCAAATTAATTATACAAATGGGAAAATTTTACAAGAAGAGGTAAGCATGTGCGATATGAGTGCGTGCGAGCGAGACAGGAATACGCCGTGTTGCCTACATTTCTCGCCACGCTTCCTATCAAACGGATAGGGAGTGTCCTTACTGTATGTACTATTTTTTATAATTCTAAGCTTATAAATGCTGTGGTTTAGGTCGAATAGGCCAGTCATTTTATGACATTTAAGTAAGAAAGGGTGGGAAGTAATTTTGTATTGGACTTTTAAACCGTACCACGGTAATCTGTGAACCGTACCTAATCGATATCTTTCAGTAACGAAAATTCAATCGGAAAATAAAAAACACATCTCTCTACGCAACATAAAAAATTTAATTTTTATCTTAGTTAAAGTACTTACCTATTTAAGTAAAAAATACATAATATAATATGCGCTCATTAAAGATTAAAATTAAATAGGTAAGTAGGTATGTATTGAATAGTAAAATTTACATCGGTGAATCAATGAAAAAAAAAATTCACTGTTTTCTAAGTGTTTTCGAATTTTAATATAGGTAGTAACTATGTACCAAAACAGTTTCTGCCATATACGTTTGTAGATCGAGATAAATGCTGAATTTCAATGGGGTTGTTGCTGACGTACCTACTTATTTGTTTATTTTATATTTGGTTCTATTTCCAAACGGGGAGTCTATCTACCTATCTCAATATTTCTCTTTTGTATTCGATTCCCGAGAGATTTTTACATAAATAACGGACCCTTGGTCTCTTTCTTGGACATTCGTGAGGGGTACAAACAAAACATTGAATTTTTATTATGTTCGTGAGTAAGTATTTAATTAATTTCTCACCATATGAAATACCGTGAAAATCCTTAATACTTGTAAAAAATCTTCTACTCCTTTATATTATGTAGACTAACATCTCACCGTTAACAGTTTACACAAATGCACTTCATAAATTTGATTATTCTAAAACACTTTCATCCAAAAAAGACGCAAAAATTCCAATTAATCACTCCGAAAAACACGAAATACATCGAAAAATTTATGTGCGTTCGAAATTTAAATTCGAATGTTATTCTACCGCCTTGTATATTTTAAATTATACAAAAATTTCGTTTATAAAAGATAGTAGGCGAAATAGGTTTTGTTACTAGGCGTGGTGGCGCGGGGGAGAAAATGTGCAGAAGGTTCTAAACTGGCTATTGCGCAACTTTACCGTACAAACTTCACTCCGATAGTGGCGACTGGAAGACGGGTAGGTAGGTACCGAAGTATGGGACACTGAGATGACGCAAGTTCAGATATCTAGATATGATATAGGTATTTATCAATTTCTTATCCATGCATTCTACAGTGTGTAATAAAACACCCTAGTAGTACTTAACTATCGCTTTTAACTATTACTCAATAATAGCGACTATCAAACTGTCAGTAGTACCTAACTTTCACTATGGAGCTAGCTTCGAAATCGCGCAAAAGAAGTCTGCTGTTTCATACAAAACTGCAGCACCGACTGGACTCAAATGTATGAGACAGGTGATTTTATGCGATAGGTCTAATGAGAATGTTCGAAAAAAAAATAAAAAAAAAATTTTGTTCGTACAATATGGAATTACACTACCTACTAAACTAAAAGTGCAATAGTTACCTACTTTCAAGTGCCATAACTTCTATTCAGCGGGTAATAGTAGTAGCATAGGTAGTGTTAAATAAACCGGGAGGTGCGTATTCCGGCCCATCTGCCTGCACGCGTACCCTCAGAGCGAATTCAGTTAGGGTACGCTCGTCCCCCGTCGTCCGCGTCCCCCGCACACCGCCCGGGCATTGTATGAGGTTTGATAAAGTTCATGACAAGATTGACAGTGGAATATATGAAAGCGTCGAAAAAAATTGGAACCAGTACCGGCTCCTAAACCCGATACATATACACGCACACATACATAATTTGTATGACGCCTCACGCACACCAACCTATGAAACTTGGCCCCTTTTGTTTTATACGGTAAAACAGTGAGGCTCATTCTAAGTTGGTAGGTAGGTACCTAACTGACAGTCGACTATGGATGAGAAAAGCTGAGGGTGGACCTTTGTGGTGGCTTGGGAGAGGCCTCTTGAGGTTCTGTAGTGGACGATGATAGGCTGATGATGATAGGTGCGGGTTAGCCCAGTCAATTTACGAGGTTTTGTTAGGAAGGTGGGAAGTAATCATGTATGGGACTTTAAAAATGTTTAGGTACAGTTACAACCACAAAAAAACTATCAGAAAATAAATTAAAAAAAAATTCGCTATGCACATAGAAAAAAATAATTAAAAAAAAATCTCCCGGAAGGCTTGTAACTTAATAATAATACCAATGCACTCATTTTAATTAGACAGGCAACTACGGAACCCTACCCTGTGCGTGGGCCGACATGCACTTGGCCAGTTTTTAACCTATTTTGTCACATCTCTCCTAAAGACCTTTTAAGTTACCTACCTACCTTATATTGTACAACGTGTTAATTCATAAGCGCAAAACTTCATGCACCCTAACTGATTTTTAACGAAATGTTTGCAGTTGACCCCTTGCAGGTCGTAATTGACCCCTGGGGGTCGATATAATACAACAAAAAAATCATTGCATTTTATTATAATAATATCCTATTTTTATGTTACTAAAATCTCTGTAAGTGTCATAGTTACTGAAAAAAATATTGACTTTTTTTTCGTTTAAGATATTTTTGCTTTATAAATATCAAAATATTTGTACTACGAGTATGTTTACCAAGTTTTCTTGATCTATTATAACGGTGTCGAAGCTACGAAAATGATTAAAGCTGAATATAAATATTCTATTGTTCAAAATATATTTTGATTGTTTCAATGGACCCCATGTGCCGTTTCAATCGACCCCAGTAAGTATGTGGTCAGTTGAAGCACAATTTCCCAGTCACTTTTAAAACGTCATTGCACCTTAACCGTTTGAGTTAGAGAGTTGTAGAATACATTTAATTTAGGAGCCAAATTATGATCCTATAAATTATACAAGAGCTTGGTTTGCCCCATAGAGGTATTATACCAGGAATAGAGGAACATACAGCTGAGAGAGCGAGATGTACCTAGCGGCATAATAGAAAGAGATACGTGACGCTAGGCAATAGGACCGTTTTTTTAGTCTCCAATTAATTTTTACAATTCGGTTTCCGTGAATAATTGCGAATCTAAAGTGAAATCGTAGATAATTTTATGAAATATACTGACACTACTTCATTAATTTATCCACAACTTCACGTTAGACTCAGAATTATAGACAATATTCGAATTGTTGCCTGCGAATAGTCTCCAAAAAACATCCAAAAAAAGTTTCATTTGACAACTCATGTTTGTTGCTCTATTCCTGTAAGGTATAATACCTTTATGGTTTGCCCATACTACAGATAGGTACTACAACCATGTGAAGTAAATTTGTTTCAACTGACCCCGGTCTACCTACGCTGAAGAATAAATTCCGATGCGTAGCATGTGAAGTCTACCAATCCGCATTGGGCACGCGTTGTGGAATAACGCCCGTACACCCGCCCTCCCTGAGCCCTGCCCTGTCGCGGCCTTTGCTCTGTAGTGGGTAGGCTTTGATGATGATGATGATGATGAATATTAAGTTGATGGTCAATACTCATAAAAAGGTAGGTAAGTAGGAACTCTAGGAACCTTGTGGCATGCAATAGTTTAGGTAGGTGTCTAAGATTCTATACCATGCCAGCTTCCTGCTTGTGGCTGTGATGTGACACACTGTCTTGTTGCCGGTAACAGTACACGGTAACCGTCAAGCATTAGGTAACTACCTATTCCAACTTCCTGCCGTCCAGTAATAATAAAAGTAAGTAACTAGATGTAGTAAATAAGGTACTAAGTATAGAATAGTACCTAGGTATATAGTTCTGTACCAGTGGTGTGATTTTTGAATGTCATCGGTGAGCTTGAACGGTTTTTAAATCTCATACAAAAGCGTTCTCATGCATCTTTCTACTGCTTATTTAACTTTAAAAAATCTCACTCCTGAATTATGAATTTTGGAAGTCAAATTAGCAGTAGAAAGATGCATATCTCCATAGAAATTTCGACATTTTCATTCAACTGCCGAGCTCACCGAATGAGATTCAAAAATCGCACTCCCAAAGTAGTTAGTGAGCAGGATGTAGAGAGCTTCCTTTCAAAACACATTTTCGTGCAAACAGTATAGGTACAAGAACAAGAACCTACTAGTTACTTATAGTTACCTATTTCAAGCTACCTGCACGCGTAGCATGCTATACGTGATACGGCTGTATCACGTCTTTTATCTCATTCGTTCGCGCGCAAATAGAAGAGAGCGAAGGTGTGATAGCGCTGTATCACGGTGGCATGCTACCCATGCTGGTGCAAGTTAGTGCAACTCAGGAAACTCTGCTGATGGTACCAAAATCTATGGTGCAACTTTGAGGCCGAGATTCAGAGACGATTTGTAAGTCGTAGTTCGAACTCCCGTATGTCAAAATCCATACATTTCTACCCTACTTAGCTCGAGCGAAGCCAAAAAAAATCGTCTCTGAATCTCGGCCGAAGAGTCCGCCGCGCCATCTAGCGAAATATCATTGAATTAAAATGTAATTGAACCGGACGTTTTTTTAACTGGCAACACTACAGTAAATAGAGGCGGGCAAATTACTTTTAGAATTTGATTCAAAATCACAGGAATTAATTTTCGCTTGACTCGGGCGCGGGCGGCGCGTTTCGGATTAAGCTGTTACTAATGTTGCTATGGTTCAATGAGGCGATCTCATTAAAAAAAATGGTTCAAAGACACTGGTAGGATCGCGTTACAATTTTGCCAATTTTGCTGTCAGATAGAAAGTGTTAAGTGATTTTTCGGATTCCCTAATTTTAGGGTGCAATTTGTTAATTCGTTAATAGGATTATTAAGGTGAATTATTAAGGTTATAATGTGAAAGACGTTTTGACTTTTGATACTTTGAATTACCTAATCTACTTTCTGTGCAGTTAATGTTCATTTTACCACGGAATAATTTTACCTATAACAAACTAACATTTTCGTTGTTATTGTGTATTTATTGGTAGTGAACCAAAGAGTAATATAAGTATATTAGTAGTGAACTATTTATACATTGGCAACACCAACTGTCAGACTTGATGCAAACCATAGTACCTCAGTAACAGTAACCTCAATGTACA
Source organism: Agonopterix heracliana (assembly GCA_963693445.1). NCBI lineage: Eukaryota > Metazoa > Arthropoda > Insecta > Lepidoptera > Depressariidae > Agonopterix > Agonopterix heracliana. The sequence continues at coordinate 1,139,994 of OY856307.1, forward strand.
GCGAATTCGGTATGTCAAGTTTTTTTTTGGAGGGCTGAATTTAAAAACCATTTCGAGATAATTGTCTCAATAATCATATTTTCTATGTCAGAGATTTTAAAATGAAAGGATTACAGATATTTTTAATAAAATAACGTCGTTTTTCGGTCCGTGCAGTGACGTCACTGGCATACCTCTGAACTCCTTGGTAAACATAAAATCAACTTAAAATAAAAGGCCATTAAGAAAAAAAAATTCTTTCACAATGTCAGAATTTGACATTTGATGTTGCCGTATCTTTTTCCAGCATAGATTAGAAAGAGGAGGCAGGTTTTAATTTTTTTAAATACAGCTGTATGTAGTTTTTCTCCATGGAGTTCGAATTATTTTCTCTCCACCATTTTTGCACTTAGAGATTACAGATCAAAATAATTTAAAAATTAAATTTATATTGATAAACTCGATGAATCGCAATAAGAATGAAATAGGTATCTTAAAATTATGTCTTCTGTCCGTAAAAAATATAAAAATGAAGACAAAAAAAAACTTGACATACCGAATTGCCTAAGCTTGCCGGGCTGCACGGCGTGCATGTGAACCCAGCATAACATTGCAATCTAGTGATTTTTCTATTTACTAGTTTTGGAAAACGCCTCATTCATTCTCTTCGAACATAAAATTAAGTCTGAAAGTCACAAAAAAAAATTACGATAGTAAGTAGGTACCTATTCAAGTGCCCATTACATTATCCAATTTGCAGAGTGCTAGATTTAGTGCTGCAGTGCGATATAAAAAGAGCTCACTCATTACACTAGACTAGCTAGCGAACGAAGCTAGTTAGTTTAACTTCCTTTCATTTCGGTGGTGATCGTCGCCCAAACCGCATCTTTCGAAGAGCGCTAAACGACTATGGCAACATCAAAACACCACAAAGTTGGCATTGCTTTAGCAATGGTATCGAGTTCGAGTATAATGGTAATAAATAAAAAAGAAACAGAAAATATTGGTTAGAGAATATTTATTGCTGAGAAAAATCTTTGTTTTTATAATCCTTATGTTTTTTAGCATATCATAGCATATGCTCATGACTATATGCAGGGGGTAACTTAGTAGTCAGAGATTATTTAAGAGAACTTCCCTTTCCTTAGTCGATGGTTGCGTCATTTTGATTTAAAACCAAAAATCCTCCTGTTCGAGCGCACGCTGACTGACTGACCGAGCATAGCTAGTGTTTAGCACGCTAGTCCGCTTTACACCATGCAATTTGGTGCGCTAGCTAGTGTACGGGATGCGCTAGTGCGGCAGAGTCCATGTTCTGTAAAGTCGGTTTGCGGACGATAGTTTTACGCGATAACGTCATAAAGAAACATTGATAAGAACTGCCATCTGACGTCACGCGGAACTTGACACTTTTTCGAGCGTGCAGCCGGAGTTCATCAATTTATAAGACGTTATATATATTAGACGTCAAGGTTGTCTGTAAAGAAGGTTTACGGATGATAGTTTTACGTGATAAATGTGTCACAAGCCAACGCTTGGGCTGATCCTGCTTCTCTATCGCTTGTTCCGAGCTCTCGCTTGCACGCTCAGGCTCAGACGGAACGTGACACTTTTTTCGTGCGTGGCCAGTGTTCATCAATTTATAAGACGTTATCACGGCGATGAATAAACAAAAACCGATAAAATAACAACAAATCATAAAAACTGATAAAATACGCGATATAACGTTAACAAGCTTTTTCTCGCATAGGTGCGCACGGCGACAGATCAACCTACTCATAGTTGGACCTTATGGCCGCTCCACATTCACGCGTTCGCGCGCGAAAATCGCGGGTTCGCGCCTTGCTACTTTTTGTCGGTTTTTGGCCCGTGTCAAAGAGCCTGCGAACGCGCGAAAGCTGCGTAGTGATAACACTGCGAATGTGGAGCCAAGAAGAGTTCACGCGTGATTCGCGCCGCGATTTGAGCCGCGATTCGCAGTGCGAATGTGGAGCGGCCTTTATGTCCATTAACATAGAGTTCAACTATGAGTAGGTTGATCTGTCGCCGTGTGTAAAAAAAACGTTAGGGTAAAGAAATTAAACAATAATGGCACGATAAATCGCCTACAAACACCATAATAAAACATTAAATTCCAGTGAGAAAGTGGTTCATTATTTTACTATTTGAATTGATGCATATTGACTCATCCCACTCACTCATCCCATCTCTAGACATTGAAAAATTTTGACATTAATTGACATGACATTTGACCAGTGTTGCCACCTTGGGGAATTTGTCGCTAGATTTAGGGAATTCTGCACTAGCTCAAAGATTTTTGCATTTGCTAAGTCACTAGATACAGATTTGTTGATTTCTAGCGACTTTCTCAAGATGCAAGAAGCCATATAAAACATCAATGAAGTTTTCCGTAGAATACCGGTATAAATACTCTTACTTACAGAATTAGTAATTTGATATCCCCATGGGCGTAGCAATGATTTTTTCCCAGGGTGGGCCATGCCCAGGCAAGGTTGATGTAATAAAAACTAAAACCTAGAGCGAGCGAAGCGAGCTCGACTTTTCACGGAATTGTGGAGCAAGCGAAGCTTCGCTCGAGACTTTACTGCAATATAGTGAGATTAGTGTAATACGATTCAAATCCTAGAGCGAGCGAAGCGAGCTCGAGTTTTTTACGACCTAAAAGCTGGAACGAGAAAAGAAACTTAAGATTTAACTACTCAATGAAAAGATACGAGCCAAAACCTAAAGCGAGCGAAGTGAACTCGATATTTCACCCAATTCTGGAGCGAGCGAAGTGATCTCGAGATTTTACTGCAATATAGTGAGATCAGTGTAATACGATTTAAATAATGGAGCGAGCGAAGTGAGCTCGAGATTTCACTGAATTCTGGAGCGAGCGAAGCTAGGTAAGCTTGAGATTTTAATGCAATGCATCTAGGTCTTTCTTTGTGATACAATCGTAGCCAGGAGCGAGCGAAGCGAGCTCGGCATTTCACTGAATTCTGGAGCGAGCGAAGCGAGCGAGCTCGAGATTTTACTGCAATATAGTGAGATCAGTGTAATACAATTTAAATCCTAAAGCGAGCGAAGAGAGCTCGAAATTTTTAAGACCTAAAAGCTGGAACGAGCCAAGAAACTTAAGATTTAACTACTCTATGAAAAGATACGAGCCAAAACCTAGAGCGAGCGAAGCGAGCTCGACATTTCACCCTATTCTGGAGCAAGTGAAGTGAGCTCGAGATTTTACTGCAATGTGTCTAGCCAGGAGCGAGCGAAAGCCAGCTCGAGATTTTACAGCAATGTAAATAAGATCAGTGCAGTATGTTCTAATAAAAACAGGAGCGAGCGAAGCGAGCTCAAGATTTATAGTTTTAAGATTTGCAAGATTTTGCGAAAGTGCATTCTGACCACATAGACTTTTCAAGAAAGTGGACATGCGAGAAACGAAACACAAGAAAATAATATCGTGTTACCTATTGATATCTCTCTTATTTTTAGTAAGTGACTCATTTGATTTCTGGGGTGGGCCAGAAGGATTCTGGGGTGGGCCGGGCCCACCCGGCCCCCCCCCCCCCCCTTGCTACGCCTATGGATATCCCTGTCCGCCATAGATAGTTTATCAAAGACCCGGGAATTCCCCTGCAATAACCATGAGTTTAGTTCATTCCTATTCATTCGCTGTGATAAATTTTTTTTTGTAATTCAATGTCGTTGTGTGTGAATACGTAAAGCTTTAGTACGGATATGTCTTTGAAAAAGAAGGGTTACGGCCCAAAATATCGGAAGGAATAGGAAACGATTGAGAATTATGACTGAATAGGATCTAGGGAATTCTAAAGAATTTTTAATATCCTTATTTCTCATAATCTAGCGAAATTCGATGGTACTTCTAGTGACTTGTCCAAATCGAAGGTGGCAACACTGCATTTGACTTTTGTTTTGACAGAGACGATTCAAAAACCCAAACTGTCTGTCCTCTCCGTTTTAAAATAATATTCATGCAAAATCTAATGAATAAAAATGTCCCGAAGGCCCAATAGCACGGTTGTGAACTATATCTGGAGTTCATTTACTCTAAGAACTTTCAACTAAATGTTTTAATAACATCGACACTTCGTCCGGTAAGTTACGTAGCGTAGTGTCACGACTATGCCATACTATTACCTCGACCTTGGCTGTAAATCGGTCTAAAGTGGCGGGACAATTGATTGAGTGCACACAGACGACCCCTGCCAACTTATATTTAATTTCAGCGCCGGTTTTTTATAAGTTTTTAACCTTGTTTTAGAGTTGAAATCTCAACCAGAATGGAGGCCCAACTTGTGCAATACGTCGCGGATGCGATTAGCACTGCGACTATATTATCATGCTTATTCCTGAAAGTACCTCAAATAATGCACATAAGGGAAAAGAAGTCTGCAGAAGGGATTTATTTACAAGCCATGCTGATGGAGATTATAAGGTATGTGTTTGCAAAAATCAGACATCAAAACTAATAAAAAGTAGGTAGGTATCACAGACTTAAAAGAAGAACCAGACGTAATCTCGTCTAATCATGAGTGAAGCACCCATTCCTTTTGTGTGCGTGCTGTCACGCGGTACATAATGGTGACGGGTTGTAGCACCTGCGCCTAGAGCTAGTGCATCTGTGTGAGTGTAGGTCCCTTGTAGAACAAACGAGATTGTATTACCTTGCATGCTTCACATCTTTTTAGTGCAATATTCGGTCCGTATTTCTATCAAGTCCATGGTAGGTATAACATTTTATTTAAATTTTTGGCACACCTAGGTATGCACTGAGTTAGTTCTTCGGATATCAGGTTTTTGACTACTTTTATGCACTTAGTGCTTATACAATCTATACCTGCACTAGTATTCGAATTTAGATTATTCACTATCATATTATTTTTCGAAACATACAGTTGTAGTAGTGCTTCGTTTTAGCAATATAATGTGTTATGCCACTGCGTATTTATGTATAGTTAGGTACTAGGTGCAGCACTTAACATAGTAACAATTATTTCTGCTTTGATTTTAACTATGAACACTTGAATACCACTTATTTGCAAGTTTGGTGAACATTTTTATGACCTGGAATGCAAATGCAACATTCATTCATTATCATAAAATTCTTTAAAAACTGCTCACTGACCCAATATTAGTCTATTAGACACTAATTCAAATAAATTACAGAATAGTGTACCAATTTATAATATTTTCGGTCTCGCTTATACAATAATTCAGTTCATATAATAATTCAGTGTATGGACACACCTGCGGAACGTTCCGCGGCGAACGTTTGGTTGCAAAATAAATAAATTAACATATGTAATTATAATTGGGATTGGGCGGGACATGTCTACCGCATGTCTGATGACCTATGGGCCAAAATCACTTCCAACTGGCTCCCAGTACAAAATCGGCGTCGAAGCAGACCTAGAAGAAGGTGGCGGGACGAAATAGATAGCTTCTTGAAAAACTGGCCTAACGAAGCGCAAAACCGGGACGCATGTAGAGAACGGAGGGAGGCCTTTGCCCAACAATGGGACATTGACGGCTGATATAATAAAATGTAATTATCATTGTTCCAAATTCTAATAAATAGTTGACAATTCTCTCTGTTTCAGCTTCTCGATAGTGACTCTATACAACTTCACAAACAACTACAGCTTTTTGACATATCTTGAGTACCCAATTATCTTATTGCAAGTATTTGTTTTACTGTATTACACATTGAAGTATAAACAGATGCTTGCCTCTTCAGCTGTTTCTTTGGGAACTATGACTTATGTGTCACTGGTTGCTGTTTTCGCCCTGGAAATATTTCCGAAAGAACTACTGTCTTACATGGTGGTAAGTGTTGAGAATTTATTTAGATTTTGTTCTTTTTTCAGCCAGCGCAAACTGATATTGTGATACCTTTTCGGGCTACAATGAAATAATTGCTAACCAAGGGTCAATAGTCTATTTAAGGTAAGCGCATTTACTACAGGTCGCATTGGGGCGGAGCAGGCCGTATCGCAGCGAAATATGCGTACTTCACACACTAGAGCGTGCCAGGTTGATTATGATGAAGGTGGTGATAGGTGGCTAGTATTTCGCCCACGAAAAACATCCCATACTAGTCTCGTACGATACCCATGAGAAAAGATGCATCCTAATATCTTCTGTTAGCTTCTACGGGATGGAAATGGGTGGTTTGTTTTAAACTGAATACAAAACAATAAAAGCACGAAGAGAAATCAATTATGCTACAGTTCATTGTAAACCAAGTTAAACAAACAATTTTGATTACAATACACTATGATTGTGGAGGTATTACAATATTTGTTTGACAAATAAGGTCAACGGTTCCAAACAGCTGTGACAATAATGTTTAAATTTACATGTAAATATACTTTATGTTAGAGCCAAGCCACACGCACGATACAGTGCGCATAGAAATATTAATATTGGCGGTGCGTCGCTGCTGCGCCATATAGCGTCTTTATAAAAAACTAGTGTTTTCCCGCGACTTCGTCCGCACAAATTATATACCAGATTTTAAGTCAGATCATAAGCTATCAAACAAAAAAAGTTTCATCAAAATCGGTTCAGTAGTTTTTGCGTGATGCGCGATCAAACAAACAAACAAACAAACAAACAAACAAACACACAAACAAACACACAAACAAACAGACAGACAAAATTTCTAAAAAAGGTTGATTTCGAGTCGGGGATATTTAAAAACCATATCGTAATCTTTTTTTTGTAAATATCTTCAATGTACAGACACAGTTCAGTTACAGTTTTATAATAGTTAAGATTCCACAGCTGCAATGTATCATCGTCGTTCTACATTCAAAAATCCACCGTTGTGACGTCACTGCGATGCCACAGCCACACGGTATTCCGAGATGGAGCATCCGATTTTTTAGTCAACAGGAGAGTTTGTTGGAACATAGCATCCCAACGAAAGAAGCTTCGTCGCTGCATTGTTACAGCGTCATTTCATTTTTTATTTAATGGCACTCTGCTTGTAGCAATTTGGCCAGTATCAAATGTTTTATGTAGTCTCAAGTATTGTTTTGACGAAAACATATTAGAGCTATACAAAATGGCGGAGCCACGTGCAAGCCTTACACAGGCCAATACGCACGCGTTCGCCCTCCGTCAGACTTGCAGCGCGACTCCCTGTTACAGCGTCATTCTACATCAAAAACCCAAGCCACACAACCGACGAAGACGCAATTCGGCAATGCAACAGTGGATTTTTATATGTAGAACGTCGCTGCGGCGGTGCAGCAGCGACCGACCTAGACGCAGCGGTGGACGTTGTAGCAATGCATTGCTACAACGTCGTTATACATACAAAAAATTGCGTCTTCGTCGGTTGTGTGGCTTTGCTCTTATTCGTCGCTTACGACACCACTACCTATACGTTAATAACATACTGAGATACACAAAACATCGTTAGCCGCTAGAATAATATGGTATCTTTTTGAACGGTTGGTGTAGGTATGTAAATATTATATCCTAACAATAAATTTACGGAACTCTATTTAATTTAGATTGTAGAACAATTGATGAAGAAAACGTGATTTATAACTTAATCTGTCTTTACAGAAGTATATTTATATTATACTAGCGGCGCCGGGCTCACCCCCCGTTACACTGGACAGAGTTTTGGTACTACTGGTGAAACGTGGATATTCTGAGGTTTCAGAATATCTCTGACTACCCCCTTGGGGAATATAGTCGTGAGCATATGCTATGCTATGCTAGCGGCGCCCGCGACTGAGCGGACCACTGACTTTAAATACTCGTCACTTTTGATTGAATAAACGGATTGCGATAAAATTAACCGTAAATGTTAATCCAAACTCATTCATTACTCAGCCCTGCTTTTGTGAAAACCCAATCCAAATCGGTTCTGTAGCTAATGATGCGTGCACAAACAAACAGAAATAAAATCTAACATGGTCTCAATGCATTCCATTAGGTACGTATCCTAAACGCCCAATGAATATTTTTGCAAATCTCTTCAATGTTCTTCCACGCCAAGTTTACAATGTCATTATAAATGTAGTTATAGACAGATGATTTAAATATCTTTTCCAGCCGTTCTGCACGCCCCTCAGTGGATTCGCAAAAGTGACCTACATCTACGGCATTATCAGAGCGAAGAACGCGGATGCTGTGTCGTTGACTACATGGATTATATCTATTAGCACTAATGTTGGTAAGTATTGACTATAAAAATATACAGGGTGTAAGGGACAGCCCTCCGCAAACTGAAACGGTGAACTCAGACCATCAAACTGAACAACTTTCACTATGGAGCCTACCTCAGGAAACGCGAAAAAAAATCAGCTGTCCCATACAAAACTGCCGTGCCTACCCGACTGAAATGTATGAGACAGCTGATTTTTTTTCGCGTTTCCTGAGGTAGGCTCCATAGTGAAAGTTGTTCAGTTTGATGTTCTGAGTTCACCGTTTTAGTTTGCGGAGGGCTGTCCCTTACACCCTGTACAAACAAGCTCAAATCAAGCTTAAACTATAGCATACCCTTAGCTTAGAGTATGACAAGGTGTAAACTTAAATGCGTTACATAACTACTTAAGGGTATATTATTCGGAGCGCGCTCCATACAAACGTACTATGGTGATATTTTCAATACTTACCAATTAAAGTCAATGAAATTTTGCAGAAACAATCTTAAAACAAATTTCTATGCTCGTATGGAGTCAGATTTTCGTTAAAATGTATAGTTTTCAAGTTACAGTGCCTCAAAGATTTCCATACAAATCTTAAATTAATCCTAGCATTGAAACTGTATATTTTAACGAAAATCTGACTCTATAGAAGCATAGAGATTTGTTTCTAGATTGTTTCTGCAAAATTTCATTGAATTTAATTGGTTAGTTTTGAAAATATCACCATAGTACGTTTGTATGCAGCGCGTATTTTCGCTCTCGGAATAATATTCTCTTAAGACCAGCATGATTTCTCTACACGCGCGCGACTCGGCTTTTTCCATACTAAAAGTCGCGGCAAGCGCGGCTTGCGCTCTCCGTAAAGAACAGGAACAGGTTATTTTGTATGCAGCGAAGGCGAGTCGCGCGCGTGTAGAGAGGTCATACTAGACGTGCAGACCATCAAACTGACCAGTTTTTACTATTATGGGACCAACTTTGAAATAGCGAATTGTCGCCACAAGTAGTATGGAAAAAAACTGAGTCGCGCGCATGTTAGAAATCATATTAGACGAGCTGGTCTATAAAATAACGTTTCTACCTTTCAGCTCGCCTCTTCACCGTGTACGTGGACTCTGCCGACACCAAACTAATGGTGAATTTCCTGATATCGTCGTTCCTGAGTGCCGGCGTCCTCTTGACAGCTATGTACTACCAACGCATGCCAGTCAAGCCGCAGCGTCACAGGAAGTCACTCAAACATGATAACGATCATGATAAACACCATGATGATTAGGGCACTATGGTATGGCTTAGTCGATTTTAAGCTCTATTCGATTCCGGTTTCCTCGTTTTGTCTCTATCATGCGTAGCATGCGTAGATTGCCGCCTCGTCGACAACGCACGTCTTAGCAGATTTCTCACTATTTGTTTATGCACTTTGGTCAAAGCGTTGCCAATTTGAGCTAGGACCATTGATCTCTTATATGTGGACACCCACAGTGTCATATAAAATCTTAGCAAATTGTTGTCCACATTGACGCAAAAACCCGCACAAATTAAGTATGCATGCTGCTGGTTGTCACTAAGACGTTGTATTTGATTCATAAACATAGTCGTATTTCGCTTGTTAACTGTCAGCTAGTACAAAATAAAGTGCATCAGAGCTCTTTTAGTTGTGCCATTTTTCGAACGTTGATTGTGAGTCTAGTTTGTATATAAGATGTTTATGTGAGTCCCCTGGCGATACCCCTGGGGGTAGGGTGGGACTCAACCATACCCCTGTAGTAGTGATGTGACCATCATGCAAGGGTTTTGGTAATAATTTATGAATTCGCCCTTTTACTATTGCGAGTTTTAACATAGGTAATACGTATACGTATGCGTAGGTATTTGCACTCCAACTAGCGCGCGTAATCAGCTAACAAGGCACTTCTAAAATACGAGTATTTGTGACGTTAATGTATCCCGGCGTATTACATTTATTTTTGCAGAAAACCAACTTTGAATTTAATTCCAGCTATCTAAACCCATTTTCTGTAGTAGGTAAAAATCCAACCAAATACTTTAAATATTTACATATCAGTTCAGAAGCCGCGTGATATGTTGGAATCTTAATCGTACCTATATAGAGCGTCTCTTTCCTTATTGGGTTCTTAAAAAGCTTCATGCCTTAGCCTGTGTAAGTTTTTTATAAGGGACATTGTTATTTTATTAGGTTTCTCATTAGCTTTGGTTTGGTTTTTTAATCTTACTGTTTTTCGTAATAATCAGCTTCTATAGCGAATGTATTTTACTATAAAATATAATTACAGCGCAGTCGCGATATTACAATACAATTACAAACATAAAATATCGCTCATATAAATACAGGGTGTAAGGAAAAGTATCATTATGGTTGAACCTCACTTAATAGCTGTGTGATGTAGTTCAACCCTTAACCTATAAAGCACAGACTCTACCCATCAAACTGAACAACGTTTACTATAAGAGCAAAACAATTGGGACACAAAAAAAGCCATACCAAACTGCAATTCTTACTCGACGCAATCGTATAGAACATCAGATTTTGTTTTGCTCCCATGGTAAAAGTTGTTCAGTTTTATTTGTAATCTGTGGTTTAAAGGTTTATGATACTTTTCCTTACACCCTGTATATTATATATTTGGAGGTGCATAAAACAGTTTGGTTTTTAAAATCAACCCAATTCAATTAAGCTTCACCGTTCCTTATATCTATCAAAGGTTTACTCATTATCATGGTTATTTAATTTGTTATACAATTGTTATACGTCTAAATTATGCTCATTTTTATTTTTAAGTAATTCGAAGTTTTAGGCGAGGGTTGCTAGTGTTTCTAGTCATTTTAAAACAACTTTAAAAGGTATTTTAAAGCCACATTACCCTTTTATTTGTTAGACTTTCACGCTTGACTATTTAATCTAAATTAGGACAATTTATTACCAGTTATATTTCTTAGTGTAAACTTAATAGTTATTAAGATTAATTAAACAAACGAAAAAAATTGTAATCACTTATGAAATGAAATGAAGTACAAAAGACATAGTAAAAAGACGGTAGTAGGTATAGCGAACAAGATTTAAATATGTAGTGGATTCCTCACCAGTGTCTTATTATCTCAATATTTTTATTATAACCCGCGTTAATAAAGAATGGGTTCGGCTGAAATAAAGAAATCTAGTTGTCTTGTCCACACTTGAAGAAACAATAGCTTCTTAATTAGCTATTAGAAAGCATTAACTGGAACAAGTAGGTAGTAAGCTATGATTTTGTGGTGTTTGCCGTGGCCTTTCTTGGTCAGCGCGGGTTGTGCTGCTTTGTTAAATTGCTAACGGTACAAAATATGTCAAGGAAGCATTCGTTTCTAGCACAAAAGCGAATGTGGATCGTTTTCATACTAAATATATATATAATAAATATAAAAATATATTTATACTTATATTCTGAAGATACTGCGTTCGAACATTATTTAATAGTATATAAAATTTTTGATAAAAAAGCTACCATACTATAATGTGAATTTGGGCAACTTTTATCAAAATATGCTATTGTAACACATCAGAAATCAGAAAATCAGAAATCAGAAACATTTATTCGTCATCAGTCATACTTTCAACATTACACTGTATTTTATTTAATATAACTAGTGTATATCATAGTGAAAGTCACTGAGTCGGTGCCATTTATTTTTAAATCCATCTTGTGTTTGTGAATGTAACAAATTAATAGAATTTAAGTGCCAAACATGATCCTATCTAGCTCATTTTATTTATATTCGAGCAAAAATTAGAGCAATAAATGTATACATTACCTATTCCTGTTTTTATTTCAACACAGATTTTAGTAAAGTGAGTGTAAGTCAATGGCTGACGATTAATGAAAAATCATAGTCAATCAAAAATTAATATTCATTATAATCAGCTTAATTCATGTCTATTTATCGTTACCATCAATATCGTCATCATAGCTCCGAAGGTCATGGAATTTCTGCAATATCTTCTGACCTGGTGACAAGTTCATATACGTAGACGATTTGATAGTTAACAAATTGGATCTCAGTTTTCTTGGGCTGTAACTACGCAACTTAGCCCTCTGCGAGGCGAGAGCTACTCTCGGCGAGTATATTCGCTTGGCTAACAGGAGACGCGAGCATAGTAGTCTAGGCGACGTCAGATCGAAAGAGGACGGTGACGTCAGCCCTGTCCTCGGGGACGTAATATTTGAGCCATGACGCGGGGAACTGACATAACAAGGTTCACATCTGAAGGCCTCATGTGACGTGTCAACTGTCGAACTTTTGGCTTCTGGTAGCGTTGGTAGACCCTCGGGCTCGCTCGGCGACGACTCCTCAGAACTCTTAGCATTTTCAAACTGCATCAAGCCTTGGGGTTCCTGAGCACCGAAGTTGGATCGACTCGACAACCGATGCCCTTTACGCCTTGCTTTAGCTTTTGCCAAATTCGCAGCACTTACAGAACCAACAAGATGCATGTTGTCATCAATATATTTGCACACAGCTTCGGCCTCCTCTTCGGGTGACAAATGTGCGTCGCGGAAGAACCCGAATCCGTTTCGGAGGTCGTTGATTCCTTCAATAATGAGCCAGGTGAGTGTAGCAATAACGAGTGTTAAGGTACTGAGGACTGCGACAATAGTGGTACCATCAGGGCCTGTCAGGTGATACTTAACTTTTCCGAGGATTCCGTATGTGACGATATTTCGGGTACGCTTGAAAGTATGGGCACGACACGTGTAAAAACCTCTGAGATCATCATCTGCTGACGCAACTAGTCTGAGGACTCTGCCGTCGTCCACGGATCTTACAGTCTTGTCTCTAATAAATCCTATTATCGCAGTGTCTAGATAAAGCCAGTGCGCGGTGTGGGGAGACCGAACAGTCCTCGCGTGAAGGCAACTCAAGTTTAGGTGGTTAGATTTACCCCAAGCTATTTCGTGATAGGAACCGGAAACACTTGCTGTTTTCGACGACAGTTGAACCTTGTCATGCTTAAAACGTTCCACACTGATGTCATGGAGATCTTGGATGACATTGTTTATGCTTACAGATGCTATAACTCCAGCGAATGACGTGGAATCTTCTGGTAAAAGTAACTTCATATCTTCTGGTACACCTCCGACGAAAAATTCGTCGTTGCAAATCGTTAATGAGATAGGTTCATGTCTGGTTTCTCCGTCGTCATCGTCGCAAGAAGTGTTTTTCGATGGTGAGCTACGGTACCATCTGTGTTGAAGAATCGATTTAGAGTTGCGTCGTTTTCTTGATCTTTCCTCTTCGTAGACAACGTGGAGGCGTTCCCCGGAATTGATGGACGCTTCTATAGTGTTGGTTTCTCTCTTTTTCGTCAGAGCAACGTCAAGCCATTGATCAGTTGGACATTCCGTGGAACTACTACTTTCCGATCGAAAATCCCCCGTACCTAACTTTATTTTTAACCTTGAATTTTGCAAGCACATATGGAACCAGCTATCGCTAGCATCGGCGAGAAGAAATATAATAGTGCCAGATTCAGTCTTGGGTTTGAGAGTCAGTTCCAATCGCCATTCATTCTGTTCTTCGAAACATGGTATCCGCATATAGTGTCCATTCTGCAAGGGTAAATAAGCTTCTTCTAAACTAGCCGTTTCGTACGCTATGTTAGAGGCAGCACTGGGAGAGAAATTTGGATGAATTCTCTTACGTTCCTCAATAACCATGTCCAACGGAATAAAATTAAGAACGAGTTCCTGTAGTTCTCCGTGGAATTTCTCACCAATCAAAATGTTCATTTTCTCATCAGGTAATTCAGGGTCGCAGGGAAAAGTGCCTTTGAGTGGCACTCGAGAGTCGTCTAGTCGTAGGGTGGCCGCTTCACTTGATACTGTTACGAGAGCTGAATGCCAAACTGCCGGATCTATAGCCGCAGGCGAACATATTCGTGGTAGAGAACATGACTGGGATGAGCCACTTGTATCTAAACATAAGTGCCACTTCTGAAGACTAAGCCGAACATGTGGACTGTGGACTGTACCACGGCGGACCAATGTACCATGGGGCGAAAGTGGCTTGAATCTCACGTAAAATTGAAAGAGTGTAGATCGCTTGTTTTTGAATTTATATTGCAATGTTGAATCTCCATTAAACACGGCGACTTCATGGGCATACACTTCGCATGGATTTAAATAGCAGGAACTGATTTCAGTTTTCGGCCCAATGCAGGTGCTGCCGCCTCCGGCGGGTATGGGTCTAGTACAGGACCTAGCTCGAGACCGCTTACCTGCGCCGCATGTTTGCGAACATGGTCCCCAGGCGCTCCACCCGGACCATCCTCCTTGAAGCACACAATTCAACTCGCAAACTTCAAACTGATCATGCTGTCCTGCGCAGTGTGTTCCCCAAGTACCGATGGCTCGAGGTATGACCTTTTCTAGGCACGTTCTTTTTCGACGTTTGACACCAACACCACAGTGCTCCGTACACTCGGACCATTCTCCCCAACCGCTCCATTCCCCACCAGCGTCGACCTCAACGTCCCGGACGTCAATCGCGCACTGATCTCCTTCACATTCCTCGGCTTGTAATGGACTGTCGTTACAAACTAAAAGGTACTGCGACGGAGGCGGTGTGTCGCAACTCCTGAGTCTCCAACGCACACCGTGTCCGCAGCGAGCTCCACAAGCAGACCACGTCCCCCAAGGGCCCCACTCTCCCACGACAGGGCACCCGAGGTTCCGTTTGACGCATTGCAAAGAATTCCACAACCCTTCTGGATTCAATTGCCATGTGTTGTCGCTCGCCAATGCAGCTTCGATGGCTTTGAAATGGCATTCTGTTTGGAGGCAGCGTTCCTTTAAAGCTGGGACGGCTTCTAGTTGATGGAAGGATTCGGTTCTGGCGGGGTCTCCTTGGACCAACTTGGCGTAATCTGCAACGGTGCAGTTGTTTAAGTAGCAGAGTTCGGTTTCTTCATCGGGGCCGCTGCAAGGGAGGCCATCTTCTGAAGGTGAAGGGTTGATGCAGCTTCTAACTCGCCGGCGGTGTCCCACGTCGTCGCAGGGCCCTATGCAAGGGGACCATGAGCCCCATGGGGCCCAGCTGCCGTCCACGGGACAGTCTGGGTCAGAGATCACACCTAACTCGCATTCAAGCCGCCATATAGCTTGCTGTCGTTTATTATAGGGCTTTGTAGCTTGTATCCAAGACGACAGTGGTATAAGTAGGAGAATGGTGAACTGTAATTTCAATAGATTTATACTGCACATCATAATTTGCATTCACAAGCAAGTTAATGTATTTTCTTTATAAAATTAACTTATCAAACAATTCTTTAATATCTCTCGGTAGAGATAAGTTTATAGTAGTTATATTCCTCGTTTTATACACTTTTATATTCCTTGCTCAACCTTTAATGATTTAATCACATTGAGTACATTATGATCATAGGCTAAGTATTTTTCGCTTACGCTGAATTATGTATGATGGACAAAGAATGATGAAACTGTAGTCTTTGGAATGATGGATATCACCATAAAGTTATTATACCTTACAGGAAATATCACTGTCATTCTGTCATTCCAATTCAAGTACCTATGCCAGCTTCCTGTTCCAATTCTTTCTGAGTTCCATTCTCTTTGGATATCTTTAAATTATCTTTGTAATATCACAGCATACCTAAAACAGGAACAAAGAAATTGAACAGAACAGATGGCCTACCATGAATTTTCACTGTACTTTACTACTGTTTTACGTCGCCAATTTCGTATGGCAGAAATTCGTTCTCAACGTAACCACTAGAAGTGCTGTATGAAATTCAATACAATATCGGTGACGTAACTACAGTAGTAAAGTATGATAAAAATTAATAGACTAAGGGCCTGTTTCACCACTTCTGAGTAAGTTCTTGCTAGCTTATCCGACAGATAGTTTGACGTATTTTGTATGAAAACATGTCAAAATATCTGTCGGATAAGCTAATAAGAACTTACTCATAAGTGGTGAAACAGGCCCTAATTAGAAAGAACTGTCGTTTAACAGCTGGCATAGCTGGCATACAATCTGCAGAAATTACAGGAAAGATTAGAAATACAACACGATCTCATCATCCCTTTAAAAAAAAAGTGTCTACGTATTACCATGCTCTATTGAACAGCAAGACCAAGGCAAAACACTTTAACTAAGAAATCTGTAATTATTTTAAAAACACCATCGATTTATTCAGAAGTGGTGAAACAGGCCCTAAATAAATTATAACAAGTGGATTTTCTTTTCTTTCACAAAAACGTTGTTAAAAAAATTGAAACAATTGAAACGAAATTTTGTATTTGCTTAAAATATTTTTATCAAAGTTACACAGCAGCCAGATCACAAAAGCAAATTTTATCACACTTCGCAAAGCTATAATTTCGACAACATTTAAATAATGCAGTTTGTTTAGGCTTGGCGCAAACGAGCCCCCGGCCTCAGCCACCGAACGGTGGCCTGCGACATGTGTGGCCGCCACTCGCCAGTAGTCCCTACAAAATGTATGTAAAAGCGTGTGAACTGCTTGTCGCTGGCCACTGGTGGCTGTGGCCGGTGGCTCGTTTGCGCCGAGCATTAGGGTCATTCGAAAGGGCGTAATTCTGTCGCGCGTTGCGGCAGATTATCTATTGTTTGGCGAAAGTTTCGTTATGTACAGAACAATAGAAAATCGGCGTGACCGCGCGATAGAATTACGCCCGTATGAATGACCCCTTCAAAAGCAAAATCAAGAATAACACAATTCACTATAACGGTTTAGTGTTTAGCGCATTACACAATAAGTATAATATTAGTGATATGTGATGCGATGACACACCTGCCGAATTTACGCGTCAACTAGGAAAAATGGCGCGTACTTACTGTGTCGCCAGTATAGGAAAAAGCATTGCACGCGTAATTTACGTCGCGTATATTCGGAAGGTGTGTCGCTTCACTTAACATATACACCACTATTTCTTAAACTGGTATAGTCACCATCAGATATATCGTAGCGTATCGTAAATTAGAACTGCTTAGAAATATTTGAACATCTTGTATGCTACGATATATCAGATGGCATCTGTACTAGAAATTCTTTAAGGGTGTACCTAAGTATTCAGATAATGAAAATAAACAACTTTCCCTAGAGAACATGGGTCAAAAAACGAGAAAAATTGTCGGGACCAAAAGCCGATAGATGTTCTATCCGGAGCAGAGGTCCAAGCAATTTTCTCGTTTTTCGACCCATGTTTCTTAGGGAAACTTGTTTAGTTTCATTATCTGAATACACCTTTAACATATTTAGGGCCTGTTTCACCACTTCTGAGTAAGTTCCTGTTAGCGGATAAGCATCCGACAGATATTTTGACATAATTTCATACAAATTATGTCAAACTATCTGTCGGATAAGCTAACAAGAACTTACTCAGAAGTGGTGAAACAGGCCCTTATAGTACTTAATTAAAATATAGTGGTGTGTACTTACAAATAGGGTCCTGCTGAATATGCTGACACTTTTTTAAGGGGTGGATCAGACCGTCAAACTGAACAACTTTCTCTACAGCACCAAAATTGAAACCGCGAGAAAAAAACACTTGTTCCACACAAAACTGAAAACCTAAATACTCGAGCCAAATGTATGGGACAACATTTTTTTTGCGATTTCTTGTTTCCCATAGAGAAAGTTGTTCAGTTTGATCATTCTCTTAAAAACTGTCAGCATATTAAGTAGGACCCTGTATAGGTGATAAATAAATTAACGACGCGTCGCGACGGCGGGTTCGTGAATTGATTTCGTGCAAATACCTACTATTTTCTTTCTAATCCGCATTGCCAATCTATAAAGTCCTTCTTTACGCTGACACTTTTTTAAGGGGATGATCAGACCGTCAAATTGAAAAACTTTCTCTATGGCATCGAAATCGCGAAAAAAAATCTGCCGTTCCATACAAAACTGTAAGGGTTGAACTACATCACACCGCATCGCATTTTTCCGTCGCTCCGTCCTTTTCTGTCACTCAGGAACGTCATTTGCTAGAGCATATAAAATAGACGGAACGCGATCGCGCGCGATAGCCGCGTGCGATTGATGCGGTGCTATTAAATGAAGTTTTAACCCTAAACCTACTCGAACCAAATGTATGGGACAGCTGTTTTTTTTTCGCGATTTCGATGTTGGTCCCATAGAGAAAGTTGTTGAGTTTGACGGTCTAAACAACCCCCTTAAAAGTTTTAAATGTTTATTTTTACTTTTTGTAACACATGTATAATACAATTTCTAATTACCCAACATATTGTGTTTCACACGATGGAACAACTAAGATAAACTAAATATGATCACAGTACAACCGTATATTAAAAATGTACGTAAATGTAACCTTACAATACAATACTGTTAATAAAACAATAAATAGCAACAACTAAAGACAAAACGTAACAAAATATGAAAATAAATGTATCACCATGTTTTTTTTCTCTACTACCAAATCGAGGTACTTAATTAGATTTTATCTAAAATACCCACTCAACTTAGATGAAACCAAAAGGAAGGAAGATGCAGGACTCGACCGAGTCCAGTGCTGAATAGCCTCGTGTAGCAGTTGTTGCCTTGCACAACTGTATAAAGCTCATAAAACGATATCTATCTTCATGTATTCTCATTCTATTTTGGAGATTATGGCTCCATCGGTTTGTCGGTGATTCTACCAATGTCAAAGTTGAGAGAAACGCATTTCAACTTGTTGATTGACCGGTTATTAAAATCTTCCGCGGATTTCAGTAATTTTAATTATAACTTGGCCATAAAGAGTAGAGAAATAGAGGGCGCCACATTCTTTGCAAGAATGTCAAAATCACGCAAGAAAGTCTGTCCAAAATGTGGTACTTACTAAACATTTAGTTTCTGCTGTCAGTAGTTTCTATTCTTTACGTAACCGTAAAGAATATTCTTTACGGTTAAGCTGTAAATCTGTGTAAATCTATTTCGGTGGCGCTTTCTTTTCCGCGTCTTCCCCTTTTTTATGTAATCAATCACTAATAGATCAACACCCAATTCTGAGGATGATTGTACCCTAAGAATATAGGGCAGTGGAGAATTAAAGAATAATTTGTTTTGTCTACATATTCCGATATATGGAGCCACTTCTGCAGCCACTCCTTCATATCCTGATTACTTAAGTGACTGCTGTTCAATCCTCGTATATGGCACGCGTTCCGTAAAGCTTCTGTGCTCAATTCGTCCACGCCTCCTTCCCTGATGATGGCTTTATCCATTTCTATTAATATGAACGCTCTGAATTTTAGCTTTTGTCTTCTGAGTAACGTTCTTCTGAGGCCGTGCATTTTTAAGAGGTGTCCCTGCAAATAGGAGATAAAAACAATTAAAGGTCGTTGTTGTACGCAATTCGGTATGTAAAGTTTTTTTTGGGAGGGCTAAAATCGAAAACCATTTGAAGA
The DNA here is from genome assembly GCA_963693445.1 of Agonopterix heracliana. Taxonomy (NCBI): domain Eukaryota; kingdom Metazoa; phylum Arthropoda; class Insecta; order Lepidoptera; family Depressariidae; genus Agonopterix; species Agonopterix heracliana. The sequence continues at coordinate 1,159,622 of OY856307.1, forward strand.
TAATTGTCTCAATAACAATATTTTATATCTCAGAGAATTTAAAAGAAAAGATTACAGATGCCTGTTTCACCACTTCTGAGTAAGTTCTTGTTAGCTTATCCGATGTTGCGGAAAATCATTGGAACTAATTTTTGTACTTGGAACACTAACATTAAAGGTGACAGTCGATTGCAGCGCCCCCAAATCAGGTTTTTTATATTCCTGGTCAGGTGTTAACCATCACAAAAATGTGTGACAAATATTAATATATGTCGTCATTATCATCGTAGAAAGATAAAATATTTTCTTACCAGTTTTAGTAGTTTTTGAATTGTGCTCGTATAAACAGATAATAGTGGTTTGGTATAAGGGACTTAGATCAAAGTAAAATTAATGGATAGGCTGAAAGCGCGTTAAGTTGAAGCACACTACTAGGGCAATTGGTCCATAAAAACTAGCACAATTGTCTGTCAGAACTAGGGCAATTGCATAGAAATTTGAAGTATTCCATTCATTTGTTTTGCCTCATTTTTCTGGTTTGAAATGTTCGGGTAAGGCCTATCCATTAATTTTACTTTGATCTAAGGTCTGCGACATCTAATTACCATAATAATATAACCTTTCTATTGTAAATAACTTCCACATGATATCCTGTGATATCCTGATCTGATTTTTAAAATACCTTGTACACTTGAAAGCTTGATGGTATCGTAAAAGAAAAAAAGTCTTACCGTGTGAGCATAACTCAAATTATTCAATTCATATGTCTCTAGCGAAAACAAATCCTTGCAAGCTAGTATCTCATTAGTGGTTGGATGTAAACCGGACCCTAACAACGCAAGGATTCTCCTCCAGTTTTCTTTCAAATCACCATCGGGTATAGAGTCCAATTTGGCTTGAAGCGCACGGAATACTGGTCGATTGTTCAGGAGGCGATCTTGCAAGTCTTGTACTGAGAATTCTGCGCGTTGCTGTATTGACCAGAAGTGCGAACATAGTAGCTTCTTTGGTTTTAGGAATCTGGAACAATACATTAAAAAGTATATATATGGTAATTTTGCATTTGCAGGCACAGAATGGAGTTAATAGTGTTAAGCTGTGATTCCACGAGCCACTGAGTCACCGGGACAGCAAAAGCAATAAATTCTGATAATGATTTTCTTTGATAATTATCATGACAATTAACATGCGAGCCAATTAAATCCAATAAATTTTGAGCTTCGTGGCAAGCCGGAGAGCACGCAACCGACACACAATTGCCCCGTGACTCCTTTGGGTGATTAACACATTAGCTGCTGACCTCGCAGGTCCGCAACAATGTGAGAGGCCCGCAGAGGGCAAATCTAGCCTGTTTGTATCTCCTTCCGGCAGTTTAAGCACATTGTCAAGTTTCATGTTTTGAGATTTGCAGCCAAAGAGAATGGAATCACTACGTTTTTGCAGCAAATGTGTTAAATTAAATTATCATCAGTCACTATTTCTTAATCTTCAAATTGACAAAAAATCACCTAAATATTAAGTATAATGTATATGATGTTTGTCCAATCTCTGTTCATAATTATTGATGAGAAAGTGAAATACACTCATTGCCTGTTTCACCACTTCCGAATTAGTTCTTATTAGCTTATCCGACAGCTCATTTGACAATATCTTCATACAAAATATGTCAAATGAGCTGTCAGATAAGCTAACAAGAACTTCTCCAAAAGTGGTGAAGCAGGCATTCAGGCATAACTTACATTCCCTTTGATTCTTCGAAATACATTTCTGTAATTGAATTATTGTTAAAATATTGAATAGGTGAGCCTTTTCGAAAATAAAGGTATCATGAATCTAGTGTAAAATGTTATATACTGGTGCTATTAGAGAAGGGTGGGCGGTTAGATGTGCCTCTGAGTGTATAATTTCTCGTTAGGTTAGATAGATTAAAAAGTTATATACTTACGCCAGTGGAAATATTATGTAATTCCCGAACGGAACTGCGGACAAAATAAGCACGGGCGCTATCCTCCACATGTCATATGGCATTTTTTGATACAATTCAATTTCTTGTCGGGTCATGTTCATAAATCCTTTATCTCTAGCCATTTTTAACCTCAGAGAAATGTATGTTTTTAAGTCATGAAGAAAATCTTTAATGCCCACGCTGAATACTCTGTACATTTTCATTGCGGTCGGAAATCTGATCTCGAGTACTTTGGTGTAGTTCTTGACATAATCGATGTATCGTTGTACGATATACAAGCGAACTTTTTCCTTTTCTTTTTTGAGTGCTTTTGCTTGCTTCGGCTGGTTAAATGTGACAGATCTGACACTGTAATGAAATTAAATTTTTCATTTAAATATAATATGGGCCTTTCTTCTTGTTCCTGATAATGTAACTTTTTTTGTCTAATGGATTTGAGGTCCATGACATAAATAAGTGAAACATTAAAGTATTGATTTAGCAATGGGCAGGTCACACAAAAAGAATGGAGCAATAAAAGAAAGAGAGGTAGCCCACAGATGTATACATAACCGTAGCTTAAGAATTTATATTGTAATAGTTATTAAGTCGTGTTATGTTGTAGAGTTTCTGGCCGCATCTCCTCTACAGCGACAACACATTCCGACGCGGTGGTAGCTTAAAAAAGATTTGACGTTTAATAAGTGTGCTTCAAGCTCCTATATTGAACAAATTATATTGACATTGACTTTGACAGAGAGGACGGGATGACAATATTAAATACGATAGGTTGCCAAAAACACATGGCACAGAGTGGCAAGCGACAGACAACAATGGAGAAGACTGGAGGAGACTCAATAGAACAGTATAAGGAGTGTAGTACTTAACAGTACTGGCTAAAGCTTCCAATACCGCACACCCTTGCGGGATCTTAGACAGACAACTTTAGTCATCATGTCATGTACTATAATTAAACACGGAGGGCAGGAAAGTAAGAAAGGTCTCAGAGCACATTTAATAGTTGGCTGAGGCGAAGCCAAGGTCAACAAACTGAGGTCAAGATCTGAGGCCTTCTTATTTACTGCCCGAGGTGTGTCTACTATTTTTTTTCCTCGACAGAGGCGGAAAGCGGCAATTTAGCGCAGCGGGACGAAAGTTGACGCTTTCCGCCTGGAGGGGAGACAATTTTGTTTTTCTTATTATGTATGTAATACCAGCTGCTCTCAAACGGTGAAGGGAAACATTGTGAGCAAACCTGCATACATATGCTGGACATACACTGGGCATGCTTGGTGGACTTGACGCCCATACACCCTCCCTGGGAGTAGGCCTGTGCCCTGCAGTGGGACGTATACTGATTGTTATGACTCATCATAATATAATACATGTCTGGACTAGATTCCAGTACTTCAATTGAGAATAAACAGTCTTAGTGGCAGCCAATGTCCAAAACTTCGATCAAAATAAAATGATCGAAGGTCCAAAATACTTAAGGTGGTTGGAGAGCTGTCAATTTCATAAAAAACGTTGTCGTATAACACTTGTAGACGGTGTTAATAAAATTAATGTTTTATATATGGAAAAATAGCTTAGAAAATCTAGTTTGCGCATATCAAATAATATTTACAATTTGTAATATAATTACGAAGATATAAGGGTTTGAAATTTTGTATGAATAATTTCAAAGCGTGATATCTTCGTAATAATATTATAAATTGTAAATATTATTTGATATGCGCAAACTAGATTTTCTAAGCTATTTTTCCATATATAAAACATTACTTTTATTAACACCGTCTACGAGTGTTATACGACAACGTTTTGTATGGACGGAAACCACCTTAAAAATCCCTATTTACTACAATAATGTAGATGTTATTGAAATACATAACCTATCACTATTTTACTTCCTCAGTTGGCTTCGTAGAATGATAGGATAAACGTCGAATGACTAATTAACCTCGTAAACAAACTACGTAATTGTGTGCAGAACAGACGATGTTCAAAATAGAATTTGAGGTTGTTTACAAAAAAAAATATTACGATATTGTGTGAAATAATGTTTGTTACCTGTTGATTTGCTGTACATTTGTCCTAACGATAGATGTGGAGCGAGTGCATCGCAAAACGTTCCTAGAAAGAGCTACAATTTTAAGTAAAGGCATTTCAGTTATTACAGTAGAAATAAAATCGTTTTTCGTTTCGGCTATTTTAGTTCACTTTTTTTTTATTGACAGTGATTGACAGGTTTTTTTGCGGCTCTGGATTCAGCATTTTTTTAATAATAATTTTTACGGCATTGGATTCTAGTCTTTTTATGCCACTTTTTTTTAATTAATTTTTTTTAAGGCACTCTCCTTTTATGCCACTCCAGCACTCGTAGCATGCTACACGTGTGACGTGATACGGCTGTACTGTATCACGTATTTTATCTCGTTCGTTCGCGCGCAAATAGAATTTGAACATTTTGCGTCTTGAAAGTTTTGCGTTTCGAACGTTTTCTGTTTTGATCATTTTGCGAATAGAACATTTTGCGTTTTGAACGTTTTACGTAATTGAAAATTCTGCGTGTAGACCAAAAATTCGTATATCTAACTACAGACTTTTTTTAAATGCTTAGCTGACTATTTTGGAGAGAACTGACCCAAAACATTGGTCCAAAACTATGCACAGACCAGACAACATGAAAATCGATAAAATGTAGGTACTCTTTTTAAGCAAGACAAAGAGAAAGAGAGAGAGAGAGAGAGAGAGAGAGAGAGAGAGATATAAAAAAATGGTAAAAACTATACGCGCGATAAAGACAAAACATTATGTTGCAAAAGCAGCGATTACACTATCTTCCGCCGATGCCGGAATCGGCATCTTGCCGTGCAAGTGTAATCGCTCGTGTAAAAAAGAATCTTGAAAGCCAGGCCAGGCCTTACGTATTTAGATTGAAATCTCATGCGGTTCACGTGCACGCCGTGCAGCCCGGCAAGCTTAGGCAATCGCTGTAGTTATATCGACTCGCCTGTAAAGTGATTGTTACTATTATAGAAGCCTCAATGTAACTACAGCGAATTGCCTAATCTTGATGGGCTGCCCGGTGTGCTTAAGTGTATGAAACCAGCATCAAAATGGCTTGCTTAGTTTGTTCGCCTTTATTATTGTTTTTTTTAAGTTTTCATTACTTAAATAATTAAAACTGTAGGGTGGCTGAGTGAAAGAGGATGATGGTTTAACTATTTATTGATGAGCATACAATATTGGTACATCATACACATACAAACATTCCTAGCTATGCATCAGAGTGGACTGCGTGGCTATCTCACTCTTCTGCTTAGAAGACTTAGGTTTTGGAACGGACTGCGTGGCTATCTCGATCCTCGACCTGGCAAGCACCTGAGGACTGCAGTGGCTATCTCTCAGGCGAAGCCGCCTAGCTAAGTGACATTCGCTGGCCGCGTCTGGTCTTATATACGATCCTCGAAGCGCGTGCCGCGTGCAAAACGATGGAGAGGGCGCGTGACAAGGGCAGCTAGATGTGTGCGAGCGAGAAAGCATTCGGGTCCGTGCGCCTCTCGCTACATTCTCCCCCTCTGGTACTCTTGTCGACGTCCCGTGAGAGTACCAGCTCTGAGCAGGTTGGTTCTTCCTTGGTCGTCCACGTCCTCGGATTTGAAGAATGGGTTTCTGGGCTTCATCATTATCTCGATTCTCGAACTTGTTGATAACCGAGGTGTGATATGTGCCAACAACTTTTTCAGGTTTGTCAATATTAGCAATTTGGTATATTGAGCTTCCTCTTCGGTGACACGAGTAGTTACATTCTGCTGGTGTTAGTAGTTGACTTGCACATTCGATAGGGTGTTCGTTTGGTCCCTCCCCCTGCACTAATGCTGCTCCAATTTCACAATTACTGGCATCCATCTTTATTATGAAGGGTAGGTTGCAATCTATTTTTTCCAGTACAGGAACCGTAGTCAGTATTATTTTAAGGTTTTTAAAAGGTGACTCCTGTTGTTCTTCCCATTTCCAAATAACTGCCTTCTTTGTTAGGTTTCGTAATGGTCGTGCAAGTTCAGCGAAGTTTTTGATGAATCTTCTGTACCAGGATACAGTTTGTAGGAACGAAATCAGTTGTTTTAGTGTCTTTGGTTGCTTCATTTTAGCGGTTGCCCTGGATTTTTCAGGATCTATGGTGATACCTTTAGGCGTTATGATATGACCCAGGTATTTAATTTTTCTTGTTTGATGATGCACCAGGAATGTTGTTTAATATTGCGTGAAATTGTTCATCAGTTAGTTGAAAAGACATCTTTTCTTCTTCAGCCATTTCTATCAATTTTAACGTTGGGCGCCACTATGTAGGCTTAGATTATCTAGATGGAACGTCGCCTCACAAATGCAAAACAAAAACGGTTCCATTTTTTGACAGATGTGTGCGTGACAGCTGCGTTCTACGCATGTTTAAACCTTTCAGTGTGTGAGTGTTTGTGTTACCAGCAGAATTCCATCTCCCTGAGAATCTGGGAAAATTTTAGTCATCTTTGTGAGTCAACTACACTATACAGGGTGTAAAATTAAATGCGTTGCATATTGAACAGAGTGCTCCAGACCATCGAACTGAACAATTTTCACTATGGAGCCAACATCAAAAGCACGAAATCAATTTGTTGTTCCATAGTTACTCGAAAGGGGAGGCCTTTGCTCAGCATTGGGATGAAAGGGGCTAGTAAAAAATAGATAATTGACCAGTGTATGAAACACCTGATTTTTTCGCTATTTCGACCTTGGTCCCATAGAGAAAGTTGTTCAAAGACCATCATGCACGCGAATTATTATCTCAATAGTGGTTATTACAGATCGGATATTCAGATGCATAATTTGCCTAAACTTCATTTTTCACAAGAACAAAAATAATAATATGGACTCGTCTTTTTATTTTATGAAGCAATCCCAGGATCATTCTGAAGTCTCGGGATGTTATAAAAAATATCGTAGAACTCGGACATTTGAACAACTCTGACAACACGAACAACTCGGACAACATGAACAACTCTAAATTTGGTCAACTTATACAATATTGTCTGAGTTTGACAGAGTTGGCCGAGTTGACCATTGACCAAGTTGGTCAAGTTGTCAGAATTGTTTTGTTGTCGAAAGTACTTATCAAGTCAATTCAGTTGGGCAGGTTGACAAAGTTGTCAGAGATGTTCATGTTGTCAGAGTTGTTCGTGTTGTACGAGTTGTTCATGTTGTTGGAATATCATAGTGGTGAGGTGAGGTTATCCTGTGTGACAAAACAGTGCGTGTGGCACGATTTTTAAAATTAACTTTAATCAGAAAGGCATATCTATATTCAGGTTCGTGGAAAAAAAAAATTAATTTAGGTAAATATGCATCCGATCTCTAATAATTATGTTACTTCTCACCACCATATAGTTAGTAGAAATAAAGTTCGGAAGAAATAAAGACTTAATAAAGTGACTAATTTTTTTTTGCTTTTAGGTTGTATGAACGAAAAACCTTTGCCTCATACCTATTAGTTGACAAAAAAGTGGTAATGAAAAAACGCAACGACTATTGATCGAGGCATAATGGCGGGAAATTTAAAAAGAAAAATCTGACCACACTTTAAAAATGGCCTATGTAAACAAAGAAAAGTTTTTAAAATTTTCATTCAGCTTATTGTATCTCAAATCATGGTGAAAAATTAATTTTTAAGTGTGTATCATGTTAATATTTTTTTCATAGTGCATATTTTTGTGAATTTGTTACTATTTGATCACGTAAGTCATTTATTCGGAATTTTTTATCTTGGATTCAGGAGGTCTGTACCGTTTCGCGTCATGATTGAGACTATTGGAAGGTTTTTGAAAGGAGTACGGTTTTTACCTACTTTTTTTGGGACCATTTCGCCCGCTTGTTGCTCTGTCTATATAGTCTAAGTATGTAGGGTGGCTGAGTGAAAGAGGATGATGGTTTAACTATTTATTGATGAGCATACAATATTGGTACATCATACACATACAAACATTCCTAGCTATGCATCAGAGTGGACTGCGTGGCTATCTCACTCTTCTGCTTAGAAGACTTAGGTTTTGGAACGGACTGCGTGGCTATCTCGATCCTCGACCTGGCAAGCACCTGAGGACTGCAGTGGCTATCTCTCAGGCGAAGCCGCCTAGCTAAGTGACATTCGCTGGCCGCGTCTGGTCTTATATACGATCCTCGAAGCGCGTGCCGCGTGCAAAACGATGGAGAGGGCGCGTGACAAGGGCAGCTAGATGTGTGCGAGCGAGAAAGCATTCGGGTCCGTGCGCCTCTCGCTACAAAACATGTTTTTTTATCCTACACAATAGGTAGGTAAGTATAGTATTATAAGTAGTCCTAAAGCTCAGATAAATTCTTAGATCAAAATAAAATTAATGGATAGGCCTAAAGCGCGGTAAGTTGAAGCACACTACTGGTGCACTTGGTCCATACAAACTAGCGTCATTATCTGTCAAATCTAGGGCACTTGCATACACATTTTGAAGTAAACCTTTCATTTGTTTTGCCTCATTTTTCTGGTTTGAAATGTTCGCGCAAGGCCTATCCATTAATTTTATTTTGATCTAAGGATAAATTAACAGGAATGGATTGGAAATGATCTCTCATTTCTACGCAAAAAAGTCTGTCAATTTTGCGGGGGTGAGGGGGGAGGTTTATATTATTATACTGGCGCGGGACGCGCGTCAACTATTTTTATATGACGGTATGCTCACTGAGCATGCGTCTTTGGCAGAGGGGTACGCGCGTAATATCGCATCCATTCCTGTTAATTTATCTGAGTCCTAAAGTAACTAGTTTTTTTTTTCAAGAGGTGATGATAACCCTTTCGCTGAGAAAAACAACGCAGAAAAACCCTTTGGAAAAGTTAATAAAAGCCAAATTAACATTTTCTCAAAGGTTTAATAAAAAACTAAACTTTATTAATTTCGGTAGGTACCTACGAAAGTGAACATCAGGTGGTCAAAACAATGGTTAGGGGCTAATTGCTGCAGAACCTGGACGTCTGGGGCTTGTCACAAATTGAAGAACCTGTAATAAAGTTTAGGTACCTAATTAGGCTCGTTTGAACTAGGTACTATCGCGGACTTTTCCACCTGACCACCCTAAGTGACCACCACTAGGCTCATTTTTGCTTGCATAGGTACTAAAAAATTAAAAGCTGTCTAGCCCCGCCGCGCCCTATCGATGAATAGACCAAGTTAGTTTCCAAACAATAAATTAAGCGAACAAAATTTTAAGTGGTCAGGCCTACGAACAAATTATTTGTTCGTAGGGTCAGGCGGAAAAGTCCGCGATAGTAGGTAAGTACATTAAAACTATTGGCTATGTGCTAAGTGGTGTGATACTCTCTAGGTAATTTACAGGGTGAAAGGTAATTTACAGGGTGAAATTGATAACACTAGCATCCTTTTAAACTAAGAGTCTACCCATATTCCTTCCTTTACTGTATCTTCTCTTTCTACGTAACTATACTCCATTCCAAATAGCAACGAAAATTTAAGGCCATTTTGAATTACAGAATCAGAGATTTGAAACTCTTCCTCTTATTTATTTTTAGAACAGCTTTAGTAACGTCTAAGATACGTTGGATAGTATATCTTTCACTTAAATAAATCATATTTGCTGATCAGAATTGACCAGAAAGGTATACAGGAATCGGAATATCTTTTCGTCCTTATTTGGAATGCAGTATAGGTATTATCTATCCTAAACATATAAAAAAAAATCTGTAACGTGCTGGAACACCGGGCAGACACACGTGTGCTCGTACCCAGCCAACCAGCTCGTACCCAACAACGCCTGCCAAAGCCAACATTCTCCTACGAGCTCTCTCTAATTGCGAGTTTATTATATCATGCTACTTCTGTGATTTGTGTTTTTATAACGATAAAATCAAGCTCTAGATATCTTTAGCCCCCCCTTGAGTTTTTTCTGTATCCGCCACTGGTCTATATTCTGCAAGACGTTGTCTTCTGAAAAGCCGTGGTGGTCCAGTGGCGAGTAACCTTGCCTGCCGTGCAGGAGGCGATGGTTCGATCCCCGTCCATGCCGACCCGTACCAATGAGTTTTTCGGAATTTATGTACGATTTGTAACACCACTGGCTTTTCGGTGAAGGAAAACATCGTGAGGAAACCTGCATGCTTCAATTTCGAGGCATGTATTGTACCCACTGTCCATTACAAGTGGCGACGGGCGCACCCCTCGTCACACTGGACAGAGTTTCGGTACTACTGGTGAAACGTGATGTTCTGAGGTTTCAGAATATCTCTGACTACCCCCTCGGGGAATATAGTCGTGAGCATATGCTTATACGTTGTCTTCTAGCTTTGTTTTACTCTTCGGAGTTGACGCGCATTCCCAACTTGATCGTTTCGCAAACCGGCGCGATTCGCCAACTTGTTCTTCTACAGGTACAAGGTGAAATTGATACTAAGAGTCTACCGTAGAAAGAGTGGAAATATTCTTGGTCAATGGAGTCTACCCATCAAATCGAATCCGATCGGTTTGCACCCATAGTAAAAGTGGTTAAGTTTGATGGATAGACTCTTAGTTTAAAAGGATGCTAATGATATCAATTTCACCCTGTAGTAGAGGCGGTACTTATTTCGGATATGGTAAAAACTGGTGAATAAACTAAATGTTGTGTGGAGAAACGCACCGCGGGATGCGTTGTAGCTAAGAACGCGGCTATACGGTAAGAACAACTTTTACTATGGGAGCAAACCGATCGGAGCAATAAAAATCTGCTGTTGCATACATTTGAGTCGAGTAGGCATTGTAGTTTAGTATGAACAGCTAGTATTTTTTTTTGCTTCGATCGGTTTGCTCCCATACTCTTAGTTTCCAAGGATGCTAATGATATAAATTTCACATTGTATACAGGGTGTTTCATAAGTAAAAATAAATATTTAAAACTCTTAAGGGGGGTTGTTTAGACCGTCAAACTGAACAACTTTCTCTATGGGACCAACATCGAAATCGCGAAAAAAAAAAAACTGATATCCCATACATATTTTAGCTCTAGTCGATTTGTAGAGTATGGAACATCAATTTTTTTGTTCGCGATTTCGATATTGGTCCCATAGAGAAAGTTGTTCAGTTTGATGGTCTAAACCATCCCCTTTAAGGTTTATTTGTATTTTTGTAAGTATTTGAGTTTAGTAGATACTAGGTACAGTAGTTTCGTATTCACCCTGTATATTCACGAAATAAATCCAGCGAAATACACACCATCCCAAACGTGGATCGGCTGATTAGTGGTGCTATAAGGGTAGAAGGCTTCCGCAGTGCCAGACATGTTCTCCTCGTGCCCCAACAGCCAGCAGTGGTACCAACCGCAGCAGGTGATGAACTGTTTAGCTGGGTCGTCGCACGGGACGCAGTCAGTCTTGTAGTGCAGCCAACCGTACCAATCCGCCGTCACCTGGAGAAAAAGTTAGCCTGTATGTTGAAGTAGTATACGGTCATACCATATAGTCATCATCATCATCATCAGCCTATATACGTCCCACTGCAGGGTACAGGCCTACCCTCTAGGTCCCTCTAGTCCACCACGCGTGCCCAATGCGGATTGGTAGACTTCACATATGCATCAGAATTTCTTCTTCTGCATATTATGCAGGTTTCCTCACGATGTTTTCCTTCACCGTTTGAGAGCAGTCGGTAAAACCACAGCATAACTATAGTTCTCACAGTATGGCAACGCTATTGATACGCAGTCAATCCCAAAATCTTCATTCTAACCCGGACCTCATGATTGAGAGTACATACCCCTTTGCAACGCGCCACCGAGCTCATATCATATAGTGTAACAATATAGTGTCATGCCATTGACACAAATAACTCATAATGGCACTAATAAGCACAAGGCAATAACTAAGAAGCACTTAGAAACGTAGCAATTATTCACTAACTTTATCAGTTTGCGACAAACTTAGATACTTCAAAATTAACAAGGGCCAAAAAAGGAATCACCATCAGATATACCAAACCTATTCTGTGCCATTAGAGTATATTATAATACCTATATATACGTCCCAGTGCAGTACATGGCATCAGTCCACCACGCGTGCCCAATGCGGGTTGGTGGACTTCACAAATACTGACTGACTTCATCAGAATTTCTTCTTCAGCGTATGCAGGTTTCCTCACGAAGTTTTCTTTTACCGTTTGCAGCAGTCGGTATTATGTACATAAGTTAGAAAAACTCACTGGCATACATGATAGCGCGCCAGCAAAATATTTACCTACTGTTTATAACGACAGTTATAATGAAGCCTTTGTTAAATTGTTATTGTATTAATTAAAATTTAATTAGTTAGTAATTATAGTGTTTAATGTGTTTTGTGTGTAATTTCTAAATTACTTGTACATAAAGCGGTTCTTAGCTCATTGAACTGCTTGTTTGATTGTGAAATGTATGTAACTTATGCAAATATATGTGTGTGTTACTTGTGCAAATAAATGATTTATCTATCTATATACTTATCTATTATCACTTCAGACTTCGTGCAGTGCACAAGTCGCTTATAAAATATTCAAGCTGTCCAAAACATTAGCTTACTGAATAAAATCCTAAATAAAAACCCGGAAAGTGAATCGTGGTTTGATTGGCACCCGGAACCATCCTGAGATCCTGACATTCAGAGCCCCCATGCTCTAACATGCATGGCATATCAGCCGTGCGGATTCGAACCTGGACCCTCATGATGGAGTGTCCTACCTCTCGGCAACGCAACACCGACGTTACAAAAAAGGAATAGGTAACAAAACAAAACAAACCATACTAGCGTCGTACTCAAATTTGACCTGGGGATTGTAGACAACCCAGCGACTGCGTGCGATCATGTAGTACTTGTTCTCGTAGTACTTGTTGCCCAGACAATCGTAGCCCATGAGCCGGCCCTCCTGCACCATTAAGTTCAGTTCAGAGGATAGCCTATCCGCTAGTCTTAAGTTTCATCCTATTTTCAATATTAAATAATTAGGGCTCTTAAAGACGCGCGACACTTTGCGGTCGCCGTGTAGTCCAATCATTTTAGGGTTTAACCCTAACAATAATTCATCTATCGCTGAAAAGTATTCAGATTACGGATTACAAATAATCTAGGTTGTTTTTTTTCGGTCCTAGATTATTTGTCAACCGTAATCTGTCTTCTTCTTATCGAGTGGGCTGCAGGCCCTGGTGTCAGAGTTTATTCAAACCGCCTTACGGCCTCTGACGTGGTTTTTATGTAAAGACTACTACTACCACCAGATATAGTAGCCGGGACCAACAGCTTAACGTGCCATCCGAAGCACGGAATCATCTTTCTTTTCAGACAATCAGGTGACTCAGCCTGCAATTTTCTAACCAACTGGGGGAAAACGCACAAAGTGACATTTCACTAGGTGCCCCCCGTGGGAATCGAACCCACGACCTCCTTGTCGTGAGCGCAATGCTCTTAACCATTAGACCACGGAGGCAGTTACCGTAATCTGTATACTTTACTTTATCACACTGCAAAGTTTCAGCGATAGATCAATTATTGTTAGGTCCACACAAGGAAACTCTAAAATGATTGGACTAGTGGGTCGCAGAGGGTCGCGCTGATACTACTTTACGGTCGCGCGACGTCGTGCGACCCCCTGCGACCGCAAAGTGTCGCTCGTCTGTAAGAGCGCTTAAAGTCTAAGCTATTTTTAATCCCTCGTACGTGTTTGTGCTAGATCCGTCCCAAAGACAATAATAATTCTATTGTGTCTAGAATGTCCACGTACGACGGATTAAACACGAAACAAATCTCTATATCTGTATTTTGTCACATTTCCGTTAAAGTTCCGTTTCAACGCTGGGACTTTTTAAAGATTTGAATGGAAATTTTTAAGCCACGGAAACCAATGCCTAAAACTGGCCCCTTTTTCTTTTTTCACCTATTTTTATAGGGCCGGCCATCAATCAAACTTTAATATTATAAATTATATCCGTTCGGACTGAGTTTAGGGATATAGAATGTTGTTATAACAAGCTTTTAGTTTGTAACTAAAATATTCAAGTTTGGTTGATGGTCAAGCCAAAAACAATGGCGAAAAATAAGGCGCTAACCTTCCATACAACACCCGCAATGTCTTTTGACAAAATACACAATTAGATTCTTGATCGTGTTACAAACATAATAACATTAACTTACATTTGTTAATATTGAAAATAGGACGAAACTTCGGAAGGTGAGAATGGGATGGTGACATTTTTTCCCTTTTAACAAAAAATTTGACCTTTAGCGTCATGATGTCCGTCCACCCGCTGGGCATAGACCTCAATTTTATTTATAGATTTGCGTATCCCCCCTTGTCCCCGTTGACTACCTTCTCCGGGAAAATAGTCGTGCACATACGCATGCATTTAATAGTATCATAATCATAGTAGCGGCCTAAGACTTGGGTGAGTTCTAGATGGTTCACCGTACGAAATGAAGCCTGCTATCGAAAGGTTCTCTGCCTCGCCAAGGTGCCCGTAAAACTCTTACCCACATCAAATAGGTCTAGCCTCGCCGCTAGTGAACGTTATCTGATCCACTGCAGATCCACCACATTCACAATGTCGACGGTTTAGCACGCTGGACGTTGGAGAACTGCCTACTGACCTCTTTCAATACTGGGCCGTGAATAGTCCGAATAGTAGTCGGCTGACGGCACATGGTGAAGGCGGCGGGAGCCCGTTGAATGAGGGCAGCGCAGGACCGGTCGCTGTGGCGATCCTAGGGGGAGGCCTATGTCAAGCAGTGGACGTCTATCGGCTGAGATGATGATGATGAACTTGCAGTCACAGGCATGCAATGTTTACGGTGTCTAGGGTTCAACGGGTCTTCGAAATGAAGTTGAGAGATAAAATATGACATAGAAGGTAACGTTGGTAAAGACGGTGCAGAGCAATCAGAATTACCTTGGCAGTTTCAGTCCGCCAAATAGAGCTAATAACCCCAATGATGCCACCATGTTGCTTGATGATCCTAAAAAGCCTAGCCCATTTATCCGCCGCAATTATAGACATTTCAACTCAATAACAGCTCAAAAGTCAACAATGTTAGATAGAAGGATCCAAAGAACACATATAATCCTGAAGGATCTCTTCATAGGCGAAGTATTTTCTTGCTTTTTACAACAACATTGTTGACGGTTAAGAAAACTCTACGACAGTAGTGATTTACTTGTTCAGTGCTCTACGACACTGTCAAAATGTTGCCAAAAAGACTTTATTTATTCGTTGTTGTAATTTCTCTATGGTATACTCTGCCTCCCCTCTAGCATGCCACCGCCGAGAAAACGACAAAAATCGAGACGTGCCTCCATCTTTATTATTTTACGTACGCCAAAAAGAGCGCGCATGACGTTTTTCTCGTTTAAACGCTTTGTCGTGGCTGGCATGCTAGCCGTGCAGGAAGGTGGCATACAATACTCATGAGAACTTAGCATCGACCACGCATCGACTTATGATGAGAGCCCACAGCACAGATTATATATATATATATATATGCCTACGAATAAGAATGTATAGTAGTGTAAATGAAGCTCAAAAAGTGGCATCAAAAAAAGTGTACCGTGTCTGTTCTTTAAAAACTGTACCTAGCCGCCAAAACTAATACAAAATGACATTTTTCATTGGGTGCCAAAAATAGTTTCGATTTTGTTTAGAGTTACCTACTCTTCTATATATGCTCACGACTATATTCCCCGAGGGGTTAGTCAGAGATATTCTGAAAGGTAGGCTAAGTATTTTGCACTCTTTGCTAAACCACAGCCCCGGCAAGGTGCAGGTTGCGGGTTCAAACCCCGTCCGAGACTAAAATTAGATATACAATTTGTATAGTGCAAATGGACTTATGTTACCCAAAATATATAATTTTAATATGTTTTTTATCTGAGATTTGATCACGCCATCTTGATGTCCACAAATATTCACACAGACCAAGCCTGGATCAAAAACTAGTTAAATTTGCCATGGGTCGCGTAGCGGCGCCGGGACGCGGGCAGGAGAAATAAACTGTTGATTGTCTCTTGTGTTCCATTCCGTGTAGATTGTGGTGCTACAGTGTAGGGTTCCGTGATGCATTGGTTGAAAGGTTCAACAACTTTTGGGTCTCTATGGCAGTCCGCATTGCAAGTTACTGAGCAAGTAATCACTACGTTTTACTGCAAGTAGTGGAACGCTCTGTTTTGTGTGTTCTTTTTGTTGTATGTGTTCTGTACCTAAAACAGATACCTGGGTACAGAGGCAGCGCAAGAGCTAAATTGTATATGAGCAAGATGATGCTGGGGTACTTTTGTTTGCAGGCAACGTTTTATAAAGGTACCTACCATAATAATTATTATACGTATTTCAAATCAGAATGATACACAATTAAGTTTCGTAACAGAACGCCTTCGTGAAACTTAATTTGAAGGGAGCGAAGCAGGCTTGTTTTAAAGCACTATGCTTCGCCTGTGGCCAGAACTCAGATAGTGCAAAAACGCAGTGCATATTCTAAAGCAAACATGATTCGCGGGTGGCCAGAACTGTGGCTTTTAATGTTCCTAGCTAAATATTTTTTAAAGAAAGTTAGCTCACACCTTACGCCGCTTCTTCCTGGATACATATAGCTTCGGTGTCTTCCTAGTAAACCTAGATATTTTCTGGTGAAGTGTGTTTTACCATCGTATTGGTTGGCCTCGTCATTGCACCATCAGGACTGACAATTGAAATTTGAATTGAAACACCACATCCTGGGAAACTAAGAGCTCTTCGATCGAGGTTGAAAGAAATTAACTTTTAGTGAACCCCTTTTGAAACCTTTTACGTATTTAAAATGTGGTTTGTTTGTGTATTTTGGTACGCAAAGTTTGTAAAGACAGTTTAAAAATGTCAAAATAATTATATAGGTTATTAAATAATTATATTATATAGTACCTAGGTATTTGTTTTCCGCGACTTCGGTAATCTAGCACATATTTTCTCTGTGTTGCAAATTTCATCCAAATCTGTTTAGCCCGATTGAATAACATCGAAACTTTTTTTAGACGGCCCGACAGCACAGTCTGTAGTGAACCTGCCTGCTGTGCCGGGGGTCGCGGGTTCGAATCCAGTAAGGGACAAATATTTGTATGACGAATATGAATATTTGTACCCGAGTCATGGATGATTGTATCTATATAATATGTATTCTATATCGTTGTCTAGTTATCATAATACAAGTCCAGGCTAGATTATGGAACTTTAAATGTGGCTAGATAATTTGTGTGACACTGTCCAAGATATTTATTTATTTAAGATATTTCACATTTATAGTATTCGTAGGATTATATTATAAAATAGAACTTGATGCTAAAGTTGGAACCCTTGTTGCTAAATCCGACTCGCACTTGCGCCAATTTTCTGATTATGAACTCGGCCACGCACTGTGTCTATTAAATTAAAGACTTCACTCGATGTAAAGCGAAAGGCTAACAAGTCCTGAAAAGGCTCTACATAATCCCGCCCTTTTGTCATACGAACTGAGGAACTGCACTCTGCACTTCTATAACTCTGGCAATACCAGATTTAAACGTGACGAACTGTGGACGAACCCAACATACTAGGACCATACCCCTTTATCATACTAGGTACCTACCTATTTGATGTGACCTAGGGTATTAGGGGAGCGTGCAATTTTCAATTACTCTGTGGTCACACCCCATTATACTCCATTCCAAATAGCAATGAAATTTTAAGGCTTTTTTTATTTACAGAAACAGAGATTTGAAATATTTTCTCTTATTATTAGAACAGCTTTAGTAACGTCCAAGACTTGTCGATAACATCTTTTTGATAATAAAGCTATATTTGATAATCAAGATTTGTCAGAAAGCTAAATAGGAATCGGAAAATCTGTTCGTCCTTATTTGGAATGAAGTATAGTTCACAGCACTATGCATGTAGTTGCAGATAGGTCGTACCACAGTGTAAGAAAGAGTAGGTGTCTATTACGTTATACATACAATATGACCTACATCTATGAAACTAATAAGTGCCTAGTAGTTGCCTACATGGGAGAGTAACTTAAAACACATCGACAACCATGGTCATCTGATTTTACATTATCAACTCGGTGAACATCGTGAAACTACTATTTTTAGATTTGGCCTAATAACGAAAACATACACAACCATAATCCTGTTTGTTTCTACAATTTGTTATTATTTCAGCAATGTATGAAATGGTCTGGTCTCTGCCTACCCCAATGGGAAAGAGGCGTGACGTTATAGATAGATAGATAGATAGATAGATAGATAGATGTATGAAATACTGGGTGGCACTGAAAGAGGGGCTTTCCCGAAAATTTCACAAAATACCAATGAGGTATACCCATTCGTTTTATAACGATAATAAATTAAAAATGAGTATGCTTTAAGCCACACGAATGAAGTGAAACTTCCGTTCGCCTCGCTCGATCACACTTTTCATAACGCTCTCGTCGCGCATTCACCAGCTTACTCCCCAAGTCAAGCGTGCGTAAAAAAGTTTTACTTCAAGAAAACCAATTTTTTTGATCATCCGTCCTTTCGGGCCGGCCGCCCGCTGGCGAAACAACGTAAGGGTCGAACATTGTAACTTTTAATCAAAAAATATTTTTGGGCGCAGCGAAGACCAATAAAAATCGATGCTATAAAACATTGATAACTTATGTTCTTGGAAGCCGAATTTTGTAAAAATGCTATAGAATCCTTAATGGAATGCATCAATTGAGACCATTTTTTGAATTTTTGTCTATTTGTTTGTGCATGTATCACTTAAAAACTGCTTAACCGATTTGGATGGATTAACTAACATTGACAGGCGACTGCGACACGCAATTACATTAGTTTCTAGATCGTGATTAAAAATAATGTTTTTCATCCAAACTTTAATTGGCTAACCTTTGGTCCGATAAAGTAGGACGCAGTATCCTTTGAAAGCTTCGTTTTACGTTTTACGCTACGGCGTAGGCGTCTACGAAGCGTCGGCCTACGCCGTAGTACCACGTAGTACTATCTACACACAAGTCTTTATGTTTGAGCATCACGCAGAAACTACTGAACCGATTTTGCTACACGTTTTGAGAAGTTTTGAAATAAAAACAGGTCAATTGCGAGTCGAGCTACTCGCGCACCGAGGGTTCCATATTACACCACGACACGACAATTATAATATGTATTCTTTCGGGACCCTTAGCGCGACCTTTTTCTGTCTCGGAGCATGACGTCCAGCTTACCGAAAGCAGCCCACCCTAATTGCACATGCACACGTCTTGAGACCTCGTTTATTTGACATTCTTTACCAAAGGATAAACACTGTCCACGATATACATAACGATCGACTACCTCTAAAGTCTCATTACCCACAATAAAACGTGGTCTGAGACCCCACAGGCGTTCGTCATAACCAAGAAGAATTATAGAGTTCTTGCAACATGCCTTCCAGGTCCTCACTGGTTTTGTCAAACAGTATTAGGTCATCCGCAAAACGAAGTTGCGACAAGAAGACTCCATTGATATTAATACCCTTGTCATCACATGCTAATGTTTTTATTAGATCTTCAAGGACAGCTGTAAACAGTTTGGTGTCTCCCTGTCACACTCCCCGTTCGATTGGTATGCGCTTTGTTACACCATGCAGGCGAACCTGCATCGTTGCTGACCTATATAACTCTCGGAGTATATCCACATAACGGCCGTCCGTGCGGCAGCGACGAAGGGAATTGAACACGGCCCTGCGTTCGACACTGTCGAAAGCCTTTTCGTAGTCAACGAGGGCAAAACACAAAGGCCGGTTATACTCACGTCATTTCTCCATCAACTGCCTCACTGTGAACGCTTTGCAGGGATAAAAATATTCCGTTCTGTCGTTTATGCGTGATTGAGTCATAAGCGTACAAACATCCAAACATCGGCATCGTCCAAAACTTTCGCATTTATGGTATTAGCACAGATTATTTAAGGTGGTTGGAGAGCTGTCAATTTCATACAAAACGATGTCGTATAACACTCGTAGACGGTGTTAATAAAAGTAATGTTTTATATATGGAAAAATAGCTTAGAAAATCTAGTTTCCGCGAATCAAATAATATTTACAATTTATAATATTATTACGAAGATATCACGCTTTGAAATTATTCATACAAAATTTCAAACCCTTATATCTTCGTAATTATATTACAAATTGTAAATATTATTTGATTCGCGGAAACTAGATTTTCTAAGCTATTTTTCCATATATAAAACATTACTTTTATTAATACCGTCTACGAGTGCTATACGACAACGTTTTGTATGGACGGAAACCACCCTAAGAGGATTTGTGAAAAAAATAGGATTCTACAAAGCGTCATGTATCACGAAGTCCTAACAGTAGGAGTTTGATTTGCGGATATGTGTAAATTGAACATATAATTGAAGTTTTGATTGGAGCCAAAACACGATTAACACACATTTTCTCCATAGAAAAATATCTTTATTTTTAAACGCTTGGAACTGCTAAACGGTGAATAGTAGAAACACAAGACTTGATTTATAAAAAAAGAGAATGACATTTTATAAAGTTTGATTGGAGCAGAATTGAACTTACATAAATAGTACAATCACAATTTAAAAAAAAAGTCAGTAAGACAGTTTTACGCTTACCTACGTCCTTAGATCAAAATAAAATTAATTACGTCGGTCCAGTTTCGCGCGCCGCCCCATCTCTTTCTCTCGCATCAGGCAGTAATATAAGCTATCTCATGCCTATTTCGCTTCAATTATTTTTCGACATCATTAGATTCGAATGGCCATATCACAAAAACTGAACATCTTTTAACTCAATCTTCGAGAGCTTCGGTGGCGCGTTGCAGTAGAAACTCGATCGTGAGGTCAGGGTTCGAATCCGCGCGGAGTACATTTCTATGACTAGTTTTTCTAACTTAGTAACCAAACGGTGAAGGAAAACATCGTGAGGAAACCTGCATAAGCTGAAGAAGAAATTCCGATGCGTAGGAGCATGTGAAGTCAACCAATCCACATTGGGCACGCGTCGTGGCTCGTACACCCTCCCTGAGGGTAGACCTGTGCTCTGCGGTGGAACTTATACAGATTAAATCCGTTACATACTTAAAGCGGTACTTCAGACTATCAATATGAACAACTATTACTATTGAGCCAACTTCGAAATCGATGAATAAAAGTTGGTGATTCTATAGAAAATGTTAACGTTCACTCGACCCAAATGTATGGATGGACATCGTTTTTTTCTTTTGCCATTTCGATGTAGGCTCCTTAATGAAAGGTGATCGTTTTTGATGGTCGCACACCTCCTAAAGTATGTATCGCATTTAATTGTACAACCTGTATACAGGGTGTTAGGGTAAACAGTTGCATTACTTTAAGGGATACTGAACAACTTTCCCTAAGTAACCTATAGGAAATTCGCAAAAATTTTTTTGACTTTCCTTACAAAACTAAATCTGTTGTTCGAACGTTTGTATAAAAAGTCGTTTTTTTTTTGGGAATTACCATAGCTTTCTTAGGGAAAGTTGTTCAGTATCATGGGTACAATCACCCCTTAAAGTAGTGCAACTGTTTACCCTAACACCTAGTAGGCTAATGAAGGCAGTCTTCGGGTTAAATCAGGGCCCGAGGTGAGCGTATAACTCCCTTTTTAGGGTTAGGTAGGTACTAGTATTTACTATGTGCCCTTAGGGTGCACTGTCGATTATAAGTGGCGACGGGCTCACCCCCCGTCACACTGGACAGAGTTTGGTACTACTGGTGAAACGTGGATGTTCTGAGGTTTCAGAAGATCTCTGACGACCCCCTCGGTGAATATAGTCGTGAGCATATGCCTTAGGGTTGAACTACACATGGCCGCACGCGATCGCCCTTTTCCGTCGCTCCATCCTCCATCGTGCGATCGCACGCGATCGCGTTCCATCTATCTTGTATGCTCTAGCAAATGACGTTCCTGAGTGACAGAAAAGGATGGAGCGACGGAAAAGGGCGATCGCGTGCGGCTATGTGTAGTTCAACCCTTATTCAGAGTTGCCTTCCAGGATCTTATAGGATTTAACGTATAATACATGTCATAGGTACTTTGGATCAAATCTCCATACAAAAAGCAAACACGCTTTTGTATTCCTAAAACATGTAAAGCATGGACAGATTAAATTATTTATACGTAGGTAATGAAACACTTTTGCATTGCGTGTGTATGAGTATAATTAAGTTTACATCTACTACCAACTACTATAAGGATACAACGTTAATAAGTAGATATTTATTAACTAATAATATCGGATACCTCATACAGGCAACCGAAGCTTCCATAGATGAAGTAAAACATAGAAACATTTACTTCTATGAATCTAGAAATCTAAATTACTTAAATTATTAAGTACATGATATAAATCCACTTAGAATAAATTCACCAAGTTCCATATGTTTAGGGCAATGGTACGTAAACATTTTTGAAGATTCTTAAACATTTCAACTGGAAAATAAGTCACGTTCTGAACATAACGTGACGTTCTGTGACGTTCTCTGGGAAAAGGGAACTTATTGTCGGGTTTAGTTTCCAATTTACGTGTTAATAAATAAGCGCAATAGGTACTTCATATTCCCTAACTGATTTATTACGAAATAATTTAATTAAAACAATAATTGCAATAATTTAATACTTACTTTCAAGTTATTCGCATTACTTTCATGTAAAAATTATTCGGTATTATCTATGCAGTGAATAAAAGCCTTTTTTGGTAGTAAATATTGGAGTGTGACTGACATCGAGTTCAGTTTATTCCAAATTATACAAACAAATTATTTAATGTTTTGAAACCCTAGAGGTTTCTGTTCGATAGGGACTATGCTTAAAACTCCATGTAATTACTTATTTGTTTTGTACAATAAATAAAAAATAAAAAAAATCCTTTATTGAAACCTTGATAATTGGTTCGGCGCTCGATTCTATAAGAACCGTTTTCTAGTTTTGCGTTTATTCATTTAACAAGTTGTATTCACAGGTACACGAAACCATTTAAAAAACGATTAAGTTCCATTAACAACACCATACCGACAACAAGTTCCCTTTGCCCTGAGAACGATGGACGTAGAAGACTTGTAGGTAACAGAATATAGGTACTTGATTACTTGATACGTTACATGATTATAATTTGTATTATATTAAATGTAATTTACCATTATACAATGATTAATATACTTACATAAACCGTGGAAAAGGGATCGTTTTGAAGCCATGACATGCCATCAGTAGCACAATCGATTGGCACCGTAAAATAAATAAATCAATAAAAAAAAAAGAATAAACATTTAGAATATCTTGAAAGTGTGAGAAACATTAGTGGGTGTAGAGCTCTTGAATTTCGCCAATTTATCTGGCCGAACATTTTCGTCATGTATCAAAGAAAAGGCATACTTATAGTTTTGTAGCGATGTTACATACGTCCAGGGACTTTATAACAGCGCTTTAACACTTTCGCTGCTAAGCTCAAAACAATGACATTCGGGCAGTGCTAACACTGTGGAATGCTATACGATTCAGACTCAAGTCATGAGCACTGCGACCCATATTATGTCGCTGACCTACCAGGTAATGTATTGTATGCCATTTCTTGTAAACAAGATGAACATTTTCGGGCAGATCGACGAGTCGGCAACGAGCCGTCGTTGTCGCCAGAGTTACTACAGGTTCGGAACGTTTTGGAACACGGCTTTCTTACATATTTTTTATGTAACTTTTATAATATTTTACAGGGTTCGAAGTGATAACTATCATTGATAATTATCTTGATAATTATAAAATTGATTGGAAACAAGAAAAGCTTGAGCTAGCAATGTCACGATCCGATTTCCGATTCCGATTTCCGATCATGGTTCGCGAAAAAAGAAGCTCACAAATATGAAATAATTTTTTCACTGTTCTCTGGTGTTTTTATCAATTATTTGTTATTCATTGTGATGAGAAACTTTAATGTCTGATAATCATCCGATAATTATCAAAGAAAATCATTATCTTGATAATTTCAAACCCTGATATTTAAACATCTTAATTAAACCTGCTACTGATGGCATATCGCCTCCGACCAGCTAAAAACGACCTCGATTCCGCGTTGTAGCTTTTATTTTCATCTTAATCCAGTTATTCCTTAAAATTATAAATAATAGTCATTATTTAGGTACAAATGGTACCTAATCTGAGGAAAGGTACTTTTAATGGGGCTCAACATTTAAAATAACTTTACTCAGACAAACTTTGGCTTACATTATTAAATATATAGTATTATTATAGACACATGTATAACATATTAAGTTAAACTTATAGTCTCAGTTATTCTTAATTTCTTACTACAATAATAATAAGTCTACTACACCTAAAACTACATTATAATTTATTTTTTAAGTGCTTATAATGTAATACATTGTAAGTACTAAGTAAGAATATAATATTTTATTTCCCTAAAGTTACTGGCCCGCTTTTAATAATTAAATTTAAATGCACTTTAAAATAACAAAATTGTCCATCTCCTGTCTAGTTTCATCACAATTCACAAACATACCTACATATACTTTATTTTAAAATAGCGCAACATGACTACAAATTACTAATAATCTAGGATAATAGTTTTCAATTCAAGAGTATTTATTAGAATGTTAAAAATATACTTTCGACGCACGCCTAATTATTTTAAAGTGCATTTCCATAAAATTGTAAACTAATCTTTGTCCGTACCACAGGGTTTATCACTATTTCTGGAGACTACTAGCCTATATAATTTTTGTTGATATTTTTGTACTTTGCTATTTTTATATATCTCTGTAAAAAATAACTCTCTTTTATTTAGACATATAGTCATTCTTGATTATAAAAATATGTATTATTAAAATATTTATTATCTGAAGTTTCTATGTATCTCTGTGAAAGTATATAAATTCTTTTCAACACACTTGCTCACAAAAAGGCTCTAATTTCAACGCAATTAGGCACATAATGACACCTGTAATCAAACTGTGACTTTTTCATTACTATTATTCACTATTGAGTTATAGTTTTTTTTATTGGTTGAGTTTCTTTGTTCTTAAAAAGTTTCGATACAAAAAAGATCGTGTTCAATAGTACAAAATTAACTTTTTATCTACTAATTAAAATTATTTTTTAGTATTATTTTCTACACAAGTGTGTTGAAAAACGTCGTATGATACATGTGTGTATTGATGACTACCGTCCTCGGCTCTCTTAAGATAGAAGCTCTCAATGGCGCCGTAGCGGTAATCACCAACGTTACACACTTGTACCATAATGTACTAATAAAGCATAGTACCTATCGATACTGACGAAAATTTCCATACCTACCATCGATAAAATAATCGATAGGTAGTATTACTATTTTTCAAGGTCACGAAAGTATTGATAGTTTCACTATCGTCGGACAACGCTACTTTAGACCTCATATAACCCGCTAGAACTAATGCCATCGCAAACTTATCAATTGGGATTAATTTATTATGCTACATTTTGATTAACTTTGATTTGATTAATAAGCTTAAAACTAACATTTTCGATTATATTTCCTACACTAACAACATTCAGATTTCCAAAATATTTACTTATCTTAATCGGTTATTTAATTATCGTTATCGGAATCCATTTTTTAAATGTCATCTTTGTTTTTAGCTTTCATGAAGTATGTCAACAGGTCGATCGGAAGAGGGAAAACTATAGTCGAATTTTTCTCTGCTGAAATGGTGTTCAGTGTCTGCAAGAAAAAATAATATTTTCATAGGATCTTTCTTAATATGCTGACAGTATTTTCAGAAAATGATCAGACCATCAACCTGTACTGTTTTAAACTGCAAACCTACTCTACCCAAATGTATGAAAAAGCTTATTTTTTCGCGATTTCGTTTTTGGTCCCGCAGAGAAAGTTGTTAAGGTTGATGGTCTGATCATCCCCTGAAATAGCCGTCAGCGTAGGACTCTGTATAGTAGGTACACTAGGTAGGTATCGAAAATTAAATCCGACTTTGAAACTTCTTCTTCTTATGTGTCAGTGTTTTATCAGACGTGGTTTTTATGTAGCGACTACTACCAGAGATAGTAGCCGGGACCAACGGCTTAACGTGCCGTCCGAAGCACGAATTCATTTTCTTTTCAGACAATCAGGTGATTCAGCCTGCGATGTCACAACCAACTGGGGAAAAACACACAAAGTGACATATCACTAGGTGACCCCCGTGGGAATCGAACCCACGACCTCCGTGTCAAGAGCCCAATGCTCTTAACCATTAGACCACGGAAGCAGTGAACTAAACTTTGAAACTAAAATGTACAATCTAATAATACAACCTTTATAGTTACAAGTATCTACAAAACTTTTTTTTCTTGAACTTTATATTGTCACCCAGACTATTATAGTCTAGGTGTACATAATATTCTGGTAGATTACTGGAGTACTGGATTATGACTAGGGAATTGTTTTCCTTTTACCGGAGTAGGTGTTAAGTCAAGCCCATTAAAGAAATATTCCAAGCCCAGTCACGAACCATACCGGCTTGAAAGCGAATCATTTATTATTGTTATTGTTTTGAAGTCGATTTTAATATTTTGTGAATATAGGTAATGTAAATTAATTATAAGGCTTTCTCTAAAAAAATAGTCCAGGCTGACCAAGGCAGGCCAGGTTACAATTTAATCAAAGAAGAACGTAAGAGAGAGTAAGAAAAACAAGAATCTATGGAACTTAGCCCATATTATTATTGTTGTCTGGGCTATTGCAAGCAAGGTTCGTTAGGTAACACTGCGACCATTGCTGGTCTTTTGTGTTCACCCCAAGTATAATAATACCTATATCCGAACTAACTTTTTAACTAAATGCAACTGTACATAAATTCCATTGAACTTAGTGGTTTAGGCCAGGAATTTAACCGCCTCATGAGTCGCTAGCTCTCTTCCGTATGGACTACCATCGCTCTTAAACTTAAATTTTATCCCTATTCCCTTTGAACTTTATTCCCTTTGACCATAACATTCCAAATACTGACCTGCAAATACCGCAGCTGTAGAGCAGCAGGGCTGTCTCCTATGACTTCCGAAGCCTCCCGAAGGGCCCTGGATGCCTTCTGTTCGCCTTCGGCGGCAATGACCTTGGCGCGGGCTTCTCTCGCGGCTTCCGCCTCGGCAGCCATGGCACGTTGCAACTGGACTGGTAGACGCACGTCCTTGCTGATGGTGATACGTTATAGGTAGTTATGCAGTGCTTATAAATGAATCAGAACTGTAGAGGTGAAATGCAGCGAGCAGGGGCCTGGATGGTGCGCTCACATAAACAGTGACATATTTACGAAGGGGCCAATTGGGTTCCCAATGGCGGCTGAATTGTAGGGGCGGCCTGCGGTGACAAATTATGACAATGATAAAAAATCTCCAAATTAATGAGGTGAAAGCTAGGTTGGAAGCTAGGTTGGGAGAGGCTATCCATGGAAAATATACCATGATCAAATCAATGGTCTTTTAAGAAGAGGACGCGAGACGTGTGTCGCAAGTCGCATACGCTGACCTAGATATGTTTGATTACATCGACTCGATCGATATATTCGGCATTATTGCTTAGTCAGCTCTCTCGTAGCTCCGCTACATATGTATGATTTATTTAATTTATGGAAAACGTGTGAAGAAATACTGGACCACACTTGTTGGGGCGGCCAGATGTAATTGGCCCGAGGCGGAACTGAAAGACCAGCCCAAATACGCCACTGCACATAAAGGCCTGTTTTCACTAAAGATATCTAAAGCTTGATTTTATCATAATAAAAACACAAGTCACAGAAGTAGGGTAATAATAAACACGCAATTAGAGAGAACTCGAACGAGAATGTTTGCTTTGGTAGCCGTTGTTCAATTCCGTGCGCATACATATGGGGGTCGACGAGGGCGGCACCGCAAGGGGGGGCGCGCGCCCCCCGCGCCCCCCATCTGTATCCGCCACTGCACTAATCACCTGTACTAATCACTAATCAAAGTGAATACAGGCCTCAAAGCTCATGTCTCAATAATTTACCTCTTCCCTATGCTATGAGGGTAAGTCCAATTTTATGGCATGCCATCGATTCGACAGACGAAGAACAATATTAATATGAGTTATTGTGTTTTTCGTCCCCGTTCCCACGTTTCATGTTACCTATAATTGTTCTACATATTACGATCATACAAAGTCAAACTTTACGCGCCTCCCCATAAGGATCAAGTTTTATATTCCTTTTAATAAAAATCGATTTTAGCTTCGAGTTTTCAACTACGTGTCCATTCAACATGAAATTTCAATAAACGTGTCTATTTTAGGATTCCATACCCAAAGGGTATCAACGGGACCCTATTCATAAGCCTATGCTGTCCGTCTGTCCGTATGTCTATCCTACTTATAAAGTGCTGTATCTTTTGAACGATTAATTCATTTCCACAGATTATGCGTTATTATGGTGGATTTACTAATAATTATAATAAAAAACAAAAAGTAAAAAAAAATAAGGGGGTCCATCATAGACCTAAACTCTAGCGATAGACTTGCCCTTCCATAGAAGCAACATGTTCCACTTGAATGAGGTGTACGCACCTGATTGATGTTCCCGAGTTCACTTCGTCACTATGGCAATGACAGACCGCAATGTGTCATTTTGTGTTGTTTTGTGTGACATGTTGTTTGTTTGTACGAGCTTGTCTATCGCTAGAGTAATATGTCTATGGGGTCCATACAAGAAACTATTTTTATTGTAATAAGGTTAGTATTGAGTCGATTACGAAAAAAAAATGTTCTTTTTAGTTAGTTAGGTAATAATACCTTATCGTGTCGACTTCAAATTTTGAACAAAGTCGCTAAATAGTACCTTGCCAGAAGTGGGCAACCGATACTGCACCGTCGCTAGCGGTCATGAGCTCCTCCTGCGTACAGGTGTTAGGGCACGCAGGGCACGATGTGAGATGGGCCATCGTTTGTGGAGCTCCACACAAGCAACTCACATTTTGCGCATCCGAGAATCCCCACCTGAACATGTTGTCCTTACTGCGACCGACCTGGGTTCGAAGTCGGTTTAACGGCTTCCAGGTCGCCCAAGGCAAGTCATGTCCAGGCGGGAGGCTCTCAGACGGCGGACCAAATGGAGTTGGGAGGGACACTTTTTGTCGCCAAAGAGTACACCTCGCTTGCGCTGGGCCAGTATTTAGTGGGTCGACACACTTCATAAAGCTGCGTCGGCTTGGCAACCTTTGCGGCGCAGGAATGAAGCCGTGCATGGGATGTCGTGAGTCGTCCATCATTTTGGCTCTCTCTGAGGAACCTGCCACAGCCCTGCGGACATCTGGGGGCGTTATGCCAGCCAGTGGATAGAGCAACTGTACCCGAGTTGGTTTCAAGCAACCAGTTATTTAATACCTATTGTGTGGTGGTAGGGAACCCTCGGTGACCACTTCACACCCTCGCACTTGACTGTCTTTTTTGTATTTTTCTTGGCGAGTTATGGTAAAAAATTGTACAGGCTGTTAGGGTGAACATTTGCATTCCATAATGGGGTGATTGTACCTATAATACTGATCAACTTTCCCTATGAAATCAAATTCTAAAAAAAAAATCTCCATGAACCGCCGCATTTCTACCCGCGGGTGTCGTACGAGGCGACGAAGGGATAATGGTGTCTTACGCAGTGTCTTTTTGGAAAAAGGTTAGCCATCAGCTTGAAACCTAAGCCCCACTTGCGCCAACCACGGGTTAGCAATTAACTCCGGACTAAATAGCTCTCTCAGTTGTTTTTCTATACAAAAAGTCATGGGTTACCAACTTAACCTAGAGTTTATTGCTAACCCAGGTTGGCGCAAGTGGGGCTAAGAGTCATAGATCGTGCGCATCGCAAACAAGCGATTTTTAACCGTAGGTGATTGAACAAACGCATTTCAACGACGTCGCAACGGCGAAATCGCAACTGAATCGGCGCAATATTTACAGAACCTTATCGCCGCGACACTGCCGCTGCGTTTCCACCGCGATACTGATATTGATCTCAAAAATATCGCGGCGTATACGTGGCGATATCGCCAACGCTCAAAAATGTGTGATTGGCTCTTATAATATAGGCCTGCCTTATATAGGAACTGCCTCCGTGGTCTAATAGTTAAGAGCATTGGGCTCTTGACACGAGTTCGTGGGTTCGATTCCCGCGGGGGGCACCTAGTGATATGTCACTTTGTGCGTTTTTCCCCAGTTGGTTAGGACATTGAAGGCTGAGTCACCTGATAGTCTGAAAAAAAAAATGATTCCGTGCTTCGGATGGCACGTTAAGCTGTTGGTCCCGGCTACTATCTCTGGTGGTAGTAGTCGTTACATAAAAACCACGTCAGAGGCCGTAAGGCGGTTTGAATAAAATCTGACACCAGGGCTTGCAGCCCACTAGATAAGAAGAAGAATAACATAGGCGCTGAAAGCCTTACTACATTGAGTATGTATGCTCGAAAAGGTAGTTGGTAGTAGTAGCATAAGTTTCTGCCCACACCAAAATTGATTATAGTCATGAGTTTATGTATATGTAACATGGAGGACAGAAAGGAGCGGAGGTGATATTTCTATCGAAGTAAGTGTCGCCAAAATTCAGGGACGAGGGACAAGACGGGTGCACCCCTAAAACCGAATACAGGAACAGCGCACTTCATCATTTTAGATAATATATTTTACTGACAAAACCCCTCTCAGCAAAAAGAATGACTGTCCACTTCGAACTGAGTATCATAATTCATAGGCCACGCCCACTGTGACGTCATGACCTAATATAATGGCGACTGACCTAATTGCTCTACCTGCGACACCTCCGCTGCTTTCTTTCCTCCGTGATATGTAATGATGTCATAGTCATAGGTTAATATGTCGTAGTTATTTTATTGATTACCCTCTAACTAAGTCACGGCCATTCTTGTTTGATTACGGATACAAATTTATTATAACAACTTGAAAACAAATGTCTATACTAATCTAACCTTTATTAACTTAATGATAGATGCCATCATCGATGTTTCTTTGTAATAAAACAAGAAAGTTATCAAGAAAAGACAACAAAATTGTGGTTGTCAACGTGACAAGAACATTTTTCATTTTATTTAGGTCCCATTTAATGACTTTTGGGGATAATTGAGTCAACATTTGTACACCACCAGCCGAGTGGTTCCTATTTAGAATGAACCTTCACCCAGAAGCGTGTTTACAAATCCTATACCGTTTTAATCGCGGCAGGTACCATCATAGATTATTAGAGTTTGTTTGTGCAAAAATCATGAAAAACCCGGACTAAACAATCATGAACGAGTCCGATACGTTCTTTTGGTAGTTTTGTTTAATGTTATATTAATTTAAATTGTGTTTTATAACATGAATCAGGGAATATAAATATTCCCTTACCAATTCAATTTTTAATACTTATTTGTTAGTAAATCCGCCATAATAACGCATATTTTGAGAAAAGGTTTTATATCATTCAAATTGTATAATGTAATAAATTGTTGGGTTTGATTAAATTTAAAGTTAATTTTTTCTTTAATACAATAGTATATAGTACTCTGTGATACAAGCTTGTTTTTAAAAAAAAATTTCACCGTTAATTTATTTTTCAGTTAATCAAACCCTTTAATTTTGATACCCATACCATGGGTAATCAAATCATGCACTGTCATCCAAACTAAAAGTGTATACACATGCAAAATATCATCTCAATCGGTTGAGAATAACTGCTTTAAAATCCAGTTACAAGATTTGACCCGAACATACATAGGTACTTACAAAACTTGTAAAAAGAGAAGGTATTAATGACTTACACTTCAACCCGTTCCACCTTGATTCCCCATGCTTCAGTAGCCTCATCCAACGACAGCTGCATGTTGCCAGAAATGGTCTCCCGTTCGCTGAGGATCTCATGCAGCGGTCTGGTGCCGATAGTGTTTCTCAGAGTCGTCTGGGCGAGAAGCCTGGTGGAGTGATGAGCGTTCTCTACGTTGGCAATGGATATGGTGGCATTGTGGACACGGTAGTAGACGACAGCGTCGACGGACACGGTGACTGAATCCTTGGTGAGGACCTGGCGTAATTTAGGGAAGATGAGTTGAACTGATTTTTGTCATGGGCAGACGTATATTTTCTAGCCCACCACTGATACTTTCGTTCAAGGACCTTATGTAGGGGGTAATTGAGACAAGTTTCAGATCACCAAACCACGCAAACTAAAATTAAGCTACAACCTGTATAGTTTTATAGTTGTAGCAAAGTTTTTGTCGTCCTGAAATGATTAGAGTTTATGTATGTACACGTACAAATGAGCCCTATGTAATTTTAATCGAATTCCTTCTGAGCATAATTATAGTCTTGTTCACACAGTAAATAATATTCTTTAAAACGATTAACTTTTTCGTGCACTTTGAACGTATATACATACCATTAAAACACCATTACGAACTATTTGTTAATACGTTAGGAACTAAAATAGCTAATGCTGTCGATCGAAGTTTAGGCAAGTGCAGGGTTAAGCCGCTTAGCTAATACCGGGTACTCAAATGTTAGTGAAAGAGCAACATACCTTACCTAGATCGTTACCTAGTCATCTAATGAAAGTTCTATGGAGTTAGTACTCTGTGGTAGTACTTAAGGGTTCGTTGTTTGTGTGCTACTAATCCTGAAATTATCTCAATGTTTAAGTGGGATCACTCATGGACGACGCACTTATAGTGCGGTGCTGTACGTGCGGTTTATGCAACTTCTTGCTTCGCAAATGACGGACTGTCGTCTGCTGCTCCGTCAGTGCGTCATCGTGTGTGACAGCTCTTATCCACCCATAAAATATTTTACATTTATCCAGTATGCATCATCATATCAGCCGGTAGACGTCCATTGTTGCACATAGGCCTCCCGTACGTATTGCCAGTCCTGCGCTATCCGCATCCAATAGGTTCCCGTTCTGTACAGCATACATAGATGTATAAAATATAAAGATGACCTACCTCTTGAGGCGGAACGTCGTAGGTGCGCGTGCGCAGATCAACACGAGCGTAAGTATCGATACAGGGAAGAATGAAGAAAATGCCTGTTGAAAAAACAATTTCAATTAGACTTATATCCTTAACCCACTGGATCACATCGACACTTCATACATCGTATGAATCTTATTATGAATTCAAAATATATATCAGCATGGGTAGCATGCCATCCACGCACGACAAAGCGACAAATCGAGAAAATCGTCATGCTCGCCCTTTTTGGCATACCTAAAAAGAATAAAGATGGAGGCACATTTAGATTTTTATCGTTTTTACGGGGGTGGCATGCTAGGCCTACTTTATCATCAATTTCGGCCGAGAAACTACAAGTGAAATGCGCATTGGCCATCCTATGCAACCGTAGTATGCAACCTGGTTCGTAGTACCTAGGAAAAGTGGCGTAGCGTGCCTTATATTTTTTTTTTGGAAGGGTAAAGATTTCTCACAAAAGAAAAAAAAAATGTTTGCATAAAATTCAAAGAAATATTTTTAATGATAATAATTTATCAATCTGTCACTTTTTCCAAATTTTATACAAACAATTCAAATTAAATATACACTCTCCTTGATCATTTATAGCTGATGAAGAAATTGGGGAAGTTTTATTAATTTTTGCTTACGTGGCCCGGGGTCCCCGTATAATTGATACGGCAGATACGGCGTTAGCTACGCCCCTGCCTAGGAATCTACTTATACTAGTTACCTACGTGGTGGTGGTGGTAAATGTCGTGGTGGTTCAGTGGCGAGTAACCTAGCCTGCCGTGTTGGAGGCAATGGTTCGATCCCCGTCCAGGCCGACTCGTACCAATGAGTTTTTTTTCGGAATTAATGTACGATTTCCGAAATCGGCCATTCTCAGGATCAGCGTTCTCAGCCTAATTTCACCTTCATTTTTTTTTCTTTATTATTTTGTGTCAGTATCGGTATCATATAAAAGAGTATCCAATTATAAACTATTTAGTCCAAGTGGGACTTAATTTGACTTAGCAGTTGCAGAGATATTGACGTTTGAAATATTTGCGCGACTGTGAAATTAGACAGGCTACGGTGAAATTAGGTTTTGCTACATTTTTATTAGAAATTTTACGAATTTTTATAATTTTTACATGTAACAATTTCTTTATATTAATCGTTATAAATTCGTCATAAATATATATTCCAGATATTCAGCAGTGGACGTCTACCGGGAGCTGATGATGATCACTTTTTTTATTCCTTTTTTAATAATACATACATACATACATAAGCTCACACCAATCTCCCATGGGGGTAGGCTGAGACTACCGACTATCAACGAGTCAGTCGATAGATTCTAATTTCACAGTCAAGTTCGTCGGTGAAATTAGGTGGTCGAAATTAGGAACTCGTGATTTTTTGCAAATAGCTCTTTAGTATAGGATAAAAACAGTTAACAGGGTATAACAGCATGTTAAGGCTGGTACCCTTTTTCCCTAGAATTAATTACAGAACTCAAACTTAGCCACGTAAATTTTAAAATGAGCAAGATGAAATTAGGAAAATCGAAAACCATCGACGGTGAAATTAGGTAAATACGTTCGTAGTCGCTAATCTATGAAGCATACACATTACTGTTTTGCTTGAGCACCTGCGAGACCCTAAGAGCTAGCCGATCAAGTGATAGTGATGTTCCACAAACTTTTATATAGTGTTGTATGCACAAGTATTTGTCGTGTCGGTGAAATTAGAGTTTAACTCAGGACAAGGTAAAAACATTTTACATCTCGGAAACGATCTGGTTCATACGACTCATATTTTTTGTGTGGTATACTTATCTAATGTGCTTTAAATATCATAGGAGTAAACTGATATAATTCTTGGAATTTAGCGAGGAGAATGATTTTTGTAAATGATTTCGGCAAAGGGACACGTCGGTGAAATTAGAGAACGGGGTTTCAAAAATTTATTTCAACCAGTAGTTTTTAAATTACGTGCATAAAATCTCGTGTACACCTAGCTATAGACCCCTTATAATGTTAAAAAATATCAAACGTGCGAAAATTTTAGTTTTTGCGTGTCTTATAAGCCAGGACGCGCTAAAAAACCTGCTCGGAGAATGACCGAAATAGATAAAAGCCACAACCGAAAGAAGAAAAGATGTAAGTGGATGAGACAATAATAAAATCTTAACTTACCAGGGCCTTTGGCACCTCCCGATAGAAGACGACCCAAGCGGAAGATAACAGCACGTTCATACTCTTGCACAACCTGCAGAAAATTTTGCGCTTATTCATTAACACGTTGTATAAGAGAGATAGAGGATATAAGAAGAAGACGCTCAAAATTGTGTTGATAATAAAATATCGTGTCTTCTATTTCTTTCGAACTGTAGAGATGTATTATTGACCATTTAAAAAATGCTAAAATTAATTCTTCCGACACATAATGTCTTTAAATGGTTGATACTTGCAGCAAAGTTGTCTGACACGTAAAATCTTTAAAATGGTTGATACTTGCAGCAAAGTTGTCTGACACGTAAAATCTTTAAAATGGTTGATAGTTGCAGCAAAGTTTCTAAACACCCTAAAAGAGTATACTGTCGTGAGCTTATGTAGGTATAGTCTGTCTATAAAGTCTTGATAAAAAATGAGGGCGCTGTCTCTACGCAAGAACGTCAAAATCAAGCATAACCTGGCAACACCACCATACTGAAATTATTAGTTCCTCAAACATTCTTATCACGACTTTATAGACAGACTATATGTTTAACAATAGATGGCCTTACAATCGATGACGATTGAAATTGAAAAGTCAAGACCGCACCCTATGCATAAATAATCAAATAATTATATTGTTTTAAAATAAAGTGGTCTATGATCAGATGACCTACACTTATTAGGTAGGTATTGGGAGTTGGGGGCCTTGACAGACAGTATGCGCCTATGCCCTACAATACACATTGATAATAAGGCACGCATCCAGGGGGGGGGGGGGGAATAGGTGGGATTTATCCCCCCCCGAAATCCGAAAATTTGTATGGAAAAGTTATTACAGTACTTCCTTTTTCATGGTTTTAATTGAATGCCCCCCGAAAGAAAATTCTGGATACGTGCTTGTTGATAATAAATAATTTCTGGCATATGCCGGTACAGTCAACAGCAAAAGTTTATTAGTGAAATGCGAAATAAAATAATCTCGAACAATGGTTGTCAATTGAGGGTAGGTCGCCTTTCGTTTGATGACTCGGTACCTACCCTTCTGGAAACAGTAAATTTCATATGAACAAACAACAGAAAATAATATATGGGACTAACGAAACACAAATCAGACACCAAATGCAGCATTTAGAAACGCTCTGTTATTGAATAAAAATTACAGACACGAAACCAATTAACCGCCCAGATATGAAGATGATAATGCAGATTACACCCTCGTGGTCATTCGCATTTATAACATTCATGTTTCGCTTTGCACAAACAAAAATAGCCAACTGTTCGTCGGTAAATTCATGATAGGTACAGCCTGCATAGGTTGTATGCCAAATGTGATACGTTTAACTCGTTCGTTTCCACGCAAATGGAAAGAAAGCGAAGGTGTGATAGCGCTGTATCACGGTGGCATGCTACCTACGCTGATGTGTCGCCGTATGTACAATTTAGGTATTTGCAAAAACATTATTTGGGAGCGTTTAGGATACGTAATGGACTTTGACTAATTATATGTGGACCAGTTACACGTGTAATTCTACTTACAAACATTTCTGCCACTTTTTGCGGGGGGCGAGGTAACATGAAATCCGCAACTTTGGATTTTATTCCGCATAACTTTAGATTCTAATTTTGAATGTTAAAAATCATGAAAGTAGTCTCGTGTGAACCTCAAACGTTCTAAGTTCGAAATTATAGGCTGTCTCGTTTAGTGATATCTAAACTTCTAAACTACTTATTATAAAACTGTAACTAAAGTGTGTCTGTACATTGAAGATATTTACAAAAAAAAGATTACGATATGGTTTTTAGGTATCCCTGACTCGAAATCAACCTTTTTTAGAAATTTTGTCTGTCTGTTTGATTGTGTGTTTGTTTGTTTGTTTGTTCGCGCATCACGCAAAAACTACTGAACCGATTTTGATGCAACTTTTTTTGTTTGATAGCTTATGATCTGACTTAAAATCTGGTATATAATTTGTGCGGACGAAGTCGCGGGAAAACACTAGTAAGGTATAAAATTGAATTGCACATGATCAATTTCAATTTCAATTTTCAATTTCCATTCACTCAAACGTTATAAGAAAGTCAGTGGTCTGTGCGTACGGAGTCACGGGCGTACTATACTTCTTCGGCGGGTACTTTTTAAGACCATCAAACTAAACAACTTTCTCTATGGGACATAATTATTTTTGGTGTTTTAGGTATCCCCGACTCCGAAACCCAGTCTGTTTGTTCGAGGATCCCGCAAAAACTACAGGTACCTACAGGACTAATATTGATGAAAGTTCTTGTGTTTAAAAGCTGAAATAATTAATTATACTTAAAACTGGTTATTAAGGTGGTTTCAAAGTAGTCAATTTCATACAAAACTTTGACGCAGAACACGCGTAGAAACAAGGTCCTTCTTAAGGCGTATCAGCCGTGGACCACTCTCCTCTCACTCACACTCCATACTAATCGATGAGAAAGAGCGCGTGGCTCCAGTCAGAATTTTGCTGTTTTCTTTGAAAAATTCGATGATTTTTTATTAATTTCGAAAAAGTAAAAAGACCACATCATTCTAAATTGTATTGTGAACAATATAGTAAATTTTCATTTTGTTCCGATTAAAAATGTAAGAGTAAAATGGTTACAACTGGAAAAAAAGGGGTGACTTTAGAGTCCCTTTTCTTCGGTTTTATTCATTAAAATCGATTTCTAGAAAAACCACATCACTTCTCATATCCTGTAGATGGTTCAGTTTAAATTTCAGCTCAAAAAGTGCCATAGTTAATGAATAAAATGGTTACAAAATTACCCAAAACCGGCAGGTAGCCCCTTAATATGCTGATACTTTTTTAAGAGGATGATCAGACCGTCAAACTGAACAACTTTCTCTATGGCACCAACATCGAAATCGCGAAAAAAAATCTGCTGTTCCATACTAATTTGCAAATCTACTTGAGCGAAATGTATGGGACAGCTGATATGTTTTTCGCGATTTTGACATTGGTCCCATAGAGAAAGTTGTTCAGGTTAATGGTCTGATCATCCCCTTAAAAAAGTATAAGCATATTAAGGCTGCACCGAGCCTATTGTGCTGCCCCCAATCGTATTTTTTTTAATTTCTTTTTCCAAAAAACAAGAATGTCACATTGTAGTCATTGCCGATTTTCAATTTATCGGGTGATTGCGGATTTGTTTTTATAATGTTTGTAGTTATTACAGTTAAAACCGTCAAAAGTGGCCGATTGACTAAATTGACTTTCAATTTATCGAAACATTACGTATTATTATGTTTTATGCTTGCAAAGCATGTGACATTCTTGTTTTTTGGAAATATTGTTTAAATGTATAGAAAAAAACTAGTCTTTTGCTCGGTGCCGCGGGCTTGCAGCCCGCGGAGGTCTGAGTCGCCGCGAATGGGGGGTGTGTTGAGGCTATAGTTGTCGTGTCTGATTAAACCTTTCGGTCGGGAAAAGGAAAAGAGGGGGAGGGGAGAGGAGTTGCAGTTTGCTCATGGCGTTTGGTAGTGGAGTTAAAAATTTTGCTGAAAAAAGGGAGGGGAAGGGTGAGAAAGTGACAGAGGACCCTGACGTTTAGGGGTTGGAGGCGCCACCCCTCAGTCGGCTAAGGGAGGGGCGAGCCGTATCGCCTGGAAGCCTGGTGGACCTGGTCTCCGGGGTCAATCTGCCTGCCAAACGAGGCCGCAGGCCGAGCGCCGCTCGTCCTGCGGCTCGCTTGGCGGCAGATTGACCCCGGAGACCAGGTCCACCAGGTTCCAGGTGGGCCGCTTCGGAGCTTCGCTCCTACGCGTAGCTCGGCCTTCGGCCTCGCGCTCGGCTCGGCCTGCGGCCTCGCAGAAATTACACGGGAGAAGGAAGACGGATCGTTACGGCGGCGTCCAGGCAGTATAACTAACCCTTGGACGCTTCGGCGCACGCGCCTACGCGGAGCTCGGCCTTCGGCCTCGCCTTTTTTCGCTTAGCTCGGCCTTCGGCCTCGCTAACTTGGCTCGCCCTTCGGGCTCGCGTTTAGTTAGTTGGGCGAAGTAAAACGGGTGGGAGTCACATTGGACGCTTCGGCGCACGCGCCTACGCGGAGCTCGGCCTTCGGCCTCGCCATCGATCGCTTAGCTCGGCCTTGCGGCCTCGCTAACTTGGCTCGGCCTTCGGCCTCGCGTTTAGGTACTTAACAACTCGGCCTGCGGCCTCGGTCACCTGGCTCGCCCTTCGGGCTCGCCCAATAAAACATTCGTATGGCGACCCTAGTGAAAATTGAAGATAAAAAAAAATGGATTTCATATTTGAAGTCAGCGACCCCTAAAACCCCCGGATACAAATTTTCAGTCGATTTGGAAAAAGTTGAAAAATTCCTCAAACTTTTTTTTTTTTTTTTTTTTAATTTTTTTGCTGCCAGTCAAATTTGCTCATGAAGCTCTATGACATTTGTTTGGGGCCCATACCCCTATCTGTCATACTTTCAGCTGGCCGTTGACCACATCGAGGAGGAGTCGACCTTCGAAGGAAGTTGAAGTTTTCCCTGGGCCTCGGGGTCATCCTCTATACGATCCCCAAATGTCAGATCTGTACCCTGGCGGGAACCCGGAGAACTTGATCTGTCAATGAGTGGGGTTTCAGCTTTATATAGTATAACTAGTCTTTTGCTCGGTGCCGCGGGCTTGCAGCCCGCGGAGGTCTGAGTCGCCGCGAATGGGGGGGGTGTGCAGTCTATAGTTTCAGTTGTCTGATTTTACCTTTCGGTCGGGAAAAGGAAAAGAGGGGGAGGGGAGAAATTTTGCAGTTTTGCTCATGGCGTAAGGTTTCGGAGTTAAAATTTTGCTGAAAAAAGGGGAAGGGAAGGGAGAGAAAGTGACAGAGGATGTTGACGTTTGGGGGGTGGAAGCGCCACCCCTCAATAAGTTGGGGGTGGAGCGGGCCGTATTGCCTGGAAGCCTGGTGGACCTGGTCTCCGGGGTCAATCTGCCTGCCAAACGAGGCCGCAGGCCGAGCGTGCCGCTCGTCCTGCGGCTCGCTTGGCGGCAGATTGACCCCGGAGACCAGGTCCACCAGGTTCCAGGTGGGCCGCTTCGGAGCTTCGCTCCTACGCGTAGCTCGGCCTTCGGCCTCGCGCTCGGCTCGGCCTGCAGCCTCGCAAAAATTACACGGGAGAAGGGAGACGGATCGTTACGGCGTCGTTCAGGCAGTATAACTAACCCTTGGACGCTTCGGCGCACGCGCCTACGCGGAGCTCGGCCTCCGGCCTCGCCTTTTTTCGCTTAGCTCGGCCTTCGGCCTCGCTAACTTGGCTCGCCCTTCGGGCTCGCGTTAAGTTCGTTGGGCGAAGTAAAACGGGTGGGAATCACTTTGGACGCTTCGGCGCACGCGCCTACGCGGAGCTCGGCCTACGGCCTCGCGTTCGTTCGCTTAGCTCGGCCTTGCGGCCTCGCTAACTTGGCTCGGCCTTCGGCCTCGCGTTTAGGTACTTGACACCTCGGCCTTCGGCCTCGGTCACCTGGCTCGCCCTTCGGGCTCGCCCAATATGAACATTCGTATGGCGACCCTAGTGAAAGTTGAAGATAAAAAAAAATGAATTTCATATTTGACATTAGCGACCCCTAAAACCCCCGGATACAAATTTTGAGTCGATTCGGAGAAAGTTAAAAAACGACCATAAACAATTTTTTATTTTTTTAAATTTTTTTTACGTCATCCACATAGCTGACCTCGGTCGCTATGACATTTGTTCAATCACCCTGTATCTATCTACCGCCGTTCAAAAGTTACAGGCGTTTGAAATTTGTATGGAGTTCCTCAGAAAATCCCCTTTTTTGACATTTTTTCATCGGCTGTAGAATCTGCCCATGTTTCTCTATGACATTTGTTTGGGGCCCATACCCCTGTCTGTCATACTTTCCGCTGGCCGTTGACCACATCGAGGAGGAGTCGACCTTCGGAGGAAGTCGAAGTTTTCCCTGGGCCTCCAGGATGTCCCGAGTACGAAACGCTAATGCTTTTCCTCGGTCCGGGGGGGGAACCTGGAGAACATGATCTGTCACTTGGTAGGTAGGTAAGTCTTTAATCAGTGGGGTTTGAGCTTTATATATTATAACTAGTCTTTTGCTCGGTGCCGCGGGCTTGCAGCCCGCGGAGGTCTGAGTCGCCGCGAATGGGGGGGGTGCCTGCACCTATAGTTTTCAGTTTCTGATTAACCTTTCGGTCGGGAAAAGGAAAAGAGGGGGAGGGGAGAGGAGTTGCAGTTTGCTCATGGCGATGGTGTTGGAGTT
This sequence comes from Agonopterix heracliana, assembly GCA_963693445.1. NCBI lineage: Eukaryota > Metazoa > Arthropoda > Insecta > Lepidoptera > Depressariidae > Agonopterix > Agonopterix heracliana. The sequence continues at coordinate 1,201,092 of OY856307.1, forward strand.
TTAAATTTTGCTGAAAAAAGGGGAAGGGAAGGGTGGGAAAGTGACTGAAAACGCTGACGTTGGGGGGGTGGAAGCGCCACTCCTCAAAAGTTGGGGGTGGGGCGGGCCGTACCGCCTGGAAGCCTGGTGGACCTGGTCTCCGGGGTCAATCTGCCTGCCAAACGAGGCCGCAGGCCGAGCGTGCCGCTCGTCCTGCGGCTCGCTTGGCGGCAGATTGACCCCGGAGACCAGGTCCACCAGGTTCCAGGTGGGCCGCTTCGGAGCTTCGCTCCTACGCGTAGCTCGGCCTTCGGCCTCGCGCTCGGCTCGGCCTGCGGCCTCGCAAAAATTACACGGGAGAAGGAAGACGGATCGTTACGGCGGTGTCCAGGCAGTATTACTAACCCTTGGACGCTTCGGCGCACGCGCCTACGCGGAGCTCGGCCTTCGGCCTCGCCTTTTTTCGCTTAGCTCGGCCTTCGGCCTCGCTAACTTGGCTCGCCCTTCGGGCTCGCGTTTAGTTAGTTGGGCGAAGTAAAACGGGTGGGAATCACTTTGGACGCTTCGGCGCACGCGCCTACGCGGAGCTCGGCCTTCGGCCTCGCCATCGATCGCTTAGCTCGGCCTTACGGCCTCGCTAACTTGGCTCGGCCTTCGGCCTCGCGTTTAGGTACTTAACACCTCGGCCTTCGGCCTCGGTCACCTGGCTCGCCCTTCGGGCTCGCCCAGGATGAACATTCGTATGGCGACCCTAGTGAAAGTTGAAGATAGAAAAAAATGGATTTCATATTTGAAGCCAGCGACCCCTAAAACCCCCGGATACAAATTTTCAGTCCATTCGGAGAATGTTGAAAAATGACAATAGACAATTTTTTTTTTTTTTTACGTCATCCATATAGCTGACCTCGGTCGCTATGACATTTGTTCAATCACCCTGTATCTATCTACCGCCATTAAAAAGTTACAGGCGTTTGAAATTTGTATGGAGTTCCTCAGAAAATCCCCTTTTTGACATTTTTTCATCGGCTGTAGAATCTGCCCATGTTTCTCTATGACATTTGGTCCGGGACCATATTTTTATCTCTTACGGTTTCCGCTGGCCGTTGACCACATCGAGGAGGAGTCGACCTTCGGAGGAAGTCAAAGTTTTCCCGGGGCCTCCAAAAAATACCAAGTACGGCCCGCTTATGCTTTTCCACGGTCCGGGGGGGGAACCCGGAGAACAACTCTGTCTATAATTATTATTATTATTATCATCAGTGGGGTTCGAGCTTTATATAGTATAACTAGTCTTTTGCTCGGTGCCGCGGGCTTGCAGCCCGCGGAGGTCTGAGTCGCCGCGAATGGGGGGGGTGTGGACCTATAGTTGCAGTTGTCTGATTAACCTTTCGGTCGGGAAAAGGAAAAGAGGGGGAGGGGAGAGGTGTTGCAGTTTGCTCATGGCGTTTGGTAGTGGAGTTGTAAATTTTGCTGAAAAAAGGGGAAGGGAAGGGAGAGAAAGTGACAGAAGACGCTGACGTTGGGGGGATGTAAGCGCCACCCCTCAATAAGTAAGGGGTGCGGCGGGCCGAATCGCCTGGAAGCCTGGTGGACCTGGTCTCCGGGGTCAATCAGCCTGCCAAACTTGGCGGCAAACTTCAGCTTGGCGGCAGATTGACCCCGGAGACCAGGTCCACCAGGTTCCAGGTGGGCCGCTTCGGAGCTTCGCTCCTACGCGTAGCTCGGCCTTCGGCCTCGCGCTCGGCTCGGCCTGCGGCCTCGCAAAAATTTCACGGGAGAAGGAAGACGGATCGTTACGGCGGTGTCCAGGCAGTATAACTAACCCTTGGACGCTTCGGCGCACGCGCCTACGCGGAGCTCGGCCTTCGGCCTCGCCTTTTTTCGCTTAGCTCGGCCTTCGGCCTCGCTAACTTGGCTCGGCCTGCGGCCTCGCGTTTAATTAGTTGGGCGAAGTAAAACGGTTGGGAATCACATTGGACGCTTCGGCGCACGCGCCTACGCGGAGCTCGGCCTTCGGCCTCGCCATCGATCGCTTAGCTCGGCCTTGCGGCCTCGCTAACTTGGCTCGGCCTTCGGCCTCGCGTTTAGGTACTTAACACCTCGGCCTACGGCCTCGGTCACCTGGCTCGCCCTTCGGGCTCGCCCAAGATGACCATTCGTATGGCGACCCTAGTGAAAGTTGAAGATGGAAAAAAATGGATTTCATATTTGAAGCCAGCGACCCCTAAAACCCCCGGTTACAAATTTTCAGTCCATTCGGAGAAAGTTGAAAAATGACCATAAACAATTTTTTTTTTTTTTACGTCATCCACATAGCTGACCTCGGTCGCTATGACATTTGTTCAATCACCCTGTATCTATCTACCGCCGTTCAAAAGTTACAGGCGTTTGAAATTTGTATGGGGTTCCTCAGAAAATCCCCTTTTTGACATTTTTTCATTGGCTGTAGAATCTGCCCATGTTTCTCTATGACATTTGTTTGGGGTCCATATCCCTATCTGTCTTACTTTCCGCTGGCCGTTGACCACATCGAGGAGGAGTCGACCTTCGAAGGAAGTTGAAGTTTTCCCTGGGCCTCGGGGTCTTCCTCTATACGATCCCCAAATGTCAGATCTGTACCCTGGCGGGAACCCGGAGAACTTGATCTCTGGGTAAGTCATCGGTAGGTAAGTCAGTCAGTCAGTGGGGTTTGAGCTTTATATATTATAACTAGTCTTTTGCTCGGTGCCGCGGGCTTGCAGCCCGCGGAGGTCTGAGTCGCCGCGAATGGGGGGGGTGTGCAGTCTATAGTTTCAGTTGTCTGATTTTACCTTTCGGTCGGGAAAAGGAAAAGAGGGGGAGGGGAGAGGAGTTGCAGTTTGCTCATGGCGTAAGGTGTCGGAGTTTAAAATTTTGCTGAAAAAAGGGGAAGGGAAGGGAGAGAAAGTGACAGAGGATGTAGACGTTTGGGGGGTGGAGGCGCCACCCCTCAATCAAATTTGGGTGGGGCGGGCCGTATCGCCTGGAAGCCTGGTGGACCTGGTCTCCGGGGTCAATCTGCCTGCCAACCGAGGCCGCAGGCCGAGCGTGCCGCTCGTCCTGCGGCTCGCTTGGCGGCAGCTTGACCCCGGAGACCAGGTCCACCAGGTTCCAGGTGGGCCGCTTCGGAGCTTCGCTCCTACGCGTAGCTCGGCCTTCGGCCTCGCGCTCGGCTCGGCCTGCGGCCTCGCAAAAATTACACGGGAGAAGGAAGACTGATCGTTACGGCGTCGTTCAGGCAGTATAACTAACCCTTGGACGCTTCGGCGCACGCGCCTACGCGGAGCTCGGCCTTCGGCCTCGCCTTTTTTCGCTTAGCTCGGCCTTCGGCCTCGCTAACTTGGCTCGGCCTGCGGCCTCGCGTTTAATTAGTTGGGCGAAGTAAAACGGTTGGGAATCACATTGGACGCTTCGGCGCACGCGCCTACGCGGAGCTCGGCCTTCGGCCTCGCCATCGATCGCTTAGCTCGGCCTTACGGCCTCGCTAACTTGGCTCGGCCTTCGGCCTCGCGTTTAGGTACTTGCACACCTCGGCCTTCGGCCTCGGTCACCTGGCTCGCCCTTCGGGCTCGCCCAAGATGAACATTCGTATGGCGACCCTAGTGAAAGTTGAAGATAGAAAAAAATGGATTTCATATTTGAAGCCAGCGACCCCTAAAACCCCCGGATACAAATTTTCAGTCCATTCGGAGAATGTTGAAAAATGACCATAGACAATATTTTTTTTTTTTACGTCATCCATATAGCTGACCTCGGTCGCTATGACATTTGTTCAATCACCCTGTATCTATCTCCCGCCATTAAAAAGTTACAGGCGTTTGAAATTTGTATGGAGTTCCTCAGAAAATCCCTTTTTCGAATTTTTTTCATCGGCTGTAGAATCTGCCCATGTTTCTCTATGACATTTGTTTGGGGTCCATATCCCTATCTGTCATACTTTCCGCTGGCCGTTGACCACATCGAGGAGGAGTCGACCTTCGGAGGAAGTCGAAGTTTTCCCTGGGCCTCGGGGTCATCCTCTATACGATCCCCAAATGTCAGATCTGTACCCTGGCGGGAACCCGGAGAACATGATCTGTCACTTGGTCATCGGTAGGTAAGTAAGTAAGTAAGTCTTTAATGAGTGGGGTTTCAGCTTTATATATTATAACTAGTCTTTTGCTCGGTGCCGCGGGCTTGCAGCCCGCGGAGGTCTGAGTCGCCGCGAATGGGGGGGTGCTGGCCTCTATAGTTTTCGTGTCTGATTTTCCCTTTCGGTCGGGAAAAGGAAAAGAGGGGGAGGGGAGAGGAGTTGCAGTTTGCTCATGGCGTAAGGTTTCGGAGTTAAAATTTTGCTGAAAAAAGGGGAAGGGAAGGGAGAGAAAGTGACAGAGGACCCTGACGTTGGGGGGGTGTAAGCGCCACCCCTCAATAAGTTGGGGGTGGGGCGGGCCGTACCGCCTGGAAGCCTGGTGGACCTGGTCTCCGGGGTCAATCTGCCTGCCAAACGAGGCCGCAGGCCGAGCGTGCCGCTCGTCCTGCGGCTCGCTTGGCGGCAGCTTGACCCCGGAGACCAGGTCCACCAGGTTCCAGGTGGGCCGCTTCGGAGCTTCGCTCCTACGCGTAGCTCGGCCTTCGGCCTCGCGCTCGGCTCGGCCTGCGGCCTCGCAAAAATTACACGGGAGAAGGAAGACTGATCGTTACGGCGTCGTTCAGGCAGTATAACTAACCCTTGGACGCTTCGGCGCACGCGCCTACGCGGAGCTCGGCCTTCGGCCTCGCCTTTTTTCGCTTAGCTCGGCCTTCGGCCTCGCTAACTTGGCTCGCCCTTCGGGCTCGCGTTTAGTTAGTTGGGCGAAGTAAAACGGGTGGGAATCACTTTGGACGCTTCGGCGCACGCGCCTACGCGGAGCTCGGCCTTCGGCCTCGCGTTCGTTCGCTTAGCTCGGCCTTACGGCCTCGCTAACTTGGCTCGGCCTTCGGCCTCGCGTTTAGGTACTTAACACCTCGGCCTTCGGCCTCGGTCACCTGGCTCGCCCTTCGGGCTCGCCCAAGATGAACATTCGTATGGCGACCCTAGTGAAAGTTGAAGATAGTAAAAAATTGATTTCATATTTGAAGCCAGCGACCCCTAAAACCCCCGGATACAAATTTTCAGTCCATTCGGAGAAAGTTGAAAAATGACCATAAACAATTTTTTTTTTTTTTTACGTCATCCACATAGCTGACCTCGGTCGCTATGACATTTGTTCAATCACCCTGTATCTATCTACCGCCGTTCAAAAGTTACAGGCGTTTGAAGTTTGTATGGAGTTCCTCAGAAAATCCCTTTTTCGATTTTTTTTCATCGCCTGTAGAATCTGCCCATGCTTCTCTATGACATTTGTTTGGGGTCCATATCCCTATCTGTCATACTTTCCGCTGGCCGTTGACCACATCGAGGAGGAGTCGACCTTCGGAGGAAGTTGAAGTTTTCCCTGGGCCTCGGGGTCATCCTCTATATGATCCCCAAATGTCAGATCTGTACCCTGGCGGGAACCCGGAGAACTTGATCTCTGGGTCATCGGTAAGTAAGTCTTTAATGAGTGGGGTTCGAGCTTTATATATTATAACTAGTCTTTTGCTCGGTGCCGCGGGCTTGCAGCCCGCGGAGGTCTGAGTCGCCGCGAATGGGGGGGGTGTGCAGTTATAGTTGCAGTTGTCTGATTAACCTTTCGGTCGGGAAAAGGAAAAGAGGGGGAGGGGAGAGGAGTTGGAGTTTGCTCATGGCGTAAGGTTTCGGAGTTATCAATTTTGCTGAAAAAAGGGGAAGGGAAGGGTGAGAAAGAGACAGAAGACGCTGACGTTGGGGGGGTGGAAGCGCCACCCCTCAATAAGTTGGGGGTGGAGCGGGCCGTATTGCCTGGAAGCCTGGTGGACCTGGTCTCCGGGGTCAATCTGCCTGCCAAACGAGGCCGCAGGCCGAGCGTGCCGCTCGTCCTGCGGCTCGCTTGGCGGCAGATTGACCCCGGAGACCAGGTCCACCAGGTTCCAGGTGGGCCGCTTCGGAGCTTCGCTCCTACGCGTAGCTCGGCCTTCGGCCTCGCGCTCGGCTCGGCCTGCGGCCTCGCAAAAATTACACGGGAGAAGGGAGACGGATCGTTACGGCGGCGTCCAGGCAGTATAACTAACCCTTGGACGCTTCGGCGCACGCGCCTACGCGGAGCTCGGCCTTCGGCCTCGCCTTTTTTCGCTTAGCTCGGCCTTCGGCCTCGCTAACTTGGCTCGGCCTACGGCCTCGCGTTTAATTAGTTGGGCGAAGTAAAACGGTTGGGAATCACTTTGGACGCTTCGGCGCACGCGCCTACGCGGAGCTCGGCCTTCGGCCTCGCCATCGATCGCTTAGCTCGGCCTTGCGGCCTCGCTAACTTGGCTCGGCCTTCGGCCTCGCGTTTAGGTACTTAACACCTCGGCCTTCGGCCTCGGTCACCTGGCTCGCCCTTCGGGCTCGCCCAAGATGAACATTCGTATGGCGACCCTAGTGAAAGTTGAAGATAGAAAAAAATGGATTTCATATTTCAAGCCAGCGACCCCTAAAACCCCCGGATACAAATTTTCAGTCGATTCGGAGAAAGTTAAAAAACGACCATAAACAATTTTTTATTTTTTTTTATTTTTTTTATGTCATCCACATAGCTCACCTCGGTCGCTATGACATTTGTTCAATCACCCTGTATCTATCTACCGCCGTTCAAAAGTTACAGGCGTTTGAAATTTGTATGGGGTTCCTCAGAAAATCCCCTTTTTTGACATTTTTTCATCGGCTGTAGAATCTGCCCATGTTTCTCTATGACATTTGTTCGAGGCCCATACCCCTGTCTGTCGTGGTTTCCGCTGGCCGTTGACCACATCGAGGAGGAGTCGACCTTCGGAGGAAGTCGAGGTTTTCCCGGGGCCTCGGGGTCATCCTCTATACGATCCCCAAATGTCAGATTTGTACCCTGGCGGGAACCCGGAGAACAAAGATCTGGGTAAGTGAGTGGGGTTTGAGCTTTATATAATATAACTAGTCTTTTGCTCGGTGCCGCGGGCTTGCAGCCCGCGGAGGTCTGAGTCGCCGCGAATGGGGGGGGTGTGCAGTCTATAGTTTCAGTTGTCTGATTTTACCTTTCGGTCGGGAAAAGGAAAAGAGGGGGAGGGGAGAGGAGTTGCAGTTTGCTCATGGCGTAAGGTGTCGGAGTTTAAAATTTTGCTGAAAAAAGGGGAAGGGAAGGGAGAGAAAGTGACAGAGGATGTAGACGTTTGGGGGGTGGAGGCGCCACCCCTCAATCAAATTTGGGTGGGGCGGGCCGTATCGCCTGGAAGCCTGGTGGACCTGGTCTCCGGGGTCAATCTGCCTGCCAACCGAGGCCGCAGGCCGAGCGTGCCGCTCGTCCTGCGGCTCGCTTGGCGGCAGCTTGACCCCGGAGACCAGGTCCACCAGGTTCCAGGTGGGCCGCTTCGGAGCTTCGCTCCTACGCGTAGCTCGGCCTTCGGCCTCGCGCTCGGCTCGGCCTGCGGCCTCGCAAAAATTACACGGGAGAAGGAAGACGGATCGTTACGGCGGTGTCCAGGCAGTATAACTAACCCTTGGACGCTTCGGCGCACGCGCCTACGCGGAGCTCGGCCTTCGGCCTCGCCTTTTTTCGCTTAGCTCGGCCTTCGGCCTCGCTAACTTGGCTCGCCCTTCGGGCTCGCGTTTAGTTAGTTGGGCGAAGTAAAACGGGTGGAAATCACATTGGACGCTTCGGCGCACGCGCCTACGCGGAGCTCGGCCTTCGGCCTCGCCATCGATCGCTTAGCTCGGCCTTGCGGCCTCGCTAACTTGGCTCGGCCTTCGGCCTCGCGTTTAGGTACTTAACACCTCGGCCTTCGGCCTCGGTCACCTGGCTCGCCCTTCGGGCTCGCCCAAGATGAACATTCGTATGGCGACCCTAGTGAAAGTTGAAGATAGAAAAAAATGGATTTCATATTTGAAGCCAGCGACCCCTAAAACCCCAGGATACAAATTTTCAGTCCATTCGGAGAATGTTGAAAAATGACCATAAACAATTTTTTTTTTTTTTTACGTCATCCATATAGCTGACCTCGGTCGCTATGACATTTGTTCAATCACCCTGTATCTATCTACCGCCGTTCAAAAGTTACAGGCGTTTGAAGTTTGTATGGAGTTCCTCAGAAAATCCCTTTTTCGAATTTTTTTCATCGGCTGTAGAATCTGCCCATGTTTCTCTATGACATTTGTTTGGGGCCCATACCCCTATCTGTCATACTTTCCGCTGGCCGTTGACCACATCGAGGAGGAGTCGACCTTCGGAGGAAGTTGAAGTTTTCCCTGGGCCTCCAGGATGTCCCGAGTACGAAACGCTAATGCTTTTCCTCGGTCTGGGGGGGGAACCTGGAGAACTTGATCTCTGGGTCATCGGTAAGTAAGTCTTTAATGAGTGGGGTTCGAGCTTTATATATTATAACTAGTCTTTTGCTCGGTGCCGCGGGCTTGCAGCCCGCGGAGGTCTGAGTCGCCGCGAATGGGGGGGGGTGTGCAGTCTATAGTTTTCAGTTTCTGATTTACCTTTCGGTCGGGAAAAGGAAAAGAGGGGGAGGGGAGAGGAGTTGCAGTTTGCACATGGCGTAGGGATTTGGAGTTAAAAATTTTGCTGAAAAAAGGGGAAGGGAAGGGAGAGAAAGTGACAGAGGATGTTGACGTTTGGGGGGTGGAAGCGCCACCCCTCAATCAAATATGGGTGGGGCGGGCCGTATCGCCTGGAAGCCTGGTGGACCTGGTCTCCGGGGTCAATCTGCCTGCCAAACGAGACCGCAGGCCGAGCGTGCCGCTCGTCCTGCGGCTCGCTTGGCGGCAGTTTGACCCCGGAGACCAGGTCCACCAGGTTCCAGGTGGGCCGCTTCGGAGCTTCGCTCCTACGCGTAGCTCGGCCTTCGGCCTCGCGCTCGGCTCGGCCTGCGGCCTCGCAAAAATTACACGGGAGAAGGAAGACGGATCGTTACGGCGTCGTTCAGGCAGTATAACTAACCCTTGGACGCTTCGGCGCACGCGCCTACGCGGAGCTCGGCCTTCGGCCTCGCCTTTTTTCGCTTAGCTCGGCCTTCGGCCTCGCTAACTTGGCTCGGCCTGCGGCCTCGCGTTTAATTAGTTGGGCGAAGTAAAACGGTTGGGAATCACATTGGACGCTTCGGCGCACGCGCCTACGCGGAGCTCGGCCTTCGGCCTCGCCATCGATCGCTTAGCTCGGCCTTGCGGCCTCGCTAACTTGGCTCGGCCTTCGGCCTCGCGTTTAGGTACTTAACACCTCGGCCTACGGCCTCGGTCACCTGGCTCGCCCTTCGGGCTCGCCCAAGATGACCATTCGTATGGCGACCCTAGTGAAAGTTGAAGATGGAAAAAAATGGATTTCATATTTGAAGTCAGCGACCCCTAAAACCCCCGGATACAAATTTTCAGTCGATTCGGAGAAAGTTGAAAAAATACCATAAACTTTTTTTTTTTTTTTTTAATTTTTTTTGGTGTCTTCAAAATTTGCTCATGTTTCTCTATGACATTTGTTCGGGGCCCATACCCCTGTCTGTCATACTTTCCGCTGGCCGTTGACCACATCGAGGAGGAGTCGACCTTCGAAGGAAGTTGAAGTTTTCCCTGGGCCTCGGGGTCATCCTCTATACGATCCCCAAATGTCAGATCTGTACCCTGGCGGGAACCCGGAGAACATGATCTGTCACTTGGTCATCGGTAGGTAAGTAAGTAAGTCTTTAATGAGTGGGGTTTCAGCTTTATATATTATAACTAGTCTTTTGCTCGGTGCCGCGGGCTTGCAGCCCGCGGAGGTCTGAGTCGCCGCGAATGGGGGGGTGCTGGCCTCTATAGTTTTCGTGTCTGATTTTACCTTTCGGTCGGGAAAAGGAAAAGAGGGGGAGGGGAGAAATTTTGCAGTTTTGCTCATGGCGTTTGGTAGTGGAGTTTAAAATTTTGCTGAAAAAAGGGGAAGGGAAGGGAGAGAAAGTGACAGAGGATGTTGACGTTTGGGGGGTGGAAGCGCCACCCCTCAATAAGTTGGGGGTGGGGCGGGCCATACCGCCTGGAAGCCTGGTGGACCTGGTCTCCGGGGTCAATCTGCCTGCCAAACGAGGCCGCAGGCCGAGCGTGCCGCTCGTCCTGCGGCTCGCTTGGCGGCAGATTGACCCCGGAGACCAGGTCCACCAGGTTCCAGGTGGGCCGCTTCGGAGCTTCGCTCCTACGCGTAGCTCGGCCTTCGGCCTCGCGCTCGGCTCGGCCTGCGGCCTCGCAAAAATTACACGGGAGAAGGGAGACGGATTGTTACGGCGGTGTCCAGGCAGTATAACTAACCCTTGGACGCTTCGGCGCACGCGCCTACGCGGAGCTCGGCCTTCGGCCTCGCCTTTTTTCGCTTAGCTCGGCCTTCGGCCTCGCTAACTTGGCTCGCCCTTCGGGCTCGCGTTTAGTTAGTTGGGCGAAGTAAAACGGGTGGGAATCACTTTGGACGCTTCGGCGCACGCGCCTACGCGGAGCTCGGCCTTCGGCCTCGCCATCGATCGCTTAGCTCGGCCTTGCGGCCTCGCTAACTTGGCTCGGCCTTCGGCCTCGCGTTTAGGTACTTAACACCTCGGCCTTCGGCCTCGGTCACCTGGCTCGCCCTTCGGGCTCGCCCAAGATGAACATTCGTATGGCGACCCTAGTGAAAGTTGAAGATAAAAAAAAATGGATTTCATATTTGGAATGCGGGACCCCAAAAACCCCCGGATACAAATTTTCAGTCGATTCGGAGAAAGTAAAAAAATTACCATAAACAATTTTTTATTTTTTTAAATTTTTTTTACATCATTCACATAGCTGACCTCAGTCGCTATGACATTTGTTCAATCACCCTGTATCTATCTACCGCCGTTCAAAAGATACAGGCGTTTGAAATTTGTATGGGGTTCCTCAGAAAATCCCCTTTTTTGACATTTTTTCATCGGCTGTAGAATCTGCCCATGTTTCTCTATGACATTTGTTTGGGGTCCATACCCCTGTCTGTCGTGGTTTCCGCTGGCCGTTGACCACATCGAGGAGGAGTCGACCTTCCGAGGAAGTTGAAGTTTTCCCTGGGCCTCCAGGATGTCCCGAGTACGAAACGCTAATGCTTTTCCTCGGTCTGGGGGGGGAACCTGGAGAACATGATCTCTGGGTAAGTAAGTCTTTAATGAGTGGGGTTCGAGCTTTATAGTATTATAATAACTAGTCTTTTGCTCGGTGCCGCGGGCTTGCAGCCCGCGGAGGTCTGAGTCGCCGCGAATGGGGGGTGTGTTGAGGCTATAGTTTCAGTTGTCTGATTAACCTTTCGGTCGGGAAAAGGAAAAGAGGGGGAGGGGAGAGGAGTTGCAGTTTGCTCATGGCGTAAGGTGTCGGAGTTAAAATTTTGCTGAAAAAAGGGGAAGGGAAGGGTGAGAAAGTGACAGAGGACCCTGACGTTAGGGGGGTGGAGGCGCCACCCCTCAATAAAATTTGGGTGGGGCGGGCCGTATCGCCTGGAAGCCTGGTGGACCTGGTCTCCGGGGTCAATCTGCCTGCCAAACGAGGCCGCAGGCCGAGCGTGCCGCTCGTCCTGCGGCTCGCTTGGCGGCAGATTGACCCCGGAGACCAGGTCCACCAGGTTCCAGGTGGGCCGCTTCGGAGCTTCGCTCCTACGCGTAGCTCGGCCTTCGGCCTCGCGCTCGGCTCGGCCTGCGGCCTCGCAAAATTTACACGGGAGAAGGGAGACGGATAGTTACGGCGGTGTCCAGGCAGTATAACTAACCCTTGGACGCTTCGGCGCACGCGCCTACGCGGAGCTCGGCCTTCGGCCTCGCCTTTTTTCGCTTAGCTCGGCCTTCGGCCTCGCTAACTTGGCTCGCCCTTCGGGCTCGCGTTTAGTTAGTTGGGCGAAGTAAAACGGGTGGGAATCACTTTGGACGCTTCGGCGCACGCGCCTACGCGGAGCTCGGCCTTCGGCCTCGCCATCGATCGCTTAGCTCGGCCTTGCGGCCTCGCTAACTTGGCTCGGCCTTCGGCCTCGCGTTTAGGTACTTGACACCTCGGCCTTCGGCCTCGGTCACGTGGCTCGCCCTTCGGGCTCGCCCAAGATGAACATTCGTATGGCGACCCTAGTGAAAGTTGAAGATAGAAAAAAATCGATTTCATATTTGAAGCCAGCGACCCCCAAAACCCCCCCATACAAATTTTCAGTCGATTCGGACAAAGTTGAAAAATGACCATAGACAATTTTTTATTTTTTTTATGTCATCCACATAGCTGACCTCGGTCGCTATGACATTTGTTCAATCACCCTGTATCCATCTCCCGCTGTTCAAAAGTTACAGGCGTTTGAAATTTGTATGGAGTTCCTCAGAAAATCCCCTTTTTTGACATTTTTTCATCGGCTGTAGAATCTGCCCATGTTTCTCTATGACATTTGTTTGGGGTCCATATCCCTATCTGTCATACTTTCCGCTGGCCGTTGACCACATCGAGGAGGAGTCGACCTTCGGAGGAAGTCGAGGTTTTCCCTGGGCCTCCAGAATGTCCCGAGTACGAAACGCTAATGCTTTTCCTCGGTCTGGGGGGGGAACCTGGAGAACTTGATCTCTGGGTCATCGGTCATCGGTACATAAGTGAGTGGGGTTCGAGCTTTATATATTATAACTAGTCTTTTGCTCGGTGCCGCGGGCTTGCAGCCCGCGGAGGTCTGAGTCGCCGCGAATGGGGGGGGTGCTGAGGCTATAGTTGTCGTGTCTGATTTTACCTTTCGGTCGGGAAAAGGAAAAGAGGGGGAGGGGAGAGGAGTTGCAGTTTGCTCATGGCGTCTTGTTTCGGAGTTTTAAATTTTGCTGAAAAAAGGGGAAGGGAAGGGAGAGAAAGTGACAGAGGATGTTGACGTTTGGGGGGTGGAAGCGCCACCCCTCAATAAGTTGGGGGTGGGGCGGGCCGTATTGCCTGGAAGCCTGGTGGACCTGGTCTCCGGGGTCAATCTGCCTGCCAAACGAGGCCGCAGGCCGAGCGTGCCGCTCGTCCTGCGGCTCGCTTGGCGGCAGATTGACCCCGGAGACCAGGTCCACCAGGTTCCAGGTGGGCCGCTTCGGAGCTTCGCTCCTACGCGTAGCTCGGCCTTCGGCCTCGCGCTCGGCTCGGCCTGCGGCCTCGCAAAAATTACACGGGAGAAGGGAAACGGATCGTTACGGCGGTGTCCAGGCAGTATAACTCACCCTTGGACGCTTCGGCGCACGCGCCTACGCGGAGCTCGGCCTTCGGCCTCGCCTTTTTTCGCTTAGCTCGGCCTTCGGCCTCGCTAACTTGGCTCGGCCTGCGGCCTCGCGTTTAATTAGTTGGGCGAAGTAAAACGGGTGGGAATCACATTGGACGCTTCGGCGCACGCGCCTACGCGGAGCTCGGCCTTCGGCCTCGCCATCGATCGCTTAGCTCGGCCTTGCGGCCTCGCTAACTTGGCTCGGCCTTCGGCCTCGCGTTTAGGTACTTAACACCTCGGCCTTCGGCCTCGGTCACCTGGCTCGCCCTTCGGGCTCGCCCAATATGAACATTCTTATGGCGACCCTAGTGAAAGTTGAAGATAGTAAAAAATGGATTTCATATTTGAAGCCAGCGACCCCTAAAACCCCCGGATACAAATTTTCAGTCCATTAGGAGAAAGTTGAAAAATGACCATAAACAATTTTTTTTTTTTTTACGTCATCCACATAGCTGACCTCGGTCGCTATGACATTTGTTCAATCACCCTGTATCTATCTACCGCCATTAAAAAGTTACAGGCGTTTGAAATTTGTATGGAGTTCCTCAGAAAATCCCTTTTTCGAATTTTTTTCATCGCCTGTAGAATCTGCCCATGCTTCTCTATGACATTTGTTTGGGGTCCATATCCCTATCTGTCATACTTTCCGCTGGCCGTTGACCACATCGAGGAGGAGTCGACCTTCGGAGGAAGTTGAAGTTTTCCCTGGGCCTCGGGGTCATCCTCTATACGATCCCCAAATGTCAGATCTGTACCCTGGCGGGAACCTGGAGAACATGATCTCTGGGTAAGTCATCGGTCATCGGTAGGTAAGTAAGTCTTTAATGAGTGGGGTTTCAGCTTTATATATTATAATAACTAGTCTTTTGCTCGGTGCCGCGGGCTTGCAGCCCGCGGAGGTCTGAGTCGCCGCGAATGGGGGGGGGTGCCTGCACCTATAGTTTTCAGTTTCTGATTAACCTTTCGGTCGGGAAAAGGAAAAGAGGGGGAGGGGAGAGGAGTTGCAGTTTTGCTCATGGCGTACGGTTTCGGAGTTAAAATTTTGCTGAAAAAAGGGGAAGGGAAGGGAGAGAAAGTGACAGAGGATGTTGACGTTTGGGGGGTGGAAGCGCCACCCCTCAATAAGTTGGGGGTGGGGCGGGCCGTACCGCCTGGAAGCCTGGTGGACCTGGTCTCCGGGGTCAATCTGCCTGCCAAACGAGGCCGCAGGCCGAGCGTGCCGCTCGTCCTGCGGCTCGCTTGGCGGCAGATTGACCCCGGAGACCAGGTCCACCAGGTTCCAGGTGGGCCGCTTCGGAGCTTCGCTCCTACGCGTAGCTCGGCCTTCGGCCTCGCGCTCGGCTCGGCCTGCGGCCTCGCAAAAATTACACGGGAGAAGGGAGACGGATCGTTACGGCGGTGTCCAGGCAGTATAACTAATCCTTGGACGCTTCGGCGCACGCGCCTACGCGGAGCTCGGCCTTCGGCCTCGCCTTTTTTCGCTTAGCTCGGCCTTCGGCCTCGCTAACTTGGCTCGGCCTGCGGCCTCGCGTTTATTTAGTTGGGCGAAGTAAAACGGGTGGGAATCACATTGGACGCTTCGGCGCACGCGCCTACGCGGAGCTCGGCCTTCGGCCTCGCCATCGATCGCTTAGCTCGGCCTTGCGGCCTCGCTAACTTGGCTCGGCCTTCGGCCTCGCATTTAGGTACTTAACACCTCGGCCTTCGGCCTCGGTCACCTGGCTCGCCCTTCGGGCTCGCCCAAGATGAACATTCGTATGGCGACCCTAGTGAAAGTTGAAGATAGAAAAAAATGGATTTCATATTTCAAGCCAGCGACCCCTAAAACCCCCGGATACAAATTTTCAGTCCATTCGGAGAATGTTGAAAAATGACCATAAACATTTTTTTTTTTTTTACGTCATCCACATAGCTGACCTCGGTCGCTATGAAATTTGTTTAACCACCCTGTATCTATCTACCGCCGTTCAAAAGTTACAGGCGTTTGAAATTTGTATGGAGTTCCTCAGAAAATCCCTTTTTCGAATTTTTTTCATCGCCTGTAGAATCTGCCCATGCTTCTCTATGACATTTGTTTGAGGTCCATATCCCTATCTGTCATACTTTCCGCTGGCCGTTGACCACATCGAGGAGGAGTCGACCTTCGAAGGAAGTCGAAGTTTTCCCTGGGCCTCGGGGTCATCCTCTATACGATCCCCAAATGTCAGATCTGTACCCTGGCGGGAACCTGGAGAACATGATCTCTGGGTCATCGGTAGGTAAGTAGGTAAGTCTTTAATGAGTGGGGTTCGAGCTTTATATATTATAAATAACTAGTCTTTTGCTCGGTGCCGCGGGCTTGCAGCCCGCGGAGGTCTGAGTCGCCGCGAATGGGGGGGGGTGCCTGCACCTATAGTTTTCAGTTTCTGATTAACCTTTCGGTCGGGAAAAGGAAAAGAGGGGGAGGGGAGAGGAGTTGCAGTTTGCTCATGGCGTAGGGATTTGGAGTTAAAAATTTTGCTGAAAAAAGGGGAAGGGAAGGGTGAGAAAGTGACAGAGGATGTTGACGTTTGGGGGGTGGAAGCGCCACCCCTCAATAAGTAACGGGTGGGGCGGGCCGTATCGCCTGGAAGCCTGGTGGACCTGGTCTCCGGGGTCAATCTGCCTGCCAAACGAGGCCGCAGGCCGAGCGTGCCGCTCGTCCTGCGGCTCGCTTGGCGGCAGCTTGACCCCGGAGACCAGGTCCACCAGGTTCCAGGTGGGCCGCTTCGGAGCTTCGCTCCTACGCGTAGCTCGGCCTTCGGCCTCGCGCTCGGCTCGGCCTACGGCCTCGCAAAAATTACACGGGAGAAGGGAGACGGATCGTTACGAAGGTGTCCAGGCAGTATAACTAACCCTTGGACGCTTCGGCGCACGCGCCTACGCGGAGCTCGGCCTTCGGCCTCGCCTTTTTTCGCTTAGCTCGGCCTTCGGCCTCGCTAACTTGGCTCGCCCTTCGGGCTCGCGTTTAGTTAGTAGGGCGAAGTAAAACGGGTGGGAATCACTTTGGACGCTTCGGCGCACGCGCCTACGCGGAGCTCGGCCTTCGGCCTCGCCATCGATCGCTTAGCTCGGCCTTGCGGCCTCGCTAACTTGGCTCGGCCTTCGGCCTCGCGTTTAGGTACTTAACACCTCGGCCTACGGCCTCGGTCACCTGGCTCGCCCTTCGGGCTCGCCCAAGATGAACATTCGTATGGCGACCCCATCGAAAGTTGAAGATGGAAAAAAATGGATTTCATATTTGGAATGCGGGACCCCAAAAACCCCCAGATACAAATTTTCAGTCGATTTGGAGAAAGTAAAAAAATGACCATAAACAATGTTTTATTTTTTTAAATTTTTTTTAGGTCATCCACATAGCTCACCTCGGTCGCTATGACATTTGTTCAATCACCCTGTATCTATCTCCCGCCAATAAAAAGTTACAGTCGTTTGAAATTTGTATGGAGTTCCTCAGAAAATCCCTTTTTCGATTTTTTTTCATCGCCTGTAGAATCTGCCCATGCTTCTCTATGACATTTGTTTGGGGTCCATATCCCTATCTGTCATACTTTCCGCTGGCCGTTGACCACATCGAGGAGGAGTCGACCTTCGGAGGAAGTCGAAGTTTTCCCTGGGCCTCCAGGATGTCCCGAGTACGAAACGCTAATGCTTTTCCTCGGTCTGGGGGGGGAACCTGGAGAACATGATCTGTCACTTGGTCATCGGTAAGTGAGTGGGGTTTGAGCTTTATAGTATTATAACTAGTCTTTTGCTCGGTGCCGCGGGCTTGCAGCCCGCGGAGGTCTGAGTCGCCGCGAATGGGGGGGTGCTGGCCTCTATAGTTTTCGTGTCTGATTTTACCTTTCGGTCGGGAAAAGGAAAAGAGGGGGAGGGGAGCGAGGCTGCAGTTTAGCTCATGGCGATGGTGTTGGAGTTCTAAATTTTGCTGAAAAAAGGGGAAGGGAAGGGTGAGAAAGTGACAGAGGACCCTGACGTAAGGGGGGTGGAGGCGCCACCCTCAATCAAATATGGGTGGGGCGGGCCGTATCGCCTGGAAGCCTGGTGGACCTGGTCTCCGGGGTCAATCTGCCTGCCAAACGAGGCCGCAGGCCGAGCGTGCCGCTCGTCCTGCGGCTCGCTTGGCGGCCGATTGACCCCGGAGACCAGGTCCACCAGGTTCCAGGTGGGCCGCTTCGGAGCTTCGCTCCTACGCGTAGCTCGGCCTTCGGCCTCGCGCTCGGCTCGGCCTGCGGCCTCGCAAAAATTACACGGGAGAAGGAAGACTGATCGTTACGGCGTCGTTCAGGCAGTATAACTAACCCTTGGACGCTTCGGCGCACGCGCCTACGCGGAGCTCGGCCTTCGGCCTCGCCTTTTTTCGCTTAGCTCGGCCTCCGGCCTCGCTAACTTGGCTCGGCCTGCGGCCTCGCGTTTAATTAGTTGGGCGAAGTAAAACGGTTGGGAATCACATTGGACGCTTCGGCGCACGCGCCTACGCGGAGCTCGGCCTTCGGCCTCGCCATCGATCGCTTAGCTCGGCCTTACGGCCTCGCTAACTTGGCTCGGCCTTCGGCCTCGCGTTTAGGTACTTAACACCTCGGCCTTCGGCCTCGGTCACCTGGCTCGCCCTTCGGGCTCGCCCAAGATGAACATTCGTATGGCGACCCTAGTGAAAGTTGAAGATAGAAAAAAATGGATTTCATATTTGAAGCCAGCGACCCCCAAAACCCCTGGATACAAATTTTCAGTCGATTCGGAGAAAGTTGAAAAATGACCATAAACAATTTTTTTTTTTTTTTACGTCATCCACATAGCTGACCTCGGTCGCTATGAAATTTGTTCAATCACCCTGTATCTATCTACCGCCATTAAAAAGTTACAGGCGTTTGAAATTTGTATGGAGTTCCTCAGAAAATCCCTTTTTCGAATTTTTTTCATCGGCTGTAGAATCTGCCCATGCTTCTCTATGACATTTGTTTAGGGTCCATATCCCTATCTGTCATACTTTCCGCTGGCCGTTGACCACATCGAGGAGGAGTCGACCTTCGGAGGAAGTCGAAGTTTTCCCTGGGCCTCCAGGGTGTACCGAGTACGAAACGCTAATGCTTTTCCACAGTCGAGGGGGGGAACCTGGAGAACATGATCTGTCACTTGGTCATCGGTCATCGGTCTTTAGTCAGTGGGGTTTGAGCTTTATATATTATAATAACTAGTCTTTTGCTCGGTGCCGCGGGCTTGCAGCCCGCGGAGGTCTGAGTCGCCGCGAATGGGGGGGGTGTGCAGTCTATAGTTTTCGTGTCTGATTTTACCTTTCGGTCGGGAAAAGGAAAAGAGGGGGAGGGGAGAAATTTTGCAGTTTTGCTCATGGCGTAGGGATTTGGAGTTAAAAATTTTGCTGAAAAAAGGGGAAGGGAAGGGAGAGAAAGTGACAGAGGATGTTGACGTTTGGGGGATGGAAGCGCCACCCCTCAATAAAAATTGGGTGGGGCGGGCCGTACCGCCTGGAAGCCTGGTGGACCTGGTCTCCGGGGTCAATCTGCCTGCCAAACGAGGCCGCAGGCCGAGCTGCCGCTCGTCCTGCGGCTCGCTTGGCGGCAGATTGACCCCGGAGACCAGGTCCACCAGGTTCCAGGTGGGCCGCTTCGGAGCTTCGCTCCTACGCGTAGCTCGGCCTTCGGCCTCGCGCTCGGCTCGGCCTGCGGCCTCGCAAAAATTACACGGGAGAAGGAAGACTGATCGTTACGGCGTCGTTCAGGCAGTATAACTAACCCTTGGACGCTTCGGCGCACGCGCCTACGCGGAGCTCGGCCTCCGGCCTCGCCTTTTTTCGCTTAGCTCGGCCTCCGGCCTCGCTAACTTGGCTCGGCCTGCGGCCTCGCGTTTAATTAGTTGGGCGAAGAAAAACGGTTGGGAATCACATTGGACGCTTCGGCGCACGCGCCTACGCGGAGCTCGGCCTTCGGCCTCGCCATCGATCGCTTAGCTCGGCCTTACGGCCTCGCTAACTTGGCTCGGCCTTCGGCCTCGCGTTTAGGTACTTGACACCTCGGCCTTCGGCCTCGGTCACCTGGCTCGCCCTTCGGGCTCGCCCAAGATGAACATTCGTATGGCGACCCTAGTGAAAGTTGAAGATAGAAAAAAATGGATTTCATATTTGAAGCCAGCGACCCCTAAAACCCCCGGATACAAATTTTCAGTCCATTCGGAGAAAGTTGAAAAATGACCATAAACAATTTTTTTTTTTTTTTACGTCATCCACATAGCTGACCTCGGTCGCTATGACATTTGTTCAATCACCCTGTATCTATCTACCGCCGTTCAAAAGTTACAGGCGTTTGAAATTTGTATGGGGTTCCTCAGAAAATCCCCTTTTTGACATTTTTTCATCGGCTGTAGAATCTGCCCATGTTTCTCTATGACATTTGTTTGGGGCCCATACCCCTGTCTGTCGTGGTTTCCGCTGGCCGTAGACCACATCGAGGAGGAGTCGACCTTCGGAGGAAGTCGAAGTTTTCCCTGGGCCTCCAGGATGTCCCGACTACGAAACGCTAATGCTTTTCCTCGGTCTGGGGGGGGAACCTGGAGAACATGATCTGTCATTGGTAGGTCTTTAATCAGTGGGGTTTCAGCTTTATATATTATAATAACTAGTCTTTTGCTCGGTGCCGCGGGCTTGCAGCCCGCGGAGGTCTGAGTCGCCGCGAATGGGGGGGGGGGGGTGTTTAGTCTATAGTTGCAGTTGTCTGATTAACCTTTCGGTGGGGAAAAGGAAAAGAGGGGGAGGGGAGAAATTTTGCAGTTTCGCTCATGGCGTAGGGATTTGGAGTTTAAAATTTTGCTGAAAAAAGGGGAAGGGAAGGGAGAGAAAGTGACAGAGGATGTTGACGTTTGGGGGGTGGAAGCGCCACCCCTCAATAAGTACCGGGTGGGGCGGGCCGTATCGCCTGGAAGCCTGGTGGACCTGGTCTCCGGGGTCAACCTGCCTGCCAAACGAGACCGCAGGCCGAGCGTGCCGCTCGTCCTGCGGCTCGCTTGGCGGCAGTTTGACCCCGGAGACCAGGTCCACCAGGTTCCAGGTGGGCCGCTTCGGAGCTTCGCTCCTACGCGTAGCTCGGCCTTCGGCCTCGCGCTCGGCTCGGCCTGCGGCCTCGCAAAAATTACACGGGAGAAGGAAGACGGATCGTTACGGCGGTGTCCAGGCAGTATTACTAACCCTTGGACGCTTCGGCGCACGCGCCTACGCGGAGCTCGGCCTTCGGCCTCGCCTTTTTTCGCTTAGCTCGGCCTTCGGCCTCGCTAACTTGGCTCGGCCTGCGGCCTCGCGTTTAGTTAGTTAGGGCGAGAAAAAAGGTGGGAATCACATTGGACGCTTCGGCGCACGCGCCTACGCGGAGCTCGGCCTTCGGCCTCGCCGTCGATCGCTTAGCTCGGCCTTGCGGCCTCGCTAACTTGGCTCGGCCTTCGGCCTCGCGTTTAGGTACTTAACACCTCGGCCTTCGGCCTCGGTCACCTGGCTCGCCCTTCGGGCTCGCCCAAGATGAACATTCGTATGGCGACCCCATCGAAAGTTGAAGATGGAAAAAAATTGATTTCAAATTTGGAATGCGGGACCCCAAAAACCCCCGGATACAAATTTTCAGTCGATTCGGACAAAGTTGAAAAATGACCATAGACAATTTTTTATTTTTTTTATGTCATCCACATAGCTGACCTCGGTCGCTATGACATTTGTTCAATCACCCTGTATCTATCTACCGCCGTTCAAAAGTTACAGGCGTTTGAAATTTGTATGGGGTTCCTCAGAAAATCCCTCATTTCGAACTTTTTTCATCGGCCGTAGAATCTGCCCATGTTTCTCTATGACATTTGGTCCGGGACCATATTTTTATCTCTTACGGTTTCCGCTGGCCGTTGACCACATCGAGGAGGAGTCGACCTTCGGAGGAAGTCGAAGTTTTCCCGGGGCCTCCAAAAAATACCAAGTACGGCCCGCTAATGCTTTTCCACGGTCCGGGGGGGGAACCCGGAGAACAACTCTGTCTATAATTATTATTATTATTAGTCAGTGGGGTTCGAGCTTTATATAATATAATAACTAGTCTTTTGCTCGGTGCCGCGGGCTTGCAGCCCGCGGAGGTCTGAGTCGCCGCGAATGGGGGGGGGTGTGGACCTATAGTTTTCAGTTTCTGATTAACCTTTCGGTCGGGAAAAGGAAAAGAGGGGGAGGGGAGAGGAGTTGCAGTTTGCTCATGGCGTAGGGATTTGGAGTTTAAAATTTTGCTGAAAAAAGGGGAAGGGAAGGGAGAGAAAGAGACAGAGGATGTTGACGTTTGGGGGGTGGAAGCGCCACCCCTCAATAAGTAACGGGTGGGGTGGGCCGTATCGCCTGGAAGCCTGGTGGACCTGGTCTCCGGGGTCAACCTGCCTGCCAAACGAGACCGCAGGCCGAGCGTGCCGCTCGTCCTGCGGCTCGCTTGGCGGCAGATTGACCCCGGAGACCAGGTCCACCAGGTTCCAGGTGGGCCGCTTCGGAGCTTCGCTCCTACGCGTAGCTCGGCCTTCGGCCTCGCGCTCGGCTCGGCCTGCGGCCTCGCAAAAATTACACGGGAGAAGGGAGACGGATAGTACGGATGTGTCCAGGCAGTATAACTAACCCTTGGACGCTTCGGCGCACGCGCCTACGCGGAGCTCGGCCTTCGGCCTCGCCTTTTTTCGCTTAGCTCGGCCTTCGGCCTCGCTAACTTGGCTCGGCCTGCGGCCTCGCGTTTAGTTAGTTGGGCGAAGTAAATCGGGTGGGAATAACTTTGGACGCTTCGGCGCACGCGCCTACGCGGAGCTCGGCCTTCGGTCTCGCCATCGATCGCTTAGCTCGGCCTTGCGGCCTCGCTAACTTGGCTCGGCCTTCGGCCTCGCGTTTAGGTACTAACACACCTCGGCCTTCGGCCTCGGTCACCTGGCTCGCCCTTCGGGCTCGCCCAATATGAACATTCGTATGGCGACCCTAGTGAAAGTTGAAGATAAAAAAAAATGGTTTTCATATTTGACATTAGCGAACCCTAAAACCCCCGGATACAAATTTTCAGTCGATTCTGAGAAAGTTAAAAAACGACCATAAACAATTTTTTATTTTTTTTTATTTTTTTTATGTCATCCACATAGCTGACCTCGGTCGCTATGACATTTGTTCAATCACCCTGTATCTATCTACCGCCATTAAAAAGTTACAGGCGTTTGAAATTTGTATGGGGTTCCTCAGAAAATCCCCTTTTTTGACATTTTTTCATCGGCTGTAGAATCTGCCCATGTTTCTCTATGACATTTGTTTGGGGCCCATACCCCAGTCTGTCATACTTTCCGCTGGCCGTTGACCACATCGAGGAGGAGTCGACCTTCGAAGGAAGTTGAAGTTTTCCCTGGGCCTCGGGGTCATCCTCTATACGATCCCCAAATGTCAAATCTTTACCCTGGCGGGAACCCGGAGAACTTGATCTGTCACTGGGTGAGTGGGGTTCGAGCTTTATAGTATTATAACTAGTCTTTTGCTCGGTGCCGCGGGCTTGCAGCCCGCGGAGGTCTGAGTCGCCGCGAATGGGGGGGGGTGATGAGTCTATAGTTGTCGTGTCTGATTAACCTTTCGGTCGGGAAAAGGAAAAGAGGGGGAGGGGAGAGGAGTTGCAGTTTGCTCATGGCGTAGGGATTTGGAGTTAAAAATTTTGCTGAAAAAAGGGGAAGGGAAGGGTGAGAAAGTGACAGAGGACCCTGACGTTAGGGGGGTGGAGGCGCCACCCTTCAGTCGGCTACGAGAGGGGCGGGCCGTATCGCCTGGAAGCCTGGTGGACCTGGTCTCCGGGGTCAATCTGCCTGCCAAACGAGGCCGCAGGCCGAGCGTGCCGCTCGTCCTGCGGCTCGCTTGGCGGCAGCTTGACCCCGGAGACCAGGTCCACCAGGTTCCAGGTGGGCCGCTTCGGAGCTTCGCTCCTACGCGTAGCTCGGCCTTCGGCCTCGCGCTCGGCTCGGCCTGCGGCCTCGCAAAAATTACACGGGAGAAGGAAGACTGATCGTTACGGCGTCGTTCAGGCAGTATAACAAACCCTTGGACGCTTCGGCGCACGCGCCTACGCGGAGCTCGGCCTTCGGCCTCGCCTTTTTTCGCTTAGCTCGGCCTTCGGCCTCGCTAACTTGGCTCGGCCTGCGGCCTCGCGTTTAGTTAGTTAGGGCGAGTGAAATAGGTGGGAATCACATTGGACGCTTCGGCGCACGCGCCTACGCGGAGCTCGGCCTTCGGCCTCGCCATCGATCGCTTAGCTCGGCCTTACGGCCTCGCTAACTTGGCTCGGCCTTCGGCCTCGCGTTTAGGTACTTAATACCTCGGCCTTCGGCCTCGGTCACCTGGCTCGCCCTTCGGGCTCGCCCAAGATGAACATTCGTATGGCGACCCTAGTGAAAGTTGAAGATGGAAAAAAATGGATTTCATATTTGAAGCCAGCGACCCCTAAAACCCCCGGATACAAATTTTCAGTCCATTCGGAGAATGTTGAAAAATGACCATAAACAATTTTTTTTTTTTTTTACGTCGTCCACATAGCTGACCTCGGTCGCTATGATATTTGTTCAATCACCCTGTATCTATCTACCGCCGTTCAAAAGTTACAGGCGTTTGAAATTTGTATGGGGTTCCTCAGAAAATCCCCTTTTTGACATTTTTTCATCGGCTGTAGAATCTGCCCATGTTTCTCTATGACATTTGTTTGGGGCCCATACCCCTGTCTGTCGTGGTTTCCGCTGGCCGTTGACCACATCGAGGAGGAGTCGACCTTCGGAGGAAGTCGAAGTTTTCCCTGGGCCTCCAGGATGTCCCGAGTACGAAACGCTAATGCTTTTCCTCGGTCTGGGGGGGGAACCTGGAGAACATGATCTGTCACTTGGTCATCGGTAGGTAAGTAAGTCTTTAATGAGTGGGGTTTCAGCTTTATATATTATAACTAGTCTTTTGCTCGGTGCCGCGGGCTTGCAGCCCGCGGAGGTCTGAGTCGCCGCGAATGGGGGGGTGCTGGCCTCTATAGTTTTCGTGTCTGATTTTACCTTTCGGTCGGGAAAAGGAAAAGAGGGGGAGGGGAGAGGAGTTGCAGTTTGCTCATGGCGTAAGGTGTCGGAGTTAAAATTTTGCTGAAAAAAGGGGAAGGGAAGGGAGAGAAAGTGACTGAAGACGCTGACGTTGGGGGGGTGGAAGTGCCACCCCTCAATAAGAAGGGGGTGGGGCGGGCCGTACTGCCTGGAAGCCTGGTGGACCTGGTCTCCGGGGTCAATCTGCCTGCCAAACGAGGCCGCAGGCCGAGCGTGCCGCTCGTCCTGCGGCTCGCTTGGCGGCAGTTTGACCCCGGAGACCAGGTCCACCAGGTTCCAGGTGGGCCGCTTCGGAGCTTCGCTCCTACGCGTAGCTCGGCCTTCGGCCTCGCGCTCGGCTCGGCCTGCGGCCTCGCAAAAATTACACGGGAGAAGGGAGACGGATCGTTACGGCGGTGTCCAGGCAGTATAACTAACCCTTGGACGCTTCGGCGCACGCGCCTACGCGGAGCTCGGCCTTCGGCCTCGCCTTTTTTCGCTTAGCTCGGCCTTCGGCCTCGCTAACTTGGCTCGCCCTTCGGGCTCGCGTTTAGTTAGTTGGGCGAAGTAAAACGGGTGGGAATCACTTTGGACGCTTCGGCGCACGCGCCTACGCGGAGCTCGGCCTTCGGCCTCGCCATCGATCGCTTAGCTCGGCCTTACGGCCTCGCTAACTTGGCTCGGCCTTCGGCCTCGCGTTTAGGTACTTGCACACCTCGGCCTTCGGCCTCGGTCACCTGGCTCGCCCTTCGGGCTCGCCCAAGATGAACATTCGTATGGCGACCCTAGTGAAAGTTGAAGATAGAAAAAAATGGATTTCATATTTGAAGCCAGCGACCCCTAAAACCCCCGGATACAAATTTTCAGTCCATTCGGAGAATGTTGAAAAATGACCATAGACAATTTTTTTTTTTTTTTACGTCATCCATATAGCTGACCTCGGTCGCTATGACATTTGTTCAATCACCCTGTATCTATCTCCCGCCATTAAAAAGTTACAGGCGTTTGAAATTTGTATGGAGTTCCTCAGAAAATCCCTTTTTCGAATTTTTTTCATCGGCTGTAGAATCTGCCCATGTTTCTCTATGACATTTGTTTGGGGTCCATATCCCTATCTGTCATACTTTCCGCTGGCCGTTGACCACATCGAGGAGGAGTCGACCTTCGAAGGAAGTCGAAGTTTTCCCTGGGCCTCGGGGTCATCCTCTATACGATCCTCAAATGTCAGATCTGTACCCTGGCGGGAACCCGGAGAACTTGATCTCTGGGTCATCGGTAAGTAAGTCTTTAATGAGTGGGGTTCGAGCTTTATATATTATAACTAGTCTTTTGCTCGGTGCCGCGGGCTTGCAGCCCGCGGAGGTCTGAGTCGCCGCGAATGGGGGGGGGTGTGGACCTATAGTTTTCAGTTTCTGATTAACCTTTCGGTCGGGAAAAGGAAAAGAGGGGGAGGGGAGTGAGGCTGCAGTTTAGCTCATGGCGTAAGGTATTGGAGTTAAAAATTTTGCTGAAAAAAGGGGAAGGGAAGGGAGAGAAAGTGACAGAGGATGTTGACGTTGGGGGGGGTGGAAGCGCCACCCTCAAAAAGTAGGGGGTGGGGCGGGCCGTACCGCCTGGAAGCCTGGTGGACCTGGTCTCCGGGGTAAATCTGCCTGCCAAACGAGGCCGCAGGCCGAGCTGCCGCTCGTCCTGCGGCTCGCTTGGCGGCAGATTGACCCCGGAGACCAGGTCCACCAGGTTCCAGGTGGGCCGCTTCGGAGCTTCGCTCCTACGCGTAGCTCGGCCTTCGGCCTCGCGCTCGGCTCGGCCTGCGGCCTCGCAAAAATTACACGGGAGAAGGAAGACTGATCGTTACGGCGTCGTTCAGGCAGTATAACTAACCCTTGGACGCTTCGGCGCACGCGCCTACGCGGAGCTCGGCCTTCGGCCTCGCCTTTTTTCGCTTAGCTCGGCCTCCGGCCTCGCTAACTTGGCTCGGCCTGCGGCCTCGCGTTTAATTAGTTGGGCGAAGAAAAACGGTTGGGAATCACATTGGACGCTTCGGCGCACGCGCCTACGCGGAGCTCGGCCTTCGGCCTCGCCATCGATCGCTTAGCTCGGCCTTACGGCCTCGCTAACTTGGCTCGGCCTTCGGCCTCGCGTTTAGTTACTTAACACCTCGGCCTTCGGCCTCGGTCACCTGGCTCGCCCTTCGGGCTCGCCCAAGATGAACATTCGTATGGCGACCCTAGTGAAAGTTGAAGATGGAAAAAAATGGTTTTCATATTTGACATTAGCGACCCCCAAAACCCCCGGATACAAATTTTCAGTCGATTCGGAGAATGTTGAAAAATGACCATAAACAATTTTTTTTTTTTTTTACGTCATCCACATAGCTGACCTCGGTCGCTATGACATTTGTTCAATCACCCTGTATCTATCTACCGCCGTTCAAAAGTTACAGGCGTTTGAAATTTGTATGGGGTTCCTCAGAAAATCCCCTTTTTGACATTTTTTCATCGGCTGTAGAATCTGCCCATGTTTCTCTATGACATTTGTTTGGGGTCCATATCCCTATCTGTCATACTTTCCGCTGGCCGTTGACCACATCGAGGAGGAGTCGACCTTCGGAGGAAGTCGAAGTTTTCCCTGGGCCTCCAGGGTGTCCCGAGTACGAAACGCTAATGCTTTTCCTCGGTCTGGGGGGGGAACCTGGAGAACTTGATCTCTGGGTAAGTCTTTAATCATCGGTGGGGTTTCAGCTTTATATAGTATAACTAGTCTTTTGCTCGGTGCCGCGGGCTTGCAGCCCGCGGAGGTCTGAGTCGCCGCGAATGGGGGGGGGTGTTGAGGCTATAGTTGTCGTGTCTGATTTTACCTTTCGGTCGGGAAAAGGAAAAGAGGGGGAGGGGAGAGGAGTTGCAGTTTGCTCATGGCGTCTTGTTTCGGAGTTATCAATTTTGCTGAAAAAAGGGGAAGGGAAGGGAGAGAAAGTGACAGCGGATGTTGACGTTTGGGGGGTGGAAGCGCAACCCCTCAATCAAATTTGGGTGGGGCGGGCCGTATCGCCTGGAAGCCTGGTGGACCTGGTCTCCGGGGTCAATCTGCCTGCCAAACGAGGCCGCAGGCCGAGCGTGCCGCTCGTCCTGCGGCTCGCTTGGCGGCAGATTGACCCCGGAGACCAGGTCCACCAGGTTCCAGGGGGGCCGCTTCGGAGCTTCGCTCCTACGCGTAGCTCGGCCTTCGGCCTCGCGCTCGGCTCGGCCTGCGGCCTCGCAAAAATTACACGGGAGAAGGAAGACTGATCGTTACGGCGTCGTTCAGGCAGTATAACTAACCCTTGGACGCTTCGGCGCACGCGCCTACGCGGAGCTCGGCCTTCGGCCTCGCCTTTTTTCGCTTAGCTCGGCCTCCGGCCTCGCTAACTTGGCTCGGCCTGCGGCCTCGCGTTTAATTAGTTGGGCGAAGTAAAACGGTTGGGAATCACATTGGACGCTTCGGCGCACGCGCCTACGCGGAGCTCGGCCTTCGGCCTCGCCATCGATCGCTTAGCTCGGCCTTACGGCCTCGCTAACTTGGCTCGGCCTTCGGCCTCGCGTTTAGGTACTTAACACCTCGGCCTTCGGCCTCGGTCACCTGGCTCGCCCTTCGGGCTCGCCCAAGATGAACATTCGTATGGCGACCCTAGTGAAAGTTGAAGATAGAAAAAAATGGATTTCATATTTGAAGCCAGCGACCCCCAAAACCCCTGGATACAAATTTTCAGTCGATTCGGAGAAAGTTGAAAAATGACCATAAACAATTTTTTTTTTTTTTTACGTCATCCACATAGCTGACCTCGGTCGCTATGAAATTTGTTCAATCACCCTGTATCTATCTACCGCCATTAAAAAGTTACAGGCGTTTGAAATTTGTATGGAGTTCCTCAGAAAATCCCTTTTTCGAATTTTTTTCATCGGCTGTAGAATCTGCCCATGCTTCTCTATGACATTTGTTTAGGGTCCATATCCCTATCTGTCATACTTTCCGCTGGCCGTTGACCACATCGAGGAGGAGTCGACCTTCGGAGGAAGTCGAAGTTTTCCCTGGGCCTCCAGGGTGTACCGAGTACGAAACGCTAATGCTTTTCCACAGTCGAGGGGGGGAACCTGGAGAACATGATCTGTCACTTGGTCATCGGTCATCGGTCTTTAGTCAGTGGGGTTTGAGCTTTATATATTATAATAACTAGTCTTTTGCTCGGTGCCGCGGGCTTGCAGCCCGCGGAGGTCTGAGTCGCCGCGAATGGGGGGGGTGTGCAGTCTATAGTTTTCGTGTCTGATTTTACCTTTCGGTCGGGAAAAGGAAAAGAGGGGGAGGGGAGAAATTTTGCAGTTTTGCTCATGGCGTAGGGATTTGGAGTTAAAAATTTTGCTGAAAAAAGGGGAAGGGAAGGGAGAGAAAGTGACAGAGGATGTTGACGTTTGGGGGATGGAAGCGCCACCCCTCAATAAAAATTGGGTGGGGCGGGCCGTACCGCCTGGAAGCCTGGTGGACCTGGTCTCCGGGGTCAATCTGCCTGCCAAACGAGGCCGCAGGCCGAGCTGCCGCTCGTCCTGCGGCTCGCTTGGCGGCAGATTGACCCCGGAGACCAGGTCCACCAGGTTCCAGGTGGGCCGCTTCGGAGCTTCGCTCCTACGCGTAGCTCGGCCTTCGGCCTCGCGCTCGGCTCGGCCTGCGGCCTCGCAAAAATTACACGGGAGAAGGAAGACTGATCGTTACGGCGTCGTTCAGGCAGTATAACTAACCCTTGGACGCTTCGGCGCACGCGCCTACGCGGAGCTCGGCCTCCGGCCTCGCCTTTTTTCGCTTAGCTCGGCCTCCGGCCTCGCTAACTTGGCTCGGCCTGCGGCCTCGCGTTTAATTAGTTGGGCGAAGAAAAACGGTTGGGAATCACATTGGACGCTTCGGCGCACGCGCCTACGCGGAGCTCGGCCTTCGGCCTCGCCATCGATCGCTTAGCTCGGCCTTACGGCCTCGCTAACTTGGCTCGGCCTTCGGCCTCGCGTTTAGGTACTTGACACCTCGGCCTTCGGCCTCGGTCACCTGGCTCGCCCTTCGGGCTCGCCCAAGATGAACATTCGTATGGCGACCCTAGTGAAAGTTGAAGATAGAAAAAAATGGATTTCATATTTGAAGCCAGCGACCCCTAAAACCCCCGGATACAAATTTTCAGTCCATTCGGAGAAAGTTGAAAAATGACCATAAACAATTTTTTTTTTTTTTTACGTCATCCACATAGCTGACCTCGGTCGCTATGACATTTGTTCAATCACCCTGTATCTATCTACCGCCGTTCAAAAGTTACAGGCGTTTGAAATTTGTATGGGGTTCCTCAGAAAATCCCCTTTTTGACATTTTTTCATCGGCTGTAGAATCTGCCCATGTTTCTCTATGACATTTGTTTGGGGCCCATACCCCTGTCTGTCGTGGTTTCCGCTGGCCGTAGACCACATCGAGGAGGAGTCGACCTTCGGAGGAAGTCGAAGTTTTCCCTGGGCCTCCAGGATGTCCCGACTACGAAACGCTAATGCTTTTCCTCGGTCTGGGGGGGGAACCTGGAGAACATGATCTGTCATTGGTAGGTCTTTAATCAGTGGGGTTTCAGCTTTATATATTATAATAACTAGTCTTTTGCTCGGTGCCGCGGGCTTGCAGCCCGCGGAGGTCTGAGTCGCCGCGAATGGGGGGGGGTGTGGACCTATAGTTTTCAGTTTCTGATTAACCTTTCGGTCGGGAAAAGGAAAAGAGGGGGAGGGGAGAGGAGTTGCAGTTTGCTCATGGCGTAGGGATTTGGAGTTTAAAATTTTGCTGAAAAAAGGGGAAGGGAAGGGAGAGAAAGAGACAGAGGATGTTGACGTTTGGGGGGTGGAAGCGCCACCCCTCAATAAGTAACGGGTGGGGTGGGCCGTATCGCCTGGAAGCCTGGTGGACCTGGTCTCCGGGGTCAACCTGCCTGCCAAACGAGACCGCAGGCCGAGCGTGCCGCTCGTCCTGCGGCTCGCTTGGCGGCAGATTGACCCCGGAGACCAGGTCCACCAGGTTCCAGGTGGGCCGCTTCGGAGCTTCGCTCCTACGCGTAGCTCGGCCTTCGGCCTCGCGCTCGGCTCGGCCTGCGGCCTCGCAAAAATTACACGGGAGAAGGGAGACGGATAGTACGGATGTGTCCAGGCAGTATAACTAACCCTTGGACGCTTCGGCGCACGCGCCTACGCGGAGCTCGGCCTTCGGCCTCGCCTTTTTTCGCTTAGCTCGGCCTTCGGCCTCGCTAACTTGGCTCGGCCTGCGGCCTCGCGTTTAGTTAGTTGGGCGAAGTAAATCGGGTGGGAATAACTTTGGACGCTTCGGCGCACGCGCCTACGCGGAGCTCGGCCTTCGGTCTCGCCATCGATCGCTTAGCTCGGCCTTGCGGCCTCGCTAACTTGGCTCGGCCTTCGGCCTCGCGTTTAGGTACTAACACACCTCGGCCTTCGGCCTCGGTCACCTGGCTCGCCCTTCGGGCTCGCCCAATATGAACATTCGTATGGCGACCCTAGTGAAAGTTGAAGATAAAAAAAAATGGTTTTCATATTTGACATTAGCGAACCCTAAAACCCCCGGATACAAATTTTCAGTCGATTCTGAGAAAGTTAAAAAACGACCATAAACAATTTTTTATTTTTTTTTATTTTTTTTATGTCATCCACATAGCTGACCTCGGTCGCTATGACATTTGTTCAATCACCCTGTATCTATCTACCGCCATTAAAAAGTTACAGGCGTTTGAAATTTGTATGGGGTTCCTCAGAAAATCCCCTTTTTTGACATTTTTTCATCGGCTGTAGAATCTGCCCATGTTTCTCTATGACATTTGTTTGGGGCCCATACCCCAGTCTGTCATACTTTCCGCTGGCCGTTGACCACATCGAGGAGGAGTCGACCTTCGAAGGAAGTTGAAGTTTTCCCTGGGCCTCGGGGTCATCCTCTATACGATCCCCAAATGTCAAATCTTTACCCTGGCGGGAACCCGGAGAACTTGATCTGTCACTGGGTGAGTGGGGTTCGAGCTTTATAGTATTATAACTAGTCTTTTGCTCGGTGCCGCGGGCTTGCAGCCCGCGGAGGTCTGAGTCGCCGCGAATGGGGGGGGGTGATGAGTCTATAGTTGTCGTGTCTGATTAACCTTTCGGTCGGGAAAAGGAAAAGAGGGGGAGGGGAGAGGAGTTGCAGTTTGCTCATGGCGTAGGGATTTGGAGTTAAAAATTTTGCTGAAAAAAGGGGAAGGGAAGGGTGAGAAAGTGACAGAGGACCCTGACGTTAGGGGGGTGGAGGCGCCACCCTTCAGTCGGCTACGAGAGGGGCGGGCCGTATCGCCTGGAAGCCTGGTGGACCTGGTCTCCGGGGTCAATCTGCCTGCCAAACGAGGCCGCAGGCCGAGCGTGCCGCTCGTCCTGCGGCTCGCTTGGCGGCAGCTTGACCCCGGAGACCAGGTCCACCAGGTTCCAGGTGGGCCGCTTCGGAGCTTCGCTCCTACGCGTAGCTCGGCCTTCGGCCTCGCGCTCGGCTCGGCCTGCGGCCTCGCAAAAATTACACGGGAGAAGGAAGACTGATCGTTACGGCGTCGTTCAGGCAGTATAACAAACCCTTGGACGCTTCGGCGCACGCGCCTACGCGGAGCTCGGCCTTCGGCCTCGCCTTTTTTCGCTTAGCTCGGCCTTCGGCCTCGCTAACTTGGCTCGGCCTGCGGCCTCGCGTTTAGTTAGTTAGGGCGAGTGAAATAGGTGGGAATCACATTGGACGCTTCGGCGCACGCGCCTACGCGGAGCTCGGCCTTCGGCCTCGCCATCGATCGCTTAGCTCGGCCTTACGGCCTCGCTAACTTGGCTCGGCCTTCGGCCTCGCGTTTAGGTACTTAATACCTCGGCCTTCGGCCTCGGTCACCTGGCTCGCCCTTCGGGCTCGCCCAAGATGAACATTCGTATGGCGACCCTAGTGAAAGTTGAAGATGGAAAAAAATGGATTTCATATTTGAAGCCAGCGACCCCTAAAACCCCCGGATACAAATTTTCAGTCCATTCGGAGAATGTTGAAAAATGACCATAAACAATTTTTTTTTTTTTTTACGTCGTCCACATAGCTGACCTCGGTCGCTATGATATTTGTTCAATCACCCTGTATCTATCTACCGCCGTTCAAAAGTTACAGGCGTTTGAAATTTGTATGGGGTTCCTCAGAAAATCCCCTTTTTGACATTTTTTCATCGGCTGTAGAATCTGCCCATGTTTCTCTATGACATTTGTTTGGGGCCCATACCCCTGTCTGTCGTGGTTTCCGCTGGCCGTTGACCACATCGAGGAGGAGTCGACCTTCGGAGGAAGTCGAAGTTTTCCCTGGGCCTCCAGGATGTCCCGAGTACGAAACGCTAATGCTTTTCCTCGGTCTGGGGGGGGAACCTGGAGAACATGATCTGTCACTTGGTCATCGGTAGGTAAGTAAGTCTTTAATGAGTGGGGTTTCAGCTTTATATATTATAACTAGTCTTTTGCTCGGTGCCGCGGGCTTGCAGCCCGCGGAGGTCTGAGTCGCCGCGAATGGGGGGGGGTGTGGACCTATAGTTTTCAGTTTCTGATTAACCTTTCGGTCGGGAAAAGGAAAAGAGGGGGAGGGGAGTGAGGCTGCAGTTTAGCTCATGGCGTAAGGTATTGGAGTTAAAAATTTTGCTGAAAAAAGGGGAAGGGAAGGGAGAGAAAGTGACAGAGGATGTTGACGTTGGGGGGGGTGGAAGCGCCACCCTCAAAAAGTAGGGGGTGGGGCGGGCCGTACCGCCTGGAAGCCTGGTGGACCTGGTCTCCGGGGTAAATCTGCCTGCCAAACGAGGCCGCAGGCCGAGCTGCCGCTCGTCCTGCGGCTCGCTTGGCGGCAGATTGACCCCGGAGACCAGGTCCACCAGGTTCCAGGTGGGCCGCTTCGGAGCTTCGCTCCTACGCGTAGCTCGGCCTTCGGCCTCGCGCTCGGCTCGGCCTGCGGCCTCGCAAAAATTACACGGGAGAAGGAAGACTGATCGTTACGGCGTCGTTCAGGCAGTATAACTAACCCTTGGACGCTTCGGCGCACGCGCCTACGCGGAGCTCGGCCTTCGGCCTCGCCTTTTTTCGCTTAGCTCGGCCTCCGGCCTCGCTAACTTGGCTCGGCCTGCGGCCTCGCGTTTAATTAGTTGGGCGAAGAAAAACGGTTGGGAATCACATTGGACGCTTCGGCGCACGCGCCTACGCGGAGCTCGGCCTTCGGCCTCGCCATCGATCGCTTAGCTCGGCCTTACGGCCTCGCTAACTTGGCTCGGCCTTCGGCCTCGCGTTTAGTTACTTAACACCTCGGCCTTCGGCCTCGGTCACCTGGCTCGCCCTTCGGGCTCGCCCAAGATGAACATTCGTATGGCGACCCTAGTGAAAGTTGAAGATGGAAAAAAATGGTTTTCATATTTGACATTAGCGACCCCCAAAACCCCCGGATACAAATTTTCAGTCGATTCGGAGAATGTTGAAAAATGACCATAAACAATTTTTTTTTTTTTTTACGTCATCCACATAGCTGACCTCGGTCGCTATGACATTTGTTCAATCACCCTGTATCTATCTACCGCCGTTCAAAAGTTACAGGCGTTTGAAATTTGTATGGGGTTCCTCAGAAAATCCCCTTTTTGACATTTTTTCATCGGCTGTAGAATCTGCCCATGTTTCTCTATGACATTTGTTTGGGGTCCATATCCCTATCTGTCATACTTTCCGCTGGCCGTTGACCACATCGAGGAGGAGTCGACCTTCGGAGGAAGTCGAAGTTTTCCCTGGGCCTCCAGGGTGTCCCGAGTACGAAACGCTAATGCTTTTCCTCGGTCTGGGGGGGGAACCTGGAGAACTTGATCTCTGGGTAAGTCTTTAATCATCGGTGGGGTTTCAGCTTTATATAGTATAACTAGTCTTTTGCTCGGTGCCGCGGGCTTGCAGCCCGCGGAGGTCTGAGTCGCCGCGAATGGGGGGGGGTGTGCAGTCTATAGTTTCAGTTGTCTGATTTTACCTTTCGGTCGGGAAAAGGAAAAGAGGGGGAGGGGAGAGGTGTTGCAGTTTGCTCATGGCGATGGTGTTGGAGTTTAAAATTTTGCTGAAAAAAGGGGAAGGGAAGGGAGAGAAAGTGACAGAGGACGTTGACGTTTGGGGGGTGGAAGCGCCACCCCTCAATAAGTTGGGGGTGGGGCGGGCCGTACCGCCTGGAAGCCTGGTGGACCTGGTCTCCGGGGTCAATCTGCCTGCCAAACGAGGCCGCAGGCCGAGCTGCCGCTCGTCCTGCGGCTCGCTTGGCGGCAGGTTGACCCCGGAGACCAGGTCCACCAGGTTCCAGGTGGGCCGCTTCGGAGCTTCGCTCCTACGCGTAGCTCGGCCTTCGGCCTCGCGCTCGGCTCGGCCTGCGGCCTCGCAAAAATTACACGGGAGAAGGGAGACGGATAGTTACGGCGGTGTCCAGGCAGTATAACTAACCCTTGGACGCTTCGGCGCACGCGCCTACGCGGAGCTCGGCCTTCGGCCTCGCCTTTTTTCGCTTAGCTCGGCCTTCGGCCTCGCTAACTTGGCTCGGCCTTCGGCCTCGCGTTTAGGTACTTAACACCTCGGCCTTCGGCCTCGGTCACCTGGCTCGCCCTTCGGGCTCGCCCAATATGAACATTCGTATGGCGACCCTAGTGAAAGTTGAAGA
Organism: Agonopterix heracliana; assembly: GCA_963693445.1. Classification (NCBI taxonomy): domain Eukaryota; kingdom Metazoa; phylum Arthropoda; class Insecta; order Lepidoptera; family Depressariidae; genus Agonopterix; species Agonopterix heracliana. The sequence goes on from OY856307.1 coordinate 1,236,224, forward strand.
TAAAAAAAAATGGTTTTCATATTTGAAGTCAGTGACCCCTAAAACCCCCGCATACAAATTTTCAGTCGATTCGGAGAAAGTTGAAAAAATACCATAAACTTTTTTTTTTTTTTTTTATTTTTTTTGGTGTCTTCAAAATTTGCTCATGTTTCTCTATGACATTTGTTTGGGGTCCATATCCCTATCTGTCATACTTTCCGCTGGCCGTTGACCACATCGAGGAGGAGTCGACCTTCGGAGGAAGTCGAAGTTTTCCCTGGGCCTCCAGGGTGTACCGAGTACGAAACGCTAATGCTTTTCCACAGTCGAGGGGGGGAACCTGGAGAACATGATCTGTCACTTGGTCATCGGTCATCGGTCTTTAGTCAGTGGGGTTTCAGCTTTATATATTATAACTAGTCTTTTGCTCGGTGCCGCGGGCTTGCAGCCCGCGGAGGTCTGAGTCGCCGCGAATGGGGGGGGGTGTTGAGGCTATAGTTGTCGTGTCTGATTTTACCTTTCGGTCGGGAAAAGGAAAAGAGGGGGAGGGGAGAGGAGTTGCAGTTTGCTCATGGCGTCTTGTTTCGGAGTTATCAATTTTGCTGAAAAAAGGGGAAGGGAAGGGAGAGAAAGTGACAGCGGATGTTGACGTTTGGGGGGTGGAAGCGCAACCCCTCAATCAAATTTGGGTGGGGCGGGCCGTATCGCCTGGAAGCCTGGTGGACCTGGTCTCCGGGGTCAATCTGCCTGCCAAACGAGGCCGCAGGCCGAGCGTGCCGCTCGTCCTGCGGCTCGCTTGGCGGCAGATTGACCCCGGAGACCAGGTCCACCAGGTTCCAGGGGGGCCGCTTCGGAGCTTCGCTCCTACGCGTAGCTCGGCCTTCGGCCTCGCGCTCGGCTCGGCCTGCGGCCTCGCAAAAATTACACGGGAGAAGGGAGACGGATCGTTACGGCGGTGTCCAGGCAGTATAACTAACCCTTGGACGCTTCGGCGCACGCGCCTACGCGGAGCTCGGCCTTCGGCCTCGCCTTTTTTCGCTTAGCTCGGCCTTCGGCCTCGCTAACTTGGCTCGGCCTGCGGCCTCGCGTTTAGTTAGTTGGGCGAAGTAAAACGGTTGGGAATCACATTGGACGCTTCGGCGCACGCGCCTACGCGGAGCTCGGCCTTCGGCCTCGCCATCGATCGCTTAGCTCGGCCTTACGGCCTCGCTAACTTGGCTCGGCCTTCGGCCTCGCGTTTAGGTACTTAACACCTCGGCCTTCGGCCTCGGTCACCTGGCTCGCCCTTCGGGCTCGCCCAAGATGAACATTCGTATGGCGACCCTAGTGAAAGTTGAAGATAGAAAAAAATGGATTTCATATTTGAAGCCAGCGACCCCTAAAACCCCCGGATACAAATTTTCAGTCCATTCGGAGAATGTTGAAAAATGACCATAAACAATTTTTTTTTTTTTTTACGTCATCCATATAGCTGACCTCGGTCGCTATGACATTTGTTCAATCACCCTGTATCTATCTCCCGCCATTAAAAAGTTACAGGCGATTGAAATTTGTATGGAGTTCCTCAGAAAATCCCTTTTTCGAATTTTTTTCATCGCCTGTAGAATCTGCCCATGCTTCTCTATGACATTTGTTTGGGGTCCATATCCCTATCTGTCATACTTTCCGCTGGCCGTTGACCACATCGAGGAGGAGTCGACCTTCGGAGGAAGTTGAAGTTTTCCCTGGGCCTCGGGGTCATCCTCTATATGATCCCCAAATGTCAGATCTGTACCATGGCGGGAACCCGGAGAACTTGATCTCTGGGTCATCGGTAGGTAAGTAGGTAAGTCTTTAGTCAGTGGGGTTTGAGCTTTATATATTATAACTAGTCTTTTGCTCGGTGCCGCGGGCTTGCAGCCCGCGGAGGTCTGAGTCGCCGCGAATGGGGGGGTGCTGGCCTCTATAGTTTTCGTGTCTGATTTTACCTTTCGGTCGGGAAAAGGAAAAGAGGGGAGAACCTGGAGAACTTGATCTCTGGGTCATCGGTAGGTAAATCATCGGTAGGTAAGTAAATCAGTGGGGTTTGAGCTTTATATATTATAAATAAAATACGACTGAGGGCAGCACAATAGGCTCGGTAGGCTCTTAAGTTGGACCCTGTGTTCACTTTTCGACGGATTTCAATTATATAGCAGAATTTTGGGTAACATTTTGCCAAATGTGTTTTTTACTAATTCGGACCTGCTAAACACGAATTTCGATGTTGGCACTCCCGAATTTGCGAGCTTTTCGAGTTTTTTCAGTTTTTCGCGTATTTCTCGGAATTTATAAGCTTTATCGAAAAGTTTTGTAGAGACACATTAAATCTGATAAAATTTTCTACAAAACAAGTATTGTGCACTTTTTTCATAGGACTTAACGTTTGAGGGCTACAGGGTCGAGAAAGTAACAGCATATCAAAAATTATGATATTTGTATGGCGACCATCATGAATGTTGAAGATCAAAATAAAACCACCGGATACAAATGTTTAGTTGGTTTGGTGAACCATTAAAAGCTGCTTTGGCGTTTGAAATTTCCATGTCAGCCATCTTGGATTACGATATTTTGTTTTTTTTTTACCGCCATCTAAATCTGACCACGGTCCACTATGACATTTGTTCGAGTCCATCTGCCTTGGTTTCCGCGGGCTGTTGACCTTGACCTTTTGAGGAACTCCAAATGTTATTTTTTATCACCAGAGCATGACTTTAATTATTAAGTATTGAAAATATACGCGCTAATGCGTGCTGCATACAAACGAAGTCGGGTGACTACGTTTGTATGCATCGCGCATTAGCGCGTTCGGAATAAAAACTTCTCTTAAGGTGGTTCAAGTCCATACAAAACTTTGACGCAGAACACGCGTAGACGGTAATAGTTTAGTAATAAACTAGAAAATCTAGATTGCGCGTCTCAAATAACATTTATTTATTATATAATTATGAAGATGTAAAGCTTTGAAATTTTGTACGTGTTCTGCGTCAAAGTTTTGTATGGACTGAAACCACCTTAAGGGGCTACCTCCTGGTTTTGGGTAATTTTGTAACCATTTTATTCATAAACTATGGCACTTTTTGAGCTGAAAAATAAACTGAACCATCTACAGATATGAGAAGTGATGTGGTTTTTCTAGAAATCGATTTTAATGAATAAAACCGAAGAAAAGGGAATCTAAAGTCACCCCTTTTTCCAGTTGTAACCATTTTACTCATACATTTTTAATCGGAAGAAAATGAAAATTTACAATATTGTTCAAAACACAATTTAGAATGATGTATGTGGTTTTCTTACATTTTCGAAAATAATAAAAAATAATTAAATTTTTCAAAGAAAGCGGCTAAATTCTGACCGGAGCCACGTGCGCGTTCGCATCGATTAGTCGGAGAGTCGTGGTCCAGGGATGATACGCCTTAAGAGAAGTTTATTCCAAATGCTCTATATGCGCGATAATAACGAAGTCACCCGACTTCGTTTGTATGCAGCGCGCATTAGCGCGTATATTTTCAATACTTACTAATTAAAGTCAATGAAATTTTGCAGAAACAATCTAGAAACAAATCTCTATGCTTTTATATGTTGTCCGATTTTGTTAAAATATACAGTTTCAATGGTAGGATTAAGTAATTGAAGATTTGAATGGAAATCTTTGAGTCACTGCAACTTTAAAAAATATTCACTTTAACGAAAATCTGACAACATACAAGCATAGAAATTAGTTTCTAGAATGTTGCTGAAAAATTTCATTGACTTTAATTTGTTAGTATTGAAAATATAACCCGACTTCGTTTGTATGGAGAGCCCCAACGGTAATTTTTAATCTGTCTACGATGACGGACTGTTCCGGATGATGTCGCGGGCAAAAGCTCGTCAATTGTAACTTTCTGAAATTCACAACTCAAGAACTTTCACGATTGATTTGAATAATATATAAAAAGTACAAAATCTTATTCGAATTAAAAAATGTTACACATCAAATAAGTTGTATTGTTTGGTTAGGTATCGTAAATTTTTTAACTTTTGTGTATTTTATTTTATATTAATGTTTTTATACATATAAGTAGGTTAATAAACACTGCAATTGGAAACGCATTATTAATTGCATTACAATCAAAGTCGTAAGTAATTTATAAATTTATAAATTAAAATTACAATTCGCATCAAACTATAACTTTATGGATATTTATATCGCGTGATCGGGAAAGTGCGGAAATCAATTTTGAAAGCGGTAACATAAAGTTCCACTTACCTTGAAGCAGATGAAAAGGGAGAACGGCATAGTGAAAACGACAACTATCCAGGAGAGAACCACCAATATTTTCCCGCATGTTTTCGAGTCTGAATCGTCGTCGTTGTTGCCTAAAAAAAAAGAGAAAATTGTAGTTAGAAAATAGCATAAACATTTTTACGAAACAAACAAAATTGAAACTTTTTACGCACTCGCGGTTATAGTCGAATGCAGATTTTGTCTGCTAGACATTTCTACCATCATAGTCATCACGAAATTTAAAAAACTCGAAGTCTCCCCCTAATAGACGCGTTACTTCTGACGGATAGGTATTTACCGACTGGCCGTAGCTGCCCCATGGATGTCATTAAACATTCACGTGTGAACAGAAAAAGGTGGTATCGCACGACCTTCGAAGCGACAGTAGAAAGTTTCTATAATTTATTTAAACGAACCACGTTGTCTTTATGAAAACTAATAACTGAAAGTTACAAAAAAATTATATTTACCTGTCTCCTCATCCATTGAAAACTTGAAACTTAAAGAAGATAGGAAGAATAAGAGAGATAGGAAAGAAAACAAATTAAAAGGCGTCCAGCCGAGTCGGTAGCCGGTGGTGTTTTGGAATCTGTTACAGATCCTTCCATCGCCATAGAATGTAAGGGGGTGTTTCATCAGGTGCAACTGGTTCGTGATTTGTTGGCATTTGCGCAGTATTCATTTGTATGCAGTTTATTGGCCGTTGATTTTTCATCCCTTTCCCTCACACTTTGATGCAGTTTTGAAACGCTATTGTAATGTTAGTTTTCCGTCGGAATGACGAATTACTTGATTCATTAATAAGTAGATAATTTCTTATCTGTGGTCCTATGCATAGTTATTATCTGTTAGAAAAACATTTAGTAAACGTTTAATTAAAAGTTATATATTAAAATTACTTCGACATTATCTATTTTAAGAACTACATACATACGTGTATTGTATACTCACGCCATTATCCCACAGGGGTAGGCAGAGACTACGGCTCGCCTCACACTACGATCCTAACACACTTCTCTCGCCTCATCCACTTTCATACATCTCTTCATACACTTTCCACAATTAAGCGATCCCGTAAATAGCGCACAAGATGCGAAGTCCTTAACTGGTAGTCATCATCATCAGCCGATACAGGGTGTAAGTGACAGCCTAGCAAATACTGAAACGGTGAACTCAGACCATCAAACTGAACAACTTTCACTATGGAGCCTACCTCAGGAAATGCAAAAAAAAATCAGCTGTCCCATACATTTTAGTCGGGTAGGTAGGAACAACAGGAAGGAAGGAACTTTTTTCTGAGGAAGGCTCCATAGTGAAAGTTGTTTTGTTTGATGGTCTGAGCTCACCGTTTCAGTATTTGCTAGGCTGTCACTTACACCCTGTATACGTCCCACTGGAGGGTAAGGCCTACCCTCTAGGATAGTGTTTGGGCGTTAGTCCACCACGCATGCCCAATGCGGATTGGTAGACTTTACATATGCATCAGAATATCTTCTTCTGCATAATATGCAGATTTCCTCACGATGTTTTCCTTCACCGTTTGAGAGCATTCGGTAATACGTACATAATTTAGAAAAACTCATTGGTACGAGGCATGTTGTCAGTGCGGATTCGAACCCGGACCTCTTGATTGAGAGTCCATACCTCTCCGCAACGCGCCACCGAGCTCTCTAACCACTGGTAGTACGAAACACTAATTGCCCGAGTCCCGAATCGCACTTGGCCGTTTTTTTTTTCTTATTATTATCTTCCTTCGTGCAAAACTTTGATGCAATAGGTGCAAAAATGAATGAGTAATTGACGTTGGGCATACAGATAGAAAGGAAAAAAATTAAGAGTTCCTTTCTTTGTCTACGGAACCCTAATAATACTAAAGGCCTCCGCTCATTGCAGCGATTTTATCGAGCGATAATATCGCTGCGATTTTGCGATAATTGTTTCCAGTACATTTTGTATGGGGACGCGCGCGATCCTACACACTGCCGCGATATTATCGAGCGATAATATCGCTGCGATTTTGCGATAATTGTTCTCAGTACATTTTGTATGGGGACGCGCTCGATCCCACACACTGCCGCGATATTATCGCAACTCTTTCGACAACATTCAGTGGTGGGGCGCATGCGTGACGCGAATCGCGGAATCGCTGCAGTGTGTAAGGTGTCGCGATATCGCTGTCGATAATATCGCTCGATAAAATCGCTCGATAATATCGCTGCAATGTGCGGAGGCCTATAATTAGGTTAGTGAGACAGTTGACCCTGGCTTCATTAGCATGCGACTATATTCCCCAGGCGAAGGGATAGTCAGTGATATTCTACATGTCAATGCTAAATACAGGCCTATTCTTACACGTATATTCTGTATTCTTGAAAATTTTAAGAGTATCAATTATTCAGATAGGTAGTAAAACTAGAATGTTTTTTTTCGTGATTTCGATGTTGGTCCCTAAGAGAAAGTTGGACAGATTGATGGTCTGATCATCCTCTTCAAAAACAAACCGTCAGCATACTAAGTTTGACTCAGTACTTATAGGTTTCTTAGGAAAGTTGTTCAGTATCATGGGTACAATCACCCCTTTTAAAGCAACTGTTTACCCTAACACCCTGTGTAAGAAAAATAATTGGTCCTCGCAATAAATCCTCTGGTGCTTGATATAGCACTACCGTCCATCGCACTTCCTTCTATTAGCGTTTGAACTAACGAGATAAAAAGCGTGATATCTTACGAGTATATCGCGCTCATCATGCTACACCCTCTGAAGTAAAAAATATGAAAACGTTGCTGTGGTCTTAGAAAAAGTATATGTCTAGAATGAGCCTCACTGTTTTACCGTATAAAACAAAAGGGGCTAAGTTTCATAGTTTGGTGTGCGTGAGGCGCCATACAAATTCTCTATGTGTGCGTGTATATGTATAGGGTTTAGGAACCAGTCCTGGTTCCAATTTTTTTCGACGTTTTGGATCTTAAACTGTCAATCTTGACATATAACTTTATCAAAGGCTGTGGTAAGTATTTTAAATGATAAATATATAACGGATACTGTAGCGCAACTACAAGTGCCAGAAAAAAAACATCTTCCAAACAAAGTGTGTGCAAAGATAGACTTGTAAAAAGTTATAGATAAGTGATGAAGCTCAGCGGTCGCGGCTGGTCCATGCCCACGCGGTGTGCGGGGTACGGCGGGGGACGGGCGTACCCTAACTGAAATCGCTATGAGGGTACGCGTGCAGGCAGGGCCGGAATGTGCTCCTCCCGGTCCCCGCACACCGCGCTCGATTGACCTGCCGCGACCGCTGAGCTTCACCACTAATACTAATTTTACACTATGCTTAGGTATACTGTGGCTACGGAACCCTATCATAGACGTGTCCAACACGCTCATAGCCGGATTTTATAGAAAAAATAGAAAAAAATACAATATTCTAGTTTTTAGGGTTCCGTACCCAAAGCGTGAAAACGGGACCCTATTACTAATCCTACGTTTTCCGTCCGTCCGTCCGTCCTACCTATTTAGGGCTGTAACTTATGAACCGTAATAGCTAGAGAGTTGAAATTTTCACAGAATATGCGTTGTTACTGCGGATTTGTTAACAAATGACAAAAAGTTAAAAATTAACAACTTTTATTTAACATTGTTTATATTAATATAACAATTCTCAACAAGAAACTAGTTTTTATCGAGGTTTTTTCTAACGGTAATACATACAAGCGTCAAACTTGGTTTGATTATAGAGCAACAAAACAATAAAATTTGGTTAAGTGTGAGTCGGTCTTGCGCTAAGGTCCCGGAGAAAAAAAGTTTTTTTGTCCGTTAATGTAACCATTTTACTCTTATATTTTTAATCGGAAGAAAATGAAAATTTACAATATTGTTCACAACACAATTTAGAAGGTGTGGTTTTCTAACTTTATCGAAATTAATAAAAAATCTAAGAAAACGGCTAAATTCTGATCGGAGTCACGCGCTTGTTCGCATCGATTAGTATGGAGAGTCGTAGTCCCGGGATGAATTGTGTTAAGAAATGAACCCGCATTGTGGGGACATAATTAAAACTCAGTGGTATGAGTAACAGTTTAATAATTAAAACTAACGCAACTCTAACTAATATACTTCCGTATTATATTAACAAAGTAACACTTTCATGAAGTTAAAATACCGATACTTATTCATTACAGAATATTTCATAACTGCAGGGCATTGAGTTTGGGAATTGAAATTTCAAGGATTGTTGTATGAACAAAAACATTTTTTTAGCGATTACAAAATGTTTGTGCCTCATGGCAAGCCAGAAAGTACACGATCTACATAACCGTCCACGAACTCAATTGCTACACGACTCAAAGTATGCATTGGTAGGCCGTAAAAACCATTTATGAATAAATTTCCCTAAAGAACGAAAGCTTCATACAAGCTGTGTCGGTGCACTCACACATAGCGCGCGCTAGAGGACGTACGAATAGTCCGCAGTAACTGAAGGTATATAAATGTTTCGGAACCCGTTAAAACTACTCCGATTTTTTTTAATGTAGGTAATTTAAAATAGGTACTTCGACCTTTACAGTTAAAATTGACGCTTTATTTTCGTATAGAAATCTTTGTCCCAGTGTAACTTTGAAATTATATAATATATAACGGAATTAAACATTTTAACGGGTTCTTACTGATCGAAGGTTCTTACCGCGTTTTAGTATATTTGAGTTACCGATATTTCGGCAGTGTTACAACTGCCATGATCACGGGATGAAAAATGCCGTTAAAATGTTTAATTCTAGATTAAATAATAACCGCGTAACTCTCAAATACTATATAATAACGGAATTCTGACAAACCAAAGACAAGGATATTCGTTTCTGGATCGTGTTAAAAACATCAAAATAGAATCAAACTTCGTTTGTATGGAGCGCGCTCACCAACAAATATTGTCTGCCACAAAGGTAAATTAAATGCCTCAATGTAAAGAGCATGTCCTGTTTTTACATAAATTCGCAAGTTGTAGAGCACTTTTTCTTAAAAAATGATTTTTTGCGTTACAACTTTTTACATTGTTCCCACTGTCCGTTATAAGTGACGGGCTCACCCCCCGTCACACTGGACAGTTTCGGTACTACTGGTGAAACGTGGATGGTCAGAGGTTTTCAGAATATAAAAACATGAGAATCTGCGTAGTTTTGACCGGTTCCGAAACAATAGACTTTTTAAATCCACAGGTACTCCATTAGAACAGGTGATAGATATTTATTCATGTGGTACAAAGCTGTTAACATTTTTGATTGCAAATTCGATTGCATATTTTAATTACTGAAAGCAAATTCCATTCCATTCGTACGAGTTCCGTTGGTTGTCTGCTGTTTTTTTTTTATGTTCAAATGGATAGTAAATTGTGGCATTGTGAAGGTGCGGCGGAAGTGTGAAGTAAAACTAAATTATATTACGCACCCTTTTGAATATACAAAATGTAACAGAATTAACCAGTAACAGAGAAAAATTTTTATGAAACTTTTTTATTTGATGACAAACGAAAAGTTAAGCGTAAATTACATTTCGTAATAATACTTTGACGAAACGTCAGGTAGATATTTATACTATGTAGCACTAGATATTCTTTCTTATACTTATACGTAATTATAGTAAATACTCTGTGCTTATACTTTGCGAATACTTCAAATACCGTAACGAGATAACAAACTAAGTGCACGCCCGCGCCTACTTCAACTACTTTAATGCGCTTTGGGCGCTTTCCTACAAGCTTTCGTTCTGTAGGAATATATATTAATAAATTGTTTTACGGAGAACATGTTCGCGAAAGCTTTGATTTTTATACTTTTTTATGTATATAATTGTAGTTATGTATGTTACTAGGTATTCAAGATACGTTTTTTATAGTTACATAGTTCTAGACTGTGGTTGCGCTCGGCGGCGCGACAGGTCAATCGTGCGCGGTGAGCGAGGACAGAGGGGGAGCGTGTCCCAGTACCGACTTTACCGGTGCCCCGTCCCCCGCACACAGCATAGACCCACCCAGGGCCGGATTTAGGACCTATGGGCCCCTAGGCTCATCCTGTGGTGCGGGCCCCTCCATGGGCGTAGCAATAATTTTTTCCTTGCCCAGGCTCTTTTTCCAGGCCCAGGCCAGGTCGATGTAACAAAATCTAAAAGGGTAGTAATAAAAGCTCCGATAATAAATTTAAAAATGTCCTTACTAAAAATATAATATTTACTGCCCGAAATACTAAATCTCCGACTACTTCTGTCCGACTAAAAATGACGAAACGACCGAATGATATACTTAAATCTCAGAAAAAATCTTATGACTATTAATTGCTGTAATACTTTTTTACCATATAAAATTATGTTCTACTGATAACAATGCTTTGTAATTATTACCTTTACTTGCCAACTAGAAATTCATCAATTACATTTAATTTTTCATAAACTCTGTGCTATTTTTACTACAATGTTATACTTAAATTTCTATTGTTGGCGCTTGTCCAGAAAGTTATTAAAAATACAAAAATGTACTTACTATAATCATGAATTCTAGTTACTACTAATCTAATCTATCTAACCTAACCTAACCTATAACTTTTAAAAAAAAATCTCAACTTTAAAAAAAAAAAGTTTTTTTTTTTTTTTTTCCTTAACCAAACCTAACCTAACCTAACCTAACCTAAGTTTTTTTTTTGTAAACATTTTTTTTAGTCTACTATTTAAAACAGTAGCGATTCGGTTCTGCCACTCGCCGGCCGCTGCCGCGGCACGCTCGCTGCGCTCGCTCGGCTCGTGGGGCTGGTCGCAAGAAACCTAACCCGCTCGTCGCTTCGCTCCTCGCTAACCCAACCGAATGCATTTTGCTCAAACGCCGTTCGCGCGGTCCGACCAGTTTCGGTATTTTCATCAATGTTGAGAGTTAAAAAATATATTTGGTAACCAACACTAGAAAATTAAATAACTCATAAAATTCGTAAAAGAATGATTATTTTGACATGACCTCTGTTGTCAGTAACCCAGTAATCTCGTCGGAGGTTCAGTATTTTATTCAGAAGTTTAGTTTTGTTATTCAAAGTTTAATATATTTATAAGTAGAAATGTAATTTGATTGTGTTCATAGGTGTCAGCAAAATTTAGGTATTTTATTCGGTATGCTTTGAATTTTTTTGTCGGTATATTATTATAACGCTGGTAAATTAGAATAAAAGTCGGACAGAGATAGCTGGAGATTTATTTATTTGTCGGAACCAATATTATTTCCCAATCTAAAACCTAGAGCGAGCGAAGCAAGCTCCAGTTTTTGTCGACCTAAAATTTGGAACGAGCAAAGCAAGCTCGAGAATTTACTTCACTATAAAAAATAATATAGGTAGGAACCAAAACCTTTAGCGACCTAGAGCTCGAGATTTCACTGCATTCTGGAACGAGCGAAGCTAAGTGATTTCGAGATGTTACTGGAATGCATCTGGGTCTTTGTGATACAATCGTAGCCAGGAGCGAGCGAAGCGAGCTCGACATTTCACTGAATTCTGGAGCGACCGAAGCTCAAGAGCCCGATACTCTTAACCATTAGGCCACATAGGCAGTTGTGATATCTACCATTTTTTTATTTTTTAGTTTTCCACGTGGGCCCTCTTGTGGCTCGGGCCCCTAGGCGAGAGACTATGAAGCCTATGTTTAAATCCGACCCACCGTACGTAGATACAAACTATTTCTTATTACTGATAAGTCTGTGTCACTGTCTGGTTTCCTTAATAAAATACTTTGTAGCTTCATATCAATGTACTTATGGGCCTGTAAGCGTTATTTTTATACGTTAAATATTTAAACTAGATTGTTGGTACATGGCTGTTGTACATAATTGAGACAAAATCCTCTGTTGTCCATATCGACGGGGGCTTCCACGTTGTCCGAGTGGAACCATAGTCGAAACGGCTTAACAGTACCTGTAAAATATTGAGATCAATTTTAAATAAACTTCATTAATAGGTATAATGAAGCTAGGTGTATTTTAGAAAACAAGACTTTTCAGTCACTTCTTCTTCTTATCGTGTGGGCAAGCCGTGGTGTCAGAGTTTATTCAAACCGCATTACGGCCTCTGACGTGGTTTTTTATGTAACGACTACTACCACCAGAGATAGTAGCCTGGACCAACGGCTTAACGTGCCATCCGAAGCACAGAATCATTCTCCTTTCCAGACTATCAGGTGATTCAGCCTGCAATGTCCTAACCAACTGAGGAAAAACGCACAAAGTGATATATCACTAGGTAGGTGTCCCGCATGGGAATCGAACCCACGACCCCTTGTCAAGAGCCCTTTGCTCTTAACCATTAGACCACGGAGGCAGTTAGAGGCTTCAGTAACTCACAAGTCTATTTAGTTTTTTAGTTCGATTTTCACTATAACATTGAAATGAGTCGAATATTTTTTGGGGGTTGTTCAGATCGTCCTATTAAAGACGAAAATATTAGGTTGGACCCTGTAGATGAGGACATAAGTCTAGATGCTTACTTAAAACACTAGAAGCTTGCATGGAGAGATCAGCCGAGAACGTGCCCCCACAAATGCGGTCGGTGCACAGAGCCTGTGCGGGCTGCAGGCGGCCCACGTTCGAGGCACAGGGGATCAGCAGCCAGTCGTTCGCGCAGTTGTTCGGCCCAGCTCCTGACCCGATCATGGAGTTGACTGGGCCGTTACTGTTCCCGCTTAGGGTGAAGCCGCGGGATCGGTTATTTACTGAAACAGAGACGCCGTCGTTTAGGAAGGAAGGGGGTTGAGCAGAATCTCACCCAATCTCAATCAAGATTGGGAGAGATTCGGCTAAGCTGAGGGGAGGGGTCTCGGCAAATAGCACGTATTTTTTTTTGCGAAACAGTTTAAAATTGCGAGAAAACTAGGTTAAACTAATTTAAAATTAGTAGTCTTAAATACTAGTGAATTTAAGTTTTTAAACTAATTCAACGCAATCAAGATAGGATTAACGTTTTTACACAAAAAATAATATGTACGAATTTTGAAAAATCCCCCGTGTCATTACGGGTGGGTGTTGTGGGTCGAGTCACATTTATTTATTTATTGATATATGACTATACAATGTTAGTAAATTAACAAATTAACATCTTACTTACGACATCTCATCTCACCAAGGGGGAAAGAGGTCGAAAAATAGCAAAAATCGCCTCACCTCACGTAATTAACGGACGTCAATGCGGTGTTTATCAAGACTGCAATAAGTATTTTTTTGGCTAGATTGAGCTTTATATGTTACCGAATCCTTATGACTAGCTCTGTAATGAAACTTTTGATCCATATTGTAATATCTCATTCCGAAGAGGTACAAATGGTAAGCAAGAGTGTAGTAAGTATGGTCAAGTCATACAGGGTGTAATAAAACCCTGTTGGGCCTTTTAGGGGGTGCTTCAGACTATCATACTGAACAACTTTGACTAAAGAGCCATCATCGAAATCTCGATTAAAAAACACCAGTTTCATATAAAACTGCAGTACTATGTCGACTCAAATTGTATGGGACAGCAGATTTTCTTTTCGAAATTTCGCAGTTGGCTCCAAAGTGAAAGTTGTTCAATTTTTTTTTTTATTTTTTTTTTTGATGGTCTGAAGCACCCCCTAAAAGCTCCAACAGGATTTTTTACACCCTGTATAAAGCTCTCCACAAGGATTCCGAAAACTAAGTGGCTCAATTTTATATCAACTAATACCTACTTACTGAAGTCTTAATAAGCACTGTAGGTGTAGATCAGATATCCAAATAAATCCACACTTTTATAGTTACCATATCTATCTATAGGTACCTAATAGTCAATCAATTTAAAATGTAGGCCACTTTTAGAACCTCCTCACAGCAAACTTAGCAGTTACTCGTAAGTTTCAAAGATGTATAAACAATTAATAAAAGTGATGGTGTCAAGGTTCTAAGTTGACCTACATTTGAAATCGGTTGACTAGTTGACTACAGGGATAATTACAGCACTCTCGAGTACTGATTCTTGTTTCTGGGCACCCTATCATAATTATCATTTAAATTACAAGTCTTTTACTCCATCATCTTCATACCAGCACGGCTAGCATACCACCCACGACAAAGCGTTTAAACGAGAAAAATGGCAAGCGCGCTCTATCTGGCATAAGTAAAATAATAAGGATGGAGGCACACCTCGATTTTTATCGTTTTCTCGGGGGTGGCATGCGAAGCCTACTGGACAGACAGCTAGTTACGAGTAATCCACTTCACACGTCATTCTGAAATCTTAGAGCCTAAGCACACGGCGTATTTTAAACGGGCAGACGACGCATTTTCGGCCCCGTAGTTGCCGATTGTTGTTTTTGTAACGATTCAAACGCGATCTTGTTTGAAGCGCGCGTAAATGCTACGCGCATTCAGCGCGTCGTCTGCGCGTTTAAAATACGCCGTGTGCTTACGCGAGCCCGCTGTACATCGAGTCGTCTATAAAGTGAATTTAATCGGTGGGGCGTAGGTACAGACATTAGACAGGCAGATAGATTTGGAAGCAAATACTGTCTGTTCCTTGCTAACTACAGAACTCCATTTTTTGCCTCGATTAAGTACTTACTAATTAAAAAAAGACACACAGTCTCCTGTAAAATACACGATTCTTAGACCACAGTGCATGTTTAATGAGTTTAATGAGGTTTTAATTAAGGTATCTACCTATTCGTTTGAGTCGAGTGCACTTTTGAAGGTCTGATCATCTACTTAAAATAATGTCAGCATATTAAGAATGTATAAGTTTAGAAAATGGTCTGTCAGTCAATCAGTCAGTCAGTCGCGGAACTGTTTTATAAAGTATACCTAGTACCTACAGGATGTAACAAAAACCCTAGTAATGCTTAAGGCTACGTTATCCCAGTGCAAGCGTCTCTTTCTTGCAAGCATAAGTTTACAATTAGCCATCCCGCTCCAATTGAAAGCAGGATCGCAAAAAAACGTGTTTTTCGTCAATATCTTTGCTCATGGGAGTTTCTAAGCTAAAAATTCTTCTGAGTTCACTAGAAATATTTAATGTATTTAGTTAAGTACAAGAATAAAAAGTTAAATATCAGCAGTTTAATCATAGTATTGAAAAAACATAACAAAAAGGGGTAACTTTGGGATGTTTTTCTATCGAGTAAACTTAATCTAATCGTGTAATTGAGAACAGTCGCCCATCCGCCGGATCCTTAAATAAGACATAATTTAATTTCAGACTTTAAAACACTTTCGTTCGTGTTCAAAAAACGGCCTCGACGGGATAACAGCGTCTTAAGCGGGTGCTTCAGACCACCAAACTAAACAACTTTTTCTATGGAGCCAACACCGAGAAAAAAATCTGCTGTCCCATATATTTGAGTCGAGCCGGTGCTACTGTGCATTTTTGTATAGGGCAGCTGGTTATTTTAATTTATTCTAGCTACAATATATACCTACCACAACGAAAGCATAAAACTGTTAAATAAGTTATTGATTGTCAGTGAAGTTAAAGCAATTTGTTAATTAAGTCTATTTCTGAGGCAATTTATTAATTGGGTCACCACTTCGTATTTACATAACTTATAATGTGGCGTGGAGCTGCAGACATTACACTATGAATTCCGACTTTTATTTGGCACCGGATCTACTCGCTCTATTTTTAAGTGGAGAAATCTAAGCAAGCTATTTATGCCGAATTAGGCTTTAAATTCAGAAGCGTACAGTCTGCTTAATTTTTAAGGTTCCGTGATAAGGGATAAGGGGTTGGGAGAGAAACGTATTATAGACAAAGAATGATTGTTAATGCAGTGAAAGGAAATGATGTGAAGTGAAATGAAGTAAATTGATGTAGAGTTAATTAAGTAAAATGCGATTTTGAGTTACCGGTGTCGGTGCATACGGTGTACTGTATCCCGCAGAAGTTCCTCTCCATCCTGATGCAGATGCCGTAGTCCTGGTTGCTGAGCTGAAGACCTGATGCTGGATCATAGTTGAAGGATCGCAGTTGGCCCGACACGCCCGTGTAGTATTGCAGACAACCCTCATCAGCTGATCGAAGGGGAATACATATACTGGGTGACATTTATATCATAGCATCCTTTTAAACTAAGAGTGGTAGACTCTAGACTTTGATAGGTAGTATCAAACCAATGATTTTATATGTTACTAGTGTTTTCCCGCGACTTCGTCCGCACAAATTATATACCAGATTTTAAGTCAGATCATAAGCTATCAAACAAAAAAAGTTTCATCAAAATCGGTTCAGTAGTTTTTGCGTGATGCGCGAACAAACAAACAAACTAACAATTTTGTCAATAGATGGCGCTGCACGTTTTTAAATCGCGCTATGTTATTTGAATTTATATGAAGAGAATCGCAACTTTTTTATTCCTCATGATTTTACGGTTTTATAATAGTTAAGATATTAGTAAGCTCGCTCAAACTGAACAACTTTTAATATGGGAGCAAACCGATCGGAGCAAAAAAAAAAGAGCTGTTGCATACATAACTACGAGTCAAGTAGGTACGCAAGGCACTGCAATTTAGTATGGAACAGCAGATTTTTTTCTCTGATCGGTTTGCTTCCCATAGTAAAAGTTGTTTAGTTTGATGGGTAGAATCTTAGTTTAAAAGCATGCAAATGATATCAATTTCACCCTATATAAAAGTCGACAAAAATTGCAAAAATAACTCGAGTTCGGTTCGCTTTAGATCGTATTGCAGTAAAATCTAGAGCATTGGAGATAAATTCTTCGCTATCGTGCATGAAATCCACCCATCCATGCACGTGGCAAAGAATTTTTCTTATATCTTATACATTATTATAGATTTTCCCCCGTTCGAAAAATTTTAGATCCGGGGCTGTTCGAGTTAAGTGATCCGAGTAGTACATACACAAACTAACGCCTTTTTCCAGAGGGGTAGGCAGAGACTATGGATCTCAATATTCGGCGGTTCTGACATACCTCTCTTGCTTCCTCTATATCTATACATCCTTATCATTCATTCCCGTCGATTTGTGCTGCTTTTAAACTGTCATTTTTTTGTGACGTCCTTGACCAGATCTAGGTAACGTCCTCCTAGGTCTGTCTCTACCATTAGTTCCTTTTATACACACTTTATACCGACTTTCATTCATCCTTTCAATATGTCCAAACCATCGAAGCATTCCCTTTAACCACTCTTTATTCCAACCACAACGTACCTAAGTATTTAAAGCAGCTTACCTTTGTAAATGTTGCTGCAGGGTATTTGAGTGACCTTGACCTTCCACATCCTCTCGAAGGTATTGCCCGTTGTAACGAACGTGAGCTTCACTGGGTTTGTGGTGCCGATTCCGGCGTCGATGTACACTGTAAACAGAATTACATCGCAAACGTATCCGAGGTTTGCACTTCAGAGAACAATTGCATTGTACCTACTAATGATACTCAAGAACTTTCCCAAAAAACCAACAGCGAAATTCAAAAACAAAAACAATTTTATATAAAACTATTGATCAGCTGATTGCATTTGAAAATTAAGAGAGATGACCACAATTGGTCAGGGTGAGATGCCAAACTATTACTCGATTTTTTCATACTTTTCGGAGTAATTTCATATTTAATGGACTATTACGTTTACGCGATGGATCTGATGAAAAGGGTAAAGGGAGAGAAAAAACTAACTGTATTTTCTGTGGAGAGAACAATTCGAAACACGTCTCATTGAATATTTGATATTAATTAGATTTTTGTTAACATCCTATAGTATAATATTCAAAGTTTAATTAAATATAATAATTCCAATCTACAAATATGTAGTTTTATGTAAACTGGATCTTTAAAAACTACGGCCAACTACCCCGGACTTACCCTAATATTATACAGTGTTGCCTAAAAGTAATTGAAGCAATAATAAAACAAGTTCCCACTATTATGTCTGTTGTTAGTCAGCACATCCGGGCACACCAGCGAAGCCCATTATAATATGAGCAGCAGTCGCCGTAGGCAGCCGTATAAGCGTGGAAGACATCATCATTATCATGCTTAGACTATTTATATATGGACAAGTTACGCGTGTAGTTCTACTAACAAACTTTCTGCTACTTTTTGCGGGGGCGAGGTAGCATGAAATCCGCAACTTTGGACTTTATTACATTACTTTAGATTCCAATTTTGAATGTTAAAAATCTTGAAAAACAGTGTCGTGTGAAAAATGTTGTGCTACGCGTTAATTATAATGTATGTACATGAATTTATTAAACATAAGTAGGTAAGAATACAAAAAATGGGTGGCTTTATCAGAATGCTTGCAACGAATTGTTGCCGAAATTGAAACCTTTATCAATGGTTTTGGTTTTGGGTCCCAAAAATAAATTAAGATCATAAAAATAATGGTTAATCTTTTATTTAAATTACATTTGAACGACATCATAACAGATGAAGGTCGAAATATTGCAGTCAGATACCATGGTTTACTTATATATATTCGCAGACAGCTTGTTACTGAGTTCAAAAGTTGATAAATGTGTGAATATTTAACTTCGATAACTTTTAAGGCGCTCTCTAGCAATGTTCCTGGTCCGTTAGATTTCTTTTTCTTCCACAAATTTTTCTTGTTTTTCGACTCATGTTCCTTAGAAAATACACCCTTAACATTTTTCTGGTAGGAAATTAATAAATAGTGGCTGGCTACATGTAGTCTAGGGTTCTTATCGTGTTAAAGAATATTTTTGATTGAATATAATATTGGTGGTTGCAGAGTTGTCAATTTCATACAAAACTTTGTCGCAAAACACTCGTAGACGGTATTGATAAAATTAATGTTATATAGTATATGGAAAAATAGCTTAGAAAATTTAGATTGCGCGTATCAAATAACATTTTAAATTTATAATATTAATACGAAGATGGAGTGACGACTTGAATACCTTCCTGAACGGTTGGCCTGATTTCGCGTTGCATAGGGAAGATTGGAGGAAAAGAGAGGAGGCCTTTGCCCAGCAGTGGGACACAAAATAGGCTATATATATATAAAAAAAAAAAAAAATACGAAGATATAATGCTTAATGGATAATTGGCTTTGAAATTTTGTATGAGTAATTTCGAAGCTTGATATCTTCGTAATTATATTATAAATTGTAAATGTTATTTGATACGCGCAATCTATATTTTGTAAGCTATTTTTTCATATTAAACATTACTTTTATTAATACTACGACGAGGTTCTACGACAATGTTTTGTATGAAATTGACAACTCTGCAACCACCTTAACTGCGCAGCTCAAGATAGTGTAACTGATGTCTGCGCCTTAATAAACTTGGATAACAATTTTTAACAGGAGAGGCATAAAAGTGGAATGTTACCGAAAATTCGAGTAAAAGTTATGAAACTTTATGAAGAGTCGCGCCAAAAAAATAGGCGATAAGAATAGACGCCACCTTCCATACAAAAATCCGCATTGTCTTTTAAATCTTAAAAAAGTATTCATCATCATCAGCCTATACAGGGTAGATTTTTGAGACGGGGCATAGTAAGGGCAGGTACAGCGAAAAGTTCTTAAGAAACTATCCTTAAGACGTAATAGTAGGTGGAAATACCTCGGAGGCATCTTTTAGTTTTCAATTTACGACTAGATTTAACCATTTACCTAAACTAAAGTCATACCTCGGTATTTTTGGATAGTTCATCTAGTGAAATCATCAACGGAATACACGATTGGAATTACTTCACTCGATAGAAAATCGTCACAAAGATGACGTATTTTCATGCATTTTTAAACATTTTTCTCGGTTTAGAAGAACTTAAAATAGTTTCCGATTGATGGTATTTATACTCACATATTCACCATTAGTTTAACTAGTGCAATCATAAATAAAATCTAGAAAAAGTACTTTGGTTAGTTGTTTTTAATCGAAAATACGGCTCAAGCACACACTTTTCGGAGCGCTCGGCAATCGCGTTTCTCATAGAAAATATTCGTCGGGACCTATGGCCCCTTAAGTTTTTGAAACATTTCTAACTGCATTCACAGATTTTGGAAAAAAATTGCAGTCAGCAAGATAATTGACAATTTATACAAAAACTTTTTTGATGCCAATCGATCCTGTTTCTTATAAGGATCAATAAACTCTATCGGACCAACCGAGGTTAGAGTACTTAGCAATAAACGTTTCCCATACATTTCGTAGGAAATGAGACGCCAACTTACTTTTATACTTAACTTAACTTTTTATTACGGATACTAAAGACTATAGACTTGCCGCTAAAGTGAAGACTGGAATGCGATTTTTGAAAGTAACACCTTAAAATCATGTCGAATGATCCTTATTAATTTTGACATATTCTACTGCTGATTTGAACGTGTGACTTTTAAAAAAAGACGCGTCCCGTCGACACCCTTTGGGTTGCCGTAAAAAGGTACTCAACTGTGACTCCCTTGGTTGATACCACATATGGCTGGCACAGGGTTTCCCCCGGAGACGATAAACTGGTCCTGGTTGCAGACGTGGTTCATCTGCTCCGGTCCCGCTATCGTGAACCGATTGAAGTCTAACCTGGTGGGGAACAAATAAACACTTATAAGTTGACGTAGACACGGAAAACAACTGCTGTTGTTACACATTTGTAATCAAGCACGTATCCAGACTTTTGTTTCGGGAGGCATTTAATTTTCGAATATTCATAGAAAAACAATGAAAAAGTAAGTGCTGTAGCCACTTTTCCATACAAATATTCGGATTTCGTTCTTCGGAGTTCGATATTCTGGATACGTGCCTGTTTGTAATTGATACGAATTTAGGTTATGCTCATGACACGACTAGAGGTATATACAGATAGATCAAAGATTTTTTTAGGCTCAGCGATGACCATTAAAATCTTAGGTATAGGTATTCCTTTTCTAATATTAATTAATAATAATTAATAAATAAAAAATATCATTTAAGTTATTCCTCCATTACATCTCTTGGTAACTTTCTCGGGAATGAAATCTATCTTAATTAACTTGGAAGACGCAGAGCAAAGCTCGATCCGCCCAGGTCCTATTACTATAAATGCGAAAGTTTGCAAAGTTGTTTGGATGTTTGTGACTTAATCAGCGCATTTACAACGTGTTAACGGATTTGGATGAAAAGCACACTGGTAGATTATGTTTTAAGAGCGGTTAGTCTAGCTAGAATCTAGACTAACACAGGTATTATGATCCTTTTGTAATGTCAATCGCTATTTTAGCTATTGTACAAAGCTAAGGATCCACTGAAGCAAAAATAAGATGTACCTACAACTAAGTATAGGGATATTACCTATCAGACTGCATATCTTGTTAATGCCCGCTAGTACACGATTCTACAACTCGGCGCGTTACGCATCGAGCTCTAATGTAAGTAGATAAGATTCATAATACCTAATCTGGCAGACATCAGGGTGGGACTTGATGACGGTAAGCTCACAAGATCCAGTGCCATCGTACGCTGAAGGGTACCCTGAGTTCACGAAGTACGTCCCGTTCTCTGACGTCGAACTACCGCATGACGTCATAACTGGAAACATAATGACTTGTTATATTTTGAGAACGCTGGCCGGTGCTCATCTTATGATGGGTATCCGATATTCCGCTATTGAGGAACAGGCTAGAACGGTCTGACCTCTCAGGTCTACAACACGGAAAAAATGTATTAGCAATATGACAACACGAATTCCAAAGTTCACTCCACTTGTTCGATACTTAAATCGAACATGAGTTCCGCTTCCGGGTTTTTTGTCACATTAAAAAAATGTCATAAATGAAATGCAGATCAAAGTTCTGTTATATCTATTAAGAATTTAATATACCTTGCAAGGCCATTAGGTTTTGAAGATTGAGAAGGAGATTAAGTGAAATACAGTCCATTTTGAAGATTAATAAATATTTAAATACTTATGTGCGTTGTGATTGAACTAGCGAACTTCTGACGCGCACACCACTCACACTGAACAACAGAGGAGCAAAGCTCGTGCCATCGTCGGAGCTCTCACCGGGCACTACGCCACAGGCACGATGAAGCTCAACCTCCATGGAACCATGGAACATAATCCTCTGTGACTGCGATGTCTTGGCGGCTAAACGCATGTGCCTCCTTGAAGATGGATAATCCAAAACCGGGGGATTACAGTTTTCTTCCCCTGAACGGTATTGCCTTCCTCATTACTATGTTTTTGCAGGGTGACGAGAATAAATGTGTGGAAGTGTTGCTGGCTTAACATTTTCTCTGCTAAGCTCAAAACAATGACATTCGCGCAGTGCTGACACTGTGGAATGCTATACAATTCTGACTCAAGGTGTGAGTAATGCGCACTGCGGCCCATATGTCGCTGACCTACAAGGTAGGTCGTCAGCAGTTAAAGTGTTAATTGCCATCCCCTATATCACAGAGTGCTATTATACTACCGTAAGCCTATAGTAATATAATTAATATACTTACGTATCTGTTATTACATCTTGAACGCACGTTAACAGTCGATTCCCGATAGATCGTTTAACGTAAAATCTTTTATTCGTTAAAACAGATCAGAGGCCCTTTGAAGCGGCTTGTAAATTACTGTGACAGGTAAGCACGCTTGACCTCTGGTTAGAGAGTAGTATATTCCTTGCACTCAGTTGCAGAAACAATCATTAAAGTTAATCCTCCATTAAATCTTTTGCTGTCACTTTTTGTCTCGTTGATGTAGTAAAAGCTAGCTAGATTTGCAAAGATATCAATGTACGATTTGAGAATTTGACGAATCAACTATCTGTCAATTTTCGGTTATGTTTGACCAATCTCTAATTTGTCAAATCAAAGATTGATGAGCATTTGTGAAACCGTGTGACATGTAGGCTGATGGATGATGATAATATAGTACGTTAGAATAAATAAATTAATCATAGCACTTACAAATACAGCACAGTCCGTACCCGTTGGCGCAGTAGCCATTCGCTGAGCCGCCCCTAGCGGAGCACTCCCGCGCGGTCATACAAGTACCATTGTCACCAGATGCGCCCGCGCAGCCTCCGTTCGGAAACGTCACCACGGTGAAGAGGGACAGAACTGCATAGGATTTGAAATTACAGATCAATCTAAAATCGCAGGCAGAACTGGATCACTCCACGTTATAAAATGTACTCTAGCTTTGCGTGACAACGCAGGCCAAGAAAGGGTGGGTGGGGCAGGGTAAAACATTGACAATCCATACATTATTCACCATATTGCCGCCTCGTCTTCTTAGCAGATTTCTCACTAGCTGATAAAAGTCAGTCATGGATATAAACCTAGATATAAACCATACCTGGCATAGGCTTCCTGAAGTCAGTTTACTAAGAAAAACTCTACACAACGAACGTGACGTACAATCGAGGTCAGAAAATCTTTACCATCAGTTTGATGGTCTGATCATCCTCTTAAAAAGTGTCAGCATATTAAGAAGGACCCTATATAGTAACAAATGGCATAAAAAATATTTTACACGAAATTTTTACTCTAACATTCTTTGTTTGATTTTCTTTTCAATCTGAATGATAACATGAATTATAATCTAAAGTATAAAAGAAAAAAGCAACGGTTGTTATAAAATAGCCTAGTATTAGAGTCATAACAGACTCTTCTAGACAATTTTAAAGTAATATTTTGTATTTGTGATCAATATAGTGATCGTCACACTTATCTGTTTTTCTGAAATTAATTAACTAAATAATAAGAAGCAGAATCACTTACCGCCAAAAAACTACATGACATCGATATGATACCGATTGAATCGCGTAGTTACACCGGTTAGTATTTTCTAGCTGTTACTGAACTGGGCCACAGAGCTCTGTGACTGGGCCCCTAGACAAAGTATCTTTCGATTAGCATGGACTTGACGTATGGTGACGAAAGCAAAAGTCAAAATGTTTCGATCGCCAATGTCAAATCCATACATTCTGTCATTTTCTACTAGCATAGCGTCAACGCCAATAGAATGTCACTTTGTCTAGGGCCCCTGAATATTCATTATCTTCAGACCACCTAAATTTTAACGCTTGTCGCAGTAACATTTTCATAGGATAAAGTCGCTGGGCAGTGGGCAGGCTTGGTAAAAGTTAAACGAAACTATTTTCCTTGTCTCAGCAGAAGAGCAATATACTCACACCTGCTCTCCTTCGGTACTTGCGGCCAGAATCTCTGCTCCTTCTGGATATCTTGACTCTTCTTGTAACCCCGCCATTTTGGGAAGGCCAAGCCACCGAGCACGCCCCTGCCTCCAATATGAGCACTATCTTTATCAGCATTATTTTCACAGAATTTTAATAGTACGCACATTACAACTAAATATTTAGCTCCCATTTTATGACAGTAGTAGAATATGAATGAAATATGAAATAATATGTTGTTTCAATATATAATATTTTACCGGGAAGGGGAACAATAGGATCTATAGTGTTAAATTTCTCTAGTTATTGTGTTGGCACCAACAATGGTCACTTTGGTGATTATTTCTTTTTACTTGTTTGTTTTGAGCACGCACGCGGGCACCCGCCTGTGACGTGTTAAGTGATGTAAAGGGTGTTCAGTTCAAATTTTATTCTATAGGGTGTCAATTTTTTTGTTGTATTTGTAAGTTTGCTTAATCGTTTCGCTTAATATTATAAATGTGAAAGTTTGTGACAATGTTTGTATGTTTGGATTTTTGTGGCTCAATTATGCAATAAACGACTTAACAAAATTGGATAAAATTTGGTGCCCTGATAGAATATGTTTTGGATTAACATAATTTATGATCCTTTTTTAAAGTCTACGCAGACGAATGTTCATCTTTTTTTCATGATGTTTAATTACTCGACCAAACATGTTAGATCTTAGTATATAGGGTCCAATTTAATATGCTGACGAAAGGCAGATGTCGGATTTAGGCCCAGGAATGCACATCAAATTCGATTTAGAAAGAATTGATAAAATATTAATTGCGTGCCGCGGGCCGTTCACGTCATCCGTCAGGATTCGACCTTCCGAGGAAGTCGAAATATTCCTCTTAACACCAGGGCATCCTCAAGATGATCCCCAATATAATTTTACTATACGTTGGTTGGGGGAAAACCGGTGAATAATTATCCAAGTACCTATCTATTTACTATCTATGGAAAGCGGTGGAGATCGACCAGGAGTGCGATTTTTCAATCTCATTCGGTGTGCAGCTCAGCTGTTGAAAATGACAAAATTAGTATGGAGTTATGCATCTTCCTACTGCTGATTTATCTTTCAAAAATAGCACTCCTGAAGTATGATTATTGAAAGTCTAATCAGCAGTAGAAAGATGCATATCTCCATAGTAATTTTGACATTTTCAACTGCTGAGCTCATCGAATGAGATTCAAAAATCGCACTCCAGATAGAATTATGGACCTCAAACAAATGTCATGCTGAGTTCATCGAATGAGATTCAAAAATCGCACTCCAGATAGAATTATGGACCTCAAACAAATGTCATAGTGGATCCTAGTCAGATTTGGTTGGCGGTAAAAAAAATTTAAATTGCGAAATCCAAGATAGCTGCCATGGAAATTTCAAACGCCAACGCAGCTTTTAAAGGTTCAGCGAACCGACTGTAAATTAGTAATTTTAGTTTGTAGTTAAAGTTTAGTTTATAATTTTAAATCTGTAAATTTTAGGGACCGCTGATTAAGAACATGAAATCATTTTGATTTAATTTTCAACTTTCATGAGGCGCCATACAAATTTCATAACTTTTGAAACGCTGCCATGAAGAAAGTGCATACCACTTATTTTGTAGGAAATTTTTGTAGGAAAAAATCAGAACAAAATTATACCTAGAAAACTATTCGATAAAAGGGACACAAATTTTCACGGTGTCAGGGGGTGTAGCGTCAGGTGGAGGGGGAGGGAGAGTTGTGCGTCTTGAACACCACACCCAAAGGTACCATGCCACACAAGTTTCAAAACTTTATTAATTTGTTTGTTTGATTTACATAGAATTACTGTACTAATATGTTATTTGCGTACAAAGATAACACACAGACATGTAGGTAGGAGTATTAGGTACGTGCAATGCTTTACAAACCCATTGAACGGGGAATCTAATTTAGTCAAAGCAAAACATTTCGTTTACAGAGTTACTGTAAAATGCAATTTATTTCCTCAAAGGCAGGCATGTAACGATTTAATTAGATTCACAAATGTTAGACTGAGTGCATTCGACCACTAAACTGTTTACAGAACATCTGTAAGTGTGAACCGCCCACGTTTTAATCAATTATCAAGTGAATTTACATACAATGAGTACCTACCTACTATGAATACCTTATCACTGAAACGAGGCAGCCTATAATTGCAGATCAATAACTACAAACTCGTCTCGTTTTTCATATTAAAAATCATAATAAGTAATGGAATAAAATCCAAAGCCGCGGATTCCTTGCTACCTCGCCCCCCGCAAAAAGTGTCAAAAAAGTTTGTTAGTAGAAACGCGAACTCATAGTTATATGGTAAGAGACTAGATATCAGTCTGACATCAGTTTTACCAGACTGATGGACTGACGTGAGACGGAGCGTGTAACAACCCGTCTAAACAATGTAGATCATCTTCTGATTAAGAACAGTACGTTTAACGATTTTTTCATAAATTTGACCAATTCTCAACCTCATAACCGAATAATGACAAATACTGTTAACGAGACATTAAGAACATAAAAGAAATGTCTTCTAAAAATAGGTACTTGTTTCCTGAAGACAAAATTATGACTTAGTTCAAAATAACTTCTAACAGTAAAAATTTTTCATATTCACATATCTAAGACTATGAAGTGCGAAAATTAATGAGTATAATAATAATAGTACATATTCTAACGTTCATAATAATGTATACGAACAAAAGCGCATCGGTACGTTGCGGAGATGTATGGATGGACACTCAATCTCATGATAGTCAAAGTTCGAATTCACAGACAAGTTATGTTTCAACGAGTTTTCTAACTTATGTACTTATGTACTTATGTACGTAATACCTTCAAACGGTGAAGGAAAACATAGCTAGGAAACGTGAAGTAGTAATTAAAGTTGTTCAGTTTGATGGTCTGACTGAACCAAACCTGAAAATTTGGAAAGTGGTAAAAATTAACCGTTATACGCACAATGTCGGTGCAATTTGACTATTAGATTGAAACCATAGTTTGCTGATTGCTGCAAACTACGCACATCCGGTGAGAGTGTAAAATAGCATAGGTATATGTATAGCCCTACATAAATATAAATGTAACCAAATCTGCTACGCGCCATGCACAGTCATGCATGCATGCGTATTACAAACCGTTCATAGGTTCCTAAAACCAATTTGTACAAGTCGGCCTGGGTCATTTTTAACCCCTCGAAAGATAGCTTTAAGATAACAGAAGAGGGAACCCAACTATTCTCTGATCTGTGTGAGGGTACAGTCTCCAGTGCTGCTCTCAGTCCTATTTTTTATGTCTGGGAAATATATAACATTTAGGGCCTGTTTCACCACTTCTGAATAAGTTCTTGTTAGCTTATCCGACAGATATTTTGACATAATTTTCATACAAAATATGTCAAACAATCTGTCGGATAAGCTAACGAGAACTTACCCAGAAGTGGTGAAACAGGCCCTTAATGTCACATTGTAGTTATTGTTGGTTTTCGATTTATCGAAACATTACGGACTATTATGTTTGTAGTTACTCGTATTATCGTTAAAAGCGGCAATTGGCCTTATGAATAAAAGCAGTGGGGAAGTTTAAATAAATTTCATGAAATAAAACTTTTGTTTATTAAATACTGACTAAACTAAGGTAAACAAAGAAATAAAACCAAACGAAGAGTTTAAAGTTCAAACCAGTAAATGTACCTTAGTACCTACTTAATAAAATTATACGTAACAATTTGAGAAAATACAATCGATCTGTCTATAAATTATCTCTACATTAAAATAAGTAAGTTTGTGTATCAAATAACATGACTGTACTTTTGTAACGCCCCGTAAATTCGATTTTGGTGTGATATCACTTATGTAAACTTAAATAAAATAGGCAATAAATAAACATACATACATATACAAGGTGTTACAAAAATACAAATAAACATTTAAGGGGTTGGTTTAGACCATCAAACTTTCACTATGGTTCCATACTCTACAAACGACTAGAGCTAAAATATGTATGGGATATCAGATTTATTTTTCGCGATTTCGATTTTGGTCCCACAGAGAAAGTTGTTCAGTTTGACGGTCTAAACAACCCCTTAAGAGTTTTAAAATTGTATTCTTACTTATGTAACACCCTCTATAAGCTCACGACCATATTAATCCCTTTTGGGGTGGTCAGAAACATTGCTGCTACTGCCAACAGTATTGCAGGCAGATTAAGTTGAAGGTTTCAAGGTGGATGACGAGTAAAGCGTTGATAGGTTACCTTTCGCTCACAAATAGATACTGCATTAGAAACCCTTATCCCTTAGTCGCCTCGTACGACACCCACGGGATGAAATGGGGTGGTCCATTCTAAACCAGAACCACACGGCATTGTATTATTAGCAATAAATAAATAAAAGATCTTAATCACGGATTATCTAATAAAGAGACTGCGCTACTTGGCTCTAGGTAGGTATGATTAAGATATTAATCATTTATTAAATGTAGGTACATATTTCCTATACATTTTCCATATTACCTATTCATAGATAGGTACATAATATTTTAATTACCTTAATTATGTTACCTTTTAGCTTACATGCTACACCATTTTTCTTATAAGTAAACAATAGTTACTAATAATTACCCATATTATTATTATATTATAATTTTTTAAAAGGTTTTTCTTCAACAAAATACTACTTTTTTGAAGTCGATTAAAAATCCAAAATTGATTGAAGTTTTCGTTCATAGAGTCCTTCTTAATATGCTGACGTTTTTTATGGGGATGATCAGACCATCAAACTGAACAACTTTCTCTGTGGGACCAACGTCGCAATCGTGACATAATCACTGACGACGTACGACGTTGGTCCCATAGAGAAAGTTGTTCTGTTTGATTGTCTTATGATCCCCTTAAAAAACCTTCAGCTTAGTTCTTAAGAAGGACCTTGTATGTTGTTGCTAATGGATGCTACAACCACGGATCTGAAAAAAAGACGGACGTAATGTGACACTAAAAAGATGTGAAGCATACAAGGGCCAACATTTTCGTTTGTTCTACACAGGGGCCTACACTCACGCAGATGCACTAGCTCTAGGCTCCTACATCCGTCACCATTATGTACCGTGTGACAGCACGCACACAAAAGAAATGGGTGCTTCACTCGTGATTAGACGAGATTACGTCCGTCTTTTTTTCAGGTCCGTGGCTACAACTTAAATTATCTGCAATAGTAGGTTATTAATTCATCAAGCAAGTGTCAGTTGCAGAAACGCTCATTGAAGTATCAAAAGTGACAGCAAGAGATTTAATGGAAATAAACTTTAAGAAGATTTAACTGTGAGATTTAACTTTAGTGAGCGTTTCTGCAACTAAGTGTAAGACAAATACAATGTACAATAACTACTAATTTATAAATTTCTCGCTTAAAACACACCATTCCAAAAATACATAGCTCTTTAAAGGCACGACCAACCTTCACATCTCTGCAACGAAACTGCACGACGTGATAGCATTTATTACGAATTTAGTGAAAAAAATATTTATTTGTATCTATTGCAGTTGAGGCCTAGTGTGATACATAGAGGACTTTTGGTTGATTGTTTTTCTAACGTACCTACTTTTGCCGTGCAAATTTAGACATTTTAGACCTTACTTTTTAAATTTCGTAAAAAATAAGTAAGAGAGTGGATTTGCTTTTCATAGAATGGGCTACAAACTGCAAACGACACCATATTGTTATCGGTACAAAACATTGCATACTTGCACTTTAAACGATTATAGGAGTGTGGTGCCTCTTAACTATCTTTGTGAGCAGCTTAGTTGTTCAAATTATTTTGTTTACCATTAAAACTTCTCATTTTTACGTTTGATTGTACTCAAAACCGGGTGTACTACTCGAACTGCCGCACAAAATGTTATACATTTTATGCAATATAGAAGCGTTTACCGTTGCAGAATATTTGCAGAAATGTATTGTTGACAATTTACAATGACTCCACCTTAACACTAAAACGTACTATATTAATATCTATTTTATAGCTAAACCATTAACATGTTCTTTCAAAAGAACTTTGAGGCTTTGGTCAGTTTTCAAGATGCACCTAGTTTGAAGTTCACATTCTCACTAGTCCTATCGATTAGTTCTATCATAGAACTAGAGGAACTTTTTTCCACAAAACTTTTCTAACTCGGTTCTACAAAATATATGTATTACATTATATTACCTAATTGTAAAACAACTAATATAGATTATTAACATGTTTACATCCATGAGATGCTATGTCAAATAATTTAGTCTCGGACGGGACTGGAACTTGAAGGCGAAGGGAGTAGAGGGTCGAGGTGGAAATGTATTCATTTTAAGTTTTTTTAACGTTATGTATATTTACGTTATTCATAAATTAAAGATATACTTCTTAAAGTTTGTGTAACTTTATATGGAACAATAGCGTCAAATTTTGTTTATTTCGGCCATAATAATAGGAATGTTATCATTGTTTTGTAACATTACCTCAAACAAACATATATGACTAATAAACTTTGCTATAAGTAATATCGGAGCCGAGATATTTAGGCAGAAATGTTTTTCAGACTGTTCTTAGAAAACATTTCGAGTAGGTACTCTAACCTCAGTCGGCCCATTAGAGTTTTTAATTAATTTTTATAAGAAACAGGATCGTATGGCATAACAAAAGAGTTTGTTAAAATTGACCATTTTCTTGCTGACAGTTCATTTTTTCTAAATCTCTGAATAGTTTATTCTTCTGAGGCCCATAGATAACCAAACTCAAGCATTAAGTTGATCTCTATTCAATTGATTATTATAATTATGTGTATTGAATCTAGACTTAAGAAGCATTCCATTTATTCCAGAATAGTTATTATAAGGCAGAATCTGCTAAGTACTGTCTAAAAAATTCTACCCTGTGTATCTCGGCCCCGATATTACTTAGCTATAATGTGCATCATAGTAACGTGAAATCCAGGGATCTCAAATAATTGAAGTATGAAAATGTTAGTTAAAATAGTATCTTATTAATCTTATCTAAAGTTGTTTTAACATTAAAAGGACTAGAACATATTATGATAAATTTTATGTAACCTACCTAAGATAAGAAATTAATAAATTAGACTTTGTCACACAAATTACATAGTTCTACTCGACGAACCAGAATCTGGTCTATATTTGCATCATGATGACTAGATAACGTTATATAATACGTAAATAGATACAATCATCCAAGACTCTGGTTGTTACAAATATTAATTTTCATCGTACAATATTTTGCTCCTTGCTAGATTTAAGACCTAGGCTAAAATATGATTATCAAATTTAATGTAAACTTTTAACAAAATCTTTTTCGATTTTGGCCTATAATTAGGCATGATTAGTGAAACTAATCCTTTGATTAAAGTAAAATTAATGGATAGGCCCAAAGCTCGTTAAGTTGAAGCACACTACTGATGCACTTGGTCCATACAAACTGGCACACTTGGGCTGTCATCTCGGTACATATTTGAAGTATACCTGTCATTTGTTTTGCAGTATGTTTCTGGTTTGAAATGTTCGCGTAAGGCCTATCCATTAATTTTACTTTGATCGAAGAACTAATCTACCCCCCTTTGTTGAAAGAGGATGCCGTTCGAAGTTTCTTGCGGATTCTAGGGGAGCTCCATCGTGGCACGACCCTTGTGTCTCCCGGAGACACTCCTTCGTCCACGTCATCTGCTTCCGTCTTTATCTCCATTTTCTAGAAAACGAAATAGGTTTTAGTTAGTGCATTTTATTTTATAACCAGATCACAGTCATATTAACTCTGCACCTCGCTGGAATGCGATCCCCCTTTTGCTTCCCTCTTCTCTTCAGTGCGGCATAAATACGGCGTTTTTTCGTGGTCCTTACTATTTTGTCCAAATAATCGCGTCAGTAAGGTTAGCAACTTCGTAGCGGATACACGTCTCGATAATTCGGTACACACGGTTTCACACCGAACCAGAGCGCCGATATTATAACGTATCAATGCCAGGTGCTCAGATAATGTGAACGAGTATTATGTGGCTAGGCTATCGCTAATTCGCTAGAAGCAGAAATTCGATTGGCTGGACCGGTTTGTTACGTTAGGAGATTATTTTGTCAATGCGTTATTCTCACCTGCACAATAAGTCTGACCAGGGTGTGTGACTGCTCCAGCATCTGTGACATATCTCTGAGCCTTCTCTTCTGCTTGTCCAGTTCTGCGGTGATGTAGTCCTCACTGCTCTCCAGGACTAGATCTAAGCCTGCTAAAGGATGGTAAGAAATTTAAGCTTCAATTGTCTTTGATCCTAGAAATTAGCTTTTTACATAGTTTCTATCACCCACATTTGGGCATAATGGAAACACAAATCGTTTGTAAAGAGTACATGGACAGAAGTTTACATGATTCACATGAGGTACAGAATTGTATCTTATTCACTAACCATCATCAGTAAAAGGATTGCAAAACCATTTCCGTAGGATCAGATCTAAAAATCCGAGTTTACACTTGTTGTTGTTGGGGTATTCAATCAGTTCGTTCTTATCGACCTTTTCCAGGAGCATAGCTGGCAACTTGCGTTCGAGTTCCGTGTGTAGGACAACCTGTAGCAAATAAATGGAAAAAGAATAAACTGAGAATGTTTGAATTGGAGACTACCACTGCAGTAGGGCAAAGGGCACTAAAGATTAAAAAATGTGCTCGAATCCTCGAAACCGGCGAACGAATGCTACAGTTTTTAACCAAAGAGAGGAAACTTAGTATCGTGGCAGGTTGCGATCCATATTATCTGGCTACGACTTATATCTAGGTTGAGCTTTTTGGCGTGCTACAACCGACTATAACCTTTAATGTTCATGGTGCAAGTATACAAACTAGTCTAATATCTGGTCAGGCTTTATCTGGCTTAATCTCAATCAAAGCTGTTAAAAAACGAAACATTACCTGCATTGCTAGCCGTTTCAACTGGGCATTCCTCCTCACACTTTCAATATCACCGACTGCCAAACCGATGAGCAGATTCATGAGCAGTATAGGCATCAGTACCATGAACAAGCCAAGGATTAGAAACGTGGGCATCGGGAACGGCAGCATGATATCAGAGTCAGACTTGTAGTATGGTTGCACGTACGTCCCGACGAAGTCTATTTCGCCAAGCATCATGGCAAAAGTCCTCATCAGAGACATTGGTATGGTGCTAAACGACAAATGTTGGCCCTGGAAAGATATGATGCTAGAAATAGTTCTATTGACCGCGCTCATAGATAGGTACGGTTGGTCAGTGGTTAGAGCGAAAATGTATAGGCTGATTATCGTTTCATTGTCACGTTTTATGTCCCCTATACATTTGCGGCCTACGGCCCTAAAATTAGACTAGAAGAACATGGAAATAAAAATCGCTATTTGCTGTTAAATTTCACGATGCGTTCATAGAAATACAATTTTAAAAGAAAAAGTTCCTAATAGTTTTCATGACGTCATGAACGCGACAAATTTGTGGATGATTTAACCTTGTAAGGTCTGAACTTGTTTTGTAAATTGTTTCATCTAGATTTGGTCCAAAATTTTATTTTAATCCTTAGAAGAGGCAAAAGGAAGAAAAAATAATTAATTATAGGTTGTTACAATGACTTACGGGGTTAATACCACAAACATCTCTATTACTCGCCTCGTTACGTTACTTTGTCGCATTTTTACGTCACTTATGTGAACGAGAGTCAAAGCGCGAGCTATGTCGCACAGCTGTACCAGACGATCTATCTGTTGGACACTCTAAAGTCGAATTCGTATCATTAAACCTTCGATAAGTATTGCTTAATTGCTAAAACTTCAGAGCTTCCAACAGCTTACTTTAAGGCTACCGCACATTGATCTCGCCTCGCACTATGAAACAAATAAATTCAAATGCCAATTTATAAATCATGTGCAGAAGAGAGTTGGCGGCTCACGTCTACGGCATAGCGGTTCACTCTTATCATTAAGATTGAATTTGCACTTTATTAGAAACGATCTCAAGTTTATTTTTTTTTTATATCACCCGATTTGTGTGCGACAAACTTTATCTTAAAAATAAGAAGAACTATTTTAAATCCAAACCCACTTTAGAAAGTAGTATGAAAAACGCAAGTCCAAATGCGATGATAAGGATGGAGAAGACCATGAGGACTTTGATGAGGGTCTGCAGGATCTCGAGGAACATCACGACGTAGATGCCAACTTGATCGAACCTCTGGAGGAGGAGCAGCAACTCGAACCAGGATAGGAACACGGTTATCGACGCTGCTGAGAACTGTAACAAAAAGAAGGATAAACTTATTGTCAGTT
Source organism: Agonopterix heracliana (assembly GCA_963693445.1). Classification (NCBI taxonomy): domain Eukaryota; kingdom Metazoa; phylum Arthropoda; class Insecta; order Lepidoptera; family Depressariidae; genus Agonopterix; species Agonopterix heracliana. Next base: position 1,270,955 of record OY856307.1, read on the forward strand.
TCACACTACTGGGCCCTCGACAAGTGACAATTGACAATGACAATTCAGAGTACATTGCTGAGAATGCTAGGACACATGAAGCGCTGCAAGTTTAGCGTCATTAACCATGTACTACATATATAACATTTACAATTGTCACTTGTCGCGTTTATTAAACAGGGCCTGGTTATGCGACTGCACATTAAGGCGAGAACGATAATAGATCCATTTTGTTGATTTATATTACGAGTGACGATCTGCGCGAAATGGCTGGACTGATATAGGCTGATAATGATGACGGCACAGATGTGTTGTATTCTGTTCTATTTATTATAAATAAAACTTACTTGCGTATCAATATTATTGCCAACAAGTGTTGGGAAGACCATGAGAGTGGAGCAGATGTACAGCATCCAAGAGACCAGGTTCGAGGGGTCTACCATGTAATGCCACTTCTGCTGCCGGACGTTGTAAACCTCACGGACAATGCAGAGGGCGTTGTAGATCAGGATGGCTACTGTGCTCGTGTACATTGCTACTATCACTTCGAAATCTGGAAGAAAATATTATAATTGTGTAAGTTTCTGGCCAACTGGACAGGCAAAACGTATTTTTTCTCGTCATTTTACGGTTTATTTTTGGTGTAAAAATAAAGTAAGTATAGTATTTGATTGATTGATTTACATATCAATAGAGAAATTACCTACACGCTCGACATAGGAGTAGGACATAATATTTGTTTCATGCATTCGGAGTGGCGGGCAGTTTTAAACAACTGGAGAGGCAAAATGACGACACTACATACGACAAACATGACAATTTCTTGAAAACTTTAGATATTTTTAGGAAAAATAGAGGCAGAGAAAATCTTTTTTTATAGACACGCTCATTAAAGTTAATCCTGCATTAAATCTCTTCCTGTCACTTTTTGTCTTGTTGACGTAGTGAAAGCTAGCAAGAGATTTAATGGAGGATTAACTTTAATGAGCGTCTCTGCAACTGAGTGTTTGACAGCTTTTATCAAGCACAGCTTTCGATGTAGTATAGAATGGCAAATACTCCACCGACAAGAGCGTATCAATAAGATGATGCTGTGGATAAATAAAATAAAACTTATCATAATCTCACCTGTATGAAACTCTGTAGTCACTTTTGTTTTATTATTCATCCCCTCATCAATCTGTTTGACGCTACCATTCGTAACACAAGTATTCAGCTTCCTAGTTATGGTTGGGTTCGAATTGGTCATCAATAAGTAAGTGTAAACAGTTACGAATGTTAAGAAGATGCAGTAGAATAGTAAGTTCGCGAGATGAAAGTATTTGCCGTAAGAATTCCATTTCATTTGAAGATATTTTTGGCTTAGTGGATGGGCGAGGAGCTCCACGCGTCCATGGGCGACCATTGCCTGAAAACGATTCGTAATGGAGATGGTATTTTCAGGATTCTGGAGAATTTGAAAAAGAGAAACGCCGGGAAGAAAATTACTGTAACTATGGAAGCTGCATTCGAACATCTCAACTTAAAGTGATTTAAGTTTAAAGAATATTTTATTTCTCAAAAAGATATTATTAATCAATGCGTATTTCCTCATCATCAGCCTACGAAGAGGCCTTCTTTTTTAATTTACGGTTTTTCAAACAAGATCTCTGTAGGTGGTAAAGATCACATTAGGTAGAGAGAACAATACCGTCCAGAAATTGGATAGTACTTTGTATAAAACGCTAACAAATAAAGCTGTTTACGTTTTTAGCGACATTTTACGTACATTACTTTCAAAGAAATATGATTAAGTACCTAAAGAGTTCTTTTGTAAAAAACTTTCGGCTTTAGAAGGACCACGTGTACGCCTGCCCTACTGTGGAGCGCTGTCCTTCCTACCTGTGTCCCTACGCAAAATAAGTGCGTTGCTAAATTATCTTTCTTCCCGACGATTCTTTTTTTTTAAACTGTTTACTTCTGATCAGCAGTGATTAGAGTCGTGCTATACACGACACATAAAACCATACCTACACTATGATTTCTTGTGTACGTGAACAAGCAAACTTGTAAGTATACCACGCGCAAACAGTGCAGTGCTAGCGACAAAATACAGCACACCATCACACGCCAGTTTTTTGGGACAATGTGTAGTTATACAACGTGTTTCTAGTTATAGTAACGTTTTCATCTTTTATACCTATAATTCCGAGTAGGTACGAAAATAAAGGCTTCTTTGGAATTATTATATTATAGATTAAACTATAGTTACTGATTAATTAATTTTTATTACATGTAAGAATAAAAACAGATTTTCAGTCGATTGATAAGTACCTACATACATTTTCCAGATAAACACATTTATAAAATCCCTTAGAAAATGCATTTTTTTCTTTACAAAGCGCGTAACGTAACACATAATATGCTATTTCGATTCAAACAGATAAGTAACATTTTCAATTGGTAATAAGTACACAAAAATTCTCAAATCGTTTAGTCATATAGCCACCTATTATAAAAAAAGAACATTTTCAAGATTTGAGAAGAGGCGCAGCATTTTATTTATAACATTAGCTGATCGGGTATGAAACAGTGCTGCGCTCTAAAAGTGGTATACCGAACGTGGGCTAAGCTTAACTTATCTTTTCAACTATTTATTTATACTTTTGCCTAAGTATACATCGAGAGCTGTGACTAAACGGTTTGAACCTTTGACAACACCACAATCACACAAAAAGAAGTGTAAAGCGAATGCAGTGCTCTGGTGACCATGGTAGCGGTGTTTTAGTGACCGGTTATTGCTCTGGGTAGTGACCACAATAATGTGTCAATCCGTGTGAAAAAGTACCTTATGGGCTGTGTAAGCGATTAGCATAGCGAATAAGGTGACATTATGTCGGAAGTGATGACCGTCCATAAGGTTCCTTTTCAGGAATTGACACAATACGGCTGCAGTAGGTCACCATGGTTCACTCACATTTATGACACTCAATGGTTCTGGCCGAAACTTGGGCTCATTCAGCGCAAGTCTTAGAGCGTCAACCTCATGCTTCGAATGTTGGTAGAATTTGAAAGAGTACTTAATCTGCAGTGCCATAAAGAAGAATTTTGATTAATAATAAAGTAGGAAAAACTTACATTGAGAGCAGGTAAAGGTATTTTCTGTGAATTGGGAACGTTCTCCGTCTTCCGCTTGCCTTCTTCGTCTTTTAGTAGGGGGCTGAGAGCGTCGAAGTTGTACTTTATCTAGATTCAGCATAATTAGTAGGTACAAAAACGCTATCTACTTATATATAAGGTTTCTTTTGGAATTATTTTGTGGGTGAAATGTTAGCCGTCAATCACCCACCTCACTCATTCTTCATTTTCATTCATACCAATATGGAATCATGATAGAACTCCACACTTCAATAGAGAGTTGTCAGTTGTATTAAGCAGGCACTACATTTTCGCCCAGAACAGACGAGAAGGGCCGAGAACGAGAGTGTGGATGCCCTTCATTGTTCTCGCGGCGTCATGAGTCGTACTAATTTTCCCTTGGAAGTTCTTGCCGAGAATTCCCGCCGAGAAGTTCTCGCGAGAGTGTAGTGCTTGCTTTACAATTACAGTAGAAAAAAAGTTGTACCTGGTATTTTTACAAACTTACCCATGAGTTAAAAGATCATTTATCTACCATCCATCACATTCAAAACCAAACCGTATCACAACTGCACAAACACTCATCTAAACTCACATAGAAACTCTTGGAATCTTTCTTGCAGTTGGCCTTGGTGATACATTTGTCCTGGACGGCCTCGAAGACTCGGGGCATGTACGCGATGAGAGCCAGGGTCACGCAAGGGTGGCGGTCTGACCGTAGGGTCATCACTTCCTTGGCCCTATTATAAAAAATATAAATTTTATATAATTATGCTAGCAGGAAGCAGGCAAAGGTATTATCTCTATGTAAGCCAAACATGGGTCAAAAAACGAGAACATTTTTGGACCTCCCATACAAAAGTGCGTATCGGCCGGCCGATCGATTTTGTATGGGAGATCCAACAATTTTTTTCGTTTTTCAACCCATGTTCCTTAGGGAAAGTTGTTCAGATTTACGGTCTGAATACACTCTTAAAGTTTCGTTACTAATTAAAACAAAAAAACTAAAAGCTACCCACGGACTTGAAAGAAATACGGACCGAATATTGCACTAAAAAGATGTGAAGCATGCAAGGTAATAAAATCTCGTTTGTTCTACAAGGGACTAAACACTCTCACAGATGCACTAGCTCTAGGCGCAGGTGCTACAACCCGTCACCACTATGTACCGCGTGACAGCACGCACACAAAAGCAATAGGTGCTTCACTCATGATTAGACGAGATTACGTCTGGTTTTTCTTTTAAGTCTGTGAAGCTACCATAAAACCTTTTGCCTGTATAATTAAAAATAATAATTATTATAGTTATCTAATCGGACGTCGTAGGTTAATTATTGAGTATCATTTTGTTTGGAAAAATCGAATGCTAGCGCGTACACAGATACACACAAATGCGTTTTTCCTGCCTACTTTTCATTATGCGTGCAGGTGAGACAAAAGCTTTGCGTAAATGTGTGGCACGCGCCGTACCTAAAGAAATAAAGAGATCCTTCCTCTGAAGACTTAAGTTTTATAACTAAAGCCTGACCAGGAATATAAAAAACCTGGTTTGGGGGTGCTGCAATACCTTTACTGACAGAGTTCCAAGTAGTTACAAAAATTAGTTCCAATGATTTTCCGCAACATGGCTAGGTTTTTATATTTATGGTCGGGTTTTAAATGTATTTTGTAATTTCGTACAGTCCTAAGACGGTCCATACAAATAAATAAGACTCGTCAAGTCTTATATTTCTTCCCTACCAACGACATCTGCACAATATTTACCTGTAAAACCGTCTTGCCAACGCCACCTAGTAAAAACCTAGTCCAACGTCCAACCGTTCTTTTATTGCACTACCCACCTTTGTTCATGCGTAACCATTGCGAGTGCAGCTTCGGGAAACTTATAATAGATGGCGTAGTCGATGGCGCTCATATCCATGTTGTTATAGCTGAGACGACAGCCCATGGAGAGAAGCAAAGCAATCGAATTGGGCTTGTTTTCCATAGTCGCAAGGTGCAGAGGAGTATTCTGATAAAAAAAGAAGTTTATAATTAGTGGAAAATTAATATTATATACTTATGTATTTATTAAATAATTATTATAAATTAGAAGATAATGTAACAATGCAATCTAAATAACTATTTCTTTAAGTATTATTTGATTTGGTATTACAAAAACATAGAGCGGAGAGAGCAAAATTGAGAAAACAATAAAAGGATTACAAAGACGGAAGGTGACTATAACATTCTAAAACTGCAAACACTTAAATTCTATAAAAAATGCGTCTAAGGGCTCTTACAGACGAGCGACACTTTGCGGTCGCCCTGGGTCGCTGCGACCGCAAATTGTCGCTCGTCTGTACGAGCGCTAAAGTTAAATAAAGATTAGAGAGTCAAAAATGTTTACCTCAGAAGCCAAACTACGAATCATTCCGTATTCAAATCTTTTTTTACGTACAAGAAAACTACTCACGCCATCCTTGTCGACTTGGTCCAACAGATGCGAATGCACAGAATGTAGCAACTCAATGGTCTGCGTGTAACCGCTCATGGCCGCTAGATGGAGCGGATTCCTTCCATTATGGTCCCTATGAAGTAGTGCCCCCCTGTTGAGGAGTAACTGGACGACCCTAGTGTGGCCTTCACGTGATGCTATGTGTAGGGGGGTCAGGCCTTCGCCGTCGCTTTCGTTGATGATGAAGGTTCCTTTGTCTGAATCAAGGAGCTGGCAGGCGGTGTGATAGCGGCCGTATCTAAAGGGTTTAAGAGTCAAATTTCATTAAAAACTACTTTTATATACATTAACTTTGGAGCAAAAATAGTTGCATTGAATATAAGAATTATTGCAATACTTATGCACATTGAGCATATTCAAGGTTGTGGGATGGAATGACGAATTAAAATGAAAATAATTGTTAGACATTCAAATTAGGAGCCTCGTGTTCATGTTTAGTTTATGTTCTGTTTTTGTCGTAATTATTTATGACTCTACCAAAGCGTCGTAAATAATACTGTGCGTAGAGAAGATGGGACCAGAGACAACAGAAAACACTTTTTATAAACTTCTCACATCCCGCCCCTGGGTTCAAGTCCCGCCCGAGACAAATTTTTCAATCTTTAATTTGATTCGAAATAGCTCAACATGGCTGTAACATGTTTATAATCAATAATAGTTGAAATTCTCACATCCCAATAAATCTTATTATTACGGTGAAGCTAACTTGTGTACATAGGTACTTGTTTGTGTGTGTTGCTTATGCAAATAAATGATTTATCTATCTGTCTATCTATCTAACCTAACCTTTTATTAAGAGCGTCTATAGCGCGTTGCGGAGTGGTATGCCCACTCTATCATGAGTGTCCGCGTTCGAATCCGCGTTATGTGTTATGTTTCAATGCATTTTTCTAACTTATGTACGTAATACCGACTGCTCTCAAAAGGTGAAGGAAAACAGATCGTAAGGAAACCTGCAGACGAAGAAGAAATTCTGGTGCGTATGTGAAGTCTACCAATCTACATTGGACATATGCCCTCACCGATGTCTGTGTCACAGGTCTGTGGCTCTGTGCCCTACTGTGGGACGTATACAGGCAGATGATCTTTTATGCAAGGTGTTTCATAAGTAAAAATTAATATTTTAAACTCTTAAGGGGGTTGTTTAGACCGTCAAACTGAACAACTTTCTCTATGGGACCAACATCGAAATTGCGAAAAAAAATCTATACATTTTACCCATACATTTTTTAGCTCTAGATAGGCGATTTGTAGAGTATGGAACTTCATTTTTTTGTTCGCGATTTTGATATTGGTCCCATAGTGAAAGTTGTTCAGTTTCTAAACCACCCCCTTAAATGATAATTTGTATTTTTGTAACACCTTGTACTATAATCCCTTTAAATTTACGCAAAATCATCATCCATATTTCAAAAGTTTTTAACATAAAATTAAACCATAACAGGCTTGGAAAAACAAAGCAACACATGGAGGGAAGAAAGTCAATTTAACTGCCTCACCTAGCAGCGAAATGTAGTGGACTCTCATTATTATTGTTCTTCAGATTGATGCACGCTCCGAGTCTGATGAGGTTCTCCAGGGATCTGATGTGGCCCTCCCTGCTGGCGTAGTGCAGCGGGGAACAACCAGTGCTGTCTTTCTCGTTCAGGAGTTGTGCAAGACTCTTCTCGCAGCGATCCTGAAATTTTAAACACGATCAATCAGCTCTTGTGCAATACCAGTGCAGATCACCGGCCTCCGCATGAGAGGTAGCGGAGCAAAATCCGTATAAGTACTTATGGACGCTGTCAGAGATGCGTTATGTAGGTATTTAAGATGGTCCTAACAAAAAGAAGCCGGAACCGATGAGCATGTATGAAGAGACTTGTGAAAACTAAGATTAGAGAGTGCCAGAAACGTATCAAAGTAGCGATTAGTCCTAGTAGCTGCCTACTCTGATGAAACAGATTTTATATTCTTTACGTTCCATGTCCATATTGTCCATGGTCCTATCGCTTGGTACTTCTAGAAGTACCAAGGGCTATATTTATTACCAGCAATTTTATAGAAATAGAAATCATTTATTGCTTTTTATTGATCGGTCGTATCTTCAAGATTCAAGATTAGAGAATGATTAGGTCAAACTGAAACAGCAATATGATCATCATCGTCATCAGTGCGTCTTACCCTCTCGAAATCATCGGTACTCTACCAATCACATCGGGATTCTATGGACCGATAATTTCACCAATCTTTTGTCTGGTAGATTTATGAAGTTATCGGCACTGTTTCGCTTGTCAGTAAAATGTCTATTTATTACTAATATAGTAAATCATTGTTCTCAATCTCCCGTAAATAAGAATTTATTCCTCTGACGTATCGGTGATATAGATAGCGTCTTTAAGCTTTTTATGATTTATGCTCACGACTATATTCCCCGAGGGGGTAGCCAGATATATTCATGATTTATTTAGACTGAATACTGTGGAAGCTATCAGATAGCAAAGGCAATAGTGAATTCTTTTACATGGAAGGAACTTCTACAGTTTAATGATTATTTTTAGTATGAAAAATCCAAAATTGTCCTTGCGAATTTCCTATAGGTTTCTTAGGGAAGGTGTTCAGTATCATGGATACAATCACCCCTTAAAGTAATGCAACTGTTTACCCTAGTAAATAGTTTTGTTTGCACTTCGGTTATTTAAAAAGCATCATCCTCTAACTGAAAGAATTAATAACTACCTGCTTTGTTATTGAAATGTTTATTGCTAATACTGTACAATGAAGTGCCACCCTCATTGAGAATAATCGAAGAAAGTAAACGAACATTTTGTAGATTATTTAAAATTAATCTGCTCAACATTATACAATAAAAGTATTATTTGATGTTATAAAATATTATTGAGACTCGCCAGACAAACCGTGATAACGGTTTTCTGGGACTTTCGTATTGTATGCAAACTTAATATTTTTTTCGTTAAGTATTTTAGTAATGGCCCCTTAGAACAATTTGATAGTCTGATACACCCCCTTTTCTACCTATGTAACGCATTTAAGTAAGGATACACTATGTATTCTGTGCCGAAGCCCCCAGTCTAGCTGTTCTTAATAATTTTGGAACTTTCATAATTCAATTTAGAACCTCACCATTTGCTCGCTTCGGAAGGTACGGTAAGCAGTCCTCGAGATATTATTATGCAAACCATATGTTGGCACTATACCACAGATTAATAATAAGTGACTATACCAGTAGGAAATACAAATAAATAAATAATTTATGACAGAGGAAGGAAATTTTGCTTGTGGTCACCCTAGCTGTACCTAGCAGTACCTTAGACTAATCTAATAGGGAAAAGTAATAAAAACTTGAGTAAACTTTTATCCAGTATCATCCTATGACATGCTCGCATGACTCCTAACTGTTTTATCTGTCACAAATTGAGTTACGAGAAGAGTTTGTAGACTGATTATGTGTAGTTAAATACTGTCGACGGATTCTGTGGTTGTTTGTGATGTCTGGACAATTTTACTTTGTGGAATATAGGTACAACTTTGCTTTGAAGAGGACTAGCGTTATATTTAATTTAAAAGAGTCTATGTACTAGTAGTTGCCCGCGATTTTGTAAGTACACATTTTTCTTGCTATTGAAATGATGCTCCAATTATGTACTTATTATTTTATTATAGCTTGCTGGATAATACTATATCTCAGAATTTGTTTGTATTGCAATTAGATAGGTGTTATAATCGAGACCTCGATACAATTTTTTTATCTACCTATTAGTCATGGATTTCCGCAAAATAACGATTTCAATGAATTGGTATTAGGTATACTAGTAGTTGCAAAAAACTTTTGCATTCATAGGTAATAAAATAAGCTAGCTGTTGCCAGTGACTTCGTCAGCGTTTTTTTTTTTTTTTTTTTTTTATTAGCCTGTTTCATCCCACTGCTGGGCAAAGGCCTCTCCCCTGCTCTTCCACTCGTTCCTGTTTTGGGCAACCTCTGGCCAGTGGTCGTCAAATTTGTCCAGGTCATCGCGCCACCTCTTCCTGGGTCGACCTGGACGCCGCCGACCGTTTTCGGGGATCCAGGGCATGATGATTTTTGCCCATCTCTCAGGATTCATCCGACAGACATGACCGGCCCACTCCCATTTAAGTTTGGCGCTTTTCTCTCCGACGTCGGCTATTTGAGTTTTGGAGCGCAACGTGGAGTTTCTGACCCGGTCGGTTCGTTTAACACCCAGAATGCTTAAAAAAAAATATGCTATTTGTTAATTACCCAAAATATTATGTTCTATCGGTATGCCAAATTTCATTCAAACCCGTTCAGCCGTTTAAAAGTGATCGTCTGAGTTACATACGTCCATCATCCAAACATTGTCACAAACTTTACAGTTAGGTATAGCACAGAGTAGGTATATAACCGTACACTGGAAATAGTCTGGTTTAGTTTGTTTGGGAACTGCAAGTAGGTAAAAGGTCTCTGAACCTGTTTTTTTAAATCTCTAACTATCTTCAGGAATATAATTGCGAAAATATTACGGACGAAGTCCGTAGAAGTACGGAAATTACGTAAAGTAATGTAGAACCTACTCAAATATTTTTCTATTGTCAAGCATATTTCGAATATAACTTAGAATAACAATGGAAATACCTTCTCAAATACCTACGTAGACCCTCAAATAATTGTCTACTGTTCAAATATTTGCGTGGAGGGGGACAAAACAGTGAATATTTGCGTGCAGAGGCACAGAACAAACCGACACCAAAATGTTTACAAGTTTTTGTTCAAAACTATAGATAACGCCAGCGGTTTTCCCCGCGGCTATTTGATTCGTTTTTAGGGTTCCGTAGTCGCACAAGGAACCCTTATTATTTCGTCAACACCACTGGCTCTTCGGTGAAGGAAAACATCGTGAGGAAACCTGCATGCTTCAATTTGAAGGCATGTATTGTACCCACTGTCCATTAAAGTGGCTATGGGCTCACCCCCCGTCACACTGGACAGAGTTTCGGTACTACCTACTGGTGAAACGTGGATGTTCTGAGGTTTCAGAATATCTCTGACTACACCCTCGGGGAATATAGTCGTGAGCATATGCTTATGCTTATACAATAAGAAAGTAGGGGAGTAGCATAATCTTAAGATTCAGCTTACCTTACAATTAGCAGCAAAATCTTCAAGTCGGCCACCATTCATAACGACTAGATGCAGAACATTCCTCGAGTTTATGTCCTTAAGTTGAATATCCGCTCCTAGACGAATCTGTAAGGAATTAAACATTAAGTTCAGCTCAGTTCTTTTATTTTATCTCATTTTATCCTATAGATTTTTATAGCCACTTCACTGCGGCACGACGTCGCATCGCGAAAATCTGCAGCATCTTGTTCGCAGTTACTCGTATATTAATGTGTTTCGATCTAGGTTGCGATTTAATCTATATTCCCTAATTATAATTATCATCAATAGCATCATCGTCAGCCTATACCTACTCCATTCCAAATAACAAAAAGTTGCAATACAAAAACAGAGATTTGAAACACTCACTCATTTTCGGAACAGCTTTTGTACCGTCCAAGATAAATGTCGGATAGTATATCTATCTAATAAATTAATTACATTTGGTAAGTAATCGGAATTGGCCAGAAATCGAAATAGAAATCGGAAAATCTTGTCGTCCTCATTTGAAATGAAGTATAGATAGGTACGTTCTATTTCAGGACACAGGCCTACCTTCAAGAATAGGTGTTAGTTCACCACTACTCGTAAGCCCAATGCGGATTGATGAACTTGACATAAGTAAGGTACGCACAGGAATATCTATCTCATCGTAGGCAGGGGATGATCCGACCGTCAAACTGAACAACTTTCTATATGGGACCAACATCGAAATTGTGAAAAAATTATCAGTTGTTCCATACAAAACTGCAAACATCTGATTTTTTTCGCTTCAAAATTTGATGTTGGTCCCATAGAGAAAGTTGTTCAATTTGACGGTCGGATCATCCCCTTAAAAAAGTGTCAGCATATTGCCGCTAATTGGTTAATCCGCCGTCAGCGCTGACCGCCAGTCGTGCACTAAATCCAGCCTTAACCGCTCGCATCCCGGCTTAAGATAACAATTGATATCGGGCGATATCGCGACCGCGGGACTTGTCGGGTTAAACTATCATCCTCCGGGAATAAAGTAGACGAACGAATAAAAAATATTCATAACTCAGGTACACAGTCATTCGTGTTCTTCCTTCACACAAAATATACGACTCTCGCATTCAAAAGCAGACTGTGAACCTGCTTTTGAGGCCGATCGTACATCTTGATAACGACGCATAAACTGAGGTAATTTTTCATGTTAGTGCTGGTGCTGTATTAGTTAGAGTAAGACGATTTCTAAAATTAGTATGGCCATGATCCTCTGTGGCCATGCTAGCTACGTAGTATAAAAGTATCTATACTCTGTGATAACGATGTTATAAAGCCTAACTTGCACAGTTAAATAATTTACCAATAACAATTGTCACCTTACCAGGATGTGAACAGTTCTCCATCCAGCCCTAGAAGCTGCCAGCAGCAAAGGAGACCTTCTCTCCTTGTCCAGAGGGTTCACATCAGATCCTTCGGCTATCAGATAATTGACAATGTCAGGGTGATCGAACATGGCGGCGCAGTGTATCGGGGTCATCTTCTGGACGTCACATGACGTCAGACAAGCCAACTTCTCTTTCGGTTGCATTGCGAACATCAACTTTACTATTTCTAGTGCACCCTAAAAATGTTAAAAAGAAAATAAGTAGGTTAGAAAAGTAAGAAAGTTATGTATTAGGTAAATATGTTAAAAGTAAGGTAAGTTTAAATAAGTACTAAAGTAAGCCCTCGGGGAATAATAGTCGTGAGCATACACACATACAAATAAGTAAACTATAGTTTTACGCCCTGTATAATTGTAAACCGTATAGTTTGTAGGATCCCACTGCAGGGCAATGCCGTCCTCTCGCCAAATAAAAGTGAAAGAGAGCGGCATACCCCATTGTGCTGGCCTAGAGTGGATTGGAAAAAAACAACAAATAAATTGAATTGAATAGGTATCTAAAGTGAATAAAAATGGTAGCATTGACAGTTAGGTTTCTCGTAAATAAATTCACACACTTTCTCTCATATCATCCCACACTGCTGGGGAAAGGCCTTCCCTTTAATTCTCCATTGTTATGGTCCTGGTGCTTATCGTGTCCATTTCTGACCCAATGTTGTCCTCTAACGTGTCAGTTGTCTGCCTACTGACCTCCTATCCTCCCTCGGCCACCATACCGATACAGCCTTGGTTTACAGGCAGTCTTTGTAGCCAAGTGTCCCACATCTAAGAAGCACATCTCCAATGTAACTTTGTGATCCGCCTATCTACTTCTTCGACCACACCTGCCGTACCTAACGTAGAGATTCTTCAAAGAACTGAGGTTCCATGGTTTCACTAACAATTTGCCCAGCATGTTAGCCAGACTACACAAATGTAATATGGGTCAGTTTCAAGAGCCGCTGCCAAGTCCGAATTGGCACGTGTGAATACCTACGTTACGCAACTTGTAAATTATAAAGTTTACAACACATTTTTCTTGTAACTCCTTTTTACAAATAAATTAGGACAAAGATTGCTGTAATTAAAAGTTTTCAGCAATTACGTAGATGAGCAATCAGTTTAAAAACTCCTTCAAACTTCAAATTATTCGTTACAAAGTAAAACTTGGCCATTTTTACTAAGTGTATTAAGTATTAATCCCTTTTAATTTAAGCTGTTTTTCGTAAGGAATCCAACATGCTTCATTTTCGAGATTGTATTATATTTCTTTAAGATTGTGAATGTACCTATCGCTTTTAGAACATTTTCAAAGTTCCGCACATCGTGATCGTGAACATTCTAATTGAATCAAATTAAAGATTGAAAAATTTGTCTCGGGCGGGACTTGAACCCACGCTCTCTAATGATGATCTTTAATTTGATTCGAAATAGCACAACATGGCTGTAACATGTTTATAATCAATAATATTCTAATTGAAGTAGGTATATCGCTATAACATAATAATATGTTGCGGAGCTAAGAGAGAGCTGACTTAGCCACATCGCCGAGGCATCAATCGTGTCGATGTCAATAACTGGTCTTAGGCCAGCGCATGCGACACAGCACGTATGACAGCCAATCAAAAGATAAATCTGGCCAAAGCGTCATAGGTCATAGCGAATTTCAAGTAATAAGCCAATCAGATGACGAAGACAAAAATCCCTTTAAATAAAAATGTCCCACAATGAATATCTATTCCTTCTATTTTCACTAAACACAACACGTGGAACGAAACTACTTAAATTTTGTTACATTAGTGACGCTGAGAACTGTAAACTTTTCACTAAACTCGCTGAAGCGACTCACTGAGAAAACTCTTTGTGCAAACTCGTGAAACTCATTTCTAAATTCAAAAGATGTTTTATAAACGGTGTTGTATTAACATCGCAAAAATAGTGTTGTTACATGTTATACCATATCGGAGTGGTGACCAAGAGTGTGACGTAGGTACGCGTAGATCAGTAAGCTGCAGACCACTGGCTTTAGAGTTGGGGACTGCACGAGGTATTTATAACCCCTTTATAACATTACTAGAAGGATTTCGCACATACCTGCGCACAAGCCAAATGAACAGGCGTAGATAGATCATGCTGCTGCGTCGATATCTTCGCTCCAGATCTCAAACATAACTCCACAGCCTTTATATCTCCCCCATGTACCGCAGAATGTAAGGGAACATTCCCTTCATTATCATACAAGGAAATCATTTGCTCCCGAGTACATCCTTTAGATTCTCCCCATTGCAGGAAGACTTCCATGGTCCTGGATGATGCGTTCTTCGCTGCCTCGTGAATAGGGTAGTAGCCGTTGTTACAAGGTCGTTTGGCTTCGGCTCCCAAATCAGATATCTGCGTATAAATTTCCTATATTAAGATTATCTTTTATATCCAGCCGGCCGATTTACGTATAAGGTCGAGATTTGGACTCCCGTAAGTCAAAATCCATAAATTTTTGACGGAAATGAAGTCTCTAAATCTCGGAAACGTAATAAACGTAAAGTGAAATTGATATCATCTAAACCGATCGGAGCAAAAAGAATGCAGTTTAGTATGGAACAGTAGATTGTTTTTTGCTCTGATACTAAAAGGGTGCTAGTGATATCAATTTCATCCTGTATAGAACGACTTACTCGTTCCGGGACATGGCTGTTCATGTCTGGACATCCAAAGGGTTCGATTATGTAATGTCTTTGTGGGCAAAAAACTACAGATTTTAGCGACGGGATTGTGGTCGTAAGTAAAATTGTAGCTGTGTTGAGTCTGTAGTAACAATTTAAACTCAAAGCACATAATTTGCTAACAGCGGGACGGGAACGGAGAGTTCGTTAAGTTTTAATAGAATTTTCATCGCGATGAAAATCGTTTACTCATCAAGACTTGTTGACTCCATTTCTAAAATGTAACAATGTTTTGTTCTTCTTTTGGTGTAAATATTTTGAATTCAGTACCCATATTGTCGACATTAGCAGCGGGAAAGTGAGTTACAGTGCTTAGAATCATAGATAAAAGTAAAATTAATGGATAGGCCTTACGCGAACATTTCAAACCAGAAAAATGAGGCAAAACAAATGAATGGTATACTTCAAATTTGTATGCAATTGCCCTAGTTCTGACAGACAATTGTGCTAGTTTGTATGGACCAATTGCCTTAGTAGTGTGCTTCAACTTAACGCGCTTTAGGCCTATCCATTAATTTTATTTTGATCTAAGCTTAGAATAAGGAACGAGCGTCATTCTTACGATTTGAAAGAACACGCTAGAATATAGTTCTTCGATTTATCTAGCCAGTATTGGACCGACTTCCTACTTACACAAATATCGATTTCGGTATTAATAAAGTAACTTACTAGAACTCTTGCGCATTTGTCGTGATCATGGATGGCTGCGAAGTGGAGGGCGGTGCGGCCGTGCTCCCCCCCCTGGTCGACGTTGAACTGAGCCTTGTATTTCGCGAAGACTTGCAGTACTGTCACCTGCAATATGCCTTCGTTAAAGTCCGGGATAATAATTCCCGCTAATCAAGCTATCTTCATCGTCTATTTCATCGGGCTGAGAAGGGAGATATTTTGGTCCTGATAGTAAAAGTTGTCTAGTGCGATGGTTTATTAATCCACAAAGTTGATGACGTCACTTGTTAGTATGTATTTAGTAAAATTTTTCATACAATACTATGTGACAATGCGCTCGTTTTGACATTTGTTTAAGAGTTGCTATTATAATTTGACTAGTTATCCTCTCCCCTTTTCACCCATCGTATGTTTTTGGCAAGGCTCCGTGCAAGAAAACAATAAGTGTCTGGATCTGGAATTCCAACGTACGAAGGTTTAAGCTTACGAGAAGTGTAAAAAGTGACGTCACACATGAGTCAGTTCTTTAATGGGTTTACAATGACCTAGTTTGTTTTGAGTCACAATATGGAGTTTATGTAGTTAAGAAACTCTACAGTTAAGAAACTTTGCGGACGCTGCAGATCTGATCAATCGGGCGGGGTGGGTGGAGTGAGGGGTTACTGATAATGGACAATATCACAGTCCGGTATTTGTGTATGACCACCCATCGATTATCCGACATTTTGCCACCTCGTTGACATCGCGCGCGATTTCAGAGCAGTTGCCTCATTATTATTACGTACCTATGTTTTATGCACATGTCCAGGTGATCACGTCACCTCTTCCTGGGTCGACCTGGACGCCGCCGACCGTTTTCGGGGATCCAGGGCATGATGATTTTTGCCCGTCTCTCAGGATGCATCCGACAGACACGACTGGCCCACTCCTATTTAAGTTTGGCGGTTTTCCCTCCGACGTCGGCTATTTGAGTTTTGGAGCGCAACGTGGAGGTTCTGACCCGGTCGAGTTCGTTTAACACCTAGAATGCTGCGCTCCATTGCTCTCTGACAAACCTTAAGCTTGGACTTTTGGGCCTCAGTTAGAGACCACGTTTGAGCACCTTAAGTTAGGATTGGCCGGATACACATGTAAATGAGTCTACGTTTAAGCGAGAGCGGGAGTTTTCCCTTCATCAGATCCTTAATTCTATATTTTATTCATTATATTATATTATATTTCTTTATTCTATATTCTATTACCTTATTCAATTCAGTTGCCAAGTGTATGGGAGCTTGCGTCTTTTCGTTCAAAAGTCCTGTGTCAACATGCCTGTGAAATAATGGTATATTTTAATAAAAAGTACCTATAATTTAAATAAATATGCAAAGATGGTCCCGTATTTTTTTTAATTCTTCTGCCTTACGTAGAGACAATGTGATCTAGCCCTTACAATAAATGTCAGTAGCTTTTCTTTTATCTGCGCTCAATCCTGAAACAGCTCGCGCTTTGCCGCCAAAATCACCACGTACGAGTAAATTGGAATCAAAGTTTTTGTTTTCTGTTTCATATTTTTTTTGTATTCCCTTTATGTTGGCCAATTAACGCATCTTTTTGGTACAGAATCCACATGAAATTATTCCACAAACGGGACGAAATTTGACGCTTTCCGTCTGGAGGGGTGAAAAATAGTATACTAACCTCGGGCAGTAAATAAGAAAGCCTCAGATCACAATGTTTGTTGACCTCGGCTCCGCCTCAGATTACACGAGATCTGAGGACCTTTCTTATTTTCCTGCCCTCGGTGTGTAATCTAACTGTACGAATTTCTAGATTAGTGAATTCTCCACCTTCTCTTCAGTAGCTTTTTTAAATAAGGTGACGAGTTACTTACTGTTGTAGAAGAAACTCTATAGCATCCAATGCTTCACTTTCAACGGCTACGTGTAACGGTGTGTTTCCACTGTTATCTTGAGAATTTAAGTCTGTAACAAAATTAATTCTTTAAAAAAAAACTTTTGCATTTAACATCCATGTGCGTAATACAGACTGCTCTCAAACGATGAAATAATACATAGTGAGTACACCAGCATACCTACGCTGAAGAAAAAATGTGAGGCGTATGTGGTCGACCAATCGGCATTAGGCACGCTTGTGGACTAACACCCGTAAACACTAACTGAGGTTAGGCCTATGCCCTGCAGTGTGTATACAGGGTGAAATTGATATTATTAGCATCCCTTTAAACTAACAGTCTACCCATCAAATCTCCCACACTAAAAGTTGTTCATTTTAATGGTAGATAACACAATTTAAAAATGGAAATGAAAATGGAATAGAATTTAATTTTTATTTTTTATTTTTTATGGATGGATTTTTTCAATTTTTTAATGGTAGATTCTTAGTTTAAACGGATGCTAATCATATCAATTTCACCCTGTATAGGCTGATGATGATGATGATACGGAATATGTTTATAGACATAGAAATCAAAACAACGGATTCTACTGTCTGTAGTCTGGACCATAGAGAAATTACACGCTCACCTGGGGTTAAGACTATACAATGCCTGCTTCCTGGTCTGGACACTTCTATTGTGCTTGCCGATGGCATTAAGGTCATTGTATTCTGTGAGAAGATATTCAGACATTTCATTACCGTCATGTCAGTGTAATGTAATGAATGCCTAAATAAGAAAGTTGTCCAGTTTGATGGTCAGAAGTACCCCCAAAGATATGTCATGTAGTGGTCATGTACCTAATGTTCGATCCTTACCTTGCAGTTGTAGTTGTAGCAAAGGTATTGAACACCCCGAAAGGGATAATATGGTTGTGAATTTATGTAATTTTCTCCCCTCTGGACGGAAAGCGTCAATTGTCGTCCCGCTGCGCTAAACAAAGTTGTCGCTTTCCACCCCCGTCGAGGAGAAAAATAGTATACTAACCTCGGACAGTAAATAAGAAAGCCTCAGATCACATGTTTGTTTTATTAGATTAGATCTGAGACCTTTCTTACTTTCCTGTCCTCGGTGTGTAATCTACTATAGCTCACCTCCAGCGTAGTTGTTGATGAAGTGGAGTATGTTGGTGTTATTCCTGGCCGCCGCCTGGTGTGACGCAGTGCGCCCCCTGGTGTCACGAACCGTCAGACGAGAAGGTTCGCTGAGGTACAGCCGCATGAAGTCCTCCACATTGCCACTCTCTGCTGCCTGTGAGACAAAATAGAATGGATGTTGATAATTTTATCGGACAGATAATTTGCATTCAAAGGGGTGGGTCACGATCGTGCTGCGGAATAAACAGAAACTGGAAAAGAATAAAAAACCGGCCAAGTGCGAGTCTGACTTGACTTATGCAGGATAAACTTAACTTTGCAGTGGAAAACAACGTCCTAAAACCGTAGTACGTCTACAGCTTTAGCGAACAGATATTTAGGTACCACTTTGTGACATGTTTGTTCCTATTTCTGTCTATAAATTTACTGTTGTAGCGTAGATTTCTGCCCCCCCCCCTCGCTACGCTACGGCCTTCCATACATCAGTCTACATCACGGTCAATGAATCGATTTGTTTGTAATCGAAATTTATTTGTTGACTATAAGTAAATATATTCTGTGTAGGTAGAATAGGTACTAAAATAGAGATAAACAGCAAGCTAGGAAGCTATCCCTGACCCTCGACGGATGTCCGCCAGAGCCGAGGGAAGCTAGGACAAACAATCCCCAGGCACTGTTGGTGTTTAGTTAGTATATTAGCTTTATAGTGTACTGGTTGAATATCCAGTACTACAACAGTAAATTTATAGACAGAAATAGGAACAAACATGTCACAAAGTGGTGGCTAAATATATTTTCGCTATAGCTGTAGAGTACCTACGTGTGAAATAAATAGTATGAAAAATTTAAATAATAAAATTTGAATTGAGATACATCCTTGTTAAATTATAAATTTACCTAGCGACAGCGACATGTCAACAAACATGTGATCTGAAGCTTTCTTATTTACTGTCCGAGGTTAGTATACTATTTTTCTTCTCGACGGAAGTGGAAAGCGACAACTTCGTTTAGCGCAGCGGGACGAGAATTGACGCTTTCCGTCCGGAGGGAAGAAATAGTAGATTACACACCGAGGACAGGAAAGTAAGAAAGCCGAGGTCAACAAACATATGATCTGAGGCTTTCTTATTTACTGTCCGAGGTTAGTATACTGTTTTTCTCATCGACGGTGGTGAAAAGCGACAACTTTGTTAAGCGCAGTGGGACGACAATGGACGCTTTCCGTCCGGAGGGGAGAAATATATGTAATCGACCGGAATTTGTTATGCAGTTTGGCGTAAAATGTAACTGAGTAGTGTACCGTGTTTTGTGAAAAAAGAAAAAACATCAGTTCGTAGGTATCTGTAAAAACATGGGCGAACTCAATAGACCAGGCTGAGAACTGGTTGCAGTGTTATAAGCCTCAGCTTACAATAGCCTTCCCCAAAATAGTAATAGTCCCCCATTGTCCCTTTGACCCAAGAAACTGATTTCGATACGCTGTTGCCATGTCACAAAGCTTAATAACATTTTCTTCGCTAAAAATGTGTAGGTACAGAATATTTTAATATGCTGGCCACGTCCGTTGCAATATCCGTAGAGTATTGACGGCCGCGGTCTCGTTCACGGGTACATTATTGGGTACATTAATCAAATGGTATCTTCTTCATACATCAACACTTTTTATTTTCTTAGAAAAATTGAGTTTGTAATTAAGGTCAGGTTGTAGCGCCAATTACGTAAACTTGTTTTGATGAATAATAGGATTGACATTTGAGACTGGCTTTTGCCGGCCACTTCATTATGCATTGCTGCGCGCTGCGCAAACGAAGTTAGATCCTATTTTCATTTTAATAATATGAAATTAAAGTGAATAACAATTTTTAACACGATCTATAATAGATACTAATTCTTGTGCCTGTGGTTTGTCAGATTTCCCTTAAAATATGGGTCAATCTCAAAAGTTAGAGATGATTTAAAAAAAAAATGTTACATACATTTTTGTTACTTTTTACTTGCGTATCTATATGATTGACCTATAAACAGTATTTTAAAAATGGAAACCATGCATGAAACGTCATGAGTTGAAAAATAAGAAAGTGTATGCCCATGGAGTGGAATTGTGTCCACGGAGCTTGGCATGGAGTCGATTTTTGCCCACGGAGTAGAGTTTTGTCAGAAGATATTGACGAATAAACTAATAGAAAACCAACATTATAGATACGAAATCATTTATTATCATTAGGAACAACAGTAATATAGCCTAGGAACATAATTGAGATCACGTTTCTTTCAAAAATCCCAATAAAACTTATAATCAACTTTGTTGAACAAATAATAAAAAAATATTATCATCCTAATCATAACTTTCAATTGTATTGAGATGTTTTTCATAAGGCACATCCCGAGGCATTTCAGTATTTATCTCTGCATAATCAAATGTCATGTCATCACTTTTATCGTAAACAAATCTTCATAGCCGGTCCTGCAACTTCAATGTCGCTATCGTCGCTAAAAAAAAATACTTTGCGTCTAAGATGCTTAAAAGCCATATTTTTACCACTACAAATCAAAACATTATTTAAATTTTTCGAGCAATTCCTTCAACCGATCCTGCATCTTCGCTTTTGCTACTATCACAAAGGCGTATTATTCGGCGTCTAGGTCGCTTGTTAACCATCTCAGGTGAAAAATCCTCTTCAGTTTGTTAAAACACTGCATAAGAAACCTCAAATCCCTTAGTCGCCTCTTACGACCCCCACAATTACAAAAATACTTTAAATATTCAAATTATTTATAATAATAAACAAGATACTCTTACCAACAATTTCTATTCCATGGACGCTTTTTCCACTCCGTGGACAAGTCGTGACCACGGAGTGGAGGTACATGGAGTGGAGATTTTTGAATATTTACCCGCGTGACATAACAAGCTTTTACATTTGAAGGTTAGAAAGTAGAAATTCATAGAGATATCCAATTAGCGCATACTTTTTAATTATCAATCGATAGGAATACTTACCGGTTAATTCTTAGAATTAGCCCACGGAGTTGTTAAATTATGCTTTCTAATTTCAAATACTTTTAAATAAATCTACAAAACAAAATACTATCACAGCTGATGCACTGACACTACTTTTTCAAACTGACAGTTACAGTGTTGGCAATATAGGGATACGTTTATTTACTAAAATTTCAAAATGTAATTTTTTCCCGACTTTAAATGTTTGAAAACATATCGTCCACGGAGTAGTAAAAAATCTTGCCGGTGAGATTAAAGTCGAAACTTAGGTACAGTATTAGGTATTATTAAAGAGAAAATTGCGTAAAAGCAATCCTTTATGTTTAAAGCTATATTCAGATTAGCAAAAAATAGCGAGTTTTTAAGGGAACTCTAATAATAAACATATTTTGTTTATAAAATCGTAGTTGTGACAGGGCACGGAGTGGAGTTTCCACTTCTAAAAAATAATAACAAAATTCGACTTTTTGTTTCTACCTATTTTTTATCATAGATAATGTTAAAATACATATGTAAGTTGACATTAAATAAAAAAGTTCTCCTATAAAGTAATAATCTTAGTCGTAATGCATGTGTAACAGTTTTGCTGCTTAATTTTGAGATTGACCCATATACAGTTTCAATGCTAGGATTATTTTAAGATTTGTATGTCACTCTTTGTCTACTGTAACTTTGAAATTGTACATTTTAACGAAAAACTGACAAAACCTAGAGATTGTTTATTAAATCGTGTTTAAAAATAATAATTGACTTCAATAAAATAATCATACTTCTTTTATTTGGAGTTTAATATCCTCTTAAGGGGTTGAGTTTTAAAAACCCTTTATTAGTTCACCACTGTCTATCGGTCGGTCACAGAACTGTTTTATAGTAGTAGATAACCTTCGGTTTCATTTGGAGGTAAAATAAAAAGGAACCGAGGTATAATTTTCAATCTTTAAGCACAATCGGAAAGAGCGAGTATTATGTTTCTTTGTAACACAATAAGGTTGTCGTTCAGAACTTTATGTATTTGGGTCCTTCACCTATTGATGTTTATAAAACCGATCTCACTAAATAGACACTTCGAGAGTTTTAATTATTTTTATAATGTAGGTACCGACGAGCTTGCATGAAAGGACTAATGAATGTGGAGGAAGCTAGAGAGGTTTGTCAGGATCGTAGCAGGTGGCGTTCCGTTGTCTTGTGAGAAACAGTATAAATGTATACCTATGTATGTACCTAATTTAAATCATGATGGAAAAGTAGCGTTAAAAATAAAAGTGTTTATAAAAAATAAAGCATAACCCTTATTTTCGGACATCATAGGCTCAGCGCACATCTAACGGAAATACGTTCGAGCAGTACTCATTGATAAAATGATAATAATTGAAACAGAGTTGAAACTAGCGTGCAAGAGATAACGCGAACAAACGTCACAGGCTATTTTCAACTTTATTTCAAATGACATTGAGTTCATTATTAATTTATCAATGAAAAATGCTCTATGGAGCTGGCTAGAGCCGGCTGGAGCGTGTTGTTCTAAGTCGGACATGATGGAATTGATTTTTCATTTTCAAAAATGTACTAGTCCCAGGTGAAAAGATTTATTTTTGTACTACTCAAAGGATAAAACCTTACCGACTAACGGACTGACTGATTTTCAGATAGTTGCTACAGAACAACCTTAACCGCTGAAGATATTCTATACAAAATCGACCCCTAAGGGGCTAAAACTAGTGTAACATCATTCTGATAACAACTTTTGTGAAATTAACAACTTTCATTCAAAACTTGATGGACGCAGTTTGATGAGACCAGCTACTGTGCTGAAGGGAGCGAAGTCAATTTGAATTTAAATTGTGAACCAACCAACCCCTATTTTCATTTCACGAACTCACAGTACTCCCCGTTGGGATGGCCAGAATGTTGTTTTGTCTTCTTCTATAGAGTCGATGGCATGCGCTTATCATTTTATTTTCGTAGCACTTCACAGATAGTACAATAGCACATGCAGGCACTACATTTAACGATCTCATGATGCTTCAATAGTACTGCAACATAAATAAGGTGGCTACGGCAAACGCGCCGTCCCGCTCGCACGCGCGCTCCGTTTGTATGTGCTTCTTGCTCGGCTCCCCTTAAGTTACCCTCAAAGTGCGGGGTAAAGTGTGGAATCTGAAGGTAGTGAGGGGCACGGCATAGCCATTTCGAATGGGGACTCCCCTTAATTGCTTTCTTTTTGATTATTTGCCGTCAAATCCAATATAATTATGCATATTCTGAACCGTAATAGGTAACTGCCTAAAAAGACCTACAACCTACTAAGTGTAATGACCTAAGTTACCCCATCCAAAGTAATAGAGCAATTTAAAAATACCATGTGTTCCCATAGCGTGCAAATTTCAAAGTGATCTACTATTCTATTCAATAATACCTTAATAACATTTCCAATTACTTTTCAGTTAAGTGAATTAAAAGAGTTCACCAATTAATAACACTCCGATAGTTTCGAGAAACACTGTACCTTAAACTACTTTTATGGAATAATGCATCGAACGATGCACTTGAATTTACAGAATGAAAGTTGAAAGCAGACTGACGATTTTTCTTGGAAGACTGTCATAAATATGTTAAGTGAACTTAGAGTTAACCTGTAGCAGGTTTTACTACAGTACCAGCAGTTAAAACTAAACACTAGACTGGTAGTTTTAGGTGGTGTGGTGATTTCCCTTCATAAGTACCTACTGTTCAGAGGATTGGAAGACCCTCTCGCTAATCCTCCGTATTTTCCCAAGCTGTGGGATACTGAACAGGCTAAGAAATTAACTAGAGAATTAAGTAATACGGTAAACAGTTGCATTACTTGGGGTGACAGTATGCATTATGAAATAAAAAAATACAAATTCTTTATTTGATTAAAATTGTGTGGTATACAAATGATTGAATCCCTGACTCCCAAAGTCGGAGAACCGTGTATTGGGAGGCAGTTCATTTCTCTGTTACAATAAGTAGGTATAAACCAACAACATTAATTAATTAGGTACTTACACTATTTTTAATTGATGAAGTTCCTAAGAGTCCTATAGTAAATAAGCAACAAAAATTCGGACTTTCCATATTTAAGTAAGCGCAATCATTCGAGCATTTCTATGAAAAGTCGAAATAATTTTTTGCTAATTTCCCTTATTGGTTCCTTTGGGAAAGTTGTTCAATATCATGCATGTATACTTGAACAATCACCCATTAAAGGTGTTGGTGCGTAAATTACATCCTGTAGATTACGCGAACTGAGTCTTAATTTATTTTCACGACCTTTTCATATAGTGAGAGTTAATTGTTACATTTGATGGTCTAGGACCTACACCATCAAATTGAACAACTTTAGTACCTAGTTATAAGATTGATGCAACAAAAAGGTTCATTTGAAGCGTTCCAATCTTTTAGTTTGGAAGCTTCTTTTAGCTCTCATCTAAATTAAAAACTGATACAGGTTTCTGGGAGAATCTTATTTACAACGGAACACCATCCGACGCATTTGAGTTTGGTTAGCTCAAAGCACAATTGCATATTTATGACCGTTTTCTTAGAAGATACGTCTTTACTAGAATAATAACATCACCAGCTTACTATACGTCTCACTGCAGGGCACAGGTCAGCCCAAAAAAAGGTTTTATGGACGTTAGTTAGTCCACCACGCGTGCCTAAGATGAATTGATAGACTTCACATACGCATCCGAATGTCTTCTCTAACGTTAGGTTCGTGCGTTAACGTCGTTCAGGTTTCGAAAAAACTAGTGGTATTACAATATGAGTCTTCTACAATTAACGTACTGTAATAACCTGAAATAAACGTTGGAAACTGATAAATAAAATTAGTTCCTGAACTCATTGTTAAGACAACGCATTCGATCAATGACCTTACTTCAGAAAACTCTTATGTTTCTTCTAAGAAAAGTACCGTTCAATTCTTATTATACTTAAAGCTCAAATATTTACGAAAATTGGCAAAATTCCGACCGAAACCGAGCCTGCAGGGAGGCAGAAATCGAAATTGCTTGTGGTTCTGAGAATTAATACCTAAATGCGTATTAAAGGTTTAATTTTTCGAAACTTCTCACTAATACATGGTGTGATTAGAGAACGTTGTGGTTTAACCCCTCGCACGTGTTTGTGGCGGATCCGTCCCAAAGACAATAACAATTCTATTGTCTGGAATGTCCACGTACGAGGGGTTAAAAGGGGATGTAGCGACAAAGACAAAGGTAGGTTTGGTCCAGTATTCCACTGTAGGTCAAAGGCCTACAATTAGGCAGGCTTTGAGGCATGTTAGAGGTTGATCTTGTTGTTAGAGTATTTTTAATAGCCTCGATAGATACCGCATCTAACTGCGACCCGGACCAACTGTTTAACACGCCTTTCGAAACAAGGGGCTCGAAATGAAATACCAGCATTGATATCTTAGTTCTGTATAAAAGGTCAATGAATACCAGTCATTATTCGATCGGCGTCGGCGTACCAGCGGAAGTTCGATGTCCCGTACCAGCGTTCGCGGCGGCGGCGTTAAGCGGAGAACGCGCACGTAAGGCCCGCATGCGGGGACCGTTTCTGAAAATTCGGAGAGCACGTAGACCTTCGTCTAAGGGCGCCTGCCTACATTTGAAACGAGAACATTCGTGCGCCAGCGGCCGTGTATCTGCGGTGAGTGTAAACTCTATTTACTAGGCAACAACGTTTCTACTCCTCCCAATCACCCGACCGCACGGCAGCCGAGAAGTCCGGTCGCCGCGGAATGTTGCAGCCTAGTAAGTAGAGTTAACAATAGTCAATAAAGATCAAAGCGGGCGGCAACAACCAGAAAGTTTTCACGTCGTCATCCGTGTGCAATATATCGTACAGTTATAATAACTGATAGTACTGTTGAAGTTCAAACTTCGGGACCTTTCGGGTTTGTTAATGTTGTTATTACCACAGAGTAAATTTCCTCCTCGAAAATTTTCGTAAAAGTTTCGTAGTATTTTTCTTTAGGTATAATTCCTTGTGTGACTACTGAACCGGTAAATTCGAAGGATATTACATCTATGCAAACACAAAACCTTTTCAAATGCGACATTCTGGACATCAAAAAGATTTGTACCTTACTATGAACAAAATATAAGATATTCTATGAATAACAAATGATTTTATTACCTACAGATGATTTTGCTATCTCTGACTATTACTTTACGGATGTATCCCATTGCAGTCCATTTCATGATACAAACAAGGCAGAACGAAATGTACCTACGTGAAACTAAGGCAATTCATGTTCAAATCAAATTCCGAAACCAATATTCAAATAGTATTGAGCGTATTCTCGAAAACATATCGAATATTCTTAAATAAAGAACCAGTGTCGTGAATAAAAATATTCAACCCTATTTGTGTGGTTCAAGTCACTGACTGGAGCGAGTATACCGCAGAATAATTTCTGTTAAACCTTCTATCACTATTGAAAAACGGCTAAGAGCGAGTCGAACTCACCCACGACAAAGCTAAGTAGTCATTGTAAAAGTAGTGACTGATGAGGAAATTGAGGAAGCCAGCCAGCCAGATACTCAGTAGGATAAATTTAGAGATAGCTTGAAACAAAACAACAGTGCGATCGAATCACGTTCAACGCCATCACTTTTGGCTTTGTTATAAGTCGTATTAACGTACTATTGGACCCACAGTAAAATTACACGCAACACATCAGACCAATAATTAGTCGCCTAACAAGTAATTATGCCGTGGTGGTCCAGTGGCGAGAAACCATGTCTGCCGTGCAGGAGGCGACCCGTCCAGGATGACTCGTGGCAACGAGTTTTTTAGAATTTACGTATAATTTGAAACACCACTGGCCATTCGGTGATGGAAAACATCGTTAGGAAACCTGCATACTTAAATTTCGTGGCATATATTGTACTCATATATGGCATATATTGTGGCGTATATTGGCTCACTCCCCGTCACATTAGACAGAGTTTCCATACTATTAGTGAAATGTGGATGTTAAGAGTTTTCAAAGCTTAAGTATGCATAAGTAAATTGTTTTAGTTTAGACCATTACACAATTACTGTACAAAATATACACAAAAACGTTGAATGGACTTGATAAAACGTTTTTTTATATATAAAAAAAAAACAAGTAACTAACTATTATAAGACGAATATGATGATACCTCTTTGACAACCAAAAGTCGAATAACATTTCTATCACACAACTAGCTGTTGCTCGCGGCTCCGTGTGCGTGGAACTTAAAAAACTATCCTTCTGTGTTAATACAGAATATTTTGTATCTGCGTGCCTTAATCCAAATCCGTTCAGCCGTTTATGCGTGATTGAGTGACAAACATCTAGACATCAAGACTGACACATTTATAATATTAGTGAGATTATTTTGCTAGTAGGGTGGTATAAATGTAAGATACAAGTAGATAACAATTTACTTTTCTGTCACGTCATCGCATTTTCGATATTCAGATTTGCGTTGCTGCTTATTGGAGCATTTTGAATTCGTGTGAAGGTTCGGTGGCTCGTGTATCAAAGAATCCCGACATGGGCATCCAGCCTAAACCACTGTAATGCGATCACTGTTTTTTAGTGTTCCGTACCAAAATTGGTAAATCGGAACACTTATGGAATCACCTCGATGTCTGTGCTTCCGTCCGTCTGTCCGTCCGTCTGTCACAGGCATTTTCCTCGGAGATCGTAAAACAAAGGAAGCTGAAACTTAGTACAGAATAACAATGAATGCTCCAATGACATCAATGAAATCAAAAAAGCTTAATGTTTCTATTGAGGGGCAGTTATGGGGGGCAGAAAGAGATAAAAAAATGTGTCTATCTACAATATCGTTTGGTATCAAATGAAAGCTTATAAAAAGAATAGGGGAAAGTGGGGGAATTACGAACACCTAAGGAAAATCTTAAATAAAAAGAAAAATAATCACGATAGTAAATTTGTATCACGTCATAATCATAGCAAATTTAAACAGTTATAACGTCTCCTAATCAACATTTTGAAATTTCAATAAATAAGGTAACTTTTTATTAAATTACTAAACCCTTTAGCGTGGGGTAATTCCGACTAGCGTGTGGTAATGCCGAACACTTAGAAAACAAATGACAATAAAAAAATAAATGACAATAACAGAAAACAAATGAAAATAACAGATAATAAACCATGCCTTAAATAATGCTATGAGATGATTGTTTTTCTACTTTGATAAATATTTACGCTATTAATCCATGTAATAGAGTACAGTCACATTTGGTTTACTTAAAAATTAGATGAAACCGAACGAAAATTTTCAAAGTCTTTTCTCATGAACTGCGTGCTCGGCCTCCGGCTTACAGTTGTCGTTCAGCACTAAGCGTGGAACGATTCATCGGAAGATACAAACGCGTAACATATTTTCTGTTTCTAACTGCCCTAAACACCATCGTCCGAAGTTACCCGGCGTTCGCAATTCCCCCACTCTCCCCTAGTCTAAAGTTATTTTTTTCGAATTTTTCTCAGAAATAATTTTTATATCGTCTCCGAACAACTGCTGTCCCCATCGACATTTCAAAAACTAGAGCCATGTAATAATATGTGAAAGAAATCATGAACATAAGAAATAAGGTTTAGACGGTAGGAAAATTATAAGTTGGAGATTTTCTAACTTGGATGGTTTTACCGAAAAATAACTACCAGTGTAAACTGATCTTCAATTACTATGAGCCCCTATACCTAATTAGTTAGTATCGTTTTATAGTGGTATCACCTACGAACCATGTGAAGCAACTGGCAGTACGGAACACTAATTGCCCGAGTCCCAACTCGCAATTTGTTTTTAAATTTGTCTCACAAAACATTGGTATCGGGACAACCCAGTTTCAAATTACCTAGTATACTAAACGCAAACCAGTCACCGACTCTCTGATCACAAAATATAATGTCAGTGTCTTTTGAAATTGGAAACCTCTCTCCCAGACCAACGAAAATTCCATCGAAGTAGGTATATAACAAAATATGAAACGAATAAAATTTTACACCCCGTATGTATATTTCTGATTACGTGGCGTGCGTGAAGCACTTGTTGGCGTACTAGTACTTCAAACGATCACCAAAGACAAGTTCCATCCGTTCAGGTCAATCTTTAGATGCATGGCCGTTTTAGCATAACATAGCATATGCTCACGACTATATTCCCCGAAGATAGTCGGAGATATTCTGAAACCTCAGAACATCCACGTTTCACAGTAGTACCGAAACCCGAAACTCTGTCCAGTGTGACGGTGGGTGAGCCCGTCGCCACTTATAATAGACAGTGGGTACAGTGGGTACATGCCTCGAAATTGAAACATGCAGGTTTCCCTCACGATGTTTTCCTTCACCGAAAAGCCAGTGGTGTTACAAATCGGACATAATTCCGAAAAACTCATTCGTACGAGTCGGCCTGGATGGGGATCGAACCAACGCCTCCTGCACGGCAGGCAAGGTTACTCGCCACTGGACTACTGTTACTTTAAATATTTGGTCCTGGGTAGATCTGTCGGTGTAGGTACCTAGGTCACAGGCCTTTCAAAATACTCAGTCACTTATTTGAATAATTTATCCATCTCGTTCTGTCTCGAGTATTTATCTTTACAATTAAATAAACAGTGGAATAAGCACTAATTTTCGTCGTATTTACAGGCCAACAAATTTTAATCTGTTTTAATTTTCTATGCGTTAAGTTAGCTCTGTACACGGTTCGAGGTTCGTTCCAGTCTTGCTTTCTAAAATTCAGTTAGCGTAATCTGTAGTTCTACTACAGACGAATCATCTCGCCGCTGAAGTGCCATATCACACAGGCTATTATTGAGCGTAGGTGTTGACGGAACGATATCGTCGCGATATCATCGGTGATATCACCGCGCCGCGATATTTCTGAGATAGGTACCTAAATCAGTGTCGCAGAATCGCGGCAATGTCGCAGCGATAACGCTGTGTCAATGCCTGTGCTTAAAAAATCAGACAATAAAAACAGTTTTGTTATTTTAACATCACTTACGGATTTGACCAAGTCTCTATTTTTATCATATTCCTGTGACATAATATATACCACTTGAAAATAAGGAGGATTTTTTAGCCCCCTTGAGTTGTTAGTAGTTATAATAAAATGTCTACGGTCACATCCTCGTGACCCGTGACACGTGAAATTACGTAACCACCGTGTATCCCTCGTACACCCTTTCGTAACGAATATAAAACTCAAACGTTGAAAGTTTGTTGGACCGAAATCTAGATTTGTTAGGGTTCCGTACCCACAGGGCGCCAACGGGACCCTATTTCAGGCCTACGCTGTCTATCCGTCCGTCTGTCTTAGCTCTAAACAGCTGCATCTTTTGAAACGTAATTGGTAATCGTAGCAAAGTGTAATCAAGCAAAAATATCTGCTGTTTCACACATTCACACACATTATGAAACAGCTGATTTTTTTTTCTTCGAATCAAAGTTGTTCCCCTAAAAATTTAGAAAGTGTTGAGAAATCGCGTATAGTATAATGTATTCTATATCCTTGTCTATTGTCATCATAATACAAGTTCAGGCTAGATTCTGGTACCTATTTTAAATGGGAATAGATAATTTGTATTAATTTGTTGGACGTTGTCATCCAAGATATTATTTTTTTATTTATTTATATTACCTTTAAATATTAATTTGATCAAAGATTCTAAATACTAATCCCAAAGGTCTGGATTCTAATCCTAGAACAGGAGCTTAGTCTGGTCTCGAAATTGACTTTATGAATCACGTCAAAATTAGGTTGTGGATCGCCCCTGGGTCAAGTCAAGCCACAGGGGATTGTTTGACGCCCACTTGGCAACTATTTTGGGGATTTTTTCTTATTTTCATAGAAACGCGTGTCAATAAATGCCCCCTAGTTTGCCCGTGGTTATTATGTGCCTGCAGTGAGATTTATTAAGGGGATATAATTCGGAGCGCTCTCCATACAAACGTACTATGGTGATATTTTCAATACTAACCAATTGAAGTCAATAAATGCAAAACAAATTAGAAACAAATCTCTATGCTTTTATGTAGTCAGATTTTCGTTAAAATATACAGTTTCAATGCTAGGATTAATTTAAAATTTGTATGTATTGTAATCTTTGAGGCACTGTAACTTTAAAACTATACAATTTAACGAAAATTTGCCTCCATACAAGCATA
This sequence comes from Agonopterix heracliana, assembly GCA_963693445.1. Classification (NCBI taxonomy): domain Eukaryota; kingdom Metazoa; phylum Arthropoda; class Insecta; order Lepidoptera; family Depressariidae; genus Agonopterix; species Agonopterix heracliana. Next base: position 1,302,726 of record OY856307.1, read on the forward strand.
GAGATTTGTTTCTAGATTGTTTCTGCAAAATGTTATTAACTTGAATTGGTTAGTATTGAAAATATCACCATAGTACGATTGTATGGCGCGCTCAGAATTATATCCTCTTAATTTTGCAGATGGGTTTTGAATCCATGACATGTTTTTTAAACATTTAATGGATTTCAAAGTTTTTGACATTTGAGGCATTATGTTAACATTCATATGTTTTTTGAGGGGCCACTAGCAAAGAAAATATATACTAACGTAAACCACTAGTTAATAGTAGTAAAGTTTGAAAGATACTTGTATTGAAACACAGTTAAACATGGTGTCAAATTAATTACACGTTATACATTTTAGAAGACTGATGCTTCATACAATCAAACTGAACAACTTTCACTGGAGACAACGAAAAAAACACCGTTTTTTTGTGATTTTATTGTGGCTGCATATTGAAAGTTGTTCAGTTTGATAGCCTGAAGGACACCCAAAAATGTGCTAAGCGTCGTGTGAAATATTAATTTATATTTGAACGTATTTTAATTACCTACAACAAATTACGCAGATAAGGTATCTAGTGACCAATTATTTTCTAGTTGTTACAGGTAATAGCACTCTAAAATATTCGGCGAAAGTGAAAACGGTGTTAACCCGTAAAACCGTGAAAAAATGGTCTCGCTTAGTGAGCATAATTAAGATTTTGCCTGTGAAATAAAAAGAAAAGCCTAAATATGAAATATTTAGGTATGACAAAATTATCAACATCATTTCAGTAGTTCTCGATATATTGCTGGTGAAACCACAGATTACTATAGTTACTAAAAGAATTTAATATAACTGTAATTATAACTTTCTTCTATATTATAAATTGTTTTTTTACTACCCATATACATACAGTGTGTAAGGGACAGCCCTCCGCAAACTGAGACGGTAAACTCAGACCGTCAAACTGATCAACTTTCAATATGGAGCCTACGAGGATGTATGGGACAACTGTTTTTTTTTCGCGTTTCCTGAGGTAGGCTCCATAGTCAAAGTTGATCAGATTGATGGTGTATATATTTTTATATTTAATATATTATAACTGTGTATATTTGTGAGGTTGCTTATACATTACATTATTAACCCAGATACTACTACCGTCCATTATATTATAACTTATAACGCCCAAATTTTTCAGGTAATTTGGAATTTTTATGTATTTTTTTGGGTTTATTATGCATTTATGTACTTAACAAACATTTATGTATAAACTAAAAATTTTCGAGAAATTTAGAAAAAAAAATAGTTTCAGTAGTATCCGAGTTAATTTATTAGTACTACCATAGATGATACTTCGTAACAGATATTACTTATTGCGGTACGCTCAAAAATGTATGTAATGAAGCTTGAATCAATGTTGTTATTACTTTGTATAACGTGCGACGTATGCGAGACGTTGCTGTCTGGCGCGAGTGGCAGAAATCAAACGAGTGCATAGCTTATGATGCGCCAGAGTGTACTCTTATCTCGGTACCCACGGTCCAGTGACGGTGCATAAAAAACAGAAAAAAATTAACATAAAGCTAGCGTCGCGAACAATTTTCAGTTATGTTTTTAATAACAGATATATGATAATTTGTGGATTGTACACCTCCAAATTGGCACACTAACGCACATTTGTGGTTGGCATAATTTGCAATCTGCCCTGCCCAATTTCCGCAAAAACTCGTTACATTAAATTTTTTATAACCTCAATTTAAATGTTACTTTTACAGTTCCTTTGTCTTCATGCTTTTTTCTTTCTGCTTTGTAATATTATGTAGAAAAGTTTAGTTTCAAGATCTTTAATTTTCTGATAAACTCTTTGTAGGTAAGAGGTACTCGTAACCAAACTCCAGTTAAAAAATAACGAACTTTTAAGGCTGATTTGTACATACTGTCAGTTGCAGAAACGCTCAATAGAGTTAATCCTCCATTAAATCTCTTTCTGCCGCTTTTTGACATGTTGACGTAGTAAAAGCTAGCAAGAGATTTAATGAACGATTAACTTTAATGAGCGTTTCTGCAAATAATACATACTCTCACTCATTTTTAGTACAGTTTTAGTAGCGTCCAAGATTAACGTCGCATATATCTTTCTGATAAATATGTTATTTTTGCTAATCAGAATTAGCTAGAAAGGTAAATAGTATTCTGCAATTTTTTTCGTCTTTGTATGGAATGAAGTACCATTAGAGTCATGGGGCATAAGGCCCATTTTGGTCACAGAGTTTGGTCGGTAGGATTGCAGTTTTAATATGGAACAGGATTTTTTTCGCTCTTTCAACCTTGAGAAAGTTGTTTAAAAAAAAAAAAAAAAAAAAAAAAAAAAATATAAACAAGCCTTTTCAACATCAATCAAAGAATTACTTGTGGAGGACATGTTTCTTTCTGAGAAACGGACAATCTGAAAAAGAGGCATTCTGCAAAAGACCTTTGCTACCAGATTGGAGCTGGAGGATGTGGCGCTGAAACCTCTTTGAATAGCGGTGTGTGTCAGAGTGTAACCTGCATTTACTGAACAAGAAATTCGGATGCGTTTGTGATGTCTACTTAGCATTGGACAGGTGTGGTGGAGTAACGTTCACACACCGTCCTTGAGGAGGCCTGTCCCCTGCAGTGGGACGTATCTGATGATAATAATGCATGTAAAAAATATTATTGCATATCATCACGAACATAGTAATGCAAAACGTCATTGACATGTTAAATAAATAATTTAGAATATACGTAAATTGGTGTACACACGGCGACACATCAAGCTACGCAAATCCTAAATAAGCTGGCGTCGCGTAGAGTAATGTATAACGTCGCGCGGCCAGCTTATGTTGGTTTTGCGTAGGTTGATATGTCGCCCGTGTGTACTTAAAATTATAAATTATTAAAAGTAAGTTAAAGTAAGTTATAGCCTATAGAATCCCACTGCAGGGAAAAGGCCTCCTCTCAAGAATAAGGGTGAGAGGGAGCGGGCCATACTCCACCACGCGGGACCAGTGCGTGTTGGTGGAGGCAAGGTAGTGGTCACTGGTCAACTTGCTGTCAGAGAAATTTCGAGCCGCCTCAATAGGCCTCTAACCTGGCTTAAAGAATAGTTACAACGACGGAACTATCCGAGACCAACTGCTTAACGTGCCTTCTGAAGCACGGAAACGCTCGAGATGAAATACCACTAAACGGTCACCCATCCAAAGACTGACCGGACCTGACGTTGCTTAACTTCGGTGATCGTTTCCAATACCGAAGCTCCACTACGCCGACGAGCGCTTCGAAGAGATTGAAAGAAAAAATTAAAATAAAAATTTATAATGATTATGAGTTAGTACCTTCTAAATTGAAAACAAAGTTTGTTTTGAAGTTTGGAGTGGATTACTAATTGGAAACATAATCAAAATAAATAATTACTTGTTTACTTTTTAATTAATTATTTATCAATATTTCTGATCCCATGCTCTTTGTAACCTTCTCATTATTATTGTAAATAAAAAACAAATAGAATGTTTATCTTACGTTAGGTACCTAAATGTTTGATCAGATTTTTTTTTATCATCATCACCATCAAAGTACCCACCTGTAATATTTCCTCGACGGAAGCCTTACTGACATTCACCAGCCCCAACATCTTGGACCAATGTCGAGGCAGTTTCATCGCACCACTTTTCAAATTCTGCAAATTCCTCAAACGTTTTGATTGGCTAGACGAATTCATCACAATAGCCTTCTCTTCACAGCAACAAATAAAAAATAAATAGTATTTTTTTTCACTTATTTCACTTCTAACATAAACTTGGGTGAAGGAATGGAACGCGTAGCACCGACGGCTACATGTCTCCAACTGAGGACTACGGGTCTACGAGATGGCTACGGCGTAGCGGCTTAGCGTGAAATTGCGTTAGGATGTTATTGCGACGGTATAAAGGCTATTTTCGGATGAACAGGACCGGGGATTTAATAAATGTGGGTACAGAATAATATTGACTCTTTCATAGACATTAATTGAATTAATTACAAAATAAAATATTAAAGATAGACCTGTATTTTTAGCTGACTGTGCCAGAAGGAGGGTTATGTTTTTCGAGTGTATGTATGTATTATGTTTGTATATACAAGGTGTTACAAAAGTAAAAATAAATATTATAAAAATATAAAAATTTCAAAATTGCAAATTCTGGAAAAATGTATAGATCGATTGAGCTCTGTCTGTAGGTAACTAATTCGTAGAGCAGAGTAAGGGTTGAACTACACATGGCCGCACACGATCGCATTTTTCCGTCGCTCCATCCTTTTCTTTGCTAGAGCATATAAGATAGACGGAACGCGATCGCACGCGGCGTTCTGTTCCGTGCTGTTCCGTTCCGTCTATCTTATATGCTCTACCAAATGACGTTCCTGAGTGAGCGATCGCGTGCGGCCATGTGTAGTTCAACCCTAAGACCCTAAGTGACAGGGTCCTTCTTAATATGCTGACACAGACTGTCAAACTGAACCACTTTCACTGTAAAGGCCTCCGCACATTGCAGCGATATTATCAAGCGATATTATCGACAGCTATATCGCGACACCTTACAAACTGCAGCGATTCCGCGATTCGCGTCACGCATGCGCCCACCACTGAATGTAGTCGAAAGAGATTGCGTCAGGTTGCGATAATATCGCGGCAGTGTGTGGGATCGAGCGCGTCCCCATACAAAATGTACTGAGAACAATTATCGCAAAATCGCAGCGATATTATCGCTCGATAATATCGCGGCAGTGTGTAGGATCAAGCGAGTTCCCATACAAAATGTACTGGAAACAATTATCCCAAAATCGCAGCGATATTATCGCTCGATAAAATCACTGCAATGTGCGGAAGCCTTAACACCGACATAGAAACCGCGAAAATAATCAAAACTGCAAACCTGCTTGAACCAAATCTATGGGAAAGCTCTTTTTTCCCTGATTTCGATGTTGGTGATTTAGAGAAGGTGTCAAATATTAAGAAGGACCCTGTATACAGTATTGAAGCTGTTAACACTTAGGCACACGTTTAGTAATTTAAATAATTATTTAGTTAATATTAAGCTTCGTTTATAGTAGCACCAGATGGCGCCACGGGCTTGAGAGATAATTGTTTCAAAAAGTACTCATACGTTTCAATCACGGACATTATAACACAATTATATCTATTGCGGTTCCGGGTTCGAATCCGCTCGCACGACATCATTTACCAGTTCTTCTATCTTATACAATATACGTTTTTCCTGTGACTTTCTAGGGGATCGATAGATGGCGCTACGGTCTGCGCGAATATGGTCAACTTTTCAAAATGTGTTTCTTTAAAGTTATAAAGATTAAAAGATGATCAGAAAGATCCCAACGCATCATCGTCATCGTATGCGTGGACTTTAAAAAAATATGTGTTAATACAGAACATCTTCTATCTGCATGCTAAATTCCATCCAAATCTGTTCTGCCGTTTATGCGTGATTGAGTTATAAACATCCAAACATCGTCACAAACTTTAGCATTGATAATATTATTATGTTATATTATATACTTTGACTACTTATATGAGGACTGGTAACGCGTGTAATTCTACTAACAAACATTTCTTCCACTTTTTGCGGGGGGCGAGGTAACATGCAATCCGCACCTTTGGATTTTATTCCCCATAACTTTAGATTCTAATTTTGAATGTTAAAAATCATGAAAAGTAGTCTCGTGTGAACCCCAAACGTTCTAAGTTCGAAATTATTGTATCGCAATTATAGGCTGTCTCGTTTAGTGATAAGGTATAAAATTTAATGTAAATGCACATGACCAATTGATCTTATACCGTGGGAAATGCTACGCAAGGCGAGTCCTTATAATAAATAGTCAAAGATTATGTATTATTAAGTGATATGAATCATTTTATTCGAAAAATTTAAACTACCTATATTTACGTCTGACATTCCTTTCCTTTTAAAAAAAGGCAGGCTCGTTCTGGAAATTATTTTGACATGATCTTGCACACTTCTCTATGGAGCTATAAAACAGCCATCTGTTGAGTTTTTTCGAAAGTACATTATAAAAAGAAAAAAAAAAACGCTTATTGATACCGCCGCAGATACAACTTACTGAATAGAAGATTTATACGATTCTTTATTTCACAATTTTCATTTGCCTAAGCTCAGAAACCTATTACGTGCTACAAACCTTGTAAGTACTAAAATAATTATATTAAGGTTAATATTCATTCAATACAAGTAGGCTTTTGTCGGCGACTTCGTCCACAAATCAAATTCGATTCGAATCTCGCCCTAGAGTGCGATTTTTGAATCTCATTCGGTGAGCTCAGCAGTTGAAAATGTCAAAATTACTATGGAGATATGCATTTTTCTACTGCTGATTTGACATTCAAGAATCGGTCTCCTGTAGTATGATTTTTGAAAGTCAAATCAGCAGTAGAAAGATGCGTACCTATCTCCATAGTAATTTTGACATTTTCAAATGCTGAGCTCACCGAATGAGATTCAAAAATCGCTCTCCAGGAGTGCGATTTTTGAATGTCATACGTCGAACTCAGCAGTAGCAAATGTCAAAATTACTATGAAGATATGCTGATTTTTAATGCTGATTTGACTCTCAAAAATCATACTCCAGCAGTGCGATTTTTGGGAGTCAAATCAGCAGTAGAAAGATGCGTATCTCCATAGTAATTTTGACATTTTCAACTGCTGAGCTCACCGAATGAGATTCAAAAATCGCTCTCCTGTACACTCCCGAAATCATTATGAAACATTTTTTGATTACCCTTCCTGTGAAAACCAAAACTGCCCCAAAATTGAAATTAAGCTTTTTTTTAACTGCATTTATGTAGTTAGGTCATTAACAGATATTGCTATTTACAAAGTTTCAGTTTTCTATGTCTAAAGTAAGTCAAAAGGTAACATTATACTTACAAAACACGATTCACGAGGGTATTTTGGCACCAACTTTAATGTATGGAAGCGAGAGTTGGGTATGGCAGAAGAAGCATGAATCTAGAATACATGCTGTTGAAATGCGCTCCCTGCGTAGTATGTGTGGTGTGACTTTAAAGGACCGGTTACGGAATAGTGTGATTAGAGAAAGATGTGGTCTGAAAGAAGATGTAGTGACAAGGATTGAAAAGGGAATGTTGATGTGGTTTGGCCATGTGGAAAGAATGAGCCAAAGTAGGCTGACTTATGAAATTTACAAGGCAAGTGTGAATGGAATGGTTGAAAGGGGTCGCCCTAGGCGCACGTACCTGACCAAATAGGATGCGTACTGAAGAAAGGCCAAATAAAATGTACCCGGAACCGACGAGCTTGTATGAAGAGACTTATGAATGTTGAGGAGGCGAAAGATGTGTGTCAGAATCGTAGCATGTGGCGATCTATTGTCTCTGCCTACCCCAGTAGTGGGACATAGGCGTGAGCATATGTATGTATGTATACTTACAAAACATTCAATGTAAGCTGACAAAATACAGCCAGCATCCCACCCGCATGCGGATCTACATGAAAACGCATGTGACAGACACTAATTGTTACCCAATTTGTATTTTTAGTCTAAGATCTGCTTTGTTTTTTTTTAAGTTCTGTTTCTATCAGCGGAGACCTGTAATTGGCTTTCTGTTAGCCATCCATACTTGTATTGTGTCAACAGCTTTGGTCTTCCAAATAAACTAAAATAAAATAAAATAAAACTAAAGAGTTTTGTTTTGCTTTGTTAGAAGACGTCCCAATACCTGGGTATTTTTACCCGACTACATCAGAAGAAGGGTAAGTTTTTCAGTAATGCCTTTAATATACTTACAGACATTACATATATTTATTTACTTTTTAAATAATAGCACACAGTGTTGTTATTCCTCTACACATAGTAAAACATTTTAAAACAATTAAAATCGCTTATTTAACTTCAAATTGAACCCGACTTTTTAACAAGACAAGAGATCAAATAAAATCAAAATAAATTATAGACCTACTTTATAAAATTTTGTGTATAATTTGCAAATTGAACTGCATAGCTTGAAAGCTTCAGCTATCAAGTGTAATAGCTAAGTGAAAAAAGACTAACCTCTTCAAGCTTCACAGTAGGCAAGGGGAAGCTGGGAAATGTCTGAGCACGTCGAAAAATCCACATTTTCTAGAAAACACATCAGTGCGTATTTACACACACACATGAACTCTTTCACAGGCTGCTTCAATATTCACACTATGTTTGTCAGTAATAATTTCAAAAAATTCTCATTTCATAATCGAGAATGAAACAGGCAATCGAGTTCGAAATCAGATTACAAATGTTTCGGTCTATTAACGTTCCGATAAACCATAATTATTAAGAGATAACATGAAAGCTTATTTGGAATCGACCACAGCTTCAGTTATCAATTGTAATCAAAATACAGCATTAGTCCATTACCTCTATTTACAGGCTTCATTGTTATCTAAAGCCGTGTTCACAATCAGGGCGGAAATTAAGTTGATATCACGATACGATAAGTGGCATAAGCGAAAGCGATTTTAGTTTATCTCGTGGTTTGCAACTGATGTACATTCGGTCTATGAAAACTTCAATCATTCTTAGAACTTTGTCATACTACATACATACATAAGCTCACGCCATTGTCCATGGGGGTAGAAAGAGACCACGGACCACACACGCTACGAATCTGACACACTTCTTTAGCTTTATTCAGATTCATACATCTTCTCCTGCACATCCGTCGAGTGAGGGTGCTACGCACTTGCTCTTTTCGGAAAAGATTATCGATTTGATCATGGTACTATGTTTTCATCGGACGGCCTCTCTACACTTCTACTCATCTTTGCTTGATATATTTCATTCGTAAGTCTTCTTACATTCATTCTCTCTACATGACTACCATCAAATCATACCCCTCACGACATCAGTGGTTGGTTTGCATGCTACGATATGAGTAGTAAAGACAGAAACACCAATCGACAAGTAATGAGTTTAATGAGATAAATTTAAAAGTAATCAACGTTTTCCTAAGTCGACCGTTACTCCGATTATCGTGAAACTGAAATATTGTCGATGTTTTAAGCTACAGTATGGTAATTATTGTACTCTGTGTTTTAAGCATTTTCCCCTAGACAAAATCCTTGTCGCCTTTTCCGACGCAGCGCTACAATTAAGTAGGTACTTTTATTTTTTCATTGGCCTCACTTTCAATTCAATTCAAATTTATAAAATACATTATTTGTCATGAAGACAAAAAAACTAAACTTTTTTTTGGACATCAAACTAGGAAATTTCACGCTATATCCACACTCGCGTGTACTCACTATAACCTCACCCAAACACACACATGCATAACTTGATTACGCTAACAAGCTCCTCTTCGCCCCTCCTCCCCTCTTCATATATAAAGTCAAAGTGTAGCGAAATCTTACAGGTGGCTTCTGGTTTTAATATAGGTAATAAGTACCAGGACAAACTGATCGGAACCATTCTAGTCAGATGCGTTACATACATAAAGGGGTGCTTCAGACTTTCAAACTGAACAACTCTCACTTTGATGGTCTGAAAAACCCCTTTAAATTAACACCCTGTTTATAAAATGATGTAAACTTAAATGCGTAACACACTTAAATGTCTATTCATACATCGTTTTATACTTAAATGGTGCTTCAGACCAGCAAATTAAACCAATTTTACTAGGTACTAGATCAACATCACAAAAATAATCTGCTGTTTCTTACATTTCTTGACGTTTTCTATGAAACAACAACATATTTTTTTGCAATTTCGATGTGATCAAGGTGTTGGTCTGAAGAACCCCTTAACGCATTTAAGTTCACACTCTGTAGTTGCATTGTCGTGTGAAATGACTCAACAATAATTTTTTAAAATCGATATTTAATAATGCGATGCATCAAAGCAATATAACACCATGGATCCTGATCGGGTAATAGACCTAGTTACAGTGCGACACATAAAAGAGTAGAAAAGGGTGACAGCAGGAACTAAATATTTTATTACGAATTCGGTATGTCAAGTTTTTTTTTGTCTTCATTTTTATATTTTTTACGGACAGAAGACATAATTTTAAGATACCTATTTCATTCTTATTGCGATTCATCGAGTTTATCAATATAAATTTAATTTTTAAATTATTTTGATCTGTAATCTCTAAGTGCAAAAATGGTGGAGAGAAAATAATTCGAACTCCATGGAGAAAAACTACATACAGCTGTATTTAAAAAAAATAAAACCTGCCTCCTCTTTCTAACTCTATGCTGGAAAAAGATACGGCAACATCAAATGTCAAATTCTGACATTGTGAAAGTATTTTTTTTTCTTAATGGCCGGTTATTTTAAGTTGAGTTTATGTTAACCAAGGAGTTCACAGGTATGCCAGTGACGTCACTGCACGGACCGAAAAACGACGTTATTTTATTAAAAATATCTGTAATCCATTCATTTTAAAATCTCTGACATAGAAAATATGATTATTGAGACAATTATCTCGAAATGGTTTTCAATTCAGCCCTCCAAAAAAAAACTTGACATACCGAATTGTAGGTCGGTCTTGCCAGCTTAGTGCGTTCACACACACTGACGGAGCGGCAGATGTCAGTCCATAGAACCACACCCAGTGCGTCAATGCGTCACCGTGTGTGCTTCTACGTGCGGTTTCGTACAACTCCTTGCTTCACAAATGTCGGACTGATGTCTGACGCCAATGCGTCATCGTGTTATAACGTACTAATGCGTGATTTTTACGTTCTTGCCTGGAGGCAGCGCCCTCATTTATTTTCTACTCTTTTATGTCGCACTGTAGGTACTTTAGATAATATTGAAATCGATTTTTTATCGATGTTCATCGGCTGCCGGAACGCGGATCCGTACGACGAAAACAATTGATTTCTATTGTGTCTGTATTTCCCGGCATACGACAGGTTAAGTGCGAGTTTTCCTTCACCGAATAGCAGCTTCGATAATCCCTGCAGCGCGCTACAACCAAACGAAGTATCGTCCTATTTTCAATATTAACCAATTTGAACTAAATGAAATATTCTAAACACCTAATTTGTGTCTGTATTTTATCAGATTTCCGTTAAAATACTGTATGCTGTAAGGGGATGAACAATGCTCTTCCATACAAAACTGCAATCTTACTTGACCTACATGTATGGGACAACCATTGCCACCTGGCCGCGGAACAAACTGCGGCGCGAAAAGCGATTTTTCAATACACTAAGCGTTGTGTCCCTACTTAATAGTGCATGCATAATTGCAAGCACGCAGCGGCGTGTAGGCAATGTATTGAAACGCAGTTCGTGACGCAGTTTGCCCTTTTTCGCGATTTCAACTTTGGTCGCATTTTGAAAGTTGTTCAGTTTGATGGTCTGATCATCCCTTTAAAGAACCGAAGAAATATTATAAAGAAGGACCCGGAAATCTAACAAAATACAGACACCGAGATAGAATTCCAGATAATTGGTTAATATTGAGAATGGAACGAATCATTGTTTGTTTGGAGCGCGCGCTGAAAGGATTATTGAAGGCACTGATTCGAAATCCCGCTCACTCGGACGTGCACAGTAGTTACCAATCTACCTCGGCTTTATATTTAAAGACTGTCCCTTAGGAATGAACTATATACTACATAAGTAGGTATGTCATCATGTTAATTTATGTTAAATATTTCATTAAAAGTTATAACTGGTTTTGGAAAGCTGAATAAGTTTAATTGCTGTAAGAATTTATGATTAAGTATAGCCACTGATTAGAATAGTTAGTCGAGTGACATAAAAGGAAATTATGTTGACTTCCATACCAAAACAAGGTAAACGCATCATTTCGGTGTTGGACCTTCGATTGACCACAAGTGTCGCACGATATTAATATCGAGAGTTTATGTGTGTGTGTATGTACAAAATTATTATGGAAGCAACGAAAAAGAATTAAAATTACTTAGTTTAATATTGATTTTGAGAGTTGGTGTAATATTTAATTATTTGCTCCAAGAAGCCGTTGCAATACATACGGCGACGACGACTGAATCTAACTTTTACTCCGGGAAGGGGTTTTATTATGATTTTCAATATACAGATTAAACAAATAAGGAGATCGTCGATATCGTCGGGCAACCAGGTTGGTTGAGGACACCTGGATGCGAGTGGCGCAATACCGAGGTGGATGGCACAACGGGGAGAAAGCTTATATCATGCAGTGGCTGAGTATGATGATAGTATCAACTTACCCTCAGTATCCTATAAGGGCTCTCTGCCAGCAGGCAGACCTCCCCCGAGTTGGTGCGTTCAGGCTGGCTGGGCAGCATGATCTGGAGCTCACCACCAGGGTCCACCTTCGTGCGAGGGTCGCGGCTGTGACCACTCAGAGTCCACACCCAGTCCTGGATGAAGATAACTTCAATTAGATCCCATGCGATATACTGGTGTCCTAATTAAATGTATAACGTACAAGCACCGCCCGCGGCTTGGTACGAATTTGACAAATCCAAGATTTGACAAAGAACCTAGTTTAACAAATCAAAAATTTGACGAGCGTTTGCAAAATCGAGCGACTTGATTGATTGACCGATTGCATTAATCCAAACAAAAGCCCTATATGTGGAACCCCATCTAAATCGGTGAGTCAGTCTAAGTGATCAGTGCCTAAGTGATGCGTGCACAGACAAACATTTTTTATTCTAATTTCCATTACGTATAACGTCTAAGCCCACCCAATAATTTTTTTGCTAATAGCTCCAATGTACGTACATCCACGCCTTTACAATTAATTTAATTTATTACTACATGTAATAGACCACCAAACTGAACAACATACGCTAAAGACCCAATAGTGAAATCACGACAAAAGTCAGCTATTTAGGGCCGAGTAGCCGGCGACTGAAGTTTTCTATAGAACAACTTTTTTCATGGTTTCGATGTTGACTCCTTTGTGATTTGTTCACTTTGATGGTCTGAAGCACCCTCTGAAATTATGTAATTCATTGAATTTAATACCAGGTATAAATGTTATTCTTTAATAATAAATGTAGGGAGGTAAAGCCCGACCAGAAAAATAAAAAACCTCGCCATTTTGCGGAAAATCAAAGGAACTAATATTTGTACTTGGAACACAGACATTTAAGGTTATAGTCGGTTGCAGCGCCCCCAAACCAGGTTTTTTATATTTCTTAGGTTAGGTTAGGTAAGTAGTTTTGACGAAAGTTTCTTATTGGTGCAGTCGATTCAAACTTGAACCCCAAGTTAAAAATGTAATCCCTCAGGCAAGCTTGACGCAGTTCTCAATGGCAAGAGTATTGAATATCAAGCTTTTCTAATAATTGTTGACCTTCGCCGAACGGCATCGTAGAAGTTAACGGCACGTGTAACTTTCATCCAAGGGAAAACTTTAAAAAATTACTCTTCTTAATTGAGTCGTAGAGGAAAGAAAATTGCTATTGAATTCGAAATTGTTGCATTGAAAATTGAATTGAATTGATCGGAAATTTAATTTTTCAAGCCATGTTAAATTAAACGGACGTATTGTTTCAATACATTGTTCATGCAGTAGCGAATTAGTGATACATGCTACCCGGAACACCCTCCGACGTGGTTTTAGAGTCTAAACAACTGACGTCATCAGAAAGCTATCTATGTGACCACATACGGCGGCTATCTTAAAGGCGAGGTTCATCATCATCATCATCTCAGCTGATGCACGTCCACTGCTGGACATAGGCCTCCTCTAAGGATCGCCATAACGATCGGTCCTGCGCTGCCCAAACAACTCTGCTGCAACTCAAATAGGTTGTATGGGCGTATTTTTATTATTTGTGGTTGGACAAGCGATGGTCGTTATGTTACACTTAGACCAGCGCTGGTCCTTTGTGTTCGCCCCAAGCTCACCCATATTTTACGCATACCTCCGGCTTATGGTATTTTCTTTTCATTCTCGGGAATGCAGGTATTCTCACAATGTTTTCCTTCACCAAATGATAAATACAACCGTACGTAATTCCGAAGAACTTAGTGGTACAGGCCAGGAATCGAACCGCCGTCTGATGACATGATTGAGGCGCAAGCTCTCTTCCGTATGAGCTATACGCTCTGTATTACTTAGTTCACCACGCGTGCCCAATGCGGATTGGTAGACTTCAACATGCACTTCGGAATTTCTTGTTCAGCGTATGCAGGTTTCCTCACGATGTTTTTCTTTGAATGCAGTTGGTGTTACCTACATAGGTACGTTAGAAAAACGGATTGGTACATTGTATGTCGACCGTGCGAACCCAAACCTACACCTTCTCCTGCACGCAAAATTACATAAGCACATCTCGTTCCTATCCTGTTTACGTATATCCTGAGTAAGTCTAAGTGATATAGTACAACGTCCACCTTACGATATCTTATAACTAGAGTCAGTGATGAACTTTTGGGGCATGGGTCTCGTTACTGCTTGATGTGTGTTATATGAATATTTTTTTAATAGTTTCTTACGTAGGTATTTCCTTGTATTAATTGGATTTTAATTAGTACTTTTTAGGATTTTCAGGCGGAAAAAAATATTAAAATTAAGAATAGAAATCTAGGAAGTTAACTGAAATTAAATCAATACGGTATAAGTATAAGTAACCACTGGATAGAAATAAACAAATTCAGTGGGCCTAGCATGCCACCCCCGAGAAAACGATAAAAGTGGAGACGTGTCTCGTCTCGTGTCTTTGTTACTTTGCGTAAGTATATTATGCGAAAGCGAGGTTGCATGATTAGTCCAGTAAAAATACGGGTCGAAAGGAAATAATTTATAATAAGCAATTTTTTTCGCTAGATCGTTTATACAAATGATATTAAGATACTTTATTAACGAATCCCACTAAATTTCGTATTTTTAATTTTTAGTACTAAAATGTAAATTTTTTATTTATAGTGTCAGATTTCTTTCTTTTTCCATTATTATTGTTTGTTTTAGGTTATGAGTTTACATATACTGTGTAAATTTTGTACTAAAATTGATTTTTTCGTAATTTCAACATATTTAAAAAAGAAGGTTCCTAGGTGATTTTTCGTTGGATTTACTTGTAATATAAAAGAATACAAATGAATTTAACAAATGGCATAAAAAAAAATTATATACTATTTTTTTCCAATTTTACATGATTTTTTTTTACTTTGCTTAATTATTTAATAAAATTTTTAGGGGGATTTTCAATCTAAATGATAACTAGAATTATAATCTAAAACATGAAAGAAAAAAACCGGCTATTATAAATTATTTACATTCGCCATACAAGCGACCCGTAACTTTACTGGAGTAGATGGTTTTGTGGTACCTATATTTGTCGTGCGTGGCGTCTGTACTGAATAGGTATAATATTAAAGTCAATTGTTTTGCCAGATTTAATACTTTGGCGATTAGATGGTAATGTAGAATGCTGATGATCTCATTTAGGGAGTCGCGTTGCAGGTGTTACTAGGCGGTCGCGTGTGTTGGGTGCCTGCTCTCCGACCTGACATAGGGCTCCACCATTTTGTAGTGCCTCAAGTGTGTGTTTATGTACTTATATTATAAACAATCTGTGAGGTCACCCAAAACGAACAACGTCAAGCATATTTGCTATTTATACTACAAATTGACCAAATCGGCAGCACTACGACTCACACTCAGCTTCTTACTCTCACTGAATCTTAGAACAGCTTTAGTAACGTCCAAGATATGTCGGATAGTACATCTATCTGATAAATAAATTAGATTTGCTCATCAGAATTGGCCAGAAAGCTAAATAGGAATCGGAAAATCCCGTCGTCCTTATTTGGAATGCGGTATAGAATAGAATAGACTATCGTCAGCCTATTAACGTCTCACTGCAGGGCACAGGCCTATCCTCAAGGTGTAGGGGCAGTACACCACGCGTGCCTAATGCGGATTGGTAGACTTCACATACGCATCGGAATTTCCTCTTCAGCGTAAGTAGGTTTTTTAGCGACGTTTTCCTTCACCTTGACCTAATTGAGAAGAACTACAGGAACAAAATAACAATACAAATCACGTGCTTCTTCTATAAGGTCCCTATAATGTAAACATAATTCCGAAAAGAAGCTAGTCATACGCCTTCTGCTCATTATTTTAGAGTTCAAAATTACATTCTCGTCACCGTTGAGCTGTATTCCCGATCGTTACATTTTTATCTCTTTTGGCAAATTGTTTCAAATGGAGACACGTACCGAACAATACAAAGTGGACTTAACGTACACTTTATTTGCTATTGCCAATAACTACTACTAGTATGTACAATTAATATAGGGATGCAAAATAGTTGTATCATATTACCTATGTCGTACAATTACTGTTGAGGAAAAATATTATTATATTATTTTTAAAATTAATGCTATCACGTTCTGAGTTTTCAGAATATCTCTGACCGGGGAATATAGTAGTGAGTCATGGTATGCTTAATGCTATCATTAATTATCATTATGCGCTATCAACAAAATTACTAATAATGTAATGTTATGCAATAACATCATCACTTTTGTTTTCATAATTGTTTAAGAGAAAAGTATGTAATAATAAACACACACAATATTCGAAGTTCCTAAGCACATACTTTCTTTCTGCTGCTACTGCTAAGGTATGGCGATCGTGGCGTAGTATTTACTTACAACAAACAAGTTGTCCAAATCCAAAATAAATTTAAATTTAGAGGAAAATGAGTATTTCTGGAAAATTTTGATATAAGCCAGGAGTTTTGCGAATCGGAGGACAAAATAAGAGAATAAATCCTACAAATCAGCAATAATTTCTTTTTGAATGATCTTTATATTAAGATTGGTGTACTACATGTACTCCATGCGTACTGCATACCGTATACTAAATGTGTACGTGCCCGGCACGTGCCTGTCATGCCAACAAATTATTTTCACAACTGTCCCTTCTGCTCTATAACATATTTCTAGCACGTGCACTTGGTGGAACAGCCTCTTAAAAATTACCCTCTTCTTCCAAGGCGGGTAACAAATTACCTTAAGTAGAAATGTTGGTATTTCATACGTGATGGTCTTAGGTATTGTCACTCGACTGAGGAGAAAACGGAAAAATGAAATAAATAAATGGGTCTTTTTACAGAATAACAATAAATATGTAACTTCTTTCGTTTAAAAACAAGTAAAATTGATAACTACTGAGACAAAAAAATTCGGTACCTAGTTCGGTAACAGATCGGGCCCAAAAGTTCGGTACCACCCAGTACCAAACTTTTGAGACTATTTTTGTCCGCTATGCCGTTGGTCTCGGCTACGGTGGTAGTAGTCTGAAATACTCTGACACCAGGGCTTGCTGCCCACACGATAAGAAGCTCACTAGGTAGCAAAACTGTATAACAATAGTTTCAAATTTTTAGCAAGGTTACTAGAAGGTTAACTCTGAAAAATGTGTACGTGCATTAGAGGTGGGCGCCGACCCGAAATTTGCCGGCGGCGGCGCGCCGGGTGAAATTGGTCGGCGTGGCGGCGCCGCGCCGCGGCGCGGGTGTTTATTTTGAAAAATTTACATTTTAGGTGTTAAATGTATTATCTAGAAGCTCCAGATACACAATAAGAAATGAAAAAAAAAATGTACTGATGTTAAATGTTTTTACAACTACAAACGCGATTTCTCAGCATTCAAAACCAATCCAGATGTAGAAAAAACAACGGGGTTCGTATTAGCAGGAATCGCTAGACTAATCCCGGCAAGTGTAGAAACTCCCGAGAACACATTCTTCTTATCTCGCCAATATAGGCAAGCACATCTCTCAAAGTCAAAGTCAAAATTTTTATTCAAAATAATATCACATAGATAACTTTCTGACGTCATTTTTGATTCTACCATCTCAAAATGTCAACTCCTTGACATCGAACTTAAGCTTGTTATCTTCGGCATTATTTCGAGAAATCTGATTCTGGAGATTGCTGCCGGCGCTGGCAACCAAATATAACGTCATTAGGAACCGGCGGCACTGAACGCCGGCAACAAAATGAACGATTGGCGTCGTCAACAGAGAGCCCATATAATGTTTTAGCCCAGTAACTAGTGCTGGCAGCCAACTTGACTGTCAGCGCCAGCAGCTAGCTCGGCAACCGGCGCCACCGGCACTGAACTCGGCAACCAGGGTGCTGCCGGTAGCTAGCTTGGCAACCAGCGCCGGCACTGATATGGATAACCAGCGCCGGCAACCAAATGAGCTACTGGCACCGTCAGCGGAGAGTAGCCCTTGTAAAGTATAGTTTAGGCCTGTAACTAGCGCCGGCAGCTAAATTGGCTGTCAGCGCCTGCAGCTATCTCGGCAACAGGCGCTGCCGGCATCTACCTCGGCATCCGGGGCGCTGCAGGCAGCTAGCTTGGCATGCCGGCACTGACCAGCGCCCGCAACCAAATGAGCTACTGGCGCCGTCAGCGGAGAGTAGGTAGCCCTTGTAAAGTTTAGTTTAGGCCTGTAACTAGCGCCGGCAGCCAAATTGGCTGTCAGCGCCGGCAGCTATCTCGGTAACAGGCGCTGCCGGCATCTACCTCGGCAACCGGGGCGCTGCTGGCAGCTAGGTAGGCAAGCAGCGCCGGCACTTATATGGATAACCAGCGCCGGCAAACAAATGAGCGACTGGCGCCGTCAGCGAAGAGCCCATGTAAAAGTACAGTTTAGCACGCCAACTAGCGCCGGCACACAGCAACCACGGACACCGGCGCCGTCGGCGCCTAACTCGGCGGCGGCGGCGGCACGGGTGAACCGGCGCGGCGGCGCCGCGCCGGCGCGGCGCCCACCTCTAACGTGCATTGACGGTAAGAAATGGGTTAAAATCGCAGTATGGATATTTATCATAATGTTTACCAAGAAAAGGCGAAGTAGATTAATTTTCTTATAGGTAGGTACTGGCAGCATCAGAAGGAGATAAGAAATAGGCACCCCAATTAATAATACAGGGTACTTCCTAATATACTGACACTTTTTTAAGGGGATGATCAAACCATACACACTGATCAAGTTTCTTTATGGGACCAACATCGAAATTACGACAAATATATCAGCCATCTCATACGTTTGGCTCGAGTTCCCTTTTAAGATTTCGATGTTGGTGCCATAGAGAAAGTTGTTCAGTTTGACGGTCTGATCATCCCCTTAAAAAAGTGTCAGCATATTAAGAAGTATTGTATTGAAGACGACCCGGTTGGTGTAATGGTTACCACGCCGGACTGCCAAACCAGGGTCCTGGGTTCGAATCCCGGTTCGGTCATGGATGTTATATGTTCGTGCCGTTGTTTTATGGTTTCCATAATAAAAGCTTTTAGTGCTTAGTTTGGGATCATGACAATGTATGTGCCTGTGAGCGTTATTTATTTATTTGTATGGAATATAATTTATTTCAAACTTTTTTTTGTCCGTATGTGTTAGTAACAAAATTCACTACTATAAAGAGACAGAATAAGAAAGGAGTTGAAAAAATTAGCAAAAAATATTTTGGGCATTCATACTAAATGCAATCATGTGATCTGACTTTTGTATGAAAAGTTGAATTTTTTAATTGCTAATTTCTATTTGTTCCTTTGTGAAAAGTTGATCAGTGTCATAAATCACCCATTAAAGTAATGAAACTGTCATCCTAACACCCTGTATGTTCGGGTATCTATCTGAGTTGCTTCATCTCCTTGTGATGTTGTCTGTACAGCCAATCCCCGAGGTGTGCAAGCTACACCTAGCTATTAATCATAGGAGTCTATACCTAGAGTATAGCCTTTTATACAGGTTGTAACAAAACACCCTAGTCCAGCACATATTTTAGTTCGCGGGGAGATATTGGTTGAAAACCAATGTAACAGAAATCGCTATAAGTGATCCATACATAATTATTAAGAATTCTTCGATTTTCAAGGGGGGTGACGGATAAATGATCGTCCAAATCCCCCTTATAAATATAACTAGGGTATTTTGTTACACCCTGTATACTGTTGCAGTGTAAAAACTTAATCAGTACACCTAAGTTTACGACTGTAATTCCTTTGGGTGTAGTCAGAAATATGGTACGGACACTCCCTGTCTGCCACCATTTTTTTATCTCAACCCCGCTGGGCAGATGGAGACAAACACCAGCATTAACGTATGCTCACGACTATATTCCCCGAGGGAATAGTCAGAGATATTCTGAAACCTCAGAACATCCACTTTTCACTATGTATACCGGAACTCTGTCCAGTGTGACGGGGAGTGAGCCCGTCACCACTTCTAATGGACAGTGGGATACGTGCCTCGGAATTAAAACATGCAGGTTTCCTCACGATGTTTTCCTTCGCCGAAAAGCCAGTGTTGTAACAAATCGTGCATAAATTCAGAAATAATATTCTGTTCGAATATATTTTTCTTTGGCAGTATATTCCTTTCATTTGCACCTCGTATCGTACATGCTTGCCTCTTTTTGTCAGTTTTTCCTATTTGTATGAAACTTAGAGAATGTATGAAAATGAAATGACAGCTAGGTTCATAGACGTTTAGTACATTGATATCGTTGGCTAGGTTGTTGTCTACGGTGTGGAAATAGGGTAGGTACCTAATACCCTACAGTCATAAAAAATAGCTTTGGATAAGTTCTTGCTTTCCCCATAATATACAACGTTGACTCTATCAGAGACTGCTATGACAAAAATAACTTGAGTCGTAGCTACTGATGTTGATAGTTTTATACAATTTATTATCCAAAGTGCTTGTTAAAGGAACGGCAGAAAATTGAGTAAAAACGTTAAATAGAATAAGAATTACCTCCATATTGCAGTAAACCTTTTTAGAGTTACCTACGTAAATGGTGTAAACCCCTTTTGTAGACTCCGTTGTCTATTTGTTTTTGTAGTCTGCATGCTGCATATCACAGCTGATTTTCACAGTTAAGTAACTACTAAAATATAGTTATTATGAAAGAAGCTGTGAGGATAATTTGTAAAAGTAGTTTAGTTTGATGGGTAGAAAGTGGTCGCGTTTAGTGATAAGGTATACAATTGTATGTAAATGCGTAAGATTGTTTGATCTTACACGTTGGCAGAGGAGAAATGCTAAGGCGAGGCGCCCCTATGTAAATTGTCTAAGGATAAGTAGAATTTTATTTTGCGAATTTCCCTTATGTTCCTTTGGGAAAGTTGTTCAGTACCATGAGTACAATCACCCATTAAAGTTATGCCACCACAGAGAAATTACACGCTCCCCAATGCAACCGTCTATCCGCTAACACCCAGTATAGCAAGTAAAGTCTGACCAGAGAAAAATGAAACACCTCGCGGCACATAGGTACATTAAACAATACCTACGGAATACTCTAAGCTTGGGTTTCTCTCAGTATTGACGGATTTTTTGTCTCAAATGGGATTTTCCATAACAAGCTGATAGCATTATCTAATCATCCCGTTTCACCCATAATGATTTTATAAAAGAATTTAGACGTTAAAAGCTTTGCATTAGGTATGATATTGTTTACTAAAGATGAATCTCATGAATTTCTTACTAGCTTATCTCCCTGAGTTCACGTAGAGTCCAGAATTGGAGACGCATCTATACTACCTAAGTACACTAATCTACCTAGGTACATTTAATATACATAGGTACCTACACGATATCTACCCTACGCCCACGGCATGGCGGCGTGTTATAGCGCTATCGCGCCCTAGTCCTCTGTGCCCTAGCTCTCTTTCTTTTTGCGCGCGAACGAACGATTTAGCAGGCGCGATAAAACGTTTATCTAGGCACCATGCAGTGGATGCAAGTATATTATATGGAATAGCTAATTTTTGAGAAAGTTGTTTAGTTTGATGGTCTTATCATCACCTTTAAAATTATAACCTATTAACTCTATTAACCTATTAAAAAGGACCCTGTACAGGAAACGTTATTGGAGTGATCACACCTGCCTTACAATATGTCATGTATTTTCCACAAAACATTCATATTTTATTTAGTCTGTTACGCAAACTTCACAAAAAATTAGGGTAGAGTTATCTGTTAGTATTTGTAAAGATGAAACGGAACAAAGACGGGGTCGCTCACTTAAGGCCGCATAAAAAGGCTGAAAGAGCAATCCAGAGAGCCATGCTCGGAGTTTTCCTGTGAGATCGAATGAGAAACGAAAAGATTCGCAGAAGAATTAGAGTAGCCGACATAGCCACTAAAGTGGCAATGGGCGGTGCACATTGATCGCAGAACCGATGGTCTACTGAGCCGATGAGTTCTCGAGTGGCGACCACGTACCCGAAAACACAGCGTGGGTAGGCCCCTAAAAAGAGGATAGACGACCTGGTGAAGGCGGCTGGAAGCCGTTGGATGAGGGCAGCGCAGGACCGGTTGTTGTAGCGTTCCTTGTGGGAAGCCTATGCCCAGCAGTGAACGTCTATCGGCTGAGATGATGATTTTAAAGATAGGTAGGTTTTATAAGTCACACTATCCCATTTAAAACTCTATTAAACATGGTACAACGCGAGATAAGTTTTATTCTTTGTCTGTCACCACGGACGCGTGCTAGACTTGTGCTAGCAACCGTTTCTTGTTGTTTGTTTGTACTTAGAGCGGAAAACATTTAATCAACATGTCAGAGACTCCCACGGTGATGTCACGATGTATATGGACCGTAACAAAATAGATACATATAGTGGTAACATGAAAATATTTGTTCTTACTGAACATAAATCTTGAGAGATTATATTTTAAGTAATTTTCTTTACACTAATAATATGATCGCTTTATAAATACCTACATACTGCTGAAATTTTACACGGATAGCACTACCACAGAACAGGAAACTAGTAGAAATAGCATGAGGAACAATGACATTCTAAATATACACAGACGACAATTTAGTTCGAGAACTGGGCAAAGAACAAACAAAAAACGAATTAAAATTAATGTTTGAATTGAACATTGAATGCAAACATGTCCTTATGTCTTACGACTGAATATTCATTCAATTGTCATAGCACAGAGTTTGCTTTATTCCATCACCTGGGTGATATCACCCGGGTGATCATAGGCCACTCAATTACTTCCGTAATTGACTTTTTGTGAACGAAATAAATGAACATGTACCATCTTTTTCGCGATTTTGAACTTGGCTCCATAGTGAAAGTTGTTCAGTTTGATTGTCCAAACCACCCCTTTAAATATTACAAGGGTATTTTGTTACATCCTGTAGATATAAGTATTATTTTGGTTTGCTGTGCAATTATATTGCATTGCATTGAATTCCGTTGTATTCTTATGCATGTACTTACGACTAAGCGCCTCTTGGCACGTATCGGGGCGCCATTGTAGTTGTGAGAGATGACTTGTACAGGGGGCGCCAAATCGGGGCCGGAGACGATGGCGGGACCTTGGGGGCGCTGCGGTGACTGCCTCACTGACCTTGACCCGAATATCCACATACTTGGCATTACATCTGAACCTGTAAAGAAAGAACATGCTTAACCGACACGAAACAAAGGAAGCATTGGATTCGTTCAAGATTGGACCATGGATTTATAACCATGGATCCATAACCTCAAGCATAGAAACACTAGAATGGGCCATGGCGGTCGGTTATGTTCAACCCATAAAGGTATTATACCTTACAGGAATAGAGCAACAAACATGAGTTGTCAAATGATACCATTTTTGGATGTTTTTTAGAGATTATTCGCAGGCAAAAATTCGAATACTGTCTATAATTCTGAGTCTAACGTGAAATTGTGGATAAATTAATGAAGTAGTGTCAGTATATTTCATAAAATTATCTATAATTTCACTTTAGATTCGCAATTATTCACGGAAACTGAATTGTAAAAATTAATAAGTGACTAAAAAACGGTTCTATTGCCTCGCGTCATGTATCTCTTACTATTATACAGTGGTGCCGCTAGGTACATCTTGCTCACTCAGCTGTCAGTTCCTCTATTCCTGGTATAATACCTTTATGGTTCAACCTTCTTTCGTACTTACTAAAAAGATTACCGATTGCCGGTTAGAAATTGTTGTAAGCTTAGATCAAAATAAAATTTTGATCTAAGGTTGTAAGGTACAAAATGACTGATATAAAAACCTAAGCTACCGCCGTAACGAAAAATATAAAAAAATTGTCTGAAATGTTAAAATTTAGAGGTACAACCGTTTTTTTTTCTATTTATTTATTTATTTATTTATTTATTTATTTATTTATTTATACTAAAAATACAAATACATTATCTTAACAGGTTTTCACCCAAATTGATAACATAATAACTTATTAATTAACTTGCCTTACTTAAATAATCTAAAGCGGCCTCTGTGAATTTTGTCAATGAACAATGGAATATATCAACCTCTTTTGATATTCCGTTTAGTATTCTGAGTGCGGTGGTTAATGGAGCGTACTTTAATATGTTGGTCCTGCACTTCGGCATCACAAACACCTGATCCCGGGGGCCTCTACGCATTCTCGTATCGGGGACGCGCAGTCCAATACTTTCCAGTATTTGCGGGTTATTAAGTATGCCGCGAAACACTTTAAAAACATATGTAGTGAGGGCAATGTTTCTTCTAACCTCCAGCTTGTAGTAACCGACCATACCTAGCACAAAGAGGGTTGGGTACATCAGAGGATAGAAAGGATAGACCCCATATTGTTTGAAGTACATGTACCTTATGTATTTGTTTTGAATTTTTTCGACCATAAGAGAATACTTGGTTTCGTGTGGGTTCCATATAACCGAACTAGTCTCAAGTCGGCTTCTTACCAGCGCACTGTATAAAGTTTTTACCATTGCCAAGCTTTGAAATTCTTTAGTCTGACGTAAAATGAATCCTAGATTTCTGAATGCCTTTTTGCATACTTCCGTAATATGAGTCCGAAAAGTGAAATCATTTGAAATGTGAACTCCTAAATCGCGGACTGAGGTAACCCTATTCAAGCCCACGCTGTCTATCTGATAGTTATAGGGGTATGGGTCTACTGCTCGTGTACAAGACATTACGTTACATTTGGATATGTTAAAAGAAAGTTTATTATGATTACTCCATAAAACTACTCTGTCTATGTCCGCCTGCAAGCGCTCACAGTCTGCTAAATCGTTTATCACCATGTATAGCTTGAGATCATCAGCAAATAGTAGGCAACCTGCGTTTTGAACCACTCTTGGCAGATCGTTAATCATTAGAATAAACTCTAACGGTCCCAAATTACTTCCCTGACTCACTCCTGAATGTGTTATGTATGTGTCCGATATGTGACCCGCATACTCTACATATTGCCTGCGATCGGTCAGGTAACTAACAAAAAAGTTAAGTAGAGCTGGGGTAAAGCCAGCAATTGCCAATTTTTCTAAAAGAATATCATTGTTTACCGTGTCGAACGCTTTTTTGTAGTCAAAATATGCGACGTCCACCTGACCACCCACACGTTCATCCAGAGCAGAAGCTGTGTTTTGCATAAAACACATAAGATTCGTATGCGTTCCACGGCCTGGTCGAAAGCCGTGTTGAGAGTCTGACAGTCCAGCATTTGTCTGAGAGAAAATTGACGCGTATAGAATAGACTCGAAAACTTTTGCAAACGTTGAAAGTATAGCCACGGGTCTATACCCCGTTATGTCAGAACCGGAGCCACCTTTAGGTACTGGCGTTACTCGCGTAATCTTCCACTGCTCGGGATACGTTGCTGTGTTCAAACATATGTTGAATAAATGTAGGAGCGGGTGTGCTAGAACCGACGCACAGTCTTTTACTATAAACGGTGGTATGCCATCCGGACCTGTAGATTTCTTGGGCTTGAGACGGGCTAGAGCGAGCCTAACATCATGCAGTGAGACGCCAGGTACGTGAACACGCTCAGCAGTAGCTTCGCCTGCAGCTGCCGCTGACTTCGCGTCGAGGCGCGGGGGATCCGACTCGTACACCGACTGAAAGTACTCAGCAAATGCCCCTGCACACTCGGGTTCCGTCAATTCTCTGCCGTCTTTGATGATACGAGTTGTACTTCGCTTCGCTCGTTTGTTTTTTACGTAAGCCCAGAAAGCCTTCGGATCCTTAATAACCTGATCTGTGACACGCGCTTTAAAACTATCATATGCGGTATGTACTTTATCTTTTACTAGCTTCCTAAAATACGAGAATAAGTTATATGCTTTCTGAGATCCATGAATTTTATACGCTTTATGCCATTTAGATTTCTGCCTTATATCGCTTATAATTTCGGCAGTGTACCATTCGGGGTAGGAATATGCACTCTGTATGGTTCCACTTCGCTTTTTAGGAGTACAGCTATTTATCATACTATTTAGAGTGTCATAAAAAATACTAATCGCCTCCTGGACACTATTAGTTTCGTACAATGGGTTCCAATCTACAGTGCTTAAAGATGTATAAAGAGCGTTAAAATTACATTTGTAGAAATTCCACTTAAAAGGCTTTTCATTACTATCTGAGGCCGAATTCGAGTGTCGTTTTCGCAACACTGGAATGCGTGTGTTACGGGTGCAACGCACACATAGTGGTGGGTGGTGCGGATCTACCGGGACCAAACATTCGTGCTCCTCACATACAGATACTTCGTAATTAGTTAAATTTGTAAGTACTAAATCCAAAATCCGATTATTGTGATTAGTTACCTCGTTACATTGACGAAACTCACAGAACATCCTAAAATATTCAAAGTAACAATGAATACTTTCCGACGCAGAGTACATATTCAGATCTCCGATTACTAATACATTCTTATATTTAATGTAACATTGTTCAAGCAAATGAAATAGGCGCATATATTCAGTATCATTACTATTAGGAGGGATATAAACAACACAACATGTAAACAAGCGCCTAGCCCGTCTGAATATGTTCACACACACCAGCTCGAATATGGCGTCGTCCAGATTAGGAGTGCCAGGAAGCGGCAGAGGCTCCAGGCGCAGGGCAGGCGCCGCCGCCAGGAACACGCCGCCGTGTTTGCGTCCGTCAGCGCGATCGCAACGCACGACGCCGTATCCTCGAGGCACTAGCTCTCCATCATGTATGGACTCATGCAGACTACTTTCAGTGATAGCCCATAAATCAGCCGATGATGTACAAATATTTTCATTAAAAATAAATAATTTACGAGCAGATCTAATTCCTCTTACATTCTGATAGTATATATTTATATCTCTATTACCAACATTTTTAACCAACTTATTCGGGACGAAAAAATTTACATTCTGTTTGTGTACAAACACTCTGTGTAGTCTTACTTACACCCCTAGACCGACGAATTTTATTTTTATAATCTATCATAATAATGTCTAACATTAGTGACCTGCAAGTGTTCATTTTATCTAGTCTATTCTTTTGACAATAATACAATTCCGTAAAATACAGATTATTAATATTATAACCCATTATTTGTACTAATTCGTTTAATTTACTTTCATTTAAATAGTCATTACTCCTGATTCTGCCAAATAATACATTCGTGTTAGATAAAACCTTTAAACAGTAATACAATGAAGATTGAAAGTCTATTACATTTTTGTCATTTGAGCCTGCCAGTATAATCACATAATCGTTTTTAGTAAATGTATTGCATTGTGTTAGACAATTTGAGGTAATTTGGCCTAGGGATGCATACGGTTTCAAAATAGATGTTACATTGTATTCCTGGCCAAGGCGTTTAGTTAGTATGTTACGCAAACTTCGTCCTGTCTCATCAGCTAGTAGCAAAACTCTGTGCTTGAACGTCGAACTATCTCCTTGCTGATCGTTGGCACTACTTGTATTTTCTATAGTATTTTCTTCGTGAGTAGATTTTTCTAGATCATCTTGAATTTCTTCAGCTTCTTGTAAAATTAATGGTACCGCATCCACCATACTTGCTGTATCCGAATTAGGCTGGTTTCGGTAATTCAATTCATTCGGATGCTTTCTATTTTCCTTGGAACTGCTTGTGGGGGATCGGTTTATTTCATACAGATGGCGAACTTTGTTTTCATATTCCAATAACTTTCTTTTTAATGACAAATTTTCGGATACTAAATTGCCTATCTCGTTCTCAGCGCTTTCTAATTTAGCTTGCAAATTACCCATTGCTTCCTTCATCTCTTTAAACTCAGTACATGTATTTAGTTTTATTACTGGACAGCTGCGGTTCAACTTTGTCTCATCTGTGGAGACTGAACTATCTAAACACTCTTCATCTGATAACGATTGAAATGAATTTTCCACGCTTACGTTAACTACGTATTTATTCCTAATAGTTACGTTATCGTCTAAAGTTTCTGTATATTTCATATCGTTTGCATTGCGCAAGTCATTTGTTTGAGAACGAGTTGCAATTTTCATAGGGGTTGATGATACCTTTGTAGTAGTAGACTGAGTGTGTTCAGGGGTTTTTACAGAAACACTTTTTCCATCATCAAATTTGTGTGTAGGCAATACAGATACTTTATGTGCTCTTACACACATGTTACACTTCCATTTCTTCTTTGCATCTTGACTCATAAGACGATATAATTTTTCTGAACAACCGGCACAGTCAAATTCGAACCTTTTTTGGCATATAGCACATAAAATAGTATTTTTTGGGTCAACCGATTTCTTGCATTTTTGACAAACCACCTGTAGTGCCACCTTTCGGCCCACCCTTGTAGTTTTAGTATTTTCTTTCACAGTCGACATTGTTACTAGATCAAATAATGTAGGACGTAGTACTGTCACTCGACGTTAGATGTAGCTGTTGTTTATTTTGAAAAATTGAGTGTCGGTTAGAATGAATCGGCGCGCAAATAAATTCACAGTTTATACGTTAACGTATTTCAAAAATTAGGTTTTTTCCACACTGTTAAATAATTATAGATGCCTTTTTAGTTAATAAAATACGTATTGTAGTGCGTTTGCTTACGGTACCTTTTCGTAAATTGTTTAATTTGCACTTTGACTACACATTTTATGACGCACTGTATTTTGTTATTAAATCCTGTATAAAACCGGAAGATAACAATGTCACTTAAAGTTCGAAACACTTAGCACCTATAAATCACTTTATCAACATAGTTATTTCACTTTGTACATTTTTATTAAAATAAATTGCGCAGCAAAATTACGGACGATCTACTATGGACGGCAGCGCCATCTATCTTGACATGTTCTTCACCTTAGTTCAATCTAAAGTTGCCATACAAATACGACGAGATGAAAAAGTCAATTTTGTTCGTCTTATAGCTTTGTATGGCAACTTCAGACTGTCTTACTATCAGATCATCAAACTGAACAACTTTCTCTATTGGACCAACATCGAAATCGCGTAAAAAAAAAGAGCTGCCCTATACATTCGGGTCGAGTTAGGTTGGCAGTTTTGTATGGGAGAGCTGATTTTTTTTTTCGTGATTTCGATGTTGGTCCAATAGAGAAAGTTGTTCAGGTTGATGGTCTGATGATGGTATATAGGGTGTTAGGGTAAACAGTTGCATTACTTTAAGGGGTGATTCTATCCAGATACCTACTGACTACTGAACAACTTTACTTTCCTAAGAAACCTATAGGAAATTCAATTCAATTCATACAAATGTTCGATCAGCTGATTGCATTTAGTATGGAAATTTCGATATTTTTTTGCGAATTTCCTATTGGTTTTTTTAGGGAAAGTTGTTCAGTATCATGGGTACAATCACATCTTAAATTAATGTAACTGTTTACCCTAACACCCTGTATATGTATATTTATGGTATATTTTCAATACCCCCATGTTTTCTTCCAATTTAAAATGTATTGGAAAAACTGATACAAGATAGGATATCTGACAATATGCTTTTGTGAAACTTGACTATCACAGTTTGATCTTCTAAACTGGTTATTCAACATTATTTTTAAAAAGGCCTTGAAAAAGAAAAATATATACAGGGTCCTACTTAATATGCTGACACTTTTTTAAGGGGATGATCAGACCATCAAACTGAACAACTTTCTCTATGAGACCAACATCGAAATCGCGAAAAAAAACAGCTGTTCCATACATTTGGCTCAAGTAGGTCTGTAGTTTTGTATGGAAGAGCAGACTTTTTTTTCGCGCTTTCGATATTTGTCCCATAGAGAAAGTTGTTCAGTTTGATGGTCTGATCATCCTCTTAAAAAAGTGTCAGCATATTAAGTTAGACCCCATATATTGGTTTATGATTCCTAGCCAAACATATGAGCATTTAGGCTAATTTAATGTTAATACCTACTCATGTTAGAGCCAAGAATATTTCTTATAACATAGCTAGCACAATAAATGGCGTTCCCAAGACTACAGTCTTGTATGCATCCTATTAACACATTTCTAGAGAGAAGGTGTTTGACTTTGTTAACACTTAATTGATACTAAAGTATTTAGCTTAGAGTTATTAAAGTCCCATATATTGCTACGATAGGGCTAGTACTTGAATATATCAAATATTTTAATCTTTAATGCGAGATTTATTTTAGCAGATAGAGTAATAACTCTTGGCATTAATATAGCAATTTACACGTGGCATACAATGACTTTTCTGTGACTTGAAAAAGACTTATATCATTAAAGCTGCATTTCCCTAGAACAATTCGCTAGTTGGGATATGTACCTTCTTAATCAGTAGACGTTGCAGTTTAGTATGGAAAAGCAGATTTTTTGTTACAATCGGTTTGCTTCCATAGTTAAAGTTTTTCAGTTTGATAGGTAGACTCTATAAAAGGATGCCAGTGATTTCAATTTCACCCTGTAGATATATTTGAGTTCCAATGTCATATTTTAGGTTAAGTCCTTAAATATTAAACATAACTTAAAGTGTTCATGAATAAATAAATCTGAAATCGGAATCTTACTTAAATTTTTGTAATAGGTAGTAAGTACCTACCATTGTTTGTAAACAAAAACAATAGACCAAACAACAATAATACATAAGGGGGTGCATCAGACCATCAAACAACAAATTTCACTAATGGACCATTAAAAACAGCTGTTTAATACATTTTTGGTCGAGAAGCTATTGACATTTCAATTTTGGTCCCATAGTCAAATTTGTGCAGTTTTGTGAATTTATAGAAAGGCTGATGATGATAATACAATTATACAGGGATTAGTGAAATATATCAATAACCTTGCAATCTACCAAATTCATAACCACAATTTGGCTTCCCATGTTTATTCCATTTGAGAAACAATTTTAACAACTGGTAATCAATTTGCGCTAATTGGATGGATATGGTATCAACCACCGTTCATTGTGTAATGGGACCACGCCCCGGGCACACCACGTGAGTGCTCACGAGGACTCGAGTGTGAGAAGGGTTGCCAAAAAGTTATTTTTAGTTTTTAAGGATCAGATCAGTCATTTGCGGGCAGACACGAAAACTTTGACAACACAAAAACAGCTGGTCTTTAGGATCTTCTAGATAATATTCCAGCTTACAACACCCCTGCCAGCCGAATTCTTCGCAATCTTTTAAGAAATAATCATAACCAAAAGTTTAAATCAGGCTAATAACTTTAATAAGTTGTAAACATAACCATGTTTTCATTGCAAAACCATGCAGGCTTACTGTATTTAAGTCTCACTAGTTCCACGACGGGACTTCTACCACGGAACTACTGGTAACAAATGGAAATGTTCCCTTGTGTCAACCCCTGGTAGGCGGAACTATTTAATGAATTAACGTGAACGGTTAGCGTTCAATAAACCTAACGTACAAGGTCATGTGCAAAATTACTATTAAGTAGTAATTATAGTACTCTGTGCTTGCTGTGTAACAACAGTTCATAGTAGCAAACTTTAGTTAAGTGTACATTAAAATAAAACAGTTTCATTAGATACAATAATAAAACAAATTGTCTGTGTCAATCGGTATGAAAAAATTTTTTTTTACTAATTTTTACTGAATTTCGTACAGCGCCCCTAGTGGTTACGTTGGGATCTGCCATACGAATCG
This sequence comes from Agonopterix heracliana, assembly GCA_963693445.1. NCBI lineage: Eukaryota > Metazoa > Arthropoda > Insecta > Lepidoptera > Depressariidae > Agonopterix > Agonopterix heracliana. The sequence continues at coordinate 1,334,617 of OY856307.1, forward strand.
GCGACGTAACTACAGTAGTAAAGTACAGTAAAAACTCATGGTAAGCCTACTGGTTGTCGAGGCTGCGGACGTGTGTGCCACTCTCGTATCGTATATGACTGTACATTCAAGAGAAAAAGTGTTTTTCCTACAACACTGCCTAAATCATCTGTAACAGATGGTAAGACCTATGTTAATGATTTGCTGGGGCATACAGACAGAATGAAAGAAAATAAAAGGCAACTGGAAGAAAAATTTACCGAGAAAACTTTACAGAGAATAGTTCTTTGACCTATCCGTCTAATTGACCAAAGACATCGCAGCATGGAGGCGTATTTGCATGCGATTACTTCAGTAATGAAGCCACTACAAGGGAAAAGATATAAAGTTTCACGATAAAATACAAAGTACATAAATTAGAGACCGTGAACTTACAGGGGTAAGGTTAAGGCACGGTATAAGAAAGAGTATCTATTACTACATAGTTAAGGACTCTGCTGAAATAACCAAATGTTACCGAACTATGGAAGTCGTTAAACCGACTTCGAACCCAGGTCGGTCGCAGTAAGGACAACATGTTCAGGTGGGGATTCTCAGATGCGCAATATGTGAGTTGCTTATGTGGAGCTCCACAAACGATGGCCCATCTCACATCGTGCCCTGCGTGCCCTAACACCTGTACGCAGGAGGAGCTCATGACTGCTAGCGACGGTGCAGTATCGGTTGCCCACTTCTGGCAAGGTACTATTTAGCGACTTTGTTCAAAGTTTGAAGTCGACACGATAAGAAGAAGACCGAACTATTACAGCATACTATCATCATCATACAGCATCTAGGGTACGACTTTGACAAAAACCAAAATAGTCAACAAAAAGGAATAGTCCAAGCACAGACCTCGGTCACTCTGGGCTACCTCCAGACAACACCTAGATAATTCTAAACGCATGCTCGGATCCAAGTAAAAGGTATTACTGTCTTTTATGTGATAAAAAAAAAAAAAAACAAGACGTGTTGTTTTCCACGTGTGCTTTGTGTGTTTTTTTATGTGTGTGTTCCTTGTCGATTAAAAGCGATTAGTTCACTAGGTTACTACCCGTCACTTGAAAAGGAACACGTAGAATATCTCTGGCTATACAATGTCACAAGGCGGACGTACGTGATACCTCGCCTCCCCTAACGTCTCTGTACCCCGCGAGGCAGTCGCGCACTAACTTGTCTTTTTATCAATACAGGGTGTTAGGAAAAGTATCATCAACATTTATACCTCATAGGTACTCTACCCATCAAACTGAACCACTTTTATTACGGCAGCAAACCTGTCAGAACCATAGACAAATTACTCTAGCGATAGACACGCTCGTTCAAACAAACAACATGTCACACAAAACAACACAAAATGACACATTGCGGTCTGTCATTGCCATAGTGACGAAGTGAACTCGGGAACATCAATCAGGTGCGTACACCTCACTCATTCAAGTGGAACATGTTGCTTCTATGCAAGGGCAAGTCTATCGCTAGAGTAATTTGTCTATGGTCAGAACAAAAAAAATCTCTTGTCTCATACATTTTAGTCGAGTAGTAGAGTTTGCTCCCTAGTAAAAGTTTGATGGGTAGAGAATGTGGCTTTTCCTTACAACCTGTATACAGGATCCAACTTAACATGCTGACGATTTTTTAAGGGAAAGATCAGACCATCATACTTTTTTACACATCCAAATCGCGATAAAATTGATGTTCTGATCATCGCCTTTATAAACCGTTAACATTTAAGAAGGCCTTAAACTAGGTGATTTACGAAACTCTTTCCAAATTACGGGCGGTTTTGACCATCAAACTGAACAACTTTTACTATGGGAGTTAGATGAAATCATAAAAAAAAAATTAAGTTGAGCAGGCATTGCAGTTTAGTATGGAGTAGCTAATTTCTATTTTTGCGAATTCAAGTTGGCTCCCATCATAAAAGATCTTCAGTTTGATGATCTGAACCACCCCTGAAAATTTTTGAGGAGTTTACAAAATCACCTAGTACCATCCAAAAATATGTGATGTGTAGTGAGCCTATTGTATCTAAAGTATGTATCGGTTGTATTGTATCTAATCCATAAAGTTACTAATAGAGTGATGGACAGCTGAGAGAGCGAGATGTACTAAGTGGCACCACTGCATAATAGAAAGAATACGTGACGCGATGCACTAGAACCGTTTTTGGGGATCTTATCGCAAGGGAAAAATTCGGTTTCTGTAATTGTGAATCGAAAGTGAAATCGTCGATAATTTACACTGTTACATTAAGTTATCCTCGATTTCACGTTTGATTCAGAAAATTATAGATAGAGTTCGAATTTTTGCCTGCCGATAATCTCATGAAAACCTCCAAAAACGGTTTCCCTTGATATATCAGTTCCTATCCTACGACCCGGTTGGTGTAATGGTTACCACGCCGGACTGCCAAACCAGGGTCCTGGGTTCGAATCCCGGTTCGGTCATGGATGTTATATGTTTGTGCCGTTGTTGCATGGTTCCCATTATAAAAAGCCTAGGGCTTACTTGGGATCATTACAATGTATGTGTCTGTGAGCGATATTTATTTATTTATTATACTCCAGCACTCGTAGCATGCTACACGTGATACGGCTTTATTACGCCTTTTATCTCGTTCGTTCACGTGCAAATAGAAAGAGAGCGAAGGTGTGATAGCGCTTTATCACGGTGTCATGCTACCTATACGTTATATAATGGTCCCTCAGGTAAACATAAGATTCTCTGTCAAGTTTCTTATTTAGTTTTAACGTAACTTTCTTCTGCTTTTTAATAGATTTCGATTTAAAATTAAGTTGTTGAAAGGTATTATTGTATTAGCATAATGTTCCAGCCCAGAACGGTAATAAGAAAATAAAGCCAAGGAGCGAAGAATCTAGTAGAATTGTCACATTTATACAGATAAATAACTGGATTATCATTTTATTCACACCAAATCTAATTTTCATTGTCTTTTTCAGTATTGTTCTATTTTCCGCAATATTTGCAGACTATCGGTGTATTCGTAAATCACCCTCACTTTTTAAACTGTTGCTGATTCTTGCCTTTAAGTACATATAATATTGATATGACTATAAGATATATACTCCACGATTAGATTCCCCGAGGGAGTAGTAAGAGATATTGTGAAAACTCAGAACATCCACCTTTCACTAGTAGTACCGAAACTCTGTTCAGTGTTATGAGTAGTGAGCCTGTCGCCACTTTTATAATGGGCAGTGGGTACAACACAAGCCTCAAAATTGTAGCATGCAGGTTTCCTCACGATGTTTTCCCTAACTGAAAAGCCAGTGGTATAACAAATCGTACAGGAATTCCGAAAAACTCTGGACGGAGATCGAATTATCACCTCCTGCGCGGCAGGCCGCCACTAGACCACCGTTGCTTCCTACAATTTATGTACGAATTACAGTTAGGTACCCTAAAAGTAGGGTAGTAAAGTTATAATTTGATTTTACCCTAAAAGTAGGGTAATTGTAATTTGTGTTCGCCCTAAAAGTAACACCAACAGGCTATCATTTGTTTAATAACGAAAACTCGCACCATAAAGACACATCTATTCTGCTTCAAAGACTATGCGCATTTTATGAACAAGGTCATTTATTTTCTTTCTCCACTGGCCTGGAACTATCATAAAACTTCAGTCGCAGCTTTTACTTATTTTAATCACGTTCGAATAATATAAATCTGTCAGGAACCACTACCTACTTGATAGGTGGTAGGTACGTCAATCTATTCTGAAACCTTTTAAATGCTAAATGGAAAATTATTTGAAACACAACTGGCATTGGAATTACAACATCGTTAGGAACCAAAGATCTAGGACATTCTTTCAGGAACCCTATACAACCTTCAATGTCAATGCGTTGTTGTGTCCATTTTCATTGAACAGGGTTTGGGGATTTCTCGTAACGGGCGATGGGCATTTTTCTTTCAGTTTTTATAACGTTATTGCTCTGAAGACTTGCTTATAGTCATATATTTATTGATGGCTACAGGCATTTCTTCCCACTGTCAGGCTTGCCATGGCATACTTTCAGTTGGTCACTACAGGTCATAAGTTATCCCAAATGTGTCGTCGTTTTAAAGGCCTTTTTTATGAGTACTAGGAGTACAAGCATATTTATGTGGTAAGTGATCCCTATCCCTGTAGGCCTTGGTAAAACAGTTCGCTTCGTCTATCATAGTGGGGAACTGGGGATATTTACTACATTTTCGTGAACCATGGAGCACATGCTATTGATTTCAAGACACCGTTTTGATAGGAGCCAGTTGTCTCAAGGTAAGCCAGTTGCTGTTAAGCTGGCCTAATTTGACTTTGAATTTGAGATGTGCCCTCTAGTGGGGGTAAAAGCAGGCCAAGTAATGAACTGTACACTATCTATATTTTGATACTGTATGCGGTTTCGAGTAACTATTCCGCACTTTCCGCACAACCTCATGCTGGCACTCCACATAGCCTATTTAACAGATATCACACATACCTAAATACGCGTTTCTACGTAAAAATAGGCAATACCTACAACAGCTATAAAAACGTGGATCCCAGTTGATGTTTTAGTTTCAGCATTTTTGCACATTTTACACCTATTTTGTGCGTATAAAACCACGAAACGCATATTTGTCAAAAAAACATCGTGAGAAAACTACATTGCTTCGCTATCCACGTAGTACACTTCAGTGCAAAGAAATACCAATGTTTCACTCCTTAGAGCCGTTCCACACGACACGGTGCTGCGGCCGGCGCCTGAGCGCACCTAAGTGGTGCCGCACCGCAAAGATTTCGCCGCACCGCAAAGATTTCGCCGCACAGGCGTTCACACGAGCGGCGCGGCGCCGCAAAGTTGTGCGGCGCCGTCACGGCACCGCAGCGGCGACGAAAGGAGTGCTGACATACAGTCTGAGACGCTCTTATCCCGTCGAGGCCGTTTTTTGAACAAGAACGAAAGTGTTTTAAACTGTGTTTTAAAGTCTGAAATTAAATTATGTCTTATTTAAGGATCGGGCGGATGGGCGACTGTTCTCAATTACACGATTAGATTAAGTTTACTCGATAGAAAAAAATCCCAAAGTTACCCCTTTTTGTTATGTTTTTTCAATACTATGATTAAACTGCTGATATTTAACTTTTTATTCTTGTACTTAACTAAATACATTAAATATTTCTAGTGAACTCAGGAGAAGTTTTAGCTTAGAAACTCCCATGAGCAAAGATATTGACGAAAAACACGTTTTTTTGCGATCTTGCTTTCAATTGGAGCGGGATGGCTAATTGTAAACTTATGCTTGCAAGAAAGAGACGCTTGCAGTGGGATAACCTAGCCTTAATTCCATTAGCCCGTACCAATAATAAAAACAATGTAAGTGTGAAATTAAGATTAGTTTTTCTTAAAAACGGTGATACATACAAGCTTCAAACTTGGTTTACTCTAATTTAATGTACGCACGGCGACACATCATGTTACGCAAAACCAAAATAACGTGCGTAGCAGACGTCATGGGTTTTTGATAAATCTGTATGGTTTTCACAAATATTCACGCGTTTACAAGTAGTTTAATCATTATGAATACACAATCCGGTGTGAGTGCTCCCAGATTACCATTTTATATGGCCCAGATAACGTTACTATTTCATCACCATAAAACAAAATGTAACAGCCGTAAAAGTGTATTTTGATTATTAACTGAAATTGTGAAATTTTTCAGAGAAAATACGGTAGGATTAAATAAATAGGAGCCAGTACCTGGTTACGTAGGCGTAAATAGACAACTATTGAACTTTAATAATTTCAAAAAAACGAGATAGCTTAAATTTACTGGAAATTATAAATCTGAAAGTCAACAAAAATTTTAATATAGGCCACTTTAGGACCTTGTTCCAAAATCGCATAGCGTATGCTCACGACTATATTCCCTGAGGGGGTGTAGTCGGAGTTATTCTGAAACCTCAGAACATCCGCATTTTGTTCCAACATACTGTTTGTAATTGTTTGACAGATACAGTGGATTGTGCCAAGGTTCTAAAGTGGGCTGCATTTCAAATTGGTAGACTAATACCACAGTTTAATATTATAATGCACAATGATAGCTTTTTGGTGATAAACGATTAGCTTTTGTTATTTTAAGGGCCTGTTTCACCACTTCTGGATAAGTTCTTGTTAGCTTATCCGACAGATAGTTTGACATTATTTGTATGAAATTATGTCAAAATATCTGTCGGATAAGCTAACAAGAACTTATTCAGAAGTGGTGAAACAGGCCCTAAATGTCGTGAAAAAAAAAATCTTATACTTTAGTTGAGTTACTGTTTATTGTGCAATATTTGAAAATCTCATATCAAAATAACATCGCTTCATCTATTATCTTTGAAGAATGGTGCAAAGGATTACAGTTACATAATTCCGGCTTACGGTATAGTAACAAAATGAACGAAAACCTGAAAACCGGATCTCCGGAATCAATAAAAAAAGAAACATTTGATAAATTTAGGCCACCTTAGAACCTTGCCACAATCACCTGTATTAGCGTCAGTATGAAAAAATTTCATCATCACGACGTCATGTGATGATGTGACACAACTACATAGTATGGAAAAACAAGGTTTTAGGTAGCCTAAATTTCAAATCATTTTACCATACAAGTGAGATTAGGTTTTGTTTTAATTTGTTGAGCTTGTATAAAGGTGGGATTTTCGAGAGATGACAAATTATTACATAACAATTCAACTAAAGGTACATAACTGGCTCAAGAATTTTCGCAAATGCACAGCAAGCGTCTGTATCAACTTTTGAAGTTTAAACCTAGGATCAATTAAGCTCAAAGGCATTATTAACCTGCCCCACTCTCTCCTTTCGAACCTTCTTAGACGGCACTTCAAAAATCTTGCTATTCTTTATAAAATTTTCAGCATCTTCAAATGTCTGAGGCATATCTTTATGAGCAGTTTCTGGTAAAAAGAAAGCTAATATCGCGCCAGACCCTGCTACAGCTGCAGTTATAACTAAAGGAAGCCAAGATATATAAATCTCTAAATAAGCAACGAGAGGTGAAATTACAGCACCGATATACCCAAAAACGTGAATTATGGACATACCAGAACCTCTTGAGGACGTTGGTAGCATCTCTGTGGCCCACTGCATGCCAGTGTTGCAGGCCATATTGACTGAGAACCTAGCGACAACAGCGCACATCACCGAAGGCAGACCATTACTTACAAATGCTGTCAACAAACTAAAGATACAGCTTATCGTCAAAGTAACCACACTCAACCATTTCCTTCCCGTCCAGTCCAGTATGAACGAAATCAGCATCAACGATGGGCATTCAGTGAAAGATATTACAGTGAAAGACAAGAAGAAATCGAAGCCTAACTGTCCAAGATTTCTTACTAAAGCATCGAACACCATCATGCAACACATAAACTCTAGACACGAGCAAATAAAAATTCTTCTCAGAATAGGTCGTTGTAACAACTTGAGTATACTTTCACTAGCTTCTGCTTCTGTCTTCTTATTGGCGACAGACAATTTGAACTGTTCTATCATTTTTGCTGACACTGGCTTCTTGTTGATCCTTCCGATGCCAACAATTTTCTTCACAGCGTCGTCAGTACGACCCTTTGAAAGCAACCATCTCGGACTCTCAGGCATTACGAATGGTACCAATAATGAGATCGCCATAGGAATGCTAGTAACTAACGATATTGTAACCCAATGTCCACATGCTTTAGACAACCACGGTAAAGTCACCAAGCCGAATGTAAAAAAGAGTGAGAAAGGCAGATTGCTCATCAAACTTCTGTATTTTGGAGCTACATATTCCAAAATCAGGAGGTACACCATCATAACGCAGTTGTCGTAACTCATACCCATGAAGAAACGGCAGATGGCGAATTGTAAGAAATTCTGTGCGAAGACGCTGGTGACACCTGCGATGCACCCGATCATGTTACTGAACACTGTCGCAGGCAGCCTTCCGTAGCGGTCCGCTACCCAGCCGACGATGAAGCCCCCAATAATGGATCCAACGAAGAAGATGGACTGGGCAGTCGCTTGATAACTGCCTTTGTCGCAAACCCATCCCATTTCGCTTGAAATTGTCGGGTATGGTATCTCAGTTTTGTTGAATTCCCATCCATTTTGGCAGGGTTGTCTGGTCCAGGATTGATCAGGCTTTACTCCGGAGCTGAGTATGTCAGTCCAGTTAGCCACATAAGCTTGGCATCTTGAATATCCAAATAGGGAGTCCTCCTTTGGAATAGCTAATGTTCTTCTGTCGAACTCACTCAGGTTAGCGAGCTCTGGTATCCAGCACCAATGATTCGGGGACACTTCAGTGATAAACAGTTGAGTGAAGTATGAGAACCCACAAAAAATGTAGAATGGAAAAGAGGATATGAAAAGTAAGAATTGGTACAGTCCAAATTCACCAGCCGAAGAGAGCAGCTGGTCGTAATCAACCTCTTCGTTCTTTGATATGTCTTCTAATTCATTATTTTGTTTATCGAACACACGTCCGTTTTTCGGATTAGAGTCGTGCTCTTCCATGTTTCTCTGGATAGTTGCTACATGTCTAGTGACGAATTTGACTAAATAAAAATGAGCGACGGATTGCTCTTTTATAATGTTTCAAGTGAGGAACATTCATGATAAGGTAATTATTTTAAATTGTTCAAACAGTCATGTCTTAGGTAATTTATTTAGCAATCTTAACAGTACTAAACACACGGCCCTGAATAAACATATCTCACTCTTAATTACAATAATCCTCAAACTGCTTGTAGTTCCCTATGTTGGACTTTAATTTTGTTATATTTCGCAATGGATTCGTATAATACGGGTAATTCCATAGCACGTCGTAACTTCACAATAAAGTAGGTAGTAAAAAACACATCACAAATTCACTATTTGCATTACTGAAAATGATTCCTTTTCTAGTCAATCAAAACACGAAGAACTGGTGTGGTAAGCTAAGCTTCAAATAACAACGATAGTTTGAAAAAAAACTCAGAAATTAGTTTAATTATTTATTTTACGCCGGCCGCGGCGACTCGCTTCCTTGCTAGATATTTACAAACATGAATACTCGCTACTGGGTAACCGCAGAGTTTAAGAAAAGAAGTTTGTGTTTAAATTTTACAATACAATTTATGATTTATTGTATGATTTTATATTTATAAATCCATGAATGCATTTGTGTTTTAGGTATTATAGTACGTCTAGGAAGAAGTTGTACGTAAAGAGATTACTTAGAATAAAGAGGTCCTTGATCTTAGTTATTGTTTAAATAGCAACAAATGCCATTTGTAATGTTCATAAGTTAAAACGAATCCTAAAAATCCTCCAAAAACTAAATTTTTGCTCAGTAACTTTAGAAACGTCTATAACCTGCTTTCAAATAATACAAAATTGAGATCAATATCAAAAATAAAGTCAGTGTACACTAGCAATATAACAAAAAAATAATGATTCATTTGTAATAAATGAAAATTGAAATAACATCAAACATTCTGTTAGAAATTATCTTGCTGAAAACGAAACTTGCTTCACTCTGTCATAGCAATATTCGGGGTTGTATATTCACGGTATATCTTTTAGAAGCACAATTAACATTCTTCTCCGCTATATTCTTCTTGAAGCAATTATTATCTTTCAGTGAAATATTCATCTAACTATGGGTCAAAATTTCTTTCTCGTAAACATACCGAATAATAAGGTAACAAGGTACGTCGCTACCGCGGTATTTTTCACCCATACTCACTTCACAAATGTCCGTCGTCACCGATCACAGCGCAAAGGGATTGCCCCACAGCTACAGGGTGCGGGCGTACTGGTTCGAAGGTACCTAGAATCCTGGATTACCAGATTGTGGACAGTGGATTTTAAGGGGATAATCAGACCATAACCTGAACTATCTCTATGGGACCAGATATTGCTTCCCCTTATAAAACCGTCACCATATTAAGTTGGACCCTGCGTTTCGACAAAAGATTTGTTTTATTGCACAAAAATGCATAAATGAATTTGAATACATTCTTTTTGAATAATTTTGTAATTTTTGAATAATTTCGTTACTTTAACTATATAACATTTTATTGAAAAATTTGAATTGAAAAATATTCTACATTAAGAAGAACTGAATTCCTTATCTACAAGCCGACCGTCATTTTTACAATATACTGGAAATTAAATTGAAAACTGTGATTTGATGCGGGCAAGCGTGAAATATCATTCTAGGTGAAATAGGCGTAGAACTGTATGGAATTTTTATTATGGTTTCTTCATAGATCTGTGTGTTTGTGTACCTATTGGAACGAAAAGACGCTACCTACATACAAATGAAGTTTAAATTATATTTTGAATACTTACCAATTAAAATCCAGGAAATTATTCAAATACAGTCTAGAAAAGAATTTCTTTGCCTGTGTTTGTAGAGTGGCTCAAAGATCTTTAAGTATTTAATACTCTGTAATTATTCCAACCATTTAAACTGTGTATTTTAATTTTTTAATGGAAATCTGATTAAATACAGGCACAGAGGTTAGTTTCTAGATGTGTTTTGAAATGTTCATTGACTTTGATTATTAATGAAAATAGGATCAAACTTCGTTTGTGTGCAGCGCGCTCAGGCGCTTGTCTAATGCATCTGTCAAAATTACTACGTTTTAAGGTATTATTTGGCGCGCTCCATACAACCGAAATCTGGTTATATTTTCAATGAAATTTTTCAGAAACAATCTAGAAACTAATCTCTATGTCTGTATGAAGTCAGATTTCGTTAAAATGCATAGTTTTAAAATTACATTGCCTCAAAGATTTCCATACAAATCTTAAATTAATCCTAGCATTAAAACTGCATGTTTTAACGAAAATCTGACTTCATACGAACATTAGAGCATAGGAATTAGATTCTAGATTGTTTCTGAAAAATTTCATTGACTTTAATTGCGCTCTCGAAATAAACTTCTCTAAAATCTACTACTGATTTCACGAATGTCTCAGTCAGTCTACACTACTCATGGTATCTCTACATTAATATGAGTCCCAATTGGGGTAGTAATTGGTTGTGCCTACATATAACATAACATACCTATAGTAATAGCGCAATAAAGTAACTCGAAGTAGCGATAGCTATTAAATAATAAAATGTTCAAATATAAATATCATCATCATCATCAGCTCGGTAAACCCCACTGCTGGGTATAGGCCTCTTTATTTTCACGCCAACTAGAACGGTCCCCCGCTAGTCTCATCCACAGTTTGCCGGCTACTTTACAAATGTCATCCGACCACCTGGCTGCTGGTCTGCCCACTGACCGTTCCCCCTCCCACGGCCGCCACTCTGTCACTGCCCTCGTCCATGTGCCATTGTAGCCAAGCTTAGGACGCCGGCTTCGGGCAGGAAGGTAGAGTGTTAGGTAGGCAAGCAGGCAGGAAGGGAAGAGGAACAGCAGTTGATATTAAGCGTAGGTTTAATAGGAATAGTTAAAGCACAGCACTGAATGAAAGAATACAAGATAATAAAATTTGGAAACTGATTTGCAGAGATAAAAATAAGAAAACAAAAGACGACGCTTTTACGAAATTTGCTAGAGATCTTCGTGCGTCTCGCCTCGAATTCATTAGTACACTGCAGTTTGACTGCAGCTGTCGGGAATCGTTCTAGAAGGCCGAGCGTCGCGCCCGAAGCTTCCCGATGGGTGGCGGAAACGCCGATGCACTCCACACGCTGCACCACGGTGAGCGCGCGCCATACGCGCGATTGAGGTGCGATACTTCTTCCGCCACAGCACTCCCCCGCTGAGACCGTGACTACGGTTGATAGTCCGCCAGGTGATCTGGGAATCGTACCCTTCTTCCACTCCGGGTCCGTCTCTCTGCATCTCTAGTTACTGGAACAGGTGAAGTCGGACTTGGAGTTGCAGTAGCCGTAGGTACAGGTGGCACGCCCATATCTTGGGTAACATGTGCCGGCTTCAATCGATCGACTGTGACATTTACAGGCTTCCCTTTAAATGAAATCTTGTAGAATTTATCATGTCGCTTTAAAACTTGATAGGGTCCTGCGTACGGCGGCTCCAGCGGTCTTCGGACGTGATCCTGCCGCAAGAAAACATGGGTGCAATCTGTGAGGTCTTTGGGAAAGTAGAATGGACCTTTTCGATGCCATGTCGTGGCAGCTAGAGATTCCATTCCGCCTGGCCAAGTGTCCCGCCCACCTCCACTTCAGAGTCGAAATCCGCTTGCCGATATCAACAACCTTTGTTCGTCGTCTGATCTCGACATTCGGAATCCGGTCCAGAAGTGTAATTCCTAGCATAGCTCTTTCCATTGCTCTTTGTGCGACTTTGACTTTGTGCACTGCGTCCTTAGTCAGAGTCCATGTTTCGGAACCATACGTGAGAGTGGGCAAAACACATTGGTTAAACACCTTGGTCTTAAGGCTCTGAGTGATTTTGGATTTCAGCACATCCTCTAGCTTACCGAATGCGGCCCACCCAAGCTGAATGCGACGAGCGATCTCCTTTTCCTGACCTTGTGGGCCAAAAGATAAGCAATGTCCGAGATAATTATACTTTTCGACCAGTTTTGAGACATGATTTTGGTCTTGGACATGTTCATCTTCAGGCCCACCTTCATCGATGCTTCATGCAACTCTGTGAGCATACACTGTAGGCCTTCTACATATTGAGCTACGATGATCAAATCATCAGCAAACCTCAGGTGCGACAAACGGATGCCATTGATGTTGACTCCTCTGTTACTCCAGTCTAGAGTCTTCATTACGTCTTCCAAGACATTGGTGAAAAGCTTGGGCGATAGAGTGTCACCTTGGCGTACTCCTCGATTTATTGGCACTGGGTCTGTGAGCTTGTGCATTCGGACCTGCAGAGTGACGGATCTGTAAAGTTCCCGGAGGATGTCCACATATCTCTTGTCGATGCCGCAACGATTAAGAGAGTGAATAAAAATATAATAATCAAAATACCAGAGACAGATTCACATACATAATGGCACTGTTTATTATAATAACCTATATTATTTATTTATTTATTTATTTATTGATAAATGACAATACAATGTTGTAGATTAACAATTGCGTTCTAGATCATTTAAAAATTTCTTTGATTTTGATTGGTTAATATTCAGACTACAGGACGGAACTTCGATTGTATGCAGCGCCCATTAGCGCTTTCGGAGTACACTTCTCTTAAGTTGCATTGCTACAAGTACCTACACTCTTATATAAAAAGTTGGTAGTTGTAGTTGTAGTAATGTTTCTGACCACCCCGAAAGGGATTGTGACGGTCGTGACTTTATGGATGTAACAATAAATATCTTGGACATTGTCACACAAATTATCTATTCACATGTAAAGTTCCAGAATCTAGCCTGGACTTGTATTACGATAACTAGTTGTTTGTATCTATATATTATATAGATACAAATATTCATATTCACCATACAAATATTTGTCCCTTACGGGATTCGAACCCGCGACCCCCGGCACAGCAGGCAGGTTCACTACAGACTGTGCTGTCGGGTCGTCAAGTTCTCGTCAAATTGCCTGTACTTATACTTATTGCTGCAAATGACTGACTGACTGTACCATCGTTGTTATCTAGGGCAATCTCCGTCACGTGAGCTTAGTGACGGTACTGCATCAATAGTGCATTGTGGTTCTAGTAACAACACACACACTTGTTGATTCTTCAGCATGTTGTTGATATAAAAGGTAATAATAATGTAAGTAATCTATCTTATTGTAATCGAATATTTTCTCAGCTGACTAACCTTCACATGCGCTGTCACATTAACAGGACTGTGTTCGAGGCGCGGTTCGAAGGGGGAGGGGGGGGGGGGGGTGTCACAGGGTACATGAATTGGTATAAATAAAGGAGAGTGCGGATATATTTTGGTCTCAGTCTTAGGAGATTATAATGAATCCAGCACTGGTGGTAGCATGCTACACGTGATACGGCTGTATCACGTCCTTTATCTCGTTCGTTCACGTGCAAATAGAAAGAGAGCGAAGGTGGGATAGCGCTTTATCACGGTGTCATGCTACCTATGCTGATCGCTAAGCCGTATCGTGTTCCGTAGTCAAACAAGGAATCCTTATATACTTTCGTCCATTCTGTCTGTCTGTATGCCCCGCCTCAATAACTTGCTCAGTTGTGTACCTATTGAATCGAAATTTGGCATGAAGACAATAACAGGAATGTAATTCACAGATCTGCGAAACTGGTATAGCGGACATAGGCCTAAAAACAGCTCTGCTGAAGTGGGATAGTTCATTGGGCGGGACATATATATACAGGGTAGGTATTTCATGAGTAACAATAAATATTTAAAACTCTTAAGGGGGTTGTTTAGACCATCAAACTGAACAACTTTCTCTATGGGACCATAATCGAAACCGCGAAAAAAAAATTGAAATCCCATACATTTAGCTCTAGTCGATTTGTAGAGTATAGAACATCAATTTTTTTTTTCGCGATTTCGATATTGGTCCCATAGTGAAAGTTGTTCAGTTTGATCTACGAATAAGAGAATGTTATTCGTAGAGTTTGATGGTCTAAACCACCCCCTTAAAGGTTTATTTGTATTTTTTGAGGTAGACTTAGATGGCCACAGAATGGGTTCCACAAGACGGTTGCCGACGTCGAGGAGGAAAACCCAAGAGCAGAGCAGTGGGACGGAAAAAATAAATCGTGTGAGGTGTCGTCGCTAGATATTTATATCTACACATGTCTTGGCGAAATAGGGCCCTCCTTTAACTACTACATACAAGAGTAAAAAATCAGAAATTTTAAAATTTTGATAAGTGTACTTTCAATGAAAATTATAACGAACGCTGTAGCCCAACCAGTTTGGGACATAAATATATTTTCTATCGTTGTTCAGTTTGATGGGTAGACTCTTAGTTTAAATGGATGCTAATGTAATGATATCAATTTCACCCCGTAGAGCAGGCATGTCAAACTTTCGGCCCGCGTGCCCAATGCGGCCCTCCCTGCATTTTCTTGAGGCCCGATACAATATTAAGAACACCTTCCCAATGCGGCCCACGAGCATGCAGACTTTTAAAAGTAGGTACTTAGGTACTCATTTTAGGTAGGTAGGTACCATCTCTATAATGTGTAAAACTTCGAGCTCGATTCGATCGCTCAGTTTTTTTTATATTGAATGAAGCGCTTTTTACAAGGGTCTGAACATTTTTCTCTTGTAACGTAAGTCCTTATCCTGTTTTAATCGTCCAGATCTACGATAGATACAATGAGTTATATTTCTTTAACCACCACCGGCCCGGCCCACTGAATCTACTATCATATCGTTTTGTTATGCATTTGGCCCATATTGGCATTTGGCAAATTATACGCTCCCCTTGGTAGAGATGGTGTAACAAAGTGTGCACAGTAACCACCAACTCGGCACTAGTTTGTACTGCGACCATAGATAAATTACACGCTCCCCTAAGCTTTTTGTCTCCCCTCACCCGTCCCTCACCCCCTTTGTCAGCGACATAATTTTCTATAGAAAAAAGCCGATATGACATCTCCTCTTACTCCATGATTTGGCCCACATTGACTTTGAGTATGACATGCCTTCTGTAGAGTGACATAAAACTAACAAAAAAGTTAATTGGTTATAGGTAAACTGTAGAAGTTTGAGGAAAGGTGTTTCTCCGTGGGATACCTTTTGAATCATGTGTTTCACCTCATAATCTTTCTCATTAGATAGTCCACTCAATCTTCTATTATGTCATTGTGGACGTAACGACGGTAGTAAACTCATGATGGTAGACCTTTTTTTCTCTATCTACCCAATCAATTAGGTTCACTATGAAAAGTACCTACCTTTATCTATTTGGTTGACTGTTCGTAATTGAACATGCAATTTCTACTTAATTGAACTTTAATTGGCATGGTACCCCAACGGCTCACCTATCACCACTTGACACGTAATTCTGCTATGAAGCTCAAATATTTCAAAAGTGAACCTTGCTACAACTACAAAAGGTATTCTACTTTTGGCAAGCAATGGAAGATGAGAAAAATATGAATTGTAGGTACAGTCAAGAACATGAAGCTTTACACTTGAAGCGCGAATCTTTGCCACGTCAAGTCAATTAGCGTTTTTCTTTTCTTTTTTAAAATCTTTGTTCCTACAACACTCGACAGATGTTTATCGCTCCATAAAGCCGTTCGCGAGATCCTGTCAAAATCTTGTCAAAACTGTGCCTGCCTTTTATTTGAAACGCCAAGGGATCGAGCCCATACAACCATGTCAGGCGTAAAAGTTTCAAATTTTCGATCAAAATGACTAATGAAATGTGCCATCAAAAGATCATATGGCATCTTCTTGATCATCTTTTCCCAAAGAAACACTTTTTGACAGTTTATCGCACAGACCGTAGCGCCATCTATCGATCCCCTAGGAAACCAAAAGAAAAACGCGCGACTTCGATTGCTTTGCAGTTGGCTACATTTTTTTAATATCTATTTAAGACTAAGTAAATATCAAACTGCAATACTTAGAAAGAAAAAGCCAAACCATTGGTTTGGTATTGGTATAATCGAGCATATTCATTTATTTTATTAGCATTTTATGTATTTTAATGCATAAATGGTATATCATCATTACCATTAAATTAGGTAATTAACATGTAAGTATAGATAGAGAGATTGTATCCTAAAACTAAATATCCTAAAACTGACAGAGTAACCAAAGTGATAAAAAAAATTACCTATTTGTAATTCGAGGGTAGATAAAAAGCTGAAATACGCAAGCTAAGTTGACGAAAGGAATATTATTTACGGGTAATAAATAACTATTTCCGTTGATTTGATACTATCAACAGAAGAATCGAAACTGTCAGATTATGATCTCGCAAAGGTCAATATCTAAACTAAAGAATTTTATTTTTTCTTATCCAGGAAGCTGGCATAGGTATTCATCTATTCATGATCTTATTTCTTATCTTAAACTCCGAGACATCCCTTAAGATGTGACCTGTGTCTTCAACACTCTTTCGTATAATGGAAAATAAATGAAAAATTAATTTTTATAAAGCTGTTTTTAACACAAAATGTTTTTCTTTCCGTAATTAGTGCGCGGTGCTCGTAAACAAAGATGATTTGCTTGTCTTGTTAACAGTTTTTGAATTTGTTTCTTTTTGGTAAATTATGATGTTTGTACGTACCTATTTGTTTGTTTAGAATTTTCCTTATAAGTGCGCAAGTGTTATATTTATAACCTTGTGATACCTGCCATTAGTTTTTTTAAGCATAAGCATAATGCTCACGACTGTATTCCCCGAGGGGGTAGTCAGAGATATTCTGAAACCTCAGAACATCCAGTCCACGTTTCATTAGTAGTACCGAAACTCTGTCCAGTGTGACGGGGGTTGAGCATGTCGCCACTTATAATGGATAGTGGGTACAATACATGCCTCGAAATTGAAGGATGCAGGTTTCCTTACGATGTTTTCCTTCACCGAAAAGCCAGTGGTGTTAAAATCGTATATAAATTCCGAAAAACTCATTGGTACGAGTCGGCCTGGACGGGGATCGCACCGTCGCCTCCAGCACGGCAGGCAAGGTTATTTGCCACTGGACCACCACGGCTCCATTTCAGTTCAGTTTTTTCAATCCGTTTTTTTAACCAACTTAAAAAAAGGAGGAGGTTCTAAATTTATTGCATGTTTTTTTTTTAATGTTTATTACACGATTACCTACTTCGCCAATTTTGGATTTGCAACGGCAAAACGGAACACTTATGGAATCACCTCGGTGTCTGTCCGTACATCCGTCTGTCACAGACATTTTTCTTTGAGACCGTAAGACATATAGGAAGCTGGTGCAATGACATAAATTAATATAGAAGGGCAGGTTTCGGGGGGCAGAAATATAAAACAAGAAAAAGGAATAAGTTCTTGTTAACCTATACGACAAATAAGCAACGGCTAAGCTAACAAGAACTTATTAGGAAGTGGTGAAACAGGCCCTTAGCCCGGCTTGCACCAACAAGTATTCATCAGGCTTAAACGTATTTTAGTGATAGTTCTGCCTTTCACACTGCTCATACAAATGACAGTGACAACATCATATTTAAACATGTTTCAGCCTAAATGCTTTTTGGTGCAAGCCAGCCTTAGTGTTGTTCTGAATATATTTCTAGAAAGTAACTGCCATGTTCTTTCAGCCTCTTCTCCAATCGAGTCGATGGCGTCTCGTTTTATATTTTTTCATTATTGTTTATTGAATGTGATAGAAATAAGAGAGTTAGTTGACCACCTCACAAACGGAAGTCTTAAGTTTACGTTGGAGTACCTATGTGGTAAAAGAATTTTGTCCAACATGATTCGCATTTTATCAAGACAAAATAATGCAATTTAAAACTAGCTGTGATTAAAATAATTAGCTAAATTACTTTAAAAACATCGTAAATAGGTAATCAGTAATTATCAAATAAAAGCGCTTAGGTAAAACAATTTTTTAAATCTATTACAAAACCATAAACTTTCCACGCTTTCGCAGTACGCAACCAAAAGCAAATTACCTAAAAATAAAAAACAAAATACCATAGAAAAAATAGCTTACCCAAAACAATAGAACGCGCACAATTTAAATAATGTAACAATAACTTTTTATTCTCACTCGGTTTCGCCGTAGGACACGGTATCGGGCCGAACGGTCATCGCGCGTATGGGAGGGAAGCGTTTCGCCGATGAATGCGTGCCTATAATATTGAAACAAGTATTTCAAAGGTTTCCCAGACGCTTCGGGAACAAATCAGCTATCTTAATTTGATTGAAGCTTTCGATAGTACTATTTCTGTTTGTTAGGATGACAAGGAAGATTTTTGATGTTGCTAGGAAGCAAATGTTTTCCTATGGGGTTGGAATGATTTTCTTCCGACTATTATAGCATTTGGTGATGTGATAAGTGATAACAGATTCAAATGTTTTAAAATTAATTTTGTATTGATAAACTCGATGAATCGCAATAAAAATTTTACCAGATTTTTAAAATTATATAGTCTACTACTTACCTATCCTTAAAAAATATGAAAACGAATACCAAAAAAAACTTGATATACCACCTACTTACCGAATTGCGTCCAGATTAGGTATAAGTCAGAAAAATATCCACCCCTTTACTAAAAATACCAATATTTTAAACTATAAGCTCTATACTTTCGCCTGTTCAAGATTATTTTAGGGTGTAAATCTGGACTGACGCGTCAAGTGGTTTTATATGGCTATGGCTGTGTATATGTACGTTACAGTCATAAACTTAATAATTAAGTTTTTGATTACAGTTACCTATACCTACTTATATCAGGAAAAAACCCTAAAGGACTGCACGATCGTCTTCGAAACCAAAAAATTTCGTTTGTCTGCGCTTTCACGTGAAAAGTAAGATGAGATGTGTTATAAATGGTGTAAAAAGCACTATATACCTAGTTAACAGACCATCAAACTGAACAACTTCTACAATGGAAACAACATTAAAATCGCGAAAAAAAACTGCTGGTCCCTACATTTCGGTCGAGTACTTTTTCTCACTCTTACAGAATAAATGTGGGTGGGTTATGATAAAGCATATTGAAGGGCATAGCAATTACTATTCCTGTTAACCTAATAAAAGAGCGTGACTGTAGATTAAAGGTAGGTATTCCAGAAAAATCTATATTTTTGCTGGCAAGGTGTGACGATCAAGTACATGTTAATGTAATGGATATGATAGCAGAGGTAGATACGAGGCGATTACTCGCCAACACAAACAACTTTACGAGTACCTAGATTAGCACTTAATGGTTTCTACTCGACCGTGCAAAAGGATAGGTTGTGATTTTGGCACGATATTTGAACGTCAGTTTTACAAGAGCTTCTTGAAGTTAGTCTACCCAAATCAAAGTAATGCGCCTCAAGCTAGAGTCGTCTCTGGCGGGAAAACAGCATTCACATCCCTTTTGTCTCTCTTATGGAGATCCTACCTCCAGGACAAGAGCTTTCCAGGCTACTCCGAACTCATGCCGGCCGTAGTAACAATATCCTGTTTTTACATAATTTACATATTACATAGACGGGTCGGAGCTCTGGTGTGAACGATATCTTGTGTCCTTCGGACACCTGCACGAAAACTGAGCTTTATGGAAGCTGATGGAAATGTTATCCTTGTGGCAAAGTACTGTGCTGGAAAAATTTAGAATGACTAGCCATGGAATCGATAGAAGAAGAAAACACCAGTCCCGGGACTAAGCCTCCTGGATCCAACTAATAGCCAGGAGATCTAATATAAAATAATAGACGTCCACTGCTGGACATAGGCCTCCCCAAAGAATCCGTCGACTCCCGCCTTCTTCACCAGGTCATCGGTCCATCTTGTGGAGCCCTACCCACGCGGCGTTTTCCGGTGAGGGTTAGTTGACATACCTACATCACCGTATAAGAAAGATTATCTTGCCTATAGTGCCTAATGTTTATTGGATTTGATATTCAAAAGCAATGATACTTCGAGTAGATTTCTGTAAACTATATTGCAAACAAAATTACGTTTTTACAACATTATAGTTTTTCCAAGACAGATGCTTTTTCTTCTCTTCTAATGTCAACCACAAAACATAGACAAGTAAAAGGAAATTTACTCTCTAACACTCCCACTTAAATTTCACCCCCTTTTACATTGTTCACATCAGCATATCTCATCCACTTATCTTCAATAAGACTAAAACATGTAGAATGACACCGATATGAACTCAATCTTCTCTCTATTGAAATGAAATCTTATATCTACTTTCTACTTTTTTTCTTGTTTCGAGAAACACTGGGTCATGAATAAGTTTTCTTTCACTTTGATTATCTGCGTTCATAGTTACGCAACCCCAGTCCTGT
Source organism: Agonopterix heracliana (assembly GCA_963693445.1). NCBI lineage: Eukaryota > Metazoa > Arthropoda > Insecta > Lepidoptera > Depressariidae > Agonopterix > Agonopterix heracliana. The sequence goes on from OY856307.1 coordinate 1,355,539, forward strand.
GAGAAGGTTTCCTTGCAATCTTTTATCCGTGTAAAGCCACGTAGACATCCTTTCTTATTCTTATCGTTCTGTTTCAACTTTACACAATTTGCTCCATTTACCTCTTCTTCGTATGTTACTGGACTGCTCATCTCAGCAAAGTTGAATTCTGCGTCTCTGTTGGGTCTAGGGCTCAAATTCATATTGCTCCGTTCTACATCACCTCTTATTACTCGTGGAGGATGATATGTCTCATCATTATCTTCTACACTTTGCATACTGTCATCTGATGACTCTTCTGGAACAGTATTCTCATCTTGTATATTATTATTGACATTCTGCTGAGGCTCTTCATCCTGCTTTTCATTTATATTTATCTGCGTAAAATTCTTTCTATTTACTGTTGTACTATTCTCATCAAATCTCACATCTCTAGACACAGTTATATTCTTCGTAGTAAAATCATACATTCTGTAGTTCTCATTCTCATATCCAACAAGAATCATTTTCACACTTTTCTTGTCTAACTTTCTCCTTTTCTCTTTCGGAACGTGAACATATCCCTCCGATCCAAAAATTCTTATATGCTGTAGATTTGGTTTATATCCACACCACAGTTCATAGGGAGATACATCGACAGTTTGACTAGACGAGCTACTATTTAATAAGTACACAGCACAGTTAACAGCCTCTGCCCATAGGAGGTGAGGTATATCTTTTGCATACAACATCGAACGTGCACTTTCCATAATCGTGCGTAACTCTCTCTCCGCTCTGCCGTTTTGTTGTGGAGTGTAGGGAGCTGTGCATTCGTGACTTATTCCTCTACTCTCAAGGAACTCTTTGAACTCCTTGTTCACATACTCTCCTCCATTATCCGTGTGTAGCGTACGGACGTCATGTTGGAATCGATTATTCACTATAGCAATGTACTTCTTGAAATACTCCAGCACTTCATTCTTATGCTTCATAAAATAAACATGGCGGTAGCTTGTCGCACCATCTTTAACCCTTAATCAGGCATAGTACGATTTATCGACCACATAAAAGTAACTGACAATGTACCTACTAAAAACTTACAATAAGGTTCATTATTGAATTTAAATATGGTGGCCAAGGCCTGTTTAAGGGTTAAATAAAACAAAATATCGCATACCTGACACTGAGGGCTCCTCTATCGGACCACACACATCGCTGTAGACAACATCACCTGGTTGCAATGGACCTCTGCCTGATTTCTTGAATGGCAATCTAGCTTGCTTGCCATACTGACATGCTTCACAAATAAAATTATTACTTCCACTCAATGTAACTGGGAGTGCACCATTCTTGCTCATGTTTTGCAGTTCTTTAATATTCAGGTGTCCTAGCCTCTCATGCCATGTTCTTATATCAGTTTGTGCCATATTACAGTTTTCTTGTACAACTGCTCTTATTTTCAGCTCATAAAGATTATTCTCTTTCAGTTGAGCACACATCACCACATCATTATCCTTTATGATAATGGCGTGTATATCCTTCTTCACAATACTATATCCTTTTCTCGTTGCTGCACCCTCAGAGAACACGTTTCTACGCAATTTCGGAACAAAAAGTACATCCTGTAGAATACTTCTCTCCCACTGTCCTTCAACACATCTATGTATTGCTATGGAGCCACGTCCATGCACTTCGATATTCTCTTTGTTTCCCAATTTCACAGTTCTAATTTCATCAGACTTCTTAAACTCTTGCAGTTCTTCGAAAAACTCACGTCTATATGTCATGTGCATTGAAGCTCCACTGTCCAGGATCCATACATCTTCCTCACTCTCGGAATACAAACAATTTTCAGCGCTAAATGCCAACATATTACTGTACTGCTCTTGGTTGTCACGACCAGATTTCTTTGGAGCTTTGCAATCTCTAGCAAAGTGCCCCCTTTTATTACAATTATAGCACTGAAATCGATGACCCTGGTAACTACATTATTATCATTTTGCTTTCCTTGCAAAATTTCTTTTCGAAGTTAACAATGCATTTTCACTACTCGTTTTATTTCCTAGGCTTGCTTCCTCATCAATCAAACGTGATGTAAGGTTCTGAATAGTCTGGTGAGATGAGTCGAGTGACAACCAGGCTTGACGCAAAGAACGGTACGATGCGGGAAGAGTACTCAATATTTTAGTCATAATTGCCGTATCACTCAGTTCCTCGCCACATTCTTTCAGCTGTTTTGCCAAGCTTTCCACCTTCGACACATGCTGCGCTATGCTATCGCCTGAACAATATGAATACTGGTAAAACTTTTCGTGCACCATCATTTTGTTAAACTCCGACTTCTGTTCATAAATCGCCTCCATCTTACTCATAATTTCAATTTTCAATCAAAGAAATTTGATTCAAATCCATCGAAGATGTTAAAATAAACATGGCCATACCATCATCCTTTTGCCATTTCGCCACATCTTCTTTATCTTCCGGTTTCGGTGTATTTATGTCCAATCCTTTTGCTCTCAAAGCGCACTTGATTTGGAATTTCCATTGACGAAAATTTCTGCCGTCAAACTTCTCAATTTTCATCGAACTTGCAACCTCCATTTTGGATTCCCAGTTGCCGAAAGCCCGTGAATTTCTTCTTTTCTATTTCTGCTCTTACTCGAGTAATACAGTGGAAATTATATTTCCGCGATTTTCTGGGCCATAACCTATTGGATTTGATATTCAAAAGCAATGATACTTCGAGTAGATTTCTGTAAACTATATTGCAAACAAAATTACGTTTTTACAACATTATAGTTTTTCCAAGACAGATGCTTTTTCTTCTCTTCTAATGTCAACCACAAAACATAGACAAGTAAAAGGAAATTTACTCTCTAACAATGTTTACTTTTATTTCTTCCCTCCGGACGGAAAGCGTCAATTCTCGTCCCGATGCGCTAAACGAAGTTATCGCTTTCCACCTCCGTCTAGAAGAAAAATAGTATACTAACCTCGGATAGTAAATAAGAAAGCCTCGGTCATCAATTACATGAGATCTGAGACCTTTCCTACTTTCCTGTCCTCGGTGTGTAATCTACTATTTTTGAATGAATCAAGAGAAATACGTAAATAATAATTAAATAGCATACTAATTATAAGTATACCAACAGATTCGTATTTCTATACCTAAATTAACTTTTGAAATAATATGAAGTAAAATAAACACGTTGAATTCTAAAACACTACTGTTTTTATCAAAGTATATGAGGTATTGAAAAAAAAATTGACTGTCTCATACATTTGCAGTTTAGCATGGAACAGCAGATTGTTTTTGTGTTATTTCCGGTTCGGTCCTATAATAAAAGTTTTTCAGTTTGATGGTCTGATCTGAACCACCCCTGAAAGTTTTGGAAAGTCTTACTTAACTGATATACTGCGTTATAAGATGACAATACGTACCTACCTTCAGACCATCAAACTGAACAACTTTCACTAGTCAAGGAGAAGGAGGAGCCAACTTCGAAATCGCGAAAAAAAATCTGCTGTCCCATACACTTGAGTCAAGTTGGTACTGCAGTTTTGTATGAAACTGGTGTTTTTTTTATTTATAATTAATGGCTTTTTGCTTGTGCGTAGCACCGCATTTCCGCCAGTGTCAAGTGTAATTTATGGGAGTATCTATCCCAATCTCAGGGATTGTTTTTGTTCAGGAACAAGAAGAGATTGAGGATTGCGGAGCCTCGTGGCAGGCAAAAACGCGACGCACGAAAACCACGCGAGACGTGTGCTCGGGTCAATTCCTGCAACGTGACTCCGAAACTGGTGTTATTTATTTCGAGATTTCTGTTGGCTCCATAGTGAAAGTTATTCAGTTTGAGGGTTTGAAGCATCCAGTAAGTAAAGGATCCAACGGGTTTTTTTACATACTGTATTTTTCTGAGCGCGAAATATCAGCGCCATCTACACCAAAATTGTGAAACAAATTGAAGTACTGAGAGTCGATGGTACTAGCTGCTGACCCTGCGGCAGAAATTCGGGAATGAGCGATGGGAGTACAGAGGTAAGGGTGCCTCACGAAACAATACCTCGTGTTACGAATAGATGTCGCTTTCTAAAAGGGCTGTAGGTACTACCTGTTGTGATACTACTCATTTCCTCTGTGTTTACCTAGGTGTTTACGGTATCGGTAGTAACTATTAAATAATGTGTCTGTGTACTTACTAGTTACTACTTACTCTCTAGAAATGAGTGATAATAATCACATAATTACATGAGATCTGAGACCTTTCTTACTTTCCTAACCTCGGTGTGTAATCTACTATAGTGTACCTGAGAAATTAAATCATCGATTAACTAAAAATTTGATAGAAAGTAAACCTACAAAGAAATGGTGTTAGGTAAAAGCTTAATTCTCTAAATGTAAAAGTATTATCAATCACTAAACCTTAACCAGATTATAAGAAAGAGGATCTATACCTACCTACCTACTTATAGTACTATATACTTTAAGTATAGAAAATAAAGTACAATCGTGACACAAAAACTAAATTAATTTTAGGATGAAGAATTTAATAAGATTCTATTAAACGAAAAAAAACCTATCAATAAACAAAAGTCTTAACAAAGTACAATGTTAACTTATGAAATTAATGTAAACTACAAAATTACAATTATCATCATTATCTATGTTTTTACCGGATACAACGTCCGAATGATGCCTTCTGCGTGCTTGTGGTGCTGAGAATTACTTAACCTAAAACGAAAAAAATAAACAAAATAAATGCTCTTTATCATAAGATGAACCATGGTGATAATTAATACAATAAAATAAATAAGTATCTTGGTCTTGGACATTATCACATAAATTATTTTCATCCACTGGTTGTATGGAAGAAATTACTTTTAGTGATAAGGCCGCCTTTTGTACCCTTCTTGTTCATGTATATTGTTGTTGTTTTTTGTCTATTTTGGTGTCCAAATAAAGAATATTTATCTTATCTTATCTTATTATCTAGTGGAGTGTAGATCTCTTCTTAAGTAAAGATAGACAAGGATGCATGTATAGGTTGTATGTATTTGCATCCTTTTCTATCTATACTCAAGAAGAGATCTCCACTTGAGTGTCGTTCTGTAATACCCCCCTTAAAGAACCAGAAACTAGCCATGACTAAAACTAAACAGGGTCCAACATAATGTTGACACTTTTTTTAAGGAGATGATCAGACCATCAAACTGAACAACTTTTTCTATGGGACAAACATCGAAATAGCTCTCCCATACATTTGGCTCGAGTAGCATTGCAGTTTGGTATGCAGCAGCTGTTTTTTTTTCGCGGTTTCGATGTTGGTGCCATAGAGAAAGTTCAGTTTGATGGTCTGATCGTCCCCTTAAAAAAGTGTCAATCCCTAATAGAATACCATAATAGAAATAAACATTCATGACTCGGGTACAAATATTCATATTCATCATACAACTATTCGCCCCTAACGGGATTCGAACCCATGACTCTCGGCACAAGCAGGCACTACCGACTGAGCTATCGGACCGTCAAATGGTAGCTGATGCAAGTGTGGCCGCAAAACTGAAGGACTAGGTGTCGTAACTAAGCGTACAGAGCAGACGGCAATGATCGCGATCCAATGGGGCTGGGTGGGGCAGACGCGACGATCAGGATCCTCACGGAGCAGAATGGCAGATCATGGCACGGGATGAGAAAGGGTGAAAAAGCTTTTGCCCAACAATAGGACGAAGTAGGTTAAAGGTTAAAATGAATTTATTATTGCGACTATTTTTGTTTCTCCTAATTTCATGACGTGTTGTATAATGTTTTGTTTGTTTGGTAGATACCTAGGTACTTAGATATCTGTGATAGGTGCATTTTGTATAAATTTGTAGTTTTAGCTTGGCGTATATCTTTTGTAGATGTAGATAAATTTTGACATTTTTGTATAAATTGATGCAGCATGTGCAAAGAAATAATTTGTTTGTCCGATCTGAATAAAGTAGAAAAACAGGATACGATACCTACCGATAATAGGGATTATAATGATAAAGGAATAAGAAAGGGTTAATGGAAAGTAAATCACCTGAACCATCCAAAAGTGCCTAGCACATCGAAGTAAACAGATATCAGCAGGATAACAGTGATCCAAATAAAAATAATCGCTATAGTTAGTTTAATACAATGTCCCGTAGACAAACGTTTTATCACATCCATATAGTTTTTGGGGCGACTGAAACATTTAAGTAGATATAGAACTATTTCTCAATATAAAATTTTACACGTCTAATGATCATATTTATAATTCCTACACAGGGTCCTGCTCAATAAGCTGACACATTTTTAAGGGGATGATCATCAGACTGTGGAACTGAACAATATTATGTATGGCGTTAACCTCGAAATAGCGAAAAAAATCAGCTGTCCCATACAAAACTGCAGAACTACTTGAGTCAAATGTATAGGACAGCAAATTTTTTTCGTAATTTGATGTTGATCGTTTAGAGAAAGTTGTTCAGTTTGATTGTCTGATCGTCCCCTTAAAAAAGTGTCAGCATATTAAGAAGGACCCTGTGGATAATGATAATTATATAAAGCGAGTGTACATGGAACACTCGGAAGTGGTCGCACAAACACACGTATGCGGACCAAATTGGCAGCGTAATTAAGAAAGGTCAGATCTAATATAGGAACCCGAAACCGACGACCGTGTCTGTAACGACTTATGGTTATGATTGTGGAAGAGGCAAAAGAAGTGTGTCAAGCAAGATCGTAGCCGATCAATTGTCTCTACTTAGCCCAAGACTTGTCACTGTGCCATACCAAGCGGCACTACAACATCTGCAGTATTACGTCAAACTGAAAATCAGTCAAAGCGTTGCAACCCGGCGCGCTTTAGTATGCAAAGTAGGCATTTTTCGCTGCGATGCGAAGCGCTCCGTCCAGATGTGACCCGTCGTATTGATCGACGGCGGGCGCATACAAAAAGCCAAAAACTTCTATAGTATGAAAAGCCGCCACCGTCGGCGCCGCGTCTCGGTCAATGTGTCTCAAACCTTATACGCTTACCTTTTGTCGACTTTTGCGACTAGGTAATATGCAGCTAATTCATTTTAAATTTTCCTTTGCTCCCGATAAGCGTGGAAGAATCAAAAATACACACCGAGGTAAGGGTAGCGGGCAAGGTGGATCTCTTCCGATACCAACGGGCATGATCATGGCTTTGTCTTTAGGAAGTAATGTTAGCTCCATATCTATGACTCCCTGGAATGAAAATACATAGTTGAGATATTTGTTATTATAAGTCAAGTAAAATTTAGTTCTTAAGGTGGTTTCCGTCCATACAAAACGTTGTCGTATAACACTCGTAGACGGTATTAATAAAAGTAATGTTTTATATATGGAAAAAAAACTTAGAAAATCTAGTTTGCGCGAATCAAATAATATTTACAATTTATAATATTATTACGAAGATATCACGCTTTGAAATTATTCATACAAAATTTCAAACCCTTATATATTCGTAATTATATTACAAATTGTAAATATTATTTGATATGCGCAAACTAGATTTTCTAAGCAATTTTTCCATATATAAAACATTACTTTTATTAACATCGTCTACGAGTGTTATACGACAACGTTTTGTATGAAATTGACAGCTCTCCAACCACCTTATGAAGAATCTTTAGACCAATGCGAGCAGCAGACGATGGCACGTCATCGTGAAATCAAGAATAAAGGTATAGGTCATAATCCTACGAAACGAATGTCAGGTCACCAATTTGTCCGTAGGTAAAAGATAAGATAAGATAAAGATAAACATCCAAAACCTGGGTTCCTTAGGATAATTTAATTTATCTTTAAATAATAACTACGGCTTCCCCGTAGCAACCATAATATAGGTGTTCCAGCCAGCATCCCAAGTTGATTTAATTGTCTATTCCCAAAAAAAAAATCTGAGTACCTACACGGCCTTTTCACTATCGTCACTCCTGTTCATGGTCCCCTACGCATCTATACCTAAAGACTACAATCAAATGGTTAAATAGATTCATTACAACTTACCGCAGATAAATCTCTACCAGTATTCAAGTCTTTTGTCTTCAAAGGCCACCAAGCACGTATTGATGTCAAAGCGAACAAGTTTATCTTCTTAGCTTTCTCCATTCCATCTAACGTACAGTGGCACGCTAGTTTAGATCCTCGTGGCATTTGATTCAAATTTAGCGACAGTGAACCTAAAATGTTTATTTGTTGTACTAAATCGAAGAGCAACATTCGGTTAGCAGAAATACGTATAAATTGACAGGAGTTAAAATATTTATTCCCTAAGCCATAGAGACAACTAGATCCCTTCTACCACTGTTAAACTTGTAAACCTAGGATGGGTTTGATTGATTCATTTCTAAGAAATGTAAATAATGTTCCCAAAGTAGCAATGATAGATTAAGCGTAGATATTATACGACAGTGCCTCGCTCGTTTATCTTGTCTAGACATATGGACTTCAGTGCCCCCAGATGATAACAAACAACCTTACCAATTATTTAATGCTGATCGTATTCTTCTGAATTGACCTTGAGCTGCCTAAGAATAAGAAGAGGACTGTTTAATTGGATGAAAAATGTAGTGAATACCAAAAAAATCATCAGCATCGTTTTCCAGCAGCTGAACAATAAGATAAGGTGTCACGTATTCGTCGTGTTCTGTGAATGGTCCCTTTTCTTTATTGACTATCTGCAAGACACAAACCCAAAAAATTACTTCTGTTAAAAATCATCACTTCAAATGAAAGATTGAAAAATAAAGTCTCAGACGGGACTTGAACCCGTAATCTTCCTTCTTTATTTTTCAATCTTAATTTAATTTGAAATTAGCACAACACGGCTGTAACTTGTTTAATTAATAATATTTAAAATCATCCCTATACCTTTTTTTTTTTAAATGACCAATGATATTTAAATTTCATGATCATCATCATTCCAGCTGATAGAAGTTCTCTGCTGGATATAGACCTCCCCCTAGGATCGCCACAACGACCAGAAAAGTGCCCAGACAAGGTCTTTTTATAAGGCCTATAGTGTAAGCAAATTTTCTGACCACCCGAAAGGTATATGGTATATAAGCGAAGTGTGGTCGACCAGTGGTTTCGTGTGAATAGTGTTGCTGCAGGTTTTTGCAGTTGCGTTGTGGTTGACAAAATGTCGATGTGGTTGCGGTGTCGCTAGAAGTTGCGATGTGGTTGCGTTGTGGTTGCGTTGTGGTGGCGTTGTGGTACTAAAAAAATGTCGATGTGTTTCAAGGTTTCAGGGTACATTTAGTACAAATGGAGTAGGTGTACTAAATTAATCATAATATGCTACATTTTTAATCAGAGATTTGATCCCGCTATCTTGATGTTCAGAGCAGTTGATGTGGAAAGCGAACTGTCATTGCATGCACGCAACGTTGTGGCTGCGATGTGACTGGCTGCTAGTTCGCGGTGTCACTGGTGGTTGCGTTGTGGTTGCGATGTGGTCGGTATCACAAAAGCGGTCGATAGTGACTGCCACTGCGCACTACTACAAAATATGCACCTAATCACGCAGTGCCGTTGTGGTGTGGTTGTGGTTAAGGTGTGGTTGTGGTACGAGGGAAACAATTCTAATGGTCGTGCATGTTTATAAAAGTATAGGTGTTTTTTTTTACCCTTTAATTTGGTCTCGGTCTTTTTCTTGAGATCAAATCAAAAAGTAACTATATTTATGGAAATAGCAAAGGCTGCACTCACCTTCCTCTCAGCGTGCTGGTATATAAACCTGAAGATCATTCTCCAATTGAAACTAGCATCACCGCCAATACTGTTGTGATGGAGATCCGTACACATAGCTTTATCTAAAGATCCTATCCAACTGTGGAAGAAATTCGACTGTGAAAGAAACTATAAAAGAAGAAAAAAGTGGATGATGGCTACGAGTTAGATAGTTGGTCTGTTTCGTCATCGACGGGAGTTTTCATTTAATTAAGCTAAGAACACATTCTCTGTGTTCGCACTATCTGCATATAATGATTTTTTTATAATGTATCTCAACTGGTATTTCACGGGCTGTAGCCCGGACCTTTGGAAGGCTTGCGTGGGGACACAGGTCCAACACATAGAGGCCCCTTCGAGACACTTTTAACTAAATGCAATGGTATGCACCAAACGTGAATCTATCCTGAATGCATTATGTAAATACACTTGTAGACAGACCACGCTTGGCGCAGAGACTATTGTGAGAAGGACATAATTTTACTTGGGCTATGGAGGTAAACTGGGTTGGCCGGGAAATCTGGGTAATTGTGCGCAACTAGGATCTTCCGCTTCTTGCTCATATAGGGATGTTAAAGAGATAACGCTGACATATTAGACCGTCAGCTTTGGAGTAAGATGTTTTGCATTAGTGCTGATTTTGCAAAAGTATAATTGTCGGAATCGTATTAGGTATGGTAGCAAGCCGTAGTATCTTTCTGGTACCCCTGCCTGTGGGCCTAATGGCGTGTGAATATAATATGTAATGTTATGTATGTACAATAATGACATAATTACTGTTAATTTTGGATTAAGTTCTTGTGGCAGACCCGAAACATACCTGTATTCTTCGATCAAAATAAAATGAATGGATAGGCCTAAAGCGCGGTAAGTTGAAGCAAACTACTGGTGCACTTGGTACATACAAACTAGCGCCATTATCTGTCAAATCTAGGGCACTTTCATACAAGTGACAAGTAAAAATTTCATTTGTTTTGCCTCATTTTTCTGGTTTGAAATGTTCGCTTAAGGCCTATCCATTCATTTTATTTTGATCGAAGCCTGTATTGCGTCTATTGGTGGAATACTTCTGCAATACTTACGCTTTCACATAAACATTTGATGACTGCCAAACTTTTCCACCATGATCGAAACTATCTAACTCAAAATCCTGCACATCCCATATTGTGACCCTCAGTTCATATTCTTCTATCTTCCGAGGAGTTATGTCGGTAGGTAATGGAATAATGGTGCTAATTCCGTCAAGGGGATATATGTCTACCCATAGCTGTATTTTCCCCTGGAAAACGAACTGATTTTTCAAAACTTTTTTTTGTATGTTATGGTCCTAGGGAAATTGAATGTATATCTCTATATTTGTTTGTTTTTATTTTAAAAATAGATCTCAAGTAGAGTTGTACATCTTTTAAAAATAAGCAGAACTGAAGCGTCGAAGATGGATGGGACAAAAGAGTCCTAGTCTTTTCTTTTAGTACGCAGTAGGTACGTCCAATATTTCATAAGAATAAAAATCATTCAAAATTTTCCTTTACCACTGTGCCAAGCAGTGCAGAATTCTTTGGCGTACCGCTAGTGTTTTTCAAAGAGTCATTGGTATTTTAACATTGAAAATGTTTTTTCGATCGCTTCTGTATAGCATCCAGATTCACAAAAAGTGAAATATCGCCCTGGTGTCGTGAGTTTTAGGGCTACGTGAATGGTGGAAGTCTCAAAAGATGTGTCTCAACGAGGACTATAATACGGTTTAAAAAAAAAATTTAAAAGTCAAAAACTTTTTTCGAAAATTGTAAAAGTGTCGAAAAATGTCGCATTTTTTCGGGGTCTTGTCTCACTATATCGCCTATTTCTCGAGAACAAACACCGATATCGAAAAAATGAAAAAAACCCCTAGGGGTAATGAGTTGGGCTACATTTTGAAAAAAACCGGACCCCTCTATCTCTTACGGTCTAGGCTGTGGCTTTTCCTTTATTTAGCGAAATTATTGATAGCGCGGCGCGCTGAAGGCTCGTGGCGTTAAGGCGTGTTACAGACTTAGAGATAGTTAATTAGAGTAAAGGCATGTTCGTATTTTCATTTAAGTAACTATAATACTTTTGATTTAAAATTTCATGTAATATATTTATAATTGTGATTTTATTTCCATATCTATTTAAAATGTTTATTTCTGTTACAATTAATGGTACCCGTGTATTACTAAATTGTATAGGTATTTATTGGAAGGAATAATAAAATTTAAGAAATAAAAAAAAATTAAAGTTTAAAAATTAAAATACCTACTTAATTTAAAAAAAATGTTCTGATCCTGCACTGTGCGAGGGATATTCGTGGTTGAAAGATTAATATTAACAGAAATAAAAAATTAATATCTTTTTATTTAATTTAATTACTTACACAAGTTCTTAAGACAGCAAATTGTAAATTGCAAATTGTAAACAATGACCGATCTTTCACCACGGAATAATATAATATAAGTAATCGATTTCACGAAACACAAACCAATTTTGTACCAGCCATCATCGGATTCGGGTTTAAAAAGTAAGTAAGTGTAGGGTATTTATTTTAAATTGAGCTGATTCAACTTACAACAAAACACACAATAGCAATGGCAATAATCTAGTCCGCAGTCCGTCTTTGTATCACAAGTGGATCGTAAACTTCGGTACCTTCCTATATAAATAGGTTTAGAAAAAGATGTTTATTTATATTGCGCACAGCTGAGAGCAAAATAAGTCCATTATATAAAAAAGAACCATCATAAATAGTAGATTACACACGAGGGTCTCAGATCTCATGTAATTGTTGACCGAGGCGAAGCCGAGGTTAACAAACATGTGATCTGAGGTTTTCTTATTTACTACTGCCCAAGGTTAGTAGGTATAGAAGTAGGTATACTATTATTCTCCTCGACGGAGGCGGAAAGCGGCAAATTTGTTTAGCGCAGCGGGACGGAAGTTGACACTTTCCATCCGGAGGGGTGAAAAAAAACCTTACCTACTCTTTGTCGAATTATGGAGATCGATCTTTATACTTGAGTTATTGCAATAAAATTAGGTTGAGTAAGTTATACGATACTAAAAACAAATTAAGTAATCACGAGACTTCTTAAAAAGTCAAGTTAAATTGACATAATTAAATGAGAAAATTTATTATACTGCGCACAGCTGAGAGCTAAATAAGTCCATTGTATAATAAAGAGCCATCATAAATAGTAGATTACACACCGAGGGCAGGAAAGTATAGAAAGGTCTCAGACCTCATGTAATTGTTAAAACAACAAACATCTTATCAAGTTAAGTTGCCATAATTAAATGGGAATATTTATGATTTGGTAAGTAGTAAAGCGACATTTTATGGCTTATGTTATGACATAAGTAGGTATTCAGTTGGCATGGAAAATGAAAGGAAAAAGCTGCGTGATTTACAGTTCACATCTGCGGCTGCGCTGTGAAGGACAATATACCTAGATATACGAGAAATGTTTGGCAGTTTTTTTTTCATTTGGTATTACAAGATAATTTAGTGTAAAGAATAGAAACTTGAATAGATCCTAAACACGGAGAAGAAATTACCTTCGAGTAAATGTATCTGCAATAAAAAAAATTGTAGCTAAATTTGACTGTAAATTATGTTATTTGTACAAATACAAGCCAAACTAATGTTAAAAGCAATGAAATTGGCGTAAAGACCATTGTTTCTCTGTGAATAGATCAGGAAGCGGTAGGACTCATATATTGCATGATAGTTGTTAAGGTCCCGAAAGGATAGAAGTCATAAATCAATAGTAAGTATGTTGTTAAAGTAATTTAAGACCATGAAAAAGATGGGACTTTATTGTTCATAGGGTCGCTCACGCACAATATTACAAAAGAATGACTGTGAAAAGGGTGGTACAGAGTCTGTCGCACGTGTCACAGTTACAAATAAAATAAGTTAAAAATCAATTTTAATTTGTTGCATCACGCAATCGACGATGAGTAAATTTTGTTTTGTTTAAGTAATTCATTAAATTCATTTTCAATGTCCAAGAAGGTCGTGATAGACACGAGATCTGTGAATTTTTTTCACTTACTTGCTCATGTCCTGGTTTTTCTGGGTTGAGAAGAAACCTTGTCTCCACATGCTCGGGCACCAGATGGTATCCACATATTGGCAATGTATGCCATGTATGCAGGATACTTAGGCATATATTTTCTTTCCGGTCTGCTGGTGATGCGTAAGCCTTATCTGAAGAGGTTACAGTTGAGCATTAAAGTTAATTTTTCAAAGGTCTTAATGTAAAAAAATTAACCAGAGGGCCTACCATGAGTTTACACTGTAGTATACTACAGTAAAACTACTGTAGTAAACTACAGTAAAACTACTGTAGTAAACTACAGTTATTTAATTTCGTACACCGCTCCTAGTGGTTACGTTGAGAATTAATTCTGTCATACAAAATTGGCGCCGCAAGTACAGTAGTAACGTACAGTGAAAACTCATGGTATGCCCACTGTGTTTACCTTGTCTGCTATCTTTATATTGTACTCCATTTACAATAACAGTTGCGGGATCAGGAAATATTGGTGGATGAAGATGATTTTTGTAGCATAATTCTTCAAGGATTACCGAGGGTTTGACGCTGTCACGCCATTTCGTTGGACCTGATCTGGTTAAACATAAAACATGTATGCCACATATCTCCAATACTTACTCATAGCACCATAAGACAGTAAGAAAGAGTTAGTTTTGTCTCAGTAAGAAGGTATTTTTAAAGCCAGTACCTACAGCTAGACAATGATATTAACGTTATATTGTTCACTGCTGCCAGAGCAGCGTTACATACAGCTAAGAATCGTGCATCCTGGAATAATATCTCCCTAATGGTCAAATAATTATGTTCAAGCCGTGTCAGGGCCGATCTTTTATTATCCTACGCAGGATTTTCCAGTGCCTGGTTTCAAGAATTTGACAAAGTAAGAATTATGTGGATAAGTAAGATAGATACTTTATGTGCTTCAAGAGCTTAGGTGGTTTGAACACGTGAAATGAAAGCGACCGTATTGCGATATTTTCTACTACTCGTTTATAGGAAATATTGCACTGCAACCGTAGATTCCAGGACAGAGACCAAGAGGCCGTCCGAAGACGGATGGATACACACAGTTCACAGTGAATACAGTGATATAATCGAGTGCAATGTCTCACCTTATTCCTGAGGTCGTCCTCAGGAATAAGGTGAGGTGTAGAGAGTAGACGCGAAATACCCCACCACCATATGGGAACAAGCCAGGTAAGATAGACATTTGTTGGAAAGACATGCATTTTTACTCATTGATGCATTGGATTAAACTTACGAATTGAATTCAGTAGAAATGCCAACACGCGCCCTGTGTTTGCTAAACACGCGATCCTCCAAGTCGATAGCTGTGCTACCAATTAGTTCATCTTGTGAATTCGAGTCGTCGTAATCGTACAGGGATACTGTTAGAAGATATTCTTCTGGTAATGTGCATCGGAATTCGTACATTCTGTGAAGTTAAATATCATTTAGACTTTTAATGCGAGAAACACATTTAGCTATTCTAATAAAACTGTACAATCGTCTTATTGTAAGTGCCCCTACTTTTTAAAATAATGATTGTTAAGAATAATCTGTACAATTTTGTTTGTACCTTACAGCTGCAGGTACCATAGCTAGGTATACACAACTCAGAAGCTGATAGGTATGTATTTTTTATCAGCTTACGTTTATGATAAAGAGAGTATGCTAACTAGAACATTATGGAACATCTCAACTCCCTAAGCACTCACTTTCCAAAAACAGGTTCCAACGAATTCGGAACATAGCAGGTACGCTCTCCCAAATGTTTATTGCCGCAGTTGAGTACCACATAAGGATCAGATTTACCAGTGGAGTCTTTTGCAAGTAGATTCAGTCCCCTGACTATGTACACACGAACCAGGAATTTAGCTGGAGTATTGTCGGGATGTTCGTCAAAGAAACTGTAATACACTTATACAGTTAATGTTAAACACAACGATACATGTAATAAAAAAAATCCTCCTGCTTCATACAAAACTGCAGTACCAACCAACTCGACTCATATGTATGGGACAGCACTCTAAGCAATCCCAGTAAAATATAACTTGGGTGATTTGTTACACCCTGTACTGTAGTGAGACAACTGCGCCAGTTGTGTGACCGTTCCTCGGAGCATTGACATTAGGGGAGGCTCGGTTGGTACTCTAGATGTCACTCCTGGTATAGCGGGGAAGGGAAGCACGTGCCGCTTTCCGAGAGTCGCAAGACCTCCTGACCTAAAGAGTTGAGGCGTTTGTCGTTGGAAGTTAAAGAACCATCGGTCTAGTCTTTCTTAGGATGGTCGAGTTTTTGATTCTGTACTAATGGATGTTTAGGTTAGTGTTCATTTGTTTACATCTTGTAAGTATCTAAGAAAGTATACCATCAATATTATTTAGTGGCTTCAAACTCACCCTCGATTCAGATCAACGCCATTCAAACTAACAGCTACTGTATTCCCTGGCGGTGGCCACCTGTATATCACTATTCCAGCTTTAAGATATCCACAGTGAAGCTGATCATCCTTCTCAGGGATCCCAGTCTTCTTGCCATTGTACAACTTCAAGGTTGTGCACCAGTCTTTGAACTTTGAAAACTCTGGTTGGACTTCCAGTTCCGAGTGGTAAATCTGGAATAGGGCAACATCTTGATACACAAAAACAGCGGCGCAATAACCCTATTTGACCGATTCTATTAAGTGAGATTGCCTTCTCTAGGAAATAATGGTAAGAGAATCATGATGATGATGACAAAATGCTATCAGAACACATTTTACTTAACTACCATGACATATTTCCAAATACTAGCTTTTAAAGCTGCTTTTCATCATGTCAGCCGATATACCTACGTCCCACTGCAGGGCACAGGCCTACCAAGCGTGCCCAATGCGGATTGTTAGAATTCACATACGCATGAGAATTTCTTCTTCTGCATATGCAGGTTTTCTCACGATGTTTTCCTTCCCCGTTTGAGAGCAGTCAGTATATAATATGTACATAAGTTAGAAAAACTCATTGGTACGTGGCATGTTGTTAGTGCAGATTCGAAACCGGACCTCATGATTGAGAGTCCATACCTCTCCGCAACGCGCCACCGAGCTCTTTTTATTTCATGGTTGAAGATAATAATAATATGTAATAGTTTAATATGCATTTAAAAAAGCTTACTGTAATATGATCAGAGTTTCCTCTGCTCTCATCTAATGCATAGTCCTGTAAACATTAGAAACATTTTAAGATATACACTTTATAAATAGCGTGAAAATAATTGATTCTGAGGCAATAAAGACATGTTGAATATCTTTATAGGCAAGCGCATATATCGACGGAACGAATCGGGTCGGGCCGCAGCGTAAAAATCCGCCCAAATCGCTTCTATACAATTTATATGAACTGTCGCATACTACGCCGGGGTGAAGTGGGTCGCAATTTCTCGCAGCAGATTTCAATCAGTGCGATGCGGTCCATCCCGCTCCGCCACAGTGCGGCCCGTCGCAGTGGATACCAAGCGGAACTGTTCAAAACGTCTGTGTAGTATCACAAATGCGTTGTAGCCAGGATTGCTATTTTCGAAAGTGAGCAGTCCTCCTCCTCACCCGATGTAGTCCGTCGTAATATATATAAGTTTTCGAATAAAAGTAAACGTACGCAGCCATCTTTTAACCCTTCGTCTGTGGGTGTCACGGATCCGTGACTATAACAAATATTTTGTGTCTGGAGTCTCCACAGACGAAAGGTTAATAGTGAATTTATTGCAAAGTTCGCTTGAAATATAATTCCATCCGTAATACGTAACGTTCAATAGCTAAGCTATGCTACTCCTGCACGCTTTAAAAGATATTTGGTAGATGTTGCAAAGTTTCTCCTCACATGCTTTTATAAATGTATCGACGATTACTTTTAGCGTATTTTTCCACTAACCTGCTGGGAGCAAAAGAATCTCAGCCACCAATCCTTTTGCCCTGGCTTTCTGCATTTCTTGACCACATTTATCTGGTCTTTCTCCTTAACATAAACTGGTAACAGAGTGTACTCTTCTTCGTCCGGTTCTTTTCTTGAAAACAATCTTCTTAATTTCGATCTTTTAACGTTATTTTGAATTACGCTGCTCCTGGTTGATACGCTACTAACTGAGTCTAAATCAGATAGAGATTTACAGCTCTTCCTTATAAAAATTGCATGACTGACTGTGAAACCGAAATAAAAGAATATTGTAAAATGTTTGCATTCTTTACAAAAAATTCGCCTAAAGTCATCATGATTCATAATTCCTATTCACAGTCAAAGATACATGAACCTAAATACCTGGACTTTATATACTTCTCATATCGGTTGAATCGCCATACGAGTTGAAGTTGATTGTAGTAGGTCGACTCGTTCCAATGAGTTTTTTGGAATTTATGTACGATTTGTAACACTACTGGCATTTCGGTGAAGGAAAAAAATTCGAGGAAACCTGCATGATTCAATTTCGAGGCACGTATTGTACCTATAAGTGGCGAACGGGCACACTCACCTTCGCATTGGACATAGTTTCGGTAGTTTAGTTCACAATATCTCTGAATAACCCCCTCGGGGAATATATTCGTGAGCATATGCATGCATGCATATCATCACATTGTGGGGAACCCATAATAATATTTTTTATTAGCCTATCTCATCCCACTGCTGTGCAAAGGCTTCCCCTCTAACCCTCCTCTTGTCCTGGGACAGAGATGGTTGAGCATGCCCAGGCATGCTTTGGCTATGCGTCATCGAAAGCATCCATATCGTCCTTCCACCCCTTTCTAGGACGACCCGGACGCAGATAACCGTTTTCTGGGATCCAGGGCGTGACTGGAATTCTTGCCCACCTTTCCTGGTGCATTTGACAGACATTATGGCCGGCCCAATTCCACTTTAATTAGGCGGTTTCTCCCCCACATCGGGTATTCGTATTTTGGAACGCAGTTTCTGACACGATCCTTTATTTTAACACCCAGTATACTACGCTACGTTGCCCTCTGGAAAACCTTGAGTTTGGACTTTTGAGACTCAGTGAGAGACCAGGTCTGGGCACTGTAGGTTAGGATAGTCAGGATAACACATGTCGATGAGTCTTCGTTTGAGGGATAGCGGGAGTTCACCCTTCATTAACTCCTTCATGGATCAGTAGCTCTTAGGCGTTGTCGACATGGCATGTGACTTCCTTGTCTTGTCTGTTTTCGACGGAAACTATCAATACCTTAGTAAAAATCGTACAAAAAATAATATTACCTTGATAAAAATCTGAAGACATAATCGAAGCAGATTTCAACGTAGCGTCTCTTTCGTTCTTCAGCAACCAGTTAACCACATACTTATTAGGATTCTTAACCACGTTGGTCCCCAAAAACAAAGTTCTCCCAAAAGTACTGCTATCATATAATCTTATATTCAAAGGGGGCGAGCATTGTTCAGTCAATGGACACTCAAAGGTCTGTGTTGTTTTTCCATTTGGAAAGTTACAATTAGATTTTTTATCAGCAATGATGTCAGATTTGATGGTAAGCTCGTCAAGTTCTAGGACGACGCAAGGTTTTCTGGTGATATTCACGTCACGTAGGCCCCACCAGTAAATGTCTACCCTGAAAATTTAAAGAGCGGCCTACATTCTCCACTAGAGGACAAGTAGTACATCGATGATAATGATGACTTATGTATATTGACGAATATATAATGGCCTGGTTGATGACATAGGCATAGAATTTGGCTAGTGTACGTACTTGTAGGAAGCAGTTTTAGGTATAAGGCTAGCTGGCAAAGGTTCCACCGCATCCGCGGCTAAGTCAAAGGTTTTTTCCTCAGCATATGACGGATCGAGGGGCGCGTAGACTGTCGACTTCAGGAACTGCTCTGGGATCTGAAGATGTCAAATTGGTACATTTTTTTTTTTTAATTAACTGTTCAACATAACACTGGAAGCTAGCTAGGTAGTTGACAATATCCTGATCATTATTTTATGTCATATAACTAATAAAAGATGAAAAGTCTGAATAGGCAAATGTATCGCGGAGAACTGTGCGGCCCACTGGTACGCCTATGACAGGTAGCTGGATGAGGAAAGCTAAGGATTTTGGAGTTCAAATTATGAAGCCAGAATTTAGCTCAAATGTTATCTATCACGCTTACGAGGCATTCGGCTCTAATCCGTAGTAATTTAATAAGTATCTTGGTGTTCGAGTTTTACCCTATCTATCAATAACGTTGCGCCTCTTTCCCATTAGGGTACCCTATCCTTTTTTATTTTGTCTTCTTAAGAGGAAAAACCTTACCTGAAGCAATTGGATGGACATTAATATCTGTCCAGCGTACTCAACTCCTTTGTACAACTCATACCATTGCAGTTTGGGAGCATAAACGTAACTCTGCCTGTCGTCTACCACTGGTCTGAGTTGAAGGCGTCCTATCAGCTCACGTTTACCCTAAAACAAATAGGAGTGAGTGGAGTGCCATTGGTCACTGATCGTATGTTATTTAGATAGACTTACTAATGAAATATCGTTATCATAAATCTCAACCATAATAAGAGGCGGATTATCGTTGAGCCTGTCCGCGGTTGTGAATACCATTCTTTGTATCTTTATCACTTCGTTCCATATTGGTGTCGACGTTTTTAGTTTCACCTACAAATTATAAACAAGTTATAGACTCCTTTCACAAATAAAGGGTGATCGTGAGAGGGTTATTGTTGGTACTTCTCCATCACAGAATGGATTGGCATTTTGGCATTCATAAGTTAACTTCAATTTATCTATGGCTAACTTGCTTAAAGCATCACATCATTGTTATGTTTTTTTTTAATTGTGGCACTGCATCAATGAACCAAGAGCTTTCGTAGATAGTAGATAGTCGTGCTAAAAAATTGAGGTTGCTTTGCGCGCTTTGTGATTTTATCAAAGGCAAATTCAGTCTCTGTCCCGAGCGGCAGAAACCTACGCTACTCTACTGAGGGCAAAACCCCCCATGGAAAGTAACCCTCGATACGCCAACGCAATCATGGCTTCCAGTTCCATAAACCTTATTATTCTTACCTTAGTATCCATCGCCATGTTCAACGCATTGATTCTTACAAAAGAGTTAATAATATTCGAATTTTCAGGGCTGGAAATTAGTTTAGCTCTGTATATAAATGCACGACTTTCTACCATCTGAAATTTATAATGCACATAATTATTATAGTTACAATCAAGCCTTTAAGTTAAAATCACGCATTATCCTGGAAAAACAATTCAATATTATTAACTAAAATATTTAGTTCCTACTGGTCACCGATTCGTAGTCTTTTTGACAAAGCCAAGTATTTCATTGAACCGTGAATGGTTCATGAAGACCGTATTCATTTGAACTTCACACTTTGAACTTCGCATTTGAACACATTAATGAAAACCTCATCTGTCATTCGATTCAAGTAAGCGCACATATCGTCGTATCCTAAGAATAAAGGCGCAACTGCAAACTGACAACTTTTCAGGAGGAAGTTTTTTGTATTTTATTTCGATACTAACAGATATTTTTGAGATGTTAGCTATTAAAACAATGTTAAACTACTCTGGGATTCTAACGAAACTGTAACTAAGATCGTTATTTCATGATTTCTGGTAAATTTGTCCCTTATGTCCTTATTCGCTGGAGTAAAATGTGTTCTCTTTGACTTAAGTAACGTTATGCCTTTTTTCTCCGGAATATGCCAGGTCGTAAGAGCATTAGGGGCTATTTATCGTTCACTTATGTAGGTAATTACTACAACAAATGTAAAAAGAATCCATAATCATATTCAGAATTACCCTTGACCGATAAAATTTTAAATAGAAATCATTGTTCATCTATTATCGGTAGAACTAAAAATTTCTTAACCGATACATTTTTATATAGACAGCACGGTTCGCCGAAAGATCTTTAGAAATTGTACATACTTGACCGATACTATTATGTATAGATAATATGTACTCAGCGAAAGATGGTATCGCAGATAGGGGTGCGTACACAACTCATATGACAAAGAAGCTAAAATAAATTGCCGCTAGGCTACAGTTGCGAAATTAGGCTGTACTATCTTGGTAAACATAAAAATACTAACTACCTACCTCATGTGAGTCATGACATTCATTTTATACTTTGAAAATATCTGCTATACGTACATATAATAATAGTAAAAATAAAAATAATGAAAGACGCTGATTTAAAGTTACAGGAGTTTTAAGTCGTTAATGAAGGCAAGCAGCTTGCTTCTAAAAACCTTTATTTTGTAATGTTGTAATGATATCTTAATAAGATAATACCTAAAAACTTCGAGAGTCAATACAATTTTGTTGATTTTCTAATAAAAAGATTGGTTTGAAAAATTGTATTGACTCTCGAAGTGTTTAGGTATTGTTAAGATATCATTACAAAAATAAAAGTTTTTTAGAAGCAAGCTGCTTGCCTTCATTAACGATTTAAAACTCCTGCAACTATAAATCAGCGTCTTTCATCATTTTTATTTTTACTGTTATTATACAGGGTGTAAGTGACAGCCTGGACGCTGCGGACGTGTATGCGGCTCACGTATAGGGCTGTACAGCCATGAGAAACATTCTTCTCCAAGAACACTGCTTAAATCATCTGCCACAGATGAAAAGGCCTATGATGATGATGAAGTGACAGCCTAGCAAATACTGAAACGGTGAACTGAGACCATCAAACTGAACGACTTCCACTATGGGCTTTCCTCAGGAAACCCGAAAAAAAATCAGCTGTCCCATACATTTGAGTCGGGTAGGTACAGCAGTTTTGTATGGGACAGCTGATTTTTTTTCGCGTTTCCTGAGGTAGGCTCCATAGTGAAAGTTGTTCAGTTTGATGGTCTGAGTTCACCGTTTCAGTATTTGCTAGGCTGTCACTTACACCCTGTATGTATAGCAGATATTTTCAAATTATAAAATGAATGTTGTGTGATGCATGAGGTAGGTAGTTAGTATTTTTATGTTTACCAAGATAGTACAGCCTAATTTCGCAACTGTAGTCTAGCGGCAATTTATTTGAGCTTCTTTGTCATATGAGTTGTGCACGCACCCCTATCTGCGATACAACCTTTCGCTGAAAGGCTAATTTGATTAACCAAACTTTCGGCGAACTAAATTATCTATACATAATAGTATCGGTCAAGTATGTACAATTTCTAAAGATCTTTCGGCGAACCGTGCTGTCTATATAAAAATGTATCAGTTAAGAAATTTTTAGTTCTACCGATACTTACACTATTATTGAGGTCTTTTCTTAAATGTTTTAGTAAATATGAAACTTCTTTTTCGTTTCCCTTTGGTACCGGGGACTTTTTTCGCATGCGAGTATCTAAAATCCAAAAAAATGCATTCGAATTTGTTAGTAAAGCTAAAAGATAAATATGCAGCACATACAATTCCTAATGGTAAAAAGCCCCAACCACCACAAAGGCTTCTCAAAAAAATCATTAACAATGCTATACAATATGTGTTATCTTGTATTTTACATTATTTTCAATTGTAAAATGTTAGTTAAACTAGTAATTTCATACATACAAACTGCATAATGTGCAAAAAACATACAAAATAAAATTAGTACGTAGAATAAGGCCACAAAAGCGATTAGGGCTGAAAACTCTTCATACTAATTATTTTACCACTTTATTAGACAATTCCGTGGAATAAAACCACTGATGCAATAGCGCCTTTTTTCTACGGAGTTCCTAAAATTACATTGAAAACGATGAATACATTTCTTAACATCAAGCGAGCTCAAAATAAATCACTATACAACCTAATACCCTTAAAATGTTTCGGTTATTCTCGGTTTTTATAATCAATTAAGTTACTAAAAACAAATGAACTTTAACGCGAGGTTGTAAACATTGTTTGTACTTACATTGACGTGTGTTCCTCTTTGGTCTTTCAACTTCAATACGAGCAATTTTATCCCTTGAAAGTGATATATCCACTAGTTTATGTCCTCGTCGTTTCATTGTAATTTAGGAAAACTTATCATTTAGGTATCGCGAAGCAATTATTATTACAAAATAACAGCGACGACAACGCAAACGCGCGGGAAACCAGCCAGGGAGTGAGTGCGCGGAGAAATGGCGGAGTGGCACGTGCGTCCGCCATGCCCCCCGCACGTCGTCATGCTCCCGGGGAGAAAAAAGTCACTAGCACTGTTGTGGCCATTTTCGTCGGATAATTCCAGAGATAGCAATAGTGGCTTTTTTTAAACCTTGATTTTCTTGTTGATAAATTTGATTTTGAGGTGATTTATTGAATTAAGTTGATGTAAAAAGGGTAGCTGATTTTAAATAAGCAATAAAAATAAAAAGGCACAACGGCAAGAGTGCCTTTATTCGTAGGATACGACGATATTGTGACGGGCCACATCGAGGGCCGCAGCAGCGCGAAAATCCGCCCAAATTGCTTCTTAAAAATTTATATGAACTATCGCATACTACGCCGCTGTCAGGGCGCAGCGGGTTGCATGCTGAACTATTCACAACGTCTGCAGTATTACGTCAAAACAAAATCCGCCAATGCGTTGCGACCCGGCCTGCTCTAATGTGCGAAGTACGCAATATCCACTGCGATGATGCGGCCCGTCGTAGTATACGCTTACCGTTCATCACCATCATTTTCAGCCCGTATCTACCCACTGCATGGCATATGTCTCCTCCCTATTTTGCCATTCTTCTCGGTCCTGTGCCAGTCGCATCTAGGTCTTGCATACCTTTTTAGTCTTAGTACCTAAATGTTTCCGCCCAAAAAAAAATCATGATTTCCAAAACAAACCGATTCATTCTTTCCTTTCATGGGGCATCGCATCCGTCAACCTTGTATATGAGGGACATAATCTTTGAAAACCTATAGAAAATTAGTCTTAGTAATTATGGAGTCAGGTTCTCCAAACCCCAACTTACCATGGCATTAGTTGTAACACACATGTCATAATCTCTGACTTTTAAATTATATCCTTGAGGCAGAAAGCTATCGAAAACAGATCTTTGTCTGTATAAACCCATCCAGATTAGAATTTCGATTTTACCAGCTATGCAAAAACATGCTGATGCTGCATTGTTTACGTGCTTCTGACATTTGAGGGGCTGGAACAAGATATTCAAAGTAACCTACGTAGAAAATCCCCATCATCAGCCTATATACGTCCCACTGCAGGGCACAGGCTTTCCCTCAGGGTCAGGGAGGTTGTACGGGCATCAACCCACCGTGCGTGCCCAATGCGGATTGGTGGACCATACATCTCAGCCAATGGACGTCCACTGCTGTACACAGGCCTCCCACAAGGATCGCCATAACGACCGGCTCTGCGCTGCCCTCATCCAACGGAATCCCGCTGCCTTCACCAGGTCGTCGGTCCACCGTGTGGGGGCACCGATAACTGTTCGGGCCCATCGGCCATCGGTTCTGCAAGCAATGTGCCCAGCTCACTGCCACTTTAGTTTAGCAATTCTTTGGGCTATGTCAGCTACTAGTAGTAGCGTGTAGGACTATACATACGTATCAGAATTTCTTCTTCAGCGTTTTCAAATTTCCTCACGATGTTTTCCTTCATCTTTTGGGAGCAGTATTACGTACACAACTTATAAAACTCATTGGTACACAGCATGTCGTCCGTGCGGATTCGAACCTGGACCATCATGATTGAGTGTTCATACCTCTCCGCAATGCACCACCGACGCTCTAGAACATACTGATATTCAATCTTTTATACACTGAAATATACTGATGCGATGCTTTTCGCAGTTATGAATTGATTTCGAGAAATGTTTACATAAATACATTTAAATACATCACATATAAAAGGGGGTGCTGCATACCCTAAAACTAAACAACTTCCACTACGGAGCCTCGAAAGAAAATTGTTGTTCCATAGCAAACGGGTACTCGACCCAAATGTATGAAATTGCTGACTTTCTTTTTGCGATTTCTATATTGGCTCCATAGTGATAGTTGTTCAGTTTAATGGTCTGAAGCACTCTGTTTCTCTGTAAAGCATTTAATTTTACACCCTGTATAGGTAAGCTGTAACATTTTAAACTACCTTCAAGTAAATAGTCTGTATTCTACCACAGTTCCTTCCACATTGTTCTGGTATGACGGAATAAATAACATCAGCTGTGGATATTTTTGTGTAAGCAACTCGTGAACCTCCGGATAGAAGCCAAACGACTATGTCTGGCCATCCTTCAGATGTCTGGAAAAGTATTAGACTACTTTAAAATTGCGGACAACTAATTAAAATAGGGCGCCTGATCGTAGTACCTAGTAGCTCGATAGTATGAAACGTGAGCACAAGTATAAACAACAAAAACTAACAATTTATATTGGTCAACTATAGTTAACTAGTACCAAAATAAAACGCATCTTGGTCTCCCTGTTTCATAAACAAGACAATTGTAATTTACAAAAACAACTTCACAGATAATTTTAGGGCACAATATTTAATTCATCTGAATTGTCACAATAACCACAGAGTACTACCTATACATATATACTACCGTAAGCTATAACTATAACACTATAACTAACACTGCACCGGTCCTGCGTTGCCCTCATTTCACGGGTTCCCGCCGCCTATAGCATGTCGTTGGTCCATTTTATGGGGCCTGACTACGCTGCGCTTTCCGGCCATTGAATAAGTCAGCCACATTTTTTGATCTTAAACATCAATGAAGGTACTAACCTCGCTGAAAGTGTGCTAAAAGTAAGATAAACAAAGCATAAACCTTATAAATAATATCCCTGAGACTGTTCGCCAACGTTTTAGTTTCAGCCAGGAGTAACTTGACACTTTTCTTGGATTTAATCTGGCTTATCGTTGCATACGTGGTTACTGCTTGGATGAGACTAAGAGTTGAACCTTTTGCCCTTCTGCTAATTTGCTGGTATATCTTTTCCTATAAAACAATTATAAGACATTTTCCAATCATTATGACGACCCGGTTGGTGTAATGGTTACCACGCCGGACTGCCAAACCAGGGTCTTGGGTTCGAATCCCGGTTCGGTCATGGATGTTATAAATGTTCGTGCGGTTGTTGTATGGTTACCATATTAAAAACCCTTTAGTGCTTGCTTGGGATCATTACAATGTATGCCTGTGAGCGTTATATATTTATTTCTTATTATATCCTCACCGATCCGAGCCGTGTGGTTCTGGCTTATCCGTCCCAATTATTTCCATGGGTGTTGTACGAGGCGACAATGGGAGGTTATAGTGTCATATGCAGTGTTTATGATGGGCAAAAGGCTAGACACCTCTTACCACTTAACCCTTAAACTTAAATTGCTAAATATGAGCATTACTACAGCTACATTTTTAAACAGAAAGCTCGTAGTTGTAGCAATGTGTCTGACCTCCCCAAAAGGGATTACTGTCTTGAGTTCCTCTATCATATATCCATCCTCCTTCTTCAAGGTACATAACTCACGAATAAGACCCTGAGTGATTGGACACATCCCCTCGGACCTGTTCTTGATGCGTGGAGCCAGGCTAGGCTAGTAATCTTATTTTCAGAATATCTTCAGAGATTAATAATAGATAGATACAAAGAGAACTGCCGAAGAACTGACAACCGATGGGGTGTCAGAGTTCTAGAGTGGAGACCGCGAACTGGTAGGCGTAGTGTGGGACGCCCTGCTGCCCGCTGGACAGACGACCTAAAAAAAGTAGCGGGGAGCGACTGGATGAGGAAGGCCGAAGACAGAGTTTTGTGGCGCGCCTTGGGAGAGGCCTATGTCCAGCAGTGGACGATGATAGGCTGATGATGATGAGATACAAAGAGAACAGAATCACTAGCGTTATAGGTAGATACTGTAATGAATTCCTTACAATCTCCTCCTTTTGCAAAGCTAACTGCTTCTGATCTAGTTCAGTGTTATGTATCTGTGTGGTTTCTTCACCATTCCCGTGACTGTATTGAACAATGTCTAAGAACTTAAGAATATTCCCAGCTGCATCATCAATGGCTTTGTTGAGCTCATCCACGAGATCGCTTTGAGTGGTATAGTCAACATTCTTGAGACGACGTTCTACGTCATTTAATGTAAGTTCCTGTAATTAATTGTAATTTTGAATCATTAACGAAGCTTTCGACAGCTTCAACACAATCATTTAACAACTTAAGCCCGCTCTCCTTTTTTTGCAGTCCATATTCCACTATGCGGGACTTTGACAAAGAACTATTGATGCCAACTCTAAATGAGTCGTAGAGGTAAAAGACACAGCAGGCATTTAAGCCTACTGCATCTATGAAATTTTCCATAAAACAATCATTTTGCCCTCCGTAAAGGAGAAAAGGAAGTCCCGAAGGAGTACTTTATTTAGTATGAACAAAAAAGAATTCCTATGACCTAATTCAGATATAAGTACCTATAAAGAATTCAATAGATATTCATTCTCACCAAATCTGCAACTATTCCATAAATCATGTTGTTTCTGTACATCCTAAACCTAAAGTCTGGGAGATGAGTAGCCAGCTGCAGAACCGGGAACGCGTTAGGGAAGTCGAGATATCCATAGTTTGCTGGTCTGGTCTTTATGACGCTAATGGGACCAGTGTAATGAAACTTGCGTGTTCCTTAGGACAAGAGGGTGCATAATTCGCTATGAACAGTTTTTTTTTGAGGCCTGAATCGAAAACCATTTTGAGATACTGTCTCAAACAATATTTTCTATGTCAGAGATTTTAAAATGAAAGGGGGTAGGTATTACAGATATTTGTCATAAGATAATATCTGTTTTCAGTCCAACGAGTGACGTCACTCGTTTTACCTGTAAACTCATTGGTAAACTTTAAATCAACTTAAAATTAAGAAAAAAAATATTCACAAAGCAGAATTTGTCATTTTGATGTTGCCATTTCTGTTTCCAGCATAGAGTAAAAAAAGAGAAGGCAGCAGATTTTTATTTTTTTAAATTAAGCAAAGAGTTCGAATGATTTTCTCGCGACCACTTTTATCATTTAGGGACAAAGACTTGCGATATTGTGCGTACCGGCTGCTATTCAAATAAATTCATGTATAGGTAAATGAGGATTCATTCATTCAAGATCAAGTTACTCGATAACAATATTTCTATAAACTTACTTAGTTCCGACACCATTTCTGCGAAATCTGAAATGAAAATAAGTCTACATTTAAAAAAAGCCTTGATGTATGAAAGGTGATCAGGTGATCAAGAATTATCTGAATCTCCTCGTAAAATAATTAATGATACGGACCTTCTTCTGGTCCTCTTTCGCTGGGAATATCGCCAATAGTAATAGCTACACCACACATCTTTCCAACAACACGACGGTCCAACATCGATACCTCCACTACTGGACAGATAATGCAGAAGTCTTCTTGAAGCCACAAACTATCCTAAATGAAAGATATTGTAAAGCTTAGAGAGTGACTATGACATTATTATGAATTATTGTGTCTAATCAACTCGGGGCCTAGGTAATCCTTTTTGAGTTAGACGATAATGCCCTTTTCACACGAGGGCAGGGCAGTGAGGGCAAGACAGTACTGCCATGGCAGTAACCGGGGCAGGGCAGTGAGTAGACGGCCGGTCTTGCCCCTCCAACTATTTCTCTCGACTGCCTCGTGGCTGCCCCAGTGTGATCGCGAGGGCAGTGCAGTGCAGCAAGTTCTTTTATAAATTTTACGTTATCTCGATTGGTTTTTTAGGTTTCCGTAGTCAAATAAGGAACCCTTACATTTTCGTAATTTCTGTCTATCTGTCTGTATGCCCCCCGCCTCAACAACTCGCTCATTTTTGTACCAATTGAATTTAAATTTGGCATGAAGACGAATAACAGTAACCCAAAAATAGGAATGTAATAGTTATGAAGAAGGAAACACATTTTTTCAACCATTCCCATACAACGAAATAGTGATCGTTTTTTTTTACTCTGTTGAGTTGTCGTTGAATGGGTCTTGTCTAATGGAACAAAACTCCCATAGAAACTAAAACGTTATAATGCTTCTGTCTCGTGATATTTGCGCTCAAAGTCAAAAATAGGACCTCCCTCTAACTTCTACAATACTGGAGTATAAAATATATACTATACAATATTACGGTAAGTATGTATTATCAATGAAAACTATAACGGATGCTGTAGCCCAACCAGTTTCTGAAAAAAACCTTTAACATAAATATATCTTCTAATACAAACTAGATGGCGTTGCAGGACCCTATCATGGGGCTATATCAGGCTCTTGGCTGGTTTTTTAATTACAAATGCATGCATGGCAGTACTGTCCTGCCCTCACTGCCTTTCCCTCAAGTGAAAAGGGCATTAAAGTTGTTTGTTTAATTCCCGGTTTTGAATAAACCACCCCAATACTTCCCGCGGCATGGGCGGTGGGTTATCAGTGCGATTTGATTTTACTTTCTGAAGATCATAATATTAGGTTGTGAATGTATTTTTGCAGATTTCTACTAACTAGCTGAATTGGCGTGGCAGGTTCTATACTGATACTCCTCACTCCTTGTTGGTAATAAGGCACAATAGTCTTCAAGGCAACCAGCAAAGACCCTCTGTGGAATGGACCATCTTCGACACTATTTACAGCACCAGATGGAGACCCGTACATGTGAATTAGTGATGGTCCAAAAGTAGGTAGGAATCCTAAAAAGAAATGAGGCTGGTAATAGTCATAGATACTAAAATTATAGCATATTCTTTATATCGAGAAGCATGTAGGTTTCCTCATTATGTTTTCCTTCTCCGAAAAACCATTTGTTGTGATTTGCTCATCTAATATTATTGATTATAAACATGTTACAGCCATGTTGTGCTATTTCGAATCAAATTAAAGATTGAAAAATTTGTCTCGGGCGGGACTTGAACCCACGCTCTTCCAAACCGGGGAAACGTGCTAACCAATTACACCACCGAGCCCACTACCCAGAGACGTCCCCTTAAGACGTAACAGATTGAAAATTTTGTTTTCTGGGTAGTGGGCTCGGTGGTGTAATTGGTTAGCACGTTTTCCCGGTTTGGAAGAGCGTGGGTTCAAGTCCCGCCCAAGACAAATTTTCAATCTTTAATTTTCTCATCTAAGTTTGTCAAAATCTGCAAGTCAACCTGTAATCTTTAACGATCTATTATAATTTCCAATCATGGGCACTTGACACATTAATAAGAAGATGGCGCCTTACCATTTTCTCCGCCATGCGAAATCTGCTCCAGGTTAAGTACAGTGCTTGCCAGGATCTTGTGAAAACAATTCTCTAGGGAACAAATTTCAATCTTGATCGTCTGGTTCAAGTTTGGGAACATCTCTACTATGGAAACTTGTTCGCAGAACATCGGATTGGTCGTGCGTTGCTGGACTGCTGTTTTGGCCTGTGATTCAGAATTGAATTGAACTGGATCGTTGAATTATTGGGTTTAAAGGTACGACTGGTCGCATAAGGGTGGAGCTAGCTGCATCCCAGCGGAAAATGCGTATTTTGTACGTTAGAGCGGGCCGAGTCGCAACGCGTTGACGGATTTTTAGTTTGACGTAATACTGCAGACGTTGTTAAAAGTTCCGCTTGGTGTGGCATACTATAGGATGGGCTTCATCGCACGGACGGAAATCCACGCAAAAATGCGACTCGCTCGTCGCCCTGGCGTAGTATGCGTTAGTTCATATAAATTAATTGTTGCGCTGCGGCCCTTAAGCGTACATGCGCCATTATACAATGATCTTAAGGCTATGAAAAATAAAGCAGTCTCTTACCACCAGTCCACAGAATGAAACCCTGGCGTAAGTGCTGGGTAGCTTGCGCTTTTCATTGTGGACCTGAGTACTGCATGGGATCCCGAATGCTCCGTAGATGGTCACCAGGTAGTTGGCACGTTGCTGCTCTGATGTCGAAGGCAGGAGAAGGTTACTGATAACAATAAGATCATAAAGATATAACAGTGCAAAATAACGCTGTTTGGTCATCTCTCTTTTACTTAGCGTACCTACCTAAGACAATACCTTTGTCACCTTCCTGGTACCTACTATTGAATGACAGGAATGACACAACAGAGCCGCTCAAGCGCTCGTTGGCGTAGTGGAGCTTCGGTATTGAAAACGATCACCGAAGTTAAGCAACGTCAGGTCAGTCTTTGGATGAGTGACTCTTTAGTGGTATTTAATCTGGAGCGTTTCCGTGCTTCGGAATGTACGTTAAGCAGTTGGTCTCGGATAGTTCCGTCAGATGGCTATTCTACACTATTCGTTAAGCCAGGTCAGAGGTCTCTGACAGCAAGTTGAGCACTAACTTGCCTCCACCAACACGCACTGGGCCCGCGTGGTGGAGTATGGCCGACTCCCTCTCACCCTTATTCGTGAGAGGAGGCCTTTGCCTTGTAGTGAGATTCTACGGCTATAACTACTTGCTACTTTGCATCCCTGCGATTGCATGCATGCAATTTTGTAATACTATTATGTAATACAACCATGATACATACTCTTCTAATTTCTGGTTGCTAACAATAGCTGGCATAACTTGCACTTCTCCCCGGAATATTATTGAAATGTCTACTTTGACGAACCCAACAGGACCAGCTCCAAGATCTCTTGGAAGGCTCAACTGTGCCCATTTATGATAAACTTGATGATCTGAAAAATAGACCGCCTGCTAAAAAAAATGTGCAATATTTTGTTTGTGATTTTGCTCATCAAATAAATTCAGGCGCAATTCTGCGTTACAAAGAAGATTTCTCTTGGTGAGGTAGTTGGCGAAGTTTACTTGTTTGGGGGCGAGGCTTTCAAAGTAATACAGACATAATTTCCCTTAAAAAGCTTTGTTTGATGATGATTATTATTGTTGGCTGGGCTATTGCAAGCAAGGTTCGTTATGTAACACTGCTACCATCGCTGAACTTTTGTGTTCGCCTCAAGCTCACCCATATTTTACACATACATCCGAACAAATTTTTTATTATTCTCGGGTATGCAGGTTTCCTTACGATGTTTTCCTTCACCGTCGAGCTAGTGATAATGTTAAATACAACCGTACATAAATTCCGTAGAACTTAGTGGTACAGGCCAGGAATCGAACCGCCGCCTCTTAATTGAGTCGCTATCGCTCTTCCGTATGGACTATCATCGCTCTTGTTTGATGATACTATTAAAACTATTCCAAACACTGGGTCGTCGCAAAAGCAAACGAGCCACCGGCCACACAGCCACTGATAGAGCTACCGCGGACACTGCTGTAGCGAGTGGCGGTCACCGGCCACACGTGTACAGCGAGTTCTTACCAAATGTATGAAAAAGCGTGTGTACTGCGTGCTTGTCGCTGGCCACCCCGGTGGCTCTTTTGCGTAGAGCTTTAACATTTAGGAATTAAATGACATATGCTCACGAGGTTGAGCCCATATGGCTCCCAGGTCGACGGTGGTCTCACCCATGAGACGTGGCGGGGCACAGCATCTAGGCTCCATTATAGCCAGCCATAAGTTGGAGCTCTGAATATCCCTCAAACTCACGTACATATCGAATATAAAGCTCTGGAGAAAAGGGATTGTTTATAAGAACTCTTTTAAATACTAATATGAGAAAATGTTAGCGGATAAAACTAGCTCTAAAATTTACACTGATTAAGTAGTCGGATCAAACCGAACAAAAAATGTCATACGATATGATGATAATGAGTTCGTCCATCCATCTGTGGGTCTACCATGAGTTTTCTTTCCCCGATCTTTACTACTGTAGTTACGTCAAGCACGTATCCAGATATTGGGTTCGGGGGGGGGGGGGGGGGATAATTAATTTCGGGGGGGGATTTTCATTGAAAAACGATGAAAAATTTATAACTGTAATCACTGTTCCATACAAATACTCGGATTTCGGGGGGGGATAAATCCCACCTATCCCCCCCCCTGGATACGTGCCTGAGTTACGTCACCAATTTTGTATTGAATT
This sequence comes from Agonopterix heracliana, assembly GCA_963693445.1. Classification (NCBI taxonomy): domain Eukaryota; kingdom Metazoa; phylum Arthropoda; class Insecta; order Lepidoptera; family Depressariidae; genus Agonopterix; species Agonopterix heracliana. The sequence continues at coordinate 1,389,264 of OY856307.1, forward strand.
TCGTACAGCGCTCCTAGTGGTTACGTTGAGAACTAATTTTTGTCATACGAATTGGCGACGTAACAACAGTAGCAAAAAATACAGGGAAAACTCATGGTAGGCCCTCTGTACTCGGATAATCTGATTACATTCGTGAGTCTTACAAATGTAGGTATGGTTTCAGAACGGACTGACCTCTAACCTCTCTATAAAAGGGTTCCTCCATGTTCCTTCTAACCGTGGACCTATGCTTCTTCTTGCCAAGCACAATGACTACGTAAGAATTCATAGACTGAGAATTAGACCACACCAGTTTCCGAGCTTCTAGCACGTTCACTGAAATCTGCAAAACCAAATTAAAGTCTGTTTTTATTTTCTGGTCTGGCTTTACTATAGAATCCGTAGTGGATGTAGATCAGAATAGATAGATGTGTTACTAATGACTATTATGTCAGTCAATTTACGACGGACACTTTGACAATACGACTTAAAAATGCAGATTCAGATTCTTAAAGCATTGCAAATAGGTACCTATGTTTACAAGTAATTCCACTCTGCAAATAATAGGACTAGTATTATACAGGTTCCTTCTTAATATGCTGACACTTTTTTAAGGAGATATCAGACCGTCAAACTGAACAACTTTCTCTACGGGACCAACATCTAAACAACGAAATAAAAATCTTTTGTTCCATACAAAACAGCAAGACTACTCCAGCCAATTGTATGGGACAGCTGATATTTTTTTCGCGAATTCGATGTTGGTCCCATAGAGAAAGTTGTTCAGTTTGATGGTCTGATCATTCCCTTAAAAAAGTGTCGGCATAATATTAAGAAGGATAGCAAGCATAGCAATGATAGCAAGCAAGATATATAACAAAAACTCTTGAACTCTTTAACCGACCTATATTAGTTACAGTGGTAAGTAAACAATAAATACTTACATACCCGAGAACATAAATATTTCTACAATAAGTCCACCATATTTCTCGTTCTTATGGGGAAAAAGAGCCAGGCGTACCAGGCATACATAAAACATAAGACTATTTCAATGGAGACTCGGTGCAAGTCGAGGCGAAGGCATCCATTGTATTTTGTGCAAAAAGGCTCGTCCGCCAATAAAGGTCCTCAATAAATAATTTATAAGATAAATGCTGCGACAAAACCTGGAAATACTGCCCCGCTTCCGGATATTTAGCGCGAGTTCAATTTTCGCCCTACTCGTATCGAAATAAAGTTCAAAATTAATTATTATAAACCATGTTTTTGTTTTTACTGTTGCTCTCGTGCGCAAGATTGTATTTAACTGACTTTACTAAATAAGGTTGCGTTTTTAAGCTTACGTTAATAATTTATTATTAAACTAGCAAACACAGTTTATTCAATTTCATAAAATTTTCGGAAAATCTCATCAACACCCAGCCCAAACTACTTAATCCAGGACAGGTAATTATTTTTGTGACGTAGTCATCCAATAAATAGGAGCTCGAAATTCAGCCCACAAAAATTGCCCACTATATAATAAATAGGGCCTCCGGTTCCGGTACAGTACAGGACAACCAAAACCCAAATCATCCCTTTCCCTGTTATAGGTAGTAGGTAGATACAATATTATTATCATCTATATTGGTTTAGGTTCTTCTTTTTGTTTTGTAGGGGCGCTTTTATGGTAAGGTCAAAGATGAGCCATGCTTTTCCTATTTTGCTCTATGAAGTCAGATATTTGTTTTTTTCCTACTCTTCTTGTATTTATTCTAACTCGACTTAATTTTATAATATTATCGCTGTTAATTCGACTTTACAGGAGTTCTACAAATACAAATACAAATATATTTATTCAATAAATTCGGTTCGGATACATGCGGTATGAGTGATAGTGTTGGGCACAGCTATAGGCACAACACGCAGGTTGTGTCCGTCATACTGATACCAAACACTCTCCTCTTGACTTTTATGCTTTGGTGTGCGTAAATGAGTCAATGTGCACTGCTGGACATAGGCCTCCCCCAAAGATCGCCACAATGACCAGTCCTGTGTTGCCCTCATCCAACGGGTTCCCTCCGCCTTCACCAGGAAGGTCGTCGGTACACCTTGTGAAGGTAGGCCCTTCAAGCCCACGCTGCGCTTTCCGGTACGCAGTCGCCACTCGAGAACTCTTCGGCTCCATCGGCTATCGGTTCTGCGAGCAATGTGCCCAGCCCATTGCCACTTTAGTTTAGCAATTTTTCGGCTGTGTCGGCTACTCTGGTTCTTCTGCGAATCTCTTCTCTGGGTATGAGTAGCATATGTCACTATATTCCCCGAGGGGGTAGTCAGAGATATTCTGAAACCTCAGAACATCCACGTTTCACCAGTAGTAACTACCGAAACTCTGTCCAGTGTGACAGGGGGTGAGCCCGTCGCCACTTACAATGGACAGTGGGTACAAACATGTCTCGAAATTGAAGCATGCCGGTTTCTTCACGATGTTTTCCTTCACCGAAAAGCCAGGGAGTAATTATATTCCTTGCAGTGGTGTTACAAATCGTACAGCTTGGCAAAAAAGTCGTGATAAAACATGAGGGCGCTGCCTCCACGCAAGAACGTCAAAATCACGAATAACCTGGCAACACCACCATACAAAAATTTTAGTTCCACCTGTCACCACGATCATGACTTTTTTGCCAAGCTATACATAAATTCCGACAATTTATTGGTACGAGTCGGCCTGGACGGGGATCGAACCATCCTGCACGGCAGGCAAGGTTACTCGCTACTGGACCACCACGGCTTCCTCAGTAGCGAGCCTAAAAAAAGCCAAAGGTACCTGAAAATATTGTGGCATAACTTCAGGGTTGCAATCATTGTCGATCGTGCAGGAAGGCAGTGGCGGGCGACTGTTCCTCTGTCGTGCCCGCCTGTCGGCCCTCGCTCTCATTGTCCTGACAACCTTGAATAATCTCCGTAGAATCAGTATGGTTAAATTATTATATCTGTAAAGCAAGGAATATACTACTCTCTACCGAGACTGTAAAGTTTTTAGGTTATTTCAATAGTGAGATTTTGACATGTTTAGATTTTTGTCGTGCAAGAAGTTGTAAGGAGAACGAGGTTTTGTTGTGAAAAAGATTCTTGTTCTTATTAACCGACTTCAACAAAAGGAGGACGTTCTCAATTCGACCCGTATGTTTTTTTTTGTCTTCTTATCGTGTCTACTTCAAACTTTGAACAAAATCGCTAAATAGTACCTTGCCAGAAGTGGGCCACCAAGAAGATTGGTGGGCAACCGATACTGCACCTGTGACTGCACCGTCGCTCGCTAGCGGTCATGAGTTCTTATTATTGTATGACTCAAGAATGTATGACTTCATTATTATGTTAATAAAGGAGCCGTGTTGCTGTTATGTGTGTTATTCCAGGACTTTCCAATGACTTTCCAATACTTTTCTTTGCTTTCAATTCATGATCATAATCATAATAACTAGTATTCACTATTTCTATACTAAACATTGTTATTTCTAACAGTGATGTGATGATGTTGTAAGAATGAAAGGGGTAAGTATGTATAGATTAAACCAATATTTTGTTTATGTGGATGCTTCATTATTTTCCAATAGTATAATCTTGTATGTTAGTTCTAAAGTTCCGTAGAGTACCTACCTAATAATAATTAGTAGGTATTAAAAGCAAAGCCGCAATTTGTGCCCGATTTTATCGATAGGTAGGTACAGTTGGCTGATTATCGACATCGTATTAACAATTTTCGTTCGACACATACCTACTTGTATCGTTAGACCTGTTGTTATTTTAACAGAGGCTGTCGCATGAACTCATAATAAGGCTATATCACGCGCGATAAATGCCAGATATTTCTGTAGACACCACTTCATCACTAATCTAATCACAAGCCTAAAGAAGCAGAAACACTTTAATTTGTATTAAAATCCTCTCCATGCTGCTGGATGCAGTCATGTTATTGACTAATCCGTTATTTATTACCGGCATCAAAGGCTGCTGTGGCCGAAAATCGCAAACTATTTCATCTTGTTAACATTCTGAATGATCAATAGTATCACCTTTTTAACCGACTTCAACAAAAGGAGGAGGTTCTCAATTCGACCCGTATGTTTTTTTGTATTGTTAGGTAGGTACCTACCTATGTCGACAGAGCGTGCTTCTGTTCTCAACACAACCGTTATCGCGCTGCGCACAAACGTAGTTTTATCCTATTTTCAATATTATGTGCAAATTATAGACAACGCATTTTTTAATCACGTTTTGATTTCATCTCTGTGTCTGTGGTTTGTCAGATTTTCTTTAATATGTACTGTTTCTATGCAACAGCTCAAAGATTTCCATACAAATCTTTAATTATTGTTGTTGAAACTGTATATTATTTTAAAGGAAATAGGATAAATCACAAGCACAGAGATTAATATCTAGATCTAGTAATAAAAACGTAGGTAAATCTTCCAGCAATTGTCTTATTCGGCTCGGATGTACGAGGGCTATAAGTAGTATAGAAACTTCGTTTCGTGCGGTCGATTCTTTAGGCGCGGACAGGTGTGCGATCACCTTTACGTGTAAAAAGAAAAAACAAGAATATTGTAATTTCAATATATTAATCACTTTCATGTATAAATATGTTTCTATTCAACTATTACTACACACTAATCTACTTTATCCTTACTTATTAAGAAAATATTACATACTTACTTACTAATGATTTTTAAAGGGATCCGTAGTCAAACAAGGAACTCTTTTCGTTATGTCCGTCCGTTTGTATGTCACAGCCATTTTACTCAGGATACTATAAGATTTACGTGGCTGAAATTTGGCACAGTAATACAGGGTTTAAGTTTATACAATTGTATTACTTTAAATTGTACAACTTTCCCTTAGGAACCTAAGGCAAATTCGAATGATATAAGAATGTTATCTTTTCATACAAACGTTCGATTTCTAATTTCCTATATAGGGTCCTTCTTAATAGGTATGCTGACACTTTTTTAAGGCGATGATCACACGTCAAACTGAAGAACTTTCTCTAATGCACCAACATCGAAATCGCGAAAAAAAATCAGCTGTTCCATACAATACTGCAAACCTACTTGAGCCAAATGTATGGGACAGCTTGGGGACAGCAAATTTTTTTTTCGTGATTTCGAAGTTGGTCCTTTGGGACCGAGAAAGTTGTTCAGTTTGATGGTCTGACCATGCCTTTAAAAATGTCAGCATAATAAGTTGGACCCTGTACGGGTTCCTAGAAAAAAGTTGTCTATTATCGTTAGTAGGTAGGTACAACCTCCCTTTAAATAATGAAACTATCCACACTAATAACCTGTAGATATATCTAGTGTTGTAATTGCTATTTAAAAATGGTTTTCCAATAAATGAATACCTTTATACCTTCTTCTTCTTATCGTGTCGACTTCAAATTTTGAACAAAGTCGCTAAATAGTACCTTGCCAGAAGTGGGCAACCGATACCTATATACCTATGTAGGTATAAGTCCTCGTAATTTATTAATGGCTTGATTAAATTAACATGTAGTTCTATATCACGTTGTCTCCTTACTAACGTACACAGTACGACTGTACAAGTATATTTGCTTTAAATAGGGCTTCGAAGAGAGTTGAGAATATTGTTTATTGTAACAATCTGACTACGGAACCTTACATTATGTGTGTTCTAGCACACTTGGCCAGCAGGTTTTCACACAGAGGTTGATAAAGTATTTACCTAATTTACATAATATTTCGTCTCAATCTCCAGCATCTCCACAGATACATTGTCAAGTCACTAAATCTTAGTCGGCTTGACATTACAAACGTTGTCAAGCCAGACCATTAATGTTCAATCATAGGCCAAGTATTTCGAAAGTGTTCAATCCTATAAAATGTTGGCTTACAAGAGTATAGTCAGCTTATAAAAAACTAAACCATTTTTAGAACCATTTAGCCACAGACAAGTAAGATTGACAAAAGTTTCTAAGAAAGGTTAACTTTTTCATCAGCGATTGCAAAATGTACAATAGTAATATTATAAGAGATAAGTGTACTTTTTGCAACCATCAGCAGCAAGGCTGATTCAGTGTTTATGTGGTGTAGAGCATCTCTGTGATGGGGATGGACCAGGTCTGCCTGCATAACTTCAGTCGGTTTAGGAGTTACAGACGTTTAAAGGTCTGGAAAAAAATTAAGAACAGCTGCAGGGCTGATCGTATGATATTATCGTAGTATGCACTATAGCCATGTGAACAGTACAAAAACTGACATGGTTCATCAGTCGGTTTCGGAGTTACTGACGTTCAAAGGTCTGACCTTTGAACGGCCTTATCTCCTAAACCGACTGGCAGTTCATGTCAGTTATTGTACTTTTCGCATAGCTACAGTGCATACTACAATAATGTCATACGATCAGCCTTGCTGTGGATCGTAATTTTTTTCCAGACCTTTAAACGTCTGTAACTCCTAAACCGACTGAAGTTATGCAGGCAGACCTGGTCCATCCCCATCACACAGATGCTCTACACCACATAAACACTGAATCAGCCTTGCTGCTGATGGTTGCAAAAAGTACACTTATCTCTTAGTCTATAAGTTCAATAAATAAGTTGTATAACTACCGTCATCATCATAATAATAAGCTGTACATACTAATCTAAGTTCCTATATAGATATCCTACCTATAATGTAAATTCGTTATTATTTGCCTTTCTAATAGGCAAATAATAGGTGATAAATTTTTTAATATGTAGATCATACCAGATACATTTTGCTTTACATTTTCTGGACAAAACATCGTTTAGCATCATGTAGCAGTCGTCACCGCGAGGAACCGAAAAACATTGGAGCCCGAAAAGTCACATTCGTCTTCTATTATATTATCAGGGTGTTTCATAAGTAACAATAAATATTTAAAACTCTTAAGGGGGTTGTTTAGACCGTCAAACTGAACAACTTTCTCTATGGGACCAACATCGAAATCGCGAAAAAAAATATTTGATATCCCATACATATTTATTGGCTCTAGTCGATTTGTAGAGTATGGAACATCAATTTTATTTTTCGCGATTTTGGTATTGGTCTCATAGTGAAAGTTGTTCAGTTTGATGGTCTAAACCACCCCCTTAAAGGTTTATTTGTAATTTTGTAACACCTTGTATACGTCTCAGGGCACAGGCCTACTTTCAGGGATGGTGTATGTACGGAAGTCCATCACGCAGACTTCACATAGCATCAGCATTTCTTCTTCAGCTTATACAGGGTCCAACTTAATATGCTGACACTTTTTTAAGAGGATGATCAGACCATCAAACTGAACAACTTTCTCTATGGGACCAACATCGAAATCGCGAAATAATAATCAGCTGTCCCATACATTTGGCTCCAGTAGGTTTGCAGTTTTGTATGGAGGGGCAGATTTTTTTTTCGCGATTTCGATGTTGGTGCCATAGAAAAACTTGTTCAGTTTGATGATCTGATCATCCCCTTAAAAAAGTGTCAGCATATTAAGAAGGACCCTATATAGGTTTCTCCGCGATGTTTTCCTCCACCGTTTGAGAGCAGTCGGTAAGTATTACGTTCATAAAGTTAGAAAAACTCATTAGTGCATGGCATGTTATCCGTGCGGATTCAAACCAGCATCATCATGATTGACAGTCCATAACTCTTCGAAACGCTCCACTGATGCTCTCCTATTCGCCTTGGTTTGGTACAAATTATAAATCATCTGTAAAACGCGTAGGTTTAAAATAAACTACCTATTGAATTATAAAACGAACTTAAACCAGGCATGAAATTTAAAGAAATATGACTAAATCATCCTCATCCATAAGCCATCTTGAAACCAACTCAATGAAGTGACATTAACTCGACAGAACAAGATAATTAAATGATGCATTATTTTTAAAGCACTTAAATGTTGAAACCAATCCTACAATATATCATATTATGTGATATATACGTATCACGGTTTTGTTTGGTTCATGTTTTTTAGAATTTTTTTATTAAATATGAGGTACGTTAATTCTAAAATCTAGAGGATAGCTTACTTATAACATCCAGCACAGCTAGCATGCCAGCCACGACAAAGCGTTTAAACGAGAAAAACGTCGTGCGCGCTCTTTCTGGCATACGTAAAATAATAAGGATGGAGGCACATCTCGATTTTTATCGTTTTCTCGGGGGTGGCATGCGAGCCCTACTGGTATCAAAAAACAAGTCAGTAGGTACATTACGAGATAATTTACAGTTTACGTCTTCATTTGTTGCGCAAGATCACCTTGAACTTGGTATAATATTATGTTTTATTTGTAACAATTTGTCTAAAATGAATGGTTCTATCAATACAAGGTGTTTCATAAGTAACAATAAATTTTTGAAACTCTTAAGGGGTTTGTTAAGACCGTCAAACTGAACAACTTTCTCTATGGGACCAACATCGAAATCGCGAAAAAAATAATTTCATATCCCATACATATTTTAGCTCTAGTCGATTTGTAGAGTATAGAACATAAATTTTTCTTTTCGCGATTTCGATATTGGTCCCATAGTGAAAGTTGTTCAGTTTGATGGTCTACACCACCCCCTTAAAGGTTTATTTGTAGTTTTGTAACACCTTGTATATTGTAAGAAACCGGATTTCACCATGAGTGCCAAGGAAAATTAGCATAGCATAGCGTATGCTTACAACTATAGGGTCCTTATATGCTGACGGTTTTTTAAGGGGATGATCAGACCAAAAAACTCTCTTTATGGGACCAACTATCAAATCGCGAAAATATAATCAGCTGACCCATACAAAACTGCAAACACTACTCTACTCAAATGTATGGTGTGTGATGGTTAAATCATCCCCTAAACAACTTTCAGCATATTAAAATGACCCACGAAGGTATTCAGAATGTGCCCAAACTCTGTCCTTGTCCAATACTGAGTCTCGCGATGGGCACCACTTTTACAGGACAATAGACACAATAACGAACAATGCATAATAATATTGTGTCCATTGTCAATTTAGATGCGTTTATTGAAGCAAGCATTTATGTTTTCCTGCACTAAAAAGAATGAATAATTATCATGTTAACTAATCACTAACTAAATAAGTAACTAAGTCAGTGAGTTTTGACTAGTATCACTTTATTTACACAAACCTTAGGTTTATTGCGGAATGATTAATTATAATTAAATAGGAATAGAATGTTTCGAATACCTGCATTAACAAAACTTTTACAGTGCGGGCCAAATAATTCGATCACGTTAAGAGGGTGCCGAGCCTCCAGTGCTGCCCTCAATTGTTTTTTATACAAAATAAAAAAATAAAAAAAGAATGGTAAATTGTAGTTAATTATGATTTTCAATTTATCGGGAATTACCATTATTTTTATGGATGTTTGCTATCTTTAAAACCGCTGAAAGTAACCTTATTTGGCAGAGTTAAAGGTAGTATTACAAACTATCTATCTATAATGTCACGCCACTTTCCGAGTGGGTAGGCGTATGTAAAATCTTAAAACCCATGGTTGCAATAAATGATTTGAATTTTATTTGTATTTTGTAGGCAGAGATCAGGGCGCACCATATACTACGATCCTTACATACCTCTTTTGATCATCCTACGTCCCTCCCGCCCTCGTCCTACGAGGGCGCCCTCTGCCGACACTTACTCTCATTAGCACCATATTATATCTCTTTCGTACATCTGCTGATGATGCAGATTTAATTTCTTATTTAGACTCAAAAACGCCGATCGCCGATGCCGCGGGTGAGACTGAATTAGTTGATACGCACTGCAACTCTATAGACTTATCTTACAAGACCTTAGCTTATTACACCAAAAGCCTAGGGCCTACAGATAAAAATACCTTCAAACAAAAATCAGGATCAAAGCATACTTAGTACGATTGGTCCTGATCAAATCGTCAATACAGGTCATTAAACATCTGGTGTGGATGCGGCGTGTGGACCCTTAGGTCCTCGATCGGCTGCATAGGTTCTGTCATCATCATAGAACTGGAGCCCACGTTTGGGACGCCCACAATGGAACCATTGTTGGAGTGACCAGGGTTCCCGTTGGGCGTCATCGAGCTATGGTTTGATTCTTGCCTCATGATGTTACGGCGCCATTTAGCTCGCGCGTTTTGGAACCAGACCTGCGAGAAAAGGCATTGTAAAGCACAAACTTAGGATTTTGGAACGTAATTTAAGCCTTTGATTTGATGCTTTTTATAAAGTTGTATTTTATTTCTGGGTCTTTGCTGCAGCTGCAGGCAACGAGAAAGGATACAAATTACATATTTGTCCAGGAGATCATGTTCATCAAAATATTACAATATACCTATCTAGTTTGATGCTAATGATGATTGTGATTATGGTCTAGTTGTAAACAACCTAACCAATGTTGTCTACAGCTTTTCATTCTTTACAAAAGCAGGTAGCAAAGTGTGTACTGAGTCTATAAAAGCGTCATTAATACTCTGTGGCACAAAAGCTTATTAAAGTTAATCCTCCAACTCTTGCTAGCTTTTACTACGTCAACAAGACAAAAAGTGACAGCAAGAGATTTAATGAAGGATTAACTCTAATGAGCGTTTTTGTAACTGAGCGTTAAGCAAGCAGCAGATTTAAATGCAAAAGAATTGCAAATACTATATTTATTTCTGTTGTTAATAAAATTCCTTAAGTATACAATGCAAAAGGAAATCCTTAAACATTAGTTTTATTAAGTAGGTACTTTCGTGAATCGACTGCCCCACCAATTGCCATCACGCTGATCATGTAGGTAGCCTTTGGCAGGCTTTAAATTTGACCCCGAAAACGAGACGCGTTCTTCTCTTCTACTGATAAAAACTATAGTTAAATCAACACAACAAACCTGTAACACCCTTTTCGAGAGCCCAGTCTTCTGAGCCAGCTGTTTCAGATCCTTAGCATCAGGGTTCTGGTTGATGGCGAAGTAAGACTTCATGGTCCTCAGCTGGTGGTGCTTGAAGCTGGTCCGCATGCGTTTCGTCCGCTGCGTGTGACTCGACACGCTGCCTGGTGAGGCTACCGATGAGTCGTAGGCTAGAGACTCCATGGAAGAGGAGAGGTCTCCGTGGTGGAGGATTTCTGGAACAGAAGGTTTTCGTCGTCATAATAAAGACCAAGAAAGAGATGCTACCTACATGCCCCTGAAGAAGAATGGCAACTGATGGTACGGAATAGAGAGGGCTGGAAAAGTTTGGGGGAGACCTAACCCAACAATGGGACGAAATAGATTAAACAAATTATTATTATAACAAAGTTTAAATTTGTCGGTGGCGGTACCCTGTGAAATCATTTTAGTAATGAAGATGAAAAATTGATTGAAGATTAATTGTTGTATGTCAGTACTGACTAGATGTCGCACCCTTAATATTAAACCGTCTTAACTCAAAAATGAGTATTTGTGGCAAATGAAGTTCAAAGTTTTCATGAATAGCTTTCTTAGTTTTACATCAGGATATTGTCATGATTAATTGACTTAAATAATTTTTTGTTAATTCACTTGCATAATTTAAACTGTGTAGTTATATTTTCTGATTAAAGAAATAAGAATTAAATTAACGTAATATTTAATTTATAAATTTAAAAATGGTGATATCAAGATAGATCACTTTATTGCAAAAAAAATAATTTTTGTTTTGTTTTTGTACAGGCGTAAGTCTAAAAGTTCTTTTTTTTTATAAAGCCGAGTTAAAACCACATGCAAATAATTAGACATAGTTCAGACTATAATTAAATTCCTTGTAATTAAAGTCGATATAATACGGGATATTACATTTTTTTAGTAATGTTTGGTTAAAAAATGATGTTGTAAATAAGAAAAAGGGTTACTAGTTTTCACAATAATCTTCTTTATTTATAAAATTTTGTTCTAATCAATAGCTAGGTGAGACAAATGAGTTAATTTTTATTTAAACATTATCAAAATTATGAAATATTCATAAATAATTTTCTGCAACAAAATAATGGACCCATGGTTTTACCTTACCAGTTTAATTTGGCGTAGGCAGGCCAAAACTCAGATGGTCTGATGTTGTAAAGAAGGAAATGGACAGCTACGAGCTCTCCATCGACGATGTTCAGGATAGAGTTAAGTGGAAGAACAGACTAGGAAAACAGACCCCACTACCCAGCGGGACACTAGCTAGAAAGATGATGAATGATTATGAAAACAAATAATTTTCAGTTTTTACCTCTCAGTCTTCCAAATCACAATATGGTAAAAAAAACGTTCCTTACTTTCATTATAATGTATAATGATTTAACAAACCTAACTCCATCCCTAAATAATAATCGTCATCGTCTCAGCCGATGGATGTTCACTGCTGGACATAGGTCTCTCCTAAGGATCGCCATAACGACTGGTCCTGCGCTGCCTTCATACAACGGGTTCCCGCTGTCTTCACCAGGACCTACGTGGTCCGCGGTCGCCACTCGAGAACTGTTTGGCCCCATCGGCCATCGATTCTGCGAGCAATGTGCTCTGCCCATTCTTTGGGCTATGTGAGCTACTCTAGTTTTTCTGCATTGCCCTTTGGGCGACTTTCAGCCTTTTTATAAAGTCTTGAGTGAGCGACCACATTTCTGTTCCAAATGTCATCACTGGCAACACACACTGTTCAAAGACTTGCGCCTGAAGACACTGTGGTATTTGGGACGTGAAGGAAGATACGAAGTAGCTTCTCGAACGCTGCCCAGCCGAGTTGGATTCGGCGATTGATCTCTTTCTCGAAGTCGAACCTAACTAACTGGATATAAACAGTCGTCAACAACTTCGAGCGCAGAGTTTCCGATCTTTACAGGACTCTCTCCTGTTATTCATTGATAATTACAGGAGTGGGTAAAACATGGACATTTGAAATGCTCTTCGTCTTGTCCATGTACATTTCGTTCGAGAGGAGGCAGACCAACTCGTTCGGAGGCTCTGCTTAGTTAGATCATCAAGCATTCTACTGAGCTTCTCCATGGTCTCCGCCATGATGATTATAATCATCGGCAAACCGAAGGTGACTGATGTACTCCCCGTTATGCTGATTCCTAACCTTTCCAGTCAAGAACCTTGAAAACATCTACCATTGCAGCGGTGAACAGTTTTGGAGATAATTATAATGTGTCCCTCAATCACACCTCGCTGTAGTAGGATAGGTTTTGATTTCTGGTCCTGTAGTTGGTCTGACAGAGGCGTTTTTGTACAAGCATTTCAGCACCTCGATTTATGTACCGGTAGTCTACTTGGCATGGCTGAAGAGACTGCATTACAGCCCAAGTCTCGATCGAATCAAAGGGTTTTACGTAGTCCACGTACGCCAAGAAAAGTGGCAGGTTATACTCTTTGGTCTTCTGAATAATCTGCCGGAGCATATGCACATACATGCGCCATGGTGCTAAAGCCTTTTCAGAACCCGACTTGTTTAGGAGGCAGCAAGTAGTCGAACTTGCGCGCGAGACGGTTCATAATAACTCTCGAAAGCAGCTTGTAGACATGGCTAAGAAGGGAAATGGGCCTATAGTTCTTCAGCATGGCATTATCGCCCTTTTTGAAGAAGAGCACCCCCAGACTACTGTTTCATGCCTGCAGCGTTTTTCTCTCGAGTATGACGGAGTCGATAAGCTTCTAAAGGGCCTTAAGGACCGGTTTTCTACCCATCCCATCGTCCCATTTAATACCATCGTCATCCGGCGCCTTAAATTTTTGTTCCCTCTTATACAAGGTGTTTCATAAGTAAAAATAAATATTTAAAACTCTTAAGGGGGTTGTTTAGACCGTCAAACTGAACAACTTTCTCTATGGGACCAACATCGAAAACGCGAAAAAAAAAACTGATATCCCATACTTATTTTAGCTCTAGTCGATTTGTAGAGTATGGAACATCATTCCTTTTTTCGCGATTTCGATATTGATCCCATAGTGAAAGTTGTTCAGTTTGATGGTCTAAACCACCCCCTTAAATGTTTATTTGTATTTTTGTAACACCTTGTATATCCCTATTATATTCTCCAATATTCATCTGATCTAGGAGAATTCGCAATGACATCAACTACTTCCATTGTATGATTTTGATAAATAGGAGATTTCTCAGAATCTTGAGTAATTTCGGTCCATGTCTCATACCACTCTCACCTGATACACAATACTAAATTTTTATCGGTAAGTACCAATTATGGCAAAGTAACAAAAAAACTACAATCCTGGATAAATTATTAACTCAGCAGCATCTTATAATAACAATATTATATAATTATCTGGTTTAAGCGGCAGTTCCAGCAAGTTTTATAATATTTTTATACTTAATTTACCTTTCATAGTAAAAAAATATACTGAAATTGTGCGTACTGCATAATAATAAAACGACTGAAAGTCAGATGACACAGAAAACTAAAATACATTATTAGTACAAAAAAGACAAAAATCATAATATTAGAAATGATTTACAAAAATGTGGGTAATAAAACAAATTATCTAAAAATAGATCAGGTAAAATACGATGATTCGCAATGCTAAAAAGGTGCGTGTTGGAATAATACAATAATAATTCATCATAGTTCAAAAGTGTAACGATACAAACACAGTTATATCATTGCAGGTTTCACTTGTTTTAGGCCTAAAATGTAATAACTCGAATTATGTTTTTTTTTCACAAAAAGTATTTGAATAAACTTATGTGATTTAAATAGTAAACAGATCTATATCCGATTCTTACACGAGAATAAGATGTTGCCTTCTGCGCGGAAGTGATATCACTAATGGCTGCCGCTTTAGGATTAATCAAAGACAGGCAATTTTTTAAAAGTGAATAGCGATATCTCAAGCTATCTCTTTTTTACACGGGATTTAGGCCGTTTTAAGAAAGAGACCTGGTAGTATTATTAGAGACAAGCCATTTTTTTACTAAAACTCAAATTCCCTTAATTTTTAGATAAGCCGGTTTATTATTAAGGGTGCGATGTGTTAAGAGCCTTTTTAAATATTGACCACATTTAAGACAACAATAAATATATTTCATTTCATTTCATTTCATCACTCTTGCACCGCGTCTAAGAATTTATGATACGTCAAATAATGTATGGATTTTGACAGATTGGTTGTGATGGTCAAAGTCCATACTTTTTCCATTACAACACGTTTTCTCTGATTCGGAACTCGCAACTCATTTCGGAGTTCGGACCTAAGTTTCAAATCGGACCCAGCAGTGCAACAGCGTTCTACGGGAAGGCAGGTATACTGGTAGGGTAGGTAGGTAGGTACCTATGTGAGAGTTTACGCCCGTTCTTTGTACCTTCTATCTGAATGTGGGCGCCTAATGTACAAACGAAGTACTCATCTAGGTAGACAAGTATTGACACCAGATAAGATACAAATCGTCCCTATCAAAAACGTACTACGATTCTAGACAGCAGATGAGATTAGTAGGGAATTATAAAAGGGGCATTCAAAAGACCAGAGATGGTTGCAGTGGTACAGGCAAGCCTGTCAAGACCACCAATTCAGAATAATTATTACGCTCGTAAAAGCACGGTCTTGCAACAATATATGTAGATAAGTACGAATACTACAATAATGAAACTCCTATTATCTACAATTGCCATATTGACTATGTTGGAAATGAAACCTTGAAACAAAATCTTTTAAAGCAAAAACATTATATTCGTTTATAAATAAATGATGGCACTGATTGGCATGCAGGTTGCAAGGCCTTATCTTATCTGTACCTAGCTAATCTTCGGATCACTTCAATAGAGCAACAAGGGACCCCCTCCTTTGTTCGTACAACAATCGAATCTGAAGTGCTTACAGGTGAAGTGTCATAGATGCAACAAAACATGGCCTTATCACGTTTAGGGTTTGTTGCGATCTTTTAGTCAAGTTGTTCAGGGTTGTTTTTGAATCAGTGACAAAAAGCTGTTGAAAGCTTTCTATGGTTCAACAAGAGCAGGTAAAATTATACAATAATTATCAACTTAGTTGATGCTGATACAAAAGTTTTATAGTATAATGATTGATGGCCATATTATGGTGGATTTGCGAGTTCACGAAGAATCTTCAATACATGCAGCTCAAACAGAGAACCTTTCTTTTTTGAAGAACGTAAATTAACATTAAGGTGTCGACAACGGGGAAAACGGTGTACGGTATGGAAGCTAGCTAGCTATGCAACGTTAGGAAAGCATGATTCAAGTCGCTGAAGTTTTTTATTAATTTGTAAATATACGTTAGGAAAAGCATGATTCAAGTCGCTTAATTATTTGTAAAATTTACTGCGCTACTTGCTTAGGGGTGCTTTACACCTTCAAACTGAATAACTTTGAAATCTGGGGACAAGAATCTGGCTGTTTCATACATTTGAGTCTAATTGGCATTACAGTTTAGTATGGAATAGCTGATATTTTTACGATTTCTGATTTCTAAGTAGTTCAGTTTGATGGTCTGAACTACTCCTACAAAATTACCTAGTATAATAAATAGCTACAAACATTACAGCACCACTATTTTCAGTTTTGGGAAAGATTATAGAGAGTAAATATAATGAAACTAATGAAAGTCAGTCAAAATAGTTGTCATGTGGATTGTTATTCAAAAATATTATTATTACGTAGGTACAGAGCATGAATGAGAGTAGGCTCACTGGGGAGATTTATCGTTCCAATGTGAGTGGGACAGTCGAGAGGGGGCGTCCGAAGAGATCTTACCACGACCAAATAAATGGTTTTCTTGGAAATGAACAAGTGCGCAGTACTGTATCTTCTTTGGCAGTACCCTCATCACGGAAGTCTATGAAGAGATGTAAGAATGTGGATGAGGCGAAAAAAGTATGTCAGAACTATAGTGTGGGGCGAGCCGTAGTCTCTGCCTATACCCCTGTGTGATAATGGCGTGAGTATATGTATATTAATGTACCATAATACCTAGCGTCTATATTCAATCCACTGTACATATTATTTCTACTTACTTTTCTGTAGTAATAAATTTAAATAATCACTGCACAACATCCGAATTATTTCAAGCAAATCAAAGATTGTTAACAAAAATGTCGTCACCAAACCATGAAGTGCCGGCCACATCCTAACTTTTTCATCTCCCTGGTGACAGGAAGCTCACAGATGATACTGATTGCGGATCCAGTTGTGGTTGCGGCGAAAGTTGCGGCAATGGACGTCTGACTTTTTGCTAATAATTTAAGAGTTAGGGTCCGAAGATCCGGGAAGTAGTGAAGTGGAACTAGACTGTTCAAGAACAGATTTGTATGTTCGCTTGTGATTCTTGAGGATCCTGGGAGACAGTTAGTATAGGTACTTAAAGTAAATCCCTATTTTTTTAACCAACAAAATGGGTGGTCTAAATAATTTTCTCATGTTCTTTATCGGAAAACGCGGTACATATGTTGGAAATTAATAAGGTGTATATAGCTGACACTTTTTAATAGGATTCAGACCGACCGCGTCAAACAGATTTTTTTTTCTATGGCACCAACGTCGAAATAAAAATCAGCTGTTCCGTACAAAAATGCAAACCTACTTGAGCCAAATGTATGGGTCAGCTGATATTTATTCGCGATTTCGATGTTAGTCCCGTAGAGAAAGTTGTTCAGTTTGACGGTCTGATGATCTGATCGTCCCTTTAAAAAGTGTCAGCATATTAAGAAGGATACGCAACGAGTCAAAAACCTTTTATGAGGCCGTTTAGTTGGCTAGTAATTTAGGTGGTTCCAATAACGTAATTTTTTCAAATAAAATAAAATGTTTGTTTAACACTTTAATTTATATTTTTCTTATGATTTGCGACAGAAATATTTTCTAGAACAATGAACTACAGATAATAAAGCCAATTAAAAAGAAAAAAAAACTACTAAACAAAATGACACTATCAGCTCACTAGCTAGACAAAAAACAATGTTCTAACGGAAATCGAAAAAGGTCTTCCAAAAACAAGGCACAATTATAAGAAACAAACCCAACTAGTCCACTTACATGGCTGTCATAACAAATAAACCCAAAAATGATAAATGTACTGATAATTGGACATATTTCTTGATCTACGATACCGAATAATGAACGGCGCGGCGTGATAAAACCCAGTGGTTTTAATTTATTAATTTCTCACCCTAAACTCACCTGGGTGGTGCTGACCACCGATGCAAATCCAACTAATTATTAAATTTTTTATTATTAAATATATTAGATAGTTTGAGTGATTTAAATGTGGGGTCTTTCGGTGCGGATGTCAATTATTTTCTTTTTTATCGCACTTTGAAGGAAGTTCGTTTTTATTAAGTATGTTATTTGTGGTGTTAAAGTCAATTTATTTGAATAGTAGGCAGTCTTTTATAAAATATAGGTTCTTGTCACATAATGGAGGCTCGAGGGGTGAGATTACACTAAAATAGTTATTAATACAGGGTGTCAACTTAAATGCGTTACGAAGGTACTTCAGACCATCGAACTGAGTAACTTTTACTTTAGAACCAAGATTGAAATCGCGAAATAAAAATATGCTTCATAGAAAATGTAAATAGTTCTAGACTTGTTTTTGCGAATTTTCCTTTGTTGCTTCGGGAAAGTTTCTCAGTATCATGAGTAGAAAAACCCCTTAAAGAAATTCAACTTTTTACCCTAACTACCTGTATAAATCAACGCTCTAAAGTTATTTGCTTCCACTCTCAACACCCGCTCATAACCTGCTTTTAGACTTCAGCATTTGTTAATGGCTAACTTCATGCTATCCTAAGTTTAGCGTGACTGGAGTCTGTATAGGAACTAGTGAAACATGTTTGCTTCAACTCTCTATTGCTTAAAAAACTTTTTACGATCATAATACGATCACCATGTCTAATGCTTCCATCAAACAAAACCGACTCAAAATTCACCGCAAGCCAATGTTTTTTTATAGACAGAATTAACATGTTACCAACTTTAAGTTTAAAGATTTTTTTCCTAAGAAATCCAGTAATAAAGCATTTGGATCGTAAAGACTTCGATATTAACGATTGGTTATAAAAAAAATAAAGAAGCGATTCTGGGATGCGTGTTTTATTACGCAGATAGGCGCCGTTTGCGATGCTCCGTGTTATAGGCGGTGGCGGGAGCGAGAACTCGGAAATATTATTTAAAAAAATTGTCTAGACTGAGCTCAGTAGGCCATGAGTTTTCACAGTACTACTGTAGTTACGTCACCAATTTCGTATGACAGAAAGTTCTCAATGTAACTACTGGGAGCGCTTTACGAAATTCCATACAAAATTGGTGACGTAACTACAGTAGTAAAGAACAGTGAAAGCTCATGTTAAGCCTACTGAAAAGTTTTTGTCTTTGTGTGTGCTTCTAAACTATGGAACACAATGTGACACGATAAGTAAAATGGATATAAATATGAGACATAACCAAAGTCTAAGCTCGAGTATAAGAGCCAACGAGCCTTTTTCACTGCCTAATCATTATCGAATTTACTTGCGTTGAAATTACATCGAAAATTAATTACCGTCGCTTCTCGTCGTGTCAATTGATTTTCGATGTTATTTCAGCGCGAGCAAAGTTGATAATGTTTTGGCAGTGGAAAATTCTCTTGGCCAGATGGTTGCCGCCCCTAAGCGTAAATTTTCATGATGTTACGGGAAGGGACGTTCGGCGCCGAAAAAATTACGCGTAATTTTTCTTAGTAGATGCGTATTCAACAGAACTTTCAGCGCCGTACGTTCCGTTCCGCAGGTGTGTCATTCATTACACACTTACTCTAATATTATTATTATCATCACTCGTCAGCATAACATTGTCATCAAAATTAACAAAATACTTATAAAACGCAATAGATGAATAACGCTGTAGTTAAATATAACATCACACTGTGGTTGAAAAATCGCCATCGCTTGTAACTTAAGGCACCATAAATAATAAAATGTTGGTAGACCTTGTAAAATGATATAGATGTGATTCGAAAGCTGCTGGTGTGGTTACATACCTGAAATATACGACTGTGTTTGTTATAATTACTTTAGTGCATACGTATAATAATAAAAAAATAAAAAACTACTATTCTACGAATGACCTACCCACTCGAACTACCTTAGTTTAACTAATAGGGATGTTTATTCTGTAAAATACAATATCGGGTCCTTCTTAACATGCTGACACTTTTTTAAGGGGATGATCAGACCGTCAAACTGAACAACTTTATCAATGGCACCAATAATTGCAATCACGAAAAAAATCTGCTGTTCCATACAAAATTCCATACAGCGTGTTTTTTTTCGCGATTTCGGTCTTGGTCCCATCAAGAAAGTTGATCAGTTTGATGTCTGATCATCCACTTAAAAAAGTACCAGCGCATAAAGAAGGACCCTGCATACTATACACAACGAAAATCACAAATCGCAAAGTCGTATTGACAAGAAGAAGTTAGCATGTATGGTAAACGAGTGCGAGTGAGAGATTACACCACTGCTTACTGCCGTCCACCTCTCATACCACCGAGAAGGGGTCAACATCTTCCTGCCCTGCCTGTCTTCCTCCATTCATCTCTTTTAGCTGTCATTTCAGCGCTTACTCCTTTTTACACATACCATCTTTAACACAATCCATCCATCATTTCTTGGGTCATCCTCTCTTCATGCAGCCATTCACATTATTATGATGATATATTTTCATATTTGAACCCGTGCCGCATTTTATGAAACCGCACGTAGAAGCACACACGGTGCGTCAATCCGTCACCGTGTGTGCTTCTACATGCGGTTAAATACAACTCTTTGCTTCACAAATGACGGACTGACGTCTGCCGCTCCGTCAATGCGTTACCTTGTATGATCCCACTAACACTCGTCTTGTAATATGACACTCGTTTTTCTGCATCACATGCCCATAACTACCATGATAATCGAAAACGCTCAGTTTTTAGTCACAGGCGCCACTTTCAAACTTCCTCTAATATACTTATTCCTAATTCCTAATAGTTACTCCGCAAATCCATCACATGGAATAGTAAATTAGTTCCGTTTGATGGACTAAACCACCTCTGAAAATTTTGGGAAGATATTACCTATACCACAGATTATAATCCTATACATAGATTCATCATCATCATCACATCCTATAAACGTCCCACTGCAGGGCACAGGCCTACCTTCAGGAAGGGTGTATTGGCGATATTGCCCACGCGTGCACAATACGGATTGGTAGACTTCACAAAAGCATCGAAATTTCTTCTTCAGAGTATGCAGGTTTCCTCACGATGTTTTCCTTCACCGTTTGGGAGCACGACAGCTTCCAGCTGTCCCGGGTGCTGCTTGTGCTTAATACCGACGTATTAAGTACATCAATAAGAAAAACTCATTGGTATATGGCATGTGATCCGTGCGGATTCGAACCCGGACCTCAAGATTAAGAGAAGTCTATTCCGAGAGCGCAAATGCGCGCTGCATACAACCGTAATTTGGTGATATTTTCAATACTATAGCTATCCAATTAAAGTCAATGATATTTTTCAGAAACATTTTAGATAGGTACTAATTTATAATATATGTTCGTATGAAGTCAGATTTTCGTTAAAATATACAGTTTTAATGCTAGGATTAATTTAAGTTTTCTATGGAAATCTTTGAGGCACTGTAACATTAAAACCATACCTTTTAACGAAAATCTGACTTTATACAGACATAGAGATTCGTTTCTAGATTGTTTCTGAAAAATGTCATTGACTTTAATTGATTAGTATTGAAAATATAACCCGACTACGTTTGTATGGAGCGTGCCAACGGTATTATACACTTAAGTTTCCATAGCTCTCCGCAACGCGCCACCGACGCTCCCATACATAGATTACCTAAATGTAATTAAGTGAATTTTGGAAATTATACGTGTTTGGAAATGTAACGGGATGAGTTTAAGACATAGACGAATTTTTTTTCGCTTACGCTGGTAGACCGAATATCAGTGTAACCGGGTATGAGATAGCGAATTATATGAAGTGACATCTCGGAGTCCTGACTCCAACAACCAGCCACCTGTGGTTGTCCCATACAATTTATATGAAGTGACATTTTGGAGTCAGATGGTCGAAGTACAAAAAAGTGGATACGTCGATAAGGACAGCAATAAGTAGCGGTCTCCTTTTTTAACTAGAGTGAATTTGCTATGTGCATCTCTTACTGAGTGATATGACAAGACACGTGCTTCCTTTTAGTGCCTTCTCTTTCTACGGTATAAGAAAACACAGTGAATGTCAACTTTGAAATACCGTCAAGTAGCTTTATCAGTGGAGCGGAATTTACCGGCTATCACCGGTCACGATCTGACGACATCCGTCCAATAAAGTTGCTGGTAGCCTATACAGACCAATAAATATACGGGTGCGGTGTATTTGTGGCATTTTTGTGACCTTCTACTAGGTTTGAGTGAGAAGGATTTGAAAACAGTTACTGTAGGATCAAAGTTAAAGTTAAGTACCTACATAGTTTTTAGCAGACCATCAAACTGAACAAATTTTAGTACAAGATCAAATTTGAAATCAGCTGTTCCATAGAAATCGTCAATAGCTAGGTACTCGACCAAACTGATTTATATCGCGATTTCAATAGTAATTGATTTATTGTGTACCCTGCGACAGATTAACCTACCCATAGTTGACCTCTATGTTCATGGACTCACACTCAATTGCAGAAACGCTCATAAAAGTTAATCCTCAATTAAATCTCTTGCTAGCTTTTAATACGTCGTCAATAAGCCAAAAAATGACAGCAAGAGATTTAATGGAGGATTAACTTTAATGAGCGTTTCTACAACTGAGTGGAGTTCAACTGTGGGTAGGTCACAGACTTAGGTATTACAGTAGTCTGTGGGGTAGGTTCATCTGTCGCCGTGTGGACCTATCTAAAAAAAAAACAAAAAGGTGAAATGCTCAACGAAACTGTCAATATCAGTAAACAATCACTTAAAAATTTACAGTTAAAGGAAATGATAAAAAACCTAATTAAAACCAAATGAATGACATTTGAAAAAATGTTAAAAGCCACTAAACAGTAAAAAACAAAATGATGATTGTAAACAATAATAATCGGTTAGACCACAGATAAAAAAAGCTAATAGTTCGTTTTGAATGGCCGAATGGTCCGCGAACTATCACCTGTCATTAAAAAAATTGGGGTCAAGTGGGATCACTTGTTTGGTTAATTAAAAGCAAACAATAAAATAAATAATATAAGATACTCGGTTTTTTTAACAGACCTGAATTTTAAATCCAATGGAAAAACATTTTTTTTGTTATAGGTAATCAAAATGTGACTTGCAAACACTAAATTAAAAAATTTTGCTATTTTTAACCTTTGATCGAAGTTTATAACCAAATTAACTACAACACTGAACCTAACATTTGGCTAAAAATAGCAAAACATTATAGGCCGAGACTACGGACCACCAAACGCTACGATTCTCACAGACCTCTTTATCTTTTCATGAACTTCGTTCGATTGAGGATGCTTAAGTACCAGTTTTCGGTGTTTTTCTCACAGCAGTGCAGCGTGGGTAGACAGACCCCCACAAGGTGAACCGATGACCTGGTGAAGGCAGCGGGAAGCCGTTGGATGGGGGCAGCGTAGGACGTTGTGGCGATCCTTGGGGGAGGCCTGTGTCCAGCAGTGGACATCCATCGGCTGAGATGATGATGATGTTTTCCTCGGACAGCCTCTCAAAACACTTCCTTTCTTCCTCCCTTCGCTCGATATATTTCATTCGTAAGTCTTCCATCATTCATTCCCTCTACGTAACCGAACCATCTAAGCAGATCTTAGACAAAGTCTAACAAGCAGACTCTCAATCCTACGTGAAAACGGATGATTTATTTTTAATCGTCGTTTTTCACCACGTCCTTATAATAATGTAATGCACCACAATTTTTAATTACTAGTAAAAATGTAAAGGTGTATTCAATGAAAATTGGAAATGAGAAATGTTTGCACCGCCTATAAAGTGCGGAAGCCCACAGAGAAATTACACGCATGGATAAGCCGTTCTATTTTCTATGGGAGGTCAAAAATAGTAGATTACACACCGGGGACAGGAAAGTAAGAAAGGTCTCAGATCTCATGTAATTCATAATAATAAAACATGTGATCTGAGGCTTTCTTATTTACTGTCCGAAGTTAGTATACTATTTTTCTCCTCGACAGAGGTGGAAAGCGACAACTTCCTTTCGTGCAGCGGGACGACAATTCACTATTTTTAGTCCGATGTTTTTTTCATTTCATTATCCGAAATACACTTTTAACTATTTTCTAGTTATTGAAAATAGGTGTATCATATTTTTAAATGAACCTTGCCTACAATTGCCCCCACGGCCACGGTCGCGGTGTGGTAAGGTCTCTACCCGCCCAAAAGAATACTTTGGACGTGAGTTTATATTTACGTACCTATTATTTTCTATTGTAGATAGTATTTCTTATTCGAAGATCGTAGATATGAAATAGTACCTACTGGTCGCATCATTAACAAAATACTAATGATTGAAACGATACCTCCGAATTATATCCTAGTATTATTTTACATACGAAGCTTTGGGCGAGTCCAATCGATATTCAAATTCACGATAAGGCACGTAAAATTATTTCAAGCGCCCTTAGTTCCCATTATCGCCGACACGCTCGCCCCTCGAGTGGCGCTGTTGTGCCAACGGGAAAACTGATGTTTTTTTTTTGCTGTGAGAAAGATTTTCATTGTGTTATTGTTGATATAAGATTTCATATAAGAATATATGCTCTAAACTAGATTCCCTGAAGGGATAGTCAAACATATTCTAAACACGGTGCCCAAGCTTTTTCATCCTGGAGTGCGATTTTTGAATCTCATTCGGTGAGCTCAGCAGTTGAAAATGTCAAAATTACTGTGGAGATACGCATCTTTCTACTGCTGATTTGACTCTCAAAAATCACACTCCTGAAGTATGATTTTTGAGAGTCAAATCAGCAGTAAAAAGATGCGTATCTCCATAGTAATTTTGACATTTTCAACTGCTGAGCTCACCGAATGAGATTCAAAAATCGCACTCCTGATCCTCACGATTCTACCATATAAATCACACGTGGCCAACTTTCTAAGGTTGGTCTGCGTGAGGCGTCGTACAACTTATATCTGTGTGCGTGTATAGCGAAACGGTTTATCACCTAGAGTTGGGTGGCATTTTTTTCGATGCGTTCTTAGCTTCATCTGTCCTGTGACTGCGATTTTTTAATTATTTCATGTTGGTTAAATTGACATTTAATTTGTGTTTCAAGAAATTTTAGACACATTTTTAAGGGGATGATCAGTCTATCAAAGCGGACCAACATCGAAATCGCGAAAAAAATCTGCTGTCCCATACATTTGGCTCGAGTAGGTTTGCAGTTTTGTATTGGACAGCAGATTTTTTTCTCGCAATTTCTTTGTTGATGATTGAAAAAGTTGTTCAGTTTGATAGTTGATCATCCCTTTAAAAAAGTGTCAGCATATTAAGAAGGACCCTGTATTATCGCTGGTTTAATATTTTTGAATATTCTATTCAAATAGGCACATGCATAAGGGCGACAAAAATGTTAGGTCCATCACAATTGGAACGAAACTACACAACGCAAATAGTAAACAAACACCGCTCCTGTGAACACAAACACAACTATTGATTCTAACATAACACGCAGAAATGTGAAGAGACCGCAGCCGCGTCCCATTCAGACCAGCTCCATGATTAATAGGGTCGAGAAGATACACAACCTGAATTCACCTCGGCGAAGTGCCTCGCATTTCGAAGCTATAAAGAATAATCCAGACGACAAACCTCTACGGCAGACCCAAGTCTCGCAACCATCAGCCTCCCTTTCCAACTTGCGGCGACGCACCGCGGGAGACAGGGACGAAGTTAGTTCTGACGGCCCGACGTCTATTCATTAGTCGTGATTACGAGTCGGGATGAATTGACATCGGGGACGCGGGACGCATCGAGGCACCCGTGCTTTCCCTTCTGAGGTTTGTGCTAAGTTTAAACCGATCTAGTTCAATGAAATTTATGTATATTGTCTGGAAGAATTGAGCTTGTAAGGAATAGTTTGTGCGATGCCTCTAGAGAAATGTATTGTCTCGTTTTGCAGGAAAGGTTCTTTGAATTAATTTGCTATGAGGAAAAAGGGATCATTTGTAAGCGCCTTTATAAAAATAATTAAGAAGATTTTTTTTAATTACACAGACTTACATAATATTTAATAAAAAATTCGCAGAGGATATTTTCAATTCGCATGAGGCAGTGCTTTCAAATAATATTTTAATAGGGTAACTTTTTAAGACTTAAGGACGTAAAAAATATTCTCTTAATTTGAAAATGTTGAGCTTACCTAAGGCAGTGCTTGCCATCCTCATGGTTTGGACTTGCATGTCTTCAGGAGACCCCTGGGCGACCTTTCGTTTCCGAGGTCGACCTTTTGGGGTTGGCCCTGTGTAGTACTGGGACGGAGAATCACCCTCACTGTGGAGATCTTGACACCTATGGATTTGAATGGGATTGTTAATGATTCTGAACTTTGAGCCAAGTTTGAGCAAAACACACGGTGACAGATGAAGGTGAACTCTATGTCTAACATAGAGTTCCACTATGGGTAGGTTAATCTATCGCCATGTGTAGGTACATAAACGACCGTTTTACTTTTTGAGGTGGTCTAAAACTGTCACAACAAGTACATCCTTCTATATAAAAAATTGGTCACTGATCAATAATTACATAGAATACAAAAGTATGCTAGGAAATTTTTTGTCAGTCATCAAAGTCGTATATCGACAATCGAACTTATTTTCAGAAAAGTTTTAATTTTTCTTTAGTTTATTTAAAATTCATATTTCAAAGTAAACTTATCAATGCAAATAATAAATAATTTTGTCCTTGAATATTTTATGAATTCTTAAAAGTGCCAATCAAAATTCCCGAAGCCAAGATTATACTAAGCTACTTGTTACCGACTACAAAATATGTGTCAATTAGGCAAGAATCAAAAGTTATCGACTGCAAAAGAATAAGGGCTAAACCACACTGGCCCCTTAATCACGGCCACAATACATACGCGAATACCACATTAAATCAAAATGTTCAACTGATATTATTTATACTACAAAAAACTGGATTTCCATACAAAATAATCAGGTAGTTTCACGATAGGTTCAAATCATAATAATAGATCATTTAATGACTTATATGTAGGTACCTAAATAATATTTATTTTCCCTAAAATTCATTGTTGAACAGAACTAGGCATGAAGAAGTTTTACGATACTCCCAAAACACCAGAGTACTTCATACAATTGAGTTGATTTTGAATGATTGGAGTCACCACGTCTGTCTTGTCCCTTATTTCTGTATCCAGATATATTCATGGTTTTGGTATTTCAAAGATTTTCCGGCATAGGTAGGAATATGGAATTCCAGAATCACAACTCATGGAAACAAAGATAGACGATTCTATTTTAATTGACGTGAAGGAATGTTTAGATAGAAAAATGTTACAGTTACCTACCTACACATTAAATCAAAATATTTGTATATTATAGTCATCACAGCGATTTCTTATACACTGTTTTTTCTATGAATGTCCCTGTCCCCGTCCTTTCGAACTTGAATGTTTACGTGCTTGTCTTTAGTGCTTACCTATAAATACTGCTGACGTCATCGTCGCAGTAATCATCGAGGCAGGCGCTGTCGTAGTGAGGCCGGCAGTAAACCAGCCCGTCCCTCATCCCGAACACATCTCCTTTAGACAGCAGTGAACCACACGCTACGCAGGTGAAGCATGTTAGGTGGTACACCATGTCCCGCGCACGCATCACCAGTTCGTTTGCGGTGATACCGTTTCCGCACCGTGCGCACCGTTTCACGCAAAACAATCTGGAACAAGGTTTTGGTTCTTTTTGTGGACGGACGATAGTCAGGGACAAAAAAAAACTTTAAAAAAAGGACAACAAAGATCCAATACAGTGTTAGTAGCAATAAGACTTGTGAAACTATGGTACTTAAGTAAACAATTACAAATTGGAACAAGTGCCGTAGCAATGGACACTGGTTACTTTCATCAATGGCCTTTAGGATGCTATTTACCACCACCCCTGATCCGGCGCAACAGAGATGCAGCTTTTTTGCTAATTAGGGCCTGCGAGCACCTATGCCTTAGCAAACAGCTCCACAAAATCGGGGCAGTCCCCACAACATTCTGTATATATTGTAGAGCACTGTATGATTTTTGAGTAAACCTGTTACATAGGCTGATCGTGTGAAAAGATGAAAACGCATGGTAAAAATTAAAGTCGTAAAATAGGTGTTTTTATTTTTAAACATTCATATTTTTCTTCCACGTTGATCTGGGAGTGAAAGAAAAGAAAATCTTGGAATTAGCTGCTAATCGTCCCGCACGTGTCTTCATGATTGATGGAATGGGCAAATTTTTCAACAAGCGACAGGCTGACATTTTGCCACAAGTACAAAAGACATTCATGACACCTCTATCGTCCCCTTTTCTAGGGCAGACATACACCCTCATGATGAGGTTATACGGAAATTGGTCCACAGGTGCCCAATGCGGATTGGTGGAATTCACAGAAGCAGTACTTCTTCAGCGTTTCAGGCGTCTTCACGATCAATCGTTTTCGGTGTTTTTAAAGGTAAGTATTTGTTTTTTTTTCATGCCATCTAGCTCGACTATTTAAAAACAATTTTTACAAAAAATTAAAACCGACTTCAAAACTAAAAAGGTATAAATAATAATATTGCAGTCGTTGACTTTTGCATTCGAATCTATAAGAACATTAATTTGTCCTATCGGACTCGGTGTCAAGCCGGTACGATTCGCAACTGGGCTTGCAGTAATTGTTTGGCTTGGCTTGGCTTGACACCGACTCCAATAAAACAAATTAATGTTCTTATAGATTCGAATGCAAAAGTCAACGACTGCAATATTATTATTTATACCTTTTTAGTTTTGAAGTCGGTTTTAATTTTTTGTAAAAATTGTTTTATTTCATTCTTTTCATTGTTGAAATCTAGGTGAAATACATTAGTTAGACTAAGGAGTTATAAGTACTTCAATGCAAAGGATACGGTGTACGCTCTACACCTCACTCGATTTAAAAAAATCCAACCCATGTTTCGTACAACATTTCTGTTTTTGGGTTACTGTTATCTGTCTTTATGCCATATTTCGATTCAATAGATGCAAAAATGAGCGAGTTATTGAGGCGGGGCATACAGACAGACAGACAGAATGGACGAAAGTATAAGGTTTCCTTGTTTGACTACGGAACCCTTAAAACGACGAACATTTCCGACCGCCATGATCAATTAAATCTATGTGTTTCGGTACCTATATCCATGAAGTTTAAACTATAAAGTTATTATACGTTTAAACACAACAGTATGACCAAGAAGTTTTAAATATATAGGCATATAAAGATTCTTGGTTATGACAGTAAAAAAAAACATAGTTTGACAGTCCCCATCAAAACATTGCTGGAGTGCGATTTTTGAACATCACACGTTCGAATTAGCAGTAGAAAGACGAAATATGCATAATCTCCATAGTAATTTTGACATTTTCTACCGCTGACTTGAACGTGTGATGTTTAAAAATCGCACTCCTGAAGAGAATCGACAAACAAAAACGTCATCTGTGTCACGGACCTGAAAAAAAGACGGGCGTAATATCCTTTTATTATATAAGTGAAGCACCCATGTATTATATTGTGTTTGCGTCGTAGAAAGAGAAGGTAAGTACTAGAAAGAAGCACGTGTTGTGTCATACTCACTCAGTAAGAGATGCACATAGCAAATTTGCTAGTTAAAAAAGGAGATCGCTACTTATTGCTGCCCTTATCGACGTAACCACTTTTTTGTTTGACGACGGCTGTCTGACTCCGGAGGCAGACATTTAGCTTCATACAAATTGTATAGGATTTTATGACTATCGCTATCTCATACGCGTATATACTTCACATCTTTCTAGTGTAACATTACGTCCGTATTTTTTTCAAGTCCGTGATCTGTGTACATATTTGTTATTTTGTAGATTTTTTCAACAAGCGCTGAATCAATTTCGTGGGACCACCTTGGAATTATGACCTACCAAACAAAATAAGAATCATCAAAATCAATTCTCAAGTGGCGGTGCAATCGCGTAAACAAACATACAAAAAAAAAAAAAAAACATACGGGTCGAATTGAGAACCTCCTCCTTTTGTTGAAGTCGGTTAAAAAGAGCCTTCTGTGAACGCTTCGTTGTATAAACCTCCTATGAGACTGTATGTAGGTGCTACAACTGCTACATGCTTTGAAATATTTACAGCCCTTTTATAACATAATCAAATTCTTTTTAAACGATTTTTTTTTCATTATAAACAAGGTAGGTATCTATATTCTGTAGAAAGCTAATGATAGTGAACAATGTAAACCAAAGAGATAATTACGAAATTTTTGGAAATTAATTCTTAGAAAATATTTTTTGGTGAAAATGGATGTTCATTATCACTTTACACAATATCTTAACTATTATAAAACTGTAACTGAACTGTGTCTGTACATTGAAGATATTTACAAAAAAAAGATTACGATATGGTTTTTAAATATCCCCGACTCGAAATCAACCTTTTTTAGAAATTTTGTCTGTCTGTTTGTCTGTTTGTTTGTGTGTTTGTTTGTTTGTTTGTTTGTTTGTTTGATCGCGCATCACGCAAAAACTACTGAACCGATTTTGATGAAACTTTTTTTGTTTGATAGCTTATGATCTGACTTAAAATCTGGTATATAATTTGTGCGGACGAAGTCGCGGGAAAACACTAGTTTTTTATAAAATTGTTATTGTCTTTTATACAAATAACGTAAAGTAAAAGTATAAAAAAACTAAATTATCTATAAAAAGTGACAAAACAAAAGTTTTTTTTTACTTTTTCAAGCTGCTGGATTGCTTATTTAAAATAAAATTTTCTTTTGTTGGCAATGTTGATAACGGGTAATGCTTCTGATACTCGTAGTACACGAATTGTGCTTTATCAGTAATAAATTACTTTCTGTATTTTATTTTCATAGTACTTATTGTGTAGTATAAGGTCTCCGATGTGGAAGTACTCATACAATATCAGATAATTATATCAAGTTTTCAGTAATGGGGTTGCACGAAGTGACGCCACCTTAAGTGACGTACTGACGCAGCCTGTGCGTCCAGCAAGCCTCAGCTGGTCGGAAAATCTGTTCACTTCGGTGCCACTGCCACCTCAAACTCTATATGACCACGTGCCATCTAATCGAAGAAGACGAAGTAACGCCAAAGCAGTTGTAAAACCCTAGTGTAATAATTATTATAAGTTAGTAGGTAGGTATAGCAGTGATGACTTGACAGTATACCTACGTCAAGTCAAGTGATTTATGATTATGAACCACGGTGTTTATTCCAAACAATACAACAAAATAGTAGGTACTTGGAGCATCCCCAGAAATAAAATAATGATGAACAATTATAGCATATGTCTAATCTAACCAAACTACTGGGGTAAAGGGGGCAAAGTCGGCAGTTTATCAAACAGTGTCAGATTTACCCCTTGACAATTCTTTGTAATTATGACAAATTGTCGTGAAGGAATTTGTTATTGTTATTTTTTGGCGGTCATTTTTTTTAAATTATAAATAATTTTCTTTACTGCTAATTTTGTTTTGTTGTTCATCATATTAGCAGTTTACTACTAAATTTGTTGTAAAATACGTGGCAGTTTGAGATATGAGAAAATGCTTCTAGAAAAGGTACCTTTAATTTGGAGTGACATACTGTTTTTCGAAGTCTCTCTTTATGACATATTTTTTTTTTTTTTTATAATTAATGGCTTTTTCTTGTGCGTAGCACCGCATTTCCGCCAGTGTCAAGTGTAATTTATGGGAGTTTCTATCCCAATCTCAGGGATTGTTTTTGTTCAAGAACAAGAAGAGATTGAGGATTGCGGAGCCTCGTGGCAGGCAAAAACGCGACGCGCGAAAACCACGCGAGACGTGTGCTCGGGTCAATTCCTGCAACGTGACTCATGTCATAACTTAGTCGATAAAACAATAACATATGATTTTTATTACATTGTTTTTCAATTATTTGCCCCAAAAATATTTAAATAGGTACGATTAGAAGTCAACGTGTTTTATTTTTTATTTATAATGGCTTACAATTTTACTTTGAACATAAAACTTGCCAACAAATCTATGTGCCTTTGAATGAGGCCAAACTAAAACACTTTTACAAAAAGCTTATTCACTTGTCATCTCGATCATTAAAGTCCATAATCGTACGTTTTTTAACCACCTGTGCTAAATACAACACATATAGACAGTTGACAGATGTCAACATGCCACAATTAAGGGTGCTGTGTTGGCTGTGCCGTCACTCAAGGTCCGAAACACTCGCTCGCTCCCGCCACCTGTCGAAAGCTCGGACACTGCACCCTTATGTACCTGTCCTGTTTTGTGAATGTGAACCGTACAAACCAAGCGGTACAAGTGGATCTTTATATCAATCTATTTTGTTTTCCTGTAGGCCAAGATTTCTGTGAATAATTGCTAAAGGAGAATTTTGCTACAAATTCAAGGTTAGAGTAAAGATGTTAGTCGTGAGTTTAATATTTATGTGAAGAATATGGCTTGTGTATTATATATTAATAATATGGCTAAGTAAATGTAATTCGCAAAAGCATTCGCTGGAGCAATAACATATCGGTAGCAACATTGAACAGTAAAACGAATTGTGTTACTTACGTGCTTCGGAAAAGTCAATGAATACAAGATTAGTGCGTTCACACACGATGACGCATTGACGCAGCGGCAGACGTCAGTCCATCATTTGTGAAGCAAGGAGTTGTATGAAACCGCACGTAGTAGCACACACGGTGACGCATTGACGCACCGGGTGTGGTTCTATGAACTGACATCTGCCGTTCCGTCAGTGCGTCTTCGTGTGTGAACGCACTTAAAAAAAACGGTGAACAACATTGTAGTAAAGGGTCTAGGATTACTGAAAATACTGTAGGAATGCTCATAAAAATAAAAGTGAAGTGTGCTAAAAATATATTATAGGTAAGTGTGACGTAGGTAGGTACTGTGAATATAAAATGTAGTAACAAATTAGGATTTGGCTCAAAGTTCTCTGTTACTTAGCCACAAACAATAAAAAAATAAAAAGGTATTATTTTTCGAATCCCAGATCAAATCGTTTTTTTTTTTGTTCTTTTTTCAATTTCACCACGTATACACCGTATACATAATTATGGTATACTTAGTTGCATTGGTATATTCATGATGCGAATATTACGAATTTATTAAATGGAAGACTTATATCGACGAATCGAATTTATTCTATTTCGAACCCGCGCCGCTAGTTTGAGCAGGCAAGTTCACTACCAACGGAGCTGCTGGACCGACAATATTTCCTCAATTGTGTTTCCTTACCTATAGTAATCTTCCTTGCAGTAAATGTTGCCGTCTCTGGAGAAGCAAGTGACTTCTGTGTCGAGAGGCATACGACACTCACAGCATCGGAGACAGGACCCATGCCACTGCCGATCCACCGCCAGGAGGTAGTATCTGAGGAATTATGACACTTGTTCAATTGTGTTAAGGTCTAATATCTCAAGGATAAGGAAGTGTCAGTATCGGGTATTATTAGTACCTTACAAGTACATAGCTAAGATGGTTTTACTGGTAGTTCGTTGCAAAGACATTGTACCTATACAGAATTTTGGACTTCAAAATTCAAGGTGTGGGGTATAAAGAAAAGATTTTTATCTGTGTATAGGTAGTCAGATATTCGATGTTGTGATGATGGCATATTAAGAAGGACCCTAATATTATCTTATTTCTATTTAAACAACAGATTTCTCTAACAAACTATTTCGTATTCTTTCAGAGATTCCTTAAAAAAGTCAATGCCAAATCTCACCTGTCGAGAATCCTTCCCCCGCACCCCGCGCACTCGTCCGGTGACGCGGGGGACCCTTCCGAGCTCTCCCGTTCCTTCAACATGGCCTCCGTCCTAACGGAAATAGTCTCTCTGTCTCAAATAACAGGGTTCATTTCTCCTTGCTCCATCGCCGCATCGCCGTCGTTCATTGCCATGTCTTCTGCTTTTTGCATGGAATCGAGGACTCCTCTGGTTTTGTGGTCGGACCTGTTTTGAGGATTGTTATTTAATAAGAGGAAAAGGGTCATCAAGATAGATATGATTTTGATACCTATTGGCTGACTCATCAAGAGGTGTTAAGCAAACAAACTGAGCGATTTCTTTTCTATGATATAGTTTCTTAAAACCGTCTAAGATATTATAGAATAGACACCCGAACATAAAGGCGGCAATAAGGCAACATAATTGGAAACACTTGGGAACTGATCTGTGAAAACTTGGGAAAGTGGTGACGTAGCGATTCAGTAAAACGTTTATTTTGCAGTGTTTTATAGGCGACAAAAAGGTGGCATATAAGGTAATAAGGTAAGCTGTGATGATGACTGTAGATTCATCAATCAATTCCCTAGATTGGACCCTATTTCGGGACCTCCTGCTGCTATTTCGCCATTCATCAACATATATTTCGATAACAACATAGGTACATAAGTTAGAAAAACGTTAGAAAAACAATATCGTGCCTAGATTTGAACCTGGCCCTGGCTCATGATTGTGTGTCCGTCCGTACCTACGAATAATTTATTTCTTTATTCGTAGGTCCGAACCTCCGTCCGTACCTCTCGGCAAAGCGCCACCGAGCGAGACGCTCTTACTTAAGTTTATGTATGTATTTCAAAAGCTTTCAAAATATTCCATAATAAATAGGAAAAGACCTGCTTAGCATATCATGAACCTTCGTGACTATATTTTAGCACACAATACAATGGGATGGTTCTGTACTTATACATATCTCTCTATATTTGCTTTAGAGACAATGGTGGGGACTCGATTTTTTTTTCATAAACTGGTTGGTTGCAGAAGCTTATGTTGGACTGTTAAAATATAGGCTTACAGTAAGGAAAATTATCATGTTATCCCGTCGAGGCCGTTTTTTGAACACGAACGAAAGTGTTTTAAACTGTGTTTTAAAGTCTGAAATTAAATTATGTCTTATTTAAGGATCGGGCGGATGGGCGACTGTTCTCAATTACACGATTAGATTAAGTTTACTAGATAGAAAAACGTCCCAAAGTTACCCCTTTTTGTTATGTTTTTTCAATACTATGATTAAACTGCTGATATTTAACTTTTTATTCTTGTACTTAACTAAATACATTAAATATTTCTAGTGAACTCAGAAGAATTTTTAGCTTAGAAACTCCCATGAGCAAAGATATTGACGAAAAACAAGTTTTTTTGCGATCCTGCTTTCAATTGGAGCGGGATGGATAATTGTAAACTTATGCTTGCAAGAAAGAGACGCTTGCACTGGGATAACCTAGCCTTAACCATTAAACCACATACTCTAAGCATCAAACTGAACAACTTTTACTATTGGAGCAAATCACCCCAACAGGGATCACGGACGTGAGGTTATGTATATTTGTATTCTAAACATTTCTGACTAAACAAAAGCTAGATCATAACAAACTAAACCGCTATTTCCCTAAACAATAGTATCAAGTTGAGGTTACAAGACGCGAGTGAGAAAGTCACGAGAAACAATGCTGATGCTTTAAGTAATTGAGATATAAGTTAGAGCGCTGACCTTAAGTTAACTTCACTTTAAATCTGTTCAACACGGCTAGCATGCTACCAACGGCAAAGCCTCCGTGGTCTAATAGTTAAGAGCATTGGGCTCTTGACACGGTGGCGTGGGGTACCATTCGATGCATTCCCACGGGGGACACCTAGTGACATGTCACTTTGTGCGTTTTTCCCTAATTGGTTAGGACATTGCAGGCTGAATCACTTGAATGTCTGAAAAGAAAGATGATTCCGTGCTTCGGATGGCATGTTAAGCCGTTGGTCCCGGCTACTATCTCTGGTAGTCGTCACATAAAAACCACGTCAGAGGCCGTAAGGTGGTTTGAACAAACTCTGACACCAGGGCTCGCCCACACGATAAGAAGAACAACAAAGCGACAAAACGAGAAAAACGTCATGCGCGCTCTTTTTGGCATACTTAAAGCTTAAAGTAAGGAACATGGAGGCATATCTCGAGTTTTATCGTTTTCTCGGCATCGGGTGGCATGCTAGGCCTACTGGGTGGAATACAGTCAAACTACTATTTAGAAAAGTAAGTATATTACAGACACGAAATTATGTTATATTAATAAGCAATATGAACAGACAATCTGAAATTGCTTATAGAAAATAAAAAATCCAGTAGGTATCTTAAATGTTGTTCTACGAGTATCATCAATTAACAGTGTTCGCTGGAACGACAATCTTTCGCAGTAACATACATGGGGCCCACCTACTCGTACACCCAGAGCCAGGATGATAAAACAAATGAAAACTAAACATTAGCACAGAATTACGTTCAAAACTTCCACTTTGTTATAATAAAGAGTTACCATCCTACACCGCGGTATCGAGCAGTGAGAAGAAGGTTGAAAGCTTGAAAGGCATTTACTGCCCTGCCTGTTAGTTCAGTGAAAGCCCAGAGTGTGAAAGTAACATCAAGAATTGACCGACAAGATCTAATGTCGTCCTTAACCACTACGACAAAAACGCCAAAATAATCATGTAAATACATCGTGTTTTGTTATTATGTAGCATACATACAGTGTTCGATGAAGTGACAATCTAAGTGCTGATTATCATAGCGTAGAGAACCCGCAGCGTACCTCATCGTGAGGAAACCTGCATATGCTGGAGAAGAAATTCCAAATGTGAAGTCTACCAATCCGCATTGGGCACGCGTAGTGGACTATCGCCCATACACCCTCCTTGAGGGTAGACCTGTGCCCTGCAGTGGGACGAATATGGGCTGATGTTGACGATAATTTTCAGTGCAGTTGATTGGGTTGCACTAAGAGAGCCTCTCTCTCTGTACATGGTGTAAAATTAAATGCGTTTCGACCTTCAAATTGAACAACTTTCACGGTGGGACCAAAAATAAAATTCAGCTGTCCCATAATACCTACATTTGGGTCAAGTGGCCAATTATCGTTTTCTATGGAAAAACTAAATTTTCTTTTTCTGTAGTCTGTCTGTAGTTTGATAGTCTGGAGCACCCGCTTAAGTACGTAACGCATTAAAGAAATACAACCTGTATATCGTACACCTAAGGGTATGTTCACCGAATAAGAAATACATTAAATAACCACTAAACATTTCCTGATTCTTCTACCTATTGTAAGCCAGCAATCACTCAAAATTTGTCAAGTTTCAGTTATCCCATAGTGGTTAGTTATATTCCCTTCTAAAAATTCCAGATTCCCATTTAGTCCATTGTTGTTTATTTTTAAACAGTATAAGTTTCTGCCGGCCTGTTAGTTTCCTAGATGCGTTTGCGCATATTTTTCGCGGTTCGGCGGCGGCGACGGACGCGACGATGGTCGTGACTCGGCACGCCCACAGCCGCAAGCGCACGTACAGGCGTTCAGAAAAGTGCTTTCATTATTTGTTTAGAGTATTACAAAAGAATCTTGAAAAATAACACATCATACGCTTTTCATAAATGTTTGGTCAATGTGAAAGTGCCGGCCAACAAAAAGTATGCTATATAGGGTCCTACTTAATATGCTGACACTTTTTTAAGGGGATGATGAGAACGTCAAACTGAATAACTTTCTCTATGGCACCAACATCGAAATCGCGAAAAAACAATCGGTTGTTCCATACAAAACGGCGAACCCACTTGAGCCAAATGTATGGGACAGCTGTTTTTTTTTGCAATTTCTATGTTGGTCCCATAGAGAAAGTTGTTCAGTTTGATGGTCTGATCATCCCCTTAAAAAAGTGTCAGCATATTAGGAAGGACCCTGTATTACTCGTAAGTTTCTCTGTTACTAACACTTTTATGGACTAACTGTCTGAAATAAAAAATTATTTAATTTTATTTCACAAACTCCAGTTTTAAAAATAAAAAGAATACAGTTGAGAAGAGATGGTGGTGCCTCGAAGCAACCTCAGTCTATGTCGGTATAACTCCAAAATAACATTTTTTATTCAAACAATAACTTTTGTCTGCGACTGTTCAAACAGATAAAATCAAATCTGGTATTATGTGTACTTTAATATATTTAAGTCAGTCTTAAAGAAGACGGATTCTTATTTGTTTGAAAACAGCTGTCTAGTTTATTTCAGTAATTTTTAAACAAAAAAAATGAGTGAAATAGCCATAAACCTAATGCCCAAAAGCTGTCCAGTGTGTCACTACCTGTTGTTATAGAGATTGCATTGTCATTTGAGTATTGCTAGTGAAATGTGGATAATTGGTGTTCTGAATAAAAGAAAAATCAAAATTTTTAATTAAAATATCATACAGGGGGTCAACTTAATATGCTGACGGTTTTTAATAGGATGGTCAGGCCATGAAAATGAACAATTTTCTCTATGGCACCAACGTCGTAAACTGTAAGATACTGTTCCATTCATTTGGGTCGAGTAGAATTGCAGTTTTGTATGAAACAGCTGATTTCTTTTTCGCGATTTGTGTGTTGGTCCCATAGAGAAAGTTGTTCAGTTCGATGGTCTGATCATCCTCTTAGAAACGTAATTTTGTTTGACTCTACCACCGCGTCGGAAGGTGTTCCTTTGTAGACAAGCTGCAGCCAGAAACTCTACAAAACACATCTTTTAAACAAAACAAAATGTAGGTACTAAGTACAATATTGAATAACAAATAAGTGTAACATTTTCAAGATCAGGAGTGCGATTTTTGAATCTCATTGGATGAATTCAGCAGTTGAAAATGTAAAAATTTCTATGGAGATATGCATCTTTCTACTGCTGATTTGACTTCCGAAAATCATAATTCAGGAGTGCGATTTTTTAAAGTCAAATAAGCAGTAGAAAGATGCATGAGAATGCTTTTGTGTGAGATTTAAAAACCGTTCAAACTCACCAATGACTTTCAAAAATCGCACCCCAGACATTTCTGTCATTCGTTGTTTATACATCTTTTAGCTACTCGTATCTTTTCTATGGATATTTCGAACTATGATCTATCCATATACATTTAATAAAATTATACTTTTGGCGTGGATGTTTTAAAATATTTGCAAAATTATTAGTTTGGGGCGTTTAGGACAAGTAGGTATCTAATGGAATGCATTGATAGAGAGATAATATGCGACCATTATTTAGAATTTCTCTCTGTTTCTCTGATTGTTTGTGCACGCATCGGTTACAAACTACTGAACCTATTTGGACGGGGTTTTTTACATAAGCGTAGGGTTTTGTTAGGATTAATATAATGTACATATGCTTTATTTCATCGCAATCGGATCATTAATCAAAAGTTATCAGCATTTAAGGTCAGTGGTCCTGTCCGCGCATATGAAGCCGCTAGTCGATCGTACTAAAACTGACATAATACGTAAACAATAACCACGATCGTAACATAGTGTTAAAACAGCTTAAGCCCAAACACAGTAATCTAATCGGTAACAAAAGTAACGTTTACTTTATTAAAGGCTTTATATAGTTACCACAAATTGTAAACTGTTTTATGACAGTTGGTTGTTATAAACGTTTTGATAAGGTCTCGAAAGGTTTTTAATGTACAGAGTTGTAAAAACAAAGTTGTTAAAGTTCGTTAGTTAATGGTCGGTTTATACGAGATGTGTTCGGTTTTCGAATTGATAACGGAGAGAGTAAAGGGTCCGGATTCGAATCCAAACTTTAACCAATGAGTTTTTCTAATACGTAAAATACCGTCTGCTCTTAAACGGTTAAGACGCTGTTATCCCGTCGAGGCCGTTTTTTGAACACGAACGAAAGTGTTTTAAACTGTGTTTTAAAGTCTGAAATTAAATTATGTCTTATGTAAGGATCGGGCGGATGGGCGACTGTTCTCAATTACACGATTAGATTAAGTTTACTAGATAGAAAAACATCCCAAAGTTACCCCTTTATGCTATGTTTTTTCAATACTATGATTAAACTGCTGATATTTAACTTTTTATTCTTGTACTTAACTAAATACATTAAATATTTCTAGTGAACTCAGAAGAATTTTTAGCTTAGAAACTCCCATGAGCAAAGATATTAACGAAAAACACGTTTTTTTTCGATCCTGCTTTCAATTGGAGAGGGATGGCTAATTGTAAACTTATGCTTGCAAGAAAGAGACGATTGCACTAGGATAACCTAGCCTTAAGGATAAGATAGTGTGAAAACGCTGAAGAAGAATTCCTGATGCATACATGTGTGAAATTTACCAATCCGCGTTGGGCACGCGTGTTTCTGTGCCTTGCAGTGATACGTATAGTCGTATAATACAGGGTCCTTCATGATACAAGGTGTTACAAAAATACAAATAAACATTTAAGGGGGTGGTTAAGACCAATATCGAAATCGCAAAAAAAAATCGGATGTTCCATACTAAATTACAAATCTACTCGAGCTAAATGTATGGGATAGCAGATTTTTTTTTATGTTGGTCCCATAGTGAACGTTTTTCAGTTCGATGGTCTAAACAACCCCCTCAAAAGTTTTAAATGTTTATTTTTACTTTAGTAACACCCTGTATAGTGGCACTTTTTTAAGGGGATGATCAGACCGTCAAACTAAAAATCTTTCTCTATGGCACCAACATCGAAATAGCGAAAAAATTTGAGCTGTTCCATACAAAACTGCAAACCTACTCGAACCAAATGTATGGGACAGATGATTTTTTTTTACGATTCCGATGTTAGGCCTATAGAGAAAGTGGTTCAGTTTGATGGTCTGATCATCCGCTTAAAAAAGTGTCAGCATATTAAGAAGGACTCGGTATAGGCTGGTAATGATGATGTTAAAATACTAATGTGATGAAAATATAATCTGATACGATGATGTTTCTTATACCATCTATGTGAAATATGTCCCATTCTTATAAGACTAACCTCACTAAGAAAACATTTCTTTTCCAAAAGATAAGGATGAGCGACGACGACGGTTCGAATATTCCTGGAGTGCAATGAGCGTTATTCTTTTCTTTTTTAAATTTAGTTCCTAAAAACTCGACAGATGACACGCTTATCGCTCCATAGAGACGTTTGCGAGATCCTGTCAAAATCATGTCAAAACTGTGCCTGCCTTTTTTGTAAAGGCCAAGGGATCGAGCCCATACAACCATGTCAGACGTAAACAAATTAAAATTTTCCATTAAAATCATTCGTAAATAATTAGAATAATTCTATCAAAATATGCGTTGGCATGTTTTTGATCATCTTTTCCCTCTTCACTAGTTTAAGAAACTCTTTTTGAAAATTTCGCACAGACCGTAGCGCCATCTATCAATCCCCTAGAAAACCAAAAGAAAAACGCTCATTCTCTAAGCGCAAACATCGGTTGAAACATCGGCAAGCTGTCTATGATCGATGCAAGAAGGATGTAATCTTAGAGAATTGCACTCCTGATAATTTTCTGTTGTTTCATAAATATGTCAAAAAGTGTTTTCAAATAGGTTTGTCGGAACTTAAAATAAAAGCCTTTTATATTTAAATAATAGGTAATTAAATTAAGTTACGGAATACAAAAAACTCATGAAAAGTGCCCGGTAATAAGTTTTAATTTTCATTTAACTTTTAAACGGAATAATAGTTAACATTTTACGATATTTTTGTTAAATTTTAACTGCGTCCGATAATTTTAATGATTTCGGTATTTCCGTGCTTTTAACTGCCAGTTTTATATTGTGTGGTGATAAGGTTTAACAATGTTTTGTACTAAGCTTATAGGGTCAGCAAAAAAGTTCAACTTTAATTTTGTTGTCGAAGACTTTAATGGTGACGTTTCCACATAAACCTTCCTAGCTGACTAGTAAATATAATTAAATAATTGGCCTTAGATTACGTTTCTTGCGACTCAACCTAATGAAATTGACTAGAAAATTTAATATTTATTACTACGAGACGCCGTAGCAGTCACATTGTCCTTACAAAAGACATCAACGAGACATAATTTTTCAACGAGTATAATACAGGGTGTAAGGAAAAGTATCATTAACCTTTAAACCACATACTCTACCCATCAAACTGAACTACTTTTACTATGGGAGCAAACCTGGCAGAACAAAAAAAAAATCAGGTGTCCCATACGTTTGCATCACCAATATCTACTGTATTGCAGTTAGTAGTGTTAGTATGGAACACCAATTTTTTTTCCCAGTAGGATCCACCATCTCGATCCACTAGTGGATTGAATGGCACGCTGAAGTTCACTGTGATCTACCATTAGGACCAGTCAGTGGATCGAACTGAATTCAGGGATTTTCTTAAGATCCACGACTGTTTCGTTCTGACAGATTTGCTCCCATAGTAAAAGTTGTTCAGTTTGATGGGTAGAGTATGTGGTTTAAAGGTTCATGATACTTTTCCTTACACCCTGTATATTGTGATATCCATGAGTTCTTAATACTTAGTCTATGAAAATTTGTCGAAAATTTGCTGATCAGACCTAAGGATCAGACCAAATAATTCAAGTAGTTTTGGATTTCGGTACTGTTAATTACATCTTGGAGTCACATCAAATATGTTTTAATCTTTAACAAATTAGAAAAATAAATGGTTTATATCGAATTTCGCAAAAAGAAAATACGTCTACATTCTGAATACAAAATACAAATGAGGGTTTCCTCCCTTCATAGCTTCCCTCGAAATATCAACCCCTCTGAACGTGTCTTTACGAAGCATAAAATACAGTTCACTCATAAGATGTTCCCTGAAGTAATGTTTATGCGTACAGCATAAAGTTCAAATTTGAATAATTGCAGTGACTTCCTGTAAGGGTTGAACTCTACCAATCCGCTAGCCGCTTCGTCAGAGGGAAACTGGTGAAAAAATTTCCCTTTTAGGGGTAGTTCTGAGAAGAAAATACTTGAAACGTTTTCAGTTAGGGAAGGTGTAAGTAAACGGCTAAATTATTTATCTACATCGTAGTTATACGTTTTCTTAGGGATTGATCTGAGTTTTGGACAAACGCTTTTCCGCCTATTCGATATTCTATACAATATGGATTCCGCACAACTGCCATTGAACATATTCTCTATTTTACACAAATTCTTAAATTTGACACAAACGCGTTTCTTCCTACTCGCGATTCTACACAATATTAGGTACCTAGGTACAGTAACATTATTTAAGGAGGTGCTTTCAGACCACTACTTTCACTACAGAACCAAAATTTAAATCACGAAAAAAACAAATACAACAAAAATTTTGTCCATTCATTACTACCAAAATATTTTCCTCGGCCCTACCACATTGCCTCAAATCGAAGGTGTTACAATAGTGCATCCTGCCAGTATATGGTTGCGAAAATATGTACCCAGACCGTTGGACTACTTCATCAATTCAAAGTGAGCTATGAATAGAGCTATGCTGGCTGTTCTCCGAGAAATCACATCAAGAATGAGATGATAGGTCAGAGAACTGAAGTGGTTAGCATAGCTCAAAAAACGAGCAGGCTGAGGTGACAATGGACTAGTCATATTTGCCGAAGAATTGACAACGGATGGGGAGTCAGAGTTCTAGAGTGGAGACCATGAACTTGCAGGCGGTGTGTGTCCCCACTGCACAGGCGACCTGAGAAAGTTAAAGGGCAGCGACAGAAGGGGAAGGCTGAGGATTGTGGCGCACCTTGGGAGAAGCCTATGTTCAGGAGTGGGCGATGATATGCTGATGTCAACGATGATTCATAGTTACCCTTTAAATGTTCTAAAAGGGATGTCTGTCAATTATTATTACTGAATGTATTTTTAATGGAAAAAGAAGAAAAATTACCTTTTAATGTGTCGAGCATAGGCTAGCTAGGGGGGACCGCACCCCCTTAGAAATATCTAATATCACCTGAAATAATTATTATTTATTACGTAGCCCGTTCAGTGTTCTGTGAAAATTTGCTAACCTCGGTCAGCTAAATAGATTTTGCTGTTTCATCCAAACCTAGATCCAAACTTTCAATTACTTACTACACAGCATCATCTAGTATCATCAGCTATCATCTAGTACAAAGCCAGGCAATACTGAAAAAAATTTAGGTACTGAAATATGAACAAGAATGTGCTTCTTGCTCGTTTCCCATAAAGTTACCCTCGAAGTGCGGAGTGAGGGTGCGGTATCTGAATATAGTGAGGGGCAGCAGGGAGTGGTCATTCTGTATGTAGTACTTAATGTGATACAGTACTACTATACAGGGCCCGACCAAATGTGCTCACAGTTTTTTATTAACCGACTTCAAAGAAGGAGGAGGTTTTATGTATTTTTTATGTATGTTCA
This sequence comes from Agonopterix heracliana, assembly GCA_963693445.1. Lineage (NCBI taxonomy): Eukaryota > Metazoa > Arthropoda > Insecta > Lepidoptera > Depressariidae > Agonopterix > Agonopterix heracliana. The sequence continues at coordinate 1,433,631 of OY856307.1, forward strand.
CCGATATTTTCGTCAATTGTCCACAGATTTTAGAAACTCATATTTTATTTAAAAGGGTATACTCCCGAGGTGGTCCCATTTTAATTTTGTGAAGATCTGATGACGCACTTCAGAGCTACACAATAGAACTCCTCAAAAGTTGACATCAAATCGATGGCGATTGAAACATTTACTTTGTATTGATGAACTCTTTGCGTTTATAATTGATATCGGAGTCGAACTTTAATATATTTTACCACAGAAAATTATAAAATTAAAAAAGGTTTGCAAAAAAATTACACCGAAAAACTAAAAGTAGATACAAAATAATATTGCAGCCTATTGACTTTTAGGTTCGCATCTGTACGAAAAATAATTTGTTTTATTGGACTCGATGTCAAGCCAAGCCAAAAAATTACTGCAAGCCCAGTCGCGAATCGTACCGGTTTGACAGCAACTTCGATAAAACAAATTAGTTCGTGAGTATAGATGCGAACGTAAAAGTCATAGGATGCAATATTATTTATTTTACCTTTTTTTGCTTTGAAGCCGATTTTTTTTTTAATTTTTTTATGATCGGCTATCAAACTGCCTAACTTTCAATGTGGGACCATCGTCGAAACCGCGAAAAAAAAACAGTTGTCCCATACATTTATGTCGAGTAGAATTGTAGTAGGTATGCATGGAACAGCAGATTCTTTTCCCGCAATTGTGTCGTTTGTCCCACAACCATCATCAACCCCTTAAAATACCGTCAGTGTATTGAGAAGAACCCTATACAGGGTCCTTCTTAATATTATGCTGATTAATAATGATTTTTGTAAAATGTTGTTCTTTTTTCGGTTATAGAACTGTTCTTGTAAAGCCTTATTAAGGTGATATGAAAACTTAAAGGGTCCTTCTTAATATGCTGACACTTTTTAAGACGATGATCAGATCATCAAACTGTAGAACTTTCTCTATGGCACCAACATCGAAATCGCTAAAATTATCTGCTGCTCCATACAAAACAGCAAACCTGCTCGACCCACATGTGCAGATTTTTTTTGTGATTTCGATGTTGGTGCCATAGAGCAAGTTGTTCAGTTTGATGGTCTATCCCCGTAAAAAGTGACAGCATATTTAGTAGTAGGACACTATAGTTTTCATGTCACCTCACTCACTCTCATTTAGAAGAACTGGGGGCTAGACAAAGTGTCTTTCGATTAGCGACAGTAGAAATCATAAAACATGTATGGGACTGTCGAAAAGACCGAAAACGAATAGAAAAGGCCTAGACAAGATGCAGTTTTTGACAGTTGCTTTCGACAGTGAGCGTTTCGTTTTGAAAGCTTCCTGTCGATCAGCCAGACCTTGTAGATAACGCTAGAAAATGGCGGGCGGAAAAATTGACAAAAATTTAATTTTTTTTTGAAAATCGTACACGATCCCGCATACAAAAAAGAAAAAAGAGTGAATGATTGACTGAACGGAACGCTAATCATAGAGCAGATTTAGCTTTTTTCGATCCAAGCGATCGACAATAATTTGTGACATTGTCTAGCATTCTGTCAATTTCTATCGTCGATAATGACGTTTGTAGAAAAAGAATCGTCGATAATGACGTTGGTAGAAAAAGAAGCGTGTGCACTTTGTCTAGGCCCCCAGTTCTAGAACCGAAAAAACAGAACAACATTTTAAAACAATTGACTACAAAACGCACATTTGAGACCAATATAAGTACATAATCGTTCTGCATCGACAAATGCATAAAATTGCACTCCATCAGGTCTAGGCACGTTAATTGTAGTGCATCCCTTTAACTGCATAATTGGTGTTACTTTGCAACACGTTATCGTTAATTACCAGCTTCACATCACTAGTCAATGAACGAGTGAATGGACGAAAGAATGAATGAGTCCCATTTCTAGATTGAGTCATTTAATTAATTAATATCGCCTCCTTAGTAGTCACTTTGTGGTTTGTTCTAGAATATGTTTTGGTTTATTCAGACATTGTACAGTTTAGATTGTTGTCTTGGTAAAATTTATAGTTTTTCGACCCATGTTCCTCTGGAAGAATTACGGTACACCCTTTAAAATTTTTGGTGAATGCAAATTAAGCATTACCTACATAATATATTATATTGTATAGAATAGACTGTAGAAGGTAGGTATTTGAGTCTTCTCCTAGATCTGACCTGGGTGCTGATACCCAGACAGGCGTTATCTTACGAATAAACCTTAGAGCTAATTCTCGATTCCGGACATAACACTTTTTGACATATTTTATATTTCGGTGAAGGAAAACATGGTGAGATGGTGGGTCGGACAAAAAAACTTTCGGACTTCATGCATTCGGATATGTGTAATTCGGACTTCCGTTACGGACCCGGCGACGGGCTCACCCCCTGTCACACTGGAAAGAGTTTCGGTACTACTGGTGATACGTGGATGTTCTGAGGATTCAGAATATCTCTGACTACCCCCTCGGGGAATATACGTTTTTTAGGATTTCAATGTAGCCTCAGAATAATACCTAGTCAGAAGTGGTTTAGTATCACGTGGAACCCACTCAAATGACATTTCTATGACGTTCTTTGACGAACCGGTTGGTGTAATCGTTACCACGCCGGACTGCCAAATCCAGGGTCCGGGGTTCGAATCCCGGTTAGGTCATGGATGTTACCTGTTTGTGTCGTTGTTGTATGGTTCCCATAACAAAAAGCCTAAGGCTTACTTGGGATCATTACAATGTATGTGCCTGTGAGCGTTATTTTATTTATTTTATTTTATTTATATCTATTAGGTATTTTTATGTTCTGTGTTGCTACCATAGTAAAAGTTGCTCAGTATGGAAAAAAATTGTCGGTGAAATATTAGTCTGAAAATGTTTCCAGTCCGGATACCTGACCTGGATCATAGTGCATTCTGGATCTGTTGATGTTTAGACCCAGCAGGATTTGTGTTATTGTACTCGTAATTTTAAATCAACTGTAGTCTTTGGTTAAATCCTCTATGGATTCTTGCTCTTTGACATGTAGATATTCTATTCTATTTTTATTTAATGGCGTTTCCTTGTTCGATTTCGCCAGCGACAAGTAGTTTTAGGGAGTGTCTATCCGATCTCGAGGATTGTTTTTGAGTAAGAACAACTGAGTAGGCTTTTGGAGCCTCGTGGCAGGCTGAGACGCGAACCGCGCGAACACCACGCGAGAGACAAGTGCTCGAGGCAAACCCCGCAACGTGACTCGACAAGTAGATATAGAGAATCTGGGAAAAGTATCTTCTGAGAATGGTCCTTTTTCATGTAGGTAACTACGTTTTGAAGTAGACACAATTTATTGTACAAAAGTGAATAGTGTAATGTAAACAAGTGAAAAATGCAACCTCACCTTTTGAAGTTTGTAGGTAAAAAATAGATTACTTAATTTTGTTTTGCTACTTTCTGAAAAACTTACATTCTTTGAAATTCTTTCATAACTACGAACTCGGACAATTTGTATGAAAATTCATAATTTTTTTGTTAACACCTGTAAACCAGGATCAACAGCGGTGACCACTCACAACACTAGACCAAGAAGTCCAGCGAGAGAGTGGGGGATGACTTTAATCTGTCTTGGAATCCGCAACGAATTTAATCAATGAAGGTAGGGGGATCAAAATGTCAAATTTTTTCCAAACGGTTTACTGTCAGGCTTTGCGAACATTTTGTTGACACCTTACAAAATGAAAAGAGCAGTAAGGAAACATAATATCACATACAAAACACATAAAAATATCGTAAACTTTACCTCCTAATTCTAGCGATAACTGCCAACGTCGCGTTTCGCGGCAAAATACGCTGTCAAACGTTTACAATACGCATTCAACTGTTCGAATCGAAAATTTAACACGGCACTGGCCGAGTTTGGTAGACATCTGAGGGGGCGAACGATGCTGTGGCCAAGCCACGCCCACATCTCACCACCGACCAATCACAGCACAGCATTCGTCGAAAGCTTCTTGAGCGTTGAACTGTTGAGGAATTGCTATCCCTTTCGTGAACGAAAAATAACAGGTTATGACGAACGAGATAACGAAGTTATTGTGACGCGGGCTTAGTTCCGAATTCAAATATTTTTGTGTGACGTAGCGTTGTAACTGTTTATGTTAGTGTGTTTGATTTTGAACTCTATTTCAGGGTAGTAATAAGGGTTATATTTCGTAACGTGATAGAGAAAGTATTGTTTTATTGAGTGAATCTGCTACAATGTTAAGGGGAAATAAACGGGGATCGATTTGCGGTGGAGGATCTATTTTGTAGACGATTAAAGTTATATTGGTTTAAATAGAAGAAGATAAAAAGAGTGTTTTGGTGATAAGGCCGTCTTGTGTACGCTTGTCATTCGTGTTTTGAATTATTGTTGGTGTGCCTACCCTACTAACTTATTTTATACTAAGTATGTGTAATTCCACTCATCATACTAAAAAACGTTTACTATGGTAAAAACTTAGACTATATAGACAGAGCAACAAGCGGGCGAAATGGTCCCAAAAAAAGTAGGTAAAAACCGTACTCCTTTCAAAAACCTTCCAATAGTCTCAATCATGACGCGAAACGGTACAGACCTCCTGAATCCAAGATAAAAAATTCCGAAAAAATGACTTACGTGATCAAATTGTAACAAATTCACAAAAATATGCACAATAAAAAAAAGATTAACATGTTTCACACTTATAAATTAATTTTTCACCATGATTTGAGATACAATAAGCTGATTGAAAATTTTAAAAACTTTTCTTTGTTTACATAGGCCATTTTTAAAGTGTGGTCAGATTTTTCTTTCTAAATTTCCCGCCATTATGCCTCGATCAATATTCGTTTCGTTTTTTTTCATTACTATTTTTATCAACTAATAGACAAAGGTTTTTCGTTCATACAACCTAAAAGCAAAAAAATATATTTCACTTTATTAAGTCTTTATTTCTTCCGAACTTTATTTCTACTAACTATCGTGGTGAGAAGGAACATAATTATTAGAGATCGGATGCATATTTACCTAAACTAATTTTTTTTTTCTACGGAAACTGAATATAGATAACTATGCCTTTCTGAATAAAGTTAATTAAAAAAAAATAGTGCCACGCACTGTTTTGTCACACTTATCCTCACCATTATGATATTCCGACAACATGAACAACTCTGACAACTTTGTCAACCTGACCAACTGAATTGACTTGATAAGGTTGTCCAATTTGTCCATGTTGTCCAATTAATTACTTTCGACAACAAAACAATTCTGATAACATAAACAACTTGGTCAACTCGGACAGAGTTGTTCAAATGTCCGAGTTCTACGATACTTTTTATATAGATAAATCTTTTAGCAATCCCGGGACTTCGGAATGATCCTGGGATTGCTTCATAAAATAAAAAGACGCGTCCATAATATTATTCTTGTGAAAAATGAAGTTTAGGTAAATTATGCATCTGAATATCCGATGTCTAATAACCACTGTTGAGATAATAATTCGCGTGCATGACAGTCTTTGAACACCTTTCTCTATGGGACCAAGGTCGAAATAGCGAAAAAATCTGCTGTTTCATACATTTTGGTCGATTAACTATTTTTTTTAATAGCCCCTTTCATCCCATTGCTGGGCAAAGGCCTCCCCTTTCGAGTAACTATGGAACAGCAAATTTATTTCGTGCTTTAGATGTTGGCTCCATAGTGAAAGTTGTTCAGTTTGATGGTCTGGAGCACTCTGTTCGATATGCAACGCATTTAATTTTACATCCTGTATAGTGTAGTTGACTCCCAAAGATGACAAAATTTTCCCAGATTCTAAGGGAGATGGAATTCTGCTGGTAACCCAAACACTCACACACTGAAAGGTTTAAACATGCGTAGAACGAAGCTGTCACGCACACATCTGTCAAAAAATGGAACCATTTTTGTTTTCCATTTGTGAGGCGACGTTCCATCTAGATAATCTAAGGGTAAAAAAAGTTGATTCTCAAAAAAATATATACAAGGTTTCATAAGTAAGAATAAATTTTTAAAACTCTTAAGGGGTTGTTTAGACCGTCAAACTGAACAACTTTCTCTATGGGACCAACATCGAAAACGCGAAAAAAAAAATTTGTTATCCCATACATATTTTAGGTGTAGTCGATTTGTAGAGGGAACATCAATTCTTTTTTTCGCGATTTCGATATTGGTCCCATAGTGAAAGTTGTTCAGTTTGATGGTCTACACCACCCCCTTAAAGGTTTATTTTTATTTTTGTAACATCTTGTATAAACCTTACATAACTATCAGGTAGGTAGGTACTACAGATTTTTTTAGTGACAGGCTTGAGTATACACACACAAAGTCTATCCTAATACAGAATTCGTACCAATGAGTTTTTCAGAATTTATGTACGATTTGTAACACAACTGGCTTTTCGGTGAAGGAAAAAAATGGTGAGGAAACCTGCATGCTTCAATTTCGAGGCATGTATTGTACCCACTGTCCATTATTATAAGTGGCGACGGGCTCACCCCCGTCACACTGGACAGAGTTTCGGTACTATTGGTGAAACGTGGAGGTTTCAGAATATCTCTGACTACCCCCTCGGGGAATTATAGTCGTGAGCATACGCTATGCTATAATTGTATGAAAGTTTCAGATCACTCTGAAAAGGAATGCGGTCGTGAGTCTATGTAAGTTTATATGTACTTAAACACAAAAGAATAAATTAAAATACACGAATGTTACAAACGCAAAGGAAGAAAAATTCAACATTAAATTCTAAAAAAATACTTTATTATAAATTCCACAGTATACCTAAGTAGATAATACATAGTTACTATGTGCACTGTTAAAAATATTTATTGCCACTCGTACGATATCTCGCTGACATGTCTTGGTCAGAGAATACCAACTATTGCTACGTGTGGCCGGTCCATTTCGACAGTATGTCATATAGAGTCGATACTACCTTACACAACGTACAATACAATGCCAAATGCCAAACCCGGACACAATACCCTTATAATATACTATCACTTTTAGATTTAAGACTCGTGTCCATCTGACTATGACCCACTGGTGTTTGGAGCTCCTCTATGGAACATCAGATTTTTTTTGCTACTTTCGGTTTTGCTCCCATAGCATAGTAAAAGTTGTTCATTTCGATGCGTAGACTCTTAGTTTTAAAGAATGCGAATGATATTAATTTCACCCAGTAGGTTTGTAATTTGTTGCCACTAACATTGGAACCACATTTTTCCATGGAACCATTAAAGTGGCCCCCTCCTTATATTTAGATACCTATGGATCTCGCACGAAATAGCTATTTTCATGAACAGAAAGCTATATAGCCATTTTCAGTTCGTCGGCTGATCATAATACAGTATCTACACACTGTACCGACTACAGTACCAACACTAATGAGTCGCCCAATATAGTAGCATACTAATTACAGCTTCCAACTTAATATGCTGACGGTTTTTAAGAGGATGATCCGACCATCAAACTGAACAACTTTCTCTCTCTAGGACCAATACGCGAAACGCGAAAAAAAGTCTGCTTTCCCATATATTACATTACAATCCTACTCGGATTGCAGTTTTGTATTGAACAGCTGTTTTTTTTCGCGATTTCTTTTATGGTCCTATAGAGAACATTGTTAAATATAATGGTCTTATCATCCCCTTAAAAAACCATCAGGATATTAAGTTGAACTTGGTTACTACCCAATATTACATCCCATTCCTGCTCATTGAACTACACTCAAAGAAATATTTAACAAAATGTTTTTAAATGTGACTGAACTTTAGTGACTACCGAACTGTTTTGTAAAACATAATCAAACATTTGGTTACAAATAGCCAATTGTTAAGCTGTTTAACCAAATATTTGATTATGTCTTGCAAAACAGTTCGGTAGTCACTTAAGTTTTCATTTTTTTCAGTGTAATTGTTACAACAGTACCTCAATGTTCCTACTAATCTTATCCTACTTCCTACTATAATAGAAACATGACAATTTGTAACGATTTTTTGATGTTTGCTACTCAGTCACAGCTGAATGGATTTGGATCAGATAGAATATGATCTCCATTACAGGATAAAATAAGATTTAAGCAAAATAACGAGCAGTTGGTACAATTTCTCGGTTTGGACAAATACTCAGTTCGTTACAATTTTTATGATAAGATTACAATTTGTACAATCTGTCAATAATACCCGCAGTTATACATAACTATAATTTTATAGTTTAATTTCTAATTCGGATGAAACTGCGTTCGTAAGGAGCGTAATATTTAGCAATGTACTGTTGCTAAATGGACCACACATTAATTCCCCAAAACAGTAATTTTAACATTCTTATTCGTAGAATTTTGACAATCAAGTAATATTTCAACGAAACGTCATAACAATAAAATAAATAAGCGAAGTAACAACACTTGGCTCAGCGGGCGGTAACATCTGCTCCTAACAAATCTACATTTTTTATTAATTTAAATTAAAACAAAATGCTGTTTTCATATTTACAATACATTCATTAGTGTTATCTATTTGTTCATCGACAAAGTTTTACCCTAGAAATTTAGTTTCCACGGCCAACAAGACTGCCTTATTGCATAAGACGATAAGGTTCAAAGTTGCTCAGCAATAAATAATACCTATAAGACGGAGATGATAAATAGGTAAGTAATTAGTAAGAAAACGCCGTTGGTTTTTATATTTAATGTATCTTTTATTTTTGACGGTTTATTTTTGATATGTGATAATTTTTGTTCGCGAATTAGCAAAAGTTTAAGAGTGTTACGAATTGTGTTTCTCAAAATATGTATGAACCTAAGTAAAATAAATTTAAATTCGTACGTTGAATAACTCAGCCCTCTGTGACTCAGCAGTCGAAAAATTAAAAATTACTATGAAGTTATGCATCTTTCTACAGCTGACACTTCCAAAAATCGCACTCCTGGGCCCATAGACGAAGTGTCTTTCGATTTTTAATATATAAATAAATAATAAATAAATGTATTCTATGTCACCTCTGCCATGTCCATAGTGTTTTGCTTTTTTGCATTAATTAATTACTGTAAGAACTAGACCTTCGAAAATGACCCATTTTACCGCCCATTTTCAGACATCCAGTAAACAAATTTGACGAATATAAACAAAAAAAGCAAAACGTACGGACATATCCAAAGTCTTTCTCATATTAAATTTTGAAAGAATTATTAAAATCGGTTCAGTTTTGGAGGAGAAAACAGGGGAATACGAAATGCTGATTTCGTCGATTTTTTGTATATAAAATCGGTCCGAGCTGCAATTGTCTCTTTTGCACTCTAGTCGGCGGGGTGTATGGGTGGGGCGGATCGAATAAATACGTATACAGTCGGAAATGTGACCTATTCTCCAAATTTGCATGAAGAAAACATACAATTGTATGGACTTGACTCTTGACGTATGGTGACGAAAGCAAACGTCAAAATGTTTCGATTGATCATTTTCTACTAGCGTCAACGCCAATAGAATGTCACTTCTGGTCCCCTGGTCATTTCTGGTCCCTCCAAGGTTCTGCCAGGGCACCGCTGCGCTGGCACTGCCCTAGTTACTGCATAGTAAGTGAGTAAACAGGTAGTAACTGTTCTAACACAAAGAACACCGCTATCGTATATTTTGATAACGTATCGCTCACTTCCGTCGTTATTATCCTCGTATTAACAATCGGTCTGGTTTTTTATAAAATTAGTTCTAATAATTAATATTTATCGTTATTTTTATTACTGTTTTTTGTTACCTATTGTTTTAGTAACTTGTAATTCAGATATACAATATTATTAATGTATGAGGGAATAATATGCAATAATATGTTTGTAACAAAATAAGGGGAGTAGTTTAGAGCATTAAACTGAAATTAAACACTATGAAGACAGAGTCGTCAAAATGTTTAAATAATTAATGTACCTATAAAAGGCGACACATCAAGCTACGCAAAACCAAAATAAGCTGGCCGCGCGACGAAATACGTTATTCGCCCAACGCGCGGCCAGCTTATATTGGTTTTGCGTAGCATGATGTGTCGCCGTGTGTACATTGGGGCCCTACCTAGTCTATCTATTACAGTTTTGAAGGTACCTATTCGGTTAGTTTTAACCGTCGAGAAATAAGATTTTTATTTTCCAAAATGAGTTTGAAAAACTCACTTATAAAGTAAAACAAATTCACAGGTGTAATAAAACATCTTTTTCTTTTTTTAATTATGCCCTGTTGTGTTCACACAGTGTTTACACTATTCAAGTGCCAGGTAATTGGATATAAGTGGAGGCTATAAGTGACAAGTTACAAGTTTTCGTTCGAGAATTGCAAACAAAATGTCTCTCCGAATTATATCGTAGACCAGCATAGGTATAATACATATTTTCATTCTATAAGTTCTATAATGTATTCTTACAAAAGGTATTTAGGTACATTAAAATAGAAATATTGTGGAAGAGTTTTACCTCGGATAAATTATTAAGTTTCGCCAATCATTTAACTAAGTTAATAATAAAATATGCTGACTTCTGCGTTGACTTTAAAATAGTCTATTCCTTCTGTGTGAGAAAAGAATCCATAGGTTAAGGTACCTAAACATTATTTGTTGAAACAATCCATTTATTTATGACACTCATCATACAATGAAACCAAACTAAAAATAAAAAGGTTCACGTCTACAGTTTAATGCGAAACCCTAAAAAACGAGTAAATAAATCAAACTCCATTATCAATAAAAAAACCTGTCAAAACAAACTCTTACTAATAATAAAAAGCGTGTAAAAGCTGTGAATTCGAGCGCAATATTGGGAACATGTAATTATCGCAAGTAACACTTGTTCATGTGAATTTACTCTCTTGGACCAAAAAAAACTACACAATGTCCCGTTTTACTCCCGACGACAGATTTATAATAATTAGGTCGCGACATACTGCTGTAGAGTTCGGCGAGCTTATAATACGACTATGGCAGCTCCAAAATAAAACACACAATACGCCACTTACTCATTTTAGGTACACCAGAGCCGCTTTCCAGAATTTATTATGTAGTATTTACTACACTGGACACGATATATACCATTAAATGGTTTATGGATAGTTCTGTTAATATATTTCTAATATTTTTAAAAAAGGATCCTCAATTCTGATACATTTAAACAAGGGTGCAACTTATAAAAATAAAAAAAATATGACATATTCAGTTTTATTTTGGAGCAGCTGCAATAACCGAATAGTGGACATACAGGTAAACCTATAGGTGTATATTGTAATACTTACTTCAGACTTTTTCGTTTGGGATTTTTTCAGTAGCATAGGTACCTATTTCAGAAAAGGATGCGTTGTAAGAGCGGTTGGGCAGTGCGGTGTGTCCAATCTGTAGGACTATGTTTCCGATTGTATCGTTTAGAAAATCGGTAACGTATTGTGACTGTACTTTAGATAGTTTTTGATTCAGTGATCATCTGATATGATGATCGCAGAATCAAAAACTGCCTGAAGTCTGAAATTAATTCAAAATACCTACCTAGTCAGAAGCAGAATCCTTAAAAACTGCCAAGAAACACCATGTTGATTTGATACCGATTGAATAGGGTAATGAGACCCGTGAATCCGGGGAAAAAAAACTATTCATTTGAAAAAAATTCAAGATTATGTAAAAATAAATCGCGTTATTAATAGACGACTATTACGCGACAGCAATTTCTTAGTTCGCGGATTACGCTTTTTGTATGGATACCGCTAGCTTTACGGTCCACTCCATTTTTGTAAAAAAATAATTCAGTTTTTAAAAAGTGGATGTCTGTCGATAAAAGTTCTTTATTCTAAGCGACTGTGTGTCCCAATATTTTAGCAACCAAAAATAGACAAGGTTGCTTTCATCTCGTTATACAGGGACAATTATCTGATTGCTGATTGACGACGTCACTTTTATCCCCTAACACGAAGACTTAGAGTCTAAAATTCTACAGCAGATTATATTAAGAGCAATTTAGAAAATAATTTCGGTTTAATGTTAAGCCAACAAAAGTTTGGATGAGATTTATTGATGTAAAAAATAAAATTAAAATGTTAATTTTGTTTTTTCTTTCTTCTTTTTATAACGCTCGTGGTGTTGAAGCACGTTGACAATGTATGGAAATGCTCGTTCTGTCTGATTAAAGAGGATAAGGATGAGAGAGGAGTCACGTTGCAGGGTTTGCCTCGAACACTTGTCTCTCGCGTGGTGTTCGCGCGGTTCGCGTCTCAGCCTGCCACGAGGCTCCAAAATCATTCTTAGTTGTTCTTACTCAAAAACAATCCTCGAGATTGGATAGACACTCCCTCAAACTACTTGACACTGGCGAAATCTAACAAGGAAACGCCATTAAATAAAAATAGAATAGAAATAGAATAAAAGGATGAGAGATAGTATATAGGGTCCTTATAATCAGACTATCGTCGTAACCGAAAAAAAACAGCTATGCCATACAAAGGTTCATTTAAAACAAGTACTTACAAGACAAGTAAATACAAGAATGAATCAGAACGCGCTTAAAAATCGAGTCAAGGTGGTCCAAACGAAAATCTGGGATAGAGAAACATAATTATCCACCTTTTGATCCCATGGGATTCGAAAAAGCCATCTAAATGTTTTAACTTTTCATCTTTATAAGCAGAAATCGATTAGAGTTTGACAAGAGTTCAATGAACTCTCACAATGATCCCGAGACGAGAGAGCGACTGTAAACAATTTTCCAATAAAGGAGCTTCCTCATCGGCTGTAATTGAATTGAGCGAACGAATATTCCAACTGGAAGGACGTGCCAAGCATTCTTAATATTGCAATTGGAATCACCATTCCATATTGAAACCTACCATGAGCCAGGCTAACTTGTTACCACTACATCTGTCTCATGTTGTAGGGATGTCGACGATGGCTGAATGGCCTGATGACATTAGTCGCTTTTTGCAACACCCAGTTGTTGCTATTTGAAGTCTGATACCAAAAATTTGCACACGTTTTTGATACTACTGGTTCTGTTGTCCACAAGACAAAACTTACACGCACACAGACGGAGCCACAGCATAGCGTAATTATAATTATTGTAGTAGTTAGACTCAGCAGACGCGTCAGGTCAATCGAGCGTGGTGTGCGGGATCCGGGAGGAGCGCGTCCCACCCCTCTCAGTCCGCCCCCGCACCCTTACGGCAAAGTTAGTTAGGGTATACCCGTCCCCCTGACACCACGCTTGATTGACCTACCGCGACCGCTGAGCTGTTCCACTGTATTCTTACTACGCTATGGCCACAGGCAAGTGCCAGCGCAAGACAAGTCGGCGCAAATCGAAACGAGCTCGGAATAATCTTGCATTTATCAAGATTGGAGCAAAAACAGTGGAAGGCTATCTTGTCATCTACAATTCTTATACGGTTTTGCTGTTTACTGGTTTTTAGTACAATTCCACCTCATGAAATTAATATCAATTGTGGGGCCGGCCTCTGTATAGAGTTATAAAAACACGTCCTCTCTTTCTGTGGCTGGTACCGATGCAGCACCCCTACTATCACTTCATCATGTGCTGATAGTAGTAGCGACCCATTTTCTTGCTAATATGCACCCTGGGGCAATCAGAAAGCGTCTTCGCTGATTGGCGAATCAAACTCAATGCGTTATTGATATGCCATCTAATCCATAGACGAAGAGCTAGCAGTCCGAGATAATGTAGATCCATCATATTATACAGGGTATAATTTTAAATGTGGTCATCATTATTATACCTCTAAGTAGCATTTGAAAAATCGTTACCAACTATGAATAGAACTTTTGTCTTTGGTAACTGGTTACGTGGCTCATCAGTTTAACCACTGTTTGTGGAACTCAGTTGCCATCGCAGCCATTTGCAGCCGGAGCGGAAAAATCTGCAAAGCTCGAAAGCAAGCAAGAAGCTTGTTCTCACTCGATTCTCATGTCAAGTTCACTAAGTCCGGTGGTAACTCGTGCTTCGAACATTCTGTTGAGTATTCAGCAGGTGTCAGGAGCGTTGCCGTAGGTAGGTATACATAAATGGTTGTTTTAAGTATGCCATTGTTTCGATGCATTTTGCTGATTTATGCGCTCTTGAATACGTAAGGGTTCTGTATTTGAAGCCGCTGCCGTGTTGTATTCGGATTCGAATAGCACCAGCCCAGGCGGGGGTCATAAGAGACGAGTACTATCTTCAGGTGTCGTCAACATCTCTGATGCGGCTCACCGTGTGGCTGCTGATAACATCCCACCCTACTTCTGTGATCTATCGGATTCAGAAGGGTAAGGATCGAAGAACTGAGATTCAATTAGTATTTAGACCACATTCTTTTAAAAACAAGTTTTTTTGGACCACTAATAGAATATCGATAGGCTCACTTTTCTATGGAAGGTCCAAAAATTGTTCTCGTTTTTCGACCCATGTTCCTTAGGGAATGTGAATACACCCTTAACAATTTTCTAGTATTGAAAAATAGAGGCGTATTTAAAGAAAATCGACAAATACCTTTTGTTGAAGTGGATTAAAAATATCCAGCGTACCAGTCTTTTAGAATGGCTGTATTTGAAATTGGCTATGAGAAGGTCATTTTAAAATGAAAATTATAACTACAAAATACAAGGCGCTAATAAAATATAATATGCCACGGGCGCAATGGAAGAAAGTATTGCGTATGTTATGTAGATTACGATAGTGAAGAAAATATAGCATCTAGTAGTATACAGAAAGCCGCCGCTCGCCCGCCCCCGCCGCCCGCATTCATGTAATTACGGTCTATAAATTCACTGGAGCTGCCGTCAAAAAGGCTTCACCGCTTCAACCCCGACTTAAATTTATATTTTTCTCTATACCTTGAAACTTCACTGTCGTAAATAGTCGTAATCTATAGGGTGTTAGGGTAAATAGAATACTATTAATAATAGTAATAACTTTAAGGGATGATTGTACCCATGTTACTGAACAACTTTCCCTAAGAAACCTATAGAAAACTAGCAAAAAGTGTTTAGACATTTCATACTAAATGCAATCAGCTGATCGAACGTTTGAATAAAAAAAACATACGGGTCGAATTAAGAACCTCCTTTTTGTTGAAGTCGGTGAAAAGCTGAAATTTTAATTTGCGAATTTTCTTTGGTTCCTTTGGTAAAGTGTTCAATAACAAGATTAATAAATAAAGTGTTCAATAATAACAAACACACTGTAGACAGTTGCCCTATCAACTTGTATTTAAGCAATAATTTCCACCATTGCATTGTAGCCGTAGTTATATGAATACTTGTGAACATACCTAGCTATAAATGGGCATTATTGTACCTAAAGTGATATTTTACCTAAACAACATTATGTTATGTATGGTAGACAAACTATAGTAGGTACCTAATAATCGTTTTCGTGTAACTATATTTATCCAGAAGCAAAACTATTGTTACTAACCTTGTAGTTGCTGATAACCTGAACAACTTTGACTGTGGGAGCAAACCGATCATAGCAAAAAAATACAGCTGTTCCACACTAAATTGCAATGTCCTATAGAGAAAGAAAGCCCGCACAAGGTGGACCGACTACCTAATGAAGGTGGTGGGAACCCGTTGGATGAAGGCAGCGCATTGTAGCGATGCTTGAGCATGCCCAGCAGAGGATTTCTATCGGCTGATATGATGATGATTGGATGGTTCGTGCTTGTCCTTTCGTATCGACATTGCAAACGTGAGCACTGACTTGTGTGGTAGAATATAACCCAATTGGAGAGGGTGTTTTATGCTTATACAGGGTGTAAGTGACAGCCAAGCAAATACTAAAACGGTGATCTCAAACCATCAAACTGAACAACTTTCACTATGGAGCCTACCTCAGGAAACGCGAAAATCCCTTTATATCTATACTATCTATACGTAAAGGGTGGAGATGCTCTGTCTGTCCCACTAGACCCATTGACCCAGTCCCATGATGGGACAGGTGGGATGATTATGTCTTTTGTAGTTTTTTGTTCTTTTTTTGTTAATTAATAATATTAAGCAAAACAAAATATTAAAAATAATGTTTTAGGAAATAATACTTAGGTAGGTACATAAATTCTGTCACTAAGGAAAAAAGTTAAGGAAAATTGATACGTTAGACGTATAGATACGAATTATTTAATGGGTGTAATAACACACCATGAAAATATTTTAAGGTGGTTCAGACCATCAAACTGAACAACTTTGAAAAAAATTAAAAATCACCTGTCCCCTTTCAATGTTCCCTGTCACATTTTGAGTCGAGTAGGTACTGCAGCTTTGTATTCAATGAAACAGCAGATTTTTTTTCTTCTTGATTTTGGCTCCATAGTTAAAGTTGTTCAGTTTGATGGGTAGAGTTTGTGGTTTAAAGGTTAATGATACTTTTCTTTATACCCTGTATAGGGTGTTAGGGTAGACATAGAAGACAGTTGCACTTTGGGTGATTGTACTCTGATACTGAACAACTTTCACAAAGGAACAAAGATACTTTCGCTAAAAAATTAAAATACTATTCATACAAAAACGTACGGTCAGCATTTAGTATAGAAAGTCCGAATTTTGTTGTTGTTAGTTTCTTATAGGAAATTTGTTCAGTATTATGGTACAATCACCGCTTAAAGTAATGCAACTGCCTACCCTAACACTCTGTACTGTATCAATTGAGACGAAAAGCATACATTTATGTAAGGTTTTAACTACAGTGCTATTAATCTGCTAGCAAGCATGCATGACTTCAAGCCCTTTAAATTAATTCAAAGCTAACGACGAAACTTAATACCCAAATCACCAAATCGCCTATCTCCTAACAAATTAAAAATTAATGAAAAAAACAAAATCACCCTTTCTCAAAATAGGGTAACATATGCTCTTCGTCGGGATTCGAACCCGAGTATCAGCACGCGCCTTTGATCCCGCCGCCCTTTGTAAACCGAGAACCGCCTGCAAACGTTCATTTTGACACCCGAGAACTGATCCCTCATTTGAAACATGGTGATTTGAGAATTATTCGAACCTAAACTACATAATATGTATCGAACTAGACTGTCTATCGTGAAAATTGAACTAGGTAGTCTAGGTATTCATATTATGCATAAAGTAGTTTAGCAGAATTAGCAATTTTGTATCCGTCCAGTGTTGTGTATGAAAGTTTTTTTAATCAATAGGTACATTTTATTTACACATTGTGTTTCTTAATGAGCTGACTGTTTTTAGGGATGATCAGACCATCAAACTAAACAACTTTCTTTAATGGACCAACATCGAATTCGCGACAAAAAAATCTGCTGTCCCATACATTTGGGTCAAGTTTATTTGCAGTTTTATATGATATCTACTGGATTCTTTCCCAAAACAAAACTTGACCCAAACAAAAAGTTGTTCAGTTTGAAGGAAAAATAGCTTAGAAAATCTAGATTGCGCGTATCAAATAACATTTACAATTTATAATATAATTACGAAGATAAGACTTTCTGGTCTGGGAAAAAGAACTCATTCATTTACAATTTTATAGATATCGAAGATTGAGGTAATTGTAGGTAAAAGTGAGAAGTCGAAAATAGCACTTCTGTATTTTTTTTTTAAACAGTACTTTTCTCAGCACTTTTCTTCTACAGGTGGTTGTCTTGTTTTGTATTCAAAGAAAAAAGGGAAGCATTGTTAAAAGCTAGTTTCTCATCTATAAAGGTGTTTTCATACCTTCCAATTATCACAGATTAACATGGCATCGCGACGTGAGCTTGTACTTAGCACTTCTAACCAAAAATAATTTTCTACAGTTCATTGGTTCTTGTAAGTATCAAACATTATGCGATTAGCATACTTATGCTATGGGTTTAAGGGTTATCTCGTGAAACTTGGAACTACACAATTATTAGGAACAAAAACCCTTTTGTCTATGGCACAGCTGTATCAGTTTAAAATTCGAACGTTTAAAGTGTGAATGTCTCTATTATTTTGATTGAAGACGGTTAGTTAAAAAAACCAGTCACGTGAGAGTCGGGCTACTCGCCCACCGAGGGTTCTGTACCATACAACATAATATTAACTTACAAAAAAGTTTTGTTTTGTCCGGGACCTTTAGCGCAAAACCGACTCACATTTGGCAGGTTTTTATTATTTGTTCATAACTATAGAGTTTTCTCTATAATCACATAAAGTTTTATTACCGTTTTTTACGATAGAGGCACAGAGGATTATATTGATAGAGCGAGAAGAAAAAACGCTGACAAAAATTAGTTTCTTCTATGAAGACCACCCCACTTAATCTTTCACCTTTTG
Organism: Agonopterix heracliana; assembly: GCA_963693445.1. Classification (NCBI taxonomy): domain Eukaryota; kingdom Metazoa; phylum Arthropoda; class Insecta; order Lepidoptera; family Depressariidae; genus Agonopterix; species Agonopterix heracliana. The sequence continues at coordinate 1,451,890 of OY856307.1, forward strand.
TCATTTTTATTAGTTGTTAGCGAATTCGCCATAATTGCACACGTTCTGTTAAAATGTCATCTTTCCAGCTATTAGCATATGCTCAGGACTATATTCCCCGAGGATAGTCAGAGACATTCCTCAGAACATCCACGTTTCACCAGAAGTAACGAAACACTGTCCAGTGTGACGGGGGGTGAGTCCGTCGCCACTTATAATGGACAGTGGGTACAATACACGCCTCGAAATGGAAGCATGCAGGTTTCCTCACGATGTTTTCCTTCACCGAAAAGCCAGTGGTGTAACAAATCGTACATAAATTCCGAAAAACTCATTGGTACGAGTCGGCTTGGACGGGGATCGAACCATCGCCTCCTGCACGGCAGGCAAGGTTACTCGCCACTGGACAACCACGGCCTTCATGATCGTTTTTAGACAGTTTTTTTTTTTGTTTAGTTATTTTTCTCCCTTCCGGACGGAAAGCGTCAATTTTCGTCCCGCTGCGCTAAACGAAGTTGCCACTTTCCACCTCCGTCGAGAAGAAAAATAGTATACTAACCTCGGGCAGTAAATAAGAAAGCCTCAGATTACAATTACATGAGATCTGAGGCCTTTCTTACTTTCCTACCCTCGGTTTTCCTAACTTCTATTATACCGCCACATCAGTTTTTACAAAATAAAAATATAATCTTAGCTCTCATTAAAGTAGGTTATGTCTCAATCAGAGTTTTACACAGTTTATTGTTCAGAGTGCTATAATATGGGCAATTGTGGTACTATAAAACACCGCAGTGGCACACAAAAACAATTATTATATAGCATTAAAAGTTTTAAAGTGCTCTTTTAAATCCACACTAAAGTTACGTGTAAAGTATGAGATTTCTTTAAATAATTTGTTGAAATAAAGGTTATTTTAGACTGATTGACTCGAGATTTAAATATAGTAAGTACCTGAGTTGAGTACCTACTGTGCCTATAAAGGCTTTATTTCCAGCTATATCACAGCTTTGTTTTTAAACATTAAAATACAAAAATATTTATATAATTTAACTTTGACATTACGTTTGACATATCTTAGGAGTTTTAACCTTTGAATAGACACACTTTTACTTGAATAGGTAGGTACTTCCATATATTCGGCGAAAATATATTATTTACCCAATAGTTTGTACTCCTCCTTCTTATCCTGTGGGCAAGCCCTGGTGTCAGAATTAATTCAAACCGTCTTACGGCCTCTGACGTGGTTTTTATGTAACGACTACTACCACCAGAGATAGAGCCGGGACCAACGGCTTAAACGGATTCATCTTTCTTTTCAGACAATCAGGTGATTCAGCCTGCAATGTCCTAACCAACTGTTAACTAGTTTGTACTAATTATAGTAGGGTAGTAGGTACATATAGGTAGAATAATATATTTTCTGACGGGTTATCATCTTAGGAGGATAATTGGAACCCAATCCCAATATACCTACCATTATAATATCAACAAAATTTACTATTCTATTACGTTGTGCGGAAACAGATTAAAAGTGCCTTACCTATATTATGCTGTAATAGAATATACCAGACACTACACTGTTTCCAAGGCCGTTTATATTTAGAGAAATTATTTTCTACTCATTAATATTTAAATTTAATATTAAGTCCATGGCAATGGTGCCAACAAAACAACACAAACATTTCGTTTTCCACATACATAATAGTTTAACATATTTATGCCCGTAATAAAACATATTATATACCCATACATCTTATACAGCTCGGCTTTTGCCCTGTAATCAAGGATTTATAACGCTATTCCCATCAAAATAAGAACTCATTTACAACTCGTGAGAAAATGGAACGAACTCTTCTGAGAATTGTTACCTTTTAATTTCGAAATAAAGACACGAAATCCAACTTTTATTGAACGTCTATTAGGTTGTATTTTTAAGTTTTTTTTTGGCTACTTGGAAATCACAAAGGCGGCTAGAAGTTGAAGTGTTATTTTATTATTTTGGTTATTTTAAGTGTCTATTTGGTCCGGTGGGATGTAAGTTCACAGTAGCGTATTCGCGTGGATAGAAAATATTACAATAGATTGAAGTGTTTTGTTAGGATGCATGTTAGGATTATGAATGTTCTTGCTCCTTTGTGTAATGGTTTTGGAAATTGCAAAATAACGTCAGACGTGTAAGCTCGTCTCGGTAGAAGATCTAGAAATCTAAAGCAGGTACCTATCATCTTTGTCGTAATAAGTAATTTAACGAAATGTTATGCCATATGAGATAAAAGTACCTAATTGGATTTTAAAAGCATTTTGAAGTACCTACTTCAGTTTCAAAACTTTCAAAATAACAACGTAACATAAATATGATTTAAATGTCGCCTTCTTCTTGTTTCTAACTTCTGTATTCTTTCCTTTTTCTCGTTTCTCTTTTCTCTTCTGTTGAAGAAAAGAAAGAAAGAAAAGTCCTTCTTAATTTGCTCACACTTTTTAAAGGGATGATCAGACCGTCAAACTGAAAAACTTTCTCTATGGCACCAAAATCGAAATCGCGAAAAAAAATCTGCTTTTGCTTACAAAACTGCAAACCTACTCGAGCCCAATGTATCCCATACAATGCAGCTGAATTTTTATTGAGATTGTTATGTTGAGGTACAAGGATAGGATCTAAGTTAAGTATCTTTTCATCCTGAAATCTATGTATCTGTCCGGCGTGCAAAAAGTTCGTCGTCTGCTTAGCGCTCAGACCATGCCAACCCCGAGAAGTGACAAAAATCGAGACATGCTTTGTCTTTGCTACTTAACGCATGCGAAAGCGAACGCGCATGACCGTTTTCTCGGTTTGTCGCTTTTTCGTGCGTGGCATTCTAGCCCTACTAAAAGGTCTGTGGCTCTTTTAAGCGAATTTCATACAGAAGGAGTCGTGGCGGCGTCGAGGCGCGGGCGCGCCTTGGCGACCTTGACATACGGTCGAAAAATTTATACCAAGAATAAATCTGAGCACCGCTCGGATTGGTATTATATACCTACCTACAATTACCGACCTTATGTCAAGATCGCCAAGGCGCGCGCACGCGCCTCGATGCTCGCCGCCTCGACTCCATCTGTATGCTATAATACGCCTTAGGAAACGCAAATGGGGTCGTACTCTTTTTGTGCGTCATAACTGTGCGAATCTATTTCAGGGCATGTCAAAGAGCACCGTCCGTCTTTACTAATCCGGTAAGGACGTCTTAGTGCAACTTGTTAACTTATTTTTTTCAATGCTGTTTTAAGTAACAACTGTCAAAACTATAATAAGTAATAACCTCTTCCATCTGCAATAAAGATAAGGAAAAAATAAAAGAAACAAAAAAGGAACCAAAAAAATTTACAACAAACATTTAAAACGATCGCACTTCAACCCTGGTTTATTGCTCCAAATGTTTATATTCGAGTTCTAAAGCTCTTATTCCGTGAGCGATAAGGTTCAGAATCGTGTTGGCGAACTGGGAGACGGTCAAACGGGTCGGTTTTTATTATGACGTAATAAATCAAAAGCCCCACAGCGGTCAATGTGGATTGAAGCTTCAATGCTTAATCGTTTTTATTTAGTTAAATTTTTCTTTTGATCGACTTTGAAAAAGAGGGTTAGGTAGTTAGCTGTAATTTTGACTCTATGACAGCTTTTTAAGGGGATGGTAAGACCATCAACATAAGAAACTTTCTCTAACTCAGAATTAAATTTTAAAAAACCGGCCAAGTGCGAGTCGGACTCGCGCACGTAGGGCACCTAACCACCATACCAAATTACAAAAAAAAATATATTTTCTCCGTAGGGGGATGACAGTAAAAACTTTTTAGGCATAAAAGTACATATTAAGTGATCGCTCTGTCCCCCACTGCTCATACTAATAACAATGATAGCATCATATTTAATGATAAGCATATGCTCACGACTATATTCCCCTAGGGGACCTCAGAACATACACGTTTCACCAGAGTAGTACCGAAACTCTGTCCAGTGTGACGGGGCGTGAGCCCGTCGAAATTGAAGCATGCAGGTTTCCTCACGATGTTTTCCTTCACCGAAAAGCCAGTGGTGTTACAAATCGGACATAAATTCCGAAAAACTCATTCGTACGAGTCGGCTTGGACGGGGATCGAACCACCGTCTCCTGCACGGCAGGCAAGGTTACTCGCCACTGGACCACAACGGCTTTTTAAACATCATATTGAAACATGTTTAAGCTTAAATATTTGTTAGTTCAAGCCAGCCTAAATAATTTTAAAACCTGAAATAACATCGCCCTTAAAATTCAATCAAACGCCTAATAAAAACACGTCAAATCGCAAAAAGGCAAAGTGTCGAACATCGAATTCATTTAGCGCCGGCAGTCCATACATCAAGCTCCAAAACACACACACGAGGCGAACTCAGATTCCAATAGTTATGCAAATGCCAATGGAGAATGTAATGAGTGGCCGGCAGTAATTTAGAACCGCATCGTAAGTCAAACTCTGCTTGGAATTGAACCTTGCACTGGGAAAGCTGTGGAGTCGACCATTTATTTTGACTAAGTTTTAAGGGTCACTCCGAACAATTTTTACCACTACACACATCTAAAGCTACAATATTGTATATAAGCGGTACTATACAGGGTGTAAGGAAAAGTATCATTAACCTTTAAACCATATACTCTACTCATGAAACTGAACAACTTTTACTATGGGAGCAAACCTGGCAGAACAAAAAAAATATCAGCTATTCAATACGTTTGAATACTGTGGTATAAAACTATCACTCTTCAACAGGTATAGAATTCAAATTAAAGATTGAAAAGTTAAGTATTTAGCTACTGAGCCACTAACGCCAGAGAAGAAATTTAGCAACCTATTGCGTCTTAAGGGACGGGTAGCATAGAATTTTCGGAATCGCGTCCAGTTGTTCTTAGTTGGAACCTCGTCATCTGACTCGCTAAATACTAATGATGATTGGTATCTCTGCATTATTGCTTAGTCAGGTCGTTTAGCTTCGCTACATTCTATAGATTTTATTTATTCGTACGTCACTTTCCGACTTTTCTTACAATATTACGTCTAGGATTTACAACCATTCCGACGCCCATTTCATTAGTTCGATAAGGAATATTATGTTCTCGTTTCTGACTAAATTTACAAGACGGCACGTGTCAAGGTGCATAGCCATTGATAATAATAATTTTAGTAAGAAAAAGGCGACTCCATAGCACCCGCTGTGACCTCATCTCACACCTCAACCCGCCACGAAATTAATACCATGTTGATTTTTAATTTTTGTTCTCCTCCACTTATTATTATTTAAACTGAATTTCGAGACATTATTTATTACTATTTATATAACATATGTTGATCATTTTTCAATGTTTCCACACAATTAACACTTCATTTCACTGTTAATCTCTTTTTTGTTGTTCAAAGTTTTTGTTTTTAGTATTTATGAATTGAAGTCGGTGCGATAAATTTATTGTTTTGCATTGTTATAATGTGCTAATGACTTTTTGTGGATCCATGATTAATTTGTTGGCCTTTATTTCTGACCTTGCGTTGTTGCAAAGATGCATTTTTGCAAAGAATTAGGCCTTTTCTCACGCCGTGCTTTCAGTGTTATGTTGGCGTCATGTGAGGATGTAGGTATGTCATGTAGGTATGTATGCGTTTTTCTAACGCGACGCTGAAAGCGCTGCTCTTTAAACTGCTGGACATCAAACAATAAGTAAGACAACCAATATTGCTGTAACTTATGAATCGATCTATTAATAAGTTATCCTATATTTAATACTACGTTACCTATCAATATCACAAAACACTGGATTTTCAAACACTAATTTCTCCCCTCAAAAATAGACTGGCAGATAGCCCCAAATATTCCCATGCCACAGTAAAACCCTTACTGTTCTCAGTAGTTTTAGTAAAATACCCGAATTTTATGACTTCACAATTATAGAGGATTTTTTACTGTTTCGAAGTCCGCTTTTATAGTCGGTTAGTAAATGTGGAGACCCGATAGGATTTTGTTATGCAATAAAATTTGATTGTTTGATTTTTAATTGCTTTAAGGTACGGAGAAGTCTCGATTAGAGGTCTACAGTACATACATGCTATAGGCGTGTTTGTTTGTTAGAAAAGCCGACGAAGTTTATAGATTTTTTTATTTAATAGCTTTATTATTTGCGTTTAATCTCAAGCGAAGCACAATACACATCAGAATTCCTCCATTATAAGCATAGTACAGTCAAGAGCACATCAACCTTGACAAACGAAGTGCGATATTGTTTCTTAATACGAACGCCATAAGAACAGTACGAAGTCGGTGTCTAGCTTGACGTGCTCTTGACTGTACCTAAAATGAGAGATTCTAATGCTGCAATCTTATCTATCAATTGAATTTGGCCCTAACGTTTTTGGAGATAACCTACTATACAATTTTTTTAATTCATTTTTTATTTCCTATTTCTAAAACTTATAGCTAAATAACAGTTTGATTTATGACAAATTCAAAGACAAAATGGTCAGATGCTGAAAACAAGTTCCCGGTTTAGGTATACTGTGCTCAAAATTCATCTCAAGCATATTGTCATGTTTACTGACAACATTTTTCTTTACTGTTTGAGAGTTGTCGGTATTATAGTACACCTACATAATTAAGTTTGAAAAGCTATGAGCTCTTTTGGATCTGCCATTTTGGAGCGATGATTTTGATTGTTTTTCTAATTATATTATATCAATGGGAATAGCTTATTATATTACGAGTATGTTATCATAGACATTTGCGGTGTCGTCCGTCTATATTAATCAATAATCAATGCGATCAACCTACCTGGCTTGATAATTGGTTGATTATGTATACGCATTGATTGATCAGGTGAACTGACAAATGCTAATTTATGCGCCCTTTGTCTGAAGGGTTGCCGTAAATTAATACACACCAATTCGCACACGTTAGGAGAATTCAATGCAAAGCCGCGTTGACGCGGTTAATTTCTAAGTATCGTTTTCTTCAATTAACATAACAAATACGAATTTACTTAAAAATTAAAATCACGAATGAATCTAATGAGAAAGACTATGAGTTTCACACATTTGATTAAAAAGTATCATAAGGACTCTGCTCTCTCTGGTCTCTGCCTACCCCACTGGGAAAGAAGCGTGACATTATAAGGAGAAAAACCTTACCTCCAACTTTGACATACTTAGTTACTTTTTTGTTAGTCTAAGCACTTTCACACACGATGCCGCATTGACGGAGCGGCAGACGTCAGTCCATCATTTGTGAAGCAAGGAGTTGTATGAAACCGCACGAAGAAGCACACACGGTGACGGATTGACGTCTGCCGCCCCATCAATGCGTTATCGTGTGTAATCCCACTTATTTTATAGTTTTATTTCACTCTACACGTATTGATAAGTATCATTTCTTAGACACCAAAAACAGGCTCGTTCGCCATTCTTTTTGAATAAAATTTTCTACCGTGAGAATGAATGTAACAAACCTAAACTCAATATAAGTTTGTACAATTATAATAAATCAGAGAAATCAATTCTACAACATCAATCTGTCCAAGAAAGCAGTCATAAATGAATAAAACATATTGTAATTTATCGCTAGTCCCGGCATTTCTATGGATATCGTAAAAAGTTATATTAAATCTAAATGCAATGCTTCTTTTCTAAAAGTAAGTATGAGCACTGCAAAGTGACGTGAGACGTTTTGATGCAATAGTTTCGTATGATCGACAAAACGCACTTAGGGTATTGCACCAATAAGATAATAATAATTTAAAGATATACTTGTTTAGTACTTCTTTGGATATTTTAATTAACGATCTATTGTCTCTCACGCTCTACGAATAAAGAAATAAATATGGAACGATAACTCCGAACAAAATCTCCTTAATTTTTGGCACCATGAGTTTTGGCGGCAAACGCCGTAATTGGAGTCGCCATAATGATTGAGTCTTGCGCGCTTGCGTGGTGTACACCAAAGTTCGTGGGGTCATTTTCTGACGTGAATTATATTTCCATATTTATTTTTTTATTCGTAGCTCACACTGCTCATACCAATAACAGTGACAGCGTCACATTTAAACACTAGCGGCCGGCGCACACGTCTTCGCACGCGCAGACCACTGACTTTAAACACTCATAACTTTTGATTGAATGAACCGATTGAGATAAATAAAGCCTTTATGTTATTAAGCTATGCTTTTATGAAAACGGTTCAGTAGTTTTTAAGTGATACGTGCAAACAACATGACAAAAATTCAAAAAAATTGAATACCATTACGTATCCTGGACGCCGCCAATAATGTTTTTTTGGAAATATCTGTGTGGCCTTACCTTGCTACAAACCAACCATCTACCACAGCATGCCGCATTTTCTATCTTTATACCTAAGCATGCAGTTTGTAGCACCTTAAAGTTTCAAAACGGAGTGTCGTGATTAGTGGTGAATTGGTGATAGGTAACTATAGCCTTTCTCCAACAAAAACACTGCATTAAAACCTTACTTGAGCACAGAATATATATTAGTACATATATTATAAGAGATAAGTGTACTTTTTGCAACCATCAGCAGCAAGGCTGATTCAGTGTTTATGTGGTGTAGAGCATCTCTGTGATGGGGATGGACCAGGTCTGCCTGCATAACTTCAGTCGGTTTAGGAGTTACAGACGTTTAAAGGTCTGGAAAAAAATTACGAACAGCTGCAGGGCTGATCGTATGATATTATTGTAGTATGCACTGTAGCCATGTGAACACTACAGAAACTGACATGGTTCATCAGTCGGTTTCGGAGTTACTGACGTTCAAAGGTCTGACCTTTGAACGGCTGTATCTCCTAAACCGACTGGCAGTTCATGTCAGTTTTTGTACTTTTCGCATAGCTACAGTGCATACTACAATAATATCATACGATCAGCCTTGCTGTGGATCGTAATTTTTTTCCAGACCTTTAAACGTCTGTAACTCCTAAACCGACTGAAGTTATGCAGGCAGACCTGGTCCATCCCCATCACACAGATGCTCTACACCACATAAACACTGAATCAACCTTGCTGCTGATGGTTGCAAAAAGTACACTTATCTCTTAGTCTAATATACCCTTGAGAGTACGACCAAAAATTACTTGCTCATCACGTCACTATCATAGAGTCACAGTCATTATAACTCTAGACATCTGAGCTGAAACAAGACAAGGAGAGGGTTGTATCATCCGTTCTTTCTAAGGGATAAAATAGTCCGAGGATAACTCGAATCACTCGGTGCAGTTCGTTCACCGGGCAGTAATTAAACAATCAACTATATGCACCAACCTGTCTCATAAATCAGATATTATATATCTCAGGAGTATTGAAGTGGCCGGCTCTCACACCGAATTGAAGCTCCTTTTAATTTCATTATTTCACAATGTACCTAAGCTATTGTAAAAAAACATAGAAGTATTCAAATAACTGGCCAAGAGCGAGGCTTATGCTCGCACATAGAGGGTTCCGAACCTATTACTAACTTGAGAAGACGAATAAATATGATAAGGTAGGTTATCACTTAAGACGCTGTTATCCCGTCGAGGGCGTTTTTTGAACACGAACGAAAGTGTTTTAAACTGTGTTTTAAAGTCTGAAAACCAATTATGTCTTATTTAAGGATCTGGCTGATAGGCGACCGTTCTCAATTACACGATTAGATTAAGTTTAATAGATAGAAAAAAAATCCCAAAGTTACCCCTTTTCGTTATGTTTTTTCAATACTATGATTAAACTGCTGATATTTAACTTTTTATTCTTGTACTTAACTAAATACATTAAATATTTCTAGTGAACTCAGTAGAATTTTGAGCTTAGAAACACCCATGAGCAAAGATATTGATGAAAAACACGTTTTTTGCGATCCTGCTTTCAATTGGAGCGGGATGGCTAATTGCAAACTTATGCTTGCAAGAAAGAGACGCTTGCACTGGGATAACCTGGCCTTAAATCGTCATTAGACCGATGATACTTTTTGTGTTTAATAGAACATTATTATTATGCGATTGGAATTGAAAACTGGTGCCTGTAAGTATATTTAATCTCGCTACGAAAAATTTTAATCCCTTGCGGATGAAGTCGCGGACAAAAGCTCGTAAATATAAACGCAAAGCTAGAAGTTTGTTTAGAATCCAGAGCAGAATCGAATTATCGAGGTTTCAACACAGGTTAGAGCTGTCACACACGGTGATGCACGGACGGAGCAGCAGTCCGTCATTTGCGAAGCAACGAGTTGTATGAAACCGCACGTAGAAGCACACACGGTGCGGATTGACGCACCGCTCCGTCCGTGTCAGTGCGTCAACGTGTGTGATCCAACTTACATTTTTCAAAATATTAAAATAAAAGAAAGTATAATTTAAAATTTACTGAACTCGATGTCAAAGTCAACCCACCCCGTACTTACTACCAAAACAATATTATTAAAAAAAATGTATCCATGAGCATGCTAGCGCTTTTATTCATTGCTGAAACAAATCATTGATAACAAATCGTTTTTGCATGAAAACTTAAAATGCGAATAACTTGTTTATTAATAAAATAATTAAGTTATTAATCCACTTATTTTGTTTAAAATTAGTTGGGGTGTATGAGGTTTTGCGGTTATTCATTAACACGTTGTATAATATAATCTAAACTATTATAAACTGTAACTGAAGTGTGTCTGTACATTGAAGATATTTACAAAAAAAAGATTCGGTTTAATGGTAATTAAATACGGTACCAATTACGATATGGTTTTTAGGTATCCCCGACTCGAAATCAACCTTTTTTAGAAATGCTGTCTGTCTGTTTGTCTGTTTGTTTGTGTGTTTGTTTGTTAAAAACTACTGAACCAATTTTGATGAAACTTTTTTTGTTTGATAGCTTATGATCTGACTTAAAATATGGTAAGTATATAATTTGTGCGGACGAAGTCGCGGGAAAACACTAGTAATATAATAAAGTATATAGGTGTACAACTGTACAACCCATGGGTGCAACAGTAAATAAAGTTTGCGTTGACATAGGATATCGCATTCACTAGGTAGGACACGGTGTGAACGACAGCCCTTGTAATAAGACGTTCAAAATGGGAATTTCTAATTTTCGCCAGTCGTCGTAAAATATCCTATTATTATCGAAGTTTTGTTTACGAACACGACTCGGATTTCATTAACCAAACCTGTTATTATGTTATGAAAGTTTTATTTACTGTTATTATTTGTAACCTTGTTTGCTTATAGAATACGTAGGTTAACATTTAATTTAAATCGCCTTGTGGTATCCAGCTAATTCAGAGATCATCAACATAATGTGATGGTAGCAGATCCATCAGATTTAGGAGGGTAAGGACAAAAGATAGCATTTGTGGTTAGAGTATACACCTTTGGGAAAAGGAAAGGAAAAAGTAAAATGCGGATCCCTTATAAGATCACTTTGTTGTCCTCCTGTCAAGATCCTTTCCCCTAAGAACAGGTAAATGTCTCAAGTTCAAATACTAAGATCTACCGGTTTCATGTAGGACTTAAAAAAGCAAGTTTCTGAGTCAACACAGTCAAAAGTGACGGCCATTACGTCACAAATTTTGATATCCACTCATCAAATCAAAAACCTATAGAGTACTTTTCGTTGACCATTAATTATGCAATTTGGCAAGAAGCAAGGTTTTACAGCACGTAAAGGAAACACGTAAAAATGGTTAAAGTAATTAGTCGCCTATTATGACACCGGTCTGGTTTAATCGTGTTAAAAGTGCGGCATGGCGGTGGTATACTTAACTTTAAGCCTTAGCGTTGCCCTTATGCCCTTAACAATGCCACCCAATGTCTAAAATCACTTACAACATATGATAGGTTACATACCTAAATAGAAAGAGCCTGAAGCTAAATAGAGCTATAACAAATGACGTCCGCTTGTCTTGTTTGTTACAATTGATCATACAATATGAACATAAACCGTCACAGGTTGTGCTCCACAGTATATTTTTAATTTTAACGTCATACCACAGAGTAGTGTGTGCTTCTACGTGCGGTTTCTTACAACTCCTTGCTTCACAAATGACGGACTGACGTCTGTCGTTCCGTCAATGCGTCATCTATGTGATCCCACTTAGGGATAAGGTTTCTTATGCAGCTCTTTTGAGGGTGAAATGCAATAGACATGCTGTCACTAGCATCAGACGGAAGTTCCGGCATAGGCTTTGGCCACTTTTTCGATAAAAAAAAACATCTTCGGCCAAAGATTCCCAATGTTTTGGCAAAAGATAAGACGAAGTTTTGAATTTGGTCATCTGGATTGTTATTGTAACAATCAAAGTGGCAATAAACTGAACAAAATGTATTTTCAATTAAATAAATTTTAAATTTTAAGTTGCAATTTATTTAAGATATTCCAAAATATAGATTATACATTTTGTTTTAGCACTTTTTGCTCAGGCACCTATTCTAGTATAAAAGTATACTTATGATCGCAAGAGAAAAAAAATTGGGCCTCGGCTTCGACTTTGTCCAAAAACTGACCTTCGCTCAGACAACTTGACACGTCATTCCATCCCAATTCCCCTTTTAAATTACAGTAGTTGTAGCAAGGTTTTGGACCGCCCCAAAAGGGATTATGGTCGTGAATTTATGTATGTGAGTATTTACACAAAGGATCGGCATTTTACAACGTCCTACTCAGTGCCTCGGTGCACTGTCGTGAGTTTTTACGAGGCCTCTAAATCGTATGGACAGACCGAAGTTAGGTCTAACGACCGATACTAATTTAATAATTTATGTTTCGACCTAGCTTGTAAAGGTGCATACATAATGTAGTACACATCCCATACACTACTAACTTGTTTTTCCCAACACAGTCACCATCATCACCATCACCATACATGGCCCACTGCAGGACACGGCCTACCCTCAAGGAGGGTGTATGGATGGGCATTAGTTCACCGCGTTTGACCAATGAGGATTGGTAGAGTTCTCACACGCATCAGAATTTCTTCTTCTGAGAGTGAGGTTTCCTCAAGAAGTTTTCCTTCACCGTTCCCGAGCAGTCGGTATTACGTACTTATGTACGTAACTGTAACTACTGTAACTTATGTTAGAAAAACTCATTGGTAAATGGCATTTCGAACGTGCTGATTACCCGGTCCGGTCTTGATTGAGTTTCTATACCTCTCTGTAAAGCGCCAATTTGTCTTCGAATACTTGTAATAAAGCCCGAAAGAAACGTACCTGCTTAGAAAAAGTATATGTCTAGAATGAGTTTCGTACCGTATAAAACAAAAGGGGCCAAGTTTCATAGGTTGGTGTGCGTGACGTTTATATGTATAGGGTTTAGGAGCCAGTACTGGTTCCAATTTTTTTCGACGCTTTCGTATCTTCGACTGTCAAATCTTGACATATAACTTTATCAAAGCGTACCTACAATTTAATTTTATTTTTGCATATAAGTATTTCTTTTACTACCTAGCGCGTGTGATTTTTGACAATACTGGCAACTATTTATCTACACCTTGCTAGCATTATCTTCTGACCATCAAAATTATGGTCTAGATTTTATGTCAGCATCAACAAATGGAAATCGCATCTTTGTACAGAAATGTAATAAAAAAGTGGTTCCAAGAAAAATAAAGTTTCGTTGTCAATCGAATGTATACCCAGCTTAATATTAAGAGCAATACTGGTACTTAATTGTCCTAGCTTTTATGTGAGACGGAGAAATGTCTCTGAAAGAATAAGGGACAACACACACGGGCCGATTAGGGTGGCTAAGAAAGTTTATAGCGTTTTGTGTTATTTCACCTTAACAATAAATATCAAACAAGTCAAACCACTGCTGGGCATAGGACTCCTTGCTAATCAGGCCCATTTCTGGACCACAACTCTTACAATGTCATCTGACAAACAATATACATATGGTGTCAAACTTAAATGCAGTACATATTTTAGGGGGTTAGGTATTCCAACCAACCAAGCAAAAAAAAACGCAAAAAAAAAAGTTTTGTTCCATAATATAAATAGCTTTTTCGGTAATGTTTTACAGTTTGAGGAAGAATTAACCCTCTTGGTGAAAATGAACGTGAAAAATAAGCATTTAAGAAGCATATCGCTTCATTTGCTTATTTCGAACTATTATAAAATTTACTTCTTATTAAATATAACTTCGCCCTAAACGACTTTCACTCTAAACCCTACATCTAAACCCAAAACAATTAAAAGAAATAAAAATCTAATCAAAATACAAATGAAATGCAAAAATTTGAACTGAAGTTTTACGAGTCATAATAAATGAAGTTCAAACACAACCGCGGGGAGCGAACGAATAAAAAACTAAAAAACTTTATGCCCACTCTAATTTCAAACAGAAAAAGTTCTTTTTTTCGTTTCGCCATTCGTCAAGGCTCGTTAAGTTAGTGAAATTTATAAAAAAACATTGAACAGGGGCATTCCTGGCCACTATAGAAATCGTTGGAAGCTAAGTTACACTCAGTTGCAGAAACACTCATTAATCCTCCATTAAATCACTTGCTATCACCGTTTTCTTGTCGACGTAGCGTAGTAAAAGCTAGCAAGAGGATGGAGCAATGAGAGTTTCTGCAACTGAGAGTTAAAGACACGAACACTGTAATCAAAAATCAAATTATTTTTTAGTAAGTATTCTATTGCTTCTATAAGGTGCGATTTCTGCAGAGAAGACGGCTAGAAATCATCATCATCATATCGTATGTCATTTTTTTTTTGTCTGCCTGCTTAGATCCAGGGAGGTTTAAATTTCGAGGTCAAGATGTTTTAGCCAGTCTTCCGCTGCGGGGTTAACCTATGGAGTTCTTCAATACCACCGGGAAAAGGGCGTAAGGTGCACTCATTTACCACATGGGGGAGGGTTTGGTCAGGTGCCCCGCAGTCGCACATCGGTGACTCCGTCAGGCCCCACTTGTAGAGGTGGAAGTTGAGAAAATAGAAATAGAAAGAAAGAAGAGACGGCTAGAAATGCGATGACATTATTAAACTTTTAAGTTTTTATACATACACATAATACTAAAATGCACGACCGTAATTTCAGGTTGGTCAGGAACATTGCTACAACTAACAACTTTCTGTTTACTCACAATACTCAATCAATTTCGTTGCGGTTTTTATCGCCAGCGTCGAAGAGCTGATTCGTTTGGCGAGCGAGAGATAGGCAGGGATATGCAGAGCTGTCTGCCAACCTCCATAGTAATGGAGAGGAACCTGAAGAAGAAGTACCTACATAAAATAGATCTTAGGTTTTTTATTCGAACTTTGAAATTATGGTACTTACTTACTCTTATTTAGTTGACTGCTAAAAGGAAGCGCTTGGTAAAATTACATGTTTTCTACATATCAGCATAGCATAAGCATGCCATGACCAAAAAAAATCAGCTATTCCATACTGAACTGCAATGCCTACTCGACTCAAACACGGATTTTTTTTGCTCTGACAGGTTTGCTCCCATAGTAAAAGTTGTTAGTTTGATGGGTAGAGTATGTAGTTTTAAAGGTTAATGATACTTTGCCTTACATTCTGTATAGTAACAGATCTAGAACACATTTAAAAAGGCAAAGTGTGAAAACCGGCTTGCCAACCAATCAGTCATAAATTACGTTCATAATTCCACTATACACGGTCCTACCGGAATGGTAGAGCAATCCTTGGTCGTTGCATGTGAAATCTAGCTAGGTATCTTTATCTGTAGTCTGTAGTGTCAAAGCTGCAGATAATCGGCCAAGAAACTGGTTGATCACTTAAAGTAATGAGAATAATATTAACATGACATAACATAATATGCGAGCTTGGTAGCGTCATGTGAGGCTATATTTAAGTCCTTTTTCGTAAGTGTTTTCGGACTCAAGGGTATTCCATTAAGTGTCCTATCCCCCTTCCCTCTTACAGCGTTTGCAAAAGTTGAGTCTGTACTTGTATAATGCGCTTCGCTCAGCGCTCGTTCTTACCTACAATGTGTGCAATGTAACATGTAACCCATGGCTTGCTGTAGTGCTCATTACCTCTTAACTCTAAAGCGCCCCACAAGATTGACCTATCGCAACCTGCGATTAAAGTATGGAGCAGCTGGTATCGCTGATTCTTCAATCTACAACCAAGTTAAATGACTTTCCTCATCTTGATTATTTACTTGCCGCTGTCATAGTCATCTACAATTCTACGATCTAACCCCAAGTCCGACCATAGCTCAAAATAAAAAAAAAACATGGTAAACGATTATTTCGAGGATGTGTCGTGTTTTTGCCGCGTCGCATGAGTGAAGACGTGGCGACGGCGCCTGCGCCGGATCAGGTTACAAAGCGCCCGCGGCGGTGATACTTTGAGTGAGAATCCAGTGAGAATATTTTCACTAGTATTTGTAGACAGATTTTAATAGGACTGGCAACAAAGAATCCTCACCTGATGTGCTAAGACTGACAAGACTACTAGTTTAGTAAGGAACAGCGGATTTTTTTAATGCTTCGTTTGGTTTCTTCCATAGTGAAAGTTGTTCAGTTTGATGGGTAGACTCTTAGTTTAAAAGGATTCTAATAATGATATCAATTTCACCTTGTATACAAAAATTTTCCTTCTTAGAGTTCGATCATAATCCCAACTCGACAAAAATAAACCTCGTTCTTACCCACAGAGCAATACACCATTCTTATTTCTTACCTATAAGAAAAGTAGTCAGATCTCATAGAGGAACTAATAAAATTATTCTATGTCGGGTCTACAGAATATATTTATCATAAAATGTGTGTGTTAAATACATGATACCCATCTACAGTCTCACGTTCTCCTACACACTGATGGAAAGGGAAACCGATACTCACATATAGGTAGTATCTTATGCACCGGCAGCAACACGGCATGGACATCAGAGATTTTGACGTTTTAGTATCTTAGAGCTGTCAGACACGAAGACGCATTGAAGGAGCGGCAGACGTCAGTCCGTCATTGTGAAGCAAGGAGTTGTATGAAACCGCACGTAGAAGCACACACGGTGCGGATTGACGCAATACATACAACTCCTTGCTTCACAAATGACGGACTGACGTCTGCTGCTCCGTCAGTACGTATCGTGTGTGATTCCACATACGTCGGAAGCCGGATATACTGATTGTGCGGACTCATCCCTTGTTTGTATCGTCGTTGTTTAGTAAAAACATTTTTACTTTTTATATAGTGATCACAATTTTTGTCATTTCTTCAACCATCCTCTATATTCAAATAATCCAGTGCTCTCTTTCTAGGTCATTCTAGAACCTGTAGTCGCTTAAGATCTTATAGCCGCGTCTTTCTGGTCAATGTCCATTTTTTTTAACTGATAAAATACATTCCTCATAAATGAATTCATTGGGACAGTTACCCTTTTTCTAAGTTTTCCATCCTGTAACATCTGTATATTTTGCGTCTCTCAAGGACGTATACGTTATCTTGGAAAACATAACTAAGATTAATGTTAAGATTAATGACGGAGACTCATTTTCGCTCTCTGTTAATTTTTATCCCTTTTTTAGGTATTTTCTTAGTATAATTTTTAAGTTAGGTATTATTTAGATTAATTTAGGTATTGTTTAGATAAATTTTAGAGTGTCTTTGTTAATATTATGTTGTAGTGTAAATCAAAGATTAATGTTTAAAACTATCTTAACAGCTCGAGCATGAGAATCAATGGTAACCATAGAAATACATCAAATATTTAAAGCCGTGAAACAAATCCTGAATGTCGCTTATTCACTCAAAGAGTGGGTGTTATGTGTCATAATTTATGATATATTCACGTTTGAAATAAAAAAATTACACCATTAAGGACCTAAACGGTAAACTAAGGATTTGGTTTCCTTCCAAAGAAGCTTTGGGTAAAAAATTAACTTTGTAACCAGTAAACAAACATTTTGTCATTTTGAACTCTATAGTGTACACGACAAAGTTTTCGGTATAATTTGGTGAAGGAATGAAACGGTTGGTTTTCTGGCAATTCATTAGCCCGTGGCGGGGTTTGGCGAGTCGTTTTTTCTTGGTGTATTTTTGATGGATTGCAATAGGTAGTTTTAGTCAGAGATCACTTTCGTTTACAAAAAGTCTTTGTGTCGTCCAAAACATTATATTTTATGTGGAAAGGAAAACAGATAAATTATATGTACATATACTCGTAGATAATAGAGTAATATAGACTGTAGTAAGTCACAAGTCTAGTTTTATCACTGCAATGGTCTGTAAAGGGCTTACCCCTTTACAAAGTCTAAGGTGTTGTTGTACTTAAGGGAGTATAATGAGCAGGCATTAAGAGAAGATTGAGAGGAGAAATAAGAGAGAAGGGAAGAAGAGAAGAGAAATAAATCGAAGACACAGTCGTCGTTGTGCCATGCATGCCGTCGCCATAGAATAACTAATTATTCTAGGTATGCCGTTGCTTCTAATAATTGATTCGTTGATTTAGAATAATTATTCTATGTTTTGACTGCTTAATTTTTTTATTGTTATATAGATAGTGTACTCGACCAGTGTGACAGAGATAAATAACAAGAGTTTGGCCCTGCATGTGTTATCAGTTTGAAATAAAATTACAATACATTTACAAACTAAATATAGATAAGGAATATTTTAGGTACTCAGTTTGGAGTACACACGGCGACAGATCAACCTACCCATAGTTTAACTCTATGTTCATGGACATAAGGTCCAACAATGGGTAGGTTGATCTGTCACCGTGCGTACATCCCATCCCATCCCCCCCATATTATTTTCCTAACTAAGTTAAAGTTTTTTGAGGTTTTCTATCAAAGCCGAATCGTGAGTCGTATCAAAAACAGTACCTTAGTAACTTTGAAATATAAAACCACACAGTACTATAATTACTACCGTCCTCAACCTTGGTAGTCTTGGTACAGTATATTTTAGCGACTACAAAAATGTAGCCGTCATTCCACCATGAATCGTTCAATCAAGAGGCTAACACGTTAACTCTTTATTATACGAGAGAATGTATGACTTGTATGGAACAGCCGAACCGCCGACCGAAACCGCGGTGAGTGTGCAACATTTTAGACTCTTGCCTTGGTACAATTCACAGAAGCTGGCGGTAGAAATACTTTTGTTGAACTTAAAACGTATCTACATTCTGTTCCAGTTGTGTTTATAATTTGACATCGCTTATGGTTCTTTAATGCGCCAATATCTGATGACGATGAACAGTTGACCTTTGATTTTTGACTATTCAAATAGAAAGATAATGGTTCTACAAGATTTCTGTCATTTTTACTCCTTAAGTCAAACTTCCCTCACTTCCTCTTACCCACACTCTCTTACACTCTTCTGGTTTGGTCTGCCAGTTGTGTTCGGAATCCTCATAGTTCTAGTCTCCAAGATTAAAAGCTTTACCTTCGGCTTCGCCACTGTAAATTGATCCAGCGCAGGCGTCTAAATGGAGCATTACTTTTAGCCTCGGTGTACGACCTATCAAAAATTACAAGTACATAGAGGATCTTAGGTAGTTTTTGTGTTGGGCGCTCCTGTGCCAACGTCAGCACAGATCTCGGCCTTTGCGATCCAAAATACCGACTCGCATCATCAGTCTTAGACCTTAGCGACGGACCTCGCTGACTTTTTGAGTTGAGTCGGTACGGTATATCCTCTAAAGTTGTTAACTTGGGCCATTCGCAAACAGGAGCAACAAAAACGTTAGATATCTACCCGCAATCATCAATAACGATTATCATTAAATCTGGTGGAGACTGAAGGATGACCCACGCAAACACGGGAAGTGCACACTATTCACATTGCTGTCTTTATTTGACGGTGTTGCCAGCCATAACTTTCTACCTACCAAAAATATATTACTGTCTAAAAATGTTTATTTAAAGTCTTTTGATTTTTTATTTCTTCGTCCAAAACAATTTGGCTGTCCTTTAAAAATATACGAGACAAATACTTGTTAGGTACATTAGATTGGGTACAAGGTGACTAAAGAATACGTATTTCTTATTCATGTAATAGTGGGAGAAAAGCTTAGCCACCTGTCACCACATTACACGTCATGCTAAAAGTTAGCCTAGTGTTACAAACTGCTGCAGTGTAGGTAGTAATGTTTCTAACTACGATTGTTGAGGAAGGTGTATAGCAGTGAGTGCGTTTTAAAGCCAGATGCCCATATTGCTAGAAAAAATTTACTCTGAGAATTCCAGTAAAATGCCACTAGCCCTGAATCATTTTACTGGCTATACTACCACTATACTAGACACTGACACTAGAGATGCAATATATACGTTGTAAAATCTAGATAAAATACCACTAGTATGGCAACACTTAACGCAACTGTCCACGAACAAGAGAGCGGTAACGTATCAATCGTCCGTCGTGTTTAGTGCCATGTCATGGCCGCGCCGCGGTCGCGATCCCAGAACTAAAGATGAACTGACAATTTTGGATATGAAAACGTTTATCGAAATAGCTGAATCTTCCGTAGGAAGACGCTTTTACCCCTTTTAGGGGTTCCACTTGTAAACAGAAACTATGCATTCAAGGGATAAATCTAATTTATCGTCGGAGATAGTGCAAAACGAACAAATTTCACTATGGACAAACTATGGAGCCAAAAACTTTATCTATTTCAATATTGGTAAAATAGTAAAAGTTGTCCAGTTTGATGATCTGAAGTACCACCTAAACTATGTAACTCACATACGTTTCAATCAATTAATCAGCCCACATAAACTCACTGCTGGGCATAGTATGAATATAGTATGCCTCCTTTTTATTGAGCCACTCCTCACGGTCCTGTGTTATCCATTCTGCTATCTAATCCATTTCTGAACCGCCACCCTTGAATGTCGTCTGTCGGCGGTCTTCCCACTGACCTCCTTCCTCCCTTGGCCGTCATTCCGAACCTGCCTTGGTCCATCTACCCAAGACATTGACGTTTACACGGTGTATATTAATTCTTCTCCTGACTATATTATTTGAGATCGACACAATTTTCTTTCATTATCTCTTATTAGCCGTCATTAATTTCAGCATCATCGTCATTATCTTTTATAGAATCCATAGTTGGTTATGACAATGTAGGCTGAGTCACCTGATTGTCTGAAAAGAAAGATGATTCCGTGCTTCGGATGGCACGTTAAGCTGGTGGTTCCAGGCTACTATCTCTGGTGGTATTAGTCGTTACATAAAAACCACGTCAGGGGCCGTAAAGCGGTTTGAATGACACCATGGAATGAATGGATTAGTGACACTCTGACACCAGGGCAGGGCTTGCAGCCCACTCGATAAGAAGAAGATAGAATCCGTCCATCTTTGCTTCCTCGCCTTCAAGATACTCTGAAAATAATTAATGTAGGTACATTGCATTTCCCTATTGCTATAATATTGTTAATTTTTGCAATAGGTAAATTACACGCTCCGCTAGGTTAATTACTATTTCGTTTTTTTATTGCTATAAGTTTATTTGGTTTCTACTCAACACAAAATTTCCAAATCAATTCCAATTTAATTTCAATTTACTGTGAGTACTGTAAAGTTCTCATACATAATGAATCCAAATCCAGCAGTCACCGACTCATTGGTCACATTATAGTCATATTCCACAGTCGGATTGATAAATGACGTCTGTACGAATGCTACTTATTCTACTAAGGTTCAAGAATCAACGCGTCTTCATTCGTGATATTCTATTGGATTTAGATCTTAAATGTTTGTTAGTGGTGCAAAGGGAAAGATTATGCGACCTCTTGAAGAGCATCGTGGCGCGTTGCGAGAGGGTGTCGTTCAATCGTAAGGGATCGAATCCGCGACGTCCGTAGATACCTATGCCACCTTCCTGAAAAGGATAGATCTCAGTGAAATGCTAAAGAAAAAAAATTATGGCGTTTTCATCGTTAATTCTGTCATGCTTATCAAGACTGCAGTAAATATTTTTTGGAGGGGTCGCCGATCGAGTTATGTTACCGGAATCATTGTGTCGACTGCTACGAATAAAGAAATAAATATAGAAATATAATTCACGTCAAAAAATGACCCCACGAACTTTGGTGTACACCACGCAAGCGCGCAAGACTCAATCATTATGGCGACTCCAATTACGGCGTTTGCCGCCAAAACTCATGGTGCCAAAAATTAAGGAGATTTTGTTCGGAGTTATCGTTCCATATTTATTTCTTTATTCGTAGGTCGACTGATATAAAACTATGTTCTTTATAGTTCAGTCAAGATGTACATCCGTGCTTGCAAAAGGTCAGGTCGTTCTGAATTTTTTATATGTTGTTAGGACCTAAACCAATATTAAATTGCCAAATTTGCAATTTCCAAAGTGATGTGCGAGCGGTAGTGTAACCAAAAAACCATGAAATTTTCGGACTTTTTTCAGTTTTTCGCTTATTTCTCGGAATCTATAATTCGTATCGAATCGTTTTGCAGATATAATTTTATTCTGACAAAATTTCCTACAAAAAAAGTGGTGTGCACTTTCCTCGTAGGACTTAACCTTTGAGGGCTAGAGGGACAAGAAAGTAACATCATTTCAAAAGTTATGAAATTTGTATGACGACCCTCTTGAAAGTTGAAGATAAAAACAAAATGATTCCATATTCTTAATCAGCGACCCCGAAAACCCCCGGATACAAATTTTCAGTCGGTTCACTGAACCTTTAAAAGCTGCGTTGGCGTTTGAAATTTCCATGGCAGCCATCTTGAATTTCGCAATTTTGGATTTTTTTCACCGCCAACAAAATCTGACCAGGGTCCACTATGACATTGTTCAAGGTCCATACCCCTATCTGTCATAGTGTCTGCGGGCCGTTGACGTCATCCGTCAGGATTCGACCTTCGGAGGAAGTCGACATATTCCTTTTAACATCAGGGCATCGTTATAATGATCCCTAAATGTCATCCTTGTACTATAAGGGGAACCCGGAGATCAATTGGAGGTATCTGGTCGATCACCATCACTTTTCATCGATAGTAGATAGATGCCCGGATAATTGTTCGCCGGGTTTCCCCCGACCAACGTATATTAAAATTATTTTGGAGATCATCATAAAGATGCTCTGGTGTTAAAAGGAATATTTCGACTTCTTCAGAAGGTCGTATCCTGACGGATGAGGTCAACGGCCCGCGGACACTATGACAGATTGGGGTATGGACCTTGAACAATGTCATAGTGAACCCTGGTCAGATTTTGTTGGCGGTGAATAAAATCCAAAATTGCGAAATCCAAGATGGCTGCCATGGAAATTTCAAAGGCCAACGCAGCTTTTAAAGGTTTAGTGAACCGACTGAAAATTTGTATCCGGGGGTTTTCGCGACGCTGATTAAGAATATGGAATCATTTTGTATTTATCTTCAACTTTCAAGAGGGTCGCCATACAAATTTCATAACTTTTGAAATGATGTTACTTTCTTGTCCCTCTAGCCCTCAAAGGTTAAGTCCTATGAAGAAAGTACACACTAATGGTTTTGTAGGAAATTTTGTCATAATAAAAGTATACCTACAATACTATTCGATACGACTTACAGATTTCGAGAAAAAAGCGAAAAACTGAAAAAAGTCCGAAAATTTCATGGTTTTATGGTTACACCGCCGCTCGCACAGCACTTTGGAAATTGCAAATCTGGCAATTTAATATCGGTTTAGGTCCTAACAACATATAAAAAATTCAGAACGACCGGACCTTTTGCAAGCACGGCCCCCTTTTCATGTTTAACTTGACTGAACTATTATTGTAATATCTCATTTTGAAAAAAATATGAGCCAGTGTGCAGTAAGTATGGTGGATCCTCATAGAACTCTTCACAATGATTCTGAAAATATATATACGACTCATTTTGCCAAAAAATACTTATTGCAGTCTTCATAATAAAATTATGCATGGCAAAATTTGTCGGTCATTTACAGAGCAGAATAGAAAAGGTCGGTTTTGGTCTTAAATGCAGAGGAGTATCGTAAACGAAATAAAATGAACTGAAATTAAATGAAAAAGTGCTTTATTGCCAATTACTTAAAGAAAATGAAAAGTTTAACATACAAGAAATGGAAAAACATACCATAAAAAACAGACAAACATAATTACTGGCAATAGGACAGGAACTCAGCTAAGCTGTCTCAGTCAGTGCAACGACAGTTAACAGCGTTGTTTTTCAGCCCTGCCCTGTATGTATGTGGGATGGTAACCATAACTACGAAGAGTGTGTAGCGAAGAGAGTATACACCACTATCTTCAGTAACTCAGACCAAACACCAAGCACAATTGTAGAAGTTTAAAAGACAAAGGCTCAATCACGCACATTCACTGCTCAAACAAGTCTTTGTGGCTGTAAGACTGGTAGTCTGCGTCCACTGTTATTTGGACTTCCATTATGAACATTCCGACCAGACAAAGGGCCGTGATGTGTTTTCATCGAGACCGTATTGAAAATGTTTTTGATTGACGTTGTGAAGTCTTTGTAACTTTTTTATTTCTAGCGGCTTCTGCTGAAGGGTTAATGTCTTATTCAAATATGAAAAAAAGCTTCTGTAAAGCCCAGGGAAACCTCAAACAATTTTCTCAGAAAAGACAGAAAGCATTAGGTAACTACAAACAAAATGCCATACTATAAAGCACATGCTACAAAGCAAATGCCATACATACTTCACAGATTGAATGTGTGTCGGAGATCGAAATAAATAATGTTTCTTCTTTCTTTCTTATCTATTTTCTAAGCACTCTGTATGATAGGAAAGAAGCAAGATGATTCGTCAAATAGAGGCCAAAGAAAAAATGGAATCACTACGTTATAGAACTAAGCATCATTGATAAAAATACCATCACCTACCCAAATCCGAGGCACCTCACGCTCTATGAAGAGCTATGATTTTGAGCAATTATGTATTATTCCTTTAGTTGTCTGATAGAAATAACTTTTTAAAGATAAGAAATTTTTATTATTTGACCTATAAGTACATTTTGTATTACTTTTCTGTTAATTTCCTGCTGTACTAAAGTTTGGTTGTTAAATACGATTGATTGATTGTTCGGTTCTGCAAAGTTCTAAAACTTGTTTCTGGAAACCACAGCAACGAATGCGTACTGTACTGTGTGCATTTATTTCTAAAAACCTTCACATACTTCACATAAATAACAAAGAAAGCTTCTCCGGAACACCCTGAGGTCAAGTCGAACACAATTCTTCCCGTAAAGGTACAATCATTTGCACGTACGGCTTTATCTTAAGACAGTGCGCGCGTGCGCCGATGACGCGCGATATGGTGCGCTTACGCAACTAGACGGTAAATCTAGAGTTAGATCATCAGGACTTTGATGGGTTTTGTGTGAGAATCAAGTTGTTTTATTGTTCGTTTGAGGTGGTATGCAAAATTACTTGGCGGCATGCTAATGCATTTGGAATATGAAATTTCTAAACGGTTGTTGAGAGGCGCATTCAGATAATCGTCAATAGCATAGCACATGCTCACGACTATATTCCCCGAGGGGGAAGATATATTGTAAAAATTTAGAACATGAACGATTTAGTAGTATTACGTAATACCGAAACTCTGTCCAGTGTGACGGGGGTCGCCACTTTCATAATGGAGAGTGGTTACAATACATGCCTCGAAATTGAAGCATACAGGTTTTCTGCTATGTTTTCCTTCACCAAAAAGCTAGTGGTATTACAACATCATACGTAGACTATTTCGTTATCAAGGTCAGGATGGAAAATAGTCCATCTATTATTATGTAACACTATAGAGTTGAGGGGCGATGGGTCACCAAATAGCACAGTATGGGAAAAAGTGTTAATACCTAGTATACGTACAGTCTGGACACTTCCTGCCACCAATCGATTTCATCCCCACCCTCTTGGTGGTACGAGAAGTGAAAAACAACATTAGGCAAAAGTTTATTCCTCTCAATCAATCAATCAAATATACTTTATTTTACAACAAAATATAAACAGTAAAATATAGAGAAAAAAAACAGTATACACAAAATAAAGCGGTCTTATCGTTTAGAAGCGATTTCTTCCAGACAACCTTAGGGTAGAGGAAACGGTGAATGAAAAAAGGTAGGCGGTGTTTTCAGAAAAGTGGTCAAAAAGGAGCAGTTATCATTGAATAAAACAAAAAGCAAGTATACACTAAAATAATACGTATTCACGTAATACATAGGCATATACAAGGTGAAATTGATATCATTAGCATCCTTTTAAACTAAGAGTCTACCCATCAAACTCAACAACTTTTACTATGGGAGCAAACCAATCGGAGCAAAAAAGAAATCTGCTGTCCCATACATTTGAGTCGTGTAGGCAGAGGCGGCGGCGGGTGCAGTTTAGTATGGGAAGCAAATTTTTTTTTGCTCCGATTTGGTTTGCCCCCATAGTAAAAGTTGTTCAGTTTGATGGGTAGACTCTTAGTTTAAAAGGATGCTAATGATATCAATTTCACCCAGTATAATATGCTACTCCTCTAAGCATACCTTGTTATGCTTATGTGATACTCTTCTCGTCATTGCGAGCCCGTTTGTACGAATTGTTCAGAGTGCACACAACGACAAGCAATGTTAATCTTGAACCTGAGGATTTTAGTGTTTTATGTCGTGCAACTCTTCTTTTGTCCCAAAATGTACAAGGAAATTAACGATTAACGTATTTGACAGTAGCGAAGTTCTCCGATTATTTTTTAAATAACTTCGTCGCCTATACGTATAGTGCGTCCCAACTACAGGGCACAGGCCTTCCCTCAGGGAGCTTCTTTCGGCCCTAGTCCACCACGTGTGTCCCTTGTGGATTGGTAGACTTCACATACGCATCAGAATTTCGTCTACAGCGTATGCTTTCCTCACATTGTTTTGCTTCATCGTTTGAGAGCATAAGAAAGCCAAACTCATTGGTATGGCATGTCGTCCGTGTGTCCATGCCTCTTCGCAACGTGCCACCTTCACTCTCTATTTTTCCCTCTCTCTTTTTTTTAAGACGCTGTTATCCCGTCGAGGCCGTTTTTGAACACGAACGAAAGTGTTTTAAACTGTGTTTTAAAGTCTGAAATAAAATTATGTCTTATTTAAGGATCGGGCGGATGGGCGACTGTTCTCAATTACACGATTAGATTAAGTTTACTAGATAGAAAAACATCCCAAAGTTACCCCTTTTTGTTATGTTTTTCAATACTATGATTAAACTGCTGATATTTAACTTTTTATTCTTGTACTTAACTAAATACCATAAATATTTCTAGGGAACTCAGAAGAATTTTTAGATTAGAAACTCCCATGAGCAAAGATATTGACGAAAAACACGTTTTTTTGCTATCCTGCTTTCAATTGGAGCGGGATGGCTAATTGTAAACTTATGCTTGCAAGAAAGAGACGCTTGCAGTGGGATAACCTAGCCTTAACTACTCAACAAAAAGACAAAAGTTTATAATTCAATAATAAAAGGAGCACCTACATTTTTTTTCCGTTTTCGTTTCCGACAATGAGTCTGTTATTTCGAACCCGCTCCGAAACAGCGGCCTATTGAACTAGTCATTTCACACTCATAGAAAACACACATAATTACGTTATTCGACAACGTAACTTTTTTGTTAGCCACAAATTATGTACGAATTAAATTATTTTGAGTAGAGGCATGATTGTAGACCGCGGAATGACTGGGCAGTTTTGCAAAAGACCGGGGTCTTATTATGTGCCTTGTTAGATACGAGCGCTCGATAAAGGAAACGAAGTTTGGTAGAAACAAAGTAAATTAAAGTACTTAAGTAGGTACTAACAAATTAATATTTAATTGTCAGTGATAGTAGTATTACCACACATTGGACACTTTGCTGTCATTTCATACAAATGGGAAAATTTTACAAGAAGGTATAGGCACGTGCAATACACAGAAAGTGCGTTTGAGAGAGGACACCATTGCCTATTGTCGTCTACCTTCCGTTTTCTACGAGGGAGAAGTAAAATTTCTTGGGGGCTGGGCATGTCCATATCTACTGTATACAGTACCATACTCTATCTTTGTTTGCCCAGGTAAAATCTCGCTTACGGAAAACTAAAATAAAGTGTTAATTTAGCCTATAAATCCCATTTGTTTTAAGGGATTATTCCATTATTCCACCATGAGAGAAGTACGTTAGGCAATAAATAATTATTTTCGATATCCTTGTTACGATGTATTGGAGAATAAGTCCTCAGAGCAAGTCGGTGGCATGAAAGGCAGTCATCTCGTCCGTCGGCAGGTGGACGAGCGCGGCTAGACGTTTTCAACGAGCGCCTTTACACACTCACAAAAAAAATGTGTTCTCTTAAAAAATTCCCACTGACGTCTCAGGACGTTTTGTTTTTGAAATAGTATTCTTCGCCTATTATTTATTTAGTTGCGATGTGGCGTTAGGCTTCGAATAATAGCAACCCACGTAAGATGTGAACGTAATTACACTGTGCGAGAACTAATTCTTTCAGACACCATCAAGATCTCTATAAGATGCCCTCATCATGTGGTCTGCTGGTTATAGCAATTCAAAAACCTTTTTCTTTTGACATAACAAATAAAAGTACAAAATTGACAAGTCAAACCCTAGCTTCTGACGTTAGCCTCCATATATCCCTTAGACCGTGCTCGAAACATCTTCTAGGAAAGTCCTCCACGATGTGCCTCACGGTTTGTTCCGGCGCTTCACAGTCGCACTCCGGGGACACCCTGATACTCCATCTGTGCTTGCTGCTGTTGCACCGAGCTGGGAGTAGCTCAGTGCGGTTCCTGTTAAGGGTAATCCAAAACTTGCGGCGTTCCTTGAAGCTCTCTGGCATGTCTGAGGGCTCTGGGACGAGGAGAGTTTTTAAAATTCGAATCTTTCTATTCAATATTTGTCTATACTACCAGTCCAGATAAAAAGATCGTAAAAATCATACGTGCGAGAAAGACAAGAAGATTATGTTGCTAACTTAACGAACTTTGCATATTATTGTCTTCTCTTTTTCACGTATAGGTTTGTCCTTTACTATAATTTATTTGAGTGGGAACAAAGAGATTATACCTAAATATAATCTGTTTAAGTAGCAATATCTCTTGTCTTCTCTTTTTCACGTATAGTTTTGTCCTTATTTGCATTTGCATATAATTATTTTTTCACCTCACAAGCTTGGAAAGATTCTGTTTATCATTCGAAATCTGAGTGCTTTTGCACTCAAAAAAAATGCAAAATTCAATTTGTGCATTTTATCCGCTAGCGTGGAAAGAGTTTTTGAAATTCGAATCTGTATATTCAATGTTTTTCTTTACCGCCAATCCACTGAAAATGCTTAAAACAATTTCATGTCACTGGCCAGCAAAAAAACTTTTTAAAATGTTATTTTAGCAATTCACTTTTTTTCCTCGCTGTTTTGAGGTGAAAAGTTGTGTGTTTCGCTCGGCTGCAAAATTATTCTGCGTCTCGTACCTTTGAAACCTTCGCTTGCTCAGGTTTCAATACAAGTACTCGCGCCAAAAAGCAACTTTGCAGCCTAGCATAACAAATAACTATTTCATATTAAGATTTTTCTTTGTAACATTGGCGCCTTTGGCGCCAATCAAAGCTCGATCTCCCAGGTACTCAAAAATAGCATAAGGTATAAAAATATTAAGACATCACTCAGGTTTTCATATAACTTAATAATAATATTAGGGTAAAAGCACCGAACGCACAAAACGTTTTAACATATTTTTGTGTCCATTACTAGACAAACAAACTATAAAAATTTGTTTATTTAAATACATTAATTATAGAAACATCAAAACTAAAAACGTCGGCGGCTTCCTTATCTCATGCAAATGTGACATTACGTAAACTTTTTTTTTATTTGTTATCTACTCGACAGTCACTTTCGATACAGTAAATTGAAGCAGGTGCTTTGTAAAGCTAATAATAATCTGTCTCTATCATACGGGTAAATCACGAGGGTAAAAGTACCGTTTTAGGACAGGTTAAAGATTAGTGTGTACTTCAAAATTTTCTGGGGATATTTCCGGGGAGAAAATGTAGCCAAAAACTCTATCTGCAGTTTACTGCAAAAAATACACAACGCTCATGAGTATTGTTATAGGGTAAGCAGAGATCCTTGGAGGCCTATGTCCAACAGTGGACATCTATCGGCAGATATGGTGATGCAGATGAGACAGAGATGTTCTAAATACCTTTACTATGTATGTACTTACCAAAGACATGCAAATTCATAAAAAGTCTTGCTACAAAACAATAAGGCCCACTTGCGCCAACCACGGGTTAGCAAGGCTCTTTCAGTTGTTTTTCTATACAAAAAATCATGCGTTACCAACTTAACCTGGAGTTTAGTACTAACCCAGGTTGGCGCAAGTGGGGCTTAGCCATTTAAAAAATAGGTGAAAATTACAACCGTATTTTAATGGCCAGTAATTATAAGTTGATTTAAAATTGACCATAGAGTTTACAGGTCAACGTGTGACGCGTGTTTGAACGAAAAACTACATTATTTTATTTAAAATACCCGTAGGTAATCATTTCATTTTAAAATCTCGAACATAGAAAATACTGACAATTATATTGAAATAGTTTTCGATTCAGATCTCCAAAAAAAACATGACATGACGAACATGCTGCATGCTGCATTGACCCTATGAAAAATATCCCTTCATCTCCAGTGTACAGTCAAGTACACAAAGCAGATTTCACGGGCTATCTGCCCTCCCCGGATACCGGAGCCCTTGTAAAACGACCAAATAATTGACTGGTGTCCCTCCCTTTTGCCTGTTTCTCCTGTATACTCAAATTGTAATGTTATTTTATACGTGCGTGAGTATACCGTTTGCAAGTCAGAGTGACATAAAATCAGCCTAGTTACTTGATTTCGTACCTACTTACTCGTATTTACCAACAAGCAAGTTATCAAAAACGAACAAATTTTTGTTGTCACACCTGGCTGATTTATTATTATTCTAGTAGGTATGCTCTATAATCACACCAAGTTTGAC
The DNA here is from genome assembly GCA_963693445.1 of Agonopterix heracliana. Classification (NCBI taxonomy): domain Eukaryota; kingdom Metazoa; phylum Arthropoda; class Insecta; order Lepidoptera; family Depressariidae; genus Agonopterix; species Agonopterix heracliana. The sequence goes on from OY856307.1 coordinate 1,482,841, forward strand.
CCTTGCACGGCTTGCATGTATTGCCGTTTTTATAATAGAGCAAAAACATTATCTTAGAAAAAAACGTTTCTTGTAGAAACCTCCTTAATTTTTTATTTAAATTTTTTTGATTATGTATCAACTTTTATAGGTAGACTCATAGCTTCACAGGCATACCCTCAAAGAGGGTGTATGAGCGGTAGTCCACCACGCATACCCAATGCGGATTGGTAAACTTCACATACGCATCGGAATTTCTTCTTCAGCTAATGCGGGTTTCCTTACGATGTTTTCCTGCACCGTTTCAGAATAGTCAGTTATTACGTACATAAGCTAAAAAACTCATTGTAAGATGGGCATGTCGTCCGTGCGGTTCGAACCCCGACCTCAATATTGAGTTTCCTTACCTCTTCGCAACGCGCCACCAATGCTCCTATGATGAGAGTACCTATCCTAGTAATTATATGAGAAGTCTACCCATCATGAGAATGAGTGTTGAACAACAAAATGATTTTTAGCATTTCGAATACTAAACCTCGACGTCCTTCTGACATTAGGACGACATTGCGTGCGAACTTGGCCTATTTTTTGCCGTCGTCGGCTTCTGCAATCAAAGCTATTAACAGCAGGTAAGTGCTAAATAACTGTTGACATAATAGCTACACCTATTATTGTTTAATATTCGTCCAATATTTCTGGATAACTTTTGGGTTTTATTACAATAAATATTTAACGAGTGCCGAACTTAAAACTTGGAAGGGTAAATGTGTGTAAGATACAAATAAGATGTAAACAGGTAAGTGTTTGTACGGTAGGTACATTATCAGTGAGCTGAGAACATTATAAAGGTAACTGGGAAGACTTGGATGCGACTAATGCAGGATCAGCCTAAAATAATAGCATCGATCGTGTCTATTACAAAATTATTTTGCATTAGATTCATTTAGATCCAAAAATAGGATCAAACTACGCTTGTATAGTGCACGCTCGCGATATAATGGGGGAATTCACACAACTTCAGTGCGGACGAGTTTTTCCATAATTACTATGGTTATAATTTCTAAATTGACGTAATTCCTGACATCATTAATATAACAATTTCAATTCAAAAAAGCGCAACATATTAATTCAATAACATACTTTACAATCGCAAAGCCACTGTAACGTTAATGATAACAATATTTACTCTAATAAGCCTCGGAAGTCAACAATAAAGGCAGTAACACATCAAACTACAGCCCAAATTGACAAGCAATATTTCAACCAGGATGATTATCACATAGCGGTGAAAACCATAAAATTAAACATAAGGGTTAGGACTCACTGAACGGAACAATTGCTCAACAATACTAATCCCACAAAGTCCTATGAAACAAGGAATAGTAATACATAATACGGTGGAATAAGAGCCGTGTTAGTGGATTTCTTATAGTCTTATTATAGTGCAAATGGATCCGTGGGCAACAATGACTTCATTAACTGCAAATTGCAGTGTGACTGGACTTATGATGTATGGTGCTTGACTCTTTATTCGTTGTATTTTTTTCTATTTGTTGCTTGAAATTAAGGGTTATTCAGAAGCTGGTTTTTTAAGTGCCATGACAGTTTTAATAATGGTAATTGCTAGTGTACAGGCAAAGACCCATTAGGCATCTTATAATCAATAAATTACGTTGTTTTTTGTTCACGGTATAATAGTGATTTACAAAGAAAACAAGAAAACCTTTCTATACAATTTTAGTTATGGCATGTACTTTCACAAATCTCAATTTAATTGTAAATAATAAGCTTTACTTTCTTTTTCCTCGTTTTTTTACCTATGTACCATGGTAAAAAAAATTATAAGAGTGAAAAAAAACTTAACAAAAAATTTCACAAATTTTTACCTACCTTTAAAACAAAATACATAATTGAAAGAACAACTTAAAAACAACAATTTACTTTGCTTTGCAACAGCGAAACGAAAAACAAATTTAACGAGCAAAAAAATGCGTAATTTTGACAGGCGCACTTGCTGCCTGATTGGAGATAATGACTTTTCGAATGTCGAACTCTGGAGGGTAGACATATGTCAGTGATCATCCCTAGGCACAACCACCCCTTGCCAATTAGAGGGTTAGTCTGTTAGGGGTCACCAGTAGGATTTACTGATAAAATTAGTGATAACCATCAGCAACTCGAATAGGGATTTAGTAGAGTTTCGTCACATAACTCATAAGCACACCTATATAGGTAACAATAAGTAAAATCCTTTAAAAAAATATATTGTTCGAAAACACTGGAACTGGAAAGATTTTAAATAAGAAAATTTTGCTGTCAGATCGAAGGTGTTCCGTATTTTTCGCTGTTGTTCGCAGCGTGGGTAGGCCTCCCAGAAGGTGGATCGACAACCTGGAGTGCGATTTTTGAATCTCATTCTGTGAGCTCAGTTGTTAAAAATATCAAAATTACTAAGGAGATATGCATCTTTCTACTGCTGATTTGACTAAAAAATCATGCTACAGGAGAGTGATTTTTTAAAGTCAAATTAGCAGTAGAAAGATGCATGAGAACGCTTTTGTATGAGATTTTAAAACCGTTCAAACTCACCGATGACATTCAAAAATCGCACCCCTGGTGATGGCGGAAGGAACCCGTTGGATGAGGGCAACCTAGGATCATTCGTTGTGGTGATCCTTGGAGATAGCTTATGTCCAGCGGTGAACATCCATCGGCTGAGATGATGAAATATAAATACATTTATATTTTGTACAACGCAGAAAATACGAACAAAACTGTAAGCCAAAACTAGAAATCGGATAGTTTCGTGTTTAGTATTATTTTCTTAAAATTGAACCTCAAGCGTTTTAAATCCCGTGTCTCAAGATTGTTCCGTTGGAATGCAAAAAATGTATGTGCCTAAAAACGATAGTATGCTTTAGACCACCTAAGATGTTGCTAATCATATCAATAAACCATTCTTCAACGGCCCGATAGCACAGTCCGTAGTGAACCTGCCTGCTGCGCCGAGGGTCGCGGGTTCGAATCCCGTAAGGGACAAATATTTGTATGATACAATTAGTAATAGGTAGTTTTAATTCAGTCGTGTGGTCTAAAGCACAATCCTTTTTTTCCATGAACCAAAGTCTTTACTGATTGCCTAAAACGACTAGACAATACCTACCAATAAATAAAATATGACAAAACATGTTGTTAACAATAGAAACAATTTCAACAAATTAGTGTTTATTGTTGAAAAACAAAACTATAATAGGAATCTGAAAAAAAACAAATAAAGTTGTCGAAATAACAATCGGCAAATATAACAACCCTTGCGTTAATATTTTAACTTCACCTAAGATTCTTGCAAACAAATTGTTGTAATGTTTAAGTGAGAGGCAAGAGCGATTTGTTTATAACAAAGCTTGTAAGTTTATAATCAGATTATTTTAACTAAATTAACTGCCATATACATACCTACTAGCACGGACTTGAAAGAAATACGGACCGAATATTGCACTAGATGTGAGCATGCAAGGTAATACAATCTCGTTTGTTCTACAAGGGACCTACACTCACACAGATGCACTAGCTCTAGGCGCAGGTGCTACAACCCGTCACCATTATGTACCGCGTGACAGCACGCACACAAATGAAATGGGTGCTTCACTCATGATTAGACGAGATTACGTCTAGTTCTTCTTTTAAGTTTGTGCCTACTAGGTGATTTTAAACACTCTCAAAATTTTCAGGGGTTGTTGAGACCATCGAACTGATCAACTTTTACGATGGGGCAAACCAGGAAATCGCAAAAAAACAGCTATTGCTATTCTAACATCAAAGTCGAGTAGGCATTTGAATTTACAATAGAATAGAATAGAATTTCTTTATTTGTCTTTAAAAAAAACACATTACAAAAACAATACATAAAACAGTCATTACTTACAAATACATAAAAAACCAACAAAAATAAACATATTCAAGACAAAATGGACAAAGTGGACAATACAATACAAGAGTAGGGATTTCGGGCTACCATAGTAAAAGTTATTCAGTTTGATGGTATAATCTAAACCAACCGTGAACATTTACAAAGTGTTTACAAAATTACTCAATATGTCTTAAGAGAATATTATTCCGAGAGCGAAAATGCGCGCTGCATACAAACGTACTATGGTGATATTTTCAATACTAACCAATTAAAGTCAATGAAATTTTGCAGAAATAATCTAGAAACAAATCTCTATGCTTCTATAGAGTCAGATTTTCGTTAAAATAAACAGTTTTAATGCTAGGATTAATTTAAGATTTGTATGGAAATCTTTGAGGCACTGTAACTTGAAAACTATACATTTTAACGAAAATCGGACTCCATACAAGCATAGAAATTTGTTTCTAGATTGTTTCAGCAAAATTTCATTGACTTTAATTGGTTAGTATTGAAAATATCACCATAGTACGTTTGTATGGAGCGCGCTCGGAATAATATACCCATAATACCCATTTTCAAATGTTAAAATTGTTCCAATAGAAAAGATATCTAAGATTGATAGATATCTAAGGTACTTCGGTTGACAACTAAAATATTCTGTACCTATTTAACTTTAGGCTCCTGTACTCGATGTAATGAAAGTCGATATAATGCGTAGCAAAAAAAAATCGTATGTGATCTACTCTTTCTTTCTTAGGAACAAACATTCGAAGTTAAGTATTAGGTTAGGTACATGTTTGCAAATCTTTATTCATGAAGGATATTATTATAATAATGTCAATCACAATCGTTGCCGCAATTCAAAACATACGATAGAGTACTCGCTCATGAATTGTACCATAACTTATAAAACAAATAGTAAAAAAATAAACAGTAGGGGTGGAAACAATGAGAGGCTAGGGGTTGTAACTTAGCAAATATTATAAACATCATAATTTCACGGTGCCACTGGTGTTTTATTTAGTTAGATTATACGGATATCATTTATTATTAGTTTTATTATCGAAATATGTAAGTACTTACAAGACTTCTACATTGGAAATGTAAGATTATTATATTGGTCCTGTAAGAGAGCCCCTTGCACTTTTAAGGGTGTTAAACCACCATGAACACACCCTTTTTATTAGGAATGCCTTGCAAACGATAGGGCTGGGTAGAGGAAGGCTTTGGTAGACGGTCGTACACCCACGATTCAGTCTGGGTTCAATTTGTAAAAGACACAGGAACGAACAGGCTCCTGCACCAACCGACACATAGCAAAGTACCGCAAATGCGGCAAGTCTTGTCAGCTCCCGAATTGGCTCATAAACAGACACTACTGTAATTGGAAAAAGGCCCATGATGAGGGTAGGTATATAGTAGATTACACACCGAGGGCAGGAAAGTAAGAAAGGTCTCAGATCTCATGTAATTGATGACCGAGGCGAATCCAAGGTCAACAAACATGTGATCTGAGGCTTTCTTATTTACTGCCAGAGGTTAGTATACTATTTTTCTCCTCAACGGAGGTGGAAAGTGGCAACTTCGTTTAGCGCAGCGGCGGGACGAGTATTGACGCTTTACGTCCGGAGGGGAGAAATAATACAATACACAACATAAGCATATGCTCTCGACCATATAATCCCGATTCCTAAGGGGAAGAGATAGTCTGAGACATTCCGAAAACTCAGAATATGTTGACTCTATTCTAATCTTGCAAAAGTTTCTGAAAACTCATTGACGCTGATCCTAGCTGACATCGAACCGGTGCCACTGGACGAGAGTCGAGGCTACTAACCACTCTACGGTTACCTTAGGGTGGTCGCACATTATAATGTGCGGGATTTTTTGTGATTAGTGAGCAGAAACTTTCCGACCGAAAATTCTTATGTGCGGCTGCCCTTAACCTCTAAATTTATTTAGTTTTATTATAAAACAACGGCCTATATAATTCTGTATCAAATAAAAGTATCATCTCAGTATGGTCATCGATTATACAGGGTGTTTCATAAATGGGAACAGAGAGATAACTTTCAATATTAAGAACTTTCAATCTGATTCAATTTTTAGTGTCGATTAATCAAATATGGTCACCAGTCGTCAGTTTTTATCCATTTTGATATACGTCACTTATTTAATGGAGTTAAAGATCATTTTTGTTTGAAGTTTGTATTGGAAAGTGTCAACAGTGTATGGCCACTAAGTGAGTGAGAATATAGAGAAATAGAGAATCTGGCATGTCAATGTAGTGCAAAGCATTAACAACTGGTCATTATTTAAAAAAGAAGAAAGGCGAGTAAAAAAACAATACATAAATAATTACCGATTCGAATCCGGCAAGTGACAAATAATGATTTCTCTTAGCCAAATTTGACTACAGCCACACCACGACAGCTACAGATTTACTGAAAGTCCTTAGAGTCGTTAGACAATATACAGGGTGTTACATAAGTAAGAATAATTTTTTTAAATTCTTAAGGGAGTTGTTTAGACCGTCAAACTGAACAACTTTCTCTATGGGACCAACATCGAAATCGCGAAAAAAAAAATCTGATGTCCCATACATATTTTAGCTCGAGTCGATTTGTAGAGTATAGAACATACATTTTTTTTTTTCGCGATTTCGATATTGGTCCCATAGTGAAAGGTGTTGAGTTTTATGGTCTAAACCACCCCCTTAAATGTTTATTTGTATTTTTGTAACATCCTGTATATGTCTACGGTCTAAGTGAAAGTCACACCACAGGTCACACGTTTAAATCAGCAGTAGAAAATGTGAAAATTACTTTGTAGATTATGCATCATTCGATCATGATTTTGAAAGTGTAAGATTTAAAAATATCACTTCAGGGAAAGGCCGTGTTGTAAATCGCTCACGTCGTGGCTCCTACTAAAGGTGTCCACACATTACCTTTTTTTGTTAGATACAAAAGGACATTTTGTTTAGCCTCGGCCCTCTTTATCAACCCCGTCCATCGGAGAAGGGTTTAGCTATAACTGATGATGACGGCCAAATAGAAATCCTTTCACACGTGAAGAGATATCTACAGACCGAAGATAGCGCGTTTCCGTTTAGATTGAGGTGAATTTTAATGCAATGTTATAAGAGACAATGTGAAGAAACCCTGGAAATGTTTAGTACTCACCGAAATTGTATTTAATATACAAATTGAAGCCAGCTTGTTAAATGTCAAATATATTTTTGCAGCTACCACCGCGTCGGAACGTTTTGTCGTTGTAGAGAAGATGCGGCCAGAAACTCTATAACATTACGCGACTTTATAAACGATATTCGTAATTTATATTCTTATATTATATTATATACATTCTTAAGCTAAGGCTTTGTATACGGTTATATAATACAGTCTATAATTGGAGGAAACCCACTTGAAAATTTGACAACAAGACTCTGACCAATTGGTGGAGAGACCACCAATTCGCAGGGCCTATAAAATAGTGAAGTATGTAATGTCATCATAATGTCATGCATTGTGACGTAGATGATGTTGAAGTTAAATACTCGTAATACTAAAATTCGTTTGATTATTTATTCGTGGAGACACCCACATGATTCGATTTAGAGTCGTTTATTGTGGACACTGTCTTTCTCACTAGACTTATTTTTGCACTGCATGTGTCTAGTGAATATTTTGAACATCTCTGGCTACTCGAGGAATATAGTAGCAATTGAGCATTACGTTTAAAATGTAAGAAAACATTAATGTATATTCCTGAGTAATCTTCTATTCTGCTTAGATAATCTTTATAAAACCGTAAAATCATGAGGAACAAAAAAGTAGCGGTTTACTTCATATAAATTCAAATAACACTCGATAGCGCGATTTAAATGACGTGCAGCGCCATCTATTGACAAAATTGTTAGTTTGTTTGTTTGTTCGCACATCACGCAAAAACTACTGAACCGATTTTGATGAAACTTTTTTAGTTTGATAGCTTATGATCTAACTTAAAATCTGGTATATAATTTATTTAAACACTAGTAATAAATAAATAAATATCTTGGACAGTGTCACACAAATTATCTAGTCACATTTAAAGTTCCAGAATCTAGCCCGGACTTGTATTATGATAACTAGACAACGATATAGAATACATATATAGATACAAACATCCATGACTCGGGTACAAATATTCATATTCGTCATACAAATATTTTTCCCTTACGGGATTCGAACCCGCGACCCCCGGCACAGCAGGCAGGTTCACTACAGACTGTGCTGTCGGGCCGTCAAGATGCTTTTTAGGGTTCCGAAGTCAACAAGGAACCCTTATAGTTTCGCCATGTCCGTCCGTCCGTCCGTCCGTCCGTCTGTCCACAGCTTAGCTCAGAGACGCTTAGTACTAGAAAGCTGTAGTTTGGCATGGATACACATATTAATCACGCCGAGAAAGTGGTAAAATAAAATTTTGAAAAATATTTTTTTTTAGGGTACCTCCCCTACCCGTGAAGTGGAGATGAAATTTTTTTTTCTCGTCTATCCCATGGTGTGGGGTATCGTTGGATAGGTCTTTTAAAAATACGGTGGGTGTGGGAAAACCATTTTTAGATTTAGGGATCCGTTAGCGAAATATTAAGCTTTAAGGTGCTAATTTTTGTTAGAGTCTAGTGTCCCCCCCCCCTCTGCCAGCTAAACGGTTGTTTCTAGATATGTGAAAAAATTCATGGCAGTAGTGTATATAATGAAATTAAAAGGAAAACTATCACCGCTAAGTTAGCTTTACAAGTTAACGAGTAATAGTCGACCAACTTAAAAAATGTACTTTTTAGACTTTATTAGCCGTCAAACCGTAGTATAAAACAAAAAGCCCCCTTCTAAGTTCGTATATTGTGACGGGCAACTTCGGAACCCTACCCTGCGCGTGGAACGACACGCACTTGGCCAGTTTTTTTTAATTCGTGACTCGCACGCTCTAATATACCGAGGTCAAATTACTATTTTACCAACCTTTTTTAGGCGAGCAAGTCCCATTTTTTCACAGCAAGCCCTTAGAGATTTGCCGGCGGGAGGGCACGGCCGTCCATGCGGTTTGTCCACGCGCAATCATTAGTGCGCCCGGCCTGCGCGTGCGCCCGCCACGCGCCTTTCTTCATTACCAACCTCTTTCGCCATCTTTATTATTTTCCCGCCACGCGACCATTATGGCGGTTTTCCTTTCACTCTTTTTTTGTAATCGGATATAGATGGGGGATTAGCAAATTAATAGAATAGCCGATCGTGATATGTGATTCGATCAACATAAACAAGCTATTTAAGTTGAGAGGTTAATGGTCGTATTATGATAAGCTGGTACGGATTATTTAGTTGTATCTACTAATTTTGTCATTGCTCTGGTTTATCAATGGTGTGTGAACAATTATGGATGTAATGATATCTTGTATGCTTAAAAGCTTTCCCAGAATAATACCTTTTGCGTATAAAGCCATAATACTAAGTAAAGCATAATACTTTTTAGTAAGAAAGAACCTAGAAGCCGAGAGCAAAATCCACGCCAAGTTTCAATTTGGTTTTGGGGATTTGTTGTTGAGTATGGTGTAGAATTGCATAGATTTAAGCAAATTGCAAAGCACAGTTTGTCCTGAAATGCTTCAAATCTCTGTCACAGCGTGCTGCAATCGATTTGACTGTCTTTACCATGCACTTCACACATAGCCGATTTGTAGCAAAGTTTTCACCCGTCAGCGACAATACCTATTAAACATCAAAACGCGCAAGTTCGAACAATTCTTTGCTAAAGTACCTAGGTACCTACGCAAAACCGAGGGCCTTACAGCACAGTAGGGTACCCTGCAAACGGATGAGATTTCACGGTCCCTCCGGAAGGCGCATGCTCATTAGTGAGGCCTGTCGGCTTTCCCGCATTCAAGAGTAAGAACTATAGGAGACTATAGCCCGTGCGTGCGCTTGGGCTGAAATCGAGTAGGATTTGTAAAGGACTGTGGAGACGCGTGGCGGTCGCGTGGCTTGTTTCCACGCTCGATTATTTGTTTTTACGTGATTTAACATGTTTATTCGGTGTGTTATTGTAGGTTGGAGATTTTGTAGGTAGGTTTTGTGTGATAGTTACTGGGATTTGGTGGTAATAAATAAATAAATAAATAACGCTCACAGGCACATACATTGTAATGATCTCAAGTAAGCCTCAGGATTTTTGTTATGAGAACCATACAACAACGGCACACACATATAACATCCATGACCGAACCGGGATTCGAACCCAGGACTCGTAAAAAATATTAATTTGCCTCCACCAGTAGGCATTATTTTACGTACGCCAGAAAGAGCACGCATGATGTTTTTCTCGTTTAAATGCTTTGTCGTGGGTGGCATGCTAGCCGTGCTGGGCTCGCATGGTGGACTGCGCTTTCCTTCTCCCTCTTACCGTTATTTACCTGTATCCTACATAGTATAGATTACTTTATTCATTATTGATATTGATTAAGTTATCGTGTTATATCCACTACAATGGCGCTGGCGCTACCGTCAATGCACTTCGCCAAACTAATGCACTTGATGAACTTGATGGAATGGGAACTCCGTTTCCTTTTACGCGTGATATGGCGGCGACGGAAGGTGTATCACTATCACCGATTCGCTGTTATATGTCCGTCTTTCGTAAACTTGATGAGACCAGACGCAGCGGCCGGCGGGTGCGTTAGTGCCGATAGGAGACAGGGCTGCGCGTCGTATCTTGGGTCACCATTAAGGAGGACACGTAGAAACGCCCGGAGCAGGAGTGACGATGAATGATAGGATTGATGTGCTTCCTTAAACAACTTTATTTGGGTAAACTACGAATACAATAGGATCGTACGAGAAACTCCAGCCTAGCAACTAGTCTGTTATAATCGTCAATGACCAAAGACAAACTCTCTAAACGTTTTAATGCACAGACAAAATCGTGGCGCGGTTACTCGCCACAGGCCATATAGGCTGATGAATTAAATACATTGCATACCCTTATTTTATTCGAAACATAGGAACATAAAAACCTTTTTCAACTCAGTTATTTATTAACAATCTAAATATAAAATATATCGTGAATTAAATACAGCACCTGTGACTAAACAGAGTGTGCTCTCGCTTAATGCTCTCGTACTAAAATAGGATTAATATCATCGCTGAATAAAGCTGAGGGGTCATAATTTATAGCGTATTTGACTGACGCAGGTGTAGTGCCTGCAAAGATCAAAACTGTTTCGATTTAAGGGTCGTTGCAGGAGATTACTTGAGTTACCATCGTAACGAACGATTCAAAAGGTTCCAAATAATCTGTAGTTTCAACATTAATAGGTAAATATGTACGAGTAATTCCTGGTTCCTGATAGCAACGAGCATGTTAACTACAAAGCGTGGCGATCAATTGTCTCTGCCTACTCCAGTTGAGTTAAGGCTGTCAAGAGCAGTACCGCGATTAGCGCAATACCAAATGTGTTAATAGTTATGGTTCGTACGTAGTCCAATAACGGTTCAATCACCGAATATTTACCGCAATTTCAGCCCTGGATGTAGCACTAATATTCTATGCCAGGACAGCTTTATTCAATTCCACTCGTTCGAATCGAAAATCCGATTATGACAACAACAAAAATTGTAATCTTTTATTTCAATCCGTGAAGTTATGAAGGGGTAGGTCAGAGATATTCTGAAAACTCTGAACATCCACGTTTCACTAGTAGTACCTGAACTCTGTCCAGCAGTGTGACACGTAAACCTAAGTAGGTAAGAACTTAACCATTAGGTACTTTCAGTTTCGGATTACTAGACAATACATAATAATATTTATATGCCGTGAGCATATCTCTGACCTACCCCTTCATAACTTCACGGATTGAAATAAAAGATTACAATTTTTGTTGTTGTCATAATCGGATTTTCGATTCGAACGAGTGGAATTGAATAAAGCTGTCCTGGCATAGAATATTAGTGCTACATCCAGGGCTGAAATTGCGGTAAATATTCGGTGATTGAACCGTTATTGGACTACGTACGAACCATAACTATTAACACATTTGGTATTGCGCTAATCGCGGTACTGCTCTTGACAGCCGCTACAGCCGTTTTGACAGATCACTCAGACGTTAAAGGCTGTCAGTTCAGTTACATAGAGTTCAGCGCGATGCAAAATTCAGCACAGTTGAATAGTAATTGGATTGCAATGTGATTAGAACTGAAATTTGATAAGAATTATAACTTCGATGTTTTAATTTAGCGCAATTGGGCTCCAGCGTAGCTAGCATGCCGCTGTGATACAGCGCTATCACACCTTAGCTCTTTTTCTATTTGCGTGCGAACGAACGAAATAAAAGACGCGATACAGCCATATCACGTGTAGCATACTACGAGTGCAGGTCTTCTACCACAGCTATTCTCATTCGATATTTTAATAAATATTTCGCACGATTCTCACCGCAGCACGGGGAAAATAAAACACAAAGGGCTTGTTAATAATACCTTCGAAAAACTGTTCAGATTTTTTCCCAAGAATTTTATTTCTTTTGTCCTCATTGAAAAGGGAGATACGTGAGTTTTGGCTTGTTTTTTGACCCTAGACAAAAGGGCGGAGAGGGCGAAATGGGTACGACACGTGGCAAAGGACTTACACTGTTATAGGGGATGTTTTTTAGAAAATGGTCCCTAGTGCAATGGCTGTGAGTTGGAATTCGGATGGTAATTAATTGCGGTTCGATTTTAAACACGATTGCTGTACCATTTTGTTGATAAGAAGTGATTTTATTACGATATTGTTATTACTTTTATCTGATAAGGGCAGGTAATCTGTAATTTGGGCGTAAATTACAGTAGGTGCGGTACGCGTATCCGTTCAGACAAACAGGGATTCAACCTCTGAATGAGAGATCATTCCGAGAATTACCTCTTTTTTCACCTTATTTGACTGGACTATATGATATACAGAGATGTTGTGTACAAAAAAAGCTATGCTTGGATGTCATAAAAAATGTATTACGCATTAGACCGCATTTAAAAAATATATAATATACCTCTACCTAAAATCAGCATACCTACATACGAAGCTCATAACTTTTACTATGGCAGCAAACACGTCGACGCAAAAAAATCTGCTGTTCCATACTAAGGATATGTGTAAATCGGACTTGCGTTACGGACCCAAACTGCAGCACCTAGTGAACCTATAATGTATGAGACATCTGACTTTTTTTTGTTCTGACAGGTTTGCTCCTAGGTTTGCTCCCATAGTCAAAGTTATTCAGTTATGGGTGGAGATGATACTCTTCCTTACACTCTGTATCTTTATAACAAAAACTTAAATACGTATACCTACCCACTCAACCCAAATGTATGTGTTGTAGCAAATATTTTATTGGTAGCCTATAGCAAATATTTTACGCGAATTTGTTGAAAGTCCTATGTAGAAAACTGTTAAGTTGAACAACATTCTTATCAGAAATCTGTAATAATATTAAGGATGAAAAAGTCAAGTGTAATACCTATCTACTCAAAAATTATAAGGGTAGAATTTAGAAACATCATTATTTTCAACCCCCCGCTTTGCCATGGATACGTTTGTTAGCATTCAGAGATTTACTCGCTCAAAGCCAGAGGGTGTTCACAGGACTACATTACAGGGGTGATCACAATTACACGCTTGTTACATTGATAATTGATATAAGTAGGTAGGTATTTTTATACGTATCACATTTTTTATTCAGCGAACGCTGTTTTTATTATTTTTTTCTGACAAAAATAAATCTTTATTGTTGCAAGATAAGTACACCAAGTTTTAAAATCTCATACGATTTTAGATTAGGAATAATGTCGCACTAGATAAGATGGCGGAATTCTTTTAGCTAAGTTTGGAAATCTGGGATCCACGAAATTTTAATATAAAAATTACAAGAGTAGCACGGTCAGCTGCTTTTTGTCTTTGATGAAATTTAATTTACAAGTTATGTTACTTGATTGATAAATTCAACGCACCCTAAATCAGCAGGTTTCTAACGCTGGTTGGCAAAACCATGATGATGGTAAGTCAGACAGACTGAAGAAAATAGTATCATATCAAAACAGATTCAGTAGTTTTTGCGTAATGGTCCTACAAAGAAACAGACAAAAAAGGCAAAAATCTGTTATTTGGCGTCACTACACACACATATTGTTACCTTTTTTTTTGTAAATAGGTATCTGTAATGTACCAGACACACTTCTGTTTTACAGTTTAATAATAGCGTAGTATATAGTAGGTACTCTGTGATAATAGTATAGATTAATATTTTAATAAGTCTAAATTAAGCTATAATTCCATCTCTACAGGGTGGGTGTAAGGAAAAGTATAATTTTCTCCTCTCCGGAAAGAAAGCGTCAATTTTCGTCCCACTGCGCTAAACAAAGTTGTCTCTTTCCACTTCCGTCGAGGAGAAAAATAGTATAGTAACCTCGGGCAGTAAATAAGAAAGCCTCAGATCACATGTTTGTTTATTATGTAACTACATGAGATCTGAGACCTTTCTTTCTTTCCTGCCCTCGGTGTGTAATCTACTATATCCTTTAAACCACATGCTCACACATCAAACTGAACAACTTTTACCATGGCAGCAAAGGAGTCAGCTCAAAAAAAAATTTGCTGTTCCATAATGAACTGCAATACCTACTCGACTCAAACGTATGGAACAGCAGATTTTTTGTTTTCTTCTGACAGGTTTACTTCCATAGTAAAAGTTGTTTGGTTTAGTATGTGGTTTAAAGGTTAATAATACTTTTACTTACACCAAGTAAGGTATACTAAAAACAATTCGGACACAAAACATTTTGCATGACCGAGGACTGCAAATAAAAACTAAAAAATCATTTCCCCATTTAAAAAAAAGGTCAGAGAAGTGACAAAAACCCGTGTACAAGTTGACATAACTGACATAGTCATCGGCTAAACCATCAACTTATCAATTATGTTTGATTCATTGACCATCTTGTCATAAGTCGATACTCATAAGTTGGACATCGGGTCTTGTCTCCAAAATATTGTGATATAGATAGTTATCTGGCTAATAATAAGTGGTTAAAAACTTAAATTGTGCTTATGGAACTCACATCTGAAGTTTCGTAGCGGGTTCAATAACTAATGTTGTTTTGTTAACTGAAAGAAATAGAAGTAAGTAGCATTTAAAGCTTTGTGAATAAGCCGTTGGGTAATGTGGGATAATATACTACAACAGCAGGTTATGGACCCCAGCACACACAGTTTCACTGGGTTTGGTTGTAATTTATTCAATAAGTTATATTATGGAAAATACAAAAGATAATAATAATACCAGAAGTTAAATAATAAAAACTCTTATGTGATAAGTTAAGATAAGCCGACTAAGATGAACAATAAACAATCATGTTGCCAGTTACTGGCCACATGATGCAGGCATAGCAAACCTCTAATCATAAAGGACCTACGTGTATAGACTACTTCTTCTTCTTTTAGAGTCAATAGCGTCCTTTAACATTTTTCCAGCGCAGTATTTTGCCATACGGATAGTACTAACGGCTGCGTCCAAAAGCTCCATTCGCGTGCATGTCTGGGCAGGAAGAGACGGATTTGAGATGGGCCAATGTCTGAGGAGCAACACCACATTCACATATGAAATCTGATCAGTCTATAAACGGGAGGTACCTACTTAAAAGGGCCAGATAAAATGTACCCGCAACGTGTTCGAAACGACTTGCTTATTACTATAGAAGAGGCAAATAATTAACGGGATATAGATGTGAGTATAATATTTATATGAAAGATTGGTTTTGGCTTAGAATATGCCACCCCATTTCATCCCATGGGAGTCGATCAAGGCGACTAAGAAATACGTTTCTTATGAACTGTTGTTGTAGACGTTGCTTGCTACAACTGCGCGCTTATAAAATCAAAATCTTTGCACCAACCAATCGATTTGCATCAATTGGAGTGGTTGGGGATCTACCTCCTAGCGGTCCACCCCGGGCAAGGCATCACAAGCTACCAAGTTTGTGGTGGCGGCTGAACGATCCCCCACAGCGGTGTGGTAGGCTCCGCAAGGAGCCACCTGGCTCGCGACCGACCCCCTCCTGCCGTAGTCTGGCGCCAAGCAGCTTGCTGCGTTCCGTCAGTGTGCAGGAGTGCCAGTGTACTTCTGGGTAAGCTCGCTTCATCTTCGACCCCATATTTGTTCTGAGGTCTAGATATAGAGGTCAAGAGCAAACCCATCAATAATAATAAAAAAAAACATCAATTACTGATGCTGATTGTTGCAAAGATTTTGACAACCCCGAACGGGATTATGGTCGTGAATCTGTGTATAGAGCATTCATCAAACTTTTTTTGGACACCCGTCATCGAGAGCGCCATCTACCTGCTTACCTATCAATGAATCGTATGATAATCGATTATGTTTTGTCAACTCTGATTTAAAATGAGATAATTTTTTATTTCATTATCAATAAAGGCTATAATCGTTTCATGATCATCAGGTCGGGTAGACGTGTCATTATAGATTTTTAACTAGATTAAATTCACGCAGTGTTATAAATCGATATTTAAGCTGACTATGTTTCAGTTATTTATTTAAAATAAATAAAAATTACATTAATGGGTACCTAACACAATTTATTAATGATTGTTCATTGTAGATTTAGAATACCATTACTGCTTATAAAAGCCAGTCAAGTACTTAAAAATACGTATGTGTGCAAGTGTGTGCACTAAACCACAGATACAAATAGTCTGCGATTGGGTGTGTCATTAAAAATGCCAGAAGTAAGGAAACTAAGAAAAAAATTCTATAAAGTATACACAAATTCTATTATATTCTAAACCTAAGAGAATGTATGACTAATCTAGGGGAAGCAAAAGGGTACTGCGTGTATATAAGGACCGCTCAAAGTGTACATGCATATTCTCTGTCTACCCTCATGAGGAAAAGCGTGAGTTTATGTATACTGTGAGTATTTATATACAATTATAAGACTACAATTCTCTCTTTGTGTTTAGTCTCTCTCCATCTGATCGAACGGGAAACCACTACACGATCAGATAAACGTATGGCAGTGACTGCAACCTATAGCCAAATTGTGTGGCCAAACCTATCAAACATATTACGACCCACCACCAGCGCAACCAGCAAGCCTCGAATCATCTAATGGCCTCTAATTTTATTGCAAGTCAGACTCAATTAAATGCCAACAACTTGACAGAATAAGGACGACATAATCCCTAAAGAAACACCTGAAGTATAATGACAAAACTTGGAAAAAAAAGACCACAGGGCTGGCCAGTTTTTGCCCCAAAACCGACCCAGTCGTGCACCATTTCACCCCGGAAACAAGAATTGTCACGACCTATTTTTGGACGTGAAGTTTTTGCATGCGGCGCCCCGTTTACATCTGTATTGCCGCTTCTACGACAATATGGATTAGTAACTGTTATACTATACTTTATGCCCAAAATAAGAATGAAAATTCTAAAATGACGTGCATAGAAAAAGACCTAGTTCGCCATAACGAGTATATTTGCCATGTGGTTCCGACTTAAAATGGCCCTTTTCTTCCCGTAGTACGAGGTGACTAAGGGATAAGGGTTTTTTGTGTAGTATTTTTGTAGGTGAGAGGCTATCCCCTGTCACCACTTGACACGTCATTGCACAACTGTGTCTCTGACCACCCCGAAGGGGATTATGGCTTTGAGTTTAAGTATGTACCTTTGTAGTAACTATACTACTATTAATTAACCCAGACAGATGTTTTAAGAGGCGACTAGTACCATCAGACATCGTCAACATCTCTTATGTTGCAGTGTAGTATACTAAACGAGAGGATGATGATGATGAAAGTGTTAGTCTACTGCTCAACGAGAAAGACTGCGCGATCTCATCCAGATCAACACTTACGTATTGTGAGATTTTTATTGAATTAATCATCGAATCTAATAGTTCTAGCGGTAGTATTATAGTAGTTACTCCGTGGTTCTATATAACTAATTCTGTTAGAATTACAATCACTAAAAGACTCACGAAACCATTGACACAGCCAAATGTGAACCCCGACGCCCCGGAGTTTAAAACTGCACGGTACATTTCATGCGCGCATGATTTATTATGCGCGCACGCACAAAAACGGCCTAAATGATCCCAGGCTGCGGTTTCGGTTATACAAATCATTCGTGTATATTTACGTGGTGTTTTGTTTTGCTGCGTTTATAATGAGGATGTCGCATTTTTAAAATAGGTATTTGCTTTATTTATACATATTAGTTAGTTAGTTAGTTATAGCCTATAGAATCCCACTGCAGGGCAAAGGCCTCCTCTCACTAATAAGGGTGAGAGGGAGTGGGCCATACTCCACCACGCGGGCCCAGTGCGTGTTGGTGGAGGCAAGGTAGTGGTCAACTTGCTGTCAGAGAATTTTCAAGCCGCCTCAATAGGCCTCTGACCTGGCTTAACGAATAGTTACAACGCCATCTGACGAAACTATCCGAGACCAACTGCTTAACGTGCCTTCTGAAGCACGGAAACGCTCGAGATAAATACCACTAAACGGTCACCCATCCAAAGACTGACCGGACCTGACGTTGCTTAACTTCGGTGATCGTTTCCAATACCGAAGCTCCACTACGCCAACGAGCGCTCCCATATACATATTAGCAGAGTGCAAAACGTGAAATATCGAGGAGTGTCGACATATCCTTCCCTTATCTTTCAAATTACATGTGCATCCTACATGTTTTGAAAGTTGAAAGAGAAAAGAAAATTAACTTTTTTGTTCTCAAATATTATTTTGGTATTTTTTACAGCGATGAGATTTTCCAGTATCTGTATTACTTTTGTATGACAATTTGACTTTAGTTATGTAATTTATGTATCTACGAAGGTGTAGGTAGAGTCTACGTACCTACATATATCTATTTTAGGCATTTTTACTTGCTTTCTTCAGAATAATTCATGAATTACGTACACCATTTACCTATTAAATAAAAATGTATTCATGAAGTAAAGTATATTTTAACTAAAAAGTAAAAAATCGGATTTCAGTCCAAATATAGAGTTATTTTTTTAAGTTGCTATGAAGACGTCCACAAATTTTTTTAATTATGAGAGTAAATTGTTTTTTTAGAGACTTTTGAATCACTCATTCATAAAAACCAAAACCAAACTGCTTAAATATCTTACCGCATTATTATAATTAACAAAACCACAGTCAATAATGCGGAAAATAATATGAAAGATTTTTGTTTTTAAGGTTAGTTTTATGGTAATCCTATCAAAAAAGAATACTTATTTATACGTTTCCATACCATTTATTATCGTATTGTTAGACTTAAAGCAAAACGGCTCCTGTGGCGCAAGGTGAGATACAGCAAGGTTCCTTATGTAATATTTTTATGGATAAAAGCAATGACGTTTTACAAATAGACGCGTCATACGCGTACCTCAGCGTTGTTACAACAGGGCCTATAGACGCTACTGGAAATGAGAGAATGTATGGATTTGACATTGGTGATCGAAACATTTTGACGTTTGCTTTCTCCACCATACGTCAAGTTCATACATTTTTATGTTGTATAGTGTCGTTAAAGCTAATCTAGGGGCCCAGCACGCTTCAATGTAGTTTTATTGGTAGCTGTGGCGAAGTGTCTGTACATCCTGAAAGAGAACACAGTCGTAAGTTTATTAGGTTATGCATATTTAATGTATGTAACTCTTCAGTTCATCGGCTTTAGATAATGAAACCGGTTCGTATCAATTAAACATATGAATTCGTGCCCTCTAAATTAAAACTCGTCAGTGCTTGTAGTCGTAATTTTATACTATCACGACTATATACCAAGGGGGTAGTCAGAGATATTCTGAAAACCCAAAACATCCACCAAGACTCGTACGCAAATGGGAAGTGAAGGGATGATCTACTCTCCGTGAATAAGATTCTAATCCACAAGTCTTAAAGCAGTTTTAGTAAGATAATAGATACAGGGTGTAATTTAAATACCAAATAGTTATAACGGTGTAATCTTACATAGCAATCCGCATTGGGCACGTGTGATGGACTAACGCCCATACACCCTCCCTGAGGGTAGGCGTACCCTGCAGTGAGACGTTTATAGGCTGTGATGCGTTACATACTTTTGGGTGTTCTTCAGACTATCCAACCGAACAACTTTTAGCATTGGATCAACTTTGAAATCTGGAAACTTTCAAAATTACAATAGCTACTCAGCTCAAATGTATGAAACAGCTGAGATTTTCCGGTGATTTCAAAGTTGGCCCCAAAGTAAAAGTTGTTCAGTTTGATGGTTTGACGCACCTAAAGTAAATAATGCATTTAAGTATAGAGTTGACAGTGCTATAAGAAAAACATAGGACGGCTATTAAACATAACACAACTATAGCGAATTCAATTCCTATAGCTACAAATATCTTGGCAAAACAAAAACTGGTCTCACGTTCATATAGAATCCGCACGACACAGTAGTCGCCATTGAAGAGTAAAAGAGACCCAACCATGCAAGCTGATTACGTAACAGAAAAGGATGGACTGAAGGCACATAACGGGATGACAACTTTTTGGGATCAATTCTCTTCGGCTTTTGTTTCACGTATATTTCTTCGAATCGAATAGAGGTTGTTCCATCGAATTTATATTAGTCAGTTCCTATGTAGGTTTTTTCTCGATTTTCCGTTTATAGGAATATGGATGCGTCACAAAGAACTGGCATTAAAAAGTCGACACGAACAAATAACTGATGCCAAGGTAGCATTTGACGATATGAAAAAAGGACTTGATAACTCTTTTTTAGTTATACTCGTTAATCGGAAGCTACGTTTTACACGGAAATAAAAAATGTACACTACGACGACAACTATTAATTTCAGACCTTGCAGTGCTTATGTACACACGGCAACACATCAAGCTACGCAAAACCAAAATAAGCTGACCGCGCGTAGGTAGAGTAATGTATAACGCCGCGCGGCCCGCTTATATTTGTTTTGCGTAGCTTGATGTGTCGCCGTGTGTACGTCTGAAATATGTAATACCTAACATAACTCTGGTTTTAGTTAGGTAATATACCTAAGTACATAATTATAGTTCGGTAGTTACCATAATTCTGTTAAATGAAAAAAAAACTTTTTTTCTGTGTACCTATTCACGCATTCGATACCTATCTACGTTGCGTTGTTTAGGCAAGTAAACTCAGCGAGATTCTATATACACCCTTTATTTGCGTACACTTTTTGTGTATCCCAATAAATCTGCGTGCTGGATTGTTGGATTACGAAGTCAATCCCCAATCCAAACACAGCAATGCTCTCAAAAACAAACATTTACACAAAGAATTAACAACAGCAGCACACCCTCACAAACTCAAATAATTTCACAGCAAAAATTACGACGCGTAATAAAAATTATCCGCCATCTTGTATTCTGAAGAAAAACCGGCCAAGTTAGAGTCGGACTACCACTTCCAGGGTTCCGTACCACTACGCAATTTAATTGTTTTCTTTGGGATCCCTAACGCGACCTTGACGCACACTTGGCCGTTTTTTATTATTGAAGTTAAACGTTTATGGGAAGGTTTTGAAATTAGGATCCGCAACTTTTTCGTGTAACGGAAGTTCGAAATTTAAATTTGACAGCTGCGGAAGTTTCACTTCTATCGTGTGTCTTTACGACAGGCTGTAGACGCAACAGTGTAGAATTAAAACTACAATCACATATACATCATCGCTTGTATGTTATTACCGTTTTTACGACAGAACAAGAAGAAAAAACTTAGAAGAAGAAGAAAACTTATTTATTATAACAAATAATTTTTCATGATTTTTATGATTTTTCAGCAAATCAGCCATAATAAAACATTTATCTGTGAGAATTTTTACCGGCTTTATTGTCAGGAAAGACAGAAGGACGGACGGACCACGTAGTTTTAGCAATAGGGTTCCGTTTTCACCCTTTGGGTACGGAACCCCAAAATATTGTTGGTGACACATTACTTGCCGCCAAATTATTTTTCTTACATTTATTAGGTTTTTGAACGAGCTCCGATGTTCTACGTATTGATAAGGCTTGGAATTTTCGAAAAAGGAATCCGAGGGACCACCCAACGGAGCCAGACCAGCTGCCGGTTTTGGGGTCTTATTTATTGTTTTAATTAAAACAACATAACTCAAGGTACCTTCGGACGCGCCTATCTGACAGCTCGTAATTCTAATGTTCAGCTTCTGAACGCAATTTTCAAATGCGTCTTCTTTATCTTTTGACGACCCGGATGGTGTAATGGTTACCACGCCGGACTGCCAAACCAGGGTTCTCGGTTCGAATCCCGGTTCGGTCATGGATGTTATTATGTGTGCCGGTTGTGTGGCTCCCATAACAAAAACCCTGAGGCTTACTTGGGATCATTACAATGTATGTGCCTATGAGCGTTATTTATTTATTTTGTTTATTATTTTTATTCTTGAGTTCGACGCGTGCGTGATTGTATGCTAAGGGGAATATGATGCTTTGTATGGACGTGGGGAAAACGGAAAAGTCAGAGGGAAAAGGTTTTAGGAGGTAGCATGCTTCAAACTTTAAGAAATAGGGAGGAACGAGGGTTTTCATTTGCAAAATATGCAATTTTATCTCAACATAACATTACTTACAGAGTTATTTTACGTTTCAGAGTTTCAGTCCGTACTACCCTACACACATTAAATAATTGGTACAACAACAAATTATACGTTTTCTTAGTGTATAGCGCGTGTCACCTTCATATCCTTAGGAGATAAGGAATTTCAAAATATTCCTGTTCAATGTGTTAGGGTAAACAGTTGCATTACTTTAGGGTTGAACTACACCACGTAGCATAGCATCGCATTTTTCCGTCGCTCCATCCTTTTCTGTCACTCAGGAATGTCATTTGCTAGAGCATATAAGATAGACGGAACGGAACAGCACGCCGCGTGCGATCGCGTTGACGAAGTGGAACATGTTGCTTCTATGAAAGGGCAAGTCTATCGATAGAGTTTAAGTCTATGATTTAGATACCTACTTGCTTAGGAAAAGTATATTTGTCTAGAATGAGCCTCACTGTTTTACCGTATTAAACAAAAGGGGCCAAGTTTCATAGCTCATTCATGTGCGTGAGCGCCATAAAAATTATGTATGTGTGCGTGTATATGTATAAGGTTTAGGAGCCCTGGTTCCAATTTTTTGGAAATATTGTTTAATTGTTAAGAAATAAAAAAATACGATTTGGGGCAGCACGATAGGCTCGGTGCAGCCTTAAACCCTGCCTGTTGGGTATGAATAGACCATCAAACAGAACAATAATGGCTGTTCCATATAACATACATACTTACTCGACCCAAATATATGGACACCAGATTCTTTTTTTCTTTGCGATTTCAAACTTGGCTCCATAATGAACGTTGTTCAGTTTGATGGACTGAGTTTACTATTTCAATATACCGGGGGCTGTCCCTTACAACTTTTACTATGGAACCAACATCAAAACCGTGAGAAAAAAAATCTGCTGTCCCATTCATTTGGCTCAAGTACGGTTGCAGTTTTGTATGGAACAGCTGTTATTTTTTCGTAATTTCGATGTTGGTGTCATAGAAAAAGTTGTTCAGTTTGATGGTCTGATCATCCCCTTAAAAAGTGTCAGCAAGGATATTTTCTTTTTGGGTACAGGAAATCAATCGGTTTGATAATTCGTTGAAGTCTTTTGTATGGAAGTTTACAAACTCCTGTAAGTATATAAGACATCAACGAATTTGATAAATCTTTTTTTTCAAAGAGTTTGATTAATTCGGTATGACCATTGAGTTATTAATAACTCAATGGGTATGACAAGGTTTTTTTTTGTTATTTATATTTTTTACGGATAGAAGACATCATTCTAAAAACGTTTCATTTTTTTTTTTTGCAATACATCGAGTTTATCAATACAAAATTTAATTTTTAACTGTATTTTGTAAAAGGCAAAAGTGGTCTCGAAAAAGTCGTTTCAACTCGATGGAGAAAAAACTTTGCTTTATTATAATAAATGAAAATCACCTGCCTTCTCTTTCTAACTCAACTTGAAACTGAAACGGCAACATCTTTCAAATTTTGACAATATACAAAATTTATTTTCCTTAATGGCCAGTTATTTACCAAGGAGTTTGCAGGTCCAATGAGTGACGCCACTCGTTGGACCGAAAAACGACGATATTTTATTTACAATAACTGTAATCCTTTCATTTTAAAATGTCAGACATAGAAAATATTGTTAGTGAGACAATTATCTCGAAATTTGTTTCGATTTAACCCTCCCAAAAAAAACTTGACATAATGACGAATTCGTTGATGTCTTTTGTACGGGACTTTGTAAACTTCCATATAAAAGACATCAACGAGTTATCATAAAATATTTTTGGATAAGGCATAGTTGTTTATGTTAAAAAAAACAAATGCGTTCTACAAGTATCTAGGGCGCTGTGAGATTCAATATTTACCTATTCCTATTCTCATTGGGGATTGCCACAGAACATTATAAGAGGGGAGGGGAAGTGCAAAGTAGGCGTGGAACGTGTCGCCACAGGTTATGCAATGATTTGCATAACACCATAAGGCGCGCGTCGTGGTGCGAGCGAGAGGGCATGAGTAATTGTAGCAGCGTGAGCGGGAAGACAAGTGTCGCCACTTGTCTCCGAAGCAAAAGCGCTACTTTGCATTTCTAACCCCTCTTATAGTGTTCTGTGGGGATTGCTAACAAAATAAATAAAATCAACAAAAAAATATTTTTTAATGGAATATTTTTATTAACAGGCTGTTATATTTTTCACATGAATAATTGTTGCATGTATAAATTGGTAGATGTTATTGCAATTTTAATGTCTTAAATGAAACCAAAAAAAGGAAGACGCGGTACTGTAGCTTACGGCGCGTACCTTGCAAAGTGGACGACCTTTGTTCAATAACTTTCTTTATTAAGTCGCGTCGCTGGTAATTTCCGCCATCGCTAGCTCAGGCAAACTTATCAAACTCAATTTATATTTCCTATGTAAAGCGAGATTCACACGGGTCGATTTTCACCGTGCGGCTAAATGCGATTTGAAGGCGTGAGCATTCATGTTTATGTCAAACAAAGTCCAAATGTAAATCCCGCTTATGGATTCTACAGGTATACAAGATGCCGTGTTAAACTGCTTATATTTCATTAACTTGTTTAATAGTCCAATGTAAATTAATTCGACACTTTTAGGTCGGTTAATTAAAGCTGTTCGTGGCGCGTTCACAGATACACACAAATGCGTTTTTCCTGTCACTGTGTCCCTGTTTGATATAGAAAGAAACACTTTTCATGATGCGTGCAGTGAGACAAAAGCATTACGTAAATGTGTGGCACGCGCCAGCTTTAGTTAACCGACCTGTACATTTATTGATTCACTCATCGTTTGTTGCATTTTCCTATTTTTAGTTTTATCTAAGACCTCATTTTATTCATTGACAGTTTCTATTGTTTTATATATTCTGTGTTCAGGCTATCGTTCGATACATTGTAATATATTACTTGTGTTTTCTACAATTAAGAGCTATTGTTGATTATCATTTAATTTAAAATCTATACAAATAAAGGAACTAACAGTGCGTTTACTTAGCCCGATTAATTATTATACTTAGTTAATGCTTAGAAACTATTTAAAAGATCGTCAAGTACACCATTGATGCACCAAGCAATGACATTAGCGACATTTCAAATTTTCACAGAATATACAAAAAAGTGTAGGCTGTAAAGTTTATACCCGTCGTGTTGTGTGTAAATGCGTTACAATACTTTAAGGCACGTTTCAGACCATCAAACTAAACAACTTTTAATGCGAGACCAACATTGAAATAGCAAAAAAAACAGCAGTTTCTCACATTTTAGTCAGTTCCATTTTCTATGGAAAAATTGATGATTTGTTTGCGATTTCTAAATTAATCCAGTAGTAAATTTTTTAAGTTTTATGGTCTGATGTTGGTATGATACAACCACTTGAGTATGTAATGCATTTAAGTTTACACCCTGTATTGTGTTTCTTATAAGTACAGCCATGAACTTGGACCTACAAAGAGGCCTTACTCCTTTTGAATGCTTCCATAGTAAGACAAATCCGAGAATTGTATCTCTTTCTATCTGGGGTGCTGGTATATTTTATGAACGAGATACAATTCTCTGATTTGTCTTCTCTAGTATGATTCGATGCTGAACTTTAGGTTTTATCGTGAAGGATAGTAGGTAATAAAGTAATAAGGAGAATTAGAATACCTTCATGTATCCAACGAAAATATTTAATATTTTTTATCGTACTTACGTAAAAAAAAAATATATCGGGGTAGGTATAAGTTGAAATTTGCATGTCGTCCACCACAAAACTTTTTTTTTAAATTGTGTTATTTCATTCTAATTTTGTGAATGTTCATTGAACATTTTATTGTACACACAAAATATACAGATGAATACAGTACAGCTGAGCAGGCAAGTACAAAGGCCGAGCTTATTTTAGAAGAGATTTCTGCTAGCAGATCCATTATGTCAGCTCCGAAAGGCTATACTAAAAGAAATACAGTCGAAGAATTTCGAATGCCACTGCAGTCATTGCAAGTACTTCAAATAAAAAAATGCAATAAAAATATTGCGACCTCTCACATTTTTCAAAACGTCCAATCTGACACCTTTTTTGTCCTATCACTCTATTATACTTAATTTATTAATCTATGGAAAAAATTCACATTTAACTATAGCTTAAATTATACTTAGATTCGAAATTAAATATCGATGTTTAATAAATAAATAGTTATATATTAATAAAAAATCATTTTCCATTCACGTATTAGGTTTTGCTGAACTGAAGATGTACTAACAGTTGTGTGTGCTAATCACAATAAAGGCTATGGTAGGACATAAGGGAGTCTATGTACCTAAACATGAATTCCTAGTATGGACATTGGACATGCACATCATAATTATAAGTAACTAGTGTTTTCCCGCGACTTCGTCCGCACAAATTATATACCAGATTTTAAGTCAGATCATAAGCTATCAAACAAAGAAAGTTTCATCAAAATCGGTTCAGTAGTTTTTGCGTGATGTGCGAACAAACAAACAAACTAACAATTTTGTCAATAGATGGCGCTGCACGTTATTTAAATCGCGCTATCGAGTGTTATTTGATTTTATATGAAGTAAACCGCTACTTTTTTGTTCCTCATGATTTTACGGTTTTATAATAGTTAAGATAAATGTATCGAAAAATCCCGGGACATGAGTAAAACAATGTTATTAGTAAAATAAAGGATACTATTATTTTGTATATCGATGGTATGGAAACTATATACATAAAACAGCTAGACGAGATAGATTTTTTCGCTATTTACAGCTTTAAAAGAGTCAATTTAAAACCGTTACCTTTTTTTTTTTTGCTTAAAAAAAATTAATTTATTCTCACGACTATATTTCCCGTGGGTGAAGAGATATTCCGAAACATCAGAACATTCACGTTTCACAAGAAATACCGAAACTCTGTCCAGTGTGACTGGTAGTGAACCCGTTCGTTCCATTGTAATGGACAAATATTTCAAATAGGCAATAATTACACACTTACACATATAAATGCAATACCGAATATTAATTTGAAAAAGTCCTGAGATATCCATACTATGGTTTCAGTGAAAACATTTCAAGTTTAGGTAGACGTGCTCCCGTATTGCCGACAATGCTGCAACTACCAACTATTTAAGAGGGTACCGAGCCTCCAGTGCTGTCCTCAATCGTATTTTTTTATTTCTAGGCAATTGAACATTTTTTTAAATAGAAAAATGTGTAATTTTGTTGGTTTTTAATTTGAACATTACGGATTATTAATTCTTAGTTGTACGTAATGATCAGATAAATCAAAAGTCAGCAGTAACTACAATGTGAAATTTTTTCAACTATTATTCATTATAAACATGATACAGCCATGTTGTGCTATTTCGAATCAAATTAACGTGAAAAAGTGTCATTTTTGTTTTTTGGAGATGCATTTATTGTTAATAAATTAAAAAAACGATTTACGGCAGCACTGGAGGATCGGTGCCCCCTTTAGCAAGTAGCTGTGCCAGGGTTCATATGCAGAATTTCAGGATAAAAGAACATGTCAAATTAAGATAATATGTAAATATGTCATTAAAATAATAATTATCAAGAAATATAAACAATTTTACAGCTGAAGACTATTTTTTAGGGGTGAAAGAAAACTGAAACTCGTATAGAACCTTGGCATTCATAATTTAGTTGTTGACTAAGGCTGGCTTGCACCAACAAGTATTTAGGCTTAAACATGTTTAAATATGATGCTGTCACTGTCATTTGTATGAGCATTGTGAGTGACAGAAATATCACTATCACTAAATACGTTTAAGCCTAAAAACTTGTTGGTGCAAGCTGAATGTTAAATGAACCAGCTAGTGTACGAGAACCATAAATAGAGCCTCACGCACAATTGTAAAAGATCCTTTAGAAACTCCGTTATAAAATGGACGGATGTTCAGCATTCTCAATTTAATGTATTTAATATCATAATAAAAATTTAATTTTCGTTTGATTCCAACAATGTAAAGTCCACTAAATTTAATTGTAGGCCTCCTTGGAACCTTATCACAATCACCTGTATTATAACATCATTAAGCTTTTGTGAAACACTACTGCAAATATTTTACTTTGACAAGGTTCCAACCAAGGTGGGTAGGTATACATTTCAAATTGTTTGACTGTAACATTGCAAATCAAGCGTCATATTTGTAATCAATAATTTACATTTTTCCCTTGAAATTCTGTCAAGCATGTGTTCACCATGGTAAAGTTGACGTATCGAATACTATCCCTGGTACAAATAAACGTGGCATAAAACGTTATACCAAGAATAAACTAAGAATATCTATGATAAGAGCAGTTACGCCGACGTTATACTAGGTTTAAATTATTCCGGGTTTATTAGTACAAAGGTATGTGTATACCAACTATGGTAATAATTGTGTGCCGTGTGTTGTCAGGGTTGGAATAGCACCAATCCAGACCGGTTTCGTAAGTGGCTTCTGATTCCCTTCGGAATCCTCAAATTATTTTATGGCCACACCGTTTGGTAACGTTTGAAAAATTATGACGATGATAACAGAAAACAACGCGCGCTTTTTCGTTTCCTTTTTTCTGGTCAAAAACATAGCAGCTGACCATAAAAAACGGCTTATTTTTCTATACTTTCCACCAAGCATAAGATCATCCAATTTCTCAAATAATTTGTTTCTTTTTGTTTCTGCTGAAGTGACATTTATTATTTAGAGTTGGTGTACAAAAAACCATCAGAAATTTAAGAAGAATACTGCCTAAAAAGAATTTTGCAAATTTTTGATAGAAAACAATCAATTTCGTTGACGCATTCGATACGTTTACGCTTCTGTAGAACACATTCAAACGACAGAATTTGTAAAGAACAATTAGTTATTTTACGAAACTGTACACATAATTTAATATTACCTTCGGGTTACAAGTGGGTTTTCTTCTAAATTATATTACATGTGCACAACCAGGGTTCTAATTGATCACTAAATCACCACATTCGTCCTCGTACCTATCATTTTTGTATCGTCGGCGTCGTTGCGAATTCAAAATTTCCTTTTAAAATTGAAGCGTAATCGGCAACCCTATAGTATGGAGTATCAGCATGCCATAGTTATGAAGTGAAAAAAGGACTAAACATTGCTTAAAAACAACATGCAAATGAGGTGATAGTGCAGACAAGAAAGTATAGGGAGGAAATAGAAATGTCAAATAATGGAATTTTTCCACAACAGTTGCATGCTGGTACTTAATGTCACAGGGTTACCAACTTATCTCCCAGTCACTAACCATTCACTAAGGTTTTTTCATCCCCTTAAATCTTCATGCCTAGTATTTTTATAGCTCGTAGGACTTGTAATTTTGACAAAAACTACACAGAGGACATTTTAAATCCGCAACGACATTATTCACCATTTCACAGATCAGAATTACTTCACTTGAGTAAAACTCACACAAGTAGTCTATAAAGTCACTCGAATCAACGATGCACTTTTAGCACAGGTGTATTTTAAAGCGCTCATAAAGCGCAAAACTGTGGCTATGGACAGTCCATTGAGTTTGGACTCGGTGGACCCCCCATCACACTGTATGGGGGGCTGTGCGGCGGCAGCGACTGGATGGACCCCATGGGCCCGTGGTACATGTCCATCTCCAGCGACGCGTCCGGCGAACACTTGTCCACCATTTTGTTCTCCTGCTTGGTCACCATACGCCGCCACTTCGCACGCGCGTTCTGGAACCACACCTGCGAACAAACAAAACGATACATTCGACGTCTGAAGGAACAATGCGGGGAATAATCGCCAGCAAAAAGAAAAAGTTGAATCGCCAAGATTCGCTCAGCAAAAAGACTAAATAAAAGCTCAGCGCCAAGTCAGCAGTCTCCGAATGACTCCATGAATATGCAGTCGTGATTCGGTGTAATTAGCTTCCGCACGGCTCGCTCTGGATGCGGAAGCTCGAATCGTTTCTTTAGCACATTTCTGCGTCTCCGTTTTTGTGGGGCACGTGAGAGCGTTCCGCGGATTTGCCGTTGTGGGTTGCGTTCCGAAGTGCAGATTTTATCTGTAATTAGTGAGATTACCCCGCTGGGCGCCGCGGCCGCGCAGCCGCGGAGCGTGACGGCCGCTGTCGCCGCGCCGCGCTGCCCGACCGCCGCTCGCTCCGCGTCCAACAGCCAGCGGCCAGCAATGCGCATACGCAACATACCTTCGCGTTGTTCTCCGCCGTACCAATTACATGCACGCGCTAAAATTTGTGCATTCTGCGGAGGGAATCGCAAACATTATAATAAATTAAGCAGCATTTAAAACACAATTAAGTAGGTTCAACTCGGAATGATTGTGATTCCGACGTTCGTGCTGCAGGATTTCTTGCCTACAATAAAATTACTTCTAAATTATTTACATTTCGTATCTAAATAAAGGCGAAGACAAAGAATCGAATTGTAAATTCTATTCATCTGTCAGAGATTCAATAATAGCGTCCCGGCGGCGGCGGCGGCCAGCGCGGGCAATATTCGAAGATTCAAACGTGGAACGTTCCCACGGCGCGCGAATCTCATGGCCAATCACGCGCGGCGATTCGCTGGCCCCGCCCCCCGCGTCATGGCCGCTGCGGATGTTGCCTAATGCCAAATTTAGACGAGCGTTTCTTTCTCAGCCGCCACTCGAGAGTATCTTAGCCATTGATAGAGAAATGAGAGCACGCTCGCTTTTTGATTTCCGACCACATGTATTGTAACATTCATTCAGTTACTTAATTTTTAAAAAGATCAAAGATTTTCGTGACTAATTACCGCGCACCGCCCGCTACTGTCAGAAAGATCATAAATTCATAAGATGTGAAGTGATACGATAGCGTCAGTCGGCGATGGGTGAGAAATGGGAGAAAAGCGCGGGAGACGACGCGACGTGAGCGCAGGATTGATGGTCCCACGTCCACACATGTCTGCGAGATAAGGGGCATGGACCACGGTGGTCCACTACTAAATGTTTTCGGTTACGTTATGAATGACAAGGTACTGGTTTTAGTCCATTCAGTGTTACAAATGCTTCAACATACGGTGCTTGTACCGTTAGATTTATTTTAAGATTAATACTTAGTCAGCTTCCTTTTGGTGACGCAATGTTTTTTATGTGGTTTTTATATCGAGTTTTTGTTTTCGTAGATAATCAGAAGTGATCAGCTGTGATCAATTCTGTATCACAATTTGAGTCAAATGTATTTACTTCGATAAGTTTCATTTTAAATTGACATCTTCAATAATCTCTACAATGTTGGTCAGTGAACATTTCCTTCTTGCTAATCTGCTGACAATTGATGGGACTCTGCTCAGATTGCAGAACTTTAAGAACCAAGGGAATAAGCAACCTGTAGAAAGCAAGTAAGACAAGAGGGCATCACCGAATTAGGCGAAAACTATTTGAAAACAACAAAATATATTACATAATTGTTTTCAAATAATATAAGGAATCACGAAAATCTAAACTGAACAGATTAGTTTGCTGCCCACTTATAATTAGTTATATATCAATATTAAACATCTACTCATTAGAGGTTTAGGTATATACGTTTTACAATAAATTAGTCACTAACAAAATGTTTACGTTTAAACATGTTTATAGATTGGCATCTACAAAAATATAACCCTCCTTCTGTCGCAGTCGGGTAAAAAGCCTCAGATCACATGTCTGTTGACCTCGTCTTCGCATCAGTCAACAATTACATGAGGTCTGAGTCCTTTCTCACTTTTCTGCCCTCTGTGTGTAATCCACTATATCGATACCAGTAGTAGGTTACCGCTTAAACATTCATATTATAATTGCAAAATACTAACCAAATATTATAAAACAAGCAATTATTTTCTTAAAATTGATGCCCGAAGTTTAGATTACAAATCATTATATAATTAATTTATCTAACAAGCCGTGTATATTACACGTCTATGGAAGCAACTGCTCATTATGGTTCAAGCTATCCATTACAGATTTAACAATGAGAAAAATTGTGAAACTAATATTATTTTTCATTGTGAATCGTTGGAAAAATATTTTAGATTTTTTGCAGTAGGCATACGGCGGTTTTTTATGTCGGTGATTGGAAGGAGCGGGTTTGTCTTTAAAATGTTTTTTAAAGTGGCAGTGGTGGCAGTGAAGTTAGTTAGTCTGCAAAGGTCTAAGCGGGATGTGAGCGGGATTTGAGCAGGTGTGAGCGGGTACGAGGGGGTGTTAAGCGGAGCTCATCAAAATTCAGAATGTTTACTTAAATGGGTAACATATATTATGGGATGCTTCTGACCTTCAAACTAACAACTTTCATTACGGCCTACATTAAATTCGCGAAAAAAATCAATTGTTCCATAGAAAATGTAACGCATTCAAGTTTACACCCTGTATATTGATAGAGTTAGTCCAAGCACTGAAAATTCCATATTTTTATAAATTAGGTAGGGGAGACTGGGGCTTGTTGTAACAGTTTTTGGGAAAATGCTTGTATTTTCAAATTCATGAATATTTTTAGAATTTTGAATTAGTGTGTGTGTTGAGTAACTATTTGAGCACTATATTCAGATAACAAACCATTTAAAATCCTTTCCTATCCTCCATGAGAGACCATTTAACAAAAAATGGGAGGTGTTACAATTTGCCCCTTCTTTGGGGTAAGTTGTAACAGGCTCGGGGCAGGTTGTAACAATGAGAAACCTTCATTATTTTCGATTAAATGTACGTTTATATTTATTAACTAAACAGTATTACAAACATTTTTAATAGTAGTTAAATTTAAACAGTTTAATCCACGTGTCTATAAGTGTACTTCTAATAATCAACAACAGCATTTCTTCATGTAACATACCTGAATAAAATAGCTAAATAATCATTATTGTGAATAGATAACACCAAATTTTGATTAAAGCCTTTGCTTCATTGCTACACTTCCATTCTCTTTTACTTTCTTTTCTCTTTTTTCTGGTTTTTCTCTACAAAATATTTTTTTTGGTATGTCAGTTAACACAAGATAGCGTTTTTCTTATCATAGAGGATGAAAAAATAGTTTTAATGGTTATCTTTGGATTTAGAAGGCAGGTAGATTCTATGTTGACTTTATTTGGGCGTTTGAAGGACCAGGAGGAGGATTCAGTAGCTTTAATTGTGCACTTATTAATAGTTAAAGACTCACTTATATAGTTTTGAGGGTTATTTTGAGCAATTTCGTGTTTTCACGATGTAACGCCAAATCATTTATGATTTCGTTTGTTTCTGTT
Source organism: Agonopterix heracliana (assembly GCA_963693445.1). Lineage (NCBI taxonomy): Eukaryota > Metazoa > Arthropoda > Insecta > Lepidoptera > Depressariidae > Agonopterix > Agonopterix heracliana. The sequence goes on from OY856307.1 coordinate 1,516,647, forward strand.
GAATTTGGAAGATTATTGAGATAGCGAGGACCCATTTTGTTATGTTACAACTTGCCCCGAAAATTTGTTACTACATACCCCGCTGACTCATATTTTCATAATGTCAAAATTTAGAAAAAACTACTAACCTATGGAAGAAAAAGAAAGCATAAATTAAAAGCTAGACATATTCTTATTCTATTAGGTAAAAAACAATCAAGTATTTATTAAATCTAGAATATGAAAATCAAAATTTACTTGTGTCATTTTTTTTATAATACCTGCCCGAAATTGACCATGGGTTCACAACCTCTCATTGCGCTGTCCTATAGGGAACTATCATTACTTACATAATGCCTCATGTTATAAGATGAACTTTCACCCTACACATGAATCAAAAATGTTAAAAATTCGCGTTGAAAATTGACTGTTACTTCTTACCCCCGTTACAACAAGCCCCAGTCTCCCCTATATCACCTAATAATATAAAGGCTTCCGCACATTGCCGCGATATTATCGAGCGATATGTCACGCATGCGCAGCACCACTAAATCGATTGCGTCGGAACAAAATAGCAGCGATATTATCGCTCGATAATATCGCGGCAGTGTGTAGGATCGCGCGCGTCCCCATACAAAATGTACTGGAAACAATTATCGCAAAATCGCAGCGATATTATCGCTCGATAAAATCGCTGCAATGAGCGGAGGCCTTAAATCTATAATAATGATTTTACTAGACTTAAATCAATATGTTAAAGTACTGTTTGATTTATTGAAACTAATAAAAAAAAAGACCGTCTTTTGCAACATGTTCATTCACATTTAATATTATTTAAATGTGCAAATAAATATATTTGTGTTACATTTTTAATGGGTAGGTACTTATGTATAATGTGGTTTTAACTTTTATAAATCATAACTGTAATAGGTAATACTGACGAAAATATTTCAATAACTGCAGCACGCCACCTACATACGAATCATATTTTCAATACTAACTAAGGAATTGAGTCACGTTGCAGGGTTTGCCTCGAACACCTTGTCTCTCGACTCAGCCTGCCACGAGGCTCCAAAATCCTTACTCAAAAACAATCCTCGAGATTGGATAGACACTCCCTCAAACTACTTGACACTGGCGAAATCTAACAAGGAAACGCCATTAAATAAAAATAGAATAGAATAGAACTAAGGATTTAAAGTCAATGACAATTTTTTATTTAAACACGATATCTGTATTAATCGCTTTACCTGTGGTTTGTCAGTTTGCTAAGATTAATTTAAGATTTGTCTGAAAATCTTTGAACCATTGCAACTTTGAAACATTTTCACGAAAATCTGAAAAATCTCAGAGATCCGTTTCTAGATAGTATTTAGTAAATTCCATTGAATGTAATTGATTTTATATTATTATCCAAAATACAGGGTGTAAAATTAAATGCTTTACAATATGAACGGAGCGCTTCAGACCATCAAGCTGATTTCGTTTGTATGGAGTGCTCTAGCCTCTTAACAAGACTGAGTCGTAATTAGGAGGGAGAGTATTAAGACCAAAGGTACTCTGAAAAGAACAAATTTCATAAAGGCCGAGCACTTCAAGTACGGATTTTACTTTCACCTTTTACCTGTCTAAATGCCTCGGCTTTTAGACAAACAATATTTGGTCCTTTAAAGAAACCAGCATGCTTTCGAGGCTAGAGGGAATTTCCTTTTAACAACGGCAATATTTGGGTTCATAAATAATTTCACAAATAATTTAGAGTTATCGCTGAAATATATGACTTGCACCAACGCATGCTATTCTTGCGACGTCTATACTCTGAAGAAACATTCCATAGCAATGGTCGTGTCATTTGTTATCCCGTCTGTACCTCGGTTTATCCTATTAAAAACGACCTGTCTGATCATAACGATACGTCTCAATTTGCCTTGACAACTTTACTCGGTAGCTATTGAGTCATTTTTCAGCAACATTCGAGTTTCGCTCGCGCTATTTTAATTAATATAAAGAAAACTGTGATTAATTACTTTTGCTTTAGAGTTGTTTTTTGATGAGAAATGAGCTTGAGACAAAGGTCGGTTTAATTGACAATTAGTACGAAGTGAAATATTAGATAATGATTTTTTTTTATAAAATAAAATAGGTAATATGAAATGTTGTAGTAAACAATGTTATAGTGACAAATTGGTAACGGGACGTGTTTAGTGTTCTTAAATATACTGTAGCTTTTGACGCTGGTTATAAATCTACATATTTGAAATTATTGTGTTTGTGTTGTGATATTTGGGTAAAATCAAGAACATATAATTTGTATTAATTTATTTGTTAATGGCAAATGTAAACCTATATCTAACCAACTAACTACCAAACTAATACAAAAAATACAAAAAAATACAAAAATATTTATTTCAATGAGCACTTTAACTTAGGTACATTTAGTTCATATACAACAAAGGATAGATATTGCACATTGACATCACAGTATTTCAGAAAGATTTACAATTATCCCCCACACTAGGCTAAGCCTGGCAAGATGTGATGGGTAAAACATTTGCGAGTTATCATGTAGTAATACAGTGAGCGGTACAGTTATCAACAAGAACAAAAACAAATTAAAAAGATTGAATAAGTAAAGACGAAAAGAATGGTGAAGTAGGTTAGCTATTAGGTTCTAGGTACTTAAATTAATTGTGGCTTTAACATTACATATTATATATGGGTATTATTGGGTATTTTACAAATTATGGCTCTTATTAATGTGTGTGGGGGTGTGTGGGGGGGTGTGTGTGTGTGTATGTGTGGGTTTAGAGTTTACTGCAACACTCTTATGAACTCCTCTGTATCTTTGTACGACCAGGAAGTCAGAGCTGTACTGATTTTGAATTTTGCTTCTCGAACACTAGACTCTTTAAAGCAACAAATTTTTACCAGCCTGTTGTATATGAAAGGACCAAGAAAGTATTCAAATCGCTGTGCGAAGGTAGTTTGAGTGCGCGCCGAGGCTGTTTTGAAAACCCGTTTCTCCAGCATTTTCGGATAGTCTGATGAGTTGAGTACAATCCTGTGCATTCTCAGAGCCAGTTTCAATATAAAGCTGCGTCTAACGCTCAATAAGCCAGTTTCTTCAAAGAGGCAATGGGTGGGATACCTGTAGTGCTTCTTCAACATCACTTTGAGGACCGAACGCTGAGCTCTTTCCAATTTAATGATGCTTGAGGTTGTGGCACCGCCCCAAGCGATGATGCAGTATGATATAAGCGGTTGGCATAATGCCTTGTACACGGACAGGAGAAGACTCTTCGACGCCGCTTCGCGGAGCAGTCGCATGGAGTACATTAGTCTTCTCACCCTCCCAGACATTACATCCACATGGGCACTGAACGAGAGTTTGTCATCAATGATAACTCCAAGGTATCTTATTTTGCTAGATCTGTCAATCACGCCGCAACTGCAGCCCTGTACTGACTGTGGGGGCTGTATGCAACTGTGGATTTTCAATGTAGGTATTAGTCTGGGGGCAGAAGCTGCAGTTTTGTGAAAACACAGAAACGTTGACTTTGACAGATTAAGAGCCAGCAAATTGTCAGAGAGCCATTTCTCCACCCGGGCCATTCCGTTTTCTGCTATGGCTGTTACTTCGTCCCATGTCGAACCGTGAAACAAGATGGCTGTGTCGTCCGCATAACAGATCGTTTGCGCATTTGTGAGGGGCAAAGTAACAACGTCATTCATGTAGATCAGGAACAGCGATGGTCCCAGGATACTTCCCTGAGGAACACCGAAAGAGACTGTACTGGAGTCGCTAGCATAGCCATTTAGCTTAACACACTGCCTCCTACCTGTGAGATAACTTCGGAACCAGTCCAAGGCTATTCCTCGAATTCCTAGACACTCAAGTTTTCTCAGAAGTATAGGTATGGAAACAGTGTCGAAAGCCTTAGCCAGGTCCAGAAAAACTCCCATGCACACTTGACCCTTGTCCAGGTGTCCCGCAACAAAGTTTGACAATTGTGTGACAGCGTCCTCAGTCGATCGGCCCCTGCGGAAACCGTACTGGAACTCAGAAAGAATGTTGTTAGACTCAATGAATGATGTCAAACGTCTGTTCACCAGTTTCTCAAGGATTTTTGAGAAGGCATTCAGAAGCGAGATGGGACGATAGTTACTAGGCACATCTCTGTCACTTTTAAAGTAAACAACAAAACGAGAACATTTTTTTGGAACTCCCATAGAAAATAGATCGGCTGATCCACACGTTTGTAGGTATAAGAGGTTCCTAAAATTTTCTAGTTTTTTGATCCATGTTCCTAAGGGAAAGTTGTTTAGTTTCGTTATTACATTTTTATTTATTAAATATAGTGGTGTATAATATTATGTACCTATTCTATATCGTTGTCTAGCCTGGGTTAGATTCTGGTACTTTCAATGGGACTATAAATATAATCTGTGTAACATTGTCACACTGTGCTGACGGTTTTTCCAGGGGATGATTAGACCATCAAACCGAACAACTTTCTCTATGGGACTAACATCAAAACCACGAAAAAAATATTGTCCCATACATTTGAGGTGAGTAGGTTATCGGTTTTTTATGAAACTGCTGGTTTTTTGGCGACTTCGAGTACGGTTAAAAAGTTATACAGTTTGATGTTCTGAACTTCCTCTTAAAAAACCATTGGTGTTAATATGTTGACGGTTTTTAGGTTTGTTTTTCTTAATAGAAAGGACCCTATTTTTATAATAAAGAGGTTTTACCTGTTTGCCTAGGTTTGCCTACATGATATTATTGATATTTAACTAAAATATCAAGTGTGTTTGTATAGCCTCTAGGTCAAATACCCCAGCAGTGTATTTATATCGAGTAAGACATAAGACAGTTGTCCTATTTATCATGATACAATCTTGAGTCGAATGGAAGACAATGACAGAATCCATTTGAATAGTGTCGTCAGACTACTTGTGTTTATCTAGACCGCTATAAATTTGGTTTCAATGTGTAACGTAATAACTAATATGGCAAGTTCGTACTATTTTAATTTCTATTATGTCACCATCATCTACAGCAGTGGTTCTTAACCTTTTAGTGATGGGGGCCATTTGAAAAAAAAATTGTCTTGCTACAGACCACCAACAGTTTGGAGGTAATACAATTTATTACTAGGAAGAAACTTTTTAAGGGTGTATTCAGATGATGAAACTTTTCCTGAGGAGCATTTTTCTGAGGAGGATTTTTGTCTAATAATATATTTGATATTTGAGCTGACTGAACTGATCAAACAACTCTTTGTTTAACTTATCAATTAAGAATAATTTTACTTCCTTTCTAAGTTCGTATAACCTCAATAGCATGTTTTCTTTGGAAAACCATTGGATGGATTCTTAATAATTAAAGCTGCAAGACCACAGGTAGAACGAGCATAGCGCTTCATTGCAGGTCGTCGGTTCGTTATCATTTAATTAATAATTGTGTGATGACTTCACGGACCACTTCGGTTGGTCGCAGGGACCACCAGTGGTCCGCGGACCAATGGTTAAGAACCACTGATCTACAGGGTTCATCTTTACATTTAGGCCGAGTGCCGAGTATGGTTGCCGTTTTGAATGGAACAACCGATTTTTTTCGCGATTTTTTTATCCCATAGAGAAAGTCGTTTAATTTGATGGTCTGATCATCCCCTTAAAACCGTCAGCGTAATAAGTGACCTTGTATTAATAGGACGTCTTTCTACAGGGCACAGGCCTGCCCTCAAGGTGTACGGGCGTTAGTCACAACGAGTGCCCAATGCGGATTTGTAGACTTCACATACATACACATCAGAATTTCTTCTTCTGCGTAGGCAGATTTCCTCATGTTGTTTTTCTTTACTTCAAGAGAATAGTCGGTATTTCATAGATAAGTAGGCGCCATGGCCAGAAACTCATTTCAGTTTTGTATGGAAGAGCTAGAGAAGCTGTAGAAGGTTGGTTAGTTTTATGTAGGTACAGAGTTCTTAGTTTAAATAGATTCCCCCTATCCCCTAAACCCCCACTGGATAAGTGCCTGAGTTTTTCGTGCTCTATGATTATAACATTATCTATGACACAAAAACTCTTACTAGAGCTAATATAAACAGTACCTAACCCTTAATTCCGCACGCCATTTTCAATTTCCACATTACCTCATTCGAGTAGAGATATTAATCTAAACCGCCACATTACAAACAACGAAATAAACATAAAACAACAAGTAACAAGACATCTCAATCCCTTCATACCTCATTAGGCTAACAACTGAAATGATACCTCGCAAATTGCGCACACGCATCGGCCTAGAACAAACGAGGGCGAATCATTCATATGTGCCCACTGAATGATTACCACCATTTCTAACCCCGTCACAGGTAATTGACCACTGGCCAATTACTAGCTGTTAGACAGCGACTACCTAACCTATGGACTTCCAAATTAATGTCTTACGTAATTATTAATTGATTAATAAGTAGGTGTGGGAGGAATGACACAGTGCGATCTGAACCTCGAATAAGTAGGTTTCGTAACGTAAAATTATAGAATGAGTGAACATTTTCGTTCTAGAATAGAATAGAAATAGTGATAGAATACATTTAAGAAAGCGTGACATGATATTTGCAATATAACTTGTTACGTAGTAGGTTTCGACGCGCATATGGGCACATTCGCATACATCAAAACTTAAAGATTTTTACAAACATTTTATAAAGCATGTAACAACAGACCCTAGTAATATTTAATGGGGATTGGACCATCAAACTGAACAACTGTCACTATGGAGCCATCATCGAAATAAAATAAAAATATCTGCTGGTCCTTACATTGGAATAGAGTCGGTACCTACTACAGTTTTGTTTGAAACGGCACATTTTTTAAATTATAGTGAAATTTATACAGTTTGATGTATAACTTTTGTCTACACCACCCCATTAATATCACAAGGTTGTTTTGTTACACCCCATATAAAATAAAAATTTATATTAGAAACGTTTGCTTATTCAATTTTCGTTTTTCTGTTTATGACTGATGTTCGGATACATAAACAAAAAAGAAGTCTAGAGAGTAGGACAGTCCATGCTCTTGCAAGAGGGAGGATGTCACTGATATTCTGCTTGGTTTCAGTTGGTGTGAGTAATTGACCAGTAGCTTAGTTATTAGCCATATGTGACTTACACTCAGTTGCAGAAACGCTCATTAAAGTTAATCCGCCATTAAATCTCTTGCTGTCACTTTTTTTCTTGTTGACGTAGTAAAAGCTAGCAAGAGATTTAATGGAGGATATATTTAATGAGCGTTTCTGCAACTGCGTGTTATTACATATTAGGATAGGAGTTAGGAGACTATGCGAAGAGGAGTTGATGTTGACATTTCAGTAAGTGGCCAGTTAACGGGAGAGCGTATTAAATTAGGAGGTTTTAGAGTCGTACGGAAAGACCCGAGAATCTAAATTATTCCATTTTCCTTCCCAAGATAGTAAATAGGGAATCCTCAAAAGGGGAAAAATTTGAATAGAAAACAATATTCCAAAATGCGATCCTGAATATCTGCCCATTAGCAAAGCAAATTGATAAGAAGGTAATACGCTGCGAACGCTGAAGGCACTACGCACAAACTACGTTTTAAAATGCTCATAAGAAACAAATTTAGTAATCCGACCATAAAAATAGTAGAGCTAACATTTAAAACGGCATTTCCTGATTGTAATGAAAAAGTGAAATGACATTTGCGTGTTCCGTTCACATTGCTCCTGAACAAAAAGCATTAAAGTTCTTATTAATACTTGCCACTACAGACTAATAAAATGCACCAAGACTTATTTCATCGCAATTTTATTTCAAAACAAAAATATTCTCATAAATTTCTGTCTTTAGACACGCACTGTTTAATTACTCAAAGATTTAAGTAAACATACCTACTCTCGAACCGTAAAAAGCTACCGGTAAATAAGCATGAAGGGCTCCCCAAAAAGAGACCCTAATAAATGTCCAACGGACACGATCAAAGGCGCTCAAATATTCCAAGTATGTAAATAAAAACAGAGATGTGATTAATAGTAGCGTTTTCTTTAAATAAATAATATTTGAATAAATTAGGAGGGAGGCACGTCCGTTCGCTACGAGTTCGCGCCACAAAGTGACAAATGGTCGCCTTTTGAACGTACGGCGGAAATTATCTGCTCAACCGAGCGTCGCGCGACGAGCCCCGTACTAATTACTAGTGCGTTTGATTGTGATCTTCACACTCACACACAAAGCACACTCAACCCTATCCTCTGTCACTGAAGACCTATTTCATCTTATTCTACAATATTTATTATTGTCACGAAAAGTACTTAGAAAGTAAAATTATATGTGGCCAAATGTCGAGGTGTGACCATCCGGTACTAATTGCAGAGGTTGGTGTGTATTATACGTTGGTAGGGTTATTTGTGTGCCGTTCTGGCATGTTTATAGTGTTTGAAATCAAGGCATGAAAACGATCTAAATATAGAATCAAACTCGGAGATTTGACGCAATACAAATGGAGAGTGCGAAACGAAACACCGTGAAAACCTTGATATTCATATGGGAGAAAAAAAGAAAAATATTTTAGGCGGCGAAATTAATAGATCGATTAAACCGGTAGCCTTTGCCGACTATAAATTGACACAATAACCGAGAACAAGGAAAGGCACTTTTTCAATCGACTAATTACTTCGCTACTTGAACTGCGGCCATTTTTCAGAGGTTTAAAAAGAGAAAAAAGAAAAGAAAGAAACGGGGCCGAGTGACAAATCACGTAATTGCGGACGCACCGAGAGAAATATGGCTCGGTTTGTTCTAAATGTGCGCGCGCAGGGTTTGGGTGACACTCTGCCTATATATTACGGAAAGGCGCCCTAGTAGGGATGCCACTTACGTTTTAAAGGCATAAATTAAGCACAGTGTCGAACGAAGAAATCCGACACAAGAGACAGTACGGGCGATAGCATCTAAACTATAATAAGATGATGAAGTGTCAAAGTTATGGCATAAGACGATCCCCATGAAGATGAGAGAGAATAATAAGCCATAAGCCATGAACCATAAGCCGCTACGATAGTAGTGTGTATGGGTGGTAGATCAGATAGTGTTCAAACTAATGGCAGATTATTTTCAAACCCAATGCCTAGTAACGTGGCTTAGCGATTGAAGCAATATTTTTTTTTCTTGTGGTATTAATCTAATTAATTTCAGTAACTTAACTATTTATACAAGCTATTTCTATTTATTGATATCATTACCATCCTTTTAAACTAAGAGTCTACCCATCAAACTGAACAACTCTTACTATGGGAGCAAACCGATCGGAGTAAAAAAAAAATTCCTGTTCCATAATAGTAAACTGCAGTGCCTACTCGACATAAAGTATGCAATAGCTGATTTTTTTTTCGCTTATTGGCATTGGTATTTCTCAATTCAATTTCCACCAATTTTAACTAAAACATAGTTGCAAATCACTTCCACATACAGACAGCTTCAGAATTAAATGGACATTGCAAGAAAATTATTTGGATCTAATTTTTTGTTGACTGGTAAATTAGCAATTTTATTTAGTACCTTATTTGTTAGGTACTACAATTATTAATTTGAATTGAAATATAATTTGAAATTAAAATAAAAGTAACGGTGCGTGAGAGGCAGCCCTAACTAACGGGTGACAAGTCAAGTCAGTATATTACAGTGAGGCCGCGGCAATTAGATGCACACTGCAAACGCACCTGTTCTCTTATATTTTTAATAGAATATAAACACTTTTTCCGAATTTTTCTTTTCAGGGCCGTTTGCTGTTTTTGTGTTGGCTTCACAGTGAAAGCTGTTCAGTTTGATCGCCTGAAGCCTAATATGTAACACATTTAAAACACCCTGCACCTACATCGTGTGGTGTTCGTGTTTATTTATAGTTTAATGCGCTACCATATATCACACTAGCGCCACTCTAGACTTGTAATTATAACTTTTCGTTTAGTGACAAATACCGTCAAGGCTTGATATTTTCGATCATGAATTTCACAAACTTTTATTATTAATTTCCAACTTTTATGTACTTATAGTTGGGGCAATTCTTTCTTTTAGCGAATTAAGTTTTTTTATGAACAAAGCATCGGTCGCCGTCGATTAATGTGTTGTAATTGTAACCCTTAGCTTTTCACGTCGAGTGTGATAGGTGGCTAACCTTACACCCACTAAGACCACCGACCCACCGATTCATACATACGACACCCACGAAAAAAAATTGTGGCCCATTCTAAGCTCTCATAAAAGGCCCACTACCTGTAAACCAGGTTCATATAACGGCGACAACTCACAATAATGAAGTTCAGAGAGCACGGGGATAGCTCTAATCGATCTACGACGAATTTCATTAATCAAAGAATAATATACCTAAGCGGACGAAGGGAAAACAAATAACTTGTAAAAGTCTCCCCTATGCTTAGATACCAGAACTAACCACTCAAGCGAATTAAACGTTGGTATTATAAATAAATAAAATCCCAACCACAAGATTCAGAAGAAAAAAACAGAACACGGACTCAGAAGCATACAACCAAAACGCGGTACGTAAAACGAAAAAGTCCTTATCACCGCAAAATGGCGACGCAGCCGGGCCGCTTTTTGCAAAAAAAAATCTCGATCAATATTCGGAGGTTGTGGTGCAAGAGGGAGGTCCTCTTTTCCTTCCTTTTTTGCCTCTGCATTGGTTGAAAGGAATTTATGCATCGTTCGCTATCTTTCGTTCGAACTCGGCGCGGTACGATAAACGCAGTATTTGGTTTATATGTATAGTGCTACGTATGGGACAATGGGAGCTTTGTTGGGTTCGGAATAATGCATCTAGCCATTGTATTCATGGTATGTAAAGTGCTCTTTAGAATACGGTCAGCTGTTTTAATTTCCTTTTTTTAAATAATATCTTACATAGGTTCCTTCTTAATATTATGCTGTTGCTTTTAAATGGGATGATCTGACCATCAAACCACAGAGTACTATAATTACTACAACTTTATCTATGGGACCAAAATCCAAATCTGCCCCATATATTTGAGTTAAGTACCTAGGATTTCAGTTCTGTATGGAACAGCAGATTATTTTTGCGATTTTGAAATGTAACCTATAGATAGAGAAAGTTGTAAGTTTGATGGTCTGACATATTTTAGAAAGACCCTTGTCTCTATGAAAACAAACTCACGACGCCATACAAGTTTTAAAAACAGAACTCTTTTTCCTGTTAAGGACGAGCTTACAAAATCCCGCACCTCAATTTCGCCGTTTTGCCGACATCTGGCTGTACTACTACTCGCACAAGTCTCACGCACACAAAGACAACGGCTGAGAGGCAAAAGTATGAGTAAATTGAGGCCACTTGATACTTGTAATATTTTTTGTCGTTTTTTGTCGTATTTCAAAAGTCCAAGTAATTTATTTATCATTTTATATAATAAAAACATGAATTTGGTGTTATGGTGGTTTTATAGTTTTATAGTGTTTAGGTGTAGTAAATTTTTGGATTAAGAAAATAAAATAATATTTTGTAAGAGGTAATAACATTAGGTATGACAGAAATAGATTTATCTTGTATTCGATTATTTAGATGTCTATAATATAGAGAATAAATAGTCTATCACTGATTTAAGGATGTTAACGTGTTCTAGGGATAAAAAAGGTTAATAATGAGAAATAAAGAAATAATAATTCATAATTTAATTGTTTGTTTTCAAAATATTTACATTACAATGTGATGAATGTGTCCTCAATTGCATATTTCTTTTCAATCTTGGATCGACCAACTCTGGAAGTAGGCAAGTATTGTAAAATCGAATTAAATTAGTTTCCATTTTCTCCTTCCAGAATTGATCGTCCTTTTTCTGGCAAAATTCTCTCTGTTTACGCGCAGCTTCTTGCGGGATAACTTTCCTGACGCCTTGACCCGTGGCATCTAAAATGATATAGAACGTGACATTTTTGATTGATATGAACTAAGTAGTTATATAATTATGGTAGTTTTTGCAAAGGGTAGTCGAATAATTTTGGTCTCAGGTTACGAAAACACAAAATGAAATTTATAATTCATTTTGAAAAATCTACTTTTTTAATCTGTTGTACAAGCGTGCAAAACGGAAGCCACCATTGTGATGCCAATGTGACGTCATCAGTATAGGAATAAACATTTTAAAACGGCCTTTGTCTAAAATGACAAAAGTTTACATATTGTTTACTACATTTATGACGTCACGAGTGAAGTTATATGGCGGCTTCCGTTTTATAGCACTAATCGGTTTTGGACAAGTGAAATAAAAATGTATACCACAACATAATCTAATTTGGACATATTTAAAAAAAATCTTGTCAAATTAATTACAACATAACGTGGACAATATCCGACACTCAAAAAATAGGTCGAGAAAAAATAAACTATAGTCTCGTCCGAAAACTCAAAAGAAAAAAATATCTTACCTTTTTTTTACATATAAACAATCCCAACAGCAATCCAATCGTAAGCAGCAATGTCCTTGAGTCGTAGCAGTAAATAGTCAGTCCAAACTTCCAAAGGAAAACACCGGCCAAATCACATAGAAATCAGAATACCGTAAAACAGAAGCCAAGTTGTTAGGGATCACAAACACACACGAAAGAACACTCAAAAAGTACGTCATTACAGCGAATCGACGAATGAATGAGCCAGCTAGCCACGAATCATGAGTAGTAAACTCACTACCTACAATAAGTTGCCAGCTTGGTGGCCCGCGACACTTGCATATCATAAAGTACATTGTGACTCCAATTATATAATAATCCCAACAAATGTATTGTTTGCTTTGAATTTATTGACAAAATGCCTATACTACCGATACCACCTGCAAAACACCTGCACCGGCGCACGGCGATCTAATTTGAATACCTTTATCACTTTATCAGTGCCCTTTATCACAATTTGTGTATTTTTAAAAAGGCAACGAGATAAATGTTGAGTTTTTATGACACTTCAATAACAGAAAATTAAACAAAAGGCCGGCCCCGCCGCCGCCGCGCCCCATCCCGTCTTCCGTCCGTAGGTATGTCCTACTTAGGTAGGTACCTAGTCAATAGTTATGTTACTAAGTAACTAAAAGTAATAATAAAAAAATCTTAATATACGTATAACCTATATACCTCAGATCTGAGGTACCTGCTGTATTTAGTTATTATGTCTTCAACAAAAAAAAAACTGCTATGCCTACATAATTATTCCAAATTCAATTGATTGACCACATTCCAGCTCCATATCCCTGGGCAACATCAAGAATCAGTGTACTCATTGGGATAAATCCAAATTCAAGTTATCGAGTTACTGTATCAAATAGAAACAGAGTACCTACCTACTCATCGAAATAAATTTAACGAACTAAACTCGAAAGATTTTGCATTATTTTACCGTCGTGCATCGGTGGCATTCTCATATTTCATAAAGTAAAATCAAGTATCAAGAGACTTGGTCAAATATGATTGTGTGTCCGTACAGCGATGTATTTCACTGCAAGGAGCTGCTGAAGAGCGACATGGAGGTCTTCCCACAAGGGCGCATGAACGCCAACTGATTCCTTTATTGAAATGCATGTAATTATAAACAGAATTCCGGTGAACTTGCCAAAGTAAACTAATCCTTATTGCAGTACAACAAAGTTTACGGTGATTGGCAAAATTTACAAAATGTGTGCATGTTTCTTTAAAAAGTTTTTACTCTTTTTCTGAGTGTTTTTAGAATTATTTCATATTTTTGTTCCCGACCATTTAAAGCTGATTATGTCTATTATATCACAGTAATTTTTTTAAGCATAAAAAACATTCAGTTTTGGAGATAAATGTACCGAAAGACACACCCTTTTCGTCGATTTCAAGAGAGGAGGGTACGGAAATTTAATATTTTAGTATTAAAAATTACTATTTTATAAATTATTTTTCCGACCATTTATAGATAAAGGTTTCATGTATCTGTAGGTATCCATAACTATTCCTAAAACGATGCAGTTTCTTGTGAAAATGTACCGGAAAACAGGCAATTTTTATGAATTCTGCATACGCGTCCTTAAATCTGAATTTTTATAATGCAAGTCGGTTGATTTTCCGAAAAATTTGTCATAAATCTAAACACGATACCTAATGCATGACAAGAAATTTCAATTTTTGCTGCTATTTCCCCAAAAGTACTACTCATTTCTAGTTGACACAGTAGTGGAAGTGCAATTGAATTGTGAAATTATTCCTTACCTATCTACCTACTTATTATATTCATATTATTGGTCATAAAAACATAGTTTATAGTTATAGAAATAATGATAATGTAAAAAGAAGTATAACATAGTAGATTACACACCGAGGGCAGGAAAGTAAGAAAGGTATCAGATCTCATCTCACAAATATGTGATCTGAGGCTTTCTTATTTACTGCCCGAGTTTAGTATACTATTTTTCTCCTTGACGGAGGTGGAAAGCGGGAACTTCGTTTAGCGCAGCGGGACGAAAATTGACGCTTTCCGTCCGGAGGGGAGAAAAATCCCGAGCTTACTGTACGTGTACTGTTTGTGTCGAGTGTTTATGGATATGGATCACCCAGATTCTTCCCGTGGATGTCGTACGAGGCTACTAAGGGATAAGGATTCTACTTATGCAGTGTTTTTGTGAGCGAAAAGCTAGCCCCCACTACTTGACACTTCATTCCACTTTGAAACCATCAAAATGTTTAAAGTGAGCCTTGCAACAAGTACACGCTTCAAAAATGGTTGTAGCAATGTTTCTGAACACCGCGCAAGGGATTATGGTCGTGAGTTTATATATGTCGGGTGTTTGTGGCAGACCCAAAAACTAAATCAAAGACATACGTCACTAATTCTTTCGTCACACAAACGCACATGTTTAAAAAAAGGCTAATTACCGAAACAAAGAAGGCCCTTTGAAGACGCCGTATGGACCATTTTAAAGGGAGGCTCTCTATAAACAAATTACACCAATATAAAGGTATAAGTGGGTAAATGCGCCGACGTGTGTCCAAAGAATTAGAGTCACTGTAAGTGCGCGCCTGTGCTCTTGACTTGAGATCACACTTGGTCTTGAAAGGTTACGGACGTTGGCCTGGCATCGATGGCAATATTTAAAAAAACTAGAATCATATAATGCTTTTGTCTCGCTGTACTTTATGGGAAAACATTTGCAAACACAAGCTTAAAACCAAGTCATTGCAGAGGTACCTATTTTTTTTTTGATGCGTCAATGCTAGTGGTGGACTTTTTTATCTTATCTACAGCGACAACTCATTCCGAAACTGTGGTAGCTTCAAAAAAAGTTTTGACGTTTATAAAATATGTATTCTGGCGGTTTCTTATATTGAATAAATTATGTTGACTTTGTTCTGTGTCGGGAATGACTATATTCCCTGAGAGGGTAGTCAGAGATATTCTGAAACCTCAGAACATCCACATTTCGCTAGTACCGAAACTATGTCCAGTGTGACAGGGAGTGAGCCCGTCGCCACTTGTTACGGACAGTGGGTACAATACATGCCTCGAAATTCCTCACGATGTTTTCCTTCACCGAAAAGCCAGTGGTGTTACAAATCGTATATAAATTCTGAAAAACTCATTGGTACGAGTCGGCTTGGACGGGGATCGAACCATCATCGCCTCCTGCACGGCATGCAAGGTTAATCGCCACTGGACTACCACGGCTTAAATGTTTTTCATTACGTACATATTAAGTAATCCAAATAGCTGTTTATGCGTTATTGAGTGACAAACATCTAAAGATCCAAAGACATTTATAAGCTACTAGTGTTTACCCGCGACTTCGTCCGCATAGATCATAATATGCTAGATTTTAAGTCAGATCATAAGCTATCGAACAAAAAAAGTTTTATCAAAATCGGTTCATTAGTTTTTGCGTGATGCGCGAACAAACAAAGAGACAGACAACATTTCTAAAAAAGGTTGATTTAGAGTCAGGGATACCTTAGAACCATATCGTAATCTTTTTTTTTTGTAAATATCTTCAATGTACAGACACACTTCAGTTACAGTTTTATAATAGTTTAGACTAGCTGATTCCTGCGACTCCGTCTGCCTTTTTATTAGCTGAATGTTTTTATAATTTAGAGGAATACTTTGAATTTAAAGAATAAGATAATTGAGTAATGTTTTAGTTTATTAATTAAGTACTTAATTATGTTATGTTTTGTCTTTGCTTTTATTAGTTTTCAAGATGCTATGCTTACAGGGTTTATGTGTGTGCTTTAACTATATTCTTAAGATCTCATGTAACCATAATAATGCAATAAATTATGAATTATGACCTTAAAAAAGTATCATAATTATGTGTATCAAAAAAGTATCATAAAGTATCATATTCTACTTGCGTGCCAAATGTCATCCAAGTCCGTTCAGCCGTTTATGCGTGATTGGGTGACAAACATGTGTATAGTCTGTCTATAAAGTCGTGGCATGAATGTTTGAGGAACTAATCATTTTAGGATGGTGGTGTTGCCAGGTTATTCTTGATTTTGACGTTCTTGCGTGGAGACAGCGCCCTCATTTTTTGTCAAGACTTTATAGACAGACTGTAACATCCAAATATCCAAACTATGGCATTTATAATATTAGTAGATGAACATATTTTTATTCATTTTCAGGCTAACAAATACAATTCTAGTTACTTATTAAGCCATTAGTACTAGCCTTGTACAAATATTTGTCACCAAATACCAGGTAAATACCGAATTTACCTAATATTACCCGCAATTTGAAACTGTACAAATACGTCAAAGTATTTTAGTAACAATTTAAACTGATTTCCCCACCTGTTTTAATGAGTTCATACGTACAATTTGGAAAAAAAAACGATTTTATCTACAAAATTGTATGTAATGACGATGTAAAAACAAGGGCTTATGACACGGTGTTCTGTTTGGGAACTTCCTTGTCCTCTAATTTTAGTCGCCGGTCGCTAATAATAGCTGTTGATATGCAATTTTTGTTCAGCAAATTGTTATTTTTTTCACTTACCTACACGCGAGTTCTGCGAAGTGGTAATGACAGAGACCTCGATGACAGTTGCGTGCCAAAGAGCCTTTACAGACCAAAGACTTGATTGGAGCACGAACTTACTTTGTAGGTATGTTTGCGATCTCTGATCGATGGGTCAGCTCTTCGGGGAAAAGGTTTGCGACTGCTGCTGAGAAAAAAATATTAATAAGTATCGAACTAAACTAGCGGCATCGAGTCTCCTATGACGTTACACTGATGAACAATATGTAGTCCTATTACGGGATTCCTCTCACAGCATTGTGAAGAGATTTCAACCCTAATACCTGACGATATAGTGTAATTTTGCTTATCAATTTTAAAGATGCTGTCATTTTATTGCAATAATTATTTTTTATTTCGTAACGTCTCAAGCTTAATATTTTTCAATGTCTTTCTTTCAGATCAATTAATATGTTTTGCTCATTGAAGTTTAAATATCAATTCCCAGCTATTTATTCGACACTTAGAAAATGTGTGGCGTGTGGCGAGAAAACGTTTGTCTAAAATCGGCAAATATCGGTTTTGTAGAGCGTTTGCATAAATTTTCGAAAGGACTTTGCAATGGGTCCTTTCATGTCCATACGACCCCAATACTCTAAAATAGGGTGTTCTACACCCACCTAGTTTTTTAAGGACCAAAATGACCAATACTTACTGTGATTACCTGGAAAAAAAGAACTGTAAGAGAACTATTAAAAAAAAATATTATTAAACAATTCGCTAATGCGCGGCGATGTTGACACCAGTTATAAAATCTCAGCAAATACAATAAGGAAGTTATAAAATCGCTTGGCGTTCTTTTGTATTTAAAAAAACATTTAAAAGTTCAATTGGAAATAAAATAGGCTTTTTGAATCTCGTATTGCATAAAGTAAAATATTGCATTTTATAGAATCCGTTTTTCAATCGTAAACTTTTTTTTTAGTTTATACTCGAGCTCTATCGATGATCTCAAAAAACCAAATTATTATCAACTGAACAACCGTCAATGAAAACTTAGATGAAACCAAACGAGGAAGATGCTGCAATCTATTTTTGTAAACTTGCTTAAGAGCTAGCGCACACCTGGCGCAGCGCAGCGCAGATCATTTTTCACCAACAAACCATGATCGACTTTTGCTTTTCTTTGCCTTGAAACACCATCGAAAATCAACTACTAGTCTCCGAGATCATTATAGCGAATTGGGGTAAAAGTTAGGTAATTGATTTTCGAAGTTATTTCAACGCAAGCAAAGTTGATAATGGTTTGGCAGTGAAAAATGCTCTATGCTGCGCTTCGCCAGATGTGCGCCGGCCCTAACTCGTACAATCCATAATGGTTCGCTTGCGCGTAGGTAGCATCGCTCCATCTTGTCTCGATGCTAGCTGGCGCACGTACGATTTCAGCACAATTAAGCGCATCTTACGCATGCCTCCTCTTTTTGGTTTAATCTAAACGAGAAATAAATCAAAAATATTTACCTGTAAAACTCTTTTCGGCAATCCAGTCTTTTGGCTGAGCTGTTTCAGGTCCTTAGCGTCTGGATTATGATTGATGGCGAAGTATGACTTCATGGTCCTCAGCTGGTGGTGCTTGAAGCTGGTGCGCATGCGCTTGGTCCTCGACGAGGAGCCCAGCCCGCCGCCGCGGAACCCCATTTCCAAGTATTCAGCATTTAAATCTGAGTAGCAGAGAATTGTCATGCTGCTAGATGGTAAACAGTATTTTGTCAAATGCCAAACGATTTTTGAAAAAACAAAATACACTGCAGGGCAAATGTCTTGTCAATACGGGTGTGGGGGCGATAAGTGGACAATATACCACTACGCGGGCTTAGTGGGGATTGTGGGAGGTAAGACTTTTGTTTCTTATAAAATCTTTTTTTGACATTAATTATACAAAGCTGGCATGAAATAATATACATTTGTATAGTTTTAATAAAAAAAATAACAAAAAAATATATATTTTGATCTGTGTGTGTTATGAAAAAATTAACCGTTTTATTTAAAAAAACTAATTTAAAAAAACGTAATATTTAACAAAACGAACGTAAATTAAAAAATTAAACTTTTTTAATAGTATGGATACTTAAAAAACATGTTGTCTTTAATTATATGAACATTATATTTGAGTGTTCTAAAATATTTTTTTTATTCAATTCGTTCTTCAGTAACGGATAAACGGATTTCAGGCTATGCATTTTTTTGTTGGTCTAAACGTGTTGTTGGTATTTAATAGGAACAAACATGTAATCCAATAAATTACTTTGACTTTGTCTTCATTTACAATAAATAATAAAAGGAAATAGGTATAATTTCTTTTTGCATGCGTAGGTACGTTTTTTCTAGTTTTCGCCTAGTTCGTCTATTAATTATAGAAAAAGATATGGATTTCTGTCCAAAATATTTGTGGGAGGACAAACAAATATGAATTTAAAAATTAAAATGAGAAACATTAAAATTAAAAATCGTTTGGAATTTGATAAAGTTATGGCAACAAACATAATATTAAACCGACAAGCAGTTTAGTAAAAAATTTAAAGCAACAGTTGTTATAAATAGTTAGTAAATAAGTACACCAACAATTCACATCAATTATAAAGTATAATTACAAAATACACAGGACGGCAATATATGAATTCGCATCGCCAATTCGCCATTGAATAAGTTGTTTTCAATTAAAAACGATAATTGTATTAAATAACATTTAAAAAAAGAGCTAATTTAAACTCCTCGAAAAGTTACCGAATGTTATTGAACGAACGGAATTTTATCAAAAGGAACCGGTATTTTTCCGGTTTTTAATAAATTCTCCATAATCAAAAATGTTTTAAGTTACTGGTCTAGCGTCATGTCTTTCGGCATTAATGCATTTAAGACCAATTAAGCAAATAAAAGTAATAATAATAAGATCCTAAAATCACGCACAACGATAATTGTCAAATAACCTACCTGATAATTATAGACTTAAATAAAACAAAAAATCTCAAACGATTATTTCGCACTACGTCCGATCAGAGTCCGAAAAAACTAAACGTCAAAAAAAGTATCGATTTTGATGGATTTTGACATTCACATTCATAATTCTGTCTCAGATGAAAAGTACATTCCTTTGTCCATAAATAAAGCATAAAGCATATGCTCACGACTATATTCCCCGAGGAGGTAGTCAGAGATATTCAGACACCTCAGAACATCCACGTTACAAAACAATAACACGACACATAAGCGCGCGCCCATACATAAGTAATACATAAATAAATATGTCCATGTGATAAATGCTCATTTTCTTCGAATTCGGACGTAGTGCGAAACAGTGTCCATGTTCCGCAAAACGGCATCGCCACAATGGCATTTACAGATCAAACACATTGAAATCTAAAATTATCAAGTGACCCCGCCAACGTACTCGTAAAATTACTATAATTGCGATCCTGGCCTCTCGGAGCGTAAAAAAAACTATTACGGTACGGTTTTCGTATCGCATGCTACGATAAATGAATACGTGGTCTTAAGGTGCTACTAGACCGATTGTACCTACGATATTATGACCTGCAATATATGATTGTACGGAATCGAAAACTGACAGCATTTAATATGTAACGTACTATAACTTTTATTTTCGTACTAAGATATCAGTGATGTATTTAGCAACTTAAGGGCGTTTGACGAGAGAGGTAGGTATGTCATGTCAGGAGCGCCCCATACCCATTTTCAGCTTCCTGGGATCGCCCAAAGTGGAGATCTTTAGTCTCTGCCTAACCTTATGTGAAAAAGGTGTGAATAAGCGACCTAATACAAAAATTTTGTAGCGTTTCCAAAAGTTACCTCCACATCAAATTTGTTACCGATTAGGTACCGGTTTTTAAGTTTTGCGTTTTAATACATTAAATCAACTTCAGCGTAGTTGTAGCGTTAGTCACATCAAATGCAGCAAGCACCTTAAGTCGTAAATCGGTAGGTCGTAACTAGTCTTGCACAACTATCGATAGTTTGACTTTAAAATAGTAACAACACGTAACAATATCGATAATATAGATATTTTCCGATAGTATTGCTTTAAAACAATTCGGTATACATGCCAAGTTTTTTTTTGTTTGTCTTTATTTTGTATTTTTTACGGATAGAAGACATCATTTTAAAAATCATATTACAATTTTTTTGTGATTCGTCGAGTTTATCTTTGTCGAATTCGGCCTAAGCGATGTATCTGTTACGAAGTAACTATTAATCTGTCACCATAGTATATCGATACTATGGTATGGTGGTATGGTGGACTATCGATAATTTCACTATCACTGAGCTACACTAGGCAACACTAGTCGTAATATCGTATCGGTCATTGTTTTCCGTTACAATTTCTCGGTTGTACCACGGCAGGCAGTGGTTCGTGGCTCACTTGGTCCGTGTGTTAAGGAACGCAGCCGCTTTTTAATGATCTATAAAACTAAGCTAATAAATACACCGAAATTACTCAGCTATACAGGGTGTAAACTTAAATGCGTAACATCATAGACAACTTTTACTATGGGACTAAATTTGAAATCGCGAAAAATAAAACCAGATGTTCCATAGAAAATATCAATACATACACGAGCAAAATTTATGAAACAGCTGATAATTTTTTGCGATTTCAATGTTGATACAATTATAGTAAAAGTTATTTATATAGTTAGATATTGTTATGCATTTAACACCCTGTATAGTACAGTACAGTAAACTGCATAAAAATCATGGTGCATGGTGCTAATAAATTATCTGCTACGACTGCCATGGAAGAAGATATTGCTTATACAGAGTGTAACAAAACAAGTTGTTCAGTTTGAAGATCTGAAACATTCCCTTAAGTATTACTATACTCCATTCCAAATAGCAACGAAAAATTAAGGACATTTTTAATTACAGAAACAGAGATTTGATACACTTTTACTCTCACTTATTCTTAGAACAGCTTTAGTAACGTCCAAGATATGTCGGATAGTACATCTTTCTGATAAATATATTATAATTTGCTTATCAGAATTGTCCAGAAAGCAAAACAGGAATCGAAAAATCTCATCGTCCTTATTTGGAATTCAATATAGGAATTCACATCTTCAAACTGAACAACTTTCACTATACTTCGAAATAGCGAAAAAAAAAACAGCTGCCCCATACATTTTAGTCGAGTCGGTACAGCAGTTTTGCATGGGACAGCTGATTTTTTTTTCGTCATTTCGAAGTTAGCTACATAGTGAACGTTGTGTTCAGTTTCAAGGGCTGAAGCCCCTTCTTAAGTATTACTAGGGTGTTTTGTTACACCCCGTACAAGGTCCAACTTAAATCCTGGTGGTTATTTAAAGAGGATGATCAGACCATCAAACTGAATATCTTTCTCTATGGGACCACCATATAAATCGTGACGATAAATAATAACTGCCCGACCCAAATGTATGGGGTTGTGTAGTTGTATGTAGTTGTAAAACCAAATGTAGTAATAGTGAAATAGTTCTTTTTGATGGTCTGAAGCACCCTGTATGTAACGCATTTAATTATACACCCAGCATAAGCAATACTTTCCACCATTGCACCCGCGGTAGATATATTTTATTAGCTTACGCATTAACGAAGACGAGGATAATTGTTTTTACCGTCGGTGTATGTGTGTAAGCCTTAGTCGCATCGTTCGAAAAACATAGTAAGAAAAAGGAGTGATTAATTATACTATTTTGGGGCAATAAAGTCTTTTCTATATATTTTTTTTTCAGTTTTACTAACATCTTGAATGAAGCAGCATAAAACAAAAATAAAAATAAAAATCCCAATTACTTTTCTTATAATAAGTTTTTCTTTTTTTTTTACATCGTTTGTTTCCCTTTTCATTTCGCAAACTAAGCTTCTTAGAAAACTAAGCTGTTTCTCATTAATTGGAAAAATAAAATACTGCACTTTTAGTGATAGAAATATGGCGAAGAAATCCTTACTTGAGAGCAAAATAATTAAAAAATAAACCCCTTAAGAAAATAGCGATCTTATAAAAAATTTGCAAATAATTTTCACAATTTCTAACGAGGAATTAAAATGTGATTTTATTTTTTACGCCTAAACCTCAAGCTAAATGAAACGGTGAATAAACAATTATTTAAACTCAGTGTGTGTGTGTGTGTGATGGTTCGATTTTAGTTATTTCAACATTCCTTTCGTAGGTGCCTATATTTATTTTTTCCACTATGTAGTCTATGTAGTATCATCTTTGCGGGTCCCAAGAGAGATTAGAGTCATCCCCCGCTCGTTCGCTGGCCTTGTCTAGTGTTGCGAGTGGTCGAGGGTGGGAGTGAGCAAAAAATAGGTAAAGGAGTCAATTTCTCCAGCTATGGTAAGGCCACCAAAAAGCGTAGGTACTTATGTCAATTTGTTTCTCATAACCTCTAGTTATAGTGGTAAATGGTAATATTAGCTTTACCTCATCTAATCGGAGTTTCGCGTAATCGCAGTTGGCGCACATCTTGTCGTGGTAAAATATGTTGGTTTTCTATTTTTATTTTCGTATGAATACGCATTGTTTTACATGTGCCGTTTTAACAGGAAAAAAAGAATCTTAGCAAAAAAGTCAAAACGGTGCATTTTTATTTTTATTTCATAATTCCGGTTACATTTTCACCAAATCTTCGTCCGATTATTATAATAAATTAAATTATGTTTTGAGAGTGTAATAACATCAATATACGATATCGTTTGTGAGCCTAAAAGAAAATGAATCCTTTTCAACTTCGAAATGACTTTAAGGTAGGTGCTTGCATTACGAATTGCTTAGTTTCAGCTGAACAGTCTTGAATGGTAATTTGCTTAATTATGTCACTCCACACTCCACTAAATACGTAGATGATAGCACAGAGTACTATATGATAGTAAACAATCTCAAAGATTAATAGCCCGACTGAAAAGTAATACGAAATCATTATTTTCAGCAGGTTTCTGCCATTTTTCCATGCCAGAATTTTTAGGATTTTGCACGTGATATATATCACAATTTTTATCTCGTTCGTTTGCGCGCAAATAGAAAGTGAGCGAAGTTCGTGATAGCGCCATATCACGCTGCTTTGCTAGCCATGAAGAAGGCGTAGCATGTTGCACGTGATACAGCTATATCACGCCGTTTATGTCGTTCGTTCGCGGGCAAATAGAAAGAGAGCGAAGGCGTGATAGCGCTGTATCACGCTGCCTTGCTAGCCACGGGCTAGCATAACAACGCTTGTGCCTTAAGCTAGGCACATAAATAAATATCCCTACTAAACGAAAGCTTCATACAAGCGCACTCACACATAGCGCGCGTTAGAGGTCGTACGAACGGACCCTAATTATGAAAGTATGAAAAATTTGGAGCTTCTTTAGCAGCCCCTGTCATATTACATCATCAGCGTACGTTAGACTGTGACAGCGATTGCTATGGTAACCACACATTCGCACCGCTCTACCTCCTGTGAACCAGGATCAGCAGCGCCGACCATTCACAACACTAGACAATGAAGACCAGCTAGCCAGGGGGATAACTCTAACCTGTCTTGGAACCCGCAATGAATTAACCAAAGAAGATAATAGGAGTAGGAAAAAGAAATATCGGACTCATTGCGAACGGGAGACAGCAATAAGAAAAAAGCATGGCTATTAAAGAGCCAATTCCAGATATCACATAAGGCAGAGTTGAAGACTCTACCGCAAAAGCACCAAAAATAAACATGACCCATTACAAAAAAAACCAAAGGCACCAAACATTGTACTGAAACTATGATTGATATGGTAGTCGACTGTTGTAGCAGCTCTGTAGTATTGCATTCTCTGTGCAAGTAAGTATACTGTGAGCATCCCTATAGCATCAGTGTCACAGAAAGATATTTACGATTTTGGATGCTATGGTATTCGTGTCCGCGAATGTGTTAAGTAAGTAAAGTGTTGTTTAAAATCAATTTATGTAAGGTCAAAGCCTTTCTCCGACCTATTCACCTATATAACATAGTTCTTGTGAACCCAACAACAAAGGCCCTGATGGCCGCGGAGATCAGTCAGCTGACGAGTCCTGTTTGCTGGACATGATTTAGTGTTGTCAAACTATCGATAGTTTTGACTATCGATACTTACTTAATGGATTTTCAAGGCGAAAGTTGAAAATCTATTAAGTAAAAATATTCTAAAGAGTGTTGACTTAATTGCTGCTGTTCCATAGAAAATGTCAAATGTTTAATAGGTATTGTGAATAATAAGTACCTACGTATTGATAAACAGTAATAAATAATATGGATAGAATGGATACTATATAAAGTATATTGTACTAATTGAACTTTAACTATTAAAGTAAAGACCAAAATCGATACAAAATTATCGATGGTATGGGGACTACTTTTAATCACGTGAAACAATATTTTAGAAAGCATATCAAATGATATACTGGACTACCTACCAAAATAATTAAATTGCATGCCATATACTCGATGTAAGAAGTACCTAACTGTATTGCCATACTTCACTAGGTAGGTATCGACAGTTTAGATACTATTTAAATTAATTGACTATCGACTATCGATATTCGACAATCGAGCGGCAACACTAACATGATTTACACGTCTCCCGCCTGATATGAACCAACCAAATTAAAAAGAACGTGATGAAACTGTAGCATCGTTAAGTGAGAGGTTTACTTAAGTTGGTAGGTTAGGAATAGCCTCCAGCGATCGTGAAACCGAGGCGTTGATACGGTCTCGGCGAAGGAATTTTTAATTCGCGTAAATTTATAAAAGTGTTGTTTTAATATTAGTTTACGAGTGCTAATTGTTTAACATGTTCGTGGACATTACGTCCATATACGTCATACCGGTAACTAGTGCTTATCGTGCGGACCGTAGGATCCTCATCTAAAACCCTGTCATAAATTATCCCTGGAGTTAGCTTACTAATAGTCAAGCTTTACCTATTGCTGTCTCCCGTTTGCAATGGAGGGAAGTCGTATATCTATAATTGTCCTCCTTTTATCTTCTTTGATTGAATTCGTTGCAGGACGACACCACGACAGATTAGAGTCATCATTTCATTGTCTAGTAAATTGGTCACCGTTGTTGATCCTAGTTGATCTGGCGACGGGCTCACCCCCCGTCAATCTGGACAGAGTTTCGGTACAACTGGTGAAACGTGTATGTTCTGAGGTTTCAGAATATCTCTGACTACCCCCTCGGGGAGTATAGTCGTGAGCATATGCTGATGCTTATATGCTTACAGTGATCTGCTGAAAACCTTGCCCTGATCCAACGGAATGTTTAGTGGCTGCAGTCCTCAGAGATATTTCAATATCTTGGTTAACATCGCCAACCTCTAAAAATTTCTGGATGCAAATATTGAATTCATAATGCATGACATTTTTGACTAGGCAGAATTAGTATAGACTAGGCAAAACAGTTTATCAAGGAGTGTACTTATTTATATTAGGCTCAATCAGTTCAGCCTAGGCTAAACTAGTTCCTCCTATTGGCCATAGGACGAATCAGTTTAGCCTAGTCTGTAACGGTTTATCCTATCGCATAGAGGATGAACTGGTTTGGCCCAGGAAAAACTAGTTTGTCCAGAAATCGCGTTTGGCCGGTAACATAATTTGAGTGGAGTAGGCATTGCAGTTTAGTATGGAACAGCCGTTTTTTTTTTCTCCGGTCGGTTTGCTGATTGCTCCCATAGTGAAAGTTGTTCAGTTTGATGGGTAAATTCTTAGTTTTAAAGGATGCTAATGATATCAATTTCACCCTGTACACACTTAATACAATAACTCTCCTTCTGGCGCAGTCGGGTAATAAGCGATCTCATCACAACATATTTCGTTACAATATGGTCATATTTACTATTACCTATTCTGTGATATCGTTTTTGCAAGTGATCCCTGACCTATTGTAATACCTAAGTATGTGCCCCTGACCGAAATGAAAGACGATTCAATTCTAAAAATATTTGACTACCTGTAAATAAGTGGAGGGGGAAAAATCACAAAAGTATTGCTCAAATAGTCACATAAAAATCATATCGTTATACTTAGTAACGTAAAAATCAACAAAACTTATAACATCATTATCTAACACAAATTTGAGTCCACATTAAATCTTTAAAACGTATCTCTACCTAGTGATGTTCCGGCATCATCACTCTTATCGATAAATACGATCTGAACACAAAAACGTCGCGTCCGCTAAAAGAAGACATTATTAATAGATTGAGACACAAAATGTACAAAGATAACGCTGGGGAATGTAAAAAAAAGAAACAAAAAACCGGGTGGGTCGTAAAGAGATCATTGTGATCTCATAAATCGTACGCACCATTCATGTTTTAAAGTCGGCAAAAAATTTTGATTTCCTACGCGATATCGTTCCGTCCGGTGGCGACCAAAAACATTTTTTTAATAGGCTAGCCTCTGCAGTGACGTAGCGAAATCCATGCATACCACAAAAATTAAATGTCATGGCAAAAATATCAGTAAAAAGTATAACTTGAACGAAGTATGAACTGTTGGCATACCACGAGTAGACTGCAGTTATGCATATTATATAGTATTTACGCGTACCTATTTAATTTTAATTGTCAAAATGAGATCTCCGAAAAATAAAGCTTAAATACAAAACATTAGTTGGTATCATGGCATTTACAGGGTGTAAAAAAACACCCTATTAATATTTAAAGGGGTAGTAAAACCATCAAACTGAACAACTAACACTATGGAAAGTAAAAAAAAATCTGCTGTCCCATACATTTGAGTCGAATAGATCTTCTCCATGTCCATAGTAGCGAAAGTTGTTCAGTTATAAACCAACCATTTAAATATTACTTACTAGGGTGTTTTTACACCTTTTACTGTAAAAAGGTTACTATAAACTCGATGATTATTTGAATGACCAAAATGTCTGGTCTTGACAAATGTTACACTATGTAATTTACACTACTTTTGTAATTGTATTTTGTAAAGTTATCTAACTCTGTGATATTATTCTGAATAAACAATTTTGATTTGATTCTTATAGGACGCCTACTGAAACGCTTTTACAAATAAGAATCTAATAAAATGAACATAATTAAATCGATATGGGGTATTTTGTATTTTGACCCAAACCCAAAATGAAGTTTCATCACATCGTTCCATATATAATTAGAATCACAAATATAGATTTTAAATTCTCATCTATTCTTGTAACAGCTTTACTAATAGTTTCCAAGATTACTAATAGATACAATGTCGAATGAAATAGGTATACCACCCCTGTCAGTACGAAAAATGTTGTTCCATTTGCGGACAAAAGCTACAAAATGTTCAAAATTGTCGCATTCGATATTATGTTGAAGTTACTTCAGTATTCATCATGTTATTGAAAACAGAACACCAAAGTAATCAAGAACAAAAACATACAAATTAAAAATTTGTTGTAAAACAAGCTACTAAAAATACTTTTAAAATCGTCAACATACCATACGAGTTTGACAAAATAAAAAATTAAATTATATGTCGGCGTATGTGTTGTATCACATAACATGCCAGCAGGGGGCGCTACCGGTGGCCTTAACTCATTTGAGCCGCAATACAAACACAGTCCAGAAGGTACACTCTTTACAGGAGTCAAGGACGCACACAATTGAATTAGTATGATTAAGTCCGAATGATTTAAGGCTGATCTGACTGTGATTGACTCCCTTAATTAAAGGGACAACTATATTGTCTTCTATTTAATTTCGTAGTCATTCGAAATAAATATTTACTCGTTTCGACTGTCGATGTATCATTTTTATCTTAATAATCAAATTGGTTCTTTTCAATTCAACGTGCTTTTTGTTTAATTTTGTCAGTTTTGTAAGTCGAGATGAAATAAGCACTAAAACGGTCACCCACCCAAAATCCTGTCGGTGATCGTTTCGAACACCGACACTCAACGAACGTCACAAGCGCTAGTAGGAAGTGTCCCTCCTGTATTTCCATTTTTATGACATGAGTGGCGCAAAGTGGCTATTCCTCTGGCCATATTTCAGGTCGTTATTACTACTTAAAACGGTAGAGTTATATGGCATCGATAGACATCAAAACGAACGTTCGATGACGAAATATAAAATGTTTATGGATTAGTGACGTTCGTAAAAAAGTTGAGATGAATCGATGGTATCTTTATTAGATTTTCCTTGTTTAATACCGTGTGATTCCTGGCTTAGAATGGACTACAAGAATTTTGACATGGTATCAAATTGCGTGTCTTATCCCCTCACTTTGTATGGAAGTGGAGTTGTTAAAAGTAACGGTGACAATCGCTATTATTTCAAAGAATATTGCTATAAATAATTTTAACTATAATAGTAGCGTTCGACAGAGGAAGGAGGCGTGCGTGTTCGTACGATATACAGAGTCCAACTTAATATGCTGACGGTTTCTTGCAGGCCTGACCAGACTCCAGACCATCTAACTGAACAACTTTTTTTATAAGACCAAAGGACAAAGACAGAATCGCGAAATAAAATCCGTTGTCGCATACATTTGGGTCGAGCAAGTTTGCAGTTTTGTATGAAACAGCAGTGTTATTTTCGCGATTTCTACGTTGGTCCCATAGCTAAAGTTGTTCAAATTGATGGTCTGAAATCTGAACATCACCTTCAAAAGCCCTCAGCATATTAAGAAGGTTTATAGGTATTGATTTTAATTATATATTTAGTAGTGCCTCAAACGGCCATCTCCCAAGATATTTTATAACAAAAATATGGTAGGTAATAGTAATAAAATAATAGACAAAGGGATACGAAGGTGCTCGGGGTGTACGACGAGAGATTACCCAAGTGTCCCAAAGTGTCTTCCCCAAGTCTAGCTACTACGCACCCTGGATAATCGGCGAGCTCTGGTTGGCTAACCTGTTCACCACGATGACAAATGAAACTCTATGACACATCACCGTATCGTCAGAAGAAGAACAGACAATTAAATAAACATTATCGATAACAAATTAGGACAACTCTATTTATAAGGCTTCCCGCCGAAACAAAAACTTTTATCAATCCATTTAATGGGCACACCCGTTTTAATGTATATTTTTATTTGTAAAGAATAAATTAATAAAAACACAGAGTCATCGTCTATGCGATGAAATGAAAATGTTAAATTAAATAAACTGGCAACGAAAGGTCGTTATACAAATAGTCAAATAAACGCGTCTGAATTTAACCATTTTGTCCGGTATCAGCTTGTACCGGACAAAATGGTTAAATTCCCAAAAGTCCCCCCCAAAAGTCTTTTGTTTAAATTCTGGGTATAAATATTCGCCCAATAACCTACCCATAACACCACCACAGAACCACGATAAAATATAGTTGGTTATAGTTATAGCATAGTTTCTGATCAAAAGGGATAATGGTCGTGAGTTTATGTAATTGTAATATGTATTTACAGGATGTTACCTAAAGGCTAGGTCATATTTAAAGGTGTCCTTCAGACTATCAGACTGAACCACTTTCACTAAGGAGCCAACAACGAATTCGCGACGAAATACGACTTAAAAATAGCTGTTTCATACATTAGAACTTATGGACTCTTAGGAAACCTCCACTAGCAGTGAGAAAAACAGCGAATATATATGTGAGATAGAAAAGAATCAACCAATAGTCAATGAGAATTGGAACAATACTTTCGAATAATGTTTTTTCATGTTTTCACTTATGCTCTTATGTAAATTCATTCTTATTCTGATCCGACCGTAAACGTCCTTATTCTAAAACCGTACGAAAGGTCGAGTAATAAATAAAGCGTTCGATATAAAGCTATTGGGTCGGTGTGCCACTGCCACTGATACAGATGTCCTGCACGAGATAGCGGCGGCTACAAAACGAACTAACATGGATATCACATTAACTGACGCTCTGTAAGTAAGTACTTAGTCTTACTTTCAAGTTATACAGGATGTAACGTTATATTGACATCAGTATAAAAGAATCTTATTCATTTGAATTAGTTTTTTCGGTTTTGTGAAAAAAGGAGTAACTTGTTGTTGCAGTTGTAACTTTAATATTTCAGTAACATTCAGCTCGTTGTCCACGTTTGCACGCAAAACCGTTATTACATACAATACACAGCAGAACAGAAAATATAATGAAATAGTTATTGAATAGGCGATTCCTGTATTAGTCACGTAGCGCAGTAAATCAGTCCAACTCAATGCAACAGAATTAGATCATTCCTTACTCAACTAGGTAATCGAGGTACCTAGGTACCTATACATATATTTTTAAAGAACATGCGTACCTACATACTTAAGTGCGTTCACACACGATGACGCACTGACGGAGCAGCAAACGTCAGTCCGTCATTTGTGAAGCAAGAAGTTGTATGAAACCGCACGTAGAAGCACACACATGGACTTTCATCTCCGCTCCGTCAGTGCGTCATCGTGTGTGAATGCACTAAAGGTTTACATCCTCTTTGATAATGAGAACCGGTAAGGTTTGAAACTCTCCCTGCGTCTGTCTTTCCAAACGAATACAAAAGGGAAATTTTTAAAAGAAGAGTTTATAGACTTTTTCTGGAGGAGCGCGTTACATCCTAGACTTGAAAAAATAAAAATAAAGCACACATATTCCCTTTTGAGGTTGACGGAAAGGTTCCTTCAGCTATCAAACATTTTCAGGGGGAATCATAATATGTAATAAATTAATGTTTTCATTTTTTATTAGGGGTACCCCTAATAAAGTAAATAATAGTTGTCTTGCCTTTCGCCAACAAATGGTGTACAAGAAATCTTCTTCTTCTAGACCTTTTACGACACCCATGGGAAGAAAGATGGTGATCTCCTTCTACTCTTCATGTCAATGCTTCTTCGATGGTGTTTCTATATTTAATAACTAGCCAGGTATTCAGCGAGCCCAACAGCGTCATATGTGGCTGTATTTAAATCTTCTCTCATGCAGCAGGTCTTTGGGCACAAGGAACATTCTAGCAAATGTCCCATCGACTGGATAGGTTCGTCGTAATCACACTACGCATGAGCCAGGCTCTCTGTACCCTCAAAATCATATATTGAATCTACAGCGACCAACGCGAAGCCAATTTAAGGACTTCCACAATTGTAGCAGGGAGGTAGATCTTCCTGTGGGGAACGAACTCAGCTGATGGCGGTTCCATGGATGGGCCCTAAGCGAAACTTTGATGAAACTGATAGATACCCAAGCATCTAGGTATTTATTAGGAGTTTAAGGAATTTCTTCAAAGATGAAATGTATGAAATGTTGATATGTTGTTTAAAGTACAGGAAAGAAAGTACAGCATTTTAAGTAGTTCAAATAACTGGTAGTCAGGAATGTTAGTGCAAAATATATTCTTTTCAAAAATGTGAAGTCCATAAAAACGTTTACGGCCAAAAATAGTAGGTTAGCCTTAATTAAACGGCTAAAAGTATAGTATTCAATTATTAATAAGCTATTTAAATCATTTCATCTTATTATAAATTCGACAGCGCATTTATTCCGTGTATGAAGTCTACATTTTTGGTTATCAGAGCAGGAAAATAAAATTTTGGTACTGGAATATCGTAACATAACTTTTTACCGTTAGGTAAATGAATTAAAATATATACTAAAGTGTTAAAAAAAACCACAGCGGTGACATCGTTATCATTTATCACAACTAAAAACAAAGAACAAAGAGGAACTAAGATCTCCAAACAGCTTTTTGTTAAAACACTTTTTCTTTTTTTCAAAGCAACTACCGTCGGGGACGGAACGCGGCCGGCCACCCTATCTGTATGATCGTCGGACGCTACTCGAACTGTCCGATACCGAAAAAAAAATACCGGGCACATATTTTGGCGGGAAATAAATCACTGGGCGACCGTAGACGTGGCTATACAAAATTTATAGCGGCACCGCAATGAAACCGAATGCTGGTAGAGAAATACTCAAAAAGTTAAGTAAAAAAAAGAAATAAAGGTGATACCACGTGACGGCCGCAGCAGATGCGACAACTTCATTACGACGTATAATTTACTTCGCTCCCGTTATTGAAGTAGGAAGCGTTTTTTGTCCGCCCGTTAGAGAGTAATTTATGGTCACCTTAGGGAACTCTGGAAGACAGACGCAACGCTTCGCAGTCGGGCCGGGTCGGGATGAAAAAAGAAGTAAGTATAATTATTACGTGAATTAAGTTCAGTAACCTTTACGTAATTGTTCACAATTATGTTTTTAATTGTTGTTGATAATTTTTCGAATACCTTTCTTGGAAATGGCGGATACATTTTACAAATTCGTTCACGTCTTGACATATTTATTTAATGTGTCTCTACTATTAAGGTAGACTTTTAGGGCAAGAAACTCGTATATACTGTTTTATCACGAAGAAATAAATTGTCTTATTTACATTATACAGATAGATATTTAAAAGCAAATTGTTAAATGTCAAGTAAAGTCAATTTGCAGAATAATTTCCAAAAAATTATATATATTTGTGAATTTTCGATAAAATACGAAATATAATAGTTTTTTTAGTATGTACGTCCTAAGACTAACCTATTGCTATAAATGTAATTAGGAATATTTGCCCCCAAAGCAGTTTGAAAATAAAAATACGTCATGATCAATCAAAATCGATTGCGGTATTTGCGGCACGCATAGATCGTGAAACTGCGCGCGCGTTGGGTCACGCCTCCCGCCCCCGCGTCACGCGGTGTAATGCGTACGCACAAGCAAACAGTGCGCTGCCGCTGATAAAATTGTGTATGCGCGATACAACTGCCTTGCTAGTTTTTCACGAATAAGTTGGCAATCGAATAAACTTGTCGGTTCGAATGGTATTTAAAATTGAAATTATAATTTCATTTGTAGGTAACTTTTTTGAGTTGTATTTTTGTCGTTAATTGTACAAACTAAACATGAGTGTTTAATAATTCATTTAGATATAGTACGGAGTAACTTATTGAATAATTTAAAACATGATCGGTCATTATGTCCGTTATTATCAATGTGTTTCCAATTGATAAGTCTTAAGAAGCATAAACGATACAATAATCATAACTTCGTTTAAAGAAAATTGTAACTATATACGGTTTCACTGTTCAAAAGCATTCTGTATTTCCTGTATTTTATACTATGTTTTTGGTATAAAACAAATATAATTAATGCGACACTTTTCACTGGACTGCGACAAAGAATACTCGTAGTTACCCAGAAAATACGTTAGTTGGTACCGCCGCCATAATTAAATAAAATCATAATTTCCGTCGATTCTATACGTGGAAGAAATTGCGGATTGCTATTCTTAGATACATAGGCACCTTTATAAAATGTCACAATGTCAAAACAAAACCAATTAGGTACCTATATTTAATTAGGTACGCACGGCGACAGATCAACCTACCCATAGTTCGACCTTATGTCCATAAACATAGAGTTCAACTATGGGTAGGTTGATCTGTCGCCGTGTGTGTACAAGATTTTAGCTGATGTCGAAAGCTTCTATCGTAACTTCACGTCACATCACGCCACTGCGCATCACTACGCTACGTGACGCTCTTGTTATGTGAATCAAATAATGGAATAACGAGTGTGGCAATTTTTAATGAGCGTTTTTCTTTATAGATGGCGCTACGGTCTATGCGAAGAAACGTCAACATTTCAAAAAGTGTTTCTTTAAAATAATAAAGAGTGAAAAGATGATCAAGAAGATGCCAACCGTCTTTTAATGACATATTTCATTATTTACTAATCATTTTAATCGAAAATTCTAAACTTTTACGCCTGACATGGCTGTATGGGCTCGATCCCTTGGCATTCCAACAAAAAGTCAGGCACAGTCATGACAAGATTTTGACAGGACCTCGCCTACGGCTCCATGGGGCGATAAACATGCCATCTGTCCAGATTTTTAGGAACTAAATTTAAAAAAGAAAAGAAAAACGCTCATTATCAAGCGTATTTTTTCTGCTTTGGTACCTTCCTACAGTGACGTTTTACAAATAGATGCATCAAACGCCAACATCACTGCAGAAACGGCGAGATACGAGTACGTGTAGGCCGTATATTAGACAGCGCGTGACTATGTGAAATCTGGGCAATTACCTTGATTTTTATTGTTATTTTGGAACGCGAGCAACGTATCTACTTTAAAAAAACATCTTAGCCTATACCTACATATTTACGGCTAAGAAACAGAGAAAAATATATTTCCATTTGGCATGGAAGTCTCCTATAGTTTGTTATGAAATTAAAGCCTTCCCTATTTTTTATTATTATTTAATATTCTACCTAAGAATCTATTATTGCAAGCTAGGTAATAGCTACATAGGATTTTATGCAAAACTATAGAGCAATATGTCAGCATACTATAAGTTCATCGTTTCCTAGCGGCCTGGTTGGCTAGAATCCGGAGTCAATCAAGGAACCTTTATCCTTTCGTCCATTCTGTCCGTTTGTCTGTCTGTAAGCCCAGCTTCAATTACTCCCTCATTTTTATCCTATTATTGAATCGAAATTTGGCAAGAAGACAGACAGACAGATAATGGTAACTCAAAAACCGAAATATTGTAATTGAGCGACACGACTTTCATTAAAAATTATAACAAACGCTACCAGTGTCGGAAAAATCAAATAAAAACCTGTGTTACATAACATTAGTCGATAGTTAGATATTAGCGAAATTAAATCGTCTATTGATTGCTTTTGAAGTCAAAGTCAAAATTAAAATTTCAACAATTATTTTAAGCTGGCAACAATTGAACGTGAGTCCTTATTCACGTGCGGAAACGTTGGGTGACACAAGAATAACCTCGCAACAATCAGATGGCACTTACTCGCCTCGCAGGAGTTGTGGCCGCGATATTATGCGAGATACCACTATGAGCTCCGTCTTAAATAAACTTCTCTTAATATTCTTCAACTTCTCTATTTTACTTAACAGAGTTTAAAATGTGAATTCGGAATTAAGTTGGTTTTAGGAGTTCAATAGATTAAAATATCTCAAATAGATTTAGGTCAAGCATATTGGCTAGGTATATCACAGGCTGAAATTGACACTGACATGACACTGCCTGGCCACGAGGCAGGGCAACCGGCGGCGCGTATTGGGATTTTAGAACACACTGCCTACACGC
Organism: Agonopterix heracliana; assembly: GCA_963693445.1. Classification (NCBI taxonomy): domain Eukaryota; kingdom Metazoa; phylum Arthropoda; class Insecta; order Lepidoptera; family Depressariidae; genus Agonopterix; species Agonopterix heracliana. The sequence goes on from OY856307.1 coordinate 1,552,787, forward strand.
CGCTGCGTGCTTGCGTAATACTAGGGACACAACGCTCAGTGTATTCTAAAAACGCAATTCACGTCGCCGGTCGCCCTGTCTCGTGGCCAGGCGGATAGTTCGAGACATAGAACGTCACAAAGATTAACACGTTATTTCCAAAATGAATAACTACTCAGAATATTCAGTTAAGTACAGGATAAAGTATACAGGGTCCTTCTTAATACGCTGACACTTTTTTAAGGTCTACCCACCCCATTAAAAAAGTGTCAGCATATTGAGTAGGACCCGCCGTAGCCGAAATCGGCTAGGAGTAGCATCATTATGATATAAATGAACATTGTAGAAGAATTATTTTCGAAAAATTACTACTTAAAGGGGTTGCAGAGGGAGTTGCACTACACTAGATGGCGCTCGGGAGCATTATTCCTGATTTTATCACATTTTATTTTATATCTCGTAATTGTGATGATTTCAATCAAAATTTTCAATTATGCGGGCACTTGTGTTTATGTTTTACTGATCTAGCTACAAGTTATAGTAATTTTATTGTTCATACGAATTTGATATACATTTTAATTTTAATCAATTTCATACAAAACTTTGACGTATAACATTCGTAGACGGTATTAACAAAAGTAATAGTTTATATATGGAAAAATAGTTAAGAAAATCAAGATTACGCATCTCAAATAACATTTGCTTTTTATAACATAATTACGAAGATATAAAATAAAATGTGATAAAATCAGGAATGATGCTCCCGAGCGCCATCTAGTTGCCTGTGAACGTCTCTGCAACCCCCTTAAGTAATAGTAGGAGAGAATCCTTAAGTAAAATTATTACTTAATTGATACTTGGTTGTAACTAATTACGTTGTTATTAATTCGTTTTAAGTTTAAATGTTTATGTCATATTTACTATAATAAGTTTAAATTATAAATTATACAGGTTTTAAGTCGCAATTTTATTGTTAATGTTACTGTGCATGCATATTTAGGGTTGCAATCTAGATTTAAGCTTTTTTATATTATGTGTTATTATTTCACTGATTGTTTCCTGTTTTGTGTGCCAAATAAATAAATAAATAAATAAATACTTAGAAAACGCAGTCACAGGGTTAAGTCCATAATAACAGATTAAGGGCAACAACAGGCAGGGCATGAACTAGCTATTGAAAAAGATTTTAAATCTGGAAGGAAAAATTTTTTTAAGGCCAAATAAGTGTGAAAGTTGCCTCATGTCCTTTAGATGAAACTTGGCACTACATAAACATGATACAAACTACAAGGAAGCTAAGTCGCGCAAAGTTAGTTACTCGAACCGTCTGAATCCTCTAACTGCTCAATTAACAAATGAATGGCTATTTGTAATTGATTCAGTACTACACAAACTTATATTTTTCCAACTAAATTCGATTCCGAACGGCCAGCATCATTTTACAACTCAAGATTTATATCTCGTGATTAATCAATCGCCGCAAATTGATAAGCAATCAATCATCATTTGGTCCAATCAATGGAATCGGGGATATATAAAAAAATGATTGCAAAGTATTTTATGGCGCTGCCCACTTAAATTCTTGAGCATGTTTTTAGGCAACAACGCTGGGCTCGCGGTCTCACGTCCACGCGTGGGATACTCGGTCCTCCCTTTCACTACATTACGCAAAACCACGTTCCCTCATAATTGATATGGTTGCGAGACTGTTCCAAAACGGGAGGACGAAAAAACTGGCATGATACGCGAAAATGGCCGCCTCCGCAAAAAACTTGGCCTTACCAAAACGGTAAGCGGCGCAGCGGGCCCAATTCATATCGACATGTACCTACTTCTTACGTCGCCGGGTTTTATTTACATTTCTCGACTACCTAAGAGTGTCAGTTTGTTGAATTTTCTGTGCGAATTGCATTGCGTATGCTGTATTTCATACCCTTATTGCAAAAACAAACTATCTGCAACCAACTATCCAGATTTTTCTATGAAATCTATTCAGTTTTCTTCAATTTTGGTAACATTTTGCTGCAGATAGTTGGTTTCTGCAATAAGGGTACGAAGTATCCTTACTGAAAAAACAAACTATCTGCACCAAAATTAAACCAAAATTGAAGAAAACTGAATAGATTTTCTAGAAAAATCTAGATAGTTGGTTGCAGATAGTTGGTTTTTGCAATAAGGGTACGATTTGTCGTATTGTAATCAACGTTACCTAATACATACCGGGCAATTCACAAAAAACCTAAACATATTACCTAAAAGTTTTTTGTTTACAGTAGGCCTCGCATGCCACCCCCGAGTACCTAAACGATAAAAATCGAGATGTGCCCCCATCCTTACTATTTTACGTATGCCAGAAAGAGCGCGCATGACGTTTTTGTCGTTTAAACGCTTTGTCGCTGTAACCAGATACCTCTAAATAAAAGGCTTATGGCGAATTTGGATTGTAGGCATGAAATACATAAGTCCACATCCAGCTTCTGAAGCCAGCCATATTAAAACATCATAGGTTTACGAGTATATCTCCAAAATACGCCTAGTATTTAGGTTTCCGTAGTCAAGAAGAAACCTTCATAGTTAAGCCATGTCCGTCCGTCTGTCTGTCCGTGGCTTAGCTTACTAGAAATCTGTAATTTTTCATTTATCCCACGTGATGTAATGGTGTGGGGTGATTGCTTGGAGATGTGACAAAATTAACGGTAATAGTAGGTACTAGAGTTAACCCGCGACATCGTCCGCATAAAATTATATAAGTACCAGATTTTAAGTCACAGCCGTGGTGGTCCAGTGGCGAGTAACCTTGCCTGCCGTGCAGGAGGCGATGGTTCGATCCCCGTCCAGGCCGACTCGTACCAATGAGTTTTTCGGAATTTATGTACGATTTGTAACACCACTGGCTTTTCGGTGAAGGAAAACATCGTGAGGAAACCTGCATGCTTCAATTTCGAGGCATGTATTGTACCCACTGTCCATTATAAGTGGCGACGGGCTCACCCCCCGTCACACTGAACAGAGTTTCGGTACTACTGGTGAAACGTGGATGTTCTTAGGTTTCAGAATATCTCTGACTACCCCCTCGGGGAATATAGTCGTGAGCATATGCTTATGCTTATGCTATGCAGATTTTAAGTCAGATCATAAGCTATCAAAAAAAAAAAACATCAAAATCGGTTCAGTAGTTTTTGCGTGTTGCGCGAACAAACAAACAAACTTGTCAATAGATGGCGCCACACGTCATTTAAATCGCGCTATCGAGTGTTATTTCAGTTTTTATGAAGTGAACCGCTACTTTTTTATTCCTCACGATTTTTTTACGATTTTATAATAGTAAGTATAGGTAGGTATATACGAAGTTATTGTAGAAGCAAAAAAGAAAATTAGTGCGTTCACACACGATGACGCACTGACGGAGCGGCAGATGTCAGTCCATAGAACCACACCCGGTGCGTCAATGCGTCACCGTGTGTGCTTCAACGTACGGTTTCATACAACTCCTTGCTTCACAAATGACGGACTGACGTCTGCCGCTCCGTCAATGCGTCATCGTGTGTGAACGCACTTACCTAAATATAAATACTAATTAATTAATAATTAATTTGTTGTTATAAATCGAGTTATGGTAGATTTAACTAAAATCTACTACTTAGAGATAATAATGATTACCTAATTATGTTCTGGATACTTTTTTAAGTTCAACGCAGAGTGAGTCGCTGGCAAAAGCTATATTTAAATTGTTGACAGCAACATGAAAACTACAATATTTCAAATTTTATTTAATTGTAAAAGCGCAACAAAATGTGGGAGTGTCTTGAACATGTAATCGCTTAATCTGTTAAACAGGTGCCACTTATTAGGAATTTGTGTACCATATTAGTAATCAAATTTGAATAAAGATACTAAAGCGGCATAGTAAGCTACACCATGTTTTTGCTCAACTTTTCTCGGATTGTAACGACTTTAGCTATAAAACAAAACATTCGATTTGCATGTGTGGAATCTTGCACATGCGCACTGCCTTTTAGAGTGGGTGAGGGAATAATTGATTGGGCGTTGATCGTTATGCTCCTTTTAACTTACACAATTATTTATTATGTTATGTGTAGAGTACCTAAGCTTTTGCAGGTGAATTAGACTTTTTTTTTAAATGTTTTTGTAAATCAATAATTAGTTATCGCTGTTTCCAACGTTTGTTTGTAAGTATAACGTCGCGAGGCCAGCTTATGTCTGTTTTGCGTAGCTTGATGTGTCGCCGTGTGTACATAATAGTGGGTCTTATTTTATTAGCGTGACATCCTGGATGATCATCAAATTCTGTTGATGAACAACAACGGGACGAATCAGGGGGTCAACCCGGACTTTCGAACTTCGCAATTGCGTCAGCGTTTTCGTTCCAATGTCAACTCTGTTACAACGAAGTTCGGACCGAAACGGTCGCGATATATCGAAAACAGAAAATCCGGGTACCGGGCCTGATTCAAAAAAAATCGGTTGTCATACGTTTGGTAGGAATGCAGTTTTTTATGGAAGAGATTAGGTTTTTGTCAATGTTAGTTCCATAGTTGTTTAGTTTGATGGTCCATCATCCCTTTAACGATAGATGGACCTTGTATAGATACACACATTTTTTCTCTTCCATGTGCCAACGATATTTCATCACGCCTAACTACATTTATGCAGGTAAATACATTCCATAGTTTAATAATAACTAATTAAGTATTTTTCGTCGACTTCCCCGGGTGCAGAGTGCAGAGGGTGCACCCTAAGTAACTTGAAACCGTAATACGAGGTTCGATTCCCGTTTTATATACGCATAAATCTTTACCACGACGGATGAGGGCGGGACTGTCTTTTTTATGTACAATTTGTCGTCTAATATTTGGGGTGCACACACTTAAGATGCTAACAATAGTGACGCTAGCGCCACTACAGTATTTTATTCAACTTTTGAGTCATAATATTAATATGTAGTTATTTGTAGACAACACGATTGTATAGGCATACGCTGTTTTATTCGTCCGCCATAGGCAGTCCAGCCCACTAGTATGATACTCGCGCGCGACGCGCCTTCGTTGAATAGAAAATTATCTCTTCCCGCGATTTTCAGAGAGGGAACGTTCCAAAAGCCGAGTCGCGCGAGAGCAGAGAAATCACACTAAAAGGCCATGTATCCACTGCCCAGCACACTTATGTAAACTAGACTCAAAAAAGCGACTTTAAAAAATTTCTGTCTTATCTCCCACCTAACTATTCAAACTTCCGAAAAAATTAAAAAAGTGACCATAAACTTTTATTCGGGCTATAAATCTTTTTTTTCACGACCATTAAATCAAACCGCTTTCCACGTCTAACTTTATAGTAAGTGTCTAAACACATTATGCCGAAAGTACGCGACCGAAGTTCGGCACGATTACGCCAGCAATGCTATTTGAATGAACGACGACACATTATGCCGAAATTACGTTGCGTTATAGCGTACAGCCGAACTTCGGTCGGGCGTAAGTTCAGCGGCAACTTAGTCTGTAGTGCACACATTATACGCGAGTTTACGCGACCGAAGTTCGGTTCGATTGCCGACGAAAATCCGGGGGCGGGGACTGAACAAAGTTACGCAAGTTTACGCAACTGAATTTCTGCCGCGTAAGTTCGGCGCTTATGGTGTGTCATATTACCCGAATACGTCGGAACATGGTCGGAACGTAAACTCAGCCGCGGATCTTCGGTCGCGTACTTTCGGTATAGTGTGTTTAGACACTTATAGGTATTTTAGTAAGGAATTATTTAATCTGACCCTATGGGATAGGGTTACGTATCACTTTAATTACATGCTCACGACTACACTCCCCATGATAGTGTGTTCAGACATATTCTGAATAAGCCATAATAATTTTATATGTACTGTAGGAGGTCGTATATCTTGCTTCGTTGGCTGGTTTGCTTTCGATGTTTGAATTAAATTTGGAACGTCCAGAAGAATCGAAGGTTTGTCAGGACGAGGATTCTTTTGTTAGATCTGTGACATGTCGGTCTTGCGTTTTACGAAATAAAAGATAATTTTACCGAATTTCCGTATTTTAAATAATCTAATCCTTATATTTGGTGGAGGTGCGTGATCACCCGTAGTGGTGAAGAAGATCCCAGTACCTACAAGGTTTTGAAGCGAGTAGAAATAAAATAGAAAAAAAAACGTAAAATCGCAGCAAGCAACGTAAAAAAAAAACAATTAAGTAGTAGGCGCGAGCATCCAGTAGACGACTCCCAAAGCAGAGTCACTGAACAGGCGGGGAAGGACTGTACGGAGAACGAGACCGCAGACAAAGTTAAGTATTAGCTAAATTCAGAACTCTTAGTCAGGATGAATTCATTCGATGGTACATCGAGTGATGTGGCAGACTTCGCGGTCCAATTTGAGTCGATCGCTAACATCAAGAATTGGAATGACAGTCAGAAACGACAAATTTTGGGCAGCTACTTGTCCGGGGCTGCCCTGGAGTTCTTTAAGATGGTACACGGCTCGTGCAAAACATACGAGGAGCTGATTAAAATTTTTTGCAGGTTTTTAGAGCCTCAAAGTACGCGGATGCTCAGGTGGGGTAGATTTTGAGATGTTTTGACGGGTTGTTAAGGCTGATGAACCACTGACATGGCCTGCCGGTATCCGGGTGCTAGTTATTAGCAATAACTGGACCAGGGCTTATGCATTAGCTTAGGATAAGTTGCTCCTGCTTAGGTAGTCTATCTAGTGTTAGGCAGGTAGGGAGTGTTGTAATGTGTTGGGATCCTTGGTCTGCTGGACTTTCCAAATTTCCAGTAGGGGGAGGATGATGTAGGAGGTCGTATATCTTGCTTCGTTGGCTGGTTTGCTTTCGATGTTTGAATTAAATTTGGAACGTCCAGAAGAATCGAAGGTTTGTCAGGACGAGGATTCTTTTGTTAGATCTGTGACATGTCGGTCTTGCGTTTTACGAAATAAAAGATAATTTTACCGAATTTCCGTATTTTAAATAATCTAATCCTTATATTACCTACACATTAATTGTCATTAGCGATGCCTAAACTTCATGAGCAGAAATCCCACTCATGTGTCCAAACTCTGTCACTGTGACAGGTAGTGAGCCCATTGGCCCTTTTAATGGATAGTGGGCACAAAATAAGTCTTTTGTATTATTTTTTCTTACTAAAATCACTCTAAACGAAACTGGGAATGAAAAAAATACTTTTACCTACCTAACGTTTTTTATGGAAGAGTTCAATTGAGATATACAAACCGAAATAATTGACGAAAGTATGTGTTTACTTGTTTGACTACGTAACTTTAAAAAGGAGCGAAATTTAGACGAGAATAATTTGATTTGATGCCTTATGTACGTACAAAGAAGCTTCAGTTTCAATTACAAATCGACGATTGTACCTACTCAGTAAACAAGCTGACAGGCTAAAAAAATCTAAAGATGGAAAAATTATACCTACCTATCTATTGTAACCAATTTAACACTGTTCCTAGTCATATCCCATAACGTAAGGTTAATTCTACATGGTCACGCGAATGTAGACAATGGCCTGATAATTTAGAAAAATTACTTTAAAATTACACATCTGAATTGCTAATTACTTTTTTAATACAAAACAGTTATTAAACTGAATTAAAAACGGCTACCCTCAAGAATGTTAAGTGGAATCATCCAACGAACCCACTGTGCTGTTTGGAACTACATCAAAAATAGTTTTATGAAGAAACATAATTATTTGAGAGGTACATGTAAAACATAAATATACCTCCATATTCCATATAGAGGTACCTATACATGATAAACTGAAATGAATCATTCTTAATATTATGCTTAAGGCTAGGTTATCAGCCCGATCCTTAAATAAGACATAATTAAATTTCAGACTTTAAAACACAGTTTAAAACACTTTCGTTCGTGTTCAAAAAACGGCCTCGACGAAATAACAGCGTCTTAACAGTTGTTTTAGAGCCTGTATATAGATTTCAAATTAATTCGGTAACATTCAAAATCTTATAGGCTGGATTGTAGCAGATCCTCAGTCCTGGACTAAGTTCCCATAGAGAAAGTTGTTCAGTTTGATGGTCTGATTATCCTCCAGCATAAAAGAAAGGACCCTAAATTTTTTGTAAGAATATCAGTTTTTTAGATATTTCAGAGCACAAATTGCTATTGTGCGGGTTGAGTATTGATGATAAAACTTGTAAATCTAGGTCTAGCAGTAAGTATACAAAAAAAACATCTCTAGGTAGTATGTACGTCAAACGGAACAATAAGAATTTTGTTTTGCGCTATTAAAGTTCATTTTCAACAATTCTCACCTCTTAATATATTTTAGAGGTGAGGTAAATGAATCAGTTGAAAGATTTCAATCTTTTGGGCAGATACCATCGATGCATTATAATTGTACCTAACTAGGGCTGTGCAAAAGATCTTATCGAAATACCTGCCGATTTGCCGAACCGATTTTAATTATTCTGTAGACAAGTTGCTTGCAGGCAGTGTATGAGGAAGTGTTAGGGCTTCATTTTGTCCAGAAAACAAGGAACTTTTGGTATGTCTCAGTGACATTAGTTATACCTATCTATATATATACCTATCTTGGCCGATTGATTGTCATCACTTTACAAGAAATTATGACTGCAAAGGAATTGTTTCAATTGGGGCCAACACTTTGTAGAGTATCAAAAAAAATCAAGAAAAAAACGCACATCAACAACAACAACACAAAACAATCATATAATTTAGTATGGCGATCAACGACGGTACTAAAATAATGTTCATGGGTATTAGTTAGTATAAGTATAGTACTCTGTGGTCTAAGTAAGCAGAGTTTCTTAAAACGCCATATTAAAAAATGGCAATATACTTAATAATTTAGGTTATTTTTTTACCTTGTATTTTTGAAAAATCGCCTTTTATTATTTTATTGACCTGTGTGGTAGAAAATGTGTCGCTAACTCTTGTGAATAGAGGTTGTTGATCTGCGTTGTATTGCTTTTTTAATTTGAAAATATTATTTGATTTGAGTCCAGGTATTCAAACTCCATTATTTTTTAATAGCATGGGAAATTAGCCCCATATGAAATGCTAGCCGCATAAAAACCTACCTATCCTAAGGTGGTGAAACATGAAACTGTTATTACGACGATAAATTGCGAACCTATTAATTACATTCGATGCTAACTTGTCCGGAATTAAGTCGTAGATTTTGCTCTATAATAAATGAGAGCCCGTTGAAGCGTATACTCAGCAATTTTTATGCGTTTTCAATTAATATCTTTGCACCATTACTCTTTCAATGAGCGTAAAAACATTTTAGATTTGAATCAATAACAATTTTCTTAAAGGCGACGCCCGCGCCGTTTCTTCATGATACCTCGGTCGTTTGTGTAAAAAAAGTCTTTGGTTTTTCCATTATCAGCCAGCACGCAAGGTTCTAATTTCAAAATTGAAATGGAATACTCGTCAGGTCGTACGCGAGTCGATGGAACGAGCGCTGCCGGCCAGATAAACGGACTGGTTTCGATATCTTGAAAAAAGTAACAGAGAAAAAAAGGAAAAAAACAGACGGGAAGTCGCCGCCGATAATCTGGTGAGGTAAGTGCAGTTTTGACTTTAATGTGTTAATAAAATTGTAACCGTTTTGTCGGCAAAACGAACGGGCTCCGACGCTGTGTCAATATTCAATTTGAACGAGGAACGTCGGTATGCGATGACGTGCTGTTTCGGCACCCTGATTTGTTTTGCACGAGTTGAAACGCATTACTAAATACTTTATAATCGTTGCCAAATGTACTTAAAAGCGATTGTTATGGAGTATTAAATTCGCGCTGGCACATTCGTTTCATCACTGCACTCACCGAGATTTGCTGTCATAATATCTTGGTCTTTTGGTTTCTTTTTTCTTGGGCGTCCTTTTTGTCTTGGTGGAGGTGCTGCGGCGCCATTGAAAAATGGGCCTTTAGGAACATCGGGTTCCACCCGGGAGAACTCGGGTGAGGGGTATGGGGGGTAGTGGGAGCCTGGCGGAGGGCCCGGGTAGGGGCCCGGGCACATCTGCGGGGGCCCCGGCACAGACATGTGAGGCCCGTAGTCCGGCATAGTTTCGTAGTGCAGCCTGTGAAATAATTTACTTTTAATATGATGTATTTTCCAGCCAAACCCGAGCTCACGCCAAAAACTAATAAGGTCAAATAATCAAACTTATCCCCTAATCAAACTCTAAAAGATCGACAAATGTCCGACTATTTCAATGGTAAAGATAGACTTCCGTGGGTCATGACTACTCACGACCAAAGCAACAGACGCGCGCGGCCGATGAAAATGTGTGGACACGACAGATGTCGGCCGCGCGCGTCAGTCACAGGTCTCGCTCTCGGAAGCATTGTCATGCCTTTACGATTAGACATAGCGTAAAAATCATCCGGCAAACCTACCTGCAATAAACAGCTGAATCTCGTATGCCGAAGGTGTCTCCCTTGGTAAGCGGGGAGCTACAGAGAGCGCAGGAGAAGCAGTGTACGTGGAACACCAGGTCCCGTGCCCGCATCACCAGCTCCGATGCAGAGATCGGGGTGTTGCAGCGCGCACACCGTTTTGAACCGTATAACCTGGGGGAGAGAGGATATATTTTAACTAACATTGTTAATACAATTTAAATACAAATTTCAATATTGTTGTACCTATGAATGCAACTATTAGATATAAGAAAACTAATTCCTTTTTCCTAAAAAAGTTGTTTTGTCTTTTTGTTCATCATGCACATTCAGCGTTCATATATTAGTTCTATATTCAAAAGGATCCTATATAGCATTTTGAATAAAATGTTAATTGTCTTAAATGATTCGCGTGAAGTTTTCAAAAATACATAGTATGATTTGTTTACTAGAAAAGGTTGTTGGTAGTTTTAGAAAAGTATCTATTCTCCCGGTCTTATTTAAAGCACCTTTAAAATATTACTTGAGTCTTTTTTGTTACACCCTGTATATTTATGATATTTTAGTTATTTTTTAAAGTAAGTATTTATCTTAACAGTAAAATAGCCTTATGTAAGTTAACCTCACATGTGTTCACATTTCTAATACAAAATTAACATTTAAAAATAAACATTTCAATCGAGAAACAGAGCAGTTTAAAAACAATTTTAGTGAGGTAATTAAACAGTCCAGTAACGGAGGGAGATCACAGATAGCGGGTTCGGGTCCCGAGTGAGACATACCCGTGTGGTCCCGATTCCACGACTCAACTATCTAGATCTAACGAACGTCTTACATTTCTGAATCGAAAATGAGGTGAAATAGAAATATATTTTTGTTACTCCATAGATATAGCAGTTACCACATGTATAGAATGACGTAAGTTATTATTAGTTTTTCCTTTTGGGGTCGTCAGGAGCTTTGTACAACTACCGAAATTAGTAAAACGAAAAGTCTGTAGCGGGCAATATTAAATTAGACACTAGGCACCTAGAAGCTTAGATGGTATTGTCTAAGTGGCACATTGAAGTAAATAAAAAGGCAGTTGTTTTAGTCGGTTTAGTTATTAGTTTGTTTTGGTTTATCCAAGTCAAATTTTAACTATCATGATGCCTCCGTGGTCTAATGGTTAAGAGCATTGGGCTCTTGACACGGAGGTCGTGGGTTGGATTCCCACGGGGGACACTTAGTGATATAATATGTAACTTTGTGCATTCTTCCCCAGTTAGTTAGGGCATTGCAGGCTGAATCACCTGATTGTCTGAAAAGAAAGATAATTCCGTGCATCTCATAGTACGTTAAGCCATTGGTCCCAGCTACTATCTCTGGTGGTAGTAGTATTTACATAAAAACTACGTCAGAGGCCGTAAGGTGGTCTGAAAAAACTCTGATACCAGGGCTTGCTTTGCTGCCCACACGGTGAAAAGAAGAAGACCATCATAATCATTTATGAATTAACAAATCGAAAAAAAACAAATACTTTGGATGTGACAAGTAAATGTCGCCATCCAACCAATTGAATAATTTGTTTTATTTATTTAGGTACTGAAAACACCTCATTATGTTCAAATGTAATACAGGCCGGCATTGGCATTATTAGTTCAGCTGGCCGTGGTAGTGTAGCATGGATGTATGGGCGTTGGGTTAGGTACGTGTGTCAAAAGCCGATTAGAGACTTAACATACTCATCAGAATTTCTACTTCAGCCCGCTTAAACCCGCGTAGGGTTTCCTCACGATGTTTTCCTCACATCGCACTAGTTTTCGGTTTCGGTTCGGTTTACAGTATTCAAAACTGCATATTATGACTCCGTCGATACTTACTTAAATTGTGTTGTTAAATATCAATACCTAGTATGTAGCTAAGTGAAATGTTAAGAGAAATGCATGAAAATGCATTGATGCATGCAGTCGTTGTTTTTGATCTCAATTTTTATCGTGTTTGGCATTTGAAATTGCATTTTGTTTTGCATTGCAATGCAATTTGCAATTGGCATTTGACTTTTGAAAATCAGATCTTTAATCCAAACTTGGCACCATTTAAATTCAGGTTTTGACTAGGAATGTGATCGGTTTTTTGATATTTACACAATAATAATAAAAAATCATCGGTAGGTTCTTGTACTCGGCAAGTCATGCATACAGAATATGAACCCGGACCCTTAATTCCCGTAGTATGACGTAAGTCCACGCCTTTCCACAGTGCACCACCGACGCTCTATACTCAAACACATGTTAGTATAATATAAACTTATTATACATTGTAATTACTGATTGTCATTCACACCTTAATAAAAAAACTTGATGAAAACCGTAATCAGTCTTTTTTAACGAGCTCCGAGTATTAAATTAATTAAAAACGTTAGAAATACAACTAAGCTAATCATTTTAATTTTATGAAATTCTAGTTAAGTTTATGATAAAAAAATGTATAAATGTAGTGGATAGAGCCTAGATAAACTTAAATCCAGGGTTATTCGCTTATTCTGACAAACTAACATCGTATAATAATTTTGGCGAAAATAAAATCCGTCGTCAGTCCGTCACAATAACAAAATATTTAATTGTTTGTTGGTCATTTGGCAGTCAAACGCTCAGTTGCAGAAACGCTCATTAGGGTTAATCCATCATTAAATCTCTAACTGTCACTTTTTGTCTTGTTGACGTAAAAAAAGCTAGCAAGAGATTTAATGGAGGATTAACTCTAATGAGTGTTTCTGCAACTGAGCGTAACTCAAGTATTTCGCCTCAACAATGTATTGTATGTCAACAAATGAGACGCCACACCATCGTTTCACTCGTTCCAACGGTTCAAACCATTGCAGCTTGGTATCTACTGATACTCTACTCTACTCTAAGTCGGTCTGCGCTGGCACCGCTAAAACCTGCACTCGAATCACTATCATCATAAATAAAATTACTCAAAGTTACAGTAAATAATTCCTTTTCTCATTCCAACTGTTATAATCTACGATTTCAAATGTAACTAACACCAAAAGTATGTTAGTAACGGTTCTAAATTTGTACAATGAATTTATAAATTATTACACGATCTTCAAAAAACTGAAGCATAAAATTAAATCCACGCGATATTCGACTCTAATTCCGACAGACAAAACATAAAATGTATTGTTGTTATGCTAACACCTGTTACGTGCTTCAAATTTTACAAAATTAATTTTCAATGAACACAGAATCATTGTAAAATAAACATTTTCTGATGTTCATTCTTGTCGGAAAAATTGTAAGTCAATTTTATTAAACTTTTGTGTTTTTAGTTTAATAGAGATATTTCCGCTAGACGCTGACTCTCGCTCCCTACCTTTTTTCTAGACTAGACTAGGTACATCAATTAAATTTGAATAGCTCTCACTGGATTAGTGACTTACCTAAGCTATTAAACATGATAATAATATTATCCTAATTTTATCTTGTTTGTTATATTATTATTGAGCAAACCAAACCTTAAAGATAGCACTTTTAAAAATAGAGAGACTACAATAAGCCATCTTATATCTTCTCATCAGGCGTCTGGAAAGAATAATTTCTTTGTAAGTAATAAAATCGCTTCATTTATGTCGTCGCTGAAGATATTTAGAAAAAAAACCGTTACTATATGGTGTTTAGGTGTCTCAAATTCACAGATTTTTAAATTTGTTTATTTGTTTATGCGAGTATTACGCAAAAACTACTGGACTGGAGCGATTTTGATGAAACTTTTAGCCTTTAAATGTTTATGATTAAACTAGAATCTTGTTTTTAACCGACTTCAACAAAAGGAGGAGGTTCTCAATTCGACCCGTATGTATTTTTTTTGTATGTTTGTTACGCGATTACTCGGCCAATTATTAATAAATCTAGTAGTATCTTTATTAAATGAAAAAGTAAAGGCTATTACATCCCAAAAAAATACATCTTTTTCAAAATAGTAAAGCCAGGATCGTAGCAGGTTGCGATTTCACTCTATTTTTAACCTAAATAGGAGACAGGTGTGAATTTATAAAACATTATAAGTGGTTCCCATCTCGTGGAAATAGTCTAAAATTAACAGATTAGCTCAAAACCATAGAATGACTAATACAATGTCAAAACTAAGTCGCTACTCGCCAACACTCGAGCCCCACCTCCAAAGGTAAAATGAAGCTATCGAAGTGCGAGGCGCCCACGACGGTCCGGTCACGAATGATGCTATCTAGACCTCACTGAGCTAGTGATTGACCTAGCCTATTCATTATACCTTGTTTGTTGACCTGGCTCGAATCTTTTGTCTTGGAAGGTCAGCCATTTTCCTCTGGACTGTTTCTTGTATGTATTTTAAGTAGAAGGGGTAAAAAAAGATGCTAATCTTTCTTGTTGGCAGCAGTAATTAATGTGGGTCGATTTTTTCAAAGCTAAATTTACTAAATGATTATAAAATTGTTGTAAAAATCCAACAAACTAAATGTACTTTTTATATACTTAAATGTCAAGATGTTTTGTAAATTAAGTTAAGGCGAGCAATTTAGCGTCAAAGTTAACTTGTAAAAAGTGTAAATACCTAAACAACAAGTTTCTAAAGCAAGCCATGCATTGTGCGACTCGACGACGCGACCGACCGTCGCGTAGGGCTGGCGATCATCGCCGAATCGCTCGAGCTCGAGTTAACTTCCTTTGATTGACGGCGATTGAAGGTTTGTGCATACAAAAAACACGATTAGTGTGGGACGTAGATTGCAACGTCGATGCGAGAGCATGCGTACGTCGTGCCTTTTGTACTACAAACCCACTGCGACTGCCTGAATAACACTGTATTGCCATAGCCAAAAAAAAAACTGCTACATTGCTACACCTATATACAGGGTCCAACTTAATATGCTGACACTTTTTGATGTACAGACCATCAAACTGAACAACTTGCTCTATGGGACCAACATCGAAACCGCGATAAAAAATCTGTTATACCATAAAAAAATTCCAACCTATCTCGACCCGAATGTATGCAGTTTTGTATGGCACAACAGATTTTTTTTCGCGGGAATCTGAACTAAACTATGTAACCAAAATTGGATCCGATTTGAAGGACTGTTTGTAGCAAGGTTTCGTCTGTAAATAGTCTGACTGTGAACAGCTAGCTTTAGGCTGGGAAACGCAAAAGGTGTGCTGATAACAACTTCCCCATGCAACGCTGCCTTCGCGCCAAAATGCACTTAATTATCCATTCTGTAATTTTATTTCTTATTTAGTAAACGAGCATCAACCAAACGTTTTTATTACATGTTTTAATAGCGTTTTATATCAACAAACATTCGAATTAGGTACCTACTTAATAATTAAAGGATGGACACAAGATTAAACTGAAAAAAGATTTACACTTACATTTTGTGACTTTACAGGGTATAAGGAAAAGTATTATTAACCTTTAAACCACATGCTCTACCTATCAAATTGAAAAACTTTTACTATGGGATCAAACTTATCAAAACAATAAAAAAATCAGCTGTCTCATACATTTGAGTCGAGTAGGCGCTGCAGTTTAGTATGGAACAGCTGATGTTGTTTTTGTTCTCACAGGTTTGTTCCCATAGTAGGTAAAACTTGTTCAATTTGATAGGTAAAGTATGTGGTTTATAGGTTAATGATACTTTTCCTTACTGCATAATTGTACTTATTTCTTGCAGTTGGTATACTTAGTATGAGACGAATAAGTGTTATATTTTTCCTGTAGGCCACATCCTTGCCACCTATTGTCACTGAGCATATAATTCCATCTTTCACCTGCAAACAAAACCTTGCTAGAACAATACGCTTAAAAAGATACCAAATTTAATCAAGGTAGACAACACCGTCTGTTTGTTTCGTCCTAAACTACCTAATTAGTTTCCTGTTTTATAATTATCAGCAGCATGGCAGCTTAGAGACGTGATACCGCTATCGCTCTCTTCCTCTCTTTCTATTTGCACGCGAACAAACGGGATATAGCCTTATTGCGCGAATCATACTACGGCCGCAGGTATCTAAGGAAGTATCTTCCTTAGCCCGGAACGGAATCTCATGGCACGCGGGCGCAGCAAAGTTAATAATAAAAGCAAAGTACAGTAGCAGTTTGGTGGTAATCATAAAAATATAAGTAAGTACTTTGGACATTGTTCCAATCGATGTACTAGAATGATTCCACACTGGACCTCCACTCCACCTTGACCTGGCTACTATCATTTGTATCCATCAACAACAATATTTACCCTTTGCGAGAATCGACCTGCTTGAACTAAGCTATAGAGCCGTTCAACAAAAAGACTACAATAAAAAAAGAAAATACAAACGACTGCAAATTAAAAAACCCTTTAGCTAACCGCGTTAGGATAACGAGCATCGAATTAAAAATTTGGTTTCCGAATCTGAAACCGAATCCTTTCGGTATTCGTCATCGGTGTCCGAGTCAAGCACAGGCCACGCGTTTCACGCAAGAAAACGTGTCGATTAGCCACGGCTGCAGTAACAATGGTGCGGCAGGCTTTATTTGTTAATAATGTTTCATGGCTGACGTACATAACACGCCAATTCGGCAGCGACAATGGTGATACCTAATATAGGTATCGGTATTACGATACCATTTTTTTAAATTATAAGTTTACTCTTATTTTTATGGGTTACGATTTTTTAAGTGTTTGTCGATCGAAACTTTACATCGTGTTTCAGTAGAAAGGGCGTGAGTTGTAAACAAACTACAATATAATTTGTACTTCTTCACAAATCGAACAACTGAATAAAATACGACAAATTACAGAATAAACTTCCCCTGTGAGTGTAATGAGCTCTGACAATCTTTTCTTACTACAAAAAAAAAATCCCAATCCGTAAATTAGCCACATTTCACAAAATCTAAATGTTTTATCAAAATAATATAATTATGATAGCTTTCTGACATCATTTTTGACTCTACCACCGCGTAGGAAGGTGTTCCGTTGTAGAGAAGAGCGGCAGAAACTCTAAATATTAACGCTTACTGAAATCTACATTATGGATATGATTTGATTTGTTCGCAAAAACAGCAATATCTTTGAAAAAGTTAACTATGTTAGCTCCAACCAGCCGCAGAACAAAGATAAACAAAAAATTTGGAAGTATACAATAAAGGCATCCTATTTAATGGCTATTAATATTAAATTTTGTGTAAAGTTAATGTTCCCCCAAAAACTAAATAAAATCGAAACGTATAGATATCTTTTTATCTAATTTAAAATAATATTTGATTTGCAAATGTTTTTATTTATTAGGTATTTTTGATAATAATACTACGTAGGTAGGACTTTGTAACACAATTATTAAATACGGCATAAAGTATGTACTTATAAATAGGAAATTTGTTGTTGTTGTACTCTTATTTGTTATTGTATGTAATATTAATTCTTATCTACCTATAAGGAAATAATGTAAATATATTATATTTGTCAAAGAGTTTTTTGCAGTACCCGGACAGGGTTTCACATAGGACCATAACTGTATTTTGTAACATCTGTAAAACATGTGAAAGCAATAAATGATTATCATCATTAGTAAGATTTAGAAAAATAAATATATCGCGTATTTAAACATACATGAAGAGCACACGCCGCTATAGACAACGCCTAGGTTTTACTCAATTTATTTAAAAGCATAATTTAAAATGCCAAAAGACATGGAACTATTCAATAACTTTTATTATAAATTATAAATTGTCGTCTAAATCCATTGATACATAACAGTTCAGAGCTGGATAAACAATCAACGCTCCAAAAAGGGCTCATAAAGAGCTCTTTTGGCTACTAGCTGTCAGTAAACATACCAAATACGACTAAATTCATTAATCAAATCCAATGTATTAGTGCCGCATATCTGATTTGTATGGGTTATTGTGTTAATTGAGACAATTTGCTAAGATTTTAAGACTTAATTATTAAAAATAACAAAAGACATGGTCCTATTCAATTACTTTTTAATAATAAGTAAACTGAAACTACAAATGCGTATAGATAAATACATAGAAAGAGTCGTAAAATATAACATAACGAATACTGCAGTACATCCACGCAGAAAAGTCGCAAAAAATACAAACAATTTAAGAAACTAACAATAATTTTTCTTCCATCACAATTGACATTATGTAGAGCCAATTTTTATTCATAAGTTTGACAGGTGGCCGCTATAGGCTAAAACTTAAAGGCTAACCCAGAAAGTCTGTCAAAGATAAATTGTCACAATAAATATACGAGTAAGTAATTATTGAGAGCATTTTTTTCTGTCATAAGGGAATCGAATAGGCTCCCAGCTATATGAGACAGGTTGTGTTCATCATATTATGTCAGGACGAAGATAAAATTATCAGTTTATAATTGATGTACCTTCTAGTTTCTGTTGGCTATTTTTTTTTGAGATCGATTTTTAATGAAACAGGATAAGTGGTAAATAGGGCTGTCATTTAAGCCATCATTGGTCGTGGACGTGGTAATTGTAGAAATAATAAGTAAGTAAGTAGTATAGTGTATTACTTGAAAACACGGTACATCCACGTCATTGGCTGACATGAGTGGCACACAACAAAAAATTGTATGTTTAAACAATTTTTTTTATTTAATTAGCATTGAGTTATCTATCTATAGGTATAACCTCGAAAGATAGTATATTTTGTAAAATCAAGTATATTTACTAGTAGGGGTGCAGTAAGAAAGGATTTTAATAGAAGAACTATAATACTAGTGGTGAATCTCAGTGGTTACGACAGGTCAATCGAGTGCGGTGTGCGGGGGCCGGGGATAACGCGCGTCCCGGTACCGACTTGCATGCGCACGGTACCGGCTTTGCGAATTCAGTGCTGTGTCCGCACACTGCACGACCATAGACCCACCGCGACCGCTGAGATTAGTAGTAGTTTTTATTACACTATGGCAATACTAATACCAGTACCAGCCGCCGTAGCATCTTACGCGTGATACGGCTTTTATCTAGTTCGTTCACGCGCGAATAGAAAGAGAGCGAAAGCGCGATAGCGCGGTATCACGCTACCATACTAAGGCTGGTGGTCCTCGGATATATTCGTTACGCTCCAAAAATGAAAAATCGTTGATTGTGTATCTCATTTTTTATTTGTGATGGCCAATAACATGGTGTGGTGATAGTAGTTAATTGACCAACATAGGCTAAAATTTTCAGTGGTGCTATTTAGACCATATTCCTACAAAAAGCGTAATGCTAAACATGAATTTATATTTAACTTCGTCACTTAAGTAGAATTCTGATTCGCTTGCAATATCCGAAAATACAGGTTTAACTTTAGTTACAAGTCCAATACACTAATCAAGCAGTTGATTGTTTGGCTTCGAATAACACCAACCTAGAAAAACTTTGTTAGTCGTTATAGTATAAAAAGTAGGTACTCTATGGTATTGGTATGAGGAAGATAATGATTGTTTCAAAAAGCAGAGGTCAAGCAAACAGTTTGTTTATGGAGCAGTCCTGCTCAATAGAGCAGGATACCTCTAAATCTAACTTGAACCCAAATCCCCTACTACGATATTTTGGAATCCTTTAGTCCCAAATTCTAGTCAAGCAAGCGAGAGAGTGAGCCGGGCGACAAATAAGCGAGTGCCGCAAGATTGATAGCCCGTCACCGATAGATGGCGGTGCCGTCATTAATTAACACTGCGCGTTTGAGGCTAACCCCGGCCCCAGCCGTCACGGTGTCGCTCGCAAATCGACCGAAACTTGCTCTAACACCCCTACTAAGGGCACTCGATTCTAAATATAGAGTTTTAGTACTGCTGTCATTCTAATATTTCACTCGTCGATACGTCAACTTGCGTAGAAATTACCGCTTTGTTATGCTAAATAAATATTAAGCTATAGTTTGAGTGACGTATGTATCCGGAGTGATTAGCCAAGTTAGTTAATGGGTCTCACAAGATCGACATTTTCGGGGAAGACTTATAAAAGAGATGGAGAGATAACCTTCTTGCCTTTTAAAGGGTTTAGCCAGACCGCAAACAAACTTCGTCTCGCGAGACGATTCGACATAATTTTACCGGATTTTAATGTTTTTGGTATTAAAAATTACGAGTAACATGGTGTGTCTTAGCGTTAGTTTAAAATCAATATCATCATTAGCCTATACGTCCTATTGTATATGCAGGTGTAGGGTTTATTCCCATGAATAAATTTTAGAGAGCGAGCCATGCACTAAGACGCGGGCCCAGCACGGCGGTTTGATGGGGGCACGTTAGTGGTCATCTAACGAGCTGTCAGATTATTTTCAAGCCACTTTAAAGACCTATTAAACAAATAGGTACACCACACACCATCAATAAAATGTAGTTGTTTTAAAATAATAGTATTATTACGATAGGTAAACATAAAACTTAATAATAACAATGTTTTATTTTTAATTACCCATTGTGACCTTCTACCACTGTTGACTTTTTGTAACTAGTTCGTCTTTTCACATAATAAACATTTATTATGTACTGTTTTTAAAACATCTGTGTTTAAAACTAAATTGCGATAAAAAGAATCTAGACTATTTTAAGTTACTATAGTTAGCGTGAGAACGTTACGTGAAGCCACAGTAGGGGACGTCTTCCTCTAATTTATTCTTAGGATCATAATTTTAGACGCAGCATAGCTAAATAAGAATGAATTGATGGTGTACAGATTTACCTAAAGGGACATCTAGTAAAATTTGTAAATGAAGGTCAACTGAATGCATGACTTTTTGAAATTAGTATCGTAGTGGCATCTCTCCCTATCTAATGGGAGACATTCGTAAGTATACATGGTGTTAGGGTAAACCGTTGCATTATTTTAAGGGGTGATATTGTATCAACTATACTGAACCATTTTCCCTAAGAAACCTATAGGAATATCGCAAAAATAATTGTGGTATTTCCATAATAAATGCAATCGCTGACCGAACGTTTGTATGAAAATTGGTAATAATTTTTTTGCGCATTTCCCTTATGTTTCTTTTAGGACAGTATCATGAGTATGTACAATCCCCCGTTAAAGTAATGCAAGTGTCTACCCTAACCTAACGACCTATATAAATTTAAGGCCAGGTTATCCAAGTGCAAGCGTCTCTTTCTTGCAAGTATAAGTTTGCGATTGGCCATCCCGCTCCAACTGAAAGCAGGATCGCAAAAAAACGCGTTTTTCATCAATATCTTTGCTCATGGGTGTTTCTAAGCTCAAAATTCTACGGAGTTCACTAGAAATATTTAATGTATTTAGTTAAATACACGAATAAAACGTTAAATATCAGCAGTTTAATCATAGTATTGAAAAAAACATAACAAAAAGGGGTAACTTTTTTTTTTCTATCTATTAAACTTAATCTAATCGTGTAATTGAGAACGGTCGCCTATCAGCCAGATCCTTAAATAAGACAATTGGTTTTCAGACTTTAAAACACAGTTTAAAACACTTTCGTTCGTGTTCAAAAAACGGCCTCGACCGGATAACAGCGTCTTAGGGTGACGTTATTTAATGATTAATTAATTAATACACGTAATATCGTCTAGACTAAGTAATTCGGAAATGAGTTCGGTACCTACTAGACCACTGATACTTTTATTTTACAGAGTGGCTTGCTTATAGTGATTCAAAAATGTTGTTTAGGTAGTACAACAAGGTAAGGGCTCATTTTAAAAGGAAATGTTTGCTATCGTGAATTAAACGACACGGCACAATCAACAATTGAATACAAAAACACATTTTAAACAAGCCTACACTACCATACTTGTATTATATTTTAATCGCCTTATTTTCAAACGTAGAGGATTTTAAAAAATAAGTTAAAAATCATAACTTTAGAAGATATCCTAGCTATACCTACAGATTTTCGCGGAACTAATTCATATTCCAAATGAGTCGTTACCGCATGTTCCCAACTAACCGACAAGAAATTTTGGATTACAATAAACGGGCAACCTGTATAACTTATAAACTTTTTTAAGTTATACTTGTAAGGGCCTGTTTCACCATTTCTGGGTAAGTTCTTGTTAGCTTATCCGACAGATTATTTCAAAATATCTGTTAGATAAGCAAACAAGAACTTATTCAGAAGTGGTGAAACAGGCCCTAAGTATACTAATATTTTATAAGTAGTGATTAAAAATCAATTTAATGTGAGTGCGTTGTGTATGTTTCTATTTGCGATTTACAAAATCTTATGTATGTTTCTAAAAAAATGAATGTTATTATATGTTTTAGGTTGGTTTTTAGAAAGTTTAACATAATTACGAAAGTCATAGTGCAAAGGTCAGCAATTTTATTTAAGAGTTATTATTATGTTATGTCGAAAATAAAATTATAGTCAAAGAATACGAATGGTACCAACATAAAGACGTAGCTCGTGCAAACAATAAATATGGCTGTCACGTATAGAGTACAAACAAATCTACAGAGATCTAAATCTGTTGTCGCCCACAGTTATACTTTTTAAAATGACATACGTAATCTTTTTTTATGTTTGTTTTAATACAATTGCATTTCTTCATAACGTTGGTAAAAGTTGTTTCTCTATCTCTCTAAAAGACGACATTCGACTTAATTGTTATTTAGATAATTATAATACTAGAGTTTACCCGCGACTTTGTCTGAATTGATATCTGAATGATATATACCAGATTTTAAGTCTAGTCACAAGATTTAAGGGTTAAAAGCCCCAATATAAATAAAAGAATAAAGAATAAAAGATTTTTTTTTTATCAAAATCGGTCCAGTAGTTTTCGCGTGATGTGCGAACAAACAAACAGACAAAACATCCAAAATTTTAATGGGTAGAACCGTAAATATATCAGATACGAACGAAATAGCAGAAATAAAATGACAATTTTGCCTTCTGTAGCTTCAAGGTGCATTATTCGTCGAAAACTTACCGAATACCATGCATTATAACCTTTATTTACTTATCCTTTTATAGATATCTAAAAATTTTTTACCGTCCCATTATCAGCCCTTAAAAGGCCTATAATCGGTCGAAACTGGCATTGCGTACACTTGATTGCAAATAAAGTGCATTGCAATTTAACCGTACATTCCCACTTACACACTTGGACAGTTTACTTAATAGCCGTTGTAATGTGTAATATAAGTTTTTTTGCACGCACGTGTTTGCTTTTTCCCGCGGTGTCAGGGGCCGCAATGGTGTGGAAAATCAAATTACGAGTTTTTTTTATTTATTTATTAAGCATCCAGTCTATGGGTTCTGTTGGCTTTATTAACAGCGATGTTTTGTTTTTGCTGTAAAGTTTTTAATTGATATCGTTTGTTTTAGCAGCAATGTCAGTGGATCGCGTTACAAAGAGTAATTTTTCTGACGTTGGCTCACGATAAGAATCTAATCGTGAGATAGTTTGTTTTTAAATTTACGTATTTGTATTTCAGGAGTTGCGCTTGACTTATTGCAAACTTTTTAAAAAGATTGTACCTAACGTTCTTTTTAGGAAAATTTAGTAAAAAACAGCTATCTAAGCTCGAACTTTTCGTTCCTAATTACAACATACTTTGCCCCTTTCAGACTTCGATTAAAGTAAAATGAATGGATAGGGAGGCCGGTTACGCGATCATTAAAACAAGAAAAATAAGTTAAAACAATTCGGTAGGTACGTCAAGTTTTTTATTTGTCTGTATTTAATTTTTTTACGGACAGAAGACATCATTTTAAGAAACCTAAGTAAGCAGGTATTTAATTTTTTTGCGATTCATCGAGTTTATCTATATAAATTTTATTTTTAACAGTTATCTCTAAATGAAAAAAGTGGTGGCGAGAAAATCATTCGAACTCAATGGAGAAAATCCTTTGCTTAGTTTAAAAACATAAAAATCACCTGCCTTCTCTTTCTAATGCTGGAAACGGAAACGGTAACATCAAATGTCAAATACTGACTTTGTGAATACCTATATATTTTTTTCTTAATGGCCAGTTATTTTAAGTTGATTTAAAGTTTACCAAGGAGTTACTCACTCACTCGTTATTTTATTAAAAATTTCTGTATAATCCTTTAATTTTAAAATCTCTGACATAGAAAATATTGTTATAAAGACATAAGCCAGATACTACAAAGCTGTTTTTTCTTCTCATTAATACGAGAACCTATTACTAAAATATTAAGAGAAGAAGAAACAGTCTTAAAAATGGTTTGAATTATATACCCTTTTTTTCGGAATCAATTTAATTCAACCGTTCACCCTGTATATAGCGCACAGATCTAGCATGCCCGCCAACTAATCGACTTCACTGGTTTGACGTGTAGAGATAATTTTTGGACAAGTGATAGTGACTCGACTCGCCCGGAGATTACAAGTGAATGTTCAATCACATTCGTGTGAAAAAGTATTTCTATTTGACATCATCGATTTATTTTTTTGTATTGACCGTTACTGCATCCCTCAAGATTTTAATGGGGTTAAGACGACTACTGGTTTGACATTAATCTTGCCCTTATGTGCAGCAAAGTAGCATTTTCGACGGTTAACATTCAATACCTCCTAACCTAACCCATAACGTGGCTTCATTTTGCAGTAGAGGGGAAAAATGTTCCTATTTTTTTTTACACGTAAGTTGATAGATAGATAATAGATAGTTACTATCATTGATAGTAAAATAAGTACAAGTTACTACTTATTAGGTGTAAAAAATAGGAACGTTTGTTCCCTTTGCTGCAAAATGAAGTCAATGTGGCTTAGGAGAATGTTAACCGTCGTTTTGGTAAAAATTGTCGCAAAGTGTCAACCCTGATTTGGTTTACAGAAGTGGGGTTATGTTTGTAAGTAGGTAGGCAAACGGACTCCCTTAACCGAAGTAAAAATCTGCTGATTGGGTGAAAAAAGATCCCCGGTTTTGCTTCCCGGGCTCCTTAAGGAGGGTCTAAGTTTAAGGGCTGAACTAGCGAAATTCCAGGGTTGGCATTTCACAAGTTCTGCCAGCAAGTCTACTAGTCACCTCAAAACTCTAAGCAGCAAAATATCTTTTTTTACAATTGTGCTACAAAACAGTTTGGAAGTCACTAAATGGTTATATTTAACAAAATATATTGTCTGTGTAATAACAACACATTACAATCTTCAGTAATTTTCATCATGTGGCTTTTGAACCTTTTCTTCTAATATAACGTCAGAGTACCATGCTCAAAAACAATTTACAAATCAAAAATTGAACCGAAGCTCAATAAAATTTGAGTACCAAATACAATGATACCCAGTATTATGTACATTGAATTTTATAGGGGGCTTAAAGAAAACACGTTAAGGCCGACTGTCCTTTATTACTGTTAATTGATACAACATTTCGTGGAATTTTTGGGCACATTCTTGAATTTTTATGGTTTAGTCCCGCAATGTAATGTGATTACTAAAACAGAGGTGTTGAACGTTTTGCGTTTTGATACGGACTTTAGACGACTGTGAAGCTATCTTGTCTCCATACAAAAAGATAAAACTTTTTTACTGGCCTCAACGTTAACGTGTATCAATGATTTTTTAATATTATACCTACTGATGCTGAGGTGCTTCAGACCACCAAACTGAACAACTTTCACTATGGGACCAACAGTGATATAGTAAATTAATTAATCAGGCTTAAGTAAGTAAGTACCATACATTTGCATCAAGTCGTCATTGATATTTTTTATGGAACAACAATTTTCTTTTTTCGCGATTTATCCCATAGAAGTGTCAGAACCAGCCAAAGTTGAGAACCATAGTCCACTACTGCCTCTACGGGTATTTACGGCCGGCCCGATAGCCCTGTTTTGCCAATGTGCTGAGGATCGCGGATTTGTATCCCGCAAGTGGCAATTATTTGTATTATGAATACAAATATTTCTACCAGACTCATGAATGTTGTATCTTATATCGTTGTCTAGTCATTATAATACAGGTTCGGGCTAGAGTCTGGTCTTTAAAGAAAATAGGACTAAAATAATCAGTGTGACAATAGCATAGATATCTTATATACAAACTATACTCACAATCAACGTTCGAAAAATGGCACAACCAAAAGAGCTCAGAGGGCCTACCATGAGTTTTCCCTGTATTTTACTACTTTAGTTACGTCGCCAAATCGTATGACAGAAATTAGTTCTCAACGTAACCACTAGGAGCGCTGTACGAAATTAAATACAAAATTGGTGACGTAACTACAGTATAGTAAAGAACGGTGAATACTCATGGTACTAATGAGCTCTTTTTTTTTACTAGCTGACAGATAACAAGCGAAGTACGACTATTTTTATGAATCAAATACAACGTATTAGTGACAACTAGCAGCATGCATACTTAATTTGTGCGGGTTTTTGCGTCAATGTGGACAATTTGCTAAGATTTTATATGACACTGTGGGTCTAGTATAAGAAGTCAATGGACAATAGCTGAGATATTTACTTACAAGAAAGCGTAAATTGATGCTGTATGTATGAACCTATAGGAAAGGATATATCAAAAAATATCAAAGTCGTAAACCAGAGAAATTAAATATAGCGCCATAAAAAGAAAATATTTGTCGTTCAGTTTTTACAATGTCCATCAAATTTATCTAAATGTACATTTTATTACCGCCGTTTGTCTCCTACCGTTTTACAATTTTATTACACTGTCTCTTTTGATTATGTTGAAAGCATTTGGTCATATTTTATTTTTTCTTATCTTAATATTGTGTTAAGTTTTCGAGAACTCATGTTAAGTAAAAATTTTACATTTTAGCGTTCCGTAATACGACATAGAACCCTTAAGTAAAGTCGTCAAATCGTTCGTGTTTTTCACAGCATCATAACTTCTGAAGCAATGAACTGAAATGCTTGAGATTCATTATAAGAATATATTAGAAAAAAATCTGCATTTTTTATCTACCACCATCAAAAGTAGTAGTAGTAGTAGTAGTAGGTATTTAAATTGAGTTGTCTGCGCGTACGAAGAGGCGGGTGACGCTAGTAAAATAATAAGAAAAAAATCGTGTTTTAGCGGTACCTCCCTATACATGCAAAACTATGCGGGATAAATTACTGCGGAACTCTGAACTGTGCATGGTCCGATTCGCACTTGACCGGCCTTTTTAAAAGTTATATCAGTTTAAATTTTTATGTAAAACAATTTAACAGTTAATATTACTTATTACTCTGACTTTGTGTATATTTAAAAGGTATTTTAAATGACGTTTCACTGCAATAATTTTCTTACTTATTATTATTACATATTACTGTTTAAGCAAATATTTTTTGACGATTATCGTTACTTTTGATGACAATGTTATAAAGTACCAAATTCTTTTCATATTTAGCGCTAAATTTTACTCTTAAGGTACCAACGTCAGCGACAAATTATTGTTGACGTATCAAAAGTAGTAAAGTAATGAATTGCTGTAACTACCTATTCATAAATTATATATGAAATCATCATAATTTTAAGTGATTTATTTTACTAGAAAAATATTTGTGAGGCCTGATAACTTGTCTCGGCTAAGCCGCGAACTGTGCTGGAGCTAGGTGTATGTACGGACGAATCCAGCTAGGGGCAAATGTATCCGGTTTTTTCTACGCAGGCTAGGCTATTACTCACTCGGTAGTCAGGAATATTATAAATACAACATTTCTTCATCCGCACAAATTATATATCCAAATAATTCAAATCATAAGCAAATCAAATAAAAAAGTTTCATCAAAATCGGTTCAGTAGTTTTTGCGTGATGATGGTGATGTTACAAATCGTAATCTTTTTCTTGTAAATATCTTCAATGTACAGACTCACTTCTGTTGCAGTTTTATAATAGTTTTTATCGAGTGAAAAGCACTAAATAAAAAAAAATATTTTGATTAGGCATAGTAGGTATCATCATCAGCACATCTTAAAAAAGAGTAATTGATCGGCGTCAAAGCAACCAAAAAAATATGTTTTTTTCTAAACCTCAAATCCCACAAAACAAACACCCTCGGAACGGAACTACGAACGTATCGAATAGAGGAAGCAAACATCGCACGTTGTCTCGTATCGTATTACACAAAATGGTAACAAATCGTCGCGCGAGGGGGCGCTAGCCGCGGGTGGGCGCTCGTTGTGTTTGCAAATAAACACCGGGCCGAACCCCGTGGCACACAATGAGGGGCGACACAATTGGTCAGCGGGGCGCCAGACTTGCGTTCAGCTTTCTCATGTGAACTAGGAACTATGGGAATTTTTATTATTAAATACTCTATTTTTATACAGATTTCGTCGGCTTTTTTTTGTAATGCGCCTTAACACAATGTTTGTTTAAAAACATGGGGTAAACTGAAATATTCAAAACTACTTTTATATAAGTGTGATAATAATTATTTCTATCGTTTTAACAAAGTTTCCTTTTAGCCACCTCTCACCACTTGACACGTTATGGAATAACGAGAACCTGAAACATAAATCATTGCTAAGCTTGTTCTCAAACAGAATGGTGGTAGATGTAGCAATGTTCCTGTCTACCCCCAAGGGATTACGGTCGTGAGATTATGTATGTATGTAAGCTTTCGTTTATCGTTTCGACTTAGAATGGAATATACTAGCACAGATACTAACTAGTCTACTACATTTCACACCCGTTTCGTAGGAGGCGACTAAGGAATACGATTTCATAAGCAATGTGTCTATGGGTGAAAGGCTAACCATCTAAGCACCAAATGCAGTCACGTTTCAAATATTCAAATTATGATAGGAAGATACTACTACAATTATTATAGAGTTATATTTTTAAACACACAAACATCAGAAATTTAAGACAGCATAATTTCTTATGAGTTAGTCAAAATCTTTGCTAAAACTACCGCGTGCAGTTGTAGCAAGACTTACCCTAAAGAAGCAATACTTATGTTTTCAGGATGGAATGTTAATGTCGCGTTGTTTTTTTATTTATTTATTTACTTACTGTGGTTAAAAAGATTTTAAAAAGCTTTTTAACCACATAAATACTGCATAAGGAACCAATTAAATTTAACGATGACATAAAATAATTCAATTTAATTAATTAATCCTCAAAAATTTTGTTTCGATCTCCATAATGATCACCGTCATAATATTATGTGTAACGACGTACAAGATTTACGATTTATTTATTATTTTATATAAAAAATATAACTGAGACCTCACAACTAACAATACAAACAACAATTCAAATAAAACAATAACAAAAAAAATAAACAAAGCAAAACTCTTAACTCTGACATAATAAACACTTGAAATCAACTCGAAAAACTCAAAATAGTCACTTTATATATTTATGTGCGAGACAATAAACAATCAAGGACTTTCCACCCTTTCTAGCGTGACACGAGTTCAATAAAAAAAGTCAAGCATCCACACATTCACATTTTTTGAAGTTTTTTTTAATTCCATGTACCTGAAGATTTTTTTATTATTAATTAGGACGTTGTTGTTATAGAAATGCATTGCATGCATGCTCCAGGCAGAGCAGGATAACTAAAATTATGAAAAAACAGAAAAAATCATTATGTAGAGGAAATTCGTGTTGAAAAATAAATTATATCTACTTTCCTCTATGATTTCTCATCGATCGAGCTAGCTTCATATTTTATTGTTATTCGTTTTTTTTAAGTACGGTTTTTAAATTCAAAATTTTAGGTACGTATTGCTTCCTAACTGCCTCTGCCCCATGACAAGGGATTCCAAATTTTAATATTATGCAAAGGGCTTACACATTCAACCACAAAACACGGTGGGATGCATTGTAAAAGTTAAATCAATATTATTTAAAATCAGGGAGGCGTTAAATCGCATTATTTTGCTAGTTTGGAATTTGGTTTATTTGGTATACTTTTGTTGTAAGTAAATAAATTTGTTATTTTTTGTTAATGAAATGCATCAAATTTAAAAATAAAACATGTTATTAGTAAAATGTGTAATTTACTTGAAGTATAAAAAACAAAAACCATGCTGTCCCACACATTGCACAAATTTAAAGAGAAACAATCCGTCAAAAAGGAAGCGACGGAAGCAAACTCCAAAATTTAGGAAGTGTAACATAATACCACTAAATATTAGCCCCCAACAATGTCTTGTTTACAAAACCAGTTGACCTATAAACGCTTTGTTGTAGCAGATGGCACTGACGGAAGCGGACCACAATTTTTTTCAAAATGCCAAGGTAGAGTTCATAAGCCATGGAATAGATAGACTTGGTTCAAAAATGTTTTACAGAAATGTAAAACATTTGCAGCGTTTGTGTTAGGGTTTGTTAAATAGGTAAACCTTTTTGCTAATCAATATCTTTGAAATATTAGCCATTCAGTTTTCTCGCAGATCATCTCTTTTTTGTCGCGACGCGACTTTCTAATGGTGATTATTACAAAAAGGAGACCTACTAAACATTGATCCATGTAAATGTTATCAATCATTTGACAAGCACACAATATGCGTCATTGTGCGGTCACTTTGAACTATGCGCTATCAACACTCGCTCGCTCACACCCGCAGACCTTTGCGGTGTTGCTCAATGCGTTGCGGCTAACGTATTTGGCGCGGCATTACATGGACGTCCCCTGATACCATCTCCCGTTGTAATACGGGTCATAGCAATACATTGTAAAGATTTGACAAATGAATGATGACAATTTTATTGTGCGGTTTTGTACCATTGTGCAAATGACGACTCTATTTTGTCGGTAACCGTTGGTTTTTTTTTATGGAGATTTATTCAGTCATTTTGTACCTTTGATAATTTTTTCCTTTGGGGAAATATTGTCTTGGAGTAGAACAGTGGTTTATTGTGATGTGTTTTCGAACAAACTTTTATTCAAGGATCATCCGAACAAAATGTACATGCATTGGATGGACGTAAAACCTAAAAACAGGTTAAAAACTGATGTTGTGTCATCATTTGAAGTATCGATAATATTTAAATAAAAAGTTGGAAGCCGAGGCACTTACACCACACCAGTACAATAGAGGTGCCCAGAGTATTCAACTTGCTGTCAGAGTATTATCCCGACGCCTTAATTCGTCGTCTGCGCCGCAATATGAGAAAATTGTCCAGGAGAGCGTTTCGTTTCGATTACGCGCTTTTTTCGACCATATTTTAAGAAACACCGTCAATCTTTTTTCTTCTCTATTAGCCTTAGAGCTTCTTCTTCGTGTTTCTGTGATGACATAGAGCTCGACAAATGGAGTATTTTTGTACATTTACTTAAGGTTTTTTGACCGTTTGAGGTTCACCCCTTTGCGGCATTGGCGAAGAATTGGCGTATAATAATATAAAATGTATTTTCAATCGATAAATGTCCTACTTATATCTCGTATTCGGATTGGATTCGATTTCGATCTCCTCTAAGGCAGACCGAGAAGTTTTAAATAAAACAGCTGACTTCTAATCATAGACAATCGATGCGGGGCAATAGACACAACAAGCACACACAACGAGCCAATGTAAACAGAGATAAGAATAATACGTTATTGGATCGCGACCGAAGTCCGTTGATTAATTATGACGTATTATATACCTATAGGCGAGTTCAGATGTTGATGATTCTATTGATTGCGATGAACGGTTCTAATGGATATTTATGATTGCGCCACAGGTACCTACCAGGCGCACCGTTTCATCACCAGCCTATAAATGTCCCACTGCAGCACAGGCGTACCCTCAAGGAGGGTGTATGGGCATTAGCATTCTTTTCTAATGGGATCACACACACATTGACGGAGCGGCAGACGTCAGTCCGTCATTTGTGAAGCAAGCAAGGAGTTGTAAGAAACCGCACGCACGTAGAAGCACAGACGGTGCGACAATCCGTCACCGTGTGTTGTTTTCCTTCACCGTTTGAAAGCAGTCGGTACTACGTACATAATTTAGAAAAACTCATTGGGTAAGTACCTTACATATGGCATGTCATCCCTGCAGATTCAAACCCGGACTCTCACGATTGAGTGTCCGTGTCAAACTTTTTCGCGACGCACAACTTACCACCGCGCGAAAACGTCAATGGATGGCTACTGGACTCAAATGTATGGAACAGCAGATTTTTCGCGATTTCAGTATTGGTCTCATAGATAATGTTTTTCTTTCGGATGATAGTCTGATCGTTGATGGTCCCCCCAAAAATCGTCAGCATAAGTATTTATTAAGACTCTTTATACAATTATTATTATAATTAGGGTAGGTTCTTGTTGTGGGATGCGACTTGCGTCTGCACCTACGCACCATCTCACCTGCAGCACGCCTCAAGCACACCACGTACCAAGACTTAGAGGGCCCATATCTTTTCGTGCCAGTGGCAGTGGAAACCGCAGGGCCTTGGGGAGCTGAGGCCAAGAAGTTTATAAAAGACCTGGGCTTTTGATTACGGGAGAGGGGCAACGACCCCCGCTCTGGGGCGTTTCTTGTCCAACGTATCTCTTTAGCCATCCAACGTGGCAATGCCGCCAGCGTAATGGGTACGTTCGGTACAGACACGACCCGGGGTGGGTTGTTCGAGTAAGGGGGTTTCTATTTAATAGTTGTTTTTCTACAGTATCTGATAATATATAATAAACTTTTTATCCAATTATAATTATGATACCACTTATGGAAATTGTTGGATTTTATTCTCCTAATAAAATGTGGATGTCGTCATTAGAAAAACTTATAAATAGCCAAAACCGTCGAGAATTTATTTCCATCGGTACTTCATTCTACTGACTCAGTCGATGGTTTGTTGAGTTTAAGTTAAATCAGCTTCCACGCCTGCCACGATCTTCCTTGTAAGCAATATATGACTGCTTGTAACATCAGTCAATCAAGATGGGACAAGGTCCATGATTAAGATTATTTATTCTGTGGTCATGTACGATTGTGATATCGCGGCGCCGAAATAGTATTTAGGCTTGACGCACGCGCGAGGATGGTGCAAGCCCGTGCGAGGTCTCGCCACGCCCGCAGATAAGCTACCTATCTCTAGTCTAGAGGTTACCCCTCTTTGCCTGTCGGCATCCTGATATTTTCGACATTCATTATCTCTTAAAATAATAAAATAAAATGGTACGAAATATTACGGTGGTTTCTGCATAATTACGACCATATTCCCGAGGGAGTAGTCAGAGATATTCAGAAAACTCAGAACATCCACGTTTCAATATTAGTACCGAAACCACAAAATGGGTAACCAAAACTGTCCAGTGTGACGGGGAGTGAGCCACGTGAGTGGATACAATACAGCCTCAAAATTGAAGCATGCAGGTTTCCCTAGAGGTTTCCTTATCATGTTTTCCCTAGCCAGTGGGTGTTACAAGTCGGCCTGGACGGGCATCTAACCATCGCCTCCTGCACAGCAGGCATGGTTATATGCCACTGGATCACCACGACTCTCTCTTTTGTTTCTACGAGTAAGAGCTATGTAAGTAGGTAGGTACCTAATATTGTGATTATTCATAGCGGTTATCTATTTTATCAGATTTAGGAGAGCAAGATCGAGAGATAGTTCTCGGTCACCCATCCAAAGACTGACCGGACCTGACGTTGCTTAACTTCTGTGATCGTTTCCATACCGAAACGCCAACGAGCCGAGCGCCTCGCCGCGACGCTATAGATGTAGGTATACCTACCTATTTATATAAATTGTTTTAAAAGATGAGGTCAGGTATCATTATAGCTATTGTGCAATATTATACTAAACATCAAAAGATTGCTAACTGCGTCTCCGATAAGAAGCCGCCTTCGGTTTAAGGCCAATATACCTATTTAACATATATTTTTTTTTATTATAAAATATGTATGTTTTAAATGTAAAGTAAGTATTACGCTCACCATGCACGTTTTTAAGGGGATGATCAGGCCGTCAACTTCTCTACGGGACCAACATAATGTCTGGGACAGCTGATTTTTTTTCACTATTTCGATGTTGGTCCCATAGAGTAAGTCGTTCGGTTTTTAAGAAGGACCCGACCCTGTATACAGGTTCCAACTTTCGGTTCGGTTTTTTCAAGAGGATAATCAGACCGTCAAACTGAACAACTCTCTATGGGACAATATAAAATCGTGAAAAATAATCAGCTGTCCATTTATTTTGTTCGAGCAGGATTGCAGTTTTATATCGAAGAGCAGATTTTTTCCGCGATTTCGACCTTGGTCACATGAAGAAAGCTGCAGTTTGATGGTCGGATCATCCCCTTAAAAACCGATAAAAATTGTTCTGATCACAAACTGAAGCTGTTGTTTTGTACAGCAAAGAAAAACTAATAACATGCATGCTATGCTACAAAAACGTTTATTAAAAAAACAAAATTATGTTATTCGAGATTAATCACAAAACTGTTTCAATTAAGACATCAACTCCAATTTTATCCCCGTTTTCTTACATCAATATACAAGGTGTTACAAAACTACAAATAAACCTTTAAGGGGGTGGTGTAGATGTAGACCATCAAACTGAACAACTTTCACTATGGGACCAATATCGAAATCGGGAAAAAAAAAATTTATGTTCTATACTCTAAAAATCGACTAGAGCTAAAATATGTATGGGATATGAAATTATTTTTTTCGCGATTTCGATGTTGGTCCCATAGAGAAAGTTGTTCAGTTTGACGGTCTTAACAACCTCCTTAAGAGTTTCAAAAATTTATTGTTACTTATGAAACACCTTGTATAATTTTAAAAAGTAGTTAATAAAATAGGTAATCAAAAAACGAAATGTTGTCCACTGTTGTGCAAGACTGCGTCAAGGAAATAAGAACCTTGCTAGGCAGAAGCAAATGCTGCTATTAGTTCAAACTCCACGAAAAAAAAATGATTTTGCTGTAATAAAGAACAAAACCCGAATGGCTCAAACTTGGTTCCACAATTCGCCCACACCACGCTCGCACTAGACAAGAAGAGCAAAGGCACATGTATGCTCAGTGAGTGCGATTGAGAGAGGAATACACCAGTGCTTCCACCGATAGGAGGCAAGGGCAAAGTTGGTGGGGGGGGCAGGGTAACCGTCCTGTTTTCTTATATTTTCTTCAGCACCGTTCGAGTTTTCTTGTAAATCGAAAATTTTAATCCGGAATAACAACCAGAATGGTTCCGAAGCTTCATCTACATAATACTTGTCATCCAACATTTTCCATGTCTCTGCAAAATTGCACCTGTCAACAGAAGCCAAAACAAACTGGACCTTAAAGACAAGGAGATAAGAGAGTACTCCGGCCATTTGACCCGGACACGCCGCGATAACCGGCCGTCTGCTCAACGCGTGACACTTGTGTTTGTTTACTCTGCACTCGTGCGGTTCCGGACTATCGAACATTAGTATAGTCACACTATAAAAAGTACTAATACCTTCGTCCAGCACGGACACTCCCTCATCACGTCATCAGCCCGCATCCACCCTCGGTAGCGCATAAACCTCCTCCCCATTTTGCCATTCATTTAGGTCCTGCGCTAAACGTTTTCAGGTCTTGACGGAGCTTCTATTTCCGGAAAGCAGTGGTGTATTCCTCTATCACTCCCGCTCACTCCGGCATACACGTGCTGTCCTCTTCTTGTCAGTGCGAGCCCGTTTGTATGAAGTGTTCAGGGTGTGTTTCGTCGTTGATTCGGAATAACTCCATTAATATGTGAACACACACACGGGACAGACATCGTGAGACATGGAATGGGTCTGTGAAGACTCGTTCCTATGTCTAGGATAACATGCTGTAAATTCAAGATCACAGTGTTCAGGAAGATTGGTTTTACTGGAGGTTGGTAGTCAGTTCTCACTGCCTATCTGTTGCCGTACGAAACAGTTCTACGACGCTAGCCTGACTGTTAACTAATACCCGCTCACACTCTCTAACGCTTAGATCATTGCAGTGTTGTTCTACATAACAGCCAATCTAGTACGTACCTACAGTAAAACGTAATCTGAAGTCGTGAGATATATATATCGGATTACCGAAGGTCTTGAACTCTTCTGATAAATAACTAAGACATTTCTGAGAGACCAAAGTGTACAAAGATGAGCGATCTATTTTGGACGGCGTTGTTTCGTTTTTATTAGCTACTTATCTAGTCTAGGCAATAAAACAGACCAATCAGAAATGTCGCGAAGACCTAATTTCCACGGTTCACCAAAACTGGTAACGTAGCGGCATTAACATTTTTGGATACTGGTCATCGCCCTACCTTACACTGCACTGTGAACTTGAAGACAATGCGCGATCCCACATGCGATAGTCATCGTTTATGAATGAACTTGCTTCTTGCCGCGCGATCGCAGACGCGATAACACTTGACGATGGATTATGAGGCGGTTTATAGAGGTAGATTGTGCAATTCATACAGATGATGTATGGTACGAAACAAATAACTCGGGCACTGAATTCTCGAATGAGTTTTGCTTAGTACCCGCTCCGTGACTTTTTGTGTTCGTATTGATGACTGTCTATTGGCAGCTAGGTTTCAGTTAACAAATATCACAAACGGTTTGTACAGAATAAACAACGGAACAGCGATATACTCAAAACATACAAACTCTTCAATCGACTTCGAAAATTATATCACCTGCTTTATAAAATTCGAAAATTATAATCCCGTATTGTCCCAAAGAGGTCCCTTATTAGGCACTTTGGGTTTGCACAATACGTACCTATGTAGTATTCATACCATAGCAATTCTCCCACCAACCAAAGCATTGTTTTGAATATGAAACTTTGATAAGATTTAGAATTTCGTCGTCGTCGGTAGCGCGTTGCGGAGAGCCGCAGACTTTGGATGAAGATGGTCTGGGTTCGAAGTCCCACGCATGAAATGCCTTTCGCTTACCAATATAGTACTCTGTGCCAATACCAATGCGTTTTTACAACTTATGTAATACTTTTGACTCTGACTAGCAGTCAGACTGAAGGAAAACATCGTATATTAATATTAATATCTTGGACATTGTCACATAAATTACACATTTATCACATTTAAAGTTCTAGAATCTAGCCTGGACCTAAATTATGATGACTAGACAACTATATAGAATACATATATAGATACAAACATCCATGACTCGGGTACAAAAAAATATTCATATTCATCATACAAATATTTGTCCCTTACGGGATTCGAACCCGCGACCCTCGGCACAGCAGGCAGGTTCACTACAGACTGTGCTGTCGGGCCGTCCAAACTTGTTAAGTTTACGTTTCTGTAGGTACTTTTATTTTTATTTTTATATACTTTATTTATATGTACTTACTTTTATAAATAATAAATAATTTGAGTCAGCACGCGGCAATCGAGTGTATCTTTGTTGATGTTTATACATTGATAGCAACATTATAATATGATTATTGAGTATTATTTCAATTTGCTATTTTATTTGTTATCTGGAACCGGACTTGTTAAAATTTTGCGTAAAATTTGGGTTATAAAAATAGCAGAGAGCTGCTGTTGAATTACCTACTGACTTTAATTTAAAATTTTTAAACTAGGTTTGTTCTTATTTATTTTGGGATCACAATTTGACATAAAGTTCGTTTCTGAAAGGCTTCTGATCACGGATTTTGTGTGACTTTGTATAATCGTTGTCGTGATTGTCATCATAAGCTCTTGAACATGGTCCTACCTATTTAACTTTGTATGAATCCAACATGGAATCAATGACGATGACCGGTTGGTGTAATGGGTACCACGGACTGCCAAACCAGGGTATCGGGGTCGTTTTGAAGCTGGAAGGGTGCTTCAGACCATCAAACTGAACAAATTTTAGTATGGGACCAACTTTGAAATGGTAAAAAAAACGGCCAAGTTCGAGTGGAGACGAGGGCCATTTCAGTTTAGTATGGAACAGCAGTTTTTTTGGGCACTACAGCGGTTAGCCCCCATAGTAAAATTTGCTCAGTTTGATGGGATGTGTATGTGGTTTAAGGTTAACGATGCTTTTCCTTACACCCTGTATAGTCTATTACGTTTGGAATAATTACAACGTAGGTATGTGCCTGTGAGCGTTATTTATCGATTCTAAGTACGAACAAGGGCGTCGTCGCCAAAGAGGCAAAGACTCGCGCTATAAGTGTAAAGCTTCATGCTCTTGACTGTACCTACAATTCAATTTTTTCCCATCCTCCATAATATTAACTTGCCCCCCTCCCTGCGCCATGGGCTGGCGACAGTTTTAAGTATGAATAGTGTTCAGATTTGATAACACGTTGTATTTTCCGTACTAAGATTAAGGAATATGATGAGTCAAAACATCTCACACAGACCGATGCGATAAGAAAATAATAAAGGTCAAATAATTATCAATGCACTTTAGACTACCATTAACATGTATAAACACCGTGTGATATCATACCAACAAGGGGTTAAGTGCCAAATTCGACACTTATATTATAAATGCGATAGTGAATCTGTCTGTATATTTGTACCGTACCTTTTCACGGATAAACCGCTGAAGAGACTTTGTACATCGGAAAACAAATTGTAATTGTAACTAACTTTTTAGCTGTATCGAATCAACGCGTACCTATTTCAAAATTAAATTGAACTACCATTAGAATCAGGAATAAGCAATCAATAATAATACTGAATCATTCATTTACTTGGTTTACATGTGGTCCATCCAGGATCGTTCTAGATCTAGATCCAGGTCAATAAAAAAGAAAAAATGCATCTTTGACGTTACGTGCTCTCTTGCAGCCCTAGTATGATTTCTTTACTTGCGGGCGACTCGCCTTCCCTGCATAGAAAAAGGCCGAGTCGCGAATAAGTAGAGAAATCATGTTAGAGGGACTGCAAAATGCAAAAATGAGTTGCAATGTTATTCCTAGGGAATGTCGAAAAGATATATCTCTACTTGAAGCATTATTCCATTTTGATATCGTGAGCCTTGTTACAAACTGCATACATGTACTTAAAATACACTTGGGTGTTATAGCGTTCTTATACCCCTCCGGAAGCGATTGTAATCGTGAATTTATGTATGTATCTACTATAAAATATTAAAAAATGTACAAACAAATCAATCAACAAGTTCTCATGTAAAACATCGCAGCCTATGGTTATCTAACCTCAATCTACTAACACATGCGCTTGACTGAGAATTTAGTAAAATACACATTGTTTTATAAAATAGAACGTTTGCGGGTGGTCTGAACTTTAACAGTTATTACAATGACCTTAGAGTTGTCAAAAAAACGGGGTTTGCGTGATGCGCAGGAGTTTGAGCGCGCTAATCCGTCAAGCTGAGCGCCGACGCACGGGCCGTGACGTCACGCGAGCTTCCGGCGGGAAACATTTTATGCAACCGCAATTTGCACATAAAAATTTCTACTTTCAACTTTATCTTTAGTGCAAAAAGGGTTTTTGAGAACAAGTTGAAAGGTAAGTAGGGTTGCCAGGAAAGTTATGAGGGCACGGTCTGTTGGAGAAACTGATCTCAGACAAGCAAAGGAGTTATGTCCATTGGATTGATTACTTCTTAACGTTTATCTGAAATTCAATTAACTTTACTCCACTCTATCTGTGGGTAAAATAACTGCAGTAGATATTAAACAAGTTTTTTTATAATTTCAGGTCCTTCTCAATTGGCTGAAGGTTTTTTAGACATGAACTCTGTAAGTAATAAAGATCACATTGGCATGAAGAAAAAATACAGTGATCAGATGATTAATACACCCCTGCCTTTTAATTAAATTTTAAAGGTGTATTCAGATCAGCGATTTAGATAATTAACCTGAACCACTATCCCTAAAGAATGATAAATAAACGAGAAAATTTTGCGAACCTCCCATAGAAAATCGGTCGAAATACTTATATTTTTATTTATTTAATGAGCCACGCACCTTTACGCCCATAAAAGCTTGTTGGTAGCCGTAGAAAAGTTTCTGAACACTCGAGAGATTATGTATATGAATTAATGTTTATACAGGGTGTTACGTATTTTAGGTAATATTTTCTTCGCGATTAGTGAAAGTTGTAGTTTGATGGTCTGAAGCACCCCGTAAAATACGTTATGCATTTAAGTTTTCCGGTGTACTCAACATTTGTGTCAACAAGTAAAATAATTTACGTCCACATCAAATTCGAAATCTTACTATTTTGTAAAATTCCTCAGTGTTAGCTATTAAAATGACCAAACCAGACGGCCATCAAAAAATATCTAAATTTCAACCATAAACAAACTTAAAATCAAGATTGTCAAGATAGTGCTCTGCGGGAGGAGCTCATAAAAGAGAGAGACAGTAATTAACTTTATCTAAAGATTTAACCGATAAGGTTAGATGTTATAATCGATACCTGTTTTCACATGATACGCGTATGAAACCTACATGTTTGTTAAACTGGTCAACATTTTTCCTTTTTTATTTCCTTTTTATTTTTGTTGATTTTTAATAATTTTAGATTAATTTCAGATTAATCGCGAAAATACGAAAAAATATTTTAAATTAAAAAATTTGCAACGCTACTATGTCTATCTCTTTTCTTCACCGACAGCGCTTAAGACAATAGGGTTATAGCAGGTAAAAAACAATCTGAATGCAACCCTACAAACTGAACGACAAACTAGATGTGGACAGATATTTTAACTGCAACAACTAAATTACTTACTTAACTTTAACTATATCGATAAAAGCACAAATCAACATTAAGAAATTTCCGTAAATATGTCTTTAATTAAGTCTTTTTAAAAATGATTTAACCGAAACACTTTTTGACTTTGATTGTACTAAAATTAAACCAATTTAAATTATGGTTATATCGTAAAATTATATTTTAATAAAATTAATCGAGTGTAAATAAAATCGGGTTCAGTTGGGACGGGTGGAGCTGGGAACGGGGAGAGATGGCACTAACCCGGTATAGCTTGGTGTTAGGGGTTCCATATGACTAAAAAGTTAGCTTCAGTGTAACACGCAATGAAAGCTGTAGGTGATTTTGATAGAAACACATGCCTTTTTGGACAGGGCGTAAATTCAGCTGTTTAAGACATTTTGGTCAAGGAATGTCATTTTCTTTGAAACAATCAATTACTTTTTCGCGATTAAAATGTTGGTCCCTAGTGAAAGTTGTCCAGTTTGACCGTCTGTACCTACTAAAGTAGGTACTCTCTCATTGAAGTTTAGACCCTATAAAAACTGTTGACCTAAATAACTTTTCGAGGTGCACGCTAAACCTTTAGAATTTCTAAGGTTTTACGACGGAACGACATGTCAAGTGGTGACAGGCGGTTATACCACAACATCACTTATTCGTCGAGACATCTATTCACGGTTCCTTTGGCTTTTTGGCTGCCACTCTACAAAACTGCAAACTACTGTAACCCAAAATGTATAGAGCAATAAATTTCTTTTCGCCACTTCATTGATGGTCCCATAATAGAGAGAAAGTCATTTTGTTTGATGGTTTGACCACCTTTAAAATAGACCCCGTATTAACACAAATGTTGATTACAAGTGTTAACTCTTCCATTACATAATAAACATGCAAATCCCAATTCTACTTTTAGTCTAGTAAAATTTCTACAAAAAATCTGAAATTGTACTAATGTTTTGCATACATTAAAATTACTTCCCTACGCAACGTAGAATACAGGTAACACAGTGTTGTCTCATAAACAAAGCCGCTTGATGTCTCTGATCGTTTCCACTTACACTCTCTTGATTTGTTCCTTGAGAAAAGGCGAAATATCATGCAGAATGAATACAGGCGGCAACTAATATTGTTTACGACACTAATATGCAAACTATTTTTATAACGTAGATTACAATTTGGTGTGCCGTATGGTTCCGACTTAGAATGGACCGCCCCTTTTCTTCCCGTGGGTGTCGTACGAGGTGACAATGGGATAAAGATTTCTTTAAATGCATTGCTTTCGTGGGCGAAAGATTAGCCACCTATTTCTATCCTGAAGCCCTTAATATGCCTAGAGTAAGGCTTGCTATGACTTCACGCTTCAGAAGATAATTTGTAGCAATTTTTCTGACCACCCCGCAAGGAATTATGGTCGTGAGTTTATGTATGTATTAAAGCGTAAGATAGTAGTTGTTTGCCATGCCTATACGGATGAATTGGATTCATCATCTGGATTTCAAGTTTATGTAAGTATTAGGAACGTTTAGAATGTAAAAATAACTTTATTCGAACCAAAGTAAGATACAAACTGTATTAGGTAGTAAAAAACATATAAATGCCTATTTTATTAGATGAATAAATAATTTGTTTTGATGTAAGGTTGGACATATTTTACATAGATTATAATTTCTTTAACTAAAGACTTTTAGACAAGAAATTTGTAAAGCAAATTTGTATCATTAAAATCGAATTCAGTCCCAAACATAGGAAGTCATATTACTGATTGCTATCGAAAAACGATACATTTTAGAGAACATTATTTTATAACTTTGTTATACTACCTAAATTTATTTTTTTAAATCAATGTAGGTACATACTTACGTTTATGTAAAGTTAACAGTTTAATTTTTTTTTTTAATTAGTTTAATAAAATGTTATAAATGATGATATAGACTAAATACCTACCAATGTGACGCTAAAAGTGATGTGTGGGAAAAGGCTCTAAGAACTCTATTTTTTTTAAGTTGACTCATAGATTGAGTCAAAAAAACGTATTTATTTTACCAACATTCAACAAAGCTATCTGGGTACCTAAACGGCTGAAGCCATGTTTTATAAATTTTTCGCAAAAAACGAATAATAATTTTAAACAAAACAAGGTGTTAATCTTTCACAAAGTACCCAACGACCCAGTATATTTTATTTATGCAAATTATAACCGTAACTGTTTTTTAACACAACAATAAAAAAAAACGTTTTGCTACAGACATAAAAATCACACAATAAACTTTGAAAAAGGCCTTAACCTTATTTGTGACGTTATTCGCAAAGATGTGTGGACTTATAAAAGTTACCTGTATCGTGCAGTAAAACTATATTAAAACCTACAAATACCTAAGTATTATAAATAGCAAACTACTTGACACATCATAACATCCTGAAACCTCAAGTTAATAGAGGTGAACAATGCTAACTACGCTGAAAATATAGTTTGTACTTATAGCAAAGTTGCTGACCACCTGAAAGGAGATAACGTCGTGAATTTATGTATGTACTTTATACATAATAATATAGGATTGATGGCAGGGGACGTCAGACTAATGAAATGTAGAGACAATTTAGCAGAATGTTGTATTCTGCTTATTTGAGTCAACAACTTTCGTTGATCAA
Source organism: Agonopterix heracliana (assembly GCA_963693445.1). Classification (NCBI taxonomy): domain Eukaryota; kingdom Metazoa; phylum Arthropoda; class Insecta; order Lepidoptera; family Depressariidae; genus Agonopterix; species Agonopterix heracliana. Next base: position 1,596,396 of record OY856307.1, read on the forward strand.
GATGTAGACTTGGCTCTACGTATGGTTTTAATAAAATATTATGAGGTGTAACTAATAACATATTAACTTCATAATGTAATATTGATTGATCATAGCAATAAGAAATTTGTTAAAATATAATGGTGAATTTATTATGTTTATTCTTGTATAATACTTAGAATATCTCTCAAGGAGGAAGATTGAGAGCTATTATAGGTTTGTCAGGATCGAAATAGGTGGCGTTCCGTTTTCTCTGCGTACCCCAGTGGGAGGCAGGAGTGAGAATAGGTATATATACCTCAAGAAATAAAGCCGTGAGCATAGTGCTATGCTATGCTAAATTTGTTAATAGTTTTATTATTTTAATTTTTTTGTGTCCTATTTAATATGTTAACACTTTTTTAAGAGGATGATCAAACCGTCAAACTGAACAACTTACTCTCTGGGACAAATACCTAAATCGCGAAAATAAAAACAGCTAGAGTAGATTTGTAGTTTATTATGGAACATCCGATTTTTTTTTCGCGATTTCTATTATTGGTCCCATAGTGAAAGTTGTTCAGTTAGTTTGATGGTCTAACTAAACCACCTAAAATTATTTTTTAAATGTTAATTTGTATTTTTGTAACACCTTGTATACTTATAGGTAACATCATTGCAATTCTCTAACAGATCTCATGTCTTGAAGTTACTGTAACACCTTTTGTAGTATGACGTAATGAATGATAATAACTATGACTATTGACTATTGTGACCTTGAGTTACTTATAAGTTAAGTTCCTTCTTAATAGACGTTTCTTAGTTGACGGTTTTTCAAGAGGATGATCAGTCCATTAAACTAAACAACTTTCTCTATGGGACCAAAATCAAAATCACAAATAAAAAAATCACATGTTTATTACAAAAATAAAATTCTACTCTACCCAAACGTATGGGTCAGCTGTTTTTTTTCGCAATTTCGAGGTTGGTCTAAAGTTTGATGGTCTCCTCAGATCATTCTTTTAAAAAAACGTCGGCCTATTAAGTTGGGCCTCAGTGGACTATAGTAGGTAATCAGTCCCTTGACTAAATTTTTTATATGAAATGTTTTTTTGCTTTTTAGAATTATCTCTTGTGGAACGTAATACGCATCTGATTTATTGAACGTGTAAAGCCTCCGAATATTCGGGGCCTGTATTCAAAAAGCCCCAATAGGAGCTACCGTCTCAACAATAGCTATTCTCACAACTATTCTCGTTTTAACTCAACGTTGTTCGTTTTATTATAATTTTAGTAGCACCTCGATCTACTAACTGTATACTAAATACTAGTTTGTAACGGTAATGAGTGGGCGGATGAGTAAGTGGAATAGATCAAGGTCAGAAAGTGTTCTTACTATTCTAAAACATTTTTTAGTATAGCAGCTATTTTTTGTTAATAAAAAGAAAGTTTGTTAATAACTTGCAGAATCCTACTGCAAGGCTTTGTTTTACGAATAAGGCTCAGAGGGAGTGTTCGGCAGTCCACCCTAGATGCCCAGTGCAGATTGGTGGACGTAAGTTAGTTAGTCTTTGTTCCTATTATTGAAGAACATTTCCTTAGGCTCGGCATAAACATGCCACCAGCCACAGCGCGGTCGTGGACAGTGCTGCGGCGAGTCTCGGTCACCGGCTACATGACTGTGCGGCGATTCCCTACAATATGTATAAAAACATAACCCTCCTTCTGGCGCAGTCGGGTATAAAGCGTGTGACTCGTTTGCGTCGTGCCTTATGTAGCTTTTTTAATATACAGTGTGTCCCAGGAAGTATGGTCGTATGGAAAAGGAGCATTAGGGAAGTCATTACAAAAAATTCTATACTACAATATGTACACCCTTCTGACCATTATTGATAGCTGAACAACAAATTGGCCTGTAACTATGTAAACATTGATTTTTATAGACTTTTCTAAATTGTAAAATAATCCAAAAGCACACGACAAATCAAAAGCGCCGGTACCAACACACAAATAACATAAACCCCGACTAATATACGCACAGTCGTTGCATTAAAGATTTTTATGATCAATTTAACAAGTGTCTCATGCTGACTTGATTTACAGCCACATAATCATATTATACGTTTACGAGATGCGTTTATTGTTTCTTGTATTTCAACCTGTTGTCTGGTAATGATAATGACATTTGAGAAGACGCCGTGATTTTAAAAAAATATTCCAAGATCCTGTTACAAGTTTTCTATACTCCAATATGTAACGTATGCAATATGCAACGATTTATAATTATTATTTATAATAATTATTAAAAGGTCATGGTTTAAGGATCATAACAAAATGTGGTTGCCACCCCTAGGCATGTCGCAAAACCTGGCAGAAAAGTGCAAGAATTTTGTTCCTGTTGATTTTGCTACTGCTAGTGTGACATAATTACCAAAATTTGTCCAAAAGCACACTGCCAAACCAATCCTTTGTCACATCATACGACACCCAAATGAAAAATTTGGTAGAGCTTAGTAGTAAACCACGCCAAAAATATGTGTGGTCAAGATAAACGACCCACGGTCCACTGTTACCAGCCTATATGATATTTTTCTTTATTAGGTTTTAAAACAACTCTTCGTAGGCGATAAATAATGAATATGGAATTATAATTTTATTCAAATTGTATTAAGTAGCGTTAGTTATGTTATTATGATGTATGAGACAGTATTTAAAAAAATGTTGTTTAAAACATAAATAAGATAAACGACAAATTAAAATAGACTCATCATGATTATAGTTATTGCAAACTTTAGCTACGGAAATGATAAAGTTCGTATATTTGTTTGACTGAGGAAATTTACAAGTTATTTTTACTTTTTTTACATCACGAAGTACAGTCATGCTTGCAATAAAAAACTGTCTAATAAAATTATAACATCCATCACGCAAAGTTAGATGCTTCGATTAAACACCAAATAAAAAAAGTCAAGTGTCTCAACACCCGAATAAAAACATTCTTGTGCTCATGTCATAATCGATTGAGCTCACACTGGTTCCTCTTCTCCATTCGACAAAGTCCCGTGAATTAATCGATTAACTTACTTAAGACTTAGAGAATAAAATTCCCGCAGAAGACATGCGATGCCGTATGAATAGTGGTACTCGATGGAACCGGCGACTTGTCGACGGTAATTAGAAGTGAGTGAACACGATGGCCTTTTGGTTTTCTGGTTATTTTTATTTGTAAAATTGAATAGACAATCAAGCTGTTTCGTAATAGAAAAGGAAGTTTATTTTAAGTTGTATTTTATTTATACATAATCCTTACCATGAACGGAAAAAAATATATTAGAAACCTACGACTGCCTCTGCAATATTTAACTTTGTAGGCATCTTCCAAGCATTGAGGATTTTGAAGAAGAAATCTGGTGTCTAGTTATAACAGGTGGCTTGGTTGGTGGAGCTTTTTGTCCTTTGATAAGAAGTTAGTTTTACATTATCAAAAGCATGATTACGGTAATGTTATCAATTAACAATCAACGTCAAGCACATTTGCTATACTAGACATAACAAACCTGTGATCTGAGGCTTTCTTATTTACATTTTTCTCCTCGACGGAGCTGGAAAGCGACAACTTCGTTTGGCGCAGCGGGACGACAATTGACGCTTTTCGTCCGGAGGTGAGAAAATATTATAAAGATCCGTAACAATGTAAATGTAGGTAATTGTATAACCTCTAAAGATAGCGGTAAAACGTTTCAAAAACCGAACGTTCTGCAGCTTGCTAACAATGCAACATACTTTGTATCAAGCAAAAACTTGAAGCACGCAAGAACATAATCGGTATAAAAAAATCTAATAACTTTTAAAATATTTCCCAGCTTATTACACCTGTCTTCGTGTGCATCTGTTATCTCGTCAATGAAACTTATCGAAGTTAAGCTAACAGTAAAAACTGAATATATGACGAATATAAAAAAGGAACTTAGCTAATACAAGTTGTTTGGTATAAGGTTGTGACTTCAAGCGTGTAAAAGTTGGGAGAGCAGAATTTTAGGTACCTATCTAAGATATTATGCTGTGAGCAACGAAAGTCGAATAATAACCCCGAACCTTATTGACTAGACATAAAGATGGCAAATGATTTCCAACTTTCGTTACCGCTAAATGCCGTTCGTCCAAAGCCGCTTTTTTTGCAATTTGGATGGGCTTCTATCAACTTGTCATGAATGTCTTTTATAGTAACAAGTTTTTAGGCTGTAATACTCGTAATGTTGTAAACTTGTTAATTATTAAAAGAATTACTAAATTGATAACTGGCTTGAATCTTACTTTCTTATTGAATACCTGGCTGTCAAGCCAGATAGGATGGAAATTTTAGCCCATTGACATCTTAACAAGATGGTAATGGAAAAATATTGAAGAAAATAATTGAGTTGTTTGGTAGGTATAAAAAAGAAACAACACAATTGTTATGTGTGAAAATGGATTTTCTGGTTTAACTTGAAAGACGCCGAGCAAAGATCGATCCTCCCAGGTACTAGTAACCAGGTACTTAAGCTACAATGACATTAATTACCGCATTAGCAGTGCGGCCTACGAATAGTGCGGCTGAGGTATGGCGCCAAGAAGTTAAAATACACTCCAAACTTATAAAATACTGTAGTTTAGGGTATTTCTTAATAACAACAAAACCTTAAAATATGCCTGAAACGAACGCAGCCCCGAATCGGTTATTTTACCTTACCATTACAAAGCTGTAACCCAGCTCCATATTTATGTAAAGTATATTTTTGTTTCGCGATAAAAACCGTTCCGCTCCCGCCTGTCCATCACACCACATAGACAACCCGTCGAGATGGGCAGCAGAGATGCGTACGTGTCCAAGTTGAAACCGTAGATAGTGGGAAGTGAATTGTGACCGAGTTGTGCCGTAAAACGTTCATCAGATAGAGGCATGGGTGATGGCCGTGACAGCTGGAGGAGTCGCCAGATTGCTGCCTAGTGCTTTTTTAAGGTGGGACTATAATGCTAAGGAAATACCAGAACCAAATACTTAAAGGTGGTGTTACAAAATATTCTAGTAATATCCAACTCGAGATATTTTCTCGATGTTTGTAGTCTCCTTAGTGAAAATTGTTTAGTTTGATGGTCCCTCTCGCCCCCCCCCCCCCCCCCCTGGTCCTCCCCCATTACAGCTGGTTATATTCTACCTGGTCCTGTGCTAAGGAAGAAAGCTTCCTAGAAATCAATTAACGCGACTATGAGAATTCCACACACAAAATAGATCTTTTGATATGACTGCAAAATATTTGTACACCGTTCATAACTCTTACAGCAATATGTTTGGAATGTCGCTTTTATAATAAACGGTGTGCGAATAGGTATGCTATGCTATGACAATAAATATTAAATTTGTATATAAATTTCTGCAGTGTCCAGTCAATTTATTGGTGTATTTTTTTAGGGACTTCTTATTCCCTCCCTCGGGGAATATAGCCTAGGTATTGTACGTTTTCGATGTTCCGTACATCGAGATCTTAAATTTTACATGTAACATACTTTCGAGACACCGCACCTCGTACTCCTGTACTTTATTCTAAACTTCGAAATTCAGTATTACAGTCCCCACCACTACTGGCTTTTTGATGAACGAAATCACCGCGAGGAAAGATACATGGTGTTTTAATGGACTGCTAAAGGAAATAGCTAGGACCATAGCTGGTGAAAAAGTGAAATGTGGATAATCCGTTTAGGTGTATTTAAACACCTACCTGCATAAAAAACCTCTAGCTGTTAACGTATTGGCGACTCGAGAATAAAGATACATAAAATCACGACCATCCTATCCAATGTGGGATGAACAGAAATATGATACAATATAAGGTCTAACAAAATTAGCTGAAACTAATTTAATGGGAGTATCAGACCATCAAACTGAACTACTTTCTCTATGGGACCAATATCGAAATAGCGAAAAAAAAATCTGCTGTCCCATACATTCGGGCCATGTAGTTTGGCAGTTTTATATTGGTCGTTATTTCGATATTGGTCCCATAGAGAAAGTTGTTCATATTCAGCAACGCACCACCGACGCTCTCCTAAGCTCTAACTCGACGCTAATGTTCGTTCCTCATAATTGAAGGAAACCGCAGTCAATAAACAACATGGTTTACAAAAAGTAATGTTGCTAAAAATAAAAATAAATCGTTTGTAAAACTCAGTCAACTGTGCATGCACCAAAGGTCCATAAACAATCAAGGGCAAGAGTAAAATAGATACATGTATAATTAAAGCATATATAGGCTCATATACTACGCTTTTATATCTATAATTATGTTGTAAAAATTTCATGTTCACTTGTCATTGCCGTTATAAACGGCGGTACTATTTTATTATCAAGGTTCCGCGGTCGAATGGCTTAAAACAATAAACAAAAAGAGGTTTTGCATTTTTAAGCCGGTTGTTTTTAAACAGGTTTCTGAATAATTAACAGGGATTGGTTTTTACAACAAAGGTAAAATTTAAAACCTATCATTATTGTATCCCGCCAAGACAATTTTCAAAACTTAGTTTGGCCTGAATTATATCTTGAAAAAAAAACTTACGGGTCGAATTGAGAACCTCCTCCTTTTTTGTTGAAGTCGGTTAAAAATAGTTCTTGGTAAATATAGAATTGGATTTCAAAATAATTGTAAAGTTAACTAATTAGTAATAACATAATTTTCAAGGAGAGACATGCTTAAAATACCCGATACAGTAGAAAATGTTTCTCATTCATTAACTTTATTTACATAGTCAAATCGTGTTATAAATTCAGTACGGTACCAAATGGGAGTACAGTAGAATACTGTAGTGTCATTTCGGTGTATGGTATACTGAACCCTCATTATGAAATCCGGCCGGCATAGACCGGACCTGTTTTTTAATTAATCTCAAGATTGCACCTTATACAGACGATCGCAGTTATAACACTTGTCAGTTATTCGCTTATTCGTCACCTTACTGTAATAAAAGTTAATTTTAACGCCACAGTCCTACGACACATGATTATACGGTTTCAAATTAAATACAAATTTAGCAAGTGACAGATAGCTTTATAATTACCAGTTGTGTATAAAAGAAGGGTTGTGTCTGTATAATCGTAAATTATATCAAAGAATTATTTTTCAAATTGCAATAAAATTGAAAGTGTGAATTGTTTCCTTGAATTACGAGTAGTATTATAGTTTTTGTACGATGGTATAATCTTTCAAGCAAAAAAAAAATATTTTTTTCAAATTGCGACTTTAATAATTCGTTCTTTTGTTCGTGTGGTTAATAGGGGAAGGTAGGTGTTTAGTATCGTAATGTCAACGTCTTGAACGCGAAAATATTTATATGACGGTCGTAATTATTTGTTTTTCTGTCATAATTAAAGAATCTAAGAGACTGTTTGAGCAGGTCCTATACTCAAACTAACAGTTTTCTATTTAAACAGTCAATAATTTGAAGCATTCCATACACACAGGGTGTGAAATTAAATACATATGTGGTATTAAACATGGTGCTTCAGATCATCAAATTAACAACTTTTACTATGGGTCTGACACTGAAATCGGGAAATAAAATTACAAAATACATTTGAGTCGAGCAGCGATTGACATTTTCTATATAACAGCAGAATTTTTTGCAATTTCAAAATGTGGTCCATAGTATCCAAATCAATGGTTGATCAGAGGGATCACACTTGCAGTTTGATGGTCTGGTCATTTCCTTAAAAAACCCATATGCGTACCTATACAATAATTCTAACCTTACGATTGTCAATCCTCATCCCTACATAATTAAAATTTACCCTGAGTGGTTTTTTTTTTATTTCTCGCCTGATCTATTAAACCAATTTTGAAATTCCAATAATTGTGCACTTATTTAAATAACGAATTCCACGCGATCAAAGCAGAGCCACGGTCAGAAAACCAGTTGCGCGCTACAAATAAAAAAACAAACTAACCTGAAATAATCATTCTTGCAAAATATATTGCTATCCCTCGCGTAGCAACGCTGCTCCGAATCCAATGGCATCTTGCATTCACAGCATCTGAGGCACGGCGTGTGCCAACGCCTTTCCAATGCCAGGAGGTAATATCGATCAGTGATTCTGGCGCCGCAGCCGGCGCAGCCGTCGTCCGTGGGGGCAGTCGGCGGCTCGTCCGGGGGCTCCCGCTTGCGACAAGAGGTGCAGTCTCGAGGAGAACCGGGCGAGGTGGCCGGGGCCACTGGGGACAGGTCGCTGCCACCTTCGTATGCCGAAGACAGGTACCGCTCGCTCTGTTGCTGCAAGAATATTGTTCAGTTAGTGCTATAATGATAGGCAGGTGGGCTGTGAAGGTCGTCAGTTTAATTACGAGATGTTATTGTCGCGATCTTTATAAAGCGACGTTATTGACATTTAGTTAAATGGCTGTTTTATGAAATCATTTTGACTGTAGAACGCTTAACCTTTCGGCTTCCAGTGACTGTGTAGTGGGTCAGGTAAACAAATGATTTCTATTGTTCATCTCAATTACGGGATCTGAGAAATTAAAGGTGTTTTTTAACATTTTTTCTAAGGAATCTGTTAAAAACGTAAGATGATAAGAGCCTTTCGCTCAGAAATATCATAGTAAACTCGTGTCTTTTAGTCGAGTTGAATGACACACCCCACACAAAGAAATGGGGTGGTCCATTCTAAGTCAGAACAATACTGTCTCATTACAACAAACTGATTTTGAAATCTCCATAAGATGTCTTTCTTGGTAAGTTAGTAAAAAAATCTCAGTATAATAAAAAAATAGACACATAAATGATGCAATTAAAATTAATCTCTTAGCTATTTTTTTTTTTATATATATATTATTTAGACTTCAGGGTTTTTCACAATTGTATCTTGCCGTCGGCAAATACAATCTCATCCTACGGTACCTACTTTTAGTCAATTATTTTAATAAAAACAGTCCTGACTGTATATTTCATGGAAGAAAACTATAAGTAAGTAAGTATTGAAAATCGGATTACATTTAATTATCAAAGAATCTGTTAAAATTGGGGACAGACGGCTCATTAACAGTCGGGGAACAGAGTCGTGAACATTCGTGCTTATAATTATATAAAAGTTCCTAATTTTTAATATAAACCGATTCAAGAAGGATAAATAGGTAATACAACTATTTGGCGAATCATTTCACCCCGATACCCTCAATATGGTAATTATAAGCCTATTAGAGAAAGTTGGTAGTTAAAAATATTTGAAAAACATATTCCTAACGCAAAGTAGGTACTGTAGACTGATTAAGTATAAATCTTATTTTTATGCTTGAAATACCCGATGGTTACATTTCGCAAAAGTTATTTGCAGTTGAAAAATAATATGCTTAGGTACACAGTTTATTTCAGCAATCATTCAATGAAATGAAATAGCATTTTATGATTTCTGAGAAATGCGGAAAATTGTATTTTAACATTCACTTTACAGTTATTTTCATTCGTTCACATTTCCGTTCATGTGGTCTTATTCATAATTATTAAGTATTTTATATAAAATCTAAAATATAACTAGGCTAAACAAAGTAGGTAGTTACATGTATTTCAATAAATAACTTAAGGAAAAAATAATAAATACTAGTTTTATTGGGTTAAAACCAAATTCTGTTACATAAAGAGACAAACCGCAAACTCAAAAACGACACAGGTAAATAGGGGGGTCCCTCTAAAGTCTAAAATATGCTGACCGATTTTTAAGAGGTTGATCAGTCCATCAAACCGAACAACTTTCTTTATTGGATAAACTTCGAAATCGTGAAAAAAAAGTCTGTGGGTCCATACAAAACTGCAATCGTAATGATCCATAAGCTCATTCAATTAGCTTTCTAAAATACATATTCGGTAAGTACACATAACATAGGTAAGCTAGCTATTTCACTTTGAAATACTATTTGATATCTTTTTATTTGAATTTTTAATTTTGATTAATGCTCTGAAATATACGTAATTAGATATTTAATTATCAAAATACAGATTGAAAAAAAACATAGGTACCTAACCTACTTATACAATTGAGTCCTTCTTAATAATGCTGACCATTTTAATGGGGATAATCAGACCATTATACTGAACAACTTTTTCTATGGGACCAAAAAATCATCTGTTTCATACAAAACTGCATTCCTACTCTACATAAATGCTTTTGCCCGCGACTACATCCGCACCGGTTCCCGTCATCGTATAGAGAGATATTATACACCAATTTTTAAGTCGAATCATTAGGTTTTAAACAAAGAATGTTTCATAAAAATCGGTCTAGTAGTTTTTGCGTGATCCTGTAAAAAACAAATAGACAGACAAACAATAAAAAATCTGTGATTTGGAGTCAGGAACACATAAATACCTAACCTTTTTTGTCAATAATCTTCAATGTACAAACACATATATATGTAGATGTAGTAGATAACTAAGTAGGTTAGGTACTTATAATTGTAACTTAGGTAAATCTTAAAGAAGAATTATTTAAACCGTTGTTTACATATTATCTCATCCTAAGACATCGTCATCTAAATCTAGACTTGATAAAGAAAACCTTAGCCTATAGACCTGCATGATCTAAAGCGTTATCTAGGTCATGAAGACAGTTAACTTTGACGGACAGACAGTTAGATTCCTATCTTATTGTATGCTTTAGATGTATCAATGGTTACTATCAGTCAATTTCAGAGTATATAAACATCATAATTTTTTTTGTACTATATCAATGTAAAATGTACTTCTGATACACTCAAAATAAGTAACAGAGTAAATAAATTAAATTAAATTTTTGGGATATATCCCAACAAAGTATAAGTTTTAGTAGTATTGTTCAAATAATTCAATATTATCGAATATTTCGAAGGACTGGGCCATTCAGACCGATAATTCTTATCGCTGTTTCTGCTGTTATATTAATAAGCACACCTAATTACGTATAATTCCCATTAAATTTCAGATAAACCTTATTACTTTTTTTAATCTACTTTTATTATTATGTAAGGGCAGTGTGTATATGTACTAGTTTTCGGGACACTAGTTTTGTTCTATTTCGTAGTAAAATTTCGCGTTCTTTATAGGTTTAATCTGCCAATAAGTGTGTCGTTGCTATGAATGCACTTATGTCAACACCCGCTCACACCCTCATCCGTTAAACACCCTCTCATATAGGCTTACACCCGCTCACACCATCTAATTCTCGCATCCTAGGTCATCATAGTACCTACATACATGTAGATTAATAGATAACCTAATGGGAACAAAACTAAATAACTTTATATGTAGAATAACTAATTTAAAATTACTTATACAGGGTCCAACATAATATGCTGACAGTTTTTAAGAGGATCATCAGACTACCAAGTTGAACAACTTTCTCTATGTCGGGTCCCCCACATCGAAAACGCAAAAAAAATCAGCTGTCCCATACATTCGGCTCGAGTAGGTTTGCAGTTTTGTATGGAACGGCCGATTTTTTTTTTCGATTTCGATGTTAGTGCCATAGATGTTCAGTTTTACGGTCTGATCATCCCCTTAAAAAAGTGTCAGCATATTAAGAAGGACCCAATATAATTACTGGAATTAATTGCGGGAAACCGTTGGATGAGGGCGGCGCAGGACCGGTCCTTGGGGGAGGCCTATGTCCAGCAGTGGACGTCCATCGGCTGAGATGATGATGATGATGAATATAATTACTACGATCATCGGGTGGGATCTATAAGTAAATTTACTCATAAACCTTTGACAGATAAACCATATCAAAATCTGTTGCGTGGTTTGGAAGAAGTGAGCGGAGAAATATAAATTATGAGGACAGACGCGTCATCACATCGCAACGGAACATGAGCTACGCTAAATCTGCTGTTCCATATATTTGGGTCGAGTCGCCATTGACGTTTTCTATGTAACCCCCTAAACTTTAAGGTTACACCTTGTATTTTATGTGAAGTACGACCGTTTTACTTTTAAGAATAAACATTTTTTTAAAGTACCTACCAATCATAGCTAGACTACCTTTTAGAATTTTTAATAAGAAACTATTATTATACAAAACTGTTTTAGCAAAGATTGATTGCTAAAAATAAGTTTATATTACGCTACCTGCTAAAATCTTAATGGACATTAATTCCCAAACATTAATCAACGAAAATTTACATTTAACGTATGATAAACGGCACTTAAGTCAAATTTTTACTTAAAATAAATATTTATTGCCAAAAGTTTTACAAGTAGTGGATTTCTAGCTGTTTTAGAGATGGAATAAACACCTTACATTATACCTAACAAACGAATAGTATCTGTCTACCACCAAGTGTTAATAATGGCTTGACCATAAGAAATAATGCACTTTAGAATGCACAAAAAGTCATCTCAGCACGGTCAATTTGTAGGTATGTTGTATAAAGACAGTATACATAGATATAAGCATTTTTTAAATGTGGAGATTTTTTAATTGGCGTCTGGATTTATATAAGAATGTTTAACAAAATTGTAATGCTTTATATCTTACTAAAAAATATGAATATGATATCACCTATATATATATATACTACGCTCACAACTATATCCCCCGGTGGGGTAGTCAGGAATAGTATATATTATCTGGATTATATCAACATTCAGAATATCCACATTATTTATATTATGAACTAAATAAACATAAAATCGACAAATAATTTCATTTCATTTCCGATTTATTTATGTACAAATATGTAATTAATAATCTATATTCTAGGCATTATATTTAATTATGAATAGCGGAAAACTGCAAGTGCCATCGGTATTCTATTATGGGAACCTAAGTACCTACCTAATAATTATAATATTTCTATTAGGACCTACGTCATGTAGTAAAACTGTAAAAATAGCGTGTCTATCTATATTGAAGATAGCAATGCCTATAACGTTAATTACCCTAACCCGCCTACATTTTAGCAGAAAAGAAAGAGCTAGGTATAACCCTCGGACTCTCTCACACTCACAGATTGTGTAATCCCAATTCAGGTAACCCTGCCAGAATCTAGCCAAGACTTGTATCATGATAACTAGATACAAACATTTATGAGTTGGGCACTAAATATTCGTAACCACAATATAAATATTTGCTCCTTGCGGGATTCTAACCGATGATCCGTGGCTGATACAAGTTCTCTAACAACTGAACTATCGAGCTATCTATGGTGAGAATAAGATAATCTTCTATTAAGCTAATAAACACCAATATTGCCTATTTGGAACCAGAATTTTCGGACTAATAGAAACGGTAATAATACGCATATATAGAACACTTTTACGGAAATGGTTGGTTTTAAAAGAGAAAAAAATGGAAAATTAATAAAGGATAGAAGTAAAGTGAGTGCATCTCCAAGGACATTTCTAAAAAGTGTACTATTAGGTAGCTACTCTTCTAAACTGCATCCTTATATAAAACGCACAAGAAAAGAAGTTCAAAACAGGCCTACGTCAAAACAACTGAGAATGGCCTGCATTAAGTAATATAATTATGGTAATACATAATAATAGGCAAGGAATGTAAGTGGATGTTATTTTCAGAACAACTCTGACTACCCCCTCGGGGTATACAGTCGTGAGTCATATTATATGTAATACATATTATGTTATCTTCGGAAAAGGAAAAGGTGCGTAGCGCCCTCAGCCGACGGGAGCGCGATATGTCTGAATCGTAAAGCATGTTGGGCCGTAGTCTCTGCTTACCCCCCCGTAGGATAATGACGTGAGTATATTATATATCTAATAACAAATATAGTCACTATCTAGGCACACTACTATTATAAAACTGTAAGATAACATTGAAGATATAAAAAGGTTGTCACCTGACTCCAATTTTTTTAACAAACAGACATATGAAACTTTTTGTGTGCTTGTGATTAGACTTAAAAACTGGTATAGATTTTAATATTGCTACGAGATGACGAGAACTAATGTGTGGACAAACTCGCGGGCAAAAGCTATTGTGTAGTCGATTTCGACGACTGCGACTGCTTTAGCAAAAGTGGTCGGGCACGCAGGTCATTTATAAGTTCATAAATGTGTGTTCACTCTCTGCTCCTGAATGTTATGTAACGGGAAACCGATACGATGAGAGGTGGAGTGGAGGATGCCTGCCGCATGCCGCATGTGTGAGCATCGGAGACGTTGATTATGCACCTAGTAGTTGTTGGCTCTTATAGCTTTAGAGGTGGAGCCAGATGCAGTACCTCTACCCGTCAGCTTTCATGGTATGTACCAACAGATCAGATAATTTGAGAATACCAGGAGGGATCAGTAGCTTCTAGGACACTGTTCTAAACTTAACGCCACACGGCAAAGTATTCACCATCATCATCGTATATACGTCCCGCTGCCGGGCACGGGATTAGCCTCAGGGAGGGTGTATGTCCACCACGCGTGCCCAATGCCGCATCAGAATTTCTTCTTCAACATATGCAGGTTTCCTCGCGGCATGTTCCTTTCCCGTTTGATAACAGATGGTATGACGTATTAGACAAACTCATTGGTACATGCCATATATGGCTCGTCTTCCGTACGGATTCGAACCCCGTACCCTCATGATTAGGTGTGCAATTGGTGTGCATACATCTACGCAACGCGCCACGTACAATACCATAAGAATATACAGTATTAACTATTCTTATGACAATACACTCTTATTAAAGTAAGTAGGTATACAGGGTGTTTCATAACGACGCTGGAAAGCGAAAACGCTGTAACTGACACCAGTGTCAAAAAATTTTTATTGCAGATTCGTAACCAGAAAATAATTCTGCGTCGAATGGTCTGAGTCCCATAGCTCTACGGCCCTTAGAAAATTTTGTACAGCGTTGAAATTGCCTGTTATTTTTGGTCGACATAGATTTTGGTAGGCTGTAAATAGCACTAAAACTCTAAATTTTTACCGATTTGCATTTACGTCAAAATCGAGTTCCGTAGAAAAAACCAACAAGCTAGTTACATCGTTCGTGATATACTATTCAATGTGGGTTACAGCGTTTTTGCGGGACAAAAAATTTTAGTGCACCACATTTATTACATTTTGTTGTCCAATTGTTAGCAACGAATGTGACTTACTACGTTTTAACGTAACCAAAATTATGGCTACATGACGTGTTACAACATTCATTTCAAATCTCTATTTCTAGATCACATCAATTTACGCTTTTTTAAATGTAGTATTCGCGACAAAGTTAATGCTTTTACCACCATCGATTTGGCGCTCGAACCGCTATGGCCTACCATTTACTGCGTCCCAAATCAGTCCATGGCCGTCAAAAAGGTGTCTTACTTTTGTTGTTCGTATTTTTTGGCGCGTAATTGGTTTCGTTTGAATGGTAAGTCTACTTGTTAGATACTGTTATTTGACATTTATATTAGTAAATGTGTTCCCTTATTTTTTACGTTATTTAAAAAAAGTAAACTGGATTGCATCATTCCCTTTATGAAATACAGGGTTCTGAAAAAGTGCATCATCGTCACCCACTGTTCAATAATGCTCTCCCCAGGTGCGCTACAAAACTTTA
Organism: Agonopterix heracliana; assembly: GCA_963693445.1. NCBI lineage: Eukaryota > Metazoa > Arthropoda > Insecta > Lepidoptera > Depressariidae > Agonopterix > Agonopterix heracliana. The sequence continues at coordinate 1,611,911 of OY856307.1, forward strand.
TCCTCGCCCTTTCATAATATCTAAACGTCAGGAAGCTTCGTTTAAGCTGATTAGCATCCCTCCATCGGAGCAGAGATTCCGCCATATCAGCATCGTAATTTTTTTTATTTGAAACCTCGAAAAACAACTTGTGAACTTGGTTTAGGATTCACATCGGTCTTTAGTTCTTGAAATGCGATTTTTCTTAGCAGTGTAATTAGTAATTAAAACACAAATGAAAAAAATTAAGAGCTCTTTTCACACCTTCGGGATAGGACTACCTCGGGTTACAGCACAGCCCTGGGTCCCTCGCAAAGGAAACCTGAGTGACGGAGCCTTCATCCAACGCCTTCTTATTTTGAGCAGCGGGAGTCTTCCTAATCTGACTCAAATTAAGATCCAGGATGTCGCCAATGTAGTGGTGTATTTGGCTTACTTTTTTCTTCTTCGGGTTTCTCTTCATTACTGGAGGTCGGCAGTCAGCTCTGTATATGCCTGGCTGTCTCTCGCCAAACGAAAAAGCTTTTTAAAGGTGGCGATGCTGGTCTACTATTTGTTCAGGCTTGCGAGCCATGTCATTCGTAGCCTATCTACTTTACTTTTGTCCATTATTGTAGTATGAAGCACCTGGAAGGTATCGCATATACTTACTTCCATAGTAATTTTAAACTTCAGCTAGAAAATCCAGCCCAGAAGTATCTCGACCCTCGTAGTCTTCCTCACTTATACGATTCTGGGCTTTTCCGATGCTACTGAACTGCCAAATCTGCTCATGGTCTCCTTTATGGGGCTTGTGTGTCGGACGTTGCATTTGTTACTAATTTTGTTCGAGAGGTCGTGAGTAAATTTTGTTCCCCACTATGTAATATTCACCAGGTTTGTAGCCTCGTTCTCAGTGGTATTGCGAATTGCATCAGATTTAGAGGATAACTTGGAAAATCTTTTATTCAAGCAGAATTTTATCATTGTTATAATGATTTTCTTTCATGTTTGAAGTTGATTTACGGAGTTCCTCGTATACCTAACTTACAGACAGCTGACAGTTTTTTAAGAGGATGACCAGACCATCAAACTGAATAACTTTTTATATGGTTCCAAAATAAAAATCGCGAAAAAAACTGCTGTCCCATACATTTAGCTCTAGTAGGACTGCACTTTTGAATAAAACAACCGTTTTTTTTTTGCGTTTTTGTTGTTGGTTCCACAGAGAAAGTTGTTCAGTTCGACGGTTCAATCATTCCCTTAAAAAGTGTTACTTAGAATATTATTGAATCTATTGATTTACTGATACATCTCCAAATATGTGATAGTAATTTGTCAATGAGCGTTTTTCTTTTTTTTTTTAAATGCCGTTTTCTTATAACTCAATAGATGGCAGTAGTGTCTGTACGACAAACTGTCAAGCAAAAACTTCCTCTGCAATGTCTCCTATAGACTTAAAAACGTAGAGATTTCATTCTCTTTGGTTCGGATTTGGAAGACGTCATCAAAAAAAATTTGAAATTATTTTCGATTTCTTTCTTAGCCAAAAATACAGTCCTTTTTCGTTGTTTTTCAGAAAAGCAGTTTGAAGTAAACTAACAAACACGACAAAGTAAATGCTACGATACGAGTTTGATTGACAATGACATTTGACAGCTCAAGTTTTCTTATTGCCAGTTCAATTTCAGATTTTGCCTTATGATCAAAGAGTTTTTATATTTATTTTAGTCAAATTGTAGTCTTGTATCACCTTAAAGAGTAAATTAGCATAAGAAATATAGTTAAATATCATAAAAAATATGTTTCATTATGTTCCAAAAGATTTTTGTTTTTTTTTTACTTCACTTTTACCCTCATTTCGGGGAAAGATAATTTTTCAGTGTTTGACATAGATTCGTATAGACCGTAGCGTCATCTATCGATCTACTATGAAACGAAAAAAAAAACGCTCATTATGATAAATAATCAATCAGATTTTGCATCCAACCTTGAGATGAATTCCTTGAGAAAAAATTTATCGAGAACGCTTCCGCGCTCCAGTTAATTCCAGATTCGAATATTAAGAATTAAGCTTTTTGTGCTTTTTTGTAACCTAATATTATATTTTGAATTAATTTCTGATGTCTTTACTTTTTAATAACACAGTAAACATTTTTGACTTAATATTTACGTCATTTCAATTTAGCAAATTTTTACGCTGTTCTTGTGGTTAAACCATTACATGACTATACAAATTAAAAAGGTTATATTGTTACATCAATATTATGGTACTGGATACATTACGGAATAGTGGGTTATAACGATTTCGATTTCCAAAATAAAGTATTATTCTATGAAATCCATACAATAATCGACTTCAGTTACAGCGTTCTTTGGGGTTGAAAAAAAAAGTCCATATGCTGTAACCCACAATAAAATTAAAAGCAGGAACATTTAACGGAATCGGGGAAATACGTATCATAGCTTATCTTAAATTATATTATCTATCCAAAAATGGCATATGTGGGACTAACATTAACGAAGTTATGAATTTTTTTCTGAAATCGCAAAAGTTTTTCGGGCCTGGTGTAAAGTTTGCCTTTTGTGGGTTACAGCGTTTCCGCTTTCCAGCGTCGATAAGTAACAATAAATTTTTGAAACTCTTAAGGGGGTTGTTAAGACCGTCAAACTGAACAACTTTCTCCATGGGACCAACATCGAAATCGCGAAAAAAATAATTTCATATCCCATACTACATATTTTAGCTCTAGTCGATTTGTAGAGTATAGAACATAAATTTTTTTTTTCTCGATTTCGATATTGGTCCCATAGTGAAAGTTGTTCAGTTTGATGGTCTACACCACACCCTTAAATGTTTATTTGTAGTTTTGTAACACCTTGTATATAGGCATGAGAATAGTAAATAATATGGTAGTATAGATAGGTAATTACAGGTACCTATAATGATAATAAAACATTACAAAAATTTGATACGACATTTTCATACAATCTTCCACTCATATTCTCACCTTTTAAAACTAATTTTAAAAAGTGTGGTATAAAATCTTGATCTGTTACACGGAGAAAAATATCTATTATAGTAGTGAAAACTATTTATTTTAGTATACTTTACCTATAGGTACCACATTAGGTATAAGAAAGAGTATCTATTATTACTACATACCTATTCTATAATACCTATCTGTTGTAATACCTAGATTTTAGATAAATCTACCAGGAGTGCGATTTTTGAATCTCATTCGGTGACCTCATCGTTTGAAAATCTCAAAATTACTATGTAGATACGCATCTTTCTACTGCGGATTTGACTTTCAAAAATCGCACTCCTGGAGTATGATTTTTGAATGACGATTTGAAAGGCAAATCAGCAGTAGAAAGATGCATATCTCCATAGTAATTTTGACATTTTTAACTGCTGAGCTCACCGAATGAGATTAAAAAATCGCACTCCTGAATTATATTTATAACAAAAATTATATTTATAGTAGAGTCTGCTAAGATAAATAGTTGTCACATCTACTCGATATTTTTACATTTATAATCCACGTTTTCGTACATTTTCTTTTATGAGTTTGCTTTAGTTGTCAACTTCCATGGCCGATGATGATGAACAATGATACCAATACCAGGCAATGCTGCCAGCCTCCTAGATTTGCCTCGAACAGGCGCTATAAAGGGCATTTTATATCTATAGTAGGTAGGTTAGGTTTTTTTACCTGTTATGTTATTAGGTATTATTGTTTATGTTTAGAACCTGGCTTAGTTAAGTTATTGAATATTATAATATGGAATTACACATTATTATTGGTCCAATAATGTTAAGGTATAGGCCTACGGCTACGAGAAGCACTGCAGTTGAAAAGATTTCAACGCGTTCACATTTATTTAACAAACAAAAGTGTAGAAACTTATTTGTAAATATAAAACAAATGCAAGACCCTGATCCTTTTCTGGGAGGTTAGAAACATAGCTACAAAGTATTACCTTTTTAATTAAAGCATGTAGTTGAAGTACTAATGGTACATTTGAATCATTCCCTTCACAGGTAACGATAAATATAAGGAACAATTAATAATAATTAAATATTTAAAGTTATTGTTAGTAAATAAATGCATACAAGATTATAAACCCTTTACGTAACCTTAGCTCGTACTCGACTCGCAGTATTTATGTATAAATCTTGGTTATATATTGTTAATACCTAGATATCTAATTTAAAACTATGGATGAATGAAAATATACCTAGGTAGGTATAGCAATGGTATAGGACTGGAAAGAATAATTTATTGGGGATAAGCCTTATAATCTGTAGTGGACTGATGATGATGATGATCAAATTAAGAAACCTACATAATATGTTATATAGATAAGGAGAAGCCAGTACTCTCATATACAATGAAAATAAGACCGCCGCTATTTATCATCTGCCCTAGGCCCTTCAAAAACAATAATGTATTGATTCTTGGTTTATACCAAGTTCATACTTGATACTTCAATTCCATCCTGTTTATGCTAATTGTTTCCTTCACGTTTAAAAAGATAATTGGTAGTTGTACAAAGTAGTAGGTACCTGGCCACTCCAAAAGGGTTGTCATGTAAGTTGGTCGACCCAAGCCCCTAGGCACATACAGATTAGGGTTATATACGTATAAATGCGTATATGTGGGTATACTAAATCTAAACAAAACAGCACGCTTAAAAATGTATGTATTGAAGTTATGCGTAGATTCTGGCCACCTTGTAAAGGTATATAATGGTCCGTACAAGCTCTCAGGTGTAAGTTTAGGGTATAAACATATAATGTTAGATATATTGGGTCCTTCTTAATATGCCGAACTTTTTTAAGGGGATGATCAGACCGTCAAACTGAACAACTTTCTCTATGGCATCAACATCAAATTCGCGAAATAAAATCTGGTGTTCTTTACAAAACTGCAAATGTATGGGACAGCAGATTTTTTTATCGCGCTTTCGATGTTGGTTCCATACAGAAAGTTGTCCAGTTTGACGGTCTAATCAGGCCCCTTTAAATGTGTCAGCATATTAAGAAAGACCCTGTATAAACACCAAACTTAGATAAAACCGCACAGAGCAATAAGTAATAGATATAGAGATGGTCTAAAAATATGTATTTTGAACAAACCCAGTGCATAGCTCCCCTCTCGTCGTATACTCCCATCTGGGGTTCAATTTTTCCGTTTTCTATTTTCGAACGAATGGGCCAAAGCCCCACTACACTGGGCACTCACTCGCGGACCATTCCGTCCTCTCTCCAACAAGCCCGACCGGCAACTGATTGCACCCGACTCCCCGGCCGGCGGCCCTGGAGGGGGGAGCAACGCCCTCCCGCCACGCCCACTAAATGAAGAGGGGGGTTTTGTAAAATTTGTCTTTACAATTTTTTTCCTTCGCTCATAAATTTTTGTTATGATTTTATGTTGATTTTGCTCGGTTGTTTACTTTTTAAATGTTCATATGTGATTAAGTGTTTGGGTTTAGCTTTCATAATTTGATTAGCGCTTTATTTTTTACAAATAAGACGTTTTACTTCATAGCTAGTTTATTTTATGATACTTTGTAAATAGGTAGGTATTATGGTTAGGTATTGGAAAATAAAATAAAAAACGATCTATTATAGTATAGACCACCTATAGATAGAAAGTTAATTGTTACCTATATGGAGGGGTATAACCCCTTTGGTTCATAGTAGGTAGCACAATATGGATTGAACTATAAAATGCAGTCAAAACTAGGAAACATACATTTCCAATAAATAACAAGCTATATACTGCAACAGATCAATCTACAGACCTAACTATAGCTGAACTCTATGTTCATGGACATAGAGTTCAACCGTGGATAACCTACTCACAGGTATACCGTTGAACTCTGTCGCCGGGTGTACATTTTTTAATAAAGGGTCCTTCTTAATATGCTGACACTTTTTTAAGGGGATGTTTAGACCATCAAACTGAACAACTTTCTCTATAGGACCAACATCGAAATCGCGAAAAAAAAATCTGCTGTCCCATACATTTGGCTCGAGTAGATTTGCAGTTTTGTATGGAAGAGCTGATTTCTTTTTCGCGATTTCGATGTGGGTCCCATAGAGAAAGTTGTTCAGTTTGATGGTCTGATCATCCTCTTAAAAGTTGGACCCTATATAAACATGTTATTCAGTTCCAAAAATACTGAACACTAAGTATTTCAGTTAGATGTTAGACATTATAGGCATGTAGTAGGTACATAGGCGTCTCACTAGTGCACCTACTAACTAGTTTTATTTTATTTACACAATAAACAAATTAGAAAATACAACATAATGCAGGGTGTAAATTTAAATGCGTTACACACATATGAAAGGAGCTCGGTACAGACCATCAAACTGAACAAATTTTAGTAAGGAGCCAACATCAAAAGCATGAATCAGCAATTCCATACATTTTGCTCGAGTAGCCAGGCCACTGACCTTTTCTATTGAAATATTATCTTTTCGCTACTTTCAATGTTGACTCCATAGTAAAAGTTGTTCAGTTTGCTGGTCTGAAACAATATGTTTAATAAGTAACGCATTTAATTTGACACACTGTATAAGGTCTTACAAAATTAGGTGAAACTATTTTAAGGGGATGATCAGACCATCAAACTGAACAACTTTCTCTATGGGACCAATATCGAAATCGCAAAAAAATCAATCTACTGTCCCATACATTTAGGTCGAATAGGTTTGTATGGAACAGCTGATTTTGTTTTCGCGATTTCGATATTGGTCCCATACAGAAAGTTGTTCAGTTTGATGGTCTGATCATCCCATTAAAATAGTTTCAGCTAATTTTGTTATAATTATAATGATGATCATACGAATGATGTCGATGATGATACGATATGTAAGTGTACCTATATTATGTTTTGGCACAGAATAGGTAAAAGTAGCTTTATAGTTCTAGATAGTTTTGGCTCGAAAAAATACTAATTTATATAACCTAGCCTGCATCGGACCTCCAGTGATGTCTTCAATCGTTTTTTTTTAATTTCTTTACAACCATATTGTCCTTCTTAATATGCTGACACTTTTTTAAGGGAATGATCAGACCATCAACCTGAACAACTTTCAATATCGCACCAAGATCTAAATCGCGAAAAACAATCTGCTGTCCCATGCAGGTACGCAGTTTTGTATGAGGCAGCAGATTTTTTTTTCGCAGTTTCGATGTTAGTGCCATAGAGAAAGTTGTCCAGTTTGACGGTCTGATCATCCCCTTAAAAAAAGTGTCAGCATATTAAGAAGGACCCTATATACAACGATTTCATTAAACAGGAGAGCGATTTTTGAATCTCATTCGGTGAGCTCAGCAGTTAAAAATAACTATGGAGCTACGAACAAATAAGCTATGGATATATGCATCTTTCTACCTACTGCTGAGATGACTTTCAAAAATCATACTACAGGAGAGCGATTTTTGAAAGTAATCTGCACAGTAATTTTGACATTTTCAACTGCTGAGCTCACCGAATGAGATTCATAAATCGCACTCCAATGTCACATTGTGGTCAAGGTCATTGCTGATTTTCAAATAACAGAATCTGAAGATTTACGCTGGTAGGTAGCACTTTTTCTGACCTAATACCTATATGCTGACGGTTTTATAAGGGGATGATTAGACCATCAAACAACAGAGTACTATTATATAGAACTAGGTATATACCAAACCTATTCTGTGGTACTATATCAAACTGAACAACTTGCTATATGGAACCAAAGGCGAAAATCTGCTGTCCCATACATTTGGGTCTAGTTGGATTGCAGTTTTGTATGGAACAGCAGAGTTTCTTTTATGAGTACCTTTATCTGCTTCATATACAAAATTGTTTGTGCGCCTTACATTATTGTTTTTATAAAAAACCTCGCCATGATGCGGAAAATCATTGGAACTAATTTTTGTACTTGGAACTCTGTCATTAAAGGTTATAGTCGATTGGAGCGCCCCCAAACCAGGTTTTTATATTCCTGGTAAGGCTTTACCTACTTCAATAATAAAAAAAATAGTTTGTCTCGTATTTATACCCGACACAATAGATACCTACCTAATTGCGATTTTTTTTTAGAGGTGATAACCCTTTTTACTGTGAAAAACAACGCAGAAAACCCCTGTGTATTAAGAAAAGTGAATAAATGTCACATTCACATTTCTCAAAGGTTTAATAAAAAACCAAACTTGAATTTCGGTACGAAAGTGAACGGTCAATTGGTTATACAAGGTGAAATTGATATCATTAGCATCCTTTTAAACTAAGAGTCTACCCATCAAACTGAACAACTTTTACTGTGGGAGCAAACCAATCGGGGAAAAAAAAAACAGCTGTCCCATACATTTGAGTCTCGTAGGCAGCGGCGGCGGGTGCAGTTTAGTATGGGACAGCAGATTTTTTTTTGCTCCGATTGGTTTGCTCCCATAGTTAAAGTTGTTCAGTTTGATGGGTAGACTCTTAGTTTAAAAGGATGCTAATGATATCAATTTCACCCTGTATAAGGACTAACTGCTGCAAAACCTGGACGTCTGGGGCTTGTCACAAACTGAAGAACCTGTAATAAAGTGTATGTACATTATTAGGCTCGTTTTACATTTAAACTATTGGCTATGCGCGAGGAGGTGTGACACTCTCTATGTAATATACAGGGTGTAAGGAAAAGTATCATTTAAACCATATACTCTACCCATCAAACTGAATAACTTTTACTATAGGAGCAAACCTGTAAAAAAATCTGCTGTTCCATACTAAAGTGCAATACCTATTCGAATAAAATGTAGGTATGAGACTGTTGATTTTTTTGCTCTGACAGGGATTGCTCCCATAGTAAAAGTTGTTCAGTTACCTAATTAACGAGATTACCCCCACTTCCGTAAACCTAGGTTACCAATTAACTCCAGGGGTGCGATTTTTGAATCTCATTCGGTGAGCTCAGCAGTTGAAATTGTCTAAATTACTCTGGAGATATGCATCTTTCTACTGCTGATTTGACTTTCAAAAATCGGTCTCCTGTAGTATGATTTTCGAAAGTCAAATCAGCAGTAGAAAGATGCATATCTCCAGAGTAATTTAGACATTTTCAACTGTTGAGCTCACCGAATGAGATTCAAAAATCGCACTCCAGGTTCAACAGCTCTCTCAGTTGTTTTTCTATAGATATAAAAATCATGAGTAGGTACACTCGTAGCATGCTACACGTAATACGGCTGTATCACTTCTTTTATCTCGTTCGTTCCCACGCAAATAGAAAGAGAGCGAAGCTGTAGGCCTCGCATGCCACCCCCGAGTAAACGATAAAAATCGAGATGTGCCTCCATCCTTACTATTTTACGTACGCCAGAGAGAGCGCGCATGACGATTTTCTCGTTTAAACCCTTTGTCGTGGGTGGCATGCTAGCCCTGCTGAAGGTGTGATAGCGCTGTATCACGGTGGCATGCTCTAACCCAGAATGTTAAAAGTCTGCTAACGCCATCTAGCGGCAGTCAAGAAAAATTATAGAGAACATTTTCAGCGCAGCGCAGTAACCGTAAAGTTCCTTCTTCGTGGACATAGGTGGGGTGCGGTAGCGCCGTCGCGTCTTTACATAGAGTACATACTAATCTATGACATAGAGGTCGTCTTTACAAACTACACAAATTTTGTTGGATGATCAGGAGTGCGATTTTTGAATCTCATTCGGTGAGCTCAGCAGTTGAAAATGTCAAAATAACTATGGAGATATGCATCTTTCTACTGCTGAGTTGACTTTCAAAAATCATACTACAGGAGATCGATTTTTGAATGTCAAATCAGCAGTAAAAAGATGTGTATCTCCATAGTAATTTTGAGATTTTCTAATGCTGAGCTCACCGCAGTTGAAAATGTCAAAATTACTATGGAGATACGCATCTTTTAACTGCTGATTCGCAAATAAGCAGATTCATATCGCCATAGTAATTTACACATTTTCAACTGCTGAGCTCACCGAATGAGATTCAAAAACGCAGGTGAGCTCGGTGGCGCGTTGCGGAGATGTGTGGACTCTCAATCATGAGGTCCGGGTTCGAATCCGCACGGACAACATGCCACGTACCAATGAGTTTTTCTAACTTATGTACGTATTACCGACTGCTCTCAAACGGTGAAGGAAAAACATCGTGAGGAAACCTGCATATGCAGAAGAAGAAATTCTGATGCATAATATGTAAAGTCTACCAATACGCATTGGGCACGCGTGGCGGACTAACGCCCAAACACCCTCCTAGAGGTTATAATTACTATACTCTTTGGGTAGGCCTGTGCCCGTGTGACGTATATATAGGCTGATGATGAAGTAGGTACATAATATTAATATAGGTAAAAAAACAAAGAATAAAGTAAATAAAACCCTATAAACAAAACACCTCATCGGCATCGGCATTAAAATAACTAGAAAGTTTGATATACTTACTTTCCTACTAGAAAAAGTAAAAATACAGGGTGTAACAAAACACCCTAGTAATATAGGGTGTAAGTGACTGCCTAGCAAAAACTGAAATGGTGAATAAGTACATAAAACAACAACTTTCACTAACGAGCCACCCTCAATTAACGCGAAAAAAATCTGCTGTTCCATACATTTGAGTCGAGTCGGTGCAGCTGTAGCTGCTTTGTATGGAGCAGTTGATTTTTTTCGCGTTTCCAGATGGTGGCTCAATAGTGAATGTTGTTCAGTTTGATGGTCTGAATTCACCGTTTCAATATTTGCTAGGCTGTCACTTACACCCTGTACCTATTTAAAGGGGTGATTTAGACCATCAAACTGAACAAATTTCAATGAAGGAAACGACGAAGAAAACAATCTACTTTCCCATACATTTGATTCGAGTAGGATACCTACTGCAGTTTCGGACTTTTTTTTTTTCGTTGCTGGCCCCATAGTGGAAGTTGCTCAATTTGATGGTCTAACTAAACCAACCCTTTAAGTAATCTGATAAATATTTGTTAGTTATTACCTATTGTACTAATAAAGCAGAATGAAACCACAGTACCATTAAGAAAAGCAATATAATTTATTTATTTAACAATTACCTGATTCACGTACATATTATGAGTTCACAGCCTAATCCCAAACGTAACTTATAAAATTATGTAAATTTTCTCAAATGTAAGATAACAAAAAAATATTTAGTAAGTAATTTTATTGGAAGTCCTTCTATTCAATGATACACATAAGTTTTCGAGTATTTGAAAGTGCTTCTAATTAAGTAAGTGATGCGTGATAATTTGGGAATTATACATAGACATATTACTCTAGCGATAGACAAGCTCGTTCAAACAAACAACATGTCACACAAAATGACACATTGCGGTCTGTCATTGCCATAGTGACGAAGTGAACTCGGGAACATCAATCAGGTGCGGACACCTCATTCAAGTGGAACATGTTGCTTCTATGAAAGGGCAAGTCTATCGCTAGAGTTTAAGTCTATGGAATTATATCATTTATTTCTTTTGTGTGATAGCAAAGTGAATCATGTTTTCTTAAAAAAGAAATAGTTTTAACTAACTCGCTAGGTGGCACTGCCTGATCTCTCTTCCTAGCTTATTTAGCCCCAGAGTATGATATACTTCAATACATACAGTACGGACACCAATTTTAACCTCACCCCCTTGTGGAATGCTTCGGTAGGCATGTGCTTAGTTACTTCTTCCTATCAGTGCGAGCCCAGTTGTATGAAGTAATCGCTAACACGAGCGACACTAACAAAATCTTCGGCTGCTAGGTTATTCTTGCAGAAAATATGATGACACCTTCGACACATCATACAAACTGGCTCGCACTGACAAGAAGACTACTCTTTCTTACGAGTATACTATTATTATCTATTCATATGACTGTACGTAGGTAGTCAGGTATACGTATTTTTTTCTTATACTGTGCTTTGACACTTCAAAATTCAATCTGCGCCGTCTAGTGAGTTGAACCAGGAAGCTGGCATAGGTATTGCTTTTAACTACAATACCTTTTCCAGCTTCTTGTTTGAACTATATCTTTATAAAGTTATTATTTTTCTTATATACTCAACATAAATGATATGACAACATACAGTCACTCATTTTCAAATGTAGGCTACCGTAGAACCATGTCACAGCAAACTATTAGCAGTGATGTTTCAATAAAGCTTAGGTGGGTACCGAGCCACTAATGCTGCCCTCAATTATATAATAAAAATAAATTGGTTAGAACTTAAAAAATACGATTGGGGGCAGCACTGGACACTCGGTGCCCCCTTAATGACGTTAATACAGTTAATCGTCACAAGGTATAAGGTGGCATACATTTAAAAATGGTTGACATTGCATAACCAACTGATTCTTAAGTAAAAACAAATATCTTATAATTATATCTACTATAATAATGGTACTTAACACTTTACTTACACTAATACAACAATAATAAGTACACAATTACACATATTATGTACCGAAGCCGCAAATGCGCAATAAAAATTTAAACACATACATATTAACAAAAAGTCTGCAGCAGCATTCAATAATCAATGCATCCCAGTGACTCCAGTCGAAAACCTCTGGAATGTCAATCATGAGGAAGACCATTTAACTAGGGACCAGCCTCACACGAGCATTAGGTACAAGACCAAGTGATCAGGTGCAGTTATAAAAACTACTCGCGTAATCTTTTTTTGACAGTGTTATAATCGCTATCGCTGTGTAAGGTGCTTAATAAAAATGCCGATCTGTACAGTAGAACATTGCATAAACAGGTCAATAGGTATTCGATTATCGACATTAGGTATTAAACAGGGTGAAATTGATATCATTAGCATCCTTTTAAACTAAGCGTCTATCAAACTAAACATCTTTTATTATGGGAGCAAACCGATAGGAGCAAAAAAATCTACTGTTGCATTCATTTGAATCGAGTCGGCATACAGTTTTGCTCCGATCGGTTTGCCCCCATAGTAAAAGTTGTACAGTTTGATGGGTAGACTCTTAGTTTATAAAAGGATGCTAATGATATCAATTTCACCCTATACGGTTTTTACTCTAATTGCAATCGCCGCTAAGAATCACTGGATACATTTTAAAATAATCCTAATGTTATACAGACTGCAGGCGACAGTAATATACAACCTGTTAAAAAGATTATTTTAAAAAGGCAACTTATTTAAAAATATATATATATAACATAGGAATTGCCCTACATATAACTGAAAAAAGGCGGTGCACAACACTGGAGATTGCAAATATGGCAACAAAAATAAATTATTAATAAAAACTGTCTATACAACTTTACTAATTAATTAATCATTACTAATTAAACAAAATTTGAGGTACGTATGACAATAAGGGCCGGCCTGCATGAAAAAACTGTTTAGACTTAAAACACGATTAAATTTAATGTTTTCACTGTCCTCAGCATGAGTGGTGTGAGAGACAGAGCATGATTGAATACGTTTTTAAGCCTAAACAGGTACTTTTTTTGGTACAAGCATAAAACTGTATTCATACAATACGAACATGAGGTCCCAGTAGATTCAGACCTTCTAGCTATCGAAATTCATAGACAAGTCCATGCGGAGCGCAATCGATCCAAGTTTACTCGAATCGTATCGACTCAATAGGGGTAGCAAACCATGCACGACAAAGTGACAAAACCGCCATGCGCGCTCGCTTTCGCAAACGAGAACTAACAAAGATAGGCGCGTCTCTATATTTGTCGTTTTCTCGGGGGTGGCATGCTAGGCCCCACAGCTAAAGGGTGATCGTTTCCTCTTGCCCGATAAAATCTTATCTTTTTTACAGTGTAGCTTTACAGCATGACATGCTCGAGGAAGTTGAGTTCGGGATATTAATAAAAAAAGAATTTTTAGTTAACAAATCTTATCAGTAGGTACCACAAATTACTAATTATCGTATACTGCACGCCAAACAACATGACCAATGGGGCGGGGGTGAGGGGTGTGCGCGTAGCGATTTCGCCTACAAATTTTGTTCTGCATAATCAAGGTTTTTGCCAAGTTGTTTGCCGGCTACTATAGCCAATAAATTGAGGGATAAATATATTTTATTTACATATTTTGTGGACAAGAAGAAACGATCGGACCATAATCTTTTTTATTTTATGGTTACCCTATCCATCGGAGATGTGCGAGGCAGCGGTGTGCGTGGAAATAATCCTCCAATGAATGAAGCGCTGCGCTTCATCATGACGTGATACAGGTGGCGCGCTATTGGTGCATTATTCCCTTGGTCATACCCTCCTTGCCTCGCACGTTTCCGTTGTACAGACAACCTAAATGTGAGGACCACTCGGCTGCCATTATTTTGTTGACCTCAATTTACTTTTTACCCGAATTTATTATTTTCATCAAAAACATAATAAATCTTAAATTGATTAAGTATATAATACTCCTATGAGATAATAATTAATAATATTCCTGTCTCGACTTGCAATAATTTAAAGTAGATAGTACACTTTAACTTATCCCAATGGCCTAAGCACATTAAGTACCAAATTCTGACGTAATACCAGAAATACTTAAGATTAATTATGGTTTTACCCGAAAATTGTCCAAAAAGTAGGTATTTCATTCAAATATTTTCGTTCCTTTTTTGCCTTTAGCTTGGATTTACGACCCTAATTATTACTTACATACATACCGGCATAAACTCACGACCACAATCCCTTTCGGGGTGGTCAGAAACTTCGCTACAATTACCAAGGCAAATATATTTTTAAGTAATCAGTTGTATCAACACTTTAAGCATAATAATATTGAAGGTACCTAACCGTTTACCCACAAACAAGAATAAGAGTCATCTCCGCATCTTGTCTATCTTGATGAAAAGTTACCTTACACTTTAAATGTATAATTTATGTTACAATTCTCATATGAATACACTTGACAAATATTTACATTATTATATCATTTGTGCACGACAGGTTCCTTCATATCCAAGTTCCAACTATTTCATAACAAATATTTAGTAACTTTTAATGTTCACAGTTTTAGCGAGAAAGACTGTTTAAGGGCTACCACACATAACTGCGACGTCGCATCGCATCGCAAATATCTGCCAGCGCTTGATGACTGTTGTATATATTTGCGATGAATTCGCAGATATTTGCGATGCGATGCGACGTCGCAGTTATGTGTGCAAGCCCTAAGAGGATAAATGTCAAATAATTGAAATCAGCCTTAAACCAGGTTTAACGATAATTGATATAAAACTATTTACCTAGACCTTCAAATATAGGTACCTACCCTTACATAATTTTGGTCGAGTGAGTATTCCAACTGACCATTGCGATGCTTCGGTTAATTCACAATAACACGGTTCAAGTTCAAATTCATTCGACATTTGTTAACCCAGAGTAACAGAGCGGTTTCTGCGAGTCGTTCTAAATCCGTACTAATTTGAACCTTATAAATACGAGCTAAAGATATAACAGACGCAACTCGCAATGGTGATTGCGACAAAATCCGAATTATTCAGCACGAAATTACCGACACACTGGGTAAAAACGCGTTGTCTTTGGCGAATTTTTAAGTACGTAGGGTAAACTATACTATTGTTGGCACACCACTAGTCATTGGCACTTTGCGTTTTCAACACAAATATTAAGAATTGCTATATCACAAAATACATTTTGGTATTTTTATTGGGTTCTTTCAAATGTCTACATTCATAAATTTCAATGGTAATATTTGTAACATATAACCTGACAACGCTATATAAAAAACAAATTCCTTGAAGGGAGAAAGAACCATTATGGCGCCATTTTTAAAAAAATTAACTAGCTTTTGGTAAGTTTGAACGACGATTATTTACGTGTAAATATATACAAATAAGATATTAAGTGTGTTATTTTGCTTTGTTTTACGACAAATAATAGATTTTAATGAGTTTTACGACAATTTTTCGAACAAAATCTTAAATTAATAGAGTGCCAATCAATAGTTTTAATTTTGTACTAAAGTATAATTCATTGGCACCTATGCCAATCACTAAAAATCAATTCTAATATTTAGCCTTCAATATTAGACCAAGAGACGGTTTGCAAGTTAACATTTTTTAGAAAATAATGTTAGAATGTTGTTTAACTACCTTGCTATCAATTTCTGGCACTGCCAATCATTATACTCAGGTACAGTGCCAATCACTGTAATTGTATTGAGTGCCAATCGTTGCAATTGAAGGCATGGTGTCAAGGGATGATGACTTACCGTTAAATATTTTTAAAACACCTACAAAATGTCAAAAAGTTTTTTTTTTTAAATTATTTATATTATTAATGGACTTCACCGCATTTCCGCCAGTCTGAAATGGTTTGAGGGAGGATCTATCCAATCTCGAGGATTGTTTTTGAGGATGAACACAACTGAGATGGATAGCGGAGCCTCGTGACAGGTTGAACCGCGCGAACACCACGCGAGAGACAAGTGTTCGGGGCAAACCCTGCAACGTGAATCCAATCTTCTTCTTATCGTGTGGGCATGCCCTGGTATCAGAGTTTATTCTAAC
The DNA here is from genome assembly GCA_963693445.1 of Agonopterix heracliana. Classification (NCBI taxonomy): domain Eukaryota; kingdom Metazoa; phylum Arthropoda; class Insecta; order Lepidoptera; family Depressariidae; genus Agonopterix; species Agonopterix heracliana. The sequence continues at coordinate 1,628,415 of OY856307.1, forward strand.
TGCCTTACGGCCTCTGAAGTGTTTTATATATAACGACTACTACTACCAGAGGTAGTAGCCGGGGCCAACGGGTTAACGTGTCATCCGAAGCACGGAATCATCTCTCTTTTCAGACAATAAGGTGATTAAGCCTGCAATGTCGTACCAACTGGGGAAAAACGCACAAAGTGACGTCACTAGGTGTCCCCCGTAGGAATCGAACCCACGACCTCCATGTCAAGAGCCCAATACTCTTACCCATTAGACCACAGACGGAGGTAGGCGGACGGCACGGAGGAAAAAATTTAGATTACTTTTAATCAACCACTTACAAAAGACAGTAAGGAAGATATCAGCGCGACTACACAAACTCCTGGGATTAACGATTCTGCAAACCTTATATCTAAAATTACCTCAAATATTAAGATTGAATCAGATAAAGGTACAGGAATATCTAAACTTAGATATTCCTGTTCCTTTCTCTGATTACATCACGAATTACAGTGATTGGCACTGAACCTGAGTATAATGATTGGCAGTGGCAGAAATGGATAGCAAGATAGTTGAATAAAATTATAACATTATTTTCAAAAAAAATGTTTAACCAAAACTACTTTACAGGGAAACAAAATCTCCACAGAATTTTGTGCTTCCTAAACCTATGAAAAAAATATTGGAAAGGAATAAATGAAGATGAACTATCTAATTTTTTGATACAATTTCAAGACTCAAATAATAAAAGAAATCTACAAAAATTTTAAGGCAGCTAAGTAGAGACATGAGTAGTATTCAGTAAAATTATTATTTTGTTGGTTTAAACTCATTTATTTGTACAAAATTGTAAAAATAAAAGATATTTGTGTTTAGTGCCAATGACTGATACATAGTGCCAATGTTTGTACCTTAAGTGCCAATGACTATACATTCGGGTATATATTTTTTATTTCGTAATTTTTTTATTAAAGTTCTGATAATATATATTAGAATACTCTTTTATTTAATAACCTATACCCTAATCGATAATTCGAAATTGGTTAATTATGTCTAAACATAAAATTGAATTAGTTATAAGTAAGTAAAGTCTGGCTAAGCCTTAAGGTGCCAATCATTGTATAGTTTACCCTACCTTTACAAAATTAATATGGTAAACATGTATATTGTGGCGATCTCTGGGCGAGCCTTTGTCCAGCAGTGAACGTTCGGTCGAGATGATGATGATGAATATAATTATAAACATTATCTTACAACAATATCTAGCGTAGTGTGTACTCTGTGATAGAGTGGTCTAAGCTAAGGATAACTTTTATTTATATTTTTATATCAACTCCTACAGTCCATGAATTTCATGAGCAGAGATCGGTAATTGGTTGCCAAGACCTTGGATGATTTACCACTAGATTCAGCCATAACGTGGCCGAACATGGAACAGCAATAACTTTAGTATACGAAAAGACAATCTGTTTGGCAACTATTCTATAGGATTGACATTTTGCCAAATACAAAAACCGGCCACGGTGATCGAAACAAAAAATAATGTTTTGTCTTTTTTGTTTACATAAGGTTTCATAACAGCACAGCTAGCATGCCAGCCACGACAAAGCGTTTAAACGAGAAAAACGTCGTGCGCGCTCTTTCTGGCATACGTAAAATAATAAGGATGGAGGCACATCTCGATTTTTATCGTTTTCTCGGGGGTGGCATGCGAGCCCTACTGGCTATCTCGCTCTCGATTTCCTGGCTCCATCTTTCAGCGTAAGCGAAAAGTTTTAATCTTTGGCCAGGACAGATGCTACTGACTTGGTACAGGGTGTTAGGGTAAACAGTTGCATTACAGTAAGGGGTGATTGTACCCAGTATACTGAACAACTTTCCCTAAGAAACCTATAAGTAGGAAATCCGCCAAAAAATTGTGGAAAGTTTGTATGACTTAATGTTGATTATTTTGCCAATTTCCCTTTGTTCCTTTGGGAAAGTTGTTTAGTATCATGAGTACAATCACAATGGCTACCTACCTACATTAAAGTAATGCAACTGTTTACCCAAACACCCTGTAGGAAGATCAAACATATTTTTTAAATTAATTTTATACAGCCTGTAACTTATCACACTAGCGATTTTTAAGCGTAGCCGTTGACGGAACGAGCCGCGCGCGCGTTGTCGATATTTCTGAGATCAATCAGTGTCGCGGCGGATTCGCGATTTTCAGATTTTTCTTTTTACCGATCCCAACCCATGACTATACACATACTTTTAACACATTCTTATGTTTCTACACCAAAATAGAATTTCTAAGACACTTTTTACAATACATAATAAATTATAATAGTGTCAATCAATCACTGAATAATGAGGCGTAATGGTTGATACCACAGAACATATTATTATAAGAGGGGTTAGAAATGCAAAGTAGCGCTTTTGCTTCGGAGACGGCGTCGCCATTTGTCTTCCCGCTCACACTGCTACAATTACTCATGCCCTCTCCCCGTGCGCCTTATGGTGTTATGCAAATCATTGCATAACCTGTGGCGACACGTTCCACTATTATGTTCTGTGGTTGAGACTGCGAATTAGGAAAATAAAATCTAGTTGGCGGTTGGTTATCTTCCATATTAAAATCTTCAAATTCCAGTAGATAAATCAACTTATTTTTAAGGCCCCCGGTAATTAGGTACAAGCTTTGTAAGACACTAAATCGAAATTTCTTTCATTTTAAAAGTAATCCATTGACACCATTTTAATTCTTCAATACAGTGTACACTAATTTGATACAAATTATAAGCTAAGTGTGCCCAGTCCCTATTTCACATTATTTCTAGACCAATAAAATTTAAACCTGTCTGTCAGTTCGCCGAAGCGTTCACATTGCTTCTCCAGTATGTTTATGATATGGTCATAGAATAGATTTAGACGATAGCGACGGAAAGCAGTCAGGCACGCGAGATATATTCAAGTGCATAAGTAAGTGTATGCTACACACAGATGCTCTCTTTTCCTTACACTCCTAAATCTGATAGACCTGTCAGTATCCAGTGACCAGTATCTGATCTGAACTGTCGTTTGTGACCAAGAGAGCAATGTAAACGCTTTCAACACTAGTTGACCAACAGATTACCATTGTATTCCTTATTTAAACAATACAGTCATTGTACGTAGTCTAAGGTTTATCGCACAAATAATGTATTGTACTATAAAACAAAACTTTGATTACTTGGCGAATTCGTCAATAGCAAAATGTTCTCTATAACAATAAAGATAATGTTGAATATAAATTTCTATTCATATGTTATTTTGTGCTTGTGTGCGTGGTAGTGTTCATAATTTATTTTATAAACGGGTATTTTTATAATACTAGATTTCTTTTTGTTATATTTTGGCACTGTTGTTTGGAAGAAGTGTTTTAATAAAAAAAAACATATCAACTAAGAGACCCTAGCGCGGAAGCGCCAGCGCTGGCGTCGCATTAACGCGTCTCGTCAGTCATACTAGAGAAGCCCGGCGCTCGGCAGCCGGCCAGCGCTGGCGCCGCGTCGACGCAGCGCGGACGCTGGCTCGACGACGACGCTCGAAAGAAGCTAGTGTCTCTAATGAATTCAAATTAAGAATAACGATAAGGCCTTGTTCAGAAGGGGCTAATTTACAACAGATTTGCCTCTTCTGGACAAGTTCGTAAGGTACCTTCTAGAGTTGACTTGATTACGCAGCTAAAATAGACTAAAGACTAAACAATGAAAGTACAACTCGAGTTGATAATACTGTTGATAGCATTTCTGACTCTGAGAGCCGGCGCTCACCTGGCGCAGCGCTGAGCATTTTTCACTGCGTTGACTTTGATAGCGGAGTCGCGTGGCTGAGGGGGGTAACAAGTAGACGTTTCGTTGGCTTGCGATTTTGACAGCCACGTGGCTCCGCCGTTTTATTCGAGTGTGTGTTTTTGTTTAAAAACGGGGCTTTGAGATCGCCATATCCTATTACCGTACAATATCTAATAAATATATCTTCAACACTTGACACTGGCGAAATCTAACAAGGAAACGCCATTAAATAAAAATAGAATAGACTTTGATTGCGTTGAAATAACATCGAAAATAAACAAAGTGGACAATTATGTATTTGACAATGAAAAATGTTCTGCGCTGCGCGTCGCCAGGTATGCACCGACCCTTAAAGTAGTTGACCGATCTAAGCCACGGTTTACACAGAAGAGACGTGTGGCGGTGGCGGATAATCAAAGTAACACAATATAAACCTTATAGGACGCAGCATAGCGTCGTTTTTGTCGTAAAGGAGAATCGCGCCTCGCGGCTCCGCCTGGACGCATAATTCTCCAAACGACGCTATGCTACGTACTATAAGGTTTATAATTGTGTTACTTTCACTATCCGCCACCGCCACACGTCTCTTCTGTATAAACCGCGCCTTACGATTGAAAATAAGGCGTACAAATATATCATTCTTTCTTTATTCCAGGTATAATAAAATTCTAGAATAGAAAATTCAGAGAAGAATTCCACTTATGATCATGTGACACAATAAATAAATAAAAATAATGTTTGTAACTGTTCTGTAAAATTAGCTTTCTTACATACTAATTAAGTAAATAAAGTAGGTAAACATTAAAATAAAACCTTCGCACTCGCTATATACAAACAAGTACAATATTAAATATGGCAGAAAATAGATTGTTTTACATTCCCATACATTATTATTTCTTGGCATCGACATTGGAAGATTTTGGTCTACGTTTTTTTTTAAGAATACAATTATGATAATATAAGTAGTTATTTTGGAAATTTAAGTATAAATACAGTCTATAATTACAATTACCATCCGTTCAACGAATTAAGAACTTAACATTTTTATGACGAACGCATAAAAATTCAATTATGACGCACGATTATGAACTATAAACAATTTTATTCGTTGTTACTGTTTTTAATTAAGGTAAAAATTTCGTATCAAGCAAAGGCCTATAAATAAACCGATTTCCGGTCCTAAGCTAGCTTCAACGTATACTTAAGGCGCGGTTTATACAGAAGAGACGTGTGGCGGTGGCGGATAGTCGAAGTAACACGATATGAAACTTGTAGTACGTAGCATACCGTCGTTTGAAGAATTACGCCCGCGTCTCCAGGCCACGTCGCTTCTCCTTTACGACAAAAACGACGGTATGCTACGTACAATAAGGTTTATATGGTGTTACCTTGATCATCCGCCACCGCCACACGTATTTTCTAATATAAACCGCGCCTAAAAGTGTGCAAGCGCTTGAGATCGGTTTATTAATACGTGCCGGAGATTTCAAGATATTGTTACTGATGATCGAGTAACAAAAAAAACAATACCTATATGTCGACAATCTATTAGGGGTCGCATCAGCCCAGCGCCAATAGGAATTTCCCAAAACCGAAACACGCCATGGACACTGGTGCTTAAACTTATAATGTCACATTTACAATCAGCCCTGTTGGACAGGGAAGTGAGCAGGGAAGTGGGCAGCGTATGTATCAGCGCGAGTGACCTATTTACATACTCACGCTGCCCACTTCCCTGATCACTTCCCTGCTCACTTCCCTGTCCAACAGGGCTAAGTATAAAATGTGGCATAAGGACCGGCGACCGGCTTACCGGCCGCAGATTTGCGAGGGGAAGAGAGTTGGCATAATTTACGCAAACAAATAACTAGATTAATAATTAAGCATCTCGTTTGAATTAACGCTTGTTAAAGAGCGAGGAAGACAACTATTAGTTGGCAACTTTTCCGCTCATATTACCATGTTTAGGTATAAGTCTTACGAAAGTAACTCCGCAGTTGACTATTTTTAAAACTGCGCGAATCAATCAGCTTACTCTTCAGTTACGCGGTAAAAATGATCTGCTTCTATTGGTCGATTGATTTCTCGCCTGACGCACACGGTCATTAGAGACCTACACACAAGCTATTTTTGAGCTTAATAACGACGTCGCAACGACGCCGCGATTGTTAAGTACAGGTATTAACTGGACGATATCGCTGCGACATATCGCCGCGATTCCGCCGCGACACTGATTGATCTCAGTAATATCGCGGCGGTAATGCGGCGATATCGTTCCGTCAATACCTACGCTCAAAAATCGCTGGTGTGATACGGCTATTGGACTGCACGGAAATTCGACATTAAGGAAGCATTCATAAGGTTGATTGTTTAGGGTCCTTCTTAATATGCCGACACTTTTTTAATGGGATGTGAGACCGTCAAACTGAACAACTTTCTCTATGGCACCAACATCAAAATCACGAAAAAAAACAGCTGTTCCCCTATGGGAGCGTGTAATTTCTCTATGGCTGTTCCATACAAAACTGCAAACCAACTCGAGCTAAATGCATGGGACGGCAAATTTTTTTTTTCGAATTCTGTGTTGGTCCCGTAGAGAAAGTTGTTCAGTTTGATGGTTTGATCATCCTCTTAAAAAAGTGTCAGCATATTAAATTGGACCCTGTATTACGAATGGTGTCGATGTCTGAGGTTTGTCCATGTCCGCGTGAACGTAGATTGCCTACATGACAAATAAACGTGGTCATACGTTTCTGTACTTGACTTCTTTTTCCTCCTACTTCATTATCTAGTGTTGTGAAAAGTTGCCGCTGCCGTTGATCTACAGGAGTTTTCTTGGTGGGAAACAGTGGATTTTAACCCGTATTGTACTCGATTTTAAAGCATGTTTTGCTTTACGAAGCGGTATCATCGTCTTACGTGCTGGAGGAGCCGTACGTGCCCGGCGGAGGTCTGTAGTCTTCTGGTAGAGCCATCACTTGCTTCTTAGAGAATGCGTATTTCTTAACTCCTATGTTTTTAAGTGTGTTCTCTCGCCGACAGCCTTCACTGTGGAATTAATAGAAATATATTAGATTGATTAATAAAAAGTATAAGGCTGAGGAATATAATTTGAGATCTTGTAGACTAAAAGATAATATTGCTATGTATACATAGTCTAACCTTATAAGGTTAGACTCCAGTTGGCCAAGTAAAGAAAACAAGAAACTTAATAATGTAATAAGAACTAAATTGTTCCAGCGTAGAGGAGGATAAGGATATAATTTCATCTTGAATGCAACTTTCGGCTCAAGTCGCTCCACGCTCTCGGGGATTATGTTGTGTTCATTAATATTCGAGGTTATTTCAACGCATTCAAAGTCGATAATGGTTTGACCGGGAAAAATGTTTTGGTATGCGCTCCGCCATGTGTGCGCCGGCTTTAAAATTGCCTTACAGAGCACCAATGACATTCTATATACAAGGACTTCGCATCAGCATGTTGTTAACTGGACGGCAAAAGTGTTTAATTGTTTTACATTACTGCCTAGTGACCGAGGACATTTGAAAGGGCTGGAATGTCAGCGGTAATGTATGGTAGCGGAACACAACTGAAGCATACTAAGCTGACATTAGAGGCATAATATGTCATTTAATTTTGTTACTATATGACGTGGTGAGTCCACGTGTATAGAATGTCATTGCCGAGCTGAGTTGCATTCAAAATCAAATGAAACTAAAACCACACTTTACTGTTACTTGGTAACAGATGCATACATCACTTCCTTAAAAAACGATAAGCGCGAAACGCTTTAATTATGTACTGCCAGACAGTACGCGCGATAATGTATCTAATGGCGCTTGACTTAGCGTTGTTATTACTGCGTACAGCGCACGACATATGCGACGTTGCCGTCTAAAGCGAGTTAAAGAATTCATACAAGCGCTTATGATGCGCCGAAGCATACAATACTTCAAGGAAAATAATGGGCATCGGAAATAATCGTAAAAGCAGCTCTATATCATTATACAATACTGCCTAGTTTCGGTCGGTCATCTTCGGGAACACGAAGTTAGTCGATGCCCATTGCCCATTATTTTCCTTGAAGTACTGTACGCTACTTATCTCGGTTCCTACGGCCGAGTGATGGAGGCCTGCTAAAACTGTCACCCTACCAAAGTGGAGTGAAGATTTAAGTAATTAGCTAATAGTTATTTAAAGATAGTATTTTAACTATGTAATCAATGTTGTAAATCTTCTTAGAAAAAATAATTAATGTTCTGCGCCGCGCTTCGCCAAGTTTGCGCCGGCGCACATATACAGGGAGAAATTTATATCATTATAAACTATGAGTCTACCCATCAAACTGAACAACTTTTAATGTGGGAGCAAATCGATCAGAGCAAAAAAGAAATCTGCTGTTTCATACATTCGAGTCGAGTAGGCATTGCGGTTTAGCATGGAGCAACCGGTTTTGTGTTGTTGCTCCGATTGGTTTGCTGCCATACTAAAAGTAGTTCAATTTGATGGGTAGACTCTTAGTTTAAGAGGATGCTAATGTTATCAATTTCATCCTGTAGGTTTTTATTTAGTAGCAAGTATGACAGATAAGATGTAAACCTCCTCATGATGGTGAGCGCCTTGCGCATCTCGTGCTCGGCGAGGTGGTACTCCGCGGCGAGCACCGAGCACTGCTCCAGCGTCACCGCCATGCCCGTCCGGTCCTTGGCGCTCTTGCACGACGTGAACCTTACACCTGCGGACACATCCACGCATCATCAGCCTATACTTCAATGCAATTACATACTTAAGGTGCTTCAGAGAAATGAAACTGAACAACTTTTACCATGGGACCACATTTGAAATGGCGAAAAAAAAGTGTGAAACAAAATGCGAAATATCGCACTCTCGCGATTTCACGCGCTTTTTTCGAACTTCCGCAGCTGTCAACCGTGGCGTTAGAGCGTCATGCCTTTACGAGCAATGAGTTGAAAAGATACTTACCATTCATCTGCCTGGTGGCCAGCGAGGCCAGATTCAAAACTTCCACATTTTTCGGCACTTTCTTGTGTACGGCTATTCGTAAATTCTCCATTACTTCTTCAAGAGGCTTCGTGCGTGACGAAGCTGTCGAATAATAAACTATGTTGAAACAGGACCACTTATGGCATTAGTATACTATCACCGTGTAGAAGACAATGGTCAATTCCTTCTTTATGTTCAGCAATAGACATGTTGTGTCAAAAAGCGCACTTTTTATGAAAAATTGGACTAAATACTGCATTGTGACGTGATCTACATTTTATAGTTTATCCTGTTACTAAAAATAGTATTCATACTAAATAATTACTGAAAATTGGAGTTTCTTTTCTTTTTACAGAGAAGAACAAAATAATATTTTATTTAATACATTAAAATATTGTTTTGTAATAACTACACAAAGAAACCTCATCACATAGTCGCTTCGAACGACACCCACAGGAAGATTCTAAGCCGAAAACAGCAGATGGGTGCCAAATTGCGCAGACTATAAAGATTTTAATGAGAGGGATGAAGATGATGAAACTAACCTCTAGCAGCCGCCATGTGTTCATGGAAGACCTTGCTGTACTTGTGGTAGTACTTGTTCAGTCTATCCAGGTTGTCGCTGTTGGAGTGATACTGCGGCGTCGTCTCTCCCAGCGCCTCGGCCAGCGTCGCCTTGTCGTTGATGCCGACGTTGAAGAACACGGCCGTTATTGTGAACTTTAGGTGCTGGGGATTAAGACTATATTTATAGCACAAGGAAAGGTTTGTAAAAAATGAGAATACAGGGCTCTTCTTCTTATCGTGTGGGCAGCAAGCCTTGGTGTCAGAGTTTTATCTATCTTATCTATCTAGGATAGTTAGGTCGTCAACTTACCTCCTTGGACGTGAACTTGTTGTAGAGAGAGTCGGAGATAGGAATGTGTACGGTAAGGGAGCCTCTCGTCCCGCTCACTTGCGGGATCGCGGAGTTGCTGCAACAAACATTGTTCTTTCGTAACCATCTTTGCAGTTTCATGTATTGATCTTGTTGTACATTCTCGTCGATTTTGCATTTTCTACGTCCCTAATCTGGTCTTGGTATCTCATCGTAAGTCTACCTCTACTAATATTATAAATCTGAAAATTTGTTACGACCTTTAAATGTTTGTGATCCGATCTGGCACAAAGATAACGTATGTTATGGATTAAGACATGGAATTAATTTTAATCTCAACACAGACGAAGTTTCGGACAACAGATACTTTATAAGAGTAAAACAGCTCACCTATGTCCAACTTTAGTTAACTGAAACAAGACAGTGTGTAGGTCTTCGACTGCGACGACCATGTCGCCCCACATGGCCTTCTCCGCCGAGTACAGACTGACCAGGCCCTCGAACCCGCAGAGCGGCCCCAGCCCCGAGCTCAGCACCTTCACTACCACGCCGCTGGGCACCGAGCACAGCCAGCAGAGAAGCCCCGTCGTTACCGTCGTCAACTGTGGGTGGCAGCTCGTTAAGATGAATGCTCATTTATTCTTCGGTCGAATTCATGGACCGTACAGATAGCAATTATTTCTTCCTGAGGTCGGCCGAAGATTTAAAAAGGCAAACTCGGTTCTAAGCAATATTGTACGTGAATGCGACGGTACATCTGTTGTTAAGGAGTTGTCTAGACCCTATTTGTCTACGAGTACAAAGCATGCCACGTCATTAAATTTGTCTTGGCACAGGCACACGTCACATTGGAAGGCTCTCTTCCCCCCGCTACCAAATCCACCGCGTAGTCCCAGCAACGCCCAACGCCGAGGTCCGTATATTATAAGAGATAAGTGTACTTTTTGCAACCATCAGTAGCAAGGCTGATTCAGTGTTTATGTGGTGTAGAGTATCTCTGTGATGGGGATGGACCAAGTCTGCCTGCATAACTTCAGTCGGTTTAGGAGTTACAGACGTTTAAAGGTCTGGAAAAAAATTACGAACAGCTGCAGGGCTGATCGTATGATATTATTGTAGTATGCACTGTAGCCATGTGAACAGTACAAAAACTGACATGGTTCATCAGTCGGTTTCGTAGTTACTGACGTTCAAAGGTCTGACCTTTCTGACCTGACCGTCTGTAACTCCTAAACCGACTGAAGTTATGCAGGCAGACCTGGTCCATCCCCATGACACAGATGCTCTACACCACATAAACACTGAATCAGCCTTGCTGCTGATGGTTGCAAAAAGTACACTTATCTCTTAGTCGAGTACCCCTTCGGGGAATCGTTGTGCAGGTTGCTTAAGACGTAATAGTAGGTGGAAATACCTCGGAGGCATCTTTTATTTTTCATTTTACGACTAGATTTATACCATTTACCGAAACTAAAGTCATACCTCAGTATTTTTGGATATTTCATCTAGTGCAATCATCAACTGAATACACGATTGGAATTACTTCACTCGATAGAAAATCGTCACAAAGATGACGTATTTTCATGCATTTTTAAACATTTTTCTCGTTTTAGAAGAACTTAAAATAGTTTCCGATTGTTGGTATTTATACTCACATATTCACCATTAGTTTAACTAGTGCAATCATAAAAAAAATCTAGAAAAAGTACTTTGGCTAGTTCTTTTTAATCGAAAATACGGCTCACGCACACACTTTTCGGAGCGCTGGGCAATCGCGTTTCTCATAGAAAATATTCATCGGGACCTATGGCCCCTTAAGTTCTTTTACTGGTTCGGTTGATCTGACCTGCCACGACGCTTCGTTGTCACTGGTGTAGTCGCTAGTCCACAGCAGTAAGCACTAACTGCTTCCGCACGAAGCAATGCTTTAACGGTCATTAAAAAACTCTTCATGCACCCTAACGAAATTTAATCTTATCTTAACTATTATAAAACTGTAACTGAAGTGTGTCTGTACATTGAAGATATTTACAAAAAAAAGATTACGTTATGGTTTTTAGGTATTCCTGACTCGAAATCTACCTTTTTTAGAAATTTTGTCTGTTTGTTTGTTTGTTTGTTTGTTCGCGCATCACGCAAAAACTACTGAACCGATTTTGATGAAACTTTTTTTGTTTGATAGCTTATGATCTGACTTAAAATCTGGTATATAATTTGTGCGGACGAAGTCGCTGGTAAACACTAGTATAATATATAAATACGTACATAGCCTGTACAGGGTAATGTGTTTAACAGGCTATGTATGTATTACATACATACATACATACATGTATGTACATACATAGCCTGTTAAACACATTACCCTTCCTTGCGTCGCGCAGTCGGGTAAAAACCAAAATAAAATAATCTGAATTCATCCCCAAAATTCAAAACTCTGTTCACAACTATTAGCTATGTTTGTGAAGATAAGGAGTCTATAAGGTTACTTGGTCTATATTCTCTTCATCAGCAGTCAACTCAACTCACCGCCTGGGAGAAGCAAGTGTCCCTCCTAGTCTGCAAAGCGGCCAGCTCTCTCGTCCACTGCGGGGATTCGGTTCTCAGACGTAGGGCGGCGTGTGACACTCGCAGCCATCGCAGTGTAGCCTCCATCGAAGCCTTGAAGCCTTCCATGAGAGCCTGGATTGTGTCTAGATGCTCCGTGTCGGACTCTGGAAGAATGGCATTTCTAGAGATGGCGCACACCTGGAGAAGCGCAGCGCAGATCATTATTCACAGCCAAACCATTATGGACTTTGGTTTTGTTGAAACAGCATCGAAATTCAATTATTAACACTACTACTCGACCCCGAGAGCATCGAAGCGACTTGTGTTAATTGATTTTTGACGCTGTTTCAACAAAACCAAAGTCCATAATGGTTTGGCTGTGAATAATGTTCTGCATTGCTCTTCGCCAGGTGTGCGCCGGCCCTTAGTTCTAATGTCATACATAATCATCTTTTCTTGTCAATGGTTCGACGACGCTTGTTATATTTCATTCGTAAGTCTTTTTTCATTCATGAATTATCTCTACGTGCCCGAACTATCTAAGCCATAGACGAACATTTTTTCGCTTACGCTAGTAGACCGAATATCAGTGTAACCGGGTATGAGATAGCGAATTATATGAAGTGACGTCTCGGAGTCAGGTGTTGTCCCATACAATTTATATGAAGTGACATTTTGGAGTCAGATGGCCGAAGTACAAAAAAGTGGATACGTCGATAAGGACAGCAATAAGTAGCAGTCTCCTTTTTTAACTAGAGCGAATTTGCTATGTGCATCTCTTACTGAGTGATATGACAAGACACGAGCTTCCTTCTAGTGCTTTCTCTTTCTACGATCTAAGCATACCTCTCTTTTAGGTTATGTTAATTTGAATACAGAGTGTAACAAAACAGTCTAGTAACATATAAAGGATTGCTTAAAACCATGAAATTGAACATTTTTCAGAGCGGATGGAGCCAAAATCCATAAAAAATTAACTATTTATTTTATTTCTTTCGACGTTTTCTCCACCGTTAAATTTGTTCAGTCTGATGGTCTAAGTAAACCACCCATTTAAATATTAGTAGGGTGTTTTGTAACCACCTATAATAAGATAACACCCAAGTCTCACTGACAGACACGTCACAGGCCCCCCGCGATCAAAACAAGAAGCCCGCTCACCGTCAGAGAGCACGGCCTGCATGACCTCGTCAACCACGGCCGCCTGGGCGTCCTGCACGGCGGCCCCGACGCTCCTCAAGTAAGCCAGGTTGCTCTCCCGCGTCACCGGGTCCAACTGACCTATACTTGAGAGAGTCAATGAATCCCGCCGCAATTCCGCATGCTGTAAAGAATTATTTTTATTTATGACTAAACAATGAATGAAATTGTCATAACCTATATCGGCTACAACGCTTTATTTAGAACAGCAATCTGGTACGAACAATGTAATATCTTGGACATTGTAACACATTATCTAGTCCCCCATTGAAAGTACCAGAATCTAGCGTGGACTTGTAAAATGATGACTAGACAACGATATGAAACGTCATTGGAAACGAAGGATATGTATTAGGGCCATAACGCACAGGCAATTTTTGAGCGTAGACGTTGACGGACCGACAACATCGCGATATCGCTGCGCTATTTCTGAGACCAATCAGTGTCGCTGCGAGGTTACGGTGCAATTGCAACATGTGATACTTTGCGTATGCGCGCATGCCGGTGTTCTCGTTTTGTCGCTTTGTCGTATGTACAGAAGCTTTACATTCCCGCCGGACCAGAAGTACCATCGGGAAGTACCATCAATGGTACAGTTGGCAATGTATTGTATCATTAGTACCATTACGTAATAGTACTAACTAAGTACTAATGATACTGCTGGTCAATGGTATTCATAATTGCTAGGCCATTATCCCACGGGGCTAGGCAGAAACTACGGCATGCCAGGTACTATGATTCTCACACACTTTCGCCACATTCACTTCTTAAAATTATTAGATCTTTAAAAATACGTATTTTATCCTTACTTTGTAAATCCGCACGCAAGCAGTCAATTACGATGCTTCTTCACATATAAATAGTTCAACATTTAATTAGATTAACGCACAGACAAGGTAGATATTACAGGTCCTTCCAGACCAAGTCGCACGCAAAACCAAATATAACAATAATAAATAAATATGCATTTGACTTTAACTGCTGTTTTCATCCTCGTTTGAAAATTAAATCAAAAACTGAATTACATTCGCTTATTCGCGCCATTTTAATATAAATGTAGACAAGGTTTAAAAAATCTCGCCATATTTCAAAAAATATATAGGTATAGGAAATAAATAACACATAAACTCACGACCATTTCAGGGTAGTCAGAGACCAAATTTTTTACAAAGCTCTCTATTTAGACATTGATTCCACAGGTTGGAATGATGTGACAATTATTAATAATTGGCTTTATTTTTGTCCCCCAAGAGGGCACATCTGACTGACTTTCACCCACAAATACACTGCATAAGAAAACTTATCCCTTAGCCGTCTCGTGCGACACCCACGGTAAGAAATGAGGTGGTCCATTCTAAGCCGGGCCGGAACCACACGGCTAAAAATAACTTATTCAAACAGCATTAAAATAGCGATGCCTTATGTGTATCGCATATAAGGAGTCGAGGCAATTTATTCTTGGTATACAATAATTGACCTTATTTCAAGGTCACCAAGGCGCGCCTCGACTTCTTTTGTATGCTAAATGCCTTACAAGCCCCGGTGGGGACACTTTAGACACTTAGCTGTCATTTCATACAAATAAAAATTTTTATAAGAGGGAAGCATGTGCAATACTGAGTGCAAGCGAGATAGGAATGCGCCATTGCCTACATTTTCCGCCACGTTTCCTACCCAGAGGCGGTGAGGAGCAGGGAATATCCACTGTATGTGAGTCCATAACTGTTTTACGAAATACCCTTCATCGAAATCACGGTTCTCAACCGATTCGTTTGACGAAAGCACTGTTCAACGATAGCACGGTTCGTCGAAAGCACCGTTCGCTAACGGTCTCTTTGACGAAATAACTTTTACCGATAGCACTGTTCGTCGAAAGAACCGTTCGCCAACGGTCTCTTTGACGAAATAACTCTTTGCCGATAGCACTGTTCGTCGAAAGAACCGTTCGTCAACGGTCTCTTTGACGAAATAACTTTTTACTGATAGCACTGTTCGTCGAGAGAACCGTTTTCAAACACTTCCTTCGATGAAGGTACCTTCTACCATACCGTTCTATGCCATTTGGCTACGGCATAGCATGGCATGGCATAGCTGGCATAGCATAGCATAGGTTAGCATAGCATAGCATAGCATAACACTAAATTAAAAAAATTCCTTGCCAATTTTGACGTTATTTAACGGTGGAAAACAAGAATAGAACAGAAATTTCGCAAAAGCAAAAACATTAATCTTATAAAATATGTCGCAGCGCTGAATATATACAGTACAACCAGATGAACAACACATTTTACGCGTCAGTTAATAATTGAAAGCTTCAACCAATGTTATGTAGAACTATATTTATACTATTACCTATTCTGTGCCAATATGAAAATTCGCCGTATTGTGAGGAAGGAATATTTACCAATTACCACGCGTAGCTCAATTGTTTTAATTATTTTCTTGTTCTTATCGTGTGGGCAAGCCCTGGTGTCAGGGTTTATTCAAACCGCTTTGCGGCATCTGACGCGGTGACTAATTATTTTAGTAGTGTCAAACGGTGTCATGGAATTAGGAGAACAGCATTGGTGTACCACAAACGCATCAGCGCTCCACAAACCGCTCAGCTTACACTAACGCATAGAATTGACTAATCAATCAATCGATCAATTGCACACGATAGAAGGAAGTGACACTTCTGTACTAGTATTTATTCCGTGGTACAATCGCAAATATATATGAATAAAATGTTTTTAATGTTTGTTAAGAGGATATCGCACCAAACAGAGAGACGTGGAATAGTCTAGGGGAGACCTTTGTCCAACAGAAAAAAATCTGCGTCATGGCGTCTCGGCCCAAATGTTTGTTCGATTTTAATTTTGACACCATAACTCAAAGTTGTTCAGATTGATGGTCTGAAGCACCTCTTTTCATATGTAACACAATTAAATTTACACCATATTAAGTATACAATACACACAAGTATACGTTGGATCAGATTAGCGCAGGTCCTTGAATAATGGCGCAATAAAAAGGAGGCATAAGCCCAGCAGTGGGTTAACTGATTTGATTCATTGATACTAAGTATTGACCTTACCTTTCTCTTATCATTCCCGCTCAGGCTATCCATCAAGGACCGATAAGAGACTTGCTCCAACGACGCCGAGCTCTTAAAGTCGTGCCTCAAGCTCCCCGTCCTCAACTTGTGCGACTCAAACGACAAGCTTGTCTCGCTGAACTTCTGCGACCGAACCGACCGGAACGAATGATTCAGCCGATCCTGCCGTTCATTCTTAAAGTAGTCGTTGTGGAACTGCAGCTCCGTGCCTTCAGTTATCTTCATTTTGTTCTGACAGATGTTTGGGACACTCGACGACAGGTTCGGGATGTCGACTGTAGGTGACGCGTCTTTTGAGCTGGAGCTTGAAGATGCATCGAAGTTGTCGTAGTCTGAATTAGGATCGTAGATGTTGAGTTGTTCGGTTAAACGCATGATTGTTGACATGGTTTTTTCTGAATCTTCGCTTTTTTTAGGAAAGCCGATGTATGAGAGGGTTTCTTCGACGGCTGCTGGGTCCCAGAGAGCGAGGACGCTTTTGACTTTACTTTTTATTACTGGAAATATGAATAAAGGTTTACGTTAATTAATTTAAAAAAAAAATGTGTTTTATGCGTGATCATTAGTTCTACCACAGAGTAATATGTTCTACTCAGTAGTACTCATTAGCAATCTGATAGTTATAATATCTCATTCATGTACTCCACTCAAATGGATTGAACAGATAATATGTATTTTTTTCGTGATTTCTTGGTTTCTTGGTTTAATGGTCTAACTAAATAACAGGCATAAGTTCATGTATATCCTCAGAAACACGGTGCACACGTCTAGAGCGCACTCATCTGTCAGACCCAAGCGTGAGTAAATATTGTCTAGTTTCAACAACGAACGCTAGTCTAGAATTTTCTTTAAAATTTCCCTAAGAGACCAAACAATATTTTCCTATAAAGAGGCTGTAACAAAACGCCCCAGTCATATTTACAGGGGTGGTTAAGACCATTAAACTGAATTGGTAATACTGTAAGGCGTATAGCATAGAGGAGTCGAGGCGCGGGCGCGCTTTAGCGACCTTGATATAATTATTATAGACCGTATGGAGCGCCCGAGCCTCGACGCCACCTCGACTCCTTCTGTATGCGATAGGCTTTATAACTCACCATCGACAGTGTTAAGGACCTCCTGGCCCTGCCTGGCCTGCAGCAGCACGACGATCCTCTCCATGTCGTGCACGACCTCGTCTCTAAGCCTCCTCACCGCCACCACGTTGTCGTACTCCGCCTGTATCTTACCCGACGCGGCCGAGTACAACGCTGCTTTTGTACTGTTTACGTCTTTCACTTGCTGAACTAACCTGGTAGTGGGTAGATTATATTATGTTAGTGTAAATTCAGGTTGGCTATCTAAAGCTAGGACGTACAACACATTTAGCATCTCCTTGTCGCATGCTACAATTTTATGCCTAATATTTCTCGGATTTGTTATTGTAATCGAGGCATATTGTAGGGTTCGCCCCACGACTTGGCCGAAACGCACTGGGTATTAGATTGGGCTTTTGTAGTTCGCATGGCACATACAAAGTGCAAAAGCCGGAGCCCTTTTGTAATTGACACATACAAGTAACGCTCCCGGTTGAAATATCGCAACAGATAGTAATATTGCAAATAGATGATTTATATTCTTCTATTCTATTCTTGCCGAAGGTATAATGTACAATGTGCTTCGTTCGTTCGTACCCTTATTCGTACCGTTCGATCCCCGATCAATCGATGCGAGTTGGGATTTAGAGGTTAGAATGAAATGTTTTGTGAAAACAATATGTCTAGGAAAGCACGATTTAAAAGGCATTCTCGTGTCATTGCATTTCTCTTTTTATTTGAACATCGAATATAGCTTCTTAAGAGATGTTCTTACTACTTTGAGAAGTACGTCTAAATCGGAAGCTCACCTGATAAGGCCGCCAGTGCGCTCAGACTTGTGTGTGTGCGCAGCGAACGCGCCGACGGTGACGACGTCGTGCGAGCCCGTCTTGTTCAGCGTGTCGTTGTGCACCCACATGCGCTGCAGGTGCAGGTTTATCGGCGCGAACTCGAGGCTGGCGTCATCTGGAGGCAGGGTTTCAACTCATGGTACAGTACGACCAGGACAATAAGTGCGCTCGTCAATCTTCGTTGGCGCAGACAGGATCTAACATTTCCCGACGGTACCCAAAATCAACCTTATGGCTACACTGTTTAAGCGGCAAATTGATTGCCGTGCAGTCAATTGACAAAATGTAGATCGGATCAGGCGCGAAATCAGTCAACCAATAGAAGCAGATCATTTTTGGCCCGCAACCGGAAAGTATCGTGATCGACACGTATTATTTTAAAAATAGTAAACTGTGCAGATACATCCGTAAGCATTATAAACTGGGTATTACTGTACTGTTAAAGCTTCTGTTTTCTGCACCGTTTGGCAAAGAAATGCAAACAAGCTAATATTACGTCCGTCTAAAACAAACGAACATAGTTTATGAAGGTGCTAAACAAACTGTCCAAGGTGATAAAAGACGTTCAAGCAGATATACACGAACCTTTCTTCCTGCTAGGCTTGAAGTAGGGCGCCTCTGCGTGCTGCATGCACCGCTTGGAGTGGTAATAGTGCTTCAGCAGCGACACGTGGCTGCTGACCAGCTCGTACTGGCGGCTCTGCCACTGTCCGCACATCTCCCCGACCGACAGCAGCTCCTCGAGCAACTCGTTCTCTCGCTGGATGTATATGTCTCTGCAAGGGGTATCAGATAGTTTATCTTGTCATTTTATGCCGTGACTTATAACGACGATCTCTGATTAGTTTATGATGGTTGATGACCATTGACCTTGTGGATGACATTATTTGAATGGCGGCTAGAGACGGAGGTCAGTAGAAAAATTACCTGATCGTTCAGGTACAACCGACGAGTAAAGCCGACTTCAAAACTAAAAAGCACTCTTTTTTTCTTTTCGTGCCAATAATTCTTCAGTGTTGTTTTATATTTTACTGGCCAAAACTAACTTCAAAGTAGAAAATAATAAATACAGTGTAAATTAATTTGGTGTTATTGTCGGTATCAAGCCAAGCCTGAAAAATTATTCCAAGCCTAGTCGTGTATCTTGCCGGCTCGTCAGCGACGCCGACTTTTATTAAAGAAAGTAGTGGATACAAGGTTCGTCTCGAAATTGAAACGTTATAATCCAGTCCATGAAATAAACATGCACTCTCTACATGGTAGTTGTAACAATATCTAGACAAAGAAGTCCCGTCCTGTCCCGTCTAGGGATATAAAGACAAAAAGGAAGGTCATGAATTTACATATAAAGATACTCACACTAACTGCACGGGCATCTGGAAACAGATCTTCGACTCGGCCATGATCTCGTGAACGGTTATATCTCCGCCCAGTCCAGAATGAAACCTGTACGTCACTTGATGACTGTTTATGAAGTTCTGCTTCAACAGGCTGCCGTAGGATGGGAATTTCAACTTTAAGCCAAGGCGCGGAGGTAGAGATTGCGATCGTCTGTGACAGAGCACTTTTTGCGGTATATCTATGCAGTTCTTGTCGTTGGTGTGACTGGGGCTTGTGCCGATGTAGGAAGGCTCAAGACTCCACCCGTTTATTGTAACGAAACCAACGGTTTTCTTGTCTCTGGTTAGTGCGACACGTAGTCTTTGCGCTTCCTGAATGAAAAAAAAAACATAAATTTACGACTGATGTAGAATATAAATGTAACTGGATTCAAAAACCTCAAAATCTATACAATGTGTAAACTAAAATTCTTTATGACACATATTTACAATATCTATATTTATTTGAGAAACTATTTTGTAGACAGTGCATAACATTAACAAATCAAAGAGATGTGTTATCTCATAAACGTCTGCGAGATAAGATAATAATGTCATGAATAGCCTCTGACCTGTTTATCATTTGAATAGGAAATCAAATCAAAGGCCTAGCACACCGCGCGATAAGGCACTTTTCCTCTCTCACTTAGATGCACACAATGACACTGACAAGTCTGTACAGATATATTATGTGTGCAGTAGTACCAAGTTTATAATGCTTACGGACGTACATCTACAGGTCGGTTAACTAAAGCTGGCGCGTGCCACACATTTACGCAATGCCTTTGTCTCTCTGCACCACCCATAACTGCTGACTGTGTTTAGAACTGCGCGAACCAATCACGATACTCAACGGTTGCGCGCCAAAAATTATCTGCTTCTATTGGTCCATTCATTTCGCGCCTGGCGCATGAGAAATTATTGGATCACAGACACACTATACAGTGTCGGTCAATTGACTGCACAGCAATCACTTTCCATCTATAACGGCCTAGATAACGGCGTAACTATATAAGGTTAATTATAATATTATCAAATGGTTTCAAGTACCGACGGGTCGTATATGAAACCCTTCCAGTAGGTACTTAGAACTTCCATGAAACTGGAAGGTTTTCCATCTACGCAACAACGGAAATGTTAGTCCCTGTTTGCGCAAACGAAGATTGGCGAGCGGAATTATTTTCCTGGTCGTACTGTACACAATTGTGTTGTCGTTTAGTGTACGTGTTGAAATAGCACCACAACCCAGAAGGTGAGAGGCGACAATTCCTTTCAGATATCGTCATCATATTATCTTATGCTCAAATTGCAGTGGCGTGTGGAAAAAAGTTAGTCATTGCCACAGAATAAGTAATATAATATATAGTTATTCATCCAGAACGGCCACTCTTTGCCCCCCTCTGACTTCAGATACCCCACCTCACCTCACACTTTCTGGGAAACTTGAGGGAAGCCGAGCAAGGGAATGCAGTCAGGCGCGCATAAAATTGACAACATAAAATTGAGTCCATCAGTGCATAAAAACGTTGAAAAATAACGCTAAATTGTCATTTTCAGTAATTCTTTAGCACAAATACTATTTTTTAATAACAGAATGAACAATAAAATGTTACGAAATGTAGGTGATGTTGATACGATGCGTGCGTGGTCAGTCAACCGTACACATTGTCAAAGACAATTTGCACCAAGTGCGCATGTGCGAACGCCATCATGTCAAATCCAAAACGTTGTTTGAAGTGCCGGACCTGTGTCATTGCATTCGACCACACCTTTCATCGTAGCACTATCTCGTTCCATTAGAAGGAAAAGAATGAGAGTGTACCTACGAATAAAGAAATAAATATGGAAATATAATTCACGTCAAAACCCACAAACACACACCACGCAAGCGCGCAAGACTCAATCATTATGGCGACTCCAATTACGGCGTTTGCCGCCAAAACTCATGGTGCCAAAAATTAAGGAGATTTTGTTCGGAGTTATCGTTCCATATTTATTTCTTTATTCGTAGGAGTGTACATCTGAGTTTAGCGCACACCCTTATGCATATAAATATCTCTTGATTGAGTATCTAACTGCTTTTTAATCTTTTTAATAAGTAGTCGTATATGGACCAAATTGGCGACGTGCTTAAAAAAAGCGACGACCATGCATGAAAGGACTAATGAATGTGGAGGAAGCTAGGGAGGTTTGTCAGGATCGTAGCAAGTGGCGTTCGGTTGTCTCTGCTTACCCCAGTGGGAGACAGGTGTGAGAATATGTATGTATGTATGTAATAAGTAGTTGAAATCGATGAGCATACATCTAAGAGCATACATACATATCCAAAGATTTTGTATCTAAATCGTTTAAAAACCAAATTTAGAAGAAAGTGCGGATTCGAACCCAAACCGTTACTCTTTTGTATATAATTGCAAGTGACGTCAATAAATGGAGGAATCTTCAAATAGTTTGTGTAATGTAAACATTGATGTTTGAACACGGTTCGTGTTATTCACGTGTTTTCATTAGATCGAGACAGTGTTTACATCGGCTTGAAACATGGTTTTGTAATGTATTGTTTTTGTCGGCAAAAGCCAAGCCACCTGTCACTGCTTGTGACGTCATTCCATCTTAAACTTCGATACGCTAAAGGTATTTGTTACAACTGCAAATACAGATAGTATATGTGGCAAAGTTTCTGAGCCCGAAAGTGATTATCAACATCATAAATGTGCTAAACCTTGGCACCAGGGCATGCTGCCCACACGATAAGAAGAAGATAAATGTCCTACTGCAGGGCACAGGCGTACCCTCATGAAGGGTACATGGGCGTCTGGCCACCACGCAAGCCCAATGCGTATTGATAGACTTGACTTGGCAGACGATGTTTTCCTACACCTTTTAAGAGCAGTCGGAATTACGTACATAAGTTAGAATAACTCAACTCACGGCATGTCGTCCGTGCGGTTTTTAACCCGGACATCATTATTGAATATCAAAACCGCTCCGCAGCACGCCACCCTCTCGGTATCATAATCATAAAACAGTTTATTTTACAAATGGATCAAATGATACACTTTTTCTCCATAACGCAAGGTTTAACTATACGTATCTAATAAGTTTACCGACCTGTATAGTGCTAAGCTGCAGCGCAGTGAACCCCATAGGTATGCAAGTCTCGGTAACCTGCTCCTTCACATCATAGACCACTATCTTGACCACGGCGTCGCCCGTCAGGCCATCGCTGGCCCTGAAGAGGACTGTCTTTGAGAAGCAGGGGTTACTGCATGTCTGAAACGAAAACATACATTAACAAACTTTCGGTTTTCGGGATACAACCTACTAGCTTTTGCCCTCTTTTTGAATCAAATCAAAGTTCAGTTAAATAAAAAAAAAATGTGTTTCTTTAAAATAAAAGAGGGAAAAGATGATCAAAAGCATGCCATGCCAACGAATCTTTTAATCATTTTAATGGATTATTTCATTATTTATGAATAATATTGATCGAAAATTTGAATCTGTTTACGTCGAGATGACTGGGCTCGATATCTTGGCATGAGACAATTTAGCTCACTTCTCTATAGAGCGATGAACATGCAATCTGTTTAGTTTTATATGAAGTAAATTTAAAAAAAAGACGCTCATTGAAAAGGTTAATCGGTAGATGTGAAACTGTAAAGCAGGCACTACATTCTCGCGAGAACATCTCTGCAAGAACTTTCAAGGATAAAATAATTACTATGACTCACGACAGCTCACGACGCGCCGAAAGAACAATGAAGGGCATCCACACTCGCGTTCTCGGCCTTTCTCGTCTATTCTCGGCGAGAATGTAGTGCCTGCTTAAAGCTCTTACCTCAACAATCTCCGTGTCTCCGTATCTGACGCAGAGTGCCTTTGAGAATTTAATGTAAATAACAATCATGGCCGAGGGGGGTCGGCCGTGGGGGTCGCACAGCAGGTTGTCGCACGACATCGCCAGTTCACACAGCGGCACCTCGTTCATATCTGTGGGGTTTGAGCATGCTACTGAACGGATTATGATACGTACTACCCTGAAAATTGGACCCGACTTAAACTACATCGCTGCGGCAATCTATATTTCACTCAAGGCCACAAAGACACCGTCAACGACTGCTGCATGAAGATGATAGTCCTAATGTCGTGGGTTGCTGGGTAAGTAAGTAAGTAAGTTATAGCCTGTAGAATCCCACTGCAGGGCAAAGGCCTCTTCTCACGAATAAGGGTGACAGGGAGCGGGCCATACTCCACAACGCGAGCCCAGTGCGTGTTGGTGGAGGCAAGTTAGTGGTCAACTTGCTGTCAGATAATTTTCAAGCCGCCAATAGACGGAACTATTCAAGACCAACTGCTTAACGTGCCTTCCGAGGCACGGAAACGCTCGAGATGAAATACCAATAAACGGTCACCCATCCAAAGACTGACCGGACCTGACGGTGCTTAACTTCGGTGATCGTTTCCAATACCGAAGCTCCACTACGCCAACGTGCGCTTCGCGCGGTTGCTGGGTAGGATTATCTAATAGTAGTGAGCTTCATATCACATATATATGCAGTAGTAGTGCATAAGCGCGGCGACCTGCGACTGCGTGGGTTCGGCTATGCAACGCCTTTGTGGCTTGTCTATGGTTCACACCAAAGAGTTTATAAATAAAGCAATGTAGATTAAATTGGATACGACCCCGGCTCAGGCCTACTCTCAAGGGTGTATGGGCGTTAGTCCCGTGCCCACGCGTGTTCACCACTATGGCAAGTCAAAATCTATTGCCATCGCGAAAGAAGTCGATCCCAGAGAAGCATAGCTTCTCCCACCCAGACACGCCTCTTCAACATCTATAAGTCGCTTCATAGAATCATTCGAGTCATATCACACAAGCGATTTCTCGGCGTAGGCGTTTACGGAACGATATCGTTGCTATATTGCCCCGACATCATCGAGACTCCACAACGCCGCCGCCGCGACATCGCCGCGATATTCCTGAGATCAATCAGTGTCGCAGCAGAATCGCGGTGATGTCACGGTGATAATGTTCTGTAATAACTAATAATCGCGGCGATTCATTTGCGATGTCTCGGCGATTAGTTGCGAATTCTCGGCGGTGCAATTGCGACGTCGTTGCGGTCTAGTTGCGAATTCACCCACGCTCAAAAATCGCTTGTGTGATATGGTTATAACCACACAAACAATACAGAGATAAGCATGTTTACATACCTGTCACAATGCCCTTTTGCAGCCTATAGGTAGCGATATCCAAGACGGGCCTGATCCTGTTGAGCCTGTCCTTCAGAGCGGCCAGCTGCGATTGTATGGCGTCGTACGGGGCCATCTGTATGGCTTTTAACCACAACGTGCGCTCCGACTCGTGGAAAGTGGCCATTCTGTAGCACACGCCGTTTTCCCACACTGCGGTTTGGAATGACGCATTAGTTCTATTTTTGTTTGTATTGTAGGTTTTTAGGGTACAGGGATAAGTTGGTGACGGACAGACTGCGGTGAGGAGTCATTGACCGTCTGTATCATGGATGGTATATCAACAACATATTCTCTTTAATTTACATTTCAAATTAAAATTTTATAGGTACTTATTTATAACATAATTTACTAAACTTATAAAATTGCAAAGGTTGGTAGGTTACACAGGTTACTTGATTCCAGGTATATATTTCATATTGCGATATTATGTAAAGATACTAAAACAAATTTATAAGGGTGACCGCGTATCTATCCGCGGCGAAGGAGTCGAAGGAGGCGAACGAAACGAATTTCCTTTTAATTCTTCTGACGATTCGTCCGATTCGCTGCGGATAAGTTACAACCAATTCTAAACTTCGATTCTTTCGCTTCTGATAGATATGCGTACAACTTAACACATAATTTTGTACAGTCTTGCTGATAAATATTAAAAATATTACAGGGAATGAATAATATTTCTATTTTTATTAGTTTCGAATTCGATCGAGTGTTAAGTGCGGAACCCCGACGCGCGCATTCCACTCACACTTAACGTTTTGATACACAAGGACAATTTTGTATTTATTCTATGAAACACTCGTTATCCAAAAATAAGTTAGTCTATTGCTTATTACAGCTTGGATTAAATTAAAGATTGAAAAATTTGTCTCGGGCGGGACTTGAACCCGCACTCTTCCAAACCGGGGAAACGTGCTAACCAATTACACCACCGAGCCCACTGCCCAGAGAACAGTGCACAGAACAGTGAAGTGCAGTGAACAGTGGGCAGTGGGCTCGGTGGTGTAATTGGTTAGCACGTTTCCCCGGTCTGGAAGAGTGCCGGTTCAAGTCCTGCCCGAGACAAAAATTTTCAATCTTTTATTTGATTCGAAATAGCACAACATGGCTGTAACATGTTTATAATCAATAGCTTGGATTAATTTAATGAATTACACATTAAAAAACAGTTTAAAAAACCAAACCACCAAAAATCGATGTCACATCTCATCCTGTGCCAGATGAAGACAACAAATGAAAACAGACAGGTATCTAAACATGTATATTGTTCAATTTGAGTGAGAGCCATATTGAAGTAACAATTTCGCATTTCTGTTGTTTGTGCATCAAATATTCTCCCTCTTACCATCAAACTAAACAACTATCTAAAGGACTATAAGACCAAGGCGAAAAAAAATTTGCTGTTTCATATAAACCGCAATCCTACTTGACCCAAATGTTTTATGGAACAGCTGAGTTTTCCCCCCGATTTCGATGTTGGTCTCATAGAGAAAGTTGTTCAGTACGATGCATGGTCTGATTATCAAATTAAAAACCGTCAGCATAAAGTTGGACTAAGTGTTTTGGGTAACACTGTTAATTTATGTTGTGAATAAATAAATAAAATTTAAAATGGGAATGACGGCGTTATAAACGTCTGTCGACATGACCCTAACCTTGCTCTTTGTGTGAATTTGAGAATTTTAAGTCGACTTATTGTAATAAAACTTACCGATTTGAAATGGCCAGTGTCCATTTTCATCTTGTGTCTGAACTTTGACCTGATGATGCCCCAACACTATCACTCCCATTGGTTCGTACCATGGTTCTGGTCCCTTCAAATAAAATAAGAGATTGCCACGGAGGCGAAACCATCGCATCGCACATCCTGAAACAAATGTTATATGCTGTGGAATCTTTATAATTTGAAACTAAGTGCATAACAGAAGTTATTGAATTTGTTTGGTAAAAGGTCCATATTGAACATCTGTGTAAAAACGCTTATTGTTAAAGCAGGGTTCAAAAGGATAATTATCTTGACAAATATTGTAATTATTTTGATAATTATAAAATTAATTAAATAAACAAAATAGCGCTAGCAATGAAGCTGCATGTGTATCCGAACATGTTTTTCACCTCACAAGCTCGGAAAGATTCTGTTTATCGTTCGAAATCTGAGTGCAAAAGTGCATTTTATCCGCTAGCGTGGAAAGAGTTTATGAAATTCGAATCTGTGAATTCAATATTTTTCTAAACCGCCAATCCACTGAAAATGTTTAATAACTATTTCATGACACTGGCCAGCACGAAAAAATAACTTTTTAAAATGTTCAAATCAAATAATATAATTGTCGCGATATATTTAAACCCTTTGATATGGTTAATTGAAGACTAAGCCTGGGAGTACACATCCGATTTAGCATATTCTGATTGTCTGATGCGATAGTATATAAGTCCCTCTCCCTTCCTTCAGGAAGCTTCAGACATTATACTAGGTATTGTCTGATGCTTCCATCTCTCTCCTTTGTGATGGGAGGGAGAGGGAATTATATATTATCGGATCAGACAATCGGATGGTAAATCGGATGTGTATTCCTAGGCTAAAGAGTAAGCCACGCCCAACAAAATGAGAAGAATCTATATTGTGTCTTTCAAGATAGAGAGCGCATCATTTTCTCGCTTTTCATGCATGGCATACTAGACCTCCAGGCTTCGGAATTTTCGTAGCATTCCTTTTTGTACCTAACTGGTTTCTGTATTTTAAGTAACTATTGTAATGTGTTTGGTGTGCGATAAGTTTCACATTACTAATGACTAGAATATAATAGATTAGTTCAGAAAGTTATGATTCCACCTGACTGTTGGTCAACTTATACAGACCATTGTTCTTTTATTTATGATCAATTTCACACGGTTATACGACAATAAGGCCTATTGTAACATAAGCGTTAGTGTCAGTCTGTTAAAGGGCAGTTGAAAGTCAACCGCATGCATCTGTTATGTGAATGATTAGTACAGATAGGATAAGTAATAGAGTAAGTAGGTAAATAGAACATGTACTGCAATTGAAGGCAAGGTGATATGTTAGCATACAGATTTTGAAAATTAAATGTGGTAAACATATTAAACAGCAAGAAGAAACTGTGAGAAAAAAATGGTTGTGGCATATAAAACTTCAATGGCTGCTCGAGCCTGTATGGAATAGGAAAGTTTTAATTTTTTGTGAGTCAGTTGTGAAAGATGTTTAGATCTAACTCATCATACCAACATACTGTTATTTTGTGCTACATAAATATGAAGGCTACAAAATTACTAGCTGCATAGTGATGATGTATGTATATCACTTAATCATTTCTATTTTAAAAAGAGTTCACTGATTTTATATTGTAATCGAAATAAACTTTGGCAGGCCGGATTATACATAGGTGCTCGCGGGCTGACTTTGGCCTGCGTGATATAGTTTTGTGACCTCAGCTGAACGGTTTAGGCTCACCTTTGTCACATATATGTCATTTCATCGAAATGGGAAAATTTTAGAGTGAGAGAGGATACTCTAAAACATAGATTTAAAACTTTTCGCTTACGCTGAAAGATGGAGCCAAGAAATCGAAAGCGAGATAGCTAGTTGTGAAACCTTATGTAAACAAAAAAGACAAAACATTATTTTTTGTTTCGGTCACCGCACCATGGCCGGTTTTTGTGTTTGGCAAGCTATCATCTTATAGAATGTTTGCCAAACAAATCGTCTTTTAGTATGCAAAGTCAAGCTATTGCTGTTCCATGTGCAGCCACAATATGGCTTAATCTAGAGTGTAAATCTATGCTCTAAAATTATACACCATTACCAAATAATACACCATTGCCTACATTATCTGCCATGCTTCCTAACAAGCGGGCACAGCATAAGAAAGACCCTCCCTGCCCCCCACCAATTTTAACCTTACCCCCTCTAGGCAATCTAGGCAATGGCATATTCCTTTCTCACTCGCAGGATCGCACACGCTTAACTCTTTTTTTTTTATTTTCCCAATGTAGGAAATGACAGCTAAGTGTCCAAGGTGTGAGGTTAAAATTGGTGGGGGGCAGAGAGTTCCCATACTGTATGTAGCACTAGACTATATATACTCTTTTATAATGTGGTTCAGGAAAAGGTCTCAAATGAATAATTACGCTGGAATTACAAATGTCAATATCCAAGATATTATTACACATAAAATCACGACCACATTGCCTTTTGTGACAGTCAGAAACTTTATAGTTTGTTTATTTATTACTTGTTATAACAGAGGAAATAACCAAGGGAATGTGAAGTCTCGGACAAGCACCAATGTAGTAAAAATTTGATACCTACTGAATTTTATGTCACCTACCTTCAGACCTCCGGAAAAATCCATCCTGCCGCTCTTTCAGCACTAGAACGCCCTCACGATCGAAGTTCTGGGACGTTTGAGACGCTATCGCAACCAACTCCTGCTTATTATATCTCATATTTTTTATTTATAACATACAAAAATACACAAAATCACGCCCTTGTCTACTTCACATCGTTTCTCCGGCGCTTTGATGGTGTTGGTTTGTATGAGGGTTATTGTTATATCCATTACCCACCGGTGGGCGTGATAGCCGAAAT
Organism: Agonopterix heracliana; assembly: GCA_963693445.1. Lineage (NCBI taxonomy): Eukaryota > Metazoa > Arthropoda > Insecta > Lepidoptera > Depressariidae > Agonopterix > Agonopterix heracliana. Next base: position 1,658,100 of record OY856307.1, read on the forward strand.
GTTGTCCCTTTTCATTGATTATTTTTTGTTGTTTTATTTTTATCTTCAAACAATACGGAAATTATAAAATTCTGACTGAAGTCTTATGAATGAATGAATGATTTGAATAGAATGAACTTTCCAAAGGCAGCTGGGTGGGTGGGAATGAATGAGCTGTCAAGCTGTCAAGGACAAGATAAACGAATGAGTGAATGAAACACATGGCTGGCAACCTGGCAACTAAAAGGCGGATAAATACACAGACTTAAATACCTAAGGCCGAGATTCAGAGACGATTTGTAAGCTTCGATCAAAATAAAATGAATGGATAGGCCTTAAGCGAACATTTCAAACCAGAAAAATGAGGCAAAACAAATGAAATTTTTACTTGTCACTTGTATGAAAGTGCCCTAGATTTGACAGATAATGGCGCTAGTTTGTATGTACCAAGTCATAGGCCAAGTATTTCGCTTACGCTGATAGACGGAACATCAGTGTAACCGCGTATGAGACAGCGATAGTCATAAAATCCTATACAATTTGTATGAAAATAGATGTCTGACTCCGGAGTCAGACAGCCGTCGTAGAACAAAAAAGTGGCTACGTCGATAAGGACAGCAATAAGTAGCGATCTCCTTTTTTAACTAGAGCGAATTTGCTATGTGCATCTCTTACTGAGTGATATGACAAGACATGTGCTTCGTTCTAGTTCCTTCTCTTTCTACGTACCAAGTGCACCAGTAGTTTGCTTCAACTTACCGCGCTTTAGGCCTATCCATTCATTTTATTTTGATCGAAGTTTGTAAGTCATAGTTCGAACTCCCGTATGTCAAAATCCATACATTTCGACCCTACTTAGCTCGAGCTAAGACGGAAAAAATCGTCTCTGAATCTCGGCCTAAGTCCAAGCACGTATCCAGGGGGGGGGGATAGGTGGGATTTATCCCCCCCCGAAATCCTAATATTTGTATGGAACAGTGATCACAACTATACCTTTTTTGTCGTTTTTCATTGAAAATCCCCCCCCGAAATCGAATGTCCCCCCCCGAACCCAAAGTCTGGATACGTGCTTGCCTAAGTCTTGCCTAAGTCTGTGGGATAAATATGATGAATGAAAAAAAACAATATCGGGGACTGATTATACAGGCTGACTTTTTCCCTGAGGTTAATTCTTTTTTCTTTGGGTGTACAGGCACAGAGGATTATATTGTACAGAGTGACAGCTTCATACAAGATCGCAAAAGCGGCGCATCACTACATGCGCAGCGCGTTTGTGTGCGCGTATTCACCTACGAGGTTCACCCACGAGACCGAGAGGGTGACTTCGGGCGAAACGAAGTGTGACTGTGAGGGGTGACACATCGTTGATTTTACCCGCGCGCCCGTCACCGCTCCGTGTTGTACGCTCGATATTTTTATTTTATTAGTTTATAGGTAGTAGAAGTCGAATAAAAAAATGGTAAATTATTTTGCACTGTGTGCATGAACGATTGGAAGAGTAATGTAAACATTTTATAAAGAAATACTACATTGAAATAACACTTGGCATCATTTTAACAATGTTTTCATTATTTTTTTTTTTATTTAATGAAATACATAGTTTTAACTACAACTACATATGTCTAAGAACTAAAAAAGGTTAGTAAATTGTTTTAATATTTTCATGCCTAAAATGAATTAATAACAAATAATAACTTACAAAATAAACAAAAACAATTTACAATTGAGTCATACCTTCATACTTACTCCAATTAAATTTATTTCCTTTAAGGCAGCCCTACAAGAATAGGCTAATAAAATTGACGCTTCTTAGTAGCTGTTACTCTGTACAATCAAATTAATGTCACCCCGTGTATGACGACGTACGCCTGTACTACAATCCTCTGTGGTACAGGCGTACGTCGTCATACACGGGATGACATTAATTTGATCTCAGAAATATTCGTGGCCAAGTGGCGAAGATATCGCAACGATATCGACATCGTCGTAACGCCTTCGCTCAAAATTCGCTTGTGTGAATGGCCCTAACTTAGTTTGATTTAGGGTTGAACTACACATGGCCGTAATGGCCGCACGCGATCGCACTTTTCCGTCGCTCCATCCTTTTCTGTCACTCCGGAACGTCATTTGCTAGAGCATATAAGATAGACGGAACGCGATCGCGTGCGGCCATGTGTAGTTCAACCCTTACCACTAGATTAAAGGTGAACGCAGACTGGGCCGCACCGTACGCGCCGCAGTCACCACAGTCATCGCTTTTATTAATGGCTTCGCACACCTATCCGCGCCGCAATCACCGCAGTCGCCACACGCATCGCACTGGATTTCTTCCATTCAGTTTGCGAATGACGACACCCACGCCGCGCCGGCCGCAGCGTCCGATGCAGCGGGCTGGCGCGGGTGGCGTCATCAGCTGTGGTAGAGAGTTCGGCTGCTTCAGGTACTGCGGCCGACTGCGGCGATGTGGAAAACTTTTTACACTCTTTACGTTCCGAGTGCCACTTGTACCATTGACCAGCAGTATCATTATTACTATTACGTAATGGTACTAATGATACAATACAGCATTGATGGTACTTCCCAATGGTACTTCTGGTCCGGCGGGAAATTGATATCATGTCTACCCATCAAGCTGAACAACTTACTACGGGAGCAAACCGATCTGCCGCTCAGCGCAAAGTGAAGGTACAGTCTCTACCAGGAAGTTGAAATAGGTATTGTCTAGTCTCTACCTAACCCTCCTTGAAATTTTTCCTTCCACTTAACTATGCCAGCTTCCTGGCTTCCAAAGAGGAAAGCGCCATAAATAAAACAAGCTTGATTAGATACCTAAATAATTTATTTGTAACATTCATTGACATTAACTTCAACAGTTCTGTTGAACAAAATATTGAGTTACGATGTCGCAGGCTATCTTACACTAGCCGAATTATTACAGATTTTCACAACAGAGCGCAGCACATTATTTTAACTATTAACTTTCTATTTTATAGAGTAACGTAGGGTAAAATCCTAGTAAAGCCTGACCAGGAAAATAAAAAACCTGGATTGGGGGCGCCGCAATCGACTGTCACCTTTAATGTTAGTGTTCCAAGTACAAAAATTAGTTCCAATGATTTTCCGCAACATGGCGAGGTTTTTTTATTTTCCTGGTCAGGCTTTACAATCATTATAATATTGCTATTCAGAATGTAATATGAAAATGGGTAGGTTACTACGACGACGGGACAAACACGTTGATTCAAATAATCTTTCGGTTTGGTTTTAAACCTGCAGAGCAGGACTGACAAATGTTTTTAAGCAAAGAAAGAATGCATTTCATTGACGGAAATTTTCTGCACTGCGCTCTACCATTTTAAATCTAAAAAACCACAATTGAAAAATGACACGACATAATGCCTCCAGGGTAGTAGGTACAATTTAACATTTTCAGGTTTTGGCGCGCCTTGTCCTAAAACAGTTCCTACAATAACAGCTGTGGTTGGAATTGATAAAATAAGTTGTTATTGCACTAGTAATTAACACGTTTCGTCGAAACCCAACCAGCATACAATTTTTTACCCACCCAAAAATACAAGTACTTCATGATAAATATACGTATAGTGTGAATAAGGGCTCATTCGTACTGGCGATGGTGTAATTCTATCACGCGAAGCGCAGCGCAGAGCATTTTTCACAGACAAACCATTATCGACTTTGCTTGCGTTGAAATAACATCGAAAATTAATTAACACAACTACTAGTCCCCGAGAGAGTCAAAGCGACTTGTGTTAATTGATTTTCAGTGTTTCTAGACAAGCACAGTCGGTAATGGTGTGGCAGTATAAAATGTTCTGCGATACACTTTGCCAGGTGTGCGCCGGCCCTATGAAACCAAATTTTCGGTTCATATAAAACAATAGAAAATCACCTTGATTGCGTGATAGAATCTCGCCTGTGCCAATGAGCTCTAAAAGGGCGTGCTATACACATATTATTTCAGTCAGGAGTGCGATTTTTGAACATGTGATTTCCCAACGAGCGGTAGAAAGTTATACCTGTCTCACGTAGCACATCAAAACTTGACATTTGCAAGATGAGACAGGTATAACTTTCTACCGCTCGTTGGGAAATCACATGTTCAAAAATCGCACTCCTGGACAATCGGTAAACATCGAATACAATTAATAGAGTGTTTCCCGTTTTGGTCAGGTTGGTGGACAGACCAGTCTGGCCAAAGGGGATTTTTATTGATGGAAAACACATAGAAAACAGTACAGTCAAAGTAAAAACAGTAACTGAACCAATTATTCAATAAGTTTAGGGTTTTTTCCAAGTAGACGCGTATTCAACCGAACGTTCGGCGCGGAACGTTCCGTAGGTATGTCCCTACTGGTCCACCACCAAGACTAGTGTCAAAGATGTGTGTGTGTGCGTGTGTTTAGACGATTTTAGCCGATCAGAATTTCTTCCGTTTATGATCCGTTCAGCCGTTTATGAGTGATTGAGCCACAAACATCGTCACAAACTTTCACATTTTAGTGTGATAATATCCAACAAAGTTAGGAGGACGAAATGCAGAAGCTAATATGTGTATAGTCTCCCAAACCAACAGTGATTGACAATCATAAAGCAAGACCATAGTGTAAAAACAGTAATAGTGCTGAAGCTCAGCGGTCACGGCAATCGAGCGCGGTGTGCCGCATACCACGCTCTACGCTCGCCAGGAGGTGCGCATCCCGGTCCCTCTGCCACGCGTACCCTCATAGAAAATTCAGTTAGGGTACGTCCGTACCCCGCCGTCCCCCACACACCGCGCGGGCATGGACCCGCCGCGACCGCTGAGCTTCACCACTATTACTTTTTTTACACTATGGCAAGACTATGTTACAATATTTCTTTGAAATTTAACAATTATTTATAACATATGAAACATTTTCATTGAAATCTGAATAAAAATCTATATTTAATTTGTGACGTAAGCACAGAATAGATAATAGTCTATAGAACGTAAGTCAAATTGATGTTCAAAGTTAGTATTTATTTAAGACAATATCGGACAGCTAGCAACAGCTAGGTACATAATTTCATTTATTTATATTGTCTGTCGTATAATGAAATTGACTTCATTATTCGAAACTACACTTTCGACTAATCAACATTACGGTCTATTATTGCGTTACAGTTACAAATAGATTTTTCCAATATTTGCAGTGTATGTAGCGATTCAATACAGCTATCCGACTCACAGTTAACACTATTGACCTAACATATTGAACCTTATCTTCAATGAGATAAGACCAAATTCCAATTGACGGGATAAGTTGACAGTAAACCGCCGCAGCGTGCTACCCCTATGTCACCTAATCTGACATTTCACGTTATCGTACTGTACTTAGAACAAAATAAAATTAATGGATAGGCCTGCGCGAACATTTCAAACAAGAAAAATGAGGCAAAACAAATGAAAGGTACTTATACTTCAAATTTGTATGCAAGTGCCCTAGATTTGACAGATAATGGCGCTAGTTTGTATGTACCAAGTGCACCAGTAGTCTGCTTCAACTTACCGCGCTTTAGACCTACCCATTAAGGGTCGGCACTACCTACGGCCCGTTTGACATATCTGTCAAAAGAAATAGACCGGTGGCCGACAACACTCAACCCTATCTTATAAGATTAATGAACAAATCCATTTGATAGCTTTTGGTAATGAATTTCTTGCAAAAAACTTGGTCGGCTGCAGCGCGCGGCGCAGCTTGACTAGCATGTTTACTGGTGTGAAGGAAAAAGTGAACCCTACCTGGTGACACAACATTTTACCTCGTTGAATTAAAGGACGTAACTAGTCTGTTGGTCTAGAGGCCAATTAGTAAGGACTAAAAAGTCTGGTTGGCCGACTCTATCCTGGCAGGTTCGTAGGTCCGACCGAATTTAGGGTACCTACTACCCGGAAGGCAGAATTTACCACATTAAATTAATGTTGGATGTTTGGTTGTGCGTGGCAATACTCCTGCAGCATCTGGATTTGAGAGCCGTAGGTCAAAATTGATATTTACAGCAACAGTACAGTACCGTGCGTGATGGACCCTATAATGTGACTGATCAAAGATCACCCCTGGTGGTAGGATAGGATGGGTTCCAACTAATTAGATCACAGTATTACTAAGGCTTAAAAAAAACTTAAAATTATTATAACAGAACAAATTAAAACTTTTAACAAAATAAAGAAATTATTATAAGTTTAGGTATTAGCAAACTAAGGGTTTGTAATCTTTTATCATCATAATCATCGTCAGATATAATATTTTAAGCACGGAATAAAAGTAAATTTTGCAGTAGGTAACTGGAACGATTGCCTTCAAAAACATTTGCGCAAAAGGACATCAGTGTGACCACTTTTAGTAGATTTCTTCTTTATTGGTAGATTTAGGGCAAAATTGTTTAGTAGATCTTAGTAGAAATTGGGTATTCGAAAATTTTATGTATTTAAAAATGCAAGGATTCCGTCTAATAAAATCTAAGCTGGCAATACAAATGGCTGAGAAAACGATTGCAGGGTTTGCAAGTTTTCCGGAACTTCTAGTACATCATCATCATAATCATCAGCCTATATACGTCCCACTGCAGGGCACAGGCCTACCTTCTAGGAGGGTGTTTGGGCGTTAGTCCACCACGCGTGCCCGATGTGGATTGGTAGACTTCACATAATATACATCAGAATTTCTTCGTCTGCATATGCAGGTTTCCTCACGATGTTTTCGTTCACCATTTGAGAGCAGTCGGTAATACGTACATAAGTTAGAAAAACTCATTGGTACGTGGCATGTTGTCCGTACGGATTCGAACTCGGACCTCTTGATTGAGAGTCCTCTTCGCAACGCGCCACCGAACTCACTTCTAGAACAGCAAATATTAATCATATCGCCTAATGTTGTTTTTTTTACAAAAGAGGGCTTCTGAGCAGAGTTGAAATTTTGGTACCTAGCACTTTTAATATGTCAAAGGCATTGCATGTTTATCGACTTCCAATAATGTCGATATACGGGTATATTTCATATCACAGCGGATAACTTCAGCATGTATCGAACTTCAAAATAGCGAAAATAAATCAGCTGTCCCATACATTTGAGTCGAATAATATGTAGGTACTGCAGTTTTGTATAGGACAGCAGATTTTTTTTTCGCTCTTTTGAAGTTGGCTCCATAGTGAAAGTTGTTCAGTTTGATGAGTAGAATACATGCTGGAGTTATCCGCAGTGATAAAAAAATACCCGTATATCGACACAATCGGAAGTCGATAAACGTGCAATCCGTTTGACATTATTAAAAGTGCTACCAAAATTTCGGATTCTGCTTATGAGACACAGAAAACTGTACTAAATTTAAATTTGCATAGGGACGACCTAATTTAATATTTATTTGAAAATTGAAGCATCCATGTTACAAAGTGATAAAAACCAATAAAAATTATACAAAAATGCAAAAATAACATGTGTAATGATGAGCGTTTAGATAAAATTTATAATATTTTGTACAAAAACGTGTTTCATATTAAATTTTGACCATCTGTAACGACATAAATATTATTTGGTAGAATTTAAGTAGAATTTGAAACAGGACTGGTAGATTTTGGTAGATTTCAGCAGTAATTTTAGTCACGCTGAAGGACATTGTGCGACACAAGAACATATAGGTGTTACTTAGTAGCTAAAGTGGGTACATGAATCCTGAAAGGGCACAGCAATATTAACAAGAAGTAATTTTAAAGATAATTTTTTTTTATTATTTTACATGTATGCCATGTTAGCTTAATCAAATTAAAGATTGAAAAAGTCAGGCGGCGAGCGGGATTCAAATCCACGACCTGCCTATCCGGGGCATGCTCTACTCCAACAGAGCTGTCGTCGCCCCGCAAGCCACGGCGAAATTTTAATCTATATATTTTATCGTCTTAAAGGGACGTCAGCGCCATCTACCAGAGTTATACAAACTACTGCTTAACAAAAACTACCATAAAAACAAAAGAGTTCTTGACGGCTTGGCTACGGGGTGGGTCTGTTGACATAAATAAAATATTTGTTTTGCAAAAGAGTTGCATTCGAATCGTAAGCGGAATTCAGTCAGTAAGGGTGTCATGCCGATCCTTGTTTACCGACTTTAAATTACTCACTGTGACAGCTTTGTATATAAGGTCTAACAAAATTAGGTGAAACTATTTTAAGGGGAGTATCAGACCATCAAACTGAACAACTTTGTCTATGGGACCAATAGCGAAATCGGCGGAAAAAAAATCTGCTGTTTAAAAGTAAAAAGTAATAATATCTACCACTGGATTTGGCCCTGTTCTGCTGTGAACGAGTGTGGCGAAGCGGGCGTGCGGTACGAGGCGAGGTCACTGAACCTACGCGGGGCCCCGCGAGCTGGCTGGGTTGACTATGCAGTTGGGGACGTCTAAGTTTAGATGTTTAGGTAGAATTTTGCATAAGTAGGTAAGTAGGTACTTGTACTTACATTCAATTTTGTACATATCCCACACCTTTCTCAATGAACTTTATTGCGCGTCTTTGGATGTGTCTTTGCACTTTTTGATTAAAACGTCTCAATTGTATTAACATCACATCATATTACGTGTGCGGTGCGTGTGCGTTATAACATCACGTGTGCGGTCACTATCCGTTGTCGGAGCTCACTTGTGGTTCTCACCATCTAACCGTCGTCCTGTTTGTCTGTACACTAATGTAAAACGTAGTGATTACTTGCTTAGTGCACTAATGTTTTTGCATACATGGAAATCAAGTGGCGTAAGGTCAGGTCAGGCCACTCAATACCTCTGCCTATTCACCGAAGTCCGTAAGTATCGTCCAAGTAGCTAGGTCCGTACACTGTCACTAGTTGTCACGTTCATAATGGTAAAGCATTTCACGTAATGACATAACCTTGCCAGAGGTTGAGTGAGGCGCGCGATATTCCACAGCTGCAATTGTTGCAAAACGTTTCGACCGGTCGGCGTGCGGAAGACGTCAAATCGTCAAAGCAAGGTCAAAGGTCGCAACGCAAGCAAGGGCGGGAGTGGGGGCGCGTTGAGTTCAAAGGAAGCCGCCGCATGCGTGCACAGTAAACAAAACACAGGTCCCTATTCAGGGATGATAGCAAAATATTTCGTAATTCAGTGTAAATATTATTTAAAAAAAAAAAATTTCGATATTGGTTTCATAGAGAAAGTTGTTCAGTTTGATGGTCTGATCCTCCCCTTAAAATAGTTTCACCTAATTTTGTTAGACCTTATATATCCTCGATCTGTGCAAAATCGTGAGACGATACCCCGTAGTATTCCGTAGCAAGAGATTAAATGTAACTCGCAAAAATGAGCTACTGGTACCAAATTACCGACTAGCATCGATGCAAAGGACTACAAAATAAAGTCGAATACTGTTCTTGTGTATAGTAAAATACTTGCACTCGTAGTATGCTGCACGTGATACGGCTGTATCGCGTCTTTTATCTCGTTCGTTCGCACGCAAATAGAAAGAGAGCTAAGGTGTGATAGCGCTGTATCACTGCGGCATGCTAGCTGTGCAGATGACATTAAAGCCGACAAGAAATTTCTGAAGAAGGTAAAAGAATTATTAATCGAACAGTGTCCCTATGACTTTAATTAGTTTCTTCAGTATAAGTAAACAAACATCTGAGTAGAAAAAAATGTGTTGCAGGTTGCAGATCGATTATTTGTACCTCAATAAGGTTATTATAATTTTTAACTAATCACATTGAACTGACTTTATAACATTTAACTAATTTAATTGTAGTACTGAAAGGTGGTAGTTAAGTTATTGTCTGGCACCTATTGTTTAAATCTGTTTTTTTCTTAATGTTTATAAATTATGTTGTAGTGTGACTAATAGGTACTCTGTAGGTACTTACCATCTGTAACTTATGTACCTACCTACCTACAATTTAAGGTTAATAAATGAAATGAAATGAGATGAACCAAAAAGTACAAAATTAACCATAAACTACCAAAAAGTACGAAAAATTACAAAAATAACAATAATCTACCAAAAAGTACGAAAATCTACCAAAATAACAATAATCTACCAAAAAGTACGAAAATCTACCAAAATAACTTTTTTGGTTACTTTTGTACGAAAATTTACCAAACACTACCGAAAGACTCAAAAACTACCATAAATTACCAAAATAACCAAAAACTACCAAACAGTGACCGGACAGTAACTTTTGTGAAATTCCTTTGTGTTTTCTTGTATCGCGCAATGTCTTTTCGCGCAAAATTCTGTCGTGCAAATGACTTTCGAAGTCAATCGTTTGAGTCACCTACTACGGTACAGAATTCACTCTTATTCCATTCTTATTTAAAACATATCTGACGATGATGATGATAATTTCAGATTATCAATCCTTAGTTTGCTAGTAACAATAGTAATAAACTTACAGTTATTCTAATATAATAAAGGAGACCGTGTGGTGTCGGCTAAGAGTAGCACCATCCCATTTCCTCCCGTGGGTGTCGTAAAAGGCGACTAAGAGATCTACCGGAAGATGGGCAGCAGCATCCTCTGAGTACACACATTCAATCCAACTGCGATCGCCAACCCGCCTGCCAAGCGTGGCGATTATGGCAAATCCCCCCATTTTTGGGGAGGTCTATGTCCAGCAGTGGACGTTTATCGGCTGATATGATGATGATGATGAATAAAGGAGACAAAAATTTACGAGTAATAGTCGACCAATTTATAAAATGCACTTCTAAGTCCACATATCGTGACGGGCAACTACGGAACCTTACACTGCATGTGGCCCGACACCCACTTGCCCGGTTTTTTATAAGTTACTTTGCCTACTTTAGCTAAAAATGGAATTGTTCATTAATCTTCTAAGACAGGGTTGGGTGTTGCCGGTCACCGGACTATTCGCAATGATTTCGAACGATTGACGGCCCATAGTAATTTGTATGAAGAAAACGTCCAAAAAAATATGTGATTTTTGGTAACAAATTGCAAAAAAACTAGAAGTCGTATCGAAAAACTGATTTGTTTAAAGTGTTCTTTGATGTTTTGCCATTGATTATAAATATATTTTGTTGTTTTATTTTGTTTCACTAAATCACAGGACTCGGAACGCGGCAGTGCTATTCTAGTGTTTTTCATGAAATTCTCGATTACTTTCTGATGTAACTACACAATTTTACTGAAATTTTTTTTGTTCATCTTGTACTTCATCTTTTAGAGAAGCGATGGTCTTAATTTTGTTTCTAAATATAGCTATTTACTATCCTCAAAAGTCGGAACGCCGAACCCTGTTTTGCCCGATTAGGGTAGTGCCGACCCTTAATTTTATTTTGATCTAAGACTGTACACACATCAACCTACCCATAGTTGAACTCTATGTTCATGGACATAAGGTCCAACTATGGGTAGGTTGATGTGTCGCCGTGCGTACATAAAGTTCAACATCCTATCCTAGGTAAAATGCCGCGCGCTGCTGGCTGCTGCGTTTTAATGGGAATTGAAGCTAAAAGTGTAGGGACACACCTGCGGAACGTTCCGCGCTGAACGTTCCGTTGAATATGCGCGCAACGCTTTTCCCTATACCGGCGACACACCAGTACGCGCTATTTTTCCTAGTAGACGCGTATCAAACCGAACGTTCGGCGCGGAACGTTCCGCAGGTGTGTTCCAACACTTACTGTGGCGGAGTTGTGTAAAATGAACACATTGAATTGGTCAATTTTCCTCGCTTGACAGTATATCATGCTACTTCATTGGTTTATTTTATATTCCGGGCTTAAGGGTGCCTGTCCACAGAAGCGGAGCGAAGCGATGAATTCCTTTCCTTAGTCACAGCAAAAGCCAATGAATTAGAGAAATAAAAATAAAACTGTTAACGATATCCCAATGGTGTTCACAATACAACGAGCCTACAAGACAATTCAGTAACAAAACAGCGGAAACTACCCAGAACACTACGTCATTCATCTCCAGTGGTCTATAACTTCGGCGCTATGCTATATTTTCTCTTGTATAAAAGGGTGTGCGAGGCAGTGGTTGACCGACGCCCTCTTGGCGGGGTCTAGCATGAGCATGCGCTCCAGCAGGTCCTTCAGTTGGGTTATCTTCTTGGACTCGGCCGGCAGGAGCCTGTGGTGGGGCGGCGCTAACTGCAGCTGGAGATCTCTGGTCGGTTTTATACTTGACATTACCACTACTTTTTCCTGTGGAATAAAACGTTTCTGTTGTATTTATCTTTCTTTTGAGCAAGCTTAAGTGAGAAGGGACGACCTAGACACAATCACGTTCCATTTTCGTTTAGTTTTATTAAGGTATAAGAGTCATAACATAAATGTAGGTAAGTAGGTAGGGTTATTCCCGGTATCCCCCACGGGACAGGTTTTCTTACACCCTTTATATCGTTACACGAAACTCGTACACCCGTTCATACCCGTTTGTGTTATACAAAAACATTAAAACACTTACCCTTTCAGTAATAATATCCAATTCATGATATAAAAAGTTACAATTCGAGTCAAAATGTCCTTCCTTAAATATTCCCTTCTTTATAATTTTATTTGGTATCTTTCCTTTTAAATCCATGAAGTATTTCAACATTTCATTGTTAGATTTTCCACTGAACATTATCCTGCCCGTGGACAATTCATATATAGTGCAGGCGGTAGACCACATGTCTATCCCGTAGTCGTAAGGTACGCCGAGTATGATCTCTGGTGCCCGGTAGAAACGGGACACCAGATAAGGAGTTATTTCATTGTCCGTGACGAGTGACGCGGCCCCGAAATCACATAGCTTCAACATTAATTTGCTTTCGTTTACTAGAATATTGTCTGGTTTTATATCTGAAAGAGGTTTTTATAAATATTATTTATCAACTAATCACAACAATACCTCTTCATTTGTTGAACAAATTAAGAGGTATTAAGAATGGTTAAAGAAAAGAGAAATATCTTAAAAACAATTGAAAACCGGAGAGGAAGAATGATCGGACACTTGATACGAAAGAAGGGAAGATAGAGGGGAAAAGAGGCAGAGGAAGACCCAGACAGAGTTATCTAGCCCAAGTGAAGGAAAAGGTTGATGTCGTGTCGTACCAAGAACTCAATACACTAGCGGAAAACAAACAAGAGTGGCGAATTCTCCACCGACAAGAGCGTAGCACAACAACAATAATCTGCCCGGAGCTTCTGTGGCGCGTTGCGGAGGTATGGCCACTGAATCAAGGGAGTTCGGGTTCGATTCCGCACGGGTGACAAGCCATGTACCAATGAGTTATTCTGCCTTATGGACCTACGTGTGACCAAGAAGTTTTGATTTGATTTTACATATTTTTAAAACTCCGGTAAATATCAAGCACTCCGCGCGGGCAGTGCGACGTCACGTTCTAATACTTGGTCGCGCGCTTTCGTTTAGGTACCTGATTCTTTTTATTTTCAATAGAACGTATGGTGAGTTTAAAATCAAAATGTGTGAACATTCCTCATTTTCGTACAGCAGTTGTTGTAGGCGGCGGCGTCTATGTGACTTATTTGTCTGTTTCATGTATTAATGTTCGGAAACTTACCAGCATGCAAAATCCCGGTTTTCTTCAAAAGTTTCAAAGCCAAAAGTATCTGTTGCGTATAGCTTCTAACAGCCTTTATGTGTATGCCGTTGTGCTTGCCGTACTTCTTGAGCACCTCCCTCAGGTTCATGGAGAGAGGCTCTAGGACCATGCACAGATGGCGCTTGTGGAAGAAGTAGCGGAAGAGCCGGAGGCAGTGGAACTTGTCCTCTGTGTCCGCGTCGTTCAGACGCTTTAGGATTTCCAGTTCACGTAAACCTGTTTTGTGCCTACAATAAAAACAAATATATCATTTCTGTCATGTTGTCTGCAAAGCTAAACAAATCTAACGTCACATGACACTAGTGTTTTAGAATTACCGGCAATCTTCAACAGATTGAAAAAAAACAGGTCGTAGTCATGGCACAGACGTCCGAGGGACTTCCCGGGGATTCTACAACCCTTGAAACGTCATTCCAAACTGAAACCTCCAAGAACAAATAAAAATGCATGCTTAAAAGATGAGTTGGTGGACGATTTCTCTCCATTTGGACGGACCAACGACCTGGGGTTACTGTGACCAGGGCAGCGCAGGACCACTAAGCAATCTGCGGGGGTAGTCATGTCCAGCAGTGGTAGTATATCAGCTGAGATGATGATGATATATTATATGGTAATATACAGAATGTTTCATAAGTAACAATAAATTTTTAAAACTCTTAAGGGGGTTGTTAGACTGTCAAACTGAACAACTTTATCTATAGGACCAACACCGAAATCGCGAAAAAAATAATTTTATATCCCATACATATTTTAGCTCTAGTCGATTTGTAGAGTATAGAACATACATTATTTTTTTTCGCGATTTCGATATTGGTCCCATAGTGAAAGTTGTTCAGTTTGATGGTCTACAGCACCCCCTTAAAGGTTTATTTGTATTTTTGAAACACCTTGTATACATGCATAACACTGCTAGATGCACAATGCACTCATTTTAGGTGAAATACAAAAGGTCGAGGACGTGGTAGCCATTAGCCACTATAGAACGCCGGAAGTGGATATGAGCAGGATATGTTGCACGTATGGACACGTATGGAGCGTTAACCAGAACACTGGAATGGATGCCCAGAAAACCCACGCTGGGTAGAAGCCGCCCACTACAAAGATGGGCCAATGGCATCAAGCTATACGCGGCTCCAAACTATATGCAGAGGGCGAGGGGACAGAACGTCATGTAGAAATATGGAGGAGGCCTATGCCCGAAGACTGCTGATGTGATGGACGGATGGAATACTCACATAATTTCGTTGTTGCGTATAATCTTGACGGCCACGTCGCTGTTCCCGCGCGCCTGGTCCCTGGCGCGGACCACGTTGGAGAACACGCCCTGGCCCGTGTACCCGTACACCGTGTATCTCGCATCCAACGACTCTCCGATGCGGACTCTACAATTATACAATTATCATAATGAGCAACGTCACGTTAGAGCCGGCAAACACCCGGCGAAGCGCAGCGCAGAGCATTTTTCACTGCCAAACCAGTATCGTCTTTGATTGCGTTAATTTAACATCTAAAATCGATAAAAACAATTGTGTAATTCGCCAGGTGTGCGCCGGACCTAATAAATAGATATTTAAAAGTTTCCAAAGTACTGTAATCCACACTTTCTTTTATTCAAATAAAAGAAGATTTACAGACCAAATAGTAATCATTAGTTAAATGTAAAGGTTTACATTATCATGTTATTTCAAATTTGTTATTATGATGACAAGACAACGATCATAATATACATAATTATAATATCCTTGACTTGGATACAAATATTCATAATCATCACATAAATATTAATTCGAACCCGCGACCCTCGGCACAGCAGGCAGGTTCACTACCGGCCGAGCTATCGGGGCCGCCAATAATGAAAGTGACAAGATAGCTCACCTGTAGTACCCTTCGGCGTCGTCCCAGTTATCAGTCAAAGACGGATTTTCTATCGAGTTTTTACTATTAGGCTTTCCTGCGGTAGGCAACTGGAAAGAACAAACAAAATTAGTGGTCGTTTCATTCGTCCCACCTTTCTCGCGACAAGAGAAATATCTGTGCTTTCGCCTTAGTATAGAATGTAGCATTGTAGACGGTTCATAAAACCCCAACGCGAAAAACAAAGATTCAAATTTGTAATTTAATGATATTTCATAATTCTTAACTGTTGAACCGATTTTCATGAAACAAAAATAAGAAAACTCTCGTAAAAAATAGGCCTCCTTTAAGGAGACGCGAGGCGTCAGGCGCCGCGGTGCGCAGAGCGGGCTATCGCTGCCAGAAACACCAACATTTATGGCGATGTATATGAGAGGGTTCAAGGAGAAGCGTTTTTGCATGCTTTTGTTTGATTTGCGGCGTCGCATGTGGCGGGCGACGCCGCGAAGGACACAGCGGGCGCAGCGGCGGGCCACGCGGCGGGTGATGTAGCAGCTATGAGCTTGTCCAGTTGAGGCGTTTTATGCGCGTAACCACTCGCGCGACTGCATACACACGTTTGTCCGTTGTTACTGTTCGAATAAGACTGACAGGATGCAAGAAAGTGGCAAAAGCTGCAGCGGACGACGCTGTTCGTGGGAATATGCGCTTACCTTTAATTAACAGTGGCTGTCTAATTCATGTAGGTATTCACATAATTTTTCTGCAAGTGTTTTTGGTATTGTAAATGAAAAACTCACATCAAGACTATCCGCAATATCTTCTTGATCAGCAAACATATCCCACTCTCCACTCTTGATCGCCTTCTCCAACTTAAGCGAGGACTTAGGATCAGCCTCAAGATTCTTCATTAAGCCACTAACTACGGCACTGGGCGGGTTTGTTGGGTCCTGGTTGGTTTTGTCGTCGTCCTTGCCGACGCACGGCGATTTCTCGTCCTTGCACTTGCACGGGGATTTCTCCTCACAGATGCACGCGATTTTCTCGTCCTTTCTCGCAGTGACATGTTGTGCTTCGGGGTTGTTGTCTCTCGTCGGTTTGAGGACTGGCGTGTCGGTGCCTGCTTTGGTTTTAACTTCTCGTGGTGGCGTCGCGACCACGACCTCAGTCGTTATGTTACAGCTGCTACCGCCGAGTCTCTGAAAGTTAATAAATAAATAACTTTCATACGAACATAAATATTATTATAACAGTATTGTAAACACAGGCGTAATAATTCACATAGATGAGAAAACATGTACAAATATCATTGACATGCATTGTTCCGAGTCCAAATCAGTGGCGTAGCATATGTTTCTGCCGCCCGAGACAGAGATAGATAAATACCCCTTTTACCTTTAAAACATCTTCACTCATTCGACTGAAGCAACAAAAACGTAAACAAATAATTTCCCTAAACATTTATAAATTTTTAAACGCGTTACATTCCTTATGTTTCTATTCTAACAAAGAAAACGGGTGGGAACTGAAAAACAATGATATCTAAAAGTAATCAAAACATATACCTACTTACGTTAAGGAATTTTATTCCCAATTGCCCTAGTTGTGTTGTGACAGACAATTGTGCTAGTTTATATGGACCAATTGCTCTAGTTGTGTGCTTCAACTTAACGCGCTTTCGGCCTATCCATGAATTTTACTTTGATCTAAGATTTCACCGCCGACAATTTTGAAATACATGTTTTATAAAACAAAACTAAAAACACAATAATAAGAGACTTCTGGGCCTTGATGCCGCTGCGACTTAGCGATGCAGCAGTGAGCGATGCACCTAAGCCGCGGGCCAGACAGAAGGGCAGTGAGACGATATCGTTCCGTTAACGCCTACGCTCAAAAATGCTTGTGCGTTATGGCTCTTATGAGTTTTGCGGCCTGTCCGCGCCGCCGCATATTATTCCAGTCCAAACTAAAACTTACCTTCATAAGCAGCTCCCTCTGCTTTCTTCTCCTCTCAATGATCTGCTCCTCGGTCTCCTCCTCCTCGTCCGTGTTGATGGAAATGTCCAGCTCTTCGTCGCTCGAACTCGGCACCACGTGGGCAACTTCATTTGAAGAATTCTATTAACAAAACGATATGCATTAAGTTCCCGATCACCCGAAAAGGGATTATAAGACCTTAGCATTTTCACATGAATAAACATCTCTAGAGGAACGTACGAACAAGTGCACAGACTCAGCCGGGGTATGTGTGCCCCTGTTAGGGATATTTTGTTCATGTGCCATTTTTTACGTATGTATATGGAACTTTGTAGTCACCCCACAAAGGAATAAGATATCTGTTCTAATAAGCAAGATATTGGCCAACAGGAAATATTTACTGACAACATCAAATAGGTACACATACCTTACGTTTATCCCTATCTCCTTTAGAGTTGCGTTCGCGCGATCTGTCGCGGTGTCTGTCGCGGCTTCGGTCGCGCGACCGGCCGCGGTCGGACGGCCTGCGGTCGCGCCGCATGCCCGGCGACCGCTCTCGCGACCGACGACCGACCCTAACCGCTTCCCTCTCCCTCCGCCTCATATCTACAGACTTCCTTTCTCTCTCACGCTCCCGTTCCCTTTCTTTCTCCCGCTCACGCTCTCTCTTCTTCTCCCTCTCTCTTTCGCGTTCTCTCTCCCTCTCACGATCCCGTCGCTCCCGTTCTTTCCGTTCGCGTTGCTCTCTTTCTTCTAATCGCTTCTCCATTTCTTTTCTGTTCTCTCTGTTAATTATTTCTCTCAAGTCTTCCTCTTGTCTCTTAGATTTATGTTTGTCTCGTTCTGAAGACCTGTCTTTGCTTAGTTTATGTCTGTGTTCATGTTCGCGATCTCTTCTCTTTCTTGTTTGTGGAGATCTTCCGTTGTCGTCATTTATACATATAACGTCGTTCTTTCTACTATCGTCGTCACTCTTATCGGAGTAGTAAGCGACGAGGCGGGCTTGCAGCAGCTCCTTCTGCTTCATAAGCTCTTCTAGGTTCAGGTCGTCCTCTATCATCGTCAGCTCCGGGCTGGCGCAGTCTTCCTGATAGTTCTCGGTATCTGAGTTAGACGATATTATTTCAAGCGCCTCATCCTTCGGTTCAACTTTTTTGATATGATTGATTGTACTATTGCTCCGAGATTTAAACACTGGTGTATCACCATTTTTAGTTTTCTGTTGGGTGGACACTCCAGAGTCAATTAGCGGGGAGTTTATGGAGTCCCTTCGTACCGGCTTGCATTGTCGCGATTTCTTAATAAGGTCTTCTACGTCTGATAGCGAAGTCTCACTTTCTGGTTTAGGGCTTCTGTGTTTTTCTTTTTTCGACTTTTTCTTCTTCTTGTAGCCTTTCTCGTCGTCATCGTCTGCCCTTTTGCGCTTTTTATGTTTTTTAGACTTCTTTTTCTTTTTTTCATCGTCAATATTTTCTCCGTTTGCCGATTTTTCTGCGTCTAATTTTGTTCTGAAACAATTAAAATAAGTGTTCCTGTACTTACGAATGAGTTATCCGGCGTTTCGTTGTATCCATCCTCCCCGTTAATAACAAACTGAATTACTCTGTAAGATTGCGTAGGTTTGTTAGTTTCTATACTTTGTGTTTTACTATTATTGAGACTGAACAAATAATATATCTGATATTTGAAACAGCGGCTGCAACTTGAACAATCGGCATGATATCTCTGTCTGAGCTGTATTTAGATCAGGTATAGTCTTTGTTGTTACCAGGGGTAAAAATTGGTAGTTTTTAAGTACATACACACATCAAAGATTAAGCTTAAAAATTTAATTATATGAAGTAGGAATGAAGCATGGTAACAATTGTACATTCTGTACATTAACTAATCAAAACTTTTAATTAACTAATCTAATCTAAAATTATTCATACAAAATTTCAAAGCTTGATATCTTCGTAATTATATTATAAATTGTAAATATTATTTGATACGCGCAATCTAGATTTTCTATGCTATTTTTCCATATATATAAAACATTACTTTTATTAATACCGTCTACGAATGTGCTACGACAAAGTTTTGTATAGACTGAAACCACCTTAACGTAGAAACACCCATATAATAAATAATAATAAGTAAAATAAATTATTTTCTCCATAAATTGTTAAATACAAGTACAAATGGAGTTTTGGAAAAAATTGTATTATTTTTTTAACAAATTGTGAAAATTTAAATAAATAAAATAAAAAAAATACGGTAGTAGTAGGCATATTGAAAGATAATGTGAAAGAAAATGTAAATATACAGATTTAATAAGTCATGAACTTGTACTTAAAATTCCCTATTATGTTATGACCCCCGGGCAACACAAGCCAATGGATATTTACCTTGTTCTCAAGTTAGGTGTATTAGCCAATTGTATGAGTATGTCTATAGAAAACATTTAGATTGTGCATCAGTACCGCAACATTAGAATTGGGTTTAGATATAGAAGGCTTGTGGAATCGGCTCTGATTGGTTGAGGGAAAGCTGTTAGTATCAGAGTGTTGGAGATCACATCTTGTGAACTATTTTCGTCGAACGTGACACAAAACCAGATTTCACTGAACTTACTTTTGGAAAATGTTTGTCCCCAAGATTGGTTGTTTTTGACAGTTGACAATGACAAGTTAAGCAAAGAGTTATACGTAGAAAGAGTAAAATACTTCGCCTATGGAGTTATAGGAACAAAAAAGCCTTTGTCATTAACCAAGAAGGAGTAATGAAAACTGGTTTTTGTGCTTTACGAATTGACTGTCCCCAGAGGTATGCGAGTTACAATAACAAGGCAGTGAGCGAGGACATAGGCGCCGGCAGGATTATTTTTAGGGGAGTGTATTTTTCAGTTCATTTCTTGGCTATGTCCAGAATATTAATGTACAAGCGTACATATTGTACAGAAAGATACGATAGTTGTAAATAGATACCCAGATCGAGCTAAGCGAGCTCGAAAATTGTCAGCAAAACAACTTGGTTGTAATCTTCACTCTGTTGGTTCAAGATTGATAAAAATTAATTACTAAGAGAGAAAGTAGTGTGACCGAAAGCTCGAGATTTCGAAATAATATTAAATGTTACTAGGTTATGATCCTGATTTCTAATCATTATCATATTAAAAAAATTCCCTTTTTATTTAAAATTTACTTCAAAGATCGAGCGAGCGAGCTATTGGTGCATTTTTTTATTGCTCTCATGCTACCTCGCTCGAGCCAGCATAGGCAAGCCCACTGTACGATCGACTCGTCAGTAAAGTGACTAGTTTACTTTATAGAAGCTAATATACAGCAGGCTCGCGTTTATGGTGGCTTTAGATAGCTATTTAAACTAGACATTAGCAAAATCAAAATTAGAAAAGAACAAAAGTTTTGTGAACCCACTGCCACTCCGTGGCCTCACGGACCTTGAAATTGAACCAATGTACATCTATGGCACTAAACCACCAGGCCACAGATTACTAGGAATGTAAGGGAGTGCCCTTAGAAAACAAAAAAATATCCAATCTTGAATTACCTCTTTCTCATCATCTCGCTTGCACTTGTACACAACTTTTACAATCAACTAGCGAGGCCAGTGCCTGCGGTGCGCGAAAGTGTAGACACTTATAGTAGTATAGTCCAGTGACGGAAGTCTTACCAGGTCTTTAACCCACTGCTTTTAGATATCGAAAAGGATATGATTACTTACTCTTTACCCATTGTTCTTGCTTGACTCTCCTTTCAAGTCCTTGTCAACGTATTCTGTAGTAAAAGAAATTCAGTTCAATTAACACAATAGTTAATTAAAATTAACATATTAGAGGTGTTTGTTGGCATGGTGGAGCTTTGGTATTGGAAACAATCACCAAAGTTAAGTAATGTCAGGTTCGATCAGTCTTTGGAGCGATTAATGTCTTATGATAATTCATCTCAAGTGTTTCTGTGCCTCGGAAGGAGCATTAAGCTGTTGGTCCCGGGTAGTTCCGTCAGATGGTGGTGTAACTATTTGTTAAGCCAGGTCAGAGACCTTTTAGGCAGCTTAAAAATTCTCTGACAGTAAGTTTACCACAAACTTGCCTCTGACAACCCGCATTGGACCAGCATGTGAGAGTATGGCCGACTCCCTCTCACCATTATTCGTGAGCTGGCCTTTGGCCTGCAGTGGGATCATATATATAATTTAACACAATAGTTACTGACAGTGTTGCCAGATCCATGAGTTAAGAATTACCCCAGATTGATGACAAAATTATCATGTTTTTATCATATCTCAAATACCTTAAATAATCATATATTAGAGTTTAAAAGAGAACCAAACCAAATGATGCATGAAATTCAATCATTCTTACCTACACTACATTGTATGCCAGTATTATGTTACCTATATATAGTTATAGGTAAGTACGAGGTTTTAAGAAACTTAGTAATAACTCTTGATTGAAAAATGTAGTTTGAGGAAATGTTTCTATCTCAATTTTTCTAGAACTAAAATTTTAGTAAAAGAAACCCGTTTTACACAATACTAAAAGCCAGTATGATGTATCATTGGAAATTTACGGAAAATTTGGTTGAAAATAGTAATTGGATACAGAGACTTCATTACATTTAAAAATTATCATGGATTATCATGAAATTTTTATGAATTATTGTGCGATACCAAACTTTTATTTTCTATCCATGTTACTCAAAAATATGGTGGATCTAGGATAATTATTGCACGTCTAGCAGAACTGGTTTGTGATTATTTACCTCGCCTCGTGTGTCTTTGAACTTTTGGTCTGAATACATGCATCTAGAGCAGCCTACTGTGAACATTCAATCTTGGGTACATGATCATCGTCACAGCCTATATACATCCTACTCCTACTGCAACGCATAGGCCAATAGGAAGAGTGTGTGGGCCTTAGTGCTTAGTGCTACGTATGTTCATTGCTGTTTGGTAGACAACACATAAGCATCAGAATTGCATATGCAGGTTTCCTCATGATGTTTTCTTTCACCGTTTGAGAGCAGACAGTATTACGTACTTAGAAAACCCATTGGTACATGCCGTACATTGGCATGTCATGTGTACGGATTTGAACCCTGGATCTCAACATTTAGTTTCCATAGATCTCCAGATCACGCCACTTATGCTCTCACAAAAAAACATATAAATAACTTGATATAACTATACTTCATTCCAAATAAGGACGACGATATTTTCCGATTCCTATTTAGCTTTCTGGCCAATTCTGATACGCAAATACAATGTATATGTATCATAAAGATGTACTATCCGACATATCTTGGACTTTACTGAAGCTGTTCTAAGAATAAGTGAGAGTAAGGGCCTGTTTCACTACTTCTGGGTAAGTTCTTGTTAGCTTATCCGACAGATAGTTTGACATATTTTGTATGAAATTATGTCAAAATATCTGTCGGATAAGCTAACAAGAACTTATTCAGAAGTGGTGAAGCAGGCCCTAAGTGTTTCAAATCTCTGTTTCTGTAATTTTTCGTTGCTATTTGAAATGGAGTATATAAATACAGTTTTCTCATAACCTAATAATCTTAGCTGCTAACACAACGAAAATATGTGAAGGAAACAAAGTTTGTTATAAAATAAAATAAAAAAGTATAGATATTTTGCGCTATATACAACACGTAGCCTTGATACATAACCTTACAGTCAAAGTATGTAGGCAATCATATGCATCCTAACATTACTAAGAAGCATTTTGATTACATTCGAAATTTATGTTGGATGTTTGTCTGAGCCTTTTATATTGTTCTCAAACTATCAAGATAAGGTACCGTTAGTTCACGATTAGCTCCAACAAAATAACAATCACACGCATTTTGTTTTACAACCATATTACGAAAAAACAACATCACATTTTCTGTTTTCAAACTTTGTCAACTATCATAAAATGAAATGTTAAATAAGTAAAGTAATTAATTAATGAACAGATTGCCCTTTTTCGTGTGTTAATGAAAAGGGAAAAATATGATGTAAAATACCTTAGTTAGCGTACACTACGTAATGAAAGATGCTAATGTAAACATATGATTTCACTGTTCAAAGCCTCAACGCCAGTACAACTTAAACTTCATAAATACAATACAGGTACTATTCTTCCTCTTGATTAAACGTGATCAATTATTTTCGTGGAAAATAACACAAAAATACAATAAACGTGACATTACCGTAATCACCAGGAACAAATTTTATTTTTAATAATTTTAGGTTATGGTTATGGAATGCAAGAATCAGTGTTGCCGTTCTTCAAAATTTTAAGTCGCTAGATACTTCGTAAAATGCCGCTAGATATGCGAAAAAATCTATTCTGAAAATCCGCTAGATGTCCCTAGATTTTATCTGTTATATAAACCGTGGTTGTCCAAGTCTAATCAAGTTTTATACTTGTCTGATTCATGCAAACACCTTTTTATTACACTAAAATGAATAAATGAATAGTAATCTAACAAAAGTGTGAACAGAATGAACAGGTAAAATAAATGAAACATTTTTATTGAAAAAATCCAGTTACAAACAAAACACCTAATCCTTAATCTTTAAACAGTTAAATACTTATTAATTATGTAGTATTAATTACTTTACAAATAAATTGGACAATCAGCTAGGTACTTATACTTAAATTTCAAAATCAAGGAAGAAGTTTAGTCATCTGGGTGTTCAACTTGAACCGACTCCTCAGTTTTTGTTTATGATAGGGGAATTCCGGTTTAATCTTATGGGCAGACTCGAAAATTAGACATACTAGTCACATTAATTTTACTCATTTGTTTGGATTGTCACGATTTTTATTTCTGAAAAAAGTCGCCTTGCTTGAGGTTCAAAAGACGCTAAAAGTCGCTAAATATTTATTTGTCGCTAAAACGAAAATTTTCCCCGCTAAACAGTCATGAAATCCCCTAGATCTAGCGACAAAGTCGCCAGAACGGCAACACTGGCAAGAATGCAAACGATCAGACAGTTCATTCACTCACTCATTAATAATTATTATGTGTATCCCAATCCTAAAACTAAGCTCGAAAAAAAAAGACAAGAGTGAAACGATACAATCAATCCATAGAAAGAGAATCAACTAGAAAAGGCAAAACAAATCAACTAAAATAATAATAGTCACGAAAACGAGACAGCCTTATACGCTAATTACACAGAGTGAACGCGACAAAATCCATGTCGTTTGTCCCTTTCTGCGTATGCGATATTTTTGTTTGCCACAGTTGAAATTGCATACAAAATCTTGCAACTGTGGCAAACAAAGGCGCGATTCCTCATACATTTTTGTCATATCTCTGTCCCTTTCGAGTATACGCTGTCAGGAAATCTATAGAATACTCAACCTACGAATCAATCGCTTTGGCCAAGCATTCTTTCTTACTTTCTCTTTTTCTCTTTAAAGAGTGTTAATATCTCTATTCTCTTTCGTTGTCTCTTTTGAAAGAAAAGAAGAGAAACATTTAGGCCGAGATTCAGAGACGATTTGTAAGTCATAGTTCGAACTCCCGTATGTCAAAATCCATACATTTCTACCCTACTTAGCTCGAACTAAGACCAAACAAATCGTCTCTGAATCTAGGCCTTAAACTATCAGTTTAAAATAACAATGTGCATGACCTCGCTCGCAAATGTGACGTCACTCAATCACACGAACTTCAATCGAGTCATTCAAATGATTGCTTCCTATACATAGAGTCTATATTCCATTACAACCGAGTGAAGTTATCCAACGGCCCTTCAAGGTCATGCACGTCGTTATTTTGAACTGATAGTAGAAAACGTTGAAAGACGTAGACAGAGTCCTCCGTCTACGTTGATGGTGATAGATAGAGTATTTTATCTCAGAGGAAGGATCTCTCTCTATTGTATTTATTTGCGGGGCTAGTACGCCAACCACATTTAACACATCCATCTGTTAAATTTAGTCTTCTGTCTCGTTCTGTCGCGTGCAAATAGAAAGAGAGCGGAAGCGTGATAGCGTTATATCACGCTATCGCGGGTTGGCGTACTAGCCCCGCTGACCGCGAATACTGGAAAGAGATGGAGACAATCGATATTTCAAATTTTAGGTTTGTCCCTTTCTGTCAGAACAAAAATGAATCTCGTTATAATATGCGATTAGTTGCCCGTCTAAATGGCACTTTGCTCTTGTGCTTGCGTCTCATCTCTATCTAGTCTGTGGCCGTGCGTCTACCCAGTGTTGCCAAATCAGCTCTTTTAGAGCTAAATTTAGCTCCATTTTCAAAAAATCATTTTTAGCTCCTTAGCTCTAAAATTTGTAAATTCTAGCTCTATTCCATTACATTTAAAAAAATATTATTTGTTTAGTTTTCCTTACAAATTTTTAGATGTGTACGATACACATCACAGTGTATCCGAATTTTTGAACGAAGTCGGAAGAATAAACACACACATAGACGAAATTACTCTTTAGGCCGAGATTCAGAGACGATTTTTTTAGTCTTAGGCCGAGATTCAGAGACGATTTTTTCCGGCTTAGCTCGAGCTAAGTAGGGTCGAAATGTATGGATTTTGACATAGGTACGGGAGTTCGAACTATGACTTACAAATCGTCTCTGAATCTCGGCCTTAGTACGAGCTAAGTGGGTAGAAATGTATGGATTTGGACATACGGGAGTTCGAACTATGACTTACAAATCGTCTCTGAATCTCGGCCTGAGTCTATGATTTGGATTGCAGGATACCGGGATTTTCCCCAACCAATTTTGTTTCCTTCGTGTTTATGTGTTGATTTTTTGACTAGCTGCAGAAAGGCTTACATCATATTCATGTAGAAAAGTGTAATATTCCAAAAAATGACATCGAGCAAACGAAAAAAAGTTTTTTTTTTATTTAGCTCTTTTTAACTGAAATAATTAGCTCTTTTTTAGCTCTTTTTTCATAACCAACTAGCTCCCTTTCCAAATGCAGTGTTGGCAACACTGCGTCTACCGTACCCACAGAGAGTTTTTGGCGGGCTTTGGTAGCTGACGTTTGGAGTCCTTATATTTCATCGAATTTTTATTGTTTATAGTGAGTTTTGGTTCGTAAAATTGGTGTTGTTTTGCGTAACAAAGTGTCGTGCAAGTGAACAATATATAGTTCAGTGAAATATGATGGTGCATGGGTCGTAAACAGGAAAAGTGTTCCGTGATTTTAGCGCGGCAAAGCGGTCGGTTCACCTCTGTCCTGTGGACTTCTCAGCTTTTCCTGCGTCTTTCGATTGCCTCCAAAAACTCCAAAGAACCATCAAAACGTCGAATACCAACGTTTTAATGTGAAAACCGAAGAAAATTAAAAATAAATTAAGATTTAGCCAAAAGGTCTAGTAACCAGGCTAGTAAATATATTAAAAAAAAAAAAAAAACGTACCCACAGACTTAATAGAGAGTACTACGTACTACCGTACCTATGCTCGTTAGTACCTTTTTGGAGTTTTTGGCGGGATTTGGTAGCTGACGTTTGGAGTCCTTATATTTCATCGAATTTTTATTGTTTATAGTGAGTTTTGGTTCGTAAAATTGGTGTTGTTTTGCGTAACAAAGTGTCGTGCAAGTGAATAATATATAGTTCAGTGAAATATGATGGTGCATGGGTCGTAAACAGGAAAAGTGTTCCGTGATTTTAGCGCGGCAAAGCGGTCGGTTCACCTCTTTCCTGTGGACTTCTCTGCTTTTCCTGCGTCTTTCGATTGCCTCCAAAAACTCCAAAGAACCATCAAAACGTCGAATACCAACGTTTTAATGTGAAAACAGAAGAAAATTAAAAATAAATTAAGATTTAGCCAAAAGGTCTAGTAACCAGGCTAGTAAATATATTAAAAAAAAAAAAAAAAAACGTACCCACAGACTTAATAGAGAGTACTACGTACTACCGTACCTATGCTCGTTAGTACCTTTTTGGAGTTTTTGGCGGGATTTGGTAGCTGACGTTTGGAGTCCTCATATTTCATAGAATTTTTATTGTTTATAGTGAGTTTCGGTCCGTAAAATTGGTGTTGTTTTGCGTAACAAAGTGTCGTGCAAGTGAACAATATATAGTTCAGTGAAATATGATGGTGCATGGGTCGTAAACAGGAAAAGCGTTCCGTGATTTTAGCGCGGCAAAGCGGTCGGTTCACCTCTTTCCTGTGGACTTCTCTGCTTTTCCTGCGTCTTTCGATTGTCTCCAAAAACTCTAAAGAACCATCAAAACGTCGAATACCAACGTTTTAATGTGAAAGTAGAAGAAAATTTAAAATTAAATAAGATTTAGCCAAAAGGTCTAGTAACCAGGCTAGTAAATAAATTAAAAAAATAAAAAAAAAAAACGTACCTATGCCTATAGTCTGTGGATGTGAGATTCTGGCGGGAACCTTGAATACGAATAGGCGCGCTTTTCGAAAAAATTTCTATAATTAATTTTATATATGTAAATTGTTTTGTAAATTTTGTAATAATTTGTATATTTTTCTTGTATATATTTAAAATACTAGTTTATAAGTAGTGAACTAGTTAAAGGACTTCCCCATAGACATGGGGAAGTCAAAACGAAAAAGAGTCCCATCACCGGGAGGTGAAAATGGATCGCGACCACCGGAATCGTCCGATTCTGACGGAGACCCTGCACCACCAGAGGCTGATAGTGATAAGTATAAGCCGTACAAGGTACCTGGTTATACGCGTAAGTACCAGGAGGGTTGCAAAAAATCGGAATACATTGTATTTCTAACACACGTAGACGAAACTAAACCTTTCACCGACAAAGATCGCCTCGACATATCAAAAGGACTTCGCAAACATTGCGTTTCCGGTATCCTTCACCTTAAACCTATTAATAGGTTTAAGGTAGGAATTATTTTTGACTTATGGAATAATGCAAATGTTTTCCTTCAAAACGCTAAGCTCTTAAGGGTCGGCACTACCCTAATCGGGCAAAACAGGGTTCGGCGTTCCGACTTTTGAGGATAGTAAATAGCTATATTTAGAAACAAAATTAAGACCATCGCTTCTCTAAAAGATGAAGTACAAGATGAACAAAAAAAATTTCAGTAAAATTGTGTAGTTACATCAGAAAGTAATCGAGAATTTCATGAAAAACTCTAGAATAGCACTGCCGCGTTCCGAGTCCTGTGATTTAGTGAAACAAAATAAAACAACAAAATATATTTATAATCAATGGCAAAACATCAAAGAACACTTTAAACAAATCAGTTTTTCGATACGACTTCTAGTTTTTTTGCAATTTGTTACCAAAAATCACATATTTTTTTGGACGTTTTCTTCATACAAATTACTATGGGCCGTCAATCGTTCGAAATCATTGCGAATAGTCCGGTGACCGGCAACACCCAACCCTGTCTTAGAAGATTAATGAACAATTCAATTTTTAGCTAAAGTAGGCAAAGTAACTTATAAAAAACCGGGCAAGTGGGTGTCGGGCCACATGCAGTGTAGGGTTCCGTAGTTGCCTGTCACGATATGTGGACTTAGAAGTGCATTTTATAAATTGGTCGACTATTACGGTAAATTTTTGTCTCCTATTATTATATTAGAATAACTGTAAGTTTATTACTATTGTTACTAGCAAACTAAGGATTGATAATCTGAAATCATCATCATCATCGTCAGATATGTTTTAAATAAGAATGGAATAACAGTGAATTCGGTACCGTAGTAGGTGACTCAAACGATTGATTTTGAAAGTCATTTGCACGACAGAATTTTGCGCGAAAAGACATTGCGCGATACAAGAAAACACAAAGGAATTTCACAAGACTTACTGTCCGGTCACTGTTTGGTAGTTTTTGGTTATTTTGGTAATTTATGGTAGTTTTTGGTAAATTTTCGCACAAAAGTAACCAAAAAGTTATTTTGGTAGATTTTCGTACTTTTTGGTAGATTATTGTTATTTTGGTAGATTTTCGTACCTACTTTTTTGTAGATTATTGTTATTTTTGTAATTTTTCGTATTTTTTGGTAGTTTATGGTTAATTTGGTACTTTTTGGTTCATCTCATTTCATTTCATTTATTTACCTTAAATTGTAGGTAGGTACATAAGTTACAGATGGTAAGTACCTACAGAGTACCTATTAGTCACACTACAACATAATTTATAAACATTAAGAAAAAAACAGATTTAAACAATAGGTGCCAGACAATAACTTAACTTCCACCTTTCAGTACTACAATTAAATTAGTTAAATGTTATAAAGTCAGTTCAATGTGATTAGTTAAAAATTATAATAACCTTATTGAGGTACAAATAATCGATCTGCAACCTGCAACAAATTTTTTTCTACTCAGATGTTTGTTTACTTATACTGAAGAAACTAATTAAAGTCATAGGGACACTGTTCGATTAATAATTCTTTTACCTTCTTCAGAAATTTCTTGTCGGCTTTAATGTCATCTGGTATTTTACTATACACAAGAACAGTATTCGACTTTATTTTGTAGTCCTTTGCATCGATGCTAGTCGGTAATTTGGTACCAGTAACTCATTTTTGCGAGTTACATTTAATCTCTTGCTACGGAATACTACGGGGTATCGTCTCACGATTTTGCAAAGATCGAGGATATACAAAGCTGTCACAGTGAGTAATTTAAAGTCGATAAACAAGGATCGGCATGACACCCTTACTGACTGAATTCCGCTTACGATTCGAATGCACCTCTTTTGCAAAACAAATATTTTATTTATGTCAACAGACCCACCCCGTAGCCAAGCCGTCAAGAACTCTTTTGTTTTTATGGTAGTTTTTGGTAAGCAGTAGTTTGTATAACTCTGGTAGATGGCACTGACGTCCCTTTAAGACGATAAAATATATAGGTTATAAAATTTCGCCGTGGCTTGCGGGGCGACGACACCTCTGTTGGAGTAGAGCATGCCCCGGATAGGCAGGTCGTGGGTTCGAATCCCGCTCGCCGCCCGACTTTTTTCAATCTTTAATTTGATTAAGCTAACATGGCATACCATGTAAAATAATAAAATTCTATTGGAATAAGGTGTGACATCTATATCGCATGAATCTAATTGCAACATTAGACGTGTGGGTCAGTAGTTTGTATAACTCTGGTAGATGGCGCTGACGTCCCTTTAAGACGATAAAATATATAGATTGAAAATTTCGCCGTGGCTTGCGGGGCGACGACAGCTCTGTTGGAGTAGAGCATGCCCCGGATAGGCAGGTCGTGGGTTCGAATCCCGCTCACCGCCCGACTTTTTCAATCTTTAATTTGATTAAGCTAACATGGCATACATGTAAAATAAAAAAAAAAAATATCTTTAAAATTACTTCTTGTTAATATTGCTGTGCCCTTTCAGAATTCATGTACCCACTTTAGCTACTGAGTAACACCAATATGTTCTTGTGTCGCACAATGTCCTTCAGCGTGACTAAAATTACTGCTGAAATCTACCAAAATCTACCAGTCCTGTTTCAAATTCTACTTAAATTCTACCAAATAATATTTATGTCGTTACAGATGGTCAAAATTTAATATGAAACACGTTTTTGTACAAAATGTTATAAATTTTATGTAAACGCTCATCATTACACATGTTATTTTCGCATTTTTGTATAATTTTTATTGGTTTTTATCACTTTGTAACATGGATGCTTCAATTTTCAAATAAATATTAAATTAGGTCGTCCCTATGCAAGTTTAAATTTAGTACAGTTTTCTGTGTCTCATAAGCAGAATCCGAAATTTTGGTAGCACTTTTAATAATGTCAAACGGATTGCACGTTTATCGACTTCCGATTGTGTCGATATACGGGTAATTTTTTATCACTGCGGATAACTCCAGCATGTATTCTACTCATCAAACTGAACAACTATCACTATGGAGCCAACTTCAAAAGAGCGAAAAAAATAATCTGCTGTCCTATACAAAACTGCAGTACGTAGATTCGACTCAAATATAGGGGACAGCTGATTTATTTTCGCTATTTTGAAGTTCGATACATGCTGAAGTTATCCGCTGTGATATGAAATATACCCGTATATCGACATTCATCATCATCATCATCTCAGCCGATGGACGTCCAAGGCTGGACATAGGCCTCCCCCAAGGATCGCCACAACGACCGGTCCTGCGCCGCCCTCATCCAACGGTTTCCCGCCGCCTTCACCAGGTCGTCGGTCCACCTACCCACGCTGCGCTTTCCGGTACGCGGCCGCCACTCGAGAACCTTCCGGCCCCATCGGCCATCGGTTCTGCGAGCAATGTGCCCCGCCCACTGCCACTTTAGTTTAACAATTCTTTGGGCTATGTCAGCTACTCTGGTTCTTCTGCGGATTTCTTCATTTCTGATCCGATCTCGCAGGGAAACTCCGAGCATAGCCCTCTCCATTGCCCTTTGGGTGACTTTCAGCCTTTTTATGAGGCCTTGAGTGAGCGACCACGTCTCTGTTCCATATGTCATCACTGGCAACACACACTGATCGAAGACTTTCGTTTTAAGACACTGCGGTATTTGGGACGTCATGATACTACGTAGCTTTCGACATTATTGGAAGTCAATAAACATGCATGCAATGCCTTTGACATATTAAAAGTGCTAGGTACCAAAATTTCAACTCTGCTCAGAAGCCCTCTTTTGTAAAAAAAACAACATTAGGCGATATGATTAATATTGCTGTACTAGAAGTGAGTTCGGTGGCGCGTTGCGGAGAGGACTCTCAATCAAGAGGTCCGAGTTCGAATCCGCACGGACAACATGCCACGTACCAATGAGTTTTTCTAACTTACCGCCCGACCGACCCTCCGACCTCCGTATTACCGACTGCTCTCAAATGGTGAACGAAAACATCGTGAGGAAACCTGCATATGCAGACGAAGAAATTTTGATGTATATTATGTGAACTCTACCAATCCGCATCGGGCACGCGTGGTGGACTAACGCCCAAACACCCTCCTAGAAGGTAGGCCTGTGCCCTGCAGTGGGACGTATATAGGCTGATGATTATGATGATGATGTACTAGAAGTTCCGGAAAACTTGCAAACCCTGCAATCGTTTTCTCAGCCATTTGTATTGCCAGCTTAGATTTTATTAGACGGAATCCTTGCATTTTTAAATACAATTTTGCCCTAAATCTACCAATAAAGAAGAAATCTACTAAAAGTGGTCATATTGATGTCCTTTTGCGCAAATGTTTTTGAAGGCAATCGTTCCAGTTACCTACTGCAAAATTTACTTTTATTCCGTGCTTAAAATATTATATCTGACGATGATTATGATGATAAAAGATTACAAACCCTTAGTTTGCTAATACCTAAACTTATAATAATTTCTTTATTTTGTTAAAAGTTTTAATTTGTTCTGTTATAATAATTTTAAGTTTTTTTTAAGCCTTAGTAATACTGTGATCTAATTAGTTGGAACCCATCCTATCCTACCACCAGGGGTGATCTTTGATCAGTCACATTATAGGTCCATCACGCACGGTACTGTACTGTTGCTGTAAATATCAATTTTGACCTACGGCTCCCAAATCCAGATGCTGCAGGAGTATTGCCACGCACAACCAAACATTCAACATTAATTTAATGTGGTAAAATCTGCCTTCCGGGTAGTAGGTACCCTAAATTCGGTCGGACCTACGAACCTGCCAGGATAGGGTCGGCCGACCAGACTTTTTAGTCCTTACTAATTGGCCTCTAGACCAACAGACTAGTTACGTCCTTTAATTCAACGAGGTAAAATGTTGTGTCACCAGGTAGGGTTCACTTTTTCCTTCACACCAGTAAACATGCCAGCCAAGCTGCGCCGCGCGCTGCAGCCGACCAAGTTTTTTGCAAGAAATTCATTACCAAAAGCTATCAAATTGATTTGTTCATTAATCTTATAAGATAGGGTTGAGTGTTGTCGGCCACCGGTCTATTTCTTTTGACAGATATGTCAAACGGGCCGTAGGTAGTGCCGACCCTTAAGCGAACTAAATCTAAAGGCCTCAATACCTGCATCTGACACTGAAGTGACTGGTGTCCTGACATCAGTGCCCATCGACATGTCGAACAAAAAAATTTTTCATCTTATTGGCAGTTCTCGTAATGTGATACAAGTACGTAGATTCATGCGACGTGTGCGAGGCGCTGGTGGTGACATCTCCTACCAGCCTACACAAACTGTTGCGGTAACGTTTGCGTCTACACAGCTTCCAGAATTTGTATACCTTGACCACTGGCGACATGAAGTAAGTGTGTACACACCACCCGTGAAACAGTGCTTGCGGTGTCTTAAATTTGGGCACATTGCAAAATTTTGTAAAAATAGTGAAGTCTGTTCAGTTTGCACGATAAATCACAATTTCAAAACCTGCCAGGAAACTGAGCCCAAATGTGCCAATTGTGGTGGCAATCATGTCGCCATATCCGCTACATGTCCTATAAAGAAAGCAAAAATAGAAGAAAACAAAATAAAATCTCGTGCAGCTAAATATTCTGACTTATTTAATGAATCGGCATTCCCACAATTAAACAGTAAATCAGTTTACACTCATATTGGCAATTTAACAAAATCTGACATTTTTATGAACCTAATTGTGGAAACTATAACCAAAATAATCTCAAATAAACAAAACATGCCCATTAACTCCAGTTCTATAAAAGAAATATTACATTCTACTTTAAGTAAATCATCTTCCAACTCTTCTTAATGGATACTTTGAACATTCTTCAGTGGAATGCTCAGAGTATTATTAGTAACAGGCATGTTCTTACATATTTTTTATATCAGAATGATATCCATATTGCAATAATTTCTGAAACATGGTTTAAACAAACACACACATTTAAAATTAGAGGTTACAACATTGAAAGAAATGACTGTGGTAATAATCACAACGGTGTAGCTATTTTAATTCATAATAAAATCTCGTATTCTAAAATTCATACGTATTTTGATAGTTCGTTGCAAAATATATGTGTTCGTATTAAATTTGGTATCAAAGAAATAAGTATAATTAGTTTTTACAGTCCGAAAAATAGTAATCCGATATTTGATAAGAAGAAACTAGATTCTTTGATTAAATCTGTTCCTAGTCCCATATTACTCGCTGGAGATTTTAATGCCTATCACACTTCTTGGGGATCGTTTTCTACTGCACCTCGTGGAAGGGATGTTTTAGATGTCATTGATGACAATAATTTGGTTCTTCTTAATGATGGACAGGTCACAACACTTGGTACTTTATCATGGCGTCCGAATGCTTTGGATCTTACTATAGTTTCTCCCTCGTTGGCACTTTCTTGTGAATGGTCTGTACATGATACTCCATTAGGTACTAGTTACCATTTTCCTGTAATGATAAAAATAACAATTGATAATATTTCTACCAACAATAAATGTAATAGCATGCATTTGCCAACCTACCCGAATTTTAAACTGGTAGATTGGAAAATGTATGCAGAACATGTTCAATCTCTCTTAGAAAACTTTCAGGTGAATCGTTATTCTGCATTGGATGCATACACTTCCTTTTGTAACATTCTACATTCTGCTGTAGATAAGTCTATTTATAACTCATCTAAAACATCATTAAATAATTCTTCAATTAACAAATGTCCTTGTATTAGGAAGTCGGGCAAAAGGCCCTCTCTACCTTGGTGGAATCAAAACTGTAATGAAGCTGTTTCGAATGCTAAACAGTCGTATATAAATTTTAAGAATAATCCTACAGAGGCTAATTATCTAGAGTTTAAAAGACTTCGAGCACTCAAAAAACTCACCTTAAGAATTGAGAGAAAAAATAGTTGGATCGCATTGTGTAGTTCTTTTAATCGTTGTACACCTCTGTCTGTAATATGGAAATATATGCGCAAATTTAACAAAACATTCTCTCCCAATAATTGTGAGGAAGATAGTTGGGTTCTAGATTTTTTACAAAAATATAGTCCAGATTTTGTACATGATAAAGATCTATTGACTAGTAACAATAACACTTCTTCCAGTAGTAGCTTTCTTCTAGAACCTTTTACATTTCAAGAATTAACTGCAGCTATATCCTCTAGAAGAGATACTGCCTTTGGTCTTGATGGTTTGCCATATATTTTGTTAAAAAAAGTAAATAACGGAAGTCTGAACGTTTTCTTAAGTATTCTGAATCTTCTCTGGCAGAATAATGATATTCCTGAGGATTGGAAGATAGACTGTTTGATACCAATCTTAAAGCCTAATAAACCCAAGCTACATCCTGATTCTTACAGACCCATAGCACTCACTTCTTGTGTTGGAAAAATATTCGAACAACTTTTAAAACAGCGTTTAGAGTTTTATGTAGAACAAAATTGTTTGTTACCTGCCAATCAGTTTGGATTTCGTAGAGGTCGCTCTTCACGAGAGAGTATTTGTCAACTTCAACTTGATGCTCAAACTTGCATAACAAAAAATCAGGTTCTTTTATCTGTTTTCTTTGATATTTCTGGGGCTTTCAATAATGTAAACATTAGTGTGCTGGTTAGCGAGTTGTTATCATTTGGTATTCCTGAAAAAATTGTACAATGGATTCAGTGTTTTTTGATAAATAGAAAGGTTTTTGTTAAATATAATGGACATCTCTATGGTCCTCGAAATTCTTCCTTAGGAGTATGTCAGGGTGGTATACTTTCTCCTTTAATCTTTATACTTTATACACGTCGTATCAACTTAATTTTAGGACCAAACATAAAAAATTTACAGTATGCAGATGATTTGGTTGTCTATGCATCGGGAACTAGTTTAGCTCAGGTGCTCGAAACTGTTACCGATGCACTGACAAACCTTAGACAATATTTAAATTACCTTAATCTTGATGTAAATCCCTCTAAATCAAAGGTGCTTGTATTTGGTAAAAAGTCTTCAACAATGCCAGTTGTCCGTTATGGTGGCAGTTCTTTGCCTGTGTCTTTAGATATTAAATTCTTAGGCGTCACCCTCACTCATAATCTTTCCTGGAAAGCATATATTGATAAGATTTTACTAAAAGCTAATAAAGCTTATAATGTTTTAAAGTCTCTAGCTTCAACATATTGGGGGTCTGATCCCAAAATTCTACTAATGCTTTATAAATCATTGGTACGCAGTCACTTTGAGTATGGGTTTCTTTGTTTTGCCCAGGACCAAAAAATTACAGATTGTTTAGACAAAATACAAAACAAATGCATGCGTCTAATTACTGGTGCTTTTAAATCTAGTCCTATTGGGGCCTTGCAAATTGAATGTAATTTACCTCCAATTAATATCAGATTCAGTTATTTAAAAGAAAGGTTTATTCTCAAATTATATAGTGTTTCTAACAACAGTCTGCTCTTAAATCTATCCAATGCTCTTTTAACTATACCTCAAAAGTCCCTTTATATACTTCAAAATTACTCTCTATTTTTGCAGTTTTTAGACTCTTTAAACATTCAAAAGAATAATTATATTTTGCCATGTTTTGAAGGTTCATTTGTAAGTAAATATCCTGCAATTAACATAGTAATTGATCACAATTTATCTAGTAAAGAAGAAGTGTATGTCAAATTATTAGAGTGGCATAATCATAAATTTATTTACACAGATGGATCGAAGAGTCCTAATGCCGTTTCATTTGCAATATTTGAGCCTAGTTTAAATATGGGTGTGGGTTACAAATTGGATGTAAATTCCAGCATATTTACCGCAGAAGCTGTGGCTATTCTTTATGCTTTAAAACATATTAAAGAACGTAATCAGGGTTGTTTAAATTGGGTGGTAGTTAGTGACAGCATGAGTGTACTGAAAAATATAGCTAATAACAGAGTCAGTGCTGACACTAACTATCTTATATATCTCATAAAGCAGTTATGGATACAATTGTCTTGTTTGGATATTCATGTTGATTTTATGTGGGTTCCGTCCCATATAGGAGTTGTTGGAAATGAAAGAGCAGACTTTTTAGCTAAAACTGTTGTTCATTATACAGAATCCAGTCTTGTATCTGAGAGTGGTTGTTTTGATGTTGCTGTTCCATACACAGATGTTGTTTCAGTTTTGAAACGGCGTATGTGTGAGGAATGGGGAAAGCGTTGGTACAACTGCACTCAGGTTGAAAATAAGGGCTGTTGGTATGCTACATTAGATGTCCAAGTTAATAGTCTGCCTTGGTTTTCGAAAAGTCGTTACTATGTCCATAGGAAATTTTACTCTATCATCAATCGCATGTGTCTGGGTCACTGTAGATTGAATTATCATCTTTATCGTTTGAAAATAGTCAATTCGCCTTTGTGTGAACATTGTACAACTCAGGAGATACAAACCTTAGATCATATCATATTCAGCTGCTCATGTTTCGGCATCCAGCGCCTAATGCTGATGGATGAGCTAATTCAAACTTATGGTAGTTCTGATTTGGTCCCGCTATCTATTCAAAATTTACTTTTGAATACTGCGACTTATATTCCTTTATATAAATTTATTCTGAACACTGTCAATGAAATTTGAAAGCTTGCATGGCTTGCTTGATTAATTAAAATAATGTAAATAGTTAATTTTCAGGAAGTGTACAAAAGTCTGATTTTATATTATTAAAATATTATCTGTTTTATAATGTAAATAGAAAGATACGTTACATAATAATTTATATTGGATTTTACTCGAAAATCTCGAAATACGTACCGTATAAAAATGACGTAGTCTATTATTATTATGTCAAAAACCTTTTGACATTTAATGACATTGAAGACTTTAACGCCCAGGCATTTCGGCCTGAAACTTATTATGATTTGACCATTGAAGACTTGGCTTCGGCCTCAAGAAACTCACTCCGATTTAGACATTAAGAAACTGAAGACTTGGCTTCGGCCTGATGAAACTTACTCTGATTTAGACATTAAGAAACTGAAGACTTGGCTTTGGCCTGGAAAAAAAACTAACTCCGATTTAGACATTAAGAAACTGAAGACTTGGCTTCGGCCTGATGAAACTTACTCTAATTTAGACATTAAGAAACTGAAGACTTGGCTTTGGCTTGGAAAAAAACTAACTCCGATTTAGACATTAAGAAACTGAAGACTTGGCTTCGGCCTGAAGAAAAATCTCCGATTTAGACGAAACTGAAGACTTGGCTTCGGCCTGAAAAAACTTATTCTGATTTAGACATTAAGAAACTGAAGACTAGGCTTTGGCCTCAATATACATTGACATAGAAGAAAACTCACATATGACCAGGCTGTATGGGCTCGTACCCCTTGCCTTTCCGTAAGGAAAAATATATAAAAAAAAAAAAAAAAGTCTGTGGATGTGGTAAATGTCATTCGTTTGTCATTTCCTTTTACTTATTTTTTCGTTTCAAGATTAAATTTTTACGTAGTTTTTGAAGGTTTCCCTAATAATTGGTAAGTAAAAATGAGTCCCATCAGTAGTTATTAGTATCAGTAGTAAACCAGACATTATTATCACTAGTTAACATTACAACAATATCGCAATATGTCCTGCCATTTCATATACTTTTGCTTCAACTCGCGCGAAGAATAACAATGAATAATAGACCTAAAACAAATTCTGAAACGTCTATCTCAATTCCGTAGAAAAGTTCAATTCTTATATTTTGAAACTAAACTATTATAAATATAACTGTAACAGAAGTGTCTGTACATTGAATATCTTCTTCCTGCCCTTATCCCATATTACGATATGGTTTAAAAACCATAAAGGTGACCCTACCTCCAAATCAACCTTTTTTAGAATTTTTGTCTCTCCGTTTGTTCGACTAAAAACTACTGAACCGATTTCGATGAAACTTTTTTGTTTGAAAGCTTATGATTTGACTTCAAACCTGGTATTATATTAATCTATTATTTGTGCGGACGAAGTCGCGTTTAAACTCTAGTATCTTATAAACATGAAAGTTTTTGAAGACTGTGGTGTAGTTGAGGATTTCTTCCATGTCCTGGCGAACTGTTTGACGGCTTGCAAATTGTGCCTTGGCTACACATACCTCCAGCTGCAACCAAGGAACTTTATTCCATTATCGGGAATTTTTTTTTATTGGTTACTTACTAGTTTTATGAATGCCTGTGAACCTATACACTGAAAAGTTGCAGTTACAGTTACATAAATGTTACTGTGAAAGTTACAGAGCAAAATGGCTTCAGGCCAAGCTCTTTATTAAAGATTTAAAAATATATAGGGTCCTTCTTAATATGCTGACACTTTTTTAAGGGGATGATCAGACCGTCAAACTGAACAATTTTCTCTATGGGAGCAATGTAGAAATCACGAAAAAAAAATCAACTCTTCCAAACAAAACTGCAAACCTAACTACTCGAGCCAAATAAATAAATGATCCCAATTACGCCTTAGGCTTTTTGTTATGGGAACCATACCACAACGGCACAAACATATAACATCCATGATCGAACCAGGATTTGAACCCAGGACCCTGGTTTGGCAGTCCGGCGTGCCCACTATTACACCAACCGGGCCGTCAAATGTATGGGACAGCTGATTTATTTTCGTGATTTCTTTGTCCTGTATGTGTGCACAAACTGACAATTGAATAATTTTGCTGCACAGATAGAATATCGTCAATCAGATCGATTATGTTCTGAATAAACACTAACCCCTGTACTAATAAACCCGGAATAATTATACCTAGTATAACGTAGGCGTATCTGTTCTTATCATAGACAAATTTCTATACATTTTGCTTATTCTTAGTTTATTCTTGGTAGTATAACATTTTATACCAAGTTTATTTGTAAAGCCCGACCAGAAATATAAAAAACCTCACCATGTTGCGGAATATCATTGGAACTAATTTTTGTACTTGGAATACTGACATTAAAGGTTAAAGTCGATTGCAGCGCCCCCAAACTAGGTTTTTTTATATTTCTGGTCAGGCTTTATAGCCTAATATATAATATTTATTAGGCCAGGGTTAGAATAATTCTTTAAAAATTAATACAGAAAAACTCGAAAGCAAAAGCATTTACATTTTTATACTATTTTAGTTAATAATTTATCTTTATTTCAAGAATTTGGCTGTGACATCAATAATGCCTAACATACGAGGATTCTGTTGTGATGACGAAACCGGAGAGGTGATCTACTACCGTGTCAACGAGGAAACTGGTGAACCATCCGTTGAAGACAATGTACCTCCCGTTTACTTGACGACAACGCAGGCACACAAAACAGCAGAGCCAAAGAAATACATGAAATTCCCCAAAGGCTACATGGCTAAGACGAAGAAGTTTCAATCGTTGAAAGCCAATATCATCGCAGGATCGAATCCTATTAGTTTTCGTATGCTCTTAATACCCACCGTAACAATATTTCCCGGCTTTCTGTGCATTTTACTGATGGTCTTGGAGATATTCTTACACATTAACTGTCATAAAAAGAATAAGCGATTGAAAGATCCCAATTTGTTTTACCGTAGCCCTTTCCATGTTGTTACGAGCACGTTTTGTGCTTCGTGCAGAGAGTCACAATCTTCGTCTAAGGTAGGGCAGCTGCAGGACAAGAGGAGATATCGCTATGATTATCTTAGAAGTATTGCTTTATAGATTTAATTGTAGTCGGTGACGAGCAAAAAGACCTAAAACATATATACATTACATATTAAACAAAATTGTTGTTCCATAGTAAACATGTCAATGGCTACTCAACCCAAATGTATGAAACGGTTGCTTTTTCATTCGCGATTTCGCTGTTAGCTTCATTCTGGATACATACATTGTGGTTAAATCTTTTGCTTATGACTACATTTATTGAGAAACTTTTGTTTCCATTAAAATCTGTGTCCCTCCAACAAGACACACTTAAAAGTTACACTATTGTTATGACTGCTAATAAATACCCATTCACTGTCCAATGAGTCAAAACAAATATACTTAGTTATCCATATTCCAATCAAGCAGTATTACTACCACATGATTAAATATCCGAACAGATCAGAAGCTTTATACAAGCGGGACGTCGCGCCGGGATACAATGACTCGTAAACAAGCCATTTTGATCTATAAAACAGTGGATTAGAACTTTTGTCGCGAGTCTAGCGCCGTTGAGCGCGCTTTAAGAAGCTTGACTTCTAGCTTACTAAAAGGTGGCTAGGACTCTAGGCCCCACGGCCAGCAATAATTGAATAATAGCCGGCAAACTGCAAAAACCTTGACTGCAAATACTGATGAAATTTTTGCCACATAGTGCATTTGTTGTCTTTGAGAGCAGCTAACTTTGTAGTTATTAGAAATACTTGTTTTGGGAAGTATTATTCGGTGAATAATTTGTTGCTTTTTAGTTTATTAAAAATACATAATAATTCCATGACTTGAAATTTTTTCTTGCACGAAATTTCAATAACATAGGCACAAAAAAATGTACCTACTGAAATAAAAAAACTGGGCCTCCTATGTAATTTACAATGACAATTCAGTATATTGCTGGTTACTAATAATAATAACGCTACGCGCAGTAGGTAACACGTGACTAATATTGGGTTATTCCCGGTATCCCCCACGGTCTCGGCCCCAGTGGGGGACAGCGGGAAAAAAATGCTCGCTGTCCCCCCGCCTCCACCACTGGGGGCCATCGGGAAAATATGTTATCATTGTCCCCCACTAAAATAAAATCAATGGATTTTTAATGAAAACACTGTAAATAGTTTTGTTATCAACTGTATTATGTTTTTGCAATAAAATAGTGTGCTTTATACATCAATAATTAACTTAAAATGTTATAAATTTTAATACAACACTTACTAATTATTTATATGTTTTCAAGAAAGATTCTGAATATGTATTAAGATACTTTTCTAAAACCAGCGTTGTAATCAATAATTAACTATACTTTTTCTTTTTAAACAATCACACATATCAATATTAATAAAAACTAACATTTTCTAAAGTTATTACGGTACGATTTGTGAAGTATAAATATCAAAATATTTGTTTTTATTTAATTCATTTACGTTAAATGAATACGAAAATTGATTAGTATTGTGATTTAGATACCTACAACAAATATATATATAAAACAAATATTTTGATATTTTTACTTCACAAATCGTAACGTAATTAACTTTAGAAAATGCTCTTTTTTATTAATATTGATATGTGTGATTGTTTAAAAAGAAAAAGTGATAATGGGGACAATGATAACATATTTTCCCGATGGCCCCCAGTGGTGGAGGCGGGGGGACAGCGAGCATTTTTTTCCCGCTGTCCCCCACTGGGGCCGATACCGTGGGGGATACCGGGAATAACCCACTAATAGGGTTATTCCCGGTATCCCCCACGGTCTCGGCCCCAGTGGGGGACAGCGGGAAAAAAATGCTCGCTGTCCCCCCGCCTCCACCACTGGGGGCCATCGGGAAAATATGTTATCATTGTCCCCCACTAAAATAAAATCAATGGATTTTTAATGAAAACACTGTAAATAGTTTTGTTATCAACTGTATTATGTTTTTGCAATAAAATAGTGTGCTTTATACATCAATAATTAACTTAAAATGTTATAAATTTTGAATACAACACTTACTAATTATTTATATGTTTTCAAGAAAGATTCTGAATCTGTATTAAGATACTTTTCTAAAACCAGCGTTGTAATCAATAATTAACTATACTTTTTCTTTTTAAACAATCACACATATCAATATTAATAAAAACTAACATTTTCTAAAGTTATTACGGTACGATTTGTGAAGTATAAATATCAAAATATTTGTTTTTATTTAATTCATTTACGTTAAATGAATACGAAAATTGATTAGTATTGTGATTTAGATACCTACAACAAATATATATATAAAACAAATATTTTGATATTTTTACTTCACAAATCGTAACGTAATTAACTTTAGAAAATGCTCTTTTTTATTAATATTGATATGTGTGATTGTTTAAAAAGAAAAAGTATAGTTAATTATTGATTACAACGCTGGTTTTAGAAAAGTATCTTAATACAGATTCAGAATCTTTCTTGAAAACATATAAATAATTAGTAAGTGTTGTATTCAAAATTTATAACATTTTAAGTTAATTATTGATGTATAAAGCACACTATTTTATTGCAAAAACATAATACAGTTGATAACAAAACTATTTACAGTGTTTTCATTAAAAATCCATTGATTTTATTTTAGTGGGGGACAATGATAACATATTTTCCCGATGGCCCCCAGTGGTGGAGGCGGGGGGGGGACAGCGAGCATTTTTTTCCCGCTGTCCCCCACTGGGGCCGATACCGTGGGGGATACCGGGAATAACCCACTAATATTCTATAGCAGCGATTACACTTGCAGTTGGTCGGGCCGATTTCAGCATACATTGCCTGATTTGTTCACTCTATTTTAAATTGTAGCGATCAAAACAAGCAATGTATGCCGAAATCGGCCCTACATGTTGGGTAATGTAATCGCTACTTTAGCAATGTACCCGGAATTGTCATTGTAAATTACTAAATAAGGCCCAACATGCGTAGCATTCTACACGTGATACGGCAGTATCAC
The DNA here is from genome assembly GCA_963693445.1 of Agonopterix heracliana. NCBI lineage: Eukaryota > Metazoa > Arthropoda > Insecta > Lepidoptera > Depressariidae > Agonopterix > Agonopterix heracliana. The sequence continues at coordinate 1,701,988 of OY856307.1, forward strand.
GTCTTTTATCTCGTTCGTTCGCGCGCAAATAGAAAGAGCAAAGGTGTGATAGCGCTGTATCATGGTGGCATGCTACCTATGCTGGTGGGTCATATTGCATATAGTTTCAGACCTTTTCTAGCTCTATATTTATTTTAAGCGGAATTAGATCATGTCTTATAAATACAATTATTTCCTGTTGAATTAACAGATATTTAGCAGCTAAGATTTTCTCGTAATAGCAACAGATTTAATTAAACTCTAAAAATATAAATTTCCCATTAATTGTTTTTTATTACTTAATATAAAATTGGAAAGAATTATAAAAACCGGCTAAGAGCGTGTCGGACTCGCCCATGATAGGGTTCCGTAGCCATTGCATGAGTAAAAATAAGAAGAAAAGAAATTTAACTTCAAATCAAATCAAATATTCTTTTTGTTTTTTTTTTTTTTTTTTTTTTTTTTTATGGCTTTGCCTATATTCATTTTTTCTTTATTATTGTTTTTTTTTTTCTTTTTCTTTTTTATTTTTTTTTTCTTTCTTTCATCTTTTGATAGCGATTAATGAGGCAGACAGACAGAATGGACGAAACACAGTAGGTATATATTTTTGCCTCAAAACGAAATTATTATCTCTGTTTAAAGCCTGATCAGAAATATAAAAAACCTGGTTTGGGGGCGCTGCAACTAACCTTTACTGTCTATTTTCCAAGTATAAAAATTAGTTACAATGATTTTCCGAAACATGGCGAGGTTTTTTACGTATATTTCTGGTCGGGCTTTACAAATGAATTAGATATAGTAGATTACACACCGAGGGCAGGAAAGTAAGAAAGGTTTCAGATCTCATGTAATAGTTGAGCGAGGCGAAGCCGGTTTTATGTAATTTTCAGCTTCTAATACGAAACCGTAAAGGGAGAAGAAAATAAAAATAAGTAAATCATGATTTGCTCAGAACTTGCAAGCTCTAGAGCAGGCATGGCAAACTCAAAGTCATTGGTGGGCCACACGCATAATGATTGCATCTCATTGCATCGATTTGATCGATCGATTCAAATTAGCAGCTGTATTTCTCAAAGTATGTTACAATCGAATGTTAGTACTAGTAGTACTAGTTAGTTAGTAGTGTAAGAGGTGATTGGTGCAAAACTAAAGATTAGATTAAAGTTTAGATTCTTATGAAAACCGTGAACAGTTCCAGTGATGTTTATCGAATCAGTTTTCCCAAAAACCCAATATAAAACTGTCATCTTAATAGTATCGAACTGTACACTGAACAGTCGATTTGGAAAATACTTGACTACTTTTCTCAATATTTAAGTAGGTACATAAGATTAAAAAAAAAATGGTTTTAATGGTGAAGGCTGTTAGTAATTTTAAGTAATTTAAGACTAAGTTTGGAAATAAAGGTACTCTTTTCTTTTATATATGTAATTCCTTTTTACATACTTACTTAACTCAGAACTAAGCAGAACAATAGTTTAAAAAAATAGGTGTCGTTTCGTCTGACCACCCCGAAAGGGATAAAATATCGTAAGTTTATGTGGGATAAGGCGAAATATTTTAATGCAACATAGCGACAGTTGTATAGGGGGTGATATCATTTTGAAAACTTAGTTATTTTTAAATGTTTCTCAGAACAGTGAACATAACTTGCCTATCTCTGTTTTCGGCTTGACGTTGGGTTTTGGGACATCCTTGATGTAGGTACCATCATCGAAGCAAACAAGGTGGTCAAATATTTCTAAGCAGTTCTAATTTTCAACAATTTCTTTACTTGGTACTTACATATAAACAATCAAAAATATTGGAACGCCTAGAACATCAAATATATCTACGCAGTCATAACCTCTGAACAGTTTAAGAAACAAAACCTCACTCCGCTGTTTTACATTTTAATTTTAAATAAGTTTTTAAAGAAATTATTTAATATTAGCTGTTCAGATATTTATGACAAAATACATGTTTAGATATATAGTTAATTGGTTACATTTACTGCAAAGAATTTAATGAAAATTAGCACTGCTCAGAAATATTTGAGCACCTTGTATGTTACGATATATCTGGTGGCGACTGTAGGTATGTTATGAAATAAAACATCATAATAGAAAATACAGATTATTTTAATTGTGTATACATCAAAGCTGAAGTATAGAATAATAATAATACAAACAATGCAGATAGACTGTCCAGTAATGACAAGTTTATGTGCGCGCTCTAGAGCAGTGAACACTTTGAGAAACGTTTATGTGCGCGCTCTAGAGCAGTGAACACTTTGAGAAACGTTTATGTGCGCGCTCTAGAGCAGTGAACACTTTGAGAAACTTTAATGTTCGCGCTCTATAGCGAGAACACTTTGAGAAACGTTTATGTTCGCGCTCTATAGCTAGAACACTTTGAGAAACGTTTATGAGCGCGCTCTAGAGCCGTGCATACTTGTTTTTAAAAGTTATTTCCACTGTTAGAGCTCCACTTTTAACTACACCAATATAAATTCGATAAGATCTAATAAAAAAAATCATGCAGAAATTTTACAATTTATTAAGTTCAATGATATCCCGTTTCTATTGCATATCTAAATACACATACACAGGTCCTTAAAGTATCAAAATTGCACTGTGTGCATTAACATTCTGGCATGAGCTCAGTCCTTATTCCATCCATTAGCCTTTCGTTAACTCAGAATGGTTTAACATCACCAGTGGTGTTAGACAGGGTTGTGTTGCGTCCCCTTGGCTTTTTAACCTGTATATGGATAGCTGTCTGACTGGTCTGAAAGAATGTGAAAATGGTTTAAGAATGGGAGAATTATTAGTCAAGTGCCTCTTATACGCTGATGATCAAGTGATACTTGCATCGTCGGCGGGAGAGTTACAGGACATGGTAACTCTAATGAATGAAGCATTGAAAAAGAAAGGTATGAAAGTAAATGTGAATAAAACGAAGGTAATGGTAATGGAGAGGGATGAATGTGTGACTGATTGTTGTATAAAGATTGAGAATGAAAAAGTGCAACAAGTTAATGAGTTTGTGTATTTAGGATGTATGTTTACTAGAGACGGGAAATCTGAGGGTGATGTGCATAGGCGAGTAACAGCGGGAAATAAAGTGAACGGTGCTTTGCATACCATTGTGGCTAGCCAATTGGTGTCCAAAAGGGCGCGACTTGCTATACACAATGGTGTGTTGGTGCCTACACTTATGTATGGCAGTGAGTGTTGGGTATGGCAGAAGAAGCATGAAAGTAAAATTAATGCTGTTGAAATGCGTTCCTTGCGATGCATCTGTGGAGTTACGCTGAGAGATAGAGTGAGAAATTGTGTGATTAGAGATCGATGTAAATTGAAAGAAGATGTTGTGACAAGAATAGAGAAGGGTATGCTTCGTTGGTTTGGTCATGTGGAGAGGATGAGTGATAGCAGATGTACGAAAGAGATATATGGAGCTAAAATGAGTGGATGTGTCGGCAGAGGGCGCCCTCGTAGGACGTATTCTGATCAAATCAGTTGCGTCCTACAAAAAGGGGAGGTGCGGAGTACTCGAAACCGACGGGCATGTATGAAGAGATGTATGGATGTGAATGAGGCAAAAGATGTATGTAAGGATCGTAGTAGATGGCGCGCTCTGGTCTCTGCCTACCCCAATGGGAAAGAGGCGTGACGTTATAGATAGATAGATAGCCTTTCGTATGCGCAACCGTGCCCATTCTTCGAACGTCTACGTGCGGGAAACGGTAGGTTTTGAAAGCAAATTTTCTTATTTTTTTCTATGGAGAGTGATTGGTTCTTCGATTCTATATGGTTCATTCATTCATTAGGTGTACAAAAAACACAACTTTACACCTTATTACCATGTATTTGGGTCTAAATTTCAATGATTTTCGAACAAATCCCATAGGTGCAGATCTGCTCCCTAGCAGTTAGCGTACATCGAGCAGATCTGCTACTAAGCATACGAAAGGTTAATAACATTCAATACGACAACAGCTCGTTTAATAAAAACACATTATTTACATAGAATTTGGTTTTCGATTCTATAACAGACTTTACGTATCCTCGAAGAAACGAAGGCCGAACGGCCGAGCGAGACCTCGTCTTATAGACAAATATTAAATGCGTCTTACTTAGGCCTTTGTCAAATAAATCTCAGCAACTAGAATTTATTTCCTCCTCCAAAAACAGCACATCAGAATATATACCTAATAGGATTATGTAAAACAAAGATTGCATTATAATCAAAACGTTGTATGAAACGCGTGACCGTTGGTCATTACAGCCTCGTGCTGCAATCCCGCCTCGGCTGTAATGACCAATTTCGCTCACTTGTATCATAATGTACTATTTAGGTAAGTACTGCTTAATTTTGAAAACACGATTATGAATACCATTAACAATTGGAAATTTAATTTAAGAAAGTCGAGCACCTTAAAATCGTTTTATATTGCTTATATATTTCTAAGCCTGACATGAAAATAAATAGAATATAATAAAACAAGTATTTTGGTCTAACTATTAACAATAATTATGATTTGAATCACATATCTAGCGCTTCCTTACGGCCTGGCCATGGGATAATGCCTAGGATAATGCGAACTGCGGCGCGAAAAACGATTTTTAATACACTGCCTACGCGCCGCTTCGTGCTTGCGATACTTATATTGAATTAAAAATATAAAGAAAACGAATTGTTAAGAATACATCATCATCACCTTTGTCCACCACTGCAATAAGCCTCCTCCACGCGAATACCTCAGCCGATATCTGTCTCTACTGCAAACTTAGAACCGGCACACACCTAGCGCAGCGCAGAGCATATCTCACTGCCAAACCATTATCGACCTTGCTTGGGTTGAAATAACATCGAAAATCAATTACCTACTTAACAGAACTACTAGTCCCCGACTCTGGGACCCCGAGACGAGAGCATGGAAGCGACTTGAGGCGAAAGTTGTGTTAATTGATTTGCGATGTTATTTCAACGCAAGATAATGGTTTAGCAGAGAGAAATGCTCTGCACTGCGCTTCGCCAGGTGTGCGCCGACCCTAAGCTTTTAAATTCTTTGGAATATAGCGCGAGCGTCCATTTTCAAACTGATAAGGGCATTGTAGTCATTGAACAAATATAATAAATCTAGTTAGCAGATTGTTGTCCGAATATACATGTTTACTCTCAGCGAGGTGGAGTAAAGTAAGGGCGCGTGCGCGGTTTCTCTTGAACGCTGTCATTATCCTCACCAAATATTTTCGCCTTGTTCTTATGGTATAATTTTTTTAGTGCTGATGCATGGTTCCCGCGTGACTTTTTATGTTATACCTTTTCTTATAAACAAAGCGACAATATTTGGTGAGGATAATGACGGCGTTGAAACGCCGAGGAGAAATACCCGCCTACACACTTAGATTATGGCCGCCGACGCCGCGGCCGGGTCGCTCCGCGCGCAGCAACCAGGTCGCTTAGTACACAGCGGCCGGGTCATTCCGTGCGCCACGGCTAGGTCGCTCAGTGCGCCACGGCTAGGTCGCTCAGTGCGCAGCGGAGAGGTCGCTCAGTGCGTTTACTCGGTTAAGGTCATATTCTGTTTACGTCAGATTCCCAGATCGCTCCGTGCGCAGCGGAGAGGTCGCTCAGTGCGCAGCGGCCGATCGCTCCGTCCGCAGCGGAGAGGTCGCTCAGTGCGCAGCGGCCGATCGCTCCGTGTGTCGCGGCTAGGTCGCTCAGTGCGCCGCGGCCAAGTCGCTCAGTGCGCAGAGCGGCTAGGTCGCTCCGTGCGAAGGCGCTCTAAGACAAAAGTGCTCTCAAATCTATTCAGATAAAAAAATGGCTCTATGGCGCGACTTTTGAGTGCAATTTTGGATCGCTGGTTGCTTATCTCGTTTTTTTTTTCGAAGATTGAACTAAATAATTGTCTGTAATTTTAAAATCTTTGATTGTTTTATTCATAACATAATAAAAAAGGATGTTCTGAATGCCATATTTAGAATATTTCTGACTACCCCTTCGGGGAATATAGTAATGAGCGTGCGTGCTTTTGACGAACATTAGCTGCTAAATATCGTTATTATTGAGAAGAGCGATTTTTGAATCTCATTCGCTGAGCTCAGCAGTAGAAAATGTCAAAATTACTATTGAGATTTGGCATCTTTAGAAGAAGAAGGAGGATCTCTTTTTTCTTTCTTTCTTTCTTTAAAGAATATTTGATTGATTGTTATTTCTACTGCTGATTTGACTTTCAAAAATCGTACTCCTGAAGTATGATTATTGAAAGTCTAATCAGCAGTAGAAAGATGCATATCTTCATAGTAATTTTGATATTTTCAACCGATTCTAAAATCGCACTCCAGAATGTTTAAATATCAACACATTAGCGGTGTTTAACTAACTACCCAGAAAATGGTATCTATTGATTTACTAAACATACATTTTAGTTGACATCTGAAAAAGTACCTTATGGCACAGGGGCGACACTGGCCTATCGGTGTAACTCGGGCGCCCGGTGACCTTGAATGCCGCGTCAGACGCATAGGGTTGGCGACTGCAGTGCGATTTTTGAAAATCATACGAGCGGTTCGGCAGTAGAAAATGTCAGAATTACTATGGAGATTATGCATCTTTCTACTGCCGAACCGCTCATATGATTGTCAAAAATCGCACTGTTGGCGGCTACCGCGGCACAAGGAAATAATAATCAATAAATGAAAGATGTTTATTTATGTAAGGTTTAAACTATATTTAGCATACATAGCGTTCACATATTGTGTTATAAATTGCTTACTTTAATATATTTTCTGTGTTTGCGACTTACTTTAAACATTTTATTATTTTCTTTAATCACGGCGAATATTCGAAATCGTACGAACAGTTTTTTCAAAAAATCTAATGGGAAGCATTCACAAGGCATTTCAAAAGTTATATGCCGCATCTCGGCCAACAAACTGTTTCCCAATGTTTGGGACAAATCGTTTTTATTTTTGACAAAATATTCTTTGAATATATTTTCAAGACTTTGTACAAAATTTATAAAATTGTCTGGAGGAGTAAGAAGTCCCACGCCTGCATTTAAAGCATTCTTTTCATTATATTGTTTATAATATGTGAACAAAGTCTGTCTAGTAAGGTTTAGACCATTTTTCTGTGAATTTAAGTAGGCAACCATTTTCTGACATTTATGTTTCACTTGGCACTTCCTCAATAAATATCCTGTGATATATACTAATGCGTTTCCTTGCGGCACGTCAAGTTTATAATCTGTAGTGCCTACTTTTAGAGACGCTTGGATAGGCGTTTCACTAACGTTCTCGCTTGATGCCTCGTTTGATACCCTGATGTAATCATTGACTTTAAACAAAACGGAATTAAAATCATCTTCACAGTTACCTTTTTTTGTGGGTTTCAATATGTTTATTAAAAATATTTTCCGGAAAGCTCTATTAAATTGAATGGCCGTTGGCTCCGTGCAGTTACCGCCTTGTTTACGTATTTGGCCAAAAAAGTTTTCGAGACAATCTTGATTTATGTTTCTTGTCAAAAGGAAGTTGTGGCCTTCTAGTTTTAGATCCTCAAATAAACTCATTACTGATTTAATAGTTATAATAAAGCCTTTAACAAAATTTATGTTTTTTGGAGTTTTGTTTGGATTTTTCAGAATAAGACGTTCAAAAAACTGTATAGACTCCAGTAAAAATTTTTTTTGATCGTCTTTCCCTTGGTATGCTCTCTTGTAGACATAATCATCAAGAACTGAAGCTGAATTCAGCATGTCGAAGAGGTTATTGAACAGGTAGATTAACTCGACTGTGCCTTTAGCTTCATCGTCAATCAATTTGGCTGCCACATAAACATTCATTGCTGCAGCAACGGTCCTACTGAATATCTGGGTGGCTAATTTAACTCGCATTTTATCAAAATTATTTGGTTTTACATGCTTATCAGTTAACTTATACATCAATTTCAAGTCATTGGCACTATCTCTATCGTATGCCTGCTCAATGTGCTGCCATTTAGCAATTTTAGATCCATAGTGAAAATCATAATTTATTAAATTATTTCTAGCACATTTTATCAAATGGGGAGGGTCAAAAATATAGTATATCTTTTTCCCGTCAATTTCAAACCAAGTATTTTCTGGTGAGATGTTTCTTGCTTTGGACGCATTTAAAAAGTCTGAGCCTAAATCCGAGATTACAGCCCGGACATCTAATCCAATTTCTAGCAAAATGTGTATGACTTTATCTATCCATAAACCCATTTCCGGATAATTTCTGCATTCCGCGGTCAAAGCATAACCTATTGGTTGTTTCCATTTATGAAACATGCCTTGGGCCATAATCACAACAGCATATTTGGCGGGAATCGACGTCACTACATTGTCTATTTCTTGTAAGCCGTGTACTTTGTCCTTACTGATGTCATAACAAAGGTGTGCCTTTAGCGACATTGCATCCATACTTATGGTACATATTTTTTCTTTCTCAGTCATTTCTGATGTTTTATATTCTAGTGCTTTTAAAAAATGCTCATTCACACCCGTAGAAATCGGGATCTGCATCCTTTGTAGCGTTCTTATTGATGGGAAATTAAAAACCTGCTGTAGGTATCTGTAAGCATGGGGGCTGCAATAATATATTTGTAGTGAAAATAATTTATAATCCATGGTGTACCTATTACCTTTGTACTTATCAATTAATGAAGCATGACATTTCACTATATTTGACATTTTTTCATTCAAGAATTGGTCACACCATTCTAAAAATGTCTGCTTCGTAGCTGATGGCTCCATAGTATCTCTTTTATTTTCTAATTTTTTTATTTTATTTTTTGCTTTACATAAATCGGTTATTAATTTCCTTTTTCTTGGTGAGAGTAGTAGTGAACGCGGCGTTTGAACTATTGTAGTGCATTGAGTTTTGGTAACATTTTTCGATTCCTCTTTGATATTTTGTTGTTCTTCATTGGTCTGACTTGAAGAAGTCATAGATTCGTATATAATTGTTTGTGTTGAAATTTCTTTAGACTCTGCCGTATTCAATGATGAGGATGATGTACTGGCTTTGGGTTCTTCTTGCCAGTCGAATTGCAAGTGCAAACGCGGAACAGCATCTTCATTTAATGTTTTAATGTAAGTGATATCTTCTTCACTGAAGTGATCGCTACAGATGCGTTGGTGTAACTTTCCAGTTTTAGACTTCTCCAGGAGATCCTCGCGTTTAATTAAAGGCAACCATAACTTCAATCTAAAAAACAAGACAGTAGGTATAACTATACTTATTTTCATTTTATACAGTATATCTACATAAAATTTAACAGACAGTCTAATCTTATATAAACTACTAGTCTTTTGCTCGGTGCCGCGGGCTTGCAGCCCGCGGAGGTTGGCGGAGTTGCCGCGAATGCTGCCGTGTGTGGAGTCTATAGTTGCCAGTGTCTGATTAAACCTTTCGGTCGGGAAAAGGAAAAGAGGGGGAGGGGAGAGGTGTTGCAGTTTGCTCATGGCGATGGTGTTGGAGTGCTTCGGAGCTTCGCTCCTACGCGTAGCTCGGCCTTCGGCTTCGCGCTCGGCTCGGCCTGCGGCCTCGCAAAAATTATACGGCAGAAGGAAGACGGATCGTTACGGCGGTGTTCAGGCAGTATAACTAATCCTTGGACGCTTCGGCGCACGCGCCTACGCGGAGCTCGGCCTTCGGCCTCGCGTTTAGTTACGAGCATCACGCAAAAACTACTGAATCGATTTTGATGAAACTTTTTCTGTTTGGTAGCTTATGATCTAACTTTGTGCGGACATAGTCGCGGGTCAACACTTGTATTTAATAAAATTGTACATTTAACTTACCTTTTTGGGTCGGTAGGTAGTCTAAAATAGCTTTTTTCTTTGTGGCTTTTGGTATTATTGCCACAGCCGTAGACACAGCAATATAATCCAGGCATAATATTTAGCGTTTTTCCGGTAGATTGAAAGCGAGTTTAAAAAGATATTTTAATAAAATAACCACGAAAAATAACGTTTTTCGGTCCGTCCACTGACTTCACTTTCCTGTCACCCAGTACTCTATGCTGTCACCTGTGAACTGCTTGGTCAACATAAAATCTACTTAAAATAACTGCCAATTATGAAAAAAATATAGGTATTCACAATGTCATAATTTGACACTTGATGTTGCCGTTTCTGTTTCCAGCATGGAGTTAGAAAGAGAAGGCAGGGGATTTTTTATTGCTTTAAATTAAGCAAAGGTTTTCTCTATGGAGTTCGAATTATTTTCTCGCGATTCGAGCTGAGACGGCCGGGGCGGTGAAGGGACCCTTCGACTAAGAAAACCGAAGTCGCCTTTTCACACCCCGCGCGCCCCGCGCTCGCCCCCGCTCGCGCCTTGACACGCACACATAGCCGAGGAGGTTGTTTACTGCACACAAACGTCAGTGTCGCTTCTTTTTACGCTAGTATATATTTTCTTTGCTTATGGGCAGTTTGCGTGAAGAGTTTAATTGTTTTTCACGGTTGGACGAAATAAGACTTGGGAGTATTTGGTACCGTGACCGGCTTATCGATGAGACAATGTGGTAAGCAAGGACCCCCCATAATGTACCTTATGTGTAATACAATTTTACAGACATGTGTTGGGAAAAAATGACAACACATAAAAATCAGTTTTAGTTTTATTTTCGAAATAATTTACGTGAAATAAATTCATCAAATTCCATTTTGATGTGATGTTTAACATTTATAACAATTTCCGTTAATTTTTACAAATTTTTGATTTTGTTCAGATGACAAACAAAAAAACTGAAAACGATTTTATGAAAATCAGTTTTTAAATAATTTATTTTACATAAACATATATAAAACACGTTACATTTTAACTCTATGTGATACTACACATACGAAAACAGTGACTTTTAATAAAAGAAATACGTGTGGAGAGTCTATTAACTGAAGAAAGTTAGACAAAGCACGAATGCCCGAAAAACTCGAAACCGATCTCAAGTCTGTACTCAGTGTAGGGACACACTTGCCGAAATTACGCCTGCAATGTTTGTTCAAACAGTTAGTGTGATGACACATCTGCCCAATTTACGCGACGTAAAATACGCACGCAATGCTTTTACACACTATTACGCGCCATTTTTCCTAGTAGACGCGTAAATTAGGCAGATGCCATCACACACAAAAATTTCTAAGCTTTTTTTATCCTCTAGGCGAGGCTTGTGTTCCTACCATAGGCGAAGTATTTTTCGCTTACGCTGATAGACGGAACATCAGTGTAACCGCGTATGAGACAGCGATAGTCATAAAATCCTATACAATTTGTGTGAAAATAGATGTCTAACTCCGGAGTCAGACAGCCGTCGTAGATCAAAAAAGTGGCTACGTCGATAAGGACACCAACCAATAAGTAGCGATCTCTTTTTTTAACTAGAGCGAGCTATGTGCATCTCTTACCGAGTGATATGAAAAGACACGTGCTTCCTTCTAGTTCCTTCTCTTTCTACGGTTCCTACACTTAGTTAGGATTAGACGTTTTCATAAGATTGAGTTTTAACTTCAATTTTCGACCCTAACTGAGGCCGAGATTCAGAGACGATTTTGTAAGTCATAAGTTCGAACTCCCGTATGTCAAAATCCATACATTTCGACCCTACTTAGCTCGAGCTAAGACGGAAAAAATCGTCTCTGAATCTCGGCCTTAGACTCAACTCAAGCTCAAAAGACTTCTTTTTCTCGGCCTTAGGCTAAATAAAACTTCAGAGTGCGTGACCACTTGAGGTCGGTTTTCGTACGAGCTTATTTTCGGAGGTCATATCCATCCAGGTTCTGTCACTCCGAACTATTTCGGGTAGTCACGTAAGAAGAGATATATGACATGTGTATTCAATTTAGATTTGATGACAATCTACTAAAGCATTTGTCATTAAAACACATGGATTAATGCAGTGTTGCCTCAAATGCAAACAGAAATAGACTTTGAAGTGTCACATTTAAAAACTATTTCAACTTGTTTTTTGTTGGACGACTGTAAAATTTTGAAGCTAACTACGAACCTATATCTGATTACAATAGGACTGGCGTAAGATGTAAACAAAGGAGTAAAAGTCAAGAAAACGTTAGATATTTCGATAATAAGCTGCAACTGAGGAATTTTTAAAATTTGTCGTAATTTACAATTAGGTACGTTAAATTAGTAAAAAGAATAATTTTGTAAGGTTAAATGTTTACATCTTATTCCAGTCCTATTGAAATCTGGTACAACAATTTTGCGTTTTAAATTCCGAAGAGACAATGGCCAGTTGTGTGAAACGGATTTTTTTTATTCCTGGGGTCACTAGGTTCCCACCTAGGTTCACACCAGGCGAAAAAAATGTCCGAGCTGTTTTTATAATTAGAGTTAAACGTGCAAGAGATAAATCCCTATGGCGCGTGTTTTCTTTATCTCTTGCACGCTATTTCCAACCCTGTTTCAATTAATATTGAGTTCATTATCAATGATAACTACTCGAGCATTTCCCCACTCGATTACAATTGAAATATAATTAAAAATAGTATGCAAGAGATAACGCAAACACACGCCACATGGATTTATCCTAGGATTTATCTCATGCACTTTCAACTCTATTCTAGTTGTAATCGAGTTCATTATCAATTTATTAAAGAAAACTGCTAGAGCATTTTTGTAGCACTCGACTCGTCTTATGTGAACAGACCCTAAAACTCGATGAAAATGATAGAACAAAATATTGCTGTCTCAAAAAGCTGTAGTTGTCATATCACGTTTTTGTGGCGATAAATGATATAAGTAAGCGTCGCGTGGACGATTACGATCCGAACTTGAATGTGGTCGGCACTTGCGCTGGCACCGTGAACGAATATCCTGCGAATTAAATACAAACGATTGTTTATTATTACGCACTTACAAGGTGTATAGAAAGCGGACAGGGCGCGCGGCCGGCCGATACGCCGCTACATAAAAATGTTCGGCGGGCGGCAGCGCGCAATGTAATCCGTTGTATATAGGAAAAGAATCTACTTAATGCACACATGTATAATAAAAAAAGAAGATACTTTGAAATGTCATTTGACACTTAAGCTGGCTTGCACCAAGAAGTATTTAGGCTTAAACACATAGATATAGGTAACTAGATCATAGGCGAAGAATTTTTCGCTTACGCTGGTAGACGGAACATGACAGAGATGACAGAGTTTCGGTACTACTGGTGAAACGTGGATGTTCTGAGGTTTCAGAATATCTCTGACTACCCCCTCGCGGAATATAGTCGTGAGCATATGCTTATCTCTTACTGAGTGAATAGACATGTTAAATAAAAATGCAGATTGAATTTTAAGGACTGTATTGTAAAATAGAAAAGTAACGTGCACACAGTTACAAGGCAGTCAGGAGAGAGCCAAAAAATGGTGTTGCCAGCATAAATAAAAGCGCTTGATATCGTTCAACAATATATCACTTAAGTGCTACGTTCAGAAATAACAACATCAATATTTATGTTAAATTAATTATTTAACATAGTTGGGCCGGGGCCGTAATACACAGAAATACATCACATTTAAATCTTACAGTACAAGGTATCAAAATATATACTTTAAAGAGGGAGTGGGCACAATTTTCTAAAAGATCTTGTATAAATTTTGTTATTTGACATTCTAATTTCAGCCACTCTAACTCTTCCATCTGGTCCGGGGAAGGTCTTTACAATCCTTGCCATAGGCCAACTTAACGGAGCAGTGTTGTCACAGCGGACTATGACTAGATCTCCTTCCCTCAAATTGGGATGAGCTTGTCTCCATTTAGGTCTACTCTGTAGTTGTGTTAGATAGTCCCTAGACCAGACATTCCATAAATCTTGTTTTATTTTAGACAATATTTGCCAAAATTTAAGCCTATCAATACATTTGTTTGAGAGGTCTACTTCAGGGTAACTCATCATGGCAGTGCCTATGAGGAAGTGCCCAGGCGTAAGGTATTCATAACTAGATATGTCAGCGCTCATGGGGAGCAAGGGTCTAGAATTCAGGATTGCCTCAATCTCTGTTACCACTGTATAAAGAGCTTCAAAGGTGAGAGCAGTATTACCCACAATCCTTTTGAAGTGATATTTAAAGCTTTTAACCCCTGCTTCCCATAAGCCCCCAAACTCAGGTGAGTAAGCAGGTATAAACTTAAATTGTACATAATTAGAAACACAATAATTTTCTACATTTTCTATATGACGTTTAGAAGAAAACAATTCATACATTTGTTTTAATTGATTTTGTGCTCCTTTAAAAGTCTTGGCATTGTCACAAAATATTTTGGCAGGCATTCCCCTCCGTGAGAAAAAACGCTTGAGGCAGGCTAAAAATGCTTCGGTAGTTAGGTCAGTAACTAGCTCTAAATGGACAGCTTTTGTGGAAAAACAAACAAAAACTGCAACATATCCTTTGGTAATGATGGGTTTTCTAATTCTGGACACCTTCAAGTTGAATGCCCCACAGAAGTCCACGCCTGTCACATGAAATGGCCTAACTGGAGAGACTCTGTCTTGTGGTAGAGACCCCATAAGCTGCATTGAAGCTGATGCTTTAAGCCTAGCACATTTTATGCATCTATTGACGACCTTCTTGACTTCTCGTATGCCACTAATGAGCCAAAACCCTTGTGAAAGAGCACTGAGAACCAACTTAGCTCCAGCATGCTTGAGCCGTAAGTGTTCTTTATGTATAAGAATGTTTGTAAAATGAGAAGACTTTGGAAGTATAATAGGATGAATTTTATCATAAGGAATGTCCCTAGCATTTTGAAGGCGTCCTCCAACACGCAGAATACCAATGTTATCAATGAATGGATGCAGACTAGCTAATCCAGACTTTATGGGAGAGCCCTTGTTAAGAGACTTAATTTCTTCAGAAAAATGCGAATTTTGAACACCCTTTACAAGGACCATCATTGCTTTATTGAGCTCTGATGGTTTTAGAGAACCAATTATCTTTTCATTTGCATTGATTGAATTGTTACAAAAGCGCAGCACATAGCTAACAACTCTCTGTAATTTAGATATACCCGAGAATCTTTCAGTAATATTTGTAACCCATGATTCAGTTTTATTTTGATTATTGTCAGAGTTATTCACACCGCAGAATGAATGTATTCCCTCACTATCAAGAGATGAGGAAACAGGTAATACAAGTTCATGAACAGAATGCATGAATTCTGGATTTGAAAGCTCAGGTGGTCCGTGCCACCAAAGGTTATTAGACTTTAACTTCTGCGATTCACAGCCTCTTGAAAGTAAATCAGCAGGGTTGTTAGCTGTGTTTATATAAGACCACACATAATTCTTTGTTATGTCTTTAATTTGTGAAACTCTAGTAGTAACATATGCATTAGATTTTATATTGGGAGATGCCACCCAGGCTAATACAATTTGAGAGTCACTATAAAGATAGGTTTTTAGATTTTTAAACTTGGGATTGAGTACATTATAGACTCTGTTGGAGACTTGAGACAAGAGTAGAGCACTATTTAATTCCAAACGTGGTATTGTTATACTCCTATTGAGAGGAGCCACTCGCGATTTTGAACACAACAAGTTAGTGGAGACTGTTCCATCAGAATTATAGATTCTTAAGTATAGGCAACAACCTAAGGCTTTCATGGAAGCATCTGCATAGCCCACCAACTCTGCTGAAATTATATTCTGAGAGCTTACACCCCTTGGAATAAACAGTGTGCCCATTGTTGTCAAGTCATTTAAAAACTTATGCCAAACATTAAGGTGGTCCTGGGGCAATATTGTATCCCAGTTTATCTTCATCGACCACAATGTTTGCATAAACAATTTAGCTACAACAATTATTGGACCAATAAGACCTAACGGATCAAATATTTTCCCAATAAAGCTCAAGACCTTTCTTTTAGTATTTATTTCATCATTTTTTGTTACAGGAGCCATAAAGGTAAGTTGGTCCTTTAATATGTCACATTGCAAACCTAATGTTTTGACAATGTTATCTTTGTTCATTTCGAGCTTATTAAAGTACTTTTTATCATCCGTGAGATCATCAAGAACATGGGGATGACTTGATGACCATTTGTGGAGTGCAAAACCACCCTTTTCTAATAAGCTAATTAGTTCAGCTTTTAATTGATACAAGCCTTCTATATTGTCTGCACCAGTTATAATGTCATCGACGTACGTACTGGAAAACATTGCTTTGGAAGCTAGTGGATATTGCTCTCTATAGCGAGAGGCAAGCTCAATTAGACAACGAGTAGCCAAGAAGGTAGACGCTTTCAAGCCGTAAGTAATAGTTTGGAGCTGCAAGCAGCTAATGGGTTTGCTGGTATTTTCACGCCAAAGAATGTTTTGCAAACTGGTTTGAGAAGGGTTCACATTGATACAACGAAACATCTTGGTGATATCACATGTTAGCGTGAAGATAAATGTTCTCCACAAAAGTAAAATATCGAACAGTTCGCTCTGGACGACAGGGCCATTTAGCATTACATCATTCAACGAGACACCCTTTATTGACTTCATTCCTCCATCAAAGACCACACGCAACTTTGTTGTAATACTATGTTCATTAAAGACAGCATGGTGAGCCAGAAAATAGACAGGCCCATTGAGCGTATCATAGTTACCTATATCCACAACTTTAGCATGCCCCAGCGCTATATATTCCTCAATAAATTTTGTATATTGTTGTAAGTACATAGGATTTCTATTGAATTTCTTCTCTAAAGTGAGAAATCTCTGGAGGGCTACCGAGAAGGAGTCCCCAATCTGTAATTCATCTTTATCCTTATTTAATGGTATGTCAACTTGAAATTTATTTTCATTAAGAGTCACTGACCTTTTAAAACATTCCTCAGCTTTGTGACATTCTTTTGACATTTTTATTACAGGTTGCGGAGGAGCCTCAGAAAGCCAAAATTGTTCCATTACATCCTCCAGCTTTTTCTGATCACAAATTGCAAAGTTCACTACTAAATTGTTGTCAACTGTGGAGTTCGAGTTAATAGCACCTCCAATAATGTAACCAAACAATGAATTCTGCAACATGAGGCCATTTTGGATTTTTATATGTCCATCCAGCAAAATATTAAAATATATATCTGCCCCAAAAAGTAATGATATCTCAGTCGGAACATTAAAATCAATATCAGCAAGTTGTACACCATCTGGAATGTTTATTTTAGCTATCTCAATTTCTTGCTGTGGCAGGTTTGATGTAATGGAATCCACAATATTACATTTGACATTTAATTGAGCATTGTTAAGAGGAGAATGCACTGTTACATCAACATATTTACTTACTTTATTATTTTTATTGCCAATACTAACAATGTTAGAATTTTGACATTTTGGCTTTAAGCCTAATTTTTGAATTAAACTTGCAGTTGCAAATGATGCTTGACTGCCAGTATCAAGGAGCGCTTTGACAACAACGTCACGTCCACGATAATCAAATAATTTTACCTGTATAGTAGGTAATAGAATATTCACAGAAGAGTTGCCTGAATGCATTGTAATTGCCGGCAGTTCTGGAATTTTATCCTTATGTAAAAGGGTATTATGATTTTCCTTGCAATTTTTGCATATAAAATTGAATTTACATTTGCCCGAGTGAGATCTCAGACACATAGTGCATAATTTGTGACCTTTAACAAACTCTATACGGTCATCTATAGCAGCTGTCTTAAAGCTTGGGCAACCATGTATAGCATGGCTAGCGGAGTCACAATAAGTGCAAGCAAAGTTCTTGTTTGTAGCAATATTGCTAACTTTATTAATAAAAGGCTTCTTGACTTCAGTAGTACTACTGTCTTCGAGCGCTATAGCGCGCTTTTCCAAAAACAAAATAAATTCTTCCATCGTTGGAAGTATATCTGAATTTCTGTCAAGTTGATAAGCCCTATTGGTATATGGATCCAATTTTTTGGACAAAATAGAAATAAGCAACATATCCCATTGATGGACAGGTTGATTTAAATTTTTTAATGCATACAATTGTTGCTGCACTCCTGAAACAAACGACCGTATAGTAGCCGCTGTGCCTTTTTGAATGGATGGTAATTCTAAAATATTATTGATATGATTACTGATAATCCGGGACTTGTTGTCAAATCGCTTCTTTAACAAATCAAGAGCTTCTTTATAGGATTCATTGACGATAGGCAAGTTGATAATCACAGATAAGGCTTCACCTGTCAAAAACTTTCTTAGGTAAAATAATCTTTGCACATCGGAGAGAACATTATTATTATGTATGACCGCATTGAACAAGTCTATAAACGGAGTGTACTGTGTAAAATCTTTCCCATCGAAGGTAGGTACATCAATGTTTGGTAACTTTGATGTTGCAATATTAGTACATTGTTTTTTCTCAACCGTGTTATAGTGCCTAAGTGCAGAATTTAATTTGGAAATTATATTAAAATATTTCTCTTCTAATGTTGACATATTTTCCGCATCAGTTTCATCTAGCGATAAAATATCTAACTGAATTTGTTCATATGCCTTAAATGTGTTTACCAACTTTTCTTTGCGGGCCTCAATCATTTCTGCATTAGCAGTTGTGAGATTGATTGGATCGTTGACATAATTCTCTATCCTAGTCACCATACCTTTCAATTGTCCTCGAGCGAGACGCAAACGCTTAAGCTCTTCCTTCTCCGACATTGTTGACGCGTATTTAGCACTGTTTGCCGTAACACGATATAGATAGACGTATGTACGCAACACCTTATAGCCGCACACAACACTTATGCCGTAGAAGATGTAACACTTATTAGCCGTAGGTACGAAACACTTGTGCCGCAAGCCCGTTACGAATAGTTAGCCGCGACGAACTATCCCACTGGACGGATACGGGACGTATTTATTCCTTTCGCAATGATTCTTGTCATGAAAATAGCTTCAAACGACGTAAAAGTCTACCGCTTGCAAATGTAAACAAACCGCAGTTGAGGTTAGGTAGCAAAACGTCAAGTCACCGTCACTTTGACAGAAGTGTAGAGGTGCCAACCTGACGACGGCTCTGACGTCACACGTACTTCCCGCCGATTCTTTTTCTTGAAACTAAAAATTGGAGGTAATCAAAGATGGATCTGATGCAACGATAGCTTGCAAAACCACACCAATTCGATGATTTTCTCCTTAATCGTATTGAAATCCTGTGGCAACTGTAGTGATCCTCGAGATTCTCGATGCCTTTTTGTTGGAAAATAGGTATCCAACGAAAAAATCCGCAGGCGACCGCGCAACCGTGCCGGTACGGCAGCCGAACTCCGCACAATATTACACCGCAAAACACGAATTTAACACCACAGCCCATCCACAGAGGGTGAAGGACCACAAAACTGCATGTTAAATAAAAATGCAGATTGAATTTTAAGGACTGTATTGTAAAATAGAAAAGTAACGTGCACACAGTTACAAGGCAGTCAGGAGAGAGCCAAAAAATGGTGTTGCCAGCATAAATAAAAGCGCTTGATATCGTTCAACAATATATCACTTAAGTGCTACGTTCAGAAATAACAACATCAATATTTATGTTAAATTAATTATTTAACAGACAAGACACGTGCTTCCTTCTAGTACCTTCTCTTTCTACGAACTAGATGAAACCCAAGAATATTATTTAAATCCATGATGAGACCATAACGTGGCCGCACATGAAACAGCAATAGTGTGACTTTTGCATACTAAAAGACAATTTATTTGGCAAGATGTCATCAACAATCCATAGGTTTGACATCTTGCCAAACACAAAAGCTGGCCACGGTGACCGAAACAAAAAATTATATTTCTGTCTTTTTTGTTTACATAAGTTTTCATAACTGACTATCTCACTCTCTCATTTATTGGCTCCATCTTCAGCGTATGTGAAAAGTTTTTAATCTAAGCTTAAATATGTTTAAATATTATGCTGTCACTGTCATTTGTATGAGCAGTGTGAAAGGCAGAACTATCACTAAATACATTTAAGCCTAAATACTTGTTGGTGCAAGCCGGGCTTAGTTTACAGTTAAAAAAACTGTCGCATGCTGTAGAAAAAATGGCAAAGCAAATTTAGATGAAACGCTAACCTTGTTCGTAGATTACTATATTTTATCAGTATGTATTACGTTTAACATGAACGACTCAGAAAGAGAAGTTGAGTTTTAGGGCCCGTTTCACCACTTTTGGATAAGTTCTTGTTAGCTTATATCGACATCTCATTTGAAATATTTTGTAAGAGGAATATGTCAAATGAGCCGTAGGATAAACTAACAAGAACTTATTCGGAAGTGGTGAAACAGGCCCTAAACGTTTCTTACTTTCTTTTAAAGCCCGACCAGAAATATAAAAAACCTCGCAATGTTGCTGAAAATCATTGAAACTAAAACTAACATTTGTACTTGGATCACTGACATTAAAGGTTATAGTCGATTGCAGTGCCCCCAAACCAGGTTTTTTATATTTCTGGTCAGGCTTCTAAACCATCGCCGTGATTTTTCCTGAACGTTATCGCTGCGATTCCGCCACACACGACCCTGATTGGTCTCACAAAAATCGCGGCGATAACGCGGTGCTGTCGTTATATCGTTCAGTCAACGCCTACGTTCAATAATAGCTTGTGTGATTTGGGTCGTAGTACATAGGTCTAACAAAACTAGCTGAAACTATTTTAAGGGGATGATCAGACCATCAAACTGAACAACTTTCACTATGGGACCAATATCGAAATCACGAATAAAAATCAGCTGTTCCATACAAACCTACTCGAATGTATGGGACAGCAGATTTTTTTTCGCGATTTTGCTTCCCGTTTCAGCTAATTTTGTCAGACCTTATATTGTAGACTAATTTTTCTCCGCCCCTTTGAAACATAACAAATGCATGAAAAAGCATAATATTTTTTATCGATGTTAGGCTCCATCGTAAAAGTTATTCAATTCGATGGTGTTTTGTTACACGTTACAGAAAGCGATAGATACATACCGCCGCTCTGTTCGATGCGCTTGCTGTCCTGCTG
The DNA here is from genome assembly GCA_963693445.1 of Agonopterix heracliana. Taxonomy (NCBI): domain Eukaryota; kingdom Metazoa; phylum Arthropoda; class Insecta; order Lepidoptera; family Depressariidae; genus Agonopterix; species Agonopterix heracliana. Next base: position 1,722,971 of record OY856307.1, read on the forward strand.
CGCCTTGCGCTGGTCGGCGAGGACGAACACCGCGTTCAATTGTTTCTGTTGCTCCTCGTTCAGCACGCTCGTCAGCGCGTGGTACATCGCCGGCTCGCTCGTCGACAGATCTGTGTGTCACGGACACTTACTGTAGTCTGACATCATAATTAGACGAAAATGGAAACGATACTGTGAACCACACATTGAAAACTTTTTCATCATCACTACATAGTATAAAACAAAGTCGCTTTCTCTGTCCCTATGTCCCTTTGTATGCTTAAATCTTTGAAACTACGCAACGGATTTTGATGCGGTTTTTTTTAATAGATAGAGTGATTCAAGAGGAAGGTTTATATGTGCATTGCATCCGTGCGAAGCCGGAGCGGGTCGCTAGTTTCATACAAATGGAAACAATTTAAATGAGTATAGCATGTGTCGTATCGCATGAGACAGAGATACCCCACTGCCTAAATTTTTCGCTACGCTTCCTACAAAGCGGTGGTGAGGTTAAAATCGGTGGGGGGTAGGTAGTGTCCATACTGTATGTAGTACTAGATACTCTTTCTCATACTGTGCTGTGAACTTGTCTATAGTCACTTGTAACATCAAATTTGGTCGTCTAATGATTCCCAGTTTAGCCAAGTTTGCTGGACTTTGTCTAATGATGGTTTATTACTATCGAGTATACGGGAGTTGTAATGTGCAATAATCATATTTGTTCACGTAGCAAAGGAACAACGAAATGACATTATTTTTTGCACGGAGATAGTTAAAAGGTCGAAGAGCAAATTTATCGTGATAAAATCCACGCGTATGACGCCGCGCTTATAAGCCGGTTTCTAACAATAGGAACGTACTTGATAGTGCATTCTTGAACTGTACGTATTCGTCGACGACGCACTCCTTCTCGTCGAGAGGCGTGGTGTAGCATTCAATGGCGGTGTCTTCCGGCTCGAAGTCGTCGTCATCCTGCGGGAACAAATAACATCTACGATAACAATAGTGTGCAAGTCTTACCGACGTACCTGCACAGTTCACAAATTTTAACGACGCGCGAAATTATATTGAACAATCAGGATGTGCCACGTTCGCGGGTCTCATATACCTTGCCAATATTTGCCAATACCTACAGATTTGACATAATACGAGTTAAGATGATTGATTTGATAAATTACTTCGGGTTTTGACGGGGACTTTGGTTTGCGCAAACTAAGATTGACGAGCGGACTAATTTTCCTGTTCGTACTGTACGGAATACCGACTACTCTCATTTCTCAAACAGTGAAGGAAACCATCGTGAGGAAACTTGCATACGCTAAAAGAAGAAATTCTGATGCGTATGTGAAGTCAGACGATCCGTATTGGGCAAGCGTGGAGTCTAGACAACAGTGGGTACGAATTGGTACCGACCTCTATCCAGAGTGGCGGGTGGACATGGACAGTGTGCCTGTCGCCACTTTTTATACTTGTAATTTAGTCATTAAAATATTTACATTTTCTCACGATGTTTTGCTACACCGAAAAAACAGTGGTGTTATAAAATCTTACGTAACTTGTTGCATTCTTGTTTACGTGTGTCTCAAGTAATATAAAACATTAGGAATATTGATATAGTCAGCGCCGGGGGCGTGACAAAGCATTTCATTGACATATAACAAGTATTGCGATGTCGTATTTTTTGAAACAATACTTTCTTAATGTTAGGTAATCGCTACATAGTATAAAACAAAGTTGCTTCCCGCTGTCTGTCTGTCCCTATGTATGCTTAGATCTTTTAAACTACGCAACGGATTTTGATGCGGTTTTTTTTAATAGATAGAGTGATTCAAGAGGAAGGTTTAAATGTGCATTGCATCCGTGCGAAGCCGGGGCGGGTCGCTAGTTAGTGATAAATGTAACTACACTCAGTGATCGTACTACAGGAGGGTACGTACATCGTCGCTTTCGTAATCTTCAATCTTGGCGGTCATGCTGATGCCCTGCACGGCGCTGTTCTTGACCGACAGCCGCGCCAGGTTCTCGAGGTATTCGTTGTTCATCTCATCTAGGTCATCTTCGTCACTCGACAGCACCTCTGCAATATACGTACATTTTAAACATCAATAACTAAAATGATCGGCCTGCAGTCGCTGATTTACCCGAAGCCGAAAGCAGGAAGTAGTCAATATCCATAGATTTTTTATGTCGACTATTGCAGGGGAACAAGGGGAGCATGTTATTTCTCTGTGGTCTCTACGGACACACCTCCGGCACTATGTACGTGTTCGCATTCAAGATGGCGTATGCACATGCGCACATTGTGCACGACTACGATTTGTATGAATAATTGTACTAAGTAGTATGTGTTTTGTTCTGTTCTCTCAATAAGAAATGCATACAACATATATAATCAATTTAAAAAACGAGGTCGCTACCTTATTGCTGTCCTTAACGACGTAACCATATTTTTGTACTATGTCTGGGCACAATTACTATCCTTCACCAAGAAGCTCAAATTGTATATCTCCAACTCCATCGCTATCTCATACGAGGCACGACGGCGGCAGCTTGGGCACTATCTATACACAGCACATACCTTCATCCTCGTCCTCGTCTTCCTCGTCGGACGCGTCGTCGTCGTCGGCCTCGGCGCGGGCCTCGTACGCGCGCTTCAGCCCGTCGAACAGCACGAGGCAAGACGGCAGCAGCTTGGGCACTATCTCCTCAAGGCTCGGCCGGTTCGGGCCCATCTCCAGTATCGTGCAGATGCCCAGTACGCACAGTTTTCTATCGTGGAGACTGCAACAAATGTTTGTTTCTATTTAGAACTAGATTTTGCGTGAGAGGTCGTCCGCACCGGCATCCTTCATCGTAGCAGGATAAAATAAATACTAGTTTGTGTGATGCTCGAACAAATAAACAGACAGACAAAAAATAAAATAATCAGTGATATGGAGTTCAGACCTGGTCCAGAACACCTAAAAACTGTATCGTAATATTTTTTTGTAAATATCTTCAATCAGAAAAACTTTTTTTTTATGTTTATAATAGTGTAAATGTTTAATTGTAAATCTTAATTCAAAGGTCCCACCACTGTAACTCCTATAAACCGAAACGAACAGCGGCGACCACTCACAACACAAGACGATGAAGTCCAACGAGCCCGGGGCATGACTCTTATCCGTCGTGGACCCCCAACTATTTTATATTTATCATAGACGAGCTTTTACCCGCGACTTCGTACGCACCACCGGTACCCGTCATCGTGGCGAGATGTAGTGATGCTCGAAAACAGATAAAAGGATAAAAATCCTTAAATCTATGATTTGTAGTGAGGGACACCTAAAACTATAATATCGTAACTTTTTTAAATATCTTTAATGTACAGACTCACTTCTGCTACAGTTATACGATACTAGAGTTTTCCCGCAATTTCGTTCTCATGTGTTCCCGTCATTGTAGCGAGATAAACGATATACAAGATTTTAAGTCTAATCATAAGCTTTCAAATGCTAAAAGTTTCCTCAAAATTGGTCCAGTAGTTAACATTAACTGTTTTATAATAATGAAGATAAAATATAACTATCATTTAGAAGATGTTTATAAGTTGGGATCATCCGAGCGATCTGCTTATGATAATAAAAGACATGAAGATTGTATTCACCCCATAAAGCAGTCGGTGTCGTGTATCCACTGCTTGATGAAGTGTTGCGTGATGGAGGCGTTGGGCACCGACTCCTGCAGCTTGTCCAGGATCGTGAACAGGAGGTGCGGGTTGCAGTACAGGATCGCGATCAGCACCTGCCGCCACGGAATAGGTAAGGTAAGTACATAGTTCTACCAGGCCGCAGTCACTCGGACACCATGTTAGCCGAGGAAGACGATTTTATCAAAGACGAGCATTTTTCTCGCGACTTCGACATAAATTGTTTCTGCGGTTTCGAACCCGGACTCTGATTGAGTGTCCAGACCTCTCCACAACGCGCTACCGACACTATAAAGACATGCTACATATTAGCATATAAAAGAAATAAAGACTAACCTGTAGCAGCATAGTCCTAAGCTCCGAAGTCTTAACTTTCCTAGTGAGCCTGTTCAACACCAGCTCCACGAACGAGGGCAGGCAGTTGTCTATCTTGCCGGAGCACTGCAGCACCATCACCTCCAGCAGCTTGGCCGCGTATATCTCGGACTCGTCCTCAGCGTCAGAGTTCAGCACCTGCGTACACAATATTGTACGTGTTCAGAACCACGTGCCAGACATCAGGAAAGGTGGACCGATTAGTTGGATGCTTATTGCAATTTATGGAGGGATATCGCATTGAATAGAGATGTGAAAGAGTTTAGGGGAAACCTTTGCCTAGCAGTTTGATAAAACAGGTAAAAAAAAAGAACTATGTCCGTAAAAGATGATCTATTGTATCTGCATAAAATAACATACAAATAATCTTTATTGGCACGCCAAAAACATAATATAGCATAGCAATAGCATTACAGTAAGCAGGTCTTCTTTAAAGAAATACTCTTTTTATAATTTAGTTCGATATATGTTGTTGCTAAAAAAAACTAAAATTTAAAGGAATCTTGGCATAAAAACAGTTCAACATCTACAGGGTGTAACAGAAATATTTAAAGGGGAGGTCAAACTGAACAACTTTCAAGGGGTAGAAAACCTGAAACCGCGATAATAAAAATCTGCTGTTTCATAAATTCGAATAGAGTAGGTACCTATTTAATATTTTTTTGTATCGAACAGCAGATTTTTATTCATTGTTTTCAGATTTACCATATAGTTTAGTAACGTGGGCGATTTAGTCTCGAAATCAGGCCTACCATACGTTGATTGTTCTTTACTACTTGCACTTTAGACGCGTCTTTTGTAATCACTAGAAGCGCTGTACGAAATTCAATACAAAAATGTAAGTAAAACTATAGTAGTACACTACAATGTAAACACATAGGCATGCTGTATTCAGAGAGATTCGCGTATTTACTAGGCCATAAATATCGCGGGATAATCGAAGAAATATCGTGCAAGGTCGTCTAACAACTCGCCGATTCGGTGTGGATGGCATTGTCGGCGACATGAACCGAGCGTGCTACCCGACCCGACGACATGTCGGCGACTTTGGTGTGTAGACCTTTAGCGCGATATGTTTGATAATTACAAAAGCTCGCGGGACAAGATTAAGGGTGCCGCGAGAGATCGCCCTAAGGGTGCCTGTCCTCTGATGCGGAGCTAACTGGCGGAGCGGAGAAACTGAGTTTTATTAACCAATAAGATTGCATAAAAACTCAGCTCCGAGATTTCATGCAATCTTATTGGTTGATAAAACTCAGTTTCTCCGCCATTTGTACCCTTACGTTCATCTTTATTCTGTTTTTTTTTTTGCTGTATTTTTTTTGGTGTGCAAATAAAGAATATTTATGTTATGTTATGTTATGTTTCTCCGCTCCGCCAGTTAGCTCCGCATCAGTGGACAGGCACCCTTAGGGCGATCTCTCGCTATACCATACGATAGCGTATGCGAAACGAGTATACTGAATACATGGCGTAATTTTTAAATATGAATTAAAATAAATGAAAATTCACAAAAATACAAAGACCATTAAAATTTAAATATAATCCAAACACTTCACTCTTTGAAACCATGATAGTATTCCAAAAAGAATATTATAATCATGATTTGTATTATATTTATGACTCAATAACGAGTCTAAACATACATTATCTAATCGCAAAGTCGCGGAATGTTTTCCATCTATAAAGCGCGTCTACTGCTAGTATAGACATCATTGTATCCGATCTAAAGCCATCCTTTCGTTATTGTCTAAAAAGATAACACAACTATAGCAGAGTAAATAACACAATCGATTTGCAATTTGCGTGTAACAGTCGGTAATGGTATTGATCAAACAATCACTTAGCCGTTCACAAGGCGTAACAAAACAAAGTATTTTTATAGCCCTAGATATAGAACAGACAAGGTTATATTACTGTTCACTGAAGTTCAAGCTTCGGAACCGTTCAGATTTTGTTATTTTGTAAACTTAGAGAATTTTCAGAAGGCTGAATGCTTTTTAGAGGGCTGAATCGAAAACCATTTCGAGATAATGGTCTCAATAACAATATTTTCTATGTCAGAGATTTTAAAATGAAAGGATAAAGATATTTTAAATAAAATAACGTCGTTATTCGGTCCGACTAGTGACGTCACCGTTTCACGTTGGTACAGGTCCAACTCCTTGGTAAACTTAAAATAACTGGACAGAAAAGAAGTACCTATATTCACAATGTCAGAATTTGACATTTGATGTTGCCGTTTCTGTTTCCAGCATAGAGATACAAAGAGAAGGCAAATGATTTTTTTAAAATTAATTTAGTTTTTTCCATGGAGTTTGAATGATTTCCTCGCGACAACTTTTATCACTTTACTTTAACATAATATACTATTTACAAATCTTTTTGCTGCTAACCGTACGACTCCAAGAACACATATTAACGCTACTGCTTGATTAATATATCGAGCTAAGGTCCCGTAATGTCCCGTATGTAGTCCCGTAATATGACAAACCAGATGATTTGCAAAACAGATGATTTGATTTCGCATCAGCATGTGAAGTTGACGGCAAGTGTCGGGATCACTGGCCAGCAGGAATTGGTATTGTCTACACCTGGAGGGCAGACTGCCTAACAAGCGGTGAAACATGAAAATACTCCTTGGAAGTCGGTAATGTACGTCCTTCTTTCCGTCGTTGTTACCGACGTCAAATTTGTCCCTTTCTAATCCAACGACAAACGTAAAGTCGGAAACATCGACAACTCGTACTTGTCCGTACGAAAGAAGGACCAACATTACCGACCGACGTGGTCAATTTTCTTGATTCAATGCTTGTAAGGAGGATTGGCATCCATTGGTTCTAAATCCATGCTGGTCAGTTCGTTGCATAAGCATGAAGCAATTAGAAAAAAAATTGTAAAGGGATTGCATCCAGACCAATAATAAAAAAAACAGTCGCTAAAGCATTTAGTTATCGGAACGATAGCATAAAATAACGTGATGAAAAAACATTACTTCAAATCAGAGAACGACATTATTTTTTAATTCAGTTATTATGATAAAAATAAACGATATTTACCGCTTTCGCCATGTTAAACATAGCCAATATGTGGTTCTCGTTGGAGAGGAACGCGTTGGTGTCCACGGTGACGTAGTTGTGGAGCACCGGCATCATGTCTATGAAGTAGTCGAAGCTCTCCTTCTCGAACACCTGGTACAGCAGCTCCAGCACCTTCCACATGTCCTCTGATATCGTCTTCTCCGTCAAATTACATAGAAGAGTCATTGCTTCTTCGTAATATTCTGGAGGATAAGTTATGTCATTAGAAAGAAGGTTATGAACAGAACGCCTAAGGGTTGAACCTCATTTAATAGCACCGCATCGCATTTTTCCGTCGCTCCATCCCTTAGTCATCCGTCTCGTCAGCCGTGCTATCGCGCGCGATCGCGTTCCGTCTATCTTATATGCTCTAGCAAATGACGTTCTCGAGTGACAGAAAAGGATGGAGCGATGGAAAAATGCGATGCGGTGATGTGATGTAGTTCAGCCCTAATAGTAAATAAAGACACTTCTAAAGAAAGTGCACTGATGTTGATAAAAACATGAAACTCGTAAGGCACCTTGAGACCGACAGCTGTGAGCGCAAGGCTAGAGTTTTGTTGTGACTGACAAATGCTGAAGATACTCACCGATAATATTGTGATGCAATATATGTCCGACGACACGCAAGACCGTCTTCTCAAGCTGCGCCATGATCTCAGGGCTGTCCTCCATCACATTCAGTACAGTCTCCATCGTATTCAGCAGGCCCATAGCCATGATAGCTTTCTCATCGGTCCCCGAATCAGTCTCTATTACTTTACTAAACGTCGTCGCCAAATGGTCAGTAATCTCGAAGGCCATCGGCATCAACTGTTCCGTGTACAACGGTACAATCTTTTGTAGAACATTAGCTATATTATCATTCTCGGTTTCTCGGATTACTTTGAGTAATTCCGTCGTGACGGCTTTTACTTGTGGCTCTAAATATTTGTGTACTTTCTCCTGTGACGTTATCAGCATCTGAAGGGCTATAGCTGCTTCGACTTTCACCGGGAGTTCTGTGTCGTTTAGCAGAGCGTTCACCGTCAGACGAACGGCTTCGACTAGCAGGGGCTCGCTCTTGAAACGTACATTGGCAAAGCACTGGAGTACCCAGCAAGCTCTAGCGCGCATGTATCCTAGCGGACTGTGGAATTCCGGGAACACGTACTGACTGAGCAAAGAGTCTATTTCTTCCTTGTAGAATTTCTTCTTGATAAGGATGTCGTTAAGGTTGCCGACCATGTGTAGGGCGCCGTCACGTTGCCTGGGACCGTATTCTCCGTTCTGACTGGTCAGTACTTGCATGCAAAGTTGCATGGTGCGTTCTAACATGTCCTTCCTCTTTTTACAACAAGAGATGAGGAGTGTTTCTGCTGCTGTCACTGGTGAGACAAAGTCTTCGAATATGTCTGCAAGAATTTAGATACGTTAGTAAGAAATTACAACAGGACAAGTTTAGGAATTATATGAAAGTTACCTATTACTGTCACGTTGATCATAGGTTTATCTAGAAAAGACAAATCTGATGGCAAAGGGTGTTTTGATTTTGCATTTATTACGAAAATACCATCAAATTTTCCTACTACTCGGCACGTCCAAGGTAGATTTTAGAGGACCCACATGAGGACATACAGATAGACGCACGCATGTGAACCAGATGACGCCATCTTAATTCTGAAGTAGTGATATCCAATTCAAGTATCGTAAGATCTTTCTGCCCGAGGTATTTCCAATTCAAATTTCTTGTTATATCTATAGTCCTGTCCTAGAAATAATGTAGCAGCTACTTACCAAACTTAGTACGTATGTACTCATGAGGGTCAGTGTTCCACAGCTCCTCGTCGGACTCCGAGTACGACATGAGAGGGAACAGCACGTCCTGTATGATGGCGAACATGTGCGGCTTCAGCAGTTTCCACGAGTGCGCGTGGCTCACGCTGAGGGAAACGGCACAGTGTAAGAAAGAGTACTATGTATCTGAATCTCAATAAACATTAATTGTTATTCAGTTTGAAGGGACGTATCTACTCTGATAGTCCCTCCCTGAGGTGGGACTTACCGGGGTTTGATATTTATCGCTTCATTTTATGTACAACAAACATTTATTGATAGTGAACAGTTTATCCATTGGCAACACCAGAGATTGTCAATATCATTTCCTTACCTTAAATGTGACAGATTTTGTTCCTATTTAATACTGCCATCTATAGATTTTTCGTTTTACTAATCTTGGAAAGAGCTTCATTAGGAAGCGGGGAATATAGAACAAAAACCACCGACTCGCTAGATAACAGAACTTACCATTGGTCAATGTAGCTGATAGTCTGCTGCAGCACCCTCGGAGAAACGTACATCTTATTTCTGTACTGGTCCAGGACCCTCAGCAGCACCTCGAGAATGCCGCCGGTGAAGGTGGTCAGGTACCACTCTGCGAACTGAACGTACTCCTCGCGGGCATTCACGGGGCTCCCATACCTGGTGATAGTCGACAAAGTTCTATATCTACGTAAACTAAGCAATGGTGGATGTAAAAAAAATATTTAAAAAAGGAGAAAGGGTGCAGTACAAGAAAAGAAAACGATAAAAAGGATATATATGGCATAGTCTGGAGGCAGGCGTCCCGATCGTCGTTCCGTACCCAAAGGGTGAAAACGGGACTCTATTACTGAGCCTACGTTATTTAAGGATGTAACTTTTGAACCGTAATAGCTAGACAGTTCAGTTCATTTTCACAGAATATGCGTTATTACGGCGGATTTGGCAGGCAGGTAGTACCTGCCTTTTGATGATGTCAGCTGTATCAATATTATGATCCATACGCTTAGCCTAGCAAAAAATCTTATTTTTATAAATAGTAATAGTAAATTATAATAATTATTATTTTTGCATTAATTAATTACTGTATGAACTAGGGACCTTCGAAAATTACCAATTTTACCGCCCGTTTACAGACATCGAGCAAACAAACTTGATGAATATAAACAAAAAAAGCAAAACATACAGACATAGCCAGTCTTTTTCATATTATTCTTGAAAGAATTATTAAAATCGGTTTAGTTTTGGAGGAGGAAACAGGGGAATAGGAAATGCTGTTTTCGTCGATTTTATGTAGATAAAATTGGTCCAAGCTGCAGTTGTCTCTTTCGCACTCTAGTCGGTGGAGTGTATGGGTGGGGCGTATCGGACAAATATGTATACAGTCGGAAAAGTGACCTATTCTTCAAATTAGCATTTCAGCCCGCCTATTAACAAATAATAAAAATGACAAAAAGTTAAAAATGAAGAATCATACAAGGAACTAGTTTTTATCAACCTTTTTTCTTCTCGCTCTATCGTTTATAGAGCACATAACATAACAACAAATAATAAAAACCAGCCAAGTGTGAGTCAGTCTCGTTCTAAAGGTCCCGGAGAAAACCAAATGTTTTCTAGGTTTATACCTGTTGTGTGGTGGTGTGGTACGGAGCTTAACGGAACCCTTGGTGCGCGAGTAGCCCGACTCCCACTTGACCGGTTTTATTTCAAAATCGCGTCGCACTATAAACTAAATGTTGGATTCGGGACACAATAATTTTACAATCTTTATGTCTTCATTTCTATAGGACATAATGTGGGCGTCCACGCAAAAAGGGTCCAGTTGTCGGGTTTTGAGGTTAGATTCGATATCTAGATCAGTCACATGATCACGTGGAACAATAAAAAGCTGGGTTAAAATGCCGACAACTGGACTCTTTTTGCATTGGCATATGTTACTTATTAAATGTCGTTCGTCTTGTTATGTCATATCAATCCTAATATTTAAGTCTCATCGTGCCACCTGCCACGCGATATTGCGTGGCATGTTCCAACAATTTTCAAATCCTTTTAATACTTTCAAAATGCTAAAGTAAATCTTACAAGGTAGTATACACCAGTAGTTTTTAATTAGTAACGAAACTTTAAGGGTGAATACAGACCGTGGATCTGAACAACTTTCCCTGAGGAACATGGGTCGAAAAACGAGAAAATTGTTTGTCCTCCTATACAAAAGTGCGGAGGCCGATCGATTTTCTATAGGTCCAAAAAAAAAGTTTTCGTTCTTCGACCCATGTTCCTTAGGGAAAGTTGTTCATATTCACGGTCTAAATACATCCTTAAAGTTTCGTTACTAATTAAAAATTAGTGGTGTATAGCAAGATTTCCTGGAATTGAGTTTATACAGGGTATAAAATAAACTTAAATGCGTTACCTACTTTAAGGAGGTTCTTCAAACGATCAAACTGAACAACTTTCAGTATGAAGACAAAGAAATCGCGAAAAACAATTTACTGTTTTATATACAGGATGTTAGGATCAACAGATACACAACTTTAAGGGGTGATTGTATTGTACCCATGATACTGAACAACTTTCCATAAGAAACGTATTGGAAATTCTACACGCCGCGGCCAGCTTATGTTGGTTTCGTAAAGCTTGATTTGTAGCCGTGTGTACTACAATTTTTGATGTGAACATTGGTCCTTCATTTAATAAAGTCAATATCAGGTTGATTGACTTCTTCGTTTTTAATACTGACCAAACAATATGTCCAGTCATTCATTCTTGCGTTGCTAAGATATAAAATATAAAGCCCTTATGACATACAACAACCAACCAATCAACCATTATCATTATATATTAAAGCCGTGAAGTTGACCTTGCATGAAACGACTTATAAATTGAGAAATCTAATAAAAGTTCAGATCAAACACGACCGGGACCTATACTTAGCTGTTCGACAAAACACCTCACTTGAACTTGTTCATTTGACGACTGACAGCAAGCGTAATTTTTTAACAGTCGCACTTCGATCAACAATATCCAACTAGATAACGCGTCAGCGCTCAAAACATGTCCCGGCAAATAACGCCTCACTATTGGAGTGAGGTCTTATTTTGAATTAGTTGCGTTCGAACAAAGCCAACGTAAGCACGTCTCGCAATGCCGCAGTGTTCCTTTTTTAAATTACTAGGAATTATGGTTGCTTTGAGGTCGAAATTATAATGTATTCGGACTGTTTTCTCGGTTCGTTAACAAAAAATGTTGTATATTCACGAGGACAGAATTTCTCTTTGATTTTGTATGCGACCCGTTATCTAGTTGTATATTGTTGATCGAAGCAGTCGCATATCTAACAATAATAAAACGAGCAACATTTGTTTTTATATAAGCCAGGAAGCATGCATACTTCAGCCTACTGCAATATCAACATGTGGGAAGTAAATGTTTTTTCTATCAAGATTAACTTGGAAGACGCCGGGAAAAGAACGACCGCCTAGGTACTCTAACAATAATACGCGTAAAATGCTCGTTTTCTTTTTTCCCCTGCTGCGAATTATTCAAGATAGCGATAGGTTGGTTCTTAACATTTAATCGTCAATTCCAGACAATAAATTGAGATTATGATCAAGAAAATCACGATACGATGATCAAGTTATACAATACTCCTACTGCCCCTTTAGTTTTGTTTCTCTAATCGCAAGCGTCTCTGCTTTTATATATATATATATATATATATATATACTTTCCCTCTCTGAAAAGCAATTAAAAATGTATCTTTTCCATACTAGGGGCTGGTTGAGGTATAAATACGATACTAAATACAAGAGTGTCCGCAATATCGCGGAAGAGTAAAAGTAGCGTGTGCAAGTGACACGTCATTAATATTGACAGTTTAATGGAGCTTGCATCACCAGCACAACCGAACCACAAGCATTGTAAATGTGCGGCTAGCTTGCACACTTACATAACTGTAATACATTACATGAAACATTGTCAGAGTGGATGATATTACATAGTGCTACATAAAGAATAGCCACTCCCGTCTTTCCGACTTCAGATAACGCACTTTCTGGGGAGAATTTGGAAGAGCCGAGCAAGAAGCGCATACAGCAGGCGCTCTATGTATAAGCAAGCAAGCTATAGAGCGCGCGCAACTGTCACGGCCCTTAGCACCGAGCGAAAGCAAATATTGTCTAATTTCTTAGCGTTACGGTGGTGTAAAAATTTATTTAATATTTAAATAGATGATTGCGTATTGCTCTTGCGTTTAGGTGTTAGGCGCGTATACTGGAAAGGGATATATGACAATAATGTATGAGAAATCGTACCTTTGACCTTTGTTTGACTTAGTTGCAAGATTTTGTATGCAATTTCAACTAAGTCTATGGAGGTGCTACTTGGGAATGTTCCTCCATTGAAAAGGGAAGATCTTTCACCAGGCTTAGTGTGAAGCCTGGGGACCGGCCGTGGTCCAAGAGTTCTTAGTTGGACCTTGTATATATATTGAATCTCTGATTATTTCTCTTGCGCGATTTATGTCTCGCATTCGATTGTGAACCTAATTTGTAGTAGGTTACGAGTTACATATTTAAGGTGAACGTTGTCTTTGTATGGGGCATATTTCCGAGAGCGACGGTATCGCCATCTGTTAGTTCTTTTGCTACAACTTGTGGGTTTTGACATCTATGGCAAGTCCCCACAAGTCAAACAAAAATATCACATACGCAGAAAGGGACAAACAACATAGATTTGCTGCGTTCCATCAGTGTGTAGGAGTGCCAGTTCACTTCTGGGTAAGCTCGCTATATCTTCGACCCCATTTTTGTCCTGAGAACTAGATAGAGGTCAAGAGCAAACCCATCATTAATAATAATAAAAAAACATAACCCTCCTTCTGTCGCAGTCGGGTAAAAAAAGACTTTCTCTCGCTCATTCTGTGTAATTAGCGCATAAGCCTGTCTCGTTTTCGCGACTATTATTATTTTAATGCCCGTTCTAGTTATTCTCTTTCCACGCTTTAGAATCATAAGATTATACTTAAAAACGGATACATATTTTATCTCGCTACGATAATAGGAGCCGGTGCGGACTAAGTCGCGGGCAAAAGCTGGGAATCAGCAAATTAAAACAGCATTGCTATCTCATTCTATTAATAATGCTATCGTCACGAAACATATTCCGCGGGGGGGAAGAGGGTGGCGGCCGACACTCGAACGCTATTGGCTGATTAGTCGCATTTTACGTCATCAACCTGCGTGAACATCCCTGCCGCTTTCCCCCAGCGCTCATGCTTCTGACGTGACATGTAACTTTTTTTGTCTTTCTGCTTTATAACCTTCGATCAAAATAATAACAATGTTTTAAAAAAGTTTTCGCTAATAAAACAATCTGTTATCCGTTTTTTGTTTGTTTTTAGAATAGTTTCACTCAAAGGCCTCTGTGCTTGTAGATTAGGAGTGTCTGTCTTTTCAGTCTTATACGGGGTCCTTATTAATTTGCAGACGTTTTTATGGAGATGATCAGACCACAAAACTGAATTACCTTCTCTATGGGACCAAAGAGAAAATCGCGAAAAAGAAATAAAAATTGACAGCATATTAAATTGAACCCTGTAAATATTTAGTTAAATATGGTAATGGTTTTTTAAGGGGATGATCAGACAGTCAAACTGAACAACTTTCTCTATGGGACTAACATCAAAATTGCAAAAAAAAAATCTGCTGCCCCATACATTAGGTTGGGGTCGAGTAGGTTTGCAATATTGTATGGAACAGCAGATTTTTTTTCGCGATCTCGATGTTAGTCCCAAAAGAAAGTGATTCAGTTTAATGGTCTGACTATCCCCTATAATACTATCAACAAATTAAGTTGGAAGTAGAAGCAAAGTATATTGTAGGTGACCTGTTTTTAGCAATCTTTGCAAAGGTACATACATGAGGAATATTCTCACCTTTCAAACAATCGGTAGAGGGTGTGTACTGCCCACTTCTTGCACTTCCACCACGGCAGCTCCATGCGTTCGTCCTCGTCGACCTGGAGGGTGTGCTCCGGGATCGGCTGCTCCATTACTAAACGGAGGACCTCCATCCATTTCGTAAAGATTTCCTTGGATATCAAGTCTAGTGGTAGGATATACTGAAACAAGAGACATTGCTTAATGATTGATGTCGCGTACGATTAATTCATCATCAGCTTTCTATCTATCATTGTCGACTGATGTTGCGGCTTTGGAGCCCAAGGCGCGCCACAGACATCTATCCTAGTCCACTCGCTCCCTCTACCTTTCTCATGTTGTTAGAATCTAAGTCAACTATGCAGGGTGTAACATTAAATATTACACATTTCTTAGAAGTTTCATCTAACCATCAAACTGAACAACTCTCAATATGGAGCCAACATCAAAATCGAGGAAAAAATATCTGGTGTTCCATTTATCGGGATGGTCAATCATTACTACAACCAATGTTTTTAAGCATGCAGGGCCCTGTTTAATAAACGCGACAACTGTATATTACAATTCAGAGTAAATTGCTGGTTACTAATGACGCTAAACTTGCAGTGCTTCATGTGCTCAGCAATGTACTCTGAATTGTCATTGTCAATTGTCACGTTTATTAAACAAGGCCCAGTCTTAGTCAGTAACATTTCTATCGGGTAGCCTTTATCCCATAAAAACACTGCATATGCAACCTTATATTCTGCAAGAAATGGGATGGTACATCTAAGCTGAAACCATTTTGCTGGACAATGTTTTGCGTCACTAAACTGGGTCTAATTCAAAACAGAATTGCGTGGGTTACTACAGTATTCAGATCTGCATGCCCCAATCACATTCAATACTCTAATAACAATTAATACAAGGTTATGTGCATATAATTGTTTTGTACCAAAATGCAAAATAATTTCACTGTTGTGCTGCCGTGCTTATCAAGTATATTTTTCGAAAATAAAATCGACTCAACCAAATGTATGGAAAAGCAGTTCTTTTGTTTTTTTAGCGATTTTACTCACATAGTGAAAGTTATTCAGTTAGATGGTTTGAAGTACTGTTTCTTGTAATCTTTTAAACATTTCATTCAAATAATTCATAATATTTATTGCATAATCATATGGTACATAGGTCTTAAATGCTATTTAGACTCACAAATGATACCCTATTAGGGCACAGCAAATTTAAGAAATAGGTTTTTTTTTTTCTTTATTTCATTGTATACCTTGTATTTATTAATGTCTACCTGTGGTGATCCTTGGGGGAGGCCTATGCCCAGCAGTGAACATCTATCAGCTGAGATGAGGAGGGTGATTTTTAAGTGTGTGTAACTTAATAAGATACTCACCTTAATTAGGCCGAAAAAGCATTTGAGTATTTGTTTCTGTATAAGAACGGACTCGACGGACTGATCGGCCTGGAGATTCACGATCAGGTTGTACATCATCGGCAGCAGCATGTTCATGGCTTCGATCAGCGGCACCCTCTTCTCCGCCTGATGGTACTCGTAGTTCTTTATCAGCTGGTACAAGCACAGCAGCGCCCCCATCCAGCTGTTAGCTTCAGGGTTTTGCAGATAAATATGTACTTTATCCACAATTTGGGTCCAGCGTGTCGGGAAATCATGCTTTATGATAGTTTTGAGACACACGCAGAGCTGCACTCTGATTATGTCGGGGGCCTGGACGATAGCTTCTACGATGATGTCACGGATCATGGCACGGTCCTGCTCGTGGATGCTGAAGGGTATAGGTTCGCCTTCTTCCGCCTCTTTCTCCTGCCATCCTGATGTTACAAGGTTCTTGAGGTACACAACTCCAGCTTGACGTACTGGTATGGTCACCTCATTTAGCATAACAACTTGGAGCAGGGATGGGGCGAAACCAATTATTTTGTGTATCTGAAATTTTGATATAAATAAATATCTTGGCCATTGTCATTGATTATCTAGTCCCATTTAAAGTACTGCTATCTAGTCCACACTTGTATAACAATATAGACACACAAACATCCATCACTTTTATACACAAACATTCTGGGTTTTGAACCCGTGACCCTCAGATCAACAGGTAGATTTACTACTAAATGAGCTATCGGGCCGATATGTATTTTAGGACTTCATTACTCCAACCCAGTGGTTAGGACTTTTATGAGATATATTTAAATGTTGTTTCATGTTTTTGAATGAATTGAGAGGATATAATTATGATGAAATTAGTGTCATATTACAAGACAATTGTTAAATTTGAATTGTGGATGGCTGCATGAAGAGAGGACTACCAACTAAGAGATGGGTGGATTGTGTGAAAGATGACATGTGTAGAAAAGGAGTGAATGCTGAAATGACGGTTCAAATATATGAATGGAGGAAGACTATATATTGCGCTCTACATTGCACTGACCCCAAGTAATGGGATAAGAGCAGGAGGAAGAATATGGAGAATGCCAATGACCTCTTTCTTTTCGTTCGTTCTTAAAAAAAAGAAAAAATCGTTTGAGCTGGTTTTTGTATGTATATCAATCAACATTTTTAAGTTACCAGGTTAAAATTGTGTCAAAT
This sequence comes from Agonopterix heracliana, assembly GCA_963693445.1. Lineage (NCBI taxonomy): Eukaryota > Metazoa > Arthropoda > Insecta > Lepidoptera > Depressariidae > Agonopterix > Agonopterix heracliana. The sequence goes on from OY856307.1 coordinate 1,740,427, forward strand.
GCTGATAGTTTACTCTTTTACCCACACAAATAGGATATCTTATCCCTTAATCACCTCATTAGATAGCTTTACCATTGACATTCTTATAGGTTTATTTGTACTAATCTCTTGTATAGGAAAAATTGGTCTTTGTTGCCATAATATACAATGTCCAGAAGGCTGCAATTTAAAACCTGGCCTTTGTTACAGCAATGACCATTCTACATAACTTATAGGGCTAAATACCTACAACAGTACCATTTCTGCATTACATTGAATCTAACAGTTTACAAAATAAAGAGTCGATGTGTCAAGATAGTGTAGGTAGTGTTCAAAAATGACACAATAGGCCAATCCTACACTAAATTAGGTGTCTCAGGCTCTTGGCAACTATGAAACGGCCGCATATAATCTAAAGCAATAAAGAACGTACTGGAATTACGACCACGATCACGGCAAATCTCTAAGTCTAGGCATATCGTCCAAGTTTGGTTATACCATCCCATCGTGCCATTTATCTTGGTATAAGCAAGTGTAACATTCATTCGCGGGATAAAAATAGATTCCAGAGCAACGTTCAGGATTAAAGCTTAATAAAAACAAATAATTCTTGAAGAATGCGAAAACATGCTCCAGAAAACCAGCGCGGCGTGTTAATACTTAGCCTAATTCAAAAGTTAGTCTCGACGTATGGACTTGGCAAGATTTTGACGGGTATTACGATTTGGTCGTGTAATAAAATTGTCGAGCATGTGGACAATGATAGATGGATGGAGTCACCTGGGAGAGCTGCTCCTCGGCCTGCTGCCTTTGGTTGGGATCGATGGTAGCGCGCAAAATTTCGGTCAGCTTTCTTGTGTCCATTTTTCAGTAGTTAACATTAAATTTATCAAACAAAAATTTTTTCTACGGGGGCATGAGCCGCCGCCGGGCGTGGAAGTAAAAAAGACAGATTGTCTGTGGTTCTTTCCTTGGTCACGTGATCGCTGATTGACGTAGGTAAAGATTGGTGACTCGTTTACTCACTCACTTGAATAATCAATACTGCGATGACATAATTCTTTGCCAAAAAAAAGATGAATGTATTTTTACGGGACGAATAAAGTCCGAAAAGCAAAATTTTTCAATGATTGTAAGTAATACAGCTAACACTTCTCTCGTTTTTCTTGTTATTTTATCAGTATGAAACTGACTCATTTGAATTGGTTCTAGTCCATCGCTGTCTATGTCTTATGTTGACGCACCTCTATAAAAAGAAAAAAAACCTGTCAAAGTCGAAATTCATTTTGCGAATAATTTACTTTGCCTATTTTATGAAAAATTCTAATGAAAATGAATATTTTGAAGACACCATAGGCATTGATTTTAAAATTTGCTACTCGTCCCTCCGTTGTAAATAGTCGAGAGGTAAATTTATAAATATAACCTACCTAACCTATTCTAACTTTTGCATAACAGAATTCAATAGTAGTTTCATAATCTTTGTAAGAGTGTTAAAAAAATGGCAACAGTTCTATAAACAACTTTTCTATAAAACCAGTGTCTAGCCCAGTACCTTTTGTGGCCAGTTATGACTATAGCTACTACTATTTAGTCAGGATTTAGTAATGTCTAAATTGTTACACCGGGCAGGCCTACTGCGGCTCACCTCACCATAGATAGAGTGTGAGTTCAAGCATAGGATACTACAAACCCTAAACTAAGATAGTCAGACAGGTAGACATAGTCAAAATGGGTGCATCTGCCTGTGATAAAGTGTAAATTGACATAGAAAGTAATTATCGAGCACCTTCATGCTTCGGCAGACACGTTAAGCAGTAGACTGCAGTTGATCCTGAAAAGAAAGCTTCTTGGTGTCTCACAAAAACCCTGACTCCAAGTTGACCACTAAATTGACCACATCTAACTAATAGAGTGCCTGCTGCAGCAATATGCACTCTCAGCTAGCCACATGTTGTGGGGCCCACACAACAGGAAACAGCTTTAGTGCCACTCCTGCAGTATGAGGTGACCTTTAACACATTCACTGCCACCGTCAACTCTAGTGGTTTCTTTATTTTTTATCGGATGCCCCCGACACATATAGTGAAACAATGGGTAACACCTAAAATACTCCCAGTGCCTCTCGACCACTCTGCGTGCCCATTTTTTATTGGAAATACAAGTATATTCCTATTAGCACTTCATGGTTTGTCCCACAAAAGACACTCTAACATACTAACTCGTTGGTACTGAGTGGAATAAACCGGACAATCCTGCGTGTCGAGAGGCACCCAGCGTAAGAATTATACAGGGTGGATTTTTGAGACGGGGCAGTAAGGGCAAGTACCTTAACCGTTGTAGCTACAGCGAAACGTTCTTAGGAGACTATCCTTAACTTTTTGAAAAATTTCGAACTGCATTCACAGATTTTGAAAAAAATGTACAGTCAGCAAGAAAATTGACAATTTACACAAAAACTTTTTTTGATGTCAATCGATCCTGTTTCTTATAAGGATCAATAGACTCTATGGGACCAACCGAGGTTTGAGTACTAGAAATGTCAGAAATCGCAAAAAACGTTTCCCATACATTTGGTAGGAAATGAGACTCCAAATTTACTTTTATACATAACAAAACTTTTTTATTATGGATAGACTGGCCGCTAAAAAGAAGTTTGTTCGAAAATAAACAAAAAGGATCAAAATATTAATAATATTAGAAAATCTTCAAAACGTGTTGTAAATTGTATGATTTTAAAAATACATTTCTTTCTAATACGGTTTCAGTATGTTTTTATTATCAAAGTCTTCTTAGCGGCAAATCTGTCCTTAATAAAAAGTTTTGTTATGTATAAAAGTAAATTTGGAGTCTCATTTCCTACCAAATGTATGGGAAACGTTTTTTGCGATTTCTGACATTTCTAGTACTCAAACCTCGGTTGGTCCCATAGAGTCTATTGATCCTTATAAGAAACAGGATCGATTGGCATCAAAAAAATTTTTTGTGTAAATTGTCAATTTTCTTGCTGACTGTACATTTTTTTCGAAATCTGTGAATGCAGTTCGAAATTTTTCAAAAAGTTAAGGATAGTCTCCTAAGAACGTTTCGCTGTAGCTACAACGGTTAAGGTACCTGCCCTTACTGCCCCGTCTCAAAAATCCACCCTGTATGGACAAGCATAAGTGTTCAAGGGCACTAAGCATTGCATTTTTTTGAACAACTATAAATGTTCGGGGCACACAGCTTTCTATGTTTTGAAGTGGCACCTGGGTTATTTAGGCTTACGGGGGAGGCAGTGAATGCGTTACACATTTGTGTACTGACACATACAAAAGTTTTGCAGACTTTCTAATGGGGTGCAGACCGCATATGTTATGTTATGAGTCCATCCATGTCACGACAAATGGAGTTTCTTGATGGTAGATACACATAGAGAACATAATAAATAAATGAAATCAATAAAATTTAATTTAATTGAATTCGATACACTTTGAACACTTAATCTTTCGCAGGATGTCATCAGCGGAGCATATATCTCGCGTCAGAAAACTGTACAAACTAATATTCAGGGTGCACCGAGCCCTGCCCGCGGAGCTGAGGGTTATCGGTGACAACTACGCGAGGGACGAGTTCAAACGACACAAGGGCTGCAATCAGGTTGAGGCAAGCATCTTCTTGAACGAGTGGACGGTCAGTTTGTTCTGTGTTTAACTGAATAATTCTAGAATACCTGTCAAATATTGCTTTTGTGATAAAGCCACCTTTTTACAGTTCTCATTCTTTTTGTAAACTGTTATCATCTGTTTTTGGTGTGTAAGGGGGCTCAACTGTACAATATTAACTGCTGATTTGGGGGGAAAGGAGGGGTGGGGGGGGAAGGGGGCTACCCCTCGGTGCCACTCCCCCCCCGCGGAGATGCATGGTTTCCGAGATATTCATGGTTAAAGTTTGAGGTTATAAAGGTATCAAACGTCACTTTTCTGCTGATTTGGGGGAGGAGGGGGGGAGGGGGGCTACCCCTCGGTACCTCCCCTCCCCCACTGAGATGGATGGTTTCCAAGATATTCATGGTTAAAATTTGAGGTTATATAGCTGATTTTGGGGGGTGAAGGGAGGGGGGAGGGGGGGCTACCCCTCGGTACCACCACCCACCACCCCCCCCCCCCCCCCCCCCGCCTGCTGAGATGCATGGTTTCTGAGATATTTGTGGTTAAAGTTTGAGGTTATAAAGGTATCAAACGTCATTTTTCTGCTGATTTGGGGGGAGGGGGGGGGGAGCGTGAGGGGGAGGGGCCACCCCTCCTCCCGCACTGAGATGGATGGTTTCCAAGATATACTTGGTTTAAGGTTATAAATTATAATGCAGGGTGAATTTTATATCACTGGGGTGCGTTCAGAACCTACGCCCAGAGTGCGCCCAGAGTGCACTCCGATTGCAACTTTTCGCCCTAACGCCGTTCAGAGGCTCCGTGAAAAGCGTACTACACATAAGAGCGAGCGAGAAGAACAACCGCACCCAAAGGTTCTGAACGCAGCCCGGCGGATAATTTCAGCATGTATTCTACTAATCACACTGAACAACTTTCACTATGGAGCCAACTTAAAAATCGAGAAAATCTGCTGTCCGATATTAAACTGCAGTACCTATTTGACTCAAATGTATGGGACAGCTGATTTTTTTTTCGCGATTTCGAAGTTGGCTCCATAGTGAAAGTTTTTCTGTTTGATAAGTAGAATACATGGTAAAGAAACCCGCAGTGATATAAAAATTAAGATTTTAGTATACTACAACTCAAATTGGGGGTAAGGGGGGGTCCCCCAAGTCTACCCCAGAAGTCCAATACTCCAAAAAACCTTTCTGTACTGGCATTGGCACCGGGCCGTAGCGGAGCGAAGCGGAGCGAAGCGGAGCGGCGGAGGCCCGGCCCCTTTTTGACAGAAGTAAGTAGTGCAATATAGAATCGCGGAGCGAAGCGGAGCGCAGCGGAGCGTAGCGGAGCAAACACGTTTCGACTTGCAACAATCCCCCTCCCCCTTTACTGAACCCCCCCCTCTCACCCCCCCCCCCCCCCCCCCCCCCCTTTTAAGCTTCCTCAACCCAACCTTTAACCATATAACCTCAAACTTTAACCATGAATATCTTGGAAACCATCCATCTCAGTGGGGGAGGGGAGGTACCGAGGGGTAGTCCCCCTCCCCCCTCACGCCCCCTCCCCTCCCCTCCCCCCCAAATCAGCAGAAAAGTGACGTTTGATACCGTTATAACCTCAAACTTTAACCATGAATATCTCGGAAACCATGCATCTCCGCGGGGGGGGAGTGGTACCGAGGGGTAGCCCCCCTCCCCCCCCTCCCCCCCTCCCCCCACCCCCCTCCCCCCCCTCCAAATCAGCAGTTAATATTGTACATTTCCTTCCTGTAAGGGTTGAACTACACATGGCCGCACGCGATCGCCATGTGTAGTTCAACCCTTACACACCAAAGCAACCCTTACACGATCGCACGCGATCGCGTTCCGTCTATCTTATATGCTCTAGCAAATGACGTTCCTGAGTAACCGAAAAGGATGGAACTACGGAAAAAGGCGATCGCGTGCGGCCATGTGTAGTTCAACCCTTATAGGGGAGCGGACAACTAGTCTAATTCCTGTGAAACAGGCCCTTAATCTAATGTCAAATAGTGCGCTTTTTTTGTATGAAAAATTGTTCTAGATACCCACAAGTGACATCATCAACGTTTCATTTCATCATTCATCATTCAACCTTTTATACTTCTTCCTATTATTAAAAATAGTATTCAAGAAGAACATAAAACTAAAATGTATTATGCAGTCCGCTCCCCTATTAAAGAATATTTATGTTATGTAATGAAAAAAAAGATTTACAGAAAACTTGTATGTTAAATGGATTTGCTAACAAATAATGAAAACAAAAATAAAAATTAAACCCCATAATGGGTTTTCTTTGCTATCTTGTAGAAACAGTGATACATACAAGTGTCACACTTGATCACTTAAGGCCTGTATTCACTTTGATTAGTACGAGTGTCATTACTACAAACATTGAAAGTAAATCAAAGATAACAAAATGTCCTATTCTATCGGTGATCACATAAAAATTTTTAATGACCCGCAATTAATAATCACCTGCACTCGCACTAATCAAAGTGAAACAGGCCTTTAAAATAAGTAGATCACTCTAGAAAAAACAAAAAAATAATTAAAAACCGACCAGTAGGACAAAGCGACAAAAACGTCATACACACTCTTTTTGCCGTGCGTAAATTAACGAAGACAAAGGCACATATACATTTTTCTCATTTTGTGGGCGGTGGCATTTTTTGGTAAATACATTATGTAGAATACATTATGTTATGTTATGTATGTATGGAGTAGTCCTACTCACAATTGGCAGATTTCTTTTATGAAACCAAGTTTATCTGTCTCCAGGGCTACGCCATAAACCTGGCCAAACAGATGAAGCCTCTCCAACAAGCCAGGCGGAAGGAAGTCGGCAAGTACATGGGCCCAGAGCTGCTGGACCACATGACAGACGAACAAATAGTCCAGCTGTACGAACTGCACAAGGCGGCCTCTGCCAAAGAGGACGATGATAGTGAGAGGACTAAAAAGTGAGCTTATGTTTTTAATTTTAAACTCCAAAGTTGAGTACTCTGTGAAATATTGTTGTATTCTGTGAAAGATTTCTTTGGAAAATGACAAGATAGGTTTTCCTCAGAATTAATAAGTGACGTAAAGAGACTGAGGCTCACAATGAAGTTTCTTGCATTGAGTATTCATAATTCACACTTGTACTATATGTCTGTATTTTTCTCACTTGCGTTTATGCCATAAAACACAGTCTTCTCGCTTGCATTCTGCAAAGGTAGCACAGCGCCTTGCTACCTGCCTATCCCAACAGAAATTATTCAATCAGTGTAGTGTAGATAATCTGCTAGGTACATTGACGTACTAGCTTATGGACGCCGCGTCTAAAACAAAAAACTCGAAGAAAAAAGTGTTCCAGACAAACCTACATAAACGAAAATACGTGTTAGTGATCTAAACCAACTAATAACACAGAAACTGATGAAATTTAAATTTTATTTTGCATATGTAGTTTTTACAAATTATTACAGCACAGCATCATGGTACGCAGACGTGCGCGTAGTCCGCCAAGCAAACTAAGACTGGCGCATAATTGTTTCTCCTTATGTGTTTTGTTTCTCTTGTGTGTTCAGACACTTTTGAGCGCGGACCCTACGTCTAGTAGCTGGTAAGCCAATTGCTATATGTAGGTAAAATGTTATATCGAAACATCTCGCCGCTTCGTTGCTCCGCCAATCTGAATTGAACCTTAGAGTTACTTAATATTGAGACACAAAATGCTAAATAGAAATAATAATCGTGATGATTAAGTTAACAGTCTTATCAATGTTAGTTCAGTCAATGTTGACTTGTTTTTACAATTGTATATAACAGAAAACCGCCCATTTTATTATGACTTGATATCTTTGCAAAACTTTGTGAATTATTTTTGTGTGCGACTTTTGTTTATGACTGTACATAGAAATGCTAAAGTGATGTGTTTGCTAATTTATTTATTTTATATGTAAGTGGAACAAAAAGATAATAATTATGTGCTCTTCCAATAAGGCAATCTTATGTTGTAAACAAAAACATGAGCTTACTTAAGTAAGTAGTTTTTAAAAACTAGAATTTCTTTTCTTCAAAAATCACGACATCAAAATGGGGAAGACTGCTGTAAATTGAACGTGTCATTTACAAATTCATAAAATATAATCAAAGGACTCAATCATTTGTGTACATACAAATGAATGCCAAACACAAACAGCGACTGCTGCACGACGACGCTACGTCAAAACGGACATTGGCCAGCCTGTCGCCGGTGTCAGTTTTCATAACGACGTACGTAATTCCTAAAAAAATTTTATTTTACCTATTGCGATGAGGTAAGGTTGAATTTGGCATGGGCTGGTAGCCATAAGTATATAAAAATGTAAACATAGGTTATGAACATTGGTACAGCCCTAACCAAGCAACAAGACACCATTCATCTCCACAAACTATCGAATAATATTTATATTTTTATATTTACTGTTTTTGTTTACATGTTAAGACTTTCATTTTGGAGCAAGGTTATAAGCGTGTTGTGTAAATATAGTATCATTTTAGATTTAGTATTCATGTCCGAAATATACATAGATAGATGAAGATTCCATTGTTTTTTTAATTACAGGAAAATTTAAACAAAAGACATTTCTTTCATACAATCTTTATTTTTAATCAAAAAGTTAACACTAAAAATAACTAGTTATAATAATTGTAGAAAATTTACAAAAGTTGAGTCGAAGAAAATAATATTTTACTTCTGTAAAGCACCCATTAGACGGGCAATCGATTGTGTGCTTCCTGCCAAGGCCGAATCGCGCGGCAGCAAAATTGCCCGTCTAAAGGCCGAAAGCACGATTGCAAATCCGGTCTCGATAGGGAGGGAGCGCGCACTGCTCCCCTCCAAAAAATTTTGCGATTTGTTTGGCCTTGACAGAAAACAGCGATCAGTTGCTCGTCTAATGGGTGCTTAAGGCTACTTCGCGTCGCCACAGTAATAACACGATTAAACCGTCTCGCTCTCAGAACTGCCTTTCTCCTCAAGGACCTTGCCGTGTAGCTTACAGAGAAATTAAAAAAAAATACTACTTAAAGGGCAAAAATATAACTGATTTGAAAAACCAATCAAAACAAAGAATACGTTTTTAAGGGGTCATCAGCAATAATACTGGTGATGCTCACAATTTGTAATTTTAAGGCGGGAACCCGTTGGATGAGGGTAGTCTAGGGCAGCGCGGGGCCGGTCGTTGTGGCGATCCTTGGGGAGGCTTATGTCCAGCAGAAGACGTCTATCGGCTGAGATCATGATGAAATGCAATTTTAATCCAGTCTGGGATCGAACCGCCTCGTGGATGGAAGGAGAAACTAAAAGCCACTAGACCGCCGCGGCTTGTTCTTGTTAAATATACAAATTATTGATAAAACCTGTGTGACTATACTTAAAAGTAAATTAAAAAGCGGCACTAATGTCACTGCAGTTACCGCCTTAAAAGAACCAACTCGGTGGAATGTCAAAGTAAAAGTAGCGATTCGTTATGTACAAAAATTACTTTCCTATAAACTAAGAAATGTAAGCTTAGATGAAACCAAAAAAGGAAGACGCAAAAGTAACTTTACGTACATTAGTCTGTCCGGTAGAGACACTGTCTTCCTCACACTACATCCAATCCAAGCCCACCAAACTATCGCTGTCCTTACATAATTTCAATGTATAGTTTGTACATTGGAAATTTTTAGTTTATGCAAACTCACACCTCGGGATTGGCCATTTTGTATGTAAGTATCTATATACGAGTAGTACTAATATGTAATTAGAATTGCGAAGCTTGAACATCATACGATCAACTCGGTAGTAGAAAGTGTCAAAATTACTATGGAGAGTATACATCTTTCTACGGCAGAGTTGTTCGTATGATGTTCAAAAATCGCACTCCTGCTCTGTTTTGTTTGCAATGTATAAAGACGCATCGTCCCCTTGTGAGTTTTATCTAAGACTTGTAAGTTCTGAACGAGATCGTTTAACAATACACAACAATTTTGTTCGAATCGAATCTTATCTAATTATCTAATAGAAATGCTTTGATTTGAGTATTAATAAATCGATGTCAAAGACTTACGATGTCAATGGACAGACAAATATAGCTTTGATGAGTGCCGGACACGCAGCAAAGCGCAAATGAGGGCTCACTCACGATCCACATTATTTGTAGAACTTTGAACTTTCTTGCATTGAAAATTCTATCTATGTGAACAATGGAGTCAGCTAAGAAATTGCGCGAGCACGACGTCAAGGACTACAAGGACTATTTTCGCTTGTGATATTTGTGACAAATTGTTTTAAATTGGAATCTAGACGAATTTCAATCTCTAATATTCTCATTAGCTAGGAAGTTTAGTCAAAACTGATCTAAGACCGCTTCCTTTTTATCTTGGCCAACTGGTACCTCTAAACACCTTTTTTTTACTCCATAAAATTATTTAGCATGACGTACATAAATTCACCACCGAATTCAATTCCAGGGTTGCTAGTAATTTTGCTGCAACTACCTTTTAAGGGTCTAACTATATTATAGCAAGGTTTTAGCCGATTCCAAAAATCGGCTATAAACCTTTCTCTTCTTTCGTTTCTCGTTTTCTCTTCTGTCACCAATTGGAAGAGTTGTTCTGCGTTGGCAATTTCTATACAGTCTCGTACTGCCTATGTTTCTTTGATAGGACTTCTTTCATCGCGCATGTTGAAAAAGGTTGGGAAAGCTTTTATCGGATCTAAACACTGAACTTATTGTGTCCCTTGGCGTAATTCGTCTATGTAAATAGACCATAGTAACTAGTTCGTCAACGATTCTCTACTTAGCACATCAGAGCACATTTCAGCCACTGAAACAGAAATAAATAGTTGTTACAAATTTAAAGCAAAACTACGCAAAACAGTACGTAAATAATTGAAATATCATTACCTCATGGAGACTCAGATTGATGACGTCAGACCTTGATGAATCCGTATTCTTGTAGAACACATCTGAAATTTTATATAATAATTAAGTAGGTACCTAATGAAAAAATCTGATAGAGGACAACAAAAAGAATCCGCACAAAGGCATGACATGTACCAATGAGGTTTCAAACTTATGCGCGTAATACGGACTGTTCTCAAACGGTGAAGGAAAACATCGTGAGGAATCCTGAATTATCTACAAAATAAATTCTGATGCGTAATGTGAAGTCTACCAATCCGCATCGGGCACGCGTGATGGACTAGCGCCACCTATAATGAACAATGGGTACAATACACATGCAAAAGATCTCTTCCTTTTATAAATAAAGGTGCTTCAATTGCACACTTCGTATTATAAATTACAATGCGACTCACTAAAAGCCCGATGTAAATGCATGACGGCGGACACAAAGTCGCCGAACCTAAGCATGCCGTCCTTCCTCATGTAGCGCAGGACGAGCAGGGCCAGCGTGCGCTCGGGCACGACGAAGCCGACCTCGCGCAGCGCGTCGCGCAGCCGCTCCGCCCTGAGAACGCCCATCTTCTCGCGCGCGTGCGTCTTGAACACCAGTTGCCAGTGGATTAGACTGCACATTAAGTCCTTAAAGTCGGATAGAGATATTCGGCCGGTACCGTTCTTCTGGATTGGTGTTTAAGGAATATATCTAGATATAAGTAAAACAATTCTGTGACTGACAGACAACGCACAGCCTAAACCACTGACGATAGAAACATGCAATTTGGAACATGGTTAGATGCGTTGGGACTTACATGGAAATCACGAATATCAGCTGTTTCGGACATTTTAGTCTATTAGTAGTAACTAGTAGTAGTAGTAGTATGAAACTTTAGTAGGAAATTTTAGGTACTTTGTCCGTTTTTCCCCAGTTGGTTAGGACATTGCAGGCTGAATTACCTGATTGTCTGAAAAGAAAGATGATTCCGTGCTACAGATGGCACTTTAATCCGTTGGTCCCGGCTTCTATCTCTGGTAGTAGTAGTCGTTACATAAAAACCACGTCAGAGGTACTCGTAAGCTTGCCGTAAGGCGGTTTGAAAAAACACCAGGGCTTGCTGCGCACACTATAAGAAGTCGGGTTGTAACTTAATTAGTAAAGGATACATCCATAGACAGTACAATTTGCCTGCACGTGTCTATAGAGGCGCAGCTCTTGATGTAATCGTTCGGCAGACACGCGTCCAGCAACTCCTGTAGCTCGAACGAGTCTATCGTCCGATGCTCGTCGGCCAGCTGAAGGAACACGGCTTCGTATTGCGCGAAACTAGTAGAGTCAACCCCTGGAGGCGCTTTGAGCAGAGCAGTCTTTAACATCTGAGGGGCGTAGTCCAACACCTTCATCTTCAAGGCCTTGTTGGAGTAAACTCGGAGGGAGAAATTGGCTTCCTCGCGCGGCTCGAAAGTCGTCGGCATTACTAAGTAGGCACCGGCTTCTAGTTGGCACCTGGAAAGATGACGCTGCTGAAATGTTGGTTGGATAGCATTCGCATCGCAATGTTGAGTTCAATTCGCATTGGAAGAATTTAAATTTTAAACATGTGGGAATTAATCTGTACAGAAATTATGCGAGTGGAAATGTTATATCAAAATTTTTCGCAGAGCTGGATGTAAATCGATGCTCGAGAGCTACTCACGAGTCCTGCTTCATACAAACAGAATTAAATGTTTCGAAAAAATATAGCAATTATTCTGGGGGCACTAAAAATAACCTTACAAAATGCTTACGAACATAATTTACTTACTGACTTAAAATGTTTATTCAAGAGCAAGTGCATTATTTTATTATCCAACAGGGGCAAAAAGTACGAAGCGCGGGCTTGGTATTATACAGAGAAAGTAACACAACAACCTAGTAAAAGGTATTCAAAAGGCCGACTTACATCATCAAACTAAACAACTTACACTACGGAGCCAACATTGAAACCGCGAAAAAAACAGCTCTTTCGTACAAAACTGCAGTAGGTACCTGCTCGACTGAAATGTATAGGACAGCAGATTTCTTTAATTTTTTCTCGATGTTGGCTCCATAGTGAATTTTGTTCATCCTGTAGTTTTCTTATCCCTGTTAGAAGGACCGGAGACAGTTAATCGTAAACAATTTTACCTGTGACTAACTTGTCGACTATTCGTGTACTGCGAGTTGATAGCGCTCTTCATCTTCTTGAACAGCAGTGGGGACGCTGTCTCGGTCAGAGACTTGGGCATCTTGTAGATGCTGAAGCCTATCACCTTGGGCTCCATGATGCTGTGCTGGTTGAGGGATATGACGACGGTGTCCGGCTCGCTGAGCACCAGTTGGATTTGAGGGTTCATGTGGAAGAAATCTGGCAGAACAAATAATTTATCACACAAGAAATCTGCTGTTCCATACTAAACTGCAATGCCTAGTCGACTCAAACTATAAAATTGTTCAGTTTGATGCGTAGAGTCTTTATTTTAATAGTTTTCGATGTCACCCTGTTAATACGGGTGTTAATCCACCACGCGTGCCTAATGCGGATTGGTAGACTTCACATACGCATCGGAATTTATTCTTCAGCGAATTCAGGGTTTCTTACGATGTTTTCCTTCGTTAGAGAGCAGTTTGTACACAAGTTAGAAAAACGTATTGGTAACATGGCATGTCGTCTGTGCGGATTCGAACCCGGACCTCAAGATTGAGTTTCCATAGCTCTCCGCAACACGCCACCGACGCTCCGGTTCCTCCGCTATGGTTAGCTAATAATCAATACTGTTATAAAACTGTAACAGGAATGTGTCTGAATTGAAGATATTTCATACAAGAAAAAGATTACGAGATGGTTTTTGGGTGTCCCTGACTCCAACTAACTTTTATTTTTTATTTTAGTCTGTCTGTTTGTTTGTTTGTTCGAGCGTCACGCAAAAACTACTGAACCTATTTTTATGAACGTTTTTTTTTGTTTGATAGGTAATCTATACAATTTGTGCGGACGACGTTGCGGGTAAACTCTAGTAAAATACTAAAACAGTACTTACTAACGTAATTTCTGCAACCGCCAGCCGAAACCCCTCGTCTCCACCCCCCCTGATGCATCTTCATCTGCCATTTCTGTTTGTCGGCCAACGAGGGCTCGGCCCTGCTGGTCTCAGAGTCCAGGTGGACCATCTCGAAGCGGCTGAAGAGACGCTGGAAGTCCGTGTAGAGCATCCAGAAACCTTTTGGTGATGACGTTAGCCTTTCCCTGTCGTAAGCTGGAATTGTTTTCCATCTGAAAATTTGATTTTAACTTTAAAAGGCGTTACTCAAAATTTGATTTCTTATGTAACCATTTAAAAATACTTCGTTCATTTTATGACAAATATTATATTATTAAATGTTTTTTAACGGTGTCTCGTTCCCGTGTTCATAGTATGCTTCCCACCCGTGGGCGTGTCTTGTAGTGTATTATGTAAAATCTTGTGTCTTTGACTAAATTTACGTCAAAATGTAAGCTCATATATAGCTTCCTGCTGTTGTATACGCAGTTAGGACAGATGCTGCCAATACTCATTCGAAATACTTTAATCCATTACTTACCTAAAGATAAAGGTAACTTACAAAGCTTGGTCCAAGACTACGTGAGTTACTGGAACATCACCTGGCGCCAGCGGCCTTCTTAACCGTACCAGGTACACGGGACTATCTGACGTGTCCACCTTTAATTAAGTTCACAGTTTAAAATATGCATTGTGAGCTTTACGTACAGTATCGTACGGCTTGAAATACCTTACCTTTTCAACGTTGTAGATTCTGTAGTTCATATCTAATTCTAGGACTTTTACTTTGTCTTCGTTTACCTGAAAATGTTTGAATCAAATTACAGATTGAAGAACTTTGTTGTGAAACTACAACCTGTCTATCGGGGACATGTCACATTAATTCACAATCCATTCTGAAACTACAACCTGTCTATCAGGGACATGTCATATTAATTCACAATCCATTCTGAAATTACAACCTGTCTATCAGGGACATGTCACATTAATTCACAATCCATACTGAAACTACAACCTGTCTATCAGGGACATGCCATATTAATTCACAATCCATACTGAAACTACAACCTGTCTATCAGGGACATGTCACATTAATTCACAATCCATACTGAAACTACAACCTGTCTATCAGGGACATGTCACATTAATTCACAATCCATACTGAAACTAGAACATGTCTATCAGGGACATGTCACATTAATTCACAATCCATACTGAAACTAGAACATGTCTATCAGGGACATGTCACATTAATTCACAATCCATACTGAAACTAGAACATGTCTATCAGGGACATGTCACATTAATTCACAATCCATACTGAAACTAGAACATGTCTATCAGGGACATGTCACATTAATTTACAATCCATACTGAAACTAGAACCTGTCTATCAGGGACATCACAATCCATACTCCCTTGACCTTGCTACAACTGCATTCTTACAATGGTAGTTGGAGCAAAGATACTGACCACCTCAATACATTCGCGACTCGTATCCAAGCACGTATCCAGACGTTTGGTTTGACATTTCAATTATAAAACCGTAGAATTAATTATTCTTATGGATATAACAATTATAAATAATAAAGGTTGTCTGGAGGAAATCGCTTTTTAGCGATAAGACCGCCTATTTTTGTACCTTCTGTATTTCCTATTTGTTTACTCTCTGTATATTATGTTTTTTTTTGTGTAAAATAAAGTATAATTGATTGATTGATTGAATAATCGCTGCAACCACTGTTCCATACAAATATTCGGATTTCGTGGGGAAAAAAACCACTCATCCACCGCCCTGGATACGTGTTTGCGACCTACTCTATGTGAAGATGAAGAGCCAGCCGCACAGATAAGAAATGGGATCGGCTGTAATCGAGAGCTTTTTTAACTATCTCGCTTCACATTAAAACGAGATCGTATGAGTAACGTTATGGTAAAGATAGAGTTGTTATAGTCTTTCTATCAGTCTTATTAAGTAACTAGCTGTTCCCCGGCTCCGTCTGAGGCGAACTTGAAAAATATCCAATGTGTTAATACAGAACATATTCTATCTGCGTGCCAAATTTCATCCAAATCCCTTCAGCCGTTTATGCGTGATTAAGTAAGAAACATCTAAACATCCAACTTTGAAATGTATACCTAATATTAGTGAGATAGACTTACGGTAGGATAGAAATAAGCAGTGACCACACTAGTGGTTTTGAGAAGAGCCGCCAAGGACGTGGGGTCGCTGACTTCAGGCACGATCAGAGACTCTGTGATGCCGCCGGTGAGGTCCGCCAGGCCGTCCAGTAGGCTGCCGTATTTCAGAGCTTCGTACGACCCGTGGAGCCTGCAGAGTTTACAGAAAATTATACTTGTTAAGGAGTTCGTTGCCTTGCTGTCTTTCGGGTAGGTATTCTTAGGATATAGAACTCCTTTGTTTAATTTGTAACAGTGGAACCCTGAATGAATGAAGATTATGGTCATTCCCGCGTGCTCGCTAGCAGGACTTCATTGTTTAATGTTGTGATTGGTCGCCAGTAAAGATCCTGATTTATTTACAAGAGTTTCTCTGGGTGGGAATGTGTGGTCGGCCTATGTCCGTAAGAAAAAATAGTAAGTTTGTCGATAGGAATGTTTCTGTAAATTTATATAAACGATGTTAATAGGCGAAGGAAAACTATTATAAGATTAGGTAAATATTTAATTTTCAATTTCGAGGCATGTATCTGTCACAAGCGGTGACAGGTTCACAATATTTAGTGGGTAATATGTGAAATGTGGATATTTTGATAATCCAAGGCACATCTTCACGCGGTGTGTCATGGAACATCTCACGAGAAAAAGCCCTTCCACACAGGCGTTTTGATAGATGTTATGTCAAATCACTAGCTCGGCCGGCGGTGAAGAAAAACACCGTGAGGAAACCTGCCCGAGAATGAAAAGAAAATACCATAAGTTCGAAGGTATGTAGAAAAATATGGGTAAGCTTGGGGCGAACACAAAAGACCAGTAATGGTGCATAACGAGCCTTGCTTGCAATATCCCAAACAATAATAAGAGATTTCACGGGACAAGGTGTGCAGCAACGAAATACTAACTTAGCGTAGGCTTTCTCCAACAAAGCCGGCCACAACTGTTCCGTGTGGCTGGTCTGCAGGAAGGCCAGCTTCCCGTTCACGGTCGGCAGCCGGTCGTCCACCAGCACCTCGAGCCACTGCCCACACCACCATAGACGAAACCTGCATAATATAAAATTTTCTCGTAAAGTCGTTAATCGAATTTAACACCGTACGTACCTATTATAGTCTGACCACAAGGGCTGTAAGGCGCATTGGATGCGATAGAGCTCTAAATATTTTATCTCGTAATGTGTATGACGTGCAAATAAATGCCGCGAAAGTCTACGTCGGAATGACAGAGCGGGTTTCTTGCCGGGCAGCTTTTTAATTAAAATCATTTTATATAAGGTGTTACAAAAATACAAATAAACCTTTAAGGGGGTGGTTTAGACCATCAAACTGAACAACTTTCACTATGGGACCAATATCGAAATCGCGAAAAAAATTACTGATGTTCCATACTCTACAAATCGACTATAGAGCTAAAATATGTATGGGATATCAATTTTTTTTTTCGCGATTTCGATGTTGGTCCCATAGAGAAAGTTGTTCAGTTTGACGGTCTAAACAACCCCCTTGAGAGTTTGTAATGTTTATTTTTACTTATGAAACACCCTGTATATCAATGTGATCTCTGTTATCTACTTACAAAATTTTATGTTTACAAAACGATTAGAGAACTCTAGTTATAAAGACGCTTTACCTATAGTATGTATAATAGCCAATGTTTTCTTTTCAGGCTAGAACGAATAGGGTCGTAAATCGTTCTAGTTTCCAGGTCCTTTCTTGACCATATCTGCAATCTGCAAGGGATTGTAGTTGTCAAGCGATTAGTTGGGTATAGATTTACCTGAAGACTCCAGCGTAGGGGGAGTCCATCCTCTGGTCTGCGGGCACCACCCTATAGAACAGACCCTTGCTGAGGTACAGGACCCCGAGACACGAGACCAGCCATTTATCTCCTGCAACCAAGGTTTTACATCAACAGGACATTGTACCCTTTTACTTGTGGTCAATCTCTTTCATTGCATAGCATTGCATGTTATTTAGGTACTAAACAGGTAGGTACAGATATACCAGACAGGTTCGCGCAGCTCGCTTGTTATAATACCTAGTTATGTTTTTAACACTTTAGAAATGGTAACAACGAGTACATACCGGGTCCTTCTTAATACGCTGACACTTTCTTAAGGTGATGATCAGACCATCAAACTGAACAACTTTCTCTATGAGACCAACATAGAAATCGCAAAAAATTTTGCTCCCTTATAGAAAGTTGTTCAGTTTGATGGTCTGATCATCCCCTTTAAAAAGTGTCAGCATATTAAGAAGGACCCGTATTTAATGCTGATTGAATGCTACACTGTTCACCTACCTACTCTACAATATACAAACCGGCATTGACATACCTTTAGCTTTTTCTAATTGTATGATTGTATGTTTTTTTTGTAGCCATTAACGATTAAAAGGTTATCAATTTAACATTATCAATCAATCAATCAAACAAATATACTTAAGTACTTACTTTATTTCGTACCGAAACATAAACAACATAAATAAAAACATAGAGAAAAGATACAAGAGGCACAAAATAATGCGGTCTCATCGCTATGAAGCGATATCTTCTAGACAACCTCCCGTTTGCCATTATCCTGCCCAGGACTACCACTTTGCATCCGAGCTAGATAAAAGGAGCGATACAACTTGTTGGGCCTCAGACTCAGATGTGACATGGTGCGACCTCAGAGGTGCGACCTCCAATCAAACCCAATCAATAAATAACTAGTTAAAACGTAACTGAAAAAGTACCGGTAAATCGATACACCGGTTTCAGTCCCTGCTTTTGAGCATCAACGCATTAGTATAATAGTATAAAGCAAAACAAATAGGTAATATATTATAGTAGATTACACACCGAGGGCAGGAAAGTAAGAAAGGTCTCAGATCTCATGTAACGAGCATTTGTGATCAACAAACATGTGATCTGAGGCTTTCTTATTTACTACCCGAGGTTTGTATACTATTTTTCTCCTCGACGGAGGTGGAAAGCGGCAACTTCGTTTAGCGCATAGTGATGAAAATTAACGATTTCCGTCTGGAGGGGAGACAATTAAGTATAATATTTTATCCAGTTCGCCAGCAGAGAGATACTTATTAATTTAAACATCAGCAGGAAAATTGAAAATAACTTCGCATTGGCGGAAATTCTATATATTAGGTTACTTCTTTTTTCTATTTACAGAACTTAGATTTAAAACTTATAAGTAAATCTAAACTATTATACAATTGTACCTAACAGAAGTCTGACTGTACAGTGTACATTGCAGATAAAAGATTAGGTACCTACGGTATGGTTTTATTTAGGTGACCCTGATTCCAAATCAACCTTTTTTTAGAGTTTTTGTCGGTCTGTTTGTTTGTTCGAGCATCACGCAAAACTACTGCACCGATTTTGATGTAACTTTTATATTTGATAGCCTATGATTTGACGTAATATCTGGTATATAATTTGTGCGGACGATGTCGCGGCTAAACTCTAGTTACAATAGAAATACGAACCTAATTTTCCCGGTATTACATCAAAAGTATCGCAGTTGTCCAGGACGAAGTTCGGGTTCGTGTAGATTTCCTGAAAATAAAAGAAAAATATGTGTAAGCTTATTTGTTTACTTTTTGAAGTGATAGAGTCCCGTCCCGTGACGGCCATCTTTTTTCTCGTAAGATGGTAAAGTTCAATCAATCAATCAAATCAGCCCACTGCTGGGCATAGGCCTCCTTTTTATTGCGCCACTCCTCACGATCCTGTGCCAATCTGATCCATCTCTGACACGCATCCCTTACAATGTCGTCTGATTCTGACCAACGCATCGGTGGTCTGCCCTCGGACCTCCTCCCTTCTCTTGGCCACCATTCCGATAAAGCCGATCGTAAAGTTAAATCAAATCTAAACTATTATAAAACTGTACCTAACTGAAGTGTATCTGTACATTGAAGATATTTACAAAAAAAAGATTACTATTTAATTATTATGATGATTACTAATTATATTATGTTACTTATATGTTTTTAGGTATCCCTGACTGGAAATAAACTTTTTTTAGAAATTTTGTCTGTCTGTTTATTTGTTTGTTTGTTCGCGCATCACGCAAAAACTACTGAACCGATTTAGATGAGTTTCATCTGAATCGGTTCAGTAGTTTTTGCGTGATGCGCGATTTTTTGTTTGATAGCCTATGATCTGACTTAAAATCTGGTATATAATTTGTGCGGACGAAGTTGCGGGTAAACACTAGTAAAAGATAAAATAACAAATAGGTACAACCATTGAAATAGCACAACATTGCCGTAGCATGTTAATAATCAATAATTTTAAAAATGTTATACTTTATATATTATAGGTATGGGAGTGGGACATACATTTGCAAATAGTACCTATAAACTTAGGTAGGTACCTACTACTTTATTTACCGAATTTATTTATTTATTGGGTTAGGGTTTAGTATGGTTACCATCGTCATCATGATCATAATATTACATTTTAAGAATATTTTTGTATTCAAATGACCTAATAATCAAAGTCTACAATTATGCAGCTATCGGGTAAATGATAAATGATGTCTCTATTTAGGTATTTATCTCTATCTCACTTAATATCCAATACCTAGCTAGCTGTAGTTACATTCAGTTACCATTATCAGACCACTAGAATTTTTGTATGAAAATCGCTTGTTCATATTTGGAACTTTGTCTAATGTATCTCGAATAAAGTGCTCTACCTTTTTGTCCGCTTTTTGTATTGAATTGACCAAACGGACCGACTACCGGTATTTACAATTATCCACGCTTGACGTACTTTAGAGTTCCGTTCCAAAATTGGAACACTGGAGCACTTATGGAATCACTTTTTCGGACGAATCAAATCTTTTCCACGTCGAGTTAAAATTGGGCACGCGCGCAGATAGAAAGCGGTAACCATAAACTTTATTTACTACAGGAGTTACAAGACATGAAATTCTCAACATACACTAAACGGGATTTTATATTTATACTACTTACCTTACCTTGCCTGCCGCGCAGGAGGCGATGGTTCGATCCCCGTCCAGGCCGACTCGTACCAATGAGTTTATCGGAATTTATGTAGTTACGATTTGTAACACCACTGGCTTTTCGGTGAAGGAAAACATCGTGAATTTCGAGGCATGTATTGTACCCACTGTCCATTATAAGTGGTGACGGGCTCACCCCCCGTCCAACTGGACAGAGTTTCGGTACTACTGGATGGATGAAATGGATGAATGGATAAGTGGATGATCTGAGGTTTCAGAATATCTCTGACTACCCCTCGGGGAATATAGTCGTGAGCATATGCTGTGCATGCTATATGCTACTACTTATTTGGATTACAATAAATCAAATCGAGACACATGAAAACTAAAATCAACACTTTCACGTTCAAAGCCATGATTACCTGTATAAACTAAAAGCAATACCTATGTATAGACGTAGTATATCCATGATGAAATGTTATTATGTATTATGATGTACCTCTACATTTACGTCGTATAAAAAAGCTTAGGGAGAAAGTGATGTCTACCATCTTCTGTTTGTTATTCTTTTTACTCTACTCAAATGAGTCCAAATCAGAGAACGGTCATAATATTTCGTCAACGATGAATCATACAGCCAGTCAAGTTGCTTTCCTTTATTTTAATAAATTACCTACCTACGTCAATAGATTGATTGATATCTGATTTTATGGAGATCCGTGGTCGGATAGCTGGAGTTGTCTAACTGGATTGACATGGCACATAGTAGTGATGAATGGCGTGATTTGCTGTCGGAAACTTACTATAGGCCAGTCAATTTACGACATTTTGTATGGAGGGGCTGGAAGTATAATTATGCATGGTGCATGGGCAATGATATTATACTTACCAACCAAAAGAAGCAGGAGTGCGATTTTTGAAACTCATTCGCTGAGCTCAGCAGTTGAAAATGTCAAAATAACTATGAAGATATGCATTTTTCTACTGCTGAGTTGACTTTCAAAAATCATACAACAGGAAAGCGATTTTTGAAAGTCAAATCAGCAGTAAAAAGATGCGTATCTCCGAAGTAATTTTGACATTTTCAACTGCTGAGCTCACCGAATGAGATTCAAAAATCGCACTCCAGAGTTTTATTAGCAAAGTTAGGTTGATTCTGTCTCTCGTGTCTCTGGCGAACGGACGTATTTTGCTTACTAAAACTCTGCGATTCCTTTGTGCGTGAATTTATACTTGTCATCCTAGTGATGGGTAAATTCACTATCGACATATCGATACCTCACTACGATGGATAGATTCCTGTTGAAGTCTTCTTCAACTGGCAACCTTGCTGCGAAAAGGCCAGCTGAAGATATTGCTGACTGGCGCAAGCCGAAACGGACCTTCAGACCTGTGAACTCAGGACCCAAACCACAAGTTAGTACAGCTAACCGCTTCAGAAACCTTCCTATCAATGATTTTAACCAATCATTTAAGTTTAGCGCACTTAATTCAGATGCTTCTACCAAACCTAAAGCAAATAAGGTCCCCCCGATCTTTATCGATATCAAGCCGGAATGGACACATGCAACTATAAATGACATTATACTGAAGTACACAAAAAACTTCCACCTAAAATATCAAGGTAAAAACAAGATAGCTGTGCACTGCGCTAAATGCGAAGATCATCAGTTACTGAAAAACGGACTACTTCAAGAAAACGCATCTTTTCACACATTTAGCAGGAAAGATGAAAAACCGTACAAAGTTGTGATTCATGGCATACCAGCATCGGCTGAAGATAGCCTACATGATGATCTAGCTTCACAAGGTTTTAAGGATGTTACTATTACGAAACTCCAGTCTGCTGCTGCTAAGCTGAAATCCCCGATTGATGATCCATTTGCCCACCCGCTATTCTTGGTGCTGCTCCCTGCTGGAACTGATATCGTAAAATTCAGGCAAATTAAATATTTATGTCGATGCGTAGTACAGATCAAAAAATTCAAGCCTAATACCACCATGGGCACCCAGTGTTATCGTTGCCAGCGTTTTGGGCATGCGTCTCGTAATTGTAATCAACCAGCTCGATGCGTCAAATGTACTGACGATCACGCAACCAAAGACTGTCCCAAGAAGGATCGTTCTGTCACTGCGAAGTGTTGTAATTGCCACGAAGATCATCCTGCCAACTACCGCCAATGTAAGGTACGACAAACCTATTTACTCCAACGCAAGGAGTACAACTCATCCAGGCAACTGAATCCGGCTAAACCTATAAATCATGCTTACAATGACGGACGCTCTTGGGCAGAAGTGACTTCTGGTAGCGCGAAACTGCAAGGTGATGAACGCCAAAATGAAATATTCAACCATGAACAACCATCTGATCACGAAAAACCCCTTCCGCCCCCGCCTCCAGGCGGTAAAAAAATAAATGATGATATAACTGCAGAAATGATCAAAATTTTGTACGTGTTAAAAAACATCAAAGGAAAGTTCTTAACTTGTAACTCAATGATGGATAAAGTTTTATTGATACTAACTCACCTAGGTCAATATGTCTAAGTCTGACCTCCGAATAATCTCATGGAATGCCGATGGCGTGCAGGGTAAGCGATGCGAGTTGATGGACCTTTTGGTGAGTGATGTGGCTGCGGACCTAGTAGCGATTTGCGAAACCAAATTGACTAGCAATATATCCTTTAACATTCCTGGTTATAAATGTTATCGCTCCGACAAGCATATTAGTGGCAGGGGTCAGGGTGTTGCATTACTGGTTAGATCTGATATTCATCATTCTCGTTTGCACATTCCGCCTACTCAATATCTTGAAGTGGTTGGTGTTAAGATGGAGGTATCTAGTCGCACCTATATTATTATATCCGTTTACCAGTCCCCTAATTTACCGCTTATACCTAATGACGTTGATATCCTGCTTAACCTAGGTTCACAAGTGATGATCATGGGCGATTTCAATGCCAGACATCCCCATTGGTATGGCGATGTAAAGAATAGCCGCGGCGAGACCTTGTTTAGAC
This sequence comes from Agonopterix heracliana, assembly GCA_963693445.1. NCBI lineage: Eukaryota > Metazoa > Arthropoda > Insecta > Lepidoptera > Depressariidae > Agonopterix > Agonopterix heracliana. Next base: position 1,764,199 of record OY856307.1, read on the forward strand.
ATATGCTTGACAGTGACTACATAATTCATGCTCCTACCACCCCCACCTTGGTCCACTATCGCCCTGATCTGACACCTACACTTCCCGATCTGGTACTTTCATTAAACATCCATAATATAAGCGAACTGCATACAATAGCAGCGTTATCGTCAAATCATCTACCTATCTACTTTACAGTATCAAATCAAAGGCTTAGTCTTAGGGACATTAGACGGTTTAACTACCAAAAAGCTGACTGGGTTAAGTATAAAAAATTTCTTAATGATAAAATCTCTCTTTCCTCACACTTTTATAAATGTAAGGATGAAATAGACTCTGCTATTAATCATCTCCAAAGTAGCATAATCCAGGGAAGGGAATGTAGTATCCCACTAACTAAACCCATGACCCCAGATGCCTTACCCCGCAGCATAAAACGTTTAATACAGTTTAAGAACAAGTTGCGAAGGCGCCAACAAAACGAAACGGCGACTGACGCTAGGAAAAACTTGCGTTCCCAAATAAATTTCCTTCAATCTAATATTCAAGCGCGTATTAGAGCACATAATGACAAAATCTGGCATGCCAAGCTTGCTAAGGTTGACAAGCCTGGTTCGGACCTGTGGAGACTTGTAAAGTCCATTAAGCCTCAATCCTCAGAATTAGCATCACTTAAGCGCACTGATGGTTCATTTACATCCACCACAAAGGAACACTGTGACGAATTAGCAGCTGCTTTCCATCAAAATATGTGCCTTACTCTGGACTGGAAGTCGCATGATGCTGAGAAATTGGTTTCTAAATCTATTGCAGAAGTACGAAGCTCCTTGCCTGGTCCCTTGGAACGACCGGTTCGTCCTACGGAAATTCTGAAATACATTCGTAAGCTAAAGACGCGTAAGGCGCCTGGCAATGATAAAATTGATAATGTGTTGTTAAAATATCTTCCCCACAAAGTGATAATTGAATTGACTAAAATTTTTAATGCCTGTATGTGCATTAACTATTTTCCAGATATCTGGAAGACGGCCAAGGTAATTGCTGTCAGGAAGCCAGGCAAGGATCCAGCTATTGCAACTAACTACCGCCCAATTAGTTTGCTTCCTAACCTAAGTAAGCTCTTTGAGAGGGTAATTTACTCACGACTTCTACTTGCTACAGAGCGGGAAATAATCGATGAGCAATTTGGATTTCGCGGATCTCACTCAACCACTCAGCAGTTAGCTCGTGTGGCTGAGTTGGCATCTCATAACCTAAATTTAGGTAACTCTACGGGCATGTTCCTACTGGACTTGGAAAAAGCGTTTGATACTGTCTGGCATCAGGGTCTCCTACATAAACTAGTTTTGAGTAAAGTTCCTATGCTCCTTATTAAACTTATTGATTCATATCTCTCTGACCGCCGCTTTAGAGTTCACCTTTCCGATGACGTCTCGAATCCATTTATTGTGCCAGCGGGCGTACCACAAGGTTCTATTTTAGGACCATATCTATTCCTTTTGTACCTGAATGACATTCCTACTCAACCACGGACATCCCTAGCTTGTTTCGCGGATGATACTGCATCTCTGACGTCGGCCTCAGACATGAACCTTGTAATAGGCAGACTACAGTTGTCTATTGAGCTGCTGCATTCCTTTTTCACAAGATGGAAGTTGAAACTCAACGAAGCTAAAACAGAAGCTATCATGTTCACTCGTAAACGCCAACTACCAACCAGACGTCTAAAAATAAATGGACACGAAATTTCCTGGAGCATGTCAGTCAAGTACTTGGGCGTCCAGCTTGATAGAAAATTAAACTGGAGCATCCACGTGACCTCATCTTGCAAAAAAGGGCTAAAGGCACTAAATGCGCTTAAACCTATCCTAAATCGCAAATCTCCTATTAGCGATCATACTAAACTTCACCTATATGCAACTCTTGTTAGACCCATCTTAACGTATGCTTGCCCTGTCTGGAGTAGCACTTGCGACTCAAATTATGAAAAGCTCCAAGTCCTACAAAATAAAGCAATTAAAACCGCCTACAACACAAAATTTCGGACAAATTTAAAATCTTTACACTGTAAAATAAAGTTTCCTTTTATCAAAAATTTTGTCATTAAACAATCAAAACGTTTCTACTTATTAAAAAATCCTTGCCACTCAAATACATTGATATCAATGATAGGAAAAACCCGTGCCATTGATCTTCCTTATATCGATAAGTATCGTACCTACCGACTGCCACATCACTACGTGCTCGAACCTGACTGACGTAACTCGTTCGTCGCAGTGCTCCTCACCTTGCATCGCTGCGAGTCAGGAGCCCTGCGCCGGACTGTGCCGCCGCGGGCGGGTACCTCGATATCGCATCGCTTACCTACCTACATTGTTGTGTGTACATTGTTGTACTTGTTTTCGAGTCAATTCTTGTTCCGAATTATGTTCTAACTTCTTGATATTTTGTTAGTTACGAATTGTAATAACAAATCATTTTGTATGTACAGTTAGTTATAGTTAGTTTTTAAGTCGATATGCCATAAATGTAAGCTCCTCAAAGCGAACATAGTTAATACTTTAGTTCATTACTTATTTCTGCAGCACTTTTAACCTGTAATATTTTTGTTAACCCTTACTAATAATCATTTTCTTAAGAACCATTGCACAAAAGTTTTAAATAGGCTAGATAGCCTGCTAAACTGTTTACTATAAAAATTATGATACTTATTCCTAGGCTCTAATGTACACTAGACTATAAGTTAATTATTATTGACAATAAAGATATTTTACAAACAAACAAACAAGCAAAGTTAGGTACTAGCGCGCGCAAAGTAAACACTCAAAGAAGACCTATTATTTTTTATAGTCGCAACATAGATTCATGGTAGAGTGTGGTTACATGGTTTCAATATGGTTACATTATCTTTATATGTAAGATGATTTCAATATGGTTACATTATCTTTATATGTAAGACTTGTAACTCCCTAATAATACGAATGACCTAAAGTGAGTTATTCATTAAAAAAATATTGTGAAGTAAGTAACTAAGTACCTATTTTTAAATGTTTTTAAAGTTGGTACTAGTAGGTACCTACCTAAATAATAATATTTACTCCAAGTTTGAAGTGTAGCAGGCTTGTAGGTTTAGCTTCAGAGTCAGAATTCAGAAATGCACAAACAAGTATAATGCAATAAGCATGACTTTGGGGCTGCTATCGACGTAATTTTGACCTTGCGCGCAGTAGGTAAGTTTTCTACCGATCTCTTTTTTACTTATTTTATTTATCATCGATTTCAGGCTTTACGCTAATTTGTGTAAAGCCAGATTGGTCGAGGTGTTACTCTACAAATGACCATATCCTAGTACAATACCAGCAACACTAGGTATGTAGGTAGGTATAGAATAGATAGATGAACAAACTGGTTCCTGTGGCTGTGGGTGGTGTTGTAGATAAGGCAAGGCCGACTACACCTACACAGCTATCTCTCGCCTTATGTGCTTTATGATTAGTGCATCTACATTTCATTGAATTCCTACCTATACTTGAATTTCCTTATATATATCTACAACTCTTAGGACAATGCTAGGTACTTTATAAGTACTTTCTATATAGGTAATAGGTTCCTACAAAATATAAAACGGGGACATCAAATGAAACGTAAAAGTTGAAAACGATCACCTGAATTTTTGAAGAAAAAAAAATTAAACCTCACAGCCACTTTCGTAGAAAACTATTTAATCTTTTTATGGTCGCTTTGTAGTTTGTATAACTGCATAAGTATAAAAAATAAATGACGATAACGGAAACAAATATTTTTGGGTCCCAGTCTCCCAGCGGTCAATAGCGGCAGCAAATAGCGGTCCGAAGAAAAACATGTGACATTTTCACAGCGCAGCGTCTACCAAAATAAGAGAAAAAGTAAGCCCTATAAATAATAGTAAGTAGTTATAATGTATATAATATGAACGACAGGTGAATGAAGCATTCACCTGCCTAGTGCCTACGCAGGCTTCAATGTCAGTGCACAGACGCAAAAAACCTCACCACAATTTGTTAAAGGTTTACTATGAGTTTTAAAGTCACTATTAGGAGCTGCAAAATAACTTGAGAGACAGATACAATAGATCGCCACGCCACATGCTAATTCTGACAATCTCTCGCCTTTTCAACATCCATAAGTTTCTTCATAGGTACATGCTGGTGTGCGATTTTTGAATCTCATTCGGTGAGCTCAGCAGTTGAAAATGTCAAAATAACTATGAAGATATGCATTTTTCTACTGCTGAGTTGACTTTCAAAAATCATACAACAGCAAAGCGATTTTTGAAAGTCAAATCAGCTGTAAAAAGATGCGTATCTCCGAAGTAATTTTGACATTTTCAACTGCTGAGCTCACCGAATGAGATTCAAAAATCGCACTCCTGGTCGGTTCCGCGTAGGTTACATATTTTTACTTGCTGGCTCTCAATTTTTAAAGATCATAATAATCATGCAACTAATTTCCGTTGCTGGGGATAGGCTATAGGCTTTTTCTTTCTGTCTAAAAGTTATGTCTCATCTCATCCAATGTTGGCCGGCTACTTTTACAGATGTCGACAGACCATCTGGGTCTGCCTACGCTACCCTCTACAACATTCTTTCACTTGAAGATGCATGTCATGTCGACGTTCACATTCATGCCACTCGATTGTTATTTAAGTCTACAGCTGGTTTAATTTACGCACGCGTTACATTTTTCGGCGAATTTTTTACTATCGAGTTTTAAATGACTTGCAAATTCTTGGTAGTTACCACTTAAACGAAAAACTAATTTCACTTTTATTACAAACATAATGAACGTCTTTTTAATTAGTCTGAAACTATTCAAAGAATTAACATGTAATTGGGAATAAACAATTTTATCGTGTTAACTAATTGATATATGTTTTTATATTTTTGTGGTGACATTTCGCGAATGTTCTCGTCTTGAATTAAAAAAAAAACAAGTGATTTATTGACAATGACAGTGTTGTAGAAGAGATGTGATCAACGGGAAGACATCGATGCCAATTAGAAGTTGCTAGTATCGTCTCCTGTTGGTAAAACCAACGGGTGGGCGAAGTTTCACTTCTACAGGGTGAAGGCTGAACAACTTTTACTATGGGGGCAGACCGATCGGAGCAAAATAAAAATCTGCTATTGCATACATTTGAGTCGAGTATTAGGCATTGCAGTTTAGTATGGAACAGCTGAACAGCTTTTTGCTCCGTTCGGTTTGCCCCCATAATAAAAGTTGTTCAGTTTGATGTGTAGACTCTTAGTTTAAAAGGATGCTAATGATATCAATTTCACCCTGTATACTGTACCTATTAGTTATACTTACGGCTGACATTTGTTTTTATTAGTCATCGTTTCTGGAATGTGAATCTTATTTCATAGCCTATTTAGTGTTGTTTTAATTAACATGATAACTATAATTTGTGTAAAATAACTTCCTACGCAAAGACTTATTAAGCCGCAATGTATTACTGTATAAGTAATAAAATATTGTTATTATCATTGTTTATGACATTGTCTAGTTTATTAGTCTCTATAAATTTAGCTATAAATTATGTAAAAGGCGCCACCGAGTTCCGGATATGGTTATACGTCCGAAGAATAGTTAGAAGAAGAATGAGCGCTCGGAAACATGAATTTAGACGAAAATAGTGCGTAGTCCCTTACACATAAAGTTCACGCAACTCAAGGGAAGCGCTCATAATCTATAGTGGCAGAGCTATAGTTTCGGCTTAGGATAGTTGCAACATATAAAGAGGTTCAGATACATGTAAGTAGTAATCATAGTACTCTGTGGTTTTATGGTCTGATCATCCCCTTAAGACGACGTGCGGCGCCGCTCTTTAGGTATTTGAGGGGGTGAAGCAGAGGAAGTGACGGGAGAGTAGTCCCGCCCATCGGCGGGTGGCACCCCGCGTCAACTTTTTTTTTGGAAAGAGTTTTACGGCTCTGGGTTCATATTCTGTTGCCAACCGTATTGACCACCGATTCCGGGATTTTTCCGGAAATTTAAATAAATCATTTTTTTTACTAACTATGTGAAATTTAATATCATACTATACTCCATTACAAATAGGGGCGAAAAGAAGGAAAAAAAGGTTCTTTATAGTACACACTTTAAAGAAATATGAAAAATTGTATCAAACAACAATGTTGCAAAGCGATTGGCGATGTTGAAAGATCTAAAGAAGCAGTGGTGCACACATGTGGTTCGTCTTCCTTTCAATGAAGCTTTTTTAAAGATAGTTATGAAAAATATCCGCCAGGTGGAGCTAGTAGTAGCCATATGGATACTAAATATTTTTAAAAATTCTAAAAAATGTACTAAGATTAGTAGAACTTCTTTCAAATCGTTATTGAGCATCGTTGTATTTATTTATGAATAGATTTGTCTCTAATCTAAATCTGAAAATCTAGAAAAAATGTGTTTGCAAGTTAATGAGGTAGGTACTAGAGTAGGCGCAGAGACTTGCCTGGCAGACAGCTGCCTCGGCGATTTGTTTGGGTACCTTATGAAGGCTAAAGATTTCTCACAAAAGAAAAAAAATGTTTTCATAAAAATTTAAAGAAATATTTATTCATCATAATTATCTAAGTATCAAATGGAATATTACACTCTCCTTACCTTTTTTCGGAAACCTGATTTATTAAATCATTTATAGCTGATGAAGAAATTTGGGAAGTATTTATTAATTTTTGCTTACGCACGTCGGGGGCCCCGTATAATTGATACGGCAGATACGGCGGTAGCTACACCTCTGATGACAAGTTTCCTAGTGTTAAGTTCGTAGCCTCGAAAAATATGCCTTCTTGTGTCCTGCCTGAGGTACTGTGGCAACTACTAAACAAAAATAAAAAACCGGCCAAGAGCATGTCAGAATCGCCCAAGGTAGGGTTCCGTAATAAATATGAAATTTTTTTCTTAACATAGCTTAAATAACTTAAAAAATCCTCAAGAAGCAAACAATAGTGCGATTTAATTTCGTTCAGCGCCATCTATTGATAGACGCCGACACAGCGGTCGACGGTCGATAGGTATTTTATTTGATTTCTCCGAAACTAGTTGGGCTAAAGCTTCCGTTATAATTTTCTTTAAAAGTACTTACAGAGAGCTAGCTATATTGTGTCACATTTTCAGATTTTTTACTCTTGTATTTTAGAAGTTAGAGGGGGGTACGCCCTATTTTTGACTTTGAGCGCAAATATCTCGAGACACAAGCATTGTAATGATTTAGTTTCTATAGGAGTTTTCTTTCATTGGACAAAACCTATCCAACGACACCACACTCGATTTATTAAAAAAATAATTTTTTTAACGACCTTTTCGTTGTATCCCATACAACGAAAAGGTGGTTGGAAAAAAATTCTTTTCAAAAAAAATTACTTGCTTCATGATTATGACTACTTCATTTCTGTTTGGGTTAGGTACTGTTATCTGTATTCATACCAAATTTCGATTCAATAGGTGCAAAATGAGCGTGTTATTGAGGTAGGGCAACAGACAGACAGACAGACAGAATAGACGAAAGTGTAAGGGTTCCTTGTTGGACTACGGAACCCTAAAAACGAACAAGGAGTTACATTTTTGTGTGGTTCCAGCCTATAATGGACCACCCGAATTCTTCCCGTGGGTGTAGTACGAGGCAACTAAGGGATTAAAGGTTTCTCATACAGTGTTTATAGGTGAAGGGTTAGCCACCTCTCACCACTTGACACGTCATTCCATCCTGAAACTTAAATTGCTAAAATGTGAGCATTACTACGAGTATAACTATACTCTTAAACAGAAAGTACGTAGGAGTAGCAATATTTCTGACCACCCATAAAGGGATTACGGTCGTGAGTTTATGTATGTTTATGATTCTGTATGTAATTTATCAACTGTCACTCGTGACTTAGACGTCATCACGCTGCTGGTGGCCAAGATAGGTAAAATTCGCAGTCGCGTGGCTAAGGGGTTAACAAGTAGACGTTTCGTCGGCTTGCGATTTGATTGGCCACGTGGCTCCGCCGTTTTATGGCGATTTCGAGTGTGTGTTTTTGTCTAAAAACGGGGCTTTGAGATCGCCATATCCTATTACCGTACAATATCTAATTAATATATCTTCAATACTTGACACTGGCGAAATCTAACAAGAATAGAATAGGTAAAATTCACAGCGTAACTTGACATTTTCTACGCAATGTGACATTATTGGTGTTAATAGGTACCTACTGAAAAAGAAAAAAATAATCCGTACTTGGGAGTCTATGGTATCATTATTTTTGAAATAAAAAAAAAGCAAGAGATAGCCTGTAGAATCCCACTGCAGGGCAAAGGCCGTCTCTCACGAATAGGTGTGAGAGGGAGTGGGCCATACTCTACCACACGGGATACTACAAACTGCTCAGCAGTTTGGCGATATTATAATTTGTTAATTTAGATGTAAGAATCTGAAATAAAAAAAAAATGTGCGTGTTAGTGGAGGCAAGTTAGTGATCAGCTGGCTGTCAGAGAATTTTCAAGCCACCTAAATAGGTCTCTGACCTGGCTCAACGAATAGTTACAACGACATCTGACGGAACTATCCGAGACCAACTGCTAAACGTGCCTTCCGAAGCACGGAAACGCTCGAGATGAAATTATGACGAATTATGAGGTCATACATTTTTGTTCTGAAACCTATCGTGTGGGGTATTAAATAAAAGGGCTTCATGAGTCGGTCTTAAAAATATACTATACCATTACCTTTCAGCCATAATGTTTTAAAAAATCCAAAAAATATTTTCAAAACATACCAAGCGTGGGCTCTTCCAGGTAGGAAACGACTGAGTAAATTTTTGGAAAGCATACGCCAAATGTGTCGTAATATCGTCATTCGTCATATCTAACGTCAATAATGCAAATTCAAAAATATTTATTGATGAATGCGGATTGGTAGACTTCATTATAACGCATCCGATTTTTTTCTTCAGCGTAAATAGGTTTCCTCACGATGTTTGCTTCATCGCTTGCTCTTCATCCTTGTCACTTGTTGGGGACAAAAAACCTATCCTTGATGGTATTCCATCTACTGACACCTGCACAATATTGGAGACGCTTACTCGAGTTTATTTAAGTTGTATTATTGTGTCTTGTGTTTTTACTGTTTTACAAATAAATAAATAAAATATTTATTTTTACTGCTCTTGGAGAACGCATTATTGTCAGCACTTATTTTGATTAGAAATTGTTATATTATGATGAGATACACGAGAATTACCTACTCTGAATTAGCGTTACAATAAAAAGTTGATTTTGTTTTTCACGGTGTTAAGTATACAGGGTCCTTCTTAATATGCTGACACTTTTTTAAGGGGATGTTCAGACCATCAAACTGAACAACTTTCTCTATGGGACCAACATCGAAATCGCGAAAAAAAAATCAGCTGTCCCATACATTTTTCTCGAGTAGGTTTGCAGTTTTGTATGGAAGAGCAGATTTTTTTTTCGCGATTTCGATGTTGGTCCCATAGAGAAAGTTGTTCAGTTTGACGGTCTGATCATCCTCTTAAAAAAGTGTCAGCATATTAAGTTGGACCCTATATGTATTGAGGAATGCAGGATTGAAGTCTTCCAACTTTTTTAGTATTTTTTATGGAGTAACGAAGCGATGGTATCTTGTCTTGTATAAATACCCTGCAACCATGACTAAGGTGTAGTTATTCCATTAACATTCAAGGGGGCTACTCGTTTCTAAGGGCAGGTTTAGACGCGAACACCTTCCGGTAGTACCTACTTGAAGACTATTCCGGCGATGAAGGCTGACCACGGTTGGTAAGCGACGGTCTTTGGTGAATTTCGATAAATTGAAGGCCATTCAGTAGGCCTCGCATGCCACCCCCGAGAAAATGATAAAAATAGAGATGTGCCTACATCCTTATTATATTTACGTATGCCAGAAAGAGCGCGCATGACGTTTTTCTCGTTAAAATGCTTTGTAATGATAAAAATCTATGCTAGCCATGCATGAATGCTTTCTTGTTTTTTGGAAATGTTTTTTAACTGTTTAGAAATAGAAAAATACGATTGGGGGCAGCACAATAAGCTCGATCCCCTTTAAAAAAATCCTTGTCATTTCATTAGAAGGATAAAAATACTTAAGAAAGATCTTACGTACGTCTACATTACTATTATATGTACATACAATGTGGCAAGGAAAAACATTGTTGAATTTGAATTTAAGGTGGTGTTGCAATCTTTTGTTCGATTAATTATAGTGTTTCGTGTTTTTATCGATTCCGTAACTTTAGGGAGATTTTTTTTAATGCATTAGTAAGATTTAGGTAGTTACAAACAATGTGAAGGACGTATAAATACTTGGATTGATGTTATTCATCTTTGAATAAAGTGTATTTGATTGATTGATTGATTACAGATGTCGTTCAAGGCTTTAGAAAACTTGTTTAATTCGCCCTCAAAATCGATTTTCAGTCCGGTTTAATCATACGGAATTACGGACCTAGTGAGCACAAAACTGATTTTTTCTTTCGTTTCCATCAACACCGAACGAGTGAAATGTTAAAATTAACATGCACTTGTTTTTAATTTAGACGACATTCTTTTTAATTTAAGATAATGTTCCTATAATTATTTGGAATTTATATAACATTCTTCTATCGAACACTGCCAATCGGTATTTTGATTTTTTATAAAACGATCACGGTCTGAAAAGGTTTCGTAGCCCTGCTGCTGTCATCTTCTTATTTTCGTCTTTATTTGACATATAGTTTTATAGTTTAATAATGTGCCATTAATGGAGAACAATATTACAGTTAAAGTGAGAAATAAAGATAGGCGCTTCCGTTTGATTTGGATTAATCCTCGTGTAAAACTCATCTAATTGGAATGTTTGAACCACCCTTGCATTTCAAGAGTTAGCTAGGTTAGGTTAAGAACAAAGAAAAATATAACTAAAGACCAGGCTTTAAGGGCTAGTTCCATTGCCTTTCCGAAAGGATAAATTCTTAACAAAAAAAATTAAAAATTGTTTACCACTTTATTGTATTTCAAACCATCGTCAAAAATTAATATTTAGTGTGAAAAGTGTTCATCTTTTTTTATTGTAAATATTAATGTGAGATTAAGTATATCAATTTAATCACGTAAGTAATTGTTTAGATTGATTTTTGACACGTGATTTTTCATTTTGGGTAAGAGGATTGGCGGATACCGTTTTGGCCATACAAACGTATTCCCCTGTTGAGTTTAAAAAATCCAAAATCTAGCTCAAAATAAGCTAAGGTGGCAACTCTAAACGTCAGCATTTAGCGAACGTGACACAATATGTCTAGCTCATGCAACCCTAGACGGGGGCCGCTGTACATCGACGTTTTTGTGGGCAGAACTAGTAACAACCACTTACTAGACGAGTCAATGTACTCCAAAGTCAAAAAATAAAAAATTGGCTAGCGTCCGTCTCCGACCGTGGCTAAAAGCCGTCTGAGCGCGCCCCGCTAAGACCCCCTCCGAGAATATTTGGTACGCCATTCGTATTTTTGAGGATAAATAAATAATGGAATTACTTTTTATAACTTTTGTTGATGAATTCACTAGAAGAATCAATGGTGAATATGTGAGTATAAATTAAAAAGAATGAAACCTACTTTAAGTTCTTCTAAAGCGAAAAAAATCGTTTAAAATGTTAAAAAATACGACATCTTTGTGACGATTTTCTATCGAGTGAAGTAATTCCAATCGTGTATTTAATTGATGATTTCACTAGATAAACTATCCAAGAATACTGAGGTATGACTTATAATTCGGTAATTTGTATAAATCTAGTCGAAACATGAAAAATAAAAGATGCCTCCAACGTATTTCCTTCTACTATGTCACCTTAAAAACTGACAGTTTAGGTAAAACTTGCCGATATAACTTTAACTGTTTACCTATAGCTGTTTGAGATAGCTAGAGATATTTCATAGCTTGAAATCGCCAACCTAGGTACCTAAATATTAACCACCTCAGCTTCAATATCAATATGTACCTATATCCTCAATAAACTAAGATACTGTATAAACCCTTCGATCAAAATAAAATGAATGGATAGGCCTAAAGCGCGGTAAGTTGAAGCAAACTACTGGTGCACTTGGTACATACAAACTAGCGCCATTATCTGTCAAATCTAGGGCACTTTCATACAAGTGACAAGTAAAAATTTCATTTGTTTTGCCTCATTTTTCTGGTTTGAAATGTTCGCTTAAGGCCTATCCATTCATTTTATTTTGATCGAAGTATAAACCTACCGATTTTCGAACTTCACGTACACAAAGTAAAATATAACCAACTACAACATTTCTTATTTAGTAGCGCTACGGTAACGGTATCCCCTCGGCTCGCCTTGCCTATGGCTACGGTACGTCTGACGAGGCTAGAATTTATAATTTGTTTTTCTTTTTTAAGTTCACCTTATGTATGATGTCATTCGGAGCGAGAAGTGTTTAAATATTTGTCCAGTTTCAGGTTAAAAAAAGATGAAAGGTCAAGCGGGTGAATAAAATTAATTGTAGGTAATTATGCAGTAGGGACCTATTGAAACTTTGACATTTTGTTAGCTAAGTTAATCAAGGTAAATGGAGCTCGCTTTTGTATTTTGAAAAACAGTGCTAATTTTTATCTTTTTAAGCCTGCGTACAGAAACACAACCACCCCGAATATTAATAGTCATGAGTTATAAATATTCTGGGTGGTCAGATCATATGCCACAACCTTAGATCAATCTAAGGCCACAACCACCTTTTTAGTGTGTTTTTGGGTTTTCGAGATAGTGGTTTCAGTATTGGCTCCATAGTGAAAGTTGATGGTCTGCTGTAGTCTAAAATAACCCATCTCATTAAATTACACTATGGTCTTTAGCTTTAGTATAGGTACATATTTGACGGATTTTGAGTGTTTCTTCCATTGATTAAAATAAAGAGGCGGAAGATAGGTGACTAGCCTATAGCGCATGGACCGCATAAATTGAGCCCCCGTCACCTAATTTAGTTACGAGCGGCATTGCGTGATTGAGATACCTTTTTGATTTTAGGCGGACTAAAGCTACATGCCGTCGTGTACTCGTTGCACAAATCATTCAAAAAGAAAAAAAAGAAATCACACGGAATCACTTTTCACTCGTAATTAGGTACCTACACGAAAAGCACATCCATTGTTTGAGCAGGTAGTTAGGTACCATAGACTTAAACTCGAGCGATAGACTTGCCCCTTGCATAGAAGCAACATGTTCCACTTGAATGAGGTGTCCGCACCTGATTGATGTTCCCGAGTTCACTTCGTCACTATGGCAATGACAGACCGCAATGTGTCATTTTGTGTGACATGTTGTTTGTTTGAACGAGCTTGTCTATCGCTAGAGTAATATGTCTATGTTAGGTACATAATGCAAGAACGTCACCTATCTTCCGCTGTTTTAGTTCAATCAAAGGTTTCTTCATAAAACCAATGTCTGTTTGTTTGGTACGGAACACTACTTGCGTAGGTATTGTAGGTAAGTTCACCGGCCGGTTTTATAATTTTTCTGTACTGTATATTAACTTGTACAAACCATGTACGGGTGAAAGTAAACGCAAAGACTGACATACTTTATACTACAAGTAATCAGTATTTCAATGTCTAATTTACATACGATTTTGAGTCTTATTTCGCAGGTTATAAAATACAGTGTTAAAATAATGTTTCTACCGATCTGGAATTTCATTTTGATTTTTTATAAATATCGAGAAGGGCAATTTGACTTAATAAATCGATCAACTTTTTAAAGATTTATTGACATAATAAATTCAAATATAAAGATCCGTGAGTCAAGCCATTTTCGTTTTTAAGAGAATTTTATTCCGAGAGCTGGTGATATTTTCTATACAATAAAATTGAAGTCAGTGAAATTTTTCAGAAACAATCGAGAAACTAATCTCTATGTTGTTTGTATGAAGTCAGATTTTTATTAAAATAACTATACAGTTTTAATGCTAAGATTAATTTAAGATTTGTATGGAAATCTTTGAGGCATTGTAATTGTAACATTAAAACTCTACATTTTAACGAAAATCTGACTTCATACAAACGTAGAGATTTGTTTCTAGATTGTTTCTGAAAAATTTCATTGACTTCGTTTCGTATACAAGGTGTTACAAAAATACAAATAAACCTTTAAGGGGATGGTATAGACCATCAAACTGAACAACTTTCACTATGGGACCAATATTGAAATCGCGAAAAAAAAATTATGTTCCATACTCTACAAATCGACTAGAGCTAAAAATACCTATGTATGGGATATGAAATTATTTTTTTTGCGATTTCGATGTTGGTCCCGTAGAGAAAGTTGTTCAGTTTGACGGTCTAAACAACCCCCTTAAGAGTTTTAAATATTTATTGTTACTTATGAAACACCTTGTATAGCGCGCTCCGAAATGTGCATTGGAGTTTTGTCATGGGTTGTTTTCCTGTCGTTTGGACTAGCTAGCGACAAGGCATAAGTAGAGATATTATAGCGATTGCGCCTGGGCAATCAGTTGATAGGTACTTGACAGTAACTTCGTTCAAATTGTAATTGTTTATATAGGTACCTACCGAATTAGTCATAGTCCATTTTAATTGTAAACGAATGCTTGCTAAGTAGTAAATTAATACAACTTATTATTTTTAATTTGATCCATAACACACCTATATAGGTCCTTTTCTTAATATGCTCAGATCATCAAAGTGAACTACTTTAACAATGGGACCTGTGGGGTCTTATTGTATAACTACCCGATTCAATCGATATCAAACCGAAGACATAGTTTTTGACAGTTCTTGGCGATTATTTATCTCAGATAATGGGCACGAAGGTCACGAAAAAAAAAAATAGGCTAGTACAGTCCTATTTCATAATCGATCTTATAAACGATATTAAGTATAATCGAAAGCATACACAATTAGCCCTCATCAGAGCCGAAATCGCAACAAAAATCAGCTGTTCCATATAAAACTGCAATAAGTAAGTACGATTAATTTTGGTCCGTAGAGAAAGTTGTTCATTACGGTGGTCAGATCATCCTCTGTATAACTAGTTTTTATAAAGATCTTTGGGAATGCTTCTAGATCTATTTGCCTAGATATTTTGTTATTTGGTTGGTAGGAATTTTAGTTTGAGCTACTTACAAACATAAGGCAATAATCTACCTACCTACTCATATTGGACTATGGAATTTACTATATTGCGTACTAAGTCAGAAAATTAAGTTACAGTGAAAGCCCTCAATGGCCGCAATGGCCGCAATGGCTTACCTTAGCCCGTTTCCAGACGAAGTGAAAAGGTGGAGTCTGGTGGTAGAAGACGGAGGTCTGGGTGGCGGGGAAGTCCGGGTCCTCCCATAGCTCTCCTCTTTGGAGACAGCCCGTCTTTATACGCCCGTAGTCCGTCATACTGCAATATAATACAACACTATTTTAGTACACGACAAATATCCCTTTACTGGAATGTCCATTGCAGAGACTTTCCTTTATTACAGCTACATCTGACACTATTAACCTCGCAGAATACCGAGCCAGTAAATTATAGGATATCGTCGTAGAACCATTGACACGAACGAAGAGGACACGAAATAACGAACTGAGATAAGATATGCGTAAGTTTAGAACTAAAAAATTACATTAATTACATGGTCTTATTATGTATAGAAGCGAAAAGTAAACCAATTGGTTACGGGTACTAGATAACACTCGACTCTCCTATTCATTCTGTCTAGAAAAATACTCGGTTAATGCATTAATATATAATTATTATCAAAAGTGAACGTTGATTGTGATGTTCTCACTCAACTCAAACCATTCTGTAACTACTAACTAACATAAACTAGGAAAATCTGTGATTAGCTTGTCTTACAACCCTATAAAAGGTGTTTCATAAGTAAAAATAAATATTTAAAACTCTTAAGGGGGTTGTTAAGACCGTCAAACTGAACAACTTTCTCTATGGGACCAACATCGAAACCGCGAAAAAAAAATCTGATAAGTATCCCCATACATGTATATTTTAGCTCTAGTCGATTTGTAGAGTATGGAACATCATTTATTTTTTTCGCGATTTCGATATTGGTCCCATAGTGAAAGTTGTTCAGTTTGATGGTCTAAACCACCCCCTTAAATGTTTATTTGTATTTTTGTAACACCATGTATACTTAGGATAAAAAAAAGTTTCAGTGAGGAAATTGCTGAAAAAAAGGAGAAAATATCTTTACTTAAATAATTTGTTTCCGCTTGTTGTACCCATATTTGTTAAAAATTCGAGTAGGAATAGATTTTTGGTAGAATAAGGTTATCTAATTTAGTTTTTATTGTAGTTTTACTCCTTATTTATCATATCACATTATAGAAGTTAGTGCACATAATCACCAAGTTTTTTATGTTTCTTTACCCCTTGAAATATATAACAAACGCATTATAAGTTTACAACCTGTATATCAGGTAGAGTATAGCAAGCAAGTACCATTTATTATCATTAGTATAGTATATAGTATAGTATATAGAATATAGATATTGATGTTATGTGCTGGGTAGAAAATGATCGATTGGCTCTGTGGACATTATAATGGAAAAGGTATTTAAATGGTAACCAGTAGAAAGCTATCCGATAGATAGATCGATTACCTGCCTGCGATGGTTTCCCATCGTGCTGTGCTCCATACTAACTTCATCGTTGTGTGTGAAGTTTATGGGAACTGTTGTAATAGGGTAGTCCACATTAAATATTTAGTTTTGTGTTCTAAGTAAAAAAAAAAAACGTTTGAAAATAACGCTAAAGAACTAAGAACGAAATGTTGATGACGTCTCTTGTAGTAACTAAAAACTTTACCTTATAGAGAGAGAGCCAAAAAAAAAATTTTAATGGAAAAAACCTTCACAAACAAAATCATCTCACGAAATCCATCAAGATAATAGTAAACGCCTACCTCTACACTTAGTTTTTCTGTCAGCGCGTTCATCAGAAAATGTTTCAAAGTTCAGTTCATTTAAAATCCAACTTTATCACATACGGATAGGGTACACATAAATAACTGTTTATATGCCAAAATGTTCACCTGAGCACCAGTTCAACACTCTCGATCTCGGTACATTTTTCAACACCCACATCTACGTCTCACAAACCGGTCATGTTGCGTTATTTATATTTAGTGAAATTGGTTTTTTGAAACGTTCATGAATAGCCTTATAAAGGGTTTATCGTTCTCATTCTTTTAATTCGGGCTATGTATAACTCTTATATAACTGGAGTAGGTATCTTCTTCGATAAAAATATTTTACTTTGATCGAAGTTCGAAATCCTACTAAACAATATGAAGTTTATAATAGCGAGCCTGGTGAATTAGGTAGGTAAGTATTATTTACTTGCTTATAGTTTTCCTTTCCTATTAGAATATTTAAAACTTAAGAACTTAACCTGTTGGAATCTCCAACATTAATAAATGAAAGTGAAAATGAAATCGAACGAAGAAAAGCATTTGTTTTAATATGCGTTTCCCATAGCAAGTGGAACAATTGACACATTTTCCATTGAAATGGAGAGAAAAGGCTGCGGCTGGCGTTCACAAATTGCTATAAAACCTGCAGCGCTTTTACTGGCGTACCTATCGAATGCCAAGGCAGTTTACTGTTTGTATGACATTGTTTTGTTAAGTAGGGTAATCATGCTAATCGTCTATGTAGGTACAGTCAGCCTCGGAGAAACCTGATCTCTCTATCTAAGGGTTGAACCTCATCTAACAGCACTGTTTCCCATTTTCGACCGCACGCGGCCGTGCTGTCCCACGCGTTTGCGTTCCGTCTATCTTATTTGCTCTGGCAAATGACGTTCCTGGGTGACATACTAGGATGTAGCGACGGAAATATCCGATGCGGTGCTGGCAGATGAGGTTCAACCCTAAATCTTTATAAGCGCATGGGGTAGATTTATCTGATGCTGACTCTACTACACAGTGTTAGGGAAACCTATATGAAACTCGCAAAATTTTATTTCGCCTTTTCATACAAACGTTCGATCAGCTGATTGCATTTAGTAGGAAAGTACCTACACTTTTTATTGCGAATTTCCTGTCGGTATCTTAGGGAAAGTTAAACAGTATCATGTGTACAATCACCCCTTAAAGTAATGCAACTGTTAACCCTAACACCCTGTATACAGCGTACTGTACTAACAATTAACAATTTTTTACAACTTCAGGGGTTTTATTTCGAAAAATGTTATCGAATAGTTATTTGATTTCTTTTTTCTCATACTTCCGTCCATACATTCGAAATTAAATTTTCAGACAAGTTTCTTAATGACTTAGCATAATTTAAGTGCCACTTTAATGTCCATTAAGGATTCGGCACCGTATTGCACTCAAGTCAAGCGCTGATTATGTAAGACAAAAGTTCGATCATTTCAGCGTTAAATACTTAGTCAATTTAAAATAATCTGTATTTACCAGTGAATGAGTCGATTTCACTTCGTTCATCTATATTTTAGGTTAATGAACGGAATAATTCACAATCAGAGACCTCTTGCCATGTAGACTTCTATTATACTACCTACCGAAACAGTTTTCAACGTAAAAGTTTGACTTCTTTGCCGGAATAAAATCATCATAGTGGCTAAAATCGCAGGCATGGTCGCTATTACAGAGGTACTGTTGGTTGACGAAGTATCTTTCTGAATAATTTACATACCTATAACTACAGCGGCGCCCGCGAACTCATACGCGCAGACCACTGACGTTGGATACTCATAGCTTTTCATTGTATCAACCGATTTCGATAAAATAAAGTCTAAATGTTATTTCAAACTAAGCTCTATGCTTTTGTGAAACCCCGTCAAAATCAGTAAGTACATCGTTTTTAAGTGATGCGAGCACAAACAAACAGACTAAGAAAATACGGACAAATATTCTAATAAAAATGGTCTCAATGCATTCCATTATTATTTTCAATTTACAAAATGTGCATCCACGCCAAGTGTAAAATTTTCAGCAATGCGTGCAAATTTTTATTTTCACACTTCCTGATTCGTGCATGAAAGCATATGCTTACGACTATATTCTCGAATGAACATCTATTAATTAATTTTTTTTTTTTAAATTAAAAATTCATTTATTGCCTCAATTTTTCTTACAGTCTAAGTACACAACAAAAGTATTATTACACAATTGAGACAAAAGGTCGAGGCTCAGCCTGTGCTGGCACGGATATCTTTATCTCAATAGTACTCAGTAGGTACCTAAAGAGTGTCCAGTTTTCATCTTGATTTTTATTCACGTATAATGTTTTTGAATTTGATAGAGTTCATCTCACTTTCGAATAATAATATGAATTAGGATGTGTAAAATGTGTGTGAAGCAGCAGCGGGTCATCAATGAGTCAATTTATTTTATTAGAAGTCTGTAGAATTAGACAGTCTGTGTAGCATTAAATGTCGGTTTGTTCTCCACTTGAACTCTGTATAAGAATTTTTCAAATTAGGCAGGTACTCCGTTTTTGTCTTTATTTAAAGATAGAGTTTAGATATTTCACATTGAACGAATTCGTCACTTTAATTGCTAAAGCTATTTGCACGGTAAATTGGTAATGAAACGCGTAAACGGTAGGTATCTATAACTTTGCCATTGCGGTTAGCATTTACCTACTGTCTATTTAACTAAACTACACGCCTCTTCGCCTGGTGGGGTATGCAGGGATTAGACCGCGTCACTTTATTACGATCCTTAGGGCCGGCGCACACCTGGCTATGCGCATCGCAGATAATTTTGCACAGCCAAATCATTATCGACTTTGCTTGCGTTGAAATAACATCGAAAACAACTACTTTTCCCCAAGAGCATCGTAGCAACTTGAAGCGAAAGCAGGTAATTGATTTTCGATCTTATTTTAACGCACACTAAGTCGATAATGGATAGGCAGTGAAAATGTTCTGCGCTGCGCTTCGCTAGGTGTGCGCCGGCTCTTATTATCATTGACCTCTTATGCTTATTACATCTTTTGCCTCATTAACATCTTCTCATAGGTAGTACCAACACACACGTAGGTACTATACCTCAACTTTCTGTAAGTACGATCCGAAAGCTTGGCCAAATCACGCAGAAAAAAATCAAAACGAAATCTATACAAAGGTATACTTCTACTTCTGAAGGTATACTGGTAGGTAGGTAGGTACAGTATACTAGTCTCAAATACAAACACCGTTTTTTTTCTGGAAAATAGAATGAATTTCACAGATTACAAACTTGGCCTTGATACAGTGAGATGTGCATTTTAAACATAATTTCCACGTTACGTTCCAGTTACGTTAATCGCTCACAATTTAAAGACGACGTGATTCCCACTGTATGTTGCTTTGTAAGAATATTCTAAGGGTGCGTCCACAACTAGATTACGCCGCGCAAGCTGCTCACGATCCGTGTGGGTGCTACTGCGCATTTAGGGCGCATTCGCCAGATGTGGACGCATCCTAACGTATAAAATTCAAAACAATTTACTGTTTGTATAAAACCTTTTTTGTTTCATAAACTGATGAAAATTGTATTTACATAGATACACCTTAACACTAAAGCGAAAACTCGACGATATGTGCTTCCTGCCCATCCTAACCCAACGCTCAAACCCGGTCTTTGACTGAACATCAAAATCCAGCCTCAAGATCTGAACAGCCAAAGAGCGATGGAGCGCAGTATTTTTGGTGTAAAACTAACCGATCGTGTTAGAAACACCGAACTGGCTGGCATAGCGGACGTGGGGCGCAAGACCGCTCATCTGAAGTGGGACTGGGCCGGACATGTCTGTCGCAGCATTCGGAAAGATGGACCAAAATCACCACAGACTGGGTTCCCCTAAAGGTCACCGTCACCAGCGCGTCGAAGTGACCCAGAAAAAGGTATAGAGGTCACTGGATGCCTTCTTGGAGAGTGGGCCAGTAGTTGCAACAGTTAAAATGGGAGGCCTTTGCCCAGCAGTGGGACATTCAATAGGCTACGTAAAAAAAGATGCACCTACAATTATTATAGGTATTAGGTATTTTTGGTTTAACAAATTCTGCACTGCTAATTATTACTGCAGGCAGAGGAGGGCTGGACGTCCCGGCGCCCGAAGCGCTCGCTCTGATAGGTAGTCAAATTGTAGTGCTAAATATCAAATTCCACGAAGAGCATATACCCAGGTGCTCTGCGTGGAGTGGACTACGTTGTCTCCGAGTGACGTACCTAAGGAACCCTCGAAACGTCTTGTGCACCCTGGGCAATCAGCAAGCCAAATCACTTCAACATGATGGAAGCAAACTTGAATAACATGCAGTCGACTTGACAAAAGACCGTCTGCGCTAAACCTAAGAATATAATGTTCAGCTTCAATACCGCGCCCGCACCGCCGACAGACATATCAATGTCAAATTACGAGCAGGTAGGTACGTCATGAAAATGCATCGGCAGTGGAAGTGGAGGAACAGTAACCCACTTGTATAGCTCTCCACTCCGCATTGATGTGTGGAAACTGTGATAATGGATGTGGTACAAGTGATTAGCGTTGGCGAGCCAAAAATGGCGTGAGGAAGAAGCCTGATGGTGATGAAGCCACACGCAATGTGAGTTTCTAGTGTTTTTCAAAAACATTTTTAGTTCAGTAGTAAGCTCAAGTTCTCGCGCGAATAATTTTCTGTAAGTTCTGACATTTTGCTTTTTTTTTCTGTGATTTGCTGATTGTAATGATATGTTTAAGTACGAGTATTAATTAGTTAGGTAAGTAGGTAAAAGACGTGGTGGCCAAGTGGCGAGAAACCTTTGCCTCCGTGCTGGAGGCGAAGATTCGATCCCCGCCCAGGCCGACTCGTACCAACTTGTTTTACGGAATTTCTGTACCATTTGTAACACCACTACTGGCTTTTCGGTGAACGAAAACATCGTGAGGAAACCTGCGTGCTCCAATTTAGAGGCATGTGTTTGTACCCCTGTCCATTATAAGTGGCGACGGGTTCACTCCCCGTCACACTGGATAGAATTTAGGTAGGTACTACTAGTGGAAACGTGGATGTGGTGACGTGATGGTGGAAACGTGATGAGGTTTAAGAATATCTCTGACTACCCCCTTTGGGGAATATAGTCGTGAGCATATGCTTATGGTTCTGTAAGCAAGGTAATACCGGTGTCTAAAAAAGTATAACTCGACAAAATAAGTTTTCTACAATTATAATATGTTTAGGCATGCAAAAAAATTTTTCTGCTATTTTTTTGATGGATGTTAGCGTCAAATTCCGCTTTTCTCTTATGAAATGTGTGCCCTGAGAAATGTGCTAAACTACCGGATGCGCGCGCGCACGTGTTTTTTCACTCCTTAACTTCACCATTCATTCCGCGACCTATTGTCTCTCTGTTTAATAGTGCGCTGCGAACTTTACATTTTATGCACTTTCATATCTTTTCTCAATGGCATCGCTGCACAAACTAAAGTGGTTAAGCTACATACATACAGTCTGTCTATAAAGTCTTGGCAAAAAATGAGGGCGCTGTCTCCACGCAAGAACGTAAAAATCAAGAATAACCTGGCAAAACCACCATACTAAAATGATTAGTTCCTCAAACATTCATGCCACGACTTTATAGACAGACTATACGTACAGGTCGGTTGATTAAAGCTGGCGCGTTCACAGATACACACAAATGCGTTTTCCTGTCAGTGAGTCCGTGTTTGATAGAGATATAGAAAAACTACTTCCGTTTTTTATTATGCGTGCAGTCAGACAAAAAAATGTGTGGCACGCGCCGCACGCGCCAGCTTTAGTTAACCGACCCGTATAGTTCCCTTTCGGGATGGTCAGCAGATTCTATGCTGTAACTTGACGACCCGGTTGGTGTGATGGTTACCACGCCGGACTGCCAAACCAGGGTCTTGGGTTTGAATCCCGGTTCGGTCATGGATGTTATTATATATGTGTGCCGTTGTTGTATGGTTCCCTTAACAAAAAGCCTGAGGCTTACTTGGGATCATTACAATGTATGTTCCGTGAGCGTTATTCTGTGCTCAGTATTAGGTGCTCAGTGATCAACAGCTTAGCATTTTTATGGTTACAGGAGTGTATGAGTGCCAATAAGATCTTTGTAATATACAGGGTGTAAAAATGTATTAAATGCGTTTTATTTTAAAGGGTGTTTCACACCATACAACGTTTCAAAAATATTGTGTTCATTTACGAGAAAACGAAAGGTAATTATATGAAAACTACAGAGATAGACATAAATCAATAAGAACCATCAGAGTGGACAGAACAAAAGCATTGATTAATCCTGGGAATATGTGTGGAGTTGGCGGTCGAGCCGAATCTCACCAAATCTCACGTGGGGGAGAGAAGGGTCTCGGTAATCACGTAATTTTTTTTCTGCAGTGTAAAATTGCGAGAAAACTGGACTAAGTTAATAAAATGTCAAAGTTGTCCATGTTGTCAGAGTTGGTTAGGCATATTGTCCGAGTTGTCCAAGTCGACCGAGTTGTTCACGTTGTCCAAGTTGTTTATGTTGTCGGAAGTAGTTAGATCATAGTGGTGTGACTACCTACAAGGACCACCCAATTATCCGATCTCTATCATTATAATAAATATTTAATAAATAAATGTATGTAAGTATGTAATGAATTATGTATGTTTGTCCAAGTCGTGTCTGTTTTATTAAGTAGGTATAAATGAATAATCGTTATCTAATCATAATCACCATACATACTTAGTTAACTAATAGAAGTCTAGACAAACTTTTCCTTGGATCAAAAATCCGTGTTATTATCATATTATTATTAATAATGTTACGAGTAAAGTAGTCGAAATTATTATGCATTAAATTTAATGCCTTATTTTGTGGCTATTGTTCTCTCTAAACCACTCTACCCATAAAACTGAACAACTTTTACTATGGGAGCAAACCAGTCAGAGCAAAAAAATATCTGCTGTTCCATACTAATACGCTAATACTAAACTGCAGCGCCTACTCGACTCAAATGTATGAGACAGCAGTTTTTTTTTGTTCTGATACTTAGGTTTGCTCCTAGAACGATTTGTTTGCTCCCATAGTAAAAGTGGTTCAGTTTGATGGCTAGTGGATATTATGGTTTAAATGTTAATGATAGATACTTTTTCTTACACCCTTAATTATAGTGCTTAAGGGGATGATTTGACCGTCAAACTGAACAACTTTCTCGATGGCACCAACATCGAAATAGCGAAAAAAAATCTGCTGTCACAAAACTGCAAACTCTAGCCAAATTTAAGCAGTTTTTTTTATCGCAATTTCGATGTTGGTCCCTTATAGAGAAAGTTGTTCAGTTTGCCGGTATTATCATCACCTTAAAAAAGTGTCAGCATATTAAGGAGGACCCTATATAGTTCTTCTGACGCCTCTGTCCTCTAGAAATTCGTCCTCGATGAAAATGTTGGCCCATTATTGGTTGTTGGATTAGGCATTTAGACCAAAAATAGGCACATTTAAAATTAAGCTTTTCATGTACTATAAAGTTAGGAGCCCGCTCTGCATCAGTAGGTACACAGCAATTATTATCGAAAACGGTAGCGCTTAAGTCTCAGTCTGTCTACCAACTTGTAAAAGTAGTTTATGTTATTACCAAACCGGTCCATGAACTACAAATTGCAACTCTACATAATCACCCACCGTTACCGTAACCACTACACTAAAAATTATTCTGTTACTAAGTATAATAATACAATATACAGACCTTAGAAAATAGGTAACATTGTCCAAAAGTCACTGGTCACTGCACAGTCCGAAATAAGTAAGAAGTTAACAATCCACTCACGCGCACGACTGCCGAGTGCCGAGTACTGGTTCATTCCCCGCGCGCGCGCGGCCGGGGCGCCCGGCTGGCTTCTCGAGAGAGGTCTCCCCCTCTCCCTCCTCTTAATGGGTTTTGAGAGTGCTTGAGCGAGCGGAGAGCGTTCACTAATTATACCATGCTGGTACGTGAATGTTGATTCATGCATCATCAACCCATTCGATTGGATAGTCTTCTGATATTAAGAACCCTCTTAACCGAGCTTATTAAGTACCTACTTTTTATTATAAAACATTTCCAAAAATAACGAGACCTAAATTAGCAATGGCTAATGTCTATGCGGGATGTAAGGAAAAGTATTCTTTAACCTTAAAACCACTTCCCATCAATACTATGATTGCTCACATAGTAAAAGTTGTTCAGTTTTATGGGTAGAGTATGTGGTTTAAAGGTTAATGATACTTTTCCTTACACCATTGTGTAGGATCAATCTTAAAATCTTGACGGTTTTTGAGGGGATGATCACACCCACAAACTGAACAACTTTCGCCGTGGGACCAACGTAGTAATCGCAAAAGAAACATCTGCTGTTCTACACAAAACTGTAATCTCAAATGTGAGGGACAGACAGCAAAACAGCACCAGCAGATTTGTTTTTTCCCGATTTTGATATTGATCTCATAGAGAAATTATGGTTCAGTTCAGATGATTATTTGAATGACCAAAATGTCTGGTCTTGACAATGTTACACTATGTAATTCAATATTTGTACTTTGTATATTTTGTTTTGTATAAAAGAAGTGTGTTGTAGAGTTTCTGGCCGCATCTTCTCTACAACGGAACACCTTCCGAAGCGGTGGTAGAATCAAAAATGACGTCAGAAAGTTATCTATGTGATATTATTTTGAATAAAAATTTTGACTTTTGACTTTTTGACTTCAGTTCGATGGTCTGATTATCTTAGAATATCGTCAGCATATTAATTTAGACCCTGTATAATATGACATTATAGTTTTTTGAAATATTTTAAAATTAAGAACAAAATTGAAAAAGTTTAATATGGTGTTGATTACCTAACACAAATTGTTTATAAGTTTTGCGATTAGATTTCCTACCTATAGGTACTAGGTACATGCCTATTCACTGGAGTAGCACCTAGGTACCTACGTCACTTGTACCTAAGTACTTACCTTCGTTTTTCATAATTCCGCCCCCGCTTCCGCCGCCGCGTCGCTCTGTCCGCTCCCTAAGCATCAGCGCTTGCGCCGCGCCGCTTGCTAGTGTCGAGAGTCGAGACAAAGCCTCGACGCGCACTATTCTCTACAAGCTTCCCTCCACTTTCTCGATCGCTCCGATTTGTGTTCCGATAATTTAATTTTGATTAGCCCATTATTGTAGTTAGATAGGTAGGTAACTACTTCCCTCACTGGGCACTACGCCACAGGCACGATGAAGCACAAAATGAAACTCACCCTAGATCTCAGCTGCCGAGCATGCGGTGAGGATAAAGAGACCATAGAACATATCCTTTGTGACTGTGATGTCTTAGCGGCAAAACGCATGTGCCTCTTCGGAGATGGATACCAAAAACCGGGAGATCTTAGGTTTCTTCCCCTCATTGGTATTGCCTCCTTGATTGACCTTGTATTTGAAGGGTGAAGAAAGCAAAAAGTATCTAGGCTAACCCAATAGATCCCATTGGATCAAAGTGTTGCTGGCTTGCCAGCCCCCACAACAAGATAAGATAATAAGAACCTTAGAGGGTATTGTGAATTTTTGTGTTATTTTTGCGTAGGTGGCATTGGTGGGTAGGTGCTATAGTTTACCTATTCAGAGCAAATAAAGACGTTCTGTTCTATTCTGAAGTCTGCATGAGATTTCAATACTACTATAAATCCGGGCTACTAACACCTATGTTTAAAGAGCTTTCGGTGTTGCTGAAAGCTAACTTCATTTCTTCGAACATCTTATGGAACATATTACTATTATAGGACTACATAGAGGTCTACAAAAAAACTATCATAACACGTGCGAAGCTAGCCACGCGAGCCATGCGCATAACATTAAACAATGCGAACAAAAGAGTCCCAAATGTCGAACCGTTTTCGACTTTACTGCGTGACATTAGCTGTTTACAACAGGACTTTTCGAAAATAACTGCAGACTCACTCGTCTATAGCCAATAGCTTCAGTAAACTACGACACAGTGTAAGAAAGACTATCTAGTAACTACGATCTCGACTTTTCGAGTAGGATTCGCGATACGCTCTGTTACATAGCAACAAGATATAGTATTCAGGCAGTAGCGAGAACGCATAATATTATCCGATCAGAGAATACCCGATATGACGCTGTCCCGTCTAAAAACATTGTTCGTATTAGTACGATTATTTAAAAAAAAACCAAGTCTTGGAAAGGCTTGTTGATTTGACATAATTGAAGAACTGCATTTAATTTTCGATAGATTTTCTTTGGATTTTTATGGCGATCCCCGCCCAGGCCGACTCGTACCAATGAGTTTTTCGGATTTATGTACTATTTGTAACATCACTGGGCCAATGGCTATTCGATGAAGGAAAACATCGTGAGGAAACCTGTAAGCTTTAATTCCGAGGCATGTGACACTGACCATTATGTGGCGACGGGCTCACCCCCCAACACAATGGACAGAGTTTCGGGACTACTGGTGAATCGTGGATGTTCTGAGATTTCAGAATATCTCTGACTACCCCCACGGGGAATATAGTCGTGATCATATGATTATATGCATTTAATTTTTATTTATATAGAATTCGGGTTGTTTTGGTTTACGTCAGAAAAAATGGCTATCGATAGATACCTACATACATACATATTACGCTCACGCCTATGTGCCCCTGGGGTAGGCCGATACAATAGATCGCCACATGCTACGGTTCCAACACACATCTGTAGCCTCTCCAACATCTAATATACAGGCTCCATCTTAATATGCTGACACTTTTTCAAGGGGATGATCAGACTATATCAAACTGAACAACTTTCTCCATGGGACAAACATCAAAACCGCGAAAAAAGTCAACTGTCCCATACATTTGGCTTAAGTATGTTTGCAGTTTTGTATGGAACAGCAGATTTTTTCGCGATTTCGATGTTGCCATAGAGAAAGTTGTTCAGTTTGACAGTCTCCTTAAAAAATGTCGCATATTAAGAAGGACCCTATAATAGTCTTTTCAGCTATCGATATTCTAACTAATATAAAAATGTGAAAGTAAGTTTGTTCATTTATGATTCAACATGGAAACTATCAAAACGTTAACTCTTAAATTCGGCAGCGGGTGAGGCTCTCCTGAAGTGTGAGTGTTGTTGAGAGGGTTGTGAGAAAGGACACAATCATGATTCTCCTGATTCCGACACTAATAAGCTTGGTATCGATACTGGTTGTTTAGTGTATTAGGCCGCAGTCCATGTAACATTTCCCCTGACATAGCCTGTAAGACCTAAACTTAAGCGTGAAAATGGCCTGACTCACGTAACATACCAAGAGGAACTAACAGAATCGACCACTGATTGTGTCCGTTATCTTTGCTCTAAACAGTGCAATTCATCACGTAAGTGTACAAAAGATACGACTTGATGTTTTTACTCAACTGCGGATTGGTTTGGGATTATGTGTTTATCAGATTGCCTCAAAAGACGTTTCGAGAGGGAGGGGTGGTCTAAACATTTGGAGCGCCAGAAGGACAGGGTTTGGTATCCATTCATAGGTAGGTACAGGGTGTGACAGTAGACGGTTGCATTTCTTTAATGGGTGACGACCGGCACATAGTTCCAGAACGTCTTTTGATTTAAAGTATAGTTTTTGTTGCTATCTCATTGTAACTGTAGTTGAATCGTAATATACTCATACTGGTATGTGATAAACAAATATTTTGTATTTGATTGTAATGAACAACTTTTCTAGGGAAATTCGCAAAAACATATTTCGTCTTTTCATACAAACGTTCGATCAGCTGATTGCATTCAGTATGGAAAGTCCAAAATTTGTTTCGCTAATTTCCTATACTTCGCTTTTTTTGGAAAGTTGTTTAGTATCATTCGCCCCTTAAAGTAATGCAACTGTTTACCCTAACACCCTGTATGCAGGGTGTAAATTTAAAAGGTCTTAACATATTTACGATGGCCCGACAGCACAGTCTGTGGTGAACCCTGCCTGCTGTGCCGGGGGTCGCGGGTTCGAATCACGTAAGGGTCAAATATTTGTATGACGAATATGAATATTTGTACCCGAGTCATGGATGTTTGTATCTATATATGTATTCTATATCGTTGTCTAGTTATCATAATACAAGTCCAGGCTAGATTCTGGAACTTTAAATGTGACTAGATAATTTGTGTGAATATTTATTTATTTACAGGGTGCTTTGGACAAACTGATTAACTTTCAATAAAGAGCCAACCAACATAAGTAATCGAAACTTATTTAAATTAACACCATGTATAAATGTGTAATTTTGTTATTTATTCCGACAGGACCGGTCATTGTATGGTGATCAATCAGTGAACATTTATTAG
Organism: Agonopterix heracliana; assembly: GCA_963693445.1. Classification (NCBI taxonomy): domain Eukaryota; kingdom Metazoa; phylum Arthropoda; class Insecta; order Lepidoptera; family Depressariidae; genus Agonopterix; species Agonopterix heracliana. The sequence goes on from OY856307.1 coordinate 1,793,548, forward strand.
CTGAGATGACGATGATGAAAATAATTATGTTCAATTAAACATTACATTTAATAATCAGTCAAGTTACATGTGTAAATAACAGTCATATCATAAGTTACGCTTAGTAATTACAATGGTTATTGATTAACTAGATGACACGTTTAACCTAAAAAATTTAAACACTTTATTAGCACCACATGCGTCAACCTGGGTTAGCAATTGACTCCGGGTAAAAAGGCTGTTTTCTATACAAAAAATCATGGGTTACCAACTTAACCTGGAGTTATTGCTAAGCCAGGAGTCCGCAAGTGGGGCTTATCGGTTAAATATTGCTGGACTTCTATAATAGTTGGTGTCATAGTCACACAACATATTATGCCGGACGTACATGTGCATCAACCAATTTTGAAATAAAATGCCAAGATAGAACCTTGTCTCAATCACCTGTGTGAACGTCATAATAAGCTTCTGAGAAACATAAATGCAAATAGTTTATTGTAACAAGGTTCTTAACTATATTCAATCAACCTTTGGTTGAATATAACGGGCACATAATTTTACAAGATTTTGTTTAATTTTCCATGTTCATAAATTAACTTTCGTCCGCAAATAGGCAGCTTGGCAAAAAAGAGTTTAGAAAAAATTACGGCGCCATTTGGTTTGCAAGAACGTCAAAATAACGATCACGCATTACCTGGCAAGACCATCCAAAATTTTGTACTAAAATAATGTGTTCTTGTCACCACGTCAAACTTTTTTTTGCCAAATTCTGTTATTTCTGATTTCTACAGGATGTATCAAAACACCGCCTGGTAATATTTAAAGGCCAAGGCAAAGGCCTCCCTCCGTTCTCTCCATGCATCCCGGTTTTGCGCTTCGTTAGGCCAGTTCTTCAAGAAGCCATCGATTTCGTCCCGCCACCTTCTTAGTCTAGGTCTGCCACGACGCCTATTTTGTTTTACTGGGGACCAGTTGGTTGTCGTTTTGACCTATAGGTTATCTGGCATGCGGCAGGCATGTCCAGCCCAATCCCATTTCAGATTGGCAGCGGTGGTGGCGACGTCTGTCACTTGGGTTCTGGCGCAAATGGCCTTATTTCTGACCTGGTCGATCAGTTTTAAGCCAAGGATGCTGCGCTCCATAGCCCTTTGACAAACCTTGAGACCTGACTTTTGGTCCTTTATCAAAGACCACGTTTGATTTATAATATAGTAGGATAATTAATATTGTACATTACAGTATATTATAATATTAATACTTATATTCCTTTTACACAGGACTAATAAGGCACACGACGAGTGTGAATTATAAAAATATTAAAATAAGGCCTTTTATGACTAGGATGACTAGATACAGTTGAATAGTACAAATAGTACTCTGTGATAGTACTAATACGAGTATTAATGCAAAAGAGTCATTTATGGAATAGAGCCTTTTTTGTTAGTCGCCTCTTGTGATGCATTCCATACAAAAACTGGTATTCGGCCCAAAGAATTAATTTCATCGAATACAATTTTAGGAATTTTATGTCTAAAATATTATCATCTTTAGATCAGTACAGTTTTAATCAAGGTACCTCAAAATATTCACAGTACCTACATAGGTACCTTTAAAATAAATTAGTAAAACACTTACTTTCAATTTCGAGGTATGCACAATATCCTTCAGGACTACCTATCACACTTCTACTAGACAGACTTAGGCACTGTGAAATGTGTATATTCTATAGATATCGCCTCGTGGCATACATCCGTGAGCGTACTCTGTGCATGTATAAAGCAGGCACTTCATTCTCGCCGAGAACAGACGAGAAAGACCGAGAACGAGACTGTGGATGCCCTTCATGTTCTCGTGGCGTCGTGAGGCCTAGTCATTTTCCTTGAAAGTTCTCGCCGAGAAGTTCTCGTGAGAGTGTAGTGCCTACATAAGATGTAAGTAGTAATACTATACGTAGTAGGAGTGTTGCTGGGCAGCGGCGGCGAGGCAGGGGTCCTGGCCCGGCGCGGGTGCGTGCGCGCATCCGACCAGCACGCGGCACGACGGCACCGGCGACGACGAGTACTGCTGCAACGATCATCAACGTCGTTTCTTGTATTGATTCAGTATAAATAAAAGTAAAGCCCGACCAGCAATATAAAAAACCTCGCCATGTTGCGGAAAATCATTGGAACAAATTTTTGTACTTGGAATACTGACATTAAAGGTGACATAATCGATTGCAGCGCCCCCAAACCAGGTTTTTTATATTCCTGGTCAGGCTTTACATGAAAACTCCTGAATATAGGTGTAATTATTTTTTTACTACGAAATGAACGAGCTTGCCGCGCGGCAGAGTTCGTGAGGTCACGCAGTAGGTCGTACTGCCATAATAATAAGGCACTTTTTATTTTTTATGTATATGAATATTTCCCTTTTGGAGAACTTGCAGCTACATAACAATCTGATTTATAGGTACATAGATTATTGTCGTCAAATGCTGAAAAAGTGTAAACAAGTGCTTACTTTTGCATTATTCCTTTATTTGAGCTATGCACGGCGCGTCCTATGACGAAAGTTTACATGAAAAATATTTCCGTCGACGAGTTTAACATGATACTTAGAATGCTCTAAGACATGATAGGTACGTAAAAGTAAATAGGTAGAGGTCATGCAGACACCCCAAAATTGTCAGAATATTGAAGTCCCTAGAATCTGATCCAACTTTTGGACAATTTTCGACAATAAATAATAACTAAGTACTAATACTACAAAATGTTGTTTTAGGTACACCCAACCATACAAACGATAGAGGTTGCAGTTGCACCACGAATTAAGGGGGGAAGGGTAGGGAGGTACTACCTGTTTCTCCTTTAAGATTTGTATCACACCTGTTTATTTTCAGAAGTATACAAATAAAGCAAAACCTTACATTTTGACACGAGGCTAGTTGGTTGACAGTGATGTTCGTGGTGCCTAGCACCCGCTCCTCTCTCGCGAAGTCTGGCTCGCGGTGGAACGAACCTGCTCATAAAATATTAAGTCATTATTAACCATTTCTTATAACAAATTAAGACAGCAGCTGTTTTTTTTACAAACGCTTTCAGACATGCAGGTTATATTTAAGGACATGAGTGTATACGCTAGACACAAATAAATATATGCATTCTCGCGCGGTTAGGGTTGAACTACACCAGGCAGCACAGCATCGCATTTTTCCGTCGCTCCATCCTTTTCTGCCACTCAGGAACGTCATTTGCTAGAGAATATAAGATAGACGGAACGCGATCGCATGCGGCGTGCTGCAAAAAATGCGATGCTGTGCTGTGTGATGTAGTTTAACCCTTACCCTCCTGAATCTGATGTAACGGGAAACCGAAACATAAAGGCCATAGCCAGGAATTCACTTCGGGGACCTCTGGAGCTTCAAAAGTACCTCATCCACGTTCGAGCCACCTCATCTGTTACCGTATCCACGTTCGAGCCACCTCATCTGGTACGTACCGTCTGACCTCGGCACGAGGTCCGGGTTGAGGTCCAGGTCCCTCCTGGCCCTCAGGGCTCGGATGCAGAACGCCGAGGCTACCACAGCGGCTGCCAGCGCGAGCACGCCGGCGGTTGCCTCGAGCCACTTCATCCACGCCCGAGGCGGTACGTCCTCTGCTACTGCTGTGAAATCATACAGCGTCCTTCTTAATATCCCGACAGTTTTTTAAGGGAATGATCAGACCATCAAACTGAACAACTTTCTATATGGGACCAATATCAAAAATCAAAATCGAGAAAAAAATCTGCTGTTCCAAATAAAACTGCAAATCTACTCGACTCAAGACCCAAATATATTTTTAGTGATTTCGATGGTGATCCCATAGAGAAAGTTGTTCAGTTTAAGGTCTGGTCTTTTAGAGTTCGGTCTTTAGAGGTCGGACTGACTGCGTATTTTTAGGTGGCTAGGGGGGTAAAAACGTTCGTTAAAAGACGATAGAGGTTGAGAAATTAACATATTGCCACTTTTGAATGGACTGTGGACACATGTAGGTTAATGATACCTGAGGCAGTAAGAGGCGTCATAGTCTGCAGGTGCAAGGTCCTGAGCTCGCTGCGTCCCCTCGCGCTGGTCGCGTACACCGCCGCGGTCAGGTTGTGCTGCTCCACGTCCGGCAGCGCGAAGTGTCCCGCCGCGTCGGACACGTTGTGGAGCACTGTACCGTCCGCGTCGCGCAGCTCCAGGTGGATGGTCTGCGGTCGCCCTCCGTCCCAGCCTAGATCATTAGTTTAATAAGTCCACCACTTATGAATAAGTTATAGATTGCTTATCTGACTGATCGTTTGACTTATTAGTTCAATCATTTTCGAGTTTCCTTGTATGGACACCCTAACAATAATTCATCTATCGCTGAAACTTTGCAGTGTGATAAAGTAAAGTATACCGATTATGGTTGACAAATAATCTAGGACCGGAAAAATTACAACCTAGATTATTTGTCAACCGTAATCTGTATTTTATCACACTGCAAAGTTTCAGCGATAGATGAATTATTGTTAGGGTCACAGTCACACCCTAAAATGATTGGAATATATCTTTCAAATGAAATATTTCAAATGATCCGTGAGATAAGCTATTAAGAACTTGTCCAAAAGTGGTGAAACAGGTTCTTAAGGCCAGGTTATCCAAGTGCAAGCGTCTCTTTCTTGCAAGCATAAGTTTGCAGTTAGCCATCCCGCTCCAAATTTTTTTTTGTTTTTTTTTTGTTTTTTTTTTTAATGTATTTAGTTAAGTACAAGAATAAAAAGATAAATATCAGCAGTTTAATCATAGTTACTCATAGTATTGAAAAAACATAACAAAAAAGGGGTAACTTTGGGATTTTTTTCTATCTATTAAACTTAATCTAATCGTGTAATTGAGCACGGTCGCCTATCAGCCAGATCCTTAAATAAGACATAATTGGTTTTCAGACTTTAAAACACAGTTCGTGTTCAAAAACGGCCTCGACCGGATAACAGCGTCTTAATGTTGTCAGGTAGCGGGGAGGGGAGGAGGCTGACGATGATAGGCTGACCAAACATTCCCCTATCACTGTAACTTGAGTAAGCCAGGATCAACAGCGGCAACAACTCTCAACACTATAGTAATGAAGCGAGACAGTAGACGTAGCTTTATGCAAAACAGATCCAACCCACACTTTATACATTTTTACAAACTGGTAGGTACAGAACTCCATTTTGACTGAGTACTAATGCGACAGTACGATTATCTGTATTATTGCAACTCAAAGAATATAATCATAGAAAATAGCAAATGAAGATGATATGTTCAAATAAATAAATAACGCTCACAGACATATACATTGTAATGATCCCAAGTAAGCCTTAGGTTTTTTGTTATGGGAACCATACAACAACGGCACGATACGAACCCAGGACCCTGGTTTGGCAGTCCGTCGTGGCAACCATTACACCAACCGGGTCGTCGTCATTCAACAGTGAACGATATCATCTACATAGCGGTATAAACCCACCTTTCTTGCACTGTACCCTCAAGGCACTAGGGTAGGAGCGGAGCACGACACAGTCCGGGGGGCTAGGAGCGCCCCCGGGGGCGATGGTGTACGAGCAGGGGCGCTTCTGTTCGCCGAACGCGTTGGTCGCGCGGCAGAGCAGCAGCCCGATGTCGCCGTCCCGCGGCAACCAGGTGAGGGTCGACGAGTAGCGGTGCTGGTGGCCTGACACTTTCTGTTACAATTATATTTAAATTAATCATCATCACCATACTCTATTGACTCATACAGCATGGGCACAGGCTCCGGCAGGCTCCGGCCTACAAAGCTCAAGGAAACCAAGCCCTTTTTTGCCTCCATGACGCTGATGTAACCCTTTTATTTATTTATACCCGTTCTTCACATAACGCTGGCAAAAAAAAACCCTTTGTTAAGATCTTATCTTGATGGTGTGCAAGAAGTTTTTTGTTCAGATCTTCCCATTACTTGGTGCAAAAGCCCTTTGTTGAGATCTTCCCATGACGTTGGTGCAAAAAGTCTTCACATGACGCTGGTACAAAGGCCCTCTGTTCAGATCTTACCTTGACGCTGGTGTAAAGGGTCCTGGAGTCAGCGAAGGTCCAGCTGAACTGCAGCGGTTCCGGGGACGCTTCCACCATGCACGTCACCGTCTCGGCTTCCCTCTGCACTGACCCGATCGTTTCCTCGCGAGTCGTGAGGCACATCGGACGATCTGGTGGCAGAATAATACTAATTACAACCATGTCAATATAGTGGTGATTTTGTCCACCGGCAGATTTTGGCTAAAACTAGCATTTTAATTCTATATTTCTTAATATGCTGACATTTTTTTAGAGGATGATCAGAACATTTAAACTGAACAATTTTACGTATAACTAGCATAACATAAAAAAAACAGCTCTTCCATACATTTGGGTTGAGGTTTGTAGTTTTGTATGGAACAGCAGACTTTCTTTTTACTATTTCGATGTTGGTCCCATAAAGTTGTTCAGTTTGATCGTCTTATTATCCCCGAAAACCTTTATACACAATTAAGTTGCATCACGGCCGCTTCCTATGCCACTAATACCTAGCCTGGTGGAAGATCTTCCCTTCTCATGTGCATGTGTACGGAAGATGGGCAGGAGGATGGTGGAAAATGGAAACGATGTCTGCTCGGGGTCTTATTTAGTACAGTACTTCAAGGAAAATAATGGGCATCGGAAAACATCGGAAATAATCGTAAAAGCTGCTCTAGATATCATTCATTATACAATACTGCCTAGTTTCGGTCGGTCATCTTCGGGAACACGAAGTTAGTCGATGCCCATTATTTTCCTTGAAGTACTGTACGGAGGATTTCATTGGCCATCCAGCGCGGGAACGCAGCTGGTGTGGTGGAATCGTAGAAAGAGAAGGAACTAGAATGAAGCACGTGTCTTGTCATATCACTCAGTAAGAGATGCACATAGCAAATTCGCTCTAGTTAAAAAAGGAGATCGCTACTTATTGCTGTCCTTATCGACGTAGCTACTTTTTTGTTCTACAACGGCTGTCTGACTCCGGAGTCAGACATCTATTTTCATACAAATTGTATAGGATTTTATGACTATCGCTGTCTCATACGCGGTTACACTGATGTTCCGTCTATCAGCGTAAGCGTAAATACTTCGCCTATGGGTGGAATCCTTTGTGCCGGGTAAAATTAATGACGAAAGGGCCATTTAGTGTGTGTAGGTATTTTATTTATTTTGCGTTTTAGTATTTTGTGTTTTGGATTTACACTTTCTTTAGACGTAGCTTGTCGTGGATTTTTGACATCCTTTTGGACGAATTTGCCAATTTTATAATTAATTTTATTTATATTAATATTTCGTAATGTTTCCGATAGTAAATGATTTTATTTAGGGAAGATTTGAAGTTGATTCCACCATAAACATAATTCAGCAAGTGGATGCAATCAGAATGATGCAATATTGTTCAGTCGATTCATGCGATTTAGTGCTGACTTGTCATTGCGGCGTGGATGCGATGGAGGAGGACTTACATCCTACGTTCAGGGTGACCTTGTCTTCGAACGAGGCGGCAGGCAGGTGCGAGTTGTGTGCTCTGCATACCAACTCGTGCTTGCTGTCCCGCACAGATGGCGCTAGGGTCAGCGACGACACGGTGTAATTGCCGTCGTGCAGCTCCTGAAATATTGTTTTCATTATGTTATGAGGACTAGAAACTTGCTATAAATTCAAGTTAGTTGTATCAAGGGATATTATCGAATTGCTAAACTAAAGTGGTTGCTCGCAGAACCGATGGGGCCTGATAGTTGTCGAGTGGCGAACGTGTACCGGAAAGCGCAACGTGGGTAGGTGGTGGACAAAAGGTGGACCGATGACCTGGTGAAGGCGGCGGGAACCCGTTGGGTGATGGCAGCGCAGGGCAGGTCGTTGTGGCGATCCTTGGGGAACGCCTATCTATCTATGTCCAGCAGTGGCCGTCTATCGGGTGATGTGATGATGATGAAGGAACACTATTGGCGTAATTAAGGTTTCAGAATGGAGTGATATGGCTAATCTTTCGTACACAAAAACACTGCATAATAAATCGTATCCCTAAGTTAACTCGTACGACACCTAGGGATTGAAATTGGGTGGTATATATTCTAAGCCAGACCCATTCGTAACACGCGCGTGTAGTAAAGACATTCGTTCACGCTATGTGTTTTTCTTAAGACAAATAAAGAAATTCTATTCTATTCTATTCTATTCTATATTCTGAATAGGCATAGAAGTATAAAGTAGTGTGACGGGGCTTCGCTCAGATGGTGGCGGCGTAATAATAATAAATTGGTTTATATTTTAGAAGATGTTTTATTTATAGAGAAACATGACAATCCCCGCGCCCCCGGATCTAAGACATAATACAAACGCTCTTGTTTCTTTGGATATGCGTTCCAAACTTAAACTAAAGCGGCCAGTACGGAACCCGCGATATACAACCTCTTACATCATCCCCCTCTACTGCTGGTTTGGAACACATATCTGACTTTATACAATGCAACTTAACGCTAGGCCTACCTTGCCTAACCTATCTAAATGCGCCTACCTAGGTGGGAAGAACTTACACTAAGCTAACGCATAGACACTAGTCCAGTTGCTGCTAGCAACTAGTGCATGGATACCGGCAGGCTATACCTATGCCTACCTGGGTATGCCTTGCACTTTGGGGCTCCAAAAACCCACCAAAAAAAAGGAGTCCCATAGACCAACCCCTATGCTCTATGCTGCCTACCCCTAGGAGATATTCGTGACCAAACTGATGGCCAATCGACCCAAACCGTCGTTAATTATAATTTTACAAACACCAAAACCATCAGTGTGACCTCGTCTCAACCTATCTCTACAATCTGAAAATATTTTATATAATCTCAAAGGCCTACGTTTAATCTTACCTCTACCCTACTTTGATATAATACAATTACCATAGACCCCAATAGCCGTGACCGTATTTTACAGAGAGGACTCAAACTCAAATTATGAGCAGCCATTCATTACATCATATTGACCACAGACAACCATGGGTCAGACCAGATGGGCCTTTCCTGGGCACGCCTGAAGGGCTAAAACCTAACCCTCGCCCTACGGCTGTAATGCGTGTGCCACGCAAACCTACCTTCCTATCTATAAAACCCCCGATACAAAAATATCATCTCAGGGTTCGTTCACCCAATCGGTGAACAATCCTCGGCTTATAGCCTTGTGAGGACCCCCCTGGATGCACCCCCCTATCAATAAAACCTACATACAACAATACAGACACGACTCTTCATTATCCCCGACAAACTTAAAAATTATTTAACTCGTTTTTCTTTCTTGTGCCCAATAGCTGCGATACTTGGCCCTCTTTAAGATTGTGGTTGACCCGCTGTGGTCATCTTTTCCGCTGCTCGACGGTCCTCCTTGATCTCGACGCAATGTGCTTCGAGTCACGGTCATCCGTACCCCAAATACATGAAATAAAGAAGAATATATTAGTATATCGTCGGCTTTCCAAGCTAAAATAATGAACTCTAAAATGTACCAATATACAAACTCCATCACTACAATATATAAGGAATCAATAGTAAACTTTTTGGTAAAATAGACTTATGATTATTCTATAAATTAAAACTATTTTCTGAAAGACGTCAAAATAAAAATGTAAACAAATATTAATTCGCAAAATATGATGAAATATTATGAGATATTTATGAATGACAAAACAAACTTATGAAACGTATGTTTATGGTGTAAATATGCATAGCGACCAAGCCTATCCCCCCCTCGAAAGAAAATGTTCGACTTTCACGAGAAAATTTCCGTTGGACATTCTGCTCTACTCTTCCAGGCACCTTCTTCCATGCAATTCTTCTTCTGATCCATCAACATCTTTATAGAGGGGTCGTGGATCACACTCAATCGACTTACACTCACAGAGGAAAGTCCCAGCCATAAAGGCTCTATGTAGGGGTTGTCACCTGCTGCAGCAGCTGGCTGCTTAATCAAATGACCCCTTGCCTCTAGCACTAAGGCTTATTTACCGAGTCGCTAACCGCTCATGACCGTAAAGCTTATTTAAATAACTGTGTTGTCATCTGCACATAAAACCCATATAAAAATTTAAACAGAAAGAAAACGGCCAAAGCTGTGAAAGATCGAAGTTGGAGGTGCTATCCATATTTACATGAAATCTAGTGAAACATAGCGTTATAAAATAAATATAAATCCTGATTTCGAAACAGTTCGGAGCCTATACTATCGGCCACGTCGTTCCAATGATGTCTTCCTTATTCGCGCTCGTTCAGCTCTTACCCCATGATCGGCGTTTTCATCTCCTGCAAAACCTCCTTGACCATTCTACAGTGTGGGACGTATGATTTTAAAAACATTACAGCCTTATTCGTGAATCAACAATACCACTTAACTTTGCAAAGGAATCCGGGTGCTCGGCCTTCGCACTGCTCCTTTTCGGTGACTTCGGCTGGGGATGTCCTCCGCTGCTACTGTTTAGCGTTGGCTTGCTGTGACTCTTCTTTCGCGTTTTTTGAAATTTTAATTACGCCCGGGATCGAATCTCCACCCTTACCGGTAGAATATCCGCGCCTCCACCATGTGACGGGGCTTCGCTCAGATGGTGGCGGCGTAATAATAATAAATTGGTTTATATTTTAGAAGATGTTTTATTTATAGAGAAACATGACAATCCCCGCGCCCCCGGATCTAAGACATAATACAAACGCTCTTGTTTCTTTGGATATGCGTTCCAAACTTAAACTAAAGCGGCCAGTACGGAACCCGCGATATACAACCTCTTACAGTAGCGTACCTTGTGTACGCTGGGTCTCAACAGCGTGTCTCCAAGGTGCCAGGTGATGGAGGGAGGGGGCACGCAGCCCACGACCACGCAGTCCACCACGCGAGGCTGCCCCGCCTCGAAGTCAAAGTTGTTGTTCAGACGAATTTCAACGCTCAAAGGTGGCACTGAAAATGGATTGTGATTATTTTAAATGTTGTGTCATTTCAAAAACATATAAATCTACTTAACATCATTGATGATTGATGTTTCATTATTGATAGGATTAATTGTATTGATTTGTTCATTCTTTGCTTTCGAAAATGCTGCCTACAATGCTGTTTAACACCTAAATAAAAGATATTAGGTACCTAAAGTGCTTGCTGCAATCGCACGGCGACAGATCAACCTGGTAGACTAATAGCCGTGTGTACATACAGCGTAGAAACTTATACTAGATGATGTACTTATTCAAACGACCACAAATTAATGATGATTACAGTACGGATAGCCTATGCTGGGTGAAATTGATCTGTCTCATACTAAACTGCACCCGCCGCCGCTGCCTACACGACTCAAATGTATGGGACAGCAGATTTTTTTTTGCTCCGATTGGTTTGCTCCCATAGTCAAAGTTGTTCAGTTTGATGGGTAGACTCTTAGTTTAAAAGGATGCTAATGATATCAATTTCACCCTGTATAGTTATTTACATACATTTCTTTCAGAAAAAAAGCCTCAAATCACTATGACCATTTCAAGAAACTTCCGTCATTAGATTGAATTTATCTTGGTTGAATTTAATTTGATTATTTTTTTTTGTCATGTTGTTTCTGCTGGTTCTCTTTTCTGTGTGTGTCAAACGGATACATGTTAGAGACCTTAGAAAAAGTATATGTCTAGAATGAGCCTCACACTTGTTCCGTATAAAACAAAAGGGGCTAACTTTCTTAGGTTGGTGTGCGTGAGGCGCCATACAAAATATGTATGTGTGCGTGTATATGTATAGGGTTTTGGAACCAGTACTGGTTCCTATTTTTTTCGACGCTTTCGTAGCTTTGACTGTCTATCTTGATAATCTAAGTTAGAGACAATAAAGAGGTAAACTCACGGTACATCTTGACGACGACGCTGGCGCTCAGCGGGTCGGTGACGTCGGCGTTCTGCGCGAGGCACTCGTAGTGCGCGTCGAGGTCGGCGCGCGAGGCGGCGCGCACGCGCACGTCCGCGCGCAGCACGCCCGGCCGCGCCGTGTGCGCGCGCTCGATCACCGCGCCGTTGCGCCGCCAGTACACCAGCGTGTCCGGCTGCTCTGTACAAAGACACACCATGGCACTTAGTACCTCGGCACTTACTACCTAAGTCTAAACTCATTCGCTGAGCTCAACAGTTGAAAATGTCAAATATACTTTGGGGGTATGAATCTTTCTACTGCTGATTTGACTTTCAAAAATCATACTTCAGGAATGCGATTTTTAAAAGTCAAATAAGCAGAAGAAAGATGTATAATTATCTCCATAGTAAATTTGATATTTTCAACTGCTGAGCTCAGCGAATGAGATTCATAAATCGCACTCCAGAAATATTATACCCTTGTCAATCTTCGTTCGTGCAGACAGGAGCTAACATTTCCCGACGGTACCACTTGATAATATAATCAACCTTATGTCTACGCTGTTATAGAGAGAAATTGGAGCCAACATTGACAAAACAAGTTCTGCTGTTTTCTTAAACGACTCAAATGAATGGGACAGCAAATTTTGATTACTTATTATTTTTCAATCTTGTCTGCATCCACCTACGAGACTTATTATTTGTTCGTTGGCATCCGCCTCTTTAAACATTACCTACTAAATATTACTTAATAGTAGGTACTCAATATTACCCTTTAAATACCTATTACTAGGGTATTTTTTTACACCTTGTACCGGTACTACTGGTGAAACGTGGATGTTCTGAGGTTTCAGAATACCTCTGACTACCCCCTCGGGGAATATAGTCTTTAGCATATGCTTGTATTAGATAAGACCATCAAACTTAACAACTATCTCAATAGGACCAACAGTGTCGAAAAGTGATGCCAAAGACTATGATTTTCCATTGTCTTTGGTGACACGATAACAGATCATACCATCGTCCACTTCGCAGATCAGCGTCAGGTCGGAGCCGAGACTGAGAGGTCCCACGTACGCTCTCTTCACCTCTTCGCCGGCCTCGTTGTATATCCTGGGAGTGCCGGGTGTATCTGCAATTATATGACTAAGTAGAATAATCGTTCCAAATAAAACTTATTAATCTACTTGTAGAGTTCTGAATACAACACAGCCAATCCCTGCCCCTGCTCCTCACTAGCTTCAGATAACGCACCTAAACCTGCACTTAGACGGGTACTTAACTTATGTACTTACCTATATCTGAAGTTAGTGAGGGGATGATCGACTTTCCCCACGGAACCTGTAGGAAAGTACCTACCAAAAAAATGTTTTAGCTGATGGGATTAAAAAAGAGAGTTTAGGAGCATTACCCTATCTAAATAAAGTCTTTGTGTACAATAAAGAATCTAAAACGTTTCTATGCAAAAGAAGAAATTCTTATTTTGCGAAATTCCCTGATATGTGAAAAGTTATTCCGTATTATGAGTACAATCAACTTAACAATTATACCCTTTATATACTATTATCTATTATTTGCCCAGCAGTGGGACTATAGCCGAAAGATGATGACACTTACCAACCAATCTGATATCGATGACGTAATCGACGGAGGGAGACGCCTGGTAGTGCACGCGACAACGATAGGTTCCCGCGTCCTGCTCCCCCACGTGCTTCAGGAGAAGAGAGGTGTCATCGTGGCATGCGCCGGAGTCGCACGACGTGCCGAATATGCGGTCGCGGTTCACTCTGATTGTTTACAAAATCATATTATCAGGCACGTATCCAGACTTTTGTTTCGGGGGGGGACATTAATTTTCGGGGGGGGATTTTCATAGAAAAACTATGAAAAAGACAGTACTGTAATCACTTTTCCATACAAATTTTCGGATTTCGGGGGGGGATAAATCCCACCTATCCCCCCCCCTGGATACGTGCCTGCATATTATACAGGATCCAACATAATGTGCCGTCGGTTTTTGAAAGGATGATATGGGACAGTTTGATGGTCTGATCATCCTTTAAAAACCGTCAGCATTTTAAGAGGACCCTATAATTCAAAATTTATTCGTGAAATATCTTTAATGTATAGCCACACTGCTGTTTTGTTTACACGGTGTAACAAATCACCCTAGTAATACTTAAAGGGGTGTTTCAGCCCATGAAATTAAACAACTTTCACTATGAAGCCAACTTCGAAATCGCGAAAAAAATATCAGCTGTCCCATACAAAACTGCTGTACAGACTCAACTAAAATGTATGGGACAGCTGATTTTTTTTCGCGATAAGTTGGCTCTAGTTAAAGTTGTTCAGTTTGATGGTCTGAAGCACCACATTACTAGGGTGTTTTGTTACATCCTGTATAATAGATTAGATAAGTAGGATAGGGATCCCTTCCTATCCAAAAGGATGTCCATAAGATAGACAATGCATGTATCTGCCAGCACTCACCTCCTCTCGGTCTCCTCATTAGGGAACCTATACAAGAAGTCCCTGTCGTTCTTCAGCCAGAGCACGTAGGAGTCTGGTCCGTCCAGGAACACCTTGCCCTGGCCGCAGGGCAGCCTGGCGTCGCGGCCACGTACCGCCCTGAGTACCACCACATCTGCGATTATCAACGGAAAAGTTGAAGGATGTTGGTGAGGTACAGGTCGGTTAACTAAAGCTGGCGCGTGCCACACATTCACGCAATGCTTTTGTCTCACTGCATAATGAAAAGTTTTTCTGTCTCTGTCAAACACGGACGCACTGACAGGAAAATGATGTTGGCACCCCGAAGGGGTAGTCTCCAGTATTGGGAGTTGCTGGAAGTACGCGGCGGATTGGGTAGAGGGGATCGGTGAGATATCGTAAACATTGAATCGTCGTTTGATTCGTGAGAAACATTAAACCACCATGGGGGCTAGATAGAACCACCCTGGGGGCTAGAATATATTTGATTTGGGGTAGTCCCTCCCTGGGGGTAGGACGTGCCCTGCAGTCGGACGTATATAGGCTGTGTTGATGATATTTGATTTGTAATACGCTTGAAGAAAAACTAATTGTTGGAGTTACCTGCATCCAAACTTAAGGCGTATCTAAAAACGCAAGCGCAGCAGATGAATGCGAATGAGAACATCGCGTTTAATTCTGAAAGAAGCAGGAAAAATAATCATATAATATTAATTTCAGAAAAACGTGCTTTCAAATTGTGAAGGATCAAAAAACTGTGTATTAAAAAAGGTAATAGGACAATTTTTAATAGGACAAGCTATGTGCATTTTGCACTTACGTCCTTTTCCCACGACCACGAATATACTACGCCTTTCTCCCATTGGGGTAGGCAGATATCACCGCCAACTACGGTCATGACACCTCACCTCTTTAACATTAATTAAGTAGTGTTTCGTGCTAGCCGGGTCGCTAAGGGAACCCTAAAAAAGCGCATAATAAACCTGCCTTATCAATATCGCAAAGAAAAGTGACTCATGCAGCCAAAAACGCAATTAAACGACGCATAGAACTACCCCATCTACATATCACCGTCCTATATACCCTGACCCGTGTTCCGGCTCCAAAGTCTAACACCTCAAAGGGTAGTAAGGCTCAAGCAATGCTGGTGGTAGAATGCATCCATGCACGCAACGTTTTTGGGTGACTCACTGTGTTGTGATCGTAAATATTAGTATACTTACCGCGTATTTGGGATTTTAATTTCTGTTTTACTTAAATATTAGTTGGACGATTTGTTGTGTCCAGTTTTTGGGAAATTATACTGGTTTGACAATATCTACGATGAGAATCTTAAGAAAAAAAATCGTTGATAACTACCTACTACCAAACCAACTATACAGGGTGAAATTGATATCATTAGCTTCCTTTTAAACTAAGAGTCTGCTCATCAAACTGAACAACTTTTATTATGGGAGCAAATTGAACGGAGCAAAAAAAAATCTGCTATTGCATACTTTTGAGACGAGTAGGTAGGCATTTTAGTTAGTATGGAACAGCAGACTTTTTTTTTGCTCCGATCGGTTTGCATGCGATTCATGGGTACCTAGACTCTTTAGTTTAAAGGATGCTAATGATATTAATTTCACCCTGTATAGGAGAATTTTAATTTACGTTTTTCTATAAGAACATTTGTATAATTATATTGCTGTACCTAAATCGTTCAAAAAAAAAGAATCTTATTTTTAAACCTGAAATAATAAAAATAAGATTTAATTTGTATATATCTTATCTACCTACCTATTAATTTTATAGGTCATGTAATGATATCTACATGGCTAGCATTTCGCCCACAAAACGTGAAGAACAGTGGTGGTCTATTAAAGACTAACAAAGGCAAAACATAATTGCAATACAATTATTAGACATGAAATCTACAAAAGAAAACGAATTAAATGGTCAGTAGAAATTGTACTCTTATCTATCAATTCAGTGCTAGAAATTGAAATATCCAAGAAGTTTTTTTCTAAGTAGATATACTATTCATGAAATTACATCTTAATTCACTTGTAAGATTACAATTTTCTAAGTACGTACTTCAATAAAAGTTACTAAGAAAATTTTGTATCTTGTTGAAGCTGGAAATAGGTAGTATTGGTTCTAAATACTTGGCATGGTAGCTAGGTAATTGGTTTGACTCATAAAGTAAAATAAAACCCACCATGCTCACCTCACATCTTTCTCCAAGATAAGAACAATTATTTTATTTCGCTATGCATTTTATTGAAATAAATCAAATTAAGTACTTAATGGAAACTAGAAATTGTGTTGAAACTTTTTGTTCCAACAGAATGAAAGTTAACAATGTATTGGCCATAGGCGAAGTATGTTTCGCTTACGCTGGTAGACGGAACATCAGTATAACCGCATATGAGACAGCGATAGTCATAAAATCCTATATAATTTGTATGAAAATAGATGTCTGACTCCGGAGTCAGACAGCCGTCGTAGAACAAAAAAGTGGTTACGTCGATAAGGACAGCAATAAGTAGCGATCTCCTTTTTTAACTAGAGCGAATTTGCTATGTGCATCTCTTACTGAGTGAATATGACAAGACACGTGCTTCCTTCTAGTTCCTTCTCTTTCTACGGTATTGGCTGATGTCTTCTCAAAAAAATAATAAATTTCCATTAGGCTTAAGAAAAAGAATAAAGATATAATTTTTATTTATGGACACTTAAAAAAAAAGCTTAAAGTGGCCAGATATGGTCAGATAAAATCTCCTTGGGTCGAATAAGAAGTTTTAAAAAGATTTTATAAGTATTGAAAACTGAAGTGGGGATTTACAACCAAAGAGGATTTATTTTGAAAATGAAAAGACCAAAATTAATTAGTTGCAACTTTGTAGCCTATATAAATTACCATACATACCATACCATACCATACATACCATACACACATAAACTCACGACCATAATCCCTTTCGGGGTTGTCAGAAACAAATATATGTAGATTAAACCGTGGATAAATCAAGAATTTAAAACAAAATGAAACATTAATTAAGTACCTACCTATAAGACGTATAATAACAAAAAATTAAAACTTCTAAAGTTAGTATTATAAAACAGAAAGGAAATGGTTAATAAATATTGAAGAAAAGAGTATTAGTATATAATATTTAAAAAAATAGCTGTGGAGCTAAAAGTATTAAAACAAATTCGCATTTTGCAAAAAAGTTACGTACAAAACTTTTAGATTTAAAATAATTATAAAAACAGAAATTAATAAAAAATAAATAAATTGTCAAACAATTTTCCTTATTTAAGTAAAAAAATCCTTAAGTACTTACCTTTTGTTGAACTTTTCCTTTTATTTATAATTATAATTTATTCACTAGAGTACGCGTGCGTACTCGTCGAAAACATTCTGTTGAGTAAACTTTTCACCTTTGCTTCTAACACCAGCATAGCTAGCATGCCGCAGTGATACAGCACTATCACATCTTAGCTCTCTTTCTATTTGCGTGCAAACGAACGAAATAAAAGACGTGATACAGCCGTATCACGTGTAGCATACTACGAGTGCAGGTATCGCAGGGCTTTCTGTGTAAAGAATAGTATGGATACTACTTTAGGCTCCTTTTTATTTTCAGACGTCATATATTATACACCTTCAGAATATCATGAACGTCATTAAACACATAAAGTCATCAAACGAGTTATACCTATCAGATATAAGTAATATAATAGTAGATTACACACAGCAAAGTAAGAAAAGTCTCAGATCTCATGCTGAGGCTTTCTTATTTACTGTCCGAGGTTAGTATACTATTTTTCGTTTAGCTCAGCGGGACGAAAATTGACGCTTTCCGTCCGGAGGGGAGAAAAATTGTCAAATAATATTTGTTGCGACCACAACACCATAGTTTAATATCCAACTGCAAAGTTTTGTTATCAAGTGAAGTCCTGTTATCCAGCGTCACCGGAAATGTCTCATTCATAACAATACAATAACACATATTCGGAGTATTTTGTGTACTTATCTAGTTTTGTGCATTAGTTATGGCTATGGTTATGTGCATTAGTCATGAATGACGCCATAGATTAATGAATGACGCATGTATTCGTTCACTGGCCATAATGTAGTTCATCCCTTCCTTACCTATAAAATGTAGTATTGAATACAGGTTGTTAAAATTAAATGCATTACAACATATCGAACAGGGTGCTTCAGACCATCAAACTGAACAACTATTACTATGGAGCCGATATACAAGGGGTTACAAAACTACAAATAAACATTTAAGGGGGTGGTGTAGACCATCAAACTGAACAACTTTCACTATGGGACCA
This sequence comes from Agonopterix heracliana, assembly GCA_963693445.1. Classification (NCBI taxonomy): domain Eukaryota; kingdom Metazoa; phylum Arthropoda; class Insecta; order Lepidoptera; family Depressariidae; genus Agonopterix; species Agonopterix heracliana. The sequence continues at coordinate 1,812,262 of OY856307.1, forward strand.
ATACCGAAATCGCGAAAAAAAAAAAAATGTTCTATACTCTACAAATCGACTAGAGCTAAAATATGTATGGGATTTATAATTATTTTTTTCGCTATTTCGATGTTGGTCCCATAGAGAAAGTTGTTCAGTTTGACGGTCTAAACTAGTGATGCAACGAATACCACTTTTACGAATACGAATACGAATACGAATATTGATTCTACTATTCGGCGAATACGAATACGAATACGAATAGTGAAAAATAATTTGAAATACACGTTAATCATCGCGTTAAATGATTATTTTACAATCAAAAGAAACAGCTGTTAAGTATGGTCATTTAAAAAACCAACCGAGAGCGTGTCGGACAAGCACTTAAAATTTGTCGTGAACTATTTTTGGTCCTATTTTAAAAGACCTATTCAACGACCTCTATGGGATAGATAAAAGAAAAGCCTCATTTTCGAGCGCCTTTGTTACACGTCAAAAAAGATTTTTTTTAATTGGTTTTCACTTCACAGATTTTGGGTTATTTTATTATTTAGTAAAAAGTATTAATGTTTTCTCAATTTTTCATCCATTGAAACAAAATTTGCCATTTGTTTCCACGGCTGCAAAAATGATAAAGTAATTGAGATGGGACACAAAGACAGACCAAGAGAAAAGCTGAATGGACATTTAAACACAATCTAGACATTAATCTATGTGCATGGGGTTTGTCAGATTTTTGTAATAATGTACTATTTGCAAAGATACAGTTGCTCAAATATTTCCATACACGTCTTAAATCAATCTTAGCATTGAAACTGTATTTGTAAACAGAAATCTGACAAACCACATCCATGCAAATTAGTTTCTAGATTGTATTTAAAAAAAATAATTGGCTTCAATTGGTTAGTATTGAAAATAGGATCAAACTTCGAACCACATCATATGAATCTTATTTTTATGTGTTAATGCTGTTAAAAAGAGGCTTTCTGAGGACAATGGATTATTTCAAAGGATACTATTTCTGGAAAATTTCTTCAACGTAGGAAAATGTATGACTTCATGACAGAAATTAAGCGGGTTTTAATACTTAAATTACGAATGTCTTCTTGATATTCGGCGAATACGAATATTCGGTAATAGGGCTGCTATTCGGCGAATACGAATATTCGTATTCGTATTCGTTGCATCACTAGTCTAAACAACCCCCGTATGAGTTTCAAAAATTTATTGTTACTTATGAAACACCTTGTATAGAACTGGCGAAAAAAACAGCTGTTCCATAGAAAATGTTTAGTGCTACTCGACCATAATGTATGAAACAGGGCGATATTTTTTGGGCGATTTCATATTTGGTCCCGTAGTAAAAGTTGTTTAGTTTGATGGTCTGGAGTAGTTACCCTTATAGTATGCAACGCATTTATAGTAGACTAGTGTTTTCCCGCGACTTCGTCCGCACAAATTATATACCAGATTTTAAGTCAGATCATAAGCTATCAAACAAAAAAAGTTTCATCAAAATCGGTTTAGTTTTTGCGTGATGCGCGATCAAACAAACAAACAAACAAACAAACACACAAACAAACACACAAACAAACAGACAAAAAAACAGACAAAATTTCTAAAAAAGGTTGATTTCGAGTCGGGGATATTTAAAAACCATATCGTAATCTTTTTTTTGTAAATATCTTCAATGTACAGACACAGTTCAGTTACAGTTTTATAATAGTTAAGATTACACACCGAGGACAGGAATAGAAAGGCTTCGCCTCGGTCAACAATTACATGAGATTTGAGACTTTCTTATTTACTGTCCGAGGTTAGTATACTATTTTTCTCCTCGACGGAGCTGGAAAGCGACAACTTCGTTTAGCGCAGCGGGACGAAAATTGACGCTTTCCGTCCGGAGGGAAGAAAAGTTGATATCCTGTAAGTATACTAACGAGAAAAAATTACTTGGCCTTTTCTAGGTCTTATCCACGTTAGAATGTTCACGCACAAACTTAAAGGGTGTCTGGTTAGAAAAAACCCACGAAAAAGTAACACAAATAAGACATTCATTAACAACTGTTAAGTCAAAGGCCGAAGTGTTATAATTGTTCACGACACATTTCCACTTACGCCCTTTTTTCGTTTCTTTTATCTATGTAATATTACACGTCCATAACTCATGGCCTGCATATAGGATTAAAAAGGTATTAAGCGGAGGTCTCACTAAACTGGATATGATAGTAGGGGTCGTAACTCGTCAGTCCCCCAAAGTTGCATATCGCTAGTTCATTAAAACCCTTTTCATTAAATGTGCATTCGTGCAATTACAATCAGGAGTATAAGTCGGACTGAATTATGAGTGTTTGCTGCTTTCTGAAAGGAACATGGGGGTACATTTCCCCCAAATAGGGAGGGAGGTACATACTTCCCAAGTAACACACACGCTGTTTAGTTGCTGTAGTTTGTTAGAGATAATTTCTTTTAACCAACTAGGTACTGTACCTACCGGTACTATACATCTTGTGGTGCTACTTAGGCTGCCCCCCCTAGTATGGTGTCTCTAGTCGCGCGCGACGCGTCTTCACTGTAGGACTCGCATGCCACCCCCGAGAAAATGATACAAATCTAGTTGTGCCTCCATCTTTGTCATTTTACGTATGCCTACATTTCAAACAAATCAATAGGTAGCATAAGATAAGTTAATGAAATGAAATGATAAGTTAATGTCAGTAATCAAGGCTTTACAAATGTAAACCCTTATCTATAAATCTACCCCCATGTTTCTTATTCGCCCCCGTGATATAGGTACATTTCCTAATTATAATTGTCACATAAACATGTCGTAAATAATACTTAAGACGCTGTTATCCGGTCGAGGCCGTTTTTTGAACACGAACGAAAGTGTTTTAAACTGTATTTTAAAGTCTGAAAACCAATTATGTCTTATTTAAGGATCTGGCTGATAGGCGACCGTTCTCAGTTACACGATTACATTAAGTTTAATAGATAGTAAAAAATCCCAAAGTTACCCCTTGTTGTTATGTTTTTTCAATACTATGATCAAACGTTTAACTTTTTATTCTTATACTTAGCTAAAAACATTAAATATTTCTAGTGAACTCCGTAGAATTTTGAGCTTAAAAACACCCATGAGCAAAGATATTGATGAAAAACACGTTTTTTTGCGATCCTGCTTTCAATTGGAGCGGGATGGCTAATTGCAAACTTATGCTTGCAAGAAAGAGACGCTTGCACTTGAATAACCTGGCCTTAAGCTTCATTCGGAATAAGAGTTTGTAGCACGATTGTTAAATTAATTCCTTTCTCCCATGAAATTATACGAATATAGCTGTACTTAAGTATACATCATACAGGGTGTCCCAAAACTTAACGTCTAGCCAAAAACAGGAGATGGACAAGTTTCGAACTGTTCAGGGAAATATATAAAAAATCAAATTTTGATATTTTCTAAATTTCGATTTTTTTAACGAAGGTTCGAGGTTTTGATCGAAGGTTTGTCCATACAAAAAGGACGATTAGTACGGGATGCCGTTCGCCGCGTCGATGCGAAACATTTCCTACGGACATATCGTCAGATCAATTTGTTGTGACCCTAAATAAGAACACAAAAAAAAACATTATGACTAAGAACGAATAAACAAATCCATCCGTCGATTTAAAGCTTTTGACCTAATTTGCGTAAACTGCCCATCGATGAAAAACATAATACACGAATAACACCAACCCTTATGCCAAAGTAATAAAGTCCACAATTAGTTAATTATAAACAGGGTTTATAGTGAGGGGTGGCACGACACCACCTACACGGGGGTGAGTCACCTAAGTGAATCACTAGGTAATGTTTGTCATATTCGTGTTACTTCAATTTAGAACTGTGAAAAATAATACACAAACACTCAGTTGTAGTTAATCCATTCCATCCTCCATTAAATCTCTTCCTATCTTTTATTACATCAACAAGACAAAAAGTGATAGCAAGAGATTTAATGGAGGATTAACTCGAATGAACGTTTCTGCAACTGAGCGAGATTCCTTCAAATTTGCAAAATCAAGCCTCGGACGGGACTTGAGCCCGCATCCTGCCAAACCGCTTCGGGGCTTCGGCGCCCCATAGTGCTCTCCATACAAACGAAGTTTTATTATAATGTCAATGCAATTTTTTATACGATTTAGTACCTTTATCTCTTGTACAGTACCAGCGACCACACAGCCGTGTGGTCGCTGTACAGTCATCATCATCATCATCAGCCTATCATCGTCCACTGCTGAACATAGGCCTCTCCCAAGGCGCGCCACAAAACTCTGTCCTCGGCCTTCCTCATCCAGTAGCTCCCCGCTACTTTTTTTAAGTCGTCTGTCCAGCGAGCAGCAGGGCGTCCCACACTACGCCTACAAGTTCGCAGTCTCCACTCTAGAACTCTGACACCCCCTCGGTTGTCAGTTCTTCGGCAGATATGACCAGCCCATTGCCACTTCAGCTTGCTAATTTTCTGAGCTATGTCAGCCACTTTAGTTCTGTGACGAATCACTTCATTTCTGATGTGATCCCTCAGAGAAACACCGAGCATAGCTCTCTCCATAGCTCGCTAAGCGACCTTGAATTTATGAACTAGCCCTATCGTCAGGATCCACGTTTCCGCACCATAGGTCATCACTGGCAGAACGCACTGATTGAACGCATCAGGAAAATAATACTCAATACGTCAATCTTCGTTTGCGCAGAGAATTTCCAATATGGAGCCACCCTCAGGAAACGCAAAAAATAATCAGCTGTACCTACTCGACTCAAATGTATGAACCTGCTGATTTTTTTTTCACGTTTCCCGAGGGTGGCTCCATAGTAAAATTCACCGTTTCAGTATTTGCCATACTGTCACTTACACCCTGTATATAAAAACATGAATCTGTTTCCCTTGGTCACGCCATAACTTGAAAATGAATGGACAGATTTAGATAATTTTTAACCGACTTCAACAAAAGGAGGAGGTTCTCAATTCGACCCGTATGTTTTTTGTTTTTTTTTTTGTTTGTTTGTTTGTTTTAATCTGTTCGTAATAGACCGAATTGTGTCAAGTTAACTTAATTTGTATGGAACGCGCTGTAAGGACTATCCTCTTGATTGGATGAAAGTACAGCCCCGGTTTGCCAGGTTGCGGTTTCAAGTCCCACCCCGTCCGAGACTTAATTGTTCAATCTTTAATTTGACTGTAACATGGTAATACATTAATCAACAATATTTGATATTAGGTCTTTCTTAATATGCTGATGGGTTCCTAATATTATTATTGTTCACGATTTCGCTGATAATCCCACGGAGTAGAGAGTAGATGCTTTTTTTAAATCTGTTTTGTAATACCATAGTATTTTACTCGTCATTTAATCACAGAACATAGAGGTGAATTAGTAAAACTTAACATAGAAGTATAAAAACCATCATTACCACAAAACATTTTTATTTCATAAAAGAATAATCAATGAAGAGTTAAAACAAAACTATTCATGCAACAAATAAAAATAACGCTTAGGAAAATGCGATTCTAACTAGGCTTCAGCCTGTCCATTTGAAAAGAAACTCTAAGTTCTAGTCGACTGGGTCCATTCTCTACATAATACAAAAACCCTGGACCCTAAAATCACACATTATTTGTTTTATTATATAAAATACATCCCAACGATTAAAGCAAGGGTTACATGATTTATTTTGAAAAATTCAAAGTACTTGTACTGACTTCTTAAAAAATCACATCACAAACTTAGTATAATTTAATAATATAGTTCTTTTTCTTTTATATATATTTAACTTTTACACGTAATAGTTTACACATAGCGCCCGCAGGCGTCTATACATAAATATACACAGGTGTTATACAAATAATGGTATGTAAGGAACGCCGCATCGTGTCACCACTAGGGTTTAAGTAAATAAACATACCTACATTTTGTTAAGGACCCCTACGGACTGGAGAAGCGCAGCGCGGTTTTTATAATAAAATGGACCGCATTCAGTCAGTTAGAACATATTAAATTAACCGCGCCGCACTCAATTGTTGCTCCTAAGTCAAAACTCACATTGCAACAAATACCTAATCAGCAATTAACTAAAACCAAAACGGTAACGTTACGAAAATACCACAATTCGTACAACCTGCTATATTTAATATACTCATAATTATTTTATATCAAATGAAAAATCTCTATGCATTCTTAAACAAATGCAAACATTGACAATCCATTGAGGGCGCGACGCCTCCAATATATTCCTATAAAAATAAAACTGAAAGACGCAACCCGACGCCTCAAATATATTAACCACATCAAATATATTAACAAAACTACATGAAACTTATTTGAAAAATGCCATTCGATAATATTTAAGAATATCGAAGTAAAATAACACTTGTAATATAATATAAGACCTAAGCCACGTGATGAGTTGCGGCAACGCAGCGTTGTACGTGCGTTGTAATTTTATAAGGTTTACGGTTGTCTTTCCACTGTTTGGAAAACATTGAAGATTAGCTAAAAGTATAAATAATAAAAATATAACTATAATAAAACGGTGTCCACGTTTATATTGGCATCACAAACAAATTAATTCGATAATTTAAGAATAATCTAATGACATTTTAAAAATAAATCTTGTTTGTATAAATTACAGTGTAAATGCGCCTGATAAAAGACAGGACTGAGAGGAAAAAACATCTATTCACATGAAATAACAAAAACAGACGTTATTAGAAAAAAACATTAGGCTTATGTTTAAACAACAGTTAAATTAAGACGATAACAAAATACTTTGAATATCTCTTATTTAGTCTAACACTATTCCTGTCCTTGTCAGGCGCAGTCACTGCAAATTTTACAATAACTGATGGTACTACCCTTTCTTACCATTAAAGTGCTTAGAAAGCGTTAAAATAGTACTTAAATCATTGTCTAATGATTCTAAAATGAGCGACATATAAAAAAGACATCATCCAACCCGCTATTAGACACTGAATGATCTCATTAAAACAAGCTTATAGTTTGAAATGAATGCAACGTCGTATATAGTATTTTTTTAACATAAAAAGCTACTCATAAATAAAATAGCTCATTGCATTCACACTGTAATGAAGTAATAGTGAACTTGTAAACATTCGAGCAGCGAAAGTAAATACCTAACGCGAAATTATTATTATTGTCCGTGCACATTAGGCAGTGCAAGAAGGATTAAAGCCGACAGAGGAAGTACTATGAGGTGCGCGGTGTGGTGTGCAGTCGGCTTGTATGGAAATGTTAATCACATCGTTTTATTTTCTTAAGAGGATAGTTTTTGCTGCATGCTCCATACAAACGAAGTTTGGTTGTATTATTTTCAATACTAACCAATTAAAGTCAATGAAAATTTTCAGAAACAATCTAGAAACTAATATTAAAACAATAAATAAATATTTAAAACTCTTAAGTGGGTTGTTCAGACCGTCAAACTAAACAACTTTCTCTATGGGACCAACATCGAAATCGCGAAAAAAAAACTGATATCTCATACATATTTTAGCTCTAGTCGATTTGTAGAGTATGGAACATTATTTTTATTTTTCGCGATTTCGATATTGGTCTCATAGTGAAACTTGTTCAGTTTGATGATCTAAACCACCCCCTTAAATGTGAATTTGTATTTTTGTAACACTTTATTGAACAGTAATTCAATTTCAAATTGCATTAAGCTCCTGCAGAGGCTCATCAAGGATTAAACGTTTTCGGTCGGTTCCGTCCACTGAACTTACATTCTAGATACGAACAAGCTACATCGTCACCGTTTGCGACTAGGGCTGCCACAGAAACAAATCCATAGCTCATAGTTAACAAAACATCCTGCACGGCTATCATGCCACCCACGACAAAAACGTCATGCGAGCTCTTTCTGGCAAATGTAAAATAATAAAGATGGAGGCACATCTCGATTTTTATAGTTTTTATCGTATAAACTTCACATGCATGCAAGAACCTCTCAAATTATTTTTTTACATATAATTCTCATTTTTTGGCTAAAATGAGGTGGTTTTGTTTTGTATGGTTAACTATTTCCATATTGGCCGAATGATCATCATTTCGTTGCGCACCATTTAAAACGACACTTGGTGTGTGGAGACATGTTTAACACAAATGTCTCGTAGGTTACACAAATGTTTCGAGAGCTCGAAACACATAGAAGCATTGTTGCGTAAGTTTTTTTCTATACAAATGTTTACAAGTCAACACTTATATCAGTTAGTAAAAACAATATTTTGAATCTAATGAGGGATTTTCCGAAAGTCATTAAAAAAGAACAAATAGTTCCAAAAGGCTCGATAGATGGCGTTGATGCGAGATTGATGTGCAGTGCAACCTTGCTATTAATAAATACAAATAAAATAGTAATAAATCGTTTTTTTTTTTTCAAATAAGCTGGAGAACATGAATAGACACTCCGTCAACGGATCAGTCCGAACCAGTCACGTGCATTTAATTAAATTTGTTAAGCCTTAAATACCATCTACGACCCAGGTCATATCAACGCCATCTATCGCGGTATGTTGAACTACGTTAAAACTGGCCGTCAGAAAACTTCCCATTGCTAAAAAACTCTCTCTATATAATACATAATTAGACAGATATAATTTTCTACTATGCGTTAACATTGCAAATAAGGCAACTAATTCGTTTAAAACAGCTATTGGAAGGACAATTTAAAAAACAGGCAATGTTACGGCAGTATGATTCTTAATGCTTCAGTTTTAAGTGATAAGGTTATCGAAAGTTAGTTTTTTCAATGTGGAAGATGCATAATATACAACGCAGGACAATCTGAATTCCTCGTTACTTTTGGTTAAAGTTTCGAGTAATGACGATGCAGTGTGGCGTATTTTAAGAGGGTACCGAGCATATAGTGCTGCCCTCAATCGTATTTATTTATTTCTAAACAATTATGCAACATTTAAAAAAAAAAGCAATTCGGTAATGCCACGACTTAACTTAACTAAATTTATTCCTGTCATTTTCTAACATTCGACTAAGAAAAGAGACAAAACCAACAACCGACTTTAGTGCTGTCAAAGTGACGCTACACGCCCAAAATAAGATGGCATCATAATGCACGCCATCTTATTTAAGTCGTTTTTGGGCGTGTAGCGTCACTTTGACAGCACTAAAGTCGGTTGTTGGTTTTGTCTCTTTTCTTAGTCGAATGTTAGAAAATGACAGGAATAAATTTAGTTAAGTTAAGTCGTGGCAATACCGAATCGATACCATTGTAGTCATTGACATTTTAAGTTTTAAATTTACTGAAACATTAAGGATGATGTTTTATGCTTGTAGTTATGATCGTTAAAACTTTTTTATTTTGATCTAAGGTTAAAACCACCAAAAGTAGCCTCTTTTGGCGGTTTTAAACATAATAACTACATAAATTCTAAAAACGAATCATAATGACCCGATAAAATGAAAATCAGCAGTGACTACAATGAGACATTCTTGTTTTTAGGGTTCCGTACCCAAAAGGGGAAAACGGGTCCGTCCGTCTGTCTGTCTGTCGTAGTTATTTAGGGCTGTAACTTTTGAACCCTAATAGCTATACAGTTGAAATTTTTACAGAATGTGCGTTATTATGGCGGATTTGCTTCCAAATAATGCCAACAAAAAAAACCGATCAAATGTGAGTCGGTCTCGCGCAAAAGGCCCCGGAGAAAACAAAACTTTTTTGTAACTTGTAAGTTAATATGTTGTGTGGCCCGCGAGTCGGGCCGGTTTTTATTTTTTGAAAATGATGTATACGGCAGCATTAGAGGCTTGGTACCCCTTTAACACATGCGCAAGAGAAGATTGTAAAGCCATAACTTTTCAATAAAACCGTAGCGGGAGTAGAGGGAAAATGTAGTATTAAAATATCACATGCATCATGCAACAGTTTACTGTAAATGTGTATATTGCTTTTAAAATATGAAGGATCCACAGGACCATTACATAAAACCCTATTAAAGAAAACATCACAAAAATTAAATCTAAAATGTATTAACTAATTACGAAAATAAATAAACTGTTAAAATTTTCCATAAATAAAACAATATTATTTGGTATAAACATTTTTAAATTTGCCAATAGAACCTAAAAATTGAAGATTTTAATTAAAATTTGATTTAAAACATTTAGGTTGCATATAAATATGCCAAACGCGAGTATAGATAAAAAGATGATTATCAGGGGTACCTACTAAGGGTACACATTTAAGAGCGTTTGAAAGCCCAATTTATCTGGCCCGACATTTTCATCATGTTTATAAGAAATGGCTTACAATTTTAAAGCGCTGTTATAAAGCCCCTGGATGTTTATAGGTAACAACGCTACAAAATGAAATGCATTTTCTTAGAAAGAGTTCGGCCATATAAATTTGGCGTGCGAAAACGCTCTTAATCACCTATAAAACTACGAGGTCTGATGGTCGGTATGCGATTGTAACCCACACTTGCCAAAACCGAAGGTCCTAGGTTCAAAATCTGTCTTGGACTGTTTAATTGCGCCTTTGTATGCTGATACCAATAAAGGCTTTGTGTTTTGGGATCAGAATAATTCATATGAGAGTTTAAATACTTAAAATAGAGCAGCAAGAATCTACAGCGGCAAAAAACACGGGATAATCAACCGTATGTCATATCGATCGAATTTAAATACTTTGGAATAACTTGAGTCTACAGTGCGAAGCAAAAGTCTGTGTCCAATCAGCATGAGAATGTAACTTATGCTACTTTCTTCGGCTCCTCTCAAAGAGATTGGCGCAGCTACGTATTGAGGGTTTTTCAGACAACCAATACAAAAATAAGCTGTTCCTAAAATCTCGATAGATGGTGTTGAAGAGAGATGGTTGTGCAAATTACAAGACCTCGCTGTTGAAAAATAACATAGATTTTTTTTTTAAATATCGAAATAAGCAAACATATTTCAACAACGGATGCGACAAACTCAGTAACGCGATTTTTTTTTACTTTTTTAGCCTATTCACTATCTTCGGAGCCATATCAAGCTATATTTATTCAACTAGCTGTCATAAAATCCCTCATTGATGACCGCCATAGTGCCATTCATGCCGTTTGACATATTTATGATTTAGTTCTTCCCAGATTCTCCTTGCCCTTTCTTACCATGTTTAAAGTTTTATGAATGCGTTCAAAGCAGCAGTATATTTTATAAGCAATCAACGAGGAAGATGATTGACTAGCTATCTTAATTTTAAGTAGCAATTATTCAAGATTTAGTCAGTCAAGTGGACTAAAACCTTTTATATTTGTTTTGGGAGTTTGACGATCTATCTCTCGATCGAGAGATTTAGTAAATCTGAATTAAAATCACAATCCTCGTGCAAACTCTGTAAGCTATAATAAAATAAATACCTAATAACACTAAAACTGTTCAGTGATGTAACTTTCAAACAAATTCTCTACTTAATAGTTACTAACGAGATTGGCCGATATATTCGTGTTGACATTGTTTATTAATGTTCCACAGTCGTTACGGTCCTCAACAAAACGAATATTGCAACTTTCGTTACTTCTTAAAGGAGCCGGGCATAACGTACTTCGCAATAAGACCGCAAACTACCGATCGAGACTTGAACAATCAAAAACGTTAATGATAAAAAACATGTTGAAAAAAAACTGCGCTAAATTGCACAACAGAATCACGAAGCCATAATATAGGGTCTTGAAACAGACCTCTCATAAATATAATGACTTTTCCTAGGAAAAAAAAATACACCAAAATAAAATTGGTTTCAACTATACAATTACTTTACTCAGACTAATGCCACGAGCATAGAGGCAATCTGTTGACTTTACACGCCATCTACATCCTTGGATAAATGCAATAAAGTATAAAATGGCTTGTAAAGCGACAGATTTCAGGCAGCTGTACAGTATTGCACTAACCAAACTGCGTCGTTAAAACTGTAAATTGACTCATGAAATAGCGACCTTATATCCTTTAGTAAAAGGATGAAATTGCAACGCTTATAAAATAACAGTCAAAACTTTTTTTCGCTTGCAAGCAAAATCAAACTACAATTGTAACAAAGCAGTTGGTATAAACAGGGCTTTTATAGACCTGATGCCCGCCCAGCTTTCATTTCATTTTTAGTCATAAATTTTGCGAACACCTTATGAGTGCTTTCGCAGTGCATCCGAGAAATCAAGGACCGTCAAATAAAGTGTGGAATTTACAGTTACATCCGAGATCGAATCACGGATGTGACTGTAAAAATCCATGGTTTTCTTTTTATTGAAATCGGACGCAGTGCAAAAGAGCTTTGCTAGATGTACAATCTTGGGTCTTTCAACACTTATGTTTTCGTACCCATGGATGAAACGCGAAACTTGTAATACATCACTAATAAAACCGCTACTAAAAGTGTAATAAAAACGTGGGCTGACGGCATGTCTATGAATAATAAACACGTGTATTTGAGCCACTTTTAACCTCTATACTACAAGTAACAGTGACCAACTGAGATCCTATTATGAAACAGTACTATATAAACATGAACATCTGAAACTCGGGCCGATTGCATTATAAAAAAATATTCTTAAAAACTATCTACAAACACGGCGTAGAGTTGAATCTCTCAGCTATATCTATATTACAGCCTTACATTATTTTTTTCCTCTACTGAGAGAATTAAATAAATGTATCACCAGCCTTATTATCGCACTCGATATACCAAAATATTACTACCTAGCTTCATTAATTCATTATGATTATGACAGAGACGAGCTTTGCTAGTCTGTTACTTTAAGGTACGCGAATATTACGACGGGACGCATCTGGGCGGACCGCAGCGCAAAAAACCGCCAATCACTTCTATACAATTTGTATGAACTACTGCATACTACGCCCCGGGCCGGAGCGAGTCACATTTTGCGTGGCAGCCCAACCCGTTGCGGCCCATCCCAGGACGCCATACCAAGCGAAACTTTTTACAACGTGCGGTGCGTCTGCAGGATTATACGATGCGGCCCGCTGCGCCCCGATGCGAGCTGTCGTAATACGCGCCTACCTTTACAGCGCGTTCTAATTCGTATGTATATCCCAAGTAACACATAAGCTGTAAAATTAGCAATTACTGTAAAATTTATAATTAGAGCTTGTGTGCTACTAGGGTGTATCATATATTTTGGGGCCCTTCATTAATGCCAGTAATGTTATGTTTTTGTAGGATTTATACGAATTGAAAAACACAGTAAAGTTGAATACATAATAGCCAGTACTTTTAAGGGGCAAAGTGTGTACCCGATTGATAGTATCGAGTTTATAAACTTAAACGTTTATAATCAGTGACACTTGCATCTTTCTGTATTTTGATTGATTTTGCTAATAGTAAAAATCATACTTTAATCAACCTATAATTTTTTTTAGAAATTTATGAATTGACTGGGCACAGAAAAGAGATAAGTGGAGTGTCTTGCTCTCGGAGGCCAAGACCCACTACGGGTCCGTCAGCCGGCGCAGTGTGTACGTATGTATGTAACCTGCACTAGGCATGTTAAGAATTTACATTAAAAATAAATTGAATTAAAAAATAAGTGTGCTACTTTTGTTCTTTTGTGTTGTCCTGGGTCATTTCAACTGTAGTAAACACGTTACCAGTGAATAGTACTAAATGTATTAAAATGAAAAGAAATTTCTGAGTGCTCTGCTTTTAATAAATTTACTCGAAATCATTTCACAGGGCTCCTTCCCTCAAAAGGACTGGCTATGGTTACACTTACGGTATACGAGCTGTTTGGTAGATATTACAACTTGCAGTTAGCTTAGTGGCATCTTAATAATTTTGAAAAAATATGGAACTAACGAAATGATAAGTTATTGTAAAACTGTGAACAGTTAAGACCCACCATCTATCGCTACTTGACACATCGTTTCGTCTTGATAGTGTAAATAATGCTAAAACTGAACCTTTGCTACAGCTGTATGCATAGATAGTTGATATTTATACCAAAAGTTACGGAGTAGAGCGAGTTCTAAAAGGAAAACAATCGTTCTAGTATAAATTGTGAGAGCGGGCATTGTTAAGTAGGTTTAAGATTAGTGTATTTGTTTTAAGGTTTATTTTTGGTCGTAAGCGTGAATCTGAGTAAGATTTCAAAGCAGTTTTAGGAGTTCACTTTGATCTTTTTTTCCTTTTGAACTTGCGATATTATTAGCCACCAAGTCCTGCATACTTGTATCTACAAACTCAATCCTATCACAAACTACTGTAACGCACTAGCAAAGCCTATATTTAAATTATTATAGCTCATGTTAATAAAGTTCATTTTCGGATGTACTGCCAAAGTACTTGTTGTTTTAGTACCAACGAAACGTAATAATTAACTTTATTACAGATGAATAAATTTTCATTCCAGATTTCATTCAAAATGTGAATATGGATTGTATTGAACTTAAATAATGTAATATTACAATGGCAATTGATTTCAAACATTTCATAAACTTCGAAATTTATTAACATCAGCCAAAACTCCTCGCATTGATTTTACTTACAAATTGAATAAATAAAATGATATTTTAAATGAATTTACTTAAGTCACCGCATGAGTAGGCGTAGGTAATACAATAAACATCTAGTTCACGTCTACCGAACGCATTATTTAGACATTTATGTCCTAAAGCGACAAAATGCCATTCAAACTTGAACTTTAATTTAACTAAATAGTGCCGCAGCTTAAATGTTATAAAACAATACATTATCACGCCTCAAACGCACACTTTATAGGTCGTCACATGTGCGTTCATTTTGTGAGAGTATAAGATAGAACAATAATTAATTATGAATGTCGCGTCGTTTATCCATTCGAAATTCAAGAAATATTGTGACGAAAAGGATGAATGTTGTTAAAAACATCGGATAAAAAATTCTAAACTCAAGATGCCGTAGTCTTTGACCGATGCACATATTATAAGCAACAATGACGCTTTTATTTAAGTAAGGTGGACTATCTGTGATAGTTAAACATTGCTTTAGAAAAAGTAGCTCGTATAGAAACCGAAACTCAAATATTATAGCTTGACGCGTACTCTCACGACCAAGAAACAAACGCTCATGCAAAAAACCTTAAGATT
Organism: Agonopterix heracliana; assembly: GCA_963693445.1. NCBI lineage: Eukaryota > Metazoa > Arthropoda > Insecta > Lepidoptera > Depressariidae > Agonopterix > Agonopterix heracliana. The sequence goes on from OY856307.1 coordinate 1,827,367, forward strand.
GAATCAGGAGCTAGAAAATTCTAAGTTAGGCCGAGTCCTAAGTAATAAGAGGAAATCGTTATCTTGTCGCCAAATTGAATGGTTAAGGGTTGTACATCACAGTTTTAAAGCATTCGTGACCCCTTTCATTTGAGATTTTCACTTAATTTCCACTATCAATTCATGGATATACGAATAAACGCTATAAAGTTCGCAAAACGTCCGCTTATGTGCCAGGGGGACACAAATATATTAAATTTCGTCAAGGAAGTGAAATGCATCCAATACATTTTATAAACACACCAATTATAGACTTGTGTCGTGTAGTCGTGGGCGCAATCGAGAGCTCGTATCAATAACAAATTTATCACAAGCTCGGGGACCGTGAAGCATTTGTAATGTGTCCACATTCATTGTTTATTGCAAGTGACAACAACTACCTGAAATTTGACAAAAGAAATGCCGAGAAAAGCCACACATTTTCTTATTTCACTTAATTTCGGACGCTTACAACTAGGAACCTTAACCATTTTTTATTATTATATAACACGAGATTTTAGCCGCGACTTTTCCGCACAAATTAGGAACCAGATTTTAAGTCAAATTATAAGCTTTCAAACAAAAAAAGTTTCATCGAAATCGGTTCAGTGGTGATGCTCGAACAGACAGACAAACAAACAGATAAAAAATTCAAAAGTTGGTGATTTGGAGTTAAAAACCATATCGTAATCTTCGGTTCTTGTAAATATCTTCAATGTAAATATACACTTCATTTACAGTTTTATAATAGTTTAGATACAATATTTTTAGAACAATAAATATTTATGCAAACTATTTTTCTTCCAACTTCTATATAAGTTTAAAAACAATCCTGGATCTCATAAGTTAGACCTGTGATGTGCAACCCTAAATAACAAACATAATTCCATGTTAAAACCATAACCCTCCTTTTGGCGTCGCCGTTGTCGAGTAAATATTAACCGTTCGGCCACAAGATAATGCCTAGCGGTAAAGTTAACACTAATGGGCAGTTAAGACGAGGTTCTAAATGTTAATACAGTCTGTATATACATCACGTTCTGTACAGTATATATGTTGATTCGTTGGCGTAAGGGAAGTGTTGCGATTGAAATAATTACCATTTAATATATACATCTATTGTCTGTGCATTTGTAAAATGGTGTTAAGATGGATCAGTCTCTTAGATGTTACAATATAAGGTAAAAGGGACGCTAAAATAAGAGATATTATATCACATTTCAACGGGATTGTCTTGAAACTAACTTCAAAATTATGTGGAAACTACCGATGGAATTTTCTGTTGTTTGTTCAAATATACAACGTGTTAAGGAATGTGCGCAGAACATCATACACCCCAACTGATTTAAAACAAAATAATTAGATTGAAACAATAATTTCATTATTATGATAGCTAAAATTTAAAGTTATAAGTTTTGAGGCAAAAATGATTTGTTATCATTTCAGCAATGAATGAAAGCGCTAAAGTGCTCATGGATACATTTTAAGAATCTTTTTTTGGTAGTAAGTATGTGTGTACCCGTGCGGTGGGTCAACCCAGTTCGAGTTCAGTAAATTTTAAATTTTTCAATTAAATTATTTAATATTTAAAAAAAAAAAACCTGCCTTGAAACCATGATAATTCGATTCAGCTCTCGATTCTAAACAAACTACTTTCTAGTTTTGGGTTATTTCATTAACACGTGGTATAATGCGATAAAATATTAGAGTATTTTACTATTTTAAGTATTTGGTTTGTGACTATATTGTTCTTGAATCTGAAGACAATCCGACTAAAATAATAAGGTGACAGAAACTTAATAAAGTAAAACTGTACAACTCTTTGATGCAGGTGATTTATGTATATCTTCAAACATTCAGGTTGTGTTTAAACCGACTGAACGTTAACTGAACCGATGCTCGTATGATATCGTCATTAAAACTAATAAAACAAACGTCTAACGTTTATAAAATATGAGTTTCCTTTACGTTTGAGCAAGCAATCAAACAAATAAGTAAATATTATTTGTCTACTTAATAAGGATAGAGACTAATCCAACAACACCATAAAAATTCAAAAATTAATACGGATAGTATTTAAAATTGAACTTTAGCCCTTCAGTATAAGGTCTCGTAAAATGAATTTGAAAAAAGTCAAATTCAACTATCAGACAAACTATATTTTATGATTGGATGGAACTGGAAACTTGACGTAGATTTTAAAAACATTTTTTCATTTATCTGAAACTCGAGTTGATTCAGCAAACGCATGGCTTTCTAACTTAATATAAGCTAGAAATTCATAACAAGAAAGATAATTAATAAATTACAGCCATTATTTACGTTTCGAAAACTAAGGATCAAATCAGAACGCTAACCGCAACACACAGTTTAAATAATTTGTTGTAAGTCTAATGTGACACATTGTAACGGGTTCTCACCGCGTTTCTAATTCCCTATTAGTAAAATAATGTAATAAAAATGTACAGAGTGTTAGGATGAACAGTTGCATTACTTTAAGGGGTGATTTTACCCATGATACTGATCAACTTTCAGTAAGAAACCATCAGGAAAATCTAAAAAAAAAAATTGTTCTTACCATACTAAATGCAATCAGCTGATCGAACGTTTGTATGAAAAATCTATTTTCTTTTTTAAAATTTCCTATAGGTTTCGTAGTGAAAGTTGATCAGTACCATGGGTACCATCACCCCTTAAATTAATTCAACTGTTTACCCTAACACCCTGTATAACAAATTAATTACGTTTGACAACTTGCCCCAAAAACGTATCTGAATATCCGTTGATGTCATCACGGATTACACGTAAAATGACACACTGACACACGCATAATGACATGCTGAATTTATTAAAATTTGCTCTTTTTGGCACCTTGTCAACCGCCAGAGATGAATCATTTTGTTGGCGTATAAGTCCTTGCGTTGTCAAATCGCTTTCAATGATTTGAGTTTCAAATTGCCTTTTGATGTTTTTATTTCTTTTTATTTTGTCAAAATATATTAAACGTGAAACGCGGTGAGATATCTCAAAATTTTCAATTAGTGACGAAACTCTCGAAGACTGCATTTAAGGATAGATATAAAAACCATATCATGGAATTTGCTAATATCGGTTTCTATCGCGCTCCTGTTTTATACGACAGCAATAAAGATTGAAATAGATAAATAGTTTCCGTATGAACGCTAACTTAACCAATGGAAGTATAATAGTGATAGGACTCTGAAAGAAAATAAATTTGAACTTTTCTGAGACACGATAAGGTTCTAAGTCTGCGTTACCTCTACAACAAATGGGTAAGAAACATGGACAATGACGCCATCGCAGTATTTTCGAGACAATAAGATGACAAAGTCACCTAAAAGGGAACTTGATAACTAAATATGTCAATAACAACATACATTTTGATAACGAGACCCTTATAAACTACGTTTGATTCATTATATCTATTTTAAAACAATTCACGACGTAACAAAAACGCTGCGGGGACCGTTAAGCTGGTTTTCAAGCTATCAAACTTAACAACTTTCACGCAGGACACAATTTTCTATCCTCCTGTGTATTTTGAAATTGCGCTTAGAGTTATAAACGCTATTCAATTCCCATCTCCGTAAAGCTGAATACTACTTAACGGGCATGTGACGTCATTGACCATGGCATGTACGTACTATAATGCATTAATATTTAGTCGGTACTCTTGAATTCAGTGTCGATGCGACGCTCTAGGGCCTGCAGTTCCTCTTCCAGCTCCTGCTGTAATTTTAATTCATCATTAATAGCTTGCAAGATCCCGGCAAAGCAAATGCCTCCTCTCTCTTGAATAAGGGTGAGGGGAGTGGGCCATACTCCATTCACTTCACGAATTGGTGGAGGCGTGGTCAACATGCTGTCAAAGTATTTCTAAGCTGCCTCAAGGGGCATCTGTCCTGGCTTAACGAATAGTTTGGCTGCTGCCAAAGAACGAAGGCGCTAGAGATGAAATGCTATAAAAACGGTCACGCATCTAATCTATCCCAGACCGGGCCGTGCTAAACTCAAGTCATAATCATCATCCTATATCATCATCATTATTTTGTTTATACATGCTTCCTCACGATGTTTTCCTTCACTGTTTGAGAGCTGTTTACGTAAGTTAGAAAAACTCATTGTAACGCAACCGCATAGGCGAAGTATTTTTCGTTTACGCTGATAGACGGAACATCAGTGTAACCGCGTATGAGACAGCGATAGTCATAAAATCCTATACAATTTCAGGAGTCAGACAGCCGTCGTAGAACAAAAAAGTGGCTACGTCGATAAGGACAGCAATAAGTTAAAAAAGGAGATCGCTCTCCTTTTTTAACTAGAGCGAATTTGCTATGTGCATCTCTTACTGAGTGATATGACAAGACACGTGCTTCCTTCTACTTCCTTCTCTTTCTACGCGCAACCGTAATTATGTCATTCAATGTGGCGCGAAAACATTAACAACTTGTTCAAATTCATGTCAAAGTATCATAAACACTTGCTATTTGCCACTTGCTACTTTTGGTGAATATAACTAATGTGCGCAAGACAAATAGCGTTTCTTAGTTACGATACGCAATGACGTGAATGCTGCGAGCGTGTACAGATACATCAAGCACACAAGCCTTTGCGAGTGTTGTTCGCCTCAACCCTCGCGGCGTTACTTAACTTTAGTGATGGTTTCAAATGCCGAAGTTACTCAACACCAATCAATCAATCAATCATCATCAATCTCTTATTGTACTCATATTCGCAAATAAATGATGTCTATGTCTATGTCACCAATTAACTTCTCAGCAGAACGAATTACTAGTAGTAATACGGCGGGTCTGTACTCACATCATCGTCCGGCCTGATGGGCAGCTCCTGGGCCGCGCCGGCCGCCATCCGGTCCACGACCGACACGATCCGGTCCGCGCCCACCACCCGCCGGTCGCTCGACACCGAGAACATCTGGGGGGGATCGAACGTTGTACGCTCACGATATTTACGCTGAGATGGTACGCACTAATCTACGATGTGCAACTATGCTGCGCTGACGAGTTGCACACCGTTGATTGGTGCGTAAAGTCAGCGTAGCAATAAAACCACCTTGACTATGTATAAGTCGCAGTAAGATGGTTGAAGCCGTGATATAGTTATTTCACTAGGGATATAGCTATACCACGGCTTCAACCATTTTACTGCGACATATACAAATAGGAATGATTATGGGGAAACAAGTAATTTTTATATACAGGATGTCCCAAAACTCAAAGTCAAGCCGAAAACAGGAGATAGGAAAGTTTATAACTGTTCAGGGAAAAATATGAAAAAAATTATATGTTTTCGTTTATTATTTTTATTAACGTTGTGAAAATCGCCACCATGCGCCGAACTTTTAGATGTGATTTTTTCTGACTACAAATTTATGTATTTTTTCATTAAAAAACTTGCTATGCAATCATGAATAATCTTTGTAGAGCGGCCCCAATTCAAAAATAAAGGATTAATTACTTTTTTCAGAATACACTATTTTCTATCGTCTGATCGGTAAACATTTTTTCTTTCGCAACTTTGAGACTACACCTGTATAATAATGTATAGCAAGCTATTTGAATAGTTGCCCCATTTAATCAAGTTATCAAGGTCTCAAAGTTGCCAAAGAAAACAATTTTACCTTAGAAGTCTGACGGAAGATAGTGTTTTCTTTAAAAGTTTGGCAGTAATTTTTTATTTTTGAATTGGGTCCACTGAAAAGATTGTTCAGGATTGCGTAACAAGTATTTTCATGGAAAATGTGAAAATTTGTAGGACTTATTAAAGTTTCCATTGTTTGTATTTTTTCAAAATGTCAATCACTATCAAACATATAATTTTTTTTTGTATTTTGCCCTGAACAGTTTTAAACTCGCATATCTCCTGTTTTCGGCTGGACGTTAAGTTAAATTACTCACGTCTTCAGATGAAGATGAGCAATGCGGCAACGCATTCCGAATGCCTTCGAAGTTGAATGCCTGCAATTTTAAATAGGTTTGTTTCATAGCATCACTTCCTTTTAAATTTATTTAATTTTACAGAGCAAGGCCAGGCCCGCGGGCCGCTCCGCCAACGCATTAGAATTTGCTCTCCAATAGCAGTTCATTGACGTTTTTGACTGTTTTGATTATTATTAAACGATGTTAAGCTTTGGTAATTCAATTATCTATTATAATTATAACTAGGCAAGTAATAGGTAGTCCACCGGGTAGCATAGAATCTAATTGTGTCCCACCTCCAAAAAATGAGGATACCTTTTATGTTGTTGTTGATATTTTTGCCGCATCTTCTCTACACCGGTGCGGTGGTAGTTCAGATATCAAAAAGATTTATACGTGTTTCTCTGATTAGCAGACACAGTTGGGGAAAAACTTCATATAAATACTTTCAATGCCATAATTGGGCCCACCACACATTCCTACCGCTGCAACTCCTGTAAACCAGGATCAACAGCGGCGACCATTCACAACACTGGTCAATGAAGTCCAGTGAGCCCAGGGGATGTCTTTTGGAACCCGCAATGAATGTTGTAAAAGAAGATAGGTTGAGTAGGAAAGACACTTATCCGAAGTATTAGAATAGAATATAAAATCTAAGACTGATTGGTATACGTACATCGTTGGTGGACGGCCACGTGGGTTCCGGACGCCTCTCTCGCTGGACAGGAACGTACGGCGGCTTCACTCGGTAGTCGGGCAGTAGTTCCGGGGGCACTGCGTCACATACACATGTTTGTAGCTATTGTAAACAGTGCAACTAATGGGCACTGCAGGGCACAGGCCTACCCTCAGGGAGGGTGTAGGGCATTAGTAGACCACGGATGCCCAATGCCGATTGATGGATTTCACATACGCATCAGAATTTCTTCTTCAGCGTATGCACGTTTCCTAACGATGTTTTCCTTCACTGTCTGAGAGCTGTTGGTACGTACATAAGTTTAAAAAACTCATTGGTAGATGTCATGTCACCCGTGCGGATTTGAACCCGGACCTCAAGATTTAGTTTCCATACCTCTCCCGATACAGAGGCTCTCGTGCTTATCTTTATTATCTGGTTAGATGACGGGAATCACTGCAGACGAACATAACGTAATACAACTTTGTCTACTAGATATGTAGAAGGTATAAAAATAGGAATAAAAATATACTAACGATCATCAAAAGAATAAGGGCTGACATTCCGCTGCGGCTCGTGTTGTACTGCGACGAACATGTTCTGCATGTTCTCCTGGCCCTGGTACTGCAGGCCGGCACCCGCGCCGGAGCCCTGGTAGTAGTCGCGCGGGTACTGTCCCGGCGCCGGCGCCGGGCCCGGCGGCTCCTCGTGGATAGGCATTATGTTGCCGTACCGGTAGTACTGCCGCTCCCCCATCGGCATCATTATACCGTTCTGATTTATCATCGCCTGATTGTTGTGATGCATTATAGGGTTTGGGAAGTTTCTGTAAGTAATCGATAAATATAGATTTATGTAAGAAATAAATATCTTGGACATTATCACATAGACTATCTAGTCCCAATGAAAATGGCTGAACCTAGCCTGGACTTGTATTATTCACTTCTATTCGATATAATAATAATTTTAATAATAATTTTCTTTATTGTAGTTAGCTTAGAAATAATACAAAGTAATCTCTAAAGGCTCCGAAACTAGTTTTGCCGTAGGTCTGGAGCCAGTACAGATATGTTTATTAAATCAGAATTAATAACAAATGTATATTATGATAAGTAGACAACGGTTTAGAATACATATACCGGGTGTCTCAACATTCAACGGATGCCATGTCCTAGTCCTAGGCCTATAGGTCGAGCTATGGTTTACTTACGTCTGCTGGATCCCTTCGACATTGTGAGGATTATCCGGAGGGTACTCGGGGTTCTGGAGCATTTCCGGTGGGAGCGGCTGCGGCGGCATCGTTGACATAGCTGTTGAAAGATTATTCTTTTCTTAATATGCTGACACTTTTAAGAGGATGATCAGATCATCAAATAAATTTTCTTAGCGATTTCGTTTTTGGACCCATAGATTAAGTTGTTCAGTTTGATGGTCTGATCATCCCCTTAAAAAAGTGTCAGCATGTTATAGCCTGACCAGAAATATAAAAAACCTCGCCATGTTGCGGAAAATCATTGGAACTAATTTTTGTACTTGGAACACTGTCATTAAAGGTGACAGTCGATTGCAGCGCCCCCAATCCAGGTTTTTTATTTTCCTGGTCAGGCTTTAAAAAGGACCCTATATAATTTGGCGTGCTGTTAAAATTTGTCAACTGCGCAGGTACATCGGTAAGACTTATAAACCGGGTACTACTGTACTCACGGGGCACGTAGGTGTCCATGTGTGGGTGCTGCGGCATCGGGTAGCGGGGGAACATCGCCGGCAGCATGCCCTGCGGCAGCGGCGGCGGCGGCGGCAGCGGCATGCTGCCCGGCATCGGCGGCAAGTACGCGTAGTTACCGTTCGTCACCTGGCCGGGGTTCGGCATCGCTCTATACCTGCATCAATTATTATATATTTACACATATCCAGTGCTGTTAGCATTCTGGGCAACTTTCCACATAGCAGCTTCTTGATAGACGTTCTATCTGTAGCATGTAGATGGTTTACCGATAAATAAGATCAGGGAAACGGAGGATGATTTTTCCGATATCAATGGACATCATTTCATTAGTAAACTGTTAAGCTATAAAGTATTTTAAAAAAAAAAAAAAATTTCTATCTATCGTTGATGCGTTTTCTTTGCCTGAATCTGAATCTAATCATTATTTGACATGACTTTTTATATCTCTGAAATTTTCAAGGTAACCGGAAACATCAGAAAATTTAAAAATAAAAATTATTTAAAAATCTAAATAGATTTATAATGACTTAAAATTCAATTGAAAAAATATGCATCACTTAGGGATGTTTAACATACATACATTTGGCTCACGCATATGTCCCACTGCTGGGGTACGCAGAGACAAAAGATCGATTCTATATCTCGCCTTCTCAACATCCATAAGTTTTAACCATGTTTTTAATTTATTTAATAAAAATATGTGATCGAAAATGTTACGTTGGCCATTAGACTTTGCGAAAGCTGTCTGTAAAATGATCGGGCATTACTGGTAATGTGTCTTTGCGGACATTGCAGGTTACATTATGAATACAAATAATACAAAAAATTAAAGATTTAGCTCTAAATGTCATGTAATGCTAAATCTTTAATTTTTTAAATAAAGTCCTGATTGAAATATGTAATAATTTGGTAGTAATGTAAACTTTACTGTAACAGTAACTTCATATACTAAAACATGTTACGGTATTTTTTGGAATTATACTAGTATATTATATAATATACGGGGAGAAAGCCACGTGTCTTCGCCCGCGACGATCTTTTTTTTTTAGCTTTGAACCATCGCCTCGACAAAAAAAAAAAAATTGTATGAATTTCTAACAGACACTAACGATTATAAATATTACTTAATATAATTATATACATATAATGAGACATACAATTTACACAATGCGTATCATGATTTATTTCACGAAAAGAATGAGTACTTGCTGAATGAAATACAAGATGACGATGACATGCACGCTACGCAAAAAAACACGCTGACAGTGATAAACCTCCGCTCTGCATTATTAGGACTAGTCCTACGCTACGGCTAGATCAAAGTAAAATTAATGGATAGGCCTAAAGCGCGTTACGTTGAAGCACACAACTAGTGCAATTGGTCCATACAAAGTAGCACAATTGTCTGTCATCTCGGTACAAATTTGAAGCATACCATTCATTTGTTTTGCCAAATTTTTCAGGTTTGAAATGTTCGCGTAAGGCCTATATCCATTAATTTTACTTGGCTACGGTACAACAATATCTAGACAAGTTACCGCTGGACCCTCGTGTCCTGCACAGTACGGTACAGTCCAAGAATTCAGCATTAGAATATCAAAGTAATCAAATACTATAGTAATAACATTTTCGAAATCTGTCATTATTTTATCGCGAAACCACAGATCTAGTACTACATACAGTACGGACACACCCTGCCGCCCACCGATTTAAACCTCGAAAATGTATTAATAGCGTATTCCTGTCTCGCTCGCACTCACTCAGTATCGGCCATGCTTACCTCTTCTTGTCGGTTATTCCCATATATATGAAATGACAGAGAAGTCTACAAGGTGTGGTATAAGAAAGAGTATACAACTACATACAGTACGAACCATAAAGGTCTTATACCTTACAGGAAAAGAGGAACTGACATGAGTTGTCAAATGAAACCGTTTTTGGATGTTTTTAGGAGACTATTCGCAGGCAAAAATTCTAATACTGTCTATAATTCTGAGTCTGTATATTTCACAAAATTATCTACGATTTCACTTTAGTTTCGCAATTATTCACGGAAATCGAATTGTAAAAATTGGTAAGAGATTAGAAAACGGTTCTATTGCCTAGCGTCACGTATCTCTTTCTATTATACAGTTGTGCCGCTAGGTGCATCTCGCTCTCTCAGCTGTCAGTTCCTCTATTCCTGGTATAATACCTTTATGGTACGAACACTCCCTGCCCCCGACCAATTTTCACCTCACCCGCTCTTGGTACGTACATACCAACGTACTTGGTACTAAGAGTACGTATGAAATTCATTGAGTACGTATGAAATTCATTGCATCATTGCGGTTTTTCTAGGGGATGATCAGACCACAGAACTGAACAATATTCTCAAAGGAACGAACATCAAATCACAAAAAAGATATCTATCGTTTCATACGAAACTACAATCCTATTCGACCCAACTGTATGGGACAGCCATAGACATCTTATATACAAACAAGACTCACAATCAACGTTCGAAAAATGGCACAACCAAAAGAGCTCGGATGAGCTCTTTTTTGTACTAGCTGACAGTTAACAAGCGAAATACGACTATGTTTATTAATCAAATACAACGTATTAGTGATAACCAGCAGCATGCATAATTTGCTTAATTTGTGCGGTTTTTTGCGTCAATGTGCACAAAAATTTGCTAAGATTTTATATGACACTGTGGGTCTAGTATAGGAGGTCAATGGGGACAGCAGATTTTTTTCGAGATATCGATGTTCGTACCATAGGGGAAAGTTGTTCAGTTTGATGGACTGGTCATCCTCTTAAAAACCGTCAGCATATTAAGCTGAACCCATTCGAGGTGATCAGAAGCTTTGCTGCAACTACCAACTATCTTTTTGAGCGTGTAGTAGTAGCAAGGCTCAACCATAGCATAAATACAATAAAGTGAGCGCGCTCGGCGATCGCGACAGGCCGCACGTGCGCGGGGTGCGGGTGGTGTGGGAGCGTGTCCCAGTACCAATTTACCAGCGCGCTGTACCAATACGGCCGGTGCCTCACCCCTCCGCACTCCGCGCGAGCATAGACCCGCTGCGACCGCTAAGCGCACCCCCTTTATTATAATTACGGTATGGCTCAACTTTAGCATATTGAAGGTTTCAAGGTGTTGACGAATGACTAGCGTTTCGCCTATAAAAACACTGAATAAGAAACCATATCCCTGAGTCACCTCTTGCGACACCCACGCGAAGAAATGTAGTGGTCCCTACTAATCCGGAACCACACGGCTTTTTAACACAAATACACGTTAAATCATATAATAATCGGTAGCTCATATTCCGGTTTCTATAGCATAACCTTCATTTAATATCATTCATTGCCATATAAACACACTTATTTCTACGCAAATTATGTTATCATACTGAAAATAATATAATTATCTGTATATAGCCAACAATACATACTAATGATAATGACTGTGCGGCTAAAGCCTTGATCCATACCGATTCATATAAAATAACAGACCACCTGTAGTTATCGATACGTATGAAGTGAACACGAATAAAAGTAGCTAACATATAGAGCGTTGTAGGTCTGTTATTGGGTGGTCGCGTATCGGTTGCCTGCTCCCCGGCCTAAAGCGAAGCTCCAATTGTATGATGGCTCAAGATTCTGTTTACTGCATTTTGTATGTATCCTTGTACTCATCGAATATTTATAACGGTAAAACGTCAAGCACTTTTGCTATTTAAACTAGACATTGGCAAAATCATCAATACTAAGACGGAGCCACAATTATAAGACTAGAATTAAGAATAGATTTAACATAAATCGCATAGTATAAATGTAAGCAAAAAATTATAGATTACAACAAGTTTGAAATTAAAAACGTTTTAATACAATATAAGTCAAAATCATCATAATGTATTTAGTATCCAAACAAGGATCATCAGCACAAAACACTCGAACAACAAACCTCAGTTTAATTCGCAACGCTAAACTTCAATCCAAAAATGCTACGTAAATTAAAATACTCAATTCTTAATATCACTAGACAAAATCGCACCGAAACATTCGCATACACCCTATTCTTTCTTTATTTACAAACACAATTTTAAGGGTGTGTTTAGATACTGAAACTAAACATCTTTCCCTAAGGGACAGTGTTTCAAAACTAAAAAAAATTAGAAACCTCTATACAAAACGTGACGAACAGCCGATCGATTTTCTATCAAAAATAAATAATCGTTTTTCGACCCATGCTGTTTAGTTTCATTTTACACACCTTACACCTTTAAAATTATGTTTGTAATAATAAAATAGTGGTTTATATTTACGCAAAAGAATGCGACTCTAATAAAATAAACAACAGATCCTGATAAAGTACGAACTAATACTAACGTATATGCTTAAAAAAAAGGTCACAACAGCCTCAAAAATGTAAATTTGAACCTAGTGTTAATGCTTGATAGGTATAAAAATGACGTACCTTTCAAGTTCCTCCTCAGAATGCGCGAAAGTGCACGCGTTGCCTCGCGGACAGAAGGAGCGGGTGGCTGCGTCCCGGCACATGGACACTTTATACTTGGTGTGTGTGGGGGTGGACGCCGCGGTCTGGGGGGAGGGCTGACCTGTCACAATATTACACGACAAATCATTAATGACACGTTTCCATTAAAAAAATCTTACATTTTCGAAAACCTGACTCCATAAAAGCATAGAGATTTGTTTCTAGATTGTTTCTGCAAAATTACATTGACTTTAATTGGTTAGTATTGTAAATATCACCATAGTACGTTTGTATGGAGCGCGCTCCGAATTATATCATCTTAAAGGCCACGCATATGGATTCACGGGAAACCGCTAGTTTTTAATAAAATAATGTAGATTATCGTTAAACCAAATGACGTCAATCGCCGCGACCTATAAACTCAGGTGAACTTAAAAAGCTGGCCAATAAGAAAAAGAAATCAGAAGGCCAGAATTTGACATTTAATGATGCCGTTTCTTTTTCTAGACCAGAGTTAGAAGAGAATAGCGATTTTTTTAAGAGGGTACCGAGCCTATTTTGCTGCCCTCAATCGTATTTTTTTATTTCTAAACAATTAACCCATCCATTCCATCCATTTTTTTATCAATAGTTATCTTACACCGGGATGCAAGCGGTTAAACAACATTTCCAAAAAACACGAATGTCACATTGTAGTCATTGTATATAGGCTCGGTGCGCCCGTAACGAAGTAATTGTTTTCTCCATGAAGATATAATTATTGGGAGGGTTGAAGCCATAGACTTAAACTCTAGCGATAGACTTGCCCTTGCATAGAAGCAACATCTTCCACTTAAATGAGGTGTACGCACCTGATTGATGTTCCCGAGTTCACTTCGTCACTATGGCAATGACAGACTACAATGTGTCATTTTGTGTTGTTTTGTGTGACATGTTGTTTGTTTGAACGAGCTTGTCTATCGCTAGAGTAATATGTCTATGGTTGAAGCACTCGGATTGAGTGGGTGAGCTATTTCAATTAGTCAAATGAAATAAGATATGTCAGCCATCATGAATATCCGGATTTAATAATCTTGTTTGCTACTGGTTCTCGCAATGCAATTCAGAGGCATAATATTTCCAGTAACCGAGAAAACATTGCGGCATGCGGCATTATTACGGCATGGTTCCCAAGAAATGGGTCACAGTTATGTATTGAATACTAGGAAAATTTGAATTATTTGCTTGAATAAATCCTATCTCCATCATGATTATAATGAACAAATTCTTCGTAGTAGTTTTCAAACGTAATTACAGCAACAGAGGCGAGAGGAGACACATGAGGAGAGCCGAGCAAGGAAAAGCAGTCAGGCGCGCGCGGTCCTAGTATTTTAACTACATAAAATTTGTTACATTTTTATCTTTTCAATAAAAATAACGTTTAAAAATAACACTAAATTTACATTTTCGGTAATTCTTTAGCTTGAATTGTTTTTGTGTTTTAAGACTTTGCTTCTTTCCTTTCACGGTTCTAGATCATCGGGAAATACCGCCCTAAAGACTACGAATAAATTAAAGGTTTTGATTTTGCAAGTTGATTCTCGCAGTATCAAAAAATGACCGTATCTTTTGGGCGCCTTGACTTAGAAGCTTATTTGTTTACACCTCCAGGGGACCGTAGCCCTTAGTATTTAACATTAATTACAACAAGCCGTGGTGGTCCATTGGCGAGTAACCTTGCCTGCCGTGCAGGAGGCGATGGTTCCATCCCCGTCCAAGCCGACTCGTACCAATGAGTTTTTCAGAATTTATGTACGATTTGTAACACCACTGGCTTTTCGGTGAAGGAAAACATCGTGAGGAAACCTGCATGCTTCAATTTCGAGGCATGTATTGTACCCACTGTCCATTAAAGTGGCGACGGGCTCACCCCCCGACACACTGGACAGAGTTTCGGTACTACTGGTGAAACGTGGATGTTCTGAGATTTCAGAATATCTCTGACTACCCCCTCGGGGAATATAGTCGTGAGCATATGCTATGCTATGCTACAACTTAAAACCGCCGTTCCTGAGAAAAAGGGTCTTGACAGACGATAACAAAGTGATTCCATAAGGAAGAGTACTGTTTTTTTTTTTTGATGTACAGAACCCTAAATAAAGCAAAATACTGCAGTTATACGTTAAAAAAGAAGTGTAGACTCACTCGTCGACGGCTCGGAGCACCTGTCCTGTATGCTGTGCTTCTGGTTGTGGTTCGAGTCCCTGCCCGTGGCTTGCTGCTGGAGGTAGTGTATGAGACCGGAGACGACCTCCTTCAGTGACGTCATCATGTCCGCCACTTGCTGCCATGTGGGACTCTTCGCATCTGTTGGTTTACTTCATTTGTGTAACACGGGTCTAAGAAAACACACTAGTAATATTTAACGGGGCGGTTTGGACTATCAGACTGAAAAACGTTCTTGATCAACGAGAGTTTCATACAAGCAGTACTACATACGACGACACGATAGCCACTCACCCACAAAAATACTGCATAAGAAACCATATCTCTTAGTGGCCTCGTGCACATAAGAAATGTGCTTCATGAACAGCATAGCGTATATGTGATAATTAAGCCGGAACCACACGTTTTATTAACACATTACAGTGGTAATGGTACTACAACCCGCACTGGGCCTGCGTGGTGGACTATTGCCCACTCCCTCTCACCCTTATTTGTGAGAGGAGGCCTTTGCCCTTAATGGGAACCTTCAGGCTATAACTTTAATAAACTTTACTTATTTTATTATCAATTTGAACTAAAAATAACCATACTGGTTCACTGCGCACACTCGACTCCTTAGATGAGCGTCCAAAAACGGACAAGCACGCGGTACTACATTTGTCAAAATAGGGTTACTTTGTAAATACTACACATAACTGTTGATCGAATATCATGGTGGCACTTCACATGGCATAATATATTTGGCAAATATCACTCTAAATACGCCATTTGAATATGAGGCACTAAATGTTACGAACCAGGACTGGCGTCGATGGCGGAGAGTCGATCCAGATGCATGCTCATGACGACTAGCTGGGCGGGGTCCCCCGTCCTCTGCAGTGCTATGAACAGCTCCTGCACCGACTGCGCGAACGACTGCGGCGTCTGCAGCTTGTCTATTATACTCTGCGTAACAACAACTACTGGTCATACAGGGTCTCAAATTAATTACACTATACATCTTAAGAGGTGCTTCAAACTGAACCACTTTCACTGTGGGACCACGGTTAACACCTCCTTTGACTTTGAAGCCAACAATGAAATCTCGACCAAAAAATCAACCGATCCCTTAGAGTAGGCATATGTATAGCAAGCTACATAATGCGCTTAATCGAGTAGGAACCGCACAGGTATGAACAAGAAAGTGTCAATTTCTCGGTCAGATATCTGATTGTGTCTGCCATTTGTACCCTTACGTTCTTTTTATTCTGTTTTTGTTTCTGTATGTGTGCAAATAAAGAATATTTATGTTTTGTTATGTCGTGTCAGCGATATTCAAGAGCAATATTCAACCATCTATCAATATGTTTGCATAAACGTCTGTATCACGGACATTTTAAAGACAATTCAAGACTACATTATTGAAATGCCAAGAAAATTTGCAAAATTTGCTCACGCTTGTTGCCAAAACGCGATGTCAAATTCGCGCGCTCTATAGCTTGCTTATACTCGTACATATTCTAAGGCCGACGCAAATGTATGGACATTTGTTTCGAGCAGCCGTTGACATTTTCTATGGAAAGGTGGATATTTTTAAAGGGTGGTGTGAAGCATTGTCACCGATTACTAGTTACTTCGTAACAGATACATTACTTACTTAGAAAATGATAAATTCTCACGCATTAATTACCCACTGCAAGACGGTACGCGCAAAAATGTACTTAGTGAAGCTTGACACAGCGTTATTATTTCTTACAGCGCACGACGTATGCGACGTTGCCCTCTGCAGCGCAATTCAAGCAAGCGCATCGGTGTAGGTGCTTATCTCGGTACCTGCGGCCGAGTGACTGCGGCCTGGCATTGTCCTGAAACGTCGCTAGTAAGTAGTGACCTGCATGTGACTCTTGTGCGCGGTGTCGCCGTAGAGCAGCGCGCTCCACTGGTCGGGCGCTATCCGCAGCCCGGCCTCCGTCGCGATCTGAACGATCTGCGCGTCGTGCTCGCGCCGCAGCGACTCGTACGTTCTGAACTCCTCCTTCAGCTGCATCAGCGACGAATCACACTCGCGTTTCGATACCTGCGATACATAGATAACTCGTTTATTTCATCAGAACAATACGAGACAAACAGTGACTGACAAAGGCTGATAGATAACGGGTATGCCGCATGGGAACCGCTTCATTTTGTTAAACAGGGTTAAATGCGTTACATAGTTAAGTTTCACTTTAAGGCTTTTTTCGGTTAATCGTGTCATCTAGGAATTTTTTAAATTAACCTATTTTGTTCCACTGCTGGGCAAAGGCTCAAAAGTTTGAGCACCATAAGTTAAGATGGGCAGAATACACATGTCGATGAGTTTGCTTGAGTGAGAGAGGAAGGTCGCCCTTCATCAGTTCCTTCATTGACCAGTAGCTCTTCCAGACGTTGTCGACTCGAAGAGCTACTTCTTTGTCCCGTCTGTTTTCGAAGGATTCTACTACTACGATAAGGTATCACTTGCAGATCTACCTCTACCCTACGTTTCGTGCTGTTGTTCATCAACATGAAATTAATATTTACCTTAAAACAAGAAGCCCTGTAAAGGAGCTGGACGACGTGGCCTATACTAGTTTTTGAAGCCTGCGGAAAATGAGGCTCCAATCTTTGGACTACAAACATCACTAACACCTGCGAACAAAACGAACAACATTATTAAAACTCAATGAAGAGCAACTGCCTACGTGGTCTAATGGTTAAGGGCATTGGGCTCTTGACACGGACGTCGTGGGTTCGATTCCCACGGGGGACACCTAGTGATATGTCACTTTGTGCGTTTTTCACCAGTTGGTTAGGACATTGAAGGCTGAATCACCTGATTGTCTGAAAAAGAGATGATTCCGTGCTTCGGATGGCACGTTAAGCCGTTGGTCCCATTTACTATCTCTGGTTGTAGTAGTCGTTACATAAAAACCACGTCAGAGGCCGTAAGGCGGTTTGAATACACTCTGATACCAGGGCTTGCCCAGACGATAAGAAGAAGAATGAAGCGTTCATTAAATATGTTATTATAATTGAATAGACACAAAAGCATAAAAACATTACAAACTAACCACCAACCAAATGCAGATAGTCGAGGCAGAGTCGCTTAGCCTAGCATCGCCTCTTTGAATGGTCAAGCTTACTCTATGGATGAAATAGCTGCCAACCATCCTGTCTCCCGTGGCCTTGACCAGGCGCCACGAGAGGCACTTTAAAAAAAAGTCAACATCGCGAGGTTCTTTATTTTTCCGGTCCGGCTTTATATCGATAGAGGATACCTAGGATCCCTACTTGTATAGCGATTTATCAAAAGGTTTCAAGTTGGAACCGCGAATTTCGAAAACAATCATATTAGCGGCTGGCAATAGGCCACCTTCCATACTAAAATCTCCAAACCCCTTTATAAGGTCAGATTAATTAAACATATTTGTCGAAATATTTAAATCGTGACGTATGGATGGATTGTATAAGGGTCGGGACACATTGACCGACGGCGAACGACAGCAGGCCCATATAAAAAACCACGATTAGTGTAGGAATGTGTTCGGCACTATTCGCCGCGTCGACGGCGGAGGGCTGCACATACTAAACGTGCCATTTGTATGGGCCCGCCTTCATTCGCCATCGGTCAATGTGTCTCAACCCTTAAGGTACCTTTCTGGATAGTGCGGAGCCGTCCTCGAGCGCCAGCAGCACCAGTTTGAGGACCTCCTCCTGCATGGCGGGGCCGAGGAACTGGCAGCCGCGCGCACGCACTGCCGCCCACAGGTTCGCGCTCAGCTGCTGAGGGTTCTGCCGGGGGACAATGCACTCTGTTACGTATGTAATATGGGTCATCTCATCATCATAATCAAAGCGGCAATAGAATATTTGCCTATGATAAGTATGCGGAAGGGTGACAATTGAAACGCTCGGTGGTCGTTAGCAGATTTTTTTTTGGACATGACTAATACAGCCTTACTCAGGGAGCAGCTACTGCTTTTTACTGCGGACTATTGGATGTAGGGTCTACCGAGCCAAATGAACGAACTTAAGCAACCGACCCAGGGGCAGCCAGAGGGGTACGGACCTCGGCATATGACGTTGCTGGGGCTACGCGGCGGATTGGGATTGGGTAGCGGGGATCGGTGAGAACGTTAGCACACTGATTTAATCAAAAGTATTGGCAGAATTTTCAACACTACGATGGAGCCCATTGACATAAATACTATACACTACAAGTTTCATATACATCTTAGCTTTTTGACACAATAACCCACACAAATCAAGAATGCACGCTGTTGGGTGGCATGGCACTAATACGTTGTATTTCACTAACTTAGTTTTACGTGACTAAACTTAGTCTTACTTGGTATGTTTTCCGTTAGCTGGTACGAAAAAGAGCTCTTTAGGAGCTCCTATGGTTCTGTCATATTTGGAACGTCGTTGATTGTTTACCTAGTAGTATTATGCAATGATGGAGCCACAATTTTAAAATGAGAGTAGAACAGAATGGTGACCTGATGTTGCAAGATGAGTTCAGTGACGGTCCTCTCGCCGAGCGACCTCGCCGCCCGCGCCGCCCGCCCGCGCCCCTCCTCGTCCGTCATCGCGCACTGCAGCAGCGTCACCAGCTTCCTCTGCATCGGCCGCGACAGCCTGCTGCCCGCCATGCTGCTGTTAGCTGCACAACACATTTCTATCAATAATTTTCACTCATTATCAAGCCTACTAAGCTCGAGATCCGCGAGCTTACAACTTCAGCAACTCTTTATCGGACGTCATCACGCGCGCTTTGTTGGAAAATTATTACTAAATATTGAATAGTGACGTCATTGTTTTTCTTCGTTGTTTCGTTACGTATATAGTTTATCCCGTCATTAAAAATAGTATTCGAGCCAAAGAATTACTGAAAATATGAGTTTAGCATTATGTTCAATCGTTATTTGCACTGAGAAGATAATTATAAAATATATTTTATGCAGTCGACTCCCCAATTGGATTTGTAACACCACTAGCTTTCCGGTAAAGGAAAACATCGTGAGAAAACCTGCATGCCCCAATTTCGAGCCAGTATTGTACCCACTGTCCATTTTAAGCAGCGACGACGGGATCACTATCTATCACACTGGACAACGTTTCGGTGCTAACTAGTGAAACGTGGATGCTCTGCGTTTTCAGAATACCTCTGACTACCCCCTTGGGGAATATAGTCCTGAACATAAAAAGGCTCAAATTATGTAAAACAAAATTCTCATGCGAGTATTTTAACCAATTCATCCTTTTTCTATCCTTGTTACTGTATCTTCTTTCGTGATGATGATGAATTAAAAATTGTGTACAAAATACAGGTACAAAGTAAGCACACACGAGTTCCCGATATATTTCTTACGCAACAATGTTGCCCGAGTTTCAATTCAAATTTCCGTACAGAAAAGTTGTAAAACTTTTAAGTGTTTATAGAAGCCATTGGAAAAAGTTCCTAGAGGCTAATAATAAATACCAAAAACTGACCAAGTATAATATGGCCTGTATTCACTTTGATTAATGCGAGTGCAGGTGATTAGTAATTGCGGGTCATTAAAAAATTTGGAGCGATCACCGATAGAATATGACGTTTTGTATCTTTGATTTACTTTCAATGTTTGTAGTAATGAACCGCAATTATTAATTGCACTCGAACTAACGTTAACTTTAGAAATTAATTTATTGAAAAAAAAACCAAAGTGGTGAAATGAAATGAAATGAAATGAAATATATTTATTGTTGTCTTAAATGTGGTACAAGTATGATGGTCAATATTTAAAAAGGCGCTTAACACATTTAGTCAGTACTGACATACAACAATTAATGAGATTCAATACTATATTTATAATAGGAATCTCAAATGCATGCTAAGGTCTCTCTTTCTTAACAATAAAGAAAACAAAATACAAGACATTACAAAATAATTAAAAAAGTAATAATAATAATAATTTAAAAGTAGGATGTCAATGTATTAAGTTAATGAACAAAATGTCAAGAATAAGTATCAAATAAAACAATAATAAAAAGAAATAACTCCTTACATAACTAAAATATCCTTTACATATTATTGGGTTCTAACAATTCCCCTACCGTGTAATAGCATCGCTCTTTCAACATATTTTTGAGCTGCGACCGAAAACGTCTTAAAGGCAGATTCTTAATTGTATCTGGCAGAGCATTATAAGCTTTAACGCACATCGCGTAACAATTTTTATGGTAGACTGTGGTTCTAGGGTTTACATCGTAGACTAATCGGTTCGGGCGCCTAACATTGTAAGAATGCACATCCCTCGAAATTCGAAACAAGTGAGTATTCGTTTTAACAAAATTAGCCAACTCAAAGATGTACATGGCTGGAAGCGGTAGTATACCCAGCAGCTTGAAAAGCGGTTTACAAGGTTCATCAGGTGCCACACCACACATAGCCCGAATACATTTCTTTTGAGCCTTAAAAGCCTTATCAGAGTCAGTACTATTACCCCAAAGCAAGAGACCATATTTTAGAGTGGAGCTTACATAACCGTGGTACGCAGTTAGGACAGATTTTAGCGAGGCAATCCTACGAAGCCTACTTAATACATAAACATAGCTGTGCACTTTACTGCTAACCTTCTCAACGTGCGCTTTCCAATTACAATAGTTGTCTAAGACTATTCCCAGAAATTTTGTTTGGTTACACTTTTCTAGACTTTGGCCATTATAATTAAAGTTAATGTTTTCTGTTTTTTCGCCATATTTACAAAACTGAATATAATTAGTCTTGCTTAAATTGAATTTTAAGTTATTATTATTCAGCCATTTTACAATTGAATCTATAGTCTCATTGATATCAGATTCATAAGTACTAATATTTATGTCTTTACTAGAAGTTACCACAACAGAGATATCATCTGCAAATAGAATACAGTCATTACTTGTCACGTCTGGTAGATCATTAACGTATAAAATAAAGGGTAACCTATCTTACTTTCGAAATTTCACTGACCGAATTTCAGTTGTTCGAAAACGGTGTATAGAATTTTCTAGTGACAGATATTTTGTTACACATACATTTATTACTCCGTATAAAGACTTGACAGAAGTATCATTTTCCAGAAAATTTAAATTCAGAATTTCATAATCTTTTTTTTTCTTTTGACAACGGTCTTCTGGGTTCGAAGTTTTAAAATGTAGAAGCAACTTCTTCCAAAGTATGACTAGGACACTGACACAACACAGTAAAGTTTTCTGATATATGAGACCATATACATGATACCAGGATTATAGCACCAACATGCTTGCTAGCATGCTGCTTGCTTGCTTGCTTGTATGCATGTTAGGCATGTAGGGGCCGATGCGGGGGGAAGCACCCTGCCTGAGAAAAACAAACAGGTGGTTTTAAAAATGTAGGTTAGGTTAGGTTAGAACATGTAAAATACTTAGCGGAGCGAGCGGGGCGAGCGAAGCGAGCAGAGCATCAAAATGCTTGCTGCATGCTTGCTTGCTTGCTGCATGCATGCTGCATGCTTGCTGCATGTTTGCTTGCATGTTGCTTGCTTGCTTGTATGCATGTTGGGGGGTGCAGGGGGGCTTAGCCCCCCGCTAGGGGGGTGCGGGGGGCGTAAGCCCCCTGCCTGAGAAAAACAAACCTGGTGGTTTTAAAATTGTAGGTTAGGTTAGGTTAGAACATGTAAAACACTTAGCGGAGCGAGCGAAGCGAGCGGAGCATCAAAATGCTTGCTACATGCTTGCTTGCTTGCTGCATGTTTGCTTGCTTGCTGCATGCTTGCTTGCTTGCTGCATGCTAGCTTGCTTGCTGCATGCTTGCTTGTTTGCTTATAATGTATGTTAAAGGTGCGAGAGGTGGATGCCCCCTGCCTGAAAAAAACCATCTGGTGTTTTTAAAATTCTAGGATAGGTTAGGTTAAATATTTCTGCGGAAATGTGACTGTACGGAAAAACAAATATTCGAAAAAGTAAATTATCTGACTTACATTACTTCGGAAAACTGTGTTACAGAATTTTGATCCATTTGTTAAAAGAAAAAAAGGACAATAAAAAATCTGGCTTTTTAAAATATGGCGAATAATATTTCGGGGAAACAAAAAAAAAGGGAAACAATAAAAAGTATAACGATTTCGGAGAACTAAAATTCGGAAAACTATTTTTCGAAAGTACGATAGGTAACCAAAATAAAGAGCAATGGGCCCAAAATACTTCCCTGAGGAACCCCGTACGCATTAATTTGATAAGATGATCTATATGATGTAAGGATTGAATCATTATTAATATTCACAATTTCTACACATTGTTTTCTGTCGTCTAGGTATGAAGATAGCCAATTCAACGCCGGGCCCCTTATACCATAATTATGTAATTTACGTGATAGCATGTCATGCGAAACAAAATCAAAAGCTTTTGTCATGTCAAACAGTATAACAGCTATTCTGTCTTTCCTGTTGAGTGAGTTTGTAACCTTATGTATCAAGTTAAAACATGCCTGAGTGGTTGATTTGTTACTTTGGAAACCATATTGTTCATTTTTTATTAACTGGAACTTCGTCACAAAATCTGTAATTCTTCTGTGCATTGCCTTTTCGAATAGTTTTGACAAAGTTGGTATCAGTGTTATTGGTCTATAATTACCAGGTTCTGACCTATCGCCCTTTTTATATAAGGGTTTGACAATAGAACACTTTAGCAAGTTCGGGAAACATCCCTTTTCGAAAGATAGATTAATCAAGTAGGTCATGATGGGTGCTAACTCTAGTTTGCAATATTTTATTACCTTTGTTGATATTTCGTCGAAACCCTCCGCAGAAGTATTATTAAGTGAGGTAATAATTTTCACGGTATCTGCAATACTATACGGTTCAAGAAATATGGTATTGCTCAAGGATGTTTGATTCGTGTTACTATTTACAGTTTTGAATGTTTTATTAGTTTGACTAATAAGATACTTATTAAATTCTTCAGCAATGTTGTTAGGCTCCATTATTAGACGATCTTTAAAAGTAACCTCTCGAATGAATCGATTACAATCCACAATGTGTCTTTCGCCTTTGATAATATTCCATGATGCCTTACAAACATTTTTAGATTCCGAAATATACTTGTTGTTGTCAATTCTTTGAGAAGTATCCATACAGTGTTTTAATAAACTCGCATACCTTTTATATTGTATTTTATTTTGGGCTGTTTTGTTCCTATAGTATTTAAATCTTAATTGCCTTTTTGTTTTGCAACTTTTCCTTAGACCTCTTGTAATCCAATCAGGTTTAGAATTATTACATTTTATTCTGATCTTTACTTTTGGGAAGCATAGATCATAGAAGAACGAAAAACATGTATGGAAACACTCAAATGCCAAATTCAAATCAGGTTCCTCATAAACGTCACAAAAGGATAAGCTCTTCAAGCAGTCACGGAATTTAGACATATTTTTAGAACTGTATACCCTTTTAAATATGTAATAATATTCCAGAGCAACCTCTTTGTTTTTTACTGGTATGTTTAGCATTTGGGCTGTATTGTGGTCAGATAGACCAAGAGAAATCAGTTCACCATTTGCATTTTTAATATTACTTATAATGAGATCAAGGCACGATCCCTGTCTAGTAGCTTCATTGATATGTAATGTCAAATTGTAGTTCTTAATAATTTCAAGAAATTTTTTAGTGTTTGTTGTATTCTCTAATATATTAATATTCAAATCTCCCGCAATTACAAGTCTCTGTCGATTATTTTGTAACATCATATATAGAAGTTCGTCCAGTTGTTTTAAAAATAAATCTACATCTGCTTTAAGTTTTCTAGGTACTCTGTATAAACAAATAATTCTTAAGTTATTTTTAGGGATTTGTATGCCACAGCATTCAAAAAATATGTCTTGCGAGTAGTCCTTAAGAAATGTGATTTCCTTAAAAGTCAAACCCTTCCTAACTAGGATACATACTCCTCCTCTTTTTTGTTTATTTTTCCTACAATATATACTTGCTGTCTCGTAGCCATGTATTTTGACATTTTGCTCCTCACCTAATCGTACAAAAGTCTCAGTCAAACATATTACTTCTGGACTTTTATTTTGATCAAGAAGTTCCGATAGTGCTACTTCAAGTAAATTCGTTTTGTTTGTAAGACTTTCCATATTCTGATGAAAAATTCTAAAAATGGGTTTACTGGGTTTTGGATCGAAAAAAATTTATATCATTGTTATCAATGACGTCATTGCATGGTAATGAGTCATTCAAGTTTTCTGTTTGGGAGTCATTTATAAGTCTTTGAAGGCTGTAAAAAACACTTCTCATACCCTGCCTGTTAATTTTTCCTGTTACATAAGAAAACATATCAAGTGACAGATCACGATTGGAGTCAAGATATTGGGCATACCCGTGTGATAATATATCATTGTACAAAATAGTATTAAAGGTCTCTACCCTACAATTAAACAAATTGCGTCCGCAAATATATGTCGGCACACATATTATAATGTTTGTGTTTGTGATTTTTTGCAACGTGTGTCTTATGTCCAAAACCATTTTATGGTAGTCTCTTGTATAAGCAAAATCTACATCACCTATTAAAATAATACAATGATCATCTAGTGTGTAATTCTGGAGTTCATTTTGGACACAGCCTAAGAGATCCATTATTCTAGCTCCGGGCTTAGAATTATGGTAAAAACTATATTGGTCACATAATTTCGTATTTTCCATTGACTTTAACACATTACTTCCGCCACAATTACTCAATAAACAAATCTTTCTTAGGTTTTTCTGCGCGGAGTTCTTCTTTTTTTTCTCGCCTCCAATATCATGGACGTTATTCACGTTTTGGTTTCGGTCCTCGGTCTGAGGCTGTACCACTTCGGTAGTGTCGTTTAAGTTTTCAACAAGCTGCAAATCTTCAACACTTTGTAAGTCAAGTGTTTGGTTAAAGTTTCCTCTACTCGATTTATTTTTCTTCCTTTTTGAAGTATTGTTTTTGGTGAAGGATACGTTTTGATCATTAATTGCTGCGTATCCTACTGTTTTGAAGATGTCTATTGTAAGTCTAGCTTGCGCTAGTTCCTTTTTTAATGAAGCATTCTCTTGCAGTAGATTTTGGATTTCTATATCCGCCCCATTTAGTTGAGCCATTACATCGTCAACTTTTTGTTCTAATTCTATAATTTGTTGGGTAGGATTATTGCAATCGGGTAAACTTCGTGTGGTAGTATTTTGTTGTGTGTAGCTCAGCACGGAATTATCATCTTCGTCAGATGAGGATGACAGGATGTCCTTGTAAATGGCACGTTTTCTGGGTCTTCTATTAATGTTTTTTCCTGAATCGATTTCTGCCGGTGAAGTATTGACGATTGAAGTATTCGATGGCAATAATGGAGAGTTAATTTGAGATCTTGTTTTTGTAGAAGTCAATTTTTCATTAACTTGCAGTTCTTTATCATCAATATCCTTCTTATGAAGAGTACCTGGATCTGGTGTCGATGTGGTCATTTGTGTTTGAATTTTCTTTGCCTTTCTCATGTTTCTTAGACAAATTTGACACTTCCACAACTTTTTTTCAGTCATAATAGAAAACAATTTTTCCACATTAGCACAACCCAAATCATATTTTGAGTTGCATACAGAGCAGACGACGAATTGTTTTCCTTCAATTCCTTTTTTACATTTTACGCAAAAATTTGTCGATTTCATAGATTTTTTTGCTTTGGTAGTATTCATATTGTTTGTATAATTTCACTAAAAGCAGTAAGCAGCAAGTAGAAAAA
Organism: Agonopterix heracliana; assembly: GCA_963693445.1. NCBI lineage: Eukaryota > Metazoa > Arthropoda > Insecta > Lepidoptera > Depressariidae > Agonopterix > Agonopterix heracliana. The sequence goes on from OY856307.1 coordinate 1,854,193, forward strand.
ACAAAAAAAGTTTTTTTCTCCCGATGTCGGATTAGAACGCAGGTCCTTAGGAACGTGTCATCGACGTCACTACCGCTACCACCACACAGCATATGTTAGAGTCGACGAATTTGTTGACCTGTTAGTAACTTGCAAACGACCTTCAATGTCATGCACTGCACTGGTCAGTGAACTCAATGTCTCGGGTCCAAAGGTCGATTCTGCGATATTTTGCCAACGGTTTATTTGCACTGATTATTCAAAAAATTTCGCTTGTCCACTTTATTATAGTTAAGGATTTATTTATATATCACTTACTAGCACACGTTTATTCATTTTTCTTTAAAGAGCTGAGTCCAAAAGTCCTGTTTAGGTACACATATTCACGAAAAATGTCTCAGTTTGATTCCTCTTGAATTAAGTTCAATAAAATGTCACCAACGTTTTCACCTTATTGTAGCACTAAGTTAGACAGATATTTGATGTTTATGGCTCTAGATAATATGTTTTTTAATTTTAAAATGAAACTAAATACGGAGCTAATGGTTACGTGAGCGCCATCTGACGGCAACTATAAGATCGAAATGAAAATCGTATGCTTCCTCCTCAATGAAATCGTATGCTTCCTCCTCACGTCGTCCGCGCAAGCTTTACATTGACGCATTACATTTTACATTTACATTTGTTTTTACATTTTTTTCTTTACAGAAGTAAAGAAAACTAGTAACAATCACTTTACAGACGAGTCGATGTAGAGCGGGCTGGCGAGCGTGGAGGTTGCATTATTATATTACTTATTGACAGCATTTCAGATTTCACCGAACTAGCTTTTTATTCATTTCGTGCTTTTTATATCAATTGTTACATTTTATTTTCAAACTCCTAAATTAACTAGTTTTCTTTGCACAACCCACATGATAAATTGAAAATGTAGATTTTTTTTTTTAACTAGGTATTCTATTGCATCTCAAAAATATCTCGATATAATAATACATTACAGTTATTTAAGGATGTGTTTACTTTGTAATCAATGCTGTAAATCTTCCTTAGATAAGTAAAATAAAATAAAATAAAAAATCCCTTGATGTCGAGACTTCCTTTTTTTTGCCTGAATTTAATTTTTCTACGTCAAACCACAGCGTACAGCTGACAAACTGTTCAGGTGAAAATATTTCAAATAGTATCGAAGACATGCAAACGGACTCCAAATTGACTTCAAAAATGTTCTGGTTTCCTAATTTTGTTACGTAATTCTAAAGGAATACAGTAAATATCACTCACCATTGCCACAATACTTGAGGTAGACAGCGAGATGTTCCATACAACGCACGATGACATCATACGCTTGCCTGTCATGTTCCGGCAGGGCTTGGATGCAGGGGGGATGGTAGGGCTGCGACGGAGGCGGGTACCCCGCCAGCTGCAGAAGTGCCGTGTTCACCACCAGCTCCTCCGGCTCCACTTGGATCAACGTCTGTCGGTATATCGTGCATAAGTTGTATAAGTAACCGTTTATACAGACAGGATGGGTAACTAAGTATGTGCTGATCGGTTGCTGCATTATTTTGAGCAAAATAAGTTTTAAATAAAGTTACACAAAGTTCACAAATCGAAATCACTTAACTACGTCATCTGATCTTCGATCTCTACACAACAATTTACAATCTCCAACGAACTTAATTTTAAAAAGTACGAGTTAAATTTAAACAAAAGAGTTCGACTAGTCAAAATCCTCAAAACGCGAATGGATCCCTTTCATTACTACAGTTAATAAACTCATAGCCTTTTTAAAAGCAGCAAGTTTAAGACGCGTTCGTTACGCTTAGAGGCGTATAAATGCGTAACTTTTTCGGCGAAGTGGTCAACGGGCACGTGAAGTCAGCACGCAGGCGTGAGTGGGTGTGTTCACATGGCGGTCGCTCGCTGCTGGACAACACGTGCTACCTTCCATACCGTTAAATAAAAGTACGGGAAACACTCTTTTAATGAACTTAAAGAAGATAAACGTTCGCAAAATGTGTCTCTCTAACCCAAAAACAGTGACGTTCATAATTACAGAACAAGATATAAACATGAATCAGTATTACCAAATTTTTGACTCAGCCAGGTCAGCACATATTTCATGGGGGCACTGTATTTTATACGCTATTATAATACACCAGAGGATATTCTAAACTTGTCAGACAAAAAGTTTAACACTCAGTTGCAGAAACTACTCTCTTGCTAGCGTTTACTAAGTCAACAAGACAAAAAGCGACAGCAAGAGATTTAATGGAGGATTAACTCTAATGAGCCTTTATGCAACTGAGGCCAGATTCGACCAAACTTTGATTTATAGAAGAGTAACTATACAAGGAACAATTTTACTCTTAGCGTTTATTCCGAATTTAACTTCACTTGTCTTCTACCACACTAAACCCATACTAAAAGAACGAATGTATAAGGGTTGAACTACATCAGGAAGCACGGCATCGCATTTTTTCGTCGCTCCATCCTTTTCTGTCACTCAGGAACGTCATTTCCTAGAGCACATAAGATAGACGGAACGGAACAGCACGGTACAGCACGCCGCGTGCGATCGCGTTCCGTCTATCTTATATGCTCTAACAAATGACGTTCCTGAGTGACAGAAAAGGATGGAGCGACGGAAAAATGCGATGCTGTGCTACGTGGTGTAGTTCAACCCCTAATCCACCTAAAGAAAGAGTTAAACATAGCGTGGTTTAAAGATTAATGATATTTTTCCTTACACCCTGTATAAAATAAATGAAATGGTGATCGTTGGTAAGCGCATCACTTGTGAACGGCTGGACAGATTTGGCAAATGTCTTTTTAAAACGTTTGTAATGGTCTAAATTATGTTTTTAGGGAATAAACGGTCAAGTGTGTATCGGTAAAAAAATTTGTCATTGCAACTATAACAAATTGCTTGTTATAAATAAAATAACTATAAAAAATTATCTTGGCACGCAAACGTAAGTAAAAACGTCCGTTATAATTACTTATAATATAAACCGCTCCTGCATTAAGGCTAAAAGCCTGCACCGATAGTTGCATAACTATAGTTGCATAACTTAGTTTAAACTAAAAGAGGAAGCGGTATTCACCGCGCGCTTATAATTTTGTACTCTAACTAAGCGACATCACCGTAACATGCTTTTAGCAAGGAAAACAAAATTATATCACGTTTTTCCTTTTTTTTATTATATAGCCTATTTCATCCAACTACTGCTGGGCAAAGGTCTCCCATTGAATCCTCCAACCACCTCTGTCCTGGGCATGCTCTGGCCACGCGTCATCGTTCCGCCACCTCTTCCTAGGACGACCTGGACGCCGATGACCGTTTCCTGGGATCCAGGGTGTGACAATTCTTGCCCACCTTTCCTGATGCATTCGACAGACATGGCCGGAGCAATCCCACTTTAATCTGGCAGTTTCTTTCCCCATATCGGCTATTCCTTTATTAGAGCGCAGTGTAGTGTTCCTGACACGATCCGTTCTTTTAACACCCAGTATACTACGCCATTGTCAAGGTATGCCACCTTGAGTTTGGACTTTTGAAACTCAGTTTTCCTACAATGCAAAAACATGTTTCAGCGAGGTGAACTAAGTAAGGTTGGGTGAAGACGAAGGCAAAGTCGCTGCGACATGTTTATGTACGCCATAGACCTTTAGTACATTGATATCGTTGATGTACGCTAAGAAAAGCGTGATGTTCGGAACGCGTAGATTTGTACGTTTTTCTTAAAAGCGAATGCCGCATCTACCTGTTTCTGGTTTTTTACAAGTTCAGAGATTACAATTTAAACGTATTACCAGTAAATGTCAATACCTCGTACCCAACGTGCCCTAACACCTGCACGCAGGAGGAGCGTGCCCTAACACCTGCACGCAGGAGGAGATTATGACCGCTGGCGACGGTGCAGTATCGGTTCCCCAATTCTGGCAAGGTACTATTTAGCGACTTTGTTCAGAGTTTGAAGTCGACACTATAAGAAGAAGAATAATACCTCGGTAGATGTAAAAAGACAGCGTATACAGGGTGAAATTGATATCATTAGCATCCTTTTAAACTAAGAGTCTACCCATCAAGCTGATCAACTTTTACAATGGGAGCAAACTAATTGGAGCAAATAAAAATCAGCTGTCCCATTCATTTGAGTCGTGTAGGCAGCGGCGGCGGGTGCAGTTTAGTATGGGACAGCAGATTTTTTGTTTGCTCCGATTGATTTGCTCCTGTAGTAAAAGTTGTTCAGTTTGATGGGTAGTATATAAGGTTAAATTTAATTAGTTGGCGAAACTTAAGAAACGCATTTGGTATCTGTTACCAAGTACAATTGCGTGGTAATGACCCCCGCCCGATCATATGATTTTGAGGTCAATGTCCGCCCGCGCCCGCGTACTTTGTGTATCTTACGCACGATAATAATAATTTTGTTAACCATCGATACCAATTATAAACATTCATAATGCAATCTGTTATCATTAACAAGTGCCCTGGTTCAGAACCGCCAACTTATTTAAAATAAACCAATAGAACGAATATTAAGTTTGAGAATCAGAATCTTCATATTTTGTTCTTTTGTCGAATTCAAACAAATAACAATAATATCTATGGATAACGTGCTGTAGGCAAGGTAAGTGGTCAATTTGTTATTGGGATATTTTTAAGCTACCTCAATACTTTTTTTATGGCAGTATTCCTTTATTGTTGCATTCTAGGAATGTCTAGATCCTGTATGTTAAGTCCCGTGTGCTTTCTGACTTGCCAAGACGCTCCGTCATTTTGTATTAGCTCAAGTATCTTTGTTCATAAAAAATCCTTGAGATTAAGGTACTACCAAAACCTACTCTACATTAACAAAAAGTCACAAATGCAGTGCTTACAGCCATATCACACAAGCTATTTTTAGGCATAGGCGTTGACGTAACGATATCGTCGCGATATTGCAGCGATTCCGCCGCGATATACCTGCGATCAATCAGTGTCGGCGGTGCAGTTGTGATATCGTTGCATCCAGTTGAGACATCGTCAATGCTTTAAAACCGGTTGTGATCATTGAGTAATTATGTATAGAGCAGACAACGCGAACAAAATCTGTGCACCATGATCAGCAATGTGGGGCGCGTGCTGGGAGCGTCAGGCTGCGACGAGCGCCTGGCACAGACTAAGTGGGTTAGAGCGCGTGCACCCTAACGCGTGTTACAAAACATTACTTCTCGGTGTCTTCTCTAGTTAACATAGTACCTCAATGGTTGTGATATGGCTCTTTATTACAGCAAACATTAAAAATGTGAATACCTGATCGAAGGGGCATTGTTTCCTATGAAGGTGCTTCAAGCAGTGCCTACAGAGGGTGTGGCCGCAGCCGAGGCTGATGGGGCTGCGAGGCGGAGCGCCGAACTCTCGGCAGCAAACCGGACAGTTGAGGTAGTCCGTCCATTGCGGCGCCTGGATTGGCATTCTTTCAACAAACAAATAATTAAATAAATAACTCTTAAAGGCATATATAACAGGCGTATGTACATTGTTATGATCCCAAGCGTAAGCAATAATAATAAAAGTTGGCTTTTTTATTATGATCGAACTGGGATTCGAACCCAGAGCCCTGGGTTGGCAGTCCGGCGTGTTAACCATTACACCAACCGGGTCCTCATTAATTAACATGTCAAGGTGCAGGCAGCTAGGCTGGCTGTCTACCAGACATCTGAGACTGAGATGCAGCTAAGCTGTGTGCGAAGAAAAAAAAACCAATCAGATCACTCTATTTTCATAGCTTAGCTTAGCACAGTTCGGTGGATGAGGGTTTAGCTAAGGGAGTTATTTTTACATACAACTCGAACGAGAGATGCGTGCTACTGAGCTAACGATGTGTGCTAAGGATATGAGCTAGGGATATGTGCTAAGGGTTCGTGAGAGGTACGAGGAGAAAAGAACATTGCCGCAGACATTTCGACGTCAAACTGCGCTACCTCGCTTCGCTTAGTTACCTAGTTTGTCTAGGTACCTAACAGCTAAGCTATGTAGCTAAGCTTTAGCTTAACTACGCATCATCACTTCGCTAGTCTACCTAGCACAGCTTTGGTAGACGCGGGTACATAGTTTCATAGCTACGTTACGCATCCTTTCACAGCAGCTATATCGCACATATCTGGTGGACAACAGTTCAAAGAATTACAACAGTAGGTACAGTACAGGTCACGTAATTTGTCTATGCACCTGGCGTCGATATGTTATATCGGCGCTCTGGTTGGGTGATAAACCGTGTGTACCAAACTACCGAGATGCGTATCGGCAACGATGATGCTAACCGTACTAACGCGATTATTAAGTCCGTCCGTACTGACGCGAAGAAGGAAGCGAGAGCATTCCAGCAAGGTGCAGCATGTGACTGGGTTGTACATCTGTACCTATACTCCATTCCAAATAGCAACGAAAATGTAGGGCTATTTTTAATTACAGAAACAGAGATTTGAAATATTCATCTCTCACTTATTTTTAGAACGGCTTTATTAACGTCCAAGATATGTCAGATAGTACTTTTTTATGATAAATACATTATATTTGCTCATCAGAATTGGCCAGAATGCTAAATAGGAATCGGAAAATCTCGTCGTCCTTATTTGGAATGAAGTATAGGTGACTTGTACACAGTGAGGTTGTCTAGCTAATTATAACCGATTTTCCCTTTGTTATTGTTACTTGCCTGTTAATATCACCTTAACTGATTTATTTATTTGATCGAAAAAAACACATGCTTAGCTTATCACAATTATTATGAGTCATTGTTTTGATACGTTTTGATATTAGTACTATGCGATGGACCTATGTGGTAAAAGAAATTACCGATACAACACTACAGGCATAGAGTAAATAAATTTTACACAACTACAGGTCAGCATACACCAGGCCCAAGATCGAGCGGCCTGGAGAGCTGTGGTGGCACAAGCGGCCCACGAAGGTCACGTCCCTCAGCCATGAGGTTACGACCAAGAAGAAGCTGGACTTACGATGTATAATTAAACTTAAACCTAAATAAATCAAATAAAAAACAGTATAAAGACCAAAGCACGCAAATAGAAATGTAGTTATTAAAATTATTTATTCTATTTTTGTATTGTGAGGAAAGAAACTCAAATTAAGGTTGGGGGTCTGGGCAGACAAGAAAAAAAAATATGTTGCGGCAAACTGTATGCTCACAAAGTACACTGGTTAGTTGCATGGTTTAGGAGGGGTAGTACAGCTTCGGGGAGACCTTTGTCCAATAATGGGACGGCAGGTTAGTGAAAAAAATACTAGGTAAATTGTAGGCACACAGAACTATGAGTAGGAAAGAGTTAGTTGCATGGTTTAGGAGGGGTAGTACAGCTTCGGGGAGACCATTGTCCAATAATGGGAAGCAGGTTAATACAAAAAATACTAGGTAAATTGTAGGCACACAGAACTATGAGTAGGAAAGAGTTAGTTGCATGGTTTAGGAGGGGTAGTACAGCTTCGGGGAGACCATTGTCCAATAATGGGAAGCAGGTTAATAAAAAAAATACTAGGTAAATTGTAGGCACACAGAACTATGAGTAGGAAAGAGTTAGTTGCATGGTTTAGGAGGGGTAGTACAGCTTCGGGGAGACCATTGTCCAATAATGGGAAGCAGGTTAATAAAAAAAATACTAGGTAAATTGTAGGCACACAGAACTATGAGTAGGAAAGAGTTAGTTGCATGGTTTAGGAGGGGTAGTACAGCTTCGGGGAGACCATTGTCCAATAATGGGAAGCAGGTTAATACAAAAAATACTAGGTAAATTGTAGGCACACAGAACTATGAGTAGGAAAGAGTTAGTTGCATGGTTTAGGAGGGGTAGTACAGCTTCGGGGAGACCATTGTCCAATAATGGGACGGCAGGTTAGTGAAAAAAATACTAGGTAAATTGTAGGCACACAGAACTATGAGTAGGAAAGAGTTAGTTGCATGGTTTAGGACGGGTAGTACAGCTTCGGGGAGACCTTTGTCCAATAATGGGACGGCAGGTTAATAAATAAAATACTTGGTAAATTGTAGGCACACAGAACTATGAGTAGGAAAGAGTTGCGTTATAGGTCTGTTATTGGGTGGTCGCGTGCCGGTTGCCCCTCCCGGGCTTACAAACAAGCTCCAATTGTATAATGGGCGATGGCTCACTCAAAATTGGTTTTTTTTCCTGAAAAAAACCTTTGTAGTCACCAAATATTTATAAACGTACAACATCAAGCACTTAATTGCTATTTAAACTAGACATTGGCAAAAATCATCAACACTAAGATGGACGCAGCAATTTAAAAATTAGCATAGATGAGTAGGAAAGATCTGGAAAAGAATGTGCATAGTCATCTAAGAAACTTATTACTAAGAACCCATTGGAGCAGGCAGACCAGTGTTGCCAGCTCCAATCCAGATTGACAGCAAAATTATCGTGTTTTTATCGCATCATCATCATCGTCACATACTATATTATACGTCCCACTGCCGGGCACAGGCCTTCCCCTAATGGAGGTAGTATCACATCATAAATTCCCAAAATTGTCGTATCTTAGAGTCTAAAAGAGAACCAAATTATGCACGAAATTAAATCATTCTTACATACATTTCATAGCAGTATTTAATGTTAACTATTTATAGGTAGGTAAGTACAAGGTTTAGAGAATCTTAGTAAAAATTCTTGATAGTGACAAAGTGAGGAAATATTCCTATCAAAATTTTTGTCAATATAACTTAAATATAACGTAACATTTGATCACTGTCTTGCGAATGTTGAGATGGATGTGTGGTGTTACTAGAATGGACAAGATTAGGAATGAGTATATTAGAGGAAGTTTGAAAGTGGCTCCTGTGAATGAAAAGCTGCTCGGTAATCGATTATCGTGGTATGAACCTGTGATGAGAAGAGATGAGTGTCATATTACAAGACGAATGTTACATATGAATGTGGATGGCTGCATGAAGAGAGGACGACCAAAGAAAAGATGGATGGATTGTGTGAAGGATGACATGTGTAGAAAAGGTGTGTCAGCTGAATTGACGGCTAAAAGAGGTAAATGGAGGAAGACGACATATTGCGCCGACCCCAAATAATGGGATAAGGGCAGGAAGAAGAAGATTTGATCACCGTCTTACAAGATGTATCATTGTAATTTATCTTGTCTTATCTTGCTGTGGGGTCTGGCAAGCCAGCAACACTTCGACCCATTGGGATCTTTTGTGTTAAACCCAATACTTCTTTGCTTTTTGATTGGATACACAGATTTCATTACATTTAAAATTATCGTGATCATTGATTTTTGTTTTCTATCGCATGTCACTCAAAAATATTCTAGATCTAGGATAATTATAATGCGTCTGGCAGCACTGAGGCAGACCGAATTGATTGCCACCCTATGACCCTGACACTTCTCATTCAATTTACATTTTTAATATAGTTTCTGTTAATTCTGCATTTCTACTCCAGTCAGAGTATATAATTTATGACACACTTAAACTTCTCATGTGGTTATTGTTAGATTTAAAGGAGGTATGTGACAGAAGATGTACGAAAGAGATATATGGTGCTAATGTGAGTGGAAGTGAGTGAAGAGGGCACCCATAGGATGTATTCTGATCAAATCAGTTGCATCCATAAAAAGGGGACGTGCAGAGTGCTAGAAACCGAAGGGCATGTATGAAGAGATGTATCTATGTGATTGAGGCAAAAGAGATATGCAAGGATCATAGTAGATGGGGCGCCCTAGCCTCTGCCTACCCCAATGGGAAAGAGGCTTTACGTTATAGATAGATAGATATAGATGTGGTTTATGGAGAGACTGATGTGTGACAGGTGTAAGGTGGATGCAACATAGGAATGAAGACATATTTGGTTTAAATTTAAGTTTTACAATTAATATGTCATGATATACAAAAGCAAGGGAGGTTTGTCAGGAAGTCAGGATCGTAGCAGGTGGCGTTTTAGTGAAGACAACATCTTGATAAGTATCAGTTAAAACAGAAGAGTATTAGATTTTCTACAAAATAATAGATTTGTTTTAAGTAATATGTAGGTATCAGAGATGCAAGACCGACCTTAATTTATAATTGCATAGCGTATCTCCTAGAATTATCATAACATTGCCTGGAAACCAAAATTTACTGTTCTGATAATTCATAATCTTGATAAATTTGTATGTGAAATTGATAGGTTTCTTGACGACAAGGTCGTCTCGCGACCTGTCGTAGTCTACTTGTTCATTACAAGCAGGTAGGCGGAATAAAGGAAATTCTTCAAAATATTGGGAAAACGAGAGTATTCTAAAAAAAATGTGACTACATAAAATTGCCACCTAGGCAGTCATACCCAAGGGGAAGATTCATGGGGCACTGTAGGATTCTTGGCAGTAAATAAAGGAGCACCTACGCTGGGTACTGTGATAAGATAGGTTTCAAATATTACCTTAAAAATAACACGACCACTCATCACAAAAATAACACATTTGGCTTATATCCACTTCAAAACATGATCCGTCAGCACTCAGCAGAGCAGCCGTAGAGCATAGACTAAACCATAGACAATGACAAGTTATAGACAAATTGATTTCAGTCGTTTATGTTGATTCGTGTGTAAGGAAAGATTCCAAACTTCTTGAAGGAAAGAGAATAGAACATAGACGAAAAATTGGGAATTAACGTTACAAAGTTATTATAACTTGTATAAATTATAATACAACCATGGGCGGCTTTTGGTCTAGGAGGGGGGGTTTCGGTATACAGAGTGGCGTATTTCTACATGTTGCGGCCCAGCCCCCGCGGCATGACACGATAAAGGCCTCCGCACATTGCAGCGATTTTATCGAGCGATAATATCACTGCGATTTTGCGATAATTGTTTCCTGCACGGCTAGCATGCCACCCACGACAAAGTGTTTAAACGAGAAAAACGTCATGCGCGCTCTTTTTGGCGTACGTAAAATAATAAAGATGGAGGCACGTCTCGATTTTTGTCGTTTTCTCGGCGGTGGCATGCTAGAGGGGTACATTTTATATGGGGACGCGCGCGATCCTACACACTGCCGCGATAATATCGAGCGATAATATCGCTGCGATTTTGTTTCGACGCAATCTCTTTAGACCACATTTAATGGTGGGGCGCATGCGTGACATATCGCTCGATACTATCGCTGCAATATGCGGAGGCCTTAAAGCGCTATCGCGCCCTAGCTCTCTTTCTTTTTGCGCGCGAACGAACGAGTTAGCAGGCGCGATAAAACGTTGAGCATGACCGTTCGTTTTGAATCTCATACAAAAGCCTTCTCATACTCATGAGTTCAATAGGTACGAGTGAGAAAATATTGAACTCAACTTTGGGAGTTTTCAAAAATCGCACTCTGGCAAATTATATTTGGCCACCCGATAATGCAGCGGCGGGTTTTCGTTGTCAAGATTTGTGCTTCGCTTCTGCCCGTAGAAAGAGAAGGAACTAGAACGAAGCACATGTCTTGTCATATCACTCAGTAAGAGATGCACATAGCAAATTCGCTCTAGTTAAAAAAGGAGATCGCTACTTATTGCTGTCCTTATCGACGTAGCCACTTTTTTGTTCTACAACGGCTGTCTGACTCCGGAGTCAGACATCTATTTTCATACAAATTGTATAGGATTTTATGACTATCGCTGTCTCATACGCGGTTACACTGATGTTCCGTCTATCAGCGTAAGCGAAATACTTGGCCTATGCTTCTGCCAGATATTTGTAAACAGAATGTAGATAATAGAATAGAATAGCTCAACAATAAAGATTTGAAAAAAAAATTAGAAAATAGTGAGAAAATATTTATGGGTAAGTATTTTTTTAAATTCTATTATAGTAGATTCTCAGATAAATTAACAGGAATGGATGCGATATTACGCGCGTACCCCTCTGCCAAAGACGCATGCTCAGTGAGCATACCCGTCATATAAAAATAGTTGACGCGCGTCCCGCGCCAGTATATAAACCTCCCCCCTCACCCCCGCAAAATTGACAGACTTTTTTGCGTAGAAATGAGAGATCATTTCCAATCCATTCCTGTTAATTTATCTGAGTAGTAGATTACACACCGAGGACAGAAAAGTAAGAAAGGTCCACAGACTTCCTGTCTGTGGAAAGGTGATCTCATGTAATTGTTGTGGAGTGGATAAAACAAAAAGCTGCTGAGGAAAAAGGATTCTTGACAATATTGGAAAATATGTATTAAAGACATCGGACACTAGAAACACGATCTCGGATATAGTTCAGAATATGACAATACTACAGAAAAATTACAATTTACTTGAATTATGAAGACAAGAAGGAAAAATTATAATAAATATAAAACAGAACAGGCACATAGTGCCTTTTATAGTGGATTTAATACAAGAAAATACAAAATCAGACTTGGCGGCATGGGCTATGTACTCTTTGCTTTTCCGTAAGGAAAAATGAAACAACAACAACCAAAAGTCAAAACATATGACAAGGCTCGATCCGAAAAAGTCAAGAGTTTGTTTGGCGCCATTTTTGTGTTGTGTTTCGTCTTGTTTGATATTCGTAAAAAATAGGTTTTAGTCAAGAAGTTTGAAATCATGATTTAACTTTTGACGTCCCGGTCACCCAAAATGTTAAACTGCTCTGCATCCCGAAGTCTGCCCGCCGGCGAAACCGGTTTGCACAAGAACGACTGATTTCAACTGCTAATATCTTTGAACTTAGACCAATCAGTGATGAGTATTGTACACCAATGGAAAGCTTATATCCTTACCTGTGCTCGTAGTATGCTACACGTGATACGGCTGTATCACGTCTTTTATCTCGTTCGTTCGCGCGCAAATAGAAAGAGAGCGAAGATGTGATAGCGCTGTATCACTGCGGCATGCTAGCTATGCTGCCATAGTTACCTGCACAGCTAGCATGCCGCAGTGATACAGCGCTATCACACCTTAGCTCTCTTTCTATTTGCGTGCGAACGAACGAAATAAAAGACGTGATACAGCCGTATCACGTGTAGCATACTACGAGGGCAGATCACTTACCGGTCTATACAAGTGAAAATAATCCCTAGAATAAAGAAATAAAGTACAGAATGGCTTAGAGTCATAGGTCGCGATATCGCGACTTCGGGACGTAGAGGATCGAAATCAGCTGACCGGATATCGCGACTTCGGGACGTCAAAGGTTAAATCCATGGTTTTAGTGATATTTTTGACATAATTTCGTGCGGATTGTGTACCAAAAAGTTTCGTTTAGCGACCAATATAACAGGAATCTCAAATAAACACGTTAACAGAACATACATTTTGGTTCAAGAAAACTCGTACATTGTGATTTTGGCGGTACCGCGAGCTTCCAAGATCATAAATTCATTATAAAGAAGAGTTTTGCGTCGGTATTAAGAAGAAAAGGACGAGCTTTGTTTCTTAATTTTTAAATTCGTTTTTCGTGGTTGTTATTGTGTTAATGTGGTAGAATTAGTTTAATAATGTGCCATTAATGGAGAACAATATAGTTAAAGTGAGAAATAAAGATAGGCGCTCCCATTTGATTTGGATTAATCCTCGTGTAAAACTCATCTAATTGGAATGTTTGAACCACCCTTGCATTTCAAGAGTTAGGTAGGTTAGGTTATGTACAAAGAAAAATGTAACTGAAGACCAGGCTGTAAGGGCTAGTTTCCATTGCCTTTCCGTAAGGATAAATTATATTAAAAAAAAAAAAGTCAAATGTCAATTTGTCAATGTCAAAAAATTATTAAAAAAGTTAAAAATACAAACTTGCTTGCGAGTTGTCTGTTTACATCGTTTTTCTTGCAAAATTACCAACAAGTGAATCTAAAATTCTACAATTCGAGCATCTCAAATGAACCCCTATGATAGTAAATGGTGAACATGTCGTTATTAAGTCAAATCCTTTGTACATCTATGTTATTCGTATGCATATTGGTACGTTCAACTTATTCGTAAAATGAAGTATTTCTCATTCTCAGTAATCAAATTCGTAACGTTCGAATGGTAATTCGAGAGCTTTAAGTTATAAAAACATGATTAATGTGTCTTACGAAAAATTCGTATAATTTGAAAGATTTTCTTGCATGTGTTAGGGTCAACACCACGAAGACAAAAGGTGCCGATGTGTATGCCCGAGTCCTGCTGCCGTCCTGAACAGCACGTTGAGCACAGACCGCAAACTTTTCATTGCTAATGTTCCTCCAAGTCAATGGTAAGCAAACTAAAGGCAGTTATTGTATTACACTAATGTTAGGTATGGAATAAAAGGAATGCAAGTCTAGTGAATGCAGTTGTACGAAGTTGTTACGAAGTATGTGTGGTATTACTTTGGTTGATCGAATCAAGAACTGTGTGATAAGTGATTGGTGTAAGTTGAAGGATGATAATTATAGAAACAAGGATTGAAAGGGGTATGCTTAGATGGTTCAGTCACGTGGAGAGAATGAATGAAAGAAGACTAACAAATGAAATTTATCAAGCAAAGGTGAGCGGAAGTGTTGGGAGAGGCCGTCCGAGGAAAACATACCATGATCAAATCAATGATCTTTTCCGAAAAGGACAAGTGCGTAGCACCATCCATATTTATGAAAACATTTTATATGTAAGAAAAAATTTGTCTTTGTTTAAAAAATTGTGATGTCCATAATTACAACACTCGAAACAAAAATAAACTGATATTTCCGCACTTTCGGCTTAGTAGGGTCAACCTTCGATCAAAATAAAATGAATGGATAGGCCTTAAGCGAACATTTCGAACCAGAAAAATGAGGCAAAACAAATGAAATTTTTACTTGTCACTTGTATGAAAGTGCCCTAGATTTGACAGATAATGGCGCTAGTTTGTATGTACCAAGTGCACCAGTAGTTTGCTTCAACTTACCGCGCTTTAGGCCTATCCATTCATTTTATTTTGATCGAAGGGGTCAACACGTCTTTCATGGGTCACTGTATACGTTGTTATAAAAAAATAAACTGGATGATTATTTAAATGATCAAAATGCTTGGGTCTGAGGTCACTAACTTATAGTTTATTTACATTACTGTATGGTATCAATTATTTTATTAAATAGACTATGTATTATTGTGTACATAACCATAGCTTAAGAATTTATATTGTAATAGTTATTAAGTAATGTTATGTTGTAGAGTTTCTGGCCGCATCTTCTCTACAGCGACAACACGTTCCGACGCGGTGGTAGCTTAAAAAAGATTTGACGTTTAATAAGTGTGCTTCAAGCTCCTATATTGAATAAATTATATTGACTTTGACTTTGACGTTGACCCTCAATCGACGGAAGTGCATGAAAAGATGTATGAATGTGTATGTGTCAGAGTCATAGCGTGACAAAGTAGTGAGCTTATGTATGTACTAGATAGGTACCCTACCTATTTAAATCTGATGATCAATTTGTCCAAAGTATATGTATTTACGACTAGCCTGCTATGCACCTAACAATAAAGCATAGTGACATAGTTGCTTGTCAGTAAGGGTGCTCTGGTTAAAGATTAGTATCCGGCGGAACGAATTTAGGGGAGAGAGGATGATATCCCCCTACCCCAAAAGCACAGAGGATTGTACAGAGTAACAGCTTCTAAGGAGAGTCCATTTTATTAGCCTATTCTTGTAGGGCTGCCTTAAAGGAAATACATTTAATTGGAGTAAGTATGAAGGTAGGTAAATGTTTATGACTGAATTGTAAATTGTTTTTGTTTATTTTGTTAGTTATTATTTGTTATTAATTCATTTTAGGCATGAAAATATTAAAACAATTTACTTATCTTTTGTAGTTCTTAGACATATTTAGTTGTAGTTAAAACTATGTATTTCATTAAAATAAAAATAAAAAATAATGAAAACATTGTTAAAATGATGCCAAGTTTTATTTCAATGTAGGTAGTATTTCTTTATAAATGTTTACATTACTTTTCCAATAGTTCATGCACACAGTGCAAAATAATTTACCTTTTTTTATTCGACTTCTACTACCTATAAACTAATAAAATAAAAATATCGAGCGTACAACACGGAGCGGTGACAGGCGCGCGGGTAAAATCAACGATGTGTCGCCCCTCACAGTCACACCTTCGTTTCGCCCGAAGTCACCCTCGGTCTCGTTGGTGAACCTCGTAGGTGAATGCGCGCACACAAACGCGCTGCGCATGTAGTGATGCGCCGCTTTTGCGAGCTTGTATGAAGCTGTCACTCTGTACAATATAATCCTCTGTGCCAAAAGTTTGGGGGTGACAAACCCCTCTGTTTTTGAGAAAAAAAAATGTCTTTAATAACAAAAAATTTACAAAAAAAATTTTTGGTTAGCGGATCCCCCTTTCCATGCCCCTAGGGGAGAGGGCAGAGTAACAAAACAGTGGGGTTTTTCAGACAATTTGTCTAACATAACATTTTAGAATACAAAATACAAGTCTTACCTAAATGTAGAGTTGTTCATTGAATTGGTATCATATTTCTGATTCTACTAAACTGTTAGAATGCGAATTAATTTATGTAAACTAGTTCCTAATGTCTGATTTTACAAGGTTTAAATTTGTGTTACTGTTAAAATAATATTAGTTTATAAAAAAAAAACTCTGTATAAATTCTAATCTGATTTTCTTAATAAACAAACAATAAAATATACCTAAGATCTATCTTTTTGAAAAATTTTATAAAGACTAATATGCAAATCTTTAATTTACTCTTGCTTTTGACTGAAATGAATTAACTATCAATTCTTTATTTCCAAGATCCGTTCTAACGCACCCAGCTAATATTAAAAAAAAAAATTACCTGATGAACTCAAGTTATGATTATGTTATGTCGTCTACAAGCGTATTTTACATTTATAATTATGAAATTTATACTATAAAAACTTACTAGGTACAAAAATCTATTTAACTTTATTATATTTTGCGAAGAAAGGAGAATTGTAAAAAAAATATGTAAATAGTCATTTACAGTTCAAATTCCTTGAAATATTTGTTAAACTAACCGATTCGTAAAAATGTTTATAGAATTTATTGTAGTTACCTATACTAATAATTTTTTTTTTTTAATTGTGTTTAACTAAACCTGATATTCCCGAAACTTGGTGATTTCCTTGCGAAGGGCACGAAGTAGGTACACCCGGCTGCATCCACCTCTGACACCATCATCACCCGGCAGCCTGGATGTAAACTTCGCTTCGCGCCTGGACTTTTTCCTTCTCTTCTGTATTTTCATCTTAATTTTTGTGTTCTTCTTAATCATTTTCTTTCTTCAATAAAAGTTTTCTTCCATAATATGTTAAAATTGTTCACGCTTGATTTTCTTCAATAATTTAATTCCTTATTTAATTTCATGTTTCTTAAAAAATATTTCTTGATATCTTCATAATTCATTTTACTTATTAATTTTCAAAACTAATTCTTCTTTCTTCTTAAAATAATGAACAAAAATCTTCCTTCTTCTCAAAAAACATGTTCTTCCAATCTTCTCTTCATAGGTTCATTTTCGCCTTTGTTTGTATTTTATCTTCAAATCTTCATTTTTCGCTCTTTAGTAACTTATTTTCTTTTTTCAACCTTTTTTTTTTTTTTTTTTTTTTTTTTTTTTATATTGCGCATCAGAGTATAATGAATATTACTTATATACTAACTTATGGCTATGTGAGTGTGGGGGGTTAGGCACACACTACAGGTGTCTGAAAAGAAATATTTTAAAACCTTAGGCTATATTGTGCACTCAGCCTCAATTGTATTCCTGGCTCTCCGCCTCTCCCTACCGCTCTCCCCCTCTCCTTCTAGAAAGGGTGGGGAGTTTTCTCACTCACCCCTTTGGTTTTCTCAGTCTCCTGCAGCGCGAATTTAAGGGGGGAATGGGCTAGGGTTGATCCCCCAACCCACCCCGGTTGGGGGATCAACCCTAGCCCATTCCCCCCTTAAATTCGCGCTGCAGGAGACTAAACCCGACCTGACACTCTTTCAAATTCAAAATTGCAGTAATTGCATCGGTGTGATCCTGCCGAGGGTGGGGGATGAGATCCGGGGCCACGAGCAACAGTTTTGTCCCCGTTGTGAGTGCAAGTATGAAAGCAGAAACACTACCGTTATTATGGTGAGATCTTTTGTTATAATATTTCCATGGTTGGTTTATAAAATAATAAATTAAAAAAAAGGCTTTATTTGCATTTCCATATCCTATGGTTTCTTTAATGGTTGGTTTAATTTCCTTAACAATTTCATTTATAGACAATCCATATATAATTAAAAATATTTCTGATTACCTAACAAATATTCGAAGAAATTTAAACACCCTTATTAGGCCACCAAAGACAATTGACTATCCTATTTAATTATTATTTAACACTTTATTGTACACATAACATTACAGAAAAAAACGATTAAAGTAGACATGTACAAAGGGTGAGCTTATCTCTAAAGAGATTTCTTCCAGCAAACCCGCAACAGAGACAGTTTCTAAAGTTAACTTACTTAACCCATGTGCCGAACGAAATAAGCGTCCACACGGGAGCCCTCTAGCCATAGCCGCGTGACACCCTAATAAACTTTATTTTTTCCTAATTTCAGGTTTGATGGTCGCCACTTGTAATAGGCAGTGGGTACAATACATGCCTCGAAATTGAAGCATACAGGTTTCCTCACGGTTTTTTCTCTTCACCGAAAAGCCAGTGGTGTTACAAATAGTAAATATTTTCATTGACGAAGCCTGTCGATGTCGTGTCGTGTATACGCACTTTGTATTTTTATGAAATAAATGGGATTATTAAGTTTATTAGTGGATATAAGTAAATTATAAATAATAAAATGAGTTGTATTGGTAGGTAGAATCTTTTTTAATAAGAACATTTTGTTGTATTGCAGAAGCAATGTATTTCTAATATTTACATACAGAATGGCCACTTCCTGCCCCTCTCTGACTTCAGATACAGCACCACACCTCAAACTTTCAGGGGACAGTTTAGGGGAACCAAACAAGTACCGTGGGGCACACATCGGGAGCGCGTGCGAGCGGGACGGCGCGTTTACCGACGTCTATTGTGTGACGCTTTCTTGTGGCTAGCAGTACTATAGACGAGCCGATACAAACAAACAGTTTCGGCACAGCATAACTATATTAGTTCTTACAGTACTGGCTCGTAATACGCCGCGCCCCGCCGCAGCGCCGGTACTTAGTCATGCGCAGTCGATCTCTTCATACAGATCTTGGGAAAATCCGCGCCGCCCGCATCCCCGCAAGCCCCCAACCGTTGCTCTGCGCAAGTACATCCGTTGCCGTACTGCCGCCATACGTCATCATCATCATCATCAGCCTATATATATACGTCCCACTGCAGGGCACAGGCCTACCCTCTAGGATGGTGTTTGGGCGTTAGTCCACCACGCGTGCCCAATGCGGATTGGTAGACTTCACATATGCATCAGAATTTCTTCTTCTGCATATGCAGGTTTCCTCACGATGTTTTCCTTCACCGTTTGAGAGCAGTCGGTAATACGTACATAAGTTAGAAAAACTCATTGGTACGTGGCATATTGTCCGTGCGGATTCGAACCCGGACCTCTTGATTGAGAGTCCATACCTCTCCGCAACGCAGCACCGAGCTCCAGAAAAATGAGCCGCCATACGTACGCCATCATAACCGAGAAAGTATTATGAAATTAATTATGGCTGGACTATGGTTAGGCATCGTGACCGTTCTATAATAGACTGCCAGGGGTGTGGTATGAGTTAAGAAATTTTATAATTTGCAGGTAGTAGTCGTGATGGTGGTCTGGGTGGTTACACTACTCATGGTGTACATGGGTTTCCTGTGGTGCCTTGACCCTCTCATCAAGAAGAAGAAAGTCAAAGTCTACCAGGAGACTGGAACTGAAGAGGTAGGTCATTGATTAGATTCGCAGCCCGTCCAGTCCTTGTATATTAGACAAAAAACATAAACAATTGCTATCAGGCACATAAGTTCTACTGAGGTCTGACTAATTGTGCAAATAAATTCTACTACTTAGATCAAAGTAAAATGAAAGGATGGGCTTTACGCGAACATTTCATACCAGAAAAATGAGGCAAAACAAATGACAGATGTACTTCAAATATGTACAGAGATGACAGACAATTCGGTATGTCAAGTTTTTTTTGTCGTTATTTTATATTTTTTACGGGTAGAAGGCATCATTTTAAGAAACTAATTTTATTTTTTTTGCGATTCATCGAGTTTATCAATATAAATTTAACTTTTAACTGTTATCTCTAAATGGTAAAAGTGGTCGCGAGAAAATCATTCGAACTCGATGGAGAAAAACAATAACTTAATTTAAAAAAATTAAAAATCACCTGCCTTCTCTTTCTAACTCTATGCTGGAAACCATAGGCGAAGTATTTTTCGCTTACGCTGATAGACGTAACATCAGTGTAACCGCGTATGAGACAGCGATAGTCATAAAATCCTATACAATTTGTATGAAAATAGATGTCTGACTCCGGAGTCAGACAGCCGTCGTAGAACAAAAAAGTGGCTACGTCGATAAGGACAGCAATAAGTAGCGATCTCCTTTTTTAACTAGAGCGAATTTGCTATGTGCATCTCTTACTGTAAACTATGACTGTAAAATATGACAAGAAACGTGCTTTCTTCTAGTTCCTTCTCTTACTACGCTGAAAACAGAAACGGCAACATCAATTGTCAAGTTATGACATTGTGAATATATATTTTTTCTAAATGGCCAGTTTTCTCAAGTTGATTTTATGTTTACCAAGAAGTTCACAGGTATTCCAGTGACGTCACTGGACGGACCGAAAAACGACGTTATTTTATCAAAAATATCTGTAATCCTTTCATTTTAAAATCTCTAACGTAGAAAATGTGATTATTGAGACAATTATCTCGAAATGAATTTCGATTCAGCCCTCCAAAAAAAACCTGACATACCGAATTGTGCTAGTTTGTAGTGTACAATTGTGTGCTTCAACTTAACACGCTTTGGACCTATCCATTAATTATACTTTGATCTAAGATCTACTATGTATCAAAGTGGAGCTTTGGTGTTTATTTTTATTTTATTTGTTAGCAAAATCATCATCATTAGCCTACGCAAGCCCTCAGCAGCCGCAGGCCTACACCTAAGGGGGTATAGGCGTCTGTCCGTCACTCTCTCAAATATGTAATTATCACATTTAAATAGACGCCCTGTAGGTAAGTATAACAAACGAGGAATTATTTAAAAATAATTTTACTTTTTTCAGGCACGAAACTTACTTGTACGGGGTCCGGGCGATGATCTGGAAGACTGAAAATATATTTAAAGAAGTTGACTGTTATAAAAGTTGGTACCTACCACATATACCAGTATAAGAACTAGATGCGCAGTCTTCTGTAAAATCTTAGCAAATTTTTACCGGAATTCTGTCAATGAGATGGAGCAAAAGTGCCCTCAGGCATTCGTTTGAGGGCACTTTTGAATATGTAATTTTTGGAACGTTGACTGTTTATCTAGTTTTTTACTCCTGATCAACCTATATTTACTGGACCAGTTTAGGTAACAGACTGAATGTGATTAAATTAGATACTTAAGTCATAAGTTTAGTGGACAAATCTAGTCCATTTGAAAAGGTACATGATGGCGCTCGTCGCTTATTAGTTCTTAATTTTCAAAGGCGGTACGTCGATGTTATAAAAGGTATTTTTAAAGTAGTCCATAAGACCATCAAACTAAACTTTATGGGATATATTATTGTGTAAAATAGTCAGACAACTTAGTTGCGCGACCGTCCCGCGGTGCACAGACGTTGAGGGGGGCGAGGTAGCACGGAAGCGGCGAGCGCCTCCCTCCCCCGCTACCCACCCGCCCCCCGCTAACATCTAGCCTAAGCTGAGCCGAGCACCCTACGGGACAGTCGCCCACGAATTTGTCTACAAAAAGGACGCTGTATAAAAGCGACGAATATCATGGTACCTTTCACGTGGGTAGCCACATAAAATACAGGGTCCTTAATATGCTGACACTTTTTTTAAGGGGATGATCAGACCGTCAAACTGAACAACTTTCTCTATGGCACCAACATCGAAATCCGGTAAAACAAATTAGCTGTTCCATACAAAACTGCAAACCTACTTGAGCCAAATGTATGGTGGGACAGCTAGTTTTTTTCGCGATTTCGATGTTGGTCCCATAGAGAAAGGTGTTCAGTTTGATGGTCTGATCATCAACTTAAAAAAAAGTGTCAGCATATTAAGAAGGACCCTTTATATTATGTGGCTACCCACGTGAAAGGTAGGTACCATGATATTTGTCGCTAAAGAAATTTTTCGGCGCTTTTATATGATAAATATATTATAACTATGCACATTGTTTTTAAAGACAAATTTGTAATGCTCCACAGCTCGCGCGAGCTTAGGCAAGTTCGCTGTGCATCGACTCCTGTAAAGTAAGACAGTATTAACAGTTTATTTTAGAAGACAGTGACAGAGACAGTAGAGCTTCAGCGGTCTGTCTGTACTCTCACTGTCAATGTAGTATGTGCTCATGGGCAGTGTTGCCCATGTGCACTTACTACCTTGTAGAATCTACAAATCTATAATGTAGATTTTTACTTCCAAAATATACAGTAATCATTGCTTGAACCACAGAATCACAGAACGTTATAAGAGAGGTGTTAGTAATGCAAAGTAGCGGTTTTGCTTCGGACACGACTGTCGCCGCTTGTCTTCCCACTCATGCTGCTACAACTACTTACTCCCTCTCGCTCGCATCGCACCACGCCGCGCGCCTTATGGTGCTATTCAAATTATTGCATAACCCGCGCGCGCGCGTTCCACGCCTACTTTGCACTTCTAACCCCTCTTATAATGTTCTGTGGCTTTTACGGTCGTTTGGCATGTCTGCAGATAAACTAACATACATTAGAACAATATGGGATCAATACGAGCAGCGAATGTGTTAATTTAATTTATTTATATTTTAAATTATTGTTATTCACTTTCGTAGGTACAGATAATAATTACACTTCGTACTAACTACTACGCCAATCTGCACAGCAGTTTATTGGCGAAGCGGTCATAACAATAATATTTATGTGACTTAATGTGATTGCACATGTGCCGAATTTATGCGACGTAAATTACGCGTGCAGTCCTTAGTCCTATACCAGCGACACATAGTACCCGCCATTTTTCTACTAGACGCGTAAATTCGGCAGGTGTGTCGCTACATTTAGTCCAGCTGCTTTTTAGTTTTACTGAGAACAAATGAATCTAGGTAAGTAATAGGATTGACCCACTTTAGGACTAAGTACTAAAGTAGATACATCTTATTGCTCAAGAGTTCATGACTGTACAATAACATGTTTATACGAGTAGTAATCGACATTAATATTAATTGAAGTAATCGTTAATTTTAGTGTATATTTTATGTAAACTACCTTAGAAGGTAAGTTACTTTAATAAATTAACTATTGCATTAAAATCTTTCGTCAAACCGGCCGCAATTACGCCGGTTTGAAACACGCGAAATCTATCAAAAGTAAGGAATACGCACAATGTTTTATTATTTAAGAAGTGTAGGGACACACCTGCTTATGTTTATGCATTCGGCGCGGAACGTTCCGCAGGTGTGTTCCTTTACTTAATTATAAACTAAATGCGATAAGCACCTACCTAAGTAATTAAGGTCTTGTCTACTTATATTGTTATGCCCTGACGGGGTGCTACATTGTAAAAACGTTTAACATCCTGTACGATTACTTCATTACTATGTACATTATAACGCTTTCACAGGGTCGTGGTTATTGGTTTGTCTCCGCCTGCTAAAGTAGAAATCTACTAAAAGTGGCAAAACTGTATCGGCCCATTATCGATGTCGATCGAGCATCCTTTCAAACTTAGTGGGATTTACACGGGTCGGTTGTCGCCGTGCGGCTAAGTGTGATTAGAAATACACTGACTGGTTAGTTCTTGATAAATGATCTTCAACATCTCAGCTTTATTTGCTATGAAGTATATTTCTCATTTTTCTATAAAAACATATGAAACCTGTGTTCAAAGGAAAGCTTCTAGCATCTACTTTATAAGTTGAAGTCACTTTTACTGGCGACACGCACCATTGTGTAGGTAGATAGACAATATTAAGATCTAAAAATGCTATGAAGTTTTTTTTTTAAGACCAATATCTATCTATAGTAACTCATTAAGAGTTAATTCGTTAAGTGTAAAATTTGGTGCGATTTCTTATTATTTTCGAATTTGATTTCGTTGGATTAGAAGGCACCACGGTAACATAATGAAGGACAAGCCAGTCAAAAATAGGTACTTACTTACCTACTAAAATTACGTAGTTTAGTAGAGGTCGAGCGGCTCTGAAAGAGTCAAGGTCGTTCGGTCGGGGATACCTCTTAAGTCATTCAGTCCACTACGAAAGTAGTGGGAAACATCGTACTTCCGGGTTTCTATATTATTTTTTCTACACCACTTACAAAAGTTGTAAATTTGTAACTTCTTAGAAAGCTTATGAAACAAGGAAGTTATTCCCGTAATTCGTACGCCAAGTGCCTTAAATTTTTGCGTGCAATACAGCGTGTTTTATGTGAAAGTTTATAAAAAATTACTATCATTGCCACTCAAGACCTATATTTTCTGATATTATTTCTGAGATTTTAGGCAACCTTTTTATTTCCAAAATAATCATTGATTCAACAGCTTCCAAAAAGGCACCCTCACCTGATTGCGAGGTATGTGGTAGAGTACAAGATGTCCAGCATGTACTAGTGGAATGTGCCCGGAACCAATCGCAGAGGCTGTTACTGTATGATAGCTTGAAACTAAACCTTTTGGATGTAGACTCTTTTGTCACCATTTTGGCCGCCCCTACGTCGGGAGAGGCTAAAATGGTGTACGTTTTTATTTATAGTAGTAGCGTTTAGATTTATTTTTTTGTAGGTTTTCAAAAAAAAATTAAATATAACTATAAATAAAAATTAATAATTAAAAAAAACAGCTTCCAGAAAAAAATCAATGAACTGACTAGGAGTGCGATTTTTGAAACTCATTCGTTGAACTCAGCGGTTAAAAATGTCAATATTACTATGGAGATATGCATCTTTCTACTGCTGATTTGACTTAAAAAAATCGCACACCTGTATCGTGAGTTTTGAAAGTCAAATTAGCAGTAGAAAGATGCATATCTCCATACTTAGTAATATTTAAATCATAAAGATCAACGTATGAGTTGCAGGGTAGACAATTTTATTTTCACCTCACAAGCTCGGAAAGATTCTGTTTATCATTCGAAATCTGAGTGCAAAAGTGCATTTTATCCGCTAGCGTGGAAAGAGTTTTTGAAATCCGAATCTATCTATTCAATTATATTTATCTATATACCGCCAGTCCTCTGAAAATGCATTAATAACTATTTCATGTCACTGGCCAGCACGAAAAAAAACAATCTTTTTAAAATGTAGTTCTCTTTAGCAATTCACATTTTTCCTCGCTGTTGTGAGGTAAAAAGTTGTGTGTTTTGCTCGGCTGCTAAGTTATTCTGCGTCTCGTACCCTTGAAACCTTCGCTATAAGCTCAGGATTCTATTATTTGAACCACTCGCTTCGTTCGTGGTTCAATCCTAGGTTCCTTCGCTTGCTCAGGTTTCGATACAAGTACTCGCGCCAAAAAAGAACTTTGCAGCCTAGCATAACAAATAACTATTTTTTATTTTTTTTTGGCCTAGACAGAAAATTTCTGAAAAATCTTAAAACAACAAAACATTATAAGAGGGGTTAGCTGAGGCGCAAAGTAGGCGTGGAAATAAGGAGTGCGGCGTGGTGCGAGCGAGACGGCATGGATGTTGTAGCAGCGTGAGTCTTCCCAGACAAGTGCCGACAGTCGTCTCCGAAGCAAAAGCGCTACTTTGCATTTCTAACCCCTCTTATGTGCTTAAAAGCATCATAACGCTGTAACCACTCATTTTCGACCACCACTTAACTGGGCTTATTTTATTGCAAATGACCTCTTTCAAGGAATAGGTCGAATTACAAATCAACCTGTAGTTGTTGAGAATTGATTATAAAATTTTATGAAAGTAATATGCCGGGTATTCGGGGAACTAACGTCCATTTGAGGGATAATAAGTACTACTAATGCGTCAGATCATGACCGACTAGAATATTTATCTAAATAGTTATAAAAAAAGGGTTTTGCAGAGGCTCGTCAAATCTTAGGCCGAGATTCAGAGACGATTTGTAAGTCATAGTTCGAACTCCCGTATGTCAAAATCCATACATTTCTACCCTACTTAGCTCGATCTAAGACTAAAAAAATTGTCTCTGAATCTCAGCCTTTGATTTGTCAAATTAGAGATTAGTCGGACCTAAAATGGTCAAATACTTGACGTTTTTCTGGGAAAAGGGACCTTGTTGTCGGGTTTAGTTTCCGAGCATTATATGGTTTTTTAAGAGGATGCAGACATTCAGGGTTGGACCACCAGGATCCCCTAAGCCTGCATAAGGCTCATTAACATGGTGCCAACTAAAAGGGATATGGCCTAAGATGGATATGGCTAACAATGTCATATTCGCAAAAGGCCATCTTAATCAAACTGAACAATTTTCTCTACTGGACAAACATCGAAATCGCGAAAAATATCATCTGTTCGATAATTTGGGTCGAGTAGAATCGAGTTTTGTATGAACAGCAGATTTTTCTCTATTATTCGATTCTGCTCTCGATTTTAAACAGTTTTCTAGTTTTGCGTTACCGAAAACAAGGTCCCTTTACCCTGAGAACGCCACCAATTATTATTCTATCAAATGAATTTGTTTTCATTTAAAAACAATTATTTTAACTAAATGCTTAGTGAGACAAATAAAATGCTTAAAAGAATTTAATATTTTATTACTTAATACGATGTAATAAATTATACAATATGTACACACAATGCGTATTTATAGATTTTAATTCTGAAAATATATAAAATACTGTGTTAAAAATTACGAGCCTTTTATTTTATGTGTAGCCGGCAATATAATATAGCGTCCTTCTTAATTTATATGCTGACGGCTTGTACAGAAGGAGTCGAGGCGCGGGCATACGGATAGTTCTTATGGCGCGGGCGCGCCTTGACATACGGTCGGTAATTGTATATCATACCAATTCGAGCGGCGCGCCGCTCGGATTCTTGGTATACAATTATCGACCGTATGCCAAGGTCGCCAAGCGCGCCCGCGCCTTGTCGCCGCCTCGACTCCTATATGCGATACGCTTTAGAGAAAGTTGTTTAGTTCGATGTTTTTTTTTCTTAGTTTTGTTTAATATGTTGTATATTGATGTAAACACTGACAGCTGTAAATCATAATTTTATTTCGTTTAGTTTGATGGTCCGATCATCTCATTAAAAAATCGTCAGCATAATAAGGATTTGCAACTTTTGATGTTGTCAAGCAAAATAAATTATTTCGTACACTATCGCTACTCGAAATAAAACGTGCAAATATAAGCTTTAAATTGTGTACAATAGAGTACTAAGTCGCTAACATTTAACACGAGTGGACGGCGCGCTTTACGGCGAGCTGTCACTCAAATCAATGGTATTACAGAACGACACTCAAGTGGAGATCTCTTCTTAAGGGGCTACCTGCCGGTTTTGGGTAATTTTGTAACCATTTTATTCATTAACTATGGCACTTTTTGAGCTGAAATTTAAACTGAACCATCTACAGGATATGAGAAGTGATGTGGTTTTTCTAGAAATCGATTTTAATGAATAAAACCGAAGAAAAGGGACTCTAAAGTCACCCCTTTTTTTCCAGTTGTAACCATTTTACTCTTACATTTTTAATCGGAACAAAATGAAAATTTACTATATTGTTCACAATACAATTTAGAATGATGTGGTTTTTTTACTTTTTCGAAATTAATAAAAAATCATCGAATTTTTCAAAGAAAACAGCAAAATTCTGACCGGAGCCACGCGCTCTTTCTCATCGATTAGTATGGAGTGTGAGTGAGAGGAGAGTGGTCCACGGCTGATACGCCTTAAGTAAAGATAGACAAGGATGCATGTATAGGTTGTATGTATTTGCATCCTTTTCTATCTATACTCAAGAAGAGATCTCCACTTCAGTGTCGTTCTGTAATACCCCCCTTAATCTATTGGTAAAACTACTGAATGGCATACGACTTAAAGTTCACATTTGAAAGTCTCATTTCGAGGTGAGGCGATAAGCCTATGGGCTTAGGTAGGGCTTGAGTAACTTATATTGAAATAACATCCTTATTTCATTTCAAATAGAAATAAAGCCAGATTGAAGAAGCTGGTGGAATTGTAAATAAACGTCAAAAGCGGCCCCATTTAAATACGCCTAATTTATTTAGAAAATTCTACAAAAGTACAAAGTTCACATGTAATAATGAGATACATACTCGTAAATTATTATAATATTATATTCTGAGACGTGGTTAATTATTTTATTTAAATTTTTTTTACGTGAACACCACTTCGAAATTTTATATTATGTAGTATGCACGCCACGCCAGGATTGTATCGTTTTCTTGCGCATTATGTTAAGAGCTATATCACTCAAGCGATATTTGAAACTATTTCGCAAATGATCGCCGCGATTTTTAGTGAGCACCCGAACTCTGATTTAACTTCAAAAATATCGCGACGATATCTGTCTGTCAACGCCTACGCTCACAAATAGCTCGATGTGGCGGTCAATTTAATTTAGTAAACCATTTGTTATTTTTCCATACGACTGACATGGGTAAAGTGAGCGACGCTGATGTGAGCCGATTTATTATATTTTATTACAGTGCCCATGGAAAGACAAAAATAATAATTTATTCTTTTGCTATTAATCGGTAAAGCCACAAAACCTTTGATAACAAAATATTTACATTACACTAAATTTAATTTAAAAATATGATTAAATTCATAAAGCGTATTTGGATTTAGAGTACATACATATCATTATGCCAAAACGGTACACCAATTGTGATTAGAAATAGATAATACTTTTGATTCACCGTAATGTATATTGAGGCGCTGCACTGAGGATGGAAATTTCGTCCACGGGCACTCGCGGGCGCCGCCTCTGTATGGGATTGCCTACGCACACAAATTGTACTAGATAACCATAAGTGACGTCAACAACATTTCGTTACTTTTCATACTTCATCCTATTATTAAAAATAGTATTCAAGCTAAAGAATTACAGAAAATGAGGTTTTTTTTTACTAAGAAGATAAAACTAAAATATATTTTATGCAGTCCGCTCCCCTATTGCAGCACTCCATGGGTTAAGACATAATACGGCATGTCTCCGGGACGCAGTAGATGCGAAGGAGTCAAGTGAATATGTAATATTATTAAAACAATACTTTTCAAACTGCAAGGAAAAATCATATTTACTCATACTAACTACCCACAGACATGTTAGCAAATCTCATAAAGTGGCCTCGATTTTGTGAATAAGGATCAAATATTATAGAAGTCGTATATAATAAGTCTATAGATTAGATATTCGTTTATACTGTATACATACGTCCAAAAGTAGTGTTCAATAGAATCATTAGTGTATTGTTCTGTTCTGTAACACACACACTCAGTTGCAGAAACGCTCATTAAAGTTAATCCTCTATTAAATCTCTTGCTAGCTTTTACCACGTCAGCAAGACAAAAAGTGACAGCCATCGATTTATTAACATTAATGAGCGTTTCTGCAACCGAGTGCAGGACTACTTAAATAATTATAATACTAATTCGTTACTATAACTATGTGTACACATGACATCACACATCCACTAAAAACAACTTTTAACGGAAGTGCGATATATAAAGGACTACACCAGGCAAAAGTCGATTATAAATATAAGATACATTAATTGGACGCAGTTTAACAAAAAAGATCCAACCCACTATGGGGTCTATAGTGGGTTGGATCTTTTTTGCTAAACTGCGTCCAATTTACATATTGCA
Organism: Agonopterix heracliana; assembly: GCA_963693445.1. NCBI lineage: Eukaryota > Metazoa > Arthropoda > Insecta > Lepidoptera > Depressariidae > Agonopterix > Agonopterix heracliana. The sequence goes on from OY856307.1 coordinate 1,884,147, forward strand.
AAATGTACAGTCTAACAATTTGAAATGTAGGTCACCGTAGAACCCTGTCACAGCAAACTGATTGCAGTTATTTTTGACAGAAGCTTAAGGCCAGGTTATCCCAGTGCAAACGTCTCTTTCTTGCAAGCTAAGTTTGCAATTAGCCATCCCGCTCCAATTGAAAGCAGGATCGCAAAAAAACGTGTTTTTCATCAATATCTTTGCTCATGGGTGTTTCTAAGCTCTAAATTCTACGGAGTTCACTAGAAATATTTAATGTATTTAGTTACTAATATAAAAACATAACAAAAAGGGGTAACTTTGGGATTTTTTTCTATCTATTAAACTTAATCTTATCGTGTAATTGAGAACGGTCGCCTATCAGACAGATCCTTAAATAAGACATAATTGGTTTTCAGACTTGAAAACACAGTTTAAAACACTTTCGTTCGTGTTCAAAAAACGGCCTCGAAGGGATAACAGCGTCTTAATGACGTGGATTCAGGTGATCGTGATAAGGTTCTAAGGTGGCATGCAATTCAAAATTGACTGTCTGTACACAAGGAAAATAAAATCTAGACGGTGATTATATGAACATCAACCTAACACTCAGTTGCAGAAACGTTCATTTAAGTAAATCCTCCATTAAATCTCTTGCTAGCTTTTACTACGTCAACAATACAAAAAGAGACAACAAGAGATTTAATGGAGGATTACCTTTAATGAGCCTTTCTGCAACTGAGTGTTAGTCGAATACCATAATATATGCTGGCCTGTAGCACTAGATCTACGGAATTTATGACCGGTAACAGCGGTGATGGAAAACATCGTGAGAATGAAAATAATACTAATGGGCGAGCTCGGGGCGAACACAATAGATTCAGCAATGGTCGCAGTGTGATATACGAACCTTGCTTGCCATAGCCCACTTAACAATAAGTCTAATACGCAGATCAAGCGGTACCGATGCGCTCGCCATTCAACGCACTATGAGCACATGAATAGATATCTAAGCAAGTTCGCACAGACAAGCTTCATATTAGCGGGGCGCCGTCGCCGCGCCGGAATGGATCTCGCACCGCCGCTAGACCTGAATATACGCCAATTTTGTTCTCATAGCAATGATTAAAATTTTCGCATTTAAATCTAATATTGGTATGTAATTTGTGAAATACACTACACAATTGAATCGCTTACACTAAGACACGCGCGCGAGCTACTTGCTATCAGTGGCGACGGCGTTAGACAGGTCTGCGAGCGTGCTACGGTCACCGAGCGTTGTCTACCACGCGAACTAAGTACCGCTTGATCAATAGTACGTATAGCTTTTAGGTGTGATCGTCGCACGTATTACGGTTCTAGCTAGTTGAGCATGGTGTGTCGGTCGTAGATGTTGCGGCGCTGCTCACGCACCTGCCGCTTCCACTTGTCCTGCTGGTGGGTGACGCGGTTGAGCATGTTGCCGCGGGCGCCCATGGGCTGAGAGGGACCGCCGACTGTGCTTTCGTCCTGACAAACAAATATGATAAGAAATGTGAGGTTAACGTGAACATTCATTTACGCTCCTTTTAAGATTTTTAATCAGTGCTCAATTGCGATGCGTACATACAGGAAGGACGCATATAATCTAAAAACGCGCATCTCATATTCCTGTTATTAAGATAATAATAAATAAATAATAAACTACCTCTAACTTTTAGCTGCAAATAGAATGTTCTGAAGTGGGAATTATTTAGCTCAATAGCTTAATAGAGGTCCTGTTATCAATTTAAATAATAAACTGCATTCAATTTAGATTCTCCACTCGCTGCACAATACAATACAAGTTAAATATAATCGTGGTTCTATTATTTACGATGTAACACATTGACTGCAGTGCGCGGTGTCATGTGATACCTACGAATTGTGATACAACTATTAAACAATCTGTATACTGCTATGAGTCAACAAAACATCATAGTAAGGGGTGGTTTAGATTAGATAGACCATCAAAGATTTAACAATCTGCACACCCATACATTTGACTCTAGTAGGTTAGGTACTGCAGCAGTTATGTTTCTACCATACAGCAGTATTTTAAAAATTTTTCTCGATGTTGGCTCCATAGGGAAAGTTGTTCAGTTTGATTGTCTAAACCACAGCTAAAATCCGTCCATTTAAATACTACTGGTGTTTTACTAGACCCTGTAGTGTAGGTATATGGTTTTAGTACTGACCTCTTCATTGGTGTGTTCCTGGTAGGACGCCTTCGCTCGCTTGTTGATGAGAGGGTCGAGGCAGATCAGGAAGCCCATGTAGACCACCAGCAGCATTATAACCCAGATCACTATTATCACTACCACCTGCATGGACACAACTTTCATTATTATTTCACGAGAAAAACTATTTGCGTTACAATTTGTTCATATTCCTACCTTATAATATAATACAAAGGATGGTGAAATGATATCAGATACCTCTTTACTTTTATATAAGTCATATTTATAAATCACAGTCGTATCGAAGATCAATGTGCACCCATCAAATTATTGTATTTAAATTGTTGTTTTTATACACTAAATCACTGGTGTACATTTGTTCTGAAATTGCTCATAAAAACAGAACAGTATTTTAAAACTTGTCTCATTAGACATCTAGACTTACCGTCTAAGTAAGAGAATACTAAATGGCTTACCTTTATGATGGTGGTGTTCCTGTTTTCATACTTGCACTCGCAGCGTGGGCAGAACTCCTGCTCCCTTCCCTTGATCTCCTCACCCACGCGAGGAAGAATTACACCATCACAGTTACTGTCAACAAACATGTTAATAGAGGGCTTTGTTATTTAACACTCATACTTATACACTAACACTCAGTTGCAGATACGCTCATTAACGTTAATCCTTCATTAAATCTCTTGCTAGCTTTTACTACGTCAACAAGACAAAAAGTGACAGCAAGAGATTTAAAGGAGGATTAACATTAATGAGCGTTTCTGCAACTAAGTGTTAGTGTATAAGTATGCCATTTATGTCGTCAATTTATTTAAAAAACTACTAACAATTTTATGGCATCAATAAGGGTTCACGTTTGTTCAAGGCCTCTGTCACCCATATTGACAGTGCCAGGTTTGAACGATATTTAATGATCTAGGGCAAAGGAAAGCCATACAAACCAGTAAAGATTCAGTGCTCTGCATGACAGGGTCAGCCAACCAGCAGTTGAGCTTTCCGTCGTGATTATTAGCAGGTCCAATAAATCTAGATCTTAGATTTGCATTCCGGACACATTCCAGCATAAAGTGTATGAGGTCTTCCACCTTATTGCAGACTGTGCATTATGGGCAGGGTTCAAAACCAATCAGATCGAGAGAAACTTATTAACTGGAATATGGAAGGAATCACATTTCTTTTTATCTATTTTTCCATGCTCCTGTTATCTGTAGTGACAACGCCAGCGTCATAGGTTTAAACAATTTTTAAGTAATTTAGGGCAAGGGACAGCCCCAAAATCCGGTGTAGGCTGCTCTGCTTGATAGAGGGTCAACCAACCAACAGTTGAGCTGGCCACTGGTTACAGGTAACTGGTCCAATAGGAACCACATTGCAAGTTAGTTTATGATTGATTCTAACATACGAATAAGAGAATGTATAGAAGTATAAATGAAGCTCAAAAAGTGGCACCAAAAAAATTGTAACGCGTTCTAAATTTGTTCTTTAAAAATTGTAACTAGCCGCCAAAACTCATACAAAATGTCATTTTTCATTGGGTGCCAAAAATGATTTCGATTTTGTTTAGAGTTACTCTTCCATATTTATTCTTATTCGTAGATTCTAACCTACAAGGTAGGTCGCTAGCAGTGAATGTGTTAAATGGAGGCAGTATAACAATTCAATCTTCATAAGTACCGAATGAATCAAATAGTGAATGTTGGGTATGGAATAAAAGGAATGAAAGTCGAGTGAATGCAGTTGAAATACGCTCCTTATGAAGTATATGTGGCATTACTTGGGTTGATCGAATCAAGAACTGTGTGATAAGGGATTGGTGTAAGTTGAAGGATGATATAGTAACAAGGATTGAAAGGGGTATGCTTAGATGGTTCGGTCGCGTAGAGAGAATGAATGTAAGAAGACTAACGAATGAAATTTATCAAGCAAAGGTGAGCGGAAGTGTTGGGAGAGGCCGTCCGAGGAAAACATACCATGATCAAATCAATGATCTTTTTCGAAAAGCACAAGTGCGTAGCACCCTCAATCGACGGAAGTGCATGAAGAGATGTATGAATGTGAATGAGGCTAAAGAGGTGTGTCAGAGTCGTAGCGTGTGGCGGTCCGTGGTCTCTGCCTACCCCCATGGGACAATGGCGTGAGCTTATGTATGAATCAAATATGGCTTATCATCTTCATTTTGACATGTCACTCTGCAGGTCAGTTCTGTTACTGGGAGGTCACGTGTGAGTTGCCTTCTCTCGGGCCTGCTATGAGTTCCACCATTTTGTGGTGGCTCAAGAATTTAGTTATGTGCAACAACAATCTTTGAGATCACCCAAATAATGATTACCAAACAACATTGAGCACATTTGATATTTATACTGGAGATTGGCAAAATCATTACTACTATGACTATGATGATGGACCCATAATTTGAAGATTATAATTATAGTTTGTAAAATGTAACTTGATACCTTTGACAGAAGGATGGCGCTATACGTAAGAAGTAAGAGTGACAGAGACTTACTTTCAAAATGTATGGATGTCACAATCATTTAAGTACCAAAAAAAACTAAAAAAAAAAATGTTTGTAAAATTTTACAAACCATGGAAAGAGAAGGTACTAGAAGGATGCACGTGTCTTGTCATGTTCACTCAGGAAGAGATGCACATAGCAAATTTGCTCTAGTTAAAAAAGGAGATCGCTACTTATTACTGTCCTTATCGATGTAACAACTTCTATTTTCATACAAATTGTATAGAATGACTATCGCTATCTCATTCACGGTTACACTGATGTTACGTCTCCTAGCATAAGCGAAAAATTCTTCGCCTATGTTACAAACTGTAGAATAAAATTTGACATAATTTACAGAAATTTGTTATTATATTACCATTTATTAGGAGGTACATTGGCGATGTAGAGCTTGCGGTCCGACCCGGCAGTGTTGTTCAAAACGGCAGCGGGGCTCGGGCAGACGCACTTGCATCTCTTGTCCTCGTACGACTGACCCTGTGTTAATGTTATACCTTTTATACATCTGCACAGCTAGCATGCCGCAGTGATACAGTGCTATCACACCTTACTCTCTTTCTATTTGCGTGCGAACGAATGAGATAAAAGACGTGATACAGCCGTATCACGTGTTGCATGCTACCAGTGCCGATACCAGGATTCGAAAGGATAATTTTTCAACATGAGGGGCACTATTGGTCCTGGTACGGCCAGAAGCGACATTTCAGAATAAATTTTTTTCCTTATATTCGTTATTTTGTTCTAGTTATTTTCGTACTTAAACAACTAAAAAGTATTTTACCTATAACATAAAATCCTTAACACGTAGCGTAGTGGACAAATGCCCAATATGCCCATACGGGCGTAGTACGCTCTCCCTGAGCGAAGATCTTTGGGTGTAGGGGGCGTATACATTGATGACAATATTTAATTGATCCAAGGTGAAAACAGCTTATTAGTTACTTTGAAAAAACAGTTTTATAAAAAGGAAGATAAGATTCGAGTCGAAGTTTGCTGCGCAAACAACAATAGGATAAGTATTATTGAAAAGAAAAAAAGTAACATAGTAAATTGCTTTTGTACTTACAGATGCTAAAATCACGCATGTAGCTGCAAAAATCACGACTACATATTTGAAATACATTCTGATCGAATGTCTAGGTTATTTAATTACAATGGAAATCAACGTTCTTGGAATAATTTTATATAAATTCAACTCAATTCAACTCTATTTGTTATCAAAAGTCACACGCCGCCATTGTTGATTTTCCTTTTTTTTTTGACATCGCCCTGAGAGTTGCGATTAAAAAAAAACTTATTCAGTCGGCTGTCTATGGTATAAAAAAAAGATCTTAATCATCACATAATTCAAAAAAGGCAACTCTATTTACCTAGTAGTTCCTTAAGTATCCCTTAGATGGCGTTAAAAGTTAGGTAGGAAAGAAAACTTTGTAGTTAGACGAAATGTTTCAATAGATGGCAGCACCAGTAGAAAACGAGAAGTAGCATAATTTTTATCAGACTTCAGATAAAAAGGAGGTTGACTGTACAATGTTCATCAATATTTTCTATTCTATTCTATTCTATTTTTAAAAAAAATGGCTGCCATCTTGGGTATTTGATGATTTTGCCAATGTCTAGTTTATGTAGCAAAAGTGCTTGACGTTGTACGGTAATTTATGTATTTGGTGACTTCAAGGATTGTTTTTCGAAAAGAACACTATCTTGAGCCACCACTGGAGCCCCGTTGTAGACCTGAGAGGGGGCAACCAACGATCGACAGGCGACGCGACCGCCCAATAGCAGATCAACAACGTGACTCCCATCAATATTTTTATAATTTACGTACCTACCCCTTAGAAAAAGTATATGTCTAGAATGAGCCTCACACTTGTTCCGTATAAAACAAAAGGGGCTAACATTCTTAGGTTGGTGTCCGTGAGGAGCCATACAAAATATGTATGTGTGCGTGTATATGTATAGGGTTTTGGAACCAGTACTGGTTCCTATTTTTTTCGACGCTTTCGTAGCTTTGACTGTCTATCTTGATAATCTAAGACCTACCCTAATATGATGATCTCTACCTATCCTACCCTGTATGGTCACAGTGTAAAAGAAAGAGTTTGTAGTTACCTAACTACCCTAAACTATCAAGATGCTCGTTTGTGATTGTTAGGGCCTGTTTCACCACTTTTGGATAAGTTCTTGTTAGCTTATCAGACAGCTCATTTGACATATTTTGTATGAAGAATATGTCAAATTAGCCGTCGAATAAGCTAACAAGAACTTATTCGGAAGTGGTGAAACAGGCCCTTAATCTAACTAAAAATTACCTAGGTTCCTAACTACAAAAAAAGCATTTTTGCTCTAGATTGCGATTTTTGGAACTCGTACCTATGTTCAACTCAGCAGTAAATTGAAAGATACGCTTTTGCCGCATACAGATTTGACTTTCAAAAATCGCACTACCTTCTGGATTGTGATTTTTGAAAGTCAAATCAGCAGTATAAAGATGCATATCTCCAAAGTCAGTGATCTACATATTATAGGTACCTAGTAATTTTGTTTGACATTTTCAACTTCTGAGTTCGTTCAACGTACATATGCCTATTGTGCTGCCCCAAACCCAAATAGTATTTTTGTTATTTCTAAAAACAAGATTTCCAAAAAACAAGAATCAGATTGGATTTCACTGACTGACTTGGCTGACTGCCAACCTCCAGTAAGTACCTAATGGAGAGGAACCCGAAGAAGAAGAAGAAGATTGGATTTTGATCGCGAAAAAAACCATTCCAGATGCATGTTTCCGATACATGCTGTATGACACACATGACACAAATCACAAACTATTAGGCTGGCTTGCACCAAAAAATATTTAAGCCAGCCAAGACTGCAAATCCGCCATTGTTTACAATTTGAAACAAGCTTACCTACCTAAGTACGTAGTTTTCTAATTCAATTGCCTACGTACCTACCTACTTAGTTAAAGTTAAAGCAAAAATTTTTTAAGATATTCAGGGAATAAACCAAATAGAAGATAATTTTAGAATTAACTCTACCTAACTAGTTAGGTACCTATAGCAATAATTTGTATGCATTGTTTACATTAAATTAGCTAACATTTCAAACGCATCAGTATCCGTAATGGGTGCATATGTTCAGAAAATCTAAACCAAAAATTCGTAAGCACAAACACCAGAAAAATATACTGTGACAAAAAGAGCTAGGGCGCAAAATTGTTTGCAATTTTATTTAGCAACTAACAAAATATCATGCAAGAATGATCCCCTATTGTTAAATGAGTATTGTTATCCTATTTCCATTAGTTATATGTTTAATGGGAGGGAGTGAGAGGGTGCATAAAGTGGTTTTTGATAATAGAGGCGGGTTGATTTTATTCAAGAGCGGAATAATGAGATGTTTATTGTTGGTTTACGGATTATGAACTTTGCTTTAGCTTGATACTTTCTTTTTGAGACGAGGGTTTTTTTAATAAAATTGAATATTTAGACGAAAATTGCGCCGTGTTATTTTAATTTTAGGTAATACTTTATTGTATCTACTTTTTAATAAAATTGAATATTTAGACGAAAATTGCGCCGTGTTATTTTAATTTTAGGTAATACTTTATTGTATCTACACACGGAAATATAAATGAAAACAGCATAATTACAAAGGGCGAGCTTATCTCTAAAGAGATTTCTTCCAGCAAACCCGTCTACCGCGGTTAAATAAATATACCACTGACCACCACATTTCTTCCAGCGAGTGTTTTCTGGAGACGAACAAGGTTATGGTTTTATTATGGAGTAGGAGAGAAGGAGAGAGCTCGGTGCCGCGTTGCGGAGAGGTATGGACTCTCAATCATGAGGTCCGGGTTCGAATCTGCACGAACAGCATGCCATGTACCAATAAGTTTTTCTAACTTATGTACGTATTACCGACTGCTCCCAAACGATGAAGGAAAACATCGTGAGGAAACCTGCATACGCAGAAGAAGAAATTATGATGCATATGTGAAGTCTACCAATCCGCATTGGGCAAGCGTGGTGGACTAACGACCAAACACCCTCCTAGAGGGTAGGCTTGTGCCCTGCAGTGGGACGTATATAGGCTGATGATGATGATTATGGAGTATTTTTGCGAGTAGGTACGTAATTAATCCTTTGGTGGTCCTACTGCTCTGTCTAACTATTGTTTTCGCTGGTTCGCTACAAATAAACCTTTACGTATGTATATATACAGGGTGTAACAAAACACCCTATAGTGCTTTAGATCATTCTACTGAACAACTTTCTATAGAGCCAACGTCAAAATCGCGAAAAAGAAATATGCTGTCCAATCCTACCTACTGCAGTTTTGTATGGAAACATCAGATTTTATTGTTTTTATCGACGTTGGCTCCATAGAGAAAGTTGTTCAGTTCGATGGTCTGAAGCACTCCCTTAAGTATTACTTGGGTGTTTTATTACATCCTGTATGTATTTGTGTGTGATGTGTGAGGTATAGGTAGGTAGTCAGCCAGCAGGCAATTGGAGCCACAAAGTACTTTTTGGAGCTCGACCCAGTGGGGTCGACCGTACTGTGTAGGTAAGTAGGTACTACGCACAGATTATATAATACGTACTACGTAAGTAACTACCTAGGTATCTACCTGTTTTTTTTTATCACTGATATGTCTTCGGTCATATTGATCGAAGCTCTAAGAACAACAATAAATTGTTATCTGACATCAATCACGTATCTTCCCTCCAAAACCTGAACAAGATGGCGGACGTTTTACAAATGGCGTCCATTATTGCAACGCGCGCTTGTATTAAAACAATCGTGCGGTTAACTACCTCATTATTGTACGTAACGAGGCAATTTCACTTAATATAGGTAGACTGAGGAGGAGGGAGCCATCAGCGGGCCTAGCATGCCACCCCCGAGAAAACGACAAAAATCGAGACACGTGCCTCTTTGTTACTTAGAGTAGGCTGGCGAAGGCACATGATTGTTTTTCTGTGGCGTAGCCGAAAGCGAGCGCGCGTAACGAATGTTTCGTAACGTTCTCGTTTTGTCGCTTTGTTGTGCGTGGCATGATATTAGCCCTGCTGTACGTTACTTGTTTCTACACTTGAGATGTTTAGTTTAATCTTTGTTTGAAATAAACCTAACTACAGAGGCGTACTAAATAAAAACATAACTAAGTATAATACAAGATAGGTAACTACTATGAACATAATGATAGATAACATTAATAATAGTATCCTATCCTATAGAAGCGAAACGATTTTATAATACTCTGTGCTATGGTTAAACCAACATATAAGAAGTTTTCTAAATCCATGCCAAATTCTTGCCAAACACGAGATTGGTAGGTTTCTTGACATTTGTATTGCGTATTTTGACGTAGCGAACGTGTAGCGAAGTGGTGTGGTCGTCGAAACTCTCGCGTTTAGAGTTTCGACGACCCCCACTTCGCTTCCGCTAACTCGGCCGCCACTTGCTTTGCTCAATCTGCCGTCACCCCGCCTTGCCAAGTGTTCTGCCTATTTCCATTAGGTATCCAACCAGGCTCACCTTAGCATAATTTCACGTTTCACGATGGAATGACGTGTCTATGGATGGTGACCCCTAATCACCATAAATTTCTTTCGCTCATAAACACACTGCACCTCATCTCCGACTCGTCTCGTACTCTCGTACAAAGAAAAGGGGTGGTTCATTGAAAGCGGTTACAGAACTTGCGTAACCTTCATAAACTGTTCGGGAGAAAGAGTTTTTTCTCCCCTCCGGACGGAAAGCGTAAATTTTCGTCCCGCTGCGCTAAACGAAGTTGCCGCTTTCCAACTCCGTCGAGGAGAAAAATTGTTTACTAACCTCGGGCAGTAAATAAGAAAGCCTCAGATCACAATGGGATCAATTACATTAGATTTGAGACCTTTCTTACTTTTCTGCCCTCGGTGTGTAATCTACTTATAACCGTTTTAAGTCATTTTGTTAAAACTATATAGTTTTAACTCAGTAAGAACTAGGTAGTTTGAAAAAACGCATACTAACTAAAAACGTGTTTATATTTCAACATACCTAGATAGATATACGAAAAGTTAAAGGTAAAGTAACCTGCAAGAAACCAATTTGAAGTTTTGGCCGTGAACGAAACCATTAACGAATCGAATATGTGATTTTTTATTACAAGGAAATGGCAACACGGGCACCCATTTGGGCCACACGGTTTGTTACTTAAAGTATTCGGAGCCTTTAGCCTTGTCTACCTATCTGTAGGTATTTTCACTTAAGGGAGGATTCACACTGACGGCAAGCGTTTATAAGAATAAGAATAAGAATAAGAATATTTATTGTTCAAACTGTGTACAAAAGATGTTACATTAAGACAGAATCAACAGTTTGGTCCGCAGCACGGACGTACAATATTAGGGGCTTACATTGTAAACCAAAATAAAATATTAGAATGTCAACAACTAACTATGCTATGTAAATAATAACATTACCATAAAGTGTATTTAGACTAGGCACTAATAACATGTGGTTATTAATCATCAAAATAATCGTTTAACTTATAGTAGCACTTAGAAGTAAGCCATATTTTGAGTTTATTTGAAAATTGCGTGCCATTGCATGCTTTAATAGTGTTTGGTAATTTATTATAAATTTTTATAAACATATGGTAACAATTATTTCTGTACAGACTAGTATTGGGGCAGTGGTCAAAGACAATCCTTTCGGGGTCTCTTATAGCTCTTTTACAGACATTCCGATTTAATTTGAAAAACTGCTGGTGTTTCTTCACAAACTTACATACTTCCCAGATGTACATGCTAGGCAGCGTTAGTAGACCTAGTTTAGGAAACAAGGGTTTACAGGAGTCATATGGGCAAATACCACACAAAGCTCTTACACATTTTTTTTGTGTAATAAAGACTCTATTAATATATGAACCGTTCCCCCAAATAATCAAACCATACCTGAGAACAGAGGCCACAAAACCGTGATATGCAGTTAAAGCTACTTTTTGAGATACTACCTGTCTGAGTCTCCGCAGTACATAAACAAATCTATTTAGTTTGCTACAAACACTTTCTATATGGCTTATAAAGCTTAGGTTTCTGTCGAGCACTAGCCCTAGAAATGTTACATTATTAGCTTCTATTAAATCCTGTCCATTATGATTTATTTTTAGATCAATGAGCTTGCGTCCCTTTACAGTGAATTGTACATATTTTGATTTTGTAAGATTGACACGAAGATTATTAGTACTAAGCCAATTTATTACAGAGCAAACAGTATCGTTAATATCAGATTCGTAGGTATTTAAGGAATTTTCATCAGACGTTACAATAATCGATAAATCGTCGGCAAACAAGACACACTGCTTAGATGTTACATTAGGTAAGTCGTTGATATAAAACAGAAATAACAAAGGGCCTAGAACGCTCCCCTGTGGGACACCGTACTTATTAATTTTGTAGGATGAGCGATACGACTTTAAGACATTATCAGTATCTAATTTATTTATTTCTATACATTGTTCTCTATCTTGTAAATATGACTTAATCCAGCACAGTGCGGGTCCTCTTATTCCATATTTCTCCAGTTTATACAGTAATATATCGTGAGACACAAAGTCAAAAGCCTTTGTCATATCAAAGAAGAGAACGCTAACAAACTTTTTACAGTCGAGATTTTGAAGTACACTGTTTAGTAAGGTGAAACCAGCTAAGGTAGTGCATTTACCCTTCTGGAACCCATTTTGTTCGGCTTTTATGATACTATATTTTGTTGTGAATTCTATCAGTCTGTGTTGCATACACTTTTCGAATATCTTGGATAGAACAGGAATCAATGCAATGGGACGGTAATTATTGAGGTCATTTCTGTCTCCCTTCTTGAATAGTGGTTTAACAATTGATAATTTTAAATGTTTTGGAAAACGGCCTGTTTGCAGTGAAAAGTTTACAAGGTATGTTAAGATAGGGGCTATAATATCTTTGCATTGTTTTAATATTTTTGTTGAAATTTCGTCGTAACCATAAGCATTCGAATTATTAAGTGAGTTAATGATTTTAATTATTTCAGGTTCACTAAAGGGTTTCAAGAAAATAGAATTTATCATCGGCTCGATTGTATATGTTTGATTTGTCGTACTATAGCTAGTATTACTAGAAGTGATATCGGTTTTATTTGTAGAATCAACGTAGTAATTGTTAAAAGTTGTTGCGATGTCAACTGGATCTGATATTAACTCACCATTTAAGTTTATTACATCTATACTTTGAATGTTTACTACATGTTTCATCATTTATGACTCTCCATGAAGCTTTACAGACATTTTTACTATTAACTATAAAATGATTATAAGACTTCTTTTGTGCAATATGAGTACATTTTTTCAAAATTTTAGAGTAAGTTAAATATGTTTCCCTATTTTGTTGAGTCTTATTTGAATAAAAATTGAATCGTAGCGACCTTTTTATTTTGCAACAAACTCGCAGACCCTTAGTTATCCATTTTGGTTTCTTTTGAATGTTATTTACTCTTACTTTAACAATAGGAAAGCAGAGATTATACAGTAAGCAGAACGATTCATGGAAATAATTAAAAGCATTATCTATATCATTGGCCATGTAAACATCATGAAACGGATATGATTTTAAATAGTTCAGGAATTTCTTGACATTATCGATACTGAAGTCTCTTTTATAAACAAACCAGTTTTTAATTGCATGTAATTTATTTTTCACAGGAAATATAAGCAGTTGTCCGGTCTCATGATCAGAAAGTCCTAGAGGGATAATTTTCCCTGATGCTTTTGTAACATTACTAATTATTAAGTCTAGACAAGAAGATGCTCTTGTCGGATCATTTATGTGATGTGTTAAATTATGATTTCGACTTATGTCTTTGAGATAACCGTTAGCATGACTGCGTTCCATAGTATTAATGTTAAAGTCACCAGTGAGAATAATCTTTTTGTTTTTATATTTTTTGGCAAGGAAATCCAACACGGCTTCTAGTTTTAAGAGGAAAGAATTTGCAAACTTTTTATGTGAGTTGTATAAACATACAATGATTACATTAAATCCTGGAATAAGTACAGCACAACATTCAAAGATTGATGGTATAGAATAGTTACTAAGATCAAGTACTTGGTACATTAAACCTCTTTTTAAAAAAATACAAGAGCCCCCCCTTTTTGATTTTCTACAATAACTTGTCGCTAACTCATAGTTATGTATCTTTACATTACTTTCTTCACCCTTTTTTATGAAAGTTTCGGTAAAACAAATAATATCCGGTTGCAATCCTTGATCCGATAATTCTAAAATAGAAATTTCAATGAGTTCTTTTTTATTATTTATACTTTGAATGTTTTGGTGTAAAAGGACAACGTTGTTTATATTATCCTCGAAAAAAATTTATAGATGTATTATTTGTATTTGAAGGTGTTATATTTATAGAGATTGGATTTTTGACAATCGGTGGGAAATAATAAGGGATAGTACCCTTTTGCGATTTATTTACAATTGAAGTTTTAGGGTCGCTGTCAGATTTATCAATAATAGGACCCTTATAAGAGTTAGAGTGAATCGATTCAGAATGTGGTGATAAATTTCTAGATGAAACATTCGGCTCCTTGTCCTTGACAGAGTGTATGGGGATTTTATCGGAGTGGGATTTTCTGATGAACGGTAGGTATTTTGATTCATAATCCGCAGTATCAAATGCAAGATTGATGTGATAACACATATTTAGTAAGCGAGTAGACCGTCCAAATGAAGCTGAACGCAACTTACAATTAACAAATTGACACTTTGAGAAACTCTTACAGACTAATTTCAACTGACCATTCAGCATACTTTCATTAAGATGTGTATTTTTAGAGACGTTAAGCACTATAACATCATGATTTTCGAATTTTTTCAAAGTGGTATACAGTTCGGAGGTAATTTTTACAGGATTTTGGTCATTTTCACCTACACTTAGGATTAATTTGTCCTTATCACCTATTGGAAAGTTCAGACAACTTTTTAGTATTTCATCTGTTGTAGCAAATGGTTTTGTGACCGATGAGACGTTGTACTTTTCATATGCTGTGTTTTTTCTGGTGTCTATTAATTTTTCGGCTAGACCAACACATTGTCTTCCTCCAAATATCCAAATGTTTTTCAGATTTTCTGTGTGACATGATGAGTTCTTTGTTTTAGGTGCTGAATGATGAGGTGGATTCTTCTCTTTTTTTCCTGGTTGCCTCTCGGTTTCGATGTTTAGCTCGTTTACTTTCGATGTTGTTTCAGAGTTTAAGTCAGTCTGGTTACTTGCTGTTTGGAGAAGGTTTTTCGTGATTTCTGAATGAGGTGAGTCAATGATATTGGATTCGACGTCTGCGTCTGTAGAAAAATTAATTATGTTCTTGCTATTTTTGCAGCTTTCTTCGTATGTTAAAATTGTTTTTCCGGCTGGGGTGGCGTTCGATGCCAAAAAGTGATCCTCTTCACCATTTTCCTTCTTTAATAATTTATTTTCTTGAATAAGCTGGTCTATTTGGCTGTGCGCATTGTGGAGTTGAACATTTAGCGAGTCTATTATGTTTTTTAATTCAGTGCATTCATTACATGCTTCTAAATGTAGATTGGAAAGGCTTGTCGCAGATGTTGAAAGAAATGACAAAGGCTCATCACTGCCATTTAAGTCGCATAGAGAGCCATAAACTCGATTTTGTTCTTGTTTCCTCCGAATAGTTATATTTCTGTACTGTGAACAAGGACTGTTTTCGTCGTTATCAGAGGTTTCAGTGTCGTGTTTTGTTCTGGAGGAAGCAGCTGCATGTATAGATCTGCAACATTCAAGACACTTCCAAGACTTTTTATTGTCGGCTGTCATTAAAAAGAATCTTTTGTCGATAACGTTGGCACATTCTAAATCGAAGATCATATTGCATACCGAACATTCCAAATAATATCGGTCTGCAATAAAACTTGAACATTTTGTGCATTTTTTAACTGGCAGCGCCATCTTTTATCGTTGGAGACTTATTAGCAGGTTGAGTAATATTTGCAAAATCGATTTTCTATGTGTTATATCATATTTCTGCTAGATGTCGTTAACGGTAAAAAATTCTCCAAAATCCTCGATAGATGGCGTAAGGAGTCTTCTTTGAAGCGATGTTTTTTTCTAAAACTGTTTATTTGTACTTACGATTCGAATTACAGCGATTGTAAATTGTTTTTATTTATACTTCACTGTTCTAAATCCACCGGAGTTTTTCGTTATGATCAGTTGAATGGGTTTTTATTTTCGGTCTTCTAAAGAATTTTCACTGTTTATGTGGGACAGCGGGAAAAAGTTCGTTATTTTATTTGAAAATAAAGTCACTGCAGGGATATTTCTGTTCAAGTATTAGACTATAACACTTTTAAGCACAATGTTTCTTTAATATTCTGCACTTTTATACACTTCTGATAAGTACTTTAACTGATAACATAGACGAGAAACGATGTTGTAAGAATCGGCACTGGTAGCAGTTTGCCGTTTCCCTATTCGTTGTTTTCTCTTCAGTTCTTGCTTGATTCTAACACACTACAGTTATTTTTGTTAGAAGTTTATAACCACTAAAGACTTTTGATTGTTTTACACAATTTCAGTAAGAATTCAATTTATAAGAATTAAAAATATACGGAGACGATGTTGTTTACGCGACGGTAGCGCCACCTCCCTCGACGGTAGCGCCACCTCCAAGTATAGTACTCCGTAGTACTGTCTCGTATTCCACGGCCATCACGAAATGTTTTTTTAGGAAGTTTTCACCTACAATACTCAATATTTTATTGCGTTCCTCAAAGGTACTCATAAAAATAGATGGATTAAAACCCTGAAAGAAATAAACCGTGCGTCATTTAAAGAAATTAAAAAGGTACCTAGGAAAGAAAGCTGGATAGGACTTCGAGTAAGAATGTCCAGTTTTACATATTGCCAATAGGTCTATACGGTTGCGATGGTCCATGCTCCATCAAAGAAGCTACTCACTGCAGAAACTAGAGAGGCCATAGAAATGTGGTTTTACCGAAGAATGCTGCGAATTAATTGGGTTCAACGAGTTATCAATGTGGCAATTCGACGACGAGTCAGGAAGTCCTGGGAGCTTTTGCAAATAATTAAGGAGGAAAGTCGCCTACCTTTGGTATTCTTGAGGAATAAGCGATACCAGCTACTCCAGAGTATAATAATGGGAAAAAGAAGCGTCAGTAGGCCACGAATGTCGAGCCTCGCGAACCTGAAACAGTGGACAGACATCGCCAGTGTTGGTGAGACAAAGGTAGAGTATTTCGTATTAAGCATAGGGAACACAACTAGTATATAATACATATATATCATCATCATATCGTATGGCATTTTTTTGTCTTCCTGCTTGGATCCAGGGAGGTTTAAATATCGAGGTCAAGATGTTTTAGCCAGTCTTCCGCTGCCGGGGTTAACCTATGGAGTTCTTCAATACCACCGGGGAAACGGCGTAGGGTGCACTCATTTACCACCCGGTTTGGTCAGGTGCCCCGCAGTCACACATCCTTGTAGAGGTGGGAGTTGGTCCTTCCATGGTTAGTTCTGAACCGGTTCAGCTTAGCCCAGGTCTTCCGGTCCTTAACAAATCCAGCCGGTTTGACAGTCGGGTCTCGCACGAGGTTTGCATGCAGATGGTCAAAAAGGCTCCAATCTGACCGCCATGCACTATTAATATTGTACTGGGAGTGAATTCGGTCGTCGATCCGGATAGGTGATCTATACGGAAGACGGTAAGCGGGAATTGACTCTAGCGTTTTCCTTATAGGCATAGGGATTGCGTGATTCTGTTGGAAGCACTTTTAAGTAACCCTTAGTCATCTCGTATGACACCCACGGGAAGAAATGGGGTGGTCCATTCTAAGACAGAACCACACGGCATTAGTATACTAACATTATAAGGTACCTATACGTAAACATAAATAAATAAATATCTTGGACATTGTCACACAACATTTAAATTCTACCCTAGACAACGATATAGAATAATCATCATCATCATGCAGCCTATATACGTCCCACTGCAGGGCACAGGCATACCCTCTAGGAGGGCGTTCATTCGGGCGTTAGTCCACCAATGTGGATTGGTAGACTTCACATTCGTATCAGAATTTCTTCTTCTGCATATTATTAGACTGAAACTCTCTGGACACTGGTGAATACATTTAATGGACTTTTCCTCGATAATTATATAAAACATTGGAGCGGTTCAGAATTGCGTACGCGCGTTACACGGAGCCGAGGCGGAAGTGCGCCGGCTGTCAGATTGACAGCAGACCAAGGGGCAATCCATAGAGCACGTAGAGGGGGGTCTGCCAAAAACCACTTTTCCTCTAACAATATGCAGGTTTCCTCACGATATTTTCCTTCACCGTTTGAGAGCAGTCGGTAAAAGGTACGTAAATTAGTTAGAAAAACTCATTGGTATGTGGCATGTTGTCCGTGCGGATTCGAACCCGGACCTCATGATTGAGAGTCCATACCTCTCCGCAACGCGCCAACGAGCTTTCTATAGAATAATATACACGTACGACTCAGGACAAACGTTACATCTATGACTCAGGTACAAATTGGGATCACACACGATGACGCATTGACGGAGCGGCAGACTTCAGTCCGTCATTTGTGAAGCAAGGAGTTGTATGAAACCGCACGTAGACTAGACGGTGACGGATTGACGCACCGTGTGTGCTTCTACGTGCGGCTTCATACAACTCCTTGCTTCACAAATGACGGACTGACGTCTGCAGCTCCGTCAATGCGTCGTAGTGTGGCACAGCAAGCAGGTTCACTAAGGTACTGACTGAGTTGTCGGGCCGTCATCACCTGCAGTTTTGTTACAACTAAAAAAAAAACTAGTTCGATCCTAACCACCTCGAAAGCGAATACAGTCGTGTATTTATATGTATACGTACCTAAATTATACGCAGATGTAATTACCGTAAACAATATACCACCACCTTAACATCTCTCTTATTTATATTTTGAATTCTTTCATTCTCATTTCGGTGTGTGGAGGCGCGCGCGCGGGTTTCTTCGCGTTTTAAATTAAATAAATAATGCATACAATTTGGCGCAGTAAACTCGGGGTAGGTAGGTAGTTGGTACTCTTTGCGTTGAATTTCTCGCGCCGGCCCCGGTGGGAACAATAACCGTTGCCCGCGCCGGTAAAAAGACGCCTTTATTTCTTTTGACTGTTCTGATTTGAAGCAATGGTGTTGCGGGAAGAAAGTGAAGAAGTTGGCGACGTCTAGATGCATAGATCGTTATTTGATAGAATAAAGAAAATAAGAAAAAACACAGGACCAGAATTCTGCCATGCTTATAAAGGCCACAGAAGCGGCGTGCCGGGAATAAAGGCCTCCGCACATAGCAGCGATATTATCGATCGATTTTATCGAGCGATATTATTGAGAGCGATATCGCGACACCTTACACACTGCAGCGATTCCGCGATTCGCGTCACGCATGCGCCCCACCACTGAATGTAGTCGAAAGAGTTGCGATAATATCGCGGCAGTGTGTAGGATCGCACGCGTCCCCATACAAAATGTACTGAAAACAGTTATCGCAAAATCGCAGCTATATTATCGCTCGATAAAATCGCTGCAATGAGCGGAGGCCTTAATTGTATTTTTATTGCTGGTCATCATTTTGAGGGGTCAGTTGTGTCCTGCATGCATACAGTCTGTCTATAAAGTCTTGGCAAAAAATGAGGGCGCTGTCTCCAGGCAAGAACGTCAAAATCAAGAATAACCTGGCAACACCACCATACTAAAATGATTAGTTTCTCAAACATTCATGCCACGACTTTATATACAGACTATACTTTGTATTTGATTAGCAACTTAGGCAGTTTTAGGAAACAATTTTGCATGAGAACAGTATAATGAAAGAGTATTCGTTTTGCTACGGGTGGGGCCTACGGGCTACGATTTCCTAGTAACTCGTAGCACGTAGCGAGATTCGGACGAGTCGAGTTTTTACTGTCTTCGATATCAATTTATTTGTAGTCAATGCATTTGGGTAAACAGTTGCATTACTTTAAGGGGTGATTGTACCCATGATACTGAACAACTTTCCCTAATAAACCTGTAAGAAATGATTAATAAAAATTGCACTCTCCATACTCAATGCAATCAGTTGATCGAACGTTTGTACTTATGAAATATTTTGTGGGGCTGTTGTTCAGATTCATGAGCGCTAATTTCGGCAGGTGTACCATCAACTCATCAGTTGACTAGCATAGTCGTCACACTAGTCTTTGTTCTTAGGACTTTTCGACTACTGAAGTACAACATCCATACATATACTCACGCCATTATCCCATAGAGGTAGGCAGAGACTACAGCTTACCATACACTACGATCCTGACATACTTTTCTCGCCTCATCCACTTTCATAAATCTCTTCATACACTTTCGTCGGTTGATGGTACTGCGCACTTGTCCTTTTCGGAGAAGACCATTTATTAGGTCGTGGTAAGTTCTCCTTGGACTTGTCACCTCTCTCGACGGTTCCGCTCACATTGGATCGATAAATCTCCCTAGTGAGTCTACTCTTATTCAACCTCTGTACGTGACCGAACCACCTAAGCATACCTCTTTTAATCCTAGTTACAACATCATATTTCAACGTACACCGACCCCTTATTCTGTACCCCTGTTCCTGTACCTACGCTAGGTACCGGTAGTCAACTTGGCATCGCCGCCGTACAGCCCATGCCTTTATGTCAAAGACTTTCTCGTAGTCCACGAACGCCAAGCAAAGAATCAGGTTATACTCCGGTCTGTATGTCCAGCCGGAATTTATGTATGTGGTTCACAGTGCTGAAACCTTTTCGAAACCCGGCTTGTTCGGGAATCTCGAAGTCGTCAAACCTGAGCGCAAGACGGTTCGTGTTGACTCTCGAAAACAGCTTATAGACCCTTTACCACACTGTCCCTGATTCGGTCGGTCACTGTAACACCACACATACTTCGTGAAGAGCGCATTTCCACTGCATTCAATCGACTTTCATTCTTTTTGCTCCACACTGAAATACAATTTCAAAAGAAATCTAGTTTTAAAAGGAGCGCCATTTTAAGGCGCCGACGTCCTACCTAGAGGTGTGTTCACATCGGCGTGTACTAAAGCATTGTCATATTTCCGGACTGAAGCAGAGTTTGAATAGCGGCGGCCGGGCCCTGTGTGGCCACTTCCTTTGTATACTGTTTACCTCCGCATAAATAGTAAATAGCAGTTCCCTGCAAACAAGCTTATAGGGAAGTTTTATTGCCTGTACTGAACAGTTTGCGTTATAATTTTTTTTAAGATATCGCGGTTAACTTACTTTTAAGATTGAGTTTTCAGAAATGTGGATTTTATGATCTAATTAGCAAAAATTAGGATCAAACAAAAAATACGTCTTTTTTATTAAATAGTTTTTGATGTTGCTGTATTGCTGTATTGCTGTTGTGTATAATGCAATTAATTACTAAGATTGGGATATTGGTCATCATCATATTATCGTATGGCATTTTTGTCTTCCTGCTTGGATCCGAGGGGGGGTTAAATTTCGAGGTCGAGGTGTTTCAGCCAGTCTTCCGCTGCCGGGGTTAGCCTGTGGAGTTCTTCGATTCCACCGGGGAAACGGCGCAGAGTTCACTCGTTTACCACATGGGAGAGGGTCTGGTCAGGTGCCTCGCAGTCGCTCGTCGGAGACTCCCTCAAACCTCACTTGTGGATATTGTTATTGAGACAATTATCTCGAAATGGTTTTCGATTCAGCATTCAAAAAAACCTTTACATATTATCGAACTGAAATATTGTAAAACACTGAAACATTGGTCGATGGCTAGGCAGTTTCGAAGGTGACCATAGAAAGATTTAGTTTCGAACGTTTTCGCGGTTGACGAAAGACTATTTTCTGGTCTCCCAAATATCCCTGCTTCTAAACCCACGTACTGTAAACTAGCTGCTAATAAGCGGTCCAGCATCGGTTATTAATAAACAAGTGTGATTCAAATAATATTTATCTAGCAACAAAATTAATTCATATCGCGACCCGTACGACACATGATGCCCCTGAAGCCACCATTAGAATATTATACGTAGTTCACACATATCAGCCATGTCACTCACTATTGGCTCTGTTGAGGCGGACATTTTGTTTCACGTGCATTGCTTGGTGCGCCTCTTTTATAAACTCACGACCACAGTCCCTTACGGGGTGATCAGAAACATTGATATAACTTCCAACTGTATTGCAGTCGTAGCAAGGCTAACTTTAAGCACATTGAAGGTTTCAAGAAGTGGTGATAGGTGGCTAGCTGTTTGCCCACAAATATATGGCTATATGAAACCCTTATTCGCTTCGTACAACACCCACGGGAAGAAATCGGGTGGTCCATTCTAAGCCAGAACCACACGGCCTTATACTTGTTTTATGAATCCTACCAATATTATAAATGTGTAAGTTTGTGACGATGTTTGGACGTTTGTGACTCAATCACATATTAACTTAACTTTAGTTAAATGATTGGGATGAAATTTGGTGCACATATAGAAAATCTGGGTTAACAAGGGATTCATGCATATAGAAAGTAACATTAGGAAGGAAGTATATTCATTCATTCATGGGATATAATTTAAAAGGGGGAATCATAAACCGGACGAATATAAAAATACTTAGCGACTGATGATGATATACCTACTGTTTTAATAATTTGAGCAGCATGAATTTAAGATAGCGAAAAATTATCTAAACTAAAAAATCCAAAACCAAATCCAAAGCTTCTGAAAGTGGGTCGATCGACTAGAAATGCAGATTAAAAGTCAAGGTAGACAAAGGCTTGTTAGTTTTTAAACTTTTAAAAAGGATTATTTATTAGTGTATTACTGACCAAAAGCAGCTTTAACTAGTAGATATAAAGTTAAAATATGTAAAATAACCATTGACCTTTTCTTATAAAACAGTAACGTGACTGACCGACCGACAAACAGACAACGCACAGCCAAAACTGCTGAAGATAGAAACATGCAATTTGGAAATATACATATCCCAGGTAACTATATGGAAGGATTTTTCGATATTCTAATTTCATGCGGACGAAGTGGCGGGCAAAAGCTATTATTTTATGAATATAATACAACTAGATATACAATCAACTCTCAAACAATGGCAGAGCCACAAATTCTTACTAAGTACCTGACAGTAAACATACCAGATACGAATAAGGCCGAATTCAACCAAACTTAGATTTATAGAAGAGTAACTATCTATATAAGGACCAATTTTACTTTTGGTGTTTACCAACGATATCAATGTCGCTAGAGTCTACGTCTATGGTGTTTACACACCCCGTACTAAAAGAACGAATGTATAATTCACCTAAAGAAAGAGGTCGTTGTGTCCGTACTTATTGCAATGTGAGGTTACACCGTTTTAATTTGGTAGGTTTCTTTTTATTATATTTTTTTTAATTATGTGACATTGACATTTAATTTAGATTATGGTCGGTAAAACGCAAAATCAGTTTACTCTATAGTAACCGGCGACTTAATCTAAGAATAAAAATTACTGGCGTTTGGTCGAATCGGGCCTTAGTTTATTAATCAAATACAACGTATTAGAGCCACCGCAAAGCATGCATACATGATTTGTGTGGGTTATTCGGACAAAAATGTGCTAAGATTTTGTATGAGGCTTGGAGAGTATTTGTGTCCATGAAAACAATACAAGGCAATGAACATCGTACAAATGTTAGGCATCGTTACATCAACAGTGTCGGTGCTTTATATTCAAGCCACGTTCGCGAAGGGGTGGCCAGATGACAAAATGTCGTATAAAATACAACCAGTACGACTCTTTGCATGTTTCATATGCTAAATATATGTTTTGAGATATGTGTAGGTGTTCAAAACTTTTATGTGGTTGATATTGAGTACTTTATATTGGTTGTGTGGATTTTAGTTTGTGTGGTATTAATAATTCAGAAACTAGATGATACAATATGAATACTTATAAAGGCGATGACCCAAAATGGTTATAAGCAAATTAAATATCGAAACTAAGTCCAATCAAATTAAAGATTTACAGTTTTGGACGTAGCGTCCTATAGCTGGGCAATCAAAACCCATAGGCGAGTCGAGTTCGGGTTCGGATCCCGTTCGCCACCAGAATTTTATGAATCACTAGTGACCCGCCCCAGCTTCGCACGGGTGCAATGTACATATGAACCTTCCTCTTGAATCACTCTATCTATTAAAAAAAAACGCATCCGTTGCGTAGTTTTAAAGATCTAAGCAAACATAGGGACAGACAGACAGACTGCGGGAAGCGACTTTTTTTTATACCATGTAGTGATTAGGAGGATGGTAGAACCGTTAGCGCGCACTATACATCCGATGTTTGAATGAAGCACGAAGATGAGTTTCTACCTAGATCGTGTTCAAAAATGTCTTTGACTTTAACATGTTAGTATTATTGGATACACGATCTAACTTCCCTTGTATGCAGCGTGCTCAGGCGCTCTGCAAGGTATAGGGCATAGACTTAAACTCTAGCGATAGACTTGCCCTTCCATAGAAGCTACATGTTCCACTTGAATGAGGTGTACGCACCTGATTGATGTTCCCGAGTTCACTTCGTCACTATGGCAATGACAGACCGCAATGTGTCATTTTGTGTTGTTTTGTGTGACATGTTGTTTGTTTGAACGAGCTTGTCTATCGCTAGAGTAATATGTCTAGGTATAGGGCGATTCCAGTAGCGCGGGTGCAACATGTTCATAGCAAGTAAATCAAAAACCTTTTTTGTGAAATTACTCGTTGAAGGGCTTCATTTTAACTTGTTCTCTGTTGATTTGTTTATAAAGTTTAACCCTTAAACAGGCATAGTACGATTTATCGACCACATAAAAGTAACTGACAATGTACCTACTAAAAACTTACAATAAGGTTCATTATTGAATTTAAATATGGTGGCCAAGGCCTGTTTAAGGGTTAAAGTGTATAAAATGAGTAAATAGCCACGAGAAAGGTTTAAACGCAACGAAATCTGCCCTCCTCTCCAGATCACAGCATAAAAACACAAAAGTCTGTTAATTTTGAAACATTTATAATTCTATACCTTCATATTTGGAAAGAGGACAAATTAATCGACCTTTAGGTAATCAAACATTATAGAAAACGTAAATAAACAATGAATTATTCACTTTTCAAGCAATCGCGGGTGCAACATCAACCGATTCAGTTGTTTCAAAACCCTGTTTCCAAGAACGCTACATATTTACGACCCGGTCGGTTGTTGTAATGGTTACCACGCCGGACTGCCAAACCAGGGTCCTGGGTTCGAATCCCGGTTCGGTCATGGATGTTATATGTTCGTGCCGTTGTCGTATGGTTTCCATAATAAAAGCCTTTAGTGCTAGTTTGGGATCAATACAATGTAGTATGTGCCAGTGAGCGTTATTTATTTATTTATTTTATTTATCTAAGTTCCAAAATGGCGGGACGATCTGGATGCTTTCGATGACGCGTGGCCAGAGCATGCCCAGGACAGAGATGGTTGGAGGATTAAAGGGGAGGCCTTTGCCCAGCAGTGGGATGAAATAGGCTAGTAAAAAAAAAAAAAAAAAAGTTCCAAAACAGTAGTTTTATTATTAGGATTAGATAATTTTCTTTATACTTAGTGGTTTCAACAAAAGTAACAAAAATGTGATTTGAAAATTAATGACGACAGTCGTCTATAGCGGAATCACCTATTACTCTTAATTTAATTTATTAGTTCAATCAAAACATGTCCTCAGTGTCATGTAAAATCTTAGCAACATAATATAGTTACTATCATCAGTGAGATGTGCAAGTAATAAAAAGCGAAACTTCTTGGTCAATGTAGTAAAGACTCAGATATTCACGGCACTTTTGAATCAGCCATTTTAACACTAAGGCTATTAAAATTGAATAAACTTATCGCTTACCTACTCTTAGGGCCTGTTTCACTACTGGATAAGTTTTTCACAGAGATCGTTTGACATATTTCGTATAAAAGATAGGTCAGATAAGCTATCAAGAACGTATGCCGAAGTGATGAAATTGGCTCCGTTATACATTATAAATTGAAAAAGAAAACAAAACATAAAACCACGAAAGCAAACATTTTGACAAAACATCAAATCAATGCAATTCTTAAAAAATAATAACTCTAAATATCCCTCGTGTTAGGTACACTAAATAATTAATAACCACAACAGGCCAGCCATACAAAGTAACTCGCTCAAAACCCGCAAAATTAACAATGAAAATAATATAACATCTATTAATTCCCTTGCCAGTCTATTAACAAGGGCTCTGTTCGTATTAAAATGAGAAATGGTTCTAATCATCATTTCTACTCGGCTGCCATAACTTGATCTGCCGCATCTCCCTTCTGAACCAATTTATTTGTAACAAAAAGGGATGCTGTACCGATGATGAGGGGTCAGACTTTATTGGTCGTTCGTACCCTAACTTTGGACGTTCAATGTGTTAACTTTAACAAATTACAGTGGCAATGAGAGTAGAGAATAACTCGTAAGGTGGGAAGTAAGATGAATCGTTCTTTTTGCCCTTTTGTCAAAATGTTTAAGCTTGAGTGAATCTTTGGCGTAAATTAAAAATAATTTAGTTGGCGACTTGAGCGATGGTTGTTATGAAATGTGATTTGAAAGTTATTAATGTTGGTTGTATTGAAAAGGGTTTTGTACAAGGGTTTTTTATAAATACTAGCTTGTGGTTTTTACTTACTAATTTGAATTTCATAAGAAATCACACTGCAGAAAAGGATAATTTAAATTTCATTGGGAAGTATGATATATTACTCCTGTGTTGTGTAGGTATAATTATAGATATTATACTTACTCTTTGTATTTATTCTTTGATTAGGTATACTCATTCGTTAGTTAAGACGGGAAGTAGGTACCTTCGAGTTTGTGAGTATCAAAATAATGTGACATAAATGGCCGCGGCCTCTTTTGATTGCGTTGAATTAGAAGCCTGACTTTTTTACACATTCAAGGGACCGTAGACCCTAGAACTTTAATATTAGTTTCAACAAGGTTTCAACTTAATACCTTTACCCGTTCTTGAGGAAAGTTGGCAGATGGACACATGTGATAGACGGACGGACAACAAATAGAATAGATCCTACAAGGGTTTAAGGAAGACAGTTGCATTACTTTAATGTGTGATTGTACTCATGATACTGAACAACATACCCAAAGGTACAAGAGGGAAATAGACAAAGAAAAGTTTAGATTTTTCATATAAACGTTCGGTCAGCTGATTGCATTTAGTATGAAAAGTCCAAAATTGCAAGTTTCCTATAGGTTTCTTAGGAAAAGTTGTTCGGTATCATGGGTCCTACAGTCACTAAACTAATGCATCTCTATACCCCAAAACCCTGTATAAGGGTCCCATTTTTCGTTTTGAGGTACAGAACCCTAAATACAGCAACAGAATCACCCTTAAAACAGGGTTAATCTAAAAGAGATAAAAGCACAACAGGCATAAGTCTCAAAAAGAGCTGAAACTCGACCGCCGACGGAAATTCGCAAGTTACCATCCCAAAAGGGTTGCCATTATTAAAATTAAAATTAGATTAGGTTTTTCGGTTAAAGCCGTTGTTTTGCGAGGTAATTACGAGGGCTGCCGTGTGATTAACCGTGCAGACTAATTCGATAGCTGTTGTAATATTAACGAGAGACGGTGAAACTGTTTTTGGTACGTTTTTGATTGCAGTTTAGTTGCGATGATGATTGCTTTTGGGATGGGGTTGAGTGTCGCAAGGGGTGGTTTATGATTGTTCGCGATGTTTTATTTGTTTGTTTGATGTGGCACGAGGCTTTGCTCGCTTGGACTTTGTTTTTGTTATTTTTAACTGGAACAGGAAAATCAAATTTTTGGTCATAATCCAAATTGGAGCCGAGGTGGTCCAGTGGCGAGTAACTAATTGAACCTCCGATATAAAAACTTTATGAAATTGGCAATATTTTTCCAGCTTTTTACTCGAATTTGAAAAAATAAATTAATAAGGCTAATTGATACGAAATTTGATAAAAAGCGATTTTCTGGTTTCAATAAGTTCCATTATAATTATTCACTCAAGCATTCGAATATAGGTATATTTAAAACCAAATGTGGAATTATAAGTCAAGCCACATAATTTTTTTACCACCGAACTCAACCTCTGATTTTATACGTAAGCTACGGGAAAATAGGAACGCTTCTAATACACTGATTCCTTTTTTTACAACTATAACTAAATATTTCAAAGAAAGCGTCAAGTTTAGAAAAACAATTTATTTTTACTTGTCCCATTGATTTATACAATACATCACCATTTAAGAAATGCTAATTAAAGCTACATACATACACATAGATATGCTCACGACTATATTCCCCGAGCGGGTAGTCAGATATTAATTCTGAAACCTCAGAACATCCACGGTTCACTAGTAGTGCCGAAACTCACATTTGCTAGATTCATAAGTCAGGTTAGCGAGGAGCAAAGCGACGAGCATGTTAAATTTAGTATAGATTTTTAGTTTTATTTTACTCAAATTAAAACGTTCTGTGAGTGTAAGTGAAGTCGATATTATTACCTTTGTTGCTGTCATTATTTAAATATTTTAGAAGTTTACTGCTTGAATTCAACGATCTGCCGAACACCTGTGTATACCGACAGGGATTGGTTTGCTTCCAAAGTAAATTTTTTTCAGTTTGATGGGTAGACTCTTAGTTTAAAAGGATGCTAATGATATCAATTTCACCCTGTATAGTGGTAAAATAGTATTTTTTGGACGCGCATGGATATTCAGAGTAGGTACAATGCCGTTTTTAGAGGAGATTATTGCTATAAATAGAAGTCGTGTTAATTAGCACTCAATCTAAATTAGGTTGACATTTCATTATGCATCCAATCCTAAGAATCATCCCTTATTGACTTTCAAACCAAATGTTAGAAGGTGGATCATGATTTCACTCTGGTCGGTATATGTATATCTATACTATACATATGTAGTGCGAGATCCTCACACGTCCAAAAGGACCAAAAGGACCAAGTAGCGCGCGCGCGGGTAAAAGCTTGTCAATTTTTATTATTTCTAAAAATAGCCAACAAAAGGCATGGAGAGCTGGACAGGCTGGAATTACTAGTCAAAAAACAGTCTAACACATTAATCAAGCAGTACTGGTAATAGGTGATGGATTAGGAACAAGAGTTCAAATCAAGAACAAAAATTATTTATAAATATTTAAGATTTCCAGCATCCCATTGCGTCACTATCGCGTCGTTCCACTTAACATGAAAAGTAAGAATAATAGTATACCTACTAAATCCAGTTAAAAGCAAAACATTAATAAAACTATAAAGAAATAAATTAATCAATGATACGATAGAGTCTATATCGCCTCATCTCGTGGAGAAGCGTTTTTATTTCAGCTGTTTTTGAGAATTTACCGGTAGTGTCGGTATTGCTTGTTTAGAACCAAAAAGTAGGGTAGTGCTGTCTGTTTCGGCAAAAATAAACGAAAAATACACGCATAAAGAAGATAACACACTACGACCGTAACCGCGGCGTTCGACCATACCTACATTGTTATTTTAATGTTCTTAGTAAAAGTAGAATTTCTTAAATTAAATCAGATATGAAAGGTGTGCTTAAATACTTGAGTTACTGATCAATCTTGATTGATTTTCGATCTTAAGACGTATCGACGCCAAAAACACTTACAGTGTATAAAAATAGCTGGTTACATTTAAAAGAACAAAATGTTTTTTCAAATCCTTATGTGGGTACATTAATTCCTGTACTTCTAGTGAAAAAGGGTACAAGTAGGTACAACTAGATACAACTCAACTTATACTGTTTTTCACTAGAGGCATAGAATAGGGATGATGACTGATTCTGGAAATTCATACGAGATATCTTATAACGAATTACAAATAAATTTAATAACAATATGTTAAAACTTAATTACAATCGAATAGAAAACAAAAAAGTTATAAGCGATTGAAATACGTTTCTTATAGTCTGCTATATCTTCCATGCAAAACATATGTTTATAAGTATGATACTTCGTTATTATTTGTATTAGAATAGGTAGTTATTTGATTACGATTATTATCGTACGATACGATTTTATATCTGCCTCTCGCTCTAACCGTAAATTTTAAACACATATATTTCTTTTTTTAAAGATATGAATAAATGAATTTTCACTTAAGTGTTTAAGGGGCCATAGGTCCTGACGAATATTTTCTATGAGAAACGCGATTGCCGAGCGCTCCGAAAAGTGTGTGCGTGAGCCGTATTTTCGATTAAAAACAACTAACCAAAGTACTTTTTCTAGATTTTATTTATGATTGCACTAGTTAAACTAATGGTGAATATGTGAGTATAAATATCAACAATCGGAAACTATTTTAAGTTCTTCTAAACCGAGAAACATGTTTAAAAATGCATGAAAATACGTCATCTTTGTGACGATTTTCTATCGAGTGAAGTAATTCCAATCGTGTATTCAGTTGATGATTGCACTAGATGAAATATCCAAAAATACTGAGGTATGACTTTAGTTTCGGTAAATGGTATAAATCTAGTCGTAAAATGAAAAATAAAAGATGCCTCCGAGGTATTTCCACCTACTATTACGTCTTAAGATATCACCTGTTTTGAAAAAAGAATTAAAAAAAATGCGTCATATGCCTTTGGTTACAAATGATACAATGACAATATCTACCATACCGTGGACACTTCAGAATCGCAGGTAAACGCCGCGTTTAATGATATAATGTGTGAATAACCTTACAGTATCTAGGCGAGTGCACCGAGCGATGGAATCTGCGAATATTTAGGACGAGAGTGCATTTACCACGGATGTTGTCACTCCTCATGCGCTCAGAATGAATGCGCCAGCGCCATTCATAGTTAGGTACTCTATTAGTAAAGATTAACCTCTTTACTACAAACACACTCCTGAAGTCATGACCGTATTTCAGAAGAACAAAAAGATAGAAACAGTAGCTAGGTTCTAGCGTAGCGATTTTTCTCAGCAGTTGAAAATGTCAAAATAACTATGGAGATCTACTGTTGAGTTGACTTTCAAAAATCATACTACAGGAGAGCGATTTTTGAAAGTCAAATCAGCAGTAAAAAGATGCGTATCTCAGTAGTAATTTAGACATTTTCAACAGCTGAGCCGGAATCGAATCCGCATGGACGACATGCCTTGTACCAATTCGTTTTTTTAACTTATGTACGAAATACCGACTGCTCTCAAATGGAGAAGGAAAACATTGTGAGGAAACCTGCATAAGCTGAAGAAGTAGTCTGATGAGTATTGTGAATTTACTACGCCCATACATCTCTCTGAGAGTAGGCATGACCCCTGTATCGTACCTACTTTTATAATCGATTTATTATGTTCCAGAATAATATTTACACCATTACACCTACAGCTACATACTCAATCTGACAATATGGCACTACCTTATCAACTACACGCAGTGTAAGCTCATAATCCTTGTACTGCGTTGCCGACCAGAGTTCACGCGGCGCGAGAGCGGGACGCAGGTTACGGCAAATCCAACTGTTTAGCCAGTCTTTGACGGGAGCTGTAGCTTGGGGGATTATAGTTCACTTACATTTTTACAGGACTGCGCCATGTAATGTTTTTATACAGGGTGTAGGTATCAAAACACCCTAGGAGTTGCTTCAGGAGTGCGATTTTTGAATCTCATTCGATGAATTCAGCAATTGAAAATGTCAACATTTCTATTATGGAGATATGCATCTTTCTACTGCCGATTTGACTCTCAAAAATCATGCTTCAGGAGTGCGATTTTTGAAAGTCAAATCAGCAGTAGAAAGATGCATATTTTCATAGTAATTTTGACATTTTCAACTGCTGAGCTCACCGAATGAGATTAAAAAATAGCTCTCCAGAACATCAAACTGAACAACTTTCACTATGGACCCAACTGCGAAATAGCGAAAAAAAAAATCAGCTTTCCCATACAAAACTACTGTACCTTCCTACCGACTTGACTAAAATGTGTGGGACAGCAGATTTTTTTTTCGCTATTTTAAGTTGGCTCCATTGTGAAAGTTGTTCAGTTTGATGGTCTAAAGCAACTCCTTAAGTATTACTAGGGTGTTTTGTTTGCACCCTGTGCACTTCATCATCCTCCTGTAAATCTTGTTGTATAGTTGTATAGTATTTCATACAGAAGAATTACAGCAGTGACTGTTAAACTCGGTGATTCAGTAAACACTTTCCAAATTTTCAGGTGTGGTTCAGACCATCAAGTTGAACAACTATGGGCGCAAAACTGAAATCGCAAAAACAAATCTGCTGTTAATAAAGACACCTAAAGTGCGTGCTTACTCTACAAAAATGTATGAAACAGCGGACTTTTTTCACATCACCAGTATGAATAATTATTACTCTCACAACGTGACAATAAAGTACAATCTAGCTCGCAACTGCCCACATGCCTATAATTTTAATTAACAACAAATACGAAATTCTACGACCAACTGCGATCTCCTACCCGCCTGCCAAGCGTGGCGGTTATGGCAAATCCCTCCGTTTTTGGGTAGGCCCATGTCCAGCAGTGGACGTTTATCGGCTGATATGATTGACGAAATTCTACAAATGGTCCTACTTTGAAAGCAGTCGTGACCGATTTTTATGAATAAGACGGATATTGTTCTGTGATTGATTCTGGGCTGTTGTTTGAATTTTAAATGCGGGTTAAAAAATAGGTTAGAATTTTCCTGAGAGCTTAATTCGTTCGATTGCTATAGCTCGATCACGAGTTTTTCTGTGCCCTGATGTAGGCGGTCTTAAAGGAGGGAACAATTTTCTGTCTCAATTAAGTGGGATCACACACGAACATCCGTCAGTGCGTCATCGTGTGTGAGACAGCTCTTAAGAAAAATTTTTGGACTACTGAAGTACCTACTCGCAATAAGCTAGATACAAGTTATAAAATTGAATTACCGCAGTGGCCTACGAAACGATCTAAGCTCCGAGTCCCCTCACTTACTTCATGGTTATCACAATATAGAGAGTATAGGAGGTCTACTCCTTAGGCCTTGCAACAAAGAGGTGCAACCGCAACGGCCTGTATAACTATTTAAATTATCGGTATAATTCGCCGTTATGTGAACCAATCAAAACAGTATGTCGCTGCAATTTTGATTGCAATTGAAATTTTTCCAAAAAGTCACAACAGCTGTTTTCGGTTTATAAAAGTGACTTCAAAACGTTTTTGTGTCACACTGTTTGAATAGTTTGCTAACGACTATATTTCAAGGTTCCTTGCTCTGAAAAAGTATCATCTAGTTTTCAGTCAATTGTATTATCATCGTATTCTAATATCAATATTTATTTTGTAAGATAACTTCCCGTCAAGTTTGACCTTTAAGAAACTCGTGCTCCCCTCTTGTACTTTTTATACTTTGTAGCCCGAGCCCGACCGAGTCCCCTCACTCCATAGTGTAATCGCCATCCTATGGTCTCTATAAAATCACATTAGGACCCACTGCATACGCCCCGGGCGCCTAGGGCTGACATTGATGCTTCCATACTGGATCTGGTAAAGTGGCGTACCATGTTTTTAGCGTTCCGTGCCCAAACCAGGATGTCAACTGGAACCATAGACATATTACTCTAGCGATAGACAAGCTCGTTCAAACAAACAACATGTCACAAAAAACAACACAAAATGACACATTGCGGTCTGTCATTGCCATAGTGACGAAGTGAACTCGGGAACATGAATCAGGTGCGTACACCTCATTCAAGTGGAACATGTTTCTTCTATGGAAAGGCAAGTCTATCGCTAGAGTTTAAGTCTATGACTGGAACCTATTCATATTTGGGTGTCAAGTTGACACATCAACGGCCTATTCATACTACCTGCAACAGCTACACTGTCCGTCCGTCTGGCTGTCTTATCTATAAAGGGCATAATACGTGTTATTATGGCGAATATACTAAAAAACAAAGGTCCCGTGTACTATAAGAAACGTTTTTTCAAGTTTTTTGTTATTGCTCCATCGTAAAATCGGCATTCAAGATAAAACAATTTTTTGTGGTAATATTGTATGGTGTTTCTGAACCATCCGTGCGCCAGTCTGACGCGCACTTGGCCAGTTTTTACTACTCATGTCATAGCGAGTCACGTGTTCTTACAACAACTCCGATGTCACATCCAGTCGCCCTAAATCATCATAATCCTCCTTCTGCTCGCATTTTTGTAGATTAAAAATGTAATTAATTTTTCATTGCGTACTCTATTGGCTTGTACAAATGTTGTTTTATTTTTGTGCCGCAAACAAGCCTCGGGCACTCTCTGCGCATTATCAGTGCAGGCACTGACTTTTCATGGACATAGATTTTAACATTTAGAAGAGAGCGAAGATGAACTAAACTGTTAAGTACTTATACATATTATAATGGGGTCTAGTAGGTATGTTACGGTCAATGAGGAGATTTAATTTTAAAACATTGTTCTGTTGCACTGGCGGTTTTTTCAAGGGATAACCAGACAGTCAAACTGAACAACTATGGGACCAACATCGATCGATTGATCATCAATCAAGAAAAAACCTTTACTGGGTCCTTCTTAATTATGCTTAACAACTTTCTCTATGGCATCAACATCGAAATCGCGAAACACAAAAAAACTGTTCCACATACCAAACTGCAAACTTACTCGAGCCAAATGTATGGAAAAGCGAATTGTTTTTTCTCGATTTCGATGTTGGCCCCATTGATAAAGTTGTTCATTTTGATGGTCTGAGCATCCCCTTAAAAACTGTCAGCATATTAAGAAGTACGCTATATAAAATATTAATAAAAAACAATACTTTTAATGGATTAACATTACCTACAGTTTATTTCACTTTCTCACCTCAAAATCAAAACCGTTCAACGCGTTCAACCGATCATTGTCCACAATAATTTTCTATGAAGATACAGTGCGACATAAAAGAGTAGAAAACGGTGACAGCACGAACTAAATATTTTAGTACAAATTGTAGGTCGGTCTTGCCAGCTTATGCGTGATTTTGACGTTCTTGCGTGGAGGCAGCGCCCTCATTTATTTTCTACTCTTTTATGTCGCACTGTAGCCTACGACGTGAAAATGAAATTATGACGAACAATGCGCAAAACACGAGAGCGAAGCCACGGCCTAAAACTAGTGTCGACATGTTGATGCGTGCGAGGGAAATGGGCCGTGACGGAGTTGCCAGCTCAAAGCCCCGCCAAATTATACCCTACACAAGCATGTAAATTTTGTGTTAATGAAGCTTCAGTCTTTTCTCGCCATTTTCACTGCACGACATACGCTCGCGTTCGTTGTTGGAAGTTACGATACATTATTTATTTGTTTACTAGCTTTACCCTGCGACTTTGTCTGGTGTATCAAACTTCCTACGTAATCATTGAAAGCTAAACTAGGGGGAGAATCCGGAATCAATTAGTAGGTACACTTCATGTACCTTCTGCAAGCTTTATTTTTGCGGTTCACAAGTTTGTTTATAATAGAAATTATAAAAATTACCCTACGAAGTTATACAGGATCCTTCTTAATATGCTGTCACTTTTTTAAGGGGATGATCAGACCATCAACCTGAACAATTTCTCTATGGGACCAAAATCGAAATCACGATATAAAAATCAGTTCGAGTAGGTTTGCAGTTTTGTATGGTAGAGTAGATTTACTTCATCATTCCCGTGCCCATTTCCCATTATCTGGGGTTGGCGCAATATGTCATCCTCTTCCATTCACATAGATTTACGTACTCGACCCAATAAAATCAGCTTTCCCATACACAGCTGATTTTATTCGCGATTTGGATTTTGTATGTTCGTCCCATACAGAAAATTGTATTTTGTAATTGTATATAAGTTGTGTTGTATAGTTTGATGGTCTTATCACCTTTAGAAACTGTCAGTTAGTATATTAATTAGGACCCTATATTCCAACGACAAGTACGTAGCTCTCAAATGAGATGTTGAGACCAATTTGAAAACAAACAATCTAGTACTTAACAAAAATGCACTGCGTCACAAATTCAGATTTTTTTTACAAATTGGAACTCATTGTAAAAAAAGTAACTTTACCCTGAGAGCATAACGGCATAACGCACGCAACTTCACCCATCACCCATCACCCGTCACCCGGGTGCACCGGCGTAATCAGATCAACATACAAGTGGAAATTGAATTAGGGAGGACTTGACCCATTGGTTACTCTCTCACAATCCCCTGCAACCTTTAATCCACTCTAAATCCACCATCAAAAAGATGCAATTTCTTTGAAAGTAAAAATCGTTAAGTGCAATCTGAAATGGATGTTAAATCGTAGGTGGAAAGTAGGGTTTGGATTGGTATGGATAAAGTGTGCGTAACAGAGGGGTGACCAGCAAGATCAATGCTTATTTGTATCTAATAGCAAAAAAACCAACAGATGCAGGCATTTCACGGGTATAATAATGTACTTAGTCGGATTTAGATGGGCTCGAGCTTTGATGTCGCCGCACTTGCAAACTTTTGATTGGCAGGTAGTTTTAACTTTTTTTCGTTATAGGCTTAGGTTTTTGTGTATAATGAGGTGTGACATAATGCTATTTTGTTTTATTCGGCGGTGAGAGGGTGTTACAGATTTGGGTTTGATGATAGTTTCATTGGATTTGCTGGATTGTTTTATGGGATAGATGTCGTTGACTGTTAGCCTCTTTTTTGAAGTATATATCCTATTTAGAGTGTGGCTTGATTATTTATAAACTAGCTGGGAATGACATATTTCTTTAGTTTTGTAGCTTACGTACCCTTTTCCAAAATCATGACCTAATCCTTGCAGTGCTGGTCAGAATATTTGCTACAATTACTAACTATAATTTGTTTCAAAAATTAAGTCATGGTGACGGTGTGTTTTGTTTTGGCGTGCAATAAAGTATAATAGAATTGAATTGATGTCACCATAAAACTTGTTACACACTATCAAATCGACGTCCTAAGAGACACTATCTCTGTAATTATTCATTTAGGTTATTTCAAGCATATTTTATACAAAAGTTGACTTTATTGCAAGGATATTATTCTAACAATACTTTCAAAATGGTAAAGTTGTAGCAGTTTAACAATACTTTTTTTCGTTTTGAATGGCCTGAAAACTTTTAAGTACTTACTTTAACCCTTAAGCTGAAGCTCATTGAATTCCATTGATTAGATACCAAAACAAAAATTTCTGGAGTAAAACCATAGAGAAATTACACGCATGGGTGAAACCGTTTTTACTTTTTGTATGGAGAAAGCTAACTTCACAGCCCTCTCAATGATAAAACCTGTTAAGTTAATGAATTAAATAAAACAAACAAAACAGCTTTTCAATCTCCCTTCATCCCTACAAACATGCATGCATAATGAGATAACGAGATATAATATACAACATAATCGATTATAATGCCCCCGAATCTATTCTATTATTCCTAATACAAAAAATTTTTTGCTATTCAACAATTTATCTATGGTTTTTATTAGTAGGGTATTAGGGCTTAAAGTAGAACGCCCTATACACTTGTAATAGTTGATTTAATTCACATAGTTATAGCTTGAAAACTTTTTCATTCAGTTGGTGGAATTATACAATCATCACCATGTTATTGAAGCCATACGGTTGATTTACGATTTTTCTCGTGAATGGTGACTGCAAAATGATGTGGTTGGTTCAACTATGGTTTGTTGGAACGTATTGTCGATCAATGGGGTGTGTATTTGTAATGAATATTGTGAAAAGTGATCTAGAGTTCGGCTTTAAGGGTCGGCACTACCCTAATCGGGCAAAACAGGGTTCGGCGTTCCGACTTTTGAGGATAGTAAATAGCTATATTTAGAAACAAAATTAAGACCATCGCTTCTCTAAAAGATGAAGTACAAGATGAACAAAAAAAATTTCAGTAAAATTGTGTAGTTACATCAGAAAGTAATCGAGAATTTCATGAAAAACTCTAGAATAGCACTGCCGCGTTCCGAGTCCTGTGATTTAGTGAAACGAAATAAAACAACAAAATATATTTATAATCAATGGCAAAACATCAAAGAACACTTTAAACAAATCAGTTTTTCGATATGACTTCTAGTTTTTTTGCAATTTGTTACCAAAAATCACATATTTTTTTGGATGTTTTCTTCATACAAATTACTATGGGCCGTCAATCGTTCGAAATCATTGCGAATAGTCCGGTGACCGGCAAAACCCAACCCTGTCTTAGAAGATTAATGAACAATTCCATTTTTAGCTAAAGTAGGCAAAGTAACTTATAAAAAACCGGGCAAGTGGGTGTCGGGCCACATGCAGTGTAGGGTTCCGTAGTTGCCCGTCACGATATGTGGACTTAGAAGTGCATTTTATAAATTGGTCGACTATTACTCGTAAATTTTTGTCCCCTTTATTATATTAGAATAACTGTAAGTTTATTACTATTGTTACTAGCAAACTAAGGATTGATAATCTGAATTCATCATCATCATCGTCAGATATGTTTTAAATAAGAATGGAATAAGAGTGAATTCTGTACCGTAGTAGGTGACTCAAACGATTGACTTCGAAAGTCATTTGCACGACAGAATTTTGCGCGAAAAGACATTGCGCGATACAAGAAAACACAAAGGAATTTCACAAAAGTTACTGTCTGGTCACTGTTTGGTAGTTTTTGGTTATTTTGGTAATTTATGGTAGTTTTTGAGTCTTTCGGTAGTTTTTGGTAAATTTTCGTACAAAAATATCCAAAAAGTTATTTTGGTAGATTTTCGTACTTTTTGGTAGTTTATGGTTAATTTGGTACTTTTTGGTTTATCTCATTTCATTTCATTTATTTACCTTAAATTGTAGGTAGGTACATAAGTTACAGATGGTAAGTACAGAGTACCTATTAGTCACACTACAACATAATTTATAAACATTAAGAAAAAAATAGATTTAAACAATAGGTGCCGGACAATAACTTAATTATTTATTTTTTATTTTTATTTATTTCCTTTTTGGAGAACTTACAGCTAAACAACAATTGGATTTCAAAAGACAAATTGATAGTCAGATGCTGACAACAAGTTCCCACATATAAAAATAGAAAGAAAAAAAAGAAGACATATAATAAGCAATGTTAAAACATCTCTAGGGTATAACAACATTATTATGGGCCATCAAAAAAGCTACATGCTAGAATATTTTTAACTCTATTGGTGCTTGTACAAAACAAATCAATATCGAAGTCCATGCAAATGTCGTTGACTACCACCTTTCAGTACTACAATTAAATTAGTTAAATGTTATAAAGTCAGTTCAATGTGATTAGTTAAAAATTATAATAACCTTATTGAGGTACAAATAATCGATCTGCAACCTGCAACACATTTTTTTCTACTCAGATTGATGCCTGTTTGTTTACTTATACTGAAGAAACTAATTAAAATCATAGGGACACTGTTCGATTAATAATTCTTTTACCTTCTTCAGAAATTTCTTGTCGGCTTTAATGTCATCTGGTATTTTACTATACACAAGAACAGTATTCGACTTTATTTTGTAGTCCTTTGCATCGATGCTAGTCGGTAATTTGGTACCAGTAGCTCATTTTTGCGAGTTACATTTAATCTCTTGCTACGGAATACTACGGGGTATCGTCTCACGATTTTGCACGGATCGAGGATATATACAACAAAGCTGTCACAGTGAGTAATTTAAAGTCGGTAAACAAGGATCGGCATGACACCCTTACTGACTGAATTCCGCTTACGATTCGAATGCACCTCTTTTGCAAAACAAATATTTTATTTATGTCAACAGATCCACCCCGTAGCCAAGCCGTCAAGAACTCTTTTGTTTTTATGGTAGTTTTTGGTAATTTTCATTTTTCTATCAAATATTACCAAAAAGTATAAAAATCTACAAAAATAACCAAAAACTACGAAAATCTACCAAAATAACCAGAAACAACGAAAAACTACCAAACTAACAAAAAACTACCAAAAAACCAGAAACAACAAAAAATATTTACTAAACTCTACCAAAAACTACCAAAACCTACCAAAAGAACCAAAAATTACCAAAAGAACCTAAAGAACTATTGACATTGTACTAAATTTTTTTTATCTTTAAAATTACTTCTTGTTAATATTGCTGTGCCCTTTTAGGATTCATAAACCCACTTTAGCTACTAAGTAACACCTATATTATGTTCTTGTGTAGCACAATGTCCTTCAGCGTGACTAAAATTACTGCTGAAATCTACCAAAATCTACCAGTCCTGTTTCAAATTCTACTTAAATTCTACCAAATAATATTTATGTCGTTACAGATGGTCAAAATTTTATATGAAACACGTTTTTGTACAAAATATTATAAATTTTATCTAAACGCTCATCATTACACATGTTATTTTCGCATTTTTGTATAATTTTTATTGGTTTTTATCACTTTGTAACATGGATGCTTTAATTTTCAAATATATATTAAATTAGGTCGTCCCTATGCAAGTTTAAATTTAGTACAGTTTTCTGTGTCTCATAAGCAGAATCCGAAATTTTGGTAGCACTTTTAATAATGTCAAACGGATTGCACGTTTATCGACTTCCGATTGTGTCGATATACGGGAAATTTTTTATCACTGCGGTTAACTCCAGCATGTATTCTACTCATCAAACTGAACAACTTTCACTATGGAGCTAACTTCAAAAGAGCGAAAAAAAAATCTGCTGTCCTATACAAAACTGCAGTACCTACATATTCGACTCAAATGTATGGTACAGCTGATTTATTTTCGCTATTTTGAAGTTCGATACCATGCTGAAGTTATCCGCAGTGATATAAAATATACTTACCCGTATATCGACATTATTGGAAGTCGATAAACATGCAATGCCTTTGACATATTAAAAGTGCTAGGTACCAAAATTCCAACTCTGCTCAGAAGCCCTCTTTTGTAAAAAAAAACAACATTAGGCGATATGATTAATATTTGCTGTACTAGAAGTGAGTTCGGTGGCGCGTTGCGGAGAGGACTCTCAATCAAGAGGTCCGAGTTCGAATCCGCACGGACAACATGCCACGTACCAATGAGTTTTTCTAACTTATGTACGTATTACCGACTGCTCTCAAATGGTGAACGAAAACATCGTGAGGAAACCTGCATATGCAGACGAAGAAATTCTGATGTATATTATGTGAAGTCTACCAATCCGCATCGGGCACGCGTGGTGGACTAACGCCCAAACACCCTCCTAGAAGGTAGGCCTGTGCCCTGCAGTGGGACGTATATAGGCTGATGATTATGATGATGATGTACTAGAAGTTCCGGAAAACTTGCAAACCCTGCAATCGTTTTCTCAGCCATTCGTATTGCCAGCTTAGATTTTATTAGACGGAATCCTTGCATTTTTAAATACATAAAATTTACGAATACCCAATTTCAACTAAAATCTACTAAACAATTTTGCCCTAAATCTACCAATAAAGAAGAAATCTACTAAAAGTGGTCACACTGATGTCCTTTTGCGCAAATGTTTTTGAAGGCAATCGTTCCAGTTACTGCAAAATTTACTTTTATTCCGTGCTTAAAATATTATATCTGACGATGATTATGATGATAAAAGATTACAAACCCTTCGTTTGCTAATACCTAAACTTATAATAATTTCTTTATTTTGTAAAAAGTTTTAATTTGTTCTGTTATAATAATTTTAAGTTTTTTTTAGCCTGAGTAATACTGTGATCTAATTAGTTGGAACCCATCCTATCATACCACCAGGGGTGATCTTTGATCAGTCACATTATAGGTCCATTACGCACGGTACTGTACTGTTGCTGTAAATGTCAATTTCGACCTACGGCTCTCAAATCCAGATGCTGCAGGAGTATTGCCACGCACAACCAAACATTCAACATTAATTTAATGTGGTAAAATCTGCCTTTCGGGTAGTAGGTACCCTAAATTCGGTCGGACCTACGAACCTGCCAGGATAGGATCGGCCGACCAGACTTTTTAGGCCTTACTAATTGGCCTCTAGACCAACAGACTAGTTACGTCCTTTAACTCAACGATTTAAAATGTTGTGTCACCAGGTAGGGTTCTCTTTTTTCTTCACACCAGTAAACGTGCCAGCCAAGCTGCGCCGCGCGCTGCAGCCGACCAAGTTTTTTGCAAGAAATTTATTACCAAAAGCTATCAAATTGATTTGTTCATTAATCTTATAAGATAGGGTTGAGTGTTGTCGGCCACCGGTCTTTTTCTTTTGACAGATATGTCAAACGGGCCGTAGGTAGTGCCGACCCTTAACATAATATATTCGTATGTTCAAATCAATCTGTTGCCAAAGAATAAAGAAAAAGTTCAGCCATATGGTCCTTCTAAACGAATGCACATTATGTTAAGGAGTTGTTCAAATTATCGAACTAAACTACTTTCTCTATGAGACCAATAACGAAATCGCGTAAAAAATTGCTGTTCGAAATAGAATCATTACCTTTAAATTTACTTACTCTACCTATCAAACTGAACAACTTTGACTATGGGAACAAACCCTGTCAGAGCAAAAAATAATCATCTGTTCCATACTAAACTGCGATACCTACAGGACTCAAATGTATGAGACAACAGCACTTGACAGCAGATTTTTTTGATCTGACAGTTTTGCTCGAATAGTAAAAGTAGTTCACTTTTATGGTTTCACATACTCTACCCAGTATGTGATACTTTTCCTGTGTGAAGAATTTAAATAGTTTCTTACAAAAAGACCTAGCCGACCGTCCATCTGTAGCCAGTTGTTACGTCATATCAGTGTTTGTAGTAACTTTTCTGACTATCCAAAGGGGAGATGGTCGTGAGTTTACTAAGTTAATTATTATAAAAACGAACAAAAGCGTCAAAAATCATATTTCAAAATTGAAGAGACAAAAACACTTATAGAGAGGTGAACATTCTTAATCAATGCAAAGCCATCAAAAGTGTCACTATTATAATGTAATACAAGAATGAATGAGTATTGAAATAGCGGCTCTATGGCGACCCTACGGTAAGACCCCTAACATTAAGCGCCTGGGCGGATTGTTGTACATGTTACACACTAATTTTATTGTTATTTCAATCACATTTGTTACTCTGTTAACCAGTGTAGCTAGTACAAAAGGTCCACATCATAAAAAATTTGTGTCATAATATAATATAACAGGGGTGGCCAAGACGTCGACCGTGGTCGACCAGTCGCCCGCGTCGAATTTTAGGGTAGCCCGGGAAGAGATTGATAAAGTAAAAAGAAAATGAATCAATATTTAAATATCTTAGCGCTATACTTATTATTAATTTCAATTCCGACAATGAGCGTTTTCTTTTCTTTTTTAAATTAAGTTTCTAAAAATCTCGACAGATGGCATGTTTATCGCCCATAGAGCCGTACGCGAGATCCTGTCAAAATCTTGTCAAGACTGTGCCTGCCTTTTTATTGGAATGCCAAGGGATAGAGCCCATACAGCCATGTCAGGCGTAAAACTTTCGAATTTTCGATTAAAATGATTAGTAAACAATGAAATATTATGTCATTAAAAG
The DNA here is from genome assembly GCA_963693445.1 of Agonopterix heracliana. Classification (NCBI taxonomy): domain Eukaryota; kingdom Metazoa; phylum Arthropoda; class Insecta; order Lepidoptera; family Depressariidae; genus Agonopterix; species Agonopterix heracliana. Next base: position 1,927,535 of record OY856307.1, read on the forward strand.
ATGTGTTGGCATCTTCTTGATCATCTTTTCACTCTTTATTATTTTAAAGAAACACTTTTTGAAATGTTCACGTTTCTTCGCACAGACCGTAGCGCCATCTATCGATCCCCTAGAAAACAAAAAGAAAAACGCTCATTCCAAAGTTTCTGCAAACAATTGGATAGTTATAATTTGAAATGTTTAATAATTTTGAAACTGTGTAAGATGTCAAAGCCATAGAGTAACTTAGTCAAAGCTTCATGTTTTTCCCTTTACGAAAGCATTGACAGGCATTAAAATCGGGCGATAAAATTCACACAATTTTCATAGATTAATAATTGATGCTCTTTTTGTGGTCGAGGAGAAAATATTCAAACTCTGATTCTTACGACAAACTTTTTGAAAATGCATATTTTTGGAAACTATACCTATGACAAGTTTTCATATTGACATTTTCATTTTGAAAGTTATGTATTTAACATTTAATCTACATCATCAGATCATCAAACAGAATATTATGTTTATCGAATCTTCATATACCTATACTTACCTATAACACTTAAACCCGGTTTCCATTATGCAACCACCGGCATTACATCGACCGGTTTGTTTGATATAAAATTGAAACCTAACACGGTTACGCAGCAATGTACTTCAAATTGCATCGATCTGCCGCAATAAAAGGCGGGGGACGTAAAGAGCGCATTAAAAACTATCTAAAACTCTTACACTTAGTTGGGGAAACGCTCATTAGAGTTAATCCTCAATTAAATCTCTTGCTAGCTTTTACTACGTCAACAAAAAGTGACAGCAAGAGATTTAACGGAGGATTAATTTAATGAGCGTTTCTGCAACGGAGTGTTATTCATTTTCTCCTCAGACTCTTCTGTTACCCTTCTGTATTTGTATAATGTGTCACAGTAGTGGTGCCCTACGGTTGGAATTGGGGCACATTTTTAGCGAATCATTGTTTGATGATATTTGTTGCGCGTTGATTATTGATTGTTTCTCTTCTTTGTTTGTTTTATTTGATCGACACATGTTTAGTTGTTTTCACATGTTTTATATCAATGTTAGTTCCCTGTGGTTTTGTACTTTGTATATATTTTTTTGTTTAAACGATGTGTGTTGTAGAGTTTTTGGCCACATCTTCTCCTTCCGACGCAGTGGTAGAGTCAAAAAATGATGTTATAAAGTATATTGTGATATTATTTTAAGGGGCTTAACCTTCCGGTTTTGGGTAACTTTGTAACCATTTTATTCAGTAACTATGGCACTTTTTGAGCTGAAAAATAAAATGAACCATTTACACGATATGAAAAGTGATGTGGTTTTTCTATAGAACCGAAGAAAAGGAACTCTAAAGTCACCCCTTTTTTTTTCAGTTTTAACCATTTTACTCTTACATTTTTATTCGGAAGAAAATGAAAATTTACAATATTGTTCACAATACAATTTAGAATGATGTGGTATTCTTACTTTTTAAAAATGAATAAAAAATAATCACATTTTCATAGGAAACAGCTAAATTCTGACCGGAGCCACGCGCTCGTTCGCATCGATTAGTATGGAGAGTCGTGGTCCAGGGCAGATACGCCTTAAATAAACAATTTAGATTTTGAGTTTAAGCACGAGTTTATTATCGTTTTTGCGTTGAATTTGTATGTTTCTGTATGATTATTTGAATAAATATATTTTTATTAGTAAACAGACATTCACAATATCAATATTATACCAAAACTGCATACGGGATCGAATCCGAAATAAATACATCCGTTGCCTAAGGAATTAAACATAAACCATATCAGCAATGTGACAACTCTTGTTTCAAAAAGTTCATACTGAACAATAGCAGGAGCAAGGCTCGTGCCATCGTCGGAGCCCTCACTGGGCACTACGCCACAGGCACGATGATGCACAAAACTAAACCCACCCTAGATCTCAGCTGCCGAGCATGCGGTGAGGATGAAGAAACCTTGGAACATATTCTTTGTGATTGTGATGTCTTGGCGACATAACGCCTCCTCGGAGATGGATACCCAAAACCGGGAGATCTTAGGTTTCTTCCCCTCAATGGTATTGCCTCCTTCATTAACCATGTATTTGAAGGGTGCATGAAGAAAGCAAAAATATTGGGGCTAACACAAAAGATCCCAACTGGGTCGAAGTGTTGCTGGCTTGCCAGCCTCCACAACTAGATAAGATAAGAAGGAACCTATCATTGCTTTTACAGCTAATAATATTTCACGCCAGATATCCCAAACAATGTAATTGAGCCATCCGTCCTTACCCTCTTTCATTTGTCGGCCAACAAACAAAAAAACAATTTGCCAACTCACGGGCCCTGTCAACAATTTTATATAGTTGTTCAAGTTGCCGCGAAATGGAGTCATAAAGCGATATAATGGACGTCGAGACTTTAACGATGCGCCGGCAGAGCCTTAATCTCGTAAATAAAAAATAAAGAAGAAATCAGTTGGAGGGGGTGGGGTGGAGCAAATTGGACAATATATTTAGGCTTATAAGTTTATAAGTCTTATAATAACTGTTTAGAGTTAAAAGTTTGAGATGATGACTAATTAAGGCTACTATTCGATTTGATGATAAAATAATCAATTGCGTTTCGATTCCACTTGTTGATGATACCTTGCTAGTTAGCCTGCGCTTTTATTTACGATAAAATTGTCCTGCTGCTTGAGACTTTGCAAACATATATTTGGTACTAGCCAACCGCCCGGGTGGGATCTATAATATAAATTAATATAATATGCTTATGTACACCGTAACATTAAATAATATTATAAATAAAGCGACTTAAAACTAAACTAATCTAGGATGTGGTGCAGGTTCGGTCCTTGTGGGAGGGTACCCAGAACGCTGGCCGCATTTCCTCGCTGAATGGCTATGCTGATCCGTTGAGCGAGGAAAGTGCCAGCCCTTGGGTCCCCTGTCGAGTCTATCAGGCGCTTTGATAGCTCTTTAAAAAGCGCCAGCGCATTAGGTCCCCACGGCCCGAGAGTTTCGACACCAAAACCCATAAAGTGGTATTGGGTGCCGATATCTCTGTACCAGTTAGCCTTTCGTTGTTCAGCCGCCTCCGCCGCCGCGCCAGCCCTTCGACTTGTGCCCTGTAAGTGAGACGGGGCCAGTGTGTCCACGCAGGTTGCGTCCCACACTAGCGCCCGACCCATCTTCCAGGGGACGAGAGACATCCCGTCTGGTCTCTTGCCATCGCTCCGTATGATGCCTTTCGGCTCAAGAATGGCAGGTACGTTGACTGAGGCAAGAGACCGACGTATGATGTCATTAAGGGTGGCATGGCGGGGGAGTCTGCCGGCACTGTTATGACACGAAAGTCCGTGGTGACCCAAGCGATCGACAGCCGCACCACAAGGACATTGGTGGCGGATGCAAATTTCAGCGCCGACTCGAAGCCCGATTGCCACGCGCAAGGTGTTGGAGTCCAGGTAGGTTCCTGTGTTGACTGAGGGATAGGCGTGTAGCCAATACCCGGACTCCTTTGTGGCCGATGCTAGGAGTCTGGCGCGGTCGTGGCCTTCTGTGCTGTTGACGAGCGTTTCAAGGGTAATTTTACTAGTAATGTCGTCCCAGTTCCTTTGTATTTTTGGATCGGAAGGGAAATTTGGGACAGCAGCAACCCAGGCTTGTTTTGCTTCATCCAAACACGCGACCTCATAGTTTGAGGATAAACCTAGGATATTTCCTATGAGGTCTGACGTGCTGTGGATGGAGGAGAGAAAGGCTGGCAGTGCGATGCTGCTGATGATGCGCATCCCTATGCCGCCGTATCTAATGGGAAGGGATGCCTGCGTCCAAGATAAATTACTAAACTGAATGTTGACGATTTTTTCCACTTGAATTTTGCATGCAACGAACGAACCTGCACCACATCCTAGATTAGTTTAGTTTTAAGTCGCTTTATTTATAATATTATTTAATGTTACGGTGTACATAAGAATCTGTCGAATAAATTAATTTCACATATAATATGCACCTTCGTGAAGAAATGATCTAAATTACAGTGAAAACCGTATCAAAATCCGTTGCGTGGTTTAGAAGAACTAAGCGGAGAAACATAAATGATGAGGACAGACGCGGATAGCGATTTAAATATTTCTCTCCTCCGGACGGAAAGCGTCAATTCTCGTCCCGCTGCGCTGCGTCATCTGTATTTCCGCGTGTACAATAAAGTGTTAAAATCTAGCTTCTAATTCTTCGTATTTTGTGTGGTTTTTGTGGGCCGCGGTTTCTGCCGCTGAACCGGCCACCCTCGAATTTATCTTTACCTATTAGTTTAAATACATTTATTAGTATAGTCATATTAAATAATATGTCGATTTTGTATTGATATAATAAGGATATTTACAGAATAGCACAGTCTTTTAGAATCGCTTGGGAGCGGACGTGTTTTTGTTAATTAGCTATCTTTACTAAGCAAGTCATTCTTAGCAAAATGCTAAAAGTAACCCATGGTCTATCTTCAACGGTTTCAGAGAAAACAATATTTAAAGTTGCTCATTTAGTAATGGTCGCGAAACGAAGAAAATATCTTTTCTCTTTTTCGGTTGAGAACTTAACATGATTTTGTTATTTGAGTGATAACGCATAAAATATCGAGTTTTTTAAGCTATACCTCAAGTGCCAAAGCTTCACAGATACGAAGAAAACGTAAAATAAGTGATTTTTCGTTTTTATTTTTTTAAATTAAAATCGTACATTTTTGGCATTCAATTCTTATTGCATGTGACATAGGACCTTTTGATTTATTTAGGAATAAAAAATGATTTGCCTACGTGAAGGTGCATTAGAGATATTTGCTACATACGAACCACCATGCAATTGGTAATATGAAATTTCAAAAACAAATATCTCTGATGCACCTTCACGCAGGCAGATAATTTTTTGTTCCTAAATAAATCAAAAGGTCCTATGTCACATGCAATAAGAATTGAATGCCAAAAATGTACGATTTTAATTTAAAAAAATAAAAACGAAAAATCACTTATTTTACGTTTTCTTCGTATCTGTGAAGCTTTGGCACTTGAGGTATAGCTTAAAAAACTCGTTATTTTATGCGTTATCACTCAAATAACAAAATCATGTTAAGTTCTCAACCGAAAAAGAGAAAAGATATTTTCTTCGTTTCGCGACCATTACTAAATGAGCAACTTTAAATATTGTTTTCTCTGAAACCGTTGAAGATAGACCATGGGTTACTTTTAGCATATTGCTAAGAATGACTTGCTTAGTAAAGATAGCTAATTAACAAAAACACGTCCGCTCCCAAGCGATTCTAAAAGACTGTGAATAGCTCTGTCTTTTTAGCTCCGATCATTTACTTTAAATACACTCTCATTATTAAAATCTTATCGAATTTTTGTCCGAAACAGAAATTAAGTAGATATGCATGCTGTTGTGTGGAACTTGGGTGGAACTAATAATAATAAACTTAGTCGTACTTGGTATGTTTACTGTCGTTAGTTGATAAAATAGGTCTTTAGGAGTTCTTTTGGCTCTGCCATTTTTGGAGTACCTACCTACTTATTGCTTATCTAGTTCTTTTATTTATATGAGATATAAATGGCTCCGATACATCTGATTTGTACGCCTAAACATTTGGTATGCCTAGCTCTCTACATCACTTTATCAGCAAAACTACCTGACTATGTAATTATGATGCTGTTTTGCTTTATTTACATTTAAAACTACTGAAGAAACGTACGATTTTTTTATGTTTAAGGGGATACGTCCTGGTATTACCATGAAATAACGATTTTATTCATCAATTATAACACTTATTGAGTTAAAAATAAACTGATCCATCTACAGGATATGAGAAGTGATGTGGTTTTTCTAGAAATACCATTTAATGAAGAAAAGGGAATCTTAAGTCACCATTTTTTTCCCAGTTGTAACCATTTTACTCTTACATTGTTAATCGGAAGAAAATGAAAATTTGCAATATTGTTCACAACAAAATTTAGAATTATGTGGTGTTCTTTTTTTTTCGAAATTAATAAAAAATTATTAATTTTTTCAAAGAAAACAGCTTAATTCTGACCGGAGCCACGCGCTCGTTCGCATCGATTAGTATGGAGACTCGTGGTCCCAGGATGATACGCCTTAAGTCGGTTAGTAGGAGCTCTAACCAGAGCTTGTACCTCTAACAAATCCTCGAGACCCACTGGATTCTTGTCATGAATTATTCTCGTCTTTTTTCCTCTACAAAGACATAATTAAACCCCACGGATAACGATTTGGTTAAACCGTCCTTTTATTCGCTATTCCCTTTAGACTCGAATCAACTTGCATTTTAAATGCGCAAGAGTACGACGCGGGGTTTCCGCGATCATTCACTCTCGAATTAGCTTAATTTCTGTTAAATAATAACACACGCTTTTTTCACTTTGTAATTTTATTGTTTTACTAATGAAATCACCGTAGCTGACGGTTAAGTTTGTGATTTAAGGCTTGAAGCATGGAAATTTTTTGCCTTAGGTCATTCTACAAATTACAGTAAGGTTAATGTCTCCAATTATATATAATTTTCATTGGAAATGTTTAGTTTCACTGATAGGCTTCTAGTTTCTATCGTGAATGGGCCACTTTATGACAAAGCGTCACGGAAAAAACACTAAATTAATAAGTAAAGTTGACCGATTAATTTACTGACACATAGGAAAGTCCAAGGGATATATTCAACTAACAAAAAATTAAAACTACCGCTGTAGTTTTCACAAGGAGAATTAATTTTGAATCCGTAGATTCAAGATCTGAACCAAAAATTCTAACCAAAGACATTCTAACATGGATCATAATATTTCTATAAACGTAAACTCAATAAACCCTGAAATAATATAAAAATTCCAGGAAAAATATTGAAATTCCAGTTAAACTAGCAACAAAGTAAACCCCTCTATCGGGTACACGATTCTCGGATTCGAAACATTCCGAGTGTTATAATAGAAAAACTAAACATAATTTTAATAATACAAACAGTGTTAAATTGAAATTAAACTTTTGTATTATTTTAAGATGTACGCAGATATATTTTTATAGTAAAAATATAAATACCTAAGGTGAAATATAATCACATTAATCACTCACATAACCGATTTTTTTAACTATCGTCATAGTGAGCTCAAAATTATGTTATAGTAATTAAAATAAACTGTTTCGCACGTAAAATATCAGTCAATCTGCAGAAAAACGTAACAACAATATTAATAAATACAGTAAAAGCAATGTACAAATCAACTAGAAAAATTCACATTCTCATAAACACTTAAAACACCCCCAAAAATTACAACAATAAAGAAAGACTGGATAAGTGCTCCTGCTTCTAAAACAGTGCCAATACTTGTTGATATCTGGTCTTCGTTGCTTTTCTTTACAGCAGGATACGCCGTGAGAGATCAAGTGGGAACGGTTACGTTGAGTAGGGTAAAAGCCCCGAATCGAGTCGCGTGGCCTACACGTGCGTCAGAGTTTGTACCCCATCAGGCAAAGTTTACATCACAATTAATGTCAAGTTACTAATTGTTGATGGCGGTTTGAAGCTTTATTGGGATTGAGACGGTGACGGTTCTTATTTTGACTGTTTATCTTATAGAGAATTTAGTTGGATTTCAAGGAGAAAATTCCGTGAAACCAATTGCCTGTGTTTTGATTCTTGTACGTGAAATAACAGGGAAATTAAATGTTGGTGGAACATTTTATTCGTTTGTTTTTATTTTTATTTTATGTGTAAATTGCTCAAAATTTAAAACTTTTAATTAAAATAATTTCACATAGATAGCTTTCTGACGAAATTTATTTGATTCTTCCTTCTTGACGCGTCGATTGTGTTCCGTTGTGAAAAAAAAGATGGGGCCAAAAACTCTACAAACACACATCTTTTAAACAAAACAAAACATACAAAGTATCGAGTACGGCCCGATAGCAGCCTGTAGTGAACCTGCCTGCTGTGCCGAGGGTTGCGGGTTCGTATCCCGTAAGGGAAAAATATTTGTATGATGAATAATATATGAATGTTTGTACCCGAGTCATGGATGTTTGTATCTATATATGCACCTATTCTATATCGTTATCTAGTCATCATAATACAAGTCCAGGGGTGCGATTTTTGAATGTCATCGGTGAGCTTGAACGGTTTTTAAATCTCATACAAAAGCGTTCTCATGCATCTTTCTACTGCTTATTTGACTTTAAAAAATCGCACTCCTAAATTATGATTTTTGGAACCCAAATCAGCAGTAGAAAGATGCAGATCTCCTTAGAAATTTTGATATTTTCAACTGCTGAATTCATCGAATGAGATTCAAAAATCGCACTCCAGGCTAGTTTTTGGTACTTTAAATGTGACTAGATAATTTGTGTGACAATGACCAAGACAAAAAAAAATTGGCACTAATATGCGATTTCGACGTTGTTGGTCCCATAAATATTAAGTTTATGGTTGGCCCCATGGAGAAAGTTGTTGAAGTGGTTCAGTGTGATAGTCTCCTCTTAAAAAAAAAAAGCATATTATGTTGGAACCTGTATGGATATAAAAATCCTTGACTCGGGTACGAATATACTCATCATACAAATATTTGACCTTTACGTGATTCGATCCCGCGACCCTCGGATCAGCAGGCAGGTTCACTACCAACTGTGTTGCTGGGCCGTCTATAGGGAATATAGGGTCTTAAGTATATATATTTGTATGTGAAATAATGTCGTTCTCTGAACTCATGTCCAACATTAATACCCTATCAAAAAGGGTTAAAGGACATTGAAAACCCATAGCATTGTCAGAGAGAGATGCAAAACCAATCTATTTGAGATGCGGCACGTGCGCGAGAGAGCACGCGTCATATCTCCTGAGACACACTGACATTTCACGTTTTATTTTACGCGGTAAAAGTAATACACTATTTTTAGTGGACCGGCCGGTGCGGCGGCGGGGTGGTTAGAAATAAGTCTCTTTTAAATATACGAATAAAATAAAAGTAAGTATTTTCCAAAAATATAAAATTAATTTTTAGCGCTTTCACACACGATGATGCATTGACGGAGCGGCAGACGTCAGTCCGTCATTCATGAAGCAAGGAGTTGTATGAAACCGCACGTAGAAGCACACACGGTGCGTCAATCCATCACCGTGAGTGCTTCTACGTGCGGTTTCATACTCTTTGTTTTCCTATTCGACATCCTAGACACATTTTCGTAATTCGCGACCCACAATTTTCTCATTACAGCGGTGATACAGTTATTAAGTTTAAGTGCCTATGTAGGAACATACACAGAAATGTTAAAATAAAGAATTTGTACCTATGTATACATACGTAGTTACATACATTGAGTATACCGAAGGATTCAGGCTGGATTGACGTGTCAGTAAGCTCTGCTACAACACAACCACATTTGACATGTAAATAAATAGATTTCGTATTTAAGAAAGTACAAAACAAATATTTTTCGTAGTTTTCAAATAATCTAGACCAATCTTGTTGGTCAATCAAATGATTTTCAAATACAAGTTTAGTGTTGATTTAGTACCTACTTTTGAAGGTTTGGTATCTCATATCTGGTAAGGCAAAAAATTATATAGACTATGAAGCGAGGTGGGGCGGCAAACACTTAGATATTGTGGTATGTTAGTTAATAAAATCGAAATATGCTCAATCACCCTACTCTGGCAATATGGTAGCCACTGTTGATGCAAGTATGAGTGAAAAAGGAATGAAAGTGAATGTTAATAAAACTAAGGTGATGGTGTTTGAAAGGGATGAATGCATGACTGGATGCCGTATAATGATTGGGAATGAAATACTGGAACAGGTAAAGGAGTTTGTTTATCTGGGAAGTATGTTCACTAGGGATGGGAAATGTGACGGGGATATAGAAAAGAGAGTAAAAGCTGGAACGCAAGTAAATGGCGCCACCAGCGCACTTGTGGGTAGCCAAAATGTATCTACCAAAGCTCGTTTGGCTGTCCACAATAGCGTGTTGGTTCCAACTTTGATGTATGGGAGTGAAAGTTGGGTGTGGCAGCAGAAGAATGAAAGCAGAATAAATGCAGTGGAAATGAGGGCTTTACGCAAGATGTGTGGTGTGACTATAAGGGATAAAATGAGAAATACTGTGATTAGGGAACGTTGTGGTTTGAATGAAGATGTAGTGGTTAAAGTAGAGAAGGGAATGCTTCGATGGTTTGGACATATTGAAAGGATGAATGAAAGTCGACTTACAAAACAGATATATAAAGCGTGTGTGAAAGGAAATATTGGTATAGGCAGACCTAGGAGGACGTACCTAGATCAGATCAAGGACGTCATTAAAAAATGCCAGGTTAAAAGCAGCCGAAATCGACGGGAATGTATGAAAAGATGTATGGACTTAGAGGAAGCAAGAGAGGTGTGTCAGAACCGCCCAAAATGGAGATCCATAATCTCTGCCTACCCCTCTGGGAAAAAGGCGTGAGTTTATGTATGTATGTATGTACCCTACTCTACCCAAAAGACAAACAAGAACACTCGACAGAATGAGAACACTCATAATTTCTATAATTCACAAATGGCTCCACAAATTCAGGTTTAAGTGAATAAAGTGGGAAGCAAGTGTCCCAATCGGGCACTAAATAAATTTGAGCCCCGAGCGTGCCCGGCACGTGGCACGCGGCCTGCAATCATACAAATTGAGACATGCACGCTTAGGCTTAGGTTCGGGCTTGTAACTAGAGAATTGAAACAATTAGGTTAGGTTCCTAACCTTGGGAATGTAACCTAATTGTTTACAACGACATTTCTGGCGCGAGTCTTGTAATAGATAGTCTTGAGAAAGTGTAACTATTTTTAAGGGGCCCGTGCATTTGGGTCGAGTATAGGTCGAGTACGATTGTAGGCAATTTTTTTGGCTATTTCGATGTTGGTCTCATTGAGAAAGATGCTCAGTTTGATGGTCATAGTCATAGTCATAGTATTTTATTGCTTCATGTGTTACAAAAGATCTTTCTTGGTCTGTTCATCAGCATATTAAGAAGGACCCTAAACATAATATTATCCTTTTGACCCTTTTCTACAGTTACATTACAGCACGGCTTCGTTACTACGGTAACTACAATTACGGTTATACTACTGTCCTTTTGTTTACTTATAAATTAATGTTGTTTTGCTTTTGTCTAGCATATGCACTGTATTTCTGCAAATGTCGAGTGAGTTTTGGGACTATCGTAATCTCAAGGATTGTTTTATGTACAAAAACATATTTGAGCGAATACATTACATACCTACATAAGATCCCACCATTGTCCCATGGGGGTAAGCAGAGACCATGACTGCCAAATGCTACGACTCTGACACTTCACCTTTTTAGCCTCATCACATTCATAAATTTTTTTATGTACATCCGTTGATTGAGTGTGCTACGCACCTGTACTTTTCAGAAAAGATCATTGATTTGTCCATGGCATGGTTATTTTTCGGTTTGAGCTAATACAAAAAGGTAAAAACAAAAATGTTAATACAGAAAAAAATAAAAATTCTTCGATGTTGTTTTATTATCTGATTTCATATAAAATGAAAACATTGAAAAATCTTTTTTGTAAGTTATAGAATACACAGTCAACTGTTGTTACTGATGTTAGCGCCTTAAACACCACTTGCCCTTTCAATAAGTGCGGAAGTGCTGGTGCACCCTTAACTAAATGAAACAGTCGTTTAAAATAATTTTTCCGCAATTTGTGGTCAAAAGCGTGCGCCCTGTCTGTACCGGCACGTGTCGCTGTCGTATCGTATCCGATCACATCCGTGATATCCGTTCCGGAATTATAAGTTTAACGGTTACTTGTTAACCGGTCTCCACTACAAGTTTCACTGATTTATTTGTAGGGTTCCGTACACAAAGGGTGCCAACGGGACACTAAGCTAAGCGCCGGCCGTGGTATCCACTACGGAAGAGAGCTTGCGACTCTATCACAAGGAGGCGGTTTGATTCCTGGCCTGTACTACTAAGTTACACGGAATTTACGTTCGTCTGTATTTATCATTATCACTAGCTCGGCGGTGAAGGAAAAACACATACATACATACATATGCTCACGCCTACCGAAGGAAAAACATCGTGGGAAAACCAGCATATTATATCAATTTTCTTGTTTTTCCACCCATGTTCCTTAGGGAAAGTTTTTTAGTTTCATTTTTTAAATACCTCCTTAAAATTTTGGTAATTAACACCATTACCTATTCTATGACATAGAGGTGTTTGTACCTCTTTAGGTCTCGTCTTACCTGGTTAAACAGCCATCTACCGGCAGAGTCGGGGACCACCGAAACAAAAACAAAAGAGAGTTATAATTAAGATTAGTGCTCGGTTTTAATGCAGCCTTAATTATGATATTAATTGAGGTACACGAATAACATATTTTCCCGTTTTCAGAGAATACTGCCTCCATTGCTGGCCGGTACAGATATCAAAAAAACGGAATCCCGTTGTTTTACGTCATCATCCATCACACTCAAAAAGTGGACGAGTATTTTGGACTTAGATAATACATTGTGTAAAAGACAGCCCCCCGCAGACTGAAATGGTGAACTCAAACTGAACAACTTTCACGATGGAGCCTACCTCAGGAAACGCGAAAAAAAATCTGATGTTCCATACAAAACTGCTGTACCCGACTCAAATGTATGAAACAGCTGATTTTTTTCGCGTTTCCTGATGTAGATTCCGTAGAGAAAGTTCTTCAGTTTGATGGTCTGAGTTCACCGTTTCAGTCTGTGGGGGGGGGGGGGGGGGGGCTGTCCTTTTCACCCTGTACATACCTACATACAGGGTGTAACAATTGTAGCATAAGGGTTAGTAATATTTCAAGGGGTAGTTTATACCATCAACCTGAACACGTTCACGTAAAACTGCTAATTTATGGTTTTACGACGTCGGAGAAGATTCAGGAGAAGACGGAACGACTATTGAATACCTTCATGAACGGTTGGCTAGAGTTTTCTTTGTACTGGGAGGATTGGAGGAGAAGAGGGGTCACCTTTGTCCAGCAGTGGGACAAAACAGGCCAAAGAAACAAGAAAAAAATATTTGATTATAATATATTTTACTTTATTCTATTGTATTTTCACAGCAAAAAATGAACACGTAAAATTTTTCTGCTAACACTACAACCCGGTATGTCGGAAGGGCTCGGGCGCTTCCGGTGGTGGGTGGGGGGATGCCACATCCGGCGGAAGCTACAGTGCCCCCGCTCTTTGTAAACGTCAGCCTACTATTGTCTTGTTCTATTTATTATACTAACTCTATAACGCGACTTTGCTTGTATATTGAACTAGTATCAATGCGAGAGATCAATTGGTACCTAGTATAAGGAATGTTTCTGAACACCCAACCACTGAGTTTTTGTATGTAGGTATCATTACGATATATATAGTACTACGTGTTAAAAAACATCAATCAAAATCTACCTACTTAATTATATTGTACTACTTAATTTACTATTCTACTTAATTTACTAATTTAAAATGTAGACAACGTCGAAAAAAATCTGCTGTCCTATACATTGAGGCGTGTCGGTACTGTAGTTTTGTATGAAACAGCAGATTTTTATGTTTTTGGCTCATGTTGGCTCCACAGTGAAAGAAAATTCAAATAATTTATTTCAGACAAGATGTCCATCCAAACTCACACCGCCATGTTTTAAAGATAGTGATGCTGATCTAATTCTTACATATCTTATTGTGGTTTCTTCTTGACTGTGATCAGAATCTGTACGTGTTCCTATACAATTAAAATAAAATAAAAAATACAGTGTTAACCAATACAATTAAATTAATTACTTTCGAATCATTGCAATAATATTTCAATTCAACGATCATTAGTTGTGAGACTTGTGAGAAAGGTGCACCCTACAACAATGACCAACGCACATACCCAAGTACGGCCCGTCCAGTCTATCAGCAATCATTGCCAGGATGCTGTTGGTGCTGTTCCGCACTCTGCGGATTAAAGAGGCACATCGGCACAGAGGCACATTTGCGAATCATGGCATAAAACAATCCGTGCGCGCCTTCGCGAAAATAACAAACGCGGGGCAGCTTCATCAGCACCCTGAATGCATTGTTATATTGAACGCGAAGAGCGCTGTACTGGTTCTGAGTATAATTTACCCACAAGCTGCACTTATGCACGCACATATGCAGTATAGGCTCTGAATAAAGTGAGTTTAACCTCTTTCGAGATGATCATATTAGCTCTGACAGATAACTGCTAACATAGAGTACTGCTTATTGATGGAACGACAAGATTAAGTGTCTATAATGAACTCTCTTAGTCGTCTCATATGACACCCACAGGTAGAAACAGCCGGGGGGTGGTCCAGAAGTGTTGGAACCACAAAGGAGCAGAGTTTCTGACTTATAAAATGGTTTTTAGATTAGAATCATCATTAGCCTAAATCCGTTAGGCTACCGACATTTTCGGCTTTGAATTAACCACCACATTCTTCACGTAGATATCGCACTAGGCGACTAAGGGCTATCTACGTCTTGTTCCCCTATGTTTATGGTTGAGAGGTTAGTAGTTCAGCTGATAGTTGTTCAGTTTGATAGTCTGAATCACCCACTTTAATATGTAACATATTTAATTTTACACCATATATGTAAAGGGCATAAGGAACAGCCCACCGCAGATTGAAACGGTTACTAAACAACTTTCAGGAAACGCGAAACAAAATCAGCTGTTTCATACAAAATGCTGTTAGTACCACCTAACTCAAATGTTTGGGACAGCGGATTTTTTTCGAGGTAGGCTCCATTGTGAAAGTTGTTCAGTTTAATGGCCTGAGTTCACCGTTTCAGTTTGCGGAGGGCTGTCCCTTACAACCCTGTATACAATGTGTAAAAATTGCAAGGGTGCTTCAGACCATCAAAATGAACCCTTTTTCGAAATGTATCCATAATCGAAATAGAGAGAAAAAAAAAGTGTATTCTATAGAAAACGTCATACTAGTGACTGACTGACGTAATACTGGCCCCATACTGAAAGTTTTTTTAGTTTGATGTCTGAAGCACTACCGAAAATATATAAAGCATTTAACTTTAAACTTGTCTTCAGTCCTTGTTGAGAACTTTTTGTCCGCATCAGACCATCAACTAACTGTCTATGTATGAATTAAATTTTTATTTAGCTGTAAGTTCCCCAAAAAGATAAAATATATTTTTTTGTACTGTGTACTGAAAAGGATAAATCTATCGATGATGTCACATTTACCCAGTGGCGTATAAAGAGACCGAGAACAATCAGTAACGAACTCTTGAACCGCTGATCCAGACATCCTAAACATTTAACAAATTGCTCAACATATAGCATGAACAAAATAAAAAAGAATTCCCTAAAACATCTTTAACACGGTTTCATTATCATCCCTAATTTAGCAACACATGTATAATGCATCTCTAAATGTAGTATGTTATTGTGCGCATCGCCTGCGCCCATCCGTGGTTCCGTACCTATCTGCAGAACCCTAAAAAGGGTACGTGGTCGCCGTACGGTGCAGTGTAAAAGCGACGAGTGGATTATTATTATTTTGGATTTTTTTATTCGGCACTCATTCAGACAACTGTCTCCTGTGCAAACGGGATCGACAGCGGCAACCATTTACAAGTCTCACAGCGTTAGACAATAAATTCGAAACCTGGCTAATCTGGCTATACTAGATTATTCCATACTGTCTTGGAACCTGCCACCATAAAGTTTATATACTTTATGGATATTCACTTTATAGTACCTACATAGTGGAAAAAAAACAAATATCATATTGCAGACGGGAAAATTCAAGGTACACACGGCGACGAAGAAGAGAAATTATGAAATACCTAGTAGTAAGTATACTGTTTGTCGTCACGTTCGGCTCCAGCTGAATAAGATATTGCGTTCGTACAATAAACCGGTTGTAATATTTCAAAAAGTATCATTTGCTGTCAAGCAGGACTGCCATAGGAGGTGGAGGTGGGCTTCTAACTGAAGGTATTAATAAAAATATTTAAAATGTACACATTTGATGAGATTTACAAAAAAATACGTCCTTAGGCTTTTAGCATTAAATTCGAGTCGTTACCCGTGGACCCGGTGGCTCAACCCATTACCGGGTCCATGGCCTCAGGATACAGCTTTAATTATCAGTATAATTTGCAACCATATGATTACCTACTAGCTATTAAATTTGCTACCTAGTTATTAAATTTATTGAATCAGGCGTTACTTTGCGGAAATCCACAAGTCTCGTCACAATCGTGTCATCTACCTGTTACCTAGTTATTGTTTCTAGATCGAATTAAATAGTATCTAAAAATAAAAATTCTGTGTTAACAGCATGGGGCTCAAATAATAAAGCAAAACTTTTATAATTCCGTTTAAGTTTACATTCATCTTCTTACACCTTGTGCCTGCAACCCGCTCCGCTCCCCGCCCCGCTTCCTCTCATTACTTTAACCAACCGCCGCTCAGTCCCGAAGGAACCGCAGGCCGCGATAAAAGCGTCATGCATTATGTACGGCCGTCCGAAATCGAAAAATTAAAACTCCCGCCATCTGCCGGCCGGGGGATGGCGACACGACCCGATTTGTCGGGCGGTCGGGCTGTGTGTAGGCACGTGTAGGTAATAGAGAACTAAGAGAACTCGAAGTGTAGACAATGTGGTAAAAAACGAGGATATTATTTGTTTATGTCGCGAATATGTTTATTCTAGAAAATTGCAGAATCGGATTTTATGTTTTTCAACATTTTGTTTAATCAGTTTGTTCTTATTTCGTACAGAAACAGAAACATATTACGGGGTGGTCTGAAACTTTGCTGAAAATGTCGCATCGAATGTTTCCTCAGAAATGGTTCGGTACACTTATACAGGATGTAAGGAAAAGAATCATTAACCTTTAAACCACATATTCTACCCATCAAACTGAACACCTATGGGAGCAAACTAGTCAGCGCAATAAAAAGACAGCTGTTCCATACTAAACTGCAATACCTACTCGACTCAAACGTATGATCAGCTTGTTTTTTTTTTTGCGCCGACACGTTTGCTCCCATTGTAAAAGTTGCCCAGTTTGATGGGTAGAGATAGGTGTAAGGAATGATACTTTTCCTTACACCCTGTACAGGGTGTTTCATAAGTAAAAATATTTTTTTAAAACTCTTAAGGGGTCTCTCAAGGGGGGTTGTTTCGACCGTCAAACTGAACAACTTTCTCTATGGGACCAACATCGAAATCGCAAAAAAAAAATTGATATCCCATACATATTTTAGCTCTAGTCGATTTGTAGAGTATGGAACAGCAATTTTTTTTTCACGATTTCGATATTAGACCATCAAACTGAACAACTTTCACTATGGGAAGGTATAAAGGTTTATTTGTGTTTTTGTAACACCTTGTATACAACATTTAAGGGGGTGGTTTATAGACCATCAAACTGAACAACTTTCACTATGTGCCCAATGTCGAAATCGCGAAAAAAAAAAAGATGTTCTATACTCTACAAATCGACTAGAGCTAAAATATGTATGGGATATCAGTTTTTTTTTTTCGCGATTTTGATGTTGGTCCCATAGAGAAAGTTGTTCAGTTTGACGGTCTAAACAACACCCTTAAGAGTTTATAAATATTTATTGTTACTTATGAAACACTCTGTGTACCTATTTTGCATGATAGCTACTAAACTCAACTCACACGGACAAAAATAGAAATTGTTTGGATTCGGAGTCGTCTCACTGCTCTAACCAAAGAATAATATTTTACATATTATCTTTGATGTAAGTCTAAATACCTCATAGATCGGTACCTCACAGAGGTACCTACAGCTCTTTTACTGTTTTATATCTATACATATCTGTAAAAGTGAGATCGAATCATAAATTAAGAGTTTCGCAGAAAAACCAAAGTAGCCGACATAGCCCAAAGAATTGCTAAACTAAAGTTGCAGTGGGCGGAGCACATTGTTTTCAGAACCGGTAGCCGATGGGGCCGAACAGTTCTCGAGTGGGGACCGCGTACCGGAAAGCGCATCCTTGGTTGACGCCTTTGTACAGCAGTGGACGTCTATCGTCAGATATGATGATGATGATGATAAATGATGATAATCTGATAAATAGTGGTTGCGGTCGGTCCGTGTGTCGCGAGTAATTACTCGAAGGGTTGCTCTTGTTTTGACATGACTCCCGTTTTGCAGGGTTATGATCTGCGCTAATCATACTCCTAGTATCGTATATCATCACGCGTGCTCCCCAAGGAGCTCGGCGAGTCCGCTGGATTTTACATGTGCTGTGTTATAGCCAAAAGTAATGACCAACATATTTGGTTTCACTCAATTTAGATTTTACGTCATCTACAAAAATTTTGCTAGTTATAATTGTTTGCATTTGGCAGTTGTAAAACAATTCCAGTTATTTATTCCCTTTGATCAGTAGATATAAGGCTCTACTAATAAGTAATGTAAAGAAAATTCAAATCTATTTGGGCGTTGTTTTTCCAAGAACACAGGATAGTGTGCTTCATAGCTGATAATAACGGAGCGGTCTGAAACATACCCCTCCCATCTATCGATTAGTTAGAGCATAATTAGAGAGCGTGCCAATCGCGCCACGGGCCATCCGTCAACCTTTTCAGAGTTGGAAGCGTGAAAAGGTAACAGGACCGAGAAGTGAATGGACCCAATTAAATAATTCAGTAATTCGCGAAGCCGCCGGCGGCGACGTAAACATGCGTGAGACGAGGGGCGAGGGGCGCGCGGGCGGCGGGGGCGGGGGATGTAAAGGGGCGGCCAGTGGAGGGGCGAAGGCGTGGCCCGTGACGTCACGGACACTAGGGCTCAGTCGGTCATCATCCGGCGGTCGGAGCGGTCGTACCGCGTCGTTTTTCACCCGATAGTACGATAAATTCGCCAAGATTTTCGACAGGCAGTACCACTCACCTTCCAAGGTGTTGAAGTTGGAGGACGACCCTTGGGGGTCATGTGCGATGTACTCCCCGGACAAGATGAAGTCCGGCGGGGGGCTGATGGGGCCCCCCGGGTGCTTCCCGGGCCGGTACAGCCCCACGTACCGGAGCTCGGACCCTCGCCGCTGCGTGCCCAACCCGTCCGTGAGTACCTTACCACCATACCTATAGTTCACACTACATAACTTGACGATCGACTTTGACATTGACAGGAAATCGATCCGCATGACAGCTTGACCGTTTGACGTTTCTCGCAGTAAACAAAACCTTTGTTCTAAAATTTCAGCGGAATCAACCTAACATTAATTTCTTTCAGGTGTCTCTCTCCTATAATTATACGTATTGCTAAGCGATTTGTGATAATGTTTGTACCGTGTTGGCTGCCTGGCGACCGTACATGGGGCCCCATGGAGGTGTTTGTTGTTTTCAGCGAATTTGTGAAAAGTTCGTCGTGCGAGTCCTTCAGGAACATGCAAGCAGTGCCTTAGGTGTTTATACAACGTGTTAACAAATAAATGCAAAGCCTGAAAATCGTTTGTACTCGATAACTGAATAACATTAGATTTCCATAAAGCTATATATCAAATGTTTTTCAGATGACGGGTAAAGGGAAACGTCTTTTACGCTCAGTTGCAGAAACGCTCATTAGAGTTAATTCTCCATAAAATCTCTTGCTGACACTTTTGTTTTGTTGATGTAGTCAAAGCTAGCAAGACAATTAATGGAGGATTAAATCTAATGAGCGTTTCTGCAACTGAGCGTTAATGTAACATCAGTTTATCAAACTTGACAATTTTCACATCAAAATTGGATCTAACTTTACATCCAATTGTTTTGACGAATTTGTTACGTTGATGATATACTGCTGAAAACGGGTAGGTACTAGGCTAGGCAATAAACGGTTCAGGTGTTGCGTTTATTTTTAAAACACTGTAATTGTTGATATTTGGCAAGTCGATATTAAATAGTTACTAGTCTGTTACTAGACTATTTCAAAATAAATACTTAAAGTAATTTCACTATAATACCTATATAAAAATTTTACATTGACATAATATTATATTAATATTATATTAATATTAATAATATTATATAATATTATGTGTACATTAGGTAAACAAGAAACAAAAGCGAGACACTATAAATATCTAAATAAATATCTTTCAGCTCAGGTAAAATAAATCACCATTAAAAATAAACTTCAATCAAAAACGTCCCTTTTTATGAATTAAGAGCGTTAAAATCATAGAGTTATTCTATAATACCTTACGTTAAAATATAATAAAGAAATCATAAAAATCGAACTTGATTAATAAAACAGTAGGTGCCTACAATAATACAAAAAAAATACAATTATAGGAATAAAAAACGACAATTATCAGTAGAAAAACAGCATATTTCATTCATTAGTTTATCATTTCATTAAAATAAATTTGACCGGGTTAAAATTAATCGAATAAACTACTAGACTTGGTCTCGATTAAATAATTAACAAATGGAAGGTCGGTTTCATAACAATTATCTCTTATTTTAATATTATTTGTACTTTTTATTCATTCATTAATATTTAATACACATAACATTGATAAAGTATCTAATTGAGATTATGTACCGTCTATTGCAGACATTATTTTTTATAGATTCTTTGTTATTTTTATTTTATTTAAGTTTGAATATATCTTACGGTATCTCACGGGCCGTATCCCGGACCTTTGGAAGGCGTGGGGACACAGGTCCAGCACGTAGAGACATATATTTATTATTATTGTGAAAATTTTCTTAGTTGTTATGTTATGAATGACTGATATCTACCGTATTCGAGTTTAAGATTATCATCTTTTTTTTATTATTTTAGTGTGTTGTAAGATAATAGGTACATTTATTCAATAAAAATACACAGAGCGTATCCACATAACGGCACAGAGCGGCTTCAAAGGAAAACAAGGAAAGTTTTATTTACTAAATAGGTAATACTCAATTAATAATAAAAAAATTAAACCATCTTAATTCTGCACTAATATACAGCCAAACATACATGATATACAAACTAAGACTTATAGCTAAAAGGGATTTCTAACGACAACTTCCAGGTCTAAGTAAACTTTCCAAATTAAATGAAGTTGTTTAAAATAAACATCAGCAAGAACAAATGAGTTTATTTCTATTAGTAATAGAGAACGTTTGTAAAAATTACAGAGTTCCTCCTCTTGTAATAAATGAGGGCGGCGGCGGCGGCTCGTAATCAAAGTTGCCGACGGCCGGCGCTCTTTGATTACAGTTAAATTGTTTTGCGGTTTAACATTTCATTTTATGTCATTTGTGTTGTTTATCATTTTTGATGCGACATTGTTTTTTTTTGTAAAAGATTTCCCTCTTTCTTTGTGAAGAACTTGTGGTAGTTTTGTTTTGCAACTTAAAATTTACAATAAAAAGAAAACTAATTAAAAAATAAGTTAAATAGGTAGGTACTAGTTTCTGCCCAAGGCTTTACCTGCCAGATTTTTTTTATCGTTGCGTTGTTGTTCCCATACGAGTAATAATACCTTGACACAAAACAAACAAACAAACGTAGGTACTGTGTGTTCGCGTAGACTTTGATTGTTTACGAAACCTAAGGTCCGTACCACATCAGCGATTTTTGAGCATAGACGTTGACAAAACGATATCACCTGAATACCACCGCGATATTTTTGAGTAATAGCGGAATCGCAGTGATGGCGCAGCGACAACACTCAGTCAACACTTGTGCTTAAACATCGCAGCGATGCAGTTGCGATGTCGTTGCGGAGCAGTTGCATTCACCGTCTTTGCTCAAAAATTACTTGTGAGATCAGTCTCTAACTACATACATCCCTGTATAAAAAGACGAAGCCGTTTTAGCGTAAATTCAGAACAAACATCCATCCAAACTATCGCATGTTACAATATTACTCTAAAATGGAATCCGAGATCAAAAATTTAGTAGGAACGATACTACGATAGTATTTAGGTCATCCAATCGAAAAACAATCTAGTGTGTATCCTCCTTAAATCTAGTTTTCTTTAATTGTTGACCTGTAGCCGACGGCGGCTACGGCGTAGCACCGTAGCGCCGTAGCGGCGCCCCGAGTAGAAAATCGGTTTTATTTCTAGAATTTTATTTTTATTTTTTCTTTAGTTAGATACAGTTTATTTTGTAACGGACAGTAAGTTAAACTTTCTTTTCAATGAATAATTTTCAATAAATTTCACGAGAAAATAATGCAACGTTTAATACGTTGATGAAATATTAAATTAATCATTATTTTAAAAGTGACGAGGTTATTTGAGCCAGTCCAAGTTTTAAAAATGTCAATTAGGTAGCCTTTTTCATTAAAAAATAGTACAGTGACAGAGTTCCGTTTTTTTATTCTATTTCTCGAATTTTATGTAGCAATCTATTGATTTATAAAAAGGATTTTTATTGCTACAGTGTGAAAGACATTAATACTTTGAATTGATCGACTTTTTGAGCAGTCATTGTTCGTTTATGTCCAATATAAGCTGGCCGCGCCATGTCATACGTTACTCAACCTTCGCACGGCCAGCTTATTTTGGTTTTGCGTAGCTTGATGTGTACGCACGGCGACAGGTCAACCTACCCATAGTTGGACCTTATGTCCATGAACATAGAATTCAACTATGGGTAGGTGGATCTGTCGCCGTGTGTACAATACTTGTATACAAGCCGGCCTAAGTATCATATCGGTAAATATTCAATGTATGAAAATATAGTAAAATCTTCCTAATCTTCTGGCAAATAATTTATCTGTAGTAACGACACAATCTGTAATAATAACACAAACATAAATTAGAAATGGCTTTATTTACTTTTACGTTTTTTATTTTCAAAAATGGTTTAAAGAATCACAACATGGCGGGGCGTATTAATAATCAATTATATTTGAAATATTATAAAATTCTGCTTTACCAAAAATTCTAACGGTAAAAAATTATTGGCTAAAACCGCACATAGGTACTGCTGCATAAATCAAGCAATGTAAATAAAATAAAATTCAAATAAAAAAATGCTAGTTTGCCAAATATCAAAGTTGTATCGACAGAAAGTCAATAACCTCCAGCTGAAGGCCTCGCACTAACTCACAGCTCTAACATCATTTCTGTTACAGGAGTTTTAGTAGCCGGCATCAACTTATTGGCCTTGATCCCCACTGAGCGGAATGGTGCGTTGTTACGCGTTGCCCTAGTTCATTCATATGAGATTATGCGCATTGTTCTAAGGTGATGATCAGATCATAAAACTAAAAAAAATCCTTGGTACTAATTATCGAAAACCTGACAAAAAAAATTTGCTTTCCTGGTCGGTTTAGTTTTTGTAACTTGGTCCCATAGAGAAAGTTATTTAGTTTTATGTTCTAATCATCCTCTGAAAATATTGTGCATTAGTTTAGAAGGACCTTATACAGGGTCCAGGCTGACGGTTTTTTAAAAGGATGATAAGGCCATAAAAAACAACTTTCTCAATGGGACCAACATTAAAACCGAGAAAAAAACCTGCTGTCTGCATTTTGGTTGAGTTGGTTTGCAGTTTTATACGGAACAGTTTTTTCCCGGTTTGTACCTTGGTCCCACAGATAAAGTTGTTCAGTTTGATGGCTGATCATCTCCTTAAAAACCGTAGAAGCATATTATGAAGCAACCTATATAAAGGCAAGAAATGTAATGTGATCTATAAAATAATTTTAAGTACTACTCACAACTTTGAACTTAAATTCTTTTTAGGCCGGTTTCACCACTTTTGGATAAGTTCTTGTTAGCTTATCAGACAGCTCATTTGACATATTTTGTATGAAGAATATGTCAAATTATCTGTCGGATAAGCTACCAAGAACTTATTCGGAAGTGGTGAAACAGGCCATAACAATTTTTAAGTAGAGGTCACTTTGTCAGATATCAAAGTGCAGATACCTGAAACTAAAATTGTTTCGCGGCGCGACGCAGACGTACCATTTTTCCGCTCTGTGGGTTTCATGCCTTAGTTTTTGCTCTACCTGGGACTGCTCAACTTCACCTGGTCTTCTTGGTATCCTGGTCTTCAAAAGCCTACATGTTTGGAATAATTGGAACACTGGAATTTTACTAATTTGTGTGACTTTTGACGATACTTTGACTTTGACTAATTATTGAAAATGACATGAATATTATAACGATTGTAAAGATTTAAAACACGAATATATGGTAAGTACTTACCATCAATGTAATCCGTTTTGGCATAATTAAGTAAAACAAGAGTCTGTGAAAGTAGGTAAATTCAACATTATATAGGTATAGATGCTAAAATACTTGATAGTTCTAGAAAAAATAATTGATCACGTACCAAAATCTACCAAAATACACAAAAATGCGATGCCTCCGTAACTGTGGTCCGGTTTATTATTTATAATTGCGTTTTACTCAACGATATTTGTAGTAATATGGAGTTTGATTGTTGAGAAATCTTTAATATGGTGATGAGGGCGAAAATGAAAGGTAAAAGGACTCGTAAACATAACATTAAAAGTTAAATTTTCTATTACAATAATAATATTTTTAAAAGTACCTACCTACCTTTCAAAGCGAAACGAGTGCTTTATATGGGTCGTTTAGATGAGAGTCGTAATCGTAATACTAAACAATGACATCATAAAGGTTGAGCAGTCAACTAATTTGAAATGTGAGCCACCATAGGACCTAGTCTCAGCAAACTGTTTGCTTTAATACAGATACAGGTGATTGTGACAAAGTTCTAAAGTGACTTAAATTTCAAATTGATTGACACAATCAATGACGTATCGGAACGTTTTATAGCGTAAAATTATACTTACACTCAGTTTCAACTATTATTGATTATAAACATGTTACAACCATGCTGTGGTATTTCGAATCCAATTAAAGATTGATAAATTTGTTTTGGGCGGGACTTGAACACGCACTCTTCCAAACCGGGGAAGTGCGTTATCCAATTTCGCTACCGAGTCCACTAACCAGAGAACGAAAGTTTCAATCTATTGCGTCTCAATTCGCAAGTCAAGCATTACAACTTGAATTCATACGATATAGATGACACACCCTGTTCCAATTTCAACTATGTATTATTGATTATAAATATGTTACAGCCATGTTGTGCTATTTCAAATCAAATTAAAGAACGCTTTTTTTTTTAGGACTTACACTCAGTTGCAGAAACGCTCATTAATTAATAATTTAATGTATTTTATGTAGATTATTTACTCTACTCAATATACCAAACAAAGAACATAAACTAAACACTAATTAAGTTAAATTAAATTAATATTGCAAATAGAATTAAACTTCGTTTGTATAGAGCGCGCCTGCTGGTATATCTTCTTACACTCAGTTGCAGAAACGCTCATTAATTAATAATTTAATGTTTTTTATGTAGATTATTTACTCTACTCAATATACCAAACAAAGAACATAAACTAAACACTAATTAAGTTAAATTAAATTAATATTGCAAATAGAATTAAACTTCGTTTGTATAGAGCGCGCCTGCTGGTATATCTTCTTACACTCAGTTGCAGAAACGCTCATTAAAGTTTTATTTGTTATTTTTTTTATAGTTAATGGACTTCTTGCTTGTGCGTAATGTGCGTTAGCACCGCATTTCCGCCAATGTCAAGTGCTTTGAGGGAGTGTGTATCCAATCTCGAGGATTGTTTTTGAGTAAGAACAACTGAGAAGGATTTTGGAGCCTCGTGGCAGGCTGAAACGCGAACCGCACGAACACCACGCGAGAGACAAGTGTTCGGGGCAAACCCTGCAACGTGACTTCTCATTAAAGTTAATCCTTTAAATCTCTTGCTAGCTTTTACTACCTAACGTCAACAAGACAAAAAGTGGGAGGATTAACTTTATGAGCGTTTCTTTCTGCAACTGAGTGTTAGTGCCAATATTGCACTAACACAGATGAAGTCTCTGGTCGTAGATAGACCTTCAGGGCCCCTAGACAAAGTATCTTTCGACTAGCGTTAACGACAGTAGAAAAGATAAAATTGTATGGATGACGTATGGTGACGAAAGCAAACGTCAAAATGTTTCGATCGCTATATCAAATCCATACATTCAGTCATTTTATAATATCGCCAAAAGAATGTCACTTTGTCTTGTTCTCCGTTACATCAGCTTCAGGAACAACTTTTTCTATGGGACCAACATCGAAATTGCGAGAAAAAAGTTCCTACAAAACTGCAAACCTACGCCACTCGAGCCAAATGTATAGGACAGCAGATTTATTTTTCGCGACTTCGATGATGGTCCCATAGAGAATGTTGTTTAGATTGATGATCTGATCATCCCCTTTAAAAGTTTCAGCATATTAAGAAGGACCCTATATAATATAGGTACTTAAACATATTCTGCGTACCTCACACACATAGAGAGAATAACACACATTACCTATGTAAACTCACGTCCGTATTGGTCAGAAATGTTGCTGTAGTAAGGTTATAGGTCCAACGAAGCTTTTTTGAAGGATAGAATAACGTATCAAATTGTGATAGGTGGCGCGCCATTCCCCCTTATACAGGTTGTAACAAATCATCATAGTAATATTTAAGGGGTGTCTTAGACCATCAAACTGAACAACTTTCACTATGGAGCCAATATCGAGAAAAAAATCTGCCGTATGAAACTGCAGTAAACATTATGAAACGGCAGACTTTTTAAAATTTTTCACTTTAGTTAACTTTTACTATGGAGTATGGACTCTTAGTCCATAGTGAAAGTTGATCAGTAGATGCTACAATCTGTAACTACATCTCTTTAGAAAATGAACGGCACTCAAATTGTTGCATTTGATTGTATGGTGATTCATCAGGTCTATCGATCTAAGTACCTTAGACCTAACCTTACCTTACCTTACCGTACCTTACCTTATTCTGGCAAGGTACTACTTACCTATTTATTAAGAATTTGAAGTCGACACTATAAGTATAAGAAGTACCTACCTACTTTATAGCTAGATACTTTATAATATTAATTCGTTAATGTCTACACAAAACAAGCAGTCACCACAAGCTTCGTCAATCTTATTATAGGTAATATAAAAGTTCGGTAATCACTAATCAGCAACATGCTTCGTCAAAACTCTAAATAAACAGTTAGAGATTCGCAACATGCATCATGCTTCATGCTTCTTCCTACTTTGTAAGGTAGGTGTAGGTTGTAATTATAGCTTAAATTGATTATGATATTAAAAACATTTCTTTTCTATGCTATTCCATGATTTACAAAATTTTGAACACACCTAGGAAGGCTGTATCGAAACATTGAATGAGATTTAAACTTATATTCCTTTTACATGTTTACCGAACAAAGACGTAACGCCATCATAAAATGCATAAACAACGACCTAAAGCGTTCACCGCAACTCGTATTTTTTAGTAACCTCGCCAAATGAAATAAGCAACATCATTATCCGAAATTAAACGGAAATTAACACGTGCGCCAACCGACACGGCTCCACAAATAAAACATATACAGCAAAGCTCAAACTATAACCATCTATATAGCAACAAATCTCCCGTGTAGCTTCAGTTTTATTGCATTTCGGTTCGACGTACCTACTGTCTCGCTTCAACTTACCAAAAGCGTGCGGTAAAGAGTGAAACAGATAGCGTCAGCCGCTGCCATCTTATTTTATTCATGGAGGCGCGAAACTCGGCGCGTTAGTGAGACGGACGTACACGAATGTTTGTATCGTAGACAAGGACGGCGAGAGGCTCTCAAGACCGTCTGCGAACGAAACGCAGGCTAGGGTGAGCGGCCCAACGATTGTTATTCGACTTATGTAGTAACGTCTACGTTCATAAAAGGAGAAATGATAATAATAATAAAGGAAAATGCATCTATTGAATCGTTCGGAAAAATGTAAACAACGGAGGGCCGCAGTGTATCGTTAGTTTTAGAATGAAATTGGGGGTGCACTTAGAATATCTATGTTGTAGTTAGTATGAGTATGAGCTTTTGGAGGGGGTTACTTGATGTGCAACTCGATTATACCGAACCCTTCTTTCCGGAAAGTACTTACGCTGTCGAAGAATTGTTATTGGGGAAAGCTTCAGAACAAAATCTTTAAAGCCGTTTAAATAAAACAAAGTCTGAAAGACAGCTTTCTTAACAAAAGAACATTCATAGAAAATAAACGGACTTAAATAAAAAATTAACGCGTTAGCGATTATGTGTCGTCAAAAAGACATTTCTTTATTCAAATGACGTTAAGAAAATTGTACTATTAACGTAAAGTAAGTCTTAGTTCAAACCTCAATTTTGAACGTAAATAGTAAACGAGTCCAACTGTAAAGGAAAAAGAAAATCAACTTAATTGTACTCATTTTGCGACATAATACATGCAGCTCCTAGGTTCCGCCTTTAAGTCGCAAATGAGCTGTTTCAAAATAAACTGTAACAAAATGAACTTAAAACACAATATTACGTGCCGCTCTAAAGAACCTTGACGTACTCAAACAAAAGAGGCTTTGTCTACTCCAAACTATTGTGTCTCGGTCATAGAGTCGATTGTACTGTGAAAAATGTTCTTTCATCTGCATATTTTTAAGGTAAAAAATACGATAACTATCAAGCGACTTTGAGCTCTAAATGTTTTTGAGGCAGAATGCCGCTTCAGTGAAAGGGGAAATAGGAACATTTTTGTGAAAGAAAGGAGCTTATAAATTATGGATGTTTGTTTAGTTATGTTTGAGAAGAAAATTCACTTTTTTGATATCTTTGGCACTGATGTCTTAGATTTTAAACATTCTGGCAGATGGTAGACAAGAAGAGATGTAAGATTATATTACGGACTTGTCGGAGTGAGATAAATACTTTGAACGAATGTTACGTTAAACTTAGGTTTATTTTTTAGTCTCATAAAAATATTTCACGTCAATTATATGACAACTCAATTTCGTATTCAGGGTTAATTTAGCTTCAACTTTTTGTCCAAATGCTTTATAAATAATTCAGAGCGACCTCGATACGTTTATATATTTCTTGGAATGTAATTCACAAGGTATTATGAGTGGGATATACGAAAAGGGTCACTTCGCTCGCTTTGTTTTCTATTTCAGTACAGCACTGCATGGTACCTAGGTAGGTACTTATATATAATAGACTAACAGAGTTTTGGCCCACTCAAGTTACTTTGCTGAGAAATTTCAAGCTAGCTTCATTAGAGTTGTTCAGTTTGATGGTCTCAAGCAGCCTTAATGTATGTAACGCATTTAAGTTTACACCCTGTATATTCTTGCGGAAGTTGTCGAAAAACAACAATACCCGAACGTTTTGGAAGCTTGAACTGCAAAGTACACATACCTACTACCTACTACAGAATACAGTAGGGTAAGATGAGTGCTGGGGTAAGATCGATACGATGAAATTATCGGCGATTGAGGTTAAATTTGTTAATGCTGGCAACATAGCGAACGTCCCCTCATTTTTTCTACCATGCGCTATTTTACAAGCATTAAGAAATTTCCTCATTCCTTCGTAAATTCGTTGCAATGATCTTAAATCCCAGCGTCCATCCAGCCCCACATTACCCATACATATAAAAAACAATGATACTTAAAACAATTAGCGCTCAAAAATGGCAGAGCCAAAAGAGCTCATAAAGAGCTCTTTTGCCAACTGACTGACAGACAGTAAACCTACCAAATACGACAAAAAAATACAATAGTTATTTGTTATGCTAGGCTGCAAAGTTGTTTTTTGGCGCGAGTACTTGTATTGAAACCTGAGCAAGCGAAGGATTCTATAGGAATAGAATCCTGAGCTTATAGCGAAGGTTTCAAAGGTACGAGACGCAGAATAACTTTGCAGCTGAGCGAAACACACAACTTTTCACCTCACAACAGCGAGGAAAAAAATTGAATTGACAGAGAACAACATTTTAAAAAGTTTTTTTTTCGTACTGGCCAGTGACATGAAATAGTTATTAATGTAATTTTCAGTAGGCTGGCGGTATAGAAAAATATTGAATAGACAGATTCGAATTTCAAAAACTCTTTCCACGCTAGCGGATAAAATGTAGTTTTGCACTCAGATTTCGAATGATAAACAGCATCTTTTGTGAGGTGAAAAAATATTTATTTTCAATGAGCACTTAGTTTATCTTACATTTAAAATTAGAATTTACTTAGTTCAAATTCGTGCCACCGAACAGCGTGCATACATGATTTGTTTGGGTTATTATCTAAATTAGGACAAACATTTGCAAAATATTCGAGTCTATAGATAGTAGTAGTAGTTCAATGGTTTTAAAAACATAAAAATTGTTAGTCTGCAAGATACCAACACAAACTAACTGGGTAGCGTTGCACACTCAATTATGAGGTAACTGCACCGCGAGTTAACTCTGAATGTGTCGCTAACTACAGTTTAAATATTTAACACGTCGTCGTATTGTGCGGGCGTTAGGCCGGCGCGGCAGTAGGGTTACCGTGACTGGGATTGTTACCCTATTCTTACACTTGTAATGTTTTCAGAATTGATTGGTGAATAGACAGCGTTTTGGTATACACCACTAGTTTTTTAACTTTGAGGGTGTATTCAGACAATGAAGCTAAGGAACATGGGTCGAAAAACGAGTTTTTTTTTAACTCCTTTGGAAAATCGATCGGCTGATCCGCACTTTTGTATGGAATCGTTTTTCGACCCATGTTATTTAGGGAAAGAAAGTTGTTTAGTTTCGTTATCTGAATACACCTTTAAAGTTATGTAATTAAAAACTAGTGGTGTATAGTAGAGTTTCTAGCCGTACCTTCTCTACAACGGAACGTTCCGACGCGGTGGTAGAGTAGAGTCAAATATGGCGTCAGAAAGCTAGGATTTTGATTTTGACTACCGGTTTTAGTTAAAAAGTATAGGCGTTTCATGTTTATTTACGAAACAAATATCACGCGGTCAATGCCGCAAGGCAAAATATAAGGTCTAACAAAATTAGGTGAAACTATTTTAAGGGGATGATCAGACCATCAAACTGAACAACTTTCTCTATGCGGAATCGCGAAAAAAAAACAGCTGTTCCATACAAACCTACTCGACCTAAATGAATTATGGGACTGCAGATTTTTTTTCGCGATTTCGATATTGGTCCAATAGAGAAAGTTGTTCAGTTTGATGGTCTGATCATCCCCTTAAAATAGTTTCACCTAATTTTGTTAGACCTTATACAAGGTGTTACAAAAATACAAATAAACATTTAAGGGGGTGGTTTAGACCATCAAACTGAACAAATTTCACTATGGGACCAATATCGAAATCGCGAAAAAAAAAGATGTTCCATACTCACAAATCGACTCTAGCTTAAATTTGTATGGGTATCCGATTTTTTTTTCGCGATTTCGATGTTGGTCCCATAGTGAAAGTTGTTCAGTTTGATGGTCTAAATTTTAGACTCTAAACAAGAGTTAAGAGTTAAGAGTTTTAAATATTTATTTTTACTTATGTAACACCCTGTATAGTAGGTATCTACTGAACTTCATTTAAGCTAACGTAAACCAGGTACATATGTAGACCTACACGTTGGAATCTGGGTCGTATATGGTTCTTCAGACCACCAAACTGAAAAACTTTCACTACGAAATCGCGAAAAAATATGCTGTTTCATACATTAGGGCCGGGTGCCTAGTCTTTGACGGTTTTTATGGAACAACTTTTTTTTGCGCTTTTTTAGTTTATCCCATTGTAGAAGTTGTTCAGTTTGATGGTCTGACTGAAGCATTGTGTTCCGGGTTCAAAAAGACCACGATTCTTCGATGTAGAGTCTATTGTTCAAATGTCACATGGACTATTTAATAAATCGTATTGCATTTGATGCACGTATTTAATCATAACTCATAAAATACAGCACTTAAAAATTATACGCGCGGCAGCGGCAGGGTTAAAATATTTTTTCATTTCCGATGTTTTTGTAAGCAGTGAATGTATTTTTTTAGTTCGATACAAAAGCAAAAAAACTACGCTAAGCCTTTGGACATCGACAACGGCTTAATACTACAGTCGCGTTGTTGTTTGAAAGTTTATAAATTTAAAAATTCTGTTTCGTTTTTTAGCAACAAGGAATGTTCCAGATATCAAATAATGTTATGTTATGACATTGCATTGCATTGCCAGTTGATATCTTAATCCGAATGTTTTTTTCCGTGTTATTTGTTCGGCCCAATGATATCATGGTAAGAAGAAGAAAGAGGGCGTAGGTGCTCTGAAAAAAAAAGTTACTATAACCAAACATTACTGACTTGCAAACCGTTTTGTAACACATAATCAAACATTTGGTTATACATTGTAAATCTTTTACAAACCTAACGGTTTTGACAATTACAATAGTATATTCGGTTTTCTACTATTGTATTGTATAGGTACTAATTAAATTCTACAAAATAATTCCGAAAACTGACTTACACCTTTTTAAAAATTTCAAAAAGGAATTGCAAAACCTTATATTATCTGCGTAAAGCCTGACCAGGAATATAAAAAACCTGGTTTGGGGGCGCTGCAATCGACTGTCACCTTTAATGTTAGTGTTCCAAGTACAAAAATTAGTTCCAATGATTTTCCGTAACATGGCGAGGTTTTTTATATTTCTGGTCAGGCTTTAATTATATTATAAATTGTAAATATTATTTGATACCCGCAAACTAGATTTTCTAAGCTATTTTTCCATTTATAAAAGATTACTTTTATTAATACCGTCTACGAGTGTTCTACGACAAAGTTTTGTATGAAATTGACAACTCTGCAACCATTGCATCTCTCTTGAGATATACAAATATTATGTACCAATGGTATATGCAGCCTAGACTAAACATAATATTGTATGTATATTAATAATTGTCGGTCGGTGTATCAGTAAAAGCCATTCAGTTCTCCGTAGCAGCGAGCACAGGTGTCGTAGTGACTTTGAATGACGGTGTAAGTCCCCACTGCGAGCGTCAAATACATAGAACAGGAAAATAAATTATTTTTCTGTGATCCAAAATCCAATTAATATTATTAGGTATATATAACGCATCACAACAGGCATATTTATAGCTTCATATACACACATGTTATATGATATACCTAGATATGCTTATAATCCATGGACGTAGACTGAGATAATCGATCGTCACTTGCTATAGTCTCAACTCGATTGCGATACTAACAGCCAAAAAACAGACTTGCAATTGTCTTTTTAAACAAATTATTTGCTTTGCTGCACGCTCAGACCTGAGGCTCAGACGGAACCTAAAAAACACAAAGGGCTAACACAAAGGACCCATCCTAGCATAATTCGAATCCAATACATTTTAACCTCCACTAAGATGTCTTGAATTGCATTAACTACGTTGCATTTGACTAATAAAAGTCGTATTTGGTATGATTACAGTCAGCTAGCTAGCAAAAGAGCTTTTTCTGAAGTTTTTGGAGTGTTAATATGTATTTATCTAGTTCTGTTGTTTATGAGATATCAAAGGGTCTGTAATACTCTACGTAATGATTATAGGTTAACATGACTGTTATGGTTTACATTAATGTATAATAGTTTAAAGCTAAAACTTTTGAATGTAGGCTCTTTTGTTGCCGCCCCTACGTTGGGACAGGCTAAAATGGTATACCTAACTTTTTAATTAAGAAACCCGTGTTTAGTTGTATTTTTGTTAGGAAGTGTTCGGTTTTCATTTCATTGTAATGTAGAGTCTCAAGGTTAAGGCACGATGGGGCTGACATAACCTCAGGGTTAAAAGATCCAATATAAAAAAGAATTTAAAAAATCACACTCACTCACATAATATAATAGATTCTGAAAATATACTTTTATTGGATGTTCTTCAGTAAATACCTGCTACTATATTATTTTATATAAATCGTAAAATGTTTGTCACATCTTTTTATTTATGTATTATTCTAAAATTCTTCTGTAGGTACCTATACTGCGTAACTTTTCATTAAAATGTTTGAAGACAAGACAAGAAGACAATCTTTACCTGGATAGTGATTTTTAAAAGTCAAATCAGCAGTAGAAAGATGCATATCTCCATAGTAATTTTGAAATTTTCAACGTGTGACTTTCAAAAATTATAATTAAAGGTTTATTTTTGAAAGTCGAATCAGCAGTAGAAAGAATAGAAAGATGCATATCTCCACAGTAATTTTGACACTTTCAACTGCTGAGGTCAACGGATGAGTTTCAAAAATCGCACTCTTGGATATCTGTTATTTTGTCTATGTCTGATTTATCTGGCCGCCCGCAGTGGCGCCGCACGTTCATTAGTAATTCCCAGTGAGGCCTCCATGTCCACGTCGCGCGTCGCGCCGGCGCCGGGCGCGCAGTCAGCTATCAGGCTCGGCTCCAAGCATCATATCGGTCTAGGCTCGGCAAAGTTAGCCGTTGCATTGCGCTAACCTTTACATTGTACCTACCTACCCTACCTACACTACCTCCGGCATATGTCGAGGCCTTTGGTAATTGGAATCAAATGTGACGTTCACTTGTTTAGACTACAATACTTTTTAGGGTTCCTACCCAAAGGGGTTAAAACGGAACCCTATTCGTAGGCCTACGTTGTCCGTCCGTCCGTCCTACCTAGCAGGACTGTAACTTTTGAACCGTTATTGCTAGACAGTTGCCATTTTCACAGATCAAAAATAATAAAAATGTCAAAAAAATAAAAATTGATGGGGGTCTTCAATACAACACTCTTTATTTCCACACCAAAAACATAAAATAACAATATTAAAAGCAAACAAAAAGGGTACAAATGGCGGTCTTCATACAAGAAACTACTTTTGTCAACGTTTTTTCTTCTCGCTCTAACATTAAAACGGTCATACATACAAGCGTCAAATTTGGTGTGATTATATAGAGTAAACTATACAGTATAACAACAAATAATAAAAACCGGCCAAGCGTGAGTCGGTCTCGCGCTAAAGGTCCCGGAGAAAACAACTTTTTTTTGTAGGTTGATAATGAATTATGTTGTCTGGTGGTATATTATGGTACGGAACCCTCGGTGCGCGAGTAGCCCGACTCGCACTTGACCGGTTTTAATTGTTACTAATACGAAATACCTACGCTTATTCGAATAAGAAATGATTCTAAGCTAGATTTTTAATTTTAAAGAGGTAGGCTCTTTAAAACTAAAAATCTAGCTTAGAATTTAATTTTTTTTTAAATTGTTTCATTCTAAACGGCATTAGGTACTTACTCGACTAAATTCTATGACAATAATGTATGGGGCATCCGATTAATTTTTTTCGACTTTGTCTTCATAGTGAAAGTTGTTAAGTTTGATTTTCTTAACCACACTTTTATAAATATTTGTATGGATGTTTTGTTACCCTTGTCTAAGCCACCTTGATTTTCAATTCCTACCTACAGAAAACACCATAAACTTAATGTTATTTACGCTAGTAGTTAAAATTTAAGTTTAAGTATAGAAAACACACTAGGTAGAGCAGTCCTTTAATTCACAGTTCAAAACTTCACTCTGATTCATTCAGAAAGTATCCAACACAGTCAGTCTTGCAGCTAATTTCGTCATAATGTCACCAGCTAACTGCCGAACAAAGCATCTGAAGTTGCCAACTTTTGCTCTACGGGGTAGTTCCCAAAACCTATTAAGGGGGGCAAGACGCTGAGATTTTAATAACTGAGCGCGAGCTGTGGAAACTTGAAATTAACTTGGTGCCCAGGGGAGGTATACGCTCTAGTATGAATGCGCTGCCATTGTTGGAGTCAAGGTGTTCTCAAATGTTCTAGGTAACTTGGGTAGGGGTTTCAACGTCCGCAGTTGAGTTCTTAAGTCTTTTGTGAAGTCGCCAGTTCCACAGTATAAGAAAGAAGTAGGTACCAGTACAGTTTTTAGGGTTCCGTAGTGAATAAGAAAGCCTTATAGTTTCCCCATATCCGTCCGTATGTCCGTCTGTGTGTCCGCGGAAACGCTTAGTAATAGAAAACTGTAATTTGGGTATATTGATCACGACTACAAAGTGGTAGAATAAAATCATAATCAGGGATCCGTTAGCGAAATATTAAGCTTTAAAGAGTTTAAAGTTAAAATGTTTACTTATAAAATGTACCTGGAGTAGTAAAAAGGAAAATTTTGTTAATAATTATTATGTTCATTTTCCAAACATTCAAAGTCCGCATATTGTGACGGGCAACTACGGAACCCTACACTGCGCGTGGCCCGACATCCACTTGGCCAGTTTTTTCTAGAAAGCGTCTTTGTTTAACACTTTCGCTGCTAAGCTCAAAACAATGACATTCGCGCAGTGCTAACACTGTGGAATGCTATACGATTCTGACTCAAGGTGTGAGTCATGAGCACTGCGGCCCATAGGTCGCTGACCTACCAGGTAGGTCGTCAGCAGTTAAAGTGTTAATTCGCCAAACCAGCCAAACCAGTCGCCACCTAGTAACTTTACGATAGGTAAAAAGAAAGGCAACTAAAACTAGGTAAGAAAATAAATGAGTCACCATTTACATAGAGCACATTCTCTACTCGGCTTTTGCTAAATAGAAAATATCCTCGAGGCAGCCGTCTTGTGGCCCCCAATTTTTTTTAAAATATAATGTTTGAATTTGCTGTTAAGTATTTGAGTCTTTTTAGAAAGATTTAAAAAAAACAGTCTTCTTTAACTAGAATTTATGTTAATTGGGTATTAACCAAGTTAGTTAAAACAATATTTTCTCCGTGTTTTGTCAGAGTTCCTGATCTAACAGACTGATGAATAATATTGCATTCGATACGTGAGCGTGTACGTTATCTCCCATGGTAGCCATTGTCAAATACAGACACAAGATTGTAAAATAAATTGTAATTAATCAACTGGGATATTGATCCGTCGTCCGATGAGAATTCTATTGAATAAAATTAACTGAGTAAAAACTTATATAATCTGACTAAACAAACGTCTTTTCATGGCCGAAACTTATTTCTAAACTATCTTTAAATCGTAGAAAATAAGGCTTAAAACCCTTCAACGAATAAATATAAAAACAGACCCGAATAATTCATCGGCCGAATAATCTCGGCAGATCGGATGCATATTATCATATCTATATTTTACGGTGGAATTTATGTGCGTTATCATTTTTACGAGTTTTGCTGGTGGAGCCTCGTAACCTGTCAGCTCGTTCGAGGGAACGCGTCGATTTGTTTATGCACTTCTGATCTTTATGTTCTTTGGTAGTTTTTGAGGATAATGCAGATTTTTTGTTTGTAGGTGTAGGTGGGGTACACACAGGTGGGTGGGTCATAGATTTGATGTCACCTTCAGGTGACAAACATAATTATTTGCTAACATATAATAATAGAACGACGTATATTTTACACGTCATATACATGGTGTAGGTTAGAAGAACTCTCCGATAACCCATAGGAGTGAAAATGTTTACTGTATGTGTTGGACGAAAGTAAAGTACCGGATGGGCAAGTTGCGGGTTCGAGTCTCGTCCGATACTACATTTTTTAATCTATAATTTAATTGACATACTTTTTTCTATTTAGATATTTAATATTCACAATATACCTACTTTCTTTTTATTCACTTTTTATTTAATTTTCAATTAACATCAGCGGATTCCTGTAATTGGTCTATTCTATGCTCATTTTTTTTTGTAACCATTCATTTGTAATTTGACTGTTGGTTTCCCGAATAAAAAAATTTATAAAAATTTATTTATTTAATATTATAACGGTTACGGGTTTTTATATTTAATATTGTTATGTTGTCACTTTTGTATATTGTAATTGTTAAATTAAGGGGAGGAACTGTTATGTATGTGTATACGCCATATTAGAATTAAGTTAGAACCCATTAACCCAGATACTCCTGAAACTTTTTGATCTCACGAAATTGTATAATTTTCTGGTATGTTTATAAATGAAGGCCACAAACGCACAGAAAAATGTAAAAAAAAATCTAAGTCATGTGGGAAAGCCGGAAAATGAGTGGTGTTATAACACCTGGTCGGAGAATGTACTACTGTTACCTACCATCAACATTCAGTTGAACGGTTTTAGAGTAAAACAGAATTGCCACCTTTAGTACATGCAGGAGTGTGCTAAGACATAAAACATAGCTTAGGAAGCAAATTCGTAGCGCATTTTTTACATAAAAAGTTGTTTTTTTCTTATAAACTTTACATGTCATGTCTTTGTACTCAACCAAATGGTTAATTCTATTACACCGTGAAGCTTCCCTATGAGTTCTCGGAGTGGGCAAGGTCCTCGTTTATCGTTTTTCTTATAAGTTTCTAATAAACCTCTTGCAAGACGACTCTACGAATCCCCCATTGTATTTAAACAATTGCCACGCGTTTTGCGATACAATATCCAAGCAGTGACAGGTGAGAGGAAAGTCTTAGATCAAAATAAAATGCGGTAAGTTGAAGCAAACTACTGGTGCACTTGGTACATACAAACTAGCGCCATTATCTGTCAAATCTAGGGCACTTGCATACAAATTTGAAGTAAACCTTTCATTTGTTTTGCCTCATTTTTCTGGTTTGAAATGTTCGCGTAAGGCCTATCCATTCATTTTATTTTGATCGAAGAGGAAAGTAGCACTTCTTACCACGAATACATCCGTACGATAAAGCCCAATATTCTGATCTGATCTATATCTACCCCTCCCATATTATAATTAGATTTCTTTACCACAAAAGGCTGATCAATTTTTAATATACTTTTTCAGGACTTAAACATTTTGCTTCATGTAATGTGTCATTTCTGCGACAACACTGTTTTCTTTCCATTTGCACACCAAGATATTGCTGGGTTTACTTGATTTGAATTCGAAAAGTTCGTAGCTCAGTCTTTTTGAAGGTACAGTTAACAGGCAGAGGACAATTGGAAGTTAAATTTTCACTGATAGTTCCTGTTCCTTTCAATCGTCTTTTACTCAAATTCATGTAGAAGAGGAAATGATGTGAAATAATTGTCGAAGTATAAATGAACAGGCAGGATTAGTTTTTCTAATTGTAGGACATCGGCAAACTGTAAAATAACACTTCCTCCCAGTCCGAACTGCGTTTATGGTGGTGGCAAAGTAGTAGAGTCCCCTTGGAATGGATCAAACCATAACACATATCCCAGTCTGGTGGGTTATGTAATGTAACGTTATCTTCTTCACCTGAATCTTCATCTGTTACATCATCATTAACATTTTCCGGTGGTAAAATTGCTACGAAACTCGGTATCTGTGCATAATCATCGATATTTTCCAATTCATCTACAATTTCGTGAAGTTTCAAAGGTAGTTTATGCCTTGGTCTAAAATATTTAAAAACATACACTTTAGACGTCAATTATACGACCAGGTGTTATAACACCGAGTGTTATTTTTCGTAGAAAAGTACAAAAAATAATTGATTTCAAAAGAAAGTCTTTTGATAGCTTTTTACCTAATAGAAGTTTATAATAGAATTAAAGAAGAAATGTAACTCATTATCAAGAAGTTTATAAAATATTTTATTTTTTTGTAGACATGTTAAAACAAAAATCACAACTCAAATTTCAAAGTGTCATAAAACTTATTTATGACGGTATTTCTGCGATATCTGACACACTCAACCACAGCTAGGTACGTACTTAAGACACAGAACAAAGAACAGTGATCAGCTTCTCATCGTTTACAAATTAATTTGAGATTTAGTTTAACTACTTTTTAGCGGTGTTATAGCACCTGGTAGGGGTAAGTGGGTTAAACGTCAGTCTGCTAATAACTGTCCGTGGTTTCACTTGTCCCGTACATACCTAACAAAAAGCTATCGCCTTTTCCCCAGATGGCTAGGGCAGAGATTAGGTACTGAGGGCCTACCATGAGTTTTCCCTGTATTTTACTGCTGTAGTTACGTCGCCAATTCGTATGACAGAAATTAGTTCTCAACGTAACCACTAGGAGCGCTGTACGAAATTCAATACAAAATGGGTGACGTAACTACAGTAGTAAAGAACGGTGAAAACTCATGGTAGACCCACTGATTTCCAGTTATGGCGGTCTTGACATAGGTACTTCACTTGGATCCTCTAAGTTCATACTGTTCATACAACTTGCCATAAGTACTTACATCATGTTATTGACGTCTCCAAGTTGGTCCACGTACGTCCACCTAGTCGAACGTCTAACTTTACCAATATTTCCATCCCTTCAGTATGTTCAAACTAAGTAATAAAATTCAATAAAGACCAAAATTAGCTTTATTACATGAAAAATAACTATCACTCAGTTGCAGAAACGCTCATTAAAGTTAATCCTCCATTAAATCTCTTGGCTTTTTAGGCATGTATTCACTTTGATTAGTGCAAGTGCTTTGAGTAGTGAAAAAAAAAAACACGATATGATGATGATGAGTGCGAGTGCAGGTGATTATTAATTGCGGGTCATTACTATAAACATTGAAAGTAAGTAAAATATAACAAAATGTCATATTCTATCGGTGATCGCTCAAAATTTTAGATTGCAATAACTAATCACCTACATTCGCACTAATCAAATCAAAGTAAATACAGGCCTCTTGTAATTTTGACGTAGTAACAACTAGCAAGAGATTTAAAGGAGGATTAACTTTAATGAGCGTTTCTGCAACTGAGTGTGTAAGGCTTTTATTTTGAACTATAAACTCCATACAACTTCCATGTAGTTTTGCAAAAAATTCGACTCAATGAAAATGAATACCATTCATTACGCAAAACAAAAACACATAATTTATAACATGAATCACAACGATACAAAATGTCAACCCTTCCTATATCGATTACGAGCGGTAGAAAATTGGCGGTTGTTATTTAGGATTATTACCATCGATGTTTTACATCGACTGACCACGTGCCGACTCCCACGGTTGGTCACGCACTCGCTAAAGCTACGTACACATTCTGTTTTTATCCGTTATACAATACACCCTGTAAGGAAAAATATCATTAAACTTTAACTTGTCTTACGCTGGGAAATACAGACAATAGAAATCAATTGTTTTCGTCGCGTGGATCCACGTTCGAGAGGTTAAACCACAATAACTCTAGCCATCAAATTGAACAACTTTTACCATGGGAACAAACCTGTCAGAACAAAAAAAATCTGCTATTCCATACTAAACTGCAGCGCCTACGTGACTGAAATGACGGGAGTCACGTTGCAGGGTTTGCCTCGAACACTTGTCTCTCGTGTGGTGTTCGCGCGGTTCGCGTCTCAGCCTGCCACGAGGCTCCAAAATCCTTCTCAGTTGTTCTTACTCAAAAACAATCCTCGAGATTGGATAGACACTCCCTCAAACTACTTGACACTGGCGAAATCTAACAAGGAAACGCCATTAAATAAAAATAGAATAGAATCGTAGAAAGAGAAGGCACTAGAAGGAAGCAAGTGTCTTGTCATATCACTCAGTAAGAGATGCACATAGCATATTCGCTCTAGTTAAAAAGGAGACCGCTACTTATTGCTGTCCTTATCGACGTATCCACTTTTTTGTACTTCGGCCATCTCACTCCAAAATGTCACTTCATATAAATTGTATGGGACAACCACCTGACTCCGAGATGTCACTTCATATAATTCGCTATCTCATACCCGGTTACATTGATATTCGGTCTACTAGAGTAAGCGAAAAAAAATTCGTCTATGAATAGAATGAACTGAAATGACAGCAAATTTTTTACGAGTTTCCGATTAGAGTTCGTGGTTTAAAGGTTAACGATGATTTCTTGATATGCTAACGGTTTTTAAGGGGATGATCAGACAATCAAACTGAACTTTCTATGGAACCAAAATCGAAATGGCGAAAAAAATCTGCTGTCCCATACATTCCAGATAAGTATCAAATTTTTGTTTTCGCCATTTTGATGTTGGCCAGTATGATAGTCTGATCACAGAGTACTATACGTCTGATCATCCCCTTTCATCATTTTAAGAAGGACTCTGTGAAATGATAACGATTTGTATAAAATCTGTATTTGTTTTATTTTGCATCGCCAAAAATCATACTGTATCAAAACTTAAGTAAAATTTAAGTTTTTGAACAAATTGTTTTTATAAAAATTTATTAAAAGGAATAGAGCTGTAAAACATTTTAAAAAATCAATTCACAATTGGCGGTGCAATCGCGTAACAAACATACAAAAACATACGGGTCGAATTGAGAACCTCCTCCTTTTGTTGAAGTCGGTTAAAAACCAGATTTTATTTAAATGCTCTAATAAGAAGTAAACAAACTTTAAATTAAATCAATTTTTACGTAGCCTCTTCAATGTCCCACTGCTGGGCAAAGGCCTCCCCTTTTACTCTCCAATCCTCTCTGTTGTGTGCAACTTCTGGCCAACTCTCCGAGAAGGCATCCATGTTATCTCTCCACCTTTTTCTCGGTCTACCTCGACGCCGGTGACCATCCTGGGGAACCCAGTCTGTGGTGATTTTGGCCCATCTTTCGGGCTGCATGCGATAGACATGTCCGGCCCAGTCCCACTTCAGCTGAGCTGTCTTGCGCCCCACGTTCGCTATGCCAGTTCTGGAGTGTTATTCTTATTACATTATACAATTTATATTATATAAAAGCATGTCGCGAATTCCACATAATTATTGTATTCTTGTTTATCTACACAAGTAAATTAAATATCTAAATAAATAATTTATTTTTCAGTTTTCGTATTTTTCTCAGAAAACCCTTTCATTTGATACTCATAATCATGACAGTGCACAAAAAATAACTAGTCTGCCATCTTGGGTCGTGCACCATATTAGATTTAGGCCGAATTCGACCAAACTTAGATTTATAGAAGAGTAACTATACAACGAACAATTTTACTTTTGGTGTTTACACACCCCGTACTAAAAGAACGAGTGCATAATTCACCTAAAGTAAGAGGTCATTTATCCGTACTTATTGCAATGTGAGGTTAAACAGTTTTAATTTATTAGGTTTTTTTAATTATAATTTTTTTAATTATGTGACATTGACATTTCATTTAGATTAGGGTTGGTAAAACGCAAAATCAGTTTACTCTATAGTAACCGGCAACTTAATCTAAGAATAAAATTTACTCGCGCTTGGTCGAATCGGGCCTTAGAATGACTTCACTTAGCTTACCATGCATTGTCATCCAAACAAAACGTGTATGCCAAACTTAATCTCAATCGGTTATGAATAAGTATCGGCTTTTAAATTCAGCTGCAAGATTTGACCCGAACATTCATAGCTACTAGTACATTGCAAGTTAAATAAAAGCTTATACTTACCTAATAAAAAAGTGTAGAATAGAATAAACGTTTTCATTTTTATTTTCTCGAACAAAATAGGTCATTTTCGTGACATTCGGTGAGGCTACTACGAAACGTTATTATAGTAGGTTAGGTATATTATAATATACCTAGGATGGATTAATTACTTGGGTATAAACGTTATAGGTACACGGAGGAAAATAACTAGTAGTATATGTGACAACTATTTATATTAGTAAGTTACTGTTAGGCAATTTTTAATTATAAATCAAATTCTGGTAGATTTGACTAAAATCATCAAATTTTCTGGCAAAGTCTGCTAACGGGGTGAAATTGGTACCATTAGCATCCTTTTAAACTAATATTCTACCCATCAAACTGAAAATTTTTTATTATGAGAGCACACCGATGATCGGAGCAACAAACAAAAACCTGCTGTTCCATACTAAACTGCAATGTCTACTCGACTCAAATGTATGCAACAGCAGATTTTTTTTTGAGGCCTCCGCTCATTGCAGCGATTTTATCGAGCGATGATATCGCTGTGATTTTGCGATAATTGTTTCCAGTACATTTTGTATGGGGACGCGCGCGATCCTACACACTGCCGCGATATTATCGAGCGATAATATCGCTGCG
This sequence comes from Agonopterix heracliana, assembly GCA_963693445.1. Taxonomy (NCBI): domain Eukaryota; kingdom Metazoa; phylum Arthropoda; class Insecta; order Lepidoptera; family Depressariidae; genus Agonopterix; species Agonopterix heracliana. The sequence continues at coordinate 1,971,396 of OY856307.1, forward strand.
ATTTTGCGATAATTGTTCTCAGTACATTTTGTATGGGGACGCGCTCGATCCCACACACTGCCGCGATATTATCGCAACTTGACGCAATATCTTTCGACTACATTCAGAGGTGGGGCGCATGCGTGATGCGAATCGCGGAATCGCTGCAGTGTGTAAGGTGTCGCGATAAAATCGCTCGACAATATCGCTGCAATGTGCGGAGGCCTTTAATAGCGCGCTTAATTATATTGACCAATCATTCCTTACCGCTAATTGTTTTCGCGCTCTTTTATCTACTATCCAACATGACTTCGGGTTTTGTCGGAGACTCGAACCTGCTCTGCACAAACGAACATTGACGAGCGGAATTATTATCTTGGTCGTACCATATTTGATTTAAACTTTATTTTGTACTTGATTATGTAACATTTGTAAGTACTTACATACATACAAACACACGTGGTATTGTAGAATGCTAACTTGATTGTGAGACTTCATAAAAGTGGTGCAAGTTATAAACTGACGACGGTTGATGACGTCATAATTTTTACATTGAATCCTTTTTTGTAAGGAGCTGGACTTTTTAACAAATATTCAATTTAAATTCAAATTAATAAAATAAATTTGAATCTAAAAACACAATTCTAAGTTGGCTTACCTACTTTATATTACAGCTTACATTATAGGTAAATGGAAATTTCGTACTTTACGGTCCTAAATAAATCACAGTTGCGACATGGCTGGCTGGCAACCGTATTTTTAAGAATTCCTAAACTATGACATTTCCATTGGTATTGTATGTACTTGTTGGTAAACGGGATATTAGTCTATAAATCGTCTGAAATATTCTACTTGCCACGAAAGAACTGTGACGTCATAGATACATCAAGTGAACAAGCATACCCGCTATTTGCTTCTACTCTGGCCCTAGCACGTGAACCATCATATTTGAGCGAGCACTCTGCTCTAATACTATTTGCCACTGTTCCAGACGCTTGATCCTGATTGACATACTATTTTATTGGTCAGCCAGGAGATACCAGCCACTGCCTGCTGGCCTCAGTGTGCAAGAATTGTTCACTATTCTTTGGATATAGACGTCGTTGCTCCAATATACAGTGTGTAACAAAACATTCTAGTAATACTTAAGGGGGTACCGTGTTACAGACCATCAAACTGAACAACTTTCACTATGGAGCCAACTACAAAATCGCGAAAAAAAATCTGCTCTTTCATACAAAACTGCATTACCGACTCGACTCAAATGTATGGGACACCAGATTTTTTTTCGTGATTTTGGCTACATAGTGAAAGTTGTCCAGTTTGATGGTCTGAAGCACCCCCTAAAGTATTATAATCGCCACTAGGATTCCATTTGGGGAGGTCAGGTCAACATTGCTACAAGCTTTCTTCTTAAGATTGCAGTGCAAGGCTTGCCTTACATTTTGAAGACTTTTAAATTGCTGCTACTGAAGTGATAGGTGGATGTTACTTTTAGAAGTTGTCTTGAACATACATATCTACATATATTCTCACGCTTGTCTCCCACTGAGGTAGGCAGAGACAATGGAACACCACCTGCTATGATAGTGACAGACCTCTTTGTCTCTTCATGCACATTGCGCACTAGTCGGTTTCGGTGCATCTGACTGACCTGACCTTTTGAAAGAAAATAACGTATTTTTTTAAATATTAAACTGATAATAGTTTACCCGCGACTTCGTCCGCACAAATTATATACCAGATTTAGAGCAAGTTAATATTATGGAGGATGAGAAAAATATGAATTGTAGGTACAGTCAAGAGCATGAAGCTTTACACTTGTAGCGCGAGTCTTTGTCACGTCAAGTCAATCTCACGGTCTTAGAGGACTTTGGTTGCTTTGCAGTTAGATACAATTTTTTTATTTCTCTAGGGGCCGGGGGTCTCTGCCCACCCTTGGCGACGCCCTTGGTCAAGGATACCTACCTAAAAACCATTCGTGATCTTTTTTTTTTCTGTAAATCTTCAATGTACAGACACACTTCTGTTGCAGTTTTATAATATGTCATGTAGTTAGTTTATACTATGTTAACTATCTGGTAACTAGAACAATTTCACCAGAAATAAGGTGCTAATATCTACAACCACTTTAGTAACTCATTTTGGTTATTTTGCAAGTTTCCGATTACACCGATAGTAATTTAAATCGTTATATACAAGTACATTATACTTATCGATAAAATGAATTTATACCGATAAGTAATGTGTTGTATATTCTGTTCTCAAACGGTGAAGGAAAACGAAAACATCGTGATTAAACCCGCATAAGCTGAATAAGAAATTCTGATGTGTATGTGTAGTATACCAATCCGCATTGTGCATGCGTGGCGTGGTGGACTAACGCCGATACACCTGCCCTGAGGAGGCCTGTGCCACGCAGTTGCACGCAGCTGATGACGATGATGATTATTCCGATCATCATATGAGTTGCCTGAAATTCATTAACAGTAAGGTAATTAAGAAGCAGTATCGCTCAGAACAGTCACCATGTATGTCGATTTGATATCGATCGAGTACTTACGGGCAGTTACACAATAGCACCCCAGATTCACAAATAAAATTAGTGATATGTAGTTGTATTCAGTAAATGATAGCTTACAAGCTGTAGGGCATATGATTGTCGCTCAATAGCCGGTTGTGTGAGAACTATTTGCCTGCATATTCAATATACCTACCTGTCTGCTAGGCATCTTCAGTCATTTACAATTTAAAGAATTGAAACAAAGAGGAGGAATGTTTTGAAACAAAGAAGTGTTTTTTTAGGACATTTTTACTTTACTGGTTGTTACAAAAGTTTAGACTATAAAACTGAACAAATCGAAATAAAAACCGTACATTAGTTAGGTAGGTACTACTGCAGTTTTGTACGAAACACCTGTTTTATTTTTTCTTGATGTTTGCTAAGTTGTTATGTGTGATGGTCTCTGAACCACCCCATTAAGTACTGTTAGGGTGGTTTGTTACTCCCTTTATACTTAGGTTTAAAATTAAAAACGTCACCTACAAGCTGAACATCTTTCACTAGGAAGCCAACATCGAAATCGCGAAAAACATACTGCTGTTTCATACAATTTGGGTAGAGTGGCCCTTGATATTGTGTATGGAACATGAGATTTCGTTGTTGGTTCAAGATTACACCATGGATATGTTATTGGCGATAATGATTCAATAAGCATAACTTATTACTACTATGTTATATTTAAATAAATATGCTTTCATTTAATTATAGCTTTTCCCGATAAATCGTAGTATTCCACAAACTTTACATCTGTTAGGACCTCATATCAGATAGCTACTCGAGCATAATGATCCGCACGTGCGGCGCGGCCGGCGTGGCGTGGCGTGGCGCATGGCGTGATGGCCACATCAGTCAGCCACACATCGGGGCCTCTGGCCAGGCCGCAGTCGCCGCGACGCTATGATTTGGGGACAATGCTTCCGGTGGCCAGCACGCGATCGACAGGGGTCGCGCATCGTATTATTTTGGTTCTCTAATTATAAATAATGTGCATTATTACTACTACTTATACTGTCCATTATAGGTGGCGACTGGCTCACCCCCCGTCACACTGGACAGAGTTTCGGTACTACTGGTGAAACGTGGATGTTCTGAGGTTTCAGAATATCACTGACTACCCCCTCGGGGAATATAGTCGTGAGCATTATGCTATGCTAATGTGCATATTTTTTAAGTTTTTGTTTTATTAAGGTAGGTGACACGTGGTACCGAAATTCTGTTTTTCCTGAAACTCTAAATTAACTAGAGGTGAACTTGACTGCAACTGCAGGCTGCTATACTAGTGCAGTTTTATGTACAATATCTGTAGAAATATTTTAAAAAATATAGTACAGAAAACTGCACTTAGGTACAGACGACAGTTGCAGTCGGCAGTCGACAGTCGACTCCGGAATAGTATCTTTAAGCTATGCTACGATAGATAATTTTCCATTGGTGTAAAGTTTCTGTCAACCTAGCTTAGGTATGTAGGTACAAAATCTGAAATAAAACCAACCATTAAATTGATCTTTTACCTCTTGTTAGTCTTGTTACGAAACTAATCATAAAACATAAACAAATTCTTGTAGAAACCCAATAGAAAGAATAAAATAGTATTTTATTCACGAATGTTTTCGTCCGCGAAACTAGCTCCTAACACCACGTCAATAAAGCCAATAAACTCTTGTGAACTTCCTTAAGTAGCTACCGAACACAATTTATCGATTTAAGACGGCCTTTGCCACCCCATATGTCAATTTACAGGGGATATTGATAGTCGGTGACAGGCCTAGCAGAGTGACACTGACGTCCCCTACTTAAAATTGTATACACCCCAATTTGTTCTAAACACAGCGAAATTAATATCTATTGACTCGGCAATAAGGTTCACGGTGCGTCTCTGGGGCCGCAAATCTACGTTTGTGTGCGAAAGAAACTTACGCGACATCTAAAGAAATATTTTTCGTGGATAAAAGGTACTGTGGTTTTCCCCGATGCGATCGCAGGGCTTAGGTGGATTTACTTTTTGCTCTCTTGATACAGCCTTTTCATAACTGTCGGGGATCGATCCGGTCAAGAGATTTTGTTTCTGAATCCGATTTTATCCGGTTCTGAACCAGTGTTTGCTGTAGAGATTAAGACTTTGTTTCTTAATTCGGTTTTATCCTGTTATGAACCAATGTTTAGTATAGAGATTAAGATTTTGTTTCTGAACCCGATTTTATCCAGTTCGGAGTCAGGATTTTGTGGTAAAGATTATGATTTGTATGTCTATCAGTACTACCACCGTTTAATAGATAGCGTTTGAGAAGTACTTAATGAGAACAAATTGTCTTGATATGACAAGTTTTAATGTAACTTTGTAGTTTCCTCACAATCCAGTTGGGCCATCAATTGACAATTTGTAACCATCGTGTTAAAAATTCCGCAGTCGTAGATAATAGTGAGAGGACATACGAATAGACAAATATCAAAATTGCATAAATATACTTTTCTAATATTTTTATATGATCATGGCGGGGAAGGCCTTGACGATGTTGACGATGAGCGAGATAAGATACTTGCCCAGCTGTGGGAAAATATGACTATTGGAGCTAATTATATGGATAGAAATTGCTCAACAAAACTTTATATAAGTAAACTAAATACAACTCCAAAAATAATATCAATGTATTCAACAGAATCGGAAAATCAATAGGAACCTACTATTTCGTAAAATTGTCATCAATTTGACATTTAACCAAAATTGTTGTCGATCGCTGCATTTTCGTGCACCGCAACCGGAAGTGTGTAGTTTAAACAAGATGGCCGCCGTCACGTGACCGCGCCGGATTCACCCCGACTTCCGGTCCTTCGCAAACATGTCAAGTGTGGGTAGTTAGATAATTATCGCGGACATTACAAGTACCCCTAATGTTTTGATGAAGTTTTGTCATAATTTGGTGCATCTGTTATGATTTTTAGCTTTTTAACTGATCGAAAATGTGATTTAACTGTGACAATGATTTTTTATGGTCATTGAACTCTTCACAAACAATTAAAGATTTCATTATCAACCTATAGGTATAACGTGTTGATGAATAAACGCAAAACTAGAAAATAGCTTTGTTAAGAATCGAGTGCATAATCGAATTATCAAATCATGGTTTCAAAATAGGTTGCATTTTTTCATAATATTTATTTATTTAACACTTCATTGCACGACATAATATTACAGAAAAAAACTATTTAAAGTATACATGTACAAAGGGCGATAATATATATATAGATAATATTAAATATATTATTTGTATAATTTAAAATTTACTGAACTCAATGTCAACCCACCACGGGCACACTCACCCTACTCACTAGGTAAAATGTATCCATGAGCAAGCTAGCATTTTTGCATGAAAACTTAAAAATGCTAAAACTTTATATCTTTTATATTTTTGTTATAAATCAGTTGGGATGTTGAGGTTTTGCGCTTATTAGTAGATTAAGTACACACCGAGGACAGGAAAGTAAGAAAGGTCTCAGATCTCATGTAATCGGCTTCGCCTCGGTCAACAAACATGTGATCTGAGGCTTTCTTATTTACTGTCCGAGGTTAGAATACTATTTTTCTCCTCGACGGAGGTGGAAAGTGACAACTTCTATTAGCGCAGCGGGACGACAATTGACGCTTTCCGTCCGGAGGGGAGAAATATACATTAACACGCTACATACGTCCAACTGTAGGGCACAGGCCCATGTCAAAAAAAAACTCATAAAAACTTACAGGGTCCAGTGTTCAATATGCTGAAGGTTTTTTAAAAAAAGGATGATCAGACCATCAAATTGAACAACTTCGTCTAATATGCGACCAACGTCGAAATCGCAAAAATCTGCAGCCCCCATACATTTGGTATTTGTGTGAAACGGCGGCTTTTTTTCGTGATTTGTTCGACTTTGGTTGCGTAGAGAAGGTTGTTCAGTTTGATGGGCTTATCATTCTCTTGAAAAACCATCAGTATTATGTAAATTAAAATAAATGTTTTATTATTTCCAAGTGCCAAATCCCTGATAGACATTTGTAATTTATGTTGAGTTGGGTTAAAACAAGTTGTGTTTGTATCCGAAATTAGTGTTGTAATATACCTAATAAATTAATAATAAAGTTGACAGACTGTTATTTGCAAAACTAAAAGGTTTTTATGAAGTCAAGTCTGCGTTAAGTACAAGAATGAGTATCTAGTACTTTATACAATACGGACACTACCTGCCCCCCCCCCCCCCCCCCCTCGCCCCACCAGGTCAAACTGGCGAAAAACGGAGCAACAATATAATCCGCTGTTCCATACTAAACTGCAATGCCTACTCGACTCTAATGTATGCAACAGCTGATTTTGTTTTTGCTCCAATCGGTTTGTTCCCATAGTCAACAGCTGATTTTGTTTTTGCTCCAATCGGTTTGTTCCCATAGTGAAAGTTGTTCAGTTTGGTGGGTAGAATGATAACAATTTCACCCTGTATAGGCAATGGCGTACACTTTCTCGCTCGCACTTTTCACTATCGCAAGTACCTACCTTTTCCTGTAAATTTTTCCCATTTCAATTAAATTACTAAAAAGTGTCCAAGGTGTGATTACCCAAGTTTCAAGTGCCGCTAGAATGGACATACAAACACGTCACTACATTTCTTCTCGTGGTTGTCGTATGAGATGATTAAGGGACAAGGTTTCCTATGCAGTATTTCGTTTGCGAAAGGACGAACGAAAACCTACAACCAACACGTTGTTTGATCCTGGGACCTTCAATGTGACCTTGCTACAATTGCATGCATGAAAATATATAGTTGGTAGTTATAGCAATGTTTCTTACTATCTCCAAAAGGGATTGAGGTCATGAGTTTATGTACCTATGTATGAAAGCATTTCGGCGTCATAATTCGCTTTAATAGGATTGTGCAGTCTTCATACCAAACGCGACAGGCGTTTAATTTTACCCCACTTAAACCTATGATTCAGTCTCAATCGTAGAAAGATCAGCGTAAGCGAAATACTTGGCCTATGGTCTCAATAAAGATTTAGTGCACAATAGCGGTTTCGATTCTACTTTAAAGTCACTTCATTTGTTTTTGACATGACTAGGTACATCGACTACCTTCCAGGAAAAAAAAATTGTACTAAAAATATATCTCGAAATAAAATAAAAAAAACATATTTTAAGCACTTAGTAATTAATAATACCGAAAAAAAATAAACAATCAACGTTTTCGCATTCTGTATCGTGACTTTCAGTCCTCGTAACCGAACACGTGGGTCTCACAACATGGCCACAAATTAATAAACCTGGCCTTACATCGATCGTCCATACCTAAACTTTCAATTGCGATCCGAATAACTTTTACTTTCTGCAAAGAGTTATTACAACATTTGATACTTTAAACACGATGAGAATACTCGAATAAAACGAGCCAATTCCAGTAAACTGGCCCATCGAAAACTACGTTCAAAACCAATAATTGCACAAAATTAAATCACCTTTTATGCTGGCCAATATCCCCCTGCCTCCCCTCGGAGGACACAATAAAAAGCCGTCAAAACGTGCGTCTGGCTGTCAGGCCGTCTATGTCAATCAATTAGACTGGGAGCACAGAGTACGCAGCGTCAAGCAGCAGGCCACACCCACTATTGATCGGCACCGCCCCACTGCGCTGAAATATTGTTGCGCGCCGCTTTGCCCCTTTTCACCCACGAGCACGGAGAGTCTGCTGGCCGCGTCGACGTATCGAATGCGTCAAAACAATTCACTGTTTTTATTAAGAAGACTGTGGAGCTAGAGGTCTCCTTACAACATTTTCTAATCTCATTTAAAGCAGTTTTTAGTCTGGATTTGTATTATGATGACTAGACAACGATCTGATAACATAATACATATATACAGGGTGGAACAGATATCATTGGCATCCTTTAAAACTAAGAGTCTACCCATCAAACTAAACAACTTTTACTATGAGAGTAAACCGATCGCAGCAAAATACACAGCTGTTCCATACTAAACTGCAATTTTTACTCGACTCAACTGTCTGAATAGCTGATTTCTTTTTTGCTGCGATCTTTTTGCTTTCATAGTAAAAGTTGTTCAGTTTGATGGGTAGACTCTTAGTTTTAAAGGATGCTAATGACATCAATTTCACACTGTAAGTATAATAATACAAGTCAAGGCTAGATTCTGACTCTTTAAATGTGAATACTAAATCTTTATTTTAACTCTTTATTGTACTACACACGGAAATAAAATGATCGACTACTATCATACAGATATTTTTCTGGGATTCGAACCCGCGACCCTCGGCAAAGCAGGCAGGTTCAATACCGACTGAGCTATTGGGCCATAAAACACTTTTATACTTCTAAACGAATTTAAATTATTTTTTAATTGTTAATGTTATTAGTATAATAAATATCTAACCAAGTTTCGCTTTTTGTATGGAGCATGCTAGCTTCATAGACCTCTTAACACTTTTGGTTCTATTTACGGACTGCAGACGCGCTGCTAGAATCGTTATATTATAGGCTTTATGCTGTCGATTTTTAAGGGATGATCAGACCAACATACTGAACAAAAGTATATTTATTAACGTTTGTATTAGAGACATTACAAACAAACACACAAATTGACGACCGAGTTACAGAGTTTTGTGGTCGTCACAAACTTTGATACAACTAAAGTTGTAAGCATAAAACGATAGGTTTACATTCAATTTACGAGACTGTACAGGGTGAAGACTTAAATGAGTTGCATACTTTAGCATACTTCAGACCATTGAACTGAGCAAATATCACTGAGGGACCAACATTGAAATAATTAGTACAATAGTGAAAGTTGTTCAGTGTTTCGTTCTAAAGCTCTTAAAAGGTATTGCCCACGAACTGCATTCGTTTCAAATCGTTGCGGAACTAACGAATTAGTATACAAGGTGTTTCATAAGTAAAAATAAATATATTAAACTCACGGGTTGTTTAGACCGTCAAACTGAACAACTTTCTCTATGGGACCAAATCGAAATCGCGAAATAAAAATCGGTTGTCCCATACATATTTTAGCTCGAGTCGAGAGTATGGAACATCAATTTTTTTTTCGCGATTTCGATATTGGTCCCATAGTGAAAGTTGTTCAGTTTGATGGTCTAAACCACCCCCTTAAATGTTTATTTGTATTTTTGTAACACCTTGTGTAATCAAAGGACAAAGATAGCTAAAATTATAGACAAAACTGGAGGAATATGAAAAGGAAATTATCCTTTTCTATAGTGGGATTTCTTATAAAATTCAAATTCAAATTAACCAGTTTTGTATGCGAATAGGCGAATACTCGTTGTTCACTCAATAACACAAATCCGTTCTGTATTTAGAATAATACGGATAACATAACAATATTATGTTAAATCGGTAAGAAAATTCAATACAATCGGTAACAAAATGTTAAGCTAATAAATAAAAAATATGAGAGAAATCAGCTATGTTATTGAATATAACATTTTGTACACGTGGGTAAGTGTCAAAATGTTCGTAAGATAATCCTTAGAAATGGAGTAACCTAGGGAGTAACATAATTATAAAAATAATTTTAATACAACCCTGTCACGAACCATATTATTATGAATACTTGACATACCTAATTTTGTTAAGTGTTTTTTTTTACTAATTTTTACTAATTTGTTTGCTATTAATAGATTTCATTTTAAATTAAATTTTTAAAATATAAGCTTAAGCATATGCTCACGATTATATTCCCCGAGGGGGTAATCAGAGATATTCTGAAACCTCAGAACATCCACGTTTCACCAGTAGTGTGATACTCTGTCCAGTGTGACAGGGGGTGAGCCCGTCGCCACTTATAATTGACAGTGGGTACAATACACGCCTCGAAGTTGAAGCATTAAAGTAGAAAGTAGTAGTAGAAGTAGTTTTGAAGTATTAAAATATATCTTAATGCAAATGGTCGCGAGAAAATATTTCAAATACCTTCGAGAAAACCTATGCGTGGGTTAAAAAAAAAAGATGGTCTTCTCTTCCTAACTCTATACCGGAAACAGAAAAGGCAACATCGAACGAATAAAGGTGTATTATGCTATAACACCCTTTTCACTTTTATGCCATTTTTGGAATCTACGGCCTTGAATACATGTCCTTAATTTTTACTATGCAGCTATGGTGCATATTCGTTAAACTATATGGTAAGACATCTTTATTCTATCTAATTACTACTTACGTTTCGGTTCGGTTTTTTTGCTCTCTTGTAAAGTTGACTTTTCAAAGTTACACCTTTATTCGTTTGGGCATGCGATTAATGTAAATTCATTGACATTGAATATATTCGTTTAATACTTTTATTTTAGCATAATATTCATTTTCATTATTTTAACTTTTTGAAGTAAAATAGAGTGAAATAAAAAAAAAAATCCATTGCACACAAAGTCCCGATAGCATCGAAACTTACAAATTCAAGCGTGGCGCTCGTAGCAACCTCGTAGCGATCGTAGCTGCTTTCATGCGTTGATCTACTCTACAAGACTCTACGGTATCACACATAAATCTTATAACGTAACACGAGAAGTGCAATTGTGTGTTTGATACAATATTGTATCATTGAATAGTCCATATTTATGGTTCCGTAGTCATACAAGGGACCCATATACTTTCGTCAATTCTGTCTGTCTGCTTATTGCACTTCTTGTAGTGTCAATTCACAGTAAGCATGAAAAATTTGGCGTTTTCTGAGAGTTCTAATAACTCGACCTCTGTTGACCCCATATATGTTCCTTATCCGTAAGGATCAGGATCGATTGGGATGAAATAATAGTTTTGTCAATATTGCAGTTTTTCTCGATGACTGTAAATTTTTGTAACGACCGCTGTAGAACAATCAGTGCTGGAAAAATAGAATAAAAACCAGTGTAAAACAGTACTTAAGAAACTTTTTATCCCTTAGTATTACAGAACGAGACTCAAGTGGAGAAAGATAGACAAGGATGCATGCATACGTTGTATGTATTTGCATCCTTTCTTCAATCTATACTCAAGAAGAGATCTCCACTTGAGTGTCTTTCTGTAATACGAGCCTCAGTCTTAAAATACGTCACGCACGGGAAGAAATGAGTTGGTCGATTAAGCCAGAACCACACGGCCAGAACTACCTTTAAATGCTATTATATATTTACCTTTTTATATACCGCCCCCGTACCAAGGAACTCCTCTAATCACCCCTACCAGCTAAAATCTAGCGCGGGCAATAACGTTACAAATAACAATTAACCGTTAACGTTAACGGTTATAGCATGCCGCTAATGCAACCAGCTATTTGCTATTTATATTTCATTCCACTAAGTCCCCTCATAGAACTCTTGCGTGTTAGTCGTAAGAGCGAAAATAGCTTCAGCCGTGTTCCTTCGTTTGTAGAACAAATTAAGGGCCGCCATTCAATGCATCGTATGTACGGTACGGTGAGACGTAAATAGGGTAATTGAAGCAATTTTAGCTTTTATCGTTTTTTCTTTGGCTATTCTTAGGGCGTGTTTACAATTGGATAGTAGGTGTACTTCTAGCAGAGTATAAGAAATAGTACAGTTAACACAACATATTTAAAAATTTACGCATGACGAGAAAACATTAGATAGATACGATTTTTAGGGTTCCGTAACCAAATGGTGCCAACGGGACTCTATTACTAAGCCTTCTCTGTCCGTCCGTCCGTCCGTCCGTAGTAGGACTGTATCTTTTGAACCGTACTAAGTAGCGAGTTAACATTTTTACAAGTGTTATTATTTTGGATTTGCTAATAAATATGAAAATAAACAAAATTTACAAAATTATGGGGTCCCCTTTAAGAAAATTTTTTTTTTCATTTTTGCTCTTTCGTAAAAAACGGTACGTAAAGCCTGACCAGAAATATAAAAAACCTCGCCACGTTGCGGAAAATCATTGGAACTAATATTTGTACTTGGAACACTAACATTAAAGGTGACAGTCGATTGCAGCGCCCCCAAACCAGGTTTTTTATTTTCCTGGTCAGGCTTTAATACATACAAGCGTCAAACACGATGTGACTATAGAGCACGTGAGTCGGGCTCGCTTACGAATCCCGGAGATTTTTTATTGGTAAATGTGTTGGTACGGAACCTTCGCTTCGGTGCGCGAGACAGATTTGCACATGTTTTTTTTTAATTACATACGCACAAGCTATTTTTTTTTTACAAAACAAATTGGTTAATCGACTAAATATGAAAGTCAACATTTCGTTTTGCTATTTAAAAAAAGGGGAGTTTGTCAAATATTATTTAAGGCTAGGTTATCCCAGTGCAAGCGTCTCTTTCTTGCAAGCATAAGTTTACAATTAGCCATCCCGCTCCAATTGAAAGCAGGATCGCAAAAAAACGTGTTTTTTGTCAATATCTTTGCTCATGGGAGTTTCTAAGCTAAAAACTCTTCCGAGTTCACTAGAAATATTTTATGTATTTAGTTAAGTACAAGAATAAAAAGTTAAATATCAGCAGTTTAATAATAGTATTGAAAAAACATAACAAAAAGGGGTAACTTTGGGATGTTTTTCTATCTAGTAAACTTAATCTAAGCGTGTAATTGAGAACAGTCGCCCATCCGCCCGATCCTTAAATAAGACATAATTTAATTTCAGACTTTAAAACACAGTTTAAAACACATTCGTTCGTGTTCAAAAAACGGCCTCGACGGGATAACAGCGTCTTAATTTCTCCTAACAAAAAGCCTGTTTTTTAGCAACCACTTTCGATGAGAATTGAAGGGACAGCCGATTTAGTGACGCTGTCTACGCCGCCAGTAGCTGGTTAGTGACTGAACTGACGTTGTAGTAGGTAATTAGCCGGTAAACCGCCGCTTTCCGACCTACCGTGAATGGAACGCCGCTAATGAAACTCATTACCCGTTATTGTTATAGCTAGTTCCCTGATCCGGTGCATTAGTACGTATACAGGGTGGTAGAGAACAGATGGATATACAATGTTATTAAGTAAAACTTCTTTTCGCACGCTTGACTTGGGGAGTAAGCTGGTGAATGCGTGACTTTGGCCTAGTTGAATTTTTATTTTGTATTAACGGTTCTATTCTATTCTATTCAATTTTTAAAAAAATGACTGCCATCTTTGGTTAATGATGATTTTGCCAATGTCGAGTTTTTATAGCAAAAGTGCTTGACGTTGTACGGTTATATTTGATATTTTGGTGACTTCAAGGGTTGTTCTTATAAAAGAACACTATCTTGAGCCACCACTGGAGCCCCGCTGTCGAGCTGGGAGGGGGCAACCAACAAACGTGACTGCCCTATAGCAGATCGACAACGCGACTCCGTATTAACGGTTATGATTATTGTCAGGCGTCAGCTATTGTTGGCCTAAAACATAAAAAAAAGATTAGCCATAATCGTCACATTGCAGTCGCAGTAAGTTAGAGATAATCGCAAGAATGCTGCTAAAAGAAATTGACCTTGGTAAAGTCTAAATGTACTCTAACACACTTAGGAAGATGTTCACCTAAATTGAATGTTAGTACTTACCTACTTTTGTCACTCAAATCTTCAGATAATACTGCCATTTGCACGCTTAATAGTAAAGTTGTAGCAATGTATCTGACCATTCCAAAAGGGAATACGGTCGTGAATAATATTATGCAGTGATCGTTGAAATCTTTTATACCGTTAATTGGAACTCCATACAAAAGACATCAACGAACTCAAAAAAAATGTGTAATCATTTTTCCATTTTGGGACCAGTGTAGGGTTTCTGATTTCTCGACCTTATTTAACAATGAAAAAACGGTAGGCAAATGAAATCAACGACAACAAAGTGGAGAGGCAGACTGGCCTACCCACGCTGCGCTTTCCGGTACAAATTCTAAAAGGCAAGTAGAAGCTTTAATTCAGTCGTGTGGTCTAAAGCACAATAGTTTTTTTAGATTGTTTACTTGGGGACCCGCCAGGAAATCGGTACCAATCCACAAAAAAAAATTTATTTGTGTTTTTTATTCTGGCGCTCGATATTTTGAAAAAGAAGAATGATAAGTATCAAAAATTTGGGTAACAATTCTCTGGACAAATTAGTAAGCTACAATTTGAGCCTAAAACAAAGACGATCGGGTTAAAGGTTTGCCCTTTACGCTACAGGCAAACCCTTACCACCTACCTTTATGAAAAAAGTCTAAAAGTCTGAACGACATATTCAACGTTGTAGTTTTATTTTGTAACCTTTTCCTTATCCCGACTTTCTCGTCTCAGCTCAGCGACAATATTTTTTCGAATTTCGTAGATTCATTTCCAATGTGCTCAAAAGTCGTGTGAGGCATGAAATCTGTGAATTTATTTTCAATGAAAATTGTTATGCCTAGTGTTTACTTATTATAATAAGTCGCTCAACGAAAATAACCAGTCCGATTGATGTCCAATTTGTTGATTTATAGTGTACAAAATTTTAAATTAATCCATATTTTTGTTGGTTTGTCCCATTTTATATCCATCTGTAGTATGATGCGAGCGATAAGGTTTATATCACATCTTTTATCTCGTCTATTTGCGCACAAATAGGAAGAGATCTAAGGCGCGATAGCGTTTTATCACGCTGCCATACTACGGCCGCTAGTATGGACCACCCTGTATATCGGATATTTCGGACGGATATATCCTTTGTGCTTCGGATTATGTACACAATCTAAGCATATCATTTCCACTGTTATGTTATTGATCCAGGTGTAAATTGGTACCGTCTGTGTTTGTTTTGATGAATTGATGGACCATTGTGAGCTTTATAGTTATAAATTTATAATCGTAAATGGGTTGTTATCTTTCTGTTATAAATGGTAATTTGTGTCCTCATAGTTTTAAACTGTTGTAAACTTAGTTGAATTTAAAAAAATACAGGATATTGTAATGATGCCAAGTAAACTACTACTGCGTGAAATTGATATTATTATTAGCATCCTTTTAAACTAAGAGCTACTCATCATACTGAACAACTTTTACGATGAGAGCAAACCGATCGGAAAAAAAAAATCTGCTGATGCATACCCACGTAGACTCGTAGTTTAAAAGGATGCTAATAATGATATCAATGTCACGCTGTACCTGCAGTGTAGAACTTTACTTGGAATCATTACAGGATCCTGTAAGTATATTTTTTAGTTTAACAAGGTTAAGGCACAAACATATTATAAATTCATTACCGAACTGGGATTCGTACCCAAGACCTCGGTTCGGCATTCCAGCATGGTACAAATAGATTGGAAGGTACACAAGGTGCAATGTCACATGAACCAAACAACAACTTTTATTAAAAAATCTTGTAAACTGTTCTTGGTGTAATAGAAAGGTTCAGTTAGATGTCTAAACTAATACTTAAGACTTACTACTGTCTTAACTACTTAACAAACTTAGCAAGTGTAAAATCGCAAAAAATAAGCTTTTCATACGAAAATGCAAACTTACAATGTATTTTATTATTAACCCAAGAGCCAAAAGCGTGTCGGGCTTGCTCATTTTAGGGTTCTGTAGCAATTGTATAAATTGACAAAGTAAGAAAGAAAATATACCAGATTTTAAGTCTAATCGTCAGCTTACAAACACGAAAAGTAAAACAGATTCGATCAACAAGTTTTCTCGTGATGCGCGATCAAACAAACAAACTAACAGACAGAATAAAAAATTTATAGAAATTGTGATTTGGAGTCAGGGACACCTAAAAGCCATATCGTAACTTTGATGGTAAATATCTTCAATGTACAGACACACTTATGTTACAGTTTTATAATAGTGTGTAGATAAATATCAAGATAATATTATACCAACTTAATCACTTTACACATATACAAAAAGTTCATAACAACTAAATAGTAAGTTAAGTAAGTTATAGCCTATAGAATCCCACTGCAGGGCAAAGGCCTCCACTCACGAATAAGGGTGAGAGGGAGTGGGCCATACTCCACCACGCGGGCCCAGTGCGTGTTGGTGGAGGCAAGGTAGTGGTGAACTTGCTGTCAGAGAATTTTCAAGCCGCCTCAATAGGCCTCTGACCTGGCTTAACGAATAGTTACAACGCCATCTGACGAAACTATCCGAGACCAACTGCTTAACGTGCCTTCTGAAGCACGGAAACGCTCGAGATGAAATACCACTAAACGGTCACCCATCCAAAGACTGACCGGACCTGACGTTGCTTTCATTTCGGTGATCGTTTCCAATACCGAAGCTCCACTACGCCAACGAGCGCTTCTACATACAACTAAATATACCTACTTAAATCTGTAAAGCTTTACGCTAAATCGGAATGAGTCTACCCATGGTGTTCACCCTATTTATCAATTCACAAAACTCTATCCTTTCCCCTATCTCCTCTCGAGTGCTGATTCCAGAGTGCCGAACCTCCCCGAAACATTAAATACAATATCTTTAAATTGCTGCTAAGTACCACCCTCAATGCCTATTTTTATAGTCATTATCATAATCCTATAGTTGTCCCTTTCGCACTTGAATGGAGCTTCGGTAACGTCTCGCTCTTTCAAAGCTTCGCCGGATGTTTAAGGCTCATTCCCATCATTTAAATAAGATTGTTTGAAACTCTTAAGTACGGTTGGCAGGAAAATGAATGGAATTGCAGCAGCCTTTTGTTTCATTTAATAATGTAAAAATAATATACAAAATTGCTATAAGTCAATAATAATTAAGTGGAGTGGAGTATGGCCCACTCCCTCTTTCCCTTATTCGTGAGAGGAGGCCTTTGCCCTGCAGTGGGATTCTACAGGCTTACTTACTTTAAGTCACAAAAAAAAGAATGTTCTGTATTCAGAGGGTATAAAAAGAACATTACCAATCCATTCAGAATTTTCAAGGTACCTATTACTGACTTGTTATTCCAGCTACAACTGCACGCTTAAACATTTAATTGGTAGCTGTAACAAAGCTTCTGACCACCCAGAATCAATTGGTTAAGCATAGACGAAAAAAAATTCGCTTACGCTTAGAGACTGGATGCCTACAAAAAACAGATTTTGACAAGATGACGTCATGACGCCAGTACGAGTACATGCGAAAAACGTACTTATTAGTTTCATGCATGTAACTGCCGAGGTAGCCAGTGGGCAATATAGTGGGGAGGGGTGAGGTAAAAAGTTGGTGGGAGGAAGGGAGTGTCCATACTGTATGTAGTATGAGATACTCTTTCGTTGGACAAATTAATAAAATATTTGAAAATTGTTTTCATAGAATCGATATTAAATTAAATTTTCAATTACTTACTTAAGTACATACAGGATTGAAAATAGTGAAAAGATTTTATTTTTAAATATCGAATGTGGTTCAGCAGTAGATTCTGTTTAAATTGTTTCAAGATTTTTTTGGATCTGAGGCCGTAGCACGATGCGCGCGATAAGGCTATGTGATATAGCCTTTTAATCTCATCTTTTCTCGCGCTATTAGAAAGAGAGCATGCTACGGCTGCTGGAGTCTTATTGTGTAACTACCCGGATTCAATCGGTATCAAATCGACATGTTGTTTTTTGGCAGTTCTTAGATATTCTGCTTCTTAATATTTAGTTAATTCATTTCAGGCAATGGATATACAGGGTCCTTCTTAATATGCCGACACTTTTCTAAGGGGATGATCAGACTATGAAAAAAATGGAATAAAAATTGCCAAGTATTGTCACAAAACGTTACTGATTTTGTGAACGATATAATCGGAAAATTACACAACAGGTAGTCTGTTTACACCGTGTATATTTTTGTTCATATTAAAAAGAGAACTAAAGAAAATTTGAATTGATTGCTATCAAAGAAAATTCAAAATGATAAGAGTACAGCTTGGCAACACCACCATACTAAAATTTTAGCTCCACCTGTCACCACGATCATTACTTTTTTGCCAAGCTATAAACGGCTAGTCACGACTTTCGTTGCTGGCTGTACCAGGGAAACGATTATGTCGGTATAATTGGTGGGGAGAAGGCCTGTCTTGGAGAGAGCTTCATAATTTTTATTTAAACTTAAAACTTTCTACTTTGTACGAAATTGTTACAGGTGTTAATTCACATTTCTGCTAAACTTCGTTTAAATCACATAAAATGTAATTATAATTACTTTATGCTCTGAATACCATTTGGGTGTCACCAGATAAACCGATTTTAATAATTATTTCTTTAATAATATGAGAAAGACTTTGGTTATGACTATTCTGTACACCTATGTTTTGCTTTTTTGTTTATATTCGTCAAATTTGTTTGCTGGATGTCCGAAAACAAGCGGTAAAATTGGTCATTTTCGAAGGTCTCTAATTCATACAATAATTAATTAATGCAAAAAAGCAAAACATAGGGGGGACATAGCAGAGGTAACATATGTATGGTAAAAAAATGTTTTGCTCTAGTGTCATTATCCAGGGAGGAAACAGGGGAATACGTTTGTATGGAAAAAACGGCACTCGTCTATCCTCTTAAACCACATATTACTTAATTATTAATACTCCATACAGAAGAATTACTCTTCAAAGATTCAAGGAAATCGATAGCCACTCTTGTTGCTCAGCAATAAAGTGCAATCTAGCTTGTACCCGCGTACCATATTGTTACCTGCGCTACCTATGTATAAGCACAGATTATATAATACTATACGTATAAGCAAGCTATAGTATAGGGCGTGTGTATTGAACCGTGAGCAACTGAGCACAGATATGAATAACAACGCTGTCAATTTCTCGTTCAATTAGCACCAAAATAAAACGCTTCCTAATTGTGTCAGCGAGAATATTAAAGAGCATAAATATTCAACATCAATTATTTTCGCATAAACGTCTGTCTAGATCATGGATATTTTAACGAAATTTCTAGACCCGCGTTATTGAAACAATATTTGCTCACTAAAAGCCGTCACAATCATCAGAGATGCGCGCACTCGGTAGGTACCGGAACCACAATTCTCCTTTGATGGTTTCAGTATTGACCTGTCATGCCAGATTGGTAGGTGTAAGCATGGTGCGTGTCCCCGAGTGGACGCACCGTTTTGTGGGTAAATTATGGTAGGTACCTAAAAACCGGAGTGCGCCAAACCTGCTCTAATTTCATACAAAGCATTAGATGTGGTATTACCAACCTGCTTCACCATTATTTGAATTATACAGTAATTGTAATATTGATATCGAATCGATAATCCTGACTTTATGCTACAATTCTATGAGTATTTAGATATTCTGTTGAATCATAAACTGAATAGTCCTCAAAGCGTTAATGTTAGTCTATAGGACACCCCGTAGGCACTGTGTCTCTGTGCACAAAATTTCGTTAATATGTTCATATTACCAAACATTCCAAGTCTGCAATATAGTGACGGGCAACTACGGAACCCTACACTACGCGTGGACCGACACGCTATAGGCCGGTTTTTTATTTTCGACCACATACGGTGAAATTTTTTAAACCTATTTTCACATTCTTCACAAAATAGTGATCCGAGACTGAGTAGGATTTAAATAAATTCCAGCACAAAACAAGACCTTGAAAAACCAACCCTCTACAAAATCCTTTAAAACTCAAAATACATAAACGTAAAACTAGGACTTTGATGGACGCCTCTCAAAATGATCCTTAAACAAACAGCGAGTAAAAGTTTTTAGCGGCCTAAAGGGAGGGGGTGGGACTACCCTTAGTCAGGCCATTTAACAGCAGCGGCAAAGGGCTAATAATTAATTATTTATGTTGGAAGCAGACGCGAGAAAGATGTCATGGCAGACTTTGACGCGAAATTCGTTGGAGCGTTTTTTTAAGGGTTAAATAGGAAGGATATTATAATAGAGTTTTTTGTTGAGTATCTCTAAATATCTTTTAATTTTAACCCTTATATACATCTTTGGCATAGGCAAAATAATAAATATTACAATTTTCCAAATACTATTTCTAAGTTAAAACTACGAATAAGACTCATTCATTAGTTTCATTACTCTTAGCTTCATCTAGTTATAATGCGATTATTTTAGTATTTTTTCACATTATTATTTCCCTGCAAATATTCGCGTCATGCCATTATTACTTATTCACATTTAATGCCCATTTTGCTCACGTTTGGCGTAGTTTGCGATATCCGTGAAAGGGTTAACTTAGAACGTTAGGGTTCAGTTAGATGTACAAATATTCATTAATAGAGGCACCCACGGTTTTCCACTACTGGAATAAGAAAATTATCACTAGCGAGCTATGGAGAAAGCTATGCTCGACGTATGTATGTCATAGAAATTATAAGGTGTTGGCATAGCTCTAAAAATTTGCACGCTTAATTGGCAATGGGCTGGTCATATTCTGCCGAAGAACTTGCAATTGATGGGGAGTGACCCAGGAACTGGCAGGCGCTAGGCGTAGTGTGGGATGCGTTGCGACCCTCTGAACCGAAAATGGTAGCGGGGAGAGACTGGATGAGGAAGGCCAAAGACAGTTTTGTGGCTTGCCTTGTGAGAGGCAAGTGTTCAGCAGTGGACGATTATTATTTTTCCAAGATGGTACTTAGAATTACAGAACAATAAGTCTATGTTTTTCTTTCAAAATGCATCTGTTTGTTGAATTGTGTTTTTCGAGTAGGTACCTAAAAAGCTTAGTCTTATTATATTTCATAGCTAAATAATACTGCAATCGGTATATTACTAACTATTTCTGAATAGTTCCCTAGTCTATACTTACTGCCGGTCGTTCTGTGAACTTAGCAAAGTGATAATTATACACCATCATATCAGTAGTACGTTGGCCCATATCCACTTCTGTACACACACTCTTAACGAAATAATTTATTCTCTTCGTCGATTTTAAATGTCTCGGAAAGAGCTATGTTATTGTCTTTTATTTTACTAGTCAGTTTTATCGTTAACTAAAGTGGGTGATTGCAACTATGGAGCCTTTGCAACTATAGAGCAATCACGATTCTTCCCTTAATAGACGCTTGTCTAGAGGAGTGATTATTTTATGTGCAATTGCTCCATAGTTGCAATTGCCTCGAGAGACCTTATCAGGTTTATATTTGCCATCTATAATATATAACAGAGCGAGAGAGCTGACTAAGCAATAATGCCGATGCGTCGATCGTGTCGACGTTAACAACAGATGTAAGTCAGCGCATACGCAGCCAGTCAAACGTATTTCAGCCAATCAGATGGCGAAGATTGAATTTGGGGAGTTCTAAAAGCTATCAAGATACTTTGCATAAATAAATCACCTCTAATAAGAACAGGTGAACTGCGGTCTTGAGCATTCCAACAAGGCCGTGGATGATTTCCTCTTTTCTTCAAAAAAATCCTATACTTACTTTAAAAGATAATTTTAAAAGAGAAGCCTGTAAAATAAATATAATAAAAATTGAGAGGGCGCGGACCGAAATTAAATCGTGCTCCTAGCTAGTGCCCAAGTCAAAGTTCCAAAACAATTGTTATAGATCTCCCTACTTGTACCTGTAGAAGGCTAAACAATGGAATCCTATCAAGGGTGAGTCAGACACGCTCTTGGCTGGTTTATGATATAGTGTTGTAAAACTAAATTCTTTAACACTAAATTCAAAACACTATTTAACCAACACTAATTTCTATAAAAATTCACGGTAAAACTCATAAATACATCCAAAGTATATTTGTCGAATAGTTAAGGCCACAAAGCTTCATTAATAAGCGAAGGCGTGGCGATTGCATTCGGAATGAATTTGTAACGGCTTGATAATGGCAAGTTACACTCACTATTAATCAAATTGAAATTTAAATGTTATTTGTCGTTGCGTTCGTTGTGCTTGCTTCTAAACATCTGGTACGTTAACCTCACCGCGTTTGTGGAATGTATTAAATATTTAGATAAGTACTTATCCTTGTTCCAGTTTTACTTCAGTTAGTTACAAGAAGTCTGTGTGTGTGTGGTTGCATGAAGTCCAGAATAGGCTATAGTATTTTTTATGTATCGTTGATTAAATCTGCCCAAGACAAAATTGACCTTAAAGTAGGAAAGGATTTAGGTCGTTTTTCGGTGCCTCTATACTGGGTGGCACTGAACGAGGGATTTTCCCAAAAATTTCACATTTCACTATAGCATTTGTACAAAATTTAGCTCCAATGAACAATGTTAAAATTTCCAAACATTTTAAAGTTACAGCTAATTCAAGTTTGACGTAAATAGTTACAATGTTCGACCCTAACTCTGTAACCATTAGTTATAATTATAGAACGATGACACGTCATCAATATTTTGCAATATTTTCGAGAAAGTCCCTTGCCATTCTAGCTTGCCACCCAGTATAACATTAAAATAGTCGTTAAAATAATTAGATTCGATAGAATTAGATCGTAAGTGATTGCCTCGAGGTCTTTTTTTATAATTGACTACATTATTTTTAGAACTAAATAGGATACCAACCTCATGATTAAGAAGGTTACATAAATTATCCTTGCCAACAATTCGCAAAAAGAACGTATACGTAACCCGATGACACAATTTTAGATAAGATCGTAAGTAATTTCTGCCCATTTTATTCTTATCGCTAAGTTTGTAACAGAAATTTTTATCTTACTTACATTTAGATTACTTACATAGACTCACGAGCATAACCACTTTTGGGGTTGTCAGTAACTTTTCTATAACTACCAGCCAGGGATCTTTTAAGCATGCGGCGACAAAATGCAGCAAACTCATCAAGTGTACGCTAAACTATCAATGATAAATGAGAACCGAAATTCAATAAAGGTAGGTACTTCACAATATTACCTAAATTTAAAAAATGTTTTCATTCATCTATTGACTTGCTTGAAGGAAGGTGTCAATCTTTTTGAAAGATATGTTAATAGGCATTAAGAAAGTTATCATCTTTCTATTATGTCACGCCTCTTTTCCATTGGGATAGGTAGAGACTAGAACGCACCTGCTTTATGCTACGATCTTTACAAATCTCTTTTGCTTCATCCACGTTCAAACATGTCCATAAAATGAAAAATGTAACTTAATATAATATTAGTGTAGTGATTCAGTAATAACGATATGCCAAAACAGGACATAACTATGCTAATGAAATACCTTTCGTCAAGAATAAATAAACTACATAGTATATGCAGTCAAAAAATGATAGATTCAAAAGTTCAAACGAAGGCACTTTTTTCGTATTGCATTATGTGGTTGCATGAGATCGTAAAAATATAATCTAAACTATTATAAAACTGTAACTGAAGTGTGTCTGTACATTGAAGATATTTACAAAAAAAAGATTACGATATGGTTTTTAGGTATCCCCAACTCGAAAACAAACTTTTTTAGAAATTTTGTCTGTCTGTTTGTCTGTTTGTTTGTGTGTTTGTTTGTTTGTTTGTTTGTTTGTTTGTTCGCGCAACACGCAAAAACTACTGAACCGATTTTGATGAAACTTTTTTTGTTTGATAGCTTATGATCTGACTTAAAATCTGGTATATAATTTGTGCGGACGAAGTCGCGGGAAAACACTAGTATACACATAAAACCACAGGGTACAGACAAAACATAAAAATCTGAACCAATAAACTAAAATATATTTCTGAATCTCATACTACTCTATAGTGAACCTATGTTCTCCGTGTCGTGTTGACATTAAATGTGCCATTTCAGACAGCAATTTGCTAAGATTTTACATGTTCTTATAATTTTGTGAAATACTTAAATACCATAGATATCTTAATAATAAATTAATAACAGAACTAGATAAACAATTGAGGCAACAAACTTTGCAGAGCGAAAAGAGCTCCTAAAGAGTTTATTTAATATACAACGTATTAGTGCCACCCAACAGCATGCATACATAAGTATACTTGATTTGTGTGGGTTATTGTGTCAATTCAGACAAACATTTGCTAACATTTTATATGAGAGTCTATCGCTCAGGTTGCAGAAACTCTCATTAGAGTTAATCCTCCATTGAATCTCTTGCTGTCACTTTTAGTCTTGTTGACGTAGTAAAAGCTAGTAGGAGATTTAATGGAGCATTAACTCTAATGAGCGCTTCTGCAACCGAGAGTATAACATTTAAGGTTAATAAAGATGACAAACAAAACAATCAAATGACAAAAAAGTGTGTGCATGACGATAACATGGTTCTTTATACGACTGGACACTTTTTTCTTACAGAGTCGAATACTGGAGGATGCATCGTTGATGTGCAACTCCTGGTCACCGAGACACAATGTAAGTTATTCCCCAAATCAGACAATTTTCACTTTACCCTATTTCTTCGGTTTAATGTAACGCGATGCGAGTTTTGCTTGCGAATGTCTTTGGCCAAAGATATTTCATTGTGTATTTTTTTTATATATTGTTTTGTTGCTAAGCGATAGTTTAACTCATGTTCTAATTAAGAAGTAAGTTTTTTGAATTTGGGAGTGGGTGCGTGCTTCATACCAATGACCAAATGTACAAGTACAGTAAGTACAATGAAGAGCAAGTTTCGTATCCGTTTGCATTTTGTTGTTATTTAATAAATTTCTGCAAAATGCATAGACTGTCGACTTCTAATTGTGTCTACAATACAAATTAGATTTCATCTTCTCCGGGTTCCTCTCCGTTATGGGGAGTTGGCAGTCAGCTCTTCATATTCCTAACTATATCTCGTCAAACGAGATAGGTCTTCTACACTGCTGCTGAATAATTTGAATCATGTAATAAAAAAGATACGTTTTTATTTTGCAGAAATTTTCAAAAAGAATGAAATCTCTAACGTTTTCTAAACTGCTATGTACTGTAAACGGGTGTAAGGCTCCGTTAAGACGATCCACATTCACATTTACACAACATTTAATGGTCTGAACCCTAAGGCCCCTTGTTAACGAGCCGGTTTTCCGCCGGGGCTACACACGGTTTTAAACCGTGCCTACGTCCGGTCGTCAGTTATTTATGGGACACTTTGAAGGTTTTTTTAACGACGCCGGTGCTAGCGACGATCCGGGCCCGGCGCGCGTCGTGTCTACGTCCGGCGCGGAGTCGTGTATGGCCGTCTATAAGAGCTTGTTGACGAGGCCGGGTGTACGCTCGGCGCGGTCCCGCTTACCTACGCAAAATGGAAGCATAAAAGTGATTTATTGACCAAACAATTACAATCGACCAAATGAGGCCGCACTTCAGCCGGCTAGCCACCGGGTACAAACCGTGCTCGTGAACAAGGTTTTCCGGCACCGGCCCAGCGGCGGCGCCGGACTGAATAGAAACCGTCTCGTTAACAAAGGGGCCTTAGACGCAGCTCCGAAACGATATTATGCTACCTGTTCACTGTACATCGACTCTTTTATAAAGTAAACCAGTAACAATTACTTTATAGACGAGTGGATGAACAGTGGGCTCGCGTAAGTTCGCGCAAGCGTGTGGAGTACCAGTAGACGGTTTGTTAGTACGAGGCGCTCACTCCCAACACACTTCCTAGGTTTAAAATTATCGAGTTTTCCAGTTCAGGTAAGTACAAAATATCTAACTAATAAAAATGTTTATCAGCGGCTTCACCCGCGTGGTTTAAGGCGGTTGAGTGGACGGGTTGAAATGTGAAATTAGAACAAACAAACAACGTAACTTAGGATATCGATGATGATTATCATCAGATGGAAAGTGTCGTTGTGATATAAGATAGATCACTACATCACTACATAGTATAAACAAAGTCGCTCCCCGCTGTCTGTCTGCCGTATGTATGCTAAGATCTTTAAAAACTACGCAACGGATTTTGATGCGTGTTTTTAAAATAGATACAGTGATTCAAGAGGAAGGTTTATATGAGCATTGCACCCGTGCGAAGTCGGGGCGGGTCGCTAGTAAAGTGTAATTGATAGATTGATAGATAAGCACTCTAGACATAAATACACTAACAGTTAAATTAAAATTTGTATTCTCTGTCTTTAGGTGTAACAAAACACTCTAGTTGCATTTAAAGGGGATGGTTTAGAGTCTAAACTTTAGACCATCAAACTGAACAACTTTCACTATGGAACCAACATAATTTTCTTGTCCATTTTCCATTATTTGGGGTCGGCGCAATATGTCATCCTCTTCCATTCATCTTGGCCGTCATTTCAGCACTCACTCCTTTCTTACACATAATCCTTCACGCAAAATCCATCCATCCTTCCATCGACCTTCCTCTCCTACCGTAGCGTAGCCATCCTCATTCATACTTAACACTCGTCTCGTAACATGACACTATTTTCTCCACATTAAATGCCCATACCACGATACTTCAAACTCAAACTCTCACTGTGGGTCCAAAACCCACCCGACGACCCGGTTGGTGTAATGGTTACCACACCGGACTGCCAAACCAGGGTCCTGGGTTCGAATCCCGGTTCGGTCATGGATGTTATATGTTCGTGCCGTTGTTGTATGGTTTCCATAATAAAAGCCTTTAGTGCTTCGTTTGGGATCATTACAATGTATGTGCCTGTGAGCGTTATAAATTTTTTTTTTTTTTTTTTTTTTTAAATCGAAATTAAAAAAAAAATCTGCTGTCCCATACATTTGAGTTGAGTCGGTACTGCAGTTTTGTATGAATCATCACATTTATTTAATTTTATTTCTATTTCGGCTCCATAGTAGTTCAGTTTGATGATCTAAACCTCTTTTAATATTACCTAACTAGGGTATTTCTTACATCTTTTGTACTACCGGGAAACTTATATAGATCCTGGCAGGGCATTCCTCGCCTTATTCGTACGCATTATGTAGGTTGAGCCATATAGACTCTTGCCGTATGCTGGAATTATCTATAATGTTATGTATTGTACCGAATAGGTTCATAAATTTGATAAAATTAATTAGAGAAAATGGGTAGGTGTGATTTTTTAAACTTAATTTAAGATGACTGTATTGTAAAAAAAAGACGGATTAGGTACGAAATCCGAAATAAAAAAAAAATATTACATTCGTAAAACCAATTACTCATTTGTGTGTGGGAGCAAAAATCAAAATCAAGCTACTTTAACTTCATCTTAATTTGTTAATAGTTGCAACACATTATGTTACCTACATTGAATATTTTTGTGATATTCTTAGTTCTTAGTTAATAGGTACTGTCTAATAGCAATGTCTTTAAAAGTGTAGAAAAATGTTTGTTCGACTCATATCTTGAACCTTTGTTTTGGCAGTGAATTATTCTAATATTTCATTAATTCATATGTAGTAGTTACAATTCAGCCAACCGAAAGTAGCCCATATTTTACAGTATTAAATTACCGACAATGTGAGTTTGAATAAAACTACATAATGTATAGGTAAAGCAAAAAAACAAACAGCAAATGTTAATTTCGGTGCAAAAACGGCACACATTAAATATCGCAAATGAAAATCAGCAATTATCATGAAAACGCATTATAACTGCAACATGCCTGTCAATTTTAATGACGCTTCCGAAAATGTTAAAGTTTCGCTTATGAAAAGGAAATAAATATACTTTTCACGAGCCCAATTAATAGCCTGATTGGATTATGATATTTATTATTGACATTTGGATACAGAACGGTACGGTTCCAGGGGTAAGGCTGCGTTTCCACCAGAGATGTGCGAGATAGCGAGGTGGTGAGCGAGGAAAAAATCGGCTAATCAGAGTGCTTCAATTTCCCAATGACGTGATCGAGCGAGCGCGCTATTGGCGGATTGTTTCCTCGCTCACCGCCTCGCTACCTCGCACATCCCTGGTGGAAACGCAGCCTAAGGGTGCCTGTCCTCAGATGAGGACAATTATGCTAAATAATAATTAACAATACAATTTATTTAAACTACGATCTATTATAACTACTATCAATAATCATATTCTTTCGGGGTATCTTATAGCTCTTTTGCAAACATTTCGATTGAATCTGAAAAAAACTGCTGGTGTTTCTTCACAAACTTACATACTTCCCATATGTACATGCAAGGCAGCGTTAGTAGACCTAGTTTTAGAAACAACGGTTTACAGGATTCATATGGGCAAATACCACAAACAGCTCTTACACATTTCTTTTGTGTTATAAATACTTTATTGATATGTGAACCGTTGCCCCAGATAACCAAACTATACCTTAAAACAGAGGCCGCAAAGCCGTGATATGCAATTAAAGCTACTTTAAGAGATACTACCTGCCTGAGTCTGCGCAGGACATACACAAATCTATTTAGTTTGCTACAAACATTTTCGATGTGGCTTACAAAGCTTAAGTTTCTGTCGAGTACCTACTAGCCCTAGAAATGTTACATTATTGGCTTCTATATTAAATCCTGTCTCTTATAATTTATTTTTAGATCAATGTGCTTGTATTCATTAAAGTTTAAAAAAACTGGTACCTATGGGCTTGCCTAGGGTACTCGAAGTTTACGCGGTAACCGACTTTCCTCTCTTGGTCTATGATATAGAAAACTTCTACTCTTACGATGGCGCTGGGGTGTTGTTACATAAAGGCTTAAACTTCGTGATTCTGTAATAAATTTTTTATACGAATTTGGACGTGAAATTAAAAAAATAGCTTCCCTGAACTCTGACATTTCACCAGCGCGTTCGTTTCGATGCTGAAAAAAATGTAATTAAACGAGTCCGATATAGTGATATGTCAAAGTGGGGTCGATTTCAGGAAATTATTCCGCGACAGCCTTTGCCCTCGGCTTTGCTCGCAAATAGAATAAACTATTAGAATTATTAGAATTAACCATTGGGAAGAAGTATTGGAATTAACCATTGGAATTTACTATTGGAATTAACTAATGGAATTTAAATTAACTGTTAGAATTAACAAAGGGAATTTAAATTGTAAGTTCAAATTAATTATTAGAATTAACTAAGTATTGCTATTTGTCGTGGATACGCACTTGTTATTTTTGTTCGAATAAATACCCATATATCAGCCATTTTTAAAGAAAGAAAAACTATTGGTATTAACATACATCCATAAATTCATGACCATAATCCCTTTCTGGGTGGTCAGAAACCTTGCCACAATTAACAGGTGTCTTGCATGCATTTCAAGATGAAATTCTGTGTAAAAGTGAAAGTGGTGACAGTTTGCTGCACTGCTGTTTACTAATACCGAAGGTCTACACCAACGAGCGCCTTAGAGTTTCCATACATTATACAAAATTAGATTTTGATATTAAAAAATAGCACTCCTTTAGATTTATAGTACCTAGAATACAAGTGAGCTAAGTTGATCTCGCCCGCGGTTCGTGCTGTAAATGAGCCGCGACTGTAATGAAATTATAAATAACTTGCGGAAAAAAAAAAAAAAATTTAAACAAAGGTTTAGACAATTATTTGTGAAAAAATTACCCCCAGATTTCTTTCTTCCCTGTGCGCCAGTGCTCAAATTAGTTATTAAATGCGCAAAGTAGGTATTATCGCACAAGTGCGGTGACGTAAAGTAAAACGCATGCGTGTTTTATAAACTGCATTTAAAACCTATAAGCGGTGCGATAAAAGTGACTTTACGAGAAAATTACTAACACTTACTTGTAGTCTAATGCAGTAGATATACTATTAAAGACAGGCGCTTAACTATCGTTCTTGTTCTTATTGAGATCCAGATAACACGATAATCCTAGTTTAAATTGTGACTGTTTAGTTTTGAGAAACTGACACGTACCAAAAGCATCAAAACATTTAAGTATTTGTATGAAACTTGCATTGAAAAGTTAACCTTATAGACTAAACGAAGAACGCACTTTTTTAGAACCACATCTGTGGGTTTCTCAAAAAAATGTGCAAAAGGCTACTCATCAGTTGAAACGTCATCTAGAAACCTATGCTAAAAGTCAGCCTTGCTACACACCACGCTTAAAAAGATCGTTGGGAGTTGTAGCAAAGTATCTATCTGATTACGCCGAAAGTGTAATGTATGATCGTAAGTTTATCGAGGTATTTATAAAGTAACTATACGAGAATTGTACAAAACAATTACTAACGTATTATGTAGGTACCTACATTTATTCAACCAATTAGAAATGGGGGCCACCGTATAGCCCCTAGAATACAACAATCAACTCAAATCAAAGATTCTGTCAAACATAATTAAATATTATGCTGCGACAAGGTTCTAAGGTTGTAAACCAACTTGTAATGTAGGCCGCATTTCAATTTGCTTGACTGTACTAAGGTTATGTGTATTGGCGCTAATGTACATTACAGTGAGATTTTCATAAGCCAACTGTATCTACAGCTACAGTGACAGTAAATTTCGCACAAAATGGCACTAGTAACGTGATTAAAACACGTTTTTTGATTTAGCGTCCCCTCTAAGCGCCCCTACATAATCGTAATAGCTAAGTGCGCATCGTATAATCCCGGTCTGTGCTCTGCTCTATGTGGGGACAGTTGCACACACAAGTGTTTAGTGCAAAGTGATACATCATTTTTTGTGTAGATGGTACATGTTTATCTTAAATTGTGATCCAGTTGAGTTATATTAATAACATCATCATACCTAAAATAATAAATGTTTCTGGTAAAGATATTACATCAAAAGCGTATTTTCTCTTTTCAGCATGTTGATAGTCAACAACCATTAGCTTTTTTCGGCTTTCGAAATGTAAATGAAATCCTCAGAAAGGCAAGTTATTTCTTTCTCTACGAAGTTTGCCTCAACGCCTACGACGATCCTGATAAATTTTGGCCTATCTCTCAAAATGTACCAATAAAAAATATTTTGAAAAAGTACTTCGCCTTTTAGCAAAAATACAGAACAGAATTTATAAGTCCTCGACAAGTTATTTTATTATAAAGGCTTTTATTCCAAAACACGGCTGAAGCCTTGGCCAATATTAGCGTTATTAACCGACTGTGAAATAGTCTGCCACTTTGGAATTTTTAAAACACAACTCTCAATAAGTTGAAGAAATATTATAAACGGTATTTAAACTAGGTAACCCGTTTATTAGCTTTAGATTTACTTTTAAATTTTCTACGCTAGGTTTATTCGATAAAAAATTAGACATTTTGATAGTAAGAGTGTCTATATGCCAGACTTAATTGGGTAATGACTTTTATATATTTATTAAGGGTTAAAAAAACATATTTAGAGCTGGGCTATAAGCGTAACTAGTTGGTACCAGATAGCAAATCTTTATCTTAATTACAGTACAGACATTAGAATGTCGTTACTTTTTAGTCACCGACGACAACCAAAAAACGATATACATATATTAATTGACAAGCCATTGAAATACACAGACAAAAACACTCAAAATTGACATTAAAAAAAGTAGTTTTACGAAATGTTCGCCATAATTTAAAAGACCAATACTAGTACATTATTTTAAAAATTGCATTGCATGTTTTTTCACGAGCGTATGTGTGTCATTCGCATTCAAGCTTACCACGAAGCTCCGCCATTTTTCTCAAATGTGTTTATGTTCATAAAACAATTCTTGATATTACGTTACTCCCAAAATCTACTCGAACTTGAGAAAAACCCCTAGACCTAGCAAACCGGCGTTAACTAATTTATAAATAAAAAAAGATTATTTTCGTCTATCGATACATTCACTTTCAGACGCGACAGTACCCAGGTACTATCTACTTAATCGCGCGCAAAGGCCCCCCCAGCTTTTAGATCTTTGTGACACTTGATACAGGGGGATCACAAGACGTCGCCAGTCAACTAAAATGTCAGTTGGTGTATAAAATAACAGTGATGTGAAATTGTTTAATCGATTTTAATAAGGCAAATAATAATAATTGTTATTTATTCTTCTTCCACACAAGAAAACAATTTAGTAGGCACTTAATTATAATCGAATAATCGGAATAATCGAATAAAAGTTTCTCGTTTTTGTAGGGCACTTAGCAATAAGTCTCGAAGGTACCTACTATGAAACGTAAGCGAACATATTATAAAACGTAATTTCAATCCGAAAAACTAAGAAAGATTTAGTTATGAAAAATATGTTTTGATATAGCAAAGTTTGTGACCTAGATAGAGTTGATAGAGAGACCCGTTACTTTATTGACTAGGTATATTATGCAAATGCAAATTACCTCGTTTCTCAATACAAATAATAATGAAGTTAGGTGTTTTAAAAACATAAAACGATAAAATAGTTTTATTTTTATAATAAATATCAATGGGATTCGTAAATCGGTTGTTACAAAATAAAAATTGTCTAAACGAAAAAAAACCTAAACGAAAGTTTCATTGGATAGTTTTACATAATTTTGAATAATAATTTATAGGTTTGGTAGTTAGGTTATCAGTTCCACATTGATTACAAAAACGATTAGGTACTCGATTGAAATTCTAGCGTGTATGTTGAAAATTTGGGCACATCCCTAGCTCATAATAATAGTAATGGATTATGGAGGGATAGGGACCTTTGTTTTGAGTTTACCAGCCTAATTACTATGGTACAGTTTAATGCGTTGTGGATCATGAAATTTGTTGGTCTCCGTTACACCGCTTGCGTAATTTCTATGTTTATTTAGTTTTTATAGGAATTATTTTGATAACGTAAAGAGAAGTGAAGAATTGTTAAATGTTAAACAAACATGTTATCTGAGGCTTTCTTATTTACTGTCCGAGGTTAGTATACTATTTTTCTCCTCGACGGAGGTGGAAAGCGACAACTTCGTTTAGCGCAGCGGGTCGACAATTGACGCTTTCCGTCCGGAGGGGAGAAAACTCTATCAATGCACGTACTTATGTCAAATTCGAAGCTTTAATAGAAAAGTAAATTTTTCGAGGTCATCAAGCTTTTGCATAATTAACTACCAAATAAGAATAAAAGCACATACCTAGTGTAGACGTTGACGCGTTAATTACAAAAAGTAATTCAGTGTAATTCCAAGCGCATAATCCAGCCCGTCCGTCTCCCTCGGTTACTGCATTGTAATGTAACAAATTATCACATCTCTCATATTAAACCGGGGCTTGTTTAGCAATTACAATTACAATGCCGGGGGGCCAGGGTTGATACATTCTTGTAATTCGAACCTGATTGGGGGTAACTTTTATTCTCACGCTTAACTGTTGCAAATTGTTTTATTGGATAAGTCAGATAGGAGTTTTTAATGTGTTGTAATATATCGGCATCAAATGGAAATTTTATGTTTAAATTTTCATGATTATTTTGTCAGTTTGGGAAAACTTTTATTTTTTTATTTATAATTGTCAGTCCATGGAAAAAGGGACGTTAAGGCGGGCGTGACTATAACGTTATTGTTTTGGTGTCATTCTTCGCTGAAAACCATCAGTCACACTATGTAGTTTTTCGGTGCCCCTGTATGTGATCAACATATTTTATTTCTTGTACTGAGAGCTAAATAGACAAGTTGTAAGACAATTGTTACTAACACAATATGGATGAATAATCTGAAATAAATATTTTTTAATTTAATTTAATTTAAATACGTCGTTAATGACTCCATGTCCCTTATTTTGTCTTGACTGCTAAGTTACTCTCGTCGAATGATGCTCACAAAAATCTACGCAATAGGATACTTCCCTCCACCAATCCACACTAGGCCCGCGTGGTGGAGTACCTTCTGGGAGTGGCCCGCTCCCTCTCACCTTTATTCATGAGAGGAGGCCTTTGCTATGCAGTGGAATCCTAATAATACCAACGCTGTGGCAAGCTTTACTATGTATTTTTTTTATTTATTGAAATCAGTATTCAGTATTCAGTATTCATTTATTCGCTTTCATGTACAATACAGCTTAGGTGTAACAGAAGTAGCCAATGTGGGTACATGAGCCCTGCAAGGGCACGGCAACATAGGTATTTAAAAAATTATAGTAGGTATTTTAAATCAGGTACCTAACAGTATACAATTTACATCTTAACGGACCATATTATAAATACCTTAACCTAAAATATATACAAAACATAACTAAAATTATTTGAACACTAACACTCCCCTCTTCTTTTACCTTCTTCTCTACCCTGAGGTTGTCTGGAGGAAATCGCTTTTTAGCGATAATACCGCCTATTTTTGTAAGGTCAGGTGGGGTAAGACAAACATACTTTATATTTTACCCCATATCTCGGGGTAAGACAAACACTTTTACTAGCTCCGTAAATATCTTACATATTTATAGGAGTGTTATGGGGACAGTTATAAAAGAAACAATTTGTTTGATTCAATATGAGTCTGATTTTTGATCAAACCATAGAGTTTGAGTCAGTATTTTACTAGTTATGTTAGTGTGTTTGCTTACCCCGGTGTTTGTCTTACCCCACCTGTTCTTACCTTCTGTATTTCCTGTTTGTTTACTCTCTGTATAATATGTTTTTTTGGTGTAAAATAAAGTATAATTGTTTGATTGATTGATTGATAGACTCCCTAGGGTTTATTTTTGTGAGATGGAGAGTTTATTGTTTTCTAAGGAACTGATGTATTTGTTACGAAGTCACTAGCACAGATTGTGCTATAAACTATAACTTAACTTACATTAATCGCAATCGGAATCGTGGCGCGGCTTGCCATAACCCCTTCGCATTCAGTATGGCACTGTCTCATTCATAAATAATTCAATACGTTTTAAATGAGTAGAGTTCACTTCAATTTTACAATCAGTGATCATTTTTAAATAGAATGAAACGTTTTTTTTTTTTTTGCGATTCTTATTTATTGAAAACAGCTGATCTGATTTATGAGATGTAAAATAAAAGCCTAAGATACAAAAAAGATGGTTCGTTTGATAGTAGGTACGTAACTACCTTGACTTAGGTAGCGCCCTTTTCTTGAATTCTCCTTTTATAAAAGCATAGCATAAGCATATGCTCACGACTATATTCCCCGAGGGGGTATTCAGAGATATTCTGAAACCTCAGAACATCCATGTTTCACTAGTAGTACCGAAACTCTGTTCAGTGTGACGAGGGGTGAGCCCGTCGCCACTTATAATGGACAGTGGGTACAATACATGCCTCGAAATTGAAGCATGCAGGTTTCTTAATAAAGCATTAGGAAACCTGCATGCTTGCATGCAATGCAAAAAATCAAAACATAGGGACATGGCCGAGGTGACATAGATTGTATGGTAAAAAAATATTTGCTCTAGTGTTATTATCCAGGAAGAAAACAGGGCAATACGTTTGTATGGAGAAAACTGTACTCGTCTATCTTCTTAAGACGTAATAGTAGGTGAAAATACCTCAGAGGCATCTTTTATTTTTCATTTTACGACTAGATTTATACCATTTACCGAAACTAAAGTCATACCTCAGTATTTTTGGATAGTTCATCTAGTGAAATCATAAACTGAATACACGATTGGAATTACTTCACTCGATAGAAAATCGTCACAAAGATGACGTATTTTCATGCATTTTTAAACATTTTTCTCGTTTTAGAAGAACTTTAAATAGTTTCTGATTGTTGGTATTTATACTCACATATTCACCATTAGTTTAGGAATAAAGCGTTTATAGAAGCATAAAGGTTACTCGCCACTCGACCACCACGGCATAAAAGCAGTTGCGTTATTTCAAAACGAGGAACCTTTAATTATTTTTTTGTCGTCATCGCGACGGCTTGCAATGTATGCGTCTCCGTGACCGAGATTCTATGAAGTTATTGTAATGATTGTATGATAAACCCACAAAACGACTCTTTCTTTTTAAGGTTCCGTACCCAAAGGGTGGCAAACCTATGCTGTCCGTCCGTCCTTCAAAAGGCTGTATATTTTGGATTTGATATATACACAGGAGTTTTTTTGTTTGTTTGTTAGTACCAGAACCACTCCTTGCGCAAAAAGAGGATTTTTATAAGTTTGACGGCTCAGTCTATGTGTCTAAGTTTACTAGCAACCATCTATCAATTCCCGCATAGAACCATGCCGTGTTGCGGTCAAGTTAAACCAAGCATTGCAACTCTGCAGCAAACCGCTTTAAAAACTAATAAGGATGCACGCCGCATCGGGTAGGGGTCGAATAAAACCCGGGTCGTACCACCGGTAAATCGAAGGAGGAAACTATCACTTTGCAGTAGAGCTGGTATAAAACTGACTGCTTGGCATGCGGGGCGTGCCGCGGGCATCTGTCGAGACTACCTCCCTCGACTACTGACTGTGCTTGTAGGGATGTGACTTATGCTGTTGGGATTCTGAAAAAAGGGTCGAAAGTCAAACTAAAAATATTTATAAGAAAGAGGCAGACGATCGAAGCACGACGTTATAACCAACTATTATGAAACAGAACATATTATCTACCGACTATACTCGTACCTCGCGCCTCGTACCCACATAAAACCTCTATTTTGAAAATGAAAAAAAATTGTGCGTATTAAATTTTCTGATGGTTCGAAATTGTACTAGTGCAGATGTAGCTAGATTAACTTCTAGCGTACTTACTAAGGGTTTTAGAAGAGAATTATGCTCCATATGGCCGTCCATATCTATTTATTTATTATATATCGTTGAATCATCATAACAAGTCCAGGCTAGATTCTGGTACTTTAAATGTGACTAGATAATTTGATGTCCAAGATATTTATTTATATGCTAACAAGCTTTTTGCCCAAAAACACAATAAAACTTTCTTCCTTAGACATGCTAGATTTCTCCCGTGGCATGGAAACAAACACGGCATATACCAAAATTCGTATATTTTTATTACTTAGGTACATTCTACAGTACAATTCTGATATTTTAATTGCTTATTTAGAATGGAGCCTTAAAAACACTTTATCTAAGTTCGAATAAATAGCATCAGTCAGAACCACCTAACAAAGAATATTTGTTCGTGAATCAACCTCCTAACACCTATCTCAAACCCAGCCGTTTAGATTCCTTACAAGTTTAGTGAAGAGAAGTAAGTAACGAGTTGAAATAACGCGAGGTCAGGGGCGCTCATAAATAATTTAAAGTAATCCGTAAAAACCCCCTGTCCGCGGGCCGACTCTTCGGTTTCTATGACTATTTGATGTGGCCAACCTTCCGTCTCACGAATTAGGTGTGTCTACGCCCTTTAACTTGTTAGGTTCGTACTCTGTCAAATATGCTATGCATGCATTAGTTTAGTAGCAATGCTCTTGTACATAATATCTTGCAAATAACTTGGCAAAAACCTTGACTACGAAGAAGATTTGTAGGCGAAAGCGTTACATGCGTACACCCCTCACCCTCGCCCCATTGGTCAAGTTGTTTGGCCGCGTAGCGTATCTAGGTGGAAGACCATGGGATCAGGGGTATAGAATTCACATTTTATTTGTATGATTAAACAGGGTGGTTTTGCCAAGAATGCTAGAGCGTCCATTCATTCCTTTTCAGGAACATGAGGCTTTACATTTTTTTGTTTTTCCTTTTGGTGTTTAGTGATAAGACCGAAAATTACTGTACTCTTAAATCTTATTTTGTTTTTTGGTATTTTTTGGGCGAGTACATAAAGAATATAATTTATGTTGTGTTATATTTTCCACCGAGCGAGGCCACACATCAAGCGAATCCACAATCATTTTCAGTGTCTTCTTTTTATTTATTAGGTTCTCCGAAGTAGATTATAATTAGCTGATATTCCTATAATATATATCCTTCTTAATATGCTGACCGTTTCTTTAAGGGGATAATCAGACCAACAAACTAAAAAGTTTCTCTACGTGAATTTAAAATTCTGCTGTCCCATACAGTGAACGCAAATACAGGCCCCATACATTTAGGTCAAGTAGGTTTGCAGTTTTGAATGTCACAGTTGATTTTTTTTAATTATGTGCATATTAGTCTTATTGAGAGATTTGTTTATTTTGATGGTCTGATCATGTCCTTTGACTTTTTACTTGAGTATTATACGTAAAAAATGTGTTTGTTAAATATAACCATTATTTTAATCTTATAACTATTATAAAACCGTAAAATCATGACGAATAAAAAGTAGCGGTTCACTTCATATAAAGTCAAATAACATATCGATAGCGCGATTTAAAAACGTGCAGCGCCATCTATTGACAAAATTGTTAGTTTGTTTGTTTGTTCGCGCATCACGGAAAAACTACTTAACCGATTTTGACGAAACTTTTTTTGTTTGATAGCTTATGATCTGACTTAAAATCTGGTATATAATTTGTGCGGACGAAGTCGCGGGTAAACACTAGTGTTTAATGATGTGCTACAAAACAGTTTGGAAGTCACGAAAGTTTGGTTATACTTAAGACAACTTTTTATAAGTGTATCCCCTATTCCTCATTATTCATGTAATATCTATTCACTAAAAATAAAATTCCTAATTAAAACAATGCTTGCCACGCAGGGTGACTTATTCGGCGGGTTGAACGATGGCCTCCTCAGTAGAGCGGAGGCCCTGGCGGCGGTGGACATCAGCAAGCACCAGTCGGGGCCCCAGCCGGGGCCCCCGCTGCCGCAGCTGAAGCACGACATGGTGTATCACCACGGGGTCGGGGCCCCTCCCCCTCACAACGCCAGGCCACATCAGGTACATTTGTGTCTTTTTGTAGTAGATAGATCCGAGGTCTAGGCTGAGCCAACGCCGAGATCAGAATCTGGGGTATCTTTTCAGAGTCGTAATACTCGTACTCGTACCACCTCTGGAAGTGCTTCAAGTAATCAAGCATCTCTAGTTTCATTATTCTGATAAAATTTCCGAACGCAGTAGCGCTCTAGCAGCTAGCAGCGATAGCAGTTTTTAACTATTCATAATAAATTTACAATATTTAAAAGTAACAAAAAAAATATAAATTATTTCAGGTTTTTTTTTTATTAACCTGTTTTGTCCCACTGCTGGGCAAAGGTCTCCCCTAAACTCTTCCACGTATCTCTATTTGGTGCTACATTCCGCCACTCAATTCAGTAGGCATCTAGCTCGTCTCGCCACCTTTTTCGGGGTCTGCCTCGACCTCAGAATATCATTGAAATATTGTTGTCTTGACTTGCAATCTACCTATTTTTAACCACAAAATAATTGGTAAGTACACCTTTTCCATCCCGCCAAACCCTGGTGTAACTTCGGGCTTTATAGCCGTAAAATAAGTATACCTACACATAAAATGAAAAAAAAACATAAAAGGTTCATGCCAAAAACAAAACCATGCCAAAAAGTGTGATTTTTAGAATTCTGGACAAAATTCAAAACGTTTGAGAGTTCAAATACCACATCCTATCTCTAATGTGTAAATATACGAGTAGACTTTGGAAATGTTCAAGACTGTACGGTACCTATTCCAAGGTCTTACCAACTCCTGCACATGTAATGTTCTTATTAGAAAGTTGAGAATTTACCAACGCACGCACCTCTAAGTAAGAAATACATCTAACAGATTCAAGGGTATAACTTGTGGGACGCAATAAAAATATGCATCCCCAAAAAATCCATATGAATCATATCAATCGAATTGTACATCTATAAAACTAAAGTGTATACATAAAATTGTTGGCAAATTGGTCCGTTCCGCGCCTCCTCCCTCCCTCCCATAAATAATAATAATAAAATAAATGCACTTTGCTCTAGGGTTGCCATATCACAGGTTTTGAAGTCCCTAAACTTATGTCGCGTAAACTGAAACTCAAAATTTGTATTCAAAATTATATCACACAGATAGGGTTCTGACGTCATTTTTTGACTCTACCACCGCGCTGAAAGGTGTTCCATCACATCACACACCTTTAAAAAAATATATACAAAGTACCTACAAGTTAAAATGCAACAATATTGAATTACATAGTGTAACATTGTCAAGATTATACATTTTGGTCGAACTGTAACATCGTGAACGATTTTTAAGCCAAGTACTGTGAACCAATTTTTTTACGTAACGGTTATAAAAAATGTACTGCAATACAAAAAAGTATTTACTATTTTATGTATCAGTTGGTTTTTAATTATTTTTCCATCCTTAAACGGAAAGTACTACCTACTGGTAAACGAAGATAAATTCGTATTTGTAGCAATTTTAAACCGCTCCGAACCGGTTCCGCTTGGGGAACTTGCAAGATTTTATCGGACCAGAGGTTTGCGAAAACATGCAGAGGTAGGTACTTAATATCAAACCGTATCTAATAATAGAAAGTTCCGACGTTACCGACAAAACTATGAAAAATCCAGTTAAGCTCATAGAGCTCTTAAGCCCAGTAAAACGACAAAACAGTTCTTGGCAACCCTAGCCAGAGCGTACACTTCAGTAGAAATCTTTAAGTCTTGTATATCGGTAGCAAGCTAGGGTTGGCTCCTAGGGGACCGGGCAGGGGTCTCGTATGTAAGAAGTATAGTGAGAGCTCTATAAAATGAGGTAATTTTATGCACTATTCGATGTAATGACGATTGTTCCAGCCCTTTAAGGTTTTGATATTGCTTTGAAATTGATGGGGTGAAGCAAAATGGCCCATTGTTGACTATTGGGGAAGTTAACTGAAATTATTTTATTGTTAAATAGTTTTTTATTTTGCAAGTAATACATTTAAAGTTCGCATTTATTGCTAGATTAAACACGTACTAATAAATTATTTGAGAATTATATTACTATGAAACTATATACTTTACAATCACTATATTATATCTGTTTTCTGACAAACACACGGATAAAAAAAGTACGAGAGAAATTTTATTAAAATATTCTAGTAATTAATGATACAATTTTTTGTTAAGAGTATCTATCCTCTTCTTCTTTTGAGTTGATGCCATATGTCATTAAGTTAGTTGTATGTATGTATTAATTCTGATGATTATGTCACTGTTTTTCATAAGTTGTATTATTGTTTATACTATTATTTAGTATTCTGTAAACAATGTAAAGCTAATATCTGAACTTTGAATATGCAACTACCAGATTACTGAATAAACTAACCAATTTTTTTTTCTCCGTGTAGTTGTATCTTTACACACGCCCGAGCAAGTTTACTCCACTACCAAACACTGTATCTCTCCCTATCTCTTTCACTCTCTTTCTACTTCAGTACCCTAACATTGAGATAAAAGAAAGGAAGGAATAAAGATGTGTCTTACTTCATAAATAATGTATTCGTGACATTTAAACCCTCTGTCTTATTTGACGATTGGATCGCGGAATGGGAATAGTGTTGTTTTGTTTTACTATTCGACGATCTGTACAGGGTGTTTCATAAGTAACAATAAATTTTTAATACTCATAAGGGGGTTGTTTAGACCGTCAAACTGAACAACTTTCTCTATGGGACCAACATCGAAATCGCAAAAAAAATAATTTTATATCCCATACATATTTTAGCTCTAGTCGATTTGTAGAGTATAGAACATAAAATTTTTTTTCGCGATTTCGATATTGGTCCCATAGTGAAAGTTGTTCAGTTTGATGGTCTACACCACCCCCTTACAGGTTTATTTGTAGTTTTGTAACACCTTGTATAGTTTCTATCGTGATCGTATCGAATGTGACTGGAAAAAAAAGTTTAGAAACTAGTACATAGTTTCTCTGTATTAGAAGAAGATAATATTCACTCACACAGCTCACTTCCTGTCACGATGTACTGAGTTTGGACCAGTGAAATATAATGTAACTTAACACAACAAAAAGTAAAAAATGTGTAGTAGCAACTTTCATACTAAAATAAATTATAAATTTACTACTGAATTTACGTTAAAATATATTTTTAAACGGCGTGACAACGTAGAGAGCCCTAACTTGAGGTCTTTTTATGATTATAAATGTTTCTAAATAATACAGGGTCCTTCTTAATATGACCTTTTTTAAAGGTGATGATTAAACCTGATGACCAATCAAACTGAACAACTTTCCCTATTGGACCAACATCGAAATCGCGAAAAATATCAGCTGTCCCATCGAGCTGTCGCGTTGGCTCGAGTGGGTTTGCAGTTTTGTATGGAACAACTGTTTTTTTTTTCGCTTTTTCGATGTTGGTGCCATTTTGAAAGTTCATCAGTTTGACGGTCTGATCATCCCCGTAAAAAAGAGCCAATATATTATGTAGGGTCCTATATACAGATGAAATTGATATCATTAGCATCCTTTTAAGAGACTTCCCATCAAACTGAACAACTTTTACTATGGGAGCAAACCGACCGGAGCAAAAAACTAAATTTGCTGATCCATACTAAACTGCAAACCTACTCGACTCAAATGTATGCAACAGCAGATTTCTTTTTTTGCTCCTATCCATTTGCTCCCATAGTAAAAGTCGTTTAGTTTGCTAGTTTAAAAAGTAGTTAGTCTCTCTTTAACTCTTAGTTTAAATGGATGCTAATGATATAAATTTCACCCTGTATATTTAGACCATCGCTGTTTCCATATAGTCGGGAGTATAAATATGCTAGTGCTGATAATCATCAGTATAAGCTCCTAGCTTTTTTCTTTCGCAATTAAAATTTTGATTTTGAACTTACACGTATTTAAAAGATAAATAAAGGAAAATGTGCCAAAATTTTAAAAAGAATACGTAGTTTGATGTATTAAAAACAAATACGGAATCACCAACGGGCTCTATTCTCTTCAACGCCATAAAGTAACCCCACGCTACAGTATATTTACTGATTACACATGTGCGCAACCCCAAACAGCCAGCGTTTGGGTTCCGTAGGCTATAAACCTGCGCATTACGTGGCCAGCCTGAACCCTCCGGAACCCTCTTGACGGTGAGGGAACACTGAATTGGATGGTTGATTTTTTTAACGCGGTTAGGGAAAGTTTTATTTCTACGTAAGGTTTTTTGAGAAAACAATTTACATTTGAACCTCATACAGGGTCTTTTCTTTGCTTATACGTTTATAGTATAACGGGATATAGAATACGAGTAGAATAGTAAAAATACACTTTATGAACGCGAAATAAAAAAATTGCAATGCAGATTAACAACAATTAGCAGAAATTTGTATAAACCAGGCGGTCTTATCGCTAAAAATTGTTTTGTTCCAGACAACCTCGCACACATACATTCATAAACTCATAACTCATCAACTGTTTCATACAAAACTGCAGTACCTACTCGTCTCAAATGTATGGGATCGACAGCAGATTTTTAATTTTTTCTCGACGTTGGCTCCATAGTGAAAGTTGTTCAGTTTGATGGAAACTACACCACCCCGTTAAATATTACGTGGGTGTTTTGTTATACCTTGTATAGTTTGAAAGTCATTCCACATAAATTACCTGGATCCATTGACCTCTTATATAACAGAAGACTGGATCTCAAATTCAGGTGCTATTCACAATCGGTGCTCTTCGTAGAATAAAAAGTAAACTCTTCAGGTAGGTCTTCAGGATCAAATTAATTAACTTTTTTTTTCTTCTGCTCCATCATCCCACTGCAGGGCAAAGGCCTCCCCTTTTTCTCTTAACCTCTCTGGGTAAGCTCTGGTCACTTGTCATTGAAAACTCGAAGAAAATTATCGCAGAAAAAGAGCGTCTCAAATGATGCAATAAAAAATAGAGCTGAGTTTAAGTGGGATCACACGCGATGACGCACTGACGGAGCAGCAGACGTCAGTCCGTCATTTGTGAAGCAAGGAGTTGTATGAAACCGCACGTTGAATAGACGTAGAAGCACACACGATGCGGATTGACGCACAGTGTGTGCTTCTACGTACGGTTTCATACAACTCCTTGCTTTACAAATATGACGGTCTGACGTCTGCTGCTCCGTCTGTGCGTCATCGTGTGTGACAGCTCTAAACAAGGTTCAACGGCACAAAAAGTGACAAAGATATAGCAAATTCTCCTAAATCATCTCTGGTTATGCTCTTACCACTTGTCATCAAAAGAGTGAAGAAAATAGTATCAGAAAAATGAGCATCGCAACTAATGCAATAAAATAGAGCGGAGTTTTAAACAAGGTTCAACTGGCACAAAACTAACAATGATAGCAAATGAACTCCCTTGCGACTGGTGACAATTGTGTTCCTACGTTCATATGTCCGCCTCCCCTGGGACCTGGGACCCCGTGTTTGCCCCTCTAGCTGGCACAGTTTACAGTTTGTGTTACTTGTTTGTTATTTTTTAAAAGGGGACATAGTTTTTGTTTAAACTGCCGTTCGTGAAGTAGTAGACAAACTTGAAATAATCGCTTTGAGCTAAAGGTCGGTTACCTACGGCGAGTCCGCGAGGGCTTTCGTAAATCTTTACAAACCTATTGTAAAGCCAAATCTTTAAATCTAAACTATTATAAAACTGTAACTGAAGTGTGTCTGTACATTGAAGATATTTACAAAAAAAAGATTACGATATGGTTTTTAGGTATCCCTGACTCGAAATCAACCTTTTTTAGAAATTTTGTCTGTCTGTTTGTTTGTTTGTGTGTTTGTTTGTTCGCGCATCATGCAAAAACTACTGAACCGATTTTGATGAAACTTTTTTTTTTGATAGCTTATGATCTGACTTAAAATCTGGTATATTATTTGTGCGGACGAAGTCGCGGGAAAACACTAGTAAGTAATAAAACTTAAACCAATAAGCCTACAGTTTACAGGTTACTATTATAACAATACAATGTTTGATAAGTATGCGAAAATTTGTAAGGCTAGGTCCATCATGAATGTTTTTTGCTTTCTTGCC
Source organism: Agonopterix heracliana (assembly GCA_963693445.1). Classification (NCBI taxonomy): domain Eukaryota; kingdom Metazoa; phylum Arthropoda; class Insecta; order Lepidoptera; family Depressariidae; genus Agonopterix; species Agonopterix heracliana. The sequence goes on from OY856307.1 coordinate 2,016,348, forward strand.
TTACTAGTTGTGTAACTGTGTTATGGTTATAGTTTCTCTATCGTATATGTTACAGGACGTATCGTATGTATTCAACATAATTTGGCCATTTGTTACTTTTTTTTAACCTATTTCGTCCCATTGTTAGGCAAAGGCCTCCCCATTTGTTACATAATACAGGTAAATTATATCATATTCCACTGGCTTACAGTGCTGCTGCCGAGCTTCAGTGTTGTGTACATTTTTTAAAACGAGTCCTACTTACCTATAACGATCCAGTACCAATACAATGATACTACGCTAGAAAACTAGTAACACACTTCATGAACCAAATTAAAACCTTTCATTAAAACCTTTTTCGTATTTTTTAAAATAATTACTCCAGGTAATCCTATTAATAACGAAGGCTTAACAGTTGGATAAATCCAGTTAATTAATTATACATTAATTTCCGAACTTTCGACTGTCGGAGAATAATAACATGAATTATTATTACACAAACAAGAGCGAAGTACTCAGGGATACTAACAATAACGTATGCAGTATGCACATTACAGCTACCCATCAAATTGCATACAATTCCAACATAAGCCACGTTCACTCATCATGCCATGCGAGGGGAAACATTATGCTTACAGGGGGGTGGGCTTTGAAAACAGCGAGTTTTTGATAAAAATGACTGGGACAGTAAAATAAATTCGTAACTCGAAAAAATTATAGATAATTTTTGTCTGTTTGTTTTTGATGCGAACGAAAAGAATATTTTATTTATATAATTTTTAATTAAACTTACTGTAAGTCAGTGGAATATGATATAATTTACCTGTATTATGTAACAAATGGGGAGGCCTTTGCCCAACAATGGGACGAAATAGGTTAAAAAAAAAGTAACAAATGGCTTAATTATATGGTAGGGTAGGCTAGGCTATTAGCTAAAACGATACTGTACCTTATATTATAACCAAATAAATAAGCCGATCTAAAGTTTATCGAAAACATCTTTCTCGTCACCCGTTAAATCCAGCTTAGACATAGTTTGAAGCACATGAATAAATATACACCAGAGACAAGGCATCCAAGAGAAAACTTTTGTGTAATTTTAGAAGCAATTGCTTACGTAACGCCTTCAGACATAGATTATCCACTGGCACTGGCATGGTGGTAGAGTCAAAAAAAATACGTCAGAAAGGTATCTACATAAATGTGATATTATTATGGATAAACGATTTTTTTTGTAGGTGAACTCATCGGTGTAACATCACGCACACGTTCTCATGGTGGTATTCATTCATATGGTTTGAAGCGAGCGGTATAGCGAACACACTCGCCGACTTAGTGGCCCCAAGCCTCACACCCCGAATAAATTCGGCCACTTGTCCAAATCATAACGTTGTGATACAAATCACTATTAACGGAATATAATTTATTTAATATCCACTTGCAATCGCATTGTGCGTGTAAGTGGGAAGGGGAAGGGTAGGTATGGATGTCAAAGAGTTATATCGATGATACGACACTTATATTATAGGGTCATTCTTAATATGCTGACACTTTTTAAGGGGATGATCAGGCTAAACTGAACAACTTTCTTTATGGGATCAACATCGAAATAGCGAAAAAAAATCAGCTGTCCCATACAAAAACTGCAAACCTACTTTAGCGAAATATGACAGTTGATTTTTTTTTCGCGGATTCAATGTTGGTCCCATAGAGAAAGTTGTTTAGTTTGATGGTGTTCTCATCCCCTTAAAAAAGTGTCAGCATATTAAGAAAGACCCTATAGATTTGATTAGTAATGGGCATTGGGTAAAATACTTTAATTTTGTATATTTTTATACAAAGTGTAAACATCTTAGTAATATTTTTACAGGGTGTTTTAATTAGACCATCAAGTTGAACAACTTTCAATATGGAGTCAACATCAAGATAAATAAATAAAACAGCCGTTTCATGTTCTCCATTGTTCGCTCATAGTGAAGGTCGTTCAATTTGATGGTCTAAGCCACCCCTATATTACATGTTTTCTTGCTTGCTTATGCTTATAGTTTTCAACTGATCGATTTTGCGCACTACGAAATAATAGTTAACTTCACATTATCGTTAATCGATATGAAATTAGCGTCACATCACTAGACTCGTACTCGAAAATGACACGTAGGGTTCCATCCCTCATTATAACACAACCCCATCAAGGGTGGCACTTTAAACTTTGTTCTACGCACGTAGACCAACGAATCACATCATTTTCATACATAAGCCGAAGACTTAAGAGCTATTTTAAGGGACCTGCTGGTGTAAACAGTAGCGTGAACTGGACATAGTTGATTTATCCTTAAATCTATGCACCTGTAGACTTTGGTGGTTTTTACACTATTTTCGGATAGGGAGGTTTTTGAGGGGTACGCGTATCAATTATAAAAATTTTGTTCTGAAATTACGCCTGTTAGGTACCGTACTATAGGAAGATATGACAGACAGTAAAATAACATAAGAAAGAGTACTAATACCTTACACAGTTCGGACACTCCCTGCCCCTCACACCCTCTCGGTGGTAAGGGAGGTGGACGACAGTAAGCAAGTGGTCTATTTCTCTGCCACTCGCACTTACTCAGTATATTTTTTAACTATGTTTTGTTGTATTTCTCCATATAAATAAAATAAAGCCTACGTTTCGTTCTATGCTCGTTTTACCATCAAGGTTCTATCTGTCTTCGTACCAAATTTACTTAAATAATTAAACCAAAACAGCTGGATATTAAAAGAAAAATATAAATGTACTTAGGTAGGTACTAGATAATAATTTATTTCAAAAGATAGATGTAAGTACTAGATTAGATAGCTGTTATTGACGCTAAATAACAAAAAACCAAAGTTTCTTTCAAACTGAAGTACATACCTATATAAAGCAACAAAAATTCAAGGACGAATTAAACTGGAAAAAGGAACAATTGCAAGCAAGCATGCCGTGCCGCACGGAACGGAACAAGCTCCTCTAATTGTGATATAGAGGCCCCGGGGGCCCTAGTTCCACCCCTGGACGGTGCACGGAAAAATTGTTAGTGAAAGACTTATGGCCCGCCCGCTGGAGTGAGATATATAGGTGCTCTGTCAATTGTTTCACTCGGTCCGGACCAAATGAAGGAACGCCTCGTGTGAGGTGTAGCTTTAGGAACAATATTATAATAAAAATATATTCGAAATTGAACGCAAACAGTTCTCCAGAGTCTAAAATACTACATTTTTAAATGAAACTTCAGAAAATAGTTTTTAACACGCTTATTTTTGTTTTTAGTAAGTAATACAAACTTACTTAAATTATTGGTCTTCGAGCGCAGCAAAAACCAAACATTTATTTAATTTTTTTTTCCATATTAACCTCCGTAAAGCCCGAAAAACATATTTGCTAAAAAAAATATATCTACCATAATAAATTTACTATTCCTACTAATATTACAATATTAGATAGGAATAGTTTGTTTCCATTTAACCTAAATCTCCCCAGAAAATGTAACGGCCCGATAGCACTGTCTGTAGTGAACCTGCCTGCTGTGCCGAGGGTCGCGGGTTCGAATCCCGCGAGGGACAAATATTTGTATGATGATTATGAATATTTGTACCCGAGTCATGGATGTTTGTATCTATATATCGTTGTCTAGTCATCATAATACAAGTCCAGGCTAGTTTCTGGTACTTTAAATGTGACTAGATAATTTGTGTGACAATGTCCAAGATGTTTATTTATTATACATTATACAATGTCTAACTTAATAATCCTGGCGGTTTTTTAAGGCGATGAAATTGAACAACTTTCTTGATGGGACCAACATCGAAATCTCAGCGGTCCCATAAATTTGGGACGAGTAGGATTGTAGTTTTATATGGAACAGCAGATTTTTATTTCGCGATTTCGATGGTGGTCCCATAGAAAAAGAAAACTGTCAGCATATTAATCACATCACAGACTTTGATAATATTATATAGCTATTATTATACCTACACTTAGAAGACACCGAAGAACGTTAGAAGTTCTACTTAAATTGTCAAACAAAAATGTTCTTCCAGACGATAAACACGACCGTAATCTTGAGATTCCCTAACCGGTTTTTCAGATCAATAGGTACTAAGATTTCATGAACCTGTGGTTTTTGCTTGTAAGTGAATTTTTCATTAGCTGCACACTAAAAAAACGTTAGCAAAGTTTCTAAGTCTAAAGTGTTTACAATTTTCATCTGATCTATGAGTAATTATAGCGAATAAAGACGTTTAAGTATTTTAGCAGAATGTTATAAAATTAATATAAAAATATAATACCATTATAATACCTACATTAGTTTTTGTAACATTTGCACCATTACTTCTTTTTTTGTTAATCGGATTAACTATTTTTATATTAATCACTAAGTTTCATGGCACGTTTTAATTCTTGTTATTTCCAATACAATACAACTCTCCCCAGCCGGCTATATCAGAGCCACTCTCATCGTCGCTCGAGTCAACATCAATTTGTGGAACAAGGCCGGTCAACAATGTGAGCATATTGGTAAAACACTCGCTCCCAATCACCGTCACAACACAACCCACCCCACCCATCCAGCGGCTCGAGTGTTTGCTCCATAAAGAATGAGTGCAGATCCAAACAAAGATGATTTCAAATGTTTCCATATCGTCCCGGGCCCCGAGTGCCCCGAGCCGAGTGCCCCTATTGTTATACCCATCACGACCCCGCTTTATTTACAATATAACGTACGATTTAACATGAATACAGAAGTTAATTCAACGAACAAAAATAATGATCAAAGTCACCCATTCTACTAATCCTCTTAATCGTGGATATATTGACAGTCGATAAAAACGAATTACAAAAAGCCTTTCTTTTCGCAGATGGGTCACCACGGGATGGAGGGGCTCGACATGTTGGACCCCCTGTCGTCGTCGTCGATGACCACGCTGGCGCCGATGGGCGAGGCGGCGCCGCCACACCACCAGCTGCACGGCTACGGCATGAACCACGTCATGAACCACCACCACCACGCGGGCGGGCTCGCGCACGCTCCCCCCGCACACCTTGGCCACCCCGCCGCCGCCCTCCACCCAGACACAGACACTGACCCCCGGGAACTGGAAGCCTTCGCAGAGAGGTTCAAACAGCGACGTATCAAACTCGGTGTCACACAGGCGGACGTAGGCAAAGCTCTCGCAAACCTCAAGCTACCTGGAGTCGGGGCCCTGTCACAGAGCACCATATGCAGGTTCGAGAGCCTCACACTCAGCCACAACAACATGATAGCCCTGAAGCCGATCCTGCAAGCGTGGCTAGAAGAGGCGGAGGCGCAAGCCAAAAACAAAAGACGCGACCCAGACGCGCCCAGTGTTCTACCCGCGGGCGAGAAAAAGAGAAAACGCACCTCTATAGCGGCCCCTGAAAAAAGAAGCCTAGAGGCATACTTCGCCGTGCAACCTCGACCGTCGGGAGAAAAAATAGCGGCGATTGCCGAAAAGCTAGATTTAAAAAAAAACGTGGTCCGCGTGTGGTTCTGTAACCAGCGGCAGAAGCAGAAGAGGATGAAGTTCGCGGCGCAGCACTGACCGGCGGGCGGCGGCGCGGCTCTGCTGTACCCAGGCGCTGGGTACGGGTACTGAGCTGGCCGCTGTCCCCGCCTCGGCCGCCGCCCGGCCTCGGCCCATGCCCGCATCGGCACCGGCGCCTCATCGCCAACCCTTTATAACAAAAATAGATCTCATTCTTTTTAACACTCCTTGAGTCGACTCGCAACATAGATTAGTGTAGATATTGTAAATCGCGATCCCTTTTCGTTCCTCTTTACACAGTGTACAATTACTTCATATATATTTTTCGAGACACAGGGTATATATAATTGACTATATACGCGGAGACGTCGGTCGAGCCCGTCCGCCGGCGCCGGCGCCGGCGCCGACCTACCGACGCGACGACGACGACACGACTGCGGGCGCGGCTCGGTCGCTACTCTCTCTCTATATACATATCATTACGAGTAGGCTTCATCACTCATAGTTTTGTTGTACGCGCCGTGTTTTGATGTTTTTGGAGCATCGAATATGTACATGTAAAATTGAAATTCAGGATTTTTAAGAGAATGTGCCTTGCAATTAATCAATATTCTGTGTTTAATGTTAGTATTTTCATCGCTGCGTGTCGCAGGCAAGGAGTCGGATACTAGACGTTCAGGGGCCGACAGAGACCCAACAACGACCGCAAGCATGTGAACGTGGCTTAGATTAGGCTGGCTCGTAACATGACATGACTAAACAACGTTTTGTATCTAATTACATCTCGTAATTATGAACTGAACTGTCAGACAAACTAATTGACATTTTGAACATGTTATCCACCCGTAATCTATAGGTACATGCATAGTGTAATATTTAATAATGATTTCGACCTTTTGTTCTCATCACATTTTTATTGAAACTGTACAAAATAATTGTAAGAATTTTTATTTCTATTAAGTTGTAGATAGTATTACTTAGATTTGTATGATTTCTTTAATTTATTTGATTGTTTTAGTGATAAATATACATTTCACATTACGGCACAATTTTAGATTAAGGAGTTACTAGTGACATTTAGCCAAAATAGTATTAAAATTCATTTGTAAATAGGTCACATTTCGATCTACAATTAGAGACTAGATTAACTATAGTTATTTAAATTGAAGGAAATTAGTACAACACGGCTGGATTCATGCTTTTTAATATAAATAATACTTTACATAATTATAGTGATTATTTCTTTTTAATGTTTTCGGTGTAGTGTATACAGTTATTGTGTAACGAGTTGTCAATGATGTAATTTGAGTTTTTTAATCTATTGTTGTTGCCAAATAATTATTGTGTTGTTGTTGAAAATTCTATGAGGCCAAATCTGTTGATTTCGGATTGGACAATTTGAACGTTTGAAGTTTTTATGTATTTCTTTATTTTTTTATTTTCGCATGAATCCAATATGGTGGAAAAGCCACAGCTTAAGAAACAAAAAAGTAAAAAGTTTGCGAATTATAAATAATATTTTTAAAAGATATTTTGTAAATATAGAAATAAATATGTAAGTTGATAAAACGTGCAATCTAGACCTCTATAATTAATTTTAAATAACAAACTGCTAGGAATTATTAATTTATAACTTTAACATATCAAAAGTGTTATTGAAGCTCAATACCAATCTAGTCATGGTTCTACATAATTTGTTTACTTTGAAAACAGATTTTCTGAAAATTCTCTGAACATAATTTCTATTATTTATTTTTTTATTTGTGTCTACCGACTTAGCCACAAAGGATGTGGGAAATTGTATCGGTTATTACCAAAATTAGGCAGAGAAAGGGTTAGTTTAGACTAAAAAAGAAACAAACGTTGTGCGTGCAAGGAGCTTTCCTTGCTAGCCATGAGTGCTATTTTTTTATACACTTCCTAATTCGTATACGAAAGTGTCGTAAAATATTGAATTATTGCATTATGTTGGAATTATTGCAAATGGATGTGTGAATTCAAAAATAGCACTCCTAGGCTGATTCCCTTGACATATTTCTAAATTAACTTATTAGAATGGGACGCAAGCCTGAAACGGTTGCCTTTTACTAAACCATTTTAGGACCTAAATCTGCCTAAGTCTCCTATTCCATCATTTTATTTTCTCGATGACGTTAAGGATCACACAATAAAACTATAATAATAACGTTTCGGGTTAGATTAAGACAGAACACAAGTGAATCCTGCTGGTCATTCCTTTGTCCCTACTTATACCTAATACGCAGAATATAATTTAAACACTTACCAAGTTTACAAGAGTGGTTCAGACCATCAAACTGAACAACTTTTTTTATAGGAGCAAACCTGAAATCGTAAAAAGAATTCAGCTGTTTTATAATATTTGAGTCGACTAACTATTGCAGTTTAGTATTTTCTCAGGCGTGTAGTATTCGTGCTGCATTTTAAAGCCTATATTACACTTCTTTCTTTAGGTAATTTAAAACCAATCTTTTTGAACTAGTCTTCGAGAAAATAAGAAGATGGGCAGGGCGTGTTTTAGACGCGCAAAGCCGAATACATGATACAACTATTGACTGTTAGAAAATAACTGAATTTTAATTGAAAATATTCCAATTATTTTAGAAGCTTATCGTGAATCTAGTCGTAATCTTAATTTTTTTATTACCAAACATCTTAAGCAAAAATAAATAATACTTATTGTGTTTTTATTACTTATTAAATCATGGACTTATTGAAAATTTTGGACACTGAAAACGAAAGCCTTTTTCGAAACTGTAATATGTCTTATTATGAAAGGTACCTACCTACATAAATTATTATAAAATAACTTCCGTTTAAGAAAAAGCAATAAATAGATGATAATAAAGTCAATGTGTGTATTAATGGGGCTACGCGTCGCTAGGTGGCACTACTGGAACATTCGACCTTTTTTTTAAATAAATAATACCATGAACAAAAGCATGTTTCTTATAAAAACGACGATGATATGGAGAGAGTCATACTCCAGTTGTCCCAGTATACCCACAGAACAAATATAAGTACTACGTATAGAAGTTTCACTTACACAGAACGCGTACAAGTTGATGAAACATACCAATGAAACATAGTTCGAGCCAAATTGAACCAAGCGCACAACGCGCAAGGCAAATATTCCACTGGACCGATGTAAGCCACCTCCGTGCGAGAACAGCAATGTTGGCGCATATTGTATGAATTTGCACACCCCGTATTAGGTTCATTTTTATATGCGGTACTGTCGTGTAAGGTAGCCAGACCTATTACAGTTTGAAATTAAATTAGAGTTCAATTTGGTTATAATTAATGTCAAGTAACAAAGAAGGCTGACGTGCTAAAACGAATACCTTCATCTGACAGCGTTATTCGGGACCAACTGCTTAACATGCCCTTCGAAGCAAGGACGTGCTCCAGGGTCACCCATTCAAAGACGTATACTTATTGTGAGCTAACAACAGGCATTTTTAACACAGAAGCCACTCATATTTTCTATCTTGAAACCACTTCTTAAGAGTGATTTGTAAGCACTAAGGTTGAACTACACCAGGCAGCACAGCATCGCATTTTTCCTTCGCTCCATCCTTTTCTGTCACTCAGGAACGTCATTTGCTAGAGCATAATATAAGATAGACGGAACGCGATCGCACGCGGCGTGCTATCTTATATGCTCTAGCAAATGACGTTCCCGAGTGACCGAAAAGGATGGAGCGACGGAAAAATGCGATGCTGTGCTACGTGGTGTAGTTCAACCCCTACTGGTTTTTCGGTGAAAGAAAACATCGTATTAAGTAACGCCATCTAGCGATGGGTAGTAGGTAGCCCTCATTGAACTGGATATACCTACACGAATGCTTCTTTTTAATTATACTAGAAAGAAACATTTTTTGTCATGTTAGTTGCTTTGATATACTACAGAAACAAACAGAAGTCAGCAAGTAGGTATTCACAGTTAAATTATAGTAGATTACACACCGAGGACAGAAAAGTAAGAAAGGTCTCAGATCTCATGTAATTGTTGACCGAGGCGAAGCCGAGGAGGTCAACAAACATGTGATCTAAGGCTTTCTTATTTACTGTCCGAGGTTAGTATACTATTTTTCTTCTCGACGGAAGTGGAAAGCGACAACTTCGTTTAGCGCAGCGGGACGAGAATTGACGCTTTCCGTCCGGAGGGAAGAAAATAATATATTTCAGATAAATAAATAATTCATAACACACTGTATTGAAATCGTTGTGCATTACGTACAAAACAGATAGTTTATGCACGAAATATGATCAATCACAATGTAAAGCATAACTAAAACAAACAGAATGATAAGATTATAAAAATGATAATATTGAAAACTAAGAATTTTACACTAACTCACTATCATTAATCCTTTGGTCGTGGTCAAAAACAAAGAAAATAAAAAGAGAAGAAAATATCTTCTAAACAAAATAAAGAAACGTTACCGTTTATATTCTTCTTCAAAATATTTATAAACGTTTTCTTTACGATTCTTCTTTGTTTGCGACTTCTTTTTGGTTCTGTGGTGTTCAGATACTTATTCGTTATTATTGCATTAATTAAAAATGAATAAGTAAAAAAGATATAATTATGAATAGACCGATTGTAATTTTTACAATTAGTTATGTACCGCGAACACAAAAATACTCAGAATTACTGCGATCAGCAGCTTTACTTAATGTAGGTATTATTTAGTTTCTGTTCACGAAACTGAGAAAGTTAGGTACCTTTACATTTAAAATAATTTAAAAAATGGCTATGTTCATTGTAAACAACAACTAATAACATTCAGTAACTTCCTATGAATTGTTTGACACAATCTGCAGTTTGTGTAGTTGCCAATATTGTATTGTAAAAGTCTGTTATAACATTAAAACTCAAGCAATGTGAACATTTGGAAAGCACTGAAAGATTAGGCATATCATATTATGATCACGTTTTTGAGTATTTTTGTGTTCGTAAACAGCTGAGTTAAGTCAGTAATAAGTTTTAAGTAGCCATTAGAATCTCTTGCAATGATTAATTAATTATTAATTATAAAAAGAGACGATCTTATTTCGAAAACCAATAAACAATAAACTGAAAATAGAAATATTAGTAACTGGTTGTTTCATTACATTACACCTTATTTTACTACTACAAACTTACAAAAAAAGGTACAATAGAATTTATTGAACAATAACAGAATAAAATGAAAGTGTGTAAAATACAGGGTTTAAAATAAAGAGGATAGGCGAGTACCATTTTTTCCATACAAACGTATTCCCCTGTTTCCTCCCTGGATAATGAGACTAGAGCAAACATTTTTTTACCATGCAATCTATGTAAGCTCTGCTATGTCCCTATGTTTTGGTTTTTTGCATTAATTAATTACTGAACTAGGGGCCATCGTCGAAAATGACTAATTTTACTGCCCGTTTTCGGACATCCAACAAACAATTTTGACGAATCAAATTAAAGATTGAAAAATTTGTCTCGGGCGGGACTTGAACCCACGCTCTTCCAAACCGGGGAAACGTGCTAACCAATTACACCACCGAGCCCACAACCCAGAGAACGAAAAAAAAATTAATCAATCAATCAATTTTCAATCTTTAATTTGATTCGAAATAGCACAACATGGCTGTAACATGTTTATAATCAATAATTTTGACGAATATAAACAAAACAAGCAAAACATACAGACATAGCCAAAGTCTTTCTCATATTATTCTTTAAAGAATTATTAAAATCGGTTTAGTTTTGGGGGTACGAAATGCTGTTTTCGTCGATTTTATGTAGATTAAATTGGACCGAGCTGCAGTTGTCTCTTTCGCACTCTAGTCGATGGGGTGTATGGGTGGGGCGGATCGGACAAATATGTACCTATACAGTCGGAAAAGTGACCTATTCTCCAAGCGTTTCAGCCCGCCTATCCTCTTAAATGCGTTACACACTTAAAGGAGTGCTTCAGACCATCAAACAGACACATTTTTAGTACTTATGGAACCAATATATTCAAATCGGGAAAGAAAAATCAGCTGTTCTATACATTTCGGTCGAGTGGCCATTGAAGTTTTCTGTGGAACAGCAGATTTTTTTTACCAATTCGTTGTTGGTCCCATAGTGAAAGTTGTTCAGTTTAATAGCAACCCGTTTAAACTCTGTATTTACCTATTATAGCTACGTGTATAACGGGCTTTAAGACAGAGTGCATTGAGACACCTTCAGAGCGAGCGAGCGAGTTATTAGACGGGCACTATAAGCTACACTCGTAGCTTGCTACGCCGTAGCACAATACTACGCTTTTGAAAATATATCGATTTACGACGAGGAAAACATAAAAGTATTTAAGATTGTAGACCGCGGCGAACTTCGTACCGCCTTAGAATCTTCCCGACACACACTTGGCCGTTTTTTTAGCCTATGTTAATCACGGATAATGTAGCATTCTAATGGTGAAAGAATTATTCAGATCGGTCCAGTAGTTTCGGAGCCTATTCAATACAAACAAACTAACAAAAAATAAAATATTTCCTCTTTATGATATTAGTATAGAAATTTTGTTTCCATCGAAGAATTCATTTTACTTTGATTGAAACACAAAAAGGGGAAAATTAGTGGAAATAGCCCAAACAATTTAGGAAGTTTTGTAAGGAGTAAGGGATATAAATTATGTATGAGACTTTAAAATTGTAACCGGCACCATTTAGTGACAACAAAACTATAAGAAAATATATTTAAAACTTTTGCTACGCAACATAGATGTCAAAATTATATCTCCCGGAAAGCTTAATAATAATATCAATGCACTCATTTTTATTAGATTCAACAATATTGTAATAATATTATAACTTTTGAGCAATAAAAATAGGGATTTTCAGAAAGCCATTAAAAAATAAAAAGTAGTTCCTAATGGCTCGATAGATGGCGTCGACCAGACAGGGGCGAGCGACCTTGCAGATAATAAAATACGAATAAAATAGTAACAATTTGTGTATTTAAGTAAGCAGCAAAATATGAGCATATATTTCGTCAACGGATGCGTCTGACCCAGTGACATGCAATTTTGTTTACTTTTTAGCCTAAAATTTGAATTTTCGGACCCCTCTCTGGTCAACGCCATCTAACGCCGGATGAGTAGCTGTCAGAAAACTCCTCATTTCGCACATAGCCAATACCGAAAAAAAAAAGTCTTCTTAATTAGTCCAGGATCAAACCGTAAAACGACTGGGCTAAAAACACTGCCCCAGAAGGACATTAATGTTGTTCCTGGAGCAGGCAGAGACGATGGATCCAATTCGTGGAAGAAATCTCTTCAAAGGTAAGCTCGCTTCATTTTGCGTTCACAAAATTAAAAATTTCTCAGTTGCGACCATGGAGTTTCTCTATGGTTGAGACCCAATCGGGGTGTAAACTACGAATAAAAAAATAAATATGGAACGATAACTCCGAACAAAATCTCCGAGTTTTGGCGGCAAACGCCGTAATTGGAGTCGCCATAATGATTGAGTCTTGCGCGCTTGCGTGGTGTACACCAAAGTTCGTGGGGTCATTTTTTGACGTGAATTGTATTTCCATATTTATTTCTTTATTCGTAGGGTGTAAACTTAAAAATGCGTTACGTAATTGAGGGAGGTTAAAAAAACAGCTGTTCCATACATTTGAGTTCAGCTGCCATTGGTAGATACATTTTGGTTCCAAGCAGAAAGTTGTTTATTATGGTGGACTGAAAGAGCCCCTTAAATGTGGAACTCGTTTAGTTTACACCCTGTATAGAAGGGAAGACGGTCGGTACTTAAACCAAAATATAGTACAAAGATTTTATTTGGTCGCGCTACAAATACAATCTTTGATATACTTTAGCATCAGAATGGTTACCAAAAATAAGTTATGCTTACCAACACTTTGGTCCGACGCTACAACGGTCAGAAATTGATCAGATTAGCACAAGATCAGTGATGAATGGCCTATGCCCAGCAGTGGGTCGATGTAGGCTGATTTTTGATGTGGACCCTAATTATTATTCAATGTAAATAATCGAATGCTTGAAATTATACGTTATTTACACCAAATACAAAACTACAATACTGAACGTAGTGATAAAACCGTCCTTTGTACTTTATACCCTTCTAATTCTTGTTACAAATTGTATTTGTTTATTATTAATTTATTAGTGTGCAAATAAAGAATATTGGTTATTATTGGAAAAAATAAGGTGGTCTTATCGCTGAAGAGCGATTTCTTCCATTCAACCTTACCTACTTGTAAATGTACACAACTTTTTTACTGTTTTATTTTATGCAAATAAATAGGTACCTAGTCATCTTTTATATTCTAATATTTCGTACATTTAACATTGACTGTAGAAACCGAGCGGCAGAACAAGCGTACCTACATTCGGCCACGAGGGCTCTAACCAGATAGATAGTTGTATAATTTAATTCGCCGCTGTCCAGTGATAAAACGTATAGTCGGCGCAGAGTACCGGCGGCCTTTCGGCTGGGCGCCTCAATACGTAACGTTACACGTAACGCGTACGTAACGTGTGCACTATCCGCGGTCGCACCCATAAAGGTATTATAGTATAATACCTCTATGGTCGCACCAGAGGCCGCAGTACGATGCGCGCGATAAAACGCTAAGTATATCACGCCTTTTATCTCGTTCTTTCGCACGCAAGTAAAATGAGAGTTAAGGCGTGATAGCGCCATATCACGAGGCTGCAGCGCGCCGTTTCGAGTTATCTGCTTATTTTTATTTACTTGCGTAGTCTCCTGTAGATTTTTATAAATTTTTAGGTTCCGTACAAGGAACTTTATAATTTCTTCTATTCTTTCGGTCTGTCTGTAGGTATGCTCCAGCTTAATTACTTTCTCATTCTCGCACCTATTGAAATGAACTATAACCCAAAAACGAGAAATGTTTTTTCGGTTATTCGCGATTCCATTATCATCCACCCGGTAGATACCACTATTTGGTACATTAAGGCCTTTTTTCCATTCAAAGCTTCAGTTTTGAAGGTATTTTCAATAAGTAAGTATGTTATAATGTGTATTCGGCTTGTTTACATGCATGCGAAAAATTTATTAACGTTTCTAGTGTTTTCAAAATCATTTTAAAGTAACAATTTTGTACATTGCATCTCGATATATATACGATCCTTACATATTACATACCTCTTTTGCCTCATTCACATCCATACATCTCTTTGAGTTTCGAGTACTCCGCACTTCCCCTTTTTGTAGGACGCAACTGATTTGATTAGAATACGCCCTACGAGGGCGCCCTCTGCCGACACTTCCACTCATTTTAGCTCCATTATATCTCTTTCGTACATCTGCTATCACTCATCCTCTCCACATGACCAAAGCAACGAAGCATACCCTTCTCTATTCTTGTCACAACATCTTCTTTCAATTTACATCGATCTCTAATTACAAAATTTCTCACTCTATCTCCACACATACTTCGCAAGGAACGCATTTCAACAGCATTAATTTTACTTTCATGTTTCTTCTGCCATACCTGTACGTTGCATCTTAAAATATTTCTTCATCATCAGCCTATAGGTACTTCCCACTGCGAGGCAAGGATTGGTAGACTACATACATGCATCAGCATTTTTTCTTCAGCATAATTATGCAAGTTCCCTTGCGATTTTTTTCCTTCACCGTTTGAGAGCGGTATTACGCACATAAGTAAGAAAAACTCATTGTTACATGGCATATCGTCAGTGCGGATTCGAACCCGGACCCTAAGGAACAGATCAGAACAATGTATGTCACTGTGAGCGTTATTTATTTATCTACTTATTTCCATTTGGTAACAAATTGTAATTTTCAGCTTGAGTATCAAACCGAAGCGTGAAGAGTTACGTCCTAGGCCCGTAGCCCCGCAAGCCATCCCCTGGGACAGGTGACGTATGGCGCAGCGCAGCACTAACTCACCGGCCGTGCTCGGTGTGTGCCCACCTTTACACGCCTCCGCCGCGCCGCAGTGTGCACCGGTCTTTACACTTCCTTACTAACATTGTACCTACCACCTTATAGAAGACTTGTTTATTTTTGATCTTTTTTTTTTCTTAGGGTTGGGTAACCACATCAAACAAACCACATTTATTGAACTTAGGGGTTTTACCACACGTTAGATGGAATGGAATGTATAATTTCGATTGCGTCTTTACACCACATACTTAACTAGAAAGATTTAGATAATGAGAATAAAAAATATTCCCTCAAAAACATGGGTCGAGACACGAGAAAAATGTTTGGACCTTTCACACAAAAGTGCGGATCAACCAATACCTTTTTCCATGGGAGAACCAAAAAATTTGCTTCTTAGGTAAAGTTGTTTAGTTTCATTATCGAAATGCACCCTTCAATTTTTCTAGTACGTAATTAAAAAATGGGTGCATTGTAACCAGGAAAGACTTACGCCACAGATATAATCCTCTGTGCCCACGCTTCGCTCGGATAATTTCAGACTGAGTGTGTAAGTGAAGAGTAGGTACACCAAGCCTGTCACTTGATATGTTGTAATTCTAGAATAATATTCGTTACAACTGAAGAAAAAACAACATTACGGTTATGTAGGTACATAATATATTAAGTAGTTAACACTACGTGTCATATCAGTCGCAGTCGCAAAAATAGAGGCAACATTAATTTTCGGGGGGGGGGGGGGGGGGGGGGCATAGGTGCGATTTATAAGCATATCAAGAAATAACCTTTAAGTATGAAACCTTTACAAAATTAATAATTCATTCATAACAAACCTGACGAAAAGCTAGGTACAGCGTACAGCGAACAAAATGCAACAAACTAATCAATTACCAATGTTTACTACACCGGCAGGCCCAGTCGAACCGCCTGGAGCGATTAACATGTTACTTACTTAATTTGTGTAGAAGTGTTTACCTCTCTTAATTCCTACGCGTTTACCTACCCGACTGTGTAGGAATAAGAATTAATCTAAACTATCATAAAACTGTAAGTGTGTCTGTACATTGAATGGGTCACCAAACTACTCTTAAGAAACGTCCTGTGTTGAATGGGTCACCAAACTACTCGTAAGAAACGTCCGGTGCTGAACGGGTCACCAAACTACTCGTAAGAAACGTCCAGTGCTGAATGGGTCACCAAACTACTCGTAAGAAACGTCCGGTATTGAATGGGTCACCAAACTACTCGTAAGAAACGTCCGGTGCTGAATGGGCCACCAAACTACTCGTAAGAAACGTCCGGTATTGAATGGGTCACCAAACTACTCGTAAGAGACGTCCGGTGTTGAATGGGTCACCAAACTACTCGTAAGAAACGTCCGGAGTTGAATGGGTCACCAAACTACTCGTAAGAAACGTCCGGTGCTGAATGGGTCACCAAACTACTCGTAAGAAACGTCCGGTGTTGAATGGGTCACCAAACTACTCGTAAGAAACGTCCGGTGCTGAATGGGTCAACATTCAAGTTTTACAGATTCTTCAGCTCGGGCGCCTTCTTGCAGATGGTACCTACGTAATAACTGCGTTGTATCTATTCGTTATGCCAGGTCAGAGGCCTT
This sequence comes from Agonopterix heracliana, assembly GCA_963693445.1. Taxonomy (NCBI): domain Eukaryota; kingdom Metazoa; phylum Arthropoda; class Insecta; order Lepidoptera; family Depressariidae; genus Agonopterix; species Agonopterix heracliana. Next base: position 2,033,419 of record OY856307.1, read on the forward strand.
TGAAACGCTAAATTGACCACGAAATTGATGATAATATAAAACTATTAAGATTATAAACATAAACTCACATCTGTTTTCCTTTTTGAGCTGGATTGAAACGTTACTAATACCATCAAATGTCCTTGAAAGTGCTTGTTTAAGCAAGGTCATTACGCCGAGTTAGTTTTCAGGATGAAATTCCTACAAGAACATTAGCCCAACCATCTTTCAAGCGCAATCGGGTAAAAAGAACACAAAATGGAATGATTTACTAAGGGCGGCTTATTTAATTTAAAGTATTAAGGGGGCACCGAACCTATTGTGCTGCCCTCAATCTTATTTTTTTTATTTCTAAACAATTAAACAAGTTTTCCGAAAAACAAGAACGTCACATTGTAGGTAGTCATTGCTGATTTACAATTTTTGCGGATTTGTTTTTTTCTTCCCTCCGGGCGGAAAGCGTCAATTGTCGTCCCGCTGCGCTAAACGAAGTTGTCACTTTCCACCTCTGTCGAGAAGGAAAATAGTATACTAGCCTCGGACAGTAAATAAGAAAGCCTCAGATCACGTGATTACATGAGATCTGAGACCTTTCTTACTTTCCTGTCCTCGGTGTGTAATCTACTATACAATATTCGTAGTTACAAGCATAAAACATAATAATAATATTTCTACATACATTGAAAACCAATCAGGACTACAATGTGACATTCTTGTTTTTAGGAAATGTTATTTACGTAGTTTAGAAATAAAAAAATACGATTGAGGACAGCACAATAGGCTCGGTACCCTCTTAAGGCATCTTACACGTATTTAGAAATCGCTATATGTCTCTCTCACTGTTCATACTAATGGCAGTGACAGCATCATATTTTAAACATGTTTAAGCCTTAATACTTTTTGGTGCAAGCTAGCCTTAACCAAGAACCAAACCGATATGAAACAATCTTTAAATTCAAATTTCAGTCAAATAATTTGAATCTATAACATCCCTTCATGCAGGGGATGTTTACTTAAGACTCCGCCTAAGGCATTCCGACCCCAGTAGTTTGAGCGTAGCCCTAATATTGGATGTATGCGGAGATTGGTCTCGTATTGTGTAGCATAAACAATATTTGGCTAATCTGAGTGTTTGGCTTCAAGCTAATTGGATGAACGTTTGCCGATGTTTGGACTGATTCGGTTTGCTTAGCCGAATTGCCCCTCGAGCTGTTGGGCTATGTTAAAGAATTTTCTGGGAATCAAAAGTATTTATTTTAGTTTTAATTTGGTTTTGATCAAGTTTAATTTAAATAAATTTTTTACTTAAATTTATAAACTTAACCAGATGTTTTACTGTTATTTTTTATGGTTGTATGGAATAAAGTTTGATTTGGGGAGTTTTTTGACACAAGCTATTCTTATTCATCTACTTAATTATCTGTACCTAATTATACCTTTAATCTTTATCAGTTAAAGTGTTTATTTCACACTTCACATACGAATATATATTAAAGGGCGCCACTGAACGGTAATAGGACTCTTAAGTTGTCTGAAATTAAGGCGAATCTTCAGCGAATCATTAAAAATCAACCCCGATCTTAAAATAATAGATATTATGTAATTATTTACCTAAACGTCTCCTGGCAAACACAATCCATAAACAATAGAACTATACCGACGAAGTAATATCAAACCTGTGACCATTTGGACACTGCATTTAACAATAACCATGATTTAGTGACACCCTGGCTAGATTTAGGGATCCCCAGGCGTTGTGGACACCCCACGCGGTTGAATTGATTTATTTATAGCGTACGGTGAGACTTTGGGTTCCGTACCTGGTATGCCACTTAGTTGGTTAAAGTGATTTGATTCAGACATTCTTTTGGGAGATTTGTATTTATTTTTCTTTCTTGAGTTTGTTTTTGTTGAAAGTCCGTGATAACAATTTCTTACAAAATTAATTTATAGGATCCCATTGCATGGCAAGGGCTCCTATCACTAAAAATGTTGAGATGGAGTGGGTCATACTCCACCACGTAGGACCAACGCGGATTGGTGGAAGTTAGTGGTCAACTTATTATCGGAGGCCTCTGAACTAGCCTAACAGAAAGCACGAAGACAGTCACGATGAAATGCCCAAACATTCACCCATCCAATAACTGACCGGAACTAACGTTGCTTAATTTAAATAATTCGACAACGACTGAAAGGCCATGTTTAGAAGCGAACGAGACTATAATCACACAATAGTTGTAGTAAAATCTGCTGTTTCATAGAAATGTATGGAAAGGGTATATTTTTACCCGCGTTTTCGATGTTGGCTCCTGTGCCTACTGCCTACCTATACAGGGTGTTAGCGTAGACACTACTGCCTACCTATAGAGGGTGTTAGCGTAGACAGTTGCATTATTTTAACGGGTGATTGTACAGTCGCCGTCAAATATTGTACTCATGGAACTGAACAACTTTCATATGGAAAACTCGCAAAACAATAATACGCTTTTTCATACAAGCTTTCGATTAGCTGATTGGTGTGGAAAGTCAAAATGCTTTTTTGATAATTTCGTATTAGGATTCTTAGGGAAAGTCCTACTAATATTTTATAGAAACTTTCATAATACTAGTATTCGTATAAACAATCCGTTGAAGCCTGAAAGACAACGTCTAGGGGTGGAACAATAGACGGTCTACTTGCATAAAGACTTACAAAGATTTTTTTTACATTTTCGGTAAATTGTTTAAATTCACAGTAGGTATTTGTATACCTAGTTACTTGGATAGTCATTCTAGAAACCATAAAATACCAAAATAAACCTTTAGTAAAAATGAGTTCTTCCTACAGTAAAAAAAAATCTAAATGGTGCTATGTGAATCCTAACTTTAATAAATAAATATTAGAAATTTGGAAAAAACGAACGTGAAAGTATGATATAGTTCTGTGAATATTCATGGTATACATGATACTTTTCATGGTCTTAACGCACACATGATACGCGGTGTTGCGTTTCCGTCAAAGGAAGCATCGAAGCTGCAACGTGATCGTGCGACTCGATAGAGACTGCGCTCTGCATTCGGTCATAAAAAGGTAGAATGTCACCTAAAGGGAATGTGCACCTAAAGGGAATTCGCAGAACAACCAGAGTAGCCGACATAGCCAAAAGAATTGCGAAACTAAAGTGAAAAATGGCGGGGCACATTTCAGAACCGATGGCCGATGGGGCCGAAGAGTTCTCGAGTGGCGACCGCGTACCGTGCAGCGCAGCGTGGGTAGACCCCGCACATGGTGGACCAACGACCTGGTGTAGGCGTCAGAAACCCGCTGAACAAGGGCAGCGCAGGACCGGTCATTAGGTCGATCTTTGTGGGATGCTCATGTCCAGCAGTGGACTTCTATTCGGCTAAGGTGATGATAATGATGATGAATGATGCTGTCGCTGACATCTTTGATATTTCAGTCACTTTGACACTACTATTATGATTTGTTTACACTAAATTACCTTGATCGTAAACTTTATGTGTTATTATTAGACTGTAATCTGTCCGATTGATACAAACTACTCTTATATTTTAATGAATGATATTATGTGAACAGTGACCTCAGTGGTACTGTTAATACCTTCTGTGCTGCGACCGTATGCCAACTTGCACGGTACTGCAGTTCCTTTCGAGCTTCACGTTCTTCGAATAGAGAGGTGAATGTGTTGTAAACTTTTATCGATATTGAAAACAGTTGAAACGTATCAAAAGATATATTTATAATTATAACCTAATCAACTGGGTAATCACGTCACGCCAATTTGCATAAACACACTGTATTTTCCGGTTCACACGTTGCCAGGCTTGCCTAGTGTGGGACCATTATCACTCTCAAACTTAATGTACCAACTACTGTCCACTTTGTTCTCCCTTTGTGTATTTACTCTATACTTTTCATTTGTGCAAATAAAGAAATTATTATTTATTTTTATTTTTACATGTTTAGTCATCTGTGTGTAAATTATGAAAAGAATTACTGATTTGACTTTATATGAATAAACATCGGCGTCTCAGACACCATCATTCGTATCATTCACATAAGTACCTATTTTTGCCACTTGAGGAACTTTAACTTGACCTTGATATTTTCGGCTTCGCCAGTCACCTATCATTACTAAGCTATCGGGCCAACTGTTTTAATAATAATGGTTAAAACCCAAATATAATGGAAGATATATCTTCGAGCGTCGCATTTCTTCATTTATCGATAGCAATAAATTACAATTTCATCGATACTCGCACAACTCTACTTCATGAAACTTTGATCAGTTCCCCTCATTACGAGTTTTTTTTCGTGTGAATACTTCAGTAGGCTTGCCCGTGATTTTCCGGACGGTTTGAGAACTGTACCGCAGACTAACTAACGTTTTCTTATCTAACTGAAGCACTAAAAGCTTAATACTAAGGGGATAAGGTTGTGAATCGCTTGGCTTTCAGTTGATTAGTGCGGATGTTGACATCATTCGATTTATAAGCTGTCGGCGATGGTAAGTGAAGGCAATCTACTGTTTGTGATTGTGATACTGATGTAATTGCTAAGAGAATAAAAAGGGAAAGTCTACAAAATAGTAGGTAAATACTCACATACTCACAACTGTAATCCGTTTCTGGGTCGTCAAAAACGTTGTTACTTCCAACTATTAACGATTGTAAGCGTGCATTTTTAGCAAGGCCCGCTTTTTGTACATTCAAGGTACGGGACCAATCCGCATTGAGCACGGGTGGTGGACTAACGCCCATGTACACCCTGCCTGAGGGTAGGCCTGTGCCCTGCAGTGGGACTTATACAGGGTGAAATTGATATCATTAGCATCCTTTTAAACTAAGAGTCTACAGAGCAAAAAAAAATCGGCTGTCCCATACAAAACTGCACCCGCCGCCGCTGCCTACACGACTCAAATGTATGGGACAGCAGATTTTTTTTGCTCCGATTGGTTTGCTCCCATAGTAAATGTTGTTCAGTTTGATGGATGGAGTCTTAGTTTAAAATGATGCTAATGATATCAATTTCGACGACCCGGTTGGTGTAATGGTTACCACGCCGGACTGCCAAACCAGGGTCCTGGGTTCGAATCCCGGTTCGGTCATGGATGTTATATGTTCGTGCCGTTGTTGTATGGTTTTCATAATAAAAGCCTTTAGTGCTTAGTTTGGGATCATTACAATGTATGTGCCTGTGAGCGTTATTTATTTATTTATTTATTTCGCCCTGTATAGGCTAATGATGATGAAGACATTTTAAGGATAGAATTGTGTGTCAAATAAGAGTATTTCCAGGCGAAATGCTAGCCTTCGCCTGGAAATACACTGCAAAATTTACTTTATCCCGTAGTCGTCTCGCATGACACCCACGGTAAAGAATGGTAAGGAATAAATATAGGTACAATATACAGGGTGTAAACTTAACTTGCTTCAGACCAATGATATTATACAACGTGTTAATGAATTTACGCAAAACTAGAAAGCAGTTTGTTTAGAATCGAGAGCAGAATCGAATTATCACGGTTTCAACATAGGTAATTTTTTTCAAAATATTAAATAATTTGTTTGTAAAATTTTAAATTTATCGAACTCGATTTCAACCCACCGCTCGGGCACTTTCACCCTACTTAGTACCAAAACAAGATTCTGAAAATGTATCCATGAGCACGCTAGCGCTTTCATTCATTGCTGAAATGATACCAAATCATTTTTGCCTCAAAACTTAAAATGTGAATAACTTTAAATTTTTATTATAAAAATAATGAAATAATTTTTTCAATCTACTTAATTATTTTGTTGTAAATCAGTTGGGGTGTATGAGGTTTTGCGGTTATTCATTAACACTTTGTATATGAGACCATCAAAGCGAACAACCTTTACTATAGGACCGAGACAGAAATAAAAAGAAAAAATTTGCTGTTTCATATATTTGCAAGTGCTGTATTTAAAATTGAGCTTATTTATTTTTAACTTATAGCTGGAAAACGAGTTTACCGTCGAGCGTACGGAAGCTATAGCGGAAAAATACTTTCAACATAAAAGTTATCGTGAAAATATCACGATACAATTTATATTTATAATAAATATTTATCGCTCACAGGCTTTTTAGGTTTTTTATTGTGGAAACCATATAACAACGGCACAAACATATAACATACCTGATCGAACCGACCGGGATTCGAACCCAAGACTCTGGGTTGGCAGTCCAGCCGGCGTGGTAACCAACCGGATCGCGTATTCCATTTATATTTTATACCTACTGTCGATTGAAACAAACTTTAAAAACACTTAACTAAAAATTAATTTTTAAACATCCAATCAACTAACCAAGACGACAAAAATTGATACTTACAGCTAATTAAAAATCTCCCTTCAAAAACAAAAAGTCGTCAAACTGGGCACGCTGAATTTAATTTCCAGTCAGAGAAAAAAGAAATTGAGAATTTCCCATCTCTTTACGACACTTTAGGTAACTTAGTTCGGGACCCGCCCCACACCTCAGCTTCATTAAGGCGTGACTGACTAATTAATTTTTTTTAGTCCAAATTAAAGCTCCCGCCGAATGATGCCCATTTGTGAGAAAATTTGAAAATTTATGCGCACTTTTTATTACTCCGGGCTTTTTAATCACTTTTCTTTTTGAGTGGTCTTCGGAATAATTTTGCGAAGAAAATTAATAATTGAATTTTTAAGTTTTACTTATAAAACAATTGAGTTAGTAGTCGAATGTCGTGTGAAGAATTAAAACCAAAATATTTTAGTAAATAAAGATTAAAGTTCGTTATACGCGTATCACTTGAAAACGGATGGACCCATCAAAAATTCTAATTATACTTAAATTAAAATCTTTATTTGTGACAAACAGTTATTCAAGTATCTACCTACTTAGTTATTTAGCTAATTCCGGAAATAAAAATGAATACGTAAAAAAATCAGCTTCTGCTCATTCATTCGAGTTGAGTAGGCATTTCAATTTAGAATGGAACAGCAGATTTTTTTTAGATTTTCATGTTTGAACCATCCCTGTTTCGGAACGATGAAAAAAATCATCCGGTATTTATGGATCGGACTCAAAATTAGTGCGGAGTGCAAACTGATGAGTTTGCTTTAAGAAATACCTGCTATCACTGAATCCCTGTCCAACCAAATTGATATTCTGTTAAAATTTTAACAGGAGAGGAAAAATGATCTGAAACTTCATACAATTCACGACAATTTCTTTAAAACTTACCAAAGTTTATTATTTAAAAATAAAAATTTTATGCATTCTTTAATTTAACCTAAAGTAAAATAAAAGAGAAACAAACCTATATATATAGAGAAGAATAGATGGAGAAAGGTATGTTGAGATGGTTTCGTCATCTGGAAAGAATGGATGAGAGCAGATTGACGAGTGCAATCTATAAGGTAAGCGTAAGTGGAAATGTTGGAAAGGGACGACCTAAACGTACATATACAGACCAAATTGGCGACGTACTTAAAAAGGGCCAGGTCAGATCTACCCGAAACCGACGAGCATGCATGAAAGGACTTATAAATGTTGAGGAAGCTAGAGAGGTTTGTCAGGATCGTAGCAGGTGGCGTTCCGTTGTCTCTGCCTACCCCAGTGGGAAACAAGCGTGAGAATATGTATGTATGTACAAACCTATATTGGATGGGAATATAAAGGGGAAAAGAGATAGGATGGGTGTATTCTGCAATTCTCCACCGACAAGATCGCTCTTGAGTGATTGATAAAGTAGGTATAAAACAAAAAAATACTATCCGCGTCTACGTTTACGTCTGTCCTCATCATTTATGTTTCTCTGCTTACATCTAAACGACGCAACGGATTTTGACGACTGTATAAACGGTGGTGTTTCATTTGAAAATCATCTGCAATTAATTTAATGCGATTGCCGCGATATAAAAAAAAAAAAAAAAAACATACGGGTCGAATTGAGAACCTCCTCCTTTTGTTGAAGTCGGTTAAAAAAGGTATCGAATTCGCTGTCAAACCGGTACGATTCGCGACAGGGACGACTTTATGATTTTTACGTTCGCATATACAGGCTTGTCATCGAACCGAACCGAACCAAAATTAGCAAAACGGAACACTTATGGAATCACCTCGGTGTCTGTCCGTCTGTCTGTCTGTCCGTCCATCCGTCTGTCACGGGCATTTTTTTCGGAGATCGTAAGACTCGGGGAGCTGAAACTTGGTACAGATATAGCTATTAATGGTACAATGACATAAATAAAGGTATATCGAGAAGCAGTTTTGGGGGGCAGGAAGAGAAAAAAATGTATATATCTACGGGACACTAATTGCCCGAGTCCCGACTCGCGTGGCCGGTTTTTTAGTTTGGAAGTCGTTTTAAATTTTTTGTTACAACGTTTCTTCATACTTACATAATTTTCAGTGATGAAATATATTAGTTCAACTCAGATATCAGTTATAAGTACATGTAAGGTAACTACTTCGATACGAAGCAAATGTTTCAATTGCCTATGATTTGCGAATAAATTTTGAGGAGTTCTATTGTGTATTAGGAGTATGTAGTTCAATTCAATTAAAATTGGTCCGCAATCGACGAAAATATCGTTGAACAGACATACAAAAAAAAATGCATACCTACAGCCGAACATAGAACCTCCTCCTTTTTGGTTAAAAATATAGCAATTCATAGGGACAAATTTAAAAAGCCTTCTACTGTTTTAAACGAATACGGAACTCTAAAAAACTACATAATATCTCCGGGAACTCAATCAGCGGAGGGAATCGCGGACTGCATAGTTGATGGGTCCGCGATGGACGAGCGGAACTATGTTAAATACTTACTCCATTCGTAGTTTTATTTCTTTTAACCGTCGCCGCCGCCCGCTGCGCTGCGACAGTACCTACAGTTTATTAGATACCCACCCCTTGCCCACTCATGCAGACTTGTCACCAACTTGATGCTACCGTTGAGACCGTAGAGTATGTATAAGTGGAATAATATAAGTAAGCAATATATGATGCTGATTATTTGAATATTATGGCCCTTGATTGAATATATATATTATTTTAAATTACAAGCCGTTATATAAGTTGTTTTAACTTTTTCGTTTCTGTTGTGCCTTTCGATACCAAAAAACATTTAGCTTTTTTTTCTTTAAATATTAATTTTCTTTATAAGTTAGCTACAAATAAAATATTTTATAATTAGGTAAATAGTTATAAGTATACTTAAACTTATTAGTCAGAGTTTAGTCAGGTAGCTCATTAGGGCCTTTAGTCTTGTTTTATTTGTGGCTCGCTACAACATTTCCCGGTAGAAAAAGTGGTCAGAAGCGACGAGTGGGTTAACACCGCAGCTCTCGAGTGCGATTCATAATCTGTTCCCGGATTTCACCCAATTTCACCTGACTCTTAATTCGTTCAGGGAGTTAGTTTCGTACGGACGTAATTAAGGTAACTTTTCGGATTAACCGCCTTGTTTTTCTAGCTGTAGCGTCTGGTGTATCTTGACCCTTATAGTTTCGGGGGTTCGTTAAAACGAAAGGTCGGGGTAAAATGGTCGGTACGGCAAAATTTTTCGGCCACTTATTTAGTTTTAGTTTAGTTGCGTATTTTTGGAAACTCCTCGCCCCCAGACGGAAGAGAAATTCGTTAATTTAGTTGTTGTAAATTTGTTTTTGTTGCGAGCTTGTTTCCGCTTAGTTGTTGAGTAGGTAATTTCTCTCAGTTCCTGGAGTCAGGCGTTGGCGTGATGTCGCAGTTTTGATTTAGTTTGCGAATTTTCTACTACTGGGGCCTTTTAATATTGCCACAGATGAATAGCCAGAAAACTACATGCATCTCCTGTTTGCAAACTCCGACTTTTTCATATTTCTCTGATGGATGAGATATTTTGCCAATATCCATGATTAAGAGGATAGGTAGTACTTTCAGCGCGCTTTATACAAACGAAGTGAATTAACGCAAAACTAGAAAGTAGTTTGTTTTGAATCGAGAGCAGAATCGAATTATCATGGTTTCAAAATATTAAATCATTTGTTTGTAAAATTTAAAATGTTCCTACTTATTGAACTCGATCTCAACCCACCGCAAGGGCATAATCACCCTACAGATTATTAAAATGTAGTTAGCATTTTCATTCATTGCTGAAATGATAATAATATCATTTTTGCCTCAAAACTTAAAATGCAAATAACTTTAAATTTTAAGTATCAAAATAATTAAATTATTGTTTCAATCTTATTATTTTGTTATAAATCAGTTAGGGTGTATGAGGTTTTCGCTTATTCATTAACACGTTGTTTGTATCCTTATGATTTCGTTCCTATAAGGAAAGGAGATACAACCTACTACTCCTTTATTCTTTATTCAATTCGCTGCAGGTTCCAAGACATATTACAGTCATCCCTCGGGCTCGCTGGACTTCATTATCTAGTGTGGCGAGTCTCAGCTGTTGGTCCCAGTTTACGAGAGTTACAGTGGTGGTATTGGGAACGAGAGCTTGTCCGTTGAACAAATTACGCAAGGCACTGGGCTTGATAGAATATATGGGTAAGTGTGAACTTCCGTACGATAAGACACACATACCCTAAATACAGATGCACTGTATTGCACACATCAGACGTGAAGGACGTAACAAGCGGACAGAAAAAAAGATTTCGGATCTCTACAGAACATCATCGAAATCGCGAAAAAAAAATTAGCTGTTTCATATAAATATGCAAACCTACTTATGGCACCTTACTGGTTGAATAATCAAGCGGCCACTGTAGTTGAATTCCGCTTTTGAGTAGATAGATAATCATCATCATCACGTGTTCACGTTGGAAATATAGGTGGGAAATTACATATGCTTTCCCCCCGAAACGGATATGGGCGAATCAACAAGCAAAAGTTAACAAACTTAGAAAGTTAAAATAAACGTGTTAGAACTGGAAGTTTATTTCTCCCTAGCGTTTTCTTTCAAACAATAATCATAAACCTCGCAAATTGTACCTTGGATCACTTATTATAACGTAGGCTGTATACCAATCAACTTTTATTTTCCCCTCACAACAACCTATTATTTCAATCAACCATAAACATATGTATAAATGTCTTGTGGAAAATCCATAGGGTTCACCCTCTTGGGTATAAAGTTATATATAAACATAGCGGGGTACCTTATGCAAATACCTACAGTGTTGCCCGAGGAGCGAGCTATGTAAAGAGCACGTTACTTTTGAAAAAACAAAAGAAAATTCAGTGAAATGCTCGCCATAAATTGTGCTACACTCGGGACTTGTACCGTTTGCATACTGGCCGAGTAGGGTGTACTTGCGAGAGGGGAAAAAAGAAAAGTACTTTTGAGCACCATATAATTTTTACCTTATAAACTTATGACCATAAATATGACGATGGTTCTGCTTCTATCTGATGTAAATTTCCACAAAATCACTGCATAAGTATCCTTGCATGTATTGTAACCCAGTATAACCCAGTTAGTACCCAGACCGCATTTATGCGTCCATCCATGTTTGGGCACAATTGCGAACGAATGGATCCGAGGACACTGAGAAAAAACCTCAAAAGACCCTCCCATTTAAGGTTTTAAGGAAAATACACTTCTACAACTTTCCGCATAAGTTGCATAACCCATGGCCACATTCAACTCAAGAATCCCCACTCTCGTATTCTTGCGTCGCACACACGCAGCTAGCGTTTAGGGCTACGTCTGTTTCCACATCGGTACAATGTTATTGCTCCCGCTTTACGCTGCGGCTTGATTTCCCGCGTGGTACAACCCTGGACGAGCGCTTTAAGCTTTATCTCTATACTTTTATTATGAAAGTGCTAGTTTGTTTCTAGCTTTTGCTAGCACCTAAGTCCATATGGGTCATATTAGACTATTGATCGTAAAACCTGAAAATTGTTTCGCCAGAATACAAATCTAAACAACCTTTGATTATAATAAGATACCAGAGGATATTCTAAACTAGCCAGGCAAAAAGTTTAACTCCCATGTTAATCAAATCTCTGTAAAAAAAAGGTTACAAATATAGTCATAATAATATAGGTAGGTACTCGATGATTATGGGTAGGTAATATGGATGACCAAAAATGTCTCTCTCGTCTTTACGATGTTACACTGTATATTCAATATTGTACTTATATGTAATTGTGCTTTGTATGTTTTTTTTTGTTTAAAATATGAGTGTTGTGTGGTGGTAAGTGGTGAGTGAGTTTCTGGCCGCATCTTCTATACAACTTAACACCTTCTAACGCGGTAGAGTAAAAACATAACGTTACAATGTTTCCATAACTAACTATTTACAAATCGTATGTAAGTTCCTATAAACTCGTTGGGATAAATTTTTAAGCCATGCCATATAACAGCTACCTACCGGGACATCTTAGGTTTATTCCCCTCAATGGTATTGCCTCCGCGCCTCCAATGGTAGGGCGAAGTAAGTAAAAAGTATAGAGCTAACACAAAAGATCCCACAAGGATCTCGCCGAAGTGTTGCTGGCTTGCCAGACCCTACAACAAGATAAGACAAGACAACCTGAGTAGGGTAGTACAGTATGCTTAAAAAAGATGCACTTTAGTTCTAAGCCACGGAACAAAATCTATTTGAGGCTTGGGCGGTAGGTGCAAACACTAGTGACTCCAGTGTGCCCCAGTGCGAATCTGAATTTATTATTAACGATTTCTTATTTTATCGGACTGTGTTTGTAAACGGAAAACAATAAAAATACTGGATTTGTTCTTGTGTATTTTATTACAAATAAATAAGCTACAAATACAAATAATAGTCACAAACTATTTCTTTAGGAAAAGAAACTTAAAAATTATACTTACGTAAAAAAACACTCGAAAATTAATGGTCTATTTTTTCTTTGGCCAATTTTTTTTTAGGAATTTCAACCACCTGATAGATAGTAACAAAATATGCATTTAAAACTTAATGGGGATATAATCAATTCAGATCCTTAAGGGGTAAATTAATATTTACAAAATGCACCAAACGATTAATATGGCACTACGTCAATTGTTTATTAAAATGACATACACATACATGCATACACTTAATTGCTATAGTGAATCTTGGAAAAGCCTCTTAGATACAATTTGAAAATTTCTGTTCTTGCAGCAATTTGTTTTTAAACAAAACAATTTCTTGAAATATTCTAAATAAACATGTTTAAATCTTAATTTATTCTAAGTACAAGAAAATGCAGAAATTAAATGCTTGTAAGTACATTATTGTAATTAATACAACTTGGATTTTATTATGTTGGTGCATTGGCTTATAATAAATATTATGGCGATCCTTCTTGAGGCAGACTACACGTACACATATCAAATATGTAGGACTGTTTATAATCCTACAAAATGGTGCAGCTGTCAAAATTAGCAGTAGAATTTTCTACATGCTGCCAAGATGCTGCCCTAGACACTGACAAAATTTTCTACACGCTGCCATAAGACGAACGTTGCTTCTAATATTTGAACAGCCATCCTAACGAATTATCAATTAAGAACCTTTACCTAATTAAGACTTCATTGAAGTCAGAATATGTTGGAACGTGTTTAGACTCTCACGAAATCAGCTGGAACTTATTGAAGGTAGGTAGGTACCTAATTAGGAAATAGTTTTTTTTTTACCTAAGTATTTCTATACACCGTGGAAAAGGGGTCGTATTGAATATCGAAATCACGAAAAAAAAATCTGCTGTACCATAGAAATAGTTTCTCGAAAAAAAATGCATCAAAATTCAACATTAAAGGAAGTACCTAGACTATACGTTCCTGAAGGGATTTTTTTTGCGATTTTGAAATTGGTCCCGTATAGTAAAAGATGTTCAGTTTGATGGTCTAAAGCGCTGTTGCGGGTTCTAATCGACCCCATTTCCACGGTGTATTTCTGGCTTTTAGGTAAGTATAGCGTGATAATACTTACGTCTAATATGATATTATAGCAAATGTTCGTATAGTGTCGAAGTCAGCTGCATACAAAACATTTTGGAGTATCGTCACTCTTCAATATTTTAGATTTAAAACACATTTCAAAATCACCTTAACTTGTAAACACTGGATAAGAGCTCAATCGCTAAAGTCTAAACACGGAACTAGATTCATATCCACACTCCATTCCTTATTCATGGCAATTGTTTCAAACTAATATAGTTATTTTACATTTACTTAATAAGGCACATTATACATACATGAGCGCTGGGGGAAATAATCAGGTTTGATTATTGTATTTTGATGTTTTGTTCTTTAAAATTTTTAAATTAAATCTATATGTATGTAGAATGCTATTCTAAGGGGACTTAATGAAGGAAATAAACACCATTCTTTTCTTCATTATTACAAAAATGTCAAGGGTGTATTCAGATAATATAACTAAAAAACTTTCCCCACGAAATATGGGCCGAAATACGAGAAAATGTTTGACTTCCTATAGAAAATCGGTCGAATGATCCGCACTTAAGTAATCAAATCAAATAGACGCCGCCGTAAATTCCAATTAAAAATGAACTCTATTCCCTTACAAAACGCAACCGGCCCAGCGCTCATCGCCTCCGAGAGGTCTACCTGTAGCTGGCAAGTCTGCTCGGCCCCTCGGTGGGCTCCAGCACGATCCTCTTGAAGCACCCGTCCGGCAGCTGGACGAGGATGTCCTTAATGTTGTCCACCTCGGTGCGGAGGTGGTCGTGCTCATCCTGGTACTGTTTCATCCACCTGCACGCAATTTTGAACTTTATGAGAACAGGGTAGTGACCAATTTGTAAAATTAGAGTGTAGTTGGGAAGTGGTCAATTTTCATTTACTATCATTCATTATAATGCTTCAAGACAAGCTCTTATTCCATTTCCAAAAGCGAAAATAACTTGCAAATAATTTTCATTAATACCTTGTTCTACCGCCAATAATAACAACGCTTTATTTTGGATAAGAAGCATAAGAAGAGAACATATTTAATAAAGTCATCTTAATATTCCTATGGAAGTCATAGATACTTACCGTTGATGATTATTCTTGGCTTCCGTTAATGATTTAATCTTGCCTTCCAAGTCTATAGCCTTGAGAGCATCTTCTGCATCATCTAGACTCTTTTCTGAAAACAAAAGTGAACTATTTAGCAAATTGACCATCTTTTTGTGCGCAAATGAATTCATACTAGATGGGAACACAAAACAAAACTCTCAAAAAGGACGCGACTTCGTCGGCGTTGACTCTAAAAAAATATCCTCTGTGTTAATCCACAAAATGCTAAATGCGGTTATAATGAGTCACAAGAAGGTCGGAGCGAATCCACAGAGGGACCTGACACCGGCAACTGTGACGTAGGTCCCTAGACCGACTCGACGACTCGCTGCTCTAAATTGTTATGAAATTGTTCGTTTTTGAAGATTTTTTTTGTCTTCGCATGTGCGATCAAAAAAAAATCTTAGCAGCTATACTTAAAATAAATCCAGAACATATTTTTTGTGCATTCAACCTTCGATCAAAGTAAAATTCATGGATAGGCCAGGCCTTACGCGAACATTTCAAACCAGAAAAATAAGGCAAAACAAATGACAGGTATATTTCAAATATGTAACAGAGCCGACAGACAAGTGTGCCAGTTTGTATGGACTAAGTGTACCAGTAGTGTATTTACTTAATTCGCTTTGGGCCTATCCATTAATTTTACTTTGTTCGAAGCATTCAATGTTGTAGGATGTTTGAGTTAAATAGTAAACTTACGTAGTCTATCCAGCGCCTCATCCTCCAGCGTGGGCAGATCTTGGAGCTCGTCCATGATGACCTTCAGGTCTTCCAAGCCCTTCGACACTTGCTTCTCCGCTTCCCTCGCGTCCGTGTTCGCTTGACCGACCTGGTCACAATTCAAGTTTTTTTATTGAAACTTTACAAAACAAATACGACAATGTTTAGATCTTTCAATAATAGAGTCAAATGACGCTCGTCAATATAGAAATAGTTTCTTTAAACAGCATGGGATAGTACTTCTATACATTAGTGAAATATTTTACCTTCATCTTGGCATCGTGAGTGAGCTGCATATTTTCAGCTGCTTGCTTCTCAAGATCTTCTATTTGCTTTGCAGTGCCTTCTACTCTAGCTACAAATAAATTATATTATTTAACGGACCAAATCTACCTTAAACATAAATATATTTTGTAAAAATTCGAGTTTAAAAAACAATTTGTAATCAGAGTATTTGATGGCAATCATACGATGTAATTATCAACACCAGATACAAGTAATTATTTAGTACAGAAACTCACTTGATAGTTTATCAGCTTCGTCTCTTAGCTTGACAGCTTCAGCTCTGGACGTTGAGGATTTCTTCCTGACTTCGTGAGCAGCCTGCGGAAGAACAATTTGTTTTTGCCTTTTAACTAAGGTCATCGGGCGTGCACGTCCCGGTCGGCGGCAGTCCAATAGGGCGTCAAAATCATTTGTTTGGTAAACAAGCATAATAACTTAATAATCGAGCTCGTTTCGCTAGTTCCTGTTTTTACATAGTATTGCAGTGACTGCAGTAAAATTGTTTACCGCAAAAACCTCGACGCATTGGATTTAGTTAGTAGGTATTGTAGCTTTTAAATGACCTAATAATATCGCAGTAAAATGACGTACCCTATCTTATTGCAGAAGTC
Organism: Agonopterix heracliana; assembly: GCA_963693445.1. Taxonomy (NCBI): domain Eukaryota; kingdom Metazoa; phylum Arthropoda; class Insecta; order Lepidoptera; family Depressariidae; genus Agonopterix; species Agonopterix heracliana. The sequence continues at coordinate 2,050,034 of OY856307.1, forward strand.
GCTCCAGATTTTAGATCATGTAAATCTCGAGCTCGTTTCCGTCGGTCGAAGTTTCAGATTTTATTGCAGCGATCTAACCTGGACTCACCCTGGGAAAATTATTGCTACATCCATGCAAGAAAAAGGTCAATCTCAAGTATTTGCCCCGGGTCAGAACAATCATAGATTCGGGCTGGTAAATGATCAGCTATTGCCAACTGTATAGTTAACAAAGACCCCCATTTGTAATATGTGGATTGTGGGTACCTCAGACGCCTTATCAGCGTATTCCTTCTGCGCCTGCTGAGCGAGGTCCCTGGCCTCCTTGGCCTTGTCGCTGGCCGTGTTCAGCTCCTCGATGATGCTGTTGATGTTCCGCTCTGCCTCGGCCACTTTGATCTGAACGCCGGGCACGTCCATAGCGACAGCTTGCTCGGCCAACTGACGTGATTCCGTCACTTGGTCACTGAATTCTGTCAATCAAAAATTTATATTTCTACTATTCTAAAACTGTTACAGAAGTGTGTCTGTAAATTGAAGACGTACAATTTTTAAAAAGTTACATATAGTTTTAGGTGTCCCTGGTTTCAAATCACCGTTTTTTGTCTGTCTGTCTGTTTCTTTGTTCGCGCATTACGTCAAAACTCCTGTACCGATTTTGATAAAACTTTTTGTGTTTCAAAGCTTATGATTCGATTTAAAATTTGGTATATCTCGCTACGATGATGGGAATCCGTGCGGTCGAACGTCACGGGTAACTGTACTGTTGTACTCATAATTTATTTGTGATTGGTGGACAGGTATTGACAGCTCTTGTCTTCAATAATATTATAAAGAGGTAAAGTTTATTTATTTGTTTGTATGTACTTCTATTATAACATAAGTTTTTATTATTATTACCAGTGATCGGAATGTCGGGGCATTTTTGAGCATTGTCATTAACATGGACATGCCTCGGGATTCCCGGAATCGTGAGATTTTTGTTAATAAACCCGGGATTATTTAAATGTAGAATGAGTCTGACCAACACTTTGTTATTAGCATCAAAATAATCTATGAAAAATCACAAGAAAATTTGTTTTTTTTTCTATCATTAAAGAGGGCTAAGATATTGAACACCAAAGGGCTCATTCTCGCTAAAAAAAAACTCCTCTTGACATTATAAAAATAATAAGAGGAAATAAACACGTTTAGCAAGACTCCATTTATTGAAAAGACAAAACGTCATCATAAAAACTAAACATTCCTTCAGAATTTCTAAAGAGGTTACTACAAACATCACAGACATCTAAATAGGTAATCCCAGTAATCTTGTGAAATTTTTATCCACATTTATTAAATCCCGGGGATTTCAAGGCGTATCCATACTTTTGACTATGTTTGCCCCCGTCATTCCGATCATTGATTATTACAAGCTGCAGTTTTATTAATCAACCCCCCCTTCGACTGATCACAGTTTAGTTCTTAATTATTGTACTGTTTAGATTAGGCTAGGTATTGTATTAAGTAGTAGGATTAATTTTATAGTATTGTTTTGTTTAGATTATGGTTACTTGAATCAACCCCCTCTTCTTAATTCGACCCTTCGTAAAAAAACACTTACCTTTCAAAGTTTTGTAGATTTCATTAGCATCTTTCAAAGTAGCTTTAGTCAGTTCGACATCGTTCCTAGCTTGCGCCTGAAGTTCGTCAAGTTTGGCCAGCAGGTCGTTCAGTTGGTCCTGGCCGTCGTGGCCTTGGTCCAGGAGCTCCCGGCCTCGTCTGATGGCGTCGTCCAAGTTACGCAAGGTGTCCTCGTTTCCACTGACCAGTTTTTCAAGGTCACTTGCTTTTTCATCAATCTGTGCATTGAGAAAAAAAAGATGAGTTGTATTGTTGACTTACCCTTCTCAGACTCTAACTAGTCCTTTAAATAAGAACAGGACCATAGTCTGGTTTGAGATAGTCTAAACAAATTTGCTATTAGCTACTAAAGGTACTTTTCCGATGCTGATGACCGACTGCAACATATTAAAAGAGCTTCAACTAAAAACCGAGATAGCGATCCAAAAAACGCACACCGTTTCGGATTAATTTCTCGAAGTCTCAACAGTTTTGTTCACGCTCTCTCCAAGTTTGGAGGTTGTATGATCGATAACATTTTGAAATGAATGTAAAAGTATGCTTACAGTCTTGTTAATTTCCAGGGAGTCGTGGCTCAGCTTGTTGAGCCTGATGTCGGGCAGCAGCGTGGTGTTCACCTCGGCGTACAGGCCCAGCGCCTCCTCGTACACCGCCTTGGCTCTCTTCAGCGCCTGCTCGGCCAACTCGGACATACTGCTCAGTCTACCTGAGGCCGCGTACAGTTCGTTCGCTAGGAATTGCACTTCGTTTCTGAAAAGAAGGTCATATTTGCATACATACATAAACTCGCGGCTTTTTCCCAGATGGATCTCCATTTTGAACGGTTCTCACACACCTCTCTTTCTTCCTCTAAGTCCATCCATCTTGTCATACATATTTGCACAATACTACTTATAATTAACTTTTAAACTACGAATAAAGAAATACCTTTTTAGTTTAGATCATAATTTACAGACTGACGGATTTTTGTAATTTTGTCGTCTTCTAGCATTTATTTTTGCACTTGACCATTTTCTTTAATCCCCTACAAGAAATAAGGGAAATATTTTAAGAACTGGCGGTCAAAATGTTTTTTTTAACCTAAAGTACCTGTGTACCAAACGGTTATCCTGTACATCGAATTGCGGCTTTTTATCGATTTCGGCGTTGTATACTAGTAAATCGAAACGGATGTACAATGAGTATTTTAGACATGTTTTCTAACTACTGTAAATTTATTCAATCCCATATTTCCACTTACGTAATATTAGCCAGTTTATTGATACCATCTTTAGCGATCTTGTTGGCGGCCTGGGAGGTATTAAAGGCCTTCTCGGCAGTCTCCCTGATGTTCCTGGCCTGGTTCTCCAGCTTCTCGGCCAAGAGGCGGGACTCCTTGGCTAGAGTGGACATTTCGCCGGACTGTTTGCCGAACTGGTCGGATCTGTTGCGAGCCTTTGCCAAAGCGGCTGCTCCTTCACCATCCATATACTCCAAGGCACTCTGGAAAAATTTTATACGAATAATAATTATCTAAACTATTCTAAACTATTATAAAACTGTAAAAGAAGAGCGTCTGTACATTGAAGATATTTACAAAAAAATATTAACTACGATATGGTTTTTAGGTGTCCCTGACTTCAAATCAACCTTTTTTAGAATGATTGTCCGTCTGTCTTTCTGTTTGTTCGAACATCACGCAAAAACTACTGAACCGATCTTGATGAAACTTATTTGTTTGAGAGCTTATGATTTGATTTAAAATCTGGTAAATAACTGTGCGGACGAAGACGGACAGTAAATATCTTCAATGTACAGACGCTCTTCTTTTACAGTTTTATAATACCTAGTTTAGATTGTCAATTGACCAGAAGCCCGATTGACGCTAGCGCGCATCTTAGAGCATCCAGACGCTCTAAGGCATACATCATGTATACTCGACGAAGTAGGTAAACAGCAGCGCGTCCACTCGGACTATTAAAGGCTACTAATTCCAGTGTAAAACTTACGTTGATCTCCTTCTGAGCAGCCTCGATGGTGTCCTCTGCCTTGGAAACGTTGCCCTTGCTCCTCTCGACGGCTTCGTTGCCTTCATAACTAGCGTCTTCTATCTTGAACAGCATTATCCTGAATAAAAACGACATAAGTTTTGCGATTCGTTGAGTTTATCAATTGTTAAAATATTTTTATCTGTATAATCTCTAAATGCAAAAATGTTTGCAAGAAAATCATTGAAACTCCATGGAGAAAACCTTTGCTTAGTTAAAAAAAAATTATCATTGTCATCTTTTTTTAACCATATGCTGGAAACAGAAACGGAAACATCAATATGTCGAATTATGTCATCGTGAATAATATTTTTCTCAATGGCCAGCAGTGCAATTTTTGAAAATCATACGAGCGGTTCGGCAGTAGAAAATGTCAGAATTACTATGGAGATTATGCATCTTTCTACTGCCGAACCGCTCGTATGATTTTCAAAAATCGCAATGCTGTTATTTTAAGTTTACCAAGGGGTTTATAGGTCGTCGAGTGACGTCACTCGTTTTAACGATAAACTACATTACTTATTTGATTAAAAAATATCTGTACCTAATCCTATCACTTTAAAATCTAGAAAATATTGTAATTGAGAAAACTACCTCGAAATAGTTTTCGATTCAGCACTCAAAAAAAAACCAGACAAACCGAATTGTTTGTAACGCTCACCTAACATCAGCCAGTCTGTCGGCCAGGTCGGCCAGGTTGTCAGTGATGCTCGACCCGGGGCCGTTGCCGAGTTCGGCCTCAGCATCCTGTGTCAACCTGTCAATCTCGCCTCTGACACGCTGCAGCTCGTTGTCGAAGTCCGCGTTCTCCACCACTGTTGGCGCCTTCGAGATCTTCGCCAGAATCTGTAGACAAGTTAGTATGAATGAGTTATGGGCAGTGATCGGAATGTCGGGGCATTTATGAGCATTGTCATTAACATGGACATGCCTCGGGATTCCCGGAAACGCGGGATTTTTGTTAATAGTCCCGGGATTATTTAAATGTAGAATGAGTCTGACCAACACTTTTTGTTATTAGCATCAAAATAATCTATGAAAAACCACGATTAAAATTGTGTTTTTTTTCTATCATTAAAAAGGGCTTAGATATTGAACACCAAAGTGCTCATTCTCGCTAAAAAAACTCCTCTTGACATTATAAAAATAATATGAGGAAAAAAACACGTTTTGCAAGACCCCATTTATTGAAAAGACGAAACGTCATCATAAAAACTAAACATTCCTTCAGAATTTCTAAAGAGGTTACTACAAACATCACAGGCATCTAAATAGGTAATCCCAGTAATCCCGTGAAATTTTTATCCATATTTATTAAATCCCGGGAATTTCAAGGCGTATCCATACTTACGGGCAAAAGACTATGTTTGCCCCCATCATTACGCACATTGGTTATGGGCCTTTCTTAATTTGCTGACGGTTTTTTTAAGATGATGATCATACTATCAAACTGAACAACTTTCTCTATGGGACCAACATCAAAATCGCGAAATAAATATCAGCTGTCCCATACATTTGGCTCGAGTAGGTTTGCAGTTTTGTATGGGACTGCAGATTTTTTTTCGTGATTTCGATGTTAGAGAAAGTTGTTCAGTTTGACGGTCTGATCTGAAAAAAGTCTCAGCATATTAGGAAGGGCCCTATATGTTTAGTCCAGTTCATGCTTACATCGTCCAGCTCCTTGAGCTCCCTCCGGTGCTGGTTGACAGCATCGAGCACCAGGTTGTAGCAGGCCGGGCAGTCTTCACAGCCCTGGCCGTCCGCCCGACGCTTCTTGTTCTCCATACATCTGTATTACGTAGAAAATTACATTTATAGTTGATTGTCTTATAAGCTAAGAGAAAACCTTCCCATGGAAGATTCAGAGGACTCAGGAGATGCATGATGCTACAAGATTACAGTAGTGGTGCTCCAGACCATCAATCTGAACAACTTTCACTATGGAACTAGCATTGAAATAGCGAAAAGAAACTGCTGTTCAAAAGAAAACATCAATGGCGACTCGAACCAAATGTATGGACCAGCAAATGTTTCTTTCACGTTTTCAATGTTGGTCCTATAGTGAAAGTTGTTCAGTTTGATGGTCTAAAACACCTCCTTGAACAGTATGTAAGATATTTAAGTTTACACCAAAAGTCGCCGCTAGACTCTGTAGTGATGTTTACCACAACGCGTTATAGAGAGCGTGCCGTATTATACGGCACTATTTGAGATCTAAACTTTGCTAAAATACGGTTGGTAGCTTTAACTAATTTTCTGAAAAGCATTACAGTCGTGAGTATATCTGGTTATGTAAACATGTAATGACGTCCCGATCCCTCACCTGTCGCAGCGCCGTCCCTCGACGTTGTCCTGGCAGTAGCACTGCCCCAGCGTGTCACACTGGTAGTTCGTCGACCCCCACTCGTCGCAGTCGCAATCCCGGCAGCCCTCCTGTGAGAAACCGTAGTGATACGCGCGGCAGCGGTCGCAGTGTTTCCTGCAAAACGTCAATACAGTTTCAGGTGCTTCATTCTTGAAGGAGCCTTTGCCTAGCAATCTAATGGGATGGGGCAGGCTACAGAACAAAAGCGGCAGAAGTGAAATACGTCGTCCTGTCATTTGCCGTATTTGTTTTTGGCATACGAGTCGATCATACTCCTAAGGAGCGCCAATAGATCTGATGTTTTGCATCAAAAGACAATAAAGCTGAGCTAGACTTTTCCTGTCTCTTATGGAATAGATAGCCGAATGTTTAGGCGACTAAAGGGATGGAGTTTCTTTTGCAGTGTCTTTGTTGAAGGAGACCTGTGGCACGCGGCTTATACGAAGCCAACGGTTCTTCTTGTGGGTGTTATTCAAGGCAATATTATTTTGCAGCATCGTTTTTGGCTAAAGACTAGCTTATATCATTCCATTCTAAGACCATAAAAACCTAAAAGTAAACGTTGCTGCAATTAACTTCACAAATTAATGGTAGTATAATGTCTGGCCACCCCGAAGGACAACGGGTGTACGAATGAATGTTACAAACAAAAGAGACTGCGTCTCTTCTACACTTACCCATCAATGCCAGGCTTGCAGTAGCACTGCCCGGTGACCGGGTGGCATGTGCTGTTGAAAGACCCCTCGAGATTGCACTCGCAAGCCTTGCAGCCCTCGCCCGAGTTTATATTGTAGTACCCATCCTGTGAAAATATCAGTTATCCTGCTGAACTAACACAACATTTTGTAAGGGCTACCTACCTAACAAACTACTCATCTAGGTAGATAAGTATTGACACCAGCGGCCGCAGCATGACAACGCGATATAGCACTATAGCGCCTTAGCTCTCTTTCTATTCGCGCGCGAATGAACGAGATGAAAGGCGTGATATATCGCGCGCACCATGCTACGGCCGCTCATGAGATAAAAACCGTACCTTTCAAAAACCTACTACGATTCTTGAATGCAGTGGGGATTCGTAGGGAACTTTAAAAGAGGCGTTCACAAAAGACCTGCGCCATTCACAGTGGCACAGGTGAAAGCCTGTCAAAGCCCCCAAACCCAAATAAATAAACGACGCCCAGATACTCTCACCATTCTGTGTACGGTTCTGTGGTCGATACGCAGATTATGAATGCCAAGATTGTTAACAAATGGAATTGTGTGACCTACCTCACACTTGTCACAGTTGCGTCCAATAACGTGGGGTCGACATGAACACAGCCCGGTCAGACCGTCACACTGCGGCGGACCTTCGGGACTCTCCTGGGTCCCCGCGTCGTGGCACTCGCAAGGTTTACAATCCCCTTTCTTTTTCTGATCCAGTGCGTCACCGAAGTATCCTGTTTTGGAAGAATGTAAGGATGTTCTCAAATATTTATTTCACAAGACTAGGTGTACTTCTAGGATTTGGATTGCATTGCAGCAACGAGTTAATAAAACTTATTGGAGTAAAACCTCGAGTTCGTTTCGTTCGCTCCTGCCTTTAGGTCGTATTACAGTGATCCCACTATATTGCTCTAAAATATCGAGGTCGCTTTGCTCCTTCCAGGTTTTAGATCATGTTGCGATCAGCTAATCATATTGATCAATTCAATTTAATCAATTTTATGTTGTACCTACATTTACTAAATGAATGTATGGAGCAGTTTACCAAGAAGTCAAATTCTGTCATCTGTTGTTGTTTATATTTGGAATTTTTTTTTTTTTTTTTTTTATGTGTGTTTATTTATGTTTTTTATTTTATTTTACTATGTTCGCATTGGCCTTTTAATACCTATCGTTTTTATTTTTTCCCCCAAAATTTATTTCTGGCATAGAAGCTCTAAGCAGTGTTTTCTTTGTTAACATTGATAGAAGTATTGCAAGTGAGAACAGGGTACAGCTGAAAATCAGGGCTGCGCTCGCTGTGATCTCTGATCAGATCACTCGGCCGGCACAACACTGAGCTGATCCCCTTTTGTCGCAAACAGATTTTGTTTTTAGTTCCCTAATTTTAAGTATGATTATTGTAATATTTATAACCATTCTGTACTGTACCACCTGTCTGTTTGCACAATAAAAACTTTTTCAATTTCAATTTCAATTTCAATTGAATTACAATGTCGAGCTTGCTTCGCTAGCTTCATGTTCTAGATTTTTATTGCAACGACTTAACCTAGACCTGGCCCTCCCTGGGAAAAAGTCATTGCTACGCCTATGATCACATACACTATGCTACAAAGAGGTGGGTTGAAATCATCTATGAATGGGCTCCATACGACGAAAGATGTCAAAAAGAAGAAATGGCGATGGATAAACCTTAGGCCTTAACAATCAGGAGTCAAGAGATGGTTAGAGCTGACCACGTTGACTCTGCATTAAAAGACAAGAAGGAATAAGAGAGAGAGAGAGATAATATTTTACTCACCACTCAAACACTTGTCACAGTGTTCTCCGGCAGTATTGTAAATGCACTTGAGACACTCTCCCGTGGTCCTGTTGCAATTGCCCACTGCATTAGGGTCCACATTGCCGTTGCACTGGCACTCTTCGCACTCCAGAGCTGATCCGAACTGACCAGTGGGGTCACCGAAGTGCCCGTCAGCGCACACCTCACATTTTGGCCCTGAAAGCGAGAAGAATATTAGAAAAATCGGTGTTACCAGACTAACAAGAAAAAAAGGTACAATTTTCAACAAGTGAACCAAAAGAACATGCTTCAGTGACGGCACAAGGCCTCGGCGGTATCGGTGACTGCTGACGACGACATCGTGCTCAAGAGGGTATCCCAAGCAAGTTTCCAGCAAAAAATATCGGTGCTGTGCTCTACAATTTATCAGAAGGAAACTACATTTGTTCGTAGGAAGGAAATCATTAGTGGACTTAAGCCCATCCCCGAAACTCTTGTCCATACTCATTTATATTTAATAGAAAGAATTCAGGCCACAATCCAGTCGCAGGGTTATGATATCTAGAAAATTGTGTGCTTATGACCACACGATGGAAGTGAAAACTTCAAACTGGAGCCGAGTATACCTGATTCAGCGTCACCAACCCGAACGTGACGGTTCAGTTACGTTCAGAAAAAGTGCGCCTTAAGAAGTTTTCACTTCAAAAATGCAGTCTTACCTGCATATCCTTCCGGACAATCAGTGCACACGATGTTCTGATCCATCAGTTGGATACAACCGCTGTCTTTGGGACACGGGCAGGGCTTGCAGTCGTCCGCAGTACCAGCTATAGCGTTGCCATAGAAACCCTTGGCGCAGAGCTCGCAGTTACTACCGGTCGTGTTGTGCTTGCAGATACAGAAACCTGAAAATATGTTAAATCAATGTAGTTACTTATTTCCATAGAAACAAAGAATCTTTCATAATTTAATTTGTCACAACCACAGAACAGAGAACCCGGTTTCGTCTTAATAGAAGTATATTGCACGTGCAGCCCGCGTGTCACTGATATGGTCGATATACCACATCTGTTAAAACATGTCGTTCACAAAAAAGTTCACTATTAGTCACTATGAAAATTTCACGAAGATTCAGACTTATGAAGATAAGATTGATTTTAATTTGATTCGTTTTTTTGCCATGCCATTTCTACCGGTTTTCTTTTCTACGGTCACAACTGTAATTGTGTTTTAAGTTTTACTAACCGGTAGCTGTGTCACAAATATGCGCATGTCCGTTACAGTCACAAGGGATACATGTCGAATAGGGTCCACCATTAGCTGGCTCATGCTTGAAGCCTGGAGCACACTCCTCGCAATTATCACCCACGTACGCTTTAGGACATGAACACTTCTCTACCCAATCGGCAGGCTCAGATCCTTTCTCTCGTCGGATGACAGCAGTCACCAATCTGAAGCTGGTCAGGTAACCAACACCACCCTTATTGTAGGTACCCCTGATTTTTATCGCAGTTAGATTCTGGAGTATTGACATGAACTCAAAGTTGGAGAGAGTCGGCGTCCATCCGTATTTAGGGGCCTCGTGGAGTCTGAAGGTGTATTCTTGGGCCTAAAACAATGATAGATAAGTCATTATACCATCATTATCATCTCAGCCGATGTCGGCTTCTGGACATAAGGCCTAAAGGCCACGGAAGAAAATAAATATTCGCTTAGATTAGAATAGTGTTATTTGTTATGCTAGGCTGCAAAGTTGCTTTTTGGCGCGAGTACTTGTATTGAAACCTGAGCTTAGCGAAGGTTTCAAGGGTATGAGACGCAGAATAACTTTGCAGCTGAGCGAAACACACCACTTTTCACCTCACAGCAGCGAGGAAAAAAGTGAATTGCTGAAAAGATCATTTTTAAAAGTTTTTTTTTCCAGCTGGCCAGTGACATGAAATAGTTATTAAGCATTTTCAGTGGATTGGCGGTATAGAAAAATATTGAATAGACAGATTCGAATTTCAAAAACTCTTTCCACGCTAGCGGATAAAATGCACTTTTGCACTTAGATTTCGAATGATAAACAGAATCTTTCCGAGCTTGTGAGGTGAAAAAATAATGATTACCTGATCCGACGGTTCAGGGTTATTCTGACCGTAGATGTTCATTGAGATAGAAGTGCGGGCGCCCTCGAGTATGATGTCCTGGGAGGAGGGATATCCTCTGTTTTCACCAAGTCGTAGTGTAAACTTGAGATCGTGGTTGTACGAATTACGCTGGTTGCCAAGGAACTGCGTTGATGCCACGAAGTACACTATCTCCGTGCCCTTCGAAACGACAGCTGCAAAAAAGATCTGGTTAAGTAGTTATGTAATAAATAATAATGTAAAAACAACTTTATGCTTTATATTTGCTTTTTTAACACCTACACATAGTTTCGGGCTAAACAGGCTACTCTGCCAAACATTTAAAAATGGTTTAGTCTGGGTCTGGGTTCGAATGTAAACTATAAAAAGTATTATGATTGATGAGTAAGCTTAGTATGAGACGCCGTACGCATCTTTCAGCATACACGTGGCGACCGGCGTCCCATACTAATCGTGCTTTTTGTTGCATAAACCGTCGATCAATGTGTCTTAACCCTAATATGACGTCATATTTCTGATATGAGTGCAATTTTCATGCAAAGAACGCGTTTCGACGTTCGATAAAGAGTTGCTGATTTGACTAGGTACATAGGCAAATACCCTACAGATTTAAAATAACTACAGCTTTCAAAGCCATGCGAATTGCTCACCTATGTTCTGAGTGTTAGCGTTGAACTGCAAGGCGGTAGGATGTCGCTGATCGTCCTCGGCGGACCATTTCTCTGCGTCTCTGATGAAGTGGGCGCTCAACTCGTCGGCCTGATACTTCGGCGCCGAGCTGCACTGCGACGAGTGGCCGAAGCAGAAGCACGGGGTGCAACCAAACTCGTTTTCTGTATCCAGGCTGAAGAATCCTGGCTTACATCTGCAGAGAAACACTTTGTGAAAGAATTATAAAGAACAATTTATGTTGTGAAATGATATTTTTCAACACAATCGCTCGTAAAGTGGCTCTTATTGCACCGCTTTTAGGTTCATAATGCAGCTTGTAAAAAAAAACCTGCGTTCTTTTTACTTTAAATTACGGCGCGGTAATATCTGTGCGCGAAGTAAGTTCTAAATGAAACGAAAAAAGAAATCCACTCGCCATTTTTCAGAAATATTTGTTTAAACCTATTTCTGAAATTTTATTTATTTTTTCCTCGCAAGTGTGTTGAAAAACTTTGAATAAGCATAAGCATATGCTCACGACTATATTCCCCGAGGGGGTAGTCAGAGATATTCTGAAACCTCAGACATCCACGTTTCACCAGTTTACGTTTCCAACTTTGAATTAAAACTCGTGAGGGTCGGTCATTACAGTCTCTGCTGTTTATCGCTCTCGCCTTCGACTCGTGCTTGCAATCCAGGCTCGGCTGTAACTTAGCTCACTTGTCTGTGAATGCTCTTCTTATTTTCTTCGAGTTAAAACGTTGATATTTTCATAGTAATACACGAACACGATACATTGGGGATACTCGGGGATAAGAAAGAGAAATTGTCAAGGTCGGCTAGGTTCGGTTACGTAGATAGTTAGATTATTTTGATGTTGTTGCGGTTAAACCACTGGACAGAGTTTTCCATCCTAATTAATCTAGCAGTACCCAAACCTAATATACTTACTCTCTACAGCGTTTTCCTTCAACATTCTGCTTGCACATACAGATGCCGGTCTGAGGGTCGCACTGGGGCGTGTTCCCGTAAGAGCCGGACTCGTTGCAGCCGCAGGGCTTGCAGCCCTGGCCCGTGAACTCATAGTGGTTGGGGGCACACACATCGCACTTGTCCCCCGTCACTCCCGGCTTGCACTGGCACTTGCCTTCCGCGTTACATTGCAGGCTGCGGGATCCTGCAATAAGATCCTTTGTTAGTATAGTGCGCGTGTTAGTTGCTGGTCCTTTGTTTCCAGTGCTGATATAAACATTTCTGCCCTCTCGTCGAATTTGTCAGTGGTAATTAACTCGTGCGCGTACTATACTATTGTTTGGGATTATAATAGTAGATTACACACCGAGGACAGGAAAGTAAGAAAGGTGTCAGATCTCATGTAAATAAGTGTATTTTTATTCTCGACGGAGGTGGAAAGCGACAACTTCGTTTAGCGCAGTGGGACGAGAATTGACGCTTTCCGTCCAGAGCGAAGAAAAGATCATTTAGATTCCTATTTAGCTTTCTGGCTTAGATTTTCTCATTATTAACATTTATGCTGGCTGGCTGGTGGGCAGACCAGCAGCCAGGTGGTCGGATGACATTTGTAAAGTAGCCGGCAAACAGTGGATGAGACTAGCGGGGGACCGTTCTAGTTGGCGTGAAAATGAAGAGACCTATACCCAGCAGTGGGGTTTACCGGGTTGATGATGATGATGAACATTTATGCTTATAATGCATTAAGAGGTCAATGTTATAATGCTATGCATCTTGGAAATTATTGTACTTATTTAAGTAGTTAGGTAGGTATTACTAATAGTAAATTCTTAATCGCTGCAGCGGAATAACGTCTTTTGCTTCCTGATGGAACAATGACTTATTTTAGGATCCTGCATTTATCGCTGGCTTCCTCCACGACGACCTTCTCAAAATCGTAAACAGCCGGGCAGCCAAGCATTAAATGCCACAACCTTTACAAAATATATAAAATATTAGTACTTACCCACAAAAGCGCGTTTTATCCACTGTAGCTCAATTTGTTTTGAATTTAAATATAACTTACCGGTAGGGTCACAATTGCATGGCAAGCAGATGTCCCCGACCCCTTGGAAGTAGTTCTCCTTGCAACGTTCGCAGTTGGGGCCGTCTCGGTTCTCGTCGCACTCTATGCAGTGCCCTCCGTGGCCAGTCCTCTCGTACAGATCCTTGTCGAAGTAGCATTTGTTCGAGAAGCCGTTGCAGTTGCAAGCTGTTGGGTAATTTTAACTTTATTACTCAATGAATAGACATGAACTCCATTTCAAAACGTGTAGAAATCCCTCGGGGAGTATATCTTACTCTCTTTAGCTTACATTATCTTCGTACGTTTTTTCTCTTTCTTACTTTCACCCGAATGATTTTCAAACGTAATGAAACGGACTCTTAAGAGGATATAGTCCTTGTAGCGTGCTCCGTACCACAGAGTACTATAAACGAAGTTTGATTACATTGTACAATTTTCAATACTAATAATAAACCAATTGAAGTCTATAAATTTTTAGAACAGTTTATAAACACGGTCTTAAAACTCATCTCTGTGTATTTTGGCAGATTTCCGTTTTAATGTATAGTTTCAATGCCAGGATTAATTTAAGATATGTATGGTAATCTTTAAACCACGAAAATCTCACAACATATACTAATGTATGTACATTAGACACAGAGGTAGACCGTGTTTAAATTTTTTTTTACTTTCATTGGTTCATATTGACGAAACAAGGACGAAAGGACTAGGTATCCTGTTGAACGATTAGTGCGTGCAATTATTTTAGTGCGTGGGTAATAAGAACGATCGCTCTGAAGATGTGTGAAATCACTTCGGTCAACAAATATAACATACATAAAACATTCGCTTCAAACTTCAAAACAGTGTTGCTCATTAATTAAATGCATTACCTATAGTCTGTCTATAAAGACGTGACATGAGTATTTGAGGAACTAATCATTTTAGTATGGTGGTATTGCCAGGTTATGCTTGATTTTGACGTTCTTGCGCGGAGACAACGCCTTCATTTCTGGTAACGACTTTATAGAGAGACTATACTTTGAATAGGAAAAACGACAAATAAATGCGAAAGTGTCTCTGTCTGTTCGTCTGTTCTCGTCTAAGCCGCTGAACAGAAAATGATGAAATTTAGTAAAGAGATAGCTTGACTCCAGTAGGGCTAGCATGCCACGCACGTCAAAACGAGAAAACCGACATGTGCGCTCGCTTTTGCATACGTAAAGTAACAAAGACAGAAGCACGTCAATATTTTTGTCATTAGATACTCGAGGGTGGCATTTTAGGCCTGTGCTAGGCCCCTGAGGAAGGACATAGACATAAAAATTTCACGCAGACGAAGTCGAGCTAGTGGTATATAAACAAATAATTATAAAATTTATAAATATACTATCTAAACTCGCTACAGCAATAACTAAAATAGTGAGGCGAGGCAGACAGACAGACAAAATGGACAAAATATTCGTAAGGATTCCCTGTATGACTACGAAACCGTAATAAACCTATGTTACCTACTCGCTCCCGCCCTGGCCTCTGTGGCTAGTGTCTCAAAGAACCAATTCTTACAATCAGTTTAAATGTGAGCAAAAGAACGAATATTAGGCGATAGAACAAACAGTTGGTTTATCAGTTATCAGCAAAGGGTCAACGAGTAAAGGATCCACGTCACGCTCTTATCGAACCTCAATGAACTGCTTATCGTCCTACAATAGGCCTAACGGAATGGGATGACGACATCGTTCTATTTAGAAATTTTTGTTTTTTTGTGACTAGGTAGGACCACAGATTATTTAATTATTTAATAGTTATTAATCGCCGTGGTGTTCCAGTGCATTTAGGAACGTATCGTCCACTTCCTATAATGTTGAATTTTCATAATGTTGTATTCCCACACAATGTTGTTTTTTTTTTTTTTCATTTTGCACAACGTTGGTTTTGCAAAATGTTTAATTTTCGAAATGTTGAATTCCCATAACGTTGAACTTTTTTTTCACTGTCTTTGCCTGCCGTGCAGGAGGCGATGGTTCGATCTCCGTCCAAGCCGACTCGTACCAATGAGTTATTCGGTATTTATGTACGATTTGTAACACCACTGGTTTTTCGGTGAAGGAAAACATTGTGAGGAAACCTGCATGCTTCAATTTCGAGGCATGTATTGTACCCACTGTCCATTATGTCACACTGGACAGAGTTTCGGTACTACTGGTGAAACGTGGAAGTTCTGAGGTTTCAGAATATCTTTGACTACCCCCTCGGGGAATATAGTCGTGAGCATATGCTATGCTATGCATAATAGTAAAAGCCTGACCAGAAATATAAAAAACCTGGTTTGGGGGCGCTGCAATCGACTATAACCATTTTCCTGGTCGGGCTTTACTACCATGATACCGCCTTTCTGCTGTTCCATACATTTGGGGCGAGTAGGGTTGCCGTTTTTATGGAACAGCAATTTTTATGTTTTTTCGCGAATTCGACTTTGGTCCCATAGAGAAAGTTGTTCAGTTTGATGGTTTGATCATCCTCTTTAAAACCGTCTGCACAATTTTATATTCAATGAGATTTATTATCTAACCGGGATCCGAACCCGGATTGACATTCGATGCGCTGATCTAACCGTCTACGATCTACGACAAATAGAAATCCATACTCAATATTAAATGAAAAACATAATTAAAATGATCACATCATTAAATCGCTGTAGCACACACATTCATAATCGAAATATAGTACGATAACTTCGCATAGCAAAACAATTCGCAACATAGACTACAAACCCTTCAGACTTCTAATACAAACTTTTCTATTCGTGAACAAATTCTGCAGCAAGCTGAGACACGAGAACCACTTAGATGCGATAAGTAGTAGGTCCAGCACGCCACGCACGACAAAACGAGAAAACCGTCATGCGCGATCATTTTGGAATGCGTAAAGTAACAAAGACAGAGGCACATCTCGATTTTTCCCGTTTTGTCGGGCATGCTAGGCCAACTGGAGTTATGACGTAGTCATTGATATTTATTCACTGTTACCTTTCGTTAGGTACTACTATGTTGTGACGTAGAATATATTCGCTTTGCATTAATAGGCTTTAAAAATAGGTAGTGAATGATTGAGTTAACGCAAACAGCAATGTAAACCAGACTAACCTTTGCACTCGTGTACGTTGTTCGCCGAGGCTCGGCCCCAGGGCGCGTCGTTGTAGAAGTCCAGACATTTCTCACATTCACGACCCGCTGTATTGTGTTCGCATCTTTAAATAATAACAAGATAAATGTAACCTGTACGACTTCATCCGCACTAGCTTCCATCATCATAGCGAGATAAAATATAATATTTAAGTCTATACTAGTATTTAAGTCTAATCGAAAACTCTTAAAAAAAAAATGGTTCAGTAGTTCTTGCGTGATCTCAAACAAACAAACATACAAAAAAATAATAAATCTGCGATTTAGATTCCGGGACATCTAAACACTATATCGTTAAGACACACATAATAGAATTGGTTCTATGAATTCCTGTGCTACTACTGAAAGCTACTGTGCAAGGGTGGCGTAGAGTTCGGTGTGCACAATTTGAATGAAACTTACATTAAAATTTGCATTAATGAATTTAATAGGAAGTAACGTTAAGTGGGATATCTATGTTAAATTATTCTTTCAGTCATGGACTGTCTGTCTTTCAACATTTTTCATCTCATAATTTATATTTTCTGAATATTTGTCGAACAATATTTTATTAGTTGTCCAGAAAGTTAATCATCTAAAATCTGACATTTCAATTGTATCAAAACTTTACATGGATTGATGATGAAACTGGACCGCTACGTTCAGGGAAGGAGTTATACGATTCACAGACTATTAACATTGCCACAGTAATTAAACACAAATAATTGGCTTTCTGTTAGCCATCTATATTTGTATCGTGTTAACAGCTGTTGGTCTTCCAAAGAAAATAAAATGAAATAAAAATAAAATAAATAAAACAGTAGGAGTAGTAACTTCAGCATGTATTCTACTCATCAAACTGAACAACTCACCATGGAGCCAACTAAGAAATCGCGAAAAAATCTGCTGTCCCATACAAAACTACAGTACATATTCGACTCAAATTTATGGGACAGCAGATTTTTTCTTCGCGATTTCGAAGTTGGCTCCATAGTGAAAGTTGTTCAGTTTGATGAGTAGAATACATGCTGAAGTTATCCGCAGTGATAAAAAATTTACTCGTAGGTATATCGAAACAATCGGAAGTCGATAAACGTGCAATCCCTTTGACATATTAAAAGTGCTACCAAAATTGCGGACTCTGTTAATCAGTGACAACACGGACCTGCAAGCCCTGATCCTCGTCCCGTCCTCGTACTCATGGTTGTCGCAGACGGACGCGTGTCCGTTGCACTTGCACCGCGCACCCACGGCCACGTCCGCGATCGCGTACCAGTAGGACTGCAGCACCTGCACGTCCCCGAAGATCTCGTCCCCGAACGTGTTCAGCCGGTCGAGCGAGATGCGGATGTCTGTCGCCGTCACCCATTCCTGGAGACAGGGACATCGTGAAAGGAAGAATACCTGGGTGACCCGAGCTTTGCCCGGTCTTCCGAGTTATATCTAAAGATGAGACCTATCTAGACAGATTTTTTGTCGCTATGAACCCATAATCTGAAAATGTTATCGAAAATGTTAGAGCCGTTTTCTAGAAAGCGATTACAGATATATCTATAACATACAAACAATGTTGATATTATATTCGTTCTGCAAAATCTGTTACAGTAAGGGTTGAACTACACCAGGCAGTCAGGAACGTCATTTGCTAGAGCATATAAGATAGACGGAACGCGATCGCACGCGGCGTGCTGTTCCGTTCCGTCTATCTTATATGTCTAGCAAATGACCGTGTTCCTGAGTGACAGAAAAGGATGGACCGATGGAAAAATGCGATGCTGTGCTACGTGGTGTAGTTCAACCCTAATACCACGCCTTGGAAACTTACGTGTTCCCATTTGTATTTCATACAAATGGGAACAATTGACAAAAAGAGATAAGATGTGGACTGAAAGAGAATAATATTAACTACAAGGATTGAAAAGGGAATGCTGAGATGGTTTGATCATGTAGAAAGTACTATTGATAGTAGACGCGTCGTACGAAATATATAGGTTGATACAAAAGTAAAAATAAACATTGAAAACTTTTAAGGGGGTTGTTTCAACCACCAAACTGAACAACTTTCACTATAGGACCAACATCGAAATCGCGAAAAAAAAACAACTATCAGAATCAGTTTTTGTTTCGCGATTTCGTTATTGGTCCCATAGTGAAAGTTGTTCAGTTTGATGGTCTAAACCACCCACTTTAATTTTTTTTTGTAGTTTTGTAACACCATATATAAAGTGAGTGTGAGAGGAACAGTCGAAAGGGATCGCCCTAGACGTACGTGTGCGGTACAAATTGGCACCGTACTTATGAAGAGCCAGATCAAACGTACCCGAAACCGACAAGCGTTTATGAAACGACTCATGACTGTGGAGGAATCAAAAGAGGAGTGTCAGGATCAGAGGATTAATTGTCTCTGCCTACCCCAATGGAACACAGGTGTGTAAATTTATCATTTCATTTTGTATAATAATAAATAAATAAATAATGGCACCAAACAGGCGTGTAAGTGACGACTCTTGTATTTGGCGTGGCGTTGAAAAGGTCAACAATTTTACCACCTTACCTGTAACTCAGGGCTGTTGTCGAAGGTGTAAGCGGAAGGTCGCCCCTCCAACGTGGAGAACAGCACGTTGCCCCCGGAGAGGGGCGATATGTCGGAGTACTCGCTGGTGCAGAGCGCCCTGGTCTCCGCGCCGAGCTCCGCCGCTCTTTGCTCCGTCACTCCGTACGTTTCTCGGCAAGATGCACTGGACGAACAATCATTTTCGAAAGCTTATCAAAGAATATGTTTATAAGAGTACCTACATACGGCGACAGATAAATAAATCAATATCCTGGACATGGTCACACACAATTTATCTAGTCACATTTAAAGTACCAGAATCTAACCTGGACTTGTATTGTGATGACTATTAGATAACGATATATCCTTGACCCGAGTACAAATATTCATATTCATCATGCAAATATTGGTCCCGTACGGGATTCGAACCCGGGACTCTCGGCACGGCAGGCAGGATCACTACCGACTGAGCTTGCGGGCCGTTAAGATCAACCTACCCTTGGGTAGACTCTGTCTCCATGAACAAAGAATTCAAAAAGGTAGGATGATCTGTAGCGGTGTGTACAACTAACAAGTGCGCCTATTGTCACGGATATTTTCCTACACTCACTACACAGTATCATAGCTTGACAATATTGTAATATATTTTATTTTTCTCAAAGGAAATATTATTTATACACTTTCGGCTTTGCAGTAACTACACGTAGGCACTTGACCTACTGCTTAGGTTTATTGTGGAAATACTGACTTGAGTGAATATTTATAGTGAATAAAATAGAATAGTAGAATAGGAATAGTTACCTGAAATACTGAAATGGTTCCCAATCCTTATCTTCACTGGTCTTCTTGTAAACGGCAAAACTCTGCGGCCTCGGAGAGTAGAACACGATCCTGACGTAAGTGATATCGTATGCTTTACCTGGTTTGGGGAAAAAAAATCTTGTCAGCTAAAAAATGCAGAAACTAGTTATACAATATTTTTATTTGTAAGTCTAAACTCCTCCATTGGAATGGGAAGATCTTCCATCATTCGTTCTGTAACGGGACGGGATGGATAGTTCTAACTTTATTTTGTATGTTACATCTACAGGGTGAAGCAAAATAACGCTAGTAATATAAAAATATAAATCATAAAAAAATCTGCTGTTTTATAAATTTGAGTCAAGTGAGCATTGCAGTTTAGTACGGAACAGCAGTATTTTCCCTGCTATTTCAAGTTTTCTCCCCTAGTAAAAGTTGTTCAGTTTGATGTCTGAACCAAAAACTGAAAATTTTGAAAGAACGATATCGTGACGATATAGCTACGTCTACGCCTACGCTCACAAATCGCTAATGTGACATAGCCGTTATATAATACCAACCGCTTTCGGAGTAAAAGTCGAAGAGTAATTAACGACGTTACAAGGTAATTCTCACCCAAATGTAAAGTCAAGTTGGTCTGGTTGGGGTACTGGATGCCCTCCTTCATCGTCTCCGACTGCCACCAGGTCTGGTTGTCCTGCGCGTGATGCAAGTCGGTCAGGTAGTAGCTGGAGAACTGGTTCGGCTGACAGTAATCACATGATCTGCAAAGATAGTAAGGGTAAGCTCGCTACATCTTCGACCCCACCTTTGGCCTGAGGACTAGATAGAGGTTAAGAGTAAACCCAAGCCATCAATAATAAAAAAAAAAAAAAAAAAAGATTGTGGTTTTAAAGAGTTTTCAGCGGTAACGGACTATGACAGAATACTAATACAATTTGGTTGCATGAGCATCGGAGCTTAGCTAAGCGAGATCGCGAAGATAATATACATACTACTGCTTTTTAATTACTAAAAATCTGTGAAAGAGATGCAAGTATCACAGGATCCACTGAGCCAAATGGTGGATCACAGTGAACTTCAGCGTGCTATTCAATCCACTGGTGGATCGAGATAGTGGATCCTACTGGACAGGGGGAAAGATAAGGATCGCACTTTTGTATGGAGGTCCAAATTTTTTTTTCATTTTTCCATTCATCTTCCATATAGGGAAAGTTGTTTAGTTTTATTATATGAATACACCGGCTAGACCCACAGACTACTTAAAAGTAACTGACGTGACTTATAGGCGTAAGAGTATTTTTTTCTTTGGCTGTTTAGATTCCTCTCTCATTCGAAGTCACTTAGTATTTCTTTACACTTAGCTTTCTACTTGTTAGTTTTTCCAATTTGTATGAAAAGACCGTATACTTACTTAGGTTCCATGATATAATATAATTGGCCATTCGAGCGGGTGATGTGAATATATATTTTCCGAACCGATCCAACCCTCTTAAAAATTGGTCATTTTAGCAAAGTTCCTGAACACCATACGGTCGTGAAATAAAAGAAACCTATTAACCTGGTGGAAGTGCCAGCCGTTGTTTGGATACAGTACAACTTCGGGCCGTTGTCGCCGCAAGTGTTGGTCGCCTCCATCTGAACCAAGTAGGCGGCATTCTCGAACTCGGGTATACATCTCTGTGGAAGACCACATTTATTTAAAGCGTTGTGTCTTAGGTGATGGCATTCAATAACGGGTCATTTCATCATCAGGCCACATATGTCATATACGGCCACGGGCCTCAGGGAAGTTGCACGGGCATCAGTCCGCTACGCGTGAATGAGGATAGTGAGCTACATATACGGCATATGCATCAGAATTTCTTCTTCAGCGTAGGCAGGTTTCCTCACGATGTTTTCCTTCCCCGTTTGAGAGCAGTCGGTACTACGTTAAGCAGATTCGAACCCGGCACTGACACGGCCGATTACTGGCAGTATTGTTAAATTATTTTCTTCTGGTCGATAATGTGGTAAATTTTCCGATTTTTTCATAATAACGCAATGCAATGTATTAATAATACGTCATACGAATCGCATTTCTATGCCTGTTCTATAATTTATGCCACGTTCGCTATCCAACTGTCCCCGTGAAGATAAGTTAAATCAATTTAGACTTTACAACTAAGAAATTAAGATACATGTCAACTGTAAATAAATGTGGTCACTTTAAAGCCAGAATGGTAATCTGATCCTGCTGCCATATAAGTTTTAGCTATTTAGCTGATTACAGATTTTTTTAGACTTGCATATTGGCGATATTGTAGTAATTTTGGTCGGTATGTTAGGTGTATCCCCTTTATGGCGCCAGAGATAGGTTCCACTAATTAACAAATGGTCCACATATGGCATGGATGCTATAAGCAGTTGAGGAGCCATAGCTAACATGGCGGTACCACACATACCACAGTCGTGACATTTTCTCTTTCAAACGGTAGGTATCAAATCGAGATGTTTTTTGGCAGTTCTTAGCAATTCCGTTCTTTAATTTCAGACAGTGGATATGATGATAACAGAAAGGAAATATTACTTAATGATTACTAAAATAATAGTACAATAATACTGGGTGTAAGTGACAACCTAGCAAATACTGAAACGATGAACTCAGACCATCAAACTGAGCATATCTCAGGAAACGCGAAAAAAATCAGCTGTCCCTAGGCTGTCCCATACATTTAAGTCTACAGCAGTTTATTATGGGAAAGCAGATTTTTTTTCGCGTTTCTTGAGGTAGGTAGGCTCAGGCTGAGGTAGGTTTCAGTATTTGCGAGGCTGTCACTTACACCGTGTACACATTGGTACCTACTTATAATTACTTACTACACTACAGTCATAATATGGTATCGATCTTGTAAACGATATAAGGAATCGAGTAGGGCTAAATGACGATGAAATGTAGGCATAAAGTTAAATGACTTTTATGTGCTAGATATGATAGTATGCGCGCAATAATAAAAATAGATACCAAAGCGAGCGAAGCGAGCTCTAAATTTTTCAACACTGCAACTAGGATACAATTAAACTCTTGTCTATTTGTATTTTTATCACTGTACGCATAGACGCTTACAGGGATAAAATTATAAAAAGAAACCAGGAGTGATCGAATCTAGCTTGACATTTTTCCGCAATAGGGCTTGGCTCTCTATCGCTCGATGCATGCAGTACTACATCAACAACAGAAATCGAAGCTAATTTTTTCACTATATGTCTGGGATGTAGCCAGACAGTGTGTGTGTTACAATTTCCTCCCCATGCGTGTGGCCCTACGGGCCCCTTTGAATTGGCCGCACTAATGCTATGGTATTTGAATGTGTTGCGCAGTGGCGTATTCTCCTAAGGGCAAAATGGGCAAGTGCTAAGTGTTGAAAAATTTAGAGCTCGCTTCGCTCGCTCTGGTATCTATTTTTATTATTGCGCGCATACTATCATTTCTAGCACATAAAAGTCATTTAACTAACTTTAACATTTTTAAATAACTTGAAACTTATAACTTTTTCTGGTACAAAATCTTAACTACGGGCCTGCCTCTGACAAGCTGCAGTTATGGGGGGTGGCCAAACATATTTGCACAGGGGCGCAATAGTTGTAAATAAACCCCTGGTGTTGCGTTCGATATAGATATTAGCTTACGTTAGGTGGGTCACGGGTTCAATCAAATGTTGCCTGAATCCCACTATCCATCTAAAATCTCACTACCTACTTATACACGAAAAACCGGCAAATTAGTTTGCAGCAATTAAATCTTACTTAACTACCTATTTGAATTTTGTTTCAGAACATTCAACAAAGCCTTCGATCAAGTTTTTATACCATTTCTGGTTCATATTAATAGGTGAAAGGTGTAGGTAACAAAACACCGGTGCAGCGCAAATGTTTTCTCTAGAAAGTTGTTCAGTTTAAACCACCACTTTAAATTTGACTAGGTTGCTTTGTTAAACCCTGTAGATGTTCATTACATCACACTATGACCTCAGGGTGCTATAGAAATAGTTTTAACAACACGGAAACGCGTTTATACGGGTAGTCCCGTCCCAGATGGTGGTTTTGCCGCCAAAATAGTAACGTTATATTTAGATCGTGTGTAACAGGACATTCACTTCGGCCAGAGTCTTGCTATCAGACTTACGTCGGTATTTATTTATATCTGTACACATGCATGCCTAAACTCACGACCATAATCCATTTCTAGGTTGTCAAGAACATTACCAAATCTTCATTTTAAGCGTGCAGGTCATTGGTGCAGGTGTTGCAAAGCTTAGCATATTCAAGTTTCAGGACGGCATTACGTGTAAAGCAGTGGTAGGTGGCTGGCTCTTAGTAAATACATAAGTAAATAAAAACTAAATGCTACATAATATGTTTAAATGTAAATGAGAAATAGCGTAGGAACGAATATACTTCCCTGGGGAACCCCATGTCCAACAGGTTCGTCTTTTCTTATAATACTCATTAGATTTTAACACATTGGGAGCGATTACGAAGGTAGTCTTTAAATATTTTCCTGACACCAACTCCCGTGATACCAACAGCATCCAACTTAGATAAAAGAAATTATGGAATTAACGTGTCAAGTGGTATGAATCGCACACATCTGGATTAACACAGAATACTTGTAAAACATAAACGTCGGCAAAGTCGCGGGAAACAACTAGTGTATAATATAGTATTTTATTACACGTTTTTAAATCTACTAGAAGATAAAAGTGTAAAAGAGACAACATGCCAACTATTACACTTCCATCGATTTAAACAATGAAGTTTGTAAAGAAAGAATAAAATGTTTACAATTCGTAAAATATCGACGAAGCGACGACAAGCGAGTGCAGGTCGTCCCCTTATTATTACGACCACTTCAGTTTCCTATTTGTAACTATACCTATTGCACATCTTTAATCGGACAGCACAACCAAACTCTGCCAGAATTGCCAACAACTTTTGTACCTTCTGTATTCCCTGTTTGTTAACTCTCTGTATATTATGTTTTTTTGGTGTAAAATAAAGTATAATTGATTGATTGATTGAACTTTTTTAGGTACTTATTTACATAGTAACCATCTAGCTAGATTCTAGCACAAGTGCAAGCCTGTAGGATTCCACTGCAGGGCAAGGCCTCCTCTCACGAATAATGGTTATAGAGGGAGGCTACAACTCCACGTGCGGATTGCAGACTGGTAGAGGCAAGTTAGTGGGCCCTAATAGACCCCTGAGCTGGCTTATCGAATGGTGACACTCTCATTTGACGGAACTATCCAGGACCAACCGCTTAACGTGCCTTCTGAAGCACGGAGACGCTCGAGATGAAATATTACTAAACACCGGTCACCCATCCAAACACTGACCGGATCTGGCGTTGCTTAACCTCCGTGACCGTTTCCAGTACCGAAGTTTCAGCAAAGGAGCGCCTCTAGCATGTAGGTACTTGCTTTTATCGCGTTTAAAAAGCCCGGTGGAGAGACGCATGTGTTAAGGTGACTGGCCTTTCACCCACAAAATACTTGAAACCACGTGTAATTGTAACCGTACGTAACTATATACGTTAGCGATCGCCATTACGGAAAACTTTGATGATGCCGGTATAATTACCGTGCTCTGTCATCCGAACAAATTGTTACGGTAATGGGTCGTGCTACATACAAAAAAAAAGGAAACAAATGAACCATACATGTACGAAGCTAACATTTTTTTTTCATCACTCTCAGAACACTTATCCAACCTATCTTACCTGTGCCAAATGTCTGAAATCATTAGTCAGTCAGTTAATCAGAAGTAAATCGGGTATTGATTGTCTCTATCGACTACAAAGCTGTATTTGTAATTTACTTTTCACCTCACAAGCTCGTAAAGATTCTGTTTATCATTCGAAATCTGAGTGCATAAGTGCATTTTATCCGCTAGCGTGGAAAGAGTTTTTGAAATTCGAATCTGTCTATTTAATATTTTTATATACCGCCAATCCAATGAAAATCCAAACTACTTCATGACACTGGCCAGCACGAAAAAAAAAACTTTTCGAAATGTTCTTTTTAGCAATTCAGTTTTTTTCCTCGCTGGTGTGAGGTGAAAAATTGTGTGTTTCGCTCGGCTGCAAAGTTATTCTGCGTCTCGTACCTTTTAAACCTTCGCTAAGCGCTCAGGATTCTATTATTTGAACCACTCGCGCAACTTTGCAGCCTAGCATAACAAATAACTATTATACTTTGTATGGTTTTGTAAAGATGTGTGTTGTAGAGTTACTGGCCGCATCTTCACTACAAAACGGAATACTAAAATGTTTGTGTTGGTTTGAGTGAAAGAAATTATTTGTACGGTCGGCAACGAAAGTTGTAAAACTTAAAACCTTATTCAATGGTGACAATTGTCATCAAACATAATTGCCGTCTATTTAATCAAAATGTATCTACCTAATGAGAGCTCGGTGGCGCGTTGCGGAGAGGTATGGACCCCCAATCACGAGGTCCGGGTTCGAATCCGCACAGAAAACATGCCATGTACCAATGAGTTTTTCTTACTTATGTACGTATTACCGACTGCTCTCAAACGGTGAAGGAAAATATCGTGAGGAAACCTGCATATGCAGAAGAAGAAATTCTGATGCGTATGTGTAGTCTACCAATCGGCATTGGGCACGCGTGGTGGACTAACGCCCAAACACGCTCCTAGAGGGTAGGCTTGTGCCCTGCAGTGGGACGTATATAGGCTGATGATGATGTATCTACCTAAACTAGAAACTTTATTGACAGCTACAGCAAGGTCTCTGACCACCCCCAATGTGGTCGTAACTTTACATAATGTGTAAAATAATTGTTTTATTAACAAACGAAGCCAATATATATCAGTGAGTACAGCGGATGTTTGATAAGACCGTCCCGCTGCCCCCCCTTCGATAACGCTACATTAGGCTCTCGAGTAAACGAACTCGTTATAATATCAATGGACTTTGTTTCATTATGAGATAACCTCACGATTATCTGCCAAAAATGTGTGTTACTAATTTAATTTTACTCCTACCAGATAATACTCCTACCAGAACCATCACTAGTGGACTAACTGCCAAACAGGTAGATAAGACCACTACTGGCTGGGTAGAATCGATGCTCTCAAACAGGTCTGCAAAACTCACACTAAATGGGCAAACCCACGTAGTACAAACAACGAGAGGCTGCCCGCAGGGGGGGGTCTTATCCCCCCTACTATGGTCAGTCGCAGTCGATCAACTCTTACAACTTCTGACGGCAAAAGGATTACCTACGCAAGGATACGCCGACGACCTTGTAGTAATCATCAGAGGGCCATGCCTGGACACTGTATCCTCGCTGGTGCAAAGAGCTCTCCACACGATACAAAAGTGGTGTGAAGAAAATAGTTTATCTGTAAATGCAGATAAAACTGTTATAGTACCATTCACGAACAAAAGGGATCTACGAAAACTAAGAACCCAACGAATCTTTGGGAAAACTATACCGTTCTCCAAAGAGGTAAAATACTTGGGAGTCACTTTCGACCAACACCTAAACTGGAACACACATATTGAAAATGTCATACAGAGGGCTAAGACAGCTCTCGGCATATGCTATCGCATGACAGGGACCAGATGGGGAATATCCCCTAAAATTGCCCTCTGGATTTACACCGCGATAGCAAGACCAATAGTCAGCTATGCCGCAGCTGTCTGGTACAAAAAGACCTCGCAAAACAACACCATAGACAAGCTCAATAGCCTACAAAGGACTGCATGCCTAATCATAACTGGCGCTATGTCCACCTGCCCTGGGTTAGCTCTCAACGCACTGCTGAACCTTCAACCTTTGCACATTTTTGCACAAGGAGAGGCCAAAGCATGCTTACACAGGGTTAACCCAAACAATAAGCGTAACTGGCAGTCTAAGCGGATGAAGAGCTTACAAGAAGATGCTACACATCTTCCTGTGCTCAAAATGTACACAGACGCAATGACTCCAGCGTACAGCTTCACAAAAAGCTATAAAGTTACCTTTCCTTCAAGGGATGACTGGTTGCAAAACCGAATACCCAGTGAAGACAACTGCCTAACTTGGTACACTGACGGATCCAAGAAAGGCAATGACGTCGGCTGCGGAATTTATGGCCAAAGACCTAGAATTGAAGCGTACCAAAATCTCGGAAACTACGCCTCCATTTTTCAAGCTGAGGTCTACGCCATCACAGCCTGTGCTGAATTAAATCTGCGCAAAAACTACGTCAACAAACGCATCATAATAAACTCTGATAGCAAAGCAGCCCTACTAGCCTTGGACTCACCGATAATAAAGTCCAAGCTAGTGCAGGACTGCGTAGCTAAGCTCAATGCGGTGGGCAACCACAATCGGCTGATGCTACAATGGGTACCAGGACACTCAGACATAGAAGGGAACGAAAATGCGGATGAATTGGCCAGAAGGGGGACAGAAAACCACTTCATAGGCCCCGAACCCTTTTTCGGCATCCCTAAAAGTCTAACACGGGAAACTTTGAATAAGTACAGCTTCAAGGAGGCGATTGAGACATGGAGTAATGCTCCAGGTCTGAATCACTCCAAAGCACTTATCAAAGGGTATAATCGCAAGCATGCGAACAGCCTATTAGCTCTTAAAAAAGACAATCTATGTGCAATAGTGAGATCTCTGACAGGTCACTGCAAACTTAATAAACATATGCACACCTTAAAACTAAGCGACTCCACCTGCTGCAGATTTTGCGGGGAGGAAATGGAAACTCCCCTGCACATTCTCTGCGATTGTGGTCCACTAATGCACAAACGAAGTATTCATCTTGGCAGACAGGTACTGACTCCAGATGAGATACAAAACCTCCCTGTGAAATACCTATTGCGATTTCTAACTGCTGTAGGGATTAATAGGGAATTGTAGAAAGGGCGTTCACAAAAGATCAGCGATGGTCGAAGTGGCACAGGCGCAAGTCTGTTAAGGCCCTATTAACTAAATAATAATAATAATAACCCCGCGGGGGCAGCTTGTGGCGAGCTGACGGTGAGCCCCGCGGGGGCAGCTTGTGGCGAGCTGACGGTGAGTGGCGACATCGCGGACCCCTATCCAGGGGGACCATACAGACATGCGCTTACACACACACATACAGACAGTAACACACCCCCCTACCTCTGGCTTGCCTTCATTGGCCGTCCAGAGTGGAATCGCAAGAGCAAAGAACCTATGCTCCAGGTTGGAAGTGTATTGCACGTAATGGCGTAATAACGGGGAAACCCGCTCACGGGGGTAAACCCCGCGATGGTGAAACCGGTGCCGCACCTCTCGACAACCTTTAGCCGCTCAATGGGATGTTGCCCCATTGTCGCACTTTGTGCGTGCGGCCGTTTTATGGGGCCCACTCGACGAGTCGGCGAGTCACCGCCTGCCCTATTTACAATTTCGAGACTAATTGTCATGGCAGGCGTCCGTTAGTCTCCTCCCATAGCCCACCCAAGCCGCAAAATCTTTCCTTAAGTCTGAATTGTAGATATCTCTCATTCAATAACCAAATTCTCGGTTATTGACTTAGGTAATACCATCCGTCCCTCAAGATATCTTGTAGATACACTAGAAGGCAGAGTTAGGCAAAAGTGGGCATATGGAGTACTGAATGAGTTAAGTTAGACTTCATACTACTTTAAAGATAAACTAAGATAAACTTAGGTACGACTTAAGGAAAGTTGACTTCTCGTAGATAAACTTAAGTAAACATTTTTGGTTTGAAATTTCATCCTACCTTCATAATATATTATTATACTTTACGTAGATACAGTAAAGATAAATTATGGTGGTAACATTTTCCAACTTAATATTCTATGATGAATGATAAACAAAATGGCTCTGATAGTTATTATTATTTTGTAATGCATTATTTCGTCGATACGTAAAGTAAAAATTTAAACGCACATTCGTTTATCGTGTGAAATGGACAAATATTCTTAGAAAACAGGCGGGCTTCAAAAATTACAAAGTAATTGTATTAAAAATTCAAAAAATTAAACCATAAAAACAGTTTTTTTTCCTTTTTCTTCGAAATTTAATTAAATATTAAATATCAATGATGATTTCGTTACGCAAAACAATGTAAAATTGTGTAAAATTAAGAGAGTGCCAAAAATAACAAAGACTAAACTTAATAAAAAACATGTTCAAATTTGCAGATCATTCAAAATGGCGTTAAATCTATATTGCATGTGCTAAGTACGAGTAAAAGCAATACAGTATTGGTAAATCATAGTAAAGGATCAGTTAAATGTGTTTATAATTATTGCTTACTTACTCAAGTAATGTTATACTTAACTTATACCGAAGTGTGACTTCAAATAATACAAGTAAATACCGTGTCGATTTAAGTCATCCTTAACTAGTACTTGATAAATACTGATTCGACAGATATTTTATTTTCTTCTCATCTGTCATTGTGGTTGTGATTTCTGAAAACAAAAGGCCAATGCAAGATTGAACAATTCGTTTTTTGTTTAAAGAAAAACAAGTGATTCAAAGTAAGTAAGTAGGTACTACTTATGTATTACCTAAGGACAATGATAATTATAATTTGGCATTTATGTATATAAATAATTGTAAACTGAGGTAACCTCAGGCCTACACTCTAAATCTTGAATCTTTTGACGTAACGCGTCGTATTTGTATCTACTTTATGTATCTCAGTCACAACATAAACATGTAAAGAGTTGTATTTTTTAGGGTTCCGTACGCAAAGGTTCCGTTCCGGTTATGGCCTTCCTACTTTTGAAGAAATGTGTCTTTTGAACCGTAACGTAACAGGAAACAGTTGACATTTTTATACAGAATATGAATCTACTATTTTGCGTATTATTCTGTTGGTTTTTTCGTGATTATTTTTGTTTCATATTCCTGATGAATTGTACGTTGTGGTATATTATGGGAGATAGACAACACTTTAAAAAATTATAATCACGCTCTTCTTTTGATGAAGTTACGTATTCAAGTTCGCTGTTCGTGTCTTCTATGATTTCATCAACCGATGCGGGCCTGGTGGATGTGCTGGCAAACATGATACAGTCTGTCTAAAAAGTCTTGACAAAAATTTGGGCGCTGTCTCCACGCAAGAACGTCAAAATCAAGCATAACCTGGCAACACCACGATACTACAATTATTAGGTCACGACTTTATAGACAGACTGTAAACTTTGAACGCTGTTAACAAGGATCTATTAACAAGGAGTCACTTGCACCGGCTGTACTCGGACTACTCGGATTAACATTTACTGCACAATCTTCGGCATGAATAGAATTTGCGGTCACATTTTTCTTACACGACGTAGAAAATTTCTTAATTTTCTTAACTTTAATTATGCTAATGTTACTTCTATAAACACAAATTGTAGCACTAACTTGTTACTTTTTATTAAAAACGTCCCTTTAAGGCTGATGGTACTGACACAAGCATTAGCTAAGTAAACAACCACTTAAATTGCAATTTCAAAGGAACGACTTAAAGAAACCGGTTGACCTGGATAACCTTAGGAAGACTTAAGGCGAACTTTAGGAAATTTTGCCTTAAGTAGAACTTAAGTAATACTTCTAAACACTATTAAATTTAACTATATCTCCGTTAATTCTGTTTTCAGTAACTTTATGCTTAAGTTTGCATTTCGCGTGGACATACTTAAGGCAAAGTTAATACAACTTAACTTAACTAATCCTTAAGTCGGTATTTCTGAAAACTAAGACAACTTGAATTTATTAATACAGACTTCAGCAAAGCTTGCCTTGGTTAATGCGAAGTTTAGGTATATTTAAGGCAAAATTGATTTAGTCACGATCTGTTTTGCTGCTTGGGCAGTATCCATCCATCCAACTTTCACCTTCATAGCCCAAGACCTTATTTTTCCATCGCGGCCATAGCGCCGTACTCCAATAGTCTTTGCACCTGGCGGGGACCATCCCCGTGTGTATCATATTGTGCGCTCGGAGATGGTATCCGCCATGTGTATCCCTTACATTTAGATTAACTTGTCTTTTGAAC
Organism: Agonopterix heracliana; assembly: GCA_963693445.1. Taxonomy (NCBI): domain Eukaryota; kingdom Metazoa; phylum Arthropoda; class Insecta; order Lepidoptera; family Depressariidae; genus Agonopterix; species Agonopterix heracliana. Next base: position 2,081,889 of record OY856307.1, read on the forward strand.
GGGCCTCTACATGTTGGCTTCGGCTCCATGCACGCCTTCCAAAGGTCCGGGACTTAATTGCCCGTGATTACGGATCGTAACACACATAATAATAATAATTTAATTTTTGTAATGGTGCCCCCGGTAGAAGAAGAACTTCCTGGCTTAAGAAGCTGTGTGAATGGTTCGATATGAACACCACCTCGCTGTTCAAGGCTGCAGTCTCCAGGCTCCGTATAGCCGTGATAGCCAATCTCCGATAGGAGATGGCACCACAAGAAGAAGAATAGTAGATTAAAAGCCATCTTCTTATTTCTCGTCAGCATGAACATTACAAGACACATTAGACAGTCAGCATTGCTCTCTTAGAAGCTGACCGGCGAACTGCCCAGGTTGATCCAGATGAAGTCAGGTGTCGTCACTCAGGCTCAGGCTCTTTTCTTGCAACCTCTGATGATTTAAGGCCTTATTCACCACTTCTAAATATATTTTTGATAGCTTATCTGACAGATCTTTCAAACGATCTGTCAGATCTTGTGGTGTAACATACCCTTTATGTTAGTTTATATTTAGAATGGTGTATGCAGGGTGTAACAAAACACCCTATTAAAAAGCACCCTCCCCCCCGCCCCTCGAAAAATCTGCTGTCCCATACAGTCTTAGTAGAGTCGGTACAGCAGTTTTGTATGGAATTTTTATTTCGCGATTTCAATGTTGCCTCCATAAGTATTACTAGCTGAAGCACCCCCTTAAGTATTACTAGGGTGTTTTGTTACACCTTGTAAAGAGCATTAGAGTGACGTACCTATACAGAACCCGCGATACGTCTGGCGCACCCTGGACATGACCCTGCTGCACCAGCAGGTACTAACGCTGTTTGGCAAATCTTTTCACAATGGCACGACAAACTCAATGACAGCCATCGCTTAGAGAGAATAACTTATCTATTAAGTTATAGATAGTACTCTGTGGTTATAGTATAGCACTGCACTACTTAATCTTGGTGCTTAAAATCCCAGTAACTGGGTCGTTACCGCAATCAATGGAATTAGTCGAAAAAAAAAGAATTGCTTAACGCAGTTTGTACCCTTTTTTATGTTTTGGGATGCAGTTAAAGAAACTTTAATACATAATTATTAGCACTTTTGCCAGCGTGTTTACCCGCGTGAAATTCATTTAAAAGTACAGTGCCGTTTACAGGATAAACAGTAGCCTAATTCTCATAGTATTTGCCAAATTTTGTTGAAATCTGTTAGGTAGCTTAGCTGTGAACATGTTACAAACAGACAGACAAACACACTTACAAGTTTATATTGTTACGATTATTAGTTTAGGAATTTGTGAAACAACAATTATAATTTCAGCAATGCGGTTTTTAGAATGTAGAGTGAATTAGGTACTTAATTTAAAATCAACACTATACTTAATAAAAATACAATTCCAAATATAGAACGCTAGCTTCGGCAGCCTACCAAAGAAAGAGACAAAATGACACTTAGACTAACAAAAACAGAAGCGCTTTGTATGTCAAAATTAGGTACAGACCGGTACCAAAGTTTCGAAAGCTCAACTTTTGACTTACTTGCGGTTGGCCGTCGTTACTGTAACAGGATGCTAGTTTCTGCGATCCTATCCTGGGTGTGTGGTAGTAATCCTGGCCTGATGTGATGACGAGGAACGTGAGAAAGTAGGTGTAAACGAGGGGCCGCGCCATTTTGTGTGAGCGCGTAGTCTATGCGTCGACGCGCTTGCCGTCGGCCCGAGCACTGACTCGAGAGACTCATTTCACAACACCGCGCCAAAGATTATACCGTTAGGCATTGTATGGCTTAGCTTGTCTCTGTGAGGACGTTTGAGACGATCATAATTGTGTAGTTTGCTTTGTTCGAGGTCGTAGTCCTTTTAAATGTTGTTATTTGAAAAAGAATGTCAAATGTGATTGTGTGGATTCGTTCGTCTTAAGAGTCCTTATACCCCTCTGTGGCGCCCTCATCACAATATTAAAGATTTCTCAACAGTGAAAACCCAAAATGAAAAATTGCTACTCCAACAAAAACCAAAAAGCTATTTTATGTAATACTTTTATAGGTTCTTAACATTCCACTTTTAACAATATCGAAATAATTATATAAATTACAGTTTTTTCTTAAATTTTTATGTATAATCCTATAAAAGTATTGCATAAAATAGCTTTAAGGCTTCAATAGTACGTTTGATTACCATTCGTTTCTTCACATGAAACATAAAAAATACCAATATTCCTAGTACACACTTACGAATCCAAAGCTAAAATTCGTTACACACCACAATATACGTTACAATACCCACCAAAAACAATGATGATTTAAAAAAAATCTATACATAACTAGGTAGGTACCACCAAGACAAGATAGGTATATCTTTAATTCTTACACCACCGCTCAATATTTATATAATGACCAACAAAAACAACTTCTTCAATCATAGTCATGTCATGACAGTCTTCTCTACAAAATTTAAATCATACCTACTCTATGACAATAGGCAGAGCACATTTCTAAGCGCGGCTCAGTGGCCTCACTCAATCCGTTTTTTGTGAGGAGACCTGAAAAGGTCTAAGCTTTTGTTTTCTGCCAGAATGCCGCCATGTGCGGTCACTGGGCGAGCAAACCAGCGAGGCATGCTTTATTACAGATTACAACGGTGACATTTTTTAACTCGTAATTATTATTTTGCAGTTCGTAACGATATAAGTATGAGAGTACTTCGGCATAAATTTTATTGTTATGACTGTTTTTTAATAGGACGCTCTAGGATAAGAAAATACTAACATAGTACACAGTGGATAGGATAGGCTTCGAATATAAAAATTGGGAGAAGGAAGTAACAAAGAATGACCCTGGTATGTTTATGAATTATTTGATTTGTTAACTTTAGATGACGAAATGTTTAAAAATCAGAATCCATGTTAACATATTATATTATGCACAGTGGTGTCATTTTCAGACATAAAGTGAATATGTATTAAGTTACAGCCTTAATAAATTAAGTTGCTTCCATCCACATATGAATAAAATCTTTGGTCGGTGCTGACGCAGCCAAGTGCATTAGGTCATGCCGACAGATGTCCTGCTCGCTCGGTTGCTCTCCCTCGCACAAAGGAGCGGAGTTAGGACCCATCTTGTTTGGGACGAAACCAGAAATCCCAACAATCCTTTACCTAATTTTTGAAGCATGTTAATAAGATGAAATGTATTTTGAGACAGTTTACCCAATTGTACATAAATTGTAGGTCATTGAACCAGTGGTAGAAGTCTTGTTTAAGTTTACGATGCGTATCGAATTAGACATTTCGAGAGATTTTATAATTTAAACTATACTAGGTTTAAACTAGGTCGGTTTTTGGAAATAATCGTGATGCATCGGTTATCGATGACGACTAGTATGCAATGGCCGAAACGTTGCATCTCTACTTTAAACTTAGGTAAAGGTCTTAGTTATTCCGTGGTAAAGGTAAGTAAGTACGCACGGCGACAGATCAACCTACCCATAGTTGGACCTTATGTCCATGAACATAGAGTTTAACTACGGGTAGGTTGATCTGTCGCCGAGTGTACATATATACTTGGTACATAACATAACTATAAACAATCAGCTTCTTTGACACCTGAAGAATTTGCACAGCACATCGGAGAAATTTTAAAATTATATTTATTTAATTATCTACCAAAATTTACTCATCGATATACCTACTAGTTTACCCATTTTAAATGTACAAACTCCATTTTACTCATTTTTGACGCTAAATGAATATTCAATAAACACACTGTTACTGAAAGAGCTGCGATTTGCATATACATGACTATATTCTAGTTCTAGGGCCTTAGGCCCTAGATGGTTAGAGATCTGAATTAAACCTTAGAAATTAAACCATAAATTCTGAATATGCTAGCAGCGCCCAAACTCTGTCCAGTGACCAGTGGTCACTACACAATACACTCCACTAAATTGAAGTATTAACGTTACGTTACGTTTTCCTTTACCGAAAAATCCAGTAGTGGTGTTACAAATCGTACATAAGATAAGAAGAAAACTAAGTAATTTGCGAATATGTTTTTTTTATGGCCGCATCGACATGTTGTGAACATGTGCGTCCATCGGCCAGTAGGTACACCAATTATGATGTAATGTCTGCATCTACTCATCTATTAATAGACGTTTAACAACATAATCAAAACATTTCCTGTTTCAATAACAAAATTCTAGAGACAATTTTAATACCATGTTTAAAAAAACATTTTAAATAATGATCGTAGTAAAAAGCCTGTTATACTCGTAAACTAGAAGATACCTATATTTCTCTACATCTAAAACATACTCATAAGCTCAGGACCGTATTTCCTTTGGGGATTGATTGATTTGTGGTTGGGCTATTGCTAGCAAGGGTCGTTATGTCACACTGCGACCATCGCTGGTCTATTGTGTTCGCCCCAAACTCACCCATATTTACGCATACCTCCGAACTTATGGTATTTTCTTTTCATTCTTGGAAATGCAGGTTTCCTCACGATGTTTTCCTTCACCGCCGAGCTAGTAAATGATAAATACAACCGTACATTAATTCCGAAGAACTTGGTGGTACAGGCCAGGAATTGAACCGCGGCCTCATGATTGAGGCGCTAGCTCTCTTCCGTATGGGCTATCATCGCTCTCCTTTGGGGATGGTCAGAAACTTTAAAAGTTTAAACCGTTTATCGTTTTTTTGGCGAATGATCAGACCTTCAAACTGAACAACTTTCTCTACGGCAACAACATCGAAATCGCGAAAAACATCTGCAATCCCATACATTAATTTGGCTCGAGTAGGTATAGCATTGTAGTTCTTTTGGGAACAAACATCAGATGTTTTTTTTGTGATTTCGTTGTTGGTCCCATAGAAAAAGTGTTCAGTTTGATGGTCAGTTCATACACTTCAAAATCGTTGGTATGCCATATTAAGTTGAACCCTGTATACAAGACATCTTTGGACAGACAGGTACTTGTAGCAAAGCTTCAGAAGGATGGTACTCCATTAGGGGTAGTGATCTATGAAAGAAACGAGTGTCCCATTGAACTGTCCTATACAAACTATTTTATCGTTTTAACTAAGGACGCGCTTATTGGCAATAGTTAAAAATTTATCACTTGACCTTCTAATCTACTGACCCTTTATCTTTATTTCTTTGATTTAATTCTAAACAATTTGTACAATTTTACTCGTAATTTTTGTTTTCAGGTTCTGCATTTAGCAGATGTTAAAGCTTTGCAATGTCGGATGCAGCACAGCACAGTCTTAGAAAGAGTATGGTGCTACATATGCTACATACTATAAATGATGCTATATTACAACTGCGACTTTAAGTGTACAAAAATCTAATACAATTCCAACTTTTCCAAATACAATTTCCATAAATGCCTGATACTTACAGCTACATCATCAGCATCATCATAGCCTATAATCGTCCACTGCTGAACATAGGCCTCACACAATGCGCGCCACAAAACTCTAACTTTGACCTTATTATCCAGTCGCTCCCCGGTACCTTCTTTAGGCCGTCAGTCCAATGGCTACAAGAGTGCGATTTTTGAAAATCACTCGTTTAAAACTCCACTCTACGCCTACCAGTTCGTGGTCTCCATTATAGTACTCTGACTCCCCAGCGGTTGTCAGTTCTTCGGTAGATAGGTATGACCAGCCCATTACATTACCATTTCAGCTTGCTAATTTTCTAATATCAACATAACATAACATAACATAAATATTCTTTATTTGCACACCAAAAACATACAGCAACAAAAACATAATTAAAAGAACGTAAGGGTACAAATGGCGGTCTTATCACTAAAAGCGATTTCTTCCAGACAACCATGGGATGGAAGAAAAACTTGCTGTGGCGGTGTAATAATAATACGAACTTAAACTTTAGTTATCTGACGTATCACCATAAGAATAGTTAACAATAATAGTGATTCTCATTCCTCATGTGATCTCTCAGTGAACAGCTACAACTAGGTACATCCGATTGTACTAACTTTCTAGTAAAAAAAATGTAAGTATGTGTTCAAACTAGGTTTAAACCTAGTTTCTTTTAAGACGGGTCGTATATTTCCAAAGTTCGCTTCTTATCTAGATGATAAGTAACCTAATTTTAGAGTACGCGGAAGCTGTTTTTATAAGCACTGAGACGCATCCCAAAGATAAGAGGTCAAAGAACCCTCTGATACTCGGGATATTATTTTCTCGAGGATTCAAAAACATACAAAGTTGAATCCGTGCATCAGATCACCAAATATTTTATAACTCTACCACGCACTACGTCGGAAAGTATTCTGTTGTAGAGCAGATGCAGCCAGAAACTCTACAAAACAATCTTTTAAACAAAAAAAAACGTTCAAAATGGGACCAAACTTTGAAAATGTGAAAAGATCTGCTAATCCATTCCATCGTTTCTGTATATTTGCTATCTATGTTTCATAAGTATTTAGATAGTCGACTTTAGAGTGAATGTTGGTCAGTTTGATAGTATGAACCACCACCTAAAATATATACATAAGGCATTTAAGATTACACGTTAAATTAATGGTGCAGCGAAGACCAATCATTTATCTGAGCACTGCAATGAATATTGCTACAACTACATGCAGATGGTAGTTATAGCAAACTCTTTGATCACCCGGAAGGTGATTGCAGTCGTGGTGATGTTTATGAATTTAAATCTAGTTACCTACTACTACGAAATAAACATAAGTAGATATTGTTATTGCATTGTCAGCATGGATCATAATGGCATCGCAATTTGTGTTCCATTTAATATACCACCCAACTAGACCATTCGAAACGCAACAATTGCGTTTTACAACAGGGGAAACCCCCCTTTTTAGGGTTCCGTAGTTAAACAAAGAAGATCCCTTATACTTTCTTCCTTTCTGTCTGTCTGCGACCAGGAAGCTTCTCATACAAAGAAAAAGAAGTTAAGAAAAGACAATGGAATCCTATCATGGGCGTGTCCGACACGCTCTTGGCCGGTTTTTTATCTTACGTAAACTGTTAATAGGTGGTTAATCATTACCTAGCATTTTCTATGGGAAAGAATACTGCAAGGCTCCTCTTAACTGGGTGATTTTGTAATTACTTTCAAAATTTTCAGGGGTGATTCAGACCATCAAATTCCCTGCGGACCCCCTGGACATACCCCTGGGGGTAGGATGGACTCAATCATTATATAGGGTAATTTTTAATTAGTTGGCGAAACTTAACCAGGGCACTTGCCTTATAATTATATCAGATTGCATTATCAATGTTTATAATTGGTATTGATGATTAACACAATTATTATTATCGTACGTAAGGTAGGGCAGTGCATACTGCATACAGTATGCGGCCGCGGGCGGACATTGACCTCAGAATCATATGATCGAGGGGTCATTGCCAAGCAATTGTACACAGTAACAGATACCAAATGCGTTTCTTAAAATTCGCCAACTATTTAAATTTGACCTTATATAACAATGCCTACTCGACTCTACATTATAGGTGTGAAACAGTAGATTTTTTTTGCGGTTTCAGATTTGCATCCATTGTAAGAATTATTCAGTTCGATGTTCTGAACGACCGAACCACCCCTGAAGATTTAGAAAGTGTTTAAAAATCACCTTTTTACTATTTAGGCATTTCAAATATTTTTTTATGAAATGACAAAAAAATTGCTCCTCAAAACCAGTCATCTATCATGAATAGTTGAAACCAGAGACATCACATACGAACCATACGAAGGGTGAATGAAAGGAACACGATCCCCCTAGAACCTTAATGGAGGTTTCGTTCAACCTCCCATGCACAGATGGCTCTGAACAAAAGTATCTGATATAATCCAAACCCAAGTTATTAGGATTCAAAAAACGACACTACCTACTCACAGTCTCACAGATATCGTTGATCTGCTGTACACTAATATAACGATTTTTTAAATGTAGATATTTGCATTAATAAGAATAGAATAGAAAACTTTATTTGCTATAAGTATGGTTACATAGTATAGGTGGAAGTTTAAAATAGGTTTCTCACACTTAACCTCTTATAAAGGCATGCAAAATGTTACAAAATTGGTATTATCCTCAAAATAAAATATACTTTTACACTTCGATTTAGCTTTTACACATTTGGTTCCAAAAATTCTTTAACAGTATAAAAACATTTTTCGATTAACCACTTTCTTAATGAGCTTATACATTTATTATGTGACAAATCTCTGATTTCTCTAGGCAAGCCATTGTAAATGCTTATACACATTGAGTAGACATTTCTTAGATAACGCGCGGATCGTGGAACATTGTCATGGGCTAGTCTATTGCAATTTCTGGTGCTTCTTGGATATACATCCTTAGCCGTTTTAAAAAGATTTGGAGAATTTGGATAAGAACATTACTATGATATGAGAGCGTCGGTACCGCGTTTGGAGAGGTACGGACACTGAATCATAAGGGTCGGAGTTCGAATCCGCACGGACGACTTGCCATGTAAGTACCAATGAGTTTTCCTAATGTCACGGATGCTGCCAAACGTTAATCGTAAAAAGGCATTCACAATTTCAGAGGGTTTGTCAATTAGCTTTGTGGCTCAGCGGTCGGACGTGCGATCTCGAAAATTCGAGAAGTCCTGGGTTCGAGACCTCACCCCGACGAAAATATTTCTATTGTTCAGGAATGTTCCAGAGGAAAGAGGGAGAAGGAAAATTGGAAAGAATATTTGGAAAGAGACAAAATAACCGTGTCTAGGAATATTCGAGAAAGGGGGAGGAGCTAGAGATAATTAGAAGCGTTTGGAAGGAAACAAAGAAATAACGAAATGAAGATCGAAATTCAATATTCTGGAAGATTCTATAGGGCTATATAAGCCGGCGAGTTTGCGGCCACAGGGCAGTACTGAGTTTAACAGTGAAAAGTGCGAAACTAAAAGGAAGAAGAGAAATAGTGAAAAGTTACTAGTGAGAAGTGAACAGTGAATAGTCAAGTGACAGTGTAGTGCCGTGACGTCGTAACTGTGACGTGTGTCGTGACGTGTTGTGACGTGTCGTGACGTCATAGAAGTGACGTAGTGGACGGTGTAAAAGTGGTGTGGTTCCCTGTGAAGAGGACCGTGTAAGGGGAATCTCCGCGACGAGGACTCTACGAAGAGGACCCTGCGAGGAGGACCGTGTGTAAGATAAACCCAATAAACTCTGTAAATTTGGACTTGGCGTTTCACTCCAATCCCGGAACCCGTCGCTCGTAACATTTGGTGTCAGAAGTGGGATTGGAGTAGGATGCCGCTGGTGCCCAAGGAGTTAAAGGGAGTCACCACTCGGGCCATGTCAGAAGCGCGGCAAGAAGGTGCGGCCCTTACCACTGAGGTGCAGCGAACCCCAGAGAGAAGACCTGAAGGAGGTGAAGTGCAGCGCACTCCGGAGCAGAACCCAGGGAACTTCCTCTATCAAATCCAGCGCATGATGGAAGAACAAGCTCGCCGTCAGGAGGAACAGGCTCGCATGATGGAAAAACAGGCTCGCCGCCAGGAGGAACAGGCTCGCAGGCAGGAGGAACAACTGCGCGCAATAAAAGAAGGACAGGCTCACCGTGATGAGGAACAGGCTCGCCGTCAGGAAGAGCAGGCTCACCGTCAGGAAGAACAAATGCGCACGATGCAGGAGACGCTTCATAAAGATATAACGAAAGGCTTGCAGCAGGCAGTAGAGAGAGTCGAAGCCGTCGAAGGGAGGTTGGATCGTGTGAAGGGTGAGTTTGAAGGGAGGTTAGATCATGTGAAGGGTGAGTTTGAGGAGAGGTTTGATCGTGTGGAGGGTGAGTTTGCCAAAATCCGACGAGATGTTGAGCAGAGCAAATCTCATAGGCGTGTCGCTGCTGTTTTTGACTCACCCATACAGCCAAAAGGTGTCAAAACTCCGGTTTACGATGGACTGACGTCATGGCCCGCCTTCAAGCTACAATTTGAGACAGCAATGAAGGTTAATGGTTGGGGCAAAGAGGAGGCGCAGTCTGCGTTGACATTAGCACTCCAGGGACAGGCTCTCACCGTGCTGGAAGCCGTAGGAGCTGGCGAAAATCTGACGTTCGATAAACTCTTCGGAGCTCTGGAGGCTCGATTCGGCGATGGACATCTCGAACACATGTATCGGGCGCGATTGAAGGAACGTAACCAACATGCTAACGAGAGTCTGCAGCAATGGTCCGTGGAAGTGGAGAAGCTCGTGCGAAAGGCTTTCCAGTCATCACCAGCAGCCATCGAGGACATGCTCCTGCAGGCCTTTACGGATGGGATACGGGATCCGGAGGTACGAGCTGCAGTACGACTCGGACACCATGTTACACTCAGAGACGCTGTTGCCCATGCATTGGAGGTGGAAGCCGTACGCCAGGATTCACGTTCCGCTCGCCTCAGGGAGATTGTGGTGACTAGAGCATCAGTGCCAAGAAATCGAAACGTCAATTATGTGTGCTACGAGTGTGGTGAACGTGGGCATTTTCGCAGTTCCTGCCCGAAGCGCGCAGGCCGTCGGGATATAGGAGTCTCGACTGATGAGCAGCAGGAAAACTAGAACCAGCCAGGGCTGCGGGGTGGGCGCTGGCCGGTTATGTTGCAACCCCAACCATTAGAGTCAAACAAACATCGGACGGAAATAGTCTATTAGTTGAAGGAGAGATCAATGGTAGAATCTGTCAACTAACTTTGGATACCGGAGCTTCGAGGACCGTGATCAATACTCGACTGCTAAGCAAAATGAAGAGTTATCAGGAAAAACGACTTTTGCAGCAAACCAACCTACAGTTAACAACAGCTACCGGCCAGCGCATACCTGTTAAGGGAGAGTTAGGAGTTTCGATTAAGATCGGGGAAACTCCTTTCAAACATGAGGTGATTGTAGCTGAAATAGTGGATGATTGCATCATTGGCTTAGATTTCTTACAAAATCATCAGTGCAATATAGACATGAAAAACGGAGTTCTACGGTGTAGCACAGAGGAGGTTCCGATGAAAGGTGGATCATCGGGAAAGGTCTACTGTGTAAGAAGAACAGTTCTCAAGCCTAGATCACAGACCTTGGTACCTGTTGTTTTGCCCAAGAATAACGATGGGAAATTACCACGAAGATGTGCTGTCATAGAAAAAGTTAAAGCTGAAACTTCTTGGATTCCGGCGAGAACGGTTGTTGGATCAGTTTCATCTACTTCAATCCCTATACTTAACGTTGGTGATGTAGAGCTGACGATTGAGAAGGGAGAGATTGTTGGTCACTGAGAGGAAGTTTTATGGTTACGGCAATGTGTGGAAAATCCTCCTAAGAAACATAAGGCTGAGGGGGATGTAGTATCGAAAGTTATGGAAGACTCCGGCAAGGACCTGACTAAGCTACAGGCTTTGAAAGCGAAGAACTTGCTGCTGCGTTTTTCAGACTTGTTCTCTAAGAACGGCGCAGATATTGGCAGAACAAACTTGGTGAAGCACACGATTAATACAGGAGATGTAGTGCCAATCAAGCAACGACCTAGGCGCATTCCGTTTGCTCGTGAGAGGGAAGTGGAGGAAATGATAGAGGACATGAGGACGAGTAATGTCATCGAACCTTCATCAAGTCCCTGGTGTTCACCAGTAGTTCTCGTCAAGAAAAAGGATGGCTCAACAAGATTTTGTGTGGATTATCGGCAGCTTAATGAAGTAACGAAGAAAGACAGCTACCCTTTACCAAGAATCGACGACACCTTAGACACTTTGAATGGAATGAAATGGTTTTCGACGCTCGATCTGAAAAGTGGGTACTGGCAAGTGGACGTAGACCCCAAAGACAAAGAGAAAACTGCGTTTTCTACAGGGAAAGGACTGTGGCAGTTCAAGGTGATGCCGTTTGGATTGTGTAACGCCCCTGCGACTTTCGAGAGATTGATGGAACGTGTCCTTGCTGGAATTCTGGGTGACACGTGTCTGGTTTACCTGGACGACATCATTATTGTTGGTCGAGACTTCGATGATCATCTGAAAAAGTTGGAGAAAGTTTTCGAAAGGCTGCGTGGGGCTAATCTCAAGTTGAGTCCAAGCAAATGTTCTTTCTTTAAACGGCAAGTCAACTACCTTGGACATGTAATCTCGGAGAGAGGAGTCGAGACCGATCCTGCCAAAACTGCTGCTGTAAGGGAGTGGCCGACCCCGAGAGATAAGACACAAGTTAGAGCTTTCCTTGGGCTCTGTTCCTACTATCGTCGGTTTGTGAAAGGGTTTTCGGACATCGCGAAGCCACTACATCGACTTACGGAAGAGAAGAGGACGTTCACATGGGATTCAGAGTGTGAAAAGGCTTTTATGGAGTTAAAGGAACGTCTAAGTGAGGCACCAATTCTTGGATATCCCGACGTTCAAGGGGAATTTGTTGTAGATGCGGACGCTAGTAACATCGGGATTGGAGGTGTGCTTTCACAGCGACATGGTGAGCAGGAAACTGTAATAGCCTACTTCAGTAAGTCATTGTCTAGACCAGAGAGAAACTATTGTGTAACTAGACGAGAATTATTGGCGGTAGTGAAGACTGTACAACACTTCAAGAAGTATCTGCTGGGACGTAAATTTTTAGTCAGGACAGACCACGCTGCATTGAAATGGTTACTTCAATTTAAGAACCCGGAGGGTCAAGTGGCAAGATGGTTGGAGCAACTACAGGAATTCAACTTTGAAGTGGAACATCGAAGCGGAAGAGTTCATTCCAATGCAGATGCATTATCAAGAAGACCATGTCCAGAAGATTGTAAGCACTGCAGCAAGCAGGAAGGGAAGGACACAGTTTTACTCAGGGTTATCAGAACTGATGCCATCAATGATGAGTGGGGAAACGAGGCGATGCGCCTTGAACAGGAACAGGACTCAGGAGTCGGGCCAATCCTGAACTGGTTAAGGAATGATGATTCTAAGCCTCAGTGGAGTGAGGTGGCAAGGTATGGAGCAGTTACGAAGAGACTTTGGGCACAGTGGAAGAGCCTCGTCATACATAATGGATTACTCTGTAGAAAATGGGAGACACCGAATGGCAAAGACTTGTATCTACAGTTGGTGGTCCCACGAGCTAAGGTGAAAGAAATTCTACGAGTTTTTCATGATGGAACTTCCGGAGGGCATCTGGGTGTAAAGAAACCCTTGGAAAAGGTAAAGGAAAGATTTTACTGGTTGCATTGTAAAGACGATGTGGAAGATTGGTGCCGCAAGTGCACAGTCTGTGCAGCTGTTAAGGGACCTCATACGAGGAGCAGGGCAGCAATGAAAATTTATAATGTTGGGGCGCCTTGGGAACGAATCGCACTAGACGTCGCGGGACCATTTCCAGTCACTAAATCAGGAAACCGGTATATACTTGTGGTAATGGATTACTTCACAAAGTGGCCAGAAGTATTTGCCATCCCGAATCAGGAAGCGATAACTGTGGCCACCAAGTTAGTAAATGAAGTTTTCTGCCGGTTTGGGGTTCCGCTAGAAATGCACAGTGATCAGGGCAGGAACTTTGAGTCACAGTTGTTCCAGGAAGTTTGCAAGATTTTCGGAATCCACAAGACTCGGACTACTCCTTATCACCCTCAGTCCGACGGCATGGTAGAGCGGTTCAATCAAACTTTGGAACGACATCTTGCGAAGGTCGTCGATAGTCATCAGGATAACTGGGATGAGTACATACCTCTTTTCCTGTTAGCTTATCGAACCGCTGTTCATGAGAGTACTTCAGCAACTCCAGCCATAGCAAACTTCGGGAGAGAATTGAAGCTTCCAGCGGATTTATTATCAGGATGCGCACCAGGCACTCCTAAAAGTATCAGTGATTATGTAAGCGAACTGCGAGAGAAAATGGTCGACATCTATGAACAACTTCGAGAAGCAGGTCAAAACTCCAGTGACCGTTCGAAGACACGATATGACCGAAAGGCGAACTATACGGGGTTCGAGGAAGGAACATCGGTTTGGCTGCATAATCCAGTCCGGAAGAAAGGGAAGTGCCCGAAGTTACAAGCAAGTTGGGAAGGACCGTATGAGGTAGTGACTAAAATAAACGACGTCACATACCGAATCCGACGATCGCCAAGGAGCCCTTTGAAGATAGTGCACGTTGACCGGTTAGCTCGATATTTCGGCAGTAATGATGCTCGGGACGAGCAGAACTAAGGGAGGGGCAGTGTCACGGATGCTGCCAAACGTTAATCGTAAAAAGGCATTCACAATTTCAGAGGGTTTGTCAATTAGCTTTGTGGCTCAGCGGTCGGACGTGCGATCTCGAAAATTCGAGAAGTCCTGGGTTCGAGACCTCACCCCGACGAAAATATTTCTATTGTTCAGGAATGTTCCAGAGGAAAGAGGGAGAAGGAAAATTGGAAAGAATATTTGGAAAGAGACAAAATAACCGTGTCTAGGAATATTCGAGAAAGGGGGAGGAGCTAGAGATAATTAGAAGCGTTTGGAAGGAAACAAAGAAATAACGAAATGAAGATCGAAATTCAATATTCTGGAAGATTCTATAGGGCTATATAAGCCGGCGAGTTTGCGGCCACAGGGCAGTACTGAGTTTAACAGTGAAAAGTGCGAAACTAAAAGGAAGAAGAGAAATAGTGAAAAGTTACTAGTGAGAAGTGAACAGTGAATAGTCAAGTGACAGTGTAGTGCCGTGACGTCGTAACTGTGACGTGTGTCGTGACGTGTTGTGACGTGTCGTGACGTCATAGAAGTGACGTAGTGGACGGTGTAAAAGTGGTGTGGTTCCCTGTGAAGAGGACCGTGTAAGGGGAATCTCCGCGACGAGGACTCTACGAAGAGGACCCTGCGAGGAGGACCGTGTGTAAGATAAACCCAATAAACTCTGTAAATTTGGACTTGGCGTTTCACTCCAATCCCGGAACCCGTCGCTCGTAACACTAACTTATGTACGTAATACTGACTGCTCTCAAACGGCGAAGGAAAACATCGTGAGGAAACCTAGATAAGCTGAAGAAGAAATTCTGATGCGTATTTGAAGTCTACCAATGCGCATTGGGCACGCACGCGTGGTGGACTGATGCCCAAACTTCTGCCCTGAGGGTAGGCCTGTGCCCTGCAGTGGGACGTTTATTCATAGGCTGATGATGATAAGGATATGGTGTTTTGGTGCCACGACTCCAAATTACGTTTTTGTTTGTTTCTGTTTGCTTGTTCGAGCATCATGCAAAAACGACTGGACCAATTTTGATGAAACTTATAGTGTTTAAAAGCTTATGATTAGACTTAAAAACAGGATAAGTATGATTTTGGATAACGATGTCAGAGTCAACTCGTTGTAATACGTGGTCCAACTTAATATGCTGACACTTTTTTAAGGGGATGATCAGTCCATCAAACTGAACACGTAGGTTTGCAGTTTTGTATGGCACAGCCGATTTTTTCTTCGCGATTTCGATGTAGGTCCCATAGAGAAAGTTGTTCAGTTTGATGGTCTGATCATCCCCTTAAAAAATTGTCAGCATATTAAGAAGATCCCTATATATATTGAAGTGATGTACAGGGTGTTAGGGTAAACAGTTGCATTACTTTAAGAGGCGATTGTACCCATGATACTGAATAACTTTCCCTAAAAAACCAATAAGAAATTCGTAAAAAAATTTTTACTTCCCATACTAAATGCAATCACCTGATCGAACTTTCGTATGCAATGATGACTTTTTTTTTAGCGAATTTCCTAATTGTTTCTTATATAGGGAACGTTGTTCAGTTCATGGATACAATAACCCCTTAAAGTAATGCAAATGTTTTCCCACCCTGTAGTATTCTGTGGTGTCAGAATCTTTTAAATAGGTACCTAGAAAACCTGAAATTTGATCTCGGCTTTCGGCGTCAATCTTTCCAGTTAGCTCGGCTTTCGGCCTCGCATTTACCTATGTAACTTAAAGATTATAATATTGATTGTTTCGGCATATTGGGCACTTCGGTACCTACTAGCGCCTACCTCGGCCTCGGCTTTGGATCATGCTATGGAAAGTAAACAAGAAGGTTTGACAATTATAACGTTTTATAATGTAGATCATTGTATTACCTAGTAAAGTGCATGTCAATACATAGCAGCATTGCCGTTATGTGAACACAAATACAGACGTTAGGGTAATAGTTTCTGAGTCTCACATCTATGAGGAATTAATACTGAAGCAATATTAACAAAGGAAGAAATCTCTTCAGAGTTAAGCTCGCCCTTTGTACATGCTTTCTCAACTGTGTGAATTATTATATCTGTGTATACAATAAAGTGTTATAATACTAACAAAATAACATCAAGCTTGAGAACCATTTCTCCACAATCGGTAACTGAACAGCATTTGATATGTTACTCTTTCTATTCTGGTATGTAAAATAACTAAAGCTTTATATATACATAAAAGGAAAATTGTGATACGCTGTTTTAAGTTCCTTAAATATTACTCCTTTCTATTTTTTTTCATCAATTAATCATCGGTACTATACTAGCGAAACGTGGAGGTTCTAAGGTTTTCAGAATATCTCTGCCTAGCCCCCTCGGGGAATATAGTCGTAAGCATGTTATGTTTATGCTTATGAATTAATTATTAAATACTTTGGTATATAATACAAAAAGATATGAATATGGTGGTCTAAAGGTAGTACGTACAAAACCTCAGTAAACAATTATAATGGATGGTAATGTAAAACTAGCCGGCTGTCTCACCCCTTTTAACAGCCCTGTGCGCAGCTTTCCACTCACTAATTACTGTGTCACCACTAAACAAAACGTTGTAACTCTAAAACGTAACAACTGACGCAATTCTACATTATCAGTTTTTTTTTGTTTTTATAAATTTATGAAACAATAAAACAGTCATGAACAGAGGGCCTATGTCCACGTCCAGTAGTGGCGCATATCGGCCGAGATGATAAAAATGATGAGGTTGGTGTTCAGAAGGCGATATTATCTTTAAAGATATATCTATCAGATGGCAACAGATTTTAAGTGTGATGCTACTATTTGTATTTTATTTTGTTACCTACTAACTACTTTCTTATTTCCCAGTGCTTAGAGAAAGCAAAAATTATTGGTATGTGATTTGATACTGAAAATTAGCATATTAATATCTTTAACTTTCTACTGGGTTAAGTCATACTGAACATTTTTCGATTTTAAATTGCTTTCTAGTTTATTTTTTTATCATCAGTTCGAAATGGGACATCATCGTTTATACCTCAAAGACAGTAAACTTTCCGCGTAGGTACCTTAACACTTTAACTGCTGACGACCTACCTGGTAGGTCAGCGACCTATGGGCCGCAGTGCTCATGACTCACACCTTGAGTCAGAATCGTATAGCATTCCACAGTGTTAGCACCGCGCGAATGTCATTGTTTTGAGCTTAGCAGCGAAAGTGTTAACATAACAAAGTCAAATTAAAAAGTGTTATTCATACAACCGTTAACATTAATAGTCAATTACCAACAACCACAATACATAAAAATAGGACGGCTATAATAGTTTAAATACACGCAACTACTCAGTGTAATAACGTTTCAAGTGATATGCTACTGTGACGTCATCATTTTATTCAGGACGATATAATTTTGATGGGATCGCTGTTAGGACGTTTTCCCAGCAGGCCGTGTTGGCACGCGACGTAATTCCAGTTGTTGTCAACAGTTGATGGTGGTCGCTGGAGGAGACACCATGGATCCCAAGGTAACCCTTTCACTATGATACGATATTATTATATACAGGAGGTAGAATAGGGTGGATCAGATCATCAAACTAAACAACTTTTTCAGAGGACCAGACATCAAAATCGCGAAATAAATCTGCTGTTCCTTTCATTTTGGTCGAGTAGCCATTGACATTTTCAATACAACGAATGTTTTTTCCTGGTAGCGGTGTTGGCTGCGTTTCCACCAGAGATGTGCGAGGTAGCGAGGCGGCGAGCGTGGAAGCAATCCGCCAATAGTGCGCTTGCTCGATCACGTCATTGGGAAATTGAAGCACTCTCATTGGCCGATTTTTTCATCGCTCAGCACCTCGCTACCTCGCACATCTCTGGTGGAATCTCTGGTCAGCCTTATAGGTAGTGTCCTCCTGAATCTGATGGAACGATAGCCACGCGATGTGACTGATTTTGATGTGATGATGCCCGAAAGATTTACAACACAAGCCTTTAATTTTAACTTTTTTTGTATAACTGAATCGAGAGTTCTTTAACTTGGACGGACACTTTATTTTGTAGCCTTGCCGTGGTGGAATGATCTTCCATTGAAAAGGGAAGGTCTTGCGTCAGGATTGGTGGGCTGTCTGGGGATATTGCATCGATGTGAAAACTTCGATAGTGCGATGTTAGTTCTGCGATCAATATTGCCCCTTAGGCGTTCTAGTTTACGGTTTACCTTTGCGTGTTCATTTTGCGGTTTGTCTGTGACTAGACCTAACCAACATGATAATTTGTGTCTTTTCTCTGTTTAGGGAAAGGAGAGGGGTATTTTAAAACTGGAGCCGCGTCCCAGGGCCACCCCCGATGCTAAATTAGAACTTACACCACAGGTACGTGTAATGTTGTTTTGCATGGGGATTACGGTACTGGGTTCGAATTTTTGCCATTTGTATTGTATGTCGCATCGTAGCAGTAGAAGTAGTTTGCACACAAAAAGTCAACTATTTTGACGCAAACGACACGTTGACGAAACGATTGAAAATTTATTCTCTACCGGTTTACACGATGGTCTAGTAAAAAAAGTAAAAAGACTGCTGTTTCATACAAAGTTGCCTAACCTATAGCTAATCTTAATTGGACAGCAGTTTTTTAATTTTTTTTCTATGTTGGCTCCATATTTTAAGTTGTTCAGTTTGATGGTCTGAACCACCGCTTTAAATATAACTGCCTTAGGGTGCATTGTTACACCCTGTACCTATAAATCAAGATCGACAGCGGCGACCACTTATAATCACAAGACATTGAAGTCCAGCGAGCTCTTCAATCACTTTTGAGTGGTTCATTACTCATTAGTCTACATGTAAATAAAATTACCCATGGATCTTTTATTTCTACCTCTTATTGGAACCCGCAATTAATTTAATCAAAGAAGAATAAGAGCAGGAGACCAGGAATTTCATTTGCAAAATATGTGTACCTCCGGTTTGACTTTTGTAATGTAGCTGCCCATTCTTGAGGTCAAAAGGATGTTTCCGGTGAAGCGAACCGCAGCTCGCATAATTTGCAAAAATAATCCCTCGTCCCTCCATGGTTTAGCAAAACATATCTTACTGTCACATAACATTGCCAAAATCAAGCCCTTCAAAATTAAAGGACAGCACTTACTACATTTTAATACAAAAATATTAATAACATTTCAATAAGGTAGCAAGCAAGTAATAATCACATTGCTAAACACTATTTAAATTTGCCAGCACGCAATTATTTGGGAAATCAAATACTACTAATTACAACGATTCGGGGCACGGCACGCTAACTAAACTGTTAGGCATATGAATAGATATCTCTACAGAAAACAACCATGCTTCATTTCATACAAGCGGCCGCTGTCCGCTGAATGTGTACACACCATAGAGAAATGACACGCTCCTCTTGGTAGAGATGGTGTAATAAAGTGTGCACAGTAACCACCAACTTGGCAAGACGTCATCCAGTTTGTACTGCGATTGTTGTATACCATAGAGAAATTACACGCTCCCCTAATGCTTTTTGTCTCCCTCACCCGTCCCTCACCCCCTTTGTCGGCGACATAATTTTCTATAGAAACAAGCCGATATGCCATCTCCTCTTACTCCATGGTACACACATTGTTACGACAGCGGCCGCTTATTATGAAAGTGACATAAACGAGAAAGAGGAGCGTGTAATTTCTCTATGCATAAACCCTTGAATAATTCGTCCAAGCATAACCCCATAGAGTTTGGCATCACTTTCGTATAAGAATTACGATATGTAACTTTAAAAAAAATTGAACTCCTTGTCGTGGAGTTTGAGTAAGTGTAGGAGTAAGTATGTGTGAAGAAATGAACGGATATAAGATGATCTTAAAACTATATACTAAGAGGTAATATCGAAATCACTTGGGTATAAATACTTTCAGAACTTTTCACCTCTACTTATAATAAGATCATCTTACATCAGTTTCAAACAAATTATCTAATAAAATATTATTGCCTCAATGAATTCGTTAAAGTTACAACGCTGTGTTCACCTCTTGCAATAATAACTAATAGTATTCAGTAATAATATCTTGGATACTGTCACACAAATTATCTAGTCCCTTTAAAAGTACCAGAATCAAGCTTGGATTTGTATCGTGATGATTAGACAACGATATACATCCATTACTTGGGTACAAACATTTTCACATTCATCATACAAATATTTGCCCCCTTTTTCGGGATTCAAACTCGTGGCCCTTGGCACAGCAGGCAAGGTACACTACCGAGTCTACCGACTTTGATATCGGGCTGACATTCCATACCATTTGACACGCCAAAACATCTTGAAACTCCAAATGAGCCTTGGGTGAACCGTGTTAAAACTAAAAAATGTAAACCTAATTGTAGTGAAGCTTCTGACCACCCATAAAGGTAATAGAGTCTAGAGTTTATATACTTATACATATTTCAATACAAGATCTCGTCTTCATTCTAATGCTAATTATAACAATAAATCAGGTAAATATCGACCGGTAGTGACCTCTGTTCTAGAAATCACTACTTAATTATTATGCGAGGTGATATAAAACTTGGGGGTGGGCAGTTAATGGAATGAACAAGCAGGGCTGACCCTCGTTTGTTTTAATTAGCCATAGCCTGTCTAGTAACATACCTAATGCACATGATTACATCTTTGTTAGTTAGGTGTAAATACTTGCAAAAATAAAGTAATTACACAAATATAGATACTACTATTACTCCCTCATAACTATCTATTATTTTATTATATAACACACATATAATAAAATTGTAAATTTGGCGTGTACTTACATTGGATTGGATTTGTCTGTTTGTCTGTCTATTTATATGTTTGTGCACGAATGACTTAAAAACGATTGCACGGATTTTTATGCGGTTTTGACAGAAGCAAAGGGCTTTATCATTTAAGCTTTTATTACAATCGATTGATCGTTTAAAGTCAGTGGTCTGCGCATACGGAGTCGCGGGCGCTGCTAGTCTATCATAAACACATGAAACCAATAACCTATTTTGATTGATTGAGATCAGGCCGGCCGCAGAAGAACCAGAGTAGCTGACATAGCCCAAAGAATTGCTAAACTAAAGTGGCAGTGGGCGGGGCACATTGCTCGCAGAACCGATGGCCGATGGGGCCGGAAGGTTCTCGAGTGGCGGCCGCTTACCGGAAAGCGCAGCGTGGGTAGGCCCCCCACACGGTGGACCGACGACCTGGTGAAGGCGGCGGGAAACCGTTGGATGAGGGCAGCGCAGGACCGGTCGTTATGGCGATCCTTGGGGGAGGCCTATGCCCAGCAGTGGACGTCCATCGGCTGAGATGATGATGATGAGGCCGGCTTTTGTATCACTCTCATCCAAATTTTCATACAAAAAGAAATGTTTCTGGTGTGTAAATGATTACCTACCTAATATTGTAAATTATCGAAATTGACGCGCCCATGCAGTCTCTGCCTACTCTGCTAAGAAAAAGGCGTGGAGAGGTTCTTCTTAATATGCTGACAGTTTTTTAAGGGGATGATCAGACCATCATACTGAACAACTTTTCCCGTAGGACTAACATGGAAATCGCGAATAGAAAATCATATGTCTCATACATTAGAGTTTTGAATGAAACAGCAGATTTTTTTTCGCGATTTCGGTGTTGGTATCATACAGAAATTTTTTCAGTTTGATGGTCTAATCACTCCCTTTAAAAACCGTTAGCATATTAAGAAACACCCTGTTTTTCACGACGCGCCTTTTTTAAAAGAGTATGCAATTTGTACATCTTTCTTCCTTCATCCACAAGACTTACAGTTGCTTGCATTGCGTTTACAGCTTTAGTTTTCGAGACATAGGCACTAATGTCTTCTCCAACACGACCACCGTCTTAGACTACTGCACGCCTAACCGTCAACAGAATATTCCATATAAAAGCAAACGTTACAAAAATACCAAATGAAACACGAAAGTTGACAACCCTAGCGATCGCTGTTAATCAACGTTACCAATTGGCCAATGCTCATCGGCGGCCACTGAAGAATGACTGCGAGCTGGCACGACATGACGCCTCTTGGGTGTGGATCTACTCTACGATCCTTGTGCATCTACCAAACTTACAGGTTGTATCAACATTCGATACCTCACGCTCACGCCAAATAAGACAACCTTCGAGAAGTGTAAACGACTTTACGAAGGGCTAGGAACAGCATTCAGAACATTAACAACAGCATAAGCACAAAGTATTACAACGGAAAATATACACACACACATGTATGTACATATACATATATGTATGTATGTATATGTATGTAGGTAGGTATATTTCACATACATTATATGTATATTTGAATATTTGTATCTAGGTATGTATATTTTCCCTCTCTCACTCACGCTTGTGTCCCTTTGTACCTTTGGGGTAGGCAGAGACAATAAATCGCCATCTACCACGATCCTGACACACTTCTTTTGCCTCTTCCCCAGTTTGGAGTCGTTTCATACCATGCTCGTCGGTTTCGTGAACCTTTGATCTGGCCCTTCGTAAGAACGCTGCAAATTTGGTGGGCGCGGCATAAGGGATTTATTTATAAAGACTTGAAAAGTTGGACAGGAAGTGGACTGCTATTTATATTTTTTATTATTATTATGTTGGGAGAGACCACCCTTTAAAGCCGTGGCTTGTACCTGCGACCAGTCCTCGGTCGGTCGGTCAGTCTGGTCCTCGTATAAATTTTCTACACCTACCTTATTATGGTATTTTGTTTTCGTTCCAATTCTATTTAATATTCTTCAGCGTATTAATTAGAATACTTATAAATATTCTATAATTTTATTTTAATTACGAGCGTTCACTTATCATATTTTAAGTCAAATGATAAGCTTTCAAACAAAGAAAGGTTCATTAAAATCGGTTCTGTAGTTTTTCGTGATGCCCGAACAAACAAACAGACAGACAACAACATTAAAAACGTTTGATTTGGAGCCAGGGACACCTAAAAACTATATCGTAATGTTTTTCTTGTAAATAGTTATCTTCAATGTACAGACACACTTCTATTACAGTTTTATATTAGTTTAGATTATTTGGAAAGAGACCCTTTCAAGCCGTGGCTTCTAACACTGCAACCAGTGCTAGCCCTCGTATAAATTTTCTACACATACCTTATTATGGTATTTTACTTAATATTTTTTTATAATAAGTATATTTCATTATAACTCTCGAAGTCCACGGTGTATAAGACACTATAAGCGCAGCGGGACAAAGATAAACGCTCTGCGTGATGAAAACTATTTGTTCCGTACAGTTAACGACTGAAGTGTAATCTTTATTCAACTAACAATATAACACAAGACGTCCAAATTGGAAGATACGCCGAAGCCCTAAGTAGGTACACATAAAATAATTAGTGAACATAAGTACCTACCTATTAACTGTTGATCAGACTCCACGTCTCACCTGCGCCCAGATATCTACGTTAAGTCTATACGTTCTGACTTGCTTGGGCATATGCAAGGTTAGTAGTTCTGACTAAAACAGGTAGGTAGATCAAGGTAATTATTTCTTTTAACCTGTCTGGGAACCCGCAATGAATTAATCAAAGAAGATAGGAGGAGTAGGAATAAGAAATATCAGACAGCCCTCCATTGCAAACGGGAGACAGCAATAAGAAAAATCAAGGCTATTAGAAAGCCAATCCCAGAGATCATTTATGGTAGATCAAGGTTGACATCATCCTTGTTACACAGGGTATATAATTAAATGCGTTACATATTAAACAGGGTGATTCAGGCGATCAAACTGAAAAACTTCTACTTTGGGACCGACATTGAAATCGCGAATAAAAAAATCAAATGGTCCATAGAAAACGTCAACAGCTACTAGACCGAAATTTAGGTTTGGAATAGCTGATTTATTTTGGCGATTACAATGTTGCTCCCATAGATAAAGTTGTTAGTTGTTCAGTTTGATGGTACGAAGCTCCCCCTAATGTGCGTAACACATTTAAATTTACATCTTGTATAAGGTAGGTAGCTACTTTTCGCTACAACAGTCCACAAGAAGTGTAGGCTATATTTCTTACCACACCTACTAATAACGATCTATCTGTATTAATATCCTATTATAAGGCTCTGCGCACAAAAAACTAAAAATTTTCTTGGTTGTTCTTTTCAGATCGAAAATGTTAGGAAAATATCAAACCCACACAATGAACAATTATGTACTACGTTCTAGAAATAAAATTGCATGTCTATTGCTGCAGTTCCCCCAGAGATGTGCAAGGTAACGAGGCGGTGAGCGAGGAAACAATCCGCCAATAGGGCGCTCGCCCGATCACGTCATTGGGAAATTGTTGCACTCCCATTGGCCGATTATTTCCTCGCTCACCGCCTCGCTACCTCGCACATCTCTGGTGGAAAAGCAGCCTAACGCTGTCTCATTCTTTGTGGCGATGTCACAAGTTCGCAACAAACTTTCGTTGGAAAACATTTAATTTTTCTAACCACCCGTTTATATTTAAAAATATAGGTACTTATACCGATTACATTTTTGATCGATGTTTCTATTTCAAATGTTATTTTGAATAAATTGAAAAAAATTGGATGCATGTAGATGCATAGCATAGAAAAGTAAAAGATTTCCAGTTTGGTGGTCTGAAGCACCCCTTAAAATATGTAATTCATTTAAGTTTACAGTCTGCATAGAATTGAACAGAGTTATAATTATAATTTTAAGTAATCGTAACAGCGTTTCTGAACACACAAAAAAAACTTGGTATAAGAACAGTAAAATAGAAATAGAAGCATTCTGCCCAATGAAAAAAACGTTGTCAAGACCTAACAGGGAGAGTCCAATTTCTGCGACAAAACCAAATCACTTATTAGCTGATCAAAGTTAAATTGGTGCTTAGTAGCGAGTGACGTAATTTATCGGAATCAACCACTACGCAAAACACCTGGGCGTCCTCGTAAATAGTCAAATTTATAGCCCTCTGTGCTTCGTGCCTTGAGAGCCGTCAGTCGAGTCGTGGCAAGCAAATGCCCAACTGCTAGCATTTGCCTAAGCCTGTGCTTTAAAAAAAGTTCATCTCGCGCCTGGTTAGAACTTTTTCTTTTTTATTCATTCGAAATTCGAGTTTTTAGGTCTATCATATCTATCATAAAACATAGCTAACTTTTTAAATTTCGATTAAAAAAAAAAGAAGCGGCCGATTACCTAATTTAAGTAAAAGCGTGAAAATTAAAAGCACAATAAAATCACACAAACAAAAGTTAAGTGATAATAATAACAACCGCCGTTGAGTAATGAAAATGGAATATTAAATGTAATTAAAACAGTGGTTAGTCTTTGTTTTGTTACAAGGCCGTCACCAATTACACGCCACTGAAAATTGGTGTCATAATTTTATAATGGAAAATACGAAGCTAAAGTTGATTCGATTCCATGCGAATGAAATTGTTTATCGATTCAATATAATTAAAACTTCACCCTCGTTTTGAGCTTGCCTGCAGTCGCTTAAGAAGCTTAGAAATACAGCGTTATATCACAAAATCCTTTTAAGTTTTGTTTTACACAATTTACTCTTCAATATTAATTTAATGTAATGTTATGTAATTTAATTTGTATTATGTTTAAAATCGATGTATCAGTTTGTACTTTGTTACTGCGCCAAATAAATAAAATAAAAAATAAAATAAATAAAATTATGGGTTCCTAGATTAACAAAGATCGATCTTATCTGTAATCAGCTTTCTTCCAGTAGCCCTGCAACGGCCGCGACCGTAACAGTTTTTTTACGTGTGCGGCAGGAATATCCGTAGTGACTACGGAAGACAAGTTTAATAGTTGTTTTTGAATGTTTAAAAAATAACTACGATGTTTAAAAAAGCAACAATCTAAGTTTGTAGAGCTGACTACACCCTCTGCTACAGCCATAACACATGATTATGCCAAGTCATGTGTTATGGCCAGCTTGGCATCGAGCTTTTTGAGGATGATATTTCTTTGTGCGTAACATTAATCTCAAACATTTTCTCTAACAGATCAAAAATGCGACCAAAATCGTTGACCAATTACAACGATTTTGGTAGTGTTGCAAAATTTCTGGCCGCACTTTACGGCATATTATAATAGCGTATTTAGTGCCACTTTGAACTTTCTTTTAACCCATTGCAAAAAGGGAAGCGCCTATAAATTAGTCTCTATGTTCTTATCAGTGATATCAGTATTGCGTGGTTTGTGATTTTGCGTAGCCTTAATAACCTCTCGGGTCTGCTGGAAGAAATCTCCTCTCACATATAAGCTCTCCCCAGATTATTTTTGTCTATTATGCAGTTTGTACTTATATTGCCGTACACACAGACTTAAAAGAAGAACCAGACGTAATCTCATCTTAACATGAGTGAAACACCCATTTCTTTTGTGTGCGTGCTGTCACGCGGTACATAAGTTGGCGGGTTGTAGGACCTGCGCCTAGAGCTAGTGCATCTGTGTGAGTGTAGGTCCCTTGTAGAACAAACAAGATTGTATTACCTTGCATGCTTCACATCTTTTTATTTTAGTGCAATATTCGGTCCGTATTTCTTTCAAGTCGGTGGCTGTACAATAAAGTATTATAGGGCCCAAGATACATAGTGCATGTAAGTTCACTATATGCGGTGTCTAAAATCGCCAGCTAAAATTTATTGTACGTAATTCCACTTTATCTTGTTTTGTAATGTAATGTACCTAATCTAATGTTAAGATGACTCTGTTTGATATTAATTATTTAGTGCACTATGTTTGTGCTTTTATATGGGTTCATGGTGACCTGAAATAAATACAATTTCAATTTCAATTAAGTAAAATACCTTCTAATCGAGGGTTCCTGGGACCGGCCGCCGTCTTCGCCCCAGCCGTCGGTGGACCGCCTGTCGGTGACCTGGGCAGACCCTGGCAGCATGACGTCATCGGTGAACCTCTTCCACTTGCCCTCCGAGACGCCGGTCAGCAACGAAGTCAAGTTCTCGCCTTCGGCTGGAGGTAGGATAAACATTTAGGATTGTGACGCTTCTTTCTGCCATGATGCGAGTGTAATTGCTGCTAATGCGAATTAAGTATTGGAGTGTTTTTTTTATTATTATAGAACAACGCTGTGACTTATGAAAAACTACCCGGAAATAGATTATCATGGTGTGAGCATGTGATGAGAGATGAGTGTCATATCAGAAGTCGAGTGTTAAATATGAATGTGGATGGCTGCATGTAGAGATGACTACCAAAGTAGAGAGGGATGGATTGTGTGAATGATGACATGAGTAAATAAAATTGGAGAGAGCGCTGAAATGACGGATAAGGGCGGGAAGATGATGATGATGCCGAATGAAATAAAATGTTTGAGCAATAAAGTGTTATGGCTTATTTTAATTAAGACGTCGCCTAAACATTTACTTAGAAAATCTCTGCATACTAAATGGACGTGACTGTACAAAATCGATATCTAAACCACTTTTTGACAGCTGTTACGAAATTCCGTAATGTTTATGTGGTCCAGTGGCGAGTAACCTTGCATGCCGTGCAGGAAGCGATGGTTCGATCCCCGTCCAGGCCGACTCGTACCAATGAGTTTTTCGGAATTTATGTACGGTTTGTAACACTACTGGCTTTTCGGTGAAGGAAAACATCGTGCTTCAATTTCGAGGCATGTATTGTACCCACTGTCCATTGCAAGTGGCGACGGGGAATATAGTCGTGAACATTATGCTTATGTTCATGTAAGGTGATCGCACACCTGTCCGCGCCGAACGCGCAGAAAACAAAATCATATGAAACCTCGCACTCTTAGGGCTCTTACAGACGAGCGACACTTTGTTTGCGAAACAAAGTCACGACCCTCTGCGACCCTCGGCGACCGCTGTCGCCAACGGTCACAAGCTGTCAATGTACCGATTGCTCGCTCTGACAACACTACAAACGTAGGTAGGTAATTCCTCCGGCGATTCGTCCGATTCGGTGCGGTATGCGAGTAAGAAACTTCGGTTTATTCCGTGCGGTCGATTCTGTTGGCACGGACAAGTGTGAGATCACCTTAATGAGGCTCTGACGAAAACAAGTTACATCAAACCTAAACAAAATAATAGTTACGTACTTTTCGACTCTGAACAAGCTGTTTCCAGGTTTTCCTTTCAATCGACAACTCTGTGTTCATCACGACATGATCCGCAGACGGGTCCGAGGACGAGGACTACTCGGCGAGTCTCAGCGCCGTGCTGCGCCAGCGCAGGGCCAGCGTGCGGCGCTCCCGCAAGGGCCGCACCAGACGACCGTCTTCACCGTTCATGGCGGACGACCGCTCGAGGAGGAGGTCTTCTGTCTTCACTACCAGTTCTGGAGAGTGAGTGTAAATTTGTTTTTTATAGATATTACTTTAAAGTCTTTGATTTACTTTTAAAAACATTAAGAGGATAGGTAAAGGAAAGTATCGGAGGCGTGTCGTATAAGGAAGTCCAGCTAGACAATAGAATGCGAAAGTACCTACTGAAAAATGATTCGCTTTAGCCATAAGCAAGATAACTATTACTCGTATAAGTAATTTGATTATGTTCGTTCATAGTTATTAAATTACAAACGTTAATTAAACATTATTAAAATAATAATACAAGTACGCCTATCAAACTTAAATCGCGGCAGTAGGCCTAAGAGGCCACAGCAGAGAAATCGTAACAAAACGAGGCGTGTCCCTGTTTTTGTTACGTTTCTAATGCGAAAGCGGGCGCGCACGACAGTTTTCTCGTTTTGTCGCTTTGTCGTGCGTGGCATGCCAGCTACTGGTATGTACACACATCAAGCTACGCAAAACCAAAATAAGCTGGCCACGCGTAAGTAGAGTAATGTATAACGTCACGCGGCCAGCATATATTTGTTTTGCGTAGCTTATATGTCGCCGTGTGTACTAAGTTAATCGGCTTCTGCTTACTATTAAAAACTTCAGCACAGCGATATCAATGGACGAGGGTCAGCCGGTGGTGTGCCAGGAGCAGATCTTCGAGAACATCCACCTCCACAAGGAGGTCCTGGGTTCTGTGAAGCAGCAGCCTCTCGGCATGAGGAGGAAGCTGAAGATTGTGCATCAGGTATGTTTGCCATGCGGTGCACCCAGGGAATAAGGCTGCTTTTCCACCAGAGATGTGCGAGGTAGCGAATCAGCCAATGGAAGTGCTTCAATTTCCCAATGACGTGATCGAGCGAGCGCGCTATTGGCGGATTGTTTCCTCGCTCACCGCCTCGCTACCTTGCACATCTCTGATGGAAACGAAGCCTAACGCTACCGTCACACCTTGATCACTTTGCAGTCATTTCATACAAATGGGAAACATTGAAAAGAAGAGGTAGGCATGTGCGATACTGGAAGGAATACGCTATTGCCTACATTTAACACCAAGCTTCGTACCAAGCGGTGGTGAGGTTAAAATTGGTGGGGGGTAGGGAGTGTCCGTACTGTATCTAAATGTAATATTAGATACTCTTTCTTAAACTGTGCTACCGTATCGCTTAAGAGGATAGTCCTTGCAGACCGCCCGAGCGCGCTGCATACAAGCGAAGTTATTTAAGATTTGTATGGAAATCTTTGTGCCACTGTAACTTTGAAACAATCTGACAAACCATATAGGCACAGAGATTAGTTTTTACATCTGTAAGACCTGTAATTTTTGAATTGATTGAAATTATCCTAGATTATTATCTATGTCCAGCTAGATACTTTTATGTAGCTCGTCGTGCGCCACTTTGCGTGTCGTCGC
Organism: Agonopterix heracliana; assembly: GCA_963693445.1. Classification (NCBI taxonomy): domain Eukaryota; kingdom Metazoa; phylum Arthropoda; class Insecta; order Lepidoptera; family Depressariidae; genus Agonopterix; species Agonopterix heracliana. The sequence continues at coordinate 2,111,857 of OY856307.1, forward strand.
GCCTCCCATGGGGGGAGGCCCCTCACTTTGACAACCAACGATACAGATGTTACCTATGAGGATTACCGAACTTCACATGTTAGGTCCAAATGCAACAGTGCACAATATTTTCAGGAGATGATTGCTGATTTTCAGGCCATCAAACTGAACAACTTTCTTTTTGGGACTAATATCAAAAACATTCTCGGCGAACTCTTAGATAAAAAAAGAGAAAGATAACTAAATACAACACAACTTTCAAAATGATCCCTGACTACAGGGTTCCTAGGAGGCTGGCAGCGTTGCCTCTTTGTATTGCCAGACTGATTCGCCGAGGTAGCTGCCAGCCCTCAGCACGGCTAGGATGCCACCCACGACAAAGCGTTTAAACGAGAAAAACGTCATGCGCGCTCTTTCTGGCATAAGTAAAATATGGATGGAGGCACATCTCGATTTATATCGTTTTCTCAGGGGTGGCATGCGAGGCCTACTGGTCACCCGAGGCCTACTGGTCACCTGAGGCCTCGACTAGGCGCGCTAATAGATCTTTAAATAATTGGCGCACCTCTGACCCCACGGACCCGTTGTCTCAACCACAATAGGGACAAATATTATAAATTTTGCACCGCCTGAGGTTTTCCGCGGTACCCTTTGGATGAGGTCGCGTGGACTTGGGACGGTGCCAGGGTGCCCACACAAGTAGGTACCTATAGCGTCCCAGACCAACGACCCAATTTTTACGGAACGTTGTACTTATGAGAACACAATATGAAGATGACTGTTGACAGGCCAAGGGCTACATAAAGCGGCATCAAGGCCAGCTGCAGGAGAGGCTGGCACAGTCCACGAGCACCCGAGACATCTACGCGCGATTCAACATATTTATGAATACCGTAAGTTTTGAGTGCAGAATAGATTTAAGATAAAAACCGAAGGGGCGTCCACATCTGACGAACGCACCGCGAATGCGCAGTAGCGACCCACAAGCATAAAATGCAACCGCATTCGCGAGCGCGTTCTTCAGATGTAGACGCACCCTAACATACCTAGGTAAAGTCACATTTATAATGCTTACGGATGTACTTGCGTAGTTTGACTATTATTGAAAACGCCCCAACCAATCACGATACTTACGGTTGCGCGCCAAAAATTATCTGCTTGTATTGGTTGATTGATTTCGCGCCTGACGAATGACCAACGAAATGATCCTATGAGGCTCCAGTTCTTTCCTTTTGATGTAGGGAACCCTAATAATTAAATCACAAACTGAAAACAAAAACATTTAAGTATCATAGCCAAAATTCTCTTCTCCCCAAGAAATGGCAGCAGCTAAAACGTGAGGCAGCGAACACTTCTAACCTGTTGATCCCCTGGGAGCTCCGCATCAAGGAGATCGAGTCCCACTTCGGCTCGGTCGTCGCCTCATACTTCACCTTCCTGCGGTGGCTGTTCTGGGTTAACCTGGTCATTGGCTTCATTTTACTTGTCTTCGTCATCGTTCCAGAGGTATTTTGTATCTGATATTGAGTAGAATTGCTTGCTAATTATCCTTAAACTTAAATAGATGCTCGACGCGAGATTCAGCCACCCGGGTAGTGTTAGAAAGTGACGTCACACACAGTGTTTGTGTCCTGCACTCTTGTTTGTGTTTATACATTTCGGCACAGCACATGATTTTCTGGTATTTATATATGACATTTTAACAAACTGGCGTAATATTCGAGTGACCCATACGGAAGCGCGCGACCACGTCATTGTTAGTGCTTGATTTTAACCGGAGTTTAGAATATTAGTCAGGAAGCTGGAAATAGGTATTGAGTAATGTAAAATCCGTCGATGGAGAAGCGAAACTTCTCGGTCATTGGTAAAATCAAAACTACTTGGGTCTTTTGGACTGAAACAAAAACTAGTGCAGGTACTGAATACACTAAGCTCTACTACGACAAAGTGTCAAGTGATTTTCCATACCCTTGAATGAACATTATCTATTAACCCTCTAATAACGCATATAGATAAGATTGAAACGTTGCAGATACGGTTTCTAAAGTTACTAGTAAGCAACAAAACAAAAAACATGTGTAAAGATAATTATAAAAAATTGTTTCATATTTGTAAAATTCTCCCAGCATCATTAAAGCATAAATACTTACTGGCTTCTAATAACCATGGCAATTCTCACTACAGGTCACTTTTGAAACATAACTATGAAACTGGTAAAAGCAATATCGACTGGTAAGTTCGACGTACCGCGGGCGAACAACTACTTCGGGTATAGGACCCTAAGTAGGTGTGTTCCAAAGCTGTTCAACGAGCTACCAGCAGATATTCGAAATGAGGCAAAGAAGCCAAGATTTTGTAAATTGTTGAAGGAACTGTTACTATCAAATGTTATCAGTGATTAGCTAGTACGTACTTTGTACACCAGTCATGTAACGTGTAAAAAATAGACTATTATAATTGCGCCTATGTAATGCGAGACTGTAATTTTCTGTTTCCTACAGCCAAACCATAAAACATGGTTTTGTAGGACCTTTTGTAAAAAATGTATTTCTAAACTTCTTATTAAATAAATTAAAAAAAAAAAAAAAAATTTTAATAAATGGGATCCCTATTTCTTTTCAGTACCTAACAGCCAATCCTCAACAAGACGGCGAAAGGAAAATCATAATGGAAGACGAGCGACTCAATGCCTCCAACCTCCTCACCCTGTGGGAATTCGAAGGATTCCTCAAATTCTCCCCGATCTTCTACGGTTACTATAGCAACGTGGAGAGGGCCCAGTATAGAATGCCACTCGCCTATTTCCTAACCGGCTTAGTCGTATACATTTATAGTTTCGTCGCAATACTGAGAAAGTAAGTTATTTTTGGGTTTGATGGCTGGAGCGATGTCCTTTTTGATGTAGACGAAACGCATCTTGTAGTTCTGAATGTTGTAGATAGTTTAACGACTACATAAAGATTTGATTTACCTAAATATCTAAGAGCCATAGAACACAAGTGATTTTTGAGCATAGGCGATGTCGCAACTGCACCGAAACGACGTCGCAACTCAATCGCCTCTAACCGATCGTTATCGCTGCGACATCGCCGCCATTCTGCCGCAACACTGATTGATCTCAGAAATATCGTTGCGATAATGCGGCGATGCTACGGCGATATCGGGACGACGTTACTGCATTATCGCGACGATATGGTTTCAACGTTCTCAACGCCTACGTTCAAAAATAGCTTGTGATATGATTCCTCGTTTTCCTCCTTTACCTTCTTTTCCTCTTTTATCCCACTATCTCTCGATCTTTTTCGCGGGTCTATGCTAGCTCTACAGTTACTTCTATTTCTCAGGATGGCAGAAAACTCCCGCATGTCCAAGTTATCAGAGAAAGAGGACGAATGTATATTTTCTTGGAAACTGTTTACTGGTTGGGACTTTATGATTGGCAATACGGAGACTGCTCATAACAGAATAGCATCTGTCATACTGGGCTTCAAGGAGGCGTTGCTGGAAGAGGCCGAGAAGAAGAAAGATTTGAGGAAGTAAGTTAGATCGAAGCATGTTGCAGATATGCGGGATATATTAATTGACGAAGCCTGTCGTGGATACGAATTTTGTATTTTTATTGAATATATTGCTTAAACAAATAGGTTACAGGTTTAAACAGGTTACTGAGTATCCCGCAGGATTGACTTTTTAATAAACCGACTACGGAACCCTTTTAGGAGCGAGTCCGACACGCTCAATGACCGGTTGGTTTGTTAATTTCTTCCAATTCTTTTCCATTCCTCTGTAGTTGGCGTATAATATCTCTGCGAGCTGTCGTCAACATATGTGTGGTAATTCTTCTGGCCGTCTCAGCGTATGCAGTGGTGACAGTTGTGTCCCGCTCTTCGAGTGACGAGTCCAAGCCCAGGAACTGGTGGAGAGAGAACGAGACAACAGTAGTCGTCACAGTCATTACTACTACTTTCCCGGTGTTCTTTGAACTGCTTGGGTTTTTGGAGCATTACCATCCGAGGAAACAATTAAGATTGCAGTTGGCAAGGTATGGAATTACATTGTATATGTCTGGTGTCTCTTTTAAATACGTAACTGTAACTTTCACTCCTCTTCAGAGAAAATTTCGTTCTTTAAACATGTATATATTCTGTCGCTTATATCAATTATTAGATACTTGCATACAGCAAAGTGATTAAATTAAAATAAATAAATTAAAATTGTAACGATTATGAAAACCCAAATCTAACTGAAATATAACTAACCTAAAGGGTTTTTTTGCAGGATCATGCTGCTAAATTTACTGAATTTATACTCCTTAATATTCGCTTTGTTCAGCAAAATAGAAGGCATGAGTAGAGATCTGGACTACTTGAAACCAACAGTTAGTATGAATGTGACCATGATTTCAGAAAACACTTTAAATCTTACCGAAGCACTAGCTCGGGACATACCATTATCATGTTTCGAAGTACCCGTATCATGCTCACCTTGTAATATGCCTCTAACGATTCCTGTCAATACACAATATTCTACGTTCCAACAAACAAGTATTTCAAGGAAACCTACTGCAAAACCTACCACAACAGTAAAAGCAATCGAGAAACCCACTACGAATCTTCCTACTTCAACGTCTAAAACGAAAAGTTCTAGAAACGTAGAAACTAAACCACCCGATCTGGGACCGACGCAAAAAATGACTGGCATCAAACCCAAGAATTTATTACCACAGAATTTAATCGAAAAAGAAAACGATATAACTGAATTAAATACTAAAAAAGATGAAACAACGACTACAGAAAAAAATCTGTTATTGACAGGAATGGAAAATGAACAAAACTTTACTACGACTAGTAGCACTAATAGTGTAGAGGATATAACGACTATAGAGTTCAGCAAGAATTTAATAGAAAAAGAAAGTAGTACCGAAATATATTCTTCTACAGAAAATAATAATAAAGAAATTGTAACTACAGAGAGCAGTATATCATTGGCTATGAAGGAACTTGACAGGTTAAGACAAATGTTTTTATTAAATTCGAACAGCTTTGAAGACACAGACAACAGTTCAGAGACAGATGACGGTGACTACAATTTTGAAGAATTCAGTACGGAAAAACCATCGTCTCCTAGTATCGAAACTACGTTAGAAAATCTCGATCCAAATTTTTTTTCTACGGTTTCATCAACAGAAGAATCTTTTGGGACATTTAGTATCAGTAGCGTAGCTGAAACTGAAATTATGTCTAGTACAAAAGACACCATTACAGAATTATATGGTTCGGATACTACAAGTGATTCTACTGAAGCTACGACATATCATGATAAAGTATTTTCATCTGATAGCACTTTAACAGATTTACCGTCTACAAGGCTGATTGTTAACACAGAAATTTCATATAATAAAGATTATTCAAAGCCTGAATCTACGTTGAAAAATGAAATTGATACGTTTGACACGACTATCGATATTGGTTCAACGATATCGACCTTTGCATATACAGATGACGTGCTATCAGATTTAACAACAATCTCTTCAATAAACGCTTTCACAATATGTCCAAACATTTCTTTCAATTGTTCAGTAACATGTGGTGGAGAAAATATTACTCAAGTGTTTATTATGTCAAACTGTTCAGCTGTTCAGCAAAAATGTTATATAACGCAATGTACGATTGCAGAGACGCATAAACAAAATTCCACGTTTGATTTGGTGTACGAAGATGAGCATAAGAGAAGAATGTATAATTTAACTACAAAAACAAAAAAGAAGTTACTAAAACTATGTTGGGAGACAATGTTTGGCCAAGAGTTGGTAAAGCTGACTATGATGGATTTGGTATGGCATTGTTTCCTAGATAGTATCATAAGTGATCATAATTAAGACTGTCTTCTGAAACCATATCTTGTTTTCAGGTTTTCGTTTTACTAGGCACGTTGTTCATGGACTTCTTTCGAGCTCTATTCGTGAGGCATATGAACCGATGCTGGTGCTGGGATTTAGAGAAAAAGTTTCCAGAATACGGTGACTTCAAAATAGCTGAGAACATTTTACATCTAATAAACAACCAAGGGATGGTCTGGATGGGCATGTTCTTTTCGCCTGGACTCGTTGTACTAAATGTTTCCAAGCTCATGATAATGATGTATCTCCGCTCTTGGGCGGTGATGACCTGCAATGTTCCACATGAAGTGGTTTTCAGAGTATCGAAGAGCAATAACTTTTATTTAGCTCTGTTGCTTACGATGCTGTTTCTATGTGTTTTACCTGTCGGGTATACTATAGTCTGGGTGAAGCCTTCCTGGCATTGTGGCCCCTTCTCTGAATACGAGAAAATATATTACATTCTAACGAGTAACATTTACAAAATACTGCCGAAAACTTTGAATTTTGCTTTAGAATATATAGCTTCCCCGGCTATAGTAATTCCGTTGCTTGTTCTTCTGATACTTATTATTTATTACTTGACATCTTTGACGAATTCTTTGAGGGAAGCAAATAATGATTTGAAGGTTAGTAAAAAAGTAATAAGAATACTGCTGCAAGTTGATGAATTCAATTAAGTTTTTTCTTCACTGTTGTCCCATTTGATTCCAGATTCAGCTGCGTCGTGAACGAACTGAAGAACGGAGGAAGATGTTTCAGCTAGCAGACACAAGACGAAGAGTCGGGTCATCAGCATTAGATAATACTCCATTCGCCAGATGGAAGAAAGCCTTACCAACTCTACCGCTCAGTAAGTCTATTGACTCTGATGACAGAAAAACGATTACTGGTGAAGAAACGACGGAACCTTTTAAGGCTGCCAAAAAGAGAGGTAAATATATCCAAAGCACTAAAGAAAAATGACTATTGCTGTGTAGTAGGCAACAGATAAAATCGAATTGAAACTTCAATATTTTTCCGATTTTTAGAAAGTTTTAGGCGTATTCAAAAGTTTTTGCACAATTAGACATACGAGTAAGTAGTAAGGTTTACAATTTCAGTCATTATCTACCTACAGAATATACAACATCCCTGTCTACAGGTACTACTTAACTTTCTTATCGTTCAATACAATTGCAATGTTATTACAGGTGGTATATTTGCTAAAATAGTTGGTATGGCTCTTGACAAGAAAACGGATGTCGAACCAGTATCTGAAACCAATCACGATGCTCAACATTCCCTCGATAATTTAGATGACTTGACCGACACAGATTTCCACGAAAACTTACCAAAAGAGGTGCTGAAAATTAAAGACATCACTATAACTAAACACAGTGACCATAAAAGTAAAAAAAATGATGTTTTTGATGAACCAAAACCTAAAGAAAGCTTCGGTTTAAAAGTTAAATTGGACAAACCAGATGATCGCACTGAAAAGAAAGCAGTCGTTGAGAAACAAAAGAAAGAACATGATAGAAAAACAATAATTAGTGAAGTTCATAAAGAAATAGAAAAGACAAGGAAGGTGACTGAGAAACTACCATCACAATCTAGCAGCCAGTCGAAGCAGTCCGACTCAATCGGTTCAGTCATTCCAGTTATCACTATAAGCACAACGGAAAGCGATGATGAAATATTACAACACAAAAAGGGAACAGATGGAGATAATAAAGGCAAAGAAAGCAAGATTGTTACGAAAAATGCTAAGAATAATAGCGAAATAAAATCCCTCAAACGGCAGAGCAGCGTTGACAGCACAAACGAACAAAACGAGTCTTCAAAAAATAAATCTGATAATGGACATAAATATCAATACTCTTTATAACTATTTGTTGTTGGAATAAATTAATTTTGTTTTTTTTTGACTTGTGTTTCATTATTTAGGTATGTATGAGCAGTTACATAACAAAATTATACCCTTCATCAGTTCATCACCTATGAATACCTACCAATAGCATTCTACCTGGCTAAACAAAAAATCTAAGATATGCTCTTAAACGTTTCATAAAACCGTTTGCTACGAGCAGGAAGCTGGCATAGATAGGTAGATGTTGTCTATAAACCATGGCTACGATTAAAAATAATTAAGCTACATGGTTTTTTAAATATATTTAAAACTAAAATAACCTGTAAAAGACCTTATTTTCTATCCTGGTATTCAAAAGATTTCAGATTTGACGAAAACGTAAATTAGGTACTAAGTAGATAATAGGCCAACAGTTAAATTCAAATGTGATCTAATTGACTACCTAAAGCTAACTGAGTTAATAAGGATATTAAAGTCCAAACTTTGCAAATATGCTAGGTACATGCATCACAGATCCATCCAAAATGTCAGTCACTAGAAACGTAGGCTCAAACCCAACAAATCAACCCCGTATAACTAAAACAATAGCCCATAGAACCTAACCGACCCTTCCTCGCGGGCTCAACAAAACAAAATGATACGATGCCATGCCATTCCGCGACGAGCCGCGGCGCGCGCAACATGGCGCGGACTGCGCTTCTCCTCCTGTTCTTAAACGTCGCGTGCGCAGAGATCCTGACACCCCCATACTTTAACTTGGCGCTCGGCAAGAAGATTACGGCGACTGCGACCTGCGGCGATGAAGGACAAGAGCTCTATTGTAAACTGGTCGGCGCGAACGCAGACCACGATGAACACGTGATACAAGGACAGGTATTTACTCTTTTTTTCGGTTAGAATTTGCATTGATGTGCCACTTTTGTAGTATAATTTATACTTGTTTTGTTGGTTATTATTTTGATGTTTAGAAGGTAAATATTTCATAATTAATTAATACAGTCCGTTATCCCACCAAGCCCTTATATACCAGACACAATACATTATACCTACAATATAATCGGACACACACGTTCCGCTGGCGTGTGGCTAGGTATAGTCACAGTAAAGTTTAGTCCTGGAGTGATTTGTTTATAAATTTTAAGTACCTATAGTTGAAAGAATACTTTAGAAATCGTCATCAATGCTATCATATCTACTTATTGCAAACGCTACACATCCTGCTACTAGAAATTTCTATTCAATAAGTTCTTTCAGCAAAAACAACTGGCGCAGAACAATTTGTTGTCTGACTCACAAAATTCAATAAAACTTTAGGAAACGCTAAAAAATATAAAAAGTGAAAACCGTATTTATAAATGTATTTCATAAAATCATGATTGTTTTCTTTATTAATAGGTAGCGAAAAACAAAACAGAATATGACGGAATTAACAAATTACCTAAAGCGTATCTTTTCAAATAAGCTGAAAACGAGAAGCCAAAATTACAAAACTGTAACTAAAGTTAACGTATTGTTCATCCGGAATACAAGTAGGACCGTCCGCCTCTTCCCTGATAAACGCGAGCTTGATAAGCTATCTCTGGCCAGGCGTCCTGTTACTACAGTAGGCACCGATAACACAATGCAGGACTTGCCGCTTCATCTATTACGTCATCCAGAGAATTTAGAACACTCCGTAGCTATAAACTTTTGATACGATGTCGTAATAATCCAATCACAAGTAAACATAGTTTCTATATCTTACAAAAGCTCAACTATGGAAAGTAAATTGTTATATTTACAAACATAGGTACACGACCCACGACCGTTATCCCTTTCGGGGTGGTATATATTAATTAGGTACTTACCTATTATTTTTAAAGCTTTTCTTATTAACAAATAATAAATCCATATTAAAGTATTTAAAACGAAGGAATTTTTCTTTAGAATTCGTTCTTAGATAAATGAATGAGGACTATTATTAAGTAAGTATAATAGATACTTACTAAATAAGAACTGTTTAATGTAAATACACACAAAGGTCCCAAAATAGACATCAATTGTTATACTCCAAAATTCTCAATAAAGTAAGATAGTAAAAAATGAGAACGATACCATATTGAGCCTCATTCATTCACATTTATTGCTATCCGGTGATAAAGGGGTTAAAAGGTCAAAAGATAATTTTGAAATACAACAATCTAATAGGCCTTTACTCTCTTATCTTCTTAATGAGTTCACATTTCTCAACCAAAATTATATGTATCGTATACCTAAACAAACTATCATCATCATCATCAACCAGAATCAATATCCCAACTAAAAACGGTGATCAAATAAACCCCTAATTAATTGAGAGATGTTTTAATATTAGGTACACGTTTTAATTAAATTGGTCCCATGGAGAAAGTTCTTCAGTTTGATGGTCTGATCATCCCCTTAAAAAAGTGTCAGCATATTAAGTTTGGACCCTGTATACAAAACCAAAATAAGCTGGCCGCGCGTAGTTCGAGTAAAGTGTAACGGCGCACGGCCAGCTTATGTTGGTTTTTTTCAAAGCTCAAAGAAAATAATTCACAAAACAAAATATTGAACAGTAATAGTCGAAAATAAGAAAAATCAAAACAATGGTACATGATCAATGATCATCATCATTGATCAGTAGAGTAGAGCTGACTACACAAACTCCTAAAACGAGTAAGTAACTGTACGAAAACCATTAAAACATAAAAATAACTGCCAAAAAAACCTGATTAGCTTTCCAGGGAAAAATTTATAGCAACCAATTTACCAATTATATCAGATCATCGACTTTTTGTTACTAATACTAAGTAATTAATTACCTACGACCTACACTGATTCGATTAGATATTATCATGTCTACATCATTATATCAAATAACACATGGCATCGCAACATGATCCCGCATTCTGCCAAGGCAGACAAATTAGTCCTGAGTGTGTAATTTGAAATCCGTCGGCCAAATTCGGCAATCTTCGTTCAGCGTCGTGTCCTTTTTGCGGACATGTGGTAACCAAATGCGTGCGCGCATCCCGGGCTCCTTCGCTCCTCTTTCCTCTTTTGTTTCACTCAAACCAACACAATAGGATTCCAAACTTGAATGATAACTTTTTGTAGCATTTTAGTTTTCAGAGAATGGACTTGAATGGATTTTTTTTATTGTTTGTAGATAAGGGTGGTAACATTGATCCATGTGGTGTTATTGTCTTCCGGATAAGGCCATGCCTTAAATTCAAAGCAGGGTTTTTGTTTACTATTCTAATAACTATGCTAGAAAGCGGGGTGTGGTGTGAATGCTCTCTATTGCAGATAATCATTTGATTGTGTGACATCACATCATTCTTATAATAACAAGTTAGACTTAATTAGACACGAGACCAGTTCACTAGGCAATTCAGTTGAAAAGCCAGTGACTGCCTGTTTACGCATCTCGGATGATCGGATGTGTCAGTTACTGCAGGGCTTTTTCAGATTATAATCAATTTTAAAGTACCTACCCAATATTTTGTTTTTGTGATAATCATATCTATTGGCTGAAATTAATTAACCTATTAAGGAGTAGAATCGCCAAGAACCGTGAAAAAAAACCGAGTCGTTTTCGTACCGATTGAAAGGTTTCCCTGACCGAACGACCTTGACTCTTTCAGAGCCGCCTAAACTACGTAATTTTAGTAGATATACCTATTTTTGACTGGCTTGTTTTTCATTATGTCACTGTGGTGCCTTCTAATCCAAGGAAATCATATTCTAAAATCATAAGAATTCACCCCAAATTTAACAATTATCTAATTAACTAATTAAATATGGGTCTTAAAAAAAATTTGCTTTATAGCAATTTTAGATCTTAACATTGTCTACACAAAGGTGTGTGTCTCAAGTAAAAGTGACTTCAACTTAAAAAGTAGATGCAAATAATACAGATTTTTTCCAATAATTAGGCTTTCCTTTGAACACAGGTTTCATATGTATTTTAAAGAAAAATAAGAAATATGATCTATAGCAAATAAAGCCGAGATGTTGAACATCATTGCTACACTTTTCAATAATTTGTATGTCTTTCAATTAACGAGAAGATAGGTTCTAAAAACCAGCAAATAAGGCCCGGCCCTGCGTTTACCTATGGGGAGCCTCTTAAACAAACTAACTAAACTAAACCCTAAGAGGAAGGATCTCTTTGTTCTAACTAAAGCATAGAGGGAGCCATACTATTACAAGGCTGTGTGCTAGTTAGTGTGTGTAAAGTTGTTTAAAGTGCACTTTACACAACTTTTTTGTATTATTACCTTGGTAATACAAAAGTGAACACTTTACACAAACTATCTAGTCAAAAAAGTGGATAGCAGCATAAACAAATAATGATAATAATGATAATGATAATTTATTTGCAAAAATATGGTACATAAGATTTTATAAAATACAATTTTCCAGCATATTCTACCATGAAGGCATGCAAATGTTAATTACAAGTATGATCATAACAAATCGAATAACAACAATATTTGGTAATTAGTCAAATTTAAGATGTCAGATAGATATTAGATTATTCAGATAAAATTTCATAGATTTCAAATAATCAAACATAGAGTCAATAAACACATACAAATAAGTCACTTAAGAAACTGTTGTATTGAATAGTAACACTTATCCAAAAGATATTTGTATGTTTGCTTCTTAAACTTATAAGTGTTAAGTTTTTTAAAATCATTAGGTAATGAATTATACACTAATAGTTCCATCCAATTCCAATATCCATAGTTCCATCTCCTTTTACTATTGAAGGTAAGACCTAAGACAAAAGACACTAACTACACAAGTACAATTGATGCGGAATCTATGCTTTAGAATAAAGAGGTCCTTGATCATAGACTAAACCTAAAGTCCAACCGGCCTAACTTAGACGAAGTACATAATATGGAGTGCACCACATAGATAGGCCATTCGGAAGTTGTCTAAATACACCTGCTAACACCCGCTTTTTTATCATTATAACAGAACATTTTATTCTCAGAGACTAGCTATGTACGCGTTTCTTAACAAAACAGTATTACATACATGCATATACTCACGTTACTATCCCACAGGGGTAGGCAGAGACTACGGCTCGCCACACACTACGATTCTGACATACTTCTCTCGCCTCATCCACTTTCATACATCTCTTCATGCACTTCCGTCGGTTGAGGGTGCTACTCAACTGTCCTTTTCGAAGAAGACCATTTGTTTGGTCGTGATAAGTTCTCCTCGGACACCCTCTATCGTAGTATTAACATGGGGGAAATTGACTGGAGCAATACTATATTGCCCACAGCCAGCTTTAAGTAATTTTTATCTACGATCAGGACTTGGATTGTTCTCCTTTCATTATATTATAAATGTTCCAGGTCTGCGACATATGTGATATGAATAATGAAGCTAAGATGCACCCGCCTGACTACGCGGTGGACGGGATGGGAACCTGGTGGCAGAGTCCTCCGCTTTCCCGAGGAATGAAGTATAATGAGGTCAACCTTACAATCGATCTGGGACAGGTGAGTGAAATTCTAAAAATATTACAATCTTAAATATTTCTTTGGATGGACAGGTGTGCTAATAGAGCCATGCCAGAACTACGCTTCTCCTAATTATACTTATATACAATTTATAGAAGGTTATTCCTTCATCTCTTAAGTTGAATTTAGAAAACTACTTAGTAACCTACGCTACGTCTTGAATGGAAACTCCCTCTATAATATTTCTCTTCTACGTTCATTTTAGTAAAAGTGTGATGACGAGTAATCCAGAATATTTCAACCATATTCTGCCATGTTCGCGACTGACCATCAATCATTGAACGTGCCCATACTACATATATAAGATATTTTACTAAAGGTGTAAAGGTATTGGAACTGGAACATCTTTCCCATAGTCACAGTCCGCCATTTTTTTTTTCGAATCTACGGCGCGGCGTGCGGTAAACCTATACCTAATTAAGTATGTAAATGAATAAAGAACAAAAAAAAGTCGTACAACAGTATCCTAAACTGCCACGTTAGGTTGTATTATACCTAGGTATAGTTAGTTACTACATCATTTTTCGTCTGAATGTTACGTTAGTTTACAACATTGTTTATATTAGTGTCTTGAAGCCTTATTAACATTGCAATAAAGTCCAAAACTTCAAAGTAATGGCGTCTCTAACATGCGGGACACACGTCCCGTCGAAAGTCCCGAAATAGTACCAACTGCCGCAGAAAGTGCATCGACCCCGGTATTACCTCACCCAAAGCGTTTGTAGGGATGTTAAATTAATTATAGATCCAACTTTACGATGGCAAAGATTACCTACAGAGATTTCAGACAATTCGTTTTGCTTGCATAGCGAATAATAGGTCTTCAACATTATTGTGACGATGGGAAAAGTGGGTGGGCAGGTATCCGATTGTGGTTTATTTCTAAGTTAGTTTGGTTCAGTGACATTTGATTAAACCACGAGGATACAAAGAGAGGGGTGTTTGTTAGAAGTTTAAAGCATATAAATGTTAAGTAGGTACCTACTATCATTAGTTTAAAACCGGTGTCTGTTTGTCTGTCGGTGTCCATCTAGCGCCACAACTGTTGGACTAATTCATGTTTATGATTTCTTTTTAGGAAATATTTGTATACAGTCAATTATTTAATCAGCTGTTTCCAATGATATCCTCTTTTTACCTGTAATATCATTGGCTGTTTCATACAAAACTACAAAAAGTTATATACTAGCGTAGGAAATACCTACTTTTAGTTTATAGTAAAGAAATTCTCCCAATGACGTAATACCGACTTAAATTAACTTTTGACGATCTTTTGTGTAAATGTCGATAAAGCGTTTTTTAAACGTTAAAACTATTTGTAGATGTGTAATAGTTTATGTGAACATCAAACAGATTGGACAGGCCTTATTTCTGCGTTACCTAAACCTACAGGGTGTAAAATTAAATGTGGGGGTAATTTTTCTGGGTCACCATAACTTTATAACTGTAATCACTGTTCCATACAAATATTCCGATTACGGGGGACGGATGAATCCTACCTACCCCTCCCTGGATACGTTCTTGCTTGAGACAGTCAAACTAAGTATACAACTTTCATTATAGAGCCAATATCGATAAAAATATCAGCTGTTCCATACATATAAGTTCACAATGTAACCCTGTTCACGTGTAACCCATTCAATTCTACCCCTTTCTTTTACCATTTAAAAAAAGAAAGGAAAAATGTATGCCATGTTGAAATAAATTGCTTGGCGAATTGTGTAGGTGGTGGTGGTGGTGGTGGTGGTGTGGTGGTGGTTGTGGTGTTGTGTGTTGTTGTGTATCGATTACGTTGTTTATAATAAATGACTAATGCTATGCGAAAGTGCAACTAAATGCATGTAATACAATCCTTCATATCCCATTTTCAAATACCAATACACCAAACAAGCTGTATCGACACCAAAGCCACATGATCGAGAATTATATGTAAATCTACGCGCGGTAAACTGGCTGGTGCATTGAAAATGTATGTATGATTGCAAAATAAAATGCGAATGTATCTCTACTGTTAAAAAAAAGTAAGTGATTTACTTACTTAAGTATTAATAACTTATTACCAAACTAGCTTTAACCCGCGACATCGTCCGCAAAAACTTCAACACCCTGTTGATTTTCTAAAAATCCATTCTTAGTAAGTACATCCCCACGGGGAATATAGTCGTTGGCATATGCTATGCTAAGTGTACCCCTACATCCTCTGTACATACATAGGAAGGTAGGTATTCCCTGAGATCAAAGTAAAATATATCCATTTATTCCATGTTTCTACTTCAGTGGTTTAGGCTGTGCGTTGTGTCATTCAGTATTAAATCAATCAGTCACCAAACTGTTTTATAAGTCTAAAAGATGATTGTTAGGCCCAACGTTTTTTAAACAATATTTGTTGATTATGATACAATAGTGCTAACAGATAAGGTACAGGTACCTCTATTTAGCCATGTAGTGATTCCAAGTAAACAATCAAGTATCCTGTTTCTAAAGAAATGTTCCTACATCCTCAGCTTTTATGACTTTCTAACTTAACAATAAACCCTTTAATTGTTCGATCACTCGTCGATCGCATGTCAGGCGCAGACGGATGGAGTAGGCGGTGATAACTACCGCTATGATAGTAAAATATTTATGTAACCTTAGGTACTGACGGTATTGTACCAGAAGTAAAGATGACGAAAGGGTAAGGTCACGAGTGCGATAAAATATTTAGGCATATCTATTAATGAATAGAGCAGTCTTTTAAATTAGCTGTTGTCTAGCATATGATGACACCACCGAGAAAATTACGCATTTTTCGTTTTTTTCGTTCAAAGTGCGATTTTTGAAAGTAAAATCAGCAGTAGAAAGATGCGCTGTGCTCAGCGAATGACTTTCAAAAATCGCACTCCTGTTGTCCGTGGCTGGCTTGCTAGCTCTAAAAAACTACAGCATTTATAGTTTTTTTTTTAAAATATTGTGATTGCTGTGTATACTCCTAGTATAGCGTATTTCTAAAGCAATGAAAGTGATAGACATAGCACCAGAAAGAAAAGTTAAAGGAAAATTAGTAGGTACATTATTATTTCTACAGAAATAGCTTATATTGTACAGTAAAGCGAGGCGAAGCCTCGGTCAACAAACATGTGATCTGAGGGTTTCTTAATTACTGTTCGAGGTTAGTTTACTATTTTTCTCTTCGACAGTGGTGGAAAGCGGCAACTTGGTTAATGTAGCGGGACGACAATTGACGCTTTCCGTCCGGAGGGGAGAAAAAATATTATCAGGCTAAATCCAAATTACCATAAATACTTAAGTCGGATAAGTCTATAGCCGAACTCGAGGAAAGAACCGAACGCACCTTGGGGTTGGGGTATCTTTCTTAGAGTGGTATATCATCTTGAAGATTGGATCATTAGGGTTATTCTAACCCTGGACTCTTAAGAGAGGACACATAATTTGAAATTTGAGGTGCAGTTTTCAAGACGTAGTTTCCAAAGAAAGGTGCTCAAGAGTACTAATTTCCAAAACCCGTCAAGGGCTAAGAATTGTGTGTGTGACATTACCTTATGAATCATAAGTTTACAACTAACAAAAATAAGTAAACACCTAATTGCGTGTCAGGTTTCTATGTTAAAACTACCATAATATGTTTTTGATTCCCTTTCTCTTATTGAATCCAGGAATTCCACGTCGCCTACGTGTTCGTCAGGATGGGAAATTCACCACGTCCTGGACTGTGGGCTCTCGAAAAATCCACTGACTACGGGAAGACCTTCAAACCTTGGCAATACTTCTCAGATTCTCCACAGTAAGTCACTTTTTGGACGTCAACCCCAATAAGTTAACCGCAATCACAGATTAATAATAAGTTACGCAATGAAGAGACGTCGAAGCGTCACTGCATTCGTTAGCAGGGGTCGAGAGCGCTGTATGCCCAACCACATGAGGTAGATTTATTATGTACTTACTAGAGTTTATCCGCGACTTCGACAGCACAAATTATATACCCGATTTTAAGTCAAATCGTAAGCTACAAACAAAAAAGTTTCATCAAAATCGGTTCAGTAGTTTTGGCGTGAAGTTCAAACAAACAAAGAGACAAACAGGCCGATATAAATTCTAAAAATGGTTGATTTGGAGTCAGGGAAAACTAAAAAACCTATCGTAATTATTTCTTGTAAAATATCTTCAATGAACAGACACCCTTCCGTTACTGTTTTATAATAGTTAAGACATAGACATTTTGCAGTACCCTTTCAGGGTGCATTGACCTGTACTGTTATACTTTTGTAAGATCCATGTAAGTAAGGCAATAAAGATTATGATTATGCAAGATTATGCTTTAAAACCAAAAAGTTTTATTTCAAATAACTATACAGGGTGTAAGTTAAACCACAGACTCTACCCATCAAACTGAACAACTGATCAGAGCAAAATCTGCTGTCCCATACGATTGCGCCGAGTAGGTAGGTATTGCAATTTAGTATAGGACAGCTGACTTTTGATCTGATCGTTTTGCTCCCATAGTAAAAGTTGTTCAGTTTGATGGGTAGAGTATGTGGTTCAAAGGTTAATGATACTATTCTTAACACCCTGTATTATCTAGCAGCTTATAGAACGGACTCATCTCGACACTTGAAGAAACATTTTTTTTTTAATTCTTTGCAGTATGTAATTAATCTTCTGGAATCTAATGACAATGTATCTTTACAGGGACTGTGGAAGGTACTTTGGTAAAGAAAGTCTACAGCCCATCACAAGAGACGACTCGGTAATTTGTAGCACGGAATACTCACAGATTGTGCCTTTGGAAGGCGGTGAGGTAAGTCAAAATAGTAATTCATCATCATCAACCTATAAACGTCCCACTGCAGGGCATAGGCCTACCCTCAAGGTGGGTAGACACTGAAGAAGAAATTCTGATGCGTATGTGAAGTCTACCAAACCGCATTTGGTACGAGTGATGGACTGTCGTATACACGCACATGGGGCGGGTCCCTGAGAGTAGGCCTGTGTCCTGCAGTGCGACGTATAATAGGCTGATTATGATAACGATGATGATAAATAAGACCAACTATCTATAGGTAGAAAAATCGAAACCTAGCTAAAATCGTGGAGTTCTTTCATACGTGATGCCTACATACTTTACTGGTGACTAAATTAATTGTACTTACCTCCGTCAGATCCCGATCTCCTTGCTGAACTACCGTCCTTCAGCTAACAAGTACTTCAACTCGTCGGTGCTGCAAGAGTGGACCAGGGCGACCAACGTCAGACTCCGCCTCTTGAGGACCAAGAATCTGCTCGCTCATCTCATGTCCGTCCAAAGGCAGGACCCCACTGTCACTAGACGGGTACGTGCCAAAACTGCAAGAATCTGTAACAAAAGACAATGCCGGTTTTTGTGTGGAAGGTTTCTCGGTTATTTTTTTGGCGCTGCCATAATTAGAAAAATAAAAATACTACAATTATAGGTCTATAATTATGGAAAGGAAATACTAAGGATTAAGAAAAAAAACGAGTTTAGACCACACGACTGAAGTAAAACATCAGTTCGCCTTGACCGATCACACTTTTCGTAACGCTCTCGTCACGCATTCACCAGCTTACTCCCCAAGCCAAGCGTGCGTAAAAAAGTTTGACTTCAAAAAGGTTAAACAATCTGAAAATTTAAATGTTCTACACCAACATTTTTCATCTATCGAACATATAAAAATATATTCAATAAACTGATATACACTTCTTTTCCCTAACCAGTACTTCTACAGTATAAAAGACATCAGTATCGGAGGTAGATGCATGTGTAACGGCCACGCTGAGAACTGCGGACCGGCAGCTCCTGAGAGCAACACCACTATCCTGGTCTGCCGCTGTCAGCACAACACCTGTGGCCATCAGTGCGCCGAGTGCTGCCCCGGCTTCGAGCAGAAGAAGTGGAGGATCTCACAGCACTGGGATCGCTTCTCTTGTGAACGTAAGTTGAATTGTCAAACGGTAGACCTTTAGTGGGATATGCCTTCTCTTACCCATCATGTAGTAAAATTTACCTGACCAAAAACAACAAAATTGTAGTAGCAAACAATGCCGTGGCTGTACACTAGCTTGATGATGATGAAAGAAATGGCTTCAAAAAGTTATTTAGGTACTCTTTTGCTTTTTCTTTAAGCTAAAACTAGTTTTCTTCTTCAAAGTGTAAGAGGGACGAAAAGAATCAAATCTTGCATGGGCCTTATTAGGTAAAACCAGAAAGCAAGATCTAGACCAATAGGACAGAATAAGCAATAGTTCCTCTACTTTTAGTACCAATATCTATCTTCTATCTATACCTACTTATAAAACAGTTCCGTGACTGACCGACTGACAACGCACAGCCTAAACCGCTGAAGATTCAAAAATGAAATTTGGAATACCTATTATATTCTACAGAGGATTTAGGAATACACTAAGAAATGATTTTCAAAAATCAATCCCCATAAAGTTGTAACGGGGTTTGAAGATTTCCAAGATCCACTCGGACTTAGAGCCGAACCACACGGCGCGGTGCGGCACCGCGGCGGCGCCGCTTGGTGTCCTGCATATAATATAAAAATCTATGGTATGACACACGGTGAGGCGCGGAGACGAGGTGGGGAGGGGTGTAAGCAGTGCGGCGCCGGAGCGGTGTTGAGGGTGGGGGTTGTTGGGGTTTTATTAAACTTTTATTACTGTTCCACAGCTTGTAACTGCCACAACCACTCCACGGAGTGCAAATTCGACCCCGAAGTGGACGAGAAGCGTCTATCCCTGGACATATACGGCAAGTACGAGGGCGGCGGTGTCTGCCAGAACTGCCAACATAACACCATGGGCATCAACTGCAACAAGTGTCAGCCTACTTATTATAGACCTTATGGCAAGACTTGGGGCGAGATCGATGTATGTCAACGTAAGTTAATTCATCTCAATGTTTCTCATGTTTAGTATTGTAGGGAAATGAGTAGAAAGTCAGATTACAAATTACTTACAAATCAACATACCTTGTAAAACCTTTGAAAGAACCCAGAAGAGATTTCTTTTTAGATTGAAATTATTTTTATAACATTAGGATTCCTTACCTTCTAACGTTATCTCTGACTTAGCTGACCGGCTATGTGGATCTGTTTTCTACAACAGAAATAAACTTGAGATCACGATCAAATGGGATCCACCTAGTATCCAAGTATTATTTAAAATTTTCAGAAACCTAGGTCTCTAATAGCAGATGGAATATAAGCATCAATAGACTGACGATATATAACCATTCAGTCCAGCAATGACTTACTAAAATAAATATTTCAGCCTGCAACTGTGACCTGCACAAATCGACCGGAAACTGTGAGGAAGAGACAGGCCGTTGTGAATGCCGCAAGGAGTATAATCCACCGAACTGTGACTCCTGCTCATACGGCTACTTCGACTACCCCGACTGCAAGCCTTGCACTTGCAATTTAAATGGCACTGAAGGGCAACATTGTACGCCTATTGGGGGTTTGGTGAGTAGGTTAACGATTATATAAATTCATAAATCACTATTTTAATTTGTCGCTATCTTTGTGGAGGATGGCAGACGAGACGAATTAACGTAGTTTGGAGCAACGTACTTCACTAAAATGACAGAGTTATTTGATTATTTATAGTTATTGCTTCCGTAATGCCGAAGACCGGAAGGAAGGATGAATGTGTAAAAAAAGTTAATCAGTGACGGGCTAAGAGAGATGAATGGAAGAAAATTACGATGACGAGATGATTGCGCCGACCCCAAATAATGGGATATGGGCAAGAGAATGATTATCGCTTCTGTAATGATACGGCCAACTTATTCAATGGTCAAATCTAAACTAAACTTTCAGGAGGAATCATGTCGAATTTAATTTACAGTGTCCCTGCAAATACAACTATGCTGGAAATTCTTGTGAGATATGCGGAGATGGCTATTATTCGCCTGAATGTAAAAGTAAGTATTATTTCATATTCATAAATTAAGGTACTACGATAAAGGCATACGGTATGCTACTCATTTACAAGACCACAGATTACCGTTACTTCGTAACAGATATATCTCAACCACAGAAAGCGATGCTACCAAAAGGTACGCGCAATAATGTGTATACCTCACGGCCCAGTGACAGAGGCTTGACCAGACCTTTATTAATTTTTTTCAAGAAGGTTAAAGCGTCAATTGGATGTTATAATAAATAATGATGCGGATGTACTAAGAAGTTTTCTTGTTTCAGACTGCGAATGTAATTCCGTTGGGTCAGTTTCACAAGTATGCGACAAGGACACCGGTAACTGTACATGTAAGAGTAAATACAGTGGAAGGACTTGCAACCAATGTGAAGCTGGATATTATAACTACCCTACGTGCAAACGTAAGTATCTATGAGTTGACTATACCAATCTCAAAACATCAAAAAATGTATGATAAATATTTTATCCGTTCGTCCACCTAAAATTGTTTTCGTGACTTTGGTGTCCATCCCACAAATACGATATTGTTGATGGAACCGTTGTTTTTAAATCTAATAGCAATAATTGTTTAATGGTATGGAAAATCAAAGCCAGCTTCCGATTCTGGAGCAATGCAAGATAGAATTAATGTTTTGAAATTTTGAATTTTCTATAGAAATAGTGGGAAATCCAAAAAAATCATTAGGTTTCTAGTGCTTTTTTTGGGACGATACAAAAACTTGTAACTAAATAACGTTTGCTATTCCTAGATTGTAATTGCGACACCAGTGGAACTCAGGAAAGCATATGCGATGACATCAATGGACAATGTATTTGCAAGACTGGTTTTGGAGGAGCCCGCTGTGATCAGTGCATTTCTGGGTAAGATCATAATAAGTTGTGACGTTCGTTACTGCTTTTTATAACAATGTCATTTCAATTCAGAGTAAGTGTGTAGTGTTAATGTAAAATCTGTTAACAAATTATGATCTATCACGTATACGCTTTGTTGTATTTCTGAAGCTCTTCTTTACCCCGTATATGTACATAATGACGTATCGTGATCGTATTCTTCTCTGGCAGATATTACATGGAGGTCCGTGGCCGGGAGCGTATGTGCGTGCCCTGCAACTGTTCACCGACAGGCTCGACGTCCACCAGCTGTTCAGCTGACGGCAAGTGCAACTGCCTGGTCAACTTCGGTGGAAAACAATGCGACCAATGCTCACCTGGATACTACAGATTCCCCGAGTGCTTAGGTAACTGATACACGATGAAAGTTTGCAATGGTTCTTTTTGCTATGGTTTATTCCTTGTTTCATTTTTTCAACGTCAGTTAAAGAATGTCGGACTCGATAGTTTAGTGATAGAACACCACCCAGAGTAATTTGTACTATAATATTGACTTACACGAACATCACTATTTTATATTTTAGCTTGTAACTGCGATGTATCTGGGTCTCTCGGATCGACCTGTGACGACAACGGCCAGTGCCACTGCAAGCCTAACTTTGACGGTGTCAAGTGTGATCGCTGCAAAGAACAGTTTTACAACTACCCTGCCTGTGAAGAATGTAACTGCGACCCTAGAGGAGTCATCGCTTCTTTTGCTGGTGAGTTCTGGAATTTCGATTTTTATATTTTAGCAGTGACTAAATAAAATTACAACGTTGTATGTTACAATAACATAACATAACATAGTATACAAGCCAAGAATGTTACCCTGTGGCACTTCGGCTGAAAAAACTGATATACAATTTCTTATCAGGTTGCGGATCGGTACCGGCTGGAGAACTTTGTCAATGTAAAGAACGGGTAGAAGGACGTATCTGCAATGACTGCAAGTCTCTTTTCTGGAACTTACAGGAATATAATCCAAACGGATGCGAAGGTCAGTTCTTAATAATTATTAAATAGACTTTATCTGAAAATACTTAAGTACATTTTACAATAATTACTCCGTATCTAATCATGAACTTTTCCTCAGAATGTAATTGCTACGTGGCTGGAACGTTGGGTGGTCTCGGAGCTTGTAACACGAAGACTGGTCAATGTACCTGTAAGATGCATGTCGGCGAGAGACAGTGTGAACAGTGTTTAGACGGATTCTACAAACTTGAGTCCGATAACGTGTTTGGTTGTACTGGTAAGTTAATAATAGATTACACACCGAGGGCAGGAAAGTAAGAAAGGTCTCAGATCTCATGTAATTGTTGACCTAGGCGAAGCCGAGGTAAACAAACATGTGATCTGAGGCTTTCTTATTTACTGCCCGAGGTTAGAATACTATTTTTCTCCTCGACGGAGGTGGAAAGCGACAACTTTGTTTAGCGCAGCGAGACGAAAATTGACACTTTCCGTCCGGAGGGAAGAAAAAACAATTATAAACATTATAAAAGGATTTTCCAAGAAAGTGCTTCCAACTTATGTCCCCGACGACTAACAAAAGATTTATAGACGTAACCTTAGATTAAAAAAGATACTATATTTAAAACAGTATCCGTTTGCATTCAGAATGTGACTGCGACATCGGTGGTTCGATCGACAACAATTGTGACAAGAACACCGGTCAGTGCCGCTGCCACTCCAGGGTCGAAGGCAGGCGCTGCGACCGACCCATCCGCGCCCATTACTTCCCCACTCTCCACCAGTTCAAATACGAAGTAGAGGAAGGACTTACTCAGTCCGGCCCTGTCCGCTACAGAAATTCCGAGGACTCTTTCCCTGGTTACTCTTGGAAAGGTTACGTCGTATTTTCCGTTTTACAGGTAATCTTTTTGTTTATTTATTGTCTGCTGCATTACATTCTTCACAAATCCTGTTATCTAATAAATACAATTTTGTTCTCTCTCAGAACGAGGTTATCCACATCGTGCATATATCGAAGTCGTCGCTATATCGAATGGTACTGAAGTACGCTAATAAGCTGAACGATCCAGTTATAGCTTCCATCGTCGTCACACCTGAGAGCGTCGGCGATAGCGTACAACAGTATGTATTTTCTTCTTTTTTTCTTTGTTGTTAGACTCTTTGTCAAATATTGAAAGTTAAATTGGGAATTTCACATTAATTTTTAATACACATTTGTACAGGTCTGAAGTGTATCTAAGGCCAACAGTGCTACCGCAGCTCATCACAGTTGCTGGGCAAAAAGGCAATGCAGCAGCACCATTCGTCATGAACCCTGGTAACTGGACCGTCACCATCAAGACCAACAAGGAAGTCATGATAGTCAGTATTCACTAAAAATGCGTCAAATCACATTGTCAAGAAAATCAACTGTTTAAATTTTAAATTGTCATTTATCGTTGAAATTGCAGTTATAATCTTTCCTTCCAGGATTACTTTGTTCTGATACCTGAAGCTTATTATGAGGCTACAGTATTAACCAAGCTAGTGGACAAGCCGTGTGTCATCGGTGACCAGAAACTATGCAGACACTTTGCTTATCCCAAGCTTGATGGCCGAGCTGCTGCTGACGCGTCCAATTTGGTAACCTCTGTTAGCAGTTACATTGATGACACTGAGGTTAGTTTTTGTACAAAAGAAGATTTTGTTTTAATATTCCAAAGCATTTTGTAATTACATTTTACCACCCGCAGCAACTGAAAGAACTAAACGCAAGCCCGACAGACGTTCCACTCCTTAGCAACGATCAGAATGAGCTGGAATACAACATAAAGATAGACCCTAGCGGTCCTTACGTTCTTCTGATAGAATATGTAACACCAGTTAACAGAACTGATTTAGACGCAAGCGAAGAATTTGGTGCTTCTAACACGACCAACGTATTTGTTCCGAAAGGCGTGGTAGCAGCGAGGTTCAAATCTGGAGACGGTTCTGAATCAAACGCTATCGTGACTCTAAATGAATGTCCTTACACTTCACCGTGCAGGCAAGCTATAGTTGATAATGATGCGAAAATCTACGTTTTTAACGTCCAGGATCCGAACAATGTCATCTATTTGGAGGTAAGTAATCAGATTCTTTAAAACGATTATGTTGAATAATACTGAAAAACAGATTTACATTTTTTTTTGGCTGTTTATAAAACAGGGCGAGCGAGACACGTTAGCTGGTATAAAATCAATTGTAGCAATACCAGAGGCAGAATGGCATCTGGATTATATCACCCCACGCCCTTACTGCTTGAGGCGAAACGGCAGGTGCGACCCAGCTGTGTTTGCAGCAGCCGTGGACTCCAAAAAGGTATCCCTAGAATTAAATCATAAATTAAGTAATTTTAAAATATATTTTTGATTTGATAATTAATGATAACTTTTTCAATAGGTGGAAATTGAGTCCGGTACCGGTGGTGACCGGGAAACAAGACCTCCCATCTTAGACAACTCTACTATGGTAGTATATCTAGCACCGCAATCGGAGCCAATTAAGATTGAATCCAAAGTGCCGAATCCCGGAGATTACATGTTCGTTGTACATTATTATCAACCTGATCACCCAGGTGAGGATCGAAATACATAGAAATAAAATTAATTTTGATAAACACTAAAAATAACGAATTCTTCTTTATCCGTTAACAGAAAGCACCTTAGATGCAACCATTGTGGTGGATGGACAACGATATGAATCCTCCATGCCGGTGGAACATTGCCCCTCGAACTCCGGCTGCAGAATGCTATTGAGACTAGCGGATGGAAACCCACGGTTTTCTGTGAACGAAAACTTCACAATTATATTTAAGGTAACAAATTTTCTCAAAGTATTCCAAATCTTTTCATCTCGAGGAAAGTTCAGATGGAATCCATTTATGTAATGTATTTTGTCTAAATACTTCGTTTATCTTTATAGGGGGACAATACGAAAGGCGTTTGGCTTGATTACGTTCTAGTGATAGAAACATCAGACTATGTAGAAACCGCCTTGAAAGAAGCTAACATGCTTGACTACACAAGAGAATTCATTGAGAAATGTGCTATGAACCATTACTACATCTCCCCTTCAGAGGAAGGTAAGTAGTTTTGTTCATGAAAGTCTTTGTGCCTGTTAGCCTTAAAGAAAATATTGTTAAAAACATTATTTTATGCAATCCAGGTTTCTGTCGCGATGCAGTATTCTCCGTAACAGCGGAGTATAACAGTGGAACTCTCAGTTGCTTCTGTGACGTCGAAGGTTCAACAGATTTAGAATGTGACGGTTTCGGAGGTCAATGCCGTTGCCGACCCAACGTTATCGGCAGAACGTGCAGCGCTTGCAGGACTGGCTACTACGGGTTCCCTAATTGTAGACCTTGCCATTGCCCATCTACTGCCATTTGTGATGATAACGGTAATCAATCTTCTTTATTTCTAGTAGAAATTGTAGAATAGAATTACATAAACCCCGTCCCATTAGGCATAATGAAACATACGGGAAATATGACACACGTGAAATACTTATCAGATTTGTAAAACGACACTTTGAGCGAAATATGATTAGATTCTAGTCATAGAAATTTTAGTGCTTTTTGATTTACAGGAATTTGCATCTGCCCCAAAAATGTGGAGGGCGAGAACTGTGAACGTTGTAAACCTTACACATTCAATTTCGACGAGCTGCGAGGATGTGACGACTGCAACTGCAATCCTTTAGGTGTTATCGATAACCAGTTGCAATGCGAAGCTGACAGTGGAAACTGCGCGTAAGTTTATTTTTGAGGGAAGTGAGGAGATAAAAGTTGTCCACCGTCGAATCTCGAAGCACGTACGGTATTTTATCTTCTCTTTATTCAAATGATGTTTATCCTTGTATTGCTCAACTGTGATGACACTATCATTTGCAGTTGCAAAGACAACATAATTGGACGTGTCTGCGATCACTGTCTACCCGGGCACTACGCTTTCCCGGATTGTCTCCAATGTTCTTGCGATCTTTACGGTACCACAGAGGATGTCTGCGATCAAAACACAGCGCAATGTTATTGTAAGAAGCAAGTTAGAGGGCAGGTGTGTAAAATAAATTAACATAAGCTTAAAAGAAACCAGTAAATTCTACACGGTATGAAAACTAATTGTTTGTCTTGTCTTCAGGCCTGCAACACTTGTAAAGAAGAATATTTCAATCTTCAAGCTGATAATCCCGATGGGTGTAGCAAGTGCTACTGTTTTGGAAAGACGACAAGATGTAGCAGTTCTAATCTTTACTGGGCTGAGGTTGGTAATTGGAATCTAAACTTAGTTTTGGTGTAGCAAAACGTTTGCCATAACTATCATAATCTCTTCAGGGGTAGTCAGAAAGTTGTACAACTGTAAACTGACGCATTCGACGACGAGCGTGCATTGTAGCAACATGCAGTTTTAGTATGTTTTGGGTTTCAATATCAAATGACGTAGTGATAGGCTGCCGGCTTTTCACTCGCAAAAAGCACAAATCTTGTAGAGCAAATCTTTGAATATGTTTCCGTCAAAACAGATCAACGGCATGGCTGATTGGTACCTGGCAAACATCGAACTGAACCGCACATTAAATGTGTTCCCGCACACGATTGCGCCGACCTTCCTCAACGATTCTGTCATCGGCGCTGATATAGGAGACGGTGATAACACGCAGAAGATAGTGTACTTCGGTGCCCCGGACTACTACCTGGGTATGGCGTTTTTACATGTTGCTATAATCCTCTAATATTCTGTCGAGTGTTGTAAGTGGTGAAGGTATAAGTTTCCCATGGAATAGGGCGAATCATTCACTTGTGTTTACCTACTGTGATTGGATGAAAAGCCACCCTAAGAGCCAAGCTAATAAATCCCTTTTATGGGTCCATTCAGCAGTAGTCCAGTTCCTAATATCGTTGTAATGCATTTAGGTAAACGTCTAACATCGTACGGCGGTTATCTCACATACTCGATCTTCTACACAACTCGACTGGACGGCCACGCGATTCCCGCTCCTGATGTCATCATTAGTGGAGGGAATGGCAATAGTATCGTCCACAACAGCATCGAGCAGCCACCAGCTTTAATCAACTGGATGCACAGCGTCAGGATATCTGAAGACGAATTCACTAATTTGGACGGATCAGCGGTAACCAGAGATCAGTTAATGAATATTCTGGTTGATGTATCCAGCATCTACATCAGGGCTACATATGAAGCTGAGGCGGTCACTACTAGGTCAGTATTGGAAATTAGATCAACGATTATAATGATTACCTTGATAGGATACAGAATTCTGATTATTATTTCCTACTCAGATTGATCGCGGTAACTCTAGACGTGGGCGTCGAAAACTACGGCGAAGAGGCAAGGCGTGCATCGTCCATTGAAGTATGTCAATGCCCCAAGGGATACCGAGGACTTTCCTGCGAGCAATGCGCAGAAAGTTACTATAGATTGAGTACTGGACCTCACGCTGGGTTTTGCGTACCATGTCAGTGCAACGGACATTCCAATGAATGTGATGTTAACACTGGTGTTTGTCTGGTGAGTCGTGTTTCATGATTTCAGTAGCCCACTTCAGACCATAAAATTCAATACTTATTATTAGTAATATTTTGATTGCAGGATTGCACAGCTAACACGATGGGAGACCACTGCGAGCTTTGTATCCCTGGTTACCATGGCGACGCTACCATCGGGACACCCAACGACTGCCTCATATGCGCTTGCCCAATACCTTACGCCTCAAACAAGTAAGTGAAAACCAGTCGTTCTTCTCAATTGCCATTTATATGAATTTCTTAGCCTGTGTTATTAAATACAATATTCTTCTAGTTTCGCTATCGGTTGTGACCTGAGTGAGAATGGATCTTTAATCTCGTGTGACTGTAAACCGGGCTATGGCGGCGCTAGATGCGAATTTTGTGCAGCTGGATACTACGGCATACCTGAAAATCTAGGTGAGTAAACATCTCATTCTCATTGACAGTTTGTAGGATTTGTCAACCTTTGATAGAGGAGCTTCGTAAATCATGGCAGTAAATTTAAAGATCCTAAAATGACCACCAATAATTTTCAGGTGATTACTGCAAACCTTGCAACTGCTCTGGCAACATCAACGTTGAAGACCCAAGCTCCTGCGACAGCATTTCCGGCGATTGTCTAAAGTGCGTGAACAACACTGCTGGAGCAGCCTGCAATCTGTGTGCACCTGGCTTCTTCGGAGACGCTATATTCTCCAAGAATTGTACAGGTAAGAGCACCAAACCAGAAAACAGAAACAAGTGTTAAGTTTTGAAACCAAAACCTAAAAACTAAATGTAATTAAATTACTTACCTATAGCACCCTATAGCATCAGTAACAGATTAACTTTTTGAAAATTACTACTATACCGACGAGAATACGAGACCAATACGTAAGAAAAATAACACAATTGCGAAATTTCTAAAAGCATCTAGCTGTTGTTCATGTATGGTTCTGGAGCAACGGTTTTTCTTTTATTTACCAACTTATTTATGTCATTTGTATCCTCCCGTTTGCAATAAGCTGATCGCAATTTTTTTCTAAGCTTGCATCTGCGATGACTTTGGCATGGAGCGGTGTGATGCGTCGACGGGTACATGTGTGTGTCGGCCGGGCGTGATCGGGGAGAAGTGCGATCGATGCGCACCGGATCACTGGGGACTCAACAGTGGGCAAGGCTGCACCCCCTGCGACTGCGGCTTGGCTTCCGAATCTACACAGTGCGATGACAATACTGGACAGTGCAGGTAATTTCCGCTCCTTATTTACGTGATATATCTTAGACCCCAGGATCCAGAAACCTGTCTCTGAATCATTATTTTATCCTCCAGTTTTACAATGAATTTGTTGATTTTAGATGTGCGAAAGGTGTGACTGGAAGACATTGTGATCAATGTGCAGCTGGATATTGGAATTACACCAAGGAAGGATGTGACCGTAAGTTTTATTAGTATCCAGTTTAGTTAGGTCAAAAATGCCCACGGGATATCTCCCTTTTCTTCCTTGCAAGATAATTTCACTCCCTCTTTACATTCTCATTGTGGGTTATTATTTTCGACAGATTGCAACTGTAACACTGGTTACTCCGTCGGATTCATGTGCAATGCTACCGGCCAGTGTGAGTGCTTACCGGGCGTCATTGGGGAGAAGTGTGACAGATGCCCCGACAGGTAGTTATTACAAAATGTTAAAATTAAATATATGCCGTAAATATAATAATAGTGCTTGGTAACAACTGACTTTTCTCGACAGATGGGTCTTGCTTCCACAAGAAGGCTGCCAGGAATGCGACTCATGCACTGACGCTCTCATCTTCACTGTACAAGACATGGGCGATCGGTTGACTAACGAAACTCAAGATTTCAAAGTAAGTACTCACTGAAACACCTATGAGAAATCATCAGATTTCGAAAATTATTACAGTATAAAATTGATTTATTTCATTAGGATAAAGCGGACTCGTTCTTCACAACGCAACGTTTGAACTACATCTCGAATCAGACGCAGATGCTAAGACCTCGGGTGGCCGAATTAAAGAATGTTGAAGTGGATGACGTCACTACTGCCGTTAAAGGTCTTGAGACCAGTGCCAAGAACCTCCTACGATCCGTGAGTATTTTATTCCATGGCTTAAGTATCGAAATATATCCTGGTCAATTGGAATTCGATAATCCGTGTGACAATCTCAAGAAAATTCAATGTAATCTTTATTCCACAGGCTGAATTTGCAGCAACCGACAGCGATAACCAAATCGGACGAGCAGCAGACATCGCAAGTGATGCTGATAAGATGCATGCTGCGGTCAGAGAGCATAGCGAAAAAGCGAAGGACGCGGTCACTCATGTTTCGAATCTCGCAACTGGTCTCGAACTTAGCCAACAACCCAAAGTCGATAGTGCTTTGGCAGAGGCCGAGCAAATCAAATCTGATCTAGGAGGTGAGAAAAAATTTACATTTTCTTAAAATATTAATTTGGATGTCCACAAATTACGATTTCGTACTTAGAACTTTACTACTTACTAGATAATAAAGCAAAACATTTGTGAGATATACACAAACATTATACTAAACTTTTCTATGTAATTGTATTGTACATGTTATTTCGAAGCCAAAGACATCAAACTTACCACGTCTACGCCTAGATATCCTAGAAGTAATGGAATGGCTCAGAAAGCTGTTCATGTTTGTAAAAAGATACTTAAAAAATGTAATGAAGACTGTACTGATTATATAGAGGGTATCATGCACTATAATAATACTCCACTATCTTGGTTGAATATTTCTCCTTGCCCAGATCTTTCTGGATTCTAAGGGACAATCAGATTAAGCCCTTAAGGCGAAACTCATTTCAAATTAAACTATCTTTTACCACGGATTATATAAGTCTACAACTTTTACTATAAATTGTAATGATAAATGTTGTGATGAGAACGTGTTTTGTAGCATACTGGAGTTGTTGTGTTGCCTCCATGTCCACCTCCATCATTGTAGATCCAGGTTCTGGTGGTAGAGTAGTAAAACCTGCTGCAAGATTAATTAATAAATAAACGAAAGAGTGACTTTTTCTATAGGTCAAAGGTCACAATACTGCGGAAAAATTGACTGCTGGACCTCTCTAGTTGGTCTAGGTTAGGTTAGCGATCCAGGTGGTGAGTAGCGGGCGATAGGTGCGGGGGCGCCTCCGCCCGCATTGCATTATGCACTACTCACCATCCTCGCGGAAAGGGGAATGGCCGAGCACTCACGGCTCATTCCCCGGCTCCTCCCTGCGCGGGAGGAGCGTGTATGGGCCTGCGTGGATCGCCGGTGGGGGACTGGATGAAAAGGCTCTGCTGGTCTCCCAGTTCCCTGCCATCATGCACATATTGTATTGTGATTACAGATAAAGACTTAAAACTCAAGGCGGAACAGGCTCAAAATGCTATGATAAATGCATCCTCACAAATCGAACGAATGAATGTATTCGTGGAACCAGTCAACGAACAAGCAAAGGTACGGATTTCAAAATCACATTTACCCCTTAGTCTTGTAACATCTACTGTATTAATGACGGCTATTATAATGATTCACATGCATGCGTCAAATAACATATAAAGTGGTAGTCACAAGGTGCTGAAAGTTTATCACGTGTATTCTTATGATAATTTCCAGAAACTAGGAGGATTTATGAACGCAACGCAAGAATTGAAGGCCAAGTTAGACGAAATGCTCGAGTACATCGACTTGGCTCAGTCAACATCTAATGCTGCTGAGAAGCTCAATGATAACAACAGGTAAAACTGACATGATAACACCTTCATAAAAAGCAAAAATCAACCTTATTATCTATGTAAGAAATCAAATCACCGTGTAATCCACAGGAATTCCAAAAATAACAACAAGGGATCTTCAGTGACTGAACTAAACACTGCTGCAATAAATGACCTAATAGACGCAGCTCTAGACATTAGCAACGCTACATTCTACAACACCGTAGCAGGGGCCATTGTAAAGAACTCTTCCGAGGCTTTGAAAGTAAACACGAACGCTAATAACGAAATGGTAGACCGTTTGAAGACATTAACGGAAGAATTGCCCGTGCTAACCCATATGACTGATGAAGCGTTGGATCATGCCAAGAGTTTGAGAAACAGAGTAAGTGTAACATGATCAATTTCCGTGGATTAACAATTAAAACCTGTAACTCAAAACTTTCTCTTTCCGAATTTATAGAGTACCTTAATATAAGCTTACTATATTTCTATAATCAGGCGGACAATCTACGCGCGTTGGCAGAGCGAGAAAATAACAACACTCGTACCCAGCATGCTTACACTGCAGCATCAGCGTATTCTTCGATCGTGCAAGAGATCAATGATGGAAAACAGGCTGCAGATGAAGCGGAAACCTCCATCAATAGTATAACCAACATTGTAAGTATTCTAAAGGACAGTATTTTGTGTTTACAATCTCAAACTAAGATAAGTACTTTGGCTCTAAAGTACTTTGGCTTTGGAAGGTACCTGGTATAAGTGTCATAGGTACATCACAAAATGCTGTTAAAAAAATTCATTGTAATCCAAATTTGATTAACAGAACGACCAGCTTAAAGACCGGGTGTCACCAGCGCGGGATCGTTCCGAGGATCTTCTGAATCAAGCGGCTAAAGCCTTAGACACTGTAGAGCAGCAGCTAGGACCAAACTTGACGAAGGCCGAACAAGGTTTGACGAAGGCCGTGACTAAACTCGGATCTGCTGATGATGAAGACCATGCTATACAGCTGTGAGTAGTCTATAAAATTTCTAGAAGTACATCTTCTATATTGAAGCACACCTTCCAGACACTTAAAACAATTTTCCTTCTTAGTTCTCTCCCGACCCTTGGTCAGTTCTCTTTGGAAGATGAGGTGGATAAAGCTGACCGAGTCAACGCAACGGTTAAATCTACAGAGAGCATTATGTCACAACTCGGCAGCGACCTCGTAACTAGCAAGGTTTGGGCGCAGACTCTGCCAAAACAAGCTGATGATGCCCAAAAGATGATGTCAAATG
This sequence comes from Agonopterix heracliana, assembly GCA_963693445.1. Classification (NCBI taxonomy): domain Eukaryota; kingdom Metazoa; phylum Arthropoda; class Insecta; order Lepidoptera; family Depressariidae; genus Agonopterix; species Agonopterix heracliana. Next base: position 2,145,490 of record OY856307.1, read on the forward strand.
TTGAAAATTTGCGTAAGTTGATGAAATCAACAGTTTTATTTTGTTCTTTGTTTGAACCAGTTCGAATTACACAAGAAACCATAATCAATGTTTTTCTGTAAACAGTGGAAAACATAAAGCAATCACATCCTAACATCTCGACCACCTATCGCTCGGTAAAGATGCGCCAAGAAGACCTTGAACACAAACGCAAGGAAGCCGATGAGAAACTGAAGAAGTTGCGTGAACTTGTAGAACAGGTAAATTAAACAAAGAGAACGGCGTTAAACATAGACGAGTATCAGAATATCTTTATAGCATCTGATACAGAAACTTCTTGTTAATCTCAAATTAAACATTTTAACGGGTTCTTACCGCGTTTTTGGCAAGTATCGTCATCCTTCATCGTTGTCTGGATGAGGATAAACAGATTCAGCTCTTCAAAATCTATTTGCAGTTCTCCAATCATCCCGTGATCATGGCAGTTGTAACACTGCCAAAATATCGGGGAACTCAAATATACCATTTTTTTTTTATATTATAGATTATATAATAATCCTGTAACTCTTAAAAACAAATATATTATTTTAAAAAATCATGTTAATTGCTTTCAAAGAATACTGCTAAAGCTGCAATGATAGAAATGATTATTCGCAATATTTCGTGGTGAATAACCTTTGCTTTTCGGTCTTTTACTTTAAATGCATTAATACAGAGACAAAAATTATGAAATTGACCAACTAAACGTCTTATTTATTATTTGCTTTTCCGAATTCGTAGTCAAGCACCATAATCTTAACAAATGACATTTACAGGCGCGAACGGTTGCCAACCGCATCCAAGTTGGTGTGAGCTTAGATCTAGTCTCGACTCTTCAACCACGCCTGCCAGACACCGTTGATGAGATGTCTACGTCCACTCATGTGTCTGCTTACTTCCGTACAAAGGAGAGGAATGGTTTCATCTTATACCTCGGCAATCCTAAGGACACAATGCTGAGAAGGACTAAGTCGGTATGTTGACATCATTTTTCTAACCTTTATGATATGACCAGTGATCGGAATGTCGGGGCATTTTTTGAGCATACAAGTTTGGATACGCCTGAATTTCCCGGAAGTATCCGGATTTAATAAATATGGATAAAAATTTCACGGGATTTATTGGGATTACCTATTTAGATGTCAAGAGACGTTTTTTTAAATCAAGAGTATTAGCAGCGCATACTAGAGGCCGCGACTTTGAAACACGCCGCCTGGTACTTTTGACATGTACCGCGCTTAGGTAAATATGTTGACCGTTGTTAAACAATGATATTAAGTAACTAGATTAGTAGTTATGGCACCAAACCGTTGCCACTTCGAAGATGTCTGCAGGCTTCTTTGACTTCAGTTCAGGCGTTTATCTATAGCGAGCGGACATATCCGTGACGTATAAATTAAGCTACCAAAATGGGGAAATGCGCCGTAAAAGTTTGTAAATCAAAATCGTATTTACTTGCAACACTGATGGCAAAAACAATGCGTGAAAAATTTATTTAGTTTTTTAATTTTATTTTGACAAAATATAGTAAACTTACTTGTGAAAAGTTACACCACTTCCTTTATTATAATTTTCCGACTGTGATTTACAAATTTTTACGGCGCATTTCCCCATTTTGGTAGCTTAATTTATACGTCACGGATAATGTCCGCTCACTATAGATTAACGCCTGAACTGAAGTCAAAGAAGCCTGCAGTCATCTTCGAAGTGGCAACGCTTTGGTGCCCTAACTACTAATCTAGTTACTTAATATCATTGTTTAATAACGGTCAACATATTTACCTAAGCGCGGTACATGTCAAAAGTACCAGGCGGCGTGTTTCAAAGGCGCGGCCTCTAGTATGCGCTGCTAATACTCTTGATTTAAAAAAAACGTCTCTTGACATCTAAATAGGTAATCCCAGTAAATCCCGTGAAATTTTATCCAAATTTATTAAATCCGGATATTTCCGGGAAATTCAGGCGTATCCATACTTGTATGCTCGAAAAATGCCCCGACATTCCGATCACTGGATATGACAGTATGTACTCCAAAAGTAATACATTAGAATTAATGGTTTCTCTCATGAATTTTTCTCCCAGGATGATTTCATGGTGATAGGAGTACAGAATGGTTATCCATATTTAGTTATGGATATTGGAGACAGCGCCGAATCTGGTCGTGAGCCAGCTAGAATCAGTAGCGAGAAATTTGTGGCCGACGACAAATGGTATCAGGTCATCGTTGACAGGTAAGCTCTTAGGAAGTAAACTTATTGGACTGAAAAGAATTTTAAAACTTGAAAGAAGACTTTTAAGCTAAGATTAATTTGTAGTAATTTAATAACTTTTAATGGATGGATTTAGAGGAAGTAAACGAGGTACGTCAGTGGAGATCCATAGTCTCTGCCTACCACTACGTACGTATGTAGGTACATACGTAACTCTTCTAAGAGATAATTAAAGGACTTCATGGAATTCATTGTTCTATTTTTACCCAGTATTTCCTTATTTTTCATAGGGTTGGACGTAACGTTAAGCTATCGATACGCGAGAACTTGGTAAATGGTACCGACTACACGCATTCAAACGAAGCGGTCCTGCCTGGCCAGCACACTATATTCAACTTGGATCGACAAAAGTCCAAACTCTACGTAGGAGGAGTACCTTCAGATGCCAATCTCCAGGACATCAACTTCCCAGCCTTCAAGGGTCAGATCGAGGAGCTTATGATCGGTGACACGCCTGTTGGGCTGTGGAACTTCGTAAATGCTGCTAACTTGAAGGGTGCAAGACAAAGGTACATTACTCCAAAAACCTCTTTTTTGTATTGCTGGAGACTTAGCAAAGCTTTAGTTGCCTAAGTAATTAAAACCAATTTCTCTAAACAGGGACAAGTTAATAACCTCGCAGTCTGGACCTCAAGAGTACCGATTCAACGGCAAGTCTCACGTCACGATGCCTGGTAGACGCTACCTAGAGCGACAGAAGAACCAAGTGCTTCTCTTCTTCAGAACTTACGCACCGGATGGTTTGATCTACCTAGTCGGCGAAGGAGACTACTTCTTCTCCTTGCAGATGCAAGAGGGACGGGTTTACTTACAGGTTAGAAGGAAACTGTTCCAAGACACAGGGCAAACAAACTTATAATTCCCCCAGTTGTAAGTATTAGTTAGTTAGGTATTTATTATCTTTATAAAACTTTTTTACTTTTGATGCAGGTTTCTCTAGGCAACCGAGAAGACCTAGTCATCATTGGCACAACAAAGACCTACAACGACGGCAAATGGCACAAACTGGATGCTGGACGATATATGGCCAAGTGTTCTCTCAAAGTGGACAGCGAAGTCCTAACCATGGTCTCATCGTCTTCTTCAACTGAAATTACTGAAGTGGATACCATGACGTTCGGAGGCAATAACAAGGGAATTATAGAAGTAACGAAAAAGGGCTTCGATGGTTGTATTCGGCAGATCAGTATAGACGGTGTGAATATAGATTTGAGTGATAATGAGGAGTCTGTTGGAGTTGCTTACGGATGCCAGGTAAACCATTTATCCATTGTAAAATGTTCTTCATCACTTTTCAAATAAATAATCCCTGACAAAGGTCAGCCATTTCCATTCTGATATTACCAGCTAATTCATTCTCTCCACATCATTTCGAAAAATTATTGGGTACTTTATGAACTTTTCGAACCTAAAAGAGTGGCGAGAGATAGACTGGGATATGCAGAGATATTGCCAACCTCCAGTAATGAAGATGAACCCGAAGAAGAAGATAAACTTTTACTAATAGAATATTATTGTTTCGACCAGTTTGCGTCCCTGGTGTCGCTCTCCGGCGAGGACAGTTTCCTCCGGTACAAGGATATCACCACAGATAATCTCCAGCTGACTCTCAAGTTCAAAACACCAAAACCTGACGGATTGCTGTTCGTGTACGTCGGTCGAACTCAGACCGCCTCCATGTCGGATAGCATATCACTGTCACTTATCAAAGGTAATGGTTTACTTTTGTCTAAACTATTATAAAACTGTAACAGAAGTGTGTCTGTACACACGGCGACACATCAAGCTATACAAAACAAACAAGCTGGCCGCGCGACGTTATACGTTACTCGACCTACGCGCGGCCAGCTTATTTTGGTTTTGTATAGCTTGCTGATGTGTCGCTGTGTGTACATTAAGCTGTACATTGAAGATATTTACAAGAAAAAGATTACAATATGGTTTGTAGGTGTCCCGGACTCCAAATCAACCTTTTTGAAGTAAAACTTCTTTACGCACGCTTGAGTTGGGGAGTAATCTGGTGACGAGAGCGTTACGAAAAGTGTGACCGGGTGAGGCGAAGAGGAAGTTTTACTTCAGTCGTGTGGTCTAAAGCCATCCAGCCAAGCCAAGCCAACCAAGCCAGCACACTTTTTCTTCTTATATTTTTTTCTGTCTGTTTGTTTGTTCGAGCAACACGCAAAAACTACGGAACCGACTTGGATGAAACTTTTTTGTTTAATAGCTTATGATTTTACTTAAAATCTGGTATAATTTGTGCGGACGAAGTCGCGGGAAAGAAGTCGGAAGTTAAACTCTAGTTTCTTATAATCGATGAGGATGTAGCAGTTCAGTTTCGTGGAATCGACAATGAACCCTGAACATAGTCTCTTAGAGGAAAGTCTTTACTTTTAACCACTGTCTCATAGAATTTGATTACGATTAATGATGTCCGAAACAACGGGTTCTTACCGCGTTTGCGAATATTTGAGTACTTACTATTGAAGCCAAAACTGCCATGATCACGCAACACGCCGCGATTCAAACCACCGAGAATATTACCTACCTGTGACTGATTGCCACAGTACCTATAAGAAACAGGTACTACTTATAATGCAGTACGGACACTCCCCCCACCAATTTTAACCTCACCCCCGTTTGGTAGGAACCTTGGCGGAAAATGTATGCAGAGGCATATTTCTGTCTCGCCCGCACTCACAGTGTCACATGATTACCTCTTCTTGTAAATTATTCCCATTTGTATAAACTGACGCCTAAGTGTACAGCGTAACTTGGTCATAACTCTCATAGTGTCAAATGTAATCAGGTAAACTAGTGCTGATGAGTCAGCGGGAGCAGCTGGACACCGGCCTGAACACGTACAACGACTCGCAGTGGCACGTGGTCACCGTCACGCACAACAACAACGCGCTCAGGCTCGTCGTCGACGATTTCGACCACTTCAGGTCTGTCACTAAACCATTATTACCTACGTCGATTCAACTACATCAAAACTTTCACGGTCAACCGATACTGACAGGATAAAACCAATTTAACAAAATTAGAATTGATAATGAAAGTTAATAATGACAATTTTCATAATGTTGTTAAACCGCATAGAAGAGCGTGGACGCTTTACTAAATGGCGCTGTTATCATAAAAAAGCGTTTAGACGGATTGTATTGAACGTCGGACGAACGAGCAGCCGTATTGTAATTGCGATTCGTGTTCTTTAATGCGGCTTCGCCATTTCGTTAAATGGCTAGGCTCTTTGTGATTAGCTGCGATAGTAGTTTACAAAAACAAAATATTACCTTCAGCGTCGGCACAGTCGATGAATGTTAGAGTTCTTCCACAGCACCGACACGGCACCAGATCCTCTCCACATCCTCGACGGTGTGTTGTTCGTGGGCGGCGTGCAGCCAAGTTACGTGGTCGGGGGGAAGGTGGGCACCAAAGCTCCCTTCCAGGGCTGTATCGCCGATGCCACCCTCAACGGCCGAGTGCTGAATCTTCTAGAGCCTTTCAGCAATAGCAGTGTCACATTTGGAAGATGTGGCACCACTACAACTACCGGTGGTAGAATTTCTGAGGGTAAGTTCCTGTAATAACAAAATATTTTATAGGTAAAAATAATACTTAGTTAAGTTTATGATTTAGGGTTCAGCCTCATCTTGCAGCATGGAATCGCATTTTTTTACGCTCCATCCTTTTCTGTCGCTCCAGAAAGTCATTCAATTCAATTCAATTCATTTATTTTGCATCAGATCATAGATCCATAGAGGTGTTAGTAACAATGACTTCTTCTTCTTATCGTGTCGACTTCAAATTTTGAACAAAGTCGCTAAATAGTACCTTGCCAGAAGTGGGCAACCGATACTGCACCGTCGCTAGCGGTCATGAGCTCCTCCTGCGTACAGGTGTTAAGGCACGCAGGGCACGATGTGAGATGGGCCATCGTTTGTGGAGCTCCACACAAGCAACTCACATTTTGCGCATCCGAGAATCCCCACCTGAACATGTTGTCCTTACTGCGACCGACCTGGGTTCGAAGTCGGTTTAACGACTTCCAGGTCGCCCAAGGCAAGTCATGTCCAGGCGGGAGGCTCTCAGACGGCGGCACAAATGGAGTTGGGAGGGACACTTTTTGTCGCCAAAGAGTACACCTCGCTTGCGCTGGGCCAGTATTCAGTGGGTCGACACACTTCATAAAGCTGCGTCGGCTTGGCAACCTTTGCGGCGCAGGAATGACTTAAGATATACGTTAGTGACAAAACATTCTATATTTATTTAACATTAACAAGAGGGGGCCTAGCGGCCCTATGCAGGCTATTCCAATGCCCAGTGATGGGACACTGGAATCGCTCTGCAATGGGTTCGAGGAGGCTGTTGGTGCTGCCCCGTACCCTGCGCAGCAGGGAGGCGGCTCGTTTGCGTATGATGGCTGCAAAGCTATCTACTCGCGCCGCCGCAAACATGCCCGATGCGCTGCAGAAACGAGGCAGACCCAACAACATCCTCAGCCCATTATTATATTGCACGCGCAGTGCACTGAGCGACTTCTGCGTGTAACTGACCCACAGGCTGCACGTGTAGTCAATGGCTAGAGCGAGAAAGATAGCTGGAATGCGACGGAAAAAGAAAGACGTGAAGAAATTCAATTCAGTGCTGCCAGATGAACCTCAAATAAATATTTAAGTACAAAATTTACCTCAGCCTGCCTTATCTCAATCTTCTTCAGCAACTTGCCCCGTCAAAAATCTTCGGGCAAAAAGTTGTTTGTAACGGCCCTCGTTGAAGCCACAGACAAGAGCGAACCTTTTAAATAAGATGATGATGATGAATCAGCTATGTGACGCGCACTAAAAAACAGATACTTTGAGCGAAATCATAACCTTATGAATATCTTGATAATCTTAATTTCTTGTGACGAGTTGACCTATAATATTAGTCACATTACCTACCAAATAATAGGCCTCTGACCTTTCCGTGGCCAAGCTTAACGTGCTTGGGAGGCACGAGGCACGCACGAGCAGGGAAAAGCTTGGGATGGGAAACTAGTCCGTCACCCGTCGATAGACCGAACCTGACGTTGCTATTACGCCAACGCACTCGTCGTCCATTACCTATTTCAGTTCATTATATTTTTCAACAGCATCCAACGTGTGGCCGGAATTTGCGAAAGGAGATTACCTTCCAACACTAATGCCACAGCCTGAAGTGGAGCCAGAAACTACCACAAGCAGAGGTAGGTTATAATAAAAACCATCAGCATAAATGTAGGAACCAGATTGCCTAACCTAACCTAACACTTGACCGTTTTTGTTTTGTAGGACTTACTTTCTGCTTTTGACATTATCATAGAACCGGTCCATCACCCGTTACGTTTGTTCTACTTCTAACCAAAGGTTGTATGGACGAAATCGTTTTTAGCGATAAGACCGCCTTATTTGTACCGTTATAATCGTTGTTTCGTATTCATGCTGCATCTGTGTGTTTGGTGTAAATAGAAGTATACAAAGTGTTAATGAATAGTAGAATCGATTTAGCGATTAGGTTTTAATATAGGTAAAATTTTATCAAACAACGAAATAATTTACACATTCTACTTATTAACAAAAAAGATCCTTAAGATGTAGTTACCTAGCCATGCACACGCTAGCGCTTTCAATCATTGCCTAAATAATAACAAATAACGTTGGAATCACAATGGTAATGCAAATAACTTTTAATCAAATTATTTAATAATTTTCTCAATGAAATTACTTAATTATAAATCTATTGAGGTGTATGAGGTTTCGCGGTTATTCATTAACACATTGTATTTTATTCATTCATAGCGGTCTCGACAAGAGTAGACGAGAGGCAACAGAGCGTGCCCACGGCGGCACCCACGGCCACTACCACCACGAGGACGCCGGCCGCGGAGACCACGCGGCCGGCGACCTTACCGCCCTACGCGCCGCCCCTACCCGAGACCGGCTGCGCCCTGGCCCACGACCCACAGTACGGCATCGGCAACCCTGAAGAAGGTTATCGGTTTGGTAAGCTGGGTTTCAATCAATCAATAATTATACCTTATAATATAGTACTCTGTGCTTATAGGTACTAAAGAAGATACAGGGTGTACATTTTAATGTGTTACTTACTTTTAGAGGCGTATACCTACTACATCGTCAGTCTCGGTAAAACGTCCGGTGTATAATAATAATTATTCATTGGCTCAGGTACGCGGAACGACAGCCACATAAAGTACTCGAAGCTGCCGGGCCGACAGCGGGACGGCTTCGACCTGACCATCACCTTCCGTACCTTCGACGAACACGGCGGGCTGATATTCTACGCGGCTGCCGATGCCGCTCCGAGCCAATTCCTGGCCATTTATATGAAGGATGCTCAGGTTTGTCTTCTAGATATTATTTTGTTCTTTAATAATTTTTCTCGTTTGTCGAGGCAGTCTTAGTGAAAGACTTGAACTCGCTGAACCTTTGGCTCAGTCAGTAGTTTGTAAAATATAGCCTGATAGTCTTGATACTTGATACCCATGATAGCTATCAAATAGATGTACATAAATTAGTTTAGTCTTTGTCGCTCTTATTTCTTACGCATCGCCCCGTCCTGCTGTCACAGGTATCAAACGATATTTAACAAAACTCCTTGGTAAATTACCAGAAAGTTTTGTTATTTAAAAAGTTGTTGTTATAAAGAGCTGGTTTAGACTATCAAACTAAATAACTTTTACTATGGAGACAAAGTAGTAAAAAATCTGGCGTCATTTGAGTCGAGTCGGTACTGCAGTTTTGTATAAAAACAATAGCTTTTTGTCGCGGTTTCGATTTTGGCTCCATTGAATCCAATTTGATAGTCTGGCTAGGCCACCATTAAAATATTATTAGGATGTTTTGTTAAACCTTGTAGAAGTATTAGCCTATTATTCGAATTAAAAAATATCAGTTTGTTGTAGATTCTTGCCCCTTTGCACTTTCCTTTTGCGATGTTAATCTTTGAGTATAAAGACTCAATTCTCTATCATTGCAATGCAATGAAAAAATACGTCATAAATTAGATGCATTTTTAATAACTTTCCATTTAACATCGCAGCTCTACTTCTCGTTCAACTGCGGCGGGGAGACAGGTCTAGTGACGTCACCGCGGACCTACAACGACGTGGCCTGGCACTCGGTGACGGTGGTCCGGAACGGGGGTCACGGCAAGCTGTCTGTGGACTCGGACCGCGTGGGCGAGACCAGCGTCACCTGCGAATCGCCGGCCGTCTTGTCCCCACCGTATTACTACGGCGGGCTCGGAAATATCAGCGAGAGTGTCCAAGATAATCTTATGGTTTGTACTTTTTAGAATTTCGTACCTAAAAGATGCCAACGGAACCCTATTCATAAGCCTATACGTGCCTATACTGTCCATCCCTCCGTCTATCCTACATAAAGGGCTGCATCTCTTGCACCATAATACCTCGACGGTTTAAATTTTCACAGAATATAGCATAGCATATGCTCACGACTATATTCCCCGAGGGGGAAGTCAGAGATATTCTGAAACTCAAAATATCCACGTTTCACTAGTAGTACCGAAACTCTGTCCAGTGTGACGGGGAGTGAGCCATACATGCCTTGAAATTAAAGCATGCAGGTTTCTTCACGATGTTTTCCTTCACCGAAAAGCCAGTGGTGTCAAAAATCGTACATAAATTGCGACAAACTCATTGGTAAGAGTCGGCCTGGACGGGGATCAAAATGTTGTATGGAAAAAAGCAGCGTCGCGCGCAAGAATAGAAATTATACTAGCAAATGTAATTTGAATATTGGATTCTCGTGTATATAATATTCCATTTGGTCATTCAACCAGGACTTCTACCAGCCGTTCAAGGGATGCCTCAAAGGGCTGATGATGAACGGCCAATACGTCTCGGACGTCCAGGACCGGGTCAACTCGCTCCGTTGTACGGACAACGTAGAGGACGGCGTGTACTTCGGACCTTCCAACAACGCGCATAGCAATTACTTGAAGGTGAGTATTAGACCCTCTGACTCATGAGCATGTCCTGCAATGGACGAAGACCCATGATGTTTCATGTACCTACTCTGGGATTTCATGACTATCCATGACATCCCGATGGATTTATGGACCCCTATTTGATATAATTAAAGACATATCAAAAGTTAAAAATTACTGGTTTAACGAGATTGGACAAAATGTTATCGAAATTCAATCAAAGCTTATGTATTATAGAAAGGGACTCAATATCTAAAGTAATAAAAATGTTGTCCGGCAGCTCCTCGAAAACTTCAAAGTAGGTTTCGAGATCTCCATCTCAATGGAAGTGAAACCTCGCAACTCCACCGGGCTACTGCTGAGCGTCCACGGACGCCGCGACTTCCTGGTGCTGGAGCTTCTCGAGAACGAAGTGGTCGCAAACGTCGAGAACGGCAAGGGACCGTTCCACGCCAGCTACAAGCTCGGCAACAAGTTCTCGCTCTGTGATGGGAAATGGCACAGGATTCATGGTAATTAATTTAATTCTTTCTTTCTATGTCCATTCTGTCCTGTCATGGATACATCATGCAATGAAACTTCGAATTCTTTTCACGTCGATTTTTGAGGCGAAGTAATATGTCGGATTATAGAGCAGTGAGTCTAGTCTAGTCTATCGAGTGAATTTTTTTGCAAAATATGCGCACCGCAGTTTGTCTTCTGTTTTTTGTTATGTATTCTTGAGGTCACAAATATGTATAGTCTTGATGTTTATCTGCGCTTCGCCAGGAGTGTACCAGCTCTATGAGTGTGTTGAACATGAATGGAACGAAATACTGTTACTCGCCACACGGTGTAGGCATCAGAGTTGGTGATTAGACGCCTCGGAGGGCAGTAGTCTGGGTTGGTGATATTCTACTGTATTCATAGACTGCGTATCCTTCTCAAACTACTCAAAGACTTAGAGAGAATCACTATTACCTACTAGAGCAGGAGAAACAAGAGATTTCGTTTGCAATTACTACCAAACCATCAACTATGCATGCGTTGAAATAATATCGAAAATCGATTGACACAACTTTCTTCGATCCTCTCGGAGAAAAGTATTTGTGTTGATTAATTTCCAATGTTATGTTAACGCAAGCAAAGTCGATAATGGTTTGGCAGTGAAAAATGCTCTGCACTACGCTTCGCCAGGCATGCGCCGACCCTTATGCGTCTAGAAACATCCTCATACGCGCCTGACTGCTTTTGCAACTAAGTCAGGTGTAATCAATGGTAGTTATAAGCGAAAGCTGTTCATCTCCACAAATGACACCAAGTTTTCTTCGCAGCTGTAAAGTCCCGCCACGTGGTGTCGGTCGGTGTCGACGGACACTTCTCAGACGCTGCTCTCGGTCAGTCCCCGTCCACGGACACCCGGTCCGCCCTCTACATCGGCGGCCACGAGCGCCCTATCTCTAAAGTAAGAGGCGTACGATCTAAGAGGGGCTTCACTGGATGTATAAGAAACATTGTTATAAGAGACTCGCCGGTGCGGATACCTCTTACTGCTGCAGGCAGGGACACGCATATTGGTGTATGTCCCAAGGATTAGATGGAGTATAAAATAATGGAGGAAGGGGCGAGTGAGTTTTATGACTTCAAAACATCTGCAGTTACTTATTTGCGTATTATGGAAGACTTTCAGTTATTTTCTCGCTATCAAATCAACTTATAAATTGTGGATTACCTACGGTGTGTTTTCTTACATTGACATTGGCAGAATCACACAATAGACCTTTAATATGAAATATTGGATTGAATTGAGAGTTAACTCGCGCGCTTAACAACTTAGCTTTCTCACATCCTGACACTGGCAGAATTATCGAGGCTGTCTTGATAACCGGCCAAATAAAAAAAATTAAATTGATATATCTTTACAGCGAGTGTATTTCTTGAATGTTTGATATAATTAATGGACAGTCGTATCCGTAGTAGAAAAGAAGAAACTGCACTTGCCCCTTTCTCTTGTTTTATATGACATTTTTGGTTGAAGACGTCTTTCAAAAAAATGTTGTAGTGTATTTTTAATTATGATGTTTCAGTTTGATAAAAAAACAAAGAACGTCGTCTTCAACATATACGAGTACGTGTGCCATAATTCATAACTATAACTATCATTACCACAAAATAATCGATAATTTACAAGACTGTACCACAACGACTGTACAACCTAGTAAGAATATGTATTAACAGAAACTATTATTTCGAATTATACTATCACAAACGAAAAGCAATAGTTTTCGCAATTTTTCCTACCAAATAAACAAATTGAATTTACAAGATTTATTTAATTTCTTTCTTATGTTTTAATTAAACCTTGTAGTTAAAGGACTTTATGTTAGATCCATACCACACAAGCTATTTTGAATCGCCTCGAGTTTTACTTTTACTGAGCGTTATTGCAGCGACACTCATTGATCTCAGAAATATCGCGACGATATTGTTCCGTCAACGCCTACACTCAAAAATCACTTGTGTGATATGGCTCTTAGAGCTATATACCCTGAGTATTAGTATACTAATATATAGTTAATGTCAAGAGAATAGGATCTTTAATAAAAAGAGCGTACTTTCTGTCTAGACTGTGTGATGTTGACATCATGGTAAAGCGATAAGTTGCGAAATATTTTAGATTTCTAAATCTAGAACACCTAGGTACATTAAAAAAGTGTTGCTCTATCTTGCCACAAAAGCCTTAAATCATTTTTTTTTTTTTAATACTGGCACAGGACCGAGAAGAATGGCTAAATATGGAGGAGGCTTATGCCCTGCAGTGGGTAGATACAGGCTGAAAATGATGATGATGATGAATACTTTCGTAGGTTTTTCTACAAAATTTAAAAAAGAAATATATAATCGGCCACTTTAGCATACATTTCGATGTTCTTTAAAGTGGAATGTTTAAACCTATAAATATATTCTACAAAAATAGCTTTTAGGCTTTCATAGTAAGTTGGAGTAGCATTTTTTAATTGTATTTGTCAGTATTAAGAAATCTTAAATATTGTGATGAGGGCGCCACTGAACTGTAAAAGGACTATAAGGGTTGAACTACACATGGCCGCACGCGATCGCACTTTTCCGTCGCTCCATCCTTTTCTGTCACTCGGGAACGTCATTTGCTAGAGCATATAAGATAGACTAAACGCGATCGCCTGCGGCGTGCGATCGCACGCGAAAAGGATGGAGCTACGGAAAGTGCGATCGCGTGCGGCCATGTGTAGTTCAACCCTAATGGAGCAAGATAAATAATTATAAAACATAACCTCTTAACGTTGAACAAATTTTTATTACATTATGCATTATTATGTATGATACACCAATAAAAACATCCTTACGTTTACTATATACAATATACTTTCGAATGAGAAGACTTTGATTTGAAGTAAGAAATATTTCAAATACAAGAACATAAACTAGAACAAGCAAGGTGACAATCTTACAATACGAACAATTGATGTAAACATATTTTCATTTCATTACACAAGCGATCAATTCCGTTAGAGCCATTTATTTATTTATGTTTAACTAGCGACCGCCCCAGCTTCGCCCGGGAGGGATCTACAATAAAAGTACCTACACATAAACCTTCCGGAAGAAATTCTCCAAATGGACAGTGAAAACCGCATCAAAATCCGTTGCGTGGTTTGGGAGTTAGCTGATATACAGAGAGACAGGCGCGGAACACGACTTTATTTTATACTATGTAGAGATGTACAAAATTAAGTGAGTCGCCAAATGGACATAGACTAACAATGGGTTAGGGACAGACATTAGGGATATATTTAAAACACTCTGTAAATTTTAATTGGATTTAAGATAGAGAGAAGTAAACATATATAATTTTCAATGAAAATAGTACTCTACGATAAAACAAATAAGAAATGCAATTATTAATGTTACTAAACACATCTCATTGTTATCCAAATACAAATTTTATTTTATTTTAAAGAGTTAATCTAGCAGTATTTTGCAGTCAACTTTTCCATTTGTCTAGTTATTATAGTCAAGTTAATACCATTTTCCCCAATACCAACGCAACTATTACAAAATTGAAACTTTGGTTTATGTGGGTTGTAAGAAAAAGTATCATTAACCTTTAAACCACACACTCTACCCATCGAACTAAACCACTTTTACTATGGAAGCAAACCTGTCAGAACAAAAAAAAAAACTGTTCCATACTAAACTGCAATGCCTACTCGACTCAAAGTCAAAACGTATGGAACAGATTTTTTTTTTGTTCTGACAGTTTTGCTACCATACTAAAAGTTATTCAGTTTGATGGATAGAGGTTGCTAGTGGTTTAAAGGTTAATGATACGTTTCCTTACAACAAGTATACTATCCTAGTAGGCTTAGTTAGAGAATAACCTCGTAGGTATCGTCTTTCACGTACTTCGCGCATTGAAACATACATAAATGCGATAGGTTAAATCATAAAAGGGTAGTCTACGAATAAAGAAATAGGGTAGTTGACTACAGTTCTTATACAGGGTGAAATTAATATCATTTGCATTCTTTTAAACTATGCGTCTACCTGTCAAACAGAACAACAGAGCAAAAATATCTGCTGTTGCATACATTTGAGTCGAGTGGGCATTGCAGTTTAGTATGGGACAGCAGATAATTTTTTTTTTTGCTCCGATTGGTTTGCTCCCATAATAAAAGTTGTTCAGTTTGATGAGTAGACTCTTAGTTTAAAAGGATGCTAATGATATCAATTTCACCCTGTATAATAAAATGTATTGTATACTTAGTTTCGAACGCAAGGATTCGTAAATACAATATATTGTTGTAATAACGAAACGGCTATAATATCCGCAAAATTTTCGATTTTAGTCCAATCATTTTAGAGTTTCCTTGTATGGACACCCTAACAATAATTCATCTATCGCTGAAAATTTGCAGTGTGATAAAGTAAAGTATACAGATTACGGTTGACAAATAATCTAGGTTTAATTTTTTCCGGTCCTAGTATTTGTCAACCGTAATCTGTATACTTTACTTTATCACACTGCAAAGTTTCAGCGATAGATGAATTATTGTTAACCTAAACCCTAACCTAAACCTAACCTATTGTAAACCCTAAAATGATTGGACTATTTTGACATAACGATAATGCGATATTTTAAATGACGTCAACTACCCTAATAAGTTAAAAAAGGTAAATAATTAAAAGGCCATTGCTCACCATAAAATGAAACAACCGGCCATAATTTAAAAAAGTGCCAAGCAGTGAGCAAAATGTAAAAAAAAAACTAAAAGTGTAATAATAATATTTTAAATAATTCGCGTAAAATGCGCAACTTAATTAAGGCGCGGTTCCCATAGACTTTCGACAATATCCTCTCAATAAATTACAGACGAACTAACTTTTATTTACAATTAAAATACTAGGCTTAACGTTATTAAGGTACCAAGCCGATAGGGATGGTACTACTCATTAATCCAAATAATTTAAGGTGGTTGTTAAAGAGTTAATGTTAGGCAAACCAGAAGCAAGTTTTTTGTAATTGATCAGAATAGTACGAGATCGTGACGTTGGCGTCATAAAAAGTAGGTCTATGCTCTGTGGGTTGGCTGTCGGTTAATTTTATTCAGAACTAGGGTTTACCTGAGACTTCGTCCGCACAAATAATTATACTAGTTTTTAATTTAAGTAAAATCATAAGCTACCTATCAAACAAAAAAAGTTTTATCAAAATCGGTTCAGTAGTTTTTGCGTGAGTCTGTTACAAACAAAAATCGTCGTATCATAAATGAAATCACGACAAATTTTATTTATTTAGTAAATTAGATTGTAATCAAAATCATTCATTGTAAATATTTCACCCAATTTAACTAATAAAATTGCCTTTTCTCACATTAAATAGATCAGTTCTGTGCTTGGTATTATTCGGCCACACATTTTCCTTGAGATTTCTACTGTCGGTTACAATATCAGTGACGTACTGAACCCCCGATAATAATTATAGTACTCTTTGGCCGGGTACGACGCATCCTGGGCTATCAGCAAACCTCGAAGCTGGTCGACAAATATCTTCAACACGATAGATAGTCAAGCTCTATGACATGCCACTGACTCAGCAAATTAGTCTATAGAAGCAGCTGCATTTTTTACATGCTTATGCCCACCAACTGTAACTCTTGTAAACCAGGATCAACAGCAGCGTCCATTCACAACACTAGACATTCTAGCGAGCCCAGGCAGGGGATGATATTTAATCTGTCATGGTACTAGCTTGGAACCCGCAAACATTTAATCAAATAGGAGTACGAGTATGAACAACAAATATCCGACTTCTCTTGCAAACAGGAGAAAGCTTTAGGAAAAGTAAGTTGTTTGAAGAGAATAACCACATCATTCCGGCTTGGTACCCATTATCCGTAACCAGTAGTAAAATAGAAACAATTCACAATTTTATTAAGCTTTGACATAATTTTAAAATCTAGCCTAAAATATTATAATACATTAATTTTTGGTAACGAGAAGATAAACTAGTCGTTTTTATACAATGAAAATGGTAACTCGAAATAAAATAGTTTGTTTTATTTATTACCTCAGGCCTTACGGTACTCAAGGTTATAAGCTTTAACAAATAAACTACTATGGGGCAGGCGGACCTAGATTTTTTTATGTGATAAATGTCATACAGTCAGTAAACAATTGCTAACTATGTATGCATAGGTACCGCTGCCGCTCCGGCTTCTATGTTACCGGAGCTGTAAGCTTGCCGCACACGAACGCAGAGAGAAGACTTGAAGTTCAGGTAGGGAAAGACCAATCAGATACCTATGGAATACGTTTTTGACGTTTGCTAAACAGTTGCTGATTTAGCTAGGTAGGCAAATAGCAAAACCTAACAATCTGATTAGGCTATCCCTGCAAACTCCGTTTCATTGGAAACACCCCCTTGCAACCAGACAATCCGTGTGCGGCGAGTCTTTACAAATCATAATAGTACACAGCTTGTGGCTCGAGTGAACCGTTTTCATACAATTTGTCTTCGAATAATAAATAAAAATGGTATTCTACAGTGTGTAACAAAACACCATAGTAATACTTAAAGGGGTGCTTCAGACCATGAAACTGAACAACTTTCACTACGGAGCCATCTTCGAAATCGGGAAAAAAAATCAACTGTCCCATACAAAACTACATTACCAATTCGACTAAAATGTATGGGACAGCTGTTTTTTTCGCGATATCGATGTTGGCTCCAAAGTGAAAGTTGTTCAGTTTGATGGTCTGAAGCACCCCCTTAAGTATAACTAGGGTGTTTTGTTACACCCTGTATATAGAGAGCCATATTACAATGCACCACAGAATGGTCTCGTACAGTACAGTAGCAGGACAATTTAAATACAGCTAGCTGTAGCTTTAGATTTGATATTAAGGCCGTCTGCCCGCAGTACATCTTAGCGTGAATGTTTTTTGCCTAAATAGGCCAGTTTAACTAAATTAGAATAAAACTGAGTAAGAGGTACCTCTTCTATAATAATTTTTAAAGTCAATACGTGATCACGTCATGTTATATTGGAAACTTAATACTATACGGTAAGAATCTGTATGTTTTATAGTTAAATAGGGTAGCTTGGACTGTAGGTCATTAATTTGGTTCAGGGTACCATCCATGGTGTCATTCCCCTATCTATGGTGTCAGACGACAAGAGAAAGACAATGTGAACCTATCAAAAACATAATTAAATTTAAAACGCATAGGCTCACTCGTCCGGTCCGTTTCCACCGCTGTAACTCCTGTAAACCAGGATCAACACAAGACAATCAAGTCCAGCGAGGCCGGGGGCGACTCTTATCTGCCTTGGACCCGCAAAGAATTTAAACAAAGACAGGAGGATTAGAAAAAAATAAATAGATTATTAGAAATAATTAGCTGTTTTTGCTTTTTACATGATTCCGTATTTCATTAATACCTGCTGGTCATAGCTTACCAATAAAAAATAAACGTAATTTGAAACAGCCACTAATATTTTAATTCCATTGCTTTGTATATCTCGTTTCAATTATTGCTAAGGTCTATTATATTAAGGTCCCACATTTCTGACTCACTTTTATTTTTTTTACGAAGAATAGAAAAGATTTGTTTATCACAAACGTTTAAGCAACCAATAATTATAAAATAATTATCAAGGCGCCTACAACAGTGACCTTGCATCAGTCAGAAAGAAGAAAACTAATTCTTTATGGTACTAGTATCATCGCTTCTTTAAAAGTAAGGAAGAGTTTTTAAAATAATGTTTCGGTTTTAATTTTAATGGCATTAAAATCACATGATCTGAGACCGTAGAACAGTCGCGCGACATGTTAGTGTCGTACATTTTATCTCGCTCCAAAGAGAGCTAAGACGCGACAGCACTATGTCTCACGCTGCTTCGCTTGCCACTAAAACTACTACGATATGTCACCTAGTATACTACAGGCGGCGATAAAGCCAAACGATTTTTTTTTCGTTCGTGATTTGTCGCATAAGATGGGCAAAAGCATTTATGACTTTAAAAAAAACGTTTTGTGCATAACCTATCTTTGAAATAACGTTACTGTAGTATACTAGTAGACAAGTAAAAATACGGGTCGAAGGGAAATAATTTAAATAAGCAAATTTTTTTGCTAGATCGTTTATACAAATGATATTAAGATACTTTATTAACGAATCCAACTAAATTACGTATTTTTAGTTTTTAGTACTACAATGTAAATTTTTTATTTATATTGTAAGATTTCTTTCATTTTTAATTTTTATTGTTTGTGTTATGTATGAGTTTACATATTTCTTATTTTTTTTTATATGTAGGTACTATTTTTAGCCAATTTTACATGATTTGTTTTTCTTTGTTTAATTAACTGGCATTATAATCTAAAATATAAAAGAAAAAAACCGAAAGCGACCCGTAACTTTACTGGAGTATAGTGTCAACTCGTACAGGCTAACATGTCGCGCACGACAAAGTAGAAAAGCGTGACAACCATTCTGCGCTCTTATTTTAGCATGGCTCATCTATCTCCTTTTCTCGAGGGCGGCATGCTCGGCTCACTGGTAGAGTAAACTTCTCCATCACGACAAGTATCAGATAAAGTACCGAAAGGTCCCACACAACGATAGGACCCTATTAATATTTTGTTCGAAATAATAAACACAACCAAAAGTAATAAGTCTCACCTACTTGCCGTGCACAACCAACACTCTCTGAAACAAATAAAATAAGTCATTAGCGACAATCCTTTTGAAAGAGCACTGCAACAGTGTGTAAATGCGCTAAACTAGAAAATTCAAATATATTTAAGGCCTGTATTCACTTTGATTAGTGCGAGTGTAGGTCATTACATTAGTAATTGCGGGTATTACTACAAACATTGAAAGTAAATCAAAGATACAGTATTTGAGAGTTACGCGGTTATTATTTAATCTAGAATTAAACATTTTAACGGGTTCTTACCGCGTTTTAGTATATTTGAGTTCCCGATATGTGACGCGGTAAGAACCCGTTAAAATGTTTAATTCTAGATTAAATCAAAGATAACAAAATGTCATTATCCTATCGGTGATCGCTCACAATTTTTGAATGATTTGCAATAACTAATCACCTGAAGTCGCATTTATCAAAGTGAATACAGGCCTTTATACTAGGTGATTAATAAACACTTTCCACATTTTCAGGGGTGGTTCGGATCATCAAACTGAACAACATTTACTATAGGAGCAAAGCTGGAAACATAAAAAATCTGCTGTTTCATACATTTGAGTCGAGTAGGGATTGCAATTTATGATAGAGCAGCAGATTTTTTATTGCTATTTCAGTTTTTTTTCCCATATTAAATGTTGTTCACTTTAATGGGCCACCAACTTTGAAAATTTGGAAAGTATTTACAAAATCACCTAGTTCCTATACAGGCTGTTAGGGTAAACAGGTGCATTACATTAAGGGGTGATTCTACCCATGATACTGAACCACTTTCCTTAAGAAACCCATATGCAATCTGCTGTTGTAACCCTGTATGCATACTGAGTAAAACTAATAAGGTGAACAAAAAACATACACGCAATACGGACACTATCAAATAAATCTGTGGTTCAATGACTACTCAACTCGACCCAAATGTATGCGGAAAAGCAGATTTTTTCGAGATTTTGATGTTGGTGAAAGTTATTCAGTATGATGGTCTGAAGCACTCTGGACGCATCCCCTTAAGTATGTAACGCATTTAAGTTAAACCATGTATACTCATTACTCACTCAAGCAAGCCCTATTGGTGTTGGCTCTCGACGATCAGCATGATGGACTGGTGCTGCTGGGAGTCCGCGTGGTGCTGTATGGTGGGCACGGAGCGCAGGCACTCGATCTGGTGGGAGGCCCAGTCCTTCTTCTGGCAGTAGGTGGAGCAGTACGGCGTGCGCCGGCAGAGCGAGCATTCCGCTGACGCTTCTCGGTTGCAGTTCGCGCACTGTCAAGTATTGATACAATTAAACTTCTTTATTTCCAAAGTCCACTAAAAAAGCTGAGCACTTCCTTTTAGGCCATTGATAGTGCTCTACAGACAGTCTTTATGTTAGGGTCTTCACAGAAGGCAAGAGCACATCTACAAAGACATGCATTTATTAAAAGTTAAACAATATTAATGTATACACATATACGTGGAAAAGACATGACAGGACAGTCGAAGTGTGATTGATTTTGGGGTTGTGTATGGCAGACTGAAGGTCAAAGTTGTTGATGCGTGGGTATATCGTGGGCCTAACGTTGGGACAGACCATTACTTGGTCACTAGCCGTGTAGTTGGCTTGTTCAAGCGGTGGTGCCATCGTACGCAAGTGACTACAACTGCGAAGATGAGTACAAACGGAGACTACAAGAGAAGTTTGAACACATATTAACATTTACACCCGTATTATTAGTTGTTTCCTTGAGACTTCCTTATTCGAGTCGAGGACGTTTTTGGCATTTCTGTCATACAAGTTATGTCAAAAACGTCCTCCACTCGAGTGAGGAAATGTCAAAAAAACAACTACGAATTCGGGTGTAAGACTCGGAGTTGAACGTGGGATATTCTGAAGGGTGGGATGGTTGACCAAATATTTGACCAAAAGGAAAAATTAAAAAGATATTGGCAGCTAAAGCCTGACCAGGATTATAAAAAACCTGGTTTGGTGGCGCTGCAATCGACTATAACCTTTAATGTCAGTGTTCCAAGTACAAAAATTCGTTCCAATGATTATCCGCAACATGGCGAGGTTTTTTATATTTCTGGCCGGGCTTTAAATTGATGAGATGAAGATGCAAATAAGGTATAGCTTGGCCATAAAGTCATGAACGTGGTGATAGGTGGAACTAAAATTTGGGTTGTGTTGCCAGGTTATGCGTGATTTTGAAGTTCTTGCGTGGAGGCAGTGCCCTCATTTAATTTCTACTCTTTTTAGCCAAGCTGTAGTGTATGCGAAAAAGAAGGCATTGCTAATTAGCTAGACTATCTAGCAATTACGTCTTACAAAAGAATGCATGGAAGTATGATACCAGATGTAGATGTAATAAATGTAAAACTAAAGTACAATGCTGCAAAAAAGACAGGGAAAAAATGTGTTGAGAGAAAAAAAGAGGAAATTAAAGAGAAATATGTTAGAAGACTATCAGATAATTTACGACGCAATATTAAACTGTTCTGGGCACGGGGAAAATGACAGATGATGATAGATGTATGATTATTAACGAAGAAAGTAAAAGTATGAAAGAAATGTTTTTTAAAGTTTGTTGTAAAATGGGGAGGTGGTAACACGCTGACAGAAGCACAAGTGTCAGCCAGCAATAGGTAAAGTGAATGTGATGATGTAATAAGTTTGGCCGAGATTATGAAAGCAATAAAAAGTATGAAAGTTGGTAAGGCTGCAGGATATGATAGGGTTTCAGTTGAGAGCCTGAGGGGGTGTGGTAGCAAGCTTATTGTTTCTGCTATTTAATTAGTGCCTGAGATGTGGACAAGTACCAGATGACTAGTGCAAAGCGGTCATCGTTCCACCGTACAGGGGTAAAGGGTCAAAGCAGAAATGCAAGAACTACTGAGGCTTCAGCTTGTCAACAAATTATATGCAAATGTTTTGATAGAAAGAGTATTGTGTAAAACGGAAGAATAAATCTGGGATGTACAAGCAGGATTTCGAAAGGGAATGGGATGAACGGACCAAGTCTTCTCTCGACGGGGATAACCAAAAAGTTTTGCCCCATTTTGATCCTTATAGCAAAGGTTTAAAAAACTTTCGCGGATCTACTTTAGTTGACCGCGCTTGTATGCAGCTTGTGTTCTGGTTGATATCTATGCATGGGCTCTATCTACGGCTTTTTAAACAACAGTCCAACTAAATATGCCGACGGTTTTTAAGGGGATGATCAGACCAAACAAACTGAACAACTTTGTATATGGGACATAAGACGAAATCGCGAAAAAATTATCACCTGTCCCATACATTTCGGTCCAGTAGGATTGCAGGTGAACCGTCATCATATTAAGGACCCTATACAGTTACTAGATAGAGATATAGATACTAGATTCCAGTTCATCGATCTAGTGTAACAAACAAAACTAACCTTTTTAGAGTCAGTGTCCTCCACATTGTGCAGCGACACCTGTTCAGCGTCGACCTGGGCGTCGACAGTGGCCGCTAACAGCGCCGACGCGCGCTCCTGCTCCAGCCTCTCGATCTGACGCGAGCTGACAACCCGAACGTCTTCCACGCACTGCTTCAGCTCGCCGGCAAGACGGACGAGAGTTTGTCCTATGTCATCTAGACGTTTTAGAACGCCATTCATGTCTGGCAGGCCTGTAAGATGTGTAGTTGTGTTGTTAGTGGGCTGGTTGTCTTCTATTTGAAAACAGAATGCATTTACAAACATGTCTATTGAATGTTGTCACAACATCATTATATGCTCAAGATTATGTTACCGAGGCTAGTCAGATATTTTTTTTAAAACTCAGGCCAACCCCGTTCCACTAGTAGTACCGAAAATCTATACAGTGTGATGGGTAGTTAGTCCATCGCCACTTATAATGGACAGTGTAGGGACAGTGGGTAAAAAATGCATACATTACATTTAATTTTTAATAAATCGTCTTTCATTCGATCACATATTTATAATAACAATTATATAATATATTAAATATACAATAAAAGGAGCTATGCTATATGTTTCGGAATAGAAGTTTAAACAAACACTACACAATGTCATCATTTGAAATGGTTCAGATAAAAAATATAGGTAGTATACATGAAATACATCGCTCTAGCATAGTTTAGAAAATATTGATATAAGTACACATAATTTACGTTTAAAAAAGATTATTTCCCTCATTCATCATCATCTCAGCCGATGGAAGTCCACTGCTGGACATAGGCCTCTCCAAGGATCGCAATAACGACCTGCCCTGCGCTGCCCTCAGCCAACAGGTTCCTGCTGCCTTTACCAGGTCGTTGGTCCATTCGGAGGGCCTACCCACGCTGCGCTTTCCGGTTCCCTCATCATGCAATTACATTGAAATAACTTAAAACATCAATTATACAACTTGCAATAAATCAAGAGATATTATTAATAATTGATACCAACTGGAGTACTAAACATGTAGAAAAAGTGCTGTCGCTTCAGCCTTTCGCTCAGTTTGTCGATGAATGTTCTGCATTTTCGCAATATTGTTACTAGATAGTATACACAACTTGTAGTTATTTCGTCACTTTGCTCATTACATCATCATCATCCGCCATACCCAATACGCAATTGGAGGACTTCATACAGGTTTCCTCGCAATGTTTTCCTGCAATAGTTCCATCAGAATCGGTCCAGTAGTTTTCGCGTGATGCTCGAACAAACAAACAGACAGACATAAACTCACAAATCTGTGATTTGGAGGCTGACGCTCAGTTGCAGAAACGCTCATTTGAGTTAATCCACCATTAAATCTCTTGCTGTCACTTTTTATCTTGTTGACAACTGAGCATGAGACACCTTAACACCATATCGTTAAGTTTTTTAAAGTTCTAGTTTCAGGATGGAATATGACACGTCAAGTGGTGAGAGGTGGCATTTCGCACGCATAAAGATTGCATAAGAAACTTTTAATCCCTTAGTCACCTCGACACCCACGGGAAGAATTGAGATAGTTCATTCTAAACCAGAACCACACGGCTTTTTAGTAAATATCTTATTATTTACTAATGTAAGTGCGTCTGTACAAATATAATATTATCTACAATATTAAAAAACTGTAACCAGTTTTATAATATTGTAGATGTATTAGAAACTACAACAGTCGCAGAGCGATAATAATAATACTACATTAGCCTACACATTAGCACATAATAGAGGTTTGTAATGTATGCGGTTTGATACTGGCCTTAGGTCAACTAAATCTCGCAGTGCTGTCTATAAATTAACCACATCGACATCGCATCGCCGAGATCTAAGCCAAAGTGAGCGGATATTATGGTATATGATGATGGATTCCTAGTCTACTGCGAATAAGGCGACTGCTAATCTCTACAGAAAAGCAGATGCGCTAAGATGCACTCTCTCGTCCTTACCAGACGTCCTTACAGAGGTGCGGTCAGATGCAGGGGCTATAACCGGCAGCCACAAACGGATGTCAAAGATGTGCAAGACGCCTGAAAGACTAAGGCTAATTTTCTACCAGAGATGTGCGAGGTAGCGACTCGGTGAGCGAGGAAAAAATCGGTAAATGGGAGTGCTTCAATTTCCCAATGATGTGATCGAGCGAGCGCGCTATTGGCGGACTGTTTCCTCGCTCACCGCCTCGCTACCTCGCACATCTTGCTTGGGTTGGTGATATTCGAAGCCGTAGACCTCACGGCACGTGGACAATAATATACATACAACATCAACAATAATTAAAACGTTCTGATGTTCTTACACTCGATACGTCAGAGTTTAAAAGCGCGCAAGCATTTGAGATCAGTTTATGAATACTTTATATCGTTTGCAATACACCACAATCGCAAATAGCTACGTTGAACTTATCTAGAACGTCATCATCATCATCATCTCAGCTCCAGTGCTGGGCATAGGCCTCCCCAACGATCGCTACAACGACCGATCCTGCGCTGCCCCCTTCCAACTGGTTCCCGCCGCCTTCACCAGGCCGTCCGTCCACCTTGTGGGGCTCACCCACGCTGCTACAACCTACTGTTATTCTATACTACAACTGCTTAACAATATAGTTGGAGTTGCAGCAGAGTTTCTTACTACCCGGAGCTATGGAAACTCAATATTGAGGTCCGGGTTCGAATCCGCACAGACCACATGCCGTGTACCAATGAGTTTTTGTAACTTATGTACGTAATAACGACTGCTCTCAAACAGTGAACGAAAACATAGTGAGGAAACCTGCATACGCTGAAGAAGAAATTCCGATGGGTTTGTGATGTTTACCAATCCGCATTGGGCACGCGTGGTGGACTAACGCCCATACACCCTTCATGAGGGTAGGCCTGTGCCCTGCAGTGGGACGAATATAGGCTGTGATGATGATGATGATTATAAAACTGTAACAAAACCAAAATTACTGTATGGTTTTCAGGTGCCCCTGACTCCAAATCAATAATTTTTGTCCGTCTGTTTGTCGTCGCGCATTACGCGAAAACTACTGGACCAATTATGATGAAACTTTTTGTGTTTAAAACTTATATTTAGACGATGACAGGAACCCGTGCGAACGAAGTCGCGGGTAAACTCTAGTATTTAATAAAATTATTATTTGTTATTGTAAAATCTTAGTTAAGATGCTAAAGGACAGAGCTTGTCTTTATTTTTACAATTTGATTCGTTTGGCATCAGCCAACTTTATGTTATAATATGATATAAGTATATTTCACTACAATCACTTGGCAAGCATTGCTAATTTCTAATACATTTATCCTACGAATTCTTAGCATTTATCGGTATTATATAATACTAACTTCTATTTCTTTAAACATGTAACACAGAAAACTTTTTACTTTCGCCTTTCGCTTCAAAAACAGATTAAGTACAAAATTTAAAAGGAGATATAAAAGAAAAGAAATCTTTCGCCTTTGTTATTTATGAGATCACAACTGATTTTAAACGAGTGTGTGGTACCTACTTCTGATACTGGACGAACACACTACTTGTAGAGTCAACCATCTGAGATCATACCAACAAAGCTCTCAATGTTGACCAGCTCCATTTTTCCCTCTGATGAACAGAAGGGCACAGTGGGAACTTTACTAAACATGGCAAGCACATGTGCTTGATATTAGAAAACGATTGTTAACCTGATGGGGCCACCATTTGGTTTGTCAAAGACATAATTTAAGAAACCAATAAAAAGTTGTTTGCGGTCAATGCTGTGGGGATTGGCTTCCCGCCATTAAATTTGTTCGGTCAAAGTTGTATTTGATATTCGTGAAAAATTGGTTTTAGTGATATTTGTGACATAATTTCGTGCGGATTGTGTGCCAAAAAGTTGCGTAAATCGACCAACATAACAGGAATCTCAAATACATACGAAGAAAGAACAAAAGTTTTGGTGCAAGTTAAATCGTACTGGTGATTTTGGCGGCAACGCGCGTGCTTACAAAATCAACCAAAATTTCATCCTCATCGTTCATCTATCATCCCATCGTCATCAGGAGAGTTTTGCACGGGAATTGTGAAGAAACAGACGGGCTTTGTTTCTTAATTTTCTAAATTCGTTTTTCGTGGCTATTATTGTGGTAATGTGGTGGAATTAGTTTGATAATGTGCCATTAATGGAGAGCAATATTGTAAGAGTGAGAAATAAAGAAGGCGCTCCCGTTTGATTTGGATTGATTCTCGCGTGAAACTCCCCTGACCATTGGAATGTGTGTACCATCCTCGCATTTCAATAGTTAGGTATTAAGGTTAGGTTAGGTTAGGTTTAAGTACAAAGAAAAAAAGACACTAATGACCAGGCAGTAAGGGCTAGTTCCCATAGCCTATCCGAAAGGATAAACTTAAAAAAAAAAAAAATCAATGCTGTGGTCATACCACCGTCAAAGTAGAGAAAATATTTCAAACTCCATGAAGAAAACCTTTTTGTAGTACAAAAAAAAATATTGGTCTTCTCTTTTTAACTCAACGCCGGGAAAAGAAACGGAAAACATCAATGGACAAATTCCACAGAAAGTCTGAAATTGTAAATTTTTTATTCTTAAAATGGCCAGTTATTTTAAGTTTACCATGGAGACAAGTGATGTCACTAGTTTTAATGTTTTTTTTTTTGTTTCACTAATTTTATCTGCAATCGGCCAACAATGCCAAAACTAAACTTTTAAATATTTTTTTATAACTATATCATCAAAAATATTGTTATTGAGACAATTATCTCGAAATGGTTTTCGATTCAGTCATAAAAAAAACACTTGACAATGATTTCTAAAAACATAATTAGAATTTATGAATGTTTGTACCTGCAGTAGGATCAGGATTGGTCTCTGGATTCTCCAGCAGATGGTAATCTGTGTTGCCATCCAGGCCTTCAGCGAGGGTCTGCCAGGCTTCCTTAGAATGACTATTGTTGCTTGTTTGATGGATATTGTCTATGTCGCTGTCGCCTAGACTATTGTCCCGCTCTACTTTTGGTTTCTTTTCTTCATCCTGATTACGTCTTCTTCTTTTGTACGGAGTGAATAGTCGTACTGGACCCATGGCTGTGAACAGTTTTAAGATTTTAGATATTTTTCTTTAGAATTGTGAGATTTATCTTTAGGTATTTATTAAGGTATTAATAACCACATCAGAGGCTATAATGTGGTCTAAAAAACTCTCACCTGGGCTTGCCCACATGATAAGAAGAAGAAATGTAATACCAAAATATGTAATATGTAACACTTATGGAATCGCCTCATTGTTCTTTTATAATAATGCAATTAAAATTGATGTGAATGCATTTATGCGTTCAGGGTAACATATCAACAAAAATTACTATTTACTAATTAAAATTGCATAGCTGTGTTGCTAAATTCAACTGCATAGTGGTTTTATCAGTGCTTATGTTACAGTAGTAAATACAAAATGATAATACCAGTAGGACTAGCATGCTACGCACCACAATGCAAGAAACAGATATGCGCGGTCGGTTTCGCATACGCAAAGTCTCGTTTTTTAAAAGTTTTCTCAGGGGTATCATCCTAGTCCCATCGGTGAAAGATGTTGATTTACAATAGTAGTATTTCCCTACCATAACGAAAACTGTACTCGGTAATTTTTACTGCGTTAACAAAATGTATTATAAAGAAGCAGCATCTCACCAGACTGGTCATCGCAGCAAGCTCCACATGTACAGCTGGTCGCGTGTGGAGTCAATATCCCCTCATCTATCAGCGCCTGGATGCTCCTCCCACCGAACCTGATGGAACGCTTCCAGTCCTTACTAGACGCCCTTCCACACAGAGCCTCGAACTCACTAGGGGTGTACCATTCCATGCCATACTTTATGCACCTCCCTCGACCTCCCGACCCGAATCTCAGCTTGTGTAGCTCTGCGGAGGTGTTCTTGCATCGCACGGGTAAGATGGGCATGTTGACAGTCTCCGCCCACGAGCGGGTGCTGGTCGCGCGCGCAGCCGGCGCGCACGGCGCGTCCTCGATCGCCTGCCGCGTCGCCGACGGCGACGGGGGGTTCTGTATCACTATATGGGTCGCCTTTATATCATCAGACACCGGCCCACCTGATATGAACCCGTTATCAACACAAATCATAGGTTTGAAGTGCGGGAGCTGGTCGGACGTTATCACGTTGAATGTGGTGCCTGTGAGCAGAGTGCCGACGGGAAGGGACACGGGGACGGTCACTACTCCTACTCCATTGGAGTCGCTGGACAGTCGGGCGGTCTTGATGCCGCTCGCCAGAACAGCCCCGCCGCCCCCATCGCTCCGGACGGCGTCGTGCTCGGCCGCCGCCGCCAAAGGATCGGCTTCCGAAACTTCGGTAATGTCCGGCATGACGACGTTGTCCGAACTTCTGTTCTCCGCCATCACTCTCTTCCGCCCTCCCCGTAAAACCCCCTCGCGTTGCGACCGAATTTTGATATCACATGAACGTTTTTCACTCGAAATCGAGCACGCGAAATGAAAATGAACTTCGTTCAGCCATCGTCCGCCATTATTATCTAAACGAAAATTGAAAACATTTCACGAACGCAGAGGTTATGGCGGTAAATTCGAATTATGAACGATTACGTATTTGCAATTTTACATTAATAAAAGAATTAATCGAAATTGCCAAAAGAACTATAAATACTAATAAAATTAATAAAACGAGAATAAAACAATAAGAACTTACTTTGGGCCATTTTATTTTTATTTACAAATACCTACCTTACCTACCTTCCTTCGGTAAAGTAAAATCTACATTGATTTTACAAGCAGCAACATAGCAGCAACTGTTATTTGTTTACTTTTAATAATGTACTCTTTGGTTTACTTTTATTTCAATGTTTTTTATTTAATTAGCTTTACTTTTTATTTGCTTTTGATTTTATTTCTGACAGAAAGAAGATTAAAAATCTATTATAGTCAAATGTGAACGCATCCTTAGTTATTGATTTTTGAACGCCATTTAACGCATTATAATCCGACCAAATGGTGTTTACTAATGTTATAGGCACTTTCGTATTGTAGCAGGATACTTTTTAATTATCCTGGTTTTACAAATCGCGCTTCCTTCCCATCCGTTTTTACGACGGAAATCTGCCAAACAAAAATAAAGGAGGGAAATATCAAAATAAAATGAAAAACTGCAGAAAACTTATTCGTATACTAGTATTCTAGATAAATTGCAATGTTGCACAGTTATTAAAATGTGAAAGATTAGTTTAATTCTGCACTTTACATATCGGAAAGTGATTATTTGTATGTAATTCTTAGTGATAATATATTTAGTTGAAATGGATGAATTACGATCGAAACACAAGTCCTTGCAGAACGCTGCTCATCACATCGCTTTGGAGTGCATACATCCACAGGTAAGACCATTAATCTAATTAATCATTTGATACATTCGGAATATCTACAAAAAAGTTACCTATTCCTCGATAGACTTAAAAGCTACTTTCCTGAAAAAGCTTTTCCAGTTCCATATTAATTTGTTCTTGTGGCTCACCTAAAAAATCTAATAAAGATATTAATAACAACATAATATTTACAATATAGGTACCATAAACACTATAAAATTAATCTAAAAAGTACCTAACCTAATCAAACTAGAGAAAAAACATTTAAAAAGGCAAAATGAGTCTCCATCGAGCACATCTTCTACTCGGCTTATGCTAAATAGAAGATGTGCTCGAGGCTGCCGTCTTGTGGGAGAGTGCCGACGACCCTGGCAGCTTAACTCGCTAGATGGCAATTGATATACATTGCCTGATGTAGGTAAGCCCCAGTCCTTTGGTCTCTGGACACTTCGACCAATTGCGACGACAACTCCTTGAAAAGTTGTCGGGTGTCCGGTCCCCAGACCCTTAGGTCTCCACACCAAATGGCCCTTACCCAGGATTACAATCTCGTATCCACACATTTTGCGCTTTAGGTAACCTAGGCAAACTATTCACAACTGTTACCTAGGTAATAGTCAATCTGGAAAACATCCTATTATACTTCGATCAAAGTAAAATTAATGGATAGGCCCAAAGAGCGTAAAGTTGAAGCACACTACTGGTGCACTTGGTCCATACAAACTGGCACACTTGGTCTGTCATCTCATTACATATTTGAAGTTATACCTGTCATTTGTTTTGCCTTATTTTTCTGGTTTGAAGAAATTTTATTTGATCGAAGTATTTATATTGCCTAATTGTAAAACAAAATACAGTCGAAATCGTTTAAGGGTTGAACTAAACCAGGCACAGCATCACATTTTTCCTTTGCTAGAGCATATAAGATAGACGGAACGGAACAGCACGCCGCGTGAGATCGCGTTCCGTCTATCTTATATGCTCTAGCAAATGATGTTCCTGAGTGACATAAAAGGATGGAGCCACGGAAAAATGCGATGCTGTGCTGCCTGGTGTAGTTCAAAGGGTTGACACATATTTAACGACGCATCGCCGCTTCACACGGCTTCCCATACTAATTGAAATTTTTGTAAGGGCCTGCTGTCGGTCGCCGGCGGTAAATGTGTCTCAACCCTAACAAATCTTTATATTGAAGAAAAATCACAGCATCAAACCCGGCTTTTACGACCTGTGACTGGTCTCCTCAATTTAGTTATAACTGATTTCAACAGTAGTTTAAAGAATTATGATATTGACATTGGATGTGGTACGTTCATGTGTAGCATGCCCCAGCCAGACCGTCACAGGTTCAAATTACTCTCTCAATATTTTTTTTTTCGTGACTTGCTCTTTCAGTCACGAATTTGATGATTGTTTTAAATTTCAGATATGACAATAAATAGTTTCTGTAGAGAAGAAACATTTTTATGAAGAGTTTACAGAGCAGAACCAACTCGTTAGAAATGGAGTACTACAAAGTATTATTTAATTATTGTTTGTAATATTATTTTTATTTTTGAGTGAAACTGAAGCTTTTTGTTCTTTTTTTGTTGTTATGAAGATGGAGAAGAAAAACATACTTTAATAGCCAACAAATTGAGTTCAATTTGAACAACATTCCTTTTTTATTATGAAATGACTATAATGCATAATTACGGGACTGTGGTTGAGTAGTAAAACATACTATTCTGTCTTATGTTGTACAGTTGACTACAAAGAGATGTACCCATTTTAAAGTTACAAAATAATAAGTTTGATTTACGACACGATAGCTCAGTCGGCAGTAAACCTGCCTGCTGTGCTGTGGGTTGCGGTTTCGATTCCAATAAGGGGAAAATATTAATTAATGACAAAAGGATGGATCCTTTTTAATTCTGGTGATACATTCTTCGTTGTAGTGTTCCTATAATATTGTAAATGTTTAAATATTTATAGGTACTGTTTTTGTGCCATATTAAATAGAATAAAGATTAAGTACAAGTTAGGTCCAAAATATACATGTTATGTATATACAGGGTGAAATTGATATCATTAGCATCCTTTTAAACTAAGAGTCTACCCATCAAACTGAACAACTTTTACTATGGGAGAGCAAACCAATCGGAGCAAAAAAAAATCTGCTGACCCATACATTTGAGTCATGTAGGCAGCGGCGGCGGGTGCAGTTTAGTATGGGACAGCTGATTTTTTTTTGCTCCTATCGCTTTGCTCCCATAGTAAAAGTTGTTCAGTTTTATGGGTAGACTCATAGTTAAAAAAGATGCTAATGATATAAATTTCACTCAGTATATATATTATATGTTTTTTTGGGCAGATCTGGATTAGCTTCAGTTGGGTCAGTTACTATGGAAAGCTCAAACAGCGACGGGCTATTTTGTTTGGATATGTAGGTATGCAATTATTTAGAGCATAGAGAATTTGTTTTGAGCATCCAACTTGTTACCAAGGTTTCATAAAACATCATCAAGTAAGATGGCCTATTTTTAGTAGGAACCACACGACTACGACACAAGTGATACTATATCAAAAACCAAAATATCCCATCAATGATTTTGTTAGCTGAACCCAGTTCAACCTGACCCAGATTCAAACCAAAATATATTTAGAAACCCAACTTCTCCATCAGGTAACAAACAGGCTGATTCTCGTCAAGCTTATAACACGTGTGACAGCACAGCACTTGTTCACAGTATTGTTTGTCCACCCATGTCTGTACTTGGACACGCAGTCGACTCACGGATCCCCCTACCACGTCCACCCGTACCCCTCCCCCGTCAGACTTCAGCATGCCTTCCAAAACCAACACAGTCCTAAGATGTTCCATCCGAAGGGACTCAAGCCGCACCTTGTGAGTATACGCTTTTGTGTGTTTTGTTGATCTTTGTTTTTCTTTGGCCCAGCGGTTACGAAAGGCAGACGCGGGAAAGCCCCGGAATAAATGTGTTACTATCAAAGCGGAGCAGAGACGAGTCATGCAGGCCAATCAGACATTTTGATTTCGACTTTGGGTTAATCCGATTTGTACCAATATCCGAGAGTGTCGGTAGTGGCGCGTTGCGGAAAAGTATCACTCATTCATGGCAGTCCGGGTTCGATTTCGCTCATACGACATGCATGTACCAATGAGTTTTTGTAACTTGTGAACGTAATACCCGACTGCTCTCAAACGGCGAAGGTGAGGAAACCGGCATACACTGAAGAAGGAAGTCTAAGAAACCGCATGGTCACGTGTGGTGGATTATAGCCCATACCGGGGGTTTATTGTAATATATACCTGTGCCCAGCAAGGAGTATGTATGAAGCTGATAATTATAACGATGATTGGTACATCGCTGCATTTTTCGACTCCGCTCCGCTCCAGATCCGATCCATCGGAAACGCATCCCTTTAGTCGCAGTTTGACATTCGTATACAGCTTATACTAATGTCAAACTGCGACTAAACGGATGCGTTGCGTATGAATAAACGACATGCTTTGTGAAAAGAATAAGAGTGAAGAAAACTTCTCAATTGAAATCACAAAACATTACAGACCAATTTATATTGCCAGGATGGTCGATCGTACGGGACGCCAAACGATAGTCCGATCCTGGGCCGGGCGCTCTGCCTCACGCCCCGCGGCAGCCCGGTCCCGGGGCGGGTGTCCCACCTCAACGACAAGTTCCAGGACTCCCTCACCCTGACGTCTGACACGGATGCCCTCGTCGCCAAGATCAGCGCCATGTTCCCGACTGTTAGTGAAACGCATATCAAGATTTTGTTGAAAAAGTAAGTTGCTGGTTTGTTTTCATTCCTATATGGTACAATGGCCGGCAAACATCTTGAGCAAGACCGAATAATATTTGTGGGCCAAAGTGCTACTGTGCATACCCCTCACCCGTGCCCATTTTTCAAGCTGTTTGCCGGGTACTGTACACCGCGCTCTTTTGTTGATCAGATTTTTCCAACTTTGTAAAGCTAAGTTGAAGTATTAACTATATGATGGATGACAGACAATATAATATGTGTATCAATACACCCAAATAATACCAATTTAATACCAATTAAATTTTAAGGGTGAATTCAGATAATGAAACTAAACATCTTTCCCTAAGGAACATGTTTTGTAGAAAATATATCGATTGATCGCACTTTTGTATGTAAGGTCCAAACATTTTTATTCGTATTTCGCTTGCGGAGGGAGGCTCATGAATAAATAATAAAGTTGTTTATTCACTGCAGTTCATACGTTTCCATTCCATGCACTTTGACAGGTCTCTAGTAGCCTGAGTGCTCTGTTTCCACACTTACTCACAAAATATCACGTTCATTCGGACTTGAATAAAGATAGCTATGAATTGATAATAGTTTACTCATACCAAGTCTTGTCAGTCCATCAATTGGACAAACATTAATAATATCACAATGTTTAAATTGTTTCACCCAACAGATACTACAATCGGGAGGCAGTAGTAATAAGCGCGTTACAAGTGGAGAAGCACCCTATAACGACGCCAGGCCCGCTGACCATGTCGCCGTCTGCCGCTCGGCTGCAGAAGAGCGCTATGGGCGTCTACTCGGCGCTGCAGCTCGCTAAGGGAGTCTCCGGCTCTATGCAGGGCTCCAGCCACTTCACTCCACTCACCGGCACCCCGCATGGTAAGAGTTGTCATCTAAACACTTAAACAAACGTTCACTCACACATACGCTTACTTTCACTATAACAAAAACTCTTACTATCACAAACACACTTTCTCTATTACTATCACTCGCACTCTATTACTAACGCTCACACACGTACACACACACACACTCCCACACACACGCACACTTTTCATTTACTCAACTTGAACAACGCTAATCAATAAATAAGCATACACATGTTATGAATGAAAGAACAGCAAGTTATCTTCATACACAATTCACCATTTTCAATTGTGATGTATATTTTTGAGCTATGTCTATTCTTACGCCAAGATCTAGAGACGTCTTTTGAGCATGATTTGAGTCTAAATAGGTATATCTTGACATAATGGGGCTCAAACTCAAGCAATCACAGTCATGTATCAATCACAGTCTTATCGGTAAGGAAAGATTTCAAATCATGTCAGTACCAAATAATGATATCACAAACAGATAAGGTTACATAAGAAATTATCAACATCTAAATCCAAGTCTTCTTTTGGTATAAATCGATACCATCCAAAACATTTCGTGATGAAGCCAAAAGTTATAGAAAACATCAAAAGCAAGTGGTCGAGGTAAGTGATTTACTGCAATATCTCGGCAGGATCTCCAATAATATTTCGTCCAGCGTCGGGGGCGTCCAGTTACTACGGCACCACCAAGTCCACCGACGGCCAGCCGGCGAGGCATCAGTCGCCGAAGATGAAGTTGAAGTTAGTGTACTTCTACACAAATTCTATATATTCTATTCTATGTTTTAATTCGTACAACACGTCCACTCCCAATACACGTGACGTAACATGTATTGGGAGAGACCTATGTCCAGCAGCAAATTAGTTCAAGCGGATTATGATGACGAAGATTATAATGTATAAAAATTACATGTTTTACCGTCCCATTGATCTCCTTTTTTTGTGTCTTTCGCACAAAATGTACGCCAAGCTAGGCGAAGACCAAGACTGCATTATTTTCTACACAACTATTCGTACAAGACGGTGACGAGTTGCGAGAGATCGTCGGTAGCGCGTTGCAGAGGTATGGACACTCAATCATGGAAGTCCACGTTCAAATCTGCACAGACGACATGCCATATACCAATGAGTTTTTATTCTATTTTGATAAATGACTTAATACCGACTGATCTCAAACGGTGAAGGAAAACGTGAGGAAACCTGCATACGCTGAAGAAGAAATTAGAAGCATTCGATGCATGTGAAGTCTACTAATCTGCATATCTGCATTGGGCTTGCGTGGTGGATTATCGCACATACACCCTCCCTGAGGGTAGAACCTGTACTCTGCAGTGGGATAGGCTGGTGATGATGATAAAAATATACGCTTATTTTTAGCCTAACTAAGTAGTGACCGCGTTACTAACTTCGCAGATACCTCAAAAGCATATTCACAAAAGCGGAAGAGACTCTCATACTGGACGTCCTCGCGAACAAAGACAACAATGTTCAGAAGGCGAGCGAGGAGCTGCTCAGCATGGGCTTCAGCAAGAAGGAGACCGTGGTTCGCAAGAAGGAGGACACGCCGCAGCCCGCGAAGAAAGTCGTCACTATCATGAAGACGCCCGAGGACAAGAATCTGTGTGAGTGCTTTTTGTTTTGTGATAATGTTACAATAAACAGCAGGACTGTTTGGCAATTTACTCTCGGTGCCCGCTCTCAATGCGCTCATAAATGGATTAACAAATATTACGCCTGTATGGCACCGCTATAAACGCGAAAAGAAAGCATAAAAACGCAGTCGGGTAATAATTTATTTCGAGCAACATATGACTCATAGCGTGCTAATAACGAATTGGTGTTGGGGCTGGCCCGCACTTTGCGCACCAGGGACGTATGTCAAACCACTGTGCTTAACGGTGAAGGAAAACATTATGAGGAAACCTGCATACGCTGAAGATCAAATTCCGATGAGTATGTGAAGTCAACCAATCCGCATTAGGCATGCGTGGTGGACTAACGCCCGTGCACCCTCCCTGTAGGCCTGTGCCCTACAGTGGGACGTATATAGGCTGTGATGATGATGATGATTATGATGAACAGGAATGTGTCAGTATTTTAGTTTTATACTGAATTCCGTAACGTTTTACAGTAAAACAAAAATTAGAGAAGAAATACAGCACTCTGGCCGATAGAGTGATCGCGATAGCTTTGGAGAGTGTCGATTACAATGAGGAGAGGGCCGAGCAGATACTGAACGCGTGCATGCAGGAGGAGGACGCGCCCAAGGTCAAGGTCATGGACGTCAAGGACAACAGGCGACCTTCGCCCGTTGAAGTCAAGACGGGGTAAGTCCGCATGTTGTGTAGTATTTTTTAATGACATTGACTTTTGGCGATGTCGGTTAGAATGAGTTTATCAAATAAGTTGCTAAACGTACTCTTATGTGTATTTAAAAGTGAACTTAGGATCCCTTTACCGTTCGAAAAAATCGGCCAATGAGAGTGCTTTAATTTCCCAATGACGTGATCGAGCGAGCGCGCTATTGGTGGATTGTTTCCTCGCTCACACCGCCTTGCTACCTCGCACTTCTCTGGTGGAAGCGACTACTTTCTTTATTTCGGCCTATCCCATTCTTTTTCCTAAATTTAATCGCACGCCAAAACGTCAATGTCTTATGTACTTTGTTGTTAGGAAAAAATTATGTAGACTTGATAAATTGTCAAATACCCAATGTACTTATAATTATTTCCCGTTGCTCTTCTGGGTAAACGGCTACGTCATCACTTGCCATCGGGTCAAACTGAGGACTAAAGAAAAGCTTTTTTTCTTTTTTTTAAACATTAATCCTTCTGGCGCAGTCGGGTAAAATGATAAAAAATCTGGTCAAGTCTGCATAGAAAATCTTAGCGAGTTGTGAAGAATCAACAGTTCATACTATTAAATGCGTTACATGAAAGGAGATGCTTCAGACGATCGAACTGAACAACTTTTATTATGGGATCAATATTGAAGTCGTGAAAAAAATCGGTTGTTCCATAAATAACATCAATAGCGTCGCGAACCAAATATATGAAGTAGCAGATTTTTTCTTCGCGATTTAATTGTTCGTTCTCTATTGGAAGTTGTTAGTTTGATGGCGTGAAGCACCCATTACGTATGTGTAACGCATTCAAGTTTACACCCTGTATACGATCGAATCAAAATAACATTTAGTACAGTTGCCGGCAAACTTTTTGAGCAAATCCATGGCTGCGCAGAAATTTTTTTTTACGTAAAACCGCTACTGCGCTTACCGCTACTGCGCTCACCGCTACTGCGCTTACCGCTGTACAATAACTTCATAGATAAAACATTTAAATATGTTATTCTTTCACAACTCACTCGGATGAATTCAATGTATTGAAGTAATGAGTAAAAACAACACAATTTAAATTTCTTCTTACACTTGTGATACTACTAAAACAAATAACCTTTTAAACTGTTTCTATAAATAAAACTGATTAATAATTCAAATATTACACCTTTTGAGTTACAGTTCCTACTAAACTGACACTTTTCTTTTTACTAATATCAACCCTTGAATCAGATTGCTTTTTTAGCTTCTCACAATATAACAAGTGCTGCATAAGAATCTCTTGACTGACACCTACACGTAAAATTTTATCTTATGGAGTAGCGAACAAGGTCGACGATTGACTGAAAGCGCTAGTCGTGCATGCTTACATTACAAGGCTTGAACCACGCTTGAACTATAATAAAAATGATTGGGAATTAATATTGAAATAAGTGCAAATCTGATGTGTGACTTCACATTTATACAATGAATATTTTTGGTACTGACCAGGTTTAAAGCACGTTTATGTATTTAAAAACAGTACATAATGCCATAGACCAAGGTGTTTGATACTCTATGAAAAAAAACACGGTAAAAATACAAGCCAAGAATCATTCACAGCACAGAAAGCTGGCATTGGTATTGTCATGCAATCGAAGCATACTTTAATATTTTCTTCACTTGGGCTATTGTTTTTTATCTATTCATTAACTAAATATAACTACATGTACGCTAGCAAATTAGTGCAATCGTCTTCCCAATTGATTAAAAAACCTGTAAGGTACTTATATGAAACAAAATTCATATCAACAAATTATCATTTGCCCTAACTACCATTTTTAATAGACATGAAACAAATCGATTTTATGCAACACTCACAAACATACCATAATTATTTAAAAGGGCGGGTTTGATGACATAAGGTATTATATAAATGTTGTTTTTTTTAACTAGGCATAATCTGTATCTGGATACAATTGCAAAGGGGGGAAAATACCAGCACAGGCCGATTCGTCTCTCATGCACCGCTAAGGCATGAAGTCTCTCCGTACATCAGTTTTCCCAAACAATAAATAACACTTCACCTAAAGAAAAATATGGCTTTGTCAAGAGAAGAGAAAATCTACATTTTCTGAGCGAGCACGCTATACCTACGTTAAACTACTTGACACTGGCGAACATACAGTGTTAAAGCACAAGCAAGAGTCCATTAATTTATAAATAAAAAAAGAACTAGCCCCCAGCCCCATGCATGCATGCATATGCTCACAATTATATTCCCCGAGGGGGTAGTCAGAGATATTCTAAAAACTCAGAACAACCGCGTATCCCTTAACGCCATTACCATCAAACCCGCCCCCGCATTCACACACATTGCGTGCGATAGCACCTCGAGCACGGAGGAACGACAGCCGCTGCCGGTGGCCGCCGCCGCCACGCGCCGCCTGAAGACTTGGACCGAACATTTGAAGTATGTCCGCCTTGCATGCACGTTCCAGCTGGCTCTTACGATCTGCTATGTCTATACAAAACATACCTACCGTTCTTGGTAAATTAAAGGTAGAAGATTCTTGAGATTACATTTAATGGGAGCTACTTAATAGTTGTTTAAGACCAGAGCTAGGTGCATTATGTTATTTTGAATTCAAATTCTTGCTAGTGCAGCGGTGCTTCTAGTTACCCAGGTCATCAAAATCGAGTTTTTTTTTTAATTAACGTCAAAATATTATCAGATTAGAAAGAGTAACTACTTTAATGGGCCCTCTAAAAATATCTACTGAGCAGTAATTTTTAAGGACTTAACTCGTTTAAGTAAGTAAATACTAATAAGTAAATACGAATATTCATGAATACCTATCCTATTTGTGTTTCTATACAGTAAATGTGTAAGAAGAAGAATGTGTTTCATATTAAAAGGGGTGCTTCAGACCATCAAACTGAACAACTTTCACTATGGAGCCAAAACTTAGACAAGTTAACCACAACTTGTCTAAGAGCCAACATCGAAATCGCGAAAAATAATATCAGTTGTTTCATAGAAAACGTCGATGGCTTCACGACCATAATTTATGTAACAGCTTATATTTTATTCGCTATTTCGATGTAGGATTCATAGTAAACGTTCTTTAGTTTGATGATGGCCTGAAGCACTCCGTTCAATATGTAACGCATTTAAACTGTATTTTTATCTAGACAACTACGACTGAAACATCTTTTGGGACTAGATAATCTGTGAAAATGTTCGATAATTATTTAGTAAAAAGAAAAAAAGTTTTAATTTTTTTTGTGGTCTAGTCAGTTTTTTAAATTTAATAAATTGTAAGAGCCAGCACAGAACTTTGCACAAACATTGAAAGAGTCTTGTGAAATGTATCATTATAAGTAAGTTGGAGTGGTGAACGTGTTATTTAGATCGTATTGTGAAGCTGAGTCGGTTGACATTTGTATTTGCAATTTTGATAACTTATGAGATATTTCTTACATATTGCAGATAACAAAGTTTAGCCTTTATTACATGTGTTAGGGAAGATATACCAATCCATTGCGAATAAATAAAAGACCGCTTACTACAACGCTGAAAAGATTAAAACTTTATACACATTTACTGCATTTACTCTACAATCCTGAACCTACGATATGCTGACTGGCAAATTTTACCAGAACAGCATGAGTTATTGTCATGCGATATAGTCATTCTGACACGAATAGAAGATCTAATCTTTATTCGTATTCCTACCAAAAACATTAAAACAAAAAGTGAACGTTTTTATACTTCTATCTTAAAATGTCTAGAATAAAGGTTTGGTATATTTGCCCCTTCATTCTTTACACAGATTTTTAAGACATCGGATCTTCTGTTATTTACTACCACATGCTCTACTCGGTATCTTATATTCTTCGAACGGTTAGGTCAAGTGCGATATTTCCGACGACCGCGGGGTCGTTCCAATTGAGGACTTGAAGGAAACACTTGTATTCTTAATCCTTCGAGATAAGCTTGCAGAATAAGAATACGTAATGCAAATAAGTTGCAGATTGCTAATTACGAGTCGTAAATAAATGCCTATCATCATCATCACAGCCTATATACGCCCACTGCAGGGCACGGCCTACCCTCGTGGAGGGTGTATGGGCGTTGCCTATATTGTAACATATTCAGCTGGATTCGAAGGCTATACCAGAAACGATGCTGCAACTGTAAGCTCAAAAAAATTAAAAACCGGCCAAGAGCGTGTCGGTCTCTCCCATGATAGGGTTCCGTAAGGATTATTGAGAAAATCTGATCCGGTCTAGAATTTTTAATACTTACATCTTTTCTTACGAATAGCACATGTGGTAAATATTTTTGAGAGCGGCCTTTTACGTTCTCTGAATAAATATATGTCTGTGACGTTAATACGCATGGTGTTCCGTGTTTTGTACCGTAGAACGCTTATATTGAATTGTTAATAAGACCTAGCTCAATAGCCCTATAATTTTTTTCAGAATTTGTGTTTCTATTACAGAAATCAAAACGAATTGTACGCAATATGTTTTGTTTATAGCATTTGTAAACAATTTTTTCTAAAAATCTTGACGTATTAGTGTTTGTATTAAATATGTATTTTCATGCATTAGATGTGATGTGATGTGTAATTTGCAAATAATTGTTATAAACTTTACTATCCGGCCATTAGTGATCCAAACATTTTATTTAATTGTCAGAGCTGGCATTCCTTAACATTTGTGGCTACAATTTAACATTATGATTATGATTTACTCAAAGTATATTTTGACTGCAGTGACTGCTTGATTACAAAAACAGTCAGATGCGTAGAATGTTTTAAGTGCATCCCTACCCTCTTGAATCTGATATAAACGGGAAACATTTGCGATCAGAGGTGGTATGCAGTGACCATAAACCGTAGCCACACGGTTTAGGCTACAGATATGTTGATGCCTGTAGAAATTGATCGTCATTTACGACACCCGGCATGATTAATGCATTTCCTAGTCAGATAATTCTTATCTTTCCTAACTAAATGAATGATTCATAATCAATGAATTTGGACAACAGATAAAGATAAAGGGGAATAACACTCATTCAGTCCTCATTACATTCCACTCATTAGTTTAGGTTTTACAATAAAATTATACAATCCCAAATCTGACATTTAAATAAGATGATGTTTGGTGATAGATATCAGAAATGTTTTGTGTGAGTGATGTTAAATATATTCGTTATATAAATATATAGATTGATTTATGTTTGTTTCGTGTTTATAACATTGTGAATTTGAAATCGTGTGATTCTCTTATTTACTTCAAGCAAGTGACTTGATGACAAAATAAAATTGATTTATAATAATTCGCGTAAGTATGTATTTTCTTCCTCCGCGCACGCGTTCATTCAAATTGTCACACGGTTTCTATTTCATCCTTTATTCCTTATAATGTATAGATAGATAAATAAAATTATTAAGGAGAGTATGAATAAAAACATTATTTTAGTGAAAGTTAGTTATCAAATTAGCGAATAGTTATCATATTCATGATCATTTTTTACTTTATTTTAGCTTTCTCAGTCTCACTTATTCTATTTTCATTTCAAGCACAAATAGAGTTCTAGACTATATTTTTATCAAAATTTAACTTGAAGTATAATTAGAAAACAAAATAGGTGGTTTAATCATAGGAACACAAATGCATGACTATTGAATTTGGAATATATAACAATAATTTATATAACTATGTATAACGTGTACGTAGTTTGATCTTTATAATATTGTGTTGGACTGTGATGTGTTTTTATTGTTGAATTTCTGCTAGTTCGTCGAATTCTTTGTGTGGTTCTTGAGACGTTCATATCGTTCACTCATATAATAGATGAGGACTAGAAGTAGCACACATCGCCTCACCACGAAACGAAACATTCAAATTTGAACATTATATCTAGTGCGTTTCATCAGAAGTTGATCATTATAACGAGTTCTTACCGCGTCCGGTGATCATGGCAGTTGTAACACTGCCGAAATATCGGGAACTCGAAAATAAATAAAAACGCGGTATTAACTTGAGTATTAATTTATTTCATACGAGTCAAAGCTCATGTTTGCATGATTTGTTTCTAAGTGGAGCTTTGCCAAAGCCTAATGGGGAAATAAATTTGCACGCACGTCTCTTGCATCGCCACAAAGGACTCGATACGTTGTTAGTAACCATAGCAACGGGTACAGTGGTGTGTTCTTGCAGGCCTATACTGAAGTCGACCGGGAGCACGGAGAACAAGTACAAGTCGAGGTTCAGCGCGTCCACGAGCGGACCCAACCCCTCGCTGAGGCAGGGGCCTAAAGACAACCTGCTTTTGTATGTATTGTTATCGTTGTGCTATAAAGCTACTATTTTAGTTACTTTGTTTAACGTTTAAACATTCTTGCGTCTTTCAGTTCAAACCTTAAATCATTATAGATAAAATGGTCATTCGAAATGAAAAATGGTGAGAGAAACCTAATAATGATTTTCAAATACCTATTCAATGATAGCCCACTCGATATAGTGCGTCAACTCTCATTTTTTATTTTTCACAATATGGCGTCTGGTAGTTGCCATATTGAATTTTGATTCTGTCATGTCTTTAGTGACACTCGCAAGATTAAGACAAATCGATTGGAGTAAGAATCATCAAAATCGGCCCACGCGTTTGGTCTCTAGAGTGCCACAAAGCAAAGGTACAAACTTACATACATACATACATAGGCTGTTAAACACATTACCCTTCCTTTGCGTCGCGCAGTCGGGTAAAAAGGAGGCCTATGCCCAGCCATTGTTTTTTATCGTGTTTTCAGGCTGTCGAATGGAATGGAAGATACAGATAGTTTAATTTAATATACTTTTCAGTTTTTATCTTCATTACTTATATAGTCAACGCACATTTAATTTCATTATTTATGATGAGATGACACATAAATAAAACAAACCTCTTTTTCATATATCTATCAATAAAATTCTGATAACTACCGCGACATGGGAAGTTTACCGATTTTTAGTTTTAAGATCTTATATTATGATATTTTACATCTCTCTCTCTGTCTCTTACTCTTTAGATGACCGTACTGTATTGCAAAGACAAATAAATTATGTCATGTCTAATAACTAATAAAAACGATCGATAGCTTGAATACTCGATAAAAAACAATGTCTCATCTCTATGACATTTCAATTGTTTTGCTATTATATTCCGCTCCCTGGAGTGCGATTTTTGAATCTCATTCGGTGAGCTCAGCAGTTGAAAATGTCCAAATTACTATAGAGATACGCATCTTTCTACTGTT
This sequence comes from Agonopterix heracliana, assembly GCA_963693445.1. NCBI lineage: Eukaryota > Metazoa > Arthropoda > Insecta > Lepidoptera > Depressariidae > Agonopterix > Agonopterix heracliana. Next base: position 2,190,105 of record OY856307.1, read on the forward strand.
GATATGACTTCCAAAAATCATAATTCAGGTGTGCGTTTTTTTAAAGTCAAATAAGCAGTAGAAAGATGCATGAGAACGCTTTTGTATGAGATTTAAAAACCGTTCAAGCTCACCAATGACATTCAAAAATCGCACCCCTGGTGATGATAATGTTTATGCAAAATATACAGATAATAAGAGGAAATGCAGGAATCGTTACGCTTTTGTAGGATAGATGGCTGTTAAAAGGATAAACACAAATGATAATTTTCAACAGTAACACTAATCCCACTACTATGAAGTTATGAACTAAAATAAATAAATAATTGATTTGGATATGCGACATTCATACAACTGCATTTATTAGTGCACACATTCATTGTGCATATAACATGCAATATAGCAAAGTGCATAAAACGTATAGTGAGGAAGCTCAAGAAGTCTCGCGCGATGCTGACGAGGCATCAAAAAACGGCGATGCAGGTAACGCATATCCCTGGTAAATTCCATACTAAGGCCTTGTGGCGGAAGAAATATCGCACCTCAATCGCGCGTATGGGGCGCGCACCGTGGTGCAGCGTGTAGAGTTTCATCGACGTTTCCGCCACCCATCGGGAAGCTTCGGGCGCAACGCTCGGCCTTCTAGGACGATTCCCGACAGCTGCAGTCAAACTGCAGTCAAAGAGTACATTATACTGCCACATACTGCAGTCAAAGAGTACATTACTGCAGTGTATTATGAATATGAGGCGAGACGCACGAAGATCTCTAGCAAATTGCGTAAAAGCGTCGTCTTTTGTTTTCTTATTTTATCTCTGCAAATCAGTTTTCAAATAGTATTATCTTGTATTCTTTCACTCTGTCACAGAATAGGTTTGGTATATAGACTCTGTGCTAACTATTCCTATTAAACCTATGCTTATATCAACTGCTGTTCCTCTTCCCTTCCTGCCTGCTTGCCTACCTTCCTACCCGAAGCCGGCGTCCTGAGCTTGGCTACAGACTGACGGTCGTTTCTGACCGGCAGTGCGGCAGTCTGATTGGCATTGTATGGGTCGACTATAGTTTACCAGTTACCTTATTGTAGTATGGCAATGAGCTGAGTTTCACTACTAAAATATCACCATAAGTAACCAATAAGTACAAAAATTTAACATAAACTATTTCCAGGTTGGACTACATGCCGTGGAACGGGCCGGACAAGGAGCTCCGATCCGGATCGTCCGTAAAGCCGGAAGGTCCGGAACCCCGTGAGTGCGAGCGCACCTTCTCTCTAGCGAGAGGCCCGTCCGGTTTAGCCAAAGGCCCGTCCGGACTCGCCAAAGGCTCCATATATCAGAAGCTGAACAAGAAATCTGCTAAAATGTAAGTTTTATTACAATTAAACCATTTGTTCGGGTTCCTAGTGTTTCTACCTTAAAAAGTAACTTACGTGTTAATAAAACTTATAGAATTCAAATAAATTTTTAGATAATATTTAATTAGTTTTATTCTTTACCCGAATGTAAAGCTGAATGAATGAGTTTATACTTTAATTTTTAATCTTGAGTACTGGTCATTACAGCATACATTTCTTTCCGCAGAGTCGCCTGAGCTTGTACTGCAAAACTTCGACATTCTGTAAGTGGTTATATCAAAACAATTTGCTGAATATTTTGTAAATATACTTTAAAGTATTATTTTTAATAATTAGAATAAAATGTTGATCTCATAGATGCATTAAGCGATTAGCTAGTATTTACATGCGTTTTGATGCTAACACAAAATGCAAAGCCCAATGGAAGATACAGATAGTTTAATTTAATATGCTAATTTAAATTAATCCAAATAAATAAATAAATAACGCTCACAGGCACATACATTGTAATGATCCCAAGTTAGCCTTATAGGCTTTTTGTTATGGGAACCATACAACAACGACACAAAGATGTAACATCCATGACCGTACCGGGATTCGAACCCAGGACCCTGGTTTGGCAGTCTGGCATGGCAACCATTACACCAACCGGGTCGTCCCCAGTCCCGTGGGATTCCGGTATTTAAACACAAGAAAAAGACAATGTTTTTTTTGCATATGCCTTGTCCAACTTAATATGCTGACGGTATATTAAGAGGATGATCGGACCATCCAACAGAACAACTGACTCGAGGGGACTTGCATAGAAATCGCGAAAAAAACATGTGCTGTGCCATGGCATTATGGGTCGATTAGACTTTCAGTTTTTTTGTGGAACAGCTAATTTTGTTTCCGCGATTTCGTTTTTGGCCCTAAAGGCTAGCCACCTATCACAATTCACAGCTTTACTCGTCATTCTACCTTGAAAGGTTCAATACGCTAAACGTGAGCCTTGCTACAACTGCATCCAATAAGGTTGTCAGTTGTAGCACTGCTGACTACCCCGAAAGGTATTATGGTTCACGGAAATGACACTAGACTAGCATGTGCTCACGACTATATTCCCCGAGGGGGTAGTCAGAGATATTCTGAAACCTCAGAAAATCCACGTTTCACCAGTAGTACCGAAACTCTGTACAGTGTGACGGGGGGTGAGCCCGTCGCCACTTATAATGGACAGTGGGTACAATACACGCCTCGAAATTGCATGCAGGTTTCCTCACGATGTTTTCCTTCACCGAAAAACCAGTGGTGTAACAAATCGTACATAAATTCCGAAAAACTCATTGGTACGAGTCGGCTTGGACGGGGATCGAACCATCGCCTCCTGCACGGCAGGCAAGGTTACTCGCCACTGGACCACCACGGCTTCCGACTTCTTGACACTAGAAATCGCAGCTTAAATGAAACTAGTGATACTGGCGGGTGTTAAGAGCGCATTCAGATTATTTCAGAGCGGCCCAGTTGGGTGAGGCCGCGGATTTGTGCACATTACCATGACCTCAAAATTAACCGATGTTTTTCTTAAAAACTTGCAAACATAGAGGTTTTGTATATTTTTGTATCGAATTATATTGTTATTATCCAGTATGGCCAAAGGTCAAAATTTCAAAATTGTGGCATGCAGTCGAGTAAATGGAATTTTTTCCATAAAAAATGGAGAAAATTTAAGTAAAACCGCCGTGTCATTTTTACCGAGTGCACTTCGAAGATAATTTTTAAAAAACCTGTGTTAGCTACTATTCAATTATTAATTCCTATGGAATAAGCATATAAATCATCGAACTTTAAGTAATGCTATAAGTAAAATAAAGGCTATTTAATCAGTAAATTTAATATTTTAATATTTTTTTACAAAATCTTGTTATTGCGTTACTTCTATTGCGTTACCAATATTCACCACAGTTTGTTAGTCACGTTATGTAGATTTATATTCTTTTGAATGGCAATACCAAACGCAATCTATTTCTATGAAAGTTAGCATAATAGGTGACATAATGAATGAGATATCGTGACATACTTGTGGTGAAGTCAAATGGTCACGGTTTTTTTTATCAAGTTTTTGGACTTTTTGCAAGGTAAAATTGAGATTTCAGCAAATATTTTTACTGCGCATTATTCTTGAAAGGGTGGGAAGTCTTGTAGTGCCTATCTTGTTAGAAAATATAGCATAATTGTTGAGTAACGAGTGTTTATTGTTGCGTTACTCCTACAGTTGCGTTACGTTGCGTTACTGTTGCGGGACCAGTGGCGCAATTACTGCGTTACTTCTACTGCGTTACCAAAAAAAGGGTAGTGGTACACTAGTTTCAGATTTAGGATTAAAGTTCCATGCATTAAGTGTTTTATTATTTTTTTATTTTTATATTTTGTTCAATTTATCTACCCCTTAGAAAAAAAATCTTTAATATACCTAACTACCTGTTTAAAAAAAATTACTTTAGTTTAACAGGCTCAGGAGTGCAATTCTCTAAGCACAAACATCGGTTGTAACATCGGTGAGCTGTCAATTCGGTATGCACTCTGTGAAACTTAATATGAAAACTTCGACGATCTGAAGGATGTTACCTTAGAGAATTGCAGTCCAGTATACAACAACCCTTATAATTTTGCACTACTATATTGCGTTACTATTGCGTTACCGTGGCGCAAATTGTTGCGCTATTTTTGCGTCACTGTCGCGCAAACTGTTGCGTCACTACTGCGTCATTTGTGCCGAAATCCGCGGCCTCACCCAGTTAATTTATTTGGAAGATACCGGTTCAAAATTGTTATTTAGATTAAAAATGCATATTTCTATTTGGCTCTGTTTTCTGTGTGCGTCATTTTACCAGTTACCTTGCAATAAACTTGATCAATTGTACTAGTATTCTTAAAATGAAACATATTGTAAAAAGAATAAAGTTCAAATTAGTTGCAATTGATGGCTAACTACATAATTATACAAACCGAGGCCTTTTGCTGCGTTCATAACCTAATTCCTGCGACGGCCGCTAGTTAAATTTATAAAATTAAATCAAATTATCTATTGTGTTTAGGGATAAATTCTATTCCAATGGAGATGTAAACAAAACTACGCGGAAAATGGAATATTTACTACTTCCAATACGAATTCAAGAAATAAATATTTTGACAGTCACATTTTGTTATGTACTATCGTAACTCATAATCAATACGTTTTTGACTATGCACTAACACCCTGGTATATAACATGAGATGTCCCACCCAGTCATGGACTTTTGAGTTATTACCACTAAAAAGAGCAGCGGCCGGGCGTGGCTATTTTCTGTCTCCTCAATTGACATTTTATCCTAAATCAGAATGATAAAGTTCAATATTCTAGGTAAAATGCCGCGCGCTGCCGGCCGCTGTTCTTTCAGTAGGAATTGACCCTAAGGGCCCGGGTTCGAATGAATCCACAGGCACGGCATGCCTAAGGAACCTGCATACGCTGAAGAAACTCTGATGTGAAGTCCACCAATCCGCATTAGGCACGCGTGGTGGACTACTGCCTGACCTTCAGTCAAGCCGTTTTGTTAGAACTGATCTATTGGAATATAATTAACAGATGATACTAAACGTGGCCCTTGCGATGCCGTCGTCATCAAACATTTGTCGCATGTTCATTGGTCTTATTGTAATATATCACACTCTATGTCAGCTAGGAAGTGCTGTTATTTAATTATATTAGCTATGTAGTGACCTTCATTGCCAAAATTTGCATTGTTTTGCTTTATTAATCATAACAAAGGTAGGTTGTGTCGAAAGTCTTCAAATTCAAGTAAAATATATCGGTTACATTTTTTTACTATTATCAACATAAATTTTAATGTCGACTCTTTCAAAATATCTACAATTCATATTTTTAGATAAGCATGTTTAAAATTTACTTTTGTTGTCTTTTGTGTATTTAATAAAATTCATTTAAGTATGAACTTGAAGAAATAATAACTTTATTTCGAACACAATATGATATATTTACCATTGGTCTTTCTGAGAAAAAGACCGTTTGAAAATAGGACCTTTTAAAAATCTGACTATCTGCTAATCGGACGGTTTGCACTCGTATGCCTTTTTGCGTCAGAACTCTGTAAACATTATAATTATTTGCGTGATTGAACAGAAGCATCGAATCGACATAACATACCGTGTGAATGATTAAATAAGCAACAATAATGCCCCAAAAGTCCGGTGTTGTGCCCAGTTCTTCCTCTGCGAGTTATCTTAGCATTTTAGGCATTAAAGGAACTACACTGAACGACAAAAACTCTGGCGGCACTTTAAATACCTATTGGCTTTGTTTTTAAAGTTACAATTATAAATAATTATACCTCCATAGTATTTTTTGACTGTTAACAAACCACTTTTATAACGGTGGTAAGATGGAATCGATCCGCTCCCGCACGGTAAAAGAATGAACATTCTAATATAGGTCAAGGTCGTGCTCTGTTTCAATGTTCATTCTTTTACCGTGCGGGAGGGGTGTCGTGTAAATGAGCTATGACCTTAGTCCTAAAATAAGTAATTCAACATTTCTAGTGTCGCCTAGGGTAAAGGTCATACAGTGTAGATAAAGTCTTAATTCTCGATTTTAAGAAGGCCCTCCATTCCAATCGAATTAAGAAAAAATACCTACTTTAGACCTTTATTTTTATATATAAAATTTTAATGTACTTACCTATTGTAATTGTACAATATGTTTTGTCAAACTCAAAATGTTTAGTGTTATTAGCGGAAACAAATGAAATTTTTTGTTTAGGTTGAAAAAATATTTTGATTAAGTACTATTCTGATGTATAATTTATTTATCAGAAAGATATACTATCCGACATATTATCTTGGTCATTACTAAAGCTGTTCAAAGTTCTAAGAGTAAGGGCCTGTTTCACCACTTCCGAATAAGTTCTTGTTAGCCTACCCGACAGCTCATTTGACATATTCTTCATACAAAATGTGTCAAGTGAGCTGTCAGATAAGCTAACAAGAACTTGTTTGGAAGTGGTGAAACATGCCCTAAGTGTTTCAAATCTCTGATTCAAACAAAATAGCCTTGTGAAAGAGAGTTTAGTCTTTGATTAAAACTTACTTTTTGGGCAGAAAGTTGTTCATAAAAGCGCTAATAACATTTATTTTAATGTAAATGTTTTCTAGTCATTATTAGCTTTAAAATGGCGTTGTAGAATATTTTATTACTTTAGTGGTAAATGTGCAATATAAAACGGGTGCCGATCAGTAGTTTGCACGCATTGTTGTAACATTAGGCAAACAACGACAGTCTGTAGTGTTAAGGGTTAGTGTGAAAAGAACTTTAAGATGGGATTTGCACGCGATTTGCCTAAGTGAGGCACGTTTTAACAGCCGAGCTACAGAGAACATCTCTCTCAGCCTGCAAAAGACAGCCAGAAAAACACTAAAAAAGTTCAGTATTTGCTGTAGTGTTACTTTCACTATGGAACCAACCACAGGAAACGCGAAAGAAAATTAGCTGTCGCATACATTTGAGTCGGCAGGTACAGCAGTTTTTTATGAAGCAGATTTTTTCTTTGGCGTTTTCTGTGTTGAGAAAGTAACAAAGATGGAGGCACATCACGATTTTTATTATTTTCTCGGGGGTTGCATGCGAGTCCTACTGAAAACAGTTTGTACTTTGTACCGATTCGAAACCAAAGAGAATAAATTAAACTGAACTAAATTTTACGTTAAAAAAAACTGTCGTTTTAGTTTTTAACGCCGACGCGGCGAACCGCGGTAGCGCACGGAAAATCGAAATTTGAAGGAAACTGAAAGGCGGTACCGCGGTGTCCGTGTGAAACCGATTATTCCCGTCCAGTAACACCCCTTACTGTCACACTGTTACTGGTTGGGAAAAATATTCGTCATCGAGTAACAGTGCGGCTGGTTGGGATCATTTATTCCCGGCCTGTGTGGTGAAACAGGCCCTTAAGAGTCATAAATGGCATAGATTCTATATAACTTATTTCATCCCAACCAGTAACACAGTAGACAAAATTAAGTATTACCTATACCTATATTACATTACAAAGAGCTAATAGTGTTTCTGGATGGTAATAAAATGGATCATCGAGTAACAGTGTTACCCGATGTGGATTAATTTATCCCAACCAGCAACACTGTTGCTCGATGACACATATTTTTCCCAATCAGTAACAGTGTGACAGTAGGGGTGTTACTGGACGGGAATAAATGATCCCAACCAGCCACACTGTTACTCGATTACGAATATTTTTCCCAACCAGTAACAGTGTGACAGTAAGGAGTGTTACTGGACGGGAATAATCGTGTGAAACGAAGATCGCGAATAACAGCGATACTATACAGACAGAGATGCAACTATAGGAAATTACAGACAGATAGAGCGAGATGCAACATACACAATATAAATTCATAACTGGAGTTTCGCTACCGCGGTTCGCCACAATCGGTGTGTAAACGGCATAAGAATGGGAAATACAAACTCATAAAATTCGAAATATTGACTTTGCAATTTCCAAAAAGTATTCGGTCGAATCTGTATAAGCTGTTTTTTGGGTTTTTATTCATTTTGAATAAGCCATAGAATGATTCGATAGAACCACCTCACTGTTCAGGGCTGCAGTCTCCAGGGTCCGAATAGCCCTAATGATAGCCGACCTCCGATAGGAGATGGCACCACGAGAAGAAGAATATACTTTCACTTTAAATTTTAAACGTGTTCTTGAAGATTCCTTTCGTGCTAACCCACTGAACGACTAGTTTTCTGTTCAACAATATCGCTCCCTAGATACAAATTTAATTGTGAAAAATAAACGTTAGTTTTTGTGACAAATGAAACAAGCATTTTTATTTAAACAACGTTTGTATATTCTGTTAACTACGTTTTATTAAGTTACGTAACATTATTTTAAATTAATATTTCTCAATTTACATATCTTTTAAATAATGACATACTTATAAACTTCATTTAAATAAATACTAAATTAGTTCATATACCTAATTAAAAAAATATTTTTAACCAGCGTTAAATACTTCTAGAGGTAGTTAAGTAGCATTATTGATATATGATATATAACCTAAGGTTCAAACTTGCCCTTTGACTAAACCTCAGAGATTCTGATGTTTTGCCAGCGTGTTGGAGCATTTTATGTGTAAACCAATAGGCCGTCAACTTCGTGCGCGGCGCGCCCTTGGGGTACAGACGTAGGTGGGGGCGAGCTAGCTCGCGACGAGCGCAAGGTCCGCGCATGCGCGATATTATTCCGCGCAAATGCACGTCCGATTTTTCCCAGCCGACTACCGAAAAAAGTACAGACTTTTCATGCAAGCAATTTCGTAAATCCACTGGTGGATCGAGATACTGGATCCTCCAGGACAGAGGGAAGTTTTCATATACAGAGAGTAGGAAAGACTTTTTGGGTAGGATTAATATTTGAATTACGTACCTCTGTATAGATAATGTACACACGGCGACAGATCAACCTACCCATAGTTGAACTCTATGTTCATAGACATAAGGTCCAAGTATGGGTAGGTTGATCCGTCGCCGTGCGTACTCTGTGCAAATGACGAATGGGAAGAAAAAGTCGGACGTCGAATATTGTCGCGTGTGAACACTACATTATTATAGAGAACGCTAACGCTTAAATAAAAAGAGCTAGATACATTGCTAACTGCTAAGTTCTTCCCTTCTAAGTAGTCTTTCAAGGCACTCTCAATAAACTTAACAGTCTGTCCGAAACCAGTAGCGTTCGTATTTGAATCTCTCGAACACTGTACTCTCTTTGGACACGTTTTGAACATAAATACCTTAGGTCTAGCGTGGACAGGTGGCAGCAAACACGCGACACGTGCGCGTTCCCTCCCCGCCTCTCTGCCGCTTCCCTCTGTCACCTTTACAAACCCAATTATCTTTTTAAATTTTTGTACGTCCCACAACCCGATTGACAGGGAAAATTCATGCATTTCGCACCAGCTCGCATGGAAATGTCACACGCGCGCATCACGGAAAGTTTGTCTATTATGGTAATAGCCTATGTGGGTGGTGACATAACTGTGTTGATATTCCGATGTTACAAGAATATTTACACACCACGTAATCAAATACGGGTTACGTTACGGCAAATGTTAGGTTTAGTAGTAGAAACCAGCATTCTAGTATGGTTTCTCTACTCGCGCGCGACTCGCCTTTGCTTAAAATGACCCCTTCCCGCGGTTTTCAGAGAGGGACAGCCGCGCTTGCTGCGATATGTACCGTGGAAAAAAGTCGAATTGTGCGCAAGTAGAGAAATTATAATAGACGTTCTCGTGGCAAATGTTTGTTCATAAATGTGTATGCGTACTGTTTTTACTACTAGTTAACCTGATAATTATATTATAACACCACGACCCCCGATCACCTAGAACTGTCGCTTTTGTACTGCACATAGATGTCATCGAAGATTTTCTTGCAATTTATTTTGACCTTCATCTTTGAGCAAAGCAGGAATACACCTGGAAACACACAAATAAATATATTTCTATTATAAAGAAATATACCGCCGCGGCGAAGCCACTGAATCGCCACGTTTTCGACTGAGCGTTATAGCCGCGAGTGACTGATTGACCCTTTAAATATGGATATAGCGACGGTATAATTACCAGATAGTTTCCTATGCAGTGAGTATATCTCCTCAGGCGGCGGGCACAACCGGTGGTTCAGTATGGTGGGAACTAGGGACTGTATACGCTTGGTGGTCTGCTGGGTGCCGAAGTCAAACTCCCCCGTGTTCGTGAACACTTCGCCCATTATCATAACAGTGTCTACGTGCGTTTCTTCCATTAACTGCAACAAATACATTACCATTAGTCTGCTTTTCAGAGATGTGCGAGGTAGCGAGGCGGTGAGCGAGGAAAAAATCGGCCAATGGGAGTGCTTCAATTTCCCAATGACGTGATCGAGCGAGCGCGCTATTGGCGGATTGTTTCCTCGCTTACCGCCTCGCTACCTCGCACATCTCTGGTGGAAACGCAGCCTAAGGGTCTGTGCACACCTGGCGGAGCGCAGCGCAGAGCATTTTCCACTGCCAAACAATTATCGACTTTGCTTGCGTTGAAAAAATTAAGAAAATTAACACAACTTTCGCCTATATTAACGTAATTATCCCACAGGGGTAGGCAGAGACTAAGATAAGATAAGATAAATATTATTTATTCGCACACCAAAATACACAAAAAAAAACAACAATAAGGCCCGCTACATGTTACGATTCTGACATATTTCTCTCGCCACCACTTTTCATTCATGCATTCATGAAGAATTGAAAGCACTTCTTTATTTGGTCGTGTTAAGTTCTCCTCGGACGGGACACCCTCTCTCGACGGTTCCGCTCACAATATTGAATCGATAAATCTCCCTAGTAGGTCTACTCTCATTCATCCTCTGTACATGACCGAATCATCTAAGCATAGCTCTTTCAATCCTGGTTACCACATCGGATTCGGTTAGTCACTGTAACACCACATACTTCGTAAGTAGCGTATTCCCACTGCATTCACTCGACTTTCATTCTTTTTGCTCCACACCCAACATCACTCCCGTACATAATGTTAGGCAACAACAAACCAAGAATAAGTTCAGAATAACCAATTTATTTTAAACGCATATTACCTTAGACTCGTATCCAGTGAGGAACTTCATCTCACGCGACATCCGCAAGATTGCGGCGCGGTCGCCCACGGAAGCCGCCTTAATAATTTCTATGTATTGATCCATGAACTCCTTGGAATATTCACGCGTCGCACCGAAGTCTAGAAGAATCACCTGCCGATGAAATTTCGATTTTAATACTTCGATAAAGAGTTGAATACCGTCGTTGTCCTTTAAGTTTGCATATTAAAAAAAAGAACGAATGTAAAAAAATCTTATATTGACCATTTTACAAGCTTTTATTTAATTAATATTGTTATTTAATTAATGTAGTTGGTGTGTAAATAATCGACTAGAGCCAGAAGCAATATAATCTTCCACGATTATCTGGGAGAAAGAACAAATTATGAGCATCGATGAATCAATCAGATGCTTATCGTATAGTGTCCAGTATACGAACACCCATTGACTTACTAACTACTGGACGTCACGTCGTGTCCGCGCTCTAAAGTGTCCGAACCAAAAGAGTAACAAAACATAAAAAGTTACAATTACACACTAGTTTTCGTTTAACCGACTACGCGCTCGTCTATAATATCATGCCACTACTGTGCTGTAAGAATTTTTTAAAACTACGCAAGCAAAATGTAAAAAGAATTTCAACAGTTTTCAGTTCAAAAATATTACTAACACGTAGTTACGTTTATGTGGGTTAGTCTGGGACACTTCGAGAATTTTGTAGTAGACCCGTCCATGATAAGTCAATGCCAAGACCCATAACTTGAGTAGAAAATAATATGGAATACTACTGGCTTTAATATACAAACCTGTTTAGTGGCCAGATTATAGAAGAAGTTAGCCCAATTAGGGTCAGTCTGCATGCAGCGAAGCACGAACATTTCTCTAAGGCACAACTGCATGATCTTGAAGGCGATGTCGTGGCGGACCTCGTAAGGCGCTTCGAACAGTTTGTCCAGGGGCGTGCCGTCTATCAGCTCGGTTGTCAGCACTTCTGAACTGCATAGCTCATCTTTAAGGTTGAAATAAACTGGATGAAACGGGGCCAATCATCATATATGACGTAAAAGAAAGTAAGTGCCACGCAATGGACAACTACATTTAATTACCTATTTTAACCACTCGTTTTTAAAGAAAAATATAAAAATGGTTTATAAAATAAAAGAAACGTATTTACCGATTTCATTTTTGATTGATATTTCTAATTTTTCATGGCTGTTAATACCTTGGCTTATAGCTAAAGAAACTGCCAAAGTCAATAGAAAAGACAGCCAGGCGAATCCATATTCAGCGAAGCATTAAGTTTTTCAGAAGCAAAAAAACATTATCTTTTGATTATTTATTTATTTTGACATCAGAGAAATCAAAATATCGCCTTCCTAACCCTGCAAATAGTATGGCAGAGACGGCTAGTGTTTGGCAGAGGTAAGAATATATCATATGATGATCGCAACTTACCAACGACTTCAGGAACGAAGTACTCAGGGTAAGGAGCTAGCAGCTGCTTGAATTTCTTGGTGCACTGCGCCTCCCGAATGTAGTCCACCTCCCACGCCAGCTCCTTCTTGGCCACGAGCACTACGTTGTCGATGAACATGCCGTGTGGGAACACGTCCCAGACCTGCAGGGTAAATAGATGACCACTAGAACGTACACCTATCAACATGAGTGCTTTCAAAATTAGATTTCTGTAATTCATACATACATACATACATACATATTCTCATGCATGTCTCCCACTGGGGTAGGCAGAAACAACGGACTTGCTACGATCCCTAGCTTCCTCCACATTCATAAGTCCTTTCATTTCTGTAATTCACATTACCTAAATACAGATGTATGTATGTATGTATGTATGTATGTATGGTGCATAAATAATTTATCAGTTTCATTTACCTATAACTTAATAAAGCCAAATTTTAATTTAATACATGCGTTGTTAAAGTCAATGTCACCACCCACACATTTACAAAAAAATTACAATAGTAACTTTATTTAAGAAAGACAAAGTGCGTATCCACGACAGGCTTCGTCATACGTCTTCTTCGGCTTCGTCAAACGAGCCAGTTTATCGTTTCACGTTACGACTGTGCTCACGACCTACGAGGGGGGTCAAGCTCCGCCTGTGCTCATCACCTACAGCGCGAGTCACCCAAACCATACGGCTGTGCGGGCCGACCCACCAAGTGAGCCGCTTTGGTCGTTTTACGTTACGACTGTGCGCGCGACCTACGAGGGGCGTCAGTTTTAGCACTGCGCGAGGATCATGATTTAAGCTTAGCAGCGAAAGTGTTAACTTGGCTTAAATCACGTAGAGTGGGTGACTTTTGTTCAGCAATTTTTTTAAATCTCACCTTCAGAACGCCAACCAGATTGTCTATGTCGCTATCGATGCCCTTCGCCACGCCAGGGTACTGAACCTTCATAGCTACCTCTCGACCGTTATGCAGTACTGCTAGATGCACCTGACCTGATAAAATATTCGTCATTTTAATCCAAAATGTGAAGCCTCTGATAAAACTGTAAACGTACTTACATACGTATGTTTATTGTTTACGTCATGGTTGTGTGATGTCGAAGTGTGGACACTCAATCATGGGGATCCGAGTTCAAACTATATGTCATGTACCAATGAGTTTTCCCCTCCGAAAAGTGCGTGCGTGTGCCGTATTTTCGATTAAAAAGAATTAACAAAAGTACTTTATACAGTTTTTTTGATGATTTCACTAGATAAACTAATGGTTAATATGTGAGTATACAGGGTGTTACAAACTCTTAAGGGGGTTGTTTAGACCGTCAAACTGAACAACTTTCTCTATGGGACCAACTACTAAATCGCGAAAAAAAAAATCGAATACCCCATACTTACATATTTTAGCTCTAGTCGATTTGTAGGGTATAGAAATTATTTTTTTTCGCCATTTCGTTAATAGTCCCACAGTGAAAGTTGTTGAGTTTGATGGTCTAAACCACCCCCTTAAATGTTTTTTTGTATTTTTGTAACACCTTGTATACCAAAAATCGGAAAATATTTTAAGTTCTTCTAAAACGAGAAACTAGATTAAAAATACATGAAAATACGTCATCTTTGTGACGATTTTCTTCCAGGTGAAGTAATTCCAATCATGTATACAATTTATGATTTCACTAGATAAACTATCCAAGAATACTGAGGTATGACTTTGGTTTCGGTAAATTGTATAAATATAGTCGAAAAATAAAAGATGCCTCAAAGGTATTTCGTCCTACTATTGCGCCTTAAGCACGTAACACTGACTGCTCTCAAACGGTCAAGGTTAACATCGTGAGGAAACCTGCATACGCTGAAGAAGAAATTCCGATGCGTGTGTGTAGTCTACCAATCCGCATTGGACACGCGTGGTGGACTAACGCCCATACAACCTCCCGGAGGTAAGGCCTGTGCCCTGCAGTGGGCCGTATGTAGGCTGATGATGATGATGGTGGTTGGAAGGCAGACTATGGATTGCCACAACATTATATATTTTCTTACATTTATACAGATTTTATGTTTAAACCATAAATAATTTCATTTGCTACGTTATTTTTGACTTCATAGGCGATTCGGAACCCTTATCGCATCATTTTAATCCGCAAGTCGCAACCACAGCACTACCAACTAAATAATAATACAGCGCAGAGTTACCAATAGAAGCGGCAGCGAACGGTTTCTCGTCAAAGTTCTGCACCATGGACTTCCAGTCCGGACCCAGCTGGGCCGTCATCACCTTCTCGACTTGCCACGAGGGCATGAAGTCGGCCGACTGCCGTACCCTCTCGAATATCCGCTGGAGTTCGGGAGATATCGTCGCATCGTCCTGTAAGCTTAGCAGTTGGCCCAGTTTCAGGGCTGCACCTAAAAGTTATAAAACTAATAAATAATTAACTCAAAGCCTGAAGAGCAAAGTTCTCCTTTAAATAAAAAAAGGTTGAGAGAGCAGAACATAAAGAAGTTGTTACGGACAAATTAGTGGTGAACCTGCAGCCCCACTATTTTTGAAATGCTTCTAACATGGCTTCTAGCGGCCGTGGCCGGTACCAGCATAATTAGTTAAAAACCCTTGCCCTACCCCATACAATGTCATAGATACATAGATATTATAGTAGATTACACATATATTCCGCTTTTTATTTTAACCAGACAATCATAACATTGTTTACTTAATAAAGTCATGCGCCATACGCGAGAAGGAAAATCGCCTGCGGGTAAACGAGAATTGAGTGAGGTGCGGCGACACTGCCGCACTTGAATGGGACAGCGTAATATTAAAGTACTAGTAGTAAATAATAGTTGAATGGTTCACTTACCTCTGACCTTACAGAGCGTATCCACAATCCTCTCAGCGTTAGCTGGTGACATGAACGCGTGGTCTGGCTCAGAACTCCGCCCTGTGACAGACTTGAATGTGTTCCTGGCATACTGAGCGACAGTGCCCACCCCCAGCCCGGCAGCCAGCGAGCCGAATGATATCATGCGACCTATACGCGACGACGGCACCACGCGCGCTTTCGAGTTCTCACTTAGCTGCAATATTTCGTTATAAAATGTATTATTTTTATTTAGATATTTGGCACAGTAACAAATTACAAACTAATACCTACAAAACGATCTTACAAATAATACAAATTATGCATCAAATTTGCACCTCAAATATGACTGCGTTCTAATTTATTCGTACGAATTTACAAAAAAGGAAAGGCAAAGGAAATATTGGTAGAGGCAGACCTAGGACCTAGGATTGTACCTAGAGCAGATCAGGGGCGTCATTAAAAAATGCCTGTTTAAAAGTAGCCGAAATCGGCGGAAATGTATGGACCTGGAGGAAGCAAGAGAGGTGTTTAGAACCGCCCAGAGTGGAGAGCCATACTCGTAGTCTGTGAGTTTGTGTATGTATGATTGTATCTGGAAAACGTTGTGAGGAAACTTGCATATTCTAAAGAAGACATTCTGATGTTTAAGTCCACCAATACGCATTCGCCATACATGGTCATGCTAGACTAAAGTCCATAGATTTACATCATCTGTCGATATGCTGCTCTCAATACTTAATTTACAAAAACAAATACCTACTTCAGTAAAAACATAAATAAATATGGGTTCGTAATCGTGTACATTGTCACACAAATTATCTAGTTTACAGTATGTACCAGAATCTAGCCTGGACTTGTATTATGATTACCTACTCTTGATGACTACACAACACTATCGAATATTGTACATAGGTATACACAGTGTAAAATTGTATGTGTTACATATTAATATTACACAGGGTGCCTTTAGTTAGACCATCAAAGTGAACAACTTTCGCTACAGAGCCAATATGGAAATAGCGAAAAAATATCATCTGTCCCATACATTTGGGTGGAGTTGCCATTGACGTTTTCTACAGGGTGTAAGGAAAATTAACATTAACCTTTAAAAATCTGCTGTTCCATACCCTACTCGAGTAATATGTATGAGTCAGCAGATTCATTTTTTACTCTGACTAGTTTGCTCCCATAGTAAAAGTTGTTCAGATTGATGGGTAGAGTATGTGGTTTAAAGGTTAATGATACTTTTCCTTTCACCCTGTATACAAACAGCAGATTGCTTTTTCGCGATTTTATTGTTTGCTCTGTAGTGAATGTTGTTCAGCTTGATGGTGTGTAGCACCCCCTTTGATATTTAACACATTTAATTTTACAACCCGTATTCACATTAAACTAATTATACGAATATTTGTCCCTTACGGTATTCGAACCCGAGACCCTCTGCACATCCAAATGATTGGATGAAAATTTCTGAAATTCAAATTTAGCAGTTCAGTATCTGTCTACTGTCCGATTAAAACTGAATTTATCTCGAACTACAGTGTAACGGCAAATTATTATTTAGTAAAATAACAACTTACAGAGACTCGAATTTTCTTCTTAGCGACAGGTTTAGGTGTGCTATTCCGACTTTCCGCAGGACTGACCGTTTCTACTCTCTCCGGCCTCACCACCGGTGGTTCAGAAACAGGAAAAGGTTGTGGTGTATACGTTTCAGCAGTAGAAACAGCGGCTTCCATCTGAAGTTTTTCCAAAGGCGCTACAATCTCTATAGGATTCAGCACAGGTTTTTCCGCCTTCTTCAAACTCTCAAACGTCTTATTAAACTCTCGGTTCAACTCCTCGATCTCTTCATTGATTTGTGAATCCATCTGATCCGTCGCTTGGTAACTCGGAGCGTTCATTGTAGCGTACCGTCTAAATCCTTGAGCCACAACCTGTAGCCTTTCAAACAAATCACCTGCTGTTTCAGTGCTTGGTTTATAGGATGTGAGTGGGTTAGTCGGACAGGTTTGTAAAATAGGCCTTATGCTTGAGTTATTCCATATTAATCGAGAGTTTTCCTGCTGTAGCTTGATGCCTGCTTCAACCACTATTCTTAGACCACGGACAACACCCAATAAGTCGTTAATGTGCGACATGGCCTGAAATTTATTAGTTGGTGTGAGTTAGTTATTGACTAATGCATAAAAAGGAGTAGGAATGAATGAGATGCAAATATTATACTTTATATTAATACATCCTATAGACTAGGTTTATAAAAAGGTATTAAAATTAATAATGGAGTACCTGTAGATTTAAAAAGTCTATTGTTTCGGAACCAGTAAAACTACTCCGATTTTCATGTTTTTTTTGTAAAACGTCCGTAATCTAAAATACTACAACCTTTATAGTACAAATGTTGACGCTCAAGTGATGAAAGTTGTAACCCAAAAAATGAAAATTTCTAAAAAAAAAATCTCTACAACTTGCGAATTCATGTAAAAACAGGACATGCTCTTTACATTGAGGCATTTAATTGAGACTGGCTGACGAATAAACCTGTTGTGGCAGATAATATTTTTTGGAGAGTGCACTCCATACAAAGGAAGTTTGATTCAATTTTTAATATTGACCAATTCAATTAATTTTTTTTTAGACAATCTATAATTGTCTATGGTTTGTCAGATTTCTGTTATAGCTTCAAAGTTAAAGACTGGGTCAAAGATTTCTATACGAAAAAAAGCGTCAATTTTTAGACTGTAAAGGTGATATTATAAATAAACCTTTTATTTTAATTTAAAAAAGGAGCAGTTTTAATGGGTTTCCAAACAAAAACCTTCAGTTACTGGACTTGTACTGGACTATAAACTATAATGTCAAGAAAAAATAAAATAACTAGAAAGATACATTTTTTCTTTTTGCTGTGCATGCCAAACCAAGCCGAGTCTAGACTTAGGAATATACTACTCGCTACCGAGGGGTACCAAGAAAAAAGATAATTAATATGTATTTTACTTGTTAAGAATCACAATTTGTTTTAAACTGTACAAACCACTTTTTTTTTCATTTGTAAACCATTGTTCTAGTTTTTTGGTAAATATTTTAAGATTTTTAATTCAAACTGGTTATAATGTTGTAATATATTATACAGAGTGTAAAATTAAATGATCATTGTTATAATGATATAGTCTACGAATAAGAATGTATAGAAGTGTAAATGAAGCTCAAAAAGTGGCACCAAAAAAAGTGTACCGTGTTCTAAATTTGTTCTTAGCCGCCAAAACTCATACATGTTATTTTTCATTGGGGGCCAAAAATTATTTCGATTTTGTTTAGAGTTACTCTTCTATAGTTATTCTTAATCGTAGGATATAGTAGACACACCAAGGGCAGGAAAGTAAGAAAGGTCTCAGATCTCATGTAATTCTTATTGACTGCCCGACTCCTGAGGATAGTATACTATTTTTCTCCCCAATGGAAGTGGAAAGCGGCTACTTAGTTTAGCGCAGCGGACGAGAATTGATGCTTTCCGTCCGGAGGGGAGAAGTAATCATTATCATAGTTTTTGCAACACTGGCTTCATATGGGGAGCTAAACTAATTACAACTCTAAGATGTAGAGATAAATTACAATAATGGTTTAACACTTCTCTAACGTTTCTCATGTTGTAGTGCCTTAGGGTAAGGCAGAACAAAGCATTTTTTCACTGCAAAAACATCGGCTTGCGCTGAAATTACATTGAAGTCGATTACCTACCTTTCACCTCAAGTCGCTTCAATACTCTTGTGGACTAGTAGGTAGTAGATTTTTGATCTGAATTTAACCCAAGCAAAGTTGATAATGGTTTGGCTGTGAAAAATTATCTATGCTACGCTTCACCCGTTGTGTGCTGGCTCGTATCTTTATGATAGAAGTCAGTCAATTGACTGCTTAGCGTTTTAGTACGACTTAGAAGCTATATCCAACAGTTTATAACTCTACCAGGATTCTGTAATACAGATGTTTTTGCAATTGCATTTGCAGGTATAGTAATAATACAAATATTGCCAATAAATATGAAACAAAACCTTTTTTATTCTATTTTACTCTTGGGTTGTTTCAGTCCATACAAAACTTTGATGCCGAACATGAGTGGGTATTAATAAAAGTAATATTTTATTTATGGAAAAATGGCTTAGAAAATCTAGATTGCGCATCTCAAATAACATTTACAATTTCTAATGTAATAACGACGAGGCTTTGAAATTCTGTATGAATAATTTCAAAGCTTTATATCTTCGTAATTTTAATACAAATAATTGTAAATGTTATTTAAGATGCGCAATCTAGATTTTCTAAGCTATTTCTCCATAAATAAAATATTACTTTTATTAATACCGTCTACGCATGTTCTGCGTCAAAGTTTTGTATGAAATTGACTACTCTGAAACCACCTTGATAGTTCCGAACAATTTATGTTTTCATAATTATTAGAATGGACTCAAGCCTTTTAAAATAGGTACTTGTACCTAGGTACCTGTATAGATGATTTTAAATGGAAATAGAAGGACGAAAAAATCATGTAGGTGTTCACACCTACATACAACTTATTATTAAATAATAAGTTAGTCATGCTTGTGGGCGGTAAAATAAATTCAGTTTTTAAGTCATCAAATTATTGCATAACAATGCTGCAATAACCTCAAATGATTACTAAAACATGTTTTATTCCAAGTAATTATAAGAAATGGTTTGCTTTTTAATAACGCCATGAGAAAAAAAGGGTAATTATTAGGGAAAATTATGGAATAATGGTTTGCACTTCAGGTTAGATTTAGAAAAAATAATATTTTCTTACTGTTGTGGTGGTTGCCTCAACTGGTTTATACTTTATGTGACGAACTGAACTATCTGCCTTGCCTAGTGATTGCAGAAAAGCATTAATTTTCCTTGATTTCTAAGTATTCAAGATATTTGAAGATATTTCTCTTCTCAACAAAATTTCGAATTTCCGAATTTCCAAAAAATTCACAACACAACAGTGTTGCCAGCCGGATCTTGTCGAAAGTAACCGGAATTCGATTAAAAAGTAACCTTTTGGTGTGAAAAGTAACCTTTCATAATTTTTTCCAGTAATAAGGTATTAAAAGTTGATGGACAGATGTTGGTTCTATTAACTTACAGAAATGATTAAAAATGCAGTAGCGTTTTCCATTTTAAGTTGCATTTTCATCCGATTGATTGATCGAGCGAGTAAGTGAGACTACTTAGACCATTTTTAGTCATTCTTGATTTGGTACCACAGACCAGTTAGTGGTCTGTGTTTGGTACCAACCTTTACATTAGTGCGAGAGAGAAAATGGAGAAAAACGAGTTTTTAGGAGTTGCACTAACTACGTTACGAACGTTTTGCTTTATAAAACAGTGCAAAAATGTGAAAAAGCATTCCGTTTCATGGAAAAATATGATTGATAATACAAATTCCGAAAAATCACCTAAAAGTAACCTTTTGAATCGTGTAACCTAAAAGTAACATGACAGTGCTAAAAATCACCTAAAAGGTTACAAAAGTAACCTTCTGGCAACACTGCAACACAATTGTCAATGTCAAATTGAATTTTTTATTTTTTTTATTTATTCTTTCGGATAGGCTATGGGAACTAGCCCTTACTGCCTGGTCATTAGTGTCTTTTTTTTTTATTTGTACTTAAACCTAACCTAACCTAACCTTAATACCTAACTCTTGAAATGCGAGGGTGATACACACATTCCAATGGTCAGGGGAGTTTCACGCGAGAATCAATCCGAATCAAACGGGAGCGCCTTCTTTATTTCTCACTCTTACTATATTGCTCTCCATTAATGGCACATTATCATACTAATTCCACCACATTAACATAACAATAGTCACGAAAAACGAATTTAGAAAATTAAGAAACAAAGCCCGTCTGTTTCTTCACAATTCCCGTGATGGGATGATAGATGAATGATGAGGATGTTGGTCGATTTTGTAAGCACGCGCGTTGCCCCCAAAATCACCAGCACTCGTAGTATGCTGCACGTGATACGGCTGTATCACGTCTTTTATCTCGTTCGTTCGCACGCAAATAGAAAGAGAGCTAAGGTGTGATAGCGCTGTATCACTGCGGCATGCTAGCTATGCTGTACGATTTAACTTGCACCAAAACTTATGTTCTTTCTTCGTATGTATTTGAGATTCCTGTTATGTTGGTCGATTAACGCAACTTTTTGGCACACAATCCGCACAAAATTATGTCACAAATATCACTAAAACCAATTTTTCACAAATATCAAATACAACTTTGACCGAACAAATTTAATTGGCGGGAAGCCAATCCAATTTTATGTTATACCTCAGGTTAATACCTATTTAACATTTCTGAAAGGCAATGGAAACTAGCCCTTACAGTCGTTGTTATCAGCGTAAATATAAGTGATCGCGCTCGACGGTCGCGATAGGCCTATCGTGCGCGGGGTGCGGGAAGAGCACGTCTCGGCCCCCTCTGCCTGTGAGCGGTATCCTTAAGGCGTAATAGTAGGTGGAAATACCTCGGAGGCATCTTTTATTTTTCATTTTACGTTTACCATTTACCGAAACTAAAGTCGTACCTCAGTATTTTTGGATAGTTTATCTAGTGAAATCATAAACTGAATACACGATTGGAATTATTTCACTCGATAGAAAATCGTCACAAAGATGACGTATTTTCATGCATTTAACATTTTTCTCGTTTTATAAGAACTTAAAATAGTTTCCGATTTTTTGCATTTATACTCACATATTCACCATATAAGTTGTGGGAGGACAATCGCCTTTTGGTAGGTATTTTAATGTAGTTTGCATAGAAAGTGCAGCCATCTAGTATTAGGTTCTGCAAACTACGAAAAAAAAAGATTTTATGGTCTATGTCAAATCCAAATTCACAAGATGGCTGCCTATTTGCGTTATGTGCGTGTTGTTTGTAGTTTTCGTTCCATTTCGTGCCGATTTAGTGATGTTCAGCACTCGTAGTATGCTACACGTGATACGGCTGTATCGCGTCTTTTATCTCGTTCGTTCGCACGCAAATAGAAAGAAGGCTAAGGTGTGATAGCGCTGTATCACTGCAGCATGCTAGCTATGCTGGAGTTTCTGTTGTTCTCTAACCAATACACAGATTACAGGAATAGTACGGAGACTGACATTTAACTGGATCGGTGCGGGATTGAACGAAAACTAGCATTCAAAACAATAATATTTATCCGGATGAGTAGATTTAAGTAGGTATGTATAGTATAGGTTATTTT
This sequence comes from Agonopterix heracliana, assembly GCA_963693445.1. Lineage (NCBI taxonomy): Eukaryota > Metazoa > Arthropoda > Insecta > Lepidoptera > Depressariidae > Agonopterix > Agonopterix heracliana. The sequence continues at coordinate 2,212,718 of OY856307.1, forward strand.
TTTTATTTATAATTAATGGCTTTTTGCTTGTGCGTAGCACCGCATTTCCGCCAGTGTCAAGTGTATTTTATGGGAGTATCTATCCCAATCTCAGGAATTGTTTTTGTTCAAGAACAAGAAGAGATTGAGGATTGCGGAGCCTCGTGGCAGGCAAAAACACGACGCGCGAAAACCACGCGAGACGTGTGCTCGGGTCAATTCCTGCAACGTGACTCTAGTATAGGTTTAATAACTGGACCGGAACATAGATGGAGTTAGGTAGCTTTTAATTTGACATAAGGTGGATGCATAATGTTGCCACGAGTGGGTTCTCTTTTCTCTCTCTCTCTTCCTGGCTTTTAATCCCATATGGTGGTGGGGTCAGCCTTCCGTGTCTGTTCTCTCCACCTTGCCCTATTTCTGACGTCGTCTTCGGAGGCATTAATTCTCTTTTCTAATATACTTATATTACTCTTTGGTGGATGCATAATGTTGCCGCGAGTGGGTTCTCTTTTCTAAATTTTCTAATATACTTCTAATATACTCTTTGGTCCATAGTATCCTAAGCATGGATCAAGTTCCAAACTTCTTGATCCTAAGCCATGGAGGATTCCAAACTTCTTGATCCTAAGCACTTTGCTAAGCACATCCTAAGCATAGGCGATTCTACGATCCTAAAAGATCCTAAGTCAATGTTTTGAATAAAGAGATCCTTCCTCTGAGCTACAGAAGCCGTAGCATGCTACACGTGATACGGCTGTATCACGTCTTTTATCTCATTCGTTCGCGCGCAAATAGAATGAGAGCGAAGGTGTGATAGCGCTGTATCACGGTGGCATGCCATCCATGCAGACCTGTAGGACCAGTTGGCAACACCAAGAACATTGGTGGGCAACACTGGAGTTTTTGGCGGGATTTGATAGCTGACGTTTGGAGTCCTCATATTTCATCGAGTTTTTATTGTTTATAGTGAGTTTTGGTTAGTAAAATTGGTGTTGTTTTGCGTAACAAAGTGTCGTGCAAGTAAATAATATACAGTTCAGTGAAATATGATGGTGTGTGGGTCGTAAACAGGAAAAGCGTTCCGTGATTTTAGCGCGGTAAAGCGGTCGGTTCACCTCTTTCCTGTGGACTTCTCTGCGTTTCCTACGTCTTTCGATTGTCTCCAAAAACTCCAAAGAAGCGTCAAAACATCGAACACCAATGTTTTAACGTGAAAACAGAAGATACATTGAAATAAAATAAGATTTAGCCTAAAGGTCTTGTAGTCAGGCTAGAAAATATATTAAAAAAAAAAAAAAAAAAAGTGGGCAACACAGATATGAACTCTTTTTTTTTACTGTGGCAACACCACTTGCTCCGTTCGTGAATTTATGTCGTTTTAGTACTGTATTTTCAGCAAATTAATTTGTTGTGTGGTGTAAAGTTCTAATAGAAAGGTTTTAAATTCTTGTAATTATTTCATGTTATTTAAAACAGTGATTATTCAGTAATTCAGCTACTACTTGGACATCCCTCCAAGCGCTTCACTCGCTGACTTGACATGACATTTTCTCAAGACGCCATGTTTGTCACGTTTTTGCCAGTTCAAGTTGTGAATATATTTAGCCAAAATTTTAAATTGCAGTAGCGTCGCCTCATGTAATTATTGACCAGTGTTATATAGTAGATTCACAATGAGTACAGTTTTTTCAAAAAAGAAGGAGAAGCGATCCCGTTCTTCGTCCAGCGAAGCTAACAATGTAAGTTTTTGCCAGATTCCCGCTCTCGGCGACATCGTAGGTGATTCTTTACAACAGTGCGGCAGCGGCCTCACGCGTAGATACTTATTTTTACCTACAAAAGTGACGCTATGCATTGCGAATGACCATGTATTGAAGCATTTATTTGTCGATGTTGGAAAAATTCATATTGTAGGAGGAATGAAAATGTGGTTGGGTCTGCAAGTTTTGCATCTCTTTGGGTTGTCAAAAGTCCATGCTGCGACCGTTAGCTTCGCCGTGGTCCCCACCGTAGGAATCCAAATTCCTTTGGACCTACACCTGTAATTAAATCTGTGTAGATATTTGGGCTAAACATGTGGACTGTATGGCATCATTTTTGTTTGTTGAATAATCATGGTCAAAAGTTACACATCAATACTATCAGTGTATAATTTATCTAATACATTTAACTTATATTCAGTGATCGGAATAGGCGGTACAATTTAGGGAAATGGTGCAAGTATTTGTGCGATGATATGAATATTTGTATTCAATTAATGGGTGTTTGTATCTATACAGGGTGTAAAATTGTATGCGTTGTATATTAAACGGGGTGCACCCGTGCCCTGTATAGAACTATAGATACACCCATGAATTGAATAAAAATATTCATATTCATTTCATCACACAAATACTTCCACCATTACCCTAAATTGCACCGCCTATTCCGATCACTGCACTATAAATTGCAATATATATATTGCACCATAAATTGTTGATAGAAGAGTCTTCACCCGTAAAAGAAAACAATAGCATTCTATGCAAAGAAAGTTACCCACTATAAGCGACTAACGAGTATCCATTGACAGTAAGAATGGCTTGCAACCACTACTGCACTAGTTTCTCCTGTTATTAATTCCAAAGGGCAGTAATAAAGAGACTTGAGTGGCAATTGCATTGCTAATAAAGATGGATGAATAGTTTCAAAAGGATATTTACCTTTTGTTCCTAAAAAAATACTAGCAACAATCAGGGATCGAAATACCGATACTTCCGTGGTATTGATATCGAAATATCGATATCAGTACCGATATTTTGGTATCTATTTATCAGTATTTAATTTAGGTTTATTAATATCGATACTTTCCTTTTAGTACTGCAGCCACGGGACTTTTTAATTAGTTAAAAGATTACCTATTGCCGTTTAGAAATTGTTGTAAGGTACAAAATTACTAATATAAAAACCTAAGTCTTACAGATCACAACACGCCGTAACAATAATAATAATAAAAAAAAACAATTATATTTTCGAGGTAACCATTTTTTTCTATACTGTCATGTTCTTCACCTTAGTTCAATACCAAAAAGTACAAAAATGTACCAAAACTACCAAAAACTACCAAATGAATGAAAAACTAACAAAAACTACCAACAAAACATACATCCAACAAGCCAGTTTTGCTGTCGGGCGCGCGAACAGGCCGCAGCGATGCCACTTCGCCTGTAAACGCGAAATCTGAGAATGTCGCGAGTATCGGTATCGAGTATCAATATAATTATCGATAATTTTTTATTGGTATTCAATATACCTGTACCAAATATGGATATTTATCTCAAATATCGATACCAGTATCGGCATTTTAAGGAAAATATCGATATTTTCAAAATATCGTTAACTGTCCCTGGCAACAATATAGTCAAGATTAATACATTCACTACCTGCTCTTTTATAACAATACAATTCAATTGTAGATGCATATGTATGCGTTTAGGGTAATGAATGAAACTGAAACCAAAAAGTACTTTTTTTAGAGGTAGTATGTACAGTTGACAATGAAAGTTGCTATAAATTTCACCATTACCTAACCTTAACCAAGAATTGGGCTCAGAAGAGATATCAACTTTCGAACTTAAATTAGAGAATGGTGGCATTAACAAATTTGCTACCCCAAATGTATTATTTTAGCTTAAGGTCCAAAACAAATTCATCACATCAGAGATCGTTCTAGCATCAGAGGCGTAACTAACCGCTGACTCACATTTACTCAATTTCTTCAAACACATTTTTGTAATTGAATTCTTGTTACAATATTGGATTAAATAAGCCTTTTCAAAAATAAATTTATTATGACTCAAGTGTGAAATGGTTCATTAAATGTAAAATATATGAATAATGTGAATTTACTATTGTTTTATAGCAGTGTTTCCCAAACACTGCCCCTTCGTGACCCACTTAATACTTTAAAACCAAAGCTGTTTCCATTAGGTAAAATAGTACACATTTATTAATAGTAAAATGTTTTATTAATACTACATATTCGATAGCAGGTATTATTTTTAAAATAAGCCAATGCTGCAACCCGGTATTTTATTTTAAAGGCCCGGTACTGGGTCGCGACCCTGCTACTAGGAAATGCTGTTTTGCAGTGTTATTTGAGAAGGGTGGGCGGTTAGATGCGACTGCGTGTGGTTGGGTGACATTGTAAGGGTGACGGTTTTGCAATGGATCTGACTTAAATGTGAACGAAACATGAAGAGTCAAGTTGTAGGTCTGTTACATAGTGGTTGTGCGTTGGTTGCCCCTCACTGGCCTACTACGTAGCTCCAATTGTATGGTGACTCAAGATTGTGTTTCTTTCCAAAGAACAAACCTTGAAGTCACCAAATATTTATAGCCTAAGCCATACAACACCAAACACTTAATTTGGTATGTCAAGTTTTTTTTTGGAGGTCTAAATCGAAAACCATTTCGAGATAATTGTCTCAATAATCATATTTTCTATGTAAGAGATTTTAAAATGAAAGGATTACAGATATTTTTAATAAAATAACGTCGTTTTTCGGTCCACGAGTGACGTCACTCGCTGCCCCTTCAAACTCCTTGGTAAACATAAAATGAACTTAAAGTAAATGGCCATTAAGAAAAAAAAAAAAACACAATGACAGAATTTGACATTTGATGTTGCCGTATCTGTTTTCAGCATAGAGTTAGAAAGAGGAGGCAGGTTTTAATTATTTTAAATATAGCAGTAGGTAGTTTTACTCCATGGAGTTCGAATTATTTTTTCTCCACCATTTTTGCACTTAGAGATTACAGATCAAAATAATTTAAAAATTATTTAATTTTTTTATTAAATTTTTTTTTTTTCATCGAATTTTTCGATATATATTTATATATCGATAAACTCGATGAATCACAATAAAAATGAAATAGGTGTCTTAAACTTATGTCATCTATCCGTAAAATATAAAATAAAAATAATAACTTGACATACCGAATTGGTATTTAAAATAGACATGGGCAAAATCATCAACACTATGATAAACTCCACAATTTTAAAATTTACAATACTATGTAAAACATATGAACCCTTGAACAGGTGTTCAAGCAAACTACAAATGGTGGCCATATTACTAAAAGTGATTTCTTCAATGCCACTATATGACAGGAATACTCCTTAAAACACAGGTTGCTACACACATGGTCGGGTCGGCACATTCGGTACGGCTTTTCTCTAGCAAACGATAACACATTTGTCTACACCCTCAGTGCTACAAACAGGCTCAAAGCTTTTTGTATGAAGCATACCACGCATACCTACATTTGACAATGTAGAACCAGCAAGCACAGACAGACCTATAGTGACAGTATCATATTTAAGACTAATGTGCAAGTAAACTTAAAAATAATTATATTTTACAAACTGATTTAGGGTACGATTAAAAAATATTACTGCTGTTGTATACAGCAGTATAGTGTTTAACAAAGTCGGTCCATGCCTTTACATTAACTACATTAACATTATAATATATACTTGAAGATATATTCAAAACTGTTGCAGAATATGAGCCTTAATATAAATGCATATCTTGAATAATCTTGATCTTTGCTTAGGCATGAGGCATGAATAAGTATTTGTCCAGAAGAGATAATGTTAATTTCTGTCTAAGACTAGCTTAGATTACGAGCCTGAAATCATTAGTTAGTAACCCTTTACTTGGCAGGATTTGTTTTCTTTGAAATTCAATTTTTTAAATATTTCAAATACGTTGCTTTATTTAGTCTCTAGATTTTTAGTTAAGGTAATGTAAATTTGTAGATACTCCGCCAAGTATAGGGAGATGTGTCTTTCAGTCACATCACACAGTCAGTCAGTTCTTTTAGACATATTTTAGAACCTTTTGGTTGATTTTAATATTTTAGATCAGAATCGTATAGGTGAAGAAAATTTAACAAAGACACACATGAATTGAATGAAATCAGACTTTCTTTGTTAGTACTACAACCTTTGTTACTACTCTTTACATAGACGACAAACCCTGACTGGGGTCTAAAAGTTGCTTTAGTACCGGCCAAAACTGTACATGATCAAAAGTGTTCTCCTGGAAGAGTTTTATACGATGCATACAATAAAAAAAAGTAGGGAAGTGCAGACATTCAGAAGTTTGAAAAAATTGTTTTTCCATTTCTTAAATTTTATTTTCAATAAAATTTACGTAGAAGAAACATTGACCTCCTATACTAGACCCACAGTGTCATATAAAATAATAGCAAATTTTTGTGCACATTGACGCAAAAAACCGCACAAATTAAGTATGCATGCTGCTGGTTGTCACTAATACTAATACGTTGTATTTGATTCATAAACATAGTCGTATTTCGCTTGTTAACTGTCAGCTAGTACAAAAAAGAGCTCATCCGAGCTCTTTTGGTTGTGCCATTTTTCGAACGTTGATTGTGAGTCTTGTTTGTATATAAGATGTCTATGAGAAGAAATGGAAAATAAACAATTAAATCAAAAAGAACTCTGTATTTATGTTGTTTCCTTATTGAAAGTTGTTCAGTTTGATGGTCTCCACCCTTTTTAAGTTAGGCCCCGCTTTAAATCAGTTTGTATTTCCATTACAGACTACAGTGCACAGGCTTCCTTACAAATAAGGGTGATTGATCTGCTTGTTACGATTGTTTTCCGTCTGCCTCAATACGTCAACTTGCTTAGCCATTGTCTTTTCACAAATATCTTAAGGGGGCACTGAGCCTCCAGTGGTGCCCACAATCGTATTTTATAATGCCTTAATTTTTCTGACAGCAAGTCAAACGTAGTTCAACATACCGGCGATAGATATCGTTGACCAGAGATGAGTCCGAAAACGAAAATTTTAGCCTAAAAAGTAAACAAAAATGTATGAAACTGAGTCAAACGCATCCGTTGACGAAATATATGTTTATATTTTGCTGGTTACTTAAGGCTAGGTTATCCCAGTGCAAGCGTCTCTTCCTTGCAAGCATAAGTTTACAATTAGCCATCCCGCTCCAATTGAAAGCAGAATCGCAAAAAAACGTGTTTTTCGTCAATATCTTTGCTCATGGGAGTTTCTAAGCTAAAAATTCTTCTGAGTTCACTAGAAATATTTAATGTATTTAGTTAAGTACAAGAATAACAAGTTAAATATCAGCAGTTTAATCATAGTATTGAAAAAACATAACAAAAAGGGGTAACTTTGGGATGTTTTTCTATCTAGTAAACTTAATCTAATCGTGTAATTGAGAACAGTCGCCCATCCGCCCGATCCTTAAATAAGACATAATTTAATTTCAGACTTTAAAACACAGTTTAAAACACTTTCGTTCGTGTTCAAAAGACGGCCTCGACGGGATAACAGCGTCTTAAAAACACAAATTCTTACTATTCAATATGTATTTTATTATCTGCAAGGTCGTTCGCCTTCGCCCCTGTCTCATCAACGCCATCTATCGAGCCATTAGGAACGACTTTTTCTTTTTTAATGGCTTTCTGAAAATCCCTCATTATAAATCATTTGCAAAAAACACATTGTAGGATTTGATTTTATAATTCGTGTATAAACCGCCAGAAGTGGCCACTTTTGCCGGTTTTAACCGTAATTCGTAATGTTACGATAAATTTAAAATTCTTGTTTTTTTGGAAATACTGTATTGTTTAGAAATAAAACAAAGTACGATGCAGGGCAGCACTGGAGGCTCGGTAGCTTCTTAAACATTTTGCAACTCCAAATAATCATAATTATTCAATCAATCATAATGTTTTTGCATTGGGTATCGACCCAATAAAATAATTCAATTTTTTGAAATTGACCCAGCATCGCGCCCTAACCGCTGCCTTATGTCGTATGCAATACATTTCACGTTAGCCTAGAACTGTCTAGTATAAGAATAATACAATAAGTGATATTATTTTTGTTACCGACTGTATCCGAAGATGTTATTGGCAGTCCTTGGCAACTCGTGCGTGAAATAGCACGTGGCTTTAAATCGAGAGATGCAGTTTATTGATTTTGTTGTAGGTGGTTTGGTTATGACGTGACGTGATGTTGTAAAGGGATGTTATTATCTCCGCGCGTTAATGTTCGCACAACCGCGGAGGTGGCGGGTCGCAAAACTATGTTTTGTTGCTAATGCGAAAATAGTTGCTATGATTGAGGTGTGTAAGGCTGTTTATTGCGTTGTGGATGTGTTATAGAAAGTGGACATTTTATTATTTTATCCTTTTTTTTTATTATGAATATTTTGGTTCAGTTAAGATAAGATAAATATTACTTACACAATTTTTTTTAATTTAATCTCTTAGATCCAAGGAGGTGTACATCAGGGTGTAAACTTTAATGCATTACATACTTTAGGGGTGCTTCAGACCGTTATGCTGAACAATGTTTACTATGGGAGCAACATAGAAATTGCAAAATTAAAGTTAAAACCAAAATTAACAGCGACTATGCTGAGGTTCTTTTCTTTTCATCTGCACACTCTTTTTCTGTTTGTTTTTGGGAGGGCCAAATCGAAAACAAATAATTGTCTCAAAAACAATATTTTCTATGTCAGACATTATAAAATGAAATGATTACGATATTTTAAATAAAATAATGTCGTTTTTGGTCCAACGAGTGACGTCACTCGTTGCACCTGCAAACTCGTTGGTAAACTAAAAATCTACTTAAAATAACTGGCCAAGATTTTTCTCCATGGAGTTTAAATGATTTTTTCGCGAACACATTTTTTCATTTTACAAATTACAGTTAAAAATTAAATTTGTATTGATAAACTCGATGTATTGCAAAAAAAATTAAATCTTCTATCCGTAAAAATATAAAATTAGGTCAAAAAAAAACATGACATACCGAATTATGTAAGCAATTGCAAAGTGTGTGGATGAATCAAGTTCTTGTTATTTTATTAAAAAAAAAACAACATCGAATCTATACATTTAGGTAAAAAAAAAATTGTTATCAATTGACGTTTTCTATATGGAACACGTATTTTTTTGCTCCGATCAGTTTGCTCTCAGCAAAAGTTGTTCAGTTTGATGGGTAGACTCTTAGTTTAAAAGGATGCTGATGATATTAATCTCACCCTGTACATTTAGTACATTTATTTGCTTTCCAGTTTCCATGCTAACTGCCATTCGCGAATGTTTACCATACTTGCCATTTATGTTAGGGCTTATTTATTTATTAAGAAATTACAATTCTTAAACTAGATCGAGGGACGCTCGTTGCTTACAACGAAGTGGCGAGATTTAATTGAATTACTTTGCAAAATTTTACGTAGAATTAATGTTTTTTATTTTATAATTATTAAATTTAATAAGTGTGCGCCGCTGTCGCGCTCCTTCAGCAGGCCTTCCATAGTTTGACACTGTAGTATACTTTAGTACCGATTTTAACTCGTTTTTTTTTTAATTTAATTTCATACAGCACTTGTAATGTTTACTTTGAAAACAAATTGTTAAATACAAAAGGCGCGTCAAGACTACAGTATAATATAGTCGGCAAACAACTTGGCAAAGGAAGCGCATCTGCGCACACCCCTCACCCCCCCATTGGTCAAGTTGTTTGCCGCGTAGTGTAGTATAGTACAATGTCAGCCCATATCAGGCCTATAGTCTGTCACATCAACACAACATTATCAATTACTGATGCTTAACAATATTTGCAGTCATTTGTCAAGAATGTAACGTCGAGAGTGTCTGGCTTGCTGCCAGCTACCATCACCAAGTGGTTCAGTAGCCCGAGCGCGAACACCAACGGCTCGGCGCAGACCGCCGACGCCACGGACTCGTCGACCGAGGAGGACGCGCCCGAGAGCCCCGTCACCAACCAACCTCCATCTAAACGTATGAGGTTCACCTCACCGGGCACTTATAACCAGTTCGGTCCATCTAATGTAAGTTTCAGTTTTGTAATACTGATTCTAAAATGGTTAAAGATTCGTTGTGAGGAAAACGGAATTTTTATCATTATCATAATACTGTTTTTACTTTTAGTGGCGGAACATAATATTGTTGTTTATTTGTGTATTTTGTAAGTTAACATTTTGATAAATATGCTAAAAGAGTTTATTTTATGTGTTTGTTATCTAAGGATCACTGATAAAAAAGGAGATGCACAATCTCCTGTAATATCCTGTTGTCCGTATCTTTGAGTATACTTTTATTCTGCCCATTTTCGTCTCTACCATCTATATCTATAAATACAGTAAAATTTTAAACTTGGTGTGATAATCTAGGTACCTACATAAAAGACATTTGCAAAAATATTCATTGGGGGCGTTCAGGATTTGTAATGGAATGCAATGAGACAATTTTTTGAGTAGTTTGTTTGTGCAAGCATTACTTAAAAACTTCTAAACACCGTTTCGGGTGGGGTTTTCACAAAAGCATTGGGCTTAGTTTGCGTTAACATTTAGGCTTTATTTCATCGCACTTGATTCATTCAATCAAAATTTATGCGTATTTGAAGTCTGCCGTCTGCGCGCACTATGTCGCGGGCGATGCTAGTTGATCATAAATTTATCGATAAATAAAAAATGTCAAGTCACAAAACTTAAAATAAAAGGAACTAAGTGCCCTCATTTGAAAATTTTTAACGTCTTAATTCTTATTGCAGACAAATTGCGCGACCACCAGCGAGGACACGGTAGACCAATGTAACGCTTACACCGTTCAGTCTCCACCAACCCGGACCACCTTCAGGCGGGAGACGAACTTCGTGTCGACTCCCTTGCGCTCGCCGAGCGAAGACACCACCCCTGACAGGACAGAGAAGGACAGCACTATGTTCAAGTCTCAACACTCGGTGTCTACAGTAGGCAGCACGGTGGCGACGAAGAGGAAGTCCTTGTTCGACTCACCGTCGGCCAGTGAAGCTTCGTTGAGAGCTTGTGGTAAGTTAGCTTAAATGTAGGCAGGCCTGTCTCACTCCGCACGTTAGGTATAAAAATGTACCTACGCGGTCGGGCCTCGACGTCGAGGCTTAATTCAGTCGAGTGTCTCGCGCTCATTGTATCTCACCCAATGACCTTGATATTTGTTATGTCGTTTCTTTAATTAAATTAGTATCCTGCACATCGTTGGATGTATAAAGTAATATCGTAATATTAATAATCGAAACGTTGTCGATTCTGATGACTTAAGTAACTTCTGAATTGACCCTTACTCTGTCTAGTATTCGAGTAAGAATGATATTTGAAGAGCCTTTAGGATCCCAGAACCTCTAAAACGGAAATAAAATATTAAACGCAAATTGATGTACACTTCTGTAATGATATGAAAATGATGTAACAAGGTCATTTTTATGTATGGCCTGGGTTCTCATCATAATTGTGATAACTTATATAGCAGCCCATTCATATCAATAATTTAGTTTTACCCTAGATGTTTAATGTTAGCTTTATTTATAAGAGTCCCCCGCCATTGGTTTCTTTCCTATCGTGTATTGTATTTTGCTTTTAGTGTAAATAAAGTATATTTCATTCATTTATTTCATTCATTCATTCGTTCATAAGTCTTTTTTTTTTTTTTATGTGGGGAACTTGTCAGCATCTGATCATCAATTCGTCTTTATAGAAATCTAACTGTTATTTAGCTGTAAGTTCTGCAAAAAGGAAATAAATACTTTTCTCCCCTCCGGACGGAATTCAATTGTCGTCCCGCTGCGCTAAACGAAGTTGCCGCTTTCCAGCTCCGTCGAGGAGAGAAATAGGATACTAACCTCGGACAGAAAATAAGAAAGCCTCAGATCAGAATAATTACATGAGATCTGAGACCTTTCTTACTTTCCTGTCCTCGGTGTGTAATCTACTATAAATGACATAATTATCATACACTATGACGAAAAACAAGAAAACAAATGTTATAGCTTGACAATATTATTACAGCAAAAACGTCAGCGAACACAATGCGGGACCCAAGCCAGCCGTGCTTCAAACCCAGCCTACTCGGCTCCCCGTTCTACCCCGGCCGAACCATGTACGGGGGCGCGGCCGCCTACATCAACCAGCCCAACATACGAGTCAGGAAGAACACCCTAGTTAACGAATCTAAGACCAACACCGACAATACTATCAGCCATTCGGCTAGACGCATCATGGACCTGTTAGAACAGTATTCGTCGCCGCTGAATGAGGCTAAAAGGATAGCGCCGTACGTCCATCATACGAGGCAGAGTCCAAACAATAGTAGTTTTGAAAGTTCCTCGCCGTATGTCAATAAAGTGCGCTGTAAGTATACATTTGTCACACAGTAGCGTGCGCTCCGTATAGACAAAAAGACAAACCCTTATAACTTTTAGAATTTAATTTATTTTATTTTCTAAATTACTTTTTAGTGTTTAATTTAACCTACAAAACAAAACCATTCTTTTTATTTATATGGAGTGCACGCCACTGATATCACACAAGCTATTTTTGAGCGTAGGCTTTTTCTCGACTGCACCGCCGCGGCGTCGCTACTGAATCCCCGCGATTTTTAATGAACGTTTTCGTTGCGATTCCGGTGCGACACTGGTTGTGATTAATATCAGACTCGCGGCGTTGTCACTGCGATGTCGCGACTATATCGTTCCGTTAACGCCGTAGCGTACAGGTCGGTTGACTAAAGCTGGCGCGTTCACAGACACACACGAATGCGTTTTTCCTGTCACTGCGTCCGTGCTTGCCAAAGATAAAAAATTAGAAAATCTTTTCATTATGCGTGCAGTGAGACAAAAGCATTGCGTGTGCATATGTGGCACGCGCCAGCTTTAGTCCTGTAGATCCACGTTAACTATTTGACAATGTGAAAGTTTGGATGTTATAAAGAATGATTTCCGGGCTCGCTCGATGAAATTTGGTACATTATGGAATAATACATAGGGTATGTTCTCGCGGATGAAGTTCCAGGGAATTAGGGTTGAACTACACATGGCCGCACGCGATCGCATTTTTCCGTCGCTCCATCCTTTTCTGTCACTCAGGAACGTCATTTGCTAGATCATATAAGATAGACGGAACGCGATCGCACTCGGCGTGCTGTTCCGTGCTGTTGAGTGGACGACGGAAAAATGCGATCGCATGCGGCCATGTGTAGTTCAACCCCTAGATGGCATGAGAACTATTTTAATCGAAAATGAGCGTGATCAAAAAAACAAACGAATCTAATTAAATTCAACCTTTATAACTTATGATTGAATCTTCATTAAATTATCATAGTAACTTGTGACCTTTTGTCGAATGAAATGTATGAGACGATATGGCTACACAGCCGTATCCGTGGCACGCGGGCTGCACCTGCAAGCTACTTCTATTAAGGCGAAGCCGGGTTCTCTGGTCTGTAATTTACTCGAACCTAGTCCCTTGAGTTTCCTCTTCTATCTATGCTTATCCCTATGAGTTGTAACTACCATTGTTCTAATGTCGTTATATTTGACGACTCTGTGGGTGTAATGGCTACCAGGCTGGACTGACAAACCAGGGTCCTTGGTTAGAATCCTGGATCGGTCATAGATGTTATATGTTAGGTACTTATCGCAGCTGTCAAACGCGAGTGACTGAGCACTGGCTGAGTGTTATTTCTTTATTTATTTGTAGCGTACAAAACGCAAGAGCTGCACGTGCCGAGCCTGGCGTCGATCCTGCGGCTGAAGCAGCGCTCGCGGCTCATGGACACGACCAACGCGGCGCGGCAGATCATCGCCTCGCACAGCAGCACGACCGACTACCTGCCTTACATATCACGCTCCGCACAGAGGTACGTCAGTCCATAACTATACTAAGTATCAACCCACCCTGGACACTCGACTGTCGCTTCATACTGAACCACTGCCGACTCATGGACACGACCGACTATACTAGATACTTTAATTACACTTCATACAAATCGGCTCCCATTAACATGAACAGGTAGGCGTAACGTGCTGAGTGAGTTCGAGTGAGAGATACTACTATTACTACTATAATATACTACTAGACTGATGCCTACTGTCGTCTTCTTCCCGTCCTCCATGAGGGGTTGAGGTCAAAATTTGTAAAAGGCAGCAAGTGTACTTAGTGTACGTACGTACGTTTCTCTCTCTTATACTGTGGTATAAAAAATGCAGATGAGAAGAAAAAAGCCTTATTGTTCCGGTCGTGAATCACACCATTTTTAGGGTTCCGTACCCTAGCCAACTGGACCCTCTATTACTAAGTCGACGCCGCACCGTCCGTTCCGTGTCCGTTCGTGTCTCACCTTAAATGGCTCTTTTGAACCGTTTGAAATTTTATTCAACCGTAATTGTTATGTTACAGGGATCAAACCGATGGCGAGTCTACTAAGTTGACGACTAAAGTTAAATCAAGGTTGACAAGGCCAAAGCGCGGTGAAGCCGACCTGGAAACAAATCTACCTACGCCTGTCAATTTACCACCAGCTGTGCTACAAATTGATCAAAATAATTTGCCTAATTTCTCGTTCGGTACACCTAAAGTAATACAAGGTCCAAATTCAACTTCCACGCCCAAAGCCGTTCCAACCACCGTTGATGTTGCGAAAGTGAAAGAATCAATACCGACCAATAAAATAACGGAAACACCAATACGTAAGCCCGAAACCGTTTCTAGTAGTTACAAATTCGCAAGTCCTGTCAGGATATCGAGCGACTCATCACAGATGACGACGATGCCCACAAAATTCACATTCGGCAGTCCCGACCGAAGTATAGACAAAGTGCAAACGAATGAAATAAAAGTCATTGATCCTTCTTGTGTTGTAGGTACGGCCAAAACCGACTCAAACACAACGTTGACGTCCGAACCCAAAGATTGGAAATGCCCCGACTGCTGGGTGAACAACAAGACGGACGTAGAGAAATGCGCTTGCTGCGGCGGCAAAAAACCATCACAGAACAAAGACAAACCTACCAAGTGTTCCGTCTGCAAGCAAGCCGACAGCCAGTCCCATGTGGATAAATGTGTGAGCTGTGAAATAATCAAAGTTAACAATATCAAGGCACCCGCCGTAGACAATACGTCTAAATGGGAATGCAAAGACTGTTGGGTCAGGAACAACGACACCGACGAGAAATGTATCTGCTGTGGCGCTAAGAATCCTAAGAAATCAGGAGCCGCACTGAAAAATGATAGCAGTGATACCAGTGACTGGAAGTGTGACGATTGTTGGGTGCCAAATAAGAGTACGGCTAAAGCTTGCGTCTCGTGCGGGGGGTCCAGGCCAGGCGCTAACTCCGCCCCGGCCCACGAGTTCACCCTCTTCAACACGACCAAGCCCCCGGACGGCGTCAAGAACATCGTCAAAACACAATCAAACAAATGGGAATGTACTAATTGTTTAGTCAGAAACGACACCGACAAAATTAAATGTGTTTGCTGCGAGGCGCAAAGACCCGGCACTACGAAGGAATCCGAAAACAAGTCCTTCAACTTTGGCATGAACGCTAGCTCATTTAAATTTGGAATTGATCCTAAAGCTCAAGAAGCCGCTAAAGCAGAAGTTAAAACTACGGAACAAAAACCGAAAGTAGAAGAATCTGAAACGAATAATAATGTATTGCCGAAAACGCCGGCATTTTCGTTTGGTGTTCCCGCTAAAAAGACAGAGGACAAAACAGACATAGCGAAAAAAGTAGAAGAAAAGGCCGATAGTGCCCCTAAAATTAATTTTACGTTCGGTGTACCGGCTAGCAAACCGTCGGCTACCCCGACCGACACTCCCATCTTCGGAACTCCGAGCAAACTTACGGAAACTACACCCAAAAACTCCTTAGAAGAAAATGAAAAGCTGCAGGAAGTTCCAATAGTTAATTTCGGTGTTCCAAAAACGCAAGAAGCTAAACAAAATTCTTTAAACATATTTACGCCGCCTTCGACCTCAAAAGACAACGTAGCGTCAGAAGCTCAGCCTCTCATGAACGCATTCAAATACACGGCCGAAAAGAAAGAATCTCCGACGAAATCACCATTGACTCTTAAACCCGTAGTGTCGCTCCCAGAAAGCACTCCAAAGACGAATACATTCTCGTTCACGGGGTCTGGTGTAGGCATAAAGCCGGCCGTCAACTTGTTCGGTTCACCATCGACGACGGCGAGCACGTTCGCCCCACCTCAAACCACGACGGTGACGTCCACTGTGACACTCTTTTCCAAGACTGAGCCTACTACTACGATGCCCATGTTCCAGAAACCAGATGCTGATAAACTTACAGTATCGATGTTCCAAAAGGGAGATACACAAACTACTACTACGGCCCTAGGAGCAGCTGCGCCTTTCAGTTTCGGAAACAGTACTCAGATCACAGCGCCTCAGACTGAGAAGCCTAAATTTAACTTTACATTTGGAAGCGCTAACAAGACCGATGCTCCTGCACTATTCACAACTACCTTCGGTGCGCCGAGCGACAACTCTAGTACTAATAAATTCACTCTTCCCACTGGGAATGCTCTAGGTGCCGGCACTGGAACGAATGCTCTATCAGGAAATCTACTAGGCGGGAATGATTTGAACAACCCTTTAACAAGCAATAGTTTACAGACCGCTCCTGCTCCTTCCACCGGACTATTCGGTGCGCCAGTCCAAAAAGAGAACATGTGGTCGTCTAATAACAATACGACGGCAAATACCTTATTCGTATCTAATGCGACGACGAACAGCTTGCAGAAACCCGCGGCTTTTTCGTTCGGATCCCAGTTCAGTGCTGGTGGAACGACTACGTTCGGTGGAGCTCAACCGACACCTGCTAGTTTCGGAAGTGGAGCGCAATCGACACCTGCGACGTTCGGAAGTGGAGCGCAATCGACGCCTGCGACGTTTGGAAGTGGAGCACAATCGACGTCTGCGACTTTCGGAAGTGGAGCACAATCGACGTCTGCGGCGTTTGGAAGTGGAGCACAATCGACACCTGCCACTTTCGGCAGTGGAGCACCATCGACGACGTCCACTTTCGGCAGTGGGCAAGCAACACCATCCAATTTTGGCAGTGGAGCGCAATCGACGCCCGTCACATTCGGCAGTGGAGCGCAATCGACGCCCGTCACATTCGGCAGTGGAGCTCCAACGCCGGCGACATTCGGCAGTGGAGCGCAATCTACGCCGGTATTCGGCATGGGAAGCCAAAATACAAGCAGCCAACCGTCGTTGTTCTCAAGCCCGGTACAGAGCCCTCCGACGGGGGGATTGTTCTCGCAGCCGGCGAGTAACGCCGCGCCCGCGATGGGTATGTTCGGCGCACCCAGCGCGGGGGCCACGCCGACGTTCGGGACGCCCAACGCTTCGATACCGCCGTTCGAGGCGCCTGCACTGACGCCGGCTCCGGCGCCGGCGTTCAATTTCGGCGCACCTTCGTCTACCGCCATCTTCGGATTTGGACAAGTAAGCAAACGTTTTTATTACGAGATATTGTAATCCTTTTATCATATTTTTAAACTCCAAATAGCTTGTGAAGACGACAGTCAATCAATCAATTAATCAACATTCTTTATTTGAATTGTCATTTCCATAACCCAAAGGGGGCCTTACGGCCTTACGCCAGTCATTTAAAATATTGTAGATCGCAATAAATTACACGCAACTGATTTTTTAGGATTTTGTTAGGATAGATAACACTAGTGTTATACCTAGTTTGCAGTTTCGAAAAACCTGTGCTAACTTCGTGGTGCTCGGTAACCTACCTAGCGGCACCACTGTATTATAGAAAGAGATACGTGACGCGAGGCAATAGAACCGTTTTTAGTCAATAAATTAATTTTTACAATTCTGTTTCCGTGAATAATTGCGAATCTAAAGTGAAATCATAGATAAGTGGCGACGGGCTCACCCCCCGTCACACTGGACAGAGTTTCGGTACTACTGGTGAAACGTGGATGTTCTGAGGTTTCAGAATATCTCTGACTACCCCCTCGGGGAATATAGTCGTGAGCATATCGACGCTGGAAAGCGAAAACGCTGTAACTGACACCAGTGTCAAATTTTTTTTATTGCAGATTCGTAATCAGAAAAAAATTCTGCGTCGAATGGTCCGAGTCCCATAGCTCTACGGCCCTTAGAAAATTTTGTACAGCGTTGAAATTGCCTGTTATTTTTGGTCGACATAGATTTTGGTAGGCTGTAAATAGCACAAAAACTCTAAATTTTTACCAATTTGCATTTACGTCAAAATCGAGTTCCGTAGAAAAAACCAACAAGCTAGTTACATCGTTGGTGATATACTATTCAATGTGGGTTACAGCGTTTTTGCGGGACAAAAAATTTTAGTGCACCACATTTATGACATTTTGTTGTCCAATTGTTAGCAAAGATTGTGGCTTATTACGTTTTAACGTAACGAACATTAAGGCTACATGACGTGTTACAACATTCATTTCAAATCTCTATTTCTAGATCAAATCAATTTACGCTTTTTTAAATGTAGTATTCGCGACAAAGTTATTGCTTTTACCACCATCGATTTGGCGCTCGAACCGCTATGGCCTACCATTTACTGCGTCCCAAATCAGTCCATGGCCACCAAAAAGGTGTCTTACTTTTGTTGCTCGTATTTTTTGGCGCGTAATTGGTTTTGTTTGAATGGTAAGTCTACTTGTTAGATACTGTTATTTGACATTTTTATTAGTAAATGTGTTCCCTTATTTTTTACGTTATTTAAAAAAAAGTGAACTGGATTGCATCATTCCTTTTATGAAATACAGGTTCTGAAAAAGCGCATCATCGTCACCCACTGTTCAATAATGCTCTCCCAAGATGCGCTACAAAACTTTATCCTCGCCCTTTCATATCTAAATGTTGCCTCAGGTTCTCGGTCCACTGGACTGGAGGGGAAAGTACTCAACCACTTTACGCCTATCTTCGTTGTCTCCGTCTGAGAACCCGGACTCCCCGTCGATTCATACCCAGAAATGACCAAAACTTCACCACATTAACTTGCTTATTTTACAGTTGCTGTCTAAGATCGCTCGCACTCGCTCTCTAATCGACGTTAGATCACGTTAACGTAAGGGTTTCTACGTCGTCACTACTACTATTTTCGTCCACGTTTAAATCATCATCATCAGCCTATCATCGTCCACTGCTGGACATAGGCCTCTCCCAAGGCGCGCCACGTTTAAATACTAAAGGTAGGTCGAATAAGTTCTTCGTTCTAGGTATTCGGATAGACAGAATATTATGTAATGAAGTTTCCCGAAAGCAGCTCATCTCGACTGAATGTGCTTTACCAGCCTATTTGTCGAATTTGTTTCTGCCTATTCTAATGACCCGCTGCCTGTGCGATACACTTTTGTACAACTTTCAGTGAAATTCGTTGTTTATATGAAAATTAAACACGACTTTCGTTTTATCCAAGTTCATGCCGAGACCGATACGTCAGGAAGCTTCGTTTAAGCTGATTAACATCCCTCCATCGGAGCAAAGATTCCGCCATATCAGCATCGTAAGATTTTTTAATTTGAATCCTCGAAAAACAACTTGTGAACTTGGTTTAGGATTCACATCGGTCTTTAGTTCTTGAAATTAGATTTTTCTTCTTATCAGTGTAATTAGTAATTACAATACAAATGAAAAAATTTAAGAGCTCTTTTCACACCTTCGGGATAGGACTACCTCGGGTTACAGCACAGCCCTGGGTCCCTCGCAAAGGAAACCTGAGTGACAGGAGCCTTCATCCAACGCCTTCTTATTTTGAGCAGCGGGTCTTCCTAATCTGACTCAAATTAAGATTCAGGATGTCGCCAATGTAGTGGTGTATTTGGCTTAATTTTTTCTTCTTCGGGTTTCTCTTCATTACTGGAGGTCGACAGTCAGCTCTGTATATGCCGCCGGCTGTCTCTTGCCAAACGAAAAAGCTATTTAAAGGTGGCGATGCCTGTCTACTGTTTGTTCAGGATTGCGAGCCATGTCATTCATAGCCTATCTACTTTTCTTTTGCCCATTATTGTAGTATGAAGCACCTGGAAGGTATCGCCTATACTTACTTCCATAGTAATTTTAAACTTCAGCTAGAAAATCCGGCGCAGAAGTATCTCGACCTTCGTAGTCTTCCTCACTTATACGATTCTGGGCTTTTCCGAAGCTACTGAACTGCCAAATCTGCTCATCGTCTCCTTTATGGGGCTTGTGTGTCGGACGTTGCATTTGTTACTAATTTTATATTATTATTTTAGAAAACCTTCAATACTTCACGTGTCGTCTTCTTGAACTCCAGTCTCGTTCGAGAGGTCGTGAGTAAATTTACTATTTAATATTCAGCAGGTCTGTAGTCTCGTTCTCAGTAGTATTGCGAATTGCATCAGATTTAGAGGATAACTTGGAAAATGTTTTATTCAAGCAGAATTTTATCATTGTAATAATGATTTTCTTTCATGTTTGAAGTTGATATTACGGAGTTCCTCGTATACCTAACTTACAGACAGCTGACAGTTTTTTAAAAGGATGACCAGACCATCAAACTGAATAACTTTCTATATGGTTCCAAAATAAAAATCGCGAAAAAACAGCTGTCCCATACATTTAGCTCTAGTAGGACTGCACTTTTGAATAAAA
Organism: Agonopterix heracliana; assembly: GCA_963693445.1. NCBI lineage: Eukaryota > Metazoa > Arthropoda > Insecta > Lepidoptera > Depressariidae > Agonopterix > Agonopterix heracliana. The sequence goes on from OY856307.1 coordinate 2,233,221, forward strand.
CAACAGTTTTTCTTTGCGTTTTTGTTGTTGGTTCCATAGAGAAAGTTGTTCAGTTCGACGGTTCAATAATTCCCTTAAAAAGTGTTACTTCGAATATTGTTGAATCTATTGATTACTGATACATCTCCAAATATGTGATAGTAATTTGTCAATTATGATAAATAATCAATCAGATTTTGCATCCTACCTTGAGATAAATTCCTTGAGAAAAAATTTATCGAGAACGTTTCCGCGCTCCAGTTAATTCCAGTTTCGACTATTGAAATAGTAAGAATTAAGCTTTTTGTGCTTTTTTGTAACCTAATATTATGTTTTGAATTACTTTCTGATGTCTTTACTTTTTAATAACACAGTAAACATTGTTGACTTAATATTTACGTCATTTCAATTTAGCAAATTTTTTCGCTGTTCTTGTGGTTAAACCATTACATGACTATACAAATTAAAAAGGTTATATTGTTACATCAATTTTATGGTACTGGGTACATTACAGAATAGTGGGTTACAACGATTTCGATTTCCAAAATAAAGTATTATTTTATGAAATCCATACAATAATCGACTTCAGTTACAGCGTTCTTTGGGGTTGAAAAAAAAAGTCCATATGCTGTAACCCACAATAAAATTAAAAGCAGGAACATTTAACGGAATCGGGGAAATTCGTATAATAGCTTATCTTAAATTATATTTTCTATCCAAAAATGGCATATGTGGGACTAACATTAACGAAGTTATGAATTTTTTTCTGAAATCGCAAAAGTTTTTCGGGCCTGGTGTAAAGTTTGCCTTTTGTGGGTTACAGCGTTTCCGCTTTCCAGCGTCGATATGCTACTCGGAATTATAGACAATATTAGAATGTTTGCCTGCGAATAGTCTCCAAAAAACATCCAAACAAGGTTTAATTTGACAACTCATGTTTGTTGCTCTATTCCTGGTAATACTGGTAATACCTTTATGGTGAAAACAGATTTCCTCAGGGATGAGTATTAGGGTGTCCGCATATCTATCCGCGGCGAAGGAGACGAACGAAACGAATTTCCTTTAAATTCTTCTGACGATTCGTCCGATTCGCTGCGGATAAATATGCGTACACCCTTTGATAGATAGATAGGGTTGGCGATAATTATTTTGAACTGTCTACCAGCAGGCGCAGCAGCCGCAGGCACAACAGGCAGGCGTGTACAGTTTCGGGGTGGCGCCCGGCGCGGGCGTGCAGTTCAACATGGGCAGCGCCCCCAGCCCCGTGCGCCGCGTGCGTAAGGCCGTGCGCAAGAACACCCACCGATGAACCGCTGTAAGTGTCCTGTAGTTAAATATACAATCATGTGAACCGGTAAGGATGAGCGAACGAGCCATCCTTTATGGTAATATAAAATATAAGTTTATCTAATAATTTGTTAGGTGTATAAAATCAATAGACTTGACCTTTTGTCTCGAAGAGTTCCTCGTCGGAACTCTTGAGAAGCTGTCGGATTTAAAACTGTGGAATTTTGAATACTGTTACAGTTTTATTTTCGGAAACACGATGGTAAATAAAATTGTATGTTTATTGTTACTCAAAATTCGTGTTTTATCTTTTGACGAGATGACTTACTTTGTACAGAACATTGTTTTCGGCAACCAAGGCTAAGTGAGGGCTTCCCGGCCGACCATCCAGGTGATTGGTTCGCATAATGCAATGTGGCGAATTAAACTTAAAAATATGTTGCTAATTTTATTGTCGACTTCAGGCGGGTAATACGCCTATGAAATGTTTTAGTGACGTCATATAATGTTACTACAAATATACCTCGCGATTTGGCCACCACAGTTATGATACTCACAACGCATAAATTTGTGTTTAGTGATATTTTATTTATTTATTTCAACAGCCAAATGGAAGCTCTCACTAGAATTAATGATAAGTTTGCACGTAATGTGTAGATAGAACTCTGTATCCTCGAAATTCTTAGCCGACGTATCGTTGTTGAGCTCTTGTGATTGTTTCAATCAAGTTTAAAAATTGTATGTGATTTTAGTTTAAATTGAGTTAACTAATCATTTAAGAAAATTGTTAAGTACAGTGACCGACGAAAGAATTGTTTTGATCGTCTCGCAGAGTATTTCAGTCCTGCACTGCGATTTCAAAACGGTCATAAAAGATTCAGAATTCGATTGTTTTTACTTTCGTTTGTGACTGTATGCACAATGTTTTGCTTAATCAATTAATCAGGTTAATATTGCCTTTAAGTCGTTTTTTTTGTCTAGAATCTTCGATCACTAAAAAAAATAGATACGCAATGAATGCTTCAAAAATGGTAGAACTAAAAGAGCGCTTAAGCGAATTTAAGCTGGCTCACACCTGGCGGAGCGCAGCGAAGAGCATTTTTCACAGCCAAACCATTATTGACTTTGCTTGCGTTGAAATAACATCAAAAATCAAGTAACACAACTACTAGTCCCCGAGAGCAGCGAAGTTACTTGAGGCGAAAGTTGTGTTAACGCAAGCAAAGTCGTTAATGACCTGGCAGTGAAAAATGCTCTGCGCACCGCTCCGCCAGGTGTGAGCCGACTATCTGAGTGCACTGTTACTCTCACAGCGGTTGCGCACTATATCCGATCCGAATCCGATCCGTCAAAAAAAGTATGGACAAAAAAAAAGTCGACCAACGTTTGACGGATCCATACTTTTTTGACGGATCGGATTCGGATTGGACCTAGTGCGCAACTCCTCTTAGTATTCAGAAAAATATTTGCTATGAGTTTACAGGACATCTAGCTTCATCTAGTGTTTTTTATTAGTGGTCCAAGTCTATAGTATTTAAACTGAAATACATTGTCACTAAAAGTTTATAAAAGTCAAACAGTCAATATGTACGTCCAAGATAGCTTCGTGATTATGACAGATAATTTTAGAATACCCAGATAATGAGTAGTAGCCGTGTTTGATAGGCTTATTTCGGGGAAAGCAGTCTCCGTTTTACACACAACAAAACATTAAGTAAATAAAATATGTATTACGGAAACAGAATTGCTAATATAATAATAGTTACTTTACGATCCTCTGTTTTTTATGTCACAGACCTAGTGAAAAGCGAGCGGCATTGACCACACGACACACGCAGCGTGTTTTTAATAACTTGTTACGTATTATCTTATATATTTGATCAATGAAAAAATTATGGTATGCATGCAATTATAATGAATTTTATGAGATATTGTATACTTTCGGTTATAAAAAGGAGGCGTATGGGTTGAACTACACATGGCCGCACGCGATCGCATTTTTCTGTCGCTCCATCCTTTTCTGTCACTCAGGAACGTCATTTGCTAGAGCATATAAGATAGACGGAACGGAACAGCACGCCGCGTGCGATCGCGTTCCGTCTATCTTATATGCTCTAGCAAATGACGTTCCTGAGTGACAGAAAAGGATGGAGCGACAGAAAAATGCGATCGCGTGCGGCCATGTGTAGACAACCCTAATAGTACTGTAGCCAGGGGACTTTTTAATTAACAAAAAGATTACCGATTGCCGTTTAGAAATTGTTGTAAGGTACTAAATGACTAATATAAAAACCTAAGCTGTAGAAAAAAAAAACAGAAATTTTTAAATTTCGAGGTTACCGTTTTTTTTCTATACTGTCATGTTCTTCACCTTCGTTCAATACCCATACGTAATAGTAAGACAATCTAAAGTTGCCATACAAAGCTATAAGACCAATGAAAGTTGACTAATCTCGAAATTTAAATATTTCAGACAATTTTGTTAAAAAAAATATTTCCACGGTGGGTTGTGATCTGTAAGACTTAGGTTTATATATCAGTAATTTAGTAACTTACAACAATTTCTAAACGGAAATCGGTGATCTATTTGGTAATTAAAAATTGGGTTGTTGTGGGCGGATTTGAATCATTGATTTGTATACTTTCAATATTTGAAAATTATCGACATTATTTAGTCGCAGTTTCAAAGTCACGTCATTCGACCAAATCTCATATTATGTCATAATCACGAAGCTATGTTGGACGGACTATAATAGCAAAATTTTTCTCTTTTTACAGTTATTTATTAAGTCTATGTAAATCAAATCATCTAGAAGAGAAAAGTTTTGTTATAGTATGTCTTTCTAGGTCTTTTCAGTATGCCTTAAACACTATGCCTATATACATAATTATACGATTAAATGGAAATAAATACCAAATTAAACGGAAATTTCTGTTCGGATAGTCTCGCAATTATAGTTTTATAAACGGGTTACTGTAATGATATGAAATATGTCCAAAAATGAAAACCGTTTCAGCTGAATTGGCAGTTTAGTATGTAATTTTTGAATTAATACTAACTTGTGAAATTCTTAATACAGGATATCCATGTTTTACTAACAGTGCTCAAACTTACAGGTTTGTGGGTACGAAATTCGCAAGGGGCAAATATTTGTATGATGAATACGAATATTTGAACCCAAGTCATGGGTGTATATGTATTGTATATCGTTGTCTGTAGGTCTACCATGAGTTTTAACCATACTTTACTACTGTAGTTACGTCACCAATTTTGTATTGAATTTCGTACAGCGCTCCTAGTGGTCACGATGAGAACAAATTTCTGTGATACAAATTGGCGACGTAACTACAGTAGTAAAGTACAGGGAAAACTCATGGTAGGCCCTCTGGTCATTGTGATGCAAGTCCGGGCTAGATTCTGGCGTTTTAAATGGGAGTAGATAATCTGTGTGACAATGTCAGATATTTATTACATTCGGGCCAATTTAATAGGTCACATCCTCGTGCGCCGCATATCCGCGCGCCCGCCGCGCGTTCTTTTTTTTTGCGATTTTTGTCAGTACAAACTTTAAACGGAAAAATATGTTTTAACATTATCCATCTATTTATCTATTTATTGATATCATAGATACATTTTACAACACCGTAATAGTTGAATAGTGCAAGGAAGGGATTTCATGGCAGAAACATAATTGTCCTATATCAATTTAAACAACATTTTTCTGTACTTATAATCAAAGTTCTCTGGTAATATTTGGGGCATTCCAAAGTAAACACGGCTTGTACTTGAGTGAAGTTTGATGAGGCAGCCTTCGAACAATATGTAACAAGGGAAATCCAATTTTGCGGTTTGGTATACAAATTGGTTGAGTAAATTTTGATTCATTACTGGCTAAATTCAGTGAAGTCATTTTCAGATCGGTTTATAACCGAACAACTTTCATTTTATAACATGGAAAAATATCTGCAATTTTAGTGATATCCCGAATAACTTAATGGATATAGGGTTTAGTTTAAACATTCTTGTAATATTCTAAAAAAGATGGTTTAGTTAGGACATTAAACTGAACATCTTTCCCACAAAACTAATCACGCCCGCGCCCGCGGCACGGCGCCTCGATAAACGTTTTATCGGACATGCTGTCTTGTTCGTTCGCGCGCAAAACGAAAGAGAGCTAGTGTGCGATAGAGGGTTTAGTTTAAACATTCTTGTAATATTCTAAAAAAGATGGTTTAGTTAGGACATTAAACTGAACATCTTTCCCACAAAACTAATCACGCCCGCGCCCGCGGCACGGCGCCTCGATAAACGTTTTATCGGACATGCTGTCTTGTTCGTTCGCGCGCAAAACGAAAGAGAGCTAGTGTGCGATAGCGCGTAATCGCGCCGCTATGCCGCGGGTGCGTACGCCATTTTACCCCAATAGACTGCTTGCTTGGATACTGCATATTGATTTAATATTCGGAATATTATGTAGGTATCTTAATTCTGTCTACAGTGTCACATAGAATATTTAGAATTCGCGGGCTACAATATTTATAATTTTTTTGAATCTTTTCATTCATTCCGTTATATTGACGAAGTAGAAAGCTGGTCTTTCGAAATTTACATAGATTTATTGTTAAGCTTCCCCGATGTTATGGAAAATATTATTAGTACGGTACTTATAGTTCAAAATTGTATACAGATCGATACGGTATGTTTGACTTCCACGCGAATGGTTCTCTATTTTAAGTTTGACCAATAACACGGCTGGTTATTCGATAAAAGCAGCTTATTACAAATTGTGTCCACGACACACGGTGGAACGAAGCAGCGTAGTATATGAGTGGCGGGCAGATATAGATTTGGATCAAACATTGATGGGCTGTTTTGGCTTTTGAATGATATGAAGTGGTTGCAATCATTTTTGTAAATAATCATTCAGTTGCAGCGATGCCGTGTTTACGATAAAATATTTCTGACTTTCTCCGAGGGCTGTCAATAAGAAGTGAAGCTGCTATAGACCCAGAACAGTACTTTTAACGATGACAATTATCTCGTTTTCCTATTCAAAGGAAAGGCTTGTATGGAACAAATGGTAATAGACATATTTTTTAGGTTCTGTACCAAAATTAAGGTAAACGGAAGACGGGAGAATATCTCAAAAACTATTTGATGTAGAAATTTTATATTTACTTAACACTAGGATGTGGATGTCGCGGTGGTCCAATTACAGTACAGTTCAGTTTATTTATTCATAACAACTTCATTAAAATCGGTACGTGCAACGATTCGTTAGTCAGATTTTTATTTTTATTTTATTTTTGGGTTATAAATCAAAGTCCTGTTAGTGTTACCGTGTGAAAACGTAGCCCTCGAAAAACTATTAAAAAAATCAAAAACATTAGGTAGGTACCTACGTAGCTATACAAGGTGTTACAAAAATACAAATAGACATTTAAGGGGGTGGTTTAGACCATTTAACTGAACAACTTCCACTATGGGACCAACATCGAAATCGCGAAAAAAAAAGGGATTTCCATACTAAACTCCAAAATGTATGGGACTCGACCTAAATGTCCCATACAGCTGATTTATTATTTCGCGATTTCGATGTTGGTCTCATAGTGAAAGTTGTTCAGTTTGATGGTCTAAGCAACCCTCTTAAAAGTTTTAAATGTTTAATTTTACTTTTGGAACATCCTGTATAAAATGAATGAAAATTATCAAAGTGAATTAATTACCTTGATAATTTCTCGGTTACCTACATAAAAGTTAAGATTCAAAACGAACTTTGTTGTGCAGTTTGGTACGGAACACTAAATGCACAAGTTAGTTTTGCACATGTCTGCTTTTGTTCTGATGTACGGATTCACAATGCTAATTTATCATGTCATACTTTCTAGCGGTGACATGATGGCGTACAGCCTTCAGCTTTGTATCAATGCATTGATGCAGGCTGTACGCCGTCATGTCACTTCCAGAAAGTGACATAATTTATCGACGCGATTAGATTCAACGCTTAGAGTAAGTGGACACCAAGCGCACGTAACGCGCGTTTTATTAAGCGCAGCGCAGAACATTTTTCACTACAAAACAATGATTGACTTTGCTTGTTTTGAAATTACATCGAAAATAAATTAACACAATTCATTGATTTTCGCTGTTATTTCTAGGCAAACAATGAAAAATGCTCCGCGCTACCCTTCACGAGGTATTACGCCGGCCCGTGGACGTCGACATTAACGTTTTTCTTTTCGACTTGTACAATAACAATTAGAATTCATACAATAACAATGTCAAACCGAACCGGACACGATAATACATACTACAAACTGCGAAAATGTAATTATCATTACGCATCTTAGTTTATATGATTTAACACTTAAGTTTAGATGTAATTCCGCATTATAAGAACCTAGGCAAAACATCGTATTGGACATGAGACGACACTCGGTGAATTATATTTGTATATTTAAAAAAATTGTTGAATGAAAGGAAATAAAAGTATAAAAAGATAGTAACTATTTATGTCCTGATATGACTGCTACGATCTTTTGCTTCTGATTAAACTAGCGGCACCGAGTCATGGGTCCTACCACCTTTAAAACTGACTATCAATTTTAGTCTGTCCGACTTTCACTTAAGATTTAATTTCACGAGAACGCAACAGCGTATGAATAGACGTCATCACTAACACCTGATAATAAAACATTATTTCGTTTGTCCGTTTTAAAGACAAAGTGCCATCACTCGGTGTCGCTTTTTCAGTAATATTGTTTTTGTACATAGTTAGTTTATTTTGACTATGATCGCCGTAATGTGTAGTAACATTTGGACCTCGTTTAATAAACTTTTTTTTTCTAGTAGTATTAATGAATAAAATCGGGAGGCTTCCAAATGCGTACTACATATAGTCACTATGTAATGCAAAATATGTAATAGTATTTTATCAATGGACATTACAATAAACGAATTTGAACGGAAGATTGGGGAGCAAAACTAAAGTGAAACTATACACGAATGTGTCCTTGTTTTATGTAAAATGTTGATAAATGAAGGAAATTAAATAATCGTTGATTTATAAATGAATTTAGCTTTGTTCCTCAATTAAAGCGGCCATTAAAACTGGAAACTGTTGTATCATTTCTTATTTCCCATCCCGAGTATACAGGGTGTAAGGAAAAATATCATAAACCTTTAACCCCTCGTATGCTTTGGTGCAGATCTGCACCAAGAACAATTCATTTTCTATTGTGTCTGGAATTCCAGCATAAAAGAGGTTAAGGGTTGAACTACATTAGACGGCACGGCATCACCTTTTTCCGTCGCTCCATCCTTTTCTGTCACTCAGGAACGTCATTTGGTAGAGCATATAAGATAGACGGAACGCGATCGCACGCAGCCGTGCTGTGTGCAGGAAGAAAGACACATACTCTACCCCCATCAAACTGAGCAACTTTTACTATGGGAGCAAACTTGTCATGTCAGCGCAAAAAAAAGCCGGCCAAGAGCGTGTTAGACTCGCCCATGATAGGGTTCCGTAGTCATTAAGTGAAAAGCTTATCCCAACATAGCTTTTTACAGAGACGTTGGCTTTTTAGATAACGAGAAGAAAGAAAATATTCAAAAGCAATCAATAGCGCGATTTATTGTCGTCTAGCGATATCTATCGATCTAGCCGAGAACCACTGACATATATTCTAGTGATAGACATGCTTGCTCAAACAAACAAAATGTCACACAAAACAAGACAAAATGACACATTGCGGTCTGTCACGGGAAAATCAATGCGTTGCGCCCACCGCATTCAAGTGGAACATGTTGCTTCTATGAAAGGGCATGTCTATCGCTAGAATGTAAGTCAATGCCGAGAACAATATTTTCACCTTAGAATCTAGCTAGATGGAACGTCGCCTTAGGGTGACCACATATCCTTTTAATTCGTCCTATTCGCCGCGGATAAGTGTGCGAGGTGTCATAGAATTTCATACAACAAATTCTTTCGATTCTTTCGCCTCCTTCGGCTCGTTCGCCTGTGATAAATGTGCTTACACGTTTAAGCGGCGATTACATTACACTTTTTTTTTTTAAATGTAGTGTATGGCTGATTTAGCAACTTCTGCGCTGCAAAAAGTCGCACAGTGTAAATGACCCTAATCTAATTACCCCAGTGTTGTTTACTCTAAAGCTTGATTTCCCTATTTGCCATCAGATTCTGCACTCGTAGTCAGGGGCGGATCCAGGATTTCATGTTGGGGGGGCCCATCGGACAACTCGGGCCACGTATTAAGATTAAAAGAAATTAAGAGAGCTCATTTCTTTACTCGGCCTCAAAATTCAGAGGTTCGTGGGGGGGGGGGGGGCATGGCCCCCGGCCCCCCCCCCCCCTGTATCCGCCACTGCTCGTAGTATGCTACACGTGATATGGCTGTATCACGTCTTTTATCTTGTTCATTCGCAAGCAAATAGAAAGGGAGCTAAGGTGTGATAGCGCTGTATCACTGCGGCATGCTAGCTATGCTGGTCTACCTATAGTTAAGCTATGTGCAGTTATCGGTGGATAATCTACCTACCTAATCTACCTACACTTTTCTTTTTATTTAACCGATGCGATGTCATGTATGGAACGAATTGACCGCAAAACTAAATTGGTTGGTTTTATTGATTTAGTTAGTGTAAAATACAAATTATAACAAGGTAAAAGATAAAAATAAATTAAGTATGTACTTACTAAAGTTAAATTAATTTGAAATATTCGTATAATAGACAGTTAACTACCTATCTAATGAATGTTAAGTATTTTAATATTTTTTTGTATGTCACATGCAAGCCACACAATCAATACATATGAATTTTAATTTACCTAAACTTTTTATGGCACACGAGATAAAGCTGTGCGGGAGCTGGAAAGCAGGTCTTCGGATTTCAAGGCCTTCAAGCTCCCGAGTTCCCGCAGTTCACCTGAAGAGGTTCCTGGCTCTCGACGTAAGGCCCAATGGAATCGTGTTTAGACGCGTTAGGGAAGCGAGTATTAAACACCCTAGAGAGTGTATGTGACAATTTAAGTTTGTTTTGTATAAGGTAGGTATTTAAAATATGGGCCTGTGTTGCCTGAAATAAAAAAGAGTCCGTTAAGCTTGATGAGCGGTAGATTGTTATGAGAAAAGAAAATCGTACAGCGTCATTTAGAATCAGAAAGTATTCAGCTTCTCCGGTAGTATATTGCCGATTGTTCGGCCTACTTTGCTCAGGAACACGTGTTTATGACCCTGGCCAAAAATACCGCAAGGGTTGCCGTGAGGTTGATTGTAGCGACCCACGCCTGGCCAAACCACCGTCCGCTTGTACCCCGGTGGCTTGTCGCATGAACTGTTGAAACCATACATGTTCTGAGTATACGCCCGACGTGTATCCACCTCGTAGGTAGTGGCTGTTGGCTCTCCGGACTTGCGCACGCACATTGCGAGATTAAACCCCCCGTTGCGACCTCTATAGGGTTTATCTCTATTCGTCTTGTTCATCTCGCCGAATCGCTTCTTTTTGTACGTTTCCAACGAGCCGGGAAGTCCTCCCATTGGCCAGTGTGCTGCCATAACTCTCAGTGATGTGCTGAAGTGATTCTTGATCGTACTGCCATCGCGTTTGCCAGTGAACAGTTTGTACGGGCCATGCTTTGACACCATTTTTTTTGGCTTTTGTTCGATACACTCTTTGTCTAATATCGTATAGCGGTCGGGAGCTAAGGACCAACTCGGGACCATGTCTTTGAAGCGGCAGGCCTCCTCGCGTTTCAAAGTGGGGCGAGTGGAGTGAGTTCCATAAGGTGCTTTGTATGGATGTTCTTTGTAATAGGTTCCCGGCCCGGGGTTTTTATTCCTGCTGGGTTTGAATCTCGGTGTTCTTCCAAAGCTTACGTTTTTGCATGCCGGCTCGTACTTTGTCGATTCGGGAACTTTTATCCACGCAGGTCCCAGCAACGATGCTTGCCATCGTCTTTCTTCTAGGACTCTCTGGTTTCTGTAGCCTAGGTTCTTCGCCCAGTCTTCTAGCTCGTTCTTGTACCTCCACGGATCTTTATCGACTTTCTTGTGTCTGTTGACTTCGAAGATTAAATGCATGGGGATAGGCTCGTAGAGGCAAGGGTCACAGGCGTCGGGCCTGGGCGTGTAGAGGCCGCTAGGGTCGAGACCTGGATGGGTGGTTATCTTGCCAAAACGTTTGATGCTGGTTCCAAACGCTGGCTTTCTGGAAACAATTTTTACCGATGATTTTTTCTTGACCGTCTTACTCATGGTTATGATAATATATAAAGGGTAATTTGATACTTTGAACTATGATAGTTTGTGGGACTTTTTAAATGATTGTTTTATTTTGCTAAATGACCGAATATCCGGGTTCTGTTACGTATACAACACAAACTAATAAAGCAAAGAGTACATGTAATAAAGTGAACTACCGTTGTATACAATAGTTGGAGTGACAGTGACATGCATGACATATACTTTGAGGTTTCCATATGGTATAGACAATACCTAAGTATGCCATTAATGCCAGCTTCAAAGCTTCAGACGAAAAAGTTTTCGCTGCCAGCTTCCTGAACGTTTCGTTTCTTTAATTTTTTAATGTATGGTTGCATCAAACAGAAGTCTGTGCATCAAACAGTTTTTTAGACTTCTTGGGTTGCATAGACCAAGATTTTTTTCACCTCACAAGCTCGGAAAGATTCTGTTTATCATTCGAAATCTGAGTGCAAAAGTGCATTTTATCCGCTAGCGTGGAAAGAGTTTTTGAAATTCGAATCTGTCTATTCAATATTTTTCTATACCGCCAGTCCACTGAAAATGCTTAATAACTATTTCATGTCACTGGCCAGCACAAAAAAAAACTTTTTAAAATGTTCTCTTTAGCAATTCACTTTTTTCCTCGCTGTTGTGAGGTGAACATATTTTCTTTGGAGGTGAAAACGTAGAAAGATGGGTGAAAAGTTGTGTGTTTCGCTCGGCTGCAAAGTTATTCTGCGTCTCGTACCTTTGAAACCCTTGAAACCTTTGAACTCGCTTCGCTCGTGGTTCAATCCTAGAATCCTTCGCTTGCTCAGGTTTCAATACAAGTACTCGCGCCAAAAAACAACTTTGCAGCCTAGCATAACAAATAACTATTTTTCGCTTACGCGTTGAGTAGTAAACCGTAAACCTCTGGGAAGTATAGCTTGACCATTTATGAATAGATAATATAATAAAATATTATCATCTATTTATATAATAGGTAGTCCGTAATAGCGTATATATGGTAAACCCGCGAAAAGTTTTAGGTAAATCTATGCTTAGACATCTTACATTAGAACTCAATCATGAGAGTCCGGGTTCGAATCCGCACGGACAACATGCCATGTATCAATAAGTTATTCTAACTAATGTAAGTAATGACAACTGCTCTCAATCGGTGAAGGAAAACATCGTGAGGAAACCTGCATAACGCTGAAGAAGAAATTCTGATGCGTATGTGAGTCTACCAATCCGCATTGGGTACGCGTGCTGGACTAACGCCCATACACCGTTCCTTGGCCTGGGTTGGCCTGTGCCCTGCACTGGGACGTTTATGGGCTGATGACGGACGAGTCGTCGCAACTGCTCCGCCGCGACGATTTTTACTGAGCGTTATCGCCACGATTCCGCCGTAACACTGATTGATTTCAGAGTAATTTTTGACCGTAGGCGATTTCGCAACTACACCGCAACGATGTCTGAATGAATCGCGATTTTTACTGAACGTTATCGCAACGACATACCACTATTTCGCCGCGACACTCATTGATCCCAGAAATACTACGGCGATATAGCAACAATATCGTTCCGTCAACGCCTACGTTCAAAAATACGTTACGATATGGGTGAACAGTTAACATCCAATCCCATTTTACAATCCGCAAAAACACAATTTGTACGTTAGAAATTCCAATTTCGAGCTAGATTGTTGCTCTGAGGCTCTGAGGGAAAACTAACTTTCAACTTCAGTTTTTACAGGAGGGGTGGGGTTACAATTTGACTTTATAAAAGCGATACATACGGTACCTACTGTAGAGTCTGTAGATAACTATAAGTACACATTGTTTTTTGGCTGTTATTTGGCCAGCCTCTTTTGCACAGTGATGATGGGGGCGTGAAGTATGTAAGTAGGTAGGTACTACATACATTCATGCCTGTTTCCCATTGAGGTATCCAGAGACAAGCCTCAATAGCAGCTCAAAACCGAGTTTCCTAAGCGTATCAATTAAACGCGTGTTGTCTGTTGAGAGTTAAACATACGGATAATATTTTGAGGTGATTTCTTACAAAAATTGTCGCTAATTAATAATTGGGCATCAAAGTAAAGACATCTAAGATCCTTTCACAGAAAAACTTGCAAAGACCCTATTATGTAAAAGCGAGCGTTCATTCTAATAGTACAGTAAGTTCAACGAAAAGCTTTCTAAAACTTTATTCCCACTAAAATATCGGTAGCTGACGAATCGTTTCCAGTTCCTTCCAACCGATTGTCGATAGCCGACCGCGCGTTACACCTCGACCCTCGCCGTAACCGTTCTTTGGGATACGGGCAAAATCTTAGGTAGTAGAAGCCGGCAGTCCTCTGCATTAGTAAATACCGCGCCTTAGGCGGAGTACATCGAAAATCGATGGGGGGAGGGAGGGATGGGGCGCGTGCGTGGAGCAGGCCGCGTCGCGTGTCGCCGCTCGGCCGCCGCCACCGCCGCACGCCGCGACCTGTGGAGCAGGCTAGACTTGTTGCGAAGGCCACCTGTTAACACATGGAGTCTCCGTGAATCACAGGTAAGTTTCATACAATCACATTCTACTACGCCTGTTGCGAATTTCTATTCTAAATATTTTTTTAAAGTTTTGATTTTTAAAAGCGCGCGCTTTTTCCCCACTTTGGCATTTGACCGCGTGTTTTCGCCGTGCCTCTTACTCTTACTGCGGTAATATTTTATTTGTTATTTGAGGGTTACATTATTGCGGTTTCATTGGACAGTTAGGTATTACCTACGTTCAGCGTTAACGCGAGATGTTTTTTTTAGGGTTTTAACGGTTTTCTTTGCGATTTTCATTCATGTTTTGTTAATAAGTGAAGATAATAATTTCTTGACGCAGCGCAGTTGTGTCCAAACGTTTGTACTAAATGAGGTTGAGGCATTTCTCAAGCTTCTTTTCATCCGGTAATGTATACTTAAAGTAGGTATACAGAATACATATACCTACTCAATGTAGGTACATATTAGGTACCTACTTATAATGAAATTGGTACAACAACCGATGATGACAATTTTAAATTCATTGCTGTCTGAATTTTGTAACTTTATTGGTTTCCCTAAGCAATTGTATGAAAAACATGATTTAAGATTTCACCTCCCGTAATGATTTAAATTTCTCTCTCTGCAGAACCACCTGATTGATTTGGTTGACATTGGGTTTAAGAGGTCGTCAACGAGTGCTATTTATGATTATGACTAGTAGTCGGGTGGCTGAATGACTAGTAGTCGGGTGGCTGAAGAAAAAATTGTTTTAATATAGTTACTTATTACTAGGTATTATGATGTATTCACAGACAAACAGACTGACAGACAAAAACTCTGAAAATAGGTTCAATACATTCTATTATGTATCCTTATCGCCCCCAACTATTATTTTTGCAAATACTTATCTTTTACATCCACGCCAAGTTTACATTTTTACTTATGTACTTATGTGATACATGGTGTTTAAAAGATTGGTGCGCCGCGGTCGTATCTGGGGTTCTGTACGTCATTTGGGGTGCATTCAGTCTCATGTCCATAGCTAATTCTGTGTGTCCATGTTATCTTAAACATCCTCCACTATACACACATCGCCTCAAGTCGTTTGAACGACGTAGGGTTGCAATGTGACCGTTTTCAAATTCAAGTAATGTACCAAACGGGTTATTTTGTTCTACCAGTACCTACTAACTAAAAGAGATTGGCGAATAGGTACTCCACCGACAAGAGCGTGATGACCAGTAGGTACCTACTAAAAAAAAGGAAATAGAAATAAGACACTGTAAGGTTGCCAGATGATTTTTCTGCAAAGGCTGGATAGTGGATAACCATTTCAAAAGACGAACTTTTAGATGTCGAGGCCGGATATGAGTGCGCATTTTGTCGAACTTTCCATGCCTTTTTTGTAAAGTAGGTACAGGTACTTAAATGTACAAAAGTATATTTTTGGTTAAGGTTTTGTACTATTTCGGAACCTGGGTACGGGTACTCCGCCTAACACGTACGTAGGTATCGGTACCTACACAATAGGGGGAGTTGACTACATCAAATATATTTATATTATAGTTTTAACTGCTCAGTAAATAAACTGTTTGAAAATAACGCTAAACTCACATTTTCAGTAATTCTGTTGCTTGAATACTATTTTTAATAAATGGATAAACTATAAAAAAGTATCAAAACACGACACGAGGACGAAAAACAATGCCGTCACTATTAAATTTTTAGTACAATATTTCATACAAAGCACACGTTTTGACGTTTGATAAAGAGTTGTTAATTTGACTATATAGTTGGAAAATCGCGGATTCTGGTACAACTGTTCTCTTTTCTCACTCTAAGTCTCTGACTATAAATTATGTTAATAATGAATAATTTATATTATAAGTATTAACTACATTTAGTTTGCAGTGCCCTTACAGTAGGTATTCATGTGCACTCTAATTTTATGTGTCCACCTTATGTAACCACATGAAGCAATAAATTATTATGACTATGACTATAATACCGATACTGATTAGAAATTTATTAGTACAGGTACTACGTATGATACCGGTCTGGAATCGGTATCACAACAAGACCGGACCGGATCGATACCAAAAATACCGGTAGGTACCTATTTCAAGCCCTGCTGGCAACCCTAGTTCATTTGCATATGGTTTGTGTCTACATGATTCACAACGCCGTGTGACCTGTAGATACCTACATGTATTTATAGGTAGTTGCCAAGCGTAAGCTGTTAATTAATAATTATACAAACAAGTGTATCGAACGCCCATCCTAAACTACTGGACCTTCAGACATAAATTCAACATCTAGCCCAGTCATTTTACGGTTTGAGCCGAGACTAATTAAGAATTGATATTTTTTTCGGTGTATCATTTAAGAGCCAATTTGGGGCCTAGAAATGTATCAAAATTAAAAAAAATCACGTCAGCAACAGTCCCAAATTAAAAATTTAGAATTTATCGCGTTCTAAAAAAACTGAAGGATACAATTTTTTCACATTTTTAAGGCTTTACTATTACACCCTTCAAACACGGAATAAAATTCTTTGTCTATTTAGAAAGCTTTGAAAAATACATTTGTATTTTCTAATTAAGTAATAATCATTTTTTTAAATTGAATGGTTATTTTATTGCTCAAAAGTCATTTATATGGTTGAATATAATTAAAGGTGCATTGGCATTAAATTTATTAAGTGTATATCCTTCTGGGAGGTACAATTTAGATTTCTATGTTGCGGAGTGAACTTTTTTTAAATATGTTTTCAGGTCGTTTTTTGTCACTAAATGGTAGGTACCTGCAACAGTTTAAAAGTACAATTTATGATTACTCCCTAATCTTCCTAACAAAACTCCGTAAAATGACTGGGCTTATCGTAATAATTTGATCAAATTGATTTTTTGTCAGGGGTACCTACTGAAACCTATCCAGGCGAACCCATCCCGGCGATGGGTCACCTGCTAGAACCCTCGTGCCCGAACACCTGCACGAGACAGGTCCTCAATAAAGCTACACTGAACGCTGTCAGGCTAGTCGAATATATGGCCACTAACATAGAGCGGTTTCTATTCTTTTTCTTTACATTTTCCTTTTTTCATTAGTAAATTAATATTTCTATGCCTTTTTATATTCAAGGCTGTGGATGCCCCATTTTTTTAAGGGCTTAGGGATGAAGCCCTTACAGCCATGTCACACATTTCAAATTTCCGATTAAAATGATTCATGAATAATGAAATATTCAATTAAAATCAGTGTTGTCATCTTTTAAATTGTGAAATTTTGAGCATTATATAGCAGACCGAAGTGCCATCTATCGATCTCGTAGAAAACTATAGGAAATGCGCATGCAAACTTGCACCCCCGTTTTCATACCTTTGGGGGTTGAATGGCGAAACATTATGTGAATATTTAGATGACAATGAAAACATCCCCGCCAAATTTAAGTCTTTGTAGTTTTGGATATTTTAGTGTCTAGTGAGTGTGCGGATTGGCATAGATTCAAGAAAATCTGACACAGCTTCGCTGGAGCCGCAGCGTGCGCTGCGATCGACTTGACAGTTCCCAACTAACACCCACTTCGCACTTAGCCACTCTTCTGCACTGATCGCACGGGTACTACTATTTATTCTGTGCTGATGGGCCATATGTAAGCACACATGAAAATCCACTGGATATAATTTGTATATAAATGAATTTCTGAATTTTTTGCGATGAATACCTACCTAATCGAAAATATTTTTTAATGAACAACCAACCCTACCGTAAAGACAAACCGCGTAGTTACTTGGGTACCTTCTAGTGTTACAGCATAGGTAGGTATATTGGCATAGAACGACTAGTGGTTCAACTGGCGTAGGAACTTGAAAAGTAACTATGATACACCTACAGTTTCAATTTGCCGAACTTAATAATGTGCTGATGGTTTTTTAGGGGATGATCAGGAATGTGATTTTGGAAACTCATTCGCTGAGCTGAGCAGTTGATAATGTCAAAATTCATAAAGATAAACAAACATAATCTAACTACAGCAGACTTTCGAAAAACGCACTCCTGAAGCATGATTATTGAAAGTCAAATCAGCAGTAGAAAGGTGCATATTATCTCCATAGTAATTTTGACATTTTCTGCTGCTGAGCTCAGCGAATGAGATTCAAAAATCGCACTCCAGACTTTCAAACGGAACAACATTCAAGGACCTTAATCAAAATAGCGAAAAAAAATATCTGTTATCCCATTAATTTGGGTCGAGTAGGATTATAAGTTTCGTATGATCATACTATGAAACTGCTGATCTTTTTTTCGCGATTTCGACTTAGTAGGTAGGTACGTGCAGAAATTTCAGATCGTGCATAGATAGCACTGGATAAACAAGGTGTTTCATAAGTAAAAATAAATATTTAAAACTCTTAAGGGGGTTGTTCAGGCCGTCAAACTGAACAACTTTCTCTATGGGACCAACATCGAAATCGCGAAAAACTAAATTTGATATCCCATACATATTTTAGCTCTAGTCGATTTGTAGAGTATGGAATATTTTTTTTTTTTCACGATTTCGATATTGGTCCCATAGTGAAAGTTGTTAAGTTTGATGGTCTAAACTACCCCTTAAATGTTTATTTGTATTTTTGTAACACCTTGTATATCTTCTATATTATTGAGAATCCTGGATCTGCTCACGAATGTTACCGCACCTCCCCCCGCACCGGCCTGCCCCCTTTCTTTATCACTGGTAGGTGGTTGCATTAAAATTTTACGCAAAGCTGGCGCCCGCCGATTGTCATTGATTTCTGATATTAGGTGTACCTAGGTATGCTTTTTATATGTGACTAGTGTTTACCCGCGACTTCGTCCGCACAAATTATATAAGTACCAGATTTTAAGTCAGATGCTATAAAAAAAAAAGTTTCATCAAAATCGGTTCAGCAGTTTGTGCGTGATGCGCGAACAAACAAACAAACAAACACACAAACAAAGAGACAACCAGACAGACAAAATTTCTAAAAAAGGTTGATTTCAAGTCAGGGATACCTAAATTTTTTTGTACAGACTCACTTCAGTTACAGTATTATAATAGTTTAGATTTGTGTTTGGTAAACGATCTTGTAGGTTTTCTAAATCATGATCATCATCATCAGCCTATATGCAGGGCACAGGCCTACCCTCTATGAGGGCGTTTGGGCGTTAGTACACCACGCGTGCCCAATGCGGATTGGTAGACTTCACATACGCATCAGAATTTCTTCTTCTGCATAGTTTCCTCACGATGTTTTCCTTCACCGTTTGAGAGCAGTCGGTAATATGTACATAAGTTAGAAAAACTCATTGGTACGTGGCTATGTTGTCCGTGCGGATTCGAACCCCAGACCTCAAGAGAGAGTCCATACCTCTCCGCAACACGCAACCGAGCTCTCTAGTTTTCTAAATGATGTCTGTCAACCTGGATAATACCTCAAGTTATCTACGTACAGTTGGTATGGACACTCCCAGCCCTCCACCAATGATGACGTCACCCCTCTCGGTGGTGGAAGGTGAACGATCCTATCTTACTGGCACGCACCTCTTGTCAGTGCGACCAAGTTTGTTTGAAGTGTTGCAGGGTGTGCGTGGGCCTCAAGTTGTTATAAAAGGTTTGCTGACGTCACATAAAAAATGTTTACATAATGTTTAGACATCAATAAATTTACGACTAGCATTGAAAAATATTGTCTAATAGTGTTAGTAGCAATAAGACTTGTTTAACTATAGTTAATAAACAATTACAACAAATAGGGAACATATTGTGATTCGGGACATGTGCCGTTCCAATGGGCAAAGGTTACTTTCAGCAGTGGCCTTCAGGGTGCTATTACCACTACCCCGATCCCGCCGCAACAGATGTGCTGCTTTATTGAGAATTATGGCCTGTAAGCAGTCCACCTGTGCTTTGTCAAACATCTCTGAAGCTCCGTAAAATCGTGGCAGTCCCAACAGCGTTTTGAATCTATTGTTGTATTCAACTCGCAGAACACTGTACGATTTTGTGTAGGTATACCTGATCCATAGGCTGTTCGTGTAAAGATATGTACAAAATGGTTGAAAAAGTGAAATTTTTACGGAGTTTGAACAACTAGCAAACCTACGAACTAGCATGTTTTCTCTTATCGACAGGCTCCATCTCCATGTGAACATCATACCCAAGGTCCTCGGTCACAATATCAGCTTTTTCAAAATACTTAAATACATACTTTATTAGTTTTTCTTATGTTTATATCTATCCTTGTTTTCTGAAATATTCTAAATGGTCTTTGGTATTTTCGCTCAATTGCAGAAACGCTCATTAGAGTTAATCCTCCATTAAATCTCTCTCTTGCTGTCACTTTGTCTTGTTGACGTAGTAAAAGCTAGCAAGAGATTTAATGGAGGATTAACTCTAATGAGTGTTTCTGCAACTGAGCATTAATAATTAATACCTGGGTGGACCGAGCTTTGCTCGGCGTATTACGTATTATATACGTACAAAGTTAATCTAGATAGGTTTCATCCCTGAGGAAATTCAGATTCAGATTTAAATTTTTTCCCAACGCTTTCTATATTGCCGTGGTGGTCCAGTGGCGAGTAACCTTGCCTGCCGTGCAGGAGGCGATGGTTCGATCCCCGTCCAGGCCGACTCGTACCAATGAGTTTTTCGGAATTTATGTACGATTTGTAACACCACTGGCTTTTCGGTGACGGAAACCATCGTGAGGAAACCTGCATGCTTCAATTTCGAGGCATGTATTGTACCCACTGTCCATTATAAGTGGCGACGGGCGCACCCCCCGTCACACTGGACAGTTTCGGTACTACTGGTGAAACGTGGATGTTCTGAGGTTTCAGAATATCTCTGACTACCCCCTAGGGGAATATAGTCGTGAGCATATGCTTTCTATATTGAAATTGCAGTTAGCTGAAATACCCATGCTTCCTGGCTGTCAATTAGCTCACAGATAAATAACAGCGTATAGACGTGTTGACCCTACTAATCCAAAAAATAATATTAAGTGGTCCAGAAATCAATGTAGGTATCGCAAATCGCAAAACTCGTATATGATGCATCGGTTGTAATATCAGTGTATTCGATATCGGCCACCTGTTTGCTCCTTATCATTTATTTACTATACCTACTTCACCGTTACGGTTTGAAAGCTTACGTGATATACACCCGAGAACTTTACTCACACAAACAAAACATAATCCCTCTCGGGGTGTTGGCCAAAACTACCTTTTTAAACGTGATAAGTATATACATTTTCAAACTCTACCACTGACGTGTCTAAGTTAAGGCCTCCGCTCATTGCAGCGATTTTATCGAGCGATAATATCGCTGCGATTTTGCGATAATTGTTTCCAGTACATTTGTATGGGGACGCGCGCGATCCCACACACTGCCGCGATATTATCGCAACTCTTTCGACTACATTCAGTGGTGGGGCGCATGCGTGACGCGAATCGCGGAATACTCAATTACGCTTATTATTTCAATACGCTCGATATAATCGCTCGATAATATCGCTGCAATGTGCGGAGGCCTTAATCTAAGAAAGAGTATCTAATACTCAATGGTTAAGTATGTAAAATATTTCCTTCCATACATTTCTAGAACGATTTAACCACTTCTAGATACATTTGTTGAGTGAGTACACGGTAATTAATAATAAATAACATTAAATTTATACGGGTTCTTATCGTTTTTTTTATATCTCAGAAAATCAATTTAAAACGCGGTAACTAAAAACATGATAAAATGTGAAATTATAGTTTTTTATTTTCTTACGAATATCAAAAGATTTTGCTTCCATATTCTTATTGAGTAAACCCCCGCGAAGACGACAATGGATCAAAATAAAAAGATTTTTTAAATTTTAATAAGTTCTAGACGATCTAGAGTAAAGACCCTAAGTGGTAGCAACCCCTTGAAACACAATTCAAAAGTAAACAGTTTTAAGGCCTCCGCTCATTGCAGCGATATTATCGAGCGATATTATCGCTGCGATTTTGCGATAATTGTTCTCAGTACATTTTGTATGGGGACGCGCGCGATCCTACACACTGCCGCGATATTATCGAGCGATAATATCGCTGCGATTTTGCGATAATTGTTCTCAGTACATTTTGTATGGGGACGCGCTCGATCCCACACACTGCCGCGATATTATCGCAACCTGACTCAATCTCTTCCTACTACATTCAGTGAAGGGCGCATGCGTGACGCGAATCTCGGAATCGCTGCAGTGTGTAAGGTGTCTCGATAATATCGCTCGATAAAATCGCTCGATAATAATCGCTGCAATGTGCGGAAGCCTTTATATTAAATAGGGTACAATCAGCAATGTAAAGAGATATTTGTCCTCAAATTTCCAGTTGAACACAAACGTTTTGTAAGTTCAGTTGCTTCTGCTTGAAAAATAATGTGTGCTCCATGTTTTTATTTTCTTTTCTTAGGGCCTGTTTCACCATTTCCGTACCATTTTCATACAAAATACGTCAAACTATCTGTCGGATAAGCTAACAAGAACTTATTCCTAAGTGGTGAAACAGGCCCTTAATAATGCAAATTTTTTATATGAATAAAAAATATGTAACAAGTTCGGTAACAATAGATATGATGATCGGAGGAACACAAAACTTGTTACTTAAAAATTACCCTGTAGTTATTATATTGTTTATTATTGCCGCACGCTGCGCAGGGGTGCATCGGCCGCGAGCTTGTGTAGAGCTGTTCTTCTGCCTATATTGGAGGATATCTTTTCGATGGTATAGGCGAGGCGCTGCGCAGACGATGGAGTTTATTGCCAGCGCGGTCAAAAATGAATTCGTGACAGATGTACCCTAGGAATTTCTGCTGTATATTTATCATGGACAATATTTCCCCGGACAAAAGGTCTGACGTCTGCTCACCGTCTTATAACAATGAGTTAGTAATTACTTCCCTAAGCATTTGATTTGTTTTACTTATGCACTTGTATACGTACAAATGTGTTTAAGAAGTCTATAGGGCATACAGTTTATGTAAGTTCCCATTCAGTTAGTGTTGACATCACGCCGCTTGAACTTTTGATTTAACAAACTGATACGGCAAACATGAAACTCCAAGTATGCGACGTCACAACACAAACTTTGTCAGCAATCGGGTTAGGAATAGTTAGTTACTTGGTAACATTCAACAAACAAACAAACAAACAACAAAACATTGGTATACTATACACAATTATAGTTGGTAAAAGTATAGATAAAAGATAGTTAATATACATTTTTAATGAACGTGATAAATAATATTGTGTAATAACTGGTGCTACCAGAATGTCGTCGCATTGGGTATACCTGTCAAGATAACATTAATTTGGTAATTGTGTATTAATAAATAAATTAATTAAACTGCGTAATGTGCGCATTCGAAAATACCGCGTAATTGAGTATTTTTTTGTATATTTTAGGAGGTGCTTCAGACCATCATACTGAACTACTTTCAGTATGGGACCGATAAAAATACTGGAGTGTCGACTCAAAAAAGGCCTCGGTTTGTTCTTCTATTGTAAAAAGTAAACTTTTCGTGAAAAACGAAAAATACTTTGATATTAGAGTATTTTTAACGAAATGAGGCCTGAATCAGTGAAATAATAAGAAAATAAATGCAATCAGCTGATCGAACGTTTGTTGTTTGAAAAGTCGAAAAAAGGATGGGTTTCTTAGGGAAAGTTGTTCAGTATCATGGGTACAATAACTCTTCAAAATGTTTACCCCAACACCCTATATAGTCTTATGCATTGATATCTATTCAGAACTTCAATGAGTTTCACTTTCGTAAACGAATTAGGATGTGTGAAATTAAAAAATAACAATCCAGTGTCCGGACGGCTAGGTAGCTAGGTACCTTCACAAACTGCGTAGAATCGTTCACACAATGATATCGAGCTCTGTCGCAGGCGTCCGGCAACAAGTTAATCCGGCCATTGGACCCTTGCCACTGACCGGACTCCGGATCCGGACACAGATATCCGGGATTAGAAACCCCCTCTTTTTACGCAACTCTTGTAAACACTCCGAAATAATGTTTCGTTTTAAAAGATTTACAATTTTTTTTCCACTCTTTGCTTATTAGGCTTTTCATTTGTAAGGGTGAGAGGTAAACAACCTTTTTGTAGGCACTTATTTGTCTTTTTTCATCAGTTTATGTATCTAACACAGTGGTGAAACTCGACTCAATAGTGTCGGGTGAAGTGAGCCTAGTAGACTCACTACCTACTGAGCTACAATGAGGTATAGTGACACCCCATCCATACACGCACAACGTACGTGCGCCTTCTTAGCAGCTTGCTCACTATAATGTTTTATGCACTGTGGTTTCATAATGGGTTCGACTTAGGGTTACCGACAATGCTTTCTCGGTCTATAATCTAATCATCATCTTACTACTAGTCCGTTTTGTATACAGGCTGTAAGATTAAATACGAAACTCAATTTGACACGAAAAGAAGAACTTAAATGTGTTACATAGTTAAGGTGGTGATACAGACCATCAAACTGAGCAACTTTCATTATGAGACTAACAAAAAAGAATCTGCTGTTCCATAGAACACTTCAATGGCAACTCGACCCAAATGTATGGAACAGCGGATGTTTTCTTCGCGATTTCGCAGATGCCTCCATAGTGACAGTTGTTCAGTTTGATGCTCCACAGGCACGTATCCAGGGGGGGATAGGTGGGATTTATCCCCCCCCCCCGAAGTCCGAAGTTATACGCTGTATTTTTTCACACAAATTCGTCTTCGGTGTGAAATTACTCTCGGGTTGAATGCAAAACACACAAATGTATACTACTTACCTACTTACAGTTTGTACTCTTGAAGTCTCGCCTTTGTTTCCAAAATGAATATTTAACTTGGACAGTTAACATCTCTGTCAAAATAAAATTTGAAATTTACTGAGAGAATCTCAATTAAGTAGTTTTTAGTGTTCCGTACTAAGGCTGAAGAAAACGGATCAGTTTATTTGGGGAAGGGCTTATTGTAACGTAGTTTGTCAGGCTGCATGCAACCGATGCATTGATCAGCGGCCGCAGCATGATGCGTGCGATTAGGCTATATCGCTCCATTTACGTCGTTTGTTCGCGCGCAAAATAGAAAGAGAACTATGATGCGACAGTGCTGTATCGCGCCACCATGCTGCCGGTCCTGTTCTATTTGTTCTAGACATCGCGGAGATATTTTTTACAGGGTTAAATTAATATTATTGGCATCCCTAATCCCTAAGAGTCTACCCATTAAAAGGAACAACTTTTACTATAGGAGCAAACCGATTGTAGCAAAAAAAAATCTGCTGTTTTATAGGAGTACAGTTGAGTCGAGTATAAATTGCAGTTTGCTACGATCGTTTTGCTCCCATAGTACTTATAGTTTGATGGGTAGACTCATAGTTTAAAAGGATGATATCAATTTAAGCCTGTATTTAACATTTATACTTCAAATTGTTTTTCATTGGTATACATGCTGGTTTCATAATTCATAATTCATAATTCATTTATTGCATCATATGGTAAATAACATAGAGGTGGTATATAATTTGTTGTATCTCATATGATACCCATTTATGGGCACAGCAAAAGTACCTTATAAATAATTAATAATAACATTAACATTCGTACAAAAATTCTAGACAAAATAAATTTAGGACTAAACAGTGGACGCATGCTCATATTATTAATACTCCTAATAGTGAATTACTTCATTTACACATTAAAAAATACAAATTTATTAAATCGTGGCAATTGGGGATAACTAAATAATACAGTAATAATTTGAAATTAAATAAATAATTAATATTCATGGCTCGTGGGAGTAAAATAGTCGAATTGATAGACTTAATCTGCAGTAAAAGAATTGCATCATGGAGCATAGACTCTTTCAGTTAGGAAATCGTTAATACTATAATAGGTTCTTTCTATTAATAATTTTTTTAATTTTTTTATAAATAAATTGAGTTTCGGTTCAGTTTTAAGGTTTTCTGGGATCTTATTATAAATTTTAACGGCCTGGAAATAAGGGCTTCTGTGGTACATTTCCATTGTAGTAGAGGGTTTCCTCGCGATCCGCCATCGCTGACTAATTAAATGCAGTGGGTGGTGCAATAGCAAATAAAAAAAAACTGAGCTCACAATGGGGCAAAAATCGCAAACGCCTGAATAAAAGTTTTCAATGTCTGTCTGGAAAACGAAAGCTTGTAAATAATAATAATATAATAATAATAATCTTTATTTCAGACCGGAGTCCATAATAGAGTTAGTAATACAATCTAAAAACTATGTTAGTTAATATATCACGAGATTATTATTTGTTTATTTTGTTCCCTCTTGAGTCACCGGATACATGACTGTCGACCCAGTGCCTCAAAAAGCAGGACTACAGACTCAAACTAAAGGACTAGTTGAAAAGGCGAAAATACATTCACCTTTATCGATTTTTCCCAATTTAAAAAAAAACCGCCATCTCCTAAAAATTTCTACAGAATAGATTCAATTCACAAGTATTCTTTTGTCAGTTTCTTTGCTAGATCCTGTTAGCGGTTTGGTACGGAACACAATTTGCAAAAATGCTAATCGCACTTGGCAGGTTTTTATTATAAAATCCTCATGAAAACCGCACGAATAAATGAATCTTCATTTTCTTTCACAAATTTTCGCTGATATCTGGATTTTGAAGCTTAAATGCTTAATCAACCTTTTGGGGTTTAAAATTTCATACTAAAGGTCTAATTGGCAGACGAATGCACTTCGTAGAGGCTAAAAGAAAAAAGGGTTTCAGGAGTGAGTCGGCACTCCGCACGGAGGGTTAAGTACTATGGATTCAGTTACAGTTTTTATTTCCTTCCTTAAAAAATTGTTGTCAAAGTACATTGTAGGCAAATTTAGTTTTTAGGCATCGTGAATTTTAGGTACTTCGAGTTTCAGGTATCTCGCGTTTTAGGTACTTATGCAGCAGTGGCATTGTGCATTTTAGGTATTTCGCTCAAAAGGTACTGTATTTAGTGATTCCTTCCGCTTCTAAACTATTACAAAACTGTAACTACTGTAACAGAAGTGTGTCTGTACATTGAAGATATTTACAAAAAAAAGATTACGATATTGGTTTTTAGGTATCCCTGACTCGAAATCAACCTTTTTTAGAAATGTTGTCTGTCTGTTTGTCTGTTTATTTGTTTGTTCGCGCATCACGCAAAAACTACTGAACGGATTTTGATGAAACTTTTTTTGTTTGATAGCTTATGATCTAACTTATATAATTCTGGTACTTATATAATTTGTGCGGACGAAGTCGCGGGCTAGCTCTAGTATAATATAGAAATGTACCTTATAGGTCAAGAGTGTCAAAAGTGTTGCGATTAGAAACTCAAAAAAGACAGTTACATGAATTTTAGTCACTATATACGGTTTTACGTAAGTAGTTGGTTAATATTTCTATGCTTTTAAGAGTTAGGCGTAGGGTTAGGATGCCACGCACGATAAAGCGACCAAAGGAGAAAATGGTCATGGGCGCTAATTTTGGCATGCGTAAAATAACAAAGACAGATGAGCAAATATGAGGAACTAAATACTACTCGATATTTATCTCCATGCCTTTTTTATTACGTTTACCACGAGGATCCCTTAGAAGCCTTAAAAAAGTGTGATTACCGTTTTACAGCAAAACGTTTTTCCGTTTCGTACCGTTCCGTTTCGCATAAAGGCATAAAATGACCTTTGTGGAAACGTTCCAACACTACGGTTACGTAAAAAGTTCGCAGGTATCGCTTGCGACAGTCCGTTACTTTATGTACACCGCAGAATAATGAAATAAGAGCAGAATGGTACTCGGTGTAACCGATACAAACTAGCTGTTGACAGGGTCTCAAATTGAAAGGTCTTCTTTTTTGTTCATCTATTTATTTATTTACCTATTTAAGGGACCGTGTACCGAAGCCGTAAGCTCAGGTCGGATACACCTGGACTGAATCATGCAAAAGAACTAGGGACCGGCATCTCAAGTAGACATACCTCTGATGCCATCAATTCAAACCGCAGCGACTTAAGGCTCTTAGACGGGCCTTAACAGGACACTGCGAGTTAAACAAATATCTACAGAATGGGGTTTGTAAATTCACCCACATACAGATTCTACTGTGAATCAGAGGAAACGTCCATACACCTACGTCAGGATGGTACGTGATAACACCTGCTGAAATTAGGGACCTCCCCTCCAAAAAACATAACGCGGTTCTTGAAGTCCGTGGGCCTTGGAAATGACCTTAAGATTAAGGGTGACAACTACAATAGATCTGTCCAGGTCGTGGTAGCTATTAGTCATTGACCAATCCCTAACAACCAAATAATTATAAAAAAGGGGATGTTCAGCTACTACTACAGGTAGGTTAACTAAAGCTGGCGCGTGCCACACATTTACACAATACCTTTGTCGCACTGCACGCATAATGAAAAGTTTCTCTATCTCTATCAAGCACGGACGCAGTGACAGGAAAAACGCATTTGTGTGTGTCTGTGAACGCGCCAGCTTTAGTTACCCAACCTGTACTCGTACTACTAACTTCCTGCGGTTGTGCAGGCAGTTCCGGCAGCTATACCTATGTAGGACGTGGCCTTCTCAACAATCTTCTTCCATTTCGCTCTGTGTATTTTTCCTGCCTACAGTCCTCAGTGCGCAGATCTTCCTTCCACCGTTTCTTCCTCGCTGTCTTTTCAATTGTGGACTCCACTTGGAGATGGTTCAGTAGTTTTTTCGTGAGTCTTGAACACAGTCAGACAAAAATCTGTGATTTTGGCGTCAGGGACACCTACAAACCATATAGTAATTTTTTTCATAAATATCTTTAATGTACACTTCTGTTACAGTTTTATAAAAATGTAGGTAGTACATCTACACTATTATAAAACTAAGCTCTTAGATGGCTCTTAGATGGCTATAAATGGATTTACGGATTCACGTAGCGTGCTGCTACGGCGTAGCGCTACAGGACTACGAGTATGCTATATCGAACTATAGCAATTTATTAAGTACTCCTTCCTTCTACATATAGGTTCGTAAAGATCTTCGTCACACTATCTGCGTCACTGCAGGTAGCTTCAATAGGAAGGACAACATTAGAAGTAAAAAGGGCTATGAGATTTCTTAAGAGGAAAGGCGGTCTGAAAGAAATTTGAAGAATAGATTTTTTACAGAGCTATTTTTAACTAAGCTTTCGCGATGTTCCCAAGTAACCGAGCTACCAGTGCGAAAGTGACAATTGCAGCTTAGACTTATTTTACCTACGTAAAAGTGACGAAATCGCGATTTCGTGTTCTCCTGTTTCGTCCTTCAAAACCGATTTAATTAATTATTTCAAGAATAATATTAGAATGACTTTCGCTAGGTCTGTATGTTTTACTTTTATTGTTTATATTCGTAAAATTTACTTGACTCTAACAAAAATTTTCACTTTATGAATCTTCTTCTTCTTTTTTTTTATTTATTATTAATGGACTTATTGCTTGTGCGTTAGCATCGCAATTCCGCCAATGTCAAGTGGTTTGAGGGAGTATCTATCCAATCTCGAGGCTTGTTTTTGAGTAAGAACAACTGAGAAGGATTGTGGAGCCTCGTGGCAGGCTGAAACGCGAACCACGCGAATACCACGCGAGAGACAAGTGTTCGGGGCAAACCCTGCAACGTGACTCAATCTTCTTCTTATCGTGTGGGCAAGCCTTGGTGTCAGAGTTTATTCAAACCGCCTTACGGCCTCTGACGTGGTTATGAATAGAAAAATAGGTAAAAAAACTTATTTTTTATTTTTATTAAACGATTTAAAATACATCCCACTTTGTCGGCGTGATCAAATTTATACATAAGCCAAATGACAGCTTTCTCGTACTAAGCGTCTCTGAGCTAAGCCGAGGACAGTCAGATAGACGGACGGACATGGCGAAACTATACGGGTTCCTTGTTGACGAACCCTAAAAACAACAATATTGAGATGCATCATTCGAGTACTCAACTTCAGTTCAACGAACTTAATTTATGTTTATAATGAAACGATTCACAGTCACTTAGTAATTTCTATTAGTAGTGAGCGCTCTCAAAAACTTAATTAGCTGTATTTAACTGAACTGAAAATATTCCACGCTTCAACAGTTGAAGCGTGGTCAAACTTTAGGATCAGACCATCAAACTGAACAACGAATGGTCACAGTATTACATGAGAATACGTCGCGGCTCGGATCTTGAGCGCTCGGAAGAGTGCAAATGAACGAAAATAGTGCGTAGTGTTTTGTACAGTCAGCAGCAAAAAGAGGAATACACTTTTACTACGTCGTAGTATAAATATGTATATACACGTTACTACTACGCGTAGTACTAAAGTGTATACATCTTTAAGATAATCTCAGATCTAATAAGTTGTATACACTTGAGTACTACGCGTAGAACTAAAGTGTATACTCTGGCCGCATCTTCTCTACAGCGACAACACGTTCCGACGCGGTGGTAGCTTAAAAAAGATTTGATGTTTAATAAGTGTGCTTCAAGCTCCTATATTCAATAAATTATATTGACTTTGACTTTGATACATCTTTATACTACGACGTAGTAAAAGTGCATACATCTTTTTGCTGCTGACTGTACATAAGGTTCAGCGCAATCAAGGATAGCGCTGAACAAAGTTGAACGTGGTTGAACTATCAATCTATTAACTACACTTCTACAGGATGAAATTTATATCATTAGCATCCTTTTAAACTAAGAGTCCGAAAACCAATTTGTGTGATAGAAGGGAAAAACTGCTCTTTTATTCCATGTAATTTCCGGCTTAGAATAGTTTTGCTTTTTCTTCCGTAGGTGCTGTATGAGACGAATAAAGGATAATGTACATTTTAAATAAATAAATTACTTAAATGAAAATATTTTATAAAATTTTTACTTTTGTGAGCAAAAGGTATAAGCCATTTGATACGTCACCATCTTGAAGCCTTAAATATGCTTTAAGTGATAGTACAAATGTATGGTTCACTTTGCGACGGCCGCCGGCTAATTTGTGACATTTAAATGTGAGCTATAGGCCTTATGTATACACGGTTCACATCAGTGTGACACTCTGTCTATGAATGATGGTAACGAGTTCGAACGAACCTCTCATCATATTCTCTAGGAGTGTGAGCTCTATGGTTCGCCGAGCGCCAGACCATGCTTGACTCAATTAAATCGATTTTTGGTGTCCCTTATATTGGGATAGCTTCCGTGCGTTGAGATGTTTTTGCCATACTTATCAATCAATGGAAGCAAAATAGGTCATTGTTTCAGTACAATGTTAGGTTACCTACTCTTTTTTTTAGGTAAATTTTTTTTTCGTATTTTTGCGGCAGTCTTATTTATTTATGTATTTTATTTTAACACTTTATTTGTACAAATGAAAATATACATGAAAACAACATAATATACAATTACAAAGGGTGATTAGTCTTCAACTCTGCCATAAATGAACTCTGGAATTGGCTCTCTAATAGCCATGCTTTTTTCTTATTGCTGTCTCCCGTTTGCAATGGAGGGAAATCTGATATTTCTTTTTCCTACACCTCCTATCTTCTTTGATTAATTCATTGCGGGTTCCAAGGTAGAATTAGAGTCATCCCCTGGGCTCGCTGGACTTCATTGTCTAGTGTTGTAAATGGTCGCTGCTGTTGATCCTGGTTTACAGGAGTTACAGCCAGCGGTGGGAATGTGTGGTGGGCCCATGCAAGAATTTAATAAATGCTTAGATGGACAATTTTTAACAAAATATAGCAGTACTTTTTGTTGGCCGGCACTTTTACATTTGGACCAAAATTGTATGAAACGCTGATGATGTCTTTTGTTGCAAACCGCCTTTCCCCTGTTTTCAAAATGTTTGCAGTTTGTGTAGCCCGAAACATTTTCCATTGATTGGCAGCTTTCTGTTGCACGATATACTGAAAAACTAAATTGAGGTTGTCTACAACAGGTTGTCTATTGAAGGCAGATTTTCCAGAATTTCCCTTTTAACGCACAGCATACATGCAACAAAAACTGCAACGGTAACGTTGCAATTTGATTGCAGTTTTTATAGGTGGTGCGTAAAATTCAGGTGTTCAGATCTACCTACCCCGAGTTGTATCGATTTTGATTGCATATTCGGTAGGTGCCACATAGGTCGATCTACCAAGGGCATTTCTTTTTACTAATATATTAAGTTTAGTCTACGAATAACAATAACTATAGAAGATACTACGAAGAACAATAAGTAACTCTGAACAAAATCCACATAATTTTTGGCACCTAATGAAACATTTAATTAAATCGTTTAATGACATGTTGTATGAGTTTTGGCGGCAAGGTACCTATAGTTTTTAAAGAACAATTTTAGAGCACGGTACAGTTTTTTCTCCCCTCCGGACTGAAAGCGTCAATTCTCGTCCCGCTGCGCTAAACGAAGTTGCCGCTTTCCATCTCGGTCGAGGAGAAAAATAGTATACTAACCTCGGACAGTAAATAAGAAAGCCTCAGATCACATGTTTGTTGACCTCGGCTTCGCCTCGGTCAGCAATTACATGGGATCTGAGATCTTTCTTACTTTCCTGTCCTCGGTGTGTAATCTACTATTATAAGTGTGCCAGTTTTTGAGCTTGATTTAAATTTCAGTACATTCTTATTCGTAGAGTTTAGTCTTATTTTATTCTTTTTCTGGCTATCTTTTAAAAGTCAATACAATATTTTTTATTGGCCCACCAAAAACATACATAATATGAAGTTAGCCGTTATACAAGGCGTAACAAACACCCTAGTAATATTTAAAGGAGTAGTTTAGACCATCAAACTAAGCAACATTCACTATTGAGACAACTTAGAAAAAAAAAATCTGCTGTTCCATTTGAGTCAAGTAGGAAGGAACTGAGTTTTATATGAAACAGCAGACTTTTTTTTCTCGATGTTGTTTCCATCATGGTGAAATTTGTTCAGTTTGACAATGTAAACCACTCCTTCAATTATTACTAGGATGTTTTCAAAGATTTGTTACACCATGTGCTATGTTGTCAATCGTAGGGGTTGAACTACACCACCACCACACAGAAAAGCATCGAATTTTTCCGTCGCTCCTGAGTGACAGAAAAGGATGGAGCGACGGAAAAATGCGATGCTGTGCTGTGTGGTGTAGTTCAACCCTAAATCTTCAAGTCTCTTTGAATATCAACTGTGCTGAAATTATTGAAATAGTTTTTAAAAACAATAGAAGTGAAAAGTAGGCGTGGAAAGTGTCGTCACAGGTTATGCAATAATTTGCATAACACCATAAGGCGTTGTAGCAGCGTGAGCGGGAAGACAAGTATCTCCGATGCAAAAGCGCTACTTTGCTTTTAACCCCTCTTATAATGTTCTGTGAGAACAACGCACAGCCAATACGCGGCCAATATCGAACCAAATATACCGAGGAATATCAGATAACAAACGCCATTTCAAGTAAGTATCGAATTCGATACGACTGGTTTCACAGCAAGAATACTCGTAGATTAAAAAATATAAAATGGTGGTACCTAGCATACTCTGTAGTACCACTATTTTACCTGCCCACCTGTTGCTCTAAGTTATCAGGTACCCTGAGGGCATGGTTATTGGTTTGCGAGTGTCAGTCGAAGTTTTAGTCGCCAAGAAAGGACCTTTATTTTTAACCGATTTCGAAGAAAAGGAGGTTTTCTCTTTGACCTTTTACTATACTTACATTTATGTATTTTATTAAAAAATTTGTTCATTCCTTTACATATTTCTAGGAATTTATTTAGTATTTAAAATACACTACCATTATCCAACGGGCGGCGCGGCGTTGCGTTGCGATTCTTGGCGCGCTGCTGTATCGATAAAACGATGCCGCATGCAGGAGTTTTCTGACAGCTAGTCAAACGTAGTTCAACGTACCGGCGATAGATGGCATTAACCAGAGAGGGGTCCGAAGACGAAAATTTGAGGCAAAAAGTAAACAAAAATGAGTCAGACGCATCCGTTGACGAAATAAATGTTCATATTTTGCTGCTTACTTAAAAACACAAATTCCTACTATTTTATTTGTATTTTTTATATGCAAGGTCACTCGCCCCTGTCTCGTCAACGCCATCTATCGAGCCATTAGGAACTACTTTTTCTTTTTTAATGGCTTTCGGAAAATCACTCAAGCAAACGCAATCAAATATCAAGTTTCGATCGCCTGCCGTTACTATAATGTTCGTGTCACGACTGTTTCGTGACTGTATCGATGCTGTGTCAAACAGCATAGGTAGCATGGCACCGTGATATAGCGCTATCACACCTTCGCTCTCTTTCTATTTGCGCGCGAACGAACGAGACAAAAGACGTGATACAGCCGTATCACGTGTAGCTTGCTACGAGTGCAGAATGAATTGTGAATATTTTTCGAATTTTTGTTTGTGTTTTATTGTATTTTATGGGATTTAGATGGGATTTTCACAAAAGTGTAGAGCTTGGTTTGGATGAACATTAAAGTTTTATTTCATTGCAATCGGTTCATTCAATCAAAAGTTTAGAATACCTGTACAGGGTGTTTCATAAGTAACAATACATTTTTAAAACTCTTAAGGGGGTTGTTTAGACCGTCAAACTAAGCAACTTTCTCTATGGGACCAACATCGAAATCGCGAAAAAAATAATTTTATATCCCATACATATTTTAGCTCTAGTCGATTTGTAGAGTATAGAACTTAATTTATTTTTTTCGCGATTTCGTTATTGGTCCCATAGTGAAAGTTGTTCAGTTTGATGGTCTACACCACTCCCTTAAAGGTTTATTTGTATTTTTGTAACACCTTGTATAGGGTATAAGCATTGAACAAAAAAAATTTACGAATGTCAAAAAATAGCGTGGGAAAAAGCTCTCGCATCGACGCTAAAAGCCACCGATTGCAAGCTTGATGTTGAAAGTAGACTGTAATGTAACTAAGGAAGTGTTTTGTCGGCAGCGTGGGCCGTGATGCCGCGCTGTTACATGGTGAAGAAAGGCCAGCGGCATGAAGGCCCGCCGCCCTGCAGCCCCACGGAGGCCAGCGTGGCCCCGCCTTGCTACAGCCCTGATGAACACTGCGCACTTACTGGTGAGCTTACTTATAGGAGTCTACCTCGGCTGAGTGTGTGCACCTGTCCGTACGTACCAACGCGCGCTACTATGTGTGGGTGCACCGACAGCAACCGCTTGTATGAAGCTTCCGATCTGTAGGGATATTTAATCGTGTGCTAATGGAATCACTATCGACTGTCCGCATTCATAGCCTCCCAGACAGCATACCAGTCAATAGGTACTATGATTGGTAATATTCAGCTAACGTGTTACGAACAGCCATTTCCAATTTGCCTTTGGCTTTGACAGCGCCATCGGTTTGCTATTCAATCATTGACCTCTTATTCATATGAGCTGTTGAAAGTGAACATTTGATACATTTGGTTATGTCAGAAATTGTTTTATTAGGTATATAAAGGGTGTAACTTACGTCATTTGTTGAGGTGATATTGTGTGTTAAATCATGATTGACATTGAACTACTTAAACCTACGAATAATCGTAGACTTAAACGTGTTTTAAAAGTGCTTGGCGCGATTCAGTTTGATGGTCGGAAGCACGAAAGAAAGCAACTCCTAACTAAAGTAAGTATGTATAACGCATTTTAATAATTTACGGGTATATTATTCGGAGCGCGCTCCATACAAACGTACTATGGTGATATTTTCAATACTAACCAATTAAAGTCAGTGAAATTTTGCAGAAACAATCTAGAAACAAATTTATATGCTTGTATGGAGTCAGATTTTCGTTAAAATTTTCAAGTTACAGTGCCTCAAAGATTTCCATACAAATCTTAAATTAATCCTAGCATTAAAACTGTATATTTTATCGAAAATCTGACTCTAAAGAAGCATAGAGATTTGTTTCTAGATTGTTTCTGCAAAATTTCATTGACTTTAATTGGTTAGTATTGAAAATATCACCATAGTTCGTTTGTATTTTCGCTCATTTTCGCATTTTCGCTCTCGGAATAATATTCTCTTAAAGTGCAATACATTAAAGTGAAAAATTAAGGGATTGGTTTCATATTGCCTTAATATTTCCAATAGTTAACCAAGTTGACTTTGATCATAAATAAGCGGACTAGTTGATAACTCTTCTATAATAGGTACTACTCAACACTTCTCTAGCAATGTTTTTTCTTTTTCTTTCAATCCTGTTAAGTGCTAAGAAGAAAATATAAATTCATTTTATAAGTTTCTGTGAAGAAATTTTGTTAGCTTTTTAATTAAATGATTGTTGATATTAAAATACTTTGACCGTTTAACTATCACCAGATACAACGTGGAATCGGACTCGTTTTGAAGCCTAAAAGAGCCTTAGAAGCACATTACCTTCTTCCGGTTTCAAAACGACCCCAATTCCACGGTTTCTTGTACATAAATACCTACCGATTGAATTCAATCTAACATAACAACCTGATAGCGTTTAAAATATTTAGTTCAGTTCGCAGGATTCGATGTATCCGGTCAATATATCGAAACATATGTTTGAGAAGCCTACTGCCATTCTACAATCGAAACTAAAAACAATATAAATAGATTTTATTCATATGTATTTCTATCTATAACGTCACGCCTCTTTCCCATTGGGGTAGGCGGAGACTGTGCTCGACATTTACTACGAACCTTGATTGAATTTCCTACAAACAGCCAATTGCTTATTTTTGAGCCCAAAATTGCAGTTTGGTGGGATATATGCTTACCCAAACTGCGTGCGCTTTCAGGTACGCGGTCGCCACTCGCAAACTGTGCCACCCAGCAATTCTTTGAGCTATGTCGGCTACGAACCAGAGTAGCCGACATAGCTCTTCGACGACGTCGACGCTTCTCTTCACTGATTAGATTTCGCAGGGAAACTCCAAGCATAGTCCTCTTCATTAGCCTTTAAGTGACTGTCAACCTTTTTGCGGCTTTCAGTGAGAGAACACGTCTCAGTTACGTATTTAATCTCACCACATACACACTGGTCAAAGACTTTCCCCTTGACACACTGTTATATTTGGGACGAGAAGATGTACTAAGTATCTACCAATTATTTGTAAAAGCGTGCAGTTATAGAAAATCTTGCTTTCACCCTCTCAGCTTGGATTCAGGAAAGTCTATAATACTTTGTTTTATCCACCGTAAAAGCTTTGATACGTATTCGTGCTAATTTTGAAGTACATGCTACCAAACGTACCTAGCATACAAACAGAAATGAGAGTGCAGCAACAAGGCAGCAACGAACCAATATAAAAGCTAACAAGTTTGAAATCGTTTTAGTGTTCTCTCGTTTTGCCTTGATTTTATTTTTAGCCATTCAGATTTCGCCTGGAAAAGGAATTAATAAAAATAGATTGGCAGCTAGTCGTTTACTGAATTCATTTTGATTTTTTCATCTAGTAATTTTTAACGACGACTTCGTTTGCGTTGACTTTAAAAACTATTCTTTATTCTATAAGTACAAGTATAAAATATCGACTTTCTACATGCCACAGCAAGTTAACCACTAACGGACCTTCACAAATCCGCACTGGGGTCGGATGGTGGAGTATTGTATGGCTCACTCTCTCTTATTTATGAGCTGCAATGAGACGTTTATAGGCTGGCAAGCCTATTGGTGATGATGATGTTAGCAAGTAGCAAGTATGAAACGTGTGTCTGTTGTCAACAGAGCCGCGGGCAGCGGAGTATGCGGACCTCGGGAGCGGCGCGCTGTCGCACCGCTCCGCCGCGGACACGGAGGCGGCGCACGACCTGCTGTCCCTGGCGCAGAGCCTGCCGCCTCTCCCCCCCGCCGCCGTCGTCACCGTGCTCTCACAGGACCCCACCCCCCTCCTCCCCCTCTACACGTACACCATACAGCCCACCAACATCTACATACTCGCCGAGGAACCACCGGAAACTATCTACCAGGCCGTGCCGGCCGTCGCGCCCGTGCAGACCGTCGAGTACATAGAGCCCGTCAGCTACGTCACCTGCCAGTCGGGAGACACCCACACTGAGTACACGCAGACAGAGTTCTCCGAACAGGAATACCAGGAGTCGGAGTACAGGGAGGAGAGCGTCGAGACTGAGTGCGCCGAGGCGTACGCGGAGACGAAGGAGCCCGAGTCCAGCCGAGATCCCACCACTCCCGACCATACGGCGATAGCAACAGGGCCCTCCTCCCCACCGGCGCTCACCCCCTCGCCCAACCAGGTGACGCGGAGAGTCAGAGTGGCCAAATACGACTGCAGCGAGTGCGGTAAGCGCTATGCGACTTCCTCTAATCTATCGCGGCACAAACAGACGCACCGCAGCCTCGACTCTGTCTCTGCGAAGCGGTGCGGCGAGTGCGGCAAGGCGTACGTGTCCATGCCCGCGCTCGCCATGCACGTGCTCACGCACAGAATGGGCCACGTGTGTGGCGTGTGCGGCAAACAGTTCTCGCGGCCGTGGCTGCTGCGGGGGCACCTGCGCTCCCACACCGGCGAGAAGCCGTACAGCTGTGGGTCGTGCGGGAAGGCCTTCGCGGACCGCTCCAACCTGCGCGCACACCTCCAGACCCACTCCTCGGACAAGAAGTACGAGTGCTTGCGCTGCGGGAAGACGTTCGCGCTCAAGAGCTACCTGAACAAGCACCAGGAGGCGGCCTGCGTGCGCGGCGACGACGAGGACGACGATGACGTGTAGCTCACCGTCTGTCCGACGAACGATTGCAACGAAGCATTTCTCTATGAACTTCTTTACACCTTTATAAGAAAAAATATTTTATAGCATAGCAGCTCGTAGTTTCGAAGGCGTCGAAAGGAATAATAAGCAATAATAATGTACCTAATATCGTTATGGCTCTTTCCATAATTCTAAAAGTTAACATTAATTAAAATTAAAATTGTATTTTTTCAATTATTAGTCCGGCATCGACGGAAGGAATCATGTCAATTTAGGACAAGAGTCTGCAATGTTAAAACGTAGAGTATAATTATATAGTAATGTATAGGTAGGTTAGTGAGGCACATCGCGGTGACGATTAGATAGTAGTTACGGTGATACGTAGAGACTTAATGAAACCGTCGAGCTGTGGTACAAAGAGAGCAATAAAGTAACGAGTGTAGAGTGAGTGGTAGTCGCACGAGTAGCGTGTAGCGTAGTGAGTAGTCGCGGCCCGCAGGACCAATCCGTGGCCGGGCCGCCCGCGCAGTGCAGCGCCGCGCCGCGCAGTACCGCGCAGCACCGCGCAGTAAAGGTCGCGCAAAGAATCATGAGCGCTAGGGGAAAGAGGTCGAGATTTTCATGCAGGCTGATGACGTAAAAGGCGACTGTCAGAGGCATTCGCGTCTCGGCCACCTCCCGCTTCCCCCTGATAAATAGACCCGAAATTGATTTCTGCGCGCATTCAATGTCATCGCTCAAGTTTCGTTGCGCAATCTGTACCGTGCAGTACCGGCGCCGGCGCCGGCGCGGCGCACGCCCTGACGCGGACCGAAGGCGCTTCTCAATACAAGCATGTTCAAGGACATAGTTACAAGTGCAGTGTACCGTTTCGAATCAATTCGTAATAATAATTGCTATTGCGATTTTTACAAGTTTTAGCAGTTAAATAAGTGACAGATGACCAAATTACTTAACTGATACCTATTTAAGCAGATTTTAAATCAAATTTTAGGCAAATCTTAGACCACTGCATCCACGTTACTGTCGCTGCTTAGGTAGTTGAGGGCTGACATTATTATGCATTTATTATAATAGCTTTTTAAACAAATTCTCTGAGAACTAACTATAAAACTTTAAAATAAAAATTGAGAAGGTTCTTTGCAACAATTTTAAACAAAAAAGCAGGTGTGCCAGATTCTATGCTCTTCTTGAAGAGAACTAATATTTGACTAATAAGTTATTAACAATAACTAATCAAACTCAATGCGATTTCGTGGAGACGATCTATTATTTAATCTATCGGCCTAGTTTATCGTTAATGTGTATAATACACATGATTTAAAAATGTTGTCATACATACTTAATAAATATTTTGAATAACATAGGACAAAAAATTACATTTCCTACACCTACTCATTTAAAAGTATAATTTCCTTATTACCTACCATTTTATCTAAATAAAGATCAAATTACAAAATCTAGGCGAAACAGTTTTCTTAATCTTCCGCAGGATGTTAGCTTATACATTTATCATTAAACTATTGACGTCACGATTCTTGTTACATCTGAGAAAACGTTCTTTCAGTTACATCTGATAATACGTCTGCGGGTTCCTTTCAACTTGTCCTAGAATGATGTATAATAATTATAAATATTTAAATTCAGCCAATGTTCTTAACAAAGATAGGGAATAATATTTCGAAAGTTAGAAAATTAAACATATTTTTAGATTAGAAATAAAATCGTGTTTCGATATCATAAAAAGGCTAAATTTTTTGTTTGAGTTACGTAAGCAATTTTTTAAACTAATTTAATATTAAATAATCTTAAGTGTTATTTAGTTTCGTGGAGAGCTCGGTGAGAATAATGAAGGTATCAATGTGAATGTTGACAAGATTAAGTATTTTTATAGATAGATACGCCTAATGAGGATAAAACGATATTGAACAAAGTCTTTCCGTTATCTTAAATTAGCATAGAGTTTAGGCTTAATTTGGGTACTTATTCGATTAAAGATTTTATTTGCTTGTCTAATCAGATTTTCGTCATTGTTCAGATAGCATCACACAAAAGTAAAAAGTCCACATTTTTAAAACGGTAAAATTTGTAAACTTGTTTACTTTTATGTAGTAAAAACGAGTTCTCAAGAGTATCTATGGCCTTCCAATCCAAAATCAAATCCTTCTATCTTCAAAAATTGCAATTTTAATGTTTGAATGCAGTTAGAAACAAAATTCAGTCGTCCGTAGATAATTACTGGCTCTACGATAAAATACACGTTGGCGTCAAATTTCAAAAGCACGTTATATTTGTTAAGTTGAAATTTTTAACCCTAAATATAGCGTTTTTTGCGCCTCCTGTAAAGTTGGATTTTTGTGGATAGGAGGGTTTGGTTCTTAAGCGTCGTTATGGCTCTAAGCGGTATGAAACGGTTTGGGTGGATTTTTGCGCTGTGGCCCGCCCCATTGCGTGCGGCCCGTCGTAATATGTGTTTACCTAAAATCGACAGTCTCATTCCCGGTCGTCCTTCCTGTACTTCGCTGGACGCTTTGCAGTCCGAAGAAAGTTCCTAAAACAGTCCCCGTAACATGCACAAAACACTCACGCGGTACGGTGTAAAGCAACCATTACACTACTCTAAATTGAAGCCTAATTCGGCTTCCATCGCTTGCTTTGACCGCTGCACTTAAAAAATAGAAAGAGTGGAGCAAGTTATTGATGACCTGAAAAATCGAGTTCGTGCCATCATGGGATCTAAGGCAAAACTTTTGTCTGTATCTGGAATTAAAAATAAGTCCCATTCCAATCACCATTTATAATAACATTAAATTGTATTAGGCTGCGATAATACGCTATTATAGAAGACACGTAATTTTATTGAGCTACAGCAAAGATTTTGTTTGGTCTTCGAAGACCAATTAAAATCTTTGGTAATGCGCGTTTAATTATGTGGTCCTGTGGTGAGTACCCTTACCTTCCGTGCAGGAGGCGATGGTTAGACCCCCTCCAGGCCGACTCGTGCCAATGAGTTTTTTGGAATTTATGTACGATTTGTAACACCACTGGCTTTTCGATGAAGAAACCTGCATGCTTCAATTTTGAGGCATGCATTGTACCCACTGTCCATTATAAGTGGCCACACGGGCTCACCCCCGTCACACTGGATAGAGTTTCGGTACTACTGGTGAAACTTAGATATTCTGAGGTTTCAAAATATCTCCGACTACCCCCTCGGGGAATAAAGTCATGAGCATATATATGAGCATATGCTTATGCATAAGCTTTAAATCAAAAAGTATTTTTCTTTATAATTTCCGATTTAAAAAAATTATGAACAATTGCAACAACTGTTTTTGGAAATTAATTAATAACCCTAAAGCAGACGCCTCCTTTGTATAATAAATTATAGCTTTATTAAAATGTATTATAGGTACCTATGTGAA
Organism: Agonopterix heracliana; assembly: GCA_963693445.1. NCBI lineage: Eukaryota > Metazoa > Arthropoda > Insecta > Lepidoptera > Depressariidae > Agonopterix > Agonopterix heracliana. The sequence goes on from OY856307.1 coordinate 2,275,439, forward strand.
TTCTTCTCTAGTTTTTGCCATACCTATTGTTAAAGATTTTCTAATTATCTAATATTTTGAAGTTTTTTAACTTTATTTACTTACCCAATGCCTAAAAATAGTGTAACTAGCGATAGACTATCGTGACATCGAAAAATAGTAACAATATCTATATTTTACTATCGATTGTATAAAGACGCAATAGTACGATACTATGGGTAGTATTGAGATGCAATATGGATTGACTGTATGTTATGTGAAATAAAAGTTTGTTGGTATTTTTCGAGGTCAACTATCGACACAATTTTTTTTAAATAGGTTAACTGTAAAATTAATATCTGGGAAAACACCTGCATTATACAAATGTGTAAATAATATGAAATAGAATAGAAACTACGCACCACTTGGATAATTTTTTAAAGATATTATCTGTTGGTAGAAGCTTAGCACCTATTTATTTTTTAGGTTCAATTATTAATCTTATCAAAGCCACAAAAATATAATTGGCTGAAGCTCAAGAATTTAGTAGTGTCATTTAATAAGGCAGAATTTTTCCACAATATCGATATTGCTGTCGATAAAATTGCTGATGCTGTTTGCTGATGGTGAGCTAAAGTATAGTTACGATCAATAATCGAAAACACATTAAAAATACTAACTTCAGTCACATAATAAATACTATTACGGTACCGTACCGTGTCCTACAGCATGTTCCAGATTATGCACATCCTTTGGATGTGATTATATCGATGACAAATATTTTGGCCTATAAGTACTCCATTTCAAATAGCAACGAAATTTTAAGGCCATTTTGCATTACAAAAACAGAGATTTGAAACAAATATTTTGGCCTATACTCCATTTCAAATAGCAACGAAATTTTAAGGCCATTTTGCATTACAAAAACAGAGATTTGAAACACTTAACTCTCACTTATTCATCTAATAAATACATAACATTTGGTAATCAGAATTGGAAAGAAATTTAAAAAGGTAAAAAGGTACCTATCGGAAAATCGTGTCGTCCTTATTTGGAATGAAGTATAGGTACATAATAAAACTCACGCAATCCAGTTTTGTTTATTTTTATAGAAAGTTTCGAATAGTAAAGTAGGTATCATACTTATTTACACATTATTTTGCATTCATTTGATAGCCAGTCCTATTCAGACCAAATTGAAAATTGCTAAACATAAATTTATCAAAAACTGTTGATTGAAATCTACAATTTACGAATAAACAAACTGTTCTTTTATTATTATCGAAGATTTAAAATCGAAAGTAGAAATGGAAAAACTAATTTTCTGAAAATTATAAAGTTGATTTATCACTCGTAGAATTGTCTACCTAAATGCTCAGTGATTTATCAAGCCAGCAGACCAATCAAATATTGCATTTAATCTAGTAATCTCGCTTAAATCTAGTCATATACTTTTAGACACAAAGTATCTTTACCTACTTACTATTTCGTAAAATCACAAGTTCCGAGTTATGACAGTGTCTTCAATGCCCTTAGCGGAAATCAAACCTTGGGATATGGCTCAGCAGGCAGTTTCACTGCCGACTGAGCTACCGCCGATAAATTCGAATAAAGTCCCACAAAATCTGTAACGCCGCCGTTTTTTGGTTGTGTTTGCAAAGAAGGAGAAACAATTTATATAATTACCTACAAAGAAAACTGCCTTAGTTCGCATCATCATCAGCCTATCATCGTCCACTGCTGACATAGGCCTCTCCCAAGGCGCGCAACAAAACTCTGTCCTCGGCCTTCCTCATCCAGTCGCTCCCCGCTACTTTTTTGAGTCGTCTAGCGGGCAGCAAGGCGTCCCACACTACGCCTACCAGTTCGCGGTCTCCACTCTAGAACTCTGACACCCCATCGGTTGTCAGTTCTTCGGCACATATGACCAGTAGCCCATTGCCATTTCAGCTTGCTAATTTTCTGAGCTATGTCAGCCACTTTAGTTCTGTGACGAATCACTTCATTTCTGATGTGATCCCTCAGATAGTTCGCATAAATAAGGTTAAATATTTAAGCTATTTGGTTACACCCTGTACGTTACCTGTCTAACGTTTTTGTTGCCGTGCCTATACCAAGAAATTACGTCATATTTTATATTACAAGTACCTAAACAAGCGCATTTCTTTCTACGATGATCTACTAGTGAATCATTCCGACAAGTGAGGTTTCAGACATGGGTTATTCATAGCAATTTAACACTTTATCACGATAGTCGTAATATACATATAACTATGGTCATTTTAATTAATACCTACTTAATTTAAAAAACAGGACAGTTGTTCGTAGTAGCGCTATTGCCTATATAATTTTGTTTTGCGCAGTTCAGTTTTTTGCTAAGTTGTTTAGAGTCCAGACTGTATTTTAAAACGAAAATTAATAAACCACTAAAGTACGATGATTCAACGAAACAATTTGCGTATTTCTAAAATTTTAGATATTTATTGAAGTTAATACTGTATTGATATTTACGTACATAATAATAATTCTTTTACAAAATGTATTTAAATAGTACGGAAAATAAAAATATTTTCTTTTTCCTCAATTTTACTCAATTTAAGGCAAAAAGTAGATTACATCAAAGGACTATTGTAGGTATCTATTGAAATTGTTGGTCATTTCTGATTAAAAAGTACATTAGTTTGTTATGATATTCATGGTAAATGTCAAAAGGAAATAATCACAAAAATGAAAGATTAAGTATGGTATACAAATTTTGTGTAAGTACCTACCAACTTTTTCCTAATTTTTTTAAGTTTTTTAAGTAATTATTTATTTAGATAATTAATTCAGAAAATAAAATAATTACTTAAAAATATCTAATACATAGCCTTATAACTATCTATTGTAATCTTTAAATACTTAGTATTTTTAACTAAAGTTTGCACAGTGGTTTTTGTAGTTCCCACTTGTAATTTATAATGTAATAATTCATTTAGTAATTTTGAGATTATAATATCACTAAAACAACAATTGTTTTGATATCATTTCATTCAATTAAATGTTTAAATTCATACTATTCATACCAATCTTGCATTTCAACGAAAATGCTTGTTAGGACCACAATGTTTGATAATTCTTATGGCCCAATTCAAAATGTAACTTTCCTTTACTCCATTTCTAAAACCAAAAATGTTAATATAATAATTATGCATAGTACTGAGTGATTGTATGAATTAAGATACAATTATTTGATTATTATTAATCTAGATACGTAAGTATATAAATGTTGTTTGTAAGAACCCATATAAATAGAGTGGCACATTTAAGGTCGATATTTCGACGATAACCATTAGTGCAAGATCGAGTTTTAGTATCGCATCGGAGGCTTCAACTTTTATACAGGTGTAAATTTAAATGCGTCAAATACTGAAATTGTGGGTATTTATTATGCACAATAATCGTGTCTGGATCACAAACCTTTTTTATAAACGATTATGCCTCTTGCGACAGTAAGTAACCCTTCGCAGCTTTTTATGTTAGTGGTTTTCAAACTTTTTACGATAGCGAACGTAGTTTGATAAATAACTATAAATAAAATAAATAAATAAATATCTTGGACAGTGTCACACAAATTATCTAGTCACATTTAAAGTTCCAGAATCTAGCCTGGACTTGTATTATGATAACTAGACAACGATATAGGATACATATATAGATACAAACATCCATGACTCGGGTACAAATATTCATATTCGTCATACAAATATTTGTCCCTTACGGGATTCGAACCCGCGACCCCCGGCACAGCAGGCAGGTTCACTACAGACTGTGCTGTCGGGCCGTACTATTGATCGATTTAATTTTAATAATTTGCGTTAGCAATTATGAATGTGCGAGGTGTAAAAAAAAGGACCGTAGCGGGACGCCCGGTAGATGTGAAACAACGAAATACCGCATTCTCCCGATTTCGCACGCTTTCTTTCGATAATTTCGAACTTTATCAGCTGTTAACCGTGGCTTGCGACCATCATGTCAATTTTCGTCACGGCATACGAGTCGGTGTTTATGCCAAATCGCGCGTAGGTGTTCCACATCAATTAAATTATTTTCTGAGTACATTGTGAAATGTTATGTTTATTCACTAGAACATAGACTAGTTAGGCGTTACAGCAGTTACTCGTATCCTATGTTTTACCTTAGACGACGTGCAAATTCTGATCCTGTGATCTATTCTCAATATCAACCCATTCAGTAAGCGATAGAAGATCGAAGAGCTTTTTCTTTTGTAATTAGAATGAACAATGAACATAATAATGGGAAATGTGCAAGAAAATTATGATTTTTACAATTAACATTTTTCGAAAAAACTATTGTTTAGACGCTGACGATGCGCTAAAAAACTCTTTCTTGAAGTACTGTTTGCTTCACTCACTCTAAAAAATAGAAGGAAAGATCTTTTTCTTATCCTACTGTTTTCAAAATAAAAATGTTATAACTTAATGTACCATAACAATTGAATAGGTGTAAGGATTTTAGTCCATATCATCACATATAATTACTGAAATGTCAATTTTTGGATAATTTTCGTCAATTTATCCCTAGAAAGTATTTTTGTTACCGAATGTTTCTTCAAAGTCTAAGTCTAAGGATATTTTGCACCAAAAAATATTTAGGCTTAAACTAAATTCCAATTAAGAGTCTTTTAACGTTCATTCTTCATCATAATATTAAAGATTTCTCGAAAAAATGATTCTATTTTGAGAAAAAACTTTTATAGGTTCTATTAACATTCCATGCCTTTAAAGAATATCGAAATAAATGTAGATGTGGCGGTAGATTTTTTTTCTTTCTTCAAAACTGTAAAAGAAAGAAAAACACGGAAGAAACAAGAAGTACTTATTGTATAAAAATAACTTTAAAGCTTTTGTATAAAGTTGTGATATTTAGGCACGTTTAAGCCTAAACATTGTTGGTGCAAGCCAGCCTTATTATTGAATTTGTTCAATAAACCACTTTTTTGATCGTGTAATTTTTGCCCTGAGTATGAAGCATGAAGTCGGGAATCTTGCAGCACTGCTTATTGTTATTATGAACAGCAGGCGCAGCAGCGAATATAATTCATTCGTAGATTTCCGCTTATTCCGATACTCAATCAAGCCTGTCAATAAATCTTCTCAATTATTCTTTTTCATACAGGGTAAAATTTAATGCGTTACCAATCGATCCCTACAAACCATCAAAATGAACAACTTTCACATTAATTCAATGAACTTTCACCATGGAGCCAACATCGAAATCACGCAAAAAAATCTGCTGTTCCATAACCAAATTTCAATAGCAACTTGAGAAATATGTAAGAAACTATTTATTTTTATTCGCGATTTCATAATAGTCCTGTAATAAAAGTTGTTCAGTTTGATGGTCTGAAGCACCTCATTATGGTATGTAATGCATTTAAGTTTACACCTTAGCTAACTTATGTTTTAGGAAACAGTTTAGAGTAAGACTGATAGAAGCGTGTCAATGTATTTGAACTTAAGCGTTTGTGATGAAGGATTGGAATCGATTAAAAGTCTTCCAAACTTCATGCATAGAAAGTACGAGTAACTCATTATTTTGTCGAAGAGAAACTTGGGACTGAAAAGTTTTTATAACTTTTTCAATAAATTAAAAAGTCCGTCATTTACGAAACTCGAAAGTCTTCCTTTGAGATCAAAATTCATCGAACCTAGTGTTTTAGGGACGAGCTACGTGTAAATAAATGATCAATCGATAATGAATTCTGTGCAAAGACGATAGCGTAGGTAGGTAACTACATAATTGGATGTTCCATCTGCCACCCCTTTCGGGATTTTATAGTAGATTACACACCGAGGACAGGAAAGTAAGAAAGGTCTCAGATCTCATGTAATTGTTGACCGAGGCGAAGCCGAAACATGTGATCTGAGGCTTTCTTATTTACTGTCCGATGTTAGTATACTATTTTTCTCCTCGACCGAGGTGGAAATGGCAACTTCGTTTAGCGCAGCGGGACGAAAATTGACGCTTTTTGGCCGGAGGGGAGAAAATTATTATAACCTAGTGAATAGTCACAGCATAAGAAAGAGGATCTAGTACTACAGTAGGGATACTCCCTGCCCCCTACCAATTTTAACCTCACCCCTAAAATCGTGGTGGAAAATGAAGGCATTGGGGTATTCCTATTTCGCTCCCACTCGCTCAGTATCGTTCATATTTATATCTCTTTTTAAAATGTGATAGTAAGTATTATCTTCATACATCTTTTAAATAGCTCTCTTTTAATTTTTTTTTCGTCGTGAGCATTATATGCTTATTTTTAAATATACACCCGGGGCGCACCGCTAATGGACCCGTAAATTTAATGTAACAGGTTTTTTGTACAGCCGATTGCACTATCGATATTGTAACTATTTTTCGAGGTCACGATAGCATCGATAGACCATCGATAGTTTTACTATTGTTAGGCATCACTAGTCCAAGGTGTGGAATAGTGCTACAATGAGGCTTTATAGGCTTCAGCGTCGTTTAACGTTTAGACAGTGTCTTGCTGGCACTTTTTCTTGCGGCCGGTCGGCCGTGTATGTATATCTATCTACTACACTACATGAATGTAAATTCCTTTTTGTTGAAAATCTGTGATCGTAGCCACTTGTAGCAATGCTACGCCGTAGCTCGTAGCGGAATGCTTGGTATCCACATAGCTGTCCTGGTCAAATGAATAAACATTTAGTGTTTATTTGTATGTGCTTCGGACCTCCCCGAAAAGGATAATGTTACTGAGTTAATTGTGTAGTGTGTGTTTATTAATTTTGCCCAACAGTGGGATGTAGCTTAAAACAATCTTATATTCAAAAGAGTCTTCAATATCTGAAAATATTTGCAAAACTATAGCTATTTTTTAATGTCACAGCACTAAATAAACACAATAAAAAACGGTATTTTATACTTTTCCATCGTCCATATTTCAGTAGCACAAGCTCACATCTACTTGGGCCTTTAATAGTCGAATTAAAAATAACAGTCTAGACGTGTTTGCCCTTAACTGCACAACGTACCGTGATGCATCAGAATGACGTCAGTTGTGAGCCGTCAGCACTGATTCCGTGAATTATTTGTTCGCTAAATACAACCTTCAATGTTAACCTAAAATTGCCGTTATGTCAGTTGTGTAACCACGTTTCGTAGCGAGCGGCGAGAAGCCTGAATAATTGAATAGCGAGTAGAATTGAACGGTTATTCTACTAGTATTGTAAATGCGAAAGGTTTTATGGACGGATAATTTCCAATAGGGGATCGGACAACTAGTCAAATTAGCAACTCTTAGGGCGGATTCGACCAAACGCGAGTAACTTTTATTCTTAGACTTACCGTCCTTGTCATGTGATTTGATTTTAAACACACAAGTGACGTACCTATATAAACCTACCAAATTAACAATGTACAACCTCACATTGCAATAAGTACGAATACAATGACCTCTTTCTTTAAGTATTATTCCTTCCTCTTAGACTGGAACGATCGTTCTAGCTCTTGGATAAATCAAAGTTTGGTCAAATCCGGCCTTAATCGAATGTCAAAACGTGCGCTTTGTATGAAAAATTGTACTAGATAACCACAAGCGACGTCATCAAAATTTCGTTACTTTTTAAACTTCATCCTATTATTAAAAATAGTATTCAAGCTAAAGAATTACAGAAAATGAGAGTTTAGCGTTATTTACAAACTTTTTTTTACTAAGAAGATAAAACTAAAACATATTTGATGCAGTCCGATCCTACTAGGTAAGCCAAGTTTTTTCTTGTATTTATTTAAAATTTTTACATAAACGTTATTCTAGGAAACGAATTCAGCTCAGTTTTATAAACAATTTGTTTGAGAAAAAGTCAAAAAACAACGTTATCTTACTAAACTATCTGTAGGTCTCTAGATTGCATAATATCTAATTCTAAAATATAAAATAAAAAGAGAAAGAAATATTGTTAATTACTGAAACAATTATCTCGAACAGGTTTTCAATTCAGCCCTAAAAAAAACTTGCCTCGCCGAATTGCTATCATCTTGGCCAGGTTATCCAAGTGCAAACGTCTCTTTCTTGCAAGCATAAGTTTGCAATTAGCCATCCAGGATCGCAAAAAAACGTGTTTTTCATCAATATCTTTGCTTATGGGTGTTTCTAAGCTCAAAATTCTACGGAGTTCACTAGAAATATTTAATGTATTTAGTTAAGTACAAGAATAAAAAGTAAAATATCAGCAGTTTAATCATAGTATTGAAAAAAACATAACAAAAAGGGGTAACTTTTGGATTTTTTCTATCTATTAAACTTAACCTAATCGTGTAATTGAGCACGGTCGCCTATCAGCCAGATCCTTAAATAAGACATAATTGGTTTTCAGACTTTAAAACACAGTGTAAAACACTTTCGTTCGTGTTCAAAAAACTGCCTCGACCGGATAACAGCGTCCATTGCCTTCATCGGGGGCATTTGTAAAACGCTTAATTTGTTAAAATGAGATCATAAGACCATCCAATTTCTCAAGTTCTAAATATCTCTCGCAATTGTGTTCGTCGATTATGCCAAAATCCGTATTACCAACTAACAGAGTTTGAGTATAAAAATCATCATTTATTTAATAAGATATATAATATGTATATAGAAAATCTATGCACGAGCAGCTCCCTGTTTTGTGGAAAAACTTTCGTTTTTCGATACTTTTTTTGCTCCAGAGTGAACAAGCAGCAAGGGAGCAGGGAGTGCCCATGCTGTATGCATGCTAGATACTTTTTCTTATACTGTGCTTTAGTCGTTGGAATTGTTGCAAGGTTCACATAGACTCGGTTTGAGTAAAGATAGGAAACAATTTCACGAGGTTGTAAAAAGGTTTACTTAGATTGAACTTACAATCAAAACAACAAGACTGAGCTGCGGGTAAAGTATTTTTTTTAATCAACTTGGCTCTCTTTGAGTTTCACTAAACGGATAACAAAGTTAAAATACAACATTTCCAAGTTTCTCATTATACTTACGTTATTGTAAAGAGTAAAGTATCAAATCAATTCATAATTTGATATCACTATTAATGTTCAAAGTTCGTTAATTATTTTCGTCAATTAAGATTTAATATCTTGAACATGTAGGTCGTAGGCTATTTATTATATTTGATCATGTAATGACAACCTGTATTTAATCATCTAGTCTAATCTTTTAGCATAAACGAGTGTTTTATAAAAACAAAATGTAATGTTAAGAATAAACATCGGTTGTAAAATGCATTGAATCGTTCGACTATGCATAACCTAAAGCAATATAATGTGTACAATTTTGTAGAATAAAAATGTAACCAAAAAAATATTATTTAACGGTCTTCATGACCATAAAATATTTACCAAAAATATTTACGAAAGATTCTTGATAATACAAAAAAATTCTACACTTTTCACTACAGTTGCAAAAAAAAAATGATTCGCAAAACGTACAGATTCGCAAAACGCAAAGAGAAAACAGTTTTTCCGTTAAATCGAAAACAATTTTGTTGAATGCCGCGCAGCTTTTCCTCTCGAAGCGTATTTGCGTGTGTAGAGTTCGCGGGCATGGCATCACATTCATAAACGATTCACGTCGGATTTCTCTTCACACTCTCGTCTGGTTGTTCACCAATATACATAAAAACCGGTCCTGGAAGAGCTTTGTAGAAACAAATAGTCGTAACTATTACTACGAATAGAAGCGATAGAACAAACCTTAAATAACTATAGATGTAAGTAGAAGTAAAATTTCATTAGCCAATTCTTTTGTAAAAGGCAGAAGCGTGGGGTGCGGTTATATCTTGATAACTTTTCATTTTGAAAAGAAATCCGTTTGCAAATTAAGGGTGAGAAAAAAATCTAATTCCTTTGTTCTCTATGATCCGAGGTATTCTGCAAAGATTTGTTGGTTCATTTCATTTATTTATTCATTAACAATATAAATTGTGTTTTAAATATTTTACAACTAAAACTTATATCTAATATCTAAAAATTCAACCAGAATAAAAATGAGTACCTACATAGAAGATGCAAGTTAGGTTATAATATAATAATATTATGTATAATTTAATTTGAAGTTAAGACTTTACTAAAACACGACTAGGCAAATAGATACTTAATCAGAAATAATATTTATAAATAGGTTGTGGCATGACATACAGGTTAATTGGTCGAACGAAGAATTTATCAAAGAGAAAACAAACAGAGAAGGCAATGACTTAAGCACAATAAACAAAAAACAATTTTTTAATGCAAAAATAATACAGGAATAAAGATATAATATACTACACGCTACACGTCCTACATGGGAACGGAATAAACGGCTCACAAACTTTTTATATATGACAAAATTAAACATGACCTAAATATCTACGCAGATGATTGATTGGTTATTCACTTTAATAAGTCCTTCGCTCAAATGGTCACCCGATGAACGTGTGTGTGTAGCCTAGGATAAATTCGCAAAATATGTTTCCCTGTGTAACTTCCATGAAACAAATTAGAATTGAAATGGAACCGTGCAGTGGAAAGCATAATATCCTTTTTTTTTAAATGTGCTGCGTACACTAAAATGTACACGGATATAAACTTAACGAACCTTTGTTTAAATTGGGCGAGGTCACCTTTATTATTTGCCGCGACAGGGCCGCATCTAGTGATGGTTATATATTGGCCCATAAATGATAGATCGAAACAACGCAACAAATTAGCAAAAACATTTGTGTAGACTTAATAATAATATACTTAACTCATTATTTGTGGTTTTGACTTCTCAATCTTCTGATTTAGTAAGAAATGCTAGAAAAAAGAAAAGTGGTTCGTTTCTCAATGGGAAATTACACGCTAAGCGTTTTTTTCAGCAGTGAAAGTGTTAGTGATGAGATAAGTGAATGAATTTTAAATAGGTTATTCGGTATAATCACATTATGCCCCAAAAATATTAACGATGAGAACGAACAGAATCACTTATGCGTGACATCTTGCTTTCGTGTACGTTCGAGTTTTCAATTTGAGCTTAGAATAGCACGTCAGTATCGAAACTACTTGTCAAATCTTTATTAAAATCTTCTAACGTTAGTGTGCAAAAGCTCATATCTGAAGTTTATCCTATAAATTTTTATTAATTACATACAAACATAAACTCACGACCACTTGAAATGTATTTTTAATAAAAAAATTGTCTCCACCTCTCTGGATCCGCGCCTGATCTCGCTGTTAAGCCGTTTCCTGCCATTTTTGACCCAGCTCGTTAAATGGCCTTTACGGCGTTGCAACAGGGCTTAAATTTCATTGCTTACATTGCGTTTGTGGTCTAACTTTTCGTTTTTCTAGTCCCGTGGTTAATGGATGTGTGATATCGGGCACTGTTCATTTTCAGTGTATTCTGGATTTCATAAGCGTACAACGGAAAAACTGTTGAGATCTGAACGTTCCTTTTAAAAATAAAGAAGCTTTTAAAACTGTCTTAAAATAATAAATACGTAATAATCGTCTTTTGGTTATAAAATGGTTTTTTTACTAGCCTATTTCATCCCACTGCTGGGAAACCCCTTTCATCCTCCTACTATATCTTACCTAATTTTAAAAATTCATAGAATTTCATTTTGTCAAGTGAAAATATCTTATATTGAGAAGGCTGTTTTTATTCAATATTTTGTCAATTTTGTACTAAAATGTATGTTAAGTAATTTCCTTTTTGGAGTAAATAAAAAAAAAAGAATCTGACGTAAAAAAAACATATGGCGCGCTAATAAATAATATTTTATTATTATCTTTGCCTATTTAATTAACAACGAAAAAGCTACAATAATATTTAAAAGAATAATAATAAATAACAACAAAATTTTACACTATACAATCACAACGATTCAATACTGGGAAGATTTCAACTATACGGTAACCAATAACATAGTACATACAGATAAAGAATTAGTTTAATATAAATAAATAACAATATTGATTTTCAATATTTATAATATTATAGATTGCTATACGAGGCTAGGACACATAAAGTTACCGCACAACTGTAATTGAACACATAGATCAATTGATCATATAGCGGAAAAGCATCGTCGCAAAAAATAAGCAGCATAGTCATTCTCTAATTATGATACGCAAACCACACATCGACGTGCACGTGGTTGAACCTATATTGCTTCTGCAATAAGTGATTTTCTTTTAAATTAAACTATAAAAACAGCGATGTATTTCAAACGATCACGCGCGTGTTTGGCAGTAGGAAGACGGCTTCTGCATAAAGTGCTGAAATTACGCCTGCAATATGCTTTCCCCACACACCAGTTGGTTCCATTTTACCAAATTACCGCCGCAATTCCGCTGCATAAGGGACAATATTCATTTTTTTTAATCACAGAATTTTTTGAATAAGCACATTTAAATATGGTTAAAAATAAGCGTTAAGGTGGTTTCCGTCCATACAAAACGTTGTCGTATAACACTCGTAGACATTGTTAATAAAAGTAATGTTTTATATATGGAAAAATAGCTTAGAAAATCTTGTTTGCGCTTTCAAATAATATTTACAATTTATAATATTATTACGAAGATATCACGCTTTGAAATTATTCATACAAAATTTCAAACCCTTATATCTTCGTAATTATATTACTAATTGTCAATATTATTTGATATGCGCAAACTAGATTTTCTAAGCAATTTTTCCATATATAAAACATTACTTTTATTAATACGTCTACGAGTGTTATACGACAACGTTTTTTATGAAATTGACAGCTCTCTAACCACCTTAAGAACCCATTTTTTCGGATTTTTTTTTATAAGTAGTTCATGCAGTCACCATCGCCGTCATAGTTATTACTATACTAAGTTTGTTTACTACACTGAAAAAAAAAATCTTTAGCAAAGTACCAATTTAGCTCGGTTAAAAATTATTCAGCTGCATTCAAACAAGACATATTTAAAATGTCCAATAAAACTTTGGTAATATTATGCAAGCAAGTTTTGCTAAATATTCTTGGCTATTATTTAAAAAGTACTTATCTATTTCAAAATTACCGACTCGGTAAATATTACCCTTTCGGAATTCGGTTAAAAATAGACAAGTCTATGTTATTATGTCATGATAAGTAAGTTATTTAATTTTAGACTCAACCATATTTGGCTAATATTTACACAAGAGTTCGGTTAAAAATAGACCAGCTTACATTATTATTTAATGATAGGTAGTTAATTTAATTTTAGATATAATCATAGTTGGCTAAAAATAAATAACTCGCTATGATTTATATGGCCGTGTTTGAAATAAGTAACTTATCTATTGATAGATAAGCACAGCTCGGCAATTAACAATAGAGTGAACAAACACTATTTTTGAACGAGTAACTTGTAAAAATTAAACAAGGAATTGGCTGCGTAGCCTGCAAATTCGGTCATTTCTATCAAATCATAGTCGCGTGACGAACGTGTCTGCTGAAGCGCCGCCTCACACCTACAAGGCAGATTCATAATTAATTTTTAACCATAGGTAATTGTTTTGACCAGACCACAACTAAACTATTCGTGCTTCTAGGTGTGAGGCGGCGCTTGTCTCAAAAGTCGGGTTTACTTTATCACCGCAGGAAGTTTATGTAGTTACAGTGAAGTGTATAAGTTTATTAAGGCGTATCAGCCGTGGACCACTCTCCTCTCACTCACACTCCATACTAATCGATGAGAAAGAGCGCGTGGCTCCGGTCAGAATTTTGCTGTTTTCTTTGAAAAATTCGATGATTTTTTATTAATTTCGAAAAAGTAAAAAAACCACATCATTCTAAATTGTATTGTGAACAATATAGTAAATTTTCATTTTGTTCCGATTAAAAATGTAAGAGTAAAATGGTTACAACTGGAAAAAAAGGGGTGACTTTAGAGTCCCTTTTCTTCGGTTTTATTCATTAAAATCGATTTCTAGAAAAACCACATCACTTCTCATATCCTGTAGATGGTTCAGTTTAAATTTCAGCTCAAAAAGTGCCATAGTTAATGAATAAAATGGTTACAAAATTACCCAAAACCGGCAGGTAGCCCCTTAAATGGGGCCCTGAGTGATTGAGGTCTGTGCGTGGACTGTTCCGTTTTGTTGACTAACGTAACGAATTTTGGCTATTCTGGTTTTTGCCAGAGTTGCCTAGATTCTTTAAACTCTATTGAAATTGGATTGACTTTCAATGTATCGAAACATTACGGATTATTGTTTTATGCTTGTAGCTATTATCTTTAAAACCGCGGTTTTAACGATAATAACTACAAACATTATAAAAACCAATTCGCAGTGACCCGATAAATTGAAAATCAGCAATGACTATATACAATGTGACATTCTTGTTTTTTGGAAATATTGTTTAATTATTAAGAAATAAAAAAATACGATTGGGAGCAGCACAATAGGCTCGGTGCAGCCTTAAGGAGTAACGCAGACCGCGACCCTGCCTGAAAAAGTTTCATTGGAGTTCCTGTTTGGCATTTAAGCATATGCTCACGACTATATTCCCCGGGGGGGTGTAGTTCCTGTTTGGCAGAGTAGATATTCCACTTCTGTATATGGAACAGCTGATATTTCTTTGGCGATGTTGGCGTTTGTCTTATAATTAAAGCTGTTAAGTTTCGTGGTCTACGTCATTCCTTAAAAGTTTGCTCATGATTTCAATTTCCACCTGTTATTGCGAAAATTAAAAAACAGAACATCAGTTTCGTTTCTTGACATTGTGTAGTAATTTTAAGAGTAGTAGTATTTAAGTGTAGTATGTTACTTGAAATGATTGTATCGTGTACTGAATAAAGCAAATTTCAATAATATACATAATTTTCTTTCAGTTTTTTCTTAAGTTTGGTCTGTCAGCAAAATGACTGTTGTTTTACTACATGAAAGTTTTTTTTCCGACATGCCAAATTTTTGCCCACCACCAAAAAAGTATTTTAGCTATGGTTACCGAAAAAACTTACTTAAGAATACAAAGTAACTTGGCTAAATATACCAACTTCAATTGACTAGAAAGAAAAAAGTATTTTAGCTATGGTAACCTAATAAATCCGCTTAAGAATACAAAGTAACTAGGCTAAATACACCAATCTTAATTGACTAGAAATAACTGAGTACATTTGGGTATAGTTACCCAATGGACATGATTGACAGTACCCAGTAAATTGGCTACGAATACCAATTTAAATTGAGTAGAAGTAACTAAGTAGATTGGCTTTATTGGATTAACATTACCAAGCTACTTAGTTAGTTTTACAAAGTAAAATATTTGTGCCCACTGAATTAGTTTGCTAAACACACAGAGCACGTTGATTATTGTTAACAGAGTAACTGGATTCACTACAGTAAAAAGGTTTGCTAAGTTTTCTGAGTGAATAGGTTAGAAGCAACAAACCTTGAATACTTATTTTTTGACCACCTAACTGGGTTCATATTACCAACATACGTGAACAAAGTTGACTTGTGTAATTTTAGCAACAAACTTTGCAGGCTCCCTCCGAAGCAAGTTACTCGGTTGTAAATAGCAGCAACTTGTTTATTTACAGCCGTTAAGTTTTTTCAGTGTAGCCTCGTTTAGCACAGGTATAACATGTAATAAACAATTAAACAAATTATGAAAAGTGTGAAAAAATTTACATACAAAATTAATTTATCATATAAGAATCAGTAGTAGTAAACGAAAAGTTTTGTTCATGAACAACACGTTGAAGTATAGTTACCGCTACATCCACGAATTGCTCAGACCTGCTTCCTTCAAACACTTGCGAGTTGCGAGAGCTTAGACAAGCCCGCTATACATTGACGTTTCTATAAAGTAGACTAGGAACAATCACTTTACAGATGAGTCGATGAACAGCGGGGCTGCCTAAGCTCGTGAAAACTGAATAACTTTTACTTAGTACGAGAATGATATAAAATCACTCGTTTTTTGTAAATATCGAGGCTTTTGGAATAGCTGACTGAATTTATGTTCTATTTTTTTTTTTAATGTTTCCTCTACTGTAAAGGTTGTTTTGTTTTATGTAAAGATTGTTTTTTTTTATTTCGAATAATGTTGGACCGTAATTGGATTATATAATTAAAAAAGAACCCCGCACAAAATGTTCAGGAAAAGCCGTTCGGTCAATTTGGCTGACCAAAAGTGTGAAGTTACAACGTTAAATAATGGCCATTGGTGCAATTTATGTTTGATCATAAGAATAGTACACAATAGTAGAAACGAAACTCGCGCAACAGAAATTTTTTGTGGTTTAAAGTTTAAACGCCCATAGTAAAAGTTGTCTAGTTTGATGGGTAGAGTATGTGGTTTAAAGGTTAATGATACTTTATACACCCTGTGTGTATCCCTAAGATTTCAGCCAAATTGACCGATCGGCTTTTCCTGAACATTTTGTGCAGGGTTCTTTGTAAAAGAAAAAAAGCAATAAATTTAGCTGTAGAGTTCATTTTAATCGACAGTTACGAAATGTCATACAATATTATAATAAATGAACACCATTAACCGAGAAATACGAGTACTAAAACTTTTTACATCAAAACGCATTTAAACATGTATTAATTAAATATATTAATTACGATCATGTCTCCAGTTGTTACAGAAATAAACCGCGGTTTCGCCAGAGATACGCGATAAATTAACAAATCGATTAATTTACCTGGTCTCTGCCGATGCCGCGGGGGAAATGAATATTTCATTCTCCATAATATCCAGTGATACAATCAAATGATGGAAGACGCAAAGTTAGTGGTTTAGATGATTGTAAATTTAAAAGCTGTTCCAATGCTAAGCAGGGCACCGATCGCGCCACTGAAAGTAGAACTAGTGGGAAATAAAAGTCCCATTAGTTCTACGGTAGAACTGTTCAGTAGAACTACTGGGAATGAACGGAACGCCACCGATCCACTGAAACGGGCCCCACATAGTATTGTCTGAACGAAAGGGCGAAAACTGTCGCAGCGACGCGACGCCTCACAAGCTAGTTTCATTTTACTATACAATCAATAAAAATAATGTATCGTAGGTAAATTGACCAGACTATATCGGAAATGAATTATAAACACTAAAAACGTGTTAGAAAGTTTTTATCCTCAGGTTTCAAAGACTGTATTAGTAACGTAATATTTATATCGACATGAAAAGGGTGTTTGCAGAGTTGTCAATTTCATACAAACTTTGTCGTAGAACATTCATAGACGGTATTAATAGAAGTCATATTTTATATATGAAAAAATAGCTTAGAAAATCAGATACGCGCATCTGATAATATTTACAATTTATAATATAACTACGAAAATATCAAGCTTTGATATTATTCATACAAAATTTCTCGTTTTAATTTTCTTATTATCTATTAATCTTCGTAATTATATTATAAATTGTAAATATTATTTGATGCGCGCAATCTAGATTGTCTAAGCAATTTTTACATAATATATAAAACATTACTTTTATTAATACCGTCTACGCTACGAGTGTTCTACGACAAAGTTTTGTATGAAATTGATAATTTTTCAAATCACTAATTTTGCCTTCCATTATAACGAATCCAGGCCTGGCATGCCACCCCCGAGAAAACGACAAAAATCGAGACGTGCCTCTGTCCTTGTTACTTTGCAATCTTTGCATGCATGCATGCATGCGAGCGCGCATGACGGTTTTTCGTTTTGTCGCTTTGTCGCGCATGGTATGCTAGTCCTAGTGAATAGTTTTTTTTTTTATTTAGTTAATAAACCAATTGTCCATAGTATTGTTGACGCGTGCACTTTGTAACTTTTACAATAAAACAATCTCATTAGCATTAAGCTTAGATGCACATAGAATAAGATCAGGCCATAATATGTAGATGTTACATAACGGCAAAAATTACTTAAATACATAAGTAAAGCTTAAATTGTAACTTAGAAAAACAACTTTCGATATATAAACTGTAGTACACTGATGCATTGTTTTATTACCATCTAAAATTCAAAATTTCCCGGACGATAACCGACTTAAGGGGCTACCTGCCGGTTTTGGGTAATTTTGGAACCATTTTATTCATTAACTATGGCACTTTTTGAGCTGAAATTTAAACTGAACCATCTACAGGATATGAGAAGTGATGTGGTTTTTCTAAAAATTAATATTTTAATGAATAAAACCGAAGAAAAGGGACTCTAAAGTCACCCCTTTTTTTCCAGTTGTAACCATTTTACTCTTACATTTTTAATCGGAACAAAATGAAAATTTACTATATTGTTCACAATACAATTTAGAATGATGTGGTTTTTTTACTTTTACGAAATTAATAAAAAATCATCGAATTTTTCAAAGAAAACAGCAAAATTCTGACCGGAGCCACGCGCTCTTTCTCATCGATTAGTATGGAGTGTGAGTGAGAGGAGAGTGGTCCACGGCTGATACGCCTTAAAGCAGACCGATTGTAGTGAACAAATAAAAACAACCAAGTATGAGTCGGGCTCGCACTAACACCCAGACAACGAATATTTTGTTGTTTAGGAAATGTATATAATCATAATCATAATCATATAATTTATTGCATTATGTGGTTTTACATAAGATCTTAAAAATATGGTACAGCACTCACATAAACCCTGGAAGGGCACAGCAATATCTTAAAACTAATAAGAACAACACATAAAATCTAAAAACAAAAAATCTTAATAAACAAATAAGAATTAAATTTTTCTGTATCCTAGTGTACTAATCTTTGTATTCAAAGTATTCCTTTATGTTATATAGAAACATTTATCTATCAAAAAGTCTTTTAAAGTTTTGTGGAACAGTGATGCCTTTTGTATATTTCTAATATATACAGGGAGTTTGTTAAAAATTTGAATAGACATGTAGTATACTCCTGAGCTAACTAAATGCATCTTTGTAGTAGGTAGAGCTAATCTGTCTTTGTGCCGTAAGTTGTGAGGTCTGGATAGAAAGTCTTTCACTTGTGGGTACATATTGTGTGGTGGTACGGAACCCTCGATGCGTGACTAGTCAGACTCGCACTTGGCCGGTTTTTTAATGTATGTTTCGCCATAACTTATTCACGATGGATGTTTCTTTTAGCTATAAGCTTTTAACGAGGCGCTCTCGACGCATAAGATGTGAAGTGATGATTGGTGAATGAATTATTTTTTCACAGACAAAACAAAAATTTTAGGTTAAGGACGAGTACTTACATTTTGTGTAAATAAAGAGTTAAACTTTAAAAACGCAACCCAGTAATTATGCAAAAATCGAAGTATGAAATTCTGAGTGATCTATTTATTCACCTCGCTCTAATTATTTACAGTAATTAATTCAACATTGAATACCTTGTTAGTGTTAGTGAGGACTTAATTATTACGAGTACAGGCTTAATTAAACATTATTGATAGGATGAATAGCGAGCCTCGGAAATGAAAATATCCATTCATTTAAATTGCCACATATTATAATTGACACTGGCAATACAAATGTTAACTTTAAGAGCATTACATACTCAAAGGGGTGCTTCAGACCATCAAACTGAACAACTTTTATAAAGGGAAATAGTATGCCGCCTAGAACGCTTCATTTTGGAATAGAGGGATTAAAACTTTTTGTCTGGCAAGTGATAGTGGTTTTAGGATATTCTAAAATATCCTCTGGTATCTTATTATATGATGGTCATGATGGCCTCAGCATCGAACATTTTAAGTACGCAGGGGTACATCTACCGCGGGTGCTTGCATTGTTCTTTAACTTGTGTATCTGTCACTCCTACTTACCCGAGGCCTTCATGAGAACTATTGTTGTGCCCATAATAAAGAACAAGACGGGCGATGCTTCAGACAAGACAAATTATCGACCTATCTCATTGGCTACTGTTGCTGCCAAGGTACTAGACAGTATACTCAATAGCCTCCTTACCGAACAAGTGGACCTGCATGATGCCCAGTTTGGGTTTAAATCAGGATTATCCACAGAGAGTGCTATTTTGAGCTTAAAATATACTGTCAAGTACTATACGGCGCGGAGGACGCCGATATACGCGTGCTTTCTGGATTTGTCCAAAGCATTTGACCTCGTGGTGTACGATCTGCTGTGGGACAAGCTGGAGAGCGCGGGTGTGCCGGCGGAATGCATCTCCCTCCTTCAATTCTGGTACAAAAACCAAAAAAACCAGGTGAGATGGGCAGGTGACCTGTCAGATGAGTATGTGTTGGAGTGCGGGGTGAGGCAGGGGGGGCTGAGCTCGCCTCTCCTGTTCAACCTGTACATCAACCAGCTTATCGAGCGACTTAGCAGCACACACCTCGGATGTCACATTGATGACACTTGTCTCAATAATATCAGCTACGCTGATGACATGGTGCTGCTGAGTCCCACGATTAGCGCACTTAGAAAACTACTGTATATCTGTGAGACGTACGCGGGGGCACACGGTTTAAAATATAACTCTAATAAGAGCGAATTACTAATATTTAAGGCGGGCACGCATCTTCCCGATCGTGTGCCTCCGGTGCGTCTCGCAGGTGTAGAAATAGAGGTGGTTAACAGGTTTAAATACCTGGGCCACCTAGTGACGAGTGACCTCAGGGACGACGAAGACATAGAGAGGGAGCGCAGGGCATTGGCGGTGAGAAGCAATATGCTCGCCCGCAGATTCACTCGATGTACGACTCCAGTAAAGGTGACGCTTTTTAAGGCGTTTTGTCAATCCTTTTACTCGAGTGGACTGTGGGTGTCATATACGCGGCGTGCCTACAATGTGCTGCGCGTCCAGTACAACAATGCTTTCAGGATGCTGCTGGGGCTGTCGAGGCGCTGCAGTGCGTCCGGCATGTTCGCGGAGGCGCGAACAGACGGTTTCCACGCGATCATTCGCAAGAAAGTGGCCTCTCTACTGCAGCGCCTGCGTACCAGCGACAACAGCATCCTGAAATGCATTGCTGCTAGATTTGATTGTCCCATACAAAAACACTGGGTGGAGCTGGTGATTGGGACAGTCAAATAAACTAAGAAATGCAAATACAAATTATATTGATTCTAATTAACATAAACTAACATAATTTTAAGTAAAAATTGTTATTAATCAACCTACTAACAAAATTATGGATTTTTTATCTGAAATAAATGAGTATTTAATTTAATTTTAATTTAATTTAATTATAATAACGTATACAGTGCCCACTGAAGTCTACATAAAAAAAAATTACAAATAAAGGTTTCGAAATGGTTACGGATCACCGATTTTTTATGTTTTGTCTGTTTGTTTGTTTTTACCCGCGACGGAACGGAGAACGTGTATTGCGTTTAGGGTGAGAGGTTGTTTGTTTGTTCTTTGTTCGAGCATCACGCAAAAACTACTGAACTGATTTAGATAAAACTTTGCGTGTTTAAAATAGAGACGTCAATGAATAATTGTTGACATTCCAGACACAATAGAGTTGTTGTTGTCTTTGCACGGATCCGTGACAAACACGGAGGGCGGGTTAAAGCAGTCCGTCTCACCGCTTATGTTTCAAACCCCAAAAGAATGACTACAGCATGAATATTCGGTTAAAATTTTAATAGTAAATAAAAATTGTGGCGTTATAAGCAACAGGGCCAATAAATGCGGCACGATTTACGTACGCAGAGCCATGGAAGCGACTTTTAGGGCCCCCCCGGGAACTGGCCGTTCTAACTGAGACCAACTGCCCTGTAGACTTCTAATGCGAGAACAGTGAATTCTCGAATTTCCGCGGTCCGTAAACCTGCCTATTCTGAAATCAGCTGCCCCATACATTTGGCTCGAGTAGGTCTGCAGTTTTGTAAGGAACAGCTGATTTCTTTTCACTTTGGACCCATAGAGTAAAGTTGTTCAGTTTGATGGTCTGGGAATCCCATTAAAAAAACGTCAGCATATTAAGAAGGACCCTATAAATGACACGAATGTTTGTAGTACTCAAATCATATATGTTTGTAGGACTTGTATGTCCTCTTTGGAATTGGATTGGAAAATTTGTCTCGGGCGGGACTTGAACCCGCACTCTTCCAATCTGGGGAAGCTATCTATCAATCAATAGAAATTTTCAACCTGTTTCTTCTTACGGGGACGTGAACGTTCAAGTCCCGCCCGAGACAAATTTTACAATTTAGACAAATTATACGTGCCTGGTGATGAGCATGCATGCGTACATAGTCACGCCCATAGCATTAGGGGAAAGGTGTACAAGATGATCCCCTTAAGGGAAAATGCTCGTAGTTTAAAAAATATTCGGTTTAATGCTGAAGTTTAAGCGATTAATGATAGCAAGTTTATCTGTCTACCTGTTATCATACTCAAAATGTTGAATTTAGTGATATTTCATTATTATATTTAAATTTTTCTTAAACCCTACGAAAGGATCATCTTGGACACCCCGGTGTCCAAGATGATCCCTAGGGTATGGGCAAGATGATCATGCCCCTTTTTAAGGAAAATTATATGTTTTTGTGGAATTAAATTTTATCTCAAAGAACTATACTCAAGCTGAGCCAGCCTTCTTAATACTCACAAAATAAGTAATAACAACCATTATTATAATAAAATCAATCGTATAGTGTATAATTTTAGCAAGATTCTAAAATACCGTACTTAATCTCATACACCCGAGAACAGGATCATCTTGCCCCAATTTCAACTTTTTTAGTCTTTGTTCGATAACATAATTTTTATGCTTTCTGTTGTTGCCATACCATTCAAAATACTAAATAGGGGCATTATATAAAGCCACTTACACAACAATCTTTGTAATTGACTGCCTAGATCTAAAGTTACCTAAGCTTAAAATCAACCCTACCTTAGATCAAAGTCACAAAATTTATGTTTTTTTCCATAAAAATTTACTCGTCTGTCACATCGCCATGACGAATTCACTGATGCGAGGGGGTATCGGGGGCTACGTTTTACCAAACAAAACAACCAGATAGGGATTATAGTTTCGCTGCAATTGAGAGGGATCATCTTACCTCAAGGGATCATCTCGTACACCTTTCCCCTACATACCTAAACCATATTTTACAATAACAGGAGTAAAATTTACTTTTAAAAATTGGTTGGGTAGGAAATATTCACCCGTATTCAGTTCAGGTGTCTGTCAATCAAGTTCCCTTCCAATCTAGTTTTGCACCTCGACGTGTTCCCGACGCTCTACAGGTTGAATTCTGGAATGTCGAAAAAAGGCATACACCTATTTCACATGCTGGTTTTCATACAGGATGTACCTAAAGTTAAATGCGTAGGTCACATTCTTTACGAGGTGCTTCAGACCATCCAACTGAATAACTTTTACTGTGGGACGAGCTATGAAATCGCGATAAAAAAATCATCTCTTTTATACATTTTACATTTTACCAAGGCCGTTCCATAGAAAATGTATTTTCAACCAAAATGATTTTTTCGCGATTTCAATGTTGGATAACTCCATAAATGTTGTTAAGTTTGATGGTCTGTAGCACCATTTAATTTTAAACCCTGTATATCTGTAAAAAATTGTAATTTGTCTCATAAACTCCGTAAGAGTTTAACGCGAAATTATTAATTGCTGCGGTCGTTAATCATAAATTCATCATTTATCGAATATTAATTCAATTCGATTAGATCGACACCTCTACGATAATATAAGGACTAATAGTTTTCATACCAACAGCAAGTCAGTTGTTTTTACGCACCTGATTATAATAATATGGAACCTCTTCTCTAATCTGGAATATCCGAAAAGTCTGCTTAAAAAAATATCACGGAAGTAAGAAATATCATAGTTTCTGGCCACTCCGTAAGGTATCATGGTCGTAAGTCTTAAATATGTACCTCTCTAATATTATCAAAGTCGAACGAAAAAATATAAAAGTTTCCAGATAGGAAAACTATTTCCGAAGCAGAAAAAAAGGAATTGTGTAAACCACAAACGTTATCAATTCCATACAAAATCTTATTTCCACAACTTCGTTAAAGTATTCGCATCAACTATCCGACAGCGATCGCTTCCAATTTACTGCGGCCCCCGTTCCGCCCGCTCCCCCCGCCCCGGCGCCACGCAGCAACGTGCGCCCGCACACTCGCGCACGCACGTGCACACGCGCTCACACACGCACGCTCGTCGCGTGCGTAGGGGTGCCCGCAATGTTCCCACCGCGTCCCACTGGTTGATCGTAGGGTAGCTCCGGCAAGTGTCGCTCCAAGTTGGCGGGCGAGCAAAGTTCGCGGGGCCGATCGAAGCGGGCGGCGCGCGCACCCCCCGCGCCGCATATAAGCGGTGCGCCGGCTACGGGCCCGTCACAACGCAAGAGGTCGCGCGATATCGCGAACGCCGCTCGCCCGGGGCGCCGCTCTTTCTCTTTTCTCTCTTTTTCTCTGTTCGTTCTGTCTCTTGATGCGGCGGCGCTGAGGCCGATGCGGGCGCCATGCCGCGCTGCCTCATGGCCAAGAAGTGGAAGGCGGCCCCGGGAGCGGAGCTGGCCGACGAGTCGGACGAGGAGATCGACGTGGTCGGCGAGGGGCGCGGCCGCAGCCCGGCGCCCGCCGCCACCGCGCCGGGCCCTCCGCCCCGCGATCCCGAGCCTACTCTCCTCTACAACGGTAAGCACTTCTATATCACTTATACTTAGTAGGTACCTACTGCCTATCACTAACATCTAGCTAAGGTCTTCCAATCTGCCTTTCCATATCTGTGCTTAACTTAATCGACTCATTCTTCTTCTATCTCAGTATCTCTTCTCCAAAACACTTCAATACTTGTAGAACTTAGATATACCATTCATCTACAAATCACAACAATAACACACATCCACTACCATCTTTTTTCACCAATAGATCAAATCTTCATTGAAACATTTAGTATACTAAACTACCATAACATAACATATTGTTTATTTTATTTTGCCAAAATGCGACTGCCTCATGTTTTGCGAATTGGATATAATCAATTGTCGTTATGTCATGCGCATGCGAGGTTATTACTATTTATTTATCAATGGCAACATTATGCTCCGAAAAAACAAACCAAAAGACATCCTATTTTGGTCCAACAGTGAAAGTGCCGGCCCAAAAAACCAAATGCTATGTTCTGTTATACCTTGTCCGTCGCATTCATTTCTATGACACCAAAGCTGTAGGGTACTATCCTTGTATTTATTATTTAAGTTTTAAAATCTGCCTTTTCACACATTTTTGATGGAATAAAACTTACAGCTATAGCTTTCATACTATGATAATACATGCTTAGATGGACAAGTTCCAACCGAATATAGCATCAGTTTTTGTTGGCCGGCACTTTCACATTTGAACCAAAAATGTATGAAACGTGGATGACATCCTTTATCTAAGAAAGGGCATGACAAGAGTACCCAGTAATAAGAAGGTCGTCACTATAAACTGTAGCTAATAAATCAGCCGTAAAGCATAGTAGACCACGATTATTCTGTGTATACTGTTGTATCGAGTTTACGAGTTACTGTTAATATTTTACGACATGTGAAATCGTTATAACCTCGATTGATGCCACAGACTGGAGTACCCACCTCTAGGGCAGTGGTTCCTAACCTTTTTTTCTACCAAAGACCACTTTGGTTTTTTGGTGTCAGCGGGACAACAAAGTTCATCATCATCATCATCTCAGCCGATGGACGTCAGCACATAGGCCTCCCCCAAAGATTGCCACAACAAAGTTAAATAAAATAAAACTTTAATCAAAACATTAGTAGTATAGTAAGAGCCTGTTTCACCACTTCAGAATAAGTTCTTGTTAGCTTATCCGACAGCTCATTTGACATTTTTTATTTGAAGAATATGTCAAATGAGCTGTCGGAACATACCTATCTTTTATTTCGACGCATTTGATAATATATTGTTTGCGCTATAATACGTTTCTACACAAACATTCAAACTCACGTTACCGATATGGATTATAAGCTAAAAATTAAAGAATTCTACATTCCTAATTAACGAATAGTTCCCGCCAATCCAACGGAGCTGCTTAACGTGCCTCCCAAAGCACGGAGACGCTCAGATGTAATACTAACTACGAGTAGAGCATGGCCCACTCCCTTTCACCCTTCGGCCTTTGCCCTACAGTGGGATCCTACAGGCTAAGGCTGCTTTTCTACCAGAGATATGCGAGGTAGCGAGGCGGAGAGCGAGGAAAAAATCATCCAATGAGAGTGCTTCAATTTCCCAATGACGTGATCAAGCGAGCGCACTATTGGCGGATTGTTTCCTCGCTCACTGCCGCGCTACTTCTCTCATCTCTGGTGGAAAAGCAGCCTAATGCTTACTTATATTCCTAGTTCTCATATCTTATGTTTGATCCTGCATTTATCGGGTTAATAAATCAGACGGAAAATTTTGTTGCGTGTGTCGTCTCATAGGTTCTAAAATGAACTTTACTCTGCTACAAATATGGACACAAATGCATCAAGCGTCGTTGAGTTGATTTGAATTAATAAATCAAAAGGACTTATTTCCATTATCACCATCGAGCTACTTTGAATGATATCGCTATTGTAATAAAAACGAAAATTGAACAGTTGAAGTTATCGAATACTGGTACGAGTATATAAGTGTAACCCCTTTCGATTTCCTCATTGCAAACGAGTACTTCAATCAGATGAACGTTTAAGCTTGGATACTCTTTTGCAAAATAACAACAGGTCAAGTGCGAGTCGGGGTACTCGCTCACCGAGGGTTCCGTACCGCATCACCACACAACATTTAACTTATCGATGAAACGAAACGAAAAAGCGACACTAGCTTCTGACTAAGGCCCGATTTGACCAAACGCGAGTAAATTTTATTCTTAGATTAAGTCGCCGGTTACAATAGAGTAAACTGATTTTGCGTTTACCTAAATGAAATGTCACATAATTAAAAAATAATAATAAAAAGAAACCTACCAAATTAAAGTGGAAATAATTTATTAAACAAAGGTAAGGATAAATAACAATATAACAATTACAACTAAAAATATAACTAACACAAAATGAATGAAAACACCTAGGCTACTTAAAGGTAAAAAATTTCATCTAAGGCGCAAATTAAAACTGAATAACCTCACATTGCAATAAGTACGGATACAACGACCTCTTTCTTTCGGTGAATTAATACATTCGTTTCTTTTAGTACGGGGTGTGTAAACACCAAAAGTAAAATTGTTACTTGTATAGTTTTTTTTACTAGCCTATTTTTATCCCACGGCTGGGCAAAGGACTTGTATAGTTACTCTTCTATAAATCTAAGTTTGGTCGAGTCCGGCCTAAGAAGGATTCACTATTCTACCGCGTGTGAACGGCACACATGTAGGTATTTTTTTTTCTCCGGGACCTTTAGCGTTTGCTTTATAATCAGCCCAAGTTTGACGCTTGTATTTATAACCGTTTTTACGATAGAGCGAGGAGATATAAAACGTTGATAAATAAAAACTAGCTTCTTGTATGAGGACCCCCTTAATTTTTCTTTTTGTCATTAAATATTAAATATAATAACTCACATACTGTGAAAATGTCAACTGTCTAGCTATTCCGGTTCAAAAGTTACATCCCTAAATAGGTAGAACATAAAGACAGACGGACAAACGGACGTTCGGACGGACAGCGTAGGCTTAAGAATAGGGTCCCGTTTTCACCCTTTGAGTACGAAACCCTAAAAATAGCAACTGTAAAAACAAAATAAAATCTGGTTCAAATTGACACATTTGGACATACGTCATTCAATTTTGTAACAGTTGAAAATTCGGAATCAACTTCTCAATTAAGAGGATTAACACGGATCGCAGAGCTGCAAGTGAATGACAATATTGATTATGCATTTACGTAAGGGATTTAGTTCAGAATAATAATGAATACAACACACGTCACCAGTTTCTACTTTGAAGTGTCATATCTCAGAAACCATTGGATGCGAAGAGTTGCAATTAGGAAAACATATTGCAAATTTAGTACTATTTAAACTAGTTTCCGTGCTTCAGAAGGCACGTTAAGCAGTTGGTCTCGGATAGTTCCGTCAGATGGCGTTGTAACTATTCGTTAAGCCAGGTCAGAGACCTATTGAGGCGGCTTGAAAATTCTCTGACAGCAAGTTGACCACTACCTTGCCTCCACCAACACGCACTGGTCCCGCGTGGTGGAGTATGGCCCACTCCCTCTCACCCTTATTCGTGAGAGGAGGCCTTTGCCCTGCAGTGGGATTCTATTGGCTATAACTTAGTACTATTTAAAATGGTAATGAAGAATCATATGAAAAAACGCTTAGTTTACTAGTTATAAGGCACCACTGAAAAAAATTACATATTACGTAACGAGTTCAGTTTTTTTGAAGCTGCAAATTTGGATTTACACTACACTAACTGGTCTAAAAAACCCGAAAATTACAGTACCTCTGTCACATTATGAGATGTAGATAGTGATAGATACCAACTTCTCCAGATTATTCTGCAGGGGAAAATTTTGGGAAGACGAATGGAATTGATCTGAGTTCTTGCCAAACGCTTTTCCGCCTATTCGATATTCTACACAATATGGATTCCGCACAACTGACATTGAACACATTCTCTATTCCACGCAGTCTTCAAT
This sequence comes from Agonopterix heracliana, assembly GCA_963693445.1. Lineage (NCBI taxonomy): Eukaryota > Metazoa > Arthropoda > Insecta > Lepidoptera > Depressariidae > Agonopterix > Agonopterix heracliana. The sequence continues at coordinate 2,303,977 of OY856307.1, forward strand.
TTGACACAATCGCGTTTCTTCCTATTCGCGATTCGCCTGGTAGAAGAAGGACGTCCTGGCTTAAAAACCTATGTGAATGGTTCGATATGAACACCACATCAGGGGCAGGTTCAGGGCTGCAGTCTCCAGGGTCCGAATAGCCTTAATGATAGCCAACCTCCGATAGGAGATGGCACCACAAGAAGAAGAACTGGTCTTTACAATATACCAAAAATGCAGAACTACATTATAGTCTGGTTCATGGTTCTACGGGCCTAAATGTAGTAAATGAAAAACAAGAAGTACGTTTAAATAAGAGTAGACTGTTTGCGATCGTACAGTTGATTTGACTCTTCCTTCACGTGGATGTGAAACATTTACATCTCCAGTTTGATTTTCCAACGAACGAACACAAATTTAACGGTAAATTTAACATGTTGATAAAATTATTGAATACAGAAGTAAACGCTAGTTGTTGTCCGCCTTAAGAGGATAGGCGGGCTGAAATGCTAATTTTGAGAATAGGTCACTTTTCCAACCGTATACATATTTGTCCGATCCGCCCCACCAATACACCCTACCGACAAGATTGCGAAAGAGACAACTGCAGCTAGGACCGATTTTATCTACATAAAATCGACGAAAACAGCATTTTGTATTCCCCTGTTTTCTCATCCAAAACTAAACCGATTTTAAGACGTAATAGTAGGTGGACCTCGGAGGCATCTTTTATTTTTCATTTTACGACTAGATTTATACCATTTACCGACACTGAAGTCATACCTCAGTATTTTTGGATAGTTCATCTAATGAAATCATCAACTGAATACACGATTGGAATTACTTCACTCGATAGAAAATGGTCACAAAGATGACGTATTTTCATGCATTTTTAAACATTTTTCTCGTTTTAGAAGAAATTAAAATAGTTTCCGATTGTTGGTATTTATACTCACATATTCACCATTAGTTTAACTAGTGCAATCATAAAAAAAATCTAGAAAAAGTACTTTGGTTAGTTGTTTTTAATCGAAAATACGGCTCACGTTTCTCATAGAAAATATTCGTCGGGACCTATGGCCCCTTAATAATTCTTTCAAGAATAATATAAGAATGACTTTGGCTATGTCTGTACGTTTTGCTTTTTTTGTTTATATTCGTCAAATTTGTTAGCTGTTTGTTAGCTAAGCATGTTAGGTTTTTTGCGAACACAGCGGAACCAAATTGCTACTGTTTACCTAGTCCACTCGAAAATTTATAATGTTGGCCAAGAAGGCCATCATGAGTTTATGAGTTAAGCCGGTCATGAGTTGTGATTGTAACAGAAATAGAAGAAAATTGTAAGAAAATACGAATGAAATTGAAGAGTTTTGTAACACAAAAAATATCTCGTTAAAAAAAAATTTTTTTGGTACAATTAGCAAAACGTGTTGCTATTTCTAACCAGCATTTTGATTATGTGCTATAATCATAACGGCTTTATTCCGTTAAGGCAACAGTGTCCAAGCTCTGTCCACGTACGTAGAGCACGTCGCCACGTTTTAGTGGAGGGTGGAGGTGGACGCAATACACGCCTTTAAATTGAAGCATACAGGCTACCCATCTATTAAATTGTATGAAACGTAACTTTAAAGTTCTCCATTAATTTCATAAATATTACAAATACTTACGTAACCTAATGTTTTTTGTTTTCATTTGTTTCGTTTCACAAAACGCGGAAGCAGACATTAAATTTAAAGTAGAATAGTTAGTTAAGTCAAAATTAGTAACTAACACAACCAAATTGGACACAGAGTCGTGTTAAATGGATGGGCCTCCGAGGGGCGGGGGTGGCGACCACGGCGGTGGGGGAGTGGGTGTACCTCAAATGTATCCGGGGCCATTCATGTATGTCTGTTAAAGTCATAAAGTTACTAATAGAGGAACTGACAGCTGAGAGAGCGAGATGTACCCAGCGGCACCACTGTATAATAGACAGAGATACGTAATGCGAGGCAAAAGAACCTTTTTTGGGGATCTTGTCGCAGGGTAAAAATTCGGCTTCCGTGAATAATTGCGAATCGAAAGTGAAATCGTAAATAATGTTGTGAAATATACTGACATTATTTCATTAATTTATCCACGATTTCACGTTAGACTCAGAATTATAGACAGTGCCCGAAAACATCCAAAAACAGTTTCATATGACAACTAATGTCAGTTCCTCTACTCGTGTAAGGAATAATCACTTTATGGTTAAAGTGCTATTTTCACTATTTTATTATGAAATTATTCATTGTCACTAACTCTAAGCTAGGTAATCTGAATTTAATAGATTATAAGGCTTTATTTTGTGTTTTTTCTATTCTATTATATTTTAAAAAAGGGCAGCCCGTTCATAGTGGTCCAAATATAGTTTTATGTAGAGTATAAGTTAGTAAGGACTCACTTTTATATGGAACTTTTTTTAATTAATTAGAATGTTTTTGAAACATCGGCCCCTCTTGAAATAAATACTTAATTAATAATTTGAGCACTGTTACGGTCAAGAAGGGTTGTTGCTTGTTTAAGAGCCTACCAAGCCAATTGTGCTGCCCCCAATCGTATTTTTTTTACTTCTACACAATTAAACATTATTTCCAAAAAACAAGAATGTCACATTGTAGTCCTGATTGGCTTTCAATTTATCGAAACATTACGGATTATTATGTTTTATGCTTGCAGCTATAATCGTTAAAACCGTCAAAAGTGGCCATTTTTGGCAGTTTAAGATAATAACTACAAACATTATAAAAACAAATCCGCAGTGACCCGATAAATTGAAAATCAGCAATGACTACAATGTGACATTCTTGTTTTTTGGAAATATGGTTTAATTGTTAAGAAGTAAAAAAAATAAGATTGGGGGCAGCACAATAGGCTCAGTGCAGCCTTAATAATATAACATAACATAGTTGTAGAAGACTGGCCACCCCGAAGGAGATAGTGGTCGTGAGTGTTACTACATATTAAAGTAACTGTACAAACTAAGAATATTATTAATATGACTCATGATGGTCGATGTAGTACATACCAATAGAAATCGTAGCACGTCGCTACGAAAGCGTAGCAATTTCGTAGCGACGTAGCACTTCTACGGTAATCTTTAATAATTGTTTTGTTTTATGATGTTATACAATTTTAGGACTTAGCGTTGTTTATGGATTTCGTTTTTATAATAATTGATAAAGATTATCTAATTTCAGAATCACACTAAGCATTTGGTCCAGAATAAAGCCAATTGTTAGCTATTGGGGCGGCTTGAAAATACTTTGGCAGCGCGGGTTGGTGGAGATATAAGTTCACTAACCTGCTCAACTCTGACGCACTTTTCACAAAAAGTGATTTCATATATTTCACTTGACGACCCGGTTGGTGTAATGGTTACCACGCCGGACTGCCAAACCAGGGTCCTGGGTTCGAATCCCGGTTCGGTCATGGATGTTATATGTTCGTGCCGTTGTTGTATGGTTTCCATAATAAAAGCCTTTAGTGCTAGTTTGGGATCATTACAATGTATGTGCCTGTGAGCGTTATTTATTTATTTATTTGTTTATTTATAATCTATTATTTATTACCCACCCATGTGAAATATGTATGGAATCTTCGATCATTTTATTTTGATCGAAGTATGGAATAACGTAATGTGTCTAACAGGAGATATCCCCAAATTCAGCCCTTAAAGACACAAATCGCTACGGATTTATATATTATACAGGTTCTAAGTGACAGCCTAGTAAATACCGAAAGAATTCAGACTATCAAACTGAATAACTTTCACTATGGAGCCACCATAAACACAATATGTTGCTCCATACGAATCAGGTGTACCTACTCGACTCAAATTTATGAAATAACAGATTGTTTTTCACGTTTCCTAAGGTATTAGCAAATAGTGAAAGTTGTTTAGTTTGATGGTCTCAATTCACTGTTTCAGTATTTGCTAGGCTGTCACTTACACCCTGTACATAAAGGGTTTAAGCGTATGTTAACTTACTTTAGGGAGGGCTTCAGACCATCAAACTGAATAACATTTACTATGAGACCAAAATTGAAAACACGATAAAAATCTGCTGTTCCCGGTCATGCATGACTGATGGAGTACCCACTGACATTTTCTATAAAACAATAAACTTTTATTGCGATTTCATTATTGGTCCAATGGAGTCGCGTTGTGGATCTGCTAGTGGGTGGTCGCGTGTCGCGTGTCGCTCGTTGGTTGCCCCCTCCCAGCTCGACAGCGGGGCTCCAGTGGTGGCTCAAGATAGTGTTCTTTTGTAAGAACAACCCTTGAAGTCACCAAAATATCTTCATAACCGTACAACGTCAAGCACTTTTGCTACAAAAACTCGACATTGGCAAAATCATCACAAACCAAGATGGCAGCCATATTTAAAAAAATAGAATAGAGAATAGAATTGGTCCAATATTTAGGTAAAGTTGTTCAGTTTGATGGTCTGAAATACGTAACGCATGTAACGCGTAGCCGTATCATCCCTGGACCACGACTCTCCATACTAATAGATGCGAACGAGCGCGTGCGCGTGGCTCCGGTCTGAATTTAGCTGTTTTCTTTGAAAAAAAAAACGATGATGTTTTATTAATTTCGCAAAAGTAAGAAAACCAACATCATTCTAAATTGTGGTTCAAAAAACAATGTTGTAAATTTTCATTTTCTACCGATTATAAATGAAAGATAAAATGGTTACAACTGAAAAAATGGGGTGGCTTCAGATTCCCTTTTCTTCGGATTTATTCATTAAAATCGATTTCTAGAAAAACCACATCACTTCTCATATCGTGTAGATGGTTCAGTCTATTTTTCAGCTCAAAAAGTGTCATAGTTAATGAATAAAATGGTTACAAAGTTACCCAAAACCAGGAGGTAGCCCCTAAGTGTGGTGTGTTACATTGGCGCAGGCAACTTCTGTCACATGCTGAAAATACACTCTGATCTGATTCTCCTAAATCGCGTCAAAAGAAGCATAACATCAAAAACAATTTTGAAAACATTAAGTAAATCTATTTACAACTTTAGACTTTAATAGCGTTGTAATTAGTTTCGTTATTGCTTAACTGTGGTGTTGCGTGTACAGTCAGCATCAAAAGTATCTAAGCATCTCCGGCGTTCAAAAACATCTGAACAATTACACGAAAATAAACCATATTTCCTATTAGATACCATTTGTTTTCAACTTAACAAATAATAACATGACAGATAAATTAATTTGATTTCTTTGTGAGTTGAAATAAGGTTTGCTATCGTAAAGTTGTTCAGATATTTATGAACACTTAACATGCTTAGAAACTTTTGATGCTGACTGTACCTACTGGCGGGGAACAAGTTTGTTTTTACATAATTTGCTTATAACAGAAGAGATTGTAGCCGTTACTAGCTAAGTAATGTTAGTCGTTAAGCCTAGTCAGACCCCGATAAGGCTTAAAAGGCTTTTATATTAAGGACCTGGTAGAAAACTTGCCAAAAAGGAGAAGGATCTATGAACTTTGGACCACATTTCATTTTAGGAAGGGTACCAAAGATCGAAAACCATTAGGAGATAAGGTATGTCATACGTGCTACTCATCAAACTGAATAACCACCACAAGAAATAGCAAAAAAAAATTTGCTGTTTTATATTTTTTAAATTGTAGTTGCTAATCTACACTATTCAGCGGATTTTTTAATAAGGAACAGTGATTACAGTCGTTATTCCTTTACATTATTGAATGAATGTAACCTCCTCGAACCAAAAGTCTGGATACGTGCTTGTTTTTGGACCACAAGCTGGTGCTAAGTATCAGTCTTTAATCAATTTGTTAGTTTTAATAATTAAATAAATTAATATCAATTTTATTTTAGTATGATCAATTTGTGAAACTTCCATCGACAGTTATTATTCAGCACACACAGCATACAACGTGTGTAGATGTAGGTGTTGGTGGGTGGGTGTGTGGGTGAGGAACGTCATGTCACGTCACGAGCGAGGCAAGGCTTTTAGCAACACCTTTTTAGTTCGCACTTAACTGCTTTTAGCGTAGACCCGTGCGGGCCGGTACTAATACTAGAGAAGGTTGGAATGCCGCATCTGTGGGTACATCGTACTGGTACTTAATGTCAAGAGGGAACCGGGCCTCCAGTGCTGTCCACATGTCCAAAAAACAATAATTTCACATTGTTGTTTTTCAATTTATCGAAACATTACGGATGTCTGTATATCTCTGGTTAGTATCTCGTTAAAACCGCTGAAACTTTTGCGGCGGTTTTAAAGAAGCAATATGGAGTCACGTTGCAGGGTTCGCGTTTCAGACAGCCACGAGGCTCCACAATCCTTCTCAGTTGTTCTTAATCAAAAGCAATCCTCGAGATTGAATAGACATTCCCCCAAACCACTTGACATTGGCGGAAATGCGGTGCTAACGCACAAGCAAGAAGTCAAAATAATAATAAAAAGCAATATAAACTAATTTCGACATTTTTGTTTCTTGGAAATGTTGTATAGGAACTTAAGTAATTGTTAAGAAACAAAAAAACGTTTTGGAGTCAGGGACACTATTAATGTACATACACACTTCTGTATACAGTTTAATAATAGTGCAGATTATTTATTAAATGATTCAAATAAGATAATTACCAACTACGCTTTTAAACATGCAACACAAACTTTACTAAACAGAATATTCACAACAACTTTAACAGACAAAATTCTAGAACAATCCGCTTCCATCCCCATAAAATCGGTTAAATAGAGCCAGTGGCATAATAGAGGAATTAGCGGGCAGTTAATAAGTTCGCCGCTCGTGATTTGGCTGGGCATTGTTAGCGCGCTGCATTGTGCAAGTGGCCTGCGCCGTGCCGCAGTGGCTTCTATTATATTATAACAAGATTATATTAAATTGAGGTGACAGACTTGGGCAGTTGATTAAATTGCCAGTAGGAAATTATTTCTAAATTCTGCTCTATTATAAAACTGTAGCATAAGTTATTTGTACATTGAAGATTATAGAAGATGAAGTACAATTACAAATTTAAAAAACCCCTAACGCCATAAACTAGCGGTTTCATAGCATAGCATAGCATAGCATATGCTCACGACTATAGTCCCCGAGGGGGTAGTCAGAGATATTCTGAAACCTCAGAACATCCACTTTTCACCAGTAGTACCGAAACTCTGTCCAGTGTGACAGGGGGTGCGCCCGTCGCCACTTATAATGGACAGTGGTTACTCAAAATTGAAGCATGCAGGTTTCCTCACGATGTTTTCCCTCACCGAAAAGCCAGTGGTGTTACAAATCGTACATAAATTCCGAAAAACTCATTGGTACGAGTCGGCCTGGACGGGGATCGAACCATCGCCTCCTGCACGGCAGGCAAGGTTTCTCGCCACTGGACCACCACGGCTTATTTCGCGGTTTCATAGCGGTCCTAAAATATCTTAAAGATAGCTAAGAAGTGAAACATACATTTGCTTACATCAAAAATTTACCGACCGACCGGGTGACCGACTAATTTTTTACTTTTTAAATGTTTGTTTTTGGCGTTGGGGGCTTTTTAAATTTGTAATTAATGTTATTTCATAATTTTTAAAGTTACATGAAAACTACTGAATAGATTTTCATGACACAAAACTAAGAAACACTCACAAAAATTAGCTTTCTATTTAAAAAAAAAACGCATCGAAATCAGTCAACACATTTGGGAGCTAAGATGCCACAGACAGACAGACTGACAGACAGACAAACAGACAAACAAACAGACAGACCGACATAGGCGTCAAACTTATACCAATACACTTTTTTCATCGGGGCCTGAAAATGAAAATCGGACTCTATGTACAGTATATCTTTACAGGATGTTAGGTTACTTTAAGGGTCATACCTATGCCAATGATCATACCCATGATACTGAACAACTTTCACTAAAGAACCTATTAAATTACCGCACACAATTTCGAACTTCTGATTGCCTTCGTGGTCTAATGGTTAAGATCATTGGGCTCTTGACACGGAGGTCGTGGGTTCGATTCCCACAGAGACACCTAGTGATATGTTACTTTGTGCGTTTTTCCCCAGTTGGTTAGGACATTGCAGGCTGAATCACCTGATTGTCTGAAAAGAAAGATGATTCCGTGCTTCGGATGGCACGTTAAGCTGTTGGTCCCGGCTACTATCTCTGGTAGTAGTATTCGTTACATAAAAACCACTTCAGAGGCCGTAAGGCGGTTTGAATAAACTCTGACACCAGGCTTGCCCACACGATAAGAAGAAGCTGACTGAACGTTTGTATGAAACGTTATTTTTTTGTGTATTTCCCTAATGTTCCTTTGGGAAAATTGTTCAGTATCATGAGTACAATCACCCATTAAAGTAATGCAACTGTCTACTCTAACACCCTGTATAGTACGTACTTAAACTAACTTGTTTCGCCTTCCAAGCGCCCTCGTCGACCGTCGCGCCGGGTCCTGAAGTAGTGAAAAAGGTCTCAATGTTTGTTTACCTACATTTACAACCATTACGTTAGTAAAGTATGCTTTAACTCGTTGTTAAACCTCTTTTTAGGGGCCGTATAGTTTATATCCGTAGTGAGTTCTTTTTTTAGGGTTCCATAGGTACCCAAAGGGTGAAAACGGGGCCCTATTACTAAGCCTACGTTATCCGTCCGTCCGTCCGTCCGTCCGTCCGTCCTACCTATTTAGGGCTGTAACTTTTGAACCGTAATAGCTAGATAGTTGAAATTTTCACAGAATATGCGTTGTTATGGCGGATTTGTTAACAAATAATAAAAATGTCAAAAAGTTACAAATTAAGGGGGGTTCTCAACAAGAAACTAGTTTTTATCGACGTTTTTTCTTCTCGCTCTATTGTAAAAACGATAATATATACAAGCGTCAAACTTTGTGTGATTATAGAGCATACTGTACAGTATAAGAACAAATATTAAAAACTGGCCAAGTGTGAGTCGGTCTTGTGCTAATGGTCCTAGAGATTTTTTTTTTTGTCTATTCTACGAAAAAGCGCATGCATATTTTAGAATTGTCTTCGATTTAATTAAGTAGATATAGAAAAAAAGTTTTGCTATCAGGCTGTAAAATTAAATACGTTACATACTTTAAAGGTTGCTTCAGAACATCAAAATGAACAACTTTTACTTCGAAATCGGCTCTTTCATACATTATGGCCGAAATACAAAATTTCTATCACTTCTATTATAAAAGTGTTAAAAAGTGTGTATGTAGGTACATTAAAGATATTTAAAAAATCGTTACGATATGGTTTGTCCCTGATTCCAAATATTTTTTATCTGTTTGTTTCTTTATACGCGCTTCACGCGAAAACTACTGGACCGATTTCGATAAAACTTTTTGCTTGAAAGCTTATGTTATTATTCAACATAAAATCTGGTATATCATTCGGGAACCCACGCGGACGAAGTCTTGGATGAACTCTAGTATATTTTAAATTACTTACGTTTATAATATGCTGGCTTGTTTTTATCAAAATAAATACGAGCTAAAGTAAGGGTTGGTATGGGCATACACCTTCGTGCGGTATCCAAAATGCCTCGTATGCCAAACTAGAAATACCAACATTCTTTGAAAATTGTCTTTTTACCGCTGACATGTTTAGATAAATTTTGTACTCTAGTTGGAAGGGTCTTTACCTCGCACCTTTATTAGGATCTAACGAGTTTCCAAGGGTTTTAATATTTTGTTAAATACAGCTTTATTTTGTTAAATAACTTTATATTTTGGACAGGTTCTTACCTACAAGTTTAGGTACGTTAGTACTATTAAACAAAGGTAAAAGGCTATTAAAAAATGTCCTCTAAGGCGCCGACTCGGGCACTGTGCCCAGGAGGCTGGCAGCGTTGCCTCTTTGGATCGCAAGACTGATCATTTGCGCAAAAAAGCTGCCAGCCCTCCTGTCGCTTGTGGCCTCGAATAGGCGCCTTGAGAGGCATTTGAGAAACATTTTCCCCTCAGGACCCCAGCAGCCTAGGGTCTCCACGGTGAAGGGCAGGAAATTATAGCTATCACCCAATCCCTGGTACAACCTCTTTTTTTCCGACTTTGCAGCCATAGTACTGTTTACGGTAGTATATATAGTACTCTGTGGTACTATTAACTATTTAGTGGTTTCGGTAGCGTACAAGGTGTAACAAAACACCCTAGTCATATTTAAGGGGTGGTTTAGACCATCGAACTGAAAAACTTTCACTAAGGATATAAAGTAAAAAAAAAATTACTGTTCTATACATTTGAGTATAGTAGGTACTATAGTTTTGTATGAAACAGCATACTTTTCTGTTTTTTCTTGGTAGCTTCGTAGTTTAAATTATTCAGCTTGATGGTCTAAAATTCTAAATCAACCCATTGAATGTTACCAGGGTGTCGTTTGGTTACACCCTGTATATGGTAAGAATTAAAAAATTAAAAAAAAAAATTATCACCCAGTGCCCACTGTCATTTCCTATGACCCATATAAATGGATCGTCGCATAAATTATAGCGGTCTGGGTACCTAGATATAATCAAATTATAATCTGAAACCTTTAAAATCTATAGCATATTCAAAGGACTATTACTAAATCTATAAAATAGTTACCTGCCTCTCTAGAACGACTGCCTCTATTTGACTTATATTGCATTGGAGCCAAACGTTCTTTCAGTCTCGGATACAGTTCTTGTCGCATTGAGGTCCTGGTAATATGACAACTGGGGTTCAAGGAGCTAAACGGTTTAGTTGGAATCGATGTAGACTGTACACTTGTATAATCTATACATATAATAAAATTGTAAACATTCAATTCAATTCAATTCAATGATGTATTGCCATAAATTACATGACGTGGATGTACGTTGAAGATATATACAATAAGGGTTTAGGTGTCCCTGTCCCGAAATAATAGATTTATGGATTTTTTTGTCTAAGGTCTCTTTGTTTGTTCGAGCCTCACGCAAAAAGTAGGTACTAAAGCAATTTTTATGAAACTGTTTGTGTTTAAAAGCAGCAATCAGATTTTTTTCGGGATTTAGTACGATGTATATAGGCTCCACAGTGAAAGTTGTTCAATATCATGGTATAAAATATCTCTTTAAATATGACTACAACTTTCTGTAACCCTGTTTAATGTCTGATCATGTGAAAACATTGATAGATATACATTCTTATAATAGACTAGTGTTTTCCCGCGACTTCGTCCGCACAAATTATATACCAGATTTAAAGTCAGATCATAAGCTATCGACCAAAAAAAGTTTCATCAAAATCGGTTCAGTAGTTTTTGCGTGATGCGCGAACAAACAAACAAAGAAACAAACAAACAAACACACAAACAAACAGACAGACAAAATATCTAAAAAAGGTTGATTTCGCGTCAGGGATACCTAAAAACCATATCGTAATCTTTTTTTTGTAAATATCTTCAATGTACAGACACACTTCAGTTACAGTTTTATAATAGTTTAGATTAGATAAGAATCCAATATTTCAAGCCTAGCCACACATGGGCAACTCGCGACAGCTGAGCGAGCTGCGGACGGCATTTTTATACATTTTGTAGGGACTCGCCGCACACGTGTGGCCCTGGCCAGTGGCGGTGGCTACCATTCGCTAGAGCTACAAACTGTATGAAAAAGCGTGACGGGTGGTTGTGGCGAGAAGCGCGTATATGCAGCCAAGCTAACGCTGACAATTTTGCGGCGCAAATTTACCGGCTCCAGCGGTAGCAAGGAATAGAGCACGCGTCGATTTTTGGTGATCACCGACCCCGTCTTTCGCACTATCGCATCCCCCGCGACTATTTTTGGACTCGTGTGTGAACAAATCGTGCCAATCACTACCGTACGCCTGCGCGAAAGACTATTGCCAAAAACCATCACCGTATAAACGATCGGGTGCCTTGTTTTTTTTCGTGCTAGAGCTAGCGCGGAAAATTGGCGTTGCAAAATTGTCATCGTCTAAACCTGCCTTAATTCAAATTTGTCTACCTACCCATTATCCCAAAGGAGCGAAACTAAATTATCTCTCGGTTAGCAATGAATGGACGACAAGATGCTTTGTGGACGGTCTTTAGCCACGGTTGAATCCTTTGACGATTTGGGTTTTCTTTGTGTTTCTATTACAAACAACAACAGCAATAATGTATAAATTGTCTCTATTGTTTCATACCATTTATTTAATGCTTTAAGATTGTGATTTTAACGTAAAATGAACTTTATTCAATAACCACCAGACTTTAGATTAAAATGAAAAAATTGGCGCGTTGGCCGACCACTGATATTGTTTCTAGCCTTATGTGGAAACTTTGATAGATATTTCTTAAGTTTTGCAATTTTTGGTTCTTCTCATAAAACTGGTCAAACAAAGTTATTATGACGGCACAGGTAATTTTAAACTTTAGAGCTATTGAATAAAGATTGTTTTGGCGCACCAACATTAGGGTTAGGTCCAATTGAATGTGTTATTAGATGGAACCACAAGATTTTAGTTGATGTTCTTAACATCTGTCCGTAATATCCGTTATAGAATTCAAATAAATACTGACTAATGATAAATCATAAATCATTAGTCAGTATTTATTTGAATTCTAAAATGCAGATTAAAATGTAGATTTTACGCAATCAGTCAGTAAACTGACTGATTGCGTAAAATCTCCAGAATAGAACATTTTCGTTTCGTCTTAGTAGGTACGATATACGATCTCAACTTCCGAAACCGACCTTAATAGGTAATTATATGACTCTCGAGCCACGCATGAGGAAACTCAGCTTTAAAATAAAAATCCATCTAATAGATACTTTGACGATAACTTTAAACATCAAACTAAAATCCTTGTTTCAAAAAGCTCAAACGGAAGAAAGATAGCAACTGAATTACAAAGTGCCAGTTCGATTCCTGGCCTATAAGTTCGGCGGGTTTGTATTGGCGTGTATATCTAAGAAAAGGCAAATAATTTTGTAGTTCTGTTATTAAGGTACGGGAGCTTTATAACAGCGCTTTAAAATTGTATTCCTTTTCTTATTTAAACAAGATGAATATGTCCGGCCAGATAAATTGGACGTTCAAACGTTCTTAAATATTTACACTCATTGTAAGCCTTAGTTAGTTACTCATATGGGATGGCTGTTCTTTTTTTCGATTTCGGTATTGGTCCCGGAGAGAAAGTAAGTTCAGTTTAGCAGTACTTAAGTCTGATCATCCCATTAAAATAGTCAGCTTAATATTAAGAAATATCTGCTTGCAAAAAAAAAAATTTCTTAAAAGGACGGACGAATACCAAAGGAATTTCATAAAACTTTCCCTTTTACCAGTTTTGGTGCGGAAGACTAAAAACGAGCAACAAGTAGGTACGATTCATAACCTGGACGTAATTATTCGAAATTTAGAATTCGCTTTTCAACTTTCACAAGAAAAAAGTCAAGTGCGAAATCCTCTCTCAGTTACAAAGTACTTGAACGGTGAATTTACCAAGAATCCACATCCCCAAATCAGCTGAAGCTGGTTGAATCAAAATAAACATTGAATAGCCAGATTAAGTACGCGGCGTTTACCCATTAAGCCGGAGGATCTCTGATTTTATTGTTTCCATTTCATTATCTCGTCCCTATTAAGGGAGACTAGAATAAACTCGAATGCTTCGGAAGGATAGGTCGTCGTCACCGACAACAATTTGAATTCAAGCATAGATTAAGGACCCGTTTGGTATATTAATGGTTACCAGCATTTTAGAGGGGTGCTTCTGACCATTAAAGAGAACAACTTTGGCACCATAATTGAAATCACAACATCATCCATACATTTGGCCCGAATTTTGGCACTATGGAACAGCAGATTGAATAATGACATTTTTCAATGTGATTATTCGAACAAACCTTTTAATTTACACTCTGTGTAGTATAGTATAGTATAGCACTTGTGGTAACACTACATCGATAGTTATTGTACAGATTGTATTATTTTCCTACCTACATTTACTTTTAATAACAACATTTATAATATATTAATTGTTTAAACACTATACAATTGATCTAAATAATAGTAGATTACACACCGAGGACAGGAAAGTAAGAAAGGTCTCAGATCTCATGTAATTAAAACAAACATGGTGATCTGAGGCTTTTTATTTACTGTACGAGGTTAGTATACTATTTTTCTCCTCGACGGAGGTGGAAAGCGACTACTTCGTTTAGCGCAGCGGGACGAAAATTGACGCTTTCCGTCCGGAGAAAAGTAAATAATACATAACGGCACTCTCAAGAAGGCAGAGAGACGGAGACTCATTTTTACTATCTGTTTATTTTTATTTTTGAACGTTTAAAGGTTTTTTTCTTTATTCTTCAGTGTTTGTTAAAATATAAGGCTACTAAAAAACTAATAACAGAGAAAATTATATAACTAGTCTATGTATAAAACCGAAATCATCTAATCTTGATGTCATCTCTTTTTCCCTAGAAGTGGTATCGTTTTAGACTAGGGAGCTTTTGACTGTCCGCGAAGTAGGGCATACTCAAGAACATTGTATTTTGGGTATACTTGAGCTACAGTCAGTTGTTTTGATTTGCCCCAACACCGGCACCGCGGTGAAAGAAAAAAAAAATTAAGCTGTTGTTAATACGTTCTCTCGCACCAGTTTGTTTTGATTTCGACTGAGTATGGCGTGTAAGCCTTCGCAAATGTTTGCGGTGGGTAGCAGTGTTAGTTTGACCATTGATAACCACACTTTGACTATCTAATAGTTGACCTTGAAAAATAGTAACCTTTGATAAAGTTATATGTCAAGATTGACAGTCGAAGATACGAAAGCGTCGAAAAAATACTACATACTATAGACAGACTATCGGTAGTTTCACTATTATAAGGAAACACTAGTGTGCAGTATCGAATTTGAGTGGAAATAGGGCACGATTTTTTGACTACCCTTTTTGTTTTTGTATCAATAATTACTTTCGTTGTGCAGTTTGATTCGAATAAAGGATTTTGCGAACTTTTGCATGATGTTTTTTTATTTGTTTTAGTTTTTACACGCCTTTTTGTCTATTATTAGTACCTGGGCGACCATTTTTTATGTGGATGACATCTATCTAGACTAACTTGGGAAGTCAAACATTATCTAAATATAAACGATTTAGACTAAGTCGTTAGAGCCATTCGCGTGAAACCAATTTTATGCAGCACCCATCAAACTGAACAACTTTTACTATCGGAACAAATCTGTCAGAACAAAAAAAACTGTTATTCCATACGTTTGAGTAGTGTAGGTATTGCAGTTTAGTATGGAACAGCTGATTTATTTTTTTACATGGTGTAAACATAAATGCGTTATTGAGTGCAGGTTGGTTAAACTGGACAACTTTCAATCTACTGTTCCACAGATTATATAATACTTATACAGACTGTTCCATGCTAAACTTTGATGCCTACTTGACTGAAAAATGTATGAAACTATTTCCGGTTTCCTCTCATAGTAAATGTTTTTCAGTTTGATGGTCATAGATTTGTCAATGTATACAGTGATGTTTTAGTGGGTGAAAAACTAGCCACTTGAAATGTGAATGCATTCTAAACTACCCTGAAACCTTAAAAATACTAAAAATGTTTCTTGCTACAATAACAACTAAAAGTTAGTAGTTTCTAACCACCTCGAAAGATAAAATTGTCACGAGTTTAATGGAAGGTACTTATGGATTATAAATTTATGAAACAATTTAGTTAACTCCAAAAAGTAAATGATTTACAGAACACTAAAAAAAGTTTAAAAGTAATAATTTGTTCTCATGGTTGAAGCAGCAGGGAAAATAAAACATGTCCAACGTTGGTCTCTCCATAATTAAGAGCTGTCAAGTTCTATACAAAGCTCGCGTTATCTCAACCGCGGGGAGATTACCGCAGATTAGTCAACTGAATTACAGTCAACCAGCTCGAGCTATCAATATGTACGAGTACAGAGAAGACAACAACCCTTTATTTTAGGGCTCCGTACTCAAAGAGTGCCAACGAGGGGCCAGTAAGCCTGCGCTCTCCGTCCGTCTGCCCTACCTAGAAAGGGTTGTACCTACTTGTATCTTTTAAACTAAAAAAACTAAACAAATAAAATACGAGTTTAGTTCAAAAAACGAGTTTCTTTCAACGTTATTTAAAACGGTAGGTAAAACCTGCAAGCGTTAAACTTAGTGTGATGATTATACAGGGTGTCAGGGTAAACCGTCTTTCCTAAAGAAAACAAAACCTAGGTAGGCATTTCGCAAAGTTAGTAGGTATGGAAAGTCCAAACATTTTTTTGGTACTTTCCTGTAGGTTTATTTGCGAAAGTTGTTCAGAATCCGTACAATAAAATCGTACGTCCCTTAAAATAATATAATATACTCCAAGGTAAAACAACAAATACTTAATAAAAATCGGTCAAGTGTGTGTCGAGCTTGTTTGAACTTCGACTCTCCAGTATACCGTACGACGTAACGCGTAGTCAGAGGGCCTACCGTGAGTTTTCCCTGTACTTTACTACTGTAGTTACGTCACCAATTCGTATGACAGAAATTAGTTCTCAACGTAACCACTAGGAGCGCTGTACGAAATTCAATACAAAATTGGTGACGTAACTACAATAGGAAATTACGGTGAAAACTCATGGTAGACCTACTGTCCAGTTTAACTCCATCCAGGCTTCTTATGTCGAATAAATGGGAGTACCTTACCTATGGGACATGTGCGGATTGGTGGAGGTTAGTGATGTGATGACATTGAAATTTTACTTCCGTAAATAACAGTAAATTGGCCACCATAGAGTAGGTACATTTTCCACGACAAATAATTTGGAAGAAAATTGCAACCGAAAATATTGATGTAGGTAAATCTATTCGGTTTGAAATAGTTTACAAGTATTTAAAGGTAAGTACTACGTTTCTCCAATTTCAGTACTTACTAGACGGATTATTTAATAGCGGCAGCGACTCTTGCCGACAGTACCTCTACTTGTTATGCTCTTCACAAAGCGCGCCTAGTACAAATCTCGTAAATAGTACGCGTTCTGACGAGGTACGACTAATGACCTAATAAATGGTAACGAGAAAACGTCTCAACTAAATTGTGTTGTGATAGGCTCGTTGAAATTGCTATCAGTCTAAGGAAATAGTACGTATTCTTTGGTAGAGCTGTGTAGAATAAAGATTTCGTATTTTGGAACAAATAATGTATGGTGCAGAAACCCTGACTATATTATAACTTTTTTATCAAAGAGATGTTCGATGTTTCAATGAGAACTTCGAACTGTTTTTATATAACTATAAAAGTTATATTTGTACAAAGCGTTATTGGAGAAAATTTGATATCGGGAAGATACGGAGAAAAAATTGAACGTATTGGAAAATGACTAAACAGGTAGCCATAACGATGCAAATATAATGTATATTATAATCAGTAAATATAATAGCAGTGTTTGTGCGAGTCGTGTTCCCGGGGACATTGGGGCACAGTTTTCCTCATGCCCCAGGATTTATTGTCGTGAGCAGATGTTACTTACTTATCTGATACTTTCCCCTTTCCGAAGCTACGTATCTATATAATATTATAAATGTTATAGGTACATCGTTATTACTAGGAGTGGGAATAGAAAGTAGTTTTACTTGTGGTGTGTGATTCCTGTCTTAGGAAATCATCATCATGTTAGCCGACAGACGTTCACTGCTGGACATAGGTCTCCCACGAAGATTGCCACTACGACCCGTCCTGCGTTGCCCTCATCCGCCGGGATACCGCCGCCTTCCCTAGGTCGTCGGTCCACCTTGCTTGTCCTAACCACGCCACACTGCGCTTTCCGGTACGCGAACGCCGCTCAAGAGCTCATCGGTTATGTATAGGTTATGTTATGTATGTATCATGGAATTTATGGAATATAGATAGTTATCAAGACAGTAATAAGACCAAAGGTGATCAAAGTGTTCATAAGTCGTCGTATGGAATTCTTTACTTTCTTTTCTTTCGTCCAACATAGTTGAAAACTTTATACTGTATTTGAACTAGAAATACCTACAATAAGTTGTCGGATGCCAAGTCAGTTTGTGAGCAAACCTGTCGATTCGTTGAAAGGGAGCGCCTGGCCCAGTGCAAAGTGAACACAACAAGAATGAGGACACGATTTCCAACAATACTGCGACATTTCTCTTATAATATTCTTCACTTTTATTTTGTTTTGTTATTCTATAGTTATATAATGTTCAGATTTTATGTAGTGAAACACTAGTGTAGTGTAGTACTCTTATCTATCTCTAAATAGTATTAAAATCAAGTTGGCATCCGCGTCTGTCCTCTTCATTTCTGTTTCTCCGCTTACTTCTTCTAAACCACGCAACGGATTTTGATCATTTTGATACGCTTTTCACCGTCCTTAAGGGAATTTTTTCGGACGGTTTATGTGTATAATATATTTATTTATAGATCCCACCTGCGGCGAAGCTGGGGCGGTTCGCTAGTATTATACAGAATGTAAAATAAAAGAATTGAGCGTTACATATTATTAAAGATGGTACTTTAGTTAAGTTTAGACCATCAAACTGAACAACTTTCACATTGGATCGAAATTGAAATTGTTAAAAAATCATCGACCCAATACATGTGGGTCGATCAGCGATTGACGCCTATTGAACAGATTTTTTAATGATTAGGTATTTATTTTCATGATAATTTATGTTTATTACTATTAATTAACAGCGCACGAGTTTGTAATTACGGTTTATAATACGAGCCAGGGTCAGTGGCGTTGGGGCAATAGCTTGGGTTCCCATTCCCACTACTTTCCAAACCTTCGCTGCGTTGGTGAGTTGCGTCGCTTTTCCGTCCTAGCTAGGGTTATCAGTCGACAGAAATTACCTTAAAATGTCCCGAACAGGCTTCTTTCCGTAAATGAAGACCTAATTTTAAATTGAAAGAACAATAACAGATATTTAAAATATATATATACATATTTATTGACCTGTACCGGTTTTGTCCCAAATATCTAAATTAATCCGCCTACGAAACCCATGCTACGTAACCACAACAAACAAAGAAAAAAAGATTAAATAAATATTCAATTAGACACGGCTCAGCAAAAAAGCTTATATGAGTCTTCAAAAGTCATCAACTGACCCGCAGGCCTCGTTTCTAGTGGGCCACTTGGCATATCCTCTGTGGCACAACACCGCACAAAACATTGACACGACATGTCAGAATAATGAAAAAATCAGGTTTTGCAAGGAAATTTTATTCTTGAATCTGGTAACCCTAATCCCAAACCACTTACGGCGCTTATGTAATCCACTCTGCAAACTCTTCCATTTAGATTTTATAGATATAAAATGTTTATCGCTTATTTTGTGTACGTTTTTTTGGGGTATTACGTACCAGTTTTTGCTGGGGTGAAATGCAATCACGTTTGTGGTTAGCTACTGCAAGACTTTTTATGACGAGAGTACATTGAATAAAAATAACATTGGAATGAAAATGCTATTAAAATAAAGAAAAAAAATGTAAGTAGATAAATTTTGATCTTCATTCCTTTATTGAAAAAACACTCTAGCGGCCGGGCCTGGCCACGGGAACGGGCGAACTGTCGCGCGGCTAGCGATTTCTCAATACACTGAGCATAGTATTATATAATCTGTGGTCCCTACTAATATTACGCAAGCACGCAGCGGCCAGTATATTGAGATATCGCTTGCCGAGGAATAAATAACCTTTTATGCCCTCCGGACGGAAAGCGTCAATTGTCGTCCCGCTGCGCTAAACGAAGTTTCTGCTTTCCACCTCCGTCGAGGAGAAAAATTGTATACTAACCTCGGGCAGTAAATAAGAAAGCCTCAGAGCTCACATTACGTGAGATCTGAGACCTTTCTTAGTTTCCTGCCCTTGGTGTGTGTATACAGGCTGTAATGGACAGCCCTCCGCAGGCTGAAACCGGTGAACGCAGACCATCAAACTGAACAACTTTCACTATGTAGCCTACCACAGGAAACGCGAAAAAATACAGCTGTTTCATACATTCGAGTCGGGTAGGTAGATCAGTTTTGTATGAAACGACTTATTTTTCTTCACGCTCCATAGTGAAAGTTGTTCAGTTTGATGGTCTGAGTTCATCGTTTCAGTCTGTCTTGCACCCTGTTTGTTTTTTTTTGTTTTTTTTTATTCGAAATGGTTTGCGCTTCGCTTCAGCTCACCTGATGGAAAGTGTATAATTAAATTATTTCTATCATCAGACACTTTTTAACGTCTGCAATTAACTTTATCTTAAATAAATAATGCGTTCTTATTGATTTGAGTCTATGGAAAAGGCACAAATTAATAAGAGAACTACCGTTGGAAAAGGAAAAAAAATCGTTTGTTTCCCTAACGGTTCTGAAAAATTTACTTAATGTCACCTCAGATTGATGGTTATAACCATAGAGAAATGACACGCTTACTCCATGGTTTTTACCATCTCTACATATTTGTTTCGCCCTGTATATTTGAAATGACCCCGGATCTATATAGGTTGCATGAGCCGAAGTACATACGCTCACACACACATACAATTATTATTGTACGTGTGGCTGTTATAATTATTAGACAATTCTATCAGGTGCAAGGATATACTACTTTCTACACCAGGTGCAAATACTTATACATGTTAAACTTAAAGTACCTAACGTTGAGTCATTCTCAATATACCTAGCCTAAAAACAGCCAAACCTGTGTGACCATCTGGAAATAGAGAATCTGTCACACACTATCTATAAATCTCTATTTCTTGCTACACATACTGCTACCCGAATCTAAAACACAGATTTCGTCTGAATTTATAAAATGACATATAATTTATTTGATCCATATTCAAAATAGAATCAAACTTCGTTTGTTTGGAGTGCGGTCGCGAGAATTCCTAAATTTAAACATCGATTCGACGGTACAGAAACTATTTTAGTCGTGTCAACTATAAATTTGTCTGTAGCCTTGTGTTCATCTTTCAAATTGTTACCACTGTACTCACAGGAGGCAGCAGGTACTATCGTAAATTATAGGTAATACTTCGTTTACCATACCAAGAATATTAAATCCATAGTACCTTCAGAATCAAATGCGGGTTTCAAATAGAGGAAGCAAATGCACGTGGGAAACTGGCCCCCCCTCCCAGCTGGGCTGCATTCGCAGCGCAGTAGGTACATGGGAACCTACTCGACGGATCTAGCTGGAACATGCCTTAAATTGCACTCCCTAGACAGGCAATGCTGTACGAAATTACACTGCACTTTTGAATTTAGATTGTTAAGTAAGATATTTTGTTTGTTTTTGTGTTTATTTGATAGTGTTGTGTTGGTGTTTTTTACAGTTGGAAGTAAGTATCTTCAATTTGATAAGACTTTTTAAACACCCTAGTAACATTTAAACAGGTAGTTTTGCCCATCAAACTAAACAATTTTCGAATATCGAAAAACGATTAAAAAAATCAGCTGTCCCATAGATTGGAGTCGAATAGGTACTGCAGTTTTTTATGAAATATCATATTTTTACTCGATGTTGTCTCCATAATGAAAGTTGTTCAGTTTGATGATTTGAAAATATTACTAGGGTGTTTTGTTATAACTGCAAAATGCCAATATATTGTAAATATTATTTTACTCCAACAAAACAAAACAATGTTATCAATAACAAGCTATAGAGAGAAAATACACGTGGTACAAAATATAAGCAGTCTAGAAAGGTGGTACAGGTATTGTAGACAATATTAGTTATAACTAAAAAGCTTTTTGGTACGGTACCCCCTTGGTGGAGTCACACTCGCATTTTGCACTGTTTCATCCCATTGTTTGTCCAAGTATTTTATTAATTCATACTCCCAACGCAAACAACTTAATACATTCCAAACTCAAAGCCGCAAGACGTCTCACGAAATCAATCCAGTGGCCATCCCAACATACATGAACAAGAAACGAGGAACGAGCGTCAACAAGTACCGAGCTTCCCCCTCAGGGGGGCAGGAGACCCCCGTCTAGGGGTCGAGATTCAACTGGTGCAATGCGGCGCTCCGCCCCCCCTCATCCCACCAGCCGTTTGTTTTTGCCATTGTATCTGCGACGCGACGCGACGCTCAGTTGGCAACGCAAAGCGTTATTCCCGAATTCCCAGTTCCCGGAAAAAAAAACGGTCAACCAAACGATGCGAGCTCAAAAAATTGTCAGCTTAAAATGAATTATCACTTTTCCTTCTTTCTGTTTGAGTCGTGAAAATGTTTTGTTGAAACGATACGAATACCTATAAGAAGACAGAAAACTTTTTTGAAATAACTAACGAAATAATAATCATAACCAAACATTTGGTTGTGGCAAAAAAGAGACCGACTATAGCGCTATATCACGCTGCCATACTACGGCCGCTGTTATACAGGGTGAAATTGATATCATTAGCATCCTTTTAAACTAAGAATCAACCTATCAAACTGAACAACTTTCTATAAGGGGGCACACTGATCTAGTTTAGGAGCCAGTACCGCAATTCTTAGTTTACAAGTTGTTAAATTCAATAAAGGATGATTTAATGGATTTGTTGTTTATTTCCTTATAGACCTTTCGGTTATTAAAAAGCTTCGTTAGAAACCTTATCACTTAGTCCATCCACGGAATAAAATTTGGTGATCCATTTTATGCCAGAACGCATGGTTTCGTCCGACGCGGCCGCGATCGAGGACGGTAAATAAGTCTAATAGATTTTTCTAACTTATAATTACTAGTACTGATAGACAAACAAATCTAAAATGTGCCGGCTTCGTAGCCCTCTTGCTTTTACCCTTTTCAAAATTTTATTTATAAATCAATTCTACAGATAGGCAAAGAATTCAGAAACCAAGACGCTCTCTTTTATGTCACTAATTAAACAAAAAAAAACAACTGAGTAGGTAAGAGGGAGGATAAATCGTTGAGCAATAAACGATAACAACGCCTGGAGCGTTGGTACTCTGTGTTGTTCTGTAAGTACTTCCTTGACAGAAACTATAGTACAAGATCCCATGTTAAAGCTTTGATGGAATAAGAGCGGAACGATAGATATTAATAAGAACTTTTTATTAATTAAAGTTGAAGCATACGTAGTTTTTGTTAACTTTAATTTTTCTTACATCCAAGTATAACCTGAAACATTTACAAAGAAAGACACAAAGTGTTATTTTTTGGTAATTTTTTTTTTCCGCAATAGAAATAAAATAGCTTTTGTACCTTTCCTATAAACTTTTACAAGGCCACGACAGAATTCCCGTACTTTTCAAAGAAAAATCAAAAGTGTTATCATCATCATCATCCTAACTACTGTCCTGCTGAGTAGCGAATTCCGCAGCCCTTGTCTCTGTCCTACACTTCGCTCTGTCCAGTAAGGCTGCCATGCCTCGCACGACAAAAAGAGAAAAACGTCTCGATTTTTGTCGTTCTCTCGGGGGTGGCATGCTAGGTCCTCTGGACATTATTATCGGAGCTCGCGACTAGCTGTGAAAACGAAAAAAAAAAACAAGTGTCTATGTGACATATTCTTGGGGCGTACCTATCCAGTTCGATTCAGCTGTGCATAGTTTGATATCGCGCTATACTTGATTGTATACTATTTCATTGACATTGGTAACTTATCAGTGGCGAACAGTGGTTATACCAAATGTGCAAAAAGTTGTAATGCGGCAGCGGTACAGATACATTTAGATTCATTTACAGATTTATTTAGCGCGATCGGTTCCCTTATCCTACAGTGGGATCTTACACTAGGGGGAGGATGCGGGTAAGCGGAGAGCATTGCTATTATTCCATTTAGGTAGGTACGTTTTTCCCCGCACCCCCGCAGCGCCGTTTTATTTAGATTGAGCGTGTTAATTGAGATGCCGTTCGGAATTTCTGATTATTTCTTTAGACGATTATTATGGGACGGGGTTTTAGTATTGTATTGTAGTACGTAGGTACCTAGTAGTGTTAGCCCCACTTGCGACAACTCTTTCAGTTGTTTTTCTATACAAAAAATCATGGGTTACCAACTTAACCTAGAGTTTATTGCTAACCCAGGTTGGCGCAAGTGGGGCTTAAATGTGTAAATTTTTATTACGCAGCACATTTTAACCATCGCTTCTCTTATCTTCAAGCGTGCCTCCTGCTGTCATCAATCGTTTTTATTTTTTTATTTTTTATTTTTTTGACTTTAAGCGCAGATATCTCAAGACAGAAATTTAGTTTATATGCGAGTTTTGTTCCATTAGACAAGACCTATCCAAAGACACCTTACTCTATTTATTAAAAACCCTTTTTTTCCCAACCCCCTTTTCGTTGTATGGAAAAAAACAAACAGAAACAGTGGGGCAGACAAACGGACGGACAGACAGAAAAATAATAGTAGCTTATCTATGGACAGAATAGACGAAAGTATTTAAGAGCTCCTTGTTTGACTAAAGAACCCTAAAAAGCTAGCTACAAAAATACAGTAAAACAAAACTCGAAATGAAATGTAAATTTCGGACACGAATTTCGCAGTCATCGAATAAAATCGCTCTTCCCATGGCAGGTCTGTTTGAATTAATAATTATATCGGTGTGTATCGGTTTATTCGTACCGACCGGTTCTGTTTCGATCTAACTCGATTGTTTATCTACGAAATAGGAAATACGAGTTACGGTAATATGTTACGAAAATTTCTCTGTTTTGATATGACGCCAAGTTTTAAATTTCAGGAATAAATAAAATGTTTTTTTTTAGTTTTAAGTTTGTTTGGGTCAAAATCTGTTAGGCTTCGATCAAAAATTATTGTTGGTGGATGTAGTCGAGTAACTTTTTGCGTGATACTCAAACAGTCAAAAATAATAATACGAATTAATTTTCTGAATACTTATCTACAGGGTGTTAAGGTAAACAGATGCATTACTTGTACCCATGTTACGGAACAACTTCACCCTAAAAAACCTATAGGAAAAAATTTACTTATCATACGTTCGATCAGCTGATTGCATTTATTATGGAAAGTCCAAAAATGTTTTCGTCCATTTTTCGCCATCAAACTAAACAACTTTTACCATTGGACTAATATTGGAATCGCGAAAAAAGCTACAGTTTCACTCATTTGGCTGAGCGGCCGATGAAATTTTCAAAGGAACATGAATAAATAAATTTCTTTTTAATCAATGATACAGAATTGTGTAATATCTTGTAACAAAAGTTTACTTTAAGAATTACGTTTTAATAATGCTCCATTTATCTCTAAAGGAAAGGAAATGAAATGGGAATAGGAGTTTTTAAAATTAAGATAATGGCCCATTCAAACTCGAAAAGTTTCCACTGAATAGGATGAAAATAAAAGAAAACAGTGAAGGTCTCTGGAGAACATTTCGTGTTTTACTTATTTTCATATTCCGTAGATTCTACTTGTTGAGTGCAACAAAACACCCTACTAATATTAAACGCCCCCCATCAAACTAAACAACATACTTTACACTTGAGTCGTGTAGGTACAGTATTTTTTGTATGAAACATCCGATTTTTAGAATTTTGTTATTCGAAGTCAACGTTTGGAAAAAATCTGCAGATTGAATAAGAAAATTTATTTTTTCGAGGTTTAGCATCTGATGTTGCCCCCCCCCTATTTGAATGTTGGTCAGTTTGATGGTCTGAAGGACCTCCTAAAATAATGTTCACATTTAAGTTCCTAAAGGATATTTTGAAAACTCACAACATCCACGTTTCACTAGAAGTACCGAAACTCTGTCCAGTGTGACATGATGGGGAGTGAGCCCGTGTCGCCACTTGTCATGGACAGTGGGTACAATTACATGCCTCGAAATTGAAGCATGTAGGTTTCGTCAAGATATTTTCCTTCACCGTAAAGCCAGTGGTGTGACAAATCGTACATAAATTCCGAATACATTTTTATTGCGGAATACAAAAACGATAGAAACATAAAACAGCCGTAACCGAACCAGGATGCGAACCCAGGACCTCCAGGATCCAGGGTTCGGCAGTTCGGTCAAAGAAAATGAGGTAGGTACATTTATTGTCTTTTGACCGGACCCCTGCCCCCACCAATTGTAACCTGACCAATGGTGGTGACTCACCACCTCTGGTAGGAAGCGTGGCGTAAAATGTAGGCAGTAGCGTATTCCTGTCTCGCTCGCAATCAGTATCGCACATGCTTGCCTCTTCTTTAAATTTTTTCCCATTTGTATGAAATGAACAGTCCAAGGTGTGGCCAAACCGTCGGTTGTAACCACATACAAATTACACGCTTTACGTGGTCGTAACGACAATACTTATGCCAGGTACCTGGTCATAACCATGAAGTTTGGAATACCTTTAATGGAGGACAGACTGCCTAACAAGCGGTGAAACATGATAATACTCCTTGGTGGTCGGTAATGATCGTTCTTTTCCGTCGCGTCGTTGTTTTTTGTGACGTTAACTTTGTCCCTTTCTAATCCAACGTAATAAATTATAGCTCCTCTCCTGTCATTTTCGTAACTACGTCATTGGAAAGAAAGGAACACCCCTAAAATTGGAAATATCGACGACGCGACGCCATTGCAAATTTTCTTGTTTCAATGCTTGTAAGGAGGAGTGGCCATGAAACTAGTAAGTACTACGTAATCATTGGGAGTGGCATCCTTTATGATTCTAAACCCATGGTCATAACCATAACCATCACACCAAGACCAAAAAGGTCGTAGTTGTAGCAAAATGTCTATCTCCTTTATGTTGTCTACATTTTGAAATCCTCTGTTGTACAACAGTGAGACAGTCATATTTCGCACCTGTCATGTAAATAGCTTTTAAACTTGTGCAAACTAGTTGAAATTAGTTATAACCGGCCGTAACGCGCTTGAACAAGGTTAAACCGCTTTTAATTAGGGATCGCTATGTTTACGTTTGGGAATTTAGGGATTTACGAATATGTAACGGAGTGAACTGAATTAATTATTCAGTAGTTAGGTCGGAACTAAGATTTGGGTGTAGTCTTTGGTTTAAAAAGCAAGTACCTTAAAGAGGTACATAAACTCGCCCCACCATACCACACCCTTGACACTCTATACAAATGAGCTCGAACTGTCAAAAAGAAGTAAGCACGTGTGCTACTGAGTGAGTGAGAATGATACATTGCCGTCCTACTCCCGTCGTCGTAATGGGTGGGGGGGGAGTATCCGTACTGTGTTTAGTACCATACTTTTTCTTATACTGTGCTTTCGGGATAGTCAGAAATTTTGCTACAACGACTACAAATCAGCTGTTTCATAGAAAATGTTATCTACACAACCAAAATGTATGAAACGGCAGATTTTTCTTTTACGGTTTCAGTAAAAGTTGTTCAGTTTGATGGTCTGATGCACTCCTTTAAAATGTAACGTAGGCATTTAAGTTTACCACCCTGTATACGTCCTACCGCAGGATGCAGGCCTCCTCTTACGAACAATTGTAAGAAGTAACGGCCACTTGGTGGTGGTGGAGGCTTTAGGTACCTAACTATTATTGGAGGATAAGGGTTGAACTACACATGGCCGCACGCGATCGAATTTTTTCATCGCTCCATCTTTTTCGGATGTCATTTGCTGGAGCATATAAGATAGACGGAACGCGATCGCGTGCGATCGCACGCCGCGCGCGTTCGCACGCCGCAGGCGATCGCGTTCCGTCTATCTTATATGCTCTAGCAAATGACGTTCCTGAGTGACAGAAAAGGATGGAGCGATGAAAAAATGCGATCGCGTGCGGCCATGTTCAACCCTAAAAGGATGAAATTCAAACATTAAAGCATTCCTTGGTTTTTACAAAGTATTATTGTCTACAAGCGGATCAGAGTGGATTATTGGAAAACGGACCGGATCTCTATTTCGTTTCTTTTTAAGCTCTTCCGTTTTTAATTCTACATAATAATCCTTTGAAATTAAAGTTTCATTTAATCTTTTTTATAAAATTTTTATTTAAAAAAACAGCGGCGCACGCGACGTCTAGTACGCGCAGACGTCTAGCACTTTAAATACTCATAACTTTCTATTGAATGAACCGATTGCGATAAAATAATTCCATCCAAATCGGTTCAGTAGTTTTTATGTGATACGTGCCCAAACAAACAGGCAAACATTCTAAAAATGGTCTCAATACATTCCGTTACGAATTTAACACCCTCAGTTATATTTTTGCAAATATCTGTAATATACGCCACGCCAAGTTAGTGGCGTTACAAATTTATGTACGATTTGTAACACCACTGGCTTTTCGGTGAAGGAAAACATCGTGAGGAAACCATTAAACCCGAGTTTCGGTAATACTGGTGAAACGTGGATGTTCTGAGGTTTCAGAATATCTCTGACTACCCCCTCGGTGAATATAGTCATGAGCATATGGTAATAAAACTAAGGGCCTGTTTCACCACTTCTGGGTAAGTTCTTGTTTGCTTATCCGACAGATATTTTGACATAATTTCATACAAAATATGTCAAACTATCTGTCGGATAAGCAAACAAAAACTTACCCAGAAGTGGTGAAACAGGCCCTAAGTCATTAAAATATATTGTTTAACTTGGCTTTAAAATATTACTCCGATAGGTAATAGATATTAGCGATCATTGATCACTTATACAGAGAGTAACAAAACACCCTAGTAATATTTAAAGGGGTGGCTTTAGACCATCAAACCACGGACTTGAAAAAAAGACGGACGTAATGTGACACAAAAAAGATGTGAAGCATGCAAGGTCCTACATTTTCGTTTGTTCTACAAGGGACTTACACTCACTCAGATGCACTACCTCTAGGCGCAGGTTCTACACCCGTCACCATATGTACCGCGTGACAGCACGTACACAAAAGAAATGGGTGCTTCACTTGTGATTAGACGAGATTACGTCCGTCTTTTTTTCAAGTCCGTGCATCAAACTGAAAAAAAAATCACTATAGATTTCATACAAAACTGCAGAAACTACTCGACTTTAAGTCGTTCTGCATGTACCTATGGGACAGATGTTTTATTATTGACGCTGCCTCCATAGTAAAATTTCTACAGTTTGGTGGTATCACCCATTTACATATTAATGGGGTGTTTTTTTTTTTTTTTTTTTTTTTATAGCCTATTTTGTGTCCCACTGCTGGGCAAAGGCCTCCCCTCTTTACCTCCAATCTTCCCTATGCAACGCGAAATCAGGCCAACCGTTCAGGAAGGTATTCAAGTCGTCACTCCATCTTCTCTTGGGTCTTCCTCGACGTCGGCAACCGTCTTGTGGAACCCATTCTGTGGCCATCTTGGTCCACCTCTCCGGGTGCATTCGGCAGATATGTCTTGGTGTGTTGGGGTGTTTTATTACACCCTGTAAATTAATGATATTTATAATTAAAAGTGAAAAGGAAGCCAACAATACTGACATAATTTTTCGTACACCAGTCCCCAATTATTGTCGAATTGTTTGCGGAAAAACGGTCATTAAGGTAAAGCCGGTCAGCGCATTAAGCCAAACCTGGCTTTTGGTTTTTGCTGAAAAGGAAAGAAAATTACCGTTAGTGATTATTTCGCTAGGTTTTTTACAATTGTAAATAACGTTAGATTCTTTGATAAAGTATATGTCTAGATTGACAGTCGAAGATACGAAAGCGTTGAAAAAAATTGGAACCAGGACTGGTTCCTAAACCCTATACATATACACGCACACACACAGAATTAGTATGGCGCCTCACGCACACCAACCTATGAAACTTAGCCCCTTTTGTTTTATACGGTAAAACAGTGAGGCTCATTCTAGACATATACTTTTTCTAAGGTTAGATTATAATCTATCTCGCAAGATTGTAAACTATCTAAAGATTGTGAACCTTAAGGTTCAAGGTTTAAGGTTAAGTATGTTAAGATACTGCTTACAATTTAACGCATTATTTTTCGATAGATTATAATCGATCACTGTATCTTTGTTTGATTTCGTGGTAATAATCCTACCTTAAAAACCAACCTACCTCCTACCTTAGAATATTTATCTTATCTTATCTTAAATACAAGGTGTAATAAAACACCATAGTAATATTAAAGGAGGTAGTTTCGACCATCAAACTGATCAACTTTCCCAATAGAGATAACGTCGATTAAAAAAAATCGGCTATCCCGTACATTTGAGTCGCGTAGGTACTGCAGTTTTGTATGAAGCAACAGTTTTTCTCGATGTTTGTGCCACAAAGTTGTCTAAACCAACCCATTAAAAATTACAAGGTTGTTTTGTTACACCCTGTATATTTATTTATTTATTCGCTCTTTTTCGATGAAAACTTTAGCTATTTCTTGTAACCAATGTTAAAGAAATGATCATTCGTTTCAACTGAGTAAAAATAAAAATAAACACTACGAACGCCGTCGTAGCAAATTGCTACGATGGCTACGATCGCTACGAGACGATGACAGAGCTACGGATTGCCTTGTACATCGATTCAATTTCAACTCAATATCTTTATCCAATAATGGAATAAAAGTTCAAGTTTTGTTTGACGTTTTCTCTTTTTATTACTCTTCTGTAGCTTTTCTGTCTTTTTAACCGACTTCAACAAAAGGAGGAGGTTCTCAATTCGTAAACCCGTATGTTTTTTTATTTTTTTTTATTAACAATTATCATTAAAAGAAAAATCTGTTTGTGTTTTGTGAGTGACGTTTCTGTTGCCTGGTGACTGATAATGATAAGTTGCCTCATATAACACCCATCTGGGCTGGTGCTATTTGAACACGGATACCACCACCTTCAGCTTATCAAAAAATGCACCGATCTAGTGTCTCCCACGACCTTCGGGTACATTGAAAATGAAGCTGCCAAATGAAATGAATTAAAATTGTTAACATTTTAATTTTCTAGAAATTATAAATGTTCTTTTTTTGGCGCGGCCATCAACCAAACATGCATATTTTTAGTTCAGAATAAAGTAACAAACAAAACTTCACATGACAAGTACCTATATCTCTAAACTCGGTCTGAACCGAGATAACTACGCGTCACAAAGGTACAACTTCTGAATGACCCATAAGAGCTACGCACCTCCAATATTTTTTCAAATATAGCCTAAAGTCATATTTCTAGGGGTTTTATTTATTTTGTCGATATTTCATTCCGTATTTGAGATATTAATTTTTTTCTGATCGAAACCGGGCGAAAAACGACAGCATCTTTAAAAATTTTTTAATTTTCAAAAAGTTTTTGCGCTTTTTCATCATCATGATATGACACCCCAATCAGCCACGTAGTCCCAAAATCCACGACACCTTTCTCTGAAAATCGGGTCTATACCGAAGCGAGTAAGTTACATAATCAATGTTAAAAATGCTTCAACAACCATTTGCTATTTTTTCTTAGCCCAATTGTACACTACTTTCTGCATTATTTATCATGCTAATGTCTAAATGGTATAACAAAACACCCTAGTACCTAATTTCTAAAAGGGTGGTTTAGCTAGACCACCTAATTAAACGGAAACGGAACGGACGGAATGTCATCTAATCATGAGTGAAGCACCCATTTCTTTTGTGTGCATGCTGTCACGCGGTACATAAGGTGACGGGTTGTCGGACCTGCGCCTAGAGCTAGTGCATCTGTGTGAGTGTAGGTCCCTTGTAGAACAAACGAGATTGTATTACCTTGCATGCTTCACATCTTTTTAGTGCAACACTCGGTCTGTATTTCTTTCATGTTCGTGGAAACGGTTGATTTTTTTCTTTATGAGAGCGCCATAGTTAAAGTTGGACAGTTTGATGGACTAAACCAACCCTTTAAATATTAATAGGGTGTATTCTTACCCTGTATACTTATAATAAAACAGTAACGCGTCTGACTGACTAATTATTTTAAGTCTGTGCAAGGCAAAGCCTAAATGGCTGAAGATAGAAACATGAAGTTTGTATTACAAGGATTTCTCTAAAATCATCCTGGGGACCTAGACAAAGTGACATTCTATTGGCGTTGACGCTAGTAAAAAATGATAGAATGTATGGATCTGACATTGGTGATCGAAACATTTTGACGTTTGCTTTCGTCACCATACGTCAAGTCCATACAATTTTATGTTTTCTACTGTCGTTAACGCTAATCGAATGATACTTTGTCTAGGGGCCCTGTGGATCTACCATAAGTTTTCACCGTTCTTTACTACTGTAGTTACGTCACCAATTTTGTATTGAATTTTGTACAGCGCTCCTAGTGGTTACGATGAGAACTAAATTCTGTCATACAAATTCGCGACGTAACTACAATAGTAAATTACGCTGAAAACTCATGGTAGACCTAGAGTGTAAACGTTTGTAATCCACGCAGACGAAAACGGGTAGCTAGTTTCAAATATAATAATATATTCTACAGTCAACTTTAAGTAGCATTATAACTTTAACTACCTCCGGGAAGGTGTTACGCAGAGAATTCGTTTCAACTTCCAAAAGTAACCCTTTCAAACTAATTTCAACAAATTTTGCAAGCGTTTAAGCGTTTCCCTGAAGTTACTGTATTCGTCGTCTTCAAATATTGTTAACTAACTTGTACGGGAAATTATAGACTACCTGCGCCTGCGACTCTGTATTACAGGGCTAGTATGATTTCTCTACTCGCACGCGACGCGCCTTCGCTGAATAGAAAATTACCCCTTCCCGCGCTTGCTGCGACGGAGGTAGTATGGAAAAAGGCCGAGTCGCGCGTAAGTAGATAGATCATGACAGAGGGTCAGGAAAATAATTCCGCACATCAATCTCCGTTCACGTAGACAAGACATGGACTAACACTTCCCAACGGTAGCGGGTAGGTACTCGAAACGATTTGATAATATGCATGCATATGCTCACGACTATATTCCCCAAGGGGGTAGTCAGAAATATTCTGAAACCTCAGAACATCCACGTTTCACCAATAGTACCGAAACTCTGTCCAGTGTGACAGGGGGTGAGCCCGTCGATTTGATAATATAATCAACCTTATAGCTACTCTTAGGGCCTGTTTCACCACTTTTGGATAAGTTCCGATGGCTCATTTGACATAAATCAAAATATGTCAAATGAGCTCTGTTGGATCGGATAAGCTAACAAGAACTTATTCGGGTGTGGTGAAACAAGCCCTTACTCTGCTAAAAGGTAAGCATTATAAACTTGGTACGATTAGGTACTTGGTACTAGTACCTAATAGTAACAAGACGCAGATCACTGACTTTAAATACTCATTACTTTAGGGTTGAACTACACATGGCCACACACGATCGTACTTTTCCGTCGCTCCATCCTTTTCTGTCACTCAGGAACGTCATTTGCTAGAGCATATAAGATAGACAGAACGCGATGGCGTGCGGCCATGTGCAGTTCAACCCTAAGATTGAAAAGACCGATTGCATTAACCCAAACTAAACCCTATGCTTTTGTAAAAAACCTTATCCAAATCGGTTCATTATAACATGTATAGGTACCACATAAATGTATTTTCCAAGGCAGTCTTCCTCTACTAAAAATACAAACAGATAATATTCTATAGTACCTAGTAGGTATTTTTCTTTTCAGGTTATTTTTAAGACAGTCCAATTGGAATGGAATATACTTGTACAGTTTGTATTAGGTATCTCTTTCGTGTTCTCTCAAACTGTGTGAAACAAAAGCTTGTCGGATGGAAGTTTTGCATTTATTCGAAACAAAAGTTTTTAAGTAGTTGTAATAACTGAGGCGTAGAGTTCCAACACAACACAGTAATCAAGCAGTAGCGAATTTGTCATAGCTATTGATGTGTAATACTGTCACTACTGCGCGTGACTAAGAAAAAATGACGTGAGAACGCGCTTTTTCTGTTTTTTTAACACGCTTATAATAAGCTTCACTTGCATGTAACTAACAAGCTATTTATATATGTAAGAAAATGTAAGTATACAAATACTTATCATTAACCTTTAAACCACATACTCTACCCATCAAACTGAACAACTTTTACTATGGGTGCAAACCTTTCAAAACAAAACAATCTGCTGTTCCATACAAAACTGCAATGCCTACTCTACTCAAACGTACTACCTCTCTACTGAAACAACATATATTAGGGTAGCTAGTTCTCGTCTCGATCACGTAAACTCCGTGTCGATACTGTATGATTAGTGTAGAGTTGTGAACTGCAACTTGCAACCAAGAGTTGTTGAAACTTGGATGATAAAATTCTTCTATGAACTTTGGTATTATTCAATGCGCATTTTTAACGTTTTCGTTTTTTTTTTTCGTTTTTTTTTTTTCGTTTTTTTTTTTTTCGTTTTTTTTTAATCAAAATTTGTGGTTTTAATTTAATTGCGGTACCTTTATTGCAAAAGAGCGAAGGAAAGCATTATAAAAACAGGCCAAGTGCGAGTCGGACTCACACACCGAGTTCTGTACTACCAAATATGCAAAAAATAGTCTTTCGGATCCTTCTTAGATCAAAGTCAAATTGATCCTTAGCGCGAACCCGACTTAGTGCGTTCACACACGATGACGCATTGACGGAGCGGCAGAAATCAGACCGTCATTTGTGAAGCAAGGAGTTGTATGAAACCGCACGTAGAAGCACACACGCTGACGCATTGACGCACTGGTTGTGGTTCTAAGGACTGACATCTGTCGCTCCGTCAGTGCGTCATCGTGTGTGAACGCACTTACACATGGCCGGTTTTTATTATTTGTTATTTTCGTTGGCATCCCCCTACAAAGCCAAGGGAGAAAAGGTAAGTAGGTATCTTATTTTTATTTTTTATTTTCTTTATTGATTTCCCAACAGTTGTTAAACGAATACAAATACAACAATATAAATTTAAGAAACTTTTAAGTTAAATGTACAACTAATTAAAGGGAAATGCAGCATGCATTGAAACAAACAGATTAACAAAGTTAATTATAATAGATTAATGCTACATCTACTTACTAATGATTAAATTACCTACGCAATTTTCCAAAAATCTTTTTAGCAAATTATTTGTCCCAATCAAGACAATAAACTAATAATTCTTAAATTAAATGTACTTACCCTAAACTGTCAGCAAGGCATCAATTTTCAATTATGTAAAACGGGAGACGGAAACAATCTAGCTTCAAAACAATAATTTAAGTAGCTACTGTTTTATTGGTTACTAGTGTTTTCCCGCGACTTCGTCCGCACAAATTATATACCAGATTTTAAGTCAGATCATAAGCTATCAAACAAAAAAAGTTTCATTAAAATCGGCTCAGTAGTTTTTGCGTGATGCGCGAACAAACAAACAAACAAACAAACAGACAAACAGACAGACACAATTTCTAAAAAAGGTTGATTTCGAGTCAGGGATACCTAAAAACCATATCGTAATCTTTTTTTTGTAAATATCTTCAATGTACAGACACACTTCAGTTACAGTTTTATAATAGTTTAGATAATTAGATAATTCACAGCGATGAGTAGGTATACAAAAAGCCTAGTCGACGATGATAGGCTGATGATGATGATGATTAATACACCGACATTACAATAGCACGTCGTACTTTTTATATAGTTAGCACCATAAAGCACAATTAATTAGTCCAGGCATATCAAGGCCGCAGTTTATTACAAATGGCACTTCCAGGTCCGATCGAAACGAACAAATAAACAATTAAATCTGAGGCGAAGCGAACTTGAACTTTACAAATAAGTTAGCCTACCGTTCGAAGCTCCTTGAATCAAACAATTTTCATTCTTACAGCGTAACCGTTAAGAGATGTGTTTGGAGGCTTCGAAATAATCCTGTAGAAAATGGCAACACGCGATAATCGCTCGCTAAATAAAAATTACTTCGTAATATGAACATAGGCACAGATTATTTAAGAGTTACGATCTAGCTACGATATGGTGTTTATAGGCAGCTTTAGGTGTCCCTGATTCCAAATCACAGTTTATTTTTACCCGACTGCGCGACGCAAAGGAAGGGTAATGTGTTTATCAGCCTATGTATGTATGTACGTAAGTTTGTACCTTTGTGGCACACTAGAGACCAAACGCGTAGGCCGATTTCTTACGTCAATCGATTTGTCTTAATCTTGCGAGTGTGAAATTCAATATGGCGACTACCAGACGATTTTTTTTTTTTATATTGTGAAAAAACAAAAATTCAAGCTGACGAACTATGTCGAGTGGGGTATCATTGAATAGGTATTTGAAAATCATCTTTCGGTTTCTCTACCATTTCTTATTTCGAATGACCATTTAGGATCTATAACGATAAAAGTTGACAAAACTAAAAAGTGTAAAATAAAAAAGTTAATTTAAGAAATCAAAAAACCCGTCTGCGTAAAAAGTTAACGTTAAATAAAAACTGAAAAGAATAAAATAAGTCCAGTACCTACTAATATTGAAGCGACTTGAACAGTCGGGACTCGGGACCCATTAAAAATTCTAGACCGGATTAAATTTTCCTAATAATGGGTCCCGACTGTGAAAGTCGCTTCAATATTACTTAAGAGAATTCTAGACTAGGTACTGGACTTATTTTATTCTTTTCAGTTTTTATACCTAAGCTAACTTTTTACGCAGACTGGTTTTTTGATTTCTTAAATTTATTTAATTAATTTTGTCCGTTTGTTTGTTCGAGCGTCACGCAAAAACAGGCAAATCTAGGGCACTTGCATACAAATTTGAAGTAAACCTTTCAATTGTTTTGCCT
The DNA here is from genome assembly GCA_963693445.1 of Agonopterix heracliana. NCBI lineage: Eukaryota > Metazoa > Arthropoda > Insecta > Lepidoptera > Depressariidae > Agonopterix > Agonopterix heracliana. The sequence continues at coordinate 2,340,596 of OY856307.1, forward strand.
CATTTTTCTGGTTTGAAATGTTCGCGTAAGGCCTATCCATTCATTTTATTTTGATCTAAGGCTAGTACCCTAGATTTGACAGATAATGGCGCTAGTTTGTATGGACCAAGTGCACCAGGAGTTTGCTTCAACTTACCGCGCTATAGGCCTATCCATTGATTTTATTTTGATCTAAGATGTAGCAAAATCATGAGTTCGTTTCGCTCGCTTCAGCTTTTATTCGACCTCGATTTCGGCATGACCTAGAAATGCGCTATAATATTTGAAAAAATTTCGAGCTCGCTTCGCTCGCTCCCGGTTTTATATTGTATTGATTTGATTAAGTCGTATTGCAAATCTCGAGCTCACTTCGCTCGTTCCTGGTTGTATAGCGTATTGATACGATCGTTTGTCATCCTATAGGCATACGAGTGAACAATCGAGTTGTTGTGTAGCAAAATCATGAGTTCGTTTCGCTCGCTCCAGCTTTTATTATAGACCTCGATTTTGACGGGACCTGGAAATGCGCTATAATATTTGGCAAAATCTCGAGCTCGCTTCGCTCGCTCTTGGTTTTATGCTGTATTAAATCGATTTAATCGTATTGCAAAATCTCGTTATAATAAGACAAAATCTTGAGCTCACTTCGAACAACTACCTACTAACTTAAATAAAAAATTTCGTGGTCGTCCGGGGAAAATTCCAGATTTTACTGAAATGTCCGGGGTTTTTGACGTCTTTGCCCGGCGACGACGATTTTGGCGATGGCAGCCCTATATGTACAGCAGTTTAGTATGAAACAGCAGATTTTTTTTTGTATCTTACTCGAGTTTGCCCGTGACTTCATCGGCTCCCGTCATCGTAGCGAGATAAAATATGTAGGTATACTCTTCGATCAAAATAAAATGAATGGATAGGCCTTGTGCGAACATTTCAAACCAGAAAAATGAGGCAAAACAAATGAAAGGTTTACTTCAAATTTGTATGCAAGTGCCCTAGATTTGACCGATAATGGCGCTAGTTTGTATGGACCAAGTGCACCAGTAGTTTGCTTCAACTTACCGCGCTATAGGCCTATCCCTTAATTTAATTTTGATCTAAGGGTATACTTACCTGTTTTTAGTTAGATCTAATTAAAAGCTTTCAAACGCAAAAAGTTTCATCACCACCTGTTTTTGCGTGACGCTCGAACAAACAAACGGACAAAATTAATTAAATAAATTTAAGAAATCAAAAAACCAGTCTGCGTAAAAAGTTAGCTTAGGTATAAAAACTGAAAAGAATAAAATAAGTCCAGTACCTACTAATATTGAAGCGACTTGAACAGTCGGGACTCGGGACCCATTAAAAATTCTAGACCGGATTAAATTTTCCTAATAATGGGTCCCGACTGTGAAAGTCGCTTCAATATTACTTAAGAGAATTCTAGACTAGGTACTGGACTTATTTTATTCTTTTCAGTTTTTATACCTAAGCTAACTTTTTACGCAGACTGGTTTTTTGATTTCTTAAATTTATTTAATTAATTTTGTCCGTTTGTTTGTTCGAGCGTCACGCAAAAACAGGTGGTGATGAAACTTTTTGCGTTTGAAAGCTTTTAATTAGATCTAACTAAAAACAGGTAAGTATACCCTTAGATCAAAATTAAATTAAGGGATAGGCCTATAGCGCGGTAAGTTGAAGCAAACTACTGGTGCACTTGGTCCATACACACTAGCGCCATTATCGGTCAAATCTAGGGCACTTGCATACAAATTTGAAGTAAACCTTTCATTTGTTTTGCCTCATTTTTCTGGTTTGAAATGTTCGCACAAGGCCTATCCATTCATTTTATTTTGATCGAAGAGTATACCTACATATTTTATCTCGCTACGATGACGGGAGCCGATGAAGTCACGGGCAAACTCGAGTAAGATACAAAAAAAAATCTGCTGTTTCATACTAAACTGCTGTACATATAGGGCTGCCATCGCCAAAATCGTCGTCGCCGGGCAAAGACGTCAAAAACCCCGGACATTTCAGTAAAATCTGGAATTTTCCCCGGACGACCACGAAATTTTTTATTTAAGTTAGTAGGTAGATGTTCGAAGTGAGCTCAAGATTTTGTCTTATTATAACGAGATTTTGCAATACGATTAAATCGATTTAATACAGCATAAAACCAAGATTGAGCGAAGCGAGCTCGAGATTTTGCCAAATATTATAGCGCATTTCCAGGTCCCGTCAAAATCGAGGTCTATAATAAAAGCTGGAGCGAGCGAAACGAATTCATGATTTTGCTACACAACAACTCGATTGTTCACTCGTATGCCTATAGGATGACAAACGATCGTATCAATACGCTATACAACCAGGAACGAGCGAAGTGAGCTCGAGATTTGCAATACGACTTAATCAAATCAATACAATATAAAACCGGGAGCGAGCGAAGCGAGCTCGAAATTTTTTCAAATATTATAGCACATTTCTAGGTCATGCCGAAATCGAGGTCGAATAAAAGCTGAAGCGAGCGAAACGAACTCATGATTTTGCTACATCTTAGATCAAAATAAAATCAATGGATAGGCCTATAGCGCGGTAAGTTGGAGCAAACTCCTGGTGCACTTGGTCCATACAAACTAGCGCCATTATCTGTCAAATCTAGGGTACTAGCCTTAGATCAAAATAAAATGAATGGATAGGCCTTACGCGAACATTTCAAACCAGAAAAATGAGGCAAAACAATTGAAAGGTTTACTTCAAATTTGTATGCAAGTGCCCTAGATTTGACAGATAATGGCGCTAGTTTGTATGTACCAAGTGCACCAGTAGTTTGCTTCAACTGACCGTGCTTTAGGCCTATCCATTCATTTTATTTTGATCGAAGGTACTAGCATACAAATTTGAAGTAAACCTTTCATTTGTTTTGCCTCATTTTTCTGGTTTGATATGTTCGCATAAGACCTATCCATTCATTTTATTTTGATCTAAGTGCTACATAACAACTTGATTGTTCAGTTTATGCCGAAATCGAGTTGATTTGTGGATAAAACGAACGTTTTATTACCATTATGTATAAAAATAATCGGGTCTTACCCGGACACAGTAAGTGTCCGGGTTTCCCCCGGACACTTTCGTGACGACCCCGCCCGGACGCCCCCGGACGCCCCTCAAACTAGGACAAATCCGGGGAAACCCGGACGGATGGCAGCCCTATGTACATACCTACCCAACTCAAATACGCAATAGGGACAGCAGATTTTCGCATTTCCTGAGGTAGGCTCCATAGTGTAAGTGGTTCAGTCAGTTTGATGGTCTGAGTTCACCGTTTCAGTCTGTGGAGGGCGGTCCCTTACACCCTGTATACAGGGTGTTAGGGTAAACAGTTGCACTATTTTAAGGGGTGATTTTAACCATGATACTATACAACTTTCCCTAAGAAACCTATAGGAAATTCACTTTTTTTTCGACATTTCATTCGGTCAGCAGATTGAATTTAGTATGGAAAGTCCAAAAACATGTTTGCCAATTTCCTATACGTTTCTTAGGGAAAGTTGTTCAGTATCATGGGTACAACCACCCCTTAAAGTAATGTAACTGTTTACCCTAACACCCTGTATTTATCTCCCTAGATGCCGGGAACCAGTGCGGACGAAGTCGCGGGCAATAGCTTAACATATTGCCATTTGAATGCTTAATAAGACAAAGTGTCATTATGTCACGCGGCCATGTCATTAAATATCGATTTGACATTAAAAGACTTATTCCATGTTTGTACGTCACGATCGCTCGCTCGCATTCAATCATAAATTGATTGTTTGTCAATGAATAAGTGAATGGATTTCCGTAATTGATTGCTATTGCATTAATAATTCCTGTAGTTGTTGGATAGATTAAAGGTTTCAGTTTGTCCTCGAATTGAAATGAATAAATGTGAGCTTTAAATCGTGTAGCATACAGAAGATTTTATAATAAAGAGATGATAGTTGACAAGCTCGCCGCAATCGCGTCGTGCACTCAGCACTCGTTATTATTGTCAGTACTTTATTTTCCTATATTTAAAGGCCAAAATTATACGTCTCTTGCCTCGTCCGTATAGGCAACTACTTTAACTCAAGCTTAGGTAGGTACTTTCAGCGTCGGAGAAACTTTAATCTTTATAACACGGACCTGAAAAAAAGACGGACGTAATGTGACACTAAAAAGATGTGAAGAATGTAAGGTCCTACATTTTCGTTTGTTCTACAAGGGACTTACACTCACACAGATGCACTAGCTCTAGGCGCAGGTCTGACACCCGTCACCATTATGTACCGCGTGACAGCACGCACACAAAAGAAATGGGTGCTTCCCTCGTGATTAGACGAGATTACGTCCGTCTTTTTTTCAGGTCCGTGCTTTATAAGCGAAAGGAGGTTAGATTTCTCTGTTGTCAAGCACGTATCCAGACTTTGGGTTCGGGGGGGGACATTCCATTTCGGGGGGGGATTTTCAATGAAAAACGACGAAAAAGGTATAGTTGTGATCACTGTTCCATACAAATATTAGGATTTCGGGGGGGGATAAATCCCACCTATCCCCCCCCCCCCTGGATACGTGCTTGTCTGATGTTGTCCTTACTACAGTTATCGTTCGATTTAAAACGCAACTATTTGCGGTGTCGTATGATTTAACTATGTCAAGCTGAAATACAGAAATGTAAACATGAATGCATCGTTTTAAACAGGTAAAAAAAAAAAGACCTTTTGAACAATACGAAACCCGGCGAAACTTCCGGAGAACTAAAATAAAACAATACCTAGGTACACAAGTTTTGTGAAAAAACATTCGTCAAACTTTGATAGTTCTAGTATTCACAGGAAGGAATACCTTCCTTTGTGTTCTTCTACTGTTACTGTTATGTAAATAATTGTTATTATGCGCACAATTTCACATTCGCAAAATTTCGTCTTGATGCAAAATGTCACATTCGCAAAATGTCATCTTGATGCAAAATGCCACAATCGCGTAACGTCACATTACTGTATGTTCAAACTTTTCAGAATAAAAACAATTATTAGATTCAAAATATATTTGAAATTATAAGGGCCTCACGTCCGAGAATAATCTTAGTTTTTCTACAAGATTTATACAATTTACCAAATCGAAAAAAAAACACCGTATTCTTGGATAGAGTTTATCTTCATAAATTGAATACACGATTCAAATTACTTCACATGATAGAATTTCTTTTTCGAAAAGTTAAGAAAATAACGCATACTTATTTAATATTATTTTTTCAAACTAGAATAACTTAAGCAACCGATTATAATTATACTGGAATTTTACTCACATATAATTCACCATTAGTAATATCTAGAACGATGCATAAAAAGTACTTTTATTATTAATTCTTTTTAATCAGAAATACGGCACACGCACGCACTTTTCGGATGGGCACTCGCGTTTCTCATAGAATATCGCCTGAACCTAAAGCTATGGCCGCTTAAGATTTTTTTAATGATCTAGGGTGCGATTATTTAATCTCATTCGGTGAGCTCAGCAGTTGAAAATGTCAAAATTACTATCAAGATATGCATCACAATTTTTGAGAGTTACGCGGTTATTAATTAAGCTAAAGTTAATCATTATAACGGGTTCTTACCGCGTTTTTATTTATTTTGGAGTTCCCGATATTTCGGCAGTGTTACAACTGCCATGATCACGGGAAGACTGCGGAACTCCAAAATAAATAAAACGCGGTAATAACCCGTTATAATGATTAACATTAGCTTGAAGATATGCATGTTTCTACTACTGATTTGACTTTCAAAAATCGCACTCTTGAAGTATGATTTTTGAAAGTCAAATCATCAGTAGAACTATGCGTATCTCCATAGTAATTTTGATATTTTCAACAGCTGAGCTCACCGAATGAGATTCAAATATCGCACTCCTGTTCAGTACCTAATCATGTTCGTGATTAGAAGAAATCAACAACGATCAACAATCCCATGTTTCCAGTTCCAACATAGCACTGTATGAAAGAGCTTCAAATCGTTGAAGAAATTTTTGCATTCTAAAAGACGGTAAACATTCTAACTTCCCCATTCGATAATACATTCTAAAGGTCACCATGGAAAGTAGAATCAAGGTAAGGGAACAAATAGCACTGAATAATAAATAAAATGCCCGAGGATTTCGTGTTAGCATTTCTCGCGCAACAGTTGTTGTTTTTAGTGCGATAAAAATATGAAAAAAACGGCGGCAAAGTACGTGTCGGGACTCAGGCCCCGCGTAGTGTAGGGTTCCGTAGTTGCTCGTCACAAATATGCGGAGTCAGAAGTAACCTACATTTTTATAAGTTGGTCGACCTAAGTTCACTCGTTAACTTGTAAAGCCTACTTAGTTTTCCTTTTAACTTCGTTATACTGGGTGTAAGGAAAAATAAATATTTTATTTTTGTAGGGTCGCCAACAACATGCACACAATATTATTACAATTATTTAAATAAAATGACAAAAGGCGTGAGTTTCAGCAGGATTGACTTTAGTTACAACTAGTGTTTGCATTTACAAATTATATACGATTTTAAGTCAGATCAGCTATCAAACAAAAAAAGTTTCATCAATATCGGTTCAGTAGTTTTAGCGTGATGCGCGAACAAACAAACAAACACACAATTTTGTCAATAGATGGCGCTGCACGTCATTTAAATCGCGCTATCGAGTGTTATTTTAAATTTATATTAAGTGAACCGCAACTTTTTTATTCCTCACGATTTTACGGTTCTACAAAGAATTTACGGTTTTATAATAGTTAAGATAAGATATAAACACACGTCCGCATTCTTTTTCGGGCTGCCAGAAATCTAGCGTTACATTTCAATGGTTATCACTTATCGTATTACCTCCACTTTACCATATTAATATAATTACGTTGTTTTTCTCTAATAAAATTGCAACAAACTTTTCTTTTAGGTACGGATTTGATGACGTTATGTACACACGGCGACAGATCAACCTACCCATAGTTGAACTCTATGTTCATGGACATAAGGTCCAACTATGGGTAGGTAGATCTGTCGCCGTGCGTACTTTGCAACACTGACACCCCTGGTTAAACTCTGTCCATTGTCTACTAATCCTTGCACAGAGACGCATTTAGACACAATGGCGCCCCCACAACACGCTTTGGGACTGAAGAAATATTAACTAACCAATTCCCGTTATTACTTATACTGTGAAAATGTTATATAACTTAATAAGTTGACGAAATTTAAGAAACGCATTTGGTATCTGATACTGATTACAATTGCGTTGTAATTCTCTGCTAAAAAGCTCTGTATGGTACTGACCTGTAAGGGCAGGCGCACACCTGGCGAAAAGCAGCACAGAACATTTTTCGCTGCGAAATCATTCTAGAGTTTGCTAGCCTTAACTTCAATTAAAACTACTCCTAGAAAGAGTCGACGTGATTTGAGGCGAAGATCGTGTTAATTGATTTTCGATGTCATTTCAACGCAAGCAATTTAGATAATAGGTTGGCAGTGAAAAATGCTCTGCCCTAATTTGCATGCCAAATAAACTTGTACAAAAGGGCAATGACATCATCAGCCAGCCAGCCAGAGATGCGTAACATTTGTTCCGCCCAACATTTTTTGGTTGTTGCAGACAACAAACATGCCTTTTGTACCTTTATATCTGTAATGGACAATAACTTAAGAATATTACGATATTGAACCAACCTCCCCCGCGCGGGGGACCGGGGCCCCGGTCCGGCTCTGCAATCACTGTCTAACAGTGGCCAGTTCATTTTGCTGCCACAAAGTCGTTGCAGCTCAACTGGATTATTACGTGTCTCTTTGCTACCAACTAAGTTATTTTCTCTAGGATTTAGTGTCGCTGGCAAACTTCATTAAAGTGTTTTAGTTGGTTTGCTATTTGGGTACTTAGGTATGTATTTGATATGTGAATGTACGAGTATTTTTGTTTGATTTTATTTGTAGTACAGAACTTTAATTTGAGACTAGACGGCAGGAAATAAAGAAGTTGAAGTAAATAATTTTCAGGGGTGGCTTGCACCAAAAAGTAGGCTTAGGCTTCATCATCATCAGCCTATAAACGTCCCTCTGCAAGGCACAGGCCTACTTTCTGGAGTGTATGGGCGTTAGTCCATCATGCGTACCCAATGCGGATTGGTAGACTTCACATGCCCTTTAGAGTATAGACATACTTCTGTTATATTCATCATTCAGTTTCAATTTATTCAGTTTTATAATAGTGTAGATTTCAAGACACTACCAGGAAATAACTCTACCATGAAAAAGAACTACTCATTATTTAGAACAGTAACTAAGAACAATCCTTTAATGTTCCACCAGTACATGAGTTAACAGTACTCAGTCTGCAGTGTTCAGGTAAACAATAGTAACGTAACAGGTTGTCCAAGCCACAGGTTGGTGCAGTTATTAACTGCCGCATAACTCTAGACGCCCCTCCCCTCCTCTCTCCCCCTCGCGAACAAACCTACCCCTCGTCTGAGATGTAGTGGAATAAAGCAGTAATGAAACTTACGGCCCTTTCCGCAGTATTGTCGAGCTTTGAAATCTTTTACCATTTTCAGATCTGCAATATAGAAATTTAATGCTATTTTGATCTACAGACACAAGAAATTTCTACAATTTTCATAGAATGCCCTTATAGGATTGGATATAAATAAAGCCGGATTCCATTTCATTCGTATCAATGATTCGGGTTGGGAAAAAAGTGTTGCTAATTGGCAAGAAAGATAAATAGGAATTGGGTTCGGATGCCTTTCTATCCTTATATTGAATAAGGTGCCTTCTTCCAACTTTGCCTTGGACCAATGCTGAACTCCTCTGAAGCATCTAGGCCTTTATAAAACCCAAGGCTTTATAGGCTTTACTTATGATGTGTGTGTCGTATAACAATTTAGAGTCGTGGATCACTTTGAGGTCCCGCACTTCCGACTCCCTTTGCAATGTTTGCCCTTTCAGCCTATAGTCAAAGATGATTAGGTTGCGTTTCCGACTATAGGTGACAACGCTACACTTCGACGGATTAAGATCGAGATAGTTTCGAGCACAGTAGTCATCAAGGCGAGAAAGGTGAGATTGTAGGGCATCAGCGTCGGCACGAGATGAAACCTACATAAAAGTTTTCATGTCATCAGCGAAACATAGCAGGCAAGACGCCTGAAAACATTTTTTATCATTAACAAAAATAATAAATAGTAGCGGACCGAGTAGTGAGCCTTGAGGGACACCACTAGGAATAGTCACCCAGCTGGAGATGTAGTTACTAGCTACTACTGCTTGTGCCCGTAATTATTTTTTGGATATTAACTTATTAAAATCAATGCATTTCTTTAAACACAATTTGGAAACGAAGTTCTTTGCCTGTGGTTCAGGTGTCAGATATTTGTTAAAATGTATAGTTTCAAAGTTGCAAAAGCTCAAATATTTCCATAAAAATCTTAATGCGAGAGAGAGAGCGTCACTAAATACGGTCAAGTCTAAAAACTTTTTGTGCAATGCGTAAGTATATATTACTGCTTGCTGAATCACACTGCAGTCTCTCCACCTCATTACAAAGAACAAGCACAAGATTGAAGCCTGGCTTCGTTTTATAATTAAAAGCACATGGTTTTGTGCCTGGCGGTCTTTTAGTTGGGGAAGATGAATGAGAAGAATGAGAGGGAGGGACGACTCGTCTACGTCGCGTCGCCGCGCGTATGACAATTTGAACAATAATTCTAATTACTTACCTAGGCTAAGAGTTAGATAATAAGAGGATTGTGCAACATCCACATAAATCTATTAGGTTTAAGGATGTGAAGAAAATGTTAATGTAACTACCTATTTTTGGAAATAAATAAATAAAATAAAAATAACAGCGCTTCCGATATCCGTAAATTCTAAATTCTAATTAAAATATCTTTTGGTTTAAGACTTTTAGGGTTGAACTACACATGACACGCGATCGCGTCCCGTCTATCTTATATGCTCTAGCAAATGACGTTCCTGAGTGACAGAAAAGGATGGAGCGACGGAAAAGTGCGATCGCGTGCGGCCATGTGTAGTTCAACCCTTAGAAGGTACCTAATGTATTATTTTAGCCGTGTATCCATCGATATCCTAATTCAATGCATTGTAACTAATAAATAAATTAAAGACAAACACAACAAATGCTTTGTTCGCTTTCGAGTTACCAATCGATCGCAATCGAATGTTTTCAGAGGGAATCAGCCTTAACAAAGCAATATTTTTTTTTCGAATCCATAAATTAATAAGTCGAATTCATTAAGCAGTTCAACGAAACGAAACACCCAAAATACACGTAACAAATTGTGGCCTTCTGAAACAACACTTCGCCGAATTTTAACTTTGTTTCATCAGCCTATACGTCCTGGTACAGGCTAAGCGAAATACTTGGCCTATGGTACAGGCCAACCCTCAGGGTGTATGGTCGCCAGTCCACCACGCGTGCAAAATGCGGATTGGTAGACTTTCGTTTGCAGGTTTCCTCACGATGTTTTCCTTCACCATTTGAGAGCAGTCATGCAGTCGAGCATGGCATGTCGTTCGTGTGGAATTGTGGATTCGAACCCGGACCTCAAGATTGAGTTTCCATACCTCTCCTGATCTCTTACTTGGGGCGAATATACGAGTATCTCTATTAGAAATTAGAATTTGCTCATTTGTTGTGTTTTTAGTTCTGTAAGCAAATTGTATTTATTTTAAAAATAGGTACCGTACCGTAAGTAGGCATTATACAATTGTTGTTATAATCTTACACGTGTTTATAGATTGGTTCGTACCTATTGATCTATTTCGACAAAAAAATAACATCGACATAAACATAATGAAATAGCGAAAAACATTTTTTTTGCAATGCGAATGTAAAACTTTAGTTTTTTTTATAGTTTTATATAATGAATATAGGGCGTCTCATCTACTGTTTCTGAATGAAAACGTTGTAGAGATGGAATGCTGAAGTTTATCGTCATACGAGATTTATAGATAGGTATATTGTACTTAACATTTGTTACTAAAGCTATTATATTTATTGGGCAATGATCACAGATATATCTGAAAAACAATACAAATTACAATTCTTACACAAAGACCTCTTTTCAAAGTGAGTTGACAGTATGTTTAACGCAGTTGTTTGCTCGACAGGCTACACGGAGGAGCAGCCTTCCACGCAGTTCACAGCGCAGCTGCCGAGCGAGGTGAGCGCGGCCCCCGCCGCCCCCGCCCCCGCCGGCCCCGACGACCAGCCGCCCCTCTCCTACGCACTACTGCACCTCTCCGCCTCCGACTCCGCAGAAGCCCCCTTCCTCCATGTGCAGCTCCAGTCTTCTTCCCCCCCACCGCCACCGGCGAGCGGCAAGTCCATCTCGATGTGCTACACCAGCACCGGAGCTATCCTCTCCCTCCCGCCCAAGAAGAAGGACATCTACCGGCCGTACTGCCTCGGGGAGCGCGCGGCCCACCTCCACCGTGCCGAGGAGGACCTCAACGCGGCGCACGCCATCCTCGACCTGAGCCAGCACGCTGTGTTCCTCACCGCGCCGCCCCGCGCCGAGCCCGTGCCCCCCGACCCTCCACCGCCGCCGCCACCCCCGCCGCCGGACTCCCCCTGCGATCAGTCGTCCGGCGACCGAACCAAGGAGACCGTCGCCTATACCTACGACGCCTTCTTCGTCAGCGACGGCCGCTCCAAGCGCAGGAACTATGCCAATGCGCCCGTAGAGGTGGCGCCGCCGCCCGAACCCAAGTCCAAGTACACGTGCAGCGAGTGCGGTAAGCGCTATGCAACTTCCTCTAATCTATCGCGGCATAAACAGACGCACCGCAGCCTCGACTCTGTTTCTGCGAAGCGGTGCGGCGAGTGCGGCAAGGCGTACGTGTCCATGCCCGCGCTCGCCATGCACGTGCTCACGCACCAGCTGTCGCACGTGTGCGGCGTGTGCGGCAAGCTGTTCTCGCGGCCGTGGCTGCTGCAGGGCCACCTGCGCTCCCACACCGGCGAGAAGCCCTACGGCTGCGCGCACTGCGGCAAGGCGTTCGCGGACCGCTCCAACCTGCGCGCACACATGCAGACTCACTCATCGGACAAAAATTTCGAGTGCGGTCGGTGCCACAAGACGTTCGCGCTAAAGAGCTACCTCAACAAGCACCAGGAGTCGGCGTGCGTGCGTGACGACGACGGCGAGGAAGAGCCGGAGCCACCGGCCTCCGCCTCCGGCTAGCCGGGGGCAACTAGGGACCGTAACCGCTGGTTTACACATAACGTAAAGTATTAATATGAATTTAGCTTGTTAGCGTAATATTATAAATTTACAAATTTTAAAATAAGGAGCGCGCGCGTCCGGCGGCGCTCGCCGTCCGGGCCGGCCCGGCCGCCGGCCGGCGGGCGTCGTCGGCGCGCGCGCCACCCTCGAGCAACGTTTCGCAAACAACGAATCAGTACGCCCCCGTAGCGCCGCGCACGCCGCGGTAATAGGCCGTAGCGACAGACGTCCCGATAACGTTACACTTTTAATTATGTATATACTCGTCGATAAAATATACCCTTATATACATAGAAGTATTGAAATATGAATGAAAACTAATATCTTTTGTAGGTGATTTTTACAACCGCAAAGTAGGTTAGAGTATTACGGTGTAAGTGAAGCGTGTTGATGCGAGCGCCGCGCGCCGAGTCGGCCTGACGGCGCCGGCGGCGGCGCCGGGTCGCGCCTCGCCTCGGTGGGGAACGAGCCAAAACTATCCGTCCTGTGGTCCGCACGCGGCGCACCCGCGCGCCCGGCCCGCCCCCGCCGCGCCCTACCACCCGTCCGCCCGTCCGCCCGTCCGCCCGTCCGGCTGACCGCCGCGCCGGCCCGCGACAGTGCCTTAGCGGCGACCGCGCGCCGCATCCGCCCCGCCGCCGCCTCTGAGATGCTCCTTCCCATTCCTAGCCCTCTACTGGGCTCTCCTTGCAAGACGCTTCATCACGACCAACTACCGTTTCACGATACAAAAATCCGTTGAAAAACGAATATTAAACTTTTATCTTAGGGATCTGTTAGCGCAATAAATCATCTTAAGCTGCATCAATGAAAGCATTCTACAGCGAAAATTTCAACGAATCCATAGAGCTTCCGACAAAAGACGTATCTAACACCTTACAATAACTCTGGTTACATGATAATGTAACAGTAAAATACAACGATGGTTGGCGGGCGGCGGGCGACGGGGCAGGGCAGGGCCGCGACAACACCGCGAGCATGCCTTTAGTTGAGCGTGTGTTATATTAGACAAGTCTACATAACTGGCAATAAACTAACATAGGTTAAGTAGACGTAACTTAGGTTAAAGATGAGAGCACGAGGCTCTCGGTGAGAAATGGGTATTCGAAAAGCAATAATAATGTAGGCACAAAGTCGCGCACCGCTGTCTGTAGACGCAGCAGACTTGATAAAACTATCCTAGCATTCTTTAGCTGTCCTAGCCTTCCTAGAACACCCCGTAGAGTCGGCTTCGCGATTCAGTGCATGAGTCCTAGAGAGTAGGCAGTTGACGATCCCATAGAAACACTTCATTGTAAAGAGACACGCAATTTTAATAAAGATCTGCGATTTGCCGAATAAACTAAATAAAATGAGAAATTTATTTTTAAAAATTTAAATTTTGTTTGTGGCAAAAAATACTTTTCAACACACTTGCTCGTTTATAAAACACGAGTGCGTTTGACTTTAAACTATCACACTAGTGCGGTAATACCTGAGCGCGTATAACTAATTCGAACACGGAGCGGAAAGAAAGAAATCTGGCCGCCATATTTCACTAACATTTTGTTTAAACCTTTTTGTGAAATTTTTCGCAAGTGTGTTGAAAAAAGCCGTATGAAATGCATGACCGTTGGTCATTACATTCGAGATTGGATTGTAGCACGAGCCGCAGGCGAGGGCTGTAAACGAGCCGAGACTGTAATGACCAACTTACCTCACTTGAATCATAACGTAACTACCATAAAACTTTTTTCAATTTCAATCTCAATGATGGTACTGGTTCTTTGGGAATGTTACGGAATCACCAATTAGAAGTAAACTAGGTATAGAAGTAGATAGATATACGATGCTAGTCGGATATTATGGTGCGATTTGACTCATTCGCAGGGATCGCGATCGAAGCCGACAACCCCCTAGTCTAGTAGTGCCTGAAGTCAATTCCTCCACGGAGAATATAATTTAACCCTGTCAATTATGATCCTTTTAGAAAAAAAAAGTTCCTCTACATTTTATTAGAAATTCTTTCAAAGCGAGAAAAGTGCTGTACTTGTATGATTTTAATATGTCTTAAAGACTCATTATTTCTTAGTGCACAATTTGGGTCACTATTATAGAATCAATAGTTAAATTGGCGTAGCTGGAACGTGAAATTGCTAATTTTTATACAAACTTAATGTATTTTTAAAAAACCTTTGTGTAAAAACACAAGCGATTTCAGCTGGGCTTACACCGGAGCGATTATCGTATATACAATATTAAACGCTTAGAAACTTTCACACGACCGCGATTGACGCAACGTTTAATTTAGTACTCATTGCGATATGTCAATAACACTGCTTTGAGTGCCTTGCTTAAATTGCTTGTAACGTATGAAAAATCTGTTTAAAGCATAACATCATTCTCATCGTTCTAGATATTAACGCTTTATACAAGGATGAATGGTGACCCTCGTTATCTAGTCAATTGCTTTTAATAAAAAGTATGTTATTTCTATTTTCTAATAGAAGAAGAGCCTTCGCAATAGGCACTTTTCTCGCTGCTAGTCATAATTACTTATCCCAATTATTCCTACTTGTAGTTGTAGTGCCACATTTTTACTACCTAGATAATTAACTCCCTTCACTTCGTATATATAATTATTTATTTGAGAACGTAATTTGATTATTGTAACTGTTCAAATGGAATCGTGCAGTAAGTAAGGCTCTAAAGACAATTTGAATGACATAAGGTCACAAGATTTATTTTTTCAAAGGACCAATTAGCCTCAGAAAAAACGTGGCGGTACAAACGCATAGTGAGGATCAAGCCTGTAGGACTAACATGACCCAAATTCATGTAGAAAAGAATATATAAATGTAGGAGAGGGCGCTGACAAATAAATTACTTAATTAGATACATAAACTCAAAAACATATTATCATAATCGGCGAATGATTCTTATTGTAGTAAACAGTAAATTTTTGACTGTCAGTTACCTAACCAAAACAAAGACAGAACCACATAGACAAATTTTTCAATCTTTAATTTGATACGAAATAGCACAACATGACTGTAACATGTTTATAATCAATATTGACCTATTGACGATATTTGGGTAAAGGCGTTTTGAACATCGTTTTTATAATAGAAGAAGTTTCTCTAGTTACAATAATCAATTTATACATAAATTAGCTATACCGGACTAAGGTCGCGCATTATAAGCAATATTATGTAAATTAATAAGCAATACTTTAGAATTTACGTAGTTTATATTTATTGTTTATTAATATTGAGTAGATGTTTAGATGTTTTGGTGCTTCGAAGTACTATATATTAATAATTTAAAGAAACGAATCTGACATCGAATATTAGAAATTTTGTGATTATTATTAAGAGGTGAATTGTTTTTTTAACTCTAGAGGAAAATATTCTTTACCTCGATGAGCGATTTTCAAGAAATGGATTTTAACGCTAGTAATATACATTAAACGTCATCCCGTAGATTCAAATATTAAAAAAAGTAATGTATGTGCTACAAAGGCTTTATTATTAACGTCGAAACTTAGGAGTTCTGGCTTAAAAACACGTGTAAGCAGTTCGGTACGAACATCACCTCCCTTTACAGGGCTCTAGTCTCCAGAGTCCAATAGCCATTGTACAGTATAAGAAAGAGTACCTAGTACTACATACAGTATGGACACTCCCTGCCTCCCACCATCTTTTTACCTCACCCCTTCTGGTTACTTCGTGGTTACCTTTTTAGTAAGCGTATTCCTGTCTCGCTCGCACGCAACAGTATTGAATATGCTTAACTCTTGTTTAAAATTTTTACCATTTGTACAAAATGACAGCTATCAGCTGACAGGTATACAGCGAAAGAAATCTAAACTGAAAATGCAATTATATGGACGCAATTAAAATTATACTCTACTAATTTATAGCGAACAATTGCAATAATCAATGTTGGCACAATTAAACGTAATATTATTCAGGCAGTGGAATTTTAAAATTAAAATTGTTATTTTAAAAGAAAATCGCTCATTTCTTATACTCAACAACTTTCTTGCCTAACGTATTTCATAGTGTTTCTTAACTAGTGTCTAGTTCTATATACTCATTTGTCTCTTCAAATTATTCTTTCAATTATACAATTCTAGTAGAAAACGCAAAACCATGGCTTCTAAAAAAATTATAAGTAATAATAATAAAAAATCTAAAACGAGATATTTTATTCAAAATATTATATATTATACTAACGTTATTATTATTGTAGTGATTATACAGTTAAGTAACGATTAACTGTTAAAATTAACGAAACCAACCTTATATACAAATATTATATACATTTGAATGTAAATATTTCCCTGTGTACCAAATTTCCCTTCTTTACAATTTTTGTAGGTGTAGCGTTACGGAACCTTTATTAAATATTTATATAGTGATGAAACAGTTATGTAGATATTACATAGCTGAAGTCTAGAATATAGTTGACACTAACATTCTGAAATTACTTGTTACCGCGCACATTTATTTGGCAAAAACACCACCATCCGAAAATTACGTCATGTTTTGAGTCCAAAAAAAGGTTGGGGACTATAGGGTAGTTGACTTTACTGAAATATTGCAAGTGCACATATAAAACCTAACTTTAAAAACGCACATAGGTATAACTGTTTTTTAAAGTTATAACTGTAATAACGTGATTATGGGAGTTGCTCTCTTTTTTCTGAACAAAGTTTAAACTGGTTTTTACCAACATTAAAAAGTACATTTTTAATGTAGAAGAATAAAAAGAAATTAACGGCGACTACCCTATTGTCGACAAAATTAGAGCATTTACACATGAGTGCTGTCAGGCGCTAGAAAAGCAACAGTGATCGATTTTCGAACAAAAAACGCAGCGTCATAAGCGTCTATGTGAAGAGGCTCTTACTCAATATGAGTGAAGTATTAGAATCGTTTAAAATACATAAGTGAACGAAACAACAGTGATAAGAATTAAAAAATGTCCAAATTAGCAATACATATGTAAGCAATAATGACACTAGAAATATAAACATAATAGGATATATAGTTCTAGCAATAACGAGTTAATTTAAAAAAGCAATAACTTAAAGCAATATTTTTATTTTATTAGAATAATTCGGCTGATAAGTAGACTGCGATGAAGTGATAAAATATATTTTAAATATATTTTGTTTTATCAATTAATTGCTTAGGGTTAAATATTGAAGTAAATGTTTTGTGAATTGATAAATGTTTTGATCGAGCACGAGTTTTGTGGCGTATTGTCAATAAAATACGAGTAGAAGTACTTACGTCAAAACAATTGACAATAACTGATAACAAAACCCGAGTATCAAATCTTCGTCAAGGACGTCATAATGACAGTACCGACCCTAAATTGAACTTAGAATATCATTCACTATCGTCTATTCGAATATCGTCACCGACGTCATCATGCTACCTGGGAACGTTGTTCATTTGTAAAATTGTTATTATGATGACGATACCTAAGCCAATAAATTCGTGCTCGAGATACTGAGCTATTTTTGTCGATCAACTAAATTTGATAGAAAAATCAAACTATACGTGTTAATAAATAAGCGAAAAATCTGAAATACTTTGATTACTTAAATTATACTTCATAAGTTTCGATTGTTTTAAATGAAGTCCCTCTTTTTTTTGTATTAAAGCTATATTTGTATTCAGTTATAAACCTTTACACGAATATAGGTACGTACTGCGTTCATTTGTTATAATAACACGTTGTATAAAGAGAAAATGTATGCAATTACTTTTGACATTGTGACATTTACCAGTGGGAAACAAAGTGAGTAAGCGCGTAAAAATATTTCTTAGGTCGCTAATTAGATGTGACTTTAAGGTAAGCACATATTTCGGCGCAAAGGGACGGGCCGCAGCGAAAAAATCCAACCATCTTCCACTTCTATACCATTTATATGAACTACCGCATACTATGCCGGGCCGGAGCGGGTCACTTTAATGCGCGGCGGATTTCCATCCGTGCGTTGCGGCCTGACCCGTCGTAGTGTGCCAGACCAAGCGGAACTTTTCACAACGTCTGCTGTGTTACGTCTAAACTAAAAATCCGTCAATGTGTTGCGATCCGGCCCGCTCTATTGTACGAAGTACTCATTTTCCGCTGCTGTCGTAAAATGCGCTTACCTTTAGCTGACGTCTGTCTCAGCAAATAACTCTACAAGGTGTTACAAAAATACAAATAAACATTTAAGGGGGTGGTTGAAACTGAACAACTTTCACTAAGGACCAATATCGAAATTGCGAAAACAAATCTGATGTTTCATACTAAACAACAAATCGACTCAAGCTGGACATGTATGGGATAGCAGGTTTTTTTTCGCGATTTCGATGTTGGTCCCATAGTGAAAGTTGTTAAGTTTGATGGTCTAAACAACCCCCTTAAAAGTTTTAAATGTTTATTTTTACTTTTGTAACACCCTGTATACACCTCTTACAAAATAAATCATATACCTACGAACAGAGAGAAAAAACAGAGTGGAATGACTTTCATTCCAGATTTTGTTATTCCACTTTCCGTTTTATTGAGATATTTCAATTTTTTATCGCCTATGATTAAACTATTTCATCGATCAAAATGCACCGTGTTAAGAAGCATTGCTCACTTTCTCTCAAAGTATTCATAAAAGGAGGCTTAAAACGTACACAACGAGTACCTACATTTTGTTTTAAAAAAAGGTCGCGTTGAACAAAAATCGATAAGCACCTACCAACAAAAATTTATATAACATGACTCTGAGTAATAATATCGTATTTAATACGTAACATTTTGAACACGGTGTATAAATACATAATTATATTTTCCTTCCCAAATAATAATATCGCTTGAAACAACCGAGATAAGTGTCGTAGCAAACGAGCTACGGCATCGTAGCTTCCAGCTACGCCGTAGCGCTACGAAGCTTTCAGATTTTTTTTCCGTGTATTTTCCTAAAGCTAAGAGAGACGTTTATGAAAAATAACGTCCAATATTCCCCGGCTTTATGAATGAAAAATAAAGGAGCGCGCATTTTGTTCGGTAAATTACGTCAGAAATGTCCTCTTGTATGGTAATACCGACTTAGAGATGTTAACTCAAATTACAAACGTCTTTTAGCTGTCGCGCTTTATGCTCACAAACCTACGATATACAGGATGTTAGGGTAAACAGTTGCATTACTTTAAGGGGTCATTGCACCCATGATACTGAACAGCTTGTCCCAAGAAACATAAAGAAAATTGTAAAAAACAAAATAATTGGACATCCCATACTAAATTCAATCCAGCTGATTCGTGACCGAAGGTTTGTATGCAAAATCACAAAAAAAAATTGCGAATTTCCTACATGTTTCTTAGGGAAAGTTGTTCAGTATCAGGGGTACAATGACCCCACTGTTTAACCAAACTGTAAGCTTAAATGCGTTAAATACTTTACGGGGTATTTCAGACCATCGAACTAAACAACTTTCTTTAGGAATAACGTAGAAATCTCGATAAAAATCTGCTGTTTCACACGTTTTGGTAAAGTAGCTATTGGCATTTACAATGCTATAAACAACAGTTTTTTCTATCGCTACCTATTGTGTATACAGGGTGTCCCGTAAAGCGACGTCAACCCGTTGGATGCTGATAGGTTAGTTTATGCCTAACCAGAATATAAGAAAAAAAAAACAGTTAATCAATCAATCAGTCAACATTTTACTATAGGAAAAGGTTCTTAGTTTTCGAGATAAGGACAGTTTTATGAAATTCGTGAAACTCTTTACCTTACTCAATATTTTGAGTGCCACGGCTACAAATGTTCTATGCAGTATCTGTGTTAAACTGTTAATATCTCGAAAACTAAGACACTTTTACTAATGTTAATTTTTGATTTTCTGCTTAGTCATGGCCTAAACTACCAGCATCCGACGGGTTGACGTCGGTTTACGAGACACCCTGTATATATTGGTCTCACAGAAAAAGTGGTACAATTTGATGGTCTGAAGCACAGCCTTAAGGTATATAAGGCATTTAAGTTTACACCTGTATAATACTTTGAACAAATTCACTAAACTAAACATGTTCTTATTTGCTGCACAAATTGTCGTCTAAAGCTATAACTAAAGTAAAAAAAAGGTTTAATACAATTTGAAATCAAATAAAAAAAAGGCAACGATATTTCATACACTTATTGAAAACTAAACAGAATTATCTGTATTTCCGGTTTAATTAATTATTAACTCTATTGAGCCAAGTTACAGTTAAAGCTGAGATGAGATGAGCTGGATTGTGTCTCATAGATAACATAATAAGATTTGGCGACCGTAAGCAAATTTACACGCTGTTTTTCATTCGTCTGTAATTTCGTCTGCGTCTCGTAAAAAAATATGAATTAAAAACATTATATTTAATTTTACTTCAACAAAAATCATCCTGTAGTGTTAGTGCAGGGTCGACTGAGCCTACGTCTTAGTTTAGCGGGGTATCCCCCGAAGAAACGTAGGTTAGGCACAGTATGAATTTTATTGAAATAAAATCTTAACTTTTTTTACGTTAGGCTATGGATACATTTAACTGGACCGCCTGTGGAAGACGAATAAGAAAACAGCGTGTATACTAAGTAACTACTTTTATCGAAAAACCATCGAAAAATAAAGCAACGAGTAATTATAATTATCGAAAAAAACAACGAATTTTTTCATTAGTTTACGTTCACAGCGAATTTCGATAGATTATTTAGTTGCTGTTAAAATATAACTTTACAATTAGTTTTATAATAAGAACGTAGGCGCAAACGATTGTGTATGGTTTTAGAAGAGACTGGATATAAAATAACCAGTTAACGTCTCTGCGACGTAAAATTAAAAGTTAAAAGTGTAATTACAAACTGCGCTATAATTTTGTAAAAGTAATCTGGTAGTTTTTATGTTAAATTCTAGCTACAAGGATTAAAAAAGTCAACCTGACCACCCGAAATAATAACTAAATAAACAACATCAATATAAAAAAAATCACAACGAAGCCGTGACATTTGATTTGTAATTCTTCGGTTATAATTTAATATACCTAAACTCTAAGAATTTAATTGCTTCGGGTCATTTCTATCAGACAGTAGACCTATGAGTATGTACCTATAAGAAAGCTATAGAGCGCGCGAATCTGTCGTGGCCTTTAACACCAAGCGTGAGCAAATTTTAAAAATTTTTTGCATTTCAATAACACTATATAGTCTAGAATTTCCTGTACAATTTCCACGATAGACAGACGTTTATAAATGCGAAATTATAGATGGTTGAATATTGCTCTTGAATATTCTCGCTGACCCGGTCAGGACGCGTTTTATTTTGGTACTAAATAAAAGAGAAATTTTCACTTTTTGTTATTGTTCATATGTGATTAGGCGCGCTCTATAGCTTGCTTATACATAGGTACGCTAAGGACAGTAGGTACACATATAATTGTTTATTTATTAGTCAAAACATGCGCAGAGACAGTTAGGGCCTAGATTTAACGTTGAAGCCTAAATCGCGGCTGAGAATCTAGTCAGTAGACGGTAGGCGATCTAGTCGGTTAGTAAATAAATAGAAACATAAATACTGTAGCTGTAGAAAGAGGTGATTACTAATAATGTGATGTGAGAGTGAGTAGGAAGTATATTAGAAAGAGAAAGGTAGAATAGACGCAGGATGGTTGAAGAGAGTATTACTGATATGCCTTATGTGTTTTTGTGTGAGTGATTATTGGAGGACGATGATCAAAAATTACCAAAAAGATTACCGATTACCGTTTAGAAATTGCTGTAAGGTACTAAATTACTAATATTAAAACCTAAGTCTTACAGATCACAAACCGCCGTAGATATTCTTTTTTTTAAATTGTCTAAAATTTTTAAATTTCGAGGTTACCGTTTTTTTATGATACTGTCATGTTGTTCTTCACTTTAGTTCAATACCCATACGTAATAGTTAGACTGTCTTAAGTTGCCATACAAAGCTATAAGACCAGATGAAAAAGTCAACTTTGTTTGATCTTATAGCTTTGTATGGCAACTTTAGATTGTCTTACTATTTCATATGGGTATTGAAATAAGGCGAAGAACATGTCATTATAGAAAAAAACGATAACATCAAAATTTGAAAATTGCAGACAATTTTTATAATTTTTTTTCAACAATTTCTAAACGGCAATCGGTCAATCTTTTTGGTAATTAAAAAGTCCGGGCTACAGTACTATTAAGGCGACGAGAAAGACTAAATTATTTTTATAAGTTTGAGTAATCGTAAGCGATTTGAGATAACTGTGTTTTGTGACTATGTTTAATTTGGAGAAAAATATTGCTACGCTAGTACTTAAGTATAAATTAATTTCCATTGTAACTTAAAACAAACACTATAGGGAAGAAACACGTCTTTCTTTTTCTATTTTCATAGAGAAGTAAGATTTTTTCTTTTTCCGTGAACTAACTTACCCCAAGCATTGTCATTCTTTGTCGCCTTAATAAATTAATTAAATTCATGATTATTTAGCAAATAGATAACACACGGGCTAGCAACGTTCGGTTTCATACAAACCATTACGATAAGAGTCGGTCCTTATGAAATCCTACTTTATTCCTTATTCACTTACACAAAAACTTAATCACATGATAAGATCAAAATAAACTTATTGCGTACTTATTGGTCCAAACATAGCATTTCTTCCTTCCGATACTTGGACATTGTAGCATCTTTCCTAGGATATAAATAATAGTAATTTTCATTAGAATTACGACCAAAATAATTACGTTTATGTCGTATCGTATAATAGACCAATAACTGCACTTGAAAATGGCTTACATGACTATTTGTTTTACAAACTTTTTTGACAGTATTTATAATGCTTTTGAATTTTATTATTATGTACATAACGATGAATTCGCAACGTTTATTTAAAAAGTACCTAATGTAACAAATGTAAAACCCTAGTGTAGAATGTCAATTTTTTAATTCACTTATTCCTTCCTAATAAGCAATTATTATATACCAAAAGTACCTACAGAGTTAGTAAATAACATTGCATGAATTATATTATAATAGTATTATAGCATAATATTAAAATATTTAGATACATAAGCGTATTAAAAAATATATTATTCTTACTAATGCATTTGGATAAATATGTCGAATTTATATTCTGTTCCTATTTCCACAGATTTTTTTTGTAATAAAAATAACGTTAAGTAATTAATGTAAGAGTGACAGTTTAAATTAGTGAGCTGTTATCTACTACAACGTTCTAGAAGTGACATAAACTAACATCACCAGCCCCTCTAGCATGCCGCCGAGAAAACGACAAAAATCGAGACGTGCCTCCATCTTTATTATTTTACGTACTACGCCAAAAAGAGCGTGCATGACGTTTTTCTCGTTTAAACGCTTTGTCGTGGGTGGCATGCTAGCCGTGCAGCATAGGTAGCATGACACCGTGATAAAGCGCTACCACACTTTCGCTCTCTTTCTATTTGCACGTGAACGAACGAGATAAAAGGCGTGATAAAGCCGTATCATGTGTAACATGCTACGGCTTCAGGCAGGTAGGAGGAGCGCGTGCGGGTCAAAGAGAATCTACAGCGATTCACGACGAGACGTGCAGCGATATCACCGCATTGAATGGGACAGTAATTTAGCATGCAGTGTCATCTCTAGAACTTAGTACATAATATCTCAATGATTTAAATAATATAATTTCATTTTATAAATTCAGTACCTACTTAAATTATATTTTTAAGTGTAGGAATTTCGCCAATGGAAATTTTTATGTCGTACAAAATTTATTGTGAAATAATCACGAACAAAAATGTTATTCTGTGAAAGTGTGAAAACATTAACTAGGGGCTAACTAATCAAATAGAATATTATAAATCATACACATAACTTAGCTGTCGTGATACCTTTGGGGGTGTTCAGAAACATTGCTCCAACTACCACATGCAATAAAGCAGTTGCAGCAAGATTATCTTTTAGCATAATTAGGATTCCTTTTTAGTGTTTTTAGACGAAATGCTAAGTACCATTTGCAAGGCAAAATCCATCCCAAAAGGTTAAGATAACGCTAAAACTAAATATCGAAGAGTTTAACCAATAAATCTATTCTTAAGGGAATTGGAACTCCGTTATTGATTTGGCACTTAAATTTTTTTCGTACCACGAAAGGCCCCTAGTACAAGCATTCAACAAATTACTTAATAAAGATTTCCAAAATTGTATTGTTTGTAAGTAACACATATTATTTATTCTTGAACTTTGTCTGACATGATGTTTTCTTTTTCGTTCTTTTTATTAAAAACTTTACTAATATCTATCAGAAAAACGACGTAATATTGAATTCTAGTTTTGTTTTTTTTTTGCTTTCTGTACACCATTATTTTTTATACTTCACTTTCTAAAAAAAAATTATGGGTGTATTCAGATAACGAAAATATGTTTGGACATTCCCTACAAAAGTGTGGATCAGCAGATCGATTTCCTATGAAGGAGGTTCATAACATTTTGCTCGGTTTTCGACTCATGTTCCTTAGAGAAAGTTGAATAGTTACATTATCGGAATACACCCTTAACATCTTTCTACTAGGTACTTAAATAATAAATAGGAGTGTACAAAAAAAGGCAAGGATTAAATTGTTTCATTCAAATTTTGATATCGGCTTATAATTGACTTATAATTGATTGATGAATTTGTTTAACGCAGTTTGAGCTGCTTTTCCAAATAACGTATTATAATAATGCAGTAATGTTAACTTACTAAACTACTATGTAACTATAGGGTCCACTGCGTATTATCGTAAAGTAGGTTGCCTAGGTACTGTAGCAATCATCAGAAATCATTAGCAAACGTCATACTTGTGTTCAACCTAGGTAGCAAATCTTTGTCACAATGACAGAGGTATTGGCCCTGAAGTGACGTTACAATGTCGTCATTTTTTTGTCAACCATGTCAGCTTGCTTGCTACCTGGGAATCGTTACATCATAATTCCGTGTAGAGATCGATTTTTTAATAACAATTTATGATTATACGATAGGACCATACATCATTCGCAATGATATGGTACCTACCTATAATAATATAAGTAATCAATTTAGAAATGGGTTATTGAAGTTATCAAGCGCATAATTCTTGCCCAAAGCAAGTAACATCTGCCGATGTCTTCGTTTTAAAAATGTAGTTTTGTTTCAAATAATTAAAAATAGCTTTTTAAAAAAAATTCTTCTACTGGCAGTTAAAGTGTGAAGCTTTTATTATAAATTGAAATAAAAAATCGATCTCTAAATAGGTACATAGGTAATTCTTTTGTTGTGATTACTTTTTGTCACGTCTGCCGATTTACCGGTCTTTTGATGTTGTGAAAATTGTTAATTGTGAAATTATGCTTTTGATTGGTTCCAAAACAATGTTGTTTTTTTAATTATAATGTTTCTTGTTTACTTCGACCTCATTCTAGTAATTTTAATGTATTTTTTGTTGAAAGTTAGGTACTTCTATTAAGTTGAACATGATGTGTTTATAAAAAGGGTTTTTCCAAAAGTTATTGAAAGCACAAAAGGGAATTACTAAGTCAATTTTTGACATTTGTATTTATGGTGAAATGTTTGACCTAAGGTTACCGCAGTTGGATTACCACAAGAAGTTTAAATCCAAAACGGAGATGACGTCAAGAGTAATAATGTAACCTTGGATGACATCACTATCATTTGCTGTCTTACCGAAGACCACTGGGTTACGGTTACGTTACTGTTAACCATAGCCCGTAAGAAAGAGATGGCAATTAACAGTGACATCATTTTGGATTTAATCATTCTGAAATCAAGAACATTATCCTACTTAGATACAATAATATATCGGATAGAAGCTAAGTTATACCACTTAGTAATCCGTGAAATATATTTGTTTCATTATAATATAATTTACTTATTACAATTTAACCAACAAAGTAAAATGCGGTGACTATAAAATTAAAAAGAAATTAATTGTTTGTTTGTTGCTGAATATTACATTATGTTGCATTTCGTCTTTGTATTAGCTTTATATTTGTTTCTATTATTAATAAAAATAAACTGTATTAATTCGTGTTTTTCTTCATACCGCCCATTGACCTCTTATATACAAACAAGACTCACAATCAACGTTCGAAAAATGGCACAACCAAAAGAGCTCGGATGAGCTCTTTTTTCTACTAGCTGACAGTTAACAAGCGAAATACGACTATGTTTATGAATCAAATACAACGTATTAGTGACAACCAGCAGCATGCATACTTAATATGTGCGGTTTTTTGCGTCAATGTGCACAAAAATTTGCTAAGATTTTATATGACACTGTGGGTCTAGTATATAAGATGTCTATGATACCGCCGCAATAAATCACAATGTAGCCCAGGTAGCAACGTCAGTGATGAATATGTGGCATAGACATTCCTAAAGGGTACCTAAAGTCAATTTAGTGTCAATATTGTTGTTATAAGGGCGACGATTTGCTACCTGGGTTTAGTAACCCAGGTACCACTACCACTGACTACTATAGCTACTACTTACCTACTACTGGGATAAGGCAGATTGTGCACTCATATTCAATCTCATAAAAGTCAAACAACAATAAAAACTGGCCAAGTGCGTGTCGGGCCACGCGCAGGGTAGGGTTCCGTAGTTGCCCGTCACAATATACGAACTTAGAAGGGGGCTTTTTGTTTTATACTACGGTTTGACGGCTAATAAAGTCTAAAAAGTACATTTTTTAAGTTGGTCGACTATTACTCGTTAACTTGTAAAGCTAACTTAGCGGTGATAGTTTTCCTTTTAATTTCATTATATACACTACTGCCATGCATTTTTTCACATATCCAGAAACAACCGTTTAGCTGGCAGAGGGGGGGGACACTCGACTCTAACAAAAATTTGCACCTTAAAGCTTAATATTTCGCTAACGGATCCCTAAATCGAAAAATGGTTTTCCTACACCCACCGTATTTTTAAAATACCTATCCAACGACACCCCACAACATGGGATAGACGAGAAAAAAAAATTGCATCCCCACTTCACGGGTACCTCCCCTGTACCCTAAAAAAAATTTTTTTTGGAAATTTTGTTTTACCACTTTCTCGGCGTGATTAATATGTGTATTCATGCCAAATTACAGCTTTCTAGTACTAAGCGTCTCTGGGCTAAGCCGCGGACAGACGGACGGACGGACGGACATGGCGAAACTATAAGGGTTCCTTGTTGACTTCGGAACCCTAAAAACCGGCCTAGTACGTCTACGAGTCTGACTACTCGCGCACCGAGGGTTACGTTCCGTACCACCATACAATACATGAACTTACAGAAAATTTAGTTTTCCCGGGACCCTCCCGACGGGGAGACCGACTCGCACTTATCCAGTTTTTATAACTTGTCGTTATACTGTAGAATTTGCACTATAATCACACCGCAGCAAGTCTGAAGCTTGTAAGTATTACCGTTTTTAAGAGAATATTATTCCGAGAGCGAAAATGCGCGCTGCATACAAACGTACTATGGTGATATTTTCAATACTAACCAATTAAACTCAATGAAATTTTGCAGAAACAATCTAGAAACAAATTTCTATGCTTCTATAGAGTCAGATTTTCGTTAAAATATACAGTTCCAATGCTAGGATTAATTTAAGATTTGTATGGAAATATTTTAAGCACTGTAACTTGAAAACTATACATTTTAACGAAAATCTGACTCCATACAAGCATAGAAATTTGTTTCTAGATTGTTTCTGCAAAGTTTCATTGACTTTAATTGGTTAGTATTGAAAATATCACCATAGTACGTTTGTATGGAGCGCGCTCCGAATAATATACCCTTAAGATAGTGCGGGAAGAAAAAAAGTTGAAAAACTAGATTCTTGTATGAGAACTCCCCTTCGTTTTTATAGTTAGGAGGCGAGGGAGCAATTTGAGATTTTTCGTAGCCCTCTCTTCTATATACCTAAAACTGGTATGTATGTGTTCCTTGTGCCCTATAGAACACGAAACTGTGGGTTGTAAGAGGAGGAAGTGGGGACACGCATAGCTGTGACGTCACAAAGATGGCGGCCGACCGTACCAAGTTTTTGTTAATTTCTTGAGTTCTATTGCATCAATTTCGTTGTTTGATATGTCATTTGAAAGGTTATATGATTGTCTATGATTACTCTTTTGAAACCTACTAATTTAGTTTTGTCGTTTTTAAAATATTAACGATAATATGATTTTTTTTCATATACCTACTTTTATTTACCGGTATAACTAAATAAAGAGAAACATAACTGTACCTAAGGTTATTACAAAAAATTTAGTCCGTTTTATTACCTTTTCAAAAATATAAACATCATTTTAGTGCAATAATAAACTAACACATAGTGACCAATTATGTAAAGGAAGTACTTACCATCTGATTTTTTACGCCGTTTTCACTATTGATTTTAAATGTTAAGTATTTAAGAGAAATAGGCGGCTTTTTACAAATAACAGTACAAATGTAATATATGTTTACTTTCATATTATAATATCAAATTTTTTTTATTTTTTATAATTATTAATATATCACACTTCAAGCAAATTAGAAGTACTAGCTAAGCTGCTAGAAAAACTATACAAAACAATGTAGGTATTATTGTAATCATTAATTAACAGTGCAAATAAAAATATTTACACGGTGTAGTGAAAATAACTTATTTTTACGTAAATCACATTGTGAGTAACTACTTACATACTTAGGTACATTACTTACTTACAATAGTAATGAAATAATGAATGAGATAATGTAGACACAATTGAATTGTCAAGTTTAGTGAACACAAAGCAAGCACCATACTACTCATCAACATCCTCAAAGTTATGCTGATAAAAACATAATTCTTTTCCAATATCGCATAGTTACTCCTATCATACATTTTTGCTTTGAGCGTGCACAGCCGCATTTCGCTGTCCGGCAGTCTGTCTTACACTGGCACGATATGAGCTCGTTATCTTGCAGATATATTCGAGGTTTCAGGCTTGTGATGGGAAATAGGGAATTGTTATGTAATTCCAGCCACAGTTTTCTGGTGAGGGTAAGGTTGTGGTCGGGATATTTGCAGTTTTCCAAATATAAATCTGGTAATTAGCTCTATGTCGATGGTGCTTCAGAACTTCTCTAGAAGGTGGTAATTTGTCTAGGTTTTTGATATTTGAAAAAACTGTCGCTCTTAGATCATCAATGCTGTTTAAGGCTTGAAGTAGGTTTTTTTGTCACAGTAAATGTTAATTATTAAACTTTTCTCCATTCATCATTATGTCGGACCTTCTCTTAGTTCCTCTTCAGAGCC
Organism: Agonopterix heracliana; assembly: GCA_963693445.1. Taxonomy (NCBI): domain Eukaryota; kingdom Metazoa; phylum Arthropoda; class Insecta; order Lepidoptera; family Depressariidae; genus Agonopterix; species Agonopterix heracliana. The sequence continues at coordinate 2,370,189 of OY856307.1, forward strand.
AAATTCGTCAAGAAGTGTATACCATTTGGTGAACACCTTCCAACTGGAATTTTTGGTAAAACCAGACAGTGAGAAAGGAAAAATGAAAGGCAAGTACTTAAATTTTTTTTTCTGGTCCCTTCGATTGGGCTATGTCATGAATAGGCACATAGATTGTTTTTGTGATGTACCATTACCAAGATTGTACTCATACTTTCGGCGGTAATTTCTCATAGAAATAGGTCAACAATAACATAACATCAGTGTCCGTGCTGTTTACAATCATTGTCTCGTAACCCAACTGGGCAGCATCTATGCCATGTATCACAAACCTTGTGTCTGCTTGTCGGGTAGTATAAAATAGAAATAGGCAGGTGACGGGCTGCGATAGTACAAGCTCTGTCTGGTTTTACCAAAAATTCCAGTTGGAAGGTGTTCACCGAATGGTATACACTTCTTGACGAATTTGGCTCTGAAGAGGAACTAAGAGAAGGTCCGACATAATGATGAATGGAGAAAAGTTTAATAATAAACGTTTACTGTGACAAAAAACCTACACTTCAAGCCTTAAACAGCATTGATGATCTAGGAGCGACAGTTTTTTCAAATATCAAAAACCTAGACAAATTACCTCCTTCTAGAGAAGGTCTGAAGCACCATCTACATAAAGCTAATTACCAGATTTTTATTTGGAAAACTGCAAATATCCCGACCACAACCTTACCCTCACCAGAAAACTGTGGCTGGAGGTTACAATAACAATTCCCTATTTCCTATCCCAAGCCTGAAACCTCGAATATATCTGCAAGATAACGAGCTCATATCGTGCCAGTGTAAGACAGACTGCCGGACAGCGAAATGCGGCTGTGCACGCTCAAAGCAAAAATGTATGATAGGAGTAGTGCTTTGTGTTTAACTTGACAATATTTTATTACTATTGTAAGTAATGTAAGTATGTAAGTAGTTAGTTACTTACAATGTGATGTGCGTAAAAATAAGTTATTTTCACGACACCTTGTGAATATTTTTATTTGCACTGTTAATTAATGATTACAATAATACCTACATTGTTTTGTATAGTTTTACTAGTAGCTTAGCTAGTACTAATTTGCTTGAAGTGTGATACCTATATTAATAATTATAAAAAATAAAAAAAACAAGTGATATTATAATATGAAAGTAAACATATATTACATTTGTACTTTTATTTGTAAAAAACCCGGCTATTTCTCTTAAATACTTTACATTTAAAATCAATAGTGAAAACGGCGGAAAAAATCAGATGGTAATTACTTTCTTTACATAATTGGTCACTACGTGTTAGTTTATTATTGCACTAAAATGATGTTTATATTTTTGAAAAGGTAATAAAACGGACTAAATTTTTTGTAATAACCTTAGGCACAGTTATGTTTCTCTTTATTTAGTTATACCGGTAAATAAAAGTAGGTATATGAAAAAAAAACATATTATTGTTAATATTTTAAAAACGACAAAACTAAATTAGTAGGTTTCCAAAGAGCAATCATAGAAAATCATATAACCTTTCAAATGACATATCAAACAACGAAATTGATGCAATAGAACTCAAGAAATTAACAAAAACTTGGTACGGTCGGCCGCCATCTTTGTGACGTCACAGCTATGCGTGTCCCCACTTCCTCCTCTTACAACCCACAGTTTCGTGTTCTATAGGGCACAAGGAACACATACATACCAGTTTTAGGTATATAGAAGAGAGGGCTACGAAAATCGTGAAAGAGACGACTTATTAAATTTTTGCCAATAGACTATTAGGGTTCCGTACCCAAAGAGTAAAACGGGACCCTATTACTAAGACTCCGCTGTCCGTCCGTCTGTCACCAGACCGTATCTCATGAACCGTGATAGTTAGATAGCTGAAATTTTCACAGATGATGTATTTCTGTTGCCGCTATAAATATTTAACGGGGCTCCCAAACGTGATTTTTTGCTCTTTTTTATAGATATAGGTACGGATCGATTCGTGGGCGAGTCCGACTCGCACTTGGCCAGTTTTTTGTTATTCTGTTCTATTCTAGTTTTAAAAATATGGCTGCTATCTTTGGTTAATGATGATTTTGCCAATGTCGAGTTTTTATAGCAAAAGTGCTTGACGTTGTACGGATAAATTGATATTTTGGTGACTTCAAGGGTTGTTCTTATAAAAGAACAATATCCTGAGCCACCACTTGAGTTCCGCTGTAGGCCCGGGATGGGGCAACCGACAAGCGACACGCGCACGTGACCGCCCAATAGCAGACCCACAACGCAACTCGGTTTTTTGTTATTATTTGTCATCAAATCCAATAATATCATGATACCTACATATTCTGTGAATATTTCAACACGCAACTCGGTTTTTTGTTATTATTTGTCATCAAATCCAATAATATCATGATACCTACATATTCTGTGAATATTTCAACAGACTACCTATTAAGGTTTAGAAGATATCCCTCTGAAGCCTGGGACTGTCGGATGGACAACGTAGGCTTAGTAATAGTGTCCCGTTTTCACCATTTGGTTTGGGTACGGAACTCAAAAACAGACAAGAATGGAACATGGCTACGAAATTGTGTCTATAATACTTAGGTAAAGCCTGACCAGGAATATAAAAAACCTGATTTGGGGGCGCTGCAATCGACTGTCACCTTTAATGTTAGTGTTCCAAGTACAAAAATTAGTTCCAATGATTTTGCGCAACATGGCGAGGTTTTTTATATTTCTGGTCAGGCTTTATACCGGGTCCTTCTTAATATGCTGACACTTTTTTAAGGGGATATTCAGACCATCAAACTGAACAACTTTCTCTATGAGACCAACATCAAATTCGCGGAAAAAGACTGCTGTCCCATACATTTGGCTCGAGTAGGTTTGCAGTTTTGTATGGAAGAGCTGTTTTATTTTTGCGATTTCGATGTTGGTCTTATAGAGAAAGTTGTTCAGTTTGATGGTCTGAACATCCTCTTAAAAAGTGTCAGCATATTAAGTTGGACCCTATAACATGATAATAATGCTTAATACTCATCTCACATAACTAGGTAAGTAGGTAAGCACCTCATCGGCCGGCTTGACCCCGTGGTTTGCATCAGGTCCAAAAATTTCCACGTTATGGCCGAGCCTATTGTGCTGGCCCCAATCGTATGTTTTTTATTTCTTAACGATTAAACATTATTTTTAAAAAACAAGAATGTCACATTGTTGCATTGCTTTAAATTGCTGATTTTCAATTTAACGGGTCACTGCGGATTTTTTTAAATAATGTCTTGACACCGCCAAAAGTGGCCACTTTTGGTCGTTTTAACCTTAGATCAAAATAAAATGAATGGATAGGCCTAAAGCGCGGTAAGTTGAAGCAAACTACTAGTGCACTTGGTACATACAAACTAGCGCCATTATCTGTCAAATCTAGGGCACTTGCATACAAATTCGAAGTAAACCCTTCATTTGTTTTGCCTCATTTTTCTGGTTTGAAATGTTCGCTTAAGGCCTATCCATTCATTTTATTTTGATCAAAGGTTTTAACGATAATACCTAGCTTCAAGCATAAAACATAATAATCCGTAATATTTCGATAAATTTAAAGCCAATCAGGACTACAATGTGACATACTTGTTTTTTTAATACAAAAATACCATGGCTCGAGGCTCGATAGGCTAATCTAGTGGAAAATCATCTAAGAAAAAACGCAACCCTAAAGACTGTCTAACACTTTGATTAGTGCGACTGCAGGTGATTAGTAATTTCGGGTCATTACTACAAACATTGAAAGTAAATCAAAGATAACAAAATGTCATATTCTATTGGTGACTAATCAAAGTGAATACAGGTCTTTATTTTAGAACGATTTAAAGCCTGACCAGAAATATAAAAACCTGGTTTGGGGGCGCTGCAATCGACTATAACCTTTTGTCAGTGATCCAAGTACAAATATTAGTTCCAGTGATTTTCCGCAACAAGGCGAGGTTTTTTATATTTCTGGTCGGGCTTTAACCACTTCTGGACTGTGTCGGATTAAAACACCTTCAATTTAGTCTTCAGCATTCCTTTAATCAATTGCATATTACAAACAAGACAAAAAAAAATCGCTTATAAATAAATGTTCGTCCGTCAGTGACATTAAATAAAATCTATTTCATCTCACAAAAAATATTTAAAAAATTCATAAAAAAAATTTTGTACACAACTTACAGAATGTGAGACGAGAACAAATCTCCACATAAAATAAAAAGTAAAATATTGTAAATAAAAATGTAAGTACAATAAAAATAAATAAAAACATCAATTTATAAAATACGATTTTGTGTTTGGTACTACTATGCCTTATTTTTAGGTACATATCCAAGCTTTTTATTTAATAATCGACTGCCGAGCATGATTTTAATCTGATTTATTATTTTCATACATAATTATAGTCATACAAAATACACCAATGTTTCAATATGACTAAATAATGCCCGCAAAAGACTCGCTAAGAATATCTGGAGCCGAATTGCTACTGTCGAATGTCAAAACCGTCGATTTCACAATAAATTTACCAAATATCCAACTTCACGTTTTCCAGAAAGCAATTTTGAACTCTATTGAACGACTGATTTGATTCGCGCAAATATTCCATATCAATAATTATATTATAACTGCATAGTAAGCATTTATTTTTAACCCAATAAGGTGAGTGATCGTACCAGATTTAGGAGCATCTATGAACGGAGTCATCTATCATTTCTCGCCTTTTCGACTAGTAAAGATTAATATCTACGTCAAAGAACTAAGATTAATTTTTGATTGAACTTCTCGTTTTCATGATGACAGGCGTACCGCTATAAGTACATCAACTTTCTACTCCATTCATTGACCTCTTATCCATGATTACAAAGGAGATTGCCATAATCACAAAGGTAGACAAATTAATGATGCCGCCCACCCCCTGGTTCAATCTCAGATGCCTCGTTCGAAATCGAATTCTAACCCGGTACCAAACCGATCGTATACAAATGGACACGGAAAGAAGTGTCAGTCGACAGTAGCAACATATTGCTAATACCAATAGGTACCTACCACTCCTAAATATTAGCAAAACAACATAAGCCTAGCTATCTTTACACTAAGTCGATTTATTTTGACTAGTATTCACAGGAGACGCTGATTCCAGAAACATATAGACAAGCAAATAACGCCTTTACTCCTAAGATACACTGTCTATATTGGCCTGCAAGCAGCGTCTTCTGGTTTTTATTTAACTAATCAGTGATAAATCACTGATATGAAAACAAACATGTTTCTTGAACTAATAAATTGATTAATTGTTGAAGTTGAATACACTTGAGGACAATATTAACATTATAATTATTTTAATTATTATTTCAATCCAATTACTTACTACGTATCATCAAGTATATTCATCGTTTTACAAGTGATTAATGAATTATGAAAACAATTAATAAAGGCTTAAATAACCTTAACATAATATTTGCACCGTTTTATTACATGACATATAAGTTATATAATTGTCTCAGAAAAAGGAAGCAGAGTCATTTATCCAACCAATTATTTTAATAGAAAAAATGGACAAAGGGTGGTTTATTCGGAGACAGTAATTAACTAATAAATTTCAACCAATTATCAGTGTTTCAAATGAATTGCGCGATAAGTGGTACCTAACTATTTGTGATTTTTTTTCTAAGTAATCGAAATAATTGGGATGATGGCTGATTTTGGAAATTCATTATTTTATAACGAATTTAAAAATAAGGCTAAATTCTATAGCAAATTGTTCAAACGGAATTAGAATCGAGTAGAAAACAAAAAAGTGACAAGCGATTAAAAATAGTTATTTGTTATGTTATGCAAAGTTGTTTTTTGGCGCGAGTACTTGTATTGAAACCTGAACAAGGGAAGGATTCAAAGGTACGAGACGCAGAATAATTTTGCAGCCGAGCGAAACACACAACTTTTCACCTCACAACAGCGAAGAAATTGTTAGGTGCAAGCACTGAGTTAGATCGCGTTTCATGACGTTGTCCCATTCTATCGATTGCATTGCATTTAGTCACTGCCTCACTGCGGTCACGAGTAGCAGTTTCATTGAAAAAAAAACTGCATAAAAAATGTCGTGGTGTGTACTGAGATACTGCGCAAATAATTCAAGAAATGTAAGCAAATGTTTAAGGAATAACTTTTCATAGGTAAACATGGTAAAGTAATTATGAAAAGCATTTTAAATATTATTTTAAACGATATTTTTATCTCATCCTGGAAAAATAATTATATGCAAATGCAAATAAGGACAAACCTATACGTGAAAAAGAGAAGAGAAGATAATATATTGCCACTCAAAGAGATTATAATTAGGTATAACCTCATTGTTGCCAATCACATAAATTATAGTGAAGGACAAACATATACGCGGAAAAGAGAACATTAATATGCACAGTTCGCTAAGTTAGCAACATATTTTTTTTGTCTTTCTCACACGTATAGTTTTTACTATCTTTTTATCTGGACTGGCAGTATAGACAAATATTGAATAGAAAGATTCTTTCCACGCTAGCGGATAAAATGCACTTTTGGACTCGGATTTCGAAAATAAACATAATCTTTCCGAGCTTGTGAGGTGAAAACGTTTTTTATCATCTTCTATTCTTTCATGCAAAACATGTGTTTGTCACACGTCCTCATGATTTTTTCATTTCATGATGAAAAAAATTGTCATCATCGCCATTCCAATGAGAAGTGATCTCACTCAAATTGAGCTTCGCTTCTACAAGCAATTTGCCGCAAAGCGAGAACACATCTACCTACTTACAATTAAGTTAACGGTTAACTCAATTACTGTATTCTTATAAATCACCCCTCAAGTGTATTTTTCACATAGGACTTACGAATTAATAACACTGTCAAATTAACTACGGAAAAGTCATTTTTGTTATTTTATAAGTAAGATATGAAAACCTATCGTATATTCATCATAAGAATAAAAATATAGTTAATTATAATCATACTTTCAGATACAAGAATGACTTGAACAGACCATTTAATAACTATACTTAAATATAATTTCAGCGCAGTTTTTCCAATGCAGAATTAAACGACCTCCGCCTTAATCATAGCAAAATCGAATGAATGCGGGGCTAGAAGGGCTATGACACATGAATAGATATCAACTAGAATACAAGCTTCTTACAAGCGCGCGCAACTACAGTAGTCCCGTGAAGAAATCTTAATCCATTGCTATAAGGATCATAATGGCGTATATACGAGTCTAGTGGCGGTGCGAGATATACTCCGGCGCGGCGCCTCACTCTTGTGAAGCTTGTTTTCTGTGCGGCCTCGCCGAGATGTCTATTCATGTGGAAATACTATCTAGGTATCATTGTTGATTAAGGCGGACAAGTAAAGGGTAAAAAACGGTTTTGTAATTGGTTTCGCGTTTCGATACTAATCGTGATATAAAGATCGCCATGTTGCTACCGCGCTGAAAGCATATAACATGTTACAAACAACACTCCCATTTGTCGTATTAACGTCATGAGTATGACCAACATGATTATAAGACATAGCGATAAAAAAAAACTAAATATAAATTGTGATGCAAATGACAACCACAGCCCAAATGGTTAATTAATATTTTCGTCCCTAATAAATGAGATAATTCATACAATATCTATGTGTATATAAATAATTATAAAATCTCCAATAATGTTATTTCTAATCTAATTAATTAATATCTAAAGCTACTAAAATGAATTATTTGGTGGTTACAATTACAACTTGTACATTAATTCTACGTGAGATTTAAGCTTTAAAGTATTAAATGAGCAATATTACGTATGTCGCAGGAAGATTCATTTGTACAAACCTGAAGAATAAGATAATAGAAAAAAAACCTCGAAAGTCGTCGATCGTAAAAAGAGTATGAAATATAAAAAATAATATTAATAAATAAATACAAATAATTATAATAAATAAAAATAGAAATATACGTCTTGTACGGTCAATACAAAACCGGATTCACATGGATAGATCATTTTCTACAATATAGGTAGGTATGTATCAAACTGAACAGCTTTGGGAAAATTTTCAATGAGGAGTTTTCTGAATGCTAGTAAAACGTAGTTCAACATACCGGCGATAGATGGCGTTGACCAGAGAGGGGTCCGAAGACGAACATTTTAGGCTAAAAAGTCAACAAAACTGCATGTGCAACTGCAACTGAGTCCCGTTGACACAATTTTCATATTTTGCTGCTTACTTACTATTTTTCATTATCTGCAAGGTCGCTCGTTCCTGTCTCGTCAACGCCATATACGAGCCGTTAGGAAATACTTTTTTCTTTTTTAATGGCTTTCTGAAAATCCCTCATTATTCTAGGACGCTTAGTGAATTAATGGAGAGCGTGAAGATTGGACCAGCACACACTGAGGAAAACAAGCCAACGGAACAAAGCCAACGTAAGCACGTCTCGCAATGCCGCAGTGTTCCTTTTTTAAATTACTAGGAATTATGGTTGCTTTGAGTATTCACGAGGACAGAATTCCTCTTTGATTTTGTATGCGACCCGTTATCTAGTTGTATATTGTTGATCGAAGGTTTTTAAATTTTGTTAAATCAAATTAAGTCTCGGACTGGACTTGAACCCGCAATCTTCCAAAGCGGGGAATTGTTTTTTCAAATTTAGCCACCGAGCCTCTACGCCAGAGAACTAAATTCTTCAACCAGTGGCGTCTTAAGGGACTTGGCATCTACAGGCGTTTTTACAAACTAATCAACTCGCAAGTTCAGTATTACAACTGGAATTCATGCGAACATGTCTCTTGAACTAAAAATGAACGAAATATATGACACAACCAGTTCCAATTTCACATTTCCCCTCAGTCACCCCACATTTCCCACCCTGTATTAGTTGGCCAGATTTAATTAGTTACAAACGCGTAGACTACAATCACAGATGAGCTCAGTGTGTCGCATGCTGAGAGGTGAGCTTGATTTTACCGAACTGATCGAGGCCCTGTACGACCCAGAAAACCGCACCACCTTCCTGGAAGCATGCGGTTGCTGTGGGAGCGCCCGTCTGTCGCGCGCGCCGTGCACCGCGAGCATGAGCTACTTGTTTGCGTATGGATGGAAGATTTAAAGAGAATGTTTGGAATTTTGTAAGAGTATAAATTCAGTTGTTTTTATTTGATTTAAATTGTTTATTATTTGTTAATGTTTCTCTATAGATTTTTTTTTGTAATGTGTATAACGTCATATAAACTCATTTGAATTTTATATCAACATTATCCTACAGTTAATCTTGGATTTTCCGGTATTTGCAAATCTTCCTGTGACATATGTACATACAAATGACATGTGTTAAGGGGTGAAGCGCTAAATAATTTTCAAGAAAAATTAGCACACAATAATGTTACATGAATGGTAAATGTCAAGAATGATTATTCTTGTAAATAAAGTTCATAGTGCCGTGCACTGAGACGAAGTCGAAACGTTTAATGATGTGCGCCATTTTGAATTTCAAAGTGATTGGGAAAACACATTTTGGCGAAGGGTGACAAGACAAGATATGCATACTTTATGGAATCTTCGATTTCTATCTTCTTTTGCATTAAGAGCGTACTGATTATTGTTTTATGATTGTAGTTTTTAAAGATAATAACTACAAAGATTATAAAAATAAATCCGTAATCATCAGATTTTTTACAATGTGAAATTCTTGTTTTTTTAGAAAAGTTGTATAATTATTAAAAAATAAAAAAAACTTTACGGCAGCACTGGAGGCTCGGTGTCCCTTAAGCCCAGGGAGCAAAATGACGTCGGAGACGAAAAATGCCGTATTGAGTGTCATTAACTCATCGTCATTCAGACGATTTTTTTACTGCCATTGATCATAATTCGAAGTCTAACTTTGCCGTAACTATGTGATGTCAAAGTTGGTCGTCGAATTACAAATTTTAGTTCATATTATATCTTATCTCTGACTCTATACAGTATGCACATCATGTCTATAATTGAATAGGATAATATGGATTTCTAAGGACCGACACAAAACTCAAATCAATTCCTACACTTGCGGAACGCAACCGAACTCCTAAGTAAGTGAAACCGACCTTCCACGGGAGAGATCCTTTCAAAATCCGTCGGTTCTTGCGAATGTGTTACTAATTTACACACTTACGTTTTGGCAATATTTTTTTTATTTCGTCAAGATGTTACCTTAATAAAAAGACTTTAAAGTGAATCATGTTTACAAAGAACGTTTTACTTTTCTTTTTAAACGTTTTGCCCAACAGATGGCATGGGCATTTCTTCACAGGGTGTACCAAATCATTTCAAGGTTGTGCGTGCCTTTTTTTAAAGGATAAGGGATCGAGCCCATATCAGACGTAAACAGTTTCGAATTTTAGATTAAAATGATACATTCAATTTCAAGAAGCACATTTTAAAATGATTGTTGGTGATTCGCGAAGATTGTGGCGCGATCTAGTGATCTCCTTAAAAACGCTCTTTGCTCCCATTAAAGACGTTTGGTACACAGAGCAAGGCTTCTGAACACTTTGAGTTTCTGCAGCATTGCTTACTTTTCAACGACATTTATTGTTAATTCTGAGGTACCTAAATTCTTTACAAAACTTATTGCTGCAATCCCGCCTGTTACTGATATGACAATCTATCCCTTGTGATATGTTAACATACATTTTTAGTGATAAAATTCTACAGTGGCTGCCATATTAATTTACATAAATAGTCATTCACCCCGACTTGTTTGACATAATCTTTGATAGTCTGATCATCATTTTAAAAGGAACGCATGTAACTACCGAACCGCCCTGTATAACAAGGTTCCAAGATTAAGTTTTACATTGCTAGAAATCTGCCTACCACTGCGACTATAAACAGTCTATACGGGAATTCACTGAAAACTTTTCAAGATGAACATCTTACAAACGAAATAACGCAAGTGTAAAATCAGTAGCACATTCGTATAACCGGCGTCCTATTCACGGCCTCATACATGCATGAGAGCTGGCTTGGCCGTTGTACACACATAAACGAAATCCGACTCGGAGTCTTGTCGTGCACGGCTGGCCCTGCGTTAGGCCGTCGCGACCTGCCAGACGATCAGGTGGCTTCGACTGGCGCGCTCGGCGAGGGAACTGTGCCCGCTGGACCCGTCTTCGGCTACGACCACGCTGTCTTCCATTTCTGAGTCGGCTGTTGATCATAGAACATTATTAAAGCTGAAGAACTGATGGAACTTTCACACGCTGGTTTTATCACATTATTAATGTTGCCTAACAATAGTGATTGATACCGATAATCTATCGATACATTAAAACAATTGATAATATCGATATATCCACCATACTGTACTGGACCAGCGTGGTGGAGTATAACCTTTTTTTTTAATTATTATTGATGGGTTTGCTCTTGATCTCTATCTAGACCTCAGGACAAAGATGGGGTCGAAGATGTAGCGAGCTTACCCAGAAGTGACAGATAACTTACTTACTATCTTTGGTGGAGGGCATTACAATACATAGGGATTATACAGGCTATTTCTGCATTATATCGAATTCAGTTCCCAGTACCTACACTTATAACAGTTAAATTATATTGAGTTAATCTACTAAGTACATTAATTTAGTAAATTTACACTATTATTTACAATTTAATGTAAATACTGTGTTAGCAATATACACGTTAACTATACATGTATAAAACAATTAATAAATAAAAAACATAACATTGATTATAATTAGTTTGGTTTGTGTTTTAAATAGATTCATTTATACGCCTGTGACATCGATTATAATCAAAATAGAAGAACAAATCACAGACTAATACAAGGCCAAAGTGCACTACACGGAGTTATGATTACCAGTGACCTGTTACTAAAGACCAGCAATATCAGACAAATTTAATGTCACCACTTTTTTCAAGTAAATCATAGCCCAGTCATTTTACGGAGTTTTGTTAGCAGCAGTAGGAAGTAATTATGAATGGGACTTTTGAACTGTTTAGTGACAAAAAGGCTATCTGAAAACATATAAATCAAAACTGTATCTCCCAGAAGGCTTTTAACGTAATAATATAACACCAATGAACTCATTTTAATTAATTAGATTTAACAATATAAATTAATTTTGAGCAATAATAAAATAGCCATTCATTAGAAAATAGAAACGTATTTTTCAAAACTTTCAAGTAGACAAAAATATTTACTGCGTGTTTGTAATGTGTGCCTATAATGGTAAATCTTAAAAAATTTAAAAATAATGTTTCACCCTCAGCTTTTTCAGAACGAGATAAATGCTAAATTTGGGGCTGTTGCTGACGTGGCTTATTATTTATTTTGATATATTTTTCAAATTGGCTGTTTAAATGATTAAGTACCGAAAAAAAATCTTAATTACTCCCGGCTCAAACCGTATAATGCCTGGGCTACCAACCCAATCTCAACCTTACACAGTACTCTGTGGTTATACTAAGGACATAACGAAAACTTGTAAATGGAACTGGGCCTCTGTATACTATTGACATCAAGCTTATTCTAATAACCCTATACTTTATGTTTAATCTAAGCCTCTTGGTGTAGTCAGGTCATAGAAACTTCTGTCACATGTTGAAAATACACTCTCATCTGCTACCTCTAACACGCCGAAAGAAGTATAACTTCAAAAACTTAACAGATTCATCGGTTATCAAAGGCGTATAAAAGAATCTATTCTCAAATGTTGTTAGCATAAAATAATATTGGTTTCACTGGCTAGTCCAAGCGAAATGAATGAATGTTAACATGATAATGGGACGTGTAACGATTGATGCGTGGCTATAATATGACGGACAAGCGTTGTGAACGTAACTGTTAATAATTATTAGTTTATTAGCGACGATGTTATATGACAAAATGTTGTTATTTTTACATATTAGCTATGTTTTTGCTTCAAATAAGATTGAAAAAATTATGTCCGGTTGCAAAAGATTAAATAATTTTATTGTGATGTTAGGATGCGATAGCTTCGACGAGTCGCGGCGAAAAATCAAATTTAGTAACAATTGAAATTCAACTTTAATATTTCTGCATAAGACTGAAATTGATGTAGCGAAAGAAAATAACATCATTACTTATTGCATTTATTTCGCTACGCCAATTTCGGTAGTGTGAGAAAATAAAATTAAAATGCAATTGTTACTAAATTAGTCTCTTTTTATCATGTAAGGTTTCCAACACAATAAGTCAATAAAATATGATACTAAAACATAGAGTGTCTAAAATTAATGTGAGTTCGCATTGCAAAATTAAACACATAGTCATAAGCTTTTTCAATCTTCAATTTGAATGTTATGTATGAGACCCAAGCAACATGCTATTTCGTTACCGTAAATTGGACGTACCGATTCGAAACAAGATGATAGGTATATATTGTTTTAAACTATGACTATCAGGTACGTTCAGGGTTCGAGTATCTGCCATACAATGAGGTGGGAGGCAGTATCGCGTACGTCATCCGCATGCTCCTCTAGTCGAGAAACAAATAAACAAAAATTTGGGAACAAAATTATAAGTAAAATCTTGGCCTAGAGTTTGTCTATCCACTAAAATGTTTGTGTTATTTTATTATGTTGGTACAGTACTGGTTTTTGAAGTTCTAGCTTCGGAACCCTACGAGTTACTTTTCTCCGTTAATTTATGGAAGATTCGTTGTATTTCAACATTCACTGAATTCTACGGAGCTTTTTTAGCACCATGACACCCTGAACACTTCATACAACCGGGCTTGCACTGACAAGACAAGAGGCTAGCACACGCATGCTGAGTGAGTGCGAGTGAGAGAGGAATACACCATTGTTTACTGCCGTCCATCACTCGGACCACCGAGAGGTTGGAGTCAAAACAGATGGGGAACAGTGAGTGTTCGCAATAAGGCATTAGTACTTTTTCTTTTACTGTTCCTTATTACTTACTAGAAAATATTTAATTCTACGGAAATAGTTGAATAACAACAAAACCCGAACGGTTCCAAAGTTCGAACTTTAATAAACAGTACTTACTGTATGTAGGAAATTTAAGCTATAAAAAATACAATACATGTATTTAATTAAATACAGGGTGTAAGCTTAATTGCGTTACATACTTTAGGGGAAGGTTTAGCATGGGGAAATGGAAACAGCAACAAAAAAAAATAGTTGTTCCTAAAATATATGAATGACTACTCGATCGTACTCGACCCGAATGTATGGGACAACTGATTTCTTTATCGCGATCTAAATGTTGATCCCATAGAGAAAGTTGTTCAGTTTGGTGGTCTGAATCATACCCCTAAAGTGTATGCAACGCATTTAATTTCACATCATGTATCGACGTGATTCTGAAAGCCCATTGCGTTTTTGCCAGACGATATCGCTTTTTGTATTATGATCGGCAGCTACATAGTCTTAATCTCAATAATGAAGATAATTATATTATGTGATTGTTTACATCCCTTCACTGTCCTGTCGAGTCGATAAATACACGCGCAATAATGACATGAAAGGAAAGTGACTTGTTAATCGAAAAGCAAATGAAACTGATTGTTAAAACATTTTAGTAGAAAGACAACACTCGTAATTCAAATCAAACAATAGGCACTAAATAAATTTATGTCTTTAAAAATAAACAATAATTTGGGAAGTAAGGTATGCTCTTATTTTTAGGTACAATACAATGATAAGCATATGAAGCAATCAAACTACGAGACTATATAGATTGCAACAAAACTGGTTTCTATATAAAAAGCAAATTATTGCAATCCTTACTTTGGCGTGTTGTGCTATAAATTCAACAAATTAAAACTTCTGAATTTAAATGGCGAGGAACACGCTTTCTTCTTTCAATATATCGGTGATAGATAATCTACTGCATATCATTAAACGTAAATAAAACTAGAACGGACATCAGGAGTGCGATTTTTGAATCTCATTCGGTGAGATCAGCAGTTGAAAATGTCAAAATTACTATCGAGATACTTACGCATCTTTCTACTGCTGTTTTGACTCTCAAAAATCTCTCTCCTATAGTATGATTTTTGAATGTCAAGTCAGCAGTAGAAAGATGCATATCCATGGGCGTAGCAATGATTTTTTCCCAGGGTGGGCCAGGCCCAGGCGAGGTTGATGTAATTAAAACTAAAACCTAGAGCGAGCGGAGCGAGCTCGAGATTTCACTGAATTCTGGAGCAAGCGAACCTAAGTGAGCTCGAGATCTTACTGCAATGCAACTAAGTCTTTTTGATACAATCGTAGCCAGGAGCGAGCGAAGCGAGCTCGACATTTCACCGAATTCTGGAGCGAGCAAAGTGAGCTCGAGATTTTACTGCAATGTGTCTAGCCAGAAGCGAGCTCAAGATTTTACTGCAATACAGTGAGATTAGTGTCGAGCGTAGCGAGCTCGAGTTTTTTACGACCGACCTAAAAGCTGGAACGAGCAAATCAAACTCAAGATTTGACTACTCTATGAAAAGATATACGACCCAAACCCTAGAGCGAGCGAAGCGAGCTCGACATTTCACCCAATTCTGGAGCGAGCGAAATCAGCTCAAGATTTTACTGCAATGTGTCTAGCCAGGAGCGAGCGAAGCGAGCTCGAGATTTTACAGTTATATAAATAAGATCAGACCAGTACGCTGTAATAACAGGAGCGAGCGGAGCGAGCTCAAGAATTTGCTTCAAGATTTTGAGAAAGTAGTGTATTGTGTAGTGTTTATTTACCATTTACCTATTCATAAGTAACTTATTTTTAGTAAGTGATTCATTTGATTTCTGGGGTGGGCCAGAAGGATTCTGGGGTGGGCCGGGCCCACCTGGCTCCCCCCCTTGCTACGCCTATGTGCATATCTCCATAGTAATTTTGACATTTCCACAAAAATGAATGTCGAAAATGACGTCACTTATCATTATTTAGTAAAATGTTTCATACAATCGATAAATAGTTGCTGATTGAAGAGAGATTTGACTAGTTCTTTGGAAACTCGCGGTATCTGTTAAACCTATCTACACCATTGTTTATTGATCTACACTCATTTTGTGATCATTTGTTAACACCGTGTATAGTTATTTCAAAAACTATATAAATAAAACCAGTTTTGTTTCATAACTATAATAAATAAGCAGAAGCTCGACATATTGTTCTGCGATGTATGCCGTTCACGTGTGCTAACGTACATATTGCTTGTTTTGAACACCTCATTATGTTTAATTAAACTTAAATACATTGGCTTTTAGGAAGAAAAATAAAAGGTAAGTAGGCAGAGTATTTAGACCAGAAAAAACGAGTGGGAAATAAAACCATTTAGATAGAAAATCGCTTTTCATAATTAGAATCATTGGCCACAAAAATTATTCTAGAATAGTAAAGTAGCGATTACCAGTAGGCCATGACACCCCCAAGAAAACAATAAATTGAGATGTGCCTCCATCTTTCTTACTTTACGTATGCCAAAAAGAGCGTTCATGACGTTTTTGTCGCTTTGTCTCGTGTGTGAGCCACAGATTAGAAATAGACGAGAATTTGTGACAAAATGTATTGATGTCAGGACCGCCCAATGAGCAAATACATAATCTCTGCCCAATCCTATGGTGAGAAAGGCGTGAGTTTATGACTGGAAACTGTAAATTAATTTACAGATATCGATACTTAGTTGAGATATTTTCCCAACCTTTTTTTCTGGCATAATTGAATCAGAACTAAATGAAAATGTAACTCGATTTTTTGTCATAAAGCCTCACGTAATGCGAACTACAATTTTATAGAAATAACTCTCGCTCCATACAAAAGAAGTTTGATTATATTTCGGATATTAATTATTAACCAATTAAAGTCAATAGAAAGTAATTTCTGTGCCTGTGGGTTGTCAGATTTTTGTTCAAATCTAAGGTTCAAAGTGACAGTGGCTCAAAAATTTCCATAAGTACAAATCTTAATTTAATCCTAAAATAACATCGAAAATATGTATTTTAACAGAAATCTGGAAAACAACAGGCACAGAGATTACTGTCTAGATCGTGTTTTAAAAATGTCATTGACTTTAATTGGTTGGTACTGAAAATAGGATCTAACTTCGTTTGTATGCAGCGCTCGGGCGCTCTTGAATAATCTGAATACGCTCACACCCGTTTAAAATTCGGGGTCGGAGCGCGAACCTGTACTACTAGCAAGAATTGCATGTATACAACCAAGTGAAAACTTACCTATCCTAAAGTCAATATAGCCCTCCCCGCCGGAAATGACCAGCATCGGCGGCGGGGTAGGCGTGTTCCGGCGCGGCGAGTCCGGCGTCCGGGCGGGCGAGCCGGCGGCGCCCGGCACCGCGACGAAGAACGTCACGGCGTCCCGGTGGCCGTGGAAGCTTAACTGCGCATGCGCCATGGAGCACCACGGGATCGTGCCCGTGGGGCTGGCGGAGCGCGGCCGCACTGCATGGCCTGCAATGTCTTATTGTTTAGTCAGTTAGTACAGTAAGTACTGTTCATTGCTTCAAAATTTGTAATCATTAACCTAAATACCCATCAAACTGAACTGTATGTGTGTGAATGAACTGTGTTATGCTGTAGAGTTTCTGGCCACATCTTCTCTACAGCGACAACACGTTCCGCCGCGGTGGTAGCTTAAAAAAGAATTGACGTTTAATAAGTGTGCTTCAGGCTCCTATATTGAATAAATGATTTTGTATTGAATTGAATTGAATTGAACAACTTTTACTATGGGAGCAAACCTGTCAGAACAAAAAAAACATCTGCTGTCCCATACTAAACTGCAATACCTACTCGATTCAAACGTATGGGACAGCAGATTTTTTTTGGTTCTGACCGGTTTGCTCCCATAGTAAAAGTTGTTCAGTTTGATGGGCACAGTTTAATTGATACTTTTCCTTACAACAAGTATACAAGTGAAACAAAACAACACTCGTTAGCGCGATTTAAATGACGTGCAGCGCCATCTATTGACAAAATTGTGTGTTTGTTTGTTCGCGCATCACGCAAAAATTACTGAACCGATTTTGATGAAACTTTTTTTGTTTGATAGCTTATGATCTGACTTAAAATCTGGTATATAATTTGTGCGGACGAAGTCGCGGGAAAACACTAGTACTTATATAGAATCTAAACATTCCACTTTTATGAATATCGAAATAAATGTAAATAGTGGGCTTTGTTTTTTTTCTTTTATCAAATTCGTATAAAAGTATTGTATAAAACTAGCTTTAAGGATTTTGTAGTAAATTGGAGTAGCAAATTTTCAATTTCATCATTGTCAGCCTGTATCTACCCACTGCAGGGCATAAGCCTCCACTTCACTGAGAAATCAAAAATATTGTAAGGGCGACACTGAACGGTAAAATGACTCTTAAGAGAGTATCACTTTGACAACGGAATGTAAGCCTTACGTACAAACAAATAACTTACCAGGCGTCCTATTAGGTGGTAAAGATCCTCCGACGGAATCCCACGTGGATGTCTCAGACAGCGGCACGGATATGACGACGCCGTTGCTTGTTCCGATCCACAGGCGGCCGGAGCTGATGAGCAGGGCGGTTATACGGACGAGGGAGAAGCCGAGCTTGCCCGTACCGAGCATCTTGCTTACGTACGGCTCGATATCTACGTCTTTGAGGTGCTGGTAGGTGTGCGCGTGGTAGAGGCGGAGAGTTGAATCCATTTTTATTGATACCTGACAGTAATTACTGTTGGTTAGTATTTGAGTAGTTTTGAGTAGTTCCGTAACCCAAAATAGAAAACCGGAACATTTCTAGGATCACATTGTTATGTATGCTAAAGTCCTATATACCTATATCTATAAAGTCCTATATGCTAAAGTCCTAGATACCTCGGAGTAAAAAATTCAAGCTTATAAGTCAACGCCTATGTCTATGTCTATAGGTCAATTTTCTTCGCCAGCATAAGTGCATTTTGACATATATTTTTTTTGGTGTACATTTTTTCCCTCATTATCCAATTCAATGAAATTACTACTGATGAAAAGGGAATCAACCAATAGTTTTTCTATATCAATATTAACTGTATACATCCACTATATTAAAATAGTTTGACAGGTAAACGAATGCATGGAAGTTGTCGTTCTTCTTTGAAGTATACCATTCCTTTGTTATGCCTCATTTATCTGGTTTGAAATGTACGCGTTAAGGCCTTACGCGATAATCCATTAATTTTACTTTGATCTCAGCCTAAAAATAAATACGTACCCAGACGCCGTCTCCGTCACACGCCATCTGTCGGACCTGGCTCTCCTGCCGAGGGTGCGCCTCTAGAGAATGCAGCAGTTGCCTCGAGCGGGGGTCGATCACGTGCACCTTGTTGCGGTAACCGCACCACACTGTGCACCCCACCGCGCTTAAGCATCGCACTGCGGAATAGTAATTAATTATCCCTAATTAGAAATACGGTGGAAACTCGTTGGACGAGGGCAGCGTAGGACCGGTCGTTGTGGCGATAAACAAAGGAGGCCTAGCTAGCTAGATTCAGCAGTGGACGTCTATCGGTTGAGATGATGATAGGGCCTGTTCCAACCATAAAGTTATTATACCTTACAGGAGCAGAGGAACTGACATTAATTGTCGAATGAAGCCGTTTCTGGAGGTTTTCAGGAGATTATCGGCAGGCAAAAATTCGAACTCTATCTATAATTCTGAATCTAACGTGAAAACGTTGATAATGTATTGTAATAGTGTTTTGTATATTTCAAAACAATTTCTACGATTTCACTTTCGATACACGATTATTCACAGAAACCAATTTTTTACCCTGTGATAAGATCCTCAAAAACGTCATTAAATTTGATGGAGCATATACAGGGTCCAACTTAATATGCTGACACTTTTTTAAGGGGATGATCAGACCATCAAACTGAACAACTTTCTATATGGGACCAACATCGAAAACGCGAAAAATAAATCAGCTGTCCCATACATTTGGCTCAAGTCGGTTTGCAGTTTTGTATGGGACAACAGATTTTTTTTTTTCGCGATTTCGAAGTTGGTCCCATAGAGAAAGTTGTTCAGTTTGATGGTCTGATCCTCGCCTTAAAAAAGTGTCAGCATATTAAGAAGGACCCTATATAAGATAGACGGAACGCGATCGCGCGCGACATGTGGTGTAGTTCAACCTTTAGTTAGATCATGGACCAACATTGGAATCGTGAAAAAAACAGATGTTCCATACATTTGGGTCATTGCATTTAGCATTGACGTTTTCTATGTAACAACGATTTCTTTTCGCAATTTCGTTGTTTGTTTCATAGTTAAAGTCGTTCAGTTTGAAGGCCTGAAGCACTACCTAAAATATGTAACGCATTTACTAAGTTTCAAAATAATTTGATTTTAAACATTTTACAGCCATGTTGTGTTATTTCGAATCAAATTAAAGATTGAAAAATTAGGTCTCGGGCGGGACTTGAACCCGCACTCTTCCAAACCGGGGAATTGCGTCATCCAATTTATATCTGCACGTCCCTTAAGACGCAACAGATTGAAGATTTCGTTCTCTGGGCTCGGTAGCGAAATTGGGTAACGCAATTCCCCGGTTTAGAAGAGTGCGGGTTCAAGTTCCGCCTGAGACTAAATTTTTCAAGCATTTAAGACGCTGTTATCCCGTCGAGGCCGTTTTTTGAACACGAACGAAAGTGTTTTAAACTGTGTTTTAAAGTCTGAAATTAAATTATGTCTTATTTAAGGATCGGGCGGATGGGCGACTGTTCTCAATTACACGATTAGATTAAGTTTACTAGATAGAAAAACATCCCAAAGTTACCCCTTTTTGTTATGTTTTTTCAATACTATGATTAAACTGCTGATATTTAACTTTTTATTCTTGTACATTAAATTACTTCTAGTGAACTCAGAATAATTTTTAGCTTAGAAACTCCCATGAGCAAAGATATTGACGAAAAACACGTTTTTTTGCGATCCTGCTTTCAATTGGAGCGGGATGGCTAATTGTAAACTTATGCTTGCAAGAAAGAGACGCTTGCACTGGGATAACCTAGCCTTAAGATTATCTAGCTAGAACCAAAAACGAACACTGCACTAAACATTACCAGAGCACTTGGGATCTCCCAACACGAGCTGCCAGTACTGCGTCAAGTCCCACTGGCCGTCAGCCTGCCGCGCGAAGATGGCCACCGTGCCGTCGGCCAGCGCGACCATGCAGCGCGACGAGCACGACACGATCGCCAGGATAGCGTCGTTCAACTTCACCCTGCGGATAACACAAATACTATTAAGTTTAGGCCCACGACTTCATCTCGCAAAGATTTGTGAAGTCGAGTCGACTTTTATAACCTAAAATTGACAGGTGATTTAGGGATACCAAAAACTTTACTGAAGCTCCAGTGGACTTTAATCACCTGGATGATAATTGGGTCCGGAAGTCGCCTATGATCTCACTAAGGTGATTTAAAAATATGCATTCATTTACATAAAACCATATCGAAACAGGTCCAGCAGTTTGGCCGCTCGGTGGACACAGGCAGACAAACTTACGATCATAACCCTTTTCAAATACTTGCTACAACGTACTATTATTCATGGTCATACCAAGAACTGGGATGGTCCGTTGTAAAGCCTGACCAGAAATATAAAAAACTGGTTTGGGGGAGCTGCAATCGAGTATAACCTTTAATGTCAGTGTTCCAAGTACAAAAATTAGTTCCAATGATTTTCCACAACATGGCGAGGTTTTTTATATTTCTGGTCGGGATTTAAGCCAGAACCATATGAATAAATAACAACACAAATCGCACGCGGCCGTGCTATCGCGCGCGATCGCGTTCCGTCTATCTTATATGCTCTAGCAAATGACGTTCCTGAGTGACAGGAGAGGATGGAGCGACGGAAAAATGCGATGCGGTGCTGTGTGATGTAGTTCATCCCTTACTATTGATTTGTGTGCTATTAAATTAGGTTCAACCCTAAATAATCTAAAAAACTGTTTTCCACAGTGAAACTAATTTGAATAATACGCGTCGGTTACCAGTTACCACCGACCGTCACGCTCGCTCTCTCTTGCAGCCACATGAATAAATATCCCTACAGAACGAAAGAGTCATATAACTAGTCGCTGTGCACTCACACATAGAGCTCGTTAGAGGACGAAAGAACAGGTGCAACACTTAGGCGGGATACTCATATGTGACCACCTGTTTATGCGTCCTCTAACGCTCTATGCGTGAGTGCACCTTCAGCGGTTTCTTGTATGAAACTTTCGTTCTGTAGGGATATTTATTCATGGGCTTGTAACCATATTTCTGTTACGAAATATAAAGGTATCTTATTTCAAATTGTTTTGTTTAGCCTGTTAGGTGTCCCACTGCTGGGCAAAGGCCTCTCCTCTTCTCCAATCCATGCAATGCAATGCATCCTATGAGGTAGACCAAGATGGCCACAGAAAGTGTTCCACAAGACGGTGGTAGCTTAAAAAAGAATTGACGTTTAATAAGTGTGCTTCAGGCTCCTATATTGAATAAATTATTATGAGTTTGAGTTTGAGATGCTTGCCGACGTCGTGGAAGGTTCATCAGAAGATGGAGCGATGACTTGAATACCTTAAGGCTAGAGATTTCGGATATTTAGAAACTAATAATCCTTACCTCGCTAGACACTTGCTATAGTTGCCCATAGCGGAGTGTATGTAAAGGTTGCCGCTCTTGGTGCCCAGCCACATGGTCGCCATGACGGTGGACATCTTGCGGTCGTGCGGCACGTCCGCGCGGATGTCCGCGTTCGATTGCTCCTGCGCGAACGCGTCCACGCCGGGCTCGGGCGACCCTAGGTGCTCTGCGAAGTAGTCTTGTTAGTGTGCAAGTTATAAAGTTCTTTTCTCCCCTCAGGACGGAAAGCGTAAATTTTCGTCCCGCTGCGATAAACGAAGTTGTCGCTTTCCACGTCCGTCGAGGAGAAAAATAGTATACTAACCTCGGACAGTAAATAAGAAAGCCTCAAATCACAATCATGTTTGTTGACCTCGGCGAGACCTTTCTTACTTTCCTGCCCTCGGTGTGTAATCTACTAATAAGGACTTCTTTTCTATTCTAATCTTTAAAATGTGGGTCCATTGATTTTCTCAATATCTCAAAAGTATTTGGTGACTTCAAGGATTGTTTTATGCACAAACAGATACTTTATCTGTTGGGTGCTGTGATGCATATGCGACTCAAAGAACAATGTATTTCTATTGCAGCGAAAACGTTTATTAAAAATCTCAACGATTCTGTTACGAAGTAGAGGCAGTTTCAAAATCGCATATGCTCACAAACAGCTTGTGTAATATCGCTTTTAATAGGCTTCTGACATGTAGGCCTCGCATGCCGTCCGCGAGAAAACGATAAAAATGAGATGTGCCTCCATCTTAGTTATTTTAAGTTTGCCAAAAAGAGAGCGCCCGACGTATGTCTCTTTTATCGCTTTGTCGTGGGTGGCATGATAGCCGTGCAGACCCAATCAGGTCCTTCTTAATATGCTGACGGGACCTACACGACGGGACATATCATCCCAAAGAGAAAGTTGTTCAGTTTGATGGATCATCCCCTTAAAAAAGTGTCAGCATATTAAGTTGGACCCTGTATAATGTACGCAACACAATTCCACCTCACCGTTGACAGGGGTGGAGCTAAGAGGCGGGCTATCCGTCACGACGGGGTCCGCCTCCTCGACGTCCTTGACGGTGGACTCCTTGGGCACGTCGGTGGACGCCGGCGCCGGCGTCGGCTCCGGCTCCTTCACCGGCGTCGTCGGCGGCGTCAGGAGCGTCGCTTGTACCTATTGTCAACTTTTTTATAATAACGTAACATACAAGATTGCAATCTAAAAGCTTCATTGCTGGAATTGACCGTCGATTTATAATAATTCGTATTTGCGAACGAATAAGGCAATTTTCATTAATAAATTGATAATGAATGCAAGGATAATTGAAATAGATATGAAAATAGCGATAACGCACACACTCCAAAAGGATTTAAAAACAGTTTGAGCATTTTCCCGCCTGATCTAAATTAACATTAGGGATCAGAAATCTACTAGTAGGGCTAGTGAAGGTAACTGAACTCGTTGGATGAGGGCAGAGCGCACGATCGGTCGTTGCAGCGATCTGCTAGGGAGGCAGTGGACATCTATCG
Source organism: Agonopterix heracliana (assembly GCA_963693445.1). Taxonomy (NCBI): domain Eukaryota; kingdom Metazoa; phylum Arthropoda; class Insecta; order Lepidoptera; family Depressariidae; genus Agonopterix; species Agonopterix heracliana. The sequence continues at coordinate 2,394,352 of OY856307.1, forward strand.
TTAGCATCCTTACTACCGATCAAACTGAACAACCTTTACCAAGAACCCTTTTCCCATAGTAATGGGAGCAAACATACCGGAGCAAAAAAATCTGTTATTCCATACTAAACTGCGAATCAAATGTTGCATACAGCAGATTTTTGTTTGTTCCGATCCGTTTGCCCCATAGTAAAAGTTGTTCAGTTTGATGGGTAGACTCTTAGTTTAAAAGAATGCTAATGATATCAATTTCATCATGTAGTATAGGAAATACTGGACACACTCACCAGTCTAGCACTTCCGATGACCAGTTCCTTATCAGCACCATCTTGCATCCCGTTCTGACTCTCGGACGACTCACTCTTGACCACGCAGAATAGTGACTGCTGTAAACATGCTTGTCAGTTCCTCGTTCTAATTCTAACAGTTTTTTTGACTAACTACCTTTTTTTACTTGGAAGAAAACTACATAGGGGTCGATCGACTTTTTTTTTTTTGACAGACGGACGTAGCCATTTTTTTGGTGCATTTTAGTGTGCGCGGGCTCTTAAAAAGATAGTAAACATAGAAGCATTAATAAATCTTTAGTATTTATTTTATTTAATTGAATTCAATTTAACGCAGTGTTTTTTCAAAAAATCCATTGTGCGCGAGATTGTTTAAAAAAAGTTAATTTATACAAAAAAGTCGATCAAAGAACAGAAAAAAAGAATTCCAAAGCTCCCACTGAGCAGCGCGGTATGTTGTTTAACTTTAGCTTCTAGACACACGGCTCTAATTACTATAACGATTGGATTTAGATAATTATCTGTGATATCATTTTTATGTGAAGACTGAAAGTTATATTCATTTATAACGTGTAAATAGGAACTAAGATTCACATTTAAATAACACGGACATTCGTTATTACACATTCACACCGCAATGCTCGCTCAGAAAGATATGCAAAAGAATTATAACAGAGATTATCGCACAGCGTGGTAAGCAAAAGAACTCATGTGGAAGGAAAATAGTTTCGGCAAAGAAAATATTACATAATACACTTACAGTTAGGGCCACATCACCACGGCGCGGCGCCGGACCTTCGTACGTAAGAAAGTTCCGGTGCGATCGTGTTCTGCTTGGAGTTTGAATTTTGGACTAATTTTGTCCTTCCATCTAGTGGCGACGTACGCTACATTTAGTCCAAAAATCCAAGTTAAAACAGAACACGATCGTACCGGAAGTTTAGCAGTACCGTGGTCCGGCGAGGCGCCGTTAATTTCCACGGTACAGTGCCGTGAAACAGTGCGGTATTCTTAGATCAAAATAAAATTAATGGATAGGCCTAAAGAGCGGTAAGTTGAAGCAAACTACTGGTGCACTTGGTCCATACAAACTAGCGCCATTATCTGTCAAATCTAGGGCACTTGCATACAAATTTGGAGTAAACCTTTCATTTGTTTTGCCTCATTTTTCTGGTTTGAAATGTTCGCGTAAGGCCTATCCATTCATTTTATTTTGATCTAAGGCGGTATTGATATTAGTGTGATGTTTATCATTCATATTAATTTCTCTTTCATGCATTGCTTATAATTAATGAGGTAGATAGATAGATGGTTGTATAGAAAACATCACAGTGCTTAGGCTATCTTAGCGGCTGAACCACATCAACCAAAGGTAGGTACATGGAAATTAAGGTAGGGACGCTCAGAAAACTGTAAAATTGTGCGGGAACGGGCCGGGGCGCACCTGGCGAAAAGCAGCGCCGAGCATTTTTCACTGCTAAACCATTATCAACTATGCTTGCGTTGAAATAACATCGAAAATGGCGGGCACATTGTGGGGGGCGCGTCCTGCGGTGCTGTGAATATCAGCGTTGTCGCTCGTGTACTTCACTGCGGAGTACTGCGCTCCAGTGTGGTATTGGAGCGCACATACCGGCAGGATAGACGTACAGCTCAATAGAGCCATGCGCACCATCTCTGGCAGTCTGCGTGCTATCTCACATCGCGCCAACGGAAATCCGACGAACGAAAGCTACTTCCGCCGAATGGGCATAATAAAAAAACACGCACCCACATCCTATGCCGATCGCGAAGACGTTAGACAACCTCCCAAACACACGGCTTCCATAAAACCAATATGGTCTGACCCATCGGTAAGAAGCCCACGTTGGCTTCAAAATTTAGATTATAAATTTGTAGTTTAATTTGTTAGTTCAAAGAGGAGGAAATAAAGCCATACGAAATAAATAAAATAACATCGAAAATCTATTAGCACTACTTCTAGTCCCTGAGAGCATCGAAGCTACTTGAGGCAAAGGTTTTGTTAATTGATTTTTGATGTTAGTTCAACGCAAGCAAAGTCGAACACGGTTTGGCAGTAAAAAATGCTATGCACTGCGTTTCGCCCGGTGCGAGCCGACTCAAAGGCATGGACGAATGGCGAAAGCTTCAGTTGTAATCCTAATAGATGCACTTGAATAATCAAAAGGTGTTCTGAAACGAGCACTATTTTTCGATCGCTGGTAGTTGTGGTTTGACCAGCACAGACGTGCCGGGCACTTTTTGTCACTCTTAGAGACAGCACAAGCTATGGCAGTGGCATCGATGAGGCCTATTGTGATAATTCGTATTCAACTTTACTATTTATCCCATATATCAAACGTATACGAGGCATGGCAACCGAAGTAGTAGTAGATAAAATTATAAAAATTATAAATTAAAATTAAATATCTTGGACAGTTTCACACAAATTATCTAGTCACATTTAAAGTTCCAGAAACAAGCCTGGACTTGTATTATGATAACTAGACAACGATATAGAATACATATATACTCGTAGATACAAACATCCATGACTCGGGTACAAATATTCATATTCAACATACAAATATTTGTCCCTTACGGGATTCGAACCCGCGACCCTCGGCACAGCAGGCAGGTTCACTGCAGACTGTGCTATCGGGCCGTCAAAAGATAATCAACTTTCAATCTTATAACGGTTACATAAAGCATTTCATAGCTAGAATTTATGACTTATATACCAAACTATAGTTCACGACGTATTCAAGAATTCGTGGGATCATCGTCCGCGACGAGTATGTGAAGAAAATATTATTCCATATTTCATTTATTTCTATACCTTGCATGCAGTCAATCATTTCGAAATGTGGGCCACCAGAACTTTTCGCGATCACCTAAATTAACATTGTTAAGCTTTAAACCCATATATTTTCATATTAAAGTGTGTCTATCATGGAAATTTTAGAGAAAATTCTAGACTAGCATAGCGTTATGGAATCGCTAAGAAAATTTACAACATTTGCTCACGCTAGGGGTCAAACGCTGCTGTGACAGATGGGCGCGCTCTAAAACTTGTTTAACATACTCTAAGTTAAAAAAGGTCATTAGAACAAAATAATCATAGTTGAATAGCAATTATCAGCAGCAAGCGCGCTGCCACTACGTAAGTTTGCAGCGATTAGTTCACAAGATGGTCTCTGAACTGAGCTTGCGTGCGGACACTGGTCAAACACGTAGAGGCCCAAGAAGAGTATTTAATTATATTGTACTGATAGATCCATGCCTTTAAGAGGATCAAACACATGAAAATAAACTGTTACAACGTTTTCTTTAGTAAGAATGAAATAAAACAGTAATCAGCACCTTTCAGATCAGGTAAAATTTTGTTAATTAAAGTTTATTATCATTCCCCTGCAATGAGTGGCGGGATGTAGCACCTAACCAGAACTTTTCGCGACGAGGACTAAACTTGGAAGAGTTTAGGGGAGAACTTTGCCCAGCAGTAGGACAAAACAGGTTAAATTTTTTAAATTAATTTTCTAGTTTAATTCGACCACTCATTAATTGCGATGAAGAGTAGGATGAAGACAATTGTCTTCTACAAAACGAACACAACATGCCTAGCCGCTTAATTGAGTAACTAACCGAGTGTCGTTTCTCGTCGGGCTGCATCCTCTCCTCGTATTCCGCGTAGTCCTCCGCGACGGCGCCGGGCACCGACGCCACGCACAGGATGTGCTTGTCGCTGACCGGGAACGACTCTATCACCTCCGCTGGGTTGTTCGCGTCTATGATCTGCTGGAAAATGTTCAGTTTGTACAATCGGCCTAAGATAACCTTTAGGACATTGTCATACAGGTTCCGTGTACGAAGTACGGACATCAATTCAATCTGTAGCTGTTATTTCACAGCACCTAGCGACAGCATTTAGACATTGTACATAAGGCGCACTTTACCTTAAGAACATTTATAGATCAGTGATTGAATATACGTCGATACAGCAACAGCTCGCAGCCGTTTTATTCATATCCTAGCACTCATAGCATACTTAGATCAAAGTAAAATTAAGGGATGGGCCTTACGCGAACATTTCAAACCAGAAACACGAGGCAAAACAAATGACAGATACGAGATACTCGTATGCTTCAAATATGTACCGAGATGACAGACAACTGTGCTAGTTTGTATGGACAAAGTGTACTATGATGTGTGCTTCAACTTAACACGCTTTGAGCCTATCCATTAATTTTACTTTGATATAAGATAGCATATCATATAATATCCTTAACATATCATTATCACGTTGGCAGTCCTTAATATGCGAACGGTTTTTTAAGGGGACGATCACACCATCAAACTGAACACCTTTCTATATGGGAGCAGCAATGAATTGCGAAAAAAATCCAGCTTTTCCATACAAAATTGCAAATCTAATGGACTCGAGTGAATGGGACGGCAGATTTTTGTTTCCCGTTTACTATGTTGGTCCCTACGAATGTTGGTCCCAAAGAAAAAGTTGTTCAGTTTGATGGTCTGATCATCAGCAAAAAAAAGCCGTCAGCTTATTAAAAAGGACTTTTATAAGAACGTTGTGACGTGCAGTGTTATTTCTGGTATCTGCGTATTAAATAATAATTCAATGTATTGTAATAATTCAGTAGATTGTAATAAGTAATTCAATGTATACATGGAAATTTTTGCCTTGTAAAGGGGGCGGTGATCCAGGAAAAGTTGAGAACCTCAGCACTAAATTATACCATTCCAAACTCACCATCACGACGCCTTTAGTCTGGGTGCTGGAGCAGATCCAGACGAGCGACGACAGACTCTTCTCGGCGCACTCGACGCTTTGAGTTGACTCCAGCTGTCGGTTGATTTGTTCTACCTCAGGCGAGTGGACTGCCTGCGCTTTACTCATCTCGAAAGCTGTAATAAGTATGACAAAATTATACCGAGTGTAACAAAACCATCAAACAACTTTCACCATGGAGTAAACATCAAAATCATGATTAAATATCAGCTGTGCCAAAACGTGACAGCTACTCGACCCCCAAAAGTATGGAACGACAATTTTTTTTCGCGATTTCGAGGCTCTATTCGTATTGAAAGTAGTGCAGTTTGATGGTCTGTAGCACCCCCTAAAATACGTAACGTATTTAATTTTACAATCCGAGATATAGCACTTGACTTTTTACCCGACAACGGCAAGGCCAAAGGGGTTATGATTTTATTTCGTCCATTATTTTCTAAGATCAAGGACCTCTTTATTCTAAAGCATAGATCAATTTACTTTTTAGTCTCTTTTGTGTCATGACGTACCTATAATAGTAAAGGAGATGGAACAATCGATATTTCTTTATGCGGCTGTCCACTTTGTCCTTGTCCTTTTTGACGTGCTAGTGTGTAAACACTAGCAGCAAGTGTGTGGACAACCTTGCAATAGTGTGGCTCTCTCTATGCTTTAGAATAAAGAGATCCTTCCTCTTCGATTATTTTACACAAAAACTCCACTACAGTTGATCGTAGCCAACATAACAGAGCAAAATAAATGTCAATTTGTAACCTAATCCGTGTGACCCATTTCTACTTGAATGTTTATGCAACGAGAGTGCTGACAAAGCGATAAAATGCTCCGATGCAATGTCAACGTATCGTATGACAGGCAATAAGATACTGCACACCTTACTCGTCCAATACACATAGGTTGTACATTATCCCATGAGCGAATACCTCACAAAGCGTCGTGGTGCGTTGCGGAGGTATGGACACTCAATCATGAGGGTTCGGGTTCGATTCCGCACGGACATGCCGTGTATCAATGAGTTTTTCTTACTTATACAGTTAAGACGCTCTTATCCCGTCGAGGCCGTTTTTTGAACACGAACGAAAGTGTTTTAAACTGTGTTTTAAAGTCTGAAATTAAATTATGTTAATTAAGGATCGGGCGGATGGGCGACTGTTCTCAATTACACGATTAGATTAAGTTAACTCGATAGAAAAAAATCCCAAAGTTACCCCTTTTTGTTATGTTTTTTCAATACTATGATTAAACTGCTGATATTTAACGTTTTATTCTTGTACTTAACTAAATACATTAAATATTTCTAGTGAACTCAGGAGAAGTTTTAGCTTAGAAACTCCCATGAGCAAAGATATTGACGAATAACACGTTTTTTGCGATCCTGCTTTCAATTGGAGCGGGATGGCTAATTGTAAACTTATGCTTGCAAGAAAGAGACGCTTGCACTGGGATATTCTAGCCTTAACATCCCTTTTAAGAGTCTACCCATCAAACTGAACAACTTTTACTATGGGAGCAAAGCGATCGGAGAAAAAAATACAGCTAATGCATACATTTGAGTAGAGTAGGCATTGCAATTTAGTATAGAACATCCGATTTTTTGTTACTCCGATCGGTTTGCTCCCATCGTCTAAGTTGTTCAGTTTGATGGGCAGACTCTAAGGTTAGAAGGATGCTAATGATATAAATTTCACCGATTGCTATCAAACAGTGAAGGGAACTATCGTGAGGAAACCTGTTTAATAATTACGTTGAAGAAATAATTCAGATCCGTATGTCTATGTCTAGTCCATCAATACGCACTCAGAACGCGCAGTACACAACGCCGATATACCCTCCATGGGGGGTTGGATTGTAGCCTGCAGTGGGGCGTATACAGGGTGTAAACTTAAATGCGTTACGTACTTAATGGGGTGCTTCAGACCATCAAACTGAACAACGATCACTATGACCACATCGAGCAATAAAAAAACCGCTGCTTCATACAAAACTGCAGTACCTACTCCACTCAAATGTAAGGGAAGATTTTTTTTTTCTATTTACTCTCCATAGTGAAAGTTGTTACAGCTTTATGGCCCAAACCCGTTTAAATATTACTAGGGTGTTTTGTTACACCATGTATGTGTTGTTTTCATAACAATAATGTTGAAAAGCATCCCTACGATACATGAGAAAAGAAAACTGTAGCTATCCTTTGAACCCTTAGATAAAAATAAAATGAATGGATAGGCCTGAAGTGCGGTAAGTTGAAGCACACTACTGGTGCACTTGGTCCATACAAACTAGCGCCATTATCTGTCAAATCTAGGGCACTTGCATACAAGTGACAAGTAAACCTTTCATTTGTTTTGCCTCATTTTTCTGGTTTGAAATGTTCGCGTAAGGCCTATCCATTAATTTTATTTTGATCGAAGTTTGAACCGAGAAAACATTGGGGACTTACCTAAACTCTCAGGCTTCTCGTCATCCTTGGCGTAGAAGACGCTCTCCCCGATCATGCAGCCTCCGTCGGGCGTGCGACCGCCGGTCAGGTTGACTCCGGCCGCGCAGAGCAACGTCATACGAGGCTCGCTTTCTGCTATAGGCCTACGGAAAATTGTATTCATTAGTTATTATTTTGTACGTCAATGGGCCTCATTCACAAAGAAGATGCAAAGGAGTTCCATGTCCTCTCTGCCAAATCTACAGCTGGTTGAGTTTTTTAGTTTCAGAATATGCAAATGTTTGTTTACAGTTTCATTGTCTTTTTTATCACTGCATAGTATCTCTCAAAATATGAAAATCGACGGTTTGCTAACACAATGCGACATAAACCGTCTCGCTAGGCGGGTTCTTGCGCTGCCCACGTTATTGTGAACCTACGAGGCGGGTCGTCAGCAGCTAATGAATATGAGTACATTTTTAACTCAAGGCAAAGCCCTTACTTTGTTCAGACATTATAAAATACCGTTTTTGATGCTGATTCGTCTAAACCTGGCTTCCCTCAGCACGTTTTTACACAGGATCGTTCGGGCCGACTCGAGCCCTCGCACATGCCGTCCAGGGCGACTATCTTTGAGAATGATTGTGTTGCATTTTAAAAGTATCCTTTGTGTTAAATCAGTACATATTATATCTGTGTATCTAACTAAATCATCCAAATCCGTATAGCCGTTTATGCGTGATTGAGTCAAAAACATATAAAAATCTAAAACATCAAACTTTGTCACACTAAGGCCTCTAACGGACGCCGTTCTTCTTGAGGGATTGAGAATATAATTATTTTTATTACACGTGAAAATCGTAAACACTACATAAGATTAAGCCATATAACATATCCCATATAGCGTGTAAAAAGAAAGTCTAAACTCGGTACAGTTGCCGCGCGCAAAAATAATCTAGATTCTAGAGGAAGCGCCACGTTCTAGATCGCTCAAAAAGAATGTCGTTTGTTAGGGCTTATAATATTGGAAGGATATGTTCAAGGATCAATTCCGACTGAAGAGCAACGGACGGTAGCGCACAGCTAATTACCTAGCATATTGAACTTTATATATTCTGCCATAAAGTAAAAAGTATGTGGAGTGTTAGCCACGCCACGGTTGAACTGTCATTCTATTCAATCTATTTACTTTTTTGATCATTACAATGTATGTATGTACATATGAGCGTTATTAATTTACTGTAAATAAAGTTCAATGATAAAATGCCGCGCGCTGCCGTGCCGCTACACATCGAAAAAGTTAGCTTACCTGCAGAACACGGGCACAGGAACAGGCACTCCTCCAGACGACAGTGAGGTGCAAGGGCTCGGCCCCTTCTGACTCTGGCCGCTCTTGCCCGGCAGGCTCCACCCGTACGCCTGCGTGCGCCCGTCCTCCTTCCGAACGTGGGCCCGCACCTATGCGCGATAGGGACGTCAACACTTTACAATACAAACATTGAAGTAAATAAAATAAGACCGCTAAATGAACAACAACAACAACATATGAAATCCTTTACTATTATCGGTCATAAGATCTTCTCAAAAAAACAGATATTCTAACGGGTAATAATAACTAAAAGCTCTCATTTAAATTAAAAAAAAATGTTGTGCAATATAAGTATTATCATTATCACAAATCGTATTCAATTATTTTATCTAGATTTTCATAGCATTTTTAATATAACGTCCAAGACACGCATTTGATTATCAGCGAGCAAGAATACAGTATAAAGTAATATTTAAGCACTTTCTGACATCACCGATATAATATAGGTATATAAAAGGACATAAATAGTATACAGTAGGCCCTACCATGAGTTTACACTCGTAGTAAACTACAGCAAAACTACTGTAGTAAACTACAGTTTCTACAGCAAAACTGCAGGATACGCGGAGAACAAATTATGTCATACAAAATTGGCGCCGCAACTACAGTAGTAACGTATAGTGAAAACTCTGGTAGGCCTACAGGATGTACAATGAAATACGTTACCTACGTATCTTGCTGGGTGCTTCAGATCATTGAACAACTTTCACTAGGAAGCCAACATCGAAATCGCCAAAAAAATAAATCTGCTTGTTCCATACATTTGGGTAGAGTAGCCGTTTACGTTTACTATGGTTCCAGTTGTTTTTATTTCTCAATTTCATTGTTGGCGCCATAGCTAAAGTGGTTCAGTTTGACGTCTGACGCACACTACCTTAAGGGTTGAACTACACCACGTAGCACAGCATCGCATTTTTCCGTCGCTCCATCCTTTTCTGTCACTCAGGAACGTCATTTGCTAGGGCATATAAGATAGACGGAACGGAACAGCACGGAACAGCACGCCGCGTGCGATCGCATTCCGTCTATCTTATATGCTGTAGCAAATGACGTTCCTGAGTGACAGAAAAGGATGGAGCGACGGAAAAATGCGATGCTGTGCTACCTGGTGTAGTTCAACACTTAATATGCATCGCATGTAATTTTACACCCTGTATTTGTAAAATCTCTATTCATAATTCAAATTTATTTCTAGTTGTAGTTGATAATAATACGTACTTCTTATTGTTCAAATAATAGCTTCTTCTTCTTCACAAATTACTTCATCTAATGCTAGCAAAACATTTTAAACTGACAAATCAAGTTATTCTTTCCTAACAATTTTACTGACGAGATACTGCATTTCACATTTCCCATGTAGTAAAACTAATATACCTAGTATACAACAAATACAACAATGTACATTTATTTATGGACCTATTTTATAGGTTATTGATCTGAGTTGCATGCTTTATTTCGTTGTATAAGACAAATTAATGTATTGTATGAATTTTTGTAACGAATGACACATTAAAGAGGCTTTTGTCTCGTAAGTTCATAATAATAATATTAAATTTATAAGTAAGTTAGGTAGTCCTATGCTAGCACAATATCAGTAGCCCCACTACAGTACATAACTTTTCTAATAAAAGCTAAACATCTACTAAGAACCAAGGCAATTATAAATTATAATAAATATAAACAAAACCAACAAAAAAAAACAATTACAACAAAACATAAAATAGCTTTATTTAAAAAACGGTCACATTAAAACTCTATGATTATAAATAAATAATAACGTATTATCACTTATAATATCACTGCACATGTTACATAAAAACACTTAAGTCGAACAACGTTTATATTTATTTGTTGGTAGACGACCATTGACTCGACTGGAAACAAAAGAAAGGGGAGGGAATTTAGGAAGAGGAAGAAATAAAGCGCTTCGGTGACAAAACAATAAATATAAGACGCAGTCACACAAAAACAAAACACCATTTAACCTATAACACATAAACAGCACACTCAAATGTTAAGCAGTACAAGGTGTTACAAAAATACAAATAAACCTTTAAGGGGGTGGTGTAGACCATCAAACTGAACAACTTTCACTATGGGACCAATATCGAAATTGCGAAAAAAAAATTTATGTTCCATACTCTACAAATCTGTATGGGATATCAATTTTTTTTTTTTCGCGATTTCTATGTTGGTCCCATAGAGAAAGTTGTTCAGTTTGACGGTCTAAACAACCCCCTTCAGAGTTTAAAAAATTTATTGTTACTTATGAAACACCCTGTATAAATCAAAAAGTTATTTAAATATGTAAGCCATACACAAATGTATCCTAAATAGACTCCTAAGAGACTGAGATCTTTTGCAGAAACACATTATAAAGTGATCTGAGTGTCAAATCAGCTCGCAACTCTGTTGTGATTCTGATCTTGAATGAAATATTCATTTTCAGCCCATCGGTGCACTCTTACAACGTATGAAGATAAGTATCGATTAGATGTCTAACACTCAGTTGCAGAAACGCTCATTAAAGTTAATCCTCCATCAAATCTCTTGCTAGCTATTACTACGTCAACAAGACGAAAAGTGACAGAAAGAGATTTAATAGAGGATTAACATTAATTAGCGTTTCTGCAACAGTGTCAGTCTAAAGAATTTTTAAAGGAAGTTCGTTCATGACTATGTCATTCCAACCTGAATCACAACTGCATGTTTAAAAAGATAGTTTGTAGTTGTAGAAATGTTTCTGATCACTCCGAAATACCTGCTGTCGTGCTGTTCTGTACAATAATATGTTTCTCCTATCATTTGCTACCTTACTAAACGATGAGAAAAAAGCAGAAAGCGGAAAAAGAGAAATGTCGTATCCCGGGGTAACAGAACCTATGGGACAATTCGGTACCATGTCATGTTTTTTTTTTTGGAGGGCTGAATATAAAACCATTATGAGATAATGGTCTCAATAACAATAATTTAATAAAATAATGTAGTTTTTCGGTCCGACGAGTGACGTCACTCGCAGGACCTGTAAACTCCTTGGTAAACTTAAAATAACTAATCATTCATATTTTTTTAAATTTAATATGACAGAATTTGACATTTGATGTTGCCGGTTCTGTTTCCAGCATAGACTTAGAAAGAGAAGGCAGGTATTTATTTTTAATTAAGATAAGTTTTTCTCCATGGAGTTCGAATGATTTATTCACGACCACTTTTGCCATTTAGAAATTACAGTTAAAAATTTAATATGTATTGATAAACTCGATGAATTGCAAAAAATGTAATTAGTTTCTTAAAATCATAGACATATTACTCTAGCGATAGACAAGCTCGTTCAAACAAACAACATGTCACACAAAACAACACAAAATGACACATTGCGGTCTGTCATTGCCTTGGTGACGAAGTGAACTCGGGAACATCAATCAGGTGCGTACACCTCATTCAAGTGGAACATGTTGCTTCTATGGACGGGCAAGTCTATCGCTAGAGTTTAAATCTATGCTTAAAATGGTGTCTTCTATACGTAAAAAATATAAAATAAAGACAAAAAAAATTGACATACCGAATCGCAAACTACATGCATTGCACTTGCATGCTTTGAATTTGTACTTATAAGAATCACGATTCAATCTCTTTACAACAACACCTGCCGTGTTGAGATGACTAGAGTATGAAATTATTATGAGTTTGAGACTATGAGTCTACTTAATCGTGATGCTTATAAGTTCAATTGCTCCTTAGTTTGAACTGCCCTATAGTTGCAATCATCCCGGAAGACATTAAAAACATTGGGTTAGTTGAACAAAGGTATAAAATAGCACTTCATCCTACCTGTCTAAACTGCTCGCTTCTCTCGTGCCGCCTGTGATGGTGGTCCGACAGCTGGGTCTCCAAGAAATCCGCCTGGGTTCTGGAGTGGCGCATGGCGGGTTGCGGCGCGGCCACCGCCCGGAGGTGGGGCGTCGAAAGCGGCCGCTGGGGACGCTCCGTGCTGCAAATATAGTTGTGGTGTTAAGAGTTATTGGTAATAATAATAGTAGACTTTCTGATAGGAAATATCAGTCGCTCAATACACAATTTATTGCACTGATATCGCTCGGAGTCTCTTGGTGGACCAATTGAAATCAATCTGTGTAGTATATAAAATTATACAAACAGGTTCATAATGAACTGTTAGCTTTCGATTGTAACACCTTTGTAACATTATGATGTGCAATAAATAAATTTAAATTGATTGCAGTTTTTATTTCTTTCATAATAAAACAATTGTCTTTTTACCCGACTGCGACAGAAGGAGGGTTATGTTTTTCGAGCGTATGTATGTATGTATGTTTGTATGTCTATTTCTTTGGCAAGCGCTACAGCCTAAACGGCTTGATGGATTTTAACGTATGAGGTGTCGTTAGATTCGTAAAAATCGTGAGAGTGACATAGGGTACATTATTTTAATATGGCGTATGCGAATTAAAAAAGAGAGGGGGGAGAATCCATTTTTTTTCGTAAAAAAATACAATATGGGTATCAAATGAAAGCTGGTGAAGAGCAGATTCCAAATATATATATATTATAGTATTTTTATGCAACCATTTTGACACTAGACTAAAAAGTATGAAATAAACTAAATTATTTAGAAAAACAAAAAACCCGACTGCATAAAAAACTATTAACTGAAAAGATAAAAACAAGCTCCTTAAATCAGCTATAATAACTTTGTTTGAGCAAATTAATACAATTTGAATGTTATTACTTATTAGGTAGGTAGAGGTATTGCAGGCGGGGACAAACCAATAACCAACAAATACGTCATTTTTCTTTGTCCCCGTTTGCGATACCTGCCTACCTAATAAGTAATAACATTCAAATTGTATTAATTGGCTCAAACAAAGTTATTATAGCTGATTTAAGGAGCTTGTTTTATCTTTTCAGTTAATTAACAAAATAGACGGCCCGATAGTTCAGTCAACCGAATTCCGTAAAGGGAAAATATTTTATAATGAATATGAATACGATGATGATGAATATGAATATTTGTACCCGAGTCATGGACGTTTGTGTCTATGGTATATGTTTTCTCTATCATTATCTAGTCATCATAATACAAGTCCAGAATTGATTCTGGTATACTTTAAATGTGACTAGATAATTTTTGTGACAATGTACACGATATTTATCAAATGAACCGTTACACGATGAGGAAAACGTCACTCTCGCTCATTTAGGCATGAAGACAGAGCCCCATATCGATCTTGACTATCTTTCTCGTTTTTCGGGAGCGGTATGATAGGCCGGGACCTTAGATCAAAATAAAACGAATGGATAGGCCTTACGCGAACATTTCAAACCAGAAAAATGAGGCAAAACAAATGAAAGGTTAACTTCAAATTTGTATGCAAGTGCCCTAGATTTGACAGATAATGGCGCTAGTTTGTATGGACCAAGTGCACCAGTAGTTTGCTTCAACTTACCGCGCTTTAGGCCTATCCATTAATTTTATTTGGATCTAAGGCCGGGACTGTAGATGCGGTAGTTGCTAATGTAAACACCATAAGATATATGTATTTATATTATTTAAAACAATGCATTGAAAGGAATAAGTGTAGTTTAAGATTCGGTGTTTTATAGTTACCAATATAACTAAACACGTATGTGTGCGATGTATGTGTGATCTACAAATCGATAAATATCGTTCTGTATGTGCTGTTTCTCATACAATACACTACATACGTACAAACGTTAACGACTGCTTTCTCTTGGGTTAGGTTATAAAGTAGTATTTGAATACACCGTATCCTTCACATATGAATCTAAGGCAAAAACCAAACGGTTGTGCATCGCCAATGAAGTGAGATTAGCTAGCCGATAGCATAATATGTTTAGAACTTAGTCTAACCTGTATAGAGCTACGATTCTTAATCTATATATATTCATATTAGCAGATTTATCTCCCACTGGAGAAGGCAGGTTATTTTAAATCTACAAGAACAAAAATTGATAGACCTAATTCGCAAAATCCAAACTAGTATTGTGAAAAACACACTGTATAATAATATTTAGGACATTCGCCAATTGCTGTTATCAATAAATCTATTCTATGTGTGTATAAAGTTGAATAATTTGGGTATTTCGCTGTCAGACATAGATGAAAAATTCAGAACTAGATGCAGTTTCAAGTTATAAGCATATAAAAAAACTTCGCATTGCTTATAAATTCAGAAAAAAAACAAGTACATACATAGCTCACGTCGTACTCACGACCGTAATTCGCTTAAGTGGTGGTCAGAACATTGCTACAACTACTAACTAGGAGCTGTAGTTCTAATCTTATCTTTTCAAGGGTGCAGTTAAAACTGTTCTGTAGATTTCAGGATGAGATGACGCGTCAATGATAATGATGATCGTGATAGGTGGCTAGCCTCTCGTCTAAAAAATGCTATAAGAAACCTTATCCCTTAGTCGCCTTGTACGACACCCAAGAGCATCTCACGAGCATAAATGGGGCGGTCGATTTCCACAAGTTACAACACACAGCACAGCATCGCATTTTTCCGTCGCTCCATCGTTACGGGAAAATGCGATTCTGTGCTGTGTGATGTAGTTCAACCCTTATACAATTTTTTAAGACATAAGCTTTACAAGACAAAAAAACATCAAAATCGTTCTGGTAGTTTATGTGTGATGCTTGAACAAACACAGACTTATACAGTTTTATAATAGTGTAGTAGAGGTATTTAAATAAATACAACATACACTTGTATGTTCGTTCGTGATGCCCAAACACATGATTCATTAAATTAGTTCAACCCACGCAAAATAAGGAATGGAATTTGATGAAAGTAATAATAGAATAGCTACGCATCCTGCTCTAATTAATAAGGCTTAGAGTGTGAACAACACCACTATAGTATTCTTCTCTTCCCACCCTTTTCTTACTCTAGTTATATCTGCCTAGTTATATAAAGATATCAGATCTAAAACTCGACTTCCTCCTTTTAATTCTTCAGCCACAATGTTGTTTATAAGTACAAATACGTTGGTCCAACAGATGCACATTAAACACGCATGCAAAATTATACATTAGACAGTAAACACAGTACGAAATCTGCTGCGCGGTTCGTGACCAGATTACAATGTAACCTAACCTCTTAGATAGTGTCAATCGCTTTGCAAATATATATTTATCTAAGCACACAGGGTTATTCAATTCAGTGAATTCGCAACAATGCAATGTTTCAATCAGAGGCAACTGGTTGAAGATGTAGAAATATAAGGTGTCATCAAATCATTCGCTCTTCTCAGTAAATTATGTGTGAATATACACAATTACACAATAGATTAAGGAAAGTGCCCTTAAAATTTTTCTTTCTTAGCCTACTTCACCCCACTGCTGGACAAATGCCTCCCCTTTAATTCACCAACCAACCATATCAGTCCTGGGCATGCTCTGGCGACTTGTCAATGAAAGCATCCAGACCGTCCCGCCATATCTTTTAGTTCGGCCTGAACAGTGAATCCAGGGCATGCACATTTTTGCGTCTGCCACAGGTAGTAAAGCTTAACTTATAAATAGGGAAGTTTAAAAAAAATTTGGTCATTATTTTATTTCTAGGAATTACTAGATAGCATCAGTTAGATCCTCCTGGGTTTAGTATTAGTAATTTTGATCGTTTATAATTCGTTCACGTTCTCGTTACAATTCGTAGTATGTACCTCCTACGTTGTTTAGGGTACTATTATTACTATTTAGGGTACTACCCTATACTATAAATAGTTTTTTTTTTCTAATTGATTTACGGCATTTTCGCGCTTTAGTGATAGCGATAGACGGTTACAAATGTCCACGGAATTCTAATTATAACTTTTAATACAATGTACGAAAAGTTACATGTTTCGTTGGTGGTGCTTTACGTAGGTACCTAGACTTTATATTGCACCCATCCATATTTTGCCACCCCTCAGTTCATAAGCTAGCAACGCCCTTGTTACCGTCCAGCTTTTCAGTGGTAATAATAGAGGTCACAGGAACTAGGCACAGGCATGTAGGTGGAAACATTACGGACGCTGAAGAAAAAGAAACATAGAGAATATTTATTACCTGAAGAGGTTACTAAAAAATTTCCAGATGCTCTGCTTATTCTTCTTGTCCATGGTGGAGTCCACGCGGCTGGCTCGCACCATCTCAGTCCAGCGCACTGCGTCCTGAAGCTCCATGAATCGCTCCTAAAAACGGATTTATATATCAGTGAATGTGTTAGATAATATACAGAAGAAACACTGGAACTTGACAATATTTTGTTTCAGGCATAGGCCGACCACTAAGAGCCATAATCACATAAGCTACTTTTGAGCGTAGCCAATAGCTGCCCCGCCGGTGAGACATCGCAACTGAATTACCACGATTTTTACTGAAGATTAGCGCCGATATTCCATCGCGTCACTGTTTGATCTCAGAAATATCGCGACGATTACATAGTACATAAGAGGTGGAGGTGGTAGCGAGTAACCTTGCCTGCCGTGCAGGAGGCGATGGTTCGATCCCCGTCCAGGCCGACTCGTACCAATGAGTTTTTCGAAATTTATGTACGATTTAGCACCACTGGCTTTTCGATGAAAACATCGTGAGGAAACCTGCGTGCTCCCACTGTCCGTTATAAGTGGCGACGGTCTCACTACCCTGCACATTGGACAGAGTTTCAGTATTAGTGAAACATGGACGTTCTGAGCTTTCAGAATATTTCAGACTACCCCAACTCGGGGACGAGAGCGTCTGGGGAGCGTTGCGTAGAAGTATGGACACACAATCCGGTCCGGTCCGGGGGTCCAGTTTCGAATCCGGACGACATGTCATATACCAATTAGTTTTTCTAACTTATGTACGTAATACCGACTGCTCTCAAACGGTAAAAGAAAACATAGTGAGGAAACTTGCATACGCTGAAGAAAAAAATCTTATGCGTAGGAGCAGTCTACCAATCCGGCATTGGGCACGCGTGGCGGACTGACGCCTAAACACTCTCCCCGAGGGTAGGCCTGTGCCGATGTATATAGGCTAGCGTAGGCAGTGGGACGTTACGTATACTACAAATAAACATTAAGGGGTAGTTTAGACCATCAAACTGAACAGCTTTCACTTTGGGACCAACATCGAAATCGCGAAAAAAATCTGATATTCCATACTAAACTACAAATCTACTCGAGTTAAATGTATAGACAGCAGATTTTTTTTCGCGATTTCGATGTTGGTCCCATAGTAAAAGTTGTTCAGTTTGATGGTCTAAAGTCTAAACAACCCCCTTTAAAGTTTAAAATGTTTATTTTTGTAACACTCAGTATTGGCTGATGATGATAGCCTCGGGGAATATACAACTAGTAAGACATCAGTAACAGTGAAACGTACCTTGTACTGATTGCGTTCCATGAGGACCCTGGCCATCTCGACGCGCGTGAAGCGACGTCGCTGCGCCATCGGGACGTCGGCCTCGTCCTCGTTCTCGCCGCCTCCCGCGTTGTTGCTCACCGCCTCCTGGACCAAAACACCCACTTAGTTGTTGCTTTATAAGGATGTTTTATGAAGTTATGTCGCATATGCATCTTCTGGATAAGCTCGCTACATCTTCGTCCTGAGGACTAGATTGGGGCCAAGAGCAACCAATTTATACAAAAAAAAAGGACGATTCCCGCGCATTCATCTTCGCTCCCCGCTGATTAGCCGAGCGACCGAGCATTCGTTTAATAGTTTTTGAGGGTACCATACTTCAAAAGGAAAAAACGGAATCCTCATTCACTGGATTACTTTGTTGTCCGCCTGTCTGTCGGTCACGACCCCTTTTCTCAGGAACGAGTAGAGGCATCAAGTTGAAATATCACATATGAAGGTCTCGGAAGTGTAAATAATTCAACTTTCTAAGTCGACGCAATCAATAGTTATTACCATTTATGTAACATATTTTTATACTCGCAAACAATTAGGGTACTCCCCTTTGACCTAGTATCATGAAATTTGGCATGAAGCAAAGAATCACAGCTCAAGTAAAGGAATAAGTTCGATAGATTACAAATTAACATTATAGGTTTGAGCATCGACCGTGATATAGATTGATATACTGGACAGCATTTTATTTCACTGCAAAGTTAAGTTTGTCCTTCATAATTAGTTAATTGAAAAGGTCCAACGATAGTTTACGAGGTACATGAGATACAAAGACAGAGCATGTTCCAAGGACACAGATTATGTGACAAGATTATCTCACTTCAAGATGAGTTCACTGGAACACCGTAGGAACCTCGTTGATTTAGTAACTTTTCATAAAATTATCAACAGCAAGCTACTAATCCCAGAATTATTGAGCCAAATTAATATAGTCGTTCCTAGAAATTACATGTTAGGTGTACAAAAAGACGTATACTATTCCATTTAATTACATTCCGCACAAATTTGCGCTTGACTTGTCCCTTAAATAGAATGATAATTTATTATAACAATATACATTCACAGAACCATAGTATTGATATATTTGCGGATTCAATAAATAGATTCAAATTTTTAGTTGAGAAAACCAACCCATGGTTGACGGCTGCTACCTTGCAATCGTTTTCTAAATGACTTGTATGTTTCATTTTTTTTGGTTATTGTTTTGTTTTATTTTATTTGGTCTTACATTGCTTTGTCTTATGTTATTTTATAGTGAATGTTGTGGTTGCTTATAAGTGATGTATTCATCTTCTTTAAAACCACTGTGTGTTTAAAAATATGTATAATTGTGAATGTATCGTTAGCAAACCTTTAAATAAATAAATAAATTAATTAAGTTTGTATAGAGCTCAGAGGGCGAGACTCCGGTTTTGTTTACTCAGTATCGCACATGCTTACCACTGTATTTTTTTTCCCAATTGTATGAAATGACAGCTAATAAGTGTCCGAGGTGTGCTAAAACCATACCTTCAAATGTCGAAGTTCCTCCTCCAACATGGTGACCCTCTCCCTCAGCTTCTCCCTCGCCGAGCTCAAGTTAGCTACTTCCTCCCTCAGTATCTCTTGCTCCCCGGTCAGCTCATCAACCTTCACTATCAAATCGTCCTTTACCACGTTCAAAGCGTTCCTGTAATCATTTATCGTTTGAGTGACGTAGTACGGATTTTAGAGGGTGCTTGAGTAGGTAATGCAGTTTCGTACAAAAAAACGTCTTTTTTTTATGTTGGCTCCACAGTGGAAGGTGTTCAGTTTAATGGAGTAAACTCTATACCACCCCTTTAAATAATACTAGTGTTTACCCGCGACTTCGTCCACACAAATTATATACCAGATTTTAAGTCATCAAACTATCAAGCTAAGCTAAGCTATCAAACAAAAAAGTTTCATCAACATCGGTTCAGTAGTTTTTGCGTGATGTGCGAAGAAACAAACAAATAAACAGACAGACAAAATTTCTAAAAAAGGTTGCTTTCGAGTCAGGGATACCTAAAAACCATATCGTAATCTTTTTTTTTTGTAAATATCTTCAATGTACAGACACACTTCAGTTACAGTTTTATAATAGTTTAGATTAGACTAGGGTCTTCTGTTACACTCAGTATAATGTATCTTAGGTTAGATTTTGTACAGTACAGTTCATTAAAGTTCAATCTTTTGAACATATTGCGTCTTCGTGAAAGTCACTGGGTAAAAATTATTGCAAAAACTAACTTACTTTGTTGCTAACAATTCATTATTTTCCAAGATGAGATTTTCCACTTCTTTGCCCATTCCTGTAAAAAAGAATCTCTATTATTTTTATGTTTTATTCTTTTAACAACGATCTACTCATAATTATGAAAAAAAACTGTTTGATTAGAAAGAATATAGGCTTAAGTCCATAGCATGCGTTCCTCCCTATGCCACAGATTATTTAATAGTTTAGATAGGGTTTTTTCTAAAAACGCAGACGATTTTTAATGGGATGATCAGACTATACAACTGAACAACCATCTCTATGGGACCAACGTGGAATTCGCAAAAAAAATATCTTTTGTTCCCATACGTTTAGGGACCATTACGTGGAGGGCATATTTCACTATTATTAGTCCCATACAGAACGTTTTTCCGATAGATGGACTGATCATCCTCTTATGAAACCGTCAGCATATTTAGAAGGACCCTGAATGTATATCCGTTCTCAACAGATGCTTTATCTCAAGTTGCAATGGCCTAAATTTTATAATTATTATAATTATTACAGTCATTTCCTTAGACAGAAATCTGTATCGAAAAACGTCATAAAAACCGACAGAGCCAAGCGATAATGCACCCTAACCAGTGTACATTAGGGTCACGGACCACGAACACCTAAACAGGTCTAGTTCAATGCAATACGTTGTGTTGATTTTTACGCAATGGTTGAACATATATCAATATGTACACAGCCACAGCAGTATTTATAATCTGATGTTTCGCACAAAGGCTTTGTTTTAAATTATAATAGCCGCAGTATTCTTTCGATTTGTTAATAAAAATTTACATAATTCCACGATCGTTTTGTCTTTCGTCGTGATCAGAACTGGACAGATAACCGTTTTTTTTTTTTAAAAAGGGACAGTCCGTAAAGTAAAAATAATTTATTCAATACAGGAAGTTGAAGTCCACTTATTATACGTCAATCTTTTTTTGAAGCTGCGAACGCGTAGGAACGTGTCGCTGTAGAGAAGATGCGGCCAGAAAGTCTACAACATAATTTGATCTCTTTTATTATTATTTGTTTATTTATTTCAGGTAACAGTACAAAATTGCAACAGATCTTTTGGCTCTGCCATTTTTGGAGCGTTGATTGTTTATCTAGTTTTGTTTTGTTGTTTATAAGATGCCAATGGTAGGAGCATAGTATTAGAAAGAGTACTAGTTACGTAGTGTACACATGTTACTATAAAAATAGAACTATTAAGACGTTTCCCCATTATTGAATACCTATAGTACTCTGTTTAAATACGGTCAGTTTTGCAACTATGGTCATCATTAAAACCAATTAAATTTAGCAAAAATATTGAGTGTTACTTACCAAAGTAGTTATCGTTAACTGCATCACCACATTTTGTTAGAATGCATGGAAATAGAACAGATAATGTACGTATTAGTAACTTAACTACGGGCCTTCCACAAACTAACGCAAAACCGTTCAGAGTTTTACAGAAACTTTTAAAAATTTACTTATAATGTTAAGCAGACACTAACACTCTCGCGAGAACTTCTCGGCGAGAATCCTGTGCAAGAAAATTACTACGGTTCACGACGCTACGAGAACAATACAGGGCATCCACACTCTCGTTCTCGGCCCTTCTCGTACGTTCTCAGCGAGAAAGTGGCTTTAAAGTGGCAATGGGCCGGGCACATTGCTCGCAGAACCGATGGCCATTGGGGCCTCGCGAGTGGCGACCGCGTACCGGAAAGCGCAACGCGGGAAGGCATTGATCCCCACGAAGTGGACCGACCACCTGGTGAAGGCAGCGGGAATCCGTTGAATTAGGCCAGCGCAGGACCGGTCGTTGTGTCGAACCTTGGGGGAGGCCTATGTCCAGCACTGGACGTCTATCGGTGGAGATAATGATGGTGACTAAAACTTCACGGGCCGGTGTGTTTTGTGCGCGCGCGGTTAAGCTGGCCACACGGTTCAGCTATTATGTACCTCTAATGTGTTTTGTTCATAAAACAATAATGGAGATTTGAGATTACACAAATCTCATGTGGTTGGCAGAATAAATAATTGCAATGTCTAGACACAGCAACCAGACATTAAATAAAAAAAAGTGTTTAATGTCTGGTTGTTAGCAGTTGGCAAAGCTTCTTACCACCCCGAAAGGGATTGTTGTCGAGATTTAAAAGATCGAACTAGAAAAACTAATTTGCGCCATTTTCTCTAAATCACCTGTCATGGCAAGTGCTTTAGATTTTCTAGAGTTATAGATTCTGTACAAACGGTTTTCAGATTTTGCGTAAATTTGCGAACACATTGGATATTCGAACATAATATACAAAATGTATGGGATAAAATGTTACATAATTAAGAAAAGTTATTTTTAAGAAAGGAACAATATTTAAATTGATTATTTAGAGTAGGAAACAAATAGATACATGCTACTCTACTTATAAGGTAAAAGAAAAACTTACCCGAGGACGCATATTCGCCTGGATGAACCCAACTTCCTGTAAATTCAAAAGATAATTTTAAATACAAATATTGAAAGCATAATTTTCGACTACACCAGCATAATAATAGCACGTGCTGACAAAAGGTGAGAGTGAGAGAGAACGACACCACTGCTTACTGTTGACTACCTCCCGGACAACAGAGGGTGTAAGGTAGAATCTGGTGGGGACAGGGAGTGTCCTTACTGCGGTCTCATTCTTGTACTGTGCTTTTAAAGTACTCTTAATTGCAGTTCACATTTTGGAAAATTTATGGTTTTGTTGTCTTTTCACCAATATCCGCAAAAATATTTTCGTAACTATTTTCATCATTTTAAAAATTATGATGTTGATTTGGTATTTTTTCATTAATCCTTGCACTTTAACGGGATGCTAGGAGCAATAATTTACTTACTTTTATGTATGTTTGATAACTCTACGGTACTCATTGCAAAAATAATGCGCGAACAAAAACAAGCTTTCACGAAACAAAACAGAGGTATGTACAGTACGATTGAACTTAGATTAGGATTCGGGCCTTAGAGTAGCCTCGGGTTATTGCCGGACGCACGCGAATATAATATTGCTCTACTGCTATGCATAAACTTTTTACAATTATTGTAAAAAGTTAAGGGGCCATAGGTCCCGACGAATATTTTCTATGAGAAACGCGATTGCCGAGCGCTCCGAAAAGTGTGTGCGTGAGCCGTATTTTCGATTAAAAACCACTAACCAAAGTACTTTTTCTAGATTTTATTTATGATTGCACTAGTTAAACTAATGGTGAATATGTGAGTATAAATACCAACAATCGGAAACTATTTTAAGTTTTTCTAAACCGAGAAAAATGTTTAAAAATGCATGAAAATACGTCATCTTTGCGACGATTTTCTATCGAGTGAAGTAATTCCAATCGTGTATTCAGTTGATGATTTCACTAGATGAACTATCCAAAAATACTGAGGTATGACTTTAGTTTCGGTAAATGGTATAAATCTAGTCGTAAAATGAAAAATAAAAGATGCCTCCGAGGTATTTCCACCTACTATTACGTCTTAAGTCAAAGTTAGACACCAAAGCAAAATAAGTCTTACCCCATTGCATGACACTTATTTCTTATGAACAGTACTGAACATTATTATGGTGCTTGGGTCAATGACATTCAATACACAGGGACTTCGCTCCAGTGCGCTATTAGCGGGACCACTAAGTTATGCCTAATTGTTTTATTTTACATTACTGTTTTGTGACCGAATACATTTGAAACATTTAAAAGGACTGGAATGTCAGCGGCAATGTATAACAACCGAGCATAACTAATGCATACAAAGGTGACATTAGAGACATACATGTGGCATTTTTTTAGGTTCTGTTACTGTATGACGTGGTGAGTCTCATGTATAGAATGTCATTGGCTCGGGTGCTGGACTATAAACTAGTGCATTGCCGTGGTGTCAGACAAAATGCAAAATTACCAGTTATATCAGCACCTTCTTCCCCCTCAGCGATGCTCGCGTCAGTGTCGTGGAACGCGAGCTCCTGGTACAGAGTGTTGCCGCTACGCTTCTCACTCTTGGTCTGAGACTTGCTGGTGTTAGGTGGCGCCACTGGAGATGTCGCCTGTGGGAAAAAAATGATTAGTCTATGTACAGTTAAAGAATTATGTTTATGTAGTAATAAATTAATAATTGAAGGTGTGGTTAAGACCATAAAATTGAACAACTTTCACTAGGGAAACAACGTCGCCTGTTTTTAAATATACTAAAATCTGCATCCCATACATTTAAGTCGCAGTCTGCATTGACTGCAGTTTTGTATGAAACAGCAGGTTTTTTTATGTTCCACCAAGTCGATGTAATACAATCTATTTATTTTTCAATCAACACCAAACTCCTTAAAAAGCCATCCAAATTTAAATTTAGAAAACCAACCACCGGCTGACATCTGTCATCGGAAAGCATCAAAGCGCAACAGAAATCTTCGAATAAAATAATTCAAATTGATAATGATTTTACGAACCCACATTATTATAATAGTACAATGAAATGTTATCCATATAACTACGCTCTGCCTGTATACGTGTTACTAATCGTGATGTTCAAACAAGTTGAAAGCATTAAATGTTACCAATGCTTTACTGCAGAAGACCAGGCTTGCTACTCTTATAATTTAAAGAAGGCATATTTAAAGGACTGCGCCAATAGCACCAGCAGGGGATTCAGGCCAGTCTGTCGCGTTCTATCCCAAGTGAACTTCTTCACACCAGAGCAAGATGTGACGATTTTAAGAGAATGTGCGTACATCTACAAGGAGCCGTTGTCGTGCGAAAAATCTAGTTTCAGCACGCTGCATTACTCGCAATCCTGCGAGTGTGACCAAGACGAATGTAATGGTGCGATCTGTCGGTCGATAGGTCGGAAGACTTTGATATTGTGCGGTATATTCGCTCTTATTGTAAAGTAGCCTAATTTAATTATTGTAAAGTAGCCTAATTTAAATCAGTGGTTATGTTAACGTTTAGATTGACCGATTGACCGATTGTTGACCTTGGATTTAGATTGTATGCAAGATTTTCAAATAGCTAGAAGTACTTACGTGTAATTATATGTAATAAAGTGTTTTATTAATTATTATTTTTTTATTATTAAGGGTAAACCCCCTATGATTTACACGTAATTCCTTATCCAAACTATAGTAGATCTCAGATCTTATGTAATTGTTGACCGAGGCGAAGCCGAGTGAATATGTGATCTGAGGCTTTCTTATTTACTGTCCGATGTTAGTATACAATTTTTCTCCTCGACAGAGGTGGAAAGCGGCAACTTCGTCTAGCGCAGCGGGACGACAATTAACGCTTTCCGTCCGGAGGGGAGGGAGAAAATATTATAAATGCGTATCTCTAAGTTTTCACGATTAAACTGCTGAACCAATTTTGATGGAATTTGGTAGAGATAGATGACGACATGTTCTATAGTTACAAAATAATATTTGACTACATACATACATAATATGAGCATATTATGCTCACGCCTATGTCCCACTGGGATAGGCAGAGGCAATAGATCGCCACATGCTACGATTCTGACGCACGCTGCGCTGGTCCTATGACATAGTGTGGGTCTGATCTGAGACTGATTGGACCGTGAGGGATGGCGCTATAAAAGTGAGGCCCATGCCCAGCAGTGGGTTGATGCGGGTTGATTTGATTGATTGATATCAAATATCTATACTATTATAAAACTATAAATGTTTGTTGGGACCGTTCTACTTGGCGTGAAAAGACTACAGTTTAAGTGAACATGAAGAGGTCTGTATATTATAAGAGATAAGTTTACTTTTTGCAACCATCAGCAGCAAGGCTGATTCAGTGTTTATGGGGTGTAGAGCATCTCTGTGATGGGGATAGACCAGGTCTGCCTGTATAACTTCAGTCGGTTTAGGAGTTACAGACTTTTAAAGGTCAGTAAAAAATTAACGATCAGCTGCAAGGCTGCTCGTATGATATTATTGTAGTATGCACTGTAGCTATGGGAACAGTACAGGTCACTTCAGGTCATTCTCAGTTGTGAAGTAGATTGCCCACTTTCATTCAACTCTTGCACATTAATAACTGCCAATCGAACTAATACTGATTATGACTAAAACAGCTGGCGAAGCGTACCTATTTTATATTGAATATGATAAAAATCGATGATTGGTAGCTATAAGAGGAATGTCATTTCATTACCATGAATGACCTACTGTAGAACAGAAGCCTCGTTTTTACTATCTAATCGCTATACCACCTTCAACCACATCATTTACAAAAAACCTTTTCCCGTCGTCCAACTCCTCAGACCCATTTGAAATTTAGTTCAAAAATTTTGGACTTTCCATACTAAATTCAATCAGCTGATCGAACGTTTGTATGAAAAGTCGAATCTTTTTTGCGAACTTCTTATAGTTTTCGTAGGGAAAGTTATTCAGTATCATGTGAACAATAAGGGTTGAACTACACATGGCCGCACGCGATCGCACTTTTCCGTCGCTCCATCCTTTTCTGTCACTCAGGAACGTCATTTGCTAGAGCATATATCCGTCTATCTTATATGCTCTAGGATGGAGCGACGGAAAAGTGCGATCGCGTGCGGCCATGTGTAGTTCAACCCTTAAAGTAATGCAACTGTTTACCCTAACACCATGTATAATTAAATTTACAAAAAGAAAAAATCGGAATATTTAAACAATTTAAAAACATTCTCATTATTAAAATTTTTAAATATAAACTATTCAATTCAATTAATAAGATTTAATATAGGTATAGGTACAATTAAAATAAGGTTTATCAAAAAAATTTAAAAATACCTAAACACATTCAAAAACATTAAATATAACTGTCATCAAAAAACTCTGATTATAAATTAAAAGATTGTTTAATAAAATAGTAAAATTACTAGAACAAACAAAACTAAAGCCTGACCAGGGGGCCTACCATGAGTTTTCACCGTACTTTACTACTATAGTTACGTCACCAATTTTGTATTGAATTTCGTACAGCGCTCCTAGTGGTTACGGTTGAGAACTAATTTCTGTCATACTAATTGGCGACGTAACTACAGTAGAAAAGAACAGGGAAAACTCATGGTAGGCCCTCTGAAATATAAAAAACCTGGTTTGGGGGCGCTGCAATCGACTATAACCTTTAATGTCAATGATCCAAATACAAAAATTAGTTCCGATGATTTCCCGCAACATGGCGAGGTTTTTTATTTTTCTGGTCGGGCTTTAAAACTTAAATCTAACGATTCTAAACAGAGCCACTTCTATTAGTAGTACTCTAGTAGTCTACGAAGGTCCTTGATTGAAAAGCCCGCCCCTGGTCATGGTCCTGGCCCGAAGGTGCCCATAATGCCGGCCGCGTTTCCGCGTTGAATTGCAAGAGATATGCGTTGGGCCAGATATTACCCAGTACGAGGATCAGTACCCGCATACCTACCATAATCGTTTGCATAAGTCTTTGCTTCATGGCCCCACGGGCCCGCCGTCTCTAAAGCAATTGGGCACGAATAAGTAGGTCTCCTCTAAAATTGCATACCTTTGGTAAGTCTTACCTGACTATGCTGAGTGATAGGATCAGTCTGATGGGCCCGTTCCACGGTTTGTACGGCCGCCAGCTCCGACCCAATGGTCGGCGACGGGGGTGAAGAGGACAGGCTGACCGGACTACCACCCATGCTCTCAGATTGTTCCACCACGTGAACTGATCCCTCTAGCGACGCAAAGCCGAACGATATTGGACCTGCATGGAAAAATAATGATTAATGTTTAGTTTGCAATGTGACATTACTTGATCTGCCATATTCCTATTGCGGAGAGTTGTTGTTACCTTTTGCATAGGTTTCGTACTGCATAGAATTCTCTTTGCAGTGATTCTCATAGAGCGTAAATAAAGCGATACGTCACTCCACTGCGAATAACGTCTGAGTATGCGCATTTTTCGCGAATACTACGTCACTATGCGAGTGGTTTACTCATTTGATGTATGTAATTATAGCATGATTATTTTGAGGCCCAGTCTGCCTTGGACGTCGCTTCATTCGTTGGCGGTACTGAGCAGTAGCTTGGTCCGCTCCATGTAGTCCACGTGATAGAATGTTACAGGACTCACCACTGGACCGGCCCACTGGGTTGAGGCCCAGTCTGCCTCGGACCTCACTCCGTTCGCTGGCAGTACCGAGCAGTAGCTCCATGTAGTCCATGTGAGAAAGAGATGTTACAGGACTCACCACTGGAACGACTCACTGGGTTGAGGCCCAGTCTGCCTCGGACTTCGCTCCGTTCGGTGGCAGTACCGAGCAGTAGCTCCATGTAGTCCACGTGAGAGAGAATGTTACAGGACTCACCACTGGACCGGCCCACTGGGTTGAGGCCCAGTCTGCCTCGGACCTCGCTCCGTTCGCTGGCAGTACTGAGCAGTAGCTTGGTCCGCTCCATGTAGTCCATGTGCGTCTTAAACAGCTCCGTGTAACGCTCGTGCAATTTGGCATATTCCTGTTGAATTACAATCACTTCAGTACTTTGTTTGAGGTCTACAGGGTGAAATTTATATCATTAGCATCCATTTAAACTAAGAGTCTACCCATCAAACTGAACAACTTTTACTATGGGAGCAAACCGATCGGAGCAAAAAAAATCTGTTGTTGCATACATTTCAGTCGAGTGGGCGCTGCATTTTAGTATGGAACAGCTGATTTTTTTTGTGCCCCGATCGGTTTGCTCCCATCGTTAAAGTTGTTCAGTTTGATGGGTAGACTCATAGCTTAAAAGGATGCTAATGATATAAATTTCACCCTGTATATTGTTTGTTGGAAGAGTTTATGACCTTCAAATTCGCGTGTCTCACAGAAGATTGTTTGAAAAACTTGTTAGCCATATGAACGCTTAATTAATAAATGCTAAGGATTTTACATATCAATAATTTATATTTTATTTTGCACCAAAAACATAGTATGCAGAGAGTAAAACTGGCCGCTAGGTTGCGGCGGCCTGGCCGTGGCCAGTTAATTCCTGGTATTTGCTCTTCTGTGATGGTATCTACTACGCCAAAGAGCGTACATCTCATACATAAACTTATAGTTATTGTAAAATTCTGTGTCTATTTATCACGCGTTTTTTTTAAAACACAATGAATGTAAATAAAATACTAAAATGTAGACTGTAACAACTAAAAAGTAGCTAAAATAATCGATGACAGGTAGTATTTTTTAAGAACCTGGTTTTCTTCCCAAAATGGTAGTTTCCTTCCCAGATGAAAAACCTGGTAAGTAAGTATAAGGGGTAGCCTCAGACCATTAAAAATGTCCCTTGTTATTCAGTTTGATGGTCTAAACTCTAAACCATCCCAAATATTACTAGTGTTTTGATACACCTTTTATAATTAAGGTATATTATCGCCTTACAAAATGTAAATAAGTCTATACAAAGATTCATATGCAATGCCTATCATCATCATCAGCCTATCAGCGTCCACTGCTGAACATAGGCCTCTCCCAAGGCGCGCCAAAAAACTCTACCCTCGGCCTTCCCTATCCAGACGGCACGGCAGATTATGCAGCCTATTGGAGTATTATTAATAAAACAAATAACTGAATACGAAATAGAAGAAGTCCATTGACTCGTCAATTGGATTACTTGGCTGTAGGGGATTAGTCTCTTCGTGCCAGTCGCATTGCTAATAAGTCACGTTATGACGTCACATGTTATGTCGGTCCTAATGCAAATGAAATTATACCTATTGTGTTTTATAATTGTTTGTTTGGTTGGTGCACATGACGTGCATGACAGGGACAGGTCCTAACTAGTGTAATACATTGCACATTTCATATTGCAGTTGAACTCCATGTCCATTATTCGAACATAGAGGTTCTGCTATGGGTATAATGATCTGTCGCCGTGTGTACTGTGTGTTGATTTGTTAAGAAATGAAAGTAAACACAGTTTTTTGCAATCTTCACATGATCATTCAGAATTTTAAAATAACAATGTAATCTACACAGGGTGTGACAAAAGATCCTGTACACACAAGCACACATAATCTCTACTATACTTTTACCATTTTCAAAAGTATGTCAGTCAGTACCATCGACGAGATGTTGATGACTCTCTATGTTCTTTTACAATATGTACGAGTATTATAACCATAAAGTTATTATACCTTACAGGAATAGAGGCAGTGACATGTTTTCAGGAGACTATTCGCAGGTAAAAATTCTAATACTGTCTATAATTCGGAGTCTAACGTGAAATCGTGGATAAATTAATGAAGTAGTGTCAGTATATTTCACAAAATAATGTACGATTTCACTTTAGATTCGCACTTATTCACGGAAACCGAATTGTAAAAATTTATAAGAGATTAGAAAACGGTTCTATTGCCTCGCGTCACGTATCTCTTTCTATTAAACAGTGGTGCCGCTAGGTACATCTCGCTCTCTCAGCTGTCAGTTTCACTATTCCTGGTATAATACCTTTATGATTATAACAATGAAATATAAGCATGAATCAGGAAAATTCACAAATTACTACTACTAAGCCCCACTTGCGCCAACCAATGGTTAGCAATTAACTCCGGATAAAATTGCTCTCTCAATTTTTTTCTATACAAAAAGTCATGGGTTACCAACTTAACCTGGAGTTTATTGCTAACCTAGGTTGGCGCAAGTGGGGCTAACTGTACCAAATTTAATACATCAATAAATATTTAATTTCATTTCCAAACATTCAAACTTTCGGATTTATAATGTTAGTAGGAGTAACATCATAAACAATACTTGAGTCTGTTTATTCATAGTCTCATGAACTTTGTTCCATTCCTGTCCTATCAGTGCACCCCACATACATTATATCAATCCAGTAAAGGTCAATTATGCACCTTTAATGCAATAATCATAAAGAGTGTAGCAGCAAAGAGTCATTCGTAAAATCTCAAAGGAAACGCGGTAGATCTATGGGATGGCACAAGTTTAAATTACGTACAAACCCTCCAAACAACCCCTCAAATTTTTTAAATAGTGAAATATCGGAAAATATACAAGAATGAGAATGTAGCTCAAATAGCTTTGATGTAATCAAAAGCTTGTGTGAAAGAAAATATTGGTATAGGCAGACCTAGGAGGACGTACCTAGATCAGATCAAGGACGCCATTTTGCCTTTTTGTAGTTTCTGCATTTCCTATTAATATCTAATGCTCTTTCTGCTTTGTTTTTGGTGTAAAATAAAGACGGCATAATATTTGATTAATATCTTACCTAAAAGAGCCTAATACAATGATATAATATCAAAAAGAAGCAGATATACTAGCGCGCGCAAAGTGAAGACTCGATAAAGACCTAATTGGGTATTCTTTCAATAGTCCGCGTCAAGCTAAGCTGCGAGCGAGACGACTGTGGCGCGGCATAATTTTACGCGCCATTTACTAAGAAGGAAACAAATCTTTTGACCTAATCGAAGCTTCAAATGACGAATAGAGGTGGAGGACATTTGATCCTACAAAATGTTATTAGCTTCACACAAGAACTACTTACCTTCTTAAGCTCATTCTCGCGTTCCTCCAATCTGCTCGCGTGGTCGAGGGAGTTCTTGTGCTTCAGCTCCAGCATCCTCACGATGCTGTCGAGGGCCTCCAGCCGGCCGGTGAGGTCTTTTCTTTCGCCTTCATAGTGATCCTCAGCTTCCAGCAACTGTTGTTTAATTTTATTATTAGTTTTGGTAGCAAATTTTTCACAGTGAATTTGACAGCACATTGCTGGACAGCAGCCTGCCACGCGACACTAAATGGCTAATTTGAAGTGCCCTTATATTCAAATTAGGATATATTAGGATTAGGATAAATATTTTTGAAAGTCACACGTTTAAATCATCGAAATTCGTTCAGCAGTATAAAGATGCATAATCTCCATACAAATTTTTTAATTTTTTACTACTGATGAAATGATTAAATTGTATGACTTTCAAAAATACCACCTGTCTGCTTCGGCCTTAGATCAAAATAAACCAGTTTTTTTTTTTAAAGAAATAAGAATATGATGAGATATCTATAGTGTAACTGATCTTGTAACATCATCATCATCATCTTATTTAAGAGCTACGCTCTTGTCGGTATAGTATTCGCCACTCTTGTTTGTAACATCAAGCATTATTAAATAAATAGTGATCACATCAAAGCAACAAGTACTTACACGCTGAATTCTCACACTTCGCAGTGTTGGATGCCTTACCACTCCCACCACATCACACTCCATCACAACACGTTAAGGAGCAAGGGCAGTGCTAAAAAACGGTACTACACCACTGTCAGTTGCACTGATGGTATGCAGCTTAGCAGGGCCCTGTCCAATAGTTAGTAATTCTGTTGGTTATCCTTTTTGTTTTGATTTATGTTTTCCGTTTTCCCTATAACCGACCGAGTGTTGGTGGCGCTTTGCGGAAAAGTATGGACTCTCAATCATGAGGATCTGGGTTCGAATCTGCACGGACAACATGGCATGGTGTTTTTCTACGTTACGTAATACCGACTGCTGCCAAATGGTGAAGAAAAACATTGTGATGGAAACTGCATACGCTGAAGAAGAAATTCTGATGTGTATGAGAAATCTACCAATCTGCATTGGGCATGCATGGTAGATCCCCACCCAGACCGACTCGTACCAATGAGTTTGTCACCATTTATGTACGATTTTTAACACCATATACCTTAAGGGTAAGCCTGTGCCCTGCAGTGGCATTTATTTTTATCTCTGTTATGACTTATGATATATTTGTTGAAAATTTTTCAATAGAAAAAAACCAAATGTCCTTATCCTAAGTGTGACAGTCAAATCCCACTAAAAAGGTCACTGTATGCATGTATGCATTGCCACATGCCACATGCCATTTTGCAAGGCAGGTGCGGCCCACATTGCTCTTTAAACTGAAAAATGCATTTGCGTGGTGGTGACCGAGTGTTAGTCCAATAATCATTTCATTTCACTGAATCTCCATTAGTACAAAAGCACCATCAACTAATATAAAACTGTAACAGAAGTGTGTCTGTACATTGAAGATGTTTACAAGAAAAATATTACGATATGGTTTTTACGTATACCTAACTCCAAACAAATCAACTTTAATTTTTGTCCGTCTGTGTCTGTTTGTTTGTTTGAACAGCATCACACACTACTACTGAACCGAATTTGATGAAACTTGTTTGTTTGATAGCTTATGATATAATTTGAACGGACGAAGTTGCGGGTAACTCTAGTAAACCTCTATTTACAGATGGGGCACATGATATGAAGTATGCAAGGCAAGTGGAACAACATTGTTACAGAATGGTACTCCAGGGACGGCAAACGAAACAGAGGAAGACTGCAAAAGATGGGAAGATGAGCTAAAACTCACAGCGGGTGCAAACTGGAGGAGAGTTGCCAGGGATAGGGCACAATGTAAACTGTTGGAGGAGGTCTTTGCCGAAAGGCACACTGACCTGCGGGACATTTTATAGACAACTACACTTCTCACAATGAAAAAAAAGATCAGGACAAGAGGCTTATTGAAATTGAAATTGATGTGAACTGTTCCCATAATCTTCTTCCATCGAGTCAATGGCATTTCGTTATATATTTCACCAGCCAGTATTTTGGCAAAAGGATAGCCGTACCGGCTCCATAATCTCATAGGTGGTCCATAGTCCATCGACATGAGGTGGTCCATAGTGTGAGGAGCAACACTGCATTCACACCTGAGGTCTGATCCATCCATGAAATCCAGTGATGATGGCCAAGCACAGGACAGATTTTCTGCTGAAATGAGCAGTTTGTGTCCCGGGTTTCGTGTCCTCTTACCAAAACCTTTATATCATTAGTTTAAAATTGAGTAGTATTTTAAAGTTTTTGCCCTAAAAAGAAGATTTTTTTCTAATGGACTTGTTCATTTAAAATAGGTTACTTAATGGCTAAATGAGTATATATAACACATTTATGCTAATGGCAGTGAATTAAATAACAAAGATGCTTGATGTTATAAGATTGTGTAACAAGAGAGAATATGCAACAAACATTTTTATTTTCTTTTTGTCGGTTCTACTAAGCCGTTAAATTAGCATTTTAAATAATGTGTTCCGATGCAAATTTACTCAGTACAAGAGAATGTAATTACATTAAAATTTAGAATATAATAAAAATGAATCGATTGTCGAAAGTGAAAGTAAATAAACTTGCAAATCAAGGTAAAATTCAAATTAGAATACAATAAACAATGGCAATTCAAATAAGAAAACACAATAAGAACTAACAATTAAATAACATAGCAATAATAAACAATAAATCAATGCAGGTCACACAAACAAACAATGCACTCTGCAGCAACTGATAACATCCTTAACGCCTTCAATATTAGCTATTCGGAAATGTAACCAATAACCAATACATACCTCATTTATCTTTATATGATAACAGAACGGGTGACACATAACAACACAAATGTAAACCAAAAATAAAAGTAGAACAATAACGCACGTAGAGGTAACTTAGAATGCACTGAGATATTGAAGAGACCTTGCGAAACAAAGGAAAATGGTAACAAGGTCTAGTGTGAACGCACTGCTTACCTTCTGCTCCGAGTGCTTCCTGGCCGCCTTCTCGCGCTCGTACTGCGTCACCAGCTGCTCGTTGTCCTCCCTCAGCAGCTCCAGCTCCACTTCATGCTCCTGGTTGGACTGGTACGCGGAGTCTAAGCACTCCAGCACGTTCACCAGCAACGGCATCAGCGTCTTCACCACATCCTCGTCGTACCGCGCTATCATACGCTCGAATTCCTGGTAAATACTGCCAGCGAGTGTCTGAACCTTTTCGGACATCACTACATGAGAATCCTCGTGCGTGCCGTATATCGTCTCCGCGGTAACATACCCACTACTCGAACTATCGTCGAAATTCATGATTGCGGATAATTAGGTAGGTTCACGAGGATATTACGTCTACGCCTCGCAAGGACGGCTAGTGAATTTTACGCGAAAACATATTGGGTTCGCTTTCGAGACTGCTCGATGACTCGATCGATTTTGGTCACTTTAAAATGTTATTGGCTCAAGCATTATTTGTTGGTGTTTAGGAAGTAGAACGTAGTTAAAAGTATGTGAAAATGTAGGCAGTAGAAGATAGGAGGGAGTTAGAAATCCACACACACCATTTGTTTGATTGACGTATTTCTGCTGTGTAACACAAAAAAATATGGTTTTATTTTTCTTGACGTTGGTCAACATGTTTTTGGGCCACAGAAAGAGCACATTGGTATGTTCAGATTTTCGCTTTTATTCATGTGATTCGTCAAGGTTTCGCCAACTGAATCGAATCATTTTATTACGTTACGGATCACGACCTTGAAACCGTCCGTTCATCCGTCCGTCCGTCCAATAGGTAGGACTGTATCTTTTGAACCGTAATAGCTATAAAGTTGATATTTCACAGAAAATGCGTTATTACGGCGGATTTGTTAACAAATAATAAAATTGACACAAAGTTAAAATTTAAGGGGGGTTTTTATCAACGATTTTTCTACTCGCTCTATCGTAAAAACGGTAATACATACAAGGGTCAAATTTGGTGTGATTATAGAGCAAGCTTTAGAGTATCAAATAATAAAAACCGGACAAGTGTGAGTAGGTCTCGCGCTAAAGGTCGCAGAGAAAAAAAATTCTAAATTAATATGTTGTATGCGAGTAGCCCGACTCGCACTTGACCGGTTTTTTGTTTACTTTTAGGCCTAAAATTTTCGTCTTCGGACCCTTCACTGGTCAACGCCGTCTATCGCTGGTATTGTGAACTACTTTTGAGTAGCTGTCAGAAAACTCCTGCCGACAAAACGGTAAAATAAAACATTAACAACTTGTATCTTTACGTCTGACATCTGACATCGGTGTATGTGCTAGATCCTTTGATTTAAAAAACCGCATGCATAGTCTTGACATGCATTTGACATGATCTCGCGGACTTCTCTATGGAGCGATGAACATGCCATCTGTTGAGTTTTTAAGGATGTAACTAAGTAAATAAAAAAATAGAACGTCAAAGAACTTATTTTTTTAATGAGGAGTTTTCTGACAGCTACTGTAGATGGCGTTGACCAGAGAGGGGCCCAAAATGAAAAATTTGGGCTAAAAAGTAAACATAAATGCATGTCACTGAGTCAGACGCATCCGTTGACGAAATATACTCTCATATTTTGCTGCTTACTTAAAAACACAAATTCTTACTATTTTATTTATATTTTACTATCTGCAAAGTAGCTCGCCCCTGTCTCGTCAACGCCATTTATTGAGCCATTAGGAAATACTTTTTCTTTTTGAATGGATTTCTGAAAAACCCTCATGAGGAGTTTTCTGACAGCTAGTAAAACGTAGTTCCAACGAACCCCGATAGATGGCGTTGACGTGAGAGGGTGCCTAGCAGTGGTGGGACAGTGACCTTATCTGTCAAATTTACGTAGAAAACGACGCCATCTTTTACATTTTCCGGACATAAAACTGACAACCAGGTTCTTCTTCAACACAGTAGATGTCGTCAAAGTGCAAGTATGGGTATTCTACTTTTTTGGGGTAAATTTCCTCTAGTAGGGGGGTACTTTAATATGCTGTTATTTATTGTATATTTGTCAGTTGTTATAGTAATAAACATGAGTAGAGAGATTAATATTAAAATAAATAAAAACACAAATTATTTGAAATTAAAAAGGACCGTCCCTTATACGCAATGACAGTATATTTATGAAATTACACAATAATATATTCAGCGCAACTGTTGTTATTGAAATAAAAGTATTTGCACACTTTTAAATATTTTTTATAAAGCATCTAAGGGTAATTTATACAACAGCATAGTAAATTTGGTCCTAGCTACTGGCAACTCTCATTGTATCAAGATGGCGGAGCTGCGTGTTGCGTGTGGAATGATTGTGTTTTGTTATTTGTGATTCTTCAAAGAATGAGTTCTGTGTCTGCTTCTCGTTTTGAAATGTGACTTTAAAGGATACCTGTTGTACTTTAAAGAGACATTTCAAAACCGAGGCAGTACCTATATCCATTGAAATAAAGTAATATTAGGCATATGGGTGGTTCTATTCTTGATGGAATTTTCAACGGCTCTTCGTATTTCGTATATATTTTTTAAATATTATCACTTTATTTCGCAACCAAGCCTGAACACCTAACTTTTTCTATTAGGGCACTGAAAATAAGCTCGATCCTAAAACATTTTAATACAAAAATCATACTTTGAAGAGCCAATTTCTCAGTCTCCTGACATGTCTCTTGTACAAAACAAAAGCTTTGATGCTTAATAATAACCCAGTTTTAGAAATAAAATAGATTTTTACACTGAAATAGAAATCCTTAATAAATCAACTTTTAACGTATTTGTGTAATTTTGTTACCTAGTGTGAAATTTTATTAAAAATACTGCATTATATTTTGTCTCTTTGCTTTTACATCAGTCTCCTGCTACATCAGAACTTTATGAAATTATTAAAGTGTGCGTAATCTAGTTCGTTTGTGTTCTGTTGAAATGAACAATCGAAGTAAAGTTAGCTCATGCTCGTTTGCCTACGTCTCGCTCGCGAATCAAGCAGTCGTTGCGGCGAGTTGTTTGAGTGAGATTGGGTCGTGGTCGGTCAGCTCCTCAGTATCCTGCACATAAGTATGACAAAGACAGTAATTACCAGCTATTTTCTACCTGTTAAATCTAGTAACATATTGAAGTCCTCGTATAGATTGGCTTTGATTTAATATTGAAATGGTGTATAGACTTTGTTATTAACCAATAACTAAAATATTCTCAGTATCCTGTCCTCAGTCTTCTGCCAATTTGATGGGCAGGAGACTGAGATTGAACCAGGATACTGAGACTTAGTGTTAATTTTGGAAATGGTTATCTATTTAATACTTCATTTCTTTACTAATTAGCGGCTAATTAGCTTCTGTACATGAACGTCTGATGATGCAGCAGAACAACACCGTGGGGAACTCTGTGAAGGCACACAGCTAGGAGACCGTGTTTGGGCTCTTTTGATAGTTTTTGGTGAGTAGCTTCTGTACATGAACGTCTGAGGGTCTGATGACGCAGCAGAATACCATTGTGGGGAACTCTGTGAAGGCACACAGCCAGGAGACCGTGTTTGACCTCTTTTGATAGCGTTTAATGAATAGCTTATGTACATGAACGTCTGAGGGTCTGGTGATGCAGCAGAAAAACATCGTGGGGAGCTCTGCGAAGACACATAGCTATATAGTAGACCGTGTTTGGGCTCTTTTG
Organism: Agonopterix heracliana; assembly: GCA_963693445.1. Taxonomy (NCBI): domain Eukaryota; kingdom Metazoa; phylum Arthropoda; class Insecta; order Lepidoptera; family Depressariidae; genus Agonopterix; species Agonopterix heracliana. The sequence continues at coordinate 2,433,181 of OY856307.1, forward strand.
ATAGCATTTGGTGAGTAGCTTGTGTACATGAACGTCTGAGGGTCTGGTGACGCAGAATAATACCATCGTGGGGAACTCTGTGAAGGCACATAGCTAGGATACCGTGTTTGGGCTCTTTTGATAGCTTTTGGTGATTAGCTTCTGTACAAGAACGTCTTAGGGTCTGATGACGCAGCAGAATACCATCGTGGGGAACTCTGTGAAGGCACACAGCTAGGAGACCGTGTTTGGGCCCTTTTGATAGCGTTTAATGAGTAGCTTATGTACATGAACGTCTGAGAGTCTGGTGATGCAGCAGAAAAACATCGTGGGGAGCTCTGCGAAGGCACATAGCTAGAAGACCGTGTTTGGGCTCTTTTGATAGCATTTGGTGAGTAGCTTCTGTACATGAACTACTGAGGGTCTGGTGATGGAGCAGAACAACATCGTTGGAATTTATGTAACATCACTTACACCCAACTTTATGTGTGATACTGGACATTCTTTGTTACCTGTGTAATACCTCTGCCTATTAATACTCAATAATAATTAATTACATTTCTTAAAAAGCTGTGAAAAGGTTATGGAAGAGTTTCGAGTTTTATGTTTCTGTTTTTTTTTTGCGTGAGTTTTTTGTTCTAATCTATTTCAAATGATTCTTCATTACGTAAAAATGTGAATTATGTAGTATTTAAGTAATTTTATTACGATAAACATTGGTTTACTATGACTTATTATTTGAAATCTCAGTACCCTGTTCCCAGCATCAGTCTCCTGGACACTAATATTTTTTAAAAGGCAATAATAATCACATAGTTGGTTTTTTTGACTGGCCCGTTTTAGATCAATATAGAAACAATTTAAGCTATAGTTCAAACTACTTCTTTTGCCTAAAATGCAAATAAAAGTCCGTGCCGGAATTGACGTGGTTTTCGTCCTTCTTAAATAGAACCACCCATATATACCTACCTATACCTACGTATATGTATAGTAATCAGTCAACCGTCCATTGGTTATCTACCAACCAATCAACTGAAGGGGTAATTTGTGATAAGGATAGATGATTTCAATTTGGGTCACCAGAAACCGCGCGAGTAGGTTCTCTTTTCCTTTTGGTATAATTACTATACTCTTTGGTGCCTAGATAGATACGTGGACTATAAATTCACAAAAAATGCATGTCACTAAGTTAGGCGTAGCCATAGATTAATATGTATATTGGGTATAGATAGGTAAGTCGGCTGGGATTTTAGAACGGATTAATTATTGTTGTTGCCCCTTATTAGCGGATGGGGGAGCCACATTGATAAATTAATAGAAAAAGACGGCCGGCCGACATGAGGCTCGAACCATAAGCACCCGGATCGTGAGCCGGTTGTCTAGACCACTAGACCAACAAGACAGTGTTTGATATGGGCGAAATCTCTCACTACTACAGCGCAGCGGTGAGGTGTAGCGCGCTGTTGCTCATAGTCTTCGTAACGTCACCGACAGATGGCGGAAGCTGTCTTTCAGCGTTCCACTTCGTTTGCACTAAGATATCATAGCATGGGCGTAGCCATGGACGAAGTATAGTGTTCACATTCAAAAACCCATTTTTTTTAGTATTTTATTTGTATTTTAGTATCTGCAAGGTAGCTCAATCCAGTTGCAACAACGCCATTTATCGAGCCATTTTGAACTACTTTTTCTTATTTAATGGATTTTGGAAAATCCCAGATTTTATTATCTTTTGTTATGTGAATGGAGCTTCAAATAACTGAGTCAAATCACAGAGTAATATGTTGGACAACTCTAGTGCATCCAACAATTTTGACACTTGACATGATGAGATGACACCTCCTTTTGTCACTACTCGGATTGGCTTCCCGCCATTAAATTTGTTCGGTCAAAGTTGTATTTGATATTCGTGAAAAATTGGTTTTAGTGATATTTGTGACATCATTTCGTGCGGATTGTGTGCCAAAAAGTTGCGTAAATCGACCAACATAACAGGAATCTCAAATACATACGAAGAAAGAACAAAAGTTTTGGTGCAAGTTAAATCGTACTGGTGATTTTGGCGGCAACGCGCGTGCTTACAAAATCGACCAAAATTTCATCCTCATCGTTCATCTATCATCCCATCGTCATCAGGAGAGTTTTGCACAGGAATTGTGAAGAAACAGACGGGCTTTGTTTCTTAATTTTCTAAATTCGTTTTTCGTGGCTATTATTGTGTTAATGTGGTGGAATTAGTTTGATAATGTGCCATTAATGGAGAGCAATATAGTAAGAGTGAGAAATAAAGAAGGCGCTCCCGTTTGATTCGGATTGATTCTCGCGTGAAACTCCCCTGACCATTGGAATGTGTGTACCACCCTCGCATTTCAAGAGTTAGGTATTAAGGTTAGGTTAGGTTAGGTTTAAGTACAAAGAAAAAAAGACACTAATGACCAGGCAGTAAGGGCTAGTTCCCATAGCCTATCCGAAAGGATAAACTTAAAAAAAAAAAAAAAAAAAATTGTCACTACTCACACGTCACAACTCCATCCAGCTGAAGGAAGACGATCGTACTTTCGTGCAGAGTGAAACCAACCAATCGAAGAATTAATACAGACAAGAGCAGAGTGGATGGGTATGTCCTACCAGAGAAAGTAACAAAAAAAACTCAATCAAAATCACGAATTCCTGGTAAGCAAATATCCTACCGTCATATTTTAAATATTTGGGTCATTTTACCGTAGTTTTTCAACCTGACGCCGTTTTCCAGAACCATGTCGGCGCAAGGAAAGCTGAAGTCTGTCTTTTGGGCTTACGTGCTCTGGTTGTTTGGCGGCCTATTTGGGGTTCACCACTTCTACTTACGCCGGGACAGGCATGCGTTTGTCTGGTGGAGCACTTTGGGCGGTTTCGGAGTGGGCTGGCTCGGTGAAGTGTTCCGCATTCCTCGCTATGTGAGGGATGTCAACGAAGACCCTGAGCACATGAAGCAGCTGGTAGGCCGCATGCTTGCCAATAAGAAGGTATGTTAGCCGATCTTTTTGTCAGTAAAATAATTTATATCTTTATTGATGTCCCTTGATACTCTAGCTGTACTTTGGAATGGTAGCTGTACGTAGTTTTACCTATATGTATATTTTGACTAATATGGTTATAGCCTGACTAAGTTTTAGAAGAACCCAATATAATGTGCTCGCTGAAAAGAGATTTACAGTAAAGCACCTTCATGAAAGTATTCAAATCGACGCACGTACACAGATGAGCGCTGTGTACACAGCCCGCTAAGGTAATTAGCTGTGCAACTAGTGATGCAACGAATACCACTTTTACGAATACGAATACGAATACGAATATTGACTCTGCTATTCGGCGAATACGAATAGTGAAAAATAATATAAAAATCTTTAAATACACGTTAATCATCTTAAATTATTATTTTACAATCAAAAGAAAAGCTAGTAAGTATGGTAGGTTATTTAAAAAACCAACCGAGAGCGTGTCGGACAAGCACCTACATTTTGTCTTGAACTATTTTTGTTTAATTTTAAAAGACCTATTAAACGGCACCTTTGGTGACAATCTATCCTGATAGATAAAAGAAAAGCTTCATTTTCGACCGCCTTCGTTACACGTCAAAAAAAAAATGTTTTCTCAATTACCGTACCACTTATTATCAGATTTTTGGTTATGGTTCAGTAAGTATAAAGTTTTCTCAATTTTGCATCAATTGTACTTAACAAAATTTGCCATTTGTTTCCACGGCAGGTAAAATGATAAAGTAATGACAAAGAATGACAAAGACAGACCAAGAGACAAACTGAATGGACAAAACTATGTTCATTGTCTAAGTACGGAATCTTAAGAGGATAGTCCTCCTTGCAGAGCGCTTGAACTCGCTACATACAAACGAAGTTAGATCCTGTTTTTAATACTAACCAATCAACGTTAATGAACTTTTTTAAACACGATCTAGATATTAATCAAGATTATGCCTGTTGTGTGTCAGATTTTCGTAATAACTTATTTATTTACGTTTTCAAAGATACAGTTGCTCAAATATTTCCATACACATCTTAAATTAATCTCAGCATTGAAACTGTATTTCTGAACGGAAATCTGACAAACCACAAGCACGCAGATTAGTTTCTAGATTGTATTTAAAAAAAAATCATTGGCTTTAATTGGTCAGTTTTGCAAATAGGATCAAACTTCGTTTGTATACAGCTCTCCCTGGTGCGCCCCCTTAAAAAAACCACGGCATTTGTTTTTTTTGGGTCATAGGCGATTCCTTTTATCTTGTTTTTTCTGTGTTAATTCTGTTGAAAATAGGCTTTCTGACAACAGTGGATTATTTCAAAGGAAATGTATGTCTTCATGGCATAAATTAAGTTGGTTTTGCGAAAATACTTAAATTACGAATGTCTTCTTGATATTCGGCGAATACGAATATTCGGTAATAGGTTGCTATTCGGCGAATACGAATATTCGTATTCGTATTCGTTGCATCACTATGTGCAACAGTACTGAAGTCATCAAGGCGGCAACGGGCTCACAACCCATTACACTGGACAGAGTTTCGGTACTACTGGTGAATGGTGGATGTTCTGAGGTTTCAGAATATCTCTGACTACCCCCTCAGGGAATACAGTCATGAGCATATGCATGCATGCAACAGTTCTGAAGTACCTTAGTGGGCCATTTATGTGGTACTCTTCTATGTGCGTGCACCGATTTGAATGCTTGTACAAGGTTGCTTTACAATATATCTCTTTTCTGTGCTTTCTTTCACTGTCACTCTTATATCCAACGCTACACCTAAACCTTCTGAAAAAGGTATGAAACTAAATTTTACAAACTATAGCTACCTTTTAGAATCATGGCAGTATGAAAAAGTGAAATGTTATTATTACATCCTGTATTGTACTGCAATTTTGCTTATACATATTTACAATAATTTAAAACACTATTTTTTTAACTTTAATAGTTACAATAGTAACTAGATATTATCTGTCAATTTATACCAACTTTTTACTATGTCCCCAAAATTTTTACTTTATTGTTTTAACTGCTTTTAAAATGGTCATTTGCTATATTAATGCATTATCTCTTCATTACTTATGATTATGACCTCAAAATCTCTTAATGCCATAAGAATATTGTTTCGTGTCAGCATAAGGTATAAGCCTATGAGAACTGTAAAATAATCGTTGAAATAATTGGGGTTCTACTTAACCTTATGTCATTACTACTTTAAGTTTATTTATTTGTGTATTTTTTAATTTATTTTTCAAGACTATCTTCTACCTGGTCTTACCCTGGACTATTCGTTAAACACTGGAGTGAGTATTATATAAAAACAGCTTGTCTTGTTCCTATAGTAAATTATAGCAGCATTATTCACAGCATGGTGTTACTTCCTTCATTTATTAAACTATTTTATATCTTCCGTCTGTAGCTATGCTATTCTGTTCTAATTTGATATATTGATATGTTATGGTCATATGGTCCTAACTATAGTGCAGCGACACAGAACTAAATACCCTAGATTGTATGGGCTCCAAAGATAAATGCCCAGGCTTTTTACTATTTTAGATGTCGAAGCTATTTAGTTAGCGAGTCAAGTGGCTAGGGATTCAATTCTCTTTGGTTCTAACAACATACAAAAAATTCAGAACTACATCATGCTTTGCAATTTCAATATCAGATTTTATGGGCCTAAAATGGCTGCTCAAGAATCCTGATGTTAAATAAATTAACCCAATCATAACTAACAACACTTTTACAGCATGTAGGTATGTTTTCGCTCATTATTACACATCTGATTAAACATTTGCACTCTCAGCATTGTATCTGATATTTGCTTTTCTACACATACTTACAAAATGCTTGAATACGTGTTTTATCTTGTTAATCTAGAGTAGGCTTATCTATCTCATTCTAATATATGTGATCTTCTTATGTTTTCCTTCGCATTTCCACACATTATAAAACGGACACCTAATATTGTTTTAGGGTTGGCTGTTGCTTTTTTCCTTTAAATTTTAATCAAATAACACGTTTTTGACCTCCTCCTTACCTCCTGACCTCGTCACCTTTGATCATGTACAGTTTTGGCGTGTGTGACATAGTGGCCTAAGATGAGATTTCTAATACTAAAGTAACTTTTTGGCCCCAGTAGGTACTACAAAGAACCAGTCCCAGAAAGAGAGTACTTAGCCAATCGATTCTGACACTATACTATAGTAACAGAGGCTAGCGCTGGCACAATATCTAAACTATTATAAAACAGTAAAAGAAGTGTGTCTGAACATAAACGATATTAAAAAAAGTAACGATATGATTTTCAGGTGTCCCTGATTACAAATCACCAATTTTAGGATTTTTAGTCTGTCTGTTAGTTTATTCGAGCATGACACGAAAACTACTAAACCGTTTTCGATGAACTTTTTTATTTGAAAACTAATAATTTTACTTAAAATCGGGGATATAATTTGTGCCGACAAAGTCGCAGGTAAAAGTTCGTTATAGCAATAAAGCTAGTTTCATTCCATTTCGTCGTTCGTCGTCGTGGGTTCGATTCCCACGGAGGACACCTAATGATATGTCACTTTGTGTGTTTTTCTCCAATTGGTTAGGACATTGCAGTCTGAATCAACTAATTGTCTGAAAACAAAGATGATTCCATGCTTCGGATGGCACTTTAAGCCGTTGATCCCGGCTACTATCTCTGGACATGAGAACCAAGGTCATAAGGCGGTCTGAAAAAACTCTGACACCAGGTTTTCGTCAACTTTACGTTTTTATTTAAATCAATAATTAATAGAAAGAAAGACTAAAAACATTACTAACAGAAACTAGTTAGTTGTTGCAATGTTTCTGACCCCGAAATATCGGTCGTGAGTTTATGTATGTATGAGTAATTTAAAAAAAGAAGTTATTTAAATGGTGATTTTGAAATCAACTAAATATAAATCTGTCAACCCTGCTGTGCAGTTGCACTGTCGCCTACACATTTTGTTTAAGCGCAGTCGAGGCCTTGCTCAAGATATTTGCCGGCTATTAATCGTTGGTGATCTAATTAAGTTTTGCTTTAAAAGTAAAATTGATCAATCATAACATAATGCATGACACTGCTATTGAAATGTGGGTTTCAATAACAGTGCTGAATATCGCCGCCGATTTGTTTACAAATAAATGGTACCCACTAACATACAGTTTTGCAAATACTACTTGCATTGCAGCGATTCACTTACTGTCTCGGTACAGTCAACATCAAAAGTAAATGATGACGAAAGTAACTTTCTAAAGTTTTTATTTATTTATTTAAAGTTATATTAAGTCTAGAATTTTTATTGTTAGTTGAGATTAAGTTAATTTAACGCTCTTTCACGTAACATCCATAACATAGGATAATATCGATTTGCTCGAGATTAATTTCATTACGAATTTCGCTAAATTTCATGGACTTTTCCTGTTGACTGTACCTAGGCTAATCAGTACAAATTATTTGAAATTATCTATCTTCTATCCATATAAATAAAAATGAATGTTTGCATGTTTACCCCGTTTTGTTTATTGAAGTGGAAAACGGTGCGAGGTATTTGTATTACAACTACAAGACAATGATACTGAAAAGCGATATCACAGAAAAGAGATTTTCGTTTTGTCTTCAGTACACACGCAAATACATAAACTCACCATCATAATCTCTTTCGGGGTGGTCAGAAGGTCTCTGGTGGGTGGCTCTCTTCTGTAGGCGATCTATATTGTATTGGCTGTGTGCACGACACTAGCGCCCCTATCGGTTCCGGATCGCCGTGAATTGTTTGAAGTTAAATGCTAGTTATTATTTTATAATAAAATTATGTGACAACTAAAGAAATGAGCAATTTTATCGATATTAACAACGATATCAATGTCTACGTCTATGGATATTAATAATATTAAAATACCCATGCAACAATCAACGATCTTTGCAGCGGCAATTTCCGTACAAACTTGTATCCCCGTTTTCACACCATTGGGGGGATGAATTTCAAAAAATCCTTTTTAGTGAGCACTTAGATGCCAATAGAAACTTCCATGCCAAATTTTAAGTCGAAAGTCTATACATTTTGTTGAGTCTGTGTGTGCATTTGCATTGATTCAAGCATATTTGCTACAGGTACAGATTTCTGCCACCCCGTGCGCTGCTATAGATTTGACAGTTCCCATCACCCGCTTCGCACATAGCCAATATTCACGGTGGTCACAAAGACTAATTCAATGTTGTTGATGTTACCCCAGCCTCCATTCTCGATGAACCGCTTCACCGGCATGCTGATGGTTGGCTACTCCTGGAGCCAGATGGCGCTGTCCGCCGTACCACCCGATGAGTTCTGGGGCATTAACCTGAGGTACCTCAACTACCTGGTGCCGTTGGTTGCAGCTTTAGGTAAGTTCTACTGCTATGAATCTATACACACATACATATTCTCACGCATGTCTCCCACTGGAGGAGGGAGAGGCAACGGAATGCCACCTGGTACGATCCTGACAGACCTCCCTACCTTCCACATTATCGTAGTGGTTTTGGTACATGGTCATCTGGCATGCGGTAGACATGTCATGTCCAGCCCAATCCCACTGTAGATAGGCAGCGGCGGTCGCGACATCTGTCACTTGGGTTCTGGAGCGAAAGATTTCATTTCTGACCCGGTCGATCAGTTTTAAGCCAAGCATGCTGCGCTCTATTTTATGCAATAATAAAAAAGTTGTTGTTCCCATATTTTACTTAGATACAAACATTCGTTTCAAAAATATTTAAAACGCGTAAAATGTTCCATTTTATTATGTATGTCAGTTACTGTTTTTCTTGTTGATTGGTCGAAAGAAAATATGGGATTGGATTATTATTTTTTATGATTTAAAATACAAAATAAATTATGGATTTGTGGTGAACGCAAGTCAGTGTTGGCCCGCGGGTCGTAGTTCGGAGACCCTTCTGTTGGGCAGTACCCAGTCTTCACAAATGTTATATTGCAGGTGTATGGACCGTCGGCAACATAGGTCGAGAGCGTGGCACGCTGAAGTGGCCAGTACTCGCTGCGTACGCGGTGTATCCCGCCCGCACCTACGTAAACGACGAAACCGTCTTCTACACGATAATGGTGCTCGCTGCTGCGCTGGCCTTCGATTCCTTCTCCAAGCAGTGGCGTCGGACACCCAGGAGACACCATATTGTGAAGTAAGTTATTATAAGAAATCTAACTTATAGCCATGCAAGTCAGAGCGTAGGGGGCGCGTTGCGGAGAGGTATGGACATTCAATCGTGAGAGTCCGGGTTCGAATCAGCACGGACGACATAAAATGACATTTCAACGACTCGATGAAGAAGAAGAAGATCCAGTCTCTCCCTGCTTCCTTTCTCAAATGGATCAAAGACATCGATCGACGATCGATTCATTATTGCCCTTGTATTGTACCCTAGCTAACCAAGCTGACGATAACAATTTATTTGTAACAGGCGCGTGGTGGTGCTGTCGCTGTGTGCGTGCCTGTACCTCTCGTTGTGGTGCAGCTACCTGTACTTCCACGGCACTATAACGGACAGCGAAGGTGAGGAGGTGCCTATTTACGAGGCAATTCATCATTTCTTCACGAGTCCTTGGTGAGTATTATAATGTGGCTACAGAAATTCGATCCTACGGATCAAGTAAACTTACGCTGACAAAATAAGCACAGGTTATAATGCGCGAGTGAGAGTGAGAGAAATAGACCACTGCTTACTGTCTGCCTCTTCCCGTACCACAGAGGGAGGGTGAGAGCTAAATTGGTGAGGGGCAGGGATTGTCAGTACTGTACGTAGTTACTCTTTCTCATACTGTGCCCTCGGCGGGTCGGTGGCGCGTTGCGGAGAGCTATGGAAACTCAAACTTGAGGTCCGGGTTCGAATCTGCACGTGGGCAATTTCGTAAAAAAATATCCCGGTTACAAAATGGAATACAAAAAAAAACATATCTTTATTATAATTGGAACAACGTAGAATGATTCGCACTTATTTGAAATGCATAATAACAGTTGCAAATTGGATAAAAAAATGATTATTTTCAAAGAAAATGTGATTATTTTGGGACAAGAGAGTGGTTCAGGCTTCCATTTTGTAACTTTTTTGGAACGAAATTATATAATTATACAGTTTATTCTTAGTAAATGTGTCTTTTTTCTTTAAAAATAACAATCAGTGAACCTTAACAAGGCATCAATTATTTGTAATAAACTAAAATATATCTATTTTGTAACTTTTTAAACTAGGTCGGTCATTGTGGGACATTACTAATAATGGGGGTTCAAAACTAACTTTAGTCTTATTTTTTAATTTATTTATAATAAATGACCTATATAACCTGCTAATTTTACAGATTATTAATTATATATTGAAATAATCAAAACCTTCATTCAAAACGGTCTTTGGTTTCAGTGTAAATTGAGTGCAAACTGATAGACATGACAAAATGTGTGCGGATATATTTAGATAAAAACGCCCACGTAGCAGATGCCATGTACTAATGAGTTTTTATAACTTATGTACTTAATACCGAATGCTATCAAACAGTGAAGAAAAACATCGTGAGGAAACCTGCATACGCTGAAGAAGAAATTCCGATGCGTATGTAAAGTCTACCAATCCGCATTGGGCACGCACATTCGTTGCAATAACGCTTGTATTTAACAAATCATAATGACAGAATTCCAAATAGACCCCTATCTTTACAACGATAACGTCACAATTCTATTTCAAGTAGTCTTCACTAGAGTGCGCTAAGTAAATGCGCTTGTTACAAAATATTTAAAACATTGCTCAGTAAAGATGTTCTGACTGTTACGACATTGTCGTACTAAAAGGTGGTCATTGGTTGTTCAGGTGGTTGGACGTGAAACAATGCCTGCTGGACACATATCAATACGCGCAACATCACGGCTGGTACGAAGTGTGGAAGCAGATCATTGACCTCTCCGACCCGCATGGCGAGCAAAATGCGTATAAGGTTCGTTTATTTCTTTATTCGAAACGAAAGAATGAAGGCGACTGAGAGATAACGTTTCTTATTTGATGTTTTTGTTGGAGAAATATTCCATTTGCGTCATTTTATCCTGAAAACTTAAATATGATAAAAAAAAGCCTTTTTGGAGTTTTCTTGACTTGACATTGGCAGAATCATCGTTCACACGATGGAGCCATAATAAGAAATATTGAATTGAATAAGGTGAGCCATGTTGCAAAAGCACGCCTAAAATAGAGTTATTTTTCTAGCACAGTTTCTGACTACCCCTGAAATAGATTATGGTCGTGAGCATATGCTTATAAAAGTAAGTTTTAGCTTGAAAGATCCAATTACAAGGCAGAGTCCTACACTCACAAGTAAGGGTGAGAGCGAGTGGGCCATACTCCACCACGCAGACCTTGGTGGAGGCAAATTACTAGTCAACTAATTTTAGTATTATATAATAATATTACAGGTACTCGGCCTAAGTCCAGAAGCGACGCAGCAAGAAATAACGTCGACCTGGCGTCGCCTTTCCCGCGAGCATCACCCAGACAAAGTGAAGGACGACAACCTTCGCCGGGAAGCCCAGGAGCGCTTCATGGAGATACAGCAGGCCTACGAGATCCTCTCCAACAGCAAACATAGGAGGCACAGGAGAAATAAGAAGGATAACACGGAACCGACCGCTGGGACTGTATAGATGATACCTTGAGCTAGTTGCAGAGGTAAGGTGCAGCTGTGAGCACTTGGTTGTTTATTAGGTTAATTATTTTATCTAGAGACTGCAAGAGATATATTTAAGAGGAAGGTGTAAGGGAATGGATCGGCAGTGTCAAACAGTCGGTAGCTCGCCCGGGCTGTCACTAAATTGCGCGGACACTAAATAACGCGCTCTGTAAATGTCGCGGGTACTAGTTTGTGCTTTTACTAATACGCGCTGTCGCTAAATTGTGCAGCCATTAAATAGCACGCTGTCTAATTGGCGCGGACATTGATTTTCGCGGTTACTAATATACGCAGTCTGTATTGCGAGGGCACTATACAGGGTAAATTTTATATCATTGCGGATAACTTCAGCATGTATTCTACTCATCAAACTGAACAACTTAAGCGCTGTCTGCCACTAAATTGCTCGGGCATGAAGGTGCACTGCGGTGATCGCTTATTTTCTCTGTCTTTAATTTGCGTAGTTATTAAATTGCTTGACCACTGGTCCCCACTTGCGTCAACATGGGTTAGCAGTAAACTCCAGGTTAAGATGGTAACCCTAGATTTTTTGTATAGAAAAACAATTGAGAGAGCTATTTTACCCAGAGTTACCTGGTAACCTAGATTGACGCAAGTGAGGCTAAATAGCGCGGTCCCTAAATTGTGCGGATACTAAATTGCGCGGTCACTTATGTGCACGGTTAACTGCGAGTAAAGTGTAGAAAAGCTACGCAAGTATTTGACACACGATCTGCTCATTTGCCCCATCCTCATGTGTATTATATTTCGTAGTATCAACACTGATACATGTAATTTTTAGTGACACTGTAACATCCAATCAGGGTGCATTTGACTTCCATGGTAATTTAATAATTTATAATATATTTTAAGGAATTCACGGGTGTGATGAGTCAATTTATTGGGCATTTGCGAAAACAAAAATTACTTTATACTTCGTCCTTAGTTTTATATTATTTCTATATACATATTTTGTAGTGTTTTAAAAAATGCTCTTTTTCATTATCCTTTTTTCAGTCGAGGTTTTTTTAAACTGGCGTTTTTTTTATAAAATATGTTTTTACAATCATGGCAATACACCATCGTCGTGAGAGAGAGGCGCCCTCTATCGGGCTGCTGGTGACAACAAGATCGAAATCATTATGCAATTTGAATACCAGACATAGCAAAAATTGAACATTTTAGTTGATAAAATGATTTCAAAATATCGGTAGGTGACACTGACATATCAAATAATGGACGCCGGGTCTAATTCATAAAAATTATCGGAAAAAGTTTCCCAGACTAACCTACACAAACGTAAGTACGTTTTATTAATGTAAACCACACAGTTGAAATATTTTTTTCATGTTGCTTGCGTAGTTTTTATTAATTCTTAGTTCTTACACCACCGCCACCGCGCCACGGCATTATAGACGTGCGCGTAGTCAGTCGATCAAACGAAGACTGGCGCGTAATTGTTACTGTTTATGCGTTTTGTTACTCATTTGGTTCAGAAAATTATGAGCGCGGACCCGACTCCGAACAGACCAAATGTATGTATGGTCAAAACGAATTGATATGCCCAAGTTATCGATATTTGTGTCTATACATGTAATCATGTATTTCATATCGTTGTCTATAATAATATAGTCACCACAATACAAGTCTGGACTAGGTTCTGGTACTTCGATTGGGACTAGATAATCTCCGTGACAATGTCCTAGATAGTTATATTTTTAAGCATAAATATACTTACCTAGTTGTAACATTATTTTCAATCTCTTAAGCCAAATGTACTAATGTGTAGTGTACTTTATAAGATATTCTCAATTTCAATTATAATTGATTATTATTTTAGTACTTAATGCCACACCTTGATCACTTGATACAAACGGGTTTGCACTCGTGTTCTCCTTATCTTCTCTCTTATACTATGACTACATGTTTATTGTTTATTCCAAATAACGTCCCTTTTTATTTAAAAAAAAATCTGCTGTTGCATACAATGATACATTAGAGTCTAGTAGGCATTGTAGTTTAGTATGGAACAGCTGTTTTTTTTTTGCTCCGATCAGTTTGCTCCCATACTCATCGATTCATCTATGTGTAGATGATTAAAGATATTATTATCATCATCAGCCTATATACATCTCACTGCAGGGCACAGGGCTACCCTCGTGCAGGGTGTGAAAAAATGTGTGTGTGTTGAAAATATAATAATTTATTTAATTTCTGTTCTATTAGCACTTCTTTTTCTGAAATATTCTTCATCTTCCCTACAGTTCTGGGGGCACGATTGTTCCTCGTCCAAGTCGAGCTCGTAACTCTTTTCTTGAAGCGATTCGGCGTATTTCTGAACATTAGATTACAATTCAGGTCTCTCTTCTTTATTCAAGAACATTTAAATGTACTTTTTATATCATTTATTTTATTTGAACAATTTTTTTTCCGTTTGAATTTTTAGTAAAGTTTTGGTCATCCTGGAAGGTTAGTTTTATTCTTCTAGAGTAGGCAAATTATACTATTGATAAAAACTGCCGACATACCTACCGAGCTTTTTCAATAAAAGTGTAGATTATACCTACTATAAAAATAATAAATGTACTTACATAATTACCACTTTAAAAGTGAAGCAATAAAAAAAATAAAAGAAATAAAAATTTAAGCAAAGTGATAAATATGTAGGTACATACATACGGCTTTGATGTCAGCAACCAACTCATTTTTAAAGGTTCTTTAACTAAACGAAGTAAAACTTAATGATATTGGCATCTACTCACGACCATATCCTTTGGGTGGCCAGAAACTTGGCTACAACTACAAACTAAGCGCGCTGTCACAGTATAAGAAAGAGTTCCAATACCTACGTACAATACGAACACTCCCTACACCAATTTGGACGTCTCCCTCTCGATGGTATGAGAGACTGACAACAGAAAGTAGTTGTGTAGTCCTCTCTCATTCGCACTCACTCGGAACACACACATGTGCTAGCCTTGTCAGTGCGTTTCAGGATGGAATGACGCTTCAAGTGGTGAAATGAGACTTTCGACAAAGAAAGCACTGTATAATAAAGAGTATCTAGTACTAAATACAGTACGGATACTCCCTGCCCGCCACCAGTTTTAACCTCACCCCCGCTTGGTAGAAAGCGTAGCGGAAGGCGTATTCCTGTATCGCTCGCACTCGCTCAGTATCGCAAATGCTTATTCGTTTTTTCCCATTTCTATTGAATGACAGCTAAGTGCCCAAGGTGTGGCATAAAGCAACCGTATCCCTTATTCCATTCTATTCTGTGTTGTGACCTGTGAGTTATATTCACGTTATTTATTATCATTATTTACCTATTTAGTAAGCGTTCATCGATTATCTATATAGTATAGTTTTATAATTATTTACATATTTAATTAGTACATTAAAGGCCGGTTTTACCACTTCTGGATATATTCCTGTTAGCTTATCCGACAGCAAATTTGACTTATTTTGTATGAAGAATATGTCAAATGAGCTGTCGGATAAGGTAAAAAGAACTTATTCGGAAGTGGTGAAACAGGCCCTAAATAAGCTATTTTGTACGATTACTTATTATTACGATATAAGGTCGGTTACACACTGCGTCTCGCCGTTGCAACGTGCGGCCACCGCTTTTAAAATGACCCTTGCATTTGAATACGTGCTTTCAAAAAAGGCTGTTAGTTCATCCAGTTGTTGATACCGCGTGCGGCAGTGCCGCATGAATAAATATCCCTACAAAACGAAAGCTTTATACAAGCGGCTGCTGTCGGTGCACTCGCACATAGTTTGCGTTAGATGACGTACGAACAAATGCGCACACACTCCGGTTGAGTTCGCACCTGTTTGTACGACGTCTAACGCGCGCTATGTGTGAGTGTACCAACATGACAGCGGCCGCTTGTATGAAGCTTTCGTTCTGTAGTGATATTTATTAATGAGTAGTCCCTGCTACAGTTTTTGCGGTGCTATGTGTAACCGCCATAAACAATGTCGTCTTCAATTATGCTAATTTTGTATGTTTAATGACTTATTTACGACTTATGACTTGAGCTATGTAAAAAAGTAATTTTATGTATTATTATCTCATAGAAAACTACCCGTCCATTATGCTAAGTTCTTAAATGTAGTTGAGTTTGAGTTAATAAATTATTTTACCATTTGAATTTTATCTCTTATTTAATTTAGTCCTGTATGTATGTAGTATGCAATGAACGACAAAGCGACAAAACCGCGCGCTCGCTTTCACATTCACAAAGTAACAAAGACAGATGCATGTATCGAGTTTGGTCTTTTTATCGGGGGTGGCATGCTAAGCCCACTGGCTAGGCTAGCATACGGAGAGTGAAATAGCGACAAAACGGGAAATTCCTCATAAATTTTATTTATTTTCATGTTAGATTTGGCTTCCGCGACTGATTTCGACGGCTTCAGCGATTCCACATTATTTGTTGAATATTAGCAAGCCGAAGTGGCAATGGGCTGGTCATGTCTGCCGAATGGCTGACAATCGATGGGGTGTCAGAATTCTAGAGTGGAGACCGCGAACTGGTAGGCGTAGTGTGGGACGTCCTGCTGCCCGCTAGACAGACGACCTAAAAAAAGTAGCGGGGAGCGACTGGACGAGGAAGGCTGAGGACAGAGTTTTGTGGCGCGCCTTGGGAGAGGCCTATGTTCAGCAGTGGACGATGATAGGCTGATGATGATGTGTTGAATATAGGTTTCAAAAGACCTGCTATTATAACGCTGAACTAATTTCGTAGTTCCTTTTGAACCTCAGAACATCCACGTAGTGATTCCATTCTCTTTGCATCCACGTTTCACTATAAGTACTTATCGAAAACTCTGTCCAGTGTGACAGGGAGTGAGCCAGTCGTTGTTATTTATAATGAACAGTGGGTACAATAAATGCATCGAAATTGAAGCATGCAGATTTCGTCACGATGTTTTCCTCCACCGAAAGCCAGTGGTGGTGTTATATTGCGTTCACACGCACGCCGTGCAGCCTGCAAGCTTAGGCAATCACTGTACATTGAGGCTAACAATCGTATATAGTAACAATCACTTTACAGACGAGTCGATGTACAGCAAATTGCCTAAGCTAGCCGGGCTGCACGGCGTGCATGTGAACGCAGCATTACAAATCGTACATAAATTCCGAATAACTCATTAGGACGAGTTGGCTTGGACGGGGATCGAACCGTCTCCTACACGGCAGGCATAGGTTCATAGTGTATCGACTATAAGTGTAGTGACACATCTGCGGAACGTACGGCGCCGAACGAATATACGTCTACTAGGAAAAAGGGCGCGTACTGGTTTGTCGCCAGTATAGGGAAAAGCATTGCACGCGTATTCAACCGAACGTTCGGCGCCGTAAGTTCCGCAGGTGTGTCGCTATACTAAAGTCCGTAAAACGCGGATATTTGTACGAAGCGGGCAAGGTATTTCTATACAGGGTCCAACTTAAAATGCTGACACTTTTTTTAAGGAGATGTTCAGACCATCAAACTGAACAACTTTCTCTATGGGACCAATATCGAAATCGCGATAAAAAAATCTGCTGTCCCCTACATTTTGCTCGAGTAGATTTGCAGTTTTGTATGGGGCAGCAGATTTTTATTTCGCGATTTCGATGTTGGTCCCATCTTAGAAAAAGTATATGTCTAGAATGAGCCTCACACTTGTTCCGTATAAAACAAAAGGGGCTAACTTTCTTAGGTTGGTGTGCGTGAGGCGCCATACAAAATATGTATGTGTGCGTGTATATGTATAGGGTTTTGGAACCAATACTGGTTCCTATTTTTTTCGACGCTTTCGTAGCTTTGACTGTCTATCTTGATAATCTAAGGGTCCCATAGAGAAAGTTGTTCAGTTTGATAGTCTGATCATCCCCTTAAAAAAGTGTCAGCATATTAAGAAGGACCCTGTATTTAGGCTAGAGCGAGAAAGAAACAAAAGACCCACCGTACCACCAGGGGTGTGGCTAGGGGTACGGTGGGTCTGAAGCGAATCGACCGAGGGTTTCTATCGATATAGTCAGAAGTAAAGGGAGCAATCCCTAATGCCATGGGACCACGGGTAATTAAAATTACCCTTGGACCCGGTAATGGGTTAACCCACCGGGTCCACGGGTAACGACTCAAGGATAGGGATACGTAGGTAAAGTTAAAAAAAGGATCAATTATTTAAAATTTCATTTATCGAGGTACAAGTACCAACATTACAACTCATCGCTTTACGATGAATCTACATACAAATAGACAATACAATGTGTTAACCATGTAAGTAATTCATGCTTTAAAATGTGTTTGTTTATATTATCTATCACATATATAATAATACAGTAACGTTGAATATGTTTGTAGAAACTATTGGAGTAATAATTAAACTGAACTCGGATAGCGGGCTGTTCCAGAAAAGTTATGAAACGACTATCACATAGGTAGTGATAACGATTAATGTACCTTTCAGAGGCAACGGATGATGGATTAAAGCGATTGAATGTTTATAAACTGCGTTACATTCAGTTGATTCGATTTAGAATTCCGATTAATTTCTATTTAAAATTCGAGTGATAATCAATGATTTTGATTAATCGCTAAATAACGGTAATCCCCGTTTCGATTAATCTTAATCGTGATCGTTTCATCACTATACCAGACAGACATATAAATAAAAAAATGAGTCGCACATATGCAATGCGTCATACAGTTCCGTGCGGTCTAGTTTTATTTGATATAGAAAGTACCTACGCCATGGTATGTTTGCAGTATGCTTTGGGCGTACGGTCTCGAGTCCATAAAAAAGTTCTACAACTTACTACAAAAACCTTACAGCTATTTTTTATTTTATACAATACTTTTAAGGTGAACACATTTATATCCGCGCGGCGATGGAGCCGAAGGAGGCGAACAAAACTAATTTTCTTTACACCTCGCACTGGCACTCCTGTCAGAAACTACTTGGACGAATCGGGCGGTGTTGCCAAATCTAACAAACTAGTTTTGCCTAACAATCGATAGTTAGGCAAGACTAGAATAGTTGACTTCGAAAAATAGTAAGAATAAAGATATCGACAATAGCGCTATCGATAGTAGGTACATGTATGTATTGCTCCTGACCGATTTCGGCCACGGCGACTGCTTCAACTCCGTTGTTGGCGTTGGCTTCTTGCAGAAGTTCCTCGCACATAGCGGGCACGCGAGCACGTCATTCTTATAGTGATATTGTATAGCCGCTGGTGGATTGTGCGAGGTGTCATAGAATTTCATAAAAATAATTCTAAAATTCGATTCTTTCACCCCTAATTTCACCCCCTTTGGCTCGTTCGCTGCGGATAAATATGCGTCGACCTATAAGGTTTTTAAACATCCAAATTAGATGAATGAAAAAATAATCACATTTAAGTACTTGCATATTTCGATATAATATATATATATCATAAGTATTTTCTATAATAATAGCGTTTAGGCTAAGCGTTTAGGCTTTTGTAGTTAGAGTACAATATTTTAATTACTGAGACATCTTTAATATTGTGATGAACTCGCCTCTAAACGGCAAAAGGACTCTTAATAGTATAATTTAGGTACCTATTTCAATTGACGTTTCAGTTTACAATATAACATTATATAAATTCATTATTTTCTTCATAAATAGAAAATTAAAAGTGTTAAAGAAAGATACAGTACATTTATTTCATTAATAATGTAAAATAATACCTGAATGAAACTTTAATTGTAATAAGCAATTGTACCTTAGTAGGTAGGTACTTATTACTTATATTTTACTACAAAATTAAGTAAGTATAGATTTTATACATTTATTTTTCATACAAATATATTCAACGCAGTAATAATCTTTAACTATTAAAGGTATTTCATCAGATTTGTTTTAAATCTATTTCATTAATGGCACAAATACAATTTAGATCTTTACGAAATTTATGTAAGTAAATATAGATACCTATATTGCATTACATACGTATAATGATAAAAAAATTACAATGGTTTTCAGTAGATACCTACAAACCTACGTTCCTTTAGAAAATACTAATAAAATATTTATTTACAATATTATATTATTTACATATTACATGGCAAACGAGGGTTTGGTCTAAATATAAAAAAAACACTTAACTATTAACAAAATATATTTGCATTTTAGTGGAAAATTGTTTGAGCTTATTTTGTGCTATAAAGACAGTGCTCAAATTTAACAAACACTTACAAATAATGTCTTTTTTGTTCTTCTGCTTTAAATATCTATAATAGCTATATAGTATCTTTTATAAACATAGTATTTACAATATATTTATGTAGCTGCGTGCTATAAAGGCAGTTCTAGGCTAAGAATGCACAGATTGGCGGAACCCGCAATGATTTTGTGCGGTTATGACCCAACCGTGCATCCATACCCTTAAATGTAAAGCCAGGCAAGTGGTATCAAAGCAAGTTAATGGCTTCAAAATGATTTCCCCCTATCAACTGCAAGTAACATCGTTTCTCGACATATCTTACAAAATGTAAATGTCTATTAAAATAAACGACGCATGAATTATTGCAGATGATTTGAATTGGCAAGATATGAAGTTTGGAGACTGAAGGCTCACAAGTGAAGATAAGATACGTTACAGGAGGAGAATAGAAAAACAATGTATTTTATATAGTTAAAAGAAAGATTCCGTAGGATTGGAATGTGGTTGTGGAAATAAATGCTTTCAGAATATCTTTTGTACATATTCAGACATGCTCGTATACAAAAAGCTCAAATTGTATAATATATACCATGCTCGAATTACCAGGTATTGACGTCTGATTTGGAAATATTTGTAATTACTTATAACGTTTGAAGTCCACAAAAGGCCGCGGCCCACCTCTATAATTTATTTCACTGGTCCCCATTGTATTGTAATTAATCTAATTATCACAGTTTAAATATTAAAATAACACTCGCTTAGCTACTTATTACTACAGCATTCAAGAAATGTAATGTAGACATAGCCTTCCTTACTCTAAATTAATAAATAACTTAGATTTTCGTTCAGTGCATCGACCGAACACTTATTAAAATAAAAATAATTTTTACAAATCATTATTTCATAACAGTTCCTTTACAAAAAAAATAGTAAGTAGAAAAAAATTAACAAAAGATTTCTTTATAACTACAATAAAATTCTTAGTTGAACTCGGATCAACGATCTAACACTAGCCATCACAGGAATGGCACGAGGGGCGCACACGCGCACTATTAAGTAAAACAGTCATGTCGGAGATCAGGGTACGTACTTGTTGCAGACACGGTTCAGCGTGGTTCAGCGGCGCCGGCGCCTGGCGAGTGACGTCACACCGTGGTCTCGTTACGGCGCAGCGGCTGGAGCTCGCGCTGCAAGTCGTTATAGTACTCATGGTCGGACATGGACTCCTCCTCGGCGGAACGCTGGGGCAGGTAGGCAGCGCCGGCGCACGGCCGCGGCGCAGCCTCCAGACCGCCGGCCTCCGCGCCGCCCAGCGCCTGCAGCGGCACCGGCTCCGTGGGTATGCCCAGCGTCTGCGCCGGCACGCTCTCCTCCGACATCAGATACTCCGGGTTGTCTACGCACCTCTTCGACCCGACGTAACCACTGTAGCGTAAGTCCTTAGCTTCCTGGCTCTCGCCTCCCTCACCGATCAAGTCCATATAGGCCGAGGAAGTTTGATTGTGCTGCGGCGACGGCATCAAGTAATCGTCCTCGTCTAATGGCAGGTTTAATTTCAAGTTACCTACGTGAGCTTCTTTTACTTTGGACATACTGTCGAAGTTGGCTTCTATGGAACCTTCTGATCTCTTCATAGGATCGCTGCAATATCTTGAGCTGGAGCTGTCTGAGGCGCAGACACCGTTGTTGTAATAATGCCGTAATTCTGATCCGTCTGGATTGACTTGGTTGTACCTTAGGAGCTCATGGTCCCAGGTCTCAGGTTTGTTGGAGCCGTCGGAGGTGACGCATTCGGGGCTCGTCACGTTGTTAGCCCAGGACGATGATGTGCACGGCTTCAACGAGCTCGTCTGCGTTTCCATTCCAGCACTCATGGCTGAGTTAGAGGTAGCGGTGCCTGGCATAGCTTTGAATTTAGGCTGCAGATACTCGTCTGCTTCGACGAGTGGTTCGGGTCCTTCCATTGCCGATGATAGATTCCTCATCATTTCTTTTTCATCCTGAAATAGAAGTTAATTTGGCATTTAATAAATTACAGAAATAGAATAGAGTAAAGTGAATTAAGTTTTTTTTGTAGGAACAATATCAATATGAAAATAATTACCTGAGTAGAATAGGATGGGAGACGCATAAACTTGTCCCCTGGGATGACAAGGTAACGGCCGGGATCTCGCGCCATTTCTGCAAACTTGTCAGCCAGTTGTTTAAACGTCGGCCTACTGTCGGCGTCTAGCATCCAGCACGACACCATTATGCAGTAGATATCCAACGTGCATATGCTCGGCTGTGGTAGTTTCAGACCATTCTCAATGAGTTCTGGAACATTTCTCGCCGATATGTTTTCATAAGGCCGTGCGCCGTAACTCAGGATCTCCCAAATTGTGACACCGAAAGCCCAAACATCACTCTTATGTGTAAATATCCTATGTTGAATGCATTCGAGAGCCAACCACTTGATTGGCATCTTGCCTCCAGCTGCTTTGTACTCGTCTTCGTTTATATCTAATAGTTTTGCTAGACCGAAATCTGTTATTTTAACACAGTTCGGTGTTTGTACTAGTACATTTCTTGCTGCTAAATCCCTGTGCACCAACCTCTTCTCCTCCAAGTACGACATGCCGCGTGCAATTTGAGTGCACCAGTTCAAGAACGCCTTCGATCCTATTTTCTCTTTGTGCGTTCTCACATAATCAAGCAAACATCCGAGTGGCATTAGTTGCGTGATTAGCATCATCTGGTTAGTCATACAAACTGCAAGTAGCTGTAGTAGATTGGGATGTTCTACACTGGCCATTATGTACGCCTCTTCTAGGAACTCTTTACTCGTATTTGCACCCGTGCCTTCCTTTAGCACTTTGATAGCGACCGGAATTTTCACGTTCTCTCCCTCTGGTACCCAAACGCCTTTGTACACCTTACCGAAAGCACCAAAACCTAACATACCACCTCTACGAAGTTCAGCTTCCTTTACTATTCGTAGTTTGGCCAGGTTGGGCTTCACATTCGTCGGCCGAAGCGGTTCATTGTCTTCACAACCCGTTAGTACCATTGTCATTTTGACAGCTTCTTTCTTAGCCTTCGCCTTCTGCCTGCAAGTGTAGCCGATTATACCAAGAATCACTAGAAATAGGAATGCTATCACCAAAATGATAACTAGAACAGTCGGCATTCTTGCTGTATTCATGTCTGGAATAATACCATTCGCTAATTCAGAACAATACGGTTCATCGATAGGATTTTGCAACAGTTCATCGAAATAAATCTTGTGAGGAAGGTTTTCTGGACAGGTGTCAGTGCAGTTGTATGCGGGTTTGTGGTCAATCGCATTAGATTCGCTGAGGAATATTCGGAGATTCTGACACTTGATGCAATCAGTGGAAGAGGGCCCGAGGCATCCTCTACACTCGTGGTGGCAAGGTGTGCAGATTCTGCTCTCGTTATCTGTAAAGTGATCCGCTGGGCATTCGTCCTCGCATTGGTCTCCACGTTTGAATCCATTACAGACCTGGCATACTCTCTCGTGTATGCCGAATCCAGTGCATTTAATGCACAACGGGTGACATTTTCTGCAGACGACCTTCACTTTTCCTTCCAGGGGCTTCACATCACCTACCCATTCGTTGTAGTATCCGTCTGGGCATGGTTCGTTTTCTCTGAGACAACTTTCGACTGTGGCTTCGACGCTGATGATCGCTTTCTTGCAGGAATTGCACCCTCCTTCGCCGACGGTGTTGGCTGGGCCTGTGCACCCGTTGTAACAGTTGTAGTGGCAAGCGTGACACGTGCCATTCTCTGTAGCGTATCTAGAGTCGGGGCACTTAGCGACACAGTACGGACCGTCGCGGACGTGTTTACACCGCGTGCAGTTTGCTCGGCTAGGTCCCGAGCATCCGTCTATGCACTCAGAATGGCACTGTTTGCAAGTCTTCAATCCTGCCTTGTACAACCTGTAACGAAAAGATATTTTTCATAAATAATTTGTTATTGTGGTAAAACAAAAAGCTGTATGCAAATGGAAGGAGACTTTGTTTGAACACACAATGAAGTCCATTAGAATTCGGACGACAAACTGGTGAAAATCGAGCTATTCATTTGTAAAATTGCTTTTGTCGTGGCAATTGCCGTAGGTTTTTATAAAATTTATTAATTTCGACCCACGTTCCTTGGGTAAAGTTGTTTAGTTTCATTGTGTGTGAATAATTCGGTTTGTGTCAAAAAGGGTACCTATGTCTGGCTGTTCACAATTGTGTTTTGGTGCCTACCCTTATGTGCGGGAGTGAATGTTGGGTGTGGAGCATAAGGAATGAAAGTCGAGTGAATGCAGTGGAAATGCGCTCTTTACGAAGTATTTGTGGTGTTACAGTGACCGACCGAATCAAGAACAGTGTGATAAGGGATCGGTGTAAGTTGAAGGATGATATGGTAACCAGGATTGAAAGAGGTATGCTAAGGTGGTTCGGTCACGTACAGATTATGAATGATTCTACGCTCACTAGAGAGATTTAAGAATCCAATGTGAGTGGAACAGTCGAGACGCCCTTCCGAGGAGAACTTACCGCGATCAAATAAATGATCTTCTCCAATATGGACAAGTGCGTAGCACACACAGCACCCTCAACCGACGGAAGTGCATGAAGAGATGTATGAAAGTGGATGAGGCGAGTGAAGTATGTCAGAATCGTAGTGTGTGGCGAGCCGAAGTCTCTGCCTACCCATGTGCCTGATAGTGGCGTGAGTATATAATATGTGTGTATTTATGTGTGTGAATACACAATACATTTTTCTGGTATAGTATATAAAGATAGTGGTATATTGTTGTAAATTGTTAATTTTTTATGAAATATAAATCATTTACGTTACGACAGCTGATAAAAGATTTTTTTTCTTTTCGTCGCTTATATTCAGTTTGCGCCTAGGTTTGCGCCCTATATGCAATTTGACAAAACAAAAAATCGATTCAAAATACTGAATTTTCAATTATATAAGTATACAAAACGCGAATTCTAGGTCATAATTTTACATTGCAGAATACATTTGAAAATCGCTAAGACATTTCTAAAAGTATTTGAATACCCACCCAGGATGTACGCTGCAGTTCTGAATACAGGTTTCGCCGAATTTGTAGTTCTGGCAGGAGAGACACTGATTGGGTCCCGGACCCCAGCATCCATCCGCTGAGCATTGTGGATCGCACACCAAATTTGTTTTTTCTGTTGAATAAATATTAGTTAGGAACAAAAAGTTCATTATTAGCTTAAAAATCTCAGAGGCTGGAAGACATTAGCAACGACTGTTGTGATGACAATCTTCACTTTTTCCAGCCAGCTTGAGATAATCGTAATCGCTTTGCTGTGTTGTTGGCAAAGCTGTTAATGATGTTAGTTGTGTGTGTAGTACAAAGATGGACATTTTTAAATTAATTCGCTTGCACACAAATAAAGGAAAATGATAAAATCGCATTTGCAAAATTTATATCTAAATTAAGACTATGAGGATCCCCAAAAATAAAATAAAACGCTTAGCAAACTCACCACAAACTCTCTGATCACCGTTCTTCTGTATTATCTGTTTATGGTCCTTCGACTTCACAAGTTTGTTCCACGCTATCTTTTCGGCAAAGCAAAGGAATCTGTTCTCCATGATCGCAATAGCACCAGAGTTCACTCTCTTCAATGATTTCAAGCCCAACGATTGCAGCGAAGTCTTGACAATGTAGAGAGAAGCGAATAAGTTCTCTACCACTTGCCGTCCCCCTATCACTTCCAGGTTGCGGAAGTATGAGAGACTGGTAAAGTTCGGATGGTGGGCTTGCACGTTAAGGTAGCCGGTCACCTCACGCACCGTGCTGAACACTTCCAATGCGTCCGGATCCATCTTCAAGTAACGCTCGCCGAACGAATAGTCTGCGTTCACTTGCTGGAACCCTGTGAACGTCATTTCCAAAATCTCGATCGATCCATCTATAATCGTACAATCTCTGAAGCTTTCTATGTTTCCAGAATGGATCGGTTTCTCTGCTCGGCAAGTCTTAGGGCAAGTGACGTTGCAAGGGATACATTCTCCATTTACAGCTGTCTTGTTGGGAGGGCAGCTCCTCACACACGCTCCGTTATCTTTCAAAAGATGCTCGGGACAGTTTCGTACACATGTAGCACCGTAGGCATATTTCCCGTTCGGATTAGGCTCCCAAGAATATGAGGTGGGGTTATAAATTTGCATCGGCGGGCATTCTTGGGAGCACGTTCCTTCATCATAAAAGTTTCTACATGCGAGACACTGACTCGGGAGGGGACCTGTGCAGCCTCCGGCGCAGAAGGTGTTGCAGCAGTCGCGGGGGTTCGGCCCGAAACATCGACCCTGAGCACATTGAGGGCTGCAGTTGGTTTTTGAAAATTTCTGGCAGTTTTCAGGGCCTTCTCCCCAGCAGCCTACCTCACAGCTGGGGTGGCATCGCGGACAGTCGCGCTCTGGAGCCGTGAAGTTGTACAGATACACGTAAGTAGCGTTCACTCCCGTTATTATCTCATCCCAATTTATCGTCTTCACATGGCAAAGATTATAGTTGTTATAAATGCCGACACTGCCACGGAGGACGTCGCGGAGCGCGGGTAGTTCGAGAGTGAACGCCGAGGACAGGGTGACCATCAGAGCGAATTCTTCTTCCCGCACGTTTAGCTTGAACAGTGTCCGTCCGCGAATGATCTGCAGCTGAGGCAAGACGATCTGGCGGACGTTGACGTGCGAAATCAGCACGTAACCGGTAACTTCGCGGATGTACTTGAGAAAGGACAGGTCCATGGTATCGTTCTGTAGCCATGTCAGCTCGAGGTTACCGTCGACGTAGGTGCAATTGGTGAAACGATCTCGCAGGTTTCGATAGTGGGTGTCACGGTTGGAGGGCACCGACATCCGACCGTTTGTACCGATGCATACTGGAAACAAAGAAAAAAGTTCGTAAGTCAAGAGAATGTTAGTTTCTTATACAAGTTAATTAGTGTTCAAAATTAAGAATTGATAATGAATGTATCATAAATGTAACGAGTAATAATATTAGGTGGAGTGGACGGGAGGGATCGACAAGTTAGGATCTGTTTGCGTCGACGTGGAGCGAAGAGGCGTTGCCGTGTGGGCGGGCTTTAGAGCCAGTTTCTATCACTACGGCACACGTAACACCGCTAGTTGTGACTAAACCGCGGATTCCGTCTACAATGCCGTTTTGTAACATAGCTAGAGATATTAAACTAGAATACGAGCGTGTATGTATAACGAATCTGAAAAAGATTTAGTTCGTATCGTTTTTGAGTCGCATTTACCGTTCGATGGCTTGTTTTTACAACTGACAATAATACAGTTGTACTATTTTAGTGTTGTTTGTCGAACTACATGTTAAATGTTTTATTTTAAACAAAGAACTAAGAAAAAGCAATAGGTATTCACGATATTTATTTATTTTATTTAACACTTTATTGTATTGTACCTTCACTATTTATTTTCCAAGTTTCCTAAACTATTTTTAATTTAAGCAAGCGGCGTTTTTAGACTTTCCGAGCTCTTCAGAAGAACATACTATAGTAACCTGTAAATCAAGTACCTATCATTGAAATGTTCCATAACAGGTCCTTTGCTAAGTAAATTTTAATCTCTATGCCATGTAGATAGATTGCAAAATTAAGTGTGTAACAGCAACCGATTTGTATAAAAGAATAGTTTTTGTTATAGATCTCTTCACTATAGAGGCAGCAAGATATTCAAGGTGCACAGTATTTTACCTGCTCCAACCAAATAATAGACTGTTTTTTCTACTAAACCCCAAAGTGTAGTGTTACTGTCATATGATACGATGCATTCGGCATCATTTCGAAATATACAGATTGCTTACTCAAACTTTAGCTTAAGGAAAATGTCTTGTTTTTTACCTATATAGTATAAAATTGTTGTTTTAGCATTTCGTAGAAATAATAAGCGCCAAGATATATGCAAGCCATGAGCAACACTTAGCGTGGGATATGAACAGCGACTTGCTAATTAATGTTACCTACATCTGAAGGGCCTTGGAACAGCCAGCAGAACAATTTTAATATGTACAAATAAAGCTCAAAACTTTCGAAAATACCACCCATATGTGACAGAAACCGGCCGAATTGAGTATCCTCTGATCTCTCGGCGTCTGCCCTGAATGTAACACCTCCGTGGTTCTGCCGTGGAACCTCCCACGCACACACGGCTCATTTGAGATGTCGCCGTTTAGTACGGGGCGTGCTTGTGATTTATGAACTTTCAATTCGGTTGTTTAAAGTGTGGGTAGAAACCTGGTGTCCGGTCGACCCAGTTGCGCAGCTGATGACATGGGTGATAGTATAGAAGTTACGTCGCGCATGTTGACTTTGTTTGAACGCTGATGTATTGATATCAAACTATGCTACCTCTGTGTTACAATGTGATGTGACAGACCAACTGTAAAGGTTTGGGATTTAACTTCAGTTTTTATAGAGTAAAAAAAGAACAAATTCTTAGGGCCTGTAACCCATGCACCAAATTCGTTCTTAAGTTCTTATAATGCAAACAACGAGGGCTTAGGATTAGTTTATTAATACGGACCTTAAACAGCCTTAAAGGCTTGTACCATGCATTGTGACGTTTATATGCTGATATTATACTTAGATTACAAGACTTAGGTTAAAAGCGTCAACGCATACCTATATTCTTCGTACTTATCACTTGTTTAGCAGCAAGAATGCAACAAAAATAAAAGCTCATTAAACCCTTTGAACAAATTTAATGTCACAAAAAGCTTCGGCAAAAAAAGTAAGTTTATCTGAATTTTTTAAGTACGCAAGATTTCCGTTGCTATCTCGCTATGTCGAGACGTCCTTTCTTAAGCAATCGCTCACTTGCGCCGGCGCATAAAGCCTGAGACTGGTTTGTCTCAGGGCTACGTTTTTATCCAGTTACTTGCATTCGGATTGTGAAGCATTGGAACCAGTTTTGTGCCTCCACCATTTCGTTCTGGAGTCGCGACCTTTCACGATAATTTCTTGTTGTAATACGTAGTATGCTGGGTTTGTTACTGTTACTCTTAGCAAGATTAATATGAAAGCGGCTTTGGATTCGGCGTAGAACACGAAAACACGACTTATTTCCAGGAAAGTGAAATATAAGTATCTTTTTAACATAAGTGGTATGTTTTAAAATATTGTAGGTAGTTTTAAGAAATGGAATTGCATACGGGACCTAAATTCCGTTGCGTGTTACGCAATTCGCAACACCAAAGATTATTAAACTTGTCATTATGTCACATAATTTTTATTTGCAACTACAAAACAACAAAAAATCCAATCGAATGGGTTTTGAACGGAAAAAACTTGTTCCCAAATTGCTTATAAGTACTTTTTTGAAATGAGGTGATTTATCAAACCTATAATTGTCGAGTTATAATTTGCACTCTTTAGCAATATTGTTTAACATTGTTTTTTTTAAATTGATGTTCCTGCAATACATGAATGTCTGGTCTTGACAATGTTACACTACGTAATTCAATATTGTACAAGGTGTAAGGGACAGCCCTCCGCAAACTCAAACGGTGAACTCAGACCATCAAACTGAACAACTTAAAAATCTGCTGTCCCATACATTTGTGTCGGGTAGGTACGGCAGTTTTGTATGGGACAGCTGATTTTTTTTCGTGTTTCCTGAGGTAGGCTCCATAGTGAAAGTTGTTCAGTTTGATGGTCTGAGTTCACAGTTTCAGTTTGCGGAGGGCTGTCCCTTACACCCTGTATTTGTAAATTGTACTTTGTACATTTTGTTTCGTTTAAATATGTTTGTTGTAGAGTTTCTGGCCGCATCTTCTCTACAACGAAACATATTCCGACGCGTGGTAGAGTCAAAAATGACGTCAGAAAACTATCCATGTAATATTATTTTGAGTAAAACATTTTGAACAATTAGGAAAACTTCGTAAATAACTGTCTGTGGGCCTAGCATGCCGCCTCCGAGAAGACGAGAAAGGTCGAGATGGGTTGTATGCTTATTCGACACCTTGGACACTTGTCTGTCTCTTTATATACAAATGAGAAAAACTCAAGAAGCAAGCTATATTACGCTGCCATACTAGGCCGTTAGACTACACAATCTACACATAGGCACAAAATAGGTAGGTAATAGTATACAAGGTGTAAGGAAAAGTATCATTAACCCGTAAACCACATACTCTACCCATCAAACTTACTATGGAAGAAAATCTATCGGAGCATAAAAAAAATCTGCTGTTGCATACATTTGAGTCGAGTAGGTACTGGAGTTTAGTACGGGAAGGCAGATTTTTTTATTGCTCTGATCGGTTTGCTCTCATAGTAAAAGTTCAGTTTGATGTATATAGTTTGGTAGAGTATGTGGTTTAAAGGCATAGACGAAGAATTTTTCGCTTACGCTGGTAGACCGAATATCAGTGTAACCGGGTATGAGATAGCGAATTTATATGAAGTGACAACTTGGAGTCAGGTAAAATCCTATACAATTTATATGAAGTGACAACTTGGAGTCAAGTGGCCGTAGTACAAAAAAGTGGTTACGTCGATAAGGACAGTAATAAGGTAGCGATCTCTTTTTTAACTAGAGCGTATTTGCTATGTGCATCTCTTACTGATTGAATATGACAAAACACGTGTTTCCTTCTAGTGCCTTCTCTTTCTAAGTTTAAAGGTTAATGATACTTTTCCTTACACCCTGTATAGTTCTACGACATATAGGATATTTTAATACGGTTATGTACTTAAGCATAATCAATTAAATTTTATTGTAATATTGTAGTTATATGAATAAGGTTGAAAGCTATCGCCATATCGCCCGGAATCCGGTTAGAGTTAGTTTCGAGTTATATTGGATACATAGTCTAACGCTTGAGTCAACGAACTTAGCCTCTTGCATCTCATTATAGCCTGATTAGTTTAATTTCATGTTCTATAGGGCTGCCTGAAGAAAGTTTTCCGGAAATGGGCAGCTTTAAAAAAAAGAAACTGATATGGCTAAACTTGCAAAGCATTGTTGGAAATTAAATAATTTTAGATTATTTTGTCAAACTTCGTGGAACATGAAAAGTAAAAACTTTTGTACGTAAAATGTAAAACTGCCTCGTAACATCACCAAAACTAAATTTTTAAGGCTTAGAATAGACCACCCCATCTCTTTCCATATGTGTGGTACGAAGCGACTAAGGGATATTATTTCCTTTCTATTCTATTTTTATTTAATGGCGTTTCCTTGTTAGATTTCGCCAGTGTCAAGTTATTTGAGGGAGTGTCTATCCAATCTCGAGGATTGTTTTTGAGTAAGAACAACTGAGAAGGATTTAGGAGCCTCGTGGCAGGCTGAGACACGAACCGCGCGAACACCACGCGAGAGACAAGCGTTCGAGGCAAACCCTGCAACGTGACTCTATTTCCTTTATTCGTGTTTATGTTCGCAGATTTAAACTTAGCGACAAGTCTACAACTGCAAACTCTCTCTCTCTCTCTCTCTATTTGGTCGTTGAAGCAAAGTTGAAATGAAATGAAATTTGTTTTATAGTCGATCATAGATAAAAAGTTATGAGCTTATGCATGTTATTTTCTTTATTTCGATTAAACTTGGTGAGTAACCCTAATCTAACGTCAACGCTATGAATATAAAATCAGAGATTTTATTAATAAAATATCTTTTTAATGAGGCAGCAAAGAGCGAATCGATTCGACTCGAATGTTAATACTGGTCCGACTTAGTAATTAACAAGCTCACACTTTAGTCACTTTAAATATTTAAGTAATTCAAATTGTGTAGGACGTTGGCCGAAATAACTGACAAAAATTCCTGCTAACTAAGTCACATCAACAAAATAATTATTGGTTTCTTTTAAGGCGTATCAGCCGTGGACCACTCTCCTCTCACTCACACTCCATACTAATCGATGAGAAAGAGCGCGTGGCTCCGGTCAGAATTTTGCTGTTTTCTTTGAAAAATTCTATGATTTTTTATTAATTTCGAAAAAGTAAAAAAACCACATCATTCTAAATTGTATTGTGAACAATATAGTAAATTTTCATTTTGTTCCGATTAAAAATGTAAGAGTAAAATGGTTACAACTGGAAAAAAAGGGGTGACTTTAGAGTCCCTTTTCTTCGGTTTTATTCATTAAAATCGATTTCTAGAAAAACCACATCACTTCTCATATCCTGTAGATGGTTCAGTTTAAATTTCAGCTCAAAAAGTGCCATAGTTAATGAATAAAATGGTTACAAAATTACCCAAAACTGGCAGGTAGCCCCCTACTGGGGGCCGATCGCGCTAAATAAATCTCGGTTCAGCCGCATGCGAATCACAACTGTTTACACATTCAGTATCACGGTAATCTCATGACTGGCGTTTGACAGATCGCTCAGCCGTTTCAGGCTGTCAATCACATCGTAAATAAGTAAAGTTTAGGGTGATACGGAATTCAGCACAGTTGAATAGTAACTGGCTTGCAATTTGAATAAGTACCTACAACTGAAATTGAATAAGGATTGAACTCCGATGTTTTAAGTACCGCGATCGGCCGAGGAGGCCTCCTGGCTTTCTGGTGAGAACATGGCGAGCAAATACCTACATGCTACAATTCTGAGGTGTCCACTATCCATTAACACTTTCGCTGCTAAGCTCAAAATCATGATCCTCGCGCAGTGCTAAAACGTAAAACGACCAAAGCGGCTCACGTAGTGGGTCGGCCCGCACAGGTGTAAGGTTTTGGTGACTCACGCTGTAGGTCATGAGCACAGACGAAACTTGACCCCCCTCGTAGTTCGTGCGCACAGGCGTATCCGTGAAACGATAAACTGTCTCGTCACGTGGGTCACTCGCACAGGCGTAAGGTTGTCGGTGACTCGCACGGTAAGTCATAAGCACAGCCGAAATGCAATATAACTGACTCGTTACGTGGGTTCTTTAGCACTGCGGCCCATTTGTCGCCGACCTACGCCATAGGTCGTCAGCAGCGAAAATCAAGTTGAAAGTTGCGACGCGTTCATTCTACATTTACTTACCACTAAAACGTATTTTTATGATGATTTACACTTAATGCTTCCGTTGATGTCTTATACAGGGCAGTTACGTTAGAGTATCAAAGGCATTTTTATCAAATACTTACATCAAAATAAAGTTGCCTGATCCTGGAAAATATGATCTTTTAAACATACTAATGACTTGTATTTGCCTAAATAATAATTTTTTTTACATTATCAGCAAAAACATAAATAGTACCTATTATTAGAAGATTTTCAAAACACGATTTCCAAAACCACCAATCTGTTTACGATATTTTTCCGAATTCAAATCTGTTTGCAGGAAGTAATCTCAAAGATTTACAACTAGATGTGAACATTACTTAGAATTACGTAGGCGTCCGCGCAGTGCCGTGGTTCCGCGTATGAAATAAAAGGTCGATTTAAAAGCCATGGGCGCAGGAGCATAATCTATGGCCGATTCTTGCAATCTACTGGCCCGTAATATGCGTTTATGCACGCTCCTTATAAAGGTTTACTACATAGTGAGGTAGTTCTTGAGACCTTGCTATAATGTCTCGGTAAACATCGAATTTTATGATCCAAATAAAGAAAGTTTTTTGGACCGAAACCATAGTTTTGTTCCTTATTCTCAAAACAGCTATCGTCACTGTGGTATAATTTGTATTTCTTGTGTGCGATCTTAAATTTTAGAGTTTTCATATATACAAGACACAAACATACATAAATTGTGATAGGTAGTAGCTACCCTGACTGTTTGCCTGTTTTGCCCATTACAACTTACAATATTTGAAATAAGCAGAGTAGATGTAAGTAATTAATTTATTTACTATGGGTGTCTACATTTTATGTAACTGTAAACAAACAAACATGCATAACCGAACCAGGATTCGAACCCAGGCAGGATCCTGCCTTGGCAGTCTGGCGTGTTACACTATGCCATTATACCAACCGGGTAGACGACTACTATGTACCTATATATTTTTTTGCATTATTTACTTCCTTTTATCTAAATCAATTATAGTAGTGCAATCATCTATAACAAGTTAACTTGGTTTATTGGTTTGCAAGAAGTTTTCCTTGGGTTACATAATATATACGTTAAGACATTTATTTCTATAGGTGTAGTTATGAGGATGCATACGCATACATATCGTAAAGATATTTTCCTGGTTTCAAGACATGATTTTTGCATTTATTATAGGCGTTCATGGTAATTTCTATCAATGGGTGTCAATAATATTTAATACTGGCTTTTGTTACTATATTAATTGCACTTTTAGCATATACATTTTACATATACAGGTAGGAACCTACATAACGTTTCGTTTTAATTATTTCAACTACGAATCAATCTGTGATCAGTGATCACTCTAATATTTAACCCATTCGCAGCCACTGACGGCACTAGCCGACACATATTATTTGTGGTTTAAGAGCCATTGACGGCTATAGCCGACACGAACTCTATAAAAAAAACTTGTTTACAATAAATCACGGTGGCTTGTGTGACATTTTTTGTTTGTTTTGTATTGTGGCTGCGAATGGGCATAGCGTCCTTCTTAATTATATGGTCAGATATCTAACTAAACAACTTTCTCTTGGGACTTTTAACGAAATCGCGAAAAATTCCACAAAAAACTGCAAACCTACTCGACCCAAATGTTTGGGACAGCAGTTGCGATTTCGATGTTATATCCATAGATATTTTTTTTATAATAGTTTGATGGTTTGATCATTCCCTTCAAAAGTATGATTTAAATACTGGGGTAACAATCCTTAATAATTTTGAGGTACGTATTTAAGATTTCGAAGAGTATTTTCGATTGCGCAAAGAAAGGCGCAGTTATAGTATAGTTTCTGGCCATATCTCCTCCTCAGCGTCAACAACAACGTTCCGATGCGGTGGTGAATTCCAAAAAAGATTTGACGTTTTGGCTGCGTTTCCACCAGAGATGTGCGAGGTAGAGAGGCGGTGAGCGAGGAAAAATCGACCAATGAGAGTGCTTCAATTTCCCAATGACATGAGCGAGCGCGCGCTATTGGTGGATTGTTTCCTCGCTCACTGCCTCGCTACCTCGCACATCTATGATGGAAATGCAAACGTCTCTTTCTAGCAAGCATAAATTTGCTATTAGCCATCCCGCTTCAATTGAAAGCAGGATTGCAAAAAACGTATGTTTCATCAATATCTTTTCTCTTGGGTGTTTCTAAGCTCCAAATTCTGCGAATTTGTCTAGAAAGCTATCATATCTTAATAAGTAGGCTTCAAACTTCTATATCGAATAAATTACGTTGAGTTTGAGTTTACCTACGGTTAGTAATTCTTCTAAAAGTGTAAAATAATTATCTCAAGTTTGTACCTACACTTCGTTTTTATCCAACCGTATTTCTATAAAATCGTGGTCATTCAATAGATACCTATTACAATAAAATATTAAACGGCATACCGTGTCTAACTTTAAATGCATTGAAACATGTTATTTGATTCCAACATTCCTATAGTTAATAAATTGCGCAGATACTTCTAAGTCGTTAACTATAACTACCTGTATCTACTTAGATAATTGAGTTTGTAATATTCAAATATTTTTGCTTTTATAGGAGGTACACATACTTGTTTGGCTATTAAGCAAATGAGCACGAGGGAATTTGGCATTGTCATTTTGTGAAATTAAACCATAATAGTAAAAAAAAAACAGAAAACTTAGATAAGGTTAATGTTTCTTTTTCTTTTCCAGTGTTTCACTTAAGCGAGCGAAAAGCTTCACCGTGTAATGAGTGAAACCCCAAAAAAAAACTGTAACAAACTGTAAGTGTGTCTGTACATTAAATATATATAGGGTCCAACTTAATATGCTGACACTTTTTAAGGGGGTGTTCAGACCATCAAACTGAACGAATTTCTCTATGGCACCAACATCGAAATCGCGAAAAAAATATCAGCTGTCCCATACAAAACTGCAAACCTACTCGAGCCAAATGTATGGGACAGTAGGTTTTTTTTTCACGATTTCGATGTTGGTCCCATAGAGAAAGTTGTTCAGTTTGATGGTCTGATCATTCCCTTAAAAAAGTGTCAGCATATTAAGTTGGACCCTATATACAAGAAAAAGATTACGATATGGTTTTTAGGTGTCTCTGACGCCTTATGTATCATTTTTAAATTGTTTGTCTGTTTGTTTGTATGTAGTTACGAGCATCTTGCAAAAACTACTTTACCGATTATGATTTTACTTATAATCTGGTATATAATTTATGCAGACGAAATAGCGGGTAAACTCTAGTAGTTTATAAAAATTTAATCAGTGGTATCAGAAACAGGTTTTAAATATAGGAAATCTAATGTACGCAATCTATACAAGATACATTTATAAAAATCGATGTATCCGAAACGTGAAAAAATATAAAAGATTTTTGGTATAAAGAAAAAACCTTTATTTTTTTTATATTCTCAAATTGTTCACTTATTTTTACTGAGTCCCTTTTATGGTAGTTACATAGTCATGTAAGTATTCTAATTGTAACCGATATCGAATGAATATGTGGTCTAAACTTGAGTAGGTAGGTATGACTATGTATGTTTTTTTTCATGTTCCCGATATATAGATTATGTATACTATTTATGTTGTAGTGAATAATAGAAGTGGCTACAGCTACAAATTAAAAAAAGCTTCATAGTAGTTGTAGCAAATATTTCTGATTACCCAGAAAAGGGGATGTCGTGGGTTTATCTGTGGGTAGGTCGATCTGTGGCTGTGTACATACCTTTACGACAACTTTGACTGTTAAACCTATACCAATAATACAGGCCCGCGTTCAATTAGGCCGTACTTACATTGGAAAAATTTTACTACCTACTAAATGCCCAACAAGCATTTACATATAGTCTCTGACCACATTGAAAACGGTTATAGCCGTGAGTTTTTGTATACATGAATCAATTGAACACAAAAATATATCCAACAACATGGTATTCAAATTAAAAATCCTTTTTCAATCCTCTCAAAGTCATACGTGTTGTTTTTCAATATCCGTGTCGAAACAAACGTGCTTTAATATTAAGCTTAAACATAAAATAATCAAACAAAACAATGGAACCTTTGAAAGCCTACGCAATAAACGCTACGGAATTCCATAACAATCGTACGAAACAAGTTTAGAGTTACGTACCATTAAATTAACGACAAATGGGTATGAGTAAAGGTATTGTCATTTTTTGAACAGTAGCAGCCACAAATGAAAGTATGGTCATATAGTACTACAAAAACAAACATATTTCGGTAAAAACCCGTATGGCCTAGCATGCATCGGAACTGAGATATTTGACTCTAAAGGTTCATGAAAAAGGAACCAAAACCTTTAAGAATCAACTCATTTTCAATCAATCAATCGAAAAATATTACCTTCTCAGCAAAATATACCGTAAAGAAACAAAGAATTTACAAATCAAGGCGGTCTTGGCGCTAAAAAGCTTTCTTCCATACAACCTTAGAAATTATTTGTACTTTTATAGGTAGTACAGCTCCGATGCATGCTATGCTATGCTTATGCTTATATGCTACAGCTCCGATGCGCCCTAGAATGAATGTGATGTTTTTTATAAACAGTAGTTTTTTAGCAAGTTCAGAGCAACAGAATACAGCAGGAAAAGTTTGTTATTTTTGACCATATTTCTTAAAAATTCTTTGTTTCTAAAACACGTTTGAACGATATTTTCTAGATAGAAAACGATTTCAAATAGTCATCTCTTAAAATGAGCTTAAAATTAAAATTCGACGTCGGTATTTGATTCTTTTACATTTGTATTAGACCGACAGAAAGCACCTTGCTAGGTAGGTGGTAGTGGTTGTGCCTCTAAAAACCTATGAAAGTTTTATTACTGGCCGTACAAAAAAAAATGGACCGGACTACCTATGTTCAGCAGAGGATGATGACAGGCTGATCTGGAATCAACTAAATCAGTTTTCACAGCCTAAATTCATAGTCTCCGTTGCACCATGATTTTGCAGTTTTGTCGCCTCAACCCCTACCATAGAAAATATCTGGAGTTGCCGTATAACCACACTTCCTATAGCTTTTTCTTACTCCTGCCTACTATGTTGGTTTTGGGTTCCAAGACAGACTAGAGTAGGTAATCGGACTTTTTGAACTTAATTGGTGTAAATTGTCGGCGCTGGTGACCCTACACATAAGTCACGGCAGTAGGAATGAGTGGGCCTAAGCCTGTTTAAAATGGTACCATTTAAAATATTCAAAAAAGACTTTGAAGAGTATGATAGATGATGCAAGCTATGTTCAAAACAGAAAAACGTTTGGTGAGTCCCTTGATCGTCTATGAATTATAATTTTCATCTGCTGTTACATGGAGTCGACGCATTTTACCCGAAGATCCTTTATATTTTCAGTTCTATCATTCATGAAATTTCTAGCACTAATTTTGCATAGTCGGTACTTAAGTATATAGCCTTCAGCTAAAGATAGTTATGTATGCAAGAACTAGCGGGTTATGCCCACGTCTCAGTCACTCCTTGACCCCCTTTTGAGACGGCGGCGTGATGATGCATCCTCTCGAAAGTATACACGAATTATTAATGAAAGTTTTATCTACATCGAATCAATCGGTTATAAGATTAATTCGGCACCAATAATAAAAGCTTTTGTATGTTTTTTTTATCCGTATTCAACAACGTCTACTTTTAAAATCAGTTTTTTCGTAGGTAGATAAACTAACTTACTATAGTTTTCCTCGACTACCCTCTCTTTGAATAAAGTCGTGAGCATCTGATTTTGCTATAGTGGATTAAGAAATGAAATGAGGGATAGCATTTTAACATAATAAGAATGAAGTTCATTGCTGAGAGTGGTAACAAAACACTTGGTACGATTAGTAAAAACTAAGAGAGAATATAAATATGTAAGTACTTGTAACTCAAAACTCAGTTCTGGCTATTCAATAAGCCATTTCAAAGAGATGAACCATACAAAGGATGCTGCAGCCGCAGCGACTCGAAAGTTGAAAATACAATAGACACCTTGCTTGCTCTCACGCAGGCTTTCATCTCGAAGGATCATCTTGCGTCCTTCTCGCGCATTTAAAACAGCCTTAACTATTTAACGTAAAGCTTCTACTCGTGTGACTACTGCCTTATAACAGCTTTCCGAGCTATATAAGGTATCGTTTGTTAGACCGAGATAAGCATTGTTTGTTTTATTCTGGTGATTAGGTTATACTCGCTTTATTCCTACACCGTTTTATGAAGGTATTTTATAGCTACCGCCGTAAATTATCCTTTTCTAGGTTAAGTAAGAGGCTTGTACTCTAGAAAGTAGAAGCACAGCGTAGGACGTAGCTGCAGCTCAAAGAACAAACCACAGTTTTATCTTTGGTGAAACATCCAAAAGCGTATCCGAAGCACATAACACAAAAGCGCCGTGGGCGGCACTTACTTTTTCCTTTAACGAATTCCGAGTTGTGTTTGTGGCGCGACGGTACGACGTGGTGGACGCGGTGTCCGCGGGCGGCGCCGGCGGCCGCCCCGAGCGCGCTAAAGCACAGCCACCACAAGAAGGCACGCGCAGCAACCATGCTGCGTCATCACTCGCGGAACTGAAGACACAACCGTCCGGCGCGAGAGTCCATCGTGTACTGCCCGCCAGGTTTGAGAGCCGAACGGTGCGCGGGCGCAGCCGTAGACCTGGTCATCGCTAGAGGTGGCGTCCTCAGGTGTGTTTGGGCGGGAATTTTTAATAATTTGAGTTTTTTATTGGTTGAAGATTTGCGAGATATCTTGGATATATTCATATAAGACGAGCTGTCTTTTGTAGGTTCTGTATTCCGTAAAAACTCGAAAGGAAATGATGAAAACAGTACTTTAAATCATAAATGAGCTTTAAACATAATTTCCGATACTGAATTCGTTATCATAAACCGCTAAAAACGATTTTTTCCATAAAAAAGGAACGTAAACAACAAAACTGGATTATCAGTCAGGTCTAATAATAACAAGTCTATGGTAAGGTGAGCTGCCTCTCAAGCACAGGTAAACGTCGAGAAGGACGCAGGTATGCGCTAGAGTCGATACACTGTCAGGAAAAAAAGCCAAGTAACAAAATAACATCAACGTATTGTAGCCCGTGCTAGTCGATATGATATAATTATTATTTATAATTGAACTCGGTAAAAATTTTAGTAAGGTTGTTTTTGTGACTCCCCCGCAGACCCTCGGACCGGTATGGGAGGCAATTAATATGCCTTCGCTACGTTACATTTTAACATGTTACAAGCTGTTATTGTGTCAGATTATCGAACCTTAAGATAATTGTGATTTGTTTTCGAATTGTATCTTCGATTTCAGAAAAAACCAACCTCCAAGATTATGGAGGCTTGACCTGAATACCTTCAATCCTCCAATAATGGGTGGATGGAGCTGGCTCAAGACAGGGATATATGGAGGAGTTTTACCCATTTGCCCAGCAGTGGCATGTAATAAGCGCCATAACAT
Organism: Agonopterix heracliana; assembly: GCA_963693445.1. Classification (NCBI taxonomy): domain Eukaryota; kingdom Metazoa; phylum Arthropoda; class Insecta; order Lepidoptera; family Depressariidae; genus Agonopterix; species Agonopterix heracliana. The sequence continues at coordinate 2,473,622 of OY856307.1, forward strand.
TCTTCTACAGAAATGTGTTATTCTTAGGCTACACAGAATGGACGAGGGCGCCGACGCGGACAGTTTCATACAAAATGTGTGAGGCCGAGATTCAGAGACGATTTGTAAGTCATAGTTCGAACACCCGTATGTCAAAATCCATACATTTCGACCCTACTTAGCTCGAACTAAGACTAAAAAAATCGTCTCTGAATCTCGGCCTTAGGGCCAGATCACTTTTGTATGCGTCCGCACCCCGACATCCTCACCTCACGTATCTTCTGTCTGGCACGCGCCTTAGACGTTAGAAGCACGAGTTTACTGACTAAAGTATTCTACCCACTACCCTACAAATTGTCAGTTTCCGATTCTATCGATCGATATCATGACTGTACGAGGCAATTTTTAGGTAAAATGGCATTGTCATAATATTAAGAATCGCTAAGAACTGCCAAATACGTCATTTGATAGCGATTGAATCGGATAGATAAACAATAAGCCCCACTTGCACCAATCACGGGTTAGCAATTAACTCCGGATAAAATAGCTCTCTCAGTTGTTTATCTATACAAAAAGTCATGGGTTACCAACTTAACCTGGAGTTTATTGCTAACCCAGGTTGGCGCAAGTGGGGCTAAGAGTCTTATTATAAGACCCCTGATTTGTGCTGCAAAGCTGTACCAATGTGAGCCTCACCTACTGTTACAACTAAAATAAAGCATTGCAGCTGAAATTTGATCCAATTTGCAAGGTAGCAGCTGAACATGTAATATCAACGAATAAGACTAATCTATACATACAAAACAGTTTCTTGACACACTGACACTGGAGATAGAAACATGTGGAATTATATCTACAAGGTGCACTAGAAAATAAGCATATGCTCACGACTATATTCCCCGAGGGGGTAGTCAGAGATATTCTGAAACCTCAGAACATCCACTTTTCACCAGTAGTACCGAAACTCTGTTCAGTGTGACGGGGGGTGAGCCCGTCGCCACTTGTAATGGACAGTGGGTACGATACATGCCTCGAAATTTAAGTATGCAGGTTTCCTCACGATGTTTTCCTTCACCGAAAAGCCAGTGGTGTTACAAATCGTACATAAATTCCGAAAAACTCATTGGTACGAGTCGGCATGGACGGAGATCGAACCATCGCCTCCTGCACGGCAGGCAAGGTTACTCGCCACTGGACCACCACGGCTGTAGAAAATAGCTTTTCGAAAATAAGGGGGTAAATTCGGATGTATACTATTGCATGAAAAGTCGCTGCGACTTGATAGGTACAAATAATATTGATCAAAATTAATAAAAATGTTGCCTCCTAATTCCAGCACGAAATAGCGGGTAAAAGCTAGCTAGAGAACAAATTAGCTTTTGCCCGCGAATTCACGCATTTACTTATATCAGGTACCGTATGCTATTAGGCCGTATTAAATACAATACATATACTATACTATTTATTATACGGACAACATTTGTAAGTATATACGCGTTTTAAAAAATGGCTCTAAGGACGTCGATCAAATTAGAAAAAGTAAATCAAATTACGAGTACTTCATTCCACTTAAGGACAAAAATATATTCCGATTCCTATTTAGCTTTCTGGTCAATTGTGATTAAAAATTATACGTATTTGACATATACAGGGTCCTACTTAATATGCTGACACTTTTTTAAGGGGATGATCAGACCATCAAACTGAAAAACTTTCTCTATGGGACCAACATGGAAATCGCGAAAAAAAATCTTCTGTCCCACACATTTGCCTCGAGTAGGTTTGCAGTTTTGTATGGAAGAGCTGATTTCTTTTTCATTGCTGTTTGGAAATTTTGGAATGGAGTATAGTTTAATCTCTGAAAAAAATCGTTTTCAGCGAACGGAGGTCGATAGCTCGGTTGCTATAATCTATAATCTGTGTTCCGTTAATCGATATTAGTACAGCTGTTTTAGCGTAATTCCGGAACAAACACCCATCCGAATATCCAAACTCTCGCATTTATTATATTATGGTAGGATATGTATGAGTATGCTTCTATATTGTCAGTAAATGGTGTTAAGGCAACGGGACAATACGATAGATAACAATTAGCATAGCTAGTAGTATTGGAGGGTGATCTTACATGAACTATTTTTCTATTGCTTGTCTTAGCGCATACTTTTACAGAAAGTACAGACGTTAAGAAGTGGTATTTTTGAATCGTTAGATTTAAAATGATGACCGAATGAATACAAAAACTGCATACTGTCATTAATATCTACCTACTGCTGATTTCAAAGTGCGATTTTCTCAAATCACATTGCAGGGGCGGCTTGAAAATTTCCCTGATAGCAAGTTCACCACGATCATACCTCGAACAATCTGCACTGAGCCAGCGTGATGGCCCACTCCCTCTCATGCTTATTCGATGAAGACCTTTGCCACAGTATAAGAAAGAGCACCTTTGCCCTGCAGTCGTATCCTACAGGCTATATCTTACTTATTCACTTGTTCCAGTCACATAAAAAACTACTATAAAATTGTAAAAGATGTGTGTCTGTACATTTACGATATTTATTAGAAAAACATTACGATACGGTTTTTAGGTGTCCCTGACGGGATGCCCGAACAAACATACAAACAATTTGTATTGAAACCCAATTAAATACCGCACGACACTTCTGTACAGTCAGCAGCAAAAAGATGAATACACTTTATCAATGTTTTCGACGATTTCGATGTTGGTGCCATAGAGAAAGTTGTTCAGTTTGATGGTCTGATCATCTTAAGATTAAGAAGAAGTATTCCTTTCATCACGTAGTAAAATTTGCATACATCTTTTTGCTGCTGACTGTACATGCATGCAATTTAAGGCTGAATAAATGAAATGAACAAACAAACAGACAAAAATTCCAAGTTTTTGTTCAGGCATTACGCAAAACTACTGAACCGATTTTGTTGAAACTTCAAAGCTAATGATTTGACTTAAATCAGGTATTTAATTTGTGTGGACGAAGTCGTGAGTAAAAGCTAGGCTAGGCTGGAAAATGTTTAGTTTAGTTTTTATGGTACTAAAGTACATAGGTAGTACCGTGCTCTGTGCGCCATTTTGAACCTTTGTAAAAACGTAAATATACGTAAGGTACGCGAACCAATTTTGATCACCACCAATTTTCAAATCGACTCAAATAGTCCCAATATTTGTAGATTGCTCGATAACGTCCACTTCGAGTATTAACTATCGATTACCTAACACTATTTACTCTACAAAGATAACTTGTGTACATACTACAGGCGCGCGTTGAACTCCAGAGGAAAGTTGACTTGGCGTCTACCACGATATTTCAGACACCGCGGCCTTACGAATACATCGCTTTGTACTACATTCATTGGTTGTTAAATATGATATTGTTAATGCTTTTTACTAGTTGGAGAGGTAGTGTATATGGTACAGGGAGGCTGTGCGTAGGCTATATTTAAGATATGATGTCTTCAAATAGAACGCTAATGTTCAACGCAGTAAATATTATTTTGGCTTGGCTGGAGAGACTTCGTAAGCAAAATAGACTGTAAGTGAAGGTTGTATTAAGCCCACATTCCTCAGACTCTAGATCAGGCTACAAATCTCTCGTATACCACTATTTTAAGATGAAAGGGACACGAACTTAGAAACAAAGGCGATTGAATGCTTTGTGTAGTTTGATGGTATCTAATATGTGTCGGGAAGCGCTCGTTGGCGTAGTGGAGATTCGGTAGGTATTGGAAACGATCACCGAAGTTAAGCAACGTCAGGTCCGGTCAGTCTTTGGATGGGTGACCGTTTAGTGGTATTTCATTTCGAGCGTTTCCGTGCTTCGGAAGGCACGTTAAGCAGTTGGTCTCGGATAGTTCCGTCAGATGGCGTTGTAACTATTCGTTAAGCCAGGTCAGAGGCCTATTGGCGGCTTGAAAATTCTCTGACCGCAAGGTGACCACTAACTTGCCTCCACCAACACGCACTGGGCCCGCGTGGTAGAGTATCGCCCCACTCCCTCTCACCCTTATTCGTGAGAGGAGGCCTTTGCCCTGCAGTGGGATTCTACAGGCTATAACTTTAACTTAATATGTGTCTAAAGTTTTCAGAGCAGCAAAATTATTACTTGAAATACATGCACATACATGCAGGGTCCTTCTTAGTATGCTCATACTTTTTTACTCAACATTATATTAACCAAATTTGAAATCGCGAAAGAAAATCAGCTGTTCCATCCAAAACTGCAGACTACTCGCGCCTAATGTATTGGACACTAGATTGTTTTTTTTCGTGATTTCGATGTTTGTTGGTGCCATAGAGAAAGTTGTTCAGTTTGATGGTCTGATCATCTTAAGATTAAGAAGAAGTATTCCTTTCATCACGTTTTCATACGAAGCGACTAAGGGATAATGAATGCTTCTTATGTAGGACTGTATCTCGTTATCGTTTGAAAATAACGATAAACTCATATTTTCAGTAATTATTCAGCTTACGAATTGTATTTTAAATAAATAACTTAAAACTTGGGAAATATTTTTTTTTTGTTATTTTTATATGTCAGTGAAGTCACAATACTATTTTAGTATAATCAGTATAATCACAGAGTACTATATACTAAGGTATAACTAAGGTATAATTGTTTACACAAATCGCGCGTCTTATTTTAATCTATTATCACAGAGGATCTGTGTTATTATAGCGCTTCTCTACAGAGCGCCATACAAAAGACTTCAACGTGACCAACAAATTAATTTTATTAGTTCTACATCGTTGATGTCTTTTGTACTAGAAATTCATTTGGATCTTTTTCGTGATATAACCAAAGTGGCAAGGTTACCATCCCGTATATGTATACATGTAATAGGGGTTCGGACTGCATAAAATACATTTTAGATTTATCTTCTCAGAAAAAAAAAACTTTAAAAAATAACGCTAAACTTTCATTTTCTGCAACTCTTCAGCTTGAATACAATTTTTAATAGTAGGATGAAGTATTAAAAGTAATCAAATGTTAATGACGTCACTTGTGGGCTACGAATAAAGAAATAAATATGGAAATATAATTCACGTCAAAAAATTACCCCACGAACTTTAGTGTACACCACGCAAGCGCGCAAGACTCAATCATTATGGCGACTCCAATTACGGCGTTTGCCGCCAAAACTCATGGTGCCAAAAATTAAGGAGATTTTGTTTGGAGTTATCGTTCCATATTTATTTCTTTATTCGTAGCTTGTGGGTATCTAGTGCAGTCAGCAGCAATAAGTTATTAATACACTTTTGTTTTACGTCGTAGTACTAAAGTGTATAATATAACTTGTTGCTGCTGATTTTTCATACAAAGCGCACGTTTTGACATTCGATGAGTTGCTAATTTGACTAGTTGTCCGCTCCCCTATCTTAATCTTCACTATTATAAAACCATAAAACCATGAGGAATAAAATTAGCGGTTCACTTCATATAAACTCAAATAACACTCGATAGCGCGATTTAAATGACGTGCAGCGCCGCAGTTTTGTATGAACCGAAGATTTTTTTGCGATTTCGATGTTGGTGCCATAGATAATGTTCAGTTCAACGGTCTGATCATCCCAGTAAAAAAACTGTCAGCATATTAAGAAGGACCCTAAACATATCTCTAGCCGTATTTATATTGTAATAGTTATTGTTGTAGTGTAGTTTCTGGCCGCATCTTTTCTACAGTGACAACACGTTGTTCCGACGCGGTGGTAGCTTCAAAAAAAGTTCCTATATTTAATAAATTATTTTGTTAGGTTTGATTGTGTATAACAAAGAATCTACGAACAAAAATGTTTCGTGGACCAAATTGAAAACAAAAAACATTTCGTGCGTGGTCGGCACATTTAAAATTTCTCTTAAAATCTGCGATAGTATCGACAGAAATATGCGCGTAGGCAGCCTTCGACAGCTTTTTGACTTAAAATACCACAACTTTTAAGTGACCAAGTGTTGGCGTCAAATAAGTTCATTTGTTTTTGAGTACTGACATGAAAAAAAAGGCGTCGTCTTGTCGGGCGAAAAGAATAATGAAACGGTTTCTTTAAAGGACCCCACAATAGTATAGCTATAGACAATTTTGACTCCAACATTTTAAATATTGTTACTGTCTCAATTAGATACAATATTTTCGATGTTAGAGATTTAAAAAAGAAGGATATTTTTAAAAACATAATTTAGGTTTTCAGTAAAACGAGTGACGTCACTCGACGATTTGTAAACTCACTGGTAAACACAAAAGTAATAAAGAAAAATTACTGACCATTAAGAAAAAGATATATTCACAATATGTTTTAATTTTACATTGTTGATGTTGCCGTTTCTGTTTCCATTCAGCATAGAGATAGAAAGAAAAGGCAGGTGATTTTTATTATTAACCGACTTCTAAAAACGAGGAGGTTCTAGTATATCTTATTTTTATTATTTATTTTTGTATTCACCTATATGTTTTTAAATTAAAGGCTCAATGGACTTTGAATAGAATGGAGTTCAAATTAAAATACCTATATATTTTTAAGTTTATTTTCATAAAATCTAAGAATCTAAAAAAACAGTTTTTTTTAATTGTATTTACTATCCGACATTATACTTAGTAAACTCGCTTACTTGTATTGGTTCCTAAGCTCGCTCCCAGTATACTAAGCACTCATGCGCACAATAGCCTCTTGAACCACTTGACTGCATTGTACTCCCACAATGGGGCTTTGATTTCCTCTATTGTACTAGCAGGTAACTCACCAGTTACCCCTTGTGTGGACTTTATTACGTGGCTGTAAGGTTCAAGTGGGGTTGGAAAAAATTGGGCGATTCGTGTAGGTTTGTTAAGGATTAAAAAAACTTGGTTAAGAGCGAGTTTGGAGTCGCGTATCGGGTTCGGTATCATGGTATCATGAATCAAAAAAACGATTGTACTTTATTTGTACCAAAAAATAAGTAGCAAAAATTCAGGGTCCTTCTTAATGTACACTTTTAAAGGGGATGATCAGACCGCCAAACTGACCAACTTTCTCTATGGAACCAACATGGAAATCTCGAAAAAAATCTCCTGTTCCATACAAATCTGGAAACCTACTAGAGCCAAATGTATGGGACAGCTAATTTCTTTCGATGTTTGTCCCACAGAAAAAGTTGTTCAGTTTGATGGTCTGATCATGCCCTTAAAAAAGTGTCACCATATTAAGAAGGATCCTGTATATCGAGACATGATGTAGGTAACCTATCAATGTAAAATTTTTGGCATTGCCACCTTAAAGAGGGTTTACTCTTTTGATTACGGACTCCTAATAATTGAGGTTGTGTGTGTGGCTATGAAGATTTTATCGTCTGCCTGTGCCCTGCAGTGGTGCGTATGATGATGACGTTGATGATGATTTGACAAACTCATCGGTTTCAGGTCAGGTAGTATCAAATGGGACTTATATTCACAAATAATTAAAACCTCTTATGTAGGAGACACATCTAGCTACGCAAAACAAACATAAGCTGGCCACGCGACGTTATACATTTCTCTACCTACGCGCGGCCAGCTTATTTTGGTTTTGCGTAACTTGATGTGTCGCCGTGTGTACATCAAAGCTTTTATATTTTTCAAGAAGCTACAAATAGATTTAAAAAAAGGATATCCACATTTGCACATAGCATTATTTATTGTAAGAGAAGTCTTGCATATTAGTTTTTTGTTATGAAAAAAAAAAGAACAATGTAATGTAAGTATTGCACTATTTGCACTTACCGTTTTTTTAATGGTGGGGTCTTGCCTATAGGAAATAGACAGAAATCTAATCTTCAAGGAATTTGGTCTTTTATTGTCATTCTAATTGGTTCGAGTTTTAGTGTGGGAATTTGCTCATTTGCTTAGCAATATTAAAGAGGATGGATTCTTTCTTTTTAAATAAGCCACTCGAAGAGTAATTTTTGAGAATTACAAATACAGGTGGTGGTGGTGGTGGTTTCGAGGCGTGTATTGTACCCACTGTCCATTATAAGTGGCGACGGGCTCGCTCCCCGTCACACTGGACAGAGTTTCGGTACTACTTGTGAAACGTGGATGTTCTGAGGTTTCAGAATATCTCTGACTCTCCTCGGGGAATATAGTCGTGAGCATATGCTATGCTATGCTAAATACAGGTGCAACAATATGCTAAAAGTCTGCGTTGCTACTACTGCTCACAAAAGAACTTGTTAATGATGCAATATACGTCCTTCTTAATATGCTGACACTTTTAAGGGGATTATCAGACCATCAAATGTATGGACATTTGGCTCGAGTGGTTTGCAGTTTTGTATGGAAGAGCGGATATTTTTTTTCGCGATTTCATTGTTGATCCCATAGATAAAGTGGTTCAGTTTGATGGTCTGATCATCGCCTTAAAATTATTAAGAAGGACCACAAAAACGTTAAATTGTTTTTATTATAAGTAATTGCGTTCGAATGGAATTGAAAGTATTTTTTGACTTTAAATGTTAAGTATATAGCGATTCTATAGTATATCGAATAGTAAAGATACTATTGATTCCGTGATCTAGCTTCTATTAACCTCCAACCATTAAGTACTTATATTTAATACACTTAAAAAAACAACTAGGGTATTGTTAATAACAATGAATCTTTTAAATATCTACGCCTAAGCAATCATTACGTACGATTAGCAATCAAAATTTAGAGCTGTCATACATAACATAATCTTTATATTTGAATTTAGAAGCCACCTTAGATGAAACCACATGTAGAAGAAGCGGCCCTTACGTTCTTGTATAAAGAGTCCAGTGAACTTACTTCCTGCTACTGTGTTCTGTCGCATCGAGTCCTAGTTTTCGACACCACCGACTTCTTTACAAATACCTACTAAGTTGATGACCAGACTAAACAACTTTCTCTTCGAAAACATCAGGGGTTTTATACTAAACTGCAAACCTACACGACCCAATTTTTGTTCTGATCACACTTATTCGGGGATCCAAAGTGGGTCTAACATAACACGCCATTCATTTTTTTCTGTGCCATCTCAGTCCAGTTAGGCACCTCCACAGCTCATTGAGATCCTGAATGACCTGGGCTAACCAGCGATACCTGAAGCCTGCTTACCGGGTGACGCCCAGAAGGTCACCCCAAATATGCAATGTTCTGATTAGTTTAGGACTCTGTATGTATCTAATACTCCTTTTCAAATAGCATCGAAATTTTAAGGCTATTTTGAATTACAGAAACCGAGATTTAAAACACTTTCTCAATTATTCTAATAGAACATTTTATAGTCACATCCAAAATATGTAGGATGGTAGTAGATACTTAGGTAAATCATTCTGATAAATAAATTATCTTCTAATCAGAATTGCCAAGAAGCTAAATTGGAATCAGATATTATTTAAATATGCCGCATATAGTTTTATCTAAGGTAGTAAAGAAATAAATAAACTAACCTAAAATGATAGGGATACACACAGAGCCGCCTAGAGAGACATTACAAATTTTGTGTCTGATCATTAAATACTACCAAGAAACAGTTTATAATTGTGGTAGATTATAAATGTATGTAATAAAAAACGCATTCTTGGGTTTGTACCCCACTGAGATGGGGTAGACGGGATCTTATGATATACGTCCCGACAAGTTGTACAAGTTACGGTAAAATGAACCCAAATGACGCATAAATAAGATCACATTTCTTTGAAAACTTGTTTTTGGTTTTGGACTGTCTGCAAGGACTTGTAGGTTTCTATACATGTTGAAGATTTCAACGGCAAAGGATTTGAAATCTATAATTTGTAGGATATTCGTTAGATTACTTGCAAACCAAAAATCTATAGTTTAGTTATTTAAGTATAATAAAAATGGAATATTTTTATTTAGGTTGTTTAGATGTCAGGAACTAAATTTTAAGAAATTAAAATAGAAAGTTGGCGTTACAACATTTGAGGCTGTAAATTATGGTTTTTGTTATGAGGCATTTCCTATGAAAATTAAATAAAAGCGCTAACTGTGATAAAAGTATTATCTTCTTGTGTATCCGAAAAATCTTATCCATGGATTCTATTTTGAGTCCTGATTCATCAAAAGTCTATGACCAAATTCAAAATCGGCTGAAATCGTAGTCAGCTAAAAGATTGTCTTGTAAAAGCCCATCCTGTGAATTTCCTTAAAAGCAACGATTAAGAATATTCTTTAATTTGATTTTTTTATGAGACATCTGCCAGCTACCCCACAGCTAGCCATAACCGTATAACTCAAGAAGAGTTATTCAATTTATCTCTATCAATCGATCATATTGATGTACCTTAATATCGATACAATCGAATACCCGACCCCTTTTGTTTGCATCTAAAACTATTTTTTTGTCAAAAGTTTTTTGTTATTTATAATTACAGAGTTGTCGATTGGATCGGGTTTTGATGTTTAATGTGGTTTTTAATTCGTCAGATTCTCTTTGAGATTGTCCGGCTTGTTATCTTACCTGTCTTGTAATGGTTTAACAAAAGACGTTTAATAAATAAATAAAAAAGATAATACCTACTGATTGTCTCCTAGTTTTGGGTGTTAGCAAGGTATATAAAATGAATGTAAAACCTGAAAATCGTTTCTTCATAATCAAATCAAAGACAAATCAATGACTGATCCACGTTTGTATTTATAACATTAGACATCGTATTTATTGGAAAACCCGACATATTTAATATTTAAAAAAATACACAGGTTTGGCGACCACTGCAGACTAAACAGAATGATTTCTTGGCTTATTTCGAGGCAAGCGTGACATTCACTCTCTGAAAAGCGCAGTGAGGGTGCATTTTCTGTGCTTGATTATTTTTATAACGGTTAATTCACAACTAGCAGATATAATAATAATATAATTTGCACATCTGTACGACAGATTAAATACAGAGACATACCTACATCAATGCTAAACAATTTTATGAAACTGTATTTGTGAAAATAAAACACTTTATCTCATTTATGCAGCAAAGGCGCAGTTAGAGGAATCATAGTAAAGAGGCTGGTCTAAGAAATTTTCATTATCAATTCAATACTAGCTGCTTATGCTTAATATTAGAGTCTTTTAAATTTGTCATTATTTTCACGTGAATCCAACGATTTTAAATGCTGAGTGAATCTGCTTGCAAACTATTATACCATCATGCATATGCTCACGACTAAATTCCCCGATGGTGTAGTCAGAGATATTCTGAAAACTCAAAACATCCACGTTTCACTAGTAGTACCGCAACTCTGTCCAGTGTCACGGGCAGTGTGCCCGTCGCCACTTATGATGAACAGTGTCTAAAAATTGAAGCACGCAGGTTTCCTCACTATTTTTTCTTTCACCGCAAAAGACAAAGACAGTGTTACAAATACTCATTGGTACGAGTCGGCCTGGACGGGGATCGAAACATCCCCTCCTGCACTGCGAGCGTGGTTACTCGCCACTACCATGAGGTATATTTTCTTATTATTCTTATTATAATTTCCAACACGCATCGAAATTTTTCCTCAATCGTCACGTTTGACACTGTATTGTAAATGTAAACGCATGTGACAATGTCCTTTCCTACATAAATATTTAAAAGAAAAGAACTAAAGAGACCAAAATATATTGTTATCTCGTCAAACCAACAATGGTATGTAGAGATCTTCGAGAATGCGCTCAGATATGCACTCAGTTGCATGCAACAGACTACGATTCACATGGTAATGTGAAATATTTGTGACGTGACCTCAACTGTGTCGGAGGGGATGCAATCGATTAGGTTAAGTAGACCTTCGAACCTTTGCCTCAGGCTGTATGAAAACAGACGAGAATAGATATGGAAGGATGAGACCGGCAGAAACAGACCAATTAGATTGACTCGATTTGAGCGAGATCAAAAACAAAATCCATCAATATTCGTCAACTATGCATGTTGTGAGAGTATTAGTAGTACCTGTCATAAACGTTTCCGACAAAAGTATCGTAAACTACGAATAATTGTAGATTGCTGCTCGTAAACATTGATCTCTTGTCTCTAATTACGTATAATTCGTAAATCTCTAACGTACCGCGTATTTAAAGTCTGGTTAAACAAAAACTGTGTTGCCATTGGCAAACAAATATTTAACTATAGTCTTGACTATATTCAAACTATACCCAATATTTTTTGCGATATTCGAGCAAGAGTTTTCCTTGTACTAAGAGTATTGTAAGGAAAATCATATCAACTTTCATAAAGGCAACGACCATTTAGTTAAACCAGTTCAAACATTAAATCAAATGTTAACTGTTTTTAAGTTTACAATATAACTCTGGCTATACCCAGCAGCAGAGTCTAACGGGATGATGATGATGAGGTAGGTAATTCCTCCTTTTCTTTTAAAGAAAAGGCGTCAAACAATTGGTCAATTAAATACAATCGAAAGTTTTATTTTATTGTAACACATAAAAAGTCTTGTATTATTTAAAGATTATTCTGAAAGTGTTATTGTATGTCGCATAGAGTTTTTGTTTGAGACCTTTCAAAATTTCATATTACAATCCTTTATCAAATTCTATGCTGCAAAACTCTACGTAGTCCCTTTTTTCGTTCGCTTTTTGTTTTGTATACAACATGTCCTCCGATTTCTTTGCTGAAGGGAAACATCATGCGATCGCGTGTCAAAGATAAAGGTGTACTCAGTTCAGGAGAAATATTTTTGACTTTTAAATTCGTAACTTACGAATGTATTTATCAAATACATAAACTTAATATGTATATACCTACTATGTTTATGTATTTAATAATAAAGAAAAATATGATCACACGAAATGAAGTCTTAAGTATACGGTATTAAGTTTATAATTAATTTGAGCTAAGTTGACTATTTCGTTTTACGTAGAAAAAAGTACCTAGGTAGAAGCGTATGAACAAATAAATGATTCCATAACGACAAAAAGTAGGAAAAAATCTGTTGTCGTCTAAGACATTACTTACATTACAGACGTCACGAATTTTGCGTAGGAAACGGGAAGAAAAGGACGGGCTTTGTTTTTTAATTGTCTAAATTAGTTTTTCTTGGTTTTATTGTAATAATGCGGTGGAATTAGTAAAAATACTATAAAAATAAGTATGCCAGAATTTCAATTCAATGTATGCCAGTAAAAGGAAAGGCGCTACTGTTTGATTCGGATTGCTATCCTCACGTAAAACTCCCTTGATCTTTAAAATGTGGAACCACGGTCACATTTTAATGAGTTAAAAGTTAAGATCTACAACAGAAAATAAATTACCTAAGACAACGGCTTTAAGGGCTAGTTCAAAACGCCTTTCCGTAAGAAGAATTTTTTTTTCAAAAGTCTAACCTTCGTATAATCGAATTGAAATCATTCATTGATGCTGTCATTTTCGTATACGATATTTTGGTATAATGTGAAATTCAAAAATAGCACTCCTGAAAATGTAATGATCCCGCCAGATGCACTTTTGACATACGGAGCGAACAAAGGGCTCGTTCATATTCACACGCTCGCCACAATAGATTTTTTGCGTTCCGAGATTCCGAACGAAATCTAAACGCGGATCACATTGTGGGACCGAGGCTTCTTTAAAAAAAGAAGGCTCGAGTAGTCCAACGATGTCTGTCTGCTGTGTTTTACAAACCTTTCAAATAATTTGCGCAGCGTCTTTCATCATTTTCGCGATATCAGTATAGGTCCCAAGATTCCCAAGTGACATTTATTCAGCTTGATGTTCTGATCATTCCAAGAATAGCATATCAAGAAAAACCCAATAAGTTGATGATGATGATAACTAATTTATTTCATCATCATCATCAGCCTATTGTATAATGTCCCACTGTAGGGCACAGGCGTCACGGGCGTCAGTCCACCACGCGTGCCCTGTGGATTGGTAGAGTTCACACTCGCATCAGAACTCTTCTTCACTTGAAAGTCTTACTGTAAGTATTATATTATTGACAGCGTAAAATATTGTTAAGGTTAATAGGTACATAGGGGAAAGGTGTACAAGATGATCCCCTTAAGGGAAAATGCTCGTAGTTTAAAAAATATTCGGTTTAATTCTGAAGTTTAAGCGATTAATGATAGCAAGTTTATCTGTCTACCTGTTATCATACTCAAAATGTTGAATTTAGTGATATTTCATTATTATATTTAAATTTTTCTAAAACCCTACGAAAGGATCATCTTGGACACCCCGGTGTCCAAGATGATCCCTAGGGTATGGGCAAGATGATCATGCCCCTTTTTAAGGAAAATTATATGTTTTTGTGGAATTAAATGTTATCTCAAAGAACTAGTCTCAAGCTGAGCCAGCCTTCTTAATACTCACAAAATAAGTAATAACAACCATTATTATAATAAAATCAATCGTATAGTGTATAATTTCAGCAAGATTCTAAAATACCGTACTTAATCTCATACACCCGAGAACAGGATCATCTTGCCCCAATTTCAACTTTTTTAGTCTTTGTTCGATAACATAATTTTTATGCTTTCTGTTGTTACCATACCATTCAAAATACTAAATAGGGGCATTATATAAAGCCACTTACACAACAATCTTTGTTATTGACTGCCTAGATCAAAAGTTACCTAAGCTTAAAATCAACCCTACCTTAGATCAAAGTCACAAAATTTATGTTTTTTTCCATAAAAATTTACTCGTCTGTCACATCGCCATGACGAATTCACTGATGCGAGGGGGTATCGGGGGCTACGTTTTACCAAACAAAACAACTAGATAGGGTTTATAGTTTCGCTGCAATTGAGAGGGATCATCTTACCTCAAGGGATCATCTCGTACACCTTTCCCCTACCTACTTTTATATGAAAATGATTTTACTAGTAATGATAATCAGTTACAGAAAAGCGATTTCTCATTCAATTAAATACCTACTAAAGTAAAAGAAACGCACTTATGAAATTCGTGACTACGAACGGCGTCCGAGTTCTTAAAAAAAAACTACTTCGGCTCTCTTTTGTCTTACCCATGTCTACAAGAGGCTTTATCTCGCGGACGCCGTGGGCCCGTTCCTTAAATAAAAAAAAACTCCCTAAGGTAAAGTGGCGCGCGCAGGTAATGTCGGCCATATTGTATAAAAACCTTTTTTATTGTTATTCTTTTTCAATAACCCGCATGTTTTATAGCTTGTTAGTTGTTAGGCAGTTTGTTACGATGCCAGTTTTGAGTTTATTAATTACTGGCTCCAACACCAGTGGCAGGAAATGTTCATTATATAATTATGTTCAAGTTTGTTATTATGCCACATTTGAGACTGTAATTATAGGTACACCAATCACAAAGGTCGGTGTCGTTCGCTATATATATTTTAGAGTTCCGTACCCAATGGGTGCAAACAGAACCCTATTACTAAGCCTACGTTGTCCGTCCATCCTTCCGTCCCAGCTTCAGAGGGCTATATCTTCTGAACCGTAATAGTTAGCTTAGCCGGTTGAAATTTTAAAAGAAGAAGTTATCATTACATTGTCTCCAAATGAGACAAATAATAAAAAACAAAAAAGTCAAAAATTAAGATGCCTCCATAGTAACAAGGTTTTTCTTTTTTTTTTTCTTTTTTGCAAAACAGTAATACATACAAGCGTCAAACTTGGTGTGATTATACTGCAAACTTTACCGTGTATCATCAAATAATAAAAATCTACTAAGTGTCTTGGGCTAAGAATCTCGGAGAAAACATTTTTTTTTTTGGGTGATAATTATATTGCGTGGTGGTACGGAACCCACGGTGCACGAGTAGTCCGACTGACTCTTGGCCGGCTTTTTACCCGACTGCGACAGAAGGAGGGTTATGTTTTTCGAGCGTATGTATGTATGTATGTATGTATGTATGTATGTATGTATGTATGTATGTTTGTATGTCTATTTCTTTGGCACGCCCTACAGCCTAAACGGCTTGATGGATTTTAACATATGAGGTGTCGTTAGATTCGTAAAAATTGTGAGAGTGACATAGGGTACATTATTTTAATATGGCGTATGCGAATTAAAAAAGAGAGGGGGAAGAATCAATTTTTTTTCGTAAAAAAATACAATATGGGTATCAAATGAAAGCTGGTGAAGAGCAGATTCCAATTATATATATATTATAGTGTTTTTATGAAACCATTTTGACACAAGACTAAAAAGTATGAAATAAACTAAATTATTTAGAAAAACAAAAAACCCGACTGCATAAAAAACTATTAACTGAAAAGATAAAAACAAGCTCCTTAAATCAGCTATAATAACTTTGCTTGGGCAAATTAATACAATTTGAATGTTATTACTTATTAGGTAGGTATTGCAGGCGGGGACAAACCAATAACCAACAAATAGGTCATTTTTCTTTGTCCCCGTTTGCGATACCTACCTAATAAGGAATAACATTCAAATTGTATTAATTTGCTCAAGCAAAGTTATTATAGCTGATTTAAGGAGCTTGTTTTTATCTTTTCAGTTAATAGTTTTTTATGCAGTCGGGTTTTTTGTTTTTTTATATTACCTTATGTTACGTATCTTTAGTTCTTTTATTCTCGCTAACTAATTAAAAATAAATCATAGATAAATAAAAATTATTTAATCAGTGTAATAAGGCGCAGGAAATATTAACATTTTAATGTTAAACAGATGGATACCTACTATGCAATAAATGTCATATATTTACATAAGTAAGAGTCAATTTCCTGTGAACGAGGAAATATTCTTTCTGCTATGGTTTGGTTCCGCGTACTCTAAGAAATAATTAGTTTGAGAGGACTGTTATGTGGAGCTTGCAGTCTCAATACGAAAAGCAATATCGTTTTTACCCCACCATACCTAACCCACGGACCTGAAAAAAAGACGGACGTAATCTCGTCTAATCACGAGTGAAGCACCCATTTCTTTTGTGTGCGTGCTGTCACGCGGTACATAATGGTGACGAATGTAGGACCTGCGCCTAGAGCATCAGTGTGAGTGTAGGTACCTTGTAGAACAAACGAACAGGTACCATGTAGAACATTTCGAAAATGTTGGACCTTGCATGCTTCACATCTTTTTAGTGTCACATTACGTCCGTCTTTTTTTCAGGTCCGTGACCTAACCTTAAAGAAAATGGTTTTGGTCTGCATGGTTTACTTCAAGGGGTGATTGTACACCTACTTATGATACTATACAACTTTCAGCATATAAAATGTCAGTTATAAGTACCTACTAAAATGAATGCAATGCAAATAATTTGTTGCATTTAGATAGGAAACGATGACGCACGAGAAATTTATGGAAAACTTGGCTTGTAGATAATCACTAAACGTGTTACGTTCTTACTTTACGGGGTTACGCTCTACGTCACACGTCACAATATCATTAGCAGGCGCATACATTTTATATTCCTACCTCTCACCTTTATTCGTGAGAGGAGGCCTTTGTCCTGCATTGGGATCCTACAGCTCCTGTAAAATTGTCTAGAAACGTAAAAAAGTCGATTTTTAATAAAAATTTCGATCAGCTGAATGCATTTAAAAAGAAATTTCTATTTTCGAATGTCTTATTAGTTTCAATGGGAAAATTGTTCAGTGTCATGGGTACAATTAACACCTTGTAAATGGATGATCGGATCATGAAAGTGAACAACTTTCTACATAGGATTAATATCGAAGCAGCGGAAAAAAATCTTCTGTCCCATTTAGGTCGAGTAGGATTGCAGATCTGAAAACTAATCTTTATGCTTGTATGTTGTCAGATTTTCGTTAAAATGTATAGTTTTAAAGTTACAGTGCCTCTAAGGTTTCCATAGGTTTAAATTAATCCTAGCTTACTAGCTATCAGAGCGCGCAGCAAACACTATCCTCTTAAGAGTGTAAATTGCTACTGCACGCTTGAAAACACAATTGGCAGTTGCTGTAGTTTCTGACCGTTCCGAAAGGAATTACGGTCGTGAGTATATTTAAGTGTTGTATAGGAATATAAGATGTAATACCATAGTGAAAAAAAAATTACCAGTCGTGAAGCTCAGCGGTCGCGACAGGTCATACGGTGTGCGAAGGCTGGGGGAGCCCGTCCCGGTACTTTGCGAATGAGGCGTTTTCGAAAATCACTAGATGGCAATGTTAAAATTACTCATAAACCTGTCACATTGACGGTAAAAAGTTGTGCTGTTTGTCTATAGTTTGCATCAAGTCTGACAGGTGCTGTTGCCAATGGATAAATTGTTCACTACCAATAAATACGCAATAGCAACGAAAATGTTCTATATGTAAAATGAACATTAACTGCACAAAAAGTCGATTAATCTAAAGTATCAAAATGTCTTTCACATTACAACCTTCATAATACTATGAACGAATTAACAAATTGCTCCCTACAATTAGGTAATCCAAAAAAACAAGTAACACTTTCGCCACACTCTGACAGCTAAATTGGCACTATTGTTACGCCATCCTTCAAGTGTCTTTAAACAATTTTTTTAAAATGAAAACGCCTTGTTCAATGACGGTGCCCCATCCCCAGCATAGACCAGCCGCGACCGCTGAACTTCACCACTTGAAGTTTTTTTTACACTATGGTAGTACCTCAAGGCGCAGGCGCATAGTGGTTAACGCTGGTTCATTGTTACTGGCTCCCTACGCAATCATTTTAAGTGTTGGCAGATAGTTAACCACGTAATCGTTTGCTTATCGATATCGAAAGTCGATGTTTTGATCTACAGAATATAAATGTCTTCTTCATTGTCCTATTGCGATCGCATCATCAACATGAACTATCATCGTCCACTGCTTAACATAGGCCTCTCTCAGTTATATCCTCGGTCAGCTCTTAGTATGGCGGTGCATGTAGAACAGTGGGCCTAGCAAGCCACCCCCGACATGCCACCACCCCGATGCTGTCTTAGTTACTTTACGCATGCCAAAATGGCCGCGCACGAGGATTTTCTCGTTTTGTCGCTCGACAAAAAACGCTAGCGGTACAGGGCCTCTAGACAAAGTACTTTCGATTATTGTTAAAGACAGTAGAAAACATAAAAAAATGTATGGACTTGACGTATTGTGACGAAAGCAAATGTCGAACTGTTTCGTTCGCCAATGTCAAATCCATACATTCTGTCATTTCTACTAGCGTCTACGCCAATAGAAATTTAACTATGTGTACAGGGTCAGGCAGGAGGGCGGTCGCGCTCATTTAAAACATCGACGTTCAATTCTATTCCAATTTCAGTTCTAATCACATTGCGATCTAATTACTATTCAACTGTGCTGAAATGCGTATTACTCTTTATTTTCTTATTTTTTTGTCAGTATTTGTTTAAAGTTTACTTTTTTCGCAGACGGGTTTTTTTAGAGAAGTAAAAAACAATCCAAAATGTTCATTGTTTCTATTAAACTACCAACTAAGCTTCCGGTAGTTGGTAGTTAGTAGCAAAATTTATATGAAGTTATGATAGTTTTAACTGAAATAACATGTTTAAATATGTTTTTTTCATAGCAGGCAATTGCGGCGATCAAAACTGCATTCCGAATGAAAAAGAAAACATTTTAAACCAGATACTCGATAATATCGCTCCAAGCCAAAGACTGAAAAAAGAACCACCGCGCCGAGACTCTTTGTTCCCATAATCTAGCTGCGCACGCGCTGTTGTGATGTAGCTAGAGGCTGCTAGAGCTGATCGCCGGCGCCGGCGCCGCCCTTCTGTCCATCAGTACCCAGGCCCGAACTTAGAGACCTAGGGCCCATAGCCACGTGACATTTGACCCCAAGAAAGCCTCAGATCACATGTTTGCTCAGATTACATGAGATCTGAGACCTTTCTTACTTTCCTGCCCTCGGTGTGTAATCTACTATTAACCGACTTTAATCACTATTCTAAACATCAGAAATAAGCGATGGACGCACGCAGACGGAGTCGCTGGCAACAGCTAGTGATTATATATAAACTTTATACAACTATACCGTCATGCGCCAGGCAGGCTAGAGCAAGCTACCTGGTCGGGGTCGCTTGGTGGGGCCCCTAGTTTGGCTGGGCCCCTGAGCCGGGGCCTTGGCGAAAATTCGGGGCTGTCAGTTTAGTACCCAATATGCGCCAACACTCTTTGACCATAACATGGAGTAGCTTCGTTGAATATAAATCTCATGTCCTTTTCTGTTAGCAGATAAAACTAAAGCCTCTGATAGCAAATTTTTTTCTTACAATTCGCTATGCAAAGACAAAAGCCCAATGAATATACTTGAAAATACTCTGACACAAAGTTTCCAAATCTTGTCTGTAAATGGTACTGTTCATATTTCCAGCCCCTAGCATGCCATACCCGAGAAAATCGAAGCGAGCTTGCATGATGGCTTCGATAACATTTTAAATTAGTGGTGTTCCTATTGCATTTAGAACCCGTTATTGTTGGTAATGTACCGTAATGATAACAAAAAGTAAACAAATTGTTATCAAGTTTGTTTACAAATATTAAGATACTACAAATTTACTCGCACTAGATTACGATAGCGTGTCGCTACTCGCTGTATACCTAGAGAACTTCGCCAAAGAGCAATTACAATAAATACGAGAACAGTGAAGGGTCATTATTTAGCGGTGAGTGATAAATAATCTTAATATTCCAAACAAAGAAAGTGGAATGAGAAATGGTAGCTTTTGCGGGATCCTGTGCAACCGGCGGCGGATCGTGAGCTGTGCAAGAGCACGCCTCGTCACGCGCGGCTCAGGGCGGCCGGCGCGGCGCGGCGCGGGCGCCGGGACCCATCACTCGTCATGATGTACCAACACGCTTTCACAACCAGCTTTAGCATGCCACTTGATGCCACTTCTATGTTCCCATCACTACTCTTTGGTTACTTACGTATACACCATTCTATAATTTTATCAAATAAATTACATTAATTTACCATTCAAATGTAGGTACACAAAACAGAGATTCTTGATAAAATACACGTAATTATCGCTAGCGTAGGTATAAATACACACAGCTCCTAATAATGCAATCGGTTGTTAGAGAACAATTAGTCGCAATGGTTCAGACAACACTAGAAGAGATCTCAGAGCACTTGACGAAGGAAGTGTTACTAAGAGCCTTTCGTCGCAGAACTAATAGTAATGACAGCATTCGATCCCTGTATGTGACGAGGGCTGCCCCTGCAGGGGAAGGACTCTTGAGTGCGGTATACAGAATTACAGTAACAGGCGACGTCCAGACTTCGTCGTTCGTGGTTAAAGGTATAGTTAAGGATTCGCTGCTCAGAAAAACCCTTGATTGCTGGAAATTTTACAGAAGAGAAGTCACATTTTTCTCAACAGTACTACCTGCGCTGATTGAGTTACAAACGGCGACGGGGGCAACGGAAAAGATTCAGGATAATGTTCCTATCTGTTACGAGTACCTCTGCGATGGTGATAACGACTTCATCTTGTTAGAAGACTTAGCTGAGAGCAACTGCTCATCCATATCGTCAGTTCCGACCTTGTACGAAAGAGATGTCACCCTGAAGTCACTGGCTCATTTCCACGCTGTATCATTCGCTCTTAGAATCAAGAACCCAGATCTGTTTGTCAAGCTTGCGAACGCTGTGCCAGAAGTTTACTACACAGAAAGCAATAGAAACTGGTACACTCCGTACCTTCAAAGTGCTATAGATATTGACAGAGTTGTTCTTGTTGAATTTGAACGTCCGTCGAGTAATTACTTGAAGAGATTCGACCAGTTCGTTGCTAATGACGTGTATGGGCAGTTCATAGACTCGGTGACGCAGTTGGGTGACCACCCAGTCCTATGTCACGGAGACGCGTGGTGTCCAAACTTTCTTACGTCAAAGGACAGAGGAGTTGTAATAGACTTCCAATTGTTGAGATGCACGTCCCCGGCCACGGATATGACGTACTGTATCTTCATGTTCGGAAATTTGTGTCGGGATAAACATGAATTTTTGAAGGCTATGAGATTGTATTACGATTCTTTAGTATATTACTTGAAGGATATGAGTATTGATAATAAGGTGTTTACTTTTGAGGATCTGAAGGGAGAATTGAAGAAGTTTGGGAAATACGGCATCTTAGCTTCGTTAACTTCGATTCCTTTGTTGAACAGCGAAAGATGTGATGTTCTGGAATCTTTCGAGGAGAAGTATTCTGGAGTAGAGAAGATTCCTCTAGAGGAGTTGTGGAAGTTGACTCCTCTGAAGACGTTTGAGCAGAAGATGAAGATAGTCAATCTTGTGAGGGTGGCAGCGGACTTGGGTCTTATATAAAAATTTACATGTTGCAATCTATATTAGTGGGACTAAGGTGTGGATATAGTATGTAGGTATTATGGTAGGTATTCTAGAAGTAAGTCAATGTTAATAATATACGCGAAATTTAGTATTTTACGAAGGTTAACACCATTTTCGTGCTCAACCTTTCTACTGTGTCTAAGTATATAAAAAATGTATAGTTTAAAAAACATGCTATTTACTGGTTAGAAATATTAAAATAAAATGGTTTTGAATTATCCTTTTTACAAGCTTTTATTTAACTTGTTAATTACCTACTTATAAATTTTGTGTAAACTTGCCAAAGTACCGCGCTGTATCTCAGATAAATTAACAGGAATGGATGCGATATTACGCGCGTACCCCTCTGCCAAAGGCGCATGCTCAGTGAGCATGCCCGTTATTTAAAAATAGTTGACGCGCGTCCCGCGCCAGTCGCCAAGTTGTATATAAACCTCCCCCCTCACCCCCGCAAAATTGACAGACTTTTTTGCGTAGAAATGAGAGATCATTCCCAATCCATTCCTGTTAATTTATCTGAGACCTGTATTGATAGCGTTGAAACTAGGGCGTTATTCAGTTGGTCCTGAAGAGCGAATTGTTTAAATTTCCGATTATCGATCGATATAATTTTTTCAAAATTGGTAGTAATTGTCGAAAACTATAAATGTCGATTAGAGACCGATCGAATCTGGTAGTACTCACGGCGACACATCAAGTTAATACAAAACCAACAAAAGCTGGCCGCGCTTAGATTGCATAGCATATAACGTCGCACGGCCAGCTTATTTTGGCTTTGTATGGGTTGATGTATCGCCGTGTGTACACAAATTACATCTAGTCTACGAATGCATACGAGTAGGTAGGTACTCTGGACTGTGCCCCGAGAAACGTAAGTTATTTATTGTCATTGGCGAATGGGGAGTCACTTCTATTTGCCCTCTGTTCCACTCGACATCCATCAACGGTTAAAAATGAAACATGCTACAGTAATAAACGTTAAAAGTGGTAGCCCCAAAAAGGGTACATTCTTCAATTTATGTATGTATAGTATGTTCTTGCTTGCTAGAACGACTCGCCGACACTTAGTGGGCAAGCCATGGTCCGCAGTCCGCTTTTATTGGAATGTACCGGCCTAGTGTAATAAAAACTAATAGTGGTGAAGCTTAGCCGTTGTGACGGCTATGCTCGCACGGTGGTGTGCGGGGTGTACAGTACTACCAGGAAAATAATTCCGCTCGTCAATCTTGGTTTGCACAGAGCAGGACCTCAGGATATCAAAGGGTGCAAAGTCGGATAATAACGAAAAGGGTGCGAAAACAATTAGCCAATAGCGGCAAGGTTTTTAAGGTGGCACATCCTGGTCAATAAATTTCGCACGCTGTTAAAATTTGTCAACTGCGCAGGTACACACGGCGACACATCAGGTTACGCACCCTATATACCCATAACCACGCTACGTACAAAACACAAAACAGTGCGGTAGAGAGCCTGCATAGACGCGGCTGCCGGCGCGGGCGCAACGTGCCGTGAGACGAAACAACAACAACATACCGCACCCTCTCGCACGATTCGCAGCGTTCAACTTCTAATAGTTCAAAGTCCAAACAGGGTAGCCTGAGCAGACGCCGTGTGTACATCAGTAAGACTTATAAACCCGGTACTACTGTGCCCTAATTGAATTCGGTTTGAATACGCGCGAAGGCAGAGGGGACGCGTTGCTCCCAGCCCCGTACACCGTGATTGATTGATTGACCGCTGAGCTTCACCACTAGTTTTTATTACACTATGTCGCTGGACTCAACTCGTGACCACTGTTGAGAGGAAAATTAATTATAGTTGGGATGTCGGCGTTAACCAAAGCTGCAGTAACACTTTAAACTCTATTTCAAATCCCGTAAGGTATGTTTCTACTGTTGGTGCAGCCCAGAACGCAAGTTTTCAGGTAGGAATGTAAGTTTGTGAAGGGTAAGTACGTGTGTTTAGCATGCGTGTTTTACTGTATTTCGATTTGTTGTGCGCGAGTGAACAATAAATGTTTGGAAACTTTCGTGTCGTTTTGTTTTCTGTGAGTAGAAGATAATAAAAAAATAACCGTCGTTCGTAGATAACTAGATTAAATTACGAGCGTAAGCGAAAAATTCTTGGTCAATGGAATTACGTTTTCTATAGTAGCGTCATTACAGGCTGATACACTAAAATGCAATAAAATGTAATTTATTTACGTACCTACCTACTTGATTGTGCGGTGACAAACATGCATTTAGTTATTGTAGAAAACAAGTAGTATTGAATATGCATACAGGATATTGCTATAAAAACATCTAGGTAGAGATAAATATCTACTTAATTGACCCTTCCTACTTCATTCCTTGTCATAGATTCAATTAAGCGAATTAGCTTATTCGTTATAGGACAGCAAAAATGTACTTATTACCCGACTGCGGGACGCAAAGGAAGGGTAATGTGTTTATCATTTTAGCTTTAGGTACCAATATTCTAAGTAAAAAAAAAATTGAAATTAACGCCAAACTCATTTTTTTTAAATTCTTTCGTTTTAATACGTTTTTTTAAATAAGATAGGAAACTATACTAATAAAAAGTAATTAAATGTTCATGACGTCACTAGTTACTATTTCGTACCTATACATACTTAAAATTTTTCAAACGATGTCGATTTAGACGTCTATTCTATTTTTTTTTTATTTACTGGCGTTTCCTTGTTAGATTTCGCCAGTGTCAAGTTATTTGAGGGAGTGTCTATCCATCTCGAGGATTGTTTTTGAGTAAGAACAACTGAGAAGGATTTAGGAGCCTCGTGGCAGGCTGAGACGCGAACCGCGCGAACACCACGCGAGAGACAAGTGTTCGAGGCAAACCCTGCAACGTGACTCCCCTCAACAAAATTTCGAATTTCCCGATTTAGACGTCTCCGATAAAGATTTGCTGATTTTGTTGTCATGTTAAAACCATAAAACATGGTTTTGTAGGACTTTTTGTAAAAAATGTATTTCTAAACTTCTTATTAAATAAATAAAAAAAAAAAAAAAAAAAAAATGTCAAGCCTATATTTGTAATTCGGAAAACGCAAATTATGAAAAATATATTCCATTAATTGAAAAATTAGAATGTTTAGAGAATTTCTCATATGAATTGTATTATTTTTCTCTGCAGAAGGCCAAACGGTCGACTGGAGATACACAACCACCACGAACCGTTTCGTTATTCCAAACGCAACTTATTCCTAAAAGCTAAACCAAAACCAAAACTGAATCAGAAATCGGTAACAAACAGTTAGCTCCGTTGAATGTAAATGTGTTATTTAGTTGTTTTTATAAATATTTAATACCCGATGCTCGTCTTTAGGCAAATTCCTCAAAATGGCGGAGGCGACATTGAATTTTAACAAGGCTGTACTTTGATCGGCGTCAATAACAACATGGGTTCTTTAAAACGATTGCATTGTATTGTAAAATATACAATGTGTAATCAATATCTGTAATATATTTTATTAGGTACTAATACTATACTTACTTCTATGACAAGTCCTTTACAGTTCAGTCTGTACGCTTATGGAGTGAACTACCTCTGTCTATTAGAAAAGCTCCTTCCCTACCTGTATTTAAAAGATTGCTCAAAGAACACTATCTCTCTCTTTGACAAGAATTTGTCCTTTTAACTATGATATTCTTATTTTTATATTAACAGCATAATTATATTTGTATGTATATATTTATGTATTTATATATGTATGTATGCATGTATACATTATATTTACTCTATACAGTGTCCAACTTAATATGCTGACACTTTTTTAAGGGGATGATCAGACCATCAAACTGAAGAACTTTCTCTATGGGACCAACATCGAAATCGCGAAAAAAAAATCAGCTGTCCCAGACATTTGGCTCGAGTAGGTTTGCAGTTTTGTATGGAGGGGCAGATTTTTTTTTCGCGATTTCGATGTTGGTTCCATAGAGAAAGTTGTTCAATTTAATGGTCTGATCATCCCCTTAAAAAAGTGTCAGCATATTAAGAAGGACCCTATATTTGTAGATGGGTATATAGATACCTACTAGTGCACCGCCGCAGCATTTGTCTCTGTAAACAGTTCTTCCATTCAATGGTTGTCTGGAAGAAATCGCTTTTAGTGATAAGACCGCCCTTTGTACCCTTCTCATTCTTGTTTTAAATTGTATTTTTTCTATTCTTGGTGTGCAAATAAAAAATATTTATCTTATCTTATCTTATCTTATCTTACTAATGCGTGATTGGTAACTTGGTATGTACTATAAACAGGGTAGGTTACTAAGCTGTTTTTTATATTATTTATTATTATTATTTATTTTCTCAAAAAACACAGTACATTACACAATACATCATATACATATATACATCATATATATTTTTATAGCGATGATCAGACCATCAAACTTAACAAATTTCACTATTGGACCAACATAGAAATCGCAAAAATAAAAAAACTGGTATTTCGTACATTTGGGTCGAGTCGCCCTTGAAATTTTCAATGGAACAAATTTTTTTCAGTTTTTCGTAGGTATTTGGTCCCAAACCAAAAGTTGTTCAGTTTGATGGGTATGTATGTGGTTTAAAGGTTAATGATACTTTTCCTTAAACACCCTGTATAATGCATTTAATTTTTCACCCTGTGCCTACCTAAATTACTGGCTGTTGCTATGTTTAACCGATTTCTATGCCTAATTTAATCAAAATCAGTTCGGATTTAGCCGTAAAGCAAACAGACAGACACTGTTGCAATCATTACTGGAATATGTGCTTGATGTGAAATTAAATTTGTTCCTAAAATTAAATATTACATAGCAAAGCAAGAATTTAAAAATTAGCAACAAAATTACGATCCCGATTTAAACATTTTTGATAATTAAAATTAAAAACTCTGGTTTTATTACGAGTAAACTGACAAAATGTCATGTAATTATTAGAGCTGAAATGACAAAAAATAATCCATTACCTTTGAGAAGGGACCGCTCTCAAACGAGTGATATTTTACCAAATACTTTGCATACCGCACCACTTTTTGGTTGAACACATGATACAAGATCGTTTACAACCCGTTTACTAAATAAACTCAACTTTTTGTAATGTTCAAAGCTTTATCTCTTTTTAGAAGTGCCCTCTGACAATTTTAAAAGCCCCATCGCGCTGTGGTCGTGTTCTCAACCTTTTTTTGTCCGTCTTTAGTCAGCCGCCGCGTGGTCACCCTGTTAATGGGCCATGTAAAATTATTAATAATTACCACGTATTTCCAGGTACTTAATGTTTTTCGGACCAGAGCTTTGATAGCGGAGGTAAATAGCTGTAATAAATAATTTGTTAAAACGGCAAGTGATTAACTAAAACTTTTTGTCGAAACTCGACACGCTAAAATAAAAACAGGAGTGCAAGCTAATTAGTTGACGATCTCTCCGATGTTTTTAACTTAGTCAGACATCAGGGATCTTATTGTGTACCTAACTACTAATTACTACTACCCGATTCAATCGGTATCAAATGGTGTTTTTGGCAGTTCTATATGTCAGATAATGGAATGATGATCACAGCTGAAATATTGCTTAGTTTAGGAGATAAACGCCTAATAAAAAAAAGGATGTTGGATCACAGAAACAACAGTTTACTTAAAGTTAACAATACAGGGTGTAAGGAAAAGAGTCATTAACCTTTAAACCTGTCAGAACAAAAAAAACTGCTGTTCCATACCATTGAGTCGAGTAGGTAGGTAGGTATTACAGTTTAGTATGGAACGGCTAATTTTATTAATGCTCTGACAGGTTTGCTCCTATAGGAAAAGTTGTACAGTTTGATGGGTAGAGTTCCTATGTGGTTTAAAGGTTAATGATACTTTTATTTAACCCTATACAATCAGAAACTAGCAGAATTGATCAAATTGTCAGTTTGGCCCTTGCCCTTGCCTTGTAAGCTTGTAACACGATAATTGAGTGTAGTTACATTTATCGCCAATTCCCCTGAATTTTGTAGGTATTATTATGGACCTTTCATAGAAAATTTATCGGCTGATCCACACTTTTGTATGGAAGGTCCAACATTTTTTCTTCTTTTTCGACCCTTTAAGTTCCTTAGGGAAAGTTATTTATTTCCTATTCATTAACTGAAAACACCCTTAAAAGTCTAGTACTTATCTACCAAGTAAAAGTAGTGGTGTAATTCACAACTCAATAGTACCGTTACCTAAAAGATAGGTAGGTACTTGGTATACCTACATAAACATTGGAAACACTTAAACATTTCAGTGTTAAATAAACGTTAAAAATGGAACATCCAGACGCCATTTTGACTTTATTTCAACTTGTCCTTTGCCATTTGCCCTGTATTGTTCTCTATATTTACATAAGGCGATGTTCTTGGTAATATTATGTCGAAGTTACTAACCGTTTTAGTTATTAAACGACGCGCCAGTTACAGTTGAATTATTTCTTTCCGAATAATAATATCAATAATTAATAATATTTGAAACCATGATGTAGGATGTAGGTATCGTAATTTCGGTGGTCATGCTCCTTTCTTCCTAATGTAGGTACTTAGGTACTTAATCCTTTTTGTGATTTAAGCATCCAGTTAAAAGAAGGTAGCAAGTTAAGTCAGAATAATGAGTCAGTTAATTCCTATCTTTTAGTTTATAGGGCATGACTTAAATAAAGTTAAATGCGTACTATGCGTACTATATATTTTAAGGTAAGTTCTTTCTCAATGGGACAAAAATCATGTTCCATACTCTATAAATCGACTAAAGCTAAAATATGTATGGGTTATAATTTTTTTTTTTCGCGATTTCGATGTTGGTCCCATAGAGAAAGTTGTTCAGTTTGACGGTCTAAACAACCCCCTTAAGAGTTTTAAATATTTATTGTTATTTATGAAACAACCTGGATAGTTGCGTATTTGCGTATAGATAGATAGATCGTTTTGATTAACCGTTCTCACGCCCACACCATGTATACCTGCCTAATCGTGCATTTGAACCATCCATATAAATTATTGTCGAGTTCTTATAAGGATGACTCTCAAAAATAAAAAATAAAAAAAAGGATCGCATGTGTTTATCAAAAATCCTCTTAGGTTTGCACAACCATACCTATTTAAAGCTCGACCAGAAATATAAAAAACCTCACCATGTTGCGGAAAATCATTGGTACTAATTTTTGTACTCGGAACGCTGACAGTCGATTGCAGCGCCCCCAAACCAGGTTTTTTATATTCCTGGTCAGGCTTTACACAGACGAAGTCCAGATCCAAAAGACTAACAAAATGCTTTGAAAAATCTAGACAGGCGTGCATTAAAACTTTAGCGCGCATTATTTTTTATTTTATTTAACGGTCCTTCTTAATATGCTGACACTTTTTAAGGGGATGATCAGACCATCAAACTGAACAACTTTCTCTATGGCACCAACACCGATATCGTGAAATAAAACTGCTGCTCCATACAAAACTGCAAACCTACTCGAGCCAAATATATCGGACAGCTGTTTTTTTTTTGCGATTTCGCTCTTGGTCCCATAGAGAGAGTTGTTCAGTTTTGATGGTCTGATCATCCCCTTAAAAAAGTGTCAGCATATTAAGTTGGACCCTGTATGTATGCTGAAGTGTAACTTCTGTACGTAGTGTAACCCCCCCAATATAAAGTCCTGGATCCTCCCTTGGCCTGGATAAATGATTTAGATAACAAACTTAGCATTCGATGTTATATTTAATTTTGAATCTCCTACCTATGGTTATCCAACCATAGTATACCTACATGGAATAATGTAAAATAAAACGGTCCCTTTATATTAATAGGACAAACCGCAGATATATTTACGCTTGTAAGTTCTATGTCAAGCCACGAAGGTTCAAATTAGTATCAATCATTGTTCTTATACCTACCGTGAAATCGAAGAGAGAATTAATGTTGTAAATCAACAAGGAATGGACATTTTTTACCCTCCTGCGAGCCTGTCACTCACGGGTTAGGGTAACCATTCAGTTTTAATTTAATAGGATATCGGTAAACTTAACAATGAACTTAAGTTGGGAATATTGCCTTTACAGCTGTGTTCATTATTGTAGTAGACAACACCAGTAGATGGCACTACGTCTTTTTCGGAGGAGTGAAATAGAAAACTAAGGGGAAAACGATAGGTGGTCCTTTGTAAACTAAGTTCTTGAATAAAAATTGTACTATGTACATTATGTTTGACTATTATTGTCGTAACTCGTAACTAATCTTACATTACAACGCGTCCTCAGTACAAAAAGTACGACCACATTTTTTAAACATGGACAACAGTATTATCTAGTCCCAATTAAGATTCAAGAAGGACGATTCATTACAACAAGGCTATCTGTCCTGGTTTAACAACCTAAATAGTCATATTTTTGGCACAAAATATGGTCACAGTAGTGACATTATCTAACAAGCAAAGCGATGTCTTTAATCGTTCTGCTCTAAAGCCACGGGACATTTAGGACTTCCCTTAAGTCCATAGCTCAAGTCCTCAAGGAACTCTTATTACGACGTAATAAATGAGAAAATGGCTTGTCCCCAGGACATTCTGTCGCCTTAGGTAGGTACTCTAAATGAACTGATAAGAAGGTGCTCTGGATTAATGTTTTTTATCTGAAGGGGTGCACTTTAGTATGAGAGCTTAAGAAATAAAAATATTTAGATTGACTGCAAAGAAACTCAAGTAAATGTATGGGAAAAGCCGTCGATTTAGCTGAAATGGTTGAATAAATGGTGTCTGAGCACGTCGATCGGAAGCATAAGCATAAGCATATGCTCACGACTATATTCCCCGAGGGGGTAGTCAGAGATGTTCTGAAACCTCAGAACATCCACGTTTCACTAGTAGTACCGAAACTCTGTCCAGTGTGACGGGGGGTGAGCCCGTCGCCACTTATAATGGACAGTGGGTACAATACATGCCTCGAAATTGAAGCATGCAGGTTTCCTCAAGATGTTTTCCTTCACCGAAAAGCCAGTGGTGCTACAAATCGTACATAAATTCCGAAAAACTCATCGGTACGAGTCGGCCTGGACGGGGATCGAACCATCGCCTCCTGCACGGCAGGCAAGGTTACTCGCCACTGGACCACCACGGCTTTTTCGACGATCGGAAGTCTCAAAGATTAATAATGACAGATGGATGGTCAATCCAAGTTTGTAGCAAAGATTCAGATCACACCGAAAGGGCAAAAGATTAAAGCTCAGTTGCAGAAACGCTCATTAAAGTTAATCCTCAATTAAATCTATGGCTATCACTTTTTGTCTTGTTGACGTAGTAAAAGCTAGCAAGAGATGCAACTGAGTATAAGTTTATGCTATTATGTTATGTAAGTATATTGTCGTCGGCACAATTCCGTCAGCGGGGTAATGAGCGTTTTTCTTTTGGTTTTCTAGGGGATGATAGCGCTAGATGGCGCTACGGTCTGTGCGAATAAACGTCAAAATTTCTAAAAGTGTTTCTTTAAAATAATAAGGAGGGAAAAGATGATCAAGAAGATGCCCACGCATCTTTTGAAAGCATATTTCGTTATTTACTAATCATTTCGATCGAAAATTCGAAACTTTTACGCCTGACTTGGCTGTATGGGCTCGATCCCTTGGCGTTCCAAAAACAGGCAGGCACATTCTTGACTAGATTTTGACAGGATCTCGCTTACGGCTCTATGGAGGAATAAACATGCCATCTGTCGAGTATTTTAGGAACTAAGTTTAAAAAAGAAAAGAATAACGCTCATTACTCAAATGGCTATAACGTTTGTTATATAAGCTCTTATTCAGCAGCGACGACTAGTGATGGTATTTATTTATCTAAGAATAGCCTTATTGTGTGCCTCTTGTTTTTTTTCTCTGTATTTTACTGTTTATATTTTGGTGTAAAATGAAGTATATCTGATTGATTGAAGAAATACGCCTTTCTCTTATAGAACAAAAGTTACCTATAACCATTTTACGCAATTAAAACAGGCAGAATTGGCCCGCTACAGGATGTAACGTATCAGAAGAAAAAGTTATATCACAGAGTACTATATACGTAATATCAAAAAGGGTGGTTTTTAGACCATCAAACTGAACAACTTTCACTATGGAGCCGACATCGAAAAACTGCAGTAGTACTACCTTACCCTACCTTCTACTCGAAACTCTACTCTATAATTGGGACACACAAGCTTTTTTTGCGGCATTCCATTTTGATCAAAAAACATAGAAGTAATATTTTGTAAATATAAATTTAACGCACAAAGTTGGTTGGTGTTATAATATCTTTCATCCAATTTACACTTGATATCCTGCAAGTCAAGACATTACTCCGAAATCCTCGAAACATTGTGATAATCATCGGAAAACCTGATATTATATTAAAGATGTTAGGCCCTGATAACACGGATGAAGACCATATTTCAAAACAGGCATTTGACGGTGTCCACTTACAAAAGAACGTTTACGAGAAAATAAAAATGTTATTTCGGTTGTTAAAATCTCAAATCCTGTTTAATGTAAAAATTTACCACTCTATTGCTTCTGAAGTACATTCATACATCCATGCACCTACTTACATTTGTGCTATTTCGGTTTAACTCTTATTGAACAAACTGTACAACTTTTACCTACGGGACTAAATTATAAATCGCGGAAAATATCTGTTGTTTCATAGAAAATGTTAATAACTATCGACCAAACTGTATAAAACAGCTGTCCCATACATTTGAGCCGAGTTGGTACTGCTGCAGTTTTGTATGAAACAGGTGTTTTTTTTTTCGAGGTTTCGATGTTGGTTCCACAGTGAAAGTTGTTCAGTTTGATGGTCTGAAGCACCCCGTAAAGGCTCCAACAGGGTTTTATTACATCCTTTAGTTTTTTTTACGAACTGCATTAAGTATAGATAACGTGTTCATATAAAGGCTTATTTACAAAATGGTTTCGACACGCGTGGGTGTACATTAACCATTAATAAGTTTAAACGATCATCCTCAGCTACCCACGTGTGCATTGCCTAACTATTTGTATATCTGATCGTGGATAAATTAGGTGCTTAACTTTAACTTTGAAGCTGCGATGTTATTTAGGAACCTCTAGCATTACAGGGTCCAACAAAATATCATTATCGTCAGCCCCACATATACATAATACGCCCCACTGCAGCAGGACACAGGCCTACCCCCAGGGAGGGTGTATAGGCGTTAGTCCACCACGCGTGCACAATGCGGTTTAGTAGAGTTCACATCCGCATCAGAATTTCTTTTTCGGCGTATGCAAGTTTCCTCACGATGTTTTCCTTCGTTTGAGAGCAGTCGGTGTTACGTACAGTCAGCATCAGATAAACCTGACCCCTCCGTCTTAATCTTTGTAAGCGCAAAGGGGTTAGATTTCTCTGATGCTGACCGTACATACGCTAACTTAATATGCCGGTTTTTGGTGGGATGATCAGACTAAACTGAACAACTTTCTCTATGTGACCAACATCAACATCGCAAAAAAAACTGCTGTCCCATTTATTTGGCTCGAGTCTACGAATAAAGAAATAATCTTTATTCGTAGGCTCGAGTAGGTTTGCAGTTTTGTACAGAACAGCTGATATTTTTTTCGCGATTTCGATGTTGGTGTCATATAAAAAGTTGTTCAGTTTGGCGGTCTGATCATCTCCTTAAAAAGTGTCATCATATTAAGAAGGACCATGTATACGAGACAAAGCTTCTTATAATCGCGCCGCGCTACGTCAGTTTAGTACACTACTACCAAAGAGATTTAACTTAAGTTAAATCTCTTTGACTACTACTTACAAGGCCTACCCGCTGGGCCGTGACCTTTCACCGGACTAATTTGGTGCCCCGAAATGACATCCTAGATCCGCCCCTCACTGTACGCCTTCTCGCAGAAGTTGGAAGAGTAGTGAGTAGGAACGACGGTTGACTGTATTCCGAATTATTTTATTGATTACCTGAAAAAGAAGAAAGAACATTATAAGCTTAGATCAAAGTAAAATTAAATTATAAGTACGAGAGCTGCTTTCTAGGAGCTGCTATATGCAAAATCATGTACACAGTACACAAAAGTGTAGTGTAATATAATTATTTTACGAAGATATCAAGCTTTGAAATTATTCATACAAAATTTCAAAGCCTTTATATCTTTGTATAATTATATTATAAATTGTAAATATTATTTGATACGCGCAATCCAGATTTTCTAAGCTATTTTTTCATATATGTATAAATAATTATATTATAAATTGTAAATATTATTTGATTCGCGCAATCTAGATTTTCTAAGCTATTTCTCTTATAAAACATTACTTTCATTAATACCGTCTACGAGTGTTCTACGACAAAGTTTTGTATGAAACTGACAACAATAGGTCAAACTGGCCAGTACGTACACTTTTGCAACAATCCTAGCGTCGAAATGTTAAGGCCAGACCACTAACAATTAATAGTCTGAGTGGAACTCATTTAGAGCTTTCGGCACTCGCTCTTACGAAACTTGTTCGACTGGTCGTTAAAATTCCCAGTAATTCGTCCCGCCGCGAGGGGGGAGAGGGGCGGGAACGTGCTTAACACCAAGTTTTACACTTTTCGTCAGCGTACCTACGTGCGTACGTTACCTCGAATTACATATTTTGACAGCTTTCTGAGAACTTCGAACTGTATTGTTCAAAACAGGGCGGACTCGTTAGTGAACCGGAAAAGTTAATAGAAGTTCGTATTAGCATCATCATCATAGTGTAAAATTAAATGCTGTACATATCCAAGGGCATGCTTCAGACAAACAAACTGAAC
Organism: Agonopterix heracliana; assembly: GCA_963693445.1. Lineage (NCBI taxonomy): Eukaryota > Metazoa > Arthropoda > Insecta > Lepidoptera > Depressariidae > Agonopterix > Agonopterix heracliana. The sequence continues at coordinate 2,508,625 of OY856307.1, forward strand.
AACTTTCACTATGGGACCATTTAAATCGCGAAAAAAGATCTGTTTGGCTGAGTCACATTGATGTTTTCTATGTTTGTATTTTAGATAACATTACTAAATAAGCGTACTCAATAAACAATTATAATGTTATGTATAGTGAAAGTTGTTCAGTTTGATGGTCTGAAGCACCCTATAACGCATTTAAATAAATAAATAAATATCTTGGACATGGTCACACAAATTATCTATTCACATTTGAAGTTCCAGAATCTAGCCTGGACTTGTATTATGATACTAGACAACGATATAGAATACATATATAGATACAAACATCCATGACTCGGGTACAAATATTCATATTCACCATACAGGATTCGAACCCGCGATCCTCGGCACAGCAGGCAGGTTCACTACAGACTGTGCTGTCGGGCCGGCATTTAAGAGAATATTATTCCGAGAGCGAAAATGCGCGCTTCATACAAACGTACTATGGTGATATTTTCAATACTAACCAATTAAAGTCAATGAAATTTTGCAGAAACAATCTAGAAACAAATTTCTATGCTTCTATAGAGTCAGATTTTCGTTAAAATATACAGTTTCAATGCTAGGATTAATTTAAGATTTGTATGGAAATCTTTGAGGCACTGTCACTTGAAAACTATACATTTTAACGAAAATCGGACTCCATACAAGCATAGAAATTTGTTTCTAGATTGTTTCTGCAAAATTTCATTGACTTTAATTGGTTAGTATTGAAAATATCACCATACTACGTTTGTATGGAGCGCGCTCCGAATAATATACCCTTAAGTTTACACTTTGTATACGTCCCACTGCAGGGCACAGGTGCACCCGGTGTATTGGGGCTAGTTCACCACGCGTACCCAAAACGCCACACAAACGCACAAGGAGTGCGGTCAATAAATTAGGTACCTAGGTACCTACTTTAAATGTATTGTTTAACATTTAATTAAACCGAAAGCAATAATAGTTGCGCATTTTAAAAAGTAAGGGTTAGCGTGGGCTTTATTTAAAACAAAACAACTTTCAACCGAGTCACAACACTAAATCTGAACCTTATGGTATGGAGATAGGTGACTATAGAAATAAACTATAAGTTTGTCGAACGCTATTTACAATTTGGCCCACGTTTTTTCAACACTACGAGGCGCAAAGGCAAGTGTGGGCGCAGCCTACGTGGGACATTAAAAAAAGTTGACCTAGCCTAGGCGCAAATTACGTAACATTCGAAATTTAAAAACTGACAGCTTTTTGCAGCATCTTACATAACGGTAATCCCTTCCAAGTTTAACTGGCAGATCAATTAAATGCAACCTAATTGATTTAATAACAATCTTGAAATAATGTATTGTCGATAAAATGTATTTAATAATTACATCGGCAGGTTACTATTTTTGGACATGCTACTTTTCTTTCTGAATATATGACAGTTTAAGTTCGCTCTTGTCCTTGTTTATAATCTTTACTACATCGCCATTTATGGTTCCCATTTCAGGTCTCATAAGTTATAAATACATAAATACAATAGAGTATCGGGACGTCTTCTAATAAGTTCTTTGCATCTTTTTATTTTTCTTAATTCTCTAAGTGAAAAGTACTCGAGATCTTCCAACAACGATAAAGTAGTTTAATTTTTGAATACAATAAGATTAACTGCAACGATATAATGTAATAAAATTATTTTAAGATAAGCAAATAAGGTAGAACGTAGGCAGACGCTTCTGGCAGGAGGCGTGTAGCACATACTTATAACCATTAACTACCAATCATAAAAAACCGTAATTGCATAGAATAATAAGCTTTCCTTTGAATAAGGTGCTAAGTGTCCAAGGTAAGAAAGGTACATTCTAAGCAGAACCACATGGTGAGATTAATATTTCCGATGGATCAAACCTACCTATAACAAAACTAGGTTGAACAAAATGTTTGCGGACTCGGTAACTTTAAATCAGGTTAACACCACAAAGCCTCATTCTTCCCTTCAAGGTTCTGTCCTATTTAAAAGACCTGAACAAGGCCGCCATGTCTTCAAGGATACACAATAATACACCTCTTGTACTCAAAATTATGTATGTCACCCAAAACATCGCCAAGTGCAAACACTGGTCCCTATCGATCAAGGAGGATCAATATGGAAATTATGTTTGAGTATCGATTAGATTATCAGTAAATATATGAACACGTTTTTACAAGGTTGACCGTGAGCTACGAGTAACTAAATAGATTTTTCAATTTACTACATTGAAATAAAAATTGTTTTAAGATAAAAGACAACTCAACTAACACAAAAGTAAGTTTGTGGTTTGCCGTTAGTACGAGTACAAGTATAACAGATTTCATTACTTACGTACATGTTTACCTGTCATCACTGTCAAGACCATATTTATTCAATACTAGTGTTTAGCCGCGACTTTGTCGGCACAAATTATATACATACATACATATGCTCACGCCTATGTCCCACTACTGCGGTAGGCAGAGACAATTGATCGCCACATGCTACGATTCTGACACACATCTATCGCCTCCTCCACATTCATAAGTCTCTTCATACAAACTGGGTACATTTTATTTGGCCCTTCTGTACGCATCCGATTTGGTCAGCGTACGTGCGCCTAGGGCAATCCCTTTCAACCATTCCATTCACACTTGCCTTGTAAATTTCATACGTCAACCTACTTTGGCTCATTCTTTCCACATGGCCAAACCACCTCAACATTCCTTTTTCTTCTTTATCTTCTTTCAGACCACAAAATATATACCAGATTTTAAGTCAGATCATAAGCTATCAAACAAAAAAAGTTTCATCAAAATCGGTTCAGTAGTTTTTGCGTGATGCGCGAACAAACAAACAAACAAACAAACTAACAGACAGACAAAATTTCTAAGAAAGGTTGATTTCGAGTCAGGGATACCTAAAAACCATATCGTAAACTTTTTTATATAAATATCTTAAATCTACAGACACACTTCAGTTACAGTTTTATAATATTTAAGATGGTCTAATCGCTATGTAATTTAATTGTGCGGGTACTTATTGTAATAATTGTACTTTATGTACTTTTCTGATGTTAGATTTTGAATAAAAAACGTTGAGTTAATCCTTCAAAATCTAAAAACATGCGTACTACCTGAGCTTTCAAGCTTATTGAGAAACCTGGGTTAGGACCGCAGATCTAGCCGAGTTGTGAAAATATATATCTCAGCCTATCTCAGCTGTAATGCCCGAGAGCGAGATTAGTATATTCTTTGCCGAGAGCCCATCATCGCAGACCAGTAGCTCGTCCAGGCAACGTCAACAAGCTTCACTTATTATTGCCCTGAGCACAGCAAATAAACATACTTTCTGATTAACCTTCGTTATACAAAAAGGTGACCATTCAAAACTGCATTCAAAATTTTGATGTGCAAGATGTGAATAAGTAACATTTCAAATAAAAATCCAGTAGTATTCAGATGTCATCGCATCAGACGTATGGGGCTGGGCACAAGGCACAATCGTCGTAAGCGCATGTATATTGTAATAAGTTAGTGTAGAGCGTCACGGGCACACTTTCGACCTGCGTAGGCGCATCGGAAAGCGGTTTAGGGCACAAGAGGTAGCGGACAAGGAAATGTGGCCTTTACATACTCATTTCTAAATATAATAGTATAAATGAAGTCGCTATCCGCGTCTATCCTTCCGTCTGTTTCTCAGCTTACTTATTTTACACCACCCAACGGATTTAGAATCGACAAATTCGTAGCCACTATAACTTAGTGTACATGTTGACACTTATATTTTGTATAAAATTCTGAGCTACTATAGCAGCCTCTTTCATATACAGGGTGTAAGGAAAAGTATCATTAACCTTTAAACCACAACCACTGTCCCATTACCCATACGATTGCGTCGAGTAAATATATATTTCAAGCAATAAATATTCATTGATTGATTGATTGAGTAGGTATTGCAGTTTAGTATGCGACAGCTGACTTTTTTTGCTCTGATCGTTTTACTCCCATAGTAAAAGTTATTCAGCTTGATGGGTAGAATATTTTTTTTTTTTTTTTAATTTATTTAATAAGAAGTTTAGAAATACATTTTTTACAAAAGGTCCTACAAAACCATGTTTTATGGTTTGGCTGTAGGAAACAGAAAATTACAGTCTCGCATTACATAGGCGCAATTATAATAGTCTATTTTTTACACGTTACATGACTGGTGTACAAAGGTTTAAAGGTTAATGATACTTTTCCTAATATCCTGTATAAGATCATCAGTGCACGTTAGAATTTGACAGCTATTGCTATGGCAGTCGACTGCTGTAGCAGCATATTGCACGCACAGCGCACAGCATTAGGTATGTTACAGTCACAGAAAGGTATCCGTTTTCGGATGCTATGGTATTAGTGCCCGCAAATGTGTTAAAATGTACCTCCCATTCACTTGTACCACTAAAGCTCTTAATCCCCCGGGGGGTCAGAGGAGGTCAGGGGGGAACGGATTATAAATTTTGTAAAGAAAGTGCCACGTGGGCCGGCGCGTGCGCCGTGCATTACGAAATGCCCATAACAAATGTGCGTTCACAACAAATGGCTAAAAATAAACAAATATGGCGTGTCATCGAAGATAAGAACGTAAATTATAGGGATTTGTTCTGTTGGTGGTAGACTATAATTATTTATGATGGATGGTGACTTATATTCCGTTATTTTAGAGTTATGTACATTTTATCACAGATAAGGAAAGTCGTACCTTCTTGTGACAAGAATGGTTTTCTTTTTATTATAATTTATACGTTTAATTAATTATCTATGATTTTTTCACTTAAGAATGCGTGTTGTTCAAAAACATCATCCCACCCAAGCAAGACCCCAGGTGGATTAGATAGAATAGGTCAGTTAAGTTGTAAGTTCATAATTTTTGTTTGTTTGTTTTTGTATGTACGCTGCTGTGCGTACGTACTACACTGGTACTACATCACTCCGAATCTTGAAGACTTGAAGTTACAAAGAGAGTCAAGGTTCTCTGCAAGCACGTATCCAGGTGGGATTTATTTACAATTTTACGGTGACATTTTACAGAAACTACTCAGCCGTTTCGGATTGTTTTTAGAAAAATGTAGCGCTTTAGTGGGATCACACACGATGACGCACTCATAGATTAATATGAACGCACTGACGGAGCAGCAGACGTCACAGTGTGCTTCTACAGGCTCTCGCTTCAGAGCAAGCTCTCACAATCAAAAGATTACAGTTTTCAACAATACACCATGGTTATATTTATAATTATTAATAGCTCGGCGGTGAAGGAAAACATCGTGAGGAAACCTGTATACCCGAGAATGAAAAGAAAATACCATAAGTTCGGAGGTATGCGTAAAATATTGGTGATTTTGGGGCGAACACAAAAAGACCAGCGATGGTCGCAGTGTTACTTAACGACCTTTGCTTGCAATAGCCCAACCAACAATAATGGATGGTACGTATTCAGTGGTTTGCGTACGTAGTCCCGCACAGCTATCAATAGGTAAGTACATTATAATAAAATTATAAACTTGGCGTGGCTTATTGAAGATATTCGCAAAAATATTAATTCGGGCGTTTAGGATTCGTAATTGCATTGAGACCATGTTTAGAATTTTCGTCTGCTTATCTGTTTGTGTTTGTTTGTGCACGTATTACTTAAAAAACTACTAAAATTATTTGGATGAGGTTTTTACAGAATCATAAAGCTTTGTTTGACTTAACATTTAGACTATATTTCATCGCAATTGGTTAATTTAATCAAAAGTTATGAGTATTTAAAGTCAGTGGTCTACGCACACTATGGCGGGCGTCGCCGCTAATTTCAAAATAAAATGAACGATCATAGTATTCGTGTTAACGACGTCGCGTTCCATCAAAGCACTGATTAGTTTCTAAGCTAAACGAACGGTCAAATTATTCAACAAGTCATATTCGATAGTCTTATTTACGACCTTACTTAGTATGACTAAAACTGCGTCCACACGCACGTCATTCTGTCGATTCGTGCGGGTTCAATTAGATCCATTCCCTGTGCTCGCTGGGCTTCATTGCCTGTGTTATACAGGGTGTATGGGACAGCCTGGGAACTACTGAAACGGTGAATTCGGACCATCAAACTGAAAAACATTCACTATAGAGCTAATCACAGGATACGCGAAAAAAACATAGTTGTTCAATGATTAATTTAAGATTTGTATGGAAATCTTTGAGCAACGGTAACTTTGAAATTACATAGTTTAACGAAAAATTGACAAAATCTTCATCTGACCAACACAGAGTAGTTTATAACTCGTGTTTAAAAATTTCACCTCTAGATTGAGTTTCCATAGCTCTCCGCAACGCGCCACCACCGCACCGGCACCGATAGGCTTAGAGAAAATGATAGAGGTGTGGACGCAGCCTAAGGAATGTAGAATTATTCTAAACTTAAAGTAACGGTTATTAATTTCTTCTGACGCGGCTACGTACGAATTAACGTTTTTGCATAATATTGAAAAAATTAATGACTTCGCAATTCCCTCTAATTTGTTTTTAATATTTATGTATTTAGGCTTTAAATTCCAACGATAGGTTAATGATTACGACTTGCTTAACCTGGCTTCTTACGAAACTTGGTACCACATTATTTTGGATGATGACAAGCATCAACCATTTATAACATCTTGCTCTTACAGGATAGTTTCAAAATGTAACAAACTTTTTTATGTATTCAGGTTCACATTTTACAAGTACACATATAGGGTGTAAAGCACCCTGTATGTATACAGGATGGTGGACAGGTAGGAGCTTAAAAAAGAATTGACGTTTATAAGTGTGCTTCAGGCTCCTATATTGAATAAATGATTTTGAATTGAATTGAATGAATACATATACAGCATAAGCATATGCTCACGACCCCACGACGACATATTCCCCGAATCCCCGTCAGAGATATTCTGAAACCTCAGAACATCCACGTCCACATGCATATATACAGGGTGTAACAAAATACTAGTAATATTTAAAGGGGTAGCCCATAGACAAATTACTCTAGCGATAGACAAGCTCGTTCAAACAAACAACATGTCACACAAAACAACACAAAGTGACACATTGCGGTCTGTCATTGCCATAGTGTCGAAGTGAACTCGGGAACATCAATCAGGTGCGTACACCTCATTCAAGTGGAACATGTTGCTTCTATGCAAGGGCAAGTCTATCGCTAGAGTAATTTGTCTATGGGGTAGCCCATCAAATTCAACAACTTTCACTCTGAAGCCTGTGTCATGTCATGTATAGCACGGGTTCTGGGTTTTTTTCGTTTACGCGCTTATTTCTACCTTATTTTGGAGAAACACCGTCAGTCTTTTTTCTTTTCTATTAGTATAGTATTGTTAGCTAGTGGCGCCACGTTGTGGCCCTCATTAGTGTCTCATTTGGCAATTAAAACTATTAAAAGAGCGGATGTGACACGAAACAGAGCCTTTGACACAGATGCATTATCAAACAATCGCCCCCGCGCTCAAAAAGCCTTTAAATATTGAATAAATACACCTACGGACTGCCATTGCAATGTCGTATAACCCGACTGAGACAAAAATGCTCTGACAGCGAACAATCTGTTCAAAATTAGAAGCTTTTGAACGAGTGGCATAACATTGCTTAATGGCATGTAGGCGACAGCGTTATCTTCTAGTTTTGGGAAGTTATACCGTTGGATTTTGTACTTGAGGTGTATGTTATAGAGTTAAAATTAGATTGTAAGTGTGTGGTGTGCTTTTGAGTAGTTGCAACTAAGTAGGTATAGGAACAATGTCGCAATCGACGCGTGCTGTGAAGTGAAGGCTTAAGTGACGTCATTGTATACAATGCAAGTTCTCAAAGGAATCTGAATTGGCTTTAATATTACATGGTGTCGAATTAAATGGGTACCTACCAAGTTGAAAGGGTGTGAGAAACTCTGTAAGAAGAATAGAAATAATTTTGTACCTAGCTAGGCCTACTACTGTACTACCTACTTCTACTTTGTTCTTAATAATTTAGGTGCAAGCACCGAGTCGATCTTTCAATATAGGAAGGTGACGTATATAGGGTCCAACTTAATATGCTGACACTTTTTTAAGAAGATGATCAGACCGTCGAATTGAACAACTTTCTCTATGGCACCAACATCGAAAACGCGAAAAAAACTCAGCCGTTCCATACTAATCTGCAAACCTACTTGAGCGAAATGTATGGGACAGCTGATATTTTTTTCGCGATTTCGACATTGGTCCCATAGAGAATGTTGTTCAGTTTGATGGTCACTTATCCTCTTAAAAAAAGTGTCAGCATATTAAAAAGGAACCTGTATAGAGAACGCCAAAAATTGTGTTCATAAATAACCATTTCTGCTTTCAAACGGCGAAGGAAAAAATCGCGAGGAACCTGATTACGCTGACGAATAAATTCCGATGCGTATGTGAAGTCTACCGATCCGCATTGGGCACGCGTGGTGGGCTAAAGCTCGTACACCCTCTCTGAGGGTAGGCCTGCCCTGCGGTGGGACGTAATAGGCTGTGATGATGATGAAACATTTCTGTATGTGGTATATGGTCATGCAAGTTGGAATCTTTCATTTCATTTTATTGCTAATTTAAATGAAATTTTTTTGTATGTTCTTCGACTGATTTTCTACACCCTATTTTTTAATTACTGATCTGAAAAAAAAAATTACTACACAACATAGCATATGCTCACGACTATATTCCCCGAGGGGTTAGTCAGAGATATTCTGAAAACTCAGAACATCCACGATTCACCAGTAGTACCGAAACTGTCCAGTGTGACGGGGGGTGAGCCCGTCGCCACTTATAATGGACAGTGGGTACAATACATGCCTCGAAATTGAATCTTGCCGGTTTCCTTACGATGTTTTCCTTCACCGAAAAGCCAGTGGCCAGCTAAACAACATTTCCTCAAAAAAATTGTGGAATCGATTGGCTGATCCGTTTTGTATGGAAGGTCCAGAAAATTTTCTCTTTTTTCGACAACTTTCCATAAGGAACATGTCCTTAGGGAAAGTTGTTTAGTTTAATTATCTGAGTGAACCCTTAAAATTGTTGTAGCCATTAAAAAATTGTGGCGTGCGTTTTACAGTATTTAAATCAATGACCAACTATTTTGTATGCACGAGAATTTTTTTTAATTCATATCCATTGGTTTAGTTATTTAGTAGGCAGAGTGTGCAGCAATCTAAACAAGTGGACACAATCTGACGTAATAATAAACAAGCTCTAAAGCCTTTCAACTTGCACTATAATAATAAGTGATAAGGCAAGCATATGCATACAGATTAGAGACGTTCTCCAAACAGACAATACATAACGGATATTTTGTAAAAACGACGAGTATCGAAAATGAAATCTAAATCGAATTCCGAATAATTCAACGACGAAGCGCGACTTATAAATTATGTTTAGTGCGTTCACACGCATTGACGGAGCGGCAGACGTCAGTCCGTCATTTGTGAAGAAAGGAGTTGTATGAACCCGCCCGGCACGTAGAAGCAATGTCCGGTTTGTGTCAATCCGTCATCGTGTATGCTTCTACGTGACGTTTCTTACAACTCCTTGCTTCACAAATGACGGACTGACACACGACGTCTGCCTCTCCGTCAATGCGTCATCTTGTGTGATCTCACAGAGTTGTATTGAGTTTTGAAATTGCTTACACTGTTTCTAATTACCTACTCGTCAAAACAACTGGATAGTCAAAAACTTAAATAGTTTTAAAACCGTTCGCAATATCAATTTGCCGCTTGAATATAAACATAATTTTATTTAGTAAAATCATTGATAAGTACAAGTCCAACTTTAAACTCTTTTTGAGATCAATACAATTGTGATTTTTTGTCATGAGATTCTGGTATACCTATCATTGCTTCGTAAATTTTTTGTATAATGGTTGAATACCTGAAATAACATCCCTATTCCCTTGTGCATGTTAGTGACGACACTGTTGGATCTCGGTCATTTACGCTGTTTACAATGATAACACTTTATGTGGGTTAGTACTACGCTTGTTTGATGTGAACTATTTCAAGACTAACTTGAGACAAACGCTTTAATTATTGATACTCATGTGATCGCATCACATGTGATACATACACCATGCCTGCCTAACTTTGTAAACGTTCTCTATTTCACGGGTCATGCTGATAGAGATAAACTCCTCTAGGTAGGTAGTTACTGTGCTATTCATAGTTATTTCCGTGAGTACGAGTGTTATATATATTAAATCAAAAATAAGTATCCTGCTTCCACGTTTCATACTTTCCCCCAATTTATTGCCTTTCGGGGGAATGACATAGTGTATAATGTTTGAATTCGAATATTCCTGCATTCCCATTATCGTCTGCATTCTTTTATGTATCCAATTTCCATTATTTAGAACGACATTAAATATTAATGGAAGGAATAAATTATTGAAAGGATTTTTTTAAATTTTAGAAGCAATTTAAAGATGGCTTTTGCCTGCGTCTTCGTCTGCTTAGATTTCAGACTTCAACACCCCGTTGCACCCCTTTTGGTGGTGATTTTCGAAAAATTCTTTCTTAGTGCACCCCTCCATCGTCTGTAGAAAATGTAGGTATTACCACTTCAGCAAACTCAAACTCAATCAATGAAGTGAAATGTTCTCCATCTTCAGCGGCACAGAACACTCACATTCAAAAATGGCAAAACTAAGAGTTAGAGAAAAACATAGATGAAAGTGTACGTAAAGGTAAAGGCACAGAGGATTATGTAAAGGTCCCTCGTACAATTCGGTATGTCAAGTTTTTTTTTGGAGGGCTGAATTGAAAACCATTTCGAGATAATTGTCTCAATAATCATATTTTCTAAGTCAGAGATTTTAAAATGAAAGGATTACAGATATTTTTAATAAAATAACGTAGTTTTTCGGTCCGTGCAGTGACGTCACTGGCATACCTCTGAACTCCTTGGTAAACATAAAATCAACTTAAAATAACCGGCCATTAAGAAAAAAAAATACTTTCACAATGTCAGAATTTGACATTTGATGTTGCCGTATCTTTTTCCAGCATAGAGTTAGAAAGAGGAGGCAGGTTTTAATTTTTTTAAATAAAGCTGTATGTAGTTTTTCTCCATGGAGTTCGAATTATTTTCTCTCCACCATTTTTGCACTTAGAGATTACAGATCAAAATAATTTAAAAATTAAATTTATATTGATAAACTCGATGAATCGCAATAAGAATGAAATAGGTATCTTAAAATTATGTCTTCTGTCCGTAAAAAATATAAAAATGAAGACAAAAAAAAACTTGACATACCGAATTGCAAAAGTAAAAACGTTCAAAGTCCAAGCCAAGCCTGGCTTAGGGCATATTAACTTTTTTACGCCAACACACAGCAGAATTACATAAACACCTCTGGAAACTGCATTACTATAAAAAACATTACTTACAGAACTTAAGTAACGCTAATGTATTGTGCCTGGTTTACATTGGTAAAGTTTACTAGCACGCTCTATCCGATTTCTTTCTATAGTAGAGATTCCGTAATAAAATTAATTATGAATGGTATAATTTACGTACTTACGTAGAATGTATTCAAAACTGTATTTCTCACTGTTTGATATTATTATGGACGTTAAAATTGGACGGATCGCGGATAGGGGGGAACTTATCCTAACCGAGGCGGAGGAAGGCCACAAGAGCTACTACATACTTACTGTACTGAGCTAACTTTGTTATAAATTAACTACCTCATTGTTGGTTTTAGCCCATAAGTAATTTAAGGTTCCTTGTTTTATTAAAATCTCTGTGCCAATTCATTACGAGCAGTATTTTTAAGTAACTTTTAATTTAAGGAATAATTTAATAGCGATGTTTAAAGTACCGACAGTCGGGCAAATGCCTTCCTCCGTTCTCTTCAAGAGTCACTGACATTATAATTAATTAATTAGTAGTAGGTTTAAATACAGCAGTATGAATACTGTCTAAATACAATCGCCATCATTTTAACGTGATTAGAACTCGTCGTAGCATTCAGAGTTTCCTCAACTATCCTAAACGACTATCCTGTTCACTTCACCCGTGTAAACTTGACTCAAGACTAGGCTCGTGAGTCGTGAAGGCAATCCAGTTTTCGTCTCACTCACACTCCTACACTCTGAGCTTTCTCTCGCACGCGCACGCGCAGGCTCCATCCCCGGGATGGTTTCTCAGAACTTCACGTTTCCCTAGAGTTCAAGACTCATGTCACGCGTTTCAGATGATTGTAGTACTTATGGCTTTGAATTAAGACTATTGTTAGGGGTTACAGAGGAAGTAACATAGATAGATGATATCAGAGATGTTGTAGGTTTGTTCTTTGTGTAAATGTATGCTTTTAAATGCTGTTTGGCTTTTTTAAAGCTGTCGTTATGTGTTTTTATTTTAGTTTAAGGTTGAGATTTAATGGAACATTCCGAAAATTTTGATACGTTTGTGAAAGTTGTTTCGCCCTTTTTGTTTGACGGCTGTAGTAAAGTTGTCTTTTAAATTTTACTAATTTTTTTTTAAATCGATTGCTTGTATATCGTCTTAGAGTCGTTCTTAATATTCGGCGGTTTTTTAAGAGGATAATCAGACCATCAAACTGATCAACTTTCTCTAAGGGATCAACATTGAAATTACAAAAAAATTACAGCTGTGCCCCATACGTTTGGGTGGAGCATGATTGCAGTTTTGTTGGAAAAGGCAAACTTTATTTCGCGATTTCGAAATGGTGATTTTTTTTTTAGTTTGATAGTCTATGACAGCCTGTTCAACATGTAACTTATTTTATTGTGCGCCCTGTATAAAAATATGTGCATGACTTATCTGTTATCTACGTAACGATCTCGCTATCAGTGTCAACGACTCATAATCAGAGTCCAGTTAACTTTATCTAGTTAGTGTACAAACAAACATACTAATTTACAGGTCGTTATACCAAAAGTAGGTTTGTTGGTTTGATAACATTTTATTTTATGTAGACTTTTGAAACTTTTGGTTTATTACAGCATACACATTATGTAACAAACTATATTAGAATAATAAAGATCTATAGATCGAAGATAGTGTTATTTTTCGAGAAATTTGAAGGTTTCAAATGTTAACAAATTAAGACGATAGTCGTGCAATACGCGCCCGTGCGCGCTGCATTCAAACGAAGTTGGATCCTATTTTTCACATTTTTGAGTACCTATACGATCTAAATACTAATAGCTTTGTCTGTGGTTTGTCAGATTTCCGTTAAAATATAGTTTCTATGCTAGGTGTCTTGCCCACCATGACATATGGTGCCGAAACATGGACGCTCACTAAGGAAATTGTACACAAAATCAAAGTAGCACAGAGAGCTATGGAGCGCGCCATGCTAGGCATCACCCTTCTTGACCACGTCACAAACGTCGAGATTCGACGTCGAACTAAGGTTCAGGACGTCGGGGACCGAATAGCTCGCTTAAAGTGGCGGTGGGCAGGACACGTAGCTAGACGAAATCCCTTCATGGGCAACTCATCCCACACACGACTCATCCCGCGGGCTCAGTTGACCGCTACTTTTTATGTTGGGGGCGACTCGGACCACTCGGTCAACTCATCCCGCGGTGGATTAGGTAAATAGTAGCAATTCGGTTCTGGCACTCGCCGGCCGCTACCGCGGCACCGCTCGCTCCGCTCGCTCGGCTCGTGCGCTGTGGTCACAAGAAACCTAACATGCTCGTCGCTTCGCTCCTCGCTAACCTAACCGTCTGAGTTGGAAAAGGGGGTTTCCCCATTCACTCCCGCCCCCATCCACCGCGGGATGAGTAGACCCCTTGGGAAATGAATGGGCCGAGTCACCCCCGACAAAATAAAAGGTGTCAACTGAGCCCGCGGGATGAGTCGTGTGTGGGATGAGTTGCCCATGAAGGTGACGAAATGATGGCAGGTGGAGTAAAGCCTAAACAGAGTGGTGGCCGAGATTAGGTAAAAGAGAAGTGGGTCGTCCTGGAAATCTGGAAAAGTACAGGCAAGACCTGGATGCGACTGGCACAGGACCGAGAAGAATGGCAAAATATGGAGGAGGCTTATGCCCTGCAGTGGGTGGATACAGGCTGAAAATGATGATGATGGAAATCTTTAAGCCATTTTAATTGATCTTGGTTCACAGGAGAATGTGTGGTGGGCCTATGCCCGAAAAAAAAGCCATTGTAATTTTGAAAGTTACATATTAATTAACGAAAATCCTCCGAAAGTGACAATTCACAGGACAGAGATTAGTTTCTAGTTCTACATATCGAAATCGCGAGTAAAATTCTGGTGTCCCATTTGGGTTTGCAGTTTTGTATGGAACACCTAATTTTTTGTTTTGTTTTTTGTTGGTCTCGTATTCCCAGTCAAAAGTTGTTCAATTTGATGGTCTGAATGCTCCCTGTGTAACGCATTAAGGTTTAAACCCTGTATATACCTATTCCTATCTCTACGTTACTAAAAGACCCAAAAAGTCTTCAAGAATCCTCAATAATTTATACCCACCTGTTAAAAGTATTGCGTGCAGAAAATGGGGATCTCTCATTTCATTACCAAAATTAATTCACAAAATTAGACCCGTGCCAAAACGCTTGAGGGTCCAACCATTAAATATGGAAACTAAATCTACATCAATTTACTTAATGCGAAATAAATATTTCTTATCCCTTTTACATTTCTGAAGCATATTTTGCATATTTTGTTTGAGAATATCAAATTACTGTCATTTTAAGCCAAAACATTTAGCAATGTTGTTTTGTTTAGTCATCGTATTGAATTAGTCAAATACATCAGCTAATCATCATCATCAGCCTTTATAATTAATGTTCCACTGCAGTGCAGGGCACAGGCGCTACTCCACCACGCGTGCCCAATGTGGATTGGTAGATTTCACATACGCATCAGAATTTCTTCTTCAGCGTGTACGCTTCACGATGTTTTCCTTCGCCGTTTGGAGCAGTCGGTATTACTATAGTACTCTGTGGTATTACGTACATAAGTTAGAAAAACTCTTTTGTACATGAACACCCCGGCAATGCGCGACCGATATCAGCTAACACACTATCTCTTCTCCTACTCTCCTCCTACCTCCTTCTTCTTTTCTTCTTCATAGACCCTAACTATGATGTTCACACAGATAATAAACTTAGACCGCATTTTCTTTCGGGTAGATAGTAACTTTGCCCGACTTTGTGGATAGCAACTAAAGTAACAGGCCGGGTAAGGAAGGTGCACTTTTAGCTAGGTACCTATATGTTAGTTATCAGGATAAAGTTCTTCTTTTGCCGTTTTTCTGTGCGAAAAAAGTAAAATTTGTTTGTATGTAGGAGGTAATCTCTGTAACTACTGAACCGATTGTAAAAATTTGTTCACTAAACGAAAGCTACACTATCCGTAACTAAGTATATTTTATTTTGATAAGCAAACGAAGTCGCGGGAAAAAGCTAGTCACAGATTAATAGATCGACCTACCAACTTAGCTTCTGAAAGTTTTGAAGAAATTCTATTCGATCCCTCCATACAAGTCTAGGTTTTATCGTTGTTTCATTTCGATGTAAGGCTGCGTTTCCACGAGAGAGGTGCTAGGTAGCGAGGTGGTGTGCGAGGAATCAATTCGCCAATAGCGCGCTCGCTAGATCATGTCATTGGGAAATTGAAGCACTCTCATTAGCCGATTTTTACCTCGCTCACCGCCTGGATACCGCGCACATCTCTGGTGGAAAAGCAGCCTTAGTTTCGAAGACTATTGAATAATCTGTGGCTCTACTAGGCTAAAAGCGCCCCCTATAGGTTATTATAGTGAAGTAATCCACGTCAATTAATATCACATCAGCCTGCGTCTATCTTTAGTTAGGAATGCTTTACGTAACTATATAATCAAGTAAGTACATTGGTAAATATGTAATTTTATTGTAATTATGTATCTAGTTTCTACGTACCTATGTCTATCTTCGTGATATGTCCACTTTTGTTGTGTGTAATGTACTATCAAACGTAATTTGATATTTTTAATGGGTGTTTCAATTATTCACTTCAAAAGTTTAAAAAATCAACATTATTAAAATCCAATATTTAATATAATATCACACAGATTGCTTTTTGACGTCATTTTTTGACTCTACCGCCCCGTAGGAAGGTGTTCAGTTGTAGAGAAGATGCGGCCAGAAACTCTACAATACTTACACATCTTTTAAACCAAATAAAGTACCTACTACTAATACACAGTATTTGATTTAAAATAGCAAAGCATGGCTGTAACATGTAAATAATCAATAATACCTTTTTGAAAGTTACAATTACTAACTCCACTCGCAACTTATCCTCGGATGTTCAATATTTCTGATAAAATTAAAATCGATTCCGATAAAAGTTTCTTGAATTTATTTATTTTTCGAACCGATACGGGGGCCATGTTTGTACATCGATAAAAGATTTAAAACGGTTATAATCTAATATTCGTTATTTGAATACTCTGTCGATTGCTGAGTTTTATTTATATTTATCGTCAGCACACTATAAATACTCGTAAGTAGGTAGAGATAAATAATTTAGCTGTTTGATAGTGGCGCCACGGCTATAAAGATCGATGTCCAGTTGATGCTAAACATGTTTACGAGCATCGTTATTTACACAAAAACAAATCGTTATAAAATAAAAAATAAAATTGAACTTAAATAAAACTAACTGGTGAAAATAATAGATTTATTTTAAACAAACTGAATAAAATAGTAAAAACACTAGAATAAACAAAAGTTAACCTAAACTTAAATCTAAAGATTCTTTTAATGAAATATGATGAACGATTCAGTGAAGAGTTGAAAGTGAAGTGGTTCAAGTTGGGCCCGCGCGAGAGGGTTCCCCAGACGATGATCATAATTGAGTGTCTATACCTCTCCGCAGCGCACCAGCGACGCTCTCCCTCGTGTCCATAACCTCTCCGCCGTGCACCAACGACGCTCCCCTTAGCTTTTAAGCGTTATTAAAATAGTATCTTAGCTTTAAATGCACCCGATACTGAACTCGAGGTCCTGCATATTTGCATAGGTAGAGTGAAACCAGAATATTTATCTAAAGATAAAAATGTCGGCTACGCGGAAAACACGATTCCATAAACACTTGATTTACATAAATAGGTACCTTTTAAATAAATCCGTTTTATTGTAACCGATTTATTTCAAACGAGCTCTTACCGCGACTTCGTCCGCACAAATTATAGTCCAGATTTTAAGTTAAATTATAAGCTTTCAAACCAAAAAAGTTTCATCAAAACCCGGACGTACAAAAATAAAATAAAAAATGTTTAGGACTTAACTTTTTTAAATATCTATAATAATACAGACACACTTCTGTTACAGTTTTATTAATAAACTACTTATTTAAAATTCAGATTGTTTTGTTTCTGCACCAAATGCATGACTGACATGATTGGGAAACTTTTTAAAGTCAAAGTTATATAGCCTGTAGGATTCCACTGCTATCTTTCTGTTGCTAAAGTAGGTACTAAAGGCCTCGACTAACGAACAAGTCTGGGTAGAAGTAGGTCATACTCTTAGAAAAAGTATACAGGGTCCTTCTTAATATGCTGACACTTTTTTAAGAGGATGATCAGACCATCAAACAGAACAACTGTCTCTTTGGGACCAACATCGAAATCGCGAAAAAAAATCAGCTGTCCCATACATTTGGCTCGAATAAGTTTGCAGTATTGTATGAAACAGCAGATTTTTTTTCGCGATTTCATTATGGTGCCTAAAAAAAAGTTGTTCAGTTTGACTGTCTGATCATCCCCTTAAAAGAGTGTCAGCATATTAAGAAGGACACTATAGTATAGCTTTAGTTTTGTTGCGGCACTTTCAAATTTGGACCAAAAATGTATGAAACGCGGATGATACCCTTTGTGAAAAGTAGACAACATGAAAAAGTACTTACTTCGTCAGCGGATGCGTGACATGTTCATGATGATTTGATGAACATGCATTTTTTTACTTTGATGGCTCTCAAGCTAGCTCTCAAGATTGTGATTTTAGGCAATCAGCATCATCGGAGCCATGTCATGTCAACGCCATCTGTAGAGGCATGATAAACTAAGTTTTTTTACTTTTCAGAAACTTCGAATTAGGTAGTCAATAAGATAGGATTAAAGAGTTGTCTAACATCCTAACTTGGCCTATGATTACAATGATTACAGGTTATGTGATAGTACCAACCTAAGCAATAAAACTTATGCACGGCCGTTTAGTCATGTTCAATTCCATTTTCAAATTTTACGGTATTTATCTCTACGAATGCTGTAATAAAGGGCCAGCATGAATGCGTGTTGGGTATGTGTGTGTGAGTACGGCGGTCATACAATAACGCACAGGAAGTTCATGGTCGGCCGTGCTGGCCGTTACCATGGAAACCAGTATAGCTTTTTACTTTCTACGATTTAATTTAAAATTGGTTCTGATCAACGATGGGAAAATGCAGTATTTTTGTGTTTATGGTCTTTCTTAATATGCTGGTTTTTTCAGGGGATAAACACACTCAATTGCAGAAAGCTCTTTAAAGTTAAACCTCAATTAAACCTCTTGCGTAGAAAAGCTAGAAAGAGATTTAATGGAGGATTTACTCTAATGAGCGTTTCTGCAACTGAGTGTAAGTAGACTATTAAACTGGTCAACTTTCTCTGTGGGACTAACATCAAAATCTGCTGTTCTATACTAAACTGCTAAACTCAAACTCGGCCCAAATACCGGATCCTTCTTAATATTCTGACACTTTTTTAAATTATCAGACCAACAAATTGAACAATTTTCTATATGGGATGAGACCAACATCGAAAACGCGAAACTAAAATCAGTTTGTCCCATACATTTCGGTCAAGTAGGATTGCAGTTTTATATGGAACAGCTGTTTTGTTTTGCGATTTCGATGTTGGCCCCAAACAGAAAGTTGTTCAATTTTGATGGTCTGATCTTCCTCTTAAAATATGGGAGAGCAGATTTTTATTTTTTCGATGTTAGTCCCGTGTAGAAAGTTGGTCAGTTTGATGGTTAGGTGCTAGCGCTACTTTTATTACATAGCGATATAATATCTCTGTGAAAATTATATAATAACTGGAAATAAATCAAAATAAAAAGTAAAACCACAGATTCCTAAGCGATTCGTCTTAAAACATTAAAAAAACCTAGTAAACATTAAAAATAGTACTAAACCAGCGCTGTAAAGGCCGTATATCAAAATTTAAAAAAGGAACGGTTCGAGAGGGACGTCAGATAGTAAGATAGCGGGGACGTGGCCTGCCCCGTCGTCGTGCCGAGTCTATCGCGTCATCTCCCTCCAACAAACCTCACGATTTGGAGCCACTATAGGTACATTGCTAAACTATATACTAGTATTTATTCTGTGCAATAGGTACATAATATTATATTCTGTTTTGGACTACAATACAATTAATTCTAACGCCTCGCTATGTTACAGGAAATAATTGGAACTAATTTGTGTATTTGCAATAACGCCCCCATAATATGGTTAGGTAACTGGCTATTTTATTATCTATCTGATATACCTACCGGTCGACGGTATCAAATCGATATGTATTTTTTAACAGTTCCTGTCGATTTTTTTTCTCAAACAATCGAGAAGATGCTCAAAGAATCCTACCTAAGAATCATAATTGTTATATCATAGTTAGTATAATCGATGATATCGGAAACGACGACGGAAACTTATATGTATACGAGATAAATACTGTATTTTTCTGGTCAGGTTTTACTGTAAGATAAATAAATGGCTAAACGGGCATGTTTTCTTTATAATTTTTTATTACCTTGCCTATAAGCAAACAGCAGAGTGATATTATTTTTCATACTAAATGACAGTCCATTAGGGTAAGTAATCTGGACTGAATGAAGGAATAGATACTTATGTTAGGTATGTTATCTTATGTTTCACATCTCTATTGGAAACTTCTCAAACCATTTTACATGGTGTGGTCATTGGTCAACGACTAACAAGTTCAGCACGCTTGCGCCCGCGCACGCAGTGCCCACGAATGTGTGCGTTGAACTGGCAGGACCATCTCATCTTCCACATTTTTTTCAGCAGAATGGGAGTACATAAAAAATATGAAAACTAAAACTGTTACTTTAAAAATATAATATTGTAGCATGAGTAGGTAAACAAAATTTCTAGCTGTAATGATTCAATAGTTTTACCTAAGTACGTAATTATGTATTATAATACCTACTATTAGGTGCTGTTAATACTTTCGAAGACTCAGCAAATAGTAGTTTTTTTTATATTTGGCGGAAAAAATACTTAGTAGAGCTGATATCCGATTGCAATCTGATTGGTAATAATAATTATGCTCTCGACTGAAGACCTCTCACATCAGAGATCTGTTTGTCTGCCTTCCCACAAGATTAACAGCTCTTGCTGGAGCTGATTTGTATGAGACTGCTTAAAATCAATTATTGTGGTTGTAATTCGACTTACTTTTGAATACGGACATCCAGCAATAGACACCTTTAAAAATTTATGATCATACTAGGTGTTGATCCCGCTGGTGTGACGCACACCATATGCGCCAGAGTCTATGGAATTTCACTAGTACTCGTGAAACAAAGATGGCTGTTTAGTATGCATTGCCTAATTGTAAGTGCTATGAACTGCAGGTGACGATGAAATCGGTCACAAGGCAGCATTGGTTAGCTTTTATTACCATATAAAACGCGAGATGCCCAAAAAGCCTAGGTCTTAAAATATCGAAGTACCCAAATAGTTATCAACGTAAAAAGTCTAGTACGAGTACTGTAGCAAAAGGATTGTATTGTAAGTATGTAAGTTATAGCCTGCTGCTTGTAGGATCCCATTGCAGGGCAAAGTCCACGTCTCACGATTAATGTAAGATGAAGTGGGGATACTGGTTGCAAGTTAGTGGTCAAATTGCTGTCAATGAAATTTCAGGTGGTACGAGGGTATTATTTTAGTCCAGTAAAAATACGGGTCGAAAGGAAATAATTTATAATAAGCAATTTTTTTTGCTAGATCGTTTATACAAATGATATTAAGATACTTTATAAACGAATCCTACTAAATTTCGTATTTTTAGTTTTTAGTACTAAAATGTAAATTTTTTATTTATAGTGTCAGATAGCTTTCTTTTTTTAATTTGATTGTTTGTTTTAGGGTATGAGTTTACATACACTGTGTAAATTTTGTCCTAAAATTGAGTTTCTGTAATTTCTACTTATTTAAAAACAAAGGTTCCGTGGCGATTTTTCGTTGGATTTACTTCTAATATAAAAGAATACAAATGTATTTAACCAATGACGTAAAAAAATTGTATATACTATTTTTTTCCAATTTTACATGTTATTTTTTATTTTGTTTAATTAATTAAGAAAATTTTTAAGAGGATTTTCAATCTAAACGATAACAAGAATTATAATCTAAAATATAAAACAAAAAAACCTGCTATTATACATTATTTACATTCGCCATACAAGCGACCCGTAACTTTACTGGAGTATTTAAAAGGTTTGAAAAATTGACAATGCTGATTTTTGTCAGCATTTCCGTACATAATATGTTGACCATACATTATTCTATGACTGATAATCTGGTAAAGGTAGCAGGCGGAAACCCAGTGGACGAGGGCAGCGCAGGAATATTCGTTGAGGCGATCCTTGGGGGACGCATTTGCCCATCAGTGGATTCGTCTGTCTTTCGGCTGAGATTATGATTTAATTATCTATCTGACCTTATTTTTTTCTGTCACTTTTTTAAGCTATTGTCTGACTGAACCCTGCTAAGCTGAAGAGCAAGGGATAAACGTGTATCCGACTGGGAAGCCATGGAGGGATCCATGGCAAGAGAAAGACAGCCCTAATGTGCAAGGTGTTTCATAAGTACAAATAAATATTTAAAATTCTTAAGGGGGTTGTTTAGACCATCAAACTGAACAACTTTCTCTATGGAACCAACATTGAAATCGCAAAAAAAAAAAACGGATATCCCATACATATTTTAGCTCTAGTCGATTTGTCTCTATGGAACATCATTTTTTTTCGCGATTTCGATATTGGTCCCATAGTGAAAGTTGTTCAGTTTGATGGTCTAAACTACCCCCTTAAATGTTTATTTGTATTTTTGTAACACCTTAACGGTCTGATCACCCCCTTTAAAAAGTGTCAGCATGAAGGACCCTTTATATTTTTTATACCTGCACGACATAAATCCATTTCTGGGTGACCAGCTTGATAGTTACTGGTAGGTAAAAGTCTAAATACAGGCCTTGGGTTTTCAAGTAGGTATAAGGTAGGTACTGGAAGGACCACACGCCCTGAGGCAAAAAAGGCACTGCCCCATCAAATAACATACTAATCCAATTATTTTGATAATAACACCTTTATGTCTCATAATAATAGAGCACACGTGTTTATTTCGATCCTTTTCTGTCGAAAATTACTGGTTTAACACTTCTTTTGAACCGTCCAACGTAAGAAGTAAGTGTGAGAAGTCTTATTGCTTATGTAAAAGAATGAAAATGGATCGACACGTGGAACCTGACTACGTTTGAACGACACAGAGTAGATACATTTTGATCCTTTAAGTACTTTATTAGAGGGAATCAAGAACTGTTATACAGCATTTGTTTTATGACACTGAACAAAATTTTTTTGTTAAATTTTAGCAATTTCCAAACTGAGTGAGAGTTTTAGAAAGATAATCGGCATATAATAAAAGAAAAAACGATTTTAATGATTAAGACTAAAGAATTCTTATTCAGAATACATTTCAAATACATTATTCATTCTAATACATCAAAATTGGCAGCTCACAAAATCAAACTAGCATACGACGCGACGCTACGTATGTAGTCCTTTTATTTTTTTCGGCCACCGGCCACCTCGCTACAAATTGGTAAGGGCCAAAGCGGCCAGCTCACGCAAGGCTTTTTTATTTTTTTTTTGTTCTTTTTGACACATGACTCGTTTTGTTTCGACCTCGGACCGCGCGAAGGTCGCTCCCTCTTTGATGCTACACGAATGTTAGTTGTTTTTTTAATGGACACGAGAAGTTTGAATTTAGAAGACGGTTTGGCTTTTGTTTTAGAATCGAATCTTAGGACTTCGTTTGTAAGTGGCTAGTGCTTAAAATAATAGGGGATAGGACCTCTAGTTAAATTAGCAACTCTAAAATCTCTTAATCGAACGTCAAAACGTGCGCTTTGTATGAAAAAAAAAAACAACTTTCCCATACATTTTTCTCAAGTAGGTTACCAGTTTTGTTTGGAACAGCTGTTTTTTTTTCGCGATTTCGTTGTTGGTGCCATAGAGAAAGTTGTTCAGTTTGATGGTCTGACCACCCCCTTAAAAAAGTGTCAGCATATTATGAAGGACCCTACATATTTTACGTAGTCAATAGTCATATACCCTAATTCCCTATACATCCTGTATTTTCCCTCCTTGTCTCAAATGCCATAAGAGTTGATATTGAACTAAGTATGTATAAATCTTTGCATTGCAAATACTACATGCAGTTACAAAATAGTATAATAATAATAAATAAGGCATACATTCTTAGGTACTACATTATTGAACGAAGTTGCATAGAAGAGACATCAACGGGCGTTGAGTTTCAGTACGGTCTGAACATAGAGGAAAAAAGTGTGAATAGAACATGAATTTATAACGTCTATGTATTTTTTGTTAATAAGTACTAATATTTATTACTAGTGTTTTCCCGCGACTTCGTCCGCACAAATTATATACCAGATTTTAAGTCAGATCATAAGCTATCAAACAAAAAATCATCAAAATCGGTTCAGTAGTTTTTGCGTGATGCGCGAACAAACAAACAAACAAACACACAAACAAACAAACAGACAGACAAAATTTCTAAAAAAGGTTGATTTCGAGTCAGGGATACCTAAAAACCATATCGTAATCTTTTTTTTGTAAATATCTTCAATGTACAGACACACTTCAGTTACAGTTTTATAATAGTTTAGATAACATAGAAATTAAAACAATAAACAACAATAGTCTATGTATTAAATGACGATTTAAAATTATGTAATAAAAAGCAAAATTATGCATTTTTCTTATAATTAGCACATCTGTACCAACATTGGCAAAACGGAACATGTTTGGAATCACCTCAGTGTCTGTCCGTCCGTCTGTCACTCGCCCTTCCCTATCACCAAGTTTCATTGCATAGTTATAGAAAATATGTTTCAATTACATAAATTAATTCAAAGGAGCTTATTTTTTATTTTATGTGGAGTTTTCGGGGACTCGAAGTTGAGGACTAATTTTTATGGAGGGATTTAGATTCTATTTCATCGCAATCGGATCACTCAATCAAAAGATAGCCAAAATTATAATACAAGGTATCAACTTATTTATTTTCATAGATTTCATTGTTGGTCCCGTAGAGAAAATTTGTCAGTTTCTTGGTCTGGAAGTCTGGACCACCCAACTTTAGAGGGATGCCTCAGATCAAAACTGTTTTTAGGGCTTTAGGTACCGTTATTAAGGTAGTATATATATTCTTTTATAAGTATTTTGGAGGTTTGAGGCAAAATACCTAGGTAGTCGACGAGATTTTATCTATACTATAATTTATTATAAAGAGGAAAGCTTAGATTATCAAGATAGACAGTCAAAGCTACGAAAGCGTCGAAAAAAATAGGAACCAGTACTGGTTCCAAAACCCTATACATATACACGCACACATACATATTTTGTATGGCGCCTCACGCACACCAACCTAAGAAAGTTAGCCCCTTTTGTTTTATACGGAACAAGTGTGAGGCTCATTCTAGACATATATACTTTTTCTAAGGAGGAAAGATTGGATTTTTTGTTTGTTTGTATTGAATAGGCTCTGAAACTACAGGACCTATCTGAATAATTCTTTCACCATTAGTGATGAAAATAGGCTAAAAAACGGCCAAGTGTGTGTCGGTAAGATTCTAAGGCGGTAAAAAGTTCGCCGAGGTCATCTGGTGAGTAATAAAGAGATTGTGATCAATCCATGTCATGAAGAATGATGTGTCCAAGTTGTTTCGGAGAAAGTATTTACGTGACAATGACAAAGTCTTGTGTGGTCACAACAACCAGTCTATATTGAGCTCAACCATCTCTCTGATTATAAAAAAGATTCAGAAGTAGAGGGGTCATCGTTATCTGGTTCTTCTAGGTAAGATTTGACCAAATTATAGGTTTAAGACCGGAAAATATTATTTACGTAATGATTCTTGATTGTGCGTTGTGAGAAAATTAAACATAAACATTATTGTACACATAAAATTTAGTACTTTGGATCGTGCTTTTCCCGGCGTCTTCGTTAATCTAGATAGGTTTCGTCCCTGAGAAAATTAATTTTCACACAAAACACGATTAATATAGGATTAATATTTTAATACTTACCAAAGAAACATCGCCCGTTTTCTATTAAATGAGATATAGTACATTCCGTTAAAATGTCCTCAAATTAGATGAAAAAACGAAGCTTAAAAAGCTTGTCCTATCCTATCTATCCTACTTTAATAATATAAATGTCAAAGTTTGCGACGATGTTTGTATGTTTGTGGCTCAATCACGCATAAACGGTTGAACGGATTCGGATATTTGGCACACCGAGTCACAGATAGGAAAATTATGTTCTCGATTGACACATGGGATACTTTTTTAAAGTCCACGCAGACGGAGTCACGGCAAACAGCATGTATCTAATAAAGAAAATGTTTTACACCTATCTACTAGTAGGTATCTACTATTATCAGTAATGAGCATCTGTAAAGATATCAGATATGACGTGCTGACGGAACACCTTCCGAAGCGGTGGTAGAATCAAAAATGACGTCAAAAAGTTATCTATGTGATATTATTTTGAATAAAAATTTTGACTTTTTTGACTTTTGACTACAATGTGATATTCTTGTTTTCTGGAAATGTGCATCGGAGCACCGGAGGCTCGGTGCCCTCTCACACCTGGGACCTAATAAAATGCTCGATTCGATCGTTGTCAAATTAACATTGTGTTTTGTTACCGTTCTTGGCAATTTTTCTTCTTAATATTTATCTACTTATGTACTCAATTTCAGACAGTGGAACACAAAAAACATATCGATCTTATTATCGCCCGGAAAACGCACTACACGAGGAAAAATTGCGAGCGCCATCTTGGAAATCAGGTAACCGCGTTAGCCCTTGAGTTTAGGTGAATCCTACGTGGTTATAAGATAGCTACGTAAAACTTATTTGATCGGTCGTTCAACCATGTCGATTTGCCGTCTCTATCGTTCGCGTAGTGCCGTCTCGGTCACTCGTACCGTTAAGGTGGTATGCCTGAGTTATGGCATTCCGATGTAGCCACCACCACTCGGAGGCTGAGCGGTGGCGGGCGCAAGCCTGGCCTGCACGTAACCAGCGTATGTTACATGCGGTTTTGCTTTCCTTCTATATTTCTTATTAGGTGTGAATGCCCTCTTTGGATTAGAAAATTAATTGAAGCCCCAATGGTAATTTCTATGCTAGTCTCGCGAATGGATGGAATGCGATGCAACTTTTTTTGTAGTTTTTGCCGCGTTCGATGTTTTTTGTTGATGATGTTATTGCTTTTGGAAATATTTTCTAATAAAGAATGGAACGAGATTGATAAGTTGTAAATTTTTGTTAAAAATCAAAGTGTTCAACAGATTTAGAGATCTAGGTCGAATAGAAAATCGATCGGCTAATCTAATCCGCACTTTTGGATGGAATGTCCAAAAAATTATCCTCGTTTTTCAATCCATGTTCCGTATAAAAACTTGTTTAGTTTCATTATCTGAAAACACACATAATTTTATTTTCTTATAATGTATAATTAAAAAATAGTGGTGGATTCTTAGGTAATAAACATTATTTATTGCGTACCTGCATACGCTGAAGAAGAAATTCCGATGCGTATGTAAAGTATACAAATATGTGGGCACGCGTGGTGGACTAACGCCCATAACCTCCATGTGGCCTGTAGGCCTGTGCCTGCATTGGGACGTATATAGACCAGGCTGTGATGTGATTGCGTTCTCTAACCACCCCAAAAGGGAATACGGTCGTGAGCTTATGTATGTTTATTTGCAACGGGCAGAGATCGTATGAATCAAAACATAGTACCTTAAGTGAGCCTTGCCTTATGAGGCGAATCTATTCAGTATGACGTGATCACTCGATCAATACATTTAGCGCGACTTAGACCGTCTCCTTATTTAGTCACAATCAACTCTTGCGCAGCCTTCGCTTGTTCGACGGATTTACGTTAGTCGTGTTATGGAAAGTTAGTTTATGTACACCCCGAAAGGACAATTATACAATGTTCGTGGATTATTCGAATAATAAAGGTAAGTATACCTAACTGAGAAGGAAAATTAGGAAAACATTTGATTTTTAAGTTAGCTTTCTACTTTTCTTTGCTTAGAACGCATCCGAGGACACGAGCAGCTGTTTCCCCAGCAGTGGGAAAACAATTTAAACTTGTATACACCGATGTGTATACAAGTTTAAATTGTTTTCCCACTGCGGACCGATTCCGATGAATCGGTCCATCCGTTTCAGTTCAGTGCTAACTCACAGTGGGCATAAGAAAGAATAGATACCTATTTAGTACTTCTTACATACAGTACGGACACTCCCAGCCCAATGTAGGCAATGGCGTATTCCTGTCTCGCTCGCAGCTCAGTATCGCCCATGCTAACCTCTTGTAAATGTTTCCCATTTGTATTGAGTACCTACCTAAATGACCGCTAAGGTGTGGTTAAGTGTTCAAGGGACAAAAGGACTAAAGGAACTAGTTACGACCTTTTTGAAGGGAAGAACCCTTATGGTCTCTACAGAAGAACCAAGAATCTGAACCACGAATCAAACTTAGGCACCTACATGCCTATCTATAATCTTCGATCAAAGTAGCCTATTAGTAAATATCTACCTACCTAGTTACTACCTTCTTACCTTTGTGTTCTTATTATTGGGACACCGAGCACACCGGTAGGTAGGTCAAAGTTTATTGAAAACAGCTGAGATTACTATTTTAATGCCTATATCTCGTTGTAATCAACATTTTATTCATGGCTTTGTGAGAAATATGCATTTCGAATGTGCACTATTTTGCGAAACCAAGTAAATAAGAAAAAGAACTGCACAATTTTGACATCTAGTGCCATCTATCGGCATCATTGAAATACTATTAGTTTGAAATGCAGACTACGTACGAAACGCGACATCTTGCGGCTAAACGCTGAACTAACTTGTAAGCATGGGTCAAATAATATATGCGAGAGTCTTCACAACCACGCAGTTACTGAGGTTACCGCTAGATGGCGCTGTCGCTGGAAAAATACACAGAGAAGAGTTTATGAGTGACCGTAATAGGTGGCGCTAGTGTCGCAATTCTTAGATCAAAGTTCTAAGTAGGTATCTATCTATAACGTCACGCCTCTTTCCCAGTGGGGTAGGCAGAGACCTAGTCTCTACTACGATCCCTGCATACCTCTTTTGCCTCTTTCACATTCATAAATCTCCTCATACATGCCCGTCGGATTCCAGTATGTACCTCCGCACCTCTTCCCTTTTTTGTACAAACCACCGATTTTCTTGATTTTAAACAGAATAGATAATAAATAGTAATTAAAGTACTCTGTGATAGTAAATTAGTTATCGGTATTAAGCAAAGCTGACACAACACGGGATGAAATACTTAGTAAATGAACGTAAAATTATGTTAGAAGGTGATAAATTAGTGGAACAAGTTGAAGAATTTGTATTTAGGGATGTATATTTACCACAGGTTTACCAGAGATGGTAGTTACTCGTGATGGAGAAAAAGAGGGAAGAGTGAAGACGGGAAATAAGAATAACGGAGCGATGCACACATTCATGAAAAGTCAGAATAAGTCACAGACTTAGGTGTTGTACCTAATACAGAAGCCTGTGCAATAAGTACTTAAAAAGGCACGTTTGGCAGTTCGTGACGGTGTGCTCGCACCAACTTTGATGTTAGCAGCTAATGTTGGGTAGGTATAGCAGAAGAGGAATGAATCTAGAGTAAATGATGTCGAAATTCGAAAGAGCATAAAAAGTGACAAGGGAATGCTGAGATGGTTTGGTCATGTCGAAAGGATGAGTGATAATCTGATAGTAGACAGTTTTGTGAAACTAGCGAGTGTGAATGGAGCAGTCGAAGGGATCGCCCTAGACGTACTATGTAGATGTAGACCAAATTAGTAACGTACAAGAAGAGTCGACGGGTCGGATTAAATGTACCAGAAATGGTCAAGCGTATATGAAAAGATTTATGACTATGGAAGAGGCAAAAAAGGTGTATCAGGATAGGATTGTACGTAGCCGATAACGATCAATTGTCTCTGCCTACCCCAATGGGAAAGGCGTCAGTAGGTATATGTATGAATGACATTAATTTAATACTCGTTAAACACCAATAGAGTAAATATTATGAATAGGTTCAAAGAACGAGCTTTCTTCTGTGGACTCCGCTTTTCTCACCCGCATTCATGAGAGGAGGCTTTAGCCGTGTGATCCTACATTCAATAAAATTTACCTTCTGAAACCAGAATTTTCCCCAACGCCCAATTTATAAAATTATCGACATGGAAACTGGTAATCTTATACCAAAGACCCAGCCAGCCACCCAGCATTTTTCAACTCCAGCGATTTCGCACGGTAGGGCTCTGAGCTATGGTTATAAGTACCTACCTACCTAAGAGTGGCTTGTAAATCTTGTAATCAAATATCAGTCAAGTGATGCATGAAATTGTTCGCTAGCGGCATGGCGCCGCGGCCGTTGCCCCACTACGTGAGACGATGAGAAGGACGAGATTTAATTGGAATTTTGTCGACAAAGACTCTTTGACAAGGCTAGATGAGGTTAAAAAACCTTTTGGTAACTCGATTTTATTCTTTTAAGCTTTATATATATGAACACCACGCACATCCGCAGACATGCTATATGTCGGTGGTACACGGTGGTTGGTACTTAAAATAATAAACGCAACTGCCTCCGTGGTCTAATGGTAATGGTGGCATTGGGCTCTTGACACGGAGGTAGTGGGCTCGATTCCCACGGGGGACACCTAGTGATAGGTATGCACTTTGTGCGTTTTTCCCCATTGGTTAGGACATTACGGGCTGAATCACCTGATTGTCTGAAAGGAAAGATGATTCCGTGCTTCGGATGGCACGTTAAGCCCCGGATTGCCCCGGCTACTATATCAGGTGGTAGTAGTCGTTGCATAAAAAAATAATAACAGTACTTTGACATTGTCACACAAACTATGGCAGGTTCATTACGAACTGTCGAACCGTTCGACTGAGCCATAAAGAAACACGTATACTCCTTGACAGGAGAGGAGCATACATTCCCATACTTTCCCCTCTGCCAAAGTCCCACCCCTGCGACGGCCCCGACCTAGCCCCGATGGGCTACTAATTCAAAAAATGGCGGAAAAATGTTCTATGGAGAAATAAACAATACTTACTCCTCTACGTTTTTCTCTATGGACAATAATATCTAAAGTTTTTATTTTTAACGTTGTTAAGTTTTATTGAAAAGGTAAAGATCAAAATGTTGTTCTGGTACATACCTCATTAATTAAGTATACTTACCTACTTATCGATTTTACACAAACATCAGTTATAGTTTTAACACTTTTCAGGGTCTACCTATATTGCTCAGGGTTGGAGTTCACACCTACTAAAAAAAACGTATACCTACTGAATATCAAGAGAAGCTAAGAGCTTTTGTATACAAAAGCAAATTCATAACTTTAAAAGCCTATAAAAATTTTATCTAAAAAAATATCATCACCTTTAACTCGTTTAAATTTTTTAATAACAATTAGGTTCGAATACGAATACATAAACCGAACTCGAACGATATTAAAAAGATACGATAATTATGAAGATTTTAATAAAATGTTACATTATCAGTGGAAATGTACCTTAATGTCGCTTACGTCGTTTTTCGACGCTTGTTTGTAATATAAAAGAAGGCGAGAATAGCCAGAGATTCAAATAGCGGTTTTTATAATGTAGTAAGCGACTATTAACAAAGGCAACGCTTAGTCCCTTTCCCCAGATATTTTGTAATTACACGTTCATTCACTCGAAGAAGGCGACATCGACAGACTTGAAAGAAATTAAATTAAAATGTTTATCAATGCATTAACATATTTGCGAATTAACAACGTTTTTTAACGGTTTCGTTCCTAATTAACTGCAGAATTTTACATAAGTAGGTACATCTCCAGACAATACTAAAAAATGCATTACAATAAAATGTTTTGGGTTTTAATGAATACAAAACCATAAAATGCTTTCTACAGAATCAAAAATAACATATTATCAATGGCAAATCACAGTTGATATGACTACCTATTGCAGCGCTGTGATACGTCATACAGGGTACCAAACCTTTTTAAATTGAATTAAAATCTTGCTTTGAACGCTCTTAGCTTAGCACTGCCATTATGAAACATAATTACAAACAAAACACTTAAAATGAGAGAGTAGACTTTTGTCGTCAAATACGTATCAGAATTAAAGTCTCAACTTACTTACAAGCGTAATTAGGTACCTACTCATATTGCAGATAAGCTTGAGGAGCAAAGGTTTAAGTGGTTTGGACACGTGAAACGAAAGCCAATGAGTTCACACGACTAGGTACATAGGAAATTTTGCATTGCAACGTTCCATTCCAGGGCAAAGGCCAAGAGGACGTCCGAAGACTGGTAGCTTAAAAAAGATTTGACGTTTAATAAGTGTGCTTCAAGCTCCTATATTGAATAAATTATACTTATTGACTTAGACCAACAGTTCAATGCAGTGTCCAGTCTCCGAAGTCGACGTCAGACATAGGGCAAGGTGAGAGAACAGACGCGAAAGGCTGATCCTTCCACAATAACCATAAAGGATTAACAAGCCAGAATGAGAGAGAGAGATAATATTAGTATAAACTAAAGTGCGCAATTGCATGGAAGTGAAATTTCTGTAAGTAGTATAGTATTTATTCTGTGGTTTAACACGAATTTACCGAGGCAAGCGCCGATCATTGAAAGTTACGCCTAATGCCACTAATGCCCGTATCTCGAGTGTACAAATGTTCATTTAATTACCGCGGCCCCCAATATCATGTTAACCGGCGGGAACGTCATTGCTCCAATTGGCTTTTTGGATCTCTGACTGAAAAGTTTGAACGGCTTTGATGATATTAACAGCCGTGTCCTTTAGGTCATTGCATTAAGGATGCATTTGTTATTGTCACTAGCTCAGGGAAGACCGTATCTTTATGATGAGGTAGGTTTTTAAAAATTTCAAAGATATCTACGCGATATTCAAAGATCCTATTCAGACAACCAAATCGATAAACTTTTGCAAAATAATGGGAGAAATTTACTGAGTAGGTATAAGTAAATACCCTAGGAATAACATCTAAATACAACCAAAAACATTTCAATCAAATTGCTTCTTGTGCTATTTTTCTCCGAACCAAAGTAGTCGTTTTTGAAAAACAAGTCTTTATGCTAAACTACATAGCTTGCTATGATACCCAAACAACTTTAATACCTATTTTGTATTCGGAAACCTCATCAGCGGTTCCTATCACTGAATGTCGATAGAAAAAAGGCGTCTCGGCACTTATATTATTACTGTCTGGGTTCCATGAATGAAACGCGTTTGCGCCTGCGCAGCTCAAGAAAATAAGGCCTAAATGAAACGAGCGTAATCACCAGCGTGTTTTATTTATATTTGTAAAGAAACCAGTTTAATAAGAAGCGAGGTTGGCTGTTTTTTTTAATGCTCATTAGTATGGTTCGTGGAAGCCGGTGATAGTTTGTGGATAAAGTTAACAACACAGATTTACATGCATCATTTTCTATTAAATGTATGGGAATAGATTTTTGCTATTTCCGACATTTTGTGTACTCAATCCTTAGTTGGCAATGTCATTAACTCTTAGGTAGGTATTTTGAGTTTTTTATATTTTAAGCTATACTTAGGTATGTAATAGTAAAGGAATGAAACGTAAATGTTGTTTTTTATTCTAATATGTTTTGTCTATAGCAAGAAATATAAAGGATGTTTATTTTTTATTTATTTTATTATCCTCAGTTGGTCAAATCGAGTTTTTAAGCCTTTTTAGAAAAAGGATCGATCGTCATACTTAAACGTTATCGTGTAAATTAGCCAATTTTTTTGTTGACAGTAAATTTTTCTCATCTAAATGTCTCAAAAAGTCAAGGAGAGTCTCCAAGAACGTTTTTCTGTAGCTACAACGGTTAAGGTACCTGCTCATCCTGCCCTGTTCAAAAAAATCCACCCTGTATCAATCAATCAATAGGTACTTTATTTATTTCAAGTAACAGACTCATAATTATATATCTCGGCCCCGATTACTTAGCTATATATTTCATAATAAAATGTGGTTCCTTCAGTACCCTAAACTTATCTAAATGTTACCACTTATTTCCATCAGTGGCCGCGAAAGTACGAAACGACACCTGCAACTTTACACAATAGCCTTTCTATAAATTTACAATTTTCTCCGTATTAACACTTTAGTAGGTAAGTATATTAATAAAAATTAACAAAATTAAGAATATATTGAAAAAAGCTCGGATATCCTTTGTCAGGCTCAGTGGATCGGCATGTGTTCGACGGAGGGAAATTATAAAAAAATGTTTTTTTCTCAAAATTGGATCTAGAAGAATACCATCTGGCGGGATATAGTGACCTGCGATCTTACGTAGACGGCGAAATTACGTCGATGCACTAGTGTTGATGCTTGGCTCAAAAAATCATAACTCAAAACGGTTTATTCAAAATAATATCACGCAGATAGTTTTCTGACGTCATTTTATGACTCTAACACCGCGTTGGAAGTTGTTCCGTTGTACAGAAGAAGCGGCCAGAAACTCTACAACCCACATATTTTGCAACACAACAACTACAACTGCATATTTCCCTGGCTCCCGACTAAACCACGCTACTTCTTCTGCCGGTTTCGTACGACAAATTTCTGGTAATAAGGTTTATTACAGAGGTTTATTTAAAGGTTTAAAGCTACTTGATGCGTCATTCAACCAGACGTTAAATAAGTGAAGCTATTCACTTCTCATCAAGCATCAAGCTTAGAAAGGTAATAGTCAATGATTTTGATTACAGAATGAATGACGTGAGTCAACGTAGAGTTGTTGTATGAATGCAGAAAGAAATATAACAATCTCTTCTTAGAAAAATTCACATTATAAATAACTAAAACTTACCATTTTCAGAACTGGTGACGTTAGGAAATCTGCGCCCGACTAGGTATGAGTAATGTAGCGCTTACCTGAAAACGAAATAGTTAATTTGTAATAAAACATACCGAAATAACAACTTGTCAAAAAATTTAAAAAGTTATTGCAGCGTATTGCCGTTGCTTCGAATGCAAAAGCGACTAAAATCTCGTTAAAGAAAGCCGCAAGTTTTGAATAAATAAAATAAAAACATGAAGTATCAAGACTCATGGTGTGCACTCGGACCCAGCATCGGTTCACACACCCCCTCCCACTCCACATGTATTTTTTCAACAGGTTGTAAGAATATGCGCGCACACACACCCACATGAGGGACATGCATATGTTCCAACACATCAAGTCACACAAATTAAACCATTTTCGTTCATACTACAAAGTAATAAGATATGTGTTCCGAAGCTTCTTGTATGAAACTTAATGCATGTGAGCATCTTTTAAGCAGGTTTTTAGTGCCAATCAAGTTTTGAGGAAAGATGAATGGAGATGTCTTTATTTATGCACCATGTGCATTCTAACATTTTGTGATCAAAAGGTCAAAACCCAAACCAAAATGCCTGATGGCCCATGATTTGGTTTAGGCTCAATGACTAAACTACAACGAATGATGAAATCTTACTCTTTAGCATTAATGTTGCATTATGTCCACGCAATGGACAATATTTTATTTTCGACTATACTGAAAAATTACAAGCTGGGCTGACTGCATCCCGCATTTCCTTTGCCTTAAGAGGTCTATTACAAGCTCAGTGGCGCCCTCATCGCAATAATAAAGATTTCTCAATGAAGAAAGCCTGAATTAAAAATGTGCTACACTAATAAACTACAAAAGCCTTCAATCTATTGTTATACAATACTTTTGTAGGTTTTTTATAGGTCTAACCCTAGGTCTAACCATACAAATTTGAAAAAAGAAAAAAAAAACAGCCGCTTTTATTTTTATTTCGTAATTCTAAAAAGTGGAACGTATTGTAAGACAATAGCTTGAAGGCATTTGTAGTTTATTGGTGTAGCACATTTTTAATTTAGGCTTTCTTTATTGAGATATCTTTATTATAGTGATGAGGGCGCCACTGAGCTTGTAATAGGCCTCTTAATCCACATTTGATGTTTCTTTATTACTCTCGATTTCTCTGAAATTCGTTTCTTTATATCTCTGAACTTCTCTTAATCATCTTTCCGGCGCGGCGGTCAAAATAGCAATGGCCATAATGCCTAAGATGTAAGAAAATTTCAAAAGTTATTTTTAAATAATTAATAGATATTACATTTAAATTGAATAAATATGTACCTATCGCCTATTTTTAATCATACCATTAATTTATTCAATAAAAAAAATAGGTGATATTCGCACTTGGTCATCTATTTATTACAGCCTAACAATACTTTTATCATAGAAAGTCATTGCAGCCTAAAGATGAAAGGTATCCAACCCTTAGGCTTTTATAGTCTAATAAATGTGTCAGAAAGGACATTGGGATTGGGACAAAGCCGCAGAAAAACCTAATAATCATATTGATCAAATCTATTACGACGAAACTGGAATACGACGAATCTGGAATAAGACGAGTTCGGAACACGACGAATCCGCAACAAATCATATAAATACCTACACCTGTTACCTAACTGTTTAATGATGACCTTATGTTTACATAACAGACCAAATAAGGAGAGCTTACAAATTTTACTACCATTTGAGAGTAGGCGTTAGAATCTTACGCGTGCTCGGTATGTGTGTGGGCTGGAGGCATATCGTATCGCAGAAATCGCAGGCTGCTCTTGAAAATGACTAGACCTTTTGCTTTTGTTTAAAACAAAACCTCGCAAGCGTAGTTTAATCATCGTCATCATTGTCGTGATTGGTGGTGAACGCTACTCCCTTTGTGGGCTTCACAGAACTACAAATACAAATTTCTTTATCAACGACTCTAGGCAGGTAGGTACCTACGCTAAGTATCATAATTTCTTCTCCAGCGTGTGCGGTTTGATGTGTAGACTGTGTAGTGTCCAAACATAGTCCTATAGTGTCCTATTTGATACTTAAGGGGCTACCTGCCAGTTTTGGGTAACTTTGTAACCATTTTATTCATTAACTATGGCGCTTTTTCAGCTGAAAAATAAACTGTACCATCTACAGGATATGAGAAGTGATGTAGAATTCGATTTTAATGAATAAAACCGAAGAAAAGGGACTCTAAAGTCACCCCTTTTTTCCAGTTGTAACCATTTTACTCTTACATTTTGAATCGGAAGAAAATGACAATTTACAATATTGTTCAAAATACAATTTAGAATGATGTGGTTTTCTTACTTTTTAGAAATTAATAAAAAATCATCTAATTTTTCAAAGAAAACAGCTAATTTCTGACCGAAGCCACGCGCTCGTTCGCATCGATTAGTATGGAGAGTCGTGGTCCAGGGCAGATACGCCTTAAAACATTTTAAGAAGGAATTGTCACGATATCCGCTCACTAATGATAACCTTTATGACCCATGGCTTGAGACAAACATACAACAAATGGGTCTATTTATAGTACCAGCTGTTATTTATTGTTTGTAAATCGGTCTCGAAGAAGGCAGCTCTATGAAGTTGATAATGAGCAATACCGCAAGGTTCTCACTTTGCTATTGTAGAAGGTGCTACGAATTTTGACGAGTATAGAGCAGTAATTATTTATTTGGCGTGAACTGTAGCATGATTTTTTATTTTTCAGCCTATAAAGGTGCAAATTTAAATCCATTCAAATATACATAAACTCACAGCCGTAATCCCCTTTCGGGGTGGTCAAAACATTGCTACAACTAGTAAGTAACAATTTTCTGTTTGAATGTAGTTGTAGCAATGCTCAAATTTAGCAGTTTAAGTTTTAAGATAGCATGATGTGTCAAGTTGTGAGAATGGCTAGCCTTTCGCCCGTATAAACACTAAATAAGAAACCTTTGATCTCTTAGTCACCTTGTCCACCACAGGAAGAATTGGGGCGGTCCATTCTAAGCCGGAATCAGCCGGACACATAAGTATTATAGACTGTAAACTTAAATACGTTAAACAAAGGGACCTCTTCCCGCGCTTTTCGGAGAGCGAAAGCTGCGCCTGCCGCAACAAGTATAATATGGAAAAAAGCTGAGCCGACTGCAAGTAGAGAAAAGATTGGTGCTTAACTTGGAATAGTTACCTAAAGTGCTCTAATTCAGTTGCTCTTTGATTGGTTCTCTTCGTGGAACCTCAAACAAAAATGCGATCAACCTCGTAACAAAACAATAGGTTATTAACGAAAGAATGTCGGTGTTGTCTTCATATTACATTTATGTTTACAAGGAGTGTACAGTTACTGTGATCTGACCCAGCATGCCCAACGGACTCTGTGTTGGCAACATAGCTGACGTCCAAAAACGTTAAATGAATTTTAAAAAAAATGCTATGAATAACTAAAATAAAAAAATAGATACAAACCAACCTAGGTATCATAATTTTTGGAATTGAATAAATGACGATTTAATAAAAAGTCTTGCTTCTTACGTAACTTATATGTGAATAACTTCTCTATTCTTTTTATTTTTAAATGTCTGCCATCTTGGGTATTTGATGATTTTTTCCAATGTCTAGTTTATGTAGCAAGAGTGTTTGACGTTGTACAGTAATTTATGTATTTTGTGACTTAAAGGATTGTTTTTCGAAAAGAACATTATCTTGAGCCACCACTGGAGCTTCGTTGCAGGCCCGGGAGGGGTCAACCAACAATCGACGAGCGACGCGACTACCCCTATAGCAGACCTACAACGCGACTCGTGAATAACTACTAATAGATAGCAACAGTTTTCTGCGCTCCAGGCAAAATACAAAATAGAATTTAAACAATCTAAGATGATTCTTGATGATGATAATATGGGATCCTTATCAATTTCGACTACCTACGCCAACTGAAAATCTTAAAACCAATTTTAAAAGTTGTCTGCATTTTTATGCGGTTATAAAAAGACAATGTTTAAAAAAAAAACAATTAAGATTAATATTTGAAAAGGTGGCCCAAATCTACCAATTATGGTAAAATGACAACCCTGAACCAGATCGGACTCAAGTAGTGGATCTTGTAGCGCGGCGCTCAAGTTGCTTGCTAACAATGCTTTAATACGATCCCTGAGTGAAACATTATAATATGATCTTGTACTGATAATAGATTGGGCACATAGGTACGTGACATGCTCAAACTGACGACCCTATTCTTTAGCGACGTAGTCAGAAAATTTTGCACAATTATCAGAGTAACACTTAGGTAGGTACTCAACTCACTAATTTTTCAATAAAAGCCGATTGTCTTGACTTTCGATTACCCGGAAACATATGAAGTTAATTTGAGTTTGCAATCAAGTGTAACGCCAAGGTCCCGGATCTCATCCACCTCCTGCAAAGCAACAACCATATTCGTCTATACCGAACTCTGAAGGCAGACACCGGACTAATTATGCTGTAATTTGTACTATATGTCTCTATAAAAACTATCAGACAATTCAGTAATTCCTAGCACCTTCATAAATGTTGATACATTAGTACTAAGTAAAGTCTCAGCGTAACAATGAGCGTTGTTTTGAAAACGTAGTCGCGATCGTATCCGCGCTGCGCCTGCGACGATTGCGCGTACCTATTAGTACTTGTTTGATATTCGTGCACCGTTCTTGTATCCAGTAGGAATACCTGTTGGTATGGTAATGTTCGTTTTAGCAGAATCGTGGCTAAGGTTGATCTATTCTTGACATTGATTAATGTCAATTTTTTCACGACATGAATGGAATGGCTTTGTTTGTTATTTTAGAAGAAATAATTTTATCGATTTCAACATTTATTATTATGTTGGCTTGTTTTACATTTGTCCCAAATTTGGATGGGCATATTTTGACTAACTGTAGTACTTAATAGTATTTACTAGAGTTTACTCGTACGTAACTTTGTCCGAACAAATTATATACCAGATTTTAAGACGCTGACATCCCGTCGAGGCCGTTTTTTGAACACGAACGAAAGTGTTTTAAACTGTGTTTTAAAGTCTGAAATTAAATAATGTCTTATTTAAGGATCGGGTGGATGGGCGACTGTTCTCAATTATACAATATGATTAAGTTTACTAGATAGAAAAACATGCCAAAGTTACCCCTTTTTGTTATGTTTTTTCAATACTATTTTATGCTGACGGTTTTTTAATAGGGTGATCAGACCATCAACAAAACAACTATTTCTCTATGGGAACAAAATCGAAATCTCAAAATACATTTCAGTCTGATAAAAAAAAATCTGCTGTAGTTAATCGCGAGTAGGAAGAAACGCGTTTGTGTCAAATTGAAGACTGCGTGGAATAGAGAATGTGTTAAATGGCAGTTGTACGGAATCCATATTGTGTAGAATCTCGAATAGGCGGAAAAGCGTTTGTCCAGAACTCAGATCAATGCTGCTTATTTTATTTGCGATTCCGATGTTGGTCCCATAGAGAAAGTTGTTCAGTTTGATGGTCTGATCATGTCCTTATAAAACCGTCAGCATATTAAGAAGGAATACCTACTTATAGTGATCTTAGAGGAAGAGACCTCTCAGATTTTAATACAGAGGGTTTTAAATGACATTGAGTTTTGAAGAAGTTACTAGTCATCTATTTATAGTAGTCTAGTAGTCATTTATTCGGTGAGCAAGTTTTCGGATTTTGCGTTTGAAATGATATGTAAATAGCCTACAATAGTTAGTAAACTCAATCATCATATAAACCTTAAAAATTTACCAATGCTAAACCAAAAACCTCCAAAGGATTTTTTTGGTTGTAGCAAAGATTCTCATCTCCAATGTGAACGTGTGTTTAGGTTAGGTACCTATGTAGGTATTTATTTAGATCTTAATGTAAACCTTAATCAGCGGAAACATTTAATATGAAACAAGTTTTGCTGACGACAATCTCTACCTCTAACACTGCTCTATCATAGATACTACAAACACTTGCGTGATCGAAATAGCACGTTAATAGACATGGATACGGTTTAATATCTTCTGTTGGTTTCTTGATTGTATCTAAGGCTGCGCTTACGCAACTTAACGACCGGTTGTGTGTTATCCGATGATAATTAACATTTACTATTTTGCTCTGAGGTTCGTGAGCTGTTGTAAATCCAACTGTTTCTCGTACTGGCGTACTTGTTGTGCTAATTTGCTAGTTGACTACACCATCCCATGATACTTATATCAAAGCATATGCTCACGACTATATTGCCCAAGGGCATGGTCAGATATAGGGGAGTGAGCCCGTCGTCACTTCTTATTTATAAATTACAGAAATATTTTACTACGATTTTTTATTCTTTTCACATGAATGGCATGTTTAATACATATTCTCAGCCTTACATTAATTATTGTCAACCCTAGAAACACCAGACACTCAGTCTGCTGTGGGTTTTATCCATTTACTAACCTATTAAAATCAAATGATATCTTAAATAATACCTTCCTACTTCTCAAACCGTTATCCTATAACATATCATTAAAAATAAACCACTTTTTGTGCAAAGGCTCTGCGGGATTGGTTCAATTTATTGCAATTACATACGGACGCCAGGCTGCGCCGTTATGTTTATAAAAACTAGAGACATGCAACGGTAGTTCTGATACCTTATTCGGACTGTCATCTGCCGGCTGCCTCCTCTCCTCGTTCCCGGTGGCATGTTGCTATACCACTACCAGATTGGAAGACTGCGTAGGTAGGTACTGGCAAACAGGCACGTGATGTGAACAGAATTGGCGGGAAAGAATTATGTGGTTGAGTAATGGCGTTTGATTTTAAGGATGTCAGCATGGCTAGCATGGCAGCGTGTATAGCGCTATCACACCTTCGAAACGAACGAGATAAAAGGCGTGACATATCCATATCACGTGAAACATGCTACACATACCTACTGTTATTAAAAAGGCTGTATGTCGATTGCCGTAACCAAAGAACACTCCAACATTCAGACTTACATACCAATTTACTACGAACCTCAAAATAGTAAACAAATGAAACAAAATTCACAATATCATTAGGAATTTAGGATATTTGGCAAGGGATATATTGGAAACAAAGTGGTCGTGTCAACGGTGTCCAAGTCAGAAGCTTCTAACACCGCGTCGTAATTAGACTTTCACTTGGCCGGCCGGCGACATTACGTAATCCGATCATTGTTGTTCTTGATGCCCTTATTAACGTAAGTTAGTGCAAATAATAATGGTCACGAAACGAAAATATAAAGACAGTAAACAAAAACCATGCCAAGCTTTCCAAAAACGCATCTCGCCATGTCTAGTCATCAGATTTGCCTCAGCGTTAACTTCATTGCAACTCGCCTTACTCATCAGATTTGCCTCAGCGCTAACTTCATTCACTTCATTGCAACTTGCCAGTCATCAGATTTGCCTCATCGCTAACTTCATTGCAACTTCCCAGTCATCAGATTTGCCTTAGCGCTAACTTCATTGCAACCCGCCTTACTCATTAGATTTGCCTCAGCGCTAACTTCATTCACTTCATTGCAACTTGCCAGTCATCAGATTTGCCTCATCGCTAACTTCATTGCAACTTCCCAGTCATCAGATTTGCCTTAGCGCTAACTTCATTGCAACCCGCCTTACTCATTAGATTTGCCTCAGCGCTAACTTCATTCACTTCATTGCAACTTGCCATAGTCATCAGATTTGCCTCCTCGCTCACTTCCTTGTAACACATCATAGTCATAAATATCACCGTAATTCAATTGAGGGAATCATAAGCAAGTCATAGAACGGTATTACGGAGACAATCGAATCTGATTCGATGCAAGAAGTCGACTCGAGAGCATGTGAAGTGATACGCACCGTGATAACGGGCCTGCGCGGGCGCTATATGCCTTCTGGTATATTAGTAGCTGCATCTAGTTTAGTGACACACATTTGTTGGAATTATATTGAACTAGAGGATCATTTAAAACCCAGATTTTCACCCTTTTTTGGGAATATACGAGTACCATGCTGTCGCATTTGTAGTTCATCTGTCAGCAACTTTTATCAAGTAGACACCATTACCTACTATTACACATATTGCATTCACAGTTTCTAGCTGATAATTCCCGAAGAGGCTGGGGCAAAAATATATTACAAAGGTACCATTGTCCAAGATGTTACTAGAATTTTAGTAAAAACCTCATTTCTATAAAGTGCTTGATTTATTCATAGAAATATTAATTTACTACGATTTATTATATGCATGCCTGATAGAATTCTAAATATTTGATATTGTGGAATCGAAACTAATTTATACGTCGTAAAAGGAGACTTAGAAAAGACTCGTCTGCCATCGAATTAAGAGTATTTCATTAATTTCAGTTGTTTATTATATACTAGCGACCTGCCTCAGCTTTTCCCGGTCGGTTGGGAACTATAATATTTAAGAAAATTATATCAAGAAAATCCTTCCGGAAGAAATTGTCTAAATTACATTTATAACCGTATCAAAATCCGTTGCGCACTTTAGAAGAAGTAAGCGGAGAAACAGAAATGATTAGGACAGACGCGGATAGCGAATTTGTTCTAAACTATTTAGCTAGAAGAGATAGAGAAGATAGATGACAGATATAGGAGTAGGACTAAAAAAAGTGCAAAATTCAAACCTTGTGAATATGCGTTGCGTTGAGTAGGTATAATTATTATCAAAAAAAAATTTATACAATGAATCAATTAATGAATGACAAATCGACGGCGACTGTTTTCCGAAGCAAAGTACCTACTGACAATACACTTATAAAGTAAGTTTGTTTATAAATAGCGGAGTCCAGTGCGATACGTGGCTGGCAATACCATTATGTAAAATACGCTCAATGTAAGATATCCCTCGAATCTACTAATTTTCAAACGTATGTCTTGAGGATAAGGGGCCTGATTAGGGACTTGTTACGTGACTTGTACTTAAAAGTATCGTGGATTCGAAGAAACTGCGCTGGAGTGTGAAAATCGTCCATTGTTTATATCTCAGGGGTCTAACTTTTTGTACTTGGAACTGTTTTGTTTACGTTTCTTGAAAATAACTTTGTTTAGGTAAGGTGTTTTCCAACCAAATAACCTATAGATTCCCATTGGAGTGCAAAGGTCTTCTTACATTCTTTAAATATTTCGTAGACTGCACGGCGATGGCGAGTCGGCAACAATCATAAACAGTTTTCACTCGTATCGACAGGGTGTAACAAAACACCACAGTAATATTAAAGGGTTGATTGAGACGATCAAACTGAATAACTAGCACTATGGAGCCAACATAGAGAAAAAAAAATTGTCCTTTATGTATCTCCATAGTGAAAATTTTTTTGGTGTAAAACTCTAAACCATCCTTTTTTATTACAGTGTTTTTTTACATCTTGTGTATTCAAGCTACTTAGTCCGATCGATCCCAATTAGGTACAGAAGCATAGGTAGGTAGTACTTAAGTCCTTAGATCAAAGTAAAATAACTTTGATCGAAGCTTAAGTCTATAAAAATTCTAACACCACATATGGCGAATTGGCGATCCGCAAAAACGCTGGAGATTCTTTCCAATAACATCCATGTATGGACGAGAACCTAAAATAAGTAAAACAATCTGAATTCGCACCGTAAAGGGCCTTAAAACCATAATATCGTATTCTATAAACGAACGATACAAGCGATCATGCGCGCGAGTCGCATACCAAAGCCGCATTCAAAGAACAACATTTTGTAATCCTACAAATTTACGCGTGCAATTATACTAACTGTTATTTCTAAGCAATAAAGTCTCTAATTGGATGTTTTGTTCCTAAAAAGGTTAAACTGTAGAGATGTCGCCAATAGGATAAAAGGACGATGAGAATTTCGTCCAATAGGAGATAGTTTCGCTGTAATTTCAACCAATAGCGTTAAAGG
This sequence comes from Agonopterix heracliana, assembly GCA_963693445.1. Lineage (NCBI taxonomy): Eukaryota > Metazoa > Arthropoda > Insecta > Lepidoptera > Depressariidae > Agonopterix > Agonopterix heracliana. Next base: position 2,552,915 of record OY856307.1, read on the forward strand.
ATAGGTCGTAATTTAATGGTATTTTGTATGGAATGGTGCTTAGACAGGCTGCGCGCTGCATACCGATATTTGCATGTAACCGAGCTGGCACATGGCATTTAAATAAACGCTGGGATATTATAGTACGTACTTTAAGTTCAATAGAAAACAAATCAAGCAATAGCGACATTACTTGGATTGGGTTCCGAAAAGCACTAAGTGGCCACGTTTTTGATTCGTGTGATCGCTGATATCGAGCGTGGGAAATTATCTCGACCACGTCACAGCAGCCACGTGGCTTTAGTATCGGTACTGGTTGATTAGAGTATTGCACTTTAAGTGTTGTTTTTAAAGTTTTGTTTCTGTTGTTATTAGACTTCATCGCGTCATGCTACTGTTCAGAGTTGTTCGCTTTCAGAATTGTTAATTAGGTACCTACATACTTCAATTCACACAATTCAAACAATTCTGCTTTTGGATAGGTATTTATTCATTTTTACCCGACTGCTTTAAGACTGTTCATTCTACATCAACTGGGCTCTAATAAAAACATTTGAGTCCAAACGATGTCTCTATCTTGGTAAGATCCATTCGAAACTATTTTTATGGAGCTGGTCATCATCAGACCCTGAAAATATGGAAACCCCGCAATGAGACGTTTGAGCTAAAACGAGATGTTTTTGACTGTGAGATCCCTTCAAAGCTCTCTATCAAAGCTGATTATCTTGAAAACGGCTGATCAGATTTTTATATGAAATACAGCTATGAACACTCCCACCTGTTTGGTAGCTTTGGAAGTACAATGCCACAGACAGACACGCCCACAAACATACAGACAGACAAGGTGTCAAATTCATAACACTCATCTTTTTGCGTTGGGGGTTAAAAATCTGCAATTCCACCTCAAAGTATAAGTAGGTCCTTACATAGTTAATTCATAAAAACTTAATTAAATCGATGCTCATTTTTGTATTAGACCAAATTCCATTGCATAAGCACCTAATTTGCATTAGCACCCGGTCAAAAGTAACTTACAATTATGTCTCATTCTCATAACATGATCAATACAAAGTTATTTGAATAATAATTGGTAAGGATGTGGAGTGGACCTTTCACAGTGATAAAGCCGGTCGGGCGTCCGGGCCGGACCCCTGTCGTCCGGAAGTCCGAACCGGCCGAGAAAGTAGCCCAGTGTGAACAGACTTTAATCCGCATAGCACAAGTTAGAACATTTTAAAGGTTACGCTAAATAAAGGTCCCAATGAGCAACACCGCGGTTGTTGAGAGTAGCGTAGCGATTGATTCGGCCCTCCACACATTCCCAGCACAGTAACATTCCTGTAAACTAGGATCAACAGCGGCGGCACTAGACAAAGAAGTTCTTCTTTAGTGTCAAATTGAGTGATATCGACAGTTACAGTAGTGTAAAGATTAGTCAGTCAGCCAGTCATAGTCATAACGTCGTTCCTTCCGTAAACGGGAGACAATAATTGGAAAAGTATGGCTATTCGTAAGCCAACTTCATAGATAACGAATGACAGAGCTGAAGACCACAAAAACACAAGTTAAATAGCAACACAAAAAAAGTGGAGCCTAATCTAAAATAGGAATAGGTACGTAGTGGATATTTCAACAATCCGCACAAAAAAGTTAGCATCATCTTCTATATAGTCATAGAGCCCACAACGGATTTGGGCCTAAACGTATAGGACAGCTGGATTCGTTCTAGCTCGAAAGAACACTCCAAAGTATATCATTTAGCCTCGGTCTTACGACTCAAACCGGTCACTGAAATTTTTTACAGCGGTCAGACAATCGCGAAAAAATGGGCTCTGGGCCTAAACATATAGGAATCAAACTGAATGCATTTTAAGAAAGGGACTACTTAGGACAACACATCTGCATATTTACTTTTTCTCAAATCGGTCACCGTTCGAAATCAGACCGGGGTTGAAAATCGAAAAAATTGGGTCCTGGGCCTAAACATATAGGAATTGTGAAATCAACTTGGATCGATAGAAAACACTTTCCCCGTCACGGAAAACCCGGTCTTACAAGGCGGATAGGTCACCTTTCCAGAATCAGACCACTTTTATAAGATACCAAAAATGTATTGTAACATTTTTCATGAACAATTTCGCGAACTGTTGGTTAAGCGATACTTGTAAAGTTTGTGAAATCTAGTTCAAAGACATATTTATAATAAATTATGAACTAGCAAGACCATTAAAATTACAATAATTATTGCAATTAAAATAGAAACAAACAGATATCTCGACAACAGTTAGTGATAGAAAAAAATTGTCGACGGTAAAATTGTAGAAAATTTTATGTTCTACAAGTTTGTGCTAGATTTTATCATGATTTGATGCATTGGGAACGTGATATTTGTAAACACTAAATAATTAAAATAATAACAGACAAATATCTCAACAACGGTTGACGGTAGAAAAAAAATGTTAGGAATAAAATGGTAGATTATGTTATTTTCTACGATTTTTGTTAAAGCTATGTTCACGATTTGATGCATAGGAAACGAGATATTTGCAAAAACTAATTAATTAAATAAAAACAAACAGATATCTCGACAAAGGCTGATGATAGAGCAAATTTGTCCAGGATAAAATTGTAGCAAATAAAATTATCTACAAATTGTGTAATGACTTGGTTCGCCATTTGATCCATAGGAAAAGAAATATTTGCAAAAACTATGTAATTAAAATAATAATAAATTGATATCTCTACAACGGTTAGTGATAGAAAAAAATTGTCAAAAACAAAATTGTAGAAAATTTAATGTTCTACATATTTGTGATAAATTTTATTACGATTTGATGTATTGGTAACGAGATATTCGCAAAAACTAGATAATTAAAATAATAACAAACAAATATCTCAACAACCGTTGACGATTGAAAAAAAATTGTTCAAACTAAAATTGTAGATCACGTTATGTTCTACGAGTTTTGTTTCACCATGTTTAAGATTAGATGCATAGGAAACGAGATATTTGCAAAAACTTATTAATTAAATAAAAACAAACATTTATCTCAACAAAGGCTAAAGATAGAGCAAATAATTTCATAGAGAGATAATTTTATTTGCTACAAAAATATTATCTACAATTTTAAGTGAACAACCTCTAACAAAAAGATTTTTTGCGATTTAAGTCATCAAAATTAGTTTTTGCAAATATCTCGATTCCTACGTATCAAATGGCGAACAAAGTCATTAAACAAATTGTAGATAATTTTATTTGCTACAATTTTACTCTTGACAAATTTGCACTATCATCAGCCTTTGTCGAGATAACCGTTTGTTTTATTTAATTAATTAGTTTTTGCGAATATCTCGTCTCTTAGCATCTAATTGTAAACACGGTGTAATAAAACTCGTAGAACATAACGTTATCTACAATTTTGTTTGAACAATTTTTTTTCTATCGTCAACGGTTGTTGAGATATTTGTTTGTTATTATTTTAATTATCTAGTTTTTGCGAATATCTCGTTACCAATACATCAAATCGTAATAAAATCTATCACAAATATGTAGAACATTAAATTTTCTACAATTTTGTTTTTGACAATTTTTTCTATCACTAACCGTTGTAGAGATATCAATGTATTATTATTTTAATTAAATAGATTTTGCAAATATTTCTTTTCCTATGGATCAAATGGCGAACCAAGTCATTACACAATTTGTAGATAATTTTATTTGCTACAATTTTATCCTGGACAAATTTGCTCTATCATCAGCCTTTGTCGAGATATCTGTTTGTTTTTATTTAATTAATTAGTTTTTGCAAATATCTCGTTTCCTATGCATCACATCGTGAACATAGCTTTAATAAAAATCGTAGAAAATAACATAATCTACCATTTTATTCCTAACATTTTTTTTCTACCGTCAACCGTTGTTTAGATATTTGTCTGTTATTATTTTAATTATTTAGTGTTTACAAATATCACGTTTCCAATGCATCAAATCATGATAAAATCTAGCACAAACTTGTAGAACATAAAATTTTCTACAATTTTACCGTCGACAATTTTTTTCTATCACTAACTGTTGTCGAGATATCTGTTTGTTTCTATTTTAATTGCAATAATTATTGTAATTTTAATGGTCTTGCTAGTTCATAATTTATTATAAATATGTCTTTGAACTAGATTTCACAAACTTTACAAGTATCGCTTAACCAACAGTTCGCGAAATTGTTCATGAAAAATGTTACAATACATTTTTGGTATCTTCTAAAAGTGGTCTGATTCTGGAAAGGTGACCTATCCGCCTTGTAAGACCGGGTTTTCCGTGACGGGGAAAGTGTTTTCTATCGATCCAAGTTGATTTCACAATTCCTATATGTTTAGGCCCAGGACCCAATTTTTTCGATTTTCAACCCCGGTCTGATTTCGAACGGTGACCGATTTGAGAAAAAGTAAATATGCAGATGTGTTGTCCTAAGTAGTCCCTTTCTTAAAATGCATTCAGTTTGATTCCTATATGTTTAGGCCCAGACCCCATTTTTTCGGGATTGTCTGACCGCTGTAAAAAATTTCAGTGACCGGTTTGAGTCGTAAGACCGAGGCTAAATGATGTACTTTGGAGTGTTCTTTCGAGTTAGAACGAATCCAGCTGTCCTATACGTTTAGGCCCAAATCCGTTGTGGGCTCTAGGACTAATAATAAAACCGCTAAGTAGGAATTAAAACTATCACCCTGCGTCTGTTTCTCCAAGCAAATCAATCAAGATATTTTGAAAAGAAGAGGTTGGGTGAGTGCGTTACATCCTCGGCTTCATCTACAGTCTTCACTTTCCATCAGGTGAGCGGAAGCCAAGCGCAAGCCCATTACTAATAAAAACAAAATCTCTAAACCTTAATTTATATAGTATGGAGAGAGCTAAACACGGTGTTTCTATGAGAGAACACATCAGGAATTAGGTGATACGCCAGAAAGCTCAAGTGTTTGATATAGCTCAGAAAATTAGCAATCTGAAGTGGCAAAGGGCTGGTCATATCTGCCGAAGTTCAGACCACCGATGCGTAGTCAGAGTTCTAGAGTGGAAACCACGAACTGGAAGGCGTAGTGTGGGACGCCCTGCGGCCCGCTGGACAGACGACCTAAAAAAAGGTAGCGGGAGCGACTGGATGAGGAAGGCCGAGGTTGGAGTTATGTGGTGCGACTGGTGCGCCTTGGGAGAGGCCTATGTTCAGCAGTGGTAATTTATAGGCTGATGATGATGATGAAAGCCACTCAAAGATGTCTAAATGCGTCTACATACACTCACTCCCGCGATGGTTCTTTTCTTTAACTTCGAAGGTTCCAATGTCCATGTAATCAAACGGTCACAGACTTATTATATATTCCTGCTGATAAAACACTAAGATATCAGGAAAATACGGAGCAATCGCCCAAAGGATGTTGAACACTTAACGCTGCAATCTCATCATTCGAGCCAATCGTATTGCGTGCGCGCGCGCAGTCTCGCAAGATTACAGTGCGTTGGCTTCTATTCAACGAGCGACCAGGATACGTGAATGAAAGTGCACTGTTGCAGTCAATTGATTTACAGTTTCAATAAGAGAAATAGTTTCGTTCGGTGGAGGAAGTACTGTAGGGCGTAATTAATTTAAAGCCCGACCAGAAATATAAAAAAACCTCGTCATGTTGCGGAAAATCATTGGAACTAATTTTTTTACTTGGAACACTAACATTAAAGGTGACAGTCGATTGCAGCGCCCCCAAACCAGGTTTTTTATATTCCTGGTCAGGCTTTTAAAAGCTTAATTGTGCAGTTTGAATTTCAAAGCGTTTGTAAAGGTTTTCGGTGTTTTATTTGGATTTGGGATGTTATCTGGGGGATCCAGAGCAATAATTCAAATCTAAGAAGGTGAGTGCGAATTCTTTTTACTTGGATAACATTTTCCACATCGAAACTAAGTGAAAAAGTGGCATTACATTTAATTTACACTCAGACTATATTACTTAACTAAGGACCAGCCTCTCGTTAGCATTACCAGGTACAAGATGAATTAATCATACTTGTGCATTTAAGGTAAATAAAGTACGTTTTATCACCTTTGATTTCAATTGAATTTATCAATCAACGAGACAGCTTATAGGTGATTGCAGAACAATACCTTCAAACTAGTCGTTTGGGGTTCACACGAGATGACGAGATATTTTTAACTATCAAAATTAGAATCTAATGTAATGGAATGAAAGCTGCGGATTGGGGATTTCTTGCTAAAACCCACCCGTTCCACACCCAACCACCGTTCCAATTCTTATAAAACCCAGAATATACCGATCAGACCTGCAAACTGAACCACTTTCCGAGACCTACGTCAAAATCGCAAAAATCTCCTAAATACTAGACCTTTTTTTGCCACACCATTTCGAGCTTGGTCTCATATAGAAAGTTGTTTATTTCGATGGTCAGGAGTGCGATTTTTGAATCTCATTCGGTGAGCTCAGCTGTTGAAAATGTCAACATTTCTATGGAGATATCCATCTTTCTACTGCTGATTTTACTTTCAAAAACCATGCTACAGGAGAGCGATTTTTGAAAGTCAAATCAGCAGTTTAAAGATGCGTATCTCCGTAGTAATTTTGACATTTTCAACTGCTGAGCTCACCGAATGAGATTCAAAAACCGCTCTCCTGATCACCATTTTAAAAAACCGTCATCATAATATTAAGTTGGAGCCTGCACAGGTGCCTATTATTTTAACCAGAAACATACAGGACGCAAAATAAAAATAATAGCCTGTTTTTAATATCTGGGAAAGTTATCCACGAAACTTTTAAAAGGTTAAGGCCCTAATTAAATCCGGTCATAAAAGGGCTACCTTTTAAAACGAAATTCTTAATACAAAAGGCATGTGATGTGAACAAACAAGAAATGCAATTCCGAGTGAATGGAAAAGGAGATCAATTTATCATCTCGACATTATTAATGTATTACTTTTACTGTACAAAAACTTAGTGCGGAGCTGAAAATGGCTGCGGTGAAGATGGCGCGCGCGTTTCCCACGCATGCGCAATGGGAACGAACTGCGATCGCGCATGTCGCGCGCACATGTGCTTGCTTACGCGGGAAAACAAGACATCTTCAAGCTTTTTTTTTTTCATTAAAAAAAATTGAAACAACAAATAAGCTGTTGATAAATAAACAGTGGGAAGTGAGGCTATGAAGTTGAAACATTTTGTAATCTATAAGTGAATATATCAAATCAAATCTCTAACGCTCAGTTGCAGAAACGCTCATTAGAGTTAATCCTCCAATAAATCTCTTGCTAGCTTTTACTACGTCAAAAAGACAAAAAGTGACAGCAAGAGATTTAATGGAGGATTATTAACACTAAATGAGCGTTTCTGCAACTGAGTGTGAGAATCTGAATTGAAAAGAAAATGTTTGATGGTAGAGTCTTAGGCTGAGATTCAGAGACGATTTGTAAGTCATAGTTCGAACTCCCGTATGTCAAAATCCATATATTTCGACCCTACTTAGCTCGAGCTAAGACTAAAAAAATCGTCTCTGAATCTCGGGCTTAGTAATGATGCTATTGATTTCAACTTCACCATGGATTCCAGTATGCCAGTATTCGATAAGCAGTCAGAGGTCGATTGAGACGGTTTGGAAATCCTCTGATAGCAAGATAACCTCGATCTACCCGAGGGCCCGCTTGGTGGATGTCTCCGTTTTCTCCCACGCTTAATCGTATATAGGAATTTAGGGTGACGAAAAAAACCTACTCTAGTTTTACCTACTGCATTCGTAACATGTGTTTTTGAACTGCAGGTGAACAAACGGTTTTTATAAGACATACTGATTTTGAAACCGCTCTCTCTAATAAAGTTTTCGCAATTTGGGACTACGTTTTTATCTACATTCGATTTAGGACCCTACTGAAGCATTATATAAATAAAATAAATATCTTGGACAGTGTCACACAAATTATCTAGTCACATTTAAAGTTCCAGAATCTAGCCTGGACTTGTATTATGATAACTAGACAACGATATAGAAAACATATATAGATACAAACATCCATGACTCGGGTACAAATATTCATATTCGTCATACAAATATTTGTCCCTTGCGGAATTCGAACCCGCGACCCCCGGCACAGCAGGCAGGTTCACTACAGACTGTGCTGTCGGGCCGTCCATTATATGTTTTTAGGGTTCCGTACCCTTAGATTGCTAACGGGAACCTATTCATAAGCTAACTCTGTCCGTCCGTCCGCCTGTCTGTCTGTCCTACCTACCTAATACCAAAAGGGCTGTACAGCACAGATTCCTACAACTGTAACTCTTGTGAGCCAGGTTCAACTCAACTCAACAGTGACGATCTCAACTCATTAAACTAGACGATGAAGTCCAGCGTGCCAAGGATGACTCTGTTTTATGAAACCCGCTACGAATCTAATCAAAGAATTTAAGCGTAGGAATAAAACCGGTCAAGTGCGAGTCGGGCTACTCGCGCACCGAGGGTTATGTACCACACTACATATTAAGGGCAGGATCTTCCAAATCGCCTGTTTTTGGTTGAGTTTTAAGGCATGAAATAGTCGTTGTTTTAATCCAGAAATAATATATGTTGTTGTTCATGAACTGTTCTCGATTATTCTGTGGCTCAAAACACGATAGTTATTACTTCTCTCGATCATAAAAGCATGCAAAGGTAGGTAGTTTATTACTATTTTTCAAGTTTTACTCAAAGATTATTAACACTACAAATAAAAAAAATACACTGAAAAATTGTAAATGACATTGTCTAAATTATTCTCAGGCTAGTTTTTTCCCCCACCACCAGAGAGAAAAGATATATATATAAGGACCTGCCTTCAATTGAAGCGGGATGGCTAATTGCAAACTTATGCTTGTAAGAAAGAGACGCTTGCACTCGAATAACCGGGCCTTAAGTTACAACATTTTTTTTTTCTCCGTGAGCTTTAGCGCGAGACCAACTCACACTTGACCGGGTTTTTATTATTTGTTGTTATAATTTAGAGTTTGTTCTATAATCACACGTAGCTTGACGCTATCTATCTCTATCTATAACGTCACGCCTCTTTCCCATTGGGGTAGGCAGAGACCAGAGCGCGCCATCTACTACGATCCTTACATACATCTTTTGCCTTATTCACATCCATACATCTCTTCATACATGCCCGTCGGTTTCGAGTAGAGCTTGACGCTTGTATGTATTACCGTTTGCGATAGAGCGAGAAGAAAAAATGTTGCTAAAAACTACTTTCTTCTTGCTAAAAACTACTTTCTTGTACCTCCCTTAATTTTTATCTTTTTCATTATTTGTTACCAAATTCGCCATAATAACGTACAATCTGTGAAAATTTCAAGAGTCTGGCTGTTACGGTTCAAAAGTTAAGCCCTAAATAGGTAAGACGGACGGACAACGTTGCGTAGGCTTAGTAATAGGGTTCCGTTTTCACACTTTGGGTACGGAACCCTTAAACCGATTTACCTTCTGTTCAAAAGTCTCTACCTACATGGTGTTATAGGGTAAACAGTTGAATTACTTGATACTGAATAACGTTCCCTAAAGAAAACCTTTTTATAAAAAGAAGATTTTTTGGTTCGCGAATTTCCCTCATGGACGGGTTGTTCAATATAATGAGTACAATCACCCATTAAAGTAATGCAACTAACACCCTGTATATTTTCGATGAATGGATCTAACAGTTTTTCGAACTTTGATTGCTTATAATTTTGTGTTAATTTGTCTTAAGTATATAAAAATACCATAGTATAATGACGTGGTCAGACAGGCCGAGGGCCACATCTGGGCATCGAACTGTCACCGTTACTGTATTCCGCCACAACCTGTTCTCGGCCATTAGGTATACTCGGCGAATGCGCCCGCGCGGCTAATGATCTAAACTAGTCTTAGATCGTTTAAAGCTTAATAACAGCGTTTTATGTACAGCTTTGAGACGTTGAATTAAAAAATCTTAAGGAGTTCCTTTTAGATGGTTTGTTTTGTGTAGTGTAAGCTGTGGTTTTTCCTTCATGGATTTCGTATACAGGGTGTAAGGGACAGCCCTCCGCAAACTGAAACGGTGAACTCAGACCATCAAACTGAACAACTTTCACTATGGAGTCTACCTCAGGAAACGCGAAAAAAAATCAGCTCTCCCATACATTTGAGTCGGGTAGGTACAGCAGTTTTGTATGGGACAGCTGTTTTTTTTTCGCGTTTTCTGTGGTAGGCTCCATAGAGAAAGTTGTTCAGTTTGATGGTCTGAGTTCACAAGTTAAGTTTGCGGAGGGCTGTCCCTTACACCCTGTATTATTGATTGAAGGGTACTTGGAATGGACCACCTGATTTCTGTTCTTGGGTGTCGTATGAGGCTACTAAGGGTTACCTAAGTACCTAAGGACTACATCCGTGGTCTAATGGTTAAGAGCATTGGGCTCTTAACACGGAGGTCTTGGGTTCGATTACCACGGGAGAAGCTTTACTGATATGTCACTTTGTGTATATTTCCCCAGTTGGTTAAGGATATTGCAGGCTGAACCACCTGATTGTCAGAAAAGAAAAGTTAGTCCCGGCTACTATCTCTGGTAGTTACTTAAAAACTACGTCAGAGGCCGTTAGACGGAGAAGAAGAAGTCTAAGGGTTATGGTTTGTAATGATGTCTTTTGTGGGGTTTAAGTTAAAAATAAATGATAAAAAAGAAGTATTTTTATGGGCGTCATGCTTGATACGTCATTCCACCATGAAGCCTTCAATGTTGATGCTAAAATTGGTCCTTGTTGCAAGCAACTGAACAAGTTTAAAAGGTTTTGTTTAAACGAAGTACCTAGATGTATTGTATATTCACACAAAATTATGAATAAATTGTTCGTAACTTCTATTAATTTTATTTAGATTTTTCTTCTTTTAGATTTCTTTTTCCATATCCTTTGGCGACCAAGAAAGAAACTGCAATCACCTTAATATGGTGGTACGGAACCCTCGATGCGAGAGTCCGACTCACACTTGACCGGTTCATCTTTAGTGCGAGCACAAACAGTTTTTAAACTACGTATTTTCTATCCACCTGGTCTGCGGCTCTACCACACAAAGAGTATTTACATCAAGCTTGACGCTTTGCCGTTTTTACGATAGAGCAAAAACTAAAAACCTTGAAAAAAACAAGTTTCTTGTAATATTTTTAACGTTTTGTTTGTTTTTAGCAAATCCAAAATAATAACACATAATTATTCTTTGAAAATTTTAACTCTCTACCGAGGTATTGTACTACGGTTTTAAAATATGCAGCCCTTTGAGAGGTAGGACTGACGGACATACGGACAGCGTAGGCCTAGTAACTAATAGGCTTCCGTTGCTACACTTTGAGTACGTAACCCTAAAAAAGAGGACTGCCTACCAATTAAATAAGATAGGCAACAAAAAAGTTCATCTTACAATTCAAGTAGGTACAAGTGAAACTTGAAGAGCGGATATTTCTTAAAAAATCTAATTCTCAGGGTCTCCATGACCCTTACAGACCCGCCCATCAAGAAAAACGATCGAAACACGTGGTTACCCGCATATGGTACTATTTAATAACAAGCATCTGTATATCTGGGAGGGCTACAACGCTGCCATGAAGTGCAACCACTTGTCTGAACAGCCAAGCTTCGCTGAGAGATGACGTCTCGATTTGTTCGTGTAAACTTCTGAGGCGCTTGGCGTGTAAGAAGTTTAACGGTAACCCGACCGACTTGAAAAGTTATGTTGATAGTACAATCAGTTTGTGTAGAGTTGGTCTTTCAATTTGCTTGGTTTTTCATGTCAGGGTCATTCTCAATTGACCCCATGCAGCAGCTGTTTCGAACAAACCGTTTTCTTGTCTTATGTTAAATAAATAAATACGCTCAGAGTACCTACCAGCGGTTTTGCAAAACATAGAAGAGACTAAATTTCTTCCCGTGGTTATCATACGATACGTCACGACACGACTAACAGATAAGATTACTTATGCAGTGTTTTTGTGGGAGTTAGGTTAGCTAGTTACCACTTCATCAGTGTTGTCTACAAACATAATTATAGGGTTGGGTCTTTCTTAATATGCTGACGCTTTTTATGGGGATGATCATCATAAAACCGAACAACTTTCTCTACGAGTTAATCTACGAGTTGTCTAATATCAAAATCACGAAAAAAAAACAGATGTTCAAGTTTGATACAAATGTGAGTTTCAACTAATTTTTTTTGCGTTTTCTATTTTAGTCGAATAGAGAACGTTATTCAGTTTCATGGTCTGATCATCCTCTTAAAAACCCGTCTGCATATTAGGTAAGACCCAGTATGATTACCTACACTTTTGTGTCATACCTCCCCTGTAATATTTTGTATTTTTCAGTTCATATTTTATATCTACAAGAACAAGACAATAGATACGGAAGAGTCAATAGATTGCGTTATTTAAATAAACACCAATAAGCGAATGCTGCAATGTTTTTGAATCATCATCAGGTCAATTGATTACAATCATTTGTTACAGATGAGGTCACCATTGTCCCGAGTGCGTCACCATATCATATAAACTCCCTATACCAATTCGGTATATACAACCTATGTAATTTTTTTTTTGGTATTTATTTTCCATTTCTTACGGATAGTAGCCTAATTTAATTTTTATGCGGTTCATCAAGTTTATCAATATAAATAAATACGATTTTTAAATTATTTTGGTCTGTGCTCTATAAATCCAACAAAAATGGTCGCGAGAAAATCGTTCGTACCTACTCCACGTAGAAAACCGATGAAAAAAAAAACCGCTATTTTTCTAACTCTATGTTGGAAACGGAAAACGGCAAACATCCGAATATAGAGTTTACAAGTAGTCAGGTGACGTCACGACGTCATGAAAAATTTGTTTTTGAGACAATTATCTCCAAATGGTTTTCGAAACAGCCCTCCAAAAAAAACTTGACATACCGAATTACCTGCTTAACATGATCACGTAATGCTTACGACAATCTTCTCCGAGGGCGGTGCCTGTGCCCAGTGAAAAATAACAAACCAAAAGGAGTCACACTAAACTGAGCCCATGGAGCCATCTTGCTGGGCGCTGGGCAGCTAACCGCGACCGACTATGGGGCCTCGAATAACTGCCGATGGTAAAAACTCACTGATTATCTAACTCTTGTGTATAAAACGTTTTTATCTATTCGTGTAATAAGTTTCTAGTCTCTATTTGTAAACAAAAAAGTTTCTTGTTATCGTATCACATCACAACATAGGAGCTATGTTATATGTTCTAGCAAATAAATCCATATTTTTGACATTGTTAATCAAATTTTCTAGTCACATTTAGAATCTAGCACTCTAGTACTCTCTCGGTACAGCAGGCAGGTTGACTACCGACTGAGCTATGTAGGTAGGGCCGTCTAAATCGTTCCGTCTAAATAAATAAATCTCATCTCATATCAAAAACACCCAAGTAATATTTAAATGGGTGGTTTACCGTCAAACTGAACAAAATCGACTGCGAAATGGACAGAGTTTCGGTACTAGGTACTGGTGAAACGTGGATGTTCTGAGGTTTCAGGATATCTCTGACTACCCCCTCGGGGAATATAGTCGTGAGCATAATGCTATGATATGCTATGAACAAAATCGAGAAATTATAGAGCAGTTTTATCTGAAACAGATTTGTTTTCCTGAGATAGAAGTTGGCTTCATAGTGAAAGTTGTTCAGTTTGACCTCTTTAAGGATTACTAGGGTGTTTTTACACCCTGATAATAACAACTTTTATGGCTCTTATCTGGGCTCTGGATCTGGACTAGATTCTTGTAATTCGATTGGGACAATGCCCAAGATATTTTTAAACTTATTACCTTCATAGATTGCACTATATTCTTGTAAAAATGCGAAGAAACAAGTTTATTCTCTGCAGTCATTATGTTAGAGTTTAAATTATAATGGATTGGTTTTACTCATAAAAAAATCATGATCTAGGAATTTTTTAAAAGAATTTGCGAGCTCTGTGGGAGTCTCATCTCCACAAACATGTGTTAGAATATCAAATAATTGTGTAACAAAACACAGAAATGTAAGTATTATAAAAAAATAGCGCTCGTCGCTTAGACAACATCATCAGCTTTCTCTATGGGACTATATATTAGTCCCGATTTAAACGGTGATTACGATCGATGTTTAATCGTAATCGCAAAAAAAACCGCCAGAAGAATCCTATATCATACTTAAATATACATATAGATACTCGTACATACAGGGTGAACAACTTTAACTATGAAGCTAACATCGAAATCACGAAAAAATCAGAAAATGTCTAGCTAGGGACTTGTTTGATCATCAAAGCCTGATGGTATACGTGACACGATCACGTGCGCCGCCGCGAGTAGCTAAGCTATCTGACTAAAATGTATGAAAAAATTGATTATTTTTCGCGATTTCAAAGATCCCATCGACGTTATAGTAAATATGGTTCAGTTTGATGGTCTGAAACAGCCCCCTAAAGTTTATAACGTATTTAAGTTTAAACACTTTACCCTGTATGGGTTATATAGCCTGTAGAATCCCACTGCAGGGCAAAGGCTTTATTTTCACGAATAAGGGTGAAAGGGAGTGGGCCAATACTCCACCACGCGGGCCCAGTGCGTGTTGGTGGAGGCACGTTACCCGTATACTAAAAAAATTTTTTTGTTGGGATGGTCATCAGACCGTCAAACTGAACAACTTTCTGTACGGGACCAACATCGAAATCGCGAAAAAAATATCAGCTGTCTCATACATTTGGCTCGAGTATGTAGGTTTGCAGTTTTGTATCGAGCAGCTGATTTTTATTTCGCGATTTCGTTGTTGGTACCGTAGAGAAAGTTGTTCAGTTTGACGGTGTGACCATCCTCAAAAAAGTGTCAGCATATTAAGAAGGACCCTATACATACATAAGTATAGGTAGTTAATAAAAGTAATGTATCGAATTGGTAGTCTCGAGCTCCTCCATGTTTCAAACTTCATTTGGTCTTCTCGTAACTAATCGTAAGGTACCTAGTTCCAAAACCAAAGAGATATTGCGTTGTACACAACGTGTATAAAAGATATTACAATATTAGATGTCATCTGTGTGAATGTTGGTCACGGCTACAGTGTCGGCCTCTGTTTTTTTTTTTCTTTAAAATCATTAACCTCGTTTTGCGATGACACGCGATTGTACCGACGTACTTAGTACTTGTGATTTTATAAGTCGTTTTAATTCTGTTTGCTAAGATATCTGTCTAGATAAGAATTGCTTTAATTGAATGTTATGAATTGAATGTCTTGTTTGTTTTATTTCAAGGTAGGTAAGTACGTAATTATGTCTGTGTACGCTATACCTACGTTATAATGTATTTACTATACCTTTTGCCTGCAGCTTTGAATGTGTACCTAGAGTAATTTATACAGGGTATAAAATGAAATGCTTCAAACCATATTAGACTGATGTCTTTTTCATTTTGATGGTCTGAAGCAATTTTGAAGTATTGGTAACACATTTAATGTACACCCTATATTTAAACAGGTTCCAACTTAATATGCTGATTAATATGATGCTTTCGCTATGGGACCAACAACGAAATCTCGAACAATACTAAACTATCCCATACCTTTTAGGTCGAGTAGGATTTCAGTTTTGTATGGAATTTCGAATATCTATGAGTAAATTAATAAGAAAATCAAATTTGTGTTGTTGTGATTTTTTAACTTTTGAGTCTCATCATCTCTATTATCATTATCAATTATCACAATTTATACCTAAGTATGTTATTCCATCATGAATTGAGTTTAAGTAATATCTATCAGGAGTGCGATTTTTGAATCTCATTCGGTGAGCTCAGCAGTTGAAAATGTCAAAATTAATACGGAGATAGGCATCTTTCTACTGCTGATTTGACTTTCAAAAATCGCACTCCTGAAGAATGAATTTTGAGAGTCCAATCGAGGTAGAAAATTGCATATCTCACTCACCCGACTCAACTCACCGAATGAGATTCAAAAATCGCACACCTGAATATATTTCGTGAAGAACGTGTTATAGAAGCTTTATATCAATAACTCAGTGATGCTTGCACGCGTTTTCGCCGTAACGCAATTACAGGACCATAGGACTCGTATGGCAATAGCACGCCATCGAGGCGAGCAGACCGCTTCACGCCCGGGTGACCATCGTCACGCCTGTCGAACTCCCCTCCCCCTCGGCTCTTCGGCTGTCTTCGGCAAACACTCGACAATCTTCGGGCTCTTTGGCTCCAGATCATGCTAGCGACATTACATGTGCTGGCAGATCCTTTCGGACTGTGCGTGATCGTATGTCCGACCCTAGATTACTTGAACTATTGTTATAAGGTTCAAAGGACCTATAACTATAATAGACCAAAATTCTGCCGCTCCGTCAGTGCGTCATCGTGTGTGAACGCACATAATGTAGGCAATAAGTTTAGTCGACCAAGACTAAAATACTAGATGTACCGACAATCAATTCGTGGCCAATGCCGCAAAGAGCGAACCTCAAAATATTAAAAAATGAGGCTTTATTTGTCGAGCTCTATGTCTTCTGTCCGTAACAAAAAGACGACAACTAATAAAAGACAATAAATA
The DNA here is from genome assembly GCA_963693445.1 of Agonopterix heracliana. NCBI lineage: Eukaryota > Metazoa > Arthropoda > Insecta > Lepidoptera > Depressariidae > Agonopterix > Agonopterix heracliana. The sequence continues at coordinate 2,569,523 of OY856307.1, forward strand.
GATTGACTGCGTAAATATGAAGCGCGTAATCGGAAAACAAAAAAGAATTTATATGGGTCATCTGTAAAATCTTCTCATTTGAGGTTTGCCCCTTTGCGGCGTAGGCGAAGAATTGCTCCAAAAATTGCGGATTCAATAGTTTAGTTTACTTACCTTGCCTAAGTGCGATCGACGTCAGTCCGTCATATGCAAAGCAAGGAGTTGTATGAAACCGCAAGTAGAAGCAAGTAGAGCAGATTGAGCGTGTGTGAGCTCCTAGACGAATATCAAAGGGCACTTTGGTCTTAGTATTTCTGCATATCTTGTTGATAGCGATACGAACAAAAATTTGCATAGATATTTTAGATGAGACTGTGCATTTTAATTCTTATATTTGATTTATGCAATAAAGCTATAATTTTTTTGTATTTTAATAGTAATACTACCATAAGCATATGCTCACGACTATATTCCCCGACTACCCCAGTCAGAGATATTCTGAAACCTCAGAACATCCACGTTTCACTAGTACTACCGAAACACTGTCCAGTAGTGTGACGGAGGGTGAGCCCGTCGCACACTTATAATGGACAGTGGGTACAATACATGCTTCGAAATTGAAGCATGCAGGTTTCCTCACGATGTCTTCCTAATATAGTAATGATTAGTAATAGCATAGCATAGCATATGCTCACGACTATATTCCCCGAGGGGGGGTAGTCAGAGATATTCTGAAACCTCAGAACATCCACGTTTCACCAGAAGTACCGAAACACTGGCCAGTGTGACGGGGGGTGAGCCCGTCGCCACTTATGATGGACAGTGGGTACAATACACGCCTCGAAATGGAAGCATGCAGGTTTCCTCACGATGTTTTCCTTCACCGAAAAGCCAGTGGTGTAACAAATCGTACATAAATTCCGAAAAACTCATTGGTACAAGTCGGCTTGGACGGGGATCGAACCATCGCCTCCTGCACGGCAGGCAAGGTTACTCGCCACTGGACCACCACGGCCTTAGTAATACTACCTTAGAATAAACCGCTTTAATGCCAGTATATAGGTTCCAATTCCTTTTTGTCCATTACATTAAACTAGTCCCTAATTTGAACTAATTTCGAGTTTGTACCGTCTACAGAAATATCCTGGGAGGTGAGTTCTGGGAACGATGAGGCCGATGAGTCAACTAATTATAAGATCCATGGGTGCAATGTGTAATGTTCGTTTGTAATTGGTCGGTATGCCGCGTATGATTGTTCATCTTAGTTTCGGTGTAACGTTAGATCCAGGGTAACTCTAGGCTATTGTTGTGAATAGAAACAATTGTGAAACTCTTGATAGTATCGTGACATCGAAAAATAGTAACAATGTCAATAGTGCAATCAATAGAATTCATAGCTTTTACTAAGTAAATATGAAACATTTATACAAACGATACTTTAGAATTTAGATAATACAGAGATGCAATAGTATCAAAAACGATTTGTATTTTATTTCGTTTTATTTATTTCCTTTTTGGAGAACTTACAGCTAAATAAAATTTTTATTTAAACATACACAATAGATGCCGACAACAAGTTCAAGACAAGTACCTATTGAGATGCAACAGTAGCAATCAATACTATTTGCGAAATGTCGAGCCAAATGTATGGGACAGCCTTCGATCAAAGTAAAATGAATGGATAGGTCTTACGCGAACATTTCAAACCAGAAAAATAAGGCAAAACAAATGACAGGTATACTTCTTATGTACCAAGATGACAGACCAAGTGTGCCAGTTTGTATGGACCGTGCTTCAACTTAACGCGCTTTGGGCCTATCCATTAGTTTTACTTTAATCGAAGGGGACAGCTGATTCTTTTTCGCGATTTCGATGTTGGTCTCATAGAGTAAGTTGTTCAGTTTGATGGTCTGGTCATCTTTTTAAAAAACTGTCAGCATATTGAGTGGGATCACACACGATGACGCACGGTGCGGGTTGACGCGTGTGTGCTTCTACGTGCGGTTTCATACAACTCCTTGCTTCACAAATGACGGGCCGACGTCTGCTGCTCCGTCAGTGCGTCATCGTGTGTGACAGCTCTAACTTGGACCCTGGAAACCATCGATATAGACTGCGCTTTTTTTCTTCTGAAACCGTCTAGTAGTATACAAGGTGTTACAAAAATACAAATACCTAAACCTTTAAGGGGGTGGTGTAGACCATCAAACTGAACAACTTTCACTATGGGACCAATATCGAAACCGCGAAAAAAAAAATTATGTTCCATACTTTACAAATCGACTAGAGCTAAAATATGTATGAGATATCTTTTTTTTTTTTTCGCGATTTCGATGTTGGTCCCATAGAGAAAGTTGTTCAGTTTGACGGTCTAAACAACCCCCTTAAGAGATTTAAAAATTTATTCTTACTTATGAAACACCCTGTATAAAAAGCGGGGGCGGCTTCAACCCCGCCCTAAAGTAGTTTTTCAAAATTAATTTACCTTTGCAGCCGTGGCCGATATTTTATTACCTCCTTATGTTACTATCTAAGCTTATTGAAATCCTATCCCATTGTCTCTAGCAGCTAGGAAGTTAAGCTTGTTAAAATGGGTAGATAAAGCACGCATGAGCGTGTCTGTAGCATGCGCTGGCGCACGCCATCTGTACGACGTACCATATCTGGCCTTTATTGAGTTTACATTGTTCTCTAGTCATAATATATTAATGTGTAATGTGTGTGTATGTATGTGTGTTTATAATATTATGACTATAGATAAATAGTAATGAATAGAGGCGCCGCTTCATTGAAAATGATTAGATACTCGTAGGTATACTCTTTTTCCATGTGGCGACAAAAACTTCAACCGACTTCAAAACTAAAAAAACATGTACAACATACATAAACTCACGACTGTAATCCCTGTCAGGATGGTCAGAACATTAGTACAATTACCAGCTGTCTTGCTTGCAATTGCAACAAGGCTCACTTTGAGCATATTAAAGGTTTCAAGAAGAAATTACGAGTAAGGACGTGATAGGTAGCTAGGCTAGCCTTTCGCCCACAATCACACTGCATAAGAAACCCTTATCCCTTAGTCGCCTCGTATGATACCCAAGGGAACGAATTGGGTGGTCCATTCAAAGAAGGAACCACACGACGAAGCGACTAAAAAGTTCAATAATAGCGTGTCTTTTTTAGGTTTCCGTACCCAAAGGGTGAAAACGGGACCATATTACTAAGCCTACGTTGTCCGTTCGTCCTACCTATTTAGGGCTGTACATTTTGAACCGTAATAGCTAGATTGCTGACATAATATGCGTTATTACGGCGGATTTTTTAACAAATAATAAAAATGACAAAAAGTTAAAAATTAAGGGGGGTTCTCAACTAGAAACTAGTTTTTATCGACGTATTTTCTTCTCGCTCTATTGTAAAAACGGTATATAATACTTAGGTTAGGTTAGGTATAGCCTATAGAATCCCACTGCAGGGCAAAGTCCTCCTCTCACGAATAAGGGTGAGAGGGAGCGGGCCATACTCCACCACGCTGGCCCAGTGCGTGTTGGTGGAGGCATGTTAGTGGCAACTTGCTGTCAGAGAATTTTCTAGCCGCCTCAATAGGCCTCTGACCTGGCTTAACGAATAGTTACAACGTCATCTGACGGGACTATCCGAGACCAACTGCTTAACGTGCCTTCTGAAGCACGGAAACGCTCAAAAGTCAAAAGTCAAATACATTTATTGCAAAGAGATGAAATACCACTAAACGGTCACCCATCCAAAGACTGACCGGACCTGACGTTGCTGAACTTCGGTGATCGTTTCCAATACCGAAGCTCCACTACGCCAACGAGCGCTTCTATAATACTTACTAGCGTCAAACTTCGTGTGATTATAGAGCAAACTCTATTATACCTAGTATAACAAAAAACAATAAAAACTGGCCAAGTGTGAATCGGTCTTGCGCTAATGGTCCCGGAGAAAAAAAGTTTTTTTGTAAGTTAATTTATGTTGTGTTCTGTGGTGGTGTGGTACGGAACCCTCGGTGTGCGAGTAGCCCGACTCGCACTTGACCGTTTTTTTTATATATTTATTCGCATCTACTAGTAACTAGCTAGACAGTTTCCTTTACTGACTTTGAAGGATGAATGTACTCATGTTACCTACATGCTACGAATAAGAGAATGTATAGAAGTATAAATGAAGCTCAAAAAGTGGCACCAAAAAAATTGTAACGCGTTCTAAATTTGTTCTTTAAAAATTGTATCTCGCCGCCAAAACTCATACAAAATGTCATTTTTCATGGGGTGCCAAAAATGATTTCAATTTTGTTTGGAGTTACTCTTCCATATTTATTCTTATTCGTAGCCTACATGGTACAACTTTACCCAAGCACAAAGAGAACCTGGGGGAAATTCGAAAAAAAAGACACCTTTTATCAAACGTTCGATCAGCTTTATGACAAGTCGTCCAGTATTTAATATTTATGTTATCTACTTGTAAAGAAATGTCAACCCTATTTAGAAATTTACATTACTTCCAATAAAACAATAAAAACACAAAAAAAGAGAGGCGTGACGTATCGTCTTTGTTTTTAGGGTTCCGTTCCAAAACATAGAAACCCTTATAAAACTTTGTTGCCGGTCCGTCTAAGTCTAACTGACTTAAAAAAATGTTTCATTTATATATTTACGAGCTTTTACCCGCGACCTAGTCCTCACAAATTATATTCTTATACCTACCAGAATTTAAACTTAAGTTAATCATAAGCTTTAAAAAAAATAGTTTCATAAAAATAGGTCCAATAGTTTTGACGTGATGCTCAAACAAACAGAAAAACAAAAGATCAAAAAATTGTTTATTTGGAGTCAGGGACACCAAAAAACAAAGTCGTAGATATAATCGTTTTCTTGTAATATATTCAATGACACACATTTATTTTACAGTTTTACAATAGTTTAGATTAGAAACCGTACGATTTTTTTTTTTTGTAAATAATGATTGTAAAATTAAAATGTAAGCAACATAAGGATATTTAACTTTTTTTTCTTGTACTTAACTAAATACATTAAATATTTCTAGTGAACTCAGAAGAATTTTTAGCTTAGAAACTCCCATGAGCAAAGATATTGACGAAAAACACGTGTTTTTGCTATCCTGCTTTCAATTGGAGCGGGATGGCTAATTGTAAACTTATGCTTGCAAGAAAGAGACGCTTGCACTAGGATAACCTAGCCTTAATACGTCATGACTGCGCTCGTGGCCCCATTACAATAATTTAGAATAGTTCTTTTGTTTTGAAGGTCGTATAGATATTCGAAGGGTTAAATATTTTTGTATTTTTATGAACTTAGGCCTACTAAGTTAGACAATACAATGACAATAGTTAGTTGAACAATGACATGAATTTCTACGTGTATGGTTACGTAATGTTTATATGTTATGTAAGGAGGCTTGCAATGTTTGTTTGTCGATGCGATGTCTTCTTATAACGTTTTAGCACTTTTGCAGTTTTCGTTTAAAGATAAAAACTTCAATTTCTTGTAATCAGAGATTGCTGGAATAGATACGGTAAGTACATCTTTCGTTGAGAATCGTTACCATACTTATCACATTTAACTTTATATACGAATATATGAATTCTTATAGCGTTTGCGATTACAATGATATGCTTTGATGAATGCTTTATTAGAAAAACAGTCATACGCTCCATCACCAGCGTTTACGCTGGGACGGCATATTTTGATGGTTTGGATTCTTGTTATTTGAAAGACATACAAATTAATGAAAAATATAGCAAATCATCTTCAACATCTCTCTCAGCTTTATTTGGTACAAAGTATTGTAATGGTTCACTATAAAAATATGAAACCTTTGTTCAAAAGAACGCCTAAATATTTTTAATAGTCTGTATTAACGTGTATCTATACTTTATAAAAGTAAACCACGTCAGAGGCCGTAAGGCGGTTTGAATAAACTCTGACACCAGGGCTTTGCAGCCCACTCGATAAGAAGAAGATAAAAGTTGAAGTCACGACGGAAGTGGACGATAGCCCTGGCTAGGACCGGCAGCCACACGGTGAAGGCATCTCATTTATTTATAGTTTATACATTTGATTCTTTTCCTCAACCTGTTTAACTTGGGTTACATAGACGGGTCGGACCTCGGGTGTGAAAACGGTGTTGCTCCTCAGACTATGGTCCATCTTGCCCGGACACCAGCACGCAAACGGAGCTTATGGACGCTGCCGGCAGTGCTATCCGTGTGGTGTGGGGAAATACTGGGCTGGAAAGATTTAGAATGACAATGCCATCGACTCGATAGAAGAAGAATCCTTTAGTGGATCGGTTATTCGGAATTTATTGAGTCTGAAGAAATGATCGACAGAGCAGGCAGGATATACATGCGTGCATGCATGACCCACCTGTAGGCCTCGCATGCCACCCCCGAGAAAACGATAAAAATCGAGATGTGCCTCCATCCTTATTATTTTACATATGGCAGAAAGAGCGCGCATTACGTTTCTCTCGTTTAAACGCTTTGTCGTGGGTGGCATGCTAGCTGTGCTGGATGATTAAAACAGCGTGTCACACAGTAAATGGACTACACGAGTGTCAAATTCTATCGATCTGAGTCAGCGAGAGCGCATGCCCATGCGCATCGTCAACAATTAACAGTTTTTGATGGTTACGAGGTTATTATTAAATCTGAAATTAAACATCTTTAATGGTCTCTTACCGAGTAACCATATAATTTAGTTCCAGCACGGCTAGCTCGCATATATACGTAAAGAAACAAAGATAGAGTTTCATCTCGCAATTATAATCTTTTTCTCGGTGGTGGCTTGATAGGCCTACATTATATCCCGGCAGTGTCACAACTGCCATGATTAAGCGATGATTGATCGTCAACAATTAATTAGCATTAGTGGTTAGTTAGTGACTTTTCTTGCAAAATCATGTTCCCTTAATAAACCGTCTATTAGATATAATTAAGAATAAGGATCCTATTAATTTATCGATAGCAAAAAATTAATTGAATCTATGGCAAGCGACTAGCGACGTACGTACGTTATAAAACGAACACATATGCTTGCCACGGCCAGATCAATTAAACTACAAAACTACGTACACTGTCCCATTTAATTTATTACAAGTACTTTTGCTTCAAAGTATTATAGAAATGCAAAACAGAAACATTGAAAAAAATAAAATATGTAGGTATGAGGAAATAGGCAGCCTCCATTACCGCTTCATGTATTTAGTTTAGGCCATCAATTTGAACAAGTTTCACTACGAAGCCAATATCGAGAAAAAAATAAAAATATCTGCTGTTTCATACAAAACTGCATTAGGTAGGTATTTACCTATTCGACTCAAACGACCCTTTCTTCATGGTGAAAGAGTGATGGTGTTATACTCGTATCGTATGTACCTACTAGGTGATTTTGTAAACCGTTTCCAAATTTTCAGGGTTGGTTCAGATCAGACCATCAAACACTGAATGCAGAAAACGTAAAAAAAAAATTTCTTTTGTAAAAATTTAGGTATGTACAGTCAGCGTCAGAGAAATCTGACCCCCTAAGTATTAAGAATTTGAGGCACAAGCTTCACGTTAGGTGAATCAAGTGCCATCTATTGGTAGACGTTTCCAAGCGATAAACCTGTTCTCGCACTTCCTTTGCATTTTAGATACTATAGAGAATCATTCTGCCAATTCTAAATTTTACAAACACAGTGAAAAATTTATAAAATATATCTTTCCATCCATGACAGAGATTTGAACTCAGCACTCGCAAAATTCAACTCCATTAATTCAAGCGATCTTACCACTGAGCCAAGCGGTTACTTACTCAACCATGTGAAATTGTGAACTGCTTGGTATCAAACTACGATAATCGTTATAATTTTATTAAATATGTTTGAGGGTAATTCAATATGGCTCGATCCAAGTTGTTGCAATCCAGTGCATACTTTCACATGACGTATCGGAGGAATCATGTTTAGTTTTTAGATTTTTAAATATTGATTAATTATTGTTGCGATTAAGTGGATTCTTAAAGGCTAAAATGATTGTTCTTTGGGAGCAATACGAAAGTATTAAGGAATTTCACGAAAATTGGGTGTGACGGTAAGTAAATCTGAATTACATATAACCGACGCAGAAAATCTATTGTTTGCTAATTTAATTTTTATTTACTGTTTATTAAACGTTTACAGACAAATACTGTTCGCGTATGGATACAAATACATCAGGAAATAAGCGATTGTAAAGTGTAACCGCCAAGGACCACGGCCAGTCGTTCGGACAGATTCGAACGCCACCAAAAGTAATCAATCAATCAATCAATCACTCGCTCAACTGCGGAATTGTATGGAATTTTGCTTAGAAGACACTTGCATACAGGCATTCAGGCATTCACATAACATAGGTAACATAGCATTATTTAGATAAATAACATAAATTTATATAGCTTATAACATAACATTATATATTTATAAAATTTATATACTTACTTATATTATATACTTATATATAACCGTGTATACTATATATATATATATGTATATAATTATTTAATACTTATAGCATATTATATACTACTTGTTTTGTGGACGTTATTTTATTTACATAACATGATTTATTTTTCAGATTTTCTACATAGGTCCAGCTTGAGAGCTTATTGAAGTATGAACCAGCTACAATAGGGAGATATTGAAAGATTTTATAATACCAGGATAAGCTGAGGGCCAGATATATTTCGTTCAAGATAATTGCTCTGTTTAACCTTCACGACGCGTCACGCAGTCGCTTGCTTATATAACTATTGTAAATAAAATTGGCCATCCAAAAGCCCCGATTTGAACCCAATCGAAAATGTGTGGGGTCAAATGGTTCTGAATTGCGATCCTAGTGAAGTGAGGTCCAAGCCAAATTTAGATCAAAAAGTTACAAGAATCTGAGAGTTAATGCGATATGATATTTGTTTCACTATGGTTTCGAATATAAAAGGTCGACTCGATCAGATATTAGGATTTGAAGGTCACCCTATCCCTTATTTAGCTTTTTAGAATCGTTTGACTCCTCAATTATAAAGGGCTAATTGTGTAATTTAGGTATATCTTTTTCCTTAATGTTTCTGTAAGGTATATCAGATTGCGTGCGAGAGATGTAAATTGTTATCATGTTAGTTATTTTGACTACAGTTAACATGTTGGTTCTCTCGCCAAAATCTAAACAACATCATTTAGCTGTCACAAATTATATGCTTTTGTTTATTTTCTCAAAAATACTTTTAATAAATGTTTTAAAACTTATAATTGTTTTCTATTTCGTTGTTATCCCTTTTTAGTTTAATTTGTTCTTAGCCAAATGGTATGAAAAGTCAAGTTTAGTATTTTCACAAATTTAAAAATAAAATTCTCTTCACAGGTTTTGAACTCACGTCAAACTGTTCTCTTATCAAGCACCTTTAACAACTGAGCTACGACTGCCATATAATTACCGACGTAAATAGGCATATCCTCCGTCACGATGAGAATTTGGTTCAGTTTATTATGGTTAAGTTTCTAGAGATGTCGCTTATTGTAAATCAATAAAGATAGCAGTTTTTATGGTTCACACTGCTTCGAGGAACTTAAAACCATTTGATTTTAGTTTTACAATTTGTCACAGATGGCGCTCAAAAGGTTTAGATGGGGGGGTCAGGTTTCTCTGAAGCTGACTGTACGAAACAGATGACTTTTTATCGCGATTTAAATGTTGCTCCCATATAGTAAAAGTTGTTCAATTTGATTGATTTGATTGAATGCTGTAGAGTTTCTGGCCGCATCTTCTCTACAGCGACAACACGTTCCGACGGGGTGGTAGCTTAAAAAAGTATTGACGTTTAATAAGTGTGATTCAGGCTACTATATTGAATAAATGATTTTGAATTGAATTGAATTGAATTGATTATAACTTCCAATAGTTCCAACTATAAAATGTGTAAAACTATATGCGTTGCATACAGTAGGTATGTAAACTAACTAAAGGCAAACCTTTAACGCTCATTTGCAGAAACACTCATTAGAGATAATCCTCCATTAAATCTCTTGCTAACTTTTTCTACGTCAACAAGACAAAAAGTGACAGCAAGAGATTTAATGGAGGATTAACTCTAATGGGCGTTTCTGCAACTGAGCGTAAATCAAGTTGGTCTCTACCCATCAACCCGAACAACTTCTACTATGGGAGTAAATAGGTATACGTCAGTCGTCAGCGCAAAAAAAAACAGTTGTTTCATACGTTTTGCTTTAGACTTTAAAGCACCAATATAGTTCGAAGTTGTAATAAGATTTCCGACTGCTCCGAGGGGGATTAAAGTCGTGAGTTTGTTTGAATTGTACAGTTTCAAAATAATCAGTAAATTGCAGATAACAATTGCTTATCATGGCATGTAAGTATTCGAAGCATTAGATTACGTTTTTCACAGAACTGCATATTGCTGTCATGTCATGCCTGCTGTGCATGGTGCGCTGCGCCAGCGCATATGTTTCACAATGATAACCGAAACGGAAAAAATAGTTCAAATTACGATAATTTCATTTATGGAATGCTGGCTGGGTGAAAGAAAATCCCATTTAAAACAATAAATCATTACCTACCTACTATTATGTTTGATAATTATAAGGAACGTAAAAAAAAACTATTCAATTCTACTTGCTTAGCTTGCATTTTTGTTGTTTTTTTTTCGATACAATATTTTTCTAATATACCTACCTACCTATTTGCTTTTTGATTCTCCTTTATTTTATTACTTATTTTTATTTCAATTTATTTAATGCACATCATAAAATGTTACAAATGTAAAACTATTGTTCATTATGAACCCTGTTTATATACATATCACCGAACCGACCGTTTTCTTTATGCAAAATTTCCTCTGCATTTGTGTGGAAGAAATCGCTTCTTAGCACAATGTTTATAGGTATTTTATTTATAATGTTCACTTCTATTTATTTTTTACTTTATAAGAATAACTTCCTTTCTGTTTAGTTAGTTTAATTACTTATTATAGGTACTTAATTTAACTTACGGAATCTTTTGTTATAGATACTATGAATAAATGTTTACAATCTGTCGATTCAATGAATTGCATTAAAAATACATATAATAAATCACTATAATATTTCTATTGTAAAAAACAGAAGTTGAACCACGTTGACAATGATCGTCCAAAATTTGTGATCCAGTTTGATGAGATGAAGTCATGAGGTCTTAGATAAGGATGAGATAATAATGTAACTAACAAGTTTAAGCATAGCATATAGCATAGCCTATGTCACGACTGTATTCCCCGAGGGGGTAGTCTGAAACTAATCAGAATAAATTAGTTCTTAGCTTCAAGGACCATACCAATACAAGTAACAGGTATCTAATAACAGAATGTTGGATGGTTCCCATGAACGATAACATCGTTGTAACTGTTTATTAATTACGAACAAACAATGAGGTGCGAGACGCGGCGCGGGCGCAGATAGAACGCAAAAACTGCGCTGGAAAACGGTGGGTTTTGATTATGTTGTAATAAGGTCTAATTTTATTTAAAAACTCTATATGTACGTGCGGTTACCAACCATATTTCTTTAAATATGACTAGATAATTTTCGTGACAATGTCCAAGTTACTTAATTTAATCACTTGATTGATATGAGTGTGACAATTGTAAGCAAAGTTAGTTTTTATCGGGAGCAGGCTGGTCAGCCTTACACTTTATTGGTACCTACGTGTGAATAAATAATATTTTCTTCCGGCAATTATTCCCCAAACAATGGGATAAGGGCAGGAAGAAGTACTACAGATGAAAACACGTTAATAAACAAGTACAAAGGGCGAGCTTATCTCTGAAGAGTTCCGTACCCAAAGGGTAAAAACGGGACCCTATTACTAAGCCTACGTTGTCTGCCCGTCCGTCCGTCCGTCCGTCCTACCCATTTAGGGCTGTTACTTTTGAACCGTAATAGCTAGATAGTTGAAATTTTCACAGAATATGCGTTATTACGGCGGATTTGATAACAAATAATAAAAATTTCAAAAAGTTAAAAATTAAGGGGGGTTCTCAACAAGAAACTGGTTCTTATAGACGTTTTTTCTTCTCGTTCTACAGTAAAAACGGTAATACATACAAGCGTCAAACTTGGTGTGATTATAGAGCAAACTCTACAGAATAACAGCAAATAATAAAAACCGGCCAAGTGTGAGTCGGTCTCATGATTAAGGTCCCGGAGAAAAAAAGTTTTTTTCTAATTTAATATGTTGTGTTCTGTGGTGGTGTGGTACGGAACCCTCGATGCGCGAGTAGCCCGACTCGCACTTGACCGATTTTATTATTCTTATTTTTACTTAATCAAAAACGTTGTTCTAATAGAACAGAACATAAAGTTATCAAGTAGAAACAATGAGAGGCAGTTAAATCTAAAAGATAACTTAAGTACATTGTTAAGTCGAAATATTCAAGGTCAGTGTATGTAGTCGGTACCTACTAGATATGTATCTGATCTGAGGTTGACTGAGATCGCATTTTAATCATAATGTAATGTACAAATGACTAGGATTTTCATGTGCCCTTGAGGTGTAAGTGGACGTCAAACAAGTTTCTTCTACATGGTGTTAGGGTAGACAGCTGCATTGCTTTAATGGGTGATTGTACTCATAAAACTGATAAACAATGTTTACCCTCTAGTTCAGTTTAGTACAGAAAGTCCAACATATATTTTTTGCTAGTTTCCTATTTGTTCAGTATCATGGGTACAACCAAAAAAGCAATGCAACTGTTTACCCTAACATCCTGTATATTTCCTTTTACGAATTTGACCTTTTCCCAAATCGAACTTGGCTCGGCCATTCTGCCATCATGACCTTTTATCAGACTTTCTACGAAAGTGACTTTTTGCATCTAATCCAGTATTCTATTAGAACTGCGACTAAATAGTATTTAATTAAAACTTTAATTCAGCGGTAAATTGTTATCCACAAAATGTAAATTTTCTTAAGTTAGATTACACAAAGTTTGACCTTTTTTAATGAGTTTAACAGGTGACGAAACCGCTAATTAAGTTATATTTTACTTCATGTTCAGCAGTGCAGTAAGTATTACGAGGCAAAGTTTTCAACTACGCCTGTATGAAAAACTGACTGCAGGCAGAGCCTTCAAAAGGGTTCAGCAACAAACATCATCATCATCATGATAGATCTGTTTTTTTACACTTACATACATAAACTCACGATCGGAATCCCATTTCGAGGTTGCTTTATCTATGCTAAACATTGCTATAACTACCAACATCTGTCTTTCATATTTTTTTATTGCTCTGGGAGTAACTACTGTTTATTAGTAAGTTATAGCCTGTAGAATCCCACTGCAGGGCAAAGGCCTCCTCTCACGAATAAGGGTGAGAGGGAGCGGGCCATACTCCAACCAGCGCGTGTTGGTGGAGGCAAGGTAGTGGTTAACTTGCTGTCAGATAATTTTCAAGCCGCCAATAGGCCTCTGACCTGGCTTAACGAATAGTTTCAACGCCATCTGACGGAACTATCCAAGACCAACTGCTTAACGTGACTTCTGATGCACGGAAACGCTCGAGATGAAATACCACTAAACGGTCACCCATCCAAAGACTGACCGGACCTGACGTTGCTTAACTTCGGTGATCGTTTCCAATACCGAAGATCCGCTACGCCAACGAGCGCTTCAACTACTGTTATTACTCCGGATCAATGGTGGTACCACGAAGTGTCTACCGAGCTAGGGAATGAACCGACCTAGGGGTACAGACCTCGGCATAGGACCTTTCTGGGGCTACTCGGCGGATTGAGTAAGACACTGAGTTAGATTTGGTTGGACATAAGTACTTACATTTGGGTTTGGAATATTGTAAGGAACAGCGGATTTTTTTTCGCGATTTCGATGTTAGTCATACAGAAAGTTGTTAAGTTTGATGGTCTTTACTTTAGCATAATTGAAGAAGGAACCTACATAAAACAGATCCTTATTAAATAATTCGATGTTTGATGTTCAAAATAGCACCCCCTGAAATACCTATGTAATGCATACATCCTGTAAGTATACTTAATAAAATTGTTGACCAGAATCTGTTGGAGAAAAAACCTTTTTATTGAAAATAGAGCGATAGCTGATCGATAACATATTCTAGGTACTACAAGCTAGAAGTAATTAAATGCATTGTTACTAGTGATTAAAGTTACATTTGCGATGTTAATTTTATTAGGTGTTACCCATAGCCTTTATATTTACACCATTATACTTATAGGCCACTAACAAAATTGACGAGATATTTCAAACTCTTCGATGGCGATGGATGACGTAGGCTTAGGACTAACGTAAGTAATTGAAATTTTAAGTACTTAGAAAAAACCCTTCGACCCTTACTTTGATTAAAATACTTTGATCGAAGCATCTGCCAAGGCCGTGCCAAGGCTTACTGGTATTTTGCTTGCCAATTTTAAAAGTCAGGAATGACTTTCTGTCAGTGTATTGCATCGAGGCGATGGGCAAAGACAGAGTATGGACATTGCTAGTGAATATGTGGACATACTCGTATAGGTATTTATAATAAGTATTTAAAACTTATCTAACTAGTAGAATAAGTAAAGTCGTGAACGTATGCTTGCTGATTAGTGATTACTTATAACAAAGGAAATGCAGGTGTCCTATTTTCGGCTAAATTAAAAAAGCGTATAAACCAAAAAGAAATGTAGAAACTAAACGAGCTCTGCTATCGCTGAGAACAATGAGCAAACGCAATATTTTGTCAACACTTTGCCGCGAACGATTGTAGTCGTCAAAAGTTATGATCAGATCGCTCGTGAATCAGCCTGCCTAATTGTAAATTGAATATCGGAGTCGTTCAACTCATAGATGACGCGGCATGTTAATGGACGACTGGATTCATCCAGACCCAAAACTGGACAGAGTTTCGGTACTACTGGTGAAACATGGATTATCTGAGGTTTCAGAATATCTCTGACTGCCCCTCGGGAAATATAGTCGTGAGCTTAATCAAATAAAAAAATTATTGAAAAAAAAATTTTTTTGCTTGACTGTACAAAATACTTAAATATTTGACGAAATGCTTGCTTGACGAAACGCGTATTGACGATCTGCGTATTGGACGAAATGCGTATTGGACCAAGTGCTACTAGGTCAACTTATTCGCACAACTGCTAAACGAACCCATCCGCAAACTTAGCTAACTTTTCATACTTAGCTCTGTAGTTCGCCTTGGGAACCCAAAGTATGAAAAGACGCGTTTCTAAGTTTCTAAGCATAAACCAATTTCGTTTATTTTATGTCGGTTTTGCGCACAACTCCTGAAAAACCAGGATCAACAGCGGCGACTCACATCATTAGGCATAATTAAGTCAAGCGAGCAGGGGATGACTCTTATCTGTTTTGGAACCATCTAGAACCAAAAGAAGATACGGGGAATAGGATAAATAAATATCCTTCTAGGGTATATGCGCGTACTCGGAGACCAGGACCTCCAGGATTCCAGGCTATCAGTGATCAGTACAAAATGAGGATCGAAGATGGAGGGTCCATAAAATTCCGAAATCGAAGGACTCGCGGGTTTCCCAAATATCATTGGCGTGACAAAAACTTACCGCCTCCACTGGGTCATATAAAGAGTGAAATTGATATCATTAGCATCCTTCTAAGCAAAGAGTATACTACTTGAAATGCACCAAACAGCTGATTTTTTTGTGCACCAATCGATTTGCTAGATTTGCTCACATTGTGATAGTTGTTCAGTTTGATGGGTAGACTCTTAATTTAAAAGGATGCTAATGATATAAACCAACTTGTAGAGAGAATGGGTGAGGATTGGCATGTTAGGAGAGCATGTCTGTCTGGGTCACCCCAGGTATCGCTGGACTGACAGGTGGTATACAGGATCAGGAAAAGTGTCATTCTCTCTTTTTGGAGGCCAATTCCCGAAGCGAATTAGCGAACTCACATACTAGGCATAACAAATTCGTCGAAGGGAAAAGATAAAAAAAAAGGATTGAAATTAGTGTCTTGGGAGAAATACATTTTTTTTCATTTTCAACTCACGATCGTTCTGGTAAGAAGCTTTGCTACAACTACCAAAAATATTTTTTCAAGGGTGATTGTTGGTGATGTTTATAACAAGGCTCACCCGCCTAGGTAGGGTACTATAGTACCCGAGAGTGTAACTTTTGACAAACGGAACTGAAAATTATAATATGAACCTAACGTCAGTGCTCATAATTGAAATCGTTTTGCTTGAAAACATTTCCCGCAAACTAAACGTTGATTTTGATGACTATTCGAAGTGCATGTACCTACAACTATTCGAACAACAAGTAGGTGTACCTATACCGGTAACATTCACCAATACGGTGATAAGAAATCGCTTGTACCTATGTTGTAGTGAAATATAAAGAACTGTACTTTTATATACTTTAAAGGCAGAGAACCCAACTCCTAATGAAGTATTCCTCAACTGTACTATGCATGTGCATTTATAGTTTGGCGGAGTTATTAACATTGTATTAACACCATTATATTTACCGATACATAATACTACGTATTTTCACGCTCTTATCCCAAATGAGGACAGCAGACCTTCAGGTTTACTACAAAGTCACCTCACTTTGTCAGATTCAGGTAAGTCAGGATGGGAAAGTGCATCTGTATTTAGCATAGGTTAATTTATTTTCTCAGCCTTCTTCATCCCACTGCTGCTGAACAAAGGACACCTCTTTAATTCTCCAACCATCTCTGTCCTGAGCATACCCTGGCTGTCATCGAAAGCATCCAGCTCGTCCCAACCACCTCTTCCTAGGACGACCTGGACGACGACGATCTTATGCATTTTAAAAATACCCTGTGTAATTGACTGCTATTTTTAAGCAGCGTCGATGAAGTCGATATTGGTTAACCAATCTGTTGTCAATCTTATCCGATGACTAACTATCGCTGAAATTATAATTTTCCCATATTTTTTTAAATTTCATTAATTTTATTAAATAGGAATGGAATAAAAAGGTAAAAGAAAAAACACTACAGCAAACAAAACTTAACCGAAACTTAAATAATTCTGGACAGAGCCACTACGCCAGGGGGCTAAGTTCCTTAATTGAAAAGCCCGCCTCTGGTCATACCTGGCCCGAAGGTGCCCATAATACTGGCCGCGTTTCCGCGTTGAATCGCTATCGATATGCGTTGAGCCAGATATGACCCAGCATTACCCCATTTTCCCATTACTTTTTCATAACATTCCTGCGACATGTAAGGTATATTTGTATTACTAGGTATATTTATAGTACTTCTACTGACTCGTGAAATCATCAGGACTTTACAAGCCAAAACCGTAAGGCATTAACTGCAATATTGTTCAAAGAAGAAGATAATTCTGGGTCATTGTAATAAGACACACTTTTAATTAGACTACGCAATTAGGCGTGGAGGTGATGTGATGCCGACTGTAAAAACAATCTCAAAGTGGCCAAGTGTTATATTTATGTACGACACATGGGTAAGTTTACATTCATAATAATACTTAGAAACAGTAGGTAGGTAATGTGGTAATGTACATCATACAAGGGACTTCGTACCTACGCGTAAACTATACTGAAATTAATGAAAGAATTACAAAGCAATGTGTAGATTTTTTCGATTACAGCGATCACTTTATGCGAAAAATAGTCAGGTACCTACGCAGGATATTTTTAACCGACTTCAAAAACGGAGGAGACTCTCAATTTGTCTGTATTTTTTTAATGTCCTACGCGATAACGCGACGACGGTTTTAGATGATAATTTTTTGGTTACGAAGATTCACCCCCGAGTTGGTCCCATTTTAATTTGGTGATAAAGCAGTTCGAAGATGACAATAGAACTGATCGCCAGAAAGTATGACATAAAATAATGGGTGTTTTTGTGTTCCAAAAAATGAAATTAACCAAAAACGGATGTACCAAAAGGCAGTGAACTTATAAGACAACCACTCTCAAGAACAGCTAAGTGGTAACGGGTGTAATATCCGGGAATCAAACCCAGGACAAAAACTCGCACACTTGCGCACACGCATCGGATGTGCACTAGGGGGTGTCCTTTTAACTTTTTTCACATACATACTCATCTTCGCTTCCGGTTTATTGAAATACCGGAAGTGTTACCCCACTTCCGGTAGGTACGGGTTTTTTGACTGAGGGATGCAGAATTCTAAGTTGTTATGTTGTCCTAAAACTACCGGAGCAACTTTGATGAATTTTTTTGTGTTTAAAAGCTTATGATTAGAATTAAAAACTGTAAGTAAGAGTATATTTTACTTCGCAAATGAAGGCAGCCGGTGCGGACGAAGTCCCCGGCAAAAGGTTGTATTAAATTAATTAAATTACAAGGTTGTATGGAAGACATTTTGAAAAAAAAATGTCTTCTTAGCGTTAAGTTCGCCCTATTTATACCATAAATACTTTTGTTTCCAATACATTACTAGGTACAAAATAGTCTTAAAGAAATTTAAAAAAAAATAAACTCCTATGTGTTTGGTGTATTTATGTGTTTGGTGTAAATAAAGTAAGTTTATTTCATTCATTAATGCGTTAGCAAACTCGGGCTTTCCCTTCCAGTCCTAACTACTATCATGTTTTATACTAAAACCAGCTTTACCATCGCGTCTAGTCACACTAGATCTCTCTTCCGCTGTGTCAACTTCGCAGTCCCCTGACAGAATACATAAGACCGTGTACTAAGATCCAAAATGGTCTGATTCTCAAGTCTTATAGAAAGGAGCTACTAAGTAATTACTTGTGACTTTTCACGTCGAGTTAGGAAGTGGTTCCTAAATGATAATTTTCTCTTGTAAAGTTTGTAAGTACAGAATTATATTTTCACCTCACAAGCTCGGAAAAATTCTGTTTATCATTCGAAATCTGAGTGCAAAAGTGCATTTTATCCGCTAGTGTGGAAAGAGTTTTTGAAATTCGAATCTGTCTATTTAATATTTTTCTATACCACCAACATATAATGTTCTTGACCACCAATCCACTGAAAATGCATTAAGTAATAACTATTTCATGTCACTGGCCAGCAAGAAAAAAAAACTTTTTAAAATGTTGTTCTCTTTAGCAATTCACTTTTTTTCCTCTCTGTTGTGAGGTGAAAAGTTGTGTGTTTCGCTCGGCTGCAAAGTTATTCTGCGTCTTGTACCTTTGAAACCTTCGCTATAACCTCAGGATTCTAATATTTGAACCCCATCCCAGAATCCTTCGCTTGCTCAGGTTTCAATACTAGTACTCGCGCCAAAAAACAACTTTGAAGCCTAGCATAACAAATAACTATTCTTTTCAAAAGACCTTACAAAAATTAAGTAAATAATGAAATGTATTTAATTTTTTATTTTATTTAATATCGCACACCAATAGTATCCATTCGTACGTACGGGTGCCAACGGGACCCTCTTCATAAGCCTGCGCTGTCCTTCCGTTCTCGATGCCTGTTTTCAATAAGTAAATTATGAATATTGTATTGTATTGTAAAAGATAAAGAAAGATTACACCACCATCATGTTGTTTATTATCAATTTTCCTGTTTATATACTAAGATCCGACTGCAAAATTATGCACCTATTTGTTTGGGGAACGAAATGTGTTTTAAGTGAAAGTTTAAACAGGGGTTTATATAGGGTCCTTCTTAACATGCTAACACTATTTTAAGGGGATGATCAGATCATCAAACTGAACAACTTTCTCTATGGCACCAACATCGAAATCGCGAAAAAAAAATCTGCTGCTCGATACAAAACTGCAAGCCTACTCGAGCAAAATGTATGGACAGTTGTTTTTTTTTCGCGATATAGATGTTTGTCCCGTAGAGAAATTGTCAGCACATTAAGTTGGACCCTGTATAACGCCGGGTTGCCTAGCAAAATTTTGCCGCAAGTACCTTTACCATTATGATTTTTGGTTACATTTTTTCCACCTATAGGCGGAAAAAAAAGTTCGTATAAATAATTATGGTAAAGGTACTTGCAACAATTCTTTACTAGGCAACCCGGCGGCGTTAAATGAACCGCTGTATATAAACTTTCACTTAAATCTCATTTCGCTCACCAAACAAAATTAGGTGCCTAAAACGGTCGGATCTTTGACTATTATTTCCGGAAAGGTTATTCCATTTATGTTTTCCTTAGAATTACAATTCTCTTAATAATAACAACTATTATTACTCTTGACTACAACAAACTTACTCAAGTAAGTAGTTCTTAGAAAATATAAATGGAATTCAATTATTATTTATTACGAGTATAAAACAAAACAATATCATATCTATTTTTAAATGACCTATGAACCTACTCTCGTATATTTTTACACTCTGATCAGTGCGACCACAAATTAAATGTTTATAGACGATGACTCTAGACCTTATTTAAGGCCAGGTTATCCGAGTGCAAGCATCTCTTTTTTACAAGTATAAGTTTGCAATTAGCCATCGCGCTATAATTGAATGCAGGATCGAAAAAAAAAATCATCGGTATCTTTTTTCTTGGGTGTTTCTAAGCTCCAAATTCTACGAATTTGTCTAGAAATATTTAATGTATTTAGTTGAGTACAAAAATAGAAAGTTAAATATCAGCAGTTTAATCATAATATTGAAAAAAACACAACAACAAGGGGTTACTTTGGAATGTTTTTCTATCTAGTAAACTTAATCTTATCGTGTTATTGAGAGCGATCGCCTATCCGCCAGATCCTTAAATATGACAATTTTTTTTCAGACTTTATAACACTGTTTTTCATGTTTTGTTCGTGTTCAAAAAGCTAGTGAGCGCGCCATCGACCGGGTCATACCTTCTTTGTTCAAAGATCATATCAAAATCCATAATTACTTATAGACTAAGCTCACGCTCACAAAACGGATCTCACTCTCGGCCTTAGTCTAGATCTAGAGCTTACTCATTGTTTTGCCAAAATGATAGATAACAGACGATTAATTGTAGTCTTCCGAATACCACAGGCTTAGTTGCCACTATGTATAAATCCAGACAAAGTCTCGAAGCAGTGTATTTGCTATGGCTCCAGGGAAACGCGTCATTTGTGGGAGCTAGCCACAGATAGCACCATTACGTCAACACTCACAACAGCGCAAGTTATAGTGTCAAAACCAACAGATGACGCTACAATTAGCGTGGCGGAAGATCTTCCCTTTTCAGAGGATGTACTTCTCTCTCTATCTCTATCTTCTTCCTCCACACATTCATTAGCCCTGATTCACATTGATCCCGAAGCAAGAATCGTGTCATAGAAGCTTGTCATGCGCCTGCGCTTAACTAAATCAAAGACCTAGCCATTACACAAACTTCTGCGTGCCAAAAAGTTGACTGTAGCTTTGGGGCTATCCACAACCATCTCTACAATGTTGCTCAACTAATTCAATTGCAGTCATCATGCCAGCCGATAGACGACCGCTGCTGGACCTTCCCCAAGAATCGCCACAACGACCGGTCCTGCGCTGCCCTCATCCAACGGGTACCCTTTGTCTATACTTGTCTGTTAATTAGGTATTACCATAAACTGGATACCGAAGAGTCCCAATGGTGAACAATTGATTTCCAATAAAATTTAGTACCAATTGGATGTTGAAACCTACAAGTTGTTAGCAGAAAAGTGTAGGTATTGTAGCAACTTCTCATTGGTTGCGTGCGAGCGTTAACGCTAGCCTTAATCACGTTAATTGTTTAATGGTGGTCTTGGTATTGTACGCGATACCGTATCAATGGTAAGATAACAGCTGTTCTTTTATTCAACTTCTATGGCCTATTTTTGTTTTTAAGTTTTTAAAAGGATTTTGATGATACTTTTCTGTCCACTATTTGGATATCGGCATCTGTGTTTATGGTCATGATAATAATGATCATATGACAAACAAAGATTTTTATCAGTTATGTTTCTAAATTCTAAAGATGAACATTTATTACCATCAACATACATTCTTGTTTTTAACCGACTTCAACAAAAGGAGGAGGTTCTCAATTCGACCCGTATGTTTTTTTTTTTTTTTCTTACAAATATTAGGTTAGAAGAATCTCCTTCAGTAATAAATAAGAGATTGTGGGTACCGATCTTGTACCAATGAAATATCTTTGAATGTTGAACAAAATAACTAAAAATTTTGTTCAAACTTTTAACATTACTCTAAAATTCACTTTATGAACAACAAGAAACAAGAACCTAGTTTAGGTTAATACTAGCTTCTAAAAGGCCTTCCTTCGGAGCTTGGACCACGCTTCACTGCCTATTGGACGGTCAACGAAGGCAACTACTCTGCCTCAAAGAATTTACAAATCGTATGGGAAATCAAATGGGGTAGGTACATTGTTTGTTTAATTAGTATCTGTTTTGGTGTTTCAATGAAAAGCATAATGTTTTTTATCATATTCTTGAAGGCTGTTGTTTTGTTTCCACATCGCCACTGTTATGTAGCAGCTATCGAGTATTAACCTTGTTTAATGTATTTGTCATTTACTCCTTTGTACTTACATTTACCACACCTTTTGTTGTCAAGATTCTTGGTTTTGTGGCACAAAATATAAATCGGACAATTTATGATTACAAAACTTCAAACGTAACGACGATAGCAAATCGTTTGTGTCAATGCTCTCGATTTCTCAACTGTTATACTTTTTTGTTCTTCTATTCTCTTACACACATCTACATCTATTGGATTTTCTTAACATTAACAAGCGAACAGTACAGAGCATTTTTAATGTCTTTTTTATAAATGAAACAAAACCTGAACGCATTAAATATACAGCCTTGAAATTCTCCCTTAATACCAACTCGAATAACTCGAAATGTCATTCAATTATCGTCGAGGAAACAATTAAACTGTAAGGTTAATGGAACATTAGAAACACGTGAAAGTTTTAGAAATAAAAGAGCAAGTTGTTACCTCGCTCCTGAAGTTCGGCGCTGCAGCCTGCCACGAGAAACAACAGAGTCAGGGGCCACATGGTTGCAATCACAGTAACACAACACAAGACATGCTAAATGTCAGAGATCATCACTAGGTTCGGGCACTAGGTACTGGGCACTCGGGAATTGAGCAGCCGGTCACAGGGCACTGTGGCGTGGGTACGTGGCGCGTGGGCACGTCAGGCCCGCTCCCTGGCGCAGCTTGTATGAGTGTGACGTCGTCGCGGACTCCGGCGCGTACGCATCGCGCCGCTGCCTCTGTCATAGATTAATGTAGAGGCGATGAAATTATGCTTTCGGAATAATTTCCAGTGTAAATTACCGTTCTTTTTATTTTTTCGATGTTTTGCCAAAGGTATTCTATTTTAACCTTAATCACAAACATTGAGATTGAATAATGTCGTAGATTGCAAGTATTAGCAAACAGAAATTTAATAAAATTTAATAGTAAGTATGGTGATGATGATGATGATGGTAGGTAATTTAGACCATTTGCCGTAAAGGGCGACGAGACACATAATGCAAAATAAAAATGTGCTCAGGAGCTACATGACCTGATTCCACCATCGAATCGACCGAATTCCCTTCCTTCAACGCACGACAAGACATGCGAGAGTGCATCCATACGTGGTAGATATTCCAACAA
Organism: Agonopterix heracliana; assembly: GCA_963693445.1. Taxonomy (NCBI): domain Eukaryota; kingdom Metazoa; phylum Arthropoda; class Insecta; order Lepidoptera; family Depressariidae; genus Agonopterix; species Agonopterix heracliana. Next base: position 2,593,138 of record OY856307.1, read on the forward strand.
TCCGCACAAAAAAGGTTTACAACTTCTTTTATAATGAAAACCAGTAAAGTTTGGAAGTCTTTCCAAACGAATACAATCAGGATATTTTAAAGAAGAATTAATAAGCTTTTTCTAGGTGAGCGCGTTACACCCTCGGCTTCATCTAATACTTTCCATCAGGTGAGTTGAAGCCAGGCGCAAGACCATTTTGAAAAATTACAAACAGAAAAGTGAAGCATTAAAATCCATAGCCGAATCCGTAATCGAATATCCATTCCTATTTTAGCCATGCATCACTTTGCCTCACGGAGACAACTTAAATTGTCTACCTACAACAGCCGTTGACAGCTTAATCTTTGACCATACAGTAGCGGTTCTCCGAGGCAGTGCGGGCGCGGGCGCGGGCGCAGGTAAGCCTCCGGGAGGCTGAGGGGTCGGTGCGGGGAGGGGGGACGGTAGGAAGGGATGCTCAATGCACTTGCAGCGTCCCTTCGTCCCTGCGAGATGAAAGAAGTTCACGTGCTATGGAGCTTTTGTTGGAGCAGAATGGAATCTCGAATGTAAAATGAGAGATATGCACGTGGCGTGGGCACTGTGAGACGAAGTTTATTGATTGCTTCTCAAGACGGTCTCTTCTTGTTCTCTGTGTATACCTACTGATTTGTTATATCAGCATAATTACATAAAGTAACTGTCTTGAAAACAAATAGTTTTAAATAGGAGATTTTTGGGGGCTTGTCTCGTCTTGACAATGTTACACTATTGTACAATGTAGATGAGTGTTGTAATGTTTCTGGTTACATCTTCTCTACATCGGAAAATCTTCCAACAAGGTGGTAGAGTCAAAAAAATAATGTCTAAGTGTTGACTTTCGCAGTAACGTAAGGGAACCCGTCTGAAAGCTATAGGTGCTATGAATGTGATATTAAAAAAAAAAATTTTTTAATTTTAATTACAAGTAAAATAAATAGTTCCTAATAATAAATGAGAGCCGCGGTGGCGCGTTGCGGAGAACTATTGAAACTCAATCTTGAGATCCGGGTTCGAATCTGCACGGACCACTGCCATCAAAGAGTTTTTCTAACTTATGTACGTAATACCGACTGCTGTCAAACGGTGAAGGAAAACATCCTGAGGAAACCTGCATACGCTGAAGGAGAAATTCCGATGCGTATGTGAAGTCTACCAATTCGTATTGGGCACACGTGGTGGACGTTAGTCCATACACCCTCAGAGTAGGCCTGTGCCCTACAGTGGGGCGTATATAGGCTGTGATGATAATAAATAAAATACAAACTAACTAGCACAAACTAACAAACTAACCTAGGATTGGTGCCGGTTCGGTCCTTGTAGGGAGGGTACCTACCCCCAAAACTCTGGCCACATTTTCTCGCTAATTGGCTATGCACAAATACATGTTCCTAGTGGACGTCATTTGGCAAAAAACTAAACGATTTCAAATATATTTTGCAGAAAGTTACCCAGACTAATATTACTATATTGAGTAGGTACATACTAGTGGCGCCCGCGACTTCTAACGCGCACGCGCAGACCATTGACTTTATTACTCATTACTTTTTATGGAATAAACCGATTGCGATGGAATAATGGTAACCCTTGCCTAAATGTTAATCTAAACTTAGTAGTAACCCCATTAAAATTATAATATGTTTTTAAGGAATCCAAACAAGCAGACAAACATACAGACAAACAAACGGAAAAAATTGTCAATAATGCATTCCATTACGTACCTATCCTTATTTTTTTCAAATATCATAGCCAGGCTCACAATTTTTATAACTATAAATACTGTACGTAGGTAGGTACTAGGTACATACTTTTAAATTTATATGCCTTTTACGAAGCTTTTACGCGGTAAAATTTTACGCGGGGAAAAAACAAAAATGATGATCAGCTAAATTTTTATAATAAAAGTACAACTAGAGTTGTAATAATAACACGCTACGAATAAAGTAATAAATGTGCGGCTATTTAATGACTAAGTAATTAACTTTATTTTTTGTGTGTGGGTTTTCCTTATTCTGAATGGTTATTATTATATATTAAGTTATACTCACTAACTTTTCTTTTTTGTTATTACATTTTTTATATTGGGGCTTTTAACCCTGAGGTTATATCAGCCCCATCGTGCCTTAATCTTGAGACTGTATTCAAAGATTTGGTCTTCGCTGCGCTGTTGTATTAATAATTCGTGATATTTTATTTTACCACTTGTGGAATCGAAATAGCGGTGACAATGTGGTTACAATTATAAATTGCTATTTTTGTGTTTAGTTTGGTCTGTGTTGTATTATTCTTGTTTAATCGTAATTGTGGGATGAAACAGGTAATTGTGCAATAAAGTAAAAAAAAAGTTTATACTTAGTTATTCTATATTGTAGTTTGGTCTTGTTTAATCGTAATTGTGCAATAAAGTAAAAAAAAAGTAATAGTATAAAGGGTCCTTCTTAAATGCTGACACTTTTTTAAGGGGATGATCAGACCATCAAATTGAACAACTTTCACTATGAGACCAACATCGAAAGCGCGAAAAAAAAAATCTGCTGTGCCATACAAAGCTGCTACCTTACTCGAGCCAAATGTATGCGACGCCATATTTTTTTTTCGCGCTTTCGATGTTGGCCCCGTAGAGAAAGTTGTTCAGTATATTTTATGATGAGTCTGATCATTACCTTAAAAAAGTGTCAGCATATTAAGAAGGACCCTGTATAGTTCTAACTACATGCTGAAATTGATATCATTAGCATCCTTTTAAACTAAGAGTCTACCCATCAAACATTTTTTTTTAAACCATTTTTGTTTTGCTCCGATTTGTTTGCTCCTATTGTAAAAGTTGTTCAGTTTGATGGGTAGACTCTTAGTTTAAAAGGATGTTAATGATATCAATTTCACCCTGTATACTTTGTTTTATCGGAAAAAAAAATCGGAATCTTGTCGACTCTACTCAAAAATTTCTTCCCTTTATTGTAAAGTTATTTTTCGGTAATTCGGTATGTCAAGTTTTTTTTTGGCGGGCTGAATCGAAAACCATTTCGAGATCATTGTCTCAATAATCATATTTTCTATGTCAGAGATTTTGAAATGAAAGGATTACAGATATTTTTAATAAAATAACGTCGTTATTCGGTCCGTCCAGTGACGTCACTGGCCGACCTGTGAACTCCTTAGTAAACATAAAATCAACTTAAAATAATCGGCCGTTAAGAAAAAAATAATACTCACAACGTCATAATATGACAGTTGATGTTGCCGTTTCTGTTTCCAGCATGGAGTTAGAAAGAGGAGGCAGGTGATTTTAATCTTTTTTAATATAGCAGTAGTTTTTCTCCATGGAGTTCGAATTATTTTCTCTCCACTATTTTTGCACTTAGAGATTACAGATCAAAATAATTTAAAAATTAAATTTATAATGATAAACTCGATGAATCGCAATAAGAATGAAATAGGTGTCTTAAAATTATGTCTTCTATCCGTAAAAAATATAAACTTGAAGACCAAAAAAAACTTGACATACCGAATTCATTAGTAACTACCGGCTTTCGCGGTTTTTTTCCTTGAAGTTACATAATATTATGCATTTAACAAATTACGATTGTTTGATGGAGAAGCGTGGATGAAATGTATCCGAAATTTGCATATACAAGGTGTTACAAAAATACAAATAAACCTTTAAGGGGGTGGTGTAGACCATCAAACTAAACAACTTTCACTATGGGACCGATATCAAAATCGCGAAAAAAATAAATTATGTTCCATACTCTACAAATCGACTAGAGCTAAAATATGTAGGTATGGGATATCACTATTTTTTTTGCGATTTCGATTTTGGTCCCATAGAGAAAGTTGTTCAGTTTGATGGTCTAAACAACCCCCTTAAGAGTTTTGAATATTTATTTTTACTTATGAAACACCCTGTATAGGTAGGTAATTGAAGAAAGAGAGTAGCGATGCCTCCTAGTCTCTACCCAACAGTAGGATACTGAACAACACATTAGATGACGATACGCTGGAACCATCATAATCGAGGTCATCAAAAATTATTTCAACAATTTCTTCCTTAGTTAATTGCACAGTTATCAAACTTAATTAGTATCGTACTTACTCTATTCTTAGAGTTAGTACTATACGTATGGTGCTTCACAGCGCAATACGATCTCTAGCGCCACCTAGTGGTGAATATCTGAAACATTAACAGACTCTTCTTTGGTAGAGCCACGATTAGTCCCATAATGCTCACGCGCATACAGACAGATGTCGGTGATTACCAAACAGCAATCTGAGCTGTAATATTTCAGATGCAGAGTCACGTAGAGCTGTATACAATATAGAGCTGAGCGAGCTAGAGGGCGCCCCTGAGCAACCGCTTTGAAATACTTTCAGGGTCAGCACTGACCTGACTGAGTTTTGTTGATAAAATTTCAGCTAAATACTTACCTTAAGAATTCATATTCTTTCTCTGTCTTATCGTGTGGGCAAGCCCTGGTGTCAGAGTTTATTCAAACCGCCTTACGGCCTTAATTCATATTATATTAAGTAGACATCATCACATCAATTCTAAGTAAAATACTTCATCAACATAATCATCATCATCTCAGCCGATGGACGTCCACTGCTGGACATAGGCCCCCCCCAAGGATCGCCATAACGATCGGTCCTGCGCTGCCCTCATCCAAAGGTGTCCCGCCGCCTTTACCAGGTCGTAGGTCCACCGTGTGGAAGGCCTACCCACTTAAAATACTTACTTACCAACACTGAATCATCATCAGCCCATATAGCGGTTTTTTAAAAGGATAATCAAAACATCTTTTACTGTAACAGCAGATTTTTTAATGAAAAACATTATGGTTTATAAACTACCTACTCTACAGAGTTGAGGACACCTTTTGTGATGACGAATCGCCTTTAATCACCTGAAAATAGATGATATGGGGGTTGGGGGTACCAAAAACTAAACCGAAGATAGAGTCTCATTAATCACCTGCCTGGGTGATCATTTCGTCAGGTGATGACAGTCGTATTATACCATTGAGTCGCCTGTCCCACCCAGGTGATTACGGTGGAATAATCTTTTATTTCATTTCTAGAGACCAGGACCTTTCGACTTAGCAGTTCGGCGTTGTAGCCATTATAAAACAATAATAAATTCTATTTCCGTCTTGTTATGAGCAGTGGAATCGGCATGTTCTTGAATAGATGTCTATTTTTGTAACTATGATTTGTATTGGTGAGTGAAACACTTCGCTTTTTCATCGATACAGCCTCCGTGACTTCGGGAGGCAAACCTCCCCGCGTCAACAACTACTAAGGTTTTTTAAGCTGATAGGTACAGCATAGCACAGGGAGCGGTTAAAGCTTATTACTGCGGACTATTGGGCCACATAAGTGACGGCTTGAAGTCGAAGTTTGCCAACCCTACAATAAGTAGCGGGCTAGAACGATTTCTAGGTACCGGGTGAAAAAGACAATTAAAGAGCAGTGCAATTAGCTGTTATGTGGTTTTACAACTACCCTGATTGGTTCGCACATCAGGCAGATTAACGTGTCAGAAAGCATAATGCCGTCACAATCCTGCCACAATACGGAAGTGTGAAAAGTGGTTCTCCTAAAACACTGCTTAAATCATCTTATGATGATGATATGAGAATGCTGACAGACTAAGGCCGGATTCGATCAAACTTAGATTTATAGAAGAGTAACTATACAAGTAACAATTTTACTTTTGGTGTTTACACACCCCGTACTAAAAGAACGAATGTATAATTCACCTAAAGAAAGAGGTCGCTGTATCCGTACTTATTGTAATGTGAGGTTATGCAGTTTTAATTTGTTACGTTTCTTTTTATTATAATTTTTTTAATTATGTTACATTGACACTTCGTTTAGATTAAGGTTGGTAAAACGCAAAATCAGTTTACTCTATAGTTAGCGACTTAATCTAAGAATAAAATTTACTCGCGTTTGGTCATCGTTTGGTCGAATTTTCTTTATGTAAAATATGACACCTTCTAACACAGATTTGTATGGATCTTAGAGGAAGGACTGTATGGCATGGATATGTGATAGTGGTCGCGAGAAGGTACAGTACCCACTCGTATATAAATAAACAAAAACCGTTATTTTCTGAAGAAAATTACAAAACGATGCCCTTCAAATTTCAAGAATGCCTAGCACATCATTACAAAGAAGATAATAATCTAACTAATGCTATTTGCCAGATATTGTTCGTTACTAAGAATAAGTGGACAACAAAAAGAACGGTCACACTAAATGTTTTTTTATTATATATTGGTCGAGATACCATATCTATTCAAGCTTTTCGTTCAGAAATGTCACTATGACAGTTTTATTAAGATTCAAGGCACAAAGGTTAATGAAATACCATATTTTAAATACATGTTGGTGTCACGTTGCACGAATTGACCCGAGCACACGTCTCGCGTGGTTTTCGCGCGTCGCGTTTTTGCCTGCCACGAGGCTCCGCAATCCTCAATCTCTTCTTGTTCTTGAACAAAAACAATCCCTGAGATTGGGATAGATACTCCCATAAATTACACTTGACACTGGCGGAAATGCGGTGCTACGCACAAGCAAAAAGCCATTAATTATAAATAAAAAAAAAAAAAAATCATGTTAATATTAATAAAGATAATATTCGACCTTTATACTGCACTGTACTTGCACGCTTTAGAAAGTAATAGATCATTGTTTAAGAGAATACGAACGAAGCGCACTGCATACGAACGAAGTTTCGTTCTATCGTATATTTTTTAGCAGTGGCATTGTAACAATGGAAAACAGTTTACCCTCTGCGTCCAACTCATTACATACTCTATGCAAGGCCGGTGTCAGAAGCTTGCGAAACGCGCTCGGATGTTAGTAGCACGGATCTATATTTAGGACCGCGGGTTATGTGCGCCGACGCACCCCACCTTGTTAGCTTGTTTCCTATCACCTTCTTTATCAGATGTTACCTGTGGGTCCGCTACGAGGTTTTCAGCGTAGAGTCAACCTATATAGTGTGTAAACTTCAATGCGTTACATTACTTAAGGGGGATTCAGACCATCAAACTCATTCACGTACTACGGACGCCGGGTCTAGTAAAAAATTATCGAAAAGTGTCTGAGACTAATTTGCAAAAACCTAAGTACATTTCACGTACTAAACCAACTAAATACATTGAAAATGCTGAAATTCTTTTCCATATATTATCCCACTCCCCTATAGTCGGCCGATCAAACGAAGACTGTCGCGTAATTGGTGCTCTTTTTACGTTTTGGTGCTCTTTTGGTACGGACAATTTTGAGCGCGGACCGTACGTCCAGTAATTGGTAAGTCAATGATCAAACTGATAAATTTTCACTATGGGAACAACATAGAAAGAAATCTGAGGAAAAAATCTGCTGTTTTATAGAAAAAGTCAATCGCTGCACGAAGAAAAGACTTACTAGAATTGAATTGTTTTAAGTAGATTTTAGTTAAAAAAAAATTGTAATAAAGTCTGCAATTTTTTAGTAAGTTCTATACTGAAATCAATAGTTGAAACATTAATACTAGTAGAAGTTTTTCTCAATGGGCACATACCATGGTTTAGATTTTGTCCCCCAATAACTATCAACATTAAAATTGGCTTTTTCAATTTAAAATGTGTCATTAGGTCGAATTAATTTAGAACAAAGCTTTTAGCAGACTACGGTCACCCAAATGACTCTAGTGTTTCGTATTTTCATGCTCATTACGGAACACTAAAAAAAATATGAATCATTCACAAATAAACAGTGTGTGAGTCACGTAACGTATGCTCGGTCGATACGCACACGCACAGCACTACATCGCAAAGTGTACCGACGCGATTTGTTGGCCTGACATCTTACCGCGACAGGTGTTACATCTAATAAGCACTGCATGATTTTAGCCGCGGGGTTCCTGGCTTGGAATAGACCACACCATTCCTTTTTTTTTTTTTTTTTGTGTAAAGCGGCTATTCGAGTCTACTCCAGACTAGTATCACTTCGACCTTATGTAGATCTTTTGTGATCGCCACAATAGTTACAGTTCACTGCTAATACCCACTTCCTTAAGGAATTGTAGGATTTCTTTAGCAGTGACAAATTTTACTTCACTCGGATGAACAGAGTGTTTACCCAAGCGAGCATATCGTTTGTGCATTAGTGGGCCACATTCACAAAGGATGTGAATGGGGGTTTCGTCCTCCTCCAGACAGAATCTGCAGAGTTTCGTGTCCCTTATGCCTAGGGTCGTAAGGTGTTTGTTCAGCCTACAGTGTCCCGTCAGCGCCTTTACTATAATGCGCAAGTTTGTCGTGCTGAGCGCGATTCTCTCCTTTGCCATTTTGCAGTTGAATGCCGCAATTAGGTCCTTGGAATACACCATTCCTTCCTCTGCTTTTAGTGCGAAGAGACTAAGGCATATGTTTTTATACAGCCTCTTGGTTTTATAGGGGATGTTGGTCCCGGCTACTATCTCTGGTGGTAGTAGTAATTACATAAAAACCACGTCAGATGCCGTAAGGCGGTTTGAATCAATTCTGACACCAGGGCTTGCAGCCCACTCGATAAGAAGAAGGGGATGTTCATACTATCAAACTAAACAACTTTCTCTATAAGACTCGCATCGAAATAAACTAGGCAACACGGTTTTTCATGATTATTATTCAAAATTAGAATCCAAAGTAATGGAATAAAGTCCAAAGTTGCGGATTTCATGCTACCTCGCCCCCCGCAAAAAGCCGCAAAAAGTTTGTTAGTTAGAATTACGACGCGTAACTTGTATAAATAGTCTATGAATAAAGGGGACAAAAAGTTCATACATTTTCCTGTTCAAATTTAACAACTTTCACTATACAGGGTGTAAGGAAAAGTATCATTAACCTTAGAACCACATACTCTACTCATCAAACTGAACCACTTTTACTATAGGAACAAACCTGTAGTCACAAAAACAATCTCCTCGTCCATAACTAAACTGCAATGCCTCCTCGACTCAAACGAAAAAAAAAGAAGATTTTTTTTGGTATACTTACCTAGTTTGCTCCCATAGTAAAAGTTGTTCAGTTTGATGGGTACAATCTTAATTTAAATGGATTAGTTCAATTTCATATAGTAAGTTGTTCTGTTTGATGGCCTGATCATCCCCTTCTAAATCTGTCAGCCAGCATATCAAGAAGAACCCTATAATATGTGGAACTTGACACATCTTGTGTTTCCATCTTGAACATGAAACATGCCGCGGGTTTAATGCTTCTCACCACACCGAAACGGCTCATGGTCGTATGTTTATGTCATAATTTGTAAAACTATGTAGTTGTAGTGTTCTCAGAGATATAACATAACATAACATAAATATTCTTTATTTGCACACCAAAAATAGACAAATACAATTTATAACAAGAATGAGAAGGGTACAAATGGCGGTCTTATCACTAAAAGCGATTTCTTCCACACAACCATTGGATGGAAGAAGTATTTAAAGAGACAAAATGCTACGGCGGTGTACTAGTAGGTAGGTATCTATAAATAAATACCCATTTATATATTTTGCTATCCTATAGTGAGTATTATTTGCGAATGATGATTATGATGACATGTAGCGTAACATCTCACAGCAGTGGTACTACGATAACTCACTATATTACCGATGACAGTATTAGGCCTCGCTTGTACGCATCGCTTGCTGTTATTAATTATTATATTCAGGTACTCATTTGGAAATCTTTAGGGCCCTGAGTGCAGATTCACTTTTGGCCTATTCGTATAAGTAGTTGTTCAGTTTGGTGACCATCAAACTGAACAACTTTCTCTATGGCACAACCATAGAAATCGTGAAAAAAAATCAGCCCCTCCATACGAAACTGCAATACTCGACCCAAATGTATGGGACAACTGATTTTAATTTCGCTATTTAGATGTTGGTCCCATAGAGAAACTTGTTCAGTTTTGATGGTCTGATCATCCCCTTATGAAACCTGCCAGCATTTCAGTTGGACCCATAGGCCCTTATAATTGTAATGTTCGCTTGACTAAGACGCTCACTTTAAAAATAAGTACTAAACCCTGAACAGTGCCGGCCTCGAATGCCTGAATCATTATTAATTAATACAAGAACAATAAAATAGGTTAACACTGACAGCTCATTTGCAAGAGCTTAGCAATAATCGAGACATAGGTACAATTGGCCGAGGACTTTGTTTTTCTTTTCGTGTCATCATACAAGTGTACGCTGCATACGAATGCTACAGCCGTCTTCCCTTCTAGCCTGTGGACCAACAATAACATAGGTTATCTGAATAACATGAATGTATACATAATAAAATAATAAAATAGCATCAGGAGTGCGATTTTTGAATCTCATTCGGTGAGCTCAGCACTTGAAAATGTCAAAATTACTATGGAGATACGCATCTTTATACTGCTGACTTGACTTTCAAAAATAGCACTCCGAAAGTGTAATTTTTGAAAGGCTAATCAGCAGTATAAAGATGCGTATCTCCCATAAAGTTTTTATACCTTACAGGAATAGAGTCAGTGACATGAGTTGTCAAATGAAACAGTTTTTGGATGTTTTTTGGAGACTAATCGCAGGCAAAAATTCTAATACTGTATATAATTCTGAGTCTAACGTAAAATCGTGGATAAATTAATGAAGTAGTATATTGTACAAAATTATCTACCATTTCACTTTAGATTCCCAATTATTCAGGAAAACCGAATTGTAAAAATTTATTAGTGACTAAAAAACGGTTCTATTGATTCGCGTCACGTATCTCTTTCTATTATACAGTGGTGCCGCTAGGTACATCTCGCTCTCTCAGCTGTATGCTCCTCTATTCCTACCTCTATGGTATCTCCATAGTAATTTTGACATTTTCAATTGCTGAGCTCACCGAATGAGATTCAAAAATAGCACTCTAGGAGTGCGATTTTTGAATCTAATTCACTAACCTAATCCAACTACTTAACACAAAACAACAGAAAGTTCTGTAACTATTATTTTGGTGATGTGCCTGCTGACTTCGGGTCTCATACTGGAGAGCGATTTTTGAATTTCATTCGTCGAACTCAGCAGTAGCAATTGTTAAAATTACTCTGGAGATACTTATGCATATTTCACCTGCTGATTTGACTTTCTAAAATCGCACTCATGAAGTATGATTTTTGAAAGTCAATCCAGCAGTAGAAAGATGCTCGCTCTCCAGTATGAGACCCTAAGTCAGCAGGCACATCACCAAAATAATAGTTACATAACTTTCTGTTGTTTTGTGTTAAGTAGTTGGATTAGGTCAACAAATTAATTTAAAAATAAAACTGGCCTAGTGTGAGTCGGGTTACTCGCGCAGGGTAGCCCGAGGGTTCAGTTCCACACCACCACACAACGCCCGAGACCCACTCACACTTGGCCGGTTTCCATTATTTGTTGTTATAATGTAGAGTTCGTTCTATAATCACACCCAGTTTGACGCTGTATGACCGTTTTTACGATAGAGTGAGAAGTAAAAAAAGTTGATACTAACTAGTTTCTTGTTTGAGGACCACCCTTAATTTTTAACTTTTTGATATTTTATTATTTGTTCGCAAATTCGCCATAATATGCAAATTCTGTGAAAATTCCAACTGTCTAGCTGTTACGGTTCAAAAGTTACTCTATAGGTAGGACAGACGAACGGGCGGACGGACAACGTAGGCTAATGAATAGGGTCCCGTTTTCACCCTTTGGTTACGGAACCATAAAAAGAAGAAAATGTCACGAAAGCGCAACTTCTGGCGCCACCGTCGCGTTGTTTCCCAAATAACAGAGGTGTACTTATGTGTTCCCCGCCTACTCAGTTCTATTTCTGAATGCAAGAGGAATTTTAGCTACACCTTCTAGGTGGGTCTTTGGTTTCTTATGACTGTAGTTTAATTTTTAGGGTTCCGTGCCCAAAGGGAGGAAACGGGACCTATCTATTCATAAGTCTACGCAGTCCGTCCGTCAGTGTCTCTGTCTGTCCTACCTATAAAGGGCTGTATCTTTTGAACTTTAATAGCTAGACAGTAGAATTTTTCACAGAATATGCTTTATTATAGCGGATCTGCTAAAACAAAAAAGGGGGGTTTCCTTACAAGAAACGTGTTTAATCAACATTTTTATTTTTGCTTTGTCGTGATTGATACTTGGTGTGAAATTGTTAAAGTGTGTCGTGCTTGCACTACAGATCCCAGAGAAAACCATATTTTTTTATATACTTAATTACTTCCGAAGGTACGGAACCTTCCAAACCAAAAGCGTTGTGTTCATCGTAAAGATCATATCATATAATCAATCCACTGATTTTCTTTTTCTTTTTTCACTTTTTTTTTTCAATCATCTTTTCGTTACCGTCGTTTCGGTATCGATAGATAATTATAAAATAGGTAGTTAAAAAATATAAAATTTCGCCTTTCGGATGAGGAGGACAAATGAATGCATTGTGTTAAGTCTACAGCGCACACTCATGCACTTATAAAATCCTGCGTAGGACTGCTTTTGTAAATAAACGATGACTGTATGTGAAATAGGCAATGACAAATCATCATCCAGCACAGGCTAGTTACTCTTCTATTCTCTCTCTCTCTCTTATTACCGAGAGTTCGGGAGTGCAATTTTCTAAGTGCAAACATCGGTTGAAACATCGGCGAGCTGTCAATTCGATATTGACATCTTTGACGATCTGAAGGATGCAAGAAGGATCTTATAGTTGCTGGCGTAGGAGTCAAAAAAAGTCAATATACGGCTTTTGATGAACCAAAGATTTCCTTCGGCAGGATTGATCATTGTGATCCTAAGATCCGATTAAGAAGTGGAGCCATCTAAATTTTTGATGCAGGGGGGGAGAGGGGGGCATTTTAGCCTCAGCGAAGTCCTAGGTTAATATCTGCGTAAGTTTAGATATTAAGTCATGTTTGGTATCGTTTTCGCATAAATCAAAGATGTGGAATTCGATTCTGGAATAATATTTGCATCAATCTATTAGTAAAAACACGTGAATTTAAAAATATAAATTAAAATTTCTAATATTTGGACTCAATTATCTGTAACATAAAATAATGCCAATTTTATTGCAAAATAAATGTTTTTAGAGAGTTACTCTCCTATTTCATGTATTCAATAAACTTTGACAACATTCTTTTATAAATAGTGTGTTAAAAATATCAACAAAAAGTCGTGCAATGCGAGCAACGCGAAATATGAAATAAATCATGCAATATTATTATTTTAACAATTATTGTTTCATGCTACACAGTGACTGAAGTTGCGGTGCGTGGTGTAGTAGGTACCTACCGTCCGTTCTACTTTTTCTTTATTTACATCAAAACAAATTCAAACAAAAGTAAGCAAAAGTTAATTTTCATTTCATAGCCGGTTGAAATTTCCACAGAACACATATATACATTTCGTAACAAATAACAAAAAAAAACAAAAAATTAAGGGGTGTCCCCGTACCAGAAACATGTTTTTATCAACTTTTATTTATTTATTTATAACTTTTTTGTTTTTGCTCTGTCGTAAAAACGGTAGTATTTACAAGCGTCAAACTTGGAACGATTATAGTGAAAAAAGTTAAAGAACAATACTAAAAAATGTGCCAAGTGCGAGTTTGGCTCCCCCTATGAATCTCGAACTGAATGAAAGAAAAATTTTTTTTTTTTTGGTAAATTTATATTATGTGGTGGTACGGAACCCTCGGTGCACCAGTCCAACTCACACTTCGGTGGTTTTTTATTGAGTTTGCGAACCATTCCAAGATCGAAAACAACATATTATTAAAATTTTTTGAACTCTGGATTTGGTACCGTCAACTAGTTTTTATGTTTTTTTTAATACTTACAGACATACAAAATATAAGTTAAATGTTTTCTGCTGTAAAAGATAAACAGGGCTTTATACAGCTACTTTTTTTTTCTAAATATTCCAAACATTGTATGAGTTATGGACATTTTTCCTTTTTTTTTAAAGTAAGTCAAAAACGAAAAAATGATTATCTAACACGTTTTTACTATAAAATGGTGCAAATTTGATACCATAAATGAATTCGGCATCCCCGATTTATACGAAAATGATACCAAACTTGGCCTACTAGCTTAACTGATGTATTTATCAAGATTAGGCTGAGGGCTCCCCCCCCCTCCAAAACTTGCATCAAAAATCTTGGTGGCTCCACTTCTTAAATCCATCTTTAGGTCCTAAGGACCAATCCTGCCAAAGGAAATCTTTGGTTCACGAAACGCCGTATTTTTCCACCTACGCCAGCAGCTATTACCTTTCACTCCTTGTTCACGCATTGGATAAACTACTTCGCCTATTCTCGGGGTCCGCGAGCACTTACGACCTCTGACCGGTACTACTATTCATTCCGAGAAGAAAGTGACTCATTCTTTCATTCGTTCGTTCGTTCGTTTCATTACTTACCAATCATTGCTTTTCTGTACTCGTTTTACTCTAAAAATAATTACAAATATTTTCATAATGTGTTTTTATTATTGAAAATCTCAAGAAACCCATTCATGGTCCTAAATCGAACCGGATAGTATTGAATCAAATCATATCAACGAGTTTAAATTCCGACGACGAGACGTGTCGACATTGGATGGAGAAACAAAATGGTCGTTTGAGAACAAAAGACTGCAACAAATTATTCATCACGGAGGTCACCGAAAGGGCTTCATGGCGTGAAATAATCTTTAATCGCAGTGTTAAGTGTTCAATTATTGCCCAAAGTGCATACTATTTGCCCAACACTCATTTCTACTAATTGTATGGTAAAGTAGCAAAAACCTAGGTATGTACCTACTTGTAATTAAAAACTAAATTCAAAGAAAACATTTCATAGCATAATTCATAGTTCGCAATTTGTTATATACTACTATTTCTTATTGCTAAGCACAACAATAGCATTCGAACGTTTGCTTTGTTATTGTATTTTTACTACAATACCTAACTACTTAGCGACTTTGCGTTATAGTTTGTACTAACTTACTTTGATGTGGAACAAGTACTATTTACTTTCCAATATTACATTGTAAACAAAGATATAGTTAACAGCATATAGTAGTAAATTAAATAGGTGCCTACGTACCCAATAAATAATTGTAAGCATTCTATAAAATAAAAAGCGATTCCTACCTATTAGGTATTGTAGCTAGGTACCTAAATAACTATTCTGTTGTTTACATTAGTGAGTGCTTACCTGTTTCAGTGTCCTATCATAATTATATGGTTAAATCTATGAATGCTTGAACCGAGCCATTAGGTAATTAGCGGATTGTCAGCTGTTAGGTATTACATAACTATTTCACAAGTTTTTAGCAATCTGGTAGCATTGGAATTGATTGTTATTATATAAATACCGTTTGTTATTCTCAATTCCAGTTTGACCACCGCTTCCCAGAATGGCCGAAAACAAAGAGGAAAAGGAGTTAATTAAGAAGCGTGGGAGTTTTAAAGGACGTGTTACATCCTTTGGTAACTACTTAAAAGATTTGAATGAGTCATTGGATCGTTCTCAGGTAAACGAGTTACAATTACGGGTTGACAAATTAATAAAATTGTACGATCAATACGATGAAGTGCAAACCAGGTTGGAATGTATCGTGGAGGATGCTAGTGCTCAAATGACTGAGAGAACTGACTTTGAATCAACTTATTACAAGCTATTAGCGGAAGCTCAAGAGATAATTTCAGTTAATTCAAAGGCTAAGCAGTCGAGTTCGCGAGGCGATTATGAGTCGGTGCATTCCGAATCACAACAAAACTTTGTCAAGTTACCTACTATTGAGTTACCGAAATTTAGCGGTTCGTACGAAAACTGGCTCGAATTTCATGACACCTTTACAAGCCTTATTCACGAAAATAATAGAATAACCGACATAAATAAATTTCATTATCTTAGAGCGTCTCTTCAAGGAAGTGCTGCTGTGGTTATTCAGTCTATTGAGTTTTCAGGTATAAATTATCAAGTGGCATGGAAGCTTCTGTGTGAGCGGTTTGATAATAGGCGGCTTTTAATACAAAACCACGTTTCTGCTTTGTTTAACCTTGCACCAATTACCAAAGAATCATCTGCCACAATTCGTCACTTAATAGATGACTTGAATAAGAATTTGCGAGCTTTGGAATCATTAAAAGAACCGACTGAACATTGGGATACACTTCTTATTTATATCATCGCAAATAAATTAGATCAAAGAACATATCGTGAATGGGAAGAGGTTAAGAGTCAATTAGATAAACATAAAACTAATACATTGGATGCATTAGTTGCATTTTTGCGCAGTCGAGCAGATCTTTTAGAAACCTTGGAACTATCACGAAGCAGCGGAAATCAATCTAATAGAAATAGCAATCCCAAAATTCGAAGCATGTTTTCTCTTACGGATTCAGATTCAAATCAGTCGATCGTCGACAAATCTTGTCCATGTTGTAAGGGAGAACATGAGTTGTTTGAGTGTCCTCAGTTTACTTGTCTCACAAACGAACAAAGGTTAAAATCATTACCAGATCTCAAAGTGTGTTATAATTGTTTTCGTAAAGGACATTATGCAAATAAATGTAAAAGGACTGGGTGTAAGGTTTGCAAGCGTAAACACAACACATTGATCCACTTAGAACTAGCTAGTCGGCAACCGATAGGCAACAATGATCCGCCTAGTCGTCAACCGATAGGCAACATTGATCCGCCGAGTCCACAAGCTCTGCTGGCTTTGACAGAAACGGGGGAAACCTCTAATGATAATCATGACGTGACACTCTCGGCACGTGTCTCACCTGACGCGAAGGCTATCGGGTGTGTTCAAGAAGTGTTACTATCCACTGCACTTATAAAACTGCACGATGCGCATAATCGTGAACATGTAGCTCGCGCAGTACTTGACAGTGGCAGCACTTCGTGCCTAATGTCTGAACGTCTGCATCAGCAATTAAATTTACCAGTGAAACATGTTAACAAATCCATTTTAGGTGTTAACAATTCTCTGTCACATGTCGGCAAAATGTGTCAGACTAAAATACATTCAATAAATACAGATTATTCTACGGACATTGTTTGTTTTGTCTTACCATCAATTACAGACGATGTACCATCTCGTCAGGTGAGCTTAACAGATATTAATATTCCAAAAGATATAGCCTTGTGTGATCCCGACTTTCATACACCGTCTCAAATAGATTTAATTCTAGGTGCCGATATTTTCTGGGATTTATTGGGCTCTCAAAAGATTGATTTAGGTGCAGGTAAACCTATTTTATATGAGACTAAATTAGGATGGCTAGTCTCTGGGCCAGTAGGTGGCAATGATTCATGTCGTAAGTCCAGCCCTATAAAATGCAATTTTACGAAAGATGTTGTAAATCGTGACACTCCCCATATTGACGAAATTCACAATCATCTGACCCAGTTTTGGAAACTCGAAGAGGTTGAGGTTAAATCATCGTACTATTCAGAAGAGGAGAAGGCATGTGAAGAACATTTTGTGAACAATGTTGCTCGATTAGACAGTGGTCGTTTCTGCGTTAGAGTTCCTCTCAAGCAACCTGAGACAATTTTAGGAGACTCATTCGAACGTGCAAAGCGCTGTTTTTTGTCACTTGAACGAAGATTACAAAATAATCCAGAGCTCAAAAATAGTTATTGCGATGTTATGTCTGAATACGAGCTTCTAGGTCATATGACAGAGTGTCAACTATTTCCTCAACATTTTGCTTATTTCATTCCGCATCATGGAGTTATGCGTGAAAGTAGTTCAACAACCAAATTGAGAGTTGTATTTAATGCCAGCAGTCCTACTACTTCTGGTCATTCATTGAACGATATACAAATGGTAGGTCCAACAATCCAAGATGACCTTTTGTCAATTCTTATTCGCTTCAGACAGCATAAATTTATATTATCAGCAGACGTGGAGAAAATGTACAGACAAACTTTAGTACATCCAAATGACCGCCATCTACAGCAAATAATCTGGCGCAGTGATCCTTCCGATAATCTCAAGGTTTATCAGCTAAACACAGTCACATATGGCACAGCTAGCGCACCGTTCTTCAGATGTCTTAAACAAGTTGGTCTCGACTGTAACGATTCTAAAATTGCACAAATCATCATCAGCGACTTCTACGTTGATGATTTATTAACTGGGGTAGACTCCATTGAGGAAGGAATTCAAGTGCGTCGAGGTGTAACGGAGGCTCTTAATTCTGCTTGCATGCCACTGAGAAAATGGAAGTCCAATTCTCCTTCACTAACATCTGATGATTATGATAAATCCAATTCAGGCATCAGTTGACCTAAATGTAGGTTGTAATGAACAATATAAAACGTTGGGTCTTGGATGGCGGACTCGGAGTGATGAGTTGCATTTTTCTATTGACGTTAACTTACCACATAATATAACAAAGCGCACCATGCTTTCTCTGATCTCACAAGTATTTGATCCTTTAGGATTACTTTCGCCCATTGTTATTTCCTTTAAAATTATATTGCAAAGATTGTGGATCCAAAAATTATCTTGGGACTAAACAGTTCCTGCAGAAACTAACAAACTCTGGTGCAGTCTTATCAAAGATCTTCCTGAACTCAACAACATTCGCATACCTCGGCGTGTTTTTTCTGATACGATTCTGCCTGTTGAATTACACGTATTCACAGATGCATCACAAGCTGCGTATGGTGCATGTGTTTATGCTAGGAGCATCAATAATGATGGTACAGTCACAGTGCGTTTACTAATTGCTAAAAGTAGAGTGGCCCCGATTAAGCCCGTTACCATTCCGCGATTAGAGCTTTGTGGAGCGATGGCCGGCGCGCGTTTGTATGAAAAGGTAGCAAATTCGCTTCGAATAAAGGTAGGGAACGTTATCTTCTGAACTGACTCCACCATTGTTTTAGGGTGGATCAAGATGCATCCCATCCGATTGCAGCCATTTGTACGAAACCGAGTCGCTGAAATACTAGAGAAAACTGGAAGTTATATCTGGCGACACGTACCAACCAACTTGAATCCTGCAGATTATATTTCTCGCGGTATTAGTATAGCTACAATCCAAACACTTGAACAGTGGTGGGGTGGTCCAGAATTTCTAGGAATGAGCGAAGCGCATTGGCCGTCAAATGATAGGGAGATTCGCCATGAATCATTGCCAGAGATTAGGCCCGAAGTTTCACTATTAACAGTCACACCTGAAAGTACAAGCTTAATCGATTTTACTAGATTTTCTAATTTAACTAGGCTCAAACGTACCGTGGCATATGTGTTGCGTTTCATTGCTAACATCAGATCACACGCTAAAAATCTGTCTAGTGGTTTTACCGCACAAGAGTTGGAATGTGCGTCTAATTTAATCGTAAAAATGTCACAAATCGAGGCGTTCCCTGAGTACGCTATTTTAAATAAGGGAAGGAATTTACCTAATAAAAACGCTTTATTAAAGTTCAATGTTTTTCTGGATGCTAATGGTATTATGAGAGTTGGTGGAAGGTTAAGCAATTCAGATTTTCAGTTTAATAAAAAACATCCTATTTTGATACAGTCCAATCATATCTTTTCAAAATTATTATTTAAACAAGAACATTTAAAATTATTACACGCCGGACCTCAAATGCTATTGGCGTCGATCAAAGAAAACTATTGGCCCATTGGTGGGCGTAATTTGGCAAAGGCGTGCTGTCGATCTTGCGTACGTTGCTGTAGAATAAAAGGTGAAACAATTGCTCCTCGTATGGGTGATTTGCCACAGCAGCGCGTTCGTTCGGGAGGTTATCCATTCGAAAACGTAGGCATTGACTATGCGGGCCCTATGATGTCCTTAAGTCGTCAAGGGCGCGGAATCAGGCTAGTAAAGGTGTACATAGCCGTCTTCGTATGCTTTTCTACAAAGGCAATGCATCTCGAACTGGTGGGTGACTTGACAAGTAAATGCTTCCTTTCTTCGTTACGCCGATTCATTTCGCGTCGCGGAAAACCAATTAACATTTATTCCGATAATGGCACTTCATTTGTTGGTGCTTGCACAGAATTGGAGAAATTCTTAAACTCTCATAATCAATCATTATCTGAGAACGTTGCCAATGAAGGGATTCATTTTCATTTCTCACCTCCGTATGCACCTCACTTTGGCGGTCTCTGGGAAGCGGGTGTCAAATCTACCAAGTACCACTTAAAGAGAGTGTTGGGGAACTGTAATTTAACTTATGAAGAATTTAATAGTCCAAATTGAAGCTGTGTTGAACTCACGCCCGTTGACTCCTTTATCATCAAGCCCTGATGATCTACAGCCCCTAACGCCAGGACACTTCCTTATTGGCCGTCCAATGACTGCTCTGCCCACGGAAAATTATGTCAATTCGTCAACCAGTCGTTTGTCTCGTTATCAGCGCATTGAACAGCTCAGACAGCATTTCTGGACGAGATGGAGTTTGGAATACATCGCAGAATTGCAACAGCGAACCAAATGGCGTACTTCAAACAACCCTCTTCAAATTAATACTTTGGTGCTTATCAAGGACAGCAACTTACCACCGTTGAAGTGGAGATTAGGACGCATTATAAGCGTCTTTCCAGGCCAAGATGGCATTAATAGAGTGGCAGACATAAGAACTGCTGCGGGTGTCGTACGAAGAGCTTTCAGCAAAATATGTCCATTACCTGTTGAAGACTGTTGAAAGCTGCAGCAGAGCTTCCAACGCCCGGGGGAATGTTCACGCATTGGATAAACTACTTCGCCTATTCTCGGGGTCCGCGAGCACTTACGACCTCTGACCGGTACTACCATTCATTCCGAGAAGAAAGTGACTCATTCTTTCATTCGTTCGTTCGTTCGTTTCATTACTTACCAATCATTGCTTTTCTGTACTCGTTTTACTCTAAAAATAATTACAAATATTTTCATAATGTGTTTTTATTATTGAAAATCTCAAGAAACCCATTCACTCCTGATAATACTCTTCGAGTGTGGATGGAGTTCTACTAAGCGGGCTGTGTCGGCAGGGTTGGTGTGTAGACACCATTACACATACATTTAAAACTTTATTTTCATTCACACAATAAGTATCTCAATTCCCAACAAAATTCGACATTTCGTAATAAAGTAGGTATTTATACACGTCACTTTAATGCGTGGAATAGTTGGCAAGTCGCTCGGTGACTCCTTTATGACTGTTACGGACATAAAGATCAAAATAAACTTGATACGACGCACGGCCAGTCAGACTAAGGTGACTAGAAACGCGCCACGGAAGCTGGCACGCAAAATATTCAAAACATTTAAGGCCTCCGCTCATTGCAGCGATTTTATCGAGCGATAATATCGCTGCGATTTTGCGATAATTGTTTCCAGTACATTTTGTATGGGGACGCGCGCGATCCTACACACTGCTGCGATATTATCGAGCGATAATATCGCTGCGATTTTGCGATAATTGCTCTCAGTACATTTTGTATGGGGACGCGCTCGATCCCACACACTGCCGCGATAAATTATCGCAACTCTTTCGACTACATTCAGTGGGGCGCATGCGTGACGTGAATCGCGGAATCGCTGCAGTGTGTAAGGTGTCGCGATATCGCTGTCGATAATATCGCTCGATAATATCGCTGCAATGTTCGGAGGCCTTTATTGTAGTTAGTACCTGCACTTGGATTAAAATTACTTCGCGGGGCGCAGCGGAGACGATTAGAATCTAAGATTGTGCAACACAATACCTACATAAAACCTACGACTATACATTGTAATAAAAAACTGGTCAAGTGCGAATCGGCTACTCACGCACCGAGGGCTTCCGTACCACACCACGACACAATATACCTATTAACTTACAACATTTTTATTTTCTCCGGGAACTTTAGCGGGAGACCGACTCACACTTGGCCGGATTTATTATTTGTTGTGATATTTTAGTTTGCTCTATAATCACACCAAGTTTGACTCAAACTCAAAATAATTTATTCAAAACTAGCTGCTGCCCGCGACTCCGTCTGCGTGGACCTTAAAAAAGTATCCCATGTGTTAATCCAGAAAATATTCTATCTGTGTGCCAAATTTCATCCAAATTCGTTTATGCGTGATTGAGTCACAAACATCCAAACATCTAAACATCGTCACAAACTTTCGCATTTATAATATTAGTGAGATAGGAGCCTGAAGCACACTTATTGACGCTTGCATGTATTACTGTTTTTACGATAGAGCGAGAAGAAAAACCCTTAATAATAAACTATAGTTTCTTGTATGAGGTGCCACTTAATTTTTTACATTTGTCATTATTATTATTTGTTAGCAAATGCGATATAATATGCGTAATTATGTGAAAATGACCAACTGTCTAGCGATTACGATTCAAAAGAAAAGCCCTTAATAGTAAGGACAGACAGACGGACAGACGGACAACGTCAGCCTAGTAATAGAGCACCCTTTGGGTACGCTACCCTAAAAATTATATAGGATGTACACTGTACAGGACTTACGTATATTTTGTTTTGTTTAAAAGATGTGTGTTGTAGAGTTTCTGGTCGCATCTTCTCTACAACGCAACGGAAGACGCGATGGTATGGTGAAAAATCGAAAGTTATGTAAAGCCTGACCAGAAATATAAAAAACCTCGCCATGTTGCGGAAAATTATTGGAACTAATTTTTGTACTTGGAACACTGTCATTAAAGGTTAATGTCGATTGCAGCGCCCCCAATCCAGGTTTTTTATATTTCTGGTCAGGCTTTAACTAATTACTTAGAATTTAAAAAACCGGCCAAGTTTGAGTCGCCACTTGGGCAATCAGTGTTCCGTACTACCAGTTGTGTTAAATGGGTCGTAGGTGATAAACAGTGTAACTTGATACTTACTAATTACTAAACTAACAGTTACTTTTCAAGTTAGTTCCAACCTGATAATTTTGCCGCCATCTTCACCTTATTTTAAATGTTCAGGATTAAATGACTCTAGTTTTTTTTTAATATTGGTGGGGATATCAGTTTTTCTGAGTTTATTTTGAAAGAAAAATAGGAAAAAAATATTTTTAGACTTGTATTTTATAAGTTTTCATTTGATATGAAATGATTTGAATGAAAATCATCTATCTCATACATTTGAGTCGATTATGACCGCAGCTTTGTATAGAGTGTTTTTTTCTCGATTTTGTCATTGGTCCCTAAGAGAAAGTTGTTCCGTTTGATGGTCTGATCGTTCTCTTCAAAACCGGCAGCATATTATTAAGGAGGACCCTATACTTAGATACAATTACTCTCGGGATTCAAACCCGCGATCTCGGCACAGCAGGAGGGTTTATTACCGACTGAGCCATCGGACCATCAATAAATATCCGTGACTCTGGTAAATTAGTTCATCATACAAATATTTGTCTCTTGCGGGATTCAAACCCGTGACCCTTGGCAGGCAGGGTCACTACCGACTGAGCTATCGGCCCTAAACTAGTATGAACAGTAATTTTCAGATAATCATAAAATTAAGCTGGAAATAGAACCGATCGATATAAATCATATAACTTCGTTAGCTGCCAGCTATAAAACTACTGCGTATTGAAAATTAACTGACACACATCTGGAGTACCTAGGTACATACAGTCACGAGCATTAATACCTACATTTATGTGAATTTACACTACGCGGGCGCGGCAAACAACTTGACCTTTATGGGGCGGGGGTGAGGGGTGTGAGACAGCGCTTTCGCTACAAATTTTGTTTTGAGCAGTCAAGATTTATGCCGGCTATTATAATAATGAACTTCGATAAGTACTCGAAAATAGTGCGAAGAGAGTGGCGTTCGGCCTGCAATGGAATCCGACAGGCAGCGCGGGCACATAAATATGTAAAAAAAAATTTTGTACGTTGTATTTTTCTTGCGATGGAATATCAATAATAATATAGTAGATTACACACCGAGGACAGGAAAGTAAGAAAGGTCTCAGATCTCAGCCGAGGTCAACAAACATGTGATCTGAGGCTTTCTTATTTACCGTCCGAGGTTAGTATACTATTTTTCTCCTCGACAGAGGTGGAAAGCGGTAACTTCGTTTAGCGCAGCCGGACGAAAATTGACGCTTTCCGGCCGGAGGGGATAAAACTACTTAATTGTCAGTTTAAATGTTGAAAAAGCTGATATAATAAAAAGAAAGTAATAAACAGAGTCCTTCTTAATTTTGCTAACGGGTTTTCAAACTGAACAACTTATTGGGACCAAAAAAATCAACTGAATAAAATCTCTATCTGAGTCGACCCAAAGTCGAGTAGGATTGAAATTTTGTATGGAGCAGCCGAGAAAGATGTTCAGTTGTATGGTTTGATCATCACCTTAAAAAACCGTCCTCTAGAGGATCATCAAGCAGTAGGTACTTAAATAAAATACGCAAGTCACTCTAAATAAATGTAATAATCATGATTATTGTTTACCGAGGAAACCGTAAAATACTTATATTTTTATAAAAACAACATAAAATTTCTAGAGGAGTAATAAAAATTAACTGGGAATCGCCGACGCTTTGGCACCGGGCGGCTTCCTCCGCGATTATTCGTACGAATAACTAAGCGACACATATAAACACATTAGAAAAGCTGTGAAATTTCAGCTTCTTAGGAGTGAGTCACGGGGGGTCTGAGGTGGGAGGGCGGAGGCAGGCGACGCGGAAAGCATTCGGCCCACTTCGTGCAGGTACGAATATAACCGAATATTTTCCCACCTGCGCGCACGCCGCGTGGAAATCGGGACGCCGGACAGTCGGGCGCGCGAGTGTCTTATTTATTTGGTTTTAGAATTTGAAAAAGGGATGTGGACAATATGAGATTACGGATTCGGATAATTGTAAAATGAAAAATAAACACTTAGTCACTTACACATACAGGGTGTAAGTGACAGCCTAGCAAATACTGAAACGGTGAACTCAGACCGTCAAACTGAACAACTATCACTGAAGGCTTTCCTCAGGAAACGCGAAAAAAAATCAGCTGTCCCATACAAAACTGCTGTACGTACCCGACTCAAATGTATGGGACAGCAGATTTTTGCGTTCTTAGGGCTCTTACAGATGAGCGACACTTTGTTTGCGACACGGTCGCCGACGGTCGCAGAGGGTCGTGCGACGTCGCCATTACAATTTAAATCATAGTGCAGTGCTTGAAATAAAATAGAATTGATACAAACAAATATTTTTTCATCATCCATCATCATCACTCTGTCATCCCCGTTACTTCTAAACGAATTCTATAAAGTAAAGAAAGAAGTGTTACAATAAGAAAGAAACAATAATAATAGGTATATGAGGTACCTATATGTGAACTGCGTAAACTGTGTATTTAATCGTCATCATTTAATTTTCATTTATTTCATTTGTGTTTTTTATTTATCATTGGGACTGTTTTGGAACCTACCACCCTTGTGAATATGTATGGGAATGTGTCCATCAAGCCTGCACAATGAAGATTAGCGGGCTTTACAATACTTACCAGAAATTGTTCAACAGATTAGGTGTGCAGGCTTGCTTACTAATTATTTTCCTTCACCTTTCAAATTGTAAGTACTGTTTAAAATTATATACATTTGTTTTAAATGGATTTACGCTTGGCTTTAGCTCACCTAATGAAGCTGATGATGTAACGCGCTCACCCAGATAAAGCCATTAAGAGACTGTTCTTTTAAAAATATCCTGATTGTATTGGCTTGGAAAAACAAACGGTGGAAAAGAGTTCCAAACTTTAGTGGTTCTCAATTATATAATATTTTACTATGAGACCAACAATGAAATCGCCAAAAAAAACTCTGCTGTTTTACAAAGCTGCATACCTACCTACTTCAATTTGGGTTAGTCCACAAAAGCGTAGATGTAAAGTTGAATACGATAATATCGCACAGGCTACTTCAAACTGAGCAACTTTTTCTATAGAAAAAACTTTGAAATCGCTAGAAAAAATTTACTGTTTCATACATTTTGATCGAGTAGCAGTGACATTTTCTATATTTTTTTCATTTTAATTGTCTGAAGCTCCCGGTTCGATACACGCATTTAATTTTACAACCTGTATAGTGTGGCCTATATTATTTATTTCTAAACTAATTTCTCACCGCGATTGTACTCGCATGAGCCGAAATAGAGCGATGAATAATATGATCCGATGCTACGTTAGAATATCTTGACATTTCACTCGACAGGCATATTTCACTACAGATATACAGGTGCTTTCGCAATGCTTATCTGTTGCAAGCTATGCGCTGGATAGTGGCTTTACTCCCCTCCGGACGGAAAGCGTCAATTTTCGTCCCGCTGCGCTATATTGTAAGGCGATGTAAGGCGATCGAACCTGAAAACTCGAATTACAACGAACTACAACTTTTTCTATGGGAACTATGAGAACTCCAAAAAAAAATCTGCCGTTCCATACATTTTGCGTGGTAGGTATTTAATTTTAGTAAGATTTTTTTTTTATTTCTTCATTTTGGGCCCATAGTAAAAGAGATTGTTCATATTGATGGGTACTCTTACACCACCTCTGATCTTAGCGTTTTCGTGTTCCATCAGATATTGTGTGAATATCTCATTACTGTCATTAGGTATCATCAAAATCTCTGACGCCGCGCTACAGATACCATATCCGACACTAGTAGGCCTCGCATGCCACCCCAGAGAAAACGATAAAAATCTATTCCATCCTTATTATTTTACGTATGCCAGAAAGAGAGCGCATGACGTTTTTCTCGTTTAAACGTTTTGTCGTGGGTGGCATGCTAGCCGTGCTAGTTGAGGCGGGTATGTACCTGACATACAAACTGACAGATGGACAGACAGACAGACTGCGGAACCCTAAAACAAATTTTTAGGCCCGACTCACTCCAGAACAGATTATATTATTTATTGTTTAACTTTGTTTAGGTGATAAGTATAATCTTTCTACATTATGCATGCATGCATATGCTCACGACTATATTCCCCGAGGGGGTACTCATAGATATTCTGAAACCTCAGAACTTCCGCGTTTCACCAGTAGTACCGAAACTCTGACGGGGTGTGATCCCGTCGCCACTTATAATGGACAGTGGGTACAATACATACCTCGAAATTTAAGCATGCAGGTTTCCTCATGATGTTTTCCTTCAAAAACACAGTGGTGTTACAAATCGTACATAAATTCCGAAAAAGTCATTGGTACGAGTCGGTCTGGACGCGGGGATCGAACCATCGCCTCCTGCACGGCGGCAGGCAAGTTATACTAACCTCGGACAGTAAATAAGAAAGCCTCAGATCACATGTTTGTTGAATTACATGAGATCTGAGACCTTTCTTACTTTCCTGTCCTCGGTGTGTAATCTACTATAACTCGTATTCATGTGGTTAAAAAGAGGCCCATTATAAAGCTGTAAATAATGAAAATGAGCACTCTACTTCACTCGCTCGGATTCACGTCATTAATATCTCTGTCACACTCGTTTATAAGCCGCTACGTACCTCCCAAACAATTAAAAACGTCATTAATTAACAGTTAATGCAGCTACGAAACTCTGAAGTACAATTGTACGATGGGTCTACGAAAATGCTACGAAAAAATAGTATTACAATTCGTAGCGCCATGTATCTTTATTGTACTGTTTTATTTTGGATGTACCTAAGACGTGCAACGATAGTAAAAAAACGGCCAAGAACGAGCCGGACTCGCGCATGGAGGGTTCCGTACCACCATACAGCCCTTTATTATAGGTAGGACAGACTGTCTGAGGGTCTACCATGAGTTTTCACCGTACTATAGTACTGTAGTTACGTCACCAATTTTGTATTGAATTTCGTACAGCGCTCTTAGTGGTTACGTGGTGGGTGGTTAATTTCTGTCATACGAATTGGCGACGTAACTGCAGTAGTAAAGTACAGTGAAAACTCATGGTAGGCCCTCAGACAGGCGGACGGACAGCGTAGGCTTATGAATAGGGTCTCATTGAGTACGGAACCCTAAAAAAACATGCAGTAAGTTGCTCAAAATATTACAAAGAAAACACATCCGGTTTTCATGAAAGTATTAAATTTTAATTCAATCTCACCACAGTCACGTTCCAAAAACTAAACTGGCAATGGAATTAAATATTAATTTACGAGCAATTGGAAACAGATCAGTGCAACCGCGTCATAGCGCACTATTCGCAGCCCGAAGGAAATATAAAATTAACTCTAATTAATGTTAGTAAACATCGGATTGAACGAGCGTGAATTTAAACATAAGTTCATTGTTAAGTTCAGCTGATGAAGGTGCCAGGGACCGACCGGCACGTACCAGGAAGTGGCTGGTCCATGACATGCGCCCACGCACATTACTTGCTGTGTTTACTGCTCTATAGCTGTCTACCGACCACCCCTCACGTATCTCTGCATCCACCAATAACTCTCAATCTCTCTCAGATGTGCTACGAAACGTTATTTTTTAATTAAAATCCTTTATTCTAATAATTTTGGTTGCATGAACATTATTCAGAGTTCAAATTGTATGATTTGTTTCTCCGGTTTTCCTAGTCGAAAAGAAAACATTGCTTTTCCTACCCCTGCCTACTGCCTACGTAGAAAATAAAGAATCGTTTCTTCTGCCAAGGAAAGACGGACAGCAACAGCTGCATCGTCGATTGCACCGCGGCACCGCGGCTGCGCACAGCGCTGCACTGGCTTAGGGCGGAAGGGTTTCGCCAAATTTTGGGCAAAACAAATAAAAGAGTACTGCGACGACGGTAAGGCGGGCGTGTCTATAAAAGGCTGAGAGGGGGGGTGCGCGGGGGTGGTAACACGATCCGCGAGCTCCAGCCCGCCGGGAGCCTGGAGCGGCGCGGGCAGCGCGGGGGGGAGGAGGTGCGCGGGCGGCGGACGGCGGCTGGTGCGCGCGCGCCGCCCGCACCCGCTCTCACTAGTCGAACGGTGCCCGACCGGTAACGTAGCGCCGACTGCCGACCGAGAGACGAACAGCGACAATGTCGTCCGTGGCGAAGACCTCCAAGTACACCTACCGCAGCAGCGGTGGCGGCACCACCGACGTCAACATCGAGTACACCGCCGACCTGAGTGCTCTCTCCAGGCTGGAGGTACATCGCCGCGCCGCCGACAGTGCAGTGCTTGTGAAGTGTTACGGACTATCATAGCGTATGTTGTATTTTTCAGGACAAGATTCGTCTCCTCCACGATGATCTGGAATCCGAAAGGGAGCTGCGTCAGAGGGTAAGCGAACGCGAAATGTGATCCGTGCGTGCGCGCCGACCGCCATAGCGGGCGCGGGCGCAGGTGTGGGCGGGGCGCGCCCACCGACACCTCTATTTATACCGCCCGCCCTCGATTTTCGCTTCCCTTTGCACCCTTTGAGTGTGAATTAGGCAGCGCCCTTAAGGAGCGCTCATGAAATTAATCATAAAGCGTTTAACCCTTCACTAAAATATCAAATTCCAATTAAAAATACTAATTCTGATGCATTCCAAACCTAATTAACTTAATTTTCGTGAAAAGTGCGGACAAGTTTAACAAATTTTACAAAATCTAAAAGGTTCAGGTGAAAATAAAAACATTTTGTTTTAAGAACTTTTATTGGAAATATAATTGTTCTGAAAAACATAAAAATTGTAAAAAATCCTGGACTTAAAAACTAAATATGTATCAATCAATGACAATGAATAAACATAGCTGTGAATCATAAGTTCAATATCATATACATAAAATGTTATCGATATGTGAAATCAATTAGATCTCGTCATCCGATAGATGTTCGCGCTGTCTATTTTTGACCGTTGCATTGCGTGCGGCGCGCGCGCCGGCACGACACGGGCACGCGGCGAGCGCGGGCACGAGCGCGCGTCACCGCGCACGCAGCCCCTACTCCTGCACGGCGCCGCGCTGCGCCGCGCACCCGCTTTATATTTAGCCACGTAGCGAAAGCATTCTCTGAAATCCCAACTTCTCGCTCTCCGGTCTCACTTTTGAAACTGGGCCAAATGATTCTCGTACCCGTTGAGAATGCCACAATATTGAAATATAATAATAGACTGCGGTATTAGTGGCGAAAATATCCGAGTTAGTCACTGGCCTCAACGCACGGTGTCGGTGAGGCGACCGAAGCTTATTATAGATGAAGACAATACGGAAATATGTGAAGGACGTGTTACATACGATAACGTGCGAGTTGCATAATGCCTGGGAACTAGCAACGATATTCCCCAAACCCAGGTATCCAGCGTAGGTAATTGAAATGTTGAATGCCAAAACAAAATAATTAAAGAATACTGTTATCAACAATTGCTACCAAAACAATGATTTCACTTTAGTAGTTAGTTAAAAATTCAATAGCAACTATAGGAATCACAAAATATTAACATAGGTACCTACTTACTAACATAGACATTAACTAGACATGCCTATTTATCATAATAGAAACACTACAATAAAGTCCAAAACAGACGATGTTATGTTGAAACGGAGTATGTAATAACATAATACATATAACAATAGCATAACATAGCACCATTTGTTAAAAAAACACTATCTCACACATATACAGGGTATAAGTGATAGCCTAGCAAATACTGAAACGGTGAATTAAGACCATCAAACTAAACAACTTTCACTATGGAACCACCCTCAGGAAACGTGAAAAAAATAAGCTGCTCCATACAAAACTACCTACTAGACTCAAATGTAGGAAATAGCTGATTTTTTCATGTTTCTACTGGCTCGATAGTCAAAGTTGTTCAGTTTGATGGTCTGAATTCACCGTTTCAAGTTTTGCTAGGCGTAACTTACACCCTGTATAGAGAGGGCACCAAATAATGTCTTTTCGATTAAAAATTTCAGATCGAGAGGGAAAAGTCAGATTTGAGCGTGCAAGTAATTCAACTTTCCGAAAGGCTGGAGGAAGCTGAAGGCGGCGCTGAAAGCCAGGTAACTATACATACTTGTTAATAAATGAAATATAGTTGTTAGAAGTAGACACTTAATGGTAGAAAGCACTAAAACTTTTACACATAAACAATCGATACCTAGATAGGACTCGATCGAGACGGAATCGATCCCAAGGAGCCTGGTAATGGAAATGAAAGAACATTTAGAAACACGAAAGAACTGCAAACACAAAGAACTGTTGTGAGCAGTTTCCACTGAACGAGATAAAATCAGAAGAAAAGAAAGTAACGTCCATAAAAGCTTTCAAGACAAAAAATCTTTGGAAGACAAAATAATTTACGAGAAGATTTAGACTCGTAATGTGCAACACCAAGAAAAGAAAACTTCTAAAATACAAAATGTATTCATGCTCACAATTATTGTTCATTTATTTATGCTATGCGAAACTTTCATAAAAGCTATTGCGAATTTAAAATGCTATGCGATATTATTAATGTGTTTTACAGGGCAAATACAAAAACAGGTGATCAAAAAATATTTAATGACCTAGCCAGTGTACAAAAACGTATTAATCAATGCTAATATTTGAGAACGGAAAAAAACTAAACAGAATCAAGAAAAGAACAGAAAAAGGTCACATAAAACTTACAAAACCAATAAATCTCTGCTGTAAATATTTCAAGTGTGTGCCCAAAATGTTAAGTTTTGGGGCATATTTTGAAATGGTCCCGTACGTGTTTCAGTTCGAGATCAACAGGAAACGCGACACCGAACTGACCAAGCTCCGCAAACTACTGGAAGATGTCCACCTGGAGTCCGAGGAGACCGCCCACCTGCTCAAGAAGAAGCACCAGGAGATCGTGGTCGACTTCCAGGACCAAATCGACCAGCTTACCAAAGGCAAAGCCAGGTGAGGACCCGGGGTGCTCTCACATATTATACTTTACACATGCATCATTACTAACTGAATGGATTGGTAGTTGTTTAGAATAAGAAAACTTGCGCGAAACCCCTCTTTTGATGCGAAAGCTAAGCGAAATTTTTACCTTTATGTGTTGATCTCTGTCATCAATAAGTCATCGAAATCATCCCTGTTTATTTCCCGCTCTGTGATTGCACGATACATTTCTTTGTCACCAGGGTTGAGAAGGAGAAGTCCAAGTTCCAAGCCGAAGTATATGAGCTGCTGGCCCAAGTGGAGAATGTGACCAAGGAGAAGATTACCATCGTCAAAACATGCGAGAAGTACGAAGTGAGCATCAGCGAGCTGCATATCAAAATCGAGGAGCTGAACCGCACCATTGTGGACATCACCTCCCATAAGCAGCGCCTGTCCCAGGAGAACGTTGAGCTGATCAAGGAAGTTCAGGACCTTAAGGTGTGTATGATATTCATTACGTAGTAATAGTAGTCAGTATTTTGATTATGAAATTATTGTGCTCTCAGTCGGCATTCGAAGCTTATTTTACAAGCTAAAACAATTACCCAGGTAATGTTTAATGAATGTATATTCCAGGTGAACATCGAGAACGTGCTGTACCTTAAGAGCCAGCTGATCAGCCAGCTCGAGGACTCGCGTCGCAGACTCGAGGATGAGGACAGGAGGCGCTCTCTGCTTGAGGCTAGCCTCCACCAGGTTAGCTACCTTCTACACAGTTTTTTCTTTATATACTATTACTGTATTATCACAGCCAATTTAAGTAAAGAAAACAGTACCTTAACAATCTATTAAAAGTTGAAAGACCTATTTCAAAAATTTTATTCGAAACATTATCGCTCCAGAATCTATCAGTAACTCACCTACTTTTATTTTCAACAAATAGGTTGAGATCGACCTGGAGTCCATCCGCGTACAACTGGAGGAGGAATCCGAGGCTCGTCTGGACCTGGAACGTCAACTGGTCAAGTCCAACGGCGAGCTCCAGCACTGGCGCTCCAAATTCGAGGCCGAGGCCTCTGCCAGGGCCGAGGAGATCGAGGATATCCGCCGCAAATACTCCATCCGCATCCAGGAGCAGGAAGAGCAGATCGAGACTCTCATCCAGAAAATCAGCAGCATTGAGAAGCAGAAGTCCCGTCTGCAGAGCGAGGTAGGATCTGTTATGAACCTTATACGTCTATTAACACTCCATCACACTAGATTCAGCAGCATTATTAAACTGTTCTTACCCTAGGTTGAAATCCTCATCATCGACCTCGAGAAGGCGAACGGAACAGCTCGGGAGCTCCAGAAGAGGAGCGAGCATTTGGAGCGCATCAACATTGAGATCAAGTCGCGCCTGGAGGAGACCGTGCAGATGTACGAGCAATCGCAGCGTGACCTGCGCACCAAGCAGACCGACCTTCAGCGCGTGTCCCACGAGCTCGACAAGACTCGCGAGCAGAAGGACGCCCTTGGCCGCGAGAACAAGAAGATGGGTGGTAAGTTGATGTCGTCACATTGCTAGATACTGAAATATTTAGTAACGATCCTTAGAAGATTATGAGGATACCTACTGGGTAAAAGCAATTATGCCTTTATGGAAAAAGATAATGATTCACAAGATCAAACGTTGACACCAGACCCATTAACCCTACTAAACATTAGTGACGTGGGAATTACCAACTTTAATTTCAAGGTGTGTAATTGCAGATGAATTGCACGACACCCGCGCCCACCTCACGGAGTTGACCCGCCGTCTTCACGAGCTCGAGATCGAGCTGCGCCGTCTTGAGAACGAGCGAGAGGAACTCACTGCCGCCTACAAGGAGGCTGAGGCCGTAAGTACATGGAGTACTTCTTCAATTCTGTTCACTATAGGATGTAGGGAAATTGAGAGAGAAAAATCATGAAAATCACAATTGATTTCAGGCTTCATAATTGTTCAATTTCAGTTAAAGAATTTGCTCTTAGTTCAAAGACACTAACAGGATAAACGAATCTAATTTTACCGCTAATGATACTATATTTCAATATATCAGTTTACACCTGTCATATTACGAACTTTAGATTGTTGCATTTTAATTTGATTTCAGGCTTCATACTTGTTCAATTTCAGTTAAAGAATTTGCTCTTAGTACAAAAACACTAACAGGATATAAACGAATCTAATTTTACCGCTAATGATACTATATTTCAATATATTAGTTTACACCTGTTAAGTTACGAACTTTAGATTGTGGTTTAATACAAGACTGTGTTTAAAAAAAAAACAATACAATGCAAGACTGTAACTCATAAAAACTGGAGGAAATCGTCTAGGCTCAAAGAGTTTTGGACGATTTCTTTGGAACTTTTTCTCGTATCCTTATACTTGGTAAGAGAGAAAGAAATTAAAAAGTAAGATATATTTTGAGACGAAATCTAAAAACAAATGAAACCCTTATGCAATCGAACAATAAGAAAGAGAAGTGTGTTTAATTTGACATTTCTAATGCACGGGAAGCTAATTAATAGGCCGGGGACATGTTTGATTGTAGTTGTTAGCAACAGCTTGGCACAGGTTCAGGCAGTTAATAAAATATACAAGAGATGCCTTGCCAGAGTTCCGCACCTACCTCTGAAAATAGATTATGTCAATTTATTTATAAAATTGAGGACGTTATATTATAATACAAAGTCTTATCGAACTCGGCCATGAAAATAAAACTATTATGTAATTTAACAAATAGATTCCTTCGCTTTGCACATTTATCAAGGTTTTTTTTTGTAATAATCGTAAGCTTTTTTTAATATAATTTCGCGTCATGCAAAATTGTAATAATGGAAAATAATTAAATTTTACCAAGAAATGGTCTTATTCACACGGACCTGAAAAAAAGACGGACGTAATCTCGTCTAATCACGAGTAAAGCACCCATTTCTTATGTGTGCGTGCTGTCACGCGGTACATAATGGTGACGGATGTAGGACCTGCGCCTAGAGCTAGTGCATCTGTGTGAGTGTAGGTCCCTTGTAGAACAAACGAAAATGTTGAACCTTGCATGCTTCACATCTTTTTATTGTCACATCACGTCCGTCTTTTTTTCAGGTCCGTGCTTATTCAATCAAATTTTAACTGAAATTTATAATAGCAATCCATTGAATGGGAACATAAACCCTAAACTAATCAATGAAATCACCAACACGAATACCATTACAATAAATAATATTATATACAGGGTGAAATTGATATCATTTGCATCCTTTTAAACTAAGAGTCTACCCATCAAACTGAACAACTTTTACTATCAAGCAAAACAATCGGAGCAAAAAAAAAATCTGCCGTCCCATACTAATCTGCACCCGCCGCCGCTGCCTACATGACTCAAAAGTATGGGTCATCTGTTTTTTTTTTCTCCCATAATAAAAGTTGTTCAGTTTGATGGACTCTTAGTTCAAAAGGATGCTAATGATATCAATTTCACCCTATACCTATATGAATAAATATGAATATAAACGTGACAATATTGAAGTACCACACCATTAACCCTCACGATACGTGGTGACTTGCAGGGCCGCAAAGCAGAGGAGCAGCGTTCGCAGAGGCTAGCTGCTGAGCTCGGCCAGTTCCGCCACGAGGCCGAACGCCGCTTCCAGGAGAAGGAGGAAGAGATCGAGTCCATCCGGTAAGCACTTGTTAATCCATCTATAGGACATAAAAGGTAAGTATACAAGTCAGGTAAGTTCTACTTTTAAAAAGGATGAAAAAAAAATGTGCTAACTGCGGCATCAAATTAGGAAACATTAATATAGAGTATAGACAAAGTTTTTTTTTTGTGAAAAACCAACCATCAAACTTACGTAAACAAAGTTACACTAAACAAAAGTATCACTTACCAGAAATACACAAATACTAATGTTTACACCAACAATGCTCAATATGAACTGAACAAACAAATACAAACCGACCAGACGATCGCCAACTCGGAACTGCAAGTCCAAAGTATCTTTCAGCACCGATACCCCACTCCTCGCCGTACTGAGTGATGAATGTCATCCAAACACGCCACCGACATGCCCCATCAAGTCACAACCATGACACACTTTAATCACTGGATCTAAGCCAATATCTGATTGACATACCTAAATCAATAAAATATAGTGAGTAATAAGACTTTTGCAGAGCTCTCTCCCTTTAAGACACCAAGGACGCTTGCAAAGAAAGTCACAACGATAAGCAGAATCTAAATCCAATCCTACTTCCGGTACGGAACGATCCAAACAAATACAAATATACTTATAATGACTCAAATTATTGGCAAGAAATCCATTTATATTTAACAACCGATCCGATTGGTGAATATTATAGGTGATCACATACAATTTTGGCACAACGGTGCAAGTGAAAATCTACAAAAGACGGGTTCAATTTTCTCGTCGCCCCAATTACGCAACCTCGGCCCCTGGCGTCGCACGTTGGGGTGACCGATATGCTAAACGATAACGATCGATCACGAACGTAAATCTTTCAACGGTTTCATCATGGCACCGGTTAAACTGCCCAACTACAACAAGTGGAACAGGCCTCCCACCTCTGTCTACGAAGATAATTATGGCTACGGCATCAACTTTTACCAGCCAATGATCGACTACATCACTGATAAAGAGCAAGGCGTGGCGTCCAAACCTCCCCATCTCCCGTGGAACAACGAGAGGGGATTAGAAAAATACCGTTTTGATAAACCGGTGCGTGTATACTCGCAGGAAGACGTTGCTCGAATTTCGCGAGAAGTTTCCGAACAAGCGAAACATGATCTTAACGATTTTAGAGTAGCCAAGAGATCTCCGTTCTCAGTTGCCGCCACTGCCGCAGCAGCAAATGTGACTAAACACGTCGGTGTTGAAAGTGTTACTGTGAAAGCCAGGAAGAAAAAAGTGGATAGGGAAAAGATTAAAGCCGAAAGGCAGAAGAAAAGAATGGATGAAATAGAAAAGGAACTTGAACTCTATGAAAAGGGAGTAAATGTTGGAGCTGAACTGCGAGGAAAAGCTTTCATGTATAGAGGTAAATCCGCTAAAGCCATCGCTCAGACTTTACTGCAAGAAAGTAGATGCAACGCTGCAGAAGGACAAGTGAGGCATATGAATTTAGAGGCTCGAAAAAATATAGTCGATCGCAATTTAGCTCGAATGTCAGAAAATATTATGTCATCATGTGAAAGTAGGATGTCCAGAACAGCACAAAATCAAATGTCTGAGTCGATATCGCAAGCAGTGAGGACAATCCGGGAAGTGTCTCCAAGGAGATGCATTGTTACTATCGATACGGAATTCCCATCGATGGAGCATACTTACTTACACACATTAAATGACCTGAAGGAAACCCTGAAACAGTTTGACCGTCTACAGACATGCTTTATGATTGATACAAGGTGAGATTGTTATTTTACATTGGATTGGATACAGATACCAGACAGCAGAAAGAAAATGTTTTTACATATTTCTCGGTGTAGTAATCATACTTACGTTTCACACAAAAGGTGTCATCATAATAATTTCTTGCCAAAAAAACAGTTACTGAACGTAAAAATATTACAATAGACTAAAGTTTTCCAGTTCTAGGTTTTCAATAAATCCCATTTGTCAACAGCAAGCAGACCAGCATTGAGATTGAGCAGCTGAACGCTCGCGTGGTGGAGGCTGAGACCAAGCTGAAGACGGAGATCACCCGCATCAAGAAGAAGCTGCAGATTCAGATCACCGAGCTGGAGTTCTCTCTTGACGTCTCCAACAAGACGAACATCGATCTGCAGAAGACCATCAAGAAACAGTCTCTGCAGGTAAAAAAACTAATGAAATCTATGAGAGTACCTCAATCTGATTAAATTAAATTTTAAAACCTTAATGTACTGCTCGATCAAATTATTTAAAAGTATGTCAAATAAATAATGATTATAAAACTCAGAAATACAGGGCGATTAGAGGATAATGTAAGAATATTTGGCTAGCAAAGACCGTGTGCTCTTTCTTTTCTTTTTCATATTCGAAATCACCCCTATTATTAAATTACCTACTTACAAAAATTTAAGGGACATATAATTATTACTAAACTAAACAACTTACTTACCCTAAGGAACATGGTTAGAAAAATGAAAAAGTTTTTGAACCTCTAATAAAAAAATTGCGGATCAGCTGATCATTTTCTATGGGAGGTCAAAAAAATGTTTCTATTTTCGACTCAGGTTCCTCAGAGAAAGTTGTTTCGTTTCATTGTCTGAATACACCCTTAATTTTTTTTTATTGAAAACTAGTGGTGTTTCCAATTAGATAATGAGTCGGTAGGTATATTATAGCCAAATTAAATTCAAGATGCCGCTTTTTACTCGTTAAAATCGTTAAAAAGTTAAAAAGTTCTCGTACAGAGCCAACATCTTTGAAACTAGTAATATTTCCATACAAATTTGTCAAGTGTTAATATTCTGTTTATCATACCAGCTCACCGAGATCCAGACCCACTACGATGAGGTCCAGAGGCAGTTGCAGGTGACGCTCGACCAGTACGGCGTCGCTCAGCGCAGGATACAGTCCCTCACCGGTGAGGTTGAGGAGATCCGTAGCAACTACGAGCAGGTGAGCCCAAAATCATGAACTCCTCCATCAGAAGAATCACGCCTCAACTCAGAAACATAACCCCTGTCGGAGCATTTAGAAGCAGTTAGCAGTGAATTAGGTATTAAGTTTCAAGCTAATATGAGCTAAATTTAATAGAAACCTATTTCGACAATTTTTATGTAGTTAACTTAATTGGTGCATCCCATATCCCATTTATTTTTAATAACGTAAATTATATGTAACGCTCATAAAAATAGGTACCAATTTTAGAAGGGTCGTTAAAATGGTTTCAATGTAATATGAATATTATGAGAAAATTATACGTCATCAAGGGCGGTCGCTCCAATCATTAGCATTAGGGACACAGGCTGGTTAGCATGGTTTCGCAAAACGATAATATTAACTTTGTTCTATTTGAACCAGGCCCTCCGCACCAAGCGCGTCATCGAGCAATCCTACGAGGAGTCTCAGACCCGCATCAACGAGTTGACCGTCATCAACGTCAACCTGTCCAGCAGCAAGGCCAAGATCGAGCAGGAGTTGGCTATCGTCGCCGCTGACTACGATGAGATCACCAAGGAGCTGCGCGTGGCTGACGAGAGATACCAGCGTGTCCAGGTATAAGATTTACTCTGTCTAAACTAAATCTAGTGTGTAGCTTCTTTGTCTAAGGGAAGTACATGGAATGATGACTGAATGTGGATGAGGTGAAAGAAGTGTGAAATGTTTTGCGAGTCAAAGTCTCTGCCTACTCTCATCCAGCCTAGTATAATTTAAAAATCATACTTTTTTCCAAAAAAATCATTCTAGAAATTGCCTTATTTTTAGAAGAGTACAATCGCGTTTTTTATACTAATCAGTCGCAGTCGGACCGAATTTCATCCTAACTAGCAGCTTTTTTGTAAAACGCTATAAAGCAA
The DNA here is from genome assembly GCA_963693445.1 of Agonopterix heracliana. Taxonomy (NCBI): domain Eukaryota; kingdom Metazoa; phylum Arthropoda; class Insecta; order Lepidoptera; family Depressariidae; genus Agonopterix; species Agonopterix heracliana. Next base: position 2,632,448 of record OY856307.1, read on the forward strand.
CAAACATGTTTGTATGCCTTGTCAAATATGTGGTTATATTTTGCTGTGCTTGCTGAAGTCCGCTCGGCTCGTCTGTAAAGATCCCTATCATATTCTTCTCCGACCTAGGGCTGTATATAGTGGATTTCTTCCTTTACCAGTTAGTCTAGAAGTGCCGATGGATTAATATAATTTAGTTTGTATCAACTATCAAAAATGTATCCTTGTCATACGTATACATAATGTTATATTAATAATTTCTTTTCAGACTGAGCTGAAGCACACCGTTGAGCACCTGCACGAGGAACAGGAGAGGATTGTCAAGATCGAAACCGTCAAGAAGTCTCTGGAGATCGAAGTGAAGGTAATTACTTCACTGTTCTGTCTTTATAGCATTGCCCTAAATTATTGTCTCATTCTCAATTTTCCTTTGGCCAGAACATTTCCGTCCGTTTGGAAGAGGTTGAGGCCAACGCTATCGTTGGAGGCAAGCGCATCATCAGCAAACTCGAAGCCCGCATCAAGGACATGGAACTTGAAATGGATGAGGAGAAGAGGAGGCACGCCGAGACCATCAAGATCCTCCGCAAGAAGGAGCGCCAGCTCAAGGAGGTCATCATCCAATGCGAGGAGGACCAGAAGAACATTACCCTCCTCCAGGACTCTCTCGAGAAGACCTCGCAAAAGGTCAACATCTACAAGAGGCAGCTGGTTGAACAGGTACGGAATATTGATTTTACTGACTTATCTTAGTAAATACCTATACTGTGAGGTATCACGCTTATGTATCATATTATCTACCAACAGGAGGGCATGTCCCAGCAGACCGTGACGAGGGTCCGACGATTCCAGCGCGAGCTCGAAGCCGCTGAGGACCGCGCCGACGTCGCCGAGAGCAACCTGACGCTCATCCGCGCCAAGCACCGCACCTTCGTGACCACCTCCACCGTGCCCGGCTCCCAGGTCTACCTGGTGCAGGAGTCCCGCGCGCTCAGCACGGAGTGAGCACCCACCCCCGCCCCGCCGAGCATTTCTCTCCATCTGTCGATATCGGGGCTCAATTCCGGTCGGGTATTAAGCCTAGTCGTTCGTTAAGTGTATGAGCGGGCGGCGGGCGGCGCCGAGGCCTGCGTGGCCGCCGGCGCCGCGCGTCCCCCGCAACCCCGCGTCGGGACGCCCGCTCGGCGCCTCGGCTCGCCCTAAGCCGCTGTGTCTCACAGGTACAAACTCCGGCCGCGCGCCGACCGTTCGTCCCGACAATTTTTAAATGTAATGCTAAAACAACCAAATAAAGGAACCAAAAACTCATTAAGCTTTTTTTTTCAATATTTTTCTAATATAAGGTCACCGAAGCTATGAACACAATGTCCTTATGTACCATAATCTAGGTGCAGTAGTCTAAATAAAAGAATTATTTTATATTACTATTTATTAATTGTGCAATACCTATATTGTACGTTTGTAACTGTAACTTGTAATAATTAAAAATAAATGCTATTTATGTTAAAGAAACAAAAAAAGCAATAAAAGTTCAAAAAAGAAGTTGTGTTTTTATTTACTTACCGTACCCAGTGTTCATATAAACTTCTTAGGCTAAGCATGATTCTGGAGCTGAAATTTTAAAAACTACAATAGTGTCACTGTCTATATAATGTAGGTAGAGAGTAGTTGTAGTAAGGTACCTACTAATTTATGATATAATATGAGGTAAGAGAGATAGGTTCATGCGCAGTAATAAAGTAATTTTACCTACGCTATATACGTTTATTTATTCACACCTTGAAAGTGATTAAAAGGTAACATCGATAAGAAACAAGGTGGCGTTTTCCATGTTTCGATAACAATATGAATAAATTACTTACACACCAAAAACTTTGAAATTGTGTTTAAAAGGAAATAAGTACATTTTTGTTAACACCAAAATTATAGTACTTACCTACCTACTTACCTAATTACGTTAACTTGCACTAAAATGCAGTGTTTGCCCATGTCACCAGTCAATCCAGTCATCCTTTCATAAAACAAAAGATCTAAATGGAAAAAAACGACAAAGTCAAAGTCAATATAATTTATCATTATAGGAGCTTGAATTCAATTTTTTTTAAAGGTACCACAACTATTTTTGAGCAGATCTAACCATCTAAAATAGATGAGTGAAGCTAAATAGAACTTGTGTTGAAAATTATTGACAACCCATTCACGGCTGAAAAAAAAATTCTTACTGCATTCTTTTCCGGAGCGTGTAACTCGAAAACGGTTGAGGATTTCAAAAAAGTGTATATACAAGGTGTTACAAAAATACAAATAAACCTTTAAGGGGGTGGTATAGACCATCAAACTGAACAACTTTCACTATGGGACCAATATCGAAATCGCGAAAAAAAAATTTGATGTTCCATACTCTACAAATCGACTAGAGCTAAAATAAGTATGGGATATGAAAATTGTTTTTTAGCGATTTCGATGTTGGTCCCATAGAGAAAGTTGTTCAGTTTGACGGTCTAAACAACCCCCTTAAGAGTTTTAAATATTTATTGTTACTTATGAAACACCCTGTATAAACATATATCTAAAAAGTTGTAGAGAATGTTATATGAACTTTCATTTAGCATAAGTATCAGAAAAAAGAAAAGTAATTTTTTTTTACTGTGCACTGATTTAGAGATATTTAAAGTGAAAAATCCCAAAGTGGGACCTTCTTTATATTACTCTCCAGCTCACCTCCTAGATGAAGGACTTTTAGTATGTTCACTCCCTAACCAGTCAAGCACATTATACGGCAAGGCATGTAAAGTCGCGGCCAATTGGCCATGCCATTTGTAAAATGTCAAAAGACAATGTAAAAAATAATAATAAATATGTTCCATATTCTTTATTGTTTCAATTTTCTATGTATTTATGAAAGTCTCGGGTCTAACTTAATTTTTTTAAAACTTAACGTGTGGCCCCAGTTGGCCGAGGCCCATTAAGTTGTCAGACCATATGTTGTTAGTCTCACACTTAAATAACTATATGTTAGTACACTTAAGTGTAGACCGATGCTAAAGCTACTATTGCAGTAGGTATCTGGAGACCATGTTCAGGATGCTGTTGGTGCTGGCGCGAACCCTCTGCAGCGCGGCGGCACACCGTCGGCGAACATACCAGACGCACTGCAGAAGTGCGGTAGCCCCAGCAGCATCCAGAAAGCGTTATTACATTGGGTGCGCAGGGCCCTGGTGATACGCAGTCCACAGACTACAGGTGTACAAAAATGTGAAGTACGCTCTAAACAGTGTTATTTTTACTTGAGCTGAGCATTGCCTGAATCTGTGAATATAGCCCTGCGCTCTCTATATCTGCATCATCCCGCAGGTTTTTTTTATGAGATCTCGTTTTTGGTCCCATAGTGAATGTTGTTCATTCTTGATGTAATGGGTAGGTACTTTTAGGGTTGAACTACACATGGCCGCACGCGATCGCACTTTTCCGTCGCTCCATCCTTTTCTGTCACTCAGGAACGTCATTTGCTAGAGCATAATAAGATAGACGGAACGCGATGGCCTGCGGCGTGCGATCGCACGATCGCGATCAACCCTTACCCCCTTGAAGTTTTTGGAAGCGCTTGCCTTACACACTGTATAGGGCCCTTTTTAATATGTTCACACTTTTTAAGGGGATCAGACCGTCTATTTAGTATAGTGGTCCCATAGAGAAAGTTTTCTAGTTTGATGGTCTGGTTATCCCCTTAAAAACTGTAAGCATGATATTAAGAAGGAAACTGTATAGGTACTAGACACAATATCTACGTAAACAATGTGATAGGAGTTATACGTTTCTGAAAGAATCGCTTATCATGCACACCTGATTAACTGGACTTTATTTTAACACGTACCTCTCACACACACAAACTAAAAATAACATTTTTGCCCTTTTTTTATTAATGAACTAATTCGAAACAGAAAACCTTATTTAGATACTATGGAAGTCTTCCGTCTCGTTTCTAGATTTGGACAGAAATAAATCAATTTGTCAGTGCGTGTTTATTTGGATAGACACAAAACATCCCAGAAACACATGATTAAATATTCCTACAGAACTGATGCTTCATACAAGCGGCGGCCGTGACGGTACACTCACACATAGCACACGCTAGAGGACGTATGAACAGATGTACACATACCCCGGCTTAGTGTGTTCACCTGTTCGTGCGCTCTCTAAAGCGCGCTATGTGTGGGTGTACCCACGGCGGCCGGGAGGGATCTTTAATCATGTGCCAGAAGTGTCCAGATCTCACCTGTGCTAATACTCGTATAAAAGTAGACTAGGTCAATGTACTCTTAACCTTTCAGTTTTAACTGATGCACAGGCGTTTAAGAGCTCAATGATCAATTCAAATATTTACTACTAGAATTTGACACACAATTAATTAAATAATGTATACTGTACTTATATGTGTGTTTCAATACATACATACATAAACCCTTTCAATCCCTTTGTATCCCTTTCAAGGTGGTCAGAAACATTGCTACAACAACCAACTTTCTGTTTAAGAATGTAATTATTTGTAGCAATGCTCACATTTAGCAATTTAAGTTTCAGGAAGGAATGACGTGTCAAGTAGTGAAAGGTAGATAGCCTTTCGCCCACATAAACACTGCATGAGACACCTTTAACCCCTTAGTCACATCTTACGACACCCACGGGGAAAATCGGGGTGGTCAATTCTAAGCCGGAACTACACGATAATACTCGTATGTGTTAGTTGTCTCTCTAAATAAAGGAATATAAAAAACAGAAATGTTAAAAGCGTGATTTATATATCACTAGAGCCAATCATCATCATCATCTGAGCCGATAAATGTCTACTGCTGGGCATTTACCTTCCCCGCAGATCGCCACAACGACCGGCCCTGCGCTGCTTTCATCCATCGGGTTCCCGCTGTAGTCACCAGGTCGTCGGTCCACGACAGGTAGGTACGCGGTCGTCACTCGAGAACTCTGTGGTCCCATCGGCCATCGGTTCTGCTGGCATTGGGCTTCGCCCATTCTTGACCATTATAATATAAAAGATTTTGCAATTATCGCCAATAAACTTTGAGTCAACATAAAATTGAACGTAATCAACACTCAACGCTCAATAATACTCATATGGGAAAAACGTCCCGTGTAATTCGACAAAACAAGTTCCGAAAGAAATGTAGAGCTTTTGAGCAGTTCCGCATCCGACGCCCCTCTCTCCGGTCCCGCCCGCCTTCATAAAAACTACCATGTGCCATATTATGTAGTTTACCCGAAACCGGGTAAAAAAGAAAACACATATTCATTTCTGAATTCTCGAAAGATAGTAATGTGTCTACGTAACTACATGGTAAATTTTATATCACTGCGGATAAATTCAGAATGTATTCTCATCAAACTGAACAACATTCATTGTAGTGCCAAATTAGAAATCACGAAAAAAAAATGATATCCCATACAAGATAGGTAGTATATCAAAATACCTTATAAGTTTCGACTATCAAACTGAACAACTTTCACTATGGAAAAAGAGAAAGTCAAAATAAAATCAACAGCAAAAAGGAAACAGCAGATGTGTATTGTGGTCGTGAATTTATGTATTTATCGGACAAAACTTATTCACGTTACTATAATTTTCCAGCAAAATTCTGAATGAAAGGCAAAAAGTCCGAACGCGAAGCTTATTTGTGGGGTAATAATATTGGACGCTGGCATCCCCGGCCACGCTGCGCGCACGCCGCCGCCCGCCCAGTCGTCGCCCGCCCGCCCTGCCGCGCACGCACTTACCTCTCTACCGCCAGGTCAGACACTTTCTATTACCTTTCATACTTTTCTATTTCTAACTAACAATTTATCTTTCGAAATAAATGTTATGTTTTAGTTTTATATTTGAGTGTCATAATGCGGGTTCGATATAGTTTAAGTGTTGAAATCGTATGTTTTAAATGTGCAATTTTGAAATGTAGTACTAATGATGTTGAACAGAAATAACTTAGTGTTTGTTACACTGTTAGAAGGAAGTTTTAGAATTCAGTTGATTTAAACACTTTTTTTACTTAATTTTTAAGTTATGGGTGTTTTTAATGCGTTACATATCAAAGGGGGTGTTTCGGACCATTAAACTGAGGAACTTTCACTATGGAGCCAAGACCGAAACCGCTATAAAAAGAAGGTTGGATGTTCCATACATTTGGGTCGATAGATGACGTTTTCTATGGAACCGCTGATTTTGTTTTCGCGGTCACAATATAAACATATATAGCAAATAGTCTCCATAGTAAAAGATGTTCACTTTGATGGTCGGAATCACCCTGTTCAATATGTAACGCCCTGTATAGTGTCTCTAAATCGTAGACTTGGTTAGCACGTCTTTAATTAACCATTTGCTTATCATCATCAACCTCTGTCGGCCCCAACGCTGGGCATAGGACTGTGAGGGCGTATGGGCCTTAGCCCACCTCATTAGTGTATTAGTGCTCCTCACATACGTTTGTTCTTCAGCGTATACAGGTCACGATGTTTTCTTTCACAGACGTTTTTAAGAAATACCTTTTCATATTCACTCAATCAACTTACCACACATTCAGCCACAGTTAAGCATAAGCATAATGCATTTTTACAATCTAGTGCTAATATGATCCAATTTAGAAGCCAACGGTATATCTTCCTCTTCTAACGAGTCTATGGCATGTCATTCTAAATATTTGCCACAAGAATAGCATTACCTGCAGCCTGTTCGCGTGCAGGTGTCCAGGTGTCTAGGTGTCTAGGTGTCCAGGCAGGAAGGGACTGTGTATATTTTCGCATTAATTAGTATTTTGGAGTACCTACATTAAGAATGTTTATGTTATGTTATGAATTAAATAATTAGGTAGGTGTGTTCTAGTATCTGAAACATAAAGCCAGTACAATACAGTGGACAGATATTTAAAAACCGGATAATTTATTCCGTACCGAAAATAAAATTAAGTAAACAATTGTAGTTTTGGTTTAATCGTTCTCGTGCTATAAGTACACCCCTATTTTATAAATACTAGATTTTTAACATACATTTAATAGGTAATAAACATTGCTAATGAAACTAGATAACTTTCTCTAAGAATACATGGATCGTAAAACAAAACAAAAATTTCATTGCATTGTCAAATAAGTAAATTAAATGTTCTATGGGACGTCCACACATTTTCTACCCATGTATCTTTGAGAACGGTGTTTAGTTGAGTTATATCAGAATATACCTTTAAAATAAACACCAATTACTAGTAATTAAAAATCGTGGTGTATAACGTTATAACATAACATTAACCGTAGTTACGACTTGCGAAATGCAGTTAGCTATTTTGTTTGTAAACATAATTTTTATGGGTCACAACCTTGGGTTACTCTTGTAACAATACTAAGCTTGTGTTCACATCGTTCGCAAGTGTGAGGATAGTTATGCAATTTCTGATAAATGTCCAGAGGTTATGTCCAGTTGTTGAAGTAGGTGAAGTACTATAAAACTAAATACACCCAAAACACGAAACCCATTTTGTGGAATCGATAACAGAACAACATTAAACATTTCTGATCAGAATTTCAAAAGCCCGCGAATTCGTTTTTGTGGATTTTGGAAAACTTCAAAACCCCGTTGTACCCCATAGGGACCGATTTTAGAAAAATCCTCTTTAGTGCACCTACGTCCTCTTTACAATATAATACAAGATCCAACTTAATATGCTGACACTTTTTTAAGGGGATGATCAGACCGTCAAACTGAACAACTTTCTCTATGGCAGCAACATCGAAATAGCGAAAAAAAATCAACTCTTCTATACAAAACTGCAAACCTACTCGAGTTAAATGTATGGGACAGCTGATATTTTTTTCGCGATTTCGATTTTGGTCCCATAGAGAAAGTTGTTCGGTTTGATGGTCTGATCATCCCCTCAAAAAAGTGTCAGCATATTAAGAAGGAGAGGAGAGATAATAATTATATACATACAATATTCCATATTACAAGTTTCTATCTGTCAGTCAAAGAACATGTTTTACAAGTATAGAAGATAACAAAAAAAACTGGCCAAGAGCGAAGTGTCTGAGGCATATGAAGGTTCCGAACATCACGAAGAGCTGAGAACAGTGTTACGATATTTTTATGTTATCTTTTCTACTTGCACCAGATTTTGTGTGGGTACGAAAACAAGGAAGGTTCAAAGTAGTAACGAGCACACAAAAAGAGCCACAATGTTATAATTGGAAAATATTAATTAGCCGTTTAAAATGATAGTTTTTAATGTAGGTAGGTATAGCACCATTATAAGGGCGTGTACTGTGACCACGAAGAAGTGCACAACGAGCTCGTTGCCGTTCTGGTTTCAATAAATTGAAAAACAGCAATGACTGGAATGTTTTTTTTGTATAATTATTCTGAAACTACAAAAATACGATGACGCAGCACTGGAGGCTCGGTACCGTCAACGTGTTGCTGATAAAGTTCGCCTTAAATTAGTCTATTAGACTATTAGGCATCTATTAGGTCTATATTGTCTTTGAAAACGATTATGTAATTTTCTTGAATTATCAAACGTTCTTTAAACTTCCTTTGTCTTTGAAATACGACTCGTAAATTTTTAGGCGTAATAAATTTTACAATCTATGTCAAGTTCACTTTCAAATATTAAATAATTAACTATCAGTTTTGCGCATGCGCGCACAGCTAGGGCGTTTAGCCGCTAAACCTTTAGAAATCATGACTATGGCTTGAAACTTGGTACAGTTGCTCAGGGGGTCATAAAAGACCGATCAAGATCGGTACCCCACGGGAGCCCCCCCTCTGGGGCGGGAGGGGGGGTGATCAAAGGGACGCTCCGACCGGACAAACTCAAACAGTTGCAAACGATAGAATATAGCTATCAGGTTAAGTTTGGTATCATTTTCGTATAAATTAAGGACGAGGAATTCATTTCTGGCATTGTTATTTCATTTTGTGCAAGTGGTTTCCGAATAAAACATATAAACGTCAAAAATTTAACCTGGAAAAATACGTTTAAACAGCTATAACTTTACAACCTATAAACAAATTAATATTTTAGAAATACTAAAATATAGCATATTTTATGTAGATTGAGAAAAATATACCTTTTATAACGATAATCTTACAAAATTATGAAGAAAAATTATCTTGAACGTTGCGCCGCGTAGTTAAGTGAAATTGCGCTACCAGCTCTTGCAGCAGAATCCAGACAATTTTCTTAAAAATTCGTATTCGATGCATGAGAATGAAGTGACCAAAAGAGATTTCTTGGTCAACTTCTCTAATTAGGTAAGTATTTCAATGTCGAAAAGGCTATCAGCGAGAAAAAATACAACTTATAGTTTTTTCGCAATCAATGTAGGTAACTCAAAATTAGAAATATAGAAAGAAACATTTATTGTTATCTTTTATACGCACTTTCCTTCACATAATCGTAGCTCTGTGTTTGTTTTCTTATATTTACATATCTGCTGAAAGCCTGCCTTGCATCCGCAGCGAGTTAAGTCCCTACACGCTTCTGCCACTGCTGGCTTGTTAGCCCAGTATGGGAGACCATTCGTTTCCATTTTTCCGCCAGCCCCAAGACGCAGATCTTTTTTGGTGAATATAGGTGTTGACTGTTGTAGGTACATTAACTTGACCCGTAAAAGAAAGAAGCAATGTTGAATCTGATTAGCAAAGTAAGAGGATTTATAGGTAATGAAAATAGTAGTCATAGTCATCATAGTTTATTGCTTCATGTGGTTACATAAGGTGGTGATAGTAGGAATAGATAAGTAGGTACGTACCTGACATGCATAGTAACAGCATTATCTTTGTATGAAAGGACCAGCTTCCTCAATTTTCCCTTCCATTAGCAACTTGAACCCAGTGGTGGCCTGTGGAAATACACGAAGCCGGAAGTATGATTGATTGAAGCCGGTTATTAACGATTTTAACCAAGTGGTTATAATGTTTTTATGCTCGTACTTATAAAGAAAAAATCCACCGCAAGATGCCACTATGGGATTGAAATGCGTGACCAGTAAAAGAAACTACAAATTTAGATAAACAATGGTTTAGCTACCGTTTTTTTCTATAACTATGCCTGTGGAGTGTGTATACGGACTCTAAACCTCAATGCTGTCTTCTTTCCTCTTCCATTAAAGCAGGAAACTGTGTCGCATCCCATGAAGGCGTGGAAAAGGGGAAGGACCTTCGCCGTTTCCACGCCTTCACGGGATGCGACACGGTTTCCTGCTTTAATGGAAGAGGAAAGAAGACAGCATTTGAGACTTTGAGTGCATATCCTTATAAGACGTCAATGGCACATCCACAGATATAGTTATAGAAAAAACGATAGCTAAACCGTTGTTTATCTAAATTTCTAGTTTCTTTTACTGGTCTACCACTGGGTTTGAATAGGAAAAAAGGAAGAATGGTACGAAACGACAATTTCTTTAAAACCATACTTGAAGGGAAGACAGAGGGGAAAAGAGGACCCAGACAGAGTTATCTAGCCAAGTGAAAGAAAAGGTTGATGTCGTATCGTATCAAAAACTCAAAACACTCGTAAAAGTGACCGGATTGGCGAATACTCCACCGACAAGAACTCTTAAATAAGATGATGATGACCACTGGATTCAAGTTCCTCATGGAAGGGAAAATTGAGGAAGCTGATCCTTTCATACAAAGCTATGTCGTTACTATGTATGACAGGTACGTACATACCTATACTTATCTATTCCTACTATTTTCTTTGCCTACATAATCCTCTTACTTTGTTAATCAGATTCAACATTACTTCTTTCTTATACAGGTCAAGGCAATGTACAACAGTCAATGAATGTAGGAAACACCTATATTCACCAAAAAAGATCGTCAATTAAAGAAAATACCACCTACTCAGTCGCGGCCTTGTATCACACACACTAATAGCAGTGGATCAGGGATTCCATATTTGGGGCCACGTGCTAAAGCCCTTTTATCACCTTCCCAATCCAGCGTCTTGGGGCTGGCGGAAAAATAGAAACGAATGGTCTCCCTACTGGACTAACAAGCCAGCAGTGGCAAGGCAGTGGCAGGTTCTACACGCAGAATGTTCAATACGTAAAACGTTCAAAGCGCAAAATGTGCTACTCGCTGTAGATGCAAGGCAGGCTTTTAGCAGAGATGTAAATGTAAGAAAACAAACCTAAAATGCACAGAGCTACGATGCATTTTAGGTTGGATGAGGAGCTAACGATTATGTGAAGGAAAGTGCGTATAAAAGATAACAATAAATGTTTCTTTCTATATTTCTAATTTTGAAATACATTGATTGCGAAAAAACTATAAATTGTATTTTTTTTCTCGCTCATAGCCTTTTAGACATTGAAATACTTGCCTAATTAGAGAAGTTAACCTAGAAATCTCTTTTGGTCACTTCATTCTCATGCATCGAATACAAATTTTTAAGAAAATTGTCTGGATTCTGCTGCAAGAGTTGGTAGCGCAATTTCACTTAACTACGCGGCGCAACGTTCAAGATAATTTTTCTTCGTAATTTTGTAAGATTATCTTTATAAAAGGTATATTTTCTGAATCGACATAAAATATGCTATATTTTAGTATTTCTAAAATATTAATTTGTTTATAGGTTGTAAAGTTATAGCTGTTTAAACGTATTTTTCCAGATTAAATTTTTGACGTTTCTATGTTTTATTCGGAAACCACTTGCGTCCGGGTTCGAATCCACCATTTACCTGCACCAATGACTTTTTCTAAATTATGTACGTGATACCGACTGCTCTCAAACGGTGATGGAAAATATCGCTAGGAAACATGCATATTAATGCTACTTCATACTTTCATAGGTATGCTGCTTCTGAATCGGATGCAAGGAAACCACTATGATCAGGGAACTCAAAGTCGAACTCGAAAGTGGTACTTACCTTACCGATAGCACGCCCTGGACAATTCCCTGTCACTTCATACAAATGGGGTCGCACAGACAAGAAAAGGTTGGCACGTGCGATACTGAGAGAGTGCGTTTGAGAGAGCAAGCACGTATCCAGACTTTTGTTTCGGGAGGGGGGGACATTTAATTTTCGGGGGGTGGAGGGGATATTCGTAATAAAACAATGAAACATTATGTGCTGTTATCACTTTTCCATACATAAATTCGGATTTCGGGAGGGGGGGGGGGGGGTAAATCACACCTATCCCCCCCCCCCTGGATACGTGCCTGTGAGAGAGGACTGCAACAGTGCGTTTAAGTGAGCAGCAGTGTCCGTACTGTATAGTACACATACTCTTTCTTATACTTTGCCTATAGGTACTAATGCCAAAAGTTAAGTATTGCTGCAACAACACGTTTAAAAATACTATAGTTTGTAGATGTAATAAAATGTCGGAGAACCCACCCTGAAAGTGATTATAGTCGTTATTTTACGTATGTTTTGTAGGTATATAGGCATGTTTACGGAAAGTTTGCTTCTGAGACGAAAATAAAATACACCAAAACACTCACAGAATGTATTTACTAAATAGGTAAATAAGAAAATTAATTCAAAAACAAGATTCTCCATGGTTGTTTATTTAGTTTGTTTCTACATTTAGTACACAGTTCCCGCTAGCGCTAACGTATCTACGATATAAATTAGCTAAGAACAGAAATAATTTAGTTTATAACGCTCGCTGTACATTATTGCTAGCGGATTTTTAAGAGGCTCGCCATCAAACTGAATAACTTTCTCTATGGAAGAGGTTAGCTTTCTATCCTGAAAACGGGCATAGCTCTAAGTGTGTTCACACACGATGACGCACTGACGGAGCAGCAAACGTCAGTCCGTCATTTGTGAAGCAAGGAGTTGTATGAAACCGCACGTAGAAGCACACACGGTGACGCATTAACGCACCGGGTATTGTTCTATGGACTGACATCTGCCGCTCCGTCAGTGCGTCATCGTGTGTGAACGCACAAAAAATTCAACGCAGACGAAATCGCGGGTAGGTATACCACTGACCATCTAGCTAACTAGCAAACACTAGTAAACTATAATATCATCATTTTCTTTATCATCAGTCTATAAACATCCCACTACAGGCAACAAGCTTGACCTCTGGAAGTCAGGCCTTAGTCCACGACGCGTGCCCAAACGGATTGGTACATTTCACATACGTATCAGAAATTCTTCTTCAGCGTTACCTTTAGGTATTATTAGTACCTAATTCAATTTTCTTGGGATAACCTATAAATATATCTATAACTACCTACTGCTTATCTGCACTCAACAGAATAACCAAAAAAAATCACGTCTATAAATCGAGATAAAGTAGTAACATGTCACGCTTTGCGATGTTGCGTCCAATACTCCCATACAATCTCATTATACATAGTATGGATGTAAACAAAACAAACTCATGCTAAAAATAAGTCCCCAAAACATGCATTTTACGCATAGGGTGGGGCGTATGTTGTTGGTTAGTCGCAGCAAAATACAAGGTGTAAACATAAATGCGTTAGGTACATTACTTTATGGGGGTGCTTTTGACTACAAAACCGAAAAACGTTTATTATGGGACCAATATTATAATCGCGAAAAAAACAGATGTTTCATACATTTTGGTCGAGTAGCTATTGACATATGGAACTGTCGATTGTTTTTGCGATTTCGACGTTGCCCCAATTGAAAGTTGTTCTGTTTGATGGTCTGAAGTAGGTAGGTACCCTATTCGATATGTAACACATTTAATTGTATAAAGGTATAATACGGCAACCACCACGACCAGTAGCGAGTAGCCTTGCCTGCGGTGCAGGAGGCGATGGTTCGATCCCCGTCCATTCCGACTCGTACCAATGAGTTTTTCGGAATTTATTTACGATTTTTAACACCACTGGCTTTTGGGTGAAGGAAAACCTCGTGAGGAAACCTGCGTGCTTCAATTTCGAGGCATTTATTGTACCCACTGTCCATTACAAGTGGCGACGGGCTCACTCTCCGTCACACCTGGGTAGAGTTTCGGTACTACTAGTGAAACGTGGATGTTCAGAGTTTTCAGAATATCTGTGACACGACATTACGCCTGTATAATACGAATCTAACCCTTTTTATTAAGTAGTCAACATTTTAACTCATGGAAATCCACCCGCCTCGCGAAATTAATACTATGCTCAACAGAGTGCTATGCGTAACTTATCCCGATACCTAATCTGTTTTTATAGGGGATGATTTTCAATTACTTATTTTAAGCCAAGATAAAATGTGTACCAAATTAGATTTTCGATAGTTCGTGAACGGTTTCGTTCAAATGCCAACTCTATTTCAATGATATTCCGACAAAAACGATCACTGTAATCGAAAATCTAAAGTCCTAGTATAAGACTATTATTAACTATAAGTATCAAATATTTTTGATTTTAAACATGTTACAGCCATGTTGTGCTATTTCTAATCAAATTAAAATTACGTTCTCTGGGTGGGCTCGGTAGCGAAAATGGATAATGCATTTCCCCGGTTTAGAAGAGTGCGGGTTCAAGTCCCGCCCGAGACTTAATTTTCAATCTTTAATTTGATTATAATTAACTATTAATGGTGTGACAATACCGCGTCCACAACAATCCCATCTACCCTATCACGCCTAGCTCAACGGATACGAGGACAGATCGGAGCAGGGATATATAAAAATAATTATTCAAGTCAGGATATCCCATTGCAACGAAATGCAGCTCGCGCTATTTTTAGCTAGGAACGCCTGCGACCGCGACATCGCTCGTGTGCGTAATGTGCTTCCACTAACTTACTGAATAATTTACTAAACTAAATTAGATATATAACTAGCTACGTTCCTACTTTTTTGCGTGAATTAATTTAAGTTACGATACTGTCCGTTCGCAAAAAATTGTCTCGCTTTTCCTAAAACAGTGATGTTCATATTACAAATAAAAATAAAAATAAATTCGGCACAGTAAGGTCAAAACATCTATCATGGAGCACATGTAACGCCCCATTATAACAAAAAAAAATACCAGAGGATATTCTAAACTTGCCAGACAAAAAGTTTAAGTCCCATAAAAAGTTTACTACAAACTCGATGTTTTTGCGAATGACCAAAATGTCTGGTCTTGACAATTTTTAATTATCAATATTGTATTTGTACTTTATATACAGGGTGTTTCATAAGTAACAATAAATTTTTGAAACTCATAAGGGGGTTGTTTAGACCGTCAAACTGAACAATTTTCTCTATGGGACCAACATCGAAATCGCGAAAAAAAAATTTTTAAATCCCATACATATTTTAGCTCTAGGCGATTTGTAGAGTATAGAACATAAATTTTTTTTTTCGCGATTTCGATATTGGTCCCATAGTGAAAGTTGTTCAGTTTGATGGTCTACACCACCCCCTTAAATGTTTATTTGTAGTTTTGTAACACCTTGTATACTGAATATTTTGTTTTTTTTAAAGATGTGTGTTTAGATTGTAGAGTTTCTGGCCGCATTTTCACTACAAGAGAAAACCTCCCGATGTGATGGTAGAGTCAAAAAAATTACGTCAGAAAGACACGTGTGGTATAATGTGATATATTTTGAATAATAAATGTTGAATTTGAGTGATGATGATGATTGATTGTTCTGTGTGTAAAAGTACGTAGTTGAAAAGTAAACAGAACGCAATATTTATATTTTTCTGCGACTATTGAATTCTGCACAGTACATTTTTTTACAGGCGATGTACACAGGGTCCTTCATATGCTGTCACTTTTTTTAAAGGGATGATCAGACCATCAAACTGAACAACTTTCTCTATGGAACCAATATAGAAATCGGGAAAAAAAAATCAGCTGTCCCATACATTTGGCTCGAGTAGGTTTGCTGTTTTACGGAACAGCCGATCTTTTTTTTCGCTATTTCGATATTGATGCCATTGTAAGGATGGGATTTATTGAATGGAGACAACTGGTTTAGATAACATAATTAATACTAATTGATTATATTGAGTAATTACAAATTGTATGATATACCTATTAATACTTAGTGGGATCACACACGATGACGCATTGACGGAGCGACAAACTTCAGTCCGTCATTTGTGAAGCAAGGAGTTGTACGAAACCGCACGTAGAAGCACATACGGTGACGGATTGACGCGGTGTCATATTCCTTGCTTCACAAATAACGGACTGACATCTGCCGCTCCGTCAATGCGTCATCGTGTGTGAAAGCGCTTACTACACTACACCATAGATAATGTTGTTCAGTTCGACGTTGGGTCTGATCATGTGGTCTGATGTGTCAGCATATTAAGAAGGACAAATGCTCAAAACAAACACTTCAGACAGCCCGACTTCCTCATTCATAACAAAAAACGGACGTATCTGGAATATGGAAAAAAGCCAGCTCTAAATAATGCCAAAGAATGGAGTTTATATTTAGTACGTTGTGAACGTGAGGAGACGAGTTCGATTACAGGTTTTTATTTCGAGAGCCTGAGCCTGCCCCAGTGCTTGATCGACTGACCCATATTATTATAATTATGTTACACAATAATTTTTGGCCGAGGTTTTTCCCCTGTTGAATGAGAGATTTTCAGAAAGCCATTAAAAAAGAAAAAGTAATTCCTAATGGCTCGATAGATGGCGTTGACGAGACAGGGGCGAGCGACCTTGCAGATAAGAAAATACAAATAAAATAGTAATAATTTGTGTTTTAAAGTAAACAGCACAATATAAACATATATTTCGTCAACGGATTCATCTGACTCAGTGACATTGTATGCATTTTTGTTTACTTTTTAGCCTTAAATTGTCGTCTTCGGTCCCCTCTCAGGTCAACGCCATATATCGCCAGTCAGTATGTTGAACTATGTTTTACTAGCTGTCAGAAAACTTCTCATTCCATGGATTTGAATTAGGATTGAACTTCGATGTTTTAAATTAGTATACGATCGGGTTCCTTTCTTGTTGGTAGAGTCAAGTTACTGATCGATTACGATATAAGGTCTAACAAAATTAGGTGAAACAGAAAGAGAAACTTGAAAAAGAAAGTTCTTCAGTTTCAAGGTCTGATCATCCCCTAAAAATAGTTTCAGCTAATTTTGCTAGACCTTATTTATACGTATGTACCAATTTTTTTTTGAACGCATCATTTATCCCGCGGTTGAAGCCATAGACACAATCTAGTTTTGTTATAAACAAAACATTACAATGCCGTTACCTAGTCAGCTATAAACTAAACCCACTTTATTATTCTAAACGGAATTAATTGCCCGCAGATTCCTAGTTCACTATTTACGCTTTGAACTTACTTAATTTACGAGATAATCTTAGTAACATTCAATTTATATTAATTATCAATAAAACATAATTAATAATAGGAGAACGGGGTCCAGGATTCACGTCGGTTGCCTTTAGTTAAATGTATAAGTATTTAATTATTTTGATATAAAGTTTTATTTATTTTCTCTGGGCCAGAGCGCAACCCCCGAACTGAATTCATGGCTAGGGCCTTGCTAGAGGGCATATCCTCTTAACAGGATATTCTTGATGAAGCTCTCTATACAAAACGAAATTACATCCAAGTTTGGAGAAGTAATTAAAGTAAAAAAAAGGTTGTAACACAATCTAGAAACTAATATTTCTCATCTGTGTACCTTGTCAGATTTCCGTTTAAATATTTCGTTTCAAAGTTACCATGGCTCAAAGATTTCCGTAGGTAGGACCTACAAATCTTAATTAGACAAAGTAACATTTATATTCGCGTAGACGCTAGTAGAAATGACAGAATGTATGGATTTGACATTGGCGATCGAAACATTTTGACGTTTGCTTTCGTCAGCATACGTCAAGTCCATACATTTTTAGGTTTTCCATTGTCGTTAAGGCTAATCGAAAGATACTTTGTCTAGGGGCCCCGATTAGACTTTTCGACGACTTTGAGAGACATAACGAGTAATAACAATCCGTAGAAAGAGAAGGAACTAGAAGAAAGCACGTGTCTTGTCATATATGTCAGTAAGAGATGCACATAGCAAATTCGCTCTAGTTAAAAAAGGAGATCGCTACTTATTGCTGTCCTTATCGACGTAGCCACTTTTTTGTTCTACGACGGCTGTCTGACTCCGGAGTCAGACATCTATTTTCATACAAATTGTATAGGATTTTATGACTATCGCTGTCTCATACGCGGTTACACTGATGTTACGTCTATCAGCGTAAGCGAAAAATACTTGGCCTATGTAACAATCACAAAACAGAAAACAATTAACTTTGACATTGACTAAATGCGAAGGAAAATCAGTTTAAAAAAACAAATCAGTTAAAAATTGGCTTCGAAAACCCGTTGGCTGATTCCTGGCCTACCTGACCCCATTACCCAGGAGGCAACAACCCGAGTCTTTGACACTTCGAGTCTTGGGAGTAGGCCATTTATTTTCGTGTTGGTAGTTTCGACAAAAATAAATGCAGAGTTCCTAGCTTTCAGATTTATTTTCGGTGTCGAATGTTGTTTTGCAAAATTATCTAGGATCAAGTGTTTGTAGATGAAAGATGAAATTAAAATCATGATGAGTAGTTATCAATTGTATCTGCATAAACCGGTAGGATATAGGCATCAGTGTAATGTTGCTACCGACCGGCCAAACCCAATTTTTTAACAAACTAATTTGCGTAGGCCAAACCATAAATTGCGTTATTTTACTTATTTTTGCAAGGCATGCTACGACGTTAGGGTGGATTTAGTGCACGACCGACCGTTACGGTCAGCGCTGACGGCCGGTAACCAATCAAGGGGCGCTGACGAACTGCACGCCGCTAATTGGTTAATCCACCGTCAGCGCTGACCGTCGGTCGTGCACTAAATCCAGCCTTACTCTGATGGCACTTAGAATTACAGAACCTTTGATTTAATTAATAAAATATTGATAAATTTAATAGAACAAATATTAATTGATTTTTTTTTAATTCTTGTGTTCTATACGATCTATACTCAATATTCATAGGTAGGCATCACAGGAATTACAAAACATTTTCTCTTCTTGTTGGATTGGACTTGGATTTAGCCGATATCCGATCTGTGATCTTATACTTCATAATATTAGGATAGATAGGAATTACAGAACCGTTTTGTTTTTATAGTTGGATTGAGCCGATAGGTGATCTATTATTTATAGCAATTTCAATAAGTAGGTACTTAACAGCCTACTTTATATATTTCTTCAGAAAAATAATCTGCTTATCATTGACGTTTTAAAGCAAATTAAATAAGAGTACTTAAATAAATCTTTCAAATCTGTTGAATTCTAATTTTTTTATGATTTGCCTTAAAAATTACGTAATTAATTATATGTACAGGGTCTTTCTTAATTTGCTGAAGGTTTTGTAAGAGGCTGAAACTGAACAACTATCTCTATGAAACTAACATCGAAATCGGAAAAATAGTCAATATAAAACTGCAAACCTAATCGACCCTAATGTATGGGACAAGTGATATTTTTTCGCGATTTCTGTCGTGTCAGTCCCATATTGAAAGTTGTTCAGTTTGTTGGTCTGAACACCTTAAAAACTGTCAGCATATTAACAAAGACACAAACAAACGGTTTTCAGGTTCTACGTACATTGGTTATAATTGTATGGTTGTATTATAAACTCTATTACCCACAAATAAATAAATCTTAACATTATTTTGCCTAGGAAAGCTTTAGAGCTTATGTGACAGAAACGTAGGGCATTCCTTCTAGAGTTGAAATATTATGTAATTAGTAAAGAGGCCGGTGCATATGTTAGGAGACGTACGTGCGCTTGCACGAAGTGTGTGAGGGCTTTATATCCTTACGGTAGTGTTGTTAAGGAATGAAGTTTCGGATTTTACGGAAATTATACGGTTCTGTCAATCTAACGGCTAAAAAAGTTTCGTGGGGCTTAGTGGAGGTTCGTCAAAATAATATATATTAAATATGTAATGACCACAGGCACATATATTGTGCTGTTCCCAAGAAAGCCCTATAGGCTTTTATTATCGAAACCATACTATAACGACACAAACATTTATAACTTCCATAACCGAACAGATATTTAAACCCAGGACCCTTGTTTAGCAGTCCGGCTTCGTGACCATTAGACCAACCAGGTCGTCGGCCGGTTCGTCGATAAATTTAATTTAGGTATAGCTAAGACTATGTTGCTAATACAATATGTTGCTAAGACTACTTTTTATTAAGACTTAATTTAACTTACTTTTTCATGTGGTTTTAAAGATAGTACCGGCGATACATCAAGCTACGCAAAACCAATATAAGCTGGCCGCGCGTAAGGTGAATAACATAATATAACGTCGCGCAGCCAGCTTATTTTGGTTTTGAGTAGCTTGATGTGTCGCCTTGTGTACATATATCAAATATCAACATATAATTCAATTCTAGACTGATAATTTATTTTGGATACGAATTTTAGTTAATTTGGGATATAATATTATGTCTTTCTAGTGAGCATTATTAGGCATTCTAAATATCTTTTAGCTGTAAATCAGGTCGGATTTTTATCCGACAATAAATATATTTTCGGATATCAGATAGTTTACTCCATGGCATCCCTACTGTGACAGATTAAGGACCCCATTAATGTTCAAACTATCTTAATTTACATTAATTATTATAACTCTTAGTATGACACGACTCATTGGGTAATTAAGGGTGAAATTATGTAGGAACCTTGTCCAGCTTGAATGTTAAACAGTTTTATTATAGATATTAGAGCCGCAGAAGGTAGTTTTGTTTGCGGGTTCGTTTGCGTTAACAACATAATATGGGGTCCTTCTTATTATGCTGACACTTTTTAAGGGGATGATCAGACCATTAATCTGAACAAGTTTCTCTATGGCACCAACATAGAAATCGCGAAGTAAAAATCAGTTGTTTCATACAAAACTGCAAACCTTCTTCTCTTAATATGCTGACACTTTGTTAAGGCTGCACCGAGCCTATTGTGCTGCCCCCAATCGTATTTTTTTTATTTCTTAACAATTAAACAATATTTCCAAAAAACAAGAATGTGTCACTGTCATTGTAGTCATTGCTGTTTTTCAATTTATCGGGTCACTGCGGATTTGTTTTTATAATGTTTATAGTATTATCGTTAAAACCGCAAAAAGTGGCCACTTTTGGCGGTTTTAAATAAATTAAATAAAATTAAATTAGTTTGGAAATATTGTTTAATTGTATAGAAAAAAAAATATGTTTGAGGGCAGCACAATAGGCTCGGTAGGCTCTTAAAGGCATGATCTGATGATCACTTTCTTTTTAGGACCGACAAAAAAATCGCGAATAAAAAATCTGCTTTCCTATAGGTACATTTGGCTCGAGTAGGTTTTGCAGTTTTGTATGGAACAGCTGTTTTTTTTTTCGGAATTTCGATGTTAGTGCCATAGAGAAAGTTGTTCAGTATGATGGTCTGATCCGCTCAGAAAAGTGTCAGCATGTTAAGAAGGACCCAATACAGATACCGACATTTTTTACTTGAATCACTAAATGTTCAAACTAACACGTATCTTCGTTTTGTATGGAGCGCTTTATCAGGAATATCCTCTTAAGCGTGTCATCATCATCATCACCCTATTTATGCCATTGTATTCGCCCCACTGCAGGGCGCGGATTCGAACCTGGACCTCAGGATTGAGTTTCCATAGCTCTCCGCAACTAGTTGTAGCTAAATTCACATCGTACATAAAGAAATATATTTGTACGGATATTAAAGAGGGAATTCGAGACACACGTGCTGTACAGCGATCCACACGCATTACGACGCGTGCGCGCACGTGGGCGTTTGGCAGCCAACCACCGATCGTGACGTGACGCTGACTGTACGCAACAGTTGCAGTCTGCACACAACCACAGACAATCCACCACCTAGACTTATTATTATATCAACTATTCGAAAAAAAAAAACTATACCGTGACGCTCTAAGCAATCGGCCTCTGCAATACGGATCTCGGTATAGAGCGTTGCAGAGGTCGTTGAAATACAGCCACTGTTGTTCCATTTTTGAGCAAAGGTGTTCTCTCCCCTGGTTTTAGTCTCATTGGGCCAGTTGTAGGCAGATCTGCTGGTTTCGTTTCACCTACTTTTTCTAGACCTAATTCTCCTGCGATTGTTTTTGTCCTTTTGAATTTTGGCAAATACTTTATTTGATTTGCGGATGATATAACCAGAACAATCAGCACCGAAATTGTGAAGTTAATTATTTTCAACAGTAATTTTAATAATGAGAAATAAATTCGAACTAACATCAGTGAATTGTTTTAGTCAAGAAACAGAAAAAAAAATTTTACCATTTAATTCATTAAAATCGTTAGATAATTAAGCAATAACTTATAATTTTGAAAACAGTAGACAAGAGAATAATGAGAACTGCTCCCTTGCATGACAGGATAGCTTTTATTATGACTTTTAGATTTTTCTATTTTTTCTATGAGAAGTCTACGGGTAATAAATCTGTGGTTTTCTCGTATTTCTCTTACTATGACAACTAACAGATAAATCTCGGCGACTCACTACTTTATAATTAAAGACATAAAGATAAATATTATTATTCATGTGTTGCAAAGTGACTCAGTTTTATTTTGAAATGTAAATAATATAATAATAGCATGTATTTTCATAGCAACGTGCCAGATTATTACCATAAACTTAATACCTAGGTACTTTACACTAGTACTTTCTCTATGGGACCAACATGGAAAATGAAACAATATAATTAGGGAACAGCTGATTATTTTTTGCGGCGACAGGTTTGCTCCCATGTAAACGTTGTTCAGTTTGATCGGTAGAGTTTGTGGTTTAAGGTTAATGATACTTTTCCTTACTTCCTTACGTATTATATTCTAATATACTCTTTATTATGTTCTTTTCTTTATGAGGGTAGAGTTTTGTGGCGCGTCTTGCGAGAGGCTTACGTTCAGCAGCGGACGATGATAGGCTGATGATTATGATGATACTGTTCATATGATCTTTCTTTTATTTATGTACGCGTCTGATTTGATCAGAGTACATGCATCTAGAGCGACCCTTTCAAAGAATATGAACCACCTACTTTTAAATAGCACAACACTAATTAGGAGTGAGTGCTGTGCTCAAAACTTGGCTCTAATTTGTTCCAGATCAAAGTTGACGTAGGTAGTAAAATATATATAACGGATGAGGGTATGTGACATAAACATCAAAACGAGTCATGCTCTTTCAATTAATTTTATTGCAAGTTTAATTATTTTTGAAATATGTACCTACTGAAAAAATCTTCAATTTCTGGTCTACGGGGTGAAATTGATATCATTAACATCCTTTTAAACTAGAGTCTACCCATCAAGCTGAACAACTTTCACTATGGGAGCAACCAAATCTGTTGTTCCATACTAAACTGCAAATGCTTAGGTACTCGACTCAACTGTATGCAACAGCTGATTTTTTTAGTATAATTAAATTGTAAAGTATATCATTTTACACAAATTATGATCTTGTGAGTCATCCGATGCCATAGAAAAAGATAAACATGCTCGTACTTCAGAAACAGACTTTAAAAGTTTAAATTACGATGAACGCCAAATACAGTTTCCGTACTGACCTATATTGATTGAGTCAATGGATAAAAGATAAATGGCCAACTTTTTCCCTTAGCCGCCATTACAATTTGAATCTTATTTAGTAGACTACACGTTCCAGATTTACTTGTGGGTTTAGATAATTATTTTGGTCTGTGTTTTATGCCCAGTCTAGTGTTGTATTAAATCACATTGACATCTGTAGCAGTGAACTTCTGTTACAATAAAACCGGTAGATGTGTTTACGCCATGCAGCGTTCAGTCCGCAAGTTAAACATTTGTAAGCTTTATTTATATGAAGACATTCAGAAGTGTTCATCAACTTTTGACGCAGGCTGTAGCCTACAGAAACTAAAGAAGACATTATAAAACCCTTTTCCCGCGGCTTAGAATTATTTTTGCTTTTAGTATAATTTAAGAGTAAGATTGAGTAAGAAGTTTCGTCAAATGGAATAATTTTGGAAAGGGAAAATAATGTTTATTGAAAGAATAAAATTGTAAACGTTTCCGCGTTATATAAATAAGAATAATTTTATTGTTATATTTTTAATGAGTTGGGCCCGGCATGACCTATCACGAGAAGCATTATCCTCATCCCTCAATCGTTTGCCTTCTTTTGGAAAGGTGTTTCATTTCTGAAAACATTTCATCCTTTAGGCTGGTTTTTGGATCATCATCATCATCAGCCTTTCATCGACCACTGCTGACCTCTCTCAAGGCGCGCCACAAAACTTTATCCTCCGCCTTCATCAGCCAGTCGCTCCCGCTATCCTTCTCAGGTCGTCGATCCACCCTTAGATCAAAATAAAATTAATGGATAGGCCTGAAGTGCGGTAAGTTGAAGCACACTACTGGTGCACTTGGTCCATACAAACTAGCGCCATTATCTGTCAAATCTAGGGCACTTGCATACAAGTGACAAGTAAACCTTTCATTTATTTTGCCTCAATTTCTGGTTTGAAATGTTCGCGTGAGGCCTATCCATTAATTTTATTTTGATCGAAGGTTCCACCGGGCGGGAGCGCGTCCCACACGATACCTGCTAGGTATGAGCAGAGCTATCACTCCCCGTCGGTTGTCAATTCTTCGGCAGATATGAGCAGCCAGCTTGCTAATTCTTAGAGCTAGAGTTTTTAGATGTTTACATTAGTTATGCCTTATACTAGCCGCATAGCTCTCAAAAACGGTTTTAAGCTCCTATCGCAGTAAGAGGTTTATAGGCAGGGACTTCCCAAATAAAGTATCAAATTGAACATAATTTACCTTTTCTATCATAACGTGCTTGATGGTAAGTCGTTTTACATTTATGACGACTCCAATTCTCCGTCTGGGGTATAAAAGTCCCGTTGTGTTCAATCAGACCACCACAAATGCGCACGCTTCGTTAGAGTCAGAAACTATTCTGATAGGCATTAGCGTAGCGTGGTGGGGGCTGGGGGTTATAAAGTGCCCCGGGCGGCACTTTACGTGGGGCGGTAAATTCGGGAAAAATGTACATTGATTGAGCTCTATCTAATAACCGAACATAGCGCGGAGAAAAGTCAAGCTCGCTTGCTCGCTCTATCTATATCTATCTATAACGTCACGCCTCTCTATTATTCTCATAATCCTTAATAGATCTGACGTGGTGCTAACAATTTCGAGCTCGCTTCGCTCGGTCCATCGTTTTTCCTTAGGTTTTCATTTCATGTTTTGAATGGAAAAAGCATCTGGCTTCAACCGATTCGTATGATTGAGGGGAAAAGTCGAGCTCGCTTTGCTCGTTCTATTTTTCTATTTTTACGTCAATAAACCAAAAGATCTCTCACCATAACCATCCCGAGTACCTAGTTGTCATAAAAAAAATCGAGCTGGTTTCATTCACTCCGTTATTTTTTCTGTGAGTCTTATGAAGATAAGTGCATTCACACACGATGACGCACTGACGGAGCAGCAAACGTCAGTCCGTCATTTGTGAAGCAAGGAATTGTAAGAAACCGCACGTAGAAGCACACACGGTGACGGATTGACGCACCGACGGACTGACGTCTGCCACTCCGTCAATGCGTCATCGTGTGTGATCCCACTAAGGGGGCGACCAAATCCGTCTTTGCCTCGGGCGACAGAAACGCACGCACGCTACGCCACTGCCGATATTTTAATATAAACCTCAAGCTTATGTCACATAAAATTTTCAGTGACCAATTAGATATGATTACATACATAAACTCACGACCTCGTTCTCATTGAGGGTGGTCAGAAAGAAACTATTGAATAGCTTAACTGATCCATTGAACGAGGAAAGCGCGCCTTGGGTCGGAACAGTCCATCAGGCGTTTAGAATATCGTTATAAAGCGTTTTTTTTTTTCACGGAAAAAACTTTTCAATTGGAGAAAACTGTTCTATTAGAAAACATCAATGGCTACACTAGACCCGAATGTATGGATGGAACAGCTGTATTTTTTTCGCCATTACATTTTTAGTCTCATAGTAAAAGTTGTTCAGTTTGATGGTCCGAAGCACCCCTTATAAGTATTAAAGGCATTTAAGTTTACACCCTGTATATTTAGTACTTTTATGTACATAGTAGAGTAGGTAATAGGCATAAGCATAATGCTCACGACTATATTCCCCGAGAGATATTCTAAAAGATCAGAACATAAGTAATACCTTAATTATTTCCTCAGAATACAGAAATTTCGTAAGTATTTGATCTAAAAAAATTAAATATCATTGTGAATATAACTACAAATTTATATTTTTGAAAATGTTTCCTTTATTTTACGACTTTTTAAATGTTTCTTTAAGCATTACGATAAATGTTCTCAGGTCAGCTTGCACCAATGATGTTTAAATATTGTACTGTCACTGCCAAATCATTAGTATGAGCAGTGACTGCTATACAAGGTGTTACAAAACTACAAATAAACATTTAATGGGGTGGTGTAGACCATCAAACTGAACAACTTTCACTATGGTACCAACATCGAAATCGCGAAAAAAATAAAATGTTCTATACTCTACAAATCGACTAGAGCTAAAATATGTATGGGATTTAAAATTATTTTTTTCGCGATTTCGATGTTGGTCCCATAGATAAAGTTGTTCAGTTTGACGGTCTAAACAACCCCCTTATGAGTTTCAAAAATTTATTGTTACTTATGAAACACCCTGTATATACGTCACTGAATAAATACTGAATAAGTACCTACCTACTGATAGAAATTTGCATTCAGTTTAAGGGATGATACTAATCATGATACTGAAAAACGTATCCCTTGGGGAAACCGGACCAGGTTCCAAGGAACATATAGGAAATAAGATTTACAAAATCCTAATTCGGTATCATGAGTAGGTACAATCACCTTTAATTATTAAAGTAATGAAACTTTGTATATATATCTTACACCCTGTATATCATTTAAATTAAAAGTACAAGCTTATAAAACACTTTAAACCGTTTTGACGAGTTACTACTCGTCGATTACTTTCTTCACCAGTACCTACTGTTATGTTATCTGGTCTATTAAATGGTTTTTCATAAATTTCAAAATTACTTACGTTATTTATAGACTGCGAAAAGACATTGCCCAATCCCGTTTCTCATACAAAACTAGTAAATTTGAATTTTATAAGAAATCCCACTGCAGAAAAAGATGATTTTCATTTCATTGGGAAGTATGATAATCCTCCTGATTTGTGTATAATTTTAGCTATCATACTCTTTGTATTTGCTCTTTGATTATACTCATTCGTTAGTTGCACAACGATTTGAAACCTTAGACAAGACAAGTTTGAAACTGATACAGTTCGTCACGTGGGCAATATCTTATATTTTCACTGAATTTCGCAAAGCTTTTTTTACGTATGAAACAACTTCGAATCTTACGGATATTGACGAACAACGTGAGTATAAAGACCAGGAGAGGGAAGGTGGTCAGTAGGCAGACCACCAGCACGTTGGTCCGATGACATAGTGAGGGTGACGGGTTCGAGTTGGATCAGATTAGCACAGGACCGGACAATAAAAGGGAGGCCCTATGCCCGTAGTGGGTTGTTGTGGGCTGATTCGATTGATTCATCAATGAAAAAACAACAACCCGAAAGGTTAAGAAGCCTGAACTTCAAAGTAAAGTAAGATATATTTTGGTACGTTTAAATATTACTTTGGTGTTGTGCAATTCGACCTTATTCTGCTTAATTATTATTTTATTTATTAAATACGAAATTAATTCACGAAATAATTATTCCGAAATCCGGAAGACTTCAACGCTTAAGTACCCAATGAAACTAAATGTTTATAGTTTACTTGTAACATGAAACTTATGATAATCATCGACAGCATAAAATGTAACAAGGTGTTCAACACCGAATCACCGTGTGGTTCCGAGAAAGACCACCCAGTTTCTGCCCATGGGTGTTGAAAGAGAACGAAAGGCTAGCAACATATTCCCACTTGACAGGTCGCATTATCCTGAAAAAATACTAAAAGTGCACCTTGTTAGAATTACAACCTTCAAAGACGACTGGTATCAAATCAAAAACAAAATCGTGGAAATTATCACACAGATTATCTAATCCCTTTATATAGGGTGCTACCTTAAACTCGTTACATACTTAGGGGGATACATCAGACCATCAAACTGAACCGTGGTGGTCCAGTAGCGAGTAACCTTGCCTGCCGTGCAGGAGGCGATGGTTCGATCCCCGTCCAAGCCGACTCGTACCAATGAGTTTTTCGGAATTTTTGTACGATTTGTAACACCACTGGCTTTTCGGTGAAGGAAAACATCGTGAGGAAACCTGCATGCTTCAATTTCGAGGCATGTATCGTACCCACTGTCCATTATAAGTGGCGACGGGCTCACCCCCCGTCACACTGGACAGAGTTTCGGTACTACTGGTGAAACGTGGATGTTCTGAGGTTTCAGAATATCTCTGACTACCCCCTCGGGGAATATAGTCGTGAGCATATGCATGCATGCATGCATCAAACTGAACAAGTTTCAATATGCGACTAACAACGATATCGCAGTAAAAAGGTCGAGCCACCATTGCGTTTGCTATGGAACAGCCGATTTTTTTACGCGAGTTCAATTTTGCTCCCTTAGAGAAAGTCTAAAGCATCCTCTAAGTACGTAATGCATTTTGAAGCTTACACTCTGTTGATATGTTTGTGAACAACAAATAAAAACAAAACTTGTAAACCCATTCTTCAGACTTTTCAACTTTTCAAAATATACAGGGTGTAAGGGACAGCCCTCCGCAAACTGAAACGGTGAACTCAGACCATCAAATTGAACAACTTTCACTATGGAGGCTACCCCAGGAAACGCGAAAAAAAATCAGCTGTCCCATACAAAAGTGCAAAGTACCTACCGGACTCAAATGTATGGGACAGCAGATTTTTTTTCGCGTTTCCTGAGATAGGCTCCATAGTGAAAGTGGTTCAGTTTGATGGTCCGAGCTCACAGTTTCAGTTTGCAGAGGGCTGTCCCTTACACCCTGTATATGCATACAGTAAAAGTACGGTTATGAAAATACGTTAACCACTAACTGGCAGTGGTGTGCACCTCATACAAAAACAGTGATGTACAAACACAAACGGTGAAGGAAACCTGCATACGCTGAATTTTTTTGTTTGTGCAAGTCTGGAAAGACAGGGTTCGGTGATCCATATTACTTTATATTGCAATGTGAACAGCAATTGATTGATTGAAGAAGAAATGCTATTGCGTATGTTTGGTTCAACAATATGCTATTGCGTGTGTTTGGTAACACTCCGTCCCTCAGGGAAGTCATGTGCCCTGCAGTGGGATGTATACAAGGTGTTACAAAAATACAAATCAACCTTTAAGGGGGTGGTGTAGAATATCAAACTGAACAACTTTCACTATGGGACCAATATCGAAAACGCGAAAAAAAATTTGATGTTCCATACTCTACAAATCGACTAGAGCTAAAATATGTATGGGATATCATTTTATTTCTTTTGCGATTTCGATGTTGGTCCCATAGAGAAAGTTGTTCAGTTCGACGGTCTAAACAACCCCCTTAAGAGTTTTAAATATTTATTGTTACTTATGAAACACCCCGTATAGGCTGATAATGATGATTCAAAAATTACTTTTGATTGTTTAATGAGTATTTCCTCCACCTACTACGCAATAAGTGGAGCAGGGCCCACTCTCTCGGCTTCGCCCTAAAGTAAAACTCTACTTATTTTATAAAAAAATGTTTTCAGGTTCATCAAAGGATACAGTCTATCTCACTCATGGACAAGGGTTGATAATTGGACACTATGTCTTTTAGAAATTATGTAAGTACCAAGACCTTATTAGAAAGTTTGTTATTGTACTCGTGTGTGTAATTGTGGTTTCTTCTTCTATAGTAGATAAATTTTATTATACAAGGTGTTACAAAAATACAAATAAACCTTTAAGGGGGTGGTGTAGACCATCAAACTGAACAACTTTCACTATGGTACCAATATCGAAATCGCGAAAAAAAATGATGTTCCATACTCTACAAATCGACTAGAGCTAAATAATGTATGGGATATCTATTTTTATTTTTCGCGATTTCGATGTTGGTCCCATAGAGAAAGTTGTTCAGTTTGACGGTCTAAACAACCCCCTTAAGAGTTTTAAATATTTATTGTTACTTATAAAACACCCTGTATATCTCTTCTATTCTAATCAAATAGTTGTTACAGATATTATATCTTTTTAGTAGACTTTACTAGAAATTTAGTTGTAGCTTTTAGTTGTATCTACCAGAAACGAACAAAAAAGTTAATCAACTAAACAAACTAAACTGTAACCATTAAACATGGGATGTAACAGATATTTTTTCTCTTCATACCTACCGGTAGGTAGGGTAGCTACTAGCTACCCTACAGGTAGCCTATAGTTTGTTCCTCAGATTACAATGATACCTTTCAAATTTTCGGTAGCTGCCGTACAGGTAGCCTATAGTTTGTTCCTCAGATTACAATGATACCTTTCAAATTTTCGGTAGCTACCCTACAGGTAGCCTATAGTTTGTTCCTCAGATTACAATGATACCTTTCAAATTTTCGGTAGCTACCCTACAGGGAGCCTATAGTTTGTTCCTCAGATTACAATGATACCTTTAAAATTTTCGGTAGGATACACACAGAGATGTAAGAAATAGACGGACACCTAAATCATCTGATTTATAATAGTGTAAATTCAGACATTAGCCATTATTCTCAATTCAAAAGAAACAACAATTGCCCAACACCGACATTCAAAATCACTGCCACAACTAAAAAGAAGCTGCTACAATAATATCTCAAACTATAACTCATAATCTTAAAGTGACAAAACTCACTTGCGCTATTATGGCTGGGCCATAAAACGAGCGTTAAATTCCTCTCCTTAGCTCGCTATTAATCAGTGCACAGCTCTTAAATATCAGAAACGACGAAGGGCTCAATAAAATCCCTCCCTGTATGTTATCTTGTGCGCCGGCGCATTCCCTCCGCTATTTATAAAGCGGCCGAAAGGAGCAGCTTTATGTGCGATAGAGTTGAATGAAGAATATGGATTTTATGGCTCGTCCAATAGAAAGATCTCGCTTACTGATTTATTTATTTCAGCCTGTTAAGATTAATTCAGTTGCTAGCACTTAAACAGAGAGAGCTAAACTTTTAATTATCTTTTTTTAACACTTACTGGAAGCTGGTAAGGGAACATTCTTTTGCTACCGTATTCAAGCCACAAATTTTGAACAGTATCTATTGGAGTGGATAGAAACTTTGCTACACTCATCAACTACTTTTGAAGCGTGCTATTTGTATAGATTTACTTTTCGTACCTGGGACACGATTTTTGAATCTCATTCGGTGAGCTCAGCGGTTGAAAATGTCAAAATTACTATGGAGATATGAATCTTTCTACTGCTGATTTAACTATCAATAATCATACTAGAGGAGAGCGATTTTTGAAAGTCAAATCAGCAGTAGAAAGATGCGTATCTCCATAGTAATTTTGATTCTTTCAACTGCTGAGCTCACCGAATGAGATTCAAAAATCGCACTCCTGTTCGGTTTCAGGATGGAATGAAGTGTCAAGTCGTGATAGGTTTTTCGCTCTCTATTTCATACAAACCTTATTGGCATATCTAGATAAATGTTTTGTGAATTCCAGTATGATTCGTCATCGTACGGGCGCAGTTCATCAACGCGCGGCTCGTCGAGCGTCGCCACTGACCGGCCCACCGCTGTCACCGCCAAGTACATCACCGCGCCTTCCTACAAGTCCTCCAGCATCCCCGTCCTCTGCCCCGACCGACCCAAGGACGAAACTCCTATCGCCACCATCGCCAACCGATACTCCGGCTACAGCAAACTAGACAAACCCACCTCCAAATATGATAAAAAAGATTACGACAAACCCACGTCTAAATACGAAAAGAAAGATTACCTGGACAAAACATCGAAATACGACAAGAAAGAATACGATAAACCTCTATCGAAATACGAAAAGAAGGACTACAGCGATAAATCTACATCTAAATATGAAAAGAAAGATTACAGCAAGCTGTCTGTGCCATCACTAGCATCGAACAGGAGTAGAGATGTCAGTCCTGTCTCGTCCTCATCGAAATACAGCATCACCCGACCTTCTCGGCACTTGAGCCCCGAGAGGAGAACTACGAAAACTTTCAAAGACAAAAGCCGTGATCCTAGCCCTGTGGATCGCGAAAAAGACATTCCAAATAAGACTGATAAGTCTACGGGCTACAGCAGCCTGTCGAGCTACAAATTATATCCTCGTTCTTCCAGCTACTCACGATCTTCGTCCAGAGCCGAAACTAAACCTGATATAACAGTCAACAGATACTCCATAGCCAATCGTCTCTCTTCGAACTACTTGAGGAGTCCTCCGACTGTAAAAAGAACTTCTGTTTCCCCAGTGAACCATACAGACACCATTAAAGATACTTCTAAAAGTGACACCGAAAAATCTAAGTCACATGTGTCTACAGTAGTAGACGAAACAGACAAATCACGAACAGAACCAGAAAAAGGAATAGTACAAAATGGAACAGAAATTATTGTAGAAGAGGAAGATGAAAATGAGACTGAAACGATAACCGTATTAACGCGTCACACTTCACCAACCCCTCCGGGCTCATCTGCCTATGTCAGGTCAAGGAGGGCTGATATGGCGAAGACAGTAGAAACATCGGTGACGCGACCTAAGAAAAAACCACATATGGTAGATAAAGAGATGCAATCTGATCGATTAGATGATACAGCACGAACCAGCAGATTTGGAAGCAATGCAAGAACAAGTGTGACAAATTGGTCATACTATACACCAAGTTCCAACAGTTATACAGGATACGCAGGAAGATATTCAACACAATATTCTACATTAAGAGAAAATTCAGGCTACAGCGACAGAAGTAGTCGAAGTCACAGCACAGAACCACAAACTAAAGATAACACGAATTCAAATTCACTTTCTGAACCAAGTAGAGATAGAGATAGAAGTACACCGAATAATATATCAGAGCCCAAGCAAGAAATAGTCGCAGTTTACGAACAAAGCAAGGATGATGATACATCAGAAATAATAATAAATGTTAATCTGAAATTAAAGAAGGCAAGAAGTCCGACGGCAGAATTAGTCTCACCTGAAATTACAATCACAAATAGTCAATTACCACCTCAAGCCCCGAAACCTGATGGAGCGACGAAGCCTAAAAAGATAAAGGTGCGAAAATCAAGCACTGACTCGTCGTCGGACTCCTCTTCAAAGAAAAAAATTGTGAAAAAACGCAGCAAGTCCGTCAGTTCTACAGATTCAGACCCAGCCGGTGAAACCAATGATAAAGTAAAAGAACCGTCCGTTTCACCGCCAAAAAACATACCTAAAACCGCATCGAGTAACCTACAAAATGGTCATGCTAAATTAAAACATTCCAAATCAAGAGAAAGCAACAGTCCAGAATCGAGTATTACTTTATCGACTCAATCATCAATAAGCGAAGATGATAACGTTTCAAAATCTAAGACGCAAGACATCTCGAGGACCTCAGCTGATGAAGTGTCAATACCCACAGATCGATCCGCAAAACAATCATCTCCAGTAGCATCCCCGAAACAAGACGGAACTGAAGAGGCTAAGTCCTTTTTGATACGGGCTCTAGCTCCAGTCACAAACCTTTTCAAAATCAGAAATCAAGATTCTAGCGAAAACAAAAGTTGGACTGAAATCACCACTTCTGAATCTACAGGTAAAGACGTATCAAATATAATGACAGAGAGCGATAGATCTAGTAAGAGCAAAAACATAATCGCTTCAAACGATGACAATTTGGTAAAACTGAAAGCAATCAGGCACATTGAATCAGGCGAAAGAGCATGGTGGTTAGATTCAGATTCAGAAAAACAAAACAACAATAATTCGAATCAAATTAATGACAAATCCCCATCGGATAAAAATATGCCTAAAAAAATAAGACACATAGAATCAGGAGAAAGAGCATGGTGGCTCGAATCTACCAGTGAGAATAAAAGTGAACACAAAACTGATAATCATAATCAATCAATCCCCCTAGCAAACTCAACTGAAAGCTCGGAGATGAATAAACAGTTAAAGAAATGCAAATATCCGGACGAAGAAAAGCCGTGGTGGCTCGACAGTAATGCTAATATTCCCGAAGGAATTGAACGCCTCACTCCTCCACGTAAATCATCTAGTGATAGTGACAAGAGCGAAAAGTTCAACTTTTACAAAGTCCGACACATAGAGTCGGGCGAACAAAAAGATTGGTGGTTAACTAGTAACGAAAACTCAACCAATAGCAATAAACCTGAAACGCAGAACAGTTTAAGCAAATCAGGATCAGACCAAAGAAGTTTCCCGCTAAGACGTATTCGACATATAGAGTCAGGTGAAAGACCGTGGTGGCTATCGAGTGAGCAAAACATTCCAGAAGGCATCGAGAAGCTGCCGACGCCTCCACCCCAGCAGGATAGTGATAGTTCCGACTCCGAAGAGGTTCAGGTGTACGTACCTCCTTCTCACATCCCCCCGTTCCCTCTTCACTTGCCGGACGATGAGCCACTCGGCGCCAGGAGGAGCCCTGAAGGTCTGGAGACTCCAAAAGAAACAGAAGAGTACCGAGATCGTAGCTCGCCTTACGAAAACAACCGTCAATACAGAAAGCGAAACATAACTAATTTGTCGTATCAAAAGGGAATAGAGAAATACATATCGAGGTATACTGATATCGATGACATATTGGGGACATCGGGGCAGATATATAGTCCGTTCATGGACTCCATTCTGGCAAGGAGGACGGGACAGGTGCCTTACGACGAGGACGAGTGCGAGGAGATAGACCCCACCCAGGTCCGCATCCATGACAGCACAGCGCAGATGCCCGTCATAAAGAAACTACGTGGCAGGTAAATACACTTAGACAATATAGAGCAATGATGTATGCACGCTGCTCCATACTTGGGTAGCTTTTTGTGTGGTCGTACACAAATGGTTTCCAACTTTGGAAGTGCATGCCCTGATAATACGTGCTTTGAAGTTGAAACTTTCTCAGCCACTAATTTCATCGTGCTTTAACTTGTTACAACACTTTCCCGCTCTTTGAGATCTTACTGAGCACTTCAAATATACTTTTTTCAACTTATTTTTTTGTTATTCCAGAGGCGAGGTCAGTGACTACCACGACGAGGATCAGGTGAGTCGTTAAAACCAAATAAGTCACAACTCAAAACATATCTTTAGCCATCGTAAATGAAGTATTTACTAACTCAGAATAAATTCTCCATCGTTGGGTCTATTAGCTTCGTACGTGTAATAACCATCCATCGCAAAGGGCAGAAGCATCCAATCCACCAATCCAAATGAGAACAAATATTTACACAGGCCATTAAAATAAATTGCAGTACAGCTAATATCATCAGCTGCTTTAGAAAAAATAAATGGAGACGGTCGAGTCGGTAGACTAGTCGGCTATTCTTGGCCGTGTGTGAGAAAGAGTCGGATAAATCGAAACTTGATAAAAACAATTAATTATTTAAAACCCGTCCACGATATTACGAGCAAAAAACTGTGTCAATTTGTAGTAAAGTAACCTGTGAGAAACTAAAGTGAGCGTAGACTTCATCGATCCACGTTTTATTATTCTATCAGACAGTGACATTTAAAAAAAATAAAAAGTACATCGAAATCAGACCATTATAGCAAGTGGAAGTGTAGCATGGCGAGAGGCTTGCGCGCGCGCAGAGGGAGCAGTGAACTGAAGAGTGCACTGTCTGTATCCTTGAAGAGGTCCCCTATGAGAATACTGCGCAGGAGAGGGACGGCACTACTCGATACGTTGCTGACATTTTAACTCCATGACGTCATGGACAAAGTTTTGTAGAGCCGTTAAAATTAAGGTTCTCATCAATAGGCTATTTGACAACTAGTCAAATCAAATCAGTTTTGAACAGCTACTCTTTATCGAACGTCATAGTATTCAAGCTTTAGTTAGCTTCATTGAGTTTTAAACTCAATGAAAATTGGAGTTTAGCGTTATTGTTTTACCTTTTTTTTTATCGAGTAGATAAAAATAAAATATATTATATGTAGGTAGGTAGTCAAATACCCAATTGTTTCTTAATCATATTTTATCGTTATTCAATTATTTTTGGACTTCCGTATCTGCCGAATTAATCTTGATTATGGTCTTACTTATCAATTAATGTAGAGTTAGACTACACCAATAATGTAAATTTATTACATATTTCTAAACAGGTTGTTGTCGTTTTTGCGAATAAAGTTTGGTTTAAAGAATACGCTTATCTTAAAGGAAACGGCCGATATCTAGAACCTTTCTCCCCGTTTATATATTGCAAAAGAAATCACTAATGAATGAGTTAATGTTTAAACACGACGGACAGCAAACAAACTATCGTTTTCATTATGCCCTGGAAGGACAACAACGATAATTACCAGAACCGTATTGTCTTAAACTTTTTTACCTGTCCAATGCTGCCTGTCTGTTCTTTGAAAGGCTTCAAGTCATTTACTGTTCATCTCTTTCACCCTCGCTGGACGATGTGATACAATGTTCTTATCGCGGTTACCCGACTGAATGAAAAAGTGGCGAGTCTATACTAAGGCTGGAATGGCACAGGTGTTTGTATAAACCAGTCGTGTAGCGTCGACGTGAAAATTGTACCTG
This sequence comes from Agonopterix heracliana, assembly GCA_963693445.1. Taxonomy (NCBI): domain Eukaryota; kingdom Metazoa; phylum Arthropoda; class Insecta; order Lepidoptera; family Depressariidae; genus Agonopterix; species Agonopterix heracliana. Next base: position 2,669,200 of record OY856307.1, read on the forward strand.
AGGCGGTTTGTCCCACGACTGGCTCCTCAGTCAGTTCAGTAATGCATATGAGTTCGCGCAAGTAGGTACCCGATGTCCTGTGCCGTGTCGTCATGGGTCGAACTCCCCAAATAACTTTTAACCAAACAATGGAGTGATTTTTGTGATTTTAAGACTGTGCTCTGATCTCAGAAAGGTAGTGTTACTTAGCTATGTTGATTTTATTAAGTTTCTTTTGAATTTGGAGCCGGTTTTTTGGTTTTTCTTTTTGATATAAGAGCTTACAGACGGCTAACTGTGCTCAAATATTTTGCTATTGTTTCACTTTACGTAGGGTACTATGTATTTCCGGATTTTTGTTTTATCTTTCGTTCTTGTAATTTTATATTTTTCAGTTATGTCTTAGATTTTTTTCTAAATTGAAAATACAAAAAATTTACTTTGGGTTAAGATGATTAAGAAGGAAAATAACTTTCGTAATTTTAACTGGTACTTTTCCTGTTAACTATAATTAGAAAAAAAGTGAGAGAAATAAAATCGTACCTCTAAATAATAAGCACCGGCTTTACGTAACAGCTGACAAAGCAAGAGGAAGTTTTTATTTTTTTAAAAGGCCACACCGGATACGTTTTTTTTTTTCATATTTACAGTTTAATAAATAAGTTTATTTCACACAGGTTTTTCTTCAGACTATCAAACTGGACAACTTTCAAAATTAGACCGACATTGAAATCGCTAAAAAATCAGCTATTTGTTCCATACAGTCGAGTAGCCTATGATGAAGAACCAATTTTTTTTCGCTGTTCCACTACTGGTTCATAGAAAATTTCAAATTTGTTCAGTTTGATAGTCTGAAGCACTACTATGTTTGTAAAGAGTCTATAAGGATAATACGTATTAATTTACGGTTGTTTTCTACGAATATTTTCAATTCGACTCGATCAATACTCTCAATCATGATAGGATTAAATCGAAAGTAAATCTGGGTCTTCTTTACCTACCACTTCACAAGGTCACCGCTTTTGATCCTAGTTTATACAGGTAATTACCAATACTTAAGTAGGTAGGTACCTCTTGAAAATATCTGGTTTTTAAAACACCCAAAAAAACAACTCGTGACTGTTCAACGACCAACGTTTTAAATTTTTATTAATTATCTTTATCAATTAAAAACTGTAAAGAGTAATCTGACTTATAAAAACTAGCGGCCCGCCCCGGCTTCGCACGGTAAGATATAAAATATAGCTTATATTCATCACGGATAATGTAGCATTCTAATGGTGAAAGAATTATTCAGATTGGTCCAGTAGTTTTGGAGCCTATTCAATACAAACAAACAAACAAAAATCAAATATTAATATTAGTGTATGTATATGCCAATATTGTGGTTCAGAGAAGATATTGTATTGCTTTAAAGAAGTTCTGATGCGTATGTGAAGTCTACCAATCCGCATTCGGCACGCCTGGTGAACTGACGATACACCCCCTGAGAATAGGCCTTTGCCCTGCAGTGGGACGTACTCAGGCTGATGGTGATGGTCTACGTATGCCCATACCTTCTCTGAAACCATAATATTTGTGTTTTTGCAACAGCATCACTAGAGAACTACAGACATACAGCCTTATTCATTGTTCAATAGCCTAAGGTCTAACTTCAAAACGGTACTTCTCACCCCACTGCGAAAAAGAGATAAGTACCACGTGGACGAAATTGCGGGCAAAAACTAGTTGTTCATTAAAAAGTTGACACTCATTTTAGATGACTGATAATGACTATAATTAAGTCTTCATTGAAGAAACATCTCGCGGTTTACCAAATTGTGTGAATTTTACACTCCCAAGTGTAATTACGTGAAACGTGGTGAAATCTAGTGACACTAGCTTTCAAGTGGAAACTAAGCCAAATTATAGTTTGTATTCCTCTTGCTGTCCTTGTTCTGCTACGCTGGATGTATTTCAAACCGGTGACCACGCGAGTTAGGATTATATGTTTGAATAACCCAGTTTTGGGTTCAATTTCAAAAAATCATTTATTGGAAATAGTAGCGATCGTGCTAACATTGTAATTCATGTTCTCTATGGCTGATAAATAACCTCAGGATTAAAAGCCCCCTTATGAAAAAAGAATTTAAACAAAATATTTATCTTCATTGAAGATATTTACAAAATTATTAATTGGGGGCGTTTAGGATACGTAATGGAATGAATTGATATCATTTTTATTAGAATGTTTGTTAGTTTGTGCACGCATCACCTAAAAAGACCAGAAATTATTTAGATAGAGGTTCCACAAAAGCAAAGACCTTTGTTTGGATTGGCACTTTTATCGCAATCAATCAAAAGTTATGAGTATTTGAAGTCAGTGGTCTGAGCGGATTGATCTGAGTTCTGCACAAACGCTTTTCCGCCTATTCGAGATTCAACACAATATGGATTCCGCGCAACTGACATTGAAACAATGTAGAAGACTGCGTGGAATAGAGAATGTGTTGAACACATCCACGTCCACGCAGTCTTCTACGTACGAAGTCGCAGGCACCTATAGTTCAACATAATTACAAAAAAAAATATCGAGGTGCTTTAACAAAGGCAAATGTAGCTGACTTTTCTATTTACGCATTTAAAAGAATATTGGATATCCCCAAGCTATAACAGGCAGGTGTCGAAGGAGAAGTAACAATAGCACGGAGTACAAAATGTGAGTCACATTTCTCCAGATCTTCTCATACCAACATGGATGTACAGGTAGGGTTGCCAAATACTGGGATATTTTAGGATCACTGACCAAATTTTCCTAAGTAGTTCAGGTGACCAACTAAGTAATTTTTACCATCGAATAACTAATAATTATTCTTATGCTTTTACAATGGGAGCAACAAAAGAGCTGTTTCATGCATTAGGAGTTACTACTTATCGTGGAACAAAATAATCATTATGTTCGCGTTGCCAGGACAATTTTTCAATTCCTGACTTGACAAGAACAAAAGCGGCCGCAACCGACTAGAATCTATAATTTTTTTATGAGGAATTTCGTTTTAAAGTAAGCAAGATACCTAGGTATTTCTGGACTCTCAGGAGTCCAGTAGCCAAAGTAGATATCCATAACTGCCTCTACGTAAGAAGCGGGACTCCAAAAATTCCAGGACAATCCGAGCAACACTTGGTCGCCTTACTCGTACCTACATGGAAGTAGGTACCCATATTCAAGAAGAGTCTTGCGTCTTTTATCAACGTTTGGAAGACGTCGGTTATTATCTATTACTACGTCCATTTCCCGTGACCGTCTGTTATTGTTAAAAAGTTTCCAAAGGGACGTTAATGCCCTTTTAGCATAATATCTCGAGTCTTCACTACTCTTAATTCAATGTAGTAGAGTCTATTATGTTCATTTAAATGACAGGTTGTTATAGGGCGGGGAATGCTTCTGTATTACGCACTAAGAATGTAGGTACTGGTTTTATAACTGAGTTAATAAAGTTCAAATTCGATTGAGACGTGTCAATTTGTTCAAACTTGTTTTTTTTATAGTATGTTTACGTCTATTGTTTCGTCATGTTTCTAATTAAATTGATGAAATAACGTTTACAATGAATGTTATAACACGGGAGAGTTGTTATAAACATGCCTTTGACTTAAAGTGAATTATTATAAACATTACAACATACGATCCTACATATTCGATGATTAAGGCTACCTATAATGTTATGGATCTTAGGTTCTACCTACCTATGTACTTACAAAAAGTTATAGTGAACCGCCCACCCTGGTTACGCACGGAAACTTACAAAAACCTTCTTTGTGAATCAGTCTAACTATTAGTGAAAACTGTATCAAAATTCGTACAGTAATTTCTAAGATTAGCCTTTACTGGTATATTACAGGTACACACACGCAGACAGACAGAACGACAGACTAACTCGGCGAGGGACTTTAAATTATTCAGCATAGGTAGCATGAAACCGTGATAAAAGCGCTATTTACACCTTCGCTCTCTTTCTATTTGCACGTGAACGAACGAGATGAAAGGCGTGATAAAGCCGTATCACGTGTAACATAAAGGGGATGAACAGATCATGAAACTGAAAATATGAAATTTTCTCTATTGGACCAAAATCGAAATCACAAAATAATTAATTTTGAAAAGTCGTTTTCTATGGAACAGCAGATTTTTTTTCGCGGTTACGATTTAGGGTACAATTGGTCAAGTCTGATGTCAGTTCCAATTCGTCAGCGGCTTTTAACCGCCCGGTTTTGTTTTGATTCGTCAAATGTACTGTAATGGTTCTAATTGGTCAAGTTTATTAAAGGTTCTAATTCGTCAAGTTGCAAGCCAATCGGAGCAAAAAACAAATCAGCTGTCTCATACATTTGAGTCGTGTAGGCAGCGGCGGCGCTGTAGTTTAGTATGGAACAGCAGATTTTTTTGTTGCTCTGTTGTTCAGTTTGATGGGTAGACTCTTTGTTAAGGATGCTCATGACATCAATTTCACCCTGTATAGTCTAGTATTTAAACAACAAAGAATAAAAGTTATTTTTAAACAAATTGCAACTAATTGGAGCGAGGCCAAAACGATTAATGTTGAGTGACAACTAATAAAAAAACATTATCTAGTAAATAAAGACGGACAGACATACACAAAAGGCGGTGAAGAGCAAACATGCGCCCACGCACCCCGTTACTAGAACTAACTATTTCCCACGTTTTACCTATTTGTGCATAGCTTTAGTCTGTCCTGTTTTTTGGTAGGTAGAAGGAAAGGGATGAAGGTATAGTGTTTGCGTTTCGTACGTGATCCACTTCTGTATGCGCTGGAGATGTTCCTCTTGGAAATTTCAAGGTTTTTTTTACCTTTAAAGACGAGAACAATAGGATCTTATCTCTAAAAATGAGGATTTTACTTGATTGGATAAATTCTTGGAAGGATTTTAATAACTAGAATTTCAAATCTGCTTGTCTGTTACTTTTACACGGCTTAGTCACTAAACCGATTTTGGTGAAATTTGGTAAAGGCGTAGCTTGAACCCTGCATTGCACGATTTGCACGACTAGCATGACACCCTCGACAAAGCGTTTGTTTTTGATCAGACTATCAAACTGAACAACATTCACTAGGGTAATTCGAGGATTGATGGCCATAGAGGAGAGATGGCCAATCAAAAAATTTCCGACTAGTTCTAAGAGAGGGCAGCACGATATCGTCAGTTTGAACGAGACTGTGGTAATGGTGACACTGTGTCGGGAATTTGTGTGAAATAATCAATAAAAAGTGAGTAAATTCCTGTTGATTTTTATTGTGGCATATTTTTTTTCTATTGGTTGTTAGTGATGACACTGGTGGTGTATATGGTTTTAAATTTTTTGCTATGTTTTAAACTAAAACGTCGAACAAGTGTATCGGCCGGTATTATAACCTCAAAACTCATTGCTGATTGTCTTTCTTGGAATTGAAATTGCCCATGGTCATCTATCCTATATGTTTTAGGAGTGATGGCCAAAATGTATATTTATGGATCATTATTTTTTATACTTCAGATGCCTAACCAGTACATACGCATTTCGTACGATCGTGGCAAGTTCATCTGGAAACAAGGCTCCACAACAGTCCAGCACACCTCAATCTGCTTTTAATCCTATTCAACCTGATCTGCCTAGAACTCAAGCTCCATCACGAGATTCCGAGACTCCTTCTTTGCCTGACGATGTGGAAACTATTGAGCATGGTCCACCTGAAATGCAAACTGTACGAGATATCTGTACATATCTCATACTTATATGGCCATCTTACCTCAGCCGCCATGGCCATCTCACATTGACTGATTTAGGTGAGATGGCCATAGCAATGCTAAAAACTATATTTATTTATAAGAAATTTGTCAAAGACTGATGAAGCAGACTATGTTCCTGTTGATTAACATTAACACGTTCGTGGGCAGTGACGGCTATTACCGTAAAAATGGATTGTGAAAATTGACAGTACGGTATAAACCGTTCGTATTCAAGCTCCATTAAAAAACACTACGGTCATAACAGACTGTTTTTCATACGATTACCGGGTAAACCACGCCTACTGCCATTCTGTGTAGGCATTCCACTGCACTACTGCCAAAATTAAGCGTTGTAGAAACCTTTTTTTTGGGGCCTCACACTCGCAAAATCAATAGTGCACACACTGACAGTACGGTTTTGACCGTCGTGTTTGTATGAACGGCATATCGTCGCAGGGAGCGTGTGCGCTTGTTTATGCGGATTACTTTCGCAGTAAAAGTGACCTGTGATAATCTTAATTGATAATACACATATTATATTCATAAATTTGCATGGACAACGTAATAAAACGTAGTAAATTGCAGTAACAAAAATTTTTGTGACAAAAATATGTACTTGATAACGCAATATCGTACCAACCTAACTATTTTGTATCGCAAAGTAAAATTTGGTAAGATATTAAAACAAAAATCGTTGTGATAATTTTTTGAATAATGGGTTATTCATACAATACCTACATATTAGGTATAATCAATTTCTTCGATCACGCATAAGAAACCTCATCTTTCGTATCTATCCCTATCTCGTACGACACCCATAGGAAGAATGGTATTATGGTTTATGTTGTGCTTGAGCTCAATGTTATTTTTTCTCTTTAAATGCCTCGATTGCGAAAAGAGAAGACAAGCATCACGCCAGTGTCCAGATGATCTAGTGCTGTAGTCCTGAAGAAGATCCATTTTATGATGGATGATGATTTCGCTGCGAAGACCATTTACCTATCTAAGGCATAGCCTAGCGTAGCATATGCTCATGACTATATTCCCCGGGGTAGTCAGAGATATTCTGAAACCTCAGAACATCCACGTTTCACTAGGTTAGGTATTTATCTAAGGTAAACTCATTAAACTCAAAATACTTAAGTTCGTGATAATTTTACCGTCCTTATTTTCAATAAAAATAACTATAATTAAACGTCTTTTATTGAATAGATTTAGAGATTTATTTAGAGACTAATACTGTTATAGTGATACTTTTGGTAATTTGTTAATTATGCTACAACCGTACTGTCACTAACATTAATGTAAATGCATTGAAATCTGTGATATTACGGCCAATACCGTACAGCTATAACCGTACTGTCACTGATGTTAATATTATTCAGTATAGCAGAGGCAGTACGGCCATTACCGTACTACTGCAATAACCGTACTGTCACTGATGTTAATACTATTCAGTAATAGCAGTGGCAGTACGGCCATTACCGTACTACTGCAATAACCGTACTGTCACTGATGTTAATACTATTCAGTAATAGCAGTGGCAGTACGGCCATTACCGTACTATGGCTATAACCGTACTGTCACAATCTTCGATGTCATTTAGGCTGAGTATTGTCAGTACGGTTTAGACAGTCGTGTGAATTTGTATGGGAATTTCCAGTGACATTTCAGGATTTGCACTGCCCACGAACGTGTTAAATAAACTTTTAAAAAAAGACAACGGTCTTTGTAATTTTTGATTAAAATCCTAAATATAAGCATCCTAAAAAACTATGGCCATCAATCCTCGAATTACCCTATGGGGCCAAACTCGAAATCGCGAAAAAATAATCAGCTGTACCATCCATTTGGGTTGAGTCGGATTTTGCATTTTTTTTACCGCGGTTTCGCTGTTGGTCCAAGAGAGAAAGTTGTTCAGTTTAATGGTCTTATCATCCCCTTATTTTACACCCTGTATAGAAAAAAAAGATAATCTCCACAGTAACTGGATTAGGTACAAAACGGTCTTAAGAGAATATTATTCCGAGAGCCAAAATGCGCGCTGCATACAAACGTACTATGGTGATATTTTCAACACTAACCAATTAAAGTCAATGAAATTTTGCAGAAACAATCTAGAAACAAATTTCTATGCTTCTATGGAGTCAGATTTTCGTTAAAATATACAGTTTCAATGCTAGGATTAATTTAAGATTTGTATGGAAATCTTTGAGGCACTGTAACTTGAAAACTATACATTTTAACGAAAATCTGACTCTATACAAGCATAGAAATTTGTTTCTAGATTGTTTCTGCAAAATTTCATTGACTTTAATTGGTTTGTATTGAAAATACCACCATAGTACGTTTGTATGGAGCGCGCTCCGAATAATATACCCTTAAGTTATCAGTATCATCTTATCATGAACGACAAAGGGATCAAGGAACAATGGAACCTTAATCAATACAAGAAAGTTGAAATTAAGAGCATCCTTTCTCCATATATTCCAAACTTTCTTTATAAAATCAATTGTAACATAAGTGGGTCAAGGTATCGATGTGTCTCATAGTATGAGTTATGTATAATTTATACAGGGTGTCGTATTTACAGGCTGCTGTTAAAAAAAACAAGATTCGATGTTTATCGCAAACATTAAAAAAAAAACTAATATACCTAACTAATTTAGAATGTGTTTTTGTGTGTGTATGCGTGTGATATACCGAGCGGATAGCCAAGGGGAATTTGCAAGCGTCGTTATCTAAGTATATCTATCTAGTTATTAAAAAAGTTGATCACTTTGATAGCCTGCACGGCTAGCATGCCACCCACGACAAAGCGTTTAAACGAGAAAAACGTCATGGGCGCTCTTTCTGGCATACGTAAAATAATAAGGATGGAGGCACATCTCGAATTTTATCGTTTTCTCGGGGGTGGCATGCGAGGCCTTCTGAAGCATACCTAATAGAAGCTTATTAGTAATGTTGATGATGTTTTTTTTTTCGCTATGAGAGATGTCTGTAAAAGATATATAGGGTCCTTCTTTATATGCTGACACTTTTTAAGGGTATGATTAGACCATCAAACTGAACAACTTTCTCTATGGAACCAACATCGCAATCGCGAAAAAAAACGGGTGTCCCATACATTTTGAATCTGGTAGGTTTGCAGTTTTATATGGACCGGCAGATTTCAGCATATTAAGTTGGACCCTGTAGATATAGGCAAGGGACAAGGCACCCTGTATACGAATGCAAGTTGTCAGTGAATAATACACGAAGTTGGAGCCCGAGCGAGGAAAGCGATGGAACAATCGCCTAATCGAATCGATTGAAACTCGCTTATCTGGTTATCAGTCGATCGATCGATTCGCTGTGAGCTGTCGGCCAGTTTGAACGTGTGCCTGGTTAAAAAAACGTGTGTACTTATGTATGCACGTTGGAACTAACACTCGTTTCGCGTGAATTTACACATTCAAACAATGAACTGAGTGAAATATAAACATCTATGATTATATTCTCGAACCCAAAGATTCTAAAAAAACGACAAGGACATATTAATAAATCAATACGGATAAAGTAACGGATGATACGGATTGTATAAAGAACTCGATTTGATCGAAGATTTCAAGATTTCAAAAGACGTATGTCAATTTCCGAAATCGTACGGTTGGCAACACTCGTTGTTAGGATACGGGAAATCCACGCCGAATTCGGCGTAGTATTTTTTGCTTCACTTTATTAGTACGCCGACGGATAATCCTCTGTGCCGACGGTATCTAGTCGTATAGACAAAAAAAATATTTGCTTGAACCATTCGAACATAACCTAACAATAAACTAACTTTTTGGTATGGGATGCGGCTCGCGCAACTGTTTGCTGTCAAATGCTGAAAATACACTCTGATCACAGAGTTAAAAGAAGAACCAGACGTAACGTCTAATCCTGAGTGAAGCACCAATTTCTTTTGTGTGCGTGCTGTCACGCGGTACATAATGGTGACGGGTTGTAACACCTGCGCCTAGAGCTAGTGCATCTGTGTGAGTGTAGGTCCCTTGTAGAACAAACGAGATTGTATTACCTTGCATGCTTCACATCTTTTTAGTGCAATATTCGGTCCGTATTTCTTTCAAGTCCGTGACTCTGATATGTTTTTCCTAACGCACCAAAAGGCCAAAAGAAGTATAACTTCAAAAACTTAGAACCGGCCAAGTTTGAGTAGGATCAAGTATACTTAGATACAAACTGTTGACTTGACGCATGGTCTAATCATCCGATTAGAATCTAATCATTAGATCATAAAACATTTGGCTCGAGTAGGTTTGCAGTTTTGCATGGAACAGCTTATTAGCTTTTTTTCGCGCTTTCTATGTTGGTCCCAAAGAGAAAGTTCTTCAGTTTGATGGTCTGGTCACCTCCTTAAAAACTGTCAACATAAAGTATAGTTCGGGAAGCCCCTTAGCTTCTCGTAGTAAAGCTTGATCGTCCTTTAACTTTCATCACAGACGAGAGAAACGTCCCTTTCTAATCTTTTGTTAATTCATTAGAAAAACCACTTAGATTTTAATTGTAAAGCAGACGTCGCGACGTGAGCAGACTGCTCGTCTAATACCTACAGTGGATCTAATCTGATAATCTACCTTAGGGTGTATTGGACAGAGAACATTTCTGAATGCAGATCGGAAAGTTTCTTAGGAAGTGTTTTTGTGGGTGAAAGAAAGGCTATCTATGACCAGATACTCATTCACTCCTGAAACCTATGCTTAAAGTATGCTACAATTATTGTGTCCATAAAAGCTGATACTGAAACAATATTTTCCAGTGGGGTCAGGCCTGGTTAGGCCATTATAGGTACTCTAAAACCTAGAGGGAGCATAACGAGCTATAGTATCATATAATCTAATATTTGGAGTGAGTGAAGCGAGCTCAAGATTTTACTACAATATGAATAGATTCGGTGAAATACCATCCAAAACAGAGCGAACGAAACGAGTTCGAGATTTTACTGCAATGCGTTTACTAGGTCCTTGTGATAGTCGAGTCGACTTAAATCACCTGGGTGATTAGCTCGCCAGGTGATCATAGTCATAAAACACCAATATGTTGCACATAATGATCATCCAGGTGATGCCGCCCAGGTGTTTAAAGTGGAATAAACCTGCATGGTAACCCAACTAGACCCGCGTTAAACAATATGATATTTGTTATCTTCAGTAACGTAATAGCAGATGTAAACGGTCAAGCGCGTCGAGCTGACTGGCGCAGGCACAGACATTGACCCCTCAAATAGCTGGCGACTACATTTTATAGCGATTCCTTACGATCGCACTGACCGCTGCTGTACCTAATCAATTGAATACATTTTTGCTGCTTCTTCTCTTGCTTGTTTATTTGTTGCATAGCATATGCTCATAAATCCGAAAGGATATTTGAGATATTCTAAATCCTCCATATTTAGAATACTAATATTTACGGTAGTAAGAATCTCGAATAGGCGGAAAAGCGTTTGTCCAGAACTCAGATCAATCCAATTATAGTACTTATGTGCACAATTGAACAACATTATAATAAATGAATGACGACAATTTTAAACTATGAATACGTACCTAATTCAATATTGTATCATAAATTTCAGGTAGGTACTTCGTATTTTTTTTTTCTAAAAGTATAGTGTGTTGTAGAGTTTCTGCCCGCATCTTCTCTACAGAACACCATCCGATGAGGCTGTAGAGCCAAAAAATGACGTCAGAAAGCTTTGATTTGAGTTGAACTTCACTAAAGATAATAAACTATCAATATCATATACATACTTCTATCCATTGACGTAGAATACTATGGACGCCGGGTCTAGTACAAAATTCTCGAAAAAAGTGTCCGTTTCATTTTAGAGCAACGACCTAACAAGGCCTGCCCCCCAAAAATACGTTGATATTTTATCTCTGAGTTTTCAGAATATCTCTGACTATCCCCTCTGGGAATATAGTCATTCATTCATGAAAACCTGAAATTACAGTGATAGATTTTCTAGCATTTTGCTTTCTACTCGTTGAACTGAACAACTTTCACTATCGATCTATTCTAAACAAAATTTTGTTGTAGTTGAGTTTCTGACCACTCTGATACGGTCGTAAACTTATTGTATTCTATCTTTGAAAGTTTAGAGAATTACTTCATAATTATTTGTATAGATGCATGTCTTCTGCCATATACATATACATAGCATATAGATAGGTATAAGGTCATATTTATTTCTAGTGACCGGTTACGATTAGTGGTGCCCAACTATCGATAGTTTACCATGAAAAAAATAAGTATCACTATCGATAAAAAGTTGCTGCCTATCTTCTTACGTTGAGTCTTTTATATACTATCGTAAATACTGGAAACAATAGCAGCTTTGCTTTTGATAGCCTCTATCGTATTGTACTGATACTGTTGAAATATCGGACCCCTATCAACTGCTCAAAACTATCAGTGATTTAAAATATCCTTTTCGAAACTAAAATCCTGAAACCTGAAAACAAAAATAGATGGTAGTATAGCATAGCATATGCTCACGACTATATTCCCAGAGATATTATGAAACCTTAGAACATCCACCTTCAATGTAAGTACTAAAAATGAGCTTTTCTCCAACTGCACGCATAAAAATATTGATTGTAGTTGTAGTAGAGTTTTTGATCACCCACAAAGTCTGTCTTTATGGACCTACTTATGTATATGGATATACCTATTTATGTATCATTAACGAAAGTATCGACAGTATTGCTACAATTTAACTATCGACAGTACTATTGATTTTTTCTGGACTATCGATAGTCGAGAATCAAGTGACAACACTAGTAGCGATGCGAAAAAACCCGTCCGGTTGCCGGTTTCGGGATCACCGCTCGATTCCGGTGCCAACTGTTAAGTTTTCGTTCATTAAAAAATAAAAACAGGTATCAATTGGTAGCAATTTGTGGAAACGAGTCGAATTCACTTGCAGTTTATTTATAAGGCTTACAAACGAACATACAGACTTTTACAGATGTTAATTTGAACAAAAAAAATCTATTCAACAGACGGCAAAGTTCGTCTCTCCTATAGAAAACATAAAGTCAATATCAAAAGAAACTATGGGGAAAGACTTAGATCAAAATAAAATTAATTTGATCTAAGGGCAAAGGGATAGAGACCACACAGCCTTAAATATTTTCTAATTTTTGAAGCAAATGATTCGCAATTTCATAAATTAACATAAAATAGGTTTGGTTGCATCTTTTTGATTATCTATCCTTTCCCTGTTTGAAATTTCGATATACCGGATGTTAGGGTAAACAGATGCATATCTACTCATGATACTGAATAACTTTCCCAAAGGAACGTAAGGAAATTAAAAAAAAACTTCTCATACCAGTTCGACCAGCTATTTTCATTTAGTATAGTCCATAAATTTTGTCGCTAATTTCCTTCCGGAAAGTTGTTCAGTATCAAGGGTACATAATATATAATTCGGAGCGCGCTCCATACAAACGCCATAGACCAATTAAAGTCAATTAAATTTTTCAAAATCAATCTAGAAACTAATCTCTAAGCAAATGTTGATCCTAAGAACCTGTAGATTGGCATAGCTATGTGCCGTCTAGAGACAACGACGAAAAATTCTGAAAAATTGTGTCAGGGGCTACCAATTCAATTCAATTCAAAGTCATTTATTCAATATAGGAGCCTGAAGCACACTTATTAAACGTCAATTCTTTTTTAAGCTACCACCGCGTCGGAACGTGTTGTCGCTGTAGAGAAGATGAGGCCAGAAACTCTATAGCATAACACGACTTAATGACTGATTACAATATAAATTCTTATGCTAAGGTTATGTATACAGTAATACATAGTCTATTTAATTAAATAATTGATACTATACAGTAAACTATAAGTTAGTGTTACTCACCTCCTGCATACCTCCTGGTTTTACCATGAAATTGGGTAACTTTGTAACCATTTTATTCATTAACTATGGCACTTTCTGAGCTGAAAAATAAACTGAACCATCTACACGATATGAGAAGTGATGTGGTTTTCGTTCGCATCGACTCGTGGTCCCGGGATGATATGCCTGGTGGATACAGAGTTTTCAGCTCAATGCAAAAAATTGAAGCATAGTATTTAATATGCTTCAATTTTTTGCATTGAGCTGAAAACTCTGTATCCACCAGGCATATCATCCCGGGACCACGAGTCGATGCGAACGAAAACCACATCACTTCTCATATCGTGTAGATGGCTTTGACATTTTCTATGGGTAATTTCAAAGCTTTATATCTTCTTAATTATATTATAAATGGAGTTGCTCTGTGGCTCTGCTATTGGGTGGTCGTGTCGGTTGCCCCATCCCCGGTCCACAGTGGAACTCCAGTGGTGGCTCAGGATATTGTTCTTTTATAAGAACAACCCTTGAAGTCACCAAAATATCAATATAACCGTACAACGTCAAGCACTTTTGCTATAAAAACTCGACATTGGCAAAATCATCACATACCCAAGATGGCAGCCATTTTTTAAAATATAGAATAGAATATATTATAAATTGAAAATATTATTAGTTACGCGGCATGTAGAGTTTCTGAACTATTTTTTCCAAATATAAACTCGATAAAGGCTGGGAACTAAAAGTGAAGTGAAACAATTTTTCCGAATTTTTCCTGGTTATTTCTTTAGACGGATAAGGATAAGAAAGTGCAAAAGTAAATCTTTCTTATCTGGCCATTGAAAGGAGCGGATGTTATAAAAAACCTTTGTGTGTGTAACTTCTTACCTTTTGCGTTTACTTTATAATTGTTACGGTAAAAAGTATTCGCTTTGCTGATAAGAAACACTTTTTGTGTATACTACCCGAATCAGTCAGTTACATATCGGCATGGTGTTTTTAATATACTTACTTGGTGATTCTGCTTCTTATCAGCCAATGGATATGATTCGTGAAAATATATTAATTACATTTACTTCAAGCCTTTATATCTCCGTTCGGACTGAGTTTACTTGTCACAACACATTTTGTTTGTTAGTTTATTCTGAACTAAAATATTTAAGTTTGGTTGATGGCCGCGCCTAAACGATAGGCGAGAAAAAGGAGCCATTTTTAGGCATTGCTTTTGGTATATCCTTTATTTCGCTAGTATGACGGGATAGAACCCGGTATGAATGTGGATGGCTGAGGAAGGCCGAAGAAAAGATGTATGTATGGATTGTTTGAAGGATGATATGCGAAAGAAAGGATTGAGTGCTGTAATGACGGCTAAGAGAGATGAATGGAAGAGGATGACAAATTGCCGACCCCAGATGATGGGAAATGCACAAGAGAATTCTGAATGATGATGACGGGATAGAACCCGTGCGCACGAAGTCGGTGAAGTGTTGTGATGTGCCGACAAACTTGCCTAGTTCCTAGTAGGTACCTACCTACCTTGTACCTATTGCGTCATTTTAATAACCATCGAAGCGTTCGCAAGGTAATTACTAATTATTAAGTAAAAGATAACTATATTTTACGCACCCGACGCTCATAAGATACTTATCGGACATATTTCAGTGAGTTTTGCGAAAGAGTTTAAAATTTGTTGGTATTACCTCGTTAGAATTTCAATTCGAATTCCTACCCCGTTTGCGTGTTCATAAATACAACACATTTTTGTTTTTAAAAACTACCTAAAAGCAACTCCGATGCCAGTTAAAAAAAAGGATGCTTAAAAAGTAAACGACCAAAACACGACTATCAAGTTTATACTCATTAACACCTTAGACCGACGACAAAAAGTCTAGTATACCTTAATACAGAATATAGCCAAGATATAGCCTGATCAAAAAACAGAGTTGGATAAACTATAAATAAGAATTACCTACTACAGTTGTGACAACTGTTTATTTTAGCAGACTTTACTAGAATTTGACTAGACTTTACTAGAAATCTGTTTCTAGTAGATTTATCTATTATCTATTCTAGTAAAGACTATTAGAATAAATTACTAGATATTTTTCTCCGTGTGGGCGTCGACATTTGTTACATAATTATGGTATGGGTGCAATCTTGGGTTATAATTAAATCAATCGCAAAATTTTCAGGGGAGGTACATGTGTTTAGGTTTATTATCACCCAGTATAAACACAAGTTTAATAGTATAATTAACTAATATTAGGTACATATTTTTCTCCGTGTCGGAGTCGCCATTCGTTACATAATAATGGGATGGGTGAAATACTAGGACAAAAAATAATAATAAAAAGAAACCTACCAAATTAAAACTGCATAACCTCACATTGCAATAAGTACGGATACAACGACCTCTTTCTTTAGGTGAATTATACATTCGTTCTTTTAGTACGGGGTGTGTAAACACCAAAAGTAAAATTGTTCCTTGCATAGTTTCTCTTCTATAAATCTAGGTTTGGTCGAATTCGGCCTAAGTTTAATTAATCAAATACAACCTATTAAGTGCCACCCAACAGCATGGGTAGTGTACTGATTGGTGTGGGTTATTGTGTCGTTTTGGACAAAAATTTGCTTAGTCTATAAGTCTATTAAAACCTATGTTCCTATCTATGTCATGGAACAAGACCCAAGAATAAAGCTCAATTTCAAGTTTTATACTTAGGGCCTGTTTCACCACGTATGAGTAAGTTCTTGTTAGCTTATCAAGAACTTACTCAGAAGTGGTGAAAAAGGCCCTTAGTCTGTTTTAGAGAATTAAATCGAACTGTTGGCAAATAATGAGTTACGATCGTCTAGCCGAGACATAAGCACAGTCATTATAGAATTAACCACATCAATAATGTTACGGTACCGTTAAGTCAGACCCAGGAAAGACGACTGTTTGTCCCGTGTAATTGTGAGAAAAAAAACGGCCAAGTGCGAGTCGGACTCGCACACCGAGGGTTTCGTCCGTAGCTAGTTTCTCCGGATGCTTAGCGCGAGCTCGACACACACTTGACCGGTTTTTATTACTTGTTGTTTTTACCTTGGAATATGCATTATATAAAATAAAATAAATAAATAACGCTCACAGGCACATACATTGTAATGATCCCAAACTAGCACTAAAGGCTTTTATTATGGAAACCATACAACAACGGCACGAACATATAACATCCATGACCGAACCGGGATTTGAACCCAGAACCCTGGTTTGGCAGTCCGGCGTGGTAACCATTACACCAACCGGGTCGTATATAATCACACCAAATTTGATTCTTGGATGTATGTCAATTTTAAGGATAAAGCAAAAACAAAAAACGTTTTGAAAACCCTGTATATTGTATGGGGACGCCCCTTGATTATAATTACTTTTTGTTTTTTTATTATTATTTGGTAGCAAATGCCCTCGGGGTATATAGTCGTGAGCAATTCTAATTCTTCTTTTTTCTCGGTGTGCGCCATAGTATTTCTGTGAAAATGCTTGCCTTCCAGCTATTAGATATAGTACAAAAGATTATAGAATAGAAGGATAGACTTAGGAGCTTATGAATTGGACCCGTTTTCACCCATTGGATATGGTACCCTAAAAAACCCAAAACCAATTCTCTCATGGAATTACCCGTCACTAGAGCTCGTAAAAACCGTAAAAACCAAGGAAGTGACACCACTAAACAAAATTTGACACTTCATTTTGAATTTCGAACGAACCGACTGGAGTTAACAGCCAGTCGTAATGAATAGATAATTTTTATTTAGATGGTCGCTAACACCCGTTTTAATCCCATAATTTCGTTAAAATCGGCGATAGGAAAGCACTTTGACACTTTGTCATTATAATTAATTATTTCACAATTAAAATAAATAAAAAATACACAAGTAATATTTTGTAAAACGATTTATAAAAGAAGTTTTTTGGTATGTTTAAGAATGACCAAAATGCCTGGTTGACAATATGTAAGTAATTCAATGTTTTATTATTTTTGTAATTTTTACATTGTACGTTTTGTTTTGGTTAAAAAATGTGTGTTGTAGAGTTTCTGGCCGCATCTTCCTACCGATTTACCTTCCAACGCGGTGGTAGTCATAAAATTGACGTCAAGCTATCTAAGTACATTCTTATTTTATTTTGAATGAAATATTTATCATATAAGTGCATTGATTTTTTTTTTTAGATATTATATGAAATGTTTTATTGATACGTATTTCACACGTCATTTCATCCCCGAATTTATATGGTGGTCCGAGTTAGTCGTAACTGTTTTCTAAATCATTAATTAGAATGAGTTAATGTTTATTTTAAATGAATGTGAAAGGATAATCAAGTTTGTTCTAAACAAAATATGCGAAGGTGCAAATTATCAGACCGTAATGTTAAACTAAGTTTAACAACATTGTAGTCTTTTCTTGTTACAGAAACAACGTTAAATTTTCTTTAAACTAAAATACTAAAATGTTATGAATGTTAGAAACACAACGGTTCTATCATAGTCACAACTATAAATCAATTCAAATTGTAGTGGACTTGCTAATAACTTTATTTTTTTACTAAATGCCTGCCACTTCGTCCGCAACCGTTCCCGTCTTCGTAGCGAGATATAGGGTCCACTTTTTGAAGGGGACTAGACCGTCAACCTGAACAACTTTCTCTACGGGGGGACTAACATCGAAATCGCGAAAAAAAAAAAATCAACTGTTCCAAAAAAACTGTAAACCTACTCGAGCCTCATGTATGGGACAGCTGTTTTTTTTTCGCGATTTCGATGTTGTTTTCATAGACAAATTTGTTCAGTTTGATGGTCTGATCTTCCTCTTAAAAAACTGTCAGCATTTTAAGTTGGACCCTATGGTACCTACCTTACCTATGCTAGTCTAACCATAAGTTTTAAAACGCACAATTTTCAGCAAACTCAGTCCAAGTTAGTTTTTGCGAAATGCTTGAACAAGGTTGCAGATTATAATTTTATAGCCCTCTCATAAGAAGTTTCACTTCAAAAAAGGCGTCCCCATACAAGAAACGTTTTTCTCCAAGATTTTTTGTTTATATATTTATTCACTATACACAAACCTCAGACGCACTTCTGTTAAAATTTTGAATAATGTAGAATCAAGGCGCACAGGTTTTTATAAGCCAACTGATCTCTAACTCTAAGGGGGGTATTACAGAACGACACTCAAGTGGAGATCTCTTCTTGAGTATAGATAGAAAAGGATGCAAATACATACAACGTATACAGGCATCCTTGTCTATATTTACTTAAGAAGAGCTCTCCACTTGAGTGTCGTTCTGTTATCCCCCTTAGCCTTTGTTTACTTTAAAAAAAAACAACCGCTACTAAAAACTAAACCGCACCCGCATATCAATAACATAAGACATCATCTAAGCTGTGTCTAATTGATCCCAATGCACGCAACTCTATTGTCTATGCCCTCCTAATTCCCATGGACTCTAGACGTTGCTCAGACCACCATTAACATTTCTGGGAAGCTAATAATAAGCGAGTGTGTAAAAGGTGCCGTAGTACGGGACCTGGATTGGTACTGGCAAAGACTACCTACCCTATAGACTTCTAGGCCAGTAATGTGATTATGTCGCGTGCTCATTGGCGTAGCTACGGATTTTCCCTGGGGGGACAGGCCTGCCTGCTGATCAGCCACTGCAGGCTTTAGAAGTAACAAATAGAAACCAATGAAGTAGGTAGTGTAATTATAGATAAACTAGCGTGTCAAAAAATCCTTTTTCTAAGTGCACCCCTACATCATCCGTAGAATCTATATTTGTTTCTATCTTCAGCGGTTTAGGCTGTGCGTTGTCTGTCAATCAGTCACGTAACTGTTTTATAAGGGTAGGTATAGATGGTACAATATGACATTCAATCTCTATGCCCACCCATTGGCCATAGTGACTAGTGCTTATGATTGACCTAAACGGTGACGTTAATTTAGTGTGCTACAGGGCTTTGATTCACCTTTAATATTTTGCTTAGATGTCCGAATGGCCCGATATTGAAAGAGGGCAAACACTGGCCACCAGCTGTGTCGTCGCGCGGCTCAGCTTTATTATCAGAAGTCTATAGGGGAGGTAGTCTAATGAGATGAGGATTGCTTTCTCGATGTAGGTACTTAGGTTCCCTAACCGTTATTTTGTCTATATTCGTTATCTTTCCAACTGACGTTTTCAATATATGTTAGTGAAATCTCATTTTTGAAACATTAAACTAGCTTTTGCCCGCGACTTCGGCTTCGTCCGCGTGGATTCCGAAAAACTTGTAATAAAACTCCGAATACCCCATTGTATATTGTTGATCGAAGACCCCATTGGACCCCTTTCGAGAGTTGATTTTCAAGACATCTTTTCTTATTGCACCTCCTGCATACTCTGTAGAATAGTGAGTCAGTCACGGGACTGTTTTATAAGTACAGGAAAGCAGGAGGTAAAGGAAAACATCATGCGGAAACCTGCATACCTGCATATGTGAAGTCTACCAATCCGCATTTCCGCGTTTTTCATTGGGCGCGCGTGGTGGACTAACGCCCATGCACCTTCGCTGGGACGTATATAGGCTGTGATGATGAATCATGCTGATTGTATTGTAAACATTTTTGTTATGTGCCTACTGGTATAGGCAAGGATCTACTGGCAGAGGATTTAAGAGAGAGAGAGCGAAATTATAATTTGAGAATACAAAAAAGATTTATTTAAATACAATATGTAATGTTGACTTACACGGTTATGTTGACAGAAAGCATTTACATTTATTTTAACTACCATGTCAAGAGGTATTATTTTGGAGAAACTACGCGAGCAAAAAAAAACATTCTTGTACAACTTTTTAAACTTCTACTTGCATAAAAATTATTTAAAATCTTATAGAGCACTTACTTCTTACGTATCGTAGTCACTTCGTTAAAATCTGTAAAAGATACGTTTAATTAACCACTCAAGCATTTACGTTAAGTAAAGTTGAATAACCTAGTGTACGAATCGAACTGCAGAAAAATTATTAACACTTCTGAACCTTGTCAACGTTGAAATAGTGACAAAAAATTTTCAACTTTCGTTACTGACGGACTACTTACTATTGAACGGGTTAAGATGAGCGAATAATCTTCTATACAGGGTGTAAAATTAAATGCGTTACCTACGTATCGAACAGAGAGCTTCAGACCATCAGAATCAGAAGTATTTATTTGTTATGCTCATTTGCTGAAACATGTTTTAACATTGTGGAAGGTATACAATAGGCCAGTCATTTTAGCGTGTTCAGTTTGTAGGACGTCGAAGTAATCTTTATGTTTACTTTTAAACTGTAAGTGGCATCATTTAGTGATGAAAGTATAGCCTGGTACTCTATATAGCCTATTTGTACAAGGTGTTACAAAAATACAAATAAACCTTTAAGGGGGTGGTGTAGACCATCAAACTGAACAACTTTTACTATGGGACCAATATCGAAATCGCGAAAAAAAATTGATGTTCCATACTCTACAAATCGACTAAAGCTAAAATATGTATGGGATATCAAAAATTTTTTTTTCGCGATTTCGATGTTGGTCCCATAGAGAAAGTCGTTCAGTTTGACGGTGTTAACAACCCCCTTAAGAGTTTTAAAAGTGTATTCTTACTTATGAAACACCCTGTATAAAGTAATTCCTCACATTTAACCATGAAATGGCATGCAAAAAAGTTAAGTTTGTTGCATTATAAGAAGTCACAGACAATAACAAGTTAATGAACAAGGAGGAGACAAAATCGAAATCGCGAAAAAATACTCAGCTGTTCCATAGAAAATGTCAATATTTTAGCTTAGGTGCTCAACCAAAATGTATTGAAACAGATATATTATATTCGCGATTTCGTTTATGATCCCAGTGAAAGTGGTTCAGTTTGATGGTCTGAAGCACCCCCTTAAATATTTGTATAGTAGATTACACACCGAGTGCAGGAAAGTAAGATAGGTCTCAGGTCCCATGTGATCTGAGGCTTTCTTATTTATTGCCCAAGGTTAGTATACTATTTTTCTCCTCGACGACGGAAGTGGAAAGCGGCAACTTCGTTTAGCGTAGCGGGACGAAAATTGACACTTTCCGTCCGGAGGGGAGAAAACGTATTTAATTGTACAGCCTGTATATTTTAAGACAGCGTGGTTTATAGAAGGTGAAGACGAGGTGGCCGCGTTGCGACCGCGCGGCGCGTTGTAAGTGGTTCTAAATCAACGCACCCTAAGACTATTGATATTAAAAATCGTAGTAGATACGTACACTGTAAATCTTGAAGAATGTTTATGTATAGTATACAGTATCTCGTAATTACAATCGTAATATAATTTTCACGGCAATATGACAGCGAGCGCTAAGACCGGCTTACATCGACCTTACGGCCTTGCCCAGACATCGTGGTATAAGCAACATAGTGATTACTTGCTCAGTGGTACAAGCTAGACTCAGTTCTTCAGTAAATGATGTAAACTGTAAATACAAAAAGTAAAAGATATGTAGGTACTTAAACAACTTTTACTATTGGAGAAAACCGATCGGAGTAAAAAAAAATAATCTGCTGTTGCATACATTTGAGTCGAGTATTGGAGTTTATTATGGGACAGCAGATTATTTTTTTTACTCTGATAGGTTTGCACCCATAGTAAAAGTTGTTCAGTTTGATGGATAGAGTATGTGATACTGTACAGGGTATCTCTTATATGAAGACTGTAACTTAAAAAAGATAACTGAACAACTTTCTCTATGGAACTAAAATCGCAATCGCGAAAAAACAATTCAGCGGCCTGGGACCTATCTTTTTTCGGGATTTTTCTAGGATTATCTCTTAAAAAGGCCGTCACCATAATATTAAGAAATACTCGTAACCTGTATAGGAGTGATTCGCCCATGCTCGAATTTTTCATGTCCACGCTGAGAATCCTAGTGTAACGTGAACTTATGCATATCATTTATTTTTTTTATTGTAAAGGGCTATGTGTTTCACTTGTGAACATGAATTTTAGTATGTATATACGTACACATAAATAAATAAAAATAATTATGTGTCGAAATTCAGCTTTCGGTGGCGTGTCCACAATCCATTTTTTTCCATAAATATGCTCGCCAAGCAAATGTTTCCAAATATAATCCAAATAAGTTATGCCCTATATGATCTTCATAAAGCAGACTATCTTAAATCAGCTGAAAAATGGTTCTGTATACATCGTGGACCTTTGGACACTCGATCAAAATTTGTCCACGCATCAGCATAAGTTTCGGTGGCAAATATTCAAGACGATTTTTCTTACTGTAAAAGCATTAAATATGAGCTGTTTTCTAATTAAACGTACCATATCGATGTCGTCCTAAGACCCTAGGGCCATATCCACATGACACTGCTACTGGATGTCTCACTAAACGCGGAAGTATAGCCTTCGGTGGCAAGGGGGACAAAAATTTTCAATTTCGGTGGGTCAATTTTTAATAGGGTTCTGAAAGTGATACTACTGTACCATTCATGTAACCGATTGGTTTTTGATTGCTTTATAATGTTCACGATTTAAGTGTTTAATCGGATAGTTAGTTTTTTTTCTGCGCATTTTTTTCCTAGTGGTTCCAACTTCGGTGGCTCAGTTTCGGTGGCTTCGGTGGCGTTTTTTGAGGCCACCGAAATTGAAAACTGCCACCGAAACTTAAAAGGTTGAAGAATTCATTGTAATAATTACAAAATACGCATATTTGCTTACATCACTATTCCACAAGGGTAGGCAGAGACTACCGCTCGCCACACGCTACTATCCTTACCTAATTCCAGGATTTTTTTTTTCCGCGCCGGCGCACCGGCGCCACCGCAATGTCTATCGCGCCGGTGCGCCGACCACCGAGACCGGCGCGCCGGCGCTATTGAATTGAACTGAGCCAGTCAAGTTCCACCAAATACATTAATATCCCGTAATCTATCTCTAGGTCATGTGCATTTTTATAAGCTTTTATTTATTAGTTAATAGTTACATACATGTTTGGTACAAATCTTATTGCATGTAAGCTACATGCAAGATTTAAACTAGTTCTCGCAATCAGAATTGACTGAAATGTGGCATTGATAAACCCGACGTCAGTGCAATATTAGGGTGGCCAAAAGCTGATTTGATGAAGGAGCTGGAAGGTAGTGATAGGATCTCCGCTGTAGTTAACATGGACCCACCGAGATTCAACTCGTGAGATGGGTCTCGACAAGTAGATGGCTTACAAATAGTGATCAGGGTCTGATGATGGAGCCAGAGAGTCACCACAGGATTTCCGCAGTGGTAAATATAGACCCACCGAGTTTGGGCTCGTTAGATTGGTCTCGCGATGAGTAGTTGAGTTTAAAATGGTGATCAAGGTCATCAGACCTCATCAGTGTCAGTGATCAGTCCATCGTCAGATGGAGCCGGAAAGCTGCCGTGTAGGAGGCGAAGGTTCGATCCCCGTCCAGGCCGACTCGTACCAATGAGTTTTTCGGAATTTATGTACGATTTGTAACACCACTGGCTTTTCAGTGAAGAAAAACATCGTGAGTAAACCTGCATGCTTCAATTTCGAGGCGTTATTTCGAGGCGTGTATTGTACCTACTGTCCATTATAAGTGGCGACGGGCTCACCCCCCGTCACACTGGATAGATTTTCGGTACTACTGGTGAAACGTGGATGTTCTGAAGTTTCCGAATATCTCTGACTACCCCCTCGGGGAATATAGTCGTGAGCATATGCTATGCTTATGAGTCCAAGGCTAGTAGAGCTGCTGACTATCAGAGTTTATTATGATGCGTTTGTTGATGCAGCTTTTGTTAAGGATTAAATTCAGCACAGGCCGGTGAAGACCTCAACTTGAAAAATGGAGGCGTAGTTTCCAAGATTTTGACTCACTTCGATGCTAGATTTTTGGCCATAAATCCCACAGCCAACATCATTGCCTTTCTTGGATTCGTCTGTGTACCAGGTTAGGAAATTGTCTTCGTTGGGTATGCGGTTTTGTAGCCAGTCATCCCTTGAAGAAAAAGTAACTTTATAGTTTTTTGTGAAGCTGTATGCTGAAGTCATTGCATCTGTGTACATTTTTAGCACAAGGAGATGAGTGACATCTTCCTGTAAGGTCTTCATCCGCTTAGACTGCCAGTTACGCTTATTATTTGGGTTAACTCTGTGTAGGCATAATTTAGCCTCTCCTTGTGCAAAAATGTGCAAAGGTTGAAGGTACAGCATGTGCGTTGAGAACTAACCCAGGGCAGGTGGACATGGCGCCAGTTATAATAAGGCACGCAGTCCTTTGTAGGCTATTGAGCTTGTATATGGTGTTGTTTTGAAATTTACTTTTGTACCAGACGACTGCGGCATAGCAGACTATTGGTCTTGCTATTGCAGTGTAAATAAATAGGGCTATTTAGCATATGCCGTGAGCTGTCTTAGCCCTCTGTATAACAGTTTTAATATGCGTGTTCCAGTTAAGGTGTTTGTCGAAAGTGGAGAAAAAAAAATACTACCAAGTATTTTACTTCTTAGGAAAACGGTATAGTTTTTCCATAGATTCGTTGGGTTCTTAGTTTTTTGAGATCCCATTTATTCGTGAATTGTACTATAACAGTTTTATCTGCATTTACGGACAAACTATTTTCTTCACACATCTTTTGTATGGTGTGGAGAGCTCTTTGCACCAGCGAGGATACAGTGTCCAGGCATGGCTCTCTTATGATTCCTACAAGGTCGTCGGCGTACCCTTGCCCTTTTGGTAAGCGTGCTGATCATTATGCAACGGGTAGGTTCTGCTAAAGCATTTCCCGAAGGTTTTGATCTAGTTCGCTTTGATGAAGCGCTCGTTGGCGTAGTGGAGCTTCGGTATTGGAAACGATCACCGAAGTTAAGCAACGTCAGGTCCGGTCAGTCTTTGGATGGGTGAACGTTTAATGGTATTTAATCTCGAGCGTTTCCGTGCTTCGGAAGGCACGTTAAGCATTTGGTCTCGGATAGTTCCGTCAGATGGCGTTGTAACTATTCGTTAAGCCAGGTCAGAGGCCTATTAAGGTGGCTTGAAAATTCTCTGACAGCAAGTTGACCACTAACTTGCCTCCACCAACACGCACTGGGCCCGCGTGGTGGAGTATTGCCCACTCCCACTCACCCTTATTCGTGAGAGGAGGCCTTTGCTCTGCAGTGGGATTCTAGAGGCTTAACTTACTTTTTTTTATCTATTACCTTCTCCATGGCTTTCAACATGAAGGAGCTGAGAATGATAGATCTAAAGGACTTTCATTGGGAGTAGTCCTTTTTACCTGTCTTTGGTATAAACTTAACTGTGAATTTAGTCCATGGCTGTGGCAGACAATTGCACGCAAAGCTTGTTGTTAATAATGGTGATAGGACTGATAGGATATCACTAGTAGACAGACAGATAGTAATATGGCAAGGTAGAAACCCATCATCTCCAGGCGATTTGTAAGGTTCAAAGGTTAGTCAATAGGTACTAAAAAGTTACTTAAAACAGTCATGACCTCCCAAATGGCTTCGCAAGTATTGCCACAACGACTGGTTCTGCGCTGCCCTCATTTTCACCCGCCCGCTACCTTCACCAGTCACCAGGTATAGAGTTAATAATTTTATGGTGGAGCTGGAGCTACCCCATCACCATCACCAATGACTAATAGACTAGTGATGATCCAGCCCGCTCAAGAGACTTTGGGATTTGTCCGTGACTCCACATTAAGTCATCAGGTCTTTGGGTTCTTCGAAAAAAAGTATTTTTATATTGTGTTTAAGTTTTCGGTGCCACTTTAAGATTTCGGTGGGCCTGATTTAAGTTTTGGTGCCAGTTTAAGATTTCGGTGGGCCTGATTTCAGTACTCGGTGGCCGTTTTCAATTTCGGTGGCACAAAGTTCAAATATCTCGAAAACTAATGAATGCTTTTGTGTCCCTCTTATATATTTTTAAAGCTTGTATTTTATATTTTAATATTTCGATATTGGTTTCAACAAAATCACAAAAAAAAATTGCGCCACCGAAACTTACAAAAAAGCACGGTTGTTGAGAACCACTCATAGAATCGTAGGAATCGTGGCTGTAGGCTAAATAGGTAGTTTAAATTACCTCTATTAGAACAAGTCCCGGTTTCCCATCACTTGTAATTTTATACCGCTGCCGCCCATGACATGTCGCAGACGACAACCTCACGGTCAATCTCGTTACAATGCCGCCCGCGACGCGACGCGACGCGACAAGACGACGCGACGACACGTGACGAGCGACGTAACGACGTCACGACTAAATCCTTTTTACACGCGCGTTATGAATAGGTAGGACACATTGGTTTATTAATAGCACTTAATAGTAAATGCGTCTTAGAAAATACATATTTAGCTCACTTTTATGCCTATTAGGGTTGAGAATGGGCAAATCTTTTTGTCATAAAGTTTATGCTCAAAGATGTCTGGCTATTAACCAGGAAACTGGCATAGGTATTGAGTTCTATTATCTTATCTTGTTGTGGGGGCTGGCAGGCCAGCAACACTTCGACCCAGTGGGATCTTTTGTGTTAGCCCTATTGTAGTGTAGGTCTATTAACACACCTGAGTTTGAGCTCCTAAGCTGTTTCACGAAGCATCTGGATTGGTGCTCTTCATGGAATTTGATATTTTAATTTTTTTATTCTAACTTGGGCACAGATTTTCAATAGGTCCTCAGTTTGAGCACCTAAGCTGTCTCATGAAGAGCACTTGGGTTGGTGCTCTTTTTTTGTGGAGCAAGCACTAATATCTTCCATCAATTACAACCCTAGTTAATGGCTTGATGCTTATTAAATACAGACTTTATATGATAGTTAAGTGTCTGACCATCTGAAAAGACCAACATCGAAAACTCGAAACAAAATCAGCTGTTCCCATATATGGGTACAAATATTCATACCTACTCATTACATAAATATTTGACCCTTACGGGATTAGAACCCGCGACTCTCGGAACAGATGACAGGTTGAGTACCGACCGACTGAGATATCAGGTCATAATTAATATACCAAAGTAATTAATAGCCTGTATGAAAGTGGACATTTTACATTCCCGTCTTAGAATAAAACACATAAATCTACACAAAACGAGTGCGATAAAAGCTGTAGTCGTATGTAACGTAAAACCGATTTCTATGACTCTGATTAACTACACCACAAGCCGTCCAGAGTTTCGCATTTCATTGACGGGGCGATCCGAATGATATCTGTTTATTTCATCTCCAAGTTACAAGACTACCTACCTTACAGACTTCTGATCCAACTTAGGTATACCTACACCCAATTTTTTAATTACTAGAAAATTTTTAGGTTTATTCAAATAATGAAACTAACTTAAGGTAGAGATAAAATTAGTCCCTCTTTTTTCGGCCCAGCGGACCTCGAGTGGCATTGTTATGCGATATAAATATAAGTCATACTGACTCGAAAAGAAAGAAGAAGTGCGATGGAAAACTTAGGCAAACAAAGAAAAAGATGCGCGATCTGGTTTTATATAAGAAAGAAGAATGGGGGAGGCCTTTGCATGACAATGGAACGACATAGGTTTAGACAAATTATAGATCTTTGCTGCAGCAAAGACCAATCATTTATCTAAGGGCAAAGGGTTGAAAAAAGTTGACACATCACATATTATGTCCAAATGTCACGTGCGGTACCCAGGCGGTACCTAATTACAATCTACTCTATGAGATCAGTACCGTACGGTCTGGATTGGTGTCTATGAAATGATAAGTAATTGTAGATAATAACTCTCAAATAAGGCTAAGGAGAGTTTATGGTCTATGTTTAATATACGGCTTATTAGCTATTAGCATCTTTCATTTTCACATATTATGACGAAAGGCTTGAGTGAAGGACGGAGCTATAAATATCGACTCTAATTGTCTTATGCTGTGTTTATTAGCAGTCCATGTGTCGATTTTAACGAGTAATTTTCTCATAGAGCATTATCGATATAAGTTTTAAAGGGATTATGACTCAGGCAGTTTCAGTATTTAAGGATTGGATAAAGGCTGATATTTGCATTGTTATTTGCAGATAGATATGTTAGCGACATTAAGTTTTTAGAATAGGAGCTGGGGTTTTCAATGTTTTGTTCCTTATTGAGATTTAATAAAAAGAAAATCATTTAATTTAGGTGTTGGTTTCTAAAAGGAGATTGCCGATTCTAACTCGACTGGACAGAGTTTGGTTACTACTAGATAAATTAATTATGGATGTTCTAAATATGGTCTATTAGGAATGCCTCTGTCTAACCAATCAAAAAACAGTCGTGAGCATATACAGGGTGTTTCATAAGTAAGAATAAATTTTTGAAACTCTTAAGGGGGTTGTTAAGACCGTCAAACTGAACAACTTTCTCTATGGGACCAACATCGAAATCACGAAAAAAATAATTTCATATCCCATACATATTTTAGCTCTGGTCGATTTGTAGAGTATAGAACATATTTTTTTTTTTCGTGATTTCGATATTGGTCCTATAGTGAAAGTTGTTCAGTTTGATGGTCTACACCACCCCCTTAAAGGTTTATTTGTATTTTTGTAACACCTTGTAACAAATCGTACATAAATTCATAACATACATTCATGGTACATACATACTAACTACGAGCTAACAGTTTATTTTAGGTTCCTTCCTTTTTCATCATGTTTTACTGAAAATGAACCATGTAACTGATTCACAAAGTAAATATTGTACAAAACACCATTTTCTAGTAAGTACCAATGGATATCCGTGGCTTCCGTGATTTCTCAACGTTACGACAACTAAGTACAATGACATCATAGTTTGAAATTAAACTAGCAAGTGAAATCACGTCACTGGCCCACCGTGCGGCATGTGGCGGAAGTCCCAGGTTCGATGCCTGCGACTACGAAAGTGCCAAACGATGACTTGATCAATTATTCTGCCGACGTCCGCTTCGGAGCGCATTTCGCATGTCAGTTGCTATATTACAGAACCTTATATTGAATTGGATAATTTTATTCGATGGGATTGTGCGGAAATATTGTGAGAGTTGAAGACTTCCCACAACAAAGCCGAAGTGTGCTTGTATTGCGGTAGGCAAAGACAACTGATCGGCTACGATCCTGGTAAAAATTATTTTCATAAGATTTCTATCATTTTGTTAATTCGCACCATTTAAGTTTAGATAGATACAAAAAAAAGAGTATAATGAGAAAGTAAAAAAGGTGCTAAAATTACCTAAAAACAGAAGCGTGCAGGAATTCGGTTACAAAATGTTCTGCTCATTATAAAACTAAAAGTAGGTACCTACGCTACGTTGAATAATAATGACACAGAAACTGTCCATCTCTTTGTATCGCAACATTGTCTGCGATGCGCGAAATAACTATGAATATGAAGTCGTGTGCAGAATTAAAAAAAAACTATTTTACTAACTTTATCTACACCACTAGTTTTGAAATAGTAACGAAACTTGAAGGGTTCAGACCGTGAATGGGTCGAAAACCGAGAAAATTTATTGGACCTCCCATAGAAAATCGATCGGCCGAACAGCACTTTTGAATTAGAAGTCCAAAAAAAAATTAGCGTTTTTAATTTTAAAATTAAAAATTAGTGGTGTATATAGAGTTAGTAAAAATATTTTTCTTATTGAAGTACAAAGAACCCTATCTGATTTATGCAGTGTTATTTTAATTTAATTTAAAAAAAATATTGAAAATAATATATAACATAGATTTCTGATAAAAAAATTTAAACTCTACCAGTACAGTGCTGTGCAACGTTTTGTATGGGTGACCATTTAAATGATAGGTTATATCATACTCAAACGCAAAATAAAATAATGTATTTAGGAGCTTGAAGCCCACTAATTACACGTCAAATAATTTTTAGAACCGCGTCGGAACGTGGTGTCGGCTGTAGAGAAGATGCGGCCGGAAACTCATCAAAAACAACTTTATTTAGGTAGTTAGGTACGCGACTTGTTTGCTTCTTTTCATTTCGTCTCGAGCATCTCAGCATTTGCCCAGCAGTGGGATCCGACAGCCTTACCTACTTACATATCCAGCGCCTCCCACTGGCTGGATATAGCAGTTAGCGCGCTCTATACAAACGAAGTTTCATACTATTTTCAATAGTGATAAGGTGGTGTTTTGGTAAGTAGTTCTTAGCGATTCTGCGTCTTAACATTTAGTTAATTAATTTCAGACAATCGATGTAATGATCACAGAAACAAAATTATACGTTACCGATCTTGTAAACTATACAGGGTGTTTCATAAGTAACAATAAATTTTTAAAACTCATAAGGGGGTTGTTTAGACCGTCAAACTGAACATCTTTCTCTATGGGACCAACATCGAAATCGCGAAAAAAATAATTTTATATCCCACTAGTGTTTTCCCGCGACTTCGTCCGCACAAATTATATACCAGATTTTAAGTCAGATCATAAGCTATCAAAAAAAGAAGTTTCATAAAAATCGGTTCAGTAGTTTTTGCGTGATGTGCGAACAAACAAACAAACTAACAATTTTGTCAATAGATGGCGCTGCACGTCATTTAAATCGCGCTATCGAATGTTTTTTGATTTTATATGAAGTAAACCGCTACTTTTTTGTTCCTCATGATTTTACAGTTTTATAATAGTTAAGATACATATTTTAGCTCTAGTCGATTTGTAGAGTATAGAACATAATTTTTTATTTCGCGATTTCGATATTGGTCCCATAGTGAAAGTTGTTCAGTTTGATGGTCTACACCACCCCCTTAAAGGTTTATTTGTATTTTTGTAACACCTTGTATAGGGTCCTTTTTAATATGCTGAAACTTTTTTAAGGGGATGATCAGACCGTAAAAAACTGAACAACTTTCTCTATGGGACCAACATCGAAATCGCGAAAAAAATCTGCTCTTCCATACAAAACTGTAAACCTACTCGAGCTAAATTTATGGGACAGCAAATTCTTTTTTCGCGATTTCGATTTTGGTTCCATAGAGAAAGTTGTTCAGTTTGATGATCTAATCATCCCCTTAAACAAGTGTCAGCATATTAAGTTGGACCCTGTATAATCTAAAACTCACACAATAGCCCTAAAAGGTCTTGGATGCGAAACCGAACGATCACGGGCTGATGATGATTGTACCGTGCTGTACTATCCTATCATTATTCATTATACAGGGTGTAAAAATAAATAAGTATCAGACTTGAGGTGCTTCAGACCACCCAAACTGAACATCTTTCACTATGGAGCAAACATTGAAAACATGAAAGAAAAATGTTTCATAGAAGACTACTCGACCCCAAAGTATGGAACAGCTGATTTTATTCGCGATTTTGATGTTGGTTCCATGGTGAAACCTTGTTCAGTTTGATGGTCTGAAGTAACTCTGAAGCACCCTAACGTATATCTAATTTTACACCCTGTATAGTATAAACTATAAAGCCAAAAGCAGAGAGAAAGCAGCCCGCTCATCATGAATGGTTTTGCCTTTAAGTTAAGTATTACATCGCCTTGCATTTAATGTCTATAGGGCAGGCAATCTGTGTTTATACTAAACAAGGCCTTAAGCCATAACAGTATTGGAGAAGCACCTCTAAGCCACCTGTCAACGGTGACCATTTAATTAAAGCTGGACAGAGACGGAAACATACCAAGGAGTAGGATGCAAGACTTTACTATTTGATGCATTTAGAGCGCAATGAGAAAATTTTTACTCAAACTTTTCGTTTCAACCATAATTCCTGTCGGGAAACTACCTAAAAAACAGTTTTTACCCGACTGAGACAGAAGGAGGGTTATGTTTTTCGAGCGTATTGTATGTATGTATGTATGTATGTATGTATGTATGTATGTTTGTATGTCTATTTTTTAGCATTTAGCTTACTGTTTCACTCTCATTTTCTGCATTAGGTTAGTTAGACCATCAAACTGAAAACCTTTCTCAATCAGACCAACTTCGAATATGTGAAAAAAATCTGCTGTTTCATGCAAAACTGCAATTCTATTCGACCCATAAACATGATATTCGACCAAAATGTATCGGGATTTTTTTTTCGAGATCGTTGTTGGTTAACCTCCGATTAGGGTCCATCTTAATATCCATGGAATGTAAGTACCTACCTGCATACCTAGGTTTTATTTAAACCATACCGTGACCACACCACATGATTCTTATTTTAGAGGTATTCAAACAAAATTAATAAGGAATACCTACATAAAATTATTTAAAAAATGTTTCTTGATTTGTTTGGAACTCGTTTTGCGCAAAATATTCCTCATCACTAAAATTAGAGCACTTACGAAACTTTGATTAGCAAGATAGCTAAGTAATTACTAGGCATCTAAGTGATTATTATTAGTTACAACAAAATTTCGTCAGCCCTCTGAAATTTAAGGCACCAAAAGCTGTGACTCAAGCGTTACTCTGTATATCAATTGATTTAAAAAACATAATTATAAATGAGTTTGCATACATAAAATATTTAAAAATCATATTTTTAAGTAGGTGCTTACTTATGAATTTACAAAGTATGTAGGTTCCTACATAACCAACAAAAATTTAAACCTATTATAAGCTAAGATATTTATTTTAATTTTTTCAATGTCTGTCATTTTAGTAATTTTAGAATTTAAATGAATTGGACCTTATTTGATGCAGTGAACACTCCTATATACATTTTCTGTTATGAAAACCTAACATTTTTTTTTACGAGGATTTATAACCAATTAAAAAGATTTACCAATAGAGAGTTTTTTTAGTAACTTTTTTTTATTTTGGAATTAGTAAAATAAAAAATAATAAAGTATTCTTCGGAGTAGGGCTGGTTGTGACTTCTGTTAACGCCTTAAAGAACCAAGCTAATCCGCATTGTCTTATAAAACATTTAGTTTACCACGCAAGAAGGCTCACAAATCAAGCTATTTTGACATTTATACAATAGAGATAAGTTATCTCTCAGGTAACTTAACTGACTATAACGCATCAACACAAGTTAACACCTTACAGTCGGTCGTGACACTTTGGTACACTCGCTTGCACAAGCGCTCTGTAATTTACATATTTTACATTACATTAGCAATGCTTATTACTGCTACGATATGCAAGTTATGCTGGATTTGACCCTGTGTACCTACACACGACATCAACAGTAAAGTATGCATCATACACGACTATGTCCCCCGAAGTTAGTCGTGAGTGAGTGAACCAAACATCGTCACACCAAAAATCTTTCACATTTATAACATCACTAATAGTAGAATAGTAGGACAGGATAGGATCAGCCCAGACTCCGTTTAGTGTAATAGATAGTTGGCCCTTTCGACAGTTTTGGAGCCTACCTCAGGAAACGCGAAAAAAAATCAGCTGTCCTATTCATTTTAGTCGGGTAGGTAAAGCAGTTTTGTATGGAACAGCTGATTTATTTTTGCGTTTCTTGAGGTAGGCTCCGTAGTGAAAGTTGTTCAGTTTCATGGTCTGAGTTCACCGTTTCAGTATTTGCTAGGCTGTGTGTTTCATCATCAGCATCCCTGTGACGAGCACTAGGTATAATTAAACTTTGATCCTTATTGTAATATCTCATTCGGAAGAGGTAGAAATCGTAAGCGAGAGTGTAGTAAGTATGGTCGATCCTTATAGAGCTCGTCACAAGGATTCAGTTAATATATGCTCAATTTTACAAAAAAACAACATGCTGCAGTCTTGATGAGCACGGTAGTATAGTCTGTTTATAAAGTCGTGACATAAATGTTTGAGGAACTACAGTGTTTTAGTATGGTGGTGTTGCCAGGTTATGCGTGATTTTGACGTTCTTGCGTGGAGGCAGCGCCCTCATGTTTTGTCAAGACATTTTAGACAGACTGTATCATATTTTACAAATTAATTGGAGCGTATAAAACTTGTGTCGCACATTGTACGGCAGCTCACATTTTCGCATATTGCACAAGAGCCGCATAGACAGAGGCCCACGCAAGTTACGTAACGCTGCGCTGTTAAAATTAGAATAGAATACCGTTTTATGACTGCACGCTCCCCTTGCCCCTCGCCTTCCTGTCAAAATAATGAGACCTAACAATTTTATATAATTTTTTTTTATTAAAATCTTTTTAATTTTTGATATGTGTACGAATTAGATCTAGTTATATGATCAAATTATCTAACCCACAAGACATCCAAATATTTATGTAATTTAAGTAGAAGCCATGTTTTTATAATATAGGCATTATTCGCATAACGCATAGCATTCTATTGAAGAATACCTAGATAGATACAAAAACAAATATGCGTGGCTAGGATTATTTGTGCATGACTGTAATATTGTAGCTATTAAAAGTTTGATTGAATTCTGAAATAATTTTTGATTATGCTTAATATATTATTAGAGAAGCATTTATAATCTGCGTTGTCGAAAGTTTAAGTGGGATCACACACGATGACGCACTAACGACGCAGCAGACCTCAGTCCGTTATTTGTGAAGCAAGGAGTTGTATGGAACCGCACGTAGAAGCACACACGGTGCGTCAATCCGTAAAAAGGCTTAATTACCAAAATGCCGTCTTGACAATATTACGTTATGTAATTATATTTTGTTGGTTTACTTATTTGTATATTTTGTTTTGTTATAAACTCCGTTTTAAAGTTTAAAATTTACTTAATAATCATCGTATTAGTAAAAAGAATGTACCTAATGTTATTATGTAAACTTAAAAATGTTTACATAGTTATTATAAAATATAACTCAAATGATTTAGAATTATTCTAGGATGGTGCCCCTTGTTTTGTTTATAAATGCATTGTAGAGTTTCTCGCCAGCGAAAAGCTTTCATCGCGATTGTAGAGTCAAGAAATGACGTCAAAAAGCTGTGTGTGATATTATTTTGAATTGAATTGTAGTATATTAAAAAAGAAACAAAATTAAGCTTATTCAAATTATCGTGAAGATAGGTAAGGTCAACAAAAGGATAAGACAAGACAAACACTCCCTCGGAAATTATGCTACCCTCGTGGTATGGAAGCGAATACTTCGCGGGCAAAGTCACAATGCGAAGGCTAGTAGTACACAGACATATTTATAGGTAGGTATAGTATATATTGTGTAGGTACCTACGTATAGTTTGTCTAGGATCGTGACCGCCTCGCACACGACTGCGGCGCAAAGGTTCAACTCGCGGGTCACCAAGACCATCACGACCTCACAAATGGTCACTGAACATATTATTTATAAACTTTACCCATCATTCCTACTTTCTTTATTGACATATAACATCTTTTAGACACAATTATAGGTCAGCTAATCAGTAAGTTTGGATTATTTTATGGTTTTAGTGCCGCCACTTTGTACTCGCAGACCACTGACTTTAAATACCTAATCATAATTTTTTATTGAAAGAACCGTTTGTGACGAAATAAAGCCTAAATGTTAATTGAAAATAAACTTTGTACTTTTCGGCTAAAAATGGCTTTAGTGCATCGTCGCAGCAGGATGCATTTTATCCTACTATTACGTACTTATTTAAACTCCGCAATTATTTGTTTTCCAAATATATTTAAAGTACTTATATCATAAGTTTACTATTTAACTACTTTACTTATTTATGTGAAATAGTGAACTGTTGACACAAGCAAAAAGAAAATAAATAAATTAAACAACTTCTCAGACAGATAAAGCCAGCGTAAAAAATATGATCTCTATGTGTATACAGGGTGTAACAAATCACCCTAGTAATAGGTGCTTAAGGGGGTGCTTCAAACCATTGAACTGAACAACTTTCTCTACAGAGCCAACTTCGCGAAAAAAAATCAGCATTTTCATAAAAAACTGCAGTAGGTACATATTGTATGGGACAGCAGATTTTTTTTCACGATTTCGATGTTGGCTCCATAGTGAAAGTTGTTTAATTGATGGTCTGAAGCACCCCCTTAGATATCACTAGGGTGTTATGTTACACCCTGTAGGTAGACATTTCTTGGTAAAGCTACATCATTACAATTTCTTTATCATCCTAACGGTCCTTAAGTCCAGGCCCTGTACCTATAATTCTGTAACCTAGAAAACTACTTTCCTTATTTTTCCTGCCTCCAAAGTCTGGCTGGTCCTTACAGCGCGAAGTCCAATTTTTTCAATATTTTCCGATTAAAATCAACGTTTTTTAAACACGAATATTCAAGTGTCTGTATTTTTTTTCAGATTTAAGATTATGAAAAATTTTCAAAATTTCGAAAGTTGCATTTTAATGTTGAAAGCTTTTACTTTCATTTCGTAACACTTTGTACGGCCCTGAAAATGCCTACCTAACATAAGGTGCTTTATTCGTATCGCCATGCGTTACCGTGTGTTACTAGAGTGTTACCACAGAGGATTATATACTGTGGTGTTACGTTTGATTCGTAAAACAGCAGAAGGCAGTGTTCATAATAATTAGTTATTGTTTTAATTTATTTGCGAACTTCGTCATAAATACGGTTATATGCATGAGAACCGAGCGTGTATTTTCATTGAGTGTGTTACTGATTCACGGGTGGTATGTTATGGCACAGATTTTTAAGGCGATATCCATACCAGTGAACCGCAGTGACCGAAAAATGCTACCAAAACATTCTTCACCTAAAACACGAAGCTCCTTGCTGCTAATTACATCCTGAATACCAAAAAATGATAGTTTTAGCTTTTTCAATGTCCCCAATCGAAGGCAGGCGTGATGAATCGTAGAAACAGAGCAGTTGTCGGCGCGTGCGCCGGGTTCGTTGACCGCACGAGGTACGATTTCCCGCCCAGAATCTTGGGATCGTTTTGGTATCGTTAGACGATTTCCATGACCATTTGGAACGTGATAAAATTACTGTTGCGTCACTGTTTTGAGTGTTTTGACATTGTTTGGTCGTTGCTCTTATCTCTTAGGTATAGTATCTCAAGGTTACCACCATGGGAAATGGATCCGTGGTCGTTACTTAAAACCGGCCAAGAGCGTCTCGGACACTCCCATGATAGGGTTACGGAGTCATTGTATAGTCATTGCGCTACCTATAGCATACATACATACTTACATAAACTCCCTTTCGGGGTGGTTAGAAGCTTTGCTACATAGTTGTAGCAAAGTTGTTGTTTTTGTTGGTAGTCCAACAAAATTTTTAAGCGTGCAGTTGTAGCAAGGTACGCAAGCCTGTTGCCCTAAAAAACATAGTCGCCTAGTATGACACCCACGGGAAGAGATGGGGTGGTCCATTCTAAGCCGGAACCACTCGGCACAGTGCAGTGCACGGGTGTGTGCTGGTTGGTCTGTATACGAGTTTTAGAACTTTGATTAGTTTTACACAAAACTAAGAATCAGCTTGGATAATTATTATGATAATTATCAAAGACAATTAACTTGATAATTTCAAACCCTGTTATAACGACTTTGTTTCTAAGATGGTTTGTTGTTGCATTTTACAAGACCTATCGAACGACACCTTACTACTCGTAGACGCTGCCACGTCGCTGTAGGAAATAGGAATACATTTTTCCATTTCCTTTTTTCGCGACTACGCATATGGCTCCCTAGTATAAGTTCTTCATTTTGATGGTCTGCAGCACTCCCTCTAGTATGCAACGTACTTTGATAAAGTTATGTGTCAAGATTGACAGTCGAAGATACGAAAGCGTCGAATAAAATTGGAACCAGTACTGGTTCCTAAACCCTATACATATACACGCACACATACATAATTTGTATGGCGCCTCACGCATGCCAACCTATGAAATTTTGCACCTTTTGTTTTATACGGGATATTCGTGAGGCTCATTCTAGACATATACTTTTTCTAAGGCAACTTATTTAAATTTACATTTACACCCTATATATTAGTAGTCTATGGAGACGGTGGTTCCTACACCACAATGAAAAAATGTCAATACCATTATGCAAATGAATATCACTTGACTCTCTAAAATGACATGGTTGATAGTCAAATACGTTCAATTATAATGCGAAATTAACTAGCTCCATTGATTTACTATCACCGCTAGAGCTTAAACTAGATGTAATTGCCAAACAAATGTAGGTATGTATCACATCATTATAATACAGGGTATAAAATTAAATATATTTTAAATAGTTTTCAATCTCCTTTTCGTTGTGATCCCATACAACGAAAAGGAGGTTGGAAAAAAAGGGGTTTCTTCTTACATGTATTCCTACCACATTTCTGTTTTTGTATCCGTCTTCATGCCAAACGATTCAATAGGTCCAATAAAACTGGTCAAGTGCAAGTCGGGCTACTCGAGGGTTCCGTACCACACCAATATAGCTTGACATACGAGTAACATATTAACTTACAAAAAAGTTTTGTTTTCTCCTGGTCCTATAGCGCAAGACCGACTCACACTTGGCCGGTATTTTTTTTTTTTTTTTATATTGTAGAGCTTGTTCTTTAAACACACCAAGTTTGACGCTTGTGTGTATTACCGTTTTAACGATAGAGCGAAAAGAAAAATCGTTAATAAAAACTAGTTTCTTGTATGAGGAATGAGGACCCCCTTAATTTTAATTTTTTGTCATTTTTATTACTTGTTA
This sequence comes from Agonopterix heracliana, assembly GCA_963693445.1. Lineage (NCBI taxonomy): Eukaryota > Metazoa > Arthropoda > Insecta > Lepidoptera > Depressariidae > Agonopterix > Agonopterix heracliana. The sequence continues at coordinate 2,708,410 of OY856307.1, forward strand.
GCAAAATCCGCCATAATAACGCACATTCTATGAAAATTTCAACTGTCTAGATATTACGGTTCAGTTACAGCCCTAAATAGGTAGGACAGACAGACAGACAGAAGGACAGACAGACGGACAACGTAGGCTTAGTAATAGTTTCCCGTTTTCAACCTTTCCTTGTTTGACTACGGAACGCTCTTCTTCTTATCGTGTGGGCAAGCCCTGGTGTCAGAGTTTATTCAAACCGCCTTCCGGCCTCTGACGTGGTTTTTATGTAACGACTACTACTACCAAAGATGGTAGCTGGGACCAACAGCTTAACGTGCCATCCGAAGCACGGAATCATCTTTCTTTTCAGACAATCAGGTGATTCAGCCTGCAATGTGCTAACCAACTGGGGGAAAACACACAAAGTGACATATCACTAGGTGTCCCCCGTGGGAATCCAACCCACGACCTCCGTGTCAAGAGCCCAATGTTCTTAACCATTAGACCACGGAGGCACATATTCCCCTGTTTCCTCCCTGGATATTGACTCTAGAGCAAAAAATGTTTTAACTCTGCTATGTCCCTATGTTTAGCTTTTTTGCATTTATGAACTAGGGAAATTTGAAAATGACCAATTTGTCCGCCCGTTTTCAGACATCCAGCAAACTTTGACGAATATAAACAAAAAAACAAAGCATACAGACATAGCCAAAGTCTTTCTTATCTTACTCTTGAAAAAATGAATAAAATCGGTTTAGTTTTGGAGCAGGAATACGACATGCTGTTTATGTAGATAAAATTGGTCCAAGCTGCAGTTGTCTCTTTTGCACTCTAATCAGCGGGGTGTATGGCCGGATCGGACAAAAATGTATACAGTCAGAAAAGTGACCTATTCTCCAAATTAGCATTTCAGGCCGCCTATCCTCTTAAAACCGTCAGCTTATTAAGATGAACCCTGTAATACATAACTAAGCAAGATTCCAAATTACCCATCCTATTATAGGTACCTATTAATTTAGAAGCTTCTGAAGTATTTTGAGTTTAGAATCATTTTTGTTCCTTGAATGTTTAGAATTAGAGCGACACAAAAACAGATATCACAGTTAGTAGGTAGGTATGTATGTATTACGAAACCAGATGTTTTGCCGGATTATCTACTTAGATACCTACTTTACATTCTGTCTATAAATTTAATGTGTTGACTGTTTTTTTAAATGAACTATCATACGACGTAACTGAACGGACCAACAAAAAATTGCAGCATACGAACATTCTAGTAGGTACTATTTCAAAGGATAGTTTAGTTAGACCATCAAACTGAACATCTGTCACTACACAGGGTGTAAGAAAACACCCTACTAATACTTAAGGGGGTGCTTTCAGACCATCAGCATCAACTGAACAACTTTCACTATGGAGCCAAAATCGAAAACGCGAAAAAATCTGCTGTTTCATACAAAACTGTAGTACGTCGACTCAAATGATGGGACGGCAGATTTTTTCCGCTATTTCTATGTTGGTTCTACAGTGAAAGTTGTTCAGTTTAATAGCCTGGAGCACCCCTTTAAGTATTACTAGGGTGTTTTGTTACATCCTGTAGAAATAAAGTAAAAAAAAAGTTCGTCAGCTTTCCCATACATGAAAGTAGACAGTAGGTACCTACTGCAGTTTTGAACGAAAGAAGCTGTTTTTAATATTTTTCTCAATTTTGGATCCATTGTGGAAGTTGTTCAGTTTTTGGTCTAAACCACCCCTTAAGTGGACTGTTTTGTTACACTTTGTATGGTTTTTTTATTTAGGTTATACTTAGCGCTTTCACACACGATGACGCATCGATGGAGCGGCAGACATCAGTCCGTCATTTGTGACGCAAGGAGTTGTATGAAACCGCACGTAGAAGCACACACCATCACGGTGCGTCAATCCGTCACCGTTTGTGCTTCTACGCTACGTGCGGTTTCATACAACTCCTTGCTTCATAAATGACGGACTGACGTCTTCCGCTCCGTCGATGCGTCATCGTTTGTGATCCCACTTATGCCCATATAATATAATGTTAGAACGCCCATCTTAATTTCCTTCTGACCATTCGTTTATTTATCTCTAATCCTTATTGCGTGCCAGTTTGCGTAACTCTCAACTGGGTCAATTAATTTAGTTACTTAACACATTTAAATGATATGAAATATAATTTATAAAACATTCTGAACTTGACTGAGGAAGTAAAAGTTACGGCTGAAAAATATATAAGACCAGCGGTTGCCCGAAACTCGTTCAGTGTTGAGTTGACATAATTATTATTATTAATAGACATCCTTATCTTATTAACCTTCGAATAAAATTACTAAAAAAAAGAACTTTATTTAAAAAATGATAGATCGCGATAAAGGCAGCCCTGTCACATCCTTGCTAGCATAACCGACGTTAAACCCAATGTTATACTTAGACAAAACATTTATTCCTACGTGATAAAAACGTAAATGGCCAAATTCGTGAGACTTCGAACCAACTGATGTTTTATCAGAAACGGTCGACCGTACATGAATGACGAAGGAACACGTGCATTCAGCCAGCAGCCAGCATGCGGACGGTTGGGCCGCGATCTCGCCTACGCGTTGCACTGGCCGAAAAGAAAACCGCGACATTAATTCAAAATTATTAAAAAGAAATGTTCATTACATACTCCACTGGACGAAAAGAAACCGCGGCATTAATTAAACAATTATTAAAAAGAAAACTTTATTACTTTTTTGCGGGAATGTGTAATTTTTTTGTTAGAATACTTTGTAATTTTCTGTTTTTTTTATATTTTTAATTAAAATAGTGATGTTTTTGAAGTGTGCAAGTGGGATCGAGATAATTATTGCCCATTTTCCTGGATTGATGAAATAAAAAGAAGGAAATGTTTCTTATTCTATCGCTTTACTGAACTATAAAATAAAATGGAGTCTTGACTTTAGGAAGGAACGGATAAGGTGCAATATAATTGTTTTTTCTCCCCTCCGGACGGAAAGCGTCAATTTACGTCCCGCTGCGCTAAACCAAATTGCCGCTTTCCACCTCCCAAGAAAAATAGTATACCTCCCAAGAAAAATAGTAAATAAAAATAGTATCCCAAGAAAAATAGTATACTAGCCTCGGGCAGTAAATAAGAAAGCCTCAGATCACCATGTTTGTTGATTAGGTACATGAGATCTGAAACCTTTCTTACTTTCCTGCCCTCGGTGTGTAATCTACTATAAGTAATCGTATTAAATCAATTTTACCTTCGATTTATCTCCGAACATGTTTAAACATTATCGAAGAATATAATAAGGTAATAATCAAAACAAGATAGGACAGTAAAATTAGCTCTGCAGCAAATAAAAAAAACCGGCGTTCCAAATTCAAAGTTTAAAAAAGAAAATTTTAAGTTAGTGCTACAATGTGATAACAAGATAGACTGTGATTTAGAAAATAAAATTAGTGAAAAGAAAATGATTGAATTAGTTAAAGTGAGTGACGGTAGGGTGAATGGGACAATGAGGGACATGGGGACGGACTCCTTCGTCTGCCGAGTGCAGTACCTGAATGATTTGGACCCCTTCATGGAATACAACGTGCGTGAACCACCACGCCCTCTGTACCACACCTTCAATACTACACTACCGTTGTCGTATCAAATTGCTGCTGTACACCGATTGCTGCAAGCACCGCATAGGGTAAGTAACTAAGGACACATTTAATTTTAGGGAAGGTTCACTAATAATTTGGAGATTATGCCATTAAAAAGTTGTTCTGTTAAAGTTTACAGATTTTGCTATTCATTATTTCTCGAATTATTTGAAAAATTAAGTTTACGGCTGAATAATGATGCATTTCCTTTGCCTGAACCTAAATCTAATCATCATTATTTTGATATTTCTCTTAAATTTTCTTATCATTTCCGGTCAAGATAACAATGGCCATGATGCCGGAAACTTCAGAAAACAACAATTAAATTAAGTAATAAAAATAAAATCTAATAAATATGTAAGTATCGCTTATTTTTTATTAATACGTTTTACTTTATAACAATAATAATAACCGGTGAATACCGCAAATTTGAGTAGATAATCGGAATCGGAGGCTTTATTGACCTCATGGACTATGAACTTGGATTACACTGGCATTAGCTGGCTAGCAGACAATGAAGGACAGCACTGTACGTCAGTTACTCGCCCCGTGAGAACTGTTCCAGTCCCTGGCTCCTTGTTCTCACTTGGCGAGTAACTGTCGTTCAGTAACTGTCCTACATGTATGCTTCGTGTAGGCTTTATGTATGTATGCCCCTGCTTTAAAGGTGCGTGCCCACTGGCCGGCACGCAACCGATTGTTCTTTAGTCTTAAGATGACAGGGGAACAATAGAAATACATCGCGTGAAGGTCTTGTGGACACCTTTACGCACAGTGTAGGCTATTTGCATTTATAGTATGCTATTTTTCATACAAAAATGTAGATTTATAAATAAAAAGATAGACAACTGATGGACAATACAACTCTATAATAGACATTCAAGACAACTTAATAACTCATACCAATGGATGACTATTCACTAAATGAAACGAACCAACATTCGAAAACAATTTGGAGACTATGTTATTCGAAGCTTATATAATATCATGAAAAAATGCAATGGTTTCCTTCACAAGGACTTTAACCCGCCTTACACCATGGAATCCTTTGCCTGGCTGACTTTTCAATTAACTTGGCAGTTTTTATTTAATTTCTGTAGACCAAAGTATAATTACATTCAATATCTAAGCATACAACCATGAATCGGTAGAACCAGCGGTGTGGTAGGCTCCGCAAGGAGCCGCCTGGCTCGCGACCACCCTCCTACCGGAGTCTGGCGCCGCAGCTTGCTGCGTTCCGTCAGTGTGCAGTAGTGCCAATGCACTTTTGGGTAAGCTCACTACATCTTTGACCCCATCTTTGTCCTGAGGACTAGATAGAGGTCAAGAGCAAACCCATCAATAATTTAAAAAAAAAATACAAACTTTTTTTTTCAGAAAATTCAAATAAACAAATTCAATGTTGTCCATTCTCAAAAGTAGTATCTTCAGTGGATCTTTAGTGAGCGTGAATGTACCATGTAATGTACCTTTATAAAAAGCTTTGAATAAATTAAGTTATATCAATGGTAAATAGGTTTAATATTCTCACGGTCCAATTGTGTCAAGAGACCAATTCTTATAATAAGTGCACCTATTTGTGGTGGTTCAAATAATTAAATCCACGAGTTGACCGTTGTTTATAAACGATCAAACAATGATGTACAGCAGATGATAGTGACGTATCAGCTGGTTTGTTAGGATCAGCTCAAAATAGCAATAGTTGAGGATCACCTTGAAACCGTTTTTTGATAAATATTGAGAAACACCACATTTACAAACTGGACGCTGTTGAAACAATGAAACTACATTTGTAAAGAAGTTTAAATCTAAAAAGATAAACAGATTGCGTGTAAAAGTAAATAGATAGAATACTCTATTACTCAAACTCTTACTTATTAAAATACATCTGATAATAATTATCATATCATCTAGAGACCATAAAAGTGAAAAAAAATTGCCAAAGTATTTCTTTTTCGCACTACTGGATATTTAGTAGGTATCCTTTGTTACACGCTACCTGTGCCTTACATAGATTACAAGATATTCCTAGTCTATAAAAACTTCTACATTTCATAATAATATTATCTTACCATCGCTAGGCATTTCGCATTTTATCGTAACTCCGATGTTCCAGTCCGCAAGACAGCTAGACTGGTGCATTGTTATGTAGGTACCTAATACCAGTAACAGTTACTAATATTAGTGACTTACTCACCGTGGTATTTCGCTAAAATTATCTGTTCCAAATATTTTGAGCTCAGGTGAGAGTCATCAATGACATCATATTTCTGATTCTATAACGGGCGCACTTTGAATACATCTTTACCAGTCGTTTTGTTATATCCTCTGCATGCATAAAGATACGACTTATCCCTAACAGGGTGATCAGAATCTAACACAGATTCTGATGAACTATAAAATATCTTTTTTTAGCGTCTTGTTGTAGCAAGATTTAAGGCCAGTTTCAATATTTCTGTTCTAGATGACAGACATATTTCGTATGACAGATATGAATTTTTTTTTTTTTAAATATATTTACTAGCCTGGTTACTAGACCTTTTGGCTAAATCTTAATTTATTTTTATTTTCTTCTGTTTTCACATTAAAACGTTGGTATTCGACGTTTTGATGGTTCTTTGGAGTTTTTGGAGGCAATCGAAAGACGCAGGAAAAGCAGAGAAGTCCACGGGAAAGAGGTGAACCGACCGCTTTGCCGCGCTAAAATCACGGAACACTTTTCCTGTTTACGACCCATGCACCACCATATTTCACTGAACTATATATTTTTCACTTGCACGACACTTTGTTACGCAAAACAACACCAATTTTACGAACCAAAACTCACTATAAACAATAAAAATTCGATGAAATATAAGGACTCCAAACGTCACCTACTAAAGCCCGCCAAAAACTCCGACAGATATGAAAAAACATCAGTGATGTCAGATAAACTATTAAGAATTTACCCAGACGAGAGACGTGGTGAAATAGGCTCTTACATTTTTTTTATTTTTTAGTTAATGATTATTTTGAAAATTATCAAGTAAGTATCTAAGTAGTAATTACAAGTACAGTAAACATGATACTTATATAACTAAGGGACAACTGAAGTTTCGTTTTAAACGATCAGTGAAAAGTACATCAGGGGGCCACAAACACATAGAAGGCGCAGAAGAGTTTCCATCTCCTCTTTGCAAAATTTCCTCGACCTCGTTTCCTCTTAATTTGCAGACCTGACCTATTATTTTGACGTACAATCAACACAAGTTTACTTTCGCAAAACTGTAAACTCAAACAATAGCAACCTTCGCCGCTCACTGTAGGCCACTTCGCTGCCACAATGACAACAAACTGGTTGCATTCTCATAGATACAATAGAAGATCCACTTCTGTCTAGACTAGACTGGATTCTTAACGTTTATATAACTTTTTACTTTGTTAACGCTGTGGGTTGTTCGCACAGAATCTTTGTTCTTGTCAACAACTTCCGAATAGAGGTGGGAGATCCAAAATGATCTATTATGTAACCTAAGTATTTAGAATTAAATATTTACCAACCAACTTAGCAAGAAGTAGGTAGCAAACAAGCCATATCCTATAAGTAACACTGTTTTTAAAGTTCCGAAAATGATAATGTAATGAAAATGTAAGGTAAAACATGAACTAGAAAACTAGAATACAGGGTGTCTGCTTAAATGCATTACAATATGCTTCAGACCATCGAAGTGAACAAGATAACTATGGGCCAAAATTTAAATCGTGAAACAAAAAACATTTGGATCAAGGTAGGTTTCTATGAAACAACAATTATCCGGGAAGTCTTCAGAAAGTGTTTCAAGAGGCTCATTCACATTCATACCATAATGTACTTACCTAATAATAATAATTATTTCAAGCTCCTTAAAACTTAAGTACACATAATTAAGTAAGTACCTATAATGTTCACGCCATCATCATGCCACCGAGTTAGACAGAGACAACAACACACTACAATCCAGAGATAGGTAGGTACGAGTACCTCTTTCATCTGAATAACATTCATATTTTTCAAGCTCCTACAAAACAATGCATTCAAATGGGAACATTCGGAACCAGATAATCTTCGAGCAGTATGAGTGTTTTCCTTGGCTCAATGATCATGTATGACACCAGGTCATGCGCTGGCGCATAGTAAACAGGTCATGGATCCCTATTCCGATGCGATGCTAATACGATGGGTTGGGTAGATGCCATTCATTCACTTAATCACTATGAATCCATTGTGGAATTGTTTTAAGACAATCTAAAGCCACTCTGTGTAAAAACTACGCCATGTTTTTTTAATTGAAATCCTTGGATAGAAGTGTAGTTACCTTTGAATAAGCTAAGCTTAACTTACTTGTACCTGTCATGTTTATTGTGAAAACGATTTATTTCAGGGATGACACCGATCTAGATAAACTTGTATAGTTGAACATTGTCTAGGTAAATACTTACAATACATAATCCAAATTGTTGGAGCCGTTTCCTATAGATTAGATTTTTTTTTTATTCTACTTTTTGATGGATCTACATTCGCAGCATGGTTTAAGCCAGATTCATAATACTTTCAAATGCTTCGAAAATTTCGTATCGCCCACTACCTATAACTTAGGGATTAGTCCTGTGTATATTTTTAGCGAATGGCTATGTAAACCTAACACCACTGTAGCACGTTATTCCCTTCTGAATCTTAAATAAGCTAAAAGTTAACCTATCTACACATCTACGGCACCTAACAGTTGTAGCAAAGTATCTGGCTACCTCGAAATGAAATACACGTACACAAATCAACCTACCCATATTTGAACTCTATGTTCATGGACATTGAGTTCAACCACAGCATAAGAAAGAGTATGTATCTATTACATGAGCGAAAAAATTTTCTTCTATGGTTCAACTATGGGTAGGTTGATCTGTGACTGTGTGTTTACTCTAGTCGTAGCGCCTATTAGCACTAGACTATCGCGTTCATAGCTAGGTTCATAGACTTTACGGTCGCCATGTGTCGCGCGACCCTCTACGACCGTAAAGTGTCGCTCGTCTGTAAGAGCGCTTAGGTATATACTGAAAATCAAACGAACAAGGTTTCGAACACCTTTATTTATTTATCTTATATCACCACGACGTTTGAGGAAGTTGACATGAACAGCAATAAGTACTGAACTTTAGAGATCTTGAACTATGGCATTGATGTGTTTAATCGTAGTGACATCAGTGACAACAAATTTATGTGGCTAATAAAAGAGTGTTGTTAAGGCCAAGAGGAATGATAAAGTTATAAATAAATCGTTTATTTAGATACGAAGTTAAATTAAATTAAAAAATCATTTATTGTCTCAATTAGAAATTATTGTCTCAATTAGAAATACAGTTTTTCATACAATCTAATAATAAAGTAGGACAAACCTATGTGAGACAAAGACACAACTGCGCTAGCACGGGGTAAGTCAGCGGGCATACTTTAGTGGGAGATGATTAAATGAGGGCAGATGAATCAGATGCCTAAACATTTAAAATAATGTAGGTACAATTTAAATAATAAAATAAAACAAAATACAGGGAAGTTACTTCAGTGCTAAGTACAATTTTTATGAAGCACTGTTTATAGCTTGAAGTACGACTTATCAAATTCTACTTTAACGGAATTTTTCACAGCAATAAAACAATTAGGCAGATTTCGTCACAATCGAAACGAAATAATGCATTTAAATTCGCATGCTAGTTCCGCGGAAGTTGTGAGAATAAAGGAACTTGCACCACGGATCTACTGAAAATAAACGAATCTTAAGATAATTACGATTGTACGATTATTCGTACGCTTTTGAATTAACATTAACGTTGGAAATAAAATGTTGCACATAATCATCCAATGCTTTTAAGTTTTTTTTCCGTACACTTCGCCTTAATAAAATGGTGATATCACACGCACTTAGCAAGTTATTGTTGAAGTATACTCGATGGCATACAGACATACAGTTTCAATTTATTTTTATTAGCCAAGGTCGTGAAGAGAGAAGAAGGATAAGCAATGAAATGCATTAAGCCCGTTTTTAGAATGTTTGTCTTTTTGTTTGTGTCCAACTTTATGACCCAATCCGGATGGTGTTTTCAGAACAATATGGCTTATCCTTAAGTTCAGTAATTCATAATCATGATCTTGATTGAATCCATTAGGTAATAGGTCAGTACAGGTCTATAAAAATAGGTAGTCAAGACCATGGGGGAAACTGCAATTTTTGATAACAGTGTGTATAACTAATAATTAGAATACATGAAATTAAATTGAAATGAAATTAAAATAATAACTAAATTACTCACACTCAGTTGCAAAAACGGTCATTAAAGTTAATCCCCCATTAGATCTCTTGCTGTCACTTTTTGTCTCGTTGACGTAGTAAAATAAAGGATGCCGTCTGCCTGGATTAAAAGCTAGCAAGAGATTAAGCCCGGCTCGCACCAACAAGTATTTAGGCGCTGCGGCCTCGTTTGGCAGGCAGATTGACCCCGGAGACCAGGTCCACCAGGTTCCAGGGGGGCCGCTTCAGAGCTTCGCTCCTACGCGTAGCTCGGCCTTCGGCCTCACGCTCGGTTCGGCCAGTGCAAGCCAGCCTTAATGGAGGATTAACTTTAATGAGCGTTTCTGCAACTGAGTGTCAATCGTGCGAATTTTAAAGTTTTCATTGATAGTTCCTACACTATTTCAGCAAGTGTGCGCATGCGAAGTCGCGGGCATCCTATATTATATAGCTAGTATAGTTCAAAAGGCGGTAGGCAACGGCTCCGATAGTGACTAACAAAAAATTCCTGAAAATACACAAGTACAGAACTAAACTGAATCATAACAAACTAGCTTTTCACCACGTGCAATTCATTTTGTTTTCTTCGTATAGTAGTAGGTACCTACTTCATTTTATATCCCATCCCCTACTACTAGGTCCTTCTTAATATGCAGAAACTTTTTAAGGGGATGATCACACCGTCAAACTGAACAACTTTCTCTATGGCACCAACATCGAAATGGGGATCAAAATGTATGGGACGGCAGATTTTTTTTTCGCGATAACGATGTTTGCCCCATAGAGAAAGTTATTTAGTTTATTGGTCTGGGCAACCCCTTAAAAAACTGTCAGCATCCGCAGCATACAGGGTCTTAGGACCGCCTCCGTGGTCTAATGGTTAATAGCATGGGCTCTTGACAGGAGGTTGTGGGTTCGATTCCCACGGGGGACACCTAGTGATATGTCACTTTGTGCGTTTTTCCCCAGTAGGTTAGGACATTGCAGGCTGAATCACTTGATTGTCTGAAAAGAAAGATGATTCCGTGCTTCGGATAGCACGTTAAGCCGTTCGTCCCGGCTACTATGTCTGGTGATGGTAGTCGTTACATAAAAACTACGTCAGATGCCGCGGTCTGAAAAAACTCTGACACCAGGGCTTGCTTCCCACACGATAAGAAGAAGGAGAAGGTTCTTAGTGTAGGGTGTAGTGTAGGGTAAACAGTTTCATAACCTTAATGGGTAATTGTACTCATGATACTGAACAACTTTCCCAAAGGAACGTATGGAAAATTCGCATCGATCAGCTGATTGCTTTAGTAAGGAAAGTCTTTTTTGTTTGCGAATTTATGTATGTAGTATGATGGGTGCGATCACCCCTTAAAGTAATGCAATTGTTTACCCTAACACCTTGCACACTCTTATACCTAATAATGTATCACAGATTAAACAAATTAGTAATTGATAATACAGTTCACTGTTATAATACTTAGATAAACATGAACGTGCATGATACAGGCACTATCAAAATTGTAGCTCAACTCAATGGATGAGTAATAAATACAACAAATATAATCATCCTTATCTCTTTCTTACTCACTGTAGATAGGCATTTGCTATTTTCCTCCTTTTATTTCATGTGAAATATTTATAATATTCATAACTTGAAAACATTATTACAGTCTACACAAAAGGTATAAAGTAAAGGGTGTAAACACAGTACCTAGTAGATCTCTACTGTAGTTTGAGAAGGGACAGCCAGGCAAATACTGAATTCAGTCTATCAAACTTTTCTCATATATTTGAGTTGGGTTGGTATTATAAGCAAGGTCCGTTATTAACACTGCGACCATTGCTGGTTTATTGTATTTGCCCCTAGCTAACCCATATTTTACACAATATTTAACTTATGGTATTCTCTTTCCATTAAGGTTTCCTGTATTCTGATCAAATCAGTTGCGTCCTACAAAAAGGGGAGGTGCGGAGTACTCGAAACCGACGGGCATGTATGAAGAGATGTATGGATGTGAATGAAGCAAAAGAGATTTGTAAGGATCGTAGTAGATGGCGCGCTCTGGTCTCTGCCTACCTGGGAAAGAGGCGTGACGTTACAGATAAGGTTTCCTCACGATGTTTTCCTTCTACAACCGTACCTATATTATAAATTCCATAGAACTTAGTGGTACAGGCCAGAAATCGAACCACCCGCATCGTTATTGAGTTGGTAGCTCTCTTCCGTATGGTCTATCACCGCTCACAGCTGGTGGTAAAGTACCTACCGCAGTTTTTTATGGAGCAACAGATTTTTTGGTCTCTACCTACCTAATTTGTTACAACGACAAAGACACAGGTAAAAGCTAGTAATTAATAAGTATAGTTTTTAGATGACGCACAATTTCTTGGAGATTAATTTATAATTATAAACACAGTATTCATCGTGTTCAACACATTTGTGTAAATGCATCGTTTTTGCGTGTGAGTAATCCACGGAAGTTTTCTGGCGATTGGCTCATTCGTTCTATTTATAGCCAGTTTCTTATTTAATAGGCGTATAGACATTAACTCTGATTCAATACTCGGTCACAGTTTTCAATTAGGTTAGGCACTTAATGTGCACTCTGTTTACTTGTGTTACAGCTAATCATTATTAGTGAAAGCTGTGTTTTATTTTATGCAAGTTTTGATACAAAATCTAGGTTTGTGCTTACACCATCCTGAAACCTTTTGGATGCTCAAGGTGAACCTTGACACACCTGCACGCTAGTTGGTAGTTTTAGCAAGGCTTCTGATAACGCCTAGTGGGATTGTGGTCTAGAGTAGGTACCTACCTATGTACCTATGTTAAAAGTTATTTTACGAATTATAATCTTTACGCATTCATTATTATTTAGTTAAAGACGTGTTTATACCGCTTTTAGAAAAGATGACCTTTCATTTGTCAAATATGTATAGGCAGCTATTACAAAACAATCAAAATATATTCTAAGAGCGACTTCCCGAATTTTTCTCCAGCCCAGCGGCTCCTAGGGCTAAAAGAGACAAGATTATTTCGACTGCGCTCCAGTTTCCCTTCAAGAGACGCTGGCGCTGCGCCAACTCAGACCGCGTGCGCCGGCGCATCTCCGCACGTTATGACACCTCCGATAATCTAATATCTGGTTACCTAGTTTTGTGTGGAATCTAGGTAATATTTTGTCTTGAGAATCGAGAGAATAAGAGTACATATACCGACCGACTGTTCTCAAACGGTAAAGGAATCCATCGTGTGGAAATCGTACCTATGTGAAGTCTAACAATCCGAATTTGGGCACACTCGGTGCCAATACACCCTCCTTGACGCCTGTGCCCTGCAGTGGACGTAGATAGGCTGATGATGATGTACAAGGCATTTAGGTAGTACATTTCTGTGTGATCTGTTGAAACTGATATGATAACAATGACGTGAATACCTTTAACAAAGCGATGGGCAAAGGGGTGGTATCAGATTTTACGTAAATATTATTATTATTTTAAAAGTTTGGGATAAAGAAATTAATTATTTGGATTGGTACGCAATGCAGCGCCATCTGTTAGAAGCTCTGGGAACTGCATCATTGTTGAACGTTTCACAGACACGCTCGCTTTGCTGCTGAAAGAAAATTCGACTCAGTAGTGCGGAAAATCTATGTCAGATGGCACGGTAATCGCTTATTTGTTTTGGATTCAAATTGGATTTATTGATATACGTACTTTCGGGGTAGTCAGGAGGAACCTTCTTGTAGTAATAATTAGTTACTTACCTATTATATAGCGTATCGACAGGAGAGGTACTATCGTTTCACCCACAAAACATCTTCAAAGGAAACTTTAATATATACCTATAAGTACTCGTATCACCTCACACTTGCAATTATACATCCACGGCAATGGCCATCTCCGTTTTTGTACGTAGGACATAATTTATTTACTCTATGACCTAATTTTAGTAGGTAAAATAGCTCTGCTAAAATGCGATGTCGAAAAACTCACAATCAACAACTAAATTCCGAACTTTTCTCAATTTTCTCTATTACTTACTGATAGGTAATACTTATGCTTACCTTGGTGGGTATCATCATCATCGTCATTATAATCTCAGCCGATGAACGTCCACACTCCACTGCTGGACATAGGCCTCCTCCAAGGATCGCCATAACGACCGGTGTCATTAATATACCTTGGTATAGTCAATAATTATTATCTATTCATATGGCATGGTCTTATTGTCAGTGGGTAGTACCTGGCTAGCCTCCGCACAGCATCGCCCAAATTAATCTAGAGGCTTTATCCTAGAGAAAATCAGTTTCTCTTGACAAATTTCAGCCAAATCGTTAAAGAGTTGTAAGGTAACGTTTGTAACAGTTTTAAGAGACAAATAAATACTTTTTAATGAGAAACCACGATCAAGATACAAGACTAAAATATTAGAGAGGTGGATAGATAGATAAGAATAGATAGATAAAAAGTTTGTTTGTTCCAGCTGGACGATGCGACGCTGCAGGTGTTCAAGGATGGCGACTACGGGCCCTACCTCGACCTGGACTCCACGCTGGGAGAGCAGGATGAGGAGCTGGACGGCCTGCAGGACAGGTAATCAAAAAACATACACCTAAATACATAATAATGGGGTCTTTCTTAATATTATGTGACGGTTTTCAAAAAGGGATGATCAAACCATAAAACAGATCAATTTACTTTGTGCAAAAATGGAACTTAAGTAGGTATTGAAAACGCAAAAAAGAAATCTGCTGTCCATATATTTAGGTCGAGCTCAGTTTTAAAGAAACTGTGGTCAACCACCTTCGATAACGGCAGTCTGGTTTCGCACATTTGCTACTAGAGACTATCGCCGGCCGTCCCGATTACGGCAATACTGTGAGCCCTAGGACTAAGTAGAGCAGCTGTCTTGAGCAGGAGCAGGGTTTCTTCCAAATAAAAGATTTCTTCAGTTGATTTCACTATTTCTTCCTGGTATTGTCTTGAGAGGACTTGTTGTGACTGATTGACAACCGATCGATTCGGTTTTCTTAAGTACCTCAAGGCAATACCGTAAAGACGACCGTGTTTTTATTTCCAAAAAATTTCTTAAACATAACAAATTTTCTCTATGAAATATGTACATTTTAGTCTATATCTTAAAAACTATTTATCCTACATACAAACGATTTATAACACAGAAAGAACTAATAATTCCCCGTATTTTGGTATATCACTGTCTATTATATCTTGGATATCCAGGCCGCTACGACAGAGTGAAGTGGCAAATACTACGAAATTTGCCAAACTATTTTAGTCTATTCTATATATTTCTATTTCTAGGTCTTCTATCTATGACCTAGTGTTCTGTCGTAGTGTACCTGGATAACCTCGACCTAGTACATATATTTTCATGTGTCTATTGTGTTATTTGATACCAAAATACAGGGATGGTATACAAGGTGGTAAGTAAATTATATAAAAAGTGTCCTATTTACTAAATAACACTAAACAGATATTTTTTATGTGTGATTATGGGGTGGGTCGTTGACTACTATGTACTGAAACTATTGGATATGACCCACCTATCACCATCTCTGAGAAAAACGTAGGTAAAAACCTGTAGTGTACTTATCTATGGTCTGTTGTCAATTTGTCAAGCTTATTACGTAAAATGTCTACCTATAATTCTTTGCTGAATAAAGCCAAGTTCTAGTTGGTATTTCTGTCTTTTATCAATTTATTCAGCAAAAGAAAAATAAACAAAATGCAAGACGATACAAAAATAAATTCAAATACGATGTCTCGATATCTTCGCCCCGAGCGTTTCGACGTGGAACCAGGAACAATGGCGGCCGATTTGAAATGGTCGCATTGGCAGTCTACATTTACAAATTTTATCACCGAAGAAGGTACTGCGATCACCGATACAATAAAATTAAAAATCTTAATAAACCACCTGGCGCCCTGCGTTTATTCTTTCATTAAATCATGCACGACGTACGATGAGTCGATGAAATGTCTTAACACTATTTACGTAAAGCCTAAAAATGAAATCTACGCACGCCATGTCCTAGCCACAAGGAAGCAGCGATCAGAGGAAACTGTATCGGACTACGTTCGCACTCTGAAACAATTAGCACTTGACTGTAATTTCAAAGACGTCAACGCTGAAGTTTACAAGCAGGAATTTATCCGTGATGCATTCATTTCTGGGATCTATTCGCAAAAAATTCGCCAACGGCTTTTAGAAAACCATTCCTTAAACCTAGATGAAGCGCTGAATCAAGCTCTTACTTTGGAATCAGCGGAAAATAATGCCAAAGCCTATGGGGATCCCTTACCTAGTACCTCTTACCTGAACGCTCTTTCACCTGATGAAAATACTACAAATATGAATCCACATGAAACGCCAGATTCAAGCCTTGCAGCTGCTACTCCTCTACGCAGTAGGTGGCGTTGTTACTTTTGCGGTGGCAATTCACATCACCAAAGAACAAAATGTCCCGCTTTTAACACTAACTGCCAGATTTGTACAAAGAAAGGACACTTTGCAAACGTCTGTCGGTCTAGTAGACCAGCGATTAATTCTATTCCCTCTGATGACGGCCCAGTGGACGTAGCCTGCATCTCCGCTGCTTCACCTTCGAGTCTTCGAAAAGCTACTGTTTCTATCCTTATAAACGATATTCGTGCTGATGCCCTTATAGATACGGGCAGCTCAGTCAGTTTCATTGATGAAAAACTATCACAAACTATGAACCTAAAGAAGAAGATTGTAAAACAAACTGTTACTCTGGCCTCCTTGAGTCACATATCTTTCGTAAACGGCCTATGCCATGCAACAATCAAACTCGATAAGCATACTTACAAACAACATCCATTACTAGTCGTGAATAACTTATGTGCCGATATCATCATCGGTCACGATCTACTCAAAAGTCATCATTCGCTTGAATTGCGTTTCGGTGGAGACAGAGAGCCTCTGCGCATATGTAACGTGATGCAAGCATCTATTCCTCCAGCTTCTATCCTCTCAAACCTATCACCTGACATAAAACCTATTGTGACAAAGTCAAGAACTTTCTCTGAAATGGATGAAAAGTTTATCAAGGATGAGATCACAAAGTTATTACAAGATGGCGTGATTGAACCCAGTAATTCTCCGTGGCGTGCTCAAGTCCTCGTTACGGGAGGGACTTCTCATCGAAAACGCTTAGTTATTGACTATTCGCGTACTATCAATCGTTATACAGAACTTGATGCATATCCTTTACCGAAGATCGACACTATTATTTCGAAAGTATCCAAGTACAATCTTTTTAGTCAAATAGATTTGAAATCAGCGTACCATCAAGTACCCATTCTATCGAAAGAAAAACCAATGACAGCTTTCGAAGCTTGCGGAAACTTATACCAATTTACTCGCATACCTTTTGGAGTGACGAATGGCGTAGCTGCCTTTCAAAGGGCTTTGCAATACATCATCGAAACTGAGAAACTAGATGGAACGTTCGCTTATTTAGATGACGTTACGGTCTGCGGGAAAACAAAAGATGAGCATGACCAGAACTTGAAGAAATTCATGAATGCCGTGGAAAAGTATAAACTAACTTTAAATGAACAAAAGTGTGTTTTTGCTAGCGAAAAGATTAGCTTATTGGGCTACACAATCCAAAACAATTCAATCAAACCTGATGAAGATCGTTTGAAGCCTTTGATGGAATTACCAATTCCAGATAACGCACCGTCTCTTAAACGAGCTCTTGGAATGTTCGCCCATTACTCCAAGTGGATTCCAAATTTTTCAGAAAAGATACATATTCTAATTCAATCCAAATTACCTCTCGATCGCGATTCAGTTGAATGCTTTAACAAACTTAAATCCGAAATAGCTAAATCAGCTTTATTTGCTATAAATAACGATGATCTCTTATCGGTAGAAACAGACGCATCTGAGCATTCTATTGCAGCGACTCTTTCGCAAAATGATCGCCCTGTAGCTTTCTTCTCTAGATCATTAAATGAATCAGAAAAAAGACATTCTTCTATTGAGAAAGAGGCCTGCGCGATTGTAGAATCTCTAAGGAAGTGGCGGCACTACTTGGTTGGACGTCATTTCCTATTAATTACTGATCAACAATCAGTATCATTCATGTTGGATCAAAAACACTCGAGTAAAATAAAAAATGAGAAGATTGAAAGGTGGCGCACAGAACTTTCATGTTATAAATATGATATTATGTACCGACCCGGGAAAGAAAACGCTGCTGCTGACGCACTATCGAGGGTTTCTGCTTGTCTGCATCCCAATAAATTGTATGATTTGCATAATTTATTATGTCATCCCGGTATTGTTCGAATGATGCATTGGATAAGATCAAAGAATCTTCCGTATTCCCTTGAAAACGTCAAATCGATGACTGCCGCTTGTCCAGTTTGTGCAGAAATCAAACCAAGATTTGCCAAGATTGGAGGTAAATTAATAAAAGCAACAGAACCGCTTCAGAGATTAAACATAGATTTCAAAGGGCCAATACCATCTAAATCCTCAAACAGATACATATTGACAATAATTGATGAATATTCTAGATTTCCTTTTGCGTACGCATGTAAGGATCTTTCGGCGCAAACTGTTATAAATTCATTGAAAGATCTGTTCATGATGTTTGGCACCCCAGCATATATACATTCCGACAGGGGTACTGCATTCATGTCATGTGAATTAAAACAATTCCTCGACAATTATGGAGTCGCTACCAGCAGGACAACACCCTACAATCCTGAAGGAAATGGACAAATTGAACGCCTAAATGGAACACTCTGGCGGACGATACAACTTTGCCTCCGCTCTAAGGAAATGGATGTGACGGACTGGGAAAAAGTTTTACCCGTAGCGCTGCACTCCATACGATCGCTATTGTGCACGGCGACTAATGAAACACCTCACGAACGTATGTTCCGCCACCCCCGACGATCGCCCAATGGAAACTCTACTCCCAGTTGGTTACTGACCCCCGGCCCAGTGCTTTTCAAAAGGAATGTACGGAAATCTAAATATGATCCTTTAGTGGATGAAGTGGAATTACTTCAAGGCAATCCCAATTATTCTTATGTTTGTTTGCCAGATGGACGGGAGACAACTGTATCCAATAGACAATTAGCACCGTGTCCTAACGACAATTATTTTATAAATGATTCTTCTTCCCAAACTCTTCAAGATCCAGAATCTGATTCAGAAACTGAGCCTAGTCGAGAGCCTGGGCCTAGTCGAGAGCCAGGGCCTAGTCGAGAGCCAGGGCCTAGTCGAGAGCCTGAGCGTAGGGCCGAGACAAACGAGCCTACGTTGCCGATTCGCCATTCGACTCGAGAAAAGAGAACCCCGCCACGTCTTCGTGATTATGTTTTAGAGTGAGTGTGACGGAAATGACCTTGGGGAGAATGTAGTGTACTTATCTATGGTCTGTTGTCAATTTGTCAAGCTTATTACGTAAAATGTCTACCTATAATTCTTTGCTGAATAAAGCCAAGTTCTAGTTGGTATTTCTGTCTTTTATCAAAACCCAAATTGAAACACGCTAACTAAAATGAAAAGTAATACAAAATCTTATCCTAGCCTATCCTAACGACTAACTAAATGATCTTTTATTATAAAAACACTTAAAACTAGACCTAGGGCTATAAAATGGTACATAATAAAAACTATCTCTATAAAACCTATCAAACTATGAGCTAACATGATTTAAAACAATATAAACTATAACAAACTATACAGACGTAGTCTACCCAACGTGATCAGTGCATTCTGTACAATAAATAACAGAAAACTAATAAAAAACGAAACTTAAAATCTAGACCAAAATTTGCACTGATTACGTTGGGTATCTCACTTCGCGGGGATATACTCTATCCGCGACGGCGGAAAGCTGCGTCGTAACTGGCGGGCGGTGCGAAGCGGGCGCTGAGAAGTTCGTTGTCGCGAACATATTCTCCCGCCGCAGCTCTCGCAGCTGGAACTCCTCGTGTGAGCGGCAACAGGCAGTCCCGCAGATCATCAGGACGACTCGTTGGCAGTGGGCAGGATCACCAGCTTCTTGGTGGGTCGCCGCAGGACTCCCTTGTTGGTGCGCACGTCGACTGCTCGTACTTCGCCGTCGGGGCCGGGGAAGGTGGCGATCACGACGCCTCGCGGCCAGATGTTGCGAGGCAGGGTCCCGTCTGCTATGAGGACCAGATCGCCGAGCTGGATGGCGCCACCCGTGGCGCGGGGCTCCCGCCGGTGTTGCAGCTCGGGTAGGTACTCGCGCACCCAGCGCGACCAGAAGTGGTCGGCCAGCCGTTGACTGACCCGCCACTCCTTGCGCCCGCTGATGTCGTCGTCGGTGAACGTCCCGGGTTGTGGGACGCGTGATGGCCCGCCCAGGAGGAAGTGGTTGGGCGTGAGGGCTTCCTCGTCGTCCGGGGCCGTCGACAGGTGTGTGAGGGGGCGGCTATTCACGGTGTGTTCCGCCTCGACGAGCAGGGTAGCGAGCACCTCTTCCTTGGGCGCGCGCTCGTTCAGTGTGGTGTACAGTGCGGTTTTAATGCTCCGCACCATACGCTCCCATGCGCCCCCCATGAATGGTGCGCTCGGCGGTATGAAGCGCCACCGGATGGCGCGCAGCGATGCCTCTTCTTCCGTCGCCCCGTCGATCGCGCGGCGTAGCTCGAGGTCGGCGCCGCGCAGGTTGGTATGTCGAATCGCTGTCTTCACTTTTCCTAGTTCGTTTGCCGGCCGCAGTACATCGTGGCGGCACGCGAAGCGTCTCGAACTGTTGAACTCGCGCGGTCGCTCGTGGCAGTCGATTGATATCGGAGAGCCGTGTGACGTCGGGTAGGTTTTCAGTGAGGCGCGTCGTTGGCCTCGGTACATGTAGGCGTTCACTATGATCGACGTCACCTGGTTCACTATCTTCGCTCTTCAATGGCCACTCGCTTTCCAATAGATGTAGGAAAGGCGGCCCGATGTTCGGCGCTCGCGTCGCGTTGGTAGCGACGTCTTTAACTGTATGTTCGCAGCGGCGGAGGTCACTATCAGACGGCGTGAAGTCGTCACGTCGCCGCTGAAGTTCTATCTCGACACCTCCCGCCGGTTGTCCCTTAGTCGTGTCGGAGCGGCGGAGGTCAGTGGAGTCGCTATCGGGCGGCGTGAAGTCGTCACGGCGCCTCTGGAGTTCGGTCTCGATGCTCTCGTTGCCTCCTCCCGCCGGTAACCGCTTAGTCGTCTTGTTCAAGTGCGATAGCGCACGCTTCTCACAAACGTCGTAGCTTCGTCGTGGCTCGTCGCACAGTGGATCGGGTGAAATATCTTCTATCATCTCATCTATGGAGTGGAGCCGAGGTGCTGACAAGTAGCTGATGCGGTGAAGAACTTTCTCTCGTGGTCGATGTCTCACGCCGTGGAGGACCCAACCCAGGTCGGTCAGGGAGGCGACGGGTTGGTCGTTCGTACCACGTCGCACGGCGTGGGACAACAACAGCTGCCAGTTGTCCTGTCCGATGAGCACCGTCGGCTTGCCTTCATAAGTGACTTCTCCTGCTATGTCCTTCAGATGATCGAGGCCGGAGATGATCTCCGGCGGGACCCGCTGTGGCGATATGTGAAGCTTGTCCATTGTGCGTGCGGTTATCTCGAATTCTTCTATACTGTATTTTCCACCGATTTTCAAATGCACACGCGTCGACTCACTTGCGTCGATCCGCGCGCCCGCCACGCCTTCTATCGAGAACGGCGATGCCGTTCCTTTTGCACCAACCTTTTCTGCTATCTCCCTTTCCACTATGGTGCAGGTAGAGCCGTCGTCCAGTAGTGCATAGGTCTCAACTTGAGCACTAGGAC
This sequence comes from Agonopterix heracliana, assembly GCA_963693445.1. NCBI lineage: Eukaryota > Metazoa > Arthropoda > Insecta > Lepidoptera > Depressariidae > Agonopterix > Agonopterix heracliana. The sequence goes on from OY856307.1 coordinate 2,730,184, forward strand.
CGCTGACTATTACTGGGACGATTTTCAGTAGCGCTGTGTTTGTTCTATTTCGCGCCGACGATACTGTTTCTTCTTGCTCTTGTTCAGGTGGCGGCTTCGGCTGAGGTGGACTATGTAGCAGCGGGTGGTGACTATACTGACACCCACCAATTTCACACCAGCGTGTCTTGCAGTTATGTTGACCGCGTCGAACACGAAGACATTTAAAACACAGCCGTTTCTCTCTTGCTATGTCCCAGCGCGCCGACACATCTTCTTTCTTGAACGAATCACAATTGTTTACCTTGTGATCGCCCTTACAGACTGGGCATGACTCGGGCTTCGGCTGCTGTCCCTCGGCGTGGTAGGTGTGCACTGGTCCTCTTTGCGTTTGCTCCCGCCGGTCGAACTGTGGCACGTGTTCGAGGGGAGCAAAGTTACCGCACCGTTCGGCGGTATGGTCCAAAAACTTAGTCAATGTGACCAGGTCTGGCTGGTAGGCAGGCTGCTCCGGAGCGAAGTCGTAGTAGCGGAAGCGTAGCGTAGGCGGGAACTTTTCTATAACGGCGCGCACTATCTCGGGATTGTATAGATAGTGCGATCGTCCCAGCGCCTTGATCGTCGCGGTGATGTTGGCCACACGCGACGCGAACACACATACATCTTTCGGGTTCTCAGTGAGACGCGGCAGCTCCCGTAGTTTCTTCATCTCAGCCATGACGAGCGCGTCGGGTCGTCCGAATCTTGACTGTAGGAGTTGCATTACCTCTAATGTCGTTGTGTGTCCCACGAAGAGGCAGTGAGCGGCGTCCCGCGCCGGCCCGCGCAGGCACCTCCGCAGTCTTGCTATGGTTTCTTGCTCCGTCAGCTGTGACATTGACTCGTCTACTGCTATCTTGAATGGCAGCCACTCCGCTGACTGGCCGCTGAAGAAGGGTAGGTCAGGAACCCTTGCTGCTATTGCGGGCTGCGTCGCCGTCCGTGCGGCGAGAGTGATTGCGCTGGCGAGCTCTTGTATCGCCAACTCGTTCGGCTTGCTGTCTTGTCGCGTAGGCGTCTGGTGCTGCGCGGCAAGGTGATGTGGATCTTTGGCGACGTCCCCACCGAGGGGCCTCTGCGCCGTGTCCCATCTTCTATCTTCTATGTTCTTGCGAATTTCCTGCAGCGTAGGCGGCTGGTGCGGCGCTGCAGGGTGATGTGGATCTTCGGCGACGTCCCCACCGGGGGGCCTCTGCGTCGAGTCCCATCTTCTACTATCTTCTATATATTTTCTTATTTCTTGCAGCGTAAGTGACTGGCGTTGCGCTGCATGGTGATGTGGATCTTCGGCGACGTCCCCACCAGGGGGCCTCTGCGCCGCGTCCCATCTTCTACTATCTTGATGAGTTTCCTGTAGCGTAGGCGGCTGGTGCGGCGCTACAGGCTGGCGTGGCTCCCTGGTGGTATGGTCCCAGGGCCCCCGCGCCAGGGCCGCGCTTCTATCTATAATCAGTCTTCGTTCCTGTCGTGGCGGCGGCTCCAGCAGCGCGACAGGTTGGCGGTGGTCCCCGGGGAGGCCGTCACAGCTGGGCCTCGACTCGGGGATCCTCGTCGGGTGACTATTGACGGGGCCTCGTGCATCGGCATCCACGCGGCACTCGGGCTCGTCGACACACGGCGGTGGTGGCGGCGGCACGTCGAGTAGTGGTACCGATCTATGTTCTGGCACGTTGTGAGGCTCCGTCGTGAGGGCGAGAGTGCTTCTGTCCACCCATTCCGACGTCCTTTCTTCACGGATTGTTCCTTCTATGGAGTCCTCTTCATCGGAAGTTTCTTCTTCAAGGGCGCTGACCTTGGCCTTGGCTAGCTTGACTTGAGCTCGCAGGAGCTCAAGCCTGGCCTCTGTCAGCTCTCGGTGTCTTCTGCTGGATGCCTTGGATCCTCTGGATCCTCTGGATCCCCTGGATCCTCTGGATTCCAGGGTCTTCTCAGGTTCGGTGTTCTTCGTGGTGTCCGCCGACGTGGCTGATGTGTCTGGAGCTGTGGTGGCAGTACGTGACTCCGTGGCTGTCGCGGATGACGCCGTGGGCTCGGAGTCGGTCGCGGTGCCCGGCGCAGGCACACCAGGACGTGACGTGGACGTCTCTTCAGGCGGAGGCACGACCCGACGCGGCGCAGACTTCATGCTTCTTGTGACCGGCATCTTCTATACAGCAGCTCTTCCAGGTCTTCACCCAGGTCTCACAGTATGCTCAGGACAGAATCCGGCTCGAAGGACCATAAAATGTGGTCAACCACCTTCGATAACGGCAGTCTGGTTTCGCACATTTGCTACTAGAGACTATCGCCGGCCGTCCCGATTACGGCAATACTGTGAGCCCTAGGACTAAGTAGAGCAGCTGTCTTGAGCAGGAGCAGGGTTTCTTCCAAATAAAAGATTTCTTCAGTTGATTTCACTATTTCTTCCTGGTATTGTCTTGAGAGGACTTGTTGTGACTGATTGACAACCGATCGATTCGGTTTTCTTAAGTACCTCAAGGCAATACCGTAAAGACGACCGTGTTTTTATTTCCAAAAAATTTCTTAAACATAACAAATTTTCTCTATGAAATATGTACATTTTAGTCTATATCTTAAAAACTATTTATCCTACATACAAACGATTTATAACACAGAAAGAACTAATAATTCCCCGTATTTTGGTATATCACTGTCTATTATATCTTGGATATCCAGGCCGCTACGACAGAGTGAAGTGGCAAATACTACGAAATTTGCCAAACTATTTTAGTCTATTCTATATATTTCTATTTCTAGGTCTTCTATCTATGACCTAGTGTTCTGTCGTAGTGTACCTGGATAACCTCGACCTAGTACATATATTTTCATGTGTCTATTGTGTTATTTGATACCAAAATACAGGGATGGTATACAAGGTGGTAAGTAAATTATATAAAAAGTGTCCTATTTACTAAATAACACTAAACAGATATTTTTTATGTGTGATTATGGGGTGGGTCGTTGACTACTATGTACTGAAACTATTGGATATGACCCACCTATCACCATCTCTGAGAAAAACGTAGGTAAAAACCCAAATTGAAACACGCTAACTAAAATGAAAAGTAATACAAAATCTTATCCTAGCCTATCCTAACGACTAACTAAATGATCTTTTATTATAAAAACACTTAAAACTAGACCTAGGGCTATAAAATGGTACATAATAAAAACTATCTCTATAAAACCTATCAAACTATGAGCTAACATGATTTAAAACAATATAAACTATAACAAACTATACAGACGTAGTCTACCCAACGTGATCAGTGCATTCTGTACAATAAATAACAGAAAACTAATAAAAAACGAAACTTAAAATCTAGACCAAAATTTGCACTGATTACGTTGGGTATCTCACTTCGCGGGGATATACTCTATCCGCGACGGCGGAAAGCTGCGTCGTAACTGGCGGGCGGTGCGAAGCGGGCGCTGAGAAGTTCGTTGTCGCGAACAGAAACTCTCATCCTTAGTCGCTTAGTGTGGTTAGGGCTGCGTTTCCATTAGAGATGTGCGAGGTAGCGAGGCGGTGAGCGAGGTGTAACTTTTTGGAAGACGGATCACAATTTTCCAGGCGAACTTATAGGGATTCCCCCTAAAAAGTTTAAAACATATTGTTGCTTCTAATGTCAGTGATTCACCGATATAGTATCATAACAAAAGCCAATACATTATATAAATTGATCTAAATGAATATGTAAGTACTAGGCACCTATTGTCAATTGAACATAACTGTTACTGGATCCGGCGGGCGTCCCCTCGCACTCGTATACTCGCACCGGCGGACGGAAGATGACAAATCTACCATCCACTGGATTATCTACGTTATTTAGGTACATAACTGCAAAAAAAGGGTACTATTTTTTGCATCTATCTATACTTATAAAACAGTCCCGTGATCATCTGACTGACAGACAGACAACGCACAGCCTTAATACCCACTGAAAATAGAAACATGGAAATAGGAAAACCCCTTTAGTTTACGATAAGAAAAAAAACAATTTGGTATCCGATACCCGATTGCTTTTCTTCTCGTAGATCCGAGGATTATTCTAAACCCAGGAACCACAGCTAAACCTAGCAAGCAACATACGCGTATTAAAAACAAATGCTCTTTCTTATAGGAACGAATTTAGATTCGTTTAGAACCACTACTTACTAAACATTTGTAAAAAGTTTTAAACTTCACCCTGTAAACCGTTTTTGAAGGAAACTGGGGATGAAAACTACAATAAAAAAATTTTTTTTAGGCTACTTAGATACCTCGCAAATAGAGCTAAGCAATAGGGGCTAAGCTGAAAATAAGGTCAAAGGAAAACGATTTAAATGAAGATTGACTCTGACTAGGGCGCATCGCATTTGACGAATGTCGTGGCTACCCATCAGCACTGCATAGGTCACTGGTGCTAAAGACTACAGTAGATCCATTTATCACCATCATCGTTTGCCGTCCCTAATGCTACTGGTGCTCATCAGGCGTACAGTACGACCAGGAACGTTAATTCCTCTCGTCAATCTTTGAACCACCCCTTTTAAATAATACAAGGGTGTTTTGTTACAAACTGTATAAGTAGCTATACGTTAAGGTCATCGCACTATATTCGAGAATCCAAAAATAGTAGCGGCTTCGACACATGTAGATTTATTTGGGTTACCGTTACACCAGTAACCCGGTAAACTGGGTAATCCAATGTGGTTCCATCTGGATGTTAAAATTACTGGAACCAACGTTACATTACACTATTTTATACGAGCTAAGTTACTTAGTTATTATAGCATCCGCGAGAATGAAGGCTTGTATATAATGTCCATATTTATAATGATGATAGTTTTTAAGGCGATCATCAGACCATCAAATTAAACATCTTTAATTGGTCTAACATCGAAATTGCAAAAAAAAAAAGTGTCCCATACAAAACTGCAAAACTGTTCCGACTCAAATATATGGGAAATCTGATTTTTTTTCTCGTGAACAACAGAAGCATAGGTATACAACGTGTTGATGAATAAGCGCAAAACCTCATACCCAACAAATTTTCAAGTGAATATTTCTATTGAAACAATAATTTCAGTATTTTATTAATTATAAATTTTGTTGGCACAAGTCTTGGCTGCCTACGGGCGGTGCCCGCCCGCGCCGCGCCGCCCGCCTGCAAGTTGCAGTTATGGGAGCGCCCAAACATATTTGCCCAGGGGCGCAATATTTTTAAATGCATCCCTGATTAAACCTACTAAGGCTTTAACGTAACTAGTCTGTACAATAAAACCTTTCTACAATTCTTGCCGCGTTCATTACTTTTAAGGTTCCGACGAAGATTTTCTAGGAGAAACGCGATTGCCCGGCCTTCCGAAAAGTGCGTGCGTGTGCCGTATTTTCGATTAATTAAAAGAACAAAAGCACTTTTCAAAAAATATTTTATGATTTCAATCATATGTCTATGATTTCAATAGATAAACTAATGTTGAATATGTGAGTATAAATACAAACAATCGGAAACTATTTCAAGTTCTTCTAAAACGAGATTTTTTTTTAAAAAATGCATGAATATACATAGGTACGTCATCTTTGTGACGATATTCTATCGAGTGAAGTAATTTCAATCGTGTATTCAGTTTATGATTTCACTAGATAAACTATCCAAAAATACTGAGGTAAGTATGACTTTAGATTCGGTAAATGGTATAAATCTAGTCGTAAAATGAAAAATAAAAGACCCCTCCAAGGTATTTCGTCCTACCATTGGGCCTTAAAAACTCTACAGACGTATTGATTTAAAAACGTCACTAAAAAATGGCCAATTTTTCTATAGAAAGCCTGGAAAACTAAACTCTCAAGCGAAACCGTGAGTGTTTCGTTTCTAGATGGTTTTTTCGATGAGTTTCATTTACGATGAAGCTGAATGTTCGACAAAAAGTTGTAGCGACGTGAACAATGAACTTGCACTGTGTGTGTATCGCACTACAGGATGATTGTAATTATTTGTGTCTATTATTCGTATATCTATAAGTACACGTAATAAAATTGACGTGGATGTACCATTGAAGATATTTACAAAAATATTAATAGGGAGCGTTTAGGATAAGAAGATTAGGATACGTAATGGAATGCATTGACACCATTTTTATAATTTTTCTGTTCTGTTTGTTTGTGTACCTCACTTAAAGACTATAAACCCGATTTAAATTGAGTTTTCATAAAAGCATTAGTTTTAGGTCAAAAATTATCTGGCAGCAAATTGACTAAAGGCTTCCGCACATTGCAGCGATATTATCGACAGCGATATCGCGACACCTTACACACTGCAGCGATTCCGCGATTCGCGTCACGCATGCGCACACCACTGAATGTAGTAGAAAGAGATTGCGGTAGGTTGCGATAATATCGCGGCAGTGTGAGGTATCGAGCGCGTCCCCATACAAAATGTACTGAGAACAATTATCGCAAAATCGCGATATTATCGCTCGATAATATCGCTGCAATGAGCGGAGGCCTTAATTTGCCTTCACCAAACCGCACTGTGCCCGCGTAGGAAACTGTGCTGAGAATGGCCCACTCCCTCTCACCCTTATTCCTTTGCCCTATAGTGGGATCCTACAGGCTATAGCATACATACTTATATACGTATATGTTGCCACAAGAGCTATCTTCGGTCTTTCTCATCCAGTCGTTACCTATATCATGTTTTGTAGCCGGCCATGGGAGAGTACTGATTTCCAAAAATTACTCCTATGATCAGCCTTGAAGGCAGTAGATGATGACAGGCTGATGATGATTGATGTTGCTGCGACATGGTTGTCTTTCTAGGCAACTAAGGCTAGATTTCTTTAGAAGAGTTCTTGTGGGCTAAACTAGCATAATATCAACACTTGACAAATCCTCCAATAAACATAAAAGTATGTAGATTATAGTTCCAAAGCTGCATAGTATCTAGGGGTGGTCCACTCCTCTGATCTGATCTGATAGGGTTCCAGTTCCATCAGGACTAGGAGGAGGGTAGGGACGACCACGGGACGAGAGTGCATCTGTGTTTAGCGCTCAGTTATGAATGTTAAAATAAACGAGTATCTTTGGACGATTACAAAATCATCCAGCTTAGCATCATCCAGCTAATCATGCAGCAGGCAGTAATAGATACTATTTCTTAAACAGTGCCTCATCATTAGTCAAGACGTCAATTGGGACAAGCGAGCCTGTCAAATCCAAAATTCCACTTATGAGTATATTCCTAAAAAATCGCGGAGTAATCGCGTAACAAACATACAAAAAAAAACATACGGGTCGAATTGAGAACCTCCTCCTTTTGTTGAAGTCGGTCAAAAACATACAAAACGAAGCTACGTCTTAGTTTTAACATTTAGTAATTCAAGTAAAAAAAATGGTTTATAAAAATAATGGTTTGGAAACCAAGTCATACGAGTATTTACTGGCTCAAAGATTTCCATACAAATCTTAAATTAATCCTAGCATTGAAACTAAATAGAAGGAAATGTAACAAGGTACGAGTACCGACACAGATATTGGTTTCTAGATTGTGTTAACAGTTTTTTTTTAATTGTAATTTATTGATATTGAAAATAGGACGACACTTTTTTTGTATGCAGCGCGCTCGGGCGCTTAAAGTTTGATATAAATTCATGCCGGGTAGGTAGGTAGCATATCTAATGGTTCAGTTTGGACGGGATTGACGGGATAGCACAGTACGTACCGCGAGATCGAAGCCGACGGTCGCTAACCTATATTATCAATCGGGATCGCGAGTGTTAACCTAATTACACTTTTTAATATTAAACTCCATACTTGTGATATACAATTACGGAAAAAATAAATAGTGAGGAATAGGCATAATATATAAGGTCTAACAAAATTAGGTGAAACTATTTTAAGGGGAGTATCAGACCATCAATCTGAATAACTTTCTCTATAGGACCAATAGCAAAATCGCGAAAAAAAAACAGCTGTTTCACACAAACCTACTCTCGACCTAAATGTATGGGACAGCAGATATTTTTTTCACGATTTCGATATTAGTCCGTTTGATGGTCTGATCATCCCCTTAAAATAGTTTCACCTAATTTTGTTAGACCTTATATATAGGGTCCTTCTTAATATGCTGTCACTTTTTAAGGCGATGATCAGACCGTCAAACTGAACAACCTTCTCTATGGGAGGGACCAATATCAAACTCGCGAAAAAAAAATCATCTGTTCCATACAAAACTGCAAACCTACTCAAGACAAATGTAATGTTGGTCCCATAGAGAAAGTTGATCAGTTTGATACGTCCCATGCGAAACTGCAAGAAGAGCCAAATGTATGGGACAGATGTCCCAGATTTTTTCGCGATTTCGATATTGTCAGAATATTAAGAAGGACCCTGTATGTAGTCCGTCAAATTGAACTTTAAAGTCCATACTTTCGACTTGAACAAGAAGGAAATAGAAAGCAATTATCTCCGTTTTAAAAATATTTTGCTATAATTTGGAATGTACCTAGGTACAAAAACTAATTTCATACCTAAGTACCAAACTGAATCACAAAAGTAGGTACTAATTAAAAGAACTCAAAACAGCCTGTATTTGACTTCAATCAATAGAAGGGAAAATGAATCGGCACGGTATGCCAGACGAGATCTTCACACGGCGTAGCTCAATCGACGCGTGCGCAAGCTCCAAGCTAAGCTTTCCCGGCTGCAGGGTTACCAGGCGACTGTCCTTGGACTCCGGTATCGAGGACTATGACTTTGTGAGGATTGCGACGTTTCTGGACACCGACGATGAGATGTCGGAAGACGACGATTTTATAGAAGCTGTATGCGATAAGTGAGTTTGTGACAATTGGTGAAAGTGATGTTTTGGTGCTAATTTTGTACAGATTTTTTTTTTATATTCATTGATTGTTGTCTAGGTTTACTCCCTACAGATAATTTTTCACTGAATAGGTTTTTAAAAAATACTTAATTACGTTCGAATTGTGTACCTACTTGAATTGAATACCTAAGAACCCGAGAGGTTCCAAAAGTTTACTTTAAATTACGGTAGAAGGAGGTAGGTATGAATATTTAAGAGTACCTAAGTACTAGCTTCCTACTCAAACTGACGGCGAAAATACGTTTTGTGCTGGTATCGACTATCGTTATAGGTTTCTCGATTCGTGTTCAGAAGTTATTCTACAACTTCTAATTGTCAAAACCTTAGTGCATACCAAAATTGAACAAAGAATTGAAACAAAGAGTGTCCTTCCTTCTGTCTAGGGTACATCAGTCAGTATATCTTCATCAATATTCACCGTCATACAAACTTAGGACGATATAAATTATTTGCGATGTGAAATTGATGATTTTATTTAATGTTATTTTTTTCCTGTTTTCAGTCGTAAGAATGCCATCGTTCTGCGCACACAAATATCCGTGCGGGTTCATGCTATCATTGGTAAGTACAAAATTTAAAATTATTTGTTTAAAATAGCAGCATCTTTTTTGTTACTTAATCAACCGCTGTTACCTTTCTGTTCCGCGCGCTCCATACAAACGTACTATGGTGATATTTTCAATACTAACCAATTAAAGTCAGTGAAATTTTGCAGAAACAATCTAGAAACAAATTTCGATGCTTGTATGGAGTGAGATTTTCGTTAAAATGTATAGTTTTAATGTTGCAGTGCCTCAAAGATTTCCATACAAAACTTAAATTAATCCTAGCATTGAAACTGTATATTTTAACGAAAATCTGACTCCATTAAAGCATAGAGATTTGTTTCTAGATTGTTTCTGCAAAATTTCATTGACTTTAATTGGTTAGTATTGAAAATATCACCATTGTACGTTTGTATGCAGCTTCGCTCTCGGAAGTCTCAAACGAAGTCTCGTTACATTTTCAATACTAACCAATTAAAATCAAAGTCAATGACATTTTTCAGATACAATATAGATATGTATGCTTGTATGTTGTCAGATTTTCGTTAAAACGTACCTATAGTTAGTTATACAGCTTACAGTGCCGCGCCGCAATGATTTCTATAATTTTAACGAAAATTGGACAACATACAAACATAAAGATTTGTTTCTAGATTGTTTCTGCAACATTGACTTATAATTGGTTACCTACTATTGAAAATATAACCAGAAATTGCAGATTAGCGCGTTCGGAATAAACATTCTCCGCTTAGTAGGTAGACAATGCACCTAGAATTTACCATGGTAGCCATGGTAGGTCATCCCCTGGCGAACTGCAGGTAAATCACTATGGCAACGTTAGCAATCGTGCCGAGTTAAATGTAGAATTATTCCCGGTATTTTATTAGTAGGTATACTAATAAAACTATTATATCTAGTAAGCCACGATCAAGGTTAGCATTTCGTCAAAAAGCGTTGTCACTTTTTCTGCAGCATGAAACGGATTTCTGTCAGACATTTAACAGTAGAGAGGTCCTTCTATTTTGTTTATTATGCATCTGTGCAATGGATGGATTTTAAACCTGGATTTAGAAACAATACCTACGCAACCTTCCTGCTAGATGCTTTAGTTTAGGTCACGGTGTGCTATAAATACACGGACCTGAAAAAAAGACGGACGTAATCTCGTCTAATCACGCGTGAAGCACCCATTTCTTTTGTGTGCGTGCTGTCACGCGGTACATAATGGTGACGGGTGTCGGACCTGCGCCTAGAGCTAGTGCATCTGTGTGAGTGTAGGTCCCTTGTAGAACAAACGAAAATGTAGGACCTTGCATGATTTGATGGTTTGAAGTTGAAGTTCCGGCTACAAAACGACCCCGATTCCACAGAGTTTATTTACAAAAAAGTTCCGTGTCTGATTGACCAATGATCGTTTTTCACTGAAAATCCCTCCCGAAAATGAATGTCCCAGAGGGAAGAAACTTTTTCTAAATCTAGACATTAAACAATGCCACCTCTTTCTCGCAGAGCGGCTCTTGCACTCCCAGGGTCGTGAGCTACGCAGAGCTCTGTTCACCCTCAAACAGATTCTGCAGTCGGACAAGGATCTGGTGCATGAGTTCGTCGCAAACAAGGGACTGGACTGCCTGATGCAGGTCAGCAGTATGGCTGACCATAACTACCTGGACTACATCCTCAGGGCACTCGGACAGGTAAGAAAAAGATCGCTTGAGCCAGCTGGAAAAAGTTAAGAGATTAACACTCAGCGGCAGAAACGCTCATAAAAGTTAGTCCTCCATTAAATCTCTTGCTGTCACTTTTTGTCTTGTTGACGTAGTAAAAGCTAGCAAGAGATTTAATGGAGGATTAACTTTAATTAGCGTTTCTGCAACCGAGTGTAAGCTGGTTGTTTGTAGTTCTAGATACATATTTCTTTTATGTTTTATGTTTCTAATCGCAACTGTCTAATATTTCTGAACTTCGAAGAAAACTGCATCATTTCCTTGTACAGTCAACAGGAAAAGTCTGTGACTTTTTGAAATTCGTAATAAAATCTCGATCAAATATATATTTTTACTATGTTATCTAAGATGTAGATGCCGAAAACGGGAACGAGTGGAAGAGCAAGGGAGAAGCCTCTGCCCAGCAGTGGGATGAAGTAGGCGAATATATAACTAAAATATAGATGTTACGTGATAGAGCGTTAAATTAACTTCACCGTAACATGAAATAAAAATTACATATTATCAGATACCTATTAAAAGTTAAGTAATCTATACTTTCGTCATCATTTACTTTTGATGTTGACTGTGCAACGTCTTAGCAATTAAAAGCAAAACTTAAAAATAGTTCAGTGTAGAATCGGATCATCTGCGAAATTAACAAAAGTGTTTTATCCTATTTCGTACAAATCTGTATGTGTATTAAATATTGGCCATTTCTCAATTTACCATATTTCAAAAAGAAATAACTGAAATCAAATCCATTATTCACAAACCTCATCAGATCCTCCTGTACGTCGACGGCATGCACGGGGTGATGGCACACAAGCGCTGCATCCAATGGCTCTACTCCCTGATCTCCAGCAAGTTCAGACACGTCGTCAAGACAGCCCTCAAACTGCTGCTCGTCTTTGTCGAGTATACCGAGAAGAACTGCCTCCTCCTCATCGATGCCATCAACGCTATCGATGGCTCCAACGGCAGGCAGCCCTGGTACAACGTCATGAAGATCCTCCAAGATTTCGACGCTTCGGACACCGAACTTCTCATATACGCGACCACCCTCATCAACAGATGTCTCAACAACGTCCCAGACAGAGACACGTATTACGATCAGGTTGACGCCCTCCAAGACCAGGGCATGGACGATATCATACAACTTTACATGTCTAAACAAGGCACAGATCTCGACCTGCTAAGGCAACTGCAGATCTTTGAGGCGGTCCTCCTTTACGAGGATGGAGACGAAAGTGGTACGGCACTGAAGTAAGTTTTATCGTTTTGCATTTCAGTTCCTTTGAACGCTGTGAAAAATTGTTATGTACCTACCTAACGTAAAAATAAATGATTACAGGCAACTAGATGAATCCGTCATAAGTTCGGTACGCAGAAGAAGTCTCAATTTGAATACATCTGATAGAAGAAAATCAAAGAAACAGCAAATTAAAGAAAAAGGTATTCGAATTTTCTTTAGAGATTTTATCGTTCAGAGCTTAAATAACATTTTGTTTCATGCATGGTGGATTTCGAATTTACGTGTTGTTTGTTTTTGTTCTATCCCACATGCACGAATCAATGGACATCCAACTGATGATTTTGTTTGTCAACGTTTCGCTTTAACTGTGTAACTATATCTCGTGGCCTTTCACTAACAATCTACAGCCAAACCATCGATCATACCTCATTCGGAACCAGAAAACAAAACCAGCAATAACCATCGACCCACATTTCTGCCATCGATCGATAACAAAGAAAACAAGGAGCTCAGCACGGCGCTGCGTAGACGCAGAGACCGGTTCGCGAGGCAGGCCCACCACATCATCCAACAGCAGGAGATGCTCAACTCCACCGACATCTACAACGGCCTCTTCGGCTCAAACGTCAACTACACCAACGGAAACTATAACAATACGAACGGGAGCTACATTAATAATAATGGAGCTTACACAAATGGTAGCTATTCGGCATGCAATGGCAACGCCAATGGACCTGATCACTACAGTGTGAACGTACACAACGGAGTAAATGGCCATCATGAAGAAGACTCTCATCCGAATAGGACAAACAATCTCAAATCGGATATAATCAAGAATGGTTTGTTTATTCGCTAACACACTAATATTAAGCCTTTGTCACCCGCTTCTTCTTATTGCTTTTCTTAATTTCGCTTATTCATACTACAAATAATTGCCATGAGACTGAAGTTATTTTTTTATCAGGTAACCAAAGATATACAGCTGGACTGAAACAGAGGATCCAAAATGGGACTTTGGGTACTGTAACTGCTGTGGATGCATTGACAGTAATTAGACAGAAGCAAATAGATACTCCAGAGGTTAAAGATGACAGAGGGATACTGCTGAACAGGGAACACAGCATCAAAGACTTGGCCCAAAGGCTGACCAGTCCAGTCAGCCCCACATCAGACGACAAGCCGTTGAGGGTATCGGACATGGCTGGCATTGTGTCCAAGGCTAAAGAGGAACTGGCAAAGTCACAATCTAAAGGTAATTTAAACTTTATAAGTTATACAAATTTTTCTAAGGTACAGTCAGCATCAAAAGTATCTAAGCATCTCCGGTGTTCAAAAACATCTGAACAATTACACGAAAAGAAACCCTATTTCTTACTAGATACCATTTGTTTTTAACTTAACAAATAATAACATGACAGATAAATTAATTTGATTTCTTTTTGAGTTGAAATAAGGTTTGCTATCGAAAAGTTGTCCAGATATTTATAAACACTTAACATGCCTAGATACTTTTGATGCTGACTGTACCTATTGAGAAATTGTATTTTTCGGAAAACAGGTAATTTTGATAAAAGTTACCTAAGCAATTTATGTATTGATAACACATGAAATAATTAGTTACGAGATTCCTTGTCATCTAGTTCAGTTTGTATGCGTGAGCGTAACGTTTCATCTCAATAGTTTTTCCCAACTAATATTTTTTTTGTTTTTACAGAAGTAATAAAGAGCCCAACAATAGAAATAGCACCAAAAGTACACGAGATAAAGATTTCAGAGAACGACTTACACTGGGAAGAGCTGAAGAAGGGTTGCCTTAATCGAGAATTCCACCTCTGCGACTTAGACTTTTCAGACCTACGTCTTGACTCCGATGACGACATGCCACCTACCGTCAACGCAACCAGTGGACCTCCACCACCTCCTCCAGGAATGTTCCCGACTCTAGGGATCCCCCCACCAATGCCAGGATGCTTCCCATTCCGTCAGAACAACGTGCCAGCCCCACCACCGAAGCCTCCACTATCTTCTGAACTATCCAACGACTCTGACAGTTCGACGATCAAGAAAAACAAGAAAACAGTTAAGCTGTTTTGGAGGGAGATACAGGAGAACCCGGTGCCTGTCGCAGTCAGGTCCAAAGTTGGCGGATTGATATGGGACGATCTGCCTCAAGTACAGCTAGACACTAAAATGCTGGAGCATCTATTCGAGTCCAAGACTAACGATTTAATTATTAAGGTTTGTTTTGCAAAATACTAAGACATATGATCGTATTTTCCTATTGAGGGTAGAGTTAGAAACGTAGATACTACCTATTAACAATAGTTGTAGCAAAAGAAAGAAACTGCTCTTTTGATCTTTTGACACGCAAAGAAACACAGCACTCAGGCTAAAATTTGAAATAGTGATGATACCTACATTTTGTTATTTTACTGTATTTTATCTTTTGTTTCATGATCTACCACTCACCCATACAACAACGGCTGCATTTAACAGGAAGTAAGTATAACATCATTCGAAACCTGAAAACACAAAAAAGAACACAAAACTTAACCTTACTCTCATTACAGAAACTAATGGAACCAAAGAGGAATCTCATACTAGATGCGAAGCGCTCCAACGCGATCAACATAGCGATGAAGAAGTTGCCGACACCGCAGACCATCAAGGCAGCGATCATGAAGATGGACGCCACAGTTATAGGCAGAGAGGGAATAGAGAAGCTACTGACCATGCTGCCGACTGAAGAAGAAAAAGTTAAAATACAAGAAGCACAGGTATATCCATATATACATTTGAAGTTAGAAATACTGCGTATGTGCGTTCACACACGATGACGCACTGACGAAGTGGCAGATGTCAGTTCATAGAACCACACCCGGTGCGTCAATGCGTCACCGTGTATGCTTCTAAGTGCGGTTTCATACAACTCCTTGCTTCACAAATGACGGACTGACGTTTGCTGCTCCGTCAGTGCGTCATCGTGTGTGAACGCACTATCCCTCATTCCATGGAGGGGAGGCAAAGTATTTCACTTTTTCCCAGTATTTGATTGAAGCCAAATTCCTTTTACAGTACGCTAATCCAGATCTGCCTCTCGGAAGTGCAGAACAGTTCCTGCTTACGCTGGCGTCCATCAACGAGCTATCATCACGTCTTAAACTATGGGTCTTCAAACTAGACTTTGACAATTTAGAGGTAAGATCCAAAATACACTGAATATCACAACTATAGCTAAAGAAACAACTAATCTTTATTTATCTTACAGAAAGAAGTAGCAGAACCCCTAATGGACCTAAAACAAGGCATCGAACTTTTGAAGGTGAATAAAACTTTCAAGGTGATCTTGTCAACCTTGAGGTCAGTGGGCAGCTTCCTCAACGGGAGCCAAGTGAAAGGATTCCGACTGGAGTACCTATCCAAGGTCATGGAAGTCAAGGACACGGTCCACAAACATCCACTGCTGTACCACATTTGCGAAATGATCATAGAAAAGTTTTCTGATAGTACTGATTTCTTTAGCGAGGTAAGTTATTTCAGCCCTCCAAAGATTTTGATGTCTCGATGGCCTTAACGTTTTAGATCTACACGATTTTCTGTTTTTCTCGTAACCAGGTGGGTCCTGTAATCCGTGCATCGAAAGTGGACTTCGACATCCTAAGCGCGAACTTGTCGAAGCTCGAATCCGACTGCAAAGCCTCGTGGGACCACATGAAAAGGGTCGCCAAGCACGACGGCTCACAGATCTTCAAGACGAAGATCAACGAGTTCCTCACAGACGCCGCCGAGAGGATCATACTGCTCACGGTTATTGAAAAAAGAGTCATGAGCAGGTAATAAATGATTGTGGTAAAAGGAAACTGCAGTTTCCAAGATTTCTGCTGTATATTCTATTACACATTCCGGCATTTAGCTCCGATATGCGATGCGAATTTTTGCTGAACTTGCAAGGCGAATGTTAAACAGTCCAAATAATTTAATTACTTGAGCGTTTAGAAAGAGTCTGTAGGACAAAAAAGTCGTCTCATTGTTGCAGATATAACAAATTCCTGTTGTACCTGGGAGTGCCTCCCGGCGACCTCTCGAAGACTAAAGCCACAGAGTTCCTGAAAGTGATTGCGGAATTTGCCCTTGAATATCGCACCACCAGGGAAAGGGTGTTGCAACAGCTAGAGAAACGAGCCAATCACCGGGAGCGGAATAAGACCAGGGGAAAGATGATCATAGATGTGAGTGCTTTACCTCTTAATGAAACAGCAGCGTCACTAGTAAATATCAAAAACGCTGGAATTAGGTAAAAATCTTGACTGCTATCTAAAAATAGGTTAGAAACCAGTTTCTAGGACCACTAGCTTCTACATACACGTTCAGGCATCCCGTCCGGTCTAGTGTTTCTAGGTAGTAGTAGGTACATTCAGGATTAATGAAATTTAATCTAAATCAAAGAAAAAATTTTTGACATCGTCTTTTTCTGAAAATGATTTACATAGTACGACGAGGTACAAATAACGAATAATAACAATAAACATTGTAGGTTGGAAACTACTCTGCGAAGAACGGCGATCACACAGCAGACAGCGCCCTGAAGGAACTGCTCAAGACGGACCCGGACACCGACAGCCTGACCGAGAGTAGGCGGAAGAGTCAGCCCTCAACGAACAGGCGGCTTATTGTCAAGTTAGTATAATATTCACTTGTCTACAGAAGGGTAAACAGTTTCATTACGGGACATGCGGGATTGCAGCCCGAGCCAAACTTCTCCCGTCTTTTTAGGGTTCCGTAACCAAAGGATGAAAACCGAATACTAGGTAATACCATGGTGTCCTATCCCATACAAATGAAATTTTTGTAACAAAAATGGCAATATATGGCGTTATGGTATCGATTTGTAATTAATGTTTACGTAAAAGTGTAAATTGTTACTAAAAATACATGATCTGACTACAAAAAAATCTCATGAGCCTCGGAAAATCAAGCAATTTACTTTGCCCGAAGACTGCCCGCGTTACGGCAGTCGCGTTCCATTGTTTGACGTTGGGCATCTGTAATGCACAAAAATTTGGAATATATAATATTCTTGGTAATGCATAATAATGTGTATAGTATTATATAATCTGTGGTAATACTTAGGCTTCGTTCAAAGAGACGCGGCGCGGCGAGCTGAGCGTGCTGCCGCAAACACATACATACGGCGATGTATAGAGCGTTCGCGGAGAAGCGTTATAATTGCACCGGTCAAATTTTCATAGATTTATTGCCCGCCCAACGCGCCGCGCAACGCTCCGCGTCTCCCTAAACGAAGCCTTAGATTTATTGACTTTACTATTGTTTTGTACAGCGGAGACTTGTCAGCTGACGACGAAATAATAGAGAGCCTTGTCAGATCAGCGACGTCCAAACGAAGACCCATGAACAGAGACCGACGGAGGAACCGGCTCTCCGACAAGAAGAACTGTAAGATGATCTACCATTCTTCTTCTATTTATCGAGTCCAGAAGCTAAGTTTCGTTCGGCAACGTTGCAAAACAACGCGCGACGTTGCTTCTTTCAAAGTTTCTTCTTTTTGCAAAAGCAATGTCGCGAGTCAATTGTTGCCTAGTGGATACGAGGCTTGAGTGTGACTCGTCGTGTGTAGTCAGATTTGTTGGAACGACTGATATTTTTTTCTCGATTTCGATTTTGCTCCCATAGAGCTGTGCATAGAGAAAGTTGTTCAGTTTGATGGTCTGATCATCCCCTTAAAATTTTCAGCTGATTTTGTGAGACCTATATACAAGGTCCAACTTAATATCCTGACGGTTTTATAAGAGTATGATCAGGCCATGAAACTATACTACAACTTTCTGTATGGGAGCAACCTCCAAATTCGAAAAAGATATCAGCTGTTCCATGTACTTAATAGGTAGGTACTTGCAATCGTAATACTTGTATGGAACAGCTGATTTTTTTTTTCTATTTGACGTTGTTCCCATAGTGAATGTTTGTTCTGTTTGATGGTCTGGTCATCCCATTAAAAAACCGTCGGCATACTGAGAAGGACCCTGTATACAGTCAACTATTTTTGCATCTCTGAACAATCCGGCTCTGTGTACCAAGCAACAAAACCGCCATGCGCGCTCGTTTTCGCATACGCAAAGTAACAAGGACAAAGGCACGTCTCGATTTATGTCGCTTTCTCTGAGTTGGCATGCTAGGCATTCGAGAGTAATCGGGCGTTCAGTGCGGTTTCAGACAACTTCAGATACAGTGTTATTTGAGGATTGCATTATATTATAGTTAGATGATATACATTTCCAGCACTGTGTACCTACCTATATTGCGAATTTCTTTAATATTTGCGATGCGAATTACATTATAAGGCCTTGTAATCAGGATACTGGACCTTAAGATAAATTTCTAAAGAGTTACCAGAACATACCAGTACCAGAGTTACCCAGAACTACCTATACACCACAAATTTTAAATTAAGTACTAACATAACTTTAAGGGTGTGT
The DNA here is from genome assembly GCA_963693445.1 of Agonopterix heracliana. Lineage (NCBI taxonomy): Eukaryota > Metazoa > Arthropoda > Insecta > Lepidoptera > Depressariidae > Agonopterix > Agonopterix heracliana. The sequence goes on from OY856307.1 coordinate 2,749,066, forward strand.
TCAGACCATGAATCTAAACAACTTTCCCTAAGGAACAGGGTCGAAAAACAAGAAAATTTTTGGACCTCCCATAGAAAATCGATCGGCCGATCCGCACTTTAGTATGGAGGGTCCAAAAAATTGTCTCGTTTTTTGACCCATGTTCCTTAGGGAAAGTTGTTTACATTCATTGTCTGAATACACCCTTAAAGTTATGTTAGTAATTAAAAACTAGTGGTGGATAAAAAAAATACATGGTCCTTCTTAATATGCTGACACTTTTTTAAGGGGATGATCAGACCATCGTACTGAACAACTTTCTCTATGGGACCGAAATCGAAATCGTGAAAAAAACAACTGTCCCATACATTTGGCTCAAGTAGGTTTGCAGTTTCGTATGGGACAGCAGATTTTGTTTTAGCGATTTTAATGTTGGTGCCATAGAGAAAGTTATTCAGTTTGACGGTCTGATCATCCCCTTAAAAAAATGTCAACATATTATGTAACCATTCAATTTTGTTTAGTAAATTATTATTGAAGTGTTCGACTAAACCAGGAACACACATTTTCGACATAAATTAAGTGTGTGAAGTTAAAGTGACATTAATTCTAGTTTCCAATTACAGTGAACAGGACACTAGACGGCACTCAGTCCTGGCCAGGTCGCGAAAAGAGTCCAGGGTAAGTTACAAACCTAATACAGTATTTTATTAGTAAGGGTCAGCGCACATCACACAGCAATCGGTTCGATCGATCATAAGATTCATAAGTTATGAGTATTTAAAGTCAGTAGTTTGCACGTGCAAAGTCGAGCGCCGCTAGTTAGGGTCAGCGCATATCTAGCGGAGAACCGTTCGAGCAGTTTTCATTAATCAATAATTGATAATGAACTATTATTTTTATATTTATATTTATAACTCAATTACTATTGAAATAGATTTGAAAATAGCGTGTAAGAAATAATGCGAACACGTCATTGGGACCGGGATCTCTCGCACGCTATATTCATTTACAATAGATCAATTAATACTTCTCGACTATAATTCTCCGCTAGGTGTGCGCTGACCCTAACTAGCGGCGCTCGACCCTGTCAAATCGAATCGGTGCAGTCGTTTTTAACTGCACGCATCACGCGTGCACAAAAAGTAAATTGTATTTATTTTAGCGGGGAAATAGATTTCCCACTTGGTAGACACGGACAACTTGTTCCCCGGTGTCCCCAACTGGGGCCGAAGAGGTGGGAGCTTCCCATCAGACACTTTTGGTCGGACACGGAACATCTAATGGTGGAACCACACCTCGTTATGTACTCGTATTTGCTATCCGGCTACTCGTATTTGCTTGCCCAAATATTTGAACAACAAACATGCCATCCACAAGTGCGAATAAAGGAAATATAGACGAATGAGCCCTCCATACTTCGTCGTATGCGGTCGAATAACTAGAATAGCGGGCATAACAAATAACACATTACGATGTGTGGTTCCACCACTAGGAAACGTCCCTGTTCCACGATAATAAAAATCTCGAGAAATCAAGAAAACCCCTTGCTTTGCTGTTGAACGTATGAGTATGAACGTTAGACGAATTATTGCAGAACTTGATGATTTCTTATAACTTTTAAATATTATTTTACAGATCGGCAGCTAACAGCATCGATAGAATAATTTAAATTAGGTACTCCTTTAGTTATTATAAGACCCAGTTATACTTTATTTCAAATAAGGACGAAAATATATTCCGATACCGATACAGTTTGCTTTCTAGCCAATTCTGATTTGCTAATATAATTTATTTACTTATCAGAATTTATTTATTTATCTTTTGTTCACGAAATCGAAACGGCAGAAAGAAAAATATAACTTTTTTGTGTGTACATTTCTTTGCATCTGGTGTTATTTTATTTCTTCTGAATAAACTCAATTTTATCAGAAAGAAATACTATCTGACCCATCTTGGTTCTAAGAATAAGTGAGAGGAAGTTTTTCAATTCTGTCTCTGTAATTCAAGTCTTAAAATTTCGTTGCTATTTGAAATGGAGTATAAGTACGTAGCAGATTGTGGCAGACGGTCTTTAGAAATATTACAATATGTTTTCCCCACAGGTACAATTAAATCACTTCATGCATCTATATCTATTATACTTAGCTGTTTGTTTTGTTGTCCCATGGAATAATAAATTGAATCTCGTGTCTTACAAGAATTTCTTTCTTGAATAAATATTATGGGGGAAACATTGCCTGATGTGGACGATCTCAATCTGCTACGTAGATAACGAAAAATCTGCTTTTAATTGGATATTTCGTTAAATGGAATCTCATTCCCCATGTTATTTTATACCGCAATCAGCTTTTATACTTGTAATAATTTCCTTTCTAATCTTCCTTTAGATAAAACCAAAAAGAGGAATAAGCAAGATACCTATATTATATTCATTTCATAAGTTGTAAAAATGTGTTCTGTACCAAACGAACAGCATATCAGCAACACGCAAATAAAGGATGTTATTGGCTATAACCAAGAACCGAATAGCTACGTACCTTACTCGTATGAACACTTTTTAAAGTGTGAACAAGATTATCTAAGTAGTGGTTAATTTTTCTCCTCCCCATTCTCGATTCCTTTTCTTCCGTTTCTTGATTCCTACCGATCCCATTCCTTGTTTGCGTGGGCTATAGATATATTTAAATTGTATATAAGTAGAGACAGCGATGTAGTATGTATGTATAGGTAGGTACACTAGGTGAACTATGCTTCGAAGACATTAGTGTCTCTGTCTCCCTGTTTATTTATTGAAACAGCTACACAAGAGAAGACTCCAGTGAACATACCACTCGACTGGAGTCGGTGCACAGGCACGGTGAGTCTCGTCTTCCTCTTTCGGTTTCATCTAAGATCCTACCCAATGCATTATCTAAAAAAAAATAAGACTTATTCTGTGACATTTATTGTGTATTTAGTGAATGTGATGTGTAGTTTATATACTTAGTTATAGAAATGTTGTATGTGAATGGATGTAAATATTATCTCATAATTATATATAAATGGTAACTAAATATGTTTGTTGTAAATAACATTGAACTAAAGACTTCTTTTCGTTGTGGTTTGTATTGAATTAGAAACTGATCTTATCCTGTTGAAATTATATTTACAAGCAACTTAGTTAGGTACCTAACTGATTTCCTAAAACATTCACGATAAAAATTATAAATTGGATTAGATCAAAATTGAAGAAGATGAAAATTGAATTTGTTTAGAAAAATATTGAAGATCATATTGAGATTACCTTTAACTTTGAAATTATCTAAGGTTATGGTCGATCCAAGATATTATGCATTGGCAAGAATAAGATAATGTTCCAATATATTATGCCACCGGCAAAAACGAAATTTCGACCGGCCATATCAAAAAATCATAAGTACTAAAAACTATCTTTGTAAAGATTTGAACGTTTTACAACATCTACTTGTTTTTTTAAGATATACATTTTAAGACCCAAATGTTTTTTAATACTTATCTGAATGTTTTAAAAACATCTGAATGTATACTCTTAGTATAATATACCTATAGTTTTTAAGATCACAGTCACCTGCTTCGGAGAGCCAGAAAGAAACCAGTAGTCGTAGCATGGCAGCGCGATACAGTGCTATCGCGCCTAACTCACTTTCTGTTTGCGCGCAAACGAACTTTAGCCTCATCACGCGCATCATGCTACGGCTGCAGATTGTAATGTGGTACGAAGATACACGTATCAAACATCGGTAGAACGAAAGCGCAGGATTCGCTCACTCTATTTAATTATTTTAATGTTAATGCAATTGAATAAATGGAATATAAATTAAATGTGGTTTGTTTATCTCACATGTTACAAAATACTTATTACCTTCCATGGATTTATGCCACCTTCCTGGTTCCTTCCTTTTGAATTTTCACTCTTATGCTGGGTTCACATGCACGCCGTGCAGCCCGGCGAGCTTATTCGCAGTAGGCCTACCATGAGTTTACACTGTAGTAAATAACAGCAAAACTTCTGTAGTAAACAACAGTCTTTCTATTAAATTTCGTACAGCGCTCAGTACTCAGCTCAGCAGCCCAGTGGTTACGCGGAGAACTAATACTGTCATACAAAATTGGCGCCGCAACTACTTTATACAAGGTGTTACAAAAATACAAATAAACATAATATAAGGGGGTGGTTTAGACCATCAAACTGAACAACTTTCACTATGGGACCAGTATCGAAATCGCGGAAAAAAAATTGATGTTCCATACTAAACTACAAATCTTCTCGAGCTAAATGTACGGCATTGCTGATTTTTTTTTCGCGATTTCGATGTTCGTCACATAGTGAAAGTTGTTCAGTTTGATGGTCTAAACAATCCCCTTAAAAGTTTTTACTTTTGTAACATCCTGTTTAGTAACGTATAGTGAAAACTCATGGTAGGCCTACTGATAATCAGTACAGAGGTGGCTTGTACCAAAAAGCTTAGATCAAAGTAAAATTAATGGATATGCCTTACGCGAACATTTCAAACCAGAAAAATGAGGCAAATCAAATGAATTTGTGCTAGTTTGTATGGACCAATTGACCTAGCTGTGTGCTTCAACTTAACGCGCTTTAGGCCTATCCATTAATTGTACTTTGATCTAAGCCAAAAAGTATATATTTTTCCATGTAAAGATAGTTTTTGGAGCAATAAATACAAATATTCGTGTAAAAAAATTAGTTTAATGGACGGACATAAGTCAAGTGTGCAGTAAAATTAACTTTATAAAATATATACTTGCTTATTAAACTAACTAAGAGAATGTGTCAATTCCTCCATTCGATTCCACTCAGCACTGAAATCTTCTATGATATGAATCTAGATGACAACATTATTCTTACATCGCATACAATCTAAATGCATTCATTTATTAACATGTTTTATATAAATGCAATGTTATTGATCTTCATACAATTAAATGCACTACTTAAGTGATTCCTTAAAATAAATTCAATACAAACAATACATAAAAGTGTCACTTAGTATATTATAATAAGGCACTAGACAGACAATAGTAGGACCAGGAGTGCGATTTTTGAATCTCATTCGGTGAGCTCAGCAGTTGTAAATGTCAAAATTACTATGGAGATACGCATCTTTCTACTGCGGATTTGACTCTCAAAAATCTCTCTCGTGTAGTATGATTTTTGAAAGTCCAATCAGCAGTAAAAAGATGCATATCTCCATAGTAATTTTAACATTTACAACTGCTGAGCTCACCGAATGAGATTCAAAAATCGCACTCCTGTTTAAGAATTCCCATCACAAAGATTATTAAGTATCTCCTGTCACAAAAATATAAGTAGAATCTATGTTGATATTATTAAAATTACCTAGTTTAAAAAAAATGAATGGTGTATCAAAGCAGGCCGAAATGCAGATCTATACTTAAGGGGGCAAATAGCCTCCAGTACTGCCCTCAATATTAACTTGTATTTTAACTAAACAAAATTTACAAAAACAAGAATATCACATTGTAGTAATTGCTAGTTTTCAATTTGTCGAAACATACTATATCTTTAAAACTGCCAAAAGTAACCACTTTTGGCGAATATAAAAATTTTAAAAGTGATCTCATGATAAAATGAGAATCACTACAATGGGCTAGCACTAGCAGAAAGTTGGAAGAACAAAGTTAAATAAAAAAAAGACGAGACAGTTTTTATGAAAATGTGTTGTGTCAAAAAATGTAAAAATATGATCGAGGGCAGCACTGGAGGCTTGGTAGCCTCTTAACACTTTCACTGCGGGAAAAAAACGCCTAGCGTCAATGACTAGCGTGTAATTTTCCTTGGAGAAAAGCTATTTTCTAACATCACAGTGAAAGTGTTAAAAGTCTTATATCACTGACGAGGGTTGATGTTGATAAAAATACTAATCAGTACAGAAATAACTGGTTTCAATAAGTACCTATATCCCTAAAATTCTACAGCTTTTAGATGAGTCAACGCGTTTGCGCCAAAGATATTACAGTTGGATAATAATTATAATGCATATTGTAAGTCTTTATAAAGTTATTACTTATTACAATTAATTACTACTTGTAAGAACTACCTAATTACATATTGTAGAATACAGTAGTACCAGCTATCATGATGGTAGAGAAAGTTAAAAGACAGTAATTAGGCAAATTGCAGTCTACTATAGATCAATGATCACATCATGAAGTATGAGAAAACAATGACTACTATACTTAAGTGCTTGTATATTACATTAGAATCTGCATTATAGAGAGAAAATACACGTACGTAAAAGTCAAACTAAAATTCTTTACAAATGTAAAAAGAATTAGTTTTCTTTTACGGCGGACGGTTTTTGCGTTTTTCCCAGCATTTTATTTGTGTTTTTATTCGAAAACAATCCTTGAGATTGAGATCACCAAAATACCGATTACCGAATAAATCACATTTGGAAGCCTGCTTATATTATTAACAGCAAATACATTGTCTTCTCATCCCAATGATTTTTGTGACAGTGAAAAAAAAAGTAAAATTGATTTGTATAACCAGTCGCATACGGCTTAATCTACTAAGTCTAAATAAAAAAAGTAATACAAAATTAAGATCAGATCTTGCCATGGTTTCCATGCAGTGGACAGATAAAGAAATTATTAGGAATGATCATGCATAGGAAACTTTTTGTTCATACGCTTCATCCTCGGTCCAATATTCCTGATCAGCGAATGTACTGTGTCTTAGCTTGCACCAACGTGCCCCAAATCTCAACATCAGTATTATAACCATCAATACAAACAAGGACAACACGGCTACGGCGGGATATATCATTAGAAACGCCATTTTAAATATCACTCTCTCGCTTATGCAGTTCTAGATATTCCTGGGAGGAAGTGAGAGGTTGGTGAGAGATTGACGGGGGTACTTCAGACTCGTTGGGGTAGCTGCCGTGGTAGGGGTGCACGTATTGGACAGGCTGGTACTGGGACTCTAGCTCCGTGAAGTCGAGGGGAGGCTGCTTGTGCGGTGTCGCTGACCAGATGGACACGATCCAGCGGTTGCCTGACAAATTGAAATGTATTGTTAAACCAAGGTACATCTGAAGACATTACCCAAATTATTTGATGTGTACGTCGCAGGATTATTGTCAGAGCTGTAAAATTATAGTCTTCCTAGAAACATTACAATCCGTATAAATAAAGCCGCATGATGCGCTAAATGAATAGCTAAAAAAGTAAACTAAAACTCATTTGAAATGAAATTTACGGAACAAATAAAGCTATTTTATTATTATTATTTTAATGATGACTATGAATAAAAAGTAAGATTCTAATAAGATGCAAGTTTGACTAACCGGTATGTCTGTCCAGCCAGTAGTCAGAGTACCGCGAGCAGCAGCACACCACGTTCAGGATGACGATAGCCCCGAGGATCACCGAGCAAATCGCTATAGCAATGTAAAACGGCGTGAAATCCCCTACTTTCGACAAGATAGGATTTATACTTTTGTAAGTTCCGTTCCCTGCAAAGGAAGCGTGAATTTCAGATGCCGACATAATAACCACCTGTTGAAGAAAAAAATTCAGTCAGGAACTGCGAAGGCACCTCGCCTTCTTATAAAATCAACAACGGTCAAATTTAGGGCGTTGGTTAGGCGTGGTTACTAATTCTATTTTGTATGAGAACAAGTCTATGTAAACAGTTTTATATCTTACCTAGACAGAACAAGGTTTCCAATAACGTCTTTCTTTAGAAATACGACACAAATGCTTAGATTGGCGACAAAATTATTATTTTGTTCAATCAAAAAGTACAACAAACAACACTGACAATAGAAAACACGCACGCACGCAAATGTTGCCAGATCCGATTTTTAGAAATCTGCAGTGCAGAATAAGGTTGAAAAATCTGAAGATTAGGTATTTTAGAAATATTGTATTTTTGCACTGAATAAATAAGTTACAATTTTACTAATATGTTTCTTAATATGTTGTAGTATTGTATCGTATCATAAATTAAGATTTCTAATCCAATTCGATTCCAATCTAGGTTCTAAATGTTCTAACTACACATTTAGATAGGATAAGTTGTAAAACTTAATAAAAACGGCGCACCAAGGGTTCTGTACAAACTCGTGTGTAGATTAGATCATAGATTAATATGTATATTGGTTATAGATAGGTAAGTCGCCTTGGATTTAAGGACGTTTTAATTATTGGCGTTGCCTCATATTAGCAGCAGGGGGAGCCCCAGTATGAAATAAATTGAAAAAAGACGGACGGTTGACACAAGGCTCGAACCATATGCACCCGAAACGTGAGCCGGTTGTCTAGACCACTAGACCAACAAGACAGTGGTTGATACGGGCGAAATCTCTCACTATTACAGCGCAGCGGTGAGGTGTAGCGCGCTTTCTCTACACTTTAGATACGAACCCTTAATTCAACACTTAGTACTTCGAAACGTAACCGATAGATGGCGGATGCTGTCTATGGAAAATAGCGTTCCACCTAGTTTGTACTGAAGATATCACAGCATGGATTAGATATTTCTTCCAACACGGAATTTAGTTTCCAATATTTTTCCTTTTTTTTCGTGTACTTGTCTTTAGTTTTCTTCCAAAATCAGTCTCATTGCTCTAACGAAAATATAAATCGGAATGAAACTCAAACTTATGTATTTTAAAAGTATAATCTCCCATACATAGACATACGTCATAGTTAATTCTCTAACTCAAATGTAGTTTAGCAATCCGCTTTGGGCTCGCGTGGACTAACCCCATACACCCTCCCTGAGGTAGGCCTGTGCCCTGTAGTCGGACGCAATGAGCTTAGTCGGACGTATATTATAGGCTGTGATGGTGATGATGATATAAATACAAAAAACAATTTTCAGATTTTTTACTTTACTTGATCTGTGAGACCTTAGATTTTATTATTGTAGGTCAACTGCAGTACACACAGACAGACTGCCAGACACAGGCAAACGGACAACGAAGTGATTTTATAAGGATTCAAATCAATAAAAAAAAACTTTATTTTTTGTAATATTAGTGTAGGTAGTAGGTACTACAGATTATTGCCACTTTATATTCATCATGTCGGAATTACAGACACGTAAGTAAGCTGCTTGAGTTCATGTTGCATAATATTGACCACTATGAATTTAGAATAAACTTGTTTTTAATATTAATAAATTGATACTTACGAGTGAAAACTGATCCCTGGGCATTTAATACTGGTGTGGCTTCTGGACCACTTCACTACACACGAGGGCATAATGTTTTGGGCCGGTAAAATTGAATATTTGTAAGCAAATGGCACACGTGCGCTCGCCACAAAGCAAAATTGACACTAACAACGCGTCCCGGCCACCTTTTTAAGCCCCGCCCTCTCCGGCTTACTTTTCGTGGCGTCATTTTTTTATAGGCAGTTACGCTTCCTGACTTATTATTTGTTCGTAGGCACGGGCACGGAATATCTAAGAGTACAAGCTCGGGATAGAACAACGGCTGCCAAAGCCAACATTCTCCTTCGAGCTAATTTATTATCACGCTATTTCTTATATTCTTAAACTTTCCATGTGACTTGTGTTTTATTACAATAAAATCAAGCTCTAGATATCTTTAGCGCCCCCTTTGAGTTTTTTCTGTATCCGCCACTGCATTTTGTAAATGTCTAAAAGTCCGTAGATTTGACTTTGAAATCCGTAGATCCATAGGCAAGGCCAAAAATCCGTAGATCTACAGATAAATCCGTAGGTCTGGCAATGCTACGCAACCAACTAAAAAAAAAAGTAAAGAAGCAAACAGTTTGGCGGCTGCGGCCGGCAATTTTTGCCGCTAGGGGCGCTGTGTACTACTTTTCTCTGATTGGCCAATTGAAAGCCAATCAGAATTAAGCTTAATTTAGTTGTCTATACCATAGATAGAGGTATTATCCTCTATGGTCTATACACGGTTGTATTCTATAATCAAGACTATGATAAAATTAATATATAAAAGTTTTTCCGGAATGTCGAACAATTTTCTCGTTCATAGCTTGATTCAAAACGTTTACTTTCTCAGCCTGAAGGGGCCCATTCACATTAGTCCTATAACGTAGAAAGAGAAGGAACCTTCGCCTATGTCCTATAATGAGCGTTTTTCTTTTTTTTTTTTAATGCCGTTTTCTTATAACTCAATAGATGGCAGTAGTGTCTGTACGACAAACTGTCAAGCAAAAACTTCCTCTGCAATGTCACCTATAGACTAAAAAACGTAGAGATTTCATTCTCTTTGGTTCGGATTTGGAAGACGTCATCAAAAAAAAATTGAAATTATTTTCGATTTCTTTCTTAGCCAAAAATACAGTCCTTTTTCGTTGTTTTTCAGAAAAGCAGTTTGAAGTAAACTATTCTATTCTATTTTTATTTATTGGCGTTTCCTTGTTAGATTTCGCCAGTGTCAAAGTAGTTTGAGGGAGTGTCTATCCAATCTCGAGGATTGTTTTTGAGTAAGAACAACTGAGAAGGATTTTGGAGCCTCGTGGCAGGCTGAGACGCGAACCGCGCGAACACCACGCGAGAGACAAGTGTTCAAGGCAAACCCTGCAACGTGACTCTCTGAAGTAAACTAACAAACACGACAAAGTAAATGCTACGATACGAGTTTGATTAACAATGACATTTGACAGCTCAAGTTTTCTTATTGCCAGTTCAATTTCAGATTTTGCCTTATGATCAAAGAGTTTTTATATTTATTTTAGTCAAATTGTAGTCTTGTATCACCTTAAAGAGTAAATTAGCATAAGAAATATAGTTAAATATAATAAAAAAAATATGTTCCAAAAGATTTTTGTTTTTTTTTCACTTCACTTTTACCCTCATTTCGGGGAAAGATAATTTTTCAGTGTTTGACATAGATTCGTATAGACCGTAGCGTCATCTATCGATCTACTATGAAACGAAAAAAAAAACGCTCATTCCAGTAACACCTACGCCAATGTCGGATCTTGAATGGTTTTGCAGTCCAGCGTGGCGTCAGTGGCAAAATGTATGAGATTGCGTCTGTAGTCCTACTTGCAGAACTGTGTGTGGGCTAGCGGTCCTGCATATAGGACTACTGTGAACGGGCCCCTTAAACAAACACATCTCTGTGGTTTAATCGATCGATTAGAACAAATTTTTATTCTGTGGAAACGCAGTTTTCTTTTTTTCATGTTCATGTTTTATTTGTCTGTGTCTGGGGTTTTTGGCGGGAACTTGTCCACATATTTTATTGATTTTTTATTGTTTATAGTGAGTTTTGGTTCGTAAAATTGGTGTTGTTTTGCGTAACAAAGTGTCTCGCAAGTGAACAATATTCAGTTCAGTGAAATATGATGGTGTATGGGTCGTAAACAGGAAAAGTGTTCCGTCATTTGTAGCGCGGCAAAGCGGTCTTTTCACCTCTTTCCTGTGGACTTCTCTGCTTTTCTTATATCTTTTAATTGTCTCCAACTGATCTCCGAAAACTCAAAAAAAGCATCAAAACATCGAACACCAACGTTTTAACCGGCTGTATGGGTTATATAGATCTCTTTGCCTTGAACGTACCAAAAAAAAAACATGTTTTATCTCTTTCACTCTCACTCATCTCATCTTGGCTGAACTTCACAAACCACGAGAATTTATTTACCTCGCCGAGAAAATTTCATTTTCTCTAACTAAAGTGATCTTTTTGTTAATATTCATTAACATAATAAATTACTAAGAAAAACCAAGTTCATTACCTAAAGTTGTGACACAAACAACTTTAGGTATGAGAATGTCATCTGTTCCTAAAACTGTGAAATGGCCGTGTTCATACTGTGTCAATAAATAGTGTTTTACTGCCGGAGGACTTGTGAATTACGATGTTTGTAGCAATATTTGGAATGATGGGCACCTTCCAATGGCGGAAATGGGTCCTGCTGCTATTGATGGTCGTATATCGCAAACTGGATCCTGTGGAAGGTACGTTTACGGATAGTATGTATATTTATATCTATCTAATAGTCTCCTAGAGTCGGATTGATCACAAAGGCTAGAGGAAAATTGGTCGAATAACCAAGTTTATCTTTGCAATCAAAATGTTATGCATACGTTGGTATAGTTTCAGATTTTATACTGCCTAAACTCAAGTGGTGGCTTACTGAGTCCAAATATAAACCTACTGAATGCCTACATATATTCTGGTTTATACTTAAAATAGGCATCTATTTTGAATCTAGTATCGAAGTGCTGCAGGGTAAACTACTTTTGTATTTGGTGACATGGTTAAAAATAAGCCAAAAACAACAAAAAGTCAAAATTTGTGTATAAAATTAACTATTTTATATAGTGTACAATAAACTGACCTAAATACAGGCATACCGGACACTGTCAAGCTCGCTAAATACCAGGCCAGTGTTCAAAGCTATGGATATACAATACACAGTGGAAGAATCAAGTATTAACACATAGTGAAAGTACCTAACTAACCCTTTCATTGGTATAGGCAAAATAGTTACCAGTAATTTTTTCGAAATACTAATTTTAAGCAATTCCTTAATGATTACTCACTCTTAGCTCCATCTATTGTCAATGTGATAATTTCAGGTTTTTAATTCCCTGCAAATATTCTCATGAGCAAATTATTCTTTGCATTTGTCTACAGGGCAAATTTTTTATCATTGTCATTGAATTAGAACACTATGGAAGTTGGGTCCACGCTCAAAAGTGTCCGAACCAAAAGAAAGTTAAAATTCAAAAAGAGTGGGACGTCTCTGCCAGTCATTGTTTGATCGTCCGAGCACGCGCGAGTTCATGCTGGCGTTCTGTGTTGTAAAAACATGTAAAAACTACCAAAGAAAAGTGAAAAAATGTGATGGTGTATCCTATTTATTTTCAGTAACCAAACTATTATTTTATCATTTAGAAGCATTAAGAAGTATCATTTACTTTACGAACATAATATTTAATTTTTATTTTATTTATTGATTATCTGTCATTGCGTCCGCCATTACATCTGTCATGTTTCATGTTCATTTTCACCTCCAGTCGAACCATCTCCCTCAAATAACTTGACACTGGCGAAATCTAACAAGGAAACGCCATTAATTAAGAATAGAATAGAATAGCTGCATATGGTGTTAAGTAGGTGCAAGCAAAATTAACCCTTGTGACTAGCTTCATACGATTTCAATTGCAATGTTTTCAGTTTGTTTACATTACTATGCATACCTACTTTTTATAAGGTTAGTTTGGGACACTTTTATCGAGAATTTTGTACTAGACCCTGTGTCCATAGAGTTCTAGGTCGATGATCATTGTGGATAACTTATTCTAAAGCCTGACCAGAAATATAAAAAACCTGGATTGGGGGCGCTGCAATCGACATTAACCTTTAATGACAGTGTTCCAAGTACAAAAATTAGTTCCAATAATTTTCCGCAACATGGCGAGGTTTTTTATATTTCTGGTCAGGCTTTACTCATCAAACTGAACAACTTTTACTATGGTGACAACATTGAAATCACGAAAAAGTTGCAAACTAGGTTGCAAAAGCTGCTGTCCTCGTCATTCTTGATTGAAATTTTACTGTATTTAGTTAGAATAATCAATGGGTCCAGCTTCAATAGAGGATAAAGTTTCGTCTCAATTATCTTCAGCGCAAAAAATCTTGCAAGTTACTAAATGTTAACGAGATTTATTGCACAAAATATATGATGCACAATGAAAGAAAGAAAATATTTTTATATGCATACACAAAAAAACACACTGACATAAACACATAGAAAAACTAAACCAAAACACATAATTAAAAAATTATACAATGCACTATTTCGTGTTAGCCTCGGTGGGCCTGTGTAATTTCTAAGTAGTTATATTATAATCACATTTCGTATGTACCTATATGGGCTGATTATGATTTTGCTATTGCCATGCGAATTTTTCCTATTCTAAGAATTTATTTTTTTAAAGCGAATTTCTTTAAAGTGGAATGTGGGACGTTGATGAAGGATGTACAATTTAAAATCAATTGATTTAATTTCATTCACATATTATTTGCATTTTTCTGCTTTGATGTTTTTTAGCAGCATATTTCTATACCACACATTCCTATTTGATTAGGACCACCACATTTCTTCCCGTAGGTGTCAAGTACATATTATTAAAGCAACCATTTGTTGTTATACTATAGAATTTGCACTATAATCAAACCAAGATTGACACAATGTATTATCTTTTCTACAACAGAGAAAAAATAAAAAACATTTTAGGCTTAGAAATGAAATGAGCGAGGTAAAATGCCGCACTCTGCATGCCTCTGCTCTTTCAGTGGGAATTGACCCATACACATAGGGTCCCATTGGCACCCATTTGGGTATTAAAACTTCAAGTAAATTCTATTGCTAATTATCGCTCTGCGAAATTTAACTAGTTTAATTACTCTCTGGACACTTCATACAAATGGTACTCGCTCTGACAAGAAGAGGTTCGCACATGTTATATGAGTGAGAGTGCGAGTGAGAGAGGACTATACAACTGACTAACAGCACACTTTGGACACTTAGCTGTCATTTCATACAAATGGGAAAAATTTACAAGAAGAGGTAAGCATGTGCGATACTGAGAGAGTGCGAGTACTGTATGTACTCTTTCTTATACTGTGCTTATGGTGAGGTCAAATTCGGTGGGGAGCCATAGTGCCTGTACTGTTATACTGTGGCGAAATTTTTAACTTCAAACCCTGTTTGTGTGATGCTGTCTTAATTATAAAAATGTATTCATGAAAAAAGGTGTCTATGCCCAGCAGTAGAGTAAAATAGCATAATAGTGGACTTTATTCGTAGTAGTGGACATGTTTCGGTTTGGGAGTACCACAAAGTTCTAACGGAATTTATGTACGGTTGTGTTTGACATTAGCACTAGCTCAGCGGTGAAGGAAAACGTCGTGAGGAAACCTGCATACTCGAGAATGAAAAGAAAATACCATAACTTCGGAGTTATGTGTAAAAATATAGGTGAGCTAGGGGCGAACACAATAGACCAGCAATGGTCGCAGTGTAACATACGAACCTTGCTTGCGATAGCCTACTTAACAATATTACCAATAATAAATGTGTATCTTCGTTAACAAGAAAAACAAAGCAAATCAGGCTAATTTCAACCTTAAACAACACTGCGGGCACTTAGCTGTTATTTCGTAAAAATTGGAAAACTGTCAAGAGGAGGCAAGCATGTGTGATAATTTTTGAGTGCGAATGAGAGAGGACTATACTGCTGAAGAAAAATATACGCTAAAGGCCAGG
Organism: Agonopterix heracliana; assembly: GCA_963693445.1. Lineage (NCBI taxonomy): Eukaryota > Metazoa > Arthropoda > Insecta > Lepidoptera > Depressariidae > Agonopterix > Agonopterix heracliana. The sequence goes on from OY856307.1 coordinate 2,764,339, forward strand.
CCACACGGAGGCGGACCAGCTGGAAGCGAATATCTCCGGACCAGCGCTTATTTCTCTGTGGTGTGACATACAAAATCAACACACAAAAATCTTCGCGGGTCCGAAGATATTCGCTTCCCGCAGGTCCGCCTCCCGACCGCTTTCCTGCAGTCCCACCTCTGTGTGGTCTGGCCTTAACGCCTACTGTTGCTTGCCACCGTGTCTGCCCAGGGATGAGGTAAAAATTGTTGTGAGGCAGGGAGTGCCCTTGCTGTATGTATTACTGCTCTTTCTTGTACTGTGCTTAAACTAAGGACATAACGATAAGCCTCCAGCTGGATCTGTCGCGCAAAGGTTTCGAGATGGCATCTATACAGGCCATAAACTTAAATGCGTTACATAGTTAAGGGGGTGTTTCAGACCATCGAACTGAACAACTTTCACTATGGGACCAACATTCAAGTCGGAAAAAATAATCAGCTGTTATACCCTGTATAAATACTAGCGACCCGCACCAGCTTCGCCCGGGTGCGATAATATTATACACACAAACATTCCGTAAGAAATTAGAGAATCGTATTAGTCGTTTAGAAGAAGTTAGTGGAGAAATAGAATTGACGTGGACAGACGCGAATAGCGACTTTGTTTTATACTATTTAGAGATTACATCTACATGATTTTAGGCATTTAGAGCCATAGCTCATCAGTATTATGATATAATGTTCTTTGCAGGGTTGAAATGCTTCTGCAACATGGGCGACAACAACTGTCCTAACTCTACCTGTGTAACCGATGGTTATTGCTTTGCGTCCATGAGTCGGGAGAACGGGGCCGAGCAATATTCCTACCAGTGAGTATCTGATTGTTTGATGCCTTTCTAGTCTATTACCGGCAACGTTTTACAATTTTATTTAAACTTGTAAAACAACTTAAGTGTATAAATTAAAAACGTATCTCAGAAAAACATACTTTCTGCACCAATTTTCTGTAATGGTCATAATTTTGGTATGGATTAACGAATCCTAGATTTTTTCTTATATCTTACTATTTTTGTATTTAAATAGAATACTATACTTTCTTTAAAATTCCATTTGGGGTACTTTTAAACTTTACTTTACTGGGGAAGATAAAGGTACATATTTTAATTAAATAATCAATTGGCAAAATCATATCAACACAAATGTATTTTCAAATTATTAAGTCACAGTGTGCCATCTGTTTACGATTTTAACGTGTTTTTATGAAATGGTTTACCTGTGTAGAGAGCTGGCCTTTAGCTGTTTGCCAAACGGTTCCTTCCCTCCACAATTCCCAGTAGATTGCAGACGCAAAACAGCGTATTGCTGTATCACAGATTACTGCAATACTGTTGAGAAATATCAACTGCTACACGCATCCGACCTGGGTAAGCAGCCCTGCACACTCGCCCGTGTGATATCTACTTACTTTGAAGATGCCAATTTTGAGTTTGTTTGATGTACTGTTAGAATCATAATTGCATTGCCATATCCTGAAGTCTTTTGTGTTGAGATGCCAATACTCTAACAATATCGCTTTTACCTAGACATTTGAATATGTACCTACAGAGCCGCGCCTGCCGGCCGCCTCATATCTAGTATGTTTTTGAATGATGTGCTATATGTACGATGATACTATTTAACAAACACTATTTTCCGAGTGTGCGTTGGTTTTGCTTTAACCTACTAAACATAATGTATGGTGGTTCCACTTGCGGCGCAGCTGTATCGACCACAGATTACTGATACCCTACGAGCACCCCTTCAGTTGCTCCACGACGAAGACTAAAAATGAGTCCGTGGTCATAAGATGTTGTTCATATGACATGTGCAATCGGGATCTGCGCCTGGAGTTGCCCCCGCCGCCAGGTAGGCCGCCCGCGCCGCGCTCCATGTGCCCACTAACGCGCACCGCTTGCCTCCGGCCCTAGGCCTCGGGCCTCCGCGGCCTTTAGCCCGGCCACTCTTAGAGCTTGGTATTCGGTGCAACACTGCATGGCTACACAATTTTAATTAATTTTATGTTTTGTTCTAATTACGACTAAGTTTTCTTCCTGTAGACCGGCGGTGATCACCGACTTAGGGCTCTCAGATATTGACGTGTCACTAATGCGACGATTTGTGGGTGTAGCTGTTGGGACCTGGAAAAGATACTCCCGCCAGGGGGCGTGCCCATATGGTGCCGTAATGAGGAAAGTCCAGAGATGGTCTGCTGCCAGACTGACTTCTGTAACCGAGACTTACAGCCGACACGAGGCTTGACGACAAGAGGTACGGACTTGCGGAATGTGCAGTCTGGGTCGCTTTGTTTTGTGATGTCCTGGTCACGTTACGTCCGGCTCACCATGTCCAGTTATCAAATCTCATGGTGTCATAATAATTGTTCAATTTATCATCGGATACTTAAATGTTACTATTGTGCATGTTGATGAAACAACTGAAAGTTGGAATCATGAATTCATTAAAAAAAAAGAGAAACACATTTCGATGGATTCTAAAGGAATTTCTTTATTGCGTTTTGTACATTCGAGATTTCACAAAATATGATCATTTTATAAAATATGGGCATAATCGCATTTATAGACAGGGCATGAGAGGGATGGAGGATGTATTGACGTCACGAAGCGGTGTATTGAATGATTGTACTCCTTAGGAACTTAAAGAGGAATGCTGGAGTACCGCGTTCCAACGGGATGTCATTATGTAAGTGATCATGTGCCGGCTCTTACTCCTCGCATGCGTTTTATTTTATTTTTATTATACTAATGGCACATTACTGACACATTATTATTATAAGTATCAACATTTTTTCCTTATTTTGACTCTTTACCGGACACTGTATTATTAATACCTAATGTAGATTAGAATAAAGTGCCACATCTTCTAGTGTTGAGAAGCAATAAACTTGATTATAGTAAACTCAGTTTTGTGACAACCGACCGGTAAAGGGTTAAATTGTCTGTAAGGTTTATGATTCAAAATTTTATTTTGTAATTTTTAATCATATTATTGGTTTTGGGAATCAGAATAATGAGCAAACTGAACAAACGCAATTTTATAGAAGTAATACAAGACTTAAATCCAAAGGTATTGCTACACATTGTGCTTGCATGTTGGTGTGGTTTGTTTATTGCTTTTGAATTATGATTTTTTATATCTGATGTTATAAGAAATATTGTGATAGATTTAGGAAAATAGTAATTGCCATATCACAATAACTTGCTTCAAATATTTTAAAACCTTTGAAGCAACTTATTATTTAAATTCTTTCTTCCTTACCTAAGAATCCTTAAACTATTTTTTTTTACTTTCAATTCTTAACTTGCATTTTGCTAGCTTTTTCTAGTTGTTTTATTTTGTTTCTAAATTTTTATTATATTTAAAAGAACTAAAGGAGAAGCGGTATGTAAAAAATGACTAAATAACTATATTGGACACTATTCACTCATTTCATGTTTCATACGGGAATCGGTTTGTAATTAAAGTCCGACCAGTGGTACCTGTAACAATTAATCAGCTTGCCCCACTATGAGGGCACTGGCTCACGGTGTAAGTGCGTGTAAATCTACCATGCGTGCCCATGCGGATTAATGGACTTCACATATAAGAACGTCTTTTTCGGTAAACAGGTTTCTTTACTGTTTTCCTTCACCGTTTGAGAGCAGTCAGTATTTCAAGGTAGTCCGCTCTTACTGCCACCGCTTTATTATTTCATTTTGAGCTTCTCGTGCCCTTCATTTCTCCGCAAATAAACAGTTTGTCTAAATATGCCGTGGCCTGGTTATAGTTTTTCTGTTGATAAATTCGTGCTCGACCGTCCCGCGGTGCTCAAACTTTTGGGGAGGCGAAGTAGCACGTGCGACTGCCTTTGAGCGGTGCGGCTTACCTTCCCCGCTACACCACCCGCCCCCTGCTAACATCTAGAGATTCTAGAGTACCTCGTCTCCCACGACGTCTGTGCCCCGCGGGAAGGTCGCGCACAAACTTGTATTAGTATAAAAAGATATCTTTGCCCTATAGTGGGGTACAGCAAGTTTATTTTGTTATTTTATGTAGATATGTTTACCCTAGGCCCTAGTATTTGTATTATAGTTATTGATAATATTTTTGTCAATAAATAGTTTTTTTTTACTGGCCGGATTTTAAATGCTTGACAAATGCTGCTAATGTTATAAACTGTTTAAATCAAATTAATGCACAATTTTATTTTTAGAACCGTTTGAAATTACAACTTCAGGTAATCAATTTTTTCTTTTTACTATAGAAAAGATTGGTTGGATAGTTAATGGTGCTTCTGAAACTAAAATGTGATCTGTTAACTATCCAATCTCCTTTTTTTTTTAATTACTTACAGTGGAACCTTGATTATTTTAAAATGCTTATAATTATAACATTAAAATGAAATACATTTTTAAACCAAGGTGTGAATGTACAGTCAACATCAAAAGTATCTAGGCATGTTAAGTGTTCATAAATATCTGGACAACTTTACGATAGCAAACCTTATTTCAACTCACAAAGAAATCAATTTAATTTATCTGTCATGTTATTATTTGTTAAGTTAAAAACAAATGGTATCTAGTACGAATGCTCAAGTTCAGCTTATTGAAGGTTTCAAGGTGACATTTCGTGTAAAATGGTGACAGGTGGCTAGTCTTTCGCCCACGAATATACTGCATAAGAAACCCCTATCTCTTAGTCGCCGCGTATAAAACTAAAATGGGGTGGTTCGAATTTAATTCGGAAAGTACTGGGTGACTGTTAACTTACTGTCAAATTTAATCACTTACTCTCATTTGCAGAAACACTCATTAGAGTTAATCCTCCATTAAATCTCTTGCTAGCTTTTTCTACGTCAACAAAGCAAAAAGTTAAAGCAAGAGATTTAATGGAGAATTAACTCTAATGACCGTTTCTGCAACTGAGCGTCAGACTCCTAAAAATGTGAAAAATCACCTAATTAAAAACTTAACAATGACACAAAGTGCCTATTTATCTTGGTTCCACTGTAGTTTCAAAGACTAAAAGTACCCAACTGAATTGTAACCGTATATTTTTAGCTCCTACCTCCACGGCGACGGTTTGGCAAGTGGTGCCGTGGATAATTGGGCTGATGGTGCTCGGGATATGCGTGGCTATCAGCGTGTGGTGGGCCAAGCGGTCCAGGGGCTTGTTGAAGAGAGGCACGAGACTCGGGTTCCCCGAGGACTCGCTCTGCGAGACCAGGCACCCTATACTGGGCACTGCTACCATTAGAGACATGATCGAGTTGACCACGTCCGGATCCGGGTCTGGTTAGTTTTACACTATATGATAACATCATCAGCCTATAGGGTACATTTTATGTCACTGCGGATAACATCAGCATGTATTCTACTCATCAAACTGAAAAACTTTCACTATAGAGTCAACTTCGAAATCGCGAAAATATATAATCAGCTGTCCCATACAAAACTGTAGTAAATATTCGACTCAAATGTATCGGGCAGCTGTTTTTTTTTTGCGATTTCGATGTTGGCTCCATTGTAAAAGTAGTTCAGTTTGATGAGTAGAATATATATAAAGTTATCCGCACTGATATACAATTTACCATATACGTCCCACTGCAGGGCACGGGACTACCCTCAGGGAGGGTGTATGGGCATTAGTCCACCACGCCTGATGTGGATTGGTAGACTGTGGACTTCACATACCTACTCTAAGAATTTATTTCTCAGCGTATGAAGGTTTCTTTACGACGTTTCCTTCACCGTTTTATAACAGTCGATATTACGTACATACGTTAGAAAAACTCATTGGTACCTATATGGCATGTCGTCCGTGCGGATTCGAACCCGGACCTCAAGATTAAGTTCCCATACCTCTCCACAACGCGCCGCCGACGTTCTCACTATAATTATTATAGTATAATATATACTCAAATAAATTTATTCCCACATAAATGTTAAAAAAATATTTAAATATCGTATCTATCAATCTAAATACCCCTGGACCAGTAATATTGGGAGCATTGTCAAACTTTGCCATGATACACTGATCTTAGTCACGACACTGCAGACAGTTCATATTCGAATGCCCCATCTGCTGTCTACAAGATCAATTTCGAACATAAGCTGATATTTTAGAATGATTGGATTTAATACAAAATTTCTTCTAATGTTGAAATCTTGTATTTTCGCTTTTTAAAATTAATCTCTTCTCTCATAGCATTAAGATTGACATTCTTTCCAGCAAATCTAACATTTTCATCATAAAACTATTTTGACCTTTAGTATCATAGCCCGATACCCTAACAACTAGGCTATCGTCATTTTAATGTGCCTATAAAATTGAATAACACTAGATTTGATAATAATTTGCGTACGCCCCAACAGCTATGATACGTTCTTATCTTTTACTAGATGCAATGACGTTAAATAGTACTAAAACATACTATGTATACAGGGAGTATGGAGAAGTATAATTTAGCTTTAAACCACATGTAGTTTAAGTAGAATAGAATCCATTGAACCAAGTTTTTATTAAATCGTACGTTGGAGATGATCCTCTTTATTAAAATACCCCTCTTACTCTTACAGGTCTGCCACTCCTGGTGCAGCGTTCAATCGCCCGTCAGATCCAGTTGGTGGACATCATAGGCAAAGGGCGCTTCGGGGAGGTGTGGCGCGGGCGCTGGAGGGGGGAGAACGTTGCCGTGAAGATATTCTCCTCCAGGGAAGAGTGCTCGTGGTTCCGCGAGGCTGAGATCTACCAGACGGTCATGCTTCGTCATGAAAACATTCTTGGATTCATCGCCGCTGATAACAAAGGTCATTTGCGCGTAATCAATACTACTACAAGGCGAACTACCTACACTTAACCACCTTACTATTGGTATAATTCGCGGTCAAAAGCTCGTAGATAAAACAAACATAACAAGGTTTCCATATACCTATCGCATGTATAACTGACATCTTAAATTATGTTTATTTAACGTAACCATTTTCCACAGACAACGGTACATGGACGCAGCTGTGGTTGATCACGGACTACCACGAGAACGGGTCGTTGTTCGACTTCCTCAGCGCGCGCACCATCGACTCGGGTACTCTGGTGAAGATGGCACTCTCCATAGCCACCGGGCTGGCTCATCTCCACATGGACATCGTCGGCACTAAAGGTACTTCGTATTGTGAGTTAACATCTGTTTTATAAGGGTCTTGGTTTAGATTTAAGTTTTTTTGTTTTTGATGGTTACAAATAGACAGGGTGTTGGGATAGTCCCTAATTCTCGTAGTTGTTGTATTTGTTTAGTATTTGGTTGGGCCACAAGCACTCTGTATATTTCATTTCATTTATTCATATAGACAACAATACATCATGCATTTCACACCTTAGATAATAGTGACAAAGAGAGAAGCATATCCCAACGGCATGGCATACCCACTGCGCACTTAAAATGTTTACATTCTATTTAAAAAAAACTTATAATGTGGCCAATAATAAAACACTAATCTGTTTTCAAAACGCGTACTGCTGGACATAGGCCTCTCCCGAGGCGCGCCACAAAACTCTTCCTCATCCAGTCGCTCCCCGCTACTTTTTTTAGGTCGTCTGTCCAGCGGGCAGCAGGGCGTCCCACACTACGCCTACCAGTTCGCGGTCTCCACTCTAGAACTCTGACACCCCATCGGTTGTCAGTTCTTCGACAGATATGACCAGCCCATTGCCACTTCAGCTTGCTAATTTTCTGAGCTATGTCAGCCACTTTAGTTCTGTGACGAATCACTTCATTTCTGATGTGGTCCCTCAGAGAAACACCGAGCATAGCTCTCTCCATAGCTCGCTGAGCGACCTTGAATTTATGAACTAGCCCTATCATCAGGGTCCACGTTTCCGCACCATAGGTCATCACTGGCAGAACGCACTGATTGAACACCTTCGTTTTGAGGCATTGTGGTAGGGCCGAGGAGAATATATGACGTAGTTTCCCGAAAGCAGCCCATCCTAGCTGGATACGCCTAGCGGCCTCCTTGTCGAAGTTGTTTCTACCTAGTCTTATAGTCTGTCCAAGGTAGACATAGTCTTGCACAATTTCTATAAACGCGTACTTACTCTTATTGAAAATAAAAAATCTGTATTGCTTAAACTTCGTTACATTAACTACCTATTACTTTTAATACATTTTGCTGTAATAATTTAACTTGTAGCATAATATGCGTTATTATTATTTTCTTTTGTTCGGTTCTAGATGTTTGGTCTTTTAAAATTATTGTATTATTCTTATTTTCTTTTTGTTTGTATGTTTGGTAATCGATTTTTGGTCTTTTTAAAATTGTTAATTTTAAGCATGTCTCACTTTTCTACTCATGTTGTGTACTCATTTAATTGAGTCGCAGTCTAGACTTCAAATATTTCACTCATGTTACTATAAGTTTTAAAATTGATTGTGACTTGTTTGAGTACCTAATAAATAAATAAATAAATTAACTTATTCGTGATAGGGTTCTTATGGTAAGTATCAGAAAATACCTGTGCCAGATGAATGCTCTCTTCCATATCTGTTGTAATATCAATGTCTAAAGAATATACAAAATGTGCATATTATAGGTGTACCAGAATCTGATGGCAAATAAGGAAATCAAATTTTAGATCACAGCATCACTGGGGTAATTGGATTAGGGCCCTTTACACAGTGCGTCATGAAAAACTAAAACATGAAACATGAAAATACTCCTTGGAGGTCGGTAATCTTTCATAAATGTTTGTCCATGTTTGAAATGTGTTAACTTGGTCATGCGCCATGAGACACCTGAGACCTGTAGACCTGTACTACTTTTGATAAATGTGTTAGTGCGTGTGTGTTTATGTTTGCTGTGGGTAGATATGTGTATATGCGAGAGTATGTTGCTTATTAAGATGTATGTATATTACGTATGTGACAGGCAAGCCAGCTATAGCGCACCGTGACCTGAAGTCGAAGAATATCCTTGTGAAGAGCAACCTGACGTGCGTGATCGGCGACCTAGGGCTGGCAGTGCGGCATCTCGTCGCCACAGACTCCGTCGACGTACCCTCCACGAACAGGGTTGGCACCAAGCGGTACATGGCACCTGAGGTGCGTTTTTAGACTCTTTATTTTACAAACATAATTATGTATTCCCATATTACATATTATTAATATGCTGGCCTTAGATTATGTATGAGCAAGCTATAGCTTCGTCGTCCTTTGATACCGAACGATTTTATTAGCGTAACAATGACGACGCTAGTATAGTATTTTCTTTGAAGTATATTAAATAGACGTCTATGCGAAAATATAAATGGTTGAATACGAATATTGTTCTTAAATATTCGCACTAATGGAAAGAAATTTCACTTTTTCAATCAATTAATATACTTTTTGTTGGGTTCTTACTCAATTAGGCGTGCATAGTAGAATAGAATAGAATAGAATCATTTATTGCACTCATGTTGTAACATTTGGTCTTAATGCTAGGTTAGTAAGAATCAAACATGAACCCTGTAAGGGCACAGCAACATTTAGGTATCAATATCAAGTTAAATAAAAAATAAAAAATTTAAAAATTTAACAGCCATAATAAAATTAAACAAACGTAATTAAAAATTAAGCATAACATTCACATTATTATTATTATTATTATTTATTCACATTGCAAATTCAATACGATTGAGGCCACTTACATACGATTTTTAACATAGAATTAAAGGCAATATCATAGAAATAAACAAACAAAATTCAATACTGGTACACTTATTATAAAATCAAATCAGGCTAATTATATTCGATTTAGAAAATATAGGCAATTTCATCAAATAAACAAACACAAATTAAATTAAAACGAAAATAAAATGAAATACATTCTCATTTTTCAAATTACAAAATCAAACTGGGGCAAATAAAATTAGATTAATAACACACAATCTTTCAATTAAATTAAGAAAGTATATAATACAATTGGAAATAATAACAGAAATAAAAGAAAATCATCTCATGAGCCATCGCTATCGTCAAAAAACTCTTGCAGCGTGTAATAACATTTATTTATAAGGTGTTCTTTTAACTTCTTTTTAAACTTTAGAAGATCGTAGTTTTGTATAATGCTGGGAATATGATTATATATCTTTACTGCCATGGCATAGGGTCCATTGTGGATCATTTGCATGCTCGAGAATGGCAAAGCGAGTTTGTTCTGATGGCGCAAATTTTTGGGACGGGAATGTAGTGGGAATATATGAAAATGATTTTTGACAAACTTAGAAATTTCGAAAATGTAAAGTGATGCTAGCGTTAGTATCTTAAATTTTGTAAAATATGATCTGCAGCTTATCATGTTGTCTATATTTGCCAATATCCTAATGCATCTTTTTTGAATGAGAAACAACGTCGGCGCGTCTGTACTGTTTCCCCATAGCACTAACCCATATTGGAGCCATGCTTGGGCATAGGCAAAGTAAGCTGTTGTAGATGTTTTTAAATCAGTCGACTTTTTCAATTCATTAAGTGCGTAAGTGAACCTATTCAACTTTGTAGCTATAACTTTGATATGATATTTCCAGTGTATGTTACTATCAATGTGTACGCCTAATAGCGAGTATGTGTCGATGCATTTCAAGCGTATGTTATGAAAAGAGAAATTTATGGTTAGCGGTTGTTTTTGATGCGGCCTGAATTGCATAATTTTTGTCTTTGTGTAATTTAGTTGTAAGTTATGTTCTTGTAACCACCCCTCTATACTTGTCAAAGTATTGTTTAACAGTGAATCTACATTTTGGTTACTTCGGCAGGGCATAACCACCGAAACATCGTCTGCAAACAGGATACTTGGCTTATCTATAACTTTAGGTAGATCATTTATGTATAGTATAGTGTATGGATACAAAAAAAAAACTTTTAAATATTAACTTCCTCCAGGTGCTGGACGAAACAATGGACACCCGTCAGTTCGACCCGTACAAACGTTCCGACGTGTACTCGTTCGGCCTCGTGGTGTGGGAGATGGCGCGGCGCTGCGGCTCCATGCCGGACGAGTACCAGCCCCCGTACTACGACTGTGTGCCCCCGGACCCGGCGCTCGACGAGATGCGCCGCGTCGTCTGCATCGAGAAGCGGAGACCTAATTTACCTAATAGGTGGCATTCCGATCCCGTAAGTATACTTTGTAACTATTGTTTTTACGCTAGGTGTATAATGGCCGTCCTACGACTAACCTCAGTACTACGACTGTGTACCCTTTACTACGATTGTGTAACCCCGTGCTACGACAGTTTACCCAGTAATATGACTGTGTTGTGTACCCTGTAATACGACTGTGTACCCCTTACTACGATTGTGTAACCCCGTGTCACGACTGTGTATCCCGTGATATGACTGTGTACCCTGTACTACGACTGTGTACCCCTTAATGCGATTGTGTAACCCCGTGCTACGACTGTGTACCCTGTGATATGACTGTGTACCGCGTACTAGGACTGTACCCTTGGGCCGCATTATGTACGACGCAAAAGTGCGCCTTATCTATGCCCACCGGTGACCGAAGGGCTGGCAGTTATTTTGCCCATACAATTAGTTCGGCAATTCAAAGAAGAAATGCTGCAAACTCAAAATGTTTATTCAAGATAATAGAACATATTAACATCATTTTGTTGACTCTACCATCGCGTCGAATACGACGTCATAATATACTCACCAATCATCACACTTGTTATAGATTATTCTGTTATTAAAAATAGTATTTAAGCCAAAAATTACTGAAAATGTGAGTTAAAAATAACGCTTATATTTTTAAACGCTTTTTAATTAGAAGATAAAAGTAATAAATTTTTCTCTTCCCGGACGGAAAGCATCAATTTTCGTCCCGCTGCGCCAAACGAAGTTGCCGCTTTCTACCTCCGTCGAGTGGAAAATAGTATACTAATCTCGGACAGTAAACTTCTAAGACCTTTCTTAATTTCCTGCCCTCGGTGTGTAATCTACTATTGCTTGAAGGCAAATACCCTACTGTATAAAACCTTAGATCAAAATAAAATAAATGGATAGGCCTAAAGCGCGGTAAGTTGAAGCAAACTACTGGTGCACTTGGTCCATACAAATTAGCGCCATTATCTGTCAAATCTAGGGCACTTGCATACAAATTTGAAGTAAACTCTTCATTTGTTTTGCCTCATTTTTCTGGTTTGAAATGTTCTCGTAAGGCCTATCCATTGATTTTATTTTGATCTAAGTATAAAACATGGATATGCAGGTTTTAAATGCTGTATGTTACTAACGCAGGTGTTATCAGCAATATCAAAGGTGATGAAGGAATGCTGGTACCAGAACCCCGCGGCGAGACTGACCGCGCTCCGCATCAAGAAGACCCTCGCCAACATCGGCTCCAACGACCCGTACAACAAGATGTGAACCGACATGTGTTAGTAAGAGATAGAGCTATTATTTAATTACCTTCGTTTGATGACGATGAAATTGACAACATTTCATTTTTTTAACCACCAGTCTTTAATGAAAAATATAAAAATAGGTTAAAAAATAAGAGATACGTATTTTTTCGATTTAATTTTTAACTGATATTTCTATTTTTAATTATTTATTTTTGAATTTTCTGAAAAACGTAGCTTTATGGCCAAGATACCTTGGCCTCAATGACATTAAAAATAAAAACTGTCAAATACAATAGAAAAGCGAAGCAGGCAAAGGAATAAAATCTCATTCAACCTATATTATATTTTTCATTATTTTTCAAATAACTCGAGAAATAATGGATAGAAAAATCTTATAATTTTCATATAAGCTTTGAATCACATAATCTCCAAATGGTTTTCTTATTTTGGTACCTTTCTTAAAATGAAATGTTGTCAATTAGGATTGACCCATGTCAGTCAGCACGGAATCGTATTTTCATGCTCTAACGGTTAGAGCTATAAATGTATGACAAATGTGAATGATGAGTTGGATGTGTGCTGTTACTAGAATGGACAGGATTAGGAATGAGTATACTAGAGGAATAACTACTTCAGTTCAAGGCCGCTCAGCGATCTATGGAGAGAGTTATGCTCGGTGTTTCTCTGAGGGATCACATCAGAAATGAAGTGATTCGTCACAGAACTAAAGTGGCTGACATAGCTCAGAAAATTTGCATGCTGAAGTGGCAATGGGCTGGTCATATCTGCCGAAGAACTGACAACCGATGGGGTGTCAGAGTTCTAGAGTGCAGACCGCGAACTGGTAGGCGTAGTGTGGGACGCCCTGCTACCCGCTGGACAGACGACCTAAAAAAGTAGCGGGGAGCGACTGGATGAGGAAGGCCGAGGACAGAGTTTTGTAGCGCGCCTTGGGAGAGGCCTATGTTCAGCAGTGGACGATGATAGGCTGATGATGACGATGATACTAGAGGAAGCTTGAAAGTAGTCACTGAAAAACTTTGCAGTCATAGATTATCGTGGTATGGCATGTGATGCGGAGAGATGAGTGTCATATTACAATAAGAGTGTTAAGAGGATGGGCGGGCTGAAATGCTAATTTGGAGAATATATCACTTTTCAGACTGTATACATATTTATTGTCCAGCTTGTTTCAAGTGCAAGTTGTCCAGTGTCTGATCACCCTCTTAAAAAACGTCGGTGTTATAAGTTCGACCCTGTATAGTTTGATGCAGATATTATCAATAGCCTCTGCTTCTAGTGTTTCAAATTCTAACAGAAATAAAAATATGTAGCAGATAATAACATATGGTACAGTAGTACCAGGTTTACAAGTCTTAGCCCCACTTGCGCCAACCTGGGTTAGCACTAAACTCCAGGTTAAGTTGGTAACCCATGATTTTTTGTATAGATAAACAACTGAATGAGCCATTTAATCCGGAGTTAATTGCTAACCCGTGGTTGGCGCAAGTGGGCCTTACCGATGTACCTGCGCAGTTGACAAATTTCAATAGCGCGCGAAATTATATTAGCCAATCAGGATGCGCCACCTTCAATCCGTTAACGCTATTGGCTAATTTGTTTTCGCGCCCTTTTCGCTGCTATCCGACTTTGCACTCTTTGATTACTAAATGACTTCGGGTTTTGTCGGGGACTCGGGCCTGCTCTGCGCAAACGAAGATTACTGAACGGCCATATTTTCCTGGTCGTACTGTAGTCCTATTGACATTGGAGAGGTTAACATTAAGACTTAATAACCAATACTTATTTTGTACTTTCTAGAATGTACAAAGGCTGGTTGTATGCGTCGTGCGACTCGCGCGACAAGTCGCGTGTCGTGTCGTATCGTGTCGCGTCGCGTCGGCCCCTCGCTGTCTCCTGCCCTACCTCATTCGAGTTATATTTGAAAGGAGCATTTATTATACTATGTTAATAGACTTGAAGATGTAGTGATAACTTAGACTATTTATATATGGACAAGTTACGCGTGTAATTCTATTAACAAACTTTTCTGACACTTTTTGCGGGGGTAGCATAAAATCCGCAACTTTTGACTTTATTCCATTACTTTAGATTCTAATTTTGAATGTTAAAAAATAATGAAAAACAGTGTCGTGTGAACCCCAAACGTGATAAGTTCGAAGTTATTGTTCCGCAATTACAGGCTGTCGCGTTTCGTGATAAGGTATAAAGTTGTATGTAAATGCATAAGATTTCTTGATCTTGTACGTTGGCAGAGGGGAAATGCTAACGCGAGGCGGGTCCCTATATACATCGTCTAAGAGTGATAATTTTCGTTACCAAGTGCGTAGTTTTAACTTTACGTTGAGGGTCTCTTGATAACAGCTGGTCGCAATTAGGTAAGTGTTTATGGAATTCCACCTCGTATTCCTTTTGTATAAGGTTTACGAATTAGATGCAGATAATTGACTATAAATAATTTATTTACTCTATGCTATAAGCAATATCATGATAAAATTAAGAAAAGAAGTTTATTACGTAAATAGTACACAGTCCTTGCTGTCTATAGGTGATAACTGATAACTCATATACACGACACCGCTCCCGCACGGTAAAAGAATGAACATTCAATTATAGGCATAAGGTCGTGTTCTGTAGATACACTTTTCTATTCTATTTTTAAAAATATGGCTGCCATCTTTGGTTTATGATGATTTTGCCAATGTCGAGTTTTTATAGCAAAAGTGCTTGACGTTGTACGGTTATATTGATATTTTGGTGACTGCAAGGGTTGTTCTTATAGAAGAACAATATCCTGAGCCACCACTGGAGTTCCACTGTAGGCCGGGGATGGGGCAACCGACGCGCACGTGACCGCCCAATAGCAGACCCACAAAGCAACTCTCGTAGATACACTTTACAATGACAACATACCATATTGCAAACAATGCACAGCAAGCTGTCAATCAACAAATTTGTCATTGTAAAGTGTGTCTACAGAGCACGACCTTAAGCCTAGATTTAAATATTCATTCTTTTACCGTGCAAGGCGGTGTCGTGTAAATGAGCGAACCGTACTTTTTTAAATACAACCAATCTTTAAGATATCCAAACTGTTTTTTAGTACAGTCAGCAGCAAAGAGATGTATGCACTTTTACTACGTCGTAGTATAAAGATGTATCCACTTTAGTACTACGCGTAGTACTAAAGTGTATACATCTTTTGCATGAGGAGGCATACATCTTTTTGCTGCTGACTGTACATGAACAAACCTTTGGTTATAAATAGCAGCTTTTTGCCATTTATCTAATAGTACATCTACCTACCTAATTCCGACCGCTTGACAATTATTGTATCTAATGATAACAAAAGTTTGTAAAGGGACCCGTTTATTTTTTAAACTATGTTTTCTGTGATATGAAACGTAATCGCAGCTTTTGTTGTATATTTTTATTTGTGTTTGTTCCCTAAAGTCCTGATGTATATTATAAATGGTTCGAATGTATAATATATTGTCTGGCCGGATTTGAAAAGAAACCTCAATATCTAGTGCATGAATTGAAAAATTTATTTTATCTATGTCCAACCCGGTCGTGAAAAAAGAGATGCATGTAGCTAATATACTCTAGTTAAAAAAAAGATCGCTACCTTATTGTCTTTATCGACGTAACCATATTTTCGTACTATGGCTGAGCACATGTGATCAAAGAAGCTAAAATCGTATATAAATTGTACTTTTCCAACTCTATTTTTTTCTATGGTTACATTCTGTCTACTAGCGTAAAGCGACACTTCTTGGTCAATGTAAACACTACATTTTAGCGGTTGCGAATTGTTTTTGGCATTGCGAACCAAAAAATTTACAAACTGTGTTTTAGGTTCCTAGGTAGCGGAGCGGTGCGGGGGTATATGAAATATGACGTACAGCACTTTCGCACTATATAGAGCGATATGCGTCATATTTCGCTCCAGCCCGCACCGCTCTGCTACCTAAGAGCCGGAGCACAAAACTGTGAAAGCGCCGCGCAGAACATGCCTGCCAAACCATTATCGACTTTGCTGCCTGCGATGAAATAACATCGAGAATCAATTTTCATAACTTTCGCCTCAAGTCGCTTTGATGCTCTCGGGGATCAGAAGTTGTGTTAATCGATTTTTTGTTTTTTCAACGGAAGCATGGCTTCGATGATGGTTTGGCAGTGAAAGATGCTCTGCGCAGCTTTTCGTCAGGTGGTCGCCGCCTTAATACTTTAAAATCGGACAGTCCATTTAATATGCGATCATTAGATGCGATAACAATGACAGCAACACCGTCTCTGGGTCAGAAAATATTGCCGCGCTAAACCAAGCATCCGTCACTCGGCCACCACTTGGTACCTACGCCAAGATGAAGCACCTGCACTTTGGCGCATCGTAAGCGATGCGCTTGCTTGATTTCTGCCACTGGCGCCAGACGGCAACGTCGCATACAAAGTAGTAACAACACTGAGTCAAGCTTTATACGATACATTTGGGCGCGTACCGTCTGGGCAGTAGGTTAATAAAACATGGGAATTTATCGTTTTCTAAGGAATCTGTGACTAAACGCAATAGGTACCTAAAAGTAGAGTGCCAAGAAGATTTTTCAAGGGGGTTTGAAAATGTATATATGGATGCTGGCATAGACGCGAACTAATTAATTATTTATGTTAACAATTGCGGTTTCTTTAAAACTGGCCAGACTTTAATGATATGACTACTACAATTTTGTTATACGATTCTGTTATATTCTGTTCTTTTTTCCATAGAATGTTATACCAAATCTATTGCTACGTTATTTACTAGTCTCGTTTGGGAGCGTCGCGTGGCTGTGAGTGTGAGAAGGATAGACTTATTATTAAGTAAATAGACGAACAAAGTGCCCGAGCGAGATGTCTATAGTTTGATCACATAAATTGGCAGGCATTGAACACATAAGAACTAGACGTGTCATGTGTAATCCAAGCAATTTTTGACCGAAATGCTGTATATAAGAGATCAAATCCACGATGGAACAATACTAACACAAAACTGCCCTCCGACATTCGTTTGAGTGATTTTTGACTCTTGTCGTTTTTGAAGCATTCATTTTATTATGGATACTCGGATTCATATTTCGGTGACCAAATTTTACTTTGACGTAATTATGAATAAGTCAATTGATAATGTTACGTCATAATTGGTTGCCGAATTATAAAATTGACCTTATTTATATTTTGTTATCGAAAGCCGCAAAATTTTGTTACGACAGGTAATAGATTTTTCAAAACATATCAGCCGATATTCTCTGTCGATTCGTATGTCAAGGTTCAACAAAGTTCCTAGTTGTGTAAAATTTTACTTTATAGTCATCCTTGTTCGTCTCTTTACATCTAATGGATGATCGTTGAAGAGAAAGAGAGAACGCGATAGTGAAGTAGGTACTTGTGATAGCTACATCAGGTTTGTTGACGGCACGCAATCCTAAAAGGGAGTTTTCGTACCTTTAATTGTTAAATAATAATAAATTATGTGTGTAAGATGCTTGGATAATTTTATGTTAAATTCTATCTTTATGGCACGGTGTCCTTCTCGTCAATGTCATTTTTAAACTATCAGTGTAAAAGACAAACTGGAAACGTAAAGTTCATTGATTGAATTTGTCAATTCATTTGTATACGCATTTTTCCAATGCTAATAACTAATAAAAAGCTGTCAACTAATCAAACGCTGTAAGCAAAAGAAAACTGGATGATTTTATAATATTGCAGAGGAAAATATGATGAAAATTGTACAATGACTTAATATTAATTATGTAAATTATATTCGATTGGGTTACAAATATCTTTAAATGTAAAGTGTGACCAAGAAAAATAAAAAGCCTCGCCATGTTGCGGTAAATCGTTAGAACTAATTTCGTTTACTTGCCGCAAAAATTAAGGGTGCGTCCACATCTGGCGAGCGGTGCGCGAGCTGCGCATTTGCGGCGCATTCACCAGATGTGGACGCACCCTAAAGGATTTGTATTTTTCTTGTCAAGCTGAAGAACTAGTCCCACTATGAGAAAGGTCATCACTTCACATCACATCGCTTCGTTGTAGGCCGGGGAGCAGGCAAGCGACACGCGACCACCCAATAACCCTACAACACGACTCCACTTTTACACATGGTCCAACTTAGTATGCTTACGGATTTTTAATGGAATGATCAGACCGTCAAAATTAACAATTTTCTCTATGGGACCAACATCGAAATCGCGAAAACATTATCAATTGCAGATTTGTATAAAACAGCATATTTTCGAGATGTCGACTTTGGTCTCATAGAGAAAGTTGATTAGTTTGATGGTCTGATTATCCCCTTAAAAAATCGGATTTATGTTTTTTTATTAGATTGATTAGCAGTATTATAAAAATCATCCAGTATCATTTTCATTGACGTTTATGCGAGAAAGGACTCGTGTATTTAGTATAAGAGATATAATAAAAAGAAGAAATTAAAATTAATTCACATATTTTCATACAATGTCCTGTACAAAGGGCATGTGTCGTGGACGCATAGTGTGTACATACCGAACTCCTTAATATACGAGTAGTTTTAAAATTAAGGAAATTTGATAAGCACGTAGATTTCATACGTATCGTAATATTTTGTATTCGTAGCGTAGTACGTTAATTTATTTTTTGAGTTTTTTTTTAAACACGTCGGAATAAGTATCGTAATACTACAGCGTACTTATCTCGTACAAATGGAAACTATGGAAAACGTTTTTTTGTAAAATAATCCTAACGTGTGATAAGTAGGTACTTTATTCTTTTTCTATCACGACCTCTAATGTCAGGGGTAGGTAACATTTATAAATGGTGCGGAATTGTTTGTATACATTTTGTAACAAATTGTAAATTGGCTGATGGTTTGTCCGCAGAGGTCTTCAGTGCTTGTTCAAGACCTATCAAAGCCATTGGGCAATCAAGCCTTGGTCTTCGAAGGCCTCTTCCTTTCCAATTTTCCAGTCTTTTTGTTAAATAATGTTGAAAATCATACAGAGATTTTAATGCTGCAAATAATAAATAATAATAGGTAATCCGAACCATCTTTTTATAAGACTTCAAGGTCGTGATTTACATACATCTTTTGAGTGTGAGTTGAGTCCGAGTCGAAAACGTATTAATTTTGACGTAATGCTACATACTCAAACTCACAAAACGTCTCCAAATCCGGTCCCAAGAGTCCCGGTTCTTTTAATATATAAATTAATTTAGTTTTAGCATTTTCTAGGCATTTTCAATGTCATGTTCTCAAAGACCCAAACTCAGTGGCATTTGCCAATGTTGCTTTCTTCGGAAACACATTTACAAAGAAAAGGGTATGATTTGTAATATTATTCAAAAAGAGACCACTGCTAACGGTCTGCTGTAACTTCATGCAGTTTATATCACCTAAATCAAATACGTAATTTTTTGTTTATTTTTTACTATATTTCGTTTTTATAA
The DNA here is from genome assembly GCA_963693445.1 of Agonopterix heracliana. Lineage (NCBI taxonomy): Eukaryota > Metazoa > Arthropoda > Insecta > Lepidoptera > Depressariidae > Agonopterix > Agonopterix heracliana. Next base: position 2,784,207 of record OY856307.1, read on the forward strand.
TTAGTCATACTTTGTTGACTAAATGTCGATATACTTTCGTCTTGTAGCCATAGAATAAAAGTCGAGAATATGACCATCACAAAAATTTGTAAGTCTTATGCGCTAGTATGGCAGCGTGATACAGCGCTATCGCGCCTTCGCTCTTTCTATTTGCGCGCGAACGAACAAGATAAAATGCGTGATATAGTCGTATCACGCGTAACATGCTAAGGCGGCTGAACATGCTTGTATGATGGCTTTTCTCGGCGTCTGTACACAATGCCAGACAACGTTATAGACTGATCGTATCTACTTTTAAAATAAATTCAGATACCCCCCTATATTGGTCTAATCCAAGTAGTCCCGTGATAGGACTTATTGGTATTTTTCTCCCAACTAATCCTCGTTAATGGAAGACAAAACTTCAGGAAAACCAACGGGACTACTGGGATCAAACCCCGATATTCTAAACCCTGGAGTGCGATTTTTGAATCTCATTCCGTGAGCTCAGCTGTTGAAAATGTCAAAATTACTATAGAGATACGCATCTTTCTACTGCTGATTTGACATTCAAAAATCATACTACAGGAGAGAGATTTTTGAGAGTCAAATCCGCAGTAGAAAGATGCGTATCTCCATAGTAATTTGACATTTTCAACAGCTGAGCTCACCGAATTAGATTCAAAAATCGCACTCCTGTATAGATTAGTAATGTTTTTAAAATATTTACGATTTTGAAGATTGACTTTTTGGCGCTACGCCTTAAATTTGTAATATCCATTTGTAAACTTATTTCGATGTGTTAATTCGGTATTGCGTCGAGCAAACCACCTGCGAGAAAGAGATAAATATGTGTCTCTATATTTGTCACGCAAGTCTGCCTGCCCTGAGAAAAAGACAAAAACGAGACGTGCCTCCGTCTTTGTTTTTGTTACTTAGTTGGCATATACGAAAGAGTAAGCGCGCACGGCGGTTCTCGTTTTGTCATGTGTGGCACGCTAGCCCTCACTGGGGCCATAATAAATTTAGTTGTGGTGTTGTCGATATTGAATCGGTACGTGTTTTGCCCTAGAACGATTGCCTTTCTGATTCTTTATGATTGGTAATTTTGTTATATGGCGATGGTCATAGGTACCTAATAAAGAAGCGCCTTGCTCGAACAAAAAACATGACAAAAATAGAGACACTTATTATTTTGCGGGAGCCGTATGCTTTGGCTTGACTAAAAGTCAAGAATCAAGGAATTTTTGGTTTGTTGAATTACAATTAAGTGTATAATGAACAAATGCTTATAATTTTATTGTTTAAGCTTCAAATGAGAATACAATGTAATAAAGACATGGATTAAGATATTTATTATAACAATAGTTGAATGTCTAGCAATCGCAACAGTGTATAGATTTCTAGTTACTTCTTTCTAAGATTTTTTCGTTATTCGCGTTGGGGCGCACACGCAGCGACTATATAGGTCCCACGAAGTCGACCGTCATTTGACTGGTAGTCATTATTTTATGAAAATTTATTTGAAAACAATGTAGGTATATTTAACTATGCATGGTGTAAAATTAATTGCGTTACAATTTCAGGCGGTGTTTCAGACCATCAAACTGAACTGTTTTCACTAAGAAGCCAAAATCAAAATCTCGAACGATCGATGTTCTCTACGGAAGAACAAAATAATTATATAAATACCTAACGATTTAAGATTACACAACATGCCATCTGTGTTGTAAACTTTCAATAACTACTTTTAAGTCTCATAGTGACATATTTATTTTGTTTTCTTTTTCAATTGTTTAAACTTAAGTTTCTTTTAAAGTTAAGGCTATATGTTATCCGCGTTTTTGAGTTTTCTAAAACCCATAGTGTTATAAATTCTGAAAAAAATAATGTCTTACTTAAGAGTCTACTCTAGTCAAAGTCGCATTCGGTTACAAGATCTAATGAAATGAACTTGACTCGATAAAAAAATATCCCAAAGTTACCCCTTTTTGTTCTGTTTTTTTTTCTTTATATTATGATTTAACTTCTGGAGTGCGATTTTTGAATCTCATTCGGTGAGCTCAGCAGTTGAAAATGTCAAAATTACTCTGGAGTTACACATCTTTCTACTGCTGATTTGACTTTCAAAAATCGCAGTCCTGAAGTGTAATTTTTGAAAGTCAAATCAGTAGAAGAAAGATGCATTTCTCCAGAGTAATTTTGACATTTGCTACTGCTGAGTTCGACGTATGACATTCAAAAATCGCACTCCTGATATTTAACTTTTTATTTTTGTACTGAACTAAATACATTAGGTACTTACTTAAATATTTAACACCCAAGAGAAAAGATATTGATGAAAAATACGTTTTCTTGCGATCCTGCTTTCAATTGAAGCGGGGTGGCTAATTGCAAACTTTTGCTTGTAAGAAAGAGACACTTGCGTTGATTGCGTTAAGTCAACAAAAGAAAATGTTAAATGCCGCTCCGCCATTTTCAGAGTAGGTAGGTATAATATAACACTACAATTTTACGACAACAAAGAAAATGACTGCACTATTTTATTTGATCCATTTCATAAATTTTCTGCAATATTCGATGGATACAGGGTCCAACTTAATATGCTGACAGTTTTTTAAGGGGATGATCCAGACCACCAAATTAAACAACTTTCTCTATTGGACCAACATTGAAATCGCGAAAAGAAAATCAGCTGTCCCATACATTCGTCTCGAGTAGGTTTGCAGTTTTGTATGGAACAGCAGATTTTTTTTTCCCGATTTCGATGTTGGTCCCCATAGAGAAAGTTGTTCAGTTTGACGGTCTGATCATTCCCTTAAAAAAGTGTCAGGATATTAAGAAGGACCCTGTAATTATGGTAAGATCGCTAATCTTTTAATTAGCTTGTCTGTACTAGAGAGCACTGTACGGAATACGTCGGTTGCGTGTGCGCTCGCCAGCTATTTTTTTATATAATTAATTAATGAGATGAAAATATTTTAGAATTTTCTAGGGATAGGTCGTCAAGTTCAAATTAATGTCATACGAAAAACGAATGTACAAGCATCAAACAAAAGTTTGAAACGATTTGATGAGCAATACCAAGAGAGTACAAGTTATGTGTTTTACTTAAAAGGGTACCGAGTCTATTGTGCTGCCCTCAATCGTATTTTTTTATTTCTAAACAATTAAACAACATTTCCAAAAAACAAGAATGCCACATTGTTGTCCTGCATGGGTAGCATGCCACCGTGACACAGCGCTATTACACCTTCGCTCTCTTTCTATTTGCGCGCGAACGAACGAGATAAAAGACGTGTTAAAGCAGTATAACGTGTAGCATGCTACGTCTTCTGATTGACTTTCAATTTATCGAAACATTACGGATTATTATGTTTTATTTAAAAACAAATCCGTAGTGACCCTATAAATTGAAAATCAGCAATGACTACAATGTGACATTCCTGCTTTTTAGAAATATTTTTTAATTGTTAAGAAATATATAAAATACGATTGGGGGCAGCACAATAGGCTCGGTGCAGCCTTAAGAGGACTGTCTGCCAGTCTCCATACAAAAAGCGAAAACTTATTTACACATATGAAAGCTTACAGAAATCTATCATTTTGGTCTCATTTGATTTAATAAACCACACACAACAAAACTCCATTATAGTAATATTTAAAGGGTCGTCTAGACCTAAACTGAACAACTTTTAGTATGAAGCAAACATCGAGAAAATTTAAAGAAATCAGCTGCTTCATACAAAATTGCAGTTTTATACTAGACTCAAATGTATGGGACAGATGACCTTTTTTTTTGTTTTGTCTCCTTAGTGAAAGTTGTTCAATTTGATAGTCCAGAACAACCTTTTAAAATAATACTAGGGTGTTTATTAAGGTGATCACGATCAGTCTTATGATCCGTCATCCCGTTTAAGCCATCAGCATCCGTGTATACTAGGCACAGTATAAGAATAAGTATAATTCGAACTCCACCTCTCGGTTAGACTACCGACAGTAAGCAGTGGTGTAGTTCTCTCTCACACTGCTTACTGTGCACGTCCTGTGCTCGTCTCTTGTTAGTGCGAGCCAAGTTTAAAGGTGCGTTCATACGCGTGCCGCGCAGGCAAGCTTAAGCAATTCGCTGTACATTGAGGCTTCTATAAAGTTAAATATTAACAATCACTTTACAGACGAGTCGATGTACAGCGAATTGCCAAAGCTTGCCGGGCTGCACGGCGTGCATGTAAACCCAGCATAAGAGTTTAAGGTTCACTTCCGATCCCAGCGGCCGATGCGACTGACGCGTGGTTCTGTCATATATGCCATACGTTTTCATTGTAACCTCGCGGCCGACGGCCGATAGTTACGAGTACTATGAAAACATGACAGAACCACGCGTCAGTCGCGTCGGCCGCTGGGATCGGAAGTGAACCTTTGCGTGAAGTCTCCAGGCGATTTTATTTTAAACACTTCATTTTTGTGAAATTAAACATTTTTGCGATATAAGCCATTTTTGCCATTCAAGTAAGAGTGTAAAGGCGTTTTAGTTTTTTTATGAAGACTGCTAGCTTCACAGTCATCTTAACATCAGTAACTAATGATACGTGAACCTGGCATCATATCACGGATACATAATGGTTCGCCGATTTATTCCAAATTGTTTTACGTGTATAATTATTAATTATCCAATTGTGTAAGTTATATTAATTGGTTACGGAGTGGACTAATTACCTATTATAATAAATAAAACAAGTGTTTTTATAAAACTGTTTTTTTTATTTTAAGTAAGTATTTCAATTCTATTGGTCATTAATAAAATTAAAGTAATACATATATTTGTATCCCTTTGTATATAATAGAGTGCGATTTTTGAATCTCATTCGGTGAGCTCAGCAGTTGAAAATGTCAAAATTACTATGGAGATACGTATCTTTCTACTGCTGATTTGACTTTCAAAAATCATACTTCTGGAGTGCAATTTTTGAAAGCCAAATCAGCAGTAGAAAGATGCGTATCTCCATAGTAATTTTGACATTTTCAACTGCTGAATTCAGCAAATGAGATTCAAAAGTCGCACTCCTGGTGTAAAATTAAATGCGACACTTTAAAGGGGTGCTTCAGATCATGAAACTGAACAACTTTTTACTAAGGATCGATATCGAAATCGCGAAAAAAAAATCTGCTATCCCATACACAACTGGGAACATAACTCAACTCAAATGTAAGGGGCAGCAGATTTTGTTTTTCGCTATTCCGATGTTGGTCCCATAGTAAAAGTTGTTCAGTTTGATGGTCTGACCTAAACTGGTAAGCTATGGAAATACAATGTAACAAATAGTAGATTACACACCGAGGACAGGAAAGTAAGAAAGTTCTCGCCGAGGTCAACAAACATGTGATCTGAGGCTTTCTTAATTACTGTCCGAGGATAGTATACTATTTTCTCCTCAACGGAGGTGGAAAGCTACAACTTCATTTAGCGCAGCGGGACGACAATTGACGCTTTCCCTCCGGAGGGGAGAAATATACAATTAAGATCTTTTTTAAACCTTGTAGATAAGCAATAAAAGAACTTTGATTTGATTTGATAAAAGTGTCGCATTTAATTTTACACCCTGTATAATCATATACTTACAACACTTAGGCCGAGATTCAGAGACGATTTTTTTTGTCTTAGTTCAAGCTAAGTAGGGTCGAAATGTATGGATTTTGACATACGGGAGTTCGAACTATGACTTACAAATCGTCTCTGAATCTCAGCCTTACAAGGTGGGAAAAAAGGCCGTGTTTGGAGGGTAAGTACCAGGTACTTTTACTGAGACGAAACATTCTTTTATTTTCAAAAATAAATAAAACTGCATTCAACGATTTTTGAAAATGCGCTTGACACACCCGGGAGTCAAACCTAAGTATTACCTCTATGGGCATGCGCATTTAAAAAAATCGTTGAATGCAGTTTAGTTTTGAAAATAAAAGAATGTTTTCGTTTAACGATAGAGCAAAAAAAAAAACCGGCCAAGTGCATGTCGGGCCACGCGCAGGGTAGGGTTCCGTAGTTACCCGTCTCAATATACCTACGGACTTAGAAGGGGGCTTTTTGTTTTATACTTAGGTAGGTAGGTACAACGGTTTAACGGCTAATAAAGCTAAAAAAAAACGAGTGTGCTTTAGACCACACGACTGAAGTAAAACTTCCTTTCGTTACGCCCGATCACACTTTTCGTAACGCTCTCACCAGCTTACTCCCCACCCAAGTCAAGCGTTCGTAAAGAAGTTTTACTTCAAAAAGTAGGTAAGTACCTACACATTTTGCTGGTTGGTCGACTATTATATAATATTTTAAGGGTATGCTCCTACGAATAAAGAAATTCGTAGGTATGCTCAGGAGTGCGATTTTTGAATATCATTCGATGAATTCAGCAGTTGAAAATGCCAACATTTCTATGGAGATATGCGTCTTTCTACTTCTGATTTGACTTCCGAAAACCATAATTCAGGAGTGTGATTTTTTAAAGTCAGATAAGCAGTAGAAAGATGCATGAGAACGTTTTTGTATGAGATTTAAAAGCCGTTCAAGCTCACCGATGACATTCAAAAATCGCACCCCTGACCATCAAACTGAACAACTTTCTCTACGAGACATTAAAATTTGACTAACAAAAATTTGCACAGCTTTATATATCGCTAACGGATCCCTAAATATATCTAATAAAAAGTATGAAATAAACAAAAACAAAAAACCCGACTGCACGAAAAACTGTTACCTATATAACTGAAAAGATAAAAACAAGCTCCTTAAATCAGCTATTATATTCGTACTTAGTCCGAGATATAATTACGTGTAGTATCGCTCATCTTGCTCGTATCCGCGTCCTTTAAATCATAGAAAAAAAAAACAAAAAATGTTTCCATCACCCGCCACCCACCTGTCAATGTCAGTCGTTTTGTCGCGCTCAAATCGCGCTCCTGTGTTGAAACAAATTGTTAATTATTATATTGATATAAAATGTTATTTTGTGTATATTATGGATGTGAAGGAAGTTGAAGACAAGCAGGAAAGGTGGAAGTAAAGGAAACATAAGTAGGAGGATTGAATGACAAAGTAATATATTATTATGTAGACTGTAAGTATGTACACAATTTACAAAGGTTTACACAAAGAAAATTTTATTATAAATGAAGTTAACTTGCTACTAGTGAGGGAATAATATCCCCGGCCGGCCTGACACTGGACACAAAGGTCCACGCATTTTCGAGTTTCGAACATGCGATTTCCCGTTGGGAAATGTAGGTACAATAGCGTACCAATCGCGGCCCATGCATGAACGTGTTACGTTTCTTGCGCTTCCCCGTTGGGGAAGGAAAACTGACGCCGATCAAAGCTCCTGTGCTCATAGCACAATGCATTTTCGAGTTTCGAACATGCGATTTCCCGTTGGGAAATGTAGGTACAAAAGCGTACCAATCGCGGCCCACGCATGAACGTGTTACGTTTCTGGCGCTTCCCCGTTGGGGAAGGACAACTGACGCCGATCAAAGCTCCTGTGCTCATAGCACAATGCATGTTCGAGTTTCGACCATGCACTTGTTTACCCGTTGGGAAAACTATACCAGTACTAGTGCCCAATGCCCACACACGTTTGAGTTTCGAACAGACACATTCCCGTTGGGTACCTATTATTACCCACCATTTTGGAGTTGCCACCAAGCACTCTCCCATTGCCAGCTCCTGAGCCCTTAGGCCTTGAAAGGATGATGATGATGACTTTCCCGCTGGGAAGTCAACTGCCGCCGTCTCCGGTGCCCTGTGACATAATGTACTAACACAGCTTTTGTGTTCTGATTGACATACTCGCTGAGTTTGATTTGTCTGGACTAAGTGACTTATCTGATCTATTGGTTTTTTCCACTTGGACCACCCACCAATTCCCATTGGGAATTATCATATCTATGTTATTGTCCTTATTTTCATACATATGGTTCTATCTGTGTGATCGTGTAATACTTATGCATCTTTCCGTTGGAAAGTGGGTTTGTTTTTGTTTCTTTGTTTGCCTCATAATAAATTAGGCATTGATGCCTCATTTACCTATTCATGGTGATTTCCCGGTGGGAAAACATAACTCCGAACAGTGGGGGTTACCTATACCTATGTTCCAGCTACCTACTAACATGTATGAGGCTAGTGTAAAAAGCTTTTACTCTGTAAGTACATTATAGCTCTTAGTGTTGATTTTGACATAGTTACTAAGAGAGACGTTGAGCTAAATCCCGGTAGATATAAAATTCATACTTCGAATATTCAGTAAACATTTAATAACTGCACATAAGTCACACTCCCAGGATTCAATTAGCCTCAGGCATGCTACTCACCTTAAGTTAAGGTGAGGTTAGAAAACAAATCAGAAATGCGGCAGAGTCAATCTACTCTCAATTTGAAAATGTTCAGTCAATAGTAAGAACACAAAGAGAGAAAGATGCAGTTTCTAAAAGATTTATTTATAAATAATTAGGTTAGGTACCATAAAACTGCACACATATAGATGCCCCTAATATAAATTTGGAAACGCCTGGCAGTTTGAAACAATCTGGTAAGGCTAAAGGCCACAGCCTACAATACAATATTCTTTCTCTCAAGAGATTTCAATAAATTAGCACCAAGTAAGGATGCTTACAGACTCTCCAAGCTAAGCATTCTGCATTTCTAGTACATTGAGTTAAGATAGAAGGTTATTGCACCTTTCGTTTACAAAAATATACCTTGGCCTTATAAGGAAATTAGTGAACTGAATTCCTTTGCTCCACAGTGTGAAGTCTTATAATAAAGAAAGTTTCAGACAGTATGAACCACAAACACAAACCATGGCTTCAAACCGAACCGTCTACAGTTACCCTTCAGCATCCATCAGATTTGGACGTGTGAAGTACCTGCCCTTTGTGATAAAGCTTATCGCTAGTCACAAATACCTTACTTTTCAATTTGGGCAATATCACTAATGATCTAATAAAATACCTTTTGAGGTAGCGTTTGCTGCTGAATTAAAAGAGTTTTATAATTGAGTAATATATCACTAATAAATCTAATAATACCCTTTTTTGGGTATGTTGTTACTCCGGTATAGTAGCAGCAACATAACTTTCATGTTAATAACAAGTTAAAGATGTCTGAAATGAAAATAATTAAAACAGGCAAACAATTTAAGATTAATTATGTTATAACTTATTCACAAATGATGATGTACCACAGTACACGCCATAGATTTTAAATTTAGAACCTCCCAATAATTAAGTACCTATGTAGGATGTAGGTTTTTGTTTTTTAATAAACTTTTCAAATAGATGGAATATCAGAGTTTTGGGTAAACTTTGGTTGCAAGGGATTTCATTGTGTGGGTGGTACCTTGGAAAATTGAAAATTGTTTAGTAACAATACATATGGATCATAAATAGTATTTTAAGATTTCAATTAATAATGGTTCATTATTTAAAATGGATGGCCTACCCAATAGACTAGCTTAGCTGGCTAGGCCCGGCCTGCACGGTCAATGTTCACAAAACTGTTAAAACCCTTAAAAAATTTAAGGAATGTTTAGTCCTGTACTTAAGGACCTGAAGATGTACCTATCAATACCTCATTGGTACGTAGGACTTACTAATAATGTTTAAAATAATGGTTTAATGAATGAATGATTGAAACAGATCTATTGTCACAGCACAGAAAGTTTTACAACATAAGACTAAAGATATTTTAGAATCTGTCGGTTCTATTAAACATAAAATAATTTTTAACATTCACTGCTCAATCTAATTAACCTATATCTGAACTTAGGGTCATGAGCAATTAAAGATTTTATTAAGTGGTTATATTATTATTATTTGATATCTGTTGTGTGGCAGTTTGATAGAGCTTTGTTTACACAAATAATCTGGATATTAATACGTACCTATGTTACCTACATGTCCAGAAATATAAAAACTATGTTAAATGGGTTAAAAGTCAGAGGTTTTCGGTTTAATCAAAGATGTATAATAAATTATTTAGTATAAATTTAAGAGGGTACGAAGCTCACAGCATGTGGATCAATGCAACCTACATTGCACTTAAATTCTTAAGGGGACATTATCCCTAGACTGATAAAGGAGTATATCACATAAGTATCTAACTAAATACAGGCAAATAGCAAAAACGAAGGAGCTACAGCAGAAGGAGAGTTTTCCCAGCAAGTTTTGAATATGTTTACTTCAAAGTTCCGTTCAGTGTAGATCTGTCAGTGGTACAAAGTTCACAGCGTGTGGATAAATTCAGCCCACATAACACTTATTTTCATAAGGAGGCCTTGCCCCTGGAGAGATAAAGGAGATAATCCTAACTAGCCTAATTAAGTATAGGTAAATACTTACTGAATGAGTTTTCTCAGAAATTTTTGGATGATTCATTCTAAGTTTGGTTCATGTGAAAAATAGGTTTCATGCATAGAGACACTCTCGCATGGAATGTAGAGGGTTAGGTTGACATTTTCACCCTCATTTTTTCTTCTAAGCATGTTCTTTAGTGTTCCAATCTCATACTCTCAGCCTTGGTACTAACTGCTGAAAGCACTTGAAAGTCTCAGAAATAGTTATGTTTTAACTCTGTCTATCTTCTACGTTCTATTCAGATCGCAGGCAACTCTTTCTTACTGGGTTAAATTTTAAAAAGATGCCGTGCAAATTTATATAAAACACTAATAAATTTCTATAGTTTGCGAAAGTGCAAGCAGTTTTGTTAGTTAAATTAGGTATTTTTAGAGGTTTCTATATGTGTTATTGTATTTTACATACTTCTGTTATTGATACTGATACCTAAAGGTGATTCTGAACAAATGCATCACCTATTCTATATCTCATAATGGATAATAACACTTATATCGACAATGATTTGATGATAGATCAATTTAGATAAAACGCGGTTTTAAAGGTTATTCAAAATACGACCTTCTAAACAAAAATATGTTAGTATGTGGGACTCACATCATGTCTGATTCTTATGTTTAATAGTTGTACCCATTCAATAACTTAGATTTAGGTAAAGGTAAACTTATCCATGAAGTTAGTTAAGTATACCTTTTACTTAATTTTCAGATTAAAAATGATATTTAGTATACCTGCAACTAATTATGTATATTTAATATTAGCCATGAAACTGATAGAGAAATGTTATAATTATAACAGACTGAAAGACGTCTACTCTTGGTACACATATTAGTTTAGAAAGTTTTAGTCAATCAACCTGAAATGTGCCCCGTTAAATAAAAGGCTCTTACAATAAATACCTACTTAAAAGTCACTAGTCAACTTAGACCAGTAAAAGAATACATGGCCCTGACAATTGGTAGACGACATCAGAAAGCCTCTTGTCAGAATGTATGAGCCGGTGGTTTAGTCAAGTCCTGAGACAGTGTAGTGGAGACCTGTGTTTTCTTTTCACATCCACTATATTTGCTGCAACGTAGGTCCGCAAAAAGTCTTAACGTGGATAGTATTTTTAAAAAGCGACACCAATGTTGGTCGGTCTACTATAACCTCAACAATATGGAGTCTGACAGTGATCAGATTAAGTTGGGAGAAGCAGTTTGAGGTACTCATATAATTATAATTAATGTCAGTTAGAATTTAGAATGCTTAACAAGATATTCTTACTGACTAATTGTAACAATCGTTATAGGGATATGGTTGAGATATTAGTCCTAATAACTTACAAGGTTTTGTTCTTAGTTGTGACTCTAAGTTCACAACAGAACAGTTGTCTTAATTTAAGATGTTGTTTCCTCTAAACATCTACACGTAATTATATCTCGGACTAAGTACGAATATAATGGTAGGATTAAACGAACTTACCTGAAGTGAAGTTCTATCCTAATTATATGAAGTACTTAGTCCGAGATATATACCTACTTCCCACCCCCCGCATACCCAGTGTTAGCTCTAAACTACTGACATTGACAGGTGGGTGGCGGGTGATGGAAACATTTTTTGTTTTTTTTTTCTATGATTTAAAGGACGCGGATACGAGCAAGATGAGCGATACTACACGTAATTATATCTCGGACTAAGTACTTCATATAATTAGGATAGAACTTCACTTCAGGTAAGTTCGTTTAATCCTACCATAATAACTTTGTTTGAGCAAATTAATACAATTTAAATGTTATTAAAATTTTTATTAAATTAAAATTTAAAAGTTACTTATTAGGTAGGTATTGCAGGCGGGGATAAACCAATAACCAACAACCATACATCATGCCATACATACATACGCTCGAAAAACATAACCCTCCTTCTGTCGCAGTCGGGTAAAAACCGGTTTGCATTCAGAATTATTCTGAATCGCAATTCCGCATGTATGTGATGGGCCTAAAGGTCTTGTAACCGGGCCAGTAAATAATAAAAAAAAAGTGTGATGTCCCAAAACTCCCAAAGACTACAGTTTATTAATCACAAACTAATAAGAGAACTTATTAATTATATAGGTACGGAAAATTCAAGCGGTCGCTGTACAACACGACGACTCGCTTCACTCGACTGTTCCACAAACTATTAAAAGTTACTTATTAGGTAGGTATTGCAGGCGGGGACAAACCAATAACCAACAACCATACATACATACGCTCGAAAAACATAACCCTCCTTCTGCCGCAGTCGGGTAAAAACCGGTTTGCATTCAGAATTATTCTGAATCGCAATTCCGCATGTATGTGATGGGCCTAAAGGTCTTGTAACCGGGCCAGTAAATAATAAAAAAAAAAGTGAGATTTCCCAAAACTCCCAAAGACTACAGTTTATTAATCACAAACTAATAAGAGAACTTATTAATTATATAGGTACGGAAAAGTTCAAGCGGTCGCTGTACAACACGACGACTCGCTTCACTCGACTGTTCCACAAACTATTAAAAGTTACTTATTGGGTAGGTATTGCAGGCGGGGACAAACCAATAACCAACAACCATACATACATACGCTCGAAAAACATAACCCTCCTTCTGTCGCAGTCGGGTAAAAACCGGTTTGCATTCAGAATTCTGAATCGCAATTCCGCATGTATGTGATGGGCCTAACGGTCTTGTAACCGGACCAGTAAATAATTAAAAAAAAAAGTGTGATGTCCCAAAACTCCCAAAGACTACAGTTTATTAATCACAAACTAATAAGAGAACTTATTAAATATATAGGTACGGAAAATTCAAGCGGTCGCTGTACAACACGACCATATACCATATGTTCCATAAACTATATTAATTAGAAGGGCTGTTCCATGTAGGGCTACTAGTTGAGAAGTGCAATGAGTTCGGTTCGCTACAATTACAACGGCGACAGCGACAGGCTGATCGACGAGGCGGAGCAGGTCATCGCGTACATAGAGCGGGGGTCCAGCGTGCTGAAGCTGTTCCCGCGGAAGCGACCGGAGCGGCGCACGCTGTCGGTGCGGCGCGAGACGCTCCAGGTGACATGGTGCCGCAGCGGGGCGCCGGCGCAGCGGAACGCGTGCGAGGGCGCTCTCGACATCCGCGACGTGCGGGAGCTCCGCCTCGGCAAGTCTTCCAAGGACTTCGAGCGATGGCCCGAAGAAACTAAGAGACTGGAAAATTACAAATGCTTCACTATTTATTACGGCGCGGAGTTCAAGCTCCGCTCGGCGTCGTTTGCAGGTAAACTTGTAGAAAAGCCACTTTGTTTAATAATGAATCTGTATTTCATTGGATTGTTATTGTTACTTATGGTTTGCTGGTGAATGATAAGGCCCCTTTGCGCTGAACTTTCTTTGCGTTGTGAAAAATGTGGTTGTATCTAAAGAATATTATAAACCGTGATGGTCCAGTGGTGAGTATTGCCTGCCGTGCGGGAGGCGATGGTTCGGTCCCCGTCCAGGCCGACTCGTACCAATGAGTTTTTCTGAATTTATGTACAATTTGTAACACCACTGGCGCCTACATATGTTCTGTATGTAGAACTATATAATATTACCTATTTTGTGACTGTGGCAAATGCCTCCTCTAACAATTTCCACTTTATCCTATCTCTGGCAACTCTGCTCAAGTTAACACCCGCTGTAAGTCTTATTTCATCCTCTGATCTTTTGCAAGGTCTTCCCCTGTTCCGTTTGCTGTCTCTGGGACACTATTCTGAATTTTGCTCCACTTGTGTACTTGGTATCATATTATTACATACATTTCAGCTCAAACGGACAAGGAATGTGACGCCTGGGTGAAGGGACTAAGGTTCCTAGTCGAGGAAGCCATCAGTGCTTCATACCCGCTGCAGATAGAGAGGTGGCTACGCAAAGAGTTTTATGCTATTGAGAATTCACAGGAAAAGTAAGTGTGTCAGGTGTCGGACGGTCCGGTACATGGCCGCCCAATAACTTTAACGTCTCTTTTGTCAGTTTTCGCTCGTAACTCGAAAACGGAGCACCTTAGTGAGAGAGTGCCAGAATTATTACAGCTCATTAATTTCCCACAACTTTGTTCCTATACATAATTTTGTGTTTAAAAGCTTAAGATTAGGCTTGATAACAGGTATGTATGGCTGTTTTCTAGGGTTCCGTAGTAGTAAACAAGGAATGCTTATACTTTCGTCCATTCTGTCTGTCTGTCTGTATGCCCCACCTCGATTACTCACTCATTTTTGCACCTATTGAATCGAAATTTGGCATGACGCCAGATAACAGTAACCCAAATACAGAAATGATCCCATACAACGATAAGGGGGTTGGAAAAAAAGTGTTTTTTATTAAATCGAGTGAGGAGTCATTGGATAGGTCTTGTCCAATGGAACAAAACTCCAATAGAAACTAAATCGTTATAATGCTTCGAGATATTTGTGCTAGTTAAAAAAGTTAAGTTAAAAATAGGGCATTATGCAATAATTCAGAATGCACGTGCTTGCAAATATAAACGAACCCAAAGAGCTGTATCATTGGGTTAGTTTATATTTGCAAGAACCCAGAAACAAACTGAATCTAGGCCTCAAAACCTGACAGAGTGGTTATGCCAATAATTTATGTTGTTGCAACTGCATACCTACTTAAGAAGTCTATTGGTGTCTGTACCAGGACATTATTAGTATTATTACTATACAGGGTGATTTGATTTGATGAGATGATTGAACAACTTATATGGGAGCACAATGATCTGAGCAACAACAAAAAACAGCTGTTCCATACTAAACTGCAAAGTCTTCTCGACTTGTTAAGCTTGAATCATCTTTTATAGATAGAAAGGCCAATGATGATGACTTGACTCAACTGTATGAAACAGCAGATTTTTTTTTTGCTCCCTTATTTAAAGTTGTTCAGTTTGATGGGTACTGTTAGTTTAAAAGAATGCTAGTGATATTAATTACACCCTGTGCTAGATAAAAACTATATTATTTCTTTACTTGTGTACAAATTTTCAGGATAACCCTGAAGGAACTTAAGGCATTTCTACCAAAAATTAACTGTAAAATATCGACAAGTAAACTCAGAGATATATTCCAAGAAGTTGACACGAGCAAGCGGGGCGAGATCGGCTTTGACGACTTCTCCATATTATACCACAAATTAATATTTGATGAAAGTGTAAGTTTTATTTATTTATTCATAATCTTGTTTTCAATCTTTTTTCATGTTGTTTTTATCTCTTGTTGCTATTTCACGGGCCGTAGCCCGGACCTTTGGACAGCTTGCATGGGGACACAGGTCCAACATGTAGACTAATGTAGAGGCCCCTTTGAGACACTTTTATCTAAATGCGATTATTCAAATCCACCAGAAGAAAAACCATGTACTGTGCAGAGACTATTGAAGAAAGGACAGAAAATTACTCGGGTTATGTGGGTGAACTGGTTATTGCGGAGAGACTTGGGACGCCTGCCGTAACAAATGTCTCTGGTTTGTCAGAAATGGCAGATGGTGGCTCGCCAATTTATTTAATGGGCCCCCCAAAAAGGCTGCTCGGAGGGGGCAACAAGGAGGCAACATCTACTGAGCAGCTAAGCTGAATCTGTATAGAGGCGAATCTGCGAGCGCCGGTTCCCATTGTGTTTTATTATGTATGTCTTTTTCGACCATCGGTTTTTATGCCATCGGTTCTGTGAGCAATGTTCCCTGCCCTCTGCCACTTTAGTTTAGCAATTCTTAGGGCTATGTCAGTTACTCTGGTTCTTCTACGGATCTCTTCATTCCTGATTCAATCTCGCAGGGAAACTCCGAACATAGCCCCCATAGCTCCCTTTGCGTGACTTTCAGCCTTTTTATGTGGCCTTGAGTGAGCGACCACGTCTCTGTTCCATAAGTCATCACTGGCAACACACACTGGTCGAAGACTTTCGTTTTAAGGCACTGCGCTATTTGGGACGTGACGATACTAATTAGCTTGATGACAATGACTATATCATCGGCAAACCGAAGGTGACTGATGTACTCGCCGTTTATGTTGATACCTATCCCTGTCCAGTCCAGAACCTTGAAAACATCTTCCAGTGCAGCGGTGAACAGTTTTGGAGATAAAGCTTCCTGTCTCACACCTCGCTGCAGTAGGATAGGTTTCGAGTTCTGGTCCTGTAGTCGGACTGACATAGTGTCGTTTTTGTACAAGCATTTCAGCACCTTGATGTGATGTGTAGTCTACTTGGCATAGCTGAAGAGACTGCAGTATAGCCCAAGTTTCGCACGAATCAAAGTCTTTCTCGTAGTCCACATACCCAGGCAAAGGGGCAGGTTATACTGCTGGGTCTTCTGTTAACCTGCCGCAGCGTATATGTATGTGGTCCATGGTGCTAGACCCCTTTCGGAAACCGGCCTGTTCGGGAGGCTGGAAGTCTTCGAACCTGCGCGCGAGACGGTTCTTAATAACTCGAAAACAGATTATAGACATGGCTAAGATGCTTTAATGAATACCAACATAAATATGGGAACTTTTTCTTTGTTTGAGATTTTTATGACTATTCGAATTAGGTAGTTAAATAATTTGTATGTGCTTATTGTATAGTGCAAAGGGGCAGGTTATACTGCTGGGTCTTCTGTTAACCTGCCGCAGCGTATATGTATGTGGTCCATGGTGCTAGACCCCTTTCGGAAACCGGCCTGTTCGGGAGGCTGGAAGTCTTCGAACCTGCGCGCGAGACGGTTCTTAATAACTCGAAAACAGATTATAGACATGGCTAAGATGCTTTAATGAATACCAACATAAATATGGGAACTTTTTCTTTGTTTGAGATTTTTATGACTATTCGAATTAGGTAGTTAAATAATTTGTATGTGCTTATTGTATAGTGCTAAGCACATTCATCCATTGAACATTTTCTTAAGGTAATCGGAATCTCATAATGATGTCGTTAAATATTGTTTAATTCCCAAACATTATTGAAGTAAAATAATAAAGAATATTCCATGACCTAATTTTCGTATGCTTATCCACAGTAACAAAACAGATTAGGTACCAAAAAAGGCCTACTTCTAGATAATTCACACGAGAAGTCTATAGTCAGATTGTTTGTGGGCGCTGCAGATGCGACCACGACCTGCATATTGTGCCGACATCTTCTCAATACAAATTTAAAAGTGACCTTTTCTTGCATGCAGCATGGATGAATTGAATTTACACATCAATGATATATCCCAGACGGAATAATTATGTGTAGGACTTGCAATGGTCAATTTTGTACACATGCCTGGACTCATTTGAATTTCCAATATTTAAATTACTTTTCGACAAAACCTGCAATATGAAATAACAAATTCGTTGAAGTAGGTACAAGTTTAACATTTTCTTTAAAAAACAGTTTGCAAATCGTAGTATTCTTTTTGCGTTTATATGTTTTTGCCACGCTTATAACTGAAAGTGGTGTAGGTCATCGACCTTACCCTATTCTTGTAATATTGCTGGGCACATCCAAGAAGTTTAAATTGTTACATGAAAAAGTCATCTGCTGCAATATTGCAGCAAACAATTTAATTTTTTTTAGGTTTTTTGAAGTCGGTTAAAATTTTTTGCTAAAATTTTGGTTATTTCACAATTTTCAGTGGTAAAATACATTAGTTCGCCTCATTCATTCATTTATTCATTAACAATATAAATTGTGTTTGAAATATTTTGCAACTAAAACTTATATCTAAAAATTCAACAATAATTTGAGTTACATAGACGATGCAAAGTTAACAATAATATTAGGATATCAGATATCAGTTATACACTCAAAGGGTACATCGATACGAAGCAAATGTTTCAATTGCCGATGAGAGAGGAGATTTGAAGAGTTCTATTGTGTAGTTCCAAAGCGCGTCATCAGATCTTCACCAAGTTAAAATGGAACCATCTCGGGCGTAAATAACCCAGATCCAAAAAAGAATAACTCAAATCTGTCAAGAAATGACGCGTACCATAATTAGTTACAAACCAGGCCATCACGTATTAGTCCATATTATCTTGAAAACTACTGGACAGATTTTGATGAAACTTGCACTGTTCCCTAAGTTGAAATAAGTGTAAGCTAAATAATGTTCACAATCCTATTAATAGTTTCGGAGAAATGCGTGGACAAACATACATACAAACATAATATTATACAGGGTGAAATTGATATCATTAGGCATCCTTTTAAACTGATTGTTTTGTTTTGTCTACCCATAAAACTGAACAACTTTTACTATGGGAGCAAACCAATCGGAGCAGAAAAAACATCTGCTGTCCCATACTAAACTGCAGTGCCTACTCGACTCAAATGTATGCAACACCTAATTTTTATTTTGCTCCGATCGGTTTGCATAGTAAAAGTTGTTCAGTTTGGTAGTCTTAGTTTAAAAGGATGCTAATGATATCAATTTCACCCTGTATAAAATATACACCTATAAAATTTTGTATACTTGTTTAGAAGCCCTAATACTCGTAGATTATCGCATGTGAATATTTTACAATTCCAATAATATAATATTACATACACACGTATCGATTTGATACCGTCCTTTTTTTAAGTCTGTTAAAAGTGAATTTGTTTCCACGCAACAGATAGTGCACGATATCTTCGACAAGTATTCACTATACTGCGCCAACGGTGCAACGATCACGCTGCGGGAGTTCCAACGGTTCCTGGCCGTCGAGCAGCACGACCGGCTCGGTGAGGACGAGGCGCGGGCCTCTCAGTTCATCAGGGACTACCTGCGGGACCCGCAGCGTGACATCTACGAACCTTACTTCACTTTGAATGAGGTAAGAGTTGTACCGGCTGGTTATTTCAAACTTTACACGTCCAAGACTCAGTTGCAGAAACGCTCTTTAAAGTTATTCCCCCATTAAATCTCTTGCTAGCTTTTACTACGTCAACAAGACAAAAAGTGACAGCAACAGATTTTTCTTCCCTCCGGACGGAAAGCGTCAATTGTCGTCCCGCTGCGCTAAACGAAGATGCCGTTTTCTACCTCCGTCGAGGAGAAAAATAGTATACTAACCTCGGGCAGTAAATAAGAAAGCCTCAGATCACATGTTTGTTGACCGAGGCGAAGCCGAGGACGATTACATGAGATCTGAGACCTTTCTTACTTTCCTGCCCTTGGTGTGTAATCTACTGTAAGGTCTAACAAAATTAGGTGAAACTATTTTAATGGGATGATCAGACCATTAAACTAAACAACTTTCTCTATGGGACCAACAACGAAAACGAGAAAAAAAAATCTGCTGCTCCATACAAACTTACTCGACCTAAATGTATGGGACTGCAGATGTTTTTTTCGCAATTTCGATATTGGTCCTATAGAGAAAGTTGTTCAGTTTGATGGTCTGATCAGCCCCTTAAAATAGTTTCACCGAATTTTGTTAGACCTTATACAAGGTGTTACAAAAATACAAATAAACATTTAAGGGGGTGGTTTAGACCATCAAACTGGACAACTTTCACTATGTTTTTTTTAATTTAGTGGTTAATTTAAAACATGTATGGTTTACTTACATTGTAAATTTTCGGAGGCTCTCGGTGGGGTAGTGGAGCTTGGTATTGGAAACGATCACCGGAGTAAAGCAACGTACATTCTTTGGTTGGGTCACTGTTTAGTGGTATTTCATCTCGAGCACCGTGCGTCGCACTTGGTTCTAGTTAGTTCCGACAGATGGCGGTGTAACTAACTGTTCGTCAAGCCAGGTTGGAGGTCTATTAAGAGGATAGGCGAGTACCGTTTTTTCTATACAAACGTATTACCTCCCTGGATAATGAGTAATGACTCAAGAGCAAAAACATTTTTACCATAATCATAGATTACCTCTGCTATGTCCCTGTTTTGCTGGATCTTCGAAAATTACCGATTTTACCGCCCTTTTTCGGACATCCAGCAAAAGAATTTGACGAATATAAACAGAAAAGCAAAATATACAGACATAGCCAAAGTCTTTCTCATATTATACTTGAAAGAATTATTAAAATCGGTTTAGATTTGGAGGAGGAAACAGGGGAATACGAAATGCTGACTTCGTCGATTTTATGTAGATAAAATCGGTCCGAGCTTCAGTCTTCTCTTTCGCAGTCTAGTCGGCACGTATTGGTGGGGCCGCGATCGGATGAAAGTGACCTATTCTCCAAATTAGCAATTTAGCCCGCCCGCCTATCCTCTTAACGCGGCTGGAATATTCACAGCAAGTTGACCATTAACTTGCCTCGACCAATGCGAACGGGCCCGCGTGGTGGAGTATGGCCGACTCCCTCTGACCATTATTCGTAAGAGGAGGCTTTTGCCTTACAGTGGGATCCTACAGGCTCTTGCTATAACTAACTAACTTTTTGTAAACTTTACTATAACATTTGGTGTTTACGTTCGCAGTTCGTGGAGATGCTATATTCGAAACAGAACACAATCTGGGACAGCCAACACGAGCAAGTGACGCACGACATGACAAAACCACTCTCACACTACTGGATATCTTCATCTCACAATACGTATGTTTTTTTCTTAAATATCCGTGTGCAAGCTAACGCGACTGATTGATTTACAATTGAAACTTGAATCAAACCTATATGAGGTCTAAATTAGCTGAAACTATTTTAAGGGGATGATCAGACCATCAAACTGAGCAACTTTCTCTATGGGCCAATATCGAAATCGCAAAAAAAACCCAGCTGTTCCATTCAAACCTACTCGACTGATATTTTTTTTGTTCTGACTGGTTTGCCCCATAGTAAAAGTTGTTCAGTTTGATGGGTAGAGTATATAGTTTAAAGTACTTTAAAGGATAATGATACTTTTCCTTACATCCTGTATAGATTCGACACCATTTAGGAGTGGTAGATATTAACTGGAGCTTTCTGACAGCTAGTAGTTCAACATGCTGCGATAGATGGCGTTGGAAATTGTCATTTAGGCTAAAAGTAAACAAAAAATGCATGTCACTGAATCAGACGCATCCGTTGACGAAGTATAAAATATGTTCATATTTTGCTGCTTACTTAAAAATTCGAGTTACTATTTTATTTGTATTGTATTAACTTGCTCGTCCATCTCTCATCAACACGCCATCTATGGAGCCATTTGGAACATTTGTTCTTTTTTGATAGCGCAGCGTTCGGAAAATCCCTCATTAGAAATAAAGATAATCGTAGTTTAAAACACCAATCAGCAAACAGCTATAATATCATGTCGTGTCTCGACAGGTGCCTAAAAGAGACAACGCAAAAAAATAATCAATTGCAATACTTTTCCAATATTTCTTTAAATCTTCACTGTATTGGAAAAATGTGCAAGTAGCGTATACATTTTTCAGGTACCTAACCGGAGATCAGTTCTCAAGCGAGTCCTCTCTAGAAGCCTACGTGAGATGCCTTCGTTCTGGATGCCGTTGTATCGAGCTCGACTGCTGGGATGGCCCCGACGGCACGCCCTTCATATACCACGGGCACACCCTCACAACCAAAATCAGGTTTATGGACGTCCTCCGTACTATAAAGGAGCACGCCTTTGTGACGTCAGACTATCCTCTCATCCTCTCTATTGAAGATAACTGCTCTCTCCCGCAACAACGTCGGATGGCCAGCGCATTCCAAGATGTATTCGGCGACATGCTGCTAGTACAACCTAACGAAAAGAACGAAACTACGCTACCATCACCGCATGAACTACGCAGAAAGATCATATTGAAACACAAGAAGTTACCTGAAGGTGCCGAAGAGAATTCCTTCGCAGTTCGCCAGGAAGAGGGCAAAGATTTAGACCTACGGAATTCAATTAAAAATGGTATTCTGCTTCTAGAAGATCCCGTGGATAAGGAATGGAATCCCCACGCGTTCGTGCTAACGGAAAATAAGCTTTATTACACAGAGAATTATAGTACTCAAGGCGAAACTGACGCGGACAGTGACGGTGAACCAGAGAGCGACACCAGTTCTATACCCCAGGATGAGTTACACTTCGGCGAATGTTGGTTCCATGGAAAGTTGGCGGGGAATAGGCAGGAGGCTGAGGAACTATTGCGTGCTCATTCACACCTAGGCGATGGCACGTTTTTAGTAAGAGAGAGCGTTACGTTCGTCGGTGATTACTGCTTGTCGTTCTGGCGGCAAGGGAAGGTGAACCATTGCCGTATCAAGGTTAAGCAAGAGCGGGGGGTCACGAAGTACTATCTGATAGATACGGTGTGCTTCGATAGCCTTTACAGTTTGATCACGCATTACAGGCAGCATCCGTTACGGAGTCAGGTCAGTTCATACGAGCAACTAAATCACCAGCGGCCGTAGCATGGCAGCGTGATATAGCTCTATCGCGCCTTAGCTCTCTTTCTATTTGCAATCTTGCCGAACTTCGACCGAACTTTTTATTTTCACCGAATGTTCGGCCGTATTTCGTATTCGTTTCAAACCACATTCGGCCTGTCTCTGTATACATTGCTCAAAACAACATCTTAATTGTTTGATAAGTAACAAAATACTAATTTAAAATCAGAACCATGTCTCACATTCTACGAGTACACGGACTAAGTAATAGAGAACCGACGAAACTACAAATTAACAATTATTAGAAATCTTTAGATTCTCCAAGCACACACACACACACCCCTACACATTCAGTCATAGTTTATGTTGACATTACCCCCAGCATCTGGACTGAGGAGTTAGAACCTGGAGTTTGGTCTTAGACATATTTTTTTACGGACAGAAGTCATCATTTTAAGTTTTCAAGTCATCTTCAAATAATATTTACAATTTATAATATAATTACGAAGATAGATTTATATATTAATATTTACAATTTATAAGAAATTATTCATAAAAAATTTCAAAGCCTTATATCTTCGTAATATATTATAAATTGTAAATGTTATTTGGTACGCGCAATCTAGATTTTCTAAGCTATTTTTTCATATATAAAACATTACTTTTACTAATACCGTCTACGCGTGTTCTACGACAAAGTTTTGTATGAAATTGACAACTCCACCTTAACTAATATATTCCATTACGCATCCTGAACACCCCCAATAATTTTTTTTGCAAATATCTTCTATGTACATCATCGCCAAGTTTAGAATTTTGTTATATGTAGGTATAGACTTAGATCAAAATAAAATTTATGGATAGGCCTATAGCGCGGTAAGATGAAGCACAATACTGGTGCACTTGGTCCATACAAACAAGCGCCATTATCTGTCAAATCTAGGGCACTTGCATACAACATTATGCATTATGTATTGCATTCACATTTTGAAGTAAACCTTTCATTTGTTTTGCCTCATTTTTCTGGTTTGAAATGTTCGCGTAAGGCCTATCCTTTCATTTTATTTTGATCTAAGGGTATAGATAGATACTATAGTACGCTTGCACGTGACACGTGGTTCCGAATCCGAACTAAGAGAAGCCAATACGCACGCGACCGTCCCCCGTCAGACTTGCAGCGCGACTCCCCTTTTAACTAATTAACTAGTTGTATGCATTTGTTTGCAGGAATTTCTAATAACGCTAAAGGAGCCGGTGCCGCAGCCGAACAAGCACGAGGGTAAGGTGTGGTTCCACCCGCACTGCGCGCGCGCGCAGGCCGAGGAGCTGCTCCGTAAGGCAAACACCGACGGGGCCTTCCTCGTGAGGCCCAGTGAGAAAGACCAGGCCTCGTTCGCCATCAGCTTCAGGTATTCACCTGTTAATGACATTTACTTTACCCCACAAGGTGGACTGACGACCTGATGAAGGCGACGGGAACCCGTGGGATGAGGGCAGCGCAGGACCGCGAGTTGTGGCGATCTTCCGGCGAGGCCTATATGTCCAGCAGTGGACGTCCATGAAATGATGATGATGATAAAGGTTAACTGTTAAGGTTCTGGGTGCAGGTTATTCCTGATAAAGTGCTCCATACAAAACGAAGTTACGACATAGTTTGGACATTTAGTAATACAAGTAAAAAATGCTGTTAACACATCTAGAAACCAATATCTGGATCCCTTATCAGATTTGTGTTTAAATGTTTAGTTCTTAAGTTACCGTGACTCTAAGATTTCCATATAAAACTTAAATGAATCCTAACATTTTATAAATAGAGAGATTTATCCTGTGCGTTGTCCGTCAGTCAGTCACGGAACTGTTTTATAGATTTATGTTGTCGACAGGACAAAGAAAGAAATAAAGCACTGCCGCATAAAGCTGGAGGGGAGGCTGTACACGATAGGCACGGTCAAGTTCGAGAGCCTGGTGGAACTGGTTTCCTACTACGAGAAGCACCCTCTATACAAGAAGGTCAAGCTCTCCTTCCCCATCAGCGAGGATATCGTCAGGAGCATCATTGCTGTGAGTACAGTGCGACCGGAAAAATAATTCCGCTAAAATAAAGACCTAAGGCCCTTTCAAAACTTGAAGTCATTTATCAATCAAAGGGTGCAAAGTCTGATAGCAGCGAAAAGGGCGCGAAAACAATTAGCATTTCATGTCAATATTCCACTTGGTCTGTTATTTTCAATGAAACGTGATTCTTATTACGAAAATTCCGCGTCTTATGATGGTTTCTGATGACTCGATTATTTTATACAGGGGCCAGACGACAGTTCAGTGTATGGAACACCCGGATACATGGACCCCACTTCCTTCACATCCAAGGTAACATTATTTGTTTAACTTTTTTGTTCATGGATTTATTGACAAATACCGTGCTAAATTGATATTAGAAGTTTGAAAGTAGCACATATGACGGAAAATGCAGGGTGATCGATTATCGTAGAATGGGCATGTGATGCGGAGAGAACGTTACGAGACTAGTCTAGTGTCAAATATGAATATGGATGGCTGCGGTAGGAGAGGAAGGCCGAAGAAAAGATGGATGGATTGTGTAATGGATGCTATGTGTAAGAAAGGAGTGTATGCCGACTAAGAGAGAGAGAGAGAGAGATGAATGGAAGATGCTATTGCGCCGACACCGAACAATGGGAAATGGGCATGAAAATGATGCTAAAGGAGTTGGCCGCAATGAGGTCCGGTCGTCTAAAAAAGAAGGTGTTGTCACCGGGTGCTGTGACCACGTGACTAAAGCGGTGCTATAAGATAAGTATGTCAAGAATGAAATGATGTATTTATAAAAATGTTAAATTGGCGTATTGCTGCCATATAATTATGAAATGATTGAAACAAAATATTATGGGATGTTTAAAGCTTGCAGCGCACGACAAATTATATACGTGCAACCCTGAGAGGGCAGTCTTAGATATAATAAATTAAACGTATTCTTTCTTTGTAATTAGATTGCGGAGACTCTTATAAGATTAAGAAATGGTGGCTATGACACGTAAATCACTTGTGGTGAGGACTTTAGTTCATATTATAATGTAGTTAGAAGTTGGCTAGAAGTTTTTGTTGAGTTAAAGATTTAAATATATGAATAAATCGATATGAAAGAATATTTATAAATGTAACCATTAGCTGTCAAATTGCTTACTAGTACAAATATTTATGTAGGTACCCATTTTTCTTTGTCCTCGTCGCCTTAGTACGCCTGTTTCAAAATAGATTATACCTAAGGTAGTGTATTTCACACTTAGAACAAACCACCTTATAGTAGAATTATTTGTTCTGTATTCCTAATTGTAATTTTCGGCGCTTCTGTAGAAAGTTTAGTTTTTTTAAAGTAAAGACTTAAGCGACACTCTCTTCGAAGATTATTTTGTAATGACAGAGAATGACACTCTACTCTACTGGGCTGCGTTCAGAACCTTTGGGTGCGGTGGTTTTTCTCGCTCGCTCTTATGGGTAGAACGCTTTTCACCGAGCCTCGGATCGGCGTTAGTGCGAAAAGTTGCACTCTTGCGTAGGTTCTGAACGCACCCCTGTGTGTACCAAATTTTCACCTGCATAAAACGCGCACTAAAGTTGATAAAAACATGCATACGAAATATAATGCGAGCAAAATTGAATCGTGCGCGCTTCGCTGAAGGTAAATATGCATGGACCGGTGAGCCACCGCCCTCCATGCGAGGTCCACAAGTTTGGCGCAAATGCATAACTTTTCCATGTTGATAGGGCGCTGACAGAGTCGCGTAACGTTTCCCTAACCGCCTGGCCACGAGACAGGGCGACCGGCGGCGCGAATTGCGTTTTTAGAATACACTGAGCGTTGTGTCCCTAGTATTACGCAAGCACGCAGCGGCGTGTAGACAGTGTATTCTAAAATCGCAGTTCGCGCCGCCGGTCGCCCTGTCTCGTGGCCAGGCGGTAAGACCCGAACCCCCAAACCCCGGGGGTACACCCGACTGATTTCTGCGCATTCAAGGTAATCGCTGATGTTTCGTGCCGCGATATTCTTCAGATTAAGGCATTTTTAACAATAGGTAATTAAAAAACAAACAGGTGACAGTGAAAGCTCTCTACGACTACCGAGCTCGGCGGGACGACGAGCTGTCGTTCTGCAAGCACGCGATCATCACTAACGTGGACAAGCCCGACGCGGGCTGGTGGCGAGGCGACTACGGCGGCAAGAGGCACCAGTGGTTCCCGGCCAACTACGTGCAGGAGATACAGAGCCACATGCCCGACATTACTGTGAGTCTAAACTATTATAAAATTGTACTTAACTGAAAGTGTTTCCGTATATTGAAGATATAGTACAACCTTTAAACAGAAATTGGGAAACAGACATTTTGGGAAGTGGTCTTTATGTACCTAAAGGAAAATGTATATTTTATTATTATATATATGTACATTTTCTACGGGACCAACATCGAAATCGTGATCATGTGATGAGGTCTGATAGTCCTCTTAAAATTATTTACACTATTTTTGAAAGACCCTATACATATTTAAAAAAAAGTTACGATATGGTGTTCCTTACTCGAAATCAAAATTTTTTGTCTGTCTGTTTGTTCGAGCATCACGAAAAAAAGACTGGGCCGATTTTGAAGATACTTTGTTGTTTACTTAAAAGTAAAGTAAAGTAAAGTAATCTTTATTTGCTATTGATCAGGGTACACAAAAAATTACAGGTGGTCAGTACAGTAGAGGATCTCCTAAATCAGCCATTAACAATGGCACGCAAATATTTATACATTAATACATTAGACATAAATTTCGATTGCTAATTTTCATTCATATATACATAAAATTACAATTAAACATTATTACATATTAGTTACATTTAAAAATTTCATAATTTTATTATAAGTCAATACAATCTGAGTCTTATTATAATATGTCCATAATTACAACACACGAAATAAAAATAAACTGATATTTCCACACTTTCGGCTTAGTAGGGTCAATACGTCTTTCATGGGTCACTGTATACGCTGTTATAATAAAATCCCCAAGACCATTTTGAATCTTTCCGAAAACATGTTTAAAACTCAGATCAAAAAAGTCTTCTGTAAAAAAGCATACTATAAACTGGATGATGTAATTGTAATAGTCATTAAGTCGTGTTATGCTGTAGAGTTTCTGGCCGCATCTTCTCTACAGCGACAACACGTTCCGACGCGGTGGTAGCTTAAAAAAGAATTGACGTTTAATAAGTGTGCTTCAGGCTCTTATATTGAATAAATGATTTTGAATTGAATTGAATTGAAAAATAGTAGGTACATTATATTAGTCATGGTGCTCGTTAAACTCTTTGATGGAATAGAACATGTTCTGGAGAAGCCAGTTGAGTAAAACAGTATTAAATTTCTTGAGTGGCAGTTCTTTCATATGCTGTGGTAGTTTATTATAAATTGTTTTGCACATGCAGTAACAGTTTTTTTTTGGAAACGTGTGGTGTTTGGTACTTCATTAAGGACTAGGTCATTAGGGTACCTAGTATTAGGACGGACGGCTTCGTTTGTATGTTGCGCGCTCCGAATTATATCCTCTTAAAGAGCGTCGGGGGCGCGTTGCGGAGAGCTATGGAAACTCAATCTTGAGGTCCAGGTTAGAATCCGCAGGGATGACATGCCATGTACAGTACGCGGGCGCTGGTGGACATTGACCTCAGAATCATATGATCCAGCGGGGGGTCATTACCACGCAATTGTACTCAGTAACAGATAGCAATGCGTTTCTTAAGTTGCGCCAACTAATTAAATTTAACCTTATAATATAATTCCTTTGGTACCACTGCCAGGAGGAGGGCTCTGGTATTAATACTTCAGACACTGTCTGCATAGATACCAGCGCGCCAACAAGGTGTCTATTCCTAAATATGCCTATTGTTATTATGAACCTAATACATATGTTATTTGTATAAAAACCGTATACTGTCATCAGAGTTGCCTGGAAAACGAGCCGGCGGCGCTGGGGTCCCTCCAAAAGGGAGTAGTGGACGTGGTGGGGGCTGTGGTGGAGCTGGTGGTGGGGGAGGAGGGCGGGGCGGCGCGGTGGCTCGTGCGCGTGCAGAGCCCCAGCGTGTGCGCGCCCTTCGACATGGCCGCTCCGACGCGCGAGCTTGCGCTGGAGTGGCTCTCCGCCATCAAGGAGGCGGCGCATAGTGCGAGCGCTAGGTACGTTATGTGTGCTCAACGATGTCGATGACGTTCTATACAAAAGGACTTTCATCTGCGCGCTGTTGGCGGGACGGCAAGTGTGCTTGATTGTTTAACATTACTGATTACTGACCGAGGACATTTGAATGGTATGGCAGCAGAGTTTGTTTCTGCTGCCATACCGAAGTTGAGTGAAGTTTTCTTCACAAAAAAAATCTGCAGTTCCTTACGAAACTGCAATGCCTACTCAACTCAACTGTAGGAAAAAAAAATCAGTTGATGCATGCATAATGCATCAACTGATTTTTTTTGCTCCGATCTGTTTGCTCAGTAAAAGTGGTTCTCTTAGTTTAAGAGGATGCGAATGATATCAATTCTACCCTGTATAATCCATTTAATTTTGTGAAGATCTGATGACGCACTTCGGAGCTACACAATAGAACTCCTCCAAAGGGGTTCAGCAAGTCATATCCATACATGCATAAGCAGATCATATGGTAAAAACAATAGACTGGTGTATTGTGACATAAAGAAAATTTTTCACCAATAAAAATTAATAATTACTTCAAATTTAAAAAGTTGAAAATAATATTTTTGCCGATCTCTTTTACATTCGCATCTCTTAGAACATCCAATTGTTTGACAGATTTTGAGCTTTCTACTTCAAAAAAGGAATCTAAATCGGTCAAGAAATTCCGAAGGTTTCGCCACAATAGTAACATAATATGTATTATGTACATATACTAATTTTACTTTGATCGAAGCATATACAGACAAATGGATAACCTCCTTCGGTTTTAAAATAAGCTATATTAATTGAAGCTAATTACTTAATCCGATCTCTATACGTTTTTATGTCACTAGAAACAAGGACAATAATAGCTAAAGTCGTTCATAACTCCCCAGATCGCTCCAGCATCGCAAAATGGAGAGAACGTGGCGGATCGCCAAGGAGATGTCAGACCTCATCGTATACTGCCGCTCCGTCACTTTCAACCAAGACCGACTTCGCACCAAGGGCTTCATCCACACCGAAATGTCCTCCTTCCCAGAAACAAAAGCAGAAAGACTCATGTGCCAGCAAGAAAATGCGTTCTTCCTCAAATATCACACCGTGCAGCTGAGCCGAATCTACCCTAAAGGACAACGGATAGACTCGTCTAACTACAACCCTGTTTCGTTCTGGAATTCAGGCTCTCAGATGGTAGCGCTTAATTACCAGACTCCTGACAAACCAATGCAGTTGAATATGGGAAAGTTTAAGGAGAATGGAGGCTGTGGATTTATTTTGAAGCCTGAATTTATGTTCGACGAGGGGTACAACCCTTATGAGAAGCGTAGTATAGAGAAGAAGGTAGCGCCGTGGGCGGTGATGTTGCGAGTGGTAGGCGCCAGGCATTTGTGCAAGTCTGGGCGCGGTACAGCAAGCCCCTTTGTTGAGGTGGAACTTATAGGGGCGGAGTACGACGCTGGCGTGAAACTTGTCACGAAGACTGTTGGTAAGTGCGCTTTTTGTTCTCATACCGGCGTTAGGGTAGACCGTTGCATTACTTTATTGGGTGTACTCAAGATACTGAACAACTTTCCCAAAGGAAAATAAAGGAAATTCACAGCAAAAAAAACCAACTTGTCATACAAATTTTCGATCAGCTGATTGGTTTTAGTGGAAAGTCCAACATTTTTTTTGCTGTGAATTTCCTTTATTTCCCTTTGGGAAAGTGGTTCATTATCAAGAGTACAATCACTCAAAGTAATGCAACTGTTTACCCTACCTAAATTGAACGCATTTAAGTTTACATTTGTTACACCACCTTGATATTTTTTGTTTCATATATATCACGTTTTCGATTGAATACGTACGAACGTATTTAACCTTATAATAAGCCATTCAACTATATTCGTTTTACATGATAATGGAAAGACGGATTCCATTTCAAGGGTGTATTTTTAATATTAAACAATTTATGTCTAGATACTATATCTTTAACCAATGGACTGACGCAATTCCCTACAATAGAAAATCAATTGTTCCGTCGAATAGATCTACGTTCCCCTCCCTTCTTTAATTCTTCTTTAGGAGCTCTTTAGGCTCTGCCATTTTTAGAGCGTTAATTGCTTATCTTGTTCTGTTATAGTATTATATAATCTGTGGTTATACTGAGATATCAATGACACTCAGTGCGATTTTTGTAAGTAACACGTTCAAATCAGCATTAGAAAATTTCAAAATTATTGTGGTCATGATTTTGAAAGTGTGAGATTCAAAAATAGCACTCGACTAATTATAAGAATTTCCGAGCGGCTTTTGTGTTTAACCTTAGTATAATTGTTTGCAGCTGACAACGGTATCAACCCTATCTGGAATGACATATGCGAGTTCGAAGTGGCGAACCCTGACCTGGCCTTCATCAGGTTCCTGGTGCAGGATGAGGACATGTTTGGGGACCCCAACTTCATCGGGCAGGCGACCTACCCCCTCAAATGCCTCCGCACCGGCTACCGCAGTGTCGCCTTGACCAACGGGTTCTCTGAGGAGCTGGAACTATCATCACTTCTCGTGCATTTATCTATCGCAGGCCGTTAGTTTAGAAAAATTGTAGGTTTTGAAATTTTAAGGTTTGCAGTTCCCACAGAAAACAGAACCAATAGTAACAGTATGAGGACTATTTTGTTCAAGAATGGCATAGCATAAGCATAGCATAAGCATATGCTCACGACTATATTCCCCGAGGGGGTAGTCAGAGATATTCTGAAACCTCAGAACATCCACGTTTCACCAGAAGTACCACAACACTGTCCAGTGTGACGGGGGGTGAGCCCGTCGCCACTTATAATGGACAGTGGGTACAATACACGCCTCGAAATAGAAGCATGCAGGTTTCCTCACGATGTTTTCCTTCACCGAAAAGCCAGTGGTGTAACAAATTGTACATAAATTCCGAAAAACTCATTGGTACGAGTCGGCTTGGACGGGGATCGAACCATCGCCTCCTGCACGGCAGGCAAGGTTACTCGCCACTGGACCACCACGGCCTCAAGAATGGGCGTGACAAAAATCAATCAAAGAAATTTTAACTTTACCTTTATAACGAGACGCGTAGGTATCGTCTATCGCTTCGCTTTCGGTTTATTTAAACCGAAATTACTGAAGAACCAATAGTTATTAATTCATGTAGCGATAGACTAAACCAAGCTAACCCAAGTAAACTACCGAAGGATTTTTGTACACCACAAGAACAAAACAATCACTTCATAACGATGACAGAAAGTTTTTTATAAAAGCGAAGATAGAACATCATTGCACAAATAGGTTGTAAAACCAATGCACCGTTAATAGAGTGAGTACCGATAAAAGTGACTTGCATTACAGTGCAATGATATTATCTCTCTACTCAAACATAAAAAACATATGCATAGCATATGCTCACGTCAAGACTATATTATACCGAGTTGGGTAGTCAGAGATATTCTGAAACCTCAGAACATCCACGTTTCACCAGTAGTACCGAAACTGTTCAGTGTAACGGCATATAAAAAGCTGCATCCAAACCGGTCCATTCGTTTATTCGTAATGCTCGCAAACGGAATGCAGTAATTGCAGCTTTTGCTGTTTATTGGAGTGGCACTTTTTTAATATAGGCTTTCATGTCTATTTCGCTAATACAGTAATGTAAGGCTTTTGTTGTATTGGAGTAGCACTTTTTTAATAGGTATAGGCTTTCTTTATTGAGAAATGTTTAATATTGTGACGCTACTGAACTGTAAAAGGATTCTTAATATTGTGAGGCTATGCATGATTTCTTGTTATTATCTCGACTGATTATAAGCCCATATTAAGATGGCGGCTTGTTTTTTCCGTATTCACAAAGTAATATTATGTAGATCTATTGTATATTAGTTAATAATTATTACAGATTGTACTGTTACTGTTAGGAGCTGAAGCTAAGCGTAAGCAAATTTCGAATTTTAAAAAGATGAGGTCATTTTGAGAATTAGCTTGGTCATAAATTATATGTATTGTGATTCATATCTACGGATGACTGACATCGAACGAAACGTCAGTACTGACCGTTAAATATAACTTAAGTAAAGCCTGACCAGGAAAATAAAAAACCTCGCCATGTTGCGGAAAATCATTGGAACTAATTTTTGTAGTACTTGGAACACTAACATTAAAGGTGTCAGTCGATTGCAGCGCCCCCAATCCAGGTTTTTTATATTCCTGCATAGCTAGCATGCCGCAGTGATACAGCGCTATCACACCATCGCTCTCTTTCTATTTGCGTGCGAACGAACGAGATAAAAGACGTGATACAGCCGTATCACGTGTAGCATACTACGAGGGCTGGTCAGGCTTTCAAACAGTTTTCAAAAGTCGATACCTTTTTATAAACAGAAACAATTCTTTTTGATACTAGTTTCTATTATTACATTATTACATAATATTTACAAAGTTTCTACAAACATACAAATTTAATATCTACTTATAAAGATTATTTTAGGTACCTTAACCCCTAGAACGATTAAGGGTTGAACTACTTCAAACAGCACCGCATCGCTTTTTTCCGTCGCTCCATCATTTTCTGTCACTCAGCGTTTAAGCGTGTTTTCAGCGAGTGAGAGTGTTAAGGGTTACACGATAGCACGGTCGCGTCTATCTTATACGTTCTAGCAAATGACGTTCCTGAGTGACAGAAAAGGATGGAGCGACGGAAAAAATTTCCCATTGAGAAACCAGCCATTTTAAAACTAGGCAGTGAAAATATTAAATAGTTTATTTAAAAAAAATAAAGGATTCAAAATAAACTGGATATATGGCTGAAAAGTTATGATGTATGGCCTACACAAAATCAAACAACAGGGAAATATCTAAAAGAAAAAAGTTAATTTTAAAATCATTGTTTAGATTTTAGTCGATTTAGCTATGAGTATTAACTATTATTGTGGTTTCTCAAAAGATCTGAATTATTCTGAATTTACTTACATGATCAGGCGACTAGGTACGTTATTCTGAAAAACAGCGATGCTGTTGTGCCTTTTTATTTAGTGAAATATTAGGCGTAGGTAATGAATGAGTGATATAGGAGACGCACAAAAATGATAGACTGCTCCATCATGGATATATATAATTGTTGGTAAACTATTGTTACTTGTGTTATTATTATTAAATATTTAGTGGGGAATGTTTATTTTATACGGCGTAAGATTCACAGCTCGGTGAAATATTATGAGAGAGTAGGGCAGGACATACGCATACGAGTAAGTACGAGTAATTCGCAAATCTCGCAGTT
Organism: Agonopterix heracliana; assembly: GCA_963693445.1. Taxonomy (NCBI): domain Eukaryota; kingdom Metazoa; phylum Arthropoda; class Insecta; order Lepidoptera; family Depressariidae; genus Agonopterix; species Agonopterix heracliana. The sequence continues at coordinate 2,818,377 of OY856307.1, forward strand.
AACTTATCAAATTGTATGCAGCGTTTTAGTGTTTAAATTGATACGCGGTTTTAATCATTCCTTCTACAGGGTGTAACAAAACACCCTAGTAATACTTAAGGGGGTGTTACGGCCCATGAAACTGAACAACTTTCACTATGGAACTAATATCGAAATCGCAAAAAAAAATCTGCTGTCCCATACAAAACTGCTGTACCGACTACTAAAATGTATGGGACAGTTTTTTTTTCGCGATTTCGAAGTTGGCTCAATAGTGAAAGTTGTTCGGTTTGATGGTCTGAAGCACCCCCTTAGTAGTACTAGTGTGTTTTGTTAATAACGAAAGATAATTTTTAAAGAAATGTCAGCCATAATACCTCAAGATAGAGATTTTGAACGTAAACAAAGGGGCTACAAAACACGCAGTTTCGTTTTCGCATTACATACACTCTGAGTGCAATAAGTTTTTCGCCGCAGTAGGTATAGGTAAGGGATTGCATTTATGCATAATTTTATATATTTTTACTAATAACTTAAGGGGATATAATTCGGAGCGCGCTCCATACAAACGTACTATTCAATGAGTACTAACCAATTAAAGTCAATGAAATTTTGCAAAAACAATCTAGAAACAAATTTCTATGCTTGTATGGAGTCCGATTTTCGTTAAAATGTATAGTTTTAAAGTTACAGTGCCTCAAAGATTTCCATACAAATCTTAAATTAACTCTAGCGTTGAAACTGTATATTTTAACAAAAATCGGACTCCATACAAGCATAGACATTTGTTTCTAGATTCTTTCTGCAAAATTTCATTGACTTGAAGCACGCAGCACGCATTTTAAGTAATCTGTAATTAAATATTCGGATTACGGGGGGGAGGGACAAATCCCTTCTATCCCCCCACCCCCCTGGATAACATTACCATACGAGAGGGGTTGGAAAGAATTAGTTTTTCTAAGGTTTTTCATAATAGGTTTTTTATATTCCGTGACATGGCGCTCGTCTGTGTGCGTGCGTAGATTCGCGCGCTTGCGTGAACTTTCTTTACTGTATATCTCTTTTCTGTGCAATCCAAGTGTAATGACACACCTGCGATACATACGGCGCTAACCGTTCGGTTGGATACGCGACTATTTGGAATAATGGCGCGTACTGGTTTGTCGCCGGTGTTCGGGAAAGGCGTTGCGCGCGTATTCAACCAAACATTCGGCGCCGAACGTTCCGCAGGTGTGTCCCTACACTAAGATTAACATGACTGTTAATCTAGTTCTTATAGTTACATGATCTGTGCTTGTTTGTTAATAAAAATAATTATAACTCAAGTTATGTAGAAATCTCATAGATTTAAAACAGCATATGAGAAATCTATTACCACCTGTTACTAAAATACATAAACTCTATGGTCTACGATAAACTCATCCGTTTTCCCGGAGGGGTATACAGATAAAATGTAGGTCGGTAGTTGAAATAAATCGTTGACTATAAAATGTTTATATTTATTTGGACGTTTATTATACAATAGAATATAGTAGCTATTTATATGCAATTTGTTATACTGTATGCATAATAAATGTAGTGTTTGAGGTAAACATTATGTAGATATAGGAAGTAGAAAATAAAAAACGCAGAGGTCGGATAGTGAGCTGAAAAATCTGTCGGATCGCTTGCTTTCCATTCCGTTCATTGAAATGTAATATTTTTATTAAATCATTAAATTAAGGCGCTACAAGCAGTCATATTAGCGCAATTCTGAATTTTCTTTAGTGTCTTTCAGTTATAATAAAAATAAAAATCTTTGGTTATAAGTGTAATGTAATGAGTTAATGACACAACGTACGGCGCCGAAATTTCGGTTGAATACGCGTCTACTAGGAAAAATGGCGCGTAGATAGCATGACACCGTGATAAAGCGCTATCACGCCTTCGCTCTCTTTCTATTTGCACGTGAACGAACGAGATAAAAGGCGTGATACAGCCGTATCACGTGTAACATGCTACGAGTTCTGGTTTATAAGTCTTAGGGTTGAACTACACATGGCCGCACGCGATTGCATTTTTCCGTCGCTCCATCCTTTTCTGTCAATCAGGAACGTCATTTGCTAGAGCATATAAGATTGACGGAACGCGATCGTACGCGGCGTGCTGTTCCCTTAGATCAAAATAAAATGAATGGATAGGCCTTGTGCGAACATTTCAAACCAGAAAAATGAGGCAAAACAAATGAAAGGTTAAACAGATAATGGCGCTAGTTTGTATGTACCAAGTGCACCAGTAGTGTGCTTCAACTTACCGCGCTATAGGCCTATCCATTAATTTTATTTTGATCGAAGGCTGTTCCGTTCCGTCTATCTTATATGCTCTAGCAAATGACGTGCCTGAGTGGCAGAAAAGGATTGAGCGACGGAAAAATGCGATCGCGTGCGGCCATGTGTAGTGCAACCCTTAATCACGGCATAGGGAATCACAATTTTTAATAAACGACGGAAAATATTTTTAGTAAAGGACGTGTATGAGTTAGATAATGACGTCCCACAGTATGTTTTTTGACCTGAAAAGCGGTCATGGTCGTTTTATTCGTGTAATCGTTAGTGTTAATCATTTTGAAACTGAGAGTAGACCTCCCGTGCGTCAAGTCTTCTTAATTCTTCTTAATATTGAGTTGTGATTTTTTAATTTTTTTTTTCAAAATATCGCTATAACTTCCAAATAATCCGGTTTTTTTCTTTTTTCTCAATTTAGTATAATAAAACAATAAACGAGGTATTTTATACACATTACAAAAGTTCTCGAACATTTATGTTAATGACGAAATTATACATTTTATTGTTTTTCGTTTTTTATTTTTTATTTCTATATAGTCAGTTATTGGGGTTCCATTTTTACTTTTCAATATTAAGAGCCATACTATTGATGTTTAATAAAAAAATCAGATCTAAATCTCGTAGGATATAGGAGTTATTAACAAATTCTTCTAAAAAATCTAAAATTATAAGAAAAAAACATTAGAAGTTAATAACTCCTATATCCTACCAGATTTAGATCTGATTTTTTTTGTGTACATCAATAGTATGGCTCTTAATATTGAAAAGTAAAAATTGAACCCCAATAACTGAATATAAAGAAATAAAAAATAAAAAACGAGAAACTATAAAATGTATAATTTCGTCATTAACATAAATGTTCGAGAACTTTTGTAATGTGTATAAAATACCTCGTTTAATGTTTTATTATACTAAATTGAGAAAAAAGAAGAAAACCGGATTATTTGGAAGTTATAGCGATATTTTGAAAAAAAAAAAAAAAAAATTATAACTCAATATTAAGAATAATTAAGAAGACTTGACGCACGGGAGGTCTACTCTCAGTTTCAAAATGATTAACACTAACGATTACACGAATAAAACGACCATGACCGCTTTTCAGATCAAAAAACATACTGTGCGTCCTTTAATAAATAATAATATCCTGAATTAATAAAATGAAATCAAAGAATATTCTGTGCGACACTATTGTCACTTGTTAGCACCTCAACAAATATAAGTAGGTACCTACCTATATGCACTGAATAAATTAATTATGTAATATTATGTACAAAGAGATAAAAATATATGTTAATTTTATTGACATAGAATTGAAATAAAATAAACATTTTTATAAAAAAAAAATGTTTCATTTGTTAAATTGCGATTAAATTGAAATTTGCGATTTTTGAATCTCATTCGGTGATCTCACCGAATGAGATTCAAAAATCGCACTCCTGATCCCTTTTATGTGTACGCTAGCTATACAGACACACTTCAGTTAGTTTTATAATATGTTAGATAAGGTGTACGTACCTATGTAAAAAAACACATTTTAATTTTAAACTTTATTTGTTAGAAAAAAATATACACTTATTTTAATTAATTATCTCAAAATATTTGCATCTCCTGTCCCGCGGGACTCCCGAGACCATCTTTACATAGATCGGAATTTGTAACGTCAACAACGGGATGCTTACATTACTCTTTAAAAATAAATAAAATATAAGAATAAAATTACACTTACATGGGTTCCGAGGAACATCCGTACCAAGGGTTCGTTGTGCCATATACCGTCCGCTAGGTGACGCCACTGGCCCTATCGTCATCACCATCTATACGTCCCTACTACTAGGATACAGGCACAGACAGACCTAAATGATGAAGCAAGTGTAAAGTATATATTTTGCGTGCCCTTAGTAAGCGCAATGCGCGAAATTCGACGCGGTTTCTTCTCGACCGTTGTATCATATATTTGCATATTTCACTCTGTAGGAGTCTTACTCTAACAACATAGGTCTGAAATTTGCTTGTTTTGCACACCTTCCTATTATAGGTAGAATAAATGTGTCACGCTTGGTTTTCATACAGAAGATACTTGCGTCAGCCCCTGATCTAAGATTTTTCGACCCGGGGCAAAAACATGACATGGCTCCCTTAGACTGCCGCCCAGGGCGTCGGCCCTGTTTGCTTCCCCCCCTAGATCCGGAGCTGACTTGCGTCACATATTTAGATCTGTCTTTGGGCTGCTGAGAGCTGGTTCATACGCAGTGACGCCATCTAGTGACACTTATATTGCCCTCATTGGTGTGAGTGACCAAGGGTGGTACCAGTGACCGTTAGAGGCTGTTTGTCGTAGGTAAAATAGGTATGCTTAGAGCCATATCACACAAGCCATTTTTGAGCCTGAGGTATAACCGCGATCCCACCGCGACAATTAATTCAATGTCGCGGCGATAACATTTAGTAACAATCGCACGCAGCGACCGGAGCAGTTGCGAAATCGCCTACGCTTAAAAATAGCTTGTGTGATATGACTCTTAGGTACAGCCGAAAACGAAAGTTGAGTTACATTTGCACCTTTATTTCTATGAGCATAATGATTAATGCCAATCAACTTTCTAGGCCGACCGTAGAGACAAATCACCTGCAATATTCCTACGGAAATCTTCAAATAAGCATCAAACGGTTATATTCTGGGAAAGCATAGCCTGAGACCCTATATCATCGAGTACACGCATAATGCAATTTGGTGGTGACGGGGATTGTAATGTTAGCCTTTATTTTCTACTTCATCTGGCCACAGGGGCTATTTTATACCTGCCAAGTCTGAATGGCCCTTTTCTATCTTTCGTCTTTTTTTCAATCCGTTTTCAGCCAGATATCTTTATTACACATGTACTAGATGACATAGCGTTACCGAGTACACCTAACGGCCTGTAAAACAATTGATTGGCAAGAAAATTCATAAACAATGAGACAATGCGGCGTTAGCGGCGACGCGGGCACATTAAAAAGTAATATTATTGCCATCAGTTTATTTGTGAGCTCAGGCTCATAAGTCATAACCATTGATATAAAAATCCAAGATAAAAAGTTCATTACATCCACGTTAAAAATTGTCTTAGAGCAAGAACACAAAGTCAAATGAACATAAGTTCTGATCAACTAAACACAAAATTCGGCCTTGTTTCGTAGGATTTAAGCAGTTTTATAAACTAACGACAATAAACAGAACGAGCTAATGTGTTGGTGTGTGTATCTTGGTTGTTGTTCAATGCTCTGCGGGCTCGCGTGTCGCCACGTCTGCATACTCAACACAAATTCAGATCTACGTGATGTATGTTACAGTTCGCTATCCATCCCACTCGCGATTATTCCCCTCTTCACCGTCTGACCGAGGAAAATATATTTTTTAAAATCATTATTCAATTCGGTATGTCAAGATTTTTTGTCTATAATTTATATTTTTTACGGATAGAAGACATCATTTTAAGAAACCAATTTAATTTTGTTTGCAATGCAGGGTGAAATTGATATCATTAGCATCCTTTTAAACTAAGAGTCTACCCATCAAACTGAACAATTTTTACTATGGGAGCAAACTGATCCGAGCAAAAAAAAATCTGCTATCCCATACTAAACTGCAATGCCTACTCGACTCAAATGTATGCAACAGCAGATTTTTGTTTTGCTCCGATCGGTTTGCTTCCATAGTAAAAGTTGTTCAGTTTGATGGATAGACTCTTAGTTTAAAAGGATGCTAATGATATCAATATCACCCTGTATATCGAGTTTGCTTAAATTTAAAAAACAAAATCACCTTCCTTCTCTTTTTAACTCAACTGGAAATAGAAACGGCAACATCAAAATGTCAAATTATGACATACTTATTAATATATTCTTTTTCTTAATGGTCAGTTATTTTAAGTAGAGTTTTAGTTGTCCAACGTGTGGCGTCCCTCGTTGGACCGAAAAACGACGTTATTACCCGACTGCGCGACGCAAAGGAAGGGTAATTTTATATAAATATATGTAATCCTTTAATTTAAAAATGTCTGACATAGAAAATATTGTTATTGAGACAATAATCTCGAAATGGTTTTCGATTTAGTGAAAAAACTTGACATACCGAATTGTAAATTTCTCGCAATACAAAAGGAAGCAAGTGAGCGGGCCGAGAGTGTCGTATGTAGTTCAGTACTCATTAAACAGCGATTATTCCGCAAGTCACGCCACCGCGGGTAAACGGTAGTGTATACTGCATTTACACAGGTTGTAAAATTTTATGCGTTACATATCGAACAGGGCGCTTCCATTTCTTTCCCTACGACGAGCAAAGATCGAAATCGCAAAAAAAATCTTCTGTTCCATAGAAAACGTAGACTAGACCGAAATGTATGAAAAAGATGATTTTTTTGTTCGCGATTTCAAGAGTTGGATTCGTAGTCAAAGTTGTTCAGTTTGATGGTCTGAAGCACCACATTTAAGTATACATGTACTTAACGCATTTAAGTTTACGCACTGTATATTAAATAAAACCTTCCGAGACATAATATATGGAGGTTCCCATACGTGAATCAGACTTCTGTACTTCCAAGTTGAATTGGCACTCTTGCCTTCTTTCATTATTCTATATTCCTTCGTAAAATGTATTGAAATAATCTCCAACATTCTGCAATAACATCCTCATGTCAGCGCGGGCGAGAGTCGCGAGTGGGATAGACTTTCCCAACTGTACCCAAGCACAATTTGATCGTATGTAATGGTTAGTCTGGAATGTTTCTGGTGTTTGTTCGAGGCGGCTGTTCGTACTGTACATCGATAAGGCTCCATTCAGACGAACCACAACCACAAAGATGTGGCACGTAGGCGCAGTTTCATTCACATGTACGACAAATTGCTGTCAGTGGTTGTGTTGCGTCTGTGATGTCGCCCACGTGTGGACGATTCTGACCAAATCGCAGCCACGACGTAACCAATCGTGACACTACTCTTGTATACAATTAAATCGCTAGCATACAGGATGTAAATTTAAATGCGTTACATACTATAAGGAGTGCTGCAGACCACCAAACTTTGAATATGGGACCTTTGAAAACCCGTAAAAGAACCGTTTCATACATTTTTGTTGAGTAGCTACTGACTTTTTGTTTACTCTCTGTTTTCGCAATTTTTTTGTTGTAAAGTAAAGTATAACTGATTGGTTGACTTTTTCTTTGGATTTCACTGTTGGTCCCTTAGTGAAAGTTGTTGAGTTTGATGGTCTGATGCAACCCCCTCTAAGTATGTAACGCAATTAAGTTTACACCCTATATTGTAGTAATGTTTTTGCCGCTGTGGTGTGGTACGTCCTAATAGACACTAAGGCGCTATACAAAACTATATTGGACACTTAAATCCTTAAGTGGATGAAAGGTTTGTTTCGGAGTTAACAATTTAACGCTATCCACAAGATATAAAAATATGTTACCCTCTTGTAACTCGGCGCGTCGCCCCTAGGATTGAGGACCCGACTCGGTCTCACGACTACCAGATCTGTCGCCCCACACACAGTTTATTAATTTTTTTGCTACCGGTCTCAACGTTGCAATTTGAGTAGCTTTTGTTTTTAATAGGACATGTGAATTCAAAAGCGCATAAGACACAGCTGGTTATCAAATGGTTTTATTCGAAACAGTAATAACAACTTTGCGAGCCAAATATCATATTATATTAAGGTGTTTTGAAAAAAATTCAACTGTCTCTTGTCACCGTTGCGCCTGTCGTTATCGTACTTAAGGTGAGATAAGCTATCTGGATCGCAAAATTAAGACTGGTAACAAAAATAGTAACTAAATCTCGGTCGGGCGACGGGTCTATAATCCATACTGAACATTCACTTTATCTAGTACAGTCATTCTGTTACATTTAAAAACAGTCACAATGATTATAATTTTGCACCAAATTTCCGATAACCTAGAAATTGTACACCGCATTATTGCTATTTGTCTGAAATATTGCGAATGTAGAGGCACGTTAGTAAAATACACGCTGCAGATGTGCATTTAAACAATGTCGTGTTATCGTACAGTACGTGACATCTTAGAATGTACTTCGGGCTTTTAGATTACGTAGTACCTAACGAATAAATAATCTGTGATTTTATATTCAGCGGGCAGCGCGAGCGGTGCCAACTTGTTGCGAAACCACAAGTTAGTACGGGACAGATTATTTAATCGCCGCTGGAAAATAACATTACAAAATTACCGCTGACCGCCGAAAAGTTGTCTTCTGTTATTGACTGAGACTCGCGAATGTAAAATCGCTTGAAGGTGAACACCTACCCGAGCCGAACGAAACGAAATTTCTTTAGGCCACGCACACCTATCCACACATAGGCGTTTCACTGAATTTTGGAGCTAGTGAAGTGAGCTTAAGATTTTATTGCAATATTTATTACAACTTGCTCGCTCCTTGAGCAAAGTAAATGAAGATATTACTGAAATAGGACCAGGAGTGCGAGTTTTGAATCTCATTCGATTTTCAGTTTTTTAAGGGTGGTTAGGTTATGCTATGCTGTGATTAGGCGCCTTTGGTCGACCGACATTGTTTTCGAACTATAAATCGACGGTGTATACTTTTTTTATTTATAATTAATGGACTTCTTGCTTGTGCGTTAGCACCGCATTTCCGCCAATGTCAAGTGGTTTGAGGGAGTATCTATCCAATCTCGAGGATTGTTTTTGAGTAAGAACAACTGAGAAGGATTGTGGAGCCTCGTGGCAGGCTGAAACGCGAACCGCGCGAACACCACGCGAGAGACAAGTGTTCGGGGCAAACCCTGCAACGTGACTCGGTGTAAACTTAACTTCGAGCTCCGTCTATTCTGTTTCTTTCTATTAAAAAAAATGGCTGCCATCTTGGGTATGTGATGATTTTGCCAGTGTCTAGTTTATGTAGCAAGAGTGATTGACGTTGTACGGTACATAGTTTATGTATTTTGGTGGCTTCAAGGATTGTTTTTCGAAAAGAACACTTATCTTGAGCCACCACTGGAGCTTCGTTGTAGGCCCGGGAGGGGGCAACCAACAATCGATGAGCGACGCGACTACCCAATAGCAGACCTACAAAGCACGAAGAGCTTCGTCATTTCGGTGTTTAATCTTTTGACGTAACCAAACACTCATATTCTTACCTTAAAAATTGTGGCTCTATCTATCGTGGTGTTTGTCTTAACTTCGGTCATCGTTTCCAATACCGAAGCTCCACTACGCCAACGAGCGCTTCAGAATAGATAGACGCGCGCGCGCGATAGAATTGACGCATTTGTATATGTATTTTAATTAAGTAAAACAAATCAAAACAAAGGAATGTTATTAATTTACTTTAAGTAGTATTATATAATCGCGCTCTGGTATCTGCCTACCCCACTGGGAAAGAGGCGTGACGTTATAGATAGATAGATAGTATTATATAAAATACTTTTAATTTGAATGAGCATCATTCTTAGTTTCAGAGATTTAAGGTACCTATTTTGGTGACCCGGATTCATTACTCTCGAGTGTAGATGGACTTTTTAAAATGGTAACGGTTTTTTACTCAATTCCATATGTAATAAGGATCACATTACGTTGAAAATAAATTGCAATGAAATCTTAACCACTTCACCACTATACGTCTGGTTAGAGTAGACTTACCCTCATGTTAAGGGTACAGCTGTCTCACCTCAAAGCGTAGAGTCAGCAACAAAAATCTATGAATTTCAGATTTACGTGGTATCTGGATGCAACAAATATCGCAGAACAGTCTATCAACACAAAATCCAGATATTGTGTTCAACTAAAAGCATCAGTTGCCGACTGTACATGTAAAAAAACCGTCAGTAGAAAAACAAGAATCGTACATCAAAGGTCTATAACATCCCTAGTAGCCGGCGCCTCGACTGTGGCTAGACGGAGCGACGCGAGGCGGGCGAGACGGGCGAGGCAGGCGAGGCAGGTTAAGGCCCCGGCGCCGCCGCGTGCATCAGTTCTTCAAAGGCCTGCTCGAGGCAGTGCTTCAGCTCCGCGTAGGAGACCAGAAGGACGCTCTGCTCGTCGCGCGATACTAACTCTACCTGTAACATTGATTTAGAATTTAATGCTATATTACCGTTGGCGCGCTCCATATAAACGAGGTCTGCTTATATTTTCATTATTAACCAATTAAAGTCAATGAAAATTTTCTGAACAATCTAGAAACTGATATCTATGTTTGTATGTTGTCAGATTTTTGTTAAAATGTATATAGTATTAAAGTAACAGTGCCTCAAAGGTTTCCATACAAATCTTAAATTAATCCTAGCATTGCATCTGTATATTTTAACGAAAATCGGACAACATACGTAAAAGCATAGAGATTTGTTTCTAGATTTTTTCTGGAAAATAGCATGGACTTTAATTGGTTAGTATAGAAAATATAACTAGACTTTGTTTGTGCACCGCGCATTAGCGAGTTCGGAAGAAACTTCTCGTAAGGACCTGTTTCACCACTTAATTATCATACAAAGAAAAACAACTAAAAACAATGAGAAAAGTTATTTCGTGTTTGTTGTTGTGTTGTGGGGGCTGGCAGGCCAGCAACACTTCGACCCAGTGGGATCTTTTGTGTTAGCCCCAATACTTTTTGCTTTCCTCACCCTTCAAATACATGGTCAATGAAGGAGGCAATACCATTGAGGGGAAGAAACCTAAGATCTCCCGGTTTTGGGTATCCATCTCCGAGGAGGCACATGCGTTTTGCCGCCAAGACATCACAGTCACAAAGAATATGTTCGAAGTATTTCGTGTTTACGTTGAGCTTCTTTTTTCGCGAATCGTGATCGTGTCTAATGGCGTGTAGTAGCTACCGCAAGCTATTTGTTCTTCCATTTAATTATATATATTTTTTTTATATAGCCTATTTTGTGTCCCACTGCTGGGCAAAGGCCTCCCCTCTTTTCCTCCAATCTTCCCTATGCAACGCGAAATCAGGTCAACCGTTCAGGAAGGTATTCAAGTCGTCACTCCATCTTCTCTTGGGCCTCGACGTCGGCAACCGTCTTGTGGAACCCATTCTGTGGCCATCTTGGTCCACCTCTCCGGGTGCATTCGGCAGATATGTCCTGCCCAATCCCACTTTAGCAGAGCTGTTTTTAGGCCTACGTCCGCTATACCAGTTTTGGAGCGCAGATCTATGTTTCGCACCCGATCGGTTAATTTTACACCTAAAATGCTTAATTATAATTATCAAGATATAATATTAACATAGGGTAAAAACATAATATATATTTATTTATCAAGATAATTATGAATCATAATTATCTTGATAAATAAATAATTCTCATTGATAATCATCACGACTATTTATCATAATTTATGATAAAAAGTCGTGATGATTATCAATGAGAATTATCCTTTCGAACCCTGGTTTTTACTGTATATTTGGAGAAGTAATATACGCACCCTGGCATTGGATCCGCCGTCGAGCTGGTTGAGGCAGTGAGTGAGATGGGCCTGGTCGAGCCAGGGCCTGCCGTCGGCGGTCACCGAGTGGAACAAGTAGTCCCGGAACAACTTCAGCATGTACCGACCCCCGGTCTCCGACCACGACGAGTCCATGTTCAATCTGCATTCATTACTATTATTATTTCATGTGCCTATCATAAACATATACAGGGTTTAAATTTGTACTAAGAAATGTGTGGATGTGAATAAGCCGAAAGAGGTTTGATGTTATAGATATAGGGTGTAAACTTTAATGCGGCATACTTTGCTGCAGTTGCAGAAACGCTCATTAAAGTTAATCCTCCATTCAATCTCTTGCTAGCTTTTACTACGTCAACAAGACAAAAAATTACACCATGAGATTTGATGGAGGATTAACTTTAATTAGCGTTTAACTTTAACCATCAAACTGAACAAATTTCACTACGAAGCCAACATTGAGAGCGAAATTTTTTTTATGAAGAAGAGGATTTTTTACTATTTCTATTATGCCGCCACAGTGAACATTTTTCAGTTAGAAGCACCCCTTAAGATATGTAGCGCATTTAATTGTATACCCTGTATACTTCTACATACAGAAAGGCCACTACCTGCCCCTCTGACTTCAGACATCCCACCTCACCCCGCACATTCTGGGGACACTTTAGCAAAAAGCATGTACAGTCTGTCTATAAAGTCTTGGCAAAAAATGAGGGCGCTGTCTCCACGCAAGAACGTTAAAATCAAGAATACACCACCATACTAAAATGATTAGTTCCTCAAACATTCATGCCACGACTTTATAGACAGACTATATGTGTCGGAGCGCGTGCGCTGATGCCGCCTTGTGTCCGTAGCAATACTAGTCAGGCATCATAGTGAGAACGTTCTGTGGAGTGCCCGTGCTACAAGCTGTAACGTTTAGGAATTACATTATGGATAATATCTGTGGATAATAATCCAGAGTGACTCACTCGGGGCGCTCGTTGACGACTCCCAGCTTGACGAGTATACGCAGCAGTCTACCGTTGTCTATCTCGCGAGCTAGCTGCTCCTCGAACGCGTCCGCGCGCCTCTCCAGTGCCTCCACCTTACGTCCAACACATCGTTCAGTTAAGACTTATCTACAGGGTGAAATTCATATCATTAGCATCCTTTTAAACTAAGAGTCTACCCATCAAACTGAACAACTTTTACTATGGGTGCAAACCAACCGGAGCAAAAAAAAAATCTGCTGTCCCATACATTTGAGTCGTGTAGGCAGCGGCGGCGGGTGCAGTTTAGTATCTTCTTCTTCTCTTCCTGTTACCCCTACGTGGGGTATAGGGCTCGGATAATAGCTCTCCACCGGTTGCGATTTTGGGCGGCACTGCAGATATCTTCCCAGGTCATGTTGAGGCATTTAGCCTCTACTTCCACAGAGCGGCGCCAGGTTATTTTAGGACGTCCCCTCTTTCGCTTGCCTGGTGGGTGCCATTTTAAGGCTGTCTTGGATAGGTGTTCGTCAGGCCTCCTTAGTACATGGCCTAGCCACTGCCACTTACGAGTAAGGATCACTTTTTCTATACGCTGCTGGCCCGTCCGTCTCCATAGCTCATCGTTTGAGATGGTGTTTGGCCAGAAGATCTTTAAGTAGCAGTTTAGTATGGGACAGCTTTTTTTTTTGCTGCTATTGGTTTGCTCCCATAGTAAAAGCAGTTCAGTTTGATGGGTAGACTCTTAGTTTAAAAGGATGCTAATGATATCAATTTCACCCTGTATATTAGAGAGCAGCGCAGGACCGGGCGGGCGTTGTGCCGATCCTTGCGGGAGGCATATTATGTGGACGACGTCTGTCGGCTATGATGATGATTTGTATTATACAATTATTATTAGCCTTATGATCTGCCGCACAAAATAAAAAACCAGTCGACTGTTTTTATACTTTCGACAAAACGCGCTTGAAGTTGAAGGGAACATTCAAGAACGTTAATGACATTAATAATTGAAAAACAAATATAATCTGATTTTGATTTACCCGAAAAGACGCGAATACATTATGTAATACAAATATTCTCTACTATAAAACATTTAAATTATTTAAACGAAATTTTAACAAATAAATTTCAACCTGTTTAAGTAAAAAGTGTTACCTGTGTATAAAACCTGGCTCCAATCATTGGCATGAGATCAGTCACGGAGCGGCGCGCCGGAGACGTCGACAAGAGATATCTAGTGTAACATACATAATACAATTATTATTTACTAGTGTTTGCCCAAGATTTCTTCCGAACCGGCTCTAGCGAGATAAAATGTATACCAGTTTTAAGTCCAATCATCAGGGTGACATTGAAATCATTCGAAAAAAAATTGGGAGTTCAGACCATCAAACTGAACAACTTTTTCTATGGGAGCAAACCTGAAACGACAAAAAATAGCGAAATTACTCGCTCCCCTAGGGCTCTCCCTAACTACTTCCTTCCTACAGCAATGCCTATTCAATTCAAATGTATAAACAGCTGTTTCAGGTTTGCTATAGAAAAAGTTGTTCAGTTTGATAATCTGAACCACTCCCAATTTTTTTTCGAATGATTTCAATGTCACCCTGATGATTGGACTTAAAAACTGGTATACATTTTATCTCGAATCATTTCAATTTCACCCTGAAGTTTCATAAAAATCGATCCAGTGTTTGAAGTGTGATGCTCGGACAAGCAAACAGAGAAAATATCAAAAAATCTGTGGTTTGGAGTCAGGGAAATCTAAAAACCACATTGGTCCTTCTTAGGTAGGTAAAAGTAGCCGAGATCTAAGGGCATGTATGACAAGATGTATGGACCTAGAAGCAAGAGAGGTGTGTCAGAACGGCCCAAAGTGGAGATCCATTGTCTCTGCCTACCACTCTGGGGAAAAGGCGTGAGTTTATGTATGTATGTAGGGTCCTTCTTAATTATGATGACGGTTTTTTAAGAGGATGATCAGACCATCAAACTGAACAACTTTCCCTATAGGCGCAACATCGAAATCGCGAGAAAGAAAATCGGATGTTCGATACAAAACTGCAAACCTACTCGACCAATAGGGCAGCTAGTTTCTATGTTGGTCCCGTAGAGAAAGTTGTTCAGTTCGATAGTCTGAGAATCCCCTTACAAAACCGCTAGCATATAAGAGTTGAGACAGATTTACCGACGGCGAACCTCGGCGTCGACAGCGGACGGCTTCCCGTACAAAATGTCATTTTTGTATCGGCCCGCCGTCGGTCGCCGTCGGTAAACGTGTCTCAACCCTAAGAAGGACCCTGTAACTTTTTTTTGTGTGTTAATGAATTAACGCAAAACTAGAAATTAGTTTGTTTAAAATCGAGAGCAGAATCGAAGTTTCACCACTTCTGAATAAGTTCTTGTTAGCTTATCCGACAGATATTTTGACATAATTTCATACAGAATATGCCACACTATCTGTCGGATAAGCTAACAAGAACTTACCCAGAAGTGGTGAAACAGGCCCTTAATATTAAAATGTATATCTACTGAACTCGATCTCAACCCACCGCACGGGTACACCGTACTAACTACCAAAACAAGATTCTTAAAATGTATCCATGAGCACGTTAACGCTTTCATTAATTTCTGAAATGATAACAAACCATTTTTGCCTCAAAACTTAAAATGCGAATAACTTTAAATTTTTACTTGAAAAATAATGAAATTATTGATTCAATCATAATAATATTTTCTTATAAATCAGTTGGGGTGTATGAGGTTTTGCGCTTATTCATTAACACGTTGTATAATGTACACTTCTGTCAGTTTTGCAATAGTGTAGATAGATAAATATAGCGTAACATACAGTATCAAATTCTTGAGATCGGCGGAGTAGGTCCGCGCGACGAGCTCCATGGAGGCGGGCAGGTTGTCGCAGTGCACCGTGCGGCAGGCCAGCGCCAGCGCCAGCCGGCCCAGCGCTGTCAGGTCTTCCTGCTGCGCCTGCACACCATCATCATCATAACTAATCAAAGTTGCCATTCGGTCAGCGCATTGACTCACTAAGTTATGGACGCCGGGATTCACCACTTTCGGATTGGTTCTTGTTAGCATATTCGACAGCTCATTTGACATATTTTATAAAAAGAATATGTCAAATGAGCTGTGTAGCGAGAGGCGCACGGACCCGAATGCTTTCTCGCTCGCACACATCTAGCTGCCCTTGTCACGCGCCCTCTCTATCGTTTTGCACACGGCACGAGCTTCGAGGACGCGGCCAGCGTATGTCACTTAGCTAGGCGGCTTCGCCTGAGAGATAGCCACTGCAGTCCTCAGGTGCTTGCCAGGTCGAGGATCGAGATAGCCACGCAGTCCGTTCCAAAACCTAAGTTTTCTAAGCAGAAGAGTGAGATAGCCACGCTGTCCACTCTGATGCATAGCTAGGGATGTTTGTATGTGTATGATGTACCAATATTGTATGCTCATCAATAAATAGTCAAACCATCATCCTCTTTCACTCAGCCACCCTACAGCTGTCGGATAAGCTAACAAGAACTTATTCGGAAGTGGTGAAAAGGCCCTGAATGTGGTAGTCTTACCTGGCCAACGTCGGAGGCGGTGGGGTGGAGCGCGTCGGCGGCGCCGCACCACGCGACCCTCACGCGACACCCGTTCATCACCACCTTGCTGGGGTCCAGGCTCCTGCGACAACATCACTATCATCAAGCATCTATAGAATCACCCGAATCTTGTTGATTCACCCGAATCGATTCGAATCAAATCAATTATGTTATACATGTTAGAACACGACAAACAAACGTTGCACGCCGCATGAGGGCACGAGAGCAGGTGGTTGAAAGAAGGCCGCGGTTGAGGAACTCTTTCCAATGCGACGGGAAGTGAGCCCGCCGCCACTTATAATGGACAGTGGGTACAATACATGCCTCAAATTGAAGCATGCTGGTTTCCTCACGATGTTTTACTTCGACGAAAAGCCGGTGGTGTTTGTACCGTACTTTACTACATGCTTCGACTTGTAGTAATAATTCTACATGCACTAAGCGTTAAACCTCATCTGCCAACACCGCATCGCATTTTTCACCGCATCCATCCTTTTCTGTCGATCAGGAACGTCATTTGCTAGGGCGAGAAAGATACATTTTTATGTTTTCTACTGTCGTTAACGCTAATCGAAAGATATTTTGTCTGGAGGCCAGGTCAGACCTGCAGGCGAGGCCGGCAGTGTGTATGGCCCGCAGCGCCGCCGTGAGCTGCACCAGCAGACTCCAGAGCACAGCCTCGGGCAGCAAGGCGCCGCACGCCACCGCTCGCAGCATCGCGTTCTTCTGCAGTTTTTGCATTATAGGTAAATATCTTGTCTTGTACATTGTCTCATAGATCTATACTCCATTCCAAATAACAACGAAAATTTAAGGCCATTTTTAATTACAGAAACAGAGATTTGAAACACTTAACTCTCACTTATTCTTAGAACAGCTTTAGTAACGTCCAAGATGTGTCAGATATCTTTCAGATAAATAAATTATATTTGCTTATCAGAATGGGCCAGAAAGCTAAATAGGAATCGGAAAATCTCGTCGTCCTTATTTGGAATGCAGTATAGTCCTATGTTAAATACCAGAATCTAGTCCATACTTACATAAATATCTATACTTATAAAAGAAAAAGAGTACCATGACTGACAGACTGACAGACAACAGCCTAAACCGCTGAAGATATAAATTTGTAATATACAGGGTGTAAGGGACAGCCCTCCGCAATCAATCAATTCCGAAAAACTCTTTGGTACGGTGGTGGTATGAGTCGGCCTGGAAGGGGATCGAAAACCATAGTCTCTTGCACGGCAGCCATGGTTACTCGCCATTGGACCAACACGGCTTTCTCACTTCCCTATTAATACGTTAAATCCATTAACATTAAATTAATACTTACTTGAAACCTTAAAGCCAATAATAAGAATGTATTTAACATGAATATACAGGGTGTAAACTTAAATGTGTTACATACTTTGCTTTTGACCAACAAACTGAGCTCTATTGGCAGGTTGAGGGTTCGATTCCCGGGCGATTCTCAACTTTCCAAATGTTTAATTTGATTTGAAACAGCACATCAAGACTAAATAAGTGTAGGGAAATGACGAAATGACGCGACGTAAATTACGCATGCAATCCTTTTTTCAAGCAACCGCCAAAATTACGTCGCGAAATTTCGTCAGATGTAGTCCTATATATTTATAACCAACATTTAGGGGCAATTCGCATTGAAAAGAGCAAACGGCCGGCAGCGCGCAGTATTTTAAACTTTTTCTATTCTTTGATAAGATCAAATGTCAGTTGAGGCGACAGAACGGGTAGCCAATAGCCTTGCCGCGGCGGTTGAACTGTCATTCTAACCAGGAAATTGGAATTTTATCTTATCTCACTGTACATAAAGTTCAATATGCCGCTATTCTTTCAGTGGGAATTGACCGTCGGTATTCCAAACCTGGTGAGTGTAGGGGCGCGGCGCGTCGGGGTCGGAGGAGAACGGGTCGTGGAAGCCGCTGCTGTCGCTGACTGTACCACCGCCTCCGGACAGGAACTTGTTCAGTAACGTCACGCAGGCCGGGTGGTAGTCGTACACTAGGATAGTGGCTGCACACACAAAAACGTTTCAATGTCCCAATAAAAAGCACAGTTTATATATCTTAAGCATATGAGCCACCTTTCACACAATTCATTCATCTTTTCTTCAATTTCTCCTTATACAGCCATACACATTCCCGCTTTCATCCCGCTTCGATTTCTGTACACGAATAATCTAAAGATCGACTGCTGCGCGAAAACAAAATCGTTAAAATCGTGGTGTGTATAGCGGTTGACGGTTATTTCTAATCGGTTCGTTTAAGGCGTATCCGCCCGGGACCACGACTCTCCATACGATGTTAACGAGCGCGTGGCACGAGTCAGAATGTAGCTGTTTTCTTTGAAAAATGAGATGATTTTTTATAGTTTTCAAAAAATAAGATGACCGCATCATTCTATGTAGTATTGTGAAGTATATTGTAAATTTTCATTTTCTTCCGATTAACAATGTAAGAGTAAAATGGTTACAACTAAAAAAAAAGGGGTGACTTAAGATTCCTTTTTCTTTTAGTTTTCTTAATTAAAATAGATTTCGAGTAATACCAAATCACTTCTCATGTCCTGTAGATTGTTCAGTTTTGTTTTCTGCTTAAAAAGTGCCATAGTTAATGTATAAAATGGTTACAAAGTTACCCAAATTCACGGTAAAACCAGGAGGTAGTCCCTTAAGGAAATGTCTTTATACGGACGAACGGAGGCTATGCGGTGTATTTTAGCCGAATGTTTTGTGCTCCTGTAAGTAATATATAGCATGTAGCAGGAAACAAGCCTCCACTTACGAATAATTGTGGGAGGGAGTGGGCCATAATCCACTACGTGGGCCCAGAAGTGTGATTTTTAAAGTAAAATTTTCAAATAATTAGTAGAATAATGTATAATCTCCATAGTAATTTTGACATTTTATACTGCTGATTCGAACGTGTGACTTTCAAAAATACCATTAAAGCGCAGATTTTTGGGAGCTCAACATGCTGTCAGATAATTTGTATGCTGTTGTTTATTTGTGCTTCTGAATTTCTAACTTACAATGATCACCAAAAGCCTTAGTAGTGAAGCAGTCGTGAAGACGCACGACGTTGGGATGGTCGATGAGCTTCCACATGTCGATGCGTTTCGAGTGCGTGTGCGCAGCGTGCCCGTGGAGCCGGCGCAGCGCGTAGTGGTCGCCTGTCTGCCGGTGGGCGGCGCGGAATGCCGTCGCCAGAGAGTGCGGCGCCGCTGTCTCTATTGGCGTCAGATCGCTGTACATCTCAACGTTTTCTGGGAGATCTGTATAGAAAATGCTGATGTAGCTTGCTAGATAAGTTCGTCGCAAAAGGGGCGAACGTCAAACGGTCAAAAATGAGTTCTGTGACGTCAGAAAAAGACGACGCTCTAAGACTAATAGAAAAGAGATTGATGGCGTATCTCAAAATATGGTCGAACTAAGGACGTAATCGGTAGATGTGGTTTGTGTGTTTGTAGATTGTGGTTACTGAATTGTAGATATTTATTTTCCAATACCTATCAAAATGTTAGCCAAAGGAAGGAAAGGCAGTAGGCAGACCACCAACAAATTGTACAGACGACATAAGACATTGTTTGAAATGATTGAAGAATGGCGCCATAAAAAGGAGGCATACGCACAGCAGTAGGTTGATGTGGACTGATTTGATTGATTTATCAATTTAACAAGTTTATTCTTTCGGAAGTGAATCTCCAGCAGTCAATTTCAATGCGATTGTGAACAAAAACACTTCACACCAAAACTGCAATTGAGCCGCTTCACACAAAAGCGTCTTCGTCGTTGTGCACGTAAGGTAACTCACCAGGGTACGCGCGTAGGTCAGTCTGAAGGAACACGTCCTCGTTCCGCTGGTAGATCTCCGACCTGATCGTCTCCGGCATGTAGAACGTCGACGCCAGACCTTAAGTCGACAATCACAAACGTTATAACAATTCAAAACAGTAACACCACAGAACAGAACAAAGAAATAAAAGTGTAGAAGTTAACAAGGGAAGATAGATAGTTCCTTTATTACTGAACCTCATTATGCAAGCCAGCAGGTGTTCGGTCACCGGAGATATCATGACCACTATAAAGCTAAAATAAAGTTTATTTTTAAGTGTCACAGGTCGTGCTTTCTACAAAATTAATTAGGGTTGAACTACATCAGGAAGCACGGCATCGCATTTTTCCATCGCTCCATCCTTTTCTGTCACTCAGGAACGTCATTTGCGAGAGCATATAAGATAGACGGAACGGAACAGCACGGAACAGCACGCCGCGTGCGATCGCGTTCCTTCTATCTCATATGCTCTAACAGATGACGTTCCTGAGTGACAGAAAAGGATGGAGCGACGTATATGCGATGCTGTGCTACGTGGTGTAGTTCTGAACACGTGGTGAACACTGAACGCGCATACTTAATTAAACTATGTAATATGTAATGCACACAAAAATCAACAGTAAACGAATAGAAAATACATTAGATTCATTGCTATGTAAAACATAACATCCTTTTCTAATATTTTGAGCGTGAATATCAACGACTTTAATATCTAATTAAATTTATTTATTTATTAATGAAAGAAACGTTACAATAAATTGATAAGATAGTGCAATAAAAACAAGTTTAGGTTTATCTATACACTATCGACTCGACTAGGACTTCTTAATTAACAGTTAGGATAACTAATATGTTACCTATGTACGTACGTACATACAATATTTAAACCTTTACTACAAAAACACTTACTAAAATAATAGGCATTTACAAAAACAGAAAACAAAAACAAAAGATTCAAACACGTAGTATTGTCAGATAGCTGCAGATTAAAGGTTCGACGGGTATTATGGCAGTAGGTACAGACATTAAGAAGTCCCATGTGTGCATTTAATACTAGACAAGAATGTGGACCGGATCGTTATCTGCATGCATTTGTAATGGTGAGAAGTGCACTGTGTACCTACCTACCTACGGGTTATAACAAATTTAAGCAATACAGACACTGCCATCAAGGCTCATTTCACAGGATGTTTGTTAATACAAGTAGATATAGGTATTTCAATTCCCGTTCACCGTTTCCCGTTCTGTTCCTGCCTCTCTCCCTTAGAATTCAAAACTATTGTTTTGAAAAAAAATAAGCTTTAAGTTTATGTTTAACGTTCTTAGAGTTAATTTCGTTTATTGTAGTTTTAGGAAAATTGTTTATTAGTTCAGGTATTATGTAATTAATTTTGCACTTGCCATATAGGTTATTATATTATGATGGGACAACTATAATAGTACTGTTGCCGCGGGACTTTTTAATTACCAAAAAGATTACCGATTGCCGTTTAGAAATTGTTGTAAGGTACTAAATGACTAATATAAAAACCTAAGTCTTATAGATCACAAACCGCCAGCCGTAGATTTAATTTTTTTTTAAATTGTCTGAATTTCTCCAATTTCGTGGTTACCGTGGTTTTAACTGTTGCACGAATAGTGGACTCGTATCAATTTTACGAATCAAATCCGGCCAATAAGACATAAAAACATCTTCGTAGAACCATTGTCACGAAAAGAAGAACCAGAAAAAATAAGTATTTTAGGTACACACATACATACACACAGCATTCCGTATTAGTATTTTAGGTGTCAATACAAAAATGGGTTCTTAAAAACATGTTTATGGTACAGTCAGCAGCAAAGAGATGTATGCACTTTTACTACGTCGTAGTATAAAGATGTATCCACTTTAGTACTACGCGTAGTACTAAAGTGTATACATCTTTTGCATGAGGAGGCATACATCTTTTTGCTGCTGACGGTACAAGCATTGCAATTTCAAATTCGCTAACAGAAGTATTTCGCAACACAGTACATTCATATTTTGTTTAAATAAAATATATGCCATGTCACGCCAGGTCTCTGTGCATACATGAAACAATAACAACAGAATAATACCTAAATACAATTTCTTTATGTATTTAGTTGGCAGGCTGTATTAATATAAATAAAACTAGTGTTTTCCCGCGACTTCGTCCGCACAAATTATATACCAGATTTTAAGTCAGATCATAAGCTATCAAACAAAAAAAGTTTCATCAAAATCGGTTCAGTAGTTTTTGCGTGATGCGCGATCAAACAAACAAACAAACAAACACACAAACAAACACACAAACAAACAGACAAACAGACAGACAAAATTTCTAAAAAAGGTTGATTTCGAGTCGGGGATATTTAAAAACCATATCGTAATCTTTTTTTTGTAAATATCTTCAATGTACAGACACAGTTCAGTTACAGTTTTATAATAGTTCAGATGAACAAAACAATATTAATTTCATTTTCGCAAAAGCAAGTAGCATAGTTAAATGAGCGTGTCGGTGGCGCGTTGCCAGGGGGCCATACCTCTCCGCAATCATAGGTCCGGGTTCGAATCTGGACGAACGACATGCCATATAACAATGAGTTTTTCTAACTTATGTACAAAATCCTGACTGCTCTCAAACAGTGAAGGAAAACATCGCGAGGAAATACAGATTCGTAGGCCCTGCAGTGGGTATTATAATATATAAGGTATATACAAGGTGTTACAAAAATACAAATAAACATTTAAGGGGGTGGTTTAGACCATCAAACTCAACAACTTTCACTATGGGACCAATGTCGAAATCGCGAAAAAAAAAAATTATGTTCTACAAATCGACTCCAGCTAAAATATGTATGGGACATCCGATTTTTTTTTTTCGCCATTTCGATGTTGGTTCCATAGAGAAAGTTGTTCATTTTGACGGTCTAAACAACCCCCTTAAGAGTTAAAAATTTATTCTTACTTAAGTAACACCCTGTATAAGGTCGAGCAAAATTCGCTGAAACTATTTTAAGGGGAGTATCAGACCATCAAACTGAACACCTTTCTCTATGGGACCAATATCAAAATCGCGAAAAAAAAATGCGGTTCCATACATTCGGATCGAGTAGTTTTGTTTAACAAACATAATAATCCGTAATTTTTAGATAAATTGAAAGCCAATTAGGACTACAATGTGACATTCTTCTTTTATGGAAATGTTGTTTAAATGTACAGAAATAAAAAAAATACTACTGAGGGCAGCACAATAGGCTCGGTAGGCTCTTAAGAGGTTTATAGACTCTTCTACATCCATATACCGTTCACACCTACTCTTCATATTTCCAGTACCTACATTTCACCGATGCCCTTGACACTAGGTTTTCTCGGGATATTTTTATAAGATAAAACCTAATTATAACAAAGGAGGGTTGCAAATAAAATAACAGTTAGTTGCACAGAGCTCGGGCGTCAACAAGGCGCCATTTATATCGATTCATGTCCTTTAATTACCGGGAAAATGTACACTTGTTATGATCCATTTTCAATACATAATCATATACATACATCATCATTCATATTGTCTGGGGCCGACAACTAACTCATCTATCCTTCTATCAATGGTTGATAATGCTACTCCTAGCCGATTTCGGCTACGGCAACTGCCTCTGCTGTTGGCGCTCGTGCACCCTAATGTGGCTTATGTAGCCGATTTTTTATGAGATATTACGTGGGCAATGAGAGCACGTCACGGCACGTCATTCTCATAATTATAACTGATGGTCGCTGGTGGTCGAGCCTTCAATTCATCGCGCTTGGCATCAAGCTCAGAACGCCGAAGTGCCTCAAAGTCAACAACTTTGTCTCTGACAAGGGACCTCCACTCCTGGCGTTGGGATGCGAGCTTTTCCCATTGGGATCAATTTTACACCGTTTCATGTGGCGTACCTTCTATCAATACTAATGTTATAAACATGTAAAAAGACATCATCTGATTTAGTACACAAAGTGAAAGTGCCAGCCAACAACAAAATTGACGATATCATGTTGGGACAGGTCCGTCTAAACATTTATTATTATAGCACTAAGTCCATCATCCTTGGTTTTATTTGGGTTCGAAAAATCTGCCTTTTCTTTTTATACATTTTCGATAAAATGAACTTGAAGCTGTAGAGAGCCATTTTCCTTGGTTTTATTAAGAGAGCACCGTGCCTATTGTGCTGCTCCCAATCGTATATTTTTTATTTCTAAACAATTAAACAATATTTCCAAAAAACAAGAATGTCACATTGTAGTCCTGATTGGCTTTAAATTTATCGAAACATTACATATTATTATGTTTTATGCTTGTAGCTATTATCGTTAAAACCGTCCGTATCGTTTTAAAGATAATGTTGTAATACTATTAAATTGATAAGAAAATAAACTTGGATTGTTAAGACGTGAAAATTTTATTTTAGAGTGATGTTCCTATTGACATAGAATTAGAACGAAACAAAGTTTAAATAAATATAATTAAAGAGTTTAAATTGACTAAAAAGGTTATAATACAACATCCCCCCTCAATTAAAACTCTCCAAAACACATTAGGAACAATAAAAAGACATAAAAATACTCAACTATACACAAGAAAAGCCTAGTCCAGCAGTGCACTTTATATGTGCAACTGTTCCTAAAGGTTTCGTCAATATATCGGCATAGTTGCATATAGATGAAACAAACTGAATATCAACTGTCCCATCTATCACTTTGTCTCTGATAAAGTGATAACGTGTATCTATATGTTTCGTCCTTTCGTGATGGACTGGGTTGTGGACTAAACTCTGTGCACTCTGACTGTCGTTATATACTACAACTGTATCTACCATACCTATTATTTCAAACAGAAATCTTCGGAGATAACATGCTTCCTTAGCAGCAGCAGTAAGTGCCATGTACTCTGCTTCGGTTGACGACAATGCCACAGTTGGCTGCTTCTTTGCCTGCCACGCAACAGGACTTCCAGCCATTGTGAAATAGTATCCAGTATACGATCTTCTGTCCATACTACAATTCGCCCAATCGGCATCGGTATAACCCTTTAGGTATTCTCCACATTCACTGTAACTAAGAGCATAATCAATAGTACCTTTCAAATACTGTAGTACTCTCTTCGCTGCAATCCAATGTTCTTTACTGTACTTTGTATTGAACTGACTTAAATAGCTTGTAACAAAAGCTATATCAGGACGGGTGTTTACTGATAAGAACATAAGACACCCGATAAGATTTTGGTATGGGAAAGATTCATCTTGACCAGTTCCATCGGTCAACTTTTTTAGACTTGATGGAGTATTAACAGTCTTGCAATTTTCCATACCAAATCGTTTTAAGAGGTTTAGGATAAATGTTCGTTGATTTACCTTGATTTCGCCGTCTTTTCTGGTAATATTTAAACCTAAATAATATTTCAATTCCCCAAGATCTTTCAACGAAAACATTTTTTCCAAATCACATTTCACCTTTTGAAATGTCATGTCACAGCTATGAAAAACAATAATGTCATCTACATAGACAGCTATAATGACCAGTTCATTACCAAAAAGTTTTTTATAGACGCATGGTTCTGAAGGAGTTTTTATAAAACCCAACTCTACCAATGTTTTGTCTAACATTGTATTCCAGGCTCGAGGCGCCTGTTTCAATCCATATAAGGATTTCTGTAACAGACAAACTTGATTTTCGTGACCCTTCTTAACAAAACCTTGAGGTTGATGCATGTATACTTCCTCTTCGAGGTTTCCGTTTAGGAAAGCTGTGTCAACGTCCAAGTGTCTCATCTTCAGATTCAATTCCGCTGCCAAAGCAAACAATGTACGGAGTGAAGAATGCCGAATAACAGGAGCAAAGGTCTCATTGTAGTCTACACCTTCTACTTGCTTAAAACCCTTCACAACTAGTCTAGCCTTATACTTCATAATATTTCCGTCTGCATCTCTCTTTATTTTGTAGACCCATTTACAAGGTATAACCTTTTTCTTTGTATCAGGCCTATCAACAAGCTTCCAAGTATTCAACTTGATCAGCGAATCGTACTCCTTTTGCATTGCTGTTTGCCATTCATCAGCATCATCAGCATTTACTGCCTCTGTATAAGATTTTGGCTCATCCATGTCTTCAACAGATACCATATTGGTATAAAAATCTGGCTGTCTACGAGTCCTAGTAGGGTATCTTCTTATTTGTTCTACAACTGACTCTTCTTGCTCTGGACTTGCAACATCTTCTGATTCTGCTGAATTATAATCAAGTTCTTCATCATCACTGCACCCAGAATTTTCTTGAAGCACATTTTCGCCATTCTTCTGCTCAACATCATCCATAAAAATAATGGCTTCTGGTTTTGCATTTTCAACGACATTACCTTTTAACTGTGTAAAACAATCTTCAAAAAATGTCACATCTCTTGACTTCTGCAGTTGCCTTGGATTTGAAGAATCTCGGAAAAAATATCCATTTGGATCTTCTGAATATCCTACAAATATCACTTCTTTTGCCTTTACATCCAGCTTCTTCCTATGACAAGCAGGAATTTGTATCAACACACGACACCCAAACACACGCAAATGGCTCAGATCTTCCTTTTGTCCGTTCCATCTTTCTATTGGTGTCTGACGTATTAACGCTCGATGCGGAGATCGATTCTTCAAGTACACCGCTGTCTTGAATGCATCCTCCCAATATGCCTTCGATAGTGAGCTCTCAGCTAGCATAGAGCGTGCTTTCTCCACTATGGAGCGATTGGTGCGCTCTGCCACGCCGTTGGACTGTGGACTGTATCCAACAGTCGTTTCATGTATCACTCCTTTCGATGTTAAATAATCGGTAAACTCTTTATTAACATATTCCTTACCACAATCTGTTCGCAGCGTTTTTATTTTAATACCAGTCTGCGTTTCCATCAATGCTTCGAAAGCACAAAACTTTTCCTTCACCTGCGACTTTGATGCAATGAAATACGCATAAACCATCCGCGAATAGTCATCAACAAAGAGTAAAACATACTTATTACCCTGAAATGACGTTTCAGACATCGGTCCACATAAGTCTGAATGGACCAATTCAAGCTTAGAGGTAGCTTTCTTATATGCAATGGTTTTAAAAGGCTTCCTTGATTGCTTTCCTTCAACACAAGGAATACAACTGACTTTATCTACTGTTGTGTAATCTACACCTACATGTGAGTTTTTCAACTGATTCATACCTATGCGGCACAGGTGACCTAATCGTTTATGCCAAAGTTGGTACTTGCTTAACGAGTCAGAATGCACATCGTATGCCACGTTCGGGTAGGAATTTGTAGTACAATCCAGAGTGTACAGCCCACCACTGACAGAACCATGTAGAATCACCTCACCCTGAACAGAAAAATCAGTACCTTTATAAAAATTACAACCATTTTTATCAAAAAGAACTACAAAACCTTTATCAACTACCTTTTTCACAGAAATTAAATTACTAGTCAGATCAGGTACATACGCAACGTCTTTGATACTATCTACCACTCCACACGCCGAGTTGATAGATATATCTCCAATGCCTCCGCATTTAACTTTTTCACCATTGGCAACAGTTACGGTGCTGCCATCCTGAGCCTTCAAATCTTTAAACCAATCTCGCCTTGACGACATATGTTTTGATGCACCCGAGTCAATATACCATTTGTCACTCTCTGAAAATGAAGTCCCCAGTGCGCAGGAGGTAGAATCTTCCTTCTCTTCTTTCGTGGAACCTCTTTTCTTTTCTGCCTTCCGCAATGGACAGTCAGGTCGTCTGTGACCAGGTTTATGGCATTCATAGCATACTATTGACTTTGGTTTAGAATTTGCGCCCTTTAAATTCTTGGATTTAAATGCTGTACCTGTATCAACAGTATCACTCTTTGACATTTCATTTAATAACTTCTTCTTTACTAAATCAGTAGATACCACAAAGTTCCCGTTTTCCAAAGCCATTATCAGAGGTTCATATTTGTCTGTAAGTCCACCCAACAATATTGCAGCAATCGACGAATCATCAATAACTTTTCCGATATCCGCCAAGTCTTGAGCAGTACTCATTACAGCATTTATGTACATTTCAATGCTTTGAAAATCGCTTAACGAAAGTCTATATAACTTTCTCTCTAGTGCTAATCTCCTGCCCATACCTTTATCTTCATAGGCTTCTTGAAGAGCTGTCCAAGCCTCTCGAGCAGTATTGGCACTTCTTATATGTGTAATCGCCGAGCCATCGACTGCCAAGCATATTTTCGCTAAAGCTCGCTGATCGTTTCTAATTACTGTGGCGGCCGGTTCAGTGTCTAAACCTGTACCCTCTATTAATGCCCACAAATCCTCATGGATGAGATAATTCCTCATTTTAAATTTCCAAATGGGATACCCTTCTCGGGAAGATAGCAGCGGTATTTGTCCAGATCCAGATGGCCATCTATTAACCGTGCCATCCCCAACACTCATCATTATAGGTATTTCAGAAACGATATTTTCTCCGACTCACAAAATAAAATATCTAGGTATTCTCACGTGATCCTTGTATATATTTTCTCCTTACTCGTGCTGATAACGTGTTGTAATACTATTAAATTGATAAGAAAATAAACTTGGATTGTTAAGACGTGAAAATTTTATTTTAGAGTGATGTTCCTATTGACATAGAATTAGAACGAAACAAAGTTTAAATAAATATAATTAAAGAGTTTAAATTGACTAAAAAGGTTATAATACAACAGATAATAACTACAAACATTATAAAAACAAATCCGCAGTGACCCGATAAATTGAAAATCAGCAATGACTACAATGTGACATTCCTGTTTTTTTTTTTTAATGTTGTTTAATTGTTCTGAAATAATAGACATACGATTGAGGGCAGCTCAATAGGCTCGGTGCCCCCTTAAGGTTTAAATAATCTGTATTTTCATCAATTTTGGGTGTAATAAAACTTACAGCTATGGCTTTCATGCCATAATAAATAATAATAAATGCTTAGATGTACAAGTTCTAACAGAATATAGCATTAGTTTTTGTTGGTCGGCACTTTCACATTTGGACCAAAAATGTATGAAACGTGGATGATGTTTTCTTGTTTGTATGTAGGGGGGTAATCTCTGGAACTACTAAACCAATTGCAAACATTTTTTCACTAATAGAAAGCTACACTATTATTACTGGTAGTATTAGTATAGTAACATAGGTTAGGCTTTAGGATACGCAACGAAAGTCGCGGGCAAAAGCTAGTAAAATTTTATTTTTTATTTTATTTTATTTTCTTTGGAAGACCAACAGCTGTTAACACGATACAAATATAGATGGCTAACAGAAAGCCAATTATAGGTCTCCGCTGATAGAAACAGGATTTACAAAATACAAAACAGATCTTAGACTAAAGATACAAAGTGGGTAACAAAAAGATAACGAACGTAATCAAGTTACAACAATCGACCGAATAAGTAACAGTCTTCCTCGCAATAAAATAGATTACAAAGCAATAACATTAAACTAACACTAACACAGAATAGATAAAAACATCAATAAAGCCTCATCACTCGCTAAAAAATCTACGGTTCAGCGCATTCCTCGCTGACGCCACGCTGGTACAGAAGATATCAAAGTCATAATCTTTTGATAGAGTGTTAAAGTTGTTGCCCGCTCGTGGCACAAACGCGTTCTGTCTATAGTTGGTGGAGCAGGTTGGAAGGGCTAGGGGTGGGTTGTGTCTTAGGACCTTGGTAGGGGCTCTGAGAGATATCTTGGATAAGAGAGATAAAATATAATTATAAAACAAAATAAAGTTCTAATGTTGTGGCGTACCACTTGTGGCTGTAGTGTGCCGTGTGCGCCATGCCTAAAGGTAAGAAAGACCAAAACATTCGCCACAAAGCAACAACATTATACAATGACACGTTTTATTCCTTAGTATCTTGAATACACAAAGAATCTTTATGAAAAACTTCGAATAAAGTTATTTCTTGTTTGTATGGTCTTGCGGGTCTTCTTTGAAACTTTGTATGAAACTTTACAAAAATTTAAATAAATAAAGAAGTATTTGGAACGTTCCATAAAAAAAGTCTAAGCCACCTCCTTTTCTGAACTCGGTATATAAAAATAAAGAAAACATTCCGGACTTACATAATATGCACCTAGGGAAAAAATATTTACAAATTAACTGAATAACATCACTATTGGGCAACACCTGCGGCCGTAGCATTTTGCGTGATGCGGGTGATATACGCCTTTTCTCTCATTCGTTCGCGCGAAAATAGAAACAGAGCTAAGGCGCGATACCACTATATCGCACTGCCATGCTACGGCCACTGGTCAGGTCAAGTATAAAGTAGGGTCCAAATGCCGACGGTTTTTTAAGCGGATGATCATGATCAGACCATCAAACTGAACCACTTTCTCTATGAGACCAACATCGAAATCGCGAAAAACAAAACTGTTGTCCCATACATTCGATTCGAGCACGATTGCAGTTTTGTATGGAACAACTGTTTTCTTTAACGATTTCGATGTTGGTCCCAAAGAGAAAGTTGTTCCGTTTCATGGTCTGATCATCCCCTTAAAACACCGTCAGCATATTTAGAAGGACCCTATACAAGATATTTGTTTTATCAAATCAGACTAGAGTCATCCGCCTGGCTTGCTGAACTAAAGTCACAGTTCATCCTGGTGTTCAGGAGCTACAGTGCAGTGGTCGGTCTATGCTGAGAAAATAAGGTGAACAGTAAGTATGGCTACCTGGTTTAGAAGTCATCGGCGCCATGTGTGTGGCTGTGGGGGTGGTGGCGTACATCTGTGAGGCGTAGGGGGACGCGATGACTCCGGACACCACCGCCGGGCCCATGTGGGACTCCGCTCCACCTGCTAAAAAAATATATTAGACATGGTTGCAGAATATCTAGACAGTTTAATTACTTTAAGGGGTGACTGTACCCATGATACTGGACAACTTTCCCAAAGAAACCTATAGTTTGCTAAGAAAATTTTCGACTTTTCATAAAAACGTTCGATTGTCAGCTGATTACACTTAGACATCCGACAGATATTTTGACATAGTTTCATACAAATTATGTCAAACTATCTGTCGGATAAGCTAACAAGGACTTACTCAGAAGTGGTGAAACAGGCCCTTAGTATGGAAAGTTCAATTTTTTTTTTAGAATTTCTGATATGTTCATAAAGAGTTGTTCAGTATTGTGGGTAAAGTCAGCCCTTAAAGCAGTGCAAGTGCTTACCCTAACACCTGTATTAGTCAGTCAAGTTCGATACACGATTTCAAAGTTGGTCCCATAGTAAAATATGTTCAGTTTCATGGTCGAGTGCTTCACCCGCTAAAGTACGTACGTAACGCATTTAAGTTTACACCCTGTAAACAGTTGCATTACTTTTAACGGTGATCGTACTTATGGAACCAAAACATTCCCAGAGAAATCTAAAGGAAATAAGCAAAAAAAAATTTCTGGACTTTCCATACTACTTATTTGTAGTTTCCATACTAAAATTTCTAAATGCAATCAGCTGATCGAACGCAAAACTCAAATTCAAAATTCAAAATAATATCACATAAAATAATATCTCATATAAGCATATGCTCACGACTTTATTCCCCGAGGGGGTAGTCAGAGATACTCTGAAACCTCAGAACATCCGCGTTTCAGCAGTAGGACCGAAACTCTGTCCAGTGTGACGGGGGGTGAGCCCGTCGCCACTAACGAACTAGCTGATTGAACGTTTCTATGAAAATTCGAAAGTTTTTTACGAATTTCCTTATTTTCGTTTGGGAACGTTGTTCAGTATCACGAATACAATCACCTATTAAACTATTGCAGCTGTCTACCCTAACCCGGTAGATACAAACACCCAACACTCGGATACAAATATTTGTATTCATCATACAAATATTTGCTCCATGCAGGGTCTGAACCCGCGACCCTCGACTCAGCTCTCAGGGCACTACTAACTAAAATATCGGGCCGTCTCGCCGAGCTGAACATTCATCATCATCAATCTCAGCCCCATGGCGGTGATTTATGGCAATTTGTAATTTAATGTTATTTCATAATTTTTAAAGTTACATCAAAACTACTAAACCGATTTTCATGAAACAAAGCTAAGAACACTCCACATGCCACCATGCCACAGACAGACAGAAACTTATAATACCCCGCTTTATTCGCAATTTTAAAAGTTACTTGAAAACTGCTGAACCGATTTTCATGAAACAAAGCTAAGAACACTCTCGCATAAATTAGCTTTCTATTAAAAAGCCTCGCATCGAAATCGGTCCACCCGTTTGGGAGCTACGATGCGACAAACAGACAGAAACTTATAACACCCCTCTTTTTGTCGCAATTTTTAAAGTTACTTGAAAACTGCTGAACCGATTTTCATGAAACAAAGCTAAGAACAATCTCGCAAAAATGAGCTTTCTATTTTAAAAAAACGCATCGAAATCGGTTCACCCGTTTGGGAGATACCATGCCACAGTCAGAAACTTATAATACCCCGCTTTTTTTTTGTCGCAATTTTAAAAGTTACTTGAAAACTGCTGAACCGATTTTCATGAAAAAAAGCTAAGAACACTCTCGCAAAACTTAGCTTTCTATTAAAAAAAATTGCATCGAAATCGGTCAATCCGTTTGGAAGCTACGATGCCACAGACAGACAGACAGACCGACATAGGCGTCAAACTTATAACACCCCTCTTTTTGCGTCGGGGGTTAAAAAAGGAGCGCATCACCTCAAAAGAGTGTGTACAAAACCTATATTTACAAAATGATAAGCATTATTAATTCAAAAGCCAGATTCGAACAAAATGTACGTTTCGAAAATGTAGCGGAAATACCAAAATAATTTTAAGCAGGTCGTAATTAAGGCCCAGTTACGTAGGCCGGCTCGCTGCAATACGCATAATGAAATATTGGCATTTAATCAACGTGGGGCATGCATTCATTAGGTACCTGAAATGAGGTGCATTCTATTGTTGAGCCTTTGATAGCATTTAATACGATTTTGATTATTGAATTGATTTTGGGTTGTTTTTTTTTACATTGCAGGTATGTCGTTGTTTGGTTATCATAAAGCAAGTCTGACCGAGATTCTGGTAATTAATCTGGGACCATAATAGTTCGTGTGTCCATGGTATTAATTTATTATCCTTGATACAATTAGTCCAGTAACTGAAGGTATATGTTTCAGAGCCCTTTAAAACTACTCCGATTTGATAAAAAAATAATTCAGGTCGTTTAAAATAATTCAACCTTTACAGTTTAAAAACTGACGCTATTTTTTCGTATATAAATCTTTGTTCCAGTGTTACTTTGTTACAGGGTGAAATTGATATCATTTGCATCCTTTTAAACTAAGAGTCTATCCATCAAACTGAACAACTTTTACTATGGGAGCAACCCAATCGGAGCAAAAAAAAATCTGCTGTCCTATCATACTTTTTAAATCGACAGGTACCCCATTAGATGTTTAACCGAATATGAATAAATGCTTAGCCCAGAAAAGTAAGGAATTAAGAATCGGACTATATGGACAATCCACCTGTCAAGGGCTGAATGAGCGTTTTTCTTTTGGTTTTTTAAGGGATCGATAGATGGCGCTACGGTCTGTGCGAATAAACGTCAAAATGTAAAAAAGTGTTTCTTTTAAATAATAAAGAGGGAAAAGATGATCAAGAGATGCCAACGCATCTTTTGATGGCATATTGCATTATTTAAAGCCTGACCAGAAATATAAAAAATCTGGTTTGGGGACGCTGCAATCGGCTATAACCTTTAATGTCAGTGATCCAAGTACAAAAATTAGTTCCAATGATTTTCCGCAACATGGCGAGGCTATCGGCGCGGCATAACTATACAAGTGGCTAGACTTACCAATCGAGGTGGACGAGTTGAGATTACCACTGGTGTTGAGACCATCGGAGTTGGTTGAGTAAAAGTATGTTGTTCCGCCCACATTCTCCTAGTTAAACAAACATTATTTATTACAGTTTATTCTCGAGATGATTACTATTTTATTTACTAGTATTATTAAGGACACAGGCCACACAGTTTGCGGGTGGTTGGTTACAGGTATTGAATATTATTTGAGTGACCTATGTGGGTATCAGGAGTTGTTCTTTTGAAAGTCATACGTTGAACTCAGCAGTAGAAAATGACAAAAAAAAATGCAAATCACACTCCTGGAGTATGACTTTTGGAAGTTCAATCAGCAGTAGTAAGATGCATATCTCCACAGTGATTTTGACATTTTCTACTGCTGAGATCAATGTATGACTTATAAAATACCACTCTAGATACCCACTGCACATAATGTTCAAAGCATGCACTCAAATAATGTTCAAAGCATCATGTTCATTGTTGATGTAATTTTGTGTAATTTAAAGACTATTTTGTATTTTTTTTGACACTCTGAGAAAATACATAATATGCAATTTTTCAAAGATGTTTTGTTCATAGCTATAATTATTATATTATGATAATACCTTATGGAGCGGTTGTCGATCCCCACAAAGTTAAATATCATTGAATCTTTGAATAGATATTTTGATTGATTGATTGTAACCTTGCTAATTTTTTCTAACACAAATGTATTAAAATATTTTAATAGTTTTCAGTGTGATAATTGATAAAATTTGATTGTTTTTTAGATTAATTAATTTGTAATATTATTATGGAAAGATAAGATTTTTTGTTTGTTTGTATTGAATAGGCTCCGAAACTACTGGACCGATCTGAATAATTCTTTCACCATTAGAATGCTACATAATCCATAATGAACAAAAACGGGTAAGTGTGTGTCGGGAAGATTCTAAGGCGGTACGAAGTTCGCCGCGGTCATCTAGTAATAAATAAAAACATTAGTAGTTACAACAGAGTAGCAGACATAGCCCAAAGAAAAGAGTTCTCGAGTGGCGACTGCGTACCGGAAAGCGCAGCATGGTTAGGCCCCCCCCCCCCCCCCCCCCCCCAAGGTAGAACGACTACTTGGTGAAGGCGGCGGGACCTCTGGGATGAGGGCACCGCTGGACTAGACGCTGTGGCGATCCTTGGGGGAGGCCTATTTCCAGCAGTGGACTTCCATCGGCTCAGACGATGATGATGAATTTATTACCTGGTGAACCTGAGAAGTGTTGGGTGGTGGCAGGTTGTTGGGTGGGGAGCTCTGCGGGGATTCTGGCAGGATGCTCGGTGGCGAGAAGTAGTTCATCGGCACAAATTCACCGACACCCACTAGTACCTAAATAAGGAAACAATGACAGACCGATTGAAATCGCTAATAAAGAAAACTGTCACCCCAAATGGGTGGCATTAGTCCTTTTTTTGTTTTGTTATATTTTCACTATATGAAATCGGTGCTGACATTATAAGCAGAATGTGTCTGTGAAGATGTTTATTTGTGGAATTAACCATCTCCCAGCGGAGGGTATTCCTTTATTGTCTCCTTCTAGGAATGTATAGATCAGTTGTTATCTCTAATCTAACAAGTCCTTATTTGGGTGACACCACACATGGGGTCGGCATCCGAACCGGGTGTCACTGCATGCTAGCTACTCCACTGACAAGGACTTTTTTATGGGAATCAGAATGTTAATAACTCAAGATGGCAGACACCTGTAGCCGTAGCATGGCAGCATGATATAGTGCTATTGCACATGTACAAACTAGATAAAAGGCTTGATATCACAGATTATAGTTACTTCATAACAGATACATCATGTTTTAATCATTTACTGCCAGAAGGTACGCGCGAAAATGTATCTAATAGTGCTTGAGTCAGCGTTATTATTACTTCGTATAGCATGTGACTAATTAGATGTAGCACAAGCACATCTCTTACAATTCGCCAAAGGGTAGGAACTCATCTAAGTTCCTATGGCCGAGTGATGGAGGCTTGGTGATATAGCCTCATTGAGGGCATCATACTATGGCTGCTGCAGTAACCATAATAGGACACTATCATCACTAAAGGCAGGTTTAGACGATGACAATTTTGCCAGCGATTAGCATGTGTTTACAGGAGTCGAAAAATTGGCGCGGGGGTTGAGAGACGCGGGCGGAGGTCACTAGCACCGAAAAATAGACGCGTGTTCTATTCCATGCTAACGTTCACATGCCGCAAAAGTGTTTATACGCTGCTTTTTTTAGGCACCACAGAATTCGCACCGCAAAATTGTCATCGTATAAACCTGCCTTAATGCATTTATTTTGTAAATATGTGTGGGTATTTGTTAAATTATATTTATTGTGGACGTAGGTAATTTTAAAAACTTTCTTATAATGGTGCACAAAAACCTACTGTAGTAATTTTACCTATTATAAAAGTATCCACAATTATTCAGAATAAGAAATAAAACGCAGGCAATAAACAATTATTACCTACTTGGATGATTTGTTAAAATTTTAATAAACTTACTTTTTTGATCGCAGTCGGAGATGCCTCCAAGTTGATTTTACCGAGTCCATGATTGAGGGTCCTCGTCTGCGTCGGTGCTGAACGGTTCTGTAACATGCATTCTCATTAGTCAGGCCACAATGACGATCTCCAGGTAGACCTGGACGCCGTGTGAATGAACTAACCATGTACGTCGCCAACTTCGACTCCTGGGGCAGCCCATTGGGGGGAGAATACTGCAAAAATATGGAGGGATCCATGACGTCCAGCTCACGCCGCCGCCGACCGACTGTTTGTGACAAGAATGAAGGTATTGAAGAACGGACATGTAGGGTACAAGCATAATATTTAGAACAGAGCGCGTCTCTCTCTCACCTCGCTCACGCCACTAGCACCCGTCCTCCCGTCCTCTTCTGCCTCTACGACGCTTTTACATCACAATACACAACGGAGTATACCGACATTTTTAATAATATTTCGTTTCGATTGACGCGGTGACAGCGATCATTAAGCCTCAGACGATCGCGATTTGCTTACTAACTAAGCTCATCGTCTCAAGAAATTAACTTAAAACATACGTTCGTTAATAGATTAATTCATTATTAATAATAACGCTCTAGAAATTGATAAATAACATTTAAAAATTTCTAAATAAAAAATAGAGGACAAGGGACACGAAGACAAATACACACACATTAATGTGGCGTTGTGTATTTTTTGATAAAAAAGAAAAGTTTTTGCAGTGTGCGTGCGTGGCTGCAATCTACAACAGCAACCAGGGCTGCCAGTAGCAGTAGATTTTGTATAATTATTCACCCATGCCCTGAAATTATACAAAATTGGCTTGCAAGATACAAACCGGGGTAAAAAAATCCGAAGCAGACTAAAACAATGTTTTACGGATTAAGTACTCCATAATTTCAACAGGCATTGATTTTTTATTATTCACAAGTATTTTTACAAACTTATTGGTTCGACCATAGATTTGGCATACCTACATAAACTAAGTTAGATCGGAAACGCGAAAGAGAAAGGGCATAGCACTAACATAATATGTTAGAACGAGATAGATAGATGATACCATTTCACGAACACGTTATGAGCCTGTATGGCTCTAGCGTCAGGTTGTCAACGGAACGAATTGCCACGGCCACGGTTTGTGTGTGAGATCAAGAGAACTTGAGAGTGATACAAAACACCACCCAATTCGGTATGTCAAGTTTTTTTTTGGAGGGCTGAATCGAAAACCATTTCGAGATAATTGTCTCAATAATCATATTTTATATGTCAGAGATTTTAAAATGAAAGGATTACAGATATTTTAAATAAAATAACGTCGTTTTTCGGTCCGTTCAGTGACGTCACTGGCATACCTGTGAACTCCTTGGTAAACATAAAATCAACTTAAAATAACCGGCCATTAAGAAAAAAAAATACATTCACAATGTCAGAATTTGACATTTTGATGTTGCCGTCTCTGTTTCCAGCATAGAGTTAGAAAGAGGAGGCAGGTTTAATTTTTTTTAAATATAGCTGTAGATAGTTTTTCTCCATGGAGTTCCAATTATTTTCTCTCCACCATTTTTGCACTTAGAGATTACAGATCAAAATAATTTAAAAATTTAATTTATATTGATAAACTCGATTAATCGCAATAAGAATGAAATAGGTGTCTTAAAATTATGTCTTCTATCTGTAAAAAATATAAAAATGAAGACCAAAAAAAACTTGACATACCGAATTTTGTATCCAATTATAAAATCTGGCAGCCCTGACAGCAACAATGCAAAGACGGTCAAGCAAGGTTAAGAAGCATACTATTTCGTTCTCTTTTCCTCTAGCTGGTCCCTCTTTCTCTCGCCTGTAATGCTGGGTTTACATGCACGCCGTGCAGCCCGGCAAGCTTTGGCAATTCGCTGTACATCGACTCGTCTGTAAAGTGATTGTTACTATTAAACTTTATAGAAGCCTCAATGTACAGTGAATTGCCTTAGCTTTCCGGGCTGCGCGGCACGCGTATGAACACACCTTTTTAGGAATAGAGAAAGCCAGTCCTTGATAATCATTCAAGAGTCATGCTAAACTTGTAAAGGGGCCCATTCCACAGA
Source organism: Agonopterix heracliana (assembly GCA_963693445.1). Taxonomy (NCBI): domain Eukaryota; kingdom Metazoa; phylum Arthropoda; class Insecta; order Lepidoptera; family Depressariidae; genus Agonopterix; species Agonopterix heracliana. The sequence goes on from OY856307.1 coordinate 2,857,122, forward strand.
TTCGCCGCCATCATTTTCATACATTTTGCTTGGTTTTGCAGCACGCCATGCAGGAGTCCGATTTTTGAAAGTCAAACGCCCTAAATCATGATCGAATGACGCATAGTTATCGCGTCTCCATAGTTATTTTGACATGTTCTACAGCTGATTTCAAAGTGTGACTTTCGAAAATCGCACTCCGTGACTGCGACAACATTCACAATCCGATACGTCGGACTGCAAGGCGGATCGCAGTGAATGTGCCCCTTTAAGTAGCTCATTCACAGTAGTCCGTCTTGCAGTCCTACACCAATATTGGATCGTGAAGGTGTTGTAGTCCTACAAGGCGTCCGACGACCTTTAACATTATGTATGGGTAGTACTACTTAGCTACTTACAGGATAGTGTATGGGCTTGTAGTCCTGCATTTAGGACTACTGTGAATCTTCAATCAAAATAAAATGAATTCATTTTATTTTGATCGAAGCTGTGAATGGGCCCCTTACCTTTTATGCTGGGTTTACATGCACGCCGTGCAGCCCGGCAAGCTTAGGCAATTCGCTGTACATCGACTCGCCTGTAAAGTGATTGTTACTATTTAACTTTATAAAAGCCTCAATGTACAGCGAATTGCCTAAGCTTGCCGGGCTGCACGGCACGCGTATGAACGCACCTTTAAGAATGGAGACAAGTTCTAGCACCCCACCCCTATGAGGAGTTTTCAAGTCTCTTCAAAAAAGTAAACAAAAATGCATGTCACTAAGTCAGACGCATCCGTTGACGAAATAGTTATAAGTAATATAAAATATGTTCATATTTAGCTGCTTACTTAAAAACACAAATTCTTTCAATTAAATTTATATTTTATTATCTGCAAGGTCGCTCACCCCTATCTCGTCAACGCCATCTATCGAGCCATTAGGAACTACTTTTTCTTTTCTAATGGCTTTCTGAAAAGCCCTCATTGTCCCCTGCGCCGCCCCTGACCATGTATGCGCTTGTAATTATGAAAAATAAGAGAACTGTATTTCAGTTGTCTCTTATTTTTCATAAAAAGCGAAGCAAGCTGGAGATTTTAAAGCCTGACCAGGAAAATAAAAAACCTCGCCATGTTGCGGAAAATCATTGGAACTAATTTTTGTACTTGGAACACTAACATTAAAGATGACAAACGATTGCAGCGCCCCCAATCCAGGTTTTTTATTTTCCTGGTCAGGCTTTACTGCAATATTTGCTCTAGCTCGCTTCGCTCGTTCCAGAATTTAGATAGCATTACGAAACGCGACTTTATAATATTGTAGTAAAACCTCGAGCTCGCTTCGCTTGCTCCAAGGTAAAGATTGCATTGCGCAACGATTTTATAATATTTTACTTAGTAAAAACTAATATACTGGAAACAATTATCGCAAAATCGCAGCGATATTATCGCTCGATAAAATCGCTGCAATTAGCGGAGGCCTTTATTCGACTATGATAGTTTGTGAATCGACCAACATAACAGGAATCTCAAATACATTTTTGGTGCAAGTTAAATCTTTTAAACCACGCCAACCAATCACCAGTAGGTGATTTTGGCAGCAACGCGCAAGCTTACAAAATCTACCACAATTTTATCCTATCCTTTTCTATTTATATGAAAATAAAAAAAAATAAAAAAAATAAAATAAAAAAAATAAAATAAAAAAATAAAATAAAAAAAATAAAAAAAAAATTAAAAAAAATCAAAATATAGTAAAATGGAGAAATAAAGAAGGCGCTCCTGTATGAATTGGATTGATTCTCGCGTAAAACTTCCCTGAACATTGGAATGTGTGTACCACCCTCGCATTTCGAGAGTTAGGTTCGTAAGGGCTAGTTCCCATTGCCTATACGAAAGGAAAAACTTAAAAAAAAAAAAACTACATGTCACGTTGCTGTCATTTCAGCTTTTTGTTGTTGGGAGTTGAAAATTGTTCAGATTGTTCTTGCTGTTTAGAGTCGTGTTTTATCGCCTTCGGCTGATACAAAACAATTTTTCTCACAAATTTGGGATTAAGTGCGTAGTAAATAATCAAAAAGTCTTTATTTCGATCGGAAAACTAAAGGTATTTTACTTTATTATTTGCGTTTAGAATTCATTCGCTATCGAAGGCGGTATACGTCACAAAATATTAATCATACCGCGGATAATTAGATTACAGGTAGTGCGCAAATATCTGCTAAACCCCTGTTACCTTTGTAATGCACCTTGCAAACTTATATTTCACTTGCATAATGATTCTTGCACCTAGTTTTGATGGTGGAAAAAAACCACTTGAAATTGCTTATGTACTGATTACCAGTTTTACTGTTACTAATGTATCTATATAGCATGTTCTATAGCTTTATGAAAAGTGATATAAATATGTACCTAGCCATATTCAAAGTTCCGTTCAGTTTTCTTTATCAGATCGTTGCCTACATAGATTTTCTTCATAGAAAGAAGCCTCATACTTCTGGCCACCTCTGATGTCTTCATTGAATTTGGATATACTATTTGTCTTATTGTAAAGCCTCTAGCAGACAAAGTCATGGGTTCAAATCCCTCCGTAGACAAATATGTGTGAGGGATTATAAATATTTGTACCCAAGTCACAGGTCCGGCACTTCAAACAATGTTTAGGATTTGACATGATGACGTTCGCACATGCGCGACTTGGTGAAAATTGTCCTTGACATATGTGTAGGTTTGACTTACCACCTACGAATAAGAATAACTATAGAAGAGTAACTCTAAACAAAATCAAAACAATTTTTGACACCCAATGAAAAATGACATGTGGTATGAGTTTTGGCGGCTAGGCTTAGATCAAAATAAAATGAATGGATAGGCCTAAAGCGCGGTAAGTTGAAGCAAACTACTGGTGCACTTGGTCCATACAAACTAGCGCCATTATCTGTCAAATCTAGGGCACTTGCATACAAATTTGAAGTAAACCTTTCATTTATTTTGCCTCATTTTTCTGGTTTGAAATGTTCGCGTAAGGCCTATCCATTCATTTTATTTTGATCTAAGCGGCTAGGTACAGTTTTTAAACAACAAATTTAGAACACGGTACACTTTTTTTGGTGCCACTTTTTGAGCTTCATTTACACTTCTATACATTCTTATTCGTAGCTTACCACGCATCATAAAAACACCATCTGCATTTCATTACTTTCTACTGTTCGATCTGTTATTAAAAACAGTATTTGAAATTTGAATTACTGAAAATGTGAATTTAGCGTTATTTTTCAACGTTTCTATGCACTGAAAAGACTCAATTTTATGTAGTCAAATCCAATGGGTGCGTGCGCCTGACTGCATTCCCTTGCTCGTTTTCCGTTTCCACATTGTTTTTATTTTTCTTCTTGGTCGTAACCTCATGGCTGGGGACATGACCATCTTGAACCGCTTGTGTGCCACCAGGGTTCGAAATTATCAAGATAATTATTTTCTTTGATAATAATTATCAGATATTATCAGATTCTCCAATCCAAGAAGATTCTTAGTTTTGAGAGAAATTTCTAAAATAGCTTTCTTTGCTTTAATACACTCTTATCAAGATCAATCAGCACTTTGGCATGATAGTTTCTCATCACAATGAACAACAAATAATTGAGAAAAACTACAGAAAACAGTGAGAAAAATTATTTCCTATTTGGGAGCTTCTTTTTTCGCGAATCGTGATCGGAAATACATGGTGTGACATTGCAAGCGCAAGCTTTCTGTGTTTTCGATAAATTTTATAATTATCAAGATAATTAACATATTAGTGATAATTATCACTTCGAACCCTGTGTGCCACCACAGCTCTCCAGGCTGCTCAATCTTGGGCCCGGTGTATGCTGACTTGTAGTGTTTTATTTTTCAGTTATGGTTTATTTTAGGGCATATAGGAACATCTTAAAAACCAATTAAACAAAACATAAAAATCTAAATAATTAATAAATTAGACCATTTTTCTTCCTCTTTCTTTCCTTTTGAATATTCCCATGATTAATCACTTTTTCTTATAGATTGACAATGGACGCTTCATACCAAGGCGGTGTCGGTTATGAAGATGCCGGAGACAACTTCCAGCGTCTCTCACAAACAATCGCTAGCAACATAAAGAAAATATCACAGAATGGTATGTCTTTGTTTACATTTCACATTATCTTTATCTGCTGCTAGCTATCTCTCTTTTGTTTAAAACAAAGAACATGTTAGACAATTAGGTAACTACCTGATTAATTATTAATCTTGATTACCTGACACCTTTGAGCTTGTTGACAGTAAAAATTATCCTTTGAATTGTTTAAAATGATCAGTGCATAATGTTTTTGTATTTTTGTTTCAACACTTTTTTACAGACATGTACGAAACATGCATTAGCATTGAAACGGCGAAAATAAAATCGGCTTTTCCATACAAAACAGCAAATTGCAGTTTTGTATTTGACCCAATTGTACAGGACAACTGTTCTTTTCGTTCACCATTACAATATTAATCCCATAGAGAAAGTTGTTCAGTTTGATAGTGTGATCATTCCTCTAAAAACTGTCAGCATTTTAAAAAGAACCTTATATTTTAAATTTTACCCTGTACGATGAAACATTAGTACAATTAATTTTTGTTACTAATTGTATTTTTGAAAATGTGCAGTGTCGTCGATGTCCAAGATGGTTAACCAGCTGCAGACTCCGCAGGACTCGCAGGAGCTAAGGGGTCAGCTGTAAGTCTCATCTACATAATACAATCATATCCTTTCTGTCCGTCACCTGACACACCGACAGACCTTAAGCATGCATGACACACCAACCGACATTCAGATATATTCTGAAAAGTCAGATCATCCACAATTCACTAGTAGTACCAAAACTCTGTCCAGTGTGACGGGGAGTGAGCCCATCACCACTTCTAATGGACAGTGGATACAATACATGCAACGAAATTGAAGCATGCAGGTTTCCACACCAAATTTTATTTTAATTGTTTTCCTTCACCAAAAAGCCAGTGGTGTTACAAATCATACGTAAATCCCGAAAAACTCTTTGGTACGATACTAGGTACGAGTCAGCCTGGATGGGGATCGAACCACAGGCATGGTTACCCGCCACTAGACCACCACAACCTTCAGATCATCTTCAAAGTATACACAATTAAACCTAATAGACTTCTAATATTGGCCAAATATTTACAGAAATATAGGAATTACTAGTTCTTTTATGTATCAGAATGTCCAATCTGATTGCATGTCAGCTCTCATTCTTATAGTCCCCGAAATTGTTTGAGTGCTCAGCGAATGTGGTAGGGATTTTCGCGCATGCTGATGACATAAAAGCTGACTGATGTCCCGCTCCCCACCCTCCAAAAAGACCCGAAATTAGATTTCTCTCAATGCTATCGTTACAATTATGATACGAATGAAGATATTTTCAGCCACTCCTACATCAAGAAAAGATATAACTATTGTAGATGTGGAGGACCCATATATTTTTGTATGCAAAAAAATGCTCGAAAAGTCGAGAATCAAATTTGTTAAAGTCACGTGCCCGAATTCTTCAGAATTGTTTAAATTGTATAAGACGTGAGACGTTTGTGTCCCCACAGGCGTCACATACAGACCTACACACAGAAGCTAGCCAAGGACACCTCCTCGATGATCATGGAGCTGATGAAGCTGCCCGCTGATCAGCCTGCCAGCAAGATCGGACGCGAACGCTTGCGCGATGAATATATGACCACCTTGAATGCGTTCCAGGTGATTTATGCGCCTTAAGCAGCCGTTACAATGCTTGCTTGAATTGCTACACATTTTAAACTAGAATAGAAAAGTATCAGGTAATCGGTATTAATTGTTTGCTTGGGTCGCTACACTTTACAAGCGAGGTATCAGATCAGGTAATATATGCCAAATCAAGCTCAGAATATCAGAATAGTGCAATGGCTGGTTTTGACTTCTGATTTTGTATCTACAAGTGTAATAAAACACCCTAGTAATATTTAAAGGTGTGCTTTCGACCATCAAACAACTTTCACTGTGGAGACAACATCGAAAAAAAAATCTGCTGTCTCATACATTTGAGTACTGCAATTTCGTATGAAACAGCAGGCTTTTTTCACGATTTCGAAGTTGGCTCCATAGTGCACGTAGTTCAGTTTGATGGTGTGAACCACCCCTTTAAATATTACTAGAGTGTTTTGTTAAAGGATGATTGTATTAATGATACTGAACAACTTCCCCCGCGGAACCTATAGGAAAATACAATGCTGGTTTTGTATTGAAAGTGGCGTTTTTTTTCGCTCGTATTTTTGATCTTTTTGAGCTTGAATATTTTAATACAGAATAAACTAACAAACAAAACTTGTTATGACAAATCTCTAAACTCAGTCTGAACGGAGATATAAAGTTTTGAGGTTGAAAATATATTCATTACGTTTACGTTAAGCCTTCATATCTCGGTTCGGACTGAGTTTACACATACTAGTCATAACAAGTTTTGTATGTTACTTTATTCTGAACTAAAATTATTCAAGTTTCGTTGATGGTCGCGCCAAAAAAGTAGACGAAAATAAAAAGGCGCCATTTTAGGCATTGGCTTTTGTTAAGAATTTTGACGCTGCTAAACTAAATGCGATTACCTGATCGAACATTTGGAACAGTTAAGATTTATTTTTGCAAATTTCCTTGGGGAAAGTTGTTCAGTATTTTGAGTAAAATCACGCTAACGTAATGCAACTGTCTACACTACAGGGTGTAAGGAAAAGTATCATTAACCTTTAAACCACATACTCTACCCATCAAAATGAACAACTTTTACTATAAAAACGTATCAGAACAAAAAAAATCTGCTGTTCCATACTGAACTGCAGCGCCTACTCTTCTCAAATGTATGAGGCAGCTGATTTTGTTGTTGTTCTGACAGGTTTGCTCCCATATACGAATAAACTTATTATTCGTAGGCTCCCATATTGTTCAGTTTGATGGGTATAGTATGTGGTTTAAAGGATAATAATACTATTTCATACATCCCGTATATTCTTGATGTAAGGTGATTTGAGTGTGAATCTGTATGTGGGATTGACACGATGTTATAACGAAGGTTATTATCGCAGGCTACGCAAAGGACGGCCGCCCAGAAAACAAAAGAAGATGTGAGGAAGGTTAAAGCGCTTTCTGTCAAGGTCGGGGATCCATTCGCTATGGGCAGTAAGTATTAATGTCTTTGAAATTGCTATTAACCTAAAGAAAAGAGAAATATTCTATAAACAGTCAAAAACCGGAAAATGATCGAACACTTGATACGAAACGACAATTTCTTTAAAACCATAATGGAAAGGAAAATAGAGGGGAAGAGAGGCAGATGAAGACCTAGATAGAGTCATCTAGCCCAAGTGACGGTAAAGGTTGATGTCGTGTCGCATCAAGAACTTAGACACTAGCGGAAAGAGATTGGCGTATTACTCCAGAGTGTAGCTCGTAAATAAGATGATGATACGTTGAAGAGGAAATGCGTATGTGAAGTCTACCAATCCGCATAGGGGTGGACTAACGCCCATACCGTGCCCACTCCGTGCGGGTACGCCAGCCTAGCCTGTGCGGGACGTATACAGGGTACAACTTAATTTGCTGACAGTGTTTTAAGAGGTTGATCAGACCATCAAACTGATCGACTTTCTCTATGGGACCAACATCGAAATCGCGAAAAAAAAACCAGCTATCCCATACACTTGGCTCAAGTAGATTTGCAGTTTTGTAGTGTCCGTATAGTTAGCAGCCTCACCAACGAATTCGAAGATTTTGACTTGGCCACGATTTAGTACCCAATTAGTACTATTTAGTGCCCAAAGCACAGATTTGGTACTCCTGTATTTCAAAAGATATTTGGGTTACTTACTGAGGCTGCTAGATAGACGTCAAGGTAGCAGTCGCACCAAGAAATGCTGTTTATATCAATGTGATTTATATAGGGTCCAACTTAATATGCTGACACTTTTTTAACTGGATGATCAGACCAACAACCTGAACACCTTTCTCTATGGGAGTAATATCGAAAGCGCGAAAAAAAAATCTGCTCTTCCATACAAAACTGCAAACCTACTCGAGCCAAATGTATGGGACAGCAGATTTTTTTTTCGCGATTTCGATGTTGGTCCCATAGAGAAAGTTGTTCAGTTTGATGGTCTGATCATCCCCTTAAAAAAGTGTCAGCATATTAAGAAGGACCCTGTATGTCACGATTTAGTACTCATTTAGTACTCCCTATATCCAAAATTTCATTAATATTGATTCAATACAAGCCGAGATATGACAGGGCATTGTTGAGGCTGCTAACTTGACGTTTATTCCAACGATGATTCCAATGAAACGGTTGCACATTTCAAACAGATAAATACATACAGATTTAGTGCTCGATTTGGTGCCTCTTATGATATTTATGAAATGTAGAATTTTCTTTCCTACTTCCCAAAAAAACTATGTAAAGTTCTACATACTAATCGTAATTTAGGTCCGTCGATATCGTTAATCAAATTTAGACTTTATTCAACTGTAATAGGGTTTACAATTTATTTTAATTCTGTGGTTGGTACTGTCAAGCAAAAAAGTGAAATTATATTAAGTAAATTGTATAGGTAACTCTGATACTTCTCAATCTCGTATGTACCTATGTAATGTGAGTCCAGAAGACTATTATTCTTCTTTAAATCTACTCTACTATTATTGTACTGGAAATTTTTTTTACCGTTCCGAAATAAAGCGAAGCAATAAATATAGATTTCATTGTGGTTTGAAACTTTCATGAGTGGTTCAGACAAAGAGATTTAATTATTACTACTTATAGAGAGGACATTGGACAGGTTTTCATACAAAAATATTCATCCCGTTGTTTTGCAATATTGAATGCATCATGTCAGTGCGACGTGTCAAACTAGAACGACTTGTTACCTCGAGGTAACAAGTCATGGATTACGATTTCGTTCGCGATGTCCTCTCTATAGTAATAAGTTTAAAAATCTCTTTGGGTTCTGGAGTGCGATTTTTGAATCTCATTCGGTGAGCTCAGCAGTTGAAAATGTCAAAATTACTATGGAGATATGCATCTTTCTACTGCTGATTTGACTTTCAAAAATCGCTCTCCTGTAGTATGATTTTTGAAAGTTAAATCAGCAGTAGAAAGATGCATATCTCCATAGTAATTTTGACATTTTCAACTGCTGAGCTCACCGAATGAGATTCAAAAATCGCACTCATGGGGTGCGATTTTTGAATGTCATCGGTGAGCTTGAACGGTTTTTAAATATCGTACAAAAGCGTTCTCATGCATCCTTCTACTGCTTATTCGACTTTAAAAACTCGCACTCCTTAATTATGATTTTTGGAAGTCAAATCAGCAGTAGAAAGATGCATATCTCCATAGAAATTTTGACATTTACAACTGCTGAATTCACCGAATGAGATTCAAAAATCGCACTCCAGATCATCAAACTGAACAACTTTTATTATGGGACCAATCCTGAAATCGCAAACAAAAATCAGCAGTTCCATACTAAACTGGAACGCCTACTAGACTCAAATGTATGAGACTAGTACTTTTCAAACACTACAGTGCGATTTTTGAAAGTCACTCGTTCAAATCAGCAGTAGAAAATGTAAAAAAATTACTATATAGATTATTCATCATTCGATCGACGTGTTACTTTCAAAAATTGCATTCCTGGAGTGCGATTTTTGAATGTCATTCGGTGAGCTCAGCAGTTGAAAATGTCAAAATTACTATGGAACTACGCATCTTTCTACTGCGGATTTGTCTTTCAAAAATCGAACTCCTGAAGCATGATTTTTGAGAGACAAATCAGCAGAAGAAAGATGCATATCTCCATAGTAATTTTGACACTTTCAACATCTGAGCTCACCGTATGAGATTCAAAAATCGCACTCCTGTTCACAACATAAACAAAAACATAAAAGATAATTTGAAAACATCTATGATAGAACAAGGTTCATCATAAACTCGTTGTAGTCCCTCGGCTGCACTCATTTGAATCAAGCAATTCTTCGACAAGTTTTCGCATCACCCACCGTAATTAACGTAAATAAAATCCCGCCATCTCTCGGCATTGCTATGAACTACTTGCTATGATCGCGTGCGCCAGCTCATGGCAGTAGAGTTCCGATAAAGGCCAGGCCACGCAGAGGTGGGACTGCGGGAAAGCGGTCCGGGGGCGGACCTGCGGGAAGCGAATATCTCCGGACCAGTGCTTATTTCTCTGTTACAGGGGACATACAAACTCGGACATGACCTTTCCACCACACCATACACTACAAAACACACAAAAATCTTCGCTGGTCCGCAGATATTCGCTTCCCGCAGAACCGCCGCCGGCCCGCTTTCCCGCAGGACCGCCTCTGTGTGGCCTGAGCTTTAATGATAATTTTTGTTCATGATTGTACCGAAAATCGAATGTATGTAGAACTTTACATAGTTTTTTTGGGAAGTAGGAAAGAAAATTCTACATTTCATAAATATCATAAGAGGCACCAAATCGAGCACTAAATCTGTATGTATTTATCTGTTTGAAATGTGCAACCGATTCATTGGAATCATCGTTGGAATAAACGTCAAGTTAGCAGCCTCAACAATGCCCTGTCATATCTCGGCTTGTATTGAATCAATATTAATGAAATTTTGGATATAGGGAGTACTAAATGAGTACTAAATCGTGACATATAAATCACATTGATATAAACAGCATTTCTTGGTGCGACTGCTACCTTGACGTCTATCTAGCAGCCTCAGTAAGTAACCCAAATATCTTTTGAAATACAGGAGTACCAAATCTGTGCTTTGGGCACTAAATAGTACTAATTGGGTACTAAATCGTGGCCAAGTCAAAATCTTCGAATTCGTTGGTGAGGCTGCTAACTATACGGACACGTTTTGTATGGAACAGCTGATGTCTTTTTCGCGATTTCGATGTTGGTGCAATGGAGAAAGTTATTCAGTTTGACGGTCTGATCATCTGCTTAAAAAAGTGTCAGCATATTAAGAAGGACCCCAATATTATTATTTAAAAAAAAAAATTGTTATAATCTAAAACGGTAATTTAGAGAATACTCGTACAGAAACTAGTATCGGAAATTAATATTTTTTTATTTTGTCTTGAGCTTGTAAAGATAATCCCTTCCTTACACCCTGTATAACAAAATGTGTAGGCGGCAACAAGGAGCAGCTGGTGGAGATGGGTGACACTCGCCAGCAGCAGCAGATGTCGGCGCAGAACGAGCGGGACCTGCTGGAGCTGGAGGAGCGCGAGAAAGACATCCGCCAGCTGGAGGTGAGTGACAGAGTGTAACAATGTGTAGGCGGTAACAAGGAGCTGCTGGAGTAGGTGACACTCGCCAGCAGCAGCAGATGTCGGCGCAGAACGAGCGGGACCTGCTGGAGCTGGAGGAGCGCGAGAAAGACATCCGCCAGCTGGAGGTGAGTGACAGAGTGTAACAATGTGTAGGCGGTAACAAGGAGCTGCTGGAGTAGGTGACACTCTCCAGCAGCAGCAGATGTCGGCGCAGAACGAGCGGGACCTGCTGGAGCTGGAGGAGCGCGAGAAAGACATCCGCCAGCTGGAGGTGAGTGACAGAGTGTAACAATGTGTAGGCGGTAACAAGGAGCTGCTGGAGTAGGTGACACTCTCCAGCAGCAGCAGATGTCGGCGCAGAACGAGCGGGACCTGCTGGAGCTGGAGGAGCGCGAGAAAGACATCCGCCAGCTGGAGGTGAGTGACAGAGTGTAACAATGTGTAGGCGGTAACAAGGAGCTGCTGGAGTAGGTGACACTCGCCAGCAGCAGCAGATGTCGGCGCAGAACGAGCGGGACCTGCTGGAGCTGGAGGAGCGCGAGAAAGACATCCGCCAGCTGGAGGTGAGTGACAGAGTGTAACAATGTGTAGGCGGTAACAAGGAGCAGCTGGAGTAGGTGACACTCTCCAGCAGCAGCAGATGTCGGCGCAGAACGAGCGGGACCTGCTGGAGCTGGAGGAGCGCGGGAAAGACATCCGCCAGCTGGAGGTGAGTGACAGAGTGTAACAATGTGTAGGCGGCGGAGTGGGTGACACTCTGCAGCAGCAGCAGATGTCAGCGCAGAACGAGCGGGACCTGCTGGAGCTGGACGACCGCGAGAAGACGGAAACCGATTTTAAAGCACAGAGTACTGTAATTACTACACTACGTACAGTACTGGCTCTCCTTCCCCCCAAAATTGTTACCTCACACCTCCGTGGAAGACTGAAGAAAGACGATAATAGGCTTTTCAACGCTACCTATTACAGTTCAATACAGCCCTTTAAATCTAGACGGAAGGAGGCTTATGAATATTGTCCCATTGTCACACTTTGGGTACGAAACCCTAAAAATCACGTACATATCAGTTCGGTTTTCCATAACAGCGAGTACATTTGCACTTGTAGATTCTAATCGAATAACAAACGGCGCGGCGATATCTTAATTTGCCATTTTGTTAAATTTTTACGGTCATATGGTAACCGTTAACAATTGATAACGTTTATATTATATTATAATGAACAACTATGGTTTATGTTTGAATACTAACAAGTATGTTTAAAAAAAAAAGGATCATAACCCACGACCGAATTCCTTTTCGTGGTGTTGAGAAACTTGACTACAACTACGAACAATCTTTTTCGGACTAAAGTTGTAGCTGACAGTCGTTGGCTTACTTTTAGGATGGTCATGAAGATGAAGTAAATCATGATGCTGGAAAACGAGCCTCTCGCGATTTGAATTTGTCTTTTTGATTAATAATTTTTACAATATTTCTTTATTTAATTATAAAGTCATGCTTGTTTCTATACTTATATTTCTCTTTTTCATTCATAATTTTTACAATACTTATTAAATCTATCTATAACGTCACGCTTCGTTCCAATTGAAGTCAGCAGAGACTAGGGCGCGCCACGTTCAATACTTATATGAGCCTAAATACTGATTTCAACATTTCTATGCACTGCAAAGACATTCAGGGAACAAGTTGAAACGGCTGGTTTTGTAGGAAATATAATTGCATACCAGCAATAATGAATGATCTATTTCTTAACTGATTTTAATACGTATACTTACGATCATAATCCATTTAGGGGTTTTCATTAAGTTCACTAAAAATATATCGGCATCATCATCAGCCTGTCATTGTCCACTGCCTTAGACGATTTATATAGGGCCGCCTTGCGTTAGCATTTCCCTCTGCCCCTCCCAGAAAAAATGGCAGAAAAGTTTGTTAGTAGAATTACATGTATTGTGTAACTTGTCCATTTATAAATAATCTAAGTCCACTGCTGAACATCTATGCTCTACAAAATTATTTGCACACATTTTCACACAGATTACCTAGTTCTAGGTTTATTATGGTTTGTCTAGCCTCTGCCTGCGACTTCGTCTGCCTGAAATTAGAATATCAATAAATCCTTTCTTTGGGCAGGCTGTGCGTTGCTTGTCAGTCAGTCTGTCAACGAACTGTTTTATCCTGGTTTTTCAGTATAGATGACTAGAACACATTTATTTATTGCAACGAAAAGAAAACGAAACAGAATGAAGCAGACTTTGAACAAAAACAATATTAGAATTTTTATTTATTAGGACAGTGGTATTCCAGACTCAATGTAATATATTATACAATGTATATTCCAGGGCGACATAATGGACGTGAACCAGATATTCAAGGAGCTGGGGCAGATGATCCACGACCAGGGCGCCGTCGTGGACTCCATCGAGTCGAGCGTAGAGTACGCCGCTCAGAACGTCGAGAGCGGTCACACCAACCTCCAGCAGGCTGCCAGCTACAAGGTATTACTAATTTGCTATTTATTACGTGTCTTTGAGTTCAAAAAGTAACCATGTTCGCTTTCACAACCATCGAAACGTAAAAGGCAGATGTCGGATTTAGGTCCAGCATTGCACATCAAATTCGTTTTAGTAAGAATTGAATATTCATTCTTCATTTCTCGCACTATTCATTAATCACTAGAACTTAGTAGTTGGAATACTGTAACGACTATTATTGTTTTAGGATCTATTTCAAAACTTGTAAAAATCTATCTATCTCACTCTAGCATACGTAATCTTCGTATACTCTTCCAATCTTTCATATTCATGCATGCAAGTAGAGTACAATTTTTGAAGGTTACTGATACCAGCTGATACAATGATAAAAGTGTCCCTCCCAACTCCATTTGTGCCACCGTCTGAGAGCCTCCCGCCTGGACATGACTTGCCTTGGGCGACCTGGAAGTCGTTAAACCGACTTCGAACCCAGGTCGGTCGCAGTAAGGACAGCATGTTCAGGTGGGGATTCTCGGATGCGCAAAATGTGAGTTGCTTGTGTGGAGCTCCACAAACGATGGCCCATCTCACATCGTGCCCTGCGTGCCCTAACACCTGTACGCAGGAGGAGCTCATGACCGCTAGCGACGGTGCAGTATCGGTTGCCCACTTCTGGCAAGGTACTATTTAGCGACTTTGTTCAAAGTTTGAAGTCGACACGATAAGAAGAAGAAGCTGATACAGGTCTCAAGCACTCTGCCGAGGAGATTTTTTTTATAGATAGGCCATAGATAAACCTCAGTTACCATGGCCTGTTGTATAATGTATATCATTCCTGTCATGATATTTTAGAAAATGAAAACTTGGTTTTGTATGATTTCTTTCTTTAAGTATAAAAAGCCTCCCAACATACGAATAAATTTCTTTATTCGTAGCTCCCAACCGATCCCGGGATCATTATGAAATTGCAAACTTAACAATATGTATTGCAAACGGATCCCAAAAATAAGTAAAACTACAAATAAACAATAGGTAATTTCGCAAAGTACAATTACAAACCACGAACTTTCTATAAACCTTTTCCGTTGCCAATTTAATAACTGGCATTAAATACTATATTAACTGTTTCCATGTAAGTAGTCAGATTTGTGCACTGGAGGCCTAATTTACTTTTGGCACCTGGCTTCCCCCAATTGTCTAGTTAATAAATACGGAACCCTAAAAAGAAGATCGCTACTACAATATTGCTGTCCTTATCGACGTAACACCATATTTTAGTCCAAGAAGCTATATTTGTATGTCTCCATCAGCTATGCTGACGTTCTGTCTACTAGCGTCTTACTTCGTCAAAGGCTCGAAAGCTCGCTCGAGCTTTTAGGTAAGCTTAAAGTTATTTTCATTTTATTTATTTTGTTTCAGAACAAGCTGAGAAAGAAGAAACTGTATCTAGCTATCATCGGAATAATAATAATATCGATTATTCTAATAATCATATTCAATCACTAAACATGTCTGTACGCCGGCAGTTAGATATAAATACTTATTATTTTGTAACATTGACTAATTAACCTAAAAGAATACATACTTTTCTTTGTAGTAAAAGAGGTGTGTGGGATGAATGAGGTAAGATTGTACATACACCGACTGGCTAACAACTTTTAGTATTGATTGATTTGGTCAGAATCGAAATTGATTTATGACTTGGTAGGGACATATCACAAAAGCTACTTTTAGCGTCGGCATTGCCAGAACGAAACAGTCGCGGTATTGTCGCGTTAACGCTGCGTTACTTCTGAGAACGATCAGCGTCGAGGCTTCTTCTTATCGTGTGGGCAAGCCTGGTGTCAGAGTTTATTCAAACCGCCCTCTGACGTGGTTTTTATGTAACGACTACTACTACCAGAGATAGTAGCCTGGACCAACAGCTTAACTTGCCATCCGAAGCACGGAATCATCTTTATTTTTCAGACAATCAGGTGATTCAGCCTGCAATGTCCTAAACAACTGGGGAAAAACGCACAAAGTGACATATCACTAGGTGTCCCCCGTGGGAATCGAACCCACGACCTCCGTGTCAAGAGCCCAATGCTCTTAACCATTAGACCACGGAGGCAGTTAGGTTAGGTTAGGTTACCGTCGAGGCTGAATCGCGGCGATAACGCTCAGTCCACGCCAAATCGTGGTGAATCAGTGGTCACGTCTTTGCTTGCGGAGTAATTGGGACTACATCAATTCTAATTAAAAAAAATTGGTTGGTCTCGAATTAGGACGCGTGTATACAAGGTGTTACAAAACTACAAATAAACATTTAAGGGGGTGGTGTAGACCATCAAACTGAACAACTTTCACTATGGGACCAATATCGAAATCGCGAAAAAAAAAATTATGTTCTATACTCTACAAATCGACTAGAGCTAAAATATGTATGGGATTTAAAATTATTTTTTTCGCGATTTCGATGTTGGTCCCATAGAGAAAGTTGCTCAATTTGACGGTCTAAACAACCCCCTTATGAGTTTCAAAAATGTATTGTTACTTATGTAACACCCTGTATAAACAACGATGGCATGAACCTGGTCTCCAAAGCGGTCGTTATACATAACAAACAAATACACGGATTTGTTGGTCGACTAGCATATCATTCATTGGCTCATCATTATGACCGCGGGCCATGTTATCTTAGTTTATCTCAACGCGTACCGTAAGGTTTAGCGGGGGTAACCTCCGCGGTCGTTGTGGCGCCTATGGGGAGGAATATGTCCAGCAGTGGATGTCTATCGGGTGAGATGGTGATGATACAAGTACTGGTTTATCTGCGCGCCGCGCCTACGGAAGTATTTAGGATTTTAGGTTAATTTGTCGATGTTTTTCGGCAATATATTAGTTGAACTTTATTATTATGTAAATAAAATCAAATAATCGTCTGCTTAGGATTATGTACTTTTTGTAAATGACAGACTGTAGCATTGTCGTCGTTTGTTTGTTGCTTTGCGAATTATTCCCTTTGTCAAAAAGGCCACTTTCCAGGAATCACATTCTTTTTGGTATTTTTCGTTTTGGCGAATAAGGCATATTTTTTTCTGGGTTTAAAAATCTTGTCGTGTGAGCGTTACTTACTGGTTAACCCATGGATTGCCCTTTGCAGAATCCCTCATAGCAAATAATATTTCTATCGGATTTGTAAGAACACGACTCGCTCTCGCCGTCTCTTTCTATAATTTTCATTACTGTGTATTTGTTATATTGCTTTTGTCGTTTATAAATGTAAAAATATATCATATGTTTTTTATCAAAATTAGCTTTATTTATGTCATATAAATATAAAATAACATAGTTATAAACTTTGAATGTAAAACATTGTAACTGACAATATGTATAAGAAGGGTTGGAAAATAGTAGATTACACACCGAGGGCAGCAAAGTAAGAAAGGTCTCAGATCTCATAGCCGAGGTCAAAAAACATGTGATCTGAGGCTTTCTTATTTACTGCACTAGGTTAGTATACTATTTTGTCTCCTCGACGGAGGTGGAAAGCGGCAACTTCGTTTAGCGCAGCGGGCGACAATTGACGCTTTCCGTCCGGAGGGGAGAAAATGATATAATTAATTAAGTTTCACAGGAAAATTATTATAAGGTCCTCTAAATAACGCACAACATTTTAAGCGGCTGATCCGATCATAAAACTTAAGGCTAGGTTATCCCAGTGCAAGCGTCTCTTTCTTGCAAGCATAAGTTTACAATTAGCCATCCCGCTCCAATTGAAAGCAGGATCGCAAAAAAAAACGTGTTTTTCGTCAATATCTTGGGAAGGAGAGGAGGGAGTTGGGAGTTTCTAAGCTAAAACTTCTCCTGAGTTCACTAGAAATATTTAATGTATTTAGTTAAGTACAAGAATAAAAAGTTAAATATCAGCAGTTTAATCATAGTATTGAAAAAACAACAAAAAGGGGTAACTTTGGGATTTTTTTCTATCTAGTAAACTTAATCTAATCGTGTAATTGAGAACAGTCCCGATCCTTAAATAAGACATAATTTAATTTCAGACTTTAAAACACAGTTTAAAACACTTTCGTTCTTGTTCAAAAAAACGGCCTCGACGGTATAACAGCGTCTTAAGAAATTTCTGCTATTGTCGGGCCAAATGTGACTGATGTTTATTAGCGATTTCTATTTTATGTTATTCAGTTTGATAGTCTGATAATCCCTTATAATGTTGTGCGTTATTTGAGATGGACTGTGTATATGTTACACCTAGAATGAGATTTGTTTAGTTTAGTATAACTTTAAGAATTGTTTAATGACCGACCGTGACCGCACCACCGTGACGCTTGGTGTAGAATTGTTACAAGAGTGCAATTTATGAAACTCATTCGCACTCCTGGAGTATGTTGTCATTTTCAACTGCTGAGCTCAGCGAATGAGTTTCAAATATCGTACCGTGTGCGATTTTTGAAACTCATTCGGTGAGCTCAGCAGTTGAAAATGTCAAAATTACTACGGAGATACGCATCTTTAAACTGCTGATTTGACTTTCAAAAATCATACTACAGGAGAGCGATTTTTGAGAGTCAAATCCGCAGTAGAAAGATGCGTATCTCCATAGTAATTTTGACCTTTTCAACTGCTGAGCTCACCGAATGAGATTCAAAAATCGCACTCCTGGGCTTGAATCTATATGCCTATCTGTTGCCTGAAAATCAAAATATTCGGTATAATTGTAACATTGCAAATACATCACATAATTATTGATGTAGACAAAAAAAAACGATTATCAAGAAAATCTGCACAAAATTTATAGAAAACGATGCGCTTTAGTAGTGTTTAATTACGACGGAACAGAATTTAGCGCGATCAGTTGATATATTTGTCGGGTACATATCCAGCACAGGTAGCACGACACCGTGATACATCGCTATGACACCTTCGCTCTCTTCCATTTGCGCGCGAACGAACGAGACAAAAGACGTGATACAGCCGTATCACGTGTAGCACGCTATGAGTGCTGGGCTGCGTTCAGAACCTTTGAGTGCGGTTGTTCTTCTCGCTCGCTCTTATGGGTAGAACGCTTTTCACCGAGCCTCGGAACGGCGTTAGTGCGAAAAGTTGCACTCGGAGTGCACTCTGGGCGAACTCTGGGCTTAGGTTCTGAACGCACCCCTGCACTCGTAGTATGCTACACGTGATACGGCTGTATCACGTCTTTTATCTCGTTCGTTCGCATGCAAATAGAAAGAGAGCTAAGGTGTGATAGCTTGGTGATAGCGCTGTATCACTGCGGCATGCTAGCTATGTTGGTGTATATTATTTATTTATTTATTAAGATTGAGTGTTGACAGCTATGATTTGTTGATTTGCGCTTTCTGCGGTCGTAGCATGTCAGTGTGATATATCGCTATCGCGCATTAGCTCTCTCTCTGTTTGCGCGCGAATGAACGAGATAAAATACGTGATATAGCCTTATCGCACGCCTCATGCTACGGCCGCATGTTTCCGTACGTTAAAGGATTCAACTGTTAATCAAATGTTATTCAAATCTCAGAAGGCAGAAAAATCTACATAAATCTTAAAGGCAGTGTATGCTTTTATTAATTCATTGTAATTAGTTCTTAAAATTCACGAGCTTCGTAAAAGTAAGTTATTTGAAAAATTGCGCACCCCATAAAAATGTATAAATTACATTGACCAAGATTTTTTCGCTTACGCTAGTAGATGGAATGTCAGTGTAACTGCGAATGAGATAGCGATAGTAATAAAATCCTATACAATTTATATGAAGTGACATTTCGGAGTTAGGTGGCCGTAGTACAAAAAAGTGGTTACGTCGATAAGGACAGCAATAAGGTAGCGATCTCCTTTTTTAAATAGAGCGTATTTGCTATATGCATCTCTTTTTGAGTGAATGGGACAAAACACATTCCGACCTCTATTACTTCTCCCTCTACGATAAATTATCAATGGGCAATGGACAATTATAATAGCAAGTAAAAGATGCCAACACCACTTGTAAGGCACAGTGTAAGTAAATAAACCGCATTTCTCCACCGTGTAGCTTTGCAGGGACTCATTCGAGATAATTATTAACTGAAACTAGCGAGGGTTGAGGATGTCTCCCTGCCCAAGTGAACGAGTTGGTCGACTGGCTGTGTAGGTCACAGAAAAGAGAACCAATAAAAATAGCATGAGGACTATTTTGTTCAAAAACGAACGTGACAAACAAGTATAATTAAATTCAACATTATCTTACGAAGTGTTATGTTATGTTATGACTGAATCTTCATCGTATTGTCATAGTGACTTAGGGTTGTACCTCATTTAATAGCACTGCACCCACAGACTTAGGTATTACAGTCACTGCACCGCATTTTTCCGTCGCTCCATCCTTTTCTGTCACTCAGGAACGTCATTTGCTAGAGCATTTAAGATAGACGGAACGCGATCGCACGCGGCCGTGCTGTGTGATATAGTTCAACCCTTACGATCTTTTGTAAGACCAAAATGTATGAAAGAAAATGGCTACACGGCATTATCAGTGGCACGCGGACTGAACCTACATGCTACTTCTATATGCCAAGCCGGGTTCTATGTTCTGTGGTGTAGATATACTGATCAGAGCATCCGTTCGTAGATATTATATTTATAATGCCAGTAAGGCCCCTTGTTCACGAGACGGTTTTACGGGGCTACAGACGGCAACCGGGGTAAGGTACGACCGGTCGTCAGTTATGTAATAAATTGTAGAGGTATGTTCGCTATTACCGGTCCGTTTTACGCCGGCGTAGCCGCGGCATAACCGTCCGTCTCCCCGTCTCAACGTATTGTTTAAAGTATATTATTATTATATTATAGATATAGTTGGTGTCCGTTATTTGTATCTATAAGTTTGTACCTATGTGTATAAAGTCGAGATCAGGTTTTGATCAAATTTGTCGCAAAAGGTGCTACTACCGGTTTTTAAATGCGAATGCCAACTTTCCGCATTTCTTGAATTTTTGCGTTGCGCAATTAGTGTGCTCAGGCTCTAAGAGCTTACAATACGCATGTACGCTTTAAATACCATTGCGAAACGAATGCTCCCCCGGCGAATATGATATTATGACTGTTAGTATAGCGACACATCTGCCGAATTTACGTGTGTAATGCATTTGTATGCAGCAGAGTAGAGTAATCGTACCACAGGGACACTCGGGACAGGAGAGTACGCGCTATTTTTCTTAGTAGACGCTTAACGTACGCCGCGTAAATTTGGCAGGTGTGTCATCACACTTTCTAGAGTGAAAAGGAGTAATTTTTTCGAAACCTGGTCGTTCTATAGATAAGATACTTTATGTTGACATCTTGTACTGGAAATATAATATATTGTAACGGTCACTAACCTCTCGTTTCATTTTTAACTAAAGAAAACGCCGAGACATCCAAAATTATATTGTCAATTGTTACCATTGTTACAGTTGACAAATTCATTTAGCCACATCCTAAGATTCAAAAGTACATTTCAGACGGTGACAACATTTTTGCATAATTATGTATCATAATGTGTATGTCAATCAATATACATATTTGTCATTATACTCAATTAAACTTGAATTCCCAATAAAAAATGGGCGCGCAGAGTGGTCAGAGGCACTGGCAAGTATAATAGGTGTAACCCATTGTTCAACTATTTGTGTAGAGGGGCACCCGATAAAACATTAAGAAACTCCCAGAGCTGACTGTGGCAATGAATGTGTTAACTTTAAATAAAACTGAAAAGAAAAATAAGACTAGTAGTCTAGAATTCTGTTAAGTAGGGCGACTTTCGCAGTCGGGACCCATAATTGGGAAAATTTGATCCGGTCTAGAATTTTTAATGTGTCCCGTCTGTGAAAGTAGCTTCAATATTACTTAACACAATTTTAGACTACTGAACTTGTTTTTTCTTTTCAGTTTTTATTTAAAGTAAACTTTCAGAGAAACAGACGGGTTTTTTGATATTTTTAAATTAACTTTTTTTTTACACTTTTTTGTTTTTCAACTTTAAATCGTTATAGATCATAAATGGTAGATCGTAGCAGGTGGCATTTGGTTGTCTCTGCCTACCCTGCCACAGTGGGAGACTCTAAATTTTGGTGCCCCCCCTAGATCCGGGGCTACTGTCTATACACAGGGACTTTTAAAAAAAGTGGTCTCTCATTTTCATTAAGTAATAAAATAATATCTTTTATGTTGATTATTGTACCTACACATGTAGGTATCTTGTTTTGAATAAGTATATCTATGTATGTATAATAAGGAAGGGGACGAATAAATAACTCTGTAATATTACAAAATCACTTTTAATAGACCGATATTAAATCCACACAAGTACATATTATAAACACAAACCAGCTCTTATCATTCCTCTTGTTTGAAATGAAACATAGATTCGATAATGTCTACAAATAAACTTATTAAGTTATAATATTGTACTTCTACAAAGCATATAAAGGGTATAGAATGCGTGGGGGCGGCGCGCCTGCCGCGATCAGGGGTGCTATTTTAAAATACCAGACCTTTTAATTTCGTATACGATAATTCATAGCTCGATCATTTATAGCTCGGCGTTGAAGGTAAATATCGTTAGTAAACGTGCGTACGCGAGAACGAATAAAACAATGAGGTGTGTGTAATTGTGTCTACACATCGAACCCGTCGATACAGCCGGAAGGTTAAAATTATGTGGAAACTGTCGGCTGGTTCAGCGTGTAGACACCATTAAAACATGATCGAGCCCAATACATCAGTAAATTGGTCTGTGTTTACAAGCTACGGCTTGCAACAGCGTTTTCATATACAAATTAAAACGTGATATTAAATAATAGCCTCCCTCAGTTTCCTATAGTACAGTGGTGGTTAAAAGAACGCTATGGCGCGGCGCCCGCGCACCGCGACACCCAACTGATCTACTCTGTAACTACAGCTCGATACTAACCTAGCTAAGTTAACTCCGACATAGTTACCAGTGTAACTAACTGAGGTGACATTATCTAACATGCCGATAATCGACCGATACCATAATTATCTAGTGTTTTTTGACAGATCCTAGGCGGTAAATTTACATACGACGATGCCATAGTGTAGTAAAAACTACTATATAGGCAGAAGCTCATAGGTCGCGGCGGTCTATACACGCGCGGTGGCGGCATTGAATTCGCAAAGTCGGTACCATGCGCAGGCAAGTCGGTACCGAGACGCGCTCCTCCCTGCTGATCTTCACCACTAGTCGTTTTAATTACACTATGACGGTGCGTGCCCTCGAGGACACTTTGGCCTACATCTACGGAACGAGCGGCGACAGGACCCATCGCGACAGTTGCGCTCATAGACTTTACGGTCGCGCGACCCTCTGCGACCACAAAGTGTCGCTGGTCTGTAAGAGCCCTTAGTCGTCGGAGTAAAAGAAGCTCTCGCACGTAGTGATAGGGCAGGGCATTCTCGAGCATGCAAGCGTACCTGTGATGATCGGCAAGTTGAACAATAGCCCTTCTGATCTAGCGGTCACGATACTGCGACATGGAAATTACAACTTTAAAACAATGTACGAGTAAAAGGTGAGGTGGGGCAAATGTAACTAGGGGGGTAAGTGTAACATAAGCGTCTACAGTCAATACTATTGAGTTAATCGAAATTTCGTCCAGTTGGTAACACAGAGTTACGTTATTCTTTCCAGAATAAAAACAGCACTCGTAGCATGCTACACATACGGCTGTATCACACCTTGTCTCGTTCGTTCGCGCGCCAATAGAAAGAGAGCGAAGGTGTGATAGCGCTGTATCTGTATCACGGTGGCATGCTACCCATGCAGGTAGGTATTACGCTGCTGTGTCGCAAATTAATGAAATACGAGTCTGATTTAGAGAGTTCCCATTTTTGTCAATAGCGATATCCGGGGCAGGTTCAAAAGGATTTTAGACTATTTAAAAAGATAGTTTTCAATGAATGTGAAGTTAAATTCAATGTTTATGAGACGACCTTTACTTTTTTCGTTTCGTTTTTAGAAATTTCTCTGAATAATATGGATTTATTACGAATTTGAAATCGTATCCTCGAATTGTGCCACGTCAGCGCGGGGAAAGAGTACAGGATGTAAGGAAAAGTATCATTAACTTTTAAAGCACATACTCTAACCATCAAACTGAACAACGTTTACTATGGGAGCAAACCTGTCAGCAAAAAGAAAAACAACAACTGTTCCATACAAAACTGCAATACCTACACGACTCAAATGTAAGACGGCTGTTTTTATTTTTTGCTCTGACAGGTTTACTCCCACAGTAAAAGTTGTTCAGGTTGATGGGTAGAGTATGTGGTTTAAAGGTTAATGATACTTTTTCTTACATCCTGTAGTAGGTACCTACACTTCCCCCGGTTCAAGAGTCTCAGAACTTTTTTATATCAAGTCATTTATTACCTGATTAATTTAGGGCGTCACGGGATTATGGCTCATTTTTGTAGACACTAACACACATTAACTACCATTGACAAAAACTATTTTCGTCAAATAATAATAATTTTCTTAATCATCAATACCAATTATAAACATTGATAATGCAATCTGTTATCATAAACAAGTGCTCTGGTTAAGTTTCGCCATCTAATTTAAAATAGGTAACCATATATGTTAGTATTTATAACATACAAATAAACTCAATAACAGACCGCATGAATTGAACTTTGAAAAAAGTATGACACACTTGCCCCACCTTTCCCCATCTCTAAAGTTTACATAACTGTAATTCAGTAACTTTCCATGTCGATTCGCTTTCCATTAATACTAAGCATGGCTGAGATTGTATTGTAGGTATGAGCCGGTCCCACTGAGTCCACAAAGAAATTTGTATAAACACCCACAACAATTGCTGGTCAAGACCTATGTATTATAATCGGAATGGTGTAACATGGCATCGACAGTGTTATATCTAGCTCGTATTTTGTGAGACAAAGAAAGAAAGCGTGATATTCTTTCTTTGCCGCACAAAATACGAGCTAGATATAAGGTGCGACTGAGCCTTGTCGCATGCCATGCTAGGCGTCTTAGTCGGAGGAGATAGAACATTCTTTCATTGCTTACCTACTTCAATAAAAATTATGTCAAAAATATGTTGAATAAAGTTTTAAATACGCTAAATGTTTGATAAAATTATTGAGTCTTTCATAATATGTTGACGGTTTTTATGGGGCTGATCAGACCATCTGAACAACTTTCTCTATGGACCAAAAACGAAATAGCGAAAACAAAAAATCTGATGTTCCAAATAAAACTGCAATCCTACTCGAATCAGTTAATCCTACAGAGAAAGCTATGGTCTTGTCATCCCTTTAAAAACTGTCAGCATATTAAGTTGGACCTTGTATAGTTAATTAGATTGAAATTAATGAACATTCGAAAAAGTGTCACAGATGATAACTATTATGTAGAAGACAACTGAAATGCATGAGAAGAATACACAGTGAGACCAACACTCTGCAGACTTGATAAAATTCACATACTTATTATTCTTTATACCGTCGTCACCCCGTACATACATACGAGATGCAATAAGCATCGCATTATAATATACGTTCATTTTATTTATTGTTCTCTCTAGCTCCACCTTTAAGCCGTGACAGTTTCACTTATCATTATTTATATACGTATAAAAATAAATTATATTTTAGAACAAATAAAAACTTTTTTTAGCTAAAACAAACCTATCTAATGCCGAATTAATACTGGTCAAATTAACTTACGATAAATAATATAAATAACATAACTAGGTATTGTTAATACAGATACCATGTAAGACATTTCGCCTTGGCAAATGGTATACAAAGGTGGTGAATGAAATTGTAATAATACTCATAAAGCCCGTTCAGATTTAAAAAAAATCTATCTTTGCCACTTTCTAGTCTAATATGGCCACTAAATTATAAATAAATAAATAAAATAAATATCTTGGACAGTGTCACACAAATTATCTAGTCACATTTAAAGTTCCAGAATCTAGCCTGGACTTGTATTATGATGACTAGACAACGATATAGGATACATATATAGATACAAACATCCATGACTCGGGTACAATATTCATATTCGTCATACAAATATTTGTCCCTTACGGGATTCGAACCCGCGACCCCCGGCACAGCAGGCAGGTTCACTACAGACTGTGCTGTTGGGCCGTCCGCCCGCCAATTAAATAAGATTCACGTTAAAAAAACTTGCCCTTTCAGAAGGAGTCGAGGCGCGCGTGCGCTTTTGCGACCTTGACGTACGGTCGGCAATTGTTTATCATACCAAACCAAGCGGCGCGCCGCTAGGATTCTTGGTATACAATTATCGACTGTATGTCAAGGACGCCAAAAGGCGCCCGCGCCTCGACTCCTTCTGTATCCGATGCGCTTAAAAGTCACAATTCTAGGCAATCAAAAAGAGTCTACAATACCCGGCAAACATCTTGACCAAAGTGGCGGGCGGGGGTGAGGGGTGTGCGCAGTAGCGCTTTCGCCTACTAGTACTTCTTTGAGTAGGCCGAGACTAACACCCGTATTCTTAGTAAAGTTTTTTCCTTGAGGCTTCCTTAATCGAGTCGAGGACGTTTTTGGAATTTTTGTCATACAAATTATGTTAAAAACGTCTTCCACTCGAGTGAGGATATGTCAAGAAAACAACTAAGAATATGGATGTAAGGTATTGCCAAGTTAATACAGTCATTTATCCATTTTTTTGTATTTAAAATAAAATACTCGAATAAAAGACAAATCGGAAAATTGGTAGTATCTGGTACTTTTAACCTATTTTAATTTTGTTCAATAAATACAGCTGGTTAAACAAATGTAGTGTGTGCTAACCCGCGGGATATGTAGTCTTTTTTAAATCTGTTCGGGCTATATATTACTTATATATATTATGTTTATCTTAAATAATACTTCACAACACTTGCATGCATAATATAGGCCGTGATGTAAAATTATTCAAAACGTATCACGAGTGTGATGCCATAAGCTATTATTTAAAACTAACTAAAATACATTGATTTACAGACTCAAGATGCACGTTCCTTTTATTCACATTAAAAAGGTCTATGTAATCAAATAAATGATAATAAGTGCTGATTCACTAAACAAAATTAGATCCTATAGCTTTGGATTTAAGGTCGTTTTATAAGCGAAGGGCACTAATCAAAATGAGCACATACTTTCAATGGTGCGCTGTATTTTTAACCCCCGACGCAAAAAGAGGGGTGTTTATAGACATAATTTGAATCGCTGATTATGCATCTTGAGTTTTTTATATCAATGCGAAAATATTGTAATTATTCAAATTGATCGATTTCGAAAAACTATCTTGGTCTTAGCATAGCACCCAGCGACGTCCCGCACTGCAGTACCGCAGCTCCCAGCCCGAGCCCGTCCATTACAAACTAAGTAACAAGTCGTGTCGGCTCTGAAGCTGCTGTGAGCGCGACCCAACGTTGCGTACCCCGGTACTCAAAATATTCTAATAAACACTCTTATAGAAGCATTTGCTACAATACGTAAGGGTTGGCAGTAAGTTATTTTATTCGAAGTTACACACTACACAAACAGATTAGAGAACCATTGTTCTTGACTAAAGATGTAACTCTTCAGCATTTTTTGTTACCATACATTTTTTTATGAATATCAAACTTTATAGGTACTTTATACCTGCGTTTTATTCTTATTAATCGACTGCGACAGCCCAAAAGGAGGATTTTTTAATATTTATTTACCCAAAAATATACTTCTAATAAATATAACCATTTATTTACTCAAAAGCAAAACTGTAATGCACTGCCAACCCTGACATTTAAATGCTCTTATGACGGTGCTTTGATTCCTTAGATGAAACCAAAAGAGAAACTATATGCCCTTACCACTAATAAATGTGCCAGCCAAAGCCAAACCGAGTCCAATACTTTATTGTTGCAGTTGCATTACAGACGAACAACAGCGAATTACTTATATTCTCGCTGTCCTTACGTAAAAATGTAATTAGTTCTGTACTGAGCATATATTTTGTAAGTTTAAGTAAGTATTCTAAAAACATGCCGCATCTTGGTTTCATCTAAGGTGAATTGAAATAAAATTAAACTGAAACTTCTTTAAAACTTAGGGCCCCCCTCTCGCGTGGCGCCCTAGTGCCCTTGGCAGCTAGGAGCGAGGGGCAAACATCCCGTTATCTACCTACTCTGTGCCCAACATTCGAGATATGTACACTTACATCAATAATATCTTTGGTTCCGTTACACACCACTGGTAATATACACACATTCATTTTATTATTTATAATATATTTTTTCATATATATATTTTGAAAACAGCTTAAATTCTACTCTGTCACTGATTGTTAGCGCTAGAACTATGTGTACGCAAATGTTTCCATTGCATGTATCTATCTATATGTGACAGAACGACGCACGGAGAGCCTGTGGGCTGTCAGAGGCCCGATCGTGCTAATTTTAAACATCAAAGATCAATCTCTATTCGATTTCAGTTCTAATCACATTGGATTCCAGTTACTATTCAACTGTGCTTAATTCCGTAACACATGACTTATTTACTATGTGATTGACCCATAGATTTAGCATATACTTACTACGTTAGATCGGCTGCGGATTATCTAAGGCGAGACCAAAAAACCTGAGATTTTGGAAAAAAAGGAGGATTCGTTCATTTGACAACTAACGCTAGGGACATACAGGCTCATAGCGTGTTTGTGAAATGGTCCCGCTCGCCTATCT
This sequence comes from Agonopterix heracliana, assembly GCA_963693445.1. NCBI lineage: Eukaryota > Metazoa > Arthropoda > Insecta > Lepidoptera > Depressariidae > Agonopterix > Agonopterix heracliana. Next base: position 2,885,677 of record OY856307.1, read on the forward strand.
ATCTCGCCCTAACATACGTTAAGCGTTAACATACGTAGTTATACTAAATCTATGCTGAAACCTCTGTACGACCTGTCAAACGGCTGTCATGAGCTGACAAATGATTAGCGTTACATAGAATTTGTAATAAAAAGGTGTGATTCGCATGCGGTCCAATGAAGTTTCAGTGGAGATTTAGTTAGCGCGATCGGTTCCCCGTTCCCCAACAGGCTAGTCGACTCACGAACGTGTTTGTTTGTGTGCTTCATAAGCATTTGTTTGTGTTCACACTACCTACGTTTCTATTTTTGTTTGATTAAATTACTAATAATAATGATCATGATCGTTTTAATCGTAATTCTATAACAAAATAAAACGTGATTAGTTATAAAACAAGATCCGATTCCTTCCATAACATTGATTGAATAATGTGCGTAAAAATAATTTACTTTCATAAAATAATGATTGGTGATTAAAATGATTATTTTGGGTGCAGTTAAAACACGCCCTGCCTCGGCTTCTCCACCAAGGAAATCTCTCATTCCTTTAACCCTTAAACAGGCATAGTACGATTTATCGACCACATAAAAGTAACTGACAATGTACCTACTAAAAACTTACAATAAGGTTCATTATTGAATTTAAATATGGTGGCCAAGGCCTGTTTAAGGGTTAAACATGGCATCTGAGATTCATAACAACCATTAGCAAAAGTATCACAAATGTCATTGCGATATTAAAATATATTTCTTCTGTGATCCCACCTTAAGAAGGAGTGTATTAACTCCGAGAACCTCAGGTGCAAATTGATAAACCACAAACCCGTTCCATCAGTACCAACTACCAATAGCCGGATTTCTTTCATAATTTCAACGCTCGAATAGAAAAATTTCAAGAAACAAAATATGGTATGAGGATCCAGTGTAGTAAAATTTATACGTTCGCTTATATTTTTACGAGATGCAATTAAAGTGAATTATACTACTACTAATTTCAGTTTGAATAATTAGTTATACATTCCTAGAATTTTATTCTAGAAACATATCTTATAAAAGTCTAGGGTTTAGAGCTTCATCTTGATTTAAAAATAGTTGAGTATTGCAAATCAGTTTGCACTTCAGAGTGGGGCCGTAATTCTTAATTTAGTTTTTTTTCGATATTTAATTTACTTCTAGGTCCAAACCAAGCGTAGTTTATCATTCTAAACTTAACGCAATATTTATGAAATCACATCTCGACTACATAAAAAAACGCACAAACCTTACTTCTGAATCCAACAAAACCCCAACGATTTGAACCCTGTTTAGATACCTCAACGGATTTAAGACTTTCATTAACACGAATGTTTTGAACGAACTAAAAAGTGTAGACGCCTTGTATCTTCATAGGATGTCGATGTTGAGTCCATAAGGCAGCGGTCGAGCGGTGGTCGGTCTAGCAGACCACCGCCTCTGAGATGGGGTTCTCGGTGATGCGGATGACGGGCGAGTGGCGGCACGGGCGCGGGCGGCGGCGTTCCGCGTCCGACAGCCGGCGGAAAGCCACGATCTTGGTCGGCGACAGCGGTGCCACTGCAAAGGGTGCAACTTTAGTACTTATTCTCATTAGACTTAAGAGTTCCTTTACCGTTCAGAGCGCCCTCATAACAGTACATAAAAAATCTCATTCAAGAAAACATTATTATAAAAGTGCTACTCCAACTTAATACCTACAAAAACCCTTTAAGCTATTTTTTTAATATAATAATTTAAAAGTATTTTATTTGTTTAACATACAATTTTGAAGAAAAAAAAGAAAAACGGCCACTTCTAGTACATTTTTCCAATATCCTTACTTACAAGTGGAATGTTTAGAACCTACAAAAGTATTATATGAAAAATAGCTTTTGTAGCAAGTTGGAGTAGCACTTTTTCATTTTAGGTTTTCATTATTCTTTCTAAATCTTTTATATTGTGACGAGGCCACAGAACGGTAACTGGACTCTTAAGGACCATTTTACACCAAATGTACAGCAACGTTTTACATTGTCAAAATTAGGTGAATGTTTAAACATATTACAAGATCTGAAAAGTATTGACTTCATAAAAACTCCTTTTAGGAAGCGCCTCGTTCAAACCAGTACCTTTAATATTGACTAGATGGATGCTAAAAAATTTGATATTGGAGCTGACTGATTGATTGATTGCTCCAGACTACGAGCTGTGTTTGTTTACACTGCTCAGGAATAAGTTTGAATATTAAATTGACACTGTAAAAAGCGCAGTTCACGTATCGTTTGGTGTGAAAAAGCCCTAATAGACTGAGATATAGTGTTATAAGAATCGAAATCATCCCCATATTTTGAAGTGGCCTGAAAAATGTAAGTACACTGAAAATACTTATTCCTAAAATATTTTTACTAATTTAATGTCTTTAAAAATTACCAAAACTATACTATATCTCGGTCTATGAAGCTTCTTGATTATATAATACTGAGAACACAATTACAAACACGGTAGCAAGTATAATAACTATAAGTACCTACTTATATTTAAATATTCATCATTGTAGTTTCATGTCTGGGTTTTGGATCGAACCAAAATGTTACGAATTGAACCTACGTAGAGTCGTGTTTTATTTGAATTTGTATAATTATTCCAATTACAATACTTCGTTGTAAGTGTAACTTTAAAATGTTTTTTTGTTTGTGTAAAGTTGCATTGTTTTGTTTATAATGAAAAGCAAAAAAACAAAGTAAGTTTATTTTAGTTATGATTTGCATATTTAAAACGTGCAAGTGATTACGTCGAAGCAAATTGCTTCAATATTTAATTTGAACCAAAAAAAAAATATTTGTACAATAAAAATACAACATTCACATATAACTAACATGTATTAAACATTTATACGTAAAACATACTTTAAATTGATGATGCGTACATGAATAAAAGAAAATCTCAGGAATGGTACTTTTTCTTTAAAAAAAGTTGTAGATAGATGGCGTTTGACGAAACATAAAATTAAAGGTGAAAATGCCTTAAAGTAAAAGTATCATTCTAGAAAAATGAGCCATCATCTACTACGTACTTGAGGCGACATGACTAAAAAACGTCGCGCGCCACATGCGGGAGGGCAGGAGTACGGGCGGTTGAACGAGAAACTAGTGAGAGGAATGAATGAGGTACTCTGTGACAATACTGCACTTGAATGGGAAAGCAGCGTAATAAAATGCAGCGTCTCTGGAGTGCGATTATTGAAACTCACACGTTCAAATCAGCGGTAGAAAATGTTAAAATTACAATGGAGATATGCATTGTTCTACTACTGAATCGACTTTCAAAAATCATGCTCCAGGTGTCGTGTAGACCGAGGATGCGAAGAAACGAGTTAGGAAAAAAACGTGGAAGGGAGAAAGTAGAAAAAAGATCCTGATGGCGGATTTTTTCTTTGCTCGGTCTACTTTGTAAGACGGGCTGCTAGTCTTATATACCTACCAAAGACTTGAACGCGCCAATTGCCAAAAGAGAAAACTACATTTATTGAGTATAACAAGTCTTAAATCTATTTTGTACCTAATATTAATAACAGCTACTTCGAGATCGAATGGCGCGAACATGTCTTATTCATACGTAGATAAGCAAATATTATTCGATTATTAAAAAAATGTTTTATAATCTATCAAAAGGAAATCTAGAAAAAAACGTTACCAATCATTTTTAGAATAATCGAATAACTAAGTAAACTGTCAAGGCAACCCCCGTCCAGTTTAACTTGACTCCTGGACGAAAGGGATCATCTTTATCCAAAGTGGTTAATTTAAACTGGACGACTGCCGCTTTGGAAGTACAAAAGTGTAAAAAAACTTAAAACTTACTCCTCCTACGAAAGCTTGATAAAGGTAACGGCGGCTAGACGATCATAGGGCTCAGGCTCTGCACAACTGTATTAAGGCTGCGAGTGCTTAGTTTTTGCAGTGACAACACGGCTACCGGGTGAACGGAAACAAAAATAAAATTTCTACTGAATACTAAGTCATATTACCACCGAGAAGATAGATATCCTACAGAGAAACAACTTCATACAAGCTCGCGGGCGTACGTGAATTCAGCAGTTTGATATCGCTGCGCACGGGTGTACTTGCCACCTCGAGCTTATATGATGCTGTTTCGCTGTAGAATATTTACTTGGTGATATTACTACGCGTCTCACTCGTGCAAGCTGGGTGGGAAGATTTTAGGCAATCGAATTGTGTGCTTTTGATTTTGCTACATTGTTGATTTTGTTCAAGAGTGCGTTAATTTCAATAGTTTTATTGCCAAGGCCTCTCTTTTAACTTCTCGATCGCGTGGGTTTCTCACTTCTGTACGGCTACGATCCGTGAATGAAATTAACAAAATCAATTATTTGGGATGTCATTATAAGATCGGTTAATTTTCTAACTATTCCTGTTGGAATAGGCCAAGGTTTTTTTTATAATACAGAAAATTGTGTTTGGATTTGGACCACCCTTATTCGTGTCCGTAGCTAGCACGCTTGCTAGCACGTGTGAGACTGCCAATACTTGTGCAATTGGACTTCATATGATAATGACCACAAATAAATTCGTTCTTGTATCATTATTATATGACGTGATTGGAATGACATAGTGTTATGATATCTAACAGTTACAATTCAAGGCGGAAACTGAATATGTACAAGGAATGGTGAAGATGGGTGCCAATTTTTGCAACTAGAAGCGCACAGTGTTTTAAGAAGTGGGTTTTGGTGACGTCCACGTTTTATTCAAGAAATCGATAGTTTTTCTAATTCTGAGTGCAAGAGTAAAACTCCGGCTTCGATACGACTTATAGTTTTTTTTATAATAAATGACAAAAAATCCGAAATCCGGATTCCGTAAAACATATAACGAATTATTAAAAAAGAACTGAAATACTTTTTTTTGTTTTGATTAAATCTTATAGTTGTGTACAAGACAATACACCTTTCCACAAATTTTGGACATTTTACTGCTAATAGGTAACGAAATATGACCATTTTTCGTATTTCAGTTTTCATGTTTTTACTCGACCATAAGACCGTATTAGGATGAGATTTCTACACCGAACGGTTGTTCATACCCTCCTTTATAGGTAGTATGTAAATCACAACCTAATTCCGTTTTATGTAGAAGTTATTAATAATTTTCTATTTCCTTCAGGGTTGTCACTTACTCATATCCGGTAATACGTTATATTTTTGAATACCGAAGTCGTTTATATTTTTATCCAGATAAATAATTGCGAGTTACAAAAACCAATTTTGTGTTATATCATCGCCATTGACACGTAGTCTAGGAAAAATACGGTTTGAGATTGCATTATAGACACTTTATTACATTGTGTTTGAACTAGTATTGCTGTTAATTTATAATACTTTTGTCTACTTTTTACTATCTTCATCTTATCGTGTGGGCAAGCCCTGGTGTCAGAGTTTTTTCATACCACCTTACGGCCTCTTAATTTACTATATTAAACGGGGATTATTATTTTTATACGTAAAACGAATTGAACAAAGCAGTCCTGTACAAAATCACCAGTTACAATATTTTTGTTCATACCAAAATTTAATGTTTTGTAAATGTCTTAATTATCTAATAATACACAATACAAAATCAGGGATTATTTCTATTCCTAGCTATATTTCAAATTATCATCTAAAGTGCCATTAATGCAACCTACTCCATACAAAAATCCGTAGATTTCCCCGACTAACGCTTATATAATGATTTAGCAGATATTTGTTGCTAACTCAAAATCAATCATTTTTACGCCCAAAAATTTAGTGTAGATTTAAATCATAATCATAATCATAATAATTTATTTCCATTAATCTTGTCTATCGTACTCTCGAAAATTTTATATCTATTAACTAGAATATTATTAACTATTAATGTCGAATTGTAGTAACCGCAGAAGCAGAACGACGACCCTTGAACAAAACTATTATTAAGACTTCGTTATTAAAAATTAGTTTAATAACTTGTTGTCAGCATCTGACCATCAATTTGTCTATGTTGAAATATAACTGTTATTTAGCTGTTAGTTCTCCAAAGAGGAAATAAACAAATAATAAATAACTAAAACCCAACTACTGAAAAATCACGCTCTAAAAAGTATGAAACAAGAAAATATTATCATCTGAAATTTTGTTGTGTATTTTGTATACCTACATATTATTATTATAACAATTTCAGATCAGAATGTTTTCATGTTTCATAATTTTTAGAGCGATATTTTTCAGTATTCGAGTTTTAGTTTTTGATCTTACTTTTTATTTAAATTATTTTGGGTATTTTGGTTTATTACAATATACATCTTTGAAAGTCACATAATAATATCCTATAACCAGTGGACGATAAGACGCTTCCAACGATACCTCATTTGTCAAATTATGATAAGTAGTTTAGAAGTTACGAGGAAACCGATGGATATACATACATACATACATACATAAACATTGTCTGTTTTTACGGCACTAACAGAGTATAATTTGCTTATGTAGAATACAGCTATTAATAAAAATGTTAACAAAAAAAAAGTAGAAATTACAACATAAACTTATAGAAAAGATGATTAAAATATTGTATAATCAGACACTTCTAAGAAGCAAGCAAGAATGTTGAATTAGTGTTTCATACAAAACCTAAAAATTTTAATATTTAATTTGAAGTTACATGACAACCCTAAGCCCGGAAATTCCGGACAAACCTAAAATTAATAATAACTTCTACATAAAACGGAACTAGGCTGTGATTTTATTAGAACCTATAAAGGAGGGTATAAACAATTTTTCGGTGTAGAAATCTCATCCTAATACGGTCTTATGGTCGAGTAAAAACATGAAAACTGAAACACGAAAAATGCTCATATTTCGTTACCTATTCGCAGTAAAATGTTAAAAATTTGTGGAAAGGTGTATTGTCTTGTACACAATTATAAGGTTTAATCAAAACAAAAAAAAGTATTTCAGTTCTTTTTTTATGAATTTTTTCCTCTTTTTATGACCCAGATTTTGGGAAACTTTGACATTATTTATAAAAAAAACTATAAGTCGTATCGAAGCCGGAGTTTTACTCTTGCACTCAGAATTAGAAAAACTATCGATTTCTTGAATAAAACGTGGACGTCACCAAATCCCACTTCTTAAAACACTGTGAAGCGCCACTGTATGTGCTTCTTTGATGCCTGCTTAAATCACAAATTAGAACATTAATACATCTTGATTTAAGAGAGTTAATTAACTTTGAATAGGTAACCCCGACCCGGAATTTGACGTCGAATATCTCTCGACTAACCCCTCGGGGAATATAGTCGTGAATAGTACGTACATTGGTGGCGCCGCTAGCGGCAAAAAATGGCAACTATCTAACTATCTTCCCGATTATGACGCCGCACAGAGCGGTGTTCAACCATATAATAAGGACTTATAGTGACTTTCTTTTTGCAGCGCAAAATTTCGGTTTCACTCTCAATATACAAGCGATGATATCAATAACTGGATAAAAATTAGACATGTGCCTGAATCGCTGCAAAAAGCTGTCTAATATTTATTTATTTAGATAATCATTACACTATAAATGACAAAAATGTGATTAATTATCTACTACAATTATAAAGAGCGTGCAATAGCATTTCAAAAAGTCATATCATTAAAGGCTCTAACGTCAGTGACATTAACGTCATTCATTATGAATTGTAAACATTTTTGTGTAAAACCAAATTCAATCAATATTTTACGTTAAACCCAACTAGGGTAATGCAGCTGAATAAACACGAATACAATTTAAAATAGACGAATTTACGAGATTGCTAAAAACTTCATAAATTTTTTATATCGTAAGAGTAAATGCTCAAGCGACAATTTTACGCTACGCTAATGACACTGTTGATAGCTCCTTATGTGAATCGTAGAAAAGTTAATAATAAAATTAATTACAAAAATAATAACAGTTTCATTTTGGTCCTAAAACTAGCATACAACACTTTTTATCTAAAATAAGAATACATGCCTCATACAAACAGAGGATCTACAAGCTCTATAGGAGCTGTAAGCTAGGGGTGTCCCCGGCGATACATACCATGTCATTAGGGTTGCCGCAAAACTCAATCGCAAATCCAGCATCAAATAAACCCAGGGAAATAAAACAAAACGGTCAAACTGATGTCTTTCGTCACTCTAAAGTCTAAATACATTATAAGAAGCTTTATAGTTGCATCTCGCATATTACATTATCGTTCCATTGTATAAGCGAATGAGTTGAAGGAAAAAGAAATTTAGTTTAAAATAAGTTTTTGTTACTTTAAGATTGGTCCATCACTTTTTCCCACCACTGTAACTTAAGTCAGGCCTGGAACACTTCGCGTAGGCGTAAAAACGTTCGTATACGGCGCGGCGCCACCAGCGGGTCTATCTTAGGGCTTATTCTCTGATTAGGATCGAACGCAGTACGTAAGCTCTCTTATACATTTGCGCACCGACTTTACGATTCTCGCCCGGAGGTGGCTTATACTTCTTTCGCAATGCGAGCACGGTTTTATTTGTCTTGTATTTTATTTCGTAGGTTATGCTATCTTTAGCGAACGTTGTAAGGAAGATGGGCTTCGGTATGTCATTATTACCAAGTGTAAGCAAGATAGCGATAGAGTTTCTTGCCGCATCTTGTCTACAACGGAAAACCTTCCGACGCGGTGGTAGTATCAAAAATGACGTCAGACAGCTATCCATGTGTGATATTATTTTGAATACAACATTTTGAGTTTGATCAAAACCGGATATCGTTTCAAACGCTAGACAATGACGACCAGCGAGCCCGAGGGATAATTATAAAATCTATTCAAACTCGTGACGAACAAATTTTAAGTTTTCTAACTACTGATAAATTGTTGAAAGAAACGACGCGACAATTTAAAATACATTTAATAGTATTCAAGAACTTTGTGATTAAATACGTCATTATAATGAACCTTGTGATATTACAATAATGAACAGGTATAGGCTCTGTAACATTTGTAATAAGTTATTATGAAATATCGTCATCATGTGAGCATTTTTTTATTGCAATGCCAGTTTGCAGTAGGTGTACATGATTTTTTTTTACTCTGGATAACAATAAATAATGTCTTTCAAATAAAAATATGATTTACACTAGAAATACATTTGATTATCGTAATTGAGTATGTACTGTAGTTTTTACAATAATTAAATAGTATATTTTTTAAATTAAATATCAAATACTTTAATTTTTGATGCAAAGATTTTTCTTTAGGTAAGTTATGTAAAGTCTACATACATTTTCATAAAAGGACGGCAAAAAGAACTACAAACATTTCTTCTTTGAATTATTTACCTAGCTAGACAATCGAGTCTATTTAACGTATTACAGTCAGCTTAATAGAAACCTGACGCTTTCATCGTCATCTTAATCTTTATAAGTAAGATTTCTCTGATGCTGACCGTACTTACGAATGTCTTTAAAGACACGTGCAACGCGTCAGTTTACCCATTCAAATGGGTTAGGTACATTATAGCATAACTGATTTAATTATACCCATCAGCTACTTTCGTATTTGGTGACAGAAATAAGGCGGCGGGCGAGAGTGAGCGTCACAGTGGTTGCTGACGCGCTTCGTTAAATCCAGAAAGTTACTAATAGAGGAAATGACAGCTGAGAGAGCGAGATGTACTTAGCGGCACCACTGTATAATAGAACGAGATACGCGACGCGAGGCAGTAGATCGGTTTTGGGGATCTTATCGCAGGGTAAAAGTTTGGTTTCCGTCAATGATTGCGAATCGAAAATGTCATTAATTTATCCACGATTTCACACGTTAGACTCAGAATTATAGACAGTGCTCGTATGTTTGCCTGCAGATAGTCTCCTGAAAACATCCAAAAAATGGTTTCATTTGTCAGTTCCTCTACTCCTTTAAGGTATAATAACTTTATGGTTAAATCAGTTATGCTTTTGTTTTCATTTGTGTTTGTCACTACTACTTGATGGCTATTGGATCTATTGGGTTTAAGCATATATTTGTATTATTATGATATTATACAAAAGGTTTCATAGTATTTAATACACCTATAATAGTAAGTAAGTGTAATGCTAATGACTAGTACATCAGTTTAAGTGGCTGAGGCCATACAGTGGGACAGCATGCAATGTGGTTGTTCATCTAACAAACAAAAATTATATGATGACTGCTTGTACTTGGTGAACTTAATAGGTTCTAATATAATAAATTAATAATATAATAGTCAGTCTTAAGAATTAAACAACAAAGTTGTGATTTTTTCCCCAGCATAGGTAGCACGCCACACGTGATACGGCTGTATCACGTCCTTTGTCTCGTTCGTTCGCGCGCAAATAAAAAGAGTGCGGATGCATGCTACCCATGCAGATCATATTTATTTATTAAAAAAATAGACAAGAAATGTATCACAATTTTAGACAATTGGCAAGATAATAAAAATAAAACTCTGTTTTATGAAATTAGTTTCTTGTTTTTATCTTAAGACTGTTCTATTGGAATATATCTATTAATACTCTGTCCAATCGAGGTCTAGTGACATTACTTCAGTCATTCGTGGGGCAAATGTAGCATCGCACTTCATTTTATTAGTTGCATAATTTTAAAGTACCTATACGTTACCAATTTATTTTAACAATGAACACATGGTGTAAGGAAAAGTATCATTCACCTTTAAACCACATACAGAACTGAACATTTTTTACTATGGGAACAAACCGATCAAAACAAATAAAAAACAGCTGTTCCATACTCAACTGCAATTGCTCCTGTAGTAAAAGTTGTTCAGTTTGATGGGTAGAGTATGTGGTTTAAAGGTTAATGATATTTTTCCTTACAGCCTGTATTATCCTTGTGTCATGTGAGATGTGTTATGACAGTAATTAAATAGATGTCTTAACTTGAAAAGATATTTTATGATTTAACTAAAATATAAGTGCAGTGTGAGAATTTAGTGCACTTTGGGTATTGGTTTGATGAGCAGAATAGTTAAACATATAACAAAATAGTGTTGATAAATAAAGTACTTGCTCATAATAATAATTAGTATTGAAGTCCCACCGCAGTGGTTTCAGAAAGTATAAGAATATCCTAACGGAGTCTATCCGCCAGTGCATGTTTTGGCACTAAATTTCCCTTCTAGGTCAACTAGTAAATTTGAGTTCACAGTAAAAGTCATAAATTCGACCCACTCTGTAAAATTATTCCCGTAAAAAGAGCGAGCATGTGTTTTGGCGGTCGGACTGAATACAAACTGCAATACTGCAAGAGGAATGAACAGTCTGCAGGTGAGAAACTTGTAAGACCGCTAGATGGCGTTAGTTGGTTCCTGCTGTGAAGTTTGTTGGCTTTAAAGTTTCTTTCTAATTTAGACACGCGACAACTACTCACAATTTCAGAGAATTCTTGTCTTCGTATACAGGAAGTAAAGTTAAATGTCTTTCATAATTAAAGGGGTAGTTTTGACCATCAAAATGACAAACTTTTGCAGTGGGACAAACATTGAAAAAGAAAAAAAACGCGATTGCATACATTTAAGTCATGTGGTGACATGACGTGAAAGAGTTCAGATTGATGGTCTGAAGCACCTCCTCAAATATAGAACTCGCCGACAAGTTTCATTGCATGGTCCGAAAGATGTCACCATTAATATGCGGCGTATAAGATGGATAGATTATAGGCCCGTATTAATAAATGAATTCAAAGTGGGCGTAGATAACCGTGGCGTAAAGCTTTATCCACATTACAACGACGGCTTGTGGAAGGAACGGGCGCAGCGAGAACAATATAAAATATTCCCTATTTGTATAAGGATAGAGAATAGAATACGTTGACTGAAGGCCCCGTCGAGCACTATCACGGGGCATGAGTGCGGAGACGCCATACTCATGCCCCGGGATGGTGCCTTCTCTGCTTTATTAATACGAGTACGCCAACCTGGGTTAATTAACTCTAGGTTAGGTTAGGTTTTTTACTATACTAAGGGCCTGTTTCACCAATTCTGGGTCAGTCTTGTTAGCTTATCCGACAGATAGTATGACATATTTTGTATTAAATTATGTCATATCTGTCGGATAAGCTAACAAGAACTTATTCAGAAGTGGTGAATCAGGCCCTTAATATCATGGATTACCAGCTTAACCTGGAGTTATTTGTTAGTCGTAAGTTTAAATTAAATATACTATATTACGTTGGCCCTTTATAAGACTTAACCCTAAGCGTATAAGACGTATGTATGTTCCTCGAAGCAAGGTACGTTTACTTACCGTAACCCTCTCCCTGAAGGAATAGACGGAACGCCTCTGAGATCTTGCCGGGCTGCTCTTCGAGCACCATCGCGCAGTCAGAGATCTGAAACCACAGCGATTCAGTGTTAGGACATTGTATAAGAAAGAGTATCTGGTACAGCTACCTAAAATACTATAGAATTCGCATTCCGCTTAAGAAAGGACAAAAATCAAGTGGGCGGCGTTAAAAAACTACAATCAACGTGCTATTGGAAATCGGGCAACAGCGTCAACGTCAGCCAATCAGCGGCTGCTGCAAGACACAGCGACAAAGCGAACATTGGCCAGCCTGTGCATGTTCGCGTCTTGAGATAGATACGTATAGATGGAGAGCTACCTTCATCCAGGTGGAGTTGTTGGGGTGGAGGCGACCGTTGAAAACGACGGTGTCGTCGACGTGAGGCGAGAGCGCGCCCGTGATGTTCAGCACGGGCACTTGGAGCGTATTCGCGTCCCGGGAGATGTTCAGGTCGCTGCGGCGCACGTACGCGTCCGTCAGGAGCGACAGGTTGGTCGGGTTCACGTGCCGTGTGAAGTACGTGCGGTACATCTGGGTAAGGTCGTGGTTGCGCTCCTCTGGGAACTGAGGACAATAGAATAAGATGTTTTTTTGAAAAGCTAGTGGCGGCGGTCGCGACTTCACACGCGCTGACCACTGAAATATTTAAGGGTATATTATTCGGAGCGCGCTCCATACAAACGTACTATGGTGATATTTTCAATACTAACCAATTAAAGTGAATGAAATTTTGCAGAAACAATCTAGAAACAAATTTCTATGCTTGTATGGAGTCAGATTTTCGTTAAAATGTATAGTTTTCAAGTTACAGTGCCTCAAAGATTTCCATACAAATCTTAAATTAATCCTAGCATTGAAACTGTATATTTTAACGAAAATCTGACTCTATAGAAGCATAGAGATTTGTTTCTAGATTGTTTCTGCAAAATTTCATTGACTTTAATTGGTTAGTATTGAAAATATCACCATAGTACGTTTGTATGCAGCGCGCATTTTCGCTCTCGGAATAATATTCTCTTAACTTGGAATTAAAATTCAGATTATCCACGTTTCACTAGTACTAGGTACCAAAACTCTGCCCAGTGTGACGGGGAGTGAGACCGTCGCCACTTGTAATGGACAAGTGGGTACAATACATGCCTCGAAATTACTTGACATTAGAATAAAAATTATTTGTGTATGTAAATACCCTATTACTTATCTAATTTGTTATGAAATTTATCATAATAGTTTCCCATTTATCACGATTACATTACAAGATATAACAGAACAATATTAAAATTAGTAGGTACAAAATATGTACATATAAGAAGAAAAAAAACGATACTTTTTAAATACAAATAACAAATAATGATGGAAACAGCTAGCCTATTGTATTGATTTCTGTATTTGCTAAAAATTCATAAGACTAAGTTTTAATATTAGATATAAGAAATTTTAGGACCTTGCATGCTTCACATCTTTCTAGTGTAACATTACGTCCGTCTTTTTTTCAAGTCCGTGACTGTGTATATATTTGTTATTGTTGTAGATTTTTTCAACAAGCGCTGAATCAATTTCGTGGGACTACCTCGGAAGTATGACCTACCAAACAAAAAAATCATCATCAAAATCAATTCCCAATTGGCGGAGTAATCGCGTAACAAACATACAAAAAAAAAAAAAAAACATACGGGTCGAATTGAGAACCTCCTCCTTTTGTTGAAGTCGGTTAAAAATCAATGAAAATCGCAGTGGCGCTAGTGGTAGTGAGGTCGGGAAGGGTGGGAAGGGTTATATTATAACACACTATAATAGATTTAACGCGGAATATAAGGAATAAAATCTTAAATTACAGATAAATGTCATGGCCCTGGGCCCTATTTATTAATAAACGTGACACTTGAAATTTACAATGGCAATTCAGAGTACATTGCTGGTAACTAATGACGATAAACATGCAGTAGGTAATGTGTCACTAACATTATCAGCAATGGACCCTGAATTGTCATCTAATCTAAACTATTATAAAACTGTAACTGAAGTGTGTCTATACATTGAAGATATTTACAAAAAAAGATTACGATATGGTTTTTAGGTAGGTATCCCCTGACTCGAAATCAACCTTTTTTAGAAATTTTGTCCGTCTGTTTGTTTGTGTGTTTGTTTGTTTGTTTGTCCGCGCATCACGCAAAAACTACTGAACCGATTTTAATGAAACTTTTTTTGTTTGATAGCTTATGGTCTGACTTAAAATCTGGTATATAATTTATGCGGTTCGTCGCGGCTAAACACTAGTAGTAAATAAAACTATCATGTTTATTACATGCGGTCCTGAGATTCAATGTAAATTCAGGGTGTAAACTTAAATCCGTTTTATATCGAACAGGATGCTTACTTCAGACCATCCTACTGAATAACTTTCACTATGGACACAGAGGATTGTACAGAGTAACAGCTTCATAGGAGCTTCGATTACATTAGCCTATTCTTGTAGGGCTGTCTAAAAGGAAATAAATTTGATTGAAGTATGAAGGATAATGTTTTACAATATGTAGTAGGTATATTGTTTTTCTTTTTTGTTGTTGTTGTTTGTTGTGTTATTCATTATTTGTTATTTAGTTGAATAAAATGAGTTTAAATTAAAAAACCGTTGCCGCCCGATCCGTCGCTTTACGCGGGTGACTCAAAAATTGTATGTACTTACCTGTCACGATCTTTGGGGAAGGTATATGATGAAGGAGATGTTTGTGTTCCTCCTCGTATTATTAAAGCACACAGTGCAATAATTAACCATTTCGTTTAATATTATTAAACTACTTTTAAACGTGCTCGAGTAAAATGAACGATAGATAGGTATCTCACACATTAAATTCACATGACGTTCTACAATGACAGTGACGATCAAACAGAAAATAATCCATAGACATCTTGATATTAACAGAGGTCAGTGGCTCCAATCTTTTTCCGAAAGGAAGAATGGACAATATCTCACACATTAAATTCACACCCTCGTTACGCCGTAACCACCCGAAGCACAGCCAAAGTGTCCCCTCGGCCTCGTTCGTGAGCCCCGTAGGTGAACGCGCACACAATCATACTGCGCATGTAGTGATGCGCCGCTTTTGCGAGCTTGTTTGAAGCTGTAACTCTGTACAATATAATCCTCTGTGCTATGGAGCCAACATCGAAATCGCAGAAAAGAAAATGAGTTGTTCGGCAATGGCATACTCGACAAAAATGTATGAGAAAGCAGATTTTTTTCGCGATTTCGACCTTAGCTCCATAGTGAAAGTTGTTCAGTTCACTAATGGAACCAACATGGTCCGAACCACTCTGTTTAGTATGTGTTACGCATTTAATTTTACACCCTGTATATGAATCTAAGCAAAGCTGAGAAAAAATACGAGAGTTAACGGAGTTATATTCGATGTAAACAATTATAAACTGTCTGTAGCAGTGATAAAGTTGAATAATATATTACAATTACAAAGCAAAACACTACGCTTAGCTCAGTCCGAAATAGACCTAAAACGAATACCGTAGTCAAACATACCGCTTGTTTGATTGATGGCAAAACTTTCAATGAGTATGTCTTCCACGAAACATGCTAAAGTATACCCTTTTCCGTTCACAGCAGAGAAGGTTTCAGTTTATACCGAGACAAAAACACTAAGCAGTGTATTTGGTTAGTTGTATGCATTCGCTATTACGCCGGGTAGGTCGTGTTAATCTAGGGGACAATTTAGAAGGTTTTCCGTGTTACCTGCAGTAACAACTACATTTCTTTTCGCTCTAAGCATCACACATTTAAAAATAGAATATTAATGAAGATTACCATTTTAATAATTTATCATCGCATTGCAGAATTCGCTAATGACAGATTTAGTATGACAACAAATTCGCTTAGCTACATGTTATGGTGTCTACACACCAAAAATCGCCCACGTACACTCGGCGCGACAATTTCGGCGGGGAACTTTGGTGTGTAGACACCTTAACACACAAATAAAAAAATAAAAATAAAGTTTTATTTCAGACTACAAATTGTCCATATTTTGTTAGTAGTAGTAAGTTTACATCTTTATGGTCCTATTATAAAACTAACGCAGCCAATTAGAGTGAAATGGTTCTCAAGTTTAAGCATCACCACAGAATAGGTAATAGTATTATAATTCTACATACAGAACGGCCAGACCCCGCCCCCCTCTGACTTCAGATATCCCACCTTATCTCACACTTTCTGGGGAACTTGAGTTCAGAAACTGTTCAACCGTCGCGGCGTGGCTACCCGTTCTGTCACCTCAACTGACATTTTGAAGTGAAACTTCATAATATGCTGCGTACACACCGACTCAACGAACGCCAACGAAGGCAAACACGAATGGGTTTCGTCGGCCTTCGTTGATCCCGTCTGGAAGGCTCAGTTGGCGCTCGTTGGACCGATGTGTACGCAGCATTATGGGAGGGCTTTGAAATTCTGATCAGCAACCTTTTTGTTTGACGGAAGTTAGAAAATTATATCGGGACAAGTTTCACATCTGCCGGGCGTCCCGTGACGGCAAACTTTTTTAATCTTATCTCAGTGTAGATAAAGTTCAATATGCTAGGTAAAATGCCGGGCGCTGCCGGCCGCTGCACTTTCAGTGGGAATAAACCCTAAATGTAAACTTACCCTGCCGAAGTGGTGCCACATGAGATAGTCTAGCACGGGCTGGGTCATGCCGCGCGCGCGCAGCGAGCGGCTGTTCATCTTCTGGTACGCCCACTCGATCCACCCGGCCTGGTTCGACGTGCAGTTTATAAGCGCCAGTGCGTCCACCTGCGTAAACAACATTATAGTTATACTAGAGCATAGGTTCTCAAACGTGTTTCGCCCACCGCCGATTTAGAGAAAAAAACTATTTCCAGTGCCCTCCAAATTGTTTTCACCACCACGTTGTTTTGCACGTCTGAAACTGCGATTGCAAATTTTTTTCTAAACGTGTTTATAGGATATGGTATATTTCTGAGTGGGGGGGTACATCTGGTGGCTAGCATCCGTCCTTTAGTAGGATTTCATAATTGAAATGGGAACCTGAAGAAAGCGACGCAGCAAGCTTCAAATTTTTCAGTACGATTTCCTGGCCGTGTCCAGAACATTGAGGTATTGTGCAGGAAGAAACCTAGTTGCTGTCGAAATGCGTTCTTTGCGCAGTATGGTTGGTTTGACTTTGAATGATAGAATACGAAACAGTGTAATTAGAGAAAAATGTGGACTGAAAGAGGATAATTGACAAGGATTGAAAAGGGAATGCTAAGATGGTTTGGTCATGTGGAAAGGATGAGTGATAGTAGACTGACGTATGAAATATATAAAGCAAGTGTGAATGGAAAAGTCGAAAGGGGTCGCCCTAGACGTACGTATGCAGACCAAATTGGCAGCATACTTAAGAAGGGCCAGATCAAATGTACCCGAAACCGACGAGCATGTATGAAACGACTTATGACTGTGGAAAAGGCAAAAGAGGTATGTCAGGATCGTAGCCGATGGCGATCAATTGTCTCTGCCTACCCCAATGGGACACAGGCGTGAGTATATGTATGTATGTATGTAGATACCTAGTTGAAGTAGATACTTTAAGTGAACGAAGCGACAGTTTTTAGCAATATCAATTTCTCAGCACTACAACTTGGTTATAGTAGATTACACAAAGAGGACAGGAAAGTAAGAAAGGTCTCAGATCTCATGTAATTGTCGACCGAGGCGAAGACGAGTTGCGTTTTATAAAGTTATAAAATAAGGTAAACAAGAACATCTCAGTTTTCGTAATATTTCAATTACTCTGAAACAATAATTTTCTAACACACCAATTTTTATATAAAATTAATGCAGAACTAAATAAACAAAATAAATACGTACACAGATACCAATTAAAAATATCCGCATGATTGAATCCCCATGCAGTCGTACAACGAAATATTTCAACGCTAATTGTTATCTAGCGTATTGAAAACGAATCCAATCAAGCATTATTATTATACAGGTTGTTAACTTAATTACGTTACCTACTTTCTTTGGGGAAACCATCAAGCTGAACAACTTTTATTAAAACCATGGGACCATGCTGCAACAGCGACAAAAAAATGGTTTTTCCATAGCAAATTTCAAAATCATACATTTTGATCGAGAATTTTCTATGGATTTTTTTTTGAAGTACTTTTTTTCAAATTTCCATTCCAAAAGATAAGACAACGTTTTTCACCAAACAAAACATCTCGTCAAGCTCACATGTTTGCTCAGTTTCATTTAACTGTGTCCTTGTGTGCGATGAAGTGTCAAGTGGGAAGGTACACAGTATCCGCAGTGTCGCTTGCAGCTCGTAATGCAAGAGGTAAGCTGACACTTGTGTAACTCGCTTCGACGTGGTAACCACTGCAGGGAGTAACAGCAACGCTTAAGGGATACCTTCCATTATCATTTTTATCCGCCTGCACATTAAATAGTTATTTACTTTAGGAGCTAAGGGACACATTCATGCTGAAGCATAATAGATACCATAGTTCAATTGAAAAAAGTATGTAAGTATAAATTAAAATTAAAAAAGCGTCTCGGCGTACTTTTGTGCGCATGTAAAGCCTGAACAGGAGTGCGATTTTTGAATCTCATTCGGTGAGCTCAGCAGTTGAAAATGTCAAAATTACTATAGAGATATGCATCTTTCTACTGCTGATTTGACTCTCAAAAATCATACTTCAGGAGTGCGATTTTTCAAAGTCAAATTAGCAGTAGAAAGACGCTTATCTCCATAGTAATTTTGACATTTTCAACTGCTGAATTCAGCAAATAAGATTCAAAAATTGCACTCCAGAAAATAAAAACCTCGCTATGTTTCGGAAAATAATTGGAACTATAATTATGTACTTGAAACATTGTCAGTAAAGGTTATAGTCTATTGTAGCACCCCCAAAGGTTTTTTATATTTTCTGATCAGGCTTTAGGTACTTCTTTGACGTGAATTTATGCATTTAATTGAATTTGAACCGAGTCAAATACAAACTATCTATGATTATATTCTCTTTATAGTACTCGAAATAGAACGTATTCGAACTTGATTCGGACCTATGTTAATTGTATAATACACTAAAAACTAACTTCAAGTTGTATGACGCGGCGCGCGCAACTTTTGTCACATAATATATTATGACGCTGAAAATACCTATAATATCGGTTTTTCATAACACGCCAATAGAAATATAACTTAATAATAAATTAGTAGCAAATTAACTAAAAAAATTTGCGAAACGTATTTTTACACTGGAATACAGTATGGATACTATTTAGCATAATCATGCTCACGACTATATTCACCGAGGGAGTAGTCAGAGATACCATTACCTATTATTTAGATGTTAAGAGCGTCTGTATAATTCATCTGCCCTCATTACCTCATCTCCCACTCAAGACCTAAGGGAGAAGGGAGGGGCTGAAAATCAGCGCTGCACGGGTTCAATCCGGTGTCAGCACAGGCTGAGCCTCAACCTTTTGTCTCAGTTGTGTAGGTTTTTTTTGTACTTAGATTGTAAGAAAAACTGTATTGAGACAATAAAATGATTTTTAATTTAATTTAATTTAATCTATTGCATAGGGTACCTATTTAATTAACTTTATATGACTTTATTTACCAACATACGGCCCAAATACTTCACAATCCGTGCCTTACATCATTGAAATACCTATTGCGAGAAAATTCCCTCCAGACGAAGTTCGAAGTGAATCTGAGCAAGTGAATTTTTTAGTTAAGCCAGACATGTAACCTTCGTTCTTTACGGCCATTTCGCTGTCGAGCGTCGACACATTTGCATATTTCATGCTTTACTTTATTTGTATCGACACATTACATTTTAACCTACAGGTATTACTAGTGTATAAATGTGATAGTGTATGTGTGTGTCAATTCCTTCTGGCATAGATCGTTAGCATATCTGGATGCTCTCTCTGTGTGGCCACGGAAAATATACAAGCTCGCGGCGCGGCATTTTTGAAAGTCACATGTTCAAATCAGCAGAAGAAAGATGCATAAACTTCATAGTAATTTTGATATTTTCTACTGCAGATTTCAACGTGTGATGTTAAAAAATCGCACCACAGTACCCCTTTATGCGCGGCGATGTTTCTACCACACTGCCGCTCATTCTCGTACGTGAACGTTCTCGTATTGTCGCACGCTGCGCATGTAGGACTCGCCGGGTGTACCGGCCGCCGCGCCCGCGCCGCGAGCTTGTATGATTCTGTTTTTCTGGCAGGATATCTATTCGGTAGTGTAGCTGCTGGTTATACTTACTGCATCCGACACCACCTTGGATCGTATCGGTTTACCGTCCTATCAGATTCAGCGGGATAAGGACGAGAGAGTGCATAATTGTCGTATAAGTATAGCGCACCCAATTTTACACTCAAAGCTGCGTATTGCGTAAATTTCCAGCATTCGCTGCATAGATAGTCGAAATCGGCAATAAAAATTCACTTTATTCATTTACTGCTAGTGTAACTACTACTTTGCAGCGATACACAGTGAGATTAACTTTATGTCGACGTTACGCAAGGCTGTAAAGCTCATATCTCCTTTTAAGTTCTACCTATTGTAAAATTTTGTGCAGACTTGACAGTATCTCTACAGGGTGAAATTGATATCAATAGTATCCTTTAAACTAAGAGTCTACACATCAAACTGAACCACTTTTACCATGGGAGCAAACCAATCGAAACAAAAAAAATATCAGCTGTTGCAGTTTAGTATGGAACAACAGATTTTTTTTGCTCCGATTTGTTTGCTCCCATAGCAAAAGTTGTTCAGTGTGATGGGCGGGTACACTCTTAGTTTAAAAGAATGCTAATGATATCAATTTCACCCTGTAGACCTAATAAAATCGTCTAGTTTGGAATAGAAAATTTACAAAATATTAGATAAATTTTGTGAATATAATGTTAGGGGTACAAAACCTCATGATCAAGTTACTCATTCACTTTCTTAAAAATAAACCGCTATACAGATTTGGACGTAGATATATGATCTGGGTTAACACCTAAAGCCCAGAAAAAAAAGATCAATCAGGAGAAATAATTTGCGGAGTATTGGAACTTGGTTTAAGCGATCCTTTGGTAGGTACATAGGGTTTTAGAAAATAAAAAGTCCTGGTAATACATAAACACTGCATAAGAAACCTTTACTTAATCCCTTAGTCGCCTCGTACGACACCCACAGGAAGAATTGGGGTGGTCCATTCTAAGCGGGAACCACAAGGCTATTGGTACCAACCAACTACCAAATAATGTCAACATTTCGCTGTTTAACTGTCCGCATAACTGGACAGAGACGCTATGCATCAGAAGGCAATATTGTTCACCGCATGATAAGATGCGACTTTTCGAGGACTTTGGAATTTCGCCAAAGGACAGTGTGGATATACGTTTCAACTAGACCCTGTCTATTGCAGTGAAGACAGAAAGTTTATGGCTTTGTTCGTGATCTTCGGAACTAGTGAACTAATTTTAAAGTATTGGAAAGCTCTGATGTTGCCAATGAGCAGGAATGGAGAGGCACATTAAGAGGACGATATTTGAAAATCGCCATACAAAAAGTGGAATTAACGTTAAACGTATTTTTTTAGCAATCGTAGCCATTTTTTGTATTTGTTGAACTATATCTATTCTTCTTCTTCTTCTGTCAACAAAGTCAAACCATTTTGTGTGTTTAACTCATGTGGTGCGCGCATTTGCTGTCGCGCTCCACTAATATAATAATACACCACTAATTTTCAATTAGTAACGAAACTTTAAGGGTGTATTCAGACCGTGAATCTGAACAACTTTCCCAAAGAAACATGGGTCGAATAGCGATAAAAAAATTTGGTACTCCCATACAAAACTGCGGATCGGCTGATCGATTTTCTATGGGAGGTCCAAAAATGTTTCACGTTTTTCGACCCATGTTCCTTTGGGAAAGTTGTTCAGATTCACGGTTGGAATACACCCTTAAAGTGTCGTTACTTATAAAGCGGCCGGCACGTGCGTGAAAAAGAAAGAAAGGATGGAACTTAGAGATGGAAGGATACAAATAATTTTTAAGCTTTCATCACCGATTACTTGTTACTAACATAACATTAAATCACTTTCTTAGAAAATAAATAGATTAATTCCTCCGCTAACACGTATTATGTATACTGCCTGATGGTACACGTAAAACATTTTTACCTTGTTGCCGCGCGTAGAGAGAGTAGCTGTTTATTTCATTATGCTTACACATTGAATAACTATGTGTATGCTACCGGCAATCTGTACAATTCAGGTATTCTATAGAATAACTCGGTTATATATATAATACCTGGGGCGTCCAGGAAATATTATTATTGTCCATTGCATACTTTATCTAGGTAATGTATACAATTCCAGGGATTGTATATAGGGTCCTTCTTAATTATGCTGAGACTTATTAAGGGGATGATCAGACCGTTGAACTGAACAACTTCCTCTATGGCACCAACATCGAAATCTCGCAAAAAAATATCTGTCGTTCCATACAAAACTGCAAAAACCTTACCGAGCCAAATGTTTTTTTTTTTCGCGATTTCGATGTCGGCTCCATAGAGAAAGTTGTTCAGTTTGATGGTCTGGTCTGTAGAGTACCTGCTGGTCCACCGGCAATGTGTAAAGTAAATAGAAGCCCGCGAAGGGATTGCGGCAGGCGGATTGCCTGAGAAAACCAAACTGGCGTTTTTAATCTAGGTTAGGTTGGAATATGTATCACGCTTAGCGGAGCGAGCGATGCGAGCTTAGCATCATCGTGCAGCATTCTAGCTTGCTTGCATCTTACATGTTTTCTTGCTTGCTTGCGGCATGCTTGCTTGCTTGTTACTTCCTCTCGTCTTTTACACACATTTCCAGCTTCGCATTCGGTATTTCATAGAATACGCAAAGTATAAAATAATATTTCATACATCACCTATACGTTTTAGGTATTCTATTAAATGCCTAGGTATTGTATAGAATACCGGATTATACAGATTGCCGGTAACATATACACTATAACAGATGCGAACAAAATCCGTGGCCAGTGGCCACGATGATCAGCAGTGCAGGGCGCGCACGTTTTGCGGCAAGCGCCTGGCGCAGGCTACGCTAAGTAAGCATACGCCATTTGACCTATACGAGAGTTACAACAACCAATCAAGTCTCGGCGCCGCCTCAATGTGTTTACAACACAGTGTCTTTTGACATTACTTACCTTCTGTGGGTGTGCGAGCGCGAACCTGGCGAGGATGTTGGCTCCGGCGCCGACTCCGAAGCCGATGAACGACTTGATGCCGAAGTGCCCCAGCACGTAGTTCAGTTGGTTGGCCAGCTCGTCCATTGTTGGGTAAATGTAACTGTATCGACAGAGATACCACCAAATTAGTCACTGTGAAACGACTTTCTAAAATAATACCTATACAATATTTTAAGTAAGAAGACTAAGTTTATCTATGTTGACTAACATCGAAATCGTTGGAAAAAACTATTATTTAATAAAAGTAACATTCGACTTATTTGTTGAAAACCGTCAATTTGTCGGTTTGGTCCACACGAAAATAGACAATTTTGGCGGTTTTGATCAAAAAAGTCGTCTAGTAATTTTTATCTAAGTATACCGTATACCTACTAATATTATAATAAAGAGGAAAGATTTGATTTTTTGTTTGTTTGTAATGAATAGGCTCCGAAATTACTGGACCGATCTGAATAATTCTTTCACTATTAGTATACTACATTATCAGTGATTAACATAGGCTATAAAAAACGGCCAAGAGTGTGTCGGGAAGATTCTAAGGCAGTTCGAAGTTCGCCGCGGTCCTCTAGTAAATAAATAAAACAGGGCCCTTCCTGCTGTTCCTATACAAAACTGTAATCCGAGTAGGTGTACCCAAATGTATGGGATTTGATGTTAGTCCCAAAGAGAAAGACGTGAAATACTAGGTAGATGACATAATAGAGAGACATAATTTTGATGAAATCTGTCAGTTGTGTTTGTGTGAATGCATCCCAAACCAGTGTCCCAAACGTAAACAATGGTAAATGTGACGTAAAATCGAAAATGCATCGGTAAAGCAAAATAAAATAATTCAAAAGCCCAACAGGCAAACGTGTGGTTCTGACGTCAAAAGAAATCATGACCGAACCAGGATTCGAACCCAGGATATCTGGTTTGGTAGTCCGACGTGGTAACAATTACGCCAACTGACTGGGTCGTCGTACATAATCTTAACTATTATAAAACCGTAAAATCATGAGGAATGAAAAAGTTGCGGTTCACTTCATATAAAGTCAAATAACATATCGATAGCGCGATTTAAAAACGTGCAGCGCTATCTATTGACAAAATTTTTTGTTTGTTTGTTTGTTCGCGTATCACGCAAAAACTACTGAACCGATTTTGATGAAACTTTTTTTGTTTGATAGCTTATGATCTGACTTAAAATCTGGTATATAATTTGTGCGGACGAAGTCGCGGGAAAACACTAGTATATCATATTTCTGCTTCTACTGTTTTAGACAAAAATCTATATTGGTCGGTAGATGAAGCATTGCAGTCTACATAATTCATTTTATCGCAAAGTAGGTTAGAAAATAAAGCAGTAGAAACTTAAATAATTCAGCTTGTCGCTTCGACTACATTCGCCTTCAAAAACAACTTAAGCACTCTTTAGACGGATAATTGATTGCAGACTTTTTGCCAAGGCCAAATCGCCCGTTGCCAAGGACAAATTGCAGGTTTAAAGGTCTCAGCCTATAAGGAGGGGCTCCCCTCCACCCATTTTTGCGATTTTGCCTTGATGGTAAGCCCGCGATCAGTTGCCCGTCTAAAGTGCCCTTTAGGAAAGTCCCTGATACGCCTCTTACGCACCACAATTTAATAATAGAAGCCATTACCTAGTTTTATTTTGTAAATTTGTGTAAAGGTAAGCGTATATTACGAGGGGTCGCATCGGGGCGGAACGTGCCGCAGTTTACTCGCACACAGGGCCCGGGCGCAACACATTGACATTTAGTTTGACGTTATACTTCAGACTTTTTAAAAAGTAACGCTTGGTATGGCACTGGACACGACGACGGGCCGCACTGACGGAAACCCGCCGCGCAATAATGCGATTCGCTCCGGCCCGACATAGTATGCGATAGTTCGTATAAATTGTATGGAAGCTATTTGGGGGGATTTTTTCCGCTGCGGCCCGTCGTAATACGCGCTTACCTTAAAGATGCTGTTTTATTCATACATATTCACATTACACAGTCGAAGTTGATGGTTGAGGTGGTTGATTTGATTTCGACTTGGCATCACCCCCTTGAAGGGTTGCCAGGTGATTTTTCCGCATTACCAGCCCTTAATATTTCCAAGGCCGTACAAATGCGGACTTTACCAAACATGCCCAGCAGATCTAATTTCGGGTCCCGGTTAAGAGAAGTTTATTCCGAGAGCGCAAATGCGCGCTGCATACAAACGTGGTCTGGTGATATTATCAATACTATCAAATTAAAGTCAATGAAATTTTTCAGAAACAACCTAGAAACTAATCTCTATGCTTGTATGAAGTCAGATTTTGGATAAAATATAAAGTTTTAATGCTAGGATTAATTTAAGATTTGTATGGAAATCTTTGAGGCACTGTAACTTTAAAACTAAACATTTTAACGAAAATCCGATTCCATACAGACATAGAGATTAGTATCTAGATTTTTTCGGCCGGCCCGACAGCACAGTCTGTAGTGAACCTACCTGCTGTGCCGGGGGTCGCGGGTTCGAATCCCGTAAGGGACAAATATTTGTATGACGAATATGAATATTTGTACCCGAGTCATGGATGTTTGTATCTATATTATGTATTCTATATCGTTGTCTAGTTATCATAATACAAGTCCAGGCTAGATTCTGAAACTTTAAATGTGACTAGATAATTTGTGTGACACTGTCCAAGATATAAAAAAAAAAGATATAAAAAAAATGGCTTCATTCGTCAACTTACAAAATAGGAAGAGCTAATCTTACCCACTTAAAAAAAATTTAAACAAGTAGTATCAAAGTTATGATAAGGTCATATCACATCCCAGTCGTGTAAGTAAACACGACAAAACGTAGTTCGTGAGACAGCTCAGTTTTGAGACATGTTATGTAACATTGTAGCTTGCTACGTCTTATGTAATCTAGATATAGATCGGTCTAGTATTGTAGTGAATACTATACATATACACACGGCCGGTAGACGCAAGGACTATAATTGTAAATGCCATTCGGACTGTGGAGTCAGCACTGCACCGGCGGCGGCAGGGTACCGGCTTCATTACGTAACAATGCGGTAACATTCACTCATTATTACCTTTCAAAAACTATGACATTGTATTAGTAACAAAACTGACGTTTATAGACAAATAGTCTGTTTGTATACTTTCATTGAAACCTTCCAATTTCCAGACGGAGCCGTCTACTCCGATTACCACACAAAACCTCGCTGTGAAACCTTTTGTTGGAATGAATACAAAAGGGGGAGCTTGAATGAAAAAATGTACCTTATTTCCCCAAAACGAAACATTGTTTTCCGACCATTTTTCCATATTTTCAGGAGATTTCTTTTGGTTGTTTTTGATATTATGCGTTTGTGAGAGTGCCATTGGATATTTTATCAATCGTTTCGAGAACAATACGTATATTGGATTGAAATGAATCTGTAATTTGCGATCTGAGACAACGCTTGCAGAATAGCGAATTGACACATAAGAAGGAACGTTATTACCGTCCTCGGCTGTAAGCTAAGAAACAAATGTGGGTACGTTGAGGTTCAAGAGAGTCATTTTCCGAGTGATTTGGCGGGTTGCCGGGGCCAGGGGCTTGTGGGGTACGTGGGGCAGGGGAGCGGGGTCGGTGGTGGTGAACGTCATGGCTAAAACACATCTTGATGTGCGACATCTTGTCACGTTTGACATGCGCCATAAAAATCTGCGCGCCGTCGCGTCGTGCAACTAGCATCGTATTCCGCTAATGGTGGTTGTTTGTTTTGAGCTCTGGACCGCAATCGACGTCTTATTTGGAAAATAAACCTCTAGATCTTCATTGATCTAGACGGTCAGATCAATGACAGTCTAGATTTCAAAAACGGACATCAAGTGTACGCACTGAGTCTCGTGCGACGAGTCCGTCGCCGTCGGGAGTACATTCTAAGTCTTAATAGAAACTTTCATGATGCGACGATATCGGATTACGACGCCGACGTCGTGTCGGAGTGATGTGTTTTGGCCTACACCACCACCGATACTTATTATTGTTTTTTTCGAAACGACAAATAATAATAATATAATAATAATAATAATTTATTTCAAAAACAAGTGTTACATATACATTTTCAACAAGAAAAAAGTAGGTAATTAAAATAATGTACAGATTAAATATTTTGTTTTGTTGAGCATCACAGCCGAAACCCAAATTGAGCTATTTTTCTTGAAGAAAAATGCTTGTGATTTGAGTTTCAGCCGCTCCTCCCTCCATCTTTACATGAGCAGTAAAATGTTGTTGTCCTTTATAGTACAACTATTTTGGTATAAGAAGTTAAGCAGTAATTAAAATAATTGAGAAAAACGTATTACAGAAGGTACGGTAGTTATTTCGATGCTGCATGCGAGAGGTATATCATAGTATAAATATAACATCATTTAGGTTACTTAATTAAGGCGAGTGAATGTGTGTGTAAGTGTGTTAAAGGAGTGTGTGTAAGTTTGTATAAACAGAATATAATTATGCTTGTATGGATGTGTGTTTAAGTTACTCCTCCCTTCCCAGCCCTACAGACCACATCTAGGATTTAGATTTGGAGTGAAGCAGCTTAAAACACGATTATGGGTAAGTAATGTAAGTACCTATTATAATAGAAAATTTTGGTGATTTTTGTTAGGGAAGTAAAGACCCTCAGAATTTTTACTTTAGGATTACGAATAGGTCCTCAGTGTCTTCATAGGATAGAGTTAATAGCCATGTCGTAACTTTTAGTTTGCATTCTTTTTTGCACGACTGGTAGATTGATAAACTTTTATTTAATTTATTATACAATCTTCCTCCCTGAAAACAAAAATATTTCCTGATGAAAGTGGTCCTAAAAGTTTCCCTGCTACAGACATTATAATGTAGTCTCTTATCCAGAGCACTATTTTCCCTATCAAAAGGGACCACGGAATGCTGTCTTAGGGTAGTAGATAGTATGTACGTTTGTCTAACTGTTATGACCTCACACTCTTGGTAAAGTGTCCTAGTTGGGTAGAGATATGGTTTTTTCAAGCATACTTTCAGAATTAATCTTTGAGCGCGTTCCAATTGAATCAGGTGTGATTTAGCAGCTCCTCCCCATGTGGTGATACAGTAGGATATAATAGACTGACAGAGTGCCAAATATACTTGTTTAAGTATAATTCCATTTGCCACTTCGCGTAACTGCTTAAAAATATATGTCAACTTTCTAACTTTCCTTGCCAGACCCTTTATGTGTGGTTCAAATGTAAGGTGGTTGTCAAATATTATTCCGAGATATTTAATCTGTTCAGTTACCTCAAGTGATGGGCATGAGCATATAGATTTGGGGGGATAGGAGCAATGATGAGCTGTGACTGATAAGTTTAAATGTTGTTTAGCAGACAGGGTTCTCATAGAAAAAGCCATCATTTTTGTTTTATTTGCGTTGAGAGTAAGTGAGTTTATAGCAAGCCAGTGACATACTTTATCAAAGCCTTTCTGTGCCTTTTTATATACGTCATCCCAGGTATCTGAGAAGAAAGTCAAAGTAGTGTCATCTGCATATGAGATTATTTTGCAGTTTTCAATTTGTAGCTGACAGAGATCGTTTATATAACATAGAAATAGTGTTGGCCCCATTATAGAGCCTTGGGGTACCCCATGTGTAATAGGTGATTCACTGCTATTTACATCTTCCACTTTAACACTCTGGGTTCTGTTTGTAAGATAGTCACTAAACAATTTGAGCTGTGTACCTCTAATGCCGATATGTTCAAGCTTGTTTATGAGTCTTGGAATAGAGACTGTGTCAAAAGCCTTCGCAAGGTCTAGATAAATCGTTAGGCATTTCTTTTTACCGTCCAAATTCCTTACCAAGAAATCAGACAGACTGTGCACTGCGTCATCGGTGGATCTCCCTTTACGAAAACCATACTGATTTTTTGAGATCAAATTGTAATTTTCGAGATATGACACCAGTCTAGAGTTTATTATTCTCTCAAAGACCTTAGAAAATGAGGTTAAAATTGATATCGGACGGTAGTTATCAACACAGTCCCTTCTTCCTCCCTTGTGTATGGGGCACACAACTGATCTCTTAAGAGAGTCGGGGAACACTCCGGACGCAAGACATGTATTTATGATATGTGTAAGTGGAGGGACTATAACATCCTTTAACTGCTTTAGGATCCTGCTGGAGACACCGTCCCATCCAACAGCACAGTCACTTCTCAAGTTCAAGATACAACGCTCCACTTCATCGGCACTTGTCTCAAGTAACACGAATGAGTCCGTCATTGGTGGGCCATTAGCCATAATAGATTTAGGGAAAGGCGTGATATTGGTAGGGATTCTATCTGCTAAGTTTTTTCCGACACTAACAAAGAATGCATTTACATCATTTATTGAAGCTTGTTGGTTTGTATTTATAGAAAGCAGCTCATGAGGACTGCTTTTTTGTTTATTTAGATTTGAGATTTGCTTAATAGCTTTCCACATATTTTTGCTATTTTTACCGGCTGAAAGCAGCATTTCTCTCTCATATTCTTTCTTTGCCTTTCTAATTAGACCAGTACAGAAATTTCTATATCTTTTATAAGTAGTAACCAGTATACTATTTTCATGATTTGATTTTAGTTGTTTTTTCATTCTATCTCTATTTCTTATGCATCGAAGTAGGCCCGGAGTGATCCAAGGCTTGATAATAACTTTATTGTTTGGTATTTTTACCTTTTTAGTGTTATTAACAATTGCTCGAGATATTAATGCAATAAGGGTAGTCATACTAGCATTTGGATCTTGTAGATGGTATATAGCAGAAAAATCGATCTCCCTACACTCTGCCAACACCCTTTCCACATGAGTCTTTTGAGTATAGAAACCTTTTTTAAAATAGCTTTTCGATTTATCCTGAATACACAGGATCGTTGCCCTGTGGTCCGTAATTAAGGTGTCCAAAATTATCGTTACATTAGGGAAAGAAGTTTTAATCATAGTGTGATCTAAACAGCTGTCACCTCTCGTATATAAATTATGAGTAGGCACTAGTCCGTAGTATAAAAGAATATCCAAGTAGCTAGGGGCGTATGAGCTAGTTTTATGATCGGAAATATTTATGTTTATGTCCCCCATAATAAAAACATTTTTGACAGATTTTAGAGTATTTAAAAGATTTCTTAGAGATTCCAAAAATATATTTATATTATCAAAACAGTGAGGTCTATAAATAGCCAGTATCACTGTGTCTTGATTCAGCCTTATTAATAAACAATTTGCCTCCAGGAGATTAGGCTCTTCTATCGAGAAAGACAGATGATTTTTTGTATACACGATAACCCCATCATTCTGATTGTATTTATCACTGGTACTAAAGTAGTTATAACCTTCCACTGCGGGCAACCCGCTTACGCAGGACAACCAACATTCCGTGAGTATAATAATGTCGCAGTTCATATCTAAGCGAGACAGTAAAACATATAGGTTATTAAAATTACGGTTTATGCTACGAATGTTCTGATGTAAAATCTTTAAGTAGTGTTCGGGATACGTTATATGGGTTCTGCATTGTTCCGGTTCACATATTATTGTTTCAGAAATATTAAAAGACTCAATGTCATTTATTAAGCTATTAATGTCAGCCAGATTGAAGTTCGTTATGATAACAAGGGAATGGATAAGTGAACCAGTTTGGTATAAGTGTATAAATATCCATAGCGAGCAGGAGAATAGTTATTTGTTTATTTTGATTTAAAGTGCGTACGTTTATTCGGTAAGTTACATATTTTTCCTTTGTGTAGCATGATATTGTATATGTGTTATTGAGGGCGTTTGTTGTGTGTTGTACATTTAAAAATTTTGAACATAAGCATCTTTTATTCATACAAAAAACGGTAGTGCAAATTGAAATAATTGTTACGAATTTATAAAAATAGTTGTAAATTAGAAAATAAAATTGTGTTGACACAGTACAGCAATTGTTGAACTTAGCCAGTATTAGTCAGTTTTGATGCAGGCAAAGTTTTGCAAGTTCTTGCTCGTTGTTCACCCGTACAGCAGGATCTCCTTGCTTTTTGCGCAGATACACTCTTCCATAGGATGTCCAGCAGTAAGCGAAACCATTTTCCCTGGCAAAGTTTCGGGCAAAGAAAAATAGCTTTTTGGTCTTTTGTGTTAGGCTTTCAGACAAATACACCATCCTAGATGGTCCCTCAATGTGTAAATCACTGGTAAATATTTTTTTCTCTTTTATGTGCATCTTTGCCGCGCCAAGAACATTTTCCTTTAACGGGACAGTAGTTAGGTCCACAATTATTGGCTTGTTGTCATTTGATTTAGAAGGTATGCGAAACACATTTCTAATATCAGTTTTCTCAATGGGTACGTTTACGAGTTTCCCCATGTTCATTACGATATCACATAGATCTTTAGTAGTCTCGGTGTTTTTAATCGGTATGTTTCGAATCTCCAGGCTCGATATTTTGGTATTTCTTTCGAGGAACTCCACTTTTTCTTCTAGGGATTGTATGTAAGAGAGGTTTGCCTTACGCTCCTGCTCCAGTATATCAAGTTTTTGTTTCATGTCCTCGTATTGGCGGGATATAAACTCAATGGAATCCGAAATTTGTTCATTTTGGGTTCGAATGGTGGTGACGGTGTCTAGAAGTATGTCGTGTTTTCTGTCCTGTCTTGATTGCCATGACTCGAACAATTTCTCCATTTTTGAGGTGAGAATCTCGAAATCATCACCCTGTTTACGCTTTAACGGGCGTGATTTCGGGTGAGAAGGCTCCAGGGGTTTTTTATGCTCACTTTCAGGTTTGTCACTTCCGGGTGGCGTACATTTTTCAGACATTTTCGAAATTTTTCTTTGGGTGTAGGCCTATTTGCGCTATACGAACTAAATGCCGTCGGTAACTTATGTTTACTTAGAGAGAGGGACAGTCCGCTTTATCGATCGGGATAGATATATTGCAGGTAGCCGTACTCATAAAAACAACTTGCTCTTGCACCAGTGACGTGGTAAAAATGACCAATCGGATCGATTTGTATTCCTGCGGATGAGAGTTATAAGTATGTGTCTCACTCACCCGTGAGCGTCTCTTTCTACGCACGAGACTTGTTGCAGTTCCTTCCACTACTGCAGTCCTGGTACTTTTTATTTATATTTCCTTTGATTTAGCAAAAATGATATATATTTTTTTTTTTTTTTTTGGTACGTATGATAGACACGTCCGCACTGTGCGGCATCCGGAGAGGGAGAGGACAAATACTTCTTATTGGCTCAGGGGGCAGCTACTGCTCATTATTTCGGAGAATTGGAGGGACCACGAAAAATCTATCAAGCCAGTGAATGAACTTAAGCAACCGACCTAGACCTAGGGGCACCCAGAGTCGTACGGACGGCTTAGGACGTTGCTGGGACAACGCGGCGGATTGGGTAGCAATATGAATCAACAATGACGTATTGCTCGATGGGTAGCGGGGATTCGTAAAAACCACCAATCCTCAGGGAACCGCTAATCACTTGCCCAGAAAATAACTCTCAAGAACTTCAAAAAAACATCGTGAGGAAACCTGCATACGCTGAAGAAGAAATTCCAATGCGTATGTGAAGTCTACAAGTCTATTAATCCGCATTGGGCACGGCACGCGTGGTAGACTAACGCTCATTCACCCCGTGCCCTGAAGTGGGACGTATATAGGCTGCTGTTGAGAACCTCAACGTTTGTCTCTAAGCGTAAGGTGCTGCGGATCATAACGTAGCTACTTATTTGTGTCCTCAGCCAGCGCGGCGGCGGCGTCGCGCGTCACCGACGTGCGGACGTGGAGCGAGGAGCGACGAGCGTCGACCGGTGCCACCATATCGAGCGGGGGTTACATAACACTGCGGCGGTACCGACCTGCCGTCTGCCTAGTTCCGAATGCCTAGCGCTCTAAGGGTTATTTCCCTATCAAATTTAATATTGTTTCAATATTATTAAGCTTTTAAAATTTTATCCGAAATAATTTTGCATTATTGTTAAAATTTTCCTTCATTTTAAAATAAAAACAATACAGACAAAACATCAACTTGGAAGTTTGCAAACAGGAAACGGTCAACGAAAAATAGAAGAAAGGAAAAGAATTATGAATTCATTACTAGGTACAAAACGTCTCTGTAAACTTTTACATAATTAATCGTGCCCCTTTTCGGGCGTCAATAATAGAAGTTATTCTCGGATTAATTGTATAAAGGCCTTTGAATGGGTACCGTACCATGCATGCATTAGATCGACTTTATTCCCAGTTACGGCAGTCAAATATATTCTAAACATTTATTACTCAGCATATCCACATTTCAGTAGGAGTGCCTAAACGTAAATTCTGTCTAATGTGAATGAGACATGAAGAGAGCGCGTCGATATTTAAGGGCCAATGAACAAAAAAATAGTCTAGTGATTCAAGCATTTGTTTTCGTCACGATATGTATTCCTTCATCCGAAATGCCCATGGCGTTTCAGATATAAGTTCCGACTCATTGGTACGCGTCTGATCCAGGGGTCCAACTGCCGCTCCCTGCACGGAAGGCGAGGTTACTAGCCTCTCTAATAGTAACATAAGGAAATACGGGGTGTAGAATTAAATGCGTTATAATATGAACTGGGATGCTACAGCAACTGAAACTGACCAACATAAAAAAAACGTTCACTATGGAGTCAACATGGAAATAGCATAAAATATTTGCTGTTAGAAAACTTCAATGGCTCTCGACCCAAATATGTGGCACAGCAAACATTTTTATTCGCAATCTCGATTTTGGCTCGATAGTGAAAGTTGTCCCGTTTGATTCTTTAAAAAACCGTTCGCATATTAAGTTGGATCCTGTATGCAGAATGCAGGGTGTTAGGGTAAATAATTGCATTACATTGATTGTACCCATGATACTGAACAACTTTACCTAAGAAACCTACTTACAGGAAATAAAAAAAAATTGTCTTTTCTATATTGCAATCAGCTGATAATACCTATAGCATATGAATAAATACAACTAGAAGTAAAGCTTCTTAAAGCGCGCGCCACGGCACTAGACTCGCGAAAAAAGTTGTAATCCATTGTTTTGTCGCGGCGCAATGCTTGTATGAAGCTTCCGATCTGCTCGGATATTTATTCATGTGCCTATAGGGTCTTTCTTACTTTATTGACGATTTGGGATGATCAGAACATCAAACTGAATAACTTTTTCTAACGGACTGATGACAAAACCGGAAAAAAAATCTGCTGTTCCATACAAAACTGCAATCCTGCCCTAATGTATGAGAAAACTTATTTTCATTTTGCTATTTCGATCTTGGTCCCATAGGGTAAGTTGCCCATCCCCTCAAAAACCGTCAGCATGTTAAGTTGAACCCTGTATGGAACGCATTTAAATTGACACCTTTTATAAAGCCGGTGTCTTGCTGACTTGCGCGCTGCGAGCGATGGACGAGGCGAGGCGCGACGGAGGCCGGCGCCAGAATGTCGCGACACTGCCCTATTAAAACAGTTTGTTCACCTACTCATCAGGAAAACACTTTCCGATTGACATAGCATCATTTATTCCGCTGCCCTACTGACTAGAACCACTTGGCTAATTTTCCAACTAACCTATGAATAATCATCCCTTGAATAACATCGTCCTACGTTTCAAAGGATGTGGAATGGTCATGCAATATTATTTTTAATATAGAAGGCAGAATTAAGTATAAAAGTTTTATACTTATCACGAAAACATTCTTTAATTACCTACCATACAATATTTTAGGTTGTATTCAGATCATGAAACTAAACAACACTTTCCCTAAGGAACATGGGTCGAAAAAACAAGAAATTTTGTTAGACTTCCCGTAGAAAATCGATTTCTATCCGTGAAAAATATAAAATAAAGACCAAAAAAAAACATGACATACCATTGGAGAACAGTCGAACTAAAGAAGAAATGTTACCGTGAACTGGTAACTACCAACTAAATAGCTGTTAACGAATGGATGTTACTTGGATTCCTGGCTGTTGAATCCCGCGGGAATCGATGCGGGAAACCCACAAGACTCAGACAAGTTCCTTTTTAAACTAATCACTACCTAGAGGTAGGTACGATTTGTAGCTTGTTTTGTATTTGTAGGTTTTTTTCATGCTTCAATACGAGGCGAGTGTTATGTCTGTCCTTTAAGCGTTTTACCAGTCTTGCGGGCGGCGGGCGGTACGCATTTTACGTACATCTCTGGCTACATTCGATATTTATGCAAAGATAACATTATACGAAGCATGCAATGTAAGACAAGAAAATAACGCCCGCATCCCGCCAGTACGTGGATTAGCATGACTGGAAAAATGGCCTTAAAAGTACCAATGCCGACGATGACGCGACTGACTGACTACCACACTGGTCAAAGTTTGGGCACTGATAGTCAAACGCGAATATTCCAAATACGACACATTTACCTACCTTACGTAACAACTAGCCCTTCGGGCAATATACACTGAGAATATGTACGTTACTACCATGGATATAGCCTAGGAATAGCTTGTATGGTGGAGCTTATTGTTGTGGTGAACAGGATAGACATGCCCGCGGGTGCAGCGCTGCGTCCGACAAGACGTGAGTTCGCGTGCCACTTGTAATATTCAATAACAGAAGGCCGTGCGTGATAGATAAACAATGTACGAGTATCTAGAAGTGGATCAAATATTAACCTGCGAGATTTTACCCGAACGTAAAAAATAAACAAGGCAAGTTAAATAAAAACTTGTAAAAACTGGCCAAGTGCAAGTCAGACTCGAGCACGGAGGATTCCGTACGTACCGTAGGTACCATACAATATTACCAATACTTTGTTGAAGTGAAACTGTTTATGGGAGAGTTTTTAAATTTGGAACCGCAACGATTTTTCTCCGGGATCCTTAGCGCAAGCACGCGCAAGTCTGACACTTGACCGGTTTTTATTCTTTATTTATATTATGCACTACAATCACACCAAGTACGATGCTTGTATGTATTAGTTTTTATTACGATAGAGCAAAAACAAAAAAACATTGAAAAAAACACGTTTCTTGCATGGTAGCTTCGGGAAGCTACGTAGTATCTTCAGGTTCGAAATACCGCAGTGGCTTAAAACGAAAGTCTTCGACCAGCGTGTGTTGCCAGTGATGACATATATGTATATGGAACAGAGACGTGGTCGCTCACTCAAGGCATCATAAAAAGATTGAGAGGGTTATGCTCGGAGTTTCCCTACGAGATCGAATCAGAAATGAAGATATCCGCAGAAGAACCAGAGTAGCTTACATAGCCCAAAGAATTGCTAAACTAAATTGGCAGTGGGATCACTCTGCTCGCAGAACCGATGGCCGATGGGGCCGAAAAGTTCTCGAGTGGCAACCGCGTACCAGAAAGCGCAGCACCCCATAAAGTGGACCGATGACCTGGTCAAGGCGGCGGGAACCCGTTGGATGAGGGCAGCGCAGGACCGGGCGATCCTTGGGGGAGGGGGAGGCCTATGTCCAGCAGTTAACTCCAACGGCTGAGATGATTTGTTAGCAAATCCGCCATAATACCGCATAAAATACAGCCCTTTATAGGTAGGACAGACTGACAGTGTAGGCAGAATAGGATCCCGTTGGCACCCTTTGGTTACGGAACCCTAAAAACACGAAATATTAAGATTTTAACTGAATATCAAAAAACGATCAAACCATAAACCTATTTGTCTAGCCTACATTCAGCCGACAGCGCTGACCTCATTCAATAAATTCATCGGCACATTCGACTCTCGAGAATAAATAACTCAAATATAATAAAGTACCGTGAAGATAAAGCTTGTCGTAAAGGTGTGACAGACGGGAGACAGCAGTAAGTACATTGTTATAGTCGTCGTTCTGTCAGGACCCGACGTAAGCGCTTGATATTACCTTTTTTTGTGTACTATTGAGGTTTATTGGGAGTATTCGGGAGCTTGTTGACAGAGGGTTTAGCCACAGTACAGGGTGTTTCATAAGTAACAATAAATATTTAAAACTCTTAAGGGGGTTGTTTAGACCGTCAAACTGAACAACTTTCTCTATGGGACCATAATCGAATCCGCGAAAAAAAAATTTGAAATCCCATACATATTTTAGCTCTAGTCGATTTGTAGAATATAGACGGTCCCATAGTGAAAGTTGTTCAGTTTGATGGTCTAAACCACCCGTTAAAGGTTTATTTGTTTTTTTAGGTAGACAATAATAAGCAGTGGTGTTGTAAGTTGTAAAGTCTAATGTACAAAGGTTATTTTATTTACATTGCTGGCGCCCTATCAATTTAGAGTTAATATAATTTGCACATAATTATCATTACTAAATCAGTCAGTTCATGAAACGCACTCAACAGCAGCACAGAAAAGAGTTATACTTACAGTACAGCAACTTCATGCAAGCGCTCAAATCGACGCACACACGCAGACGAGCTCCACGCAGGTACAGGTACTTCAGTCAGGCACAGAGTGGTTATAGTTACTTCGGGCATCGTAATGAATTCGGCAACGTCGCATACGCCGCACAGTAACAACAACGCTGAATCAAGCGACATTAGATACATTTTCGCGCGTGTATCGTCCGGCAGTAAATGATTAAAGCGTGAAAACTCATCCTTTTCTACGGAAGTGATTATCTTTTACGAAGTAACTATAATCTGTGATAGAACTGAAGTACCTAAGCGGGCCGTGGACCTGCGTTAGTCTAGTCATTTTAGACTTTCCTTGTATGGACACCCAAACAATAATTCATCTATCGCTGAAACTTTGCAGTGTGATAAAGTAAAGTATACAGATTACGGTTGACAAATAATCTAGGACCAGAAAAAATTAAACCTAGATTATTTGTCAACCGAAATCTGTATACTTTACTTTATCACACTGCAAAGTTTCATTGATAGATGAATTATTGTTAGGGTCAAACCCTAAAATGATTGAACTACGTGTCGCTCGTCAGCATGCGAGCGTCGATTCGAGCGCTTGCATCATAGGCCTAGTATTTTTCGCTTACGCTGATAGACGTAACATCAGTGTAACCGCGTATGAGACAGCGATAGTCATAAAATCCTATACAATTTGTATGAAAATAGATGTCTGACTCCGGAGTCAGACAGCCGTCATAGAACAAAAAAGTGGCTACGTCGATAAGGACAGCAATAAGAAGCGATCTCCTTTTTTAACTATAGCAAATTTGCTATGTGCATCTCTTACTGATATGACAAGACACGTGCTTTCTTCTAGTTCCTTCTCTTTCTACGGCTTGCATGAAGTTGATTTACTGTATAGGGTATCTCTTTTCTGTAACACAGCAGCAGCGTTTCCTTCCAACATTACTCCGCACACACGATCTATCATAAACTTAGGTTCATCTTAGCAAATAACTGTAGAACCCCTACAGGTGTATTCTACTTCTCTCACTCTCACTCAATTAGTATAACTTGTCCGAACCTCTTCTTATCAGTGCGAGCCCGTTTGTATGGAGGGTGTGGTTCTGGATTAGAATACAGTACATGGCGGTTACCATGTACAGTATGAAGGCTTTCGCACATTGCAGCGATATTATCGAGCGATATTATCGACAGCGATATCGCGACACCTTACACACTGCAGCGATTCCGCGATTCGCGTCACGCATGCGCACACCACTGAATGTAGTAGAAAGAGATTGCGTCAGGTTGCGATAATATCGCGGCAGTGTGTGGGATCGAGCGCGTCCCCAAACAAAATGTACTGAGAACAATTATCTCAAAATCGCAGCGATATTATCGCTCGATAATATCGCAGCAATGTGTAGGATCGAGCGCGTCCCCAAACAAAATGTACTGAGAACAATTATCTCAAAATCGCAGCGATATTATCGCTCGATAATATCGCAGCAATGTGTAGGATCGAGCGCGTCCCCAAACAAAATGTACTGAGAACAATTATCTCAAAATCGCAGCGATATTATCGCTCGATAATATCGCAGCAATGTGTAGGATCGAGCGCGTCCCCAAACAAAATGTACTGAGAACAATTATCGCAAAATCGCAGCGATAATATCGCTGCAATGAGCGGAGGCCTTTATACTATCCGACATCCTATTACATAATGTCATAAATATGCAGGCATTTTTGAAGATTTTTGGATGTATGTAACTCAATCACGCATAAACGACTGAACGGATTTGTATGAAAATTGGTACACAGATAGAGTACCTATGTTCTTGGTTTACACATAGGTTAACTTTTTAAAGTGAAGGCAGACGAAGTCGCGGGCAAAAGCTAGGTTATAGGTTACTAATAACGGTTGCGTCTCGCGGCGCGGGATATTGCGAATCGATCGTATTGCTCTATTTACTTACTAACTTGTCTAAAAATGTGCGACATCCAAGAGACAATTGCACCTCATAATTGACCACTTTTGTTCGGCGGATATTGGATCGAACGTTCGACGAATCGTCTGTGTAATTATCTAAATGACGTTTAATTACTGCAATTGGGGTAAACGCTTCGCCCACATTGCTCTTATTAAACTAATAGCTGTATATAGATTTAGATTTGAACAGCTTATAATATGTCTCACGAAGCAATACCATAGATATTACACGCGACTTCGTATGCGTTGATTTTGAAAAGTATCTTATGTGTTAATCCAAAACATTTTCTAACTGCAAACAAAACTTTAAAAAAACTCTAAACATTTATTTATTAGTCAAAATAATATCACATAGATAGCTGCTGTTCTCCGACGATTTTTTTTGGAATAATATCAATAATATTTCCTTATCTAAACTATTATAAAACTGTAACTGAAGTGTGTCTGTGTACATTGAATACATTGAAGATATTTACAAAAAAAAGATTACGATATGGTTTTTAGGTATCCCTGACTCGAAATCAACCTTTTTTAGAAATTTTGTCTGTCTGTTTGATTGTGTGTTTGTTTGTTTGTTCGCGCATCACGTAAAAACTACTGAACCGATTTTGATGAATTTTTTTTTGTTTGATAGCTTATGATCTGACTTAAAATCTCGTATATAATTTGTGCGGACGAAGTCGCGGGAAAACACTAGTTCATTTATAAATGTGTAAGAAGATTTTTGTCACTATCACGCTTAAACCATTCAGCACTCATTTATAAACATTCAATCATAAATGAAATAGGATTAAATAAGAGAAGACACTCGTCAGGGCGCCCGAGCAAGCAAGTTTGATTTTATTTTAAATATATCTTATCTTACCTTAAAGTAAAAAAAAGTTGTTAACACAATTAAGAAACGATGGCCCATCTCACATCGTGCCCTGTGTGCCCTAACACCTGTACGCAGGAGGAGCTCATGACCGCTAGCGACGGTGCAGTATCGGTTGCCCACTTCTGGCAAGGTACTATTTAGCGACTTTGTTCAAAATTTGAAGTCGACACGATAAGAAGAAGACCAATATCTGTGTCGGTCGGTCTTTTCACATTTCCGTTAAAATATTTAGTTTCAAAGAGTCCAACAAACAATTGGCCAGTTTTTTCAGTTAGTAGCTGGATATTGATCCAGACTCAGTGCGGTCATTTGAATAATGGACTAGCTAGGTTGTATAAAGCATCGAATCTAATGCACCAAAATAAAATGCAGTGGTTTGGTCGCCGGGCAACGGCAAGCCTGTGTACACAAGCCTTTGAAGCCGTCGGCAGTTAGCGGCGTGGATACGTCGCGTCGCAGGGATATGATAAAACAGACATTTGGGAAAATACCTAAGCATAGATTATTCAATAGTTACTGCACATAATAAAGTACTACCCGTACTTACTGTACGAATACCGCACACTCTCCCGATTACACGCGGTTTTTCAAATGTCGAACTTTGCGTTTCAGGAACGACGAACTAAAAGTGATTTGATCAAATCCCAGAGGATTTTAAAATAACACGATTTCATCATTTCCTTAAGCAAATCTAGTGATTTGATCAAATCCTAAAACTGGTTCAGTGAAATGACGAAAATAACATTAGTTATATTTGACCAAATCTCTGTTTTTTCATTTCTCTGCGACATACACATAACAGCTTTGTTAGCCCGCCGTATACTGGCTACAAAGGCCAAAGCATGCGCTAAATGTTTAATAGAAACTCTCGAAGCAATCCGACCCGCCAGTGTCCTTGCGTCCGTAAGGAGAAATTAATTTAATTAGTAATAATTAAATTAATTTCTTAATAAATCCTAAAAGGAAATTGAGGCACAAAATTTGTTTAAATCTTGAAAGCTCTCGTCATGTATGGAATACTTGAGGTTTTTCGAATCACATAAAGCATAAGCATAGCATATGCTCACGACTATATTCCCCGAGGGGGTAGTCAGAGATATTCTGAAACCTCCGAACATCCACGTTTCACCAGTAGTACCGAAACTGACCAGTGTGACTGAGCCCGTCGCACTTATGGTGGGTACAATACATGCCTCGAAATTGAAGCATGCAGGTTTCCTCACGATGTTTTCCTTCACCGAAAAGCCAGTGGTGTTACAAATCGAACATAAATTCCGAAAAACTAATTGGTACGAGTCGGCCTGGACGGGGATCGAACTATCGCTTCCTGCACGGCAGGCAAGGTTACTCGCCACTGGACCACCACGGCTATAATACATAAAGTATATGTGATTAACATAACGTGTTTCGCTAAACAATACAATAACTGTTTATTAAGGAAAACAATGAGCGTTTTCCCTGTGATCCTCTAGCTAGATCTAAATGGCGCTAAGGTAAATACGAATAAAGGTCAGAATTTCAAAAAAAGTAATAAAGGTTGAAAAGATGCCAACGCATCTTTTAATGGAATATTTCATAATTTATGAATAATTTCAAGCGAATATTTTAAACGTTTTACGCTTGACGTTGCTGTATGGGCTCGAACTCTTTTCCTTTATAAAAACACATACTTCTCTATTGAGCTATGAACATGCCACCTGTTGAGTTTATTAAGAAGTAAATTAAAAAAGAAAAAAAACCTTATTGGCGAAACCGAAACTATTTCGGGCATAGGCCGGCCACATTCTCACCGCTCTAACTTCTGTACCTACCTAAACCTTAATAAACAAGGCCTGGAGATGACTCTAATCTGTCTTGGAATCCACAATGAAATTAATCTAAGAAG
Organism: Agonopterix heracliana; assembly: GCA_963693445.1. Lineage (NCBI taxonomy): Eukaryota > Metazoa > Arthropoda > Insecta > Lepidoptera > Depressariidae > Agonopterix > Agonopterix heracliana. The sequence continues at coordinate 2,928,411 of OY856307.1, forward strand.
ATAGGAGTAGAAAAATTAATATTCGACTACTCTCCGTTGCAAGCGGGAGACAGCAACAAGAAAAAAGAAGCATGGTTAAGCCAACTCAAGAGATAATTTGACAGAGTTGAAAACCCTATCGCCATATCCTGTCACTTAGCTGTCACTTCATACAAATGCTAAAAACAGTCAAGAAGAGGTAAGCATGTGACATACTGAGTGAGCGCGAGTGAGAGAGGACTACACCATTGCCTACTATTTTCTGCCACCAGTTAGCCACGACGGACGTTAAATTGGTGGGGGGCAGGGAGTGTCCATACCATACTGTATGTAGTACCATACTCTTTCTTAAACTGTGCTACCACACGGTTGGCAAGGCAAGGTTGACTTTTAATTAAAAAACCCTCAACGCCAAAAACGGGTGTTTGTTTTAAGCATTGGGGGTTTTGTAAATTTGTAATTTAATATTATTTCATAATTTTAAAATAACATGAAAACTACTGAACTGATTTTCATGAAACAAAGCTAAGAACACTCTCACAAAAATTAAGTCTCTACTAAAAAAAAGCACATCGAAATCGGTCCACCCCTTTGGGAGCTACGATGCCACAGACAGACAGACATAGGCGTCAAACTTATAACACCGCTCTTTTTGCGTCGGGGGATATAAATAGTTGTGGGCGAGCGAGCATCGCGCAGCGATTGGGATAGCACGGACACTAGCTCGTGTTACACATAAGTGATAGAACGGCGGGACACCAACATTAACTTGGTCAGGAGTGTAATGATAGCCACCATTACAGTAATTGCGACTGTCAGCTCACCCTCGAGGGAAATACGTCAGATTATAGCACCGAGGCCAAAGATAAATTTCTGCTAAAGCTTACAGATACCGAATAACTTTGTCGTAATGAAGTTAGCAACGGGCAACGCAAAGGTGTTGCTAACAGGGTCTCGAGTAGCTAACAGGGCTTCGTCCGCCTTCATTCATACTTTCGGCATCGGCCAAAATCAGCCGAAGTTTTGGCCGAAGGGAAATCGTTGTGTGTAGTCTGGTTTGCTGTAATGTTAATATGTAGATTTTGGTTTTACCCATGGAATTGCCATTTCATGATGCTAAATTACTTCCTTAATGAATATTGTCTCCTTAATTTACCTACCTAAATTAATGTTAAAATTTAAAATTCTGTCCATTTTAAGGTATGTATACTCCTTATGCTTGCCTTACACGTTGGCGACAAAACTACAACATAAATTGTTGATTGATTGATGTGATTGCATTGTTTTAGTAATTTTTAACCGACTTCATAAAAAGGAGGAGGTTCTCTATCTGATTGTTTTTTATTTGTTTTTATTCAGGTATTCTAGTATTTTTACATTTTGTCTTTATGATTTAACCTTCGGCTTCGAACTAAAACTGACCTTCGGTCGGACTCTAGCCTTGAGGCGACCACGTTTAGACAACTTCGGAGCAGCCGATTAGGTAAACTGTCTTGTTGGAACCCGCAGTAAGTTATAGACAGCCATAACCGCGCGTGGTATCTCTTGGCCTCTTAAGATGGTGATAATCATGAGAAATAGCTATAAAGGGTCCTTCTTAATATGCTGACTGTTTTTTAAGAGGATTATTAGACCATGAAACTGAGACTATGACTGGTCCTATTGAGAAAATGGTTCAGTTTCATGATCTGCTCATCCCCTTTAAACAACCGTCTGCATATTAAGTTGAACTCTGTATGTATGCCTGTTTTTTAAGTTTTATTGTGTATGCTCGTGTGACCCATGTGTTGGAGCGTGTAATTTATCTATGGTTGTGTGTGTGTATGACTTATGAATGTACCTATACATTATTCTGACCTAAAGCGGGGGCAATAACACTTCTATCATGGGAACCAGACACCCTAACTCGCCTCTATCAACCTTAACATAAGTACAGTCAGATGTCTAAATAATAGGTGAGGGTATAAAAGCGGTATCAGCGGTAAGATGGCAGTTCTCCGGGGATCCGGTGGTAAATAATGTGCGCCATTAGGGCTCCAACGCGGGCCCGGGGGCTCCCGTCTAGAGGGGGGAGCGCGATGACGGTTTGATACCCGCTATTAATGCTAAACGACCGTTTCTAACTCATCTCTGTGGATTCCTGAGGATATAGTCGTAGTCTGAATAAGTTTAAAAAAATACTTACTTCCTCGTAATGAGAAAGTAGTAGGTATGCAGGATGCACGGACCTGAAAAAAAGACGGACGTAATGTGACACTAAAAACATGTGAAGCATGCAAGGTCCTACATTTTCATTTGTTCTACAGGAGACCTACACTCACACAGATGCACTAGCTCTAGGCGCAGGTCCGACACCCGTCACCATTATGTACCGCGTGACAGCCAGGGTTGGCATGATTAAAACAAGTTTTTTTAAAACACGTGTTTAAAACAGTGTTTAAAACAGTTTGAATTAAAACCGTGTTTTTTATTAAGTGTTTATTTATAAGAAAATTTATTAAGAAAAGAATAAGAAAATTCATTAAGAAAAAAACAAGGTTTAAAACTACTTTTCATTGCGAATGAATGGAAATAAATTAATATTTAGGACTCTAAATAGCTTGACATAAAACCAGTTGAGTCTATCTCTATGCTATTATATTTTTGAACTTTTGAAATAGGAATTATAAGGAAAATTTTATTTAGCAATGTAATTAAATAAAACATATAATTTTATTTTACTACCCTTATTTTAAACATAAAATAATATGAATATTGGGGCTTCCCCTATTAAAAATGAAGATTAGTTAGAATTGTTAGAATGTAAAGCGTTCAGTATTGATTAGAGATACGTAACATAAAATAAATTTTTATCCACTGACAGATTTTTGTACATATTGAATTTATTAAGGCGAATTTAAAAATACCTAGTCAAGAAATCAAATATTATAGGTCTAATTTATTTGAAATTAAATGGCCTAAACACAAAAGAAAAAAAAACATAAAAAACAAAAAAAACACTTGTTTTAAACATTTTGAACTGTTTGTTTTATAAAATTAAAAAAAACCTGTTTTTTTTCCAACCCTGGTGACAGCACGCACACAAAAGAAATGGGTTCTTCACTCGTGATTAGACGAGATTAAGTCCGTCTTTTTTTCAGGTCCGTGGCAGGATGTAAAAAAACACCTTTGTCATGTTTAAAAGGGGTGGTTTAGACTACCGAACTGAACAACTATAACTATGGAGCCAACGTATGAAACGGCAGATTGCGCCCTCGTAGAACGTACTTTGATCAAAATCGGTTACGTGCTACATAAAGGTGAGATGAATATGCGTGCGGAGTATCCGAAACAGACGGCCATGCATGGAAGAGGTATATGTAAGATATAAATGGTATAAGTGGCACGCCCTAATCTCTGGCTTCCCCATTGGGAAATAGGCGTGACGTTATAGATAGATGATATATTTTGGGAGAAGTCCACGCGGGACAAAGCTTTTTTAAACAATAAAATACGTTCGGTTATCGCAGCGTGGCAGTGACATTTAAGCACCGGCAACTAAACCGATGACGTCACTCGTCTCTACAGGATTACAGTCGGTCGAGTGGAGTTGCAAGCTGACATTCAACGTTTTAAAATGTCGCTGTTTCGGAAAGTCGCAGTCGGCGCTGACAGTTGACATTATTCGGAGCAATTCGGCTCGTGACGCTATATAAGAATGTTTATTCGGAGACACAAAGTCGACACATACTGCAGGGCAGGCAAGCCTGCCTCTTTTCACGAATAAGGGTGAGAGGAAGTAGGCCATACTCCACTTCGCAGGCTTAAGCTGTCTTAATAGGCCTCCAATCTGGTTGTTTTTTAAAATGCAGCGGGTTCCCTGTCCACCAGAATCAGGAGGGTGAGAACGAGTCACTTTTAATGGACAATGCAAACCTCGAACGTAAAGCGGTATTTACATGGATCGATTTTCGCCGTGCGGCTAAGCGCGATTTAAAGTTTATGTCAAACTAACCGCAGTCGATGTACTTCCAATCGCACTCAGTCGCTCGGCAAAAATTATCGTGTGAAGTTTCCTGTCTAGGCGGGGATCGAAAAGTCCATCGCCTGCACGGAAGGAGAGGCCTTTTTTTGACAGCAGTCCATAACGGTTTCTCTAAATAGCCTAAGTTGCTATTTCTTCCATTTTGTTTGTGCGCTTAATTCTTTTAAATCGGAATAGAATAGATTTTGATGCGATTTTTAACATAATGTCGAGATTTCTGAAGCTTGATGTTAATAGGTTACCCTCGGGAATCATATTAATAGATCCCCCACCCCCCTCCACCCTACACTGAACTCCAAAACACGAATTTAACCGATATTGGAAAAAAACTCCAGTGGGATGGGGCCATGTCTGTCGAATGCACCAGGAGAGGTGAGCAAGAATCGTCACGCCCTGAATGCTTTGATTATACTTACTTAGTTTAATCAAAGGCTGGATCCCAGAAAATGGTCGCCGGCCGTTTATTACCAAGGAAGAGGTATGATCGACAATCTGGATATGCTTTCGATGAAAAGTGTCCAGAGAATGCCCAAGACAGAGATGGTTGGAGAATTAAACGGGAGGATGGGAGTCCTTTGTCCAGCAGTGGGATGAGTTAGGCCACGGAATATAATATAGGATAAAAATAAAGAAGAAGATCCCACTCGGGAAATGCATTACCGGTTAAAAACAAAGTCCACCGTAACAGCAACAAGACTCTGGTTAAAGTAGAGGATGTAGTTTTAATTAACGGAAGCGGTATCCTTTTACTATTATTACCTTGTTAGATACGGTGGAACAAACGATTACAAGCTGCGTCCGTGTGACACTTTTTTTTTATTAACCTATTTCGTCCCATTGTTGGGCATTGTGTGACACATAACAGTCGAAAATAATGGACTCTTCATACGAACGGCCTGGCACTGAATGAAGAGGCTAGGCTGTGGTGTATGCTGGGTGACTGCGAGTGAGGGAGGAATACACCAGTGCTTAGCCTGGCCGCACAAGGGCTACACGCCACACACAACCACTATTCCAAGCTAGAAGCGGCTGCTAAGTGGCGGAAGCGCGCTTCAGTCGGTGGTCGACACAAAGTGGTCGGTCGCCACCATTTATAACCACTGTCGTCCACCTGTCGTACACCGATTGGGAGTGATGTCAAAATTGGTGGGAGGCGGGGTACTCTTTCCTATACTGTGCCGAAGGTAAAAAACGCCACACCTTGCGACAGTTGTCATTTCGAAAAATTTACAAGATGCAAGCATGTGCGATACGAAGTGCGTGCGAGCGAGACAGGAATACGCCGTTACGTACATTTTCTGCCACGCTTCCTGCCAGAGGTTCAAATTGGTGAGGGGCATATGAGTCCGTATGGTTATGTAGTACTAGATACTCTTTCTAAGGCCGGTTTCAGAGTCACGCATACACCGGCGCGGGTGGTAAGCGACGCGGACCACGAGCTAGGTGTTGCTTTGTACCGTTTCATAGTGAAAACCGACCCGCGCAATTTCATAGTGCGAACCGCGCGCTTACCGCCCGCTGATCGTCAACGAAACTGTGAAACCAGCCTATGGCTGCGTTTCCATCAGAGATGTGCGAGGTAGCGAGGCGGCGAGCGAGGAAACAATCCGCCAATAGCGCGCTCGCTCGATCACTTCATTGGGAAATAGAAGCAATCCCACTGGCCGATTTTTTCCTCGCTCACCGCCTCGCTACCTCGCACATCACTGGTGGAAAAGCAGCCTTATACCGTGCCTACGCGGCGGGACGCTATCAACAGGGCAGGGATGTCATACTTACGCGTCAAACTTGTGGTCCTTGCTTTCTGCGATACCCGCTCAGTTCAATTAGGGTCAGCGCACACCAAGCGCAGAACTGTACGAGCAGTTCTCATTAATCAATTGATAATGAACTCAATGGTAGTTGAAATAGAGTTGTAAATAGCGTACAAGATGTCCCTGTGACGTGTTCTCATTATTTTTTGCACGCTATTTTCAAATCTGTTTCAATAGTCATTGAGTTCATTATCAATTGACTTATGAAACGCTTAGGCTTGCATTATATTTCTTAGGTTTATTTTTATCAACTTTATGTATGGATCAAACTTTTGTACGTAGTACTAGTTTTCATTCTCAAGGTCACTGATGACCCCAAAGGGTAATACTTACACAGTCATAAATCACCGTATATACAGACACGCAAGTAATGTTGAGTAGTTATGGACGTCGGTCCCTCAAACCACCGAGTTCCGGTCGAATAGTTAGCGAGTTATGTTAAAGTTGGCTCGGTACCGTGTTCGACTGGGCCCCTGAATTATTTGCAGTGGAATGCCGCACAACTATTATAGGAGTTTAAGTATAGTAGTGCGTGGTGAATAACTCGGCCGTTTCAGAAGTTTCTCGCACCTCTCAACACCCACTTATTTATAAATGCATTATGTAGATACACAAATAATCCATACATCCATAACTGTGTGGATTTATTTACCACTTGACTGACCGTATGGTATAGTTGTTAAGTTGGTATATCAATTTTACGAAACTTCCTAGCTAATAAAAATATCGCTACGTACGAGATTGAAACTGTTGTAGATACGTCTGGCAGTCCTTGTACTCACGGCGACAGGTCAACCTAGCCATAGTTGGACCTTATGTCCATGAACATAGAGTTCAACTATGGGTAGGTTGATCTGTCGCCGTGTGTACACAGTTGTCATTCAAAGGTGAAAAATTTACGAGAAGAGGTTAGTATGTGCGATACTGAGTGATTGTGAGCAAGATAGGAATAAGCCATTGCCTATATTTTACGCCACGCTTCTCACCAAGCGGTGGTGAGGTTAAAATTGGTGGGCGGCAGGGTGTCTGTACGGTAGGTACTCTTAAATAATCTTTCTTATACTGTGCCTCCGGTCAGTTGAGACGCAGATCTGTTCCATACATAAATAGATTGAAATTAATAGAAACTTAATAGAAGTTTGGAATTGAGACGAGGGGTTAACATCCATATAATACGCTAAAAATAATCATGCAGTGTACCACGAAATACAATCTTATTTCAATCTTAGCATGGTCGATTCTGGCCGACTGTACATTGAACCTATTTGATAGAACCCATTAGGATCATTATTTGTAAATTCGACCGAAACCGAGATTTTGAATTTTTCTTTTTGTTTAAGTGTCTGTCTGGTTTGTGCATGCATCACGAAAACACTACTAACCCAATTCGAATGTTGTTCTCAGGAAACCAATTCGGATGTTTTCAGAAAACAGAAAATTCGGTGAAGCATTTAGTGTTTATTTCATATCAATCGGCTCACGCTAACAGAAATTAATATTAAAGTTATCAATTCGTATTCTGTAGTCTGCGAAAAAAAACTCATTGATACATATACAGGGTCCTTCTTAATATGCTGACACTTTTTTAAGGGGATGATCAGACCATCAAACTGAACAACTTTCTCTATGGGACCAAAATCGAAATCGCGAAAAAAAAATCAGCTGTCCCATACATTTGGCTCGAGTTGGTTTGCAGTTTTGTATGGAAGAGCTGATTTTTTTTTTGTTGATTTCGATGTCGGTCCCATAGAGAAAGTTGTTCAGTTTGACGGTCTGATCATCCTCTTAAAAAAGTGTCAGCGTATTAAGTTGGACCCTATATAGCATATCGTGCGTATGGATTTGAACCTCATTACTATAAGCCATCGACGTTTATCCATTCGGTTGTGTTTTAAAGTATTTTCGTTTATTTCTTGATACTTTGTATAGAAAATATCCTCAAGAACAACGCGGCGACCTTCTACTAAGTTAGTGTAGTGCTGAGACTCGAATGAGTAGACAACTCTGCGTGAGGACGGGACGGTTAAAGCGTTATTGTTCTAATTTGAACAATAAACTAATGTTACCTACAACGTCGTGGGCGTGACGTCTACGAACTAATCTCCATCTACACGAGTTTATTCTACACTTGCTTTTGCTTGCGGCTTGGAAATATTTCGAGATCATTACATTGCTCTACTTTTCGTGGACGGATAAAAAGTATCGTAGTTTTTAGGTTGGGCTGGGTAAAGGAAACAATGAAACAATGACGGTTCAAAGCAAGAACAAATAATTCTACGCAAATAAGTAGCGGTGAAAGAGCTATATTATGTATAATCAAAACTATTATAAAACTGTATCTGAAGTGTGTCTGTACATTGAAGATATTTACAAAAAGAAGATTACGATATGGTTTTTAGGTATCTCTGACTCGAAATCAACCTTTTTTTATAAATTTTGTCTGTCTGTTAGTCTGTTTGTTTGTGTGTTTGTTTGTTTGTTTATTTGTTTGTTTGTATGTTCGCGCATCACGCAAAAACTACTGAACCGATTTTGATTACACTTTTTTTGTTTGATAGCTTATGATCTGACTTAAAATCTGGTATATAATTTGCGCGGACGAAGTCGCGGCTAAGCACTAGTATTATATAAAGTCCTTCTACTGTGCTGATGGTTTTTTAAAGGGATGATCAGTCCATCAAACTAAACAACTATTACTATGGGGCTAAGATCAAAATCGCTAAAAAAGAATCTGCTGCCCATTACATTTGGGTCAAGTAGGTTTGCAGATTTGCATTAAAGAACAGAATTTTTTTTGCGTTTTCGATTTTAGTCCCATGGACAAAGTTGTTCAGTCTAATGGTCTGATTAAGAAGGACCTTATATAATATTATTTACATTACCTGCAGACAAACTAAATATAGTTATCAGTTCAAAATAAGAACCTTTTAACATTAGTTACATTATAGTACCAGAGTACCTCATAAAGTTGTTAGCTAACTTATTTTATTTCACTTGTCCGAGTATGGTCTACATCAAACATACTGAGTCTAATTTATCGTCGACTTTATAACCATCATTCAGGTTTAATTCCTCCGCATTCTGCCATGAAATAGCCAAGACGTTCTCATTAAAATATTTATTAACTATCCGTCCACTGTACCTATCTCTTTCATGACGACTTGACGGATAGATGACTGATGACCAGAATTTGAGTTGTGTACAGTATGTCGGTACACAATCCAATTAATAAACTGGTTTAGATTAAACCATCAAACTGAACAACTATCACTGTGGAGCCAAAATAGAGAAAAATAAAAAATAAATCTGCTGTTCCGCACAAAACTGCAGTAGACTCGACTGAAATACGTGGGAAAGCTAATTTTTTTTCGCTATTGTCACCTCTTTAAATATTACTAGAGTATTATTAAACAGTGTCTTTCAGGGTCCCAACATTCAGTATTTTACTGATTTCGATGTTGGTGAAATAGAGAAAGTTGTTCAGTTTGACGGTCTGATCATACCCTTAAAAAAGTGTTAGCATATTAAGAAGGACCCTATATGTTTGACTATTAATCATATTCTCAACGACAGGTGCGCAATGCTTAACAAATCAAATTGTTTGGATATCGATCTCATCGTTATATTATTAATGTCTTATTTCTATGCTGACCTTGTACGTTTGAATACATTAAAGTCTAGCAAATGACATGTGTTGTCCTGGTCTATGACTGTCTTCAATTTTGAAACAGAAAAATCCCAACGACTTAGCAATAAGGGACAAAACCTACGAAACAAATCATCTTAAAATGAAGGTCAAAATAAAAAAAGGACAAAGCAATTTCAATTAATGGCATTAACATCATTCAAACAAGAAACAAAATGTGCTCCGGTAAAAAAGAAACAATTCCATGCGAAAAGAATGGGGCGATAAACTTGGCGACTTGAGGAATTTGTAACATTTGTCGACCCTTGCCACGTAATGGAGCGTGTGATAACGTGGTTGTGCGGCGTGCGTCAGCCAGCGGTCTCGGGTACCTCTTAAACACTAGCCTGGGTCTCTGGGACCCAAGTGCCACAATCACGAAGCTATTAGCTTAAAACAGTCCCAAGGGTCCCTAATCCGGCAATGACCCGTTGCGGGATTGGCTCTGTTCGCTAAAAGCGAGGCGCTATCGAGAATTTTAATAAACTAAATGTGTACAAATCATTATGCAGTTTTAATATCGCTTCCCGGAAGAGAGCTTAGCAACACAGGGCAATTTAATTAAATGGCAAGACTGTATCAGCTTTTGTCGATGTAGCTAAAGATATTGAATAAATGCAAAATGCTGCATTTAATGAAACTCGAGCAGTGCCGGGCTCGGGAACAGCTCATGGCCACTTCACCTAGCGACAGCGCAGCGGCCGAAACTTGTACCAAATTAAAGGAGTAGGTAATAGGTAAGACGGCATTATTCAAATGGCATTACATGGTCGTCGCCGGTGCCGGTGGAGCGTGCCGTTCAAAAAAATCAATACGACCCGCACGCGGCGGCAGGCTCGAGCACTTGCAAGGACACCGTTAACTGCCTAATGTTACAAAAAAATACTTCAAACTGTACTCTGTTCTAAATAACAATATAATTTACAGGCTATTTCGAAGCTCACTACTCGTCACACTACTGGTGACTGGGCTGAGTTTCGTTACGATTAGTGAAACGAGGATGTTCCGAGTTTTCAGAATATCTCTGACTACCGCGAGGAATATACTGTTTCGAAGGGTTGTTGGGTGCAAAAGGACAGAACCGCGAAAGGCTAAGCACTCAGTTTTGTTCATTTGCCTGTTTCTTCAATCTTTTTACGCGAATGAATGCCAAAGATAAATTTACTCAGACTCTTTCTGAAAAATAAATAAATAGGAATCGAAATATGTTTACTTTGCGCACTTTCGTGCCTTTCTAGCACAAATCAAACTTCTTAATAACACGCTATCTCGTCTTTTAGGCATCTAACACAGAAAGTAAGCAAAGCATATCGATCGACACAACAAACCAGTTAAAGATACATATCGAATTGCTAAGAAACCTGGGAATGTGAATCTCATGCCCATATAAAGCCATCCCAAAACAGGAAGGACTATTAAACGTCTCACTGCGTTTGATAATGAGTACCTTGTAATTGATTAAACGTTTAGTAAATCTGTTTAATTATACATTAAGGTAGCTGTTTGAGTAGAGGCTTACACTTGCCAGGAAGAAGCTCAATGAATATTTAAGTACCTTTTTATTACGTTGTTCGCTGTCTGGTTTAATACTATCGAGGTAATCTATTTCTAAATCCGTATTGCTGTAGGGTTTTGGCGTAGAATGAACAACACCTTTTCTTCTCAAGGGTGCGGTACGAGGGTACTAAGAGGTACGATGTTGTTATGTAGTGATTTTTTTTGGTCGAAAGACTAACAATCATTCCTTGACACGTCATTTCTCCTGATGTGTAGGAGGTGAGTTTTGCAACAACTGTACGCTTTATAGTTGGTAGTTGTGGCGTTTCTGGCAAACTCAAAAAGGATAATGGTCGTGATTTTATGTATGTAGTATTTATGTATATAAGGTGTTACAAAAATACAAATAAACATTTAAGGGGGTGGTTTAGACCATCAAACTGAACAACTTTCACTATGGGACCAATATCGAAATAGCGAAAATATATGTAGGGCAGGGGAGTGTCCGTACTGTATGTAGCACTAGATACTCTTTCTTATACTGTGGTTTGGTGGTCTGTTCCACGGCGTGACCACACGGTAAACTAATTCTATGCAGTCACGTCCTGTGAGTCCTTCGTTTATCCAGTAAGCCGGTAAAAAGTAGGACAATCGTACTCGTTTAAAGAGGTGGGTGCGTGGCGGGGTTCGGGGGGCATCAGTAATGCAAGGTGTACCAGAAATAGAACTGGATCGGAGGGTCGTTGATCACAATCGTCTAGCCAGCCGGTACTACAAGGCCGAGGGGCCTACTATTATATCGCTACGTCCGGCAGTATTTGTGTTAGTTGACATTAGAAGTTACCTTATGGATAGTAGATTTTCATTTGGAAAAAAATTCTTGTTTTTCGACCCATGTTCCTCAGAGAAAGTTGATTAGTTTCAATGTCTGAATACACCCTTAAAGTTATGTTTGATGTATTTGGGCAGTGCCGAATTACATTTTTAAGTGCATATAGTTCCCATAGTAGTAATGCGTTACGGGCACAGAACATTATAAGAGGGGTTAGAAGTGCAAAGTAGGCGTGGAACGTGTCGCCACAGGTTATGCAATGATTTGCATAGCACCATAAGGCGCGCAGCGTGGTGCGAGAGAGAGGGCATGAGTAGTTGTAACAGCGTGAGCGGGAAGACAAGTGGTGACAGCCGTCTCGGAAGCAAAAGCGCTACTTTTCATGTCTAACCCTTCTTATAATGTTCTATGGTTACGGGCTTAGATCAAAATAAAATTAATGGACAGGCCTTACGCGAACATTTCAAACCAGAAAAATGAGGCAAAACAAATGAAAGGTTTACTTCAAATTTGTACGCAAGTGTCCTAGATTTGACAGATAATGGCGATAGTTTATATGGACCAAGTGCACCAGTAGTGTGCTTCAACTTACCGCGCTTTAGGCCTATCCATTAATTTTATTATGATCGAAGGTTACGGGTATCTAAAAAATCTGGTATGGATGAGTAGTTTAAATAGGCGAGAATATTATGTATTGTCGTGTCATTCGTTAAGTTCATTATACAGGGTGTAAACTTAAATGCGTAACATACTTTAGGAGGTGCCTCAGACCATCAACTGAAGGGTCATTCCATGTAACGGGTGTTACAGATCGTACACCTTCATTGACGATTAAGCTATGACTATGAAAGAAAACTTATTACTCTTGCTGCTTTTTCACAAACCTTTTAACCCATAGTTACATAAAAGCTATTTTAAAAACCAAGAAGTATTTGCTAGATATAGGTAAATCCAGTCTAAGTACGTGTAACGGGTGTTACTTAATTTTGCCTCTCCTTTCCAGATACTCTCACAAAAATGCAAAACTCTGCGAATCTTTGGAGATATTAATATGAAAAGTAATTACACATGAATAATATTGAAATGGTGTATCCCTAATTCTATTTATCATAACGATTCGGCCTGAATTTAAAAAATTACAGCCATATTTTATGTGTAACGGGTGTTACATGCCTTTGTAACGGGTGTTACGCGTACGAAATGAATGTAATCACTCCTAGAAAAAATCCTTAATAACTGAACTTGTTTGATCAGAATTTGTATAGGAACTTGCGAATAACATTAATTACTAAATTTTTGTTCCTATTAATGTTCTAATACACTAATTTTGCTACCAAAAAGTCAGTAGCTGCCTATCACGTCAAATTCTTTTATTTTTGTAAGTAAGTCATTTAAATATAGCTTTTGTTGCTTATAACCACTTTTTTGTCATTGTCAACCACAAGACAGCCATTTTCAAAAACATGACCAGAACCTCAAAACTTTTTGTGACCCGACTTTAGCAAATGGCGGCTATATGTAAAATTTTATCGTTTTTATCGGTGCAAAAACCCTAGAAATCTTGAAACCCATAACAAGAATCCATAACCATATCAAACACATGTTACATTTGATTTAAATCCCATATAAAAATCTGTACCATCCATTCCGTAACGGGTGTTACAAACGTTTACCGGTGAAAATAACCATATTTCCAAAGGTATGCATGAAAAAAAAGTGTATCAGTTATATCCTTGCAGCCATATCCTTACTTTCCCTGAACCATTTTATTACTGGTGCATTAATGTGAAAGCTACACAAACTTTATCATCTTTTTTGTAACGGGCGTTACAGCCGTACATACTCTGCAAAAAGTATGACTAAAAGTAATGAAAAAGTCAAATATACCCAAAAATTTCACTTTTCTGAACAGTTTGAAAGTCTATCGTCTGCATGGCACCACATCAACTATCAAATTCAAAAAGCTAGTTCGTTTTTTCAGTGTTGGAATTTTTGCTACTAAAAGACTATCAACGACAAAAGGAGTTTGCTACATTTGAAGATGAAAAAAAATAGAATTTATTTAATGTTTCGGTGCCGTTTTTTCTAAATTCTTATGATTTGGTATTTTAAGCTTCTTTTAAAACATAAATTAGGTCATAACAATCAATTCTAAAAATGTGGCTATGGTAGCGTTTAACATGGAATGACCCTGAACATGTTTCACTAAGGGACCAAAAAAAAAACAGCTGCAGCAGCTTTTATTTTTATTTTGGTGCCAGGGCGAAAGTTGTTCAGTCTGATGGTCTGAAGCACCCCCTTAAGTATGTATCGCATAATTATAGGTTTACACAGGTAGTTCTTTACAGTTAAGACAAGTACCCAGTACCCGAACTTTTCAATTTAAAGTATTAGTAGGGTTGGCGTGAAGCATCGAAATTCTAAGTCACAACAATATTTTTGTGCTCACAAATATGGCATAAAATCACGACAGCAATCTCCATCTGGGTTTTGCGGAAAAGTGGGTCGTTCTGTTCCCCTTAGTATATCTGTCTATGAAACGGTTTAAAGTTAGACGGCTCGGGTATAGTGTTCGCAGTAGATCCGCTGGCTATGTCATCCCGCCCGACCCACGTTCCCGCACGACATGCTTCCAATACTTTCATAGCTTGCTTCTATCTTATTAAAGGGGCTCGCAAGCCAGCAACACTTCAACCCAATGGGATCTTTTGTCATAGCTTGCTTACTAGCAACCGTGACCGACTTTGTCCCCAGAAGTGTTATTATTGGGTTCCGCAGTCAAACTAGGGACTAGGGATCCTCCTTATACTTTCGTTCAGTCTTTCTGTCTTTATACACCATTAAAATTCACTTTTAAAATACTGGAGTAAAAATCTGAAAATATTCTACAATATAGTTTTTAGTAGGAAAGTACTTTCAATGAAAATTATAATAAATGCTGTAGCAAAACCAGTTTCTATAAAAGATTTAATTTTTGACTCAACATTATTATTTTTTTATTTTTTCCCTGTTTTTTAGATGGCGTTTTACTTAATTAAATCGCGCTATCGTTAGCATTTCCAAATTTGCTAAGTAATTCTACATACATACATACATAAGCTCACGCCATTTTCCCATGGGGGTAGGCAGAGACCACGGACCGCCACACGCTACGACTCTGATCACCTCTTTAGCCTTTCTAGCTACCAATAAATAAGTTATTTGATCAAATCTTGCTAGTTTCCTTCACACAATCCGAATCACCTCTTAAACACCTCTTCTGAATCAAGTGTGAAATGGCTGCGGAACCCTAACATGGGCAAGTCCGGCATGCTCTTGGCCAGTGTTTTAAAATCTGACGGAACGGGAAACCGATACGATCAGAGGTGAGGTCGGATGCAGGCATCCGCCATCATCAACATCTCTGATGTAGCCGTGTAGCTACCGTTTAGTCATTGCGCCCGAGTCATGTTAACGGTATCTTAAATCTCTGTAAAGAAATACCTAGACCCATTTTCGTAATAAACGTGAGGGGACGTTTTAGAACATGGCGTTTAGAGGCTATCATTTACGACGTAGCTCGCAGGCAACCCGTTTATTCTCAAAGGGAAAACTGTTTGCTTTTACTTTAAAAAGGGTAATCTACAGGTTAATATAATTTTATGGAAATTATATTTTTCATAAGCTTTTGTTTGTCTTTGTACTAAATTGTTAATTTGTTTTGTTACGGGTGTTATAGAAATTGTTATGTTCATCATCATCATCATCAGCCTATATACGTCCCACTGCAGGGCACAGGCCTACCATCTAGGAGGGTGTTTAGGCGTTAGTCCACCACAGGTGCCCAATGCGGATTGGTAGACTTCACACACGCATCAGAATTTCTTCTTCTGCATATGCAGGTTTCCTCAAATCCGTTTGAGAGCAGTCTTTAATACGTAGGTACATAAGTTAGAAAAACTCATTGGTACGTGGCATGTTATCCGTGCGGATTCGAACCCGGACCTCATGATTGAGAGTCCATACCTCTCTACAACGGGCCACCGAGGCTCTTATGTGTTTGTTGCAATTTTGACCCAAATCATATGGAGAGATATAGAGTCCTTAATATCATGACGGTTTTTCAGGGGACGATCAGGCCATAAGAATGAACAACTTTGTTGTTGGAGTTGGACCCTGTATATTGTTCGGTGTATGTTTGTGTAAACGATTTTCAGGATTTCCGTTAAGATCCACTCGAAACCTATGAGCATTTATATGTAGTGACTTATGAACAGTGAACAACCGTTGGACCACGGCCGGTCCCCAGGCTTCACACTTAGCCTGACGGAAGATCTTCCCTTTTAAATGGAGGAACCTGCCATTCAGTTCCTCCACACATTAATATGTCGCTGAGAACTCTTGACATCAGGGCAAATGATTAAGCCATGAAGAGGCCCAAGGCAATGCAAGTCTCGGGGCCCCTGCAAGTCTCCCCATGTGCGGATCAATGATTATTTTCCCTGTCCCAGGGCAAGGTCCAGCTCTTAGGTGGTCACAATAAAGTAAACGCCAAATAAATAATAATATTATCCACTATCTTTGCTCTTCACTGAGGTCACGCGACCAAAAAACATCTTTGCCTAAAATCTTTGTAAAACGAAAACAAAGGCATAATATTAAAACTACTACGATGAGCGAGTGTGTGAGTGGCTTTTCGGTGAAGGAAAACATAGCGAGGAAACCTGCGTCGCAGCATGCTTCTACTTCGAGGTATGCATTGTACCCACTTTCCATACAAGTGGCGACGGGCTCACTCCCCGTCATACTGGGCAGTTTCGGTACTAGTGAAACGTGGATATTCTGAGGTTTCAGAATGTTTCTGACAACCCCCTCGGGGAAAATAGTCATGAGCATATGCCATCCCATACTACGATGAGTTCCGTATTTTTTTCACGAGCCATGTGGTCGTCGTCGTCGGGGTCAGATAGCCATGGAGCGCGACATGCTAGGCATCACCCTTCTTGACCACATCACATATGTCGAGATCCGACGACGAGCTAAGGTTCAGGACGTAGGGAACAGAATAGCTCGCTTAAAGTGGCGGTGGGCAAGACACGTACCTAGGCGAAATGATGGCAGGTGGAGTAAAGCCTTAACAGAGTGGTGGCCGAGATTAGGCAAGAACTTCTCTTCGTCCGGCAGCCAGTCGGGTTGACGACATCTCGAACAGTATCGGCAAGACCTGGATGCGACTGGCACAGGACCGAGAAGGATGGCAAAATATGGAGGAGGCTTATGCCCTGCAATGGGTAGATACAAGCTGAAGATGGTGATGATGGGGTCGTTGTCTTCGGGCCCCCAGGCACTTGCCTGTGTTGCCTATGGATAATCCGGCACTGCTTGTCACACATTTGTAGGGTATCAGTACTCCACGTTGCGAGACGTTTGTAATCCAGTGTTAGTGGAGGACGGAGCGGCTGACACCTGACGATCCCGGCATGATTTATGTAAGTTTGATGTTCGCGTCGTCTCTCCCCACCTCGCCCGTCGAGACGATTACATTGCGAGCTGCTAGTTCTAGCCTTATACAGGACTAGTGTTTACCCGCGACTTCGTACGCACAAATTATATAGGTACCAGATTTTAAGTCAGATCATTAGCTATCAACTAGCAATCAAACAAAGAAAGTTTCATCAAAATCGGTTCAGTCGTTTTTGTGTGATGCGCGAACAAACAAACAGACAAACAGACAGACAAAATTTCTAAAAAAGGTTGATTTCGAGTCAGAGATACCTAAAAACCATATCGTAATCTTTTTTAAAACACATTTGCTCGTAAATGGTCTCTTATTTGACCAATTTCAGTAACGTAATGTATCTCATTACGGAAAAGTCCGGTAATGTAAAGTAAAACGGACGGTTGCGTCTAAAACGAACGGTACCAACTTTTTTAAATCTTAGCAAAGAGTTTTTATGTCAGAAAGGTCAACATTTTATGAATAAAATTAACTTTGGGAGATAAAATATAATAAAGTAAACATTTAATTCTTTAATTTTATTAAATTTGACAATAAATTACAACCATTTATGTGAAACCAAAACAAACAATATTAATTTACTTTATTAGTAATACTGGCTGTTTTTGTACCTTTGCCTTTTTTCTTATTTCTTAAAATAAGAAAAAAGAAAGCGCTGATGCGCGCGCATCGCTAATTTGTGAAGTTCTCTTATTAGTTTGTGTTTGTGAAGAAGTAAAAATTATTCCGCACGCTTTTTTATCGCTATTTTTTGTTACGTTTTTTTGTTTTGATTTGAAAATGCCGTTAGTTGTGATGAATTTATTAATTCGACGCTACCAGATGTCTCAGAGGCAGCGGAAAAGGTTAGTCTAATTTATTAGTTTATGAATGTCCGAGTTTTATTTATTTCCTTGTTTCCTCGCAAATATGTTATAAAACGTCGTATGACACACGTTCGGTTTGATAATTACAGCCTAGGCTTTCTTGTAGCCTCGCCTACGGCTCGGTCTAGCAATAACGCCTCGGCTGTAATTATCAACTTACCGAACTTGTATCATAATATACTATTTTGTAAATATTTTCAATGTACAGACACACATCAGTTACAGTTTTATAATAGTTTAGATGTAAACTTAAATACTTTACATATCTTCACGGAGTGCAGCAGACCATCAAACTAACAACTTTCACTACGGGACCAACATTGAAATCGCGACAAAATATCAGCTGTTCCACACATTTGGACCGCCTTTGACGTTTACTATGGAACAACAAACATTTATTTCGCGATTTCGATGTTGGCTCCATAGTAAATGTTGTTCAGTTTGATGGTCTCATTTAAGTTTGCACCCTGTATATTTTATAAGACATAGTTATCGTATTAAAGGAAGGCACAGGAAAACAATATTTAAGACTTTCCTTTTATGAAAGTAAGTTGCATTGAATTGAACTAAGCGCTTGGCAATTTCATATTATTATATTGAAGCTAACATTTTCTTGCTTGGAGAAAAAAAAAATCTTTTGATAGTGCGAATTACCGCATGTTAAGACAAGCAATGTAGGTAATAGTTATTTTCACTAAACATTTTCTATATTACATGCGCAACCGATCCATTATCTTGCTTTAATTCTTCCAGGTTATACCCTACCCTATGGTTGTATTAAAGAAATTGTCTCTTAGTTTTTTTTAATTTAAAACCGGGATTCAAACCCAGGATTCGAGATTACACCGACTTAGTAGGGCTATTAAGTTTCAAATGATATCGTTTACGAGATCGGTAACCTATTAAGACTGCAGTAGGCAATTTTATAAAGTAATATTTTTTTTCTGTGATCATCATAATATCCATTGTCTGAAATTAAGTACCTAACTAAATATTAAGAAGTAGAACAGCTCTACGCTAATAACTGCTAAGAAACACCATATCGATTTGACACAGATTGAATCCTTAGTTACAAAATAAGACCTCGAGTCGTCATGAAATTCGTTATGTGTTATTTCTAAACTGTTGACCCAATTAGTGCATAGTAAGGTCAGAATACTTTGGTAAATATTCACAGAGAATATCGCAGATTTAATCTCGACGTTCTGTATTATAATTATAAGTATAGTGACAATAAAATGCGGCCAGTGGTTGAGATTTGCTATCACAAACAAGACAAAGAGGGATAGGGCACGTTCAATGGAATCCATAGACAGACATTCTGAGATTTAGCATTTGATTTAGTTTAGTAGCAGATCCTGGCCTAACGCAGTGCGATTTTGGCGAACCTATCCAGTCGATGGCACACCTGCTAGAATGTACGTTATGCCCGAACACTTGCACGAGAGAGGACCCCAATAAATGCTGGGCCACACAGAATGCGGCTGCAGGCCTCGCATATAATTCCATAGTTTACAACTACTGCTTGCGCGCAGTCGCTCCGCAGCTGGCCTTAAAGGTACACTGGACGCTGTGAGGCTCGCCGAATATCTAGCCAATAAAATATAGAAACCGTAGAACAATTGACACGAAAAGAAGCAGCACATGGTTAAATATCCCTGCAGATCGGAAGCTTCATACAAGCGGCCGCTGTCGGTGCACTCACACATAGCGCGCGTTGCGGTACGTACGAACAGGTGCACACATATCCCGGGTGAGTGTGTGTTCGTATAGTACGCACAACGACGCCCTCTATCAGCACAGAAAAGACTACAAGTACTACAACATAGCAACTTCATTCAAGCACTCGATTCGACGCACACAGACGTACGCCGAAGTGCCTTACGAGCCGTGTACGATTCGCTCATATGCGTGCATGTGTCGATTCAAGCGCTTGCATGAAGTTGATTTACAGAATATCTCTTTTCTATGCTATCAGTCTTACCAGTTCGACTTCGGTCTGTCAAAGTAACATAACACTATTAGACAGAGCAAGAGCAAAGTACCGTAGTACGTGACTACGGTTTACATAACTCGGTACGTACGAATACGAACAATCGTGGAATTAATTTAAAAGCTTCTACTGCCTGCATTCGCAGCCCCTTTACGACGTACTAAATAATCAATATTATCGATAACAGTAAGTAGGTACGCATGCGATTGTCCTGATCGCTCCGTCGACCTTGACATCGATTTTATAGTTCGTCCCAACAGCGACGACCTATGACGCAGGCCAAGTTATAGTTATACTTGTGGCTGGAACCCCATGTTGTTTTATATTTATAGTTAATTATAGTTATAGCTTTAGGGATAATATATCTATTTACTGTTCTGTGGGTGATGCCTTAATTGATTGAGCGCTAGGGTTGACACGTTTCTTTACTTCATGTTAGGTATTTTTGAAAATAGGATCCTTCTTAATATGCTACAAGTTTTTTAACAGGATGATTAAACTGAATAAGGGTTGAACTACACCACACAGCACAGCAACATCGCATTTTTCCGTCGCTCAAATGACGTTCCTGAGTGACAGAAAAGGATGGAGCGACGGAAAAATGCGATTCTGTGCTGTGTGGTGCAGTTCAACCTAGAGTTCAACCCTAGCTCTACTTTATAGCATAGTCAGCATAATTAAGAAGGACCCTACTGTATACTGTAATGGGCCAGATAAATCTGAAGCCACGTTAAAAATATGATTAAAGAAAAAGAAAATCATACGAATCGATGCTTTAACTTATCATAAAGTGCAGTTTGACCAAAGTTTTTGAGAGGGACCAAAATAACGGCGAAGGGAGAATTTGTCGACGTCTCACGTAGACTTACGTAGCACTGTAGCCCCGGGACTATTTATAAGCAAAAAAAGGTTGCCGATTGCCGATTTTGAAATTGTTGTAAGACATTACTGATATTAAAACCCAAGTCTTAAAGATCAAAATTACTCATCGTTACGGCCGCTTCTGATCTTCAAGACTTGGGCTTTTATATCAGTATCGTACCTTACAATGATTTAAAAACGGCAATCGGTAACCTTTGTTGCAATTAAATAGTCCCGCAGCATCAGTACTATCAATTTGTGTTTGAGTAAACACCTCATATAAAGAAGACGAAGTAAAATAAGCTTTTATTACGTGACAATAAGGTTCATAGTACTCACTCGTCGGGCAGGCTCGGGGCGCCCTCCTCCTGGCCAGGAGCGTTCACGTGGTACACGCAGAAGTTCTCCAGCAGCGCTCGCATGTCCACGAAGTTGAAGAACGGTTGGAAGCAGACGTCTGTGGGACACCATACTGTTTTAACATCATACGAATAGGTTTACAAGCAGTAGTGATTGCTTAACTGGAAGAGAGATTGTGCCTCAGTAACGAGACTTCTAGTTGCAAGGGTTTTTGAGTGTAGCCACACCCTGAACACTTTGCTATCATTTCATACAGGAAAGGAGCGGAGGTGTCGCAAGGCAATTAGGTCTGTCGCCATTGTATTAGGTCATGGCATCACAGTGGGCATGGCTGATGCTCATTTCGAAGCTTCTTCTTCTTATCGTGTCGACGTCAAATTTTGAACAAAGTCGCTAAATAGTACCTTGCCAGAAGTGGGCAACCGATACTGCACCTTCGCTAGCGGTCATGAGCTCCTCCTGCTTACAGGTGTTTCGAAGCTGACCGCCATTCTTTTTGCTGAGAGGGGTTTATCAATAAAAAACATCTAAAACGATGAAGTGCGCTGTCCTGGATTCGGTTTTAAAGGCGGAACCTGCGCACCCATCATGTCCCCCGTCCATGCATTTTGGCAACACTTACATAGGTAGAAATATTGCTTTGCGACACCTCCGCCTTCTGTCCTCCATGGTTATAAGTTATTGCTTACAGTAACTCTTTAGTAGCATGTGGCTAAACAGAGTTTAAACTTCCAGCTACAAAAGTAGAGTAGTCCTAGAGGTACCTAAAATTACATTATTTTAAAGAAAACAGTGTCTAATATAGCTAACCTAAAATTAAATTTATATACCTAATACGAAAGTGCATGTGAATAAATGTATGTGTGGTTAAATACTTAAGGGGGTGTTTCAGACCATCAAAATGAAAAATGTTAACTATGGAACCAAAATTGAAATCGCGAAATAAAAATCGGTTGTTTCATATATTTGGGTTGAGTAAACTCGAGTAGCTTATAGATAGAACCACCATTTTTTTCGCTGTTCTTTACAATATTGGCCCCTTAGAGAAAGTTGTTCAGTTTCATGGTCTGAAACTACGAATAAGAGAATGTATAGAAGTATAAATTAATCTCAAAAAGTGGCACCAAAAAAATTGTAACGCGTTCTAAATTTGTTCTTTAAAAATTTTAACTCGTCGCCAAAACTCATACAAAATGTCATTTTTCATGGGGTGCCAAAAATGATTTCGATTTTGTTTGGAGTTATTCTTCCATATTTATTCTCTTATTCGTAGGTCTGAAACAACCCCTGTACGATACCATGATTCTGAAGTATTTGAGATCCAAATGGTCGAGCGTATAGCGTTCTTACTTAAATGCAATGAAGCATAGATAGGGGAGACTGGGGCTTGTTGTAACGGGGGTAAGAAGTAACAGTCAATTTTCAACGCGAATTTTTAACATTTTTGATTCATGTGTTGGGTGAAAGTTCATCGTATAACATGAGGCATTGTGTAAGTAATGATAGTGGCCCATAGGACAGCGCAATGAGAGGTGGTGAACCTATGGTCAATTTCGGGCAGGTATTATAAAAAAAATGACACAAGTAAATTTTGATTTTCATATTCTAGATTTAATAAATATTTGATTGTTTTTTACCTAATAGAATAAGAATATATCTAGCTTTTAATTTATGCTTTCTTTTTCTTCCATAGGTTAGTCGTTTTTGAGAAATTTTGACATTATGAAAATATGAGTCAGCGGGGTATGTAGTAACAAATTTTCGGGGCAAGTTGTAACATAACGAAATGGGTCCTCGCTATCTCAATAATCATCCAAATTCGACAGACGCGAACGAAATCATAAATGATTTGACGTTACACCTTGAAAACTCGAAATTGCTCAAAATAACCCTCAAAACTATACAATTGAGTCTTTAACTATTAATAAGTGCACAATTAAAGCTACTGAATCCTCCTCTTGGTCCTTCGAACGCCCAAATAAAGTCAACATAGAATCTACCTGCCTTCTAAATCCAAAGATAACCATTCAAGCTATTTTTTCATCCTCTATGATAAGAAAAACGCTATCTTGTGTTAACTGACATACCGAAAAAAAATATTTTGTAGAGAAAAACCAGAAAAAAGAGAAAAGAAAGTAAAAGAGAAGGTAAGTATAGCAATGAAGCAAAGGCTTTAATCAAAATTTGGTGTTATCTATTCACAATAATGATTATTTAGCTATTTAATTCATGTATGTTACAACAAGAAATGCAGTTGTTGATTATTAGAAGTACACTTATAGACACGTTGATTAAACTGTTTAAATCTAACTACTAATAAAAATGTTTGTTCGTACTGTTTAGTTAATAAATATAAACGTACATTTTATCGAAAATAATGAAGGTTTATCATTGTTACAACCAGCCCCGAGCCTGTTACAACTTACCCCAAAGAAGGGGCAAATTGTAACAGCTCCCATTTTTTGTTAAATTGTCTCTCATGGAGGATAGGAAAGGATTTTAAATGGTTTGTTATCTGAATATAGTGCTCAAATAGTTACTCAACACACACACTAATTCAAAATTCTAAAAAGGTTCATGAATTTGAAAATACAAGCATTTTCCCAAAAACTGTTACAACAAGCCCCAGTCTCCCCTACCTACAGTGAAATACTTTCGCAGCAAAACATTTTTCGCAAGGCAATGAACACACGTAAATCCACCAACACTTACGCTTTCCCAATGACATTTTTTAAAGTGAGGCGTAACTAAGAGGTGTTTATCAAAGTGAGGCGTAATTAAGTGGTGTATTTATGAGCGAGAGGTATAGCGATAGTGGCAGCACGCCGCAAGCGCGGTCGCGGAGGTGAAACATATTTTATTTAAATTACTCTAATATTTTCGCAATGCAGCATTCGTGAGGGTATGTACATAATAGGTATATTTATTCACTGGGCACTGGCAGGGCAGTCGGCGGTAGCTAGGGGAATTTTTTTAAACGCCACACCTGTTTCACTATAATGTACGAAGAAGAAATACTCCAGTAAACATACGGTTTGAGTTTGTAAGAAAGACACTTTAATAAATACGCTAAAAGGTATTTATCGGAAAAATATTAAAAAACAACTAAGTACCTAAATGAGAAATGAAAACTTAGTTTACGATGTATGTGCAATTTTTTAATTACGTGCAGTAGCTATAGAGCTCCAGCTAAACTCCCAATGGAGTTTTGGAGAAAAATTGTATTTGAAAGAATTTGTGAAAACTTAAATAAATTAAAAAAAAATAAAAGGAAATAGTACTGTTATTTTATTTCACTTGTATTTGATAGATACTAGTTACACTTTAACGACTTCGCAGCTTCTTCCGAGATAATAAATTTATGTAAGAAGCCGTGAAGCTAATTAAATAATTAATTTCAGTAATATTATAATTAACAGAGATAGTTTAATGTACCTACATATTAATTAAGTGGTGTGGTCTTTAAAATACAAGTAAAGGTGTAACAAAACACCCTATAAGTATTTAACGGGGTGGTGAATGAATTTAAAAAAAAACATGAATTTAATCATGTGGTTTAGACTATGCAACTGAACAACTTTAAAAGTCGAAAAAAAATATATAAAAAATCATCTGTCCCATGATTGTAATTCAGTCGAGTACGAACTGCAGTTTTGTATGAAACAGCAGATTTTTTCACGATGTTGACTCCATAGTGAAAGTTGTTCAGTTTCATGGTCTAAACTACTCCATTAAATAAAGGGTGTTTACACCGTTTACACTACTCCATTAAATATAGGGTATTACACATAGACATATTACTCTAGCGATAGATAGACAAGCTCGTTCAAACAAACAACATGTCACACATAACAACACAAAATGACACATTGCGGTCTGTTATTGCCATAGTGATGAAGTGAACTCGGGAACATGAATCAGGTGCGTACACCTCATTCAAGTGGAACATGTTGCTTGTATGGAAGGGCAAGTCTATCGCTAGAGTTTAAGTCTATGGTATTACATAATCCAGGGTGTTTACACCCTGTATACCTAACGTACATAATATTTATGCAAATAATGCTATGAAGTATTCTGAACCTAAGCTTATGACATACAATCACATATAAGACCATAAACCATTATTTGCACGCTGTTGTGGCACAACTTTGTTTTACGACCATGAACATGACTTTTGGGAGGTTAATTCAATTTACACTCAATTCAAACACATCAATTCAACGGGTTCTTACATTCTAGTTGCGATTCTGCGGTGAACTTTCAGAGTGGTCGAGCACACTGCATACAAAAAAGTTAGATCCTATTACTGAATCAGTCGCGTGAGTTAGATCCTAATATTGAGAAAATCGGAGACTTTCAAAATTTAATAAAAAGCTCTCTGCAAGGTTTGGTGCGTAAATTACCGCAGATAGTATTATCGTGTCGGCTATTTCGGTCGGTAGTAACGGTGACTAGACGATATTTAGCGCGGACATCCATCATAATGTTTTGTGATCGAGATATAACTGTCGGACCCTTGCCTATTATCAACATTTTGGAGAGAGGAATTATAGAGACCTCTTGTTAACTTTAAATTTATTATTCAAATGGAAAACACTAGTTTTCCCGCGACTTCGTCCGCACAAACTATATACTTACCAGATTTTAAGTCAAATCATAAGCTATCAACTATCAAACAAAAAAAGTTTCATCAAAATCGGTTCAGTAGTTTTTGCGTGATGCGCGAACAAACACACAAACAAACAGATAGACAAAATTTCTAAAAAATGTTGATTTCGAGTCAGGGATACCTAAAAACCATATCGTAATCTTTTTTTTGTAAATATTTCAATGTACAGACATTAGACACACTTAAGTTACAGTTTTATAATAGTTTAGATTATGTTTTGTGTTACGATTCTACATAAGAGGAGAGGATACCTAATGGCGTCTCAGCTCTCAACGTTTTTCATCGATACGATAACTGTAATGGAGAACGTTCACAAGTATTGATATTCAGCTCACCGTATTCTCTATAAAAATTAAAAATATCAGTGAACAAAATTATTTAGACACGTCAATTAGTTTCCGAGATATTAAACTTGGAAAAATAGATGCGCGACGCGAGATTCAGCCGCCTCGAGTGTTGGAAAATGGAACGTGACGTCACACACAGTTATTTTGTTTTTATGTTTGTATATTTTCGCCGGTAGTGGGACGTTTCGCACCGCGCTCGGTTCGGACCGCGGCGGTGCGAATCGCCCAAGGGCTCTTTTTGAATTGGGTCGGCACAGCACATTATTATCTGGTACTAGCTGACCAGGCAGACGCTGTCCTGCCATTTTCCCTATCCTACCCTTTAGTTTAAGACTCATTCACTCATTCACTTCATTAGGGTCCGTTCGAAACATTGTTTTCATGAGACGAGTGTTTTCGAAGGAAATTGCCTTGGTGATTCTTAACATAGAACATGTCATCAATATAATCATCAGCACCTTATGTTCATCCACTGCAGGGTATAGCTTTCTACCTATTATGCCACTCTTTCATGTCTTGTGCGCGTCTCATCCAAGTTCTTTCAGCTGACTCCGTAACATCATGAGCTCTCCTGTCTGCTGGACGACCTACTGACTAATCTCGGCTACCACTCGGTCAAGGCTTTGATCCATCTGCCGTTCGTGCTTCTAACCACGTAGAGTCCTACCTACACCCACTTTATTCCAGAAAACATGTCATAAGGCTGTCATGAATTTGATGTAGATGCAATTAGGTACGTATTGTTCAATGCAACAACGGAGTTGAAACAGTTGCACATGACTAAAATTGATCAGGAAACATTTAAAACCTTTCAAAATTGTATTAATAGATTAAGGGCAAAGAATTATGCCTTCTTATTATTGCTTCTTGTTAAAATAAGACTTATTACATGTCCTATCTTTCGGTGACAATTTGACCAGACGCAAGTTCAGCCTAACTTTCATAGAATTTTGGGCATGATCCTTTCACCACTTTTGGATTAGTTCTTGTTTATTATAAAACAGCTCGTTCGACATATTTTGTATGAAAACGGTGTCAAATAAGCTATCAAGAACTAATTCAGAAGTGGTAAAACAGGCCTTAACAGTTTAATATTTTTATCTTTAACTGCGTTTTCAAGATGATTTATCTAAGAAAGAGGTTACACAGATTTGTGATGTTTAAGTTTAGAGACACGTCGGTTTGAGGGAAAAGGTGTAATAAAACTTAATACGCAATAAACTGTTACAACGCCCTTCTAACAGGTTTGATAAAAGGCTGTAACTCTGCGCAATGTCACCGATGTAACTCGTAAACTTGTCAGACGTAACTTAATATACATTTTATATGACGGCCGTCGAGTAAATGATTCGACTAAATCTTTGAGGTACTACAAACCCAAATTTTATTGTTTTCTAGATTTTATAAGAACCCGTAATATCTTTATTCATTCTTTTGTGTTAATATAAATATGACGATATGAGTCCATAGCGATGCCACGTAAGCCAAATATGTAATAACATGAAAGAGCGTTAAATAAACTTAACGAAATTTTAAATTTTGCTTTTGTCATCATACACTTTTGATGTGGACGTACTAGGTACTAAAATAAAATGTTTGATACAATGTACCACATCAGTCCCAGAGTCCGTTTGCGACCGCTTTAAACCAATTAAACCCGTAAATACACAATTAGCTAAGCAATTTCAAGAAAACATTAAAGTAAATGCAGACAGAGTGAAATATTTCTTTTCGGCCATTGCAATTTACTCCACCATCACCACTTTCATGTAGCCGCTAAATAAATTACAGGTTAGTTTCAACTATTTCAACTAAATCTCATTTAATGCAGCAAAAAACGGGCCAAGTATGTACGGAACTTCGTCCGTTCAAATTTTAACAGTTCAGTTTTAAAATACATACACAACTTGAATGCGTTACATACCTACTCAATGGGGTGCTTCAGACAATGTGAACAACTTTCACTATGGGGCCAACGTCGAACTCGCGAAATAATAATCTGCTGTTAATACATTTTGGGTAGAGTCACCATAGACGTTTTCTATGTCAAAGTTCAGAAGGCGTTCGCCGAAGATGTAAACGTTAAATAATACGTAGGTACTTCCATATTTACCTACAACGTCCACTTTGCCACACGTTTTACCTCACTAATGAACTTACGGTACGGTCTGTCCGAACCGAATAAACATTTCAACAAACTACCGAAGAGCTAGTTCCTTTTACATTTTCTGAATCGCTGAACTAATTTCAGGAGATAAGAATAAAAACCGGCCAAGAGCGTGTCGTACACGTCCATAGGGTTCCATAGCCCATAAAAGTAAT
The DNA here is from genome assembly GCA_963693445.1 of Agonopterix heracliana. Lineage (NCBI taxonomy): Eukaryota > Metazoa > Arthropoda > Insecta > Lepidoptera > Depressariidae > Agonopterix > Agonopterix heracliana. The sequence goes on from OY856307.1 coordinate 2,957,157, forward strand.
CTTCACTGAAACAATTTAATCTGAAGATATTTTTAATTTATATTTTCCGAATCGCTGAGCTAATTTCAGGAGATAAGAATAAAAAGCCAGCCAAGTGCCTGTCGTACGTGACGTTGATAGGGTTACGTAGCCATTAAAAGTAAACTTCACTAACATAATTTGATCAGTAGAGATTTTCTCTTTCTGGCACTGATAGAGCCATTTTCAAACTCCGCAGTGAAAGTGTGAAAATTATAGTTGATGCTGTAATCAGTATTCTTTTATTAATCTGTATTTTCCATAGGAAATTACACGCTAGGCGTGTTTTTCAGGACAACCGTGAAAGTGTTAAGGGTATATTATTCGGAGCGCGCTCCATACAAACGTACTATGGTGATATTTTCAATACTAACCAATTAAATTCAATGAAATTTTGCAGAAACAATCTAGAAACAAATTTCTATGCTTGTATGGAGTCAGATTTTCGTTAAAATGTATAGTTTTCAAGTTACAGTGCCTCAAAGATTTCCATACAAATCTTAAATTAATCCTAGCATTGAAACTGTACATTGTAACGAAAATCTAAAACTATAGAAGCATAGAAATTTGTTTCTAGATTGTTTCTGCAAAATTTCACTGACTTTGATTGGTTAGTATTGAAAATATCACCATAGTACGTTTGTATGCAGCGCGCATTTTCGCTCTCGGAATAATATTCTCTTAATAAGAGTGTACAAACATTCTGAAAAATTAAATAAAACACCAGTATTTTTAAGACAAAGGGGGGGAGAGGTTAGGTTAGTTTTTATTTTCATGGAATGTATAAGGGTTTCTTATTTGACTATGGAACCCTAAAAACCCTGAGGAAACGTAATACTTCGTCGCGTTCTGGTCTCTAATATTAAGTAGAAGGTGCGAGTTACATTTTTATTCCGAGACTTCCGTAGCAACATTATACGCATACATTAACATTTTAATGAGGCCTGTAGTTGTAGTTATGTAGGGTCTACGAAAAGGGCGTTAATTAGGGCGACGTCACGTGGATAAAATTACAGTAAAATGACAAGACCCCCCCTAACTCCTACTCAGCATGTTTGAAGGCATTTTGGCTACAGTGACTTGTGATTTAACACTTTCCAAATTTTCAGGGGTGGTTCAGACCCTCAAACTGAACAACTTAAACTATAGGAGCAAACCTGAAATCGCAAAAAAAAAATACATTTACATAAAACTTATCGTCTTTTACAAAGATGTAGGCTTGTTTCTACGAACGTAGACTTACGGCTACGGCGTAGGCTTGTTGCTACACTTCAACCTACGAAGTTGGCATTATACTAATGCGTTACATACTTAAAGGGATGCTAATTAACTGACCTATAAAAGTTAATCGTCTTCTCGAGGATGTAGGCTTGTTGCTACGAACGTTAGGGTGGAGCGAAACAAGCAAAAAATTTTTTTTTTCCCATTTTTAAGTTTCCTGTATCGTTAATCGATGACCTGATAGGAAAGCTACATTCGTACAAAAAACCAGAAATCTACGACTCTATTTTCAGGTGGCGCACCTTGAGGACAGTTTATGAAAAGCTTACGTTTTTAGTTCTTAGTTGTGCCCGAAAAATTTAAGTAATATCGCAACTTTTTGGCAAAAACATACGACTTTTACTTTGCTCTTAGCCTTATTTCACGTATAAATGTATTATTTTGTAGTTATATATCATTAACTGGTGCTGCAAATATTTGCATATTAGGCATTTCGACTTTCTTGAAATGCGATTCGAATAAAATTTTTCTATGGTGGCATTTGGCTGCGATGACACCGCTGTAAACACGGGACACAAAAATAGAGTTATTGTTTTACTAGAAAAACACTAGAATCGACCTTTAAACTGGTTTTTGTGCTTGTTACACGCAAACCAATTGCTACTTCGCCATTTTGTTCTCCAGTCTCGACGACACTACAAGAAGCCCTAATAGTTTATTTGGTAGCAAAGGAAATAGATCAAAAAGTATCTTGACTTGGAAGTAGAAGCATTTGAACCCATTTCCATAGAATTGCCGGCTCTGAAGACTGATTTGTTAAGCACCGATCAAAAATACCTGTATCTTTCTGCTGGAACTGTCTCATCAAACTTGGCTAACTAAAACCCAGGAAATCTGGCATATTTTCGATGATTGACTTTCGCAAACAGGATTCTTCATTTATATAATTATTGGAAAAGCAAAACTAGCCACTTTTATCATGAAAGTTTACGCTTCAAACTGGTTTGATATCAAGGCAAAATCGTCTTGTAAATATGGTCCGATACATGTATTTAACATGATTAAAAGGTGTTTTTTTATTTAAGATGACCTGAAAAGCATTGTTGTAGAAACTATTTAAAGATATGAATTTTTCGCATACCCAGAAAATGTGTTGCTGGCTATGTTACAAGATGATGAGTCACACGTAAGAGAACTGGCGGTTCAGAGAGTTTTTAAGCAAGAAATCAATGCAAAGGGAAAAAAGTTCGCGAATTCCAACTTCCGGGACTTAAGCTTGATGCGGAAAGTTATTTTAATTTAATAGATTGAGAGAAAAAAATGATAAATGAACCCCCAATAACAATTAAATACTTCAAGACGAAATATCAGTATTTTCATCAAAAAGATGGTGCTGGAAATGCCGATTTAGGATATTAAAACGTATATTTTTTCAGTTTTTTGTGCGTATTTTTCATATTTATTCATTTTTTTAGCAATTATAACTATCAATATAGTAGTAACGATAGTAATATAGTCGTAAATAGAGTTTTGTTTGTAAGCCAAAAAACTTTTTTTTTCTAAAGTTCAAACCTAGTGCGCCACCTCAAAACATTGACTATAGTAGCTGAAATTTTGCATAAACACTTCTAATACTACGTATCATCGATTGATAATACAGGAATCTTAAAATTTTAAAAACATTTTTTTCACTCCACCCTAACGAACGTAGACTTACAGCTACGGCGTAGGCTTGTAGGTACACCTCATTCTACAAAGTTGGCTCAATCATACTTAAAGGGACGCTTCAGATCAGACCATCAAACTGAACAACTTTCACCAACACTGAAATAGCGAAAAAAAACAGCTGTTCCGTACAAAAGGTCAACCGCTACGATAACTGAAGTCGGTGCAAATCTAAATTAAGTATTATAAAACTGTAACTGAAGTGTGTCTGTACATTGAAGATATTTACAAAAAAAAGATTACGATATGGTTTTTAGGTATCCCTGACTCGAAATAAACCTTTTTTAGAAATTTTGTCTGTCTGTTTTTTTGTTTGATAGCTTATGATCTGACTTAAAATCTGGTATATAATTTGTGCGGACGTCGCGGGTAAACACTAGTTATATATAAAATGCCAATTATACCTAAAATAGCTTTATGACAAAAAAAAAAATTAGCATTTCCACATCCAACATTTTTGTGTACACTTATAAACTAATTCATTGTAAATATAATATTTGTATAATTATTTTGAAGTCATCAGATAGTATTTATTGCAGAGGCGGTTTTGTAACTTTTTACTTAAGTACCTACATCTTTTTATTGAAAGATTTTATTGTTTTTCCAATATCTTTAATATAGGGTCCTTGGTTCCATAGAGAAAGTTGTTCAGTTTGATGGTCTGGCCATCCATCCCCTTAAAAAAGTGTCAGCATATCCCTGACCCTAAAGACTCTGTATATCTTTACATTAAGCTCGATAAAACAACAATATGCAATTTACATATAATATTTCGCATCATATAAACTCACCACTCTAGACAGCCTTGTGAATATCAAGACGAAAAATATTCAAATAGTAACAGTAATACCGACAAGGTGTAACCATAACCCAATTCGAGTGCAAAACGCAGAAGAAACGTCAAAGGAAAGAGCATTAAGTATTCGTAAGGCGTCTCAAAAGACACGCGTGCACATCTGAGGCATCCTTTCAGCGTTACCGTAGAGAGAGCCGTCTCCAGCCGACACAACACGAGCGCCGACTCGAGGCCCGGCGCCGGCGAAACACGGACGCTCCTCAATAGATGAAAGCATCTCATTCAGGCGGCCTACTGAAACTACCTAGATGCAGTGCAAAAAACTTTTCACCTCACAAGCTCGGAAAGATTCTGTTTATCATTCGAAATCTGAGTGCAAAAGTGCATTTTATCCGCTAGCGTGGAAAGAGTTTTTGAAATTCAAATCTGTCTATTCAATATTTTTCTATACCGCCAGTCCGCTGAAAATGCTTAATAACTATTTCATGTCACTGGCCAGCACGAAAAAAAAACTTTTTAAAATGTTGTTTTCTTTAGCAATTCCCTTTTTTCATCGCTGTTGTGAGGTGAAAAGTTGTGTGTTTCGCTAGGCTGCAAAGTTATTCTGCGTCTCGTACCTTGGAAACTTTCGCTATAAGCTCAGGTTTCAATACAAGTACTCGCGCCAAAAAACAACTTTGCAGCCTAGCATAACAAATAACTATTTTCAATGACGACGTAAACTTCAACACAATTATTAACGAAATGATTGATCAATAGTTCAACATCGATCGTTAGTTTCAAAGATCAATGAAACAACTGATGAGGTCAATTTCAACGCATAATTTTCATTCAACAAATTGAATTGGTTGATCTAGTTCAACAGCGTTGTATCAAAGATTAATGTAACAAAAAGTTATCTAGAGACTACGTCAATTTCAACGTATAATTTTCAACAAATTAAATTGATTGATGCATAGTTCAAAGGCGTTAGTTTCAAAGTTCAATAGAACAGAAAGTTACCATACATTTACGCAATGCTCTTGTCTCACTGCACGCATAATGAAAAGTTTTTGTATCTTTTTTATTTATTTATTTATTTGGCACACAAAACAGGAAACAATCAGTGAAATAATAACACATAATATTAAAAGCTTAAATCAAGATTGCAACCCTAAATATGCATGCACAGTAACATTAACAATAAAATTGCGACTTAAAACCTGTATAATTTATAATTTAAACTTATTATAGTAAATATGACATAAACATTTAAACTTAAAACGAATTAATAACAACGTAATTAGTTACAACCAGTAATATCTCTATCAAACACGGACGCACTGACAGGAAAAACGCATTTATGTCTATCTGTGAACGCACCAACTTTAGTTAACCAACCTGTAATAAGTAATAACATATTCAACATTTCTACTATCGCATCCGTTTGCTACATTTCCTTTGATTTACCCACAATACCGCTCTCTTTGAATGCCTATGAGCAAAGATCTACACGCCTTACATCTTATACAAATCCATCGCAAAACCAATGAATTAGTTTAATTAAATTTCATTGTGTACCCGCTGTTGAGAATGTAAAAGAGAATAATTTATATTTGTCGACCGGACGAACGAAATTGGGGACATTGGAGTTATGATTCAACTTTATCGGTTTACATTGAGTCTCGCGTTTTTTAAATGTTTACTTTTGTTGAAATGTTATTTCTTCGGTAAAGTTTCGGTCGCCATGAGAATTTTTTTGCACAGAAAACTGCTCCGCTCTTCCATCCCGGGGCGTAGACTTCCGCGGCCACTCGGTTTATTTGCAACGGACTATGTACGTCATATGCACTTGAGATAATCCCGGGCTCTGTCCCAACCAATGAGCCATACAGCTCTTGAGGTTATATACTATAGCAAATGCCAAAGTGGCTTCAATATAACCACAGCATAACTATATTAGTCCTCACAGTACGGCAACGGATGTACTTGCGCAGAGCAACGGTGGGGGGGTTGCGGGGAAGCGGGAGGCGCGGATTTTCCCAAGATCTGTATGAAGATTTTGGGATCGACTGCGCATGACTAAAGTACCGGTGCGGCGGCGAGGCGCGGCATATTACGAGCGTTGCCATACTGTAAGAACTACTATAGTTATGCTGTGATATAACTATGTTTTGGCGTATACCGGATTCACGGGTTTATAGTTTACATATGATCAATTTTAAAAATGACTGCGTACTATATAAATGACAGATTCTACAAATGAACGATTCGTGAAATGACTGTAGAATCAGTCATTACACGAATCGGTCATTTGGTGTACACCGAATTCTCGGGTATAATCTACATATAACTGACCGTGAAATGTCAGATTCTCACGTTCGGTGTAGTATAATTAGGTAACGTAAAGATAGCATTGTATCGGATCTGATGCCGCTCTGAATATTTAATAAAATCCTCATCTCATTAATTATACATACAATTTAAATAATGTTAAGTAGGAAAGGAAACTTTCTCTCCGTTACCTTCGCGAAATAATAAAGCAATCGAGAGGTAGTCACTGGCGCTGGCAGCTATCCGATAAACACTCATTAATTGTACCTACTGTAAAAGACAGTAATTAATTAATTGTTACACGTTTATTACTCGAATGACTAGTTATTAGAAGAAAGAAAAAGTTATAGAAAGAAAGCTCACAAAACTTAGTGAGGAAGCTCCTTATGAGGATCGTCCTAGCAGCGCGCTCCATACAAATTTCAAAGTTACCGTGCCCCCACAGACTAAAAAGAAGAACCAGACGTAATGTCATCTAATCATGAGTGAAGCACCCATTTCTTTTGTGTGCGTGCTGTCACGCGGTACATAAGGTGACGGGTTGTCGGACCTGCGCCTAGAGCTAGTGCATCTGTGTGAGTGTGGGTCCCTTGTAGAACAAACGAGATTGTATTACCTTGCATGCTTCACATCTTTTTAGTGCAATACTCGGTCCGTATTTCTTTCAGGTCCGTGCGTGCCCCAAGGCTTTCAAACAAATCTTAAATTAATCCAAGCATAGAAACTATATTATTTTGAATGAACTCTGTCAAAATACAGAAGGAGATTCATGGCTAGACCGTTGTTTAAAAAATAAATTATTAGTCATAGACATGGATCTAAATCATAAAGGATACCACTCCTCCTTACAAGCATTGATACAAGAAAATTGGCAATGGCGCCGTCGATATTTCCAATTTTAGGTGTGTCCCTTTCTATCCAAGGGATTTTCGAAGTTGGCTCCATAGTGAAAGTTGATCAGTTTGATGGTCTGAAGCATGAGCAAAGGCTCCAACAGGGTTTTTTTACACCCTGTATAATGGGTCTTTTCTAATTAAATAATGTTTCTGTAAAACATTTTTGTAGCAGCCGTACCGTTCGGCCCGTTCGCGAGATATCTAAACTATTACAAAACTGTACCAGTAATGTACATTAAAGATTATGGTTTTTAGGCATCCTTGACTCCAAAATCAACCTTTTTTAGAATTTTCTCGGTCTGTTTATCTGTTTGTTTATGAACTGTATTACTGAACCGATTTTGATGAAACTTTTTTTGTTTTGTAGCTTATGATTTGACTTAAAATCTGGTATCTAATTTGTGCGGACGAAGTCGCGGGTAAACTCTAGTAACTAATAAAATTTCGGGCGGAACATTCGAATAAACTAAAACCGCATTTCCAGCTCGCACTAATGGGAATCAGTGCGGCGATTCACAACCGCATCAGCTGTCGAGCGTGACATGACAAGTGACGTCACTGTCCAGCACCAGCACCGCCGACACGGACGCGCTCCACGGGATCAATATGGACAAATTGCACGATAAACTAGCTTAATTCCACGATACACAACTAAGCCCATGTCTTCATAACAGACATTCTGCTGATAGGTAAATCCATATTCATCGCGGAGGGATCTGTAGAGTCGTTTGAACATAACAAATGTGTAATACATTCACGAGGGAGCCGAAAGCTTTCTTATAGAATAACAGATGACTCTATCATAAATACAAAGAGGATATATTAAATCCCTAAGAAACACTATTCAGAACGCTGTGATATTTCAGATCGCTAACATTCCATCGTTTTAGTTTTATTGTCGGAAAAAATGTTGAAGAAAAGAAGCGATGTAAAATGAGCAAGATGGAAATGTGTAAAAGGGCAAGTTGGCTGGGAACGAGGGCGACGCAGAGTGGAACAGCCATAAGCTCGGGCCACATAGAGGCGGTTCTACGGGAATGCGGGCCGGCGGCGGTCCTGCGGAAAGCGAAAGCGTTCCGGAGCCTGCCACACAGGGTCCGCGCGGCGCGGTGGCGGCGCGATAGCGGCCGGTGTAACATCGAAAGCGGCCATGTTTCAGTATCTGTACAGATTGCTATTGCTACTCAACGGGATTCTCAACCATTTGAATTTGAGGGCAATGCACTTCTACCAATTTCTCGCACTATTCAAAGATCAACCAATTTGGCCATAGAAGTAAGAGAAAAATTTGTAAATTACTTACTTTAATAATAATTAAAGAGGTCACGCACGACTTTGCTTCGTTTTCTTAAAAAAAAATTACCAAATAAATACTCTTTTTCAGACTGTTTTATAATCTTTATCACTCATATTACAAAGACAAGGATGTGGTTGAACCAATATATTAGTTTTTCGGTAGAATTCATGTCGAAACAGCAATCGAAAATAGTGAAAAAATACAAAATGGCAGCGCGGTAAATACCGCCTCCGGACCGCCACCGCTCTGTGTGACACCTCGCATTGACTACAATGGAATACAGCGGCCGCCGCCGCTTCCGCGACGCCCCCGGCACGCCACCGCGCCGCTTCCGGCCCGCCTCGGGCCCGCGTCGCCGCCGCCTGGTTGTCATAGCGTTCTGCCCTGTAGCGCGCCGCGCCGCACCGCTACCGGCCCGGATTTCTGTGTGGCAGGGTCCATATAAACTCGTACATTACAAAAAATCCCGCCTCCGGACCGGAGGCGGCTGTGTGTGGCTTGAGCTTTAGGAAAGTGTTACATAACGCCCCGAGGGAACACAATGAACACGAAATGGTGGAAAATCACCTTTACGCACATCAGGACGAATCGGACGCGATCTACGAACAATTCGGGATCACAGACATCTCTCTAATTGACAAATGTTCTGGTAAATTTCAAATGTCATGTCGATTTTGCGTTTTCCTGTCCGTTGGTTTAACGTTAATATTTATCTTGACGGGTGGATATAACGCTAAGTTTCGACGATAATAGAGTCTAAATCTGTTCGTTACACTTCTCAAACTTGTAAATGAAGTAGAAGAAGCTTGTAGTTTGATAATGACGCAACTTTGGACACGTTGCATTCCTTGTCGACTCCGCCGACGAATAGAATGAACGAGCTACTATCACAATTATAACTTTAGCAACACAAACTTTAGTTCGTACCAGATAATACATAACCACAACATTTCTTATCTATTACATCATGAAATAATAAGAATTAAAAAAACTAAAAGAAATATAAACTAAAAGGCGAATCTCCATTGAAGGTTTGCTTTTTATGAAGTTATAAAAGTTACAAATCGTAATGATGTTTCAGTTTCCAGTAGTTTTTCATGAAAAAAGTTTATTATTGAGCTTAGATCAAAATAAAAGTAATGGATGGGCCTAAAGCGCGGTAAGTTGAAGCACACTACTGGTGCACTTGGTCCATACAAACTAGCGCCATTATCTGTCAAATCTAGGGCACTTGCATACAAATTTGAAGTAGGTAAACCTTTCATTTGTTTTGCCTCATTTTTCTGGTTTGAAATGTTCGCGCAAGGCCTATCCATTAATTTTATTTTGATCTAAGTAAGTTATTGAGTGGAGACTCAATTGAATTCATTCCCAGACATTAGCACGTACGTGGCTGAAAACCAGAACGTGGACAGCGTCTAGACACAGATGCGGCTTTAGCCTAAGCATCCAACTAAAAATAAATACCGATCTGAGTGAGTGGAAACCGCGCGCCACTCGTCGTGTCCTGGGTTAGTGGGCAGTTTGGTTAAAATAGATGCCAGTCGATGAAATTGGTGGCTCTGTGGCCTGGTGGTGCGATGGAGTTGACCGGCACTGATGTATATCTGTGACCGTAAGATTTGAACGTCGGAATTGACCGATCGCCTTATGTAAGTAAGATTTCGTGGTTAGTTCACTATTAAACGTTTATCGTAGAGCAACACTTGTTTGTACTTGTGATGAGAATATTAATATACCTATTCTTTAAGTTAGTAGTAACTACAATCAATTACTGTCCATATAATAAAACGGTCACGGGCGTAGTAAAAACCAGCCTACATCTAAGTTTACGATTATCTCGTTTATAAGATCGGTAACGTATTATGACTGTACTAGGCCATTTTCAAGCTTTTTCAATATTTTGTTTCTGTGATCATAATTATGGTGATGATCACATTATTGTCTGAAATATAAAAAAAAAGTATTTAGGTACGTATTAAAAAGCAGAATCGCTAAGAACTGCCAATAAACAACCATGGTGATATGTTAACGATTGAATCGGGTACTTACAAAATAAGACCCCTGATTTAAATGAGAAAAAGATGATAAGGTGTCCCTAAACAAGCAAAGCAAGCAAGCAAGTTGTTTGTTACATCATATTATTATATAGCAACAGTTTGACAACGTGTCGGGACTCGGAACGTACTCGTAGGACGGCCCAGATGTGGAAGGTCGCTCTTGGCAAGTAGGCACCATCCCGAGAGTTTCTTCAACTCACTTCTGATACCAGATGTTACCAAGATATTCCAATTGACATACTTTCTCAATTAATTTCAAATGCCAACTCGCTGAGAAACTATTTCCATTAATTTTGACATAAACGCGCGCCAGCAAAGTAAAAGAAATTAAACATGATGGGAAACGTATCTAAGTATAAATACACTCACTCACCGACTTTATGAAATCTCCAGGACTGTAAAGCCTACTAACTTTGAAAACATTTCTATTGGCGTCGGTGCTAGTTTTAAAGGTATTTTTTTTTAAATTCTACCCCTCCCCTATGTGTGAAAATTTAGGACAGAAATGTATTGAACCTCCCGATAAGCCCGGCGCCGGCGCGGCGTACCTTGGGCAATCAGCAAGGCAAATCCGATTGGTAAATTGCAAAACAGAAAAAACTAGAAAAGTTTGTTCAGAATCGAGAGAACAATATAATTATCAAGGTTTCACAACATAGGTAAATTTGTTGGTATACTTAATTTAAAATTTTGCATCTTAACTTAAAATGCGAATAACTTTACATTTTAATTAATAAAATAATGAAATTACTGTCAATGCGTAATAAAATAAATCAGTTGGGTTGTATGAGGTTTTGCGCTTATTCTACTTGACAATTATACATATCAAACTAAAATTTGGATCTAAGGGAACGACATACGGCGCCGACCTCAAAATACAAATCAGGGCACGAGGATGATTATGATCACAGACTGTAATACATACCAGTATTTGGCTTATGATGCAGATGAGCACAAAATAAGGATATTTTCAAAAGCTAAAATCGCCAAACCAAAGATTATTTTTTGGAGCGCAGCGATAACCAAATAAAATCTTTGCGCCGAAACCTTACCGCGAAATGTCACCCCCATAATGTTCGACAACGGAATTACCTGGGAAGGGGTCTCTTATTTGTCGTTTTTCTACAGGATTTATACAAGTTACAGAAACGAAAAAAATACACAGTATTCTTGGATTCATAAATTGAATACATGATTGAAATTAGGTACTTCACACGATAGAATTTCTTTTCGAAAAGTTAAGAAAATAACGCATTTTTAACATTATTTTTCTCAAACTAGAATAAATTGCAACCGTTTTTACTTATGTACTGGAAGTTTGCTTACATATTCACCATTAGTTTATCTAGTGAAATCAGAAAAAAAATCGATAAAAAGTACTTTTATTAATTCTTTTTAATCGAAAATACAGCACACGCACGCACTTTTCGGAGGGCTGGCAATTGCGTTTCTCATAGAAAATATTCGCCTGAACCTATGACCCTACGAATAAGAATGTATAGAACTGTAAATGAAGCTCAAAAAGTGGCACCAAAAAAAGTGTACCGTGTTCTAAATTTGTTCTTTAAAAACTGTACCTAGCCGCCAAAACTCATACAACATGTCATTTTTCATTGGGTGTCAAAAATTATTTCGATTTTGTTTAGAGTTACTCTTCTATAGTAATTCTTATTCGTAGCTATGACCCCTTAATGTTCGATCTGTGACGTCATAACTCGGGTACTCAGCCGCGTGGATCACGAAGCGGGAGAAGGGATCGCATAAAATCGCCAAGCTTGGATAATCCTCCATTACCTGCTATGAAAGCGGCTCGGACACGATTGTAAAGCCATAACCCCTGCAATAGCGGACAGCGGAACGGTTGCGGGGCAGCGACTGCAGCGAGCAGCAGAAAAAGAGCGGCAACAGACAGCTGATCCAGCAGATCAAGTCTAGTGTCGCAGCCGCGTTTGATACTACTAAATACCTCCACAACAATACTATTTTGTGCAGGTTACCCGCGATTCGTAGCGATCAGTACAATGCGTTTGTCGTCGCGTACAGACCGTCTTCCTATTCGAGCTCTCTAGACCTTATTCTTCATGGACCTTATATCCTTACTACCATTTTAGCCCCGTACCCTTCTTCTTATTATGCGTCGGTAACTTTAGTTTCGTCTAGTTTTTTTGCGTCTGGTCGTTTGGTCGCGTGATCTTTTAACTAGTAAGTTATTAAGTTATAGCCTGCAGAATCCGACAGCAGGGTAAAAGCCTTCCCCTACTTCGTTGTAATTCTGAGACGTCTGGCCGCTGGACATCGGTGGGGCAGCGTTCGGTATGCTATGTAGTATCTTCTCGTCTCAAAAACCGCAGTGTCTCAAGTCGAAAGTCTTTGACCATGTGTACTGCCAGTGATGACAAACAGACCTGGGACGTGGTCGCTAATTCAAGGCCTCATAAAAAGACTGAAAGTTTCCCTGCAAGATCAAATCAGAAATAAAGAGATTCGCAGAAGAATCAGATTAGTTGACATAGCTTAAAGAATTGCTGAACTAAAGCGGGGTACATTGCTCGCAGAACCGACGGCCGATGGCCCGCCCTACCGACTTCTATCGCCGAAACCTCGGCCTAAGAGTGTTCATCGCTTACAAAATTTGTTATAGAGCCTCATTTTAGTATCGATCTTTGGTAGGAAACTTCTATAAGGTACTTAATGCCGTAAGCCGATTAATTTATCTGAATAGGCATTATAAAATCAATAGTCAGTTATATTAATTGAATTGATACATTAAGGCCGAATTCGACCAAACTTAGATTTATAGAAGAGTAACTTATACAAGGTACAATTTTACTTTTGATGTTTACACACCCCGTATTAAAAGAACGAATGTATAATTCACCTAAAGAAAGAGGGGGTCGTTGTATCCGTATTTATTGCAATGTGAGGTTATACAGTTTTAATTTGTTAGGTTTCTTTTTATTTCATTTAGATTAGGGTTGGTAAAACGCAAAATCAGTTTACTCTATAGTAACCCGCGACTTAATCAAAGAATAAAATTTACTCGCGTTAGGTCGAATCGGGCCTCAATGGTGTATTTATTTTGTGAAATGAATGAATGGAAAATTAATGAAAAAAATGTCTGAATATTTTGATTTGTTTTAAAAGTCGTGTTGCCACAACTGTATAGTTTCTAAAAAAATAATAAAAAAAACAAAGCAAAAAGAAAAAAAAACGCAAATACCTTTCTAAGAACTTGACATATTATGAATGAAATTGATTTCTTTTTAAATTTAATTTCCCCAAAAACAATGTATCTTGCTTGCTAGACACAGAACAATTTGTTTTCTGCCCTTTCGGTAACACGAACGACTCGAGCCCACAAGATGAGTAGTCGCGTCATTTGTCTCTCTGAGATGGAGACTAACATGCATCGACCATTTTCGATCTTGACTTTCCTGACCGAGATCGCAATAAAAATATGACATGTCATCCAGTCACCGAAATATTCCTATTGGAGTTCGACGATGCCAATTTGGTATGTCAAGTTTTTTTTTTTTGTCTTTATTTCATATTTTTAACGGATAGAAGCCTGGCACAGAATAGATAATAGTATCGTATATAGTACTCTGTGATAGTATATAGTTCTACATAAAGAACGGCCACACCCCGACCCCCTCTGACTTCAGATACCCCACCTCACCTCACACTTTCTGGGGACACTTTAGGGGGCCGAGGCAAGGGAATGCAGCTAGAAACAGCGAGTGGTTAAATCGTTCTAGGAATGCAGTCAGGCGCGCGCACCCGTAGTATTTGACTACATAAAATTGTAACTTTTCAGTGCTAAACAAACGTGGAAAAATAGCGCTAAATTCACATTTTCAGCAATTCTTTAGCTCAAATACAACAGAACGAACAATAAAGGTATCTTAACAATAGCGGTTTTTCAACCCTATACACAATGTCATGGACAGTTTGCACAAAGAGAGCATGTGCAGACGCCATTTCGAAAATCAAAAAGTTTCTATAGAGTGCCGGACCTGTTCTTAGTCGCAAACCGGGCGGCGGCATTGCGTGATTGAGATACTTTATTTTCATTTTAGGCGGATTAAAGGTACCACAATGCCTTCCTGTGCTTTTACTCGTTGTACAAATCAGAAAATCACACGGCATTACTTTCACTCGTAAATAAATGAGAAGCAGATCCATTATTCGAGTATGTAAAGCAAGAACGTCACCTATCTTCCGATATTCAAATTTAATCAAAGGCTAGGAGCGCTGTACGTTTACAGTAAGAGATATTTACAACATGTACCGAGCTAAACAGAACGTAACATTATATTAGAAATATGAATGCTAATGCAAGCACAATGTCACAGCGTCGAACAGACGGTGACGTCATTACGCGGTGCAACATACTCCCCGTATCCCCACCAATACTCCCCCCCCCCACTCCAATCCGTGTAGAGAACAGCTGTTTACACTAGACGTACAGTCAGTGAGCCCTTAGAATAGGAATCGGCTGTCGGGTAAAATCGGTTCATCATAATCATTCAGTAATTTTTTATGTTTAAAATAGGCTTAGTGTATGATTTATTCGAATTATAACAGTCTACATTTGACTAAAGCAGCAAAAGTTTATGGATTAATGCATGCTTCATAGGACAAGGTACATTAAAATATTTTTTGGAAAACTAGTTTAGTTTTCTTCCTATCTATATTATCACGCCTATCCCTGGCAAAGAGCGTATGTCCAGTGTTTTTCTAGGGGATCGCTAGATGGTATTCGTTAATAAGACTCTAACATTTGTTTCTTCAAAACAATGTCTAACAAAATTAAGTAGCTGAAACTATTTTAAGGGGATGATCAGACATCAAACTGAACGACTTTCTAAATGGGACAAAATATTTACTGTTTCATACAAAATTGCAACGTAGGTATGGGAACGCAAATTTTTTTTCACTACTCTATGTTGGTCGAATATTTTGATGTTGGAGCTGTTGGCTTGCCAAATAAATAAAATAAAACTGAAGTTCCACGTCACATATGTTAACTTTAAACAATGCTGAACGAGGTTTATGCGTGAATTTGTCAAGAGAACCGTAAATGTGAATGGACAGCCGAAACACGACAGGCTTATCGGTTATCGTTAACATCGGTGAATGAGTGAGAGGATTGAAGCTTTAAGGCTGCGTTTACACCAGAGATGTGCGAGGTAGCGATGCGATGAGCGAGGAAACAATCCGCAAATAGCGCGCTCGCTCGATCACGTCATTGGGAAATTAAAGCACGCCCCATATACCCATTTTTTCCTCGCTCACCGCCTCGCTACCTCGCACATCTCTGGTGGAAAAGCAGCCTTACGGTTAATGTTCTAACATCAGCGCCATTGCGAATGTACAAGATAATTTTTTGACTTTTTTGCTGGCTATCTAATACAGGATATTAAGGTAGACTAGGTTGAAATAGCAAAAAAAAACGGTTGTTTCATATACATTTGGGTCGTATCGCCTTTATCGTTTTTATGAACAGATGTTTTTTTTTAGTATTATGTGCAGTGATCGGAGTTCGAGTAGGTAGATTGATTTGGGGTCAATGAACTGAAACATATAAATATTAATATGGACATGCCTCCGGGATTACTGAACGAAATCCCGGGAAAAAGGCTTATCCATGTTATGATGTCTATGATAATTCATAAGTTTCATAACACAAGTACATAAAATCAATCTACCTACTCCGATCACTGATTATGTGATAGTACAGGACCCGCCTCGGTGCGCGAATCCGACTATTGGCCTGTTTTCCCGTATTCGTTTAGGGTATGCTTTTAGGTCGCTCGAATGCCCACCACGCGAACAAATAGCCGATGCCACGCCGCCTTTGTTCTGTTCCGGTCAAAAGGCATTTGTTCCTGAAACTAGTCGGGAATTTGTACGAAAAAAACCACCTATTATTTGTCATCCTAAACACGGACATAACATAACTGCATGCTGTGAAATCGCTCGTTGGCGCTCGTTGGCGTAGTGGAGCTTCGGTATTGGAAACGATCACCGAAGTTAAGCAACGTCAGGTCCGGTCAGTCTTTGGATGGGTGACCGTTTAGTGGTATTTCATCTCGAGCGTTTCCGTGCTTCGGAAGGCACGTTAAGCAGTTGGTCTCGGATAGTTCCGTCAGATGGCGTTGTAACTATTCGTTAAGCCAAGTCAGAGGCCTATTGGCGGCTTGCAAATTATCTACAGCAAGGTGACCACTAACTTGCCTCCACCAACACGCACTGGGCCCGCGTGGTGGAGTATGGCCCACTCCCTATCACCCTCATTCGTGAGAGGAGGCCTTTGCCCTGCAGTGGGATTCTACAGGCTATAACTAACTAATTATTATAATATAAATAAATCTACTGAAATTCATGTTGACAACTAATATTGACGTATTACACACTTTCATGAAAATCGAGAAAACTTTGTAACCTCTATTATAGATATTCAATTAAAATTAGATTGTAGAATGCATAAAAATTTTGCCGTGATATTAATAAATTAAATTAAACATAAGTCTTACACATCTTTTGTACTAAACTAAACAACATCACAATGACACATTAAACTCTAATAGATAACTAAAAATAAAGATACAGTTAAAATCAACGTAATAAACGGTAATCGTAAGCTACAAGAGAGCTGCTTTAATGATGTCGCGAAGACGATTAAACTAACAGGCAGTTTTAAAATAAATATCAAAACGTTATCTCGGCAAACATAGAATATAAATGTAGTTTGATATCTTAGCCGACTAGGGGCAAAGAGCTACAAAGCAAAGGGCGCATCTCAAACGCTGAACGCACTCGTAGCATCGTTAGACCTTCGTAGCGCTACACCGCGTAGCACGTAGCGTTTACATACTTTTTAACCTATTTCTACATAAAGAAGGACGTTCTCAATTTGTCTGTATGTCCTTTACTAATGATGTCGAGGAGACGAGAGACGAAAATAACAATTTAAAACAAATAGAGAACGTTATCTCGGCATCATAAAATATAAATTGTGAAAAACTTGAACTAACAAAAAACGATATGTATTTAGGCCTAATGATAGACAGTAGTGTTAAGGGTAGTGGGGCGTTTCGCACCGCGCTCGGTTCGGACCGCGGACCATGTCTGCGACAGATTGAGGGCTATTTGGCAAAACTATCCATTCTTATAATATATAAACTTCCGTACTAAACAATGCGCATGATATATAAGTAGTTACGATACATACAAAACTCACATATCAAACAAAACTAGACCATTGTTCCTAGGCACATTAAAAACAAGTAAAGTTACGAACTCGTAGCATCGTTTTACGTTCATAGCCAAGATACGAAACCAAGTCTGGTTTTATTTTCAATACCAACCAATTAGAATCCATGATTTTTTTTTCAGAAACAATCTTGAAACTACACATGCTCACGACTATATTCCCCGAGGGGGTTGTCAGAGATATTCTGAAACCTCAGAACATCCACGTTTCACCAGTAGTACCCAAACTCTGTCCAGTGTGACAGGTAAGCCCGTCGCCACTTATAATGGACAGTGGGTACAATACATGCCTCGAAATTGAAGCATGCAGGTTTCCTCACTATGTTTTCCTTCACCGAAAAGCCAGTGATGTTAAAAATCGTACATGAATTCCATAAAACACTTTGGTATACGAGTCGGCCTGGACGGGGATCGAACCATCGCCTCCTGCACGGCAGGCAAGGTTACTTGCCACTGGACCACCACGGCTACTGTCAGTTTCAATGAAGAGAATTCGAAATCTAATCTAATTTAAACGATACATTTCAAAATCTGACCACATCCACATACAAGCATAGAGATTAGTTTCTGATTGTTTCTGAAAAATTTCATTGACTTTAATTGGTTAGTATGGAAAATAAAACCATAATTCCGTTTGTATGGAGCGCGCTCCGAATTATATCCTCATAATATGAGGATAGTCCTTCCTTGCAGCGCGCTCCATGCATAAAGTTTCGTCCTTTTTTCAATGTTAACCGATTAGGCAATGATATTTTCTAAACACGATCTAGAAACTAATATCTGTGTCTACATTTTGTCGGATTTCCGTTAAAATATAATCATTTCATTTGAAGAAAGATATCAAAATTAGAAAACCCTAAATTTTGAGATTTTTTATAGTTATATACAAATAAACTACTTTTTTAATAACTTCAACCACCTAAGTTCGAAATAGAAAGTAATTAATTAAATTTAAGTCAGAACCAATTAAAGTTTTCCAAAGAGTATCAAATCCGCAGCGATAGTTAGAAGGTGGAAGCAAGTTAAATTAACAAGGAAGGTAAAATGTAAGTGCGTCGACATAAAATCATAATTGTTAAGTTCAAAATCACCACTTGACATGTCATTCCATCCTGAAACTACAAAAAAGCTAAAAGCCTTGATACAACTGCACGCTTGAAAGATAGTCGATGGTTATATCGAATATTCTGACACCCCTATCTGGGCACATCACTATCAGATAGAAGACACGTTTTGTCGTCGCCATTGAGCCCCTTAGTAAAGAACAGCCTATTGTACTCCTCGAAGAATTACAACTTTTTGAAGAATAATCGCGTTTCACAGGAAGGTGGAAAGGAAAGGAGTCAAGAACAAGGCGTCCGGCGCGGACGAGGACGAGGACGACCGAACAAAGTTATGCAACAGAACGTGAATCGATAGAGTTACGTAATCTCGTATTTGTACCGAGTTATCTCCTTTGTAGCCCAGTCATTTTACGGTTTGACTCGAGACTATTTAAGAATTGTTTTTTTTTTCTGTAACTAATTTGAGCCTAGAAATACCAACATTAAAGAAAATGCACGTCACCAACAGCCGCAAATTTAAAATTTAGCATTTATCTCGTTCTAAAAAATCTGACGGTAAAATTATTTTTCTCATTATTAAGGCTTTACCATAACCTTCAAGCACGGAGTAAATATTGTTGTCTACTAAAAGCTTTGAAAAATACATTCCTCATCAGCGTATAATACGTCCCACTGCAGGGCACAGGCCTACGGAGGGTTAAGGGCGTTAGTCCACGCGTGCCCAATGCGGATTGATAGACTTCACAAACGCATCGGAATTTCTTCTTCAACAAATCAATCAATCAAACAAATATTCTTTATTTTACACCAAAATATAAACAGTAAAATACAGAGAAAACTAAAACAAGAGGCACAAAATAAGGCGGTCTTAACTCTTAGAAGCGATTTCTTCCAGACAACCTTAACAAACCTTGGAAAATGTAGGTTTCCTTACGATGTTTTCCTTCACCGATATATATAATTTTGATATCTATGTTGCGTAGCGACATTTCTATTAAATTTATTTTCAGATAGTCTTTTTGTCACTAATGGTGCCGGTACAGTTTAAAAATCCCATACATAATTGCTTCCCACCCGTCCTAACAAAACTCTGAGTAAATTGACTGGGTTATTGATTCCTATTGTGTATATCCTTGAGAAAGGCAGACGACGGCCGCTTTGTGAAAGTAGTCTCATTCCGGGTCGTCAAAACAAAATCTGCTGTTGCACACATTTTGCGCGGTAGGTATTTAATTTTAGCATGAAATAGCAGCTTTCTTTTGAGTTCTCAACTTTGGGTCTCATAGTAAAAGTTGTTCATGTGAGTACTTTCACCCTTTTGAGTTTTCAGGAGACGTGAGTGTAAAGCCCAGTATAGTAGAAATTAAAAAAAGATTGCTCCTCAAAATTGTAATCCCAATAAAGGATTATTGTTAGTCAAAGATTATATAATAAAATATACTGAGTGAAGGACAAATGAGATTCACTTTTCAGTATTGCTAACATCATTGTGAACACAATACCCTTTACACCAACACCTTTATTGATCATCAACAGCCTAAATAATGTTTTTCGTATGGTTCCGGCTTAGAGTGGACCACCATATTTCTTCCCGTGTGATTCTGACAGACTAGTAACTGAGTGCAGTTTTACATTTATCGCAGATTCCCCTACATTTTGAAAGTAATTAAGTTTACCAAAATTTGATATGATACATAGGTTGCATTCGCTGTCAATGACCCGCGTTGCCAAACTCCAGGCACTGACTAAAGCGACGGGAAAAACCGCAAAGGTACCTATTGGCAAAGGGTGATGGGAAATGTCACATCGATCGCAGCGCCCGGGGAGGGGCAGAAATTTGTACTATTTACAGGACTAGCAAATCCACACACTAAATATACACGAAATCTCCAAAACTGTAGACTACAATCCTAAAATTTATCTTGGAAGTTTCTATAGGCATTTATGTGCACAATAAAAAATGCGGAGTCGACGCATAAATGCCCATGCCCTAATTTATCAACGCAAAATGTCTTAAAGCAAAGGTGTGAAAACCGGTATAAACGTTTGTACGGAAATGCGCTGCAAAGATCGTATATTCTAGCCAATTGAACTTTTCAAGATTTATTTTCATATCGATAATGTTGCACATTTCTTTAGTTTTTACAATACTTTATTTATGACATAGCAAACTTTTAACGAACATTTACGAGTAACTTTAAAAAGTTAACGGTGTTCCAGAACCACAGAGGATTATATCCAGAACCGCTACGTGCGCTAGTGTCGTGCATATTGTCAATAATTGCATGAGAGGGTGTTGAAAGAATTCAGAGACCACCAGAGCGACACGACAGGCTTACATGGCGCGCATTTCGATGAAATCTATTTACAGTAACAAAACGCTAAGGCTGCGGTACGACACATAAATAAGGGGGATTTGTGGGTTACTTTTTCTAAATGAGGCCAGCAGATGGCAGGTAGGGATGTCAAACGCAATTTCCGGGACTTTTCCGAGCAGACAAATGTCTTTGATGAAATTATCCAACACACCTTTTTCTCCTGCCAATATCACTGGTGTTTGTCAAGAGCATACGCTCTATACAGGGTAAACTTAAATGCTTCATATACGAAGGTGCTTCAGATCATCAAATCAAACTGAACAAATGTATGGAATGGCAGATTTTTTTTTCGCTGTACAATGTTTGTTCTGCAGTGAAAGTTGTTCAGTTTGTGGGTCCGAAGCACGCCCTTAAGTTTATAACGCATTTGGTTTACGTTTACAGCCTGTCTATAAGCCTTGTTCCATAAATACATAAACCTACGTCCGTATAAAAATCGAACTTTCGTCCATATACCTAAGTTGGTATTAAACTTTGGTACACTTATTACTACTAGCTTTTAGCATATTACAGATTTCATGATTTAACGACGAACCACTTGAGTGGTAAAGCCTGACCAGGAAAATAAAAAACCTCGCCATGTTGCGGAAAATCATTGGAACTAATTTTTGTCCTGGGAACACTAACATTAAAGGTGACAGTCGATTGCAGCGCCCCCAATCCAGGTTTTTTATATTCCTGGTCAGGCTTTAAGTTCTTTTACCGACAGAACACTGCATAAGAAACCTTATCCCTTAGTCGCTTCGTACGAGACCCTCGGAAAATAATGGTGTGGTATATTATAAGCCGTAACATAAACTAGTTTTAAAAAGTCAAACAAAATTTTCCGGTACAGTGGCTTTGTAGGGTGGGAACGAAGCGTGAAAGTATTTTTGCTTTATTTGCCAAACAGGCAACCCTGTGTGCGGGGCGCGGCCGTCCGGTGGCGGGCAGCGGGTAAGCTACTTGATTTGCATTACATTTACTTCGAAACGAAAAAGTTATGAACTGTTGCTGAATTGCAAACGTACCTCGTACCTTACGTAAGTTTATAGTCTGTAGAATTTTACTGCAGGACAAACGGCATGTCATTAAAGATTCTCTACCACACCCGAAAAGAAAAAAGAATGTATATGTCACCGTAAAATTGTAAATAGCGTTAGATTATAATCTATCTCGCGAGATTGTAAACTGTCGAAAGATTGTGAACCTTAACACACTGCTTACAATTTAACGCATTATTTTTTGATCGATTATAATCTATCACATGATAGATCGCAGGGAGACTCCGAGCCCACGAGAACTCTTAGTCCTCTCCATTACTGTTATTGATCTTATACTCGTACAAAATATTTCCAGCCTTTGCGTTCATTTGATAATTCCAATGCTGATTACTTACTTAAAAATCGAAATGTTAACGAAGCACAACAAAAACATAGTTTTGATATCCCGGTCACCTCAAAGCGCCCGGTGGACTTGACCGGATACAAAGGCTGGTGCATTCCTCAACGGATAAGGTATTTTTGAAAGTCACACATTGAAATCAGCAGTAGAAAATATCAAAATTTACTATGGCAATTATGCATCATTCAAACATGATTTAGGAAGTGTGAAAATCAATGATAGCACTTCAGTTTAGCTCTTCAGCGTGGAAAGGCCTGCCAGCATCTTGGGTCCCCCACGCGAACCCAATCTGCACCATATTTTAAGTTTTATTCATTTTTACAATACGACAATTTAGAAAAATTACTCGGCGTCATGCGATTTAACGATAATGCAACAGAATTATTTCTATGTTATTTTTATATACCTGTTTAACTTTGACCTTAGTTGAATATGAAATGCGAAGGCAAAATTAAACATAAATAAAAATAATGTAAACGTCATCTGAAAAGTTAATTACCGATAAAGTAAAATTTGATGTGTTTGACACTATTAGATGTCTGGTATTGATACTGATGTCAAGCTGATATCAAGAAAAAAGTCTGCCTGATACAGTCAGCATCAGAAGGTGAAAAATTAGATTCAGTAAAATTATTATCGAAACAGAAAAAAGACCGTCAACATGGGAAAATTATTAAGAGTAATGCAGATGATGAGCGAAATATGTGAGCAGTTACCTGAGTGGTCGTCTTTAACTAAGTCATGGACAGGTCAGGAAATGTTGACAGTTCGGAAATTCCAAGAAGAATGGGGCTAGTAGTACTGCAGAACGCGCGCCCAGCACGTCTCGTATGAGATCTATTCACGCGCGCGACGCGCCTCCGATGCTTAGAAAATAACCTGTTCCCGCGCTTTTCGGAGAGCGAAAGCCTCGCTTGCCGCGACATGTAGAAAAAGCAGAGTCGCGTGGAAGTTGTTAAATCATACTAGACGTGCAGGACGCAGCAGCAGCGGCCGAGATGCGCGTACAGGACGAGTGGGACCTATCTGCTTTCTATATCCAGCCAGTCCCTAAAGTGTGATTTTGACGGGAAGGATGCTTAGTATTTGAAAACTTTGATTGGATTCGATCAGTTACGTCCATTTTCCTAAATTTCCATCGTCCGGTTGCCTTTTACGGCCATTTCCATGTATGCCCATTTCCTCGACCGTCCATTACCTTGTACATTCATTTCTTTGGTTGTATCAATGTGCCTTAAGTGGTAACTTTAATGTGTCAATTTATTTGGCTCATCTACTTTTGATGCTGACTGTACACATTTAGGAGTATATTATGGAAGAGGTTATGTTTCCCGCGATTTCAACTTTGCTCCTATAACAAAAGTTGTTTAGTATGATTGTCTTAGCCGGGTGGTCAAATTTTCAGGGGTCTAAACATTTGGTCAGTTCTTGAGCAATACGCACGCACATACATAAACGTAGATATTTTCGGGGTTTCGGGTGCAATTATCAACCACCTTATATCTCACCGAATCCCGCTACTCAATCCGCCGACGTCCTATGCCGAGGTCAGTACCTACGTATTCTGGGTGCCCCTATGTCGGTTGCTTAAGTTCATGCACTAGCTCAGTAGACCCTTCGTGGTCTCTCCAATAGTCCGCAGTAATAAGTAGTAGCTGCTGTCTGAGCAATGCTGTAATTGTCAATTCGAAAAAAAACGCCTCACAACTTGTAATCCACCGTTATCCTTGGTCCTTATCTTTTGTTTAATTTAATTAAGCTGTGTTTGAAGAAGTTTATAGGCACCGAACCTGTTTTTTTTTTAAAGTTTATAAGTACTTTTAATAAGTACTAGAGTTTACCCGCGACTTCGTCCGCATGGCTTCCTGTCATCATAGCGAGATAAATGATAATATCAGTGCTTACATATTTAATGCATATTATGGTGGTATATTATACAAGATTTTAAGTCTAATCATAAGCTTTTAAAAAAAAGTTTCAACGAAATCGGTTCAGTAGTTTCCGCGTGATGCGCGAACAAACAAACAAACAGACAGACAAAAATCAAAAACTTAGTGATTTAGAATCAGGGACAACTTTTTTTTAATGTCTTCAATGTACAGACACAATTCTGTTACAGTTTTATAAGAAAACAGGGTTGGCATCGTTGACTGCTAAAAGAAGTGTAAATAAATGTTTGTTCTGCGGCGGAAATTAAAGGTCTTCAAAGAAACGTCTGAAATAACTTTCAAGTTGCCAGTTAAATATAAGTACACAAGTTGTTGCGATAAAAATACTTAGAACACTTCTGAAAGAAAGTCACAATGTATTTTGGTGGCCTTTGAAATATTAGATTTAACAAAAAATATTGACGATATATTTGAGCTGTTCCATACAAATCTACAAATCTACCCAAATGGATATATTTTTCATGATGTATCTATGTTAGTCCCGTAGAGAAAGAAGTTCAGTTTGATGCTCTGATCTCTTTTAAAAATAGATCCTACATTATACAGGGTGTTACAAAATATCCTAGAAATACTTACACCAAACTGAACAACTTTCACTATGGAGCCAACGTCGAAATCCACTGTTTCATACAAAACTGCAGTACCGACTCTACTCAAATGTATGGGAGAGCAGATTTTTTTATTTTTTCTCGACGTTGGCTCCATATTGAAATTAGTTCAGTTTGGTGGTCTGAAGCACTTCCTTAAGTATTAATAAGGTGTTTTATTACACCCTGTATAACAAAAGCGTTAAAAAAAATATATAAACTTGAGTCCATCTATGTCTCGATTTATCGTCCATTGACCGGTTGCAACGAATCTACAAATGTTTATAGAAACATCTAAAATTGCACGATCCGTTACGAAAACGAGCAAAAATGAAGGAAAACTTTCCACAAAGTTCTGGAACGTGACTCGCATTCTAAGAGAAGCCCCACGAAAGTTATCTAGCTGCCATTGTAAGATTACACAATAAATACATTTACTGTAGTTTTGTTTTAAGAGGATAGGCGGGCTGAAATGCTAATTTGGAGATTAGGTTACTTTTCCTACCGTATGCATATTTGTCCGATCCGCCCCACCCATACAACCCACCGACTAGATTGCGAAAGAGACAACTGCAGCTAGGACCGATTTTATTTACATAAAATCGACGAAAACATCATTTCGTATTCCCCTGTTTTCTCCTCCAAAACTAAACCGATTTTAATAATTCTTTCAAGAATAATATGAGAAAGACTTTGGCTATGTCTGTACGTTTTGCTTTTTTTGTTTATATTCGCAAAATTGTTTACTGGGTATCTGAAAACGGGCGGTAAAATTGGTCATTTTCGAAGGTCCCTAGTTCCTACAGTAATTAATTAATGTAAAAAAGCAAAACATAGAGACATGGCCGAGGTGACATAGATTGTAAGGTAAAAAAATATTTACTCTAGTGTTATTATCCATGGAAAAAACAGGGGAATACGTTTGTATGGAAAAAACTGTACTGGTCTATCCTCTTAACCTTTCTAAAGTAGTGTCCTTTGAAAAGAGGCAGGACTGCAGGACACAGAAGTTGATTCGTGTCCACAACGCCTGGAAGAGCTACTACTAAGTGATAAAGTTGATCACTTCTTTCATGGAGCATAGCACAGCATATGCTCACGACTATATTCCCCGAGGAAGTCAGAGATATTCTGAAACCTCAGAACATCCATGTTTCACCAGTACTTAGTACCGAAACTCTGGAACTCTGATTTCCTTCATGGAGCGCCTTCCACACTCACTCAGTAGAAAACACATCGTGAATAAAGTGACGTAACTACAGGACCCCTAGACAAAGTATCTTTCGATTAGCGTTAACAACAGTATTAAACATAAAAATGTGGGCTCTCGAGCCTGAAGAGACCTCGAGAATCTAACCTTTACAATGACTATTTTCACTTTGATTGAGGAGGGCCGAGGGCTTGCAAGATTTTGCGGGGCCTCATACGGTGTAGTTAGGGCCGTATCACACAAACGAACCCTATAGACAAAGTAACATTTCTATTGGCGTAGACGCTAGTAGAAATGGCAGAATGTATGGATTTGACATTGGCGATCGAAACATTTTGACGTTTGCTTTCTCCACCATACGTCAAGTCCATACATTTTTAATGTTTTCTACGGTCGTTAACGCTGATCGAAAGATACTTTGTCTAGGGGCCCTGTAAGTATAAAATCGGAGTCACGTTGCAGGGTTTGCCTCGAACACTTGTCTCTCGCGTGGTGTTCGCGCGGTTGGCATCTCAGCCTGCCACGAGGCTCCAAAATCTCTGATTGAGTGATTTTGTGCGCGAAAAGCTTGTCACTATCAGACTGCCTCCACTTGACATAAGATCGTTGGTGCTTGTAGCAAAGTTTCTGACCACCCCGAATGGAGTACGTTCGTCCGTGAGTTTACGTATGTATGTTTCAATCTTATTCCAAAACCTAGAAAATTACCGTAATTAAATACATGCCTCACGTGACTCTACCCTAGATTTAGGTAAAATTCCCTAAGATGCCAACCTTGACATCTGGCTTAAGGAGCGACGTCACTTTACGCTGATTGGTGTTTGAAATTACGTTCCGATCCACATAACTTATAAATGAAATATTTTTTCATAAAAATAAGAACTTTAGAATAAATCTTTAAGTAATGTAGGTAATATTAACAACTATTATTATTGAATTATTAACATAATTTCTCATTATAATATTGGTGCAAGTTATCCATTATAGTAATGGTAATAGCACAGAATAGATATCCTACCAGAAAAATAGCTTCATACAGCTCGCGGTGCACCCCTGCCCTACACGCGCAGAGAGCGGCAATACGTGAACGTTCACGTATAAGAAAGAGCAGTAGTTTGGTAGAAACATCGTTGCGCACGTAGGGGTATTCCGGGGGCCACGAGCTTGTAAGAAGTTGTTTATCTGGCAGGGTACCCATTCAGTGGTAATAGTATGTACTCACAGTTAAGGCCGAGGTCGTGGTAGGTGATGATGGCGGGCTTGGCGCGGTCGCCGACGACGGCGACGAGCAGGTCGCCGCGGTCGGTGCGCACACGCGCCTCGGCGCACGCGCCCTCCGCGCTGAACCGGCGCGCGCTCGGGAACTGCAGCTGGATGTTCTTCAGCTCGATGTCGTCCATACTGTCTACTGGCAGCACGCTGGAGGCAGACAATACGTGTTAGATACTATTATAGACTTCTCTTTATAACAAACCAACAGGGTCATACTTAATACGACCCGATAGCACAGTCTGTAGTGAACCTGCCTGCTGTGCCGAGGGTCGCGGGTTCGAATCCCGCAAGGGACAAATATTTGTATGATGAATATGAATATTTGTACCCGAGTCATGGATGTTTGTATCTATATGTATTCTATATCGTTGTCTATAGTCATCATAATACAAGTCCAGGCTAGTTTCTGGTACTTTAAATGTGACTAGATAATTTGTGTGACAATGTCCAAGATATTTATATTTATATTTATAATATGCTGATGGTTTTTTAGTCGGACCAATGAACTGAACAATTGGACCAACGTCGAAATGGCGAAAAAGTTGGTCCCAAAGTTGATGGTCTGATCATCCCTTAAAAAAAGTGTCAGCATAATTATTAAGTTGGACCCTGTATATATGATACGATACGAACATGGATATAATAAAGGCCATAGGACTAGTAGTGGCTTAGTCAAGAAATTTACTTCGCTAGGCTTCATACAAAAATGCTGGTTGGCCTTTGAAAATTTACCTTTTTGTCCATATGCAAACATAGATTCGCTTTAATCTGGAGTATTTGTAGTAGGTACTTTAACGCGGCGAAACATTTTATAAAGAATTATATTTATCACTACGAATCTATTTTGTGATACGAAATACTTTATAAAGAACACTGCATCGTAAGAATAATAATAATTAAATTCCTTTGTAGAGAAGGAATGTTATTGAATACCGGCTTCTCACATTTTTAGGTTCAAATGAAACGAGATAGAAAATGCAACGGGATATTTAGTCTGAAGAATTAAGGACATTACTTTATACAGGATGAAATTGATATCATTAGCATCCTTTTATTTTAAACTAAGAGTCTAGCATAAAACTGAACAACTTTTACTATGGGATGGAATCTCATTGCGTGCTGGAAAACAACTTGCTTCGCTCAAAGAAGGAACATTGGTGTTTCCTCTTCTACAAACATAAATCCACCGTTCACCCCTTCCTTCCCAGCAAGGCCCTTTACGACAACATATTTATCCGTGTTAAATGTTGAAGCAAGGTTAATTTTCAGTATAGGTACCTATTTAAAGTTTCAGGATGGAATGACATGTGCGCAATAATGAATATCTTCATAATCAGGCTACAAGCTTTCATCCGCGGTGAACGTAAGAGAGAACGAAAGAAAATATAACAAGCAGGCCTATTTCAACCTTCACTCAACATACATGATTGGGTACGAAATTAGTCTTTTAAAAACTGGACATTACATTGCCTAGAATCTCCTAAGGAACTACAACATTCACTCACAGGCTCTTTGTACAAATGAAGACCAACTTAACAAGAATAATGTTGGTCCCGTTGGTTCAAGAAAATAAGGCCTGATAAAAGACAACAACATAAACATTAGTGACACAAAGGAGTGAACTGAAAGAGTATTGAAGTGGTTTCATAAGTGGGCAGTCGAGGGTCGATCGTAAGCTTAGCCTGGGGGATCCTCAGGTGCTTAGACAAGTGTGTGCTTCCAAAGAGCATTCCTTGATAAACAACACTCGACAAATTAAACGAGTATGATACAACAGAACTCCATTTCAGTTTTTTTTATTAATTGCCATTATATATTTGCCGCATCACGACATCAACCTTTTCTTTCACTTTGCTGACGACATGTGATTTTTTTAACTCTCGCATACATTAGTTAGAATTTGTCTTTTTAAAATGCGTGTAAAAAACTATAAACAGAGTCAAGTCGACTCTCGAAAAAAATCTTTCGGCTGCAAAGAATAGAGGGCGAGTGGGGCTGAAGAGTGACTCTGAAATCGCAACCCTTCAAAGACATGGTTTCAAGTAAATGTAAACTAACGGAAAAACGAATTGGTAAAACGTTTGCAGAGCTAAAAGCAAGACTGCGCCCGACGGACTTCCGGCGGTCAACGTCCGCCGACAGACATCGAACGCTTCGTCCGCCCACGATATCCAATACCCCGAGATCCTCTTAGGACTTGTCCGATTCCCCTCTCAATATAAAAATACGCTTTTGTGTTGAATACAAACGTTTTTTAGGGTTCCGTACCCAAAGGGTGAAAACGGGACCCTATTACTAAGCCTACGTTGTCCGTCCGTCCGTCCGTCCTCCTACCTATTTAGGGCTGTAACTTATGAACCGTAATAGCTAGAAAGTTGAAATTTTCACAGAATATGCGTTATTACGACGGATTTGTTAACAAATCGGCCAAGTGTGAGTCGGCCTCACGCTTAAGGTCCCGGAGAAAAAAAGTTTTTTTCCAAGTTAATATGTTGTGTTCTGTGGTGGTGTGGTACGGAACCCTCGATGAGCGAGTAGCCCGACTAGCACTTAACCGATTTTATTTTTAGATTATCCTTCTATCCGTGTAACAAGTTTCCTAAGAAAGGCTATGCACAGGTATTTATTACAGTGCCTTTGGTACATAATTTAATGCAGATAATATTTTTAAACGAAGCGTAAAAGGTTTATTTTATTTTATTTTATTTAATATGGCACACCAACAGTATACATATTTAAACATTTACAATAACGTAGGAACATTACAAATCTAATTCTAATACATATACATATAACAGGCACACACAGCATTGGCCATTTACACAAGTAATCTACAAATAATAAATAAATAAATAAATAAATAAATAAATAAATCAATACAACATCTTATACTTTTTACTTACAAGGTTCAATCATTACATTACAAATAACTTACCCATACATAAACACACGACCATTATAGCTTCCGGGGTGGTCAAGAAGCCCGCCAACTATAATTTCATAAGCTGGCCACTTTTACCTATGTTTTAGAATGAAAACCCGCGCAAAAATATATTTTTGTCTGTAAGGCCATTTGTGATACTACTAAACCGTTACTACGAGGCTATAGCTTTGAAAAAATAGTACCTATTCTCTGGTACGGAATCCCTGCTGGAACGGTAATTACGAAGCCGCTAGCTATGCACAAATAGTGGCTCATATCCGAGTCAGCAGCGCCCTGTTGCGGTTCACCTTTCATTGAACCGCCCCAATGCCCCCAATGCCGTGCATTTCTCTACAAAAGTAACCCCCCTCTATGCAACCACTGCCATGATTGCTTAGGCAGTCCACTCATAGGTTGAGAGTTATGTACTAACGCTCAATCTTTATGCTAATACTTACACTAAGGCTCGGCGCAAACGGGCCACCGCCCGGCCACAGCCACCGATGGCTGTCGCGGTCGCGGAAACTGCTGTAGCGAGTGGCGGCCAACGGCCACACATGTGCGGCGAGTCCCAACAATATGTATGAAACAGGCGTGTAAATTGGCCACCGGTGACTGTGGCTAAGGCTGTTTGTGTACTGCGTCCGATCCAATACAGAAGAAATTACGACAGTCGGGATAAGTGTCGATTTCGACGGTCAAACTCGTAATAAGGGTTGAACTACACATGGCCGCACGCGATCGCCCTTTTCCGTCGCTCCATCCTTTTCTGTCACTCAGGAACGTCATTTGCTAAAGCATATAAGATAGACGGAACGGAACAGCACGGAACAGCACGCCGCAGGCGATCGCGTGCGGCCATGTGTAGTTCAACCCTAAGACTCGTCATGAGTTTTTTTATTATTTACTTCCCTAATAACTCAACAGATGGCATTGTTCATCACTCCATAGAACCATGCATTTGTTAAAGCATCTGTCAGTGTCGAACCAAACTATGAGCAAAGGGACGGGGGCAACTTATTCGTAACCCAAAAAATTGTTACTAACACGCTATTAGTCAGAAATATTCAGAATATACAGGGTACAACTTCATTTCGGTTTTTTTAAATGATGATCAGGAGTGCGATTTTTGAATCTCATTCGGTGAGCACAGTAGTTGAAAATTTCAAAATTACTACGGAGATAAGCATCTTTCTAATGGTGATTTGACTTTCAAAAATCGCTCTCCTGTAGTATGATTTTTGAAAGTTAAATCCGCAGTAGAAAGATGCATATCTCCATAGTAATTTTGACATTTTCAACTGCCGAGCTCACCGAATGAGATTCAAAAATCGCACTCCAGACCATCAAACTGAACAACTTTATCGATGGGACCAACATCGAAATCGACGAATAATTTATTCAGCATGATGGTCTGAACATATCTAATCTAAACTATTATAAAACTGTAACTGAAGTGTGTCTGTACATTGAAGATATTTACAAAAAAAAAAGATTAAGATATGGTTTTTAGGTATCCCTGACTCAAAATCAACCTTTTGTAGAAATTTTGTCTGTCTGTTTGTTTGTGTGTTTGTTTGTTTATTTGTTTGTTTGTTTGTTTGTTCGCGCATCACGCAAAAACTACTGAACCGATTTTGATGAAACTTTTTTTGTTTGATAGCTTATGATCTGACTTAAAATCTGGTATATAATTTGTGCGGACGATGTCGCGGGAAAACACTAGTCATTAATAAAAACCGTCAGCATATTAAGAAAACCTTACAGGGTGAAATTGATATCATTTGCATCCTTTTAAACGAAGAGTCTACCCATCAAACTGAACAACTTTTTCTATTGGAGCAATCCGATCGGAGCAAAAAAAAAATCAGCTGTATGGCTGTTGCATAAATTTGAGTCGTAGTAGGCAATGCAGTATAGTATGGAACAGCAGATTTTTCTTTTGCTCCCATAGTAAAAGTGTTCAGTTTGATGGGTAGACTCTATTTTTAAAAGGATTCTAATGATATCAATTTAACCCTGTATAAATAACAATATTCGAACGTTGTCTCATTTTCTAAAAGATAAAGGTATATCTGAGAAACCCGCAAAGGCCCGCGGTGTATGGCGCGGAGGGCGGTGCCGGTGACAGAAGGCGCACTAAGGGGCTACTTGAACTTTAGCATTTAAATTCATTTGTCGCGCCGCCGCCGCCGACTAACAAGTGATGCCAAGAGCGCACCCGAGTGAGCTCAATTATACAGCACAATTTTGTGACGAAGGAGAGTGATAAAAATGTATGGCGAGTCATTCCTATCTGCTGTTGGAGCTTTGACCTTCCAAAATTTTACATGCAAAGAAACGTGTGGTTCCAACTTAGAATGGACCACACAAATTCTTCACGTGGGTGTCGTACGAGGCGACTAAGTGATTCAAGTTTTCTTAGGCAGTGTTTATGTGGCCGAAAGGCTAGCCACCTCTCAGCACTTGACGCGTCATTCCACCCTAAAACTTAAACTCTCTGTTTGAATGTAGTTATAGTAGACCGCCATAACATTTATCTCATGTAAGACTTCTTCCATCCACTGGTTGTCTAGAAGAAATCACTTTTAGTGATAAGGCCGCCTTTTGTACCCTTCTTGTTCATGTATATTGTTGTTGTATTTTGTGTATTTTGGTGTGCAAACAAATAATATTTATCTTATCTTATCTAAGGGTTGAATTACACATGGCTTCACGCGATCGCATTTTTCCGTCGCTCCATCCTTCCGGCCGCGATCCGGCCGGATCGCGTGCGGCCATGTGTAGTTCAACCCTTATAGCAATGCTCGGAGCTCATGCGCAGCCGCAGAGTTGGTTGTTGTAGCAATGTTTCTGACGGGTCGAAAGGGATTACAGTCGTGAGCTTACGAATGTATGTAAATAAACGAGTTTAGCTTTCTGACAAGCTTCAGATTAAATGGGCCACATGTGGGCAATTTCCTTTCCCCACACTTAGTAACTACATAGTAACTTCCAGTTCAAAAACCTGGTCAAACGTTTAACAGTAACTGAAACTTTATTGTGAGCCATCAACGTACGATTGTGTATCTTCTCCTTTATTACACAATTAAATGAAAATCTAACTCCGCGTTATGTAGAAGTTATCAGTAATTTTCTATTTTAAACCGCATATCAGAACGAAATTCAGGTTAACTTTTTATATTTTTTTGTGTTATTTTAATGTGTTCTCTCATTTTGAAGTTCATGAACCAACAAACGGCCCAGATAAGACTATTGGAGAGGATAGACGAGGCATATTATTGAAACAAATTGAAATTTTCGATATCTTTCAAAAAGCTATACTTAATCTGACGCTATATAGGTATAAAATATGTAACGCATTTAAGTTTACACAATGCATATTTTTACGGAGATCCTATCCGACGGCGATGGCATCTGTTTACAAGGATCGCCTTCGTGTCAGCCGACGGCACGGCTCGCAATATCTACGGGGAAAATGTTTGTTGTATCTTTTAATTCGATTAGTAGCCTGTCGGACACAGCCGACGTCCGAGCACACGCTATAGCGACGCCATACTCCATTACTTTGATGGCTGAACTCTAAATATACTGCGTTCGAACATTTCAACGATTCATAACGTTAGACATGAATTACTATGTTATTTTTAGGTCACCATATAGTTTAAAATACGAGGTTATAGCACGGGAGCCGCGCGTCAAGCGATGATAAATTATATCCTCTAGTTTAACGCGGCACAAACTCAACTACTACACAAAAGGATTAGGAATGTACGGTATATCTTATGAGGGATTTACAATCCTCAACGGCTTAAGATACTCGGAGTGAAAGTAAGACAAATGTGGTTTTTAAGGTCGAAGTACATAGAAGGCCGTGGGTGTGCGGGGTGGTGGGGAGGCAGTGAATCGACCCGGCTTCTTGGCAGCCGGCCAGGACGTGTGGAGGCACTAGGCACCAGCAGCGCTGTACCAAGCACGGTGCTCCCTATTCCACCACACCAGGGGCCAGGGAGCCCGCCCGCGCCTCGCCTCACACCCCATACTAACCCCTTACTATTCCACATCTCATTAATTAATCACACTTGTACGACTGCACTGATGCACTCTGCACTATTCAAAGAAACTCTAATTATAATAATAAAAAGGTACATTGTTTCAGGGGTGGAGAGCTAATTAGATATGACGCAAAGGAACTGGAGAACAAAGCGAGGACAACTGGGAGGTTGTACAATAAGTGATATTTGCTTTGAACACTGCTTTCAATTATACACTTTCTCGTCAGTTTCTGAGAAACTGCATTCCTCATATAACGAACTAACGTTACGCTATTAAAATATGATTTATTACAGTTTTCGGGTATTTTGAAGGTGTCACAGGCAACGGACGCAAAAACTGTAAAATTGTCCATAAAAACGAGTAATTTAAAAAAAAAATGGTTCAAAACCACGCCGGGCGGGCGCACTACCAAAAAAAAACCTTTTTATAATATTTTCTGTTTTGAAAATAATTTTCTATTACATACCTATTAATTAAATGCCTATGTCCCTGATAATATTGAGGTAGGGTAAGACCGGGGTAGTTGGCCGTTGTTTTTTCAAGATCCAGTTTATAGCATGCTATGCTACCTATTAATTAAATACCTATGTCCCTGAAATATTGAGGTAGGGTAAGACCGGGGTAGTTGGCCGTTGTTTTTTCAAGATCCAGTTTATATAAAACGACATGTTTGTAAGATTGAATGTTACAATATAGAATAATTCACAAAAATCTAATTAATCTAAATTAATTATTTAAATTAATTTTGATAGGATCAACTTAAAAATAACATTAAAAAAATCACGATTCCGTCTCTCCGGAGATTTGGCCATTACTTAAATTCTACTGTTCCTTCCTTTTAACCGTTAATTTCTTTGAGTTTCAGTTTCATTTTGAACACCATGTCGTCAAATTGGGAGCAGTTTGGTGCACCCAAAGTTGGAAAAAGATATTATACAAAATACAACCTTTCGAATTGTTCTTTCCATAGAAAATACAGTTATTTACTCTCAGCCTTTATCCTTATCTTCAGATGCATCGCTTAAAAGTGACTGTTCGTTATCGTCCATTAAATATGAAATTATTCCGAAAACATAGCATATGCTCACGACTATATTCCCCGAGGGGGTAATCAGAGATATTCTGAAACCTCAGAACATCCACGTTTCACCAGTAGTACCGAAACTCTGTCCAGTGTGACGGGGGGTGAGCCCGTCGCCACTTATAATGGACAGTGGGTACAATACATGCCTCGAAATTGAAGCATGCAGGTTTCCTCAAGATGTTTTCCTTCACCGAAAAGCCAGTAGTGTAACAAATCGTACATAAATTCCGAAAAACTCATTGGTACGAGTCGGCTTGGACGGGGATCGAACCATCGCCTCCTGCATGGCAGGCAAGGTTACTCGCCACTGGACCACCACGGCTATTCGAAATAATCCGAAAAATATCTTGTAAAACTAAGGCCTTAGTATACCCTAAGGCCTTAGTGCCCTTGTAAGGGCATCTCACCCTGACCGATTGTGGTCTCTCCTAATTTTCAGGGATATATAAGTATTAAGTATTAATAGGGTGTTTTGTGACGCTTACACTTTTATAAGGGGATGATAAGACCGTCAAACTGAACAACTTTCTCTACGGCACCAACATTGAACACGCGAAAAATACTCAGCTGTTCCATACAAATCTGCAAACCTAGACCCAAATGTATGGACAGCTGTATTTTTTTCGCGATTTCTATATTGGTCCCATAGAGAAAGTTGTTCAGTTGGATGGTCTGATCATCCCCTTAAAAACGTGTCAGCATATTAAGAACCCTGTATAAATCCATCGGGTTCTGCTACAACGTTCTGATATCTCAAAAATACCAGAATAAAAATAAATGAGACCGTAAAATTAGTGTAATAAAGTTTAGTTTGGCTTAATATTCAAGCTTTACCTTGCAGGTGAGATCCGGGAGACAGCCGAGAAGTCACGTACTGACCTACTGAGCCTTCGTCTAGAAGCGAGTCGAGCTATACGGGCTTGTACGTCAACCTTAAGGGGCCATAGGTCCCGACGACTATTTTCTATGAGCGTAATGCCCAGCCTTCCAAAAAGTGCGAGCGTGTGCCGTATTTTCGATTAAAAACTACTAACAAAGGATTTTTTTTTTATTATTTCACTAGATAATTCTTCAATAAGTTGTTGCATAATGAAGTAATCCCTGACGAATGGTGCAACAGCTTACTGGTGCCCATCTACAAAAATAAGGGTGACGTACAGAACTGCAACAATTATAGGGGAATAAAGCTAATGTCGCATAGCATGAAGGTATGGGAGAAGGTGGTAGAGAAACGAATGCGAGAGGAGAGTGAGATAACGCAAAACCAGTTCGGTTTTATGCCTGGTCGGGGAACAACGGACGCTATATTTTCACTACGCCAACTGTGTGAAACATACAGGCGTGCACAGAAGAACTTGCATATGGTGTTCGTTGACCTCGAGAAGGCGTACGATCGTGTACCCCGGGAGGTTTTGTGGTGGGCCCTCAAAAGGAAAGACGTGCCGGGAAAATACATCGAGCTGATTCGTGCAATGTACAGCCGATCCAGTACATGCGTCCGATCATCCGCTGGTACCACCGATAAGTTCAATGTGGCTGTAGGCTTGCACCAAGGGTCGGCTTTAAGTCCCTACCTCTTCCTGCTGATTATGGATGCTTTAACTTCGGACATACAGGAAGAGGCACCCTGGTGCATGCTGTTTGCCGACGACATTGTTCTTGTCGGTGAAGATGGACTCGAGGTTCAGAGCAGATTGGCAAAATGGCAGCAAACACTGGAGAATGTTGGCTTGAAAATTAGCAGAACAAAAACTGAATGTTTGTTCTGCGATTTCGGCGGCCTCTCCAGTTGTGTGCCTATTGCCCTTGATGGCGTGCCCTTACCAGTCTGCTCCGACTTCCGGTACCTCGGGTCACTCATACAAGGTGACGGAGAAATAGATCGGGACGTGAAGCACCGAATCAACTCAGGATGGATGAAGTGGCGGCAGGTTACGGGAACGATCTGCGATCCCCGAATCCCCCTCAAATTGAAGGGAAAAATAAAACATGCCTCCGAGGTATTTTGTCCTACTATTGGGATATACCTTCTTATTCGTAGGATATACCTATCAAGGCGCCCGAGCGCGCTGCATACATACCAAGTTTCGTCCTATTTTCAATATTAACTAATTAAAGTGAAATTTTTAAACGATCTAGAAATTAATCTGTCTGTGGTTTTCATCAGATTCTGTGTCAGATTTTTGTTACACAGGGTGTAAGGAAAAGTATTAAACCACATTAACCTTTAAACCACATACTCTACCCATCAAGCTGAATAACTTTTACTATGGGAGCAAACCACTCAGAGCAAAAAAATCTGTTCTATACTAGAGCGCAATACCTTCTCGCCTAAAACGTATGAGACAGCTGAATTGATGCTCTAACAGGTTTGGAATTAATCCACTATGATCACCTAGGTGATATCACCCAGGTGATATTTTTGTGGTCCTAAATCACCTAAAGCCTGATCACCTAGGTGGTCAAATTCTACATAGTTTAATTTTATTTTTTTTATTTCCTTATGCTCCCATGATAAAAGTTGTTCAGTTTGATGGTATGTGGTTTAAAGGATAATGATACTTTTCTTTACACCCTGCATAAAAAGTATAGTTTGAAAGTTACAGTGGCAACAAGATCGATCGAAGAAGAATCGCGAAAACACTTGCTGTTCATAAATTTGAGTCGACATTTTCTATGGAACGGCCAATTTGATTCGTGATTTCAAAGATGATCCTACGGAGAAAGTTGTTCAGTTTGATGGTTCGAAGCACTCTAAGTATGAAAAGCATTTAAGTTCTTTTACTTCTTATTGTGTGGGCAGCAAGCCCTGGTGTCAGAGTTACCAGTCATCTCAAGTGACTTTTATATGACGACTACTAGCACAAGTTATATATAGTAGCCGGGACCAACGTGCCATCCGAAGCACGGAATCATCTTTCTTTTTCAGACAATCAGATGATTCAGCCTGCATTGTCCTAACCAACTGGGGAAAAACGCACAAAGTGACATATCAATAGGTGTCCCCGGTGGTAATCGAACCCACGACCTCCGTGTCAAGAGCCCAATGCTGTTAACCATTAGAACACGAGGCAGTTAAGTTTACACCCTGTATTTATATGAGCCACATTCGAGTGAAATATATCTAACTACCTAATACAATGTACCTAATTAACAAATCGTGTTATCTGAAAACCTATGTGTACAAATGGTATTCCTCACAGACACGTTGGTACGGTTGGCAACGGAGTTTGACGAACACTTCTGAACGTTATGATCATAGAAATAAAGGTGACAACTATTCCTCATCATTCGTTGTCGTCTGTACCAGGTAACTTTACCGCTAACACCTCTATATACATACACAGTACGTACTACGTAACATATACATGTAGGTATATTGTGTATTGTCGTAGTTACGAGATGGATTGCAGACGCGATTGGTATATCAACAGAACAGGATAGAAGTGCCATAAAGACGTATTACGACGACCATACGACGTAGAAGAGGAAACGCGCATAATATCTAGCTAATACTATAAATGAGCTAAACGTGTATATAAATATACAGGGTGGTCCAGACCAGATGGATATCAGACCCGTCGATCTAAAAAAGATATTTTTAATTAGTTAGATCAATTAATAATTTTGTGCCCTTAAAATCAACACATCGGACTGTTTTTTTGTTGTTGATAGAGTACAGTTAAAAAAAGCAAACACACTGCATAAAAAATGGTAAAAATTTACATTGAAAATAAAACTTACGGGAACAAATCATCAAGATAAAGAAAAAATATTTTCTTGTTATCTGGTGGGAACATATTTTTTGCCTGGACGGACCTGGTAACCCTGGCAGGTCCCCAAATCAGAGATCTAAAAAAATCCATAACCTTCCTGTATAAAATTGGTTTCTCGGAAACAGCTCTAACGATTTGGATAAAGTTTTGTATCAGAATAGCGTAGTTAGAGAAAGTACGTTTTCACATGCTACCAGAGTTACCTATAACAATCTCAACACATAGATGGTGTTTTTTTTTGAGAAAATTGTTTTTCTCAGAGATGAAACCTATCTAGAATCTTAACTTGTTCCATACAATCTGGCACATTTGGTCTGTCATCTCGGTACATATTTGAAGTACATTTTGGGGACAGTAGTACTGAGTGTGTAAGGGCTGTAGCGGTGGTTAGTTAGGAAGTAAAACGTAACTATTAAGTAGTCTGTGGTAAAACATCGTGAGTATCAATGCGTACTAATTTATTTCGGAAAATGTTCCTTCCTATATACAAGATTTGTTTTACGAGATTCCGAGTCAAATGTAAATTGTTTGCCTCAATTTTCTGGTCTGAAATGTTCGCTTAAGGTCTAATCCATTAATGATTAGATTGATATAAGGTAATAAGTCATCATTATTTCCTTGCCCATTTCCCATTATCTGGGGTCGGCGCAATATGTCATCCTCTTCCATTCATCTCTCTTAGCCGTCATTTCAGCAGTCACTCCTTTCTTACACATATCATCCTTCACACAATTCATCTATCTTTTCTTCGGCCTTCCTCTCCTACCACAGCCATCCACATTCATACTTAACACTCGTCTCGTAACATGACACTCGTCTCTCCGCATCACATGCCCGTACCACGATAATCTATTATCCTGTATTTTTTCTGTCATAGGTGCTACTTTTAAACTTCCTCTAATATACTAATTCCTTATCTTGTCCATTCTATTTGTCAATGGTTTCTCAAGGTAAGTATTTGAAGGTATTCCTCTCATTACGCAGCCATCACATTAATAAGTTTAAAACTGTTCTTCATTCTATAATTTTACAAAAGGAAAAACATGGCTATAACATGAAAATATGTTGTTTGGTTGCCTTTGGCACGTCTGGTTCGCGGAAAATGTTTATTGATAAAAATTGGCACGCGAAAGTAAAAAGGTGCCTACGCCGTACCTGATGCTCCAGTTTTATTAGACAGTGAGATAGACATGAGTTGCTATTATATTACTACATAGTATATTATATTATACTTCATACGTGTGATGTCAACAGTCACATTACATTAGACAACTTTATTATATTAGGAACTTTATTTGGAGCAATAAATAATAATGTCACCCTATCAAGATTTAACAAAAATATACATATTTTTTTTTGAAATAGACCAAAGTTCGAAAACTATAAATATGTGATGCAAAGTAAATATAAAAGTGAAGGGGCTTAATCACTTCCGTAAATATTACACACCTTGAAAATTACACCCTGTATAAACGGAGAACTATGAGCACTGTTATAAATATCTTGGACATTGTCACACAAATTATCTAGTCACATTTAAAGTTCCAGAATCTAGCCTGGACTATTATGATGACTAGACAACCATACAGAATACAAACATCTATGACTCGGGTACAAATATACATATTAATCATACAAATATTTGTCCCTTACGAGATTCGAACCCGCGACCCTCGGCACAGCAGGCAGGTTCACTACAGACTGTGTTGTCGGGCCGTCTAAAATGTAATGTCCCAAGACATTCGGTTGTCTCTCGACTTCAGCAAACTTGTCAAACAATTCCGCTGTAACCAATTCTAACCGGAACGCTATGAGCTTATTAAAATCTAGTTTAGCCGAAACTGGAATAGTTTGCCGAATCCACTTGCATCTCGCAAGCTTTCGGACTAATTAAGTAGGTTAAAATCGCAGAGTATTTGTTATAATGGCTACTAAAATACATTGATGTTTCAGCAGAACACCCTAGTTATATTTAAAGGGGTGGTGTAGACCATCAAACTGAACAACTTTCACTACGGAGCCAACATCAACAAAGAAACTGATATACAGGGTGTTTAATAATAAGTAGTTAACAATAAATATTTAAAACTCTTAAGGAGGTTGTTTAGACCGTCAAACTGAACAACTTTCTCTATGGGACCAACATCGAAATCGCAAAAAAATAAAATAGATATATCATACATATTTTAGCTCTAGTCGATTTGTAGAGTATAGAACATATTTTTTTTTTTCGCGATTTCGATATTGGTCCCATAGTGAAAGTTGTTCAGTTTGATGGTCTACACCACCCCCTTAAAGGTTTATTTGTATTTTTGTAACACCTTGTATAAGACAACAATAGTGCAAACTAAAGAAAAACAATATGCACACCTTGAAGCTAAGCGACTCCAACTGCTGCAGGTTTTGCAGGGACTCGCAACTCAAAATGTTTTAGGTATTCAAAATACATAATATCACTTGGATAGCTTTCTGACGTCATTTTTGATTCTACCACCGCGACGCGGTCGGAAGGTGTTCCGTTGTAGAGAAGATGCGGCCAGAAACTCTACATTGAAGTACTCTCCTCCTAACTCCACGTTCAAATTACTATAGTCATTTAATTTTCGTAAGCGGGAAACATCGCACTTATCACTTAACACAATATTAATTAAAAACTGGCCAGAATAGTCATAAATACGCTACCGATAAGCTTACTTACACAATAGGCTACATAAACATTACAGACAAATCCGTTATCACGCCGGAAATTCGAAAAGAAAAAACATATTAAATAGTTACGTAAAATAAGAAGACAACGTTTATTTTGTATAAACTGTAATATTGTAAGTAAAGTTACATCCAATAATGAAATGGACACCGTTCGAGTTATATACAAACATAGTTTCGTAGTGGCGCGGCGTACGTAGGATACTAGTGCTAATGCGATTAGCCCCTCAGCACCGACTGAGTACATTATATCCATCCACCGGCGTCGTATCGAAACACAATAGTCACACACACATCTTATCAAATCAATGGCTATTTGAAACAGTAGGGCTAGCACGGGGTGTGATATAAAGTACATATATTGCAGTGATCCCAGGCTACTAGGCTATTTATTACGGAAACCATACAACAACGTACTTTTATTTAATTTAAAGCAAATTATAAAAATAAAGTTATAGTAGATTACACACCGAGGGCAGAAAAGTAAGAAAGGTCCCAGATCTCATGTAACAAACAACTTGTGATCTGAGGCTTTCTTATTTACTGCACGAGGTTAGACTATTTTTCTCCTCAACGGAGATGGAAAGCGACAACTTTGTTTAGCGCGGCGGGACGAAATTGACGCTTTCCGGTCGGAGGGGAGAAAAGGGAATTTAAAAACAAAAAAGAACTGCACAAATATAAAACATCCATGACCGAACCCAGGACCTTGCGGTTTGTTAGACCTGCGTGGTAGCAATTACACCAACGGGGTCGTCAATCATGCCGACGTTTTTTTCAGGGGATGATCCATCAAACTGATAAATTTTCAACCGACCACGAAATCGCGAATGAAAAATCTGCTGTTCCATACAAAATTACAAACCTACTCGACACAAATATATGATATACATAGACGATTTAATTTTCACTTTTTTAAGGCACGGTGGGATAGAAAATCAGAGCAAGAGTGCTATGTCACGTGCTGTAAAGACAGCGAGCGATGCGCGCCGCCGTATGCCAGCGCCTCTCCTCGCGGAACGCGGAGTTAGGAGGAGAGTACTTCAATGTAGACTTTCTGGCCGCATCTTCTCTACAACGGAACACCCTCCGACG
Organism: Agonopterix heracliana; assembly: GCA_963693445.1. Classification (NCBI taxonomy): domain Eukaryota; kingdom Metazoa; phylum Arthropoda; class Insecta; order Lepidoptera; family Depressariidae; genus Agonopterix; species Agonopterix heracliana. Next base: position 3,000,244 of record OY856307.1, read on the forward strand.
CGGTGCTAGAGTCAAAAAGCAATCCATGTGATATTAATTTGAATAAAACATTATGAATTTTGGGTCCCTGCAAAACCTGTCGCTTAGTTTCAAGGTATGCATGCATGCAAGGTATGCATATGCATTATAAATAAAATAGAACTACCTACGTTGTGACTTGTAACCACGAGGGATACGAATTGTTATTTATCAGAAGGCAAAAGGGTTTAAAATCGAACCAAATGTAACATGACACTGTTGTCAGGTCAGGTATAGATCCGGCGCGGCATACATAGATACGAGTAGGTACTAGACAGGTAGATAGTTAGGATGCAGTACGGATAGGACTTGCATAACGCTATTAAACATTCCTGAGTAGATCACATAAACTCGCATTGGTCGAGTACTAGCATAATAATTAATGTTAATTGGATCTAACTTGATCTACACTATTATACAACTTTAACATAAGACGTTAAAGATATTTTACAAATAGGTATATATCGGGAAAAATCATAACCCTCCTGTTTGCTTCGCCGTAGTCGGAAAAAAAAGGGTTATGATCTTATGATATACTAGTGTTTAGGTGTCCCTGACTCCAAATCATGTATTTTTATTTAATTTTCAATTAACATCAGCGGATTCCTGTAATTAGTCTATTCTATGTTCATTTTTTTGTAACCGTTCATTTGTAATTTGACTGTTGGTTTCCCGAATAAAAATTTATTTATTTATTTATTTTTGTAAAATAATTAGACTTAAAAATGAATACATATCCCGCTACGATGACAAAGCGCGGGTAAAATCTATTAGAGCATATAGCATATAGTCTATAACCATATGCTCACGACTATATTCCCCGAGGGGGTGTAGTCAGATCTAATCAAATCTATTAGATACAACACTGATAGGTATATAGCCGAGCCGTACATTAAAATATGGAGAGCACGTCTCGGTACCAAAAAAATTGCGTATAATAATTCTTATATTCTGTATAAATCATAATAACAAAAAAATTGCAAAGTTGATAATTGCTATTAAATACGCGGTGGGAGTTCCGTGGCGGACCTAAAGATATTTTTTTCTCACTATATCCACGGAACTAAACAGTGAACTAAAATATTATTATTCTTAGTCCGCATAGCTCCGTGGAATACAAAAAAATATAATAAATCGTATATTTTTATTTAATACAATTTTTATTGAAATTATTTCTCCGCGGAACTAGTGGGGGAAAAGTCTCATTATTTCAGCCACAGTGGAACGAATGGGAATGGCACAATGGTCTTGGTTGAATTGTCGTCATCTCAAGTCAATTCGGATAAACATATTTCAAAATTGTAGAACTCGTTTTTTAACAGATTAAAAAAGGTGTGGGTAAGACTTACCCCAGCAGGGCAGTTTCCTCGGCTTGGATGGAGGGCATGCTGAGTTTGTTCTCACGCTGGCCGGCTAGTATGGTCTCTCTGAAATAGTGCGGTGTAGCTTACTAAGTGAGCCATGAGGTGCCTAGTTGTCTCTACATTGTCTTGTACCAACCAGTTGTATGGACGATGATATGTGATGGCAGAAGATTTAGTTTACTTATATTTATGTTATTTATAGTGAGCAGACAGAAATAGGAAAAGCTTTTTGTTTCGAAAGCAGTGAACTCTTTGTACCTACCTATATCTAAGAAATTAGCATGTCATAAAACCTGTCTGCAGATTCGATATATTTACAAAATTAAAATAGGGAGATAAAAGATCATATCTAGAAGTTGTGTGTTTGTGAGGGCCTGTTTCACCATATTTATTTTAAGATTTAAAAAAAGTTATAGAGCTTGGCCTGAGATTCACCACTTCTGACTTCGATCAACAATATACAAATTTGATATAGTTGATCGAATATTTCCGACCAATCTGCCATAAGCTAACTAGAACTTATTTAGAAGTCGTGAAACGGGCCTTAAGTCTATTAATCGGTTTAGGGTTGAACTACATCACACAGCACCGCATCGCATTTTTCCGTCGCTCCATCCTTTTCTGTCACTCAGGAACGTAATTAGTTAGAGCATATAAAATAGACGGAACGCGATCGCACGCGGCGTGCTGTTCCGTTCCGTCTATCTTATATGCTCTAGCAAATGACGTTCCTGAGTGACAGAAAAGGATGGAGCGACGGAAAAATGCAATGCCGTTCTTCCTGATGTAGTTCAACCCTAAGGCTTAGTTATGGGCTACAAATAAATATCTTTTATCTTTATTCGTAGATTAGGTGTACCGTTTAGTTTTTATTTCGTAATCAGCTCTCTCAATCCATAGGGTTGAGTATTAAAAATTTTCAAGATTAAATGCTTACGATATATTTTACCTATAACGGACAAAGTCGCGGGCAAAACGTAGTTTAATAAATCGATCCACGAAACAAAATCCTTTTCAGCTATTTCAGTCCTGTCCCTACTTGCCAATGCCAAACCGAGTTTGTATAAAAAGGGGCTGAAATGTGCTCGCATCATCGATACTGGCGTCGCTCCAAATTTTCAATGATTTCATTCTACAAGTATATACAGGCTGTTTGGAAGCAGGGTGCAAATATTTAAGGGAATGATAGTTTACACCATTTAGAACATTTTGAGCCATACATGTCCTAGATGTAGTCTGATTGCTGATTTTTAAATGATATTTTTAATTTTATCTGTATACTAATTTAATTAAGAGGAAAGATTAGATTTTTTGTTTGTTTGTTTGTAATGAATAGGCTCCAAAACTACTGGACCGATCTGAATAATTCTTTAGCCTTCTAATATGCTACATTATCAGTTATTAACATAGGCTATAAAAACCGGCCAAGTGTGTGTCGGGAAGATTCTAAGGCGGTACGAAGTTCGCCGCGGTCCTCTAGTTTTTTTATAAACCTAATTTCAGACAGTTAATTGCCAACAGTGCAGTTGCAGACAGCTGGATCGGCAGGGACGGGAGGCTGTTTTATTTATTTTTCTAAATGCCATAATCTTCGCAGTATTATTAAAATTTTGAAAGGCTTTACGATTTTACGAAAGCGATTAGGTTTTTTTTTCAATAAAACAGATGCGTGAAACTAAACAATTAACATAGGTACATGATAGGTACCGACTTAAATAAGGGCACTGTTTACAAAAATAAAATAATAATTACATTTAAAAATCAACAATCAAACTTCGTATAAGACATGTATGGCTCAAAATGTTCTAAATGGTGTCAACTGTCATCCCCTTAAATGTTTGCATCCCGTTTCCAAACACCCTGTATAAGAATATCAATTAAACAACTCTTTCAATTTCATACAGTTGTTTGTGGTCAGTTTTAATGTTTTTTTTTAATCTAAGCCTAGGATTATTTGAAATATTTTGAACCATGGAACACAATTTTAAAAAACAGAAAAATTTTAAGGGAAGTTCAGATAATGAAGCTAAAAAACTTTCCACAATGAACGTTGGTTGGAAATTGATAATTTTTACAAAAGTGTAGATCAGCCTATCGATTTTCTAATTGGAGGTCCAAAGAATTCTCTCTTTTTCGACCCATGTTCTTCAGGGAAAGTTGTTTAGTTTCATTATCTAAATACACCTTTAAACATTTTCTGATATATAAAATATTGTTGTACTTATTGTGTGAGGTAACAAAAGTGTTGTGTTGTTGTTGTGTTGTGTTGAAGTGGTGTGTTGTTGAGTGTTGTGTTGTTGTTGTTGTGTGTGTGTGTTTTAGTTTAAAAAAAATATATTAAATCAATGAATATTTGTAGTTGGACACCATGATTATTGCTATTGACCACTATTATTTTTCCTTCTACAGGGTGTTACGGTAAACAGCTGCATTTCTTTAAGGGGTGATTGTACCCATTATACTGATCACCTTTCCCTAAGAAACCTGTATATAGGAAATTATCAAATAAACTTTGCATTTTCCATCAGCTGATCAAACGTTTGTACTAAAAGTAGTTATTTTTTTGCAAATTTCGTATATATTTCCTCGTAGATGTTTCCTAGGGAAAGATTATCAGTATCATGGGTACAATCATCCCTTAAAGTAATGCAACTGTTAACCCTAACACCCTGTAGTTGGATAATATTATCATATTATATTGAAAAACAAATAGAAAATGTAAGTTACATAGTACCTACAACAAACTTTCTACCATCACCAGACTTTGTTATGATAACTAAACTAAGTTAAAACAAGGTCTCAAGTAAAAACTTGATTGCTTTATCATTTTTGTGGTATTGGTCATATTCGTAATGTTCTACTGCCCCTTAAATTGTTAGTAGTTGGTATTTAAGGTTTGGCTTCAAGTATTCGAAAAATATTGTATAGAGATTAGCATAGACAGGATTTTTTTAAATCACTTACAATACCTTAAGTGTCAAATGGACATACAAATTTCAAAATATATTTTGGTCTCATTTTATGTCATTAGTCAGACCCTTTATAAAGTTTTCATTTGTAAGTTTGTTTTAAATTTTCTCCTTAATAAAGTACTTATATAAGAATTTAGGATGATCCTGTGAATGCCATTTTTAATCATATGCACATAATTTTTTTTTAAACTTTATAAGGTGTGTTAGGGTATAGTTGCATTACTTTAAGGGTTGGATAGTATCTACCCATGAATAACTTTCCCTAAGCAACCTATAGGAAATTAGCAAAAAAAAATTTGACTTTTCATACAAACATTCGATCAGCTGATTGCATTTTGTATGGGAAGTCTGAAACATTGTTTGCGAATTTCCTGTATGTTCTTAAGGAAGGTTCAGTATCATGGGTACAATCACCCATTAAAGTAATGCAACTGTTTAACCGAACACCCTGTATTTGACTGTAATAAACAAGTCATTCAAATAATCATACCCATTCCAAAATTAGGTATTTCATTCCTTGTTGCAAATTCACATATACTACATAACCAATGTCAATATAAAGGCGAGCAAAATTTTCAGGGGTAGTGAACCTAATTTAACCCAATCGAATTAAAAAAAAACACTTTTCAAAAGTATTGTGCTAAAGCCTGGTACAAAATAATGAAGCAATCAAGTATCTGAAGACCCTCGATCATGTACACAGAGTTACTTTTCCTACAATTTAACAACAATTCAAATCTTATTTAAAACTTATTCCTAGTTACAAACAAGACGGCTAACATTCATAAATAATTACAAGACACAAACACAAGACAGAAGCGGCTAATGTAACACATTACTTACTCTGTGAGTGCCTCGGTCATATCGGCAACGCTCTGATCAAATAATGGCTCTAATTTCTTCCTGGCCGCCCCTCCGAGCCGAATCATTTTCTTTACTCGGCCCGTAGCCGTACTCTTTTTAGGCAGTGTCGTGCCCCGGTATACAACGTCCAGAGACGTGTACGAGCCACCATTGAGCAAACCCCGATGCATGCCAACTTAACATCCAGAAAAGAAAAAAATGAATAAGCATTTCGAATTTCGAAGCAAATAAAAACACCATGCATGTTTCAGTTGTGCATAACGATGCGGACAGTGTTAATTACATTTATACAAACATTTGAAGATGCAGTTAGTTTTGGAACTATATTAAAACTTTGAGAGTGAACTATGCCGGGAATTAGTGCGTGCGGACAGCATTATTAACTTTGTTGTAGTAACTGGCTTACCTGAGGCGAGGGTCACTTGTGTACAGTTGCGTGCACTTGCAGTGGGCACTCGAGACGAGTATAGCGAGCAGTGGGACAGTCGAGACACGGATCTCTTGTCGTAGCGCTGGCGGCGACCTGTTTGCTGCACCGTCTTCGCGGCGCTAGTGTCTGATACAAGAGCAAACCTCGCGCGCTCCGGTCCGGTCGCTGCTCACTTCGCGCCGCACTGAAAGCGCGTGCGTAATACGCCCCTCCATTACGTCAATTGTTTAATTTAACCCGGGAATTGATCAACGAAGTACAAAACTTGGTGATGTTTTGGTACGAAAATGAGATGAAGTAATAAGTTGGGGAAGATTACTTACCCTTCGTATGAATATGAAAGTTGATATTGCGTATGGTGTGTGGCAGCTGAATTATATTTGTATTTATTATTACAAAAATAAGTGTTTCAGTCAATATTGGAGTTCTAAAAATCAAAGAAACGAAGAAAACAAACAAAGCAAACTTACATCAAAAACCATAGGCGAAGTATTTTTCTTATTTTTTTTTTTTTTTTTTTTTTAATATATTTACTAGCCTGGTTACTAGACCTTTTGGCTAAATCTTATTTTATTTTAAATTTTCTTCTGTTTTCACATTAAAACGTTGGTATTCGACGTTTTGATGGTTCTTTGGAGTTTTTGGAGGCAATCGAAAGACGTAGGAAAAGCAGAGAAGTCCACAGAAAAGAGGTGAACCGACCGCTTTGCCGCGCTAAAATCACGGAACACTTTTCCTGTTTACGACCCATGCACCATCATATTTCACTGAACTATATATTGTTCACTTGCACGACACTTTGTTACGCAAAACAACACCAATTTTACGAACCAAAACTCACTATAAACAATAAAAATTCTATGAAATATGAGGACTCCAAACGTCAGCTACCAAAGCCCGCCAAAAACTCCAGTATTTTTCTTACCTTCTCTTCAGTGTTGCCAACTCAGTGTCAGGTTTTCGGGCTAAATAGAGTTTTAAAAAGGGCTAGATTTGCCCAATAAATCAAAAAAAGGGCTAGATTGCTTTATTAATAAAAATTAATAAAAGAAGTGAGTTTTGTTAACTATTGTTTACTTATTAAATAGATTTACCTACTCAAACGCAACTTAATTGTCTAAAGCAGCGATTACATTACCCAACATTTAGGGCCGATTTCAGCATACATTGCTTGCTTTGAACGCAACACTTTGAAATAGAGAGAACAAATCAGGCAACGTATGCCGAAATCGTGCCGAACACAAGATTTCACTCCCACTTTGTGCTGACGTAGTTGCTTATGGTTGAAGTTGAGCCTTATCTGCTTCATCAGGGGCAGCTTTGCTCAATATAAATTGTGAGCCAGTGTAGTTTCCTTACACGATTTTGGGGCTAGAAATTGGGCTAGGGGCTAAATCATTATTTTAAGGGCTGAAAGGGCATAAAAAGGGCTAGATCTAGCCCCGAAAGGGCTAAGTTGGCAACGCTGCTTCTCTTTCTACGTCAAAAACCCAAATAGCTTTTTTTTATAATATTTTGACGGCACTGGATTCTATTCTAGTCGTAGAAAGAGAAGGAACTAGAAGAAAGCACGTGTCTTGTCATATCACTCAGTAAGAGATGCACATAGCAAATTCGCTCTAGTTAAAAAAGGAGATCGCTACTTATTGCTGTCCTTATCGACGTAGCCACTTTTTTGTTCTACGACGGCTGTCTGACTCCGGAGTCAGACATCTATTTTCATACAGATTGTATAGGATTTTATGACTATCGCTGTCTCATACGCGGTTACACTGATGTTACGTCTATCAGCGTAAGCTAAAATACTTCGCCTATGATTCTAGTCCTTCTTTTGGTTAAATTCGAGGCAAAGGGATCTATCAAGCCCATACAGCCGAAGTTTTACCGCTTCTTTGGAGGTTTTGGAGACAATCGAAAGACGCAGTAAACGCAGAGAAGTCCACAGGAAAGAGGTGAACCCACCGCTTTGCCGCGCTAAAATGACGGTACACTTTTCCTGTTTACGATCCATACACCATCATATTTCACTAAACTGTTTGCATGCACGAAACTTAGTTATGCAAAACAACACCAATTTTACCATAGAGGTAGGAATAGAGGAACATACAGCTGAGAGAGCGAGATGTACCTAGCGGCACCACTGTATAATAGAAAGAGATACGTGACGCGAATCAATAGAACCGTTTTTTAGTCACTAATCAATTTTTACAATTCGGTTTTCGTGAATAATTGGGAATCTAAAGTGAAATCGTAGATAATTTTGTGAAATATACTGACACTACTTCATTAATTTATCCACAATTTTACGTTAGACTCCGAATTTTTGCCTGCGAATAGTCTCCAAAAAACATCCAAAAATTGTTTCATTTGACAACTCATGTCACTGACTCTATTCCTGTATTAATAACTTTATGAATTTTACCAACCAAAACTCATTATAAACAACAAAAATTCGATTAGTGGACTTCAAACGTAGCTAATGAATCCCGCCAAAAACCACCTAGCCATAGACAAGAAAGAAAATTATTTGTTTCCTTAGATTATGTTTCTTTTGCTTTTACTTTGATTTCGAGTTCGAGGCCAAGGTTTTTGAGTCAAAAAGTCAAACCGTAGCCAAAAATTTGTTTTAAAATAGGTATAAGATTTTTTTATGTTGCGTAGTGTCAGTTCATTATTTTTCAGAGTTATCCAGCAAATCTTGGAAATTCAGTAAAGTATATAAAATCTTAAAAACATACGACTATCGCCATCTATGTTACTTACAATGTTACTTGATGAAAATCTACTCTTATTTGGTGCTGGCGCAGTGCTCAAGTTTACATGATGTAAGTTCCTAACTTGACTGCATAGATGGCAATAGTGTGTTTAGTCGCCCTTTCGTGTTTACAGATTTAGATTACAGACAAAAAAATCACTGTGAGGTCAAGCCCTTATTGTTTAGAGCCCAATGGAATATATAAAATTCTTGTTAGAGCCCAGTGCTGGTAGCATGCAACACGTGATACGGCTGTATCACGTCTTTTACCTCGTTCGTTCGCACGCAAATAGAAAGAGAGCGAAGGTGTGATAGCGCTGTATCACTGCGGCATGCTAGCTATGCAGGAAGCTGGCTGGAGTACAGACTGCCTAGCCTTAATTACAATGAACGATTTTCTTTTCTTTTTTAAATTTAGTTCCTAAAAAACTCGACAGATGGCATGTTTATCGCTCCATAGAGCCATCCTGTCAAAATCTTGTCAAGACTGCCTTTTTTTTGGACGCCAAGGGATCGAGCCCATACAGCCAAGTCAGGCGTAAAAGTTTCGAATTTTCGATAAAATGATTACTAAATAATGAAATATGTCAACAAAAGATGCTTTGGCATATCTTGATCATCTTTTCCCTCTTTATTATTATAAAGAAGGGCAATTTCAGTAGAATGTGTACCCTGATTAAAAAAAGAGTTCTTAGATGACAGGCGAAAATGTCACCAAACTGACGTCACATTCTCGGGCAAGAATTGAATGAAAAAGTTTTCTAATCATAGTTATGATATTTTGCATTGAATAAAACATGACAAACGATATCTAAATAATATCGGATTCGTTTGAAACAGTTCGAGGATCTAAGAAATCTATATAATAATAATAATAACATCACAAAACTGACTAAGAAAATGGAGACAGCAGCCGTCACGAACTAAATACCCTTCTCTCACGAAACTTTGACAAAATGACCTATTTCTAAGATGGCGGCCGTAGTCTTCTTCAGATAATGTTGCTATTTTCAATAAATAATATGAGTTTAGTAATTATTTAGATACAAGTGGGACCGTCACTAAACTGACATGTCCGACCGGTTCAAGTTTAGAGCATTTATTGGAAAATTGATTTTAAGCCTATGTTATTAGAGTTTAAATCTACAAATTTATTTTTTGTGACGACAAAGCAGTACCCAATACGTGCACCAAAACTCTTAACATGTGTTCATAGAAAATATTTCAGTAATTTCGGGTAATTTCAAGGTGGTAAGGGGTGGGACATGCCGAAAACAGTTACTTTGAACACTTTAAATATTTATAATTAATAATTAAAACGTATTTGAACCAAGATTCCTAATGAATTCATCAATTTAAATACATGTTTTAACGTTTTTATTCCAAAAGTTAGACCTCATATCCATATTTATCTCGCTATTAAATGTTGAATCTGTGGGACAGCCTAAAAATGAGGGGTACACAAAAAAGTGAAAATGCCCAGAAACACTTTTTTGAAATTTTGACGTTTATTCGCACAGACCGTAGCGCCATCTATCGATGCCTTAAAAAACCAAAAGAAAAACGCTCATTAGTAGGTAGTTACTGTAGCGTCCGTACCATGAGCGTGTAATTTCTCTATGGTCCGTACCGCGTTACGGAGCGCTATGAAACTCAATCTTGAGATTCGGGTTCGAATCCGCACAGACTGCTCTCAAACGGTGAAGGAAAGGACAAACATCATGAGGAAACCTGTAATACGCTCGAGAAGAAATTCCGATGCGTATGTGAAGTCTACCAATCCGCGTTGGGCACGCGTGGTGGACTAACGCCCATACACCCTCCCTGAGGGCAAAGTGAATATAATAATTATATTTACGCTATGTTGAGGGTAGGTATGCCTGTGCGTAGGCCGTAGATATTAGGGAAAAACGTTTTCGACACTTTTCATTTTCTGTATTGAGGTTTCAATTTTCTTCGTCTCTTCCGTTGGGTTTTTCACAATCCTACTAATACACAGTGAGTATTATAATACTTACTAGCCATATATAGGGACGCTGCCATCGCTGCCACAATCACACCGGGGCTCGAACCTGCGACCTCCACTCCGGTACACCGCCACGCAGCTGCCGCCATGCACCGCCTCTCCAACCACGGGAAGACTTTCGTCCACAACAAACCCTATATTATCCATGGCAGTCATTTGAGCTCACTGCACAAGGCACAGGTAACGACTGATCAATCGCCCACGTTATTTGTTGTTGAACGTTATAGGCGTGGTGTCATTGTCCATTCAGAATTTAGCAGTCATGTGGAAAACTGATAATAATACGCAAGTATTGTTCATTGGTACGAAGCGTAGTTAATTAATAGTGTTGGGTACTTAAAAAAATAAAGTATTTCGGTTCAGATGATATTTGTTGATATATAATGATCATATCAATAAATTAAATGAATTAAAATTAATGAAAGTACTTACTTAACTAGGTAAAAAAAATATTAAATACTTATGGTGTTTCAGCCCTGGACCACGATTCTCCATACTAATCGATACGAACGAGCGCGTGGCTTCGGTCAGAATTTAGCTGTTTTCTTTGAAAAATTAGAAGATTTTTAATTAATTTCGAAAAAGTAAGAAAACCACATCATTCTAAATTGTGTTGAGAACAATATTGTACATTTTCATTTTCTTCCGATTAAAAATGTAAGTAATAAGAGTAAAATGGTTAAGTACAACTGGAAAAAAAAGGGGTTGACTTTATAGTCATAGAACAACCACATCACTTCTCATATCGTGTAGATGGTTCAGTTTATTTTTCAGCTCACAAAGTGCCATAGTTAATGAATAAAATGGTTACAAAGTTACCCAAAACCAGGAGGTAGCCCCTCGTAATGATCACCGAAGTTAAGCAACGTCAGGTCCGATCAGTCTTTGGATTTTGGGTGACCGTTTAGTGGTATTTCATCTCGAGCGTTTCTGTGCTTCGGAAGGCACGTTAAGCAGTTGGTCTCGGATAGTTCCGTCAGATGGCGTTTGTAACTATTCGTTAAGCCAGAAGTGCGATTTTTGAATCTCATTCGGTGAGCTCAGCTGTTGAAAATGTCAAAATTAACTACTATGGAGTGAAGCATCTTTATACTGCTGATTTGACTTTCAAAAATCGCACTCCTGAAGTATAATTTTTGAAAGTCAAATCAGCAGTAGAAAGATGCATATCTCCATAGTAATTTTGACATTTTCAACTGCTGAGCTCACCGAATGAGATTCAAAAATCGCACTCCAGGTCAGAGGCCTATTCAGGCGGCCGGCTTGAAAATTCTCTGACAGCAAGTTGACCACTAACTTGCCTCCACCAACACGCACTGGGCCCGCGTGGTGGAGTATGGCCCACTCCCTCTCACCCTTATTCGTGAGAGGAGGCCTTTGCCCTGCAGTGCGATTCTACAGGTACTTACTTAAGTACAGTACTTCAAGGAAAATAATGGGCATCGACTAACTTCGTGCTCCCGAAGATGACCGACCGAAACTAGGCAGTATTGTACCTACCTATAATGTATTGCTTTTACGATTATTTCCGACGTTTTCCGATGCCCATTATTTTCTATATTTTTTAATGTCGTTATTCATTGCTTAGAATCTCTAAGCTTAGAATGAATATCAATTGGATCGATTTTGAGCACACGTAAAATGAAAGATGCGACGCACTGGTGCAATCATACCAATTGACTAAAGAATCAGGAGTTTTTGGCGGGATTTGGTAGCTGACGTTTGGAGTCCTCATATTTCATAGAATTTTTATTGTTTATAGTGAGTTTTAGTTCGTAAAATTGGTTTTGTTTTGCGTAACAAAGTGTCGTGCAAGTGAACAATATATAACTAGTTCAGTGAAATATGATGGTGCATGGGTCGTAAACAGGAAAAGCGTTCCGTAATTTTAGCGCGGCAAAGCGGTCGGTTCACCTCTTTCCTGTGGACTTCTCTGCTTTTCCTGCATCTTTCGATTGTCTCCAAAAACTCCAAAGAACCATCAAAACGTCGAAAACCAACGTTTTAATGTGAAAGCAGAAGAAAATTAAAAATAAAATAAGATTTAGCCAAAAGGTCTAGTTACCAGGCTAGTAATAAATAAATTAAAAAAAAAAACTAAAGAATCAGCATAGCTAGCATGCCGCAGTGATACAGCGCTATCACATCTTAGCTCTCTTTCTATTTGCGTGCGAACGAACGAGATAAAAGACGTGATACGGCCGTTTCACGTGTAGCATACTACGAGTGCAATGGTCTAAACTTTTGGTGACTATAATTCAAGTTTGGCTAAACTTTTGGTGACCATAATTCGAGTTTTCCTGCTATACCTACAATTTTAGGTACACTGTGAAAATTGTTACTTATATCCTATCGTATTATGGGCACTGACTTTTTAATTATACCCCACGTTAAACGGTCGGGGCGGTCTAAAACTTTGCTACAACTCATTGCAGTTTTAAATGTTCAGTTGCAGCTAATTTCACCTTAAGCATATTGAATGATGGAACAATGTGTTAAGGGTGGCAGCTGGCAGGGTGTTTATTCTTTAACCAAAAAAAAACGGCATATTAAGAAACTTTATTCGCCTCGTAAGATACTCATGGAAAGAAAAGGGAATACACAAACAATGCTGCCTATAGACTCCTAGAATAGTAATCCACTCATAGCCACTCTATCCGATAAACAAGAATCTCTTCCATACGGGTAACTAACCGGGTATCATAAAAACTGGTAAACTGTTGATTGCGTGATTGGAATCTCAAGACACGTGTTGTTTAAACAACTTCAATAGTACTAGCATAAAAGGTAAACAGTAGTACTCGTATTAGATATGGGATTATATTAATATGTCTACTAATCTGAGGCAGCTATATTGTGGTTAAAACATGAATGTGGCGGCCTATTTATTTTTTAACATCTTGGACATTGTCACACAAATTACTTGTAGTTATCCTACATACATACATAACAAAGGCGGATCCAGGATTTCATATTACTGCACCCATAAATGTAGTCGTTATTCCAACAATCCGCACAGAAAGGTCATCATCCTATTTTTTAATGAGAACCGAAGGTTTGGAACATTCTTCCTTATTTTTAAGTGAAGAGTTAATTTGATTTTTCTGGGTGAGCGCTCTACATCCTCGGCTTCATCTACACTTTCCATCAGGACAGCGGAAGCCAAGCGCAAACAAATGACATAATTTAAAAAAAACAAGTAAGATTTTTGTTTACAACATCTGAAAATTCAATTGGAATGGTACATTGCATGGTGTGCATGTAGGGTGTGCTCGTAGACATTGCGTTGCGGTACATCTCTCGAGGTGAAGGTAGCGAGCGAGGGATCGGTGCGAGGTAAAGTGATTGAAGTTCAGCCCGACCCGAACCCGTGCGCGGGGATCACACGCGGTGGAGGCCACGAGGCAAGCGGGAACTACCCTGATGTAGTTACTTCATTTCTCATATCCGATTTCAATACAAAACACAACCATCGTTGATCCTAAAATGAGATTTGATTATCGACTAGTGGCTAGAATTTGCCCTATTTACCCAAATTAGGAATGAGTGTCTAGACCCCACAGACTTAAAAAAAGAAGAACCAGACGTAATCTTGTCTAATCATGAGTGAAGCACCCATTTCTTTTGTGTGCGTGCTGTCACGCGGTAGGTACATAATGGTGACGGGTTGTAGGACCTGCGCCTAGAGCTAGTGCATCTGTGTGAGTGTAGGTCCCTTGTAGAACAAACGAAAATGTTGGACTTTGCATGCTTCACATCTTTTTAGTGTCACATTACGTCCGTCTTTAATTCAGGTCCGTGTTCCCACGCAACACGCAGTGCTTTCAGCGAAGAGTTGTCAACCCGGCTCTTTGTCTAACAAAGTTTGTGTTTGACCACAGATTACAGATAATCTGTGTGTTTGACAAAGTGCCACATGGAAAAAGGATCTAAAAGTGACTTTTCCCTGAAGTGGGAGGTTATAATAATAAACTAGTGTTTTCCCGCGACTTCGTCCGCACAAATTATATACCAGATTTTAAGTCGGATCATAAGCTATCAGACAAAAAAAGTTTCATCAAAATCAGTAGTTTTTGCGTGATGTGCGAACAAACAAACAAACAAACAAACAAACAAACAAACACACAAACAAACAGACGGACAAAATTTCTAAAAAAAGGTTGATTTCGAGTCAGGGATACCTAAAAACCATATCGTAATCTTTTTTTTGTAAATATCTTCAATGTACAGACACACTTCAGTTACAGTTTTATAATAGTTTAGATTAGATTAGATATAGGCTAGAAAAAGAAACTAAAGTTGTAGACGTCTGAGACTTGGACCGCCGGCTAAATAGCTCTTTATCCGGGCCTTCGAGCCGTTTGATCCATTTCATAAATTTGTTTCATAAACTTGCTTCCTTGCCTCTTATTTACTGAATATGTTACGGTGAAATACGTTACAAGTTCAGAGTTAAGTGCAGGTTAGGTACTTGAGTAACCCTTTCTTGATTATCTTTAGAATTCTTTTACTTGTGTTTTATCTTACTTGTATATTCGCTTTTTTACGACATTCATGTCTTTCCGACACCAATTATGAGTGTCCCACTGTGTATACTATCATCCTCCCCTCTCAAATGAGTCACAACTCACACCACAAGGCTCGGTCGACACCCGTCACTCTTCCCGTAATAAGATTATGATTTTCAAGATGTCTTAGTAAATCGCTGGCGTATTTTTTTTATTTATTTACATTTTAACTGTAAGTAGGTAACGGATATGGATTTATTCAGTTGGTTTAAGAATTCTAGAGGCGCGCAGTCGGATTAGATTAGGTATCTCATGGGACATTGTTATTTTACCGAGTTTTGAAGATCTGGATGTCACTAGAAATCTGACAACTTGACCTCTCTTCACCCTGTCTCATACACCCTATGAGAATCGTTGTTGTCAACGTGAAATCAGCGTTGGTTCCCGCAGCTTAGCTTGCGTGCTAACTGTTATGATATGCCTAGTACTTCATGCTATCATCAGATCTAGTTACACATAAACGAAACATCAAAATCGGGTCGGTGCCGTGAAATTGTAACCGACAAACAGACAGAGAAACTTATATAATTATCTACTTACTAGGTACTAATACCCGTCAGGGCGCCCGAGCGCGCTTCAAACAAACCAAGTTTCGTTTTATTTACAACCAATATTAATTACCTAACTAATGAGTAGTTTTAAACACGGTCTAGAATCTAACCTATGTTTAAATTTTGTATGATTTCCGTTAAAATATGATTAGTAAGTAAGTACTTTAATCTTTATTTGCTCTTGATTAGGGTACAGTATTACAGATGTTAAGTACAAATATTGAGACTCTCCTAGATCAGCCATTAACAACAGCATGCAAATATTAGTAAGTGTACACAATCAATGATTGAATTAATGAATAATGATTAATTAAAAATTCATATTAAAGTATTTACACAAATGTTACAATAATGTTACTATTACTAATTCATATTCATATTAAAGTATTTACACAAATGTTACAATACTTTTACCGAATAGAATGTACTATCTAAGAGCCAGTTGCAAAAAGCTGTCTTAAATCTAGTAAATGCCAAATCTTTTAAATTCTCTGTTTATTATAAACTAGTGTTTACCCACGACTTCGTCCGCACAAATTATATACCAGATTTTAAGTCAGATCATAAGCTATCAAACAAAAAAAGTTTCATAAAAATCGGTTCAGTAGTTTTTGCGTGATGCGCGAACAAACAAACAAACTAACAATTTTGTCAATAGATGGCGCTGCACGTTTTTAAATCGCGCTATCGAATGTTATTTGAATTTATATGAAGAGAACCGCTACTTTTTTATTCCTCATGATTTAACGGTTTTATAATAGTTAAGATTAAGATAGTTTTGCACATGCTATAACCGTTTTTTTGAAACCGTGTTGTACGAGGCACTTCGTTGAGGACTATGTCATTTGGATATCTTGTATTTGCGCGAATATCTTTTCCGAGTTTAAAGAACTTGTGCAGGTGTTGGTTCACTGATTTTGCCATTTAATTTATTTATTATATTTGTATGGAAATCTTTGAGCCACGACTGTAATTTTGAAACTAACTAGTTACTTATAAATCTGACAAAATTGTGATACAGGGAATAGTTTCTTGATCGTG
The DNA here is from genome assembly GCA_963693445.1 of Agonopterix heracliana. Classification (NCBI taxonomy): domain Eukaryota; kingdom Metazoa; phylum Arthropoda; class Insecta; order Lepidoptera; family Depressariidae; genus Agonopterix; species Agonopterix heracliana. The sequence continues at coordinate 3,016,833 of OY856307.1, forward strand.
TTTAAAATGTTCATCGATTTTAATTGGGTAACATTGAAAATAGGACGAAACTTCGTTTCCGCGGAGAGCGCCTCAAGGACTATCCTCTTACTAATTTATTAAGTATGGATGAATTATGATAATTACAACTGTCGTAATAATGAAGGTCAGAGGCGACGCGCGTTGCACCGCCCCATGATGGAACTCTCTACAAAGTAAGCACGGCAGCATCTCTACTTCTAGATGCTGCAAAAGACGGCTAACACAACCCACTTCTAAACAATTTACGATTCCATAAAAGTTCTGTTATAAGTGGGGAAGGCGGTAGTGCCTGTAATTTAACAGACGGGCTTTTAGAGCGAACCGTGTGACGCTTCGGGAGTTAGCGGGAGCGGGCGAGGCGTTGCTCATCATCAGTCATCATCATTCGGTATCTGCCTGTATCCAAGCACTGTACATGAATATCATTATTTAAGTGCCGACCATTGACTTCCAAAAGTTCCAAAGAATGGACGCCGGAGTCTCATACAAAATTCTCGAAAAAAGTCGACTTACTTATGTAAAAATTCTTTTTACATTTTGCTTGCGTATTTTTTACAAATTTTAGAGCCCAGCTGCTGCAGCAGCGCAGCGGCCGGCACCACACACATAGCGGTCGTTCAAACGAAGACTGGCGCGTAATTGTTACTCTTTATGAGTTTTGTTACTCTTTTGGTTCGGACAATTTTGAGCGCGGACCTGACGTCCAGTAAGTAGTTGGTAAGTCAATGGTGCACCCTAGAATTTTGGGTTAGTAACCAAACAATTCGGTTCTCATTTCGGTGTGTAATTTTTTTTGATAATATTTTAATTTTACTAAACTGTAATATTTCTTATTTTTTTGCGATTCTTTGAGTTAAATGTTTAAATCATCATTGACCTATGTATATATATCTAAATGCAAAAATTTTCGCAAGAAAATAATTCGAACTCCATGTAGAACATGTCTCCTGATCTCGGCACATGAGTAAATACCCCACAGAGAGAAATAGCTTCAACACAATCTCGCTAGTGGACAATCTTTCAATCAAGTGGCAATGGGCACATTGTTTGCAGAACCGATGACCTATGGCCGAAGAGTTCTCGAGTGACGACCGCGTACCGAAAAGTGCAGCGTGGGTATGGCGAGGTGAACCGACGATTTGGTGAAAGCGGCGGGAACCCGTTGGATGAGGGCAGCGCAAGGCCGCGGCCGGTCGTTGTGGCGATCCTTGGGGGAGGCCTATGTCCAGCAATCTATCGACTGAGATGATGATGATGTGTCAAGGTATCCGCTACTGTACGTGAACGAAACTTCATTAGACCGGTTCCAGTGGGGCCTTTCCGTGCCGTGACAATAGTATCGCAGACAAGGGCGCTCAAACCCCCTGTGAGACAAAGAACCTATTTCGACCAACAACAATTGCCTGCACGGGTTGCCACTCGTATAGGTACCTACTCACTCGCATTCATAGGGCACGGTTTTTTTTAAGAGGATAATCAGTCCATTATACTGAACTACTTTCTCTATGGGACCAACACCGAAATCGAGAAAAAGAAATCAGTTGTTTCAAACAAAACTGAAATCCTACCCGACCTAAATTTATGGGATAGCTGATTTTTTCGCAATTTCTATGTTTTTGCCTTACAGCAACTGTCCTGGAAATGATGATAAAACTATAAACGCACAGTAGGTAATAATGTGCAAACTCGATTTTAAATGCGTACCTACCTATTAGGTAGAAGATTTAATATGATTTTTTTTAGTCAATTCCGGTACCTAATATCTGCTTTCACTACCTACATAAAATTATAAATGACAAGTACCTAAACTAAAAATGAAAAAAGAGGCATAAAGCTGTAAAAATAATATGAATTAAGGTCCTAATTAATTTATGGAATAGGTACTATGGATAGCACGACAAGTATCTACATAATGTTGCATTGATCCAAAATAATTAGATGAAGGGGGATGATGATGATGTTAATTTAATACGGACCTATATATATACCATATATTTTTTTATTTCTAATTAATGGCTTTTTGCTTGTGCGTGCACCGCATTTCCGCCAGTGTCAAGTGTAATTAATGGGAGTATCTATCCCAATCTCAGTGATTGTTTTTGTTTAAGAACAAGAAGAGATTGAGGATTGCGGAGCCTCGTGGTAGGCAAATACGCGACGCGCGAAAACCACGCGAGACGTGTGCTCGGGTCAATTCCTAAGTAATAAAATGTAAAATGCATCCGTGCTGTATTTAAATATAAATTTCCAGAATATACCTAGACGTACTACATTTTCTAGCAATTTATCGATAAAATACAGTATTTCTTCAAAAAGAAAAAGGTGGCAACCCTACTTTCAAACAAAGGCGCGGCTGCGGCCGCGCTTCGCCCGTGCACAGTCGACGCGCCCTTAGATCGGTGCAAGTGGCAGCTAAGCGGACACAGCGCGGCATCCTCTATTATTCAAATATTAGTCTTGGGCACGGGTTTGTTTTATACATCGCACCATACAATTTTAGTGGTTTTACTTAAGCGGCGAGGTGATTCGCCTTCGGTAGCACCATCGATTACGCAAAAAAACAATTCACTTCGAATAATTTGTTTCGAAGTTGTCTAGTTCGATAAACGGACGTACTTATAAAATAATAAAGTTAGTCGCCTGGTAAACGGACGACTAGACTCTTCGATTGGCTGTTACTAGTCGTCCGATAAACGGACGAATAAAATAAAATTAGATGTACCTATGAGTAAGTAAATTACTATCAGCCAAGGATTGAACAAAATTATCCTATTCAGTCGGTTAGGTAAGCGAGAAGCGAAGCGAGGAGCATGTTAGGATTATATTGACCACAGTGCACGAGCCGAGCGAGCTAAGCGAGCTTGCCGTTGCAGTCGGCTTCAAAAAATTTTTAATAAGGGTTATGCATGGTCACTGGATTCATAACCTTCGCGGATGACTAATTTATTTTATTCATCCGATTGTCGGCCGACTAATTTATTTTATTCGTCCGTTTATCAGACGATTAGCAACAACCAATCGAAGTGTCGAAGTGAAGTGAAGTAAAAAAAGTTTTTTTTTTTTTTTTAAAAGAATGAATATAATGGGAAGGAGGTCTGCCTTCTTCATTCGTGTCAGCACGAGTTATCGTACGACGACAATCACTCATGATGCAGTGTATCTAAGTATTTGTCATTCAGCATTGGTCCTATACAGGTGGAAGGAGATTAAAAATATAAATAAAATTGTATATAGTTAGGTGCCTATTCTCCTGCCGACTGATCTCAAACTGTCATTCAGCAATGGTCCTATAGAGGTGGAAGGAGATTAAAATTATAAATAGAAATATATAATGGTGAAGGAAAACATCGTGAGGAAACCTGCATATTATGTGAAGTCTACCAATCCGCATTGGGCACGCGTTGTGGACTTACGCCCAAACACCCTCCTAGAGGGTAGGCCCTGTGCCCTCAAGTGCAGAAAAACATTAATTGTCTCACTCAGTTGCAGAAACGCTCATTAAAATTAATCCTCCATTAAATTTATTGCTGTCACTTTTGTCTTGTTGACTTCATAAAAGCCAGCAAGATATTTAATGCAGGATTAACTTTAATGTCTTTTGATACTGTGTATTTTCGAGTTTCAAGTTATTACTCGTGACTTCATAAATTGCGAATTTTCCTTTCTTGTACCAGGACCAAAAGTTCCCATTATGCTGGCGGCATTTCCTCGCTACACAACTAAGGACACTTGTTGTTATTGACCAAATATGAACCAGAGCGGAGGTCACAACTCACAACCTTATCTTATTTAAGTACTTACATTTTATTCTTTTCTATTTATTTTTAAGACCTCATCAGGCCTGACCTGAAGCATGGTATCGTTCTGCACGTGGCTTTTGTAAAGTCAACTGTCGATTTACCTGTGAAGATACCATAGAGGTAATCGACAGTTGACAATCTTGACCTCATTAGCTGCGGCTTAGTTATTTGTTGCTAACTGTTGGATGAATGAGCGTCGGCGTCGACAGCGTAGTGCTCGGTGTGGGGTTTCGTGATGTCACAGTCGGGACATAACAGACGCTGGCGTCACTAAGAAACTGCAGCCGTTAATGCACTAAAGTTACTATGAAAACGATACTGCTTTCAGTCACTATTGTTGTAAGTAAGGTTCCTAGTGTTGGCCTTGCTAATCATGTGCTTTGCCAAAACACTGATGATGTGTGATCTATTGATCTTACTAGGTATTGACAAGTGTTCAGTTTCATACTTATTTACATTATATTGGGGTCTGTTATACAGTTCTGTATAAAAATACAGTTTTTTTATTTTATTTCGATATTGGTTCAAAGTGAAAGTTGTTCAATTTTTTTTGATGGTGTGAACTAAACAACCCCATTAAATATGTAAATAGGGTATTTTTATGTTCTATATTATATTAACACATCTAGACGCTTTGCCCTAACAATAGGTAGGTAGGTATACTAGGATATGAAATTTCCTCAACTATTCGCTATTAAAGAAAACTCAAGAACAGCCTCATGAAAAACACTACTGGACATTAGCCTCACTAGTAAAAAACAAGGATTTTGTATTCTTAGATTACTAGGCCCATAACATATTCAAATTAAAATAAATGCTCGGCGATGTCATAAATCTTTATAAATGCGATAGGTACGCTACAAATAAATCAAATTACTTAAACATTCAAAAGATGTTTCTCTGTTAGCGACAAGGAGACTAAAGTAAGTATAATACATATCACAGCCGAGTTACATCATTAATTATTGTTGATTACGCAACTACTCTCTGTACGTACCTATATTATAGTTAATTTGCCTTACGTACAGCTGGAGTTGCCAACAATGCCAACCGTACTTTTAAAAATAAAGTATCGTACGTTATTTTCAGTCGATTGTACTTTTTATTTAAACTAGTACCCAAACAGGTTGTTAGGGTAAACAGTTGCATGACTTCAAGGGGTGATTGTTCCCATTATATTTCCCTAAGAAACCTATAGGCAATTCGCAAATTCGTTTTTCTAAGGGCTTTCTAAGAGCTCCCAGTTTTAGGTAAAATAACTTAAAGAGATTAAAGTATTTTAGTCGTAATAAATAACCTACTAGGTACTACTATCTCTGACCATCTCTGACTCTTTGTTCCAGCCATTTCACTTCAGCTCTGTCTGACTTCAGCCGTCACTGATATAGAAGTTTTTCACTGATGAAACAGGAGGGACGAAAGAAACGGGGCCTCTTTAAAAGTAATAATTATAAGGTCCCTATTAAGATTTTTAATCTTGAATTTTAATGCAGTGCTTCACGCAAAATAATGCAACAATTATAATTAATAAAATAAATCACGTTACTGTGCAAAGCAAAATGCAAAAAATTATAGTGAACTTTTTTAAGGCTGTCCTTTTAATTAGTGTCCTTGTTAAACAGATATGATACGTTATTGTCGCTAAAAAAAAAGTTGGTAACCCTATCTACGGCTGGGTGTATTACTGTACCACTGTCAACCTGTTGGTACAGCTGGTTGGTCAGAAACAATGACATCAATTAGTGATTCCATTGTTCTAGTCTACTCTGCTTCATTCTATCAACGATTACCTACTTTGATCTCATTCAATAAACAACGCCCCCAAACTAGCAAGATAACCTTACAGGTACATTATGACCAAAACCCTTCTAGCTGTTTTTAAAAGCATTCATTATTTTAATGTACCCCTACCTTATATCGGTTCATTGTCATTATAAGAGTTTTGTGCTAATATAGATTTTATTCTTATAATTTGAATGTATAAACATTATTAAACCCAAAAAATATGACCACAATAAAGCCACAAATGTATTTCTCTTATAAAGGTCTTGTTCTTATTATTAAAATACGCCATATAATTTTTAAAGCTATGTAAAGGTTTTCTTAAGGACTATACGTTAGCGTTAGGTATTCTTATAAAAGGAGTGGGCAAGGTAATTATAATAAATTTACGTATTCAGATAATGCTTCTAGAATGAAATCACCACCGCTTGTAATATTTCGGATATTGCTATTATAAGGCTAAGGCTCTTGTAAACACCTTAAACACTAAACACGTAGGTAAACACTTGTTGCTATCCACTATAAAACTTTATAAGAAATATCTGCTCGCATTATAGCAATAATAATTATGTACACCTAATATAAGGTTTGTCTCCAGTACAGTACCTACCTACAACCAAAACCCAAATCGTCTATTTCCCATATTGACTGAATGAAACTCAAATGGCCAAATCGATCAATTCTTTAATTAGTGCGGTTTTGAATCTCATTCGTTGAGCTCAGCAGTTGAAAATGTCTAAATTACTATGGAAATATGCATCTTTCTACTGCTGATTCGACTTTCAAAAATCGCACTCCTGAAGTATGATTGTTGAAAGTCAAATCAGCAGTAGAAAGATGCGTATCTCCAGAGTAATTTTGATATTTTCAACTGCTGAGCTCACCGAATGAGATTCAAAAATAGCACTCCAGATCTGATGTTATCTATCATGTTTGTGATCTTAGGCTTTCTTATTTACTGCCCGAAGTTAGTAGGTACACCTACTATTTTTCTCCTTGACGGAGGTGGAAAGCGGTAAATTCGTTTAGCGCAGCGGGACGAAAATTGACGCTTTCCTTTGGGAGAAAAATACTAGGCGAAAAGTTTTAAATCTATGCTAAATTAATTAATTGATCGTATCCATTATCCATATCACAGATTCACAGAGTAAAAAAAAGGGATCGCTTCACGGTTGCCGATTTTGATTTCCGTTAGGTTCCTTCTTCTCCATTTACGTTGCCAATAAGGATTCACATTTTTAGGAATAGAATAGGTTTGATAATATCTATGCCCAGGCCCAGCTTCCTGGTTTTAGGTTTAAGGCTCTTGGTCAATGTTGCAAAATTATGTCAAACTTGTGAAATTTTAGTTTCTGTTAAATGTTGAGTCGTCAGATTTATTTAGGTACTTTATTAAACTATTATAGTTTAGTCGCAACTGGACATTACACAAATTTTAAAGTTAGCAACTTTGGCAAGTTTTGGGTAAAAGTGGAACACGTCGGAGTTGCTCACGTCAGCGATCGCGTGGCGCGCGGCGAGGCAAGCGCGTGTACCGCCGCGTCACTCCTATACTTGCCTCGCTTTGCCCTCCGCCAGAGTCGCCGCACAGAGAGGGACGCCGAACCGTCCCCGCAAACAGCAAACTTTATCCAAATTCCAAGCAAGTTACCGGAACCCGCTCAGTTGATTGTCAGTCGTAGCTCGGAACGCTCGCGCCCTCCTCGCCAACAAGTAACTTTTCGTAATTCGCCATGACGTTGCGCTGTGTGTTAGCGGTGCTGGCTCTAGCGGGGGCCACGTTCGCGGGCCAGGAGGTCACCGAACTCAAGGTCGATGTGGTCAGCGTGCCAGAAGAATGTACCGTCAAGTCGAAGCACGGAGACATGCTCACCATGCACTACACCGGCACGCTGGACAACGGCAACAAGTTTGACTCCAGGTATGTGCCTACATTAGTATCAACTTCTCTGAATCATAATTTTGCAAGGCGATCAGGACGTACGGACGCACAGTCGATTTCACCGGAGGTGTATTCCGGTTGGTGCATTACGTGTACAAGGATGTCGGCTCTCGTGGACGTATAGATAGTCTAGTGGTGTCGAAATCGTGACCTCAGAGCGATGACTTCTACGTTACTGACTGACGGTGCCAGCGCCATAGCTACCTACACTCTTATCTCAAATGAGCGCGAGGAGGAAACAACTCTCGTTTACACTCAAACTAATTGATTAGATATTTCTGTACAACCCACATATGCCTATGGCTTTGCCCGCGTTTTCTTACTAATTTGCACAGAACTTGTGCTTGTGACATACTTTTATTGGTTGCTGATTCAAATTTCGTTACAAAGTCTAACGCCTGCCACACACATAGGGAATTCTAAATCAGAATTTTGATTTTTATATCGGATTTGGTGCCTCCGCTGAATTCGGAAAGGTGCAAACCCGCCATACGAAATCATAATTCTGTTTCGGAATTTCGGAGATCGGAATTCCGTATGTGTGTGTGAGGCAGGTTGTGTCTGTGCCTTATTCGTAGGTGCTATTGTACCGTCTTTTTTTAGAAACAGGATGAAGTGAAAATAAACATTTAAATCTTTCAAGGGGGTTGTTAAGACCATCAAACTGAACAACTTTCACTATGGGACTAACATCGAAATCAAAACAGCAATCCCATACATTTAGCTCGAGTAGATTTGTTGTTTAGTATGGAACATCAGATTTTTTTCGCGATTTCGCTAGGTCCCATAGTGAAAGTTGTTCAGTTGGATGGTCTAAACCATCTAAACCACATCCTTAAATGTTTATTTGAATTTTTGTAACACCTTGTATACACTCTTGAATAAGTTAAGTCGGTCAAGAAACATTACCTAGGTACCTATTCACGTATGGCTTGTGCGCTTGCGCAGCGATCACTGGCGATTCAAATAGTATCAGCTATGTTGATAATGGAGGATTTTCTGACAGCCAATTAAAATATACCTAATCATAATTCCCGATGTCTCGTTATCAGTTACTATGATATGTCACACGACCTTGCTCTTTATACCTACAGAGTGTGAAATTAAATGTGTATCGTATATTGAACAGGAATCTTCAGACATCGAAAAAAATCGATGTTGGCTCTGTAGTGAAAGTTGTTCAATTTATCTAAAGCATCCCCTTTGGTAGGTATGTAATGCATTTCATTTTACAACATTGTACAAAAGACAAGAACAAAATTACACAAACAAATTAAAACCGACTTCAAAATAAAAAAAAGGAAAATGAATAGGTATGCCTTTTACTTTCGCATGTCTTTCATCGGAATGTCTGTCAAGTCAAGCCGGTACTGGATGCCGATGCCTGCCGGTATGGGACCACATCGGGAGTAGGTATTGGTCCCTTTCAAAAGAAAAAAATATTTTTTTAAATTGGTCCGTCATTGACGAAAACATCGGTGAACAACTTATATTTAAAAAAAATACATACGGCCGAACATAGAGCCGTCTCCTTTTTTGATGTCGGTTACTGAAATAGTTAGCAAACATCGTATCGTTTCCTTATTCTTGCCAATAAATGTGTTCTCTATTCTATTCACCTTTTTACATACTCATAGGTACAATTGGGTACGTAAGGCGTAAGGCGTGGGCCGTAAGGCGGTTTGAATAAACTCTGACACCAGGGCTTGCAGCCCACTCGATAAGAAGAAGAAGATTGGGTACAAGCAGAAAAACATAACTAGATCTCCGTATTCTCCGTCAATGAATGCGTCTGACTGTTCAGACTTGACAGTGCTCAGTGACACGCATTTTTTTATTATTTCGGCATAATTATCTTCGATCAAAGTAATATAAATGGATAGGCCCAAACAGCATTTAGTTGAATCACACAAAGTATGGCACTTGGTCCGCACAAAGTGGACACAATTTCACACATTAGTACCTACGCTTCGTCTGTCATCTCGGTACGTATGTACTTACTACCGTAAGATTGAAGTATCTTTCATCAAAGGCAACATTGAATGTTCGCGTAATCCATTCAGTGATGCATGCAAGCATGCTGAACAACTTTTTTAAATAACTGACAGAACAACCCTAATTTTATTCAACATTTACAAAGCTTTTGCATTTGCTCGCATTCTACAAGTTGTAATTGGAATTAACTGAGTTTAATTGTAATTTTGTAAAATTGCCACTGACAAGTAGATTACATGTTGCGTTTTTGAAACAATGTTTGTTGTAGGTTAGAGCTGATGCACTGACGGAGCAGCAGACGTCAGTCCGTCATTTGCGAAGCAAGGAGTTGTATGAAACCACACCTCTTGCCGCACCTAGAATCACACACGATGCGGATTGACGCACCGTACGCACTAAAATGAGCTATGAGATCTAATATAATTTATTAAATATTACCTATATAATGTTTGGGTCTGTAAGTAGGTAACATAAGAAAAAACTGCATCAAGTCGCAAAGTTATTGCGAGCATGATGGTAATTATGAATTTGTGTAGTAGACAAAATTTTCAAAGACATCCTACCTACTTAAGGGTATATTATTCGGAGCGCGCTGCATACAAACGTACTATGGTGATATTTTCAATACTAACCAATTAAAGTCAATGAAATTTTGCAGAAACAATCTAGAAACAAATTTCTATGCTTGTATGGAGTCAGATTTTCGTTAAAATGTAAAGTTTTCAAGTTACAGTACCTCAAAGATTTCCATACAAATCTTAAATTAATCCTAGCATTGATACTGTATATTTTAACGAAAATCTGACTCTATAAAAGCATAGAGATTTGTTTCTAGATTGTTTCTGCAAAATTTCATTGACTTTAATTGGTTAGTATTGAAAATATCACCATAGTACGTTTGTATGCAGCGCGCATTTTCGCTCACGGAATAATATTCTCTTAAATTACTTACAACCTTTTATAATTTTATAAACAGCTAACGCCTAATTGATGGAAAGCGTGCAGGCACAGATTGTGCAGGACCGGTTGTGGCGATCCTAGGCTTAAATCCAGCAATGGACGTCTATCGATCTATCTGAGATGATGGTGAAATATGAAACCGAAGATGTACAACCAACCTAAGTGGGATCACACACGATTAGGGATTGCAATCCGGTGCAATTTTCAATCCGGCCGGATCCGACCGGATTTTCACCGATCCGGCCGGATCCGCCGGATCCGACCGGATTGGTTATATCCATAATCATTTGCGTTTTCATTTTGAAATCAACTGTAAAACAATAAAGGTGTTTCTAGCAACTATGAAAAAAAATATTATTGTTAAGAAGTGCTAGTTTCTATATTATTATTAATGCGAAAAAAACATTTTCTAGGCCTCAAAGTATTAACTAACATAAAGAGAGACCGCCTAATATCAACACTTTTCACATTTATGGTTATTTTTCTTTTGTCAGACTGAGACAGGTATGTACTACTATACCTACTGTTAATTTGTAAATAAGTACTTTTAACAGGATAACATAATAAAACTTTGTCATTTCTATAATGACATGTTTATATGGTAGGGAAGAAAAAAACTACATACCTAGGACAAATTTATATGTTAAATGTACGTGTAGGTGCGGATTGTCGTAGCAGGTGACTCAATAACGTCGTAAGCGACGTCCACCGCTAGAATTTTCATTAAAAAAGCGGTTTTATTCGATTTTCAAGCCATTTACCGGATCCGTACCGGATCCGGCTAGCTAGTGCCGGATCCGGTAGGCCGTAAATGGTACCGGATCCGCCGGATTACCGGATCCGGAAAACCGGATTGCAATCCCTACACACGATGCGCACGACACGCACTGTCGGAGCGGCAGACGTCAGTCCGTCATTTGTGAAACAAGGAGTTGTATGAAAACGCACACACGGTCCATCAGTGCGTCATCGTGTGTGACAGCTCTAATGACGACAAATTATTGCATAATTTTTTTCTTTTTATTTATTTCTTATTGTATCGCGTATTATCTCCATAGTCTCCATAGATTTAGTATATAATGATTATCTCCTGTTTTTATTTGACGTGACGTTATGTTTCGAAAAAAATAATTCTAAAATATTTATATTTACTGAAAATTCAAACCACCCTTTTAAATATTAAAACTACTAGGATGTTTTGTTACACCTTGTATATGAAACTTTTAAAAGGTCTCCACTGAAGTTCTGTGGTTTTTACCAATTTATGCGTTTTAGATTATTGAATTAGCTTAACAGTTCACTGATAATATTAAATATCAGCCAAGGCTATATCGGGATTCAATAGCTCTGTGGTATTTAATCTGTAGTTGGCAGTCGAATCCGACATATTGCATTATTAGTATAATAGCTCTTCCCTTTTTCCGCTTTTTATTTTTAATATTGTAACGTCATCATCAATGCAACGTGAAATCTTAAAATCACTTAAAATAGAATAAAGCTTTGTCGTAATTCGGAGATTTGCAAATTTTTTGTCTTATGACGAATTTCAGAGACACTTATAAATGTTATTTATTAGCAAAACAGCTATTTATAACCAGTAGCCGTAGCATGATGCGGTGATAAGGCTATATCACGCATTTTATCTCGTTTGTTCGCGCGCAATTAGAAAGAGAGCGAAGGCGCAATAGCGTTATGTCACGCTGCCATACTACGGCTGCTATGATCTCAACAACCCCTGAACATTTTAAAAGTGTGAACAAAACAAATCAACAAAACAAAAGAGCCTCTTTTGTTTGAAATTTTTGATCTCGGATTCCATTTCAGAGTATATAGTATACCTTTATTAGGTATACCTACTATTAATATTAATAGTATGTACCTAATAACTGTCTTTACTCATAAATTATAAGTGATCATTGGTACATCTGCTTGCCTTAAAAATATAGTACCTAGTTGCAGCAATGGTTTTGACGACCCTGATATGGATTATGGTCGTGAGTATATGAATATGTTTTAGATCTTTCAAATTCTGCTATCAGGCAGCTTTCTATTTTAATGTCCACTACCTGATAGTCGCAGTAAACTAATATAAACTTGTCCATCCCATTTTCCGAATAGAATTGAGGTTAATTACCTATCTAATCAAATCACTCCTGCTATAGTCAGTTCACTTCCTCTTCATGAACAGAACGAGGCGTATATCACAGAATTCCAATGCTTTTTTAAATGCATTTAAAACCAAAATCCGCTTTTAAGCCTATATTGTATTCAGAATTCAATTAACGACGTCTGTTACTGTACTGTGACTCTGTATAAAACGGCTGTGAAAAATTGAATTATACATATATTTCTTGTATTGATCCAGGCACTAAATTACTTGCCGATGGTAACCTTACTTCTAAATCTTCTATTCTACGAGTAAGTTAACGACATAATTTTATTTGCATAAATACTTTTGCATAAGTCAATCCTACTAAAACAACTAGTTCCGAGTAGATTAGGAATCATCCCCCGGTCTCGCTGGACTACTTGTCTAGTGTTGTGAGTGGTATGGTCACTGCTGTAGATCCTGGTTTACTGAAGTTACATCAGTGTCACTCTTACTAGAATAAAACTACCAACATTAAGTTTCGGGTTCCGAATAGATTAGAATCAGCCCCCGGTTTCACTGGACTACTTTTCTAGTTTTGTGAGTGGTATGGTCACTGCTGTAGATCCTGGTTTACTGAAGTTACATCAGTGTCACTCTTACTAGAATAAAACTACCAACATTAAGTTTCGGGTTCCGAATAGATTAGAATCAGCCCCCGGTTTCACTGGACTACTTTTCTAGTTTTGTGAGTGGTATGGTCACTGCTGTAGATCCTGGTTTACTGAAGTTACAGCAGTGTCACTCTACCAACAATTAGTTTCGGGTTCCGAGTAGATTAGAATCATCCCCCGGTTTCGCTGGACTACATTGTCTAGTGTTGTGGGTGGAGGTCACTGCAGTAGATCCTGGTTTATTGAAGCTACAGCAGTACGTGTCACTCTTTCTAGAATAAAACTACCAATAATTAGTTTCGGGTTCCGATTTTGTCAGATTTCTGTAAAAATGTTTGTATATCAATGCTAGGATTAATCGTGGCTCAAAAATGTTTGAGGTATTTTAAAGCCTGACCAGAAATATAAAAAACCTGGTTTGGGGGCGCAGCAATCGACTATAACCTTTAATGTCAGTGTTCCAAGTACCTACAAATATTAGTTCCAATGATTTTCCGCATCATGGCGAGGTTTTTTATATTTCTGGTCGGGCTTTAAAAGAAATTTTACAAACACAGACATTCATTTTTTTTTGAACGTATTTAAAAATGTTCATTGACTTTCAAAGGGTTGATGTTGAAAATAGGACGAAACTTTGTTTGTATGGAGCGCACTGGGACTATCCTCTTAGACAAGCGTTTTTAACAAACGCATTTCAAGCGCAGAGTTCACCTACACTAGCACACATAGAAGTCTTCAGTTTTTCCACTCATTGTAGCGCATCGTGCTAGTACCTCTGCTATGGTTTCTTACTGCTAGGACGAAATTATACAGACGCCACGAGTTAACGTACAACACCCACTGAGAAATGCTAAATTCAAGCGAAGACGTGTGATTAGCTAACAAAAGTTGGGCTTGTTTCATAAACTCTGCGCAACTTTCCTTATTACCGTTTATGGGTGTGAGAAAATTTAACGTTTAATTATCTACCTACATTCGTTCCTCTACTGCACCTTAGCTTTATTTCTATTGCAATGTGTTTGCGTAATGTGTAATATGTGTAAATGGTCGGTTTTGCTGTTGGGTAATCTCTGAAGACGTTTGTGCGCTAGGTGCGCGGTGTCACCTCTCGCTTCCTGTAGGCCTAGCATGCCAACCCCGAGAAAACGATAAATGTCGAGATGTGCCTCCATCTTTGTCATTTTCTGCATGCTAGCGGTGCTGTCTTAACATACTCTTTTTATTTCTAAGAGGCCAAGAGCGTATCGGACTCGCCCATGATAGGGTTCCGTAGCGCATTGGATAGGAATGGTTTTTAGTTAGTTTTTTTCTGGCACTAGTAGTGCTACAGCTCCCGTTATTATACCTTTATTTTTGAATATTTAAACAACTTTTTACTCCTGTATTTCAAAAGTTACGCTTATTTTTGACTTTGAGTACAAAATATCTCGAGACACTAAGCATTAAAACAACTTAGCCCCGAAGGAAGTTTTATTACATTTTATAAAGACCTATCCAACGACATCTCACTCAATGGAGTAGATAAAAGTGTTTATTATCCCTGTATAACGGAATTCCCACAAAACACATTGGGCACTAATTCTAAAAAGCATTTACTAACGAAGTTACTTCCAGTACCTAATTGAGCACCAGACTTGGTTATCCAAAAATCTATGAGTACCTAGGTAATTAGAATAGAACTTAGGTTAGAATATGACAAGCATTTTGAAGTACTTGCTTTTTCATGATCATACTATTATCATCTCAGCCGCAGTCTCAGCCTGATCATGGATCGAAGAGCATTGTGTCACTTGTTTTAGCGGAAGTGCGTTCACTCACACACGATTACGCACTGACGGAGCAGCAAACGTCAGTCCGTCATTTGTGAAGCAAGGAGTTGTATGCAACCGCACGTAAAAGCACACACGGTGACGCATTGACGCACTGGGTGTGGTTCTATGGACTGACAACTGCCGCTCCGTCGTCAGTGCGTCATCGTGTGTGAACGCATTTATGCGGGAGATCGGTAAAGGATGGATACAATGTTCCCAGAAAGGCTTATTGTTTAACAAACAATCAGCACACATTGCGTCACGATCCACGCAATAAGATGAGAAAATCTTGTATGCGATTAGGGAACTTAAATTATTCATCCGCTTTCTTTCTATTCGGGTCTGGCGGCGGCGGCGGCGCGGGCGATCTCCTACACTCTTTGTTTCCTTGCGGGTAAATGATACGTCTCCATGCCGGTTACACATTAAATTATGTATGATTTCTTTTCTCACCCCGTCTATTCCGCACCTCACCGCACCTGCGGGAAGTGTAAAGTTTTCTTAGTCCCACAATAATTGTCTCTCGCTGTGGTCTCTTTGAGAACAATGTGAAATCATTTGTAATACGTTGTTTAGATGAAATAGATTGAAGAATATTTCGCAACGTTGTGGTCGCTCTTAGAGAATTTGTTCGTTATTGAGATTCTGGATTCGACAGCCAGGGTTTAGGTAGGTACCTACATAACATAGGTAGGTAGGTACCTCACAATCACAATCACCGCATTTTTTTTTTCGAACTGCATTTTAATTGAAATAAAGGTTACTGATTCAGCTACTTATGTAAATCTGAGATTTCATAAAGAATTACATTTTTTTAGGGTTCCGTTACTATTGACTTACTTACCAACTACTGAACGTAGTGTCCGCGCTCAAAAGTGTCCGAACCAAAAGAGTAACAAAACAGGTAAGGAGAAAGAATTACGCGCCATTTGATTGACGGACTACGCGCACGTCTGCATGCCGTGCTGATTAGGCTGTATGCATTTGTAAAAACTACGCAAGCAAAATAAAATTTTAATTTAAGCCGAGGTCAACAAACATGTGATCTGAGGCTTTCTTATTTACTAGCACTGAGTTTAGATGTTAGAGCGAACATCGCGCTTCATGACGTTGTCCCATTTAGAGGTGGGAGCCGCGCCGGCGCGGCGCCGCCGCGCCGGGTCACCCGTGCCGCCGCCGCCGCCGAGTTAGGCGCCGACGGCGCCGGTGTCCGTGGTTGCTGTGTGCGTGCCGACTGCCGGCGATAGTTGACGTGCTAAACTGTACTTTTACATGGGCTCTCCGCTGACGGCGCCAGTCGCTCATTTGTTTGCCGGCGCTGGTTATCCATATCAGTGCCGGCACTGGTTGCCTAGCTAGCTGCCAACAGCGCCCCGTTTGCCGAGGTAGCTGCCGGCGCTAGTTACAGACCTAAACTATACTTTACAAGGGCTACCTACTCTACGCTGACGGCCCCATTCGCTCTTTTGGTTGCCGGCGCTGGTTATCAATATCAGTGCCGCCGCTGGTTGCCAAACTAGCTGCTGGCACCGCCCCGGTTGCCGAGGTAGATGCCGGCAGCGCCTGTTGCCGAGATAGCTGCCGGCGCTGACAGCCAATTTGGCCGCCGGCGCTAGTTACAGGGCTAAACTATACTTTACAAGGGCTACCTACTCTCCGCTGATGGCGCCAGTCGCTCTTTTGGTTGCGGGCGCTGGTTATCCATATCAGTGCCGGCGCTGGTTGCCAAGCTAGCTGCCTGCAGCGCCCCGGTTGCCGTGGTAGATGCCGGTAGCGCCTGTTGCCGAGATAGCTGCCGGCGCTGACAGCCAATTTGGCTGCCGGCGCTAGTTACAGGCCTAAACTATACTTTACAAGGGCTACTCTCCGCTGACGGCGCCAGTAGCTCATTTTGTTGCCGGCGCTGGTTATCCATATCAGTGCCGGCGCTGCTTGCCAAGCTAGTTGCTGGCAGCACCCCAGTTACCGAGTTTAGTGCCGGCGGCGCGGGCTGCCGACCTAGATGCCAGCGCCGACAGCAAAGTTGGCTGCCGGTGCTTGTTACCGGGTTAAACTGTACTTTACATGGGCTCCCCGCCGACGGCGCCAGTCGCTCATTTGGTTGTCGGCGCTGGTTATTTATATCAGTGCCGACGCTGGTTGCCAAGCTAGCTGCCGGCAGCACCCCGTTTTTAGCGTTAGATGCCGGCACCGCCGATTGCCGAACTAGCTGCTGGTGTCGATAGCCAAGTTGGCTGCCAGCGCTAGTTACTGGATTAAACTGTACTTTACATGGGCTCTCTGTTGACGGCGCCAATTGCTCATTTGGATGCCGGCGCTGGTTATCCATATCTGTGCCGGCGCTGTTTGCCAAGCTAGCTGCCGGCAGCGCCCTGGTTGCCGAGTGCAGTGCCGGTGGCGCCGGTTGCATATCTAGCTGCTGGCGCTAACAGCCAAGTTGGCTGCCAGCACTAGTTACTGGGCTAAACTGTACATTATATGGGCTCTCTGTTGACGACGCCAATCGTTCATTTGGTTGCCGGCGTTCAGTGCCGCTGGTTCCTAATGACGTTATATTTGGTTGCCAGCGCCGGCAGCAGTCTCCAGAATCAGATTTCTCGAAATAATGCCGGAGATAACAAGCTAAGTTCAATGTCAAGGAGTTTACATTTTGAGAGATGTGCTTGCCTATATTGGCGAGATAAGAAGAATGTGCTCTCAGGACTTTCTACACTTGCCGGGATTAGTCTAGCGATTCCTGCTAATACGAACCCCGTTGTTTTTTCTACACCTGGATTGGTTTTGAATGCTGAGAAATCGCGTTTGTAGTTGTAAAAACATTTAACATCAGCACATTTTTTTTTTTCATTTCTTATTGTGCATCTGGAGCTTCTAGATAATACATTTAACACCTAAAATGTGAATTTTTCAAAATAAACACCCGCGCCGCGACGCGGCACCGCCGCGCCGACCAATTTCACCCGGCGCGCCGCCGCCGGCAAATTTCGGGTCGGCGCCCACCTCTAGTCCCATTCTATTGCGGCTATATCACGCTATATTACTCTTGCATTTAGTCACTGTCTCACTGCGGTCACGTGTAGCAGTTTGATTGAAAACCAATTGATCAGCATTAAAAATGTCCCTGGTGTGTAGTGTGTACTGAGATACTGCGCAAATAATTCAGGAAATGTAAGGAAATGTAAAGGCATAAGTTCTCATAGGTAAACAAAATGAATTAATTATTAAAATGCATTTTAAATAAGTATTATTTTAAATGATATTTTTATCCCACACTTGAAAAATAATTATATGCAAATGCAAATAAGGACAAATCTATACGTGAAAAAGAGAAGACAAGAGATATTGCTACTCAAAGGGATTATATTTAGTTATAATCTCTTTGTTGACACTCAAATAAATTATAGTGAAGGACAAACATATACGTGAAAAAGAGAAGACAATAATTTGCACGAATATAAGCATAGTTTGTTATGTTAGCAACATAATCTTTTTGTCTTTCTCGCACGTATGGTTTTTACTATCTTTTTATCTGGACTCGAATGGATTCGAATTTTAAAAACTCTTTCCACGCTAGCGGATAAAATGCACTTTTGCACTCAGATTTAGAATGATAAACAGAATCTTTCCGAGCTTGTGAGGTGAAAACAAAATTGTTTGGCAGTATTGTACGGTGGGTTCGGACCCTCCGTGCGAGAGTCCGACTCGCACTTGGCCCGTTTTTTAATCTGTTGACCCTACGTGCAACTAGTAGCCCGGCGCGGGGTGCGGGGCGTGAGGAAGTTCCAATCAGTGCTTTCTATTCCATTCCACCCACGACACAATGCGAACGTATTTTTTTAAATCTAGAACCTCGCACGTATAGCGTGTAATTTAATTCTTTACCATTGTCAGGTGGAGTAGGTTTTGCCTGACATCGTTTAGAAAGTACTGCCATTCGATTTAATAAAACAATGGTGTTCTTACAGCGATGGTTCCTCGGTGAAAGTGCTTACATTATAACAAATACGGACGCCACGTGACTTAACACGCTTTTAGTTAGAATTATTGCTAATTAAATCGAGAATAAAATAGTCATAATTGTGTACGTATTAAGCAATTATAACTTTCGTATCCGCTATGAAGGCTTTATCTTTCCACGTCGTAAGTTACCTACATGGGGAAAATTAGGGTCACCACATTCTTATACAAATAACTTTCGAACGATAGATTATCACATTTTTCCAACTAAATTTTCTGACCAATCCGAAAGGGAAATGGGAAGCACAGTCTCGGAGCTTAATGTAATGTACTACGTGTTTTTTAAATAAGCTGATGGTTTAATAAAAAACATCAGCTTGAAACTGCACTGCAAAGCTACTCGACCAAAATGTATGGGACAACGATTTTTTATCGCGATTTCAATATTAGTCCAATAGAGAAAGTATTTCAGTTTGATGGTCTAAAGCACCCCTTTAAGTATGTTAAGCATTTAAGATTACACCCTGTATAAACGTCCGTCGTTCTGTTACAGGGCACAATATTCTAAGGCGATGTATTAGACCCGTATGTATGTTGTATTGCTCCTGACCGATTTCGGCCAGCCACGGCGACAGCTTCAACTCCGTTGTTGGCCTTGATGTGCTCTCATGTGGCTAAAGTAGCCAATCTAGCCCATTAGGTAGGACGGTACCTATATTAGTCCCATAAAGATAGTCTGGGATAGGCCAGTACCGATTTTTCTATACAAACGTGGAATACGTTTGTATAGAAACGTTTCCTCCCTGCACAATGAGTAATGACATTAGAGCAAACAATTTTTTACCATACAATCTATGTTACCTCTGCCCTGTCCCTATGTTTTGCTTTTTTGCATTAAATAATTACTGTATGAACTAAGGACCTTCGAAAGTGACCAATTTTACCGCCCGTTTTCAGACATCTAGCAAACAAAGACGAATATAAACAAAAAAAGCAAAACATAGCATAGCCAAAGTCTTTTTCATTTATACTATTCCTATACTCCAAATTAGCATTTCAGCCCGCCTATCCTCTTAAAATATTGAACACTATTTCATTAGAACCTGCTACTGCTGATGTACTTAGATTATGATAAAAGAGAAGATTATAGTTAAACATGTAAACTTTGTAAAGATGATCGAAAGGAATTAGAATGTAGTTTCAACTTTTCGCCTCGCTGCCTCTTGATACGAGTACACGGCACAACGAAGGTGGCATTAATAATATTAGGTACCAATTTAAGTTACCTAACGCCTTCGAAGCTTCCGTGATCACTTGCCGGCTCGGGTTGTTCCGCCTACACCAGCCTCTTCCTTCACACACGCATTTTAACCGCTCAATAGTAGAGTAGGTATACACTGTACCCTGTGTACCTACTACAGCGTAAACAGGTGCATTACTTTAAGGGGTTATTGTACCCATGATACTGAACAACTTTCGCTAAGAAACATATAGGAAATTACGAATTTTTATTTTAGATTTTTCATATAAACTTTCGATCAGCAGATTGCATTTAGTATGGAAAGTCCAACAGCTTTTTTGCTTATTGTCTATAGGTTTCTTAGGGAAAGTTGTTCAGTATCATGGGTACAACCACCCCTTAAAGTAATGCAACCGTTTACCCTAACACCCTGTATACAGGGTGTAAACTTAAATGCGTTACACGCTTAAGGGTGCTTCAGACCGTCAGACTGAACAACGTTTAATATGGGAACAAAATCGAAATCGCGTATAAATATCAGCTGCTGTAATACTAGATCAAAATATATGGAACAGAAGATTTCTTTTCGCGATTTCGTTGTTGGTCACTTTGATGGTTTGATCTGGATTAGAAGCACTTGTTGAGGACGGTATTAAGAGACTTGCGAGGGGCAAAGACGAGAAGAATTAAATGAAAATACGTCTTCTCGTTACGAAAATCTGTATAACACAAGAAACAAAATAATATTAAAAACAAAACAGTAAAATTTAAAAGCATTCCAAAATATAAAAAATACAAATAAATATAAAAGGAGGTTGGCTGTCGCCAACAGCACTCTTTAAGTATGTAACGTATTTAAGGCTGGGTTATCCCACTGCAAGCGTCTCTTTCTTGCAAGCATAAGTTTACAATTGGCCATCCCGCTCCAATTGAAAGCAAGATCGCAAAAAAACGTGTTTTTCGTCAATATCTTTGCTCATGGGAGTTTCTAAGCTAAAACTTCTCCTGAGTTCACTAGAAATATTTAATGTATTTAGTTAAGTACAAGAATAAAAAGTTAAATATCAGCAGTTTAATCATAGTATTGAAAAAACATAACAAAAAGGGGTAACTTTGGGATTTTTTTCTATCGAGTAAACTTAATCAAATCGTGTAATTGAGAACAGTCGCCCATCCGCCCGATCCTTAAATAAGACATAATTTAATTTCAGTTTAAACCACTTTCGTTTAAAACAGTTTAAAACACTTTCGTTCTTGTTCAAAAAACGGCCTCGACGGGATAAGAGCGTCTTAACTTAACATCCCGTATAGGATAGATTTTTGGTCAGTGTGAAAACTTTAACCATGTATTTATTCTACTTATCAAACTGAACAACATTTTCCATCTTCCATACATTCGACCTGAGTTGGTTCTGCAGTTTTGTATGCAACAACCGATTTTTTTTCGCGATTTTGAAGCACTCTGCAGGAATTAGCAACAAGGCGTCGTTACTAATTCCGTCTATCCATGTTTGCTGGTCTAATTAACTCGTCACAAACTATTTATTGCTGATGTCTATCTTCAACATCATACCAACAGATAATATATGAGAGCAATGATAGCCCATACGGAAACCGCCTCAATCATGAAGCCGCGGTTCGATTCTTGGCCTGTCTGTACCACCAAGTTCTTCGGAATTTATGTACGGTTGTATTTATCATTTACTAGCTCGGCGGTGAAGGAAAACATCGTGAGGAAACCTGCATTGCCGAGAATGAAAAGAAAATACCATAAGTTCGGAGGTATGCGTAAATATGGGTGAGTTTGGGGCGAATACAATAGACCAGCGATGGTCGCAGTGTTACTGTTGGCTTCTTTTTGTTTTTATTTGTCGAATGCATGGCCGGCCTGAGTTGACACTATGCAATTCTGCACAACGCTACGCTGGCTGTACTGTACTTCGTCAATGCTGCGCAGTACTACGCAATGCTACGATGTACTACACAATGCTACGCTGTACTGTACTCCGCCAATGCTGCGCAGTACTACGCAATGCTACGCTGCACAACAAAAAGCCATTATTATATAATCTGTGACCTAGCCTACAGCAAATAAATCCACTGTTGCTCTGAAATAGGCGAGCGTTCCTGTGGTAGCCCTTAGAAATTAAGATTCTAGAAGATTCTACTGGCTATAATGTATAATCGTAAGTACTAGGCGACCGCGACTTCGTACGCGCAGCCTCTGAAATACAAGTACTTATTTTACTTTTGATTAAGGCCCATCACATACATGCGGAATTGCGATTCGGAATTCCGAATGCAAACCGGTTTTCGTATGGAGATTCCCCCTCCAGATTTGTGAACGGGATTTCAAACCTATACGAAAGACCGGTTTGCATTCGGGATTCCGAATCGCAATTCTGCATGTATGTGATGGGCCTAAAACAACCTATTGCGATGAAATAAAAATTGTATGCTACTCCAAACGAAGTCATATGCTTTCGTGGAGTTTTTAAGTGATGCGTGCAAAAAACGGTTTCCTGCCTATTAATATCACTCCTTTGTGGTAATATTGTGCGACCTACAAGCAATGATAGCCCCTGCCTTGTCCCTCGAGACCAGCGCGTCGCAGCGCGGTTCACATCGCAGCATTGCTTTAAACTTCGCTCCTCAAACGACATACCCTGCATCAACCTATTTTCAATCTTACCTCCTCGCCATAAGAGTGACGTGAGGAGACCTCAGGTGTGTGTCGAACTTTAATGTCACTGTATCCCGCTCATCGGTGTTGCCACATTATCCCGTACCTGTCCGATGACCCACCGCTAATGGCTCTGCTTGTTTTGATTGCCTCTTCGAGTATGATGTATCTGCGAATTACCAGGCCCTCCCTTAGTGTCGATTGTTCTTGCTGTGTCAGAATCTGGACAGTTTAGTGAGGTTTTTGTTGTTTTTGGATATAAAGAGTCAAGAGTGGCTACCGTAGACATAGACATCTTGTTCTATCTTCTATACTTTTATAAAAGAGTTCCGTGACTGACTGACTGAGTTGACTGACTAACAGGCAAGTCACAGCCTAAACCACTGAAGACAGAAACATGCAATTTTGAATAAAGATTCTACGGAGAATTGGTGCACTAAGAAATAATTTTTAGATATTCTTATTTTACGAGGACGAAATAGCGGACAACGCACAGACTAAACCGCTGAAGATAGAAACATGCAATTTGGAACCATTGTTTGGAATTAGGGGAGCATGTATTTTCTCTATGTTTGGAATACATATTTCTATAGAGGATGTACGGGTGCATAAAGAAAGGATTTTACCAAAATCAACCCCTTAAAGGGTGCAACGATAGGTTGATATTTCCCGAAATCCTCAAAAGGAAGCTGTAAATATAATAGTGTATATTTTGAAACTGTAAAACGCAGTTGCAGAAAAGCTCATTAAATTTAATCCTCCATTAAATCTCTTGCTGTCTCTTGTTGCTATTTGTCTTGTTGACGTAGTAAAAGCTAGTAAGAGATTTAACGGAGGATTAAAACTAATGAGCGTTTCTGCATCTGGGCGTAAGAAAGATATTTCTTGTGCATTATAAATTTACAAATTTATTACAAAAGATAATTCATAAATGTATTATAAAAAACTTTGTTTTTCTCATTTCCGTATGCAGATAAAACAAGTGAAATTTTAAATTTTTTACTAGCTATTCCTGATGATTAGATAAATGATAATTAAATGAAACAATACAACGGTACAAATCCTGGTGATCAGCATTCGGGCACTAATCAATTCAGATTCGCGCCGGCAAGCGGTTTCATTAACGATTTTGATTACTTTGTATTTGTGTTGTGGAGCGATCGCCGGCGCCGGGTCCGGGGTCCGGCCGCGCCGGTGCCGGTCCTCGTACAGCCACTGATAGAAATTTAATGAGAAACTTTCCAATTATCCAAAAGAAAATTAAGTTCCGAATGTGGAGGGATATCTGAAAACGGAGCCAGTAATTAATTGAGTAAACACGAGACTACTCGCGCCGCGCCCGGACTCGCCCGTCCTAAACCCACTGCAAGCAATCTCTCGTTACGTTCCAGAACTTCTTTATTAGTATTATTTTAATACCGTTTTCTGTGAAGGACAACATCGTGAGGAAACCTGCATTTGTGGGTGGGATGGATAGTTTGTTCATTGTTGTTTTCAATTAAATATCTATGAGAAGCTATTGCGTGCCCAGTATAGATTGGTAGACTTCATTTACGCATCAGAATTTCTTCTTCAGCGTACACTAGGTTTCCTCACGATATTTCCTTCATTGTTAGAAAGATAAGTTCGAAAAATTATTGGTACATAGCATGTCGTCCGTGTGGATTCGAACCCAGACCCTCTTGTAAGATTGAGTGTCCATATTATTATACCCCTCCGCAATACGCCACCGACGCTACTAAACATTAGTGATACCTAGTGACCTAGCTAGTGACGAATGAATAGTCAGTTAACTTTAGACCTATCTAACGCTCTTTTCTGTATACGTGAGAATAAAATGTCGGCCTCTAATATAAAATATATTAGGCATTGTGCGAGCCAGCCGCCGCCGCCGCCGTTCCCCACGACACATTGTATTGTTAAACAAAGCAACTCTCCCAAGATAGCTGATACGTGCAATGATTCTGTGCTATCTGATCATCATTAACAGACACAAGTCCTTGTTGTACGCGCTTTGTTTTGCAAGTCAACTTTCGTTTATAAAAGCTGTTTTAAAACAGACTTAAGAGGATAGGCGAGTACCGTTTTTTCCACACAAACGTATTCCTTTCCTACCTGGATAATGACACTAGAGGAAACATTTTTTTACCATACAATCTATGTTACCTCTGCTATGTCCCTATGTTCTGCTTTTTTGAATAAATAAATTAAATCAAATAATAAATTTAATTAATTAAATTAATTCTTTATCTGTGTTCAAATGTATGTTCTGTTTTGGTGTGCAATAAAGTATAATTGAATTGAATTGAATTATTGTATGAACTAGGGACCTTCGAAAATGACCAATTTTACTGGCCGTTTTCAGACATCCAGCAAACAAGTTTGACGAATATAAACAAAATAAGCAAAACGTACAGACATAGCCCAAGTCTTTCTCATATTATTCTTAAAATAATTATTAAAATCGGTTAAGTTGTGGGGGAGAAAACAGGGGAATACGAAATGCTGTTTTCGTCGATTTTATGTAGATAAAATCGGTCATAGCTGCAGTTGTCTGTTTCGAACTCTAGTCGGTGGGGTGTATAGGTGGGGCGGAACGGACAAATATGTATACGGTTGGAGAAGTGACCTATTCTCCAAATTAGCATTTCAGCCCGCCTATCCTCCAACCGAAAGAGTAACAATTACGCGCCAGTCTTGGTTTGATCAACCGACTACTCGCACGTCTAGAATGCTGTGCCGGTGTGCTATTAAAAACTACGCAAGAATGAAGATGAGGAAAGGCGGCTCTGAAAGGGTCAAGGTGGTTCAGAGGGGGATACGCCTTAAATCTTAACCCTATTGTGTTATTCCAGGAAATATCCTATCTCTGTAACAAAATATAAATACAACCGTTTTCGCGTGAATCCGGATAATCCGGAACAAACATCCAAACTATCGAACTTTTATAATATTCTACTTGGTATATTCCTGACACCATGAGGGTTCGAAATTATCAATAAGTATAATTATCCTCTTTGATAATTACCATGATAATGATCTGATAAATTCAAGCTCAAGTTTTGAGTAAAATTGAACTTGTAACAAGACCAAACAGTTCTAGTTCTAGTCTTTGGCATTTTCGTTTCTATACAGGGTGTAAGGAAAAGTATCATTAACCTTTAAACCACAGACTCTACCCATCAAACTGAACAACTTTTACAATGGGAACAAAAAGATCAGTACAAAAAAATCTGCTGTCCCATACGATTGCGTCGAGTAGGTATTGCAGTTTAGTATATGGGACAGCTGACTTATTTGCGCTGACAGGTTAGCTCCCATAGTAAAAGTTGTTCAGTTTGATGGGCTAGAGTATGTGGTTTAAAGGTTAATAATGATACTTTTCCTAACACCCTGTAGATAATTATCATGATAATTATCGTGATAACTATCGTGATAACTATCAATGATAATTATCCTTTCGAACCCTGCCCAAGACGGACTAAGTGCGTTCACACACGATGACGCATTGACGCAGCTGCAGACGTCAGTCCGTCATTTGTGAAGCAAGGAGTTGTATGAAACCGCACGTAGAAGCACACACGGTGACGCATTGACGCACCGGGTGTGGTTCTATGGACTGATATCTGCCGCTCCGTCAGTGCGTCATCGTGTGTGAACGTGCATATGGTATCTTATCCATTTATATAAGTTTTGCGTTGAAGTACCTACCTACATAATGTAGATACTTTGCTTAGATACTTTGCTAAAACATGTCTTGTTTAATAATACCTGCCATCTTATGACATCCTTTAGTAGGAAGGTAGTTGAAATGCATGTTACATATCATTTTGACATGCATCGGGGCCGCGCCGCCCGCGAGACTGGCGTGCGATTATGTCGCGTATCCGTGTCCGACCGATTAACGTCGTAGTGGCATCTGAGTGACGGACTGACGTGTCTCTTGCTTCGTACACATGTCGTGATCACGTAGACACCTTGAACTTGTCGAGGGGCATTTTATGTCCAATAATTACTTTTTTTTTAACCATACCTAATATGCTGACGACTTCTCAAGGGGATGATCACACCATCAAACTGAACAACTTTCTATGGGACCAAAGTCGAAATCGTGGAAAAAAAATATAATCAGCCGTCCTATACATTTAAGTAGAGTAGGAGTGCAGTTTTGTATGAAACACCAGAAGCCGTAGCATGCTACACGTGATACGGCTGTATCACGTCTTTTGTTTTTTATCTGGTTCGTTCGCGCGCAAATAGAGAGCGAAGGTGTGATAGCGCTATATCACAGTGGCATGCTAACGATGCAGATTTATATTTCGCGATTTCAGTATAATTGGCTTCCATAGAGAAAGTTGTTCAGTTTGATGATCTGATCATCCTGTTAAAAAATCGTCGGCATTGACGGGATAATGATTTCGTTGCAGTGTTCTTTGCATTGTTATAATAGCCATTATTTAGCCAAAGTCAACATTTTCATTCGCTTCCTCAAACTCTGCCTGTAATTTCAAAAATGAGAAAAATTTCTCGACTCACCCTTGAAATCGATATTCTAAATGACAATCTCGTGGTTCCTCTACTCTACAGAGGTTGAATCAAAGAAAAAATAAATGATTGGTATTTACAGAGTAAATACTTACCAACCAAGTTTGGGATCGATAGCGCAATCGTTATCGACTTGGTTTCGGCCTGCGATAATATTAATTTACCGTGCTACATACGTGGTCTCACTACACTGGTTCAGCGGATATTAAATAATAATCTTAATCTTGTGTATATTTGGTTACACCGCGTTTATTGCGAGCTAATTAGCACTAAGATTTGGCAAGATTATTATTTTCGATTACTTCTCTGGAATGTGTAATAATTATTATTTTTAATGTCGTATTACTTGACACAGAATTAAGTTAGAAAAACATTTCTATACTCCATTTCAAATAGCAACTAAATTTTAAAGGTTAAGTACTTACCTATTTTGTATTAAAGAAACACAGAGATATGAAACACTTTCTCTCATTTATTCTTAGAACAGCTTTAGTAACGTCCAAGATATGTCTGATAGTACGTTTATCTTTCTGATAAATATATTGTGTTTACAAATCAGAACTGGCCAGAAAGCTATACATATAGGAATTGTGTCATCCTTATTTCAAATGAAGTATAGGTCAAACAAAAATTGCGTCAACATGGGTTAGCAACAAAAACAACTGAGAGCTATTTTAACTGGAGTTAATTGCTAACGCTTGACGTAAGTGCGGCTAGGAGGAATGAATCCAAACGTCTGGATCTGTCACCTTGGCATTTCGTCACCGTAGAGCTTGCGGCCACGTGTCTCTACAAGAAGTTGTACCACGAAGTGGTCCCGAGCTGCCGATGCCGGCGAGGTTAAGGCTATCGGCGGCGTTTTCTCGATAACGGATAATCACTATGTATATATTCACACAATGTATATTGTTTGTTGCAACCGGACCTATCACTCCATATTACTTAACTTGTTATCATCTACCGATAACGTGAGGGGGTCACGAAGATAAACTTTTTTAAATGTCACTGAAAGTTACCTTGAGATTGTTCCGTTTAATACATTAATTAAATATTCTTCTTACCAATTAGTACCAATGATGAAGCTTAGAAACATTACCTAAACATATTAGTACTTAATGAGTATTTTCACCAATATATATATCTTCATTTTAATACTGATGCATAAAAAATTACATAAATTCTAGAGACATTAGTTTCTAGGGTTTGCATTCATTTTTTAACACATTGTTTCACACGCAGCCACTGTGGATAAGCATGTAAATGATACATAATATTACTTAATATTGTTGCCTCTACCAAAAAGCATACAGTCGAGGCGAGCGCTGGCGGCCTGTGCGAACGCTGCAACTGCGAATTGAATGGCTTTGCGTTTTGATTTGAAACACTCGTAAAAACTCAGATGTATGCTTTTTGTTAGATGGCGTGGGAGCTCCGCCGGCTAAAGGCTCCGGGCATCAGCCACCTGCTCTCTGAGGTAGGTTACCGTTCCTTCCACACCGATGCGCACACTCACATAAATATTCTGAGCAAATATACAAATGTCTCCAATTTGTTTCGCGAATCATGGCTCCTGTGCTTCTCTTGTTGTTCCCTGACAAAAATGTTTGAATATGAATGTAGCGCTCTCGGGTGCGCCAGAAAATTAATGGTGACAATTTTCGTTTGAGTCGATAGATAATACCTAGGTATCAAGAAATACCTCATCTTTGCCGATGACTGAAACTAGTACGCAGGTAGCATGTATCGTGTAACAAGTGAATATATAGTTGATCCTCGACAGGCCGCGGGAGGTTCGAGGCGAGGAGCGCCGGGCGCGAGGCCTTAGGGCTCGTTTAAGCTGGGAGCGAAACAGATTGGGTCCGATTTACGGCTGTACCCGACGATATGAGGTGAATCTACTGTCTGTAAGACCGTATCACATACACCACGGGAGAGGCTCGACCTTCCGAGAGGCACCTGCTATTTGTATTAACAAATTCACATCTAGATCGCGGCTTATAAAAAATAAGCATTTTTCTTTGGAGAGAAATGGGTTCCTTATTTATTAATTTTGCTGTCTTTAGTACAAAACAATACAAATGTTTATAGTAAATTGTTAGTGATAAAGTTGGAATCTAAATATAGGTCGTTAGTTAAATCCGAAGCTAGGATCATAAAATGAATTAACGCGGATAGAGATCTTGCTCTTAAATCTTAAACTACGAGTAAACCATTAAAATGTCTGCAGAGCGCCGTAGTCGGTAGCTGCAGTGCAGATTATAATTTATATTATTATTATATTCTCAGGTTTTGTCCTCCGATGATCAATATCGATGATGCCATGAAAATATAGGTAGCGGAATCCGAACGCGGATTGATATGAACCTCCTTCGCAACATATTAGAAGAAAAGACAAGATGAATCTTGTCAGTGTCAATACTAATAATTCGCTTGTTTCCTTGTTTCCTATATCTGAGTTCTTTGCCGAATAAAGCATAATTCTCAGTCATTGTTCCTTTCTTAGTATGTAACAATTTATTCGGCAAAGGAAAATTATTTCGAAGAAACCAAATATGTCTGAAGAACAATCTAAACCCACGGTCCCACTGTCGTTGGGACTCGCTCGCTACTTACGACCTGAACGATTCGATGTGGAGCCATCTACCTCTGGATCGGATCTGAAATGGACACACTGGCGGTATTCTTTCGAAAACTTTCTGTCTGAAGAGGCAACTCCTGCTACTGAAACTGTAAAGTACAAACTTCTCGTAAATCATATCTCGCCAAATATATTTAACTTCGTTAGAGAATGTACCGAATACAACGAAGCCATAAAGTTACTTGATAGTGCCTACCAAAAGAGGCGGAACATTACTCTCGCTCGGCATCATCTAACGTCACGAAAACAGCAGCCAGGAGAATCGATATCAGAATATTCACGAACTCTCACTTTACTTTCTCACGACTGTCACTTTCAAGCAGTAACAGCTGACCAATACCAAAACGAAGCAATTCGTGGGGCGCTCATCGCCGGGCTGTCCTCAAACAAGATAAGAGAACGATTGCTGGAGAAATGCACTATGTCACTAGAAGAAACCTTGAACTTGGCTATTTCTCTCGAATGTGCCGAAAACACGTCTCACTTAATACAATCAGATACTCCTGCCTCTTTCAATGCGGTTACAGAACCGATTACGCAAGAACAACCACAACAACAGAATCTCGGAGCCGTAAATTCTATGAACAGTCCTCGAAAATGCTTCTTCTGTGGTGGCAAAATCCACCAGAGGATAAAGTGCCCAGCGTACCATACAGAATGCCAACTCTGCTCAAAGAAAGGCCATTTCGCTAATGTTTGTCGTAGCTCTGGTTTAACGCAACGTAACGCTAACGCTGCTATCCCATTGAACGATAACTCTCAATCCGAAGATCGCAATCTGTCAGCTATATCAGCCGCTTCGCCTTCAAGTCTACGCAAGGCTACTATACCTATAACTGTGAACGATTACAGAGCCGACGCCTTAGTCGACACAGGCAGCTCTATCAGCTTTATTGACAACAGCCTCGCGCAAACGATGAACTTAAAAAGAAAACCTTGCAGACAAGCTGTAACCCTTGCTTCACTCGACCATGTCTCGTATGTCGATGGCTTATGCTATGCTACAATACAAATCGATCGCCACATATACAAACATCAACCGCTACTTATCGTGAACGGTCTTTGTGCGGACGTTATAATCGGCCATGACCTTCTGAAGAACCATTCGTCTTTGGAATTCCAGTTCGGTGGTGACATGGAACCATTGAAGATCTGTAACGTACTTGAAGCTTCTGTCCCGCCAGCATCTGTTTTCACTAACCTTTCGCCTGACATCAAACCAATTGCGATCCGCTCAAGACGCCACAAAGAGGAAGACCAGGCATTCATAGCAAACGAGATATCTAACCTTTTACAAGATAAGGTGATCGAGCCTAGCGTCTCTCCGTGGCGAGCTCAAGTTCTAGTAGCTGGTGGAGGCAGTCACAGGAAACGCTTGGTGATTGACTATTCTCAAACTATTAATCGCTATACCGACTTAGATGCTTACCCCTTGCCTAGTATCGATTCTATTGTCTCGCAAGTCGCCAAATATAACTATTTTAGTCAAATTGATCTGAAAAGTGCCTATCACCAAGTTCCTATCCTTCCTAAAGAGAAAATCTATACAGCTTTCGAAGCTTGTGGTAACCTTTACCAGTTCACACGTATTCCTTTTGGTGTTACTAACGGAGTTGCCGCATTCCAGAGAACACTACATTTTATAATAGGCACAGAAAAATTGAAAGGAACCTTTGCATACCTAGACGATGTCACTATCTGTGGGAAGGACCAACAAGACCACGACGAGAATCTACGCAGATTCACGGAAGCTGCCGAAAAATATAAACTCACCTTGAACATGAACAAATGCATCTTTGGCACTGAGTCTATCAATCTACTTGGCTATACGATTCACCATAACACAATTATACCCGACAAATCTCGTCTCGAACCTCTGATTAACTTGCCCGTTCCGTCGGACGCGGCCACTTTAAAACGAGCCCTTGGCTTATTCGCACATTACTCTAAGTGGATTGACAATTTCTCCGCGAAGATCAAACCACTGACGCAAACAGTTTTTCCGCTCTCTGAAAACGCGGTAAATACCTTTAACAATCTGAAGGCTGACGTCGCTAAATCTGCGCTAGTTGCTATTGACGAGAAAGAAACACTCACCGTTGAAACGGACGCTTCAGAGTTTGCCATCGCTGCCACTCTATCACAAAAGGGGCGGGCAGTAGCTTTCTTTTCACGCTCGCTCAACGACTCTGAACGCCGGCAACCCTCTATAGAAAAGGAGGCTAGTGCTATAGTCGAAGCTCTACGCAAATGGCGCCACTATTTAATCGGAAGACATTTCTTACTCGTCACAGACCAACAATCCGTCTCATACATGTTTAACCAGACCCACTCAAGCAAAATAAAAAATGAAAAAATTGAAAGATGGCGCTTAGAATTATCTTGTTACCGATACGACATAAGCTACAGACCCGGAAAGCAGAATCTTGCTGCAGATGCTCTTTCACGAGTGTGTGCTCACCTTAATGCCTCATCAGGCAAACTTTTAGAATTACACAATTCCCTGTGCCATCCGGGGATAGCGAGAATGGTACATTGGATCCGTACGAAGAACTTACCTTATTCTGTTGAAGAAGTAAAGAAGATGACAGCGGCGTGCCCGGTATGCGCGGAAATAAAACCGCGGTATGTAAAGAACGAAGGAAAGCTGATCAAGGCTACAACGCCATTTGAGAGATTGAACATGGATTTTAAAGGGCCCCTCCCGTCTAACAGCCAGAACCGTTACATATTAACCATAATAGATGAGTACAGCAGATTTCCGTTTGCATTCCCTTGCAGGGACATGACTTCGGGAACTGTAATTAAATGCCTTAAAGAATTATTTTCCCTATTTGGCACGCCAGCATACGTTCACTCCGATAGGGGGGCCTCATTCCTATCAGACGAATTAAGATGTTTCCTCACAGACTTGGGAGTAGCATGCAGCCGAACTACCCCCTACAATCCACGAGGGAATGGATTGGTGGAGCGACTCAATGGGACTCTATGGAGGACCATACAGCTGTATCTTCGCGCCAACAACCAGGACATCGCAAACTGGGAATCAGCCGTACCTGTGGCGCTCCACTCCATAAGATCATTGTTGTGCACCGGGACAAACGCGACACCACACGAAAGGATGTTTAACCATCCAAGACGTTCAGCAAATGGCCAATCTATGCCAACGTGGTTGCTCTCCCAGGGACCGGTCCTCATGAAAAGGCATGTAAAAAGGTCCAAATATGAACCCGCAGTCGAAGAAGTTCAGCTGCTGCAGAGCAATCCAGATTACTCTTTCGTGAGGTTACCGGATGGACGCGAAACGGCGGTCTCGAATAGATCACTAGCACCCTGTCCAGTCGCGGAAGAAATTAGTTCGAATGACGAGTATTTGACCCCAGATACTGAGGAGTCACCTCCGGATCATAGAAGCCCGTCCTCAGAACCAGTAGTTGAAACCTCTCAGCCTCGCCGCTCAGGTCGGGAGCGTAAACCCCCATCGTATCTCCACGACTATGAAACATCCTAAAAAGGGGGGGGGGTGAATGATATGAACCTCCTTCGCAACATATTAGAAGAAAAGACAAGATGAATCTTGTCAGTGTCAATACTAATAATTCGCTTGTTTCCTTGTTTCCTATATCTGAGTTCTTTGCCGAATAAAGCATAATTCTCAGTCATTGTTCCTTTCTTAGTATGTAACACGGATTATGTCTTTTCCTCATATTATGACAGTTGCTCGCTCCTCACAGCTTGACGTGTATGCTCACACAGTGGCGGTGCGTTCCAAGTTATTTGAGTCTTTCTGACAATTGTGCCATCGGTCCGCACGAAATTGTCTATCTCTAATACGTCGTGCAGTGTGTGATATCTTCGCTACCTCTGATTCTAACAATTTTATTGTTCCTTGTTCATATATCCGTGCAGCGCCAACGATCTCTTCAGATGAATTTGTCACATGTATATTTAGTACTAATACACTTTTTTTGTAACATTACATAGCGAATCCTGATAAAAGCTTGCCTTTAAAAATACAATGTTCGACAAAAGTTTGGTAACTGGCCCATCGTCTGACATTGCCATATTAAAACTTCTGGTCGCTGAAATATTCAGTCGATTGTCAATTCCCCAAGTTTTTAAACTGAGCTCTTACTCTGACCTAATAGACTGACATTTCTCGGATTATTTCTGCTTTTGCCGTGTTTATTTTGCACTTATTAGACTTTACATTATAATGTAAAATAATAATAATGTAATGTAACGTAATGTATGTCTCTTTATAAAGAGACTTCTTCTTCTTATATCGTGTCGACTTAAAATTTTGAACAAAGTTGCTAAATAGTACCTTGCCAGAAGTGGGCAACCGATATTGCACCGTCGTCATGAGCTCCTGCGTGCAGGTGTTAGGGCACGCAGGGCACAATGTGAGATGGGCCATCTTTTGTGGAGCTCCACATAAGCAACTATCATTTTGCGCATTCGTGAATCCCCACCTGACCATGTTGTATTTACTGCGACCGACCTGGGTTACTAATTATTACCTATGTTGAAACCATGATAATTCGATTCTGTTCTCGCTTCTAAACAAACTACTTTGTGTACCTAGCTTTTCTAGGGTCTGATTCTGCAACGCTGACTAACATTCAATCCACTAAACTTGGTGCAAAAGCTTTGTTTTAGTATATTATTGAATGCCTCTGGGAGGTATTGCTATCATAGTGCCTGGGTAGACAGGGTATTATTGAATTCAACTTCACCAAGTTTGGGTCGTAAACGTCTTCATCTCGGTAACCATAGTGATGTGAGTTTTATCCTCGGAGAACGAAGTAGATCGCGCTACGGTGGGGCCACATAGGCCAATAAAATAAAATAGTCGTCGGGCGCGGGCGAGGAGGGCCCGGTGATACATAGCGGCCAAACTTTATTGCTGGAGCGAGGTTTGCCGCGCTTTAATATTTAATATTGAAAAAATACAAGCGATCCATCGCTCGCTATCGAAACTTGTTTATTTGGGGCGGCCTCCGTGCTGCACCGCTCTGAATGCAACATGCAGGAGAATGCTCCAGCGAGAAGCACCGGCGCTCTCCGCGATTGCATTTAAAGGTCGACAACGTGAGCATTTTGTAAAAGTAGCTGCTCTTGAAAAATTTCCGTCACTGTGTTTATTCATGTCGGCTCCGAAAATTGGACTTGCACTGTTCTGCGCAATTCCAAATTCCAATGCATTTATGAAAGCAAGTTAATACATTAAATATTAGACGTAGGGTTGTCCAATACTATCAATTTAAATGAGTCGACAAATGTTTAGGGGTGGCTCGTTCTCAGACCATCAAACTGAACAACTTTTTCTATGGGAGCAAAACCTCAAATCAGGTGTTCCTTAGTAAACTGCAATGCCTACTCGAGTCAAAAATATGAACAGCAGTTTTTTTGCAATTAATAAATAATAATGCAATAATTAATATGAATGCAATTTTTGCAATAAAGTTATTCAGTTTGATGATCTAAACCACCCCTAAAAATTTGTCGAATCATTTCAATTGCACCCTGTAGTATTTTATAGCAGTGGTAAATGTCGTAAGATAGCGGACAATGAGCGCATGTGGCAGGCGCCTAGTATCTTCGCAAGGCGGCTACAGTGCCACAGTTCCACGGCCACATTGCCACATTGCCACAGTGCCGCCACACGGCATCGCTAAGCAACTCTTCACAAATGACGGACTGACGTCTGCTGCTCCGTCAATGCGTCATCGTGTGTGAACGCACTTAGACGCAGGGTTGTGAAATACTTGTGTTTTATCGATAGCAGTCGTAACTGACTCGTAGCAAACAATGAGCGCGCGTGGCAGGAGTCGGGTGTCTTCGCAAGGCGGCTACAGTGCCACAGAGCAGCCACACGGCGCCGCGCGGCCACGGCCGCTCGGCAAGCAACTCGGGCGAAACAGTCGTAAACCGTAACGTGTACCGCCGCCTCAGATCTAAGTGTGCTGGATACGCCTGAACTTTCGTAGTCGCAATACAATTATACGCCCTAGAAACTACGCAACTTTACCTAAATAAAAATGGGTCGAAAATCGAGAAAATTGTTGGACCTCCCAGAAAACAGAAAACAGATCGGCTGATCCGCACTTTTTATATGAACGGTCCAAAAAATTGTGTCTTTTTTGGACCCGCATGTTCTTTAGGGAAAGTTCCTTAACATTTTTGAGTAATTAATAACAGTGTATATTAGGGATTTTTGTTTTAAATCCATTGACATCTTATCTTATAACAGAACCGTCAATTTACAATCCCGATGTGACGTACTGAATCGTGATCGACTCCAATAAGTCGGTTTCACAGTCAGTTCTCCTCGAACTCCGAAAATGAGAGAATACCTTTTCAATTTCTCTCCCACTGCTATCTGAATACCTATTTAATCTACTTATGCGCCTCTTTTTGGCTATTATTTTATGCTTCGACGTGACTCGTTTGAACGAAACATTACATAATTTTATTAAAAATATCCGTAATCATATTAGGTATCATTGAATAAGATGTCTATGCATATTATATAGAAAATATTGTTATTGAGGACCAATAGGCATCTCGAAATAGTTTTAGATTCAGCCATACAAATAAACAAAAAAACGTTACATGTCGAATCCCCATGCCACTTCCAGTACTAGATGCGTAATCCTCGCCTTAACCTCCTGGCGTACCGGTAACGATGCGGTCTCCCCCTCACCGGTTGAATTATTAACACGTGCCATCCAAGAAGTTGAATCGACAGAATTAAAACTTACCGACCTCTTCCATATTTCACCTACTTACGCTGTTTTCCCAATTCAAGCCATTGAGGGCGCTAACGTTAATGAGCAGGAGTGGAGGGTGTTCCAACAGTAAGCTGTGTCGTGTCGCATTTACACTGTGTACCCATTCAGAGGGCCTACCATGAGTTTTCCCTCTACTTGACTACTGTAGTTACGTCGCCAATTCGTACGTATGACAGAAATTAGTTCTCAACGTAACCACTAGGAGCGCTGTACGAAATTCAATACAAAATTGGTGACGTTACTACAGTAGTAAAAACTAGTACAGTACGGTGAAAACTCATGGTAGACCTACAGAGAGCGTCGGTGCTGCGTTGAGGTATGGATACTCAATCATGACGGTCCTCTTCGAATCCGCACTGACGTCATGCCATGTACCAATGAGTTTTTCTTACTTATGTAGGAAACTACAGGAGGAAACCTGCATACTTAGAAAAAGTATATGTCTAGAATGAGCCTCACTGTTTTACCGTGTAAAACAAAAGGGGCTAAGTTTCATAGGTTGGTGTGCGTGAGGCGCCATACAAATTCTTTATGTGTGCGTGTATATGTATAGAGTTTAGGAACCAGTCCTGGTTCCAATTTTTTTCGACGCTTTCGTATCTTCGACTGTCAATCTTGACATATACTTTATCAAAGCCTGCATACACTGAAAAAGAAATTCTGATGCAGATGCGAAGTCTACCTATCCGCATTAGGCACCCTCTCTGAGGGTACGTTTATAGGCTGAGGATGACTTCGAGCGAGGATCAAAGTGAACTTTCTAGAACAGTCTAGAATGTCTGCGGGAAAGGCTTCTTAAAATCGCAGCAGAAAGAGACGCTTATAGTTATTTATCCTACTGTCCCAAAAGGAGGGAGGTATTAATATTTTTAAAATTATTTGAGAACCAACCGGATGAGCAAGGAATTGTATGAAACATCAAACAGCACGTAGAAGCACACACGGTGCGGATTGACGCACCGTGTGTGCTTCAACGTGCGGTTTCATACAAATACAACTCCTTGCTTCACAAATGACGGATTGACGTCTGCCGCTCCGTCAGTGCGTCATCCATCGTGTTTGATCCCACTTATATCCCTTCTACGCAACTTCTACTTACGACACATTCTTTTTGTTCTTTATACTCGTAATTAAGTAAGTTACTTAGAAAAAGTGTTTATTTTATTTTACATAATTTCTTTTATAATTTTTCATTAAATATGCTCGTATCGTAAATGTTATTCATGAAATATTTTTGTTTAGGCAACGAGTTTACAAAAAACTCGGTCACACAAATTTTATTCTTTACATGTTTACGTCGCTATTTATCAGTTAGACTGTCATTTTAAAATATTGTTATATTTTCGGTATTTACAATTAAAAAAATCTGAGTATGGAATTCTTAGTTCGCTATTTTACATAGTATATGTAGGTATTATAGATTAATTTAACTGTTTTTTTATTTTTCTACTCTCTTACGGCATGCTCACTAAAATACAATTATAGCAGTTGGCCTATAAAATATTAACCGTTTCTTAGAACTTACTACAACCGCAGCCTTAGAACAAAAATTAAATCAGGATGTCTTGATGATAGCAATATAAATTGACAAGTTTGATTTTAAAACAATCGTAGACACGAATGCCATAGCATCAGAAATAGGCTGTTTTTATGTGACACAGATGCTATAGCAATGCCATAGCAATCGTGATGATTTAACTTGACGGAGGCTGTCATATTCATACAAAATATTAGTGTCTAACATGGGTGACCCAGTGTGATGAGCTGATGACTAATGAGTGATGCTGATGATACATCTGCCAAAACGCGACGTAAAAGTAAGTGCACACCTAATGCCGGTTAACAATAGCGTGCTTAAGTTTTTCTCCTGGGGCAACCGTAAGTCTCTTAAGCAAATGTACAAACCAGATTAACTTTAAACACGTAATCCTAAGTGCATCACTTTGTAACATTTCTATTTCTTATGCATAACCAACTCACTTTCCACTACTTTGCAAAATACGATTCGTCCCAATGGAGTCGTAAATAGAAAATTTGCATATCTATGGACCCGCAGCTTGCTCTCTGAATGCGTAACGCGTAATATTTTACGTTTCGATATCTTTAATGCAAGCATGTTTTACGTGCCTCACATTACTCACTGCGCCCGCTCACGTAAATCCGACCCTGTATCGTGATCCAGTACCTACCTCCGTACTGTGATTCCAGCTGGGCACAGCTAGCGGCCTGCTCTATCCAAGTAACCGTCTTATTTGCTACGAGACTAATCAAAATGGTAAAACATAGTTAACGGATTGAAGGTAGGTATGTACCTACCCGTCGCGGTCGGACTTGTAGATATTGGTGATGGCGAGGGGCGTCTCGGGCCGCAAGCACGCGGCCGGCCGTGAATCGTCAGTGGACACATGTGCCCGACCGGGCCCTACCCGCTGAATAATATACGAACGTTGTTTGAGGCTGCGATCTTCGCCTGTTTTATAGCGGACGATTGGCTACAGAAATTCGGGTCCTACGGCGTCCGCATCCCAGGAGAATTTGATTTAAAAATAAACATAAAAAGATATAAAATAGTAGGCGGAGGAATCTTCAATTCTAGCATACCTTTTGCGTTTACGGTCTAGCCTTGCACTCAGTGAGGTTTCGTAACTTGCGGCGCGTTTACGAAGTGCGGTGGCTGCGTTAATAATTAAGAGCACTTTTCCACGCGAGCGGAGAGAGAAGAGCGGGCGGGGTGCGGAGCCGGGGCAAACAAACATCTCCGCCACACGACACGTAGGTACCGCGTACCTCCCTAGAGCTCCGTACCGAGCACCCGCCGACGACGACCGGAAAAGGCCATCCTGCCATCCGTTTTCTTGCACGCCACTGTTCAGAGTGCAGCGGCACCGTCAAAGCCAAATTGAAAAACATCTTTATGTAAAGCTGATAAACTTACGTTCGTTCGCATTACCCGCACCCCCGGAACTATAACGCTGTACTGTATTTGAGGACGAGTCATGCGCTAAAAGGGTACGCTGCCTCTCTGCAAACTAAATCGTATCACGTCTTCGGTATCTATGCAGATAGAGAAACGAAAGTGAGCGAAGCGCGTACTCGTAACATGTAGAATTTGTCAGGTTAATAAATAGCCTCGTCTCACAGTTCCGCATAAAAAGCAGAAGGCATGCATGTTGTGTAATAGTGACAGCGCAGGTAAGGAGGCGGCTCGGGACGTACGCCACGCGCGCGCCGCTCAGCCGAGGCAGGAGACGAGGCGAGGCGAGGCGCGGTGAGGGCCGACATTTTTCCAACCCTACGCATTTCCCTACTAAGTTAACATAAGCCGCTCTTGACAAATGTTTAAGATGAACGGTTATTTCGCACACTGTTTATGTTGTGTATATTTTTTACAAAAAAATGCTCTCTCATATGTTCGGGGCTTCAAGAAAAATAAAAAGATAAATGGCGTTAGCTAAGACGTAAGCTGTTTCGGAATAGCTACCGGTGTTTCACGCCAGGATTTTATGGTGCTCTCCACCGTTACGAATACAATTTGTTCAGGTGCACGTTTAGAAGAAGTAACATCGCCGATGTCAACTCACTCACCCACAAGCAAAACTTTGGTGGTCGCCGTGATCGGAGACAGGACACACGTAGGTACAGAGTTCGGAGGCAGATATCAAACCGACCAACAAATAATATACATTGTTCAAAGCACTCGTAGCTCGAAAGACGTAAAAACAAATTCCCCCTCAGTTTTACGTTCACAACCCGTACACAATGAATAAGTTAAGTGACTGGTCAATTCCATTTATGATGAAACTAAAGTGCGACGCAAAGCATTTGGCAACTTTTATTCATAATTGAGTAGGGTAGGATACGAATGTCACTTATTATAGTTATTATTAGTAAGAGGTATATTAAAATACAATTAAATTCATCTTATTTTAATACCGCTCCGGTCGTAGGTCACTAGACTAACGTTATAACGTTCACACGTTCAGAGCCTTATTCTAAACATTAAGTAGTTATATCGTAAACTAGACTTTAAAATGTGCTAGCCACTCCCAGCTCAAAACGTATTCATGTAAAAAAATTGCCTGCAAAAAATACAGGAAGCGGCAATGGCGGTCTATATTTTTAACCTAGTTAAAAGTCTGACCGCAAGGCGATATCTGAGCCTAGTAAAACCCAGACTTAGCCGCCTCAATAATATAGCCGGTACAGACCCGCAGCTGGGGGTCTCTGTGACCCCCCTCCACACTACTAAAATTCTGTCGTTACTCTTTACGAAAAGATCAAAATTATAATACAGGTACCTACTTTAATTTTTTTGACTATTTGCTATCCTTACTAAAATGATTTTATTTTGACTACAGGGTGAAATTTATATCATTAACATCCTTTTAAATTAAACTAACAGTCTACCCATCAAACTGAACAACTTTTACTATAGTCCAGTAAAAATACGGGTCGAAAGGAAATACTTACTTAATTTATAACAAGCAATTTTTTTGCTAGATCGTTTATACAAATGATATTAGTATACTTTATTAACGAATCCAACTAAATATCGTATTTTTAGTTTTTAGTACTACAATGATTTTTTATTTCTTTATAGGGTCAGATTTCATTGTTTTTTAATTTTTATTGTTTGTTTTAGGTTATGAGTTTACATACACTGTGTAAATTATGTACCAAAATTGAGTTTTTCGTAATTTCTACTTATT
Organism: Agonopterix heracliana; assembly: GCA_963693445.1. Classification (NCBI taxonomy): domain Eukaryota; kingdom Metazoa; phylum Arthropoda; class Insecta; order Lepidoptera; family Depressariidae; genus Agonopterix; species Agonopterix heracliana. The sequence goes on from OY856307.1 coordinate 3,058,476, forward strand.
TAAAACAAAGGCCCGTGGTGCTTTTTCGTTGGCTTTACTTCTAATATAAAAGAATACAAATGTATTCAAAAAATGGCATAAAAAAATTGTATAATATTTTTTGCCAATTTTACATGTTTTTTTTTAATTTGTTTAATTATTTAAGAATTTTTTTAGGGGATTTTCAATCTAAATAATAACAAGAATTATACTTAATCTAAAATATACAAGAATAAACCGGCTATTATAAATTATTTACTTTCGCCATACAAGCGACCCGTAACTTTACTGGAGTACTATGGGAGCAAACCCAATCGGAGCAAAAAAAAATCGACTGTTGCATAGGTACATTTGAGTCGAGTAGGCATTGCAGTTTAGAACAGCTCTTTTTTTTGCTCTGTTCGATTTGCTCCTATAGTAATAGTTGTTCAGTTTGATGGGTAGACTCTTTGTTTAAAAGGATGATAATGATATCAATTTCACCCTTGTGCTATCCTCACTCAAATAATGATTTTTGTTTTGTTAACTTGACTTGACCTAGTAAAGTACACACTTTACTACAAGTCGCACTCTTTGGCGACCTCTTTGTGACTGAACATGAACGGATTTGCGCGATCTTTTTGTACCTATGCTTTTTTGTTGTCATCATCGCTTTGGGTAGGCGGTAGTTTCAATTTTTCACCATTCACCATCGCTTTGGGTAGGCGGTAGTTTCAATTTTTCTCCATTCACCATCGCTTTGGGTAGGCGGTAGTTTCAATTTTTCACCATTTTACCATCGCTTCGGGTAGGCGGTAGTTTCAATTTTTCACCATTTCACCATAATATATCGCTTTCGGTACCTAGGCGGTAGTTTCAACAGACTCAATTCGGACCCCCCAGATGTGTCGCCCTGACTTCTTTCCTGATCTCGGTCGCGAGTATAGACTACAAATTATTTGCCTAGACTGTAGTGTAACCAGCATTAAAAATATACGCCGCGAAAACATAAAGTTGCCCAACTTTCTGTAGCTATATTTTCTGTCCATTGAAGTGAGCTCGAACTACTAGTGAGCTGAGATTAATGCTTCAGTCCGGTTCATTTTGGATTCGATAGAAAGCTGGTACCTAAGCTTGTGATAAAAAAAAATGTTTTTCTTGTAGAATTGGAGTGCAACTTCTTTGATGTCGTATCTTTCCAGAGCGGTGTAGTACTAACTTTGAAATACCTAGCTTTGAAATACCTATATGACTTTATTTTCGTAACCTATGCTATTTTCGTCATCACTGGTCGATATTCGACGATTCCTAATTGAGAATCATTTTAGTGGTGATAGCTTAGATCAAAATAAAATTAATGGAGGCCTTACGCGAACATTTCAAACCAAAAAAATAAGGCAAAACAAATGAAACGTTTACTTCAGTATGCAAGTGCCCTAGATTTGACAGATAATGGCGCTATTTTGTATGGACCAAGTGCACCAGCAGCAGTGTGCTTCAACTTACCGCGCTTTAGGCCTATGTGATAGCACCGCTTTTATTTGTCGTTAAATATTACATGCTATTATTTAAGAGGATATAAATGTTAGGGCGCTCGATACAAACGAAGTTTAAGAAGTCAATGAAATGTTTTAAACACGATCAAGAATGAGTCGTTACCGTCGTCTGAGGCTTGACCCATTACCGGGTCCACGAGTAATTTTATTCACCCGTGGTCCCATGGCATTAGGGATTGCTCCCTGGACTTCTGACTATATCGCTAGCATAGATACCCTCGTTCGGTTCGCTTTAGACCCACCGTATCCCTGGCCACACCCCTATAGTGGTACGTGATGACCTACCCATTCTGTAGTTTGTCAGATTTTCATTAATATAAATAAATTAATAAATAGGTACATGATATCAATGTTACAGTGGTTCAAAGACTTCCATACAATTCTTCAATTAATCCTAGCATCGAAACTGTATATTTTAACGGAAACCTGACAAACAGGTAGGTACAGAGATCGTGTTTAAAAAATTTCATTGACTTTAATTGGTTAGTAATTAAGTAGTATTGAAAGTAGAAACTAACTTTGATGTATGAAGCGCGATCGGGCGCTCTACAAGCGTCGGTGACATGATACTCCTTTGCTACAAATCGTTACACATAAATATAAAAAATTGCGTTGTTTGTTGTTGTCGCATGTAATTTAAAACGCAGTTTAGTGATTCGCCGGCCAGGTTCGCGTCCGAGACCGGGGGTGGTAATAAGTTCTCATATTATACAGGATGTAAATTTAAATGCGTAACGTACTTAAAGAGGGTGCTTCAAACTATGTTCGTGGGACCGAAATCTGGGGAAAAATCAGTGGTTCTATACATTTGGGTCGAGTCACCATTGACGTTTTCTATGGAATAGATGATTTTATTCGCAATATCGGTGTTTATCCCACAGTGAATGTTGTTCATTACCCGACTGCGCCAGAAGGAGGGTTATTCAGAGATCGTTTTGGTTTTCGAGAAAAATATTGTTTGTTGGTCTCTGAGTTTTTATGCAAATTGAAAAAGTTTCAAGCACAGATCTAAGACAAAAAAGATAAAAAGTGTTTTTCCCGTGCACACATGGTGGAATCAGGGTAGTTTTGAAGCCGAAACATGGTGCTTTCAAACCATCAAACTGAACAGCTTTCACTATGTAGTCAATATCGAGTTTACGAAAAAAACATCTGCTGTTTCATACAATACTGCAGTGCAATTATCCTATTCGAGCCAAATGTACACCTATGGGACAGCAGTGTTTTTTTCTTGCTTTCGATTTTGGTCCCGTAGTGAAAGTTGTTCAGTTTGATTGTCTTAAGTAGGTATTGTTACGCATTTAAGTTTACAGCCTGTAATAAATAGGAACCGATCGAGTGCACGCTGATTCAATGCGACTCAAAGTTTATGTCGCATCTACTGGAGATGTAGAGAAATAGTTTTATTTTAAAATGTAACAGCTAGATGGGGAAAATTGAAAAAGGTGAACAAGGAGGAGCGGTGGTTGTTAGCGGGTGCGCGGGTCTCGGGTGTCGGGCGGACTCGCTTGATTGATCGCACACCCTCGCGCCAATAAATAGTAAATAAAGTAGTGAGCAATTTGTCGGTCCCACTTAGTTGCGATGAAGTGATATATTAATACAGCGGAAGATGCATCGGGGCTGGTCTGGCCCAGCCGGCCGCACGCGTCCGCGACCTGTCCGTGGGGAAACCGTACGGTGTTTTGTCGCTCTCACGCACACGCGCTGTATTTTATTATTTACTAAACGACATCATTATATTTAAATAACTCCTTATATTATGTCATCATCAGCCCCACCCCGCAAACCTCACTTTTGGTCACGAGACGCCATCCGTAGGCGGTACGTGAACATAATGTATGGTCCAACTTAATATGCTGACGGTGTTTTAAGACGATGATTAGCCCATCAAATTAAACAACTTTATCCATGGGACCATCTTAAGAGGATTAGGCGGTCTGAAGTGCTAATTTGGAGAATAGGTCACTTTTCCGACTGTATACACATTTGTCCGATCCGCCCCACCCCATACACGCTGCCGACTAGAGTGCGAAAAAGACGACTGCAGCTCGGACCAATTTTATCAACATAAAATGGACGAAAACAGCTTTTCGTATGCCCCTGTTTCATCCTCCAAAACTAAACCGATTTTAATCATGCTTTCTGAAGAATAATATATATATGAGAAAGACTTTGGCTATGTCTGTATGTTTTGCTTTGTTTGTTTATATTCGTCAAATTTGTTTGCTGGATGTCTGAAAACTTGGATGACTTTCGATCACAATAAAAACGTTGTAACTTATAAGTGATCGAAGGTATGCCATATACCTAAATCTGCAATTGCAATTGACCCAGACATGTTTGACGCCATTTTTTTGCAAAAAATGCGACGTGACTTATGTTACCTAAGATTTGACCTCGATTCGATTAGACCTAGTTAATCTAGGTATAGTAGGTACTCGATTTAGATCAAAGGAGATTTATATATATGGGGGCTTTTAACCATGAGGTTATGTAACGTTACTCACATAATATCTCGCAAAACATTTAAGTACCTAACTTATCTAAATATAATCTCTTCGACATCAAAAAACTCACACGAAAAAAAACGTAACTTATTTTTCCAAGTCTATTAGCGGTCAATGGAGAGGGAAGTATAAAATGTTCTTACAAGCGCATTGTGCAAGGCTTGTACGTCCTTTGTGGGCCAGCCGCCGTGCCGTCGCCGCCGCCGCCGGCGTGTGGCTCGGCGTCCACGGTGGACTTTGTACCGTCCACCGCTAATACTGTTACTACGAACGCTTAGATAACGTTCAACTAGGCTGGGACGGCAGCGGACCTGTCACTTACATGCCCTCTTCATTGGTTAAATATCGGTTGGGTGGGTCGGTCAGCCGGACAGAACGGGCCCTACGAGGAAAGTGCCGTAGTGTGTCTTAAAAATAAAACACTAAACGTTATTTGATTTAAAAAATCTAAATATTCAACAGGTTCTTACAGGATTTGAGTTCGACTTTTGTTTCGGGGGGGGATTTTCATAGAAAAACTACCTATGAAAAAGACAGTACTGTAATCACTTTTCCATACAAATTTTCGGATTTCGGGGGGGATAAATCCCACCTATCCCTGGATACGTGCCTGTTCACAATATTTCAATTTCAGTCATCCCTTGATCATGGTAACACTGTCGAAAAATCGGATACTCAAATAACCGGTTATTTTTTAACGCTTTAAATAATAACCGCATAAGTCTCAATAATGTAGGTATTATACTTAGTAGATTACACACCGAGGACAGGAAAGTAAGAAGGTCTCAGATCTCATGTACCAAAAAGTTGATCTGAGGCTTTCTTATTTCCTGTCCGAGGTTAGTATACTATTGTTCTCCTCAACGGAGGTGGAAAGCGTACAACTTCGTTAAGCGCAGCGGGACGACAATTGACGCTTTTCGTCCGGAGGGGAGAAAATGTTATTTTTTATGACAAAATTAAGTTTATAAAAAGAAATTCAAAAAGAAATATAATAAAAACAGCCAAAAACAGCCAAGCCTGCCAATTCATTCCTTAAATTAATCGTAACATTGAAACTATACCTATATTTTAATGTCAGTTATAGCAATAGTAACATTAATCTGTGGCAAAACTCATTGATCGGGGAATTCGGGGAGTTTAAATATAGGTCTGCGGTCTGCCCACATCATAAAATAATGAAGAAAGACAAAAATTGGATTTTTCTGTGTGTGCACGGGAGGTGCGGTGCGGTCGCATCGCTCTTGTTGATTGATTTTTTTATAAAAAAACCGAAGCACCGTGAGTCTGAGACGCGGCCGCTTCGCCTAGGACGTCGCCTGAAAAATCCTTGAAATCCCATCTAGAGCCTGATTTCAATTTTCTAAAGACGTGTTCATTTCACGGCTATTTGGCGTAGCGAGGAAATATTGGACAAACTCTATTCCGCAATACACGGCGTAGGTACATATGCTTGCGGTTCTACGAGATATTAGGTACAGTCAGCAGCAACAAGTTAAATTTAACTTATTGCTGCTGACTGTACTTACTTACCCATGATTCTAGGAAATTCATAGTAACGTTCGATCAGCTGATTGCATTTAGTACGGAAAGTCCAAATTTCTTTTGCGTATTTCCTAAAGGTTCATCCGATCAGAGGCACACACGCCCCACCACACCGCATAGCTGATATATCTTTAACGAGTTAACATTCTTAAGTGACTCTTCTTTTACTTTATTATTCTTTGCCCCAGGCATTTTATTCTTTTCTCCGTAACTGAAAACTTTATTAAATAGTTTAAGGCTATCTACCTGCCAGCTCCACAAAAGAGCAAGACCTCAGGAACGCGTTTTACTGTATTTTAATCGTGTATTTCTACTCTTCCTTCAGATTCATTTAGATGAGTTAGCACAGTGATGACAAACCATTGGCATGTGAAAGAATACAATTAACCTTTGCAGGCATTTAAATTTGTCCCTAAGTTGGAACCACAAGACTTCCATAGCTTTTAGTTTAGCAGTCCACTGTCCAGGCAACGAAGTGGCCTATCAAATTGGTCTTCAAAGTTTAGCCTTTATATTATGAAGTTTTTACGATGCAATTACTTATATGTCTTAAATGGAGATAACCTTTCGCCCACAAAAGCTTATTGTTTATTCGCCTCGTACGACTCCCACGAGAAGAAATGGGGTAGCCCATTCTAAGCTGCATCATAAGGAACTTCAAGCTCGCTTTGCTAACTCCTCTAGGTTCAACAAATCGGACGGGTAGTTATATGGTACTACACTTTCAAACGTATTTTTTATCCCATAGCTATTGGTAGTAACAAGTTCAAGATCTTATAAATCCTCCTAGCTATGTACCGTATGTACCTCTTCATTCGTGAAGCTAGGAGTTGTATGAAACCGCACGTAGAAGCACACACGTAGAATCAATCCGACACCGTGTGTGCTTCTACGTGCGGTTTCTTACAACTCCTTACTTCACAAATGACGGACTGACGTGTGCCGCTCCGTCAATGCGTCATCGAGTGTGAAAGCGCTAAGCTGCAATTACACTTCTGAATTCAGATTTTGATTCGGCATTCATCGACTGATTTATTTTTAAAATGCAGCTATTGGATTGGAGCAAGCAAGATATTGCGACCATTGGTGGTGCGTTGTGGGGTATTTACTGACACTCAATTACGGGGGCCCGGGTTCGAATCCGCACGGACGGCATGCCATGTACCAATAGTTTCTCTAATTTATGTACGTAATACCGACTGCTCTCAAACGATGAAGGTACCCTTCTATGGAATAAATAAATCACAAGAGTAGCGTGACTGGCTTGCAAACGGTTGTGTTGTGTAGATCGTGCGCTTTCTGACTGGACACAACGCTTCGCTAATTTGTATTAGCTCAAATGTGTGTTTTTGTTTATATAAAATACTCCAAAAACCCTTTCAATATTGGCAGAAATACATTAATAGAGTTAGGCGCAGTAGGTACAGTTGGTTACCAATTTCATTGTTCAGTAATTCCGGGAAAGTTTTAAAATGTTGTCAAATTATCAGAATAAGTAAAAGAGATAATGTATGAACACTGCAATATTGACGGTGACCTGACCTCCTCCTGACCGGTGCCGGTGGCCACTCTCGATCTGCAGTCTGCAGTACGTATCTTAACTATCAAACGAGCTCCAGCCAAATTTGTAGCTCAATTCCGCGGCGTGTCTCATAACATAGCGTAACAAAAACAAGGTGTGTCGCTTGTTGCTAGCTATAAATATTAAATTTTCCGTATTCTGCGAGTCTGTCGACTAACACATCTGGTTCCTACTCTAACCGCGACGTTAAAAATTCAAAGAGGCGTTATCTTTCCGCCAGCCTTTGTCCTGCATCCCAATTCCGATCGAGACTATTTTTAATTTCGGTCTCTGGTTCCGTAAAGCTGCTGTAAAGGTAGGTACATCGTGTGTGCTATGGTGGTGACCGGTGACATTGGTTGTGCGTCAGATCAAAGGATATACCTATAGGTTTACTATTTGCTTGGAGATTGATTTCCGGTAGCCGGCAATATACGTAGAATTGCGTATGGAAACTATAGATTTTCGTACACTAATTAAAACGCTTTCAAAGTAACATTTTGAAAAGCTTTCGCATTCATGTTAGTGGATTGCACAAGTATTGCATATAATTTAAGATATATACAAGGTGTTAGGGTAGACAGTTGCATTACTTTCATGGGTGATTGTACCTACTCATTATACTGAACAACTTTCCCAAAGGAACATTTGGGAAATTGGAAAATAATATTTCGACTTTTCATACAAAACAAACGTTCATTCAGATAATTGCATTTGGTATGGAAAGTACATATTTTTTTTTGTTACAACTTTTTTTTACAATCTCGAAAGTCTATATTCAAATTCGAAAAACATATTTCGACTTTTCGTACCAACGTTCTTTCAGCTGTGATTGCATTTGGTATGGATAGTCCTTATTATTTTTTAAGTAGTTATCACTTTTTTTTACGATCTCGAAGTCTATTTTAGGATCGATATTAGAAGTTCAGCACCGACCCGACTTTCGATCGTTGAGTCGTGACAATGATGAGTCACTCGTCAGGCAGGACTTTCTACCACTATTGTAACCCACATCCGCACCTACGTCCGTCTCCCTCGACACGGACAAAGTGAGAGTTGACTGTATGTCGGCTCGGCCGCCGTAGAACCGTTTACATGATGCGCTTTATGATGGTCAAGATTTTTGTACTAAGTATTATTATAGATGCCAATTTAAAAACCCTGGTTATTAGTCCAATTATTTTAGGGTTTGACCCTAACAATAATTCATCTATCGCTGAAACTTTGCATTGTGATAAAGTAAAGTATACTGATAACGGTTTACAAATAATCTAGGTTTAATTTTTTCCGGTCCTAGATTATTTTTCAACCGTAATCAGTATTCTTTACTTTATCACACTGCAAAGTTTCAGCGATGCATGAATTATTGTTAGGGTGTCCATACAAGGAAACTCTAAAATGATTGGACTATATATTATTATTTTACTACTGTATTAGATTTGAAGTCAGTTTTAGTTACCTAATTGTTTAAAAAAAATTATCATTGACTCAAATGTATGCAACAGCTGATTTTATTTCTGCTCCGATAGGTTTGCTCCCATAGAAAAAGTTGTTCAGTTTGATGGGTAGACTCTTAGTTTAAAAGGTTGCTAATTAATGATATCAATTTCACCCTGTAGAGGCTGATGGTGATAGTGATGTTAATTTAAGGATTTTGCCCAGCATATTCTCATGACTATATTCCCCGAGAGGATAGTCGGAGATATTCTGAAACCTCAGATCATCCTCTCAGGATTTCGCAGATTCCAAAGTAAAAACGCGTTTTTCAAGGGAATACCTATGTGACCGCCTAATGTCAGCGAAATACTTGGATTTTGAAGACCATGTCAATGAAATCTATCAGAGATGTAGCCTGTAGAGTGAAAAAAGAAGGTTACTCTTAGAGAAGGTTACGCTTAGAAAACTAAAGGGATTCTATATACGGGGGCAAAAACTAGATCTAATATAAGGTATTAAGGAAGCGTACGCAGAGCATTCTGGCGGGTCCCAGGCTGTTCTCGTGTGTCGATAGGAAAGGATCAGCTGATTGATATTTATGGCGGTTCGTAAATAAGCGCTGCCACGAGCTGTCGCCGGTCTGTTCAATATCGTCTCTCTTCCGTCCCCCGCCTTATCTTGCGACGGCAATAACTGTTTTAATTAGTTGCTATGAGATGACATTTCATGCTATTATTATTTAACATATGTTGGATTTATGTTGTGTGTACCCTAGTCTGACCTATCTTGTACTAGGTAAAGCCTGACCAGGAAAATAAAAAACCTCGCCATGTTGTGGAAAATCATTGGAACTAATTTTTGTACTGGGAACACTAACATTAAAGGTGACAGTCAATTGCAGCGCCCCCAATCCAGGTTTTTTATATTCAGTCAGGCTTTACAAAATAAACTTTAATAACAAAAAAAAGAAGAAGTATGTAGGTACACATGCTACACTGGACCCCGAATACTTCAAGCCATTCTGGCAAATATTACAATATTAGGACAGACAGAGTGATCGAAGTTCAAATGATTTACGAGATTTTAACATTGCAGTAATAAGTAGTGCTAAAGACAGTAAGTAGGTACCTATAAAGAAAAGAAAATTACAATTAAATTTATGTAAACAATATTAAGAAATAATAAACATTTTTGTTTTTATTTAATTTTTATGATCAGACCAACAAAGTGAATAACTTTCTCTATGGGACCAATTACGAAATCGCGAAAAAAAATTTAGCTGTCCCATGCATTTGGCTCGAGTAGATTTGCTGTTTTGTATGGAAGAGCTGATTTTTTATACGCGATTTTGATGTTGGTCCTATAGAGAAAGTTGTTCAGTTTGTCGGTCTGATCATCCTCTTAAAAAGTGTCAGCATATTAAGTTGGACCCTATATAACAGCTGATGATGATGATAAATATAAGCGAAGACAATGCGAAGAAGCTAAAATTTAATAACCTACCCATTTATTTAACTATTTTGAAACGTGTGTGTGTGTGTGTGTGTGTGTGTTTGTGAGTTGGTGTTTATAAGTGTAAATATTATAAGTTAGTAAGTTACTGTATTATAGGTTATACTTATATGTTAAGTTTTTGTATACAGGATGTAACTGCACAGATTATAAGTGTAGGTAACGGGTGCTTCAGATCAGACTATCAAGCTAAACAACATTTACTATGGGACCAACTTTAAAGCGCTAAAAAACAGTACATTATGGTCTAGTAGATAATTAAGGTATTGACATTTTCTATGGAACACATTGCAGCATTTTTTTTACTATTTGATTTTGGCTCCATATTGATAGTTGTACAGTTTTGGCTCCATATTGATAGTTGTACAGTTTGATGATCTGAAGCATCCTTTTGTAGCCCAACTTTGATACTAAATTGCAAAGAGAGAAAAATCCGAAGTGGGCGATAGCGAATAATTCGCGTGAGCACGGAGGGTTAGAAGATAAAAAAAATAAACTGAAGATTGAAGACAAATCTACTTCTGTCTGTTGTTTTTTAAACTCAACTGTAAACTTTATATTTTTGATATGTGACGAAGTCAGTGTTATATTTTATTAAGTTGGGGCAGTGTGGGCAAAAAGGGGCAAGGGGGGCGTGAAAAATTCAGCGTGCGCCAACCGCGCTCAGACGCCGTGCTAGAACGTGATGCAGCTGTTTTAGAAATACTTGTATTTGGATGTTTAACCATTTATTCTGCTGTAAAATAAAACTAGGTTCAGATAGGAGCGGCCATAGCATTTGACAGTTAAAGTTCAAGCATAAAATACCTAAGGTAGATCGTGAAGCGAGCTGGAGCTAGTGTGGTACATCCCATTGAGTTTTGACGCTTTAGCTTGCAGAGGTAGAATAAATAGAGGGAAGTATGTGTTTTGTCCTATTCAGTACTCTTTAAATAAGAAATACATAATAGCAAAGCTCAAGTTTAAAAAGGATCGCTACCTTATTGCTGTCCTTATTAACTTAACCATATTTTTGTACTATGGCTGAGCACAGTACCCATCCAAGAATTTAAAATGGTATACCTCCAACTCCATTCATACCTACGCGATTAGCGGCTGATTACGTTTACGTTCTTTCTACTAGCCTAGCCTAGAGAGACTAGCCTAGCGTAAGCGAAACTTCTTGGTGAATGTTTCAGCTCGCCCTCGCCACCTGTAGGTATGATAGGCCGAATCAACGAAGCAATCCTTCGTTTAATTTTACTCTGACAGCAAGTTTACCAATAACTATTAGTACCAAGGTACAAGGATTGCATTTCGATCTAAAAATAGATCGACGTTTGCAGTATAATTAAAGTATGGATACAGTAGCTACCACAGTAATAGGTGTTGATATTTGTTTTGTATGGCAGTTTATACCTAGGCTGCACCCTACACCTGTTACTCTATCTACCTAAAATTGATATCTGTCTGAAGGCAGATCGAGACATCAGAAAGTGCAAGTAGATTGTAATATCATTGGCTCGTTCCGCGTTGTCGAGACCCGTTTGTCGCGGACGCGACAGAGCGCAGACAGGTTGCGGCCCAACCACTTTCACCATCGCGGCCCCTCGGCCCGGGCCCCGGACCGGCACCGGCACCGGCACCGGTTCGGGCCCACGAATGATTCTTGCGGAAAGTGAAGGCGTAACATTGGCTTGGGGCTACCCACTTCCAGCCTGAGCCACATGTCTATTCTATTTGATTTAATTGTACCTATAATTTTGTATTTTTAGCATGTACAATTTTTTGTTCGTTTCTTTTTTTTGTGTTCGTGTTTGGCAATAAATCATTTTTCATTCATTCATTCATTCATTCATTCATTCAGCCTTTAACGACCTTATAGGAATTCTCTTTTTAGTACCTACATCTTATGCATTACCGAATGTAAAAAATGTATTGCTCCTGACGGTCTATGCTCATGACCGATTTCGGCCACGGCGACTGCTTCAACTCTGTTGTTGGCGTTGATGGGCCCTCATGTGGCTAATATAGCCAATCTTCTTGCAGAAGATCCTCGCACATAGCGGGCACGTGAACACGTCATTCTCATAGTTATATTGTATAGCCGCTGGTGGTCGGGCTTTCAATTCATCACGTTTGGCGTCTAGTTGTGATTGTGATCGCCTACATGCTTCAAAATCATAAATTTGATGTTTACCGATTATAATCTAAAAGACACTGGATGCATTATGTAGGTAGGTACACTATATTTATTTTTTTATTAATAGAATAAGGTTGTGTTCAGATAGTGAAACTAATCAACTTTCAGTATGGAACATGGGTCAAAAAACGAAAAATTATTTTGGGTTAAACATTTTTTTAGAATACACTCACTCTCTTCCAGCATAGTAGGCCCTTGTGCATCAAAAAGCCTAATTATTATTAATCAATATAACACAAATATTCTTTATTTGTATACAACTTACTTACTTTACATACAATAACAAAAGCAGAATAAAAAAAGAACTTAAAGAACGTAAATCCAAATCAAAATTTGACCAAGGCATTATGGTCACAAATGTCATTGCCTTTCTGCGGTTCCTCAAGTAACAAATTCTTCCTATTCCTAAACCGGTGACTGGTCTGGTCTAACCAGTTTATAATTATTACTGTCCGTCGATACATGCGCCCGCCGACTTTTCGGGATTTACTTTGGCATTAGCAATTACGCGGTAATTTCCCTAATCTGTTACATGAAAATTCAATCGTGTTGGCGACATTGATAGCTGTAGGTGTAGGTATGTGATTTATTTAGGAGTAAAGTAGTAAACCTATCCCATCCCAAAACCTTTAAATCCTTTAAGAGGATAGACCAGTACAGTTTTCTCCATACAAACGTATTCCCCTGTTTTCTCCTAGGATAATAACACTAGAGCAAATATTTATTTCTGTTTGTTTACCATACAATCTATATCACCTCTGCCATGTCTCTATGTTTTGCTTTTTGCATTAATTAAGAACTAGGGACCTTACAAAATGACCAATTATACCGCCCGTTTTCAGACATCCAGTAAACTAATTTGACGCATATTTAATAAAAAATAAAAAGGAAAACAAATCAAATAAAATGTTTATTTTGCATGTTAAGTGTACAATATGTTCTTAAGGCTGCACCGAGCCTATTGTGCTGCCCCCAATCGTATTTTTTTTATTTCTTAGCAATTACTTATCCCTTTACACCCGAGAAAAATTGTTTTGACATAACAATGCGAAACATTGTTTGAGCTTTTCTTGTCTTACTAGGAACTCCAAAAAAATATAAAAAAAAATCCTGAAATTACAGTTTTCCTGAAAAACTGCCCTCACGATCGTGAGACTTAGGAACAACTTGCAACTCGCACGATCGTGAGTGTGCGAATTTTTTAGTATATAAATAGGTTAATAATTAACCTATTTATCTAACTATTTTATTACGACAATATTTATATATAAATTATTTATTTATTGTTCTTTGGAGTATATTAATTTTAGGTAGACTATGTAGAATCAGTTTTATCTTAAAAAACGGTTAAAAACGTATCAATAACAAAATACTTAAATTTTTCCTCCTTTCTTCCAGATTCTTACAGGTATTCATAACTCTGCTTATCTAAATTGCCGTTTTTTTAGTATATTGGCTTTGTTTAGTTCAGATGGCGTATCGTTATCAATGACATGAGCGTTCCGTACCAGAATTTAGTCTATCTCGCGTAATTTTGTCACAAACAAACCCTAACTTTGTACCAGCTTGCCAATATTCTCCATTCAGCATCCCATTATGATGCAAATATTGTCTAAATTAGCAATCTCAGCCTTCCATATATTCAGTTTTTTGTCTATTATTCGCATAAATATCCACGCAAGACTTCATAAGTCGTCAGAAAAATAAACAGAAAGTAATTTGATGATGATCGGATGGGTCTCTTTGATGACACTGGATATTCACTTGATACATCAACAAATGGAATCTCTTTCCATATATATCACTATACGATTGCATACTTTCTAGCGAAGACCTTTATAGAGATTCTGGCTCGTTGTACGTCCGCTGGAAGATATTAATCTCGCCCATATACACGTCCTCGTGGCGAAACCTGACTGGAAGATGCCTAAGCTCTTTGCAAGATGCGTCCTTGATGGGAAGATCTTGATGTAGATGGTTCTTTTACAGATTCAGGATCCTCCTTATCATCTGAGGAGTCCTCCTCAGACCCATTGCCTTCCTCAGGAAGCTCAAAAAGAACTTGCGGCTCGATTTCTGCGTTTTTGTCATGAAAATCAAACATCAGACTCGATCCTATCGCCCAGTTTATTTAAAATGTATGATCATCCTTCAGTGGGATATCTAAAACTTAATAAAAGACTAAATTAAACAATCTAGTAACCTAATAATCGGAGACAGAAACTGACAAAAGTAATAATTTTTTTCTGGCTATAACCGAGGTGTCACGATCGACTGCGATGCGACTTTAGTTTTAGGCATAATTTTTTCCGAAATTTTGTAAGTAACCGTTAATTATTTACCAGTGTCGTATTGTTCAATATCTTACCAATAAAACTAAACAAAAATTATGTGAAGTAAAGAACATTATACACCAAAATTTAAATATTTACGAGAGCGCCTTCTAGGGTCAAGAAACGCAGTCACCTTGTCAGTCTAGCCACCGGCTATTGGAGCATCAAAACTGATGCAAAGTGCTGTGGAAGGCGGGAGGAGCACTCGCACGAGCGATCAGTGCCGGTTGCGTTCGCTAAAATGAATTTGCGCGGTCGCCAGAATTTTTCAAATGCTACTCGCACGCTTGATACGTCTCGGGTGTAAAGGGTTAAACAATATTTCCAAAAAAGAAAAATGTCACATTGTAGTCATTGCTGATTTTCAATTTATCGGGTCACTGCGTATTTGTTTTTATAATGTTTGTAGTTATTATCTTTAAAACCGCAAAAAGTGGTCACTTTTGGCGGTTTTAAAGATTAAAATTGTTCCTTGTATAGTTACTCTTCTATAAATCTTAGTTTGGTCGAATCCGGCCTAAGTAGGTATATTAGAATATTTTAACGGAAATCTGACAAACCACAGACACAGAGATTAGTATACAGATAGTTTTAAAAAAAAAAACATTTTCTTATTGGTCAATATTGAAAATAGGATCTTTTTTTTTGTGTGCGGGCGCTCGGGTGTTCTGTAAGGATTCATAACTTAAAGGATTTCTATCAACAATTATAGGTATATCCAGATAATAGCGAGGTCAAGGGTGAGAGAGTAGAAAGTGCAGACATGTTGCTTCATACTTATTATGTAGGTAGGTACTATGTTCAAGTGAATTCGACAAGAAAGTTTACAGAAACTATTGCATAATCTAAAGAAAGTAGGTAGTATTTTATTTGCAAACGAGTTGTTCAAGATTATAATGTGTTCAGCATAGCTTTATATAACTAATTGCACATAAACACCAGTACCATGAAATTTTGTAAGTAATATAAAAAATACGATTTAGTACCTAAGAGAAAATTTTAATAGTTTTGTATTTTTGTTATGTGACTGATTCAATTGTTTTTTAATCGACGGTTAAACTTTACTTACTCCGGTAAGTAAGTAAGATACTGCATAAATTAAGATAATACACTCGTCGGGGCACTCGAGCGCGCTGCATACAAACGAAGTTTCAGCCTATTTTCATTAATAACCAGTATTAACCAATATAGAAAAAAAAAATGTCGGTATAGCTTGGCAAAAAAGTCATGATCGTGATGACAGTGGAACTAAAATTTTAATATGGTGGTGTTGCCAGGTTATGCGTTATTTTGACATTCTTGCGTGGATAGAGCGCCCTCATTTTTTATCAGGACTTTTTTGACCTTGTCAGATTTCCGTTTAGATATTTCGTTTCAATTTCAATAAAGGATTTGTATGGAAATCTTTGAGTCTGGTACCTAAATTTGAAACGGAAATCTGCGACAGTAACGCGACTGCATCACTGCAAAAAGTAGTCGTTGGCGATATGGCCCTAAGCCTTATAGCCTATGGGCAAGCAACAATGTCGATAAAGTCGATCTCGTAGGTGATACCATACGGTTATCGTACCGAGTATGTAGGTAACTATGGAAGGAGACCAATGAAGTGCCTCGCCTACGTCAGCCGTTGCGTAGTAAATTAAGCGATCCGGGGTGGAAGATTGGAATTTACCTAGTTACGAAATTACCCATTAATTATTTTCTGACTAACTATGTCCTCGGCTTCGTACGTGCCGACATCGTGATTTAGTGATTCACCAATCAACTCTGCGCTTTACTTTACATCAAACATAGTATACAAAGAGCAAACAGACAGTAGGAAAAGTATGACGAAATGCATGCAAAACTGTCTTGCGCGCTAATGCGATGAAATCTTCTTCTTATCGTATGGGCAGCAAGCCCGGTGTCAGATTTTTCAAACCGCCTAATATAAATAAAAACAATCAAATAAGAACTAAATTTATAACAAATCCTATGTTTTTTTCTAAAACTAAATCTGGATAGGGTCAGTAATTGTTGTCATATCTACGTGACGTGATTCGTGCTCAAACAGATAACAATTTTATATTCACATTTCATCACTCAATTAATTTTTGTAGAAATATGTTCAATGTCCATACATCATAGCATAGCCTTTGATAGCATAGTCTTCGGACATAGCATAGGCCTCTTCCATATTTCTCTATGACGGACGTTCTATCATTCGCCACAGCTTAAAGTTATTTCGCCCTCTGGATCCTGTTGGGACTTGGGACCCGCATTTCGCCTATTCATTGACCCATCTTTCCGGTGGGCGGCCACTTCCCCGCGTGGTTTCTCTGAGCCTGTGATCTTCTGATCCACCGCTCTGTTTCTCTACGTTCAATGTAACCAACGTGCCCAACTGCTGACGACCTACCTGGTAGGTCAGCGACCTATGGGCCGCAGTGCTCATGACTCACACCTTGAGTCAGAATCGTATAGCATTCCACAGTGTTAGCACTGCCCGAATGTTATTCTTTTGAGCTTAGCAGCGAAAGTGTTAATGTACCGACAAGAAAAGTCTACAGTTTTATCACATGTAAGTATACATATTATTATTATACTCGATCTGAATTGACGTTACACACCATATTCTAATAATATTAGTTAAAGCCCGTGAAGTTTTGCAAGATTGGTTGATTATTAGAGAATGTCTAAACGATTATTTGATACCATATCCTACACTCAGAATTAACCATAAAGTATCGCTACAAACATTATTTAATCCCACAGTGCACCGATTATTAAATCTTTTTTTATGCTGATTGATATTTTTTACCGTGTCGAAATTTTCAGTTCAGTCAAACTGAATTACTTTTACTACCTATACAGGGTGTTTCATAAGTAAGAATAAATTTTTAAAACTCATAAGGGGGTTGTTTAGACCGTCAAACTGAACAACTTTCTCTATGGGACCAACATCGAAATCGAGAAAATTTTATTTTAAATCCCATACATATTTTAGCTCTAGTCGATTTGTAGAGTAGGTATAAATAGAACATAAATATTTTTTTTCGCGATTTCGATATTGGTCCCATAGTGAAAGTTGTTCAGTTTGATGGTCTACACCACCCCCTTAAATGTTTATTTGTAGTTTTGTAACACCTTGTATAGAAGCTAAACTGATATCGCAAAAAAAATGTGCTTTGCGATATTTGAGTCGAGTATAGGCATTGCAGTTTAGTATGGAACAGCAGCATTTTTATTTGCGGTATGCTCCCATAGTAAAAGTTGTTCAGTTTGATGGTCGGGTCCACCCCTGAAAACTTTCGACACGGTAAAAAAATCACCGGTATGTTCCTTTAAGTGGCATTTGAAGTTCATCGACTGATTATAGTCGTGACGAGGCCATACCGTAATACCGGTAGGTACCAGACGTGATACTTGTACTAATGGTACCGGTACCAGACGTAGTACCTGTACTTATTACTTTCTAATCAGCGTAAAGGGCCGCTGTCGGGAGCCGTGTTGCTTTAAGCTAATCAGTATCGGTATTGTACCGGTACCAAACAAATGTTTACGTTATAGAGTAGGGAAGTAAGAGGATAGGTACTTGAATTGGGTACCGGTACTTGTTAGGCGGAGTACCGGCACCCTTCTGGAACCGGTACCCGGGTACCAAAATGGGTAAGTAATATTCGATATAAATACAAAGTATCTATAGTTTAGGAAATATAACTTCTTTTTCTATAATTTTGTTTTAAATACTGGACACTTGCTATAATAAACGTTAGATATAAATTTAAGACCTATAATTTGGTAAAGTATAATACTCATAGGATATAATGATCCTTAAGTATAACCATCACATGTTATACAATCTATAAAGCATAATATTTAAAACATATAGCATTTATGTCATCTAATTTGAGAATGTCTAATAATCAATACTCATAATATAAAATTTTAAAACGCCTGCCTAATTTAAAAAGAAACTACATATCCAATTATTAAAAATAATAAATAGGTACATTACCAAATGAATCGGAAGCGGTATGCGGAGGACCACGCAAAGATCACCGACCTTGACCTTGATCTTTATAAATGTCAAAAATAGGACCGCTCTCTAAGTGGTTACACACTACATACTGAACCTAACCTAACCTATAGTGTTGAAGCTACCTACCTTTCTGCCCCCCAAGCAACAAGCAGGCAAGCATGCAGCGAGCAAACAAGCATGCAGCGAGCAAACAAACATGCAGCAAGCAAGCAAGCATGCAGCATGCAGGCAAGCATGTTGATGCTCCGCTCGCTTCGCTCGCTCCGCTAAGTGTGCAACATGTTCTAACCTAACCTAACCTAGAATTTTTCAAACACCTGTTTGTTTTTTTTCAGGCAGGGGGCATCCGCCCCCCGCACCCCCCTCGCGGGGGGCGCAGCCCCCCTGCACCCCCCCAACATGCATCCAAGCAATCATGCAAGCAAGCACTCATGCAAGCAAGCAAGCATGCAAGCAAGCATGCAAGCAAGCATGCACGCAAGCATGCATGCACGCACAAATGCAGCATGCATGTGACACAAGTTTCGTTCTCTACGTGGATTCCAAGACTTCAATCGCTCTCTACGTGGTCACACTACCTAAATTAACCTATCCTATAGTTTAGAAGGCAATTTACTTGTTATGTAATGGTTTAAAAATATTTTAGTTTTTATTAAATTTTATATCTTTGGAGCAATATATCAAGAGATCGTTATGTCTCATAAAATAACATGAAATGATTGTTATATCATGCAAGTTTTATATTTAGTAATCGTTAGTATTATTCAACATTAGATATGTTAAAGTTATAGGAAATAACAATTATAATAAATGAATGTTATGTTATTTCAATATTATGCTCTTAGTTAGTATTTCTTAGGTTCATTATATCATTTGAACGTTATGACAATTATATTATACCAAATGTTATTATACGAAACGGGACGCACCCTACCAAAATGGCAAGAACCGCCAAGTTACGGTACAAAACCTGTACTTTCAATACGCTACCAGCCCTCCACGTGACAAGCACACATGCGCATGTGCGTGTGTACACGGACTCGTAGCATGTGACACACACACTGCCGCGCGCTGCGCCAGCGCTTCGCTTTCACACATCCACTAATTATTTCATTGTCACGTAATAGTGTCACATCGTCTGATGTCTGCATTATTGTAGCTTTTCTCCTCGTTAACGCCGATAAGGTAACCAATTACACCTAACATAATACTTATACTTTGTGCTTGCCTAAGAGCTGTCACACACGATGACGCACTGACGGAGCAGCAGACGTCAGTCCGTCATTTGTGAAGCAAGGAGTTGTATGAAACTGCACGTAGAAGCACACACGGTGCGTCAATCCGCACCACAATCTGCGTTCACAAATGACGGACTGACGTCAGCTGCTCCGTCAGTGCGTTATCGTGTGAGATCCCACTAAATCTGGAAAATAATTTACGAGGTCTGTCAGGTGAAGATTGGCGTAAAGTGGTACAGTCCGCAACGAAGAGATGGTTTTGTTCCACCTCGAACATCGTTAGGTACCTTTTCGTTGCTGACATAATATAATACGGTAGTCTTCTTATTTCGGTAGGTAGGTAAGATCTACTTTGAGTCGCTGAGCTAACTACTAAGAGGATATAATCGAGAGCGTGGTCCATACAAACGACGTTTAACTATGGATATTAACCAATTAAAGTCAGTGACATTTTCTACTTTTGTCAGATATTCGATCGTTTCAAAGTTACATTGGCTCAAAGATTTCTATCATCATCATCATTTTCAGCCTGTATCTACCCACTGCAGGGCATAAGCCTCCTCCATATTTTGCCATTCTTCTCGGTCCTGTGTCAGTCGCATCCAGGTCTTGCCTATACTTTTCCAGATGTCGTCAACCCACCTGGCTGCCGGACGACCCACTTCTATTTCTATGCAAACGGAAATCTGACAAAACACAGATACCTATTAGTAAATCAGTAGATAAAGTTAAAAAAAATTGAGATCTGAGTTCGTTTGTAAGGACTATCCTCTAAAGAGTTATCTGTAGCTGTCAATCGTTTTGCACCCTATCCTATAGTAATGCAATTGTTAATAATATTTACAACTTAAATTAAGGCTAATGAATAAAAAACATAATTTCATTATTTTATTAAATACAATCTACCTAAAGTTATTAGCATTTTAAGTTTTCATGCACCGGACCTTCAGACTTGACTAGTTTAACCTTAGGACCCAGTGACGCAATTTCAGTTTACAAGTTGTACAATTTAAATAATGGAGTTTTTATGTTATGTTAATACTTATGTTTTTATGCAAAACTAACTATTTGTTAGTATATCAGCGATGAATGAAAGCGCTAGCGTGCACATGGATAGGTACATTTTAAGAATCTTAAGTTTTGGTAGTACCTAAGTAAGTAGTGAAGTTTACCCGTGCAGTGGGTTGACATCAAAATCAGTAAATTTTTAATTATACTTACAAACAAATTATTTCATATTTTGAAAAAAAATTAACCTATGTTGAAACCTTGATTATTTGATTCTGCTCTCGATTATAGACTATTATTCTATATTATTCTTTCTAGTTTTGCGAGGATAGACCAGTACAGTTTTCTCCATACAAACGTATTCCCCTGTATTCTCCCTGGATAATAACACTAGAGCAAATATTTTTTTTTACCATAAAATCTATGTTCACCTCTGACATGTCTCTATGTTTTGCTTTAATTAATTACTGTAAGAACAGCTGGGACCTATTCGAAAATTACCAATTTTACCGCCCGTTTTCAGACATCCAGTAAACAAATTTGACGAATTTAAATAAACAAAAACAGCAAAACTGTGTCCGTAACATAGCCAAAGTCTTTCTTATATTATTTTTGAAAGAAGTATTAAAATCGGTTTAGTTTTGGAGGAGGAAACAGGGGAATACGAAATGCTGATTTCGTCGATTTTTTGTATATAAAATCGGTCCAAGCTGCACTTGCAGTTGTCTCTTTCGTACTCTAGTCGGCGGGGTGTATGGGTGGGGCGGATCTGATAAATACGTATACAGTACTTATACAGTCGGAAAAGTGACCTATTCTCCAAATTAGCATTTCAGCCCGCCTATCCTCTAAACACGTTGTACCCTCAATCATTATGAGGTGGGTTGAAACCAAAACCATACCTATCCTTTTTTTAGGTTTTAGTTTTTAAGGTACTTAGATAAGTACCCAGTTAGTAGGTAGATACTAACTGACTAGGTTTACAGTTAAAGTAAAACAGACATAGAAACGTTTTACGAACGTTAAGATGTTTCGCACGCTGCGCTGCCTGTTGGCCGTCTCGGTGTGTGCTCATCTTATTATTTACAGGGCTGCCACCTTTTTTGGAGAAGTTATAAGATTTATTCAATAAATTGCTTACACTCAGTTGCAGAAAAGCTCATTAAAGTTCCTCCATTAAATCTCCTGCTAGCTTTTACTACGTCAACAAGACAAAGAGTGACAGCAAGAGATTATGGAGGATTAACTTTAATGACCGTTTCTGCAATTGAGTGTTAGAATATAATAAATACATACCTAATATTACTAATATTGTACTGGTGGCAACCCTACCTTATTTGCCCATTATATTATTTAGGAAGCCGTCAAAGTCGCCTTCTAGGTATTTCTAGTATTCGTCGTCACTAGGTTACGTGTGGCCAGTTGAACGTGTGTGTATGTTTGTGTGTGTGCTCCTTGTGCTCACACGATACGTGTAGACAAGATGTATCGATCGGATTACTTATCATTGTAGTCGATTTCGAAAAAACCTTTGCAAGACATCTGTGATAAGATTTTTCAACGAAAAACGTAATATGAAGCTTAGTTGGTCCTATTAGTAGATAGATTATACCTATTCTCAAGCACGTATCCAGACTTTTGTTTCGGGGGGGGGACATTAAAATTTCGGGGGGGGGGATAATCATAGAAAAACTGTAAAAAAGTAAGTGCTGTAATCACTTTTCCATACAAATATTCGGATTTCGGGGGGGGATAAATCCCACCTATCCCCCCCCCCCCTGGATACGTGCCTGCCTATTCTAATTCCCCAATATAATAATAGAACAGTACTGACAAATGACAATACATAATAGATACTAGTACCTATAAGAACCGTATCTACACTATTTTGAGCCATCGTGATGAAATCTACAGGAGGTTAGGGTGTGGGGTGTTGTATTACTGTAAGGGGTGATTTTACCAATGATACTAGACAACTTTCCCTAAGAAACCTATAAGAAATACGCAAAAAAATGTTTGGCATTTCCATACAAAATGCAATCAGCTGATCGAACGTTTCGTTTAGTATGAAAAACTGATTTTTTATGTTCATTTGAGATAGTTGTTCAGTATCATGAGTACAATCGCCCATTAAAGTAGGTAATAAGAATAATAAGAACCTGCATAAGAATCAAAAACCCATAGTTGTCTAGAAGTAGTGGAGAGGAAGTATAGCAAATCTGATGAGAAAAGTTGTACAGTAGTAACTCGAATCGAGTTACTCGATTCGTCAATCGAGTTTTTCTAGAAAATACTAAAACTGTATCTGTTTGCTATAGCACAGGGTACTTACACCCGTATTCTTAGTTGTTTCCTTGAGGCTTCCTCACTCCAGTCGAGGACGTTTTTGACATTTTTGTCATACAAATTATGTCAAAAACATCCTCCACTCGAATGAGGAAATGTCAAGAAAACAACTAAGAATACGGGTGTAAGTGGCTTTGGTGTTTCTCTGCCTTCGATACTCGCGCGCTGCGTCTTGATCACGTGTGCAGGTGTCGATGTCGGTACTGCTTGATCATAATCTGTATTGGACTCATACTACGTTTTTTTCACAGTTAAAGGAATAGCTCGATGTTATTTATAGATAGAGAGCGACAGGATAATGTTGGGTAAAACCATTCGGATTGGACACAATGTCCATTGTGATCAATTTATTGATAGGTGTAGGTGTGGGATAGGTAACTTTGCCCACAATGACAGCGATTTCAATAAACAATACAGGGTGTAAAGTATGATTAACCTTTAAACCACATACTCTACCCATCAAACTGATAAACTTTTACTATGGGAGCAAACTTATCAGAACAAAATTAATATCAGCTGTCCCATACTAAACTGCAATACTTACTCGATTCATCAGACGTATGGGACAGATGATATTTTTTTTTGTTCTGACAGGTTTGCTCCCATAGTAAAAGTTGTTCAGTTTGATGGGTAGAGAATGTGGTTTAGAGGTAATGATACTTTTCCTTAATACCAAGGTACGTAGTGTTTCAGACGATCTAACTGAACACCTTTAATGGGACTAAAATTGAAATCTGTATTCGGTATCGGAAAAAAAAAAGTCTGCTGTTGCATACATTTGAGTCCAGTAGGCACTGCAGGTTAGTATGGAACAGCTGATTTTTTTGTTACTCCGATCGGTTTGCTCCCATAGTAAAAGTTGATCAGTTTGATGGGTATAGACTCTTAGTATATGGGCTGTGACGACAGGGGCGGATCCAGGATTTCATGTTGGGGGGGGCCCATCGGCCAACTCGGGCCACGTATTAAGATTAAAAGAAATTAAGAGAGCTCATTTCTTTACTCGGCCTTTAAATTCAGAGGTTCGTGGGTGTGGGGGGGCCATGCCCCCCCCCGTATCCGCCACTGTGTGACGATGATTGAAAATAGGACGAATTTTCGATTGTAGGTACCTACGCAGTGCGCTCGGCCATCCTCGCAGTTATATCCTCTTAAACTTTGTATGGCATGAACTAAGCGCGATGCGAGTGCGAGTGAAAGTGTAGACCGGGTGTCGCATCACATCACACACACACCAGTGCCATGAGATATACCGCGTTACTTCCTCAATCGTTACGTTCTTGTATGATAAACTAGAGTTTACCCGCGACTTCGTCCGCACAAATTATATACCAGATTTAAGTCAGATCATAAAGCTATCCTGGGCACTCTGCCCCGAGTCGGCGCCTTAGAGGACATTTTTTACCTTTAAGTAGCCTAGGTGTTTTCATTCATTTTGTGTTACTTATATTTTAGTTGTTATTGTTATTTATCCTTACCTTTGTTTAAGGGGCCATAGGTCCTGACGAATATTTTCTATGAGAAACGCGATTGCCGAGCGCTCCGAAAAGTGTGTGCGTGAGCCGTATTTTCGATTAAAAACAACTAACCAAAGTACTTTTTCTAGATTTTATTTATGATTGCACTAGTTAAACTAATGGTGAATATGTGAGTATAAATACCAACAATCGGAAACTATTTTAAGTTCTTCTAAACCGAGAAAAATGTTTAAAAATGCATGAAAATACGTCATCTTTGTGACGATTTTCTATCGAGTGAAGTAATTCCAATCCAATTCCAGTATTCAGTTGATGATTGCACTAGATGAACTATCCAAAAATACTGAGGTATGACTTTAGTTTCGGTAAATGGTATAAATCTAGTCGTAAAATGAAAAATAAAAGATGCCTCCGAGGTATTTCCACCTACTATTACGTCTTAATAAACTCTTACTATAGCTATCAAACAAAAAAGTTTCATTTATATCGGTTCAGTCGTTTTTGCGTGATGCTCGAACAAACAAACAGACGGAAAAAAGTTCAAAAAAGTATTTTGGAGTCAGCCACCTAAAAACCATATCGTTATGTCTACTATGCCATATCGTAATCTTTTTCTTGTAAATATTTTCAACTAGCTGACCCGGCGAACTTCGTAGCACTAGAGAATTAATTTTTCCCGACACACACATGGCCATTTTATATAGCCTATGTTACTCAGGGATAATGTAGCATTGGTGAAAGAATTGTTTTTGCGTGAAAGCGTAACAAACAAACTCACATTCGCATTTATAATATTTCAATTCAATCAATGTACAGACACAATTTCTGCTACACTTTTATAAGAGTTTAAGGCGTATCAGCCGTGGACCACTCTCCTCTCACTCACACTCCATACTAATCGATGAGAAAGAACGCGTGGCTCCGGTCAGAATTTTGCTGTTTTCTTTGAAAAATTCGATGATTTTTTATTAATTTCGAAAAAGTAAAAAAACCACATCATTCTAAATTGTATTGTGAACAATATAGTAAATTTTCATTTTGTTCCGATTAAAAATGTAAGAGTAAAATGGTTACAACTGGAAAAAAAGGGGTGACTTTAGAGTCCCTTTTCTTCGGTTT
The DNA here is from genome assembly GCA_963693445.1 of Agonopterix heracliana. NCBI lineage: Eukaryota > Metazoa > Arthropoda > Insecta > Lepidoptera > Depressariidae > Agonopterix > Agonopterix heracliana. The sequence continues at coordinate 3,084,280 of OY856307.1, forward strand.
TATTCATTAAAATCGATTTCTAGAAAAACCACATCACTTCTCATATCCTGTAGATGGTTCAGTTTAAATTTCAGCTCAAAAAGTGCCATAGTTAATGAATAAAATGGTTACAAAATTACCCAAAACCGGCAGGTAGCCCCTTAAAACTTTTGTTACGGGTAATAAGGTAGTCACCGATATTTAATAAGCCTTCTAAATCAACCTTTTTGATCATATTTTTCTATTATCTTCGTGTTATTAAATGTAACAAAACACTGTAGTTTTATTTAAAAGGGTGGTTTAGCTTAGACCATGAAACTGACTGAACCACGTTCGCTATGGAGACAAAGCATTAAATAAAAATATGTACCTCAGCTGTCCACTACTGTCCCACACATTTGAGTCATGTCGTACTGCAGTTTTGTATGAGAATACAGTTTTTTTTTTAATCTTGACGTTGGCTCCATAGTGAAAGTTGTTCAGTTTGATGGTCTGACTGAACCACCGTTTTAAATATTCCGAGGGTGTTTTATCCCCCTTTGTGTAGTAACCTCTCTCCTCCCAGGGAAGGTTAGTGGTTATCTAAGAACAGACAAATACGACTGCGACATCGTTTGTGTTTTATTGTTTATTGAATACCGTTTCAATGATCCCCTTCGTTCTGTTCGGAACAGCGCTGTTACTCAAATGGGTTTGTTTCGTAACTTTGCGAAACGATGATAACCGCAGAGGTATTAATTTTATATAAATACATTATACTATGCCAGGTATATGTTTTTACTACTTTATGTTATACATACTAGGTTTTACCCGTGACATCGACCACGTAGATATACAGGGTGTAAGGGAAAGCCCTCCGCAAACTGAAACGGTGAACTCAGACTATCAAACTGAACAACTTTCACTATAGAGCCTACCTCAGGAAACGCGAAAAAAAATCAGCTGTCCCATACATTTGGGTCGGGTAGGTACGGCAGTTTTGTATGGGACAGCTGATTATTTTTCGCGTTTCCTGAGGTAGGCTCCATAGTGAAAGTTGTCCAAATTGATGGTCTGAGTTCACCGTTTCAGTTTGCGGAGGGCTGTCCCTTACACCCAATATGTAATTTTTAGTTTTAGTCTTAAGTTACTATTCGAGTTTAAAACAATAAGCCCCACTTGCGCCAACCTGGGTTAGCAATAAACTCTAGGTTAAGTTGGTAACCCATTATTTTTTGTATAGAAAAACAGCTGAAAGAGCTGTTTTATCCGGAGTTAATTGCTAACCCGTGGTTGGCGCAAGTGGGGCTTAGGAAAAGAAATAAAAAATACGTTCAATAAGTTAAAAGTTACAAATTCATCATCTTTTTTGCTATTTCATACATAAGATAACAATGGAAAACATAATAACAATCTTAAAAAGAAATTATAACTCCAGTTATTGTTTCGAAAGATATCTCTACGGGCCATAGTGAAATACTTGTGAATGTAATAAACCTTAATGGGTACAGCAAACTGTGCTTGCGAACAAAGGCCTATGTAATAGTGTTATTCTACCGGCCGATTTATCAGATGTTCGGTCACATTGCCCGAATATATGGACAGTCTGCGTCCACACTGCCGTTAAACGTAACGTGTGTTTATGTAGATGATATCATTGTGAACTCTGCCTGCCTTGCCACCTCACCATTTTCACCTACCTACGCCTTTTTCACTAATATACAGAAACCAATAGACACAAAATCAGTTCGTTGAGTAATGCTGAGTCGTAACCCTGTTTGATGCTGCGGCCCACACTGCGCATCAAACTGAACAACTTTCACTATGGAGCCAACAACGAAATGGCGAAAAAAAAATCTGCTGTCCCATACTAAACTGCATTACCGATTCGACTCAAATGTATGGGATAAAAGGTTTTTTTTCGCCATTTCGATGTTGGCTCCATAGTGAATGTTGTTCAGTTTGATGGTCTGAAGCACCCCCTTAGTATTATTAGGGTTTTTTGTTACACCCCGTAATCATACAGGCGACTGCTCTCAAACGGTGAAGGAAAACATCGTGATGAAACCTGAATACGCAATTCCGATTCCGAGGCGTAGCGTGGATTTTTGTCGCCCTTTATAAGATATATCCCGTCATTATAAGAACACCTACACAAAAAATAACGGAGCGAGCGCAGCGAGCTCGCAATTTTGTAGCATAATTATTCGGGTTGTAGTCAGATATCTTTTGGTTTATTCATGCAAAAATATAACTTTTCTCCTCAATATGAATCGGTTGGAGCCAGAGCTTTTTCGGTACAGAACATGTGCAAAGTACCTAATCTAAGTAAAAGCTATGGATAGAGCGAATCAAACTCGAAATTTTTAGCACTACGTCTTAGCTGTAGTCAGAACTCTTTAGATTATGTGTAGGTACAGTAATTAGCAGAAACTAAGATGCGCTCTACTCTACGAATTAGTCAGACAGAGCTCAATCAATCTGGGGGTACGGGAGTGCCCCCGCCATTGGGCTCTCGGAGGTCGTGGGTTCGATTCCCACGGGGGGCACCTAGTGAAATGTCACTTTGTGCGTTTTTCCCCAGTTGGTTAGGACATTGCAGGCTGAGTCACCTGACTGTCTGAAAAGAAAAATGATTCCGTGCTTCGGATGGCACGTTAAGCTGTCGGTCCCGGCTACTATCACTGGCGGTAGTAGTCGTTACATAAAAAACCACGTCAGAGGCCGTAAGGCGGTTTGAATAAACTCTGACACCAGGGCTTGCAGCCCACTCGATAGGAGGAGGAGGAGTGGGACGTATATAAGTATTATGCCTGTCATGATGATGATTTCAAGTGATGTGATATCAGAACAGCGCGTAATATTATATTCTCCTCGCTAATGAAGAGAAACTACATACCTAATCAGTAACTTCCCTCGCCCACACTTACACGCCCTCTCGCCTCATACAAACGTGCAACCTAAAAGATATTATTTACATGAACCAAATTAGTTATTACCTATGTCTGCTGCTGATAATAATTAAGCTTTTTGTGATTTTCACCTTTCACTTTATTTTTTATTTATCTGCTCAGGGTGGCTTGCACCAGAAGTGTGTTAGAAAATAGCTACTGATATAGGCATTGATTGAAGATATTTACAAAAGTTTGTTTGTTCGAGCAATTCGGCCGATTTGAAACTTTTTGTGTGTAAAAAGCGTATACTTTTATCACGATACGATGGCGGAAGCCGGTGCGGAGTTTTTGATTAGTATAATGTATTCTGCACTTTTTTCTCAAAATATACTTGAAATCGTGACTTTCAATTATCATGTCATATCATGTCATTGGCAACCCGGTTGATGTAATGGTTCGGTAGTAAGGTAACCCTGCTGGACTGCCAAATAAGAGGTCCTGGGACGGAATCCTTGAACTGTAGGTTACGTGCTTGGATACAGTCAGTGCCTAGTGCCGAGTATCGAGTTCTCTTTTCTCTTCTCACATGAAAAGATTTAATAGATGGAGTCGCTTGGCAGGTCTTCTTGCTGGCGGTCGTGTCGGTAGGGTATTTTTGGGCTTGCCACGAGACTCCACCATTTTTATACTTCATACAAAATATTAGTGTCCAACATGGGTGACTTAGTGTCGGCGAACATGTTAAAGATATTAAACCACAAAACGAGTACATTGTTGTGCAACATGCAGGTGGCGCACTCGCCGAGGCTCGTGGGAGTGGGACGTCACGGGACGTTAATAGTTAACCACACCTCCCCACGTCCCCGTCCGTTCCTCGCTGAGTAAACTGCTGATTTTATAACTTTGCAATACTTTCATCTGATACATTTTATATAATAGGACATAGTTTAAGAGGTAGCTTGCCCCAAAACATATTAGGCTTAGGGTTACGAACTTGCGATATATTGATCGACGGCGATCGACGGTTTGTCCATACAAAAAGCACGATTAGCATCGGGAAGGGACGCTGGCCGTTCGCCACGTCTCGATGCGAAAGGAAATTCATAACCCTTGAACATGTTTAAATCTTATATGAGAGACGGAGCATTCAATAAATACGGTTGCATTCCATAAATATTTGTTGATACAAGGCAAGCTAAGATCCAAGACTTTATAAGATAGTTGGCAACAAAGTTTCTGACCACCCTGAAAGGCATTACGGTCGAGAATTTAAGTACGTACTTATGTATGTAATTAATAGTGCAAATTACCATAGTGTCTGAATTTCCGAAAGCCGACTACCGACAAGAGTCGGAGAGAATAGCGTAGGTACCTACATGATTAATCGAATTTCATCCTATACCTATGTATTATGTTATTTATGTTGGAAACACTACAGTACCTACCTCACTATTATAGTGTAAATTGGTAACCCAGATATGCCCAGATTGTAGTCGATTAATCTGTACCGGCGATCTTAGCGAAATTGGAACTTCGGTTTTCGGAACTAACATCGAAGTTAGCACGCTGCACGCGCACGCCAATCAGAGTACGTTTTTGGATGGATAGAAACACACAGGTTAACACAGAGATTCGTGAAAATACTCGGTGATTATGTACACTTTCCAATATTTCAGGGGTTGTTAGGGTTGTTCAGACCATTAATATGAACAACTTTTACTATGGGAGCAAACCTGAAAATACTCGAAGATGAAATTTCATCTGAACTTAGTAAAAGTTGTCCAGTTTGATGGTCTGAACCACTTCTGAAAATTTGGAAAGTGTTTCCAAAATCCCCTAGTCGGTTTAAAACACATTTTGATATTTTCACTTGTCCACTCTCAATTCGCTCGACATAATTAATAAGTAGGTAGGTATATTATAATATTAGTTCGCAAATCGCGCTTAAAGGCACATTGAATACTATGATTATTAAAAAGCCAGAGGTCTTGATCAGGCAGCTTAAAAACTCTTTCTGGACCTTAAACTACCGGACTGGGCCTAAATTGGGCTTGAAAGTTTTCCTATTGGATGAAATAAACAATAAAACTTTGTATTTTGTCTATTTCAGTTATGACCGCGACCAGCCGTTCTCGTTCCAGATCGGAGTGGGCCAAGTGATCAAGGGTTGGGACCAGGGTCTGCTCGACATGTGCGTTGGTGAGTTACATACCCAACTGAATACCCAAGGGAATTTTATACATTCTTTTGTATTTTCATCGCACGTCAACAAACCTCTGACGTGTACCTACCTCGTATACCGCACGTAACAATTTCACTCTTCAGTCTCTCGGGCTCCGCTGTTGGCTGCCAATTAGGATGTTCGCACTGTTCCCAACAATTGTGGTTTTATTTAAATGCAACGGCTTTGATCGATTCCGTGCCGACACGTAGGTACAAAGGGTAGATACCTAATTAAGTTAAACTGAGTTTTAACGTGGACTTCATTATTTGGACGGATGCGTAGAAACTTTTATAAGTAACAGTCAAGTTAGTTTACGACTGCCATTGTACTTTCTGCAGCTATGTTAAGTGGGTACCTAGGTGCCTCATGTAACTAGTAGGTCTAGGTAGTTACTTATCTACGAAGTCGAATGTCAAGCAACAAATTTCAATTCAAATGCACCTGCGTCCCAGTCTTCCCATTAGCAATTAAATTAGATGTTTTAAAATGACAGTAACTATTATCCAAAATGGTTCAACCAGGTAGGTGGCATAGGTATTTCAACCAATCTGTCCTGCCCACAATGACGTACGGCACCGAAACATGGACGCTCACTAAGGAGACTATGCACAAAATAAAAGTAGCACAGAGCGACATGATGGAGTGGGCCAAGCTAGGCATATAACACTTCTAGACCGTGTCACAAACGTTAAAATCCGACGTCGAACTAAGATTCAGGACGTCGGAGATATAATTATTGGATCAAAATGGCGGTGGGCAGGACACGTGGCTAGAAGAAATGACAGCAGATAGAGTGGACTTCACCGAGTGGTGGCTGTGATCAGGCAAGAGAGAGGGTCGTGCAGCAGCCAGATGGGCTGATGAAATTGCAAAGGCAGATGGAAAGACTTGGATGAGACTGGTACAAGACAGTAAAGAGTGGCATCTCCCCATGATGCCCATGAGGCTTAAACCCTGCATTTGGGTGGATAAAAGCTGATGATGATAATGCAAAAAGTGTTTAATTAATGCCTTATAAAATAAGAACCTAGAGTTCTTACTTACCTACTATATTAAAATAAGTACAGTAGAATGATATTAGTTTAAAAGAGTTTCATGTCCTGTCCTTGTTATCCAGTGTCCAGTAGGTAGGTATGTCCGGTGTAGAAGTAAATAAAGTAGGTACCTAAGTATTAATCATTCATGTATGTGTTTCTAGGTGAGAAGCGTAAACTGACGATTCCCTCGTCACTGGGTTACGGAGAGCGCGGGGCCGGCAACGTGATCCCCCCCCACGCGACCCTCCACTTCGAAGTGGAGCTGGTCAACATCGGCGACTCGCCCCCTTCCACCAACGTCTTCAAGGAGATCGACGCCGACAAAGACAACATGCTGTCGCGCGAAGAAGTGAGTATAGAGTTAGCGTTCCGAGCCATGGACACGGACGGCGACGCCGAGCTGTCGCGAGAGGAGGTCAGTTCCGTAGGCAGGGCAAGGGGCACGCCGGTGCGGTGCGGTGGAGGTAGCGGTAGCGACTGTACATACATGGCTTCCTAATACATTCCCATTTGTTGAATTATCAACTGTAGGCCTATTACGAGTTGGCACTGTAGTACCTAGCTACCTATACCTAGGTATTATTAGGGTTAACCCTCATCTGTCAACAGGTCACAGTAGGTACTAACGATGCTGTAGTTAGATGCTGTTTGCTATGTACGCAATTTTTCTCGCTCTATCAAATGACGTTCCTGAGCGACAGAAAAGAAGAGCGTGAAGATGAGATTCCGTGCTGACAGATGAGGGTCAACCGTGAGGGAAACGTAAGTGACGAACTGATGGCCTTGAATGCGCAGAAATCAAATTCGAGTCTATTCGGCGGCCGACGGGCGAACGCCATTGGCCGATAGTCTCCTTTTACGTCATAAAAATTAAGATGTATTGTACCTACCTTTTTCTTTGCTCAAGATTCATGCCACGACCCTGTACATTTGGGGTGCGTTTTTGTTACCTATACATATAATTTAGTACTCTGTGCCTAATGGTAGGTACAGTGCTCCTATAGCGGTTACAGTGTCAACTCGTGACATCCCCTGATTGATAATGCAAAAAATAAGGTACCGTATTTCTTTTCTTCTTCTTGATATGATAGCACTTGATAGGATTCAAAGTCGTACCGATAATACCTAAGGGTGTTAGGGTAAACGTTGCATTAGGTACTTTAAGGGAGTGATTGTTGAACAACTTTCCCAAAGAAACGTATGGGAAATTAGATAAAACCTTCGATCAGCTGGTTGCATTTAGTAGCTTTATGGAAAGTTCAAAGTTTTTTTTTGCGAATTTCTTACCTAGGTCTTTCTTAAGGAAAGTTGTTCAGTCTATTAATGGGTCCTACCATCACCCCTTAAAGTATGAATGAATGCAAGAAATATTCTTTTCACCTCACAAGCTCGGAAAGAATCTGTTTATCATTCGAAATCTGAGTGCAAAAGTGCATTTTATCCGCTAGCGTGGAAAGTGTTTTTAAAATTCGAATCTCTCCATTCAATATTTTTCTATGCCGCCTCATTGCGCCAAAACATAGCCAAAATGTTTTTTTAATTTTTTTTTTCATCCAGCCAGCATTTTCCTCGCCGTTGTGAGGTGAAAAGTTGTGTGTTGGGCTCGGCAGCAAAGTTATTCTGCGTCTCGTACCTTTGAAACCTTCGTCGCGCTCAGGATTCTATATTTGAACCCACTCGCTTCGCTCGTATACAAGTACTCGCACCAAAAAACAACTTTGCAGCCTAGCATAACAAATAACTATTTCTCCCCTCCGGACGGAAACGACTGCGCTAAACGAAGTTGTCGCTTTCCACCTCCGTCGAGGAGAAAAATAGTATACTAACCTCGGACAGTAAATAAGAAAGCCTCAGATCACAAATATTCACATTACATGAGATCTGAGACCTTTCTTATTTTCCTGTCCTCGGTGTGTAATCTACTATTATTTACACCAAACACAAAATACAGTACAGAGCAGGATACAAAAATTGTTACGGTACCTACAAATAAGGCGGTGTTATCGCTAAGAAGCTATTTCTGCAAATGTTAACCCTAACACCCACCATGTATTAAGTATGTAGGTATGTACAAATCGGGCACGGTCAATCGATTTGTTTTGTATGCCCCCATACAAATGCCCCCGTGTCTTTTATAATAGGTAGGTGAGTACTCGTATATCTACTATAGGATATTGATTAGAAGACCAAGCAAAACGTTCAGGACTAAAATTTCCGACTTTCTAGATCAATCTTTCTTGGGCACTGCAAAATACTGGTTTAGTATTTTGCAGTGCCCAAGAAGTAAGATGGGGCATCTTACCATCTAAAATATATTATCTCTAGTCATAAGAAAATAACTGGACGCTTTAGATGGTGGTTTTAAGTTGTGGCAAAGTTTCTATTTATCAACCTACGTTTTTATTACGAAAAAAATAATAAGTTTAGCTCAGTTCTATAGGTAATTTCTAACAGCATGAAAGTCGCCTGGATATTTTCTTATCTTAACAAGCATGCGACATAAAGTATAGTACCTAACAGTGGAATCAATTGGCAACACCTTTATTAGATACGTAGGCTTAGGGTTGAACTACACATGGCCGCACGCGATCGCCTTTTTCGCGCAGGCGATCGCTTTCCGTCTATCTTATATGCTCTAGCAAATGACGTTCCTGAGTGACAGAAAAGGATGGAGCGACGGAAAAACATTACAAACATAGTACAACCATTATTCAGCCTACCCGATGCATGACTGTGGGTAATGAACGCGGGTCCCCGAGGACAGGCCTCGTCAGTCCCCAGGAACCACGGCTCATCCGCCGGCTCCCTGGGAACTAGACAATTATTTTAGCACCATTCATCCGTTTTTGAATAATGTCAATTTGTGCAACGCTCCAACAGGCCCAGCAGCGTCCCGTATTTCGCTATAGCTTTCTGCCTATGTCATCGCAGCCGCCCGCCGCCCGCGGCCCAGCATGGCGTAGAATTTATTTCACTTTCTAAGAAAAAGATATACAGGCTGTTCGACAGACGGTTGAACATACTAAAATGGCGGATCCGTGGGGCCGTCTGGTACGTATTTAGGCCCAATAACAAGATCCCGGCCATACTTATGTTTCTTTTTTTAATGGTTTTTTAAATTATATTCGACTTTCGTCGTTGCTCAACCTGCAGACGATTTAACTTGTACTTTGATCTAAGTTAAAAATAACTAAAATTGGTACCTAACATTTAATTTTTGGATAAGTTTATAAAATTAAGAGTCGTCTGCCGAACACCCTGTATATAAACTAATTCCGTATTCACACTCGCTTATTCTATTCAATCAGTAGGACTAGTAAGCTTTCGATCCGTATTTATGACTGTTCTGGACAATTTTTAAGTAGGTAGGTAATATTGTGTCTCCGATCATCATATTATATAAGAATTGATTAACGTGAAAAACGTCTCGAAATCTTGAGCTTTGCTACCTCTAGGTTTTGGATCGTGTAACTAACTTTTCATAGTCTAGTAAAATCTCGAGCCAGCTTATCTCGTTCCATATTTCGCACGCTCCATTTAACCCATTTAAACCTTTACCAGGCTGAGGGAAATGCACTTACCATAGTCAGGTTTTAACCCAAAATTTCCTGCAAAACGTTAAATTAAACCCTTTAATTCACAAAACGCATCTTAAACCAAATAGTATATTATCTTATCTTTGGCAGCCATTTGAATTCACTTGACCAGTAACTTCAGTGTTTTATGATGAAATCCGAACACTTAGAGCGAACTAAAAGTAGAGTAACTAGATAGGTTGGATCGAGCGTTTTTAGATATTTGTAGATTTTGAGTTTTGTAAGGTTATGCAATCTTATAAGTTATAAGTAAGTACTTTACTAAACATTCATCTAATATATTTGTAATATGATCAGAATTAGGATGTAAGATGATACTTTCCTATAGCCTCGTTAGAGTTTGACTATGTGGGAGGTCCGATGAGTTGTCTTGTCGTGTGTATTCTACATAAAACCAACGAATTCGCGTAGCTTAAAAAGCTTCCTGTAAACCTGACTATGGTGAACGATATGACGTCTTACTATGTAGGATAGGAGACCCCTCGGTGATCCTCCATTCATCTTGCTTAAGGGTTAAATCGTATTGCACTCTAATAACTCTCTATACTATATTGCAGTAAAATCTCGAGCTCGCTTCGCTCTTGGCTATGATTGTATCAAAATGAACTAGACACATTGCAATAAAATCTCGAGCTAGCTTCGCTCGTAATAGGTTTTCTTTTAATCTTATAATTACGAGTATATTTTCATAGTGTAATAAAATTGGTAGCCACGACATTCGTCAAATTCTTGTTTCGTCAAATTCTTATTTCGTGCTCATTCCAGATTTCAGGTCGTATCTAAAAAACTCGAGCGCGCTCTTGGTTTTAGATTTTATTGCAATGACCTAACCTGGGAATGGCCCTGGGAAAAAATCATTACTACGCCCATGGGTGGCAGTATGACCGCAGAATAGCTTTCAGGAGGGCGCCTTCATGTAAACAAGCGAAACAGGCGCAAGAACACAGACGCGCACGTTCCCTGATCTCTTCTCAAGTCAGTCAAACGCCAGTACTAGGAATCTGTCCGTACGAGCGCGTCTGTTTCGCTCGTTGCGTGGAGCGGCCCTTCTGGACCACCTATTATGTGCTGAAACAGGTAGCGAGGACCGGTGGGACTGAGAGTCGATCTGTTTTGTCCGCAGGTGAGCGAGTACCTGAAGAAGCAGATGGTGGCACCCGAGGGCGGCGAGGTCAGCGAGGATATCAAGCAGATGCTGGAGGGCCATGACAAGCTCGTCGAGGAGATATTCCAGCATGAGGACAAGGACAAGAACGGCTTCATCAGCCACGAGGAGTTCTCGGGTCCTAAACACGACGAACTTTAAGGACAGCACAAACGTATTCCTCCCTGTTTCAAGGTGTACTGGTTGTTAAAAAGAGGGAGGATACATAAGACTTTCGGAGTGTTGCAACTGTTGCAAGTGCTATTTTTAACCATAATGTTCATAATGTTCGTAACGTTCAAAATGCTGTTGTACGCTCGCTACATATTACTGACCAACGTTCGGGAGCTTGCTCAGCAACTCGACGATCTTATAGATTACGATTAAATTACCTTTTAAGGTGTGTAAGTCATTTAAACGAATTTTGTTGAGTCTTTTGTACTTAGTTCTGTTAAGTTGTTGGTATATATCTATCTATGTCCTTTGTTAAGTACTTATATACGTTAGTAACGGCGCAGTGTATGGTGGCTGTGCATACTCAAATATCTATCTGCATAATATAGGTACTGTAACAAACTTTTATGGACATTTTCGAGGTCCATTTTACTCTGTCAATTAAAAGTTTAATGTTAACTTATTTAAAATGTTTATCCTGTTTTATTAGTTTTGGCGCTTTTTAAAAGTGTATGATAGTTTATTTAATAGGTTTAAAAAATAAATTTTCAATTGTATTTACTTATGTAATTTGCTGGTTTTGGTTGTGTAAATGTTTAGACGTTCGATGTTCATTCCGCTATGGTGTTAATTAAACATATTTATACCAACATTATGCTCGTTTTACTGTCGTTCAATACATTAGCCAGCCCTGCGATACAGAAGCAACATCAAGCAGCGACCGCAGCATGAAGGCTTATACTATACTTACACGCTTTTTATTTCGTTCGTTCGTGCGCCTATAGAAAGAGCGATAGCGCTATATCCCGCTGCCATGCTACAGCCGTAGTATTTACACTCGTGTTTTATCGCAAACAACTAATCTTTTGCCACTTTTTAATTATTAATATTATAGACGTCAAGGTAGCAGTCGCACTGTTTATATCAATGTGATTTATATGTCAATATTTGATGCTCATTTAGTGCTTCCTATATCCAAATTCATTACAAGCCGCGATATGTGACATGACAGTTTGACAGTGCATTGAGGCTGCTAACTAGACGTTTATTCCAACGATGATTCCGATGAAACGGGTGCACGGGGTGCACATTTGAAACAGATAAATAGCCCTAGGGGTCGGTAAAAGGATATTTCGGAACTTTCCATTCAAGTCATCTCTTTTATAGTGTTATCTGGTATCAATGGCTTCAGTATGACCTCCTGATTACAAATATATAAGATGACAATTATTAAAAAATCACCATAGTAAGTTTGTATGGAGCGCGCTCCGAATTATATCTTCTTAATGATTTTATTTTAATTGAGGAATTCGCGCTACGGCTACTTCGCGCTACGGGCACCGTTTTGACACGCCGCCGCTTTTATTCGCGCCACGGCTACCGGCGGGTTATTCCTATCTAGATAGCTAGGCGGAATTTTTTGGGATGATAATCTCAGACTGTGGGGGTAGAAACTGTGACGTCATAAAGATGGCCATACAAAGTTAAATTTTGTTTTTGTTTATTCATGTCGTGTGGGGTATCAAATGAAGCAGTGGGGTAGCATTGAAAAAACATAACAAAAAGGGGTAACTTTGGGATGTTTTTCTATCTAGTAAACTTAATCTAATCGTGTAATTGAGAACAGTCGCCCATCCGCCCGATCCTTAAATAAGAAATAATTTAATTTCAGACTTTAAAACACAGTTTAAAACACTTTCGTTCGTGTTCGTGTTCGTGCCTCGACAGGATAACAGCGTCTTAACACTTTGACTGTCCAATGTAATGCACTGAAAAGCTGGCTCGATATGTAAAATGAAACATTAGCATGAATTGACCATGATTTCTCGAGTGTGCTCAGACGCTCGTGCATTACATTTAAGAGGCTCCCCGTCCCCATAGGTAAACGCAGGGCCGGGAAATATTTTACTGGTTTTTAGAAGCTATCTTCTCGTTATTTGAAACACATACAAATTATTGAAAATTGTAGCAATGATTTTCAATATCTCGGCTTTATTTGCTATAGATCATATTTCTTATTTTTTTATAAAATACATATGAAACCTGTGTTCAAAGGAAAGCCAAAATATTGGAAAAAATCTGTATTATGTGCATCTGCTTTTTAAGTTGAAGTCACTTTTAATTGAGACACACACCTTTGTGTAAAAATTGCTATTAAGCAATTTTTTTTAAACCAAAATTTCATTAGTTACCTAATTAGATACTTAATTGTTAAATTTGGTGCGAATTCTTATGATTTTAGAATGTGATTTCCTTGGAATAGAAGGCGCCACAGTGACATAATGAAGGACAAGCTAGTCAAAAATATATACAGGGTGGATTTTTGAGACGGGGCAGTAAGGGCAGGTACCTTAACCGTTGTAGCTACAGCGAAACGTTCTTAGGAGACTATCCTTAACTTTTTAAAAAATTTCGAACTGCATTCACAGATTTCGAAAAAAATGTACAGTCAGCAAGAAAATTGACAATTTACACAAAAACTTTTTTTGATGCCAATCGATCCTGTTTCTTATAAGGATCAATAGACTCTATGGGACCAACCGAGGTTTGAGTACTAGAAATGTCAGAAATCGCAAAAAACGTTTCCCATACATTTGGTAGGAAATGAGACTCCAAATTTACTTTTATACATAACAAAACTTTTTATTAAGGACAGATTTGCCGCTAAAAAGAAGTTTGTTCGAAAATAAACAAAAAGGATCAAAATATTAATAATATTAGAAAATCTTCAAAACGTGTTGTAAATGTAGGGCAGGTATGCCCTTACTGTGCTGTAGGGCAGGTATGCCCTTACTGCCCCGTCTCAAAAATCCACCCTGTATACCTACCTACCTACTAAAATGATGTAGTTTAGTGGAGGTGAGGCGGCTCTGAATGAGTCAAGGTCGTTCGCTCAGGGAAACCTCTTAAGAGGATATAATTCGGAGCGCGCTCCATACAAACGTACTATGGTGATATTTTCAATAATAACCAATTAAAATTTGCAAAAACTATCTAGAAACAAATCTCTATGCTTGTATGGAATCAGATTTTCGTTAAAATGTACAGTTTTGCTGCTAGGATTAATTTAAGATTTGTATGGAAATCTTTGAGACACTGTAACTTTAAAACTATACATTTTATCGAAAATCTGACTCTATACAAGCATAAATATTTGTTTTTAGATTGTTTCTGCAAAATTTCATTGAATTTAATTGGTTATTAAAAAATCACCATAGTAAGTTTGTATGGAGCGCGCTCCGAATTATATCTTCTTAATGATTTTATTTTAATTTTCTGATAGCTACCTAGGAGCATAAGAATAGTTAATAACTGTACTAGGAGTCTGTTGACGAAATTTCGCCTAGGTACCTACCTAAAATTAATTACGTGACCTCGTATTACCTTCAAAATATAATCATATTTTTGGACATGTGGTCACAGTTAAAGTGTTAAAATTCAAGTCTTTCGACCATGACCTCGCACATTTCTCTATGTAGTCACAAACTAATTAGAAGAACGAGTAAACATGCCATCTGTTGAGTTTTTAAGGAAGTCAATTTGGAAAAAGAAAGAAAAAGCACATAGGTTTTACAACAGCGTTTTGTTTTGCAAAAAATTACAAAATACAATCTGTTTTTTAAAATAAACTGGCTTTTAAAATAAACTGGCTTAAATAAGGCGTTTTCCAAAGATAGTAAAAAGATAATTCTGAAGAAAAAGCTTTTCAATCAGCAAGGGTAGCATGCCACCGTGATACAGAGCTATCACACCTTCGCTCTCTTTCTATTTGCGCGCGAACGATCGAGATAAAAGCGGTGATACAGCCGTATCACGTGTGGCATGCTACCTATTTGTCTTTGGTTTGTCTGTTGTACTAATTGACATTGACAATCTCTGGTATTGCCAGCGGATAAAATGTTCATTTCACTACTAATCGTAGATCCCGCCTTATGTCGACCGTCATAGTTTCCTAATAAAATGTATCTTATCTTAACTATTATAAAACCGTAAAATCATGACGAATAAAAAAGTTGCGGTTCACTTCATATAAACTCAAATAAGCGCTATTTAAATGACGTGTAGCGCCATCTATTGACAAAATTGTTTGTTTGTTCGCGCATCACGCAAAAACTACTGAACCGATTTTGATGATACTTTTTTTGTTTGATAGCTTATGATCTGACTTAAAATCTGGTATATAATTTGTGCGGACGAAGTCGCGGGAAAACACTAGTATTTTATACAATACGCTCTTAGATAAATGATTGGTCTTCGCAGAGCTCAGACTAAAGAAGAGCTCCTTCAATGCAGCAACTCAAATCAGAGTCAAAAGACCAATCATTTATCGAATAATATAATGTTTAGATAAGTACCTAAACTAAACATTCTAGGGTTGCCGCCCTACACAGATAAATTTAATAAAACTTGTATAGGTACTCAATAGTATTTTTTGACATCTTTCAACTCTCAATGAGAATTTTCTGACAGCTAGTAAAACGTAGTTCCATTGTCTAGGTACTTTCTAAGTATTTTTTTTTTTTTTTAATAAAATTAGCCGTGTTGTTAAAATTTGTATGAAGCGGCAACCCTAACACTAATTTCCTTATAAATTGTATTGTATTAAATATGATTGTTATCAGGAAACTCTACAAGGGAAGGTCGACATAAGGCGATATCTACTACTGTAAATACGCAATAACACCGAAAATGTTATTCTGTTACAGAAACGAACATCGACTGCATAAAAAGTCGATCAATGATATCAAAACGTATTTCACATTGCATTGAAAATAAAAAATGTCTCTAAAATTGGGGAATCGAGAAAAGTAAATTTTTATGATTGTAATGAGATTGTAACGCCATAAGTTCTTAAAAAAAACCGCAGCGTTACAGAAAAATCTTTAAAAATAAAGGTAATTACATATTTTTTTGTATTGCACACAATATACTCCCTATTGCGGAATTTATCGATCATCGATCGACATTAGATCGGTTAGTGTTTTTGTTTATTAGGACTCTTCTCTTTTGTTTATAAGGGTTTGAGCCTCATCTGGCAGCACCGAATCGCATTTTTTCACGCTCTATCCTTTTCTGTTGCTCAGGAACGTCATTGGCTAGAGCGAGACCCTACGAGTCTTTTTACATTCCGTGGCGCCCTCATCACAATATTAAAGATGTCTCAATGGAGAAAGTCTACATTAAAACAGTGTACTCCAATAAATTATAAAAGTCTTAAAGCTATTTTGTTAAAATACTTTTAGGCCCACTTGCGCCAACCACGGGTTAGCAATTAACTCCGGATAAAATGGCTCTTTCATTTGTTTTTCTATACAAAAAATCATGGGTTACCAACTTAACCTGGAGTTTATTGCTAACCCAGGTTGGCGCAAGTGGGGCTTATACGTCTAACTAAACCTTTGACTATTTATATACGGACCAGCCTTGCGGTAGCATTTCCCCTCTGCCATGGCAAGATCAATTGCCATGGCAGAGGTCATGTGCATTTGCATACAATTTTATACCTTATCACTAAACGAGACGGCCTATAATTGCGAAACAATAACTTCGAACTTATCACGTTTGGGGTTCACTTCACACGAAACTATTTTTCATGATCTAATATTCAAAGTAAAGTTGTTTTAGCCAGTTTCCGCAGCCGGGGTTAACCTATCGAGTTCTTCAATTCCACCGGGGAAATGGCGCAGAGTAGTACGGATCGTAAGAGCGAAAAATGGCCTAAGTGAGCATTTTTTTGATACAAGCAAGCCACTTGGCATGGGTGTTCCTTAGGTCAATAGACGCCGATTAAGATCGGTAGGCCACGGGAGTCCCCCCTCTGGTACGGTAGGGGGGGGGGGTTCAAAGATGCACTCCGACCGGCCTCATTCCATAATTAATCATCGAATTATTTTCGATAGTAGGTCAAGTTTGGTATCATTTTCGGATAAATTGAGGGTGTACTATTCGTTTCTGATATAAAAAATGGTATGGTAATGGTATGTTTAGTAGTTTTTGAGATATTTAACAAAGTTGCGGAATAGCAAGTCAAAATTTTTTCTTCAAGTCATCGTAATTATTAAAGGGGCTTCATTTTTGGCACACAAAAAATACTCAAAGATAGCCCGTTTAATACAGATTATGAAAAATATAACTTATTGGCATCTCTTCTTTAAAGAAATTGTAGAAAAAAAATGTTGAAGGTCGCGCGCCGATTGACTCGCTATGTTGTGACGAGCACACGACGTTCCTATTGTGAACGTAAATTAAGCTTAAAATTGGTTAGAATAGTGGATTTGGATCGGTTAAGCAAAATAAGCCTTGGTTTTTATCCCCTAGGGGTTAAATTTGGGGAAATACCTTCTCTGTAAACCTGTAAAATCATAACATACTCGGTTTCTTTCCAGCCTGCCAGTTGAGCTAATAGGTCAAGTTTGATATTATTTTTGAGTAATTTTAGGACAAAGAATTAATTTTTGATGTTAAAAATAGTACTTGGTGAAGCAGTTTTTGAGTTATTTTTATAAAATACAAATTTCTCGTTTCTTTTTCCTTTGAGTCTTCTTAACTTTTAAAGAAGCCGAAATTGTACACAGCTATAAAAATACTTGAAGAAAAATAAGTGTTCACCCCTTACAATCGCCGATCCATACCTATTCAACTTATTATGAATCTAAAATCTGCTTAAATTTATCATATTAGTGGGCAGGAGGAAGCTTTTTCTCTTTATAACTCGTTTTTGGCCGTGTGGTGTCGGCTAAGAGTAGCACCATCCCATTTCCTCCCGTGGGTGTCGTAAAAGGCTACTAAGGGATCTACCGGAGGATAGGCAGCAGCATCCTCTGAGTACACACATTCAATCCATCTGCGATCGCCAACCCGCCTGTGGCAATTATGGCAAATCCCCCCATTTTTGGTGAGGCCTATGTCCAGCAGTGGACGTTTATCGGCTGATATGATGATGACGATGAACTCGTTTTTATCCTTTAGTCAGGCCGACCTTATTATTCTCAGTCAGGATGTCTTCAAGACATACAAACTTGTAGTTAGATAGTTAAGTACTGTCTTTTCGATGATACCTGTCCAATATGTCATTCTTAGTAACTATTGTCTACACAGGTCGTCCCTCAGAGGAAGGATCTCTTTATTAGAGATCCTTTCTCTTAGAGTCGCCCTCAAGGTACTATCTTACTACTCAAAACTGGGCAACACAATGGGAGCAAATTACTTAGTACTCTGGCATGGCGTTTGTTTTTGTGACATAAAAGTATCTCAACCGAAAATCGAATAGGTACCATACCAACACTACTTACCTTCATCAAAGAAGAAGTACAACCTAAGATGTAATCATAACATAATTTAGTTTATTCGTTAAACATTGGTATACGTTAGATGTTACCATTTATTGACTTTAGGTGTGGTGGGTGAATGAAGAATGTTTGTATTTTTTTTTGGAAATATTTTATGTTTATTTTACAATTTGATTTCAGATTTAGTCAAACTAGCTTTCATAATTTCATAGTAATAAGCTTAGATACAGTGTGTCGATAAAGTCTTGGCAAAAAATGCTGGCGCTGTCTCCACGCAAGAACGTCAAAATCAAGCAAAATCTGGGCAACACCACCATACAAAAATTATTAGTTCCTCAAACATTCATTCCACGACTTTATACCATAGACATACTTTATACCTTTATACAGACAGACTATACCATAATACGAGTTCGAATAAATCGGAAATACAAAAACATGTAACTATTTAAACACAAGTTTGTATCATTTGTATCAGGCTGTAAAGAAACCGAGTATGTTATGATTTTACAGGTTTACAGGGAATGTATTTCCCCAAATTTAACCCCTAGGGGATAAAAACCAAGGCTTATTTTGCTTAACCGATCCAAATCCACTATTCTAACCAATTTTAAGCTTAATTTACGTTCACAATAGGAACGTCGTGTGCTCGTCACAACATAGCGAGTCAATCGGCGCGCGACCTTCAACATTTTTTTTCTACAATTTCTTTAAAGAAGAGATGCCAATAAGTTATATTTTTCATAATCTGTATTAAACGGGCTATCTTTGAGTATTTTTTGTGTGCCAAAAATGAAGCCCCTTTAATAATTACGATGACTTGAAGAAAAAATTTTGACTTGCTATTCCGCAACTTTGTTAAATATCTCAAAAACTACTAAACATATTACCATTTTTTATATCAGAAACGAATAGTACACCCTCAATTTATCCGAAAATGATACCAAACTTGACTTACTATCGAAAATAATTCTATTATTAATTATGGAATGAGGCCGGTTGGAGTGCATCTTTGAACCCCCCCCTACCGGACCAGAGGGGGGACTCCCGTGGCCTACCGATCTTAATCGGCGTCTATTGACCTAAGGAACACCCATGCCAAGTGGCTTGCTTGTATCAAAAAAATGCTCACTTTCGCCTTAGCAACCGTACTAGAGTGCACTCATTGACATGACAACATGGGTGAGAGTTTGGTTAGGTGCCCCGCAGTCGCACATCGGATCCAAGCAGTGCCGGATTTATATTTTTATGAGTGTAGGCCACTTTATTTCCACCGCCCCATGTACTTTTCTAAAATAATAATTTTCAATTTTTAGTAAGGAGCAAAGAAATCTGCCGCCCCTAGACCGCGGCCTATACGGCCTATTGACAAATACAGGACTAAATCCAAGCAGGAACGAAAAAAAATGCTATAATATAGTATGTCATTTTTTGTGGCCGTATAGCTAGCGTACACATAAAAGGGATCAGGCTAGGATCAGTCAGTGCCAATAAATAGTGCCTAATTAGTAGGTACCTAGGTCAAATAAATAGTGTCTCTGTACTTTACGAGAAATCGATTTTTTTTACCTGGTACGCTAGCTTGACGTCAAGGTAGCGTACGCAATTTCTGTGGTTATAAAACGGCTTGCATAACAGCAACGATTTTACACTCAATCATATCTAAAATCACAGAATTTTTTAGATATTATACAAATTGTTATAAGATTGATCTATTTGATTGTTTAAAAAGAAAAAGTATAGTTAATTATTGATTACAACTTTGGTTTTAGAAAAGTACTTACCTAAATACATATTCAGAATCTTTCTTCAAAACATACTTCAATCTTCTCGTATAATAATTAATAAGTGTTGTATTCAAATTGAACGTGGATGTTCTGAGGTTTCAGAATATCTCCGACTACCCCCTCGGGGAATATAGTCGTGAGCATATGTTATGCTTATGCTTATGCTGTATTCAAATTTATAACATTGTAAGTTAATTATTGATGTATAAAGCACACTATTTTATTGCAAAAACATAATACAGTTGGTAAAAAAACGATTTAAAGTGCTTTCATTAAAAATCAATTGATTTTATTTTAGCGGGGGGCAACGATTACATATTTTCCCGTGGAATGTTTAGAACCTATAAAAGAATTCTATAAAAATAACTAGTTTATTGGAGTAGCACTGTAGGTTTTCTTTATTGAGCAATCTTTAATATACAGGGAGTTGGGTAAACAGTTGCTTTACTAACCATGACACTGAACAACTTTCCCTAAGAAAACAAAAGAAAATTCTCAAAAAAAAATCTACTATTCATATAAAAGTTCGATCAGCCGTAATATGGAGAGTCCAAAAAAAATTACGAATGCACCAATGCACCAAAAAAAAATGTTTTTGTTTGTTAAATATATTATTAGTCATTTAAATTTAATTTACCTATTATTAACATTTGACCACAGTTTGTTTTGGTTTAATTAATATTATTGTTTTGTTTTTTTAATATTACTTATGTAAAAATAATATGTTTTTTTGACATTTAGATTATTTTTGTCTAATATGAAATGTGGTAGAACTATTGAGAAGTAATGTTCCCACGTGGTAGAACTACTGGGAATGAACGCTCTTTTCTGCGTGTGAGTGAGAGGAAGCGATTAGCAACTTGCGTGCGTTAGAAGAGTACATCAACATATTATAGCGGCCGTGTGTGACGGCCTTCACTGTTCAAACTGCCGGCAGCTGCCATCTTGGTGAATTCAGCCTTATTCCTATACTGGGTGATAAATTTTAATAGTATTTACTCTGATATGCTTCTCCTAACGGGCCGAAAAAAGTATAACTTCATAAAGATTTTACATGATACTTTCACTGAGTCTCAGAAACGCTCATTAAAGTTAATCCTCTATTAAATCTCTTGCTGTCACTTTGGTATTAAAAGCTAGTAAGAGATTTAATGGAGGATTAACTTTAATGCGCGTTTCTGCAACTGAGTGTTTCTCTCATAGCTCTTTTATTATGATCGATTCCTAGAACTGTTAAAACACATATCGATCTAATATCGATAGTGATCCGCAATATATACAGACATTCATGATACACAATAGACACATAATAATATAATGAAATAATGATGGGAGCAAAGTTAGCTTATTGAGCCACCGGCATATCGCATCGCAACATACAAGTAACAAAACACCCTAGTTATATTTAATGTGGTGGTTTACATCAGTATTTTTCCACCTTTTCCGACTCTTCTTGAATCCGCGACGCCACCCCGCTACGTTTCTGGCCGCATCTTCCGTTCCGATCCAATAGACGTTTAATAAGAGTGCTTCAATATTGAATAAATCATTTTGAGTTTGAGGTTCAATACCTGGAGTACGATTTTTGAAACTCATTCGCTGAGCTCGGCAGTTGAAAATGTCAAAATTAGTATGAAGATACGCATCTTTCTACTGCTGATTTGACTTTCAAAAATCATACAACCGGAGAGCGATTTATGAAAGTCAACTCAGCAGTAGAAAGATGCACATCTCCATAGTTATTTTGACATTTTCAACTGCTGAGCTCACCGAATGAGATTCAAAAATCGCACTCCTGGAGGTGGAGGTGTGTTTTCCATTTTTGGAGCTAAGGATTTGTTAACATTGGCCGTTTCATTGGTTACGCTTTTATCTTGCAATTGAATTAATATTGATGGTTTCGATTCGTTTGATGACACTTAAAATAATTATTTAAAAATTAGTTTTTTTCATTATTTACAGGGTTCGAAATTATCAAGATAATTATTTTCTTTGATAATTATCATGATAATTATCGGATAATTATCAGATAATTATCCAAGCTGATTCTTATTTTTGAGAGAAATTTCTAACTAAAAGTTCTAAAGTTGCTTTTTTGTATTAATACACTCTTATCTAGACCAAACGGCACCTAGTCTTTGGCATAATAGTTTCTCATCTCAATGAATAACAAAAGATTGAGAAAAACTACAGAAAACCGTGAAAAAAAAATGATTTCATTGTTGGGAGCTTCTTTTTTCGCGAATCGTGGTCGGAAATACATGGCGTGACATTGCTAGCGCAAGGATTTTGTGTTTCCGATAAATTTTATAATTATCATGATAATTATCACTTCGAACCCTGATTATTTATATTTTCCATATTTTGTCCATAACACGTAGGAGAATATTATTAAACATTATTTCTGTTTTAATTTATTTTACATTTATTGAGTCCATTTTCAATGTAGTGTCGTGTAGACTGTATGTAGAGTAGAGCTCGAGATCTGAGAATATTTTTTCGAATGGCACTATACTGATAGAGACATTAAAATATGCACCCAAAGAGTCCCGTAGATTTTACTGTTGACGGTATAAGCTTAAGGTATATTACCGCTGGCGCGCTCCATACAAACGTAGTCTGGTTATATTTTAAAATACTAAACAATCAAAGTCAATGAAAATTTTCTGGAACAATCTAGTAACTAATCTCTATGTTTGTATTAAGTTAGATTTTCGTTAAAATGTATAATTTTAAAGTTACAATACCTCAAATATTTCCATACAAATCTTAAAAAATCTTAAAAGAGATGGCGCTGCCGTCCATAGTAGATCGTCCGTAATTTCGCTGCGCAATTTATTTTAATAAAAATGTACAAAGTGAAATAACTATGTTGATAAAGTAATTTATAGGTGCTAAGTGTTTCGAACTTTAAGTGACATTGTTATCTTCCGGTTTTATACAAGATTTAATAACAAAATACAGTGCGTCATAAAATGTGTAGTCAAAGTGCAAATTAAACAATTTACGAAAAGGTACCGTAAGCAAACGCACTACAATACGTATTTTATTAACTAAAAAGGCATCTATAATTAGTTAACAGTGTGGAAAAAACCTAATTTTTGAAATACGTTAACGTATAAACTGTGAATTTATTTGCGCGCCGATTCATTCTAACCGACACTCAATTTTTCAAAATAAACAACAGCTACATCTAACGTCGAGTGACAGTACTACGTCCTACATTCTTTGATCTAGTAACAATGTCGACTGTGAAAGAAAATACTAAAACTACAAGGGTGGGCCGAAAGGTGGCACTACAGGTGGTTTGTCAAAAATGCAAGAAATCGGTTGACCCAAAAAATACTATTTTATGTGCTATATGCCAAAAAAGGTTCGAATTTGACTGTGCCGGTTGTTCAGAAAAATTATATCGTCTTATGAGTCAAGATGCAAAGAAGAAATGGAAGTGTAACATGTGTATAAGAGCACATAAAGTATCTGTATTGCCTACACACAAATTTGATGATGGAAAAAGTGTTTCTGTAAAAACCCCTGAACACACTCAGTCTACTACAAAGGTATCATCAACCCCTCTGAAAATTGCAACTCGTTCTCAAACAAATGACTTGCGCAATGCAAACGATATGAAATATACAGAAACTTTAGACGATAACGTAACTATTAGGAATAAATACGTAGTTAACGTAAGCGTGGAAAATTCATTTCAATCGTTATCAGATGAAGAGTGTTTAGATAGTTCAGTCTCCACAGATGAGACAAAGTTGAACCGCAGCTGCCCAGTAATAAAACTAAATACATGTACTGAGTTTAAAGAGATGAAGGAAGCAATGGGTAATTTGCAAGCTAAATTAGAAAGCGCTGAGAACGAGATAGGCAATTTAGTATCCGAAAATTTGTCATTAAAAAGAAAGTTATTGGAATATGAAAACAAAGTTCGCCATCTGTATGAAATAAACCGATCCCCCACAAGCAGTTCCAAGGAAAATAGAAAGCATCCGAATGAATCGAATTACCGAAACCAGCCTAATTCGGATACAGCAAGTACGGTGGATGCGGTACCATTAATTTTACAAGACGCTGAAGAAATTCAAGATGATCTAGAAAAATCTACTCACGAAGAAAATACTATAGAAAATACAAGTAGTGCCAACGATCAGCAAGGAGATAGTTCGACGTTCAAGCACAGAGTTTTGCTACTAGCTGATGAGACGGGACGAAGTTTGCGTAACATACTAACTAAACGCCTTGGCCAGGAATACAATGTAACATCTATTTTGAAACCGTATGCATCCCTAGGCCAAATTACCTCAAATTGTCTAACACAATGCAATACATTTACTAAAAACGATTATGTGATTATACTGGCAGGCTCAAATGACAAAAATGTAATAGACTTTCAATCTTCATTGTATTACTGTTTAAAGGTTTTATCTAACACGAATGTATTATTTGGCAGAATCAGGAGTAATGACTATTTAAATGAAAGTAAATTAAACGAATTAGTACAAATAATGGGTTATAATATTAATAATCTGTATTTTACGGAATTGTATTATTTTCAAAAGAATAGACTAGATAAAATGAACACTTGCAGGTCGCTAATGTTAGACATTATTATGATAGATTATAAAAATAAAATTCGTCGGTCTAGGGGTGTAAGTAAGACTACACAGAGTGTTTGTACACAAACAGAATGTAAATTTTTTCGTCCCGAATAAGTTGGTTAAAAATGTTGGTAATAGAGATATAAATATATACTATCAGAATGTAAGAGGAATTAGATCTGCTCGTAAATTATCTATTTTTAATGAAAATATTTGTACATCATCGGCTGATTTATGGGCTATCACTGAAAGTAGTCTGCATGAGTCCATACATGATGGAGAGCTAGTGCCTCGAGGATACGGCGTCGTGCGTTGCGATCGCGCTGACGGACGCAAACACGGCGGCGTGTTCCTGGCGGCGGCGCCTGCCCTGCGCCTGCAGCCTCTGCCGCTTCCTGGCACTCCTAATCTGGACGATGCCATATTCGAGCTGGTGTGTGTGAACATATTCAGACGGGCTAGGCGCTTGTTTACATGTTGTGTTTTTTATATCCCTCCTAATAGTAATGATACTGAATATATGCGCCTATTTCATTTGCTTGAACAATGTTACATTAAATATAAGAATGTATTAGTAATCGGAGATCTGAATATGTACTCTGCGTCGGAAAGTATTCATTGTTACTTTGAATATTTTAGGATGTTCTGTGAGTTTCGTCAATGTAACGAGGTAACTAATCACAATAATCGGATTTTGGATTTAGTACTTACAAATTTAACTAATTACGAAGTATCTGTATGTGAGGAGCACGAATGTTTGGTCCCGGTAGATCCGCACCACCCACCACTATGTGTGCGTTGCACCCGTAACACACGCATTCCAGTGTTGCGAAAACTACACTCGAATTCGGCCTCATATAGTAATGAAAAGCCTTTTAAGTGGAATTTCTACAAATGTAATTTTAACGCTCTTTATACATCTTTAAGCACTGTAGATTGGAACCCATTGTACGAAACTAATAGTGTCCAGGAGGCGATTAGTATTTTTTATGACACTCTAAATAGTATGATAAATAGCTGTACTCCTAAAAAGCGAAGTGGAACCATACAGAGTGCATATTCCTACCCCGAATGGTACACTGCCGAAATTATAAGTGATATAAGGCAGAAATCTAAATGGCATAAAGCGTATAAAATTCATGGATCTCAGAAAGCATATAACTTATTCTCATATTTTAGGAAGCTAGTAAAAGATAAAGTACATACCGCATATGATAGTTTTAAAGCGCGTGTCACAGATCAGGTTATTAAGGATCCGAAGGCTTTCTGGGCTTACGTAAAAAACAAACGAGCGAAGCGAAGTAAAACTCGTATCATCAAAGACGGCAGAGAATTGACGGAACCCGAGTGTGCAGGGGCATTTGCTGAGTACTTTCAGTCGGTGTACGAGTCGGATCCCCCGCGCCTCGACGCGAAGTCAGCGGCAGCTGCAGGTGAAGCTACTGCTGAGCGTGTTCACGTACCTGGCGTCTCACTGCATGATGTTAGGCTCGCTCTAGCCCGTCTCAAGCCCAAGAAATCTACAGGTCCGGATGGCATACCACCGTTTATAGTAAAAGACTGTGCGTCGGTTCTAGCACACCCGCTCCTACATTTATTCAACATATGTTTGAACACAGCAACGTATCCCGAGCAGTGGAAGATTACGCGAGTAACGCCAGTACCTAAAGGTGGCTCCGGTTCTGACATAACGGGGTATAGACCCGTGGCTATACTTTCAACGTTTGCAAAAGTTTTCGAGTCTATTCTATACGCGTCAATTTTCTCTCAGACAAATGCTGGACTGTCAGACTCTCAACACGGCTTTCGACCAGGCCGTGGAACGCATACGAATCTTATGTGTTTTATGCAAAACACAGCTTCTGCTCTGGATGAACGTGTGGGTGGTCAGGTGGACGTCGCATATTTTGACTACAAAAAAGCGTTCGACACGGTAAACAATGATATTCTTTTAGAAAAATTTGCAATTGCTGGCTTTACCCCAGCTCTACTTAACTTTTTTGTTAGTTACCTGACCGATCGCAGGCAATATGTAGAGTATGCGGGTCACATATCGGATACATACATAACACATTCAGGAGTGAGTCAGGGAAGTAATTTGGGACCGTTAGAGTTTATTCTAATGATTAACGATCTGCCAAGAGTGGTTCAAAACGCAGGTTGCCTACTATTTGCTGATGATCTCAAGCTATACATGGTGATAAACGATTTAGCAGACTGTGAGCGCTTGCAGGCGGACATAGACAGAGTAGTTTTATGGAGTAATCATAATAAACTTTCTTTTAACATATCCAAATGTAACGTAATGTCTTGTACACGAGCAGTAGACCCATACCCCTATTACTATCAGATAGACAGCGTGGGCTTGAATAGGGTTACCTCAGTCCGCGATTTAGGAGTTCACATTTCAAATGATTTCACTTTTCGGACTCATATTACGGAAGTATGCAAAAAGGCATACAGAAATCTAGGATTCATTTTACGTCAGACTAAAGAATTTCAAAGCTTGGCAATGGTAAAAACTTTATACAGTGCGCTGGTAAGAAGCCGACTTGAGACTAGTTCGGTTATATGGAACCCACACGAAACCAAGTATTCTCTTATGGTCGAAAAAATTCAAAATAAATACATAAGGTACATGTACTTCAAACAATATGGGGTCTATCCTTTCTATCCTCTGATGTACCCAACCCTCTTTGTGCTAGGTATGGTCGGTTACTACAAGCTGGAGGTTAGAAGAAACATTGCCCTCACTACATATGTTTTTAAAGTGTTTCGCGGCATACTTAATAACCCGCAAATACTGGAAAGTATTGGACTGCGCGTCCCCGATACGAGAATGCGTAGAGGCCCCCGGGATCAGGTGTTTGTGATTCCGAAGTGCAGGACCAACATATTAAAGTACGCTCCATTAACCACCGCACTCAGAATACTAAACGGAATATCAAAAGAGGTAGATATATTCCATTGTTCATTGACAAAATTCACAGAGGCCGCTTTAGATTATTTAAGTAAGGCAAGTTAATTAATAAGTTATTATGTTATCAATTTGGGTGAAAACCTGTAAAGATAATGTATTTGTATTTTTAGTATAAATAAATAAATAAATAAATAAATAAATAAATAAATAAATAAATAAATTAATCCTAGCATTAAAACTGTTAACTTTAACGAAAATCTGACTTTATACGAACATAGAGATTAGGTCCTAGATTGTTTTTGAAAAATTACATTGACTTTAATTGGATAGTATTGAAAATATCACCAGACTTCCGTTTGTATGCAGCGCGCATTTGCACTCTCGGAATAAACTTAAAGGAGATGCGGCCCCGGCCATAGAAAAAATGCCAACGGTTGTATACAGCTGTATATTATTTTATAATGTATGTAATATTACATTTATCATGTATGGATGGACCCTTAAATAATTTTTATGATGATTATTTTGGTAAAAAAAACCATTAAAATATCTGAATTGTGGAAACACCGGTCACCGGTCACCGGTAATTTCAAGTGAAATTGTCAGATCTTTTTTTATTGTTTTGGTATTGCCGCTTTATCATTTTTCTTTTTTAAGTATACAATATTTGGCATTGATCGCCGCATGTCCTTTAAACCAAACCCAAAAAATACTCCAAATCCGGGCGAGAATCGTAACGTAACGGCGTGACAGCGTCTCGGGCTTCAGTTTGATGGTCTTAACTTTAAATATGGAGAAAACATCGAATAAAATAAAAAATCAGCTGTTTCATACAAAACTGTAGTACCGAACCGACGCGACTCAAATGTCCCGTACATTTGCAGCAGATTTTTTTTGATGTTGTCTCCATAGAAGTTGCTCAGTTTGTTGGTATAAACCACCCCTTTTAATTATTACTAGGGTGTTTTGTCACACCTTGTATAAGTGGAATGTTGCAATCATTTGGTTTTTCAACACAAGAAGTACAAAAATACATCTCATTTTTTTGTTGTACATTTTCTCTTAAATTCTAAAATATTTCCTAAACAAAACACCACACTTAACTTAACCTAGTTGTAGTTCTAGCGACATATTTTTTTATTTAATTGGCCAATTTTCTTTTCCAAAATACATTATTTAAAAAAAGACCACCACAGTATAAACCA
Source organism: Agonopterix heracliana (assembly GCA_963693445.1). NCBI lineage: Eukaryota > Metazoa > Arthropoda > Insecta > Lepidoptera > Depressariidae > Agonopterix > Agonopterix heracliana. The sequence continues at coordinate 3,113,115 of OY856307.1, forward strand.
AACGCCTTTTGCGTAATGCCGCTTACACTTTTTTGTCATAGCGGTCATTAGGTTAAATATAGCTAGATTCTTACAAAATCTTTCACGAATTGGAAATGATTTAATCAATCCCAAAATAAATTTGTTAGGTACCTACAATATGAATTTCTTTACGGATAATTTTTGCATGCATTGCATACAATTTATAAATATTTCCTTAATAAGGTTACGGTTTTTTACACAGTAAAATTAACAGAATATTACGACGGGCCGCATCGGATCAGGCCACAGCGCAAAAATCTGCCTGAATAGCTTCTACATTCGGTCCTTTTTAATATGCGAGCGGACACTTTTTTAAGGGGATGATCAGACCGGCAAACCACAGAGTATCGTTCTTGTAGGGCTGTCTAAAAGGAAATAAATTTAAATAGTACTAATTGGGTACTAAATCGTGGACTAGTCAAAATCTTCGAATTCGTTGGTGAGGCTGCTAACTATACGGACACGTTAAAACATACCTCACAATCACACTGTTGCGATATAGATATTCTCTATTTGGGGAATGGGGTGTGTGACTAGGTTTATTGGTGAACAATCAAGGGTTCGAAACTATCATTACCATAAATAATTATAATTGTGATTAACATAATAATAATGCTTGATAATTATTAATTAATTGAAAAAAAAAAAATGCTTGCGATAGACAGTCACAAACACGAAACCTTTTTTCACTTATGTGTTCCTTTATTATTTATTTTGATATTAGACGAAAATCTAGATACTATTCAGCACAGATCTATTCAGTCTGAAAAAGAGTGTATTACAAAAACAGCATTTTACTAATTCTTGTCAAGAATTAAAGAGAACTAAGAATCGGCTGGATAATATTTAGCAAAGAAAATAATTATATTGATAATTTCGTACCCTGTATTTTGGTGAAATTTATTTGGTCGTCTAATATGTTAATATTTAACTCAAGACCAATATTACGTAATTTTTTTTTTATATTTTATGCCATTGCTTTCCAAAATATGATATTTATTGGTACCTAGTTCGTGTGCAAAAAACCGTCTGGTAATTATGAAGAATCCCATAAATTGTGCGCATTTGCATTTCTCCGGAATCTATCCACTTCTATCTATTATTTAGTTTTCTGCGGTGGGATGTACGTGGAAGTGGTACAGTAAATATTAATAAATTATACAAATAAATAAGAAAAAGAATAGACTATTTATACAAATAAAACTTATTGGTTTGGCGATTCATTCGCCTCCAGTTATACCTACTTAGATTTGGAGTAGTAGTGGTTTTTGTTGTCGGCGTAAAAAAGACACTGACAAACTTTTACCCTGCTTTTACCTAACTAATAATTATATACTGGGTTATCCGCAGAATGCCAATTACGTAATTCGTCAGCTACGCATAATGTCCGATTTTCAAATTAGTTCATTTACGCAAAATTTCGTATGCGTAATGTCAGACACGTAAAATGTCATATTTGAAAAAAGGGTCAGGATCAGTGAGCGCGCCTGCGTGCCTGCTTGTTTTTGTAGATTGTGACTGTGAGAGGGGGAGAGATAGAGGAGCAAGAAAGAGGGAGTAAGACAGGGGGAGTTGAGATAGGGGACCAAGAAAGAGGGGAGTAAGAGAGTGAGGCGCAGCTGACAAATTACGTAACTGCGGAAAATCCGTTCTACTGCTGTTTCCCGGTTTTTTTTTTCAGAATAAATTACTCACAACTTATTTAATAGTTTCTGTTCTACTCAAAAGAGTACAGAGCCTCCTGTGCTGCCCTCAATTGCATTTTTTTTCGTTTCTTAACAATTACACGTTCCCAAAAAAAAACTAGATGTCAATGCTGATTTTCAATATACCGGGATATTACGTTTTTTTTTTTAATGATTGTAGTTAATACCTATGTTTAAATCCGCATAAAGCGGTTTTCGGTTTAATAGATATTAACTACAAACATGCTAGCCCGTTGCATGTATAAATTGAAAACTAGCAATGACTACAAATTCACATTCTTGTTTTTTGGAAATTTGTATAATAACGAAATTAAAAAAAAATACGATTGAGGCAGCACTGGAGCCTCGGTCCCCTGAAGTCAACACCTCCGTCCAACTAAAAACCAACAAAATGTCAGTGTATAGCGTACTATCATCGCCACTACGATCAAACCTAATATAGGCCACTTTCTCAAGCTATATATAGCCATGCAATGACTCGTCCATTGGTCCGCATTGTGCGACCAAAACCGCATTTTATCTTTAGCCTAGACCAAAAACAAGACCGATATCACAGATGTTTCACAAAAATCAGCCTCCAGACGACAAAAAACGATAATTTTTAAATATTTACAAATCAGGTGGTCTTATTGTGTAACTACCCGATTCCATCGGTATCAAACCGCCGACATGAGAGTTGTTGTCAGTTCTTTAGCTATTCTGCTTCATCCTATCCATTGTCCGAAATTGATTAACTAAATATTTAATATTTAGTCAGACAATGAATATCATGATCACAGAAACAAAATATTACTTAAAATTGCCTAGTTCAGCCGTAATTCGTTACCGATCTTGTAAACGATATGATCGGAAACTTACACAATAGGTGCCCTGGGGGCTGGGGCCCTAGACAAAGTGACAATATGTGGGTTTAGACGCTAGTAGAAAATGACAGAATGTATGGTTTTCACATTGGCGATCGATACATTTTGACATTTGCTTTCGTCACCATACTTCAAGTCCATACATTTTTTAAATTTTCTACTTTCGCTAACGTTAATCAAAAGATACTTCATTAGTAGAAACCGTACAAATCAAACTGAATGCCATCAGTCTAACAACAGTTCCAACATCACGGAAATAGTCTCTTTTGTACGGCAGCCATGATGCCCTCGAGTTCTTCTTCCGGATAGTAGATGACGAGCTCCACCGTGTCCAGGGTCCGTTTATTATGCTTCGGAGTCTCCAGCAGCCTGATGGCGTGCTGGAGGCAGACAGAGGACTTCTTGCCTGTCAATCCCGTTACCTGCACAACATTGCCTTTATGAGTGTCGAAGTTCTGTTTGATATCTATTCAGTTATCGATCCACATGAATAGGTAACGACCAGAACATAAGCTATATTCTAGAGCGCGCAACATTCTACAACAACAATTATACAGGGTGAAATTGATATCATTAGCATCCTTTTAAACTAAGAGTCTACCCATCAAAATGAACCACCTTTAGAATGGGAGCAAACCGATCGGAGCAAAAAATCTGCTGTTGCATACATTTGAGTCGAATAACATTGCAGTTTAGTATGGAACAGCCTACTTTTATATTTTTTACTCCGATATGTTTGCTCCCATAGTAAAAGTTGTTCAGTTTGATAGGTAGACTCTTAGTTTAAAAGGATGCTAATGATATAAATTTCACCTGTATAAAGTAGTCCCGTGAAAAAATCATAATCCATTGCTATAAGGATCAAAAACATTATTTGATACGCGCAATTTAGATTTCATAAGCTATTTTTCCATATATAAAACATTGCTTTTATTAATACCGTCTACGAGTGTTCTACGACAAAGTTTTGTATGGACGGAAACCACCTTAACCAATGAATGTCCAGTAACATAATACAAACAATAATAATGACCTTGGACAAGAAGAGCGTCGCGCGGCAGACCTCGCACTCGTCCTGCTCGCGCACGTTCCACGCTCCGGGCGGCCGCTTCTTCGGCTGGTTGCGGGCACGGTTCTGTACACAATACTTGTTATCATCATCACTTTACATCGGATTATATGCATTTTCATGTTTGCATATGCAAATGCATTTACAGTACGACCAGGAAAATAAGGCCAATCGTCAATCTTCGTTTGCGCAGAGCAGGCCCGAGTCCCCGACAAAACCCGAAGCAATCAAAGAGTGCAATACAATACAATACTGTTTATTTGCACACCAAAAACATAAAGTGCAAAGCCGGATAGCAGCGAAAAGGGCGCGAAAACAAATTAGCCACTAGCGTAAACGGCTTGAAGGTGGCACATCCTGATTGGTCAATACAAGGTGTTTCATAAGTAAAAATAAATATTTAAAACTCCTAAGGGGGTTGTTAAGACCGTCATACTGAACAACTTTCTCTATATCCAAAATCGCGAAAAAAAAAATCTGATATCCCATACATATTTTAGCTCTAGTCGATTTGTAAAGTATGGAACATCTTTTTTTTTTCGCGATTTTGGTCCCATAGTGAAAGTTGTTCGATTTGATGGTCTAAACCACCCCCTTAAATGTTTATTTGTATTTTTGTAACACCTTGTATAATTTCGCGCGCTATTAAAATTTGTCAACTGCGCAGGTACATCGGTAAGCCTTATAAACCTAGCACTACTGTAACGCGATTATTATATAAATTATAGCGTTATTACATAATTTATTCATTTCTTACAGATCGTGCTTATTTCGGTACATAATTTACAATCAGAATAGGTCCGCGTTAAGGTTAAATCTGTATAAAAACCCATATCAACGGCTCGAGGTGCCAAATTTTCAAGTTCTGTCCAATAAATACGTTAATTGACGTAGAGAGATGGTTTAACACTTTAACTGCTGACGACCTACGTCGTAGGTCAGCGACCAATGGGCCGCAGTGCTCACGACTCACACCTTGAGTCAGAATTGTATAGCATTCCACAGTGTTAGCACTGCGCGAGGATCATTGTTTTGAGCTTAGCAGCGAAAGTGTTAAGGGTTGAGACACATTGAATACAAATAACCACGATTAGTATGGGAACAAGTTAGGCCCGTCCACACGTCGACGGCAGAGGATGCGGACGGTGTCTCATACTAAACGTGTTTTTTGTATGGACCCACCTACGAATTCTTCTTCTTATCGCGTACTTCAAATTTTGAACAAAGTCGCTAAATAGTACCTTGCCAGAAGTGGGCAACCGATACTGCACCGTTGCTAGCGGTCATGAGCTCCTCCTACGAATTTATTCGTAGGGACCCACCGTCGGTCAATGTGCCTCAACTCAACCCATAAGATCCCTGAACAATAACTTAAGTTTTAAACAGGTGCCTAACAAGATTTTCCAAATAAAAAAAAACTGACCATTGCTGGTCTATTGTGTTCGCCCCAAGCTCACCTACATAAGGTTTCTCCTTCACCGCCGAGGCAGTATAATGACATACATACATACATACATATGCTCACGCCTATGCCCGACTACTGGGGTAGGCAGAGACAATGACAAATACAACCGTATACAAACGTAATAAACAAAACACCTTAATAATACTTCAGAACATGAAACTGAAAAACTTTCACTATGGAGCCAACATCCAAATCACGAAAAAAAAATCTGCTGTTCCATACAAAACAACTGTACCGACTCGACTTAAATGTATGGGACGGCAGTTTTTTTTAGCGATTTCGAAGGTGGCTCCATAGTGAATGTAGTTCAGTTTGATGGTCTGAAGCACCCCCTTACGTATTACTAGGGTGTTCTGTTATACCCTGTATCAATTCCGTAGAACTTACTGGTACAGTCAGCATCAAAAGTATCTAAGCATCTCCGGTGTTCAAAAACATCTGAACAATTACACGAAAATAAACCCTATTTCCTATTAGATACCATTTGTTTTTTTAACTCAACAAATAATAACATGACAGATAAATTAATTTGATTTCTTTGTGAGTTGAAATAAGGTTTGCTATCGTAAAGTTGTCCAGATATTTATGAACACTTAACATGCCTAGATACTTTGGATGCTGACTGTACAGGCCAGGAATCGAACCATCGGCTCGTGATTGAATTGCTAGCTCTCTTCTGGGTTATCACTGCTCTGGCATTCGAGGTAACCCATGAACATACCAGGACGGAGATCTTCAGGTTCTTGTCGGCGAGCAGCCTGCGGTTCTGCAGCTCCTCGTTGCAGATGGTGGTGAGGCTGGCGTGGACCTCCTGCAGCACGCCCAGCGAGGTACGCGGGTCCTTCGCCTGCGCTATCAGCAGCTGCTCCAGGGAGAACGTCGTCGGCTCACAGCTAGCCCGCACCTCCTGAGTAACAGCACAGTATAAGAAACAGTATCTAGTACTACATACTACTGGACACTCCCTGCCTCCCACCCATTTCTTACCACACCCCCTCTGGCAGGATCGTGGCGTAAAATGTAAACAAATACGAATTCTATGTCTCGCTCGCACTCAGTATCGCACATGCTTTCTTGAAAAATTTTCCCATTTGTATGAAATGATCTTTGATAAGTTATTAGGGTCCAACTTAATATGCTGACACTTTTTTAAAAGGTAATCAGACCGTCAAACTGAACCACTTTCTCCATGGGACCAACATCGAAATCGCGAAAAAAAAATCTGCTCTTCCATACAAAACTGCAAACCTACTCGAGCTAAATGTATGGGACAGCTGATTTTTTTTCGCGATTTCGATGTTGGTCCCATAGAGAAAGTTGTTCAGTTTGATCCCCTTAAAAAGTGTCAGCATATTAAGAAGGACCCTGTATTATGTCAAAATTGACAATCGAATCTAAGAACGCGTCGAATAAAATATCTGTTAACTCTTGAGTGATAAACCGTGTCGGTATACACGCACTAAAGATATAAGTTGTATGGCGCCTCACGCACATCAACCTAAGAAAGTTGGCCACTTTTGTCTTATACGGTATAGAAGCGGGAGGCTTTATCTAGACATATACTTCTTCTAAGGAAATGACAGCAGTGTCCAGTGTACACATCTTTTTGTAGGAAGTTGTTCTAAATCAAAAACAGCGCTATTTTACGAGTATTTACAGTCGTACTCATTTTTTTTAAATCTTACTTGTTGATAATACCCGCACTAGTAACCTTTTAGATTATCCATCGATTATGAACAAAACCGGAACAATTTCAGGTCTTTTCGGTGGGGATGCTGATGAACTGATGATTTTCACAGAGATCCCCTTGGGGATTGGGCTAGGGTATCTTGATGGCCAAACCCGTTCAAAAGTTATCAAATCGACATTCGTGTTTTTTGATAGTTGTTAGCAATTCTGCTTCTTAACATGTAGTTAATCAATGAACCTACTTCAAAACGTGTTGAGATTCGCGCGTAATACGCCTCATCTACATCTGGCCTTAAACGCCTATATAAGGGATGTACAAGGGATGAAAAAAAAGGGGCTTACCTGAAAAACTTGATGCACAGTTTTCAACCAGGCGATAGTGGCAAAATAGACGCTCTCAGATTCCGTGTAGCCGGTCGATATAGAGCTGGAATAGGCCTTGGGGAAGACAATGACGAACTCGCCGGGGTTCTGGACTAGGTGCGAGAGGGACACGTTGTGTTCGAGCAGGAGGTTCGGAGGGATCATCGTGATGTCAGACGGCAGCCAGATGGACTTGTTCTGACACGACGTGGGGCAGAGAGCTTCCACTGCCTTGCGGAAATTAGAGCTTTGCTCATTTGGTATGCCGTACCTGCAATTTTAAATTATTATTAACCTTTGGTATGCCGAACCGCTTGACAGATTGCTCCCCTCACCTGTGTGTGTGAGCGACTTGATTTCGAATTTGAATGAATGATTATGAAGGGTCATTGAGAGGAGAGAGTAAGTGTTGTTTATTGGTTCATTCATTCATTAGGTTTTCAAACAAAACAAAACTGACCGTATTAATTTATTATTACAGCTCAAATTTCAATAAAAGGTAAGCAAGGTATAAAGGCACGGGTCCATGCTTAGGCAGTCTATGCCCAATATCGGATCTGTGCTCCGGTATACTAAAGGTTAATAGGAGGTCTTTGGTGTGAGTGAGACGAATACACCACTGCTTACTGGCCACCACCAGTACAACCGAGGGGGCGAGGTCAAAATTGGTAGCGGGACGGGGGGCGTCAGTAGTTTGGCAAAAGTTTTGAAAAAAAATTGGGGGCGAAATTCGAAATCACGCATAACCAAAACAAAACCAATATAAAATGATTAGTTCCACCTGTCAACACCACCAAGACTTTGTTGCTAAACTGTACCACTTGAATAGATATCTAGCACAGAAAACAAGCTTCATACAAGCGGGGCGCCGCGTCGGAGTAAATCATTCACCACTGCTAGACCCGCATATTTATACATTTTGATCCTTATTGCAATGGATGAGGATTTTTTCGCGAGACTACTTTTAATAGTGCGCACTTGGATATACAACTTTTGGTGGTGTGTTCAGTGTTGGGTGGAAAAACAAAAAAATTTTTGGACCTCCCATAGATCCGAAATTTTGTGTGGGAGGTCCGAAATTTGTTTTTGTTAGTATTTAAAAACCAGCTGTGTATATTAATGTGGTCCGTACTATAAGTAGATAGCGTGGTAGCGAGAGCGAGGTATAATCATCAGCTTAAACAAGGTGTAAATTTGAATTCGCTACATATTGAAAAGGGTGCAATTTTATAATTTACGATTTCTTTATTGAGAAATCTTGAACTACCACTTGACTGCCACTGAACTGTAAAGGACTCTTAAATACTGACCAAATCTTGGATGGTCCCTGGTGCATGAATTCGATCCACGGCAGGCCGTGGGGGTCGCGGTGCCAGCAGCTGGTGGAGAAGACCATGCCGAGGTGCAGCGTCGGCAGCGTCACGCCCAGCACCGCGCCCAGCGAGCGCAGCACGTTGCCCGTGTTCTGGCTTATTACCTGCAAGTTTTACATTTTTACACTGCAATACCATTTATTTGCACAACAAAAACAAAATAACAATATACAGACATTTCTTAAGGGGATGATCAGACCATCAAACTGAACAACTTTTTCTATGGGAACAACATAGAAACCGCGAAAAAAATGTCAGCCGTCCCATAACATGACTGAAATAGGTGAAGTAGGTTTGCAATCTTGTATGTCAGTATCGCACATGCTTAACTATTCTAGTCACAGTTTTTCTCATTTGTATGAAGTAACAGCCAAGTGTCCAAGGTGTGCCTAAGACCTGGAATCCACCGAAGCGCAACGGAGCAGAGAAGTGTAAAATCAACCAATAAAATAACTTGATTCTATCGAGGCCTTTCAAGTGAGGAAAATTGAGCAATTCGATTGGTTGATTTTAAGACGCTCATATTATCTCTACACCGCTTTAGTATATTGCAGGCCTAAGGATCGTCACAAGCGTCCCAGCGCTGACCTCATCCAACAGGTTCCCACCACCTTCACCAGGTCATCACTCCAACTTGTGGAGCTCTTCAGCATCGGCAATCAGTTCTACGAGCAAGTGACATTATACATTATTTCAGGTATCCGTCACTCGGACGTATGTACCGAAATAAGAACCTATACAATCAGCACGGCTAGCATGCCAACCATTTTCTCAGGGGTGGCATGCGAGGCCTGCCTCGTAAGCGATGCACTAGCTTGATTTCTGACACTTGCCACTGCCATAGCACCAGACGGAAACGCAACGTCGCATACGCTATCGTTCTAGCGCATACGTCACGCGCTGTACGAAGTATTAGCAACGCTGAGTCAAGCTTTATTTGATACAATTTTGCGCGTAATGCCTGCTAGTAGATAATTAAAGCGTGGGAATTTATAGTTTTCTAATAAAGTGATGTGTCTGTTAACCAGTAATCTATGATGATCCATGCTAACCTTCAAGTTCCAGGGGTGTTTGCCCCAGGTGTCGGTCTTGCTCTTAGTAAACCCGTAGCCGCCGTCGCCGGTGTCGATCGAGGCCGCGTTCACACAGACGTGGTCTGTCCCGAGCAGCACAAGCCGCCAGTATTCTTTCACAACGTCTTCTGGTGTAGGGGGAGATGCAAAGTAGGTCTGCACCATTTTTGCAGCTACCTGTTTTTAATGAACCAATGAGTTTTAAGAACTTATATTTAACGGGCTTTCGGTGAAGGAAAACTATTTTGTGGCGTGAAGAAACACTAACCAACCATGACACGCATGGTGGGCTAACGCTAATAAAGAGAAGAAGAAGAAGGGTGCAAGAAAAAGTATAATTATCCTTTTAACCACATACTCTACCCATCAAACTGAACAACTTTTACTATGGGAGCAAACCTGTCAGAAAAAAAATCTGCTGTCTCATACATTTTAGTCGAGTAAGCATGGCAGTTTAGTATTTAACAGCTGTTTTTTTTACTCCGACAGGTTTGCTTAATACAAGTTGTTCAGTTTGATGTGTAGAGTATTTGGTTTAAAGGACAATGATACTTTTCCTATAAACCATGTACAGAGTGTAAGGGACAGCCCTCCGCGAACTGAAACGGTGAACTCAGACCATCAAACTGAACAACTTTCACTATGGAGCCTACCTCAGGAAACGTGAAAAAAAATCAGCTGACCCATACATTTGAGTCGGGTAGGTAGTACGGCAGTTTTGTATGGGACAGCTGATTTTTCTTCGCGTCTCCTGAGGTAGGCTACATAGTGAAAGTAGTTCAGTTTGATGGTCTGAGTATAGAACGATTTAACCACTTCTAGGTCTGAGTTCACCATTTCACTTTGCGGAGGGCTATCCCTTGCACCCTGTATAGCGACGACCCTCAAAATCATCTGTGTTATGGCTCTTTATGTAAACAAAAATAAATACCTTTTTGAAAGTGGCAAGATTCATAGTGCGTCCTTTAACAACGCAGTCCTCGGCTTCGGTCAGCGCTTCCGACACGTCGGGCGGCTCGTCGTCGGCATCGTCCTCGTCTGACGAGTCCGACTCGTCTAACAGCTTCTTCTGACGGTGGAGAGGATTAAGAGCCCAGTCGACGAGTTTCTGGTTTTTCTTGATCCAGCATTTTTCGACTGCACCCATCATCTGTTGACGTTCCTCTGTGGGGGGAGGTTTTAATACAATTCGCGTGGGGGGGATCTCGGCAAATACCACGATTTTTTTTCAGCAATATACAGTTTAAAATTGCGAGAAAAGTGGGTTTAATTAAGTAAAACATGTTTCTCTACTGAAATATATCAACATTTAAAATAAATCCAACGCAATCAAGCAATGAAAATGTCAAATAGTAGAGGGAAACGATTGTACACTTTTACAGGGTGTAAATAAAACCCTGTTGGAGCTTTAGACCAACAAACTAAACAACTTTCACTATGGAGCCAACTTTGAAATTGCTAAAAAAAATCTGCTGTCCCATACATTTGAGTCAAGTTAGTACAGCAGTTTTGTATGAAACAGGTGTTTTTTTTCGAGATTTCGATGTTGGCTCCATATTGAAAGTTGTTCAGTTCGATGGTCTGAAGCACCCCCTACAGGCTCCAACAGGGTTTTTTACACCCTGTATGTAAAGCTACAAGCCGTACAAAGTCGCAAACAATATTAATATAAATAACATACGGTTGGACAAGGTATCATAGGGCAGTAGATATTTGACGTAGAACCTATCCAACGTCCTCTCGGGCTTGGAGGTCAACGTGAGCCTCATCTCCTCGGCCACGCGGCCCCACCGCTTCTTCTCCAGGACCTGCCTCAGGCCACCGTTGCGCTGGACCAAGAGGTATAGCTTCGGCAAGTTCACCTCTACTCCGTCCAGCTGAAATTAGGAACCACACAAGTTATTAGCACACATTTAGGTATAAGGCTAAGGTATAAGGCGTTAAACATAACAGTCACGGGGCAAGGGTATGGGAAGGGTACGGGACGGGTTTGGAACGGATAAGGCACCGACTCGAAACAGAAGAGGCAAAGATACGGTAAGATGCGTCATTATAATTATACAGGCAGATTCCGGTCACGACTGTAGGCGAGACGGTAAGGGTAAGGGACGGGCAAGGCGCGGGCATCGAAGCGGCATTCACGACGCGTCGCTTGCACACATGTCGTATGAAAACGTTTTGAAGCGGCACCAAGCGGCACAATACCCGCGCCGTGCCCGTCCCTAAACCTTGCCCCGTGCCTCTTCAGTGTGTTTCACGCTTCACGCGTATAAGGCTGGGACGCAAAGAGCGCAGATACGGTCCAGCTCAGCGACCAACCCTCTGCAATTGTTGCGAAATATGAAATTGTATGTGAGATATCATTCACTTCATTTCATACAAACGGAGAAGGAAAACATCGTGAGGAAACCTGCATACGCTGCGCTGTAGAAAAATTCGAATGCGTATGTGAAGTCTAACCAATCCGCATTGGACACGCATGATGGGCTAACGCCCGTACGGCTCAGGCCTGGAATGCCAGTTTTCCTAAAATGTATTTTTCCCAAAATGTCTGCTATTCCATAATGTCTTCACGTCTTTTGCACAATGTCAGCTTGACGTGACGTGCAGACATTATAGAAAAGCAGACATTTTGGGAAAAATACATTATAGGAAAACTGACATTTCAGGCCTGAGCCGCCCGTAAACCTTCGTGTAGGTATACAGAGTGTAAGGAAAAGTATCATTAACATTTAAACCAAATACTCTACCCATCAAATCAAACTGAACAACTTTTACTATGGGAGCAAATCTGTCAGAACAAAAAAATATCAGCGCTCCCATACGTTTGAATCGAGTAAGTATTGCAGTTTAGTATGGGACAGCTGATATTTATTTTTGTTCTGATGGGTTTGCTCCCATAGTAAAAGTTGTTCAGTTTGATGGCTTTTCCTTACACCCTGAATATGGGCTGATGATGTGAGGTGTCCATACTAAATCCGTCGTCCTCGCGTGTGCGGCAAAGTCAGACGTTACTAATAGAGGGGAAACTCTGGACAGTTTTAGATACTTTAGATTTATTTTATACAAAACTATCGGAACGGTATAAATTTGCGTGTGGGCGTCGCGCGGGGTGCGGGAGGAAGTGACGTCTGTCTTGTCAGCTTCAGAGTGCTGAAGGGCGATCCAAAGAGCACGCAGAAGGGTCCGCCAGAAACCACATTTCCGCTAACAGTATTAAGTATTGAAAAGGGAATATAAACTTACCAAAGGTGCTCGTGTGAACTTGACGTTCTGTGTTGCCAGATAGGCTTTAATGGCAGTCATTTCCCTGGCAGCTGGTCCCCAGCGGCTGTAGAGCCGAGCTATGTACTGGTTAGCCACTTGAAACTTCATCTCGTCATTGAGAACACACTTTGGCTGGAAGGATTTGGGTGCCACCACTTTGCACAAACCGAATTTGGCAGCTAAAGGAGCTATTTTCTCGAAGAAAGCTATTGGATCCTGTTGAACGTAGACGTTTAGCATAAGTATTATTCTATAATATTAGTAAACCCCGACGCAAAAAATGCGTGTTTAAAGTTTGACGCTTATATCTGTCTGTGTAGTAGTTTCGAAAAGAAATTCTATCGAGTGAAGTAATTTCAATCGTGTATTCAATTTATGATGTCTGTATTCTATGTATTCTTGTCTGTGTGTACAATAGTGTATTTATGATTTCACTAGATAAACTATATCTAAGAATACTGTGTATTTTTTAAGTTTCGGTAACTTAACTTGTAGAAAAAAAAAACGAAAAGTAAGAGACCCTTTTCGTTAGACCTTATATAATTTTCTCCCAAAAATCATCAGTATAATAACTAACACTTACATTAAACTCTGCTTCAGTTGGAACAAATGTCGGTGCGTCAACCAGTTTGGCACCATCCACATTCTTCGGGAAAGTTAATTTAGTATTAGTCATCGCAGGTTTGTTAGTCCTCGAAGAGCGACTAGTCGACGGCTGTGGCTCCTTGGCGTCATTGCAAACAACCTTCGTGGGTGTAGACGGGTCAACTATTGACAACGTGTCCAGCAAACTGTCCAATAACTTCTCATGTTCGACCAAGAACAATTCGTTAGAAAGTTTACCCTGAGTTTCTGATTTCAAAATCAACCGTGCCCTCATGATCCTCTTGGATGAACCACTAATATTTTCAGACCTCATCTCTATAATATGCGGGCTGTCATTCGGTAAAATGTCTAAGTAAAGTGTATCGTCCGTTGTCCGAGAGTTCCTTGTTCCGTGGTAGATCTGTGGTATTATAGCCGACCTCTCATCTTCAGCATTAAATTCGTAAACATCGCTATTTGCTACTGATGTAGGATGTTGCATTATATTTGATATTCGCTTTATTTTGTCAACTCTGCCACAGTGCGAGCATGTGTGACAACGACTGGCCATTTCTTGTTTGGACGCTGACACTACATCATTGATAGTTCTCAAGCTTTCAGAAGGACAGGGTGAGGCACCACGCCGGCTTTCGCTCATGTCGACAGATGGCCTTTTCTCTGCTTGGATGAAAGTCGTTTTTTGTGTAGGAATTAGGGGTGTTTTGAAATGAGGTTGGCTGTTCGAGTTCATCCATTTGTTTATACCGATCCGGCCGTAGAATTGTGATGCTGTTACTGGCAAAGATTCAGAGTCTGAATAGTAAACTAAAGACGGTGTCGCACAATCAATTGATGCTAAAAAATTACAGGGAATAATGGGTATAAGAATAATAATAATAATCAAATAAGCGTAATATAAGGACTATAAAACTATGTGAAAGAGGGTGTGAGAGGTGTGCACGCTGAAATGACAGCTAAGCTAGATCGATTTCTAGCAGCTAAGGCATCGTTCAGGGAGACGCGGGGTGTCGCCGGCGCGTTGGGCGGACAACAATTTGACGCGTGCAAAAATTCTTCTCCGTGAACGCTCTATACATCGCCGTATGTTTGTTTCCGGCAGCCCGCTCGGCACACCGCGGCGCCTGACGCCCCGCGTCTCCTTGAACGAGGCCTAAGAGAGATGGGATAAGGGCATGGGGACGGGCCTATATAGGATATTTTCACAAAATGTATGTCAAATTTAAGATACCTGGTGCAGATGGAACATTAATTGTTCGTTCAACGAATGTACTTTCTTCTTTCAAATTTTTTGTCTTATTATTTTCCAATGCCGCCGGTGTGATACTTTCATTGCAAGACGTTGACTGTGTCACTATTGTAGCTTCTGTAATTAGATTATTAAATATTTACTCTAAAAAGGTTCAAGAATAAATTATTAAACACACAACCATAGTCCTTTTCAGAGTAGTCCGACACCCACAAATGGTACATCTTCAGACTGACAGGTCTGGTTCCACCGAGGGGTAATTGCAATAGGTTAGCTGTATGGAAAGCACAGCGTGGGTTGGCCCTCACAATATGTTGAACTGACGACCTGGCGAAAGCGACGGAAATCCGTTGGTTGAGGGCAGCGCAGGACCGATCGTTGCGGCGATCCTTTTGGGGAGGCCAATGTCCAGTAGTGGACGTCCATCTAGCTAGATGATGAGTATGATTATATTTTGCAAAAAGTGACACTTATAAGTAATATTTCATTTCCATATATTACAATAATTCCGTAGACCTCAGGTCACTTCCGTGGAGGGCAAGAGTTTTTCAAACTCTATAAGTAAGTCCTTAAAAGATTGCGAGCTAGGCTAGTATTTTTCCCGTAAAGAGAAAGACCAAAAGTAATCAAATCCATCACCAATTAAATCGGAAAAACTATTAAACTTAGAAAAAAAATGTCCTAGCAAAAATGAGAAATACAAAATTTTGTTAGCAGTATAGAATAATATCATGGACTAATTCACCAAAATTATTGTAATACACCAAAATAATGAATTGAATACCTTCGAAATCACGAAAAAAAAATCACCTGTCCCATACATTTTAGTCGAGTCGGTACAGCAGTTTTGTATGGGACAACAGATTTTTTTTTCGCGATTTCGCTGTTGGCTCCATAGTGAAAGTTGGTCAGATTGATGGGCTGAAGCACCCCCTTATGTATTACTAGGGTGTTTTATAACACTCTGTATATTTTGGTGAGCAAATAAACAATATTAAGTAGGTACCTATATAGGTACCTAACTTAGCTTAGATCAAAATAAAATTAATGGATAGGCCTTACGCGAACATTTCAAACCAGAAAAATGAGGCAATATAAATGAATCGAAGCCTATATGAACTAATTTACCATAATAATGAATTGAATACCTGGAGGTTCGTGTATTTCCGCTTCCACTAGTATAACCTTGGGGTTATCACGCGCCTTTTTATTTCGGTTAACTGAAAAGATATTAAACAAACAAACATTTAGTTCCAAAAAATTTACAGAAAAGTTCAGTAGTTTGATGGGTAGAGTATGTGGTACTTTTCCTTATACCCTGTAATATAGTGAACTCGGAAAATAGTAACATTATCGATAGAGGTTAAATAAAATCAGTTTATTGCGAAATAAACATAAAAACTACCGATAGTTAGGCAAGGCTAATGTGATTATATGCGCTATTTTATCGCGCGCAGTCTAGGGATGCTAATTTTACCGAAAAATACGGATAATTTGCTAGATTTCTGCCAGTCGCTCCAGATGTACTGTATCTTACGATGCGCCAAAGTGTAGGTACTTGCGGCCGTGTGTCGGAGGCCTTGCTGTAGTCTGCCATGAGACAACAGCGTGAACTAATGTATGTATTGTAATAACTTTATATTCGTTACCTTCCATTTCTTTCATTTTTGTATTTAACTTAAAATACTGTAATGGTTTTTCATCATCCAAGTCTGAAGTCGAGCATGTTTTTTCTAAAACTCTTTTACGTTTTGGCTTATTGATGATGGGTATATTCCTTTTAAGCCTCAGCCTAGGTTTTAGTTTTTTTCGGGCCATGTTTGGTTTCCTTGAAATTTTGCCGTTTATTCTTGTGCGTGAACGTAAGCACATTGTGCTATTTCTGGCTATCAGCCTTAACTTGGGTTTTTCCCGGTGGACTACAGGTGCAGCCGGCGCAGGAGCTGGATCAGGTTCTTTCACTATATGTTCCTCATGACCGTTTTGTACTGGCACGTCTTTTGGTCGTTCCAGCCTTTCCAGAAGTACAATTGGTTGAAGATGCTTGTGCATGTCTGTAAGTTTTAAATAAATAAATATATATTTACAACAATGCCTAACAAACACAATCTAGTATTGCTAAAGGTCTTTGAAACAGCTCATCGAGTCCCTTTTGAAGTTTATACATAAGTATCATATGCCATAGGTCATATTTATGATAGGAATGTTAGGTCTTCCTACAGTTCACCTTCTCACGGTGGACCATGGGTAGATAATGGGTAAAAATGTCTGCCCATGGTCCACCAGGTGAACTAAAATGGGTGGACCAAGGGAAATACCTGGTTTTATACATCATCATCACAGCAGCCTATATACGTCCCGCTGCAGGGCACCGGCCTACCCTCAGGGAGGGTGTATGGGCGTTAGACCACCACACTTGCCCAATACGGTTGCACGAGTGCGCTGTTTTATACATACTATCTGTGAATTTATTGTGTGTGTATCATTTTTGTGCAAAGTTATTAAACTTACTCTGAAAAGAGACAATGTCCAGAAGATTCCTAGCTGATAAATTGTTATGTATGACATTCTTTTCTTCTTTTAGGTTTGTAATGGAGATATCTGCCCGAGCTGGTACATTATTATTGTTGCTGTGACTCGGTGGTACATATGCACCCTGGGCAAACTTCCGTTGAGCTCGCATTCTCCTGCTATAAAATTGTACCATGTTGTTAATTTCTAAAAACTAGATTAAAGGGAAAATAGAGGGGAAAGGAGGCAGAAGAAGACCTAGACAGAGGTATCTAGCACAAATGAAGGGAAGAACAGGTGATGTTGTGTGATACCAGGAACTCGAGGCACTACCAGAAAACAAACTGTACTGTTGAATACTCCACCGACAAGAGCACAGCTCTTAAATAAGTTGATGATGATGTTAATAGTAATGATCGCATACCCAACCTCGTATGATACATAATATTTTTTCTTTTCAATTGTATTACGATATTCAAACAATTCACCAATACTAACGACCCAGTTATCCTAACGCTAATGTTTCCACATACGCAATCTATCTATCTTATCTTATATACTTATAAAACTGTTCCATGACTGACAGACAACGCACAGCCTATAAATTCTATGGAGGATGTAGGGTTGCACTAAGAAAGGATTTTTCGATATCGTAACGGACGAGGGTGATGACGTGGTTGCAGGCAAAAGCTAGTTAGTTAGGCCTAAATTACAGAATAAATAAGTAGAAGTAGTGCTCACAGTGAGGGCCTAATTATATTCAGCGGCGGTGCCGCTCTGAACGTTTTGCATGTCATCTGATCAATCGGCGGTAATCAAATAATTCGACGCTTACTGACTCTGGCGGTTTCGCAGCAGAGCAGCATTGCCATTGCGGCGTCGCCGCTGATCAAACTTAGGCCCTTAAGAGGCCTTTTACAGTCACTGAACTGTAAAAGGACTCTCAGTAATGAAAACCCAAAATGATAAGTGTTATCCCAACTTAATACAAAAGCGTAAAAGCTATTTTTACATAATAGTATACTTCTATAGGCTCTAAACAAAGGTAAAATTGGTCATTTTTTTCAATTATGTATTTTACCTGTAAAAGTATTGCATAAAAATTGCTTAAGGCTCTTGTCATATAATTTACTAATACTACACTTATAGTACACTTTTTTTAATTTAGGCTTTCTGGATTGACAATTGGTGCAAGCCGGGCTTAATGTCTAAGTTGTCATATTAAAAAGTTTAACTACTTAAGGGTAGGTAAAATTATGCTCGGCACCTTGCTTAGGACAACATAAAATAGCTTCGCTGAAACACAGTGAACTTCTTTCGCTTGGCCAACCATGCCGTAGTAGCACGCTCTACCGGCCTGGCATGGTTCTATCACAATCTGGCGGATGTTAGCATACCATTGAGTATCTTATTTTGAGGCAACGGGCCCAGGCATCTGGCACTGGTGGAACGTGTCTGCCACGATAACTATTGTTTATGTATTTTGTCTGGCTTGACAGATTAATAGCCAATTATTTTTAGTGTACCATTGAGTTAACAAGCTAATGAGACATCACATATTTTAATGGAAAACTACATTATTTTAGTATAATATCTGTAATTGTTCCATTTTAAATACATAATATTGTAATTGAGACATTTATCTGGAAACGGTTTTCAATTTAACCCTCCAAATAAAACATAACATACCAGATTATATGAAAACAAAAGTTATGAATCTTGTGTAAAACGTCAAAGCTTATATTGTTCTCATAGGCCCAATGCTACGCACCAACAGTATCAACCAATTAACAGCCTGCATCTCATCAGCGCAGCACAAGACAGGCCCCTTGATTGGTTATAGTTCGGCCGTTCAGAGAATGCGTTCCTGACACGTCACGATTGAACTGACGATGTACTTTGTAATGGCGTTGCAGTTACGATAAAAAGATTTTTGTTTACCGTTTTAACAATTGATGAGCATTAAAACAACATTATTATATCAATGATCAATGAATTCATCACTAGTCGTGACTAACTGATAGGTGTCAGGAACGCATTCTCTGAACGGCCGAACTTTAACACTGTTGGTCCATAGCGCGCTTGGCCAACATGTTACCTTAACACTTTCGCTGCTAAGCTCAAAACAATGATACTCGCGCAGTGCTTACGCTGGAATGCTTGCAACAAAGCATACAATTCTGAGTGACCGTGTGGTGTGAGTTATACCACACACTGGGGCCCAATAGGTCGTCAGAAGTTAAAGTGTTCACCTCTCACTCACATGTTGACATTCCAGACACAATAAAATTGTTACTGTCTTTTGGACGGATCCGTCACAAACACAGATGACGCGTTTATAAAGTACTTTGTAGGTGGCAGCAGACATAGTACAGCAAAGTACAATGTCTGGTATTGACAGAACATATCCTATCCACGGACCTGAAAAAAAGAAGGACGTAATCTTGTCTAACGAGTGAAGCGCCCATTTCTTTTGTGTGCGTGCTGTCACGCGGTACATAAGGTGACGGGTTGTTGGACCTGCGCCTAGGGCTAGTGAATCTGTGTGAGTGTAGGTCCCTTGTAGAACAAACGAAAATGGACCTTGCATGCTTCACATCTTTTTAGTGTCACATTACGTCCGTCTTTTTTTCAGGTCCACGATCCTATAAAAAAAATATCCTAAATGCATTTGTAATTTTAGAGTTAATGCACAGACACGTATCGAGGGGGCGGATAGGGGGATTTATCCCCCTGAAATCCGAATATTTGCATAGAAAAGTGATAGATAACAATGCTTTCCTTTTCATTATTCATGCTTATAAACGTTTAGCTAGATAATAACAAATGCACTTAGTTGCACAAACAGGAGATAAATAAAATATCGTCGCTTCCCATTAGCTTCTCCATTGCTCTATAACCATATATTTAGTAAAGTGGTTCTGAATTATAGGAAAGAAATACCTAAATGCATAGAAAAAAATATACTCCTACCTAAATGTCAAAAATTTACCTACCTATAGAAAATAATTCACTTACAAAACTTGAACTAAATATTACAATATTAACTAGTTAATCAAAACAATACTTTATTGACTTATTTCAGAACCGAGGTACTAAAGTAATTCAAAAGTTAGACGACGTGAGTTTTGTTTTCATTTCACTTGTTTTGTTTACAATGATGAGATGACCGGCAAGCGTCGGTCATTTCGCAAAAGGTAATCTAATTTAATCTCGCTATTTGCAGCACGTTATAACACAGTCTGTATTAAAAGTTAGTGTAATTCGCAAATCGATCTCTTCAAATTATTATTTTACTCACCTTTTCATATTTACTTTCATTTTTTTACAAAAATACTCGTCTCGTCAGTCACAGTCGTTTCGGCTCGGCTCTTGTTTGTAATCTTGTCTTGTTTTTTCGTTTCGTTTCGACTTTCGTTCGGCTTGGTTGGTAGTTTTTTTTTAAAGATTTTTACGGCTCCGGCCAGCCAGTGCTGTCAACAGGGCTGCCAGTAGAATTTTTAAAATTTGACGCGCAGCAGTGCTAGCATGATTAGTCGCCTGACGCGCGCCTGCGGGTTTGAAATCCATACCCGCGCCTGTCATTTATCCCGCGATGGTGAGCATGATTTGACAGCTCGTCAGCCACTCTACCAAGAGAAAGCAAAGTCGCGGCCCGGGTTCGCTGGGTTACCATACGGTTAAATCGATCAATTTGAATAGGGTATCACCGAATTGGTGATAGAGCTGCCCCAAAATCATTCGTTCTTTTACTTATTTCGTTGCTTAAACGTAGAGCCACAAACTCTACCGAACGGTGATCATGCTCGCATTTGTAGACTAGAGTCTACGAATGACAGTTGAGAGCTCGCGTCATCGTAAGTCGCGGGCATCATGTTAGCTACTGTAGAGACAGAGGCGAAGACGCGCTGAAATAGAGATATGGTATAGAGAGACTCCAAGTCGCGGGGTATCATGCTAGCACTGCAGGTTACACACAATACAAATTATTTTTTTCTGATTATTCATCACGTAACCTGCGTAAAGCCTGACCAGCGGGGCTAGTACGCCAACCCGCGATAGCGTGATATAGCGCTATCACGCTTCCGCTCTCTTTCTATTTGCACGCGACAGAACGAGACAGAAGACTAAATTTAACAGATGGATGTGTAAAATTTGGTTGGCGTACTAGCCCCGCTGAAATATAAAAAACCTGATTTGAGGGCGCTGCAATCGACTATAACCCTTAATGCAAGAATATTATATATTCCATCACAGCTAGCATGCCGCAGTGATACAGCGCTATCACACCTTAGCTCTCTTTCTATTTGCGTGCGAACGAACGAGATAAAAGACGTGATACAGCTGTATCACGTGTTGCATGCTACCAGTGCATAGGTGGATAGAAGACTCGAATTTCTTCGAGAATGCAAAATAAACGCTAATTCTATGCAACAAGAATTATTTTCCTTCAATGTTGTTGTTAGCTGACAACCAAGCCACTGTGAGATAACCGAAACCCTCGTGTGTCCCTTTCTAACATGTTGCCAACTTATTAAACTACCACTTTAGAATTTACTGTAAATAAAAAAGATGTAAATTAAAAATATTTTTGTTTTTGAAAATGTATAATTTTAATTATTTTGAGCAAAATATTTATTTTATTAATTGATAATTGTAGTTAGTTTTACACTATGTTTATTCAGTTTATCACAGAACAAATAAGGTAAGGAGGTAGAGTATTATTTCAAAACTTTTTATTGGCAACTCTATGGTCTTATGAAAAAATATGGCGGTCATAATGAGCGTTTTTTTTTTTCGTTTCATAGTAGATCGATAGATGACGCTACGGTCTATACGAATCTATGTCAAACACTGAAAAATTATCTTTCCCCGAAATGAGGGTAAAAGTGAAGTGAAAAAAAAACAAAAATCTTTTGGAACATAATGAAACATATTTTTTATGATATTTAACTATATTTCTTATGCTAATTTACTCTTTAAGGTGATACAAGACTACAATTTGACTAAAATAAATATAAAAATCTTTGATCATAAGGCAAAATCTGAAATTGAACTGGCAATAAGAAAACTTGAGCTGTCAAATTTCATTGTCAATCAAACTCGTATCGTAGCATTTACTTTGTCGAGTTTGTTAGTTTACTTCAAACTGCTTTTCTGAAAAACAACAAAAAAGGACTGTATTTTTGGTTAAGAAAGAAATCGAAAATAATTTCAAAATTTTTTTGATGACGTCTTCCAAATCCGAACCAAAGAGAATGAAATCTCTACGTTTTTAAGTCTATAGGTGACATTGCAGAGGAAGCGTAGAAAGAGAAGGAACTAGAACGAAGCACATGTCTTGTCATATCACTCAGTAAGAGATGCACATAGCAAATTCGCTCTAGTTAAAAAAGGAGATCGCTACTTATTGCTGTCCTTATCGACGTAGCCACTTTTTTGTTCTACGACGGCTGTCTGACTCCGGAGTCAGACATCTATTTTCATACAAATTGTATAGGATTTTATGACTATCGCTGTCTCATACGCGGTTACACTGATGTTCCGTCTATCAGCGTAAGCGAAATACTTGGCCTATGAGAGGAAGTTTTTGCTTGACAGTTTGTCGTACAGACACTACTGCCATCTATTGAGTTATAAGAAAACGGCATTTAAAAAAAAAAAGAAAAACGCTCATTCAAAAGTCATAAAATTACAAATTCAAAATTGTTGTAATAAAATTGGAAACTGTCGAAATTGTGAACTTTTGCTGTGTAGTTGGATTGAATACTACCCCGGCTGTGGCTTTTCTTTCTACAAGTTAGGTATGTTATTGATTCGTAAAACATTTCTTAACTAGGGTGACCTAGGTTCGCGTATGTACGAAAGGCTGACCCCACTACCATATGGGATTAAAAGCCAGGAAGAGAGAGAAACATAGGTCGCTAGAATGGTCAATTGGTCACCCTAGTTAAGAAATGTTTTACGAATCAATAACATACCTAACTTGTAGAAAGAAAAGCCACAGACGGGGTAGTATTCATTTTTGCATCCAACTACACAGCAAAAGTTCACAATTTCGACAGTTTCCAATTTTATTACAACAATTTTGAATTTGTAATTTTATGACTTTTGAATGAGCGTTTTTCTTTTTTTTTTATATGCCGTTTTCTTATAACTCAATAGATGGCAGTAGTGTCTGTACGACAAACTGTCAAGCAAAAACTTCCTCTGCAATGTCACCTAGGTATAGACTTAAAAACGTAGAGATTTCATTCTCTTTGGTTCGGATTTGGAAGACGCAAAATGAATTATCATTGTTAGACGAGATGTTTCATATTACATATTAATACCTTTACTAGCTGTGCCCGTGTGACTTTGTTAGCGTGGTCTTAGGCCGAGATTCAGAGACGATTTGTAAGTCATAGTTCGAACTCCCGTATGTCAAAATCCATACATTTCTACCCTACTTAGCTCGAACTAAGGCCGAGATTCAGAGGCCGAGATTCAGAGACGATTTTTTTTGGCTTAGTTCGAGCTAAGTAGGGTAGAAATGTATGGATTTTGACATACGGGAGTTCGAACTATGACTTACAAATCGTCTCTGAATCTCAGCCAGAGACGATTTTTTTAGTCATAGTTCGAGCTAAGCAGGGCCGAAATGTATGGATTTTGACATACGGGAGTTCGAACTATGACTTACAAATCGTCTCTGAATCTCGGCCTTAGATTACATTAATTTACACAGGTTGGAATAGAAGAGCATACATATTTAAATTAAAATCTGAACTATTTATAAAACTGTACCTAACAGAAGTGTCTTTAGTTCTGTACTTATTGAAGATTTATTTACTTATATAAAAAAGATTACGATATGGTTTTTAGGTATCCCTGGCTCCAAATCAACCTTTTTATAATTTTTGTCTGTCTGTTTGTTTGAACAGCATCATGCAAAAACTATAGAACCGATTTTAATGAAGTTTTGTTGTTTGATAGCTTATGATTCGTCTTAAAATCTGGTATACAGGGTGTAAGGAAAAGTATTATTAACACTTTAACTGTCCCAATGATATTTTACGTTACCATCACCACATGTCCAAAAATATTATTATATTTTGAAAGTAATACGAGGTCACGTAATGAATTGCGGTATATACGGTAAGTAGGTATGCGAAATATTTTTGGTAAGATAAATTTCGTCTGCAGACTCCTAGGTAGCTATAAGAAAATAAAAAAAATCATATAATGCACGGACGTCTGAGCTTGGACTACCGACCAATAGTATGTTTAAAAACATTGAAACACACTCAAGAAATAATGGTCAATTCACGCTAATGGTTCATTTTAAGTATCAAGCCAGATTGTCAGTGCATTATATGTGATGCATGGACAGTAAAAATGTTAACCTTTAAACTACTACTACTCTATCTATCAAACTGAACAACTTTTACTATGGGAGCAAATACGTCAGAACTAAAAATAATATCAGCTATCCCATACGTTTGAATCGAGTATACTGTATTGCAGTTTAATATGGGACAGCAGATTTTTTTTTTCTTCCGACAGGTTTGCTCCCATAGTAAAAGTTGTTCAGTTTTATGGGTAGAGTATGTATGTAATTTAAAGGTTAATGATACTTTTCCTTACATGTCTGTATAATTTCTGTAAAATATTCCCTGTATAATTCGTGCGGAAGAAGTCGCGGTAAACTCTAATTACTTTTATACGGCGTACGTTTTGACGGCCCGGTAGCTCAGTCGATAGTGAACCTGTCTGCAAACACACAACACACAGACAAATATTTATATATGATGAATATGAATATTCTATATAGTATCTATATAATGTATTCTATATCGTTGACTAGTTATAATACAAGTCCAGGCTAGATTCTGGAACTTTAAAAGTTAATAGATAATTTGTGGTACAATGTCAAGATATTTATTTATTTATTTATAGACCTATATTTGTTTTTATTCTGAGTTTACCCCCAAAAACATTTTCCAGGATAAAAAGATAATATTAAACCCTCAACAAGATGGTAAGAAACAGGCTTGAATAAATGCATATTAGGTATCCCGTCAAATTTGAGAATGAATGGACACCCTAGTTAGAAAGGGACACACGAGGGTTTCGGTAATCTCACTTGTCTCGTTGCCAGCACCGTAGTGCGCAATCTAGTATACAAAATTTTTGCCTTAATGTTAGTGTTCCAAGTACAAAAATTAGTTCCAATGATTTTCCGCAACATGGCGAGGTTTTTTATATTTCTGGTCGGGCTTGCGAAAAATTATTGGTCAATGTCACGTAATTTGAACGATTTTTTTATTCAAAACAGTCATTTATTTGGTACTAGTGTTTTCCCGCGACTTCGTCCGCACAAATTATATACCAGATTTTAAGTCAGATCATAAGCTATCAAACAAAAAAAGTTTCATCAAAATCGGTTCAGTAGTTTTTGCGTGATGCGCGAACAAACAAACAAACACACAAACAAACAGACAGACATAATTTCTAAAAAAGATTGATTTCGAGTCAGGGATACCTAAAAACCATATCGTAATTTTTTTTTGTAAATATCTTCAATGTACAAACACACTTCAGTTACAGTTTTTTATAATAGTTTAGATTAGATGTGCAAGAACATTATAAGGGGTATGTGTTAGACTGAGATAGAGAGAGATAGACAACATTTTGAAATACGAACGAAATTATAGCGTTCTCGCTCGATTAAATCATATGCTGGGTTTACATCTAGAACGAAAATCGTTCTAGGTTTACATGCACGCCGTGCAGCCCGGCAAGCTTAGGCAATTCGATGTACATCGACTCGTCTGTAAAGTGATTGTTACTACTTAACTTTATAGAAGCCTCAATGTATAGGGAATTGCCTAAGCATGCCGGGATGCGGGGCACGCGTATGAACGCACCTATAGAGTGACTGAGGCCGAGATTCAGAGACGATTTTTTTTGGCTTAGTTCGAGCTTAGTAGGGTAGAAATGTATGGATTTTGACATACGGGAGTTCGAACTATGACTTACAAATCGTCTCTCAGGCCGAGATTAAGGCCGAGATTGAGGCCGAGATTCAGAGACGATTCTTAAGTCATAGTTCGAACTCCCGTATGTCAAAATCCATACATTTCGACCCTACTTAGCTCGAGCTAAGACGGAAAAAATCGTCTCTGAATCTCGGCCTAAGAGACGATTTTTTTTGGCTTAGTTCGAGCTAAGTAGGGTAGAAATGTATGGATTTTGACATACGGGAGTTCGAACTATGACTTACAAATCGTCTCTGAATCTCAGGCCGAGATTCAGAGACGATTTTTTCCGTCTTAGCTCGAGCTAAGTAGGGTCGAAATGTATGGATTTTGACATACGGGAGTTCGAACTATGACTTACAAATCGTCTCTGAATCTCGGCCTCAGCCTCAGAGACGATTTGTAAGTCATAGTTCGAACTCCCGTATGTCAAAATCCATACATTTCGACCATGCTTAGCTCGAATTAAGACTAAAAAATCGACTCTGGATCTCGGCCTTAGGCTACACTCACACAGATGCACTAGCTCTAGGCGCAGGTCCTACAACCCGTCACCTTATGCACCGCGTGACAGCACGCACACAAAAGAAATGGGTGCTTCACTCATGATTAGACGAGATTACGTCTGTCTTCTTTTAAGTCTATGCTTGGTATCCATATTGGGTTTCATAAAATTCGAAGACATCGCATAACTAAATCAGACATTTTCATGACATGGCAAATTCGAAGACATAATTTAATGTCGCATAGTTATGATTTAGTTAAATCATAATTTCGCATAACGTTAACGGGAAATACATTGTTAGGCATTATTTCAGTTTTCCTAATTTCGCATTATTATATTAGGTCATAAAATTTGTTGACATAAACCTTAACCCATATAAAAAATAATGTACTTAGGTATACTTACTCCGAATGTTTTAAAAACTAATTTTATAACACATTTCCTCGTAAAGGGTCTCTTATTTGACCAATTTCACTAACGTAATGTATCTCATTACGATAAGCGAAAAATACTTCGCCTATGCATTATTACGACCTACATAGCTAGCATGCCGCAGTGATACAGCGCTATCACACCTTAGCTCTCTTACTATTTGCGTGCGAACGAACGAGATAAAAGACGTGATACAGCCGTATCACGTGTAGCATACTACGAGTGCTAGTCCGTTAATGTAAAGCATAGATAAGCTACTATTATTTAAAGTAAAACCAAGAAGATTGGAATAGATCCATGAGTTAAACGAACGGTACTTTTTTAAATCTTAGCAAAGAGTTTTTATGTCAGAAAAGTGGTCAACATTTTATGAAAACCTTACGGACTGTTGGCCCTACCGCTTAGTCCCCCTAGTAGGTCCATACCAACAGGATTTTAAAATCCTCGTGCTTGAAAAGACACGCTGGCCGCAAAAGTGCACAAGTTAACTTTGGGAGATAAAATAAAATTAAATAAACATTTAATTCTTTAATTTAATTAATTTTTACAATAAATTACAACCATTTATGTGAAACCAAAACAAACAATATTAATTTACTTTATTAGTAATACTGGCTGTTTTTGTGCCTTTGCCATAAGAAAAAAGAAAGCGCGCGCATCGCTAATTTGTGAACAAGTTAAAATTATTCTGCGCGCTTTTTTATCGCTATTTTTTTTAGATTTATTAGTTTATGAATGACCCGAGTTTTATTTATTTCCTTGTTTCCTCGCAAATATGTTATAAAACGTCGTATGACACACGTGCGCTTTGATAATTACAGCCTCAGCTTTCTTGTAGACCTCGCCTACGGCTCGGTCTAGCAATAACGCCGCGGCTGTAATTATCAACTTACCGAACTTGTATCATAATGAACTATTTTTTGCTGCTAACTGTGTGGTAAAACGTAACGCACATTCTTCTTCTTTTCGTGGGTCAGCATTACAATATAAGTCTTCTTTGTTTTCGTGTCAATGGTTCTTCTGTGGTGTTTTGTATTATTGATTTTGCATGATATATTCACAGACTTAAAAGAAGAATTCAAGTCCGTGGATCTATAACTTATTACATTTTTTACAATAATTTATATCAATTATTTTGGTATAAGTAGTAAGGTGCATTCGGGTAATGTCGAAAATCGGCTTATTCCGAAAATTTTTATTTTCTACCAAACGCAACGATATTTTATATTGCGGCAACATTTACCTAGACGCCATCTTAATGCTCCCCCCGCTTCAGTTCATAGATTAATATGTATATTGGGTTGGGTACTTCAGTTGTCTGTCTCAGGTCGCTAGGTACTTGAGAATCTACGTGTCCAGGGCTGCCAGATTGTATAATTGGATACAAAAACTGTATAATTGGGTACATGTTTGTATCCTGGACCCTCATGTATAATTGGATACATAATCAATATTTTCAACTGAAAAGCTCTGCTTGAGTCGGTAAATCGCAGAAGAGAACGATAAAAGCCACTATAATCAGTCACGTTACAATTCAATAGAGTAAAACTCCATGTTTCGTTCAAGTTTTGTAAAATGTTGTCTCTCGATTCAACCGAGACCAAAAGATGCTATAAAGTTGATAAAAAATACCTGTTGGGAATGAAAATATCGATCTGTAGTGCGATTTTTGAGCATCATACGAGTGGTTCGGCAGTAGAAAGTGTCAAAATTACTATGGAGATTATGCATCTTTCTACTGCCGAACCGCTCGTATGATGTTCAAAAATCGCACTACTGAGTTCAAATTCCGTGATGAATAGTCGGAGGTTTTTACACCTGTATGTATCCTGCGAGTCAATTTTGTATAATTTTGGGAACCTGGCTGAATAATTATAAAATATCTACTGGCAGCCCTGTACGTGTCACAACGCCGCATTTCTCGCAGTGTATCATTTTACGCGCGTTTTCTAGTTAACGGAATTACACGAACATTCGTATCTCCGAAATTTGGTAAGTTATTTAACTGGTTGCTTTTTTGTTTAATAGTTTTTCGTTTTTAATACAGTTTTTAATGGGTTCAGCGCATCCTAGGTATCTTTTTCTGTTTTTATTGAAATTACCCGTAGAGGGTAAAACCGAATCAAAAATAATTCGGATTTAGCCGATGTTGCTTTTCTATGGAGATTGTCAGTGGTTCTCAAATATTCTCAATCTATAATTTATATGGGTAATTCCGATAGATGGTTAATTCCGTTTTAAACGTGATATAAGTACTTGCTAATCTACATTAGTTTTTTAATTCAATGTATGACGATACAGACGAAGTTCTTGTTGTTCTTTTGGCTACTCAAACTTGACACTAAAGTAGATGTCATTGCAAATTATTATTGATATTTAATAATTATTATTTATATTAGCAGTGGTGGTCAAGAGGCGAGTAACCTTATAGTCGTGAGCATTTGCTAATGCTTATTGGTCGAGAACACATGGAATATAATATAATTTATATTAGGTTTTATTTGAAGAAATTTATTCGCTTCATATTTGCACCTACCGAATTTTTACCTACCATAAATACACTTACTTGGGTACTTACATACTATATAAATGTATGATATGGACAAAGCAATTCAAGACGTTAAAAATGATGGGCTGTCAATGTATGCTGCAGCAAAAAAGTATAGTATCGATCGATCGATCAAAAGCGATCCATTTTGATAACGGTAATCTTGGAGAATAATCGCGTATGTAAAATAATCATTTCCACTCTGTGCCTGATAAAAGATTGAGAACCATTCACCGATCGGCGGGTAATTCCGAAATATAAATTTCACACAAACGTGTTCAGGTCATTCTATGACAAATATCGTGAATATTATTTTTGGAGGGTAATAACTAATAACGATAGAAAAAGAAATATGTACCTTTTGTCCAAAGTGAATAAAGTCCACTTTTAAGTGTCATTCGGGATTGCCCGTACATAATTCGAAATTACACTAGTGCAAAGAAAAAAAAGGTAAGTTTTTTAAACACATTTATTTTAAAACTACAACGATATTTATGAAAGATCTCCGAATAGAGCTCTAGGCTTTATATTCAAGAAGACGGAGTGACTTCTGTAGAAGGCATACAATCCACTGAGTCTGCCTGGTTAATCAAAATACAAACATTCCGTCAATTTGTCTGCAAACCATTCGGAATTACCCGAATGCACCTTACCTAATTAAACTAAATAACTAACAAATAATAGTTAATTGTTTAATTTTAATTGAGAGCTTGGGGGCGCGTTGCGGAGAGGTATGGACTTGGTATGGACTCTCAATCATGAGGTTATTTTAACATTTTCAACTGCTGAGCTCACCGAATGAGATTAAGAAATCGCACTCCTGATGATGGTGATGGTATGATAGACGATTGAATAAATATTGAATAGTGTGGATGAAAAAAAGTGATTTACTTATGTTGTACCTACTCGTTAGGTAGATTTTGCTTGAGTACACAAAATACTGCATGAACGCGAGGCGAGTCCCTGTATGAATGGTATAAGGTCCTTGACCATTACCTACCTACTAAATTGATATTTTGTAAGCGATCTCATGTACCGCACTTCATATAAACCCTGTGGTTTCTGACAGTGTGGTTGTTATTTATAAATAGATATAAAATTATGTATTGAATAAATAAATTAAAAAAAAAAAACTACTCTTTGGGGCGGAGTACCTACTGTAACGTTGTAAACGTTATCAACTAAAAAAGTTCTTATAAATCTTATAAATCCACGGCATAATTTAGGGTTGACAATAAATATATGTTTTTTTTAATCTTGCGCATTTTTACATAGATTATCTAGTGCAATTTATAGTTTCTAGACAGCTTGCCCAGAACAGGCATGGTTGGAAGATTAAAGGGCAAACCTTTGCCCAGCAGCACAATACAAGAAAGATTATCTAGATACTAGATACTAGTACTACATACCAGCAGTGTGATGATAATAATTCCTAAGAAAAAAACGTGCCTAATCTTAGAACAGAAACCCTTAGGTAGTTACCTAATAGGTAAAACAATCCTTTTAAACGAAATCGGAGATCACGACAAGTAGTACAATAAGCATAAGCGACACAGTTTTGGACAGTTACGTGGCGTGGTTATATTTAACGTAGAACTAAACATTAAACATAAGCAATATTTAAAACAATCTAAATTAAATTCCCTCTAACCAACCTGATTCCAACCGTAAGAAGGTGCAATATTTCTTGCTCGAATTAAGTGACGGTGGTTTCGGAGGCTGCCAGTATTAATCAATCGGTATAATTAATTTTAGTAGAGGCGGCGATAGGTACGTCAGTCACAGGTAACGGCAGGTGGGCCAAATGTACATGAAACTGGGCCTAATTAGAGGCCTTCCGAGGAAACATCCACTGGAATTACAAATGGAACAAATGCACCGTGGTTTGTAGACTGGGGATAATTTTTAATCATCTGTCGGAAGCAAATCTTGAATAATCTTGATTAACATTTTATCTTTGCAACTTTTTATTTGATTTGACAATATAAAGGGCAAACAAATTTTGCTATTATTTATTAATATATAATTAGAATAATAAAAAAAGAAAGAGAGTTCACAGGCGAAAAGAATCATTTTCTTCTTAAAAAAGCCTGCGATAGAGATAGCAAAATCATTTTCTGTTTGGAGCAAATCCGGAAAATTATTTGAACCTTCCATGAGTCTGGATCAGCCGATCGATTTTCTATTGGAAAACCAAAAAAAATCTCGTTTTCGACTCCCCTTTAAGGGTAAATTGTTTTTTTAATTATTTGAATTCCTGCACCGTTTTAAATTTAAATAAACTTAAATAACTAGATTAACTATTTACATTAAAAATCAATTAAATTGTTATCTACCTTTAAAACACACAAGTCGTTATCTAATCTATCTAAAGCTGGTGTCTAATATTTCTTAACAGAATTGCGTAGGTAGGTACTACGCACTGAGCGGACCCCTAAAAAAACGAACAACTCCCGTGAGGCGAGCAACGAACTAGTTGACCGTCGCCCGGCGTTCGACCACTTCCGTAGTGATTATTATTCTCTTAATTCTCTTTGACCACTTCTACCTTGGCTCTCGTGCGCGCTGCACGCGTCATAATACTTCTAAGACTACGAAGGTTCCCTGATCCCTCTAGGGTGAGTTGTTATCTAAGTATTAATAACTACATTATGTGCTAGCTGAATGTAATTTAGGTCCGTAGCGCCGCCGTGGCTAATTTAAATTCCAAAGGACACTGGTCCTTTCCTTTCCCAACACGGTGTGCAGACACTACGGGCCAAGATGAGCTTGACCTAATGCCATTCCCTGTGGCTATTCCAGGATAACCGTTTGAGATCAGCCCTACAGACCAATCCTACGGGTCAATCTATCCTCGGGGAGCTTCGTTCCCGTTTGCTGTTCCGTACGCACTGTTCTGTTGCGCGGCGGTCGCAGCCTAGCCGACTACGTGGCCTTCACCTGCGTGGGCATCCACGGCTGCTATCCCACTACCCTGGAAGATTAGACGGTCTTCACCTGCCGTGGACATCGAGGCCAGTGTCCTATACCTACCTACTTATTTGCCATACGACGGAGACGAATTTTGTGCAATAGGTGATTGTTATTTGTCGAATTAAAGGTTATTTCTATTTTAACCTTGTGGACTCATTACTACCTACCTGTAGTTTTCAAAACGCTACACTAGAATATGCCTGGAATCACTGAATAGTATATCCGGAATGCAGCCTAAATGCAGAGGCTAGTGTTCTTCTAGAACATAAATTAAGTTTAGGTAAATAAAACTGCAAAATGTTTCAAAGTCGCTAATATATTAGGTATTATTATAAAACTTATTTTTAAATAAGTCCTGACTAATAATTTACTCTTGAGTCTCATTCAATTTATCGAACAATTATTTTGCACCTATATTGTATAAAACGTCTCCCTTAACATTATTGAATGGAACTCAAAACTGAGAGTCAGGATTCATTATCAGTTGTGAATAATAAAATAAATAAATAATTTAATTTTATCTAGAACAATTACTTTCAAATACTACAGCGATATAAAAAAAATATCTTAAAAAATTAAAAAAACAACAGGGTTCGAGGTTAAACACTACCTACATCGAGTAGTGCTTGTTACTATCCACCAACAGAACGACAAATGGTGTTGTTAAATATCACAGGTAAAGGTGAGTGGGTCGGCCAGCACTCGATCACTTGAACAGCTGTTTGGCGTAGTGCCATATCCTGAAGAAGTATTCATCCCGGCGCAGGAGCGACCCGCGCGCGTACGAGCGGATGTCCGCGTCCATGTTGTGGTCGCGCAGCCACGACGTGGTCGTCTGGGTGCTGAAGGATGTTGGCTCCGTAGCCTCCGTGTGCTCGGAAGGATGCTCGTCGACTTGCCACTCTGAGGACAGGACAAACAACTATTTGTGAGTACCTTTTCCCACAAGACTAACATTTTGTCACTAGATATTCCTTCCTTACCTTCTCCGGGGACCACTTTGAACGGTTCGTCGGACTCCAAAGGCTCGCTGAGTCCTATCTCATTGCGAGCGTATATCCTGATCATATAGGTGTGGTTCTCATGTAAATCTCTGATATTGAACTTGAGGGTGTGGGCGTCCACCTTGCCGACTTCCATCCACATGGTTTTAGTGACGTCCCGTATGGCGATATTGTAGCCGAGTAGTGGGGCGCCGCCGTCCCACTCTGGGGTGCCCCATGACGTCATCATGACGTAGTGGCCCACAGTCCTGGTCTCCAGCGGCGACGTCGGTGGCGAGGGCACGGCTGTAATGAAATGTTTCATTAACTGAAGCTGTGTCAGGCCTCCGTCACTCGGCCGTAGTAGGTACCGAGATAAGCACTTAGTCGCATCGCATGCGATGCGCTTGCTGGATTTCTGCCAGTCGCGCCAGACGTTGCATACGTCACGCGCTGTACGAAATAATAACAACGCTTTCATTATACAATGTGTTACAAAAATACAAATAAACATTTAAGGGGGTGATTTGGACCATCAAATTGAACAACTTTCACTATGGAGCCAACATCTATATCGTGAAAAAAACAGCTGTCCCATACATACGAGTCGGTAATGCAGTATTGTATGAAACAGCTGTTTTTTTTTGCAAATTAGTAGGTAGTAGGCTCCTTAGTGAGAGTTGTTCATTTTGATGGTCTGAAGCACCCCCTTAGATGTTAATTTGTATGTTTGCCTACATTTTTGCTCGTACCGTCTGGCAGTAGGAAATTAAAGCGTGAGAATTTATCGGTCCCTAAGGAAGTGATGTACCTATCTGTTAAGTTGTACTTAAGTAAAAAAATATCAAAAGAAGAGAAAATCGACTTACTGGCATGTTTCTCCAATCGCACTGACTCCGACTGGGTCGGCAGACTGACGCCGATGGCGTTCTCTGCTGATATCCTGTACACTATCTCCTCCTTCTCCTTTATGTTCTCCACACAGTGCTCGTACACAGATCCACTCACTGTGATCACTTTGCTCCACGATTTTCCTTTCACAGTCTTGTATTCAATTATGTAATCTGTAATATAAGACAAATTAGTAATAATCGAACTGTTATTAGCTAGCAGACATCAATTCCACCCCACATCCTCAACGACTTCTCAACGACGTTATCTTTACAAATTATCTTCGGGGTACCTAAAATATTAAATATGTATTAAAACGTTAGTAATGTTATTAATATACTGACTAGTAATGGGACTGCCGCCGTCACTGCGCGGCGCGGCCCACTGCAGCGTCACCGTGCGCGATGTTGTTGCGCGAACCACAAACTGCTGCGGCTGGGAAGGCGGCGCTGAAAGAATCATTTTAATACCGTTTACAACTTAGACCCATTCACACAATATCTGGGTGATTAGATGAGCAGTGGGTTGATTGGCTGACCGGCTTATATTGTCTTGTGTCATGTTGCCTACATTGATACATCGAATGAAGTCCACCTTCGCAAAATGCGTGCTACCCGCACGCGGACCCGTACGACAAAAAAAAACCTTAAGTATTCGTCATGCTGCCGTACTGCATTGGATGACAAAACTACAAACGCCCATAACGGGATTTAAAAAGAACACACATCTAACTTCGCAAAATGCGTGCTACCCACATGCGGACCCGTACCACGGAATATATAAGAGTACAACCCGTACCAAAAAAAAACAGCAAGTATTCGTTATGCTGTCGTACGTACGGCGGTGAATGACAAAACCACAGTATAAGAAAGAGTATCCTACATAACAAAACTACAATCGCCAATAACGGGCTTAAAAAAAAGAAAACTCACATAACGTTTTTCCGATGGTAATTTTTTCATCGGAGATGTAAGGTAAACTCGTGCCGATTTCGTTTCTCGCGCATATCCTGAACATGTAGACTTCGGACGTGGTGAGGTCTCGTACATCCGCGTAAGTGTCGGACACAGTGGCCGCGAGTCTCCACTCTGCGCCCTCTCGTCTCGACTCCAAGCTATAGTCTAGGATGGGTGAACCACCGTTCTTCTCTGAAGGGTACCATGTTATCGTGAGAGAATCCTTGTCGATGCCGTAAAAGCCGAGCGGGCCTAGAGGAGGTGATGGAACATCTGTAACGGAAAGGAATGTATTGGTGTTGAGACGAGGAAAGCCCCTAGATTTTTGTGCATGATATTGATAACTAAACACTCGTTAGATATTAGCAAGCTAGGTATACGCACCGAGAGCAGTCTTGATGACGATGGGTTCGCTTTCCAGCGCCTCAGAGTAACCAATGGGGTTTTGCGCCATGACGCGGAACATGTATTCGAAGTTCTCGTTGAGGCGTTGGATACAGTAGGTCTCGACGTCGCGATTTACGTCCGCCACTTTCACCCAGCCGGTGCCGGGTTCTTGGCGCTCTATCGCGTACTTGGTCAATTCTAGACCTCCGTCGTCCAGAGGCGGCTTCCATTGTATCGTCACGGATTCGCGGCTTATCTCTCTCATTATCACTGGTCCCTCTGGCTTGCTAGGTTTGTCTGTGAAAGTTAAAACTTAATATTTATCTCAGAAGTTGCAAAATGAAATCTCGCCTTTATGTTCAGTTTGATTTTGTTGTAACCTTGCCTGCCGCGCAGGAGGCGATGCAGGATGGATCCAAACTGCTGTAGTATCTTATGAGGGACATACTTATCCCTTTTTTTACAAATTACATTTTTTTAAATATCGATAGGTCTCGTCATTCTGATTAACGATTGTCATTTTAAACGTTTTTGTCTAAAACATTATAGTTAGCCCGGAAAACAATATTTTCTATTTTAGTTTCGACCCACCGTGCGATGGTTCGAACCCCGTTCAGGCCGACTCGTACCAATGAGTTTTCGGAATTTATATGTAGGTACGAGGAAGCGCTCGGTGGCGTGTTGCGGAGAGGCATGGACAACATGCCATGTACCAATGAGTTTTTCTAACTAATTACCGACTACTCTCAACGGTGGAAGGAAAACAGAAGAAAAATTCAGATGCGTATGTAAAGTCTACCAATCCGCATTGGGCTCGCATGGTGGACTAACGCCCATACACCCTCCTAGAGGGTAGGCCTGTGCCATGCAGTGGGACGTATATAGGCTGATGATGATGTACGATTTGTAACACCACTGGCTTTTCGGTGAAGGAAAACATCGTGAGGAAACCTGCGTGCTTCAATTTCGAGGCATGTGTTGTACCCACTGTCCATTATAAGTGGCGACGGGTTCACTCCCCGTCACGCTGGACAGAGCTACTAGTGAAACGTTGAGGTTTCCCAATATCTCTGAATACCCCCTCGGGGAATACAAGTCATGAGCATATGCTATGCCATGCTTGTTTCCGAGAAGAATTGCATTATTTGTATCTAATTAAACGCAATAAAGTATTGAGTATTGAGTAATTTAAGTCTATCTATATATCTATTTTAAGTATCTAAGATTTGGGCTGACATAACCTCATGGTTAAAAGCCCCCATATAATTAAAAATGAATAAAAAAAAAAGTATCTAAGATTTGAGAGCTAGGCGAAAAGCGAGCGAAGATTCGATCCAGAGTAATTAATATTAAGTTCGTAGGGATTGTTTTTAGAGGATTAATATTCAACGGTAAATTGAGTACTTAGGTACTTTAAAAACACTTAAGAACATAATTATCTAAAGACTAAAGTAAACACAAAACAATGTATGTAAAACTCACCGTATACTCTCAATGAAAGTTCTACAGAAGTGGAGCCGGCTTTGTTACGGGCTTCTACCGTGTATTTACTGGTGTGTGAACGTTCCAGCTCGCTTATTTGAATAGTGCTGGTGTTATCCTTTGTGATGATTTGTATGTCCTTTGTTTTTTCTATTCTGGTACCATTTCTATACCAAACGATTTCGGGTTTCGGTATACCAGTAACGTTTGCGGTTACGGACCATTGTTCGCCCACTTTGTGCTTCTGATTGATTTCTTCCTCTGCTATGGAAATGATAGGCTTCTGTTGAACTTCCAAGTTGCAGGAGGTGTTGACTTCACCGTGCTCGTTGGCGGCGACACATTTATATTCCCCTTCCGTTGTTTCTGACGCTGTCACCATAAGTGTAGCTACTCGGTTCTCGTAGGTTGCCTTCGCAGTCTTCAATTTGTTTCCGTCTTTGAGCCAGCTGACCTTGGGCTGGGGAACACCTCCGAATATACAGATAAGCTGAAGGTCTTGGCCCGGTTCTCCGACAACGTCCTTCAGAGGTTTCTCTACTGTAGGAGCTTGAGACTTGCTTATCTTCTGAACTAGAATGTATTCTGTATATTCCGACGCTTCGCTCACTCCTACTTCGTTTACAGCTAAAACTCTGAATCTATAGGATGATCCTGTTTTCAACTTACTCACACAATACTGTGTTTTTGTGATATTTTCAATGGACGTCCATCTGCAAAAATTGTGTAATGAATACATTATATTTATAAGTACTTATTATGACTAAATCAATAAATTATAAATTATGCACTTTTGTTTCCATATACCGGCAAGGATAGGATTTAAACTCTGTTTATACAGGATGTCCGGTAAATTACCTAAAACCCGTTCAGAAAATTGACTTTCGTGTCCAGTAAAAATGGCATGGGTTCGAGATATTAGGACTTTTATTTTTTTCTGGAATTTGGGACCTTTGTCACTCTTTTGACCGTCATGGCTAAAAGCGAGGAGATTTTTCGGATTTTTGCATAACATTCTATAAGAGTAGTGTTATCATCAGTCATGTATGAGAAATTAAGTGGCTAGGGTTGTTCTATTAAAAAATAGTTATTTGTTATGCAAGGCTGCAAAGTTCTTTTTTGGCGCGAGTACTTGTTTTGAAACCTGAGCAAGCAAAGGATGTTAGGATCAAACTTGAACTATGAATCTTGAACATAGCGAAGGTTTCAAAGGTCGAGACGCAGAATAATTTTGCAGCCGAACGAAACACACAACTTTTCACCTCACAACAGCGTGGAAAATGTTAGGTGCACGCACTGAGTTAGATGTATAGAATACCGCGCTTTATGACGTTGTCCCATTCTATTGATTGCATTGCATTTAGGCGGGACAAATATTTGTTTGGTGAATATGAATATATGGACCCGAGTCACGGATGTTTATCTATACAGGGTGTAAGGAAAAGTATCATTACCCTTTAAACCACATACTCTACCCATCAAACTGAACAAAACTATGGGAGCAAACCGATCAGAGCTATAGTTGTAGGCAATAGAAACTGTAAAATATTTGGGGCCTGTTTCACCACTTCTGAATAAGTTCTTGTTAGCTTATCCGACAGATATTTTGACATAATTTCATACAAAATATGTCATACTATCTGTCGGATAAGCTAACAAGAACTTACCCAGAAGTGGTGAAACAGGTCCTTAATGTTATAAAATACTTACTCGGTGGTATTGATTTCTTGATATTCAACAATGTAGCAAATGATCTCCGAAAAGCCTTTGTTTTCTGGCTCGTCCCAGCAGATATTCACTGATGTGTCATCTGTTTCGAGAACGTTTGGTTTTCCAGGTGCCGATGGAATGTCTGAGAAGGAAAATATTGGTCATGTCATGACTTATTATTTAACATGTCTAGCGCCTTCAAAATAAATAAAAAATAATAGCTGGGAACCAAAATTTTTTAAGGCGAATTTACATTGCCAGAGTGGCCGCGCAAAGCAAGGTTGACTCGCCTCAAATGCCAGCGGTTTACTGACTAGTACAAAATGTATGGGACGCTCGCTCGGACCCGAGTGGGAAGCACCGCATCTACAGCCCTGCCCACCTCGGATCCGCGTGGTGAGCAAGGAATGTGTTAACTGAAGATTATAAGCCTTGGTTACCTTTAGTTCTGAAATAATATTTGACTTACCCAAGACAATAACGTTAATTTCAATTTCTGCTTCACCACAACTGTTAACAAGTCGTAGCTTGTACGTTCCTGCATCGGTGTTTTCTACTTTCTTAATAGTAAGACTTGCGTTTGCAGAATCTATCGATGGTTTAGTGTGCTTCGATTTCTTAATTATTTTCGAATTGACGACCCATTCGTCATTGGGCTGAGGTGTGCCTTCGTACTGGACAGATATAGTTACGTCACTACTTCTCTTTATCCTATATTCGCTGTTGTAGTCGATGATTCTCGGTGAAGATTCTAAAACTGTAAAAGAAATCAAGATGGTTAGGAAAATCTAAATTAATGAACGTACATACTTACCTATACTTACATAATTATGTATTTGATTATCTTTGCAAACAACACTTACCTTCTACTATTAATTTTGTTGAACATTTAGCATCTAGCAATACACAAGAGTATTCACATTGGTCTTCTTCTGTACATTTTCTTATAATGAGGGTACGTTTTGTAACGTCTGTTATAAGTGTGAATTTTTCACTATCTTCTATTTCAGTCTTCTTTCTGAACCATGTGACGTCAAGAGTTTCTTCAGGTATTTCAACAGTCAAATAAGCATCACTGTTAGCTGGCACTATAATGTGTTCTGGCAGGCGAAGCGTGAAGTCGATTGAAGGCTCTTCTACACTTAGTTTTGCTGCACATCTATCGCTTCCCACTTCACAAGCATATTCACCTTCGTCACTACTATCGCAATCATATATTTTTAATTTCTGCTTTTTGCCATCAATAGTTAGTTGGATATGGTTTGAGAACTGGATTTCTGTGCCATCCTTGAACCACTGTACTAGCGCGTCACCCTTGGTCAGCTCTATGTCAAAGGTAGCTTTATTACCCTTACTTACTTTCTGATCGTGCAGACGAGATATTATTTCGGGAGGCAGCTCAACCACTGTAACCTCTGCACTGCATGCATCATCACGTAGAATACACGTGTATTCACCTTCATCGTGTACAGAAGTATTTCTAATCAGCAGTTTCCTGAC
This sequence comes from Agonopterix heracliana, assembly GCA_963693445.1. Lineage (NCBI taxonomy): Eukaryota > Metazoa > Arthropoda > Insecta > Lepidoptera > Depressariidae > Agonopterix > Agonopterix heracliana. The sequence goes on from OY856307.1 coordinate 3,153,754, forward strand.
GCTTCCTCGTTTTTCTAGCTCGTATTTGTTTTTCTTTGGTTTGATCCTTTCACCATCCTTTTTCCAGAATACATCAGCTGTTTCAGAATTTATTTCTACCTCCAAAATTGCTATGTCCTTCTCTTTCACCTCAAAGTCTTGAAGTTTACGTACGAATTCGGGTATAGTTTCATGTACTTGTAGTGTTGTGGTGGTCTCTTGATCTTTAACAATACATTTGATGGTGCCAGTATCTGTTAATTTGGACTTCTTTATCCTCAATTTGTGCGTTCTGCCTTCCTGTATGATTTCTCTGTGATCCATGCCGCTGAGCTCCTTGTCGTTATGATACCATTTTGTGGAGACAGTATGAGAAGTTTGACACTCGAGAACAACGGTTTTGCCTTCCTCAGTTTCATAGGTGCTCTTTAAATTCTTCACAAAGGTCACCTTATCTACATCGATAGTTACTCGAGCACCGTGAGATGCCTTGCCGGCACTGTTTGATGCAACGCATTTGTAGTCACCAGAATCTATTTCTGAGTCTACGTTAGTAATTACTAATTCTATGTTTTCGCCATCAAAGTTCTGACTCACTGTATTAGATGGCGTAATTATTTGATTATTTCTGTACCACGTTATAGAAGGCACAGGATTTCCCGTAACTTTTGCTATCAATTTAACCGTGCCCTTTTCTTTCACCGTAATTTCCTGGAAACGGTTAATAAACAGCGGAGGCTCAGCATTTTCTTCGGTTGGTTCTGAAAAAATAATGTTTCTTAAGTCTGAGTATGACGATTTAAAGATAACACACAAAGAACATAAATAGTTAGACAATGAGACGATTAAAACTTGATCCGTACCTTCAATTGTTATTACAGCACTGGTCTCCGTTGAACCCTCTGAATTGACAGCCTTAAGCGTGTAGACACCGTCATCCTTTCCTTTCTTTGGTTTTATGATAGTTACTGTGTGAGTCTCACCGTCAGATTTAGTCGTCAGATTCTTAACTGGTTTATTATTCTTGTACCAAGTTACTGTTGGCTGCGGATTTCCTACTACCTGTGCTGTAAGAACTATACTCTCGCCTTCTCTAATGGTCATATTCTTCAGCGGTTCGATTACTTGAGGCTTCTCTTTTTCACCGGTTTTTATTTTAAGCACTATAGGTAAGCTAGCTTCACCTTCTCTATTAACTGCTAATACAGTGTAGGTGCCTTCCTGGAACTTTTTGACGTTGGAGATCTTTAAAACGCTGCAGTACATGTGCATATCAGATTCAGTAGCTATAGAAATAAAATCATCTGTCACTATCTGTTCGCCTTTGAAGAACCACGCAATATCTGGCTCTGGTATAGCTACCAACCTACATTCCAAGAATATTTGTGAACCTTCATCAACATATTGCGCTTTAGGTCTTTTGGAAAATGTAGGCGGGATACCTTCTAAAATATCAGCGAGTGACGATTCTCTCGATAGGCTCTTGCGAGAAAGAATTGTCATCTCTGAGCCATGGTCAGAAAGAGGTGCTTCTACTATTAATTCTGTAGTACTGGATGCAAAGCCAGCAGCGTTCTTTGCTACGCAAGTGAATGTGCCAGCATCTTCGGGGAAAACTTCCCGTATCACCAGTGTTGCAACGTTATCGTCGTCATAGTAAATTTGGAAATCCTGTGACGGTTTGATAATAGCGGTTTGTCTGAACCAAGTTATCTGTGGTCTGGGATATCCCTCCACTTGACATTCAAATTGCACAGTCGAACCATCTGGTGTATGCTTTGGACGCAATTTCTCTACAAATATTGGAGCTACCGCCTGTTCTTCTGATGTCGGCTCTGAAATAAAAAAAACAGTGTTCAAAAATAGATACTTTATATGAACAAACATAACTTCCCGTGCAGGGAAGGAGGCAATCTCTTTCAAAAACTGATTTAACAAAACAATAATTAAAAACTTATTGTTCTTTCTAAGTAGTATGCGCGTACGCGAGACTGTATTCGCGTTTCGCATATATCATTATGTATAATCTCTTTTATTTAAATATAATTATATAATTACAAAACCTGAAACCATTACACACGGCGACACTTCAAGCTATACAAAACCAACATAAGCTGGCCGTGCAACGTTATACGTTACTCTAACTACGCGTGATGTCTCGCCTTGTGTACACGATAGACAACTAAAAAAGCTAATGACTAAAAATGGTGCCATTTTTCTTTTTGGCTCTTTTTAGCGCGGCCATCAATCAATCAAACTTGAATATTTCAGGATAAAGATAGATACAAACAAAACTTTATGACAAGTAGGCATAAGCATATGCTCACGACTATATTCCCCGTGCGGGTAGTCAGAGACATTCTGAAACCTCAGAACATCCACGTTTCAATAGTACCGCAACTCTGTCCGTGTGACGGGGAGTGAGCCCGTCGCCACTAGTAATGGGCAGTGGGTAGATACATGCCTCGAAATTGAAGCATGCAGGTTTCCCCACGATGTTTTCCTTCACCGAAAAGCAACTGGAATTACAAATCGTACATAAATCTCATTGGTACGAGTGGGCCTGGACGGGGATCGAACCATCGCCTCCTGCACTGCAGGCAAGGTTATGACAAGTCTTTATAAATCCTCTAAACTCAGTCCGAACGGAGATATAAAGGCTTGAAGTAACGTAATGAATATATTTCAACTTCAAGCCTTTATACCTCCGTTCAGACTGAGCTTAGGGATATAAATGTAATAACAAGTTTTGTAGCCGTGGTGGTCCAGTGGCGAGTAACCTTGCCTGCCGTGCAGGAGGCGATGGTTCGATCCCCGTCCAGGCCGACTCGTACCAATGAGTTCTTCGGAATTTATGAACGATTTGTAACACCACTGGCTTTTCGGTGAAGGAAAACATCGAGAGGAAACCTGCGTGCTTCAATTTCGAGGCATGTATTGTACCCACTGTCCATTATAAGTGGCGACGGGCTCACCCCCCGTCACACTGGACAGAGTTTCGGTACTACTGGTGAAACGTGGATGTTCTGAGGTTTCAGAATATCTCAGACTACCGCCTCGGGGAATTTAGTCGTGAGCATATACTGTACTAACAAGTTTTGTTTGTTACTTTATTCTGAACTAAAATATTCAAGTTTGGTTGATGGCCGCGCTAGAGACAATGTCGAAAAATAAGGTGCCAACCTCCCATACCAAACCCGCATTGTCTTTTGCTAAATAATTTTTCATTTCGTTAATTAAATTTGTATGAAGAGTCTGGACTTACTATACGTCGTAGTCGTAGGTATGGCTGGAAAATTTAGATCTAAAGGGAAAAAGAGCTTGAGGTCATTTGTATTTGAAAACGAAATACAACTTACTTTCAAATACAGGAAGTTTGTCAATCTTCTCGTTTAGTTTCTTTTGCAAATATAACGTGTAATTGGCTTCATCCATCAAATATTGAGCAGGAACCCAACCTTTTTCTTCTGTAAGATGCTTGCGAACAAACCACCAGTCTTGATTTGTGGTTTCTGTAAAATAAAAGGTAATAAGAAATAAGGGACACTCAATATTTAGAACAGAATTAATTTTTTCAGTGTACCCAATTACATTTTCGGACATAGGTAATTAAAGAAACGAATGGATTTTTTTAAATATTTCCTAACTTTAAAACCTTTTTTTTAACCTAGGTACCTAGACCTACTTATTTCTTTATGATTAGGAGCAGGTTAATTATTGTACAAAATTTGATGCTGATGCAATCGTACTTACCTAATATGTACAGGCGTTCGCCTTCGACTAGATTAATAGCTTCATCCGTTTCAGCAACATAAGAATACACGGCGAAAACTGTGTCGCCGCTGCGCACATCGAGCGGACTCTCTGTAACGTATAATTTAATAAAATATAATTTAGTTTTAAACCCTTAATTTATGTGCTGTGGAATAATGTTCTTGCATAAAATGCATGTGCCAAATGGCTCTGTCCCACTGAGCAAGTAATCACTAGTGCTCTGTCCTATAACAAGCTTTCATTAAAACTATCATAGCAGTATAGATCCTACTGTAGCCGCGGGACTTTTTAATTAGGTACTTACCAAAAAGATTACCGTTTGCCGTTTAGAAAAGGTTGTAAGGTACTGATCAAAGTTGACTTTTTTCATCTGGAGTGCGATTTTTGAATCTCATTCGGTGAGCTCAGCAGTTGACAATGTTTCTGTGGAGATACGCATCTTTCTTCTGCTGATTTGACTTTCAAAAATCGCACTCCTGAGGTATAATTTTTGAAAGTCGAATCAGAAGTTTTAAGATGTATATCTCCATAGTAATTTTGACATTTTCAACTGCTGAGCTCACCGAATGAGATTCAAAAATCGCACTCCTGGTCTTATAGCTTTGTAAAAAGACTGTCTAACTATTACGGATCGGTAATCTTTTTGGTAAAGCCTGACCAGGAATATAAAAAACCTGGTTTGGGGGCGCTGCAATTGATTGTCACCTTTAATGTCAGTGTTCCAAGTACAAAAATTAGTTCCAATGATTTTCCGCAACATGGCGAGGTTTTTATATTTCTGGTCGGGCTTTTAATCCCCCGGCTACAGTACTAGTAGGTTAATTTTATAAGGGTGGGTCTGAGTGGTGGTGGTTTCGTTTACTTCTTATAAATCTATTTGATTATACTTCTTGGCTGGTTTAAATACTATTTATAGGTAAAGTTTACCGGCTACTTTATCTGCATAAATTATATCTAGGTAGGTATACCAGATTTAAAGTCAAATCTAGGTAAAATCATAAGCTATCAAAAATCGGTTCAGTAGTTTTTGTGTGATGTTGTTACACACAATCAGACAAACAAAAATTCTAAAAAAGGTTGATTGAGTCAGGGATACCTACCTAAAATCATATCGTAATCTTTTTCTTGTCTTCCGTTACAGTTTTTTATTAGTTTAGATTTTTAGCTGAGATACAATCTATAATAATATTGATAGTAATAATGATAGTAAATAAATATTACTAGTAATATTGATAGTAAGTAGTAAGTATTATTTACCTGGGAATTCCTGTTCTCTTGAAATACTCATTGATGCATCGGCTTCTGTGAAATAAAAATCATAGAAACACAGCGTCATTTTTTTACGTATTTTATTAGAATTATGAAAATTTACTTTAACACTTTGAACTCAAGCTTTGGATAATTACTAACTTTAGATCTTAGAACGAACTATTTATAGTTCTGATTCATTCATGAATCATTTCTTATTAAATGTTAATAAGACCAACCGAACATGTTTGCTGGCTGCTGATTTCAATCCTCATCGGATTGAATTTATTAATAAAATAATGTTGATAAAAATACCTTGAATTTGAGATGGTTTCCTAGGTTTTCTTTTAGCTGAAATCGTGAGCTGTTCTTCTTCGTATGTGCTTTCATTAATCTTTTTAGGCTTAAGTTCGACACTGAGTTCTTCCACTTCACTGACCTCGTATGTCGGTTTCTTAGGTTTACGTTTTATTATCATTTCTACGTTGTCATCAGATTCGGCTTCGCTAAGAATTATTTCTTCTACCAGACTATCGCCATCAATTTCTTGTGTTAATTGTATTGAAGCCTCGTCGGCAGCCTCTGATAGCGTCATCTTCTTTTTAGATTTTAGCTTAATTTTGCTTGATAGAGATAATTCCTCTGTAGTGTATTGCTCTACATGAGGTCTTACTTCGAAGCTTACTTCTTCCTGGTCGTCGACGACATATTTAGGCTTTTGATCTAATTTCAGACTTACGTCTTGTGAGACTTCTGATGTTTCTTCAACAGGTTTTGGTTTAGACATTGTCACAGACGAAGTGATGTCTTCTATTGTTTTATTTTCAATTTTTTTCGATTTCTTTAGTGGCATCATTATATTTGCAGTTTCATCGTCTTGTTCTACATCACTTTCAATTACTTCAACAATGTCTGGTCCTTCTTCTTCTTCATAGAATTTAATAGATGCCTCATTAGCTGCCTCATCAAATGTTGGACGTCTTTGTGGTTTTAGCTTAACCTTACTTGTCAGTGAGATTTCTTCTTCTGCATATGAATCCAATTGTATATTGAATTCTTGTTCAACGTCCTCCTTTGTTTTAACAGATTTTGGTCTAAATGTAACTGTTTCTGGTTCAGTTATTTCAGGTAGCGTAACTGAAGGTTTTTGAACAGGTTTCAATTTCTTTTTTATTGTAACTTCGTCCAAAATTTCTTCACTCTTTTTAACACTTGGACGTCTTGGTTTAATAGTGAATTGCCCAGGTTCCTCTTCTTCATCATCTTCAGGTTGTTCTTCCAGCGTACTTTTACTCTTCTTAGAGTCTACGATATCGTCATATCCGAACATTGGCTTTTCCAAATCAGTTTTTTCTAACTCTGGTAGTTCAGGTTGTTTGTACGCCTTTTTCTTAATCTTAGCGGCCTCTTTGATGTTACGAGACAGTATTCCATTCTGTCGAATACTTCCTATAAAGCTTATGACTGGATGTATTATTTCTTGTGGCCAATCTTTCACATAAGTTATACGACTTTTCAATTGGAACTTTGGTAAAATAACTGTAGATGTATCTTGTTTTGGCTTTGCAACAGTTTTTTTTAATTTTAGCTTAGTAAACTGGGGTCCTTCGACACTTCCAGCGTGTTGTGCTTCACCCATTTGTAGGACTTTTCTTTCTATCTTCATCGGAACCAGTTTCGGTTTCTGTTTCTTTGGTTCTGTGGTTGAGATTTTTGTAGGTTCATTTTCTGTAACATCTGCCTTGTCTTCATCTAAAGGTTCCATGTCGTTTTCAGGTTGTATTGCATCTTTTTTTATTTTCCTAGGTTTTTCTTTCTTCGGCTCAACAAAGTCAGCTTCAACTGCTTCAAATGTATCAGATTTTTCTTCATGTTCTATTGTGACTTTTTCTACTGTTGGTTGTTCGTCGTCAAATTTATTTTGGGGTGAATCTGATTTCTTGACCTTCTTTGTTTTTTTAGGCTTTTCTTTTATTGGCTTATCTCCAATTAAGTCTGGTGCTATAACTTCAATTGTGTCCAATTTTTTAGGTTCCTCTTCAAGAGGTACAGGTGACTTCTCCTCTTTCGGTACTACTTTCTCTATTTCTTCTTCGTCTGGTTTTTTAGGGGTTTTCTCTTCTTTCACGGTAAGAGGAGTGAATTTGTCCTTCTTGACCTTTTTCGTTCTTTTTACATCCTCAGTTATGGTTCCAACTACTTCTTGAATAGTTGCCGGTATTTTTTCATCAACAGTGTCCTCTTCCGGCAACTTTTCTTCAGCTTCACATGTTTCGGGATATTGTTTTTCTAGTGGTTTTAGAATTGAGTCATCATCCTGCGATAGATGTTGAATTTTGGTTTTTTTTATTTTTTGCTCAGCAATTTCTGGTTCTATTTTTTTTTCTGTTTTTTCTTTTGTCTTTACTGGCTTTGGTATAATGTCTTCTTCTGTAGTCTCTACTTTATGATTTTCAACTTGAACATCAGTCACATCTGGTTTATCAGGAGTATAGTCAAATTTATCAACCTTTTCTAGTTCGACTATATAATCAGGAATTTCAGGAACTTTGATTGCTTTCCTTTTAATTTTTGCTGCCTCTTTCATATTACGTGATAGTTCTCCATTTTGCCGTATGCTACCCAAAAATGTAATCGATGGTTGAGTATCTTCTGGGGGCCAGTCGTTAACATATTTAATTCTACTTTTAAGTTGAAATTTGGGTAATGTTACAGTCGAAAGTTCTTGTTTGGGCTTTTGTTGTGGTTTTTTTAATTTGAGTCTCGCAAACTGTGGACCTTCGACTTCTGAAGGATGTTGTGCTTCCTTTACTTGAAGGGTTACACGTTCGATTTTCATTGGAGTGAGTTTTAGCTTTTTGAGTTTGTCTTGTTTTGAATCTTCTGGTTTATCGTCATCTGCAGGCTGCTTTTCTTCGTGTACAGATGTTTCATCAATTTCACCCGAAACATCTCCCGATTTCGATTTCTTAACACGATCTTTTTTCTTTTGTTTTTTGGGCCTTTCTTCGGTTTCTTCATTAACGTCTTCAGGAATTTCTTCAATGACACTAGAAACATCTGCAATGATAAAATGTCAACGTGTAAATACCACATAATTTTTATTAAATAAACGTCTAGTCGACATAAAAATCATTTTCAATCAGTGCCTGAACCTAGCGAGTTCTTAAAGGTGTTTTGGTGCATTGTACAAAATTGTAGAATGTATGAAAGTTACATTATATTCTTAGTTGACTTCATTCCTAGAATGTACCGCTGCATTTTCTTAAACCTGCTTATATTCTTTTATCTCACCGTAGCTACTACGTCAAAAGAACGTTAATGTTTTATCTCGGATGTACTTAAGTATTTAAGCATGTGTATGAATAAGTAGGTAGGTATCGCCTAAAGCCTGTAACCGTGAACCGATATGGGCATAATGAGAAGTGCACAAATTTGTGAACCTGAGATGTGTAGTGTATTTTCTTATTTTCACCACAAATCAAATTTAGCTGAAAGACAACCGGTGTCGGTATTTCTATTTTGGTTAATTTCACTATTTGATTATGCGATTTTTTCAAATACCTTTATACTAATTAGTAACACCATCATCTACTCGTATCAATAAATGTAAGATTTCTCAATCAAGTAAACCAAAAATATATAAGTGTAATATAAAAGCCCAAAAGCCATGTTTAATGTAGTTTATACAATACTTTTACCGGTTTTTATACGTTCAAATATACGAATTTGAAGAAAAATTTCAAACATACGAATTTAAATAACATGTGGAAATAATTTGTGGTGATAAAAATAGATTGTTTCGAACCTACAAAGTATTTTATTACAAAAAAATTGGCTTTTGGAGTCGGTTGGTGTAGTACTTTTTTATTTCATGTTTTCCTTACAGAAAAATCTTATATTTTGTGACGAAGGGTGCCACTGAACGGTATAAGTCCACTTAATGAGTTTATGTTGTTTAGCCTTACCATTAGGTGTTTCTAATAATGCAGTAGTTGAATCAAGTGTGTGTGCGTATTTGAGTGGTGTTATTATTTTGTTCGTGATTTTCTCTGTCTCATCAACCGACAAAATAGGTTGTGTTGCTTCTTGTTCTTCCGCTGTTCCTAATATGTCGTGTGTGTGTGTCGTGGGTTTCGTGTCACCCTCAGTAGCACTTTCTTCCGAAAAAGATTCTTCAGTTAAAGTGAAAGAAGTAAAGAAAGCGTCACCATCTTTTTTAACAGCAGTGCTGTCATTTACTATCTCTTTAGGTCCCCTTTTCTTTTCGGTAACTCGTTTAGCTGTTTTTACAGTTTCGTCCTCATCAGATTGTGTACGAATTTGTGTAACAGTAACTTTCTCAGGAAGTTCAAATAAAGCAGTAGCCGAGACAGGTGTGTGTAAGTGTGTGAGTGGTGTAGCCTTGTCGTGTATGATATCCTCTGTAGTGTGTATTGAGACGATGGGTTGTGTGTCATTTTCTTGTTCAGTAATACTTTCTGTAGTATGCAGTTTGGGACCTACCTTATTTTTAATAGTCCGTTTAGTAATTTTCTTTTGTTTAGGCTTACCATACGGTGATTCGACCTCTTCAATCATTATTTCTTCTGGTAGTTCACCAACTTCTACTGGTTCGGTAATAAGCTCAACAATCGTTTCTTCTGGAAGAGTTTCTTCAGTGAAAGTGACTGGAGTATCACCGTCTTTTTTAACAGTAGTAAATTCATTGACTTGGTCTTTAGGACCCCTTTTCTGTTTGATTGCTCTCTTAGTTGTGTTGACGATTTTAACATCACCAGATTCTATACGAACTTGTTCAACGGTAAATTTCTCTGGAAGTTCAACTAAAGCAGTAGCCGAGACAAGTGTTTGTAAGTGTGTGAGTGGTGCAACCGTGTCGTGTATGATATCTTCTGTAGTGTGTATTGAGACGATGGGTTGTGTGTCATCTTCTTGTTCAGTAAGTATTTGTGTAGTGTGTAGTTTGGGACCTACCTTCTTTTTAATAGTGCGCTTAGTAATTTTCTCTTGTTTAGGCTTACCATCCGGTGATTCGACCTTTTCGAAAACAGTTTCTTCAGGTAACTCGACACCTTCTATCGGTACAGTGGTGTGAATCTCGGAAGATGTTTCTTGTGGAACTGTTTCCTCGGAGACAGTGACGGTTGTAATTGGAGCGTCACCATCTTTTTTAATTTCACCTGTTTCCATTCGAATTTGTGTTACTTGTACTTTTTCAGGAGTTTCCTCAACGAATTGAGCTTTATCTGATATTTGTTTGTCGTCAAATGGTGTGATGTCTTCCTGGGTGATTTCTTCTATGCTGTGTACTGAGACGATAGGTTGTTCGTCGTCTTCTTGTTCAGTTATGATTTGTGTAGTGTGTAGTTTGGGACCTACCTTCTTTTTGATAGTACGCTTTGTAATTGTCTTTTGTGTGAGCTTACCATCCGGAGATTTGACTTCGTCGACCGTAGTAACTTCGGGCAACTCGATAATTTCGACTGGTTTGGTGTCATCCTTAGTAGTACATTCTTCTGGTACTGTTTCCTCTGAGACAGTGACGGTTGTAATTGGAGCGTCACCATCTTTTTTAACAGTAGTGATTTCGGTGATTTGGTATTTCGGGCTCTTTTTCTTTTTGATTACTCGCTTCGTGGTTCTGATTGTCTGTACTTCACCTGTTTCTGTACGAACTTGTGACACTTGTACTTTTTCAGGAGATTCCTCAATAACTTGAGCTTCGTCTGGTTTGTGTGTGTAGTCGAACGGTGTTATGTGTTCCTGTGTGATTTCCTCTGTCGTGTGTACTGAGATGATAGGCTGTGTGCCATCTTCTTGTTCAGTTATAATGTGTGTAGTGTGTAGTTTGGGACCTACCTTCTTCTTAATGGTGCGCTTAGTAATTTTCTTGTGTTTAGGCTTACCGTCCGTTGATTCGACCTCTTCGACCGTAGTTACTTCGGGCAACTCGATAATTTCGACTGGTTTGGTGTCATCCTTAGTAATACTTTGTTCTGGTACTGTTTCCTCGGTGACAGTGACGGTTGTAATTGGAACGTCACCATCTTTTTCAACAGTAGTGATTTCAGTTACTTGGTCTTTCGGGCCTCTTTTCTTTTTTATAACTCGCTTCGTGGTTCTGATTGTCTGTACTTCACCTGTTTCTGTACGAACTTGTGTCACTTGTACTTTTTCAGGAGATTCCTCAATGAGTTGAGCTTCGTCTGGTTTGTGTGTGTAGTCGAACGGTGTAATGTGTTTCTGTGTGATTTTCTCTGACGTGTGTACTGAGCCGATTGGCTGTGTGTCATCTTGTTCAGTTATAATGTGTGTAGTGTGCAGTTTGGGACCTACCTTCTTTTTGATAGTACGCTTAGTAATTGTCTTTTGTGTGAGCTTACCATCCGGAGATTTGACTTCGTCGACCGTAGTAACTTCGGGCAACTCGATAATTTTGACTGGTTTGGTGTCATCCTTGGTAGTACTTTCTTCTGGTACTGTTTCCTCGGTGACAGTGACGGTTGTAATTGGAACGTCACCATCTTTTTCAACAGTAGTGATTTCAGTTACTTGGTCTTTCGGACCTTTTTTCTTTTTGATAATTCGCTTCGTGGTTCTGATAGTCTGTACTTCACCTGTTTCTGAACGAACTTGTGACACTTGCACTTTTTCAGGAGATTCCTCAATGAGTTGAGATTCGTCTGGTTTGTGTGTGTAGTCGAACGGTGTAATGTTTTCCTGTGTGATTTCTTCTGTCATGTGTACTGAGACGATAGGCTGTGTGTCATCTTCTTGTTCAGTTATAATTTGTGTAGTGTGCAGTTTGGGACCTACCTTCTTCTGAATGGTGCGCTTAGTAATTTTCTTGTGTTTAGGCTTACCATCCTTTGATTCGACCTCTTCGACCGTAGTAACTTCGGGCAACTCGATAATTTCGACTGGTTTGGTGTCATCCTTAGTAATACTTTCTTCTGGTACTGTTTCCTCGGTGACAGTGACTGTTGTAATTGGAACGTCACCATCTTTTTCAACAGTAGTGATTTCAGTTACTTGGTCTTTCGGGCCTCTTTTCTTTTTTATAACTCGCTTCGTGGTTCTGATTGTCTGTACTTCACCTGTTTCTGTACGAACTTGTGACACTTGTACTTTTTCAGGAGATTCCTCAATAACTTGAGCTTCGTCTGGTTTGTGTGTGTAGTCGAACGGTGTTATGTGTTCCTGTGTGATTTCCTCTGTCGTGTGTACTGAGATGATAGGCTGTGTGCCATCTTCTTGTTCAGTTATAATGTGTGTAGTGTGTAGTTTGGGACCTACCTTCTTCTTAATGGTGCGCTTAGTAATTTTCTTGTGTTTAGGCTTACCGTCCGTTGATTCGACCTCTTCGACCGTAGTTACTTCGGGCAACTCGATAATTTCGACTGGTTTGGTGTCATCCTTAGTAATAATTTCTTCTGGTACTGTTTCCTCGGTGACAGTGACGGTTGTAATTGGAACGTCACCATCTTTTTCAACAGTAGTGATTTCAGTTACTTGGTCTTTCGGGCCTCTTTTCTTTTTTATAACTCGCTTCGTGGTTCTGATTGTCTGTACTTCACCTGTTTCTGTACGAACTTGTGACACTTGTACTTTTTCAGCAGATTCCTCAATAACTTGAGCTTCGTCTGGTTTGTGTGTGTAGTCGAACGGTGTAATGTGTTCCTGTCTGATTTCCTCAGTCGTGTGTTCTGAGACGATAGGCTGTGTGTCATCTTCTTCTTCAGTTATAATTTGTGTAGTGTGCAGTTTGGGACCTACCTTCTTCTGAATGGTGCGCTTAGTAATTTTCTTGTGTTTAGGCTTACCATCCGTTGATTCGACCTCTTCGACCGTAGTAACTTCGGGCAACTCGATAATTTCGACTGGTTTGGTGTCATCCTTAGTAATACTTTCTTCTGGTACTGTTTCCTCGGTGACAGTGACTGTTGTAATTGGAACGTCACCATCTTTTTCAACAGTAGTGATTTCAGTTACTTGGTCTTTCGGGCCTCTTTTCTTTTTTATAACTCGCTTCGTGGTTCTGATTGTCTGTACTTCACCTGTTTCTGTACGAACTTGTGACACTTGTACTTTTTCAGGAGATTCCTCAATAACTTGAGCTTCGTCTGGTTTGTGTGTGTAGTCGAACGGTGTTATGTGTTCCTGTGTGATTTCCTCTGTCGTGTGTACTGAGATGATAGGCTGTGTGCCATCTTCTTGTTCAGTTATAATGTGTGTAGTGTGTAGTTTGGGACCTACCTTCTTCTTAATGGTGCGCTTAGTAATTTTCTTGTGTTTAGGCTTACCGTCCGTTGATTCGACCTCTTCGACCGTAGTTACTTCGGGCAACTCGATAATTTCGACTGGTTTGGTGTCATCCTTAGTAATACTTTCTTCTGGTACTGTTTCCTCGGTGACAGTGACGGTTGTAATTGGAACGTCACCATCTTTTTCAACAGTAGTGATTTCAGTTACTTGGTCTTTCGGGCCTCTTTTCTTTTTTATAACTCGCTTCGTGGTTCTGATTGTCTGTACTTCACCTGTTTCTGTACGAACTTGTGACACTTGTACTTTTTCAGCAGATTCCTCAATAACTTGAGCTTCGTCTGGTTTGTGTGTGTAGTCGAACGGTGTTATGTGTTCCTGTGTGATTTCCTCTGTCGTGTGTACTGAGATGATAGGCTGTGTGCCATCTTCTTGTTCAGTTATAATGTGTGTAGTGTGTAATTTGGGACCTACCTTCTTCTGAATGGTGCGCTTAGTAATTTTCTTGTGTTTAGGCTTACCATCCGTTGATTCGACCTCTTCGACCGTAGTAACTTCGGGCAACTCGATAATTTCGACTGGTTTGGTGTCATCCTTAGTAATACTTTCTTCTGGTACTGTTTCCTCGGTGACAGTGACGGTTGTAATTGGAACGTCACCATCTTTTTCAACAGTAGTGATTTCAGTTACTTGGTCTTTCGGGCCTCTTTTCTTTTTTATAACTCGCTTCGTGGTTCTGATTGTCTGTACTTCACCTGTTTCTGTACGAACTTGTGACACTTGTACTTTTTCAGGAGATTCCTCAATAACTTGAGCTTCGTCTGGTTTGTGTGTGTAGTCGAACGGTGTTATGTGTTCCTGTGTGATTTCCTCTGTCGTGTGTACTGAGATGATAGGCTGTGTGCCATCTTCTTGTTCAGTTATAATGTGTGTAGTGTGTAGTTTGGGACCTACCTTCTTCTTAATGGTGCGCTTAGTAATTTTCTTGTGTTTAGGCTTACCGTCCGTTGATTCGACCTCTTCGACCGTAGTTACTTCGGGCAACTCGATAATTTCGACTGGTTTGGTGTCATCCTTAGTAATACTTTCTTCTGGTACTGTTTCCTCGGTGACAGTGACGGTTGTAATTGGAACGTCACCATCTTTTTCAACAGTAGTGATTTCAGTTACTTGGTCTTTCGGGCCTCTTTTCTTTTTTATAACTCGCTTCGTGGTTCTGATTGTCTGTACTTCACCTGTTTCTGTACGAACTTGTGACACTTGTACTTTTTCAGGAGATTCCTCAATAAGTTGAGCTTCGTCTGGTTTGTGTGTGTAGTCGAACGGTGTAAAGTGTTCCTGTGTGATTTTCTCTGTCGTGTGTACTGAGATGATAGGCTGTGTGCCATCTTCTTGTTCAGTTATTATGTGTGTAGTCTGTAGTTTGGGACCTACCCTCTTTTTAATGGTGCGTTTCGTAATTTTCTTATGTTTAGGCTTACCATCCGGTGATTCGAATTCTTCGACCGTAGTAACTTCGGGCAACTCGATAATTTCGACTGGTTTGGTGTCATCCTTAGTAGTACTTTCTACTGGTACTGTTTCCTCGGTGACAGTGACGGTTGTAATGGGGGCGTCACCATCTTTTTCAACGGTAGTGATTTCAGTGACTTGGTTTTTTAGGCCCTTATTCTTTTTTATAACTCGCTTTGTTGTTCTGACGGTCTTTACTTCACCCGTATCTGTACGAACTTGAGTCACTTGTACTTTTTCAGGAGATTCCTCGATGAGTCGAGCTTCGTCTGGTTTGTGTGTGTAGTCGAACGGTGTAATGTTTTCCTGTGTGATTTCCTCTGTCGTGTGTACTGAGACGATTGGCTGTGTGTCATCTTCTTGTTCAGTTATAATTTGTGTAGTGTGCAGTTTGGGACCTACCTTCTTTTTGATAGTACGTTTAGTAATTTTTATTTGTGTGAGCTTACCATCCGGAGATTTGACTTCGTCGACCGTAGTAACTTCGGGCAACTCGATAATTTCGACTGGTTTGGTGTCATCCTTAGTAGTACATTCTTCTGGTACTGTTTCCTCGGTGACAGTGACGGTTGTAATTGGAACGTCACCATCTTTTTCAACAGTAGTGATTTCAGTTACTTGGTCTTTCGGGCCTCTTTTCTTTTTGATAACTCGCTTCGTGGTTCTGATTGTCTGTACTTCACCTGTTTCTGTACGAACTTGTGACACTTGCACTTTTTCAGGAGATTCCTCAATGAGTTGAGATTCGTCTGGTTTGTGTGTGTAGTCGAACGGTGTAATGTGTTCTTCTGTGATTTCCTCTGTCGTGTGTACTGAGACGATAGGCTGTGTGTCATCTTCTTGTTCAGTTAAAATTTGTGTAGTGTGCAGTTTGGGACCTACCTTCTTCTTAATGGTGCGTTTCGAAATTTTCTTATGTTTAGGCTTACCATCCGGTGATTCGAATTCTTCGACCGTAGTAACTTCGGGCAACTCGATAACTTCGACTGGTTTGGTGTCATCCTTAGTAGTACTTTCTACTGGTACTGTTTCCTCAGTGACAGTGACGGTTGTAATGGGGGCGTCACCATCTTTTTCAACAGTAGTGATTTCAGTTACTTGGTCTTTCGGGCCCCTTTTCTTTTTTATAACTCGCTTCGTGGTTCTGATTGTCTGTACTTCACCCGTATCTGTACGAACTTGTGTCACTTGTACTTTTTCAGGAGATTCCTCGATGAGTCGAGCTTCGTCTGGTGCGAATGTGTCTTCGGAAGGAGTTATGTCCTCCTGTGTTAATTCTTCTGTAGTGTGTACTGTAACGATAGGTTCATTGTCTTCTTCTTGTTCCGTAGTTATTACAGTTGTCTCTATCTTAGGACCAACCGTCTTTTTAATAGTGCGTTTAGCTATTTTCTTTTGTTTTGGTTTACCGTCCAGTGATTCTACTTGTTCGAACGTTATTTTTTCGGGCAATTCGACTACATTTACGGGTTTTGTGCCATATTTGTAAGCACTTTCTTCTGGAATAGTTTCTTCAGTGACAGTGACTGTAGTAATAGGAGCGTCATCACCTTTTTCAATAACAGTTATTTCAGTTACTTGTTCTTTTGGGCCCTTTTTCTTTTTGATCACTCGCTTAGTTGTTTTGACTGTTTTAACTTCACCTGTTTCTGTACGAACTTGTATCACTTGTACTTTTTCAGGAGTTTCCTCAACGAGTTGAGCTTTGTCTGGTATTTGTGTGTCGTCAAATGTTGTCATGTGTTCCTGGGTGATTTCCTCTGTGGTGTGTACTGAGACAATAGGTTGTTCATCTTCTTCTAGTTCAGTTATGATTTGTGTAGTGTGTAGTTTGGGACCTACCTTCTTTTTGATAGTACGCTTTGTAATTTTCTTTTGCTTTGCCTTACCATCTGGTGAATCGAACTCTTCGACCGTTGTTTCTTCTGGTAACTCAACAATTTCTACTGGTTTGGTGTCATTCCCAATAGCTGTTTTTTCTGGAACTGTTTCTTCTGTGACAGTGACGGTTGTAATTGGGGCGTCATCATCTTTTTCAATAGTAGTGATTTCAGTTATTTGGTCTTTCGGGCCCTTCTTCTTTTTGATAACTCTCTTCGTTGTTTTGACGGTTTTTATTTCACCTGTTTCCGTACGAACTTGTGTCACATGTACTTTTTCGGGAGTCTCCTCTATGAGTAAAGCTTTGTCTGGTTTTTGTGTGTAGTCTAAAGGTGTAATGTGTTCCTGGGTGATTTCCTCTGTGGTGTGTACCGAGACGATAGGTTGTTTACCGTCTTCCTGTTCAGTAATGATTTGTGTTGTGTGCACGTTTGGACCTACCTTCTTTTTGATAGTGCGTTTAGTAATTTTCTTTTGCGTAAGCTTACCATCTGGTGAAAGGAATTCTTTCACCGTAGTTTCTTCAGGTAACTCGACAATTTCTACAGGCTTTGTGTCATCCTCGATAAATGTTTCTTCTGGAACTATTTCCTCGGTAACACTGACGGTAGTGACTGGAGCGTCACCATCTCTTTCTACAGTAGTGATTTCGGTGACTTGTTCTTTAGGACCCTTTTTCCTTTTGATAACCCTCTTAATGGTTTTGACGGTTTCACCCGTTTCTGTGCGAACTTGTTCTACTTGAACTTTTTCTGGAGTGTCGTCAACGATTTGAGCTTTATCTGCTTTATGTGTTTCGTCGAATGGTGTGATGGGTTCCTGTGTTATTTCTTCTGTAGTGTGTATCGAGACGATAGGTTTTTTGTCGTCTTCATGTTCAGTGACGATTTCAGTTGTCTGTGTTTTTGGACCAATCTTCTTTTTGATTATGCGTTTAGTAATTTTCTTCTGTTTGGGCGTACCATCAGTTGATTCAATTTCTTTGATTGTAGTTTCTTCCGGTAATTCAATGATCTTTACCCTTTCAGTGTCATCTTCAGTAATTGTTTCTTCTGGAACTGTTTCTTCTTTGACAGTGACTGTTGTCACTTGTACTTTTTCAGGAGTCTCTACTATGATTTGAGCTTTTTCTGGTGCGTGTGTGTCATCGATTGGTGTGATGTGTTCTTGTGATATTTCCTCTGTTGTGTGTATTGGCACGATAGGATGTTTGTCGTCTTGTTCTTTTTCTGTTTTCTTTATAATTACTTTCTTTTTCTTCGACTTACCCTTATATGTTTGTTGATCGTGAGGAGTTGTTTCTTCTTCCAGCTCTTTTTGCAATGTTTCTTCTACTAGGATACCATGGTTTTCAAGTATTTCGGTTCTTTCGTTTTCTGTATTTGCTTCTTCAAGTATCGTAGTCTCGCCCTTTTCCAGTATTTTCATTCCTTTTTTATGTTTCCGCTTCACTTTATTTTCATTGTTCAAATCTTCAGGTTGTTTGAAGCGTTCATCATAGCACTCATCCGTCATTTCTTCGATTTGTACATTTGTTGACATTTTGGGGATTTGCAAAAATTCGTCAGGCATTTCAATTGTACTTTTTTCACTATCATCGACATTAGTATCTCCTTCATATTCCTCAATGTTGACTTTGTGATTTGGTTCTGGTCCAGGCTGTATAAAGTCATGGTCATCTAATGTTTCCTCAATAACAACATCCCCTTCGTCCTCATCCTTATTGCTTTGCTTTTTCTTTTTTCTTATAATAGTTCTTTTGGTTTTAATTTGTTTTGGTCCTTCATTGCCTTGACCTTTAACGAATTTTGTTATGATCTCTTCCGTCTCTTCAACGTCTGATGATTTAGGTGAAACTTCAGCTTTTTCTGAAAAGGTATATTTGGTGTGTTTCAGTTTTAGTGGGAAGCGGCTGTGTGTTAAACGTCTGTATGAATATGTTAACGTGTTGGAATACTGAGCCTTATGCCAGATAGTGATAGGATTTATGAGTTTGCGAAGATGTTGTAGCTAGTAAGAATTAAACGCAAAACAGGCGATAACTGAACGTCATTTTATAGTCCAGTCATTTTAGAGTTTCCTTGTTTGGACACCCTAACAATAATTCATCTATCGCTGAAACTTTGCAGTATGATAAAGTAAAGTATACAGATTACGGTTGACAAATAATCTAGGTTTATTTTTTTCCGGTCCTAGCACACGGACTTGAAAGAAATACGGACCGAATATTGCACCAAAAAAGATGTGAAGCATGCAAGGTAATACAATCTCAATTGTTCTACAAGGGACTTACACTCACACAGATGCACTAGCTCTAGGCGCAGGTCCTACAACAAACCCGTCCCTAATATACCGCGTGACAGCACGCACACTAAAGAAATGGGTGCTTCACTCACGATTAGACGAGATTACGTCTGGTTCTTCTTTTAAGTCTATGTCATAGTACTGCAAAGTTTCAGCGATAGATGAAAGTAAGGGTCAAACCCTAAAATGATTGAACTATTATTTGTTATATTTTGAACAAATAGGTACTCTCGAAAAAATATATTATAATTTCAGTTTTTGACGAATTTTGTATCAAACGATCATTCCATTATCGATGCTGTTTGAACAGTTGTTTTGTAATAAGAACGCTTTGAATAGTTGAAGCATCTTTAAAATTATGGGTTGTGTTTCGAGGTATTTCGGTGTCTTTTGGCTTCGACGGCGACAAAAACAGACATTAGGACGACTAGCAACTAGCAGTTGACCGGAGGTAATCTTACGGATAGGTCTAACTAAAATAATAAAATTGGTTTTGATTATTGATTCTTTCTAGTGTTAAATCCCGATAATATCGTATGTGAAAATTAATCTTTACAAATCATATTTTATTTTGATGCAGGTAAGTAAGTAGGTATAGAAGTAGTAGTACCTGAGTAGGTACCTTTTATTAAAGATAAGATAAGGTAAAGTATATTTTTTCAAACTTTTGATTTATTATTTTTGTTTTATGATTTTCAGCAACAACGTCTTCATAGATGACCAATTTCTTGTTTAACCACATAGTAATATGATATTGATAACCAATCAAGATAAATTAAATTAAATTATAGTAATTATAGTAAATAAAATTGCAAGTTAATTAAATGGTTCAATAATTTCTAAAGCTTTTCTGAGTTTTATTATTTTACTCAGTTAAGCCCTATAAGCAGTGAAGTAATTGGTTAAACTTTACTATCCTGCAGAATCACCCAATATCTGACGTAATAAATCATGAACCACTGTATTATATCTGTAAGGGGTTTTTAAGCTAGCAGTGCATTTTCTCTTAGTAACGTCGCTCGCTCACGAACGACACTCGGAATGGACGTAACATTACGTATTACGAGTATTCGTCTTTTAAGACTCCAAACTTATCTATATTTAAAGCATAACCAGCCAAATGCATTACATATCTACCTATCTCTTTATTGTAACTGATATTAATACGATTTTTCAATGGCTCTTCCTAATTTTTTATGAATACATGTTTTTTCTTTGAAATGATATAAATCGGTTTGAGATAACTCTTTACCGACAATATTATTAGAAAAATCTACAATACTATTTGCTGCAAATAAAAGACAAATGTGTATGTGATGCTTCAGGCAGGCCCTTTGGATTAAATACTCACCGTTGAGGAACGTTTTTATACCAGGCAATTTAACAAGATCATTTGCTTCCATGTCTGTTGTAGAAACATTGCTCGTGTAAGGCGTTGGACGGGGGCTAGTGAATGGTGTGGCCTGCTCACCCACGAACTCTTCGCAGATAACCAATTCATTTGCGACCGTCATATCTTTTGTAAGTTTTTGTTTGTTTGATTCAGTAATGTGTAATTCTGTTTCGTGTTGGAGACTCACGTTGTCGGAGATGACCAAAGGAGTTATTACACTTGTGGATATGATTGTGTTTTCCTTTTGTGTAATAGGTATAGGTAAATCTTCCGTACGACTTTCTAAAACATTTTCTGTACATTGAATGTGTGTCAAAGGAGTAAACAATGTGTCAGCTGTGACCTCCCTAACTTTCTTCGGGATCAATGTATCTGGTATCTCATCATGTATAATTTCCTCCGATTCAGTGACGGTGGTGACAGGAGCGTCACCACCTTCTTCGACAGTAGTGATTTCAGTAACATGCTCTTTGGCGCCTTTTTTCTTTTTGATAACTCGCTTTGTGGTTTTAACAGTCTTTACTTCGCCTGTTTCCGTATGAACTTGTGTTACTTGTACTTTTTCAGGATTCTCCTCAATAATTTGTGCTTCGTGTGGCTCGTGTACGTCTTCGAATGGTGTGATGTGTTCTTGAGTAATTTCCTCTGTAGTGTGTACTGAGATGATAGGTTGTTTGTCGTCTTCTTGTTCAGTAATAATTTGTGTTGTGTGTAGTTTGGGACCTACCTTCTTCTTAATAGTGCGCTTGGTAATTTTCTTTTGTTTAGGCTTACCATCTGGTGACATGAACTCTTCAACCGTACTTTCTTCCGGTAACTCGACAATTTCCACCGGTGTAGTGGCATCGTCAGTTGTTGTTTGTTGTGGAACTGTTTTTTCGGTAACAAATACAGTAGTGACTGGAGCATCGCCATCTTTTTCTACAGTTGTGATTTCAGTGACATGCTCTTTCGCACCTTTTTTCTTTTTGATTATTCGCTTTGTGGTTTTGACAGTTTTTACTTCACCTGTTTCCGTACGAACTTGTGTTACTTGTACTTTTTCAGGAGTCTCCTCAATAATTTGTGCTTTGTGTGGCTCGTGTACGTCTTCGAATGGTGTAATGTGTTCTTGAGTAATTTCCTCTGTAGTGTGTACTGAGATGATAGGTTGTTTGTCGTCTTCTTGTTCAGTAATAATTTGTGTTGTGTGTAGTTTGGGACCTACCTTCTTCTTAATAGTGCGCTTGGTAATTTTCTTTTGTTTAGGCTTACCATCTGGTGACATGACCTCTTCAACCGTACTTTCTTCCGGTAACTCGACAATTTCCACCGGTGTAGTGGCATCGTCAGTTGTTGTTTGTTGTGGAACTGTTTTTTCGGTAACAAATACAGTAGTGACTGGAGCATCGCCATCTTTTTCTACAGTAGTGATTTCAGTGACATGCTCTTTCGCACCTTTTTTCTTTTTGATCATTCGCTTTGTGGTTTTGACAGTTTTTACTTCACCTGTTTCCGTACGAACTTGTGTAACTTGTACTTTTTCAGGAGTCTCCTCAATAATTTGTGCTTTGTGTGGCTCGTGTACGTCTTCGAATGGTGTAATGTGTTCTTGAGTAATTTCCTCTGTAGTGTGTACTGAGATGATAGGTTGTTTGTCGTCTTCTTGTTCAGTAATAATTTGTGTTGTGTGTAGTTTGGGACCTACCTTCTTCTTAATAGTGCGCTTGGTAATTTTCTTTTGTTTAGGCTTACCATCTGCTGACATGACCTCTTCAACCGTACTTTCTTCCGGTAACTCGACAATTTCCACCGGTGTAGTGGCATCGTCAGTTGTTGTTTGTTGTGGAACTGTTTTTTCGGTAACAAATACAGTAGTGACTGGAGCATCGCCATCTTTTTCTACAGTAGTGATTTCAGTGACATGCTCTTTCGCACCTTTTTTCTTTTTGATCATTCGCTTTGTGGTTTTGACAGTTTTTACTTCACCTGTTTCCGTACGAACTTGTGTAACTTGTACTTTTTCAGGAGTCTCCTCAATAATTTGTGCTTTGTGTGGCTCGTGTACGTCTTCGAATGGTGTAATGTGTTCTTGAGTAATTTCCTCTGTAGTGTGTACTGAGATGATAGGTTGTTTGTCGTCTTCTTGTTCAGTAATAATTTGTGTTGTGTGTAGTTTGGGACCTACCTTCTTCTTAATAGTGCGCTTGGTAATTTTCTTTTGTTTAGGCTTACCATCTGCTGACATGACCTCTTCAACCGTACTTTCTTCCGGTAACTCGACAATTTCCACCGGTGTAGTGGCATCGTCAGTTGTTGTTTGTTGTGGAACTGTTTTTTCGGTAACAAATACAGTAGTGACTGGAGCATCGCCATCTTTTTCTACAGTAGTGATTTCAGTGACATGCTCTTTCGCACCTTTTTTCTTTTTGATCATTCGCTTTGTGGTTTTGACAGTTTTTACTTCACCTGTTTCCGTACGAACTTGTGTTACTTGTACTTTTTCAGGAGTCTCCTCAATAATTTGTGCTTTGTGTGGCTCGTGTACGTTTTCGAATGGTGTAATGTGTTCTTGAGTAATTTCCTCTGTAGTGTGTACTGAGATGATAGGTTGTTTGTCGTCTTCTTGTTCAGTAATAATTTGTGTTGTGTGTAGTTTGGGACCTACCTTCTTCTTAATAGTGCGCTTGGTAATTTTCTTTCGTTTAGGCTTACCATCTGGTGACATGACCTCTTCAACCGTACTTTCTTCCGGTAACTCGACAATTTCCACCGGTATAGTGGCATCGTCAGTTGTTGTTTGTTGTGGAACTGTTTCTTCGGTAACAAATACAGTAGTGACTGCAGCGTCGCCATCTTTTTCTACGGTAGTAATTTCAGTAATGTGGTCTTTCGGGCCCTTTTTCTTTTTGATAACTCGTTTAGTTGTTTTTACTGTTTTTACTTCACCGGTATCTGTACGAACTTGTGTTACTTGCACTTTTTCAGGAATCTCCTCAATTATTTGAGCTTTGTCTGATTTGTGTGTGTCGTCGAATGGTGTGATGTGTTCTTGTGTGATTTCCTCTGTCTTATTTACAAAAACGATTGGATGTTTGTCGTCTTCCTGTTCAGTGGTGATTTCAGTCGTCTCTATTTTCGGACCGATCTTCTTTTTAATAATACGCTTAGTAATTTTCTTTTGTTTCGGCTTACCATCCGGTGATTTGATCTCTTCGATCGTAGTTTCTTCTGGTAACTCAAATGCTTCTACCGGTTTAGTGTCATTGTCAAATGCTGTGTCTTGTGGAAGTTTTTCCTCGGTGACAGATACAGTAGTTACTGGAGCGTCGCCATCTTTTTCTACAATAGTAATTTCAGTGATTTGGTCTTTCGGGCCTTTTTTCTTTTTGATAACTCGTTTAGTTGTTTTTACTGTTTTTATTTCTCCAGTATCCGTACGAACTTGTGTTACTTGAACTTGTTCAGGGCTTTCTTCGATAATTTGAGGTTTGTCTAGTTTGTATGTGTTATCGAATGGTGTGATGTGTTCCTGTGTGATTTCCTCTGTAGTGTGTACAGAGACGATAGGTTGTTGGTCATCTTCTTGTTCAGTAATAATTTGTGTAGTGTGTAGTTTGGGACCTACCTTTTTTTTAATAGTGCGCTTAGTAATTGTCATTTGTCTTGGCTTACCATCATGTGATTCGACCTCTTGAACCGTGGTTTCTTCTGGTAACTCGACAATTTCTACTGGTTTACTGTCATCGTCAGATAATGTCTCTTGAGGAACTGTTTCTTCGGTCACAATGACAGTAGTTAAAGGAGTGTCACTGACTTCTTCAACTGTTGTGATATCAGCGATTTGATCTTTCGTACCTTTTCTCTTTTTGATAATTCGCTTAGTAATTTTGACAGTATTTTCTTCACCCGTTTCCGTCCGAACTTGTGTGACTTTTACTTTTTCGGGACTTTCTTCGATGATTTGAGCTTTGTCTGGTGTAAATGTGTCGTCTAGTGGTGTTATGTGTTCCTGCGTTATTTCCTCTGTAGTGTGTACTGAGATGATTGGTTGTTTGTCGTCTTCGTGTTCAGTGGTTATTTCAGTCGTCTCTATTTTAGGACCTACCATCTTTTTAATAATACGTTTTGTAATTTTCTTGTGTTTAACCTTACCATCCAGTGATTCGACTTCTTCAATCGTAGTTTCTTCGGGAAACTCGACAACTTTTATAGATTTGGTTTCACCCTCAGTTAAAGTTCCTTCCGGAACTGTTTCCTCCGTGATGGTGAGAGTAGTTACTGGTTCATTACCATCTTTTTCAACCGTTGTTATTTCGGTGACTTGTTCTTTCGGGCTCTTTTTCTGTGTGCTAACTCGCGTTGTGGTTTTGATTGTGTTTAGTTCACCCATTTCTGAACGAACTTGTGTCATTTGTATTTTTGCAGGAGTTTCTTCAAAGATTTGTGCGTTGTCTGGTTTATGTGTGCCGTCGAATGGTGTAGTGTAGTCTTGTGTAATTTCTTGTATAGTGTGTACTGATACAACAGGTTGCTTGTCATCTTCTTGTTCAGTAGTAATTTCGGTTGTCTCTATTTTAGGACCTACTTTCTTCTTAATAATTCGCTTAGTTATTTTCTTTTGTTTAGGCTTACCATCCGGTGATTTGAACTCTTCGATAGTCGTTTCTTCTGGTAACTCGACAACTTCTACTGGTTTAGTGTCATCGTCAGATATTGTTTCTTTTGCAACTGTTTCTTCGGCGACAGTGACAGTAGATAAAGGAGCGCCACCGCCTTCTTCAACTGTTGTAATTTCAGTGACTTGCACTTTCGGACCCTTTTTCTTTTTGATAATTCGCGTTGTAGTTTTGACAGTCTTTACTTCGCCCGTTTCTGTACGTACTTCTGTCATTTGTACTTTTTCAGGAGTTTCTTCAATGATTTGTGTGTTATCTGGTTTATGTGTCCCCTCGAATGGTGTAGTGTGGTCTTGTGTAATTTCTTGTATAGTGTGTACTGAGACAACAGGTTGCTTGTCATCTTCTTGTTCAGTAGTAATTTCAGTTGTCTCTATTTGAGGACCTACCTTCTTTTTAATAATTCGCTTAGTTATTTTCTTTTGTTTTGGCTTACCATCCGGTGATTTGAACTCTTGGATAGTCGTTTCTTCTGGTAACTCGACAACTTCTACTGGTTTATTGTCATCGTCAGATGTTGTTTCTTTTGGAACTGTTTCTTCGGTGACAGTGACAGTAGTTAAAGGAGCGCTACCGCCTTCTTCAATTGTTGTAATTTCAGTGACTTGCTCTTTCGGACCCATTCTCTTTTTGATAATTCGCTTAGAAGTTTTGACAGTCTTTACTTCACCCGTTTCTGTACGAACTTCTGTCACTTCTACTTTTTCAGGACTTTCTTCGATGACTTGAGCTGTGTCTGGTGTAAATGTGTCGTCTAGTGGTGTGATGTGTTCCTGCGCTATTACTTCTGTAGTGTGTACCGAGATGATTGGTTGTTTATCACCTTCTTGTTCGGTGGTGATTTCAGTTGTCTCTATTTTCGGACCTAGCTTCTTTTTAATAACACGTTTTGTTATTTTCGTGTGTTTAGTCTTACCATCTGGTGATTTGACTTCTTCGACCGAAATTTCTTCAGGTAACTCAACAACTTCTACTGGCTTGGTGGTATCAACCTCGGAAGTAGTTTCTTCTGGAACTGTTACATCGGTGACAGTAACGGTAGTAACTGGAGCGTCACCATCTTTTTCAACTGTAGTGATTTCGGTAAATTGGTCTTTTGGACCCTTTTTATGTTTGATAATTCGCTTTGTAGTTTTAACGGTCTTTAATTCACCCGTTTCTGTACGAACTTGAGTAACTTCTACTTTTTCAGGAATCTCTTCTATTATTTGAGCTTTGTCTGGTTTGTATGTGTCATTGAATTGTGTGATTTGTTCCGTAGTGTGTACAGAGACGATTGGTTGTTTGTCATCTTCTTGTTCAGTTACGATTTCAGTCGTTTCTATTTTCGGACCTACCTTCTTTTTGATAACACGCTTACTGATTTTTTTGTGTTTAGGCTTACCGTCTGGTGACTCGACTTCTTCAACCGTTGTTTCTTCGGGTAATTCTATAATTTCTGTAGGTTTGGTGTCATCTTCAGTTGTAGTTTCTTCTGGAACTATTTCCTCGGTGACAGTGACGGTAGTGACTGGAGCATCTCCATCTTTTTCGAAGGTAGTAATTTCAGTGACGTAGTCAGTCGGGCCTTTTTTCTTCTTGATAACTCGCTTTCTGGTTTTGATTGTCTCTATTTCACCAGTTTCTGTACGAACTTGTGTCACTTGTACTGTTTCAGGAATCTCTTCAATTAATTGAGCTTGGTCTGGTTTGTGTGTGTCGTCGAATAGTGTTATGTCTTCTTGTGTGATTTCTTCAGTAGTGAGTACAGAGATGATTGGTTGTTGGTCCTCTTCTTGTTCAGTAGTGATTTCAGTTGTTTCTATTTTAGGACCTACCTTCTTTTTAATAATACGCTTAGTAATTTTCTTGTGTTTCGGCTTACCATCCGGTGATTTGACTTCTTCGACCGTTATTTCTTCAGGTAACTCGACAACTTCTACTGGTTTGGTTTCATTCACAGTAATTGTTTCTTCTGGGAGTGTTACCTCCATGACTATTACGGTAGTGACTGGTTTGTCACCGTCCTTTTCAACAGTTGTGATTTCTGTAACGAGCTCTTTTGGTCCCTTTCTCTTTTTGATAACTCGCTTTGTAGTTTTGACGGTTTTAACTTCACCCGTTTCTGCACGGACTTGAGTGACTTGCACTTTTTCTGGTGACTCTTCAACGGTTTGAGCTTTGTCCAATTTGTGTGTGTCGTCAAACGGTGTTGTATATTCTGGTGTTATTTCCTCTGTAGTGTGTACTGAGATGATAGGTTGTTCGTTACCTTCTTGTTCAGTAATAATTTGTGTTGTGTGTAGTTTGAGACCTACCTTCTTTTTAATAATACGCTTGACGATTTTCTTTTGCTTTGGCTTACCATCTGGTGATACGACCTCTTCTATAGTAGTTTCTTCTGGTAATTCGATAACGTCTACTAGTTTGGCGTCATCCTCAGTAGTAGATTTTTCCGGAACAGTTTCCTCGGAGACAGGGACGGTTGTCACTGGAGTGTCACCATCTTTTTCTACCGTAGCGAGTTCAGTGATGTGGTCTTTCTGTCTTTTTGTCTTTTTTATAACTCGTTTTGCTGTTTCGACGGTCTTAGCGTCACCATTTTCTGTGGCTATTTGTGTCACTTGTATTTTTTCAGGAGTTTCTTCAATTATTTGTGCGTTGTCTGGTTTGTACGTGTCATCGAATGGTGTAATATGTTCCTGTGTGATTTCCTCTGTCTTGTGTACTGAAACAATAGGCTGCTTTTCGTTTTCTTGCTCAGTTGTGATTTCAGTCGTCTCTATTTTTGCACTAACTTTCTTTTCGATTATTCGTTTTGTGATTTTCTTTTGCTTAGGCTTGTTCTCCGGTGTTTCTACTTGTTCGACTGTTGTCTCTTCTGGGAACTCGACGATTTCTACCGGTTTTGTGTGATCCTCGGTAATTGTTTCTTCTGGAACAGGTTCCTCGATGACATTGATTGTAGTAACTGGAGCACCACCATCTTCTTCCACGGTTGTGATTTCAGTTACATTCTCTTTCTGTCCCTTTTTCTTTTTGATAACGCGCTTAGTGGTTTTGATAGTCTTAACTTCACCCGTTTCTGTGCGTATTTGTGTTACTTGTACTTTTTCAGGAGTTTCTTCAATGATTTGAGCTTTGTCCTGTTTGTGAGTATCGTCAAATGGTGTGATGTTGTCTTGTGTGATTTCCTGTGTAGTGTGTACTGAATCGATTGGCTGTTTCTCGTCTTCTTGTTCAGTTGTGATTTCAGTTGTCTCTTCCTTTGGACCTACCTTCTTTTTAATAATACGCTTAGTTATTTTCTTTTGTTTTGGCTTACCATCCGATGATTCAACCTCTTTAAATATTGTTTCTTCTGGTAATTCGTAGAATTCTTCTGTTTTGTTGACATTTTCAGTTGTTAATTCTGCAGGGATCGTTTCCTCGGTGACACTGACTGAAGTGACTGGAGCATCACCATCTTTTTCAACAGTAGTGATTTCTGTTACTTGTTCTTTTGCCCCCTTTTTCTTTTTTATAACTCGTTTAGTGGTTTTTATGGTTTTAACTTCACCAGTTTCAGTGAGAACTTGTGTCACTTGTATATTTTCAGGAGTCTCTTCAATGATTTGAGCTTCTTCCGCTTTGATTGTGTCATAGAATGGTGTTATGTGTTCATTTGTGATTTCCTCTGTTGTGTGGACTGAGATGATTGGTTGTTTATCGTCTTCTTCTTCAGTAGTAATTTCAGTAGTCTCTATTTTGGGTCCAACCTTTTTTTTAATTATGCGTTTAGTGATTTTCTTTTGTTTAGGCTTACCACTAGCTGATTCGGCTTCTTCGACTGTTGTTACTTCGGGTAACTCGACAACTTCTATAGGTGTGGCGTCATCTTCAGTAATTGTTTCTATTGGGACTGTCTCTGTCTCACTTACGGTAGTGATTGGAGCGTCACCATCTTTTTGTATAGTTGTTATTTCTGTGATTTGCTCTTCCTGTCCCTTTTTCTTTTTTATAACCCGCTTCGTGGTTTTGAGGGTCTTAACTTCACCCATTTCTGTGCGAACTTGTGTCAATTGTACTTGTTCAGGAGTCTCTTCGATGATTCGGGCTTTGTCTGGTTTGAGTGTGTCGGCAAATGGTGTGATGTGTTCCTGTGTGATTTCTTCCGTAGTGTGTACCGAAGCGTTTGGCTGTTCGCAGTATTCATGTTCAGTAGTGATTTCAGTCGTTTCTATTGTTGGACCTACCTTCTTTTTCATAATACGTTTAGTGATTTTCTTTTGTATAGTCTTACCATCAGGTGATTTAACCTCTTCGACTGTAGTTACTTCTGGTAGTTCGATAGCTTCAACTGATTTGATGTAATCATCAGTATTAAATTCTTCTGGAATTATTTCCTCTGTTACAGAGACGGTACTAACTGGAACCTCACCATCTTTTTGTACCG
Source organism: Agonopterix heracliana (assembly GCA_963693445.1). Classification (NCBI taxonomy): domain Eukaryota; kingdom Metazoa; phylum Arthropoda; class Insecta; order Lepidoptera; family Depressariidae; genus Agonopterix; species Agonopterix heracliana. Next base: position 3,183,182 of record OY856307.1, read on the forward strand.
TGGTGATTACAGTGACTTCCTCTTTTTGTCCCTTACTCTTTTTAATAACTCGCTTTGTAGTTTTGACAGTCTTTTCCTCACCAGTTGCTGTGCGAACATGTGTCACTTGTACGTGTTCCGGAGTCTCTTCAATAATTTGAGCTATGTCTGGTTTTTGTGTATCGTCGAATGGTGTAATGTGTTCTTGTGTTATTTCCTCTGTTTCGTTTATTGGGACGGTAGGTTTTTTGTCGTCTTGTTCTGTTATGTGTTCCGCGGCATTAACTTTTGTAACAGTTTTCTTTGTTATTACTTTAACAACTTTCTTTTTTGTCTTACCGTCATTTATTTGTATATCTTGGGGAGACTTTTCTTCTTGGATTTCCATTATTTGCATTGGTTCTACTTCTTCTGGTTGCTCCTCTTTGGATCTCTCGTTTTCTGTACATAATTCTTCAATTATCGTTGTTTCGTCTTGTTCCAATATATTCTTTACTTTTTTATGTTTTCGCTTTACTTTTTTTTCTTTATCGTCATAGCTCTCTTCCGTCATTTCTTCAATATGTATATTTGTTGTCATTTCGGGAATATTTAAAAATTCGTCCGGCATTTGGATTGTACTTTTTTCAGAATTATCGATAATTATTCCGTCGTCTCCTTCATACTCTTCTATGTTGACTTTATGATGGGGTTTCGTTTGAGGCTGTATAAAATCATGGTCGTCTAATGTTTCCTCGATAACAACATCTCCGTCGTTTTCATTCTTATTGTATTGCTTTTTCTTTTTCCTTATAATAGTTCTTTTTGTTTTTATTTGTTTTGGCTCTCCGTTGTCTGGACTTTGGATGAATTTGGTTACGATCTCTTCAGTCTCTTCAACGTCCGATGATTTAGGTGAAACTTCAGCTTTTTCTGAAAAGTATATTTATTGTGTTTCAGTTTATTTTGTGGGAATATTGATGTGTGAAACGTGTCCATATTCATTCTTATCGTTTCAACATCTTGGTTTGATGAATGCCCCATATGAGACAAATTGTAAAAATGTGATGAATTCGTGTAAATGTTTTTTATTTGGTCAATACCTTGTTTATTATACAGGGTTTGAGTTAAATAAATTACTTACTTAAAGCCCTTAAAGGGGTGCTTCAGACTCAAACTGTTAAACTTTTAATGGAAAAGGCATTGATGGAAAACATATCATATCATTACTAAAAATTGTTCAGTTTGATGACCTGGTCTGAAGCGCCTCCCAAAGTACCTATATGTAACGTATTTAAGTTATTGTTTTTTATTCTTAGGTGTATTTGTATTCCGACAGTGACAAAAACATAAAGAGATAATGTGTTGCTGTTGAAGTTATCGATGCAGTATCAATTTGAATCTTATCTCAAGTTGACTAGAAAATGTGCTCGATGTATGCAGGGTCCTGTCTTTTACTTTACTTTTCGTGTAAAAATATATTGGAACGAGCCTTGCTATGCAAGAGTTGGGTGAAGCAAAGGACGGTCTGACCATACCCTTAAAAACAAGGACTCTATTTATGTATATGTATGTAACATTTTAGGTACCTAAAAAGGATCACAATGATCTGACTATAACTTGCTATAATAGTAGTTAGGTGCCTACCATACAAAACGAAATGTTTGATGCAAATGAGTCTCAATTTCTCGTTCTTTGTTTTATGGCAACGTATTCTTAATTACTGAAAGAGGCATGATTAAAAAACTGTCAGATATTTAAGATAAGAAGGATAATGGTGACTCGTTTTTCTATTTATTGTTGTGTTTTAAATTTTTATATATTCAGCGAATTCTGTTATTTCTAAGTAGGTATATGCCTTTAGACACTGTCTAGGTACGCTATTTTCAAACATTTATTTTCCGAGAGCACCAAGAGCTGCTTAGTTTGGATAGCTAACAGAAAGCCAATCATAGTTCTCACTTAATGACTTTTTTGAAAATTACTGTTGATTAAGATTGGTTGACAGCGAACGCGTGCAAACTGAAAGTTGATTGACCAATTTGACCATAAGAAATGACTATTAGTCTATAAAAAATAGGTACGATTTGAGATTACATTAAAGACATTAAGGGCCTGTTTCACCACTTCTGGGTAAGTTCTTGTTAGCTTATCCGACAGATAGTTTGACATATTTTGTATGAAATTGTGTTAGGACTAATACTACCTACTGTTAGTTAAATAACACTTTTTTCGATATTTCGTGTTTATATGTTATGGCTGAGGACCCTGAGAAATATCAAAGGGCAAGCTTATTTCTAAAGATATTTCTACCAGCATTCTCGCAAAAGAGACAGGTAATTATCACAAGGCACATTTGATGTGTTCAAACAAGCAGGAAATAAGTAGGTACTTAATTTAGTTTTGAGGACACCTTTTGAGGTCAATTTTTGAATAAGTATGTATTGGTTACTTACAAATTATTAAATTGGATTTAGGCCCAGAGGAGTGCACATCAAATAAGATTTTGTAAGAATTGATAACCTGATCTGATCAACCTGATCCGCAACATTTGTCATAGCAGTACAGCGAACATCAAATAACAGACCTCCGGACCCATCTTTAAAATTGAAAAAGGTGTTAAGCAGGGTGATCCTCTATCTCCCAAATTATTTATAAGTACTCTAGAGGAGATATTTAAAAACCTAGGGCCATCGTGGGAGACAAGAGGAATCGACGTCGCCATCGCGATGCAAGAGATTAACCAATCTCAGATTTGCCGACGACAAAGTACTTTTCGCGCCATCAGCATAACACAATGCTCCAAGACCTGAGCACGGCAAGCCTAGAGGTTGGACTCAAGATGAACCGTACCAAGACCCAGTTGATGACCAACAGCACGAAACGAAGGGTAGAGGTAGATGGGCAGGTCATACAATATGTCGATGAGTACCTTTACTTGGGCCAAGTAGTATCCTTCGAAAACAGGCAGGACAAAGAAGTCGCTCGTTGAGTCGAAAACGCCTGGAAGAGCTACTGGTCAATGAAGGAACTGATGAAGGGCGACCTTCCACTCTCACTTAAGAGCAAACTCATCGACATGTGTATCCTGCCCATCCAAACTTATGGTGCTCAAACATGGTCATTAACGAAGGTTCAAAAGTCCAAACTGCAAGTCTGTCAGAGAGCTATGGAGCGCAGTATACTAGGTGTAAAACGGACTGACCAAATCCGGAACACAACACTGCGCTCCAAAACTGAAATAGCAGACGTAGGGGAAAAGTCAGCAAAACTGAAGTGGAACTGGGCTGGACATGTTTGCAGAATGCACACTGAGCGGTGGGCATCAATCGTTACGCAATGGGTGCCTCACGACGGGAGCCGAGGTCGAGGCAGATTTATTATCATAATAAATCAATTACTATAGTAATTAATGAATAGTGCGAGAAATTACGAATAATTATTTTATCAATTATCTTTTAACCTGTTTTGTCCCACTGCTGGGCAAAGGTCTCCCCTAAACTCTTTCACGTCTCTCTGTTAGGTGCAACATCCCGACACTCATTGCAGTAGGCATCCAGCTCGTCTCGTCATCTTTTCCGGGGATAAATACATTGTTTTTGTATTCGACTTTCTTTCGTAAAATTGAAACCACGAACTTTCTATAAACCTTTTCCTTTGTCAATTTAATAATTGGCATTATATACTATAATTTCCATATCGTTTCATATTATTATGGTGTGCACTGCTGGCTTAAATTTCTATGGAAAACTGTCTTATTCCGAATTATCTTCCAAAATGAAATTAATGCAACCTACTCCATACAAAAATCAGTAGATTTCCTAGAGTCTAAGACCTAGACATATTGAAAACAAGGAGTTTTAGCTATATTATAATAATATAACGGTAGGATTAGTAGATTACACACCGAGGACAGGAAAGTAAGAAAGGTCTAACCGAGGCGAAGCCGCGGTCAACAAACATGTGATCTGAGGCTTTCTTATTTACTGTCCGAGGTTTAGTATACTATTTTTCTTCTCGACGGAAGTGGAAAGCGACAACTTCGTTTAGCGCAGCGGGACGAGAATTGACGCTTTCCGTTATGAGGGAAGAAAAGGTAATTATCTGAACTTTTTTATTTAGAAATAAGAGTTGGATAGGTTTGAAAACATAAATTAAGTCTTTGTACCTACTAGATAAACCGACTGATACACACTTCGTGCATTGTGAATTCAAATCACATAAACCGTTTCTGTTTAGCCTATATCATTGTGCCGATATCAATTAAGTAAAAGTACAATCACTCTTTATGTTTCTGCTATGTCCTAAGTTCATTTCATTAAAACATTTGAAAGTTGCGTAAGTACCTACCTACGAATAAAGAAATGTAAGTAGGTACATAATAAAGATTACAGTCGAAATAGTGTGAGTGTTACGAAACGAAATTGTACATATTATTTACTTCAGACCTACGAATAAGTATTCGTAGCTTCAGACTTTCTAACTGAACAACTTTCACAATGGAGCCAACATGACAATCGGAAAAAGATGTGTTATGGACAGGACAGGTGGCATGGGATATCCAATATGTTATAGATTATAGAAAACATCAATGGCTTCTCGACCAAGACGAATGGAACAGCGGATATTTTTCGCGACTTCAATGGTATCTGGTACCTAATATTCCCCAAAAATGTTCTTATACAATGTTCTTGATATACCCAGTGTCACAGAGTAGGTAATACTCGTAGTATAGGTGTGTATAGTTCTACATACCAGTGTGAAAGTTGTTCCGTTTGGTGATCTGAAGCACTCTCTAAAATACATAATGCATTTAAGCATACACCTGTATAATTCATCCAGTTCTGTACCTTTGTATCTTTATGACTCGTAAATAAATCGAAGTTTATTATGCCTGCCTCTTTTGAAATATAAACATGTGTAAAAGTGACTAGTGGAATAGGTTTAAACTTACCGGTGAGTACTGTTTGTTGGTCAGACAATGTTACAAGGTGGTATGCGTCTTCGGCTGTTGTAGAGACTCTGCTAGTAAAAGGCTCGGGCCGGTGAATAGTGTACGGTGTGGCCTGCTCACCCACAAACTCTTCGCTGATTGCCAATTCATTAGCGATCGTCATACCTTTCGTTATTTTCTGTTTGTTTGGTTCAGTGATGTGTAATTCAGTTTCGTGTTGGAGACTCACGTTGTCGGAAATGATAAGAGGAGTAATTTCACTTGTAGATATGCTTGTGCTTTTACTTTGTATCTGTTGTGTAGGTAAATCGTCGGTATGACTTTCCAAAATATTCTCTGTACATTGAACGTGTGTCAACGGAGTAAAGCATTTCTCTGCTGTAACCTGCCTACCTTCGCTTGGGATTAATGTATCTTGTGTATCTTCATGTGTAATTTGGAACACTGTAATTCCTTCTGTTGTGCTTATAGACATTGAAGCATTTTCCAAATTTTTGGGAACTCCAAAAGTAGTTTCGGTTTCTTTTTCATGTACAACTATATCACTTTGACTTAAAGGTTGATTTTCAATTGGTTTCGCTAGTGCTGTTTTTTCTTCATGAGTAAAAGCTTCGACTGTTGAAGTGTTTTCTCCTGTGATTATCTCAGTTTGTTCTACTGATTTCATTTCTAAAATCTGTTCTGTGACTTGTCTTTCTTTGCTTTTAACGTCCGTTGTAATTTCACTAGACGTTTCATGAGATATGTCTTGCGATACGATACAGCTTTTGTACGTTTCTATATCAAACGAAACTTTGCTAGTTTCTGGTTTAAAAGTGCCAGCGAACTCGTGAGTACATTCCAAAACTTCAGGTTTTGAGTTGTACAACTCTTGTAATGTTATTGGTATTTCTTCTGCTTTTTCATCTTTGTTAACGAGGGACTTATCAAAGTCTTCAGATTTTTCACCAGTGACGACTTCTGTCTGCTGTAAAGATTTCATTTCGATCATTTGTCTCTGAGCCGTTTTTTGATAATTTTCAGGAATAAAGATATTTCCGGTTAATTCTTGGACCGAATCCTCAGTAGTGATATAGCTTTTGTGTAGCTCCAATTCAAATTGTACCTTATTTTCTTCTGGTTTGAAATCAGATAGTAAGTTTTTAGTTGTTTCTATTATATGTGGCTGAGAGCTAATTATTTCTTTCACTGTAGTTTGTGTAAGTTGTACTTTTTCATCTTTAGGTACAAATTTCGTAAAAGAGCTAGGTTGTTCTACAAGTATAATTTCAGTTTGTTCTACCGATTTCAAACCTGTAATCTCTTGACTGGCTTGAGACTGTTCAGGCCTATGAAGTGAAGGTAAAACGGACACACTCTCAATTACTTGTTGTTGTTCATTGTGAAGTGGTTCGGTGACTGGTTGCGATTGGTGAGCCTGCTCATCCTTTATTGCGTGTTTTCCTTCAAATTCTGAACTCCTTTCTATCACCATAGTTTCACTAGTTGTTATGTGGTGAGTTGCTTTTATGTCGATGTGTTTGATGTTGGAATGTGGAGTGTCTATAGGTTGTATATATTCCTCCTTTTCTCTCGTTTGTGTGTCAGTTATCGTAATATGTTGATGAGATTCAATGACTACGCCTGGTTTTTCTTTATGTGAGTGTTGTTGTGTTAATTTTATATCTTCCTCTTTGTCGGAGGGCATAACTTCAGAAATGTTTAGATAATTGTTTTCTTCTAAAGTAAGTTTTAATGTTTCAGGTTTTATGGCTAGAGTTTTGTGTAAAGGTGCCTCAGATTCTGTAGGAATAATTTCTGTGACACCTACGGATTTTTGTTCTTCAACATTACCTTTAGGCGTTCTCTTTGTAGGTACTTCTTTGATGAAATCATCTTCCGCTTCTCCTATGAATGGTTCTAGTTTCTGGACAGCTTCTTGTAGGTCTTGTGTGGTCGATGCCTGTAATAGAGTAGTGCCGACTGTATCGAAATTTTCACTATCTTGAGTTGCTATTACTTCTGTATTTAACAATGGCTGCTGTTCGTTCATTGAAGGATAAGCCATCATGCCAGAAACTTGAGTTTTATTATTCATTTCTTTTTCGTTTTCCACAACCTGTACCTCTATTATTTCTTTAGCAGAGAACTCTGTCATTGTCTGCGAAGCCTTAAACCCTGATTCTTGTTTTGTTTGAATTAGTTCGGATTCCTTTTCACCTACTAAAACTTGAATTGCTTCTAAATGTTTTTTTAATTCATCCCGTGTTTCTGTTGCAACAATTGGTTTAGCAGACTTTTCTAGCAAATCTGTCACGTTACTGGTCACCATTACTTCTGTATCAATAGAACTGATTTGTGGTACAAATCCAACGGACGCATCTTGTGTCGGTAATACAATTTTACCACTAAATTCTTTTTCCTTGTCTACTGTTTCAATACAACTTGTTATAACAGCTTGTGTTTCAGTAAAATCTGTTGTAACTGTAGATTTTAAAGTTTTTTGTTCGGGTAAAACGGTTTCACTCTCAGCTGTAATAATTTCAGTTTGTTCAAGTGCTGATGATGCGACGGGTGTTACGTCTGACTTCTGCACAGTCAGCTTTTCGTTGCTAAAGTCCTCTGTCTGTTGATTTGTAATTACCTCTTCTATATTGGCAGTTTTTCCATAAAAGTTGTCTATTTTGGAGGAAGCTATTTTATATTCCACTTTTAGATCGTCTGTGCCTTCAAGATTGTCAGATTGTGAAACAGTTTCAGATGTCTGTACGCCATGTTGGTGTGTTATTGTGAAATCTGCTGTTTGTTTATCGGGCGCATTAGGAATTACCAACAGATTTTCACTTTCAATTGCAATTTTTTCATTATATTCTGGTGCTTGTAGAGACGCTAATGAAACAGTAGGTTTTGTTTCTAGGTCTTTTTGCTTGGAAGTAAATACTCCTTCCGATAAATGGACAAGTATTTCCTCCTGAGTTATTGCCTCTTTCGCCATGGCAGCTTCTTTTGCGTTTGCCCATAATATTTCACTTGCTTTCTCAAATACTGATGGCATATCTACAGTTTTATTGTCTTCTACTATAAGAGCCTGATTGGAGTCAATATTAACAAATGCTAAAGCTGTACTAGGCTTCATGATATTATCTAATGAACTCTCCTTCTCATTGTATTCTGTTGTACTAATTACTACCTCCGTGTGAACTATGTTTTCTACGTTCGCTTTTTTAAGTTTCTCTTTCATGCTGCCTTCTTCCGTGTACCCAACACTGGAGTCTGTAATCAATTCTGAAAGAACTGCTACTGGTCGGCCAGTAATTTCTGTAGATGCTGTGAAGGTTACTGTAGATTGACCAATACTGTAGTCACTTTCTTTTTCGTGGTGCATTATTTCTGTGACATTTAAGATTTCTTCAGTTGGTATTATTACTGGTGCGATAGATTTGAATTCTGGTTGAACATCAGTTTGTAATTTTGCTTGACTGTCCAAAACCCTATTTTCAGAAATTTGGAGTGATGTTTGAATGTTGGCAGCTATGTGCGCTTCTTCGTAATTTGGAGTCAATGTATCAAATGTATTCAAGGCGTCACGAGGATTGACAATAGATGTTAATGCTATTTTATGATCAGTGTCGATTTCAGCTTTGGCAAATATATTAGATTTTTGTTTATCTATTTCAAGCTTTTCTTCATTAGCGCTAGGCACTATTTCAGTAACATTTAAGCTTTCATTACCTATAAAGGTAGTTATAGCTTTACTGTGTGTGGTTTGACTTCCGTCTAGTCTATCTAGTTGTTCTTGAACAGTAGTCTGAAGTACCGTAATTTCTGTATTTAAATCTCTTTGTTCGGAAGCGACATCTACAGCTTTTAGAGGTTCGCGCATGAAGTCTATTTGGTCAGCTGTAGTAACCTCCTGTGAAACAGGAGTTTTCAGTTGGTGAGTGTGAGTAAGTTGAGCACTTGTACCATCTGGCACCTTATTCAAAAGAAGCCTGTTTTCCGATTCTGATGATTCTGTTTCTGTAATTGATAATGGTATATTTGGAATCATCGATTGCGTCACATTTTCAGGTTTTTTACTTGAATACTCTTCCCTTGTTTCTTGATCATGTACTAGAGGATAAGTAACAATTTTAGCATTTGATGTTATGACACTTTGTGTGGCTGCCTCTTTAGGAACATTGTCTGCTATTTTTAATTCCGAAATAGAATTCATTTGCAATGTTTCTGATGTCACAATTGGTTCCATAGCTCTGATGTCAAAATCAGCTGTAGCTGCAGGCTTATCTTCTTTTATAATAAGCTCCTGTTCGCTTTCATTGATGTTAACTTCTTCAACGAAATTTTTATCAAGTGCTGATATTGAAATTTCAGCACGTGCTTTTGAAGTAGATTTTGTTTCTTCCAAAGAACGTTCTGAATCATGAATACTTGTTTCCTCATTAAATGTATGATGGTGCTCATTAACACCAATAGTCGCTTTTTTACTAGGGAAAATTTCAGGAGTGAATTCAGATTCTTTGAGATGAGAAGTAATTATACTGTTATCAAGTCCTACATGCAACATCAAATCATTGTCTACAGTGACTGTTGTAGGCATTTCTGGTATAGGCAATTCACCTTCTTTTTCATTTGTTTCATCAATAGAGACCACTATACTATCCTTTGAAGTAATATCTACGTTAGCCTCTTGGAAGGGTGGCAGTTTTAAGGCAGACAATGGACCTTCCTTCTCTTGTACATCGTGTATTTCTGTTACTAGTTGATTTGAAACTAAAACGTCTTTACGCGCCATTTCAGTGGGTACAATTAGTTCTGGATAATACTTCCCAGACTTATCTTCAACAAAAACTTCTCCAACTTGAATTGATTCGAGTAAGTTGAAGTTAAGTTTGGATGTTGCTGATTTGTGTGCACTGATAATATCTACTTCCTGTTCTTTCATTTCGCCGGTAACTTCAGTGACACAAAGTTCAACAAAGGGTGAGAACGACACCGATGCACTAGATTTCTTTAAACGTGTTTCTTCAAGGGGTGCTTCGTTCAAAGATGTGATTGGTTCTGATATATCGAGTGCATCTTGTAGTAACATAATCGATTTAGCGTTTTGCGTATTTTGATCATCTTTCTTAAGATCTGATACTGAATGACTTGCGAGGATTTCAGATGTAACAGCAACAATTTCAGCTGAAACAAAACTCTCCATGGCTTTGGTTTGTTTCTTTATTTTGCTGGTTTCGTAGTCTTCCAGGGATGTGCTTACTTCTACTTCTGTTACTTGTAATGGTTCCATTTGGGATATTGATGGCTTAATAAGGACTTTGGCTTTCTCTTTAAAATCCAAAAGTCCTTCTTTTTCTTGAACTTGTTGCATATCACTTATTAATGGATAGTTTGTATCAACTTTAAGACTAGCAGTAGCATCATCCAGAGTCTTACTTGGAAGTATGTGTGTTACTTGACTAGTAGCCACTACTTCTACTTTATTTTCAGATGTATCGGTTGCAATTGTAGTAACATATGGAACTTGATCACTTTCTAAGATTCCAGTTTCATCTTCCTCGTATAGTTCAAGTCTTTCTTTTGGTCTTGATGCCCTTAAAGTTTGTATCTTTTCTTCCTGTTCTACTTCTTCGACTTCACTAACTTCTGAACCTATTTTCTGTTTTACCGACTTTTTGCGTTTGGCTTGTCCTTTTTCTTTGATATCTGTGAAATCATAGTAGAGTAAATAAAGAGTTTGTAGAATTATAATAAGACATGCATTAAAATGAAGCATATGAGTATGTGAGTGTATTAAGAAGCAGTTAATATATATTTAATGTGTACTGTAAGTTGTAACCTGCTAGTGTTTTATAATGAAACAGTCAGTAGACAGAAATTAGCGTTGCGTATAGGTAAAACTGTAGATTTGCAGTACTTAGTCAGTATGGTACATTTGCGCCTCTTCTCTCCTAGGTGTCAAGACTAAAGAGAGGTTCAGAAGGCATCAAGCGAAGAAGTTATTATATAGAAGCCAGTACTTACTTGCGTTCCATTTAGCGTTGCTTCCTATTTTAGTTAATTCGTATGAATAAGCTAACACGGCACATCACACACTCTCGTTGTCAAATAGTTGCATGGCAAAGCTGCATCAAAACAATGTCGACATATAAATTTCATTAAGATGTTTTTATTTTTTTTACCACCAAACTTGAAATTCAATGGAAACGCGACATGAAATTCGTTATATTATTATTATTTATAAGTAAACGTTTTAAATAGCATAGAATACGATAGATAGATCGATAATGCCTTAAGAGGATAGGCGGGCTGAAATGCTAATTTGGAGAATAGGTCACTTTTCCGACTGTATACGTATTTATCAGATCCACCTCACCCATACACCCCGCCGACTAGAGTGCGAAAGAGACAATTGCAGCTCGGACCGATTTTATATACATAACAAAACTAAACCAATTTTAATAATCCTTTCAAAAATAATATGAGAAAGACTTTGGCTATGTCCGTACGTTTTGCTTTTTTTGTTTATGTTCGTCAAATTTGTTTACTGGATGTCTGAAAACGGGCGGTAAAATGGGTCATTTTCGAAGGTCCCTGGTTCTTACAGTAATTAATAAATGCAAAAAAGCATAACATAAGGACATTGCAGAGGTGACATAGATTGTATGGTAAAAAAATATTTGCTCTAGTGTTATTTATTATGCATTTATGCAGGGAGAAGAAAAGGGGAATACGTTTGTATGGAGAAAGCTGTACTCGTCTATCCTCTTAATAGTAGAATCGTAGTAAACAATTTTTATAAACCAATAATGGATCACACAAAAAAGTACAATACTGTGAAACTTTCCGAAACCGTCTTTAATATTGTTAATTATACCTACTGTTCTATTTAATGATGAAATCGATCTATCAATCCTAAGCTGTGCTAATTCTATACTTTTAATTATACTTAAGTAAATAATAATAATACTTAATAATTAAAATGCGTGGAGAAGTGGAGACCACTCCCTCTCAACCTTATTTATGAGATGAGGCATTTTTCAGGCTATAATTTACCTATTAAATAAATACATTTTTAACGTCCAATCCCAAAATGACGTCCTAATTCTTCGCAAAACAAATAAAACATTTATTTTCTATAAATGTTCTATAAGTGCATACATTAATTAATTAATTATAAAGCTCAATAAGTTACTAGCGAAAGCTTTAAAAAAGCGTAAATATCCAAAGCATGAGTTAACGAAGCTTTTACAACCAACTAATATAAAACTCACCGAGCGCACGTTCCTCTTTTATTGTTGTATCTGTGACAGAACGAAAAATATGTTAAGACCTGCACTGCACCGGCACGCACACAAAAGAAATGGGTGCTTCACTGATGATTAGACGAGATTACGTCTGGTTCTTCTTTTAAGTCTGTGACCACATACTCTACCCATCAAACTGAACAACTTTTACTATAGGAGCAAACCTGTCAGCGCAAAAAAGTCAACTGTCCCATACTAAATGCAATACCTACTTGACGCAATCGTATGGGACAGCAGATTTTTTTTGCTCTGATCGTTTTGCTACCATAATAAAAGTTGTTCAGTTTGATGGGTAGAGTATGTGGTTTAAAGGTTAATGATACTTTTCCTTACACCCTGTATTGAAATACTCGACGTAGATGGAACGTTAACTTTTCATTTGTGATTACGAGTGTAGGTACTCGTACACGCTTAGCTTACCATAGCTTTTGCTACCACTTTTATTCCTCATTGTTTTAAGAAGAAATCTAATGTCCCATACAAAAGAACCTTCATCACAGTCCAAATACCCATCTTAAAGAATTTATCTATTTGTAGGTATGCATGCTTTCAATGTAATATTGTTTTATTACCTTTAATTACTTTCGTAGTATGTGTTTCTGCAGTGTATTCAGCAGATGACTCCACGATGACCTGAAAATGAGGTGATGATGTTATGATAATATATTTTTCAACACACTTGCTCATAAAGTGGCTCTTATTGCACGGCTTTTAGGAACATAATGCATTACTTTTTTTCTATTGTTTGTTTCTAAATCTAATCCAAAAGTAAGAAAGTAAGTAAGAATGATTGTAATTGTTAAATCCCACCTATCCCCAACCCTTGAAACGTGCTTGTGTGACTTCTTTGTTCGTACATAATATTGTAGTGTATGTTTGATATCTTACCTCATGTGCTGCTCTTTGTTCCCAGGAGCGTGGCTTGAAGTCTTCGGGATAGAAATGGGCAATAACTTCTTCGACAGAACTATGTTTCATCTCGACCATTTTCAAGAAGGCGCGGAACCCGACCTTTGCGGCGATGATATCTTCATCTTGAGTGGTCTCCTCGGTAAGTACCTCCGTGATAAGGGCGCCGTGGCCTTGCCTCTCCACTAGTTGCACGAGTGCCGATTGTGACTGCGGAACTCTTAGGGCGGGGAAGTATTGCGAATCATACAGACTTTCTATTTCTTCGATCGTCACACCACTTCTTAGCATGTAACCAATTTTAGCTAACTCACGTAAAGGTGATTCACCTGGACCGAACTCCTTTGCGTTAATTACTTCTAGAAGCTCGTTTATTTCTGCAACCATTCGTGTATCTCTTTCAACCATCTTTATGATACCTTTTTGCTTTTCGTATGGAGTCTTTTCGAGGGGCTCCACTGTTTCTTCCTTTTGTTGTTGCGAGGATACTATGTAGTCATGAAGAGTAACGACCGGTTCCAGCTTTTCCTCTTTCGGTATGGGTTTTTCTTTCTTATCAACTTTTTTGTAGGAAGCGACGTCTGTAGTTTCCACATGGTCGGCTTCACTTACTACAACTTTAGCCTTTTCTTTGACGATTTTCTTAATGGGTTTAGGAGCGTCGCTTGGCTGAACTTCCTCCGTAATAGTAGCTGCCTTGTGAGGCTCTTCCAATACTTCTTCAGCTTTTTCTTTTTTCACTATTTCCTTTTCACGTTTAGTTACCTTCTCTGACTTTACTTTTTCTTTAACAGTCTTTGCGGTGAGTTTTTTTATCGCTTCTCCTGCTTTGAATACCTGTAATTTGGCTTTGGTGATGGCCATTCCAATATCGCTAACAGCTTTGCACATGTATGTCCCTTCCAACTCAGTGCTAGCCTGTTTAATCGTACAGGAAGTACGGTTATCCTTGTTCTCTATAGTAAAACGTTCGTCCGTTCTTATAATTTTGTCATCTTTATACCACAGAATTTCTGAAACAGAATTTAGACTATTTAATACTACTTACTACTTAAAAGACATTGCCCAATCCCGTTTCGCATACAAAACTGGTAAATTTGAATTTGAATTTTATAAGAAATCCCACTGCATAAAAGGATAATTTCCATTTCATTGGGAAGTATGATATTCCTCCTGTTTTGTGTATAAATTTAGCTATCATACTCTTTGTATTTGCTCTTTGATTATACTCATTCGTTAGTTGCACCACGATTTGAAACGAATACAGTCGTCACGTGGGCTATGTAATGTTATGCCAATAATAAGGGTAAGGTACCTAGGTATAAAAGAACGATTTTTTTTTATTTGATTGTTGGTACGAGTACTTATTCAGTGATAATTATATCACACACAAATTATACACACTAAAATGTGAGGAAATTTATATCTGTGACAAAAAAATTGTTATTCTACATTTTTGTTCTGCGATACTTATTACATTTGAATTTATGTATTTTAACTAATATAATATATTATAATATAATATAAGTAAAACAAATGAAAACTAAGAAATGTTAAATAGTCTATACTTATAAATTGAAGTATTAAATAATTATAAAATACGTTTTATTTGAATAAGCAATCATTCTTAATTTTCGATATTTAAGTATACAAGGTGTTACAAAAAAAATACAAATAAACATTTAAGGGGGGGTGGTTTAGAACATCGAAACAACTTTCACTATGGGACCAATATCGAAATCGCGAAAAAAAAGGTGTTCCTCTACAAATCGACTAGAGCTAAAATATGTAGGTATGGGATATCAGATTTTTTTTTCGCGATTTCGATGTTGGTCCCATAGAGAAAGTTGTTCAGTTTGACGGTCTAAACAACCCCCTTAAGAGTTTTAAATATTTATTTTTACTTATGAAAAACTTTGTATAGGTGATTTGGTGACCCGAATTCATTGCTCTTGAATGTATAGTTTTAAAATGTCCATACTTAAACTTTGTGATATCAAGGCAGGCATCACTTACCTGGAGTGGGGTTACCGCTGTATAAGGCTTCGAACACAACGACCTCTTCTTCATGCACACGCTCGCCCAATATCTCCTTCACGAATGTTGGCACCGCCTGCGTGGCTGTAACATTAATGTATTGTCATGTCCTGATTCCCTACTACTAGAATCTATTATTATACTAAGATACCCATGGATTTAGTAACATCATTATAATGTGTGAAATATTGAAGTAATAACCAACTTGAACACTTCCCAAAATACTAAATCGATAAAATATTTTACCTCTCAATGCAGCTTGCAACTCTTCCATATGTGTCACCCATTCCGGTTTTCTGTACTCCTTCGTCCCGATAATACCTTGACATGCAAATATTTTCAAATTAGTCTTGCCTTCATAATTTATTATTAGCTTTTACGTATATCTGACGCATGTTGTGTAGAGTTGCGTACCCAACAAAACTGCAAATTATTACTTGTTAAGAAAAAAGAACGACAAGCCAAGTAATGTAAGAAATTTATGAAAATCTTCACTTATATTGAAGTAAGGTAATTTTAAGAAGGTACGAAACTCTTGTTGAATCCAATCCTTCGAAAATTTGAATACAGTGCATACTTAATTAAGCATACGCTAACCTAACCGAAGTGTTGCAATGTTGTGTAATAATGTAGGTACATGTACTTCAATGTAAAACACAAGGTAGGTGGGCTCTTAACTACAACACTAATAATATGGTCGGAAAAATAGGGCAAGGTAAAACACAGTGACGAACTCCGGTGATGTCGCATATTGAAGTCCCGTGCCTGGCAGACAAATAAACTGAAATCACACCGTATAATAAAGATTAGAAAATAAGAAGAAGAGCGGTTGTGCACTGATGTGCTTCGAAACAGGCGTGGGGCTTCACTGACCGTCGACGGAAAGCGCGGCAACAGTGGTAGCGGCTCCTAGTGCGTTGTGTGCTTCGAACACAATCTCGCCCGCATCGTCCTCGTAGACCTCCGAGATGATCAGGATCGAGGTGCCGTCCTCCATCTCCTCTATCTGGTACTCCTGGGACTGTTTGATCTCTACTCCTTGCTTGAGCCATCGAGTCTGTGGCTCGGGCATGCCCACTGCTTTCGCTTCGAGCCTGTGAGGAAACACCGTTCGATAAGACCCTCCCATGAGTAGATATCTTAGAAAGCGTGACTTAGAAGAGATACATGATTATATTTAAGAGGGTTATTAAGTCCATCAAACTGAACAACTTTCATTAAAGGACCAACATTGAAATGACGAAAAAATAATCTATCATTCCATTTATTTTGGTAGCCGTTGACGTTTTCTATACAGGGTGTAAAAAACACCCTAGTAATACTTAAGGGGTGCTTCAGACTATCAAACTGAACAACTTTTACTATGAGGCCAACATCGAAATCGCCAAAATGTCTTATGCATTATGATTGACAGATTAACAGAGAGAGCGTTTTGCATTATTGATCCTTTTCGAGTTAAAAACCGTCGGCGTATTAAGAACCATGCATGTCGGGAAGAGAGATATAGATCAAATAACCTGGTGAGCTGTCCCTCGGCGGTCGAGACCACTGTTGGTAGAGCTTTCACTATACGTGGCGCAAATTCTTCGATGTCGCTTGTTCTCTGAAAGTACAATGACAGAACTATTATTCTATTGAGTAGAAACTCTGCATTACGATAGAAGGAAGCTTGGAAAGAGTGTTGGTATTAACAATGCACCGACTGTACCTATCGATAATGTTATTCACTCGTTGTTACCTTAAAAATAAATATAATTGCTAGCTTTTTGACTATTCTAAAATAATCAACAAGTCGTAATATTGTTGATATTATCTACACTACAGGTGAAATTGAAATCATTGGCCACATTTTAAACTAACTACTCATCAATCTGAACAACTTTTACTATAGGAGAAACCGATCGTAGCAAAAAAATATCTTCTGCTTCATAAAGTTGAGTCGAGCAGACATTAGAATGGAACAGCAGATTTTTTTTGCTACAATCGGTTTCCTCACATAGTAAAAGTTGTTCAGTTTGATGGATATACTTAGTTTAAAAGGATGCCAATGATTTCAATTACTCCCTGTAGATAATATCAACAATATTATGAATTATTGATCATTTTGGAATGGATGCCAATGATTTCAATTTCACCCAGTACCTATAGATGCTATGTTAGGCTCAACCTAAATTCTAGCTATATACAAATACAAACATGTGTCCACAGATTAGTTGTGGTAGTATTCTCTCACTTTATATTTTTAGTTTATATATTATAATAGGTTAGGTATATTTAAAACTCACCTCGTCACTTAGGACGTCCTCTTCAGCTGCATATTCGTATGCTAGAAAGGTACAACATTAATTTAGATATGCCTCTAATATAGAAGGATCTACTTTAATAAAATTACGTTAAATTCAATTTGCTTTATTTAAACGTTTTTTGAATAAGATGTTAAGTAATCGTACTAAGGTGCGTGGTGCGTGTCACAAAAGGCAAGTCTCGGGTGTTTGCCGGCGTAGTTAACATTCAAGAAGCAGCCGTGTATGCAATACTTTCTTATCAAAATTATCTTTATCTAAACGGCAACCACTAACATTATTGAATCATAGGTAAGTCCATTCCAATCAGATGACTGATTAATTGTCATTACATTAAACAATAGCAATATATCTTTAGTGGTATGGTTCTTAAGGTTGCGGTTGTATTATCTTCCTCAAACTATTATATTATAAGCTTATGTAACGTTCTTCAAAAACTAAAGACCAAAATACAAAAAAATTAATTGTCTACAGATGCATGGCAAGTGTAAATGATAGTGACTGACGAGTGTAGATTTAAGAAAAAATGCGATGTTATAGTTTTCAATTAAGCATTGTGTAGTGAAAAGTATTTCATTAGAACAAAATAATATGAAGCGTAAAGAAAAAATGATCTTGCTGTGTTTTGTTTGTCCATGCAACGGAGTACATGCAAATATGAAAGTTGCAACTAGTTGACTACCTTCCACAAGGACCACACATTCGCAGCTAGCACTTCCGAACTCATTGGTTGCTATACAACTGTAACTTCCTGCCATTTCGGGGAATGCTTCCTTTAAACATAATTCACATAGTCCTGACTCTTGTCGGGCGATCGTAACATCTTTAGCTCTTTGGATAGGTTTTCCTTTCTGGCACCAGTCTACTTTAGGCCACGGTTTTCCTTGAACAGTGCACGTGAGAACAATAGGCTCACCATCCATTACCGTGGTGTCTTCGAGCGGGTGTGTGAACACTGGTGCCTCTCCCGTCGTTGCGCGTTGCGCTAGCTCGCGTATTTCTACCAGGGCTGAGCTAGACACTGAGCCAGCAAAGTTTTCAGCTCTACACGTAATAACTCCGCCAAAATCATTACTCACGTTCTCTATACAAAGACAGGATACATTGTTTCTATTGGTTATAAAAACGTTTTGTAACTTGTTCTCCTTCGCGTAAGCTGCAATGTCTTTGGTATCGACGAACCATTGGAAGGAAGCGCATGGAGTAGAGACCACCTCAGCCTGCAGCAGTAGCACGTCGCCCAACACGGCCATTGCGGGCCTCAGAGGTCGGATGAACGCTGGCGGCTCTATCTTTTCTTCTGTCTCTGTTTTTGATAATTTTACAGAACTTCCCGACTTTACTAGCATGTTATTACTTTGAATTACGACTTCATACTTTCCAACTTTCTTTTTATCGACCGAATGCATTTTGATCGTAGAAGTTCCATTTACAGTTTGTATAAAACACTCTTCGCTGGGCTCAAGCAGTTGGTTGTTACGATACCATTTGACTTCATTGTCGCCCGCAGCTTCGAAACACACCATGAGTTCGAAATCACTTTTTTCCGATACATTCATCGCCTTTATCGGCTCTATTATATTTGGCCCCACTTCTGTAAAATAGTTACCCATTATAAATACTTACTTACCTATGATAAGATACATCTTCTCATTCATCCTTTAGTTGTTTAGGTGTGATGATTGTACACAGTGACTTCTCAGATGTTTATTACGTAAACAATGAAAGCAGCCAAAAGTTAGATACTTTCTGATAGAAAATCATACACAAGGCATGCAAATTAAAATATAAATGACGCAAGAGAAGTATAAAAACATGTAGACAGCATGAACAAATAAGTGGGGAGGAAGTTTTCATGTACAAGGTATTTATAAACAGACTAGATACAAATCAAAGCATCAGTTTGGTGGGTTTGTCAAGTAAGTAATTCGTTTGTTGTTGTTACATAATATTGTGTTCTTGTGCGTCGCCATGCATCTGTCGCACTATTTCATTTATGTTTTTAGCCTATAATATTTTGAAAAGAAACTAAAAAAAAATACATCCGCATTTCAATTAACAAAAAAATAACGTATGCGATACGTACCTCTGATCTCCTCCTTTTTCAATTTTATCTTCACCTGTTTTTTTTCCTTGGTTACTACTGTGGTCTTCGCTTCTTCCACAACTGCCGGTGCTTGTTTTATTTCTTCAATGACGACTTCTTCAACATTGGTTTCTTCTATAGACTTTTGTTTTCTTGCCTTTTTCTTCTTCTTTTCCAACTTCTGATCATCTAGAGGTTGCTCTATAACTGGTTCTAATGGTACTTCAATTTTCTCTTCGATTGACCTTTGTTTTAGGATTGGTTTAAGCGCAACCACATCCTTTCGCTGTTCTTCTACAGGTTTCTCCTTCCTGACGGGTTTAAGCTGAACCTCCTCCGGTTTCACCTCTTCTGGTTCCTTTTGCTTGGGAATAGGTTTGAGAACGACTTCTTCCTTTTGTTGTTCTTCTTTAGGACGCCTCTTGCCTGTGGGCCACTTGACCTCTTCTGGCTTTTCTTCCTCTAGAGGTTTCTCCTTCCTGAGTGGCTTAAGATGAAGCTCTTCTGGTTTTTCCTCTTCTGGAGCCTTTTGCTTGGGAATAGGTTTTAGAATGACTTCTTCCTTCGGTTGTTCTTCTTTAGGACGCCTCTTGCCTGTGGGCCACTTTACGTCTTCTGGCTTTTCTTCCTCTAGAGGTTTCTCCTTCCTGACTGGTTTAAGATGAAGCTCTTCTGGTTTTTCCTCTTCTGGTTCCTTTTGCTTGGGAATAGGTTTGAGAACGACTTCTTCCTTCGGTTGTTCTTCTTTAGGACGCCTCTTGCCTGTGGGCCACTTTACCTCTTCTGGCTTTTCTTCCTCTAGAGGTTTCTCCTTCCTGACAGGCTTAAGATGAAGCTCTTCTGGTTTTTCCTCTTCTGGTTCCTTTTGCTTGGGAATAGGTTTGAGAATGACTTCTTCCTTCGGTTGTTCTTCTTTAGGACGCCTCTTGCCTGTGGGCCACTTGACCTCTTCTGGCTTTTCTTCTTCTAGAGGTTTCTCCTTCCTGACTGGCTTAAGATGAAGCTCTTCTGGTTTTTCCTCTTCTGAAGCCTTTTGTTTGGGAATAGGTTTGAGAACGACTTCTTCCTTCGGTAGTTCTTCTTTAGGACGCCTTTTGCCTGTGGGCCACTTGACCTCTTCTGGCTTTTCTTCCTCGAGAGGTTTCTCCTTCCTGACTGGCTTAAGATGAATCTCTTCTGGTTTTTCTTCTTCTGGAGCCTTTTGCTTGGGAATAGGTTTGAGAACGACTTCTTCCTTCGGTTGTTCTTCTTTAGGACGCCTCTTGCCTGTGGGCCACTTAACCTCTTCTGGCTTTTCTTCCTCTAGCTGTTTCTCCTTCCTGACTGGCTTAAGATGAAGCTCTTCTGGTTTTTCTTCTTCTGGAGCCTTTTGCTTGGGAATAGGTTTGAGAACGACTTCTTCCTTCGGTTGTTCGTCTTTAGGACGCCTCTTGCCTGTGGGCCACTTGACCTCTTCTGGCTTTTCTTCCTCTAGAGGTTTCTCCTTTCTGACTGGCTTAAGTTTTGCTTCCTCTGGTTTTTCCTCCTCTGGTGCTTTTTGCTTGGGAATAGGTTTGAGAACGATTTCTTCCTTCGGTTCTTCTTCTTTAGGACGCCTCTTGCCTGTGGGCCACTTGACCTCTTCTGGCTTTTCTTCCTCTAGAGGTTTCTCCTTCCTGAGTGGCTTAAGCTGGACCTCCTCTGGTTTCTCCTCTTCTGGAGCCTTTTGCTTAGGAATAGGTTTTAAAACAATTTCTTCTTTCTGTTGTTCTTCTTTTGGACGTCTCTTGCCTGTTCGCCACAATATCTCCTCTGGTTTTTCTTCTTCTTGAGGTTTCTCCTTCCTAACTGGTTTTAGTGGAAGCTCCTCGGGTTTCTCCTCTTCTGGTACTTTTTGCTTGGGAATAGGCTTTAGGACGACTTCTTCCTTCGGTTGTTCTTCTTTAGGACGCCTCTTGCCTGTGGGCCACTTTACCTCTTCTGGCTGTTCTTCCTCTAGCGGCTTCTCCTTTCTTACTGGCTTCAGTTTGACCTCCTCTGGTTTATCTTCTTCTGGTGCCTTTTGCCTTGGAATAGGCTTGAGAACAACTTCTTCCTTTGGTTGTTCTTCTTTAGGAAGCCTCTTGCCTGTGGGCCATTTGACCTCTTCTGGCTTTTCTTCCTGTAGTGGTTTCTCCTTCCTGACTGGCTTAAGATGAAGCTCCTCTGGTTTTTCCTCTTCTGGTGCCTTTTGCCTTGGAATAGGCTTGAGAACAACTTCTTCCTTTGGTTGTTCTTCTTTAGGACGCCTCTTGCCTGTAGGCAACTTGACCTCTTCTGGCTTTTCTTCCTCTAGTTGTTTCTCCTTCCTCACTGGCTTAAGATGAAGCTCCTCAGGTTTTTCCTCTTCTGGAGCCTTTTGCTTGGGAATAGGTTTGAGAACGACTTCTTCCTTCGGTTGTTCTTCTTTATGAAGCCTCTTTCCTGTTCGCCACGTTACTTCGTCTGGTTTTTCTTCCTCTAGAGGTTTGTCCTTCTTGACTGGCTTAAGTTGGACCTCTACTGGTTTCTCCACTTCTGGAGCTTTTTGCTTGGGAATAGGTTTTAGGACGACTTCTTCCTTCGGTTGTTCTTCTTTAGGACGCCTCTTGCCTGTGGGCCACTTTACCTCTTCTGGCTTTTCTTCTTCTTGAGGTTTCTCTTTTCTTACTGGCTTCAGTTGAACCTCCTCTGGTTTCTCCTCTTCAAGTACCTTTTGTCTTGGAATCGGTTTGAGAATAACTTCTTCCTTCGATTGTTCTTCTTTGGGACGCCTCTTGCCTGTTCGCCATGATACCTCTTCTGGCTTTTCTTCCTCTAGATGTTTCTCCTTCCGGACGGGCTTAAGTTTAACCTCGTCTACTTTCTCCTCTTCTGGTGCCTTTCGCCTGGGAATAGGTTTGAGGACAACTTCTTCTTCTTGTTGTGTTGGTTCTTCTATCCTCTGTTTAGGCTTTGTTGAACGTCTCCATGATGGTGCTTTTGTATCAATTTTTTCTTCTTCTATTTCTTCTTCCTGGGTTTTAGGGAATGTTAAGACTACTGTATCCTCTTCACGCGTGAACGATTCTTCAATCACTTGCGTTTCTGTTTGAATAGAATCTTTTCTAAAAGGTTTTAATGTGACATCTTCTAGTTTTTCTTTTAAGATTGGGCTTTTCTCTAATTTGGTGCGCTTTAGTTTAATGCCTTCTTGAGTCCAGGGGATGGTTTCTTTTTTGTCTTCTTCAATCTGTTTTGGTTTTTCTTCAGTTCTTGGTTTTCGCCAACTACGTGCTTCCAATATCTCCTCTTTGACGATTTCATCTGTTCGTTCACTTTTATGTACGTCTAGAATACTGGAATCTTCTTTGGCTTGTAGACTTTCCAGAGATGTAGGTTTTTCATCTTTTCTTGGTTTTCGCCACTGCCTTGTCTCTAGTTGATCATTTTTACTAATCTGATCTAGAGTTTCAGAGGTATCCACGGAAAGTAAAGTCATGTCTTCAGTTGTTTGTTTTGAATCTAAATATTTTGGCTTTTCCTCTTGTCGCGGCTTGCGCCAGTGTTTAGTTTCAAGAGTTTGATCGGTAACTTCTTTAGTACGTATATCAAGTAATGTGGTATCTTCTGTCGCGGAAAATTTTTCTTGCACTCTTGGTTTACGCCAGTGTTTAGTTTCTAGCACTTCATCAGTCTTCGATTGTTCGACCATCTCTCTACTGTCGACTGTTAGAATATTTGACTCTTCAGTAGCCGTTGTCCGCAGGATAGACGCAGGCTGGTCGGTTCGCTGTTTCCGCCAGTGTCGCACCTCTAATTGTTCCTCTTTGCTTACTTCAACGGATTCGGTTTGGCTTGTTCTACGCCATGGGACACTACGCGTAATTTTTTTAGATTCAATATCTTGTAAATTTTGTATTTTCAAAATGTTAGTCTCGTCTGTCGTTTGGTATAAAGATTTGCTAGTCGTTATTTCGCCATTTTCTGAACTTGTTTTAACATCTGTCTTATCTCTGAATGTTGTTCGAGACGTAACCTGTTGCGATTCTGAAAAAGAAAATAATAATTATGAAATTTGATGACATTGATGTCGATAGTTACGAACTTTTATTGACCGTTAATTTGTACCGTTTTTAAAAGAAGAATTTATTTCTGTCTGGGTAAGCACAAACCGGATTGTTTTATATAATCCTTGTTATACCAAACTAAAAACTCTAAATTACTAAACATGCCATAAGCACAACTCCATTTGTGCCGCCGTCTGAGAGCCTCCAGCCTGGACATGACTTGCCTTGGGCGACCTGGAAGTCGTTAAACCGACTTCGAACCCAGGTCGGTCGCAGTAAGAACAACATGTTCAGGTGGGGATTCTCGGATGCGCAAAATGTGAGTTGCTTGTGTAGAGCTCCACAAACGATGACCCATCTCACATCGTACCCTGCGGGCCCTAACACCTGGTACGCAGGAGGAGCTCATGACCGCTAGCGACGGTGCATCATCGGTTGCCCACTTCTGGCAAGGTACTATTTAGCGACTTTGTTCAAAGTTTGAAGTCGACACGATAAGAAGAGAAGCACCTAATTGTAATACCTACTATGATAAAATCGAAGACAGGTTTAAATATAAATTCCGATCAAGCGTGATTTTGAGTGATTGTTTGGTATTAACTCAAAATCACTAAACAATCTAAACATGCTATTCAATAGTTTAGATATTAGGAAGATTATTAGGTGTGCCATTTAAAATACCTAAATCGTGATTTTTATTTTTACATTGCTAGTTAGGTACTTAAATAAAATTGACATCATGTTTGGATGTGGCATGAATGTTGAAGATAAAAAGAAAATTATTTCGTATTCTTAATAAGCGAACTCAGGATACAAATTTTCAGTCGGATCGGTGAACCATTAAGGGGCCATAGGTCTCGACGAATATTTTCTATGAGAAACGCGATTGCCCAGCGCTCCGGAAAGTGTGTGCGTGAGCCGTATTTTCGATTAAAAAGAACTAACCAAAGTACTTTTTCTAGATTTTTTTATGATTTCACTAGTTAAACTAATGGTGAATATGTGTGTATAAATGCAAAAAATCGGAAACTATTTTAAGTTCTTCTAAAACGAGAAAAATGCATGAAAATACGTCATCTTTGAGACGATTTTCTATCGAGTGAAGTAATTCCAATCGTGTGTTCAGTTTATGATTTCACTAGATAAACTATCAAAAAATACTGAGGTATGACTTTAGTTTCGGTAAATGGTATAAATCTAGTACAAAAAATTGACGAAATCAGCATTTCGTATTCCCCTATTTTCTCCTCCAAAACTAAACCGATTTTAATCATTCTTACATAAATAATATGAGCAAGACTTTGCTGTCCGTACGTTTTGCTTTTTTTGTTTATATTCGTCAAATTTGTTTACTGGATATCTGAAAACGGGCCGTAAAATGAGTCATTTTCGAAGGTCCCTAGTTCTTACAATACAGAATTAATGCAAAAAAGCAAAACATAGGGACATGGCAGAGGTGACATAGATTACTATGGTAAAAAAATATTTGCTCTAGTGTTATTATCCGGGAAGAAAACAGGGGAATACGTTTGTATTGAGAAAACTGTACTCGTATATCCTCTTAATAAGATGTACGTAAATATTGTAAACTTTTGCTAGTGGTTTTGGAGAAAAAAATAAATAAGCGTGGTAGTGCGATATTTCCCGCCTACGAAACTTGACTGACTAAAGTATTTATACGTTGATTCCTTTTATATAC
The DNA here is from genome assembly GCA_963693445.1 of Agonopterix heracliana. NCBI lineage: Eukaryota > Metazoa > Arthropoda > Insecta > Lepidoptera > Depressariidae > Agonopterix > Agonopterix heracliana. Next base: position 3,208,463 of record OY856307.1, read on the forward strand.
ATTATTATTTTATATATATTATATAGGATACATTTTTAAATAGAATACGGGGTTTTGTCCCTTAACACAGAAAGAACAAAATTTACAGGTACCTATTGTTTGAACTGCCTGTCTCAATTTTGTACGCAGACACGCAGTCTCCAGCAAACTTTACTAATCTTTACCCGCAACGAAATCGTTTGTTCCATATACTGGGTGGCTATTAATAATAATTGATTCATCAGCCGAATTAGAAGCCGTGGTGGTCCAGTGGCGAGTAACCTTGCCTGCCGTGCAGGAGACGATGGTTCGATCCCCGTCCAGGCCGACTCGTACCAATTGGTTTTTCTGAATTTATGTAGGTGTACGTTTGTAACACCACAGGCTTTTCGGTGAAGGAAAACATCGGGAGGAAACCTGCATGCTTCAATTTCGAGCCATATGTATTGTACCCACTTGCCCATTATAAGTGGCGACGGGTTCACCCACCGTCACACTCGCACTGGACAGAGTTTCGGTAGGTACTACTGGTGAAACGTGGATGTTCTGAGGTTTCAGAATATATCTGACTACCCCCTCGGGGAATATAGTCGTGAGTGTATGCTTATGCTACGAATGATTCATCAGCTTTCAGAAATGTATCAATAAACTGACCACGGTTGAGTATTTTTTTACAATTATCTTTTTTCGGGAGTGGAGTGCGATTTTTGAATCTCATTCGGTGAGCTCAATGTCAAAATTACTACGGAGATACGCATCTTTTTACTGCTGATTTGACTTTCAAAAATCGCTCTCCTGTAGTATGATTTTTGAAAGTCAACTCAGCAGTAGAGAGATGAATATCTCCATAGTTCTTATGACATTTTCAACTGCATAAGCTCACCGAATGAGATTCAAAAATCGCACTCCTGGTCCGAAAATGTCAGAAAAATCTTAAAACCTTCATAACTCAGTTGGTACGATTCATTTTCGACCACCACTGGGCTTAATTTGTTGCAAATGAGGTCTAGTATGACCTCTTTCAAGGAATAGGTCGAATTACCAATCATCCTGTATAGGCTGTGATGATGATGATTTTATGTCTAATATAAAGTTTTGACGGCTTAAACTCATTGACCTCTTCTCAAACAGCTTTAAAAAGTAAGTAAATAAAATCTCTAAAACCGCCTGTCAAAATCACGGAGCTCATATTTGAATTTTGATCGTCTCTGATATAGTGGAATCAAATTAGGGTTTCACCTCGGAACCCATTTACCTACTTTGAGTAAACTTTTATAAAACCTTCTGCATTATGTTAGTTACACAATACTTATACGAAAATGTTTACCCATTTTTTTTTTGCCGCTCTCCATTATTCCGAGGGTTCCGTACCCCCAAACTTTACATAGTGTTATTTTAACAAGGACAGTATAGTATGGGGAAATCCAAAACCACAGGAGATACAGGGAAACTGTCTTAGGAACCCTTAGGTCTTTTTTTGTGAACACAATTTTGGCATCATCAATTTTTGGTCAAGCGTGAGTCGTCCAAAAATTTGAAAAAAATTTACAATTTTTTTTATGCTGTTCGACTCAGTTTTATGTAGGGATCATTTCATTGTTTCGGAAGTAAAAAATCTGGACAGCACAAGTTGGTCAAATTTGATTTAAAAAAAATCATACAATTTAGCGCGAGTCCGACACACACTTGACCAATTTTTTTTATTCATTGTTTTACTTTGAAGTATGCTCTATAATCACACCAAGTTTGGCGCTTTTATGTATTACCGTTTTTACGACAGAGCAAAAGAGCTGGTTGTGATCTGGAGTGCGATTTTTGAATCTCATTCGGTGAGCTCTGCAGTTGTAAATGTCAAAATTACTATGGAGATACGCATCTTTCTACTGCTGATTTGACTTTAAAAAATCATGCTTCAGGAGTGCTATTTTTGAAAGTCAAATCAGCAGTAGAAAGATGCGTATCTTCAATTCTTCATATTAATTTTGACATTCACAACCGCTGAGCTCACCGAATGAGATTCAAAAATCGCACTCCAGATCACAACCAGCCGTAGAAAAATAAATAAATGATGTCTGAAATTGATAAATTTCGGGTTTACCGTTTTTTTTCTATACTGTCATGTTCTTCACCTTAGTTCAATACCCATACGTAAAAGTCCCCCGGCTACAGTACTATATACCTATTACCACATCGCATCGTTAGGAAGAACCATTTTTGTGATCAGTGATTTAATGACAAAAATCTTCGCATTGAACATAATGGGGCCTAATACCGGCTTGGGCATTTTAGAGACAGTCAGCCCTCCCGATCTGTCAAGATCCGGTCTTCTTCTTATCGGGTGGGCTACAAGCCCTGGTGTCAGAGTTTATTCAAACCGCCTTACGGCCTCTGACGTGGTTTTTATGTAACGACTACTACCACCAGAGATAGTAGCCGGGACCAACAGCTTAGCGTGCCATCCGAAGCACGGAATCATCTTTCTTTTCAGACAATCAGGTGACTCAGCCTGCAATGTCCTAACCAACTGGGGAAAAACGCACAAAGTGACATTTCACTAGGTGGCCCCCGCGGGAATCGAACCCACGACCTCCGTGTCAAGAGCCCAATGCTCTAACCATTAGACCACGGAGGCAGTAAATTGCATTAATACCTACTATTATTTATGGTAAGTACCAATATGGTCGAAATTTTTCTAAAATATTATTTTACTACATGCGACTTCGTTGCATTACGTAAGGAGGTAAGGACATCAAAAACGATAGATGTAAAACCAGGAGCGAGCTCGAGATTTTTCTAGACTACTAGATTTTTTTACACTATAATTCGATCGTGGAGCTTATACTTACCGAAATCGAATTGATTCGATTTATGTTCCCTGTCCACGGGGACAAGTCAGGAACTTTTCAAGAAAGTGGACTACGATTTTTTATGTCGATTCGATTATTGCAGACATATCTTGTTTTTAGTACCTACCACCTAAGTACTTCCATTTAATTTATAGGGCCGCTCAAAGGCCGAAAGGTCGAGAGCCGCATCAGTGCACATCAGCGGCGCGCGGGCGTTGCCCATATGGCGGCCTGTCCGGGCCTGGCATTCAAACACAAACCATAAGATTATTCTGTGCACAATCATATTGAAATTATTAGACCTGAACAGCTTTCTTTATTCTTTCTATCTCCTAACTGCCTCCATGGTCTAATGGTTAAGAGCATTGGGCTCTTGACAAGGAGTTCGTGGGTTCGATTCCCACGGGGGGCACTTAGTGAAATTTCACTTTGTGCGTTTTTCCCCAGTTGGTTAGGTTAGGTTAGGCAGCAGGCTGAATCACCAGATTGTCTGAAAATAAAGATGATTCCGTGCTTCGTCATCACTCGATAAGAAGAAGATCTCCTAATGCATTTCCTGATCCATTATGGCTTGCTGTTGTACAAACGTAGTAACCAACAGGCAGAAAAGTCTCAACCGATGAGATAAAAATCGTTCCTATCCTTCTTAGATTCCTGACAGCAGTAAGGAATTGATAGGACACTGTGAAAGGAGCGATCACAATGGTCTAGGGCAGGGGTAGACAACTGGCGGAACGCGGTCCGCATCCGGACCGAATGTCGGAAGGTCGGATCCTGGACCGCCAAAAATGTTACCTATGCAATTTAAATAAATAACTTAATATGTTTTTGAGCTGTAGATAAAGGAGGCCCTTAACATTTATCATTTTTTCTAGTATTTTACAAGTATTAGCCCGACTGATTCGATTTTGATAGTAGGTAGATACATAGTTACTATGCTGTGTAGCGCAAGAAAGTGCGATGGAGCACGGGGGTCCCCTGTGACCTTGAACTTTTTCTCTGGACCCCGACACAACGCCGTGATAGGTAAACATTTTGGAGGGGCGTGGTGTAGGGAGTTATGACGTCATAAATTGTTTGTATCGGATTACGTTGTTCAAACATTTTTTTTCTGAAACCTGTCGTGTGGAGTATCAAATGAAAGGGTTTCATGAGCCGGTTCTAAAAATATATTACACCATTACCTTTCAGCCTCTTGTTCCTAAATACTTTTATACAATAACAAAAAATTTTTGTAAAACATAAGACAAATGACTCATAAAATCCTCATATCAAAGTTCAAAATATTTATATATATTTTTTTTTACTATTAACATTTTATTTTATTAATACATAAGATATTGTAATTTATGCATTATTTGAATATAAATTATAATGGAATAAAAAGGTAAAAAAAAAACACTAGAGCAAACAAAACTTAACCTAAACTTAAATAATTCTAGACAGAGCCACTACGCCATTCCTTAGTTGAAAAGCCCGCCTCTGGTCATACCTGGCCCGAAGGTGCCCAAATTGAGAATACTTTTTGGATTTGTTGAAAACAAGTGGACTTGTTTACAAAAAAATTTACCGACGTCTAATATATTTTTAGAACCGGCTCATGAAGCCCTTTCGTTTGATACCCCACACAACAGGATTCCGAATTTTTAATCCCCTACAAAAAATTTATGACGTCATACAACATAATGATAACTCTCCACTCCACCAATTGAGAAAGCTACTGCGTAATTTTTGCTACTCAGGAAACTCTACTGAATGCAACGATACCACAATATGTCGGTATGAAACTACTCACTCTTACGGAAAAGTCAATTTACTTAAGTAATTAATTGGCATCTCTACTAATCGGGTATCGCCAAACGATAATTTCATTTAGGAACGTATAGTACCTACACTTCCTATAATTTTTTACCCTAACCTAGTATTTTATCTGTTCATGAAAGTGTTTAAGGCTCATTTACCATATTTCCCGCCTTTACCTACTTTCCTTGCTCTATTTATTTCTAACTTACTCTACATTCTCATCACCTATCATAATTTTAAATTCAGACACTGTTTCATCTCGCTCTAGAACCATTTATCTTACTCATTCTTAATCATTCCTGTTCATTCATATATTTTACTATGTCCTGCGGCCGTAGTATCGCTGCGTGATAATACAGGGTCCAACTTAATATGCTGACACTTTTTTAAGGAGATGATCAGACCGACAAACTGAACAACTTTCTCTATGGGACCAACATCGAAATCGAAAAAAAAAAAACAGCTGTCCCATACATTTGGCTCGAGTAGGTTTGCAGTTTTGTATGGAGCGACAGATTTTTTTTTCGCGATTTCGATGTTGGTGCCATAGCGAAAGTTGTTCAGTTTGATGGTCTGATCATCCCCTTAAAAAAGTGTCAGCATATTAAGAAGGACCCTGTATATAGCGGCGTGGCATGTTGACTGAATTATAAATGGATTCACTGAAAAGAGTTTTGTAGTTACTGACTGCCTAAATGCAGTTTGAACCAGTCTAGAGCAAAAGAAATATAGAAATAGGCGACCTATTTCGAGTCGAGCAAAAAAAAAAGCGGCACGGCCTACCATCCTTTTCTCGAAGCAGTTCATTATAATTTCGGGAACCACTGGAGTAAGGGTCTTGCAAATTCAAGCGAATAAATGCAGAAATCTTGAGTTCAAGGCCAAAATCCACATCGGTTCACTATGCTAACGTGCATGCAGAATTGCAGACTCTATACAGGTCAGTTAAGATTATGAGCAGCATTCGGGATGATTTTTGGTAGGTAATTTTCTTTTGCTAGTTACACTTTCATTCAAATCTGTTTAGCCGTCTACATGCGAAAGATTAGGGTCAAAGCTACAAATCGAAATCTTGTGTCTGAATCGTTTAATCGGCAAAATGAGAAGAGCAAAAGAATTAATTCGAGCTCGACATTTTGACGATGACATATCGTGACTTTGATTGTTCGGATTGGTAGGTTGTGTAGCTACTCACTGGCGAAAGCTTGTTTAGAAACCTTGAAATTCAATTATAGTATATTAGTAGTATATTCCTTGCTATGATTGTTTCTTTAGGTTGGTGGCCTTGAAGGAGTTACAAGTCCGAATTACATTTCTGGGGTTTTATGCAAAAAGTCTACCTCAATATTATTTTGGTGCAGTGATTTATAATGATTTATCCGAGCCATGCTAAACCTAGGTTTGGTAAGGAAATGGAACAAAAAAAATCGATTGGTTACCTACCAATTCAGATCAGACTTATGTCTCAGATCTTCTGCATCCTGAATCGGGAATTTTCACAATACGCACTGTGATTTAACCTTTATTTAACACGGCTCGTACACGTTTAGATAGTTTTAAAATGTAAGGAGTGAGACTGCAGAACATAGGCTACCTACCTGCTGCAGGATCACACCAATCATGTATTGGTGATAACCGAAAAGTCACTCCTGTCTCCTGTCCTGTGTCAAAAGGTACTCTTACGAAGGTGACGAAAAAAAGGGTGTCGACTTAATTTCAGTTAAGATTTTTATTTATGTGGCAGCTTTTGGTATTGCCAACTTTTTCTACACGTTATAATTTTCATTAAAGAATCAGATCAAATTAAATAATTTTGTTTTGTAAATTGTTTCACTTACCTTGCTCATACTTACTTTTGCTGCCGTCGTTTTCCTTTCTTATAGTTAGTCTTGTAGATAATGTACCTACCTATGTGTATTTTTCTAGATTTCATAAATGTGGGATTGTATACCCACGAAACTATAATATACCTTGGTGAAGGATGTTTTAAGAAGCATCGAGGCTAACTTATAAGGTAAGTAGTTAAGTGGGTATGGGATATGTTCGTGTTACATTTGAGCATTACAGTGTTCATTATTTGATCACCTCGGCATCGGCATGCTTAATTATGAAAACCACAAATTCTTCTTTTCGGCCTATCGTTTTACCAGACAATAGTATCTGGTAAAATAATTTAAACGGTTCATGATTAAATTTGATAATATTGATAAGCATTATAACTAGTTGAATTTCAATTTTGAAAAGTAAAACCACCATTAAGCAGAGTGGGACCGTAGTTTGTTCTACATTGCGGGCAATAAGTATATACAGGGTGAAATTGATATAATTAGCATCCTTTTAAATTAAGAGTCTACCTATCAAACTGAACGACTTTTACTATGGGGGCAAAACGATCGGAGCTATTAAAAATCTGCTGTTGCATACAATTGAGTCGAGTAGGCATTGTAGTTTAGTATGGAACAGCACTTTTTTTTTTGCTCCGGTCGGTTTGCTCCCATAGTAAAAGTTGTTCAGTTTGATTGGTAGACTCTTAGTTTAAAAGGATGCAAAAGATTTCAATTTCACCCAGTGTATTGAACTTTAAAAAAAAAAAATTAAAAACACAGTTTGTCTCTTACGAATTACAATCAGAGCGTCATGGCCTGCAATAGGAATAGCTCTTCAATATAGATTAACAACGTAGGCTTAGTAATAGGGTCCCATTTTCACACTTTGGGTACGGAACCTTAAAAAGAAGATAAAAAATTCCAGGTACCACGTGCTGTGACACTGTAATGCTCTTTATTTTATAATAAGATTTAGCTAGCTTCAACTGAACCTTATTATAGTGTGTCGACTACAGAACTGCATTTAATGTCATGTCGTGATACTTATCTCCCTGTATAGTATTGTTGACGCAAACACAGAATTTAATTGATGTGGTAGTTGATACGTTGCAAAATAACACTTATGTTTAAGAACAGAAAATGAATTTATTGTTTTGTTCTCTTTAAGACATGTAATAGGGTAAACAATTAGATTCCGTGGTCGTACATTACGATGCAGGTGTTTTGGTGTATACAGGGTGTCCCGGAAGTGGTGGTTCAAAAAAGATAATCGGGAGAGTAGTGGAGACCAAATCCAAAAATTTTGACCCCATACACATATGTCCGGAAATTATCGGTTCTAAAGCTACACTGAATTTCCAACTTTTTGAAAAATAGTCGACTTGTCAAAAATACGAATTTCAAAAAAACTATAAAACATTTCCAGCTTTTATTTTAATCGCATGTTCCTCAAAGGTGTACCTTTATAACGACACCATTTTCAATAAAATCACCAGCGTGTACCTATTGCATGAATTGAGAAGCGTGCTGAGAAAGAAATGTACTACAGAATAGTGACCCTGTATTACAAAAACTCATGCAGATTTTAAAACTGTAAAACACATGCATTTTCTTTCAAAGTTACCTTTGGAATAGACAATTTTTCCAGGCAAGTCAACTTTTCTACGAAATTTTTCGTTTGCGAACTTCGATCAACAATATACAACTAGATAACGGGTCGCATACAAAATCAAAGAGAAATTCTGTCCTCGTGAATATACAACATTTTTTGTTAACGAACCGAGAAAACAGTCCGAATACATTATAATTTCGACCTCAAAGCAACCATAATTCCTAGTAATTTAAAAAAGGAACACTGCGGCATTGCGAGACGTGCTTACGTTGGCTTTGTTCGAACGCAACTAATTCAAAATAAGACCTCACTCCAATAGTGAGGCGTTATTTGCCGGGACATGTTTTGAGCGCTGACGCGTTATCTAGTTAGATATTGTTGATCGAAGTTTGCGAATTTTAAGAAAAATCTAACAGTAGGTCTACCATGAGTTTTCGCCGTACTTTACTACTGTGGTTCGTCACAAATTTTTTATTGAATTTAGAACAGCGCTCCTAGTGGTTACGTTGAGAACTAATTTCTGTCATACAAATTGGCGACGTAACTACAGTAGTAAAGTACAGTGAAAACCCATGGTAGGCCTTCAGATCCTTCAACTTTGGTTACACAACAGGTATAGCAAGTAGGCCCACTTAGGGCGAGTATTACAGAACGACACCCAAGTGGATATATCTTCTTAAGTAAAGATAGACAAGGATGCATGTATACGTTGTATGTATTTGCATCCTTTTCTATCTATACTCAAAAAGAGATCTCCACTTGAGTGTCGTTCTGAAATCCCCCCCTAAGTATGCGCTAATTTTGTGAGTGTATTATCTGGATGAAAAGTCAAATGAAATTAAATTATACAGTATTTATTTTTCCTTCGGCACCGATTGGCGTAGTGAAGCATAGGTATTCGAATCGATCACCGAGGTCAAGCAAGGTCAGTTCCGGGTAGTCTTTGGATAGGTGACCGTTTAAAATTTTAAATGGTACATTTGTGAGAGTTATATTTCATCTCGAGCATCTCCAAGCTTCGGAAGGCACTTTAAGTAGTTGATCTCGGATACTACCGTCAGATGACGGTGTAACTATGGAAGTTCTAACACTCTTTGCAAAAGAAAAATAAATAAGTAACTACTTACTTATTTGTCTTTTCACCCAGAAACACACTTACAAAATTAGCGCGCACTAAGTGTCCATACGTGCTAGACCTGTTTTGTAACCAAAGATGCAGGATCTGTTCGATTTTTCTTAAAATTTGCACACTATAAATTTCTTAGAAAGTTGGCCTTTCCTGGAAAAATTTTCTATTCCAATAGTAACTTTGAAAGAAAATGCATGTGTTTTACATTTTTTTCACAGTTTTCTTCTCAAGTCTTATTTTTATTTTATTTTTATTTTTGTTTTATTCAGGATAACAACAGCCTTAGTTACATAATTTACAACAATGTTTACATTTTTTGATGGCCAATTATAGCTATCCATAAGGTAACTTATCAACTAACAGGCAGACGTACATACAGGGAGAGAAAAAGATGAGGAAATCAAATACCTATTTCCAATCGCATCCACCAGAACTTTGTCAAGTCAAAAAATTGTTTTCGAGAAAACGATAGTCTGTCACAAAATCGTCTCCTGCTTACAGTACTGTAAAAAGATGACCGATAGCCGTTTAGAAATTGTTGTAAGGCACGAAATTACTAATATAAAAACCTAAGTCTTACAGATCACAACGCGCCGTAACAAAAAAAATCGGTATTTCTTAAATTTCGAGGTTACCGTTTTTTTCTATAGTGTCATGTTCTTCACCTTAATTCAATACACATACGTAATAGTAAGACAGTATAATGTTGCTATAAGACCAAGAGAATCAAAATTGATTTCTTAATCTGGTCTTATAGCTTTGTATGGCAACTTTAGACAGTGTTACAATTAGGTACAGTCAGCATCAAAAGTATCCAAGCATCTCCGGTGTTCAAAAACATGTGAACTATTACACGAAAATAAACCCTATTTCCGCCTAGATAACATTTGTTTTCAACTTAACAAATAATAACATGACAGATAAATTAATTTGATTTCTTTGTGAGTTTAAATAAGGTTTGATATCTTAAAGTTGTTCAGATATTTATGAACACTTAGCCCCACTTGCGCCAACCACGGGTTACCAATTAACTCCGGATAAAATAGCTCTCTCAGTTCTTTTTCTATACAAAAAGTCATGGGTTACCAACTTAACCTGGAGTTTATTGCTAACCCAGGTTGGCGCAAGTGGGGCTTAACAAGCTTAAATACTTTTGATGCTGACTGTACGTACGTACGTACGTAGTGAAGAACATGACAATATAGAACAAAAAGGTAAGCTCGAAATTTAAAAATATCAGAAACATTTATTTTTCTTATTGCGGTTTGTGATCTGAAAGACTTAGATTTTTATAGAATTTGTTTTATTTCCATGAAACACTTTCTAAACGGCAATCGTTAATCTTTTTGGTACTTAATTAAAAAGTGCCGGGGCTACAGTACTATTATCATTCGCGCTGGTAATTTGATTGAAAATGGTATCGATACAAACATGCGATTCAAATAAAAAGTAGGAAATGTTTTATAGTTTTTTGAAATCAGTATTTTTGTAGTAACAAGTCGACACTTTCTCAAAAAGTTGAAAATTCTGTGTAGCTTTTGAACCGTTCATTTCCGGACCTATGTGTATGGGTTCAAAATTGTTGGAAATTGTTTCCAATGCCCCTCGTCTATTTTGGACTACCACTTCTGGGATACCCTGTATATTTGTGTGCAAACTTCATACTTTTAAAGACACATTTCAGTATCACGATTTATTTATTATTGTTTGTAATCAAAAAAAGGCTACTTACGCTACTTACTAAAATATCCTTGGTCTTAAATTGTAACAATTCATCCAAACTGCAAATTAGTCAACATCCATTCACAGATGTAAGTTTCAATACAAAAAACTGTTTATTGTAAGTAGCAGTTAATCAACTTTTTAGTGACAACTGTAGCAAAAGAAATATTATGACTTAATTGAATCACAATATTATTTGTAAAATATGTTGTGAAGGAATAGAAGTGTAAGGCGTTGTCCTAATAGGCCATCGGCCGCGCGAACGTGCGATAATCGCATAGCACCGATCGAATGAATCCGCGACCAAACATCTTTGAGTTAAAGTTCACTTGATCGCGCTATGGTCAATTAGGACATTCGGTATATGTTAGATCGCGATTTCAAGCGATCGGTGACTGAACGATGCAATGCGATCGCCGCACGCTCGCGCGAGCGAGGGCCAATCAGGACAACGTCTAAGAGAAGTGCCAGTCGATAATGTGTGTGAAGTAACGTGCGCGGCTGCGGTCGGCAGGTCAGTGGTCAGTGGTCAGTGGTCGGTCAGAGCGCGAGTACCTGCGCCTGCCATGCCGCCCTAACCTATGTCAGGCACACCTCACTCGGCTCTGTTGTTTGTGTGTTGAATAATGCGAAATTATTATTAATTTATAGCGTTTATTGAACAGATTCACATAAAGGTAACATACAAAAATGTGTTTTTATAAATATATTATTAAATACGGATAGGCAATTAAAAATATTATTTGATAAAATAATGCCACGACTACGCGTAAGAACTGAATACAATCAGGTGAAACATACAACACAATGTAATCGTAACCATGTCGTGCACTTAAAACAAACTAAGTTAAAAGATCACTGTAACGTTAAACTATAAAATCTCATTCAGATCGGATTTGTACTTGCAGAAAACATTAGGTCATCATCATCATGGGCAGTGTTTAACAAAACATAGAAACTGGCAAGGCAAGTAATGCGTGCGTACTTTGTCTAGCGGTGCGCCTGCGGTCGGGCCGCGGTCTCTATTGTTTCTTTGTGACGGACAGTTGACAGCGAGAACGACCTCCTCTACACGCACGTGCGGACGTGCGGACGTGTGCGGGGACGCGGACGACGGACGTGCGGACGACGAGACACTGACTGAGTTAGTCGTAGCGGTTAGGTGATATTAGGTGAGGGCGCAGACGCAACACGGCGCCGCGCGGAGCGAGCCGCGCCGCACCGGGCGGGCTCGCTCCGCGCCGCGCCGCGCACACAGAGGTAGACATCACTGAGATCACTTGCACACGTTTCACAGGCCTGATCTCAACACAAAAAGCAAAAATACCTAATTCATTCGTCATTGTTAATTAGGCCAAATTAATTATTAACTTTTAGCGCAGGCTTAAAATTATTGTAAGAGAGTATTGGGTGAAAAATACATTTGACGATTCGCCAAAGGACGCGTCTTGTTTTTATCACGTACTAAGTCACATTCTCATCGATAGATACATTATTTAGTAAACATCGTAGCGGTAAAAGCAAAACAAAACAGTCGTAAAAGTGTGGTGTCCTGTTAATCACATATTACGTGTCCACATATTTATAAAGAAGACTCGTGGCCGACTCGCTCGGCCTGTGGGCGAGTGGCGAGTGGCGAGTCGGCCAGTCCGCCCGCTCGCTGCTCCTCGGCCTGGGGTCGGTCGCCTGTCTGTCGCTCGACTACGACTATTTACACAAAAAGCTTGAATATACAGCATTGTTAGATGCGGAAATTCGCCGAAATTATACTATTGAGTTATGTTTACAATTGAGTCCACTTGCAAATAATGATGTTAGGTAGAGAGAGAGCGCGCAGCTAAGTGGCGAGGGCCACGGATCGGAGTCGTGTCGCGCGCGACCCGTCGCGAGAAGCTGCCGTAAGTCGTTATGCGGGAACCGCTACGATTGTCTGAAGCCATCTAAGTTACTGTTTTACTCGCTTGTCAACTTTATAAAACTATAAAAGTAGTTTTCACCCGATCTCATTGTGGTATAGAGATGAAACAAAGAAACACTACATTAATGGATTAAAGTGCGCGACGCGAGCTCGCTGCCTGTATCTATGTCTTACTTTTGACGACTAGCTTGGCCGAGACCTCGGCCTGGCCGGCGGCGTTGGTGGCGCGGCACGTGAACGTGCCGGAGTCCTCCTCGTACGTGTTGCCGATCAGCAGCACCGCGTTGTCCCCCTCGTGGATCATCTGCACAGATATCACTATTTGTGTAACAAGTTGTGGCTGACCGAAGGTTACTTTTGTGAAAAGTACTAAAACAATGCAAAATCCATATGGCTATTTTGTCGCGAACGTGTAAGCAATGTTTTAAGAAGTCTAGAAGAATTCAATAAAGCCATACGAAACGGCAATTTCATGGGGTAAATAAAGCCCTAATTTGCTTAAAATAAATTGCATCTTTTAACTTTTCAAAAAATCTACGTATTAAGTTTTAACAGTAGCATTGTAACAAAGTTGCTTAATACAAAGCTTCGGCTTAGGCCAACATATCGGCAGATTTTGGCCGAAGCCGAAGCTTCGGTAGGGTACTAATAATAAGCAGTGAAACAGACTCATCAGAGAAGTTAAGATAGAATGTCTCACCTGGAAGTCGGGGGTCTCTGGGATGCGTGCGCCCTCGCGCAGCCACTGCACGGTGGGCTTGAGCTTGCTGGTGATGTGGGTCTTGAACTGGGCGGGCTGTCCCTCGCGGACAACGACGTCGCGTAGCGGCGACAACGCCGGTAACGCGTCCTGCGGCTCCGGCGCTGCGACGCGCAATTTCGCGGCCACCGCGTTGCGCCCCGCCGCGTTGTATGCCGCGCACCGGTACTCCCCTTCGTCCTCCGGGAACGCCTCCGATATGCGCAGCGTGTACCTCTCGCCCGCCCGCGACATTTGGAAGTATCGCGACGGCTTGATCAGCTTGTCGCCCTTGTACCATTGCACCGTCGGCGTCGGTTCACCGACTATTTTGCAACTGAACTCGACGGCCTGCCCTTCGGCGACCGCTTTATCTTTTAGCGGCTCTAGTATCTGAGGGGCGGAGTCGGCAGCTTTAGTTGCAGGTTTAGGCTTCTCCTTGACGGCGGGCGCGTCTACGGAACACTCGGCGTCGCAGCGAGCCTCGCCGGCGGCGTTGATCGCCACGCACTCGTACTTGCCGGAGTCTTGCGTGTACGCTTCGAGAATGAGGAGGGTATACGTGCCGTCCTCTTCGAGGATCTTGTGTCTGATGTCGGGCTTGAGCTTGGTGCCGTTCCTCAGCCAGTAGACGTCGAGGGGTTTGGTGCCGGTGACCTTGGTGTCGAAGCGCACGAGCTGGCCGGCGGAGACGCTGGCACTCTGCGCGGTTAGGGTGAAGCAAGGCGGCACTACGCCGCCGCGGCCGGGCCTCCGTTTCTCCTCCACTACTAGGTTAGCGCTGCACTTGGCAGTACCGCCCCTGTTCTCCGCCACGGCCGCGAATACCGCGGAATCTTCCACGAACACCTGTCTGATAATCAGAATAGATTTGGTGCTGAGAGTGTGGATCTGGAAGTCCTGCGAATTCTGTATGGGGAAGTTCTCTCTGTACCACTTGATCGTGGGCAGCGGATCGCCGTCGAACTCGACCTCGAAGCGAGCCGATTCTTGTTCGAAGACGCGCGCAGGCTGCATCTTGCGCGTGAAGACGGGCGGCTTGCTAGGCTTCACGACCCCGCTCACGACGCGCTCCTGCGTCTGCGCTTTGTGCTCGACCTCCGTCGTCTCGGTGGACGTTATTTTACGCGTTATCTCCGTATCACCCACTACCTCCTTTTGTACTTGCTTCTGTTTCGCTACGTGAACTTCTTTGCCGTGAACTGTGGATTCTGATGGATCCGGTATTCTAGGCTTCTTGACGACCTTCTTTTGCACTTGCTGCTGAGTAACTTCTTCAGTTTGTTCTCTGAAATGTAACGATTAGGGAAAGTTAGAATAGCATTCCATTATACTCATCAACAAACAAGTAGGTAATGTAATAATGTGTGTGAACTCACAGGGTACCCTGGTATTTGTTGGCCATGCCCTTGGTGAGTGAGGTGGCGACGATTTTCTCCCCGGGAATGGCGTACTGGTGGGAGGACTCGCGCAGGCGGGTCTCCTTCACAACCTGACCGTGCTCCAGCTCCTGCAGCTTATTGTAATACTCCTCGTTCTTCTTCTTCTTCACAGACTGCTGCCATTCCGTATCTGGTTCTTTGACGACCTTAGGTTTCAACTCGGGCCTATGGTCGATGGTGCCCTGCCGCTGCAAAGTCTGCCTTTCCTCGAAAGTCTTTTCTAGTTCTGTTCCGGACCGGTGATATTGTGACGTCTCATCATACCAAGCTGCGTGGGATCAAGTAACCAAGTTAGAAACGTGTAGTTGTAGAACAATTATGGAAACTCGAAACATACCTCTGCAAGGATCCGATGCTAAGCCGGTAGAAGCAGGTGATAGAGCAGCGCGTCACCTCGGGGGTGAGGGAGCGGGTGAGGGGCGCGGGAAGGGAGGGGGAGTTATATTTGTGCTAAAGCGGTCTGTGGGTGTGTGCGTGAGTGAGTATTGTGTGTTAAAGCAGCAGAGTTTAATAGCTATTCTTTTTATCGTCAAACTCGATTTTCGATAAGCATCTTCATATAAGGAAAACTATGCTTTAGTGCATAGTGTTCGTTATAGAAGTAGTGAGTGTATAGGTAGATCGAAACTTTAATTAGTTCCAGATTTTAAAGGGTGCTTTAGACCAAAATACTGAACAATTTAATTATGAGCGAACCAACTAGATTCATACTACCTATTGTTTATGCAATATCAAGAAACGACGATAATTTTGAGCACGTTTCATTTATAAAACATGGACTTTTTGTTCCCAGTTATTGGTATGGAATATTCCTATACACACTCGAGAGGGTGGACTTTTTAAACAAGTCCATAGAGGAATAACTCACCCAGATATCCATAAATAACGGTACCTATACACATTATAATTGGCTTCGGATTCACCATTTTCAGAATAGCTCATTTCAAGAATTATGGCTTTCAACGAATTGGCCATGTAGCGAAATGGTTTTCATTAGCCTTTTTGTTTTTCTATCGAGTCGATGAATGTCGATCAATTTTAGACAAACATTTTGAAGATTAGACCATTAGTCGAGTAAAAAATGTGCTACCACGTTTTCAAAACTGTCACATGAATACTTATATAGTTTACTGGTCTTCGTAGACTGGTCTAAACCATCCTAGAGAGTGAAATAATTAAAGTTGCATCTCCAGTAATAGTAGGTAAGTAATGTATGTGAGACTCACGGCGCGGCGCGTTCTTGAGTACGCCCCGGTAGTCGTCGTGGCGCGGGATGACCTTGAGCTCGGTGTTGGCGAGAGCCTCGCCCGCTGAACTGCGCGCTATCACCTCTATCTTCCCTGTGTCGTACTGCCGAGTCTTCGGGATGTCGAAGTGGTACATTCCGTCGTACGTCAGCTTGTATCTGGAGCCCTGTTTACAACGAAAACCGTTATCACCGATCAGTCATCAAAGTCATTAATCACCATCCTCTTGCGAATTTGTCTTAATTCCTTTCAATATATAAAAGCACCATTATTACAGTCACATTGTATTGATTTTGCATTGATTGAGCAATATGGCTAAGGACCGTTTGTGCCGATGGGGAGCGGCACAAAATGTCCTTAGTATACTTAAAAGTTTTGACAAAAGCAAATCCGATCCGACTAGTATCAAAGTCTCCTTACACTGTGACTGTAATAATGGTTATATTTGATTGATTTGACAAATACCCAAGACATGTGCAAATAACTTTTCGAACTTATGCACTACATAAAAGCTGCCCTCAAATGATAAACGAAAGATGTACCGTATTATTCATATAAACAACTAATTAAAACCATTTATTTGCGTCGGGGTTTAGCCGTCGCTTTAGCTGCTTTTCCCGCGACAATCAGTTTGAAAAAAAGGGGAGGTACGGAGTACCCGAAACCGACGGACATGTATGTAGAGATGTATGGATGTGAATGAGACAAAAGAGATATGTAAGGATACGGCCCGGTAGCTCAGTCTGTAGTGAACCTGCTTGCTGTGCCGAGGATCGCGGGTTCAAAACTAACATCGAAATCACAAAAAAAATCAGCTGTCCCATATAATTGGCTCGAGTAGGTTTGCAGATTTGTATGGAACAGTTGATTTTTTGTTCACGATTTCGATGTTGGTAGTTGTTCAGTTTAACGGTCTGATCATCCCCTTAAATAAGTGTCAGCATATTAAGTTGGACCCTGTATATGGGCTGTATACGTGTTTCAAACAGGAATTAATGTATAGAGTAGTGAGTTATATTACGTTGACGATGGTGTTTCCGTTGACGAGCCACATGACGCGCGGCTTGGGGTGGCCGGTGACGCGGCAACAGAAGCGCGCCCACTCTCCCTCCTCCACGGTCACCGGGTCCGGCCGGCTGACGAACACGGGCGCCGACCGCGCCTTGATCTCGTCCGGTATCTGCTCCGGTACCCTGCGCGAAACATGTTATGTACAGTCAACTCTCTCTCTTACCGTGTGGGCAAGCCCTGGTGTCAGAGTTTATTCAAACCTTACGGCCTCTGACGTGGTTTACAGTCAACTAATATAGGTACATCACGTACTACATGAGCTATTGTTTTAAGAACGACTATATAATTTTTGAATTTACATTTATGTGTTTCTTTCTGTGTACGCACGGCGACAGATCAACCTACCCATAGGGTACACAAAACCACAACCCAAAGTTGTTTGACACCTTATGTTCATGAACATAGAGTTCAACTATGGGTAGGTTGATCTGTCGCCGTGTGTACATGTTTTGGGTTTGTACAATAATGGCTTAGGCTTGGAGCAAACGACCACCAGCCACACGTGTGCACCGAACCACACGTGTAAGAAAAAGCGTATGAACTGTAGAACTTCTTTTGTTTTTCAAGGATATTGAGCCTTTTAACGTTTATACGCGGATGCGAGATCTGTATAAATAGTACCTAGTACCTAGTTGTCGCATTTCATGGGTTCCATCACAGACAGCTGTGTATAAATTATGATAATTTGGTTTCAAAAGAAGCAGATTTTGGAGAAAGAATGTGCATCAATACTCACACTTGCCACGCAGCTTCCATTTCGCGGATCTTCTCGATACTCTTCATGTGCTTGGGCAGCTGAGAGTCGTAGACGATGCCAGGCTTGCCGGCTGTTTCGATGATGGCGCGAGTCTCGTCCATGCCGTAGAGGTTGGTGGCACGGCAGACGTACTCTCCACTGTCTTCAGGGTATACCCAGCCGAAGTTCATGGCCACGTAACCGAAGTCATAAATGGGCTCAAACCGGTTCTCTGCAAATTGGTAGTTAATGTTTATTTAGTAACTTTTCTATTTTATTCATTTTCGGGCAAACCAAATGTTTTACGTAGGTAAGGTAGGCAAATAATACATACAAGTCTTTGACGCAATAAGCGTGGAATAAGTTTCATAAAGTGTAAAATTCATTCATATGAAGATTGAAGATATGTATGCTAGAGTGAGATAAATAGACTCCCACCCTTCGAGTGATTTTTACACGTTTAGTAATGAACCCGCCTGACTGATAGAAGTAAATAAGCCTACATTGCACATTGCTGGACTAGAGTAAATTATTCTAAAAAAAAATAAAAAGTATGCACTCACTATGCAATAATGGTTTTCCGTTGAAGAACCATTCAACTTTCATGTTAGGATCTCCTACAGGTGCTAGCTGGCACTCGAACTTCGTCGATTCCATTTCCACTAAAGTGGTTTGGCTTTGTATCTGAGTTACGAAGCGCGGTGGCTGCTTCTTGTCGACGTCATACAGGTCGTCCTCCGACAAGAAGATCTCAGAAGTATACTTTTTGATCGTAGCTTCCATCTGGGTCAGCGCCTCTGATTTCTTCATACCTCGCGGCACTTGGTTTTGTAGAATAATGTCAGGCAATTCTGCAAATACGATCAAATACAGTCAAATACGCGTACATTATGAGTATTATGCAATAGAGACAAGTAAGAGTGCAATACTCACGCTTGCAGGACACCGTGCCCTTAGTGAAGTCCTCGCCGAAGTCGTTGACGGCGCGGCAGACGTACTCGCCGGAGTCCTCCGCGTACACGTACAGTATGTCGAGCGACACGAAGCCCATGTCGTAGACGGTGCGGTACCGGTGCCCGGAAGGCAACGGCTTGCCGTTGCGGAACCATTCCACGCGCAACTTGGGGTCCTCTTTAGGCTCCACGCGGCATTCGAACCGCACGCCCTCAGACTCCTCCACCGTGTGCGACTGGATCTGCGTAATGAATTTAGGCGCAGTGTTGACCTGCGGCTCGTCTTTGGGTGCGACGCTGGCGCGCCCCTTCTCCAGTTCCTTGATCTTCTCACCGCTCATACCCTGCGGCAGCTGGGATTCGAGGATTATGTCGCGCTTGGCGCTGCAGGTGATCTTTGCCGTGGTGGTGGCGGAGCCCCACCTGTTGGTAGCGCGGCAAGTGTACTCGCCGGCGTCGCGTGCGTAGATATAGTCGATATCGAGCGCGATGAAGCCGAAGTCGTTGAGCATGTGGACACGCGAGCCGGTGGCGAACGGCCGGCCGTTGTAGAACCAGTCGATACGCATATTGGGGTCGCCCACGGGCTCCACGCGGCAGTCGAAGTGTATCGGACCACCTTCTGGAATGTCCAAGTTATCCTTGATTTCTACTATGAATCTAGGAGGATTCGGTTTCTCATCTTCGAGGGTGAGTTCCTCGCGTTTGTGCAGCGTCTCTTCTAGCTTCTGTATGCTCTCTGTGCCAGACTTGAAATGAGAAGGCAGCTGAGGCTCGAGTACGATGCCTTGCCTGCCTTTGACTTGCAGTTTGCAGGAGACAGTCGCCTCTCCGTGTCGGTTGGTCGCCTTGCACGTGTAGAGGCCGGCGTCGCGTTGGTACACGCCACCTATTTCCAAGATGACGAAACCGAAGTCATTGATAGTCTTGACGCGAGATCCGGACAGGAGAGATTTGCCGTTGTGGTACCACTCGACTCTCATACTGGAGTCGTTGACGGGCACGAGGCGGCACTCGAAGTGGGCGGAGGAGTTCTCGGGGAGGATCAGGTCCGAGGGTGTGGTTACGAACTCTGGCGGGCTGCCGGCGTCGTCGTCGGCAGGCGGCGGGGCTCCGGAGCCCGCGTAGCCCTCCAGCGCCGCGATCTTGTCGATCGTACCCTCCATGCCCTTCGGCAGCTGCGACTCGAGGATGATGTTGCGCTTGCCCTGCACCTTCATCGTAGCAGTGGTCACCGCTTCGCCGTAATTGTTATACGCTCTGCACAAATACTCGCCGGAGTCCTCCGGGTAGGTAGGAGTAATTTCAAGGATGACAAATCCAAAGTCGCAGAATGTCCTAAACCGAGAACCAGCCTTGAGAGACTTTCCGTTCCAGTACCATTCAACCTGAAATGTAGAGAAATAAGTTAATCGACATCATTATAAATAAAATTATTTATTTTTCGAAGTGTCGGGCCGAGTGTCGGAAATAATAAATTCATTTAGACTTGAAAATGGTTGTTACTTTGAGGTTGGGGTCGTCTGTCGGCGTGAGTCGAGCCTCGAAGTGCGAGTTCTCGCCCTCCCTGAGGTTGTCGATGTTGGCCAGCGGCACCGTGAACACGGGCGCTTTGCCGCGCTCCTCCTGCACTGTCGTGTCTTTCCTGCGTATCATCGAATCCTCTAACGTCTGCAACTTCTCCAATCCACCTTCCATGCCCTAAAATATAATAAATACAACATCAATATTTAGAAACAAACAGATGGAAGAATCAATTCAAAATAAGAAGGCAATTATACTGACCCGCGGGAGTTGCGAGTCCAGGATCAAATTCTCCTTGGAGGTGCACTTAAGCGTGGCCTTAGTGGAGTCTCGTCCCAGCTTGTTGGTAGCGACGCATTCATACTCGCCAGAGTTCTCCTCATAGCAGTACAGTATGTCGAGAATAACGATACCGAAGTCGTGGAATGTTCTGTATCTGTGTCCGTGGGGAAGCTTCTTGCCGTTGTAGAGCCACTCGACCTTGAGCTCGGGATCATCGACGGGCACGAGGCGGGCCTCGAAGTGTGCGCTCTGTCCCTCGACGAGCTTGGTGACGTCCTGCAGCTGGGTGAGGAAGCGCGGCGGCTCGGCGGCGGGCGCGGCAGCGGTCTGCTGCTGCGCGCCGTGCAGGCTCTCCAGCTCGCGGATCTTAGCCAGCGAGTCGGGCTGCAAACTGTCCGAGTACACGCCCGATCTGCCGTAGCAAGAGATCGTGGCCTTCGTGAAGTCCTCCCCGTATTTGTTGTAAGCGCGACAGACGTATTCACCGGTGTCGTGATTCTGCGTATAAGATATGTCGAGAACTACGAAACCGAAATCTGACACTGTCTTGATTCTATTGGAGTGACGCATCGGTTTGCCGTTATGGTACCACTCGATTTTCATCTCAGGATCATCGACCGGCACCACGGTACATTCGAAGTGCGCGGATTGGCCATCTTTAAGTCCTGCAATATCTTGGATCTGTGTGGTGAACCTCGGCTTTTGTCCTTTGCTCTTGTCCACGCAATCCAGCTTGACACTGATTTCGGCTTGTCCCCACCTGTTGGTAGCTCGGCAGGAATAGACGCCGGAATCTGTGATCTTAGTGCCGAGTATTTCAAGTACGACCATACCGAAAGCGTAAACAGTGCGGATGCGATGGCTGGCTTCGATAGTTTTACCGTTGTAGAACCACTCTATGACCATGCTCTGATCGCCAGTGGGGATGAGGGAGGCTTCGTAGTGCGCTATCTGGCCCTCACTGATGTCCACGATGTCTTGGAACACGGTCGTGAACTCGGGTGCTCGGCCTGCGTCATCATCAGGGCTCTGACCGGGTTCTCTACGCAGTGACTCTTCCAGATTTTGAATCTTTTCTAAGCCCTCCCTGCCTTTAGGATGTTGAGTCCTTTCAATAAGGTTTTCTTTAGTCGAACAATAAATGGTGGATGAGGTGAAAGCGTCACCTTTTTTGTTGTAGGCTTTACACGTGTATATTCCGCTATCTCTTTCGTAAACATCTGTCAGGTCTAAAGTAACAAAGCCGAAATCGCTAGTGAGCTTGAACCTCGAGCCTTGCTCTAGCACTTTACCGTTGAAGTACCACTCTATTCTGAGGTTGGGGTCGTTCTTGGGCTCGACCTGTCCCTCGAGGTGCATCGGCTGTCCCTCCACTATCTGATGTTCTGCAGCGACCGGCACCACCCATTCAGGTTTAGGATAGTCTGTGTCGGGAACGGATGCCCTTCTGCCTTTAGCCATTCTAGCTTCTTCAGCTTGTTCCACAGCATCCAAGCCGGCTTTACCTTGTGGATGTTGTGTATCGAAATATATTTGTTTATCACCTGTACATCTCAGTGAGCCAGACGTAGTAGCAGAGCCTTTGCTGTTAGTAGCTTTGCAAGTGTAAATACCGGAGTCCTCCTCGTAAGTGTGCACCATGTCTAAGGCGACGTAGCTGAAATCGTGGGTGCTCTTATACCTGGAACCCGATGGCAGAGGTTTGTTATTAAAGAACCACTCTATTTTAAGAGTTGGGTCTCTCGACGGTTCCACGTTGCACTCGAAGTGAATGTTGTCACCCTCCTTGCACACAACGTTGTTTAAGTGAGTGATGAACACTGGTGTTTCATAAACGGGTTCAGGGGCATCTGGTTTTCCGGGTTTAGGTTGTTCCAGGGCTCCGATCCTGTCTAAAGATTGCGGATGGAGTGATTCGCCGAGTAACCAATGGCGGTCTTCTATCTTTATAGAAGATGTAGACACCGCTTCTCCCATGAGGTTTGTGGCTTTGCAGGTGTAGATGCCGGAGTCGTCGATCCTCAGGCCGTTTATAGATAAGGTAACTAAGCCGAAGTCGAAGGTGCTCTTAAGTCTGGAGCCGGTGGTGAGGGTCATTCCGTTCTTGAACCACTCTATCCTCAAGTTGGGGTCGGCGCGAGGTTCGACTTGCGCCTCCAGGTAGACGTGCTGGCCTTCCACCAGCTTATCAAAGCTCGTGAGGTGAGTCGTGAAGATGGGCGCTTGCTGGACTCCAGCATCCACGAACATTTCGGGTACCTTATTCATAGCCGCTTCCTTCAGTTGGATTTGTTCCCAGGACTCTGGCCTCATCGCCTGGTCCACAATGGTGGACTTAGTCTTAACCTTAAGAGAGGTCGACGATACACTGCTGCCGGCTCTATTGATTGCCTTGCACATGTACAATCCTGCGTCCTCGGCTACCACGGAGTTGATGTCTAAAGTAACGAAGCCGAAGTCGTGCGTCGTTCGGAACCTCGATCCTGTTAAATAACATGAAATAGGTGAGTAAACCGGCAAACAGTGGGTGAGATTAGGGACCGTTCGGGCAAGGAAATGAAGAGGCCTATACCCAGCAGTGAGGTTTACCGGGCTGCTAATGATGAGGAGGTAAGTAAGTTGAGTAAATAACAGAAGATCACATTTGAATGGAGGTAAGTATACCGTTTGAAATATCGATCATCATAGTCTATACAGGTAGACCGTAGATAAATAGCATAGGAGTGAATCAGGCGTGAAATCAAACTTCGTAGATTAGTATTATTACACATAATTGTATTGTATTGAGGAATCGATGCTATAACCTACTAGTTGAATTTCTCGGCGAATCATATTTCTACCTGACCTTAAGGCTTAAGGCTCATAGCTTACCCATTTTGAGTTCGACGCCGTTGATGTACCACTGGAAGTGCATGCTGGGGTCGCCGACAGGCACGACGCGCGCCTCGTAGTGCGCGTGCTGGCCCTCCCATAGCTCGGAAGGTCCGGTAAGCATCTGCGTGAAGATAGGCTTAGAGAACTCGCGCTCGGGCTCGTCCGCCCGCCTAGCCGTCGGCTCCTCCAGTCGCTGGATCTTCTTCATGCCTTCTGGGTGTTGCGTCTCCAATTGAATCGCAGCTTTAGCTGTTAATACAACATTTTGTTTATAAAGGGTGTAAGAAACGTCCGAAGACTACATAGACTGTGATATGACCGAGTGCAATGTCTCCGGAGACGATGTCAGTAATTAATAATAATAATAATATTTTTTTTATTGTAGTACAAAGTAACCCTGGATCCGAAACTAGTTTTGCCGTAGGTCTGGAGCCAGACAAGGGCAAGGTGGAGAAAACAGACGCGGAAGGCTGACCCCCCAACCAAATGTGATTTAACCAGAGAGAGAGAGACCGTGTAACAAAACCTAATTAATATTTAAAGGAGTGTCCAGACCATCAAACTGAGCAAAACATCACTACGTAGACAGCATGTAATAAAGAAAAAAAATCTGCTGTTTCATACAAAACTGCTTTACTTACTGAACTCAAACGTATGGGAAAGATGATTTTTTTGACGTTGTCTCCATAATGAAAGTTGTTCAGTTTGATGGTCTAAATCTAAACCACCTCTTTTAATATTAATAGCGTTTTTGTTACACCCTGTAGACTTTCAACAATCATGTACATAGTAGAACTAACACGACAAACAAGCATCGTGCGCCACATGAGGGTACGATGAGCGCAGGCGGTGAAAGGGACAGCGACAACAGCGAACTAATGAGTTGCGATATCGCCACAACAAAAGTGTGCCCTTTTGTGCGTTGACGTGCAGTGTTGTTTCTATTATGTAGTACATAATAGTTAAATGTTTAGTAGATTTTTATTATAACAGATCCAGCTTTCGCCGCAACTTCGACCGCGTTGAATTAGAATATAGAAAAATATTTTCTTAGTGCACCCTACATCCTCTGTAGAATCTACAGGGTGAAATTGATATCATTAGCATCCTTTTAAACTAAGAGTCTACCCATCAAACTGAACAACTTTTACTATGGGAGTAAACCAATCGGAGCAATAAAAAAATCTGCTGTCACATACATTTGAGTCGTGTAGGCAGCGACGGCGGGTGCAGTTTAGTATGGGACAGTTGATTTATTTTTTGCTCCCATTGGTTTGCTCCTATAGTAAAAGTTGTTCAGTTTGATGGGTAGGCTCTTAGTTTAAAAGGATGCTAATGATACCAATTTCACCCTATATATTCCAAATTTTATGATCCTATCTTCAGCGGTTTAGGCTGTGCGTTGTCTGTCAGTCAGTCGGTCTTATGATTGGAATAGTAAGAAGTGAAATTACTTTTAATCTTCATGGCAGCCGTGGTGACCGCCTCGCCGAGCAGGTTGGACGCTCTGCACATGTACACGCCTTCGTCCTCGTCCCGCACGTGGGTGATCGTCATCGACACGTATCCGAAATCGTGGCTCTTCGTTATTCTCGAACTATCTTCGATCAGTTTCTCGTTTCTGAACCATTCCACCTTGAGGGTGGGGTCACCCACGGGTATGAGTCTGCAGTCGAAGTGCGCGGTCTGTCCCTCGTGGATATTGTCGATGTTCTGCAGGGGCTGGGTGAAGACAGGTCGCTGGCGAGTCACCGGCTCCGGTATCTCGGGCCGTTTGAACGGCTCCGCAGATTCTAGCTCACGGATCTTCTCTAGACCTTCGGGACGTTGAGATTCCATAATGATACTACCTTTTGCGGTTACGGTCATGGATATGGCCGAAGTGCAGTGGCCGAGAGCGTTGATAGCTTTCACGGAATATTCGCCGGCGTCCTCGGCGACGCAGTGCTGGATGTCCAATGACACGTAACCAAAATCAAAAGTGATATGGAACCGTGAGGCGGATTGCAGGGCTTTGCCGTTGTGGTAGAACTCGATGCGTAGGTTGGGGTCGTGCACGGGTTCCACTTGGCACTCGAAGTGGGCCGTCTGGCCCTCGTAGACGTGCGTGGAGCCGCGGAGCTCCGTGACGAAGCGCGGCGGCGTCACAGCGGGCTCCTCCACCTCCATGCGTGTGTGGTGGCCCTGAGCCTCGAGCTGTCTGATCTTCTCGAGACCGTTGGGGTGTTGACTGTCCAAAATAATACTTCTATGCCCTGCGAAGATTATACATTCATTTATAAGAAATTGTTAAGAGTTATTCTGGAAGGAGGAAACGTTATAAAAACTTGGGTTGAGATCAAACATCGAATTTATGCTGGTGGAGTCAAATTCTTTCTCAAATTCAAAACTCTTAATCAAAAGTCAACAGTTAAGCTTTATGTAAAAAAATTGTTAATCATCAACAATTACTTCATCCTGTTATTAAAAATTGATAACTAACTTGAAATGCGAGTTTAGCGTTATTTTCAAACATTCTGTACTAAGAAGATTGAACTAAAGGAAGTTTCACTACCCTATTAATATCAGTCATTAAAGGAATGAGACGCACCTGCAACCTTCAACGTAGCCGTATTGACTGCTTCACCGAGCTTGTTGGTCGCTTTGCACATGTATATGCCTGAATCTTCCGCATACGTGTACAAGATATCAAGCGCGACGTAGCCGAAGTCATGAGTTGTTCTGTATCTGTGGCCCGCTCTGATCTTCTTTCCGTTGAGGAACCATTCAATCTCGAGGTGGGGGTCGTTGATGGGCTGGACCCTGCACTCGAAGTGGGCGCGGTCGCCCTCCTTCAGGTTCTCGAGGCTGGTGAGTGCGGTGAGGAACACGGGCCGCTGGCCTGGCTGCTCCTGCTCGACCGCCTTAGGACGCTCGTATCTTTCCAACTCTTGGATTTTCTTCAGCCTCTGCTCATCAAGCGTGTCCAGGTAAAGTCCTGCTTTGGCTGAAATTATAAATAATTGTTTAATAAATATAGTTAGTTACATTTTTAGGGTCCTATTTCACGCATTCGAAAACAATTAACGACGAAGAAACTGTTGTGTATTAAATAGGTACATACATAAAATCACAAGAACCTTTAAACACTCTTTTTGAATGAATTGTAGAGAGAGATGCTCAATTTTAGCTTTTTTTATAATTGGAATCCTTAAATAAAAAAATTAAAGCAAGAAGGAACAAACCGTCAACTTTGACAGAGCTGGTGGTGACAGCCTCGCCCACAGCGTTCGTAGCCTTGCACATATAGGTGCCGGTGTCCTCGGCATAGGCGTACAGTATATCGAGCGCCACGTAGCCGAAGTCGTAGGTGGTCTTGAACCTGTGGCCCTGCTGCACGGGCCGGCCGTTGCAGTACCACTCGACACGCATGGTGGGGTCGTTGACCGGCGTCAGGGTGGCCTCGAGGTGGACTGGATGGCCCTCCGCGACTTGCGCGTTCTTCAGCGGCTTGCCGAACTGAGGCTTCTCCGCGACGAAGCTCTCGTCGCGAACCAGGCCCCTGTGCCGGCTGCCGTCCTCTAGGTATTGGATCTTCTCGAGGGCGCTTTCGTGCTGTGTGTCTCTGATTATAGATTCCTTGGCTGGAAAAAATACAATTCTAATTAATTATGTGTAATAGGAGCTTCACTCGATCAGCATCATGTAATACTTTAAAAATAATTTTCGCCAAGATGAGTCCTAGCTCGAAGATCGATTTCTTGATTCATATTTTTTATTTAAGCTTACAAGATAGTAAAAGAGTAATCTTTTTTTTTGTATCGGAGGTTGGCTTTCATTAGGGATATTCGGACCCCTGGAAACTGCTGCCCTGAATTGTGAGGTCGAGTTCAACATATAATAGTAGTAAGTAGTAATTATGTACTCTGTGGTAGTCTTCGATCAGAATAAAATGAATGGATAGGCCTTAAGCGAACATTTCAAACCAGAAAAATGAGGCAAAACAAATGAAATTTTTACTTGTCACTTGTATGAAAGTGCCCTAGATTTGACAGATAATGGCGCTAGTTTGTATGTACCAAGTGCACCAGTAGTTTGCTTCAACTTACCGCGCTTTAGGCCTATCCATTCATTTTATTTTGATCGAAGGTGGCAGTAAGTAAAAGTAAATATGAACGAAAAAAATACTCACTCTGAACGTTCAATTTGATAGAAGACGTTGCCTGTCCCAAGTTATTGATGACCTTGCAGGTGTATTCGCCGGAGTCCTCTCCGTAGACGGTAAGAATGTCGAGTGCGGCAAAGCCGAAGTCGAAAGCGGTGCGGTAGCGGTGTCCGCTCTGCAGCACTTTGCCGTTGAAGTACCACTCGACGCGCATGTTTGGGTCGGGGTAGGGTTCCACTCTGCACTCGTAGTGCGCGCTCTGAGCCTCCACGAGCCGCGAGGGCCCGTTCAGCTGGGTCACGAAGCGGGGCGCCTGGGTCACTGTGACCTCGATGTCTTCCCGCCTTCCGTAGCGAGAAGAGTCCTCCAACTGCTGGATCTTCTGTAGCGCGTTTTCGTGCTGTGATTCTAATTGAAGTGATGCTTTCGCTATGCAAAAATAAGTTTAAATTATTATTTAAGTAAATAAGCTTTATTAATCAGTAATTTCATTGTCTTATAATTTTATAGATGCACACAATTTAGTTTATTTTTGTGTATAATTAATGATAAAATGAACGCTTACATTGAACGAACAGGGTGGAGGAGGTGACGGCCTCGCCGAGCTCGTTGATGGCGCGGCACGTGTACGTGCCAGAGTCCTCCGGGTTCACGTACTTCATGTTCAGCGCCACGTAGCCGAAGTCGTGCATCGTCGTCAAACGGTTAGCTGCAATTTTATTTTCATTATTTTTTCCAACCAGCTTAGAACAGACCACCTTTTCCCAAGTACTTTTCCTTTCCTTTTCGCGCAAGCGAAAGGCAAACCTATCACCACTTTACACGTCATAATCATCCTGCAACTTTAAAAATGCTACAAATGAACAGCTGATAAGATTTTTGGTAGTTGTAGCAAAGTTTCCGTTTCGGGGTAGCCAGAAACATTGCTACAAGTACTATCTCCACCTAGTCTACTAGTCTAGTCTATTAGCGTGCAGTTGTAGCAAAACTCTCTTAGCATATTTAACATTACACATTGTTTTAGGTGGTTATAGGTGTATTCCGATGCTTACTATAATTTTCTGGGCATAAGTTGGCTTGAAGCCGTCAATTAAACTAGCTATGGGAAAATCTTAAAAGAATCAAGTGGTAAGATCTCGTAATTATATTCAATTGGAGGCTATTGACGAAAGTTAAAATAGAAATAAGTATTGAGTACTTACAAGCTTCTATTGGTACTCCATTACGAAGCCACTCCACTCTGAGCTTAGGGTCGCCCACGGGAATGAGCCTAGCCTCGAAGTGTGCCGCTTGGTTCTCAGCCACCTTGATGTCCTTCATGGGCATGGTAAAGACTGGCGCCTGGGAGATGAACTCGTCCTGGGCGCTGTGCCGCTGGTAGCGAGTGCCGTCTTCCAGCTGAGTAAGTCGTGTCAACGCTCCCTCGTGCTGCGATTCCAGGTAGATAGACTTCTTGGAGTGAACGATGGAAATGCCCGAGGTGACAGCCTCGCCTAGCGCGTTGATTGCGCGGCAGGTGTACGTTCCCGAGTCTTCCGGCAAACACGCCATTATATCCAACGCCACGAACCCGAAGTTGTTGGTCTCCATAAACCTCGAGCCGCTCTTCAGCGGCTTGTTGTTGTGATACCACTCCACCTTCATGGTGGGGTCTGATACTGGAATCAGCCTGCACTCGAAGTGAGCTCGCTGGCCTTCTTTGATCTCGATGTTCTTCAGCGAGGTTGTAAATATCGGGGCTTGTTTTGTAATTTCATCTATCATGTCAGATCTTTGGTGTCTCGATCTGACTTCCAGGTGTTGTATTTGTTCTAGGCCGGCCTCGTTTTGTGTACCTCTTATGATGTCTGCTGTTCCTCTGCACGTAAGCCTGCAGCTCACCTCGTCGGTACCGACGAGATTGATAGCTCTGCAAGTGTAGATGCCGGAGTCTTCAGCGATCAGGTCTATAATATCAAGGGCTACATATCCAAAGTCGTGAATAGGCCTGAATCGGTGACCTATCGTGACGGGGTGGCCGTTCTTGAACCACTCCACTTTCAAATTAGAGTCCGTCACCGGTTCCAACTTGCATTCGAAGTGGACATGGTGACCTTCGACTACATTTTCAACCGATTTAGGCTTTGTGACGAAATGCGGTTTGATGTTAATAGATTCATCTACAACGTCGGTCTTCTTGTAACGCGAAGCATCTTCCAAGTATTGTATTTTCTCTAGACCGGAAGGATGCTGCGATTCAAATATCAAATCTTTCTTGGCGATGACGCGAAGTGCACAGGAAGTGACGGCCTCGCCGAGCTGGTTGGTAGCCTGGCACGTGTAGACGCCGGAGTCCTCGGGGTAAACACTGAGCAGGTCGAGCGCTACATAGTCAAACTCGTACGCTGGCCTGAACCTGTGCCCCGTCTTAATCGGCCTGCCGTTGCAGAACCAATCTACCCTCATGGTTGGGTCGCCAACCGGCTGCAGTCTACATTCCAAGTGCACGTTCGTGCCCTCTACTGTCTCGATGTTGTGTAAAGCTCTGGAGAACTGCGGCGCTTGCATCACAGTTATGTCCTCCTGCACGTGCCCTCTCCTCCGAGCGGCGTCTTCTAGCATTTGGATCTGCTCAACGGCTTGCTCGTGCTGAGTGTCGGTTTGAATGTCTGATCTTTCGATCACACGCACCATCGCAGAAGTGTGTGCTGAACCTAAGTGGTTCACTGCTCTGGCAGTGTACTCTCCTGAATCGACTGACGTAGCATGAATTATATCTAATGCTACAAATCCAAAATCGTAATAAGTTCTAAAGCGAGAACCTACAGTCACTGGTCTGCCGTTATGGAACCATTCTACTCTCATCGTAGGGTCGCCCATAGG
Source organism: Agonopterix heracliana (assembly GCA_963693445.1). Taxonomy (NCBI): domain Eukaryota; kingdom Metazoa; phylum Arthropoda; class Insecta; order Lepidoptera; family Depressariidae; genus Agonopterix; species Agonopterix heracliana. The sequence goes on from OY856307.1 coordinate 3,239,172, forward strand.
CTCCAACCTGCATTCGAGGTGGATGTTCTTTCCTTCCGACACCGGCGATGGATCCGACAGTGGCTGGACAAATACTGGTTTTGACTTAGAGATTTCTTCGATATGGTACTGGGGTTCTACGAACTTGGAGTCCTCGATGTGTCTCGTTTTCTCATACAGACCACGATGGATGCTTGAAGTGTCGATGCTGGACCGTGCTGCAAAAATAGAGTAACATGATCAGTTAAGATAGGTTGGCGAAGCGGTATTGATTGGATTCGGTTTTGCGTTTTGGGCATAGCATGAGATACTTACTCTCTATGGTCATGTTGGCACTGAGCTGGGCTTCGCCGGCAGCGTTGCGCGCCACTACAGTATAAACTCCGGTGTCCTCAGCGCGCACGCTGGCGATATCCAGGGCTACGTACCCAAAGTCATGGTACGTCTGAATACGGGTTGCTGTTTTGATTTGTTTACCATTGAAATACCACTCTACGGACATAGTTAGGTCGCTCTGTGGTTCCACTCGTGCTTCAAAGTGTGCACTCTGTCCCTCTACTATTTTATTTGTGCCCTTCAATGGTCCGAGGAAGCGAGGCTTCTGCGTAACTCTGACTTCCTCCTCCGCTCGTCGCGAGTACCTGCTGGAGTCTTCCAGGTGCTGGATCTTCTCTAGACCGCCAGGGTACTGCGACTCGGCTATGATATCCTTCTTAGTGACGATGGTTAGATGCGCGCTCGTGGTCGCCTGCCCGACCGCGTTGTACGCTCGGCAGGTGTACTGGCCGGCGTCGTGCACGGTCACCGACTTGATGGTGAGCGCAACATAGCCGAAGTTAAAGAATGTAGTGATTCTGGAACTGGCCTCGACCGGCCGTCCGTCCTTCAACCACTCCACTCTCAATGTTGAATCCCCTACCGGCTCAAGACGAGCCTCATAATGAGCGAATCCTCCTTCTTTGACGTTTATCTGATCTTTGATAGGGGTTTTGAACTCGGGCCTCTGTGTGCTTTCAGGTAGTTCCTGATAGTACTTCTGATGTTGCTGATGTTGGTAGGCCTCGAGTTGCTCAGTCTTCTCGATGTATCGCCGTTGTTCCGGTATGCCGAGGTCGGCCGTGACGGTGCTCCTCGCAGCGACCCGTATGACAGCGGTGCTGACGGCTTCCCCTGATTTATTCACAGCTCTCACCGTGTACGAACCTGCATCTTCAGCCCGTAGGTGCATGATGTTAAGGGAGACGTAACCGAAGTTGAAGATTGACGTGATTCGCGAGCTGGCTGTGATGGGTCTGCCGTCTTTATACCACTCTACTCTCATAGTCGGGTCGCTGACCGGAGTCAGCTGAGCTTCGAAGTGTGCGTTCCTGCCCTCCTGAAGCTCGCCGAGGTCTTGCAGCGGTCTGATGAACTGAGGTTTCTGTGAGGTTTGTTCCTCGATGGACTCCTGGTGTTGATACCTAGAGTAGTCCTCCAGCTGCTGGATGTACTGCAAGCTCTCCGGGTGTTGGCTGGAGCGCTCGATGGTGGCGCGCGGAGTCACCTGCAGGACGGCCTTGGTCTCGGCCACGCCGGTGGCGCTGATGGCTCGGCAAGTGTACTCTCCGCTGTCCTGGATATTTAGACTGAGCATATCTAGAGAGATGTACCCGAACCGGAATATTGAAGTAAACCTAGAACCTGTAATGATTTAACAAGATGATTAGATGATTATTTATCAAATGCTCAAATTAAGTTATAATGCTCAAATTAAGCTATACATACTTGCTTCAATACTCTGTCCATTCCTCAACCATTCTATTTTCATGGTTGGGTCGCCGACCGGTTCTATCCTCGTTTCAAAGTGAATTTTGCCACCCTCCATCTGAGAGATGCTCTTGAGTGGCACAATAAACTGTGGTGGTGGATAAACCCGGTCTTCCTCTCCTGGAGGCATGTAGGGTCTTGCTCTTTCCACGTGCCTTAGGTATATGATTTCCGGTCCAGGAGCAGGTCTGAAATAATAATTACAAACTTATTAGGTGCTACGTTTCGCGCACTTTACTTTTATTAAAAAATAATAGTGAATATAGAAAAAATTTAACACAAAAAATTACGTTTCGATGTTAATTGTGTATGCCATCAATCTATCGTGGCAGAATCGCGGCGATGTCACGTCGATAACGTTCAGTAAAAATCGCGATTCAGTTGCGACATCGTTGCTGTGCAGTTGCGAAATCGAATACTCTCGAAAATCGCTGGTGTGATATGGCTCGTATATGTTAAGATTACAGAATTCTAAATAATTCGTAATATAATAATCTAGTATAATTATAATGCATAGGTACTTACTCTGGCTCGATAATCTTCGTAGGCCGCGGTAAGTGCAGACGCTTCTGCTCGGGCGGAGGCTCTTTGGGTACTTCTACGTAGAGCCTGGCCCGAGTGGCGGTGGAGCCTGCGACGTTCTGGGCCGTGCACTGGTACCATGCCGCATCCGACGCCTTGGCTCGCGGGATATCCAGCGTCGAGGCCCCACCCTCGGTAGTGATTCGTAGCTCTGGACTGGGTGTGACTGGCACGCCGTCCTTCTGCCAGGTGATGCGCGGTGTGGGCGTGCCGACGGCGCGCGCGCGCAGCCCCACGGGCTCGCCCTCGCGCACGTTCACCGTGCTGAACCGCTCCACGAACTTGGGCGCGACAACTTGCTCCCGCTCGATCACGTTCAGCCGGCACTGGAAACTGACTTCGCCGCTCTTGTTGCGCGCGACGCACGTCACCACACCGCTATCACTCAGATCCACGTTCGTAATCATAAGAGCGTGGTTACCTGATTCGTTTACTAATATCTTATGATTATAATCGTCTCGGATTTGCCTGTCGTTAATGAACCATGTGACTTCTGGGTAAGGTCTGCCGGTGACGCGGCAATCGAATCGCGTCATTTTGCCCTCCGTGACATCGCGATCTTGGCAGACCTTGACGAACTGTGGAGCGAGAGCTTTTTCACTAATTTCTACTCTTTCCTCCACTCCCACTTGTTGGGTTTCTGCTGCATACTGTGATTTGTGTTCCTGCACATAAGTCTCTTGCGGAGATTCGACGGCTAGGTAGGCTGATGTTACGATGCAACCGTTGGGGTTCTCCGCCAGCAACGTATAATGGCCGGAATCTGACTTTTGTGTGTTTCTTACCCTAAGTGTCGTTTGATTGTGAGTCGTTACTATTTCGTGTTTGTTCGAGTTGACTATCCTCTGCCCGTTCCTGAACCACGTGACGCGCGGCCGGGGGTTCCCGGCCAACTGCACCTGGAACTGTGCATCTGCGCCCTCCTGCAGTTTCGAGTTTCTAGGTTTCTGTGCTATTTTTGGTGGGGACACTGGCCCCAAAGACTTATCGATTTCGGTGTTAATTTGTATATCACTCTCCCCGATGTATCTCTTAGTGATAGTTTCCCTGTATGACACTTCCCTCAAAAGTCTGTACTCGAAAGTGTCCACCTTGAAGTCTTCTGCGGAGGAGTAGTCGGAGCCGTTGGTGTAGGCGACCTTGTGCACCTGTCGGGAGTGGTCGGCGTGGCCCTGCGTGGCGTAGGACTTGTGCTCGACGCTCTCGCTGGTGTGGCGGTACGAGTGCTGCTGGGAGGCCTGCGACTGCGCGCTCTGCGCCACGCCCTCCGGCTGGATGTACACGGAGCAGATGGCCTCGCCGTACTGGTTGCGCGCGGTGCACGTGTACTCGCCCTCGTCCCCGGGCCCGATCTGCTTGATCAGCAGCGACACGTCGCCTGTCTGCTCGTTGTAGCTCATGCTGTATTTGTTGCACTCCACCAGCGGCGCCTTCTTCCTCGTCCACGACACGACGGGCGTGGGATTGCCTCTGAGCTTGCCCTCGAACTTTGCATTGCCGCCTTGTGCGAATCTAGCATTTTTGAATATTTGCTCGAATATCGGCGGTGAGGGGTCACCTGGTCTGCCCGATGCGATGGGCAAGTGCTCGCCGGAGCTCTCCACTGTAACAAAATTAAAAATTACGTGTCAATTGCGAACTAAGCCTCTGAATTTTAATCCTAAATTATTTAATAACGCATAGCTGTGAAATGTACTATTTTTATCTAAACATACTACAAAAAATTAAAATAAAAAACATAAATATTAGAAAGTCAAGCCGAAAACAGGAGATAGGTGAGTTTATAACTTGTTCAGGGAAAAATATATAATAATTCCATGTTTGAATCAGTTTTCGAGATTTTGACAGTTTTTTATCATCGGAAAAATTGCCACCCTGCGCTCAACTTTTAGATGTAGTAGATGTAGTAATTACAAAATTTTACAGTTTTCTATGAAAATACACAATCCCGAATAATATTCTCAGTGGAGTGGACCCAATTCAAAGATAAAGTATTAGTGCCACACTTTGTAAAGAAAACACCATCTTCAGTCAGACTTCTGCGGTAAAATTGTTTTCTTTGGCAACTTTGAGACTAAGCATATGCTCACGACTATATTCCCCGAGGGGGTAGTCAGAGATATTATGAAGCCTCAGAACATCCACGTTTCACCAGTAGTATCACATCTCCGTCCAGTGTGATGGGGGGTGAGCCCGTCGCCACTAATGATGGTCAGTGGGTACAATACATGCCTCGAAATTGAAGCATGCAGGGTTTCCTCACGATGTTTTCCTTCACCGAAAAGCCAGTGGTGTTACAAATCGTACATAAATTCCGAAAAACTCATTGGTACGAGTCGGCCTGGACGGGGATCGAACCATCGCCTCCTGCACGGCAGGCAAGGTTACTCTCCACTGGACCACCACGGCTAAATAGATTAAATAAATAAATAAATTGCTAAATAAATTGAGACTACACCCTGTAAAAAAAATTATGGCGCTAACCAGGTAAGTTATTTCAAAAGTTGGCCAAATTTAATCAAGTTTTAACATAGTATCACACTTGGCACTTCTCCCTCAGGTATCCAAACGACGAGATACGACAAAACCAGTACCTATTCGAGAAATATCGACTAAGTTATAACTGTCAACCAAAGGACAATGAATTGTAAACAAAATGTTAAAGAGACCCTTAAACACGTAATGTTGTGGTCTAGCGGGGGTGCCGGTGCCGCGCGCATGAGTCACGCCCCCCGCGCACCTCCCCGCCGCACGCGCGCGCTCGCGCCAGCCTATTTCTGTTCGCGCTGCTCGGATCTAATTACTATTGCCATTTTCGTCAAGCTGCGGCCGCTCAAACAACCAGCAACAGCTTTCGGTCGCATCACGCACCAGCGGCAACAAAACCGTTACCAAATCTCGAAAAAACTAATCTTGAGAATTATTGGTATCGTCGCACATAATTATCTCGACACAGTCAAGTTCCAGAATTTAATTTAGACGTGCGTTATGGTTGGATAATGAAAAATAAAGAAACGTGGTCAAACTTTAGAAAGAGTATTGGACTATTTCTAACATATAAACAACTTTTAAGAAGGGATCAACATCGAAATCGCGATAAAAAAACCGGCTGTTCGATAGAAAACTTCCAAGGCCTACTCGAGCCAAATGTATGGTATGGTACCTAATCACAATGAGTACTGTATTGTAGCAATTTTTGATAATTTCAATATAGAGCAAAGGCTTCGTTTCACTAATGGAGGTGAGAGAGACAGTCACACTCCAACGTTTTCTTAAGTGCGGTCGGTCGTTGCGTTGTAGTCTTTACTGTCAGATTATTTTTAAGCCCCATTATTTTTTTCAGACCGTTTTTCTGTGTATAATTATTTGATAAATGATTCAATAATAATGAAATGATTATTTATTTACCTGGACTACTAGTACCTCGTTGTAGTCCAATAGGAATGACCGAAAACAAAGTTTCAATTCAAGGTTAAATTTTTGGGTCAAGGTCACGGTTTTAGAAATTAAAAAGGTTTCCGTAGGTTATCTCGTTGGGGGTCGCCACCGCGCGCGAAGGAAACACCTTAGTCGTGTTGCTCAGAAAATTGGCCACAATTCTTTTTCACTCTTGGGATAATTTATTTTTAGTAGGTAGTAAGTACCTTAAATATCATTTGATTCATTCATTCACCTTAAATATCATTTGATTCATTCACAGTGCTGCAGTGTGTATAACAGTCGACATTCAAATCGTTAGCAATTCGCCAGTTCGCTAAGCACCAAGCAGACGTTCAGAAACTATAAAGAAGAAAGGTTGCCTTGCACTACAACATTTTTAAAGAAATTTAAACTTGAACATGTTTAAATACTGTCAAACATTGTGATATATTGAAACTAACATGCCGTGTTGCAATGCAAGTCAACCTATGAAGTGAATACCAAAGAAATTGTTAAACAACAGCGAAACTTACAACTAAATGGGAAGATTTGTTGATAGCACAATATAACTAATTGTAAACTAGTGTAAATCTTCCTGGAAACCCAAATAATTGATGGAACAGCATAAGCACCATAATATTATGTGGTGCACCCTAACGATGTAGGTAGGCCTGTGCCCCTCATAAGTGTCTAACATAGAGCCTGATGGTGATGTATTGTAGGTTCACCAGGCCTCTTCATGAAACTTTTCTAGAGTGATATTTCAACCTTGTAAAAGTCGTGTAAAATTGCACGTTCGGTGAAAAGGTTGTTAAAGAAGCTTAAGTCAGTTTTAGGGTATATCGCGTGCGTGGAACCATCTTGGATTTGTAGGATGCAGGGCTGGGAAACAACAAGTGTCAGATATTTAAACAACTGATGTACGCACATTGTGATTTCGAATAGTGTGCGTTTTAGCAGAAAGTAAATTACTGGAAAGTTATAGTGCGTGTTGCAGGTGCTTAAGATCTGTGAGATGTTGTGGTGTTAAGTCAAGTAGGTCTTAAAAGTATTAAAAGCAAATACAAAGGCGAGTGTGGAGATGTGAGCGGTGTGCGGTGCGGGGTGCGGTTTGACCCACTGCGGTGCGGTGCGGACTGCGGCGCGGCGACAGCGGCGGCGCCGGCACCATATGGTCACTGGCCCTCGGGCACCGCCGCGGCGCTGCGGCTTGCCATCGAGGCCTCGCGTCTCGCGCTACACAACACAACCGCTCCTCGTCTGACTGCACTAGTATTACTTGCTTTTAACGGCTTTTAATCTTTATGGTAGGTTTCTTATCTTCGAATAGCGTTTTCGCAAAATTATCTACTCTACGTGCTTATTACTATTAAGTAAATAAATGGTTTGTTTTAGTGTAAGCGCGTCATGGTCATTTTAACATGGAAGAAATGCGATTACCTCTTCAATCTTTCTTTGGCGTTGTCAATAACCGTTTAATTAACAATTGAGAAAAGCAATACAAAAAAATCAACCCATTGTTCCATTTAAAGTCAGGGAGGTACAATATCTAAGTTCGTCTTATTTGGTCCTTACTTAAAAACCACAGAAACATCTTATTAGGGATGTTTTGAGGACGATTTGCCTATACATGCAGATAATATGTAGGCATGATATATAATAAACATGCATACCTATCAATCAAATCAGCCCACACCAACCCACTGCTGGACATAGGCCTCCCTTTTATTGCGCCTAAGCCTTGTTCGTAATTGGTTTCGTACAAGTACAAAAAATTCCTTGATCGTATCTGGTTACGGAACTGCGGTTACGATGGCGGCCGAAGCGGCCATCGCTCACGGTCCTGTGATAATCTTAGGGGAGCGTGTCATTTCTCTGTGGATAATCTGATCCAATGCCAGCCCGACACCCTCACAATGTCATCGGACCAACTTGCTGTCTGCCTACTGACCTCCATTCCTCTCTAGAGCACCACCTATACCTATACCGATTTATCTTCATCATCAATTCTACACAGGGCGTAAGTGACAGCCTAGCAAATGCTGAACCGGTGAGTTCAGACCATCAAACTGAATTATGGATTTCACTATGGCGAGACACCCTCAGGAAACGCGAAAAAAAATCTGCTGCTCCATACAAAACAACCTGTACCAACTCGACTCAAATACTCGTATATGAAACAGCAAATTTTTTTCTCGTTTTCTGAGGGTGGCTCCATTATGAATGTTGGTTAGTTTGATGGTCTGAATTTACCACATCAGTATTTGCTAGGCAGTCACTTACACCCTGTACACGTCCTACTGCAGGGCACAGGTCTATCCTCGGGGAGGGTTTATTGTTCCACCACGCGTGACCAATGCGGATAGGTGGGATATGACTTCACGTACGCATTCGATTTTTTTTTCTATGTATTCAGATTTCCTCACGATGTTTTCCTTCACCGTTTAGGAATCGGTACCTATATCTATTCAAGGTTAAATCCATTGCTACAAGCACAGACAATTGATCGCAGCAAAACAGTAGATAACCATCCTGCCCTGCGCTCACGCCGAACATAACTCCTAACTACATTACACGTATACATGCTTTCTCGTTCATATTATCTCGAGCAACGATCTGTTATTATTGTAATTACCGACCGCTAAAGAAATCGCGAACCGTTTTGCGAAAGCAATTAACTTATAAATTTTTGTACAAATAATACATATGTACCGCACGGCTCGTTCGCGCATACATAGTTTGATTAAATAACGCACACGGTCACACAAATCACAGAATAATCAGAAGGTACAGAGTGATTTGCATCTTCCTTCATTATGGGAAAGCTAAGGCTTTTTGAATTTTAAGGCTTGTACGTATATAGTACTCGTGCTTGTACCTAGTAGGGAGCTTGCCGGCCCTACGTCAGTACTGCAAGATGAATACAAGCCGGGTCTTTTCAAACGAAGAGTAAATAAGGATTTTAAGACTAGCGCGTTACAACTAATAAGGCATCATGTGCATTTTCCTACAGGAGAAGTGAAGCTAAGCAAAACACACACAGATAGTCTTAATCTTAACTTAACTATTATAAAACCGTAAAATCATGAGGAACAAAAAAGTAGCGGTTTTCTTCATATAAAATCAAATAACACTCGATAGCGCGATTTAAATGACGTGCAGCGCCATCTTTTGACAAAATTGTTAGTTTGTTTGTTTGTTCGCACATCACGAAAAAACTACTGAACCGATTTTGATGAAACTTTTTTTGTTTGATAGCTTATGATCTGACTTAAAATCTGGTATATAATTTGTGCGGACGAAGTCGCGGGAAAACACTAGTATATTATAAATGCGAAAGGATTTATGGATGGACTTCGAATGGATGTTTGTTTCTGATTCACGCCAAAATGGCTGCAGCTATCGAAATTGGTACCTATTGGTACGAATGTACTTGCGCAGAGCAACGGAGGGGGCCTAGCGGGGAAGCGGGCGGAGCGGATCATCCTACAATCTGTGTGAAGATGAGGTAATGACAGCGTTGCCATACTGTAAGGACTATATAGTTATGCTGTGGTTATATCCTGGAACACTGGATCCTAGCACGTAGGGTTCTTTCGATTTCGAGAAAAATCTATGTTTACATTCAATTTTGATCATTCGTTCTCCACCTTTTGGTGTTAGACTTTTAATTTTCTGTGCTAAACTCGTAATTACTACGTTCCTGTATTCTAGTTGGGTATTTAAAACATATCTGTCTAGCTCTTCGGGGTATACAGGGTGTAAATGACAGCCTAGCAAATACTGAAACGGCGAATCCAGACCATCAACCTGAAAAACTTTCACTAAGGAGCCACACTCAGGAAACGCGAAAAAAATCAGCTGTACCTACTCGACTCAAATGTATAAAACAGTTGATTTTTGACGTTTCCTAAGTGGCTTCATCCATAGTGAAAGTTGTTCAGTTTGGTGGTCTGAATTGACCATTTCAGTATTTGCTAGGCTGCCACTTACACCCTTTTAGTCGTTGGCATAGGATTACGTTTGAAGAAAAGGAAAAAGAGAGTGGAATTTGTAATGGAATGTGGAATTTGTGCATATTGGACTCGAGTAAAAATGAAAACTGTAAAATATAGGGTCCTTCGTAATATGCTGACACTTTTTTAAGGGGATGTTCAGACCATCAAACTGAACAACTTTCTCTATGGAACCAACATCGAAATCGCGAAAAAAAAATCAGCTGTCCCATACATTTGGCTCGAGTAAGTTTGCAGTTTTGTATGGAAGAGCAGATTTTTTGTTCGCGATTGCGATGTTGGTCCCATAGAGAAAGTTGTTCAGTTTGATGGTCTGAACATCCCCTTAAAAAAGTGTCAGTATATTAAGTTGGACCCTGTATAATGCAAACCTTACAGCACTATTTCTTTTTTGAATCTGTAATTTTAGTACCTACTGTAACCTCGGTTGGTCTGATAGAGTTTTTTGATCCTTATAAGAAACAGGATCGATTGGCATCAAAAAAGTTTTTGGGTAAATGTGAATGCAGGTCTAAGTCGCAAAAAGATAAGGGTAGTCTAGTAATGAGGATAGGTGTTGTACGTTCCTGAACGTTTTGTTAAGGTACCATTCACCCCGTCCATAAAAATCCACCCTTAATATTTAGGGTCCGATATTACTTAGAGAAAAGTTTATTAGTCCTACGGTCGTACATGTTAGTTTGAGGTAATGCAAAGTTACAAAACAATAATAAAACTATCGGCGACTGCAAAAAAAAAATGTGTCGCCAATGGTTCATAAAAAAACCCTTTTAATACATAGCGTAGTTTGCATTGAGCCCGACCCTTTAATAAGCAAAACCACCGGATCATACTCTGCAGGAGAGAAGCTCTTAATATAGATGTAGCGTGTGACGTCACCACGAGGTCTGTCTGACACCGCGGACCCTCCCCGCGCCGCATCACTGCAACTGCCAAGTATCAACACGTGGTCTTCTCGTAAGGCGTTTATGGGAACCGGCGAAAGTGCATATTAACTGTTCGTACCGATTATAATTTCGTAAATAATAGAAGTAAAAGTGAGTGCTTTGCTCCGTAGGTCGCGACTTGCGGCTTTGTGGTGCGGCAACCGCACAGAGCTTAGGGTTCACGATTCTACTTTTGAAAATTAAAGTAAGAAAAGGAGCAATTGCTTGCGAAACTTCTCAATCATACCGCCTATCTCAAGTGGGGGAAAGGGGGGTCTAGGAAAAACCTAGCCTCACGACATCTCACCAAGCAGGAGGGGGTTCGAAAAATCGCCCAAATCACCTCACGTACCTACTTAATGGACGCCCCTTTACCGAAATTCAAAAAGCAAATTCCGTTAGAAGCCTGACATTAGGTAACCCTGCAAGATCTATCGATGTACCGCACAATGGACAACGTTTTCTAACATTGGTCAAATGAGTCAGCTGTTTATGTGCAAGGAGACGGAGCGAAGCACGCGACCGGTCGCTTCAACGGGCGCGATCAACGGTCACACCGTTGACTTTCGTTTTTAAACCCACTTGCTTTTCACAACCATTTGAATACCAGTATCACTGTTTGTCTGCTTACTAAATTATACTTTAAAGGAGTAAATAGGAGTCACTGGGCATGAACATGAGCCGGCTGTTAAGCAGTTCGGCACGACCGCGATGCCGACGGCATGCACCGAGGCGCGACGCAGGCTGCGGGGAGGCGGGGCGGGGAGGGCACGCGCTAATCAAGTCACTAGATTAGTTAGCTTGTTATAAATCTCGTGGTTACAGAGAAAGATAACAGAGCGGCGCACGCGCAGGCACCGCGACGCTCTACAGTTAGGAGACGCGTCGTGTGGTCCTCCGTGTTAGGTGCGCTATGCATAGGGTTGCCGGGCGTTCGACTATGTTTGGCTTTTTACGGTTCTATCCGGCCAAATATTTACAAGCCAGGCTTTTTTCATTGAAATTGTAGGAATTGAAAAGGAGGATCTATCTATACTTTGAAATAGAATCCGAGATCTCGGATTCCATTTCAGAGTATAGATTCGCACACAATCACGCAGCGATAGCGAGGGGGCAAAGTCAAATGTAGCGCGCGGCTCCAACGGTTTAGATTAAATGTATAAGGTGCCTATATAAGGGTTTTACCACAGACGGAATTTTCGGTAACTCATGTCCGACTATGGTTCTCCATTTAACCGGCACCCAAATGTCAGTTTTTTCAATGGTTATATCCGGTCTTGCAGAAAAAATCACCTGGCAACCCTAGCTATGCATACCCGCTTTGTGTGTGTACATACGGTGCACGGTTTACTATAAAGACCTATACCTATTAAATAATCTGTGCCTACATTTAAGAGAGACACCTCTCAATATTGTTAAAAGTAAATAAACATGTCAGGAATGTATCGTGTCATCTGTCCTTATAATTCGCGTCAGGCTCCTTCACTACCTTAAACACTGGGCAGAGTTTGGGCACGACTACTTAGAGGAAAGTGGATGTTCTAAATATTTTTTAATATTCGGATCGATTTTATATACAAAAAATCTACGAAATCAGCATTTCGTATTCCCCTGTTTTCTCCTCCAAAACGAAACCTATTTTAATAAATCTTATAAAATAATATGAGAAAGACTAGCTATGTCCGTACGTTTTGCTTTTTTTGTTTATATTCGGCAATTTTGTTTACTGGATGTCTGAAAACGGGCGGTAAAATGGATCATTTTCGAATTTTCGAAAGTCCCTAGTTCTTACAGTAATTAAAAAAAACATAGGGACATGGCAGATGTGACATAGATAGTATGGTAAAAAATATTTGCTCTAGTGTCATTATCCAGGGAGAAAACAGGGGAATACGTTTGTATGGAGAAAACTGTACTCGTCTATCCTCTTAATCGTACTTTTTTATTTCTAAACAATTAAAAAACATTTCCAAAAAAAAACAAGAATGTCACATTGTAGTCCTGATTGGCTTTCAATTTATCGAAACATTACTTTATTTATTTATTATAATATATTAATATATTTGTAGGATTATTATGTTTTATTCTTCTATTATCGTTAAAACCGCCATGGCCATTTTTGGGGGTAAAGATAAGGGTTGAACTACATTACATAGCACCGCATCGCATTTTTCCGTCGCTCCATCCTTTTCTGTCACTCAGGAACGTCATTTGATAGAGCATATAAGATAGACGGAACGCGATCGCACGCGGCCGGGATATCGCGCGCGTTCCTGAGTGACAGAAAAGGATGGAGAGACGGAAAAATGCGATGCGGTGCTATGTGATGTAGTTCAACCCTTATAACTACAAACATTATGAATCCGCAGTGACCCGATAAATTGAAAATGCACCAATGACTACAAACAATGTGACTTTCTTGTTTTTTGGAAATGTTGTTTAATACTTCAGAAATTAAAAAATACGATTGAGGGCAGCTCACTTGAGATAAGAATATATTATTCTGACAAATTTTCAGCAACCTCAAGAGAATAGAAGTGGCATGATTTGAAGAAGATGGGATTTATAACCTGGAGTTAAATTACGGGTTTTTGAGGGGATGATCAGACCATCAGACCATCAAACTGGACATCTTTCTCTACGAGACCAATATCTAATTCCCCATAAAACCGTCAGCATATTAAGAAGGACTCTGTATATTCTACTGACTGACATTTCAAAGCTGTAGAAACAAATAAAAGTCACTGATAGTGATTGTGTTAAAGGGTAGTAGGGGTGCGTTCAGAACCTACGCCCAGAGTGCGCCCAGAGTGCACCCCGAGTGCAACTTTTCTCACTAACGCCGTTCCGAGGCACGGTGAAAAGCGTTCTACCCATAAGAGCGAGCGAGAAAAACAACCGCACCTAAAGGTTCTGAACGCAGCCTAGCATAGCATATTCTCACGACTATATTCCCCGAGGGGGCAGTCAGATATAAAAGGGTAGGGAAGATAAGGTGATGAAATGAAGTTTCGAGTGGCGGAACTGGAGGTTGTGGCAACGTTGTGGCTTGATAAATATTAGAAATGCATCGCAAAGCAAATGATGCACAACGTTTTTAGGGTTCCGTACCCAAAGGGTGAAAACGGGATCCTATCACTAAGCCTACGTTGTCCACCCGTCGGTCCGTCCTACTTATTTAGGGCCTACGAATAAGATAAGATAAGATAAATATTCTTTATTTGCACACCAAAAAATACAATTTAAAACAAGAATAAGAAGGGTACAAAGGGCGGTCTTATCACTAAAAGCGATTTCTTCCAGACAACCATTGAATGGGAGAACTGTTTACAGAGACCAATGCTGCGGCGGTGCACTAATAATAAAGAAATTTATTCGTAGTTTAGGGCTGAAACTAGTTTTTATCAATGTTTTTTGTTCTCGCTCTATCGTAAAAACGGTCATACATACAAGTGTCAAAAATGGTGTGATTATAAAGCAAACTCTACAGTATAACAACAAATAATAAAAACCGGCCAAGTGCGAGTCGGTCTCGCGCTAAAGGTAATGCAAACATATTTTGAATACGCATAAGCATAGCATAAGCATATGCTCACGACTATATTCGCCGAGGGGGTAACCTTTAGAACATCCAGGTTTCACTAGTAGTACCGAATCTCTGTCCAGTGTGACGGGGAGTGAGCCGTCGAATTTGAAATAGGTATATCTAGTCAAATTTGCTCTAATTAAGTATGTATTATGTATTTGACGGCCCGATAGCATAGTCTGTAGTGAACCTGCCCAGGGCCGGATTAAGCCATGCCGAGGCCCCTAGGCAATGCAAGGCCCGGGGCCCCTATCTCCATGGGCGAAGCAATGATTTTTTCCTATGGTCGCAGTAAAATAACCACCAGCCAAACAACACAATAAAAACACTAAAATGTGGAGCGATTAAAGTGAGCTCGAGCTTTTAATATCATAAAGTCGTTGCGCAATGCGATCTAAATCCTGGACCGAGCAAAGCGATCTCGAATTTTTCATCATTGCAACAACCGTCTCAAACCAAGAGCGAGCAAAGCGAGCTCGAGGTTTTAATACAATATTATAAAGTCACGTTTCGTAATGCGACAAAAATTCTGGAACGAGCGAAGCGAGCACGAGATTTTACTGCAATCATCTGAAATACAGTTGTCTCTTACTTTTCATATTTCCTTTGTCTGGGATGGGCCTAAATCTTTGAGTTTTCGCTTACTTTTCTCCCGAGCCGCGGGATCTACTGATGAGATCATTGCAACACCATCTAAAACCAAGAGCGAGCGAAGCGAGCTCAAGATTTTTAACTGCAATATTATAAAATCGTTGCGCAATGTGATCTGAACCTTGGAGCAAGCGAAGCAAGCTCGAGGTTTTAATACCATATTAGAAAGTCGTTGCGTAATGCAATCTTAATCCTGGAACGAGAGAAGAAAGCTCAAGATTATACTGCAATTATTGCAGTGTCTCCAGCTCGCTTTGCTATTATGAAAAATAAGAGTCAACTAAAATACAGTTGTCTCTTATTTTTCGTAATTCTTTTTAAGTCTGGGGTGGGCCTAAATCTTTGAGTTTTCACTTATTTTTCTCCCGAGCCGCGGGGCCCCTTGGCAGCTGTGGGCCCATAGGCTGCAGCCTACTTTGTCTCTATGGTTAATCCGGCACTGAACCTGCCTGCTGTGCCAAGGGTCGCGCGGGTTCGAATCCCGCAAGGGATGAATATGAATATTTGTACCCGAGTCATGGATGTTTGTATCTATATATGTATTCTATATCGTTGTCTAGTCATCATAATACAAGTCCAGGCTAGTTTCTGGTACTTTAAATGTGACTAGATAATTTGTGTGACAATGTCCAAAATATTAATTTATTTATTATTTATTTAACTATGTACCTAAGTAACACATAATAATATCTAAGTTTCTGTCCAAGGCTCAGACGTAAGAATCTTACAAAAAAAAACGAATGTGCTTTAGACCACACTACTGAAGTAAAACTTCCGTTCGCCTCGCCCGATCACCTGATCGCCTTTTCGTAACGCTCTCGTCACGCATTCACCACTTTACTCAAACAAAGGGTTGAGAATTTTACACGGAAACCATAGTCTTATACAAAGTGTTACAAAAATATAAATAAACCTTTAAGGGGGTGGTGTAGACCATCAAACTGAACAACTTTCACTGTGGGACCAATATCGAAATCGCGAAAAAAATAAATTATGTTCCATACTCTACAAATCGACTAGAGCTAAAATATGTATGGGATATAAATTTTTTTTTTCGCGATTTCCATGTTGGTCTCATAGAGAAAGTTGTACAGTTTGACGGTCTAAACAACCCCCTTAAGAGTTTTAAATATTTATTGTTACTTATGAAACACCCTGTATATGTATGTAAATTTTTTTATCTCTTTGTTTTACGCAGGTTTTAGAGTCACACTTACGGTCAGCGCGGGCGGTAAGCCCGCGGTTCTCACTATGAAAATGTACTGCGCGGGTCAGTTTTCACTGTGAAGCGATACAAGGCAATAGCTAGCTCATGGCCCGCGTCGCTTACCACGTGTTTGCGTGGCTCTGAAACCAGCGTTACTGTTTACGTTTTGGCGTAAAATAAAGTATATTCGATAAATTGATTGAAATAATATTACAAATAGATTTGATTGCGTGAAGAACTGTTGCATTTGCATTGAGAGCGAAGCATACAAACGAAGTTAGATTATTTCCTATTTCCAATACCTACTAACTACAGTCAATGCCAATTTTTAAACACGATCTAGGTATAAATTGCTAAGCCTGTGGTTTGCCAGATTTCCGTTAAAATATACAGTTTCAATGCTAGCATTAATTTAATACGAGTATTTATATGAAAATCTTTGAGCCACTGTAACTTAGAAACTATAAATTTTCACGAAAATATTATGAAAAACCCCAAGCACAGAGATTAGTTTCTTGATGGTGGATCACAGTGAACTTCAGCGTGCTATTCAATCCACTGGTGGATCTAGATAGTGGATCCTACTGGACTGAAGGTTAAAAAATTATATCCAAAATAAATGTAAAATGTGTTTGTATGGAGCGCGCTAACGGTTAATAGCGCCCGCGTCGATCGTGAAGAAAGAGTGAAAACGCGCATCAGTGGCACTTTTATGTCGCTTCTTGTTTTTCTTTCTACGACGCGCACTCTAATGGCGCTATTATTGTGCAGTTCTCAGTCGTACGTCGAAATAGAAAACCGATCATTAAAGCGATGTAGCGCAAAAAAACTGAATGCACCACGCCCTGTTACGTTGCGTTGCTTGTGTTCATTCCGCTGTACACAGATGGACAACTGTATGTACTAGTGCAATGCGGCTCGACATCATGCCAATATGACGGCAAAGCGTCAAAGGTTTATGTTTATTCAGTCGTCAGTAGCAGCAAAAGATAAGAGAATAGTCCTAGCAGCGCGCTCCATACAAACGAAGTTGTCTCATTTTCAATATTAACCAATTAAATTGAATGATTTATTACTCGATCTAGAAACTAATCTATGCGTCTGTATTTTGTCAGATTTCCATTAAAATATACAGGATGTTAGGAAAAGTATCATTAACCTTTAAGCCACACCCATCAATCTGAACAACATTTATTATGGGAGCAAACCTATCAGCGCCAAAAGTCTGCTGTTCCATACCAAACTGCAATGTTTGGACCCCAGTAGACGACGACGACTCGACGACTATTTACCTACTTCCTACGGTACACAGGGTGTAAGTAGTTACTAACATAGGTACAATACGTAGTGGTAATGCCTTTTCCAGCTATTGACTAGCACACACCATCAAACTAAAGCAAAGTCACAATGCTGACGCGTTTCAGTTTGAACAACTGTCTTTAAAGAATGTTTTGTGTAAGTAAACCTAATATGTTTACTACATATTATAGTATACCTACCTACTTGAATAATTATTCACAGATTGTTTTAATTAATCTATCAAACAATACGGTTTGATTTTTAAGGAGATGATCAGACCATCAAACTGAACAAGGTCGTGGTCGAAATCGCGATAAAAGAAATTACAAAATTTACTGTTCCATATAAAATTGCAAACTTACTCGACCCAAATGTATGGGACAGCTGAAATTCGCGTTTTGGTTACTGGTCCCATAGAGAATGATGTTCAGTTTGATTTTGATGGTCTGATCGTCACTTTAAAAGACCGTCAGCATTTAAGAAGGACCCTATACGTTGACAATGTTACCATTCAATATTGTATTTTATAATTGTACTTTGTATATTTTGTTTGGTTTTAAAGATTTGTTTTGTATACCTAGTTTCTGGCTGCATCTTCTCTACAAAGGAAAACCTTCCGTCGCAGTGGTAGAGTCAAATATTTTGAGTTTGAGTTTGATATACTTATTGTGGTCGGGAAGAAAAGGCAATGCCAAGCGTTCTTCGGCAGTGCAAGGAGAAAAGCACCGCTTGCTAGCGGCTAACATTTACAACGGTACTGAGTAGAGAGAGCGGCCTCACACCATGGGCACTCATCCAACGCGTACGCTCAGCACTCGCTATTATTTTTTATTATATTTTGGAAAAGACCCGGATTTCAATCTTTGATAGCCTGATTTAAGATTAATGGTATATTATTCGGAGCGCGCTCCATACAAACGTACTATGGTGATATTTTCAATAATAACCAATTAAAGTCAATGAAATTTTGCAGAAACAGTCTAGAAACCAATTTCTATGCTTGTATGGAGTCAGATTTTTGTTAAAATGTATAGTTTTCAAGTTATAGTGCCTCAAAGATTTCCATACAAATCTTAAATTAATCCTAGCATTGAAACTGTATATTTTAACGAAAATCGGACTCTATAGAAGCATAGAGATTTGTTACTAGTTCGTTCCTGCAAAATTTCATTGACTTTAATTGGTTAGTATTGAAAATATCACCATAGTACGTTTGTATGCAGCGCGCATTTTCGCTCTCGGAATAATATTCTCTTAATGGTGTACTATTAGGGGGCCAGACTGTGATTTTTATGGTTTTAATTTATCGGTTTTACAACAAACTCTTAAAGAAGATTAATTTAAAAAAACAATATTGTTTACATTGTGAAGATTACGAAATGTAAACAATAATTTTTTTCCACAGATTTTGTGGAATTCGATATGCATGTTGGTGGAATAAGTGCTTAGTAACTATTGGACGAAAGCACAGCCCCGGTTTGGCAGGTTGCGGGTTCAAATCCCATCAGAGGAAATTTTTGCAATCTTTAATTTTATTTTAAATAACACAACATGTCTGTCATGTTGATAATCAATAATATTTGGAATTACTATTATCCCGAATATTGCGAAGTCATCTAGCACTTTTTTACTCGGCAAAATGTCTCAAAATTACCCCCCCGAGTTGTAAAAATCGATTATCCGTTATGGTACTTCCATCCACAAAGCATAAACGCTATCTTAAAAGAACTATAGGTACTACATCAAATAATAAAAACCTTGTAGAAGGAAGCATTAGCCCTCCCTTAGTTCACCGGGTCCGAGTTCAGCCGATATCGCGTAGTCGTGTCTCTGTTTATGTTTAGAGTTTTTCAATGCAACTAATGAGCGTCGCACGCACGCACCGCCCGCGCCGGCGCACGCAACGATGCGATCCCACACCACCGCTCGATTTCGTATCTTCATTTATTGTTAAAAAAAACTATCGTTTTCCATATTCATGGCGCTCCGCAATTAGAAGAGTGACTCGAAAACATTGCGCCTCCATCGAGCACAGACTGTACGATTTTTCGAAGCTATAACAATATAGCGGCGAATGCATATAATCTGACAACTTAAATCGTCAAGTTTTTGCTGCAATTGTAGTAATTAACCTTATTGAACAGAATATCTTATCTGTTGTCCTAGTTTCTTGATTCTTAAGCTTTCTTATTACAAGTATAATCCTTGAATGGAAACATATTCGTGCGGATTCCATATAAGGGTAAGAGTTTGCGCCTTATAAGTAAACAAGTTGTCATTGCGGGTGTTCGCACAGCCTCAGTGGAGAGAGACGAGTGGATGCAAGCGCAGCGCGGTGCGCCGTGTTGCGCCGCGCAGCGCAACGCGACCTTGCCCCGCCTGCTGCACGACGCTAGTCCACTTGTCACTCTTCACCTTTATTTACATATCATTCGCTGTTAAATTTTAAGTTTTTAATCTAAGTTGTATCATATTTCGAGCGGAGACAGTGAGATCATTCCTCGGGGATAAAAAAGCAAGTGCTTTCGATGTAGGTGTCGGTGTAAGTGCGAGGCGACGGAGCGCCCGGGAGCCGCGGCCGGGACGCCCACGCGCGCCCAAGAATAGCCGCACTCTACTGTCCCGCTCGGTGGAAAAGCGCTATGCACAAATAAAGTTACGCACCAGGAAGAAACCAAAGACACTCGCAGGCGGATCGCCGCGGGCGCCGCCTCGCCCGGCTCCCGCGGGGCCCTCCCCATGTTACATGATGCGTTTCAGGATTAACATTTCATAACACAATCAATTCGCTATAGCATTGAGAGATATTCAGTAGTAGGTCAAAGTATGTAAGGGTGTGGAGAGGGATGAGTGGTGGTGTGGTGGTTGTGGGGTGTGGAGGTATAACTGACCTCGCTGCTGCGTCATCATCTGGCGCGTGTAGTGGTGCTCGGTGCGCTGCACGCTCTCCTGCTGCTGCACCACCTGCTCGCGGCGCTCCGAGCGCTGCTCCGACCACCGGGACTGCTGCTCCATGTCGCCGTCTGCCGCCTGCGGCACGTACCACTACGCACTTGTCAACTCTCAACTGTCACTCGATACGCTACTGGTCCTCAGCGTACGCAACGCAATACGTCGCGCCGGCGCAATCCTTATTACTAATAAATACGCCACTTCGAAAAACTTATACTAGTCCACGGGTTCATTTAGCAGAAGTCAAGTCATTATAACCCAAGTCCAACTACCAAGACGTCGGTCGATTGCGAATAGTTAGCGGATAGTGCGGGAGCGCAGGCGGCTGCGCGGAGCGGGCGCGGGCGCCGGTCGTGGGGAGCGCGCGGGGGGCGGCGGGCGGCGGGCGGGTCGGCGCGCGACCGAAATACGCTGGTTATTTTGAGCCGCGCGCACTCCCGCGCGCCCTCCCCGAGCGCACCCTCCTCCCGCACGTCTTCGCGTCCTCCCCGCGACCCGCCGTTTTCGCATGCCTTCGCAGTATGTCACGCTCACCAGATCTCCACCACCGACCCACCTATAACACCACATAACAATATACCTAGGTACCTATCAGCAGTTAACTAACATAACATCTGCCACATATAGGGTCCTTCTGACGGTTTTTTAGGAGGATGATCAGACCATCAAACTGAACAACATTGTCTATGGGATAAACATCGAAGTCGCGAAAAAAAAATCCGCTGCTAAGACCAAACTGCAAATCTACTTACCTACTCGACGCAAATGTAAGGGGGAGCAACAATTTTTTTTGGTCTGATCATCCATCAGCATATTAAAAAGGACCATGTATAGATAGGGAGACAGCATTTCTGTAGACAACGCCATTCAAGATTAAAATTCCTATTTCATAAAACGAACGATGTAAAAATAAATACTCACATATTTTTATTGGGTCATAAGTTATTTTTACTAACCTACTTTTACTTATGCTTGGATGTTGCTCGAAAATCGTTTGATGAAACCAGTGATGTACGGTGGTCGATAGATGGAGATGAAAGGACGAGGTCAACGTGCGTGCGTGCGTGCAGCCGGGCACGGGGCTGCGGGCTGCGGGCGCGCACGCTCCAGGGACTGCAGTACCCGGCTACTGCACCGGTTTGGGCACTTCGGGTTCGCATCGACGATCAACTGCCATCTGATACATCTACCTAGTATTAAACAAGTACAGGAACATGTGCAATTTGTTTAAAGCCAATTATTAATACCAGTTAGCTACATTATGGTTTAAGATATTTGTTTCTCAAAAAGGAAGAATATACTAATTCACTTAAAATATTGAGAAATACAATACAAGTTACGTATTAAAACCTAGACCGTTCTAGAACAAAACGATAACTTAGGTTAGGCATACACATAGCTTTAAAACTTAGTTAAAGTAAGGGTATAAACAATAAAATAGCAAACTCCAATACTTGCAAACAAACACTCAAAGGTGCCCAAAGAATAGGCATAATACAAGAGAATGCAACAACAAATGCATCTAATTGTAATTTGAGGGAAGATAAAAATATGAGATGGACAAGCTAATTTGACGAAAGGAGTATATTATTACGTGTGATATACAATAGCAATTTATTACTATCGCCATTGACACTAACAATAGGAATTGTTTTTTATTGGTATCATCAACAGAATAGTATCAATTTAAAAGAATTCAAAAGCAACCTCGCAAAGGTCAGTCTCTTAACTAAAGAACACTGATCTTATCTTATGTACTACTAAATTGTAATCAAATAAAGAATTTTATTTATTTATCTTAACTATTATAAAACCGTAAAACGGTAAAAAAAATTATGAGGAATAAAAAAGTTGCGGTTCACTTCATATAAATGACATGCAGCGCCATCTATTGACAAAATTGTTAGTTTGTTTGTTTGTTCGCGCATCACACAAAAACTACTGAACCGATTTTGATGAAACTTTTTTTGTTTGATACCTTATGATCTAACTTAAAATCTGGTAAGTATATAATTTAAGCGGACGAAGTCGCGGGAAAACACTAATTTATTATAATGTTATTTATATAAATCAAGAAAAGCAAGGGTCCAAGGATGGATCCTTGGGGGACACCACAGACAATCAATACTGTTGTACTTTGAATATCTCAAATTTTCACAACTTGATATCTGTCGGCCAGGTAGGATCGAAATATATTAAGTGTGGTTCTCCTGATGCCAATCTGTAGCAACTTCTGCAAAAGCAGTTTGTGACTAATTGTGTCAAGTTATTGTTGAAAAGGTCAAAACATGGCATACTTACATTCGGAAGATTTTAAGAAAAATATCTGGCGTACCTTTTGTTAGCAAATGTTCATGCCTATATGATCGATACCGATACTTGATGTCGTAAGTATAATTACATTATCTCATTGACACAACCTTTCAAATGACTCTACCACTGCATCATAAGGTAATAAATGGCTGCAACCTAAAGAGAAAAAGCCCATGACAAAAGCAAGATAGGAAGGTCAATCGGTCGAGCTCCAAAATGTTCAACGAATATACAAGTACCAACGAATATACAGGTACCAAGGTCCAACTTAATATGGTGACGGTTTTTAAGGTGATAAACTACAGGAATAGTTTAGATGTGAAATACACAAGGTAGGTACCTATTCATTTGCTCATGCCTGTCCACCCGTCCTGTAGGCAGAGTCCTAAGCCGCGAATCCTGTAGGTCAGGTCTAAATAGCTTTGGCAAGTTACATCAGAAGCGGTCCAGTCGTATAATCCAGCACATGTCACACATCTGTGACATAAGTATAACAACTGTAAACTCAAGAGCGCTGTCGTCGTAGGTCACACACACACAGCGGCGCGCTGTACTAGTACGTAACATTTAGAGGATAGTCCCCTCAATTTTCAATACAATATTTCAAACACGATCTAGAAACTATTCTATGTGCCTGTAGTTTGTCAGATTCCCGTTAAAATATATATTTTCAATCAAAGGATTAATTAAAGATTTGTATGGAAGTCTGAGCCAGTGTTTGAAACTATAGATACATTTTACCGAGAATCTGAGAAACCAAAGGCACAGAGATTAGATATCAGAATGTGTTAAAAAATGTCATGGACATTAATTGGTTAATATCCAAATTATAATTAAACTTATCCTCCGTGGCGTATCCTTCCAAGGCCCGATTCGACCAAACGCGAGTAAATTTTATTCTTAGATTAAGTCGCCGGTTAATATAGAGTAAACTGATTTTGCGTTTTACCAACCCTAATCCACGGACCTGAAAAAAAGACGGACGTAATTTCGTCTAATCACGAGTGAAGCACCCATTTCTTTTGTGTGCGTGCTTTCACGCGGTAGGTACATAATGGTGACGGGTGTCGGACCTGCGCCTACAGCTAGTGCATCTGTGTGAGTGTAGGTCCCTTGTAGAACAAACGAAAATGTAGGACCTTGCATGCTTCACATCTTTTTAGTGTCACATTACGTCCGTCTTTTTTTCAGGTCCATTAATCTAAATGAAATGTCAATGTCACATAATTAAAAAAAAAAAAAAAAAACTCACATTGCAATGAGTACGGATACAACGACCTCTTTCTTTAGGTGAATAATTATACATTCGTTCTTTTAGTACGGGGTGTGTAAACACCAAAAGTAAAATTGTTTCTTGTATAGTTACTCTTCTATAAATCTAAGTTTGGTCGAATTCGGCCTAAGACGCTGAAGATTTCTATCTATATAGATAGACTAGTGTTTTCCCGCGACTTTGTCCGCACAAATTATATACCAGATTTTAAGTCGGATCATAAGCTATCAAACAAAAAAAGTTTCATCAAAATCGGTTCAGTAGTTTTTGCGTGATGTGCGAACAAACAAACAAACTAACAATTTTGTCAATACATGGCGCTGCACGTCGTTTAAATCGCGCTATCGAGTGTTATTTGATTTTATATGAAGTAAACCGCTAATTTTTTGTTCCTCATGATTTTACGGTTTTATAATAGTTAAGATAAGTACAAGCGTTTTTAAATTCCTGGTTGTTCAAATTTTTAATACTGAGTGATGAAGAAAAACTATATCACCTAGAATTGTTAAAAAAACAATATTGATCAATGATCAGCACGTACCGCACACAATACTGATAACTATAATATAGAGGACAGCTGAAGGCTTACGAATAGCCATAATCGACCGTAAAATGGATAAACAAAATAGCACTACACTAGCACTTTCCCCTATTTTAGAAAAAATTGTGGTGTATTTTCTGTGGGAGGTCCTAAAAATTTCCTCGTCTTTCGGCCCATGATCCTAAGGAAAATTGTTTACTTTCAGTAGGTAGGTTCTGAGTAGTGTTGCATATTTCCCGAGACAAAGTTATTCTGAAACTCAGAACTGTCACGTTTCACTAGTAGTAACGAAACTCTGTCCAGTATGACGGGCACTGAGCCCGTCACCACTTATAATTAAATAATAGACACAGAATATTATAGGTAATCGTATATATATATATATACTATTACCTATATACAAGGTGTTACAAAACTACAAATAAACCTTTAAGGGGGTGGTGTAGACCATCAAACTGAACAACTTTCACTATGGGACCAATATCGAAATAGCGAAAAAAAAAATTATGTTCTATACTCTACAAATCGACTAGAGCTAAAATATGTATGGGATATAAAATTATTTTTTTCGCGATTTCGACGTTGTTCCCATAGAGAAAGTTGTTCAGTTTGACGGTCTAAACAACCCCCTTAAGAGTTTTAAAAATTTATTGTTACTTATGAAACACCCTGTATATATATATATATATATTTATATATATATTACTATATAGATAAAATGACAGTAAATAAATATCAAATTCATCATTGTGCCGTAGATCATCTAGTTCGCAATCCAAGGGATGCGTCATTAGTCATTAAACACTTTAGAAATAGTAATCATTTAGGATTGATTCATCATCGTGTAGAACGTCGCCATAAATTCGTAAGCCAACAAAAATATTCTGGGTAAGTAATGGTGAGATCATACTCGCCCGTGACGCATATTTGCGCGTTTATTTTCGGGACGAACTGCAAAGCGTGAGTTATGCACTTTATTATGACTGTCGCATCCAAATCCAAATCGCTATGCAGCAGGAGAGGGGATGTTTATTGCAGGAACGGTGACGTTAAGATCAGTTTAAGCTTTCAAAACACTTTTCGAGCCGGGGAAACACGTTTAGTTTTCATTCTTAAATCCGGTACGGCATCATTACTTGGGCAAGAAAAAGAAATTTCATTAAAGGGGTAAACTAATAAAGCAGCGCGATATAGCACTATCGCGTCTTAGCTCTCTTTCTATTTGCGCGAGAACAAAACGAAAAGACATAGCCTTATTATCGCGCACATCATGCTGTGGCCACCCGCTGATACCATTTTAAAACTTGTCTGCGCTCTAGTAGGATATCGTGTAGGTAGGATATTTGCTAAATATTGAATTTGCCTTTCGTATAATTTTATTGAAAACTTCATATCTGACGGCGAAAGACTGACTGAAAATTTTATTTATATTATTATTTAAATTAGTAGGTATTCGATTCGGTTGCATTGTGCTGATGGTCATCCGATAATAATAAAATAAAATAAAAATCAATACACATAAATATCTTAAACCCACACAGCGCGTTTGCGGGCTGGCTCACTTCAGATTAGGCTATACGGGGAGCGTGTAATTTCTCTATGGGGTATACACTATACAGAATTTAAACTTAAATACTTTTCATAGGTTATTTAATGTGTGCTTCAGATCATAAAACTAAAAAACTTTCACTATCGAGTCAACATCGAAATCGCGGAAAAAACAGTTTTTCGATTCATCCGATTTTTATGCGTAATTAATTTTCCACCCTGTATATCGGGCAGTCTAAAAATCTGCTGTACCTACTACTCATTCAGTAAAATTATTGATGTCTTATAAAAGAACAGTACAAGTCCATTATTCAACCAGGCCCTCTGAAAAACCGTTTGCAAGAACTTTCGGATCATTGCCAAAACACTGCAATATTTCGTAACAAGAAAACCCAAAGTTTCGTGTTTTCAGGACGAATTTTTGTGCAGTGAACTCGCGGTATTCTCGGCTTTACTTGAGTAATGATAAAAGCCCACTTAGAATTATTGTCAATTTGTACGAATATATGGAGCTATTTACACCTCCTTGGCTCCATGACAAGTCAACAAGCGTATAAAATGAGTGTCGAGCGCTCATCGGTTTTGGTTTTAAATAAACTATACAGTTGAGAGCAAAAATATGTAACCACTCAACATTTGTATATGTATCCAATATCTAGGTATTAAGTCCAGGTTATCCCAGTGCAAGCGTCTCTTTCTTGCAAGCATAAGTTTGCAATTAGCCTTCCCGCTCCAATTCGGTTTGTCAAGTTTTTTTTTGGAGGGCTGAATCGAAAACCATTTCGAGATAATTGTCTCAATAATCATATTTTCTATGTCAGATATTTTAAAATGAAAGGATTACAGATATTTTTAATAAAATATAACGTCGTTTTTCGGTCCGTGCAGTGACGTCACTGGCATACCTGTGAACTCCTTGGTAAACATAAAATCAACTTAAAATAACCGGCCATTAAGAAAAAAAAATACTTTCACAATGTCAGAATTTGACATTTGATGTTGCCGTATCTTTTTCCAGCATAGAGTTAGAAAGAGGAGGCAGGTTTTAATTTATTTAAATACAGCTGTAGGTAGTTTATCTCCATGGAGTTCGAATTATTTTCTCTCCACCATTTTTGCACTTAGAGATTACAGATCAAAATAATTTAAATATTAAATTTATATTGATAAACTCTATGAATCGCAATAAGAATGAAATAGGTATCTTAAAATTATGTCTTCTGTCCGTAAGAAATATAAAAATTAAGACAAAAAAAAACTTGACATACCGAATTGAAAGCAGGATTGCAAAAAAACGTGTTTTTCATAAATATCTCGCTCATGGGTGTTTCTAAGCTCAAAATTCTACGGAGTTCACTAGAAATATTTAATGTATTAGTTAAGTACAAGAATAAAAAGTTAAATATCAGCAGTTTAATCATAGTATTGAAAAAACATAACAAAAAGGGGTAACTTTGGGATTTTTTCTATCTATTAAACTTAATCTAATCGTGTAATTGAGAACGGTCGCCTATCAGCCAGTTCTTTAAATAAGACATAATTGGTTTTCAGACTTTAAAACACAGTTTAAAACACTTTCGTTCGTGTTCAAAAAACGGCCTCGACCGGATAACAGCGTCTTAATTGTGATAAACAATGACAATAATAGTTTGTAGGGAAAAATTTAAGACTTAAAATAAGTGATGTAAGTACTTACATGTTAGTTAGTTACTCCTTTTTGAAATGATGGCCGTTTTTTAAGGAGATGGTCAGACCATCAAAGAGAACAACTTTCTGTATGGGATCCACATCGAAATCGTGAGATAACAATCAGCTGTCCCATACATTTTAGTCGAGTAGGATTGCAGTTATGTCTGTGATTTTTTCGCGATTTCGATGTTGGTCACTTGGAGAAAGTTGTTCAGTTTGATAGTCTGACCATCCCCTCAAAAAACCGTCAGCATATTAAGAAGGACCCTATACATGTAGGAAATAAGAGATAAATTCATATTAAAAAAGTTTTACATAGTAAAGAAACTAGTTACCTAGTGTAATTTTATAAAAGGTGTTACAAATATTCAAATAAACATTTAAGGGGTGGTTTAGACCATCAAACTGAACCACTTTCACTACAGGGCCAACATCGAATGGCCAAAAAAAAATCTGATGTCCCATACTGAACGCAAATCTATTCGGCTAAATGTATGGGACAGCTGTTGTTTTTTTCGCGATTTCGATGTTGGTCCCATAGTGAAAGTTGTTCAGTTTTATGGTTTAAACAACCCCCTTAAAAGTTTTAAATGTTTATTTTTACTTTTGTAACACCCAGTACCTATAGGATGTTTCGTTATTAGTTATTAGAGATGCATTCATATTTGATACGGTCTAGCAAAATTAGCTAAAACTATTTAAGGGGATGATGAGACCATCAAACTGAACAACTTTCTCTATGGGACCAATATCGAAATCGCGAAAAAAAAAACAGCTGTCCCGTACAAAATTGTTGTTGCTAATGTTTCTGTTAATTCTTTTAGACCTTAGGTATATATTTTTTAAAAGTATGATCAGACCCTCAAGCTAAACACTTTTCTCTACGTCACTAACATCGAATTTGCGAAAAAAAAACAGCTGTTCCATACTCAACTGCAAACTAGGTACCCTACAAAAATGTATGGAACAGCCACTTTTTATTACGCTATTTCGATGATGATGATGATTTTGTTGATGTCCTTACATTGTTTGTTTTCACTTCAGTTGGAAGGTACAAAAATATCACTTTTCATTTTTAGGCGTAAATCAATGAATATTCGGAATAAATTAATATTTGGAATGGTGATTGTGTCACTGTTGTTTGTGCCTTAACATTTTTTGTTTATTATACCACACGCACACAATATGAAGAGTCTCAATTTCCTGTGTTAGCATATGTACAAAGCTAATGTAATGAATCTATAATTTCCAATAGTCTGAGAACTGTTCGATCAATAGACTTTGCTCTATTATGTTAACTTTCTTAATCTGCTATAGTCATTGGGAAAAAACACGGGGAAAATTACATTGGAATAGCTAAGATGTGTACAAGTAGGTATGAACTATTGTAAAGTAGGGTAGGTATATTAAGGTAATTCTGATAGGTATTTGTAACGTAAAAATCTTTTTATCAATCAATAAACCATAAACTAAAAAGAACATTTTAGACGCTCAAAATCTGGATATCTAATTATACTTCATTGCACACCAAATACAAAATATTTCAACACAAGTAAAAAGCTATTTCTTCCACACAATCTTATTGTATAGGAATTTATTCACAAATCTATCATCAAACATCTCAAAATACAATATGATGGGTCGCACCACACTACTGGCTCATTGGCAAAATTACAAAAATACTATCCGTAGTCTCTGCCATGGAACAATATACAGAATGTAAGTGACAGCAAATACTGAAACGGTGAACTCAGACCGTCAAACTGAACAACTTTCACTATGGAGCCTACCACAGCTGTACCTACCCGACTCAAATGTATGGGACAGCAGATTTTTTTTCTCGTTTCCTGTGGTAGGCTCCATAGTGAAAGTTGTCCAGTTTGATGGTCTGAGTTCACCGTTTCAGTATTTGCTAGGCTGTCACTTACACCCTGTATGCTGACTAATAGTTCGCTCAAAGAATAATCCAAAAGCAGGTGTAGAGTGCGTGAGCTGGATCGTAAGAAATTTCTTCATAAATGTGTTCAGGATGCCTAGAGGGTAAACATACTAAAAGTCCTCGCCTCTAGGGGGGGCGCCGGGTGGGGGGGAGGGGGTTAAAGTTCCCACTTTTGAGTTTTTCGCTAATATCTTTAAAACGGTGCGTCGTAGAGAAAAATTTTCTTCTACGTAATGAAAGCTTATAAAATTTCCTACAACTTTTGTCTTACACTTTTTTTCGAAATTCTAATAAGTTTTCGAATATCACGCTCCGAAATAGTGAAAATGAATGTTTTTTCAGCGTGACGGGCATTACCCTGATGTTAAATGATATTTTATTGATAGCATAAGCTGGGAGTACCTCCAAGCGGTGAAGGCGGTAACAGTTTGAGATCGCGTTTTCGACCAAAAGCGGGTAATAGAGCGAAGGTGGGTTACCACTTTTCTTACCATATCTCCGATGCCCACTGTCACAGAAAACGCGATCTTGCTGGCTAAAACTCCCATTCCCGTTATCATTCATGCCTTCGGGCTTATGTTGTCATCGTCTCTCATATCATTTTTACCTGATTGGAAGTAGCGGTAACGCAGGGGAGCAGCCACAAGGCCTAAAAGATTATTTTGATCAATACATTACTTATAAACGTTATTAGTTACGAATCGGATTACCGCTATGAGTAATAATAAGTGTCCTGTGTGTGACGAGGATGTCGTTAAAGGGAGTAAGGACGTCACTGAGATGAAAGAAAAGGGAATAGTGAGTCTTATAAAAGCTAGTCAAGAACGGAAAGATGAAAAGCATAAAATTTTTCGTGGTTTGACATCCCTTTTAATTCACACGAATTGTCGTAAAAATTACACCCGAGTTGACACAATTCATAAGGATGTAAGAAATGCATCCACATCTCAAGAAGAAGCAGGGCCGTCTCAGCTTAGGTCTTCAGCTCCCCAATTCGATTTCAAGAGTAATTGTTTTTTGTGTGGGTATTATGTACAAGAAAGCAACATGGATATGAACATATCCTGTTCTTACATTCATTTACCGGGTGTGCGATACAACATCTGCAACTTTCAGAAGAAGCAAAGTGGGTTTCTCAAAACTGTACTTGAAGTCAGATGTCATCAAAGAAGCAGCAGCGACCTTTTATAACCCCGCCTCCACGCACAGTGAAGTTGATGACGCTGGGAAAATGTGCTTTCTACAATGGTATGGAGCGCCAACAAGACTGACTTCCCTCAACCAGTATCGCTTTCAGTTGTTCATGAGATAATTGGCAAAGATTAAACCTGACTTCAGCTCCCTCCCACCAACTGAGAACGCAGCTAAACAGCATTCACAGCGCACCTACCACCAAGTGCAACTGTGGCTTGGGAATGAGCTGCCTCCTCAAGAGTGGGGATGGAAACATGAAGGAGGCAGCCTGGTGCCAATAACAACTAATGATTTGCCCGCACCGGAGGTCCTATTAAAAACAATATTTTGCCGCTGCGCTAAGGGTTGTGGTAGTGGCAAATGTGGATGTCGTAAAGCAATGCTCAAATGTTCTGCGGCATGCCTCCACTGCCAAGGGAAATGTCTTAACGGCGTGTCTCTTAGCGAAGACGATGGTGAAGATGAAGACAATGGTGAAGATTGTGAAGAGTTCCTCCAGAAAGAACCATCCACTGAAGATGAGGGTGCTTTGGAAGAAGGACTCTTGTCAGCGCCTTCACGACCTAAACGGATTAAAAAATAAAATTTAAATTAAAAATGATAAATGTTTCGATGACTGAACGGCTGAACAGAATATGACTGAACTATGAAATTTGGTATGTAGGTAAATTAGGTCCTGGATTAACATGCCGGCTATTTTGCATCCCGAAATAACACGATTGAAGTAGCAGGCAAGAGGTAACGTTTGATAAGTCGGTTTTTTTCGAAAATTTCACTTTTCCACAACGTGTACTTCAAAAATAGTTAGGAATTCTAAAAAGTGTATAAGACAAAAGTTGTAGGAAATTTTATTAGCTTTCATTACGTAGAAGACAATTTTTCTCTACGACGCACCGTTTTAAAGATATTGGCGAAAAACTCAAAAGTGGGAACTTTAACCCCCTCCCCCCTACCCGGCGCCCCCCCTAGAGGCGAGGACTTTTAGTATGTTTACCCTCTAGGCATCCTGAACACATTTCTGAAGAAATTTCTTACGATCCAGCTCACGCACTCTACACCTGCTTTGTTAAGTGGACTATAAGAGGACGATCAGATCATCGAACTGAGGAACATTCTCTATGGGATTATTGTGACTATATGGAAATAGATATATATTTTTTTATATTACGTACAAATGTCACCACTCGCACATCGCAATTTTCTTTTTCTTTAAATTTCATTTTGTTTTATAACAATTGTAGGTACCACTGTGTCTCCTGTAAACCAGGATCAGCAACAGAGGCGACCACTCACAAAACTACTCGTTTGACTATTGGAAATTTATCTACAATAACCTTTTCATTTTGTCGTGCTCCTGTAAACGTCATAAAATGTGCATCTAAAATTCTAAATAAAAGATGCCGTTGTGTTACACGTTTGAACGCATTGAGAGTAAGGTGCAGTGCAGTAGCAATAGCGTGGTCGCTGGAGAATGCCGCAGTCGACGCTCAAGCCAGCAGCCGCAAATATACGAGGAGTATCTTGGCCTCCGCCCAGCGCACCGCCAGAATTTATGGCTCCTACTGATGACTATAATCCTATGTTTAGTTTTATTTAGTCATAAAAACCGTTGACAATGACACTCGGCGAAACTTGTGCCAAAATGAACAAAAATGGATCATTGTATCACGATTGTGTGGAAACAGAAGTATGGTACGTGGCGGCGCTATTTCCTATTGGGAGCGGACGGCGTTAGGTAAAGGTAACCACGGAAGTGCGGCCGCGGTTCGCTAGGTGAGTAGGTGAGGTGACGACCACTGTACGAGGTGGGCCGCGTATTAATAAGAGCACGGCTATATTAAACCCACTCGACTCTGGATCTGGCTGGAGCGACGCTCGGGCTTGGCACGCATCAAATTACAGCGCTGCGGGGTGCCATCGGAATGCCGTTTGTTATCTATCCCTAGCTACCCCTGCACTCAGGTTTTACAGCTATAGCTAATATTTATTCAGTAGTTGACACATTTAAATAGGAATGCACACATAAAACTAAATAACTACAATACGAAACTTTTCAATAGTATCTCACGCTTATCTGTGAGAGGATGCTATGCCTTCCTGGTAGCATAGCATGCCACCCATGACAAAACGGATGCCAGAGTAAGCGCGCGCATTACGGTTTTGTCGTTTTGTCGCTTTGCGAGCGTGGCATCCCTTCGATTTTGCCACGTCTCACCCTGTGGAACTAAAAATTATGAGTGACCTCTTGATGACATTTTTATTTAATCTTCGTCTTCAATGAATTATGAGAAATTTCTTAGTACCCAGTGTGACCCAGAGGACAATTAGAACGAACAACTCCTAAGCAATTGAATTGTTCAAGAAGTTTCAATGACCAAGTCATATCTCTTTGTCACGACAACTAACGAAAGAGTAAATGTAGACAGCAACGCAGAGCACAGGTGATAGGATGGCGCGGCGCGAGGTGGCATCTCGGCCAGGTATGCAGCAGTTGCGTAAAGGGTTACTCAGCGGATGCCGACGGGCTGTAGTCACTGCAGCGGCGCAGGCGCGAGCGCTCGCTGGAGCGGTCGGCCCGCGTGGGCGACTCGCTTGTTTTCCTCTCCTCCCAGAATATCGACCACCTACAGCCGATCGCTGCCAGCTGCCAGCGCACAACATCCGTTAAACTAACTGCAATTTATTATTTCATAGATCGCACAAATAAATATTTACGTTTTGCTCGACAAGTAATGCGCGGCTAATCTTCATCTAACACCTTGATCCATTCGCGTTCTTTTATAATGCGAATCGGGCGTTCTCTACGAAACATATTCAGCTTCTTGTGGGTGGCCCTTTCCATTATTTGCGGCCGTAGTATTGCAGCGTGATAAAGCGCTATCGCGTTTTAGCTCTTTCTATTTGCGCTCGAACGAAAAGCCTTATCGCGCGACATGCGCAAGCCCATCTTATAATTTTTTTCTTTTCTTTAATTTTTTCCGGTCATGTTCTAATGCATTCGTAGGCATTCTACATAAATGTTATTTGTTGGAGAAAATCCCGCCTTATGTACCAACTCATAGGTATTGGGGAGGAGGCATATATGCCCTGCCGTATCCAACGGGCTGATGATGTAGCTTCTCATTATCGATCATCAATAAAAACCACAGACCTACCCCTCAAGACCCTTATCTCTCTATAGGTTACCACAAACAGAAAGTTGCAGCATCATCGTTAGCCAGTAGCTTGTCTGACGTCCGTCGTCACAAGCAATGGATACCTACTGTCTAGTTTACATGTTTGCTCTAACTAAGATCATCAAAAGCATTAATTACGCGCAATAAACATGTCCTGAGAGACTGCAGACAAATAGAGTAGGGCGACACAAAATATATAGCCCACAAATGTATGGAAACATTTGGACCGAGATTAAAACAAACGAGTTACTGTTCTGTATGTTCATTAAACACTTTTAAAAGAATACGTTATATCTGTAACAATAAGTCATAAAATAATGTCGGGTATTTTAGCTTACAAGAAATAAAACAGTAGAGTTATTGTGTAATTTGTAGGTTTGTTTGGGCAGTGTATGCTGTTTGCTTCCCGTTACGACTGATTCAGGAGGAAGGACGAGAGTGCATGTGTGTTTAGCGAACACACTTGTCTTATGCACCTACAAATATCCTGCTTTAGTCCAATCATTTTAGGGTTTTACCCTAACAATAATTCATCTATCGCTGAAACTTTGCAGTGTGATAAAATAAAGTACACAGATTACGGTTGACAAATAATCTAGGTTTTAATTTTTCCGGTCCTAGATTATTTGTCAACCATAATCGGTATACTTTCGTTTATCACACTGCAAAGTTTCAGCGATAGATGAATTATTGTTAGGGTGTCCATACAAGGAAACTCTAAAATGATTGGACTACTTATAATGTTTTAGTAAACAAGTAGAAATCAGCTATAAGAAATCATAACAACAATATCGGAGTTTGAAACAGTCGATTCATAAGTATTTTTCAGGTCACCATAAGCTGGATGCTTCACCTGAAATTACCGAGGAGCCAAAGCCGCCTAGCACACTCGGTCAGATATCGTTCATTGAACGGCAAGTTACACAATAGCCGAAGTTTATTTTGCTCATACACAATTTATGTTCATACTATTGCACAACATTGTGTAAAGGCTGATATTATTAGAATTTATCATCTTCTTTATATTTTAAGCCAGCACGCACGTACCCGTCCGTGAGGAGCAATTGCCTGTCACATTTTCCTTCAAAGCACGGAAAATATTTAAATCAATTTCATAAGGCACCTAAATTCTTGATACTTATACCTACGCAACTACCTACTACGCCTCCACCAAACCACACTGGGCCTGCGTGGTGGTATGGCCCACTCCCTCTCACCATTATTCGTGAGAGGAGGCCTTTGCCCTGCATTGCAGTGGGATTCTACAGGCTATACTTACTTACTTACCTACGAGTAGGTAGGTATCATAGATTTTTTTGTGTAAATTATAACGTACAATCTAGAACATATTCTATCTGCGTGCAAAATTTCATCCAAATCCGTTCAGTCATTTATGCGTGATTGAGTGACAAACATCCAAACATTAAAACCTCAAAACGTTGACATTTATAATATTCGTTAGATTTTTTATTTTTATATTTCTAGAAACATTCTAAGGGTGTTTTCAAAAATAATGAGACTAAATCACTTGCCCTAAGAAAAATGGGCAGATTTTTTTTTTTTTAAATAGATCGGCTGATCCGCACATTTGTATGGAAGGTCCAAAAATGTTTTTCGTTTTTCGACCCATGTTCTATAAGGAATGTTGTTAAGTTTGTTTATTCCTGAATACACCTAAATGTTTCTAGTAATTAGAACGACGAACTCCTTTTCGCGTGAAAATCATTTGTCAACGCGCTTGCAATAAATTCGGAATTGATTAATGATTAGGCATTCATTTGATCATTATAATTTTTTACTATCGTAGATCCAAATCGTTTTTCTGCTATAATAATACTGTGACGTCATAGAAAGAGTCAGCTGTGTGGTGACCGGCTTATAATAGCGGCGACTCAGACGAGTGTGGTTAGAGGCATCTAATCCCTTCAAGCATTGTCAACATATTTAATGCGCGTACCACCGGTTAGAGATACTACATCCGACCGTTTACTGGTCCCGACAGTTTTCCATTTCCAAGTCACATTCCAGGATGGTGAGGACGAGAGACTGCTTCTTATGCACTTAAAAACATCGCGCGTACTTGCTTGTAGGTACAGTAATACCAGGTTTACAAGACTTACCGATGTACCTGCGCAGTTGACAAATTTTAATAGCGCGCAAAATTATATTGATTGTCTAATCGAATTATATTGACTATATTACTATTCGACATGGAAGCAAGATAGAGAAAGATTTACTTGTACCCGATTTTGCACACTTTGACTATATTACCGCGCATTATAGATTTTTAATGTCGTCGGATTTCACGGGGGGCTCGGCCCTGCTCTGTGCAAGCGAAGATTGAGGAGTTAATTGTTCTGGTTATAAGATCTGTACTAAATGTTTTAAAAATCCATAAGAATATGTAAAATCTTACTTCTTCACGTTTTAAACTATCAACACGATTAGGTACATGAAAATTTAGCACAGAGTTATAAGCCTAGTGTAAGATAGGATACAGAAGCGAACGATAGTTAGTTCAAGATATGTATAAATGTTCGGTGTATTAATTATTTTCTTATTTATCTTGTAGAACCAAACAGACTGTGCTAAATTCCTTCCGACGTTGTTTCTCGCATGCTACATTACGATCTATTTTCGTAATCCGTAGTGAAAACTTTTAATACGTTCCGTTTGAAATATTGATGTTTTAAGCAAAGTGAAATTAATGGCAGTTATATATCATAATAAGATCGCAGGGGCAAAGACGTATCGTAGATAATAAACATTTCAAAATGTTGTATACGGGGTGTAATATAAACTTAAATGCGGTTACATATCGAACCCTAGGGGAGCCTGTAATTTATCTATGTATCGAACAGAGTGTTTCAGACAGAATAGAAATGTGGCTCTCGCTCGTAGCGTTGCGTTAGATTCAAAAACGTTATAGCATTTCATTACTGGCTGATGCCATACTCCGCAAAAAATCAGCTTCACTGCTATGTAGGGTGCGTGCCAGCTCCAATGGCATCCTGAGAGAGATAGCTGATGGTGGGAACTAGGGGTCACAAAACCGGAGCAATATTACAAAACCGGTTTTTCGGTTTTAATTTTATGTCAAAACCGGTTTTCCGGTTTTTCGGTTTTGTTTTCGGTTTTCATTTTGTTTTTTAAATAAAACGTTTTTTTAAACAATCGAAGCATTTTTGATAAATTTGTATCACATTTCTTGCAAATAATATAATCAGTTTTGAAATACAACAAATCTTACCTATTTAGTTGGCTTATGACAGGTATAACTACGAAAGTAGATACGAAATGTTAGTTCATTCGATTGAACTAACAATCCATACCACCATAAAAAATAATCAGTCGAATCAGCAGATATCAGCCCACTGCTGGGCGGGCATACCTGTGCTGTGCATCCTTCTTATTGCGCCATTCTTCAAAGACCTGTGCTAATCTGATCCAATGTAAACTCTTCACCTTCACAATGCCATCAGCCCAACGTGGTGGTAGGTCTATTGACCTCCATCGTTCTCTTGGCTTCCACTTAGATAATGTCTTAGACTATGCACCGGCCGTCTTCCCATCTTCCGAGTGTCCTGCCTATTTCTTCATCAAATTTGTGATTCGCTTGTGCCTTCGTATTCGACTCCACCAGTGATTTATGACTAGTATAGTACCTACGCGCCATGTCTCTTTGTTCTTGACTTGTTAGCGGTATCCCTGATGATCCAGATATGGTATCCCCTTGTCACATTCTTTGGTTAATGGGAACGAGTCAGGTTAACTCATCTGCATAACTTTACTGCTCCTGGAGGATAATCCACATAATTATCTCTTGTCAATATTTTATGGAGAGAATGAAACATGACCAAGAGCTCAACAAGGTAGTTGAAATGTCTGCATCTTTCTCTCAGCTGCTTGACTGCATGAATTTGGTCTATCGTCGATGAGTATTCATTACGGAAGTCTGCCTGTTCGGCAGGCTGATACTCTTCCAAGAAAAGGGTAATTTCACAGAGCCTTGGCGTACAGTTGGCCTTGGTTTCAGAATATCTCTGACTACCCCCTCGGGGAATATAGTCGTGAGCATATGCTTATGCTTATGCTTTTCGAACAGTTTGTAGACTTGAGAAAGTAGGCTGATTGAGCGGCGTTAAAGGTTCTTATCGTGACCACTGCTTTCTTTTGTCAACCTGCAGTCGTCCTTAATTGCTGCACCATGTTGAGCAGTTTATACGAGAACTTGGTACCTAGTTAGTTGCCACATTTTCATTTTGCTCAAAGCAAAAAGACTTTTCGGGTCGTCACTCGTCGTAGAGGAGCTCCAAACGTTTACTAATAGCGTTTTTCTTGTTTCTAGCGTTGTATTTCTGCCAATGTCGAGTGAGTTTAGGGAATATGTATGACAAAACCGAAAAATCGAAAACCGCGGTTTTGGCTAAACTGAAACCCGGTTTTCGAAATTGTCGTCAAAACCGGTTTACCCGGTTTTTCGGGTTTCGGTGAAACCGGTTTTGTGACCCCTAGTGGGAACTGTCCATTTCTAAGTCACATGTGCCATATTACCAAGTCACTTCTTCAAATTAAATACTAACATAGACCTAACTTTTGTATTACTAACGCTCTGGATCATGTTGTCTGAAAATAAATTATTTTTATTTATTTATTTATTATTACAAAAGACTGTATTAAGGTGCAGTCAGACGGCAATATACCTACGGTAGGCCAGTTAATATTGCTTGAAACTAGTCTAACAAAAAGTTCTTCTTAGGCCGGATTCGACCAAACTTAGATTTATAAAAGAGTAACTATACAAGGAACAATTTCACTTTTGGTGTTTACACACCCTGTACTAAAAGAACGAATGTATAATTCACCTAAAGAAAGAGGTCGTTATATCCGTACTTATTGCAATGTGAGGTTATACAGTTTTAATTTGTTAGGTTTCTTTTTATTACATTTTTTAAAGTCTATTTTTTTTTTTTTTTTTTTTAATATATTTACTAGCCTGGTTACTAGACCTTTTGGCTAAATCTTAATTTATTTATAATTTTCTTCTGTTTTCACATTAAAACGTTGGTATTCGACGTTTTGATGGTTCTTTGGAGTTTTTGGAGGCAATCGAAAGACGCAGGAAAAGCAGAGAAGTCCACAGGAAAGAGGTGAACCGACCGCTTTGCCGCGCTAAAATCACGGAACACTTTTCCTGTTTACGACCCATGCACCATCATATTTCACTGAACTATATATTGTTCACTTGCACGACACTTTGTTACGCAAAACAACACCAATTTTACGAACCAAAACTCACTATAAACAATAAAAAATCGATGAAATATAAGGACTCCAAACGTCAGCTACCAAAGCCCGCCAAAAACTTTCTTTTATGTCTATTATGTATATTATGACATTGACATTTCATTTAGATTAGGGTTGGTAAAACGAAAAATCTGTTTACTCTATAGCAACCGGCGACTTAATCTTAGAATAAAATTTACTCGCGTTTGGTCTTCGCCTTAATAAGTTAAGTTTGATGGTCTGAAATTCTTAAAAATCTGTCAGTATATTACGTTGGACCCAGTGCAATTTAAGCTACTGATGAAAATACAAAATATGTTTAAAATCCATTTCGATACTTACGAGATATTAGGTAAGTAGGTAAGTGCAAGAAACAAACCGCAGTGTCGCCTAGTTACTCGTATAAACACAATGTGTAACGCAAAGGTATCAATTATGTGGTTTCATTTCAGACAGACTATAGGGATCTTTCAGAAACCACGTGTGCCGGTCAGGGACAGCAAGGCTACAGTCGCGTTAGGCTACGTAGAGGGAGGGTCAAACGACGTCGACAAGAGAGGAACCACGACGTTCATAACAGGTACAGCGGCACGGAGATGTCACTTGTAGCCAGGGCTTGGAACCGGTAACAAAAGTACAGAATCTGTACCGGTATTTAGCGGTTCTTGCCGTTTCGGAACCTGGGTACCAGTTCCGAACGGGTACCGGTTCCAGACGGGTACCGGTACTACGCGAATAGTATCAGTACCCGTCTGGAACCGGTATTACCAAGGCCAATTACCGGTTCCTAAAAATACCGGTATTTCGAGCCCTGATTGTATCGTATGACGCCTAAGGCCTATATCCATCAATTTTACTTTGATCTAAGCATTGAACTACATATTATGTACTACGTACTAAAAACAGCGCTGCACGTCACAACGCTGTCGCACGCTTTGTGGCGATATCGCCACACTTATCGCTAACTAGCCTGCGCTCATCGTACCCTCGTGTTGCGCACGACGTTTGTTCGTCGTGTCAGTGCAAGTATGTAGTTCATTGTGTTAATCAATGGCTACATGAGGGATTAGTGAAGCTGGAGCAAGATTTCCCGGCGATTGAATCGATCATGTACCAGTACACTGATGTATTGAATCTTATCAATATATTTATCTTATCTTATCTAGTTGTGGGCGCTGCTGACAAGCCAACAGCCAACACTTCGACTTTTGTGTCAGCCCTTATACTTTTTTATTTTATCTTCGCACGTCAAATACATGGTAGATTAAGGAGGCAACACCATTGAGGTGAAGAAATCTAATATCTTCCGGTTTTGGATATCTATCTCCGAGGAGGATTATGCGTTTATCCGCCGAGACATCGCAGTCACAAAGGACTCGGCACTCTCGGCAGCTGGGTTCTAGGGGGAGTTTCATCTTGTGCATCATCGTGCCTGCAGGCACGATACATGTGGCGTAGTGCCCTGTGAGGGCTAAAGCGATGACACGAGCTTTGTTCCTGATGTTGTTCAGTATGAACTTTGAGACATGGTTTTCACATTGCTGATAAATGTAATGCATTGGCATCGCTCCACGACTTGTGATACCGGACCAAGCGAGCTAATATAAAGAAGTGGGAATAACCGATCAAAATTGAGAGTTTGGATAATTCAAAGCTAATATTATGTGGTACTATTTTGTTAAACTTTATTACCAAGATTAAGAACAAAAGATCGATCGATATAATGGTAGTTTGATGTAATAACGCGAGACGATGTAGTTGCACCTGCCCTCTACCACCCGCTACTTACACATCCGAATCATTTATTTTGCTTAACCATCCGCTACGAAGTCGGTAAAACAACTAACAAACTATTTATATCTTAAAATTCACTTGAAGAACCGACTTCTATGTAAAACAACCAAACGAGTTGCTCTCGTGTTGATGTTATTGATACTCGTATTATGTACCTATACCTAGACCTATACCTATAAATTGTTTAAAAAATCTGCTTGTTCTCGTATAATGGCTGATAAACATCTTAAGCATCTTGCTTAACAGCATTATACAGTTTTTTTTCGTGATTTCGATGTTAGTCCTGTTGATAAAGTTGTTCAGTTTGATGGTCCGATCAGCTTCTTAAAGAAGCGTCAGCATATTAAGAAGG
The DNA here is from genome assembly GCA_963693445.1 of Agonopterix heracliana. Classification (NCBI taxonomy): domain Eukaryota; kingdom Metazoa; phylum Arthropoda; class Insecta; order Lepidoptera; family Depressariidae; genus Agonopterix; species Agonopterix heracliana. The sequence goes on from OY856307.1 coordinate 3,280,701, forward strand.
AGCCTGTATGTAATAAGGGATCGATCATAATTATATGATACAGCCCTCGACTGGTCTTCAACAAGTTCCGTTTCAAAATCAATGATAGATACTTACAGTACCTACCCGGCAAACCACTTGGAAAATGGGCGGGGGTGAGGGGCATGCGCAAAAGCACTTTCGCCTACAAATTTTATTCTGTTCAGTTAAGGTCATCCTTCTTTAAGGAGATGATCGGACCATCAAACTGAACAACTTTATCTATAGGACTAACATCGAAATCACGAAAAAAACGGTCCCATACATTTGGCTCGAGTAGGTTTGCAGTTTTGTACCATAGAGAAAGTTTTTCAGTTTGATGGTCTGAGCATCTCTTTAAAAACCGTCAGCATCTTAAGTAGGACTCGATGTTTGTTTATGTTTTTGTTATATAAATAAATAAAAAATACAAATCGTTTTTTTTTTTTTAATTAAGTACGTCACAAGAGAAAATCTGTTCGTTCATTTCATACCTACTTCAGGGTTTGATAATGCACTATAAAAAAGTATTTGGCAAAATATAAGAAAAATAAGATTTCCATTCCGTTTTGAATTATTTTCGACGTCGTCGTCCTGTAGTTTATAATACACCCATACATTTTGGTCGAGTAGGTCTTCAGTTTTGTATGGAACAACAGTTTATTTTCTCGATTTCGATGTTAGTCCCATATAGAACTTGTTTAGTTAGATAGTCTGATTATCCCCTTATAAACCGTCAATTTTTTTACCGTTCCGAAACTTTCAGGGGTGGTTCAGACCATCAAACTAAACAGCTTTAAGTATGGGAGTAAACATGAAATCGAAAAAAAAATCTGCTGTTCCATAAAAAACTGCAATGCCTACTCAAATGTATGGGACGGCTGATTATTTTTACGAATACTGGTTTGCTTCCATAGTAAAAGTTGTTCAGTTTGATGATGGTCTGAACCGTTGTCGCAGAGAGATAGCTACGCGATAGGCAACATGAACGCAACCTCATCCGTCCCGTTCCTTCACCAAATACTCAAATAATGATGCATTCGCTTCGAATGACCTTATTTACGTCGATGAAAAATTCCTTGCGATCGCGCGAAAATAGGTCGCCGACGGAAATAAGTGCGCTCCTGCATGCTCTCGAAGATTGTGTTACATGCAAAAACACAGGCGCGGGCGTTCTGATAGCGTCACCGACTGTTATGGGCGTTCGGTACAGTCGTAGGAACAATAAACACATTCTTGCCAATTGTCCAGCCGTGCTCGTCTGGTCCAATAGTAACCACGCCTACGTACAGAAGGCGGCAACGAAGGAATATCCGATCACAGCCTAGAATGGAATACTAGATCTGATAAGTTTTCATAAGCTTATCCACTTTGGGCACACAGAGTATTAACCTCCATGGTAACGCTGTTCCCCAGCTATGGGGCATAGTCCCAATCTCTACGTTAGTATAAAGGCTGATAATGAGAATCCAGCTGACGACTACCACGCGCTTTCATTGCGAACCGTATTCAGCATACTGTTGCAATCGCTTGCCATTTCATGCCATGATTCACTTTTTGCTCATCGAATGGGAAAGACTGTCAATAGCGAAAGAAGACATTTTCTTAGAAAGTCGTTAACCCGAACGCGTGCAATGTATGCGCCTGGGCTACGTCTCGGCTTCGCTCTTCGAACATTGACAGGTGTCACTAGTTCTTATTGTTCACTGAATCGATTCATTGTCTGTCAGCTCTCACCAACCATCACATAATACATAAATACACATAAATAAGTTACCACGAAAAAAGAAACGATACACATTTGGAAGGATCGCGTCAGAAATTTGGGAGATAGGGGATGCGAATGAAGATAAGAATTTATTGTCATCCCAAATTTATTGTCATCCCAAGAATAATAAGACCAAAGAAAAGATGTATTAAGATGATGCAAGATGATATTATGTGCAAGTGAGAAGTTAGGTCTAAAATAGCGATGACGGCTAATACATACTTAGAGATTAATGGAATAACATGTTACATTACGCCGCCGATAATGGGAAAGGGAAAGATAATCATAAACAGAGCTTAATGTCATGCAACAAGAAATGAAGAGAACTATGCTTAGGATCTTAGCGAAAGAATAAAAAGATCATGGTCAGAGTCAACGACATATCCTGAAGGATCTGCTTCTTCGCCCAGCGCTGTAAAGGTATCCTATGAACTGGAAACGAATCCAAAAGCCGGTGTAATAAACACCCTAGCACCTGTGTCTCGCTGCCTCTTCGCGGAGTCGTCACGTCTCCGTCGCCAAAGACTGCTCTAGATTAAAATCACACTAACATTGGAAAATTGCCCGTTTACTTGGCATATTTTCAAATTATTTTGCGTTGTTGTGAGGAGTTCTCTAAAATTGTTGACGGTTTTCATGGCATCTAACGTGTTTCGTGCCGGCTGACAATTACATTACATACAAATAATGTATTGCTTATGTCATGTTACTTTACAGAGCAGTAATGAAGCTGCAGTTTCGCTTAATTCTCGTTTTACTTTATATAGTAGAGGCAAACTGGAATAGGTAGGTAATACATATTATTGTGAAATAGCCAATTTGTCAGTTGTTAGGGTTTAGTGGTTTATTGGTAAATATTTACACTATGTTACGAGCTTACCGCGTTGACTTGATTATCTAATAAAATTATAGTATTTTTTAGCACGAAGCATTTTTAATTCATATTTTCAATTCTAACCAAAAAAGTGACAATATGCATTATCATTTATCAATGTATCTACGTTAGAGTAAGTTTCAAAAAACATAGTTTGTCATCATTCATTTCTCTACAAGTTAAGGGTAGGTACCCCTAATCTCAACGTCATTTATCAAATCAACTTCCGAATTCAACAGATATGTTAGGTGTGGTGTAGGTCGACTTTCGTCCACAAATTGTATAAAATATTGTTCTTGACGTTTTATGAAAAAAAAAAATCGAAGCCGAGGAAGAAGAAATAATAAATACCACATAATATAATAAGTAAAGTAGTTACTCATTTCAAAAAATAACACAGTAACTACACCTTGCGGCCTTGGGCACTTAGCATGCTACGTCCCTACTGTTATGCCATAACTATATTTTACTAAGCTCAAATTCAATTTATGTATACTAAATAGTTGCTACCTTTACATTGTAATCTTCTTTACACAATCAATTTGGGGATTTTGGGGCGCTCTAGTATTTTGTAACTCAACATGTTTTTAGCAACCCTCAGCGATTCTGGTCATAAATATTTGGTGGGGAATTTCAGGGCATGGAGATGATACAAATATTGAATGAAAATGCATAATCACTTGAGAATCGATTATCAGCCAGTTAAACATACATACATGATTTTGATGAAATAGCAAACGTTGCTTTACTTCATAGCTATATTATTTGATGCGAAAAATTTAGTGAATTTTAAATTAACATTAAAATTGCGAGCAAGTCCTCATTTCTTTATCATCCTGCGGATCCTGCCATTCTAGTATGATTTCTCTACTTTCGGGCGACTCGGTTTTTTCCTCACTACATGTCGCTGCAAGCGCGGTTGTCGCTCTCTGAAAAGCGTGAAACAATGTCTTTTCTATGCAATGAAGGCGCGACGCGGACGATAGTAGAGGAGCTACAGGGTGACCAGTTATATTACTTTAAGGGGTGATTGTACCCATAATACTGAATAACTTTTCCTGAGAAATCTTTAGGAAATTCACAAAAAACGTTCTACACTAAATGCAATCAGCGTATCGATCGTGTATGAAGAGTCAATTTTTTTTCGAATTTCCCTTAAGTTTCTTTGAGAAAGTTGTTCAGTATCATAAGTACAATCTACCCTAACACCCTGTATATTAGAGGGAAAGCTTCTTCTCACTATCCGACTTGGCAAGCGATCGAAATTCACAGAAGCTCAGCAACCAGTTGTGTTAGATAGTATGTCAGTATTTCAACTAGACAATAGCCTGCTTCAGTTTATTTGCGCCTATTCATAAGTATTTAAGTAGTTGTAATTCTAATTTATTGTAGCGCCTGATGTCCACGACAGACGCGTGCGCCTGCCGAGACCGATATATTACGAGGAATGCTTCGATCACTTATAAAAACTACATACATATCGTTCACAAAACGACAGATTCTAAAGTGCCCTGAAACGAATAATCTCCTCGCACTTTTGTCTAACTAAACTATACTCCATTAAAATTATAAGGCTATTTTGAATTACATAAATAGAGATTTGTAACTCGGGCCCATAGACGAAAAATTTCTCGCTTACGCTAGTAGACCGAATATCAGTGTAACCGGGTATGAGATAGCGAATTATATGAAGTGACATCTCGGAGTCAGGTGGTTGTCCCATACAATTTATATGAAGTGACATTTTGGAGTCAGATGGCCGAAGTACAAAAAAGTGGATACGTCGATAAGGACAGCAATAAGTAGCGGTCTCCTTTTTTAACTAGAGCGAATTTGCTATGTGCATCTCTTACTGAGTGATATGACAAGACACGTGCTTCCTTCTATCCTTCTAGTGTCTTCTCTTTCTACGCTCGGGCCTATTTCACCACTTGAATATGAATAAGTTCTTGATAGCTTATTTGACAGATCATGTCTTTTAAACACGCTTATTTATACCTAAAATAGCTAAAAAATTGTAATTTTTACAGAAAATTGCGTTATTATAGCGGATTTGCTAACAAATAATAAAAAAATCAAGGTACGTGGATACAAGAAACGTGTTTTTCTCAACGTTTCTGCTCTATCGTACAAACGGTGTGGGCCATTATTTTATTTAAGTTACCTTAATGCGGTCCACTTCTAAGGCAATGGAACAAAGGCGACTTTTTTTAGTAAGATTGGTCAATTCTAAAATAAAACTGTTACCTAATAAGAAACCAGTCTTAGAATAACGTAGGAATCAAAGTAAAATATTAATTATACTTATTTGCAAAAATTACGGTAACTTTGTTGGTTTTTTAAGCAACGCAATATAATTTTGAGGAACAGTAACGCAGTGGTTATTTTGTTGAATAAACATCAGTAAATGTAAAAAGTAGTAAGAAAACATCGCTGCAAATGTTTTTAATGATTACTATAAACAATAATGAACAAAACTCTGCATTGAACGGTAAAAAAATACTTATAGAATTTATACATACATACATACATACATATACTCACGCCACTATCCCACTGGGGTAGGCAGAGACTACGGCTCGCCACACACTACGATTCTGACACACTTCTCTCGCCTCATCCACATTCATACATCTCTTCATGCACTTCCGTCGGTTGAGGGTGCTACGCACTTGTCCTTTTCGGAGAAGACCATTTATTTGGTCGTGGTAAGTTCTCCTCGGACGCCCTCTCTCGACTAGAATTTATACAATAAACAAAATATATAATTTTATCCTATTATACCTTGATTGAAATTATGGCCCAGGTAATACATACATGCATCAAACATGGTGCATACTCCAAACTAAAACAACAATAAAACCAATAAAGTGTGTGTCGGGCACGCGCTAAGGATCGCGCATAAAATAAACATTTTGGTAATATTGTAAATGTAGACTGAAAGAGGATATAGTGACAAGGATTGAAAAGGGAATGCTGAGATGGTTGGTCATGTGGAAAGGATGAGTGATAGTAGAATGACGTATGAAATATATAAAGCAAGTGTGAATGGAAAAGTCGAAAGGGGTCGCCCTAGACGTACGTATGCAGACCAAATTGGCAGCATACTTAAGAAGGGCCAGATCAAATGTACCCGAAACCGACGAGCTTGTATGAAACGACTTATGACTGTGGAAGAGGCAAAAGAGGTATGTCAGGATCGTAGCCGATGGCGATCAATTGTCTCTGCCTACCCCAATGGGACACAGGCGTGAGTATATGTATGTATGTATGTATAATGGTAATGTTGTACGGATCACTCCATGCGTGAGTCTGACTCGCACTTGGCCGGTTTTTTCCTTTACTTGTGTATGTGTTTACAATTATGTTAATCTTCTTCTTATTCCTTCCCCTAATCCCATTATTTGATGTCGGAGCAATATGTCGTCTTGCTCCATTCATCTCTTTTAGCCGTCATTTCAGCGCACACTCCTTTTTTAAACATGTCATCTTTCACACAATCCATCCATCTTTTCTTTGGTCGTCTTCTCTTCATGCAGCCATCCACATTCATATTTAAAATTCGTCTTGTAATATGACCTCATCTCTTCTCATCACAATTGTGTCCATACCACGATAATCGATTACCGCCATAAACATAATATACTTATGTTTATGATTACCGCGCAGCTTTTCATTCACAGGAGCCACGTTCAAACTTCCTCTAATTGAATATTATACTTATTAATATTAATCTTTATGTTAATAACACATTGATACATGCTAAAATCGGAAGAGGGTCAGTGACATCTGCCCTAGTTCACAACACCGATCACTCCAATTTTGCGATCAAATTATAAATACAGTAAGTCGCATAAGATTTTTTTCGAGAAAAGGATCATAATAAAGAAGTCGCCAAAAGTGGCATGTTTTCACTTTCTTGTCAAAATTAAGGATGGCACTAGCCCAGAAAAAAATGAATTAATAAGATCATCAATTTTGTAAAGATTCTGTTTGACATTCAAATGGAGATACGGTCAGAACCAACATTCTTAATTATGAATTTTACATTCACTTTTTGTCGTAATTTTTTTTATGAATTGTACGCTCCGTTCCGTATGTGTTATGGCCGTGGAAAGTAACGGGAAGACAACAGTACGCACTGCGCAGGTCTGTGCGCAGGTGTTCGCTGCACAATGTCACCTTGAGGCGCGCCTGCGCTGCGCTGGCGCAGCTCCAGCTGGAACTAGGCTAATTTGTTGCAGCCACTGTCCTTTGTCCATCCCTTACTGAACAACCAACTCTAAAGTTAAATAAAATGTATTCTTAATAACATTTATACAGAATGAAAGCAACTAGAAGTGACATGAGTCTACAAAGTACCAATTATAGTTGCGGTACTCTGTGGTCACAGACTAAAAAGAAGAACCAGACGTAACGTCATCTAATCATGAGTGAAGCACCCATTTCTTTTGTATGCGTGCTGTCACGCGGTACATAAGGTGACGGGTTGTCGGACCTGCGCCTAGAGCTAGTGATTCTGTCTGAGTGTAGGTCTCTTGTAGAACAAACGAGATTGTATTACCTTGCATGCTTCACATCTTTTTAGTGCAATGCTCGGTCCGTATTTCTTTCAGGTCTGTGTCTGTGGTACCAAGCATTTTTGCATTGTTGACTTAAGTTTTAAACAGTCTTTGTTTAAGAAAGTTCTTTCTTTTGTTTAAGTCTCATTTTTCTTTGGCAGTTCGTAAAATTAAATACGGTACACAGGCCCGCTTGTGCCAAGCAGGGTTGTCGTTATTAACTCAGAACTAGACGTAACTTTTGAGTTAAATTATAGTTTTGTCTTGCACCACCCCGTTTTAGGTTTTAACCATGTATTAAATTTACACCACTGATGTGGTAGGTTTCATTCACAAAACTACATTGTCAATTTGTCATTTATGTACTAGTAATTTCAAGATTGAGGCAACAGCTGTTTTTTGTAGTTTTGTTGTAGGCTTTCCACACTTCGCTGACAACCGTTGGCGTTGGTTGAAGTATGGAATAGCTGGACCACCTCCAACCAAGCTTTATGTTTTTGGTTTTGGTGTTGGTTAGCTCCATCCGTCTCCTTATTTTCGATACCATTTTTAAACTTGGTGAATATGTCACACAACAATCTTTTCTCTCTGTGAAATTAGGACATGTCTTGTTTTCTCGTTGTTATTACCTGAATACACCCTTAAATTTTTACTAGTCATTGAAAAATAGGAGTGTATAAGGCATGTACATTGACAACAAACGAGTGTTTCGGAGACGTTATGTTTTGAGTCATGTAAATTCTATAGATTTAAAACTTTTCGCTTACGCTGAAAGATGGAGCCAAGAAATCGAGAGCGAGATAGCCAGTTGTGAAACCTTATGTAAACAAAAAAGACAACATATCATTTTTTGTTTCGGTCACCGTGGCCGGTTTTTGTGATTGGCAAGATGTCAATCCTATAGAATGTTTGTCAAACAAATCTTCTTTTAGTATGCAAAAGTCAAACTATTGCTGTTCATGTGCCGTCACGATATGGCTTAATCTATAATGTAAATGTGTGATCTATAGTGTAAATCTATGGTAAATTGTAAGCACAGTAGCGCCTCTAGCGACGAAAATTGGCAGCCGTTAGCTATAATAGTTTACGAGACAAATATCAAAGGAACGCGTTGACGCATTGATCTCACTTACAAGTTTAGTAATAAGCTCGACATTGATTGCTTCAGAGACGATAATAAAAACATAATTATGTGTTTGATCTTTTAAATATTGGACACGATAACATCTAGGCCCGTTACTGGGTCATCTCAATATCATAAAAATTCCCTCGTACGGACGGGTAAGTCAGCAAAAGATGTAAAATAGACGTTTTCAATCAATTCTCATTGTTCAACGAGGACGGGGGCGTGGGGAGGTTCGCGTGGCTAGGGGGCTCTCGAGTTGACGTCTTTCGTTCGGCTCGCGATTTAAGGCCCGGTTATTCGAGTGCAAGCGTCTCTTTCTAACAAGCATAAGTTTGCAATTAGCCATCCCGCTTCAATTGAAGGCAGGTCCGCAAAAAAACGTATTTTTCATCAATATCTTTTCTCTCTGGTGGTGGGGGAAAAAACTAGCCTGAGAATAATTTAGACAATGTCATTTCCTATTTTTCAGTGTATTTTTTTTTTTTTGTAGTGTTAATAATCTTTAAGTAAAACTTGAAAAATAGTAATAAACTACCTATCTTTGCATGCTTTTATGATCGAGAGAAGTAATAACTATCGTGTTTTGAGCCACAGAATAATCGAGAACAGTTCATGAACAATAACATATATTTTTTCTGAATTAAAACAATGACTATTTCATGCCTTAAAACTCAACCAAAAACAGACGATTTGGAAGATCCTGCCCTTAAGTGGCCACGCGGCTCCGCCATTTTATGGCGGTTTCGAGTGTGTGTTTTTGTATAAAAACAGGGCTTTGAGATCGCCATATCCAATTACCGTATAATGTCAAGCACCATTGCTCTTTAAAACTAGATATTGGCAAAATCATCAACACAACGATGGAGCCACAATTTTAAAAATAGAACAGAATTGTTCATAGAGTGTTTTCAAACATGCTGGATCATGGCACATAGTTTGTCGGCAACGCTGCAAAGGGGCGAACCACAAATGGTCAAATACTAGTTAAATATATTTAAATGCTCCATTTTTCGAGCTCTATGGCGTCACAAAAAGACAAAGCAGAAAGATAAAGCTCTACGCGCACGTACGGACACAAGATTAATAGATACCAAAATAATTAGTGCTGGCGTTCGACCGACTTGATCCGAGATCACCGAACCGTTTGTATATATGAAGCCGCCCTTCTGTACCTGTCACTTTTAACACAGCACGGCCGCGTGCGATCGCGTTCAGTCTATCTTATATGCTCTAGCAAATGACGTTCCTGAGTGACAGAAAAGGATGGAGCGACGGAAAAATGCGATGCGGTGATACGTGATGTAGTTCAACCCTAAGACCATCAAACTGAAAAACTTTCACTATAGAGAGAAAGACGACAAAAAAATCCATCACAAACGAAGAGTCTTAAGTCCTTAAAATAAAAGAAGACCTTCTTCTTGTCGTGTGTCAAACCACCTTAGGGCCCCTGACGTGGGTTTTATGTAACGACTACTAGCACAAGAGATAGTAGCCGGGACCAACGGCTTAACGTGCCATCCGAAGCATGGAATCATCTTTCTTTTCAGAAAATCAGGTGATTCAGCCTACACAGGGAAAATTAAAGTTCTAAGCATACATAGGGACAGCGGGAAGCGACTTTGTTTTATACTACCTACTAGCGACCCGCCCAGGCTTCGCACGGGTGTAATGCAAATATAAACCTTCCGCTTCAATCACTCTATCTATTAAAAAAAAAACGCATCAAAATCCGTGGCGTAGTTTAAAAGACCTAAGCATATTCATATTAATATTCATATTCATTTATTTCATACATAGGGACAGACAGACAGCGGGAAGCGACTTTGTTTTATACTATGTAGTGATAATAAACTTATAAGGTAATCCACCACTTTAAATATTACTAGGATGTCTTGTTACGCCCTGTATTATCGAAAATCTAAGTTATGAAAGAAACTCAGGTGTTCGCGCGTTCACTAAAAAATGAGTCTAAGAGCACGTGAGCATTTGGGATTAGTTTATCAATATAATACGGGTTTATGAACGTGCACAACGAGCGACGGCCCAAAAGCCCAGCGGGCCGCAAGTGCTTGGAGGGCCGGCCATTATTATGCTACACTATAGCAATAGGCACAATTAACATCCGCTCAAAACATATTGCGGAGATTAATGTCTCGCGCATGCTCGAGCGTCATAAATGAAAGTAGGTGCTGGCACGTATTCATTATTCCGATCTTACTTTCTCGACAGCAGCATACGTACGTACCTACGTACCTACTCGTGCATTCTGCATGATATCAAACACGTTCTTTTTCAGCATCAACGGTTGCATTAAACAACTTGCACGGTATATTATTTAACACAATTGTACACTCGGCGACAGATCTGCCTACCTATCAATAGGTGAACTCTATGTTCATGGACATAAGAGTTCTAATGTCAACTATGGGTATAACTTGATCTATCGCCGTGTGTATATCGTTATTAAGTTTATAGTGTATAGTAGGGCTGGGCTAATGTGTAAAAAAGTTTAGGGGAAAACGTGAAATTTTTACTAGTAGGAAAAATATGATGGTTAATTTATCTATAAGGTCTAACAAAATTAGCTGAAACTATTTTAAGGGCAGTACCAGACCATCAAACTGAACAATTTTCTCTATGGGACCAATATGGAAATCACGAAAAAAATCTGCTGTCTACAATAATTAATGACAAACTAACTCGATCCGAATGTATGGGAAAGCTGATTTCGCGATTTCGATGTTGGTCCTTTAGAGAAAGTTGTTCAGTTTGATGGTCGGATACATATAGTTTCAGCTAATTTTGTTAGACCTTATACAAGGTGTTTCATAAGTAAGAATAAATTTTTGAAACTCTTAAGGGGGTTGTTAAGACCGTCAAACTGAACAACTTTCTCTATGGGACTAACATCGAAATCGCGAAAAAAAAAATGTCATATCCCATACATATTTTAGCTCTAGTCGATTTGTAGAGTATAGAACATAAATATATTTTTTCGCTATTTCGATATTGGTCCCATAGTGAAAGTTGTTCAGTTTGATGGTCTACACCACCCCCTTAAAGGTTTATTTGTATTTTTGTAACACCTTGTATAAGTACCTAAAGTCGTTTCTGATTATATCATTTACAAAATCATTAACGTATTATGATTGTAGGCAATTTTCAATTTTCAATTTTGTTTCTGTGATCATCATATCCATTGTCTAAAATTAATTAACGAAATATTAAGAAGCAGAACCGCTAGGAGCTGACATAACAAATCATGTCGATTTGATACCAATTTGATCGAAAAAGAAATTACCGATAAAACACTACAGGCCAGCATATACCGGGCCCAAGATCGAGCGGCCTGGAGAGTTGTGGTGGCACAAGCGGCCCACGATAGTCACGTCCCTCAGCCATGAGGTTACGACTAAGAAGAAGAAGGATCAAATTGGGACGAAGAAAATTTTTAATACTTATGACTTTTTTTTAAACTGCTTGATAGATACCTTAAACACTAAAGTGAAATTAACTCTTGAATATCGCTAAAGATAACTGAAATATAAATGTTTAAAGTTTACGATTCAGAGGCAAATATAAAAAAAGAGACGACGAAAAATATTTTTATTGATAATGTTTATTTAGTAATTACTAATTACTATCAAAGATAATCCTTGGTAACACTAAGAATTGCCACGTTTTGACGAAAACGTTGCTAGGCGCGTGTTTAAAAGCGAGAATAAACACTAAATTAAATGAAAAATATGGGAAGATTATAATTTGGCAGTTAGACGCTATCGGTGATTCTGTGTCAAGATTAAACTGAAACCGGGACAATTCTGCGTCCCGAAGCTTTCCTCGGGGACACCTGGACCGAGGACCAGAAACCGGGACCAGTCGGGACGTACTCGTATGGTCACGTTGCCCGTGCGGCTTGGTGGACTACGCGTACGGATCAGAATGTCTTCTTCAGCAGGTAAACTTAATTAGAAAACAATTAAAAACCAAATTCCAAGACAAAAAAGTGTTGATTTCGATTTACCGGACAACATGCTTTTACATTATTTTCGGAGTCAACCGTATAAAAAGCAAGTTTTCGGTACTTAACTCGATTATGCTACGTATTTTTGAGTAATATCAAAGTTACGTAAAACTGCATCAAACGATATTGGATCACACGCAATCGGAAGTTATAAATAACTCTTGTCGAAGAATAGGCCCACTAAATGAGAATACTAGAACAGAATTAATTTTGCCGTGTGGTTCCGGTTTCTAAGTAGATTTTTTTTATTTCGGTGAACCACCCCATTTCCCCAAGGGTTTCCTAGGAAATGACTTGGTGTTTTTTTATGGGCGACATGTTTAGCCTCTTACTATACGTAATTTCATCCTAAAATGCAGAAATTTAACATCGCTACAGGTATCGTTTCAATCTTAAAGAGCAGTTGGTAACTGTACCAAGTTTCTGACTACCCCGAAGCGGAGAACGGTCGCAAGATCATGTAAATACACATTTTAAGAGAATGTCGAGTTAACACCCAACGCCATCTGCACAGATTGAAGTGTATCATGTAGAGCGCGCGCGCACGAACCCGTATCACCCCTATGCGTGTGCGCAATGATTTTCACAACCTTTCTTCACTGAATAACTTCTTATCTTCCACCACATTATAAACGTACGTCATACTCTGGCCCATCACCAGATGACGCTTCTCGCCAATATTCGACTACCAACTAATTAATAAAATCTTAAGAATTCGAACTTTCATCTCACTCTCACACATCACACGTGCATGAGACTGACTGCAGTCCAGGCAGGCAGACACGCCCACGCCTCCACCTGATGTTTGCCAACCAACTATTTCAGATTTATGATCGTATCGATCCGTGAGCCAAAGGTCATAACCCATCGTCGATCGTTAATGAAAGTCATCGATCAAACGGATCAAGATCGCATCCGGGCGGGCGCGGGCGGTCGGCGGGCGTGTAGTTATTCCGGGCGCGAGGCACGCGGGGGGGGAGGGGGAGGGGGGGCGGCGCGAGCTCGGCACTCAGTGTGTCGGCGCGCGCCGCCGCCGCCATGGGCAACCAGCACTCCGCCTCGCACGCCGCGCACAGGCCCCGGAAGAACGTGCACTGGAAGTCTGCAGGTACCCCCGCCGGGCCACGGCCGCACCCGCGTCCCCGGTGGGGCCGGGGCCGCGCGCGCAGGTCGGGGCCCTTCCACTACGGTTCTATTTTTATAAAAGATTCCGCGCTGCGGCTCCTAAAGCGTGGCACAACAAAACAAATCGTAAGACCGTTCGCGTTCATGTAACGATTATCACGCATCTAATTTTGTGAGGTGCTTTATGCCAAATGGCCCCCTCGTTGCCGGCATCGCATCTCCCCACGGCGGACTCGAGAGGGTTGAACTCTTCGTGACGCAGGGTTTCGTTTGTGATTGCAGGGCGGCCGGCGGTGCCGGGGAAGCCGGAGATAATTCCGGTGTCGTCGGACGAGGAGCCGAACGCGATCACTCTACGATGGGCGCCGGCGGCGCACGACGGCGGCACGCCGCTGCACGGCTACCAGGTGGAGTGCAACCGGCTCGGCTCGCCGGAGTGGGTGCGCACCGCGCCGCCCGTCGTGCTGCGCCCCGAGCTGCTGCTCACCGGGCTCGAGCCGCCCCACCGCTACCAGTTCCGCGTGGCGTCGCTCAACGCCGTCGGCCGCTCCGACTACGGCGAGCTCTCCGACGTCCTGACCGTCGGCGCCGACCGGCACGCCCACCGGCCCCCGGCCTTCCTCCAACCGCTGACGCCCCAAGTCACGGCGCTCGAGAACGACAGCACTGAGTTCAGGGTCTCCTTTACCGGCTCCCCGGCCCCCACGGTCGCCTGGTTCAAGGACGACTACGAGATATTCAGCAGCAGGCGGACAGCGATTACGACGACGGAAAGCGACAGCGTCCTCGTGTTCCACCAGACGCTGGCGAGCGACGAGGGCGAGATCAAATGCACGGCGACCAACCGCGCCGGCCACGCGGTCACTAGGTCGCGGCTGGAGCTCGAAGCGGCTCCCAAGCTGCGCTACCCGCGACAGTACGAGGACGGCCTGCTATACGAAATCAATGAGACTATATTTTTGAAGACGACCATCGTCGGCAAGCCGACGCCGACGGTGGAGTGGAGACACGACGGCAAGGCCGTGCTGGCGGACGGGCGCGTGGAGATCACCACTACGGCCAAGCACTCTATGCTGAAGATCCAAGCGGCGCGGCGCAGCGACCGCGGCGAGTACCAGGTGCACGCGAGCAACTCCATAGGCGAGGACACGGTCGCCTTCCTGGTGACGGTGACGGCGCCGCCGGACCCACCGCGGCGCGTCACCGTCGCGCGCCAGCTCGACCGCTCCGTCACGCTCGCCTGGGAGCCGCCGGACGACGATGGCGGCTGCCGGATCGGCAACTACGTGGTGGAGTATTACCGCGCCGGCTGGGACGTCTGGCTGAAGGCGACGACGAGCCGGAAGACACAAGCGACTCTATTCGACCTGATCGAGGGCAGCGAGTACCGGTTCCGCGTGAAGGCGGAGAGCCCGTACGGCATGAGCGCGCCGTCGGAGCCTTCGGCGGCGATCCGGACGGCGGGGCGCGCGGCGGACGCGGACGCGCTCGCGGTCGAGTCGCGCATCATCAGCGCCGTGCTGACGCGCGAGGACGGCGAGGAGCCGGCCGTGTCGCCGGCGCCGCGCCGCCGCCGCCTGAACCCCCCCGCCAAACCCACCGCGCCCCCGCCCCCGCCACAGCCCCAGCCCTTGCCCCAGCCCACGAGCACGTTCATCCACCGCGACGACTACGCCGACCACACGGACCACGGCAGCAACGAGTTCATGCTCGTACTTTACCCTGAGAAAAAGACGACTGAGAAAGCTGGTAAGAGTAATTTCTTTGTTTCCACTTGTTTGACACAAAAGCTTCGCCGAATGCCAAAATTAGACACAATAACAATAAGCTGAGCGAGAGACGCAGCGTGTACCGTGTCGACTTTTAATAGTACATCCAAAAGGATATAGTGTATATATGTCCGTAGTTATTGGACCATAATAATTATAGTAGATTACACACCGAGGGCAGAAAAGTAAGAAAGGTCTCAGATCTCATATTATCGCTTCGCCTCGGTCAACAAACATGTGATCGGAGGCTTTCTTATTTACTGCCCGAGGTTAGTATACTATTTTCTCCTCAAGGGAGGTGGAAAGCGGCAGCTTCGTTTAGCGCAGCGGGACGAAAATTGACTCTTTCCGTCCGGAGGGGAGAAATAATAAATAAACTAAATTTTTCAATTACATTAACTGTATAAAATAAGTCAATAACAAGCGAGCACTGCGTTAAAAAGCTCTCGGCGAAATTGCTCAAGATAAATAAAAAACCAAACGATATTCTCTAATCAACGCAAAATATAACCCACCAACTGTCATAAGAACACTAACAATAACATTGATATAGACAAAAAATGTGTGTAAACAGGGTTTAAATCTGTTTAAATGCGCTACATACTGGGAGTGCTTCAGACTATCAAACTAAACAACTTTCACCGCGGGACCAACATAAAAATCGTGATAAAAAATCGCTGTTTCATACATTTGGTTCAAGCAAGTAGCCATTTTAATATTTTAATATTAATCCATAAACTAAAGTGGGACTGGGCTGGGCATGTTTGCCGAATGCACGCCGAGCAGTGGGCATCAATCAGCACGCAATGGGTGCCTAAAGATGGTAGTCGAGGTCGAGGCAGACCCCGGAAAAGGTGGCGCGACGAGTTGGATGCCTATTGCAGCGAATGGAGGGATGCCGCGTTGGATAGAGATAAGTGGAAGAGTTCAGGGAAGACCTTTGCCAGGGAGTGGGACGTAATAGGTTAAAAAAAAAAAAAAAAAAGTTGTTCCGTTTGATCAAGCTTGTATAAAGCGAGAAAACATGAATCTGTTATGCACCTTAAATATGTAACGCATTTAATTTTACATCCTGTATAGAAAGATGTTTGATGGGCATCATATGGATTTGATTTCAGTGTGGTCCCGGCAAGGAATAGACCACAATGATCTTCCCGTGGGTCGTTTCAAGCGACTCAGTAAGAAACAACATTCTTAGAGCGTATCACTGTCCAACACTTACCCATCATTCCATCCTGAATCTTTCAAAATGATAAAGCCGATTTTTGCAACAATTGCACGCTTAAGACGTAATAGTAGGTGGAAATACCTCGGAGGCATCTTTTATTTTTCATTTTACGACTAGATTTATACCATTTACCGAAATTAAAGTCATACCTCAGTATTTTTGGATAGTTTATCTAGTGAAATCATCAACTGAATACACGATTGGAATTACTTCACTCGATAGAAAATCGTCACAAAGATGACGTATTTTCATGCATTTTTAAACATTTTTCTCGGTTTAGAAGAACTTAAAATAGTTTCCGATTGTTGGTATTTATACTCACATATTCACCATTAGTTTAACTAGTGCAATCATAAATAAAATCTAGAAAAAATACTTTGGTTAGTTGTTTTTAATCGAAAACACGGCTCACGCACACACTTTTCCGAGCGATCGTCTCATAGAAAATATTCGTCGGGACCTATGGCCCCCTTAAGAGAAGATAGTTGGAAGTTGTAATAAACTGAACAACAGCAGGAGCAAGGCTGATGCACAAAATGAAACTCGTCCTAGATCCCAGCTGCCGAGCATGCGGAGAGGATGTAGAGACCATGTAACATATTCTTTGTGACTGTGATGTCTTGGCGGCAAAACGCATGTCCCTCCTCGGGGATGGATACCCAAAACCGGGAGATCTTAGGCTTCTTCCCCTCATTCGTATTGCCTCGTTCATTGACCATGTATTTGAAGGGTGAAAAAAGCAAAAAGTATTGGGGCTAACACAAAAGATCCCACTGGGTCGAAGTGTTGCTGGGTTGCCTGTCCCCACAACAAGATAAGTTGTAGTAAAGCTTCTCACCAACATCTTATTTAGTCGTAGTCGTCGTCATTTATTGAAACTTGTGACGTATATTTTCATAATACGCTTGTTATCTATTCGTATAAAAGAGTTTCGTGACCGAATGACTGACTGAAAGACAACGCACAGCCTAAACCGCTGAAGATAGAAACTTGAAATTTGTAATATATTCTACAGATTAGGGGTAGGGGTGCACTAAGAATTTTAACTAAAGGATTTTCGAAAATCGACCCCTAAAGAGGTAATAAATCCACGCGGACAAAGTCACGGGCAAAAGCTCGTACGCTAATATAAATATAATCACACATGTATAGGTCCATCGCCTCGGCGCGATACATTTTAATGCTTGGTCAGCTATGCAAAGTTACATATTAACCTATAATCATCATCATCATCATCTTACCTATTTTACGACCCGGTTGCTGTATTAGTACCACGCCGGAATGCCAAGCCAGTGGTCCTGGGTTCGAATCCCGGATCGGTCATGGATGTTATAATGTTTGTGCCGTTGTTCCATAATAAAAAGCCTAGTAGCTTACGTACCTCCATGTGTAGAAATTATTTTGGAACTGGAAGTTCGTTTAATATGTGTCTCTTACACAGACCAGTAAGCCTCGAAGAGGTCACCAACCTTAATGCAATACTACTGCAAATAAATTAGCAAATGAAAATGATCGAATTGGTTCGTTCAAAGGGATGTCATTTAACGTACCAATTGGAGCTCGCCAGTCCTCACCTGCACCCCATCACTTATACTTTCATTTTCGTACAACAGGGCGTCTTTTGAAGTGGTCTGTGGTCCTGCATGACCCTTTATCATTTTACTGACATATGAGATAATCGACAGTATAAGAAAGAGTATGGTACTGACATTAAAGGTTATAGTCGATTGCAGCGCCCCTAAACCAGGTTTTTGATATTTCTGGTCAGGCTTTACTATATATTGTATGGACACCCCTATATCAATTTTCACCTCACCTTCCTTCCGTACATGAGGGGTACGAAAGGAAGACGACACTAGGCAATGGTGTACCTAGTCCTCTCTTACTCGCACTAACTCAGTATGGCATTGGCTTACCTCTTCCTGTAAGCGCGAGCCAGTTTGTATGAATTGTCATTGTTGAAAGGGATAAAAACTTTGTACTACTAACTATGGACGAGTTACACGTGCAATGCTACAAACAAACTTTTCTGATACTTTTTGCGGTGGAAGAGGTAGCATGAAATGCGTTTTAATGTTGAAAGTGATTACAAAATCGCCTAGAGTTAGTAGGATAAAAAATATATAAATATGAAGGTGAAATACACACATATCATTTGTGTGCGTGTATTAATCGGGGTTGTTTGAATTTTCGCCAAAACTACCAAGCGTGCAGTTATAACTTTTAACTTAATGAAGGTATCGGGATGGAATGACGTGTCAAATAGTGATAGGTTGCTAGTCTTTCACCTATAAAGAAACAGGAACGAATGGAATCGTCCATTATACGAGTGAGCAGGAACCATACGGGTAACAACACAGTGGAATGCCATTTGTTTGATTCATAAGACGAGATCATTGACCTAAGAATCTAGACATTTAAGATGGCAACAGATTTATTTTTGTTACCTGTAATCTTACTCTATTTTCAAACGAAATACTTTAGACGAGATGAATTTCGTAGTCCGAGGTTATAAGGTCAACGGAATCGTTATCCAAAACGACACAAAACCAGGTCAGATCATAAGAATAGTTATCATAACATAAAACTCGAATCCTATGATATAAGAATTAAAATATTTAGCAATAGAATAAAGCTGGTAAAGGTGTTGTGTGAATGTGTATTGTTCACGCACACTGACAGACGGTTCGGGCGTTCTTACTCTCGTCTCGTACTATAAATAAGCGACGCGCAACTCTAAGAGAGCCGTAGCGAGTTCACAGAACCATCATTACGATAACCCGATGAAAAATCCTATTCATACTGCGGTGACCTTTACGATCGATCAATTCAGGGCTCTTCTACCCGATTCAATCGATATCGAATCGACATGGTGTTTCAATTCTGCTTCTTTATATTTAGTTAATTTTAGTAGATTTTAACTAAATATAAAGAAGCAGAATTGAAACACCATGTCGATTCGATATCGATTGAATCGAGTAGAAGAGAAGAGATCTACTAAAAGGAAAAGGGGAAGACCTAAAGAGAGAGGGCAGACGAAATAAACAAAATAGCTGGAAAGAACTGGATAATAAAAGCAAAAGATAGAAACATTTGGAGAGATATGGAGGAGGCCTTTACTCGTTGAGAGGTCCTGTAAAGAATAATTTTATTATAATGAAAATCGAATAATAATAATTTATCTAAATCAATTTTTTGCATGCCTGAAATGAAATGTATCTGATAATATTTATTAATAGTAATGAAAGTGTAAAATTTGATTATAAGGAAATAAAAGGCTAATAATAATAATATATTTAGTTAATTAATCTCAATTTTGTTTCAGTGATAGTCATATTCATTGTGGATATGATTATCTTATCACAGAAACAAACAAACTAAACGATATAATCGAAAATTTATACAATAACTGGAAAACAGGTACTAAGTAGGTTTTATATCTATTTTATATACACGACGATAAAATATCTCAGCTGAAAGCAGGTTTGCTTAATTTCACGCAACGTAATTCGTGTACTGAAAATGCATAAATATTCGTATTTAAATGTACGAAATTAAAAATTGCGCCCCTGAAACCATTTGCTTAGAATAAAAAGTGCAAAAAAAAGAATGGATTCCAAAAATATGCACAATACAACATTTTCAAACAAAGGTTTTGCGTTAGATAAAAGATCTAATTTAAATTCCTACTAACGAACTACTAATGGACCAAGACAGGTCTCCAGGCCGCACTGGCGTGTTCTAACCTTGCTACAATTACTACCAATTTTGTGGTATGTACTCCGTCATTCATAGAAACGACATCGGTGATGGGACACCGAAACTGTATGAAATGGTCCTTATGTTGCTCTAGCGAACGTTGTTTACCTATCACACAAGCGAAAATTGTTTATGTTGTGTTTAACAGCTGATGTGAAGTCTTTCAATTCTACGCTGCACTAGCACTATGTATTGTTTCGATTTAATAATTATTTGGGAAGGCACTAGCTCCTAGGGTACAGGCATCTAGATTAGCAACTAAGGTTTTCAATGCTATGTTCTTATTGAGATTTAATAAAACAAATTTTTCATTCCCACTGAAATAGTAGCGGCTGGCAGCTCGCGACATTTTACATACCATATTGAACTTTATTCCAAGATAAGATAAAATGTCAGTTGAAGTGACAGAACGGGGAGCCACGCGCCGCGGCGATTGAGCTGTCATTTTGTCTTATCTCACTGTAGATAAAGTTCAATAAGCTAGGTAAAATGCGCTGCTCGTTCAATGTGAATTGACCCTTAGACAATCGTAACTAGACTAACCAAGTTGTTGTGATAGATGAAAGATGGATTCGAATTTTTCCACAAAAGGAAACTGAAAATAATTAACAACTTATTGTTCCAAAACAATGAATAATTGTCATAACTATTGAAGCTTTTGAACAACGACCCTGCTCGCTCAAAATTATCTCCTTTACGCCCTTCTCTATAGTGTACATAACCATCCGTATTTAAATGCCTTTTCTGCCGTTTGGGCACAAAAAGGTTTCTCTAGCGAATATAGGCATTAGCGACTGAAATAATACAAGCATGACGATCACGAAATAGCACAAGCGCACCAAGAATTTCTGCGTCCCAAGACAAAAATAACTTTTATGGTATTACAAAACATTGAAAACAGAATTCATATTATGCATTTATCTCTCTGCGCTATACACAGGTGGTAACATAGATTCTGTAGTGGTATATTTGGCTTTTGCAGAGAAGCGCAAGTCGTTCCAGCTGGAGCTGGAGGACTCGTTGTCGCCGCCGCCGCTGTCGCTGTCGGCGCCGGAGCTGAGCGCCGCCTGCTCGCCGCCGCCGCTGCGCCACGCCGCCTCCTCCACCGAGCTGCTGCATGAGCGCGCCATGCAGCGCTTCTACCGCGCCGTGGAGTTAGAGGAGGAGAACGCGCGCCGACAACTATACATTCCCGATAAACAGCCGGCGCGTCTCGCGCCCAACGACAGGCACGAGCGCTCGCGCTCCTTATCGCCCGCCGTTGTAATCAAGGGGCCCGACATCTTCATCAAATCAGACTCCGTCGAGGAGCGCCCCTACTCGCCGGAGCCGCCACCGCAGCCTGCTGCCCCCTCCCCCGCACTGTCCCCCGCGCCCGCCAGGTGGCAGCAGCTGTCCTTCGACGAGGACTACACCGCCAGCACCGTCTCCTCGGAGGGCGAGTACTCCGACGAGGACAGCATGGACGCGGACAGGAGCCTCGCCTCCCCCACCGAGGAGGACACGTACAACCCTCGCGACAAGATGGCTCTGTCCTCGCCTGTCAACGACATTATCGAGGAAGAGGAGGAGGAGGAGAGGGAGGTGCTCAAACCACTGCCGCCTGTCGACCCTAACTTTGTTCCGAAACCAATATTGAAGCGAAGAGAACCAGAAGTACCAGAGAACAAACAGATACGAGACAACGGCAACGTGCAGCCTGAAGAGAAACTGAAACCGGTAGAGAAGCCAGTGAAGGAAGAAAAGATGACCATGTTTAAGAAATTCACCAAAATGCCGGTACAAAAACCTTTCCCCTTCCCGAAAATACTGAAGAAAAAGGAAATCGAAAAGAAGAAGGAGCCTAATAAGGACGGCGACACACCGGTCAAAACGGCGAAAAAAGTGGAAAAATTCGAAGACAAAATAACCGAAGAAGGCAGAACTGTAATTGACTACTACGGTAGCATTGTTAAGGAATACGGCAGCCAGAAAAAATCATCGACACCGCTCTATCTCAATACGGAGGACTTAAAAACCGTCGCTGAGAAGCAGCAGCATGACAAGAAAGACAAGGTAACCCGAGGGAAGAAGGTGTTAAAACAAAAGAAGACTGTACCGAACAATACCACCGGCAACAAATCGGCCCCCAAATCGAAGACTCACAACTCTGTCGAGAAACAAATCAAACCGAAACAGTCCAACGTCGACAAGACGAAACCGGACAAGAAAGACAAAACAGCGGCACAGAAGCCGCAACAATCAGATGACGTATCTACAAAGAAATGTACTCAACAGATAGTCCTGAAGACAACGGAGCGAGCGACGATTGTGATTCCGATAGACTACGAGGAGCTGGAGCAGAAGGCGAAGATGAACGTGCGGTCGGCGATAGACTACGTGGTGGACCTGTGCCTGCTGGCGGTCGCCTTCTGGGTGTATCTATTCAAGGACGAGCGGCTCGCCATTCCGCTACTGTCGCTGATTATCTACCGGCAGGTGCGCGACTCGCTGCGCGCCGCGCCCGCCTGGCTGCGCGCCCGGACGCCGCGCTGGATGAAGCGCAAGCCCTCCTGACATTACCAACATTCTATCTCATGTGATCTACTTATTTAACTTTAATATAAACTTACGCGTACTTTTATCGTGTTACGAATCCATTTAAAAAGTTAAACGTTTCTGAAACTAGTAGGCGATGCCGTCATAAGTTAATATTTTTCGAAAATCTGTTTATTACAAAATCATTAGTTCAAAATTAATGACATATGTTTCTTCTGGGTACCACGAGCGGAGGGGTGGCGGTGTCGAAGTGCGTGCGGCTGATATCGCAGTTCCGGCTGCCGTTATCGGACTGCATATCGCCGCTGCCGATTCGCAAGGTGGTGGACCCTAAGACGTGCGGGCGCCGCGACGCCGGGCTCGTGCTTGGCGTCTACTTCAACGAGCACGTGCCCGGCGAGCAGGCCATCCTCACCGCTAGCGCCGCCAAGTACGACCAGGACTGCGGCGGCAAGCTCTGGAAAATGCTCAAGCTCTCCCCCATACCGAAGCTCGGCGAGTCGCGCATCTTTTTCGACCTCGACCCCAAGTACGCGTTCGTGGCGGTGGCCGGGCTCGGCTCGGAGTGCCTCACCTACAACATAACCGAGCAAATGGACGAGAGCAAGGAAGCGATCCGCATCGCGGCCGGCACCGGCGCGCGCGCGCTGCGGCCCCTCAACCCCGTCCACGTGCACGTAGAGTCATTCGGCAACGCGGAGGCGGCCGCCGAGGGCGCCAGCCTCGCTATCTGGCAGTTCACAGAGTACCGCACGAAGAGCATTCCTATCCTCACCGTGCCCAGGCTACACCTGTTCGACGACTGCGACTTCCACGGCTGGAAAGCCGGACAAATGAAAGCGGAAGCTCAAAATTTGGCCAGATTCCTCCAGGAGATGCCAGCCAACTTTTTGAATCCTACTACATTCGCTAAAATAGCAGTGGACCTTTTATGCGAGTTAGACATAAACGTGGAAGTGAAAACGAAGGGGTGGGCGGCGAGTCACGAGATGGGGGGCTTCGTGGCGATTGGCGAATCGTCGGTGCAACCGCCGCTTTACGTTGAGATCAGCTACTACGGGGCGGGCGAGTACGAGCGGCCCATCGTGCTCATCGGCAAGGGCGTCACCTTCAACAGCGGCAGCCTAGAGCTCAAGTCGCCGGAGGAGCTGCGCTACATGCGCGGCGACATGGCCGGCGCGGCCTGCGTGCTCGCCGCCACGCGGGCCGCCGCGCGTTTGCGCCTGCCCATCAACATCCGCGGCATCCTGCCGCTATGCGAGCTGATGCCCAGCGGCCGCAGCCCCAAGTTCGGGGACGTGGTGTGCAGCGCCATCGGCAAATCGATCCACATAAGGCTGCCGTCACGGGAGGGCAGGCTGCTGATAGCCGACAGCCTGGTGTACGCGCGCAACTACTGGCCCAAGTTCATAGTGGACATCGGCACCATGTCGAAGGAGCTGACGGCGACGCTGGGCGGCGCAGCGTGCGGCTGCTACGCGAACAACGAGGAGCTGTTCGAGTACATCGAGGCAGCGAGCGGGCAGACGGGCGACCGCGTGTGGCGCATGCCACTGTGGCGCTTCTACGACGGGCGCGTGCTCGACTGCGGCACGGCCGACGTGGCGAATGTGGGCCGGCACCCGTTCGGCGACTCGCCCAACTGCGCGGCCTTCCTGCGCCAGTTCGTGTGCGACTCGCCCTGGATACACCTCGACACCTACAACGTCGCCTACACCATGGGCCGCGACTGCCCGTACCTGAGCCGAGGCATGACCGGCCGGCCCACGCGCACTCTCATACAACTATTCTTCCAAATGCTGGCCGACTGTAAGTTATAGCAACACCCGTCTCCAGTCTATAGTATTTACAATTGTCGTCTAGTTACTTCTATTGTCCTTTTTTGTTTTGTTTGTAAGTAAGAAACAAATTTTCGAGATTAATCGTATTTGACAAATAAAATTTCTAACATAATCACAACTAGTTTTAATGAATTTTAAGGTTCACAATCATTATTAGCGAACGAACAATAAAATTTTCAGACAACTGGTGAAACAATTAATTATGTATAGGGTAGCCGCGAAGAAGCGAAGATAGATACGTAAATGCTTGTTAGTACAGATGGTGAGTAGTGGAGGAGACCCTATCCCTTCGCGTGACGTCACAGAGGACCCGCACGTCACGGAGGAGGCGCCAGACTCGCATCCCCACCAGTCCTCTCACTGACAAACACTTCCACCGCCTCCAGAATAACATTGCTTATTATTTATAGGTAAAAGATAACTTGGTATGTTGACATAACCGTGGTTTCACTCCACGACGACGCCCCGCTGACGTAATGAAAGATCTAATTGGTCATGATATTTTATTAATTCACTACTGTTAGGAACATTCGTTTAAAATACTATTGTTAAAAATTATTATTATGGCACATAATATATTAGAGATTTATCATAATTCATAAGTAGTTAAAAATATACATAACAATATTGTTGTACAAAACTATTAAAAATAACGACTAATAAATGCATTGTAAATGCTTAGCTATAAATAAAAAGTACTTAGGTTCTATATGAGGTCCTACTTATTCCTGGTATTAAAATAACGCACAATATTTTAAAGGAACGATTGAACCAACAAACTAAACAACTTTCTATATGGGACTATCATCTAAATTGAGAAAAATAGTTGTGTGTATTATCCAAAGCTATTCTGTGGTATTATGTTTGCGCGATTTCGATGTTGGTCCCATAGAGAAAGTTGTCTAATTTGATGCACGGATACCTTTAAAATATTGTACATCGGTTTAGGAGACCTTATATGTTCTTGCGTAGAAAATAATAGTAGGTAATATTAATAAAATAAGGTACAATGTCGTTAAATAGTAGAATATAAAATTAGAAAAGGTAAACAAATAAAAGTAATAGCACTATAGGCAAGTAGTTGTTTGCAAATTGCAGTTTATAACATTTTATAAAATGCCCCCATATAAATAAAAATTAATAAAAAAAAAAACATTTTTTTTACTGACATACACATGGCACATGTTTAAATTATCTTTGGTATCAACATTTTTAAAACGATATGATATTACAACGGTAAAATTATTTGGAAATCACTGTTTCTTTTTTCTGTCGTGTTTTGTCATATAATAAATGTAAAAAGTATGATAAGTAATATGAGGTCATATTACAGATTTCAGTACAATGTTCATACAAAGCGCGCGTTCTGACACTCTATAAAGAATTGCTGATTTGACTAGGTTCGCAAATACCCTTATACCGGATTAGATACTGTTTTAAGAATATAAAGTAAGTAGTAAAATGGTACTAACAGGTGGGGCGAGTGTTCATAGTTCGTGGCGGGGAGGGGGTGATGCGGGGACGGGCAGCAGGCGGGAGTCCTCGGTGTCGCTCGTGTAGCCGGGCTGGCCGGTGTAGTGCGTCGGGTGCACGAGCAGCGGCGCCGCCGACAGCGCCACCACGTCGCGCCGCGGGTAGTACGACTTCCACGTTGAACTAGACCGAAACAATACCAGTTAATGTCACTTTGTGTGTTTTCCCCCAGTTGGCTAGGACATTGCAGGCTGAATCACGTGATTGCATGAAAAGAAAGATGATTCCGTGCTTCGGATGGCACGTTAGGCCGATAGTCGTAACTACTATCTCTGGTGGTAGTAGTCGATACATAAAAAACCAAGTCAGAGGCCGTAAGGCGGTTTAAATAAACTCTGACAACAGGGCTTACTGCACACACGATACGAAAAAGAATACAAGTAAATGTAATTAAGTGAGATACAAGACAGAATGTAAAATTTAATGTCAGGGTGCTTCAGACCACAGAGTACTATCTTCAGACCATCAAACTGAACCATTTTTACAACGGAGCCAACACTGAAATCGCTAAAAAAAAGCTGTTCCATACAAAATGACAATAGCTACTCAACTAAAACGTATGAAACGGTAGATATTTTTTCCTAGACTTCAACCTTGGTCGCATAGTAAAAGTTCTTCAATTTTATGGTCCGAAGCAACTTGTTCGATATGTAACGCATTTAAGTTTTACACCCTGAATAATTTATAGCCTATAAGACCACGTAATGTCACTTTGACAGTGACGTTTCTTTGTTTACATTTTGTCGCTCAAATTCCTGAACGGAGTATAGCAAATGACGTTCCTGAGTGACAGAAAAGGATGGAGCGACGGAAAAATGCGATCGCGTGCGGCCATGTGTAGTTCAATCTTAAGATACCACTGAACAGCAAAGAACTTCTCTCGCAAATAAGAAAACGACAAAAGGATTTTAAAAAAGGAGGGACTTTAAAATTGCCAGTCTATAAAATTAATCCACGATGCATCGAAGTGATTTATACGCTGCGTCTTTCCTTGGTGTGTGTGCCTACTGCCTTGTGACGCGGTGTTTTCCCCATCGTTACAATGTTATTTCAAAGCAAGCAAAGTCAAAGATTAAAATGTCAATTTAAACATACTTGGGATGGTCGTCGAACATGATGGGCAGGAACTCGTCGACGGGCAGCAAGCGGGCGAGCGGCTCGGCTCGAAGCAGCCGCTCGGCGCCGCGCTGGCTGACCAGGTAGCCTAGCGTCCAGTACGAGTAGTTGGGTCGAGTTGTGTGCGCTGTCACGTACTCCTCCGACGACTCGGAGAGGATCTTACGTCCTATGTACCTGGCATCGGGGGATAGTCAATATAAATATCTTGGAAATTGTCACATGGATCATCTAATGATCATCTAGCGTAGCGTGGGTAGGCCACAAGGTGGACCGACGACTTGGTGAAGTCAGCGGGAACCCGTTGGATGAAGGCAGCGTAGGACCGGTCGTTATGGCGATCCTTGGGGGAGGCCTATGTCCAGAAGTGGACGTCCATCGGCTGAGATGATGATGATGATGATCATCTAGTACATTAAAAGTACCAGAATCTAGCTCGGACGCGTATTGTGATGACTAGACGATGATATAGAATATATCTACAGGATGTAAAAAAACACCCTAGTACTACGAATAAGAGAATAAATATGGAAGAGTAACTCCAAACAAAATCGAAATCATTTTTGGCACCCCATGAAAAATGTCATTTTGTATGAGTTTTGGCGGCGAGTTACAATTTTTAAAGAACAAATTTAGAACGCGTTACAATTTTTTTGGTGCCACTTTTTGAGCTTCATTTATACCTCTATACATTCTCTTATTCGTAGCCCTAGTATTATATAGTTTGTACATTATGAAGTGTGGCTGTGGTAAAGGGTAGGCAAGTTATCAAACCGAATATACGCTGAATGAGAAGCTCACTCAAACTATTATTCTTCGACGGCCCCATAGCTCAATAGGTAGTGAACCCGCCACGACTCCCGCCAGGGGCGTATATTTGTATGACGAATATGAAATTTGTGCCAGAGTCATAAATGTTTTCATCTATACAAGGTGTAACAAAACACACTAGAGCTATATTTGACTGCAGTTTTGTACGAAACAGCGAATTATTTTTAATTTTTCCTTTCATTGGCTCCATAGTGAAAGTTGTTCAGTTTGATGGTCTGATCATCTCCTTAAAAAACTGACAGCATATTAAGAACCCTATTTAACTATGAGGTTGGCAATTTGTGTGACGCTTGTTCAATCAACGTTCGGCCTAGTCATTCAATTAAATGTCGTCATTCCATGAACGCGCTAGTCATTCAATCAAATAGCAGATTGAACCAGATGACTGCGACATATACATTTTAATTCTTGATATAAGATGGACGTACAAAATATCAGATATTCATTCGCATGCAGAAAACAACAGAAAACATGCAGAAGAGCGTCGGGCGTTGCGGACTCAATCTTGACGTCCGGGTTCGAACCCGCACGGACCACATGCCATGTACTAATGCGTTTTTCTAACTTATGTACGTAATACCGACTGCTCTCAAACGGTGAAGGAAAACATCGTGAGGAAACCTGCATACGCTGAAGAAGAAATTCCGATGCGTATGTGAAGTCTACCAATCCCCATTGGGCACGCGTGGTAGACATAACGCCCATACACCCTCCCTGAGGTTAGGCCTAGGGTAGGCATGTGCCCTGCAGTGGGGCGTATTATAGGCTGTTATGATGATGATGATGATGCAGAAAACAGAGGGAGATCTTTGCCCAACAACTGGACAGTGACGGCTGATATATTACGATCTAAAGTTCGCATAAGCATAAGCAGCATGCATTAATTGACTCCGGTCTTGGAGACACTTTAACAGAACTATTATCGTGAGAGTAAACTGTTAGTTTTCCATATAAATAGAAAATACAATTATATACATCGCTTCGCTTAAACATAAAAAACATATCGTTGTCAAACACAAAAGATAAAAAATATTCGCGACATTCACTTCACATGGACATAATTTCATCGCACGACATCGCTTATTGCTGGAATTAATTATCAAATCGCTACCTATCAGAGTATTTTCTCTCTCAACCGAGCATTCTTGGTCCAAGAGCAGTCGTAACATGAAAACGGAAACAGTAGAGATTGACAGATCGTTTCCAATGCAAGCGAATATAGACGTTGAGAGCTAGCATCGAATTCGATAGCAGCTCGTGTGCTCGACCGACCGGCAATACGAAATGACAGCTTTTTTCATAAAATCGCAAAATATTCAAATATTTTAATAATAAAACTGGCATAAAAGAAGAAAAAAGAGCCGTGGTGGTCCAGTGGCGAGTAACCTTGCCTGCTGTGCAGAAGGCGATGGTTCGATCCCCGTCCAAGCCGACTCGTACCAATGAGTTTTTCGGAATTTCACAAAAAAACATCGTGAGGAAACCTGCATGCTTCAATTTCGAGGCGTGTATTGTACCCACTGTCCATTATAAGTGGCGACGGGCTCACCCCCCGTCACACTGGACAGAGTTTCGGTACTACTGGTGAAACGTGGATGTTCTGAGGTTTCAGAATATCTCTGACTACCCCCTCGGGGAATATAGTCGTGAGCATATGCTTATGCTTATGTAAAAGAAGAAACACAATTTTCATTATTTTGCTGCTGCTGCGCTCGCGAAAGAATGCTTGTTTGTAACGCTCGCAAACCGAATGGTCCGGGGAGTACCATTCTTTAACTATTTTTTTATGTTTAGGTATGTCCCATATCCATCCATTATTCCATTGTTTTTGAAGGATAAGGATATATACGTTTGAAACATATATTATGCTTTACTGAAGCAACAAAGCTTGGTCGAAAACACAGGCACAGATTATTTAATAGGTACTACCATGTTACTACCGTAACATAAACTCATCTCATCACTCATCTTTGCACTTCAGGAACGAAAACTAAAATGCGCCTTAGGCTGCTTTTCCACCAGAGATGTGCGAGGCAGCGAGGCGGTGAGCGAGGAAAAAATCGGCCAATGCGAGTGCTTCAATTTCCCAATGACGTGATCGAGCGAGCGCGCTATTGGCGGATTGTTTCCTCGCTCACCGCCTTGCTACGTCGCACATCTCTGGTAGAAACGCAGCCTTGTGCTACGAATAAAGAAATAAACCCTTATGTCAATGCGCGACAACCTTTGTCTCAGAAAATAAATGGCGCCGTAGCTACTTATCGCAGCTTTCAAACGCGATTGATGGAGCACTGACACAGGGCAAAGAGTAAAGTACCTATAGATACATAGAGTAGACAACTAACACAATGTCCCATTCGAGGGGGCGTATCTCCTCCAGTAGATGCAGGAAGCGGCTGCGGAAGTACGGCACGAAGTGGATGTCGTCCTCTAGCACCAGCGCCATCTCGTGACCGCTCTCCAACACCTGCCGGCGTCGACACATAAGTACAGAGTGAAAACTAAAACAAAAACTCGCAACTCAACATTATTTATTCAAAATAATATCATATGGAAAAAGCCGTGGTGGTCCAGTGGCGAGTAACCTTGCCTGCATCGCAGGAGGCGACTGTTCGATCACCGTCCGTCCAGGCCGACATGTACCAATAAGTTTTTCGGAATTTATGAACGAATTGTAACAGCTTTTCGGTGAAGGAAAACATCGTGAGGAAACCTGCATGCTTCAATTTCGAGGCATGTATTGTACCTACCTACTGTACATTACAAGTGACGACAGGCTCACTCCCCGTCACACTGGACAGTTTCGGCACTACTAGTATAACGTGGATGTTCTGAAGTTTCGGAATATCTCTGACTACCCCTTCGGGGAATATAGTCGTAAGCATATGCTGTGTTATGCTAATATCATGGTGATGGATGTTTGTATCTACAGGGTGTTACAAAACGAAAAATATAAATTTTAACGTTTTAAAGGGGTTATTTAGACCATCAAACTGAACAACTTTCACTATCGGACCAACATCGCAATCGCGAAAAAAAATCAGCTGTCCCATACATTTAGCTCGAGTAGATTTGTAGTTTAGTATGGAACATCCGATTTTTTTCTCTCGATTTCGTTGTTGGTCTATAGTAAAAGTTGTTCAGTTTGATGGTCTAAACTACCACCTTAAATGTTTATTTGTATGTGTGATATATCGTTGTCTAGTCATCATAATTCAAGTTCAGGCTAGATTCTGGTACTTAAAATGTGACTAGATGATGCAATGTCCAAGATATTTATATTCATTTATAATATTTATAATATCATATGGATTTTCTGACGATTTCGTAGATTCTGCCGTCATTTTTGACTCTACCACCGCTTCGGAAGGTGTTCCGCTGTAGAGAAGCTGTGCGGCCAGAAACTCGACTCGACTTAAATACGTTACATACTAAAAAGGGGTGCTTCACACCATCAAACTGGACAACTTTCGCTATGGGATCAATATAGAATAGCGAAAAAAAAACTGTTCCATTAATTGCCACAGTTCCACACAAGTAGCACAGAGAGCCATCGAGCGCGCCGTGATAGGCATCATCCTTCTTGACCACGTCACAAACAACGTCGAGATCCGACGTCAAACTAAGGTTCAGTAGCGGTGGGCGGGGCAGGACACGTAGCTAGGCGAAATGTTGGCAGGTGGAGCAAAGCCTTAACAGATATTGGTGGCCGAGATTAGGCCAAAGAGGAGTGGGTCGTCCGGCAGCCAGGCGGGTTGAAGACATCTGGGAAAGTATCGGCAAGACTTGGAACCGACTGGCTCACCAACGAGAAGGATGGCAAAATAAGGAGGAGGCTTATGCCATGCAGTTGGTAGATACGGGCTGAAAATGATGATGATGATACATTAAGCTCGGCCTGCGGCCTCGTTTGGCAGGCAGATTGACCCCGGAGACCAGGTCCACCAGGTTCCAGGGGGGCCGCTTCGGAGCTTCGCTCCTATGCGTGGCTCGGCTCGTAGAGTAAGCCACAGGGATTGCAATTAAGCCAAAAAGTACCTTTTTCCAAATAAAGTAGTGACTCAAGAAACAGCCCACTTCACCGGCTTTCATTGGTCTGTAAACAACAATAAACAAAGTTATTATAAACCGACCAAGTTGTATAAAAACAAAAACCAAATTAATAGTGTACCTATATGAATAGGTCACACTTACCTTCTATGAAATGGATCTTCATAGTTAGGCATCAGTGTTATGGAATGTTCACGCAAATCATTCATATCAATATTCCTGAAAATATACAATTTCATTGGTTAATTATATTAGTATGAGACTAGTATTAGTTATACACTCATATTAAGGGGTACAAAAAATATTTAGTAATAATAATGTGACTGTTCTATGGCGTGCCCGCGCCCGCGCTTCAGCTCAGGCCCTGATGGCAATAAACACGCGCGTACTGTACGTACCTTCCGTCGATGGCCGTGAACAGGGTAGCGTCCACGCCAAGCTCCCTGAAGCTCAGTTCCATCAGCCGCCTCCGCTCGGACCGCCGCTCCAAGTTGATCATGAATATCTCATCAACTCCGTATTTCCATGGCTTTGGGTACGTCACATACTCCTCCATGTCCTGTTGTAGAGGGAGTGGAGTGCCGCGACTTATCGCTTCCAGTTTAATATTCAGCAGCTGATCCACGTCGTCGCTGAGGGGATCGTTGTCTTCTAGAGGTACTTGCAAGAATCCATAGTCATGGTCGTTACAAACGTTCAGTTTTATACCTGCACATTATAATTATATGATAAAAAAACCTACCGTAACACATTCATGCCCCCGACACATATGCGCGGTTTACAGACTTTACACAGGTATCCAGACCGTATAATAT
Organism: Agonopterix heracliana; assembly: GCA_963693445.1. Classification (NCBI taxonomy): domain Eukaryota; kingdom Metazoa; phylum Arthropoda; class Insecta; order Lepidoptera; family Depressariidae; genus Agonopterix; species Agonopterix heracliana. Next base: position 3,313,657 of record OY856307.1, read on the forward strand.
ATGCGTCCCACCATGTATGGCCGCATCACGAACTTATTGAAAGTGGGCACTAAGTGAAATGGGACGGGGTCTGGAATGGGGGAAAAACTAATTTTTTTTCCTAAATTTTATTTCAAAGGTTATAACTAAGGTTCGAATGCTTCATATTCTAAACCCTTACCATTATTCTTGGAGTTAATAGCGAAGGTAATAATGTCATCTTCGGGTCCGTCGTAGTTGTTGACGATGCGAGGGTCGTACGTGAGCGAGTCTGACTCCCGCCTCCTCAAAGAGATCAGTACCGCAGTGTGTACCATGGGCACGTCGAAGCAGCCCGTCTTGTCCTTGTTCAGAATTGGCTTGTAGTCATCTGTTCTCTCGTAGTAGTAGTTCTCACTCATTCCACACCTAGACAGTTGATCAAAGTTAGGCCCGAAATCTACAAAGTGGAGCTGTGTAAAACCAAACAGTCGAACTGTTCAATTTACCAGGCTTGACAGAATTAAGCTATTTTATTTAGAGAGTGCTTCAGACTCGACTGGGCGTCACTGTGCCCAGAGGATAGGCCTAGGTGACTCAGAGGTGGGGGCGCCCAACTGGATTGGCATGGCACACAGAAGAGATGAATGGTCTGCATACTTTGCATTTACAATCTGTTGTACCTACATACATATACTCAGGCCATTATCCCACATGGATAGGCAGAAACCCCGCCATATGGTAAGGTACGATTCTGACATACTCACGCCTCATATACTTAGGCGGCCTCATATACTTAGGCGAAACCTCATATACATTTCTACATTTCTCCATCCACTTCTGTCGGTTGAGGGTGCTACGCATATGTCTTTTTCGAAATAGCAATTTGTATTTAATTAATATTTAATTTTAAGACTAAATACTTACACCTAAAAAATATTAGATTAATCTTTCAAAGCTTTTGAACACTATCATTTAAGAAATCAATCCTTGTAAGACATAAAACAACATTGATGTGAACGTTGGAGACCCTATTTCATGCAAAATATGATTTAAAAAATTCTAAATAAAAAGAATAAAAAATCAACAAATTGAAATGCAAAATTTTCTTCTCTTGCCAGAATCAAGCAATTTTATTAGTAGATTCTTCTCATCTCCGCTCCGCTTTGGTGGATTCCGGGCCTTAATCTTGTTATGTAATACAAAAAAATCTTCCAAACATATTGTAAGTTGTAATAATGCAGAAAGCAAATATTTAAAAACATGCATACAACAGCATTAGCTTATATAACTTGGAAACTAACCAAAAATTTGAATAAAGCCCATCTGAGACGAGCATGGGAGCTACTATGGTGAAATCTTTACTAACTAGATGTTTGAGAGTCGAGGGGTCTGTCAGGTAAGCATCCGCATCCAACATCTGTGGGGATAGATTTATTTGTGTGTAGATACATAATGATAGTTTTGAGAAACTAATAGAAAATATTTAAGTCTCATACAACAATTCTTAATTTGTAACCACTTCCGTTATACACAGTTGGTAGTGAAATAGTGTTAGTGAAATAGTTTTAGTAAATTGCACATAAATTAATAATATTCTGTTTAACACATAGTGGAAGAGCTGAAGTGATAAGATTGATGTTATCGCCACCATAGACAAAAATGGGCCTGTAACATCATATGAATATATGAATAGATACAACTATAAGTCAAGCTTCTTAAAGCTCGCGCATCGGCGCTAGACTCGCGAAAAACGTTATAATCCATTGTTTTATAGATCAAAATGGCGTATTTACCAGTCTAGCGTATATTAAACTGTAGTCTTTAATCATCTGCTTTTAGGCTGAGAAATACGGCGCAAAAAATATCTTGCGACGGCCGCGCGAAGAAGTTATGGTCAAATGAATGCTACTCAGTGCAGTGGTTATCATTTTATACTTTTTTTTATTTATAAAGTAATGTACTGTTGCTTCCGTGTTTGCACTGCATTTATGCCAGTTTCAAGTAAGTTTGTTATTTATTCCAATCTCAAGGATTATTTTTTGAGCAAAAACACAGTTGATGACAGTTGAGAAGAGATTGTAGAGCCTCATGGCAAGCTCAAACGTAAAACGCGAGAACACCACACGTATGACCCAACCGCTCATAGCAAAACTTGCAATGTGATTCGAGTTTATACTTACAAATATATAATCCGCCCACATTTTCCTGGCAAAGTTTAAAGCCTGCTCTCTTAGACTTATGACATGTTGGAAATGCCCTGGGCTCCAGTGCACGGCAGAGTGCTCGTCTACATGCAGCCGTCCGCTCGATGCATTAGTGTGCAAGTACACTCCGTTGTACTCCTGACCGTGCTTCTCGCACCATTTATCCAATATCTCCACACTATTGTCCTCATTGTAATCGCTGTAAATCCTGGGTGAAACAAAATATCTTGAATTTTTCAAAATCTATGAAAGCTCAGAACAACCATATTTCACTAGTAGTACTAATGCTATTATATGAGCACATAAGTTCATGACCTGAAGATTAAAAAAATAGGTCAACCGACATTCCCTCCTATAGGCCGGTAACGAAAATAATAACCTTCTAAAAAACATTTCTAAGCCAGTAAAAAGGTAAACTTAAAAAGATAACTTACCAGATGTAAAGTCTGTCCTTAGGATAGTCTAGTTGCCGTAAACAACTGAGGAAATAGGGCAGCGTGTGGGCTTTATTACGAACGAGGATAGATATTCCGACGGTTGGCCACTTGTGCGCTCCGTCGCCGACATGTTCGGCGATGCTCGTGCTCGCCAACAACGCAGTAAAGTTGTATGATACACACGCATATAATAACACTCGAGTTAGTAAACCCATTAGGTACTTTCTATTAATTAATTATATACAGAAAACTAGAAAAGCCGCCTTTTCAGAACTCCAGAATCCAGAAAACAAAGAGAATATAATCATTACATTTAAGAGACGGGACTCCTTGAAGCAAAATAATCTTACAAAACGTCAACTCGAGGCTACCATCCAAAGCCAACATAGAGCAAAATGTTGCCAACCTTGAAAACAAAATGACAAGTGTAGAGTAGTGATGTGCTATGAATCTTAAGATGTCGATAGTTTCAGAAAAAAAAAATCGGCCATATGGTTGGCTGAATAAGTTGATATACCTTTTTTTACAAATGAGAAGCGGGTATTCGTTTTAAACAATTTTATTCGTAATGTAACACAATCAATCAATCAATATTTAGAAATTAAACAGACACAGCACAAGAACCACAGACTGATGCCATTGTAAAGGTACATATTATACACATGCTCATTACTAGCACGGAGCCTGCTAATTTCGAGCAAATGCTAATTAGTAGCATGTGTGAACATACTTTGCTAGAAATTAGCATGCTAATTATCACCTTGCTCAAAAATCGGTAGGCAGTTGATTTTCGAGCATGCTACCTGAGGCGCGGGTGGAAGAGGGTGATCTAAGAATAATATAAGTTGTGTGCTCTATGCTTCATAAGCACGTATTTACAGTTGAAAAGCATGCTCATTCAGAAGTATGTTACAATCTAGCATGCTTATTGCTATGAAATGTAAACAGTTCATAGTTATATCTGTAGTCCTGCAAGACGGACTACTGTGAATGGGCCTCTTTAGATAGACATACTCTAAAATAGCATGCTAGAAAGCATGCTATTTTATATGTTAAAAATGCTAAAAATTAGGCTGCTCTGTACTATTTACATTTGCTAGCAATAAGCATACTAGATTGCATACTCCTAAAAGAACATGCTTTTCAACTGTATACACGTGCGTGCTTATGAATAAAGCATAGAGCACACCCTCTTACACCCGCGCCTCAGGTAGCTAGCATGCTCGAAAGTCAACATTTTTGAGCAAGGTTCTAATAAGCATGCTAATTTATAGCAAAGTATGTTTACACATACTACTAACAAGCATTAATTTTGCTCGAAATTAGCATGCTCTCGTGCTAGCAATGAGCATGTGCTCATTGCCAATGTTGCAATGTTGCTGAGTAGACAAATGATAAAATCTAGTCATCATTATCTATGGCGTGTAAGGTACTTTACTTTGGGGTTCATTCAATCGCTAATACGGCTTCTCCTATAAATGCGGTGTCCTCGTCCGCACGAGTCAGATCCATATTACTATTCTTGTCAGCATCAGAGTCACGCTCCTGGTCCCATTTTTTCTACCGCATCAGCCATGTCTTCTATTTAATGAGGCGTTTTCATTAAAAAAAAAAACTGTTCAAAGACATTGGAACGATGGCGTTATAATCGTGCCAATTTAGCTGTCAGATCGAAACGTGTTTTACTCGATTCCCTAATTTTAGGGAGCAATTTTTTGATTTATTATTAAGATTATTATGGTTTTAATATGAGAGTCGTTTTGATACTTCAGATTGATTAACTTTTTGTGCAGTCAATGTTCGTTTATGTACAATAAACGAAAAATATCGGTGCTATTGCGTATTTATTGGTAGTGAAAAATTATCAATTAGCAACACAACCACTATCAAACGTCATTTGAGTGATGCAAACCATAGACAAACAACACTTTTTACTGTCAATTTGACAGGTTTTTTTGAACTTTTTATATTGCCATCTACTGACTTTTCGATTTACTAGTCTTGGAAAACGCCTCATTGGTTCAGTTTTTCGCTAGGTCTTCATTTCCAGTAACTTGAACCATTTCTTACATCTGAAAATAAACATACCTGTGTATAATTTTATCATATTATCATCAAAAATATGATGGATGATTTATGTATGATGGATGTTCTGAGGTTTCAGAATATCTCTGACTACCCCCTCGGGGAACATAGTCGTGAGCATACGTATGCGTATGTATGTAGTATGTATCAAAAATATCGATATCGATATTTCTTCAAATCCCTCACTTTACAAATACCGCTCCGCTCTTTATGAAAACGAAGACACATTTCTCAAACTTAAAATGATCGCATTTTTGCCTAAATATGAACCAGGGCTGATAAATAGGATAAATTTATGCTTACCGAGATTCATCCAGCGAAAATCTTGCTATGATGTTACGTTTTTTGCCATCTTTTCTTTCCGACATTTCACTGCATATCTCACATTTCCTGTACTTCATTTTAAGCTTTTATGGTGCAATATCACGTAATACCCTGTATTTAAATGTGTTTTCAGTTTTATATTCAGGTTTATTCACCCAATAAACATTTTAAATAATTTCCAAAAGTTATCTTGACAGAGACCGTTTCGCAGACTCATTACGTCAGGTGACATTTCATGAAAGAGACCGTCAAGAAAAGAGACGAATATAGACGCCCATCAAAGTTCTCCTCCGTCTCATATATTTTCTCGCATGTATGCAGTTGCGATAGACTGCAGAAAATGCCAAAATGCCAAATAAACAACAATTATAATTATTTTTTTATTTTTCCTTACGGAAAGGCAAAGGGATCAAGCTCATACAGCCTTCAAAATAAACAACAAACTGAAACATCAAACTTTAAGTTCTTTTTTTTGGTTCAATTCAAGGCTAAAGCATCAATTACATTGCCCAATTTGCAGGGAGCCAACATCTAGTGTAGGGTAGTGTGATTAGTCGCATGACGCGCGCCTGCGGGTTTGAAATCCATACCCGCGCCTGTCATTTATCCCGCGATGGTGAGCATGATTTGACAGCTCGTCAGCCACTCTACCAAGAGAAAGCAAAGTCGCGGCCCGGGTTCGCTGGGTTACCATACGGTTAAATCGATCAATTTGAATAGGGTATCACCCATAGAGAAATTACACGCTCCCACCGAATCGGTGATTAGAGCTGCCCCAAAATCATTCGTTCTTTTACTTATTTCGTTGCGTAAACGTAGAGCCACAAACTCTACCGAACGGTGATCATGCTCGCATTTGTAGACTAGAGTCTACGAATGACAGTTGAGAGCTCGCGTCATCGTAAGTCGCGGGCATCATGTTAGCTACTGTAGAGACAGAGGCGAAGACGCGCTGAAATAGAGATATGGTATAGAGAGACTCGAAGTCGCGGGGTATCATGCTAGCACTGCTGGATTCAACTTGTAAGACTGTCACTTCACTCATATAAGTCGCCTGTGATTTATTTTACAATGTGGCTCCCCCTTGTGCTAATACGCGGCAACGAAAGACATCCTAAAATCAAAAGCCAATATACATTTAATCTATGGTCCACTCCACCCACCATCCACCCACACACACCATGACATCCCCTAGTCCCACCCCTCTAGCATGCCACCGCCGAGAAAACGACAAAAATCGAGACGAGCCTCCATCTTTATTATTTTACGTACGCCAAAAAGAGCGCGCATGACGTTTTTCTCGTTTAAACGCTTTGTCGTGGGTGGCATGCTAGCCGTGCAGGTATAATAATGTACTCTTTGACATAGTCAGCATAGTCTTTGCTACGTAGTCATAGATTAATATGTATATTGGGTAAAGATAGGTAAGTCGCCTGGGATTTTAGAACGGCTTAATTATTGTCGTTGCTCCTTATTAGCGCATGGGGGAGCCACATTGATAAATAAATAGAAAAAGACGGCCGGCCGACACGAGGCTCGAACCATAAGCACCCGAATCGTAAGCCGGTTGTCTAGACCACTAGACCAACAAGACAGTATTTGATATGGGCGAAATCTCTCACTACTACAGCGCAGCGGTGAGGTGTAGCGCGCTGTCGCTCATAGTGCTTCGAAATGTCACCGCGAGATGGCGGAAGCTGTCTTTCAGCGTTCCACTTCATTTGCACTAAGATATCATAGCATGTACGTAGTATCCCTAAGTAGTCTGTGGTCTTTGCTTTGGAGTTTGAAGGAGCAGCAGTGCTAGCATGATACCCCGCGACTTCGAGTCTCTCTATACCATATCTCTATTTCAGCGCGTCTTCGCCTCTGTCTCTACAGTAGCTAACATGATGCCCGCGACTTACGATGACGCGAGCTCTCAACTGTCATTCGTAGACTCTAGTCTACAAATGCGAGCATGATCACCGTTCGGTAGAGTTTGTGGCTCTACGTTTACGCAACGAAATAAGTAAAAGAACGAATGATTTTGGGGCAGCTCTAATCACCGATTCGGTGATACCCTATTCAAATTGATCGATTTAACCGTATGGTAACCCAGCGAACCCGGGCCGCGACTTTGCTTTCTCTTGGTAGAGTGGCTGACGAGCTGTCAAATCATGCTCACCATCGCGGGATAAATGACAGGCGCGGGTATGGATTTCAAACCCGCAGGCGCGCGTCATGCGACTAATCATGCTAGCACTGCAGGGAGTAATTATATTCCTTGGAGTTAAGTTTTTAGTTGGGTTTGTGTGTGAAAGTAATGAACATTAAAAATGTTATCAAATAAACGGCTAGTAGCTGTGTGCGCCATAGCATTCTGCTGCAACATAGCTGGGCTGGTTTTATTCGTGCGGTACAGCACGGGCGAGCGGTGCTTCGCTACCATAAACGAGGACCAGCAGGTAACTGTCACTCTTCCGGATAACTTTGTGAGCTTTGGCTTAGACACGTCGGAGGTGGAGACTGATGGTAGAGTGGACCTGTCGAGCGGGCGGCTGCGGGCGCTGGCGGCGGCGCTCGGGCCGGCGCGGCTACGGCTCGGCGGCACCATGTCCGAGCGCCTCATATTCAGCCGCGACGACCTGCCCCGGCCGCTCACCTGCGGCCACTGCCCCACAAACACCACCTCTAAATCACTCTGCCATGCCCTCAAGAAACTTTGCAAGCACAAATTCTTACCATACTTCATTATGACCGGTAACAAATGGACCGAAATCAATGAATTCTGTAAAGCAACAAAACTCAAACTATTGTTCAGCTTTAATGTCCTCCTGCGTGACCACAACGAATGGAACGATCAGAATGCTATTGAAATTATGGAGTTTTCAAAGCAGAAAAAGTTTGATATCGACTGGCAGCTTGGGAATGAACCTAACTCGTTTCGTCACGTTTTCAACATTAGTGTGTCTCCGCACGCCCTGGCACACGACTTTAAGAAGCTGCGTAAGTTGCTAAATCATCACGGGTACAGAAACTCGCTGCTCTTAGGTCCCGACACGACCAGGCCCCAGCCCCAGCGACCTGAGTGCCTTCAATACATGGAGGACTTCTTAAGTAACGCATCACACTTCATAAACGTAAGATCCTGGCATCAATACTACTTGAACAGTAGAACAGCTAAATTGGAAGATTTTTGGAACCCTGATACATTTGACTTGCTGGAAGAGCAAATTGACACAATGAGAGATCACACAACAAACTACACTCATATTCCGATGTGGCTTAGTGAGACGAGCAGCTCATATGGAGGCGGGGCACCTGGCTTATCCAACTCCTTCGCCGGAACGCCACTGTGGCTCGACAAACTTGGTCTGTCTGCCAAACACAACATTACTACTGTTATTAGACAAAGCCTGTTGGGAGGCAACTACAGTCTCATAGACAAGGATTTGGAGCCGCTACCTGATTGGTGGGTAAGTGTGCTCTACAAGAAACTAGTTGGCAATAAAGTGCTGCACGTCGACTGCAACTGTTCCCCGCTGCAAAGAATGTACGTACACTGCGCTAACAAAAAGTATACCAACGAAACTGGTGCTATTACCGTCTATGCTATCAACTTGGAGATGGCTAAAGTCCGATTTCTTCTCAACGGCACAGCGTTGCATGGAGACAACCTGTCCATCGATGAGTACATAATAAGTGCACCGTCAAACAACAGGAGAACGAAGACAGTCTTGCTGAACAGCTGGCCGTTGTACTATGAGTCTTCTATGCCGGACTTAGAACCTCATCGACTCAAATATGGCAATCACATCTCCATGCCACCGTACTCTGTTGCGTTTTGGGTGATCAAGAATACATCTATAAAGGTTTGCCATTAACATAAAATTTGTACTTTAATGCATTGGTAACAAAAAACAGTAGATGTGGCTGTTTGTCAATTATGGCTCGAAGAGGGCCTGTATCACATATTAAAAAAAGATACTATGATTGTCTATTAGTATTTGTAGAAATGAAGCCTCTAAGCTATATGTAAAAGTTTATGAAGATGACTCGACTCGACTAAGTACATAAGTTTGATAACAACATTGAGACTGTTTATGACAGACATTTAGCCCTATCTACAAAAATTGTTATCAATTCTTTACTGCAAGGTGTTGTGTAGCAAAATGTATCTCATTGTTTCAGAAATGAGTTTGTTTTGTACTTAAATGTGACATTCCAGTGAGCTGACTTCACTAGTATTGAAGTCAAAATGATAATCTGTTAGGCCTAACGCAAACGATCGCAGCCGACTCTTGTCGGCGAAAGTCGGTACTTATCCGATTTTTACCGACTTAGCGCAAATGCCATTCCTGCTATATCGAAAGAATTCTACTGAGGAACTCTACATATAAGCTGCCGACTAATATCTGCCGCTGGTGCGTGTTTTCTATTTCGCAGACTTGCCGATGACAATTTAGCCATTCGGGTGGCAGGCAATTAGCCCAGGAGTGGTATTTTTGAAAGTCATTTGTTGTACTGTACGCAGCAGTAGAAAATGTCAAAATTATTATTGAGATTATGCATCTGTCTACTGCTGATTTGAATGTGCGACTTTAAAAAATCGAACTCCAGCTTGTGTCGATTTTTCTAGGACCGTCTTTTAGAGGGCCATTACCGTTAAATTAATAAATGTCATGATTGTGTTCTATTTCCACCAATTACTTACTTACAAAAAACTCATACCTACACGTTTTACAGTTTTTTCAGTTTTATGACCATATAAACACATATAGCTATAGTCTATTTGAAAGGCTTTTAATGTCGCCCCGACTGCATGTTGAGGAAGTAATAATATACACAAGGTCTGATGCCACCATTCTAAATTTTAAAATGTTTATATTAAACTATATTTGAATTGGTACATACATACAGAGAGATACAATCTGTGTGGACATGATATCTCAAGATTGTTCTAAGACTGGCTGTAGATTAGAAAAAACTACCTTGGCTACCAGTATGCAAGACAACCCGGTGCAGATGTCCGTTTCCAAAATAATTTTTCACATGGGTTTAGTTACTGAAAATGTTATATAAAGATAATGATTTTCAGTTAAACTAACTAAACTGCTGCAGATGTGTAGCAAAATCGGGTTCAATACCCGACAGCTTGAAAAATTATTTTGGTTTTTGAATTTTTTCCACATTGATGACAATTCGTTGGTCGCACTGTTCAAGACCCCACTAGATCGTTTTGCCTACATGTTAGCTTCAAGACATTATACTATCAAACTTCTTATTCTGACATAAACATTACAGCTACCTATCCATCAACATTTTGGAATACATTACCATAAATTATGGTCCTTCCTTCGCCAAATGTATCACAGTTACCAAGTGATTATGACAATACATTAGAATTTTTGTGAGGACAAAGCTGATAATTATTTCTTTATGTTCAATCTACATACTAAGTATATATTGTTTGAGCTTACTTCTTTGTGGTAGGTATGTTTTGTTTAGTTTGTGAATTTTATGTTATTAATGCTGTCATGGGTTAAGAATCCTCTAGATACCGCGAAAATGTTCATGTCCCTACCACGGACCTGAAAAAAAGACGGACGTAATCTCGTGCTGTCACGCGGTACATAATGGCGACGGGCGTCGGACCTGCGCCTAGAGCTAGTGCATCTGTGTGAGTGTAGGTCCCTTGTAGAACAAACGAAAATGTAGGACCTTGAATGCTTTACATCTTTTTAGTGTCACATTACGTCCGTCTTTCTTTCAGGTCCGTGGTCCCTACTATCAGATTAAAATTTTACGAATCCATCTTTAGTCTTCGCCCTAGTCACTGGGCCTTCACGCTAAAATTAAGGAACTTTAAATAAAATAATGCGCTATTTTGGAGAGCGCTTTAAATTGTATCAAATGCGGATTCTAGCATGAGGATTTCTATTCTAAGCTGCTAGGTTCATAAAATGTCGTTAGAATTACTTATTTATTCCATTTCATATTTTTTATTGTCATTATAAATATAAGAAAATATGCTGTGTTGTGTAATCTCGTCCATTCATTATAATAGTTGGAAAAATTGCTTCTCCTTGTCTGATTTAAAATGAATAGGAATTTAGTAAAGCTATTATTGTAAAGATAGACTAGGTACCTGAAAGCCACTTTACATTAGTCAAACATTCGCATGCAATTTGAAATACTTTCACTAGGTAGTTAGATATGGATTTGAAACATAAAAAGGTTATGCAGTTATACAGGGTGGATTTTTGAGACGGGGCAGTATGTATAATTTAGATTGCATATGTTCGATTGCATAATGTAAAGCGGCTTTAACTAAGATTTCTAATAAGAATATGTGTAACGTTGAATAATTCGACAACAATCGTAGAACTGACCAATTATAAAACAATGTTTCTACAGGGTGTAACAAAACACCCTATTAATACTTAAGGGGTGCTTAAGTTAGATCATGAAACTAAACAACTTACACTACGGAGCCGATTTCGAAATCGCCATAGAAAAACTGTTGTTCCATACATTAGGTTTTTTGAATCGAGTCGTTCAGTAAAATAGTCAAATAGTCAAAGTATTTTATTGAAAAACTAATATCTAATATAAGGTAATTATTAACAAGGTGTTGTGAGAATTTACATTATTGTGCCATATAGTCTACCTTTAAAGGTGTACAATAATCTTAAAAACTATTACATTATTTACATTGTCATTGATCAAAATAAGAATAAAATAAAATGTCCAGAGATTCATCCAAAAATAATTCGGTATCTAAAATATAGGTGTAGACAATTATTATTACGATTACCTACATACTCACATCTGATATGGAATTCATTCAAAAATAATATAATGATTCCAATAATATAAACAAAACATACATCATAGTTGACATAATATCAACAAAACATTGTAAAGCCTGACCAGGAAAATAAAAAACCTCGCCATGTTGCGGAAAATCATTGGAACTAATTTTTGTACTTAGAACACTAACATTAAAGGTGACAGTCGATTGCAGCGCCCCCAATCCAGGTTTTTTATTTTCCTGGTCAGGCTTTAACAATAGTATTAATAAGAGTCCAGTCCAACAAATAATTAAGCCATTTAACAATAAATCCCTAACCACTAGTTCATAATACATTTGACATTTCGGTTGGTACTGCAGTTTTGTATGAAAGAGCGGATTTTTTTTCCACGATTTCCACAATGTTAGCTCCATATTGAAAGTTTTTCAGTTTCATGGTCTGAAGCACCTCCTTAAGTATTACTAGGGTGTTTTGTTGTAACTGGTAATTCTTAAGTAGATATAGCAATTTTTGACATTTGACCTGTTGCTGAATTTTTTGCCTGTTCTATAATAAGTTTAGTATTTGTAATCTGTAAATGCAGGAATGTGAAGAATCTCTAGCATGACGTCACATGATCTCCGCTAGTAATTACTATTGCTTGACAAGTCTTATTATCTTTGTCCAGGAGTTATGCCTGACATTGAACCTGTCATCATTTGATAACACTATAATCTCTCACGCTTCATCTGAATGGTAGATCAAGTCGTACCTATTAGCCTTCTGTTACCATTAAGTTTTCTCTGGATCCATGATATTGTTTTTGTAATACTTACAAATAACTCGTTTTGCCTCTCAGTAGTTTTTCTTTCATGATAAAAAGAATCCTATATTTTTTTTTAACTCTAGCTACTTCTCGAGTCTTCTCAGCCAAAAACTGAAATCAGTTCTGCCGTAAGTCTAGGGTGACGCCAAGGGGGAGCAGGGAGGTGGAGCTGCCCCTCACCCCCTAGAGGTTTAATTTTCCTTGATTATAGTATTAACCGTTTTTTTTATATTTATAAAAAAGACCTGTCGTGTTTATAGTACCTAGAATATTCATATTGCACCATCCAATGTGTATTATTACTCATCTTGCCCCTTATGGCCCACTGGCACTGGCCGGCGGCGACGCCCTTACCGTATGTCGACGTAATGTCGTGGCTGATTGGCTTTGTCTGAGACGGCATGTACGATAGAATCCTTAGAATTATTTCTATAATGTTTATCAAATAATCCTTTCATTGATTTATTCCTTCGTGGATTTATTCAAAATTTTCCTCGTCTAGTAATTGCATAATATAAGAGATGCGTTTTTGCTGAAGCGGAGCGGAGATAAGATGAGAACCGCAAGGGTAAACCAATCAGATTATTTATATTCCACATTTCTTCAACATGATTGGTCTCAGCAGGTCTCGTTTCGCTTTAGTGGAAACACACCCTTAGCTAGCATACGGTCCGAGAAAGCCATCTCGATAAGGCACAAGCAGGGCTTAGAACTGGTACCAAAAGACCTAGTTCTGTACCATGTATCTCCTTTCGTTATCTGGGTACCAGTTCCAGACGGGTACCGGTACTCCGCCTAACAAGCACCGGTACCCAATTCAGGTACTACATCTGTTTTTTAACTCTGACGTAAATATTTGTTTGGTACCAGATAATATATGTAATACCGACGCTGATTAGAAATTTAGTAGTAGGTACAGGTACTACCTTCAGTACCTACCGGTACCAATAGTATCGGTGTACCCGTCTGGAACCAGTATCACACAGGCAAATGGTACCAGTTCTGAAAATTACTGGGTTTTCAAGCCCTAGGTACGCACGGCTACAGATCAACCTACCCATAGTTGGACCTTATGTCCATGAACATGAGGTTCAACTATGGGTAGCTTGATGTGTCGCCGTGTGTACAAGTAAATTGTTCTGCCAGATCAGATGGTGGACGAAAAATATAGTACCAAATTAAAATAAACTGACTCTTCATTACATTCTGGAAATAGAATCAAATGTAAGCATAGTATTAAGACCGACATGTGTAATGATAATGAGGTCATACATTTAATTATTAAAATAGATATGTTTAACGATGGCATTCAGCAGAAATAATTGTATAGGTTTAAGAATAATGTTAAATATTTACAATATACGAGCGCAAGTACTATGTACACAGTTTATAATCGTCACCTCCAAGGTAAAGAGACTGAAGCACCATTTCACCAAATGGCGCTTCAGTTCTTTTACCTTGGAGGTGACGTATGTCTAGATAGTCATACACAGAAGCAAGCTAGCTTCTTATTGTCAAGGTCATATGAAAAGGTCACTTGAATATGACCTTTAGTTAAATTTTTGTAAGTATTTTGGTTTAGCGATACACCGATCTGTTATTGTGTAGGTAATTGCGATGTTTCTATTATCAGCAACACGTTGTTGATGAAACGTTGGCGTTTGATTGTGAAAACGTAAGCCGCTAAAACTTTCGCCGCGTAATGTCGGCATGGTACTCGTATATCGAGATTGTGTTTTTCCATTATTTGGTGTATTCTTTATCTTATTGACTTTTTATCGTATTGTTAAGGATAATTTAAATCTGTCGACCGCCGAGATTTATTACCTTATTTGGTAGGTACAGGTTTTCTTATGAATTTTTGCATCATAAATAGATATAAAAGTCATTTAAATTAAGGCGGGGGAGGCATACATACAGAGAGAATGAACGAAAGTATAAGGGTTATAAGTTGTTTGATAACGGAAGTCAAAAAGACGTGTTATGCGATCTCCGTACCTCCACACGCTCGCACAAGCTTACGCGAGTTCACCTATCGACTCTTCTATAGGTAAAGTAAACTAGTACAAGCGCGTGAAACTACCATTACTCTTTTATCACACGACATCCCTCATTGTATACCATGCATGATAGTCTTCGATGACAGTCATTTCGGTTCACCGAGTAGTTTGTAAAAAAAATACCGACGCGAAGAGACGATTGATGCTTTCTCGATTTTCATTAAAGAATAATTAGGTTGGCCTCTTCCCGTTGTTGTCCACCTTCGATCAAAATAAAATGAATGGATAGGCCTAAAGCGCGGTAAGTTGAAGCAAACTACTGGTGCACTTGGTACATACAAACTAGCGCCATTATCTGTCAAATCTAGGGCACTTTCATACAAGTGACAAGTAAAAATTTCATTTGTTTTGCCTCATTTTTCTGGTTTGAAATGTTCGCTTAAGGCCTATCCATTCATTTTATTTTGATCGAAGGTTGTCCACATGTCTTATGCGTTTATAATTTATTGCTGTCTTTAGTTAAACATTTCAATGACAAAATATTGCAGCAGCTAAGTGCGCAGGAGCTGCAGCAAACTGAACAGTAAAATTTGCAATTATTTCAAACTGTATTGTTGTGAAAATATGGTGCCTAATTTTAAGACTGATTAGTGTTACTATATAATATATATTATATTTATTTCCCAATTGTGCCTAAATATTTATGTAATAGGTGATCAATTTAACGAAACATTGTGATTATATGTACAGTTAGTATTATAAAAGTAGCTTCATTGACTTGAGATTTTATTAACATAACTATAACAGTAATTAAAGTGAACCTTCGAGCATTATGCTCCATACAAACTGAAATATATACCAATGCGAAGCTAGGAACGAAGTAGTAAAATGTTAAATACGTACCACTTACATAGACATCTTATATACAAACAAGACTCACAATCAACGTTCGAAAAATGGCACAACCAAAAGAGCTCGGATGAGCTCTCTTTTGTACTAGCTGACAGTTAACAAGCGAAATACGACTATGTTTATGAATCAAATACAACGTATTAGTAACAACCAGCAGCATGCATACTTAAGGCCCGGTTATTCGAGTGCAAGCGTCTCTTTCTTACAAGCATAAGTTTGTAATTAGACATCCCGCTTCAATTGAAGGCAGGTCCGCAAAAAAACGTATATTTCATCAATATCTTTTCTCTCTGGTGGTGGGGGAAAAAACTAGCCTGAGAATAATTTAGACAATGTCATTTCCTATTTTTCAGTGTATTTTTTTTATTTGTAGTGTTAATAATCCAAAGAGTACATTATTATTTAAGTAAAACTTGAAAAATAGTAATAAACTACCTATCTTTGCATGCTTTTATGATCGAGAGAAGTAATAACTATCGTGTTTTGAGCCACGGAATAATCGAGAACAGTTCATGAACAACAACATATATTTTCTCTGGATTAAAAAAACGACTATTTCATGCCTTAAAACTCAACCAAAAACAGGCGATTTGGAAGATCCTGCCCTTAATTTGTGCGGTTTTTTGTGCACAAAAATTTGCTAAGATTTTATGACACTGTGGGTCTAGTATAGGAGGTCAATGACCACTTATGACCATTTGCGCGATAATACATTGTGGCTACGTGGCTACATAAAAGAAACAAGTAAGACATCTTTGAGTGCATTGTTGTTAATAAGTAGTTATGTATTTATTTTCGCTAAAACGTAAGTTAGGGTTGAACTAAACTAGGCAGCACAGCATCGCATTTTTCCGTCGCTCCATCCTTTTCTGTCACTCAGGAACGTCATTTGCTAGAGCATATAAGATAGACGGACCGCGATCGCACGCGGCGTGCTGTTCCGTTCCGTCTATCTTATATGCTCTAGCAAATGACGTTCCTGAGTAACAGAAAAGGGTGGGGCGACGGAAAAATGCGATGCGGTGCTACGTGGTTGACGTGGTGTAGTTCAACCCTTAGACAGCTATTTAGTACAGCGGCCGTCGTATGGCAGCGTGACCTTCGCTCTCTTTCTGCTATCGTACGAACGAACGAGATAAAGGCGCGATATAGACGTATCACGCGCAACATGCTACGGCTTCTGATGTTTGTATGATTGATACTTTTGAAACTTACAAATAATACTTAGCTACTTTTATTGCCGACTGTACTACCGCTATATTCTCTTATAATTTTTATGTATAATATGTATTTCTTAGTTATTTTATTATATCTTACTTACTGCAGCGGATTAAAAGTGCAATATTATCTAAAGAAGTGTTTAAGTACATACAATGTGTTCGCAAAACCTCACCATACAGCACCCGAACTGATTTGTAACAAAATAATTAGATTGATGAAATGAATGAAAGCTTTTACATTCTTGTTTTGGTAGTAAGTAGAGTGAGTGTGCCCATGCAGTGGGTTGAGATAGACTTCAATAAATTTAAAATTGTACATACATATTATTTAATGTTTTGAAAAAAAAATACCTATGTTAAAACCTCAATTCGATTCTGTTCTCGATTCTAAACAAACTACTTTCTAGTTTTGCGATTATTCATTAACACGCTCTAGCAAATGACGTTCCTGAGCTTCGATCAACAATATCCAACTAGATAACGCGTCAGCGCTCAAAACATGTCCCGGCAAATAACGCCTCACTATTGGAGTGCGGTCTTATTTTGAATTAGTTGCGTTCGAACAAAGCCAACGTAAGCACGTCTCGCAATGCCGCAGTGTTCCTTTTTTAAATTACTAGGAATTATGGTTGCTTTGAGGTCGAAATTATAATGTATTCGGACTGTTTTCTCGGTTCGTTAACAAAAAATGTTGTATATTCACGAGGACAGAATTTCTCTTTGATTTTGTATGCGACCCGTTATCTAGTTGTATATTGTTGATCGAAGTTCCTGAGTGACAGAAAAGGATGGAGCGAAGGAATAATGCGGTTCCGTGCTGTCTGGTGTAGTTCAACCCTTATGCATTTATTTTTATTTTTGTATGAGTGTATACGACGCTTAATCCTTTGGCTAAAGATTAAAGTACTGATTACGATGTGTTAGGTACTTTCGGCTGCAGCTTTAATAATTCAGGGATGCATGGGTCATCATCATCACAGCCTATATACGTCCCAATGCAAGGCACAGTCCTACCGTCAGGGAGGGTGTATGGTTACTTAGTGAGAAATGTATGGAATAATATGCCATGTATGAACTTAAAGCTGCAGCCGACTCTACGTTCTAAAGTTAAGTATAAGTACTAAAATATAACACTTTTATAATATATAATAATTATACTATGTACGCACGGCGACAGATCAACCTACCCATAGTTGGATCCATGAACATAGAGTTCAACTATGGGTAGGTTGATCTGTCGCCGTGTGTACCTACGTGCCTATATCTACCTACGAAGGTGTCTCCCACGTGTCTCCTCTATGGAATATTGTAACACGAGCATAAGAATAGTTAATAACTCTAATCTTATGACACGAGTTAAAGATTTTCCGAGTAATATGTATTAGTGACTGAATCAAAAATATAATGAACATTTGTTGATCAAAAGTTCTGTGACTATTGAGTAACTAGCCGATCATAGAGGTCAATATTGTACCTTATTATTATTAGGAACCAACCTATACGTGCTTATGTTTAACAAGTATAACAACTTTTAAAAAATTCTATGGAGGTAAGTTTGATACGTTATTGATCCATGATCGGGAAGCTACAAAATATTTAATAATGCCTTAATGAATTATAAAAATGTTTTATGACAAAGAAATATAAGCTTTTATGTCATTCTTTGGTGTTTTTTAATTCTTCTTATTGTGTGGCTGGTGTCAGATTATTCAAACCTTCGATCAACAATATCCAACTAGATAACGCGTCAGCGCTCAAAACATGTCCCGTCAAATAACGCCTCACTATTGGAGTGAGGTCTTATTTTGAATTAGTTGCGTTCGAACAAAGCCAACGTAAGCACGTCTCGCAATGCCGCAGTGTTCCTTTTTTAAATTACTAGGAATTATGGTTGCTTTGAGGTCGAAATTATAATGTATTCGGACTGTTTTCTCGGTTCGTTAACAAAAAATGTTGTATATTCACGAGGACAGAATTTCTCTTTGATTTTGTATGCGACCCGTTATCTAGTTGTATATTGTTGATCGAAGATTCCAACCGAATTACGGCCTCTGACGTGGTTTTTTATGTAACGACTACTACCACCAGAGACAGTAGCCGGGACCAACGGCTTAACGTGCCATCCGAAGGACGGAATCATTTTCCTTTTCAGACAACCAGGTGATTCAGCCTGCAATGTCCTAAGTCCTAACTAACTGGGGAAAAACGCACAAAGTGATATATCACTAGGAATTTGTCCCCCGTGGCAATCGAACCCACTACCTCCGTGTCAAAAGCCCAAGCGCGCTCGGCTCGGCCTGCTACCCTTTCAGTAGAACCAAGGAAAAAAATATTTCCCGTGGCACCTACTACTTGGTCAGTAGGTCCAGGGGCAGTACAATTTAACGATTACTATAAACAATAATGAACAAAACACTGCATTGAACGGTAAAATATTATTTTCACCTCACAAGCTCGGAAAGATTCTGTTTATCATTCGAAATCTGAGTGCAAAAGTGTATTTTATCCGCTAGCGTGGAAAGAGTTTTTGAAATTCGAATCTGTCTATTCAATATTTTTATATACCGCCAATCCACAGAAAATGCTTAATAACTATTTCACGACACTGGCCAGCACGAAAATAAAATCTTTTTGAAATGTTCTTTTTAGCAATTCACTTTTTTTCCTCGCTGTTGTGAGGTGAAAAATTGTGTGTTTCGCTCGGCTGCAAAGTTATTCTGCGTCTCGTACCTTTGAAACCTTCGCTGAACGCTCAGGATTATATTATTTAAACCACTCGCTTTGCTCGTGGTTCAATCCTAGAATCCTTCGCTTGCTCAGGTTTCAATAAAAGTACTCGCGCCAAAAAGCAACTTTGCAGCCTAGCATAACCAAATAACTATAGTAAAAGTGAGAAATAAACAAGGTGCTCTCGTTTGATTTCGATTGATTCTCGCGTAAAACTCCCCTAAACATTGGAAGACCCTCGCATTTCAAGAGTTATGTAGGTAACAGGTAAGGTTTAAGTTAAGTTCAAAGAAAAATACTGACTATCAGTTTAAAATAACAATGTGCATGACCTCGCTCGCAAAATGTGACGTCACTCTATCACACGAACTTCTCTCGAGTCATTAAAATTATTGTTTCCTTTACATAGAGTCTATATTCGTTTACAACCGAGTGCAGTTATCCAACGGCTCTTCAAGGTAATGCACATTTTTATTTTAAAACTGATAGTATCACTAAAGACCAGGCTGTAAGGGCTAGTTCCCATTGCCTTTCCAAAAGGATAAATATAAAAAAAAATTGATTGATGCAGTATTGTCAACTTAGTGTAATTTACCCTAGATTTAGGGTGAAAATAACGTCCTAGGGTAATTTTTAGGGGTAAGAAATTATTTAGGGAAATTTTTGGGGTAATCATTTCACTTAGGGTTATTTTTGGGGTAAACTCACGGACAACCGTACTCCCCTTCGTGGTACATAGAAACCTGTTTACAACCATCAACAATCTTAGTAGCATGGGTTATTTTCACTTTTTTTAATGATTTTTGGATGGATGTTACTT
The DNA here is from genome assembly GCA_963693445.1 of Agonopterix heracliana. Lineage (NCBI taxonomy): Eukaryota > Metazoa > Arthropoda > Insecta > Lepidoptera > Depressariidae > Agonopterix > Agonopterix heracliana. The sequence continues at coordinate 3,333,949 of OY856307.1, forward strand.
CATACTATGCCGTGTCAAGTGGTGACAATGACCAGTATTCCACCCTCAATAACACAGCAAAAGAAACTTTATCCCTGCAGAAATAAGCAGAAATGTGAAAAAGATATTCATTATTGTAAAACAGACAAAAAAATCTGAAAAAGCAAGGATTGTGACCGAAGATATTTGGTACAGTATGTAGTAACGGTTTAAAAATGATTTTCATTGTTTGATTTGCAACTGAAAGATTTTAGGGTAATTTTTGAAAATTAAGCTTAATCTAGGATAAACTGAGACCAAGCCTAGGGTAAAGTGAAAATAAGACTTGGCAACACTGGATTGATGTTAGGTCTTGTAAGAAGTTTTTGGCGGGCTTTGGTAGCTGACGTTTGGAGTCCTCATATTTCATCGAATTTTTATTGTTTATAGTGACGTGGATGTTCTGAGGTTTCCGAATATCTTTGACTACCCCCTCGGGGAATATAGACGTGAGCATATGCTAAGAAGAGCCGTTTTTTGCATTATTGACTGCAGGTTACATTTCTCGGCCCTCATGATGTCAGTCCCATATAGGTAGTAGTTTGTGGATAATGCGGTGTTTTCCAGGTCCACGTTTTTCATCCACACCGGAAAACGTGCCAAGCTGCGCCCTGGCAGACAAAATTTTTATGAGTTACTTTTAGTCACGGACCTGAAAAAAGACGGTCGTAATGTGACACAAAAAAGATGTGAAGCATGCAAGGTCCTGCATTTTCGTTTGTTCTACAAGGGACCTACACTCACACAGATGCACTAGCTCTAGGCGCAGGTCCTACAACCCACCACCATTAGATAATCGGCAATGTAATATTCTATATTACTAATTAATAGTACGACTAGAGCTATCAAATCGCATAAGTTTCATTTTGTTACTAGAGGGGTAATTTTTTGAATTTTTAGCCACTATAAAATCAGGCCGACTCAAGAAAGTCACAGGACTAGGCGGTCACGGTACCAAATAGTCCAAGTCTCATTGCGTCCAACCGTGAAAAACAATTAAACTTGCATTCTGTCCAAGTGCAATTGGGTCCAAGTATCATTCCGTCAAGTGAAATTTAGTCCAAGTATCATTCTGTCCAAGTATCATTCAGTCCAAGTATCATTCGGTCCAAGTATCATGATTCTGACACATTTCTTTGACAGTCGATTCTCCGTCGCATGGTTTGCCTAAAGTACGATTCGCTATCGAATGTTTCAACAACAGAATCTTTCGCCTGTGAACGATTCGCCGACAGAACGGTTCGCTTCTGAATGTTTCGACGGCAGAACCTGCTAAGCTAAGCTGGTAGAAACCAAGCTTCATAGCCTAGCCCACCGCCGCAGAGTAGCCTGCTTGTCGGTCTTCTACAGATTGTACTTCGGTGAGTGTGCACAAGAGCTGCATGAGCTCATCCCGCCTTCCCCTTTCTACTTTCGGACTTCCAGACGCACCGCGGGATACCACCCCTTCTTGGTTCATATCCCACGTATCCGCACTAAGCGCCTTTCTGATTCTTTTATAATGCGCACAGACAAGGAGTGGAATGCCCTGCCTGCGTCAGTATTTCCGAGCACTTACAACCCGAATTACTTCAAAGTAAGAGTGAATAGGCTTCTTCTGGGTAAGCTCGCTACATCTTCGACCCCATCTTTGTCCTCAGGACAAGATTGAGGTCAAGAGCAAACCCATTTTTAAATAAAAAAAAAAAAAAAGAAAAAAAAAAGAACCTTTCGACAACGAACGATTCGTCGACAGATATATTAGTAGGTACCTACTTCAAGCTATAATAACGTTTATTTCTAAATACAGATTGGATATGCCTATTTCCTACCACATGGTTCAAGCTAAGTAATCACCAATACACAATTTACCTTCACTGTATCATCATCATCAGCCTATCATCGTCCACTGCTGAACATAGGCCTCTCCCAAGGCGCGCCACAAAACTCTGTCCTTGGCCTTCCTCATCCAGTCGCTCCCCGCTACTTTTTTTAGGTCGTCTGTCCAGCGGGCAGCAGGGCGTCTCACGCTACGCCTACCAGTTCGCGGTGTCCACTCTAGAACTCTGACACCCCGCCGGTTGTCAGTTCTTCGGCAGATATGACCAGCCCATTGCCACTTCAGCTTGCTAATTTTCTGAGCTATATCAGCCACTTTAGTTCTCTGACGTATCACTTCATTTCTGATGTGATCCCTCAGAGAAACACCGAGCATAACTTTCTCCACAGCTTGCTGATCGACCTTGAATTGATGAACTAGTCCTATCGTCAGGGTCCACGTTTCCGCACCATAGGTCATCACTGGCAGAACGCACTGATTGAACACCTTCGTTTTGAGGCATTGTGGTAGGGCCGAGGAACTTCACTGTATACAATGCATATAATCAAAAGTAGGAACTTAAATATATATTTACATATAGATTCATGAAAAAAAAATAGTATAGGTACCTAAGTATCAAAATCGGTTCAGCGTTCGTAGCGGTTCAGTCGGAAAAGAAATTGCTAAGATTTTATATCTTGAACCCCTGTGGTAGGACCATAGTAACACAATGGGTAGGACATAGGCATATCCAATCTGTATTTAGAAATAAACGTTATTATAGCTTGAGGTAGGTACCTACTCATATATCTGTCGACGAATCGTTCGTTGTCGAAAGGTTCTGCCGTCGAAACATTCAGAAGCGAACCGTTCTGTCGGCGAATCGTTCACAGGCGAAAGATTCTGTTGTTGAAACATTCGATAGCGAAACGTAGGTACTTTAGGCAAACCATGCGACGGAGAATCGACTGTCGGAGAAATGTGTCAGAATCAAGTATCATACGGTCCAAGTATCATTCGGTCCAAGTATCATACGGTCCAGTTTTACTTTGCCTAAATAAAAAAACCTGCCAAGTGCTAGTCAGACTTGTGCCCTGAGGGTTCCGTACATACTTGAGTCACGGACGATTTTCACTGTGTTTTCAACGGATTTCATTGAATTTGTGCTCTTTTTGTTAGAAAACACGGTTGGGTTTCACGTAAGGGTGAGTCCCCATCTGGCGAATTCGCGGCGAATGCACTTACCTTTTAAGAAAGACCCTAAACTATCCTACTAGCGGCGCCCGCGACTTTGTATGCGCTGCGTATTTATGAATATTATATTACTGGTAACACCACTGGCTTTTCGGTGAAGGAAACCTGCATGCATCAATTTCGAAGCATGTATTGTACCCACTGTGCATTATAAGTGGCGACGGGCTCACCCCCCGTCACACTGGACAGAGTTTCGGTACTACTGGTGAAACGAATTACGAATTTAGGTACGATTTGTAACACCACTGGCTTTTCGGTGAAGGAAAACATCGTGAGGAAACCTGCATACTTCACGTGCAAATCATTTTGAGGCATGTATGTATCCACTGCCCATTATAAGCGGCGACGGGCTCACCCCCCGTCACACTGGACAGAGTTTTGGTACTACCTACTGGTGAAACGTGGATGTTCTTAGGTTTCAGAATATCTGACTACCCCCTCGGGGAATATAGTCGTGAGCATATGCTTATGCTTATACTTGGTCGAAGTTGGCACAGGGAGCAGAGTTAAGTCCGCATTTGCAATGTGGCCCTAGCGTATCGAGGCCCGAAGTGACCGGTCCTAATATGCGCTTACCTTTAATATGCTGACAGTTTTTATAGGGTACTGTGTTTTCTAACAAAAAGAGCACAAATTCAATGAAATCCGTTCCGTTCAAAGCACAGAGAAAATCGTCCGGGACTCAAGTATGTACGGAACCCTCAGGGCACAAGTCTGACTAGCACTTGGCAGGTTTTTTTTAGGCAAAGTAAAACTGGACCGTATGATACTTGGACCGAATGATACTTGGACCGTATGATACTTGGACCGAATGATACTTGGACCGAATGATACTTGGACCGAATGATACTTGGACTAAATTTCACTTGGACGGAATGATAATTGGACCAAATTGCACTTGGACAGAATGCAAGTTTAATTGTTTTTCACGGTTGGACGCAATGAGACTTGGACTATTTGGTACCGTGACCGACTAGGCTAGGCAACTTTATATATTATGGCACTTCTTGATGAGCTCTATCGACTGTACTACATACCGCCTTGTTACTCGATGAGGTAATTTACACCACACTTGTACTTGCTCACTGTACAGAACCCTCCAGGTTACACCCAGGCAACCCTGTTCTTTTAGACTTACCTTTCTCAGGTGCTACACCCTAGGTCGGTAGGTCGCATCATTTACTCGATGAGGTAGGATTGCCAATGGTCCGATCTTCGGCTATAATGAACAAACTCATTATGCACCTAAATTTATCTGACTGTCGGCGGCCACCGGTCTAATAGTGTACCTAATAAAAACTAAGAGTGATAGGTACGCGCGTCAGCGGTCGCGACAGGTCAATCGAGCGCGGTGTGCGGAAGCCGGGAGGAGCGCGTCCTGGACGGGGGACGGGACGGGGAACAGGCGTACCCTTCGCGCGCAGGCAGAGGGCCCGTCTCCCGTACACCGCGTGAACATAGATCCGCTACGAATGCTGAGCTTCGCCACTATTTGTTTTTACTACACGATGCTATTGTAAAACCATGGTAACTACCTATAGTCTACCAGTTTCAAGAATCCTGTTGGACGGGTTTCCTGAAGGAATCTCCAAGTCGGTAAATAAACTTGGATAGGCATCACACTTTAGACGATTCGATTTTTGGTTTACAAATTTTGTGGCATACAAACATGTGCGTGGTCATGAACCTCATGTGCGTGGTGAATGAACTCACAAAAATTTTCATATCCCAAGCGTATCTATGCATTTTAACCACCGGGATCTATTTTCTTCAGCTGCGGGTAATTTATGCAATTTAGAATCCCGTCGTAAACTACTGCACAGGGCACACAACACTTTAGAAACATTGTTAAAATGTTAAAATGTTAAAGTCTCACACGATGTTTGAAAAATTTCGCAAACACTTTTAAGGTACTAGTTATACAAAGCGTCCGAGGCGCGCGCAATGGGCGCTGCATATCGGACGCGCGCCTAGAGCGCCTTGGCCGCTGGTCATAGAGATAATTGTTTCATGCAAAATGTAGCTACTCACCTACTTAGTTCAATGTTTAGATAAATTAGCTTTAGCAAAACAATATATTTTCTTATAACTTTTATCCAAAAATCAACTGCAATATTTGGTTTGCTCCCATAGTAAAAGTTGTTCAGTATGGGTAGAGTATGTGGTCTAAAGGTTAATGATATTTTTCCTAGCACCCTGTATAGACATTCATTGAATTTCACAGAGCGTCCGATAAGCAGTGCCCCGCACGCGCGTCTCGGACGCCTTCTATAACTAGTCCCTTATTGTGTTTATTTTTTCAATGACACAATGACATAAAATAAACGTTTTCTAAAAATTAAAAGGCTTTTAAGCCGGGTCTTCTGCTACCAAAAAATCAAGCAACTTGCAAAAAATATGAGCAGTAGACCCGGTTTTATTCTGACGACAGAATGTCAAAATACAATTTAACAATTCTTGCAAAAGAGATAGTTCCACAGACTAAGTAGAGATGGATAGTTCGTATAGCACTGTCATTCTATACGGACCATCTCTTTTGTTCGCACACTACCAGCAGTGGATCACTTTGTGATTTATTATTACTACAATAGATAAAGATATTTCCGTTTGTTTGTTTAATTATTGGAGGGCTAAATTGTCTTAACATTTGTTACCTTGTGCCACGACACGAATAAATAACTAGTTAGTTTAACGTTTACAGTATGCAGTTCTCAATTCTGTTGCTTTTATTTTTGCCAGTGGTATTGTGCGAAGAGGATATTACGGAGCTGTCTGCAGGTAAACATTATAATCAAATGAGAGCCAGTTCTGTTTCCAGTTGCTTTGAGACTGGGGGTGTAGATGCCAAGGAAAGCAGGAGACAGTGACAGCGGAGGAGTGGCCAGGGGGTTGCTTTAGTATCCTGCGCGTAGAAAGAGAAGGCACTAGAAGGAAGCACGTGTCTTGTCATATCACTCAGTAAGAGATGCACATAGCAAATTCGCTCTAGTTAAAAAAGGAGACCGCTAATTATTGCTGTCCTTACCGACGTATCCACTTTTTGTACTTCGGCCATCTGACTCCAAAATGTCACTTCATATAAATTGTATGGGACAACCACCTGACTCCGAGATGTCACTTCATATAATTCGCTATCTCATACCCGGTTACACTGATATTCGGTCTACTAGCATAAGCGAAACATTTTTCGTCTTTGATCCTGCGGCACGAATTTGAGGGGGGAGAGGGGGTACCCCCCATACCCCCTTCCTAAAGGGGGGAAGTGCGGTTTTTGCTAATTATAACTTTGGGCATTTGCATTTGGGGGTGTAACTTATTTTTTAAACATCTTCAATGTACAGACACACATCCGTTATTACAGTTTTATAGTTTGACAGAGCTTTTGTATATGAGATTACATATTTCATACACGGACTTGAAAGAAATACGGACCAAATGTTGTACTAAAAAGATGTGAAGCATGCAAGGTAATACAATCTCGTTTGTTCTACAAGGGATCTACACTCACACAGATGCACTAGCTCTAGGCGCAGGTGCTACAACCCGTCACCTTATGTACCGCGTGACAGTACGCACACAAAAGAAATGGGTGCTTCACTTATGATTAGACAAGATTACGTCTGGTTCTTTTAAGTCTGTGATTTCATAATAAATATTATGATTGACAAAGGTTCCACATAAAAATTTTTGTTTATTGCAGATTTAATTCTGATAAATTTTAAGATTTAATTGTGTATTTGTATTTTTAATCTAAGATATGCTTTGTTTTTTGTAAGTTCTGTTTCTATCAGCGGAGACCTGTAATTGGCTTTCTGTTAGCCATCCATACTTGTATCGTGTCAATAGCTGTGGGTCTTCCAAATAAAATAAATAAAAGATTATTTGTAAGAAAGACAGCAGTCATTTGTAAGAAACTATCATTCTGTGGGGATATTCATGTATCATATACTATCCATGAAAAGCTGATCATTTTATAAGAGAATGTATTATCAAATGCTGTGATTTTTCAGATGATTTCAAGTGCTCGCTGCCCGATGTCACAAGTATAGATACCAACTTGGATGTAACGAGATTCAGATCAGATTTTTCTAAAATATCTGAGGTAAGACCGCTTATTTGCCACTATCCAGACCCCATGGTGCAGTATGACCCTTATTTGTGAGAGGATTTTTCTACTCTCTAGACACTTCATACAAATGTGCGGACACTGACAAGAACAGGCCAGCACATGTACGCTTGCAGAGCGAGTGGGAGTGAGAGAGGAATACGTACACCTCCCTTACCACCGAAATGGGGTGATGCAACAATTTATGCGAGGCAGGGAGTGTCTGTACTGTATGTAGGTAGTACAGTAATACCAGGTTTATAAATCTTACCCATATTGTACCTGTGCTGTTGACAAATTTTAAAGGCGCGCGAAATAATATTGATCAATTTATGTATGAGTGTTGGTGGATGAGTGTTGAAGCAAGCTATGGAAACTCAGTCTTGAGGTATAGGATCGAATCTGCATATGCCATATACCAATGAGTTTTTCTAACTTATGTACGTAATAACAACTGCTCTCAAATGGTGAAGGAAAACATTGTGATGAAACCTGCAAATGCTGAAGAAGAAATTCCGATGCGTATGAGAAGTTTACCGATCCGCATTGGGCACGCGTGGTGGACTTACACCCTCCCTGAGGGTAGGCCTGTGCCCTGCAGTGGGATGTATATACAGGGTGAAATTGATATCATTAGCATCCTTTTAAACTAGACAGGGTCCTTAATATGCTGACACTTTTTAACGGGATAATCAGACTGTTAAACGGAACAACTTTCTCTATGGTACCAACATCGAAATCACGAAAAAAAAACTTAAGCCAAATGTATGGGACAGTTGACTTCCATAGAGAAAGTTGATCAGTTTGATGGTCTGATGATCCCCTTAAAAAAGTGCTAGCTGTGCAATCATAATCAAGGGCACGGCTGAAGAGGTGGCAAATACTGGATCTCGAATTAAGATAATGAAAAAATGGGCTTGAGACTTGATGAAGTATCACCTATAGAAAAAACTCACAAGCAACAGAGAAACAATCTGATTATGGCCATCGTTGGCCGATTGCAGATAAAATTAGTGAAAAAAAAAAAAAAAAATTAAGAAGGACCCTATTATAGGCTGTGATGATGAATCAGTATGAAACCCATTGCCGCTATTGACTAATTGTTTTGGCGCCCTTTTCCGCTGCTCTATCCCACTTTGCACTCTTTGATTACTAAACGGAAGAACGCTCGCTCTGCGCAAACGAAGATTGACATGCGGAATTACTTCGATCAAAGTAAAATTAATGGATAGGCCTTACGCAAACATTTCAACCCAGAAAAATAAGGCAAAACAAATGACAGGTATACTTCAAATATGTACCGAGATGACAGACAAGTGTGCCAGTTTTTATGGACCAAGTGCACGAGTCACGTTGCAGGGTTTGCCTCGAACACTTGTCTCTCGCGTGGTGTTCGCGCGGTTCGCGTCTCAGCCTGCCACGAGGCTCCTAAATCCTTCTCAGTTGTTCTTACTCAAAAACAATCCTCGAGATTGGATAGACACTCCCTCAAATAACTTGACACTGGTGAAATCTAACAAGGAAACGCCATTAAATAAAAATAGAATAGAATAGACCAAGTGCACCAGTAGTGTGCTTTAACTTAACGCGCTTTGGGCCTATCCATTAATTTTACTTTGATCGAAGCGGAATTATAATCCTGGTCTTACTGTACTCTTTCTCATATTGTGCAGTCTAACACAAATATGCATGTGACAGGTAACTTCAAAATAGAACAGCCATTTGTTTGTGTATGGCAGGTGAAATTCCCCGGTCTGATCGGTCCCCTGAATGAGAGGCTCATTTGTAAGATCAAGTGCATCGACGGCAATTGGGTGGGGCCTCTCTGTTCCAACACATCCGGTCAGTTCTCTAAATGATTATGATAATTTCATTCTATCATGATATTCCATAGATAGCATGGTTCATTTATCTCTTCTATCGTGTTAGCATGAGCTATGTCGCATGACAATGACAATTACTCATGCTGTAGTGGAACGATTAGTCAATCAGTAATGGTCGGACGAACTCTCAGCTCTCTTTCAGCTATTAATAAAAAAAAAATCTATTGGAGGAGGGTGTGCAGGGGGTCGACCTTAACCTTTCCGGATCTCACGTGGGGGAGGGGAGGGGGGCTGGTCTCGGCAAATATCACGTAATTTATTTTTCACAAGGTGCAGTGTAAGCTTGCGAGAAAACTAGTAAAACATTTATCTCTACTAAAATATGGCTAGATCCTAAAGGTTCACTTCCGATGCGACTGACGCGTGGTTCTGTCATGTTTTCATAGTTATATTGGCCGTCGGCCGCGAGTATGAAAACTTGACAGAACCACGCGTCAGTCGCATCGGCCGCTGGGATCGGAAGTGAACCTTTAACAATAATATTTATCAGACAGGCACGTATCCAGTGGGGGGATAGGTGGGAACTATCTCTTAAATTCTTGAAATTTCTCGTATTTTCGCTCAGCTAATCATGAAATAACTTTATGAATGCATTAAAACATTATTAAAATTTTCGTTTGTTTATGCATGCATCACGTAAGAAACTACTCGGGTTACTCTACTCCTATTTGAATGAAGGTATCAGAAAAAACGTAGGATTAGGTCCTATGTTTTTTTTCTCGATAGGACCTCAATGTGTGTTTGTGTTGCAGATGGCAGGTTCCAGCCTATACTGAGGGAGTGTCTGTACAAGAATGATCATCCACTTTTAGCGATTTCATTTAAAAACGCCTCCATTGAAGTAAGTAAAGATACACTAGCTTTTGCCCGCCACTTCGTTCGCGTGGATTTTCACAATCGTGACGATTTTCTAAAAATCCTTTTTAATCCATTGTTCGATTTTTGGATTTTATTTACCTTGCTTCATGCCAAATGTGCCATTCTAGGTCAACGGGAAGTACCCTATTGGTTCTGATTTGATAAGTGAGCTTGTTTTCTGTCTTCTGTTAACAGAAAGAGACGCAATTTCCGCACGGGTCCGTGATAACGGCGCGATGCAAGCATTTCGGGCTATACAAGCTGAAGGGAGAGAGCACGATGCACTGCGAGAACGGGGAGTGGATGCCGAAGTTGCCCGAGTGCGTCCCCACCACCTTAGTCACTAATTTCACTGGTAAGTTGATTTTGCTGACCATTTTCCCTAATACTATACTTCTACACGGTACGGTACGGTACTTCTTATTTGTGGACAGATTACACATACCAAAACATAAAAATTTATATGTTGTACATTTTCAAAGGTATTTATTATTAATTTTAAAAGTAAAATCTGTACTTCTGTACTATTCGCAAAACTAAATAAATAAATAACGCTTACAGGCACATACATTGTAATGATCCCAAACGAAGCACTAAAGGCTTTTATTATGGAAACCATACAACAACGGCACGAACATATAACATCCATGACCGAACCGGGATTCGAACCCAGGACCCTGGTTTGGCAGTCCGGCGTGGTAATCATTACACCAACCGGGTCGTCACAACTATTACTTATGTACTAGAAATAACACTACACGTCACAAAGCTGTCTCATTCGATTGTGCAGTCCCGTGCTATTGAATGTACTCGTACCTAGGTCTAAAGGCATTTATTCAGTGGAAAGATGGTTTCTTTAAATTTCTAATTGCGCTATTTGTAATTACTTCGAGTTGTAATAATATTACTTTGAATATGACAACACAAAACTACTCTATTTGTGGCTATATTATAATGCGCATAGCAAAGCTATCACAATATGCATATCACAATTTAGCCGAACGGCCCATACCTGGATGCATGGTATAATTTCCAAAGCTATTGGACAAGTAATATAAAAGTACGTGCAATGTTGTAGTTTTGGCTAAGTTGTCGACGGTTGCAGGGGACGCGCCGCCGTCGATCCAGTACCGCGTGGTGAGCGGCTCGGCCGTGGTGGAGCCGAGCGGGGAGCTGTTCGTGTTCCCGGACTCGTGGCTGTCTCTGGACTGCGTGTGGCCGCGCGCGCTCGGCGACCCCGAGTGGAGCTGGACCCAGGCCCTCGCGCACCAGAACGCCGGTCCGTATAATAAAGTACTCTAAGAGCCACTTTCACCACTTCTGGATAAGTTCTTAAGGGTCGGCACTACCCTGATCGGGCCAAACAGGGTCCGGCGTTCCGACTTTTGAGGATAGTAAATAGCTATATTTCGAAACAAAATTAATACCATCGCTTCTTTAAAAGATGAAGTACAAGATGAACAAAAAAAATTTCAGTAAAATTTTATAGTTACATCAGAAAGTAATCGAGAATTTCATGAAAAACTCTAGAATAGCACTGCCGCGTTCCGAGTCCTGTGATTTAGTTAAACAAAATAAAACAACAAAATATATTTCAAATCAATGGCAAAGCATCAAAGAACACTTTAAACAAATCAGTTTTTCGATATGACTTCTAGTTTTTTTGCAATTTGTTACCAAAAATCACATATTTTTTTGGACGTTTTCTTCATACAAATTACTATGGGCCGTCAATCGTTCGAAATCATTGCGAATAGACCGGTGACCGGCAACACCCAACACTGTCTTAGAAGATTAATGAACAGATCCATTTTGTACCCATTATTACTTATAAAAAACCGGGCAAGTGGGTGTCGGGCCACACGCAGTGTAAGGTTCCGTAGTTGCCCGTCACGATATGTGGACTTAGAAGTACATTTTATAAATTGGTCGACTATTACTCGTAAATTTTTGTCCCCATTATTATAACAGAATAATTATAAGTTTATTATTATTGGTAGGTACTAGCAAACTTACGATTGATAATCTGTTATCATTATCATCATCGTCAGATATGTTATACAGGGTGAATTTGATATCATTAGCATCCTTTTAAACTAAGAGTCTACCCATCAAACTGAACAAAGTTTAATATGGGCGCAAACCGATCGGATTTCAACCTGTACATAAGTATGGAATAAGAGTGAATTCTGTGCCGTAGCAGTAACTCAAACGATTGCCTTCAAAAGACATTTGCACGACAGAATTTTGCGCGACACACAAGACAACACAAAGGAATTTCACAGAAGTTACTTTCCGAGCACAGTTTGGTAGTTTTTGGTTATTATGGTAGTTTTGGTAATTAATGGTAGTTTTTGGTTCTTTCAGTAATTTTTGGTAATTTTCATAGTTTTTGGTTATATTAGTAGATTTTCGTACTTTTTGGTAGATTATTGTTATTTCGGTAATTTTTCGTATTTTTGGTAGTTTATGGTTATATTGGTACTTTTTCGTACTTTTTGGTAGTTTATGGTTATTTCGGTACTTTTTGTTTTGGTTCATTTCATTTCATTTATTTACTTTAAATTGTAGGTAGTTACTTACATAAGTTTCAGATGGTAAGTACAGAGTATTAGTCACACTACAATATAATTTATAAACATAAAGAAAAAAAAACAGATTTAAACAATAGGTGCCAGACAATTACATACTATCACCTTTCACTACTACAATCAAATTAAATGTCGCATAAAATCAGTTTAATGTTATTAAAACACCTTTCGATTAATTATACCTTCTTCAGAAATCTCTTGTCGGGTAGGGCTTTAATGTCATCTGGTATTTTATTATACACAAAAACAGCATTCGACTTTGTAGTTCTTTGCATCGATGCTAGTCGGTAATTTGGTACCAGTAGCTCATTTTTGCGAGTTAAATTTAGTCTTTTGCTACGGAATGGGGGTTTACTTGGGAATTTGTCGGGGTATCGTCTCACGATTTTGCACAGCTCGAGGATATACAAAGCTGTCACAGTGGGCAATTTCAAGTCGGTGAACAAGGATCGGCATGACAGCCTGTTGGACTAAATTCCGCTTACGGATCGAATGCACCTCTTTTGCAAAACAAATATTTTATATTTTATGTCAACAGACTTACCCTAAAACGTAGTGATTACTTGCTCAGTGACTCACCCCGTAGCCAAGCCATAAAGAACTCTTTTGTTTATTATGTTAGTTTTTGGTAATTTTCATACTTCTATAAAATAATAACAAAAAGTATAAAAATCTACCAAAATGACCAGAAACAACGAAAAAGTACCAAAATCTACCAAAACAATCAAAAACTACGAATAATACTAAACTCTACCAAAAACTACCAATAGTACCAAAACCTACCAAAAGAACCAAAAACTACCAAAATCTACCACAAGAACCTAACTGTTGACATTGTAATAATTCAGATAGGCAGGTCGTGGGTTCGAATCCCGCTCGCCGCCCGACTTTTTCAATCTTTAATTTGATTAAGCTAACATGGCATACATGTAAAATAATAAAATTCTATTGTAATAATTATTTTCTTATCTTTGTAATACTTCTTGTTAATATTGCTGTGCCCTTTCAGGGTTCATGGTTAAGTACATGACTTTAGCTACTAAGTAACACCTATGCTGTAACTGTACATGAATGCGAATAAATTAATATGAATATGAACCAAAAACTACCAAACAGTGCCCTTTGTAAGTAACATTTTAGTTTTTAAAATAACTTTTGCAATTCTTTTGTGTGTTCTTTTGTCGCGCAATGTCCTTCAGCTTGACCACTTTTTTCAGAGAATCTACCAAAATCTACAAAGTCCTGTTTCAAATTCTACCAAATAATATTTATGTCGTTCCAGATGGTTAAAATTTAATATTAAACACGTTTTTGAACAACATGAATGAGTCTTTTAAAAAGAAAGGAATGAAAGTGAATGTAAGTAAAACAAAAGTTATGGTGCTAGAGAGGAATGATGATGACGAACGTACTGTATGCAGTATTAAGATAGGTGATGAAAAATTGGAACAGGTGAATAAGTTTGTGTACTTGGGATGCATGTTTACCAGAGACGGTAAGTGTGAGGGTGATATTGAGAGAAGAGTGAAAGCAGGAAATAGGGTAAATGGAGCTCTGCATTCTTTTGTGAAAATCAACACGTGTCCAAAAAGGCACGGATGGCAGTTCATAACGGAGTGTTAGTCCCAACATTGATGTATGGAAGTGAATCTTGGGTATGGCAGAAGACGCACGAAAGTAGGATTAACGCTGTGGAAATGCGCTCATTGAGAAGTATGTGTGGTGTAACTGTTATGGACAAATTGAAAAATAGTTTAATCAGAGAACGTTGTGGTCTGAAAGAGGATGTAGTGACAAAGATAGAGAAAGGTATGTTGCGATGGTTTGGTCATATGGAAAGAATGGATGAGTGCAGATTGACGAGTGCAACCTATAAGGCAAGCGTAAGTGGAAATGTTGGAAGGGGACGGCCTAGACGTACATATTCGGACCAAATTGGCGACGTGCTTAAGAAGGGCCAGGTCAGATCTACCCGAAACCGACGAGCATGCATGAAGGGACTAATGAATGTGGAGGAAGCTAGGGAGGTTTGTCAGGATCGTAGCAGGTGGCGTTCCGTTGTTTCTGCCTACCCCAGTGGGAGACAGGCGTGAGAATATGTATATGTATGTATGTATGTTGAACAACATTTATTATAAATTTTATTGAACGCTCATCATGTTATTTCCGCATTTTTGTATAATTTTTATTGGTTTTCATCGATTCAAATTTGTAACATGGATTCAAAGGTTAAAGTCCTATGACAAAAGTGCAAAGAACGTGTTATGTAGAAAATTTTATCCGATTTAATTTGTCTTTACAAAACTTTTCGATAAAACGTAAAAAACTGAAAAAGTCACCTTTAGAGCCCTCCTTCCTTGAACTCGCAAAATCGGGAGTTCCAACATCGAAATTCGTGTTCAGCAGGTCCGAATTAGTAAAAAAAACACATTTGGCTAAGTGTTACCCAAAATGCCTCTAGAATTTAAATCCGTCTAAAAGTGAACCAGTCATTAAAGCTTTACTAGTAGTTCCGGAACACTTCCAAACCCTGCAATGGATGGTTTTTTTTTTGTTTAATTGTTTTACAGCCATTTGTATTGCCAGCTTAGATTTTTTTTAGACTGAATCCTTGCATTTATGATAAAATTTTCGAATACCGAATTTCTATTCTGCTAAAGAATTTCCCACTACTAAATTATCGTTCTCTTTGCCCTAAATCCACCAATAAAGTAGAAATCTACTAAAAGTGGTCACACTGATGTTCTTTTGCACAAATGTTTTTGAAGGCTCCAGTTACTGCTGCAAAATTAACTTTTATTCCGTGCTAAAAACATATCTGACGATGATGATGATGATAAAAGATTACAAACCCTTAGTTTGCTTATACCAATAATATTAAACTTAGGCCCAATTCGACCAAACACGAGTAAATTTAATTCTTAGATTAAGTCGCTTAGTTACTATAGAGTAAACTGATTTTGCGTTTTGCCAACCCTAATCTAAATGAAATGTCAATGTCACATAATTAAAAAAATTATAATAAAAAGAAACCTAACAAATTAAAACTGTATAACCTCACATTACAATAAGTACGGATACAACGACCTCTTTCCTTAGGTGAATTATACATTCGTTCTTTTAGTACGGGGTGTGTAAACAACAAAAGTAAAATTGCTCCTTGTATAGGTTACTCTTCTATAAATCTAAGTTTGGTCGAATCCGGCCTTATAATAATAAAATTATTCTGTTATAAGTTTTAGTTTGCTCTGTTATAATAATTTTAAGTTTTTTTAAGCCTTAGTAATACTGTATATATGGTTGGGACCCACCAGGGGTGATCTTTGATCAGTCACATTTTGGGTCCATCACGGTACTATACTGTTACTGTAAATGTCAAATTCGACCTACGGCGCTCAAATCCAGATGCTGCAGGTGCAGGAGTATTGCCACGTACGACCAAATATTAAACATCAATTTAATGAGGTAAAATCTGCCTTCCAGGTAGTAGGTACCCTAAATTCGGTCGGACCTATAAACCTGCCAGGATAGGGTGCGGCCTACCAGACTTTTTAGGCCTTACTAATTGGCCTCTATACCAACAGACTTCAACGAGGTAAAATGTTGTGTCACCAGGGTTCACTTTTTCCTTCACACCAGTAAACGTGCCATGCCAGCCAAGCTGCGCCGCGGCCGACCAAGTTTTTTGCAAGTAACTTATTGCCAAATTTAGCTATAAAATTTATTTGTTCATTAATCTTATAAGATAGGGTTGAGTGTTGTCGGCCACCGGTCTTTTTCTTTTGACAGATATGTCAAACGGGCCGTAGGTAGTGCCGACCCTTAATAGCTTATCAAACGTGCTGTACGTTGTTGTCAAATGAAACCGTTTTACGTGAAATTGTGGATAAATTAATGAATTAGTGTCAGTATATTTCATAAAATTATCTACGATTCTCAATTATTCACGGAATTGTAATAAGTGAAGTAAGTAATAAGTGACAAAAAACGGTTCTATTGCCTCGCGTCACGTATCTCTTTCTATTATACAGTGGTGCCGCTAGGTACATCTCTCACTCAGCTGTCAGTTCCTCTATTCCTGGTATAATACCTTTATTATTATAACATTGGAGAGTAAAAGGGGAGGCCTTTGCCCAGCAAGGGGTCATTGAAGAGGCTACGTAAAAAAAAAAAATTGTTACACTGTTTAACTAAAGTGTCATACATAAATTATTGAATAATGTGCTTATAAATGATAAAACATGTCAGTATGGTCGTCGGACGAGGGCGAGACGGAGTCTCACTACCGCCTCGCGCTGGTCAAGATGTCTGCGCGGCACAGCGACCACTTCACCTGCGCCTCCCCAAGCGGCCACACCAACACCATCGCCATTAAAGTTGTTAGTAAGTTTGACGTGAACACGTCTATCACTTCACTCCTGCATGGGTATTTATTATTTGGTTGTAAGGGCTTGGTCAGTGACCAATAGCTACTGCGACCTTTATAGATCTATTGTAGCTGTTACCCTTGACCTAGAGGTCATTTCCTAGGCCCACGGCCTTTATTAACCGTGTTATGCTCTTGGAGGGGAGGTCCCTAATGTCAGTGGGTGTTATCACGAATCCACCCAGACGGCGACTCCTGCTGTGAATAAGCACTTCGCATTCGCAGAGCTTCCTTTCAGCATTTTTCAAGTATCTCGAGAAATAATGGATAGACACGAATGTCGGCTGCTCCGAAATAAAACATTGAATATTATCTTGTTCAAATGTAACCTTTTTAAATATTTGGGAAATATGAAGTATCCACAAATCATTATATATATCGTGTACACACGGCGACAGATCAACCTACCCATAGTTGAACTCTATTTTCATGGACATAAGGTCCAACTATAGGTAGGTTGATCGCCGTGCGTACACGAAGTAATTGATACAAATTAAATTCTTAAAAGTTGCTCGGATGTAAAATTGAGACAATACATGGAGTAGACAATGTCTTAATAATAATAGTCCCTTCCATAACCCAATTACACCTTCTTCCATCCATCCACCATCCATCGATTCCATCCACCAGCACCACAACCCAGATTTCTTTCTTTCCTCTCCTTACAATAGTCCTACACTGGCCGGGGGTTGTTTTGGATGCACTTCTATAGTGTATACTGGGATAGTTGAATGTTGGTGTCACATTACCTTTTAGTTCAAACTGACGGTCCTCTACGTGTTGGCTTCGGCCCCACGCACGCCTCAAAAAGGATTAGACTAAACATAACAGGGTTCGAAGGGATTAATTATTGGAAATTGATTGGAAACACAAAAAGCGCTAACAATATCACGCCATGTATTTCCGATTTTTTCTCACTGTTTTCTGTTGTTTTTCTCAATTTGTTAATCATTGTGATGAGAAACTATAATTTCAAAGATAAGGTGCTGTTTGGTCTGGATAAGAGTGTATTAAAGCTAAAACGTAGGCAAAAACAGCGATTTTAGAACTTTTTGTTAGAAATGTCTCTCAAAACTAAGAATCACAATCATCAAAGAAAATAATTATCTTGATAATTTGGAACCCTGAAACAATAATCGTCATGGGTGAACGTAACTGCCTCCGTGGTCTAATGGTTAAGAGCATTGGGCTCTTGACACGGAGGTCGTGGGTTCGATTCCCACGGGGGGCACATAGTGTCACTTTGTGCGTTTTTCCCCAGTTGGTTAGGACATTGCAGGCTGAGTCACCTGATTGTCTGAAAAGAAAGATGATTCGTGCTTCGGATGGCACGTTAAGCTGTTGGTCCCGGCTACTATCTCTGGTGGTAGTAGTCGTTACATAAAAACCACGTCGGAAGCCGTAAGGCGGTTTGAATAAACTCTGACACCAAGGCTTGCAGCCCACTCGATAAGAAGAAGATGGGTGAACGTGTGTATGTGTGCAGACGTGTCGTGCCCTACGATCGCGCTGACCTCGCCGGGGGTGAGGCAGTTCTCTCAGGGCTCCCGGCTCGGCAACGCGGCGCACCTCAGCTGCCACCCGGGCTACCACCTCAACGGCTCCGCGGTCCTCGTCTGCATGGGCGACGGTATTATGCACTCTTTGTTTCTTTTGGACAAGATTTTTTTTAAACCTATTAATCTTAGCATTGAAACCACATTGAAACTGTAAATTTTATCGGAAATCTGACAAATCACAGAAATTAGTCTTTATATCGTGTTTAATTCAAACTTTCATTGGTTATTAGGTTATTAGGTATTGAAAAAAGTTGGATCTTACGTATGAAGCGCGCTCTACTTTTCTTTTAGAGAATACACTCGTCCCGGTGCCCAAGCGCGCTGCATATAAACGATGTTTCGTCCTGTTTTAATTAACCAATTTTAAGAAAAATTTAACATGATATAGAAGCCAATATCTGTTTCGGTACCTTGTCAGATTTCCGTTTCAATGCTAGGTTTAATTTAAGATTTGTATGGAATTCTTCGAGCCGTGTTAACTTTGGAACTTAACATTCTGTTAAGGTACCTAGGGTACAGACACCTATACAGGGTGTTAGGAAAAGTATCATTAACCTTTAAACCACATACTCTACCCATCAAACTGAAAAACTTTTACCATGGAAGCAAAACGTTCAGAACAAAAAAAAAGTCAGCTGTCGGTGTCCCATACTAAACTGCAATACCTACTCGACGCAATCGTATGGGACAGAAGATTTTTTTTTCTCTGATGTTTTGCTTCCATAGTAAAAGTTGTACAGTTCGATGGGTAGAGTCTGCGGTTTAAAGGTTAATGATACTTTTCCTTACACCCAGTAGAGTGCTTTATCAGGAATATCCTCATCATAAAAAATATTATTCCTTATTATCTTGATCGTGTAGGTAAATGGTGGCCGTCTGCGCCTCGGTGCGAGCGCACCTGGTGCCCACCGCTGGGCGCGCTGGGGCCCCAGCTGAGCGTGCTCGAGTACAACGCGTCGGCGGGCGGCAGGGCGGTGTTCTCGTGCGCGTGGGGCTACCGGCTGGTGGGGGCGCCTGGCCTCGAGTGCGACAACGACGGCCTCTGGTCCGGCGTGCCGCCACACTGCACACGTATGCTATTTTTATTACTCTAAGGGTCTGTCCACTGATGCGGAGCTAGCTGGCGGAGCGGGGAAACGGAGTTGTATTAACATGATAAAACTCCGTTTCCCCGCTCCGCCATGCGCCAACTATCTCCGCATCAGTGGACAGGCACCCTAAGGCTGCAATTCCACCAAAGATGAGCGAGGTAGCGAGGCGGTGAGCGAGGAAACTATCCGCCAATAGCGCGCTCGCTCGATCACATCATTGGGTCATTGAAACACTCTCATTGGCCGATTTTTTCCTCGATCACCGCCTCGCTACCTCGCATATCTCTGGTGGAAACGCAGCCTAAAGCAGGCACTACAGTCTCGCGACAAATAATCGGCGAGACTTCCAAGGAAAATACGGGTCACGTGACGCCGCGAGAACAATGAAGGGTATCCACACTCTCGTTCTACGTCTTTCTCAGCATAGAAAGGAAAGAGAAGACCGGTATTTTTTTATCGATCCAAAAGTTTTCTCCTTGAAGTATGTTCAATGTTCATTTGCTTGTGTATTTACTTTGGGTACACCTGAAAATCTGCTCTTCCCAATAGATATAATGAGCCTTATATTTTATGAACAGCGATCTACTGTCCGGAGCCTCCCGTCCCCGAAAACGGACGGCTGATGACATCAAGTCGCGGCGGCAAGCACCCGGTGGGCGAGCTGGTCTCATACGCGTGCGAGCCAGGCTTCCAGGTCTCCGGGGAGCGCTCCATCGTCTGCACCGAGAACGGCTTCTGGTCTCACCCCCCGCCCTTCTGCCTACCCCCGTCCCACACCACCAAGCCGGACACTATATTTGTCGAGAACACAACTCTCGTTCATTTTGAGGAATAGGCATTGACTAGAAACCTGACATATCAGGCCGCGACACAAAAAGGTCCTCAAAAATACATTCCTCAACTCCTTAGGGTTGAATATTGTGTCTAGTCGCATCAGAATTTTATGATCATTTCAGTTTTTTTTTAAGGAACTGCGTATTTTGGTTTTTATATATCAATGAAAATAGAATATGCCTTGATTTCATAGATCAGTCGGTACTTTTTACTTTCATCTAAGAGTCAGTATTCGAATGAATCTCATTAGGTTATATTATTAGATTTGTATAAACTGTTATTATTTATACTTGTTATATGTATGTGTCGAAATATACCGACCTATGTAGATTAAGAAAAAAAACGTTAATCATTATTAGATTAAATTATTTATAGTTTCTTTAAAATGTTGTTTAATGTGTTAACCAAAAATGTGTCTTTTCTTGTGAAATGAAACAATAAAAAAATGATTAAGAGAAAGTTTTATGTCCGATATTTAAAAATATATATATTTCTACCCTCCGGACGGAAAGCGTCAATTGTCGTCCCGCTGCTAAACAAAGTTGTCGCTTTCCACCTCCGTCGAGGAGAAAATAGTATACTAACCTCGGACAGTAAATAAGAAAGCCTCAGATCACATTTATTAAGATTAATTACATGAGATCTGAGACCTTTCTTACTTTCCTGTCCTCGGTGTGTAATCTACTAATATTTTCGGGTTCGTATCGGAATGACCTATAAGCAAAATGTCCTACGCATCACAACGTCCTAAAAGCAAAACGACCTATTATCATATCGACCTAAAAGCAAAACGACCTATTATCAAATCGACCTAAAAGCAAAACGGCCTATTAGCAAAACGTCCTAAAAGCAAAACGGCATATAAGCAAATCGACCTAAAAGCAAAATGACCTATTAGCAAATGGGCCTAATATCAAAAGGACATGTTACCAAAATACATCTACAGTACAGTCCTGTACACAAGCAAATGAACATGAAATAGTAGATTATGCACCAAGGGAATAAACCAATGTCTTTTTCCGCCTGATCACTTAAAAAAAAATTCGCATAATTTCGCGCATAATTTATTGGTTGGATACTATTCAATCATTGGTCTATTCATCAATTGGGCGAGGCTAGACAGCGCTTTTATTTTATAGTATGCAAGCAAAAATGAGCCTAGTGGTGGTCAGGCGGAAAATCCGCGATAGTACCTCCCAGAAGCCTATAAACTTAATAATTTTAATACCAATGCACTCATTTTAATTAGGTTCCACCATATTCATTAGAAAATAAAAATATATTTTTCAAAGCTTTCTAAGTAGTCAAACATATATATTCCGTGTTTGAAGGGTGTAAACATGGGAAATAATAAATGTCTATTTTATATTTGACAAAAGTTGGATGCCGTTGTAAAAATATGCGGTGTCAAAATGACAGGTGTCAAAAATGACAGGCGATGTCAATGTCAATGGTGACAGGCAGTGCCAAAATGACAGAAAACGACAAAAATGACAGGTTTTTTTTTCCTTTTTTTTATTAATCATTGGTGACAGGCAGTGCCTAAATGACAGATGTTAAAAATGACAGCAGGCGTTGTCAATTATGACAGGCAGAGTCAAAATGATAGATGTCAAAGATGACAGGCGTTGTCAATAGTGAATGGTGACAGGCAAAGTAGGTACTGTCCAAAAACACGACAGGGAATAATTTCATATTTTAAATTGTACTCCTTTAACATTTTCTGTCAGTCTGTTACTTTTGACAACCCCTGTCATTTTGACACCGCCTGTCACCGTTGACAACGCCTATCATTCTTGACATTTTCTGTCATTGTGACACCGCCTGTTACCATAAATTGCTGTAACTTGTTACTTAACTGACTGTACCAACGTTTGACCTAACTAAAATTAATGACAATGACAAGAATAAATATTTTTTTGTACTAAAACATGGAAAAGATGAATATTTTTTTGAACTTAAATAGTAAAGAGTATTTTATCCGTGCAACTGTACATAGAAATCGTTTTCTAACGGCGCAGTATGCGAATGGCTCAAGTTGGCGAATCGCGCCAGTAGGCAAAACGTGCTAGTTAGCATACAAGTTCTACTCCCATTTAATTTGTGTCACTAAGCGTACCAGGTCGTTTAGCTAACATGTCCTTTTGATATAAGGCCCATTTGCTAATAGGTCGTTTTGCTTTTAGGTCGATTTGCTTATATGCCGTTTTGCTTTTAGGACGTTCTGCTAATAGGTCATTTTGCTTTTAGGTCGATATTATATTAGGTCCTTTTGCTTTTAGGTCGATATGATAATAGGTCGTTTTGCTTTTAGGACGTTGTGATGCGTAGGACATTTTGCTTATAGGTCATTCCGATACGAACCGATATTTTCTACTAATTTTGCAGTATTTTGGTGGACGATTTTACACACTCATAATTCCAGAAACTTTATGTAATACTTAGTTTGCAGCAAGGTTTTTGGTTAGTATGTAAGCATTTGCGGCCAGCGTGTCTTTTCAAGCACTAGGACCACGAAGATTTGAAAATCCTGCTGGTCCTACTAGGGAAACTAAGCGGTAGAACCACGAACCAGATACTAAGAGGACCGGGCGAAAGCAGTGGAGCACCGTGATGCTAATGGAGCACTGACGTCACGAGGGGGCGGGGCCTACTCGATCAGTCGGCTACCATCGGTTACGAATGGCGCGCGAGTCGTTCCGCGCACGTTTTGCTCGACAATATTCGTTTTTTTAATAAACCCGTGACATTAGTCGTATAAAGATGAAGTGTTGCATTCCTACACGTAAAAATTATTCGGAGAAGCACCGTAATGCCACTGAGTCGATTTCATTACACAGGTAAGTATTTTTTTGGTAATTTTCATGTCGTTTTTGTTAAGAAACTTCTAGAATAACTGCCGATTTCCATCTTACACTACCCGACAAAAGATGGCGACACTTGATTTTTCTTAAAACATCGAAGTTCCTCCTATTTATATTCAAATTCCAATTTGTTAATGTTTAATCGTATGTTTCTTGATTAAATAAATCTTTATTATGTTTATAGCTCACGTGTTTTGTGTAAAAATAATTTCAATGATTCGTTAGAACGCCACCTATCGCTGAGTAGTGAGTGTCACGTCTCTATAGTGTATCCTAGAGAGACACCTACGGGGAGTAGCGGAAGTATCGAATAATTCATCGATTGAGCTAATTTCACTATACTTCGCTAGATGGCGCACACAGGCTCCCCCCCCACAGAGCTCCCTCACCCCCGCGCGTTGTCACGCTACGCTTGCCTATTGAAATGAATAACGCCCCCTCCTCTTTGATTGTACTCCATGGGTAGAACCAACAGTCCATAAGGAATATTCCTTACTTTTCCTACTGAATATGGAGCCAAACGCCCTACATTTTTTTTTATCATCCTGCAAAACATGAAATTTTTTATCTTAAAAATTTACTTCTAAAGCTCAGGCCGCACACAGGCGGTACCGGAGGCGGTATTTTTTGAAATGTACGAGTTTATATGGACCCTGACACACAGAAATCCGGGCCGGGGGCGGTACGGCGCGGTACCGGGCAGAACGCTATGACAAACGCGGGCTGGAGTATATGATGCGGGCAGGAAAGTTTCCGAATTATTCCCACGGAATACTTCCGAAATATTCGGAAAAATTCCGAAACTTTCGGAATATTTCCCATAGCATATGCTCACGACTATAATCCCCGAGGGGGTAGTCAGAGATGTTTTGAAAATTCAGAATATCGACGTTTCACTAATACCTACTGAAATTTTTTACAGTGTGACGGGTAGTGAGCCCATCGCCACTTAGTGTCTAAACACATTATGCCGAAAGTACGCGACCGAAGTTCGGCACGATTACGCCAGCAATGCTATTTGAATGAACGACGACACATTATGCCGAAATTACGTTGCGTTATAGCGTACAGCCGAACTTCGGTCGGGCGTAAGTTCAGCGGCAACTTAGTCTGTAGTGCACACATTATACGCGAGTTTACGCGACCGAAGTTCGGTTCGATTGCCGACGAAAATCCGGGGGCGGGGACTGAACAAAGTTACGCAAGTTTACGCAACTGAATTTCTGCCGCGTAAGTTCGGCGCTTATGGTGTGTCATATTACCCGAATACGTCGGAACATGGTCGGAACGTAAACTCAGCCGCGGATCTTCGGTCGCGTACTTTCGGTATAGTGTGTTTAGACACTAACACTTGACAGTGGATGTGCCTCGAAATCGAAGCATGCAGGTTTCTCATGACGTTTTCCTTCACCGAGGCCAGTGGTGTTACAAATCATATGTAAATTTTAAAAAACCCATTGGTACGAGTCTACCTAGACGGGGATCGAAACATAAAAAATAAATGATAGGTGATTGCTATTAACCGTTGAAGAATTCCCACGCATGGATCCTGTCTGCAGCACCAGATATTTATAATTAAGTACCTATTTGGTTTTTAATAAAAATTAATGGAGCTTTCCAAATTGCAAGGCAATGCTATGAACCGTACGAGAAGTTCCCTCGTACGGAGACGATCCTGACTTCAGCACCAGGAATCAGGCCGCTGTCACCATATCATATTATGTGTACCTATACCAAGTTGTAGCTCGGTTGCAATACCTAGAAGTGGGGTAAAATCACTTGCAAGATTTCTACCAAACAAACTAACAAGTAAATAAAAGCTTATTGTAATATCATTAATACAAAATTACGAGAAACGTTCACGATTTATTTATAAACTTTCATTTGAATGTTGAATAAACAGGCGGGTTTAATAAACTCTGACACCCTTGCCCACATGATAAAAAGAAGATTTGAATGTTTCGCTGCGGGGTGCGGTGTGAGGTGGAATTATTCCGGGGGGAGGGAAGAAAGATTCCGAGGCGGCCGCGCGCCGCGCCGTGACTGGCAGCGCCATCTGTTGGTTTGCGACTATAACTGCCGCTTGCAACTCTCTCGAATATTGTAGTGTGACATGTGGTGCCATCTGTGTCGCAAGCTGTTACACTATTCACTAATAACCTTAAGCAGCGATTACATTACCCATAATGCATACGTTTCTTGCTTTGTTCTCTCTGTTATAAAGTGAAGCGATCAAAGCAAGCAATGTATGCCGAAATCAGCCCTGCATGTTGGGTAATGTACTCGCTGCTTTACAATTGAATGTTTCCTTTCGCGGGGTGCGGTACGAGGTAGAAACTTTCCGGGAGGGGTATAGAATCTTTCGCTGCGGGGTGCGGTGTGAGGTGGAATAATTCCGGGAGGGGTATTGAATGTTTCGCTGCAGGGTGCGGTGTGAGGTGGAATTATTCCGGGGGGAGGGAAGAAAGATTTGATTCTTTCCGCGCGTGACGCTTCGCGCGCTTTGTATTAAGTTCTTTTCTTAGCTTTGCTTTTGAGAAATATTTATTAATAGGGTGTTTTGAAACTAAGAAGATAATATTTTATTACTATTTTTATTCCATTGAATACTTCCGACGAATCGAAATATTCAAAGAAGTATTCCGGAATAATTGCGAATAATTCCGGAGTTTTCCAACTATAGGCTGGAGGCAGCGGTATTCCATTGTAGACAATGCGAGGTGTCACACAGAGCGGTCGCGGTCCGAAGGCGGTATTTACCGCTATGTCATTTTGTATTTAATGGATGGCCGCTTTCGATGTCACACCGGCCGCCTCCGCGCCGCTGCCGCGCCGCGCGTTCCCTGTGTTGCGGGCCCCGTTACGCTTTCGCTTCCCGCAAAACCGCCGCCGGCCCGCTTTCCCGCAGGACCGCCTCTGTGTGGCCTGAGCTTAAAGGATGTAGTTGGTATAATAAAAAGAAACATCTCTCATTATTCATAATATTTTTATTAGATCTTTTCCCATAAGATTTAACATAGGTACTTAACCACAAAAATTCGAAAAGAAAGTAAACCATCCATAATCTATATAATATAACAAATATTTTCAGTTCCATCAAGCGCTATCTAGAGTGCTATAAAACTCATTTTTTACAAACGCCTCATTTAGAAACTATACTGCATTCCAAATAAGGACAACGAGATTTTCCGATTCCTACATAGCTTTCTGGCCAATTGTGATAAGCAAATATAATTTATTAATCTGAAAGATGTGCTATTTGACATATCTTGGACGTTACTAAAGGTGTTCTTAGAATAAGTGAGACTAAGGGCCTGTTTCACCACTTCTGGGTAAGTTCTTGTTAGCTTATCCGACAGATAGTTTGACATATTTTGTATGAATTTATGTCAAAATATCTGTCGGATAAGCTAACAAGAACTTATTCAGAAGTGGTGAAACAGGCCCTAACTGTCTCAAATCTCTGTTTCTGTAATTCAAAACGGCCTTAAATTTTCGCTGTTATTTGGAACGGAGTATAAGTTAAGACCACCGCAATGGATTAGCTTTGGTTTCACTGAGAAAAGTGTTCATAGAGTTGACTAGCAGTTTGAATACAATTTTAATTAAAACTAAAAATATTAAGGTATACTGACATTCCTTACTTCATAAGCAGGGATAGTTATTATTCCTGTTAAGAGAATTGTGAACCTATTAGTTTCCGTACAAAAACCGAAGACATTGTTTTGTTACCCCACTAAAACCTTACAGAAATCTAAGGTACAAGTCCAAGGCAACACCTAGCTCGTGGCGCGCGCGCTGATCGTCAGCGTGACTGAAACCAGCCTAAGGTCGAGTTAAAAACGTTTTCGCTTTTTGTATAAAGACTGCTAGCTTCACATAAACAACCTTTGAGATTTAGGCAGGAACTGCTCGCTTCATATTAAGAACCGTGTCCATTCGTGCTCCGAGGCATCCCTGCTACTTCTACGCGCTTAAAGTTTGTAGCTGTAGCACCCGCCTGACCACACCGTAATGGATTATGGTAGTAAGTTTTGTATACGTAAGGCGTTTCCAAACTTTGACCACACCCTGGGCAGTCCATAGAAACTGGTTCGCACTGACAAGAGTTGGTAAGCACTTGCGATACAGAGAGAGAGAACTACGCCACTGCTTACTGTTGACTACCTCCCGACAACCGAGACCCCAGGTGAGGTCGAATCTGCATAGGTAGCATGCCACCGTGATACAGCGCTATCACACCTTCGCTCTCTTTCTATTTGCGCGCGAACGAACAAGATAAAAGACGTGATACAGCAGTATCACGTGTAGCATGCTCCCAGCACTGGTGGGCAAGGAGTGTCCCTTTAGCTATTCTTATACAGGGCTGCGTTCACGACCTTTGGGTGAGGTTGTTTTTCTCGCTCGCTCTTATGGGTAGAACGCTTTTCACCGAGCCTCGGAACGGCGTTAGTCCTAAAAGTTGCACTCTGGGCGTAGGTTCTGAACGCAGCCCAGTGCCGCGATAGTTTATTTACAAAAACAGATGATACATTTAGATCCACCTACACTGGTAGCATGCTACAAGTGATACGGCTGTATCACGTCTTGTATCTCGTTCGTTCGCGCGCACATAGAAAGAGAGCGAAGGTGTGATATGGCTGTATCACGGTTGCATGCTACCTATGCTGAACCTTATCTCAGCGGTAGTACATATTGCCGAAGCAACGCAACTCATGACAGGCCATCACTCGGCCTTAGATACAAGGATAAGCCCCTACACGTTGGCGCATCGTAAGCGATTTTGCCATTCGTGCCAGTCGGCAACGTCGCATACGTCGCGCGCTGTACGAAGTAATGACAACGCTGAGTCAAGCTTCATTAGATACATTTTTGCGCGTACCGTCTGGCAGTAGGTAATTAAAGCGGGGGAATTTATCGGTTTCTAATAATGTAGGACCTGTTATCAGGCACGTATCCAGGGGGGGGGGGATAGGTGGGATTTACCCCCCCCCCCCCCGAAAATCCGAATATTTGTATGGAAAAGTGATTATAGCACTTACTTTTTAATTGTTTTTGAATATCCCCCCCCGATAATTCAATGCCCCCCCCCCCCCCTCCGAAACAAAAGTCTGGATACGTGCCTGCCTGTTATGTTAGTAACTAGTAAGTAATCTATGCTCCAACGAGCCAATAATTTATCTTTTAGGTACGTTAGTAGCTATACTCTGAAATGTAATCTGATATCAAAAATTTTTTTTCAATTAAATCAAGAGCCTCTTGTTTGAAATTTTTGATCTCGGATTTGATTTCAGAGTATAGTAATCTCCCCGCTGGACCAGAAGTACCATCGGGAAGTACCATCAATGGTACAGTTGGCACTGTATTGTATCATTAGTACCATTACGTAATAAATAGTACTAATGATACAGCTGGTCAATGGTTCTAGTTGCACTCGGAACTTCCCTCGAGTGTAAAGAATTATTAGTTTTTTGTGGAGTGCATTGATATGCCAGGAAATTAGTAAAGGACGAAACCCTAAATCAGGCAGTTCTACATTCATTTTGGGTCGTTTTCCCAGTAAAGCACACTGCCTAAATCTTGTTAACTTACAATATAACCTTGTATGTTTGATTAGCACATCGTGCTTTTGTCACACATTAATCTACCAGATAATCACTCTAATGGTGTACTTCACACGCAAAATGCAACGTAATTTTACTTTAGCGCAGTACGCAATTAGGCCTAAAATCGTTTGCACTAAGAAGGGTATTTGACTGCAAATTGTTTAACTTTGTAAACTGAAAAAT
This sequence comes from Agonopterix heracliana, assembly GCA_963693445.1. Classification (NCBI taxonomy): domain Eukaryota; kingdom Metazoa; phylum Arthropoda; class Insecta; order Lepidoptera; family Depressariidae; genus Agonopterix; species Agonopterix heracliana. The sequence continues at coordinate 3,363,019 of OY856307.1, forward strand.
CTAAATACAGATGTGTTAACAATTTGGACCGCACGTAAACAACTAGTCCCACGTCTCGTGTTATAATTACTAGTAGGTAATTTAAAAAAATCGTGGCACATGAATGAGAACTTGGTAAGTTGGTCAAAAGTCGCTTTGGTTTGTACCTGTGACTGCTCTCTTCAGTGGTAATAGTGAGCGTTGACCGCTGGTCATACATATTACGTAGGTATGTATTTAGATTCATGCCTTTTTATAAAATAATTAAACAAAAATGGAGCCAAATACCCTAATATTGAATTTATTTCATTAAACAAGATAAATAAAGTGGGTAGGTGCAAAAACAAGGTAACCCAATACGTACTTATTACTTAACAATAATTCCATCTACACTTTAATTTATACTATGTACGTAAAACATACGATGGGCTACCATATCGACCACTAGGTGGCGCCACTTGCACGTGAGGTATTTGCGTGATAGATTATAAATAGATACTTATCTATTTATATACCGTAAATACAGGGTGTAAGGTAATTGCTTCCGAATACTCAACGGGGTGAAATTACTCATCAATATGAACAACTTTTACTACGGGACCAACTATGAGATCTCGAAAAAAAGATCAGCTCCTCCATACATTTTGCGCGGTAGGAATTAAATGTTAGTATGAGATAGCAGATTTTTTTTGAGATCCTCCTAGTTCTTCCCATAGTAAAAGTTGTTCATATTGATGGGGTACTTTCACAATTTTGAGTTTGCGGAAGCAATTCCCTTACACCCGTAGATATCTAAAATCACGACCCAGTCTAAAAAGAAACACATTGGAGTTAAATCCCCTTTTAAAAAAAATGGCTCCTTTAAGATACACGATTATTTTCATGACCAAACCATTATTTTCAACGACTAGCTATCCAGCGACATGGTACGGCGATATCCGTATGATCCCACGATTCAGTGCTGCCAACTAGTGACACATAATGGTAACTCTAATTCAATCGAATTTGGCTAAGACCTGAACATAAATTGTATGCTTTTCCTATTAACATTAAATGCTTTAAAAGCATGCATGAATGAACAAAGCCCAAAAATGTATATTTGCCAATATTACTACAATTTAAACATTTATTTACATGGGACATTTCTATGCCATTGTGTATATTCAGACTTTTGAATGTCTTTAATAGGGACTTTACCTACTAGTTTTTATTTCTTACGACTGCCCGTGACGCTTTCATGTATCTTGCACATTATAATACACATAGATTGATAAACAACACACTTACGAAGAAAAAATATATGAGATTCGACGAATATTTGTAAAAATTGCGCTCGAATGTATTACCGCAATGTAAAGTAAAAAAGCACGCGTTCTTTATAAGCTGCATTATGAACCTATAAGCAGTGCAATAAGAGTCACTTTACGAGCAAGTGTGTAGAAAATATATGCTTACGTCAAGAAGGGATGGATCAGAGTTAACACAGCCTTGACACTTCATTCAAACGGGCTCGCACTGGCAAGAAGAGGTAAGTACGTGCAGTTCTAAGTGCAAGTGAGAGAGGACTACGCCACTGCCTGCTTTCGTCCACCTGCCGTAAGTACCACCGAGACAGGGTGAAGCCCAGGAGAGCGCGTAACTTCCCCGTGGGGTCAATTGGGGGGCAGGCTACTGCCTACACCTACTGATGTAGTACAGTACTCTTTCTTAATCTGTGGAAATACTAAATAGCATTTTCAGATATCCACATTTCACTAGCATTGCCCAATCTGTGGGTTGCCATTCTGTAAGCAGTACTATTATTATATTCTGTGCCTATATGAAGCTTCACGTCCAGCCGTGAGACGCAAGAACTTTAACATTTTTATTTTACATTTAGAATTGATTAATATTTAACAATTAGATGATATTAACGATTCAGACTAGATAAAAATGGAATTACTATAAATTAATAAGGAAGCTTTGTTTATACATACATAATGCAGGTACTTGTTACCTGGAGTACTAAAATAATCCTTAAGACAAAAAAGTTAAGACAGATTTTGCTAAATTTAAAGCATACAGGAATATTTTTTATCACTTACACAAATAGCTTCAGATAATCTAACTTGAGCGATCGGAGAAATATCAATATCAGGAGCAATTAAAATAATAGCACATTATTTGTTTCGTTTATTCCGTGATCAGACGTCAGAATCAGATTACTGTAATGGGCCATTTGCACGAGGCCATTTGGCGAGCCATTGTACTAAGACAATCCATACTAGACAATGAAGTCCAGCAGGCCCCGAGGATCACTATTTTCTCTCTTGGAACTCGCAATTTACAACAAAGAAGACAGGAGTAGGGAAAACTAATATCCGAACTAAGGCTACTCCGCTATTTCCATATTGTTCCCTTGCAAAAGTTGTTATGAAGTGGTATAGAAAAATCTCTGAAAATTTGTGAAGTGATAAAATAATATGCCTAGTACAGGGTGAAACAAAACGTGCTGGCAATATTGAAAGTGGTTAAACGACCACGTCTATAAAACTGTACAATTTTTATTATGGAGCCAAAGTACATTAAAAATATATATATGTTTGATGTTTCTAACAAAACTGCAGTACTTACTCCAATGAAATGTATGGGACAGCAAATTTATTTAAATGTCTCTCTATGTTGGCTCCATTATGAAAGTTGTTTAGTTTGATGGTCTAAACCACCCATTTAAATATTATTAGCTTGTTTTCTTACACCCTATATAATAACCTAAAACTACTCAGGTAACGTTGGTTATGTTTTAATAGTTGGCAGTTCGTCAAGTATATTTCGCAAGAAATTATGTGGTAAATACTACGAACAAAACATACAGGGGGACATTTATCACGTAATTATTATAGAAATTTTCTAAATATGTCAATGAATACACCATCATTATAAAAAGCAATATACCGAATAAGATGAGCAATGAAACAATGGTTTAAAAAAATTTAGGTTACAAGAATCCATTGATAGTTAGTCAGACAGCTTTGAAGTTGAATAAAATCGTTTTTAATAAAGCACTCCCTTCCCCGCTTGACTGTTTAGCAAGCCGCCTCAGAGAAAACCCGAAAAATCGTGATGTGCTTATCGCTGTTATTTTGCGCAAGCCAAAAATGAGCTGGCATGACGGTTTTGCTCATCCCTATATCATGTGACTGCGTAGATAAAAGAGTGTACCGGCTGAAATAAAGAATATTATTGTGGCCTCGCTTACACTTCAAACAGCGCTCATTAGAGTAAGGAGCCTTATAGCTTTCTATTCTTTCACTAACTGACAGTCGCATTATATGTTAAGTATTGGCTGACATAACCTCATGGTTAAAAGCCCCCATATTTAATAAAAATGAATACTAAAAAAAAAGTAGGACTAATCGTTTTCTTAATTTCAGTCCATTCTTTTGTTGTGGTTTTACTAATTTTGTAAAAAAAAGGTAGGATTTGGATACCCAGTACAGACAACCTGAAATAGATTCAGTTTAATGTCGTGGTTAATAGATGAAAATGTCAAAATTTACTATATACTTAAATACTTTCACTAAAATAATAAATGACATTACATTTTCTACTGAGGCACAAGTTAATCCGAAACTTTACCTCTGATGGGGAATTAGAAATCATCGCCATGAAATTAAGTCTAAAAATCCCCCTGTAAGTGTTAAAATACGGTACTTTTTACATTTCATATCAGTATATTAAAGTGTTGCTATAAGTCTCTGCCATACATGGCACCCACTTTACATTCCCAAGCGTGAAGAGCGCAATCTTTTAACAATCTATAATAGTAAGAAGGATTTGGTATTCTTCTGTAATGTTCCAATTTTTCTAAAGGGAATGTTGAGATTGGAAAAACGAAGCCTATATATATTACATACAATTATCATTTACATTTTATGTTAAATATAGTTTTACTTAACCTTAATAAATTGTTTACGACATCTCGCTTGTATTAACTTTACATTTCATTATTTTTTAAGAGTACACTCATATTATAGATAAGCCGTGCGTGCTTCTTTATTTAAAACATTTAATACAGATCAATCAATCAAGATTAATGATTGAGATATAAAAGGACGATGGGCATAAATGTAAGCGAACTGGTACCCTGAATATCTATGAGTTATATATTAATGAAAACGCTCTTTTTTCTGTCTTGGACGTGATTGATTTCATAAAAATGTTATTTTCGTAATATGTATAATATCTGAAAGCCATACCATTCTTCAACACAAAAAATATCATTGACCTTTAGTTATTACAGTTTGTGTACAAAAACACCCACCCTCCTTTAAATTTTAACGACTTAAAAATGTGTGTAAGTCCCATCATACTAAATAGAAAAAGGACACACACAAACACATCAGGCACTGTTCTTAAACAACATGGCTCGAGGTAGTAAAGGATAGAAGAAATTCACCCATTATTACTAAGAGGCACAATAACTTATATCGTATCATATTAACGTAATTGTACTTATGTATAGTATTTGGTGAAACAATCATAGTATTGAACACATTTAATTAGCAGGCAGTTAATAATCCAGCTGCAGAACATAATCGTCAGGATTCAGAATAATATCCGAGTGGATAAATGGTATACGCTGCAAACGCTGAAGAAGAAATCCAATGTGAAGTCTACCAATCCACAAAACTGACAAGAGATAAGCATTATGCGATACCGAGTGAGTAAGGAATACACCATATTTTCTGCCACGCTTCATACCAAGAAGGGGCGAGGTAAAAATTGGTCGGGGCAGGTGGGAAGGCTATATCACACTGTTTATCTAGATCGTTTGCGTACAAATAGAAAGAGAGTTAAGGCGCGATCGCACTATATCACGCTGCCATGCTACGGCCGCTGGTTGGCGAATATACACTGCGATAGTAAGAGAAAGTCAATGACTGATCAATACTGGTCATCGTTTCGAGACGAAAGATTAGAGCTTCCCCGAGTAACGTACTGGACCCTCGACACGTCCGGCGCAACCTGATTTATAAAATAAGGAAGCCCTTAAAGCTGGTTGCCAAAACCCTTCTCTAATTCTTCTTTCGTTTCGTGTCATAAACTCATACTGTAGTGGAAAGAGTAGCCAGTCAGAAATGGTCGTATTGAGGCTGACTGCACAGGGTGCGCTAGACAAACTCAGGTCCACAATTCGGTATCCCGAATACAGAATAGTGTAATGGCGGCTTTAGTTGATTTTGACGCGTAGGATGCTCATAAGTATTTGAATACGCATATATTTGAGTTGCTCATATATCTCCATCTCCTTCTGATGCTGAATGTACTACTAGTAGCAAACAAGGTATATTTATGTGTACGACTATATGAGTATACTTTGTGCTAGATATCTCGTTATTAACACACTGGAGTAGTCACTGCCTGCTAGAGTAGATTGAAAAATTGATTCAGGTAATTACTTGTGTAAGAAAAGATTACGAAATAGATTATCATTAAGATCGACTAATAGTTCAAAATGTGTCTAATTATTAATTACCTAACTAAACAATAAATAAAAACCTTATCAAATACATTAAAATAATTATAAAAAGACTAGTAAAAGATTAAACCCAAAAGTCCTTTTTGTCTTGTCCTAACACTTACTATTTTCTTCCAATCGGACTGTCTTAAAAATAAGCTTCAATAATTCAATGTCATGTCATATGTTGTTTTGTTATGAAGCTACTTATACTTCAGAATCTTAGCCAGTGGCGGTCAATGATCTCTGCCCAGTGGTAGGTATGTACAATAGGCGTGAGCCAATGTCTTTGTGCTTTCTATGCAGTTCAAGTATTACATTTGTGGTAAGTTTCTATTTACATCTTAAGACTGTCCCAATATGAATGAATGAAAATTATATAAAAGCCCAACCCTTAATCAGGCAAGTTCGCGCACAGCACAGTTCGCGCGCGACCGTCCCGCGTGGCACAGAAAGACTAGTACAACCGTATAGAAGAATCACTGTGCGAATTGAATAAATAGCTACTCTCTCTACACGGCAATAAGGTGCAAAGTTATTCGCACCGCACCCGATCTTTCCTACAGATCGTATAACCCACAAAGCGGTACACAGCGCGCGTGCAAACAAAAATGTACAGAGTCGTTTAGCATGAAAGCGTCTTTTACTTAGTATTATTCTTTTATTCTCAATTACGTGCAGGCCGCGTGACATCGCAAGGGTTTCAGTCTCGAAATGGTAATACACAAAATGGCGGCAAGGCTAAAGCAGACACTACATTCTTGCGAGAACTTCTTGGCAAGAACTTCCAAGAAAAATTACCATGGCTCGCGACGCCGCGAGGACAATGAAAGGCATCCACTCTCGTCCTCGGTTTTTGTCGTCTGTTCGCGGCTAGAATGAAGTGCCAAAGAGAATATAATCACTACGTTTTATGAAGTGCCTGCTTAAGATTTGACCAGATTTGACAGTTTTGACAGAAAAATATGGCCTCTCCCATGAAGTTTGGATGGTATAGAATATAGATTATTGTATATAGGGAGCGTGTGGAACTCAAAGATCGTGTGCTGTCGACAAACAGTGACATCTTTATATCTTTACTAGTGTTTTCCCGCGACTTCGTCCGCACAAATTATATACCAGATTTTAAGTCAGATCATAAGCTATCAAACAAAAAAGGTTTCATCAAAATCGGTTCAGTAGTTTTTGCGTGATGCGCGAACAAACAAACAAACTAACAATTTTGTCAATAGATGGCGCTGCACGTTTTTAAATCGCGCTATCGATATGTTATTTGACTTTATATGAAGTGAACCGCAACTTTTTAATCCTCATGATTTTACGGTTTTATAATAGTTAAGATAGAGGAATGAACCAGGCCTGGTTGGGGCAGGCAAGGTAGGACGTGCGACTGCTTATGAGCGACACGCGCTTCCCTTCCCCGCTACACCACCCAGCTAACATCAAGTATACCTCGCCTCTGTGCCCCGCGGGAACTCGCGCACAAACTTATTTAACTATAGCAGTACCAACACAAAGACCGAGTTAACCACCTATGCTCTATCACCACAATCACATCGACTGTACGTACGCACGGCGATAGATCAACCTACCCATAGTTTGACCTTAAATGTCCATGAACATAGAGTTCAACTATGGGTTGGTTGATCTGTCAGATTTATACATGTAGTCCGTGCTGTCCTTACCGCTTCATTTATTATATTGTTGATTATTTTACTTCTCTTTGAATTTAAAAAATGCTAGCTGTTATTGACTTATTATTAAAAACTTAAATGTCGCCGTAACTTGTTAAACACAAAGGAACCTTGTGTTCAACCTTAAGGGGGGGCCATACGTCTCGAATTACATGGAATGGGTCTCTTATTTTTCGTTTTTCTACAAGATTTATACAAGTTACCGTAACGAAAAAATACACAGTATTCTTGGATAGTTAATCTAGTGAAATCATAAATTGAATACACGATTGAAATTACTGCACTCGATTGAATTAGAAAATAACGCATTTTTAGAATTATTTTCTCAAACTAGAATAACTTGCAACCGTTTATAATTACTGTAATCATAGATGTGTGTCATCAAAGATGTGTGTCAGAATCGTAGCATGTGGCGATCTATTGTCTCTTGCCTACCCCAGTAGTGGGACATAGGCGTGAACATATGTATGTATGTATGTATGTAATCAATTAATCATACACATATTCACCATTAGTTTATCTATAAAATCATAAAAAAATTACTTTTATTAATTATGTTTAATCGAAAATACGGCACACACACGCGAGTGCTAAGCAATCGCGTTTCTCATAGAAAATATTCGCCTGAACCTATGGCCCCCACAGAAAATACATGTCAGAAGACTTAAGTCCCGGCATTTTGACGGATAACAAGCAAAATAATCCTCTTATTTGTACGTTGTTGTGGATGACATTTCTATATAAATCGTTACGTTATTTAGCATGAACTAATTCATCCATAGTAGTTTGTGCTGATGATGTTTGGATGTTTGCGACTCAAATCATGCAAAACGGCTGAACAGATTTGGATGAAGTTTAGCACACAGGTAGAATAATGATTTTGATTAAGAATAAGGATTCTTTTTTCCATTAAATGTAGACGAAGTTTCTGGCAAAATCTACTTTGAAACAAAACCTTATCTTAAAGCAGGTGGGCTCAAATTATTATGTCAATTTTAAACGTCAAAATGTAAGGACTATCCTTTAGCTATTTTTGATGTCTATATTGTTTGTGCTATTGCCAAGTGTATACGCAGATTAATAACTAAACCGTAGACAATTTTTACGTAGCTTCACTATGGTAACGTATCTTTCACTATCGCTCCAATAAATAACAATTATAAACTAAAGCACGATATATTTATAATTGCTGATATAATCAAAGCATCAATTAAGTTACATTAAAATAATATACAGGGTGAAATTTATATCATTAGCATCCTTTTAAACTAAGAGTCTACCCATGAAACTGAAACCTTTAACTATGAGAGCAAACATATCGGAGCAAAAACAAAATCAACCGTTGCATACATTTACGTCGAGTCGGCATTGCAGTTTAGTATGGACCAGCAGATTTTTTTTGCTCCTATCGGTTTGCTCCCATAGTAAAAGTTGTTCAGTTTGATGGATAGACTCATAGTTTAAAAGGATGCTAATGATATCAATTTCACCCTGTATATGTTGTAAACTTCAATGTGTTGCATACTTTAAGCCTTAAAGTTTAAGGGGTGCCCTCAGACCATCAAACTATAACTTTTACCATGGGACCAAATTAGAAACCGCGAAAAAAATCTGCTGTATCATAATTTTCGTCGAGCCAATTTACATTTTCTATGGAACAGCATATTTTTATCCCGCGATTTAAAAGTTGGTCCCATAGTATAACTTGTTCAGTTTGATGATTGTCATTTAATAAATATTATTAACATTAAAATTATTAACAACAGCAAAAAAACTTTGATGAATTGAAGTACCCCATAAATTATGTAACGCATTTAAGTTTATGCCTTGTATATTTCATAACTTTTATTAGCTTGAACAATTTACGTGTCCGTCAACCAATTAAAGACTGCCTGTGGTAACATTTCTCTTCTTGCGCGCGACTCGGCTTTTTTCCATGCTACATGTCGCGGCAAGCGCGGCTTTCGCTCTTTGAAAAGCACTGAAGAGTTCCTTTTGTATGCAGCGAAGACGCGTCGCGCGCGAATAGAGAAACCATACTAGAGGAGGTAGCGTCACACAGTTGCGGGATTATGCCTCTTTTTACAATGTTCGAACCACAGAAAAGAAAGCCAGGACAAATAGCATGAGGACTATATAGTTCGAGAACTAGCGTGACCGACAAAGCTAATCGAATTAAATTCAACCTTATCTTCATAATGTCTAAGGCTGGTTTCAGAGTCACGCTTACGGTCAGCGCGGGCGGTAAGCGCGGTTCGCACTACGGAAATTTACTTTCGCGGGTCAGTTTTCACTGTGAAACGATACAAGGATAAACTTAGCTCGTGGCCCGCTTCGTGTACCACCCGCGCTTATCACTGAATCTTCGTAAAAGTGTCTTGTTACTATTTTGTGAACGCAATGTGTAAATGTGTGTATGTCATATCGACTATATCAGTGTCACGCGGACTGCATTGCGTGCTACTTCTATTAACGCGAAGCCAGGTTCTCCCTTCTGTGATTCGGACACTTTTGAGCGTGGACCCGTCGTCCATTTGCTACGCCAATGTATTTAAACTAAAAATTTATCTAATAAAATTACTTAAGTACCGTTGAACAGTGAAGAGTGTATCTTACGTGAAAGTTTTTCCTTTGACTAGGGGCTAGTTTGATCCTTACTGGACCCAAGAGGCGGGGACCCAGAGGGGTTCTGACTGAACCCTCCAGGCCGCCTTGAGGAGCTGAGTGAGGGCGCTGGCGAGGTCTTCGTTCACTATCTCCTCGTCGAACATATAGCCGTAGAGGAAGTTGATACGGTTCGATGAACGTATTATGTCTGCGAACTCGTCTTCCTGCAAATTTAATTGGGATCATCATCATCATCTCAGTCGAAAGAAGTCCACTGCCTTCGTCAAGGATCGCGACAACCTCCCGTCGTCGGCCTCCCTGTGAGTGGCAAATCAAATCAAATCAAAATAATTTATTCAATATAGGAGCCTGAAGCACACTTATTAAACGTCAATTCTATTTTTTAAGCTACCACCGCGTCGTAACGTGTTGTCGCCTACACACGCTGCGCCATCCGGTACGCGGAATACTCCACGGTGAATTAAGATATTGATTTATAAATATATTTAGATGGTTAATTGATAAAGCGGCAGTCTAATAGATGCCGGGATATTCCGTCTATCTACATCCTACCTCCACATTAAACCGTATAGTTACAATACGGTTTTTACGTCTATTTTTGTTGTAAATATCTTCAAATATTTACAACAATGTTGTATAACAGTGTAGATGCATATGCTTACGGCACCGAGCACAGTACACTATAGAGAAACAGCTTCACACAAGCTCGCGGCAGCCGGAACACCCCTACCCCTACATTTTTGTACCAAACTGCCGCACACTTTCGTTCGGGAGCAAGCGGCAGCATCGCTACGCACGTATCTAGGAATAGAAACGTATGCTTACGGTGAAAGCTCTCGAGCACTCCTTGTCGAAGGTGGAGCGTGCGTTGGCGGCGGTCCTGGTGTCGACGAGCCGCTCCACCGGCGGCGGGCGCACGAACACTATGTACGGGCGCAGGCGCGGCGTGCGCAGCATCTTCAGCGCCTGCCAGTGCGGGCTCAGCACGCATACTCTACCTACAAGCGTTTTACATTTGATTTACTAAAATGTTGCTGATAGAACATTAAATTATAAAAGAAGCACGCCAATGGGGAGTGCAAAAACAGGGTGTTAGGGCAGCCAGTGGCATTACTTTAATGGGTGTGTGTGGTTTCATTACATTATGGAGAGATTTAACTTTACTGTCCACATCAACGTACCAACAAGAGGTTCATTGTGACTGGATTTCATATCTAGCAATACAAAGAAATCAATAGGTATCGACGATTTAAGAAGAACACAGTTCGTCGCGTGGGCAATATCTTATTAAATAGTCTTCAAATATAATGAACCAAACCAACTATACAAGGTGTTACAAAACTACAAATAAACATTTAAGGGGGTGGTGTAGACCATCAAACTGAACAACTTTCACTATGGGACCAATATCGTAATCGCGAAAAAAAAAATTATGTTCTATACTCTACAAATCGACTAGAGTAAAATATGTATGGGATTTAAAATTATTTTTTTCTCGATTTCGATGTTGGTCCCATAGATAAAGTTGTTCAGTTTGACGGTCTAAACAACCCCCTCATGAGTTTTAAAATTTTATTGTTACTTGGGTAGATCAACTATTTTTTGTCCTCATAGTACTGTTTAAAAAAACGTTTTTATTCCTTTTTTCTTGACATTCAATCATTTTGAAAGATGGATATTGTATCTAATGATATGATTCTTCTACACACATGCACATTGCACCATTTGTGTTGAACCACTAGAAGTTTTTAGCGGTTGTCCGATAGACCAAAAAGCGTGGGGACAACGAAATAAAGCGTCCATCGGACAACCGCCAAAATTCAAGTAAAATTCAAGTAATTTTGCAAAACCGTGTATGCATTTAATAAATGCAATCCTTAGTTATTCAACAAACATTAATTTTTGGGGCAAGCAAAACCTGAGCTTGAGCCTGAGCATGAACATTGAAAAAAATTTATGTAGATGACTGGGACTAGGTATGGACAAAAAATAGTTGATCTACCCACTTATGAAACACCTTGTATAAGAGAGGTAGCTTATGTAACTAACCAGAGTAGTAGATCCAAAATTGTTATTGCAAAAATTGCGAAATGATGCTCATGACCATATCTAGCGAACTAGAATGTACTAGATTCCGGTGTACGCAGTTTAGTATTGAGACTACCACTCTTTAGTTCTCCTTGCTCTGTGGTGTAAACCAACCTGAATTGATGATAGTTTCGACGCTCTCCGCCGACGTGCCATACAGGTTCCCCTTGTACTCTCCGTGCTCGATGAACTTGCCGTCCGCTATGTCTTGCTCCATCTTATCGCGCGTCATGAACACGTACTCTTTGCCGTTTTGCTCACTCTGCTTCTGAGGCCGGGATGTGTCTGTTGACAGATGTAATTTCTGTTAGGGCAAGATAAATACATAGGCAGCCAGAACATTATTCACTGCCATACCCTTATCAACTTTGCTTGCGTTGAAATAATATTGAAAATCAATTACAGTAGTACCAGGTTAATAAGTCTTACCACCTTCAATCCGTTTACGCTATTGGCTAATTTCGCTGCTATCCGACTTTGCACTCTTTGATTACTAAATGACTTCGGGTTTTGTCGGGGACTTGGTCCTGCTCTGCGCAAACGAAGATTGACGACCGGACTTATTTTCCTGGCGTTTCCTTTTTTCCGTACTATACCTATCTTTCCCTTCAAGTCACTTCAAGTCTTCGATGCTCTTGGAGACTAGTAGTTGATTTTCGATGTTTCACCATATTTTTAGACTATAAACATTCAAACTTTATCGTATGTTCACTTACACGGAACAGGAGTAACAAATTTCTCTGGATCTGTAGCTATAAGTCTTCTACGGAGCTCATTCCTGCCGACCCCTGGTGCCCCGACCAGAACAATGGGCCTGACCAATCCGGGCCGAGGGTACAGCCTAGCCACTTCCTCGTAAGTAGGTATCATTTCCCGATCAAAATCATCGTTCTCTGTAATATCGTAGATGATCTTTTTTGTTTTCGGGGTCGACTTGCAAGGTAGAAGTGCAGCGGCGTTCGGGGTAGGGGAGCATGGTGTTTTCGGTGCGCAGTCCGATGCGACGGTAGAAGGACTGCATAGTGCCGGCTTTCCTGCGCGAACCATGCAAATGTACTGATAAATATGGTGAAATGTAAAGCGCGTGACATAAAGGACTCTACTCACCGAACCCGCCGACACAGCCCGAAGATATTCGGCTGTGTCGACGTCTTGTCGGCGGGTTCGGTGTGTAGCAGTGGCGTAGCGTTGGATTCTGTCGCCCGGGGCTCAGACCGATTTTCCCGCCCATTTAGCGTTATAAGAAGACCTACACAAAAAACAACGGAGCAAGCGAAGCGAGCTCGATAATTATTTAGCACAATTATTCGGTTTGTGGTCGGACACTTTTTAATTTATCCATGCAAAACTAGAAACTTAGAACGAGCAAAGCGAGCTCGACTTCTCTCCTCAATTCGAATCAGTTGGAGCCGAGCTTTTTACTTACAACCAGTTGGTTGGTTCAGTTGATCGGAGTGGAAAGACAGTACAAAACATGTGCAATGTAACCTAAGTAAAAGCTACGGATCGAGCGAAGCAAGCCCGACATTTTTAGTACCACGTCTTGGCTGTGGTAAGAACTCTGTAGGATTATTCATAGGTAGGTATAGTAATGAAAATAGAAATTTAGAGCAAGCGAAAAGAGCTCAACTTTTCTGTGCTCTACTCGTACTAATTGGCTATGGACAGAGCCCAATCAATCTGTATTTTTCAGAAACAATCGAAACTAATCTCTCTATAGTTTTAAAGTTACAGTGCCTCAAAGATTTCCATACAAATCGGGCAACATACAAGCTTTGTTTCTAGATTGTTTGTGCAAAATTTCATTGACTTTACATACATACATATACTCACGCCTGTGTCCCATTGGGGTAGGCAGAGACAATTGATCGCCATCGGCTACGATCCTGACATACCTCTTTTGCCTCTTCCACAGTCATAAGTCGTTTCATACACGCTCGTCGGTTTTGGGTACATTTGATCTGGCCCTTCTTAAGTATGCTGCCAATTTGGTCTGCATACGTACGTCTAGGGCGACCCCTTTCGACTTTTCCATTCACACTTGCTTTATATATTTCATACGTCAGTCTACTATCACTCATCCTTTCCACATGACCAAACCATCTCAGCATTCCCTTTTCAATCCTTGTCACTATATCCTCTTTCAGTCCACATTTTTCTCTAATTACACTGTTTCGTATTCTATCATTCAAAGTCAAACCACACATACTGCGCAAAGAACGCATTTCGACAGCATTTATCCTTGATTCATTCCTCTTCTGCCATACCCAACATTCGCTGCCATACATCAAAGTTGGTGCCAGCACACCGTCGTGAACTGCCAAACGTGCCTTTTTGGACACGTTATGACTTTTCATGAATGTGTGCATCGCTCCATTAATCCTATTTCCCGCTTTCACTCTCCTCTCTATGTCTCCATCACACGTACCATCGCTGGTAAACATACTTCCCAAATATACAAATTCTTCTACCTGCTCCACTTTCTCATCTCCTATCATAATTTTACATTCAGTCACTATTTCATCCCGTTCGAGAACCATAACTTTCGTCTTATTTACATTCACTTTCATTCCTTTCTTCATAAATGACACAATCATGCATGTTACCATCTCCTGTAAGTCGTCTGCCGATGATGCAAGTAAAACTTGATCATCAGCATATAACAAACATTTGACGAGCAACCCATTCATCCTTAAACCACACTCTCTTTCTTTCTTTCTTTCTTTCTTTCTTGACTTTAATTGGTTAGTATTGAAATATTATAACCAGACTTCGTTTGTATGCAGCGCGCATTAGCGCGTTCAGAATAAACTTCTCTTAACCATGGTGTAGGCCCGTATTAAACACATTCGTGATGCCCTTTTAAGATTTTCACGCAGTGCCTATTAATTTGTTCGCCATGCGCTCTTACATATTAAATTGACATCACAATGCAATATCACTTGCTTAAACATACAATTCGCAATGCTTTACTAAACGAAATAAATAGCAAGATAATGTTGTGTTATTTGAGTAGGTCAAAACTGAAATTTATTGAATCAGACGTTACTTTGCGGCAATCCATGACTATCGGCATACCATCTATTGATGGTATCGCAACTCGGCCTTACTCCTGAGGATGCTCCTAGGTGCAGCGAAACGCGAAACACATGTGGAGTAGAATTATTTGGTGATCTATTTAGATGCGGAAGCTGGGATACGGATATCTTGTTATCAATACGAAAATAGGAAATAGCTTTTTGTTTCAAATAGTATAATGGAGACTCATATAGTTGATGATCATCATTAATGGTCTCATCGGAGGAGCGGAAAAGAGACTGGAAAGGTACTTAATGATAAAACCAACAATAGTGCGCTCTCTGGATCACGTCACAAGGAAACTGAAGCGCTCCCATTGGTGAATTCGCACAACCGCCTCGCTGCCTCACAACTCCGGTGGACAGGACCGGCAACATGTGTACTTTGGCACATTTTAAGAACCATAATATAGTCACTATATCGCTGCTATTCGGCCGAGACACCGCAATGTTATCGACACAATATTTCTGAGATCAAGTAGCATCGCGGCGGAATCGCGGCGATATCGAAGTGGAGCGATAACGCTTAGTAAAATCGGGGCAATTCAGTTGAAGAGATCGCGACATTGCTTATGCTCATAAATCTTGTGTGATATGGATCTTAGGCGAACGTCTCGAAGTCACAAACCGTCGAAGTTTAAATACAAATTACGATTTCGGCGCGGGCAACTGCGCTTTCGCCCTATTCACCTGCCTAGTCTAATAGCTATTCAGTTTATTTACATGGTCCAATTTCGCTGTGTGTTGTATATACACCCCGTATTAACCTTAATGTTATGTTGGAGGTACAATAACGTGGTACAATAACTAACCATCCATAGTTTGTGGATCGGATTGTCGCTCGTGGATGATGCGACCTTCCTGCAACGCTCTGGACGGTATCAGGCCAGCCCTCATCACTCTGTCGCCCTCCCGCCTCGCCTGCCACCTACGAACAATATCATAGACAACATTTAATAGTAAATGACGATGTCCATAAGTACCTTAAACCAAAATATCCTATTACCATTATGAACTAATTTCAAAATCACCTTTTCCCAACGATATGTGTGACTTGAGTAGTCTATTATTGCACGGCGTGAAACCCGTCTAAGTTTGCGCTATCGCTTTCTACTTTCTACAACATATGAAACTGATTTTAATTGTGAATATCTAAGTGTCAAACATAGAGAAATTACACGCTCCTCTAGGTTGTTAAGGACATTTAAAAGTATCATTTTTTTTTTATTATACAACTGCGCTATAAGGCCTATAAGTATATTCATTGCACGGTGCAATAATGGACTACTTAGGTAACGAAAAAGCGTGATCTAAGTTCGGGTTTAGGTCAAGGTGTTAGAGTGTAATATTAATCCTAATACAAGGATCGCTATAAAATAATTTAAACATACATACATAACGCACAATAAACGGGGTGGTCAGAAATATTGTTTTCGAGCGAAAAGAATAACAAAGTAATAATAAAATTATATACAACTTGGACATAGTCACACAGATTATCTAGTCCCATTTGAAGTACCAGAATCAAGTCCGCACTGGTATTATGACGTGTAACGACGACATAGAATACAATATACTGGGTGATTGTGTGATGCTTGCTCCCATCCATTGTAAAAGTTGTTCAGTTTGATGGTCTTAATCACCCCTGAAAATTTGGAATATGTTTAAAAAATCACCCAGTATAGATACTGGCTGACTTGGGTACAAATATCCATATACATCATACAAATAGTGGCCCCTACGGTATTCGAAGCCACGACGCTCAACTGCAACAACTGGAGCAACTGAGCTAACCGAAACGTAAAAAAAAAATCTTTTTTTTAATTTATTATTAATTGAATTTTTGCTTGTGCGTTAGCACCGCATTTCCGCCAGTGTCAAGTGGTTTGATAGTATCTATCCAATCTCGAGGATTGTTTTTGAGTAAGAACACAGCCGAGAAGGATTGCGGAGCCTCGTGGCAGGCTGAAACGCGAACCGCGCGAACACCACGCGACGGAAAAGTGTTCGGGGCAAACCCTGGAACGTAACTCCCATAATAAAACTTACCAATAAGCATCATCCTGAGAAACAATATGTAAGACGTCACCCTTCTTGAAGTTGAGCCCCGCCTCCTTGCAGGGTATGTATGGGTCGTCCGAAGAGTTGTAGTTGAACAGAGCTCGCACCCTCACTTTGCTTTCACGAGATCCTCCTTTACCGAAAGTTGGCACGAGTTTGAACGTTATTGTACCTTCCGAACTTTGCTGTGGAGGAATAGGAATTTTAGTAAATAGATCTGCGCTACGAGTTACATAAAAACATTGATTAGTACCTATTCTAGTGTCCCACTTGGCTAGAAGGGAAGATGGCAAGTGGACCAAGGCAGTATCGGAATGGTGGCCAAGAGAGGGAAGGAGTAGGCAGATCAGTAGGCAGACCACCAACACTTGATCCGATGACATTTTATGGGTTGGGGGTCAGAAGTAGTTAAGGAAGGAGCCAGCATTGGGTTGATGTGGGCTAATTTGATCGAGTCTATTCGACAACTAGTGAAATCACCAACTCTTTATCGGTAGTCAAATCGCGCGCTTTGTATGAACAATTATATTAAATACTAGTGTTTTCCCGCGACTTCGACCGCACAAATTATATACCAGATTTTAAGTCAGATCAGAAGCTATCAAACAAAAAAAGTTTCATCAAAATCGGTTCAGTAGTTTTTGCGTGATGCGCGAACAAACAAACAAACTAACAATTTTGTCAATAGATGGCGCTGCACGTTTTTAAATCGCGCTATCGAATGTTATTTGAATTTATATGAAGAGAACCGCTACTTTTTTGTTCCTCATGATTTTACGGTTTTATTTTATAAATAAAAATAAAAATAAAAATAAAAATAAAAATAAATAAATATAAATAAATAAATAAATAAATAAATAAAAAATTAAAATTAAAATTAAATTAAATAGTTAATTAATAGTTAAGACATAGGTACTAGGACGTCATCTACATTTCATTAAGTTTTTTATCCAGTTATTAAAAATAGTATGGAAGCTAAAGAATTAATGGAAATGTGAGTTTAGCGTTATTTTCAAACGTTACAGTAAGGCAGGTCAATTACAAATAATGGTAAGTTCTCTTATTTCTCTTGTAAGAAGAAACGAAAAAAAAAGAGAAAAGAATTTAGCAGACAAGACGAAGCAATCAACCTTAAGACCGGTAACAAAACTAGGGTAAATTTGTAAAGCTTACCAATATAGCTAGGACATCAGCAGGAGTTTTGTTCTCGACGCTGATCCCGTTCACTTCAATGACCTCGTCGCCGGCGTGAATGAGACCGGACCGGTCTGCCGCTCCGCCGTGCATCACCCGAGCTATAACGATCTTGCCCGTCTCTTCGTCCGTCTTTATCGTAGCTCCCTGACAGATTATCATTGGGTTCATTACTTAGTATAATTTTTTAAGAGAGTGCTCGAAGGGAGCCTATTCTTGTCACGCACAGAAAAGAGAACCAAGAGACATTGTATGAGGAATATTTTGTTTGAAAACGAGCGTGACCAAAAAAGAAAACACAAATCAAATTAAATTCAACTTTAACTTATAAGTCGTGGTTTTTAGCTTAGAGTATGCATAAACATGATTAAAATGACCTTTTGTAGAACGAAATGAATAAGAAGACAAGGGTACACAACCATATGACTGGCACACGGGGCTGCACCTACATGTTACTTCTAGTTAAGCGAAGTCGTGTTCTCTGTTTTGTGGTGTCACGTACTGAACCAACGATATGGCGCATCCTAGCCGATCAGCGAGCCTCTAATGCTGTAGGGCTATTGTGTAAGCTTCCGATTATATCGTTTACGAAATCGATAACGTTTTATGACTGTACTAGCCAATTTTTTAATAATATTTTGTTTCTGTGATCATCGTGTTCATTATCTGAGATAAATTAACTAAATGTTAAGAAGCAAAATCGCCAAGAACTGCTAAAACACCGTGTCGATTTGATACCGATTGATTCGGGTATAGTTACACAATAACCCCCCTGATTGGAAAATCTTGCCTCTAATGCTGATGGATAATTTTCACTACGATGGCGAGTTAAACTTAACGACATGCTATCGATTCGGCAGAAGTACAGTTTTGAGAATTTGTGTAAGATTTGTAACACAATTATCTTTTCGGTGAAGGTAAACATCGTGAGGATCACTTGCTTCAATTCCGACGCGTGTTGTCCTCTGTGCAAAGCGACGGGTTCGATCATTACCTGTTACTGGACATGTTTGTGTGTTTGTATGTTTTTTTTCCAAAACACTTTATATTCAGGCCTCGTTTTATGCAAGTATACGTTACTTGCATCAAACGAGTCTTGAATATTAAGTGTTTTATCTTAGAGTTGGCTGCGAATGGTTATAGGACAACAGCCTGTAATATACTGGGTGAATTTTATGACGTCATTTCTAATGAAAATTCCCGACTCGGTACGTTGGTGAATACATTAACTCGATTTGTCCTACTCTTTAAGGAAAAATATTCCTTAAACTTAGGACTTTAAAATCTAATTTACATCAAACTTTTTGTTGAGCATAAAAACAATATTAAAATTCGACAGTTATTTTTATAAACTTAACAAAAATAGCTAATTAATGAGTTATGTAATCAGATGAAAGAAAATAATAAAGTAGGTACTAACAAGAGGCAATAAACCAAGTTTTACAAGCAAAGTGTATTGTGCTGGAAAGGTATAACGCAAGGCAAAACAATACTTGTTACATCTAGAGATAGCAGCTAATACGGAAGTTGTAGACGACAGGGGAATGATAAATGAAACAGATGACCAACATAGCCATTAATATAACGAGTCAACAAAATGAACGAAAAAGCTGTTAACCTTTTGTACATCGATATGAATATCGATAATAAACAAAGGTTTTGAATTTCATAAATGAAAACTAACTTTAAACTAATATAGCGACTAGCATGCGCCGCCCCGAGAAAAAGATAAATATCGAGATGTGCCTCTTTGTTATTTTACGTATGCCAAAAAACCCGTCCGTCTGCGTAAAAAGTGAACTTTAAATAAAAACTGAAAAAAAAACAAGTCCAGTACCTGTAATATTGAAGCAACTTTCACAGTCGGGCCCCATTATTGCGAAAATTTCATCCGGTTTAGAATTTTAATATTACTTAACATAATTCTAGACTACTGGACTTCTTTTTTTAGGGTTCCTTTTCAGTTTTTATATAATGTTCACTTTTAACGCAGACGGGTTTTTTAAATTCATTATTTTACACTTTTTAGTTTTTTCAACTTTAAAACGTTAAATGGTCATTCGAAATAAAAATGATGAGCAAAACCTCTCGGTAGAGAGTAGTATATTCCTTGAGCCAAACCTAGAGAAGATTTTCAAATACCTATTCAATGATACCCACTGACCTCTATAATATTATAGAGGTCAGTGATGATACCCCACCATAGGTCGTCAACTTTCATTTTTTCTTTTTCACTATATGGCGTCTGGTTGTCGCCATATTGACTTTTGATTACTGGCATGTCTTTAGTGACACTCGCAAGATTTAGACAAATCGATTGACATGTGTTGACATCTTCAAAATGGGTCACGTGTTTGGTCTCTTGTGTGCCACAAAGGAACAAACTTACATACAGGGTCCTTCTTAATAAGCTAACACTTTTTTAAGGGGATGATCAGACCATCAAATTCGATCGATTTGATGGTCTGATCATCTCCTTAAAAAAGTGTCAGAATATTAAGTTGGACCCTGTATCCTTTGCGTCGCGCAGTCGGGTAAAAAGAGAGCGCACGACGATTTTCTCGATTTGTCGCTTTGTCGTGGGTGGCATGCTAGCCGTGCAGATCAAACGAAAGATTTATCGAACCTTTAAAAAAGGATTACAGGTTTTTCGTTCATTTATAAGACAAGCGTATTAGACGAACACAGTGTGTAAGCGAGAAGACAGTCTTTTACGGCACAAACACAAGGAGGCAGCAAAATAAACATGTACGATTTTTGACATGCCCGAATCACAGTACTATACAGGGTCCAACTTAATAATATGCTGACGGTTTTTTAAGAAGATGATCAGACCATCAAACTGAACAACTTTTTCGATCACCATTTTTCCAGACCAACAAAGAAATCGCGAAAAAAAATCTGCTGTCCCATAGATTTGGATCGAATATAATTGTAGTTTTGTATGGAACTGCTGATTTTGTTCCGCGATTTCGACTATGGTCCCATAGGTCCCATAAAGTTTTTCAGTTCCATGGCCTTATCATCCCCTTTAAACACCGATACTTCCGTCTCCTTAAAAGACCGAAACCAGCATATAGAAATGAGTACTACTGTAGATCTACAAAGAGATGACAGTAGAGTCAAGTACTTTTTACGTGCTTTTTGTATCGTCAAAATGAGTTTTCTAAGTAAACGCTAAGGAGAAGGGCAGATCCAGGATTTAATTTTGGAGAAGGCTACAAGTCCTGGGCAGGATTTGTCTAATGCACACTGAGCAACAAAATAAATAGAAACCTAGAGCAATCGAAGCGAGGATTTTTATCCAGTGGATCACATTGAACTTCAGCGTGCTATTCAATCCACTGGTGGATCGAGATAGTGGATCCTACTGGACAGAGGGAAATTTTTGAGCACTATGACTCCTGTGTGGCCACAACGTTGTTTTATATAGAATAGTTGATTAGGTAGGACTGTCTTGGCGTTCAAATGGCATTGACACTTGCCCCCAATTCCGCCCCTGAATCCGCCCAAGGGTAGGAGTGCTCGTACGAAATAAAATGAGCATCAAACTAGTGTTGTATAGTACAAATCAACTCGTGGTAGGCCTACTGAGCAAGTGAGCACACCCTTTAAGATCGATTAGTACAAGGCCGCTTGTTTATTTTTACAGAGACACATCGACATCTCAGAGTTAATCAAATTTTCTGACATCCATAGTGATGGAAGCAAAACGATTGTAGCGAATGAAACTTTCAAAACGATACACACTCTGAGTGTGTGTAGAAAGTATAGGACTTAGGCTTGCCAAAGTTACTCGACGTAAATTACGCGTACAATGTTTAAATAGCATTCTTTCAACCGCCGAAATTACCACTTACATAAGGGTTTAATGGTTGATTGAAGATTAATTTAATAGAAAGGATTGCAGACTTGCAGACCCGAAACGCCTGCCTTTAGGCTCGTTTTCTTAGAACGGAGTGCTGTCTCCCAGCCTATAAGCTGGCCTTCCACCTGAGATATGTAAGACAGCGAGGCGGTGTGTGAGGACATAATCCACTAATAGCGCGCTCCTAGATCATGTAATAAGGAAACTGAAGCGGATTATTTCCTCGCGCACTGCCTTGCTGCCTCGCATACATCTGTTTTACAGCCAAAGCCTTCTTTTCGGAGATTCGAATTTCGCATATCATCTCAGATAGTTCGAATGCACAATGCAAGAAAGTTCAAAGTTGTTCACAAGTTCATTTATCATCATTTATACCAGTCAAATAGCAAATGGTTTGTCTATTACACTTATCTAAAATTTTATGTCTATAATGACAAAGCTATAAAATAAAAGGATTGGAGATAAGTGAGAAGTGATAGGTAAGTTACGTAAATGGACTGAACATATTAACAAAACTAGCAAACGAATAATCAACATGAAGACTTACCACAATTGGTTCTGCACTCTGTGCTCCACCCTTTTGATAAAAATAGTTATCTTCAATAATCCCGAGTTGTTTAATTAAATGTATGAAATACAGGGGTATTTTACTAGACTAGGGAGTCTCACTCTGTCTTAAGTGTGTAACCCTTATAAGACTATTCACTGCTCGGAATTGTGAAGTTGACGTTCAAAAACAATTTACCTACATAATTACCTTAAACTGAATCAAAATAAAGATCAATTTATACAACTAAATAACTTTATAATCGTTTGTTGCTTAGTTAGATGAAACCAAACTAGGAAGATGCGCCACAATTAAATAGGATGCAAGAGCCATCTAAACCGAGAATATTGGACTTACAGGTGTTGTCCCCGAGTATCGCTGCAAAACGAAGCCCATTCAATTATAGCTATTGTCACATGATTTCAAAACTTATTATGTGCATTCAGTTCTGCATAAAACACATTTTTATCCACGATACATATACCTATTGTGTACAGATGTGGTGTAACTTATCTTTTATGGTTTTATCTAACTAGCGATCGTTTGAGTTAAAAGTTTTGCCAGTAATGCAAATGCTTCATTTTAGAGAAGTTCCAATAGCTGCTATTTCTATACGAATCACTCATTGATTTTATACTCATCCTCAGGTCTACCTACATACTTGTAATAAAACTTGTCTACACATCACAATTTCCTTCTTAATGGAGATAAAGTCAACATGAAACTTATGAGTTTACCCAGTCCGAGCTATTTCCTGTATAGTATAAAGCCTCTTAAAATATGTAGTAGCAATAACTAGACAAAATTTTTGATAGAAATCCAATACACATTACTTGTAAATTAAATACTATCGTTAGCAAATGAACTCAAGACCCGAAATCCTTTGTAACCTTTGAATAACTGACTTTTATGAAAAAAAGATAAAAATAATTCAAGTCATTTTCAAACACATCAGCCACATCAGTATTCCAGTTCGTATGAAAAAAGTAAATCTCAAAAGTTACATACCTACCGTCTGATAACCAACTATAAAAATGATTTTCAGATTTTGGGTTCATTGGTTGAGTAATTATAATTGTATAAACCGCTGTATGACTGTCATATTGCATCAGGTACCTGTTTTGTACAGCAAAATAACTATTATCAAAAAAAAAACGAACAGAGAATGATTGAAGATTTTTTCAAAGTTGAAATTATGTGGCAAATTTTGTCATAAGCAAAATTTTATTGTTGCATAGTTACTGTACTCAAATTGATTAATCAAATAAGACTCGTATTTTAATAAGTCAAATCTATGTTTGTTTTTGAGCCAATTAAGATATCCAAATCAAATGTTATATGTATCATATTCTGTATTTGATTTGTATATCTGTTTATATAAATTTTATTACTAAAGCTGCAAAACTTTGCTCCTTAACCTTACTAAATAATATCATAAATGGAGCCTACGAAAACATGATAATGATAACACTGTTTGAAGATTGTTAAAACCATAGGTTAACTTATTAGTCATTTTCAATTATTTAAAAATTAATTTCATGAGATTCAAACTGATTCTATCTTCGAAACTGTAAAACATGAAGCAGTATGTAAAACATACATACCAATGGTTCATCGCTTTTGACTAGTTGGACTATTTTGACAGTGTCCTCCTCCTCGTCAGCATCCGGTGGGATGTCGGGAAGATGAGGGTAGTAGTCTTTCTGTGCGACCGCATCATGGGTGCAGAGAATCGCCTGATACAGTAAACAATCAATCAATCAATCAATAAGCCTGTCCTGATCTTATGCGTTGTGAGAACTGCGGTTGTGTTTATAAGTCTCAAGAAAAAGAAATAAGTCAGTACATATTCTTATCTGATATATTTGTGTTAGCATGCCCCTTATTGCATACATGTCTAGCATGGCAGCGCGACAAAGCTTTGCGGGCGTTATGCTCGGCGGTCTGGGATGGTTGGTTATTTAAGAATAATATTAATTTTTTTCTACCCAAGGTGTAAACCAATGCAAAGTACACTGAAAACTGCTGCTCCAGAATCGAGAACTCGAAAAGATTTGATATGAAAGTTTTCTATTTCATAAAAAACAAATGGTTGGTCAATAGGGTTTGCGAGCCCGACCAGAAATATAAAAAACCTCACCATGTTGCGGAAAATCATTGGAATCAAAAGTCGATTGCAGCGCCCCCAAACCAGGTTTTTTATATTCCTGGTCAGGCTTTACCTATAACATTTGTAAATTTGAAATAAACAAGTAATATTGTAGATTTTCCTGATTTCAGTTGATGCCAATCTTAAACTCAAGTCAAATAAGTTGTCCATAAAGCCTTAAGAAGAAAATGGACATTCTGGCCACGGGCACCCGCATTCACACCACAATTTAGAATTTATCACAAATGTTTTCGTTACCTATGCATTAGCAAAATTATCCATCATCTGTGTTGGGCGTAAAATGTTGACTTACTTGAAAATGTGGTTTCTGCAGTAAGCTTAAAAGTTCATCGTACTCCTTCGATACAGTAGTGACATCAGCGAGTAGTTCCAGCACTTCTATCGTAACTTGCATAGCATTTGACAGTAACGGATAGAACTTGTCATCTTTGCCTTTAGCAACGATCTTGTTGTGAACTTGGACGAGAGCATGAAGCTGTTTCGACTGGAGCAGTTCGCTCAGGAAGGCCACATCTTCACCCCCTGGCTGGACTTCTTTCAATGAAGCTAATAGCCGTGTGAGAGCTACAAACATTTTACTAAATATTAGGCAGGAATTTAGACTTTTTGTCATGGGAAGGGAAGTATGAATAAACGGACAAAGGACATTGTAGATAACCAACAGAGGGGATGATGATATTAGGAGGATAGCAGAAGGAGTATGGATGTGGAAAGCGAGAGATAGACTTGTGTGGAAATTTCTGGAAGAAGTCATTGGTGGAAGTTGTCATTGTGGAAGATTTAATTTAATATAACAGAAGTGTAGTAACAGAATTGTAAAATAACAGAAATATGTATAACAACTTGACCATTGGGGCGGGGGAGGGGAGAAGACGTCTGAAACGACGACACATTTGGGATACCTAACTTATGCCCTGTAGTGACCAAATGAAGGCGGCCTGACAATGGGAAGGCATGCCTGCAACTATCAATACATGCAAAAGAACTGCTCATAGTCCTCAGACCGATAGCATGTTATAAATTAACAAAAAAATAAAATCACTGAACTCTTCTACAGTTACAAACATTTTCTTCTCATTCTCACAGCTAACATAAGTAATCTAAACTATTAATAATATAATAATATAATCAAATATAACGTAAATACTTATGGTAGCAAAGGCTTTGACATTTTATTATTTACTAGTGTTTACCTGCGACTTCGTCCACACAAATTATATAGGTACCAGATTTTAAGGCAGATCATAAGCTATCAAACAAAAAAAGTTTCATCAAAATCGGTTCAGTAGTTTTTGCGAGATGCGCGAACAAACAAACAAACAAACACACAAACAAACAAACAGACTGACAAAATTACTAAAAAAGGTTGATTTCGAGTCAGGGATACCTAAAAACCATATCATAATCTTTTTTTTGTAAATATCTTCAATGCAGAGACACACATCAATTACAGTTTTATAATAGTTTAGAATAGCCGACCCCAATTAATGGGATGAGGGCAGGAAGGTGATGATGATGCATGTAATTAATTTTTATTCATGTAGGTACCCGATGGACCGCGAAAGTATACATAATTTTATAGTATACGCAGCAGTGTATTCAATCAATACAGGTATGAAAATAAAAAAGATTAAGAGGTAGGTACTGCAATAATCTAAAACCTTTTGTATGTATATTGTTAAATACAAATTTTTCATTTTCATTTCATAATTCATAAAGCGAAACTTGCATTCTACGTTTTGCCGATGAAGTAAAGTTAAAGGGCCATTAGCACTTACCAGGGTCCCAGTTTTCCGATGGGGTGTCCATGTTCACATATTTTTAAACACAGGCTAAAATACCATGTTGAAGTGGAAACTATATCCGTTGAAAGAACATTTTTAGAACAAAAACCAGTAAGGAGTACTTTTGATTTCTAATTAATGATACGCATCACGAGGTTTGAATCGCGGATACAGAGTGTTGAAAGACATTTTTATAACTCACACTGATTTACGAATTCTCATTTCCATTTTCTTCCATTTACCGCGAAAATCAATGATTTCCGATCTGTCATGTCATTTGCCGGATTGACATAGAAAATTGGAAAATATAGATAAAAAACGTCACGTTAAGAATATTCGTTTCTTCCATAAAACAATAACGTTGTGGAGCTCAGCGCCATCTAGTTGACATGTTATAATAAGTAAAGACTAATCAACTACTAATGATTACTGAACTCTTTCGTTTAAATTATAATTTGAAATCCCTGCCTCTCACTGCTTTCATTAAGTTAAGGCCGAGATTCAGAGACGATTTTTTTTGGCTTAGTTCGAGCTAAGTAGCCACTCATCTGACCGGCGAAAAATCGACACCGCACTTTTGTGCCCCGGGAAAGTTTTCATACCATGATTCCCGGCCCGTTGTTCGTCCGGGGATAGTTACCACCCTCTAGCGATACGTCGTGATAGAATAGTTTCCTTGTTTTTCCTACATAATAATCCAGAAAATCTGTATTTTTGTCTATTGCTGACAATATTTCGCGCATTTCGTTCATAGATTTCATTCGCCTACGATCATTGGTTCTATGTTAATTTTGAGTCTGTAGTTTGGTGTGCAACTGAGTTGAAGTGCTAGCGTTTGCTGGTTCTTAAAATGAGGTTTTTTCGGTGTTTTGGTGACAATATTACTTCAAATTTTTATTCGTACTAGCAGAACCGTGTGTTATACCTATAATTAGTATCAAACACCAATATACATAACGAAAAGTTTATAATTTAAGCTTTAATCTCGTGCAGTGGGTTGAAAGGTAACTAGATTTTTGCTTTATAAACCACTTTTAGATGGAATTCTTCTATTAATTTAGATTAAAAGTATTCGTAAATGATTTTCCTACTTTCAATATAAACAAGTATTGGTTATTATTTGTGTATCTGGTGAAAATAAGCGTTTTAAAACTGTCGGGTTATTTGAGGGACGAATGTCAACCGAGTCAATATAAATTTATTCAGTAAGGTTGGTGGCACACAACTTTTAAATCAACAAGATATTTAATTAATTTGTGTTCCTTTTTTATTTAAGCGCTTTTTCTCCATGAAATTGTTCGTTAGGTAGGTAGATAGGTAGGTACAATACCTAATAGGTGACAAATTTTTCTCAGTTATTGAAACAAAGTTTTGAGTGAGAGAGTGACAACCGAAGTTACTTTTACCATAATTATTATAAGTAAACCACTTGGTATTTTTAGGGTTAGGTAACCAAAGGGTGCCAACGGCACCCGACTACTAAGCCTATGTATGCTACGCTGTCCGTCCGTCGGCCCTTGCTCTAAATAGCTGTACCTATCTTTTGAACCGTAATAGTAAGCGAGTTTAAATTAAATATTTGTTGACTTATGATTTGTGACTTTCGAGGAGGATAGTAATAGGTTTTGTGACGTAATATGGCCCGGCTCCTATCATGGCCCACTTTAAAAAAAAATGTTTCCACTGCCTAAAACATATTTACAGGGTGTAAATTTTAGTGCATCATTTTCAATAGGGGGTGTTTCGGACCACTATGGAAAAAGAATATAAACTGCGAAAAAAAAATTAGTCGTTTCCTACATTGTATTCCTTAATATATAAACTTTTCGTTACGCATATTTGTGTTTGATACTAATTATAACATGTATTTAAACACATGATTCTGCTAGTACGAAATTACTAATCAAAATTTTCACCAAAACATCGAAAAAACCTTATTTTATGAACCAGGGCCCTATTCAACAAACGTTACAATTGTAATTTACAATTACAATTCTGGGTACACTGCGGAGAATGTTAGGCATATGTTACCTACTGCAAGTTTAGCGTCATAAGTAAACAGCAATGTACCCAGAATTGTAATTGTAAATTACAATTGTAACGTTTGTTGAATAGGGCCCAGCAAACGATAACAGTTCAACTCAGTTGAACACTGAACTACAGACTCAAAATTCGCTTGGATCCAATGACCATGACAATGATGAATGAAAATGTATGAAGGAAACGCGGTAAGAAACGAAAATACAGATGTTATCCTCCAGGGTGCCATTTATGAGACAAAAGCAATGTATTGTATGACAATTGACAGGTTAACAATCACTAATGAATCAATCTACTGATGAAAAAAAAAACAGATAAATTATGTGTTACGTGGGTAGCCATTGGAAAACTTTTTGCCTGTAAGGGTAGAAATACGCTTAGTTTATTTAATTTTATTGGATGACAATGCTTTACCTTTTGTCTTTTGTTATATTAATTAAAATAGGTATACTGAGCTCTACACTAATACGAAAATTTTTAGCCGAATAGGTTCTTTTGAGGCCACTTCTGCTCACGCATTCACTTTACAAGAAAATTGGTTGTTTTAAGTAAATCTTAGTTAACAAGAATTCAATTAATAACAACAAAAGATACTAGGCGCAAGTGGTCTATGAACCAATAGAGATGGGAGTGTGGTATATTTGTTGTGAGACCATTCTTCGTTACTCACTGAAAGTCGCATCAAAATCGGCTGCGAGAATTTTGAAAAAATCAAGTAACCTACTAAGCCCCACTTGCGCCAACCTAGGTTACCAGTTAACTCTGGGTAAAATAACTCTCTCAATTGTTTATCTATTAAAACAAATCATAGGCTACCCACAGGCTACCAACTAAACCTGCACTCGTAGCATGCTACACGTGATACGTCTTTATCACGCCTTTTATCTCGTTCGTTCACGTGCAAATATAAAGAGAGCGAAGGTGTGATAGCGCTACCTATGCAGGAGTTTATTGCTAACCCATGTTGACGCAAGTGGGGCTAAGAAATTTTATTTACCCTGTAGCGTGTCTACCATGTTTACCATGATCACTCGCTCCATAGCATCTTCATACTATGTTTACCATCATCAATCGCTTCATAGCATCTTCATATCATGCTTACCCTCGCTATTCGTTTCATGGCATCTTTGTACTATCCATATTTACCATTATTATTCGTTTTATAACATACATCTTCCAGTTTCATCGATTTTTATCTATTTTATAAAGTCTTATATTTTTTTACATACTTGACATTGACATCTCTACTCATATTGTAACTCTTAATTTACTTGGTGAAGCATAGAGCTATCCGGCCATGGAGTTTGGTATCTACCTTTTCTCTAACCGGAGAAAAGATTACATTTCTTTCTCTTAGAAATCCTGGCCGGTTATCTTTACGCGATTACTTTTATTAATTTCAAAATTCAAAAGTTTGTTAGGAATTTGGTGGTGACGTAGAAAGAGAAGGCACTAGAAGGAAGCACGTGTCTTGTCATATCACTCAGTAAGAGATGCACATAGCAAATTCGCTCTAGTTAAAAAAGGAGACCGCTACTTATTGCTGTCCTTATCGACGTATCCACTTTTTTGTACTTCGGCCATCTGACTCCAAAATGTCACTTCATATAAATTGTATGGGACAGCCACCTTACTCCGAGATGTCACTTCATTATAATTCGCTATCTCATGCCCGGTTACACTGATATTCGGTCCACTAGCGTAAGCGAAAAAAATCAAGAATATTATATATTCCATAGGTGGATAGAAGACTCGAATTTCTTCGAGAATGCAAAATAAACGCTAATTATGCAACAAGAATTATTTTCCTTCAATGTTGTTGTTAGCTGACAACCAAGCCACTGTGAGATAACCGAAACCCTCGTGTGTCCCTTTCTAACATGTTGCCAACTTATTAAACTACCACTTTAGAATTTACTGTAAATACAAAAGATGTAAATTAAAAATAATTTTTGTTTTTGAAAATGTATAATTTTAATTATTATGTGCAAAACATTTATTTTATTAATTGATAATTGTAGTTAGTTTTACACTATGTTTATTCAGTTTATCACAAAACAAATAAGGTAAGGAGGTAGTGTATTATTTCAAAACTTTTTATTGGCAACTCTATGGTCTTATGAAAAAATATGGCGGTCATAATTCAAAAGTCATAAAATTACAAATTCAAAATTGTTGTAATAATATTGGAAACTGTCGAAATGGTGAACTTTTGCTGTGTAGTTGGATGCAAAAATGAATACTACCCCGGCTGTGGCTTTTCTTTCTAAAAGTTAGGTATGTTATTGTTTCGTAAAACATTTCTTAACTAGGGTGACCAATTGACCATTCTAGCGACCTATGTTTCTCTCTCTTCCTGGCTTTTAATCCCATATGGTGGTGGGGTCAGCCTTTCGCGTATGTGTTAACGCAAAATGAATTATCATTGTCAGACGAGATGTTTCATATTACAATATTAATACCTTTACTAGCTGTGCCCGTGACTTTGTTAGCGTGGTCTTAGGCCGAGATTCAGAGACGATTTGTAAGTCATAGTTCGAACTCCCGTATGTCAAAATCCATACATTTCTACCATACTTAGCTCGAACTAAGACTAAAAAAATCGTCTCTGAATCTCGGCCTTAGATTACATTAATTTGTTTACACAGGTTGGAATAGAACAGCATACATATTTAAATTAAAATCTGAACTATTTATAAAACTGTACCTAACAGAAGTGTCTTTAGTTCTGTACTTATTGAAGATATTTACTTATACAAGGTGTTTCATAAGTAACAATAAATTTTTAAAACTCTGTCGTTCAGGGGTTGTTTAGACCGTCAAACTGAACAACTTTCTCTATGGGACCAACATCGAAATCGCGAAAAAATAAATCTCATATCCCATACATATTTTAGCTCTAGTCGATTTGTAGAGTATAGAACATAAATTTTTTTTTTTGCGATTTCGATATTGGTCCCATAGTGAAAGTTCTTCAGTTTGATGGTCTACACCACCCCCTTAAAGGTTTATTTGTAGTTTTGTAACACCTTGTATAAAAAAGATTACGATATGGTTTTTATATATATTTAGGTATCCCTGGCTCCAAATCAACCTTTTTTAGAATTTTTGTCTGTCTGTTTGTTTGAACAGCATCATGCAAAAACTATAGAACCGATTTTAATGAAGTTTTGTTGTTTGATAGCTTATGATTCGTCTTAAAATCTGGTATACACGGTGTAAGGAAAAGTATCATTAACACTTTAACTGTCCCAATGATATTTTACGTTACCATCACCACATGTCCAAAAATATTATTATATTTTGAAAGTAATACGAGGTCACGTAATGAATTGCGGTATATACGGTAAGTAGGTATGCGAAATATTTTTGGTAAGATAAATTTCGTCTGCAGACTCCTAGGTAGCTATAAGAAAATAAAAAAAATCATATAATGCACGGACGTCTGAGCTTGGACTACCGACCAATAGTTTGTTTAAAAACATTGAAACACACTCGAGAAATAATGGTAAATTCACGCTAATGGTTCATTTTACGTATCAAGCCAGCTTGTCAGTGCATTATATTATGTGATGCATAGACAGTAAAAATGTTAACCTTTAAACTACTACTACTCTACCTATCAAACTGAACAACTTTTACTATGGGAGCAAATATGTCAGAACTAAAAATAATATCAGCTATCCCATACGTTTGAATCGAGTATACTGTATTGCAGTTTAATATGGGACAGCAGATTTTTTTTTTCCGACAGGTTTGCTCCCGTAGTAAAAGTTGTTCAGTTTTATGGGTAGAGTATGTATGTAGTTTAAAGGTTAATGATACTTTTCCTTACATATCTGTATAATTTCTGTAAAATATTCCCTGTATAATTCGTGCGGAAGAAGTCGCGGTAAACTCTAATTACTTTTATACGGCGTACGTTTTGACGGCCCGGTAGCTCAGTCGATAGTGAACCTGTCTGCTGTACCGAGGGTCGCGGGTTCGAATCCCGTAAGGGACAAATATTTATATATGATGAATATGACTATTTGAAACCGAGTCATGGATGTTTGTATCTATATAATGTATTCTATATCGTTGACTAGTTATCATAATACAAGTCCAGTCTAGATTCTGGAACTTTAAATGTGAATAGATAATTTGTGGTACAATGTCAAGATATTTATTTATTTATTTATATGTATTTGTTTTTATTCTGAGTTTACCCCCAAAAACATTTTCCAGGATAAAAAGATAATATTAAACCCTCAACAAGATGGTAAGAAACAGGCTTGAATAAATGCATATTAGGTATCCCGTCAAATTTGAGAATGAATGGACACCCTAGTTAGAAAGGGACACACGAGTATTTCGGTAATCTCACTTGTCTCGTTGCCAGCACCGTAGTGCGCAATCTAGTTAGTATACAAAATTTTTGAAAAAAATTTCGTCTATGGGTGGTGACTAAAATTTGATTGAAGAGGACTGTCACTTTGGAAATGGTAGGAAAACAAAGAGATTTAATTATTAATATATTTAAATCTCTTTGTAGGAAAATGATCGTTTTTCTATAATAGTATTCTTATCTTCTCATCATTATAATTTATTTCAAACTGTAATGAAGTCTTCAAAATAAAATATAAAAGTAACTGAAGAATAAAAAATGACAAGATAACAGAAGGATCCACGCGAGGGAAGATTTCTTTAGTTTTTATTTGACAAGGTGTATCGTTGATGGGATTGATACTCTAGATCAACATTCATAAGATCAACATTCAAAATATCAACACCATAATGTCAGCAAATCAAATGATCAACAGTTCAAAATATCAACACTTCATAATATCAACAGTTCAAATGATCAACAATCAAAAAGTCAACAATAGAAAAAATTTAAGTACATTTAATTTAGCAACAATCCGAGAACTTGAGCCCACTGCTGGACCTACGTAGCTTACGCAACTTATATTAATGTATTCACAAACTTTTAAGGGTTTACCGCTGTCGCGCTCCATACAAACGTAGTCTGGTCATATTTTCAATACTAACCATTTAAAGCCAATGAAATTTTGCAGAAACAATCTAGAAACTATGTTCGTATGACGTCAGATTTTCGTTAAATATACAGTTTTAAATCTTTGAGGCACTGTAACTTTAAAACTATACATTTTATCGAAAATTTGACTTCATACAAACATAGTTTCTAGATTGTTTCTGCAAAATTTCATTGGCTTTTAAATGGTTAGTATTGAAAATATGACCAGACTACGTTTGTATGGAGCGCGCCAACGGTAAACCCTTAAAAGTTTGTGAATACATTAATATAAGTTGCGTAAGCTACGTAGGTCCAGCAGTGGGCTCAAGTTCTCGGATTGTTGCTAAATTAAATGTAAATTTTTTCTATTGTTGACTTTTTGATTGTTGATCATTTGAACTGTTGATATTATGAAGTGTTGATATTTTGAACTGTTGATCATTTGATTTGCTGACATTATGGTGTTGATATTTTGAATGTTGATCTTATGAATGTTGATCTAGAGTATCAATCCCATCGTTGATCTTATGAATGTTGATCTAGAGTATCAATCCCATCGATATCACACACAGATTTCAAGGAAATTATCGATATCATACATAGATTTCAAGGACCATGTTTAGCAAATCACAAGGGGCCATATTAAACCACTATCCCCAGGGGTAGTGGTGTAATATAGCCCCTTACTCGACTCGATATCAAAATAAATTTGTATGCCTTTAGACAGGCACGTATCCAGGGGGGGGATAGGTGGGATTTATCCCCCCCCCCCCCCCCCCCCCCCGAAATCCTAATATTTGTATGGAAAAGTGATTACAGCACTTACTTTTTAATTGTTTCTATATGAATATCCCCCCCCGAAATTTAAATGTCCCCCCCCGAAACAAAAGTCTGGATACGTGCTTGCCTTTAGATTTGCCAAACACAGTTTTTATTTTCCTTAAAATCAATGCATGATATCGATACACCTTGCCCGATAATAATAATAACCATTTATCCTACAAATAGTAAGTAAATCAGTTTGGTGATCATCAAATCATAAAAATAAATAAAATAGGGAAAACATTTAGTGACTAGCCTAAGCATATGCTCACGACTATATTCCGGAAGATTATAGCACATATGGAAAAGTGATTACAGCACTTACTTTTTCATTGTTTCTATATGAATATCCCCCCCCGAAATTTAAATGTCCCCCCCCCCCGAAACAAAAGTCTGGATACGTGCTTGCCTTTAGATTTGCCAAACACAGTTTTTATTTTCCTTAAAATCAATGCATGATATCGATACACCTTGCCCGATAATAATAATAACCATTTATCCTACAAATAGTAAGTAAATCAGTTTGGTGATCATCAAATCATAAAAATAAATAAAATAGGGAATACATTTAGTGACTAGCCTAAGCATATATTCACGACTATATTCACGACTATATTCCCCGAGAGGGTAGTCTGAAACCTCTGAAACATTCTGAAACCTCAGAACATCCACGGTTTCACCAGTAGTACCGAAACTCTATCCAGAGTGACGGGGGGTGAGCCCGCGCCACTTATAATGGACACGGTACAATACAATGCCTCGAAATTGAAGCATGCCGGTTTCCTCACGATGTTTTCCTTCACCGAAAAGCCAGTAGTGTTACAAAGTGACATTTAGGCCGAGATTCAGAGACGATTTTTTTTGTCTTAGTTCGAGCTAAGTAGGGTAGAAATGTGTGGATTTTGACATACGGGAGTTCGAACTATGACTAACAAATCGTCTCTGAATCTCGGCCTTAGTGACAAATGAATGGCTATATTAAACAAGGTGCCTATAGCTATCAACGTAAATTTTGTGAAACTTATAATAAATAATAAGAAACTATGTAGATCTTCCACCGAGTTCAAGGCAGAGATTCAGAGACATATTTTGAGCGTAAATTAAGTTTAAGTGGGGTCTAAAATGTATAAATTTGGAAACACGGGAGATTAATTTCAAACACAAAAAACGTCTCTGATACTTGACCCAAGCGTAACATCAAAAACCTGCTTCTTGCGTGACCTGCTCAAACAATATTTAGTCACATCGTGGAAAGAAAATTACCTAGGGTCAGACTAGACAAGTCTGACCGTGGGTATATTTATATCCCCCACCCCTCCAGAGGTAGTGGTTTAATATGGCCCCTTACTCGACTTGATATCAAAATAAATTTGTATGCCTTTAGACAGGCACGTATCCAGGGGGGGGATAGGTAGGATTTATCCCCCCCCCCGAAATCCTAATATTTGTATGGAAAAGTGATTACAGCACTTACTTTTTCATTGTTTTTATATGAATACCCCCCCCCCCCCCCCCCCCCGAAATTTAAATGTCCCCCCCCCCCGAAACAAAAGTCTGGATACGTGCTTGCCTTTAGATTTGCCAAACACAGTTTTTATTTTCCTTAAAATCAATGCATGATATCGATACTTGACCCCAAGCGTAACAACAAAAACCTGCTTCTTGCGTGACCTGCTCAAACAATATTTAGTCACATCGGGGAAAGAAAATTACCTAGGGTCAGACTAGACAAGTCTGACCGTGGGTATATTTATATCCCCCACCCCTCCAGAGGTAGTGGTTTAATATGGCCCCCTACAATAGTTTTACTCAATATCAAAGTAAATTAGTGTACCTTTCAAATGACGGACTTGCCAAACATCCTGTTTTATTTTCCCTGTCATCTACATAATTATATCGATTAACCTTGTCAATATAAATTGGGCCTATCCACACACCCTGCGCTCTACATCATATAACGAATGGTACATTCTAATTAAGTAAAGATCATCATTTTTGATCGTGACTTTTAAATCATCAAACTAAAAAGCAAAAATTATTTGTCAATAATGACTTAATAGACGTCAAAGTCCTACTCTCGTTACATGACCTGCGCAAAAAGGTTTATAGTAACTTTTGGGATAGAAAATTAACCGCGGTCAGACTAGACAATTGTGACTGTTAAGACATTTGTATCCCGCATCCCTGTTTATGAATGTTTTGTTGTCTTGGTTTTTCCTACAAAACCGACAGAATTATCCATTAACTCTGTATTTCTGTTCCGTCTTTCCAAAATATAATTCAATTTTGCTCCAAAACAAACCAAAATTTCTTCCAGTCCTGCACGTTGGACTGCAGTGAATGGGCCCCTTTAGAGTCCTGTCAACAGATTTTTGGGAATTTCAAATTAGTCTGTGATCGCAAGTGAGTAGTGTCGGTTGTCGGTTGACGAGTGGGTTTTCTGTGCAATAATTACTCGTGTTTACATTATATATTTTAAGTGTCGGTTGACGAGTGTGTTTTAAGCAACAATTACTCGTGTTTATTTATTTTAAGCATCAGTGTAAATCATTTCTATGGAATTATGACACTATTCGGTAAGCTGAAATCTTCTTATCCATTTCTCCTAGAAAAATGTTGTGTGTTTCCAGCCTTACTACAATTGTGTCTGTTGGGCATTTTGATTCCCAGGAAAAACTAGGTCTGTTAATATCTCAAATTCACAAAATTGAGCCACTATTAGGCTAATTATGTGTAGTGAATATTAAAGCTAACTAAATTATCTTCATAATAACGTTATAATTCAGTATCAGTTAGAGTAAATTTTAGTATCTAGAACACAAATACGTAACATCCTAATAATGACAGCAAGGCAGAGTTCATTTCAGATCGTTTTTTCTATATTTAGTTATAGATAAAATTGAAAACATTTCACATTACGATATTTGTTATGCAGTGGACATTTAAATAATATCCATATTTTGTACCAATGTGATTATATAAATCAGAAATTGAACGTTTTATCTCCGCGTGTAATTGGCGCGATGGCTAGAAAAGTTAAACTTTTGTAAGTCATGTTTAATCTTTTCATCCTGCTTGGATATACGTTTAAATCTTTTCTATTGACTAAAAAACTACTTCTGATCCTAAAAATAACATAACATTTATAGGGTTATTTATCATATTTTCAAGAAAAACTCAATAATCGACAACAAGAGCCGTACATTGCCTTCGTATGTATTTAGACTTATCGTGAAAAGAAACCATTTGATATTGTGGAATGAACTGAGTTCTCTAGGCTACTTGAGCATGTTATCCGTAAAGTTTATCAACATTTGAAGTGCTACAACCATTTTTTATGGTTGTTTTTGTCGTTTAAACATCAGGTGCGCCAGTACTGATGAATCAGCTATGGCCGGTCAGAGATAGGTAATTTTTGCAAAATGGCGGTCATAAATAACACATAATTTTAGGGAATGTTAATGACCGAGGGCATATGAGTGGGTAGGGTAGAAATGTATGGATTTTGACATACGGGAGTTCGAACTATGACTTAAGAATCGTCTCTGAGGCTGAGATTCAGAGACGATTTTTTCCGTCTTAGCTCGAGCTAAGTAGGGTCGAAATGTATGGATTTTGACATACGGGAGTTCGAACTATGACTTACAAATCGTCTCTGAATCTCGGCCTGAATCTCGGCCTCAGAGACGATTCTTAAGTCGTACATTTCGACCCTACTTAGCTCGAGCTAAGACGGAAAAAATCGTCTCTGAATCTCGGCCTCAGTGCCAAAATCACAGTTCAGTAATAAATTTCTCGACGAAAACTACCATTCTATAAAGTAGCCCATTCACAGTAGTCCTACATGTAGGACTACAACACCATTCACTATCCTGCAAGTAGGACTACCCATACATAATGCTCAAGGTCGTCGGACGCCTTGTAGGACTACAACACCATTCACTATCCAATATTGGTGTAGGACTGCAAGACGGACTACTGTGAATGGGCTCCTTAAGGCCGAGATTCAGGCCGAGATTCAGAGACGATTTTTTCCGGCTTAGCTCGAGCTAAGTAGGGTCGAAATGTATGGATTTTGACATACGGGAGTTCGAACTATGACTTACAAATCGTCTCTGAATCTCAGCCTCAGAGGCGATTTTTTTTGGCTTAGCTCGAGCTAAGTAGGGTAGAAATGTATGGATTTTGACATACGGGAGTTCGAACTATGACTTACAAATCGTCTCTGAATCTCGGCCTAAGACCGAGAATCAGCACTGGTAGCATGCAACACGTGATACGGCTGTATCACGTCTTTTATCGCGTTCGTTCGCACGCAAATAGAAAGAGAGCTAAGGTG
The DNA here is from genome assembly GCA_963693445.1 of Agonopterix heracliana. Lineage (NCBI taxonomy): Eukaryota > Metazoa > Arthropoda > Insecta > Lepidoptera > Depressariidae > Agonopterix > Agonopterix heracliana. The sequence continues at coordinate 3,401,827 of OY856307.1, forward strand.
TGATAGCACTGTATCACTGCGGCATGCTAGCTATGCAGAGACGATTTGTAATTCATAGTTCGAACTCCCTTAATTCAAAATCCATACATTTCGACCCTACTCAGCTCGAGCTAAGACGGAAAAAATCGTCTCTGAATCCCCCCGAAACAAAAGTCTGGATACGTGCTTGGCCATTTTGTTTCATGTTTTTGTGTAATGTTTGCTGAAAAACATTAGCAGGAGTCACAGCTTTAAAACAACATGTCCAAAAGATGGCGTTTTCGAAAGAATAGTTAATCCACTAACGTTTGGTTCCAAACAAGCAAAATCAATACTTTAGTCGAAACGATTCATTTTACGCATTAGATTAAATCCTATGATTCGTACTTTGCTAGATTTATTATTGATCTCATAAATAGCATATCTTTAAAAATACTTCGCCTATGTAGTATGTAACCACCAACGCCTATGGACCAACCAAAAAATCTAAATAAGTGGCATCAGACTTACTACTTTAAACAAATAAAAATGTAGGGATAAAAACATAGGCGAAGTATTTTTCGCTTACGCTGGCTGGTAGACGGAACTAACAGTGTATCCGCGTATGAGACAGCGATAGTCATAAAATCCTATACAATTTGTATGAAAATAGATGTCTAACCTCCGGAGTCAGACAGCCGTCGTAGAACAAAAAAGTGGCTACGTCGAATGTCGATAAGGACAGCAATAAGTAGCGATCTCCTTTTTTAACTAGAGCGAATTTGCTATGGGCATCTCTCACCGATATCTCACAGTGATATATCAAGAGACTTGCTTCCTTCTAGTTCCTTCTCTTTCTACGGATAAAAACTAATTTGGAATCCCGATCCCGATATCTTCAAGAAACCGATCACCGCTTAGATTTTTTTCCTTGTATTAGCTGCTATTATCATTTTTTCTGTTTAAACAATTTTTTTTTACAATATTATTTTGTTTCCCTATGAAACGTCCAAAATTTAATTGTGTTATTTATGCCTAATTCTTCGTTTTTTCCGTAGAAAGAGAACGGTTTTTTCACACTTCCGAGTAATGTACGAGGTTAAATAGGCAAAGTACAGTGCGATATGAAAGAGTAGAAAATAAATGAGGGCGCTGCCTCCACGCAAGAACGTCAAAATCACGCATAAGCTGGCAAGACCGACCTACAATTTGTACTAAAATATTTAGTTCCTGCTGTCACCGTTTTCTACAATGTCGCACCTGACTTGTAGTGCACTCTAGGCACTTACCTATACGAGATTTTTACTTGCTTTTGTAAGAGGAAAAATGTTCTTCATCTGGCAACCCTGAGTGTCACAGTGTTTGACAAGAAGTGCTAGCCTGAGTCGGATTGGATTTTCAATACGTAGAAATTTTGTGAAGTTTTTGTACAGAGGATATAAAATTCCACTTTTGCAGTGATTTTAGTATGAACATAAATTCGTGCTCTATTCTAGTTGTTCAACAAGGATCGGTTAGTACTATATTCTAACTCAAATCATTTTCACCAGCCATTTGACATAGAAATATTATAACGTTGCTAAAATGGAAATGCTAGTTAAAAAGTGACGTTGTCGCTAGTGTATACGGAATTGTGGGCTAAGAAACAGTTTTAATAATTTCAGTGATGCTTATCGCTACGCGGCACGTTTATAGGTATAAATTATCGATCGAATTTCGGCAGTACCTAGTTTGTTTACTCTATAATTTCTCTTGTACCGTTTATTGAAACTACAAAAGGTGAACGCATAAAACAATGCGTTTAAGTCGTCGGTGTCGTTGCGTATGTATTGTCAATATTATTTGTAGATACCTATATGTCGGCGTAGGATACAGAAGTTCCGATACATTTATACACATTTTGTAAATAAGATGCCACATGTTGAAAGAGTTTATGCGTAAATATGTTTTGCTTGCTGTTTATTGAATGTACATTGCATCTTAGATGCTGCTAAGGCTTTCTTACATCCTTGTTTTTGTAACTGAAATTGTGATTTACATCTAATATCTCTTTCATAGTCCCTCAGTAGTGAACCTGCCTGCTGACCCGGGAGTCGCGGGTTCGAATCCTTTAAGGGGAAAATACCTATTTGTATAATGAATATACGGGTCCTTCTTAATATGTTGACACTTTTTTTTAAGAGGATGATCAGACCATCAACTTTCTCTATGGGACCAACATCAAATAAGCAAAAAAAAACAGCTGTCCCATACATTTTGTTCGAGTAGCATATATACGCATAGCGCATGTGGCTGGCATGCTCAAGAACCCACCAAGTGACACTCTATCACATTCTGCCAGTTTTTTTTTATTCCTTTACTAATGCAGTCTGTCCTGCATGGACATTCAGCAAAAAATTTTGTTATTTTCTGTGAGATGTCATTTAAGAAATGGAAACACTTTCACCCTTATCACATCTTTGAGTATCATATTTTGAGACAAGCATCCAACAAGTTAGTAAAAATACAAATCATTTATTGCAACCATGGGCTTAAAGATGTTACATTGTGATTCCAGTACACATTGACCCTGCTAGGGCACTGCAAAACTTAAATCTAGAGTTACAATTTCATTATATCTCTTTTTATCATGCCTATTGAACAGTAACAACATTTTGTTCATTGTATTTTTATTTATCTACAATTATATGTATTGGTCTCCGTTCACTGATGTTCATTAAACTTTATATTGGGTAAGCTTTGGTTAAAAAGAAATAAATCTAATCTAATCTAAACTATTATAAAACTGTAACTGAAGTGTGTCTGTACATTGAAGATATTTACAAAAAAAAGATTACGATACGGTTTTTAGGCATCCCTGAATCGAAATCAACCTTCTTTAGAAATGTTGTCTGTCTGTTTGTCTGTTTGTTTGTGTGTTTGTTTGTTTGTTCGCGCATCACGCAAAAACTACTGAACCGATTTTGATGAAACTTTTTTTGTTTGATAGCTTATGATCTGACTTAAAATCTGGTATATAATTTGTGCGGACGAAGTCGCGGGTAAACACTAGTAAATGATAAAATTAAAACACCTAGTCATCTTTTTTAGATAAAGCATTAAAAATAAACATTACATAGTTTCTCCTTTTTTAGACCAATAAATATTATAATACAAATTAACATTCATCTACAAGTAACTTGAATGGCCATCAATAATGATAGATATGATGTCTGTATTGTTACCTACATAAAGTGATGTCATAATATACCGGTTAACAGTACCAGATGTGTCTTGCATAAAGAATTAACTATTATGTGAATGCTAGTATTCTTGAACAATACCATGAGCCAATTACTAGCCAGAGACTACAAGGCTTTAAGAGGATTGTGGATGTAGACAATATATTGGGTTGTATTTTACTACTTATCTCACTACTTAGTTCGTACAATTTGGTATTTTAACGTTTACTGTGTTACTACTATCTTTGTATATAATGTATTATATATATATATTTATATATGTATATATTATTATTACTTGGTATATATTTACACCGCCTTACCACATATTTTTTATTAAAGAGTTCTTCCATCCTATAGTTGTCTGGAAGAAATCGCTTTTAGTGATAAGACCGCCACTTGTACCCTTTTGTTTGCTTATAATATTGTTATTTTATGTTTTTGGTGTGCAAATAAAGAGTATTGTATTGTATTTTATTACTAAAGTTAGTCATATTTGGTGTGTTTACTGTCAGCTAGTTGGAAAAAGAGCTCCTTAAGAGTTCTTTTGGCTCTACAATTTTTGGTGTGTTGATTGTTTATCTAGTTCAGTTATACAGGGAGGTAGGGTAAACAGTGGCATTACTTTAAGGGGTGATTGTACCCATGATACTGAACAACTTTCGCTAAGAAACCTATAGGAAACCATACTAAATGCTGATCAAACTTTTGTATGAAAACTAGATTTTTTTTCTATTGGTTCCTTAGGGAAATTTGTTCAGTATCATTGGTAGAATCACCCCTTAAAGTCATGCAATGTTTTATATTACCCTAATAATGACTTTAATGTAGCTCAATGATTTTTAGGGTTCCATAACCAAATGGAAAAAATGGGACCCTATCTTCTATAATTTATATCTTAAAAGTTAATTTTGCTATAACTGCCTGCTACAATGGATGTTTGATAGTTGTAGCAAAGCTGCTGACTATCCCGATAAGAATTGTGGTCGTGAGTGCTAATGTATTTATGAAGAAATGTAATATAAGTATGTTTTTTAACATAAACCACGATGTGTAGATAAATTGCATTTTTGACACTTTATCAATAAATGCCATCAATATGTCCCCAAAGATAGTGGTGATAAGATATCACTTGATGCAATGGTGAATTTTATATTTTTGAAGTACTAGGTACTTTTGTTCTTCTATCTACATAAATAGCAACTTCTTCTACCTTTAAATATATCTAAACTATTATAAAACTGTATCTGAAGTGTGTCTGTATGTTGAAAATATTTACAAAAAAAAAAGATTACAATATGGTTTTTAGGTATCCCTGACTCACCAACTTTTTAACGTTTAGGCTATTAGCATTTACTAAATCGAATTCTCCAAAGTTCAGTGCACTGGAGGGTCAAAGGCTTATTGGTAGCCGAAAGACCTTTGACCTAGAGAATCTTAAGTATGCAATAGGGGGTAACCTGTTACAAGAATGTTTTATTTATAGTTCGTAAACTCTGAAACTACTGGACAGATTTTGTTGAAATTTAATCGATGTTTTCTTTGTATTGTCTGTAGGCTATTAAACGTATACTTTAATGTACAGTCATAGTTTATCTAAACTATTATAAAACTGTAACAGAAGTGTAGTGTGCATTGAAGATATTTAAAAAAATTGTTATGAATGGTTATGGTGTGTATAGTCCCTAACCACAGTCTAAGAAAGAATATCTAGTACATACAGTACAAACACTCCCTGCCTAGGTAGTGCCTATGTGGCTGAAAATGTAGGCAATGGGGTATTCGAACAAAAATACCAATTATCTTTGGTAATTTAGATTGGAGACCAGAGGTCCTTCAATTAAGTTAGCAATAATTTACTTACCAATTAGCCTTAAGTCCCTCCTAAACATTATTTTTTGGTCAATAAATTATTTTTATTTTATTTTTATTTCTTTCTTACTTTCACTCGCTCAGTATCGCACATTATCACTTCTTTAAATTTTTTCCCAACCTAACCTGACCTAATTCAAAATTATCGACTTTTTCGGGAACCGGTGCGGACGAAGGCGCGTCTGACGAAATCTAGTGTATTAATACTGTTACGATTGTTAGACCTATCGATTAACTATGTTTTTTAACGACCTGGGGTGCTATTTGGGATTTCCGTAAATTCTGGATCGTCATAAGTTCATAACATAAGGCGCCTATTAAAAAACGATTAGTTCTTACTGTGTACAATCGGCAAGCCGAGCGCCAGTTAATTATTTAACTAGTTTTATTTTAGAAGTATAAGGGTTGAACCTCACCTGGCAGCATCGCATCGTATTTTTCCGTCGCTCCATCTTTTTCTGTCACTCAGGAACGTCATTTGCTAGAGGAAAATAAGATAGCGAAAATAATACATTTATAACTTGCTAGGCCATGCCAATTTTGTCACAGAGGACTTCTATCACCATTATTTCTAAAATTATGATTGTTTTGCGCAGGTGTAAGAGATGCTTAATGCCGGGCGCTCGCACGAGGGTTAAGCCGGCGCCGGCAGACGAGCCCTCGGCCTCCGACGAAGCGTCGCAGTTGGAGCTTCATCTTCAGAGGCAGCTCGAGGAGGATGTCGCAAGGTAACTCTCCCCTGCTCCTTTAACACTTTCGCTGCTAAGCTAAAAACAATGATACTCGCGCAGTGCTAACACTGTGGAATGCTATACAATTCTAACTCAACGTTTGAGTCGTGCGCACTGCGGCCCATTTGTCGCTGACCTACGACGTAGGTTGTAGTTAAGGTGGTAATGGACGGCTGTATAAGCCGCGTCTGTAGAGTTGTTTCGTCAGGCGGATCGCTCACTGCTGACAGCCGGCCACACTTAGTGTCCATGCCCTTTAAGTGTTTTCTCTTTTTATTATTATTCTTTTAGTACCTTGTCATGTCAAACTTGAGGCCGCATTCGGCTCTCCAAGCATTTGCCCTCTAAGATTTGCCGTGACGCAAATAGTATCAATATGTTCGGAAGTGCGAGAGATTATTTCCCCTCATGAAAGGAAACAATTCTCCCGCAAGATTGCGATCGATTGACGCACACTTGGAAGCAGTTTTTAAATTGATTTTCGCTGATAGATATACAAAATAGACAACTAGAGACGCAACATGTAATATTTTTGTGAAAAGGTTTAAATTTTTTACTGGTAGATAATTACCGTCCAGCACTCGTAGCGTGCCACACGTGATACGCTTTATCACGTCTTTTGTCTCGTTCGTTCTCGCGCAAATAGAAAGAGAGCGAAGGTGTGATAGCGCTATATCACGGTGCCATGCTACCTGTGCTGTTCAATGTAGATTTTGATTGGACTATTTTACAAGCCTACTTTGTAGTTTCTATTGACGGGTAGTTTATTTCGGTTTCAAAATGTGTGTGATTTTGTATAAGTACCTACAGTACACAGGGTATTCATTTCCTGGAAAAAATTAACCAGCCTCATCGTTAAATGTAAAGTTAGCGAATTGGCTGAATAATTTTGCCACCCTAAACTAACCGTCTGGCTGGCTAATTAACTGGCTGCCACATGTACAAGGTGTTAATAAATGACCGTAAAACCTGAAACCTTATTTCTTTAGAATCAGTAACTGAGCAACTTGTCATCTATTATCAAAATCTGCACACGCGGTTTTAAAGTATGGCGTTCATTTCTTAATACCTTGTATATGTTATATCTACCTATATGTTTTTATAAGGGGTTGGATCTTGAAACATTGCTTGGCTGTCATATTGTTCGTTTGTTACAGAATTTTTGATGAGTCAATTTATTCTGATCTTGAAGTGGTGTCTGGGAAATTAAAAATACTAACTCACTCTTGCATACTAAAAGCACGCACAAACAATTTCTTTCATAAGCTTGAAACCATCTTGCATGTGAACATTGGACGAAGTACTTTTGACGAGATTTATTCTTTCATAAGGTAAGCTGTAGCATAAAGGTATTCAGAGAGCGGCGGCAGGCGACAGTACCGTCCAAGCACGTATCACGTTAGTATTTTTCCCCCTGTCTCCCTAACATGAATGTCCCCCTCTGAACATGAATGCCAGAACTAAAAGTCTGGACCAAGTGGTGCTGCGTGCGCGATGCTGTCGCCTGCCGCTGCGGTTAGCATGTTTCCGAGACCGACGACATCGACGCGATGTCTGTGGCTTTGGTTGAATCAGTTGCTTTAAATATTCCTGTTTTCGCGCTAAGTCATGTTATCGGTCTGCCGTGTGAAGCGGCAACACGGCCGCGTGGCAATGTCGCGACGGCAGTGTCATGTCACTTCATACAAGCTCATAGAAATCAGTAGTGTCGCTTGCCACCCGCCGGTTTCGTAATAAATAATAATACTTCATATTATAATCTCTTCTGGGAAGTTAATTCTTTAGGAGCTCCACACACCCAACTGACGGGCTTTATCAATCTTTTTACACGATGAATTATTGCTATATTTCATTACATTATAGACTAGATTTTGTCTCCGACTTCGTCTTTGTATGAACATCGATTTTTCAGAAATGTATTGAACCCTATGTGCTATTCCAGTGGGGCTAGTATGGCATCACGACATAGCAAAGTAGCGCCTTATCTCTCTTTCAATGAGCGACAGAAAACAAGGGAGACGTAGGTCGGGAGGAGTAGGTCCTCTGGACAACTCTCTCTGTAGGTTTAGATTTTATTTTGATCTAAGTCTGTAGGTACCAAATTTAATTGATATCGGTAAAAACATTTTAACGCGAATTCACAACAAGTATTAACCAAAAAATCCAAACTTTCTCGTTTGTATTTATAACATTCAGTATAAATATGCAAGAGTGTGTAGCTCCTAACTTCTTCTACTAGTTTCATTCCTATACAAAGTATTATTTATTCTACTATCACGTCTTCAATGTTTAACTTCGTACATTGCTTTATGAGGTTGTTGTCAGTCATCAATTCTTTTTGGGTCCTTCTCTTATTTGTAAACACGTTCAGTTTGTTCATACTTGTATGTGTGTTTCATTATATGACTACAATTGTGTTTTCACAATTTCACAATTTGATGGAACTGACAGATTTCGAAAACTATATCATAATTTTACATCGTACTTTATTATTTTTCAGTGATGCATACACTGAGTGCAATATTAAACATCAAGAAAAGGAAATAATAAAATATCTGAATGATAATTTGAATGTAGTTAAATCAGTATCAAAGAATACATCAAACGCGAAAGAGGACACTGATGATCCCGATGTATTTCTTACGCCCAAGTGCATAAGCCCTTATATAGAAAAAGGTATTCACAAAAGCATTAGTGCTAGCCCAAGCACGGAATTGACTAAGGAATATTACGCATTGGTACCCATAGAAGGCCATTTGTTAGACAAAGAGCTCATCGAACAGGATGTACTCTCCAACGCATTTCACTCTATTATTAAATCTCAAATTGGGGATTTGAGTAAAGCAAACATTTTAAACCGCAATAAGCCTACTTCCCTCTCTCTTAGTTCTAGTCATATGTCCAAAACAGTCAGACATTCCAACAGTTGTGATATTTTAAATAAATGTCATCTTAAAGATTACATTACGAATCAGTTTGAGAAGAATATTGAAAAGAAATTAAACGTTTTTCCTAGTCAGAGCAATCAGATTGATGAACAAATTAAGAATACTGACAATTCTGTTAAAAGCCCTAACAACTCTGAGACGGCAGTTGAGAAAGCTGTTGAGCACGCGTATTCTCCTGACAGTTTGATCACAGACGAGCCTAGTTCGTCCTCCGACTACTTATCTGCAGCCTATACCTTCTCTCCGGGCCTTAGTTCATCTGGGTGCCATCCTCCATTAAATGTTGGGGATAGTATTACCAAAATGGAGAACATTTTCACATCGTCAGACTCTGGGCTGGAGAACACAGGCTTGCTGGAAAGCCTCAGCAGCCACAAAGATGTCACGTTGACAGATATATCGTTAACCGAAAGCACTTTGCATGACTTGACGATAGACGATGGCAATAACTCCAACGAATCCTTATCCAGCTCTGGCGCCGAAAAGAAACAGTTTCAACGGCTTATACATGCTAACGCTACTCACGCGGGTCCCTTGAGCGGAGCATCTTCAGAAAAGGATGTAAACGGACAAACGTCCACGCAACCCGCCAAACTCAAAGACACTGCCAGTTGTAAATCTTCAAAGGAAGAAAAGCAGCGGCAAAATGAAGAAATTGTCATTCTAGAATCATCTTCACTATCATCCGAAACCGGTTCATGGGAGTCTGTGTTTCCGCCAAAAGTAGCCGAAAAGGAAATCTGTGAGAAATTTATATCTAGTGAACGACAACATTCCCATGAAACTCATACTGTGACTAAAAATGAAGAAGCTACACAATATACCGATAATCTTTGCCCTAGTCTTGTACAAAAATCTCCTTTTAAATCAACATCGTGTTTCATTGACGCTGCGAGCTTGGCAGATGAAGAAGACGACACGATAAAAATACAGACGGATACAAATGAAATAACCGACATGGGTAAATCAGAAGCGCTCCCAGCGCCTAGTCGACCCGTACCGTGTTCCACCGTCAAGCAAGACATTAGTCCAAACGATTGGTCAGAGTCAAATGATAACGAAGACTCTTTAGAACAGCCGGACAACAAGGACCCTGATTCCATCCAAAAGGACCTCTCTCCGACAATTTTTGATATGACACCTATAACAGAAGATTCGTTATGTACAAATGCATTCGAGACCGCGGCCCAAGCAGAGGAAGAAAGTAGAAATAATCTGGAAAAACAATCCACGTCTTGTTTAGCGGACAGAGACACGTCACTATCGAGCACAGTGTTCGTGTCCAACACGCCACATAATTCAATAATGTCATTGAAAACTTCAATGAAACAATACGAATCGGAAGAGAGTGAAAGTGATACAACAATAGTCGGCCGCGAGGGACACACGCATGTGAATAAATTAAAAAAGTATAATGAATCCTCGCCTATCGTGTCGGGAGGTGCTTCAATAGAGGATCATTTACCTCAAATAGGCAGTCATACTGGAAGCCCGTTGGTGCGGAGAAAGATTGAAAACATCCCCATTGTTTCTGGTGCATTTATACCGCCGAAAGTCGAAGAAAACAATCAGAAAAAATCTCCGAAACCTTCAAACGCAGCCACTTGGGTAGTCGACATGTCTAACAGTCCCAAATCAGATGGTGAGAAAAGTGCGCCTAGTATAACAAATGTCAGTGTCAAAAAACCCGGCGACAGAATATGTGATAGTTTAAAAAATGGATCTAAATACAGCAGTCTCGAAAGTTGCAATAAGAGTCGAAGTTCTGTCGATTCGGACAGCAGTGAGAAATCAAGTCATAAGTTCTACATAGACTTGTCAAGTTTACCCGATGCTTTACCGCCGAAACAAAGCATCGACACAGACAACGCAGGCGAAAAGAAAAACATTTTCTCCATGTACATCGACTTGGGTGAGAAACCTACACTGAAAGAAATGCCAGCCAGATTGTCATCTACGATGTCTACGAAAAAGAATCCCACTGCGGAAACAAAGAGCATTTCAAAAAACAATAAGGCATTAAAGGGCCCATTGAGCGAGCTTAAAGACGAATCGTTCAGCAGTACTTTTGAAAAAATTGAATCTTTATGCAACGACCCTAACATAAGTATTTCGGAAATAATAAGTATTCCCGAGACGATAACAAAGATACCGGAAGCAAAGGATGGTTTAGATACGGAAGTTATAAAATTTGAGAAACACTCACGAAGCGAAAGACCTTCCTACTACAGGAACACAAGCACCGTGATTCAGGAGGAGCCATCCAACGAACAAGCCCTAGATCTGTTCGTCAAACTATCAGATCTAGATAAGCCGGCACCGAAACATGAACCTACAGTACATATTCACGAAGAGCGAGTTTTCGATGTACGAATGACGAGGTCTATACCCGAAAATAATTGGGGAGAACAAAATAATCCGGACGCTTCGAGATCTATAGAAGTGATAAGTTCGTTTCACTCTGAAAACACGTTGAGTTTAAACAGATTGTTTCCTCATTTAAAGAATGAGTTCAGTAGGAGTATGCCGGGGTCTTTGTCGGGTCGGACGCGGTCTCCCATGAGGATGGGGATGTCTTCGAGTCCTGGGGATATCGACGAACATGTGTCCGATGTGTCGGAGATGAGCAGCGTCCAGAGCAGCATGTGCCGCTCCGTTGTTGGTAAGAAACCTTTTTTTTAAACCCTAATCTTAAATACAATAAAAACTCAAGATGCAGAGCGCCACGAAAATGCCCTCAAAAATACAACGCACCCTCTTTATTTCCACTCATAATCATTTGACATGTCAATGTAATATTGTTGATAAATAAATAAATTGACTTTATTTCTTGCTTACATCATATTGACGACACTTTTTAAAGTGAAATTTTAAGAAACTGTGTCTGTTGGGTTTTTATATAAATTATCAAATTGCATGATTTTGATAGAGCAATGCTATTGTCGGTGGAAGACTGAGGAATTCGGTATTAATATGAGACAGAACTAATTCTGGCTGGTGGTTTTACCATTTGTCTTTTTTTTTTTTTTTTTTTTTTTTTTTTTATTAGCCTGTTTCATCCCACTGATGGGCAAAGGCCTCTCCCCTGCTCTTCCACTCGTTCCTGTTTTGGGCAACCTCTGGCCAGTGGTCGTCAAATTTGTCCAGATCATCGCGCCACCTCTTCCTGGGTCGACCTGGACGCCGCCGACCGTTTTCGGGGATCCAGGGCATGATGATTTTTGCCCATCTCTCAGGATTCATCCGACAGACATGACCGGCCCACTCCCATTTAAGTTTGGCGCTTTTCTCTCCGACGTCGGCTATTTGAGTTTTGGAGCGCAACGTGGAATTGTCTGTGAATTTGTCTAAAAAATAAAATTTGATTAAAACTAAATATTTACAAAAACTTAAATTCCCCCCCTCCTAGAAATTGTGAGTATACTATTACCTATCCTAGTGACATGAGTGTAAAGAACACTCCTGCCGAAATTACGTTGTGCCCAGCAGTGGGACACAAAACAGACTAAATAAAAATAAACTTTTATACTCGCGACACACCAATTTCGGTGGGTATGTCTCTACGCTTACGGTTATTTCTTACCAAAATTAATGTTTTAGAGAATAGTACGACAGAAGAGACCAGCCAGGCGTCGAGTCTGATAGGCAACTGTCAATCGCGTCTCGGTCAGGACCTGCTACGCATGTTTCTCGAGGAAATCGCGCCAGATGTTATCGTCGAAGTGTCTGGGAGGCGGATCAAGGCGCATAAATGCATTTTGTCCTCAAGGTATGCATAGCCCAAATAATTGCTAAACTAAAGCACACCCCGGACACTGCCTACAAAAAATAAATATAAATTGACAAGATGACGTCAGCACATGCGAAACGGAGTCTTGGGCTGTGCAATAACTTTAGCTGCGTGCGGTACATGACTTTTTCGTAAATAAAACGCATTGACACCCGTCTATTAAAAAAAGTTTCATCCTTCATCCTGAGATTATATTATCTTGGTTCGTAAACATAAATTCTAGCGTGTCAATTGTGGTGTCAGTCTACGCTGAGGTAACCAGAGAAAAGGGGGTGAGAGGCAGGGAGTGTTCATACTGTATGTAGTACAAGATACTCTTTCTTATACTGTGACTAAAGTGTCAATGGGTGGGGCACATTGCTCGCAGAAGCGACGGCGGTTGGGACCGTAGAGTTCTCGACTGACGACCTTGTACCGGAAAGCGAAGCGTGGGTAGGCCCCCACAAGGTGGCCCGACTACCTGGTGAAGGCAGCGGGAACCCGTTTACGGAGGGCAGCGCAGGACCGGTCGTTGTAGTGATCCATGAGGAGGCCTATGATCAGCGGTGGACTTCTATCGGCTGAGATGATGATGATGCTTTTTGGATAAGAAAGTTGCTTGTGCCCATCACAGTCTTTGAGATAATAGATGATCACTATGCAAAAGACAACTTACGCGTAGAGAACCCGATGCTGAAAACGGGCAATATGTGGTCGTCCACGCAAAAAGGCTCCAGTTGCCGGGTTTTGTGTTAAGGTTAGATTCGGCATCTAGATCAGTCACATGATCATATGGAATGATAAAAAAGGTGGGTTAAAATGCCAACAACTGGACCCTTCTTGCATAGACGACATATAATTTCAATTGGATAATTTTGTTTGATCATATTATCATAAAGCGACATTGTTTTGCAGGTGTCAATATTTTGCCGGCATTCTGAGCGGAGGTTGGGTCGAAAGCGCTGGCAATGTCATCGTATTACCACCGTAAGTTAACTGTCACTATTATGCAGGTATTATTTATTACATACTAGCGGCGTTGCATAATTTCGTACGCGCAGGCCATTGTCTTTGAATAGTACTCATAACTTTTGAATTTGAATGAACCGATGTGAGGAAATAAATCCCTATACTGATCTGACGGTCTTGGTTCCATTTCGTATTCTGAAGCTCCTAATTAATACTTTAACAAAAATCTTCAATGTACTAGTCGGTCGGTTTACTAGAGCTGGCGCGTGCCACACATATACGCAATGCCTTTGTCTCACCGCACGCATAATGAAAAGTTTCTCTGTCTATCAAGCATGGACGCAGAGACAGGATAAACGCATTTGTGTGTGTCTGTGAACGCGACAGCTTTAGTTAACCAACCTGTACACACGGCGCCAAGTTTTCAATTTTATTAGATGTATATCTTTGCAGGTTCTCGTTCAACGTAGTACACTTCGCGCTGTGCCACATATACTCTGGCGTGTCCGCGATCCCCGACTCGATCAGTATCGTGGAGCTGGCCACCATAGCGGACATGCTGGGACTAGAGGGCCTCAAGGAGGCCATCATGTTTACCCTCAAAGCTAAATATTGCCATCACTTTCATAGGGTATGTGCTACATAAACTATTATTGTCCGCAAGGAATCGCATTCCGTCATTCACAAACAGTTTTTGTTTCTCAACACAACTATATAGAGCAAGAATGTTGGCTTGTACACCTGCACTATGCAGTCCGAAGAGTGTTTTACAGTTCTGTAGGGACAAATCAGAGTCCAATAGGAAAGAAAGGGATCAATGAAGGGTGTCCTCGATTAAATCCTGGTTAAGTTATACAGGGTGAAATTGATATTATTAGCGTCCTTTTAAACTAAGAGTTCACATCAAACTGAACAACTTTTACTATGGGAGCAAACAGATCGGAGCAAAAAAAATTCAGCTGTCCCATACTAAACTGCAACTCATACTCGACTCAAATGTATGCAACGGCAGATTTTTATTTTGCTCCGATCGGTTTGCTCCCATAGTTTAAGTTGTTCAGTATGATGGGTAGACTCTTAGTTTAAATGGATGCTAATGATATCAATTTCACCCTGTATACCAAATTAGCATTGCAGCACTGGTCTAATGTGCAGCCGTGCTTATCAAGAGTGCAGTAAATATTTTTTTGGCAGTGTTGAGTTGTATGTTTCCGGGATCCTTGTGACGAGCTCTGTAATGAAACTTTGATCCTACAAGACGACAGAATATAAAGAAATAATACAATAGTAATATCTCATTCGAAAGAGGTAGAAATGGTAAGCAAGAGTGCACATATGAAACTCGTCACAAGGATTACGAAAAAGATTTGGCACTATTTTGGTAAAAATAATTAATGCAGTCTGGATAGTATTTTGGGTCTTTTATTTATAGTATTTTGGGACCAATATTGACAAATGTTATTATTTTTTTGTGAAGAGAAAATAAAGTATTTATTATCTGCAGCTGTCACTTATATCTTATTTCCTTCCAGCCTTGTCCAGTGTGCACAGCAGGTGTATTGGAGTGCTTCCCACTGTCCTCGGTGTACGGGCTGGACGACTTGTATCGCAAATGCCTCAGATGGATCACCAAGTACTTCTCAAAGGTGTGGCCGACTAAAGCGTTCGCCACTCTGCCCAAGGAGCTGCTAGACAAATGCTACCAACAGCACATCATTAATCTAACGGCTGATAACTTGGTGGAGACCGTTTACGGGTGTGGTATTACTGGTAAGTATTGTTATAATGTTATTTGTTCAGATAAACTATCATTGAAAATTAGTGTTTTTCTTCATACATTTGTTTTGGAACGAATTGTTCCAAATGATAGAGACAAAATAGATAGTACTAAAAAAAACTTAATCAAGTAAATGATCGCTGTAATAGTTTTTATACAGGGTGTAACAAAATACCCTAGTAATACTTAAGGGGGCGCTTCAGACCATCAACCTAAACAACTTTCAGTATGGAGCCACAATCGAAATCGCGATAAAAAATCAGATGTCACATACAAAAATGCAAATATAACTCGACTCAAATGTATGGAACAGCTGATTTTTTCGCGATTTCGATATTGGTCCCATAGAGAATGTTGTTCTGTTTGATGGTCTGATCATCCCCTTCCATTCGTTTATCCATTCGTTTCAGCTAATTTTGTTAGACCTTTAATAAGATTACGATTGTAGATAAGACTATAATATAGTTATGCTGTGATAAGATTATACTTATATTATACTACTATTTTCTCCTCCAAAACTAAACCGATTGTAATAATTCTTCAAAAATAATATAAGAAAGACTTTGGCTATGTCCGTACGTTTAACTTTTTTTGTTTATATTCGTCAAATTTGCCTACTGGATGTCTGAAAACGGGCGGTAAAATGGGTCATTTTCGAATGTCCCTAGTTC
The DNA here is from genome assembly GCA_963693445.1 of Agonopterix heracliana. NCBI lineage: Eukaryota > Metazoa > Arthropoda > Insecta > Lepidoptera > Depressariidae > Agonopterix > Agonopterix heracliana. The sequence continues at coordinate 3,417,743 of OY856307.1, forward strand.
TTACAGTAATTAATTAATTCAAAAAAGTAAAACATAGGGACATGGCAGAGGTGACATAGATTGTATGGTAAAAAAATATTTGCTCTAGTGTTACTATCCAGGGAGAAAACAGGGGAATACGTTTGTATGGAGAAAACTGTACTCGTCTATCCTCTTAAATTGTGGATCATTCCATTCGTAATATGTTATAAACACACATCGTCAAACACGTACAACGTCAAACATCATCATCATAGCCGATAGACGTCCACTGCTGGACATGGCCGTCCTCAAGGATCGCCACAACGACCGGTACAGCTCTGCCTTCATCCAACGTGTTCCCGCCGCCTTCGTCAGGTAGTCGGTCCACCTTGTGCGGACCTGCCCACACGCTGCGCCTTCCGGTACGCGGTCGCCACTCGAGAACTCTTCGGCCCCACCATCGGTTCTTCGAGCGCCATGCGCCAAATTAAACGTCAAACCAAACGTGCAAAGCTCAAATACATTTCATGTATGTCATATATTGTTTCAGTTGCATCGCTTCAGAATAGTAGATGGGCAGAGAGCGTGGCCCGCATGTGCCGGCGGCTCGTCAACGCGGCCGCGCATTTCGCGGCCCCCCGACTCGTGGCCGTGCTCCGGGGCGTCGCCCCGTTGCCCCCCGAGGCCCCCCACCCCGCCCAGCAGGCCCTAGACGACTGCCTCGCCGCCGCCATCGAGTGGGCACCTCCCGACGAAGCCTGTCGAGCCTACGCCTTCCTATCCACTCTCGTCAAGGAAATGCGCAACCCACATTACTCCAAACCGGACCTCCTCACCAACGCCAATCAGAACAAACTTCACAACACTCTGTTACACACGAACGCCGGCAGCTGGCGGTTGCAATGCGAAGGCGCTCTCGTAAGGGCGGCGCCTCGCGTAGTCGGCACACAAGCGTTCAAAGACTTACCGCCAGACCTACGGAAGAGACTACGCGAACTCGGCTGCATCATGTACGGCGCACAAGTCATCTCTGTGACATCCTCGCCGCTTCAGGACAGAAAAACCAAGAGCACTTATCATAAAAGTAATAAAGTCCACAATACATCGGCAACCACTCGCAGCCTAGACATTGACCATGTACGCGCTTCTTTCGTTCCGTACGCGCCTAAACCTGCAGCTCCAATAGGTTCTATAGACATTATGAAGAGCAACAATGATCTGCTAGATCGGAAAGCGATTCGTGCGAACCCACCTAAAGTGAGGACGACTAAGGCCCAAGAGGAGAGGGCGAAATTCAATTTAATTAAAAATAACCAGCCGCAGGATCGGTCGAGAAGCAAGACCGCTACGGCGCGAAGCGTACCCTTCGAGAACACGAAACCTAGGTACTTAGAACCTCGTATCGCGAAGGAGAATGACAAAAAATTGACAGCAAACACTGTAATGAAAAAAGTCGGCCCTAAAATGGTTTCTTCGAGTGAGTCCTCACGAAACTCAAGTCCGATCCAGGCGAGGAACCTGAGGACGAGTCGCATGAAGACGCGGCAGGTGAGCGAGGCCAACAAGGCGCAGGCGATGTCCCAGGACAGCCTCGCCACGTCGTCTCGTCCCCGGACCGCAGAACCCTCCACCGACTCGCTCAGCGAATCTCAGAACAGCAATAAATACGCCACTTACACGAAGACCAAGCATACAACTAAGGGATCCGTTGAATGTAAGTATACTTTGTATATTCGAATAGATAAGATGTAAAGAAATTCCATCCAGGATCAGACTGGGGCCATCTTACCGGCCCGGGCATTTTAGAGACGTCTGCCCTCCAAGGTCCTGGTAGATCGCAGGTATATGATCTGAAACCTGGAGCGAGCAAAGCTTGCTTGAAATTTTACTAAATATGTGAGTAATGGTGGCTGCAATACGATTTTACGACAGTGTAACTAGGCGAATTCGTTACATTACCCCAAAAACTTAGATTTTTATATTATAACTCCATTGTGGAGCTTATGCCTAAATCGACTGGATTTCTGTTTCCTGTCCATACTAACAAGAACTTATCCAAAAGTGGTGAAACAGGCCCTTCGTTTTTTTTTTATTGATAAAGTTAAAGGTAAGAGAATGGTTCAATCTTATCCAGATATCTTCGTATGCAACAAAATGTTTTTTCAATAAGTAGTTGATTTATGAAACAAAAGTAATGTTGTATTGTAGAACAGAAACAAGACCGTTGGCACATGTAACGTCCCGCTCGCACGTATGCACCTTTTGTATAATTGGTTCTTGCTCGGCACCTTATAAAGTCTAGCCTGAAGGTAGAGGTGCGGTATTTGATCTCATTGAGGGGCAGGGAGTGGCCATTCTGTACGTAGTGCTAATGTACATATCGTGACTTGATTTAAAAATAGTATTAATTTACCTCTTCTGTTTCAGCCGTTAAATCATCCAAATGTCAATCTACAACCCAGACCACAAGTAACTCCAAACTGAAGACAAAAATACCAGTGTACTTAAATCAGAGCCAATCAACTAAACCCCAATCACCTAAACACACTGGCGAACAGAAGCGCCTAATTACCGGGAAATCGTCGATAAGTAACGGTACTAACACACAAAACCGCAAAACAAACGAACGAAAAGTTCCCGGCTCACTGATGAACGCGACAAAGTCAAGCTCTGCTAAAATGGTACCGAAAATTGTGAAGGATTCTCCGAGCAACAAACATACTCAGAAGCAGCCTAATAGGACAAAAGGTAAACAGGATGATCACGTTCCACACAACATCCCGGTCATGGAACGATCTGGAACGTTTCTCAAAGATGAACCAACATTCGGAGAAACGACTAACATAGACATAGACCAGTAATCGTACGTATATCTAGCCAGTAGTTATATATTTTCACCAAGGAGACAGGAAAGCGTGCTTTATTCGAAAACGGTCCATAATTTTCTTCTAATTGATCCTGGACAGCGAAACCGCTCGAAAACGAGTGCCTTACGCTCAAAAATTGTGAACCGTTCGAAGCAGTTGCTCCCTAAATAAAAATCTTATCACTCTTATACATAATAATAATGAATGAGTGAAGATGTCCAAAACCTATAGCTTAATGTTGTTCTCTTACTAGCTTTGCGAACTTTTTACTATCTTGTTTTTATAAAGCCTAATATAGTGGGTGCTATACTAGTGCTATACAAATCTGTATAAAGAGTCCCGCGAAGTGATTAACATAAAATGTTTGCGAATGACACTTTTGTCTTTTTACCACGATACTTCGAAATGATCATACAGCGACATGATGCTAACGATAACCTATACTCGTTTCCGATCGAAGGAGATCATGGTACAGAGAGTTCAACGACTTTTTATGCACATTATTATGGCACTCACTATATTAATATTCAAGTAACTGCGCATCTATTGGATTTACAATCTAAGTATGTTGTGTGGAAATTGATAAAAAGGAACAAATGTGCATTTACTACATATTCGTAATAGGGAAAGTTGTAAGTAAGTTAAAAATTATTGATAATAGTGATAGGTATTTATCAATTTCCATGCAACGTTTTTATGACCGGCTGGGCAAGCTAGCAGGCTCTAGCGAACGTAAATAACATGTAGTTAATAGAAATTAAGAATATAATATGTCGTTGCCATTTTAGGCTGTATTATTTATTTATGCTTAGCCATTTTGCTTGTGTTTTATTCTTACATATAATGTATATTTTATTTGGCTATAAGCTAACGTTTAGAATGTGAAAATGTATTTTAATTTATGTTACTTAGGTGCAATTTTTAACTATAAGCTTCTTTATGTAGACGGTGATTCGATCTATTGATATATTCTCATTTGTAGAACTCTGGTATCATAAATGAAATTGTCAACATCAGACCGTACATATTTAAAAAGACCCCAGTGTATTGTTGTCGTTCTGTAATTATCTACTTAGAACATAGAAGATTTATCGACATAATATTATTATTATAACAGTGTAAAGGGAATGTCTACTATACTTATAACATTAATTTCTAGTATAAAGTAGTCATCTACTCATTAGGTATTCGAATATTTCTACAAAAAATAGTTTAGGGTTTATATTGTTTCACATATTTTGATCGCCACTTAGGCCGATTTACAGTTCCATAATAGTGTAGGTAAAGTTAACTAAATAATGTCCCTTTGGAGGCAAAATTTGTACATCAATGAAACTTTGTTTTTTAACTTTATCTAGGCACTAGAAATATGGATTTTCCGAGTCCACCCTTAGATCAAAATAAAATGAATGGATAAGCCTGAAGTGCGGTAAGTTGAAGCACACTACTGGTGCACTTGGTCCATACAAACTAGCGCCATTATCTGTCAAATCTAGGGCACTTGCATACAAGTGACAAGTAAACCTTTCATTTGTTTTGCCTCATTTTTCTGGTTTGAAATGTTCGCGTAAGGCCTATCCATTAATTTTATTTTGATCGAAGAGTCCACCCATAATTTAGGGGTCCATACCCCCTTCCAGGGGGTATGGGTAGGGGGTGCTTTTTGGAAAATGTACATTTTACAAACTATGAGGTATCATTTTCTATGACATTTTTTGCGCTGAATCGAATGAAACCATCTCCATGCTTATACGACCTGCCGTACCTTTTCTCTAAGAGATTTGGCGTATTTTTGATCGCTCTCTTCGGTCTGGATAGTAGCTGTGAGCTCAAATTTTCAGGGCAGTATGTGGTTATCACTCTTATAAAATGTACCCAATTTCATATTTATAGCCCTGCTACTTTAGATTTTATTAATACGCAAACTTCGTTGATTTCGTCATTCTTAACTTAATCACTGTTGATCATCAAAACCTAACAGGTACTTCTCGAAGTCCTAGAAAGCTGAAATTGGGTACATTTTATAAGAGTGACAACCACATGCTGTCCTGAAAATTTGAGCTCACAGTTACTATCCAGACCGAAGTTATGAGCAGCAGCGGTCAAAAATACGCCGAATCTCTTCGAGAAAAGGTACTGTCCCCCCTACCCATACCCTCTGGAACAGGTAGGACCAATAAATTTTGGGTGCCAAGATAAAGTTAAAAAACAAAGTTTCATTGATGTACAAAATAGGTTGCCTCCTAAATAAGCTACTTTTCCTGCACTATAAGTGCGAGTTAACTTGCGAGTATGGCGAGTTAAGTCGAGCTTAAATAATGAGATGCAAGCAAAACCACTTAGCAAGAAAATTTATAGTAAAATGTAACACTTCATCTTTCTCAACTCAATTTCTAATTGCAGTTAAATTTTTACCACTAAATTTTATGCAATGGAATGAGGTAAAATTTGACTCTATCACACTAAATCTATGAATAAATAATACTTTATTGGTATACTAAATAGCATTTTTACTTTTACTATGACATTTTCATTTTTATAATCTATCAATTTGTTTTGCTAATAGTTTCCATGTTATGTGAAAACGGTCTTGAAAAGTCCTTTAACGCGGGCTATTTACTACATGAATAAGCGTGCAATACTGTGTGGGATTCCTTAGTAAGCATTATTATGTTTCATTCTAAATTGAACTTGAGTTCACGCCAGCTTTTATGCCCTTCAAGTATGTGCACTTTTTTAGATGTTTATTCTTTCCTATTCTCGTTATTATATTTAAAGTGAAAATGGTCGAAATATGAACTGAAAAATTATTAATAACACACGGGACGGTCATTTCAGCGTTAAGGATGCACCGGGCTTCTTAATAAATTTATTTATTTAGAACTTATTTTCCAAATGATTGAGACGTGTTAAATAGCATATTGTGAGCAGGGCCCTTAGACAAAGTACTTTCGATCAGCGTTAACGACAGTAGAAAACATAAGAAATGTATGGACTTGACGTATGGAGGGGAAAGCAAACGTCAAAGTGTTTCGATCGCCAATGTCAAATCCATACATTCTGTCATTTCTACTAGCGTCTACGCCAATAGAAATGTTACTTTGTCTGTTATAGGCCCAGGGGCCCTAGATAAAATTACATTCTATTGGCGTGGACGCTAATAGAAAATGACAGAATGTATGAATTTGACATTGGCGATCGAAACATTTTGACGTTTACTTTCGTCACCATACGTCAAACTTTTTATGTTTTCTACTGTCGTTAACGCTAACCGAAAGATATTTTGTCTATAGGCCCAGGTCAGAGGGCGACACGTGCGCGCATGACGATTTTATCGTTTTGTCGCTTTGTCGTGGCATGCTAGCTCTAATAACGCGTATAAAATAATATATCTTACCGCTCACGCATGACTTTACGACATTACTAAATCATTAATATTGACTAGAACATTAAAATTCCCTGTTGAATAATTACTAGAATCTCTTTAAACTATATTTGTAAATTTTATTGTAAATCAAAGCATATTTACATTTAATTTAGTTTTAAAAGTTTAGTATCTATTAGATGTAAGATTATTATTTATTGAATTTATAATTTAATTGAGATTTTGTAAGTATTATTATGATTAGTTAAATTAAATAATTTAACTTTTAGCGAGCGATTATGCAAAACTATTAGATGTGAAAGTTGATAAAAGATGTTTACAATATGTATCATCAAACCGATCGATCGTAGGGTCTTCCATAGATCGCTTTGGTTGCTAAATATACGATATTGACATTAAAGAATGTGACTTTGCGAACATGTTATACATAATTGCTCACTGAATGCTACGCTGACACGAAAACCTCATTAATGTTAGGTATATGTTTTGCGAGTAGGTATCGAACAAAATTAGCAAAAAGACATTTTGTTTCAAAAGTAGTAGAGATTATTTAAATTATTTTTAATTACGATCCCCACTTGCTTCAACCTAGGTTAGCAATTAACTTAGGGTAAAATAGCTCTCTCAATTATTTTTATACTTACACAAAAAGTCATGGGTTACAAACTTAACGTAGAGTTTATTGCTAAACCAGATTGACGAAAGTGGGCCTTGGCTTAGTAGTACTTAACATACCCTAAGAGTCCCAACTGCATTCGAAATAGATTTTTTTTTCGGTCCATAATATTATGTTTTTGTCAAATACTCGTTAAACATATACCTTATAAAGGCAAACAAATATATTTCTTTCGTCAGTCATTTTTAATTTACCCGCTTTGGTATACTTAAAGTTTTTACCTTTTACAATTACGACTTTACGTCACAGGAAGATCAGAAATCCTGGGAAAATTATAACTATCGGATAGATCGACCTCAAAATGTATGTTACATTTAAGTGTAAGTATAAATCACTGAAAACTTAGCTAAAAGGATAATGGAACTCTACTGTCCCACATTTTTAAGGTGTTGCCGCAGTTTTATAGACGTTATCCACGAATAATATCTTTTACTATGGCACCCGATAAATCCATCCCGGTAAAAAAACATTATAATTTGAAGTAGTACGCCGATGATTAGCTGGCATAAAAATCACAAGACAGCCTAAATCAGTAATTACTTGGTATCTCAAGATTATTTTTCACATAACTTTAATATAAAATCTTTCTGCAACAGTGTAAAAGTATTATTTTTGCATAAATTAAATATATAAAAACTTTCTGCGACAGTGTAAAAGTAACAATCAATACGTGCGTCGGTATTAATTTTCCCAGAACTATGGAAATAATTTCCGTTTTTATGGTCTTCCTGCGACCTGTATATTGAAAGTATTTAGGTTTGCCGTTACACCGAACCGAAGGATATATAATTATAATTTACGTATTCATATAATATAATGTTATAATCAATTAATCGTTGTTTTTAAATAAAAAACAGAGGTGGGTTTTTGAGTCGGACAGGGCCGTACTGTAAGAGACGTTAAATACTGTAAGAATTCGAAATGCATTGATCCTATGCGATTTTAGAGAAAAGGGGAGTTGTCTGTATAAATTATATTTTAGTTTCATCTTCTCAGTTTTAGTGTTCCTTTTTAGATTCCTACCTATTTCAATCCGAGAAAGAATTGTCGCAAAGAGGCTGGCTTCTCACGTGTATTTAATTTTAAGGTGCTAAAGGCGGCGTCCCCGTCCCGACATCCCGTTGTTTCGTTGACTGTGTTTTGTATAGTGAATTTAAAACACACCTACTCACAGAATTGTGCGTTTGTTTTTCGGATGTCGGTTAAGGGTTACGACGACACATTGGCCGACGGTTTATCCATACAAAAAGCATGATAAGTATGTACAGGATGCCGTTCGCCACGTCGATGCATCGGATGCGTACGGCGTCTCATACTAATCGTGCTTTTTGTATGGACAAACTGTCTATCAATGTGTCGTAACTTGAAGCGATATTCCAGCGAGCAGGTAGAGAAGGCCTGTCTCGACAATCGACTCGACTCTACAGTCGTCCGTCGCCCCCACCAAGAGAAAAATGGCATATGAATTAAATGACTCTGTGGTTCATTTTTGTTGGTTGTACTAATGTTTATTCTGTGCCGTTAGTGCGTTTTGCCTTATGGTATCAAGTACGGCCCTGTACGATTGTCAATTTTCCGGTCTTTGCTAATTAGGTTAATTTCAAATGATCTCAATGGTGCACAGTATTCACTATAAGACTTCAGGTCTTGCATCAGCCATCGATATAAGGTAATTGTAGGCCATGTTTATTTTTTGTATATGGATGTTAAAATATATTGAATGTATTAATTTAACTATGTAATATAACTATAATCATTCGTGTTGAGCGAGACATGTTGCTTAAATGTAATGATTATATTCGATTGCAGTAGGATTTTTGTTAAAACCATCCTTTCGTCATCTACAGCGGTATAAGGTCTAATAAATGTAAAAGTCATAGAGGTATATTTACAAATTATTTAGTTAATTAAGTTTATGTATACTTACTGTAGAATTTATTGGTAGTTATTATTTTCCTTTTTCTATAAAATATCTCCTAAATTAAAGGTCACTTGCTGACTTTTTCCAGATACAGATTTTTAATGAGTTGCTTGTATACTATCTACGTACTTATATAAATTATTTTCTGCGTTATTTTGAGGATGTTTTACGAAAGTCCTATTGGAATGTAATATTATATATTGGGAGCGCTGATGAAACGATATATTCTTGTCTCTAGACACGTTATAAAGTGACTAGTAAATGTTTTAATTCAATGTGCAGGTTGTTTGTTTACAAACTACACTGGTATGAACACTGGCATTCAATTCTTAGATCAGTAATACTAGTAGGGTGCGCGATCGTCCCGCGGGGCATAGACGTTGGGGAAGGCATGGTACTCTAGATGTTAGCGCGGGGCACTGGTGTAGCGGGGAAGGGAAGTGCGCGCCGCTCACGTGCCGCCTCGCCTCCCGCAACGTGTGTGCCGCAGGGGAGGGTCGCGCGCGAACTCTTCTAACTATATCTAAAATAAGTTTAAAATGTCCCACTTAAACTACTGGGGTCTAAAACATGAATGGACAATATCTTTTGTGTTGTATGCAGGAACTATGTAATAATTAAAATGCAGATTGAACCCCTAAAATTGGGGCCAAGTTAGTGAATCCCACTTTTCTATGATTTGTCAATTTTTCACCCAACCTAAAAAGTAAGATATTGAATAGTCATAGTAGTACAAATTACAATCATAGTCACTCTTTCTGCAATTTTAAAAGGTAATTAAGTTTGTGGTTGGTTTTCTGTCAATAAATCAAAGAAATAACCATTTTAACAGAATCCTGGAGCGCAGATTTATTAAAAGAGTGCGATTTTTGAAAGTCACACGATCAAAATAGTACTGATTTGAATGTGTGATCAAATCAGCAGTAGAAAATGTCAAAATTACCATGGAAATTATGGATCGTTCGAACATGAATTTGATCGTGACTTTAAAAAATCACACTCCAGACATAAGAATAGATAATTATAGTACATTATAGAAACGAAACTCTCGTGACAGACGCGTTCAGATCACGTCAATGTGATGTTCGTTTAACCAACTAGTCAGTCAGGGCTTGCGTCTGCGATATAAATACAGCGCCCGCGGCATGATCGCGCGATAAAGCGCTATCGCGCCCTAGCTCCCTTTCTTTTTGCGCGCGAACGAACGAGTTAGCAGGCGCGATAAAACGTTTATCGATGTACCATGCCGCGGGCGCTGGGACCTTGTCTTATCGATACCGTACCTGTAAAATAAATGACAACAATAATAATACTTTATACTTCATATAACAGCCCTAGCGTTACCCTTGGGTTGGGCGACAGCGGGACGGACGTTGCGGGTGGAGGGGAAAGGGGTGTACAAAACGCGACGTTTGAGGCATATTCTATAGTGTACTATTATTAACTATTCTTATGCTCCAGATTCGAAAAATTTTGTTAATACAAATTTTACTTGTCTTCCATTTAAGATGGGATGCTCTTTCGTTCCTGGGAGCTAGAGGCCAACAAAAAATTCCTAATTGTTTTGTTCCTTCGGGATTTAAGAGACAAATGTTTCTTTAAACTTAGAAATAAATAGAAGATGTGGCCCACATGCGTCAACGAATATATTTGTGCTGAACTAAATCTACATAGGTCTTAAGCGACTTGTTCTATGCACGTCTGTGCCGATGTAACTGAGCAAAGTCCACTGGATTTTGTTCAGCAGGGTGAACGGTCAGAGCGGCATCTAACTCTTTTCGGTTTCATCTATGTTTAAAAAATGTAATTACTCTTTTTAATCGCCAGTCATTAGAATACCAGTGCATAATGTAATATCATATTATTTACTTACGAAACATATTATTTCTACATTTAAATATTAAATTAATTATCTGATCACGCGACGTGTTACTCGATCTTCGAAGGTGAATACGCTAATAAATTGTTGATGCAAATTTTAAATGTAACTATGATTTACTTTCAAATAAATATGTGCAATTTAGAAAATGTTTTAGGTTTTTTTTATGGTACCCATTGCGAATTTTTATTAATTTAAAGCCTGACCAGAAATATAAAAAACCTGATTTAGGGGAAGTAAAAAAATTAGTTCCCATGATTTTCCGCAACATGGCGAGGTTTTTTATTTTTCTGGGTAGGTTAAGTATGGTTAGGTAAGTATGGTAAGGTTAAGTATGGTTAAGGTTGATGAAAGACAAAAAATCTAAAAGTTACATAGATATGCGTATTATAAATTATATTACCTTAGGGTTGAACCACAAAATGCGATGCTGTGCTGTGTGGTATAGTTCCTTAGTCGTAGGAGGTGAGGAACAGTAGTTTCTGGTAGTTTTTGAATCTTTTGGTAGATTTTAGTACAACACTCGCTACTGCAGTAACATTTTTTTCTTTGGCAACTTTGAGACTAACTACAACCTGAATAAAAAATTTATGGCGCTAACCTGGCACTCGCCATTTTAAAAGTTGGCCCATTTCATAAAATTTTCAAAATGTACCTATCACACTCGGCACTTCACACTTGCGTGACCCAAGGTACAGCGGCAGCCTTAGGGTTGAACTACACCACGTAGCACAGCATCGCATTTTTCCGTCGCTCCATCCTTTTCTGTCACTCAGGAACGTCATTTGATAGAGGATATAAGATAGACGGAACGGAACAGCACGCCGCGTGCGATCGTTTCATTGTTTTTCTATGAATATCCCCCCCGAAACAAAAGTCTGGATACGTGCTTGCCCACTAACTGGGGGTGGATATCGAGCCAGCAAGGGCTGACACCGGTGACCTCAAACAAGTCGACGTATCGGGGCGGAGCGGGCCGCATAACAGGGGAAAATGCGTGCTTCGCACACTAGAGCTTGCCGGGTCGCAACTACGCATTGACGGATATTTGAGTTGACGTAATGAGCGTTTTCTTAATTTTGTTCCTAAAAACAAAACAGATGGCATGTTTATCGCACGTTCGCGAGATCATTAATTTGAACGCCAGGAGATCGAGCCCATACACACGACTGTAATACCTAAGTCTGTGAGCCCATACATCCATGTCAGACGTAAACAGTTTCGAATTTTCGATCAGAATTATTCGTAGATAATGAAATATTCCAATTCAATTAAAAGATGCGTTGGTATCTTTTTGATCATCTTTTTTTAAGAAACGCATTTTGAAATTTTTGACTTTTATTCGCACAGACAGTAGCACCATCTATCGATCCCCTAGAAAAGTGAAGGATAAACGCTCATTCTGCAGACGCAAAAAGTTCAGCTTGGTATGGCACATTACGACAGGCCGTATCGAGGCGGAGCGGGTCGCATCGCATGGGCGGAAATCCTCCGAGCAATAATGTGTTGCGGCCCCCGTAGTATGCGATAAGTAGTTTATATAAATTGCATAGAAGCGATTTTGGTGAATCTTTGCGCTAGCAGCCGGACTCGGTGCGGCCCGTCTTAATATGCGCTTACCTTAATAATGAACATGAGTGATGGGTACAAAAATTAAGTCATAAATTAAGTCTTTTATTTCAGAAAACGATACAATATAGCATAATAGTTTAATATAACAACAATACCATACGGAAATTTTAATTAACTGTTTGTCTATTGTTAATAAAAAATAAACTACGAATTGATGCACAAATGGCCTTATCCCAATACATCATCTCCCAAAATAATATTACATGACATGACTAAAAGCAAATAAATGGAATATAAATACAATTATTTTAATTTATAACCCCTATGGATCACAAGGTTTAGAACTAAAATGTCGATAGTTACACAATTTTTAATACGTTTGATTTCGAAGTGAGTACTTATATAATTTAAGTCGACATTTTAGCTAAACCTAGATAGTTTTTGACGCTAGCTCCTTCAGTATTATATAAGAGAGAACGAAACGTGACACCCAAAATATTCAATAATACCAAAACACCATACGACTTATTTCCACACACCGCACATAGTTTGAAAGCTTGTGCTGTTACATAATGGGTCACTTAAATGTTGATTAAATAGCTTAAAGTTTGTACAGCCAGCTTAGTTTCACAGTCAATTTACACTACACAATTTAGTTATTACTAATTTATAGCCCAACTAGGTTTTAAAAACTTCGCCATACTGTGATATGATAAGCAATAAGAACTAACTAATACAACTTGTAACACCAAATCTAACCTAACGCCATACATCAATTTCGTCTTAATATTTGTCACAGACACTGGATTTAAAAAAAAAAGTTGGTCAAAAGCAATTCGCAGCCTGGGGAAAAATCAATATAGATTTGACTGACTAATACCATTAAAGGTAGATTTTAAATTGATAACGTTGCTAAATAAAACGGCTAAGATGAAAAGTTTTTAGAACCTGGCCAGTGCTAAAATATTGTTTTAACGAAATAAACTGTCAACAAAAATCTTACACGTACCATATTTCTGCACAATATTAATATTTATTTTATCAACGACATCACTCTTCCTAAAAGTTACAATGCAAAGTATGTAGGCACGAAATAGTAGCACTCCATTACATGTACTTGAAATCTCAATTGATTTGTTCTATAAACAAGTTCATTCGACAATGTTATGGAAAACTGACTGTACATTAAAGGCATGTTGCATCGTAGTTAGGACTAACGACTAACTCCACTGTACTCCTGGGGTCTAGCATGCCACCCCCGAAAAAACGACAAAAATCGAGACGTGTCTGTCATTGTTACTTTGCGTATGAGAAACGAGCGCGATCATTCGCGCCGTCATCGGTTTTTTCGTACGTGGCATGCTGTGCTGGCGCTATTGGTGAGATTTGTTTAGAATCGAGCGATTACGATGCAACTTTCCCTCGAAGAGCGCAGAAACGCGCGTGTAAAGCACGACACTCATGAGCATGTCCTAATAAGTTGTACTTATTCTGAACTGATAATTTCAGTTCGTATACAATGTCAAACCAACCTACAGTTTATTTATTTATACATCAAAATTAAACTTAAAAATGCAATAAACAAGAGTGAATTTCTTCTAAATATATTGACACAAATCTACGTTTAAGTGCTAAGAATCATGAGACGTCGACTTCTAGAATAATCGTGGCGTTAAACAGATCCTCTTTCCGAGTTTCATATCATATCCGCGCATAGGACCTTCTGCTTGTCGCCTACCGGCTGATCCTCGAGCCAGTTTGAAGGGATCGCGATAAAACAGTTAACGATTCGTATCCAAAGTTAAACACAAGCCCAGCTCAAGCGACACTGGCCGCATTAAACCCTAATAGTTTCATAAGTTATCTTATCAGCCCGACTGACTGTGTCACTCCCGCTGTGCACTTAAAGTATTATTTTATTGTATTAACACAAGACCACGCAATGGTTCTACAGTTTCTAATGAAAGATTGTACCTCTAATGTAGGCAATACGACTGCAATTGTTCAAAGACAACTTACATTGTCAGGTGGCTAGTACAAACCGTATATTTGCAGTCAGAGTTAAACAAAATTCGTTGTAATAAAACTTTATGTACATCGATCGACATAAAATAATCAGGCGCGGAAAATTTATGACCACCGAAATTACATGAGACTTGAATTCTTTATCTGACCTCTAAAAGCAAGACCAACTCTTGTTTGTGGTTATAATGTAACGGCCATTACAATGGCACTATAATTTATAGTTGTATAGATGGTAATATTAACCTGTATTATATTTATGTCATGATCAATAACACATCCAAATCTCCCACCACCGAAGATTCTATTCTTTAATCTAGTAACAGCGCGTGAATCGTCTATGTAGTGTCACGTATTCTTACAGGTTGTAATACTGTGCGTTCTTGCGACAGACCGCACACACAAAGAAGTACGTACAGCTACATAAAAGTCACGCGCGCTTCACAATTTTATGTAAACGAAGTATTAATATTCTTTTTTATACATTAAACATTCCCAAGCACATTAATGTAAAACAATTATAATTAAACGGTAGAAAAAACAAACAATGGTCAAGTGATAGAACTAAATAATAGCGTGATAACATTTTTAGAGCTTTATCACTAATCAAGCTAAAGTTAGATTTTATATCGGCAGTGTGACAAGACAATAATTGTCATTATCACGGAGGTGTGGTAAGAACCCATTACAATGTTTATCTTTTGCTCAAATAGTGAGAAGTTTCGTAGTGAGCACAATGTACCCGTTGCGGAATTCGACGTTTCTTAAATTTTGCCAATTACCGTCGTAACATTCTTTTTCTCCCCTCCGGACGGAAAGCGTAATTTTTCGTCCCGCTGCGCTAAACGAATTTGCCGCTTTCCACCTCCGTCGAGGAAAAAAATAGTATACTAATCTAGATCAGTAAATAAGAAAGCCTAAGATCACGTCATGTTTGATGACCTCGGCTTCGCCCCTGTCAACAATTACATGATATCTGAGACCTTTGATACTTTCCTGCTCTCGCCTCGGTGTGTAATCTACTAGATCTACGACGCACATTTATATCCCGCTATGGTAGGTAGATTATTAATTCTATATTCATGACGATGAGTTATGCTTCTTATTCCACAAACCTCCGATTCTATTGTTGATTTCTAAATGGATTTATATTTTATAAAATTTTGCACAGCCAAGTACAAAAAAATATAGTTTACATTATTGTGTACTCAATAAAACATTTATTTAGGTACCTTTTAAACAATACACACAATCTTAATTGATTTCATTGCATCAAATGTTTCAAATAATTTCGTAATTGAAGTCAGCAAATACTATTAAAATTAAATTTATTTAAGGTATCAAACTATAGTTGCAATACTTTATACAATTTAATTGAATACTGTAAAAAAGTTCACTACAATTTCACTAAATGAATAAAACACAGTTGATACTGCAGAGATTTTATACAACATTAAGCTGTTCGTTTTATTTACTACATCGTCGAAGGGGCTGTTCATTCATTAATTTTTCGCTGACACTAACAAAACAACAAAGGTGCTAGTCACGCTTCGATCAAAATAAAATGAATGGATAGGCCTAAAGCGCGGTAAGTTGAAGCAAACTACTGGTGCACTTGGTACATACAAACTAGCGCCATTATCTGTCAAATCTAGGGCACTTTCATACAAGTGACAAGTAAAAATTTCATTTGTTTTGCTTCATTTTTCTAGTTTGAAATGTTCGCTTAAGGCCTATCCATTCATTTTATTTTGATCGAAGTAGTCACGTAATAATGTTTATATGATGCACCCCGCTTGATGTGGCACAACCAAAGGACGGGTGACGACTCTAGTGGCCCATGTCATCCGAATGGTATGTTAACACATTCACTGCCACCGTCAGCTCTAGTGGAATCTTTAGTTTTATCGGATGCCCCCGACACAAATAGTTGAACAATGGGTTACACTTACTATACTGCCAGTGCCTCTGACCACTCTGCGTGCCCATTTTTTATTAGGAATAAAAGGTATATTCGTATTAGCACTTCATGGTTTGTCCCACAAAAGACATACTAACATTGGTACAGAGTGGAATAAACCCGACAATCCTGCGAGTCTAGCGGCACTCAGCTTATGAATTATATGGTACAGCATAAGTGTTCAAGGGCACTAAGCATGGTAGTTTATTGAACAACTATAAAAAACACAGCTTTCTATGTTTTGAAGTGGCACCTCGGTGATTTAGGCTTACAGGTGAGGCAGTGAATGCGATTTGTCCCGGAGTAGCGTCATAGATGGCGATATTGGTAAAGCCAAGAGATCTATCGGAGCAGCTTATAAATCCCGCACAGCGGGTTGACATGTCTCGACAAACAGGCACCGGGCCCGCGTTGTGGAGTATAGACACAGAATTGATATCCTACCAGAAAAATAGCTTCATACAAGCCCTTGGCCGGCGGCCAGTACACTCCTGTACGCTCCATGCGCAGTCCAAGATGCGCAGCGATGTTTCTACCAAAATGCTGCTCATTCTCGTATGTGAACGTTAACGTATTGCCGCACGCTGCGCATGTAGGGGTACACCGGCCGCCGCGAGCTTATATAGCTATTTTTTTTTGGTAGAATATCTATTCTGTGGTATAGTATATATATATCCGCTTCCATTTACCTTCGTCATTGAAAAGCTTTTGCCTTACAGAGGGTTCCAAAAGTTTACCTACAAACATTAATGAATAAACAACCCCTCCAGAGAATTGGTACATTCATTGACAAGGTATTAATGTCGCAATCATTACTGTAGATGTGTGTGTACAATGACAAATGTTTACTAAATCGGTAGAAACGTGTTGACCTAGACAATTTTTTTTAATTTGTTTTTATTAAATAAAAAATGACATTGGTTCTCTCTAAATACTATGACTGTGATATCAATACCTAAAATAAAAGAATAGCGAAACGAAATAATAAATTCTTTATACAAACTCTTAATTTTATGATTATGGATGATTTACAAAAGTGTTCTATACACAAACTGCTTTAGATGCTTGATAATTGTAGGTTTTACGTAAAAATAATGCATAACAGTCCAGGTTTCGATTAAGTGACATAAAAACAATGAAAAGAGGACAGTTATATTATTGGATGACGGTCAAAGGATTTTGAAAAGATCCCCAATAAATTACAAGAATTTTAGTTTGTCATTGATCGTGGAGGACTCACGGTTGTTTTTTAAATAAGATGATTGAAGTGAATAACACATGTGGCGAGTGAGGTCACGGCCGAATTCGGGGAATCTGCTCGTAGCGAGACGTAATCGAAGGTTACCTTTCAGAGCGTCGCGTCAGTTGTCGATTGTTCGACGAATGGTCTCATACAATTTTGGGCCGGCGCATATCTGGCGAAGCGCAGCGCAGAGCATTTTTCAGTGCCAAAACAATATCAACTTTGCTTGCGTTGTAATAACAACCAAAATATATTAACAAAACTACTAGTCCCGGAGAGCATCGAAGCGACTTTAGGCGAAAGTTGTGTTAATTGGTAAAGTTATTTGAATGCTAGAGAAGTTGATACGCTTGGACTGGCGTGCGCCGGCTCTAACACTGAGCAGTACAACTAAGCAGTGTAAAATGTATGAGATCATTCGATGCTATCGCCATTGGTGCGCAGTTTACAAGTCTGTTTTAAATAGGGGGTGTCTGAGAGTTGAGACCGTCCCATTTATCAGCTTGTTTTACGAGAGTAAGGGCCAGTTTCACCACTTCTGAATAAGTTCTTGTTAGCTTATCCGACAGATATTTTGACATAATTTCATACAAAATATGTCAAACTATCCGTCGGATAAGCTAACAAGAACTTACCCAGAAGTGGTGAAACAGGCCCTAAGACAAAGATTTGTGCCCGAAATCGTAATTTGGATGTTTAGCGAAGATACGCAATTGACACTGGTTCCGCTCACTTCCTCTTCGTATATTCCGTGAGATCCTTTAAGACCAAAAACAAACATTTCAAAACGCAAAGACCGTCCGAAAATCCGTCGCAAAATTCTAATTTTTCCAAACGCTTAATGTTAAAACACCAGTGGCGGCCATGATTAATTTTAACAAATTAGTAATGAAAACACGGTAATATTAAAAGAAATGAGCACACGGTAATTATTTTCGAACACAGATACACATTGCAACTTGTAGCATACATGACACTGTACTTTAGTTATCTGAAAACATGAGTGAAGCACGACTGAAGACCGCAAATGCCACTAAAAACCATCAAGCTGCCATGTGCGAGAGGGATGCGTTGGGAGTGTACCAGAGGTGTCGGTGAGGTGACGACGGGCCACCACGGAGCCATGTGACCATTCACATGAGAAACTTGCCGATGATAATGCCGAGGAGTGCCATGCCTATTGCTGTGGCTACCCACGGCATGAAAGCAATCTGTGCGGTTTTCTCAGGCCCGTATGAGTGGCGGCGCACGTGGCGGCCGTCTCCCGCCGATTGGCGCAGACGCAGCAGTTCTTCCTGGAATAGTTTAATTGTTTTTTTAGGCACGGTTGACCAAAACATCGAATTTTGGACTTTGTCACTACCCGATCACGTCAACTGAAACTTTATCTTATCTCACTGTAGAAAAAGTTCAATTTGCTAAGTAAAATGCTGCGCACTGCCGGCCGCTCCTCTTTCAGCGGGAATTAACCCTTAAAGCAGTTACTATATCTATATGTGTTAAATAATAATACGTACAACAACTTGTAACATTAAAACTTTACAAAAATCAAGTGTCTTTTGGCTCTATTAACACATTCTACAGTGCTAATTTACAATGCAAAGCTGAATAATTCACTACGCAGATTTTATAATGAAACAATAATTCTTTGGTACATTTAACTAATACTAGCGACCCGCCCCAGCCTCCCCGTGGTGGGATCTACAATATAAGTAAATATATTATACACGTAAACTTTCCGAGAGAAATTCTCTAAATAACAGTGAAAACCGTATCAATTTCAGTTGCGTGGTTTAGTTGAAGTAAGCGGAGAAACAGAAATGATGAGGACAGACCGGGATAGCGACTTCCTTTTATACTATTTAGAGATTCCATGATTTTATTAAAATATAGTGTTTTCCCGCGACTTCGCACAAATTATATACCAGATTTTAAGTCAGATCATAAGCTATCAAACAAAAAAAGTTTCATCAAAATCGGTTCAGTAGTTTTTGCGTGATGCGCGAACAAACAAACAAACTAACAGTTTTGTCAATAGATGGCGCTGCACGTCATTTAAATCGCGCTATCGAGTGTTATTTGATTTTATATGAAGTGAACCGCTACTTTTTTGTCCCTCATGATTTTACGGTTTTATAATAGTTAGGAAGAAATCAAAATCAAATCAAATCAAATCAAATATACTTAGAAATATGAGAGATCTTGATAAAAACTACGAAAAACTATGTTAGTAGTTCCCGAACCATGTACCATAAATAATAAAAAGATTTTCTGTGAAAATGTTTTCAAATATAGACTTCGCATTATGCATATTATTATTGAACGATCTCGCGAGCTGCAAGTTAATTATAATTAGATCTAGACTGTATATCCTCTCCAGCGCCAGCGGCCTTAGCATTATGCGCTAGATAAGGCTACATTACGCCTTTTATCTCGTTCTTTCGCGCGCAAATGGAAAGAGAGCTATATCACGGTGCCATGCTACGGCCATTGGAACAAAATAAAACTAGCATACCTAACTAATATTAATTAACAGAAGCGTTTCTTAGTACACGGTTAATACAATAGGCGGAACTAATGGAAAAATATCACATTCGCAAGGACGCAAAGATATTGCATTAAACAGTAAATTTTTACGTGGTATTTCTGTTTTTTTGAATAATATAAATATCGCGGACGACAGTGTCTCATATCTTTTTTTTTTATAATAGCCTGTTTATTCCCCCTGCTGGGCAAAAGCCTCCCCTTTCACCCTCCAACCATCTCTGTCCTCGGCCTGTCTTATATCTAGTCCCATAATATAGCCCGGACTTGTATAATGATGACTAGACAACAATATAGAATACAATATAGGGTGTTAACTTAAATGCGTTACGTATCGAACATGGTGCTTCAGACCATCAAACTGAACAACTATGGGACCAACATTGAAATCGCGAATAAAAATCGGCTGTTTCATCGAGTTTGCTATTGAAATTTTCTATGGAACACCTGAGTTTTTTTTTGCGATTTTCATGTTGGCTCTATAGTGAAAGTCTACATTGATGATCGGAAGCATCCGGTTCGATATGTAACGCATTTAATTTTACATTCTGTATGTGTAAACCGGAAAATTTATCCGCCCTCTGATTGGTCAATATCTTTTCACGCACTACTTTTCTACTGCGCAGGTCCAGCATCTTTTTAAACAAAGAGTCTACCCATCAAACTGAACAACTTTTACTATGGGAGCAAACCAATTAGAGCAACAAAAAAAATCAAGTGTATCATACATTTGAGTCATGTAGGCAGCGGCGGCGGGTGCAGTTTAGTATGGAACTGCTGTTTTTTTTGGCTCCGATTGGTTTGCTCCCATAGTAACAGTTGTTCAGTTTGATGGGTAGAGTCTTAGTTTAAAAAGGATGCTAATGATATCAATTTCACCCTGTATACCTTAGTCGAAACCACACGCCACAGAATAAATTACCTCTACCTCTTATAGGTAAGATAGACTGTCTGGTCTGATGCCTGGTGGATTGATATGACAGCAAGTTGGCCCATAATCGCCTAAAATAAAGTTCGACAAAAAAATCTGCTGTTCTATGATGATGAAGTCCTCCACGACGTAACCATCCACGGCGACTCTCATTGGTTCCTTCCGTGAGCTCAATGTGGCTGCAGAATCCTAACTAAATAATCTGTTACACGCAGCACAATACAGTTGGCCAATTGTTCTACACATTTGGGGCGAGTTGCTATTAATAAAAAAAACATACGTTTCGAATTGAGAACCTCCTCCTTTTGTTAACAAATAACACTCACAGGCACAACGTAAGCTACTAAGCTTTTTAATATGGAAACCATACAGAAACGGTTCAAACAAATAACATCCATGACCGGAAACGAGATAGTGACGGACGGATATAGACGGACCGCCGTGATAGTGATTCAAGATGAAGGTTTATATGTGCATTGCACCCGTGCGAAGACGGGGCGGGTCGCTAGTCTAAACTATTATAAAACTGTAACTGAAGTGTGTCTGTACATTGAAGATATTTACAAAAAAAAGATTACAATATGGTTTTTAGGTATCCCTGACCCGAAATCAGCCTTTTTTAGAAATTTTGTCAGTCTGTTTGTGTGTTTGTTTGTTCGCGAATTACGCAAAAACTACTGAACTGATTTTGATGAAACTTTTTTTGTTTGATAGATTATGATCTGACTTAAAATCTGGTATATATAATTTGTGCGGACGAAGTCGCGGGTAAACACTAGTTATGTATAAAAACACATCTCAGCTAAGAAAATGGCGGAGCCACGCACGTGTCCAACTAAACCTCGCACGATTACCTCCGTCCGTGAATTATCTAGACACGTAACTGCTCACAGAGTTATTATTGTGATAAAATAAAATGTAAATTGAAATAAAATATTCTGATGCGAGTCGGGCTACTAGCGCACTGAGGGTTCCGTACCACACAAGATAATTAACATAAAAAAAATCTCCGGGACCTTTAGCGCGATACCGACTCACACTTGGCCGGTTTTTATTATTTGTTGTTATACTGTAGAGTTTGCTCTATAAACACACCAATTTTACGCGAAAAAACCTTGATAAAAACTAGTTTCTTGTATTACGGTTCAAAAGTCTGAGAAGGTCGGACGGACGGACAATGTAGGCTAATGAATAGGGTCCGTTTTCACCCTTTGGGTACTGATACGGAACCCTAAAAATTTTCTTATTGCATTATCTGTCAGTAAGAGGATGATCAGACCATCAAACTGAACAACTTTCCCCATGGGACCAACATCGAAATGACGGAAAAAAAAACTGCTGTTTCATACAAAAATTTCAATCCTATTCGACCCAAATGTAGGTATAGGATAGCTGTTTTTTTTCGTGGTTGGTCCCATAGAGAAAGTTGTTCAGTTTGATGGTCTGATCTTCCCCTTTAAAACCGTTAGCATATTAAGAAAGACCTCATGTTTTTTTTTCAGCAAAGTTTACATTAGTTTAGGGTGTACGGATCGGATTATAAGTTATGTGGAAAATAATGAACACAACATTAAACAGTCGCTTTAGTCAAACACATTCGCATAGCAATGGGCCACCACCACCAGGCGGCGCTACTAGCAAGGTGAGTATGAAGAGTAATTCATCATTTACATGTATTAGGCATTGACCAGAAATACTATAGACCCACAGTGTCATATAAAATCTTAGCAAATTTTTGTGCACAATGGTATCGATTCGGTATTGCCACGACTTAACTTAACTAAATTTATTCCTGTCATTTTCTAACATTAGACTAAGAAAAGAGACAGAAAACCAACAACTGACTTTAGTGCTGTCAAAGTGACGCTACACGCCCAAAAACGACTTAAATAAGATGGCGTGCATTATGATGCCATCTTATTTTGGGCGTGTAGCGTCACTTTGACAGCACTAAAGTCAGTTCTTGGTTTTCTGTCTCTTTTCTTAGTCGAATGTTAGAAAATGACAGGAATAAATTTAGTTAAGTTCGTGGCAATACCGAATCGATACCATTGACGGAAAAAACCGCACAAATTAAGTATGCATGCTACTGGTTGTCACTAATACGTTGTATTTGATTCATAAACATAGTCGTATTTCGCTTGTTAACTGTCAGCTAGTACAAAAAAGAGCTTATCCGAGCTCTTTTGGTTGTGCCATTTTTCGAACGTTGATTGTGAGTCTAATATAAGAGGTCAATGGTATTAGGTCATAATAGTCAGAAACAGGACCCGCACAAACCACTGGCGCTAGCTAGTGAATGCATGTCGTTACTCTGATTTAGACCATTTTAAATAAATTACGTATATACATAAATTATATTGGATTATAATTAGTGAACAAACTAACTTACTGGACTAACTATTATGGAGATAGAAGCCTTTGTAAACGTATACCTTACTTGTATAATAATCTACCATCTAATAGGAATGAATCGAACAAGCATATATTTGCTAGACTGTTAAGAACATTCCTATTAGACAGCAAGAGCTAAGAACATCCCAAAAATGGATAATGACAGTTAACATAGTGTAGGTATTGCAACGGTCGTTGTACGTATTGACCGTTATTTGAGATCCCACAGACAAATCGCGCAATTGCTTTTGCGGGATTAATTATTATGCCTGTGGCTTGGTACAAGAAGTACGTTAGTCTGTACTATAGCCATATAGACAAACGTACTTCTTGTTCCAAGCCACAGATGTATAGTGTTCATTGTAATATAAGTAATAATAATAAAATAAATAATAGTATGGCAGGCATAGACATATTACCCTAGCGATAGACAAGCTCGTTCAAACAAACAACATGTCACACAAAACAACACAAAATGACACATTGCGGTCTGTCATTGCCATAGTGACGAAGTGAACTCGGGAACATCAATCAGGTGCGGACACCTCATTCAAGTGGAACATGTTGCTTCTATGAAAGGGCAAGTTAGGGCTAGAGTTTAACTCTATGATGGCAAGTAACTATTTCATATATTTGTAAGAAATGCTTGAATAATAAAAAACGTTCATGTAAAAAATACAATAGGTAGACTTACTTTTAATTGCAGATTTTCTTGCCTTAATTTGCTTTCTTCCTCTCTCAAAAGAATAACTTCGGACGCCGCTTTTTGCAAATCATTTTCAACATTTTCAGACTTGGAGAAACTCAAAGTCTGGAAAATAAGAGAAAATAAAGGTTAAATCATTTGTTAGTGCCTCTATTATGTACTGTGTTCAGGAGTACTACAATTTAACTACACAAAAATAAAAACATATAATAAAATATCTGTGAGACTTATGTTTTTATATTAATCATTTAGTACCTTACAACAATTTCTAAACGGCAATCAGTAATCTTTTTGGTAATTAATAAGTCCCCCGGCTACAGTACTAAAAGTGTAGGTGCTTTCCTCGGTACCTACGGCCGAGTGTCGGGGGATTGACGATAGGGACATTGAAAAATTACAAAGAGGGCAGGAAAGTATGAAAGGTCTCAGAACTCATGTAATTGTTGACCGAGGCGAAGCCGACCCGAGGTTAGTATACTATTTTTCTCCTCGACGGAGGTAGAAAGTGGCAACTTCGTTTAGCGCAGCGAGACGAAAATTGACGTTTTCCGTCCAGACGGGAGAAAACTATTTATTTATAAATCACTAATGCTCGACCATTTACCCCGCTAGATTAGATGTACGAACCTAAAGTACAAAGAGACTGAGGCGCATTTCGATCTTTGGCATTGTTTATACTGAAGCTCCTGAACTCAGTGTATATACAGGGTGTAACAAAACACCCTAGGAATACTTAAGAAGGTGCTTCAGACCATCAAACTAAACAACTTTCAATCTGGTTTCAGCTAAAATCGAAAAAAAAAATAGCTGTTTCATACAAAACTGCAGTACCTACTGACTACCGACTCGACTCAAATGTACGGGACAGTTTGTTGGTCTGAAGCACCCCCCTTATACTTAACGCTTATTATGCTTAACACTTATTACTAATAAATAAGTCTTAATAACTAAATTTACGGATAGCAAATAAAAATAAAATCATGCGGATACATTAAGCAATCTGGGTTATGTGCATACCTACCTACTGTATATCTTTGACATTATAAATAATATTCAGCAATGATATAAAAGGCTGTGACAATGTGACTATGGAATAACAGTGACTGTGCAATTTTGAAAAATGTTCCATATGACAAATGTTAGCTCCATAGTGAAAGTTGTTCAGTTTGATGGACTGAAGCGCCCCCCTTAATGTATGATAACCAACAGACATTAAATTGTAACATTGCATTTAAATTTACACTCTACATGGTGTAAGGGTAAACAGTTGCAATACTTTAATGGGTGATTGTGATTGTACCCATGATACTGACAATACAACTTTCCCTAAGAAATAAATAAGGTACTAGAAGAAAAAAAATCTTTATTTTTTTTGCGATGCTCCTTTGGAAAAGTTGTTCAGTACAATCGCCCGTTAATGTAATGCAATTGTTTACACACACACACACACTGAATACCATTCCAATAAGTGTCTTAAACCTAACCTCTAAAAATCATACGTTTTCCAATGGGTTTTATGCGATTTCCTGAAGAATTAATGTTTTAGTTCGGTTTCTGCATGTTTCGCATGAATTTCATTGGTAACATTGGACTTGGGATTTGGTAGTTTGAAAAAACACCGGTAGATGGCGCTTCGTCCCTTAAAGACGAGTGTTGAATTTTTTCTATCTTTAATTTGATTTAAAATAGCAAAGCATGGCCGTAACATGTTAATAATATACTATTTGATATCGTTTACATAGTTCATATCAGAATGACATACAATTATGTTGTTGAGCAATTGACGTTTTACTGTTTATCATGATTCATGATAGACAAGATATTTATTAAAATCACGAGCACGACCACAAGCTCTCGCAGTAGTCAGAAACATTGCTCCAACTATAAATAATAATCAAACAGCAACAGCAGTAGCTAAAAAATAGGCAAAGAAAATATGAGAGAGACATGAAAGTTACCATTTCTTGTAAAATGACTTTACCTTTAAAGATCCAGTCGTGTGGTCTTCATCCTTCCGCTTCGCTTCACTCTGGATAAGTCCTTCTAAGGCGTCCTGAAAGTTAATTTTAACAACATGCCAAGCTTGGACTTTCTTCCACACAATTTAGTTTATAGTCAACACAAATGATTTTTACAAAGTGTTGATGTATTTTGATGTTTTGAAAAAAAAATGTGACACAATGATAGTAATGGACAAAAGCTAATGTTTTAAAGGGGTTAGAAGATTTTAGTATAGAAGGTGGCCTATGGCTAAATTATTCCAAATTCGCTGTCGCACCTTGAAACCTTTATGATTACAATTAGCTATGACACAGTTTTGTGTTTAAGCCACCAGTTCATTTCATGACAAGGATCTCAAGAACCTCAATTAGTCATACATACATATACTCACGCCTGTGTCCTATTGGGGTAGGCAGAGGCAATTGATCGCCATCGGCTACCATCCTGCACAGGTAGCATGGCAGCGTGATACAGCGCTATCACACTTTCGCTCTCATTCTATTTGCGCGCGAACGAAGGAGATAAAAGACGTGATACAGTCGTATCACGTGTAGCATGCTACGGCTTCTGACACACCTCTTTTGCCTCTTCCATAGACATTAGTCGTTTCATACACGCACGTCGGTTTCGGGTACATTTGATCTGACCCTTCTTAAGTATGTTGACAATTTGGTCTGCATACGTACGTCTAGGGCGACCCCTTTCGACTGTTCCATTCACACTCGCTTTATACAGGGTGTTTCATAAGTAAGAATAAATTTTTAAAACTCTTAAGGGGGTTGCTTGTTTAGACCGTCAAACTGAACAACTTTCTCTATGGGACCAACATTGAAATCGCGAAAAAAAAATTGATATCCCATACATATTTTATTTAGCTATAGTCGATTTGTAGAGTATGGAACATCATTTTTTTTTCGCGATTTCGATATTGGTCCCATAGTGAGTTGTTCAGTTTGATGGTCTACACCACCCCTTTAAAGGTTTATTTGTATATTTGTAACACCTTGTATATTTTATACGTCAGTCTACTATCACTCAATTAGATATATTCGTTCTTTATAAACGGCGATGTGACGACAAAATGACCTACTATATTTTTTATCACCTAGGTATTATCTATAGATATTTCAAACTGCGACGCTGTCACTAATCTTCAAACCCCTTTTTTCCAACCATATTTTAGTCTAAATGAATGTGCACAATCCACGCTAATGTGATAAATGTTGGACCTTTATAGACGCTAAAGGCAGGATATTGGAAAAGGCAAATAAAATTAAAAAGCTCACAACACTACAAACAAGGAAACATGAAATCAGTATCCTAGAGTTCCTCACTCCTGAATACTTCTTTAAAAAAACAATACCGTTTTTGAGAAAACTGTATAAATTGTTTGTTTGATTTGATTGTTTTAAGAACTCGTTAAAATTATAAATTTTTTGCCTGGATAATGGATATTAATCTACATACTACAGCATTTCGGCAATTTAACTTATGTATGTGGTAAACATTTTTCTTTTTTTTATCCATTAACACAGGAATTAAGAAACATCCATATATCACTTTAGTAAGAATGGTTTTCTATTTAAATACAATTTTAGATAGTTGATAAATTAAAAACCGCACGAGTTAGGAACTCTTAGGAGTAAACATTAGATCAGCTATTTACTAGATATTTTAAAATGTTATATCTAAATGTTACCTTCGTCGAAGCCTTCGTATCGTCAGCGAGGGCCACTCGTTTCTTGGTTACTTCATTCTGAGCCACATCACCAGCGTCCTGAGTAATCACAAATAATATCATACTTTAAAGTCTACCTTAAATTAAAATGGCTATTTTCTGGGTAAGGCCAAGATGAACTTATAAATAAGTTTCAATCAGTTGGTCGCTGGAAAGATATTGTTTGTCGCTGTAGTTTGTTTGACGAGGCTTGTGGCTGATGAGATGAGTTACTTGTATACTTTTGTAAATGGCTTCTATTGTCTATTGTGCGCATCTATATGTGCGAAGTGGGTAATTAGAGATGTCAAGTCGGTCGCAGCGCATCCTAAAAGCACCCAGGAATTACGGTCGTGGGTTTATTTATGTATGTCCCCCAAAAGCATTATCAAATGGGCTTAAAGAGTCCTGCGCCCGCGGCATGATCCCGCGATAAAGCACTATCGCGCCCTAGCTCCCTTTCTTTTTGCGCGCGAACGATCGAGTTAGCAGGCGCGATAAAACGTTTATCGAGGCACCATGCCGCGGACGCTGCTCTCTGCATTGGGAATTTTATTATAAAGTTAACAGTTTATTATGAAACCGAAAAATTACGAGACTATTATACTTACATTAAGGTTAGTCCCGCGTGGCGTTTCGAATACACATTTCAACTTGTAGTCCATGAGCTGATCAGGGCTGATCTCCTTCCACTAAAAAAATTACAATTAAGGTTAGGTTGTCTCCCGCACAGGGTCGTACAATCGGATAATAAGCCTAGATCCATGTCATACCGTTGCCTATAAGTTGTTTCTTCGAAAATACGCTGTTTTTTCATTCGTTTAATGTATTAGCAGTTTGTATGGAACGACAGAATTATATTTTCGCGATTTAGATGTTAGTCAGATTGTTTGATGGGTACCTTTACTGGACACTGCCTATATGGCAGACGAATCAAAAAATAGCAAGTACTAGGTAGTCAAAGACAGCAAAATGTTATAAAATGTACTAACCACTTGATCTATATTAGTTTTTCCGTCGGGAGCGATCACACTTTGCACCATAAACTTATGTTTATGTTTTTCATTAGGATCGACGTAAACCGGCTGTGGTGTGACTGGAAAAGGAAAACATTGTTGGTGGCAAACAGGATCTTAATACTTCATTTACTAAAGACGATTGATGCAAGAATTCTGCTCAGCTTAGCGATTTAGGGCATGTCGATAGGCAGCACAAGGTCTCAAATTCTGCTTGCCATTGGTTTATTTTTAAATATTAAATTCAAGGTCTCATAAAAAGGCTGAAAGTCACCCAAAGGGCACTGGAGAGGGCTATACTCGGAGTTTCCCTGCGAGATCGAATCAGCAATAAAGAGATCCGCAGAAGAACTAGAGTAGCTGACGTAGCCCAAAGAATCGCTAAACTAAAGTGGCACTGGGTGGGGCACATTGCTCGAAGAACCGATGGTGGGGCCGAAGAGTGCTCGAGTGGCGACCGCGTACCGGAAGGCGCAGCGTGTGGGCAGGTCCGCACAAGGTGGACCGACTACCTGACAGTACAGGACAGGGCAGCGCAGGACCGGTCGTTGTGGCGATCCTTGGGATCCTCCCTATATCCAGCAGTGGACGTCCATCGGCTGAGATGATGGTGATTCAATTAAATAAAAAATCATACAATACTCACTGGCTATTTCAACTTTCGAGTTTGGCTCAAGAGCACCAGAATTGGGGCGTACACAGTATTTCTTTGGTGCGGTCGTCTTTATCTTGAACAAGACTGTATCAGTAGTGGGATTTATCAGTCGCATGTAGGTGGTGTAACCCTGCTCGAAGAGCCCTGAGAAATCAACTACACAAATCAATAATAATGACTATACCATTCAGACGAAAACCAAATACCATTATTTTGCACCATGTTCATACATAGGTCGTGTGTTTTGCTGACAATTGAATATCCTATCAGACATAGTGATCTCATCATTATTTAAATCTAATAGCTTCCACCTTCTGTATGTCCTAGCGTACAGCGTACAAACGTGGCCGTGGTCACGAAAGTCGCAGAAGGCCTATCCCCAAACTCAGCCTTCAGGAAACGTGAAAAAAAAGCAGCTGTCCCATACAAAACTGTTGTACCAAGAGTTTCAGTATTTGCTAGGCTGTCACTTACACCCTGTATAGGGTAACAATCTTAACCCGATGGCTGCTGAAGGACGGAAGTCAATGTCCAGGCAGACCCAGAAAATGATGCTCACAAAAAGATAGGCAAATGACGACGCGGGATAAACGGTCAGGAAAGCTTTGAGAGAGACCTATGTACCTACACAAATGATAAGGCACGAATCCTAACCATTATTATAAATGCGAAAGTGTGTTTTTTTGTCGCAAGGGAACAACGTAATTTTTGCTCAGAGATAGTTATTAGGACGCGACGAAGAGTTAAGAGGGTAAAAGCAAGTGAGCATAGCATAAGCATATGCTCACGACTATATTCCCCGAGGGGGTAGTCAGAGATATTCTGAAACCTCAGAACATCCACGTTTCACGTACCGAAACTCTGTCCAGTGAGACAGGGAGTGAGCCCGTCAACACTTGTAATGGATAGTGGGTACAATACATGTCTCGAAATTTATGCCACGCAAGTGAGCTACTAAAAAAAATTACTACGTAAAATATAAGTATTGAGTAGGTAAGGTAGGTAGGTACAGACGGAGTCAGATGGTAGCGCTAATTACTCCGGCCGCAATGAAGTTAGCGATGAGTAATACCGCAAGCTAAGCTCCCGGATCTGAGCGAGCGGGTGTTGGGATAGCATTCAAACAACTTCAGGACGACCTACTTATTTGGCGCGCATTGTAACCTCAGATACAGCCCGGCGAAGCACACTGCACTGGTATAGAATAGAGGGTACAATCTCAGAATACAGAATAAACCAGAAGGAGTGTTCGATTACATTTGTACGCAGCGCGCTGTTTCCAAAACAATGTCACAACACCGCCCGCCCGCTCTTCACACATTAATTAATTACTCGAAAAAAAAAATCCTAATCTATTTGATAGATAGGATTAATTTATCTATTTAATTAGGATTTTATTCAGTAATTACCGATGCGCGCGTCGGCCATCGACTAACTGACTAGATATCGAGCCACTCCAATTTTGAGTTGTTGTGATCGCCTCACTTTCAAGCGCGTCGACGGTTTCTGGTTTATTCTGTATTCTGAGGGTACAATTTAATATGCTGACGGAGCGGTTGGTTATAAAGTGCAGGTACTACGCCTGGTAGCGGTACCAATAGTACAGGCAAGACGTCTGGCACCAGCATCGCACAAAGGCCAATGGTTCCGGTTCCGAAAAATACCGGTATTTCAAGCCCTGGCCACAAGTGCTTCAGTACCCACGTTTGTTAATATTTATGATGATTCAATATTCATAATGAATGTTTTCAGTAAATCGAAAGACAAAAGGTTGAAGTATCACTGAATATCAAAAACAAAAATCAATTCAACACTGGCATAAACTAGTAATATAATTATAATATAACAGATTTAAAAACAAGATTGAAATGACTCAACCGAACCATGAAAACCGACTGATATGCTACCTGATTAACCTACTAGATTGGGACTGCTTTGTTACGAGAACAGTTTGGTACTAGATACTAGTATCTACTATGTTGCCTAACAATAGTGAAGGCATCGAACGGTCTATCGATACTATATCGTGACCTCGACAAATAGTAAGAAATATCGACTGTGTATCGATAGTATTGATATTGAACTGTAAAGTGGCGATTACAAAATATCGAATATAGTTTTATGTAGGTGATACTGTAGTAACATTGAAATGAGTCGACAAATTTTAGGGATGGTACAGACCATCAAACTAAACAACTTTTATTATGGGAGCAAATCTGACATTGCAAGAAATTTGTTTTGCTCTTTTCAATGTCACTCTATAGTATCTCACCTATACATACTAAGTCTACATAAACCATATTATATTCGATATTTCGTGATGACATTTCAGTGCCATCCTTTAGTCTGACCAACCACTGTACCTACCCAAATAAATAAAACTGCCTGAATGTATTAGTCACCCTATATTGGGAAGGCACTAGCTCCTAGGGTTCAGGCATCTAGATTAGGAGCTAGGGTTTTCAATGTCATATTCTTATTGAGATTTAATAAAGCGAATTTTAATTTAATTTATTATTTAATAACTACACCCGTCTAGGGGTGCTTCTCTAAGCCTGACACCACGCGGCCAGCATAAAATACTAATGTGAATCAACAATCATAGAAGGAAATCAAGCAAGTTTCTCATCTAGTCAAGAAAAAAGTGGCGTGGCCTGACTTGAAATTATTTGTAATTTAGCCAGATCATTCATATTACAACCACTGTTACTAAGGACTTAACCCTTTAACTGATTTTTTTGAGTATAGTAGTTATTCAATTTAGAAAGTAATAAGAAAATCTAAACTGAATAAATGTTCAGAAAACGCAGTTAAAGAGTTAAGTATACCTACTTTTAATGAGACATGTAACATGCCGTAATGCATAATATAAACTGAAAACGGATTAATAAATGTAAAAAA
Organism: Agonopterix heracliana; assembly: GCA_963693445.1. Taxonomy (NCBI): domain Eukaryota; kingdom Metazoa; phylum Arthropoda; class Insecta; order Lepidoptera; family Depressariidae; genus Agonopterix; species Agonopterix heracliana. The sequence continues at coordinate 3,450,094 of OY856307.1, forward strand.
AAATTCCTAGATCTTGATAACTACTAACAAAACAGGGTGACATGGTCCATTTAAGTCCATAGAGAGTTTAAGAGTTACACGACCTAGCTATTGCAAATAGAATAGAGTAGAAAAATATGTTATTGCCAGTATAAGGGTGCGTCCACATCTGGCATCATGCTTTCATTCTGTGAGCCTTAGTTGTAAGGGAAGTCTGCGCCGCTAGGCGCCGAAATGCGCGCGCGCGGCGCAGGAGCGAGTAGCGACACACAAGCATAAAATGAAAGTAAGGTGCGTTGGGGTAAGATCGTGAATGGGGTAAGAACGTATATGTTAAATATCTACCGATTCTGTAATTATTTTTTGATACTTGCAACATAGCGCGAGACGCCTTGTCTTTTTCTACTCCTTTGAGTCCGCAGCGGTGATTTCGTCGTGTCGATCGTCTGTTATGGCTGGGCGTAAGATTTGACGCTCAAAACAAAATAACGAAGTATAAGATCGGATGTTTTCTTTTTATAAACCTTGTGTTCTTAGCCACATGGGAGATTTTAGAGGGTAGTCCGTTCTTTCCCCAAAATCGTCCGATCTTTCCCATGTATTTGTAACACAGCAGTCGTTAAATCTATGCAAACATGAAAATATTTTTCTGATAGGTTGTTTATTGATTATCAGATTCTACTTTATTTTATTACGCTAGCTGTTGAAAAAAGCTAGATTTTGAAAAAAATATATATTGCTAACTTCTTATGAATGCAGCTAAAAACCATCCGAACTTACCCCAACGCACCCTATAGCTTTCCTCTAAAGGATTCAAACTGGGTCAAGCTTGGGTCTTGGGTTAAGATAGGGGTTTTAGTAAAACCGTTACAGGTCAGCTAGTCCTATCTAATTGTAAATGTCAATGCCTCCGTGGTTTAATGGTTAGAGCATTGGGCTCTTGACACGGAGGTCGTGGGTTCGATTCCCACGGGGGGCACCTAGTGAAATGTCACTTTGTGCGTTTTTCCCCAGTTGGTTAGGACATTGCAGGCTGAGCACCTGATTGTCTGAAAAGAAAGATGATTCCGTGCTTCGGATGGCACGTTAAGCTGTTGGTCCCGGCTGCTATCACTGGTGGTAGTAGTCGTTACATAAAAACCACGCCAGAGGCCGTAAGGCGGTTTGAATAAACTCTGACACCAGGTCTTTGCAGCCCACTCGATAAGAAGAAGAAGTAAATGTCAATGTAAGTAAGTTTGCTCTAGTGTCTCAGTATCTTTTAACTTTGGATACTATTAATCTCATTAACTGAACAAAATCTTTTTTCCCGACCTGGAGAGTGATTTTTGAATCTCATACGTTGAGCTCAGCAGTTGAAAATGTCAAAATTACTATGGAGATACGCATCTTTCTACTGCTGATTAGCCTTTCAAAAATGATACTCAAGGAGAGCTATTTTTGATAGTCAAAACAGCAGTAGAAATATGCGTATCTCCATAGTAATTTTGACATTTTCAACTGCTGAGCTCACCGAATGAGATTCAAAAATGATTGAAAGAAAATTTACGTTTAGTGTCCCTTTCTGCGTGTGCGTATGCGATATTTTTGTTTGACTGGGTTGAAATTGGTTGCAAAATCTTGCAACTGAGTCAAACAAAGGCACGATTTTTATATATTTTTATCATATCTTTCTACGTTTTGGTGCTCTTTTGGTTTGGACACTTTTGAGCGCTGACCCTACGTCCAGTAGTGTAAGTCAATGGCCTTATGAATGAATCTATTCAAGATCCATTCATAAGTTATATCAAATTTTGTTGCAATTGGCTTTTTCCATTCCTTCTTTAAAACTTCCTACTAGCGGCGCCGCTGACTTTAAATACTCATAACTTTTGATTGAATGAACCGATTCCGATGAAATAGCCTGTATGTAACTAGGCACTATGCTTTAATTAAAACCCCATCAAATAGGTTTTTATGTTTTTAAGGCCGGATTCGACCATACGCGGGTAACTTTTATTCATATATTAAGTCCGTCCTTGTCATGTGATTTGATTTTGAACACACAAGTTACGTATATAACTACCAAATTAACAATGTACAACCTCACATTGCAATAAGTACGGATACAATGAACTCTTTCTTTGGGTATCATTCCTTGTATAGTTACTCTTTATTGTGGCGATCACAAAAGATCTACATAAGGTCGAAGTGATACTAGTTTGGAGAAGACTCGAATAGCCGCTTTACACTAATAAAAAAAAATACATACATACATACATACATATACTCACGCCTGTGTCCCATTGGGGTAGGCAGAGACAATTGATCGCCATCGGCTACGATCCTGACATACCTCTTTTGCCTCTTCCACAGTCATAAGTCGTTTCATACACGCTCGTCGGTTTTGGGTACATTTGATCTGGCCCTTCTTAAGTATGCTGCCAATTTGGTCTGCATACGTACGTCTAGGGCGACCCCTTTCGACTTTTCCATTCACACTTGCTTTATATATTTGATACGTCAGTCTACTATCACTCATCCTTTCCACATGACCAAACCATCTCAGCATTCCCTTTTCAATCCTTGTCACTATATCCTCTTTCAGTCCACATTTTTCTCTAATTACACTGTTTCGTATTCTATCATTCAAAGTCAAACCACACATACTGCGCAAAGAACGCATTTCGACAGCATTTATCCTTGATTCATTCCTCTTCTGCCATACCCAACATTCGCTGCCATACATCAAAGTTGGTGCCAGCACACCGTCGTGAACTGCCAAACGTGCCTTTTTGGACACATTATGACTTTTCATGAATGTGTGCATCGCTCCATTAATCCTATTTCCCGCTTTCACTCTCCTCTCTATGTCTCCATCACACGTACCATCTCTGGTAAACATACTTCCCAAATATACAAATTCTTCTACCTGCTCCACTTTCTCATCTCCTATCATAATTTTACATTCAGTCACTATTTCATCCCGTTAAAAAAAAATACTCTTGAATAAATCAAAGTTTGGTCAAATCCGGCCTTAGTGATGCATGCACAAACAAACAGATAAAAGGGCAACAATTCTTTAAATGGTATTCCATTACGTATCCTGAACACCCCCAATTTGGTATGTCAAGTTTTTTTTGTCTTTATTTTATATTTTTTACTGATAAAAGAAATAATTTTAAGAAACTATTTTTTTTGCGATTTATCGAGTTTATCAATATAAATTTAATTTTTAACGGTTTAACGGTTATTCCTAAATGGTATAAGTGGTCGCGAGAAAATCATTTGAACTTCATGGAGAAAAACCTTAGCTTAAATTAAAAAAATTTAAATCACCTGCCTTCTCTTTCTAACTCTATGCTGGAAACAGAAACGGCAACATCAAATTCTGACACTGTAATTTAATTTTTTTCTTAATGGCCAGTTTTTCAAGTTGATTTAAAGTTTACCAAGGAGTTCACAGGTCCAACGAGTGACGTCACTCGTTGAACTGATAACCGACATTGTTTTATAAAAAATATCTGTAATCCTTTCATTTTAAAATCTCTGACATAGAAAATATTGTTATTGAGACAATTTATCTTAAAATGGTTTTCGATTCAGCCCTCCAAAAAAAACTTGACATAGGTACTACCGAATATTGTTTTTATCTACAAAGTACATAAAATAAATACATAATAAATATCTTGGACAGTGTCACACAAATTATCTAGTCACATTTAAAGTACCGGAAACTAGCCTAGACTTGTATTATGACGACTAGGCAACGATATAGAAACAAACAACCATGACTCGAGTACAAATATTTATATTCATCATACAAACATCTGTCCCTTACGGGATTCGAACCCGCGACCCTCGGCACAGCAGCTGCCTGACTGTTCACTACAGACTGCTATCGGGCCGTCAAAGCCACTAAGTTTATAATTTTATTTTAAGCATAGATAAAACTTAACAGATAGCATGTTTATCGCTCCATAGAGACGTGCCAAATCATGTCAAGACTGTGCCTGTTTTTTTAAGGCCAAGGGGTCGAGCCCATACAGCCATGTGAAATGTAAAAAGTTTGATATTTTCGATTAAAAAAATTCGTATATAATAAAATATGTAATTACATTAGGCGTCTTCTTAAACATCTTTCCCTCTTTATTATTTTAAAGAAACGTCTTGTCAACAGATCTTGAAATTTTGACATTTATTCGTGAAGACCGTGGCGCCATTTAGCCATCCCCTAGAAAACATGTTTATTTAAATATCGTGCGGTACCAAATGGTGGCGGGTTGTAGAACCTACGCCTGGAACTGGTGCATCTGTGTGAGTGTAGGTCCCCTGTAGAACAAACGAATATGTAGGACCTTGCATGCTTCACATCTTTTTAGTGTCAAATTACGTCCGCCTTTTTTTCAAGTCCGAGGGTCCAACTTAATATGTTGACGGTTTTTAAGAGGATGATCAGACCATGAAACTGAACAACTCTATGAGACCAACATTAAAATCACGAAAGAAAAAGATGTCCCATACATTTGGGTCGAGTAGGATTACAGTTTTGTATGACATAGCTGATTTTTTCTTAGTGATTTCGATGGTCCCGTAGTGAAAGTTGTTCAGTTTGATCATCCCCATAAAAACCGTCAGCACAATTATACAGTTTGACTCTGTATAATTCTACTAAAATATAATGTTAATAAATAATTATGATATCTTTTTGAAGATCGCGTTTCTTTTTGACATTTCATGCAAACTAGATAACCGATCTGGAGTGCGATTTTTGAATCTCATTCGGTGAGCTCAGCAGTTGAAAATGTCAAAATTACTATGGAGATACGCATCTTTCTACTGCTGATTAGCCTTTCAAAAATGATACTCAAGGAGAGCTATTTTTGATAGTCAAAACAGCAGTAGAAATATGCGTATCTCCATAGTAATTTTGACATTTTCAACTGCTGAGCTCACCGAATGAGATTCAAAAATCGCACTCCAGATCGGTTATCTAGTTTGCATGAAATGTCAAAAAGAAACGCGATCTTCAAAAAGATATCATAATTATTTATTAACATTATATTTTAGTAGAATTATACAGAGTCAAACTGTATAATTGTGCTGACGGTTTTTATGGGGATGATCAAACTGAACAACTTTCACTACGGGACCATCGAAATCACTAAGAAAAAATCAGCTATGTCATACAAAACTGTAATCCTACTCGACCCAAATGTATGGGACATCTTTTTCTTTCGTGATTTTAATGTTGGTCTCATAGAGTTGTTCAGTTTCATGGTCTGATCATCCTCTTAAAAACCGTCAACATATTAAGTTGGACCCTCGGACTTGAAAAAAAGGCGGACGTAATTTGACACTAAAAAGATGTGAAGCATGCAAGGTCCTACATATTCGTTTGTTCTACAGGGGACCTACACTCACACAGATGCACCAGTTCCAGGCGTAGGTTCTACAACCCGCCACCATTTGGTACCGCACGATATTTAAATAAACATGTTTTCTAGGGGATGGCTAAATGGCGCCACGGTCTTCACGAATAAATGTCAAAATTTCAAGATCTGTTGACAAGACGTTTCTTTAAAATAATAAAGAGGGAAAGATGTTTAAGAAGACGCCTAATGTAATTACATATTTTATTATATACGAATTTTTTTAATCGAAAATATCAAACTTTTTACATTTCACATGGCTGTATGGGCTCGACCCCTTGGCCTTAAAAAAACAGGCACAGTCTTGACATGATTTGGCACGTCTCTATGGAGCGATAAACATGCTATCTGTTAAGTTTTATCTATGCTTAAAATAAAATTATAAACTTAGTGGCTTTGACGGCCCGATAGCAGTCTGTAGTGAACAGTCAGGCAGCTGCTGTGCCGAGGGTCGCGGGTTCGAATCCCGTAAGGGACAGATGTTTGTATGATGAATATAAATATTTGTACTCGAGTCATGGTTGTTTGTTTCTATATCGTTGCCTAGTCGTCATAATACAAGTCTAGGCTAGTTTCCGGTACTTTAAATGTGACTAGATAATTTGTGTGACACTGTCCAAGATATTTATTATGTATTTATTTTATGTACTTTGTAGATAAAAACAATATTCGGTAGTACCTATGTCAAGTTTTTTTTGGAGGGCTGAATCGAAAACCATTTTAAGATAAATTGTCTCAATAACAATATTTTCTATGTCAGAGATTTTAAAATGAAAGGATTACAGATATTTTTTATAAAACAATGTCGGTTATCAGTTCAACGAGTGACGTCACTCGTTGGACCTGTGAACTCCTTGGTAAACTTTAAATCAACTTGAAAAACTGGCCATTAAGAAAAAAATTAAATTACAGTGTCAGAATTTGATGTTGCCGTTTCTGTTTCCAGCATAGAGTTAGAAAGAGAAGGCAGGTGATTTAAATTTTTTTAATTTAAGCTAAGGTTTTTCTCCATGAAGTTCAAATGATTTTCTCGCGACCACTTATACCATTTAGGAATAACCGTTAAACCGTTAAAAATTAAATTTATATTGATAAACTCGATAAATCGCAAAAAAAATAGTTTCTTAAAATTATTTCTTTTATCAGTAAAAAATATAAAATAAAGACAAAAAAAACTTGACATACCAAATTGGGGGTGTTCAGGATACGTAATGGAATACCATTTAAAGAATTGTTGCCCTTTTATCTGTTTGTTTGTGCATGCATCACTAAGGCCGGATTTGACCAAACTTTGATTTATTCAAGAGTATTTTTTTTTATTAGTGTAAAGCGGCTATTCGAGTCTTCTCCAAACTAGTATCACTTCGACCTTATGTAGATCTTTTGTGATCGCCACAATAAAGAGTAACTATACAAGGAATGATACCTAAAGAAAGAGTTCATTGTATCCGTACTTATTGCAATGTGAGGTTGTACATTGTTAATTTGGTAGTTATATACGTAACTTGTGTGTTCAAAATCAAATCACATGACAAGGACGGACTTAATATATGAATAAAAGTTACCCGCGTATGGTCGAATCCGGCCTTAAAAACATAAAAACCTATTTGATGGGGTTTTAATTAAAGCATAGTGCCTAGTTACATACAGGCTATTTCATCGGAATCGGTTCATTCAATCAAAAGTTATGAGTATTTAAAGTCAGCGGCGCCGCTAGTAGGAAGTTTTAAAGAAGGAATGGAAAAAGCCAATTGCAACAAAATTTGATATAACTTATGAATGGATCTTGAATAGATTCATTCATAAGGCCATTGACTTACACTACTGGACGTAGGGTCAGCGCTCAAAAGTGTCCAAACCAAAAGAGCACCAAAACGTAGAAAGATATGATAAAAATATATAAAAATCGTGCCTTTGTTTGACTCAGTTGCAAGATTTTGCAACCAATTTCAACCCAGTCAAACAAAAATATCGCATACGCACACGCAGAAAGGGACACTAAACGTAAATTTTCTTTCAATCACTGTGTAATAGCGTAACTTGGCCTCTCTTGTTTTCGCGACTACGGTATAGCATAGGTGGTTGAAGTTATTATTATTAAATGTGACTATAAATTAATTTCAATTCAAAAAAACAATTTCTTCATAATCAATAAAATTCCTTTGAAATATAAACTATCATCATAAAATAATATCAGAGAATTCATTCAAATAGGCCAGTTCTTTTTGAAGTACTTATAGCAATCATGTTAATGAGCTAGCAGTTGCGCTAACAGATCACAGTTAAAAAGTTAAAAGTTAAGTAAAAAGTTAGCCTTTTTACGTCATTCCTGTGATCTGACAGTGGCATAAAATACAAAATCTATACTATATATTCCTAGTAGGCAACAATAAAGGAATACCCTCCACTAGGAGCTGGTTAATTCTACAAAAACATCCTAACAGACGTGATCTTCTTATAGTGTCAGCACTGATTGCAGATAGTTGATAAATATTTATAGCAAGATTAAATTTTTTATGAATTTCCAAAAGGTAACCACACCAAACGGTTTGGCTCCAAAGAATAAAGGCAAAGGACAGAATGGATATGTTTAGAGGAAGCCTAGGACACACCTTGGACACTTCGCTGTCATTTTATACAAGTGTGAAAAATTTACAAGAGGACAGGAATACACCATTGCCTATATTTTCAGCCACACTTCGTACCAAGCTGGGGTGAGGTTAAAATTGGTGGTGGAGCAAGGAGTGTCCATACTGTATGTAGTACTAGATACTCTTCTTTATACTGTGCCTATGTCACAGGACAACACAACCAAATGGCTAAGCTAAGCTAAGTTTTATGTCGGTTAAGGAAAAATAAATATCTTGGATATTGTCACACAAGTTATCTGTTATCTCATTTCTAGTCCAGACTTGTATATTATGAGGACCACATAATGATATACAATACATAGATAAATACAAAAATCTATGACTTGGGTACAAATATTTGTATTCAACATATAAAAATGCCCCATGTAGGATTCGAACCCGCCGGCCCTTGGTACAGCAAGCAATAAGACTGAGTTATCAGGCCATCAAAAATGGTGTCTGTGAGTAGATCTTATTTTCTTCAACCTTAAATACTATAGAGTCCAAGTCTCATATTAAATCGTAGCAAATTTCTGTCTGAATCAACACAATAACCCACACAAATCAAGTATTCATGCTATGGGGTGGTACTAATATGTGTATATGAGCAATAAACTTATTTGTATTTGGTATAGGTATTCAGTTAGTGTCAGTTAGTTATGTAGCTCTTTATGAGCTCTTTTGGTTCTGTCATTTGCATATTATTGTTTATCTGCTTATTTTAAAAATATAAACTGTTGATATTTTATTTATTGATTCTTTACAACAGTTCTCAGCATTCGAGTAAATATCATAGTCAGAAGAATATCTTACTTCTTAATTCAAATAATAAATTTCACACAAAGAAAGGAGGATGATTGTATCTAATGAAACCTCTACACAGTGCAACTCTTATAAATGAGTATAATGTAAATAAGCATGTATAATAGATAAACAAGTTAAGCTTAATTGAACCAAAGATATCATTGCCCTTGAACAATTTAACCAAACACTTAATTTGAATAGTACATTAGTAAAGATTCACTCATATTTATTTATATAGGGTCCTTAATATGCTGACACTTTTTTAAGGGGACGATCAGATCATCAAACTGAACAACTTTCTCTATAGCACCAACATCGAAATCGCGAAAAAAAAATCAGATGCTCCATACGAAACTGCAAACCTACTCGAGCAAAATGTATGGGACAGCTGATATTTTTTTTGCTATTTCAATATTGGTCCCATAGAGAAAGTTGTTCAGTTTGATGGTCCGATCATCCCCTTAAAAAAGTGTCAGCATATTAAGAAAGACCCTATATTGTAAAGAGTATTGTATTGACGGCCAGGTAGCTCAGTTGGTAGTGAACCTGTATGCTGTGCCGAGTGTCGCGGGTTCGAATCCCGTAAGAGACAAATATTTGTGTGATGAATATGAATATTTGTACCAGAGCCATGGATGTTTGTATATGTATTCTAGGCATATCGGATTCTAGGATTACAATTCCAGACTAGATTCTGTTACTTTAAATGTGACTAGATAATTTGTGTGAAATGTCCAAGATATTTAATTATTTATAGCATAGCATAGCATAGCATAGCATATGCTCACGACTATATTCCCCGAGGGGGTAGTCAGAGATCTTCTGAAACCTCAGAACATCCACGTTTCACCAGTAGTACCGAAACTCTGTCCAGTGTGACGGGGGGTGAGCCCGTAATTATTTATAGTTAGTATTTTATACTATTTCCCAGCAGTGGATGTCCATCGGCGGAGATGATGATGATGATACTATTTTGTTTAAAATTACAGCATGGTTGCAAATGAGTGTGCTGATATCATTTTGAAAATAATGATTACTGGCCTTTTTGAATTAAGGATGATCATAGTAGGTACCTTTTCGTACATAGGTTTGTTAGTAGGTACCCAGTATGTTAATATGTGTTGTAGAGGCGAGATTCGACGAATAATTTACGACTTAAAACAATATAATAAGCTAGCTACCTTCCTAACTAGACAGCAGTAACAATAAAACATAAATATAACTATTCACTATTGATATTTTATTAGCTCCCAAATATCGATAACATGGACCTCAGATATTGAAGTAGAACAATAGGTACCTATATACGGTTCCATAGATGGACATTTTCGCACGGAATCTTTCCTACCTACGAAAGATTACGCTCTTTGCGTTCATCGTCAACTTTGAGCACAGAACGGTAAAATTTAAGACACAAAACAAGCAATTAGAGAAAAAACCGCACCCTGACAAAACGCCGATATCTGGAAATAGAAACTCCATTTGTCAGCAACTAGCTCGCGACCTATGTATGCCCATGTTGCGGTGCACCAGTTCTGGGCCTACGTACTACAAAACGATCAAACACTCACCTTTAAACTTTAGTTCATTTTGCGGCTCTATAGTTAACACCTGGTTGGGCATTTTGTATTATTAAAATGTATTATCTCGTTGGCAAAAATCAGTAGATTTAGAAAATGACTGTTCCCCGATGTCGGCCAAAGCGAACGATGAATGACGAATTCGACATGCGCACTGCGCATGCGTTGTCCTTCTCTTTCTCGCGGGTCCTATTCTCAAATTTGTGAGTTGTTTGAATTACAACAGTTTTCCAACTGGAATAAGATAGCTGAATGTTATTTATTACTGCGAATTCGAGTATCTATGATGTAAGCTGTTGAATTGTTTGTTGTTTTTATATATTGAAAACCATTGTATAATAAAACAACTATCTTATAATTGGATCTAATAATAGACCACTCGCACAAGGGAAATTTCGCGCATGCGCAATTGACGTTGCCAAATTCGATATATCGATGAACGTTTGGATACACGTTGCACAAAAAGTGACCACTTTACACAACTTTACACACGCTATCACATCAAAAAGTGTCAAAAAAGTGGACAGCCCGTAGAAAGAGCGAAAAATACTTCGCCTATGGGACAGCCGCATAAACGAATATCCTCAGCATAGCTAGCATGCCGTGCCGCAGTGATACAGCGCTATCACACCTTCGCTCTCTTTCTATTTGCGTGCGAACGAACGAGATAAAAGACGTGATACAGCCGTATCACGTGCTGCATGCTACCAGTGCTGAGTATAAATCATAAAGGATAACACTCCTCCTTACAAGAAAATTGGCAATGGCGTCGTCGATATTTCCAATTTTAGGTGTGTCCCTTTCTATCCAATGACGTAGTTACGAAAATGACACGAGAGGATTGATCTGAGGGAGAGGAGCAACAATTTTATACGTTGGATTAGAAAGGGACAAAGTTATCGTCACAAAAAACAACGACGCGACGGAAAAGAACGATCATTACCGACCACAAAGGAGTATTATCATGTTTCACGTCTTGTTAGGCAGGCTAGGATTCCAAACTTCTTGGGCAGACTGCACTCCACTATCTTAGATCAAAATAAAATGAATCGAAGTCCACTATAGAGGATTCCAAACTTCTTGCCTCAAAGGAAGGATCTCTTTATTCTTAAGCACAGAGTCCGAATAAATCATAAAGGATACCAAGAAGATTGGAAAAGGATACCTTTAAAAATTTTTAGTCTATGAGGGAGGATGCCACTCCTCCTTGCAAGCCATAGGCGAAGTATTTTTTGCTTACGCTAATAGACGAAACATCAGTGTAACCGCGTATGAGACAGCGATAGTCATAAAATCCTATACAATTTGTATGAAAATAGATGTCTGACTCCGGAGTCAGACAGCCGTCGCAGAACAAAAAAGTGGCTACGTCGATAAGGACAGCAATAAGTAGCGATCTCCTTTTTTAACTAGAGCGAATTTGCTATGTGCATCTCTTACTGAGTGATATGACAAGACACGTGCTTGCTTCTAGTTCCTTCTCTTTCTACGTTGCAAGCATTGATTCAAGAAAATTGGCAATGGCGTCGTCGATATTTCCAATTTCAGGTGTGTCCCTTTCTATTCAAAGGAGTATTAATTATCATGTTTCACGTCTTGTTAGGCAGTCTGCACCATAGAGGTATAATACCTTTATGGTCTGCACTCCAATACAACGTCCCTGGCACCTTAGCCTGGCACTCCACTATAGACATAGGCGAAGTATTTTTCGCTTACGCTACTATAGAGTATTCCAAACTTCTTGCTTCTGTCTTTACCTTTAATAGAAGAAGGAGATTGAACTATAATATTTGTTTATGCGGCTGTCTTTAATAGTAGAAGGAGATGGAACTATAGATATTTTCAAAGAGATTATTGGTATTGCCGCTTTATCATTTTTCTTTTTGAAGTATACAATATTTGGCATTTATCGCAGCATGTCCTTTGTAAGTAACGTGCATAGAAACATGATATAATATAAAGGCTAGTTCCCATTGCCTTTCCGAGAGGATAAAAAAAAAAATAGCTGTCAGTGTCACTGTCAGTCCATCGAACCGTCAAGTCAACTCAAATTTCAAAAGTCAAATCAGAATTAATTAAAAGAAAAGTTCCATTCCATCCACATTGAATAAAAATCAGAATTTTCGAGTTATTATAATGTACACCTTGAAGCCGCAAATATTATACCTATGAATCAGAACCGAACTTGCTGCAACATTTTTAATATCTTCGTAAATCACTATAATAGTGCACATTTGCTTTGATTGCATAACATGCCCGGCTAATCCATCGTAAACATGAATTGTTCATATATAAATCTATTTTTGAATAACTGTCTCAAAATAGATCTAAGCTGCAGACAAAAATTGTTAGGCAATTGGTGTAACAATAATAAATATGGTCACCTAAAAGAGAATTTAGTGCTGTGCAATCAATTTCATTCAACACATAATCCAAGGCAGGCTCAAAAGGATGATGCAGTCCTGCTATCACCAAAAGAAGTAAGTAAAATACATAAATATCACACATTCAAAATAAAAATACTAATTTTAAATAAAAAAAATAAGTAGCACGTTTCTGGCACCCTTATCTGCCAAATTGCACCACTGTTTGTTGGCAGGTAAATTATAGATAAATTCCAACAGTTGGAAATAAATGTATTCGTTAATGTTATCATAATTATACAATATCATAGTGATAGCAGATGTACGAAAGAGATATATGGAGCTAAAGTGAGTCAAAGTGACTCGGCAAGTCGGCAGAGGGCGCCCTCGTAGGACATATTCTAATCAAATCAGTTGCGTCTTACAAAAAGGAGAGGTGCGGAGTACTCGAAACCGACGGGCATGTATGAAGAGATGTATGGATGTGAATGAGGCAAAAGAGGTATGTAAGGATCGTAGTAGATGGCGCGCTCTGGTCTCTGCCTACCCCACTGGGAAAGAGGCGTGACGTTATAGATAGATATAATTATACAAATATACCACCTGCTATGCCCAGCTACAATTAGGAAAGGGGTAGGTACTTCTTCCTGAAAGTAGTCTTTGCTCAAGTTAAAAGGAGATCGCTACCTTATTGCTGTCTGCAAGGATCTTAGAATCATAAAGGATGCTACTCCTAACAAGCATGGAAACAAGAAAATTGGCCATGGCAGTCGGTAATATTCCACCTTCTTTCGTAAGACTCCGTCATCGATATTTTTAAAGTTTTTGTGTCCCAATTCAATTCAATTTTTGTTTAATGGCATCCAATGTGTGGAGAGTATAATATAACATATTATGTATGAAAATGATCAGTACTATTAATTAAATCTAGAGTGGCAGTTTTGCCAATGTAAGTAGTTTATAGAGAGTCGCGTGGCTAAGGGATTATCAAGTGGACGTCTGGTCGGCTTGCGATTTAATTGGCCCCAAGGCTCTGCCATTTTATGGCGGTTTTGAGGGTGTGTTTTTGTTTAAAAATGGGGCTTTGAGATCGCCATATCCTAATACCGTACAATCCTACCTAATAAATATAACTTCAACACTTGACACTGGCGAAATCTAACAAGGAAACACCATTAAATAAAAAAATAGAATAGAAGTAGTTTATAGTCTCAAGTGATTGTTTTAAGTTAAAACACAAAAGAGTTCACAAAATGGCGGAACCACGTGGCCACTTAAATCGCAAGCCGAACAGACGTCCCCTAGCCACGCGACTCCGTTTTTGTGTCCCTTTCTATCAAATAAAGTTGTCATGTATGACAGTGGCCAGAGCTAAAATTTTTATCGTTGGATTAGAAACGGCTAAAAATAACGTGAAAGCAATGACAGGAAGTTACGAAAGAAGAACGATTGTTACCGACCACCAAGTAGTATGTTTCACTGCTTGTTGCTGCTTGGCAGTCTGTACTCCAAGGTCATAGGTAGACGGAACATCAGTGTAACCGCGTATGAGACAGCGATAGTCTTAAAATCCTATACAATTTGTATGAAAATAGATGTCTGACTCCAGAGTTAGACAGCCTTCGTAGAACAAAAAAGTGGCTACGTCGATAATAGCAATAAGTAGCGATCTCCTTTTTTAACTAGAGCCAATTTGCTATGTGCATCTCTTACTGAGTGATATGACAAGACACGTCCTTCCTTCTAGTTCCTTCTCTTTCTACGCCAACAGCGAAATCGCATAAAAAAAACAGCTATCCCATACAAAACTGCTCAAAACAAATTTTTTTTCGCGATTTCGATGCAGAGAAAGTTATTCAGTTTTATGGTCTGATACACCCCTTAAAATAGTTTCAGCTAATTTTGTTAGACCTTATATAATATCATACAGACTATAGATATCAAGTTTTGACTACCATTGTGATCCTATAAGGATTCAGATTTTTTCCTTTTGAGGTTCATAACCAGAGAGAGGATATTCGGTTGGACAGTTTCAGTACTACTAGAAACACGGATCTAAGTTTTCAGAATATTTGACAACCCCTTCAGGGAATAAAGTCGTGAGCATATGCATAATAACATACCTACTAAAATTTGTTGTATGAACTTATTGGAATATGCTGTCTGAAATAAAAGATTTTTATTTATTTATTTTTAATCTTGTTTTGTACAAGAATATCCTTTTTCACATTCCAAGTTGCCAAGTTTCACTGGTCGGTTCGGTCGGGTGAAGACGGTATAATTTAAATTTTTTGTTTATTATGTAAAGTGCAATTAATTTTTCACCTCACAAGCTCGGAAAGATTCTGTTTATCATTCGAAATCTGAGTGCAAAAGTGCATTTTATCCGCTAGCGTGGAAAGAGTTTTTGAAATTCGAATCTATCTATTCAATATTTTTATATACCGCCAATCCACTGAAAATGCTTAGTAACTATTTCATGAAACTGGCCAGCACAAAAATAAAAACTTTTTGAAATGTTCTTTTTAGCTATTCACTTTTTTTCCTCGCTGTTGTGAGGTGAAAAATTGTGTGTTTCGCTCGGCTGCAAAGTTATTCTGCGTCTCGTACCTTTGAAACCTTCGCTTGCTCAGGTTTCAATAAAAGTACTCGCGCCAAAAAGCAACTTTGCAGCCTAGCAAAACAAATAACTATTTATCTGCTTGACTCACAGGTCACGCTCACTCTACGCAAAAATGAGTTCAATAAAGAATTCACAACTGGCTGTGTTAAATCCTACGACTCGAACCAGCTGGCTTCGAACCAACCCATTGAAGATACCAGAACTGAAGCTAAATGCAAGATGACTTCAGGTAATTATAAGATGCTCATTTAACATTCATGCACCATCTTGACAATTCAATACGTAGGAGGTTGTACGGTTTACCTAGACCGAAGGTTTTATTGTAGAACAAACCTAATGCAATTGGTATCGAATCGACATGATTTTTTTGACAGATCAGTTTAAAAAGCGATTCCGATTTTTTATATTTAGCTAATCAATTTCAAACAATGGATAATGATGTGGGCAAAAAACAATCATCATCATACTCGTGCCCATTCACATTTCCCATTATTTGGGGTTGGCGCAGTATGTTGGGGCAGGTAAAGAGCAAATGGCTAAAAAGCAATAATACTTATAAATTGTATCCAATGTGATCGGAAACTTGCAGATTGAGCAAAAATTATAGCAAAAGTAGCGACTGAATTGAGTGAGAAATGTCAGGACCGCTCAGAGTGGAGATCTATAGTCTCTCCCTTCCATACTAACTACAGAATAACTTATAAACCCAGCCTAAACTACTATCCGAAAAAGCCCGAATCAGATTAGTAGAAGGAAACTCAATTAAATATTTTATCTATAAAGAGTTCCGGTTATTCTATTCTAATTTAACATTTTGCTGATCTTAAGTATAAACAGCAAAAGTGCTTGACAATGATCGGTGACTCACTGGAGCCAAAAAGTGGTGGAGCCTCATGGCAGGCTGGAGAGCAGGCGTGGTAGACCGACGTTTTATGCGAAAATACAGGATGTAAGAAAAAGTGTAATTATCCTTTAAACCACAAACTCTACCCATAAAACTGAACAACTTTTACTATAGGAGCAAACCTGTCAGAACAAAAAAAAAAAATCTGTCTCATACATTTTAGTCGAGTAGGCATTGCAGTTTAGTATGCGTATGGAATGGAACAGCTGACAAATTTGTTTTGCGCTGACCGGTTTGCTCCCCTAGTAAAAGTTGTTCAGTTTGATGGATAGAGTATGTGATACGTTTTCCTACACCCTGTATAGATGGTTGAATATTGCTCTGTTGATTATTTTCTCTTTATCATTGTTGAGTGTGTTTTATTTTGGTACTTATTGAACGAGAAATTGATACTTTTTGTTGTTCATAATTGTGCTCACGGTTCATAGTAAATTAGGCGCGGTCTATAGCTTGCTCTCAGGGGATAACGGATAAAATTGCAACCACTCGCTAATAAATAAATAAAAAAATATGGTTCCAGGTCTGATGATGGGTGTATTCGACGGGCACGGAGGGCCAGCGTGCGCTCAAGTGATATCAAAGCGACTGTTGAACTATATAGCTGCCACATTACTACCTCAGGAATTGTTGAAGGAATATGCAAAGAAACCGCCACAGGAAACAGACCTGTTAGAAACTTTTAATGATAAGGTGAGAATTATACTCAGCCATTTCACCGCCATTGATGATGAAGTCATTAGATTTAGTGCCCCATACGCCAACAATTTTGTATCAAGTCATGACTTTGGTCACACCTTGGACGCTTAGCTTTCATTTCATACAAATGGGAAAAATTTACAAGAAGAGACGTATGTGTGATACTGCGAAGACAAGAAGACCCCTTTTCCTACATTTTCCGTCACGCTTCCTACCAAGCGTTGGTGAGGTTAAAATTGATGTGGGCAGGGAATGTCCATGTCATGTAGATAGGATACTCTTATGATTTGGTCATAAACATAAGCATATGCTCACGACTATATTCCCCGAGGAGGTAGTCAGAGATATTCTGAAACCTCAGAACATGCACGTTTCACCAGTAGTACCGAAAATGTCCAGTGTGACGGGGGTTGAGCCCGTCGCCACTTATAATGGTTTGGTCGTGTTTCACAATTATACTCGGAGGCACATCTGACCACCCACCCTTCTCAAATTACACTGTAAAATAACCGAAAATTCACGTTATTTGTATATTTTACCTTAAATAAAACATTTCACACTTAATTAACGATACATTTATTTTCGAAAAGGCTCACCTAATTCAATATTGTACCAAGAATTAAATTACGAAAATGCAGTTTGAAGTAGTTTGTTGTTTGGCGTCGATGACACTATATTGTTTCACTACAATGGCGGTGAAAAAGTTAATTATACAGACATTATATTACTTTTCTCCCTAGATATGCCTGTGTACTTAAAATGCAGCCGACCGTGCATGTATATATCTCACTGAGGGCCACAAGCCTACCAATTGTAGAAACACATCTGTCGAAATTATGCACCGTAATTTCGGCAGCAAATAATTTTTACTTGAAAAAGTTTATGGTGGATCACGGGTAATAGAAAAAGTATTGCAAGCGTAATTTATTTATCGTAATTTCGGCAGGTTCCTAAGTCTTTTCACTAAGAATAAGGGTGACAGGGAGCGGGCTTTACGTATTTCCAGATTATCATAATGTTTGGGTATCCGCTTTTAAAGCCCAAAAAGTATTTTTACTCGTTTAAATAAGTAAAGAATTGCTAATCAAAAATCCTTCGTTTCAAATGTTTGAAAGTGATTTAAAATGTACGTTTTATCAATTTCAGGTTGAACTAATACAAGATCTAAGCGTAATTTATACAAAGAGCTTTAGTCACTATCTGAAAGCACTTAGTGATATGACCAAAGATCCGATGAACATGCACGCATGTTTAGAAAAGGGCATATTGGAATTAGACAATGATATATCTAAAGAGGTTTTGGAACCATTTATGGCGACCGGAGAAATAAACCCGAAGACGTTAGCGGTGGCTCTGTCCGGTGCCGTGGCCTGCGTGTCCCACATCGACGGGCCTCACCTATACGTTGCCAATGTCGGCGACTGCAATGCTGTACTAGGAACTATGAATGAAGAAGGCGAATGGATAGCTAAAAAAATAACTAAAGAACATAATTCAGAAAACTACGACGAACTCAAAAGAATTTGGAATGAGCATCCTGATAGCGAGAGAAGTACAGTTATTAGAAGAGATAGGCTCCTCGGTGAGTTAGCTCCGTTGCGCAGTCTCGGTGATTACAGATACAAGTGGCCCACGGAGACGTTGTCCAGTGTTGCCGTACCACTAGTCGGACAGAAGGCTATTCCAGCCAACTACCACACACCTCCCTACCTGACTGCTAAGCCTGATGTCTACTACCACAGATTATCATCAAAAGATAAATTTTTAATTATCGCATCAGACGGACTATGGGACATGTTGACACCGTTACAAGCTGTAAAATTAGTCGGAGAACATATGAAAGGAAAAGTGTTTTTTAACCCTCTGAAACTGCCGAGGAAAAATATACAGCTAAGTGATATTAATAACCTGTTGTTACATAGGAAAGAGAGTTTGAAGAGTAAGCCTAAGGATAGGAATGCGGCGACGCATTTGATTCGTCATGCCATCGGGGGTACAGAGTATGGGGTAGACCACTCGAGGCTGGCGCACCTTCTAAGCCTCGCCCCGGACGTTAGCCGCATGTTTAGAGATGATATCACAGTAACGGTCGCTTACTTTGACTCTGAATTTTTGAGACAGTGTCCAGCGTAATTTATGCCTCTATAGATCAACCTATCTCATACTTCGAATCAGTGCCTTGTATTTGTTTTGTGATGATTTTTGCCAGTTTATTATTATTATTGTTAAATTGTAGGTTACAAATTATGTTGTTAGTTAATACTGAGTCCAACTTAATATGCTGATGGTTATTTAGAGGATGATCAGACCAACAACAAACTCGGAACATGAACATTTTTGTATGGGACCAAAGTCGAAGTAACAAAAAAATCTGCTGTTCCATACAAATTGCAATCCTACTCGACCTAAATGTATGGGACAGCAGATATTTTTTTCGCGATTTTGATGTTGGTTTGTGGTTCAGTTTGATGGTCTGATCATCCCCTTAAAAATCGTCAGCATATTAAGAATGACCCTGTATGTTCGTGTATTATATAAATTAGAAAGCTTTTTTTGGATTTGATGTTAAATAACGTTTTTTGTAATCATCTGCCATGCCTGAACGGTTTCGAAAATTTAAGAGGATGCTACTCTACCAGGTGCTTTTTCAACCATAATAAATATTTACATCTATTCAGAAAGTGTTTAGTTAAATAGAATCCAATCCTTCAAATATTAAAGCCTGACCAGGAATATAAAAAACCTGGTTTGGGGGCGCTGCAATCGACTATAACCTTTAATGTCAGTGTTCCAAGTAAAGCCTGACCAGGAATATAAAAAACCTCGCCATGTTGCGGAAAATCATTAGAACTAATTTTTGTACTTGGAACACTAACATTAAAGGTGACAGTCGATTGCAGCGTCCCCAAACCAGGTTTTTTATATTCCTGGTCAGGCTTTAATAGATAACATTTAACTATGTTGGTTATTTTTAACGAACAATAAATATAGAAAATATTAATTTGTCAATGAGATCAATCAAATATCGACTAAGATAAATATTTCGTTTTCAATCATTATCAGCTTATATACGTCCGGCTGCAGGGCACAGGTCTTCCCTCAAGGAGGGTGGAGGGCGTTAGTCCATCTCGCGCGTGTCCAATGCGGATTAGTAGACTTCACATACCCATCGGAATTTCTTCTTCAGCGTATGCAGGTTTCATTACGATGTTTTCCTTCTCCGTTTGAGAGCAGTCGGTAAAGCTTGGCCAGAAGAATAAACAAACCTGCTTTGGAGGCGCTATGATCAATAATTGATATACTTATTATAACCTTTAATGACCCCGCCGGACCAGAAGTACCATCGGGAAGTACCATGGTACAGTTGGCACTGTATATGACAATGTTTCAAGTACAAAAAATAGTTCCAATGATTTACCGCAACATGACGAGGTGTGTTTTATAGGTGGATAAATCCCAACTATCTCACCCCTTGATACGTGCCTGGTAAAGCCTAACAAGAAGAATAAAAAAAATCGGTTCAGAGCTTTTCGGACACGTTCATGACAGGGTTCCGCGTAGATCATAAAACTGAACAACTTTTTCACTAT
Organism: Agonopterix heracliana; assembly: GCA_963693445.1. Classification (NCBI taxonomy): domain Eukaryota; kingdom Metazoa; phylum Arthropoda; class Insecta; order Lepidoptera; family Depressariidae; genus Agonopterix; species Agonopterix heracliana. Next base: position 3,470,674 of record OY856307.1, read on the forward strand.
GGAGCCAATGAACATGTCCGTATGCCCAGCGGGGCCCTCGGCTCTAGGGCTTTGAAACCTAGCTAATCATTTAGTGCTCATTTAGTGCTTTCTGAATATGTATAGCTTATATTTAGTGCTTCAAAGATAACGGAGTTATATCAAATCTAAGCTAGCGTCCGCCCAGCGGGGCCCTCCTTTATTATGGACAAAAATGATTAAAATGCTACATCAAAATTTAGTGCTCTGAATTCCTATTAAAACTGTATCAAAAGATTTGATCTAGCTGGTTTGGTTTAAAAGTTATAGCATTTTTAAGTTTTTAATTTCCAGCGGGGCCCTCTCTTGTTTGACTATATAAGTCGCTGAAATTAATGTCGCCATTTAGTGCTTGATGCCAGGTATCTGTCTGTATAGTTAATTTACACATTTTGCTTCTAATAAACCTGGAAAATGCAATAATATCTCGAAACATTGATTCATATAAAATGACATTTCGTGGACAGTCGGCATCAGAAGTAGATGAGAGCTTTACTTGTCCGAAGTTTCCTAGGGGATCGCTAGAGGGCGCTACGGTCTAAGCTTTCAGACACAGTTTTATCAAAATCGGTCCGGTAGTTTAAGTGTAGGGACACACCTGCGGAACGTTCCGTGCCGAACATTCGGTTGAATACGTGTCTACAAGGAAATATGGTGCGTAATGGTGCGTACTGGTGTGTCGCCGGTATAGGGAAAAGCGTTGCGCGCGTATTGTACGTGTGTCCATACACTTACATTTAGACATAGTGTGATACGCCAACAATCAGACAAACCTTTGTAGTAGGTACTATATTATAATAATAGATAGATAATATAAGTACTTACCTATATACACGCGCACTTTCATGAACGTTTTGGTACTAGTAGAAGTCATACGGCAGCGAATAATTGATAATATCACATCAAGAGTCACCAGGACTAAAATACGACTTAGATGCTTAGATCAAAATAAAATGAATGGATAGGCCTGAAGTGCGGTAAGTTGAAGCACACTACTGGTGCACTTGGTCCATACAAACTAGCGCCATTATCTGTCAAATCTAGGGCACTTGCATACAAGTGACAAGTAAACCTTTCATTTATTTTGCCTCATTTTTCTGGTTTGAAATGTTTGCGTAAGACCTATCCATTAATTTTATTTTGATCGAAGCTTAGATGTAGACAATGTACCAGAATTACGGGTGCACAATTTTAGACGGACTAGTAAAAATAGTAAAGCTCTCTTATACTTCTGATGCCGACTGTCCACGAAATGTCAATTAATTATGAATCAAAATTGCGATATATTATTGCATTTTCCAGGTTTATTAGAAGCAGAATGTGTAAATTAACTATACAGACAGATACCTGGCATCAAGCACGAAATGGCGACATTAATTTCAGCGACTTATATTGTCAAACAAGAGAGGGCCCCGCTGGAAATTAAAAACTTAAAAATGCTATAACTTTTAAACCAAACCAGCTAGATCAAATCTTTTGATACAGTTTTAATAGGAATTCAGAGCACTAAATATTGATGTAACATTTTAATCATTTTTGTTCATAATAAAGGAGGGCCCCGCTGGGCGGACGCTAGCTTAGATTTGATATAACTCCGTTATCTTTGAAGCACTAAATATAAGCTATACATATTCAGAAAGCACTAAATGAGCACTAAATGATTAGCTAGGTTTCAAAGCCCTAGAGCCGAGGGCCCCGCTGGGCATACGGACATCCAATGAACGTGTAGTAACTTGCCAACAGATGGCGCTAGCAGTCCTCTAGCAAAAAGTAAGACATAAGACAATTGACGATGGCACGTTGGAAACCCGTAATAAGCTGCTACACTAAGGTTTCACAATTGCATGCCAAGACATAAATCGCACAAGAAGAATCCTCACAGAGTCTCAGTATATATACAAGGTTCCGACAAACATCATCAGGACCACGGCCGGTCCCCAGGCATCACACCTAGCCTGGCGGAAGTACTTCCCTTTTCTATGGAGGTACCTTCCACCTCAGTTCCTCTATAAACGTCAAAAAACATAATCGGCTCTCCCATACATTTGAATCGAGTTGGTAGGTATATACTGCAGTTTTGTATAAAGCCCATTATTTCTTATACTGTGGTGCCCATGCTATTATATAAAATATTTTTAGAAGGAATTCGAGTAAGGTTTAACTAGGGTAGGTAGCAGTATTTAAAATGAAAAACAAATAAAGTTTCAACCTTGTTTATTATTAATCATTTATATTAAAAGTGAATATTATCATTATAATAGTAAAGTAGGCGAACAGTAGTTAAGTACTATTTACATAAAAAGAGATATACTGGATTTTATTACGAATTTTTGTCAGTAACAATCTTATTGGTGTTTGGCAGCGAACTGAAGAATTTTTTTTTGTCTAGATCTTAGATCACAAATCAAGGCTAGATAGACTTATCATTCTTTACTTAATCTAACTTAAATTAATCAAGGTTTACCTTTGGTTTATCTAAGTAATTAAGTAGGTAATATGTCTGTATACCTATTTATTACAAAAGAGAAGAACAAAAAGAAGCAGGCCAATAGGAAAAAAGAAAAAAGCAACGCATATACTATCAACCTAATAATTAAAGCGAAAGTGTATATTTCTATCTTTTGCCTTTTCACAGTTAGACCACTTAATTTATTTTGATGAAATTTGATACATAAGGTCTAACAAAATTAGCTGAAACTATTTTAAGGGGAGTATCAGACCATCAAACTGAACAACTTTCTCTATGGAATCAATGTAAAAATCGCAAAAAAAACAGCTGCCCCATATATTCCAGTCGTGTTAGGTTGGGACTTTTGTATGACAGTCGGCAGATTTTTTTTTCGCGTTTTCGATTTTGGTCCCATAACGAAAGTTGTTCATTTTGACGGTTCGGTCATTCAGCATATTCTGAAGGACCCATGGATCTAAATTATAAAGAATAGCACTCCTCCTTACGTCACAACGAAAATTGAGTTACGTCATGCCAAGACATAAATTAGAAAGGGACAAAGTTAACGGCACTAAAAACCACTACGGAGAAGAACGATCATTACCGACCACCAACGCTTGTTAGGCAGTCTGTGCTCCACTATAAAGGATTCCAAACTTCTTGGAAGGACCCTATCTATAGAGATAGCTTGAACCCTGAAGAAGTACAAATTAGTAAGAAAAGTCTACGCAGAGCAGACGTAGTGGCGGGCTTAGGGGATAGGCCTTACGCGAACATTTCAAACCGGAAAAATAAGTCAATACAAATGACAGGTATACTAATAGAGGTGCTAGTTTGTATGGACCAAGTGTGCTGTGGGCATATCCTTAGATCAAAATAAAATTAATGGATAGGCCTTACGCAAACATTTCAAACCAGAAAAATGAGGCAAAACAAGTGAAAGGTTTACTTCAAATTTGTATGCAAATAGCCCTAGATAGCCCTAGATTTGACAGATAGTGGCGCTAGTTTGTATGGACCAAGTGCACCTGTAGTGTGCTTCAACTTACCGCGCTTTAGCCCTATCCATTAATTTTATTTTGATCTAAGGGCATATCCATTGATTTAACTTTCATCGAAGGTCGCGGGTAGTAAGCAACATAACAAATTAACATTACTAAATAGTAGAAAGATTGTGTATTTTGTTAACATTGGCTGTTTTGATGATTCTTTGAATTAATTCTCCCTTTGTAAGAAGTTTTGATACTTCATCATCATCTGTCTTGATCTAAAGAGTACCCATTAAGGCTTCCGCACATTGCCGCGATATTATCGACCGATATTATCGCTGCGATTTTGCGATATTTATTTCCAGTACATTTGAATGGGGACGCGCGCGATCCTACATACTGCCGCGATATTATCGAGCGGTAATATCGCTTCGATTTTGTTCCGACGCAATCTCTTTACACCACATTTAGTGGTGGGGCGCATGCGTGACATATCGCTCAATAATATCGGTCGATAATATCGCGGCAATGTGCGGAAGCCTTTATTTTCTTAGTTCGCCACCAAAGTTAAGTAAAAAAGCATACAGAATAAAAATACAGAGCGCTAATGTAACCAACTGCTCTAATTGCTTAGAAAAAAGCGAAACATTAATTAATCTTCCAAAATATTAACAAACGTTGCCGTGTTTTTTAAATGGAATTTTGATTTATATGTTGTGATATAAATACAGGGTGTGACAAAGCACCCTAATTATACTTTAGGGGGTGCTTTAGACCATCAAACTGAACAACTTCACTATGGAGCCAAATTAGAAATCGCGAAAAATAATCTGCCGTCCCATACATTATAGTCGAGTCGGTACAGCAGTTTTGTATGGGACAACTGTTTTTTTTTCGCGATTTCAATGTTGGCTCCATAGTGAAAGTTGTTCAGTTTCAGGGGCTGATGCACCCCCTTCAGTATTACTAGGGTGTTGTGTTACACCCTGTAGAAATGAATTCTCCCCGCCTCACATGTTTGTCAGTTAATTAACATTCTGTATAAATAACATTTTATTCGAGCCTTAATTAACACGCAATGTTTTAAGGCGCTAACTCCAGCCATACCAGCCACTTTGAATTTTTAAATATTTTATTATATTTAGGTACCTAAGTAATAATATTTAAAAATTGTATTGAGCTAGGTACCTCATTTCTTAAAACTTATATTTAAGAACGGTATCGATCGATACAAAAACAAATATGAACCGCCGGCCATTTTACCACCACAATGTACCGCGATTGTCCGCGATATTTGTCTATCTTATCTGTTTTATATCTTGCCATGAATAAAGTAAGTATATTTAATTCTTTCATAAGATGCATGACCACCATGCATTTAAAATTACGTAAGTACCTCTTTTAACTTTTATTATTTGTTCTATATACTTATGTAATATTGCCTTGTTATTTGAAAAATAGTAAAACACGTTCTCAAAATGGTCCCACCGTGCCACCAGGGGTAAGCCCAGGGGTACGGTGGGTCTGAAGCGGTTTGTGTGCCTAGGCTTGACGACCTCACTACAGGTTTTAACTTTTTCGATTACAACCAAATAGAAATAATTATATAAGTAGATGAAAAATATACAGTGGCACTTTAGTGTGATCGCGGTTATTTACTTAGCAGAAAGTATATTCGTATTAAGAGTCCTTTTACCGTTCAGTGGCGCCTCATCACAATATTAAAGATTTCTCAATATTGGAAATCCAAAATGAAAGTTGGAGTAAAATTTTGTTGTACTTGGTTTTCCTTGATTAAACTTAAATATTGTGATAAGGCCTCCATTGAAAAGTAAAAGAACTATATTATAGTACATACAAATAATACACATGAAGACATAACATTTAAGAAAATAATAGATAGGTAGGTAGCTAAGTTTAACTATGAAACTGCCTAGGTCTTCTAATTTCATTATGTTACCTGATTTATTCTTATAAATAATCTAAAGATTATTTTGCAACGTTCTCTGCAGTATACCGTATGAATTTTTAATCGTTTCTAAACTTTTAGGGGTGGTTCAGTCCACCAAACTGAACAACTTTTACTATATATGGAAGCAAACCTGAATTCGAAAAAAAATTCATAACTCATTCATAACTCATCATAACTAATAGGTACCTACCTCTTAAAGTGATTTTATTCATCATAAAAACAATACATGGGTAACTTCGATGTTCTGGAGTGCGATTATTGAATCTCATTCGGTGAGCTCAGCAGTTGAAAATGTCAAAATTACTATGGAAATACGCATCTTTCTACTGCTGATTTGCCTTTCAAAAATCATACTCAAGGAGAGCGATTTTTGAAAGTCAAAACAGCAGTAGAAAGATGCGTATCTCCATAGTAATTTTGACATTTTCAACTGCTGAGCTCACCGAATGAGATTCAAAAATCGCACTCCTGGCACTTAAACCTGCGAGGGGTTTATATTGTGCCTAGCCTCCTAGCCTCACATCTATAAGTAGGTTACTTACTAATATTATAAAGAGGAAAGATTTGATTTTTTGTTTATGGCTCCGAAACTACTGAACCGATCCGAATAATTCTTTCACAATTATAGATTATAAATTAATGTTTTAGTTTAGGGACATCAATTTAATATGATAGGTAATATGTAAGTACGATTTTTTTTGCTCTTCGCTTAGACCAATTTCCGATTTCAGGTTTGCTCCCACCTTCGATCAACAATATCCAACTAGATAACGCGTCAGCGCTCAAAACATGTCCCGGCAAATAACGCCTCACTATTGGAGTGAGGTCTTATTTTAAATTAGTTGCGTTCGAACAAAGCCAACGTAAGCACGTCTCGCAATGCCGCAGTGTTCCTTTTTTAAATTACTAGGAATTATGGTTGCTTTGAGGTCGACATTATAATGTATTCGGACTGTTTTCTCGGTTCGTTAACAAAAAATGTTGTATATTCACGAGGACAGAATTTCTCTTTGATTTTGTATGCGACCCGTTATCTAGTTGTATATTGTTGATCGAAGGCTCCCACGGTAAAAGTTTCAATTCAGTTTGATGGTCTGAACCAGAACCACCCCTGAAAGTTTCGGAACGGTTTAAAAATCACAGATAAGGTAATAATCTTGTCCCATCATTTTAGTAAACAACCAAGTTTACCAACTTTTATAAAAAGGCAATCTCACAGTTAAAAACATGACAAATACCTAATACTAATACATTTAAATATAGTTAAAATACGTCAGCCAAGTAGGTATCTCAAGAAACCGCAGTTAAGTTGGTACTTAACCATTGGGGTTTAAAAGTCTAAGGGTGGTATTACAGAACCACACTCAAGTGGAGATCTCTTCTTGAGTATAGATAGAAAAGGATGCAAATACATACAACGTATATATGCATCCTTGTCTATCTTTACTTAAGAAGAGATCTCCACTTGAGTGTTGTTCTGTAATACCCCCCTAAAACAATGTATGTATGGAAATTATCATCATCATCATCGATCGTCCTGATAAATGCAAGCTTTTTCAATATTGCTTGCCTGATGTTATCAAGATAGTTCGTACCTGCTTCTTTCTTGAGAACGTTAGCCATTTTCACAACACATTAAGATATAAAATATAGATGGGGTCCTATTATTAGTTATATTAATTTTAAATAGGTACGCCAAAATACAATTTAAGTCGCAAGGGTGTCGTAGTAAACAAATCACGTTACTGACTTTTCTTGAAAAAATAGACGTAACAGCTTCTTAAATTTATGATTACATAATCATTATTGTAGTACGACTGCCCATATCCATTATCTTGCACATTTGATACATATAACTACCTATAGACAGGTCCCACTGCAGGGCAACAGAACACCTTCCGAGGCTGTGGTCGAGCCAACAAAATTACGTTTAAAGCTATCTTTGTGACATCAGAAGGAAAACTTGAATTTTGAAGTAGGTATTCTTTTAATGTATCATTAGACACTCAGTTGCAGAAACGCTCATTAAAGTTAATCCTCCATTAAATCTCTTGCTGTCACTTCTTGTCTTATTGACGTACTAAAAGCTAGCAAGACATTTAATGGAGAATTAACTCTAAAGACCGTTTCTGCAACTGATAGGTAACTGTGAGTCATGCTGCTCGAATTAAAGTCTTTATATGTATTTATGTTACATCTTGACAAATGTGAAAAAAAGTGTGCATGGCGGGCTGCCGTACTACTTAATATATTTTTATACTTATCGGTTTTCTTAATCACACTTAAATAGGTAAAACCCCTGCGACACACAGATAATAAAGACAAGAAAAGGCTTAGACGTGAGGTTTGTTGTACGTAGCAAAGTAGAATATCTAGTTTTAAGTTTTATATGAAGTGTCGGTATGCGATATCTTTTGAGAATCGTTGCATCTTTCTAATTTGAAAACACAAATGAAATGTTATGAATAACAACAGTTTTCAAAGCGTTAAAATGTCAGTTTTCCAAACTATAACCTTCCAGCAAAATCTTCGCATAATTCAGCTACTTATATATCTATACAAAATGCACAGCCCGCAACAATTTCCCTACTCTAATTTGTTTGAAAAACGTGACTTACGTTTACAAACTTATTCGTAAAGACACAAATTGACTTGCAATTCAAAACTACCATTATACTACAGCGTGTTTATCAATGAGCGTAAAACCTGAAAACCGTTCTTAAAAAAAACACTTTCAGAACGTAGGTATATATAGGTACAACCTTTTAGGTTTTACTCTGTGGTACCCACCTACAACAGATTCAACAATGCGGGTTCTTAGGTTTCCTTGATCTGTGCGTACGGGCACCGAATATTATTATGCGGGTCAATACGAATGTATATTGACTGTAACGACCTATACTAAATATGCCAATGGTTTTTAAGGGGATGATCAGACCATCAAACTGAACAATTTTCTCTATGGGACCAAAGACGAAAAGGGCAAAAAATCTGCTGTTCCATATAAAACTGCTATCTAAATCGATCAAAATGTATGGGGCAGTAGATATTTTTTCGCTATTTCGATGTTGGTCCCTTAGAGAAAGTTGTTCAGTTTGATGGTCTTTTTATCCTCTTAACAACCGTCAGCATATTCAGTTGGACCCTGTAGAAATAAGAGTACACTACACAGAGAAAATAGTCAAATGCAGTAGCACGTACGTTCATTAAAGTTAATCCTCCATTAAATCACTTGCTGTCACTTTTTGTCTTGTTCACGTAGTAAAAGCTAGCTAGAGATTTAATGGAGGATTAACTTTAATGAACGTACGTGCAACTAACCGTAAAACTCTGTTAGAATTACTTACTAAAACACGAGTTATTCCCATGACAACTGTTATAACCATTACGTTGTTAGATTTTATGCTTTTCTGAACTCAGTAAGGGTTACGAGTTCGGTACGACACGTGCATGGACGGCGATCGACGGTTTGTCCATAAAAAAGCACGATTAGTATGCGACGCGATCGTTTCGCATCGACGCGACGACGTGGCGAACGGCGTCCCAAACTAATCGTGCTTTTTGTATGGACAAACCGTCGATCGCCGTCACTGTGTCGTAACGTAACCCCAAAGCAACTGTTTTAATGAACACGGTTTCAGGCTCTTCGCCTCATTTTTCACAAATAACACTTTCTGAAGACTCCGGCCGCTCAGACGCCTTCGCAACGACTATGCAGAAACATTATTAGTTAGCAAATAGTTCACAGTTTTATAAGTATAGAATTCCATTATAAGTATCATAAGAAAGTTTACTTTTTAAGCAAAAGATAACATTTTTAGTTCGTATAGATAAAGCTGTAAGTATTTCTTAATTAGATTCTTAAGTTAAAACTACGTTATTTTGAGAGTTGCTAACGGAAATATCCAAAAGTCCTCCAAAATATATGTTTTCAGAATTTGCCAAAAAGGAGGGAGAGAGATGTACCTATAGTATTCGAAGAGTTTGTACACTAAATTTGGCAAAGACGACAATATAAGAATAGTGGTGCTCTCTGAATAAAGTGCTGGTGACGGGGCAGGCGCGCGCCGCGCCGGCCGCCTTCTGAACGTGAGAAATGTGCTATTAATCGAAAATTGAACTGCAACACACAATCTACTTCATCACACTACGTTTCTAGTACACGAATAATATGCCTGAACGAAGTATGCACGTAATTAACGTTACTTATTTGTCACTTTGTTAAAACTCGACAATACGGTTTCGCGCTGCGCTCGCGCCTACGATCACCTTCGATTCCTATATAACTCTTAACATTAAACGTTATCATTATCATCAATGTGTGTTTGTTACCTTTATCACAAACAAATTGCTTTTCAATTTTCTTTTCAAATGAAGCAATTATTTATATTGAAACAAGATCAATTCTTATCTTAAATATGTAAATTACAACTTTCATAAGTTATTAAACGTTTCTTCTCTTGAATCTAAATGCATTTTTTTTTTCAATAAAAAAGTTACAAGTCGATTTATGGCTATGCCATATAGCACACAATGTTATAAGAGAATATTTTTTAATAACTATGGGGGCTGTAAAAACCCAAAACGCATGTTTGCCAAAAATGTTATTATATTGTCCAAAAATGCAAATTTAACGTTAATGGGGCGCAACTCTTAAAAACCTAATAATTTTATCAACAACAACAGTAACGTGGTAACGTATCGATTTGAGATAACGTTCTTAAACAGATTTGTAGGTATATGGAAACTTATCGCGTACAACAAAGACCCATCTTTATATAATATATATATACGAGTAGCTTGCGCGTACATGTAGGTAGAGTAGGTATAGGACAGAGAAGGGAGTGGGGTATCCTAAACGTCCCCTAGGAATCTAGATGAACTGTGATCTGGCGTGAGACATCCTCGGATAAACGAAGAACTACCTAAGATATAAAATGATGTTCTCCTAGTGGCATTATAGTGCCTAAAATAAAGACAAAGATAATTCTACTTACATCAAAAGACATAGAGTAACGTAGAACATAATATTAGATTGAGTTTTCAAAATGAAAACAATTTTGGCTTAAGAGCCTCTCTCGCCCGGAATCGGCTTGTGTTTGGGAAAGCATAAGCTCCGATGTAAAACATAAGTACCTACAAATCAACGTTTCTAAATCGACAAACGCCTACTAGCCAGAATAAGCAAACCCAATTAGCACAAGTAGAAATAATTCATCATTTACTTGTTAAAGAGCATCATTCTAATTTGCCAACACGAGATGAATAGCGAGGAAAGCTTTGCCCATTGAAATGTTACGTCGGAATAGACTGTCGTAAAAGAACCTTAGCGAAATCTATAATATCTGCTATTTTCATTGACAAATCTTTTTGTTTATGAAAATTATGATATTATTGATAGACCCTCGGGGTAGAAATATAGGAAAAGGGCAGTAAGTTACTACAATCCTTGAATGCTCCAACGATTCCAAAGGAGACCTTCCCTGTGCCTATAATTTACAAATTACAATCGATGAGAATGTCAGTGTCAGTTTATCCCGTACGCTATTTATCCCGTTTTATGTTTAGAGCAAAAAGTCCTGTCTTGAGTACGGTACCAGATAATTCCGAAAATGTTTAATTTTGGTTGCGGCACTTACTACCCCATTTCAACCTGGGTCTTTTGGTATAATGCACAGACTGACTGTAGCAGTTGCGTAAATGTAGACTAAAAATAGGTAGGTCCACTCATATAAGATATTGGGAAAATCTCTGTCTCAGAAAATATTGTGTCTTATTTTTACGTGATTACCATTTTTGATGTAAAATAAAGAATTAAAAAATTTGTAGCGAGTAGGATTTGAACCCACAACCTGCCTCTTGTAGATGGTCTCGCGAGTATCGCAACCAATTAGCTCAGTGGCAATCAGGCTCTGTCCTGGCTGGTAACAGGTTCAACTTCCAATTGCCGCTGAATTTTAAATCTTTACGTTTAATCTTAGTAAAACACGCTACAATTTTGTTAGGTACCTACCTACTTATGCACAAACACCAAAATATGCTTCGTTATTTTTCATTTGAATAATCAAGATGTGTTAAACATGAAGTAAATGCTTAGGTATATCGATAAAAAATAATGCAACAAACTTTGCATAATTGAATAAAGGCCAAATATTCTGCAAAGTATTGTAAATTAGTGCGAATTTCTACTTTAGCTGATTTCTACTAGTGTTTAGTTTTTTTGGGGATCCTACAATAACAATGCCAAGGACAGTTTACAAATTAAATCGTCGGGCAAATAACGTTTTTTTTCATCGACAAATTAATCTAAAGACTTCGGGTAGGCGAATACTATCAGAAATTATTATGAAGAGGGACTTGCTAGCTCGGACCAATATAAGATCAAGGACCTCAATAAAGAGATCCTTCCTCTTAGGGACCAATCAATTGGTAATGAAACTACTTTTTTTCAGTCAATCGTATTCGTACCTCAATCTAGTAGACCTCTACAGCTTTCTAATCCTGTAAAGTTAAGTTGCTGAATCTTTTCGAAAATCATAGATTGCGTGTCTTTTAGGTCATTTTGTCTAAGCATTCTTGAAAAATAAAATTAATTACTTAAGTACAAACTTACTTAAGTAAAAAAATTATAATTCACCAGCGTAACGTTATTTGACCGGCGAAATTATTATTTTTAATTATTGAGGAAGGTGATTTTGGAGAAAATTGTGGTTTTATTTACTTACCTACAGATATATTTCTAACACTTAGTTTTTCTTTAGTTTCTTCCATTTTTCTGTTTTTCCAATATGAAATAAGTTATAATTCGCCTTTAAATAGTAGGTAATTAGGATAACGAAAAAAAATATAAGTATTCTTAATTTATAAATCTTTACCGAATGACCTTTCTATTGAAATGAGAGATTAAGGTACGCATAGTTTCTAAATGTTTTATCACTTTGATGAAACCAAAAAAAGGAATATGTAGCATTTAGGTCGGTACTATTTTTTAACGGACTTGTGCAGGCAAGCATACTGCTTGTGTGGATTATTGGTTCGTCTTTCTGTATGGACCACAGCGTCCAGTCGACCGATCTATGGGGTAAAGTTAAGTTACCAGTCTAAGCAAAGGCACCCAGTTATACGGACTCGGCTTAAGGGTGTGGGTGCCGAAGTTCGGTCAGATACGTTGGCACTTAGGGTATTACCCGAGTCCAGTGTTCCAGACTTCATTTTTTTAGTTACATGACTGTCGTTTACACGACGATATATATTCACAGCACCTTTCTTGCACGTGCCGTTAACATTGTTATGACTAATCTATGACTTAAGTTATTCTTTCTATTATATCTAAGTAATGTGTATTTATTTGGATATATCGACTGTATTTTTCTTTTCCGCAGTGTACATTTAGTCGTCTTCATATTTTTGGTTTCATCTATGATAATTTATATGAAAATGGATTATTTTAATAACATTGTAGTAAAAACTCAGATTATTAATAGTAGATTCAATAGATTAAATACATTTAAAGTTAACAAATTGTGACATTGGTATTCTGTGACCGTGTTAAAAGCTTCGCTTTGCCACATATCCGTTCATATTGGCAAATATTTCTTACTTTACAATTTATATTTCAACTCCAACCGCTCGCGTGGTTATTGATAAAAATAATTATCTGAAAAGCCCATTGATGACCGCATGATAAGCTCTTTAATGTTTCCAATATAACTTATTTTATGAATGAAATCAATGAATTAAAAACCTGTTTATATAAAGATTCGGTTACAATAGAACCTTATCAGGGTAGCTTCCTTTAGGCAAACGATAGTAACCAATACGTCGAGACGAGTTTACTGTTTAAGTATTGAAATCACAGCGATATTGCAGTTTTATTTTATACAAAAACCCGTCGCTTACGCCACAAAAACGCTAAAGCGACAAGGTAAGAAACACAGAGTTTAACAATGCGTTACAGACCGAAGGAGTATTTTCAGTATTGTGTATAAATAGAACAAAGTTGTATGACAAAAAAGTAGGTACTAGCTCTACCGAGACACCAGACCTGTAGGACTAGCATGCCACGCACGACAAAACGAGAGAACCGTCATGCGCGCTCGCTTTTGCATGTGCAAAGTAACAAAGAAGACGTCTTGATTTTTGTCGGTTTCCCGCGGGTGGCATGCTAGGCCGCGTCGATATATAACGCGCAACCAAGCCGAGTGAAAAAGTAAAAAAAAATATGTTTTTTTGAAGTATTCAGTATTCACGATACTGAATTATAAATTCATTGAAATTAAAATACCCTTGCACTATATAACACATTTAAAAACAGCCTGTATACATATTTTTCATGAACACGTTCCTTATAATTAAAAGAAAAAACGGATTCAATCAATTTGGATAAAAACACGCGAGCGGCATTCCGATAGGTAGCTCTCTTAAGTTAATGTGAAATCCGGCGAGAGAATAATCGTCGATTAATCACCCCCAAGTGACAATGCTTGTACAATGCGAGGGTCTGCCTTGCTGCCCTCGCGGAATTCCTCGAGGGTCAAACGATCGTCGTGGTTCTTGTCCATCTGGTCGAAGATCTTGTCGACACGCTTCTGTGGCGTGTTCTCGTCCTCTGCTTGCGGTGTTTGACCCTGGAATATAAACGATCATCGTCATCATCTCAGCCAATGGACGTCCACTGCTGGACATAGGCGTCCCCCAAGTATCGCGGTCCTGCACTCACTACCCTCATTCAACGGGTTCCCGCCGCCTTCACCAGGACGTCGGTCAACCTACCCACGCAGACTGCGCTTTCCTGATCAAACGGCCACTGAACGGAAAGTATTGGGAATTTAAATAGGTAGGTACCTACAGTAGGTAGGTATAGGCGGTATGGTATAATTAGGTACGTAGGTACCGAGGTAGGTACCACAGAGCACAAACCAAAAAACAAATGAATGGAAATCGCTTATTAGTACCTAGTAATCACAGACTTAGTGCTATAGTAATAAGCGATTTCCATTCGTTTGTTTTTTTGGTTTGTGCTCTGTGGTTTGAGTAAGGCATTTATCTGAAAGAACTTTTTAATTTTGTAGGATTCTGTACCAAAAGGGTGAAAACGGGACCCTAAGAACCGCCGTTGCCAGTCCGTCCGCACTGTCCTACCTATTTAGGGCTGTAAATTTTGAACGGTAATAGTTACTAGCTATTACTACTGTCTAGCATAGTAGAAATTTACACAGAATGTGCGTTATTACGGCGGATTTGCTTCTAAATAATAAAAATGACATAAAGATAAAAGTTAAGGGGGTCCTCATACTTAGAAACTAGTTTTTAACAACGTTTTTTCGTCTCGCTCTATCGTAAAAACGGTCATACATACAAGCGTCAAACTTGGTGTGATTATAGAGCAAACTCTACAGTATAACAACAAATAATAAAAACCGGCCAAGTGTGAGTCGGTTCCGCGCTAAAGGTCCCGGAGAAAACAAAACTTTTTTGTAACTTAATATTTTGTGTGGTGGTGTGGTACGGAACCCTCGGTGCGCGAGTAGCCCGACACGCACTTGACTAGACAGGTTTCATTTTTAAATGCAATATCATTTTTTGAGACGTATAAAGACGTCTAATGATGATGATGAAACCTTTTAAGGCGTATCAGCCGTGGACCACTCTCCTATCACTCACACTCCATACTAATCGATGAGAAAGAGCGCGTGGCTCCGGTCAGAATTTTGCTGTTTTCTTTGAAAAATTCGATGATTTTTTATTAATTTCGAAAAATTAAAAAAGTCACATCATTCTAAATTGTATTGTGAACAATATAGTAAATTTTCATTTTGTTCCGATTAAAAATGTAAGAGTAAAATGGTTACAACTGGAAAAAAAGGGATGACTTTAGAGTCCCTTTTCTTCGGTTTTATTCATTAAAATCGATTTCTAGAAAAACCACATCACTTCTCATATCCTGTAGATGGTTCAGTTTAAATTTCAGCTCAAAAAGTGCCATAGTTAATGAATAAAATGGTTACAAAATTACCCAAAACCGGCAGGTAGCCCCTTAAAGCCCGACCAGAAATATAAAAAACCTCGCCATGTTGCGGAAAATCATTGGAACTAATTTTTGTACTTGGAACACTGACATTAAAGGTGACAATCGATTGCAGCGCCCCCAAAGCAGGTTTTTTATATTCCTGGTCAGGCTTTACATAGGTAAGTACCAACTTAAAAGCGGCAAGAAATTGGTCTTCAGAAAGTAGGTCAAAAGGCCATTTTTATATTTTTTTAATTAAAATTAATTATGAATTTGAAGGTGTGAGGACCAGGAGTAGGTTACCTAGTGGTTTTTGTGGCCAGTGTTTTTGAGCAGGTCACTAAGTAGTGTTCCGATTTCAGGACAAATTAAAGAATTTTTTACTCCATAGTAATCGCCGCCTCCTTCGCCCTATTTCACGGAACGTCTAAGAGTATGCTAGACCTATCTATGCTATAGTACACATCTACTAAAATCTTGAGAATCTCACTCTGTACCTACCAATCTGTCCGCGGTCACAGATATCTCTCGGCTAGCTGGATGTCTGACGTCACTGGTAATGGTATATCTATGTCATGTCGTGTATTGTCTTACTTGTCATATACCTTAAATATCTAATAGACAATGACACGTGTACTGTATTGATAATTTACGTCAATTATCTATTAACGCTAATCATTAGTCACTCATTACCAATACCTATGCCAGTCCTTTTAATTATTACTTATAAAATAAAAAACGGTCAAGTGCGAGTCGGGCTACTCGCGCACCGAGGGCTCCGTGCCACACCACCACACAACACAACATATTAGCATAGCATAAGCATATGCTCACGACTATATTCCCCGAGGGGGTAGTCAGAGATATTCTGAAACCTCAGAACATCCACGTTTCACCAGTAGTACCGAAACTCTGTCCAGTGTGACAGGGGGTGAGCCCGTCGCCACTTATAATGGACAGTGGGTACAATACATACCTCGAAATTGAAGCATGCAGGTTTCCTCACGATGTTTTCCTTCACCGAAAAGCCAGTGGTGTTACAAATCGTACATAAATTCCGAAAAACTCATTGGTACGAGTCGGCCTGGACGGGGATCGAACCATCGCCTCCTGCACGGCAGGCAAGGTTACTCGCCACTGGACCACCACGGCTTTTTAACTTCCAAAAAATTTTTTTTTTCCGGGACCATTAGCGCAAGACCGACTCACGACGTTGCACGCACACATCCGTAGTCTCAGTTACTTTGTTTCCTCGAATTCTGCCTAGATTCAACCTCAGACAAAAAATTCCTTGACTCATCTTCGAAATCTGTATTTTCATCACAATAGTCCAATGAGGTGCCTTGAGTCAATATTTTTTAAATAACGTTGGAATGTTGGAATTTTAAGTTTTTTTGTGTAGTCTTCAGAATTCAGAATAGCAAAACCAAAAGACAAATAGGTATTCCATTAATTTACGTTAAACAATGTTTCAGCAACGTTTACGTATCTCAGTAGCAACGCGAACTACCTTGAGTTTGACGTTTCTTTCCTCCACTCTTAGGCCTGTCACATACATACGGAATTCCGATTCGGAATTCCGAATGAAAACAGGTTTTCCGCATAGGTATGAAATTCCGTTCGCAAATCTGGAGGTACCTCCATAGGAAAACCTGTTTTCATTCGGAATTCCGGATCGCAATTCCGTATGTGTGTGGCAGGTCTTACTTACTCGATGGAGGGAATATCAGCAACTAATACGGGTGGGGCGATTTCTTGTGGATTTAAAATCTACTTACCACCATCTGATAGATCGCGTCAACTATGTTGTACATTTCGTCCCTCGTGATGTAGCCGTCGTTGTCCACATCGTATAGCCGGAATGCCCCTGTAATTAATATCATCATCAGCTGCTGTAAACCAGATATCATACAGTGTTGCGTTCCTACTCAATTTTGTACTGTGGTTGCGGTTTTGTGTGATAAGGATATCAAGCAGCTCTCTACAATCTGTCTATATCATATCATATGTGGATATGAAGTACCTCTTTCACAGCAGGAGTCTATAGTCTTGGTGGTTAGTGCCTCCTGCTGTGAATTAACACTTTGTATTCGCGGAGAAGATGTGTGGGCGTTTGCTCTGCTTCATAACAGAATGAATGCATACTCTAAAAAAGTTAATCGATGACTGTAAAAAAGTTTCAGACCACCGAGGAAATGAATAAGGCCGTGATTAAGTAACTTACAATGTAATTTCTCATCGAGGTTTCCTCTTGACGTCACCGATAACGCCCGAATGAATTCCTCGAATTCAATAGAGCCATCCTGTGGAACAAAAAACAAAATTCAAACATCCATCACATGCCAATGGAAGTGGTAGATTTTTCCAACAAATCTATCTTTGCTGGGTAATATATTTTTAACGCCTTTGTATAATGAATTCTAAAGGTCTAATGTTAATTAGCGTTATTTTACGAAAACAAAGCATTGAGATGGAATGCTGAAATTTATCGACTTCAGATTTATCGATATTATTGTACTACTAACACTGCACTGCACTTAGCCCCCTCGCGCAGAATATAGTCGTGAGCATTATGGGTATGCTTAATGAAAGTAAGCGAAGGTTCGGTAGATTATTTAAAATCCATCTGCTCAACTCCATTCAATAACTAGATAAGTAAAGCCTAAAGCCTGACCAGAAATATAAAAAACCTGGATTAGTTCAGTCAAGATGTACATCCGTGCTTGCAAAAGGTCAGGTCGTTCTGAATTTTTTATATGTTGTTAGGACCTAAACCAATATTAAATTGCCAAATTTGCAATTTCCAAAGTGATGTGCGAGCGGTAGTGTAACCAAAAAACCATGAAATTTTCGGACTTTTTTCAGTTTTTCGCTTATTTCTCGGAATCTGTAATTCGTATCGAATAGTTTTGTAAGTATAATTTTATTCTGACAACATTTCCTACAAAAAAAGTAGTGTGCACTTTCCTCATAGGACTTAACGTTTGAGGGCTAGAGGGACGAGAAAGTAACATCATTTCAAAAGTTATGAAATTTGTATGGCCACCCTCTTGAAAGTTGAAGATAAAAACAAAATGATTCCATATTCTTAATCAACGACCCCGAAAACCCCCGGATACAAATTTTCAGTCGGTTCACTGAACCTTTAAAAGCTGCGTTGGCGTTTGAAATTTCCGTGGCAGCCATCTTGGATTTCGCAATTTTGATTTTTTTTCACCGCTAACAACATCTGACCAGGGTCCACTATGACATTGTTCAAGGTCCATACCCCTATCTGTCATAGTGTCCGCGGGCCGTTGACATCATCCGTCAGGATTAGACCTTCGGAGGAAGTCGACATATTCCTTTTAACATCAGGGCATCGTTATAATGATCCCTAAATTTCATCCTTGTATTATAAGGGGATCAATTGGAGGTATCTGGTCAATCCCCACCACTTTTCATAGATAGTAGATAGATGCCCGGATAATTGTTCGCCGGGTTTCCCCCGACCAACGTATATTAAAATTATTTTGGAGATCATCATAAGGATGCTCTGGTGTTAAAAGAAATATTTCGACTTCCTCAGAAGGTCGTATCCTGACGAATGAGGTCAACGGCCCGCGGACACTATGACAGATAGGGGTATGGACCTTGAACAATGTCATAGTGGACCCTGGTCAGATGTTGTTAGCGGTGAAAAAATTTCCATGGCAGCCATCTTGGATTTCGCAATTTTGGATTTTTTTCCACCGCCAACAAAATCTGACCAGGGTCCACTATGACATTGTTCAAGGTCCATACCCCTATCTGTCATAGTGTCCGCGGGCCGTTGACCTCATTCGTCAGGATACGACCTTCTGAGGAAGTCGAAATATTTCTTTTAACACCAGAGCATCCTTATGATGATCTCCAAAATAATTTTAATATACGTTGGTCGGGGGAAACCCGGCGAACAATTATCCGGGCATCTATCTACTATCTATGAAAAGTGGTGGGGATTGACCAGATACCTCCAATTGATCCCCTTATAATACAAGGATGAAATTTAGGGATCATTATAACGATGCCCTGATGTTAAAAGGAATATGTCGACTTCCTCCGAAGGTCTAATCCTGACGGATGATGTCAACGGCCCGCGGACACTATGACAGATAGGGGTATGGACCTTGAACAATGTCATAGTGGACCCTGGTCAGATTTTGTTGGCGGTGGAAAAAAATCCAAAATTGCGAAATCCAAGATGGCTGCCATGGAAATTTCAAACGCCAACGCAGCTTTTAAAGGTTCAGTGAACCGACTGAAAATTTGTATCCGGGGGTTTTCGGGGTCGCTGATTAAGAATATGGAATCATTTTGTTTTTATCTTCAACTTTCAAGAGGGTCGCCATACAAATTTAATATCTTTTAAAATGCTGTTACTTTCTCGTCCCTCTAGCCCTCAAAGGTTAAGTCCTATGAAGAAAGTGCATACCAATTGTTTTGTAGGAAATTTTGTCAGAATAAAAGTATACCTACAATACTATTCGATACGACTTACAGATTTCGCGAAAAAAGTGAAAAACTGAAAAAAGTCCGAAATTTTCATGGTTTTATGGTTACACCGCCGCTCGCACAGCACTTTGGAAATTGCAAATCTGGCAATTTAATACTGGTTTAGGTCCTAACAACATATAAAAAATTCAGAACGACCGGACCTTTTGCAAGCACGGCCCCCTTTTCATGTTTAACTTGACTGAACTAGATTGGGGGCGCTGCAATCGACATTAACCAAGTACAAAAATTAGTTCCAATAATTTTCCGCAACATGGCGAGGTTTTTTATATTTCTGGTCAGGCTTTACTTAGTACGAGTAGGTATTATTTATTGTTTTATTTTAAAAATATGACTGTATTAAGACTCTTGATCTCACAGACAAACCGTGGAAACGGTTTTGTGGGACTTTCCTATGTACCTACCTATGCATATTTTCTGAAATAAAGTTATTTAAGATTTAAAAAAAAAAACAGAAACATCATCAACTTATTTAAAAGCTACGCTCTTGTCGGTGGAGTTTCGCCAATCCTGTCTCTTTTCCGCTAGTGTCTTGAGTTTTGATACGACACGAGTCACGACATCAACCTTTTCCTGCACTTGACCTAGATAACTCAGTCTGGGTCGTCTTCTGCCTCTCTAGTCTCTACCCTATCTTCCCTTCCAGTATAGTTTTAAAGAAATTGTCGTTACGTATGAAGTGTCCGATCATTTTTCCTCTCCGGTTTTCGATTGTTTTTAAAATCTCTTTTCTTTAAGCAACAACAACACCTTAAACACCTCTTCATTGATTATTCGTTCTGTCCAACTTATGCCCTCCATTCTCCTCCAACACCACATAAAGCTTCAACCCTCTCGTTTAGTCAATGTCCTCGTCTCGCTACCGTACAATGCAATGCTCCAGATGTGCACTTTAATTAAGCGTTTTAGGATTTTGCTCGATATTTTTGAATTCAATAGGTGTTTTTTGTCGTTGAAAGCATATGCTTAATGCATTACTAATTGCTAGGTATTCATGTTTACTCTATTAGTATTAATTATTAGTAGAATACTTAATTAATTTTATACGAGAATAACAAATTTAAAACTGTCATAACATTATAGGAACGTACTACCAAAACCTACTACCTATTCTGAAGTATATTCAACTTGAGTACCTAATCAATTAATAAAAAATACGACGAGAACATCTTCAAACAGACTGTTATGAATAAAAAAATGAGTGAGATTTGCAGGGCCGTCGCTAGTGCGAGAGGTGCATGCATGCCACTTGATGCCACCCGGGCACAGGGACCTAATAGGGGGCACAAGCCTTGCGACTTGCATTGCAAGCCAAACCAATCAAAAAAGCCTTGTAACATTACTAAAAGAATTAAATTTATGTTCTAACCAACATGTGCGGAAAATTCAGAGAGCGTGGAGCGAAAAATGAAACCGACAAATTAAAACTTCTAGATTTTTTTGTTGGAAAGGGCGGCGCAGGCTGATTTTCGCCCAATATGGTTAAAACGGCCCTGGAGATTTGTTGTCTTACGTAACGAGATCGTTCAAAAATGCCCAATAAATTGAGTGCGAGAACTGAAGAGATATTTGCGCCTTAATCATCTGACTAACGAAGCATTTTGAAGCCTCTCCATCGAAGACTCGACGTTGGCATTTAATTGCCTCATGAATATTGAACTCAACTGTTATGTTACTATGTCTCTAACTTACAAGGCTATTTTGATAAACGCCCATAATAAGATCAGCAAAATATACCTAAAAGGTGTAGCAAAAGAGGTGGTTTAGACCAGGGGTGGCAACTGGCGGACCGCTGTCCGCATCCGGACACGCAAGGTCGGATCCTGGGCCGCCAAAAATTGTACTTATACAATTTAAAAGCTGTAGATAAGGGAGGCATTTTTCTAGTATTTTTCAACTTGCCGACCCCTGGTTTAGACCATCAAACTGAACATCTGAAAAAGAAGACAATGTAGAAAGTTGTAACACTATGAGGATCGCAGCAGGTGGCGTTCTGTTGTCTCCGCCTACCCCAGTGACAGGCTAGGCGTGACAGTATTAATGTACCTATCACTGGGGTAGGCAGAGACAACAGAACGCCACCTGCTACGATCCTCATAGTGTTACAACTTATAATTTATCCAGCTGAAACTGCAGCTCATGAGAGGTTTTTGAAACAAAGGCAGCGTCGTCAGCAAAGAGCAAACTATCCAGATGCAGGTCTTCGCGTTTAAGGCGAGAGTTTAAGAGAGAGGTGTTGTAGAGTTTGCCGTCTGCTCTGGTGTGAAAGATACAGTATTTTGGCTTTAGAGGATATACGAGTACAGTTTTCTCCATACAAACGTATTCCCCTGTTTTCTCCCTGGATAATAACACTAAAGCAAATATTTTTTTACCATACAATCTATGTCACCTCTGCCATGTCCCTATGTTTTGCTTTTTTGTATTAATTAATTACTGTAAGAACTAGGGACCTTCGAAAATGACCCATTTTACCGCCCGTTTTCAGACATCCAGTAAACAAATTTGACGAATATAAACAAAAAAAGCAAAACGTAGGGACATAGCGAAAGTCTTTCTCATATTATTTTTGAAATATTTATTAAAATCAGTTTAGTTTTGAAGGAGAAAACAGGGGAATACGAAATGCTGATTTCGATTTTTGTATATAAAATCGGTCCAAGCTGCAGTTGTCTCTTTCGCACTCTGATCGGAGGGGTGTATGGGTGGGGTGGATCTGATAAATACGTATACAGTCGGAAAAGTGACCTATTCTCCATTTTAGCATTTCAGCCCGCCTATCCTCTTAATTTCGTATATTTTATTACTTTCCAGATGACCGCGGCAAACTTCGTACGACCTTAGAATCTTCCCACGCTTGACCGTTTTTTTAGCTTATGTTCATTACGGATAATGTAGCATTCTAATGGTGAAAGAATTATTCAGATCGGTCCAGTACTTTCGGAGCAAACAAACAATAGGTAAATAAACAAACAAATAAAACACTACGATGTTTTAAACAGTATTTTTCGTTATCCAATCTGACCACCTGATCTCTACTATTATGAATACCTACCTACCTACCAAATGGCTATCTGCTTTCCAATTTATACCAAATCAATCATTTAACCGGTTTTTAGTTTATTTCTTTTAGTTCGCGACCGAGTTATCTAGAGCAGCATCAATGTATCAAAGCGAACACTATTATGATTGTATGAGAATCTATGTATATGTAATTTATTAATGTGAAAACTGAATAGAGAAATTACACGCTCCCCTAGGGAAAACTGGTTAGATCAGATAACAATACAGTTCTATTACTACTTAATACTTTCATAAGCACTTCATAAGCCTTTTCTTTCCAACATCTTTTTTTAAATTTCATAGTTGACTGACGCTGTTTTTAAATTGTGATGTCCAAATCACTTATTGAAAATACGTTAACCGGGCCAACGCTAAATCACAGAATAAATACTAGTTTATGTGGACCAGAATCTGATGGCAAATAGGGAAATCAAATTTTAGAGTAAGCAACACTGGGGTAATTCGATTAAGGTCCTTTATAAATTGCGACTTTTTGCAGCGTAGAAGTGCTCTGCAAAAGCATCGATTGAGTCGCGATGCAGCATCGATGCAAACGCGATAAAGCATAGATGCAAACGCGATACAGCCACGATGCAAAACTTTCGTAATATTTGATCAGTTATTCGTCGACAGCCTTTGCCACAATGCACACGCCAATGCACACGCGCGTGTGTATCGATACATACATGTATGTGCTTCGCTACAATCATGCGTTTGAATCGATACAAACGCCTTTTAATTACTTACTATTGTAGCGAGAAAGTCAACCGATTGACAAACGCGCGTTTTAATAGTTGCAAAAAATAGCAGACTGTACAGGGCCTACTTTGACTAGCCAGATGCAAGGTTTGACTAGACCATGTGAAAAACTATTTTATTTTTATTTTTTTGTGCCATGAGATTCTGCATAGCTAGCATGCCGCAGTGATACAGCGCTATCACACCTTAGCTCTCTTTCTATTTGCGTGCGAACGAACGAGATAAAAGACGTGATACAGCCGTATCACGTGTAGCATACTACGAGTGCTGGTCGACCTATACTACGCTAAAGGTAGTATTGGTATGGTTCAATCCGAAACTTTTAGGCATCGTCCTAATTGGCCATCGCATGCGACCGTCGCACTGCGGCACGACCGTTCGTTCAAACACAATTATACTGATCGTTCAATCGCACAAGCGTCAATTAGGACATTCAATATGGTAATCTAACAGAATGCACGGACGTGCGAGCAGTGCGACGTTCGCATCGTACGGTCGCGCGAGCAATGGCCAATTAGGACGACGCCTTGTTCCCTTTAGTAATCGACCGTCCAAAAGTGAAGACAAAGGCTTTATTTGAACCAGATCACTCAAAGGCAGCAGTTGTATAAAACTGCCAACTTGGCAACGGAGAGGGTTTGAGAGTTTAATTAAAAAGTAATAGAAAAACAAATGGGGTCACTCACATTGTTTTCGTCGAACACCCGAAAGACTAGTGACGCAAACTTGCTGGGGTCACCTTGAGGGAAGAACTGTTTGTAGATCTTTATGAAGCCCTGAAAAATAACAAAAAATATATTACGTCACGGTTAAGGCTCATAAAGCCAAGAGTATTAGTGTAAGTTAGTATTAGAGTAAACGATAGCAGGGTGGCTGGGGGGGGGGGGGGGGGGGCAATGCCCCGAAAAATGTCGAGAAAAACATCGATTGATTGCGCTCCGTCTATGACCAATCGAAGAGCAGAGATAAGTCGAGCTCGCACTGTACCTTTTCAAAAAGTAGTAAGTTATATTTTTTCTCGCAGAACAAGATAAACTGTCAGCATATTAATTTGGACCATAAATAGGGTCCTTCTTAATAAATGCTGATCGTCAAACTGAACAACGTCGGAATCGCGAAAAAATCTTGCTGACCCATACAAAATACAAAACTGCAATCCGTCTAGAATTGCAATTAGTTTGACCTAAATGTATGGGACAGTAAATTTTACTGATCTTATAAATTTTAGGATCCTATTGTGCGAAAATGTCACAGGCCTATAATAATGCTTCATTAAATAATGATGATAATATTCATGCTGCCTACTTATTCGCCAATAAATCCACATTATTTTCAGTGAGTGAGCTGTGAGCATTAATATCATTGAATTAGAACACTAGGTCGATGATTAATATTGATAATAGTGCCGCGTTATATGCTATGTCCAATGCAAACATTTATTTGGGGACTCATCGGGTATATTCACGAAGGCTCACCAGCCATAGTAAAGTGAGCCTTAAAGCCACAGAGTTAAAGCCATTAATGAAATACAGTGTATACCCGCTTTCGATGAAACAGAATATCTATAATCGAATCTTTTCCGTGGAAAATGCCTGTTGATACTTATAAGCGGCGAGAGATGATAACGAAAAGTTCAGTATAGCTTATACCAGTTTCTGTGTATCTTCTGTATTATTGAATTAAATTCTAATGTATTCGATTATACTTACTTAGAACAATTTGACTATTTGTATGCAAATTATTAGTTCCATATCATATTATTATGTTCTGCAGGGCTTTGTGTAAATTTTCCTGTTAGTTACAAGATGGATAACGTATTATGACTGTACTATAGGCAATTTTTAGGGTTCCGTAGTCAACAAGAAACCCTTATTTAGACTTCATTGACCGTTAAACAGTAGTAGTATAAAACAAAAAGCCCCCTTCTAAGTCCGTATATTGTGACGGGCAACTACGGAACCATACCCTGCACGTGGCCCGACACGCACTTGACCAGTTTTTAAGTAATGCTTTGTTTCTGTGATCGTCTGTCGCAGTGATCACGCGCTGCATACAAACTAGTTTTATCCTATTTTCAATACTAAGCAATCAAAGTCAATGAAGTCTTTTAAACACGATCTAGAAACTAATCTATGTGACTGGTTTCACAAATTTCCGTTAAAATTTATGTACGTAACTATAGGAAGTTTAAAATTTTAGTAACTCATAAATTTCCAAAATAATCTTAAATTAATCCTGGCATTGAAACTGTACATTTAACGGAAATCTGACAAAACTCAGGCACAGAGATTAGTTTCTAATTGCTCATAAACTATGAAAAAATTCATGTTTGTACCCTTCGATCAAAATAAATGAATGGATAGGCAACCGTGTGCCATCACACTTTTGACTAACATCCATCAACATTTGAGTGAAATCCGCCATTTCATTTGATTTTCGTTTCTCGTTACCATACTCAATAGTTACTTCTGGTTTAAAAGTTTACAAAATCCTATAAATTTTATATTCCTAAAAGTGTCGATCATTGGTGCCACTACGTTACAGACCTACAAACAATAGCGAAATGGCAAGTTATTTTCAATTCTACTTTAGGTGTACACAACGATATTGCGATGACCTGTTTCGGGCTGGTTGCAACCTCCTTTCTCTCGTCATCCTTACTGTGAAACCCTTACACTTAGGGGTCACAAAACCGGAGTAATATTTGAAAACCGGTTTTCCGGTTTTCATTTTATGACAAAACCGGTTTTCCGGTTTTTCGGTTTTGTTTTCTGTTTTCATTTTTTTTTTTAAATAAAACGTTGTTTTTAAACAATTGAAGCATTTTTGGTAAATTTGTATCACTTTTATTGCAAATAATAGACTTAATCAGTTCTGAAATACAACAAATCTTACCTATTTAGTCGGCGTATGACAGGTATAACTACGAAAGTACGAAATGTTAGTTCATTCGATTGAACTAACAATCCATACTACCATCCAAATTAATCAGTCGAATCAGCACACATCAGCCCACTGCTGGGCGGGCAAACCTGTGCTGTGTATCCTTCTTATTTTATTTTATTTTATTTTATATTATTCGGGATGCTAACAGCCTCTTTTACAAAATAATACTTAAATAACAACTATCAGCCATTTACAAGCATCCACATATAAGTTTTATACATATAAAACAATCAATTTACGTTTCTATAAATGGTATTCTGAGTAGAAACTATTAAGTATCGATAGTCTTATCAACTAACAACTTTTTGGTAAGTCGAGCACTACAGCTAAATAAGTCAAATCGAGCGTCCTCATTCAAAATATTAAGCTGTTTACAAGTTCTAGGAAAGAAACTATTTTCCCTAAAGTTGGTACGGTGAGATGGAATGTGCAGCAAAGTACTTTTGCGTAGCTTTCTAGCTGGGGTTTTAAAAACTATGTTACTGAGGAGCTCCGGACAATCAACAGCGGACTGAGCAATGTTAACGAGGAAACATGTATCGGCTATACTTCTTCGCATCAACAATGGCACCAAGTGAAGATCAGAGCAGGCGTCTTCATAATCGCGGTGATCGAGGTGAAATTTGTATTGAAGATATTTTATAAACTTTTTTTGGATACTTTCTAATCTGTTCAAGTAGATAGCGTAACACGGATTCCATATTTGGGAAGCGTATTCTTATTGCGCCATTCTTCAAAGATCTGTGCTAATCTGATCCAATGTAAACTCTTCACCTTCACAATGCCATCAGACCAACGTGGTGGTAGGCCACCTTATTGACCTCCTTCGTTCTCTTGGCTTCCACTTAGATAATGTCTTAGACCATGCACCTTCCAAATATCCTGCCTATCTCTTCTACAAATTTGTGATCCGCTTACCAGCCTTCGTATTCGATTCTACCAGTGATTTATGCCTAGTACCTATAATACCTAGGCGCACTATATCTTTGTTCTTGACTTGTAAGCGGTAACCCTTATGATCCAGATATGGTATCCCTTGTCACATTTTTCGGTTAATGGGAACGAGTCAGGTTAATTCATGTTATACATCTGCATAACTTTACAGCTCCTGGAGGATATCCACATATCTCTTGTCAATATTTTATGGAGATAATGAAACATGACCAAGTGCTCAACACTGTCAGTGTCAAGCAAGGTAGTGGAAATCTTTGCATCTTACTCTCAGCTGCTTGACTGCATGAATGTGGTCTATCGTCGATGAGTCGGAAAAAAACTTTCCGAAACTCTGCCTGTTCGGCAGGCTGATACTCATCCAAGAAAAGGGTAATTTCACACAGCCTTGGCGAACAGTTTGTAGACTTGAGAAAGTAGACTGATTGGGCGGCGGTGAAGGTTCTTAAGCAAGATCGTGACCACTGCTTTCTTTTGTCAACCTGAAGTCGTCTTAATTGCTGCATCATGTTGAGCAGTTTATACGAGAACTTGGAAGTTAGTTGCCATATTTTAATTTTGCTCAAAGCAAAAAGACTTCATTTTCAAATATCGGGTCGTCGTCGAGGAGCTCCAAACGTTTACTAATCGCGTTTTGCTTGTATCTAGCGTTGAATTTCTGCCAATATCGAGTGAGTTCAGGGAATATGTATGACAAAACCGAAAAATCGAAAACCGCGGTTTTGGCTAAACTGAAACCCGGTTTTGGAAATGGTCGTCAAAACCGGTTTACCCGGTTTTTCGGGTTTCGGTAAAACCGGTTTTGTGACCCCTACTTACACTCCTGTCCGATCTACCTACGCTGGCTCTTTGGCCAGAATATCGATGTCTATATCGAGGACCCAACTGCAGCACCAGCTCAGAGGAGCAGTTCGTGTGAACAACTGAACACTATTGCTATGTAAACGATTAAAAGGCAAATAGAGGTAATGCTCCTAACTATAAGCCTAATTGTATGCATTGCAATATTTTTAGCTCGCGAGAACCCGCAACGAGTAGCATAAGCGCTGGCTCTCCATACCTGTTGTCTTTGCGTCCTTGGAGCGGAACTGCTGGCTGGCGAGCCTGCGGAACGGATCGGAACGGAACGGAACGGAACAGACTTTATACTCAAATATACTCTGTGATATTTACCTGCTCAGTGAGAAGGCCGTTTGGACAGTCCTTCAGGAATCCTTTGTGCCTGTAAAAAATACGTTATTACATTTAGCTATTCATTTTCTTTCACTTTTATTGCATCATGTTTATTATCATCGACAAAAACGAGATATTATGTTATTTGATATTCTGCCAATTATTACTGTTGCTAACACTCACCAAAGTCGAATTTCCTTTTCCGTAACTGTAACAAGAGAGAAATATAATATTATTATTATGTCATCAAAATACAAGGTAAGTAAGTAGGTATTAGGCATAGGCATATGCTCACGACTATATTCCCCGAGGGGGTAGTCAGAGATATTCTGAAACTTCAGAACAGAACAGGAGTGCGATTTTTGGATCTCATTCGGTGAGCTCAGCTGTTAAAATTGTCAAAATTACTACGGAGATAGGCATCTTTCTACTGCTGATTTGACTTTCAAAAATCATACTACAGGAGAGCGATTTTTGAAAGTCAAATCAGCAGTAAAAAGATGCGTATCTCCGTAGTAATTTTGTCATTTTCAACTGCTGAGCTCACCGAATGAGATTGAAAAATCGCACTCCAGGTAGGGATTCGGGATTTTGTAGGTATTACAAAATATCAAATTCTAAAGTTAATCAAATTGGGTATGAGGAGGTTAAACCAGAAAAAAACCGATATTAATACGTTTCTTTATGGTGACGATTTTTTCAGGAGATAATCAGAATAAAAATTTCTAGCCACTTTATGCAAGGCCATTGTATAAATGGAACTTGGTGACTTTCTTTATGCGAGTGCAGGATTTTTAATTAGATCCAAAGCACAGTTGTTACAAAACGGACGAAAATAACACTGAAAGTGACTAACAATTTTACACGGGATAATGTTTTAAATCCTGAAGTGCATGAGCCGTCGGGGATAGCCCCGACATTATCCCGTGTAAATTTTTTCTGGTTTAGACAGATTTTTGTCATTAGACAAAATATAGCAAGTGTTCTGTATCCTATCTAAGTAATTAGCAACAGAACTACTTTAGAGGACCAGCAATTTAGTGCTTTAACTATTTAAAGCAATTTAGTGCTTTAACTATTTAAAGCAATTTAGTGCTTTAACTATTTATATATTTTTATATATATATTTATTTATTTATATATTAGGTAAATACTTAGGTAAACTCGCGAAATTCCTGTTTTTGTAAAACCAGGGATGAGAGCACATTCCATAACATTCCTAATTTACACTGCGTTTGTTCACTCGTAATATTCACAAGAATGTGTTCACATTCACATGCTCGCGCGGGACAAAGATATTTACAGTTCATTTGTATAGAAGGCCCCAGAGAGGTCTTTAAAGACCTCATCTTAAGCTCGAAAATAACTTAATTCGAGGGACTCTTTACGGGGATCAACTAGAGGACACTTCGAGAGAAAAATTACTGGAACGTGGAATCGAGATTCTTAATAGAAAAATGTCAAACAAATGTTAGAAAGATTTATTGAGATGACGGTAATAAGCACTTTGGATAGGATAAAAATCAAACATTTCTTTTATGACAGGCCATCAAACGACATGCCATAGCTTTAAAGGTACTAAGCCATCGAACAAGACATTTTTTCGCTTACGTCTATATTACGACGGGTCTCATCGGGGTGGACAGCGGGTCGCATTGCTGCGGAACATGCGTACGTATGGCACACACGACGGGCCGCATTGGAGCGGAGCGGGCCGCATCGCACGGACGGTACTTACTTACTAAGGAATGCACCTGGACAGAAGACTGACATGGCAAAAAAGCACATTTGGACCAAGAGAAAGTTGGGCTTAAAAGTCTGCAATCTATACTGGCTAATCGGGCGCCACTCCCAACTAAATGAAAATAGTAAAATGGTCACATATTGGGGCCAAGCTAGTAATAGCAACATCGAAATACTAGAGAGATGACGCAGAGCAAGACATACATTACGAACTACGAGTATGTTGAACATCCCACAACGCATAAGTAATAAATATATTATATGTGTAATCTTAGTGGGATCACACACGATGACACACTGACGCAGCAGCAGACGTCAGTCCGTCATTTGTGAAGCAAGGAGTTGTATGAAACCGCACGTAGAAGCACACACGGTGCGGATTGACGCCGGTAGTATGAGATTAACACGAAAATTTACGTTTCTACCTCTATGGTTTCTACTCTCCAAAGTTGGTCTTATACGGAATCTACATGAAACTATTTAGTGTAATT
This sequence comes from Agonopterix heracliana, assembly GCA_963693445.1. NCBI lineage: Eukaryota > Metazoa > Arthropoda > Insecta > Lepidoptera > Depressariidae > Agonopterix > Agonopterix heracliana. The sequence goes on from OY856307.1 coordinate 3,501,770, forward strand.
ACCTAGTAACACAAATAGCTACTTTATAACAAGAAGAGAAGAAGCGCTCGTTGGCGTAGTGGAGCTTCGGTATTGGAAACGATCACCGAAGTTTAAGCAACGTCAGGTCCGGTCAGTCTTTGGATGGGTGACCGTTTAGTGGTATTTCATCTCGAGCATTTCCGTGCCTCGGAAGGCACGTTAAGCAGTTGGTCTCGGATAGTTCCGTCAGATGGCGTTGTGACTATTCGTTAAGCCAGGTCAGAGGCCTATTGGCGGCTTGAAAATTCTCTGACAGCAACGTGACCACTAACTTGCCTCCACCAACACGCACTGGGCCCGCGTGGTGGAGTATGGCCCACTCCCTCTCACCCTTATTCGTGAGAGGAGGCCTTTGTCCTACAGTGGGATTCTACAGGCTATAACTTACTAACTTACTTATAACAAGACAACTAAATGGGTTGACGATTCGACAAACTGTAAACATGATTACGAATTCGAGGCCCCAATTTAGTAGAGTACCAAGTAGACACCTCACAAATCACAATGGTGGACGTAATATGTTTGTTAATTGGACAGAGGCACGGGAACATAAATCTAGTGCGGCTAAAATTGGTCCGGAGGTAATGTAATGGACACTGTTAAATCCAATCCAATACATCCTTTATAAACAGAAGGCTAAGTGTAAGTTTCCGATTACCTATATGTGGTTTACGAGATCGGTGACGTATTGTGACTGTATCTACTAAGTTTCATTTTTTTAGCAATGTTTTGTTAGTAAGTTTAGTTTCTGTGATCATCATAATCCATTGTCTGAAATTGATCAATTAAGTAAGCATTAAGATAAGTTTATTCCGAGAGCGTAAATGCGTGCTGCATACAAACATAGTCTGGTGATATTTTCAATACTATCCAATTAAAATCAATGTCATTTTTCAGAAACAATCTAGAAACTAATCTCTATGTTCGTATGAAGCTTGATTTTCGTTAAAATATGCAGTTTTAATGCTAGGATTAATTTAAGATTTGTATGGAAATCTTTGAGGCAATGTAACTTTAAAACTATACATTATAACGAAAATCTGACTTCATAAAACATAGAGATTTGTTTCTAGATTGTTTCTGAAAAATTTCATTGACTTTAATTGGTTGGTATTGCAAAAAAATTCCAGACTACGTTTGTATGGAGCGCGCCAACGTGAAGATCTGTAATTGACCATTCTGTTAGCACACGTTGTAGATTTTCGAAATAAAAGAGAATATACCTAGCCTACATAATTATTTAAACAATTAAGGCTGGCTTGCAACAAGAAGCTGTCATCAGTATGAGCCATGAGGGTTTAAATACTCTTTTCACCTCACAAGCTCGGAAAGATTCTGTTTATCATTCGAAATCTGAGTGCAAAAGTGCATTTTATCCGCTAGCGTGGAAAGAGTTTTTGAAATTCGAATCTGTCTATTCAATATTTTTCTATACCGCCAATCCACTGAAATTGCTTAATAACTATTTCATGTCACTGGCCAGCACGAAAAAAAAAACTATTTGAAATGTTCTTTTTAGCAATTCACCTTTTTTCCACGCTGTTGTGAGGTGAAAAGTTGTGTGTTTCGCTCGGCTGCCAAGTTATTCTGCGTCTCGTACCTTTGAAACCTTCGCTAAGCTCAGGATTCAATACAAGTACTCGCGCCAAAAAGCAACTTTGCAGCCTAGCATAACAAATAACTATTTCCTCAGTGAAAACATAATCTGAGGTCGAAATGCAGAAAATGAAAAACAACAAACTTGAACTTCAGACTGTTTCAGTGAGTAACATACCTACTTACTATACATCTACCTATTTTTGGATTCGCCGTACAGTCATAAAATTGGACCGCACTACAGGTATTGTAGACGCAGGTGACGGTAGCAGAACTGGTGAATTAATAATGATAATTGTACTATAAATTTCAATTTCTATGGAATTACACAGGTCGTAATAACACGATGCAGTGTGTAAGTAATTAGTTTAACTATGTAAAGCCCATTGTAATTCCAATGTCAATGAATTTCAAACAGGTAGGTATTGGCCGACAATTACTTCACACACCAAAGCAAGGCTGAAACCCACAAATATTTTAATAAAATCCAGCCAAGTGCGAGTGGGACTCTCGCACGGAGGGTTCCGTCCGTACCACCATACAATATTACCAAAAATTGTGTTTTCTCCGGGATTAGATAAGCACAGGCCCGACACACTGTTGACTGGTTTGTTTGTATGGTTGCTTCCCTTAGCGTATGCAATGCACCATAATCACACCAAGTTTGACGCTTAAACAAAAAAAATTACGTTTCTTGTACCCCCTTTAATTTTTAACCTTTTGTTGTTTTTTATTATTTGTTAGCATATTTACGCATATTTTGTGAAAAATCCAAACGTGTAGCTATTATAGTTCAAAAGATACCGCCCTTTATAGGACAAACAGACAGATGGACGGACATACGGACAGCGTAGGCTTATGAATGGCCCCCGATGGTACCTACTCTTTGGGTACGGAACCCTAAAAACTAACGTCGAATGCGGGATCCAGAAACTAAAAAATAATGTCGTAAATCTTTGATTTAGACAGTATTCTCGGTAGTATTTAATCAATTACCCAATGCGGAACAATTTATTTCAGTTTTGTGGTTTGTGATTTATGTGTTTTGAAGAAATTTAAATTCCCAGTTAGATTTTGTTTACACTTTAAGGGTAGGTATATTACCGTTGGCGTGCTCCATACAAACGTACTATGGTGATATTTTCAATACTAACCAATTAATCCAATGAAATTTTGCAGAAACAATCTAGAAACAAATCTCTATGCTTGTATGGAGTCTGATTTTCGTTAAAATGTATAGTTTTAAAGTTATAGTGTCTCAAAGATTTCCATACAAATCTTAAATTAATCCTAGAATTAAAACTGTATTATTTTAACGAAAATCTGACTTCATACAAGCATAGAGATTCGTTTCTAGATTGTTTCTGAAAAATTTCATTGACTTTAATTGGCTAATATTGAAAATATCACCATAGTACGTTTGTATGCAGCGCGCATAAAATTCCTCTTTCCTCCTCGAGTCCTCGGAATAAAATTCTCTTAAGTTTAGAAATGCAATAAAAGGGATTATTGATAGCAATAGTTTTAACACGAAAGTGCTAAGCTAAGGGCACAGAGGCAAAAACAAACAAGGTATCTAAAAATACTAAACTAAGTTATACCAATACGTGTGTTATTAAATATAACTAGTACAATTAGTCTTTATCAATATAATTAGTCAGAACTTATTTATTATTATGAAGCAATTGAATCTATAAACTGAGCAATTGAAGCTGAGGACGTTACTTTTATACAAAAATTAAAAGAATTGTTACTAGAAAAATGCTATTATAATCTTGACGAATTCCTAAATGAGAAAACCCTTAGAAAGCACATTACCCATTGCTTTTTATTGATATGCTAAGTTAAGTTAAGTTACTACCAACTTTTTTGTAAAGTTGCTGTGCCCTACAGGGTCTATAATGATCTCATAGCTTACAACACCTTGTTGTAGGTACCTACATTATGGAATGCAATAAAAATATAGAGTAGGTATTGAGTATGATACAAGAACTAGTGAAAACTTTGATAGCGCGATTTGGGAGTCTCTTTACGCTCTTGCGACATCGAAACAGTATTATTACAGTCCGTATTACAGAATGTAAAACATTTTTTTTAAAGCGTTACCATTCAATTAAACAACTTTCACTATGGAGGGAGGCAACATCGAAATAGCGAAAAAAAACCTGCCGTTCCATAGAAAACGTCAAATGGCTACTCGACCCATATATTATGAATGAATTACCTTTAATTTTTTTCACGATTTCTGCGTTGGCTTCGTAGTGATAGTCGTTCAGTTTGATGGTCTAATCTAATCACCCTGTTTAATTTTACACATTGTATAGTATCCCTTTTGCACGCCTGTTACATGCCGACTGCAACAGGCGTGCATTATGAAAGTAACGGCTAAAAACCGAATTGTGGTTATACCTAGTTTTTACCCGGCTATAACTAAAACCTAACCTAACCTACCGGCTGTACCTATTTGTAGCCATAACTACTTTTAGCCATTATACCTACACTATTTTTCACGACTGAAAAACATTGTAAATAAGTCGGATCTCACCGGGGAGACATTGTCGAGCGGAGGGCGGTAAAATGTGGTTAATCCAAGGGTTGGCAATCGGATACGTGTGTTTACTTGTGAACCCAGATTGCGGTCCTACATGGGTCCTACGTGATGAAGATATCGACCTATATCATCTGTCAGACTATCTGACGGTTGGTAGCAAAGTAAAACTTTTTGATGTGTCAGCTCTTGCCTGCAGCTTTGCCCATGATTAGGTTTTTTGGGATTGAATGTATCCTATTGTATGCCATAGAGTTATCTGCGTAGGGAGGGGTGGACCGAACAAATTAACTAACTTTGTTGGTACCAGATAATCTGTCTTATACAAGAAGCATAAAGTCAGACATGTTGTTGAAGAGTTTCGGAGACAATTTTGACGAGGAATACGGTGACAGATCTACCTCTCTGTGTCCACACACACACACACATGCTCACGACTATATTCCCCGAGGGGGTAGTCAGAGATATTCTGAAATCTCAGAACATCCACGTTTCACCAGTAGTATCGAAACTATGTCCAGTGTGACGGGGGGTGAGCCCGTCGCCACTTGTAATGGACAGTGGGTACAATACATGCCTCGAAATTGAAGCATGCAGGTTTCCTCACGATGTTTTCCTTCACCGAAAAGCCAGTGGTGTTACAAATCGTACATAAATTCCGAAAAACTCATTGGTACGAGTCGGCTTAGACGGGGATCGAACCATCGCCTCCTGCACGGCAGGCAAGGTTACTCGCCACAGGACCACCACGGCTATGTCCAATCTCTGCTCTCTATGTCCAATTGTCCATCAATATAATATAGGGTTCAAAATATAGTTGGTCTATCGCCGTGTACAGGATAGGTATAATATAGTATTGATTATGCCTTGAATCTGAATTCTTGGGAACATAAATATTGTTCTCAAGAGCACATATATTTATAGGTTTATTAGATTTGATGGCGTTAAGGAGCAACGAGTGAAAGTGCTGTTCCAGTGGGAAAATGGGAACGTCTTTGCCCGATTACCACAAAAATGTAAATGTGTATATGACTAGCCAGCTGTAGTAGGTACCTATTAGTTATAAGCGCTCCGTCTCTGCATAAATCTCGCTGCACGTTGCTGCAATGATCATACGGGCTCCGTATAATGTTTTGTGTAATGCAGACTTAAAAAAAGAAGAACCTGACGTAATCTCGTCTAATCATGAGTGAAGCACCCATTTCTTTTATGTGCGTGCTGTCACGCGGTACATAAGGTGACGGGTTGTAGGAACTGCGCCTAGAGCTAGTGCATCTGTGTGAGTGTAGTAGGTCCCTTGTAGACAAACGAGATTGTATTACCTTGCATGCTTCACATATTTTAGTGCAATATTCGGTCCGTATTTCTTTCAAGTCCGTGGTGGTGGATAATGATTCTGAGTCTAGTAACATAGTCACAGGACTTTATTCGAATTTTATCGTATCAAAGTATAGGGTTTTTAAAGACATCAACCGTTTTTGTCAAGGCATTAAGCTTATTTATTGATATGTCAGAATTATAAATTTAAAATGGCGATTTCGTAACGATTAGGTTGTTGTTTTGTTAAGCGTGAGCGATTTGCGGGAAAATAAAAACCTACCTAGGTAAGTACTTTTGTTTTTTTATACCAAATTTCAGAAAAATCCTGTTCACTATCCTAGGTTAGTCTAACGAATCAAGTATAAAATAATCTATCTAATCTGACTATAATAATATAAAAAATCTGAAAGTTTGTGACAATGTTTGGATACCATGATAATGTAATGACTCAATGACGCATAAACGGCTGAATAGATTTAGATTTGTGACACAGAACAATGTTCATAGGATACCAACTTTTTTTAAGTAAGCGCTGACGAAATCGCGGCGGGCAATATGACCACCTATTGACTACCTACTAAGGTATGCTTATATAACTTAACTATACCACTGCGGTCGAGAGGTAGCCCATTCTAAGTAAAAAAGAAAAAAAAACAAGTGTAATATTTATTATCTGTTAGCAGCGCCACCTAGCGGTGACAGTCATTACTATTTAATTATCTGTTAGCACGAGACGCAGGGACGTCCTAAGGGCAAAATGGGTAAGTGCTAAGGGCGGCCAGTTCAGGGGGGCGGCCCGTAGCAGGGCCATACACATGGGGAGGGAAATTGTTACACACACTGAGTCTACATATTATCAGTTTTCTGGCTACAGGCCAGACATACTGTTAAAAATTTCGAACTCGCTTCGCTCGCTCTGGTTTTTAAGTAGTAGTTAGGTTCTGCATGCATAGAGCGACAGAGTTACCATACAGCCAAACCGTATTACGAACGGTCGGCTCGCACATTGCACTAAAAGTGTATAGTATACTTAATAGAAAAATCTCGAGCTCGCTTCGCTCGCTCCATATTTTTAATTTTGCTGCTACTTACGCAAGCACGCTTCGAGCTAAAAATTTAGCTCTTAAATAGCTGTCGTGGCAATACTGTCATGAAATTCCAGACAACTCTTGTTAGTCAATTCTTAAATATTTAAAAACCTTATAACTTATGCTACGCTGGAACAAATCTTGGCTACGGGCCCGCCGCCGCTGGCTAGCTGCTGTTATGGGGGCGGCCAAACATATTTGCCCAAGGGCGCAACATTTGTAAATACATCCCTGACGAGACGTGACGCCAATAAAACGCCCTGGAAATACCCATCAAGTTTCATAAAATGTTAGTAGATCACAGCACGCACTGTGCAGGTAATAATCATGGAGGAAAGAAAGAAGCGGAGGTGTCGCAAGGCAATTAGGTCCGTCGCCATTATATTAGGTCATGGTGTCACAGTGGGCCTGATGCTAAGTTCAAAGCGGACCGCCATTCTGAGAGGGGCTTTGTCAATAAAATAAAGCGAGACCTTCGCTCTTTTCTATCCTCCATGGTAATAATCGAATTCTATAGATGGGTAAATATCTTCAAACACGCTGGCGCCGGGGTCTATATACCATGTTGTTATTCGAGCGAGCGACCCCTATGTCATTGAAATAATATCAGTGATATTTTTTCAGTGTTGTAGGGGTCGCTCGCTATTCGTTCCGATCGAAAGAGTAATAGTTACCTAATTTATTATCTTTGTCCATTGAGTTATTATGTAACTACGTACTAGATGAGACAAAAAACTGCACTTTAAAGTACCTACTTGGCAACATTATGCATCTACCTAAGTGCGTTCACACACCATGACGCACTGACGGAGCGGCATATGTCAGTCCATAGAACCACCCCCGGTGCGTCAATGCGTCACCGTGTGTGCTTCTACGTGCGGTTTCATACAACTCCTTGCTTCAGAAATGACGGACTGACGTTTGATGCTCTATGTCAAATTGAAAGCTAGCTAGCTCCATCAATGTTTCATCAACAGTTATTCAACCTATACTATGCATATGTACAGCCTGACCAGAAATGTAAAAATCCTTGTTTGGGGGCGCTGCGATCGACTATAACCTTTATTCTAAGTACAAAAATTTGTTCCAACGATTTTCCGCAACATGGCGAGGTTTTTTATTTTACTGGTCAGGCTTTACCTACTTATATCTATTGTTTTGAATGCTAGTTTTCGTTCTACCCCGCACCGATCCAGTGAAATTCTAGTGTCCCTAATATTCACCTAATCTGTATATTGGTTAAAGAACTATAGAAACTCCAGAACATCACTAAGGGTCGAACCTCATCTAACAGCACCGCATCGCATTTTTCCGTGGCGGCAGTTCTGTCGCGCGCGTTCGCGTTCCGTCTATATTATTTGCTCTAGCAAATGACGTTCCTGAGTGACAGAAAAGGATGGAGCGACGGAAAAATGCGATGCGGTGCTGTTAGATGAGCTTCAACCCGAAGGGCTCTTACAGACGAGGGACACTTTGTTTGCGACAGCTTGCAACGGGTGACCCACCGCGACCGCTGTCGCAAACATAGTGTCGCTCGTCTGTAACAGCCCTTAGTGATGTTCTGGAGTTTCTGTAGTTCTCTAACCAATATAAGGTCTAACAAAATTAGGTGAAACTATTTTAAGGGAATGATCAGACCATCAAACTGAACAACTTTCTCTACGGTTCAGTTTGATGGTCTGATCATCCCCTTAAAATAGTTTCACCTAATTTTGTTAGACCTTATATACAGATTACAGGAGTATTATTAGTATTAGTAGGGCATTGGGAATGGAATGAATTGAATTGACAAAAAATTAATTCCTCTGTAACGCAAGACACCTCCACGTTGGAAACGCGGCCATTGGAGAGTAGGTCCGGACATGCAAGAGCCATCACCTCTTTGCACACACACATCCTTGCCTTGTTTAGTTACCAAAATATTGTCAATGTTACTATCAACCCGCGTTACAATTAACCCGGGTCTACCCTTTGTATAATTTAGATTTACTTATATTTTATAGCATTTGGCAGAGTGCATGTGGTTCCAGCTTAGAATGAACCATCCCATTTCATCTTGTGGGTATCTCATCATCATCAGCTCGGTAAACTCCACTGCTGGGTACAAGCCTCATAATTTTAACTTTTTGGGTAACTAGGTACGAGGTTTCTTATGCAGAGTTTTTGTGAGCGTAAGGCTAGTTCATCTTCATCATCATCGCAAGCCATCATTCTACCACCTAATGTTTAGACCACAGGAAAGAAATAGAAGATACCACCATCAATATATGCTAAACTGCATGCATAAATACTAATTCTTTCCTGTTTATCAAGAAATCATTTATTAGTTTTATTAAATGACAAACATTCACCACAATGTCCTATACCTTAGCGGTAGCGGAAGCGTATTTAAATGAGAAACCTATGGGTTTATGCAAAATTAACAAACATCAAACTAATATGTATCACGGAGAAAGTTTTATATATACTTGTCACCAATGATCTTCTGCTTCATTTCGACATTGACGTGATCATGGTCAAGATACCAAGCATGTTTACTTTTACGGTTAGTCATCCCTTTAATATTTAATGACATAATATTAACTTATATAAGTGCAAGTGACTGTGATTACAACTGAACATTAATTGAACTAATTCAATATTAACAAGCATTGTGTGCGGGTTATAATGTAAGTTAATTTGAACGTGTATTGTTCTAGGTCACTATTGTTGCCTCTCTAGCGATGGGCACTCATGGAGGCTTCCACTACTCGTACAACATGCCAAGTAACCAGTTGGAGTTGCCCGTCCCCCAACAAGGCATCTACCCCAACGTGTACAGTCACGTACAATATCACGCCGGTTATCCCGAACCAAACACTCTATCTTACTCTGTATCTAGTGAAGATTATAATTATTTGAAACAATATAAATACGGGCAACAATCACAGCCCTATAATTCGGGACACGGCTTTACTCCGCTAGTAAGCCACCACAATCACCAAAACGTCAATTACAACGGTAACCATTATAACGACGGAGTTAGTGATTCCGGCCACAGTAATGGAATTAGGGAAAATTCGATTTCAGTTTCGAACGTTATACGACCGAACGATATCATCAGTTCAAACAATGGTTATAATTCCGGTTACGTGAACGCTCCTTCCGTACAGCCGGCTATCACTAAGCACATTTACTTCCATGTACCGCCTCCTGACGTAGAGGAGAAGCCTAAGCAGGTCTATCCGACGAAAGCACCGAAGAAGATCTACAATATCGTGTTTATAAAAGTGCCTTCGCAGGAGTCGAGGAATGTGGCTAAATTGCAGCAGTTGGTGAGGCAGCAGGCGGCTGTGGAGGACAAGACGCTGATCTATGTGCTGGTGAAGAAGCCTGAGGTGCAGCCAACGCAGCCAAGAGTACCGGTCAGCTCACAGCACGAAGTCTTCTATGTCAAATACAAGGGTGACGCCGGCAACGCTGTCAGTCAAATAAATGATAACCTAGACCAGGTAAACCCTGCACAGAGCTCTGCCACGACTCCTGCCTTACAGCCTGGACTTCTTAACGGCCAACTGTAAATAGGTTTCATCCTACTTGTTTGGTACTTTAGCGAGTGATTAATTATTAGTGATGCTTCAGAAAGTGCGTGACGCACGCACCGAGAAATTCCTGGCGTTTTATCGAGCTTAGGAATCAACAATAGCTGGGCCATTGTGGTGACCCACTTGAATTGGAAGCTAAAGCTATAACTTACTGTTTTTAGCAACGAGTTACTTGTAAATGAGCAGTAAATGAAACATGAATGTTAATCGCTCGCTAACACTATGTTATTTAGTTGAATAGACAAAATGTTCAGTTTTAATTTATATTGTTGTTGTTGTTTATTTTAATAGTTAGTGTGATAGTTTTAAGTTTTTTAGCATCTACGGTAATATAAGTTAAACATTTTATGTTAGCAGTTTGATTTCATTGCCCGCCGCCATGCGAAGTGATGTATTAGTAACATTTAATTGTGTCTGTTTAAATATTCAGAGACTGTACAATTATTTAAAATAAATTATTTGGAAATATTTGCCTGTTCCTCTTCTATCTACATTCTACAGGGTGTAAAAAAAACACCGTAGTAATATTTAAAGGGTGTTTTCAACCAGCAAACTTAACAACTTTTGAAGGAGTTTAGACGTAGAAAAAAAATAAAAAGAAAGCTCAGCTTTTTCAGCTTTCCCGTACATTTGAGTCGAATTCGTATGAATCAGAATATTATGTTTTTGTTCGCTATTTCGAAGTTGTTTGTTCATGGCCTAACTAAACCATCCCTTTAAATATTACTAGGATATGTTTTGAAACACACTGTATATCGAATTCCGAAATTATGTAACCTATGCTTGACTTAAATAATTGTATTATGCCATAATTACCTACCTATGATATTTGATATTCAAATCTGTTGGTATATATTTGAATAACAAATACCTAATTCATTTATTTTGCATTTACTTAATGTTATGTTGTGATGGGCTAGAATGTACTTTCATTAAAATAATTACGTAACGTGTTTGTTACGTAATTAGTGAAATCTGGATATGTTTGGAAATTAATGGAAATACTTAACCGCTTTTACCCATGACCGCGATAACCGGCATTTCGATGTCAAATACCTTACAGGTACATTCCTAAAATGTGTACCTATTCACAGGAAAGAGATGCCGTGTGGTGATGGCACAGCGATGCTTCGGTATTCACGCTAACAGTTAGCGTACCTAACTCATATTTTTACACATTTATATATACACTAGTGTTTTCCCGCGACTTCGTCCGCACAAATTCTATACCAGATTTTAAGTCGGATCATAAGCTATCAAACAAAAAAAGTTTCATCCAAATCGGTTCAGTAGTTTTAGTGTGATGCGCGAACAAACAAACAAACACACAATTTTGTCAATAGATGGCGCTGCACGTCATTTAAATGTAAGTTCGTCATTTAATTTTAAGTGAACCGCTACTTTTTTATTCCTCACTATTTTACGGTTTTATAATATACTAGTGTTTTCCCGAAACTTCGTCCGCACAAATTATATACCAGATTTTAAGTCAGATCATAAGCTATCAAACAAAAAAAGTTTCATCAAAATCGGTTCAGTAATTTTTGCGTGATGCGCGAACAAACTAACAATTTTGTCAATAGATGGCGCTGCACGTTTTTAAATCGCGCTATCGAATGTTATTTGAATTTATATGAAGAGAACCGCTACTTTTTTATTCCTTATGAATTTACGGTTTTATAATTCCTAGTTATAAGATTATAATATAATAGTTAAGATTAAGATAAGATATAGGTACCTCCGAACTAGGAGGTGGTATGTAACTTGAGTAACAATAGGATGTGGTGCGAAGCGTGTTGCAGATGCAGATTGTTATGTCGCCATTTTTGACGAAGCGTGTTGCAGATTTGAAGTATGTATATTCACTTATTAATCTATTTGTTCTAATAAAGTCTTATTTTACTTGAGTAATGTAATTCAGATCAGTAAAACAAACTACCCGATCAAAAAACCGCGCATCAAACCAGAGAGAGGTATGTATGGCGTCGATATTGGTATCGAAAGGAAATCCCATGATCCCCAACCAGGGAAACATTTACCCTATTATCACTTTTTGTGTAAGTATTGGTTAGACCAGATCAGGATTCGACCCACTTCAAACGAGAATTTAATTCTATATAAAAGCCGAGAGGGCAGAATTGATATTGTAACTACAGTTCTCAAACTCTGATACGCGTACCAAATATTAGGGAGGTACCTAAAACATTAAAATTATTTATGTTCTTTCCCCTTCGGTGTAGAATCGCGACTAGGAAGAAACGCGTTTGTGTAAAATTGAAGACTGCGTGGAATAGAGAATGTGTTCAATGTCAGTTGTGCGGAATCCATATTGTGTAGAATCTCGAATAGGTGGAAAAGCGTTTGGCAAGAACTCTGATCAATCCATCAAAAACACGACACATTGACGACGACAAATTGCTATTTTAGATCCTCTATATTACATGATAAATGATAATCTTAGCACAGATTATATAATACTATACAGTGATGCCCCACGTCAAACAATGGAACGCGACTGCCGTAACGCGGGCAGTCTTCGGGCAAAGTAAATTGCTTGATTTTCCGAGGCTCACGAGATTTTTTTGTAGTCAGATCATGTATTTTTAGTAACAATTTACACTTTTTCATAAACATTAATTACAAATCGATACCATAACGCCATATATTGCCATTTTATTAACAAAAATTTCATTTGTATGGGATAGGACACCATACTACGCTAAACGTTGACTATGGAGACAACTTTGAAAAAATATCAGCTGTCCCATAAATTTGAGTCGATTTGATAGGTAGTACTTTAATTTTGTATTATAAATTGGAATCATAGTGAAAGTTGTTCAGTTTGGTGGTCCAAACCACTTTTAAATATTACTAGGGTGTTTTCTTACGTGTTGTGGAGGTTTAATGGTAGAAATCCTGTATTCCCCAATATACGAGTAAATAAGTAGTGACGGAATAAGTCACCCATCATCATTAATTCACCTTTCAAACTCACTCGTCACTATAAAGCCCGATATGGTAGTGGAAGGTACGGCCGCATATACGGCAATATACGGCTTGTGTTTTACGCTAGCAAACACGATATTACTAATATTTTAAATACACCAGTACCCCTACACTAGTTGAAATAAGGCTAATTCGACGTGCAGAAAGAACGTTATTGTCCCTTGTTACGGGAATACCTACATTAGTAATCTGTAAAACACACACGGAAAAGTTTGTTTTGGAACAAACAATGTTTTCACACGGTATACGCCGACGCCGAGTAGCTCGGGCACTCTGCCATGGAGAGATAAGCAACAGTGGGTGTTGAAAACAGCGCTTTTAGACAAGTTGGGGCCAGTCAGGTGTTCTCAAACTTTGTGGTGTTCTGGTCTGGTACGTACCTGAATTATATTCGATCATAAACTTTATTTGTGAAGTCATAACTTCATAAAAGTGGTAAAAAAGGTATCGCCTTTTAAAGACACTGAAACATGTATAGTCTTATCCTCGGCCCATTTTACTCTAGGTTCTTTACAGTATAGGTACATGGTTGGCAATTCGAAAAAAAAAAATTTGATTAGATATGAACGCGAAACCTGAAAATGTTACAAAATCGATTAGGCATTGAACGATTGATTACGTTACTTTGTGAAAATGCTTTACCCGCAGTTCCTGCACTGACAATTTTGAGAACATCATCGATGGTTACATTACATGCGTCCAAGATAAAAGCCAAATAAATACGTCAACTAATGAACGGGATTCGTGCGGAAAGCTTTTCGTGTTTTCGTAGTACTTACCTATATGTGAATCGAAAATTTATCAGTATTTTATAAAGAATTTCATGTCATTCATTGCCAACCCTACAGAAGTAAAAGGATCCACCAGGAATCGATTAGTAATTTTACAACGTCTCAATCTCTTGTGGCCCGTTTGATCGTTCCGTTTTATGTCGGATCTACATCGGATCAGTTTATTACAGTTTGAAATATGTTTTTGCTGTTAGTTTAGTTTTAAGAGGCAATTATGTCGTGTTTAAAAGAAAGCTTGCTAAGTTTCTGTCTTCCCCGAGTTCTTATCGTCGTGATAAGTTGAAGAAGAGCGTCGGTAGCGCTTTGCGGAGACAAAGTATGGAAAAGGAAAAGGATAAGGTGAAGGAAAACATCGTAAGGAAACCTGCGTACGCTGAAGAAGAAATTCCGATGCATATGTGAAGGTTACCAATCCGCATTGGGCACGCGTGGTGGACTAACATCGATGAACCCTTGAGATAGGCCTTTGCCGTGGGACGTATGATGAAAATGTATATTCCGTGCTACAGCGCAGCTTGTTACGAATATATGCGTTGAGTTGAGCGACGTTTAGTATGGGACACCGTCCGCACTCCGTATCGTCCGCCCGTCGACGCGGCGAACTAGCCCAGTAATTTTACGGGTTGATCCGGGACTAATTAAGAATTTATATTTTTTTTTCGATGTATCATTTAAGAGCCAATTTAGGCCTAGAAATTAACCAAAATTAAAAAAAAATCACGTCGGCAACATTTATTTATCTCATTCTAAAAAACCCTAAAGGTTAAATTTTTTTTCACATTTTTAAGGCTTTACCACTATGCACATTTCAACACGGAGTAAAAATTTTTGTCTACTTAGAAAGCTTTGAAAAATACATTTGTATTTTCTAATGAATAATCATTTCATTTTTAAATTTCAATTGCTATTTTACTGCTCAAAAGTAATTTTCTTGTTGAATCTTATGAAAATGCATTGTATTAAAATTATTAAGTTTATATCCTTCTGGGAGGTACAATTTAGATTTCTATGTTGCGTAGTGCATTTTTTAAATATGTTTTCAGGTAGTCTTTTTGCCACTAAATGGTACCTGTAACAGTTTAAAAGTACAATTTATAATTACTCCCTAGTCTCCCCACTCCTCCTAACAAACCTCCTTAAAATGACTGGCCTAAACGGCGCCGAACGCTTTCCCATACTAATCGTGGTTTTTTGTATCGGTCCGCCAGCCAGCGCCGTCGGCGTCGTTCGCGGTCGGTCAGTGTGTCTCAACCCCAAACAAACTGCTTTATCTAGATACTTATTAAAAAGTCTCAGGACTCAATTTTATTTTATTAATATATTAGTTCAATGGTGATTAGGGTGATTGAGTTAATCAAGAGGATTTGTTACTAAATCACCGAACTTGGGAATTAAGGCTTCATACTTTAACAATAAAATGAAAAATGTTTTTGAATTAGACATTTCTTTTTAGCTTTGAAAGTTATTTACAAATAGGGATAGCGACTTCCCTAAACAAAATTATAATAACAACCCGAAGGATAAAGAAATTAATTCGTAGGAGGAACGTAAAAGTTTTTCGTTAGGTCCAACGATATTTTTTCATTAAATTTACTTAATGTCCATAGTTTTATTTCAAAAAATGTGTCTTTTGTGCAAACAAATTAGGTGGTTTATCTAAGTATTTTTATGGTACTCAAAACACGACTTTTTTCAATGCAATGTGATCCTCTACCTACCCCCTCCTCGTATATTTAGCTACAATCGTATCCTGATATTTCAAAAGATAATTTTCGTTTGATCAGTCTCAGATCGCCAACCCTAATTTATATACATTTATTAGGAGCTCGGATAAAAGACAAATACAGACCGAGCTGCGGGATATAAAGTTGTTAACAATTTTATATAATTTCAAAGACACATCCCGGTAGAGAGAGATACGCAAACTTTTAAATGAGTGTGTTTTAGCAAGTTAAAGATCCATAACGGTATAATAAGTTTGTAGAGTCATTTTTAGGGTTCCGTACTGTTTTAGTGGATAACAGACTTGCGACGTTTTTCGGTCACCATTATTGTATAAGGTCTAACAGAATTAGGTGATACTATTTTAAGGGGATGTTTGGGACCTCTTTTGCCTCATTCACATCCATACATCTCTTCATACATGCCCGTCGGTTTCGAGTACTCCGCACCTCCCCTTTTGCTAGGACGCAACTGATTTGATCAGAATACGTCCTACGAGGGCGTCCTCTGACGACACCTCCACTCATTTTAGCTCCATATATCTCTTTCGTAGGTTCCTAACAATATAATAATGCAGTCTCATAAAAATGTCATGTCGTAGAGTTTTTTTTTGGAATAGATCATGCATGTATGCTCACGATTATATTCCCAGATTACCAGTCAGAGATATTCTGAAAACTCCGTACATCGACGCTTCACATGCCTCGAAATTTAAGCAGGCAGGTCACTAATATGTTCTCATTCAAAAGCCAGTGGTGTTACGAAGCATAGATAGACATAAATTCCGAAAAACTCGGCCTGGACGGGGATCGAACCACCGCCTCCTTCACGGCAGGGAAGGTTACACGACCACCACGGTTTTTTTTGGAATTGATCTAGGCTTCGTAAGCCAACTATCCGTTATCCGTACAGCATTCCCGTAAATCTAAAGCTTTGGCATTTTATCGTTTCCTATAAAAATGTTCCCGAATGGAAATACGCCAAAAAAATTGTTGAGCGTCGTCGGTTTAGTCTACGGGCCAATATATTTGTATTATCCGATTCGATATGTAGGTATACGTCTAAGGGTATACGATAGGTATTGGATAGACAAATGGATTTTCAAACACATAGCATCAGTGAAACTCGACCCCTCTAGGTATCATAATCTTTATAAGCGCAAGGGGTTAGATTTCTCTGATACCGACCGTACCTAGTATTTATTTTGTGCTGGTAGCCTACTGTTACCTACATACGGTAATGTAGGTACTATATAGGTATGCTGTTTTTGGATGTCCGTCATTCAAATTCGTATACGAAAATGTCGAAAAGTTTTAAGCATTACGTCACACCCAGTACTTCATACAAACGGGCGTTAAAGAGTGCTATTATGGAAAATCACACTTTGAAATTCAATGATGCATAATCTCCATAGTAATTTTGACATTTCATTATAAGAATTAGGGTTTATCACAATCATCGAAACATCACCGGTCCCTCTTTATTCTATAAAAGAAACACTTTTTGAAATTGACCTTTATTCGTACAGACCGTAGCGCCCAGCGACCACACAGGCTCTTTAGTCGCTGGTAGCGCCAATAGAAAAAACGCTCATTATTCAGAATATTAGGTATATTAATGCCGGATTCGACCAAACTATTCAAGCAACAATTTTACTCTTGGTGTTTGCACACTCCGTACTAAAAGAACGAATGGATATATAATTAACCTAAAGAAAGAGGTCGTTGTATCCATACTTATTGCAATCTGAGGTTATACAGTTTTAATTTGTTAGGTTTCTTTTTATTATATTTTTTTTAATTATGTGACATTAATATTTCATTTAGATTAGGGTTGGTAAAACGCAAAATCAGTTTACTCTATAGTAACCATAAAATTTACTCGCGTTTGGTCGAATCGGGCCTAAGTATGATTTACTACTAGATGTGTAGGTACCAAAAGAGAATAGAATCAAGTCTACGTTTTAGATACCGTCGGCGTACTAATAAAATTCGAAAATTCGGCGTGCCCGTTTCCTAGCTACGAGTGTTGCCAACCGTTGCCAACAATAGATACAATACGTCTTATGAAATCTCGAAATCGTCGTTTGTGAAAAAAACAATAAGTACTACAATAAATAAGAAAGACAATGGGATCACATAATAGTAGGTACCTACTTTACTTTATTCGTTTAGAAAATATTGCTGTTTTAAATGGTCCTTGGTTTTTTTTACGTGAAATCACACCATACTGAGGCTTTTTGGCTTGGTGTTCGCATTTTGTACACTAGAAAATAAACATCGAAATCTTGAATTTACGTGGAACCCCTGAGAGCCTGTTACGGAACCCCGGGGTTCCGCGGAACAACATTCGGGAACCGCTGGTATAGACCAAAAAATCTATGATTAGGTTTCGGAGCAAAACTTTTGTGTGATGTTAACGTACACTTCTGCTATTCTGATTTATTTAGGCACTTGGTATTTTCTATAAAAAATACATAGGTATTTGAAACATGTGGTCAAAGGAAAGCCTGAATATTAGAAAATCTGTATTAAAATATGCATCTGCATATTAAGTTACTTTTACTTGCAATACACAAAATTGTCTAAAAACGCTGTTTTTTAAAGATAAATAAGTATTTAATGAGTTAATTGGTGCGAAATTCTTTTGATTTTAGAATGTGATTTCCTTGGATTAGAAGGCACCACAGTGACAAAATGAAGGACAAGCCAGTCAAAAATAGGTAAGTATATATTAAAATGACGTGGTTTAGTATAGGTGGGGCTTTGAAAGGGTCAAAATCGTTCAGTACCTACCTCTTAAATAAATTTCACCAGTATTTACAAAAATTGAATGTTTCCCAAGAAGCTTCTGGTTCCTATAAAAACTTCTTGTGTTTCCGTCATATTTACTACTACCAGACTCGGCAGACGTAGTCCTGCCATTTCTCTACCCTACACCTACCCTACACCTAGCCTACACCTACCCTGCACCTACCCTACACCTACTCTACACCTACCCTACATCTACCCTACACCTACCCTACACCTACCCTACACCTACCTTACACCTACCCTACACCTACCCTACATCTACCCTACACCTACCCTACACCTACCCTACACCTACCCTACACCTACCCTACACCTACCCTACACCTACCCTACACCTACCCTACACCTAACCGTGCACTTGGCCGTTTTTTTAAACCTTCCCTGGCATGAACATAACAACCCACCAAAGTTTCATCGCAATCGGTCCAGCCGTTTTCGCATGATGTCGTGACCAAGGGAAATAGGGGTTCATTTTTACATACATATGTAAGTATATAAGGTCTAACAAAATTAGCTGAAACTATTTTAAGAGGATTAAGTAGTAGAGGAAGTATCAGACCATCAAACTGAACAACTTTCTCTATGGGACCAATATATAAATAGCGAAAAAAAAATCAGCTGTCCCATACATTCGGGTCGAGTTGGCATTTTTGTATGGGACAGCTGATTTTTTTTTCGCGATTTCGATTTTGGTCCCATAGTAAATGTTGTTCAGTTTGATGGTCTAAACCACCCCCTTAAAGGTTTATTTGTATTTTTGTAACACCTTAATGATAAATAGGAACAAAACATTTAATGCAAAGTGAGGATTGCAACGAAAATATAAAATACTTGCTAGTGTAGCGTCGATGTATCAACTTCAACGAGGTAGTCAAAACTTTTAGTTCAAAATGGACAGCGGAATCAATGCTCCAAACGTAGTGATATATTGCTCAGTGGCTCCAAATTGGGAAAATAAAATTGTCACCTTAGCTACGTCGATGCTACGATAATAAACTCGAGCTTACTCAATACTCAAAAATATCTGTTTGGTGCAGAGTACCTAGTACGAGTACCAGCGGGTGCTCGCAAATATTTGAGGCGGACTACTTTGCAGGGAAAACATTGAATCCGCAACGCCACAGTAAACACATAGACAGTAGGTATTCCGCATAGACATATTACTCTAGCGATAGACAAGCTCGTTCAAACAAACAACATGTCACACAAAACAACACATTGCGGTCTGTCATTGCCATAGTGACGAAGTGAACTCGGGAACATCAATCAGGTGCGTACACCTCATTCAAGTGGAACATGTTGCTTCTATGAAAAGGCAAGTCTATCGCTAGAGTTTAAGTCTATTTTATAGATTTTTTTTTCGCGATTTCGATTTTGGTGCCATAGAGAAGGTTGTTCAGTTTGATGGTCTGATCATCCCCTTAAAAAAGTGTCAGCATATTAAGAAGGAACCATATATATAGTAAACAACTTTCCTTAAGGAATAGGTATGAGTCGAAAAACGAAACAAATGTTTGGACCTCCTTGTATGGGTAGTCCAATACATTTTTGCGACCTAACGTTCCTTAGGGAAAGTTGTTTGGTAGTAAAAAGTAGTGTCTATACGGGGTCCAAATTGATATGTTGACGGCTTTATAAGTGATCAAACCATCAATTCGAACAATGGGACCAACATCGAAATTGCGAAATTGGAATAGGTGGGATTTATCCCCCGAAATCCGAATATTTGTATGGAAAAGTGATTACAGCACTTGCTTTTTCATTGTTTTTCTATGAATATCCCCCCGAAAATTAAATATCCCCCCCCCCCCCCCCCCGAAACAAAAGTCTGGATACGTGCTTGAATTGGGTTAATTTTTCCAGCAAGAACAGTTTTTTCTCTCCGTGCATCCTGAATACAACTAAGTATAATATTATGGATACACCGCCGCGCCCGTATGTAACCAAAATGATTAGTATTCTGGTCCAAAGGCTAGCCGTAGCAATTCAACGTGGCAATGCTGCTAGCGTTATGAGCACCTTTGCGCCGGGATCGACAAGGGGCGGGTTGTGTTCAATTTAAGATTTCTATGTTGACGATGCATGTTGCAAATCTCTCCCTGTATTTCATGATTTTGTGATAAATTTTTGTTGTTGTTGAATATTCCAACAGTTTATGATAAAATTAGCTGAAACAATTTTAAGGGGGTGATTAGACCATCAAACTGAACAACTTTCTTTATGGGACCAATGGGTATCGAAATCGCGAAAAAAATATCAGCTGTCCCATACATTTGAGTCGAGTTATGTTTCTCAGTTTTGTATGGGACAGCTGATTTTTTTCGCGATTTCGACATTGGTCCCATAGAGAAAGTTGTTCAGTTGGTCTGATCACCCCCATAAGGCCCTCTTATCCGAGTGCAAGCGTCTCTTTCTTGCAAGCATAAGTTTTCAATTAGCCATCCCGCTCCAATTGAGAGCAGCATCGCAAAAAAACGTGTTTTTCATCAATATCTTTGCTCATGGGTGTTTCTAAGTTCCAAATTCTACTAATTTCACTAAAAATATGTGATTATTTTATTTATCGTATGGCTGATTCTATTACACTTACAAAAATCACAAAATAAAAAATAAAAACACTGAATGCAAAAAGAATAACACTTAAAAAAAAAAAAAAAAATCTAGAGCAGCGAGTCATCGAGTCGATCCAGGTACGTCACAGCTGCCGGTGTCAGATCGTTGAAGTCCTCCATGATGCCACGGTATGAGTACAAGGGGCATTCGGATACAATATGTTTCACGGTCTGCTGGGGGTCGCCGCACGGGCATGCCGCTGATTCGCTCCATCCCCACTTGTGCCTCATATAGCCGCATTTAGCATGGCCGGTTCGAAGCCTATTCAGGCGGCACCAAACTTTGCGACGATGGTCAAACCCTGCTGCTGGCCTTTGAGGACTGAACGTGAAGATGTCGGAGTCCCTGTTCCGTTCCATCCAGTCAGCTTTCCACTGCTCTGCTATGTCCCACGCTGTGTTGCAGTGATGGACTTTCACAGCGGGTGGGTGCCGTGATTTTAGTCGGCAGCATCGGAAGTCCTGTAGGTATTCGTTTACGGGGAGGTCTGGGTGGTCCTGTATCTTTTTCAGCTCTCGGACCAGGTGCCCTTCTCTACGCAACTCAGGCGGTGCTATGTGGCTGAGCACGGGCAACCATTCAGTTGGCGTGGATCTGATACACCCCGTGATAATGCGCATGGCCCTATTGAGTTGGGTATCCACTTTCGGCGTGTGGGCACTGTTCAGCCAGATCGCTGAACAGTATTCTGCAGTAGAGTACACGAGGGCCAGAGCCGAGGTTCTCAGGCAACGTGCACTTGCCCCCCAGGTTGTACCAGCAAGCTTTTGGATGATGTTGTTTCTGGTGCTAAGTTTTGCGCCTACCTTCCCAAGGTAAGTCCCACTTAAAAATATGTGATGTATTTAGTTAAGTACAAGAATAAAAAGTTAAATATCAGCAGTTTAATCATAGTATTGAAAAAACATAATAAAAAGTGGTAACTTTTGGATTTTTTTCTATCGAGTAAACTTAATCTAATCATGTTATTGAGAACCATCGCGTATCCGCCAGATCCTTAAATAAGACATAATTTCATTTCAGAATTTAAAACACTGTTTAAAACACTTTCGTTCGTGTTAAAAAAAAGGGCCTCAACCGGATAATAGCGTCTTAAATAGTTTCAGCTAATTTTGTTAGACCTCTGCATTCGTGTTCGTGTTATACCGTGGCAGAGGGGAAATGCTACCGCAAGGCGAGTCCTTATAATAAATAGTCAAAGGTGGCGGGTTATGGTGGCGGGCAATCAATTCCTATGAGGATATTTTTTAGTTTTAACATTGGCTCGTCATTAAAGGCAAACAGAGGCAGGGCTGATCCAGAATTTGTTTTTGAGAATGGTGAGAGGTTGTGAGGTGGTTTCAAAGAGTCAGCGCACTCCATACAAACGAAGTATATTTTGGATAGTTAACTAATTAAAGTAAATGATTTTTTTAAACACAATAATATAGAAACGAATCTCTGTGTCTGTGGTTTGTCAGATTACCGTTAAAATGTATAGTTTCAAAGTTAGACAAACCACAGGCATATAGTTTCTAGATTATTGTTTTGATTTCATTTTCTCTTTAAATTCTGTCACTTTAGGGGGCTTTGACTAAATGTGCACGTAATCCGCGTTATTTTAACAGATTTCAAGATTAATTACATAAGATACGTATCAACTCACAATATGGGGAGTAAAGTGGGCTATAAAGTCTTCCAGGAAAATCGTAAATTTCTACACATTCCTTCGTCGAAAGAGATTGAAACGTCTACCATACTCGACTACTCGTATGTAGCTACTTATCTCTCTGGATGTCCCACATTGTTAAGACTAGGGATGTTATTGAATTTAGTATCCATAACCGAAACTTTCAGTAAATGTATTGACCTTGAATTTTTTATTAAATTCTGGGAATTTGCTTGAGTATCTGATCTCATCATCATCATCAGCCTATATTCGTCCATTGCTGAACATAGGCCTCTCCCAAGGCGCGCCACAAAACTCTGTCCTTGGCCTTCCTCATCCAGTCGCTCCCCGCTACTTTTTTTATGTCGTCTATCCAGCGGGCAGCAGGGCGTCCCACACTAAGCCTATCATTTCGGGGTTCCACTCTTAGAACTCTGACACCCCATCGGTTGTCAGTTCTTCGGCAGATATGACCAGCCCATTGCCACTTCAGCTTGCTAATTTTCTGAGCTATGTCAGCCACTTTAGTTCTGTGACGAACCACTTCATTTCTGATGTGATCCCTCAGAGAAACACCGAGCATTGAATTGATTGAATTGATGAACTTAGTCCTATCGTCAGGGTCCACGTTGAGTTGAGTATCTGATCTACCTACGGCATTTCTGCAGAGGGTGTGTGTTTTGTATTAGTGTTTTGGGAGTATCATTATCTCAAGGATTGTTTTATGAATTAAGACACAATCGAGGTATTTAACAGTTCAAAGTATTGCAACTTTTGTGAGTTGTCGTCTTTTAATTAAGCTTATTATTGAAAGTGCAATAGTTATACTTCTTAGTTGTACGTCCGTCCACTGGATCGGCATGCATCGGGTTTCTATTGCTCTCCTGTTATCGGATGACATGAGAATAAATGACATCCGTTGTGTGTATACAAATGAAGTTAGATCCTATTTTAAAAACTAATAAGTAAATAAAAATTAATGAATTTTTTAAAACACGATCTAGTTACAATCTCTGTGCCTATGGTTTGACAGATTTCCATTCAAATATACCTACAGTTTCAATACTAAAGTTAACTTAAGATTTGTATGGAAATCTTTGAGCCACTGTAACTTTAAAACTATAGGGGGACGTTTGGAAGTTTTAACGAAAATCTGACAAACCACAGGTACAGAGATTACTTTCTACATAGTGTTAGTATCCAAAATATAATTAAACTTAAGTTGTATGGATCTCGCTTAAGGGCATAAATACTCTCGGACTACTGAATGCACATGTGCTACAGCATGGCTAGCATGGCAGCGTGATATAGCGCTACCACACCTTCGCTCTCTTTCTATTTGCGCACGAACAAACGAGATAAAAGGCATGATGCAGCCGTGTCACATGCTACGGGGTCAGTCACTAGCCGAAAGCGAAACAAGAAAATAGGAATATTAATATTCGTATCCAAATCCGATATTGTTTATCTTTATAATCCCTAGATTTCAATTCCGGACTTTTCTTAAAAGAGGCTTCACTTGAGTTCCGTTGAACAATATCGGCGCGACGTCTAGTCCGTCGGTCCGTATTTTCCTCTAGGTAGCCATAGTAGACAAACAATTTTTTTTAGGCAGACTGCAGCAAAAATAAATTCACTAAATCTTGGTTATATTTTGAAAAATTGCGTACACAAATTATAAATGCGAAGACTAGGTATAAGAACAATAAATTATAGTTAACATCTTTATGGTACCTTCGGTGTTTGCATCTGAGTTCGTGTTTTAGTTTTGGGCCACGTAGGGTTGCTAGTAGATTTTTCCGCAAGGCCATACATTGGCACTGAAAAAGGCGGACTTTTGCGTTCCAAGGCTGGACCGATGTAGAACTATACTCGGACGTGAGTGCGCTCTTTATCGAATATTCCGTCTATGTGGTAACCCTTGCATATAGGTACCCGATTATCAAAAAATCGATTGAGCCGCGCGATTTGCTACATTTGATTTTGCCTACCTCGCTCTCGCTGAGTTCGAATAAAATTAGATAGTTCTTGGTTTCTGCAATTTCAATGACAATAACAGGACTACGACAGCTTTAGTTCCGATAAAGTATGTTTTGGCGCTGCAGTCACATGTTCCCTCATGAAACGCTATTATAGCACGCCATATTAAATTACAACAGCAGCAGCGTCATGCCTTGTTGTTGCGTCAGAAGTTTATATCTTGTGTTTAATTCCTGTTGAGAATCCTTGAGAAGCCCTAATTCTTCTCCGTTGTATTACATAATAATATCGTTGATTAGCTTGTTCCTTGGTCAAATATCCCTAGTTATGCATTATGGAGTCACTGTATACATCTACAAAGTCAAAGTCAAAGTCAAAATTTTTATTCAAAATAATATCACATAGATAACTTTTTGACGTCATTTTTGATTCTACCACCGCTTCGGAAGGTGTTCCGTTGTAGAGAAGATGCGGCCAGAAACTCTACAACACACTTCTTTTAAACAAAACAAAATATACAAAGTACAAATATGAATTACATACCTAGTGTAACATTGTCAAGACCAGACATTTTGGTCATTCAAATAATCATCGAGTTTATAGTAACCTTTTTTACAGAGGACTTGTTTAACATGGGATTTAAACTTTTTGTCTGGCAAGTTTAGAATATCCTCTGGTATCTTATTATAATAGCGTATACAGTGCCCCATGAAAGATGTGTTGACCTTACTGAGTCGAAAATGTGGGAACACTAATTTATTTTTATTTCTTGTATTGTATTATTACAAGTTCTATAACTACTAGTTCGATACAAATTAGCGTGCAGCGCCACAAGGGACCTGTTGGAACTAAGTGAAAATTTCACTGTCGCATCTGTAGGTTGCTTGTACATACCAGTATATCTGCGGACAATAAGCCTAACTTGTAAATGTTTGGTAAAGCTAAACATGTCTGGCTAAAACCGGACGCCTAGCAACCCTGGCTACCCACGAGTGCATCTATTTCGACGAGATAATTAAAATGCCTACATTATGCTTCTTTCGTCATGGCAATTATAATCGTCGGGCTTGTTAAAATCACTGCAGCTGGTATACTGCTTGTGTGATGTAACAAACCTTGTTAAAAAATAAAGATCAAGGTCAATACACTCTTCTTCACGATTTATACAGGATGATTGTTTGAAGTGTTTAATTTTGTAACTAAATCTTCTAAACTTCTCGTTTTGTTTAGTCCTTAGTTAATAGTTCAAAGATAAACTCAAGAGTAATGTTATCTAGGTATAATGCTTTTGAGCTAAACTTGTATAAAGATATCGCGAAAAAAAAAACTGTTTCACACAACTTGGTCGAGTAGCCATTGCCATTACAATGGAACAGTCGATTTTTTTCCGATTTCATGGTTGGTTCCATAGCGAAAGTTCTTCAATTTGATGGTCTGAAGCAGCCCCTAATGTATGTAACGCATTTGAGTAATCTAACGCCCATTACAGATTCCACCCGGGCGAAGCTGGGGTCGGTCGCTAGTTATCATTATTTGTGAGTCAGCCTGTATAGATAGGTGGTACGTCGGACGAACCCGCGGGACCGGGAGCATCGACCTACGCTTTCGAATAATTCCTGGCACCTGTTGTTTTAATAACGCCGTGCCCGAATAGATAATTTTATAGTTGCAACATTTGTTTATTATGTACCTATCTAATATGAAAGAGAGGAGACTCAGTCGATTATGAAACGAAGCTAAGCTTTGCCTAATCTGCTTATTCTTCTTATCGTGTCGACTTCAAATTTTGAACAAAGTCGCTAAAAATAGTACCTTGCCAGAAGTGAGCAACCGATACTGTACCGTCGCTAGCGGTCATGAGCTCCTCCCGCATGCAGGTGTTAGGGCACGCAGGGCACGAGGTGAGATGGGCTATCGTTTGTGGAGCTCCACACAAGCAACTCGCATTTTGCGCATCCGAGAATCCCCACCTGACCATGCTGCGACCGACCTGGGTTCGAAGTGGGTTTAACGACTTCCAGGTCGCCCAAGGCAAGTCATGTCCAGGCAGGCCAATCTGCTTATTAAGGGTAAGGATAATAGGTAGCAGAAAGCGAATGAATGAGTAAGTCCGAGGATAGACAGTTGTGGCGCGCCGGAAGAGGCCTATGTTCACATCGCTTCAAAAAGGTGAAAGAAAACTCATTATTATCATCTTCTGTAGATCATCTTTTTTACCCGACTGCGCGACGCAAAAGAAGGGTAATGTGTTTTATCAGCCTATGTATGTAAGTTTGTACCTTTGTAGCACACTAGAGACCAAACGCCTGGGCCGATTTTGATGATTCTTACGTCAATCGATTCACTAAAGACATGACAGTAATCAAAATTCAATATAAAAAAAAAAAAAAAAATAACGCTCACAGGCACATACATTGTAATGATCCCAAACTAGCACTAAAGGCTTTTATTATGGAAACCATACAACAACGGCACGAACATATAACATCCATGACCGAACCGGGATTCGAACCCAGGACCCTGGTTTGGCCATTACACCAACCGGGTAGACTACCAGACGCCATATTGTGAAAAATAAAAAAATTGAAGTTGATGAACTATGTCGAGTGGGGTATCATTGAATAGGTATTTGAAAATCATCTTTAGGTTTCTCTTACCATTTTTCATTTTGAAGGACTATCTAGGATCTAGGTATAACGATTCAAAGTTGAAAAAACTAAAACGTGTAAAATAAAAAAATAAATTTAAGAAATCAAAAAACCCATCTGCTTAAAAAATTGACCCTAAATAAAAACTGTAAAGAAAAAAACAAGTCCAGTAGACTAGAATTCTGTTAAGGAATATTGAAGCGACTTTAACAGTCGGGACCCACGTTACTTAACAGAACAGTTTTTTTCTTTTCAGTTTTTATTTAAAGTCAATTTTTTACGAAGACGGTTTTTTTTTACTTTAATGAATGGCACGTCTAAGATTGGGTACAAAATACGGACTTGCCGCCATTCTTTTCCCTCAATGGACTTCGGTATTCCCCCGGCGTCTTTTAGGAAAACTCAATTGAAAATGCAGAAACTTCCGGTGGAAAATCTCATTAAGTCGTCAAGTTCATTAAGCTCGCGGCTTGTTCTAATGTTAGATGTTATGTTTACAAATTACCTACAATAATTGTAATCCTAAAAAAGAATGATTACAAAGTTGATACAAAGTTTTTGTAAGTGATTTGTAGTAGACGCCTACATAGGTACACCACAAGATTTTTATAAGATGCAAGCATGTGCGATAATGAGTGAAT
Source organism: Agonopterix heracliana (assembly GCA_963693445.1). Taxonomy (NCBI): domain Eukaryota; kingdom Metazoa; phylum Arthropoda; class Insecta; order Lepidoptera; family Depressariidae; genus Agonopterix; species Agonopterix heracliana. Next base: position 3,529,789 of record OY856307.1, read on the forward strand.
GCGAATGAGAGAGGATTATACTGTCAAAGAAAACCAGAACTACCTAGCTACCTACCTACTAAATATAAATATATGAGCAACATCGAAATCGCGAAAAAAAAAGTTGTTCGACGTATTTGGGTCGAGTAGTACCGTCACTAATGTCCTGACGCGGTTTATACAGGAGAGACGTGTGGCGGCGGCGGATAGTCAAAGTAACACAATATAAACCTTATAGTACGTAGCATAGCGTCGTCGTTTGGAGAATTACGCATGTGCCTCCGACGTCGCCTGGAGGCGCGGGCGCGGGCGCGATTTTTCTTTACGACAAAAACGACGCTATGCTACGTACTATAGGTTTATATTGTGTTACTTTGACTATCCGCCACCGCCACACGTCTCTTCTGTATAAACCGCGCCTTAGAGCCTACGACGGATTAGGGCCTAAACGTATAGGAAAGCTGGATTCATTCTAGCTCGAAAGAACACTCCAAAGTTCATTATTTAGCCTCGGTCTTACGACTCAAACCAGGTCACCGAATTTGTGAAATTTTTTACAGCTGACCATCGCGTAAAAATTGGGTCTGGGCCTAAATTTATAGAAATAAAACTGATTGTATTTTAAGAAAGGTACCTCTTAGGACAACACTTAGAGTACCTATCTATTACATGGACATAGCTCCACAGCATATTTCTCTTTCCTCAATTCGGTCACCGCTGACCGGGGGAAAAAATTTGACCTTTGGGACCTTTGGCCTAAACATATAGGAATTATGAAACTTAAATGGACGGAACACAGTTTACTCTTCACTGAAAACCCGGTCTAACAAAGCGGATCGGTCCCCCCTCCACTTTTATAAGATACCAAAAAAATTATTGTAACATAAAAAACTAATTTAGCGAACTGTTTGTAAGGTTTATGAAATCCGTTCAAAGACTTATTTATGATGATAAATGATAAACTATTACCACCATTAAAATTACAATTATCATTGCAATCGATCGACGACTTGGTGAAGGGTGGGATCCCGTTGGATGAGGGCAGCGCAGGACCGGTGGTAGAGGCCTATGTCCAGCAGTGGACGTCTATGATAATAATGACGATTAGATTGACTCCGCGGAACATTGAAGAATAGTTAGACGTGGTTTAATACACAGCAAATATAAAAACCATACTGTCGCCGAATTCTCACAAAACCTTACACAATGGTACGATTCGACTACTTGGTTTTGTGGTTGGCACTAGACGCTAGAAAAAATTATTTCAACCTGAATTCAAACGGTTTTACCTGTACGTTTGTACCTAGATTAGTATTTGAAGGCTGAGACGAAATAGGAATGCTTTGTAGGTAGGACAGGTGTGGCGAAAAAAATAAACTTATTGTAAGAGGTATTGATCCCTGTATACCTACCTACTTGCCAAGATTTATAGAACTTCAATACCCTATCTTAGTTTGGCTCGGAAATCTCCAAGATATAGTGGTGACGACATATTTATTGGCACCGGCACGTAATTTATTGTACGAACATAGGATAACAAATTCGTGGCAGGAATACACAGAATAAACAAAGGTTTAATTGCCAATAAATCCTTAACTTTTCAGGTTGTTTTAGGTAAAGTTAGTCTAGAATATAATATGCTCATTGTATTTACGCAGCAGTAGGTACTAAAGTGTACTATTCCACGGAATTGGACACTGGATAAATATTTCTAGGAATCCAGAATCCAGGGTTCTTAATAATGCTGAGGGATGTCAGTCGATTTTAAACCACGGTCTGATTTTGAATGGTGACCGATTTAAGGAAAAGTAAAATTATGCTGTGGTAATTGTCCTAAGAGGTCCATTTCTTCAAATGCGATCTATTTGAGATTCCTTTAAGTTTAGGCACCATTTTTACGCGATTGTCTGACCGCTGTAAATATTTCGGTTACCGGTTTGAGTCTGTCCGGTGTAAGACCGAGTCGGTAGTTCATTCTAATTAGTCTATGATCTAGTCTATATTTTATGATGTACAGTACGACCAGGAATTTAGGACCAGGTGGGGTCTACCGGGCTGATGATGATGATGATGACATTTTCCTGGTCCCTAACCTAACTTAGTTGTCGGGGGCGACAAAACCAGAAGTCGCTTAGTAATCAAAGGGTTTAAAGTCAGATGGCAGCGAAAATATTAGCCAATCGTGGCAAGGAATTGAAGGTGTCACAGTCTATAGGTCTGATCCAGGTGGCTGATTGGTCAATAAAATTTGGCGCGTTATTAAAATTTGTCAATTGCGCAGGTACATCGGAGAAACTTATAAATCTGGTACTGTACCCTACTTTGGAATTTTCTTTCGAGCTAGAATGAATCCAGCTTTCCTATACCTAACCTAGCTACGTAACATACGTTTAGGCAATAGCTAGTCCATCTGTGGCTCTGGGTCTAATTTATATTCGCGATTAAATGTTGGTCCCATAGAGAAAGTTGTTCAGTTTGATGATCTAACCACTCTTATCTTATTACGGGGGCTGGCGAAAAAGCAACGCTTCGACCAAATGGCATCTTTTGTATTGACTACCAGACTTTATTTTCTTCTGCCTTCAAAAGCAGGGTAATTGATGGAGGCAATACCTTTCAGGGGAAGAAACCTGGTAATCTTCCGGTTTTGGATGTCAATCTCCGTGCGTTTAGCCGTCAAGACATCGCAGTCACACAGGATAATCATGTTCCATGGTTTCCTCTTCCTCTCCGTGCGCTTGTCAGCTGGGATTTAGGTCTAATCATCCCCTTAATAAACCGCTTAGCATGTTAAACGGTCACAAATTGTTTTGGACCTCCCATACAAAAGTGCGGATCGGCCGATCGATTTTCTATGCGAGGTCCAAAAAATATAGTTACGCAGGTCGTAACAAACGTTGTTCAGATTTACGGTCTGAATACCTACACCCTTACAGTTTCGTTACTGATTAAAAACTAGTTGTGTATAATCAAAACTCCATCTATACCTACGCCATGGTGTCCCATCCCATACAAATGAAATTTTAGTTTAAAAATTGCAATATATGGCGTTATGGTATCGATTTGTAATTAATGTTTACGTAAACGTGTAAATTGTTACTAAAAGTACATGATCTGACTACAAAAAAATCTCATGAGCCTCGGAAAATCAAGCAATTTACTTTGCCCGAAGACTGCCCGAGTTACGGCAGTCGCGTTTCATTGTTTGACGTTGGGCATCTGTACTGTATAGTATTATATAATCTGTGCCTACGCTATCTGTGCTACTTGGAAAGGTAATTGTAATGGATCACGAACTACTGCAAATAATAGATGATAGGTCAGTAATTACGTTAGGTGTCATAATCAGCCCTTTGTTATGAATTTAACCGCATTATGTTGCCTGTATTGTTTACCTCTAACACTGTGCCGATAGTCAAACATCCTCGGCCAAAGAATAATGTTTGATAACTAAGCTGTTCGAGCCTGGATGTTGCCAGTACACAGTCATCGTCGAACGAGGAGAGCATTTATACGGTTTTAATTTTTCTTGGTTTACGATAAAAACTCAAAATGGAGCGTGTAAGTTTTTTTAACCATGCAAAAGATTTCGCACGCGTCGACCAGTGAATGTCTCGAATTATTGAAATATCGTTTTCATTTCCTAAATTTTTATTGACTAACATGATACAAAACACACACAGTCTAGAGTGTCGCCGCAAGACATGGTGCCCAACAGGTTTTCCAAAATGGTTTTAGTTTTATTTAATTAGAAGCTCTAAAATATAGAGCCAGCTGTAAATTCAAAATTATTTTTATTATTATTATTTTTCTTTTGAATTGTTATTAGTTCCATTGAAATCCTGACATTTAATGTAATTTACTAACATAGGGTGTAAGATGACATTTTATGTACTAACTAATAAAAAAATTATGGAACTTTTTTTCCGAAATAAATATATTGAATTGAATAGGGCTTCTGAAGTCAAAGCAATTTATTGTGATACCATCTAGTTACTATGTTGGTATACATTATTTGAATTAGGTAAAGCGTCTGGGCATGCAACATAACACAAGAGAGTCACGTTGCAGGGTTTGCCTCGAACACTTGTCTCTCGCGTGGTGTTCGCGCGGTTCGCGTCTCAGCCTGCCACGAGGCTCCAAAATCCTTCTCAGTTGTTCTTACTCAAAAACAATCCTCGAGATTGGATAGACACTCCCTCAAATAACTTGACACTGGCGAAATCTAACAAGGAAACGCCATTAAATAAAAATAGAATAGAATAGAACATAACACAAAATTATGTCACACCGATGAGTCACAAATATAACAGTTGCCAGAGTTCTAATGCAAAGTTTTAATTTTCCTACAGAGTCTAAAAATAAAGGCTAGTCGTCAGATAAACGGGCGAATACATTAAAATTTGTCGTAAGACTATAGGTGAAAGTTGTTCAGTTTAATGGACTGAAGCAATTTAGTTTACACCCTGTTTAAAATATCTATTAGGTACTTATATTTTTGCTCGCGACGCGACTATGACACATGTGAACTTGCAATCAGTGTCTTACTCAATGCCAAGTTCCATCTGAATCTGGCCACCCGTTTTAGCGGATTGGAGTAGGTAACAAGTGGGATTAGTAGACGCAAGCCGCTTTGCTCTGTTGAATCCCTTCTTAATGGGTGTTTAGGTACCTCGTTTAAAAAAGCTGCCTTCTGTCCTTTCTAGTTCCATCAGTTTCGGTTACGGGGTAATTATAGTACCTACTCTGTGGTTTCGGGCACTGTGCACCCTAAAAATCTCAATGCCAGCCATAGAAAATAATACTAGGTAGGTACTTCAATGGTTCCAAATTTTGACAAACTGCATAAAATATATTTTAGTATTATCTTCTTCTCTCATTTTCTGTAAACCTTTAGCTTGAATACTATTTTTAATAATAGGATGAAGAATAAAAAGTAATGAAATGTTGATGACGTCACTGTTAGTATCTATTAAAATTTAGCATACAAAGCGCACGTTTTGATATTCGATTATGAGTTGCTAATTTGACTAGTTGTCCGCTCCCCTATTCTACCTGATACTGCCGGATGTCCCCTTTTAGTAAAATCCCTAGCTAGCTACGCTAATGGTTTGACGTGGAGGTTCTTAATTTTTGATACGTCATGTGCTATGCATAGCACGGCGATATCTTTGACTCGGCAATATTGCTTCTTTAAATACGACGTTTTTCAGCAGTTTACTTCAAACGCAATTTACACTTTGTTAATGGGAAGAGGGCGTATTTTGTTTTGTTCCACTATTTCGTCTGGTTTGGGAACCAGAAATAAAAGACTTTGTAGCATCAGTGTGGGTTCACCTTGAGTAACTAGGAAAGTATACCTACCTACATAAAATAATGTTATTTACAGATTATAGTAACATCTCTTCTGGTGATGTCATCGACTTTCGGCTCGGGAAGTTATCCGATACACAATGGACTTAGCATAAAGCTTAATGCCAGTCCCGGCAAACGTGGCGAAGCTAAAACGTTTGGAGCTCTTTTCGCGAAGGTACCCCAGGAGCTAACACCAGGAAAGGCAAACAGGCGGGAAATGCTTGGCAAGCATTTCTCTCAAATTCCAAACCTAGGAAAGGGATGTACGAATCAGATAGCAAGAATTGTATTTCCATTTAAATCGAGCGACTACAACGACTCTACGACTTGGTGCGGTGCAAATTTTATCAAGATACCTATAATTAAACAGCCTTTTACGGATTACAAAATATTGGTTGCTACAGCACCACCGCATTTAAAGATCGGTGACGATGGAAATCCAGTTGTTATATACGTCGTGTTCTCTGATGATAGCACAATGGATGAAGCCGGCTCTCTGAAAGTACCTAGCATATATTTTGTTAACAAGGCTGATGCGAATTTGAATCTTGAAGGCATTGATAAAAAAGATAAAGTTGATCCAGTAATTTTAATTGATAGTAATAGAACGGTGACGGGATTCAATAGTAAACATATATCTAAGTATGTTAATTTAAAAAATAAACTCTTTAACCGTTATAATTATAAATTAGCACCTTGAAAAACGTGTTGGTCGCTCTTTTTTTAAACTTCCGACACAAAGAGGGGGTTATAAAGAAGTCTTTTTTGTCCATCTCTGTCCATTTAACGCTAAAATACTTCGCAGCTATTTTTTAATTGAAGCTATTAGGATAAAACCTTCGAGTACCTACGTGTGAGCAAGATATAGAGCGCGCGCATGTCACACGGCCTTTGACACCGAGCGTGAGCAAATTTTGTAAACTTTCTTGGCTTTTCAATAACGCTAGTATAATTTTCTTTAAAATTTCCATAACAGACAGATTTTTATGCGAGAAATATAGATAGTTCAATATTGCTCTTGAATATTTACGTGGACACAGTCAGGACGCGTTTTATTTTGGTACCTACTAATAATGATACATTTGTTGTTCATAATTATGCAGTGCACCCTGTTCATACTCGATTAGGCGCGCTATAAATTTGGATTATTATTACATACTCTAAGGATAAAACTAACTTGCCCTAGAATAGGGCCGACCTACGTCATCCAGATTTCTTTACACTCAGTTGCAGAAACGCTCATTAAAGTTAATCATCCATTAAATCTCTTGCTAGCTTTTACTACGTCAACAAGACAACAAGTGACAGCAAGAGATTTAATGGAGGATTAAATTTAATGAGCGTTTCTGCAACTGAGAGTAAGACTTTTAGGCCCACTTGCGCCAACCACGGGTTAGCAATTAACTCCGGATAAAATAGCTCTCTCAGTTGTTTTTCTATACAAAAAGTCATAGGTTACAAACTTAACCTGGAGTTTATTGCTAACCCAGGTTGGCGCAAGTGGGGCTAAGAAGCTTATAGTGACATTGACTTGTCAATGATTTTAAAACCATTTTTAAATCAAACAAAAACACATCGACAAACAAAGCATGACTTAGGTGGAATGTAACTTAACTAATTTTATTTCCAAGGTAAACAAATAAAATCGGCGCTCATTGTTTTTGTTTCTTCTTATCGTATCTCGAATCCTTTTGACCTTTTCCCGTCACTTCGAGTGTTATTTCTTACACATCTTCCTTAACAGTAGCTAGCATGAGTTTACTCACGTAAAATATTTGTAAATAACTGAAAAATATTCGATTACCTACTTATAGTACTGAATGTAGCCCAACGAAAAACCGCCTTTGCCACAGTATAAGAAAGAGTATCTCGTCCTTTGCACAACAATAAGACAGCGACGGCTGATATAATAAAAATAAATATTATGTACGTATCATTTGACCTTGAATACTATCGATTCCAAGTCTCTTCCATCATTACCATCTGACACATAACCCACACAAATCAAATATTTTAGTACAAAAAAAAGAGCTACAGTAGCTCTTATGAATCTGCCATTTTTGAACTTTGATTGTGTACCTATCTAGTACAGTTCTATTTTTTTTTCAAATCTGCAACACGCTTCGTCACAAATGGCGACATAATTATCTGCATCTGCAACACGCTTCGTCAAAAGTTAAACATATAATAATTAATAAACAGGATTGCAGTAGTGCAGTTCTATCAATTATCAAACCAATAATACCTATGCCAGTTTCCTGAGTTCTATATAATATATCTATGGTTCGTATCAATCATTCAATAAATACCTAAATGTTTCTATACGCCTACTTGATTATAATCTAACGGGAGAAAACAATAGACCTTGACCTCGTATGAAAAAACAATGCATAATTGGACGTATAGAAACATTATCCTCCTCTATCAGATTGTCTTTCACCTTGAGGTTCATAGAACAATTAATGTGCATCTTAAATAATAGGTAAGCTTTTCAAGCTATAGTGACACTTTGACGTGACATTATTGCTTGACTTTGAAACTTTGTTTTTAAGGATTAACAAAACAAAATGGAAACAATTTAGAATAAGTATAAAGTTACAATGTTGTTAGAAGTTTTTAAAGATATCTTGTACGTGTTACATTGATAGATCAGCCGAAATGATTGCAGAGGCATCCACACTGTGTGAAATAATGGGCGATTTTATGGGATTTTATACCACAAAACAGAGGATCCTGCTTTGCCTTGGTTCTCTTTCATAGAACGATCAAGGAAAATGATATAGGTACAAAATTGTGGCACGCTTACCGACAAAATTTTATTTGCCTTACATCTTTCCGGGCAGGTGCACAACAACCCACCAAAGTTTCATCACAATCGGTCAAACGGTGTTAAAGTCTATTAATCTCAGATATTATTATACCATCATCAATCTTTAATTCGCCTGTAATATCCAGTTAGGTTTTCCCCACATCTAATATTGTGTCCGTGTGACGCAATTGCTAAAAGCATTCAGACATTACAATCCATCGCGCTAACGGTAACTGCTAGGTACTCCTTGTTTTTTAATCAATTATAGATATTGAGAGCTAGCTTCTAAGGCTTTAAAACTAGCTCAATTCGAATTCTCGTCGTGAAATAGATATAGAGATGGCAGCGAATGTTGGGTATGGCAGAAGAGGAATGAATCAAGGATAAATGCTGTCGAAATGCGTTCTTTGCGCAGTATGTGTGGTTTGAATTTGAATGATAGAATACGAAACAGTGTAATTAGAGAAAAATGTGGACTGAAAGAGGATATAGTGACAAGGATTGAAAAGGGAATGCTGAGATGGTTTGGTCATGTGGAAAGGATGAGTGATAGTAGACTGACGTATGAAATATATAAAGCAAGTGTGAATGGAAAAGTCGAAAGGGGTCGCCCTAGACGTACGTATGCAGACCAAATTGGCAGCATACTTAAGAAGGGCCAGATCAAATGTACCCAAAACCGACGAGCGTGTATGAAACGACTTATGACTGTGGAAGAGGCAAAAGAGGTATGTCAGGATCGTAGCCGATGGCGATCAATTGTCTCTGCCTACCCCAATGGGACACAGGCGTGAGTATATGTATGTATGTATGTAAATAGATATCCAGTTGGGGATAAAAATCAAGCGCAAAAAGTTTTGTAACAGTGTAACTCCAACTTTATTTCTAAAATTCGTATTCTCAGATGGAACTAATATAAAGGAAGATGCATGCCCATGCATAGGTACCTCATTTGGGCCGGCAAAAGAGAAGATTTTGTTTTAATTTATAATAAACAAATTTTTGGCAACCTATAGCTGAAAATTTTATTCGATTGTCAATCGTTTTAACGATTTGGCGGCACTTTGAAAAATGCGTGTCGCGAGGCATGACGATTTTAGCAAGAAAAGGTGTTTTCCCCACAATTATTACGATTTTCGTTATCGTCGATAAAAAAGTTAAAGACTTAGATTTCTATTTCATGAAGCCCCATCCCTTGACACTTGTTTACAACTATTTAAATGAGTTTAAGTATGATCGTAGCAATCTCAGTGATGATCTTCGTGGGAGACGTCCTTCGAAGGCGACAGCCGACAACTGAGGAAAACGCCAATGCTGTGCAGCGCATGAGAGAGGCTGATAAGCTAACCTAACTAACCTAACCTAAACTAACCTAACCTACCAGCAGGCTTTGCTATGAGTCAAGTGCAAAAGATCCGACATCAATATTTAGGCGTAGGGAAGCTTTGTACTAGATAGATACCCCATAATTTAACCGATTCGAATAATTTCATAGTAAAGGAGTGCTTTACTCCACTGCTTTTCACAGAGGTTCCATCGAATACGACGATGCATAAAATGAAATGGAGGCTTCTTCTAAAAAGTACTTTACTTTTTATTTTCCAAATACTTTCAGTATGCTCCACGTGATCACAGAATAATAACTAGTAACTAGCGTTACGTGATACGGAAATGAAATAATATATTTATTGTGCATAAGTTGTAGTCGATCTATTAGTTCTTTAACTCGCTAATTGTATTAGTTCCCTAAACTTTACTTTTCAAGTGTTCGTACACTAATAAATAAAATTAATACAATTAAAGTTCAAAATTAACCAATATTAAATTTCAAGGCCTTTATTTATGTACCATGAACCTTCGATCAAAGTAAAATTATTTTACTTTGTTCGAAGCCATTAACCCTAAAAACACAAATACGATCAACGTCATTGCCTTCCAAAGAGAAAACTTGGACACGCAATGGGTTCTAAAACATATGAAATTATTATTAGTTACCAGGAAACAGCAATTAACCCCGCTCGGGTACAAATTACGCCCCGGCTTATCTGTCCTGTCCTACCCCATCGCTGTTGGGTACAGTAAAGTTGTTATTTATATGGACAACCAATAATTATTGCAACATCCTATACCTACAACTATATCCTATCATAATAAGTAATTAATATAAATATAGAGTCATCCTTAATAGGTGCTTGCTGTTTTTAAAGGGATGAAGGAGACCAATCAAACTGAACAACTTTCTCGGTGGGAACAAAAAAAAAACAGATTTTCAACTGCAATAGGTACTATTCGACCTTAATGTATGGGACAGACGACTTTTTTCGCGTTTTCGACCTTAGAGGGAAAGTTGTTCAGTTTGATGGTCTGGTCATCCTCTTAAAAAACCGTCAGCAATTATTTAGTTGGACTCTTGTGTATTATATAATACAGGTGTAAAATTCAGTGCGTTACAAATCTAACACGGTGCTTTAGTTAGACCATCAAACTGAACAACTTTCACTATGGAGCCAATTTAACTTGGTCAAACAAAGTAACAGTTGGTCTCAAAGTAAAACCCGTATATTATTATAGTAAGTAATTAATATTCATTTCATTTAATTCTATTTAGGGCCCAGTTTAACCACGTCTGGATAAGTTCTTATATTCTATTTTTAAGGTTATGGCATCCATCTTATTGGTGTAGATGATTTTGCCAATGTCGAGTTTTTGTAGCAAAAGTGCTTGACGTTGTACGGTTATATAGATATTTTGGTGACTTCAAGGGTTGTTCTTATAAAAGAACAATATCCTGAGCCACCACTGGAATTCCGCTGTAGGGCCGGGGATGGGACAACCGACAAGCGACCGCCCAATAGCAGACCCACAACGCAACTCCTAAGTTCTTATAGACAGATCGTTTGACATAATTATGTTTTCTAAGAAATATGTCAAATGATCCGTCAGATAAGCTATTTAGAACTTATCCAGCAGTGGAGAAACAGGCCAAATCGACAAGGAATCCCATCATCACTTACTAAAAAATAGCGAATTTAAAAACTGATGAATATTCATAATGACGTTACGAGACTGCAATACTTTGTTTATATTTTACGCAGTTAAATTAGTAATCTCGGAAAGTGTGAAATAGTGCATTATACCTACCATAATTTTACAACACATATTAGCCGTGTCACGGTCAAATGTAATTTGTTATGCTAATAACTTACTTAAAACGTTGAAATATTTTGATTTAATAAAGATAACTTAGGGTTTGTTTCGTCACTTCTGGATTATGTTCTTGTTAGCTTATTTGACAGATCATTATTAGACATATCTACATACGAAATATGTCAAGCAATGTGTCAAATAAAGCTAACAAGAACTTATTCAGACGTTGTGAATAAGGCCCTTAATGTTTCATATTAATAAAGGTGTGTTATCAGCAGGGATACAGGGTGTAATACATAAATTATGAACAGTCAGCAGCAAAAAGATGTATGCACTTTTACTACGCATGAGGAGGTATATATCTTTTTGCTGCTGACTGTACCTATACTTACTCCATTTCAAATAGCAACGAAATTTTAAGGCTATTTTGAATTTAATTGAGACACTTGCTCTGACTTATTGTTAGAACAGCTTTACTGATGTCCAAGTTATGTCGGATAGTACATCTTTCTGATACCTAAATAAATTATATTTACTTATCAGAATTCGCCAGAATGCTAAGTAGGAACCGGGAAATCTTTTCGTCGTTTTATGAAATGAAATATAGATAACTATCTGACGTGATTATTTAATCTAACTTTTTGTTCATGGTGGTGGTCTGAAGCAAGCTTCCTTAAGTATGAAACGCATTCAAGTTTACAACCTGTAAGATAAACTCAATATTAGGTCCCTACCTACCTATTATTTCACTATAATAAAACTGTATTGAAAGAGGGACAAAAACATCATCATCATTCTCTTGCCCATTTCCCATTATTCGGGGTCGGCGCAATATGTCATCCTCTTCCATTCATCTCGCTTGGTCGTCGTTTCAGCACTCACTCCTTTCTTACACATATCATCCTTCACACAATCCATCCATCTTTTCTTTGGCCTTCCTCTCCTACCACAGCCATCCACATTCATACTTAACACTCTTCTCGTAACATGAAATTCGTCTCTTCGCATCACATGCCCATACCACGATAATCTATTGCCCTGCAATTTTTCCGTTATAGGTGCTACTTTCAAACTTCTTCTAATATAGGTACACATTCCTGATCCTTTCCATTCTAGTTACACCACACATCCACAAGATTACGAATTATTATTTTTTGTCTTATTTGTCTTGTAAACTTTCAATTACTACTTTACTTACTAATTAATACCCAGAGAGGAAATTTAAAGTTAAAACGCAAAGTGCAGTAAAGTAGTACCAGGTTTTAATAGCTTACCTGCGCAGTTGACAAATTTTTATAGCGCGAAATTATATTGACCAATCAGGATGTGCCACCTTCAATCCGTTTACGGTTTCGCTTATTTGTTTTCGCGCCCTTTTCGCTGCTATCCGACTTTGCACTCTTTGATTACTAAATGACTTCGGGTTTTGTCGGGGACTCGGGCCTGCTCTGCGCAAACGAAGATTACCAAACAGCCATATTTTCCTGGTCGTACTGTACAGCACACAACACATGGAGAAAAAGAATGTAGTAGAAATAGCAGACAACTTTTATCGTACTTGACCGAGAACATTCGCTGTTATGTAACGATTCGACACCGAACATTACGAGTACTATAGCAGTTACTTTTATTGCGTTAAACCGAGCATACCCTCGATCAGACAACTGATAGACGTCAGATATTTTTTGACAGCAAACGTGGCATCGGGTAAGTGGGATTACACACGATGACGCATTGACGGAGTGGCAGACGTCAGTCCGTAGAAGCATACGCAGTGCGTCAATCCGTCACCGTGTGTGCTTCTACGTGCGGTTTCTTACAACTCTATACTTCACAAATGACGGACTGGCGTTTGCTGCTTCGTCAGTCCGTCATCGTGTGTGAACGCACTAAGCGACCAAAAAGAAGTATGAGATACGCCTGACTGCGCGTTGGAGCGGTGTTCACCCAAGGTGTATTGTTTGACGCTAAGACACCATAATTCGCACAATTGGCGGCTCGTTTTGGTAGACGCTTAGCGTTAGCGGTAACTGCCTCCGTGGTCTAGTGGTTAGAGCATTGGGCTCTTGACACGGAGGTCGTGGGTTCGATTCCCACGGGGGGCACCTAGTGAAATGTCACTTTGTGCGTTTTTCCCCAGTTGGTTAGGACAGTTAGGACAGGTTAGGCAGGCTGAGTCACCTGATTGTCTGAAAAAGGAAGATGATTCCGTGCTTCGGATGGCACGTTAAGTTGTTGGTCCCGGCTACTATCACTGGTGGTAGTAGTCGTTACGTAAAAACCACGCCAGAGGCCGTAAGCCGGTTTGAATAAACTCTGACACCAGGGCTTTGCAGCCCACTCGATAAGAAGAAGAAGCGGTACTAGTCAAATATGAATGATCGTACACTCGTACACGACTCGACTCCAATTCATATGTTATAGTTCCTATTGGGTCGATCACGTCAGGTCATGTCAGTAGGTAACCAACCTTGTAGTTACTAAGATAACCGAGTATGGTTAAACCGGCCAAGAGCGTGTAGGACTCATGCCCATGATAGGTTCCGTAGCCATTGCATAAGTAGAATAAGAAAATAGTATAGTAATGTCGATAATCTCTCCTGAAAGAAAAATAGATGCAAAAATGAGAGAGTTATTGACGTAGGGCATACAGACAGACAGAATGGACGAAAGTAATAAGGGTTCCTTGTTTGACTACGGAACCCTAAAAATGAAGTGAGATAAAATATAAAATCTGTTGTGAGTGCCAAATAGAATAACGCTCTTAATTTGATATACTTTCACCAGCTGTGACGTTAGTTAGATAACTACAGTAGTACCAGCACAGGTAGCATGCCGCAGTGATACAGCGCTATCACACCTTCGCTCTCTTTCTATTTGCGTGCGAACGAACGAGATAAAAGACGTGATACAGCCGTATCGCGCGCGAAATTATATTGACCAATTAGGATGTGCCACTTTCAATCCGTTTACGCTATTGGCTAATTTGTTTTCGCGCCCTTTTCGCTGCTATCTGACTTTGCACTCTTTGATTACTAAATGACTTCGGGTTTTGTCGGGGACTCGGGCCTGCTCTGCGCAAACGAAGATTACCGAACGGCCATATTTTCCTGGTCGTACTGTACGTCATTTCTCGAACCGGATCCGAATGCGATTGGCACTACGACCCTTAGATAATATGGTTATGCGTATCCATTTCTTTGTTTGATCTTTAGTAAATGCTTTGACTACTTTTTACGATGTACTTGGCTTATTCTGTTAGCATTGGTAAAATTTTCGGTGATTTTCAGACATAAGTAAATTATTTCATCTGGGATCCATTGAAGGGCAAAGGCCTCGTTTCACGAATAAGTATGCGAAGGCAAAGGTCAGGTCAAAGGCTTCCGTTTACGAATAAGGGTGAGCGAGCATGGAACGCTTCCTGGTATATAAGCCGTAAAGCCGTACTTCACCAGCGGTTTTGTGGAGGCAAGTTAGTTATATCCCCTACCCCTCTGGGCAGGAGCAAAGCTCGTGCCATCATCGGAGCGCTCACCGGGCACTACGTCACAGGCACGATGATGCACAAGATGAAGCTTACGAAGAAGATGGAGCCGGTGCGGCTGAAGTCGTGGGCAAGGTATACCTTATCGGTTTTTATAACACTTAAACAATTAAAATTACTTACTTATAAAAGTATTTATTTGTCTTTGTTTGTTTTTTGTGTTGTATTTGTTTGTTTGTTGTTTACTTATTCCTACGGCATACCTAGATTAGATTTCATGATAGCTTTTTGATATCAGAGGGCCTACCATGAGTTTTCCCTGTATTTTACTACTGTAGTCACGTCGCCAAATCGTATGACAGAAATTAGTTCTCAACGTAACCACTAGGAGCGCTGTACGAAATTCAATACAAAATTGGTGACGTAACTACAGTAGTAAAGAACGGTGAAAACTCATGGTAGACCCACAGATCGACTAAGTTAGATGACTTT
This sequence comes from Agonopterix heracliana, assembly GCA_963693445.1. Lineage (NCBI taxonomy): Eukaryota > Metazoa > Arthropoda > Insecta > Lepidoptera > Depressariidae > Agonopterix > Agonopterix heracliana. The sequence continues at coordinate 3,545,055 of OY856307.1, forward strand.
CTGTACGATTGACCTTTTGGAGCCTCGACCTAATATCGAATTGCCGGCCACTAAAATGTTATGTTTATTTCTATACTAAGTATACCTACATACAATTCTACGTTTGAGTTTGAAGTTGTCGTAGGTTGAACTGGATGGCTATTGCTTTGGCTGGTGTCAGGGTGAACTCAACGAGGGGCTCTGCGATCAGATGTTCCGTACCATTTACCTTTTCTATGGAAAAGTATATTGTTTCTTTCGCGATTTCGTCGTATAGAAAAACTATTCAGTGTATATTAAAGATTGAAAAATTAGGTATCGTACGGGATTTGAATCTGCCTGTAAGGGTTGAAAGATTCCGTAAAAGACGAAGGCAAGCGCCGGATGAGGTTGTGGGTTCAAGTCCTGCCCGATACTCAATATTTATCTTTGATTTCGACTCTCCCTAGAAATAACATTGTAACTTGCATTCTAGTATATCTAATCAACTCATTTGAAAGATAAAAAGAGCATTAGAAATAATTGGCCAATAATAATTTTCAATCAATTATTTACCTACTTGTTTACAGTACGGGAGCACTTAGAATAGGATTCAGCTGTCGGGTAAAATTCTCATATTCGTATAATAGATCAGATCGCGGCAAAATACAATAGTTTTACAGCCACATGCTCTACCCATCAAACTGAACAACTTTTAGCAAGGACAGCAGATTTTTTTTGATCTCTCAGGTTTTAAAGGTTTATTATACTTTTCCTTATACCCTGAATTATATTTGCGTGCCTCCGGCAATAACCCAAGCCTACTGAATACCCGAATTGTATACTAAGTGCTCACAGACTGTACCTACTTGGTTTGCTTGTGGTCCACCCAGGATCGTTCTAGATAAATAAAAAAATATCTTTGCTATGCGCTATCCTGCAAAATGCAAAATTGAGTTACAATGTTATTCCTATAGGGAGTGTCGAATTTGGACATTACGAGAGTGTTTTACATTTTGTGAAAGTATATTATTGTGAGTCATCCATCATATCAAAATATAGCGTTAGCCAGCCGCATCTCAGTAATATTGAATTAAAATGAGAGAATTCACTTAACAGATGTGCACTTAATGCAAGTAATCATGTATTCGTACGGAATATAAAAGAGATTGTTTCGTCATTTCCTTACCGAGATGCAGTATGTGTGTTACTGTATCGAATGTTGCGCAATCGCAATGCTGTTGCTCGAATTACTTTATACCTATCTGTGAATCTGGTTCTTGATGTAATTTTATACATAATTAAAATGCATATTTTTTTAGGGCGTTCTTTTTTTAATATTCAAGATGAATATAAACTTTACATTAAGTGCGTTCACACACGATGACGAACTGACGGAGCAGCAAACGTCAGTCAGTCATTTGTGAAGCAAGGAGTTGTATGAAACCGCACGTAGAAGTACACACGGTGACGCATTGACGCACCGGGTGTGGTTTTATGGACTGACAAATCTGCCGCTCCGTCAGTGCGTTTCGTGTGTGAACACACTTACATACACACACACTCAATAAATAAAACATAAGTACTTAGTAGTTATTTACAGATATAAACTTATGTACTCCGTATTTATTAATACTATACCTAGTAATTTTTACAGATCTTTGTATATAATTATAAGTCATGTAGTTTGAACGAAGTTCACAGTTGTGGCTTACGCTGTAGTATATACTATGTATATAGTATATAGATTAGTAATTTGATTTTGTGTACTTTTGTATTGAAATTTGTTCTTTTTGATTGGAGGATATAAAAGCCATACGCAAATAATAATAATAGTACTCTGTGGTTGTGGTATATTACACAAATACCGGCTGCTCTCAAACGGTGAAGGAAAATATAAGCTGATAATAAATCGACACCAAAAAATGTCATCCTTCAGTAATAACTAATAGTAGATTACACACCGAGGACAGGAAAGTAAGAAAGGTCTCAGATCTCATGTAATTGTTGACCGAGGCGAAGCCGAGGTTAACAAACATGTGATCTGAGGCTTTCATATTTACTGTCCGAGGTTAGTATGTACTATTTTTCTCCTCGATAGAGGTGGAAAACGACTACTTCGTTTAGCGCAGCGGGATGAAAATTTACGCTTTCCGCCCGGAGGGGAGAATAATGGTTAATTTTCGGTGAAAGAAAACATCGTTAGGAACCGTTTCGAGGCGTGTATTAAACCTAAAATTAATTCTAACATAGAAACTATATTTGAAAGAAAATTTGACAAACCACAGAACAGAGATTACTTTCTAATTCATGATAAAAAATTCCATTATTGAAAATAGGATGACACTTCGTTTGTCCGGAGCGCGCTGCGCTGCAAGGAATCCTCTGTCCTCTAACAGAAGAGCGACACTTTGCGGTCTCAGAAGGTCGCGCGACCGTCCGTCGCGCTCATAGACTTTACGGTCGCCGCCGTGTATCGCGCGACCGCCGCAGAAGGGGCAAAGACCTCGGCATAGGGCGTTATTTGTGCCATTTTCACACGAGGGAAGGGCAGTCAGGGCAGGACAGTACTGCTCCCGTGTAAACAGCCCTGGGTCTCCGCACGCGGATTGTCGGAGATCGGTGAGAAACGCGAAAAGCCTCGTGTTCGCATGAATACAAATGCAATAATGCAGTCTTTCTTTCCGCTCTGATAACAACAATAGCTAACTATAGCAGTGCTGCATTGTTAAAGCACGATGTTTTTCTTATTTCTTATAAATAATTAATTGGTTACGAAATATGAAAGAAAATACACTACCGTTGTACGTGATGGTTACAATAAAAGACTGCCATGTCAAAGGTTCGGATATATCTTTGAAAAGGACTGAATGGTAGTGTGATGTAACTTTTATCATAAACCTATGTTTCCTAATGTCACTCACAATAAATTATTTCAATATTCCAATTTGAATGTATCACGGTGTGTGACATGGTAGTCCATGTCAAAGGTTCGAAATAATCTTTGAAAGGGGCGTAGGAAGGGGGGTCAGGGGTCCGCAGGTTCGAATTGATCTTCGAAAATAGCGTAGAAAGGGCAGTGTGATGGTTACCAAAGACCGGTGCGCAGAAATTATTATCTAGATCACAAGCACAGAGATTATTATCTAGATCGTGTTTAAAACTGGCATTGACTTTGATTGGTAAGTTTCCAAAATTGTTTGGCGCGCGCTAACGGTTATTTAACATTTAGTTTAATCGATCGATCTAATCTGATTTCAGAAGTAGGTACATTTAAAGTACTTATAAATGACGAAACAGCACACATTTAAATTCGATATGCATAATAATTAAATATGACTGTCCAAGTTTGACTCTAATACCCACACAAGAGACCTTGAAAGTGCTTTGTTATTCCACAGCAACATTTTATTAACGGAGACGGCTGTCACCACTTCTCTTCCCGCGCTACAATTACTCATACCCTCTCGCTCACACCACGCCGCGCGCCTTTTGGTGTTATGCAAATCATTGCATAACCTGTGGCGAATCGTTCCACGCCTACTTTGCACTTCTAACCCCTCTTATAATATTCTGTGGTTAGGTTAATAGTTTAAAGTAGTAATTTAGAGTAAAAATAAGAAAAACGTTAAGTATTATAACACGTAGGTATGTGACACCCTTAATTTTTTTACTTGATATTTTTCCTTCTGTATTATTTGTTAGGATATCCGTCGTAACCTATTACGATGCAGAAGATACATGACTTTTAAGTTAGGATAGACGAACGGATTATTATACTAATAAATCATCCAAGGATATCGTTTGGGTACGGAACCCTATAAAGAATTATGAAGGGCAAATGAAAATACAGTATAGTAAAAATGTTGTTTACCTCTCTTTCAAGGATAATTTAACACTCTTAGGGATTAGTAACCCAGTATTTTTCCACCAAATAATTCATCTCTTATTTTAAGCACTTTGTTTTTTTATGTTCAAAGAATTTTAATCGCACAGCAGAGTAAATACCTCTTTTCACTAAAGGTAAAGTCAAACTTCCACCACCAATGGACAACATTTCATTTTATGAAAAGTACCAAAATTCGAAAACCATTTGATATACAGGGTGGAAAGTTACAAGAAAACGTTCTTACGAGACTAACCCTAACTTTTGGAGTATTTTACTTCTGCAATCACAGATTTTGAAAAAAATATACCTACAGTCATCGAGAAAAACTGCAATTTTCACAAAACTTTTTTTTCATTCCATTCCGGTAAGGAATGGACCCCGGAAACCAAGTCCATCGGGGTTCCAGTCAATAGCAGGGTTCTTGGTCACTTTTTCAACAGCCCCTTTTGTCAGCAAAATTCAAACATAGAAAGGGCTGCCAAACGCTGCCAAATATAATTTTAATTTATTGTTATAATTTTAATTTTAATTTAAACGTTGTCCATTTTAAGTTAGTTACCAATTGGGCTAGTTATGTTGTAAGTAGGTACTACTGGCAAGGGCGAAGTAAAATGTACACGGAACCGACGAGCATGATTGAAGAGGCGAGAGATGTGTGTCAGAATCTTAACATTTGATCATCTATTGTCTCTGCTTACCTCAGTGGGATATAGGCGTGTGCGTATATACCGATGTATGTATGGTAAAATTTTTTTTTTTTTTTAATTTTCAATGTTGGTAACATAGTGAAAGTCGTTGACTGCAATGGTCTAAAGCAACCTGTTTATATTATGTAATGCATTTAAGTTTACACCCTGTACTTTAATAATATTATTAAATATATAGGGTGCATATTATGCACTCTGTCATCAATCTCTGTCGTCAATATGATTGATTGTAAAGCACGACCAGAAAAATAAAAACCTCGCCATGTTGCGGAAATTCATTGGAACTAATTTTTGTACTGACATCAAAGGTTATAGTTATAGTCGATTGCAGCGCCCCAAAACCAGGTTTTTTATATTTCTGATCGGGCTTTAGATAAAATTATCGTATAGAAATAGAATAGGTATGTCAAAATAAGTTAGTAAGTAAGTTATAGCCTATAGAATCCCACTGCAGGGCAAAGGCCTCCTCTCACGTATAAGGGTGAGAGGGAGTGGGCCATACTCCACCACGCGGGCCCAGTGCGTGTTGGTGGAGGCAAGGTAGTGGTCAACTTGCTGTCAGAGAATTTTCAAGCCGCCTCAATAAGCCCCTGACCTGGCTTAACGAATAGTTACAACGCCATCTGACGGAACTATCCGAGACCAACTGCTTAACGTGCCTTCTGAAGCACGGAATCGCTCGAGATGAAATACCACTAAACGGTCACCCATCCATAGACTGACCGGACCTGACGTTGCTTAACTTCGGTGATCGTTTCCAATACCGAAGCTCCACTACGCCAACGAGCGCTTATATCAAAATAATGTATTGAAATTCTAGACATAAAGACACAAAAATCTATACGTGCATCTATTTTTGTTACTTTGCTTATGCAAAAGCGAATAACTTACGGATAATAGAGGTGCATAACGGATATAATGGATACGCCCTGTATTCTCTTATTCACTTACGGCCTCGTATCTTAGCCTCGTTAATAAAATTACTTATTACACGTATTACGTAAAACTCCTCTTAAAATAACATAATAACTTAATAGATGTACTTCAATAGAATGAAGGTTATATGTTATTAGTATTTGATGCTATCTATGGATTGGATCGGATGATGGATGTATTAAACAAGAACTCGATGCAAATTTTCTACTCCCATATGTTTAGGCCTTAGAGTATCTATTACATAGCATATGCAAACGACTATATTCCCCGAGGGGGTAGTCATAGATATTCTGAAACCTCAGAACATCCACATTTCACCAGTAGTACCGAAACTCTGTCCAGTGTGACGGGGGGTGAGCCCGTCGCCACTTATAATGGACAGTGGGTACAATACACGCCTAGAAATTGAAGTATGCTGGTTTCCTCACGATGTTTTCCTTCACCGAAAAGCCAGTAGTGTTACAAATCGTACATAAATTCCGAAAAACTCATTGGTACGAGTCGGCTTGGACGGGAATCGAACCATCGCCTCCTGCACGGCAGGCAAGGTTACTCGCCACTGGACCACCACGACTTTTTTTTTTAGTACTACTGTAGATACTCTAAGGTTTAGGCACTGATATAGGGACCCTAATAAAATATAATGGCTACTCTGAAGCCTCTTGCAGGATTTCAAAAATGTTGTGCCTTTTTTTTGCTATTGTATTTTAGATTAAAACCTTTACAGAAAAGAGGAGATTTCATAAAAGGATCATCAAAATCAGTCTCATAGTTTTTAGTAAATTTTCCTCATTTGTGGGACTGAAAATAATGTGGAAATCTTTAGCAGTCTTATTTTTTGGTTTAGTTGATAAGTTCAGCTCAATTTTGTATAGGCACAGTTTATTGCCTAAAAAAGTGAGGGGTGGGTATAAATAATCAACATTAGAACCAAATTTTACGGCTGCCAGGGGTTGGAACAAAATTGCGACAGGCTTTAGGGTGGTAAATTGAAGCGATCCTATTTTTAACGAACTTTCTACTGTAATAATATTGTAGTATTAATAATGGTGAAAATTTGCAGCGGGATCTTGGAATAATGGATCAAGGCAAGGTAGTGTAGAAATAACACTCTCTACGATGAAGTATGCGTTCAAAAATGCTTAGTATTAATATCAACGTCACTCATACCAAGGCTAGGTAAAGGCAAGATACTCTTTCTTATTATATAGGTACAGTGGTAAAGGTGTACTTAAGTATCCACGCTGTAAGTTACAAGACACTAAGCCCCACTTGCGTCAACCTGGGTTAGCAATAAACTCCAGGTTAAGTTGGTAACCCATGACTTTTTGAATAGAAACACAATTGAGAGAGCTATTTTACCCAGAGCTAACTGGTAACCTAGGTTGACGTAAGTGGGGCTTACGCGCTTGGGCGCAATCGTATTTATATCTTAGGCCCGATGCCCGATTCGACCAAACGCGAGTAAATTTTATTCTTAGATTAAGTCGCCGGTTACTATAGAGTAAACTGATTTTACGTTTTACCAACCCTAATCTAATTGAAATGTCAATGTCACATAATTAAATAAATTATAATAAAAAGAAACCTACCAAATTAAAACTGTATAACCTCACATTATAAGTACTACGGATACAACGACCTCTTTCTTTAGGTGAATTATACATCCGTTCTTTTAGTACGGGGTGTGTAAACACCAAAAGTAAAATTGTTCCTTGTAATAGTTACTCTTCTATAAAAATCTAAGTTTGGTCGAATTCAGAAAGGTCGAAAGACGCGTTATAGTGTCATATGATCACCTGGCAGGCTATGCTATTAAAGTAGACTCGACATCAAAACATTTTTTGAATCTCAAGTTCAAAATACGCGCTTAGTGGCTGAATTTCCTATGAAACCTTTCTTATAAAATACCTAGGTCGATTTATTTAGAATCTTAAACTAGAATGCTTATCGTTCTAGATCCTAGATTTTAGTAATATGTAGTAATATTTTAGTATTTGCCACGAAATAAAGCAAAGTTTCTGACCGCCTGAAAAGGGCATACGACAGCATCATCATCAATCATCGTCCACTGCCGAACATAGGCCTCTCCCAAGGCGCACCACAAAACTCTGTCCTCGGTCCTGGGCCGGCTCTGTTCCATTGCTTCTTCAAAAAAGATCATAACTCTGGTGCAGTTTGTTGCATTAATATATCTAAAGATTAACGAAGCATAACAGAAATGAGAATTGTAGCAGCATTTATTCTCTCGTTACATGGAGTCAAGTGATACCATGCCTTACTCAAATATACATAGAGCCAGCCACAAAAATCCATTACTTCGCCAAAATCTTGGTCGAGTTCCAAATTGTGGTCTTGTTTGATTTAGTCTGTTTTCAAACTCGAACTCTGCAGTCTGTAGGTACTCCAAAAGATCATTCTAATAATGTAAACAAAGAATATCTTTGTACCTATTTTAAATAGAAAAAAATCGAATCCGATTTTGATCCCAATTACAGCACCAAATTCTAGTTCTCCGTATAATTGCTGGATTTGAACCCGCGATCAGTTGAAAGCAATAATATTTTGCATAGGTTCATTGAAATACAACTGAGATAACGAGTCATAAAAAAATAAAATTCCGTAAAAAGTTTTTTGTTAAGAATATATATTAAGTTACAGTATGTAAAAAGCCTTTTTGGCAGAGGACCTAATATGTCCCTTTAATTGGGTCAGACCTAGTATAAATACCTACTGCCTGCGTGGGCAACCTTACACGTAGAATAAATTATTCATCACCATTGGTCCCTTCTCGGCTTATTTTCTTATTCTCTCCCCTTAATTCTGGAGAAGGAAGCGGGGTAAAGAGTCACGTAGCGATTGCGTAAACGCGTAAAACAACCTATATGACTACCTATACTACATACCGTACCGTACTACATTTGTTTCTTGATGGGTACAGTGAAATCACCGTTTTCCTTACGTAAGCCTAAATGTGAGGGATTTCTGTCTCGCCCAAGGAGATTTTATTTAGACTAAAGGTAAGCGCATATTACGACAGGCCGCAGCGCAGCGGAAAATGCGTAGGTAAAGCGTGACCAGAAATATAAAAAACCTTGACTTTAACCTTTAATGTCAGTGTTCCTAGTACAAAAATTAGTTCCAATGATTTTCCACAACATGGCGAGGTTTTTTATTTTCCTGGTCGGGTTTTACTTCGCGCACTAGAGCGCAGCACATGACACACCACGACGCACGTTAGTGTTGGTAGGTAATCCAGAAATCTATCCCCAAATGTTTATGCTCTTACTATCTCAGTAAGAAAGTGCACCATTCGGAATAACGTAAGTGTGTGTGGCTTTAAATTATATTCTACGAGTCTGGATAGACACGTTCGTGAAAGCAACTTTCCTTTGTTTGTACGACGCCTGATAAAATACATTATGCGACGGCGGGTCGCATCGCACTGACGAAAATCCGCCGAGGAAAAATGCGAGTCGTTCCGTCTTGGCGTAGTATGCGTTTATCATCATCATAAGCCTATAATATACTTCACACTGCAGGGCACAGGCCTACCCTCAGGGAGGGTGTATAGGTGTATATCAGTCAACCACGCGTACCCAATGTGGATTGGTAGACTTCACATACGCATCGGAATTTCTTCTTCAGCGAATGCAGGTTTCCTTCACCGTATGAATGAGAGCAGTCGGTATTACGTACGTTATTAGTCGGTATTAAGTATGCGTTAATAGTTCATATTAATACATAGTACAAGTACAACAGTAATAAGGGCGGTTTTTGCGCTGCGGCCCAACTCGCTGCGACCCGTCGAAATATGCTCTTACTTTAAGGGAACCTTCATTATAGGTTTATTGGAAAGGTACGCGGTCCTGAAATCTGGACCGTTTTTAGTCAAATAGCTTATTGATCGTTCATTCTGTCGGCGTGTCCCAACTCAATTATTATGCACAAAACAAAAGGCATGAAGGCAGAAAATTTTCTTCTTTCGTGTCAGCATTCAGCATTGGTCGAATCGAGGCTGATTGTCCATGGTGCGCAAGACAGACCATAATAATCCAAACTCAGAAAACAATGTTTTGTACCCCTCCAATAGTTACATTGTTTATCCCATCAAATGCGGTGTCTTTGTATATACAGGGTGCGAGGTGTAAGCGTAGATAGTTACATAAACGATTGTACTTACTTAGGTAGCACTGAACAATATTTCTCAGAAAACGAAAGGGTTTACAAACAAAAAAAACGTATTTTCATTAACGTTTGATTAGCTGTCACCCACACCCAGTATACATATAGGGTCCTTCTTAAATATGCTGACACTTTTAAGGGGATGTTTAGACCATCAAACATCAAAAATTAGGCCTTAGACATAGACAAATTACTCAAGCGATAGACACGCTCGTTCAAACAAACAACATGTCAGTGTCACTTTTGGCGGTTTTAAAGACAATAACTGCAAACATTATAAAAAGAAATCCGCAGTGATCCGATAAATTGGAAATCAGCATTCCTGTTTTTTGGAAGAATTGTTTAATTGGTAAGAAATAAAAAAAATACGATTAGGGGCAGCACAATAGGCTCGGTGCAGCCTTAATTAATAACGCCATCTAGCTAAAGAAATTTCGACGCTAAAAATACCGTCACCACAGAGATACTAAGTCATTAAACCAAAAAAGTGCCCTTCTTAACTTGGACGATCACTCCGAAGCTCCGAGATACTATCTCATCTTAGAAAATGTACGAGAAATGAAAAAAGTCTCTAGCAAAATAACTTTACTTAAATAATGTTGTTTATAAAACAGAAATAAAAGTTTGACGCTATTTTATAAAACTAAATCAATTTTACAAACCCAAGGTGTGCAATAAAGAATCCTCGCGGGCTTACGCGGCGGGAAGCGTAGGTATAAACTTTAAAGTAAAAGTTAAATAAACAACGTCCAGCGTTAAAAAGATGTTTTGTTTAAGAGGATAGTCAGGTGTTTCTCCTGCCGTTTGAACGCTGTCATTATCTTCACTTTATTACTATTTTGCTAATTAATAACTTTAATTATGAACGCTGAACTCTTTACATTTATTGTATTACTAGCTGTTGCCCGCGATTCCGTTTGCGTGGACCTTAGAGCTTAGAGCTTAGATGCGTCAATACCTACGAACCATGTGTGCTTCTACGTGCGGTTTCATACAACTCCTTGCTTCACAAAATGACAGACTAACGTCTGCTGCTCCGTCAATGCGTCATCGTGTGATCCCACTTAAAAAAGTATTCTATTTGTTAATCCAGAACATATTCTATCTGTGAGGCAAATTTTATCCAAATCCGATCAGCCGTTTAGGCGTGATTGAGTCACAAACATCTAAACATCGTCACAAACTTTCGTGTTTATATTATTAGTGACATTTTTGGAGGTTTAAATCGAAAATCATTGCGATTTTCAGTTTCAGAGATTTTAAAATGAATTGTCAATGAAAATTGTCGCATACGTTACGATACGACGTCGTTACCTACTTGTTCAACGCCACTTCTGTTAACAAGTAACAACTTAACTAGAAAGTATTGGATTAACCTAGACTAGTAAGAATTGTTTCGTTTAGCAGTTTATTATGCAATCGTACGTACGTGTTGACACACTTAACGATTATTACGTTGGTCCAGTGCTTCTAAAACTTTTACCCCGATAAACTGAACAAAACTTTTTCGAATTAAATTAAAACACACCCACACATTATTATTAACATGGCTGTAACATGTATAATCACTAATATTTGAAAACCATTTGAAAACCATTTGAAAACAATTATGATTGCTTTCGCAAATGTAGTAGTTTCGTAGTGCTGCCGAACTATCGATAAACTAATAAATCGATATTCATAAAACAGCCACACTATCCGTAGCTCGGGTCGTCACAATACTATTGACGGAGTGTAATACTATCGACACTGTAGACACTATTCATCATCATCATCATCATCTCAGCCGATGGACGTCCACTGCTGGACATAGGCCTCCCTCAAGGATCGCCACAACGACCGGTCCTGCGCCGCCCTCATCCAACGGTAGACAATGTAGACACTATTGCTGCTCATGAATTATAAACAAGTATCGATTCTCACTATTGTTTTTTAGATTTTCGATAGTATTGCACTCCGTCAATATTCTTGTAACACAACAATAGTCAATATCGCGGAGCTATCGATAGTGTCTATCGATACTACCGATGCTATAGTTAGGCCGATCGATAGTCAGGCTATCGGTCAGCGACCGTAACATGGCAGCGTGATATTCTATTTGCTCACGAACGAGATAAACGGCGAGATCGCGCACGTCATGCTACGGCTGCTGCAATCGGTAGAAAATTATTTACTATCGACTGTCGCTTATCGATCGACAACACTAAACGAATGGCATCTTAAAAAAAACGTATCGTGGGATGTCGCAGGCCCTAACTTTATTATACAAATGCTTATTTTATTCGTACCTACTATACAAAATTTCATATGTGCAATTTTTCAAGCGACAACACTCCGAAAGTAGGTGAATTTAGTCGCAAATATGCAATAGGCTTTTTATACAGGGTCCTTCTTAATATGCTGACACTTTTTTAAGGGGATGATCAGACCGTCAAACTGAACAAGTTTCTCTATGGAAACTACATCGAAATCGCGAAAAAATATCAGCTGTCCCATACATTTGGCTCGAGTAGGTTTGCAGTTTTGTATGTAACAGCTGATTTTTATTTCGCGATTTCGATGTTTGTGCTATAGAGAAAGTTGTTCAGTTTGACGGTCTGATAATCTTCTTAAAAAAGTGTCTGCATATTAAGAGGACCTTATTTACACGCAAACTAGTCCGAAAACACGTCGCGTCGCCATAATTATTATCTAACTATGAAGTCCGGTCGCGTATTTTCGGCACAGTGTACGTATTCTAATCGTTAAATTGATCGAAGTTCGAAGTCGAAGAGATCTAAGTATAGAAAATTTTTCGTATATATATATTTTTATTTATTTATCAAATACATAAACAGGGGGTCTACCATTAGTTTTCACCGTTCTTTACTACTGTAGTAACGTCACTAATTTTGTATTGAATTTCGTACAGCGCTCCAAGTGGTTACGTTGAGAACTAATTTCTGTCATACGAATTGGCAACGTAACTACAGTAGTAAAATATAGGGAAAACTCATGGTAGGCCCTCAGATATCTTATGAACTAAAAACATTGATAAACCCGATATCAGGTTTGTCCTAATGGAGAGACATCAGTCATATACCCAGAGGAGTACTTTGAATAAAATCTTTTCGAACTGACTAAAATTGTATACCTACTAACATGCTGTATTACTTTTTTGAAGGTGATAAAATGAATAACAACCACTGCCTGCGTTCTTGGTGTTATAAGCACGCCTTAAGTGCTAGGTAAGAAGCTTAATTCTATTGAAAATACAAATCCATATGTTTTAATGTAGGCTAAAACCTAACTGAACGGTTACACCCTTTAGAAAAATCATTGTGTTCCAAAAATAGTGGCGTCAAAATAGTTGACTGTTTTTATGAATGCTTTTAGTTGCATAAGCAGACAAAAGAAGTACTGGTCCCATATTGTCAAGGCTTAACCAAGCCTTGAACAAATGGTGTCCGAGATATGGCAAGAGACTTGGTTGTCCAGCAGCCGAGAGGAATGACATCGCAACGGGCGAAAGGAGATCACAGATAGCTCCATGAAGGAGATTAATGTCCGGTTTTCTGTGTGTTTCCGGATGTATACAGCACTGCCTTGTTGTCTTCAAAGCAAGATCGATTGGACATTTTTCGCTTACCGGTCAGTCAACCTTTAAATGGGAAGAAATGGAGTGGTCCATTCTAAGCCGAAAACACACGGCCATCGGCCATAACCCATTTGAAATTAAATTTAAAAAGTAAAAGTACTCGCCACTGCAAAATATCGGAAAGAATGCTTTAATGGGAAAGAGACTTCTTCTGCAAGTAATGGAATGGCTGATTATGATTCGTCGTAGTTTTTAGTATTCTCGTGCTTATTTCTTTCAGTGATATCGAAACTCGTAAACGAAATAAAGGCTCAAGGTCGTAAAATAATTTGATAAATGACTTTATTGTACAGTAACGTTCACAAAGGGTACCTAATTGCTTGCTTGTCTCAACTCAAGGACGCAAACGAAATACTTAAAGAAAAGTTAATGTGCCAAATTCTGCTAAGTATACGGGGTGTTAAAAATATAATAACTAGGTACATAAAAAATTATGGCACCAGCAATTTGGCACAGGACTGTGAGTGGCGCAATAAAAAGGAGCCCTATCTATGCCCAGCAGTGGGCTGATTTGATTTACAAAATGATGATAGTTGATAGAAAAAAGTAAAATTCAGTTTTTTGTCTTATAAAATGGAATGAGTCAAAAAGTCGAAGCTTCTCAATGGATATCAATTAGTGTTCACCAGGGACCGATGTCGACAATCGATTTGTATCGATTCAGCCATCCAAAAAGTCAATATCCTTTCTATTCTATTCGAATTTTAAATTATGATGTCCATCTTGGTGTTGCCAATATCAAGTTTATGTAGCAAATTAAGTGCTTGACGTTGCGTTTGTACAGTTATACGTATTTGGTGACGACGAGGGTTGTTTTGAAAATAAACACACTATTGAAGATCGGTGAAGGCCGGGGAGGGGGCAAACAACGCGACGCGCGACCACCCAATAGCGGACCCACAATTCGACTCGTCAATATCCTTTATTTATCACCCTATACTTTGCGTGTGTAGTCAACTAGTCACACATAACGAAGGTGATTGATTCCAATCACGCGCCTTTAAGAGTTCCTACATAATGTTTTTGTTACGAGGTTGTCTCTTATTACGTTATGAGTGAAATGTATACTGGTCGAAGCTCTGAATAGGGTTAGCGCGGTCAGTTCGGAAGCCAGTGAAAGTGGATTTGCTACATGCTGTCGGTTTTTGGACCGTAACGAGACTTTGCAATTGACAGCTTCAATATATGTAGACGTCATACTTCTTTGGTACAGCCTAGTGTTGCGTGTTATGGATAAGAAATTATCGATAGTTTTGGTCTATCGCACGGAGAAAAATATCGAGTAGTACATGTGACCACTATTTACTTTATGGATTATGGTCGTGAGTTTGTCGTATGGATGTATTTATTTTAGTGAAGGCTATTTTCTAATGAAGTCTACTAAAATAAATAGTTGTCACACACTACTAGATATTTTTCCCTGTGCGGAACTATCAACAATTAATAATATGGCTGTACTATGGGTAGTATTTTTAATCATACCTGTAATAGTTTAAAACTTTCAATAGTGGCCTATTCTTCAGTAGTCAACAGTATCAGTTCTTAACACCTAAACAACCTGTTCAAGTGGGGTTTCCTCGACGGGCCAGGCCTCAACTGGGAATGTGGTGTTGCTCCTTAGACTGGTGACACAGAGTATCATATGATGGTGACCCATCATATTGTATTTTGCCCTCCCTGCCAGATACTTGCAATAGCACCGAAAATTTTAGCTATGCGCAAAATGAACGTTAACTGCTCAAAAAGTAGATTACCTAAATCAAAGTATCAAAACGTTTTTCACATAATAACCTTCATAATCCTATTAACTAATTAACAAATTGCTCCCTAAAAAGAGGGAACAAAAAAAAACACGGGACACTTTCGATCTAACAGCTAAATTGGCGCGATCCACGCCATCGTTCCAGTGTCTTTGAAAACATTTTTTAATAATGAAAACGCCTCATTGTAATGCCGCTATAGGCGCTATAGTATTGTCCATCGATAATATCGCTACTTTTTTCGATCGTGTAAACAATTGTCAAGGTCATGTATAAGTATAGTAAAACTATCGATGGTTGGGCAACACTAACAGCCTTGAAAGTTACGAAGTATTAATCAAGACGCGAGATCCGTAGTTATTGCAGATTTGCGAGAGAGAGCAGACCGCTTGAAATTTCGGAAATGGCACTTAACTTTGTAATTAAGCGAATTTATTTTTTTAAATGTCACTCTTGCGAACGAATTTTAATTGTCATTTTAATTATTTAGTTATACACTGACTTGGTTAAAAAGGTTATTTAATGTATGTTATAAATAAGATAAGGGATTTGGAGATATTTCAGATATATTAGAAAGGTCATGTATACCTATATAAAGTATATCTAGTAATTTAAGTAATATGTAAGTTATTTGCTGTTTGATAACCAATAAAGATAAATTAAGATTAAGAGTATGTGACAACTTTACTAGAAAATTTACAAAATATGAGTATAGTAGAATGGATTTATAACTGAATATTGTAATAAATTATAATTCAACCTCTACGTATTTCAACAACGACTACAATCTTAGCAGACGACGGAATTTCAGGATTTAGAAAATGTAAAAGTGTATTCTTGTACAATAGCAAGCCGTCACGAGATCCTGCGCCGCGGTTCCGTATCGCGAGGGAGTGGAATGCAATGTGTGCAATTGCAAGTAGGACTGCAATTCCGTTTTTAAAAAATGTTTGTTTACTTACCTACTTGAAATCCCGTACGCTTTGAAACCAAATTAAAAACAAATTTTGTTTAATCGAGGAGTTTTTATACTTCGAGGAGTTTTTAACATATGCTTATGCTAAGCATATGCTCAGGACTATAGTCCCCGATGGGGAGTCCGCGAGATACCTAATATGAAACCTCCGAACATACATTTGTTTCACTAGTAGTAGTAGTAGTGGCTTTTCGGTAAAGAATAATATCGTGAGGAAACCTGCATGCTTCACTTTCGAGGCATGACCCACTATTATAAGGCCGGGCTCACTCCTTGTCACACTGGACAGTTTTGGTACTACTAGTGAAACGTGGATGTTCTGTATCCTACTTTATGTTTGACGTAATTTTTAGGGTTTAGGTAGACGGTTGAAATGTTCCACAGAATATGCGTTGTTATAGCGGATTTGGTAACAAATATAATAAAAAGAAATAAAAAGTAAAAACAATAATATGTGTTTTTTAGTTTCGTTTAATACATAAAAGAATCAAACTTGGCACGAATTGAACATACTCTGAAGTAAAACAACTATAATAAAAACATGGTCAAGTTTGTGTCGGGCTCGTGCTAACGATTCCGAAAATGAATGTCCCCACGAACACAAAGTCTGGATACGTGCTGGCATCAACCACCTTGACATGTTCGCATGGAAGCCAAATAACACGATTTCTAAGTGAATTTTCCCTATTACCGAACTTAGGAATATTATTGTAATTACAATGCATATCACGAGTGTTTTGTCGAGTGTTCGTTGTTTTCAAATAGGATTTTGTCGCTGCTCACATCCTGTCAAATATGTAAATTCGTATGCAGAATTGCAAATTGTTAAACCGAGACTTCGTGTGAAGCGTGCCGCGTTAGGTTAAAAACACTTTTTATACCATCGTTACCATAAACACATTTGACTTTTTATCATCTAAGTGGCCATATTCATACTGTTGGGTGTAAGGAAAAGTATATCATTAACCTTTAAACCACTTTTTTTATAGCCTATTTTGTGTCCCACTGCTGGGCAAAGGCCTCCACTCTTTTCCTCCAATCTTCCCTATGCAACGCGAAATTAGGCCAACCGTTCAGGAAGGTATTAAAGTCTTTACTCCATCTTCTTTTGGGTCTTCCTCGACCAACCACAATAACCACAATAAACAACCACAAACCACATACTCTACGCATAACACTGAACCACTTTTACTATGGGAGCAAACTTGTCAGAACAAAAAAAACAGCTGGTATTCCTTACGTTTGAGTCGAGTAGACATTGCAGTTTAGTATGGAACAGCAGATTTTGTTTTTGCGCTGACATGTTTGTTCCCATAGTGTAATTTGTTCAGTTTGATGAGTAGAGTAGGTATGTGGTTAAAAGGTTAATGATACTTTCCCTTACACCCTGTATATTAGAATATCAGGATAGTTGAAGCTGTGTAGTTTATTCGACTTCGAATGGACCTCTTTCTGTGAGTGTCGTATAAGTCGACTAAGGGGGTTTCCTTTTAGTGTCTTTGTGAGCAAAATAAATAAATAATTAATAAATAAAGCCTTGCTACAACTGCGCACTTGGATGTAATGGATGATGCGTATCCCATATTATAAAATTCTCATTCTCCGTTCCGTCGTGGGTAATGAAGTAGGTATTTACTGGTCATAGCCCGAATCTTTGGATGGGTTGCGTGGGGTGCGAGGTCCAACACGTAGAGACACTTTTGAGCACAAGCTCTTTCAAACAAACAACATGTCACACAAAATGACACATTGCGGTCTGTCATTGCCATAGTGACGAAGTGAACTCGGGAACATCAATCAGGTGCGGGCACCGCATTCAAGTGGAACTTGTTGCTTCTATGAAAGGGCCTGTTTATCGCGAGAGTGTAAGTCAATGCTTTTGAGACACTTATCTAGAAATGCGATGGGATCACCAATCGTGGTCTGTATCGGAAAGCACTACTATATCTAACTCAGATAAATTAACAGGAATGGATTGGAAATGATCTCTCATTTCTACGCAAAAAAGTCTGTCAATTTTGCGGGGGTGAGGGGGGAGGTTTATATACAACTTGGCGACTGGCGCGGGACGCGCGTCAACTATTTTTATATAACGGGTATGCTCACTGAGCATGCGCCTTTGGCAGAGGGGTACGCGCGTAATATCGCATCCATTCCTGTTAATTTATCTGAGATATCTAAGCACTAGGACGTAAGGGTCGGTGGCTCGTTGCGGTGAGGTATAGAAACTCAATCTTGAGTTCCGGGTTCTACCAATCCGCATTGGTCACGCGTGGTGGACTAACGTCCATTCCATACACCCTCCCTGAGGGTAGGACTGAGCCCTGAAGAGGGACGTATGCAGGCTATTTCTGAAAGCACTAAGTGTAAGTAATACACAGACAAAGTTTATTCAAATTATGATTATGCCTCTGTCTATTAATTGAACACATAATTGTGATGTGTTTAATAGGCTCATCGCTAACATCAGGTACCCATCGAGAGTGCTTGTCTATCGGTTGAACAAGATCACCACTCCACTCGATCCAACTATCGACGTACATCGAAATTATTGTATTGAAGCACCGACGAGGCTTGACACACAGCCCGCGGCATTCAATACTACTATTGAAAATGAGAAATATAATCGAAGTTAGTTCACAGAATGACGGAACGAATAAAAGTATGGTAGATACAATAGATTTTTTTTAAACTGAAACATGAAATATATAGAGATATACACTGATATACGATACGAGCATACTAATATATACTAAAACTGTTATATTTTCTATTATTATTTGTTGTTTTACTTTAGTGTACCTATGTACAATACAGGGTGTAAGAAAAAGTATCATTATCCTTTAAACCACATACTCTACCCATGAAACTGAACAACTTTTACTATAGGAGTAAACCGATCTATGCAAAAAAAATTAGAGTATGTGGTTTAAAGGTTAATTATACTTTTCCTTACACCCTGTATTCATACCAAGTTTGACGCTTTTATGTAAGTACCGTTTTTACGATAGAGCAAAAACCAAAACACGTTTTTTGTTCTTACTTTTTATTTATTTTTATTATTTGTTAGCAAATTCGCCATAACAACGCATAGGTATTCTGTGAAAATTTCAACCGTCTATCTAAACCCTAAAAATTACGCAAAACATTCACGTTTTACTAGTACTAGTAGTAGGTACCTACCGAAACTCTGTCCAGAGTGTGACGGGGAGTGAGCCCGTCGCCAGATCGCCTAAAGATCATTTTACACTGGTGTTAGTTGTCGGGTGTAGAAATAAAAAGAATAAACAAAATTTTTTTTTTCAGATTTTACGTGTCAATTTTTTTTGTAATGAAGGTGCGGTACTTAACAGTACTCTAAGGTATTGTATTGGTTAGGCGGTTTGGTACGGAATACCTACTAATAAAAATTATTTCCGATTTCTAATCTCCACTCTACTCACAAGTATACAATACAAGATGTAGAATTAAATTAGTACGTTACGAAATATATATACATATACTTACTTATTTTTAATGTACCTATTATAGTTACCTTATTTGTGTACCATAATAAGTTTATTTCCATTCTTATAATTATATTTATAATTATTATGATCAATAAATTTTATATATACATATATACATATTATATTAGTTTAGGGGTGCCTCAGACCATCAATCTGAACAACTTTCACAATGGAGTGGAGGCAACATCGAAGTCGCGAAAAAAATCAGCTGTTTCATAAAAATGTTAACCTGCTGCTCGACCCATAATATACGCCTAAGGTGCAAATTAAACTGCTATAGGTACCAAGTTTTTACCTAACTGCGAAAAGGTGGTTCGAGAATATAAAATATAGATGTCCAATTTGTTACGGAAGCTTCTTATTTGACTAGTTTTACCGACGTATAAAATTTGTCCTGCTGTCGTGGTTCCCGACTCCAGCCCACTCCAGGATGTTTATTTCTCGGCTATGACATCTCTGTTCTTCTTCTCTTTAAACATTTGAATTTTGGAAATCGTTTTAAATATTACACCGAAATGTTATGTTTGTTCAAATAATTTTCAATATTATGAATCTTAGGCACTATTTGCTCTGTAGGCGTGGTATTTATGCTTTTAGGCTTCTTCTTTTATCGAGTCGATGGCATGCCATTTTATATTTTTCCAGCCCAGTATTTTCCCACACAACGAAGAGCAAGACACAAGGTGAGTCAGAAGAAGAAGAAGATCATAAACTATACGCTAGTGGCTGCGAGTGGCTGCGAGTGGCTGCGAGTGGCTGCGATGGTGGCTGCGAATACAGTCTGATACGTAAAAGGCAAGGTCATCATCATCCCGGGACCACGACTCTCCATACTAATCGATGCGGACGAGCGCGTGGCACGGTCACAATTTAGCCGTTTTCTTTAAAAATGAGATGATATTTTATTAATTTCGAAAAAGTAAGAAAACCACATCATCATTCTAAATTGTGTTGTGAACGGTATCTTAAATTTTCGTTTTCTTACGATTACAAATGTAAGAGTAAAATGGTTACTACTGGAAAAAGGGGGTGACTTTAGATTCCCTCTTCTTCGGTTTTATTCATTAAAATCGATTTCTAGAAAAAACACATCACTTCTAATATAATATCGTGTAGATGGTTCTGTTCAAAAAGTGCCATGGTTAATGAATAAAATGGTTACAAAGTTACCCAATTTCATGGTAAAACAAGGAGGTAGCCCCTTAAAGGGACTTTAGACCATCAAACTGAACAACTTTCACTATAGAGACACCGTCGAAAAGAAATGAAAAAAAAATTGAGTCGGTACAGCAGTTTTGTATGAAACAGCAGACGTTGTCTTCTTGCATTAGTTTTGGCTAAAGTGTTACGGCTGATATGTCTAAAGATAACGGGACAGCAATAGTTGTGGTTTACCTGCTCCTAAATAGGTGACCAGCGACGCGTGGGAACGACATCGAAGATGGGGGATTAGATCGGAAATGTGCAAGATATTTATTTCTGTTGCTCAAACGAATACTGCACGAGAGAAACCGAGGCAAACACCACTTTACATTATGACCAAATTTAAAACTAGCAAGCAACGTAAGTAAAAGGTAGTAATTCATATTAACTGTCGTCAGATAGTGCCTAATAGGTGAATGTGCAGAGGTCGGGCCAAGGTTCGATGCTCGGCGCTGGTCCAAGCATCGATGTTGAGTAACATCGACCTTCACATCAGCTCGTAGGTGAACTGAACAGAGATTCTGACCTATTTTGAGTGCGGTGATAGCCTATCGGAAGAAAGTTTGTGACTCAATCACGCGGCGGCGGTGCGATTCCTCGCCTGTACCACTAAGTTCTACGGAATTGTTTTATTTTACTAGCTTGGTGGTGAAGGAAAAACATCATAAGGAAAGCTGCGTACCCGTATGTTTAAAAATATGAACTAGCATAATACAATAGACCATTGCTGGTGTCAGTGTCTAAAAGCCTCGGCTTACAATAACCAAACCCAAATAAGACTGACCTGCAACCTCACCAGGCAAATAAAAGAAACGTATTAACCTATGCAGAAAAACTTAAAATAAATCAGCTGCTAATCGTCGCGCGCATCTAAGCACCAGTAATATCGTTTCGGAAAAAAAAAATTTACTGTTACATAAAAACTGTAAACTTGTATTGTTGTATTTCAAACTAAGACATTCAATGAAAAAACACACACACATTGAAAAAATGACCTGAGTTTAACTTTTTACATTTTCAGGGTTCCAAGATGAAGTGAATAAATAATGTGACAATTAATCACCCCCGAAGAAAGCAAATAACAAATTTTAAAGAAAACAATTTCAGCATATTGTTCAAGTAATTACGGTTTAAATAAGCAAGTAGGCAACCTTCTAAAAATGCAGAGTAAAAAGATCCACAAATTACGGTTGCCAGATGTCACAATGTCAGAATTTTGCCTAGACAGTCGACAAAAGAATTGAGAGACTACAGAGCAACCAACTGCAATTTTGCGAGTGCTCGTTAAGAATTTAACACGAAACGACCTTTGAGTTCATAAAAGACTAAGGTCTTAATAAGTCAGCGAAAAGAAATAATATGTTATCAAAAGCAAATTTTTTAATTCTTGAATAAAAATACAATTGCAATGGAAAATCAATAGCGCTTATGCCGATGATGATAATGACGACATGGGGCTATTATGTACTACGTTCTAGAGGAGACACTGCACATCATTACGCTGTCCCATGGGACAACGTAATGGTGCAAATGCGGCCAGTCTTCCTCTGCCGTTTGGAGTTTTTCAATTCCACCGGGAAAACGGCGTAGATTGCACTGAATTACAGCATGGGTGAGGGTTTGATCAGGTGTCCCGCAAAACACCGAAGGAAGGAAAGGAACTTGACCTCGAAATTTAAACCTCCCCGGATCCAAGAAGAAAATAAAAAAATGACATACGATATGATGATGATTCAAATGTGACGGTTGCTCGATTGTCTTTCACCCGTCGACGCTCCTCCTCCAGCATGAGGCGTGTGACGTTTGTTTGTCGCATCGCCCTAGCACATAATAGCTTAAAGGGTAATATCGATTCTTAGGCAGGCACTACACTCTAGCGAGAACTTCTCGCCGAAAATTCTCGGCAAGAACTTTCAAAGGAAAATTACTATGGCTCAGGATGCCGCGAGAACAATGAAGGCCATCCACACTCTCGTTCTCGTCCGTTCTCGGCGAAAATGTAGTGCCTGCATTATAAAGAACATCAAACGTACACAACATGACGTCGTGCGTCTCTCATTATGAA
This sequence comes from Agonopterix heracliana, assembly GCA_963693445.1. Classification (NCBI taxonomy): domain Eukaryota; kingdom Metazoa; phylum Arthropoda; class Insecta; order Lepidoptera; family Depressariidae; genus Agonopterix; species Agonopterix heracliana. The sequence continues at coordinate 3,567,880 of OY856307.1, forward strand.
TTTGACACAATATTTAAAATTCAAAGTTCAAGATCACGCTCGGCTCATTTGCGATAGAACCCCAAAACCAATTTGATTATCATATTTGTGCATATTTATTTTAATTTATAATTTCATTTAAGGTTTATAAAAATAACTTCCGCCATCTTATAATTTTTTCAACGGTAAAATCGCCAAATAGGTACCTATAAAGTGTATTTGATTCATTGTACTTATAAAAACAACAATAGATGCGTGGAATAGCAAATGTGATGAAAGGCAATTGCGTGTAATTAATATTGTGTAGAATCGCGAGTAGGAAGAAACGCGTTTGTGTAAAATTGAAGACTGCGTGGAATAGGGAATGTGTTCAATGTCAGTTGTGCGGAATCCATATTGTGTAGAATCTCGAATAGGCGGAAAAGCGTTTGGCAAGAACTCAGATCAATCTCTTACAACTCCTGAAAAGATTTTAGTAACCGTTCGCGTTCCGAATGCTTATATTGGTCGCATGCAGACAATTATCGACATTAGGCGACCTAACCTTTCGTAGGTACATGCTTCAATTTGGAGGCGGAGTATGCGAGCTATATTTAGATTATCTGACTACTCTTTGGGGACGTGACGTACAAGTGAGGATGTGCATACTAATTAAGCTTAATCAGAACAGACGTGTCCTACGAAACAGCAGGTACTAGTAGGCAGGTATTTGCAATTTTTTTCGCGATGTCAACGTTGTCCCGGACTATGTTTAGATTAATCATCTAGTCTCAGTAGTTCGGTAATTAATTGCGTACATATCGTACTTTTCAGTCTCAGTACTTTGAGCCCAAACTGTTACCGAACTTTTAAGACTTTTTTGTCTCAGTAGATAGGTCGGTACCGAATTTCTGATACTTTTTTGTCTCAGTGGTTCGGGCATAAGAATAGTTAATAATAGTAGGGTACTTTTATTATCTATTCTTATGATTCAGGCCCGAACCGCTAAAGAACTTTGGAAACTTTTTTAGGTCAATAGATCGGTACCGAACTTCTAAGACTTTATTTTATCTCAATAGTTCGGTTATATACTCGTAACCCCAAACTAATGTTTGATCTGAACCTCTGCAAAGTCCCCGTCCCTAATTCTTGTATCTGTAATCTGGATTGTTATAAAGTCAAATCATTGGTTCAACCCTTCAACCAAAGCTTGTTACTATGTTACTTGGTATGTTTCCGATCCTTAGCAAACTTTACTCATTATCTTTGCTCATAGAATCTAAGATATGGCTTTTTAGTGACATCCAATCTTGTGCATTGTCTCATGCGAAGATGTCTAGCGTAACTACTTTCGGGTTAGATATTGGCCTGGTCTTTTAGAAAATCCTTATAAACAAACTTGTAAACTTGTAAACAGTAGGTATTATGTGTTATGAAGTTACGAGCTTCGTTTTCCTTGTATCTGTATGTATCATAGAGCTAGCTAGTACTAATAAAGGACCAGGGATGCGATTTTTGAATCTCATTCGGTGAGCTCAGCAGTTGAAAATGTCAAAATTACTACGGAGATACGTATCTTTTTACTGCTGATTTGATTTTCAAAAATCGCACTTCTGTAGTATGATTTTTGAACGTCAAATCAGCAGTGGAAAGATGCGTATCTCCATAGTTATTTTGACATTTTCAACTGATGAGCTCACCGAATGAGATTCAAAAATCTCACTCCAGGAACGAATATATGTTTTGCTTAAATTTGATTCTACGGCAGTTTTAGTAATGAGCTGAGCGTTTTTCATGTGGTTTTCAAGTGGTATACATAATTATGTTTTACTTTCGTTTTTCATTCCGGGTAATTCAAAAGATATTGTGAATTGGTATCAATCACCACAGAGTACTATAATTACTACACACGTAAGTATAACTAACAATACCGAACCCTCAATGGTTTTCGAAGAATTGTTTTTCTTCAAGAATAAAGTTTTCATAATTAAGGCCTCCGCACATTGCAGCGATATTATCGAGCGATCTTATCGAGCGATATTATCGACAGCGATATCGCGACACCTTACACACTGCAGCGATTCCGCGATTCGCGTCACGCATGCGCCCCACCACTGAATGTAGTCGAAATAGTTGCGATAATATCGCGGCAGTGTGTGGGATCGAGCGCGTCCCCATACAAAATGTACTGAGAACAATTATCGCAAAATCGCAGCGATATTATCGCTCGATAATATCGCGGCAGTGTGTAGGATCGCGCGCGTCCCCATACAAAATGAACTGGAAACAATTATCGCAAAATCGCAGCGATATTATCGCTCGATAAAATCGCTGCAATGAGCGGAGGCCTAGAGCACATGACTAACTCTTACGTGTTAGTGGGATCACACACGATGACACACTGACGCAGCAGCAGACGTCAGTCCGTCATTTGTGAAGCAAGGAGTTGTATGAAACCACACGTAGAAGCACACAAGGTGCGATTCAAAACTTTCTTGTAACTGAGCATAAACCTTCAAATAACTTTTGCTATCTTAACAATGTTTGTGCACATGAAGTGTTAAGTTGAGTTGAAACGAATCAAGAATCTACCTAAGTTGTTTGAAAGAGTTCGTATTTCACATTGTAGTTTATAAACTATAGTATATGGCTGAGAAGGTTTGAACGCTTTCATATTCAGGGCGTAAATTGAATAGCTATTCAATTTTCAATAAGTTATTAAGTCGTGTTATGCTGTAGAGTTTCTGGCCGCATCTTCTCTACAGCGACAACACGTTCCGAAGCGGTGGTAGCTTAAAAAAGAATTCAGAATAAATTATGTTGAGTTTGAGTTTGAGCTAGGGGGTAATAAGAGATTACCGCAAAACTATCTGCGAAATTTCAGATACAGGGTTTTAAGATGGTTATGATGTCTGTTATATTACGAAAAAAACGGATGTCCATCGTCAGTGATTTTAATTCCATCGTATGGAGCTTGACTTGATGCAATTCTGACAAACTCATTGTGGACTTTCACAAAATCTGACGAGCGTAATTGGAGGACAGTAACACTATTACAGAAAATAACTTTCAATCGCCCTGAACATCGCGTTAAAAATGGTCTAAATCTTAGTTTTCGGAGTCATCAGATTTACTTTGATTTAGCGAAAGCCCGCATTTCGTTCGTCAGATTTGCATTTAAATGTAATTACGCGTCGAGCCCCATACGATGGTATCTTAGATATAAGGTTAAATTTAATTAGTTGGCGAAACTTAAGAAACGCATTTGGTATATGTTAATAAGTACAATTGCGGGGTAGGTAATGACGCTGAGGTCAATGTCCTTCCGCGCCCGCATACTGTATGCACTGCGCATACCTTACCACAATAATAATAATTTTGTTAATCATCAACTTGATCAACTTTGATGTTGTACGTTGGCTGAGGGGAAATGCTAATGCAAGGCGGGTCCCTATATAAATCGTCTAAGGATGGTATGAAAATCACTGGCGCTGTACATCACGATTTTGTTTTGAAAATGTCGTAGTATGAAATTTGTCTGAAAACGCTCCTCTGTGCACGGGGCTCCTATCTGAAACTTCTCAGATACATTTTCGGTAGGTAATGTCTCATAGTCCCCCTAGCCCGTCAGCTATTCAATTTTCGCCTTGAACATGACAGCGACCCCGGGGGGCATTGACAATTGTTCCCGTTCACGAGGCGACTAAGGGATTAAAGTTTTCTTATGCAGTGACTAAAGGCTTAGCCACCTCTCACCACTTGCCACGTCATTCCATCCTGAAACTTAATATTGCTAAATGTGAGCATTGCTACAACTATTCTTTAACATATAAAGTTGGTAGTTGCAACAATGTTTATGACCACCCCAAGAGTGAATTATAGTCTTGAGTTTATGTATGTATTTTAAGTTAGCTGGTTCGTTTGCACTGGACGAAAATAACGTAAGGATCTCATCACTCGGACGTTTTCAATGCAATGCTGCGATTAGCATTGAGAAGTATGGAAAAAGATCACTTGCGACGCGAACGAACGAGTCTCGTGAAAGGTTTTAAAAGTGTTTTTAAACGATTCCATATATTATAATGCCCGCTCAACGTCGTATCTCTAACGACGCGATAAAATTCTAGTGTGAAAAAGTATTTATAAAACTGGCCAAGTACCACTACACTAGTAAGACCATACAATATTACCAAAAAAAATGTGTTTTCTCCGATACCCTTAGCACGAACCCGACACACACTTGGCCAGTTTTTATTATTTGGTGTGGTGTTGTACCTTTAGAGTATGCACTATTATTACACCAAGTTTCACGCTACATTGTATGTGATGCCGTTTGTACAATCAAGCAAGAACAAAAATAAACTTAAAAAAACATGTTTCTTGTATGGGGAAAGTCTTGTATTTTTTTAGGGTTCCGTAAAGGGTGAAAACGGGAGCCTATTAAGCCTACGTTGTCCGTCCGTCCGTCCGTCCGTCCGTCCGTCCTACATATTAAGGGGTGTAACTTTTGAACCGTAATTCGATATGTCAAGTTTTTTTTGGTCTCCATCTTTATTTTTTTTACGGATAGAAGACATAATTTTAAGACTTCTATTTCATTCTTATTGCGATTCATCGAGTTTATCAATATAAATTTAATTTTTAAATTATTTTGATCTGTAATCTATAAGTGCAAAAATGGTGGAGAGAAAATAATTCGAAATCCATGGAGAAAAACTACATACAGCTGTATTTAAAAAAATTAAAACCTGCCTCCTCTTTCTAACTCTATGCTGGAAAAAGATACGGCAACATCAAATGTCAAATTCTGACATTGTGAAAGTATTTTTTTTTCTTAATGGCCGGTTATTTTAAGTTGATTTTATGTTTACCAAGGAGTTCAGAGGTATGCCAGTGACGTCACTGCACGGACCGAAAAACAACGTTATTTTATTAAAAATATCTGTAATCCTTTCATTTTAAAATCTCTGACATAGAAAATATGATTATTGAGACAATTATCTCGAAATGGTTTTCAATTCAGCCCTCCAAAAAAAAACTTGACATACCGAATTGCAAGATGAAATTTTTAAAGAATATGAATGACCAAAAATGACAAAAAGTTCAAATGAAGGGGGTTGGTTCTTAACAAGAAACTGGTTATCGACGTTTTTTTCTTCTCGCTCTATTGTAAAAACGGTAATATATACAAGCGTCAAACTTGGTGCGATTATAGAGCAAACTCTAGAGTATAACAACAAATAATAAAAACTGGCCAAGTATGAGTCGGTCTTGCGCAAATGGTCCCGGAGAAAAAAAGGTTTTTTGGTAGTTAATATGTTGTGTTGTGTGGTGGTACGGAACCCTCGGTGCGCGAGTAGCCCGACTTGCACTTGACCGGTTTTTATTCATTAGTGCACCGCTGGTTCTCCCATATTGCAAGAGTGTGAGCCATACTCTCCACCACGCGGCCCCAGTGCCGATGGGCGAAGGCGAGTTTTGGTGACTTGTCACCCAGATTTATATAGACTACGGAAAATGACGAGCTCCAGTCTCTCACATATAGGCTTAGACTCCCTAGAATAAGTCTTATCTGTATTATGTCTGTAAATGTACTTATATGTGAGAAAGAAATAAATGATATTATTATATTATTATTATTAGTTAGAGGTGCATTTGGTGATTACGTTAATACAAATAAACATTTAAGGGAGTGACCATCAAACTGAACAATTTTCACTATGGGACCAATAGCGAAATCGCGAAAAAAAACTGATAGCATAGCATATGCTCACGACTATATTCCCCGATATTAACCTCAGAACATCCACGTTTTACCAGAAGTACCGAAACTCTTTTCAGTGTGACGGGGGGTGAGCCCGTCGCCACTTATAATGGACATCATCAGTCCGTCATTTATGAAGCAAGGAGTTGTATGAAACATCACGTAGAAGCACACAGGGTGACGCATTGACGCACCGGGTGTGGTTCTATGGACTGCCATCTGGCGCTCCGTCAGTGCGTCATCGTGTGTGAACCATAAAGTTATTATACCTTACAGGAATAGAGTCAGTGACATGAGTTGTCAAATGACACAGTTTTTGGATTTTTTTTGGAGACTATTCGCAGGCAAAAATTCTAATACTGTCTATAATTCTGAGTCTAACGTAAAATCGTGGATAAATTAATGAAGTAGTGTCAGTATATTTCACAAAATTATCTACGATTTCACTTTAGATTCCCAATTATTCACGAAAACCGAATTGTAAAAATTGATTGGTGACTAAAAAACGGTCCTATTGATTCGCGTCACGTATCTCTTTCTATTATACAGTGGTGCCGCTAGGTACATCTCGCTCTCTCAGCTGTATGTTCCTCTATTCCTACCTCTATGGTGTGAACGCACTTAAATGTTTATTTTTACTTTTGTAACACCCTGTACTTTGACATTGAGAATATAATGGGGTCCTTCTTAATATGCCGACGCGCGGTTTTTTAAGGGGATGATCGGACGATCAAACTGAACAACTTTCTATATGTGACCAACATATATAGGTATGCTGTCCCGTATATTTAGTTGAAGTAGGTTTGTAGGAGAATGGAACAGCCAATTTTTTTTTGTGATTTTGGTGTAGGTCATCTAGAGAAAGTTATTCAGTTAGATGGTCTGATCATCCCCTTAAAAAATTGGCTTATTAAGAAGGACCCTGTATACGTTTTCAGACAAAGTATCTACAACTTTTTCATTAAATTTGCACGTCTTGCACAATAAATTTATAATCACATTTAAATAAGTGCTATCATTAGACATTCGCCATTTTAATCACCGCGTAATCGAACCGGTATTACTAATGAGACGTGTTAAATTTATTTTAAAATAGTTGTGCCAGCGGCTTCTTTCGCGCCGACCAGGAAAATACGAACGGAGGGTGTACAGAATTTAGTCGTTTTGCGTCAAGATGACATTATGCGAATGAGACATTATGCGACTTATCCTTGTGTGAAATACAAGTTAAATCCTTTGTTCCACTTATCAATCTTTCTTCAATCATTGTTAAATTTTCCTCCCTAAGAGGGGTTTTCCTCGGAAGGATAATTACAATAATCAATTTTCCGTTAATACGTTCAAAGAAACAAAAATATATATCCTATGTATCTTATGCAATATTTAAGGCACTACTATAGTTATGTAATATAATTGATCTATTCGCAATACTTATTAACACACTGGCTAGTGAAGCCGTACCTTGATTACCTACTTATTTTAGAAATGGGCACTGCGACTAAATGAACGTGCGGGCAAGTATCGATTACTACCTCAAAATAGGTTGATCAAAGTATTTTTCCATTATGCCAACGTGCCAATAAAATATACCAGAAAGCGAAAACAAACAAACTAAAAAATCCATCCCATGTTCAAGCTGCACCAGAATTTACTTCGCCAGAAAAAAACTACCTTATTGAACTCTCTTGTGTTTCCGATTTGGTGGAGTTATGGATAATAAGTCAATAAAAATGAGTAGTCTCTTAGTTAAAAACTTTAGGAATTGTCATACCCTTTGCAACAACCTATTTAAGCGAAGACAGATTTTCAGCAGTAATAATAATAAATATAAACAGCTGTAATAAACAGCAAATATCGCTCAAAAAATCAATATCATTAAAAGTTACAACATTCTTATTTAAAAAAGTTGTTTTAATTTCTATGCCTTATTTTTTTATTTTTTTTTATTTATAATTAATGGACTTATTGCTTGTGCGTTAGCACCGCATTTTTGCTAGTTTCAAGTGGTTTGAGGGAGTATTCGATCTCGAGGATTGTTTTTGAGTAGGAACACAACTGAGATGGATTGCGGAGCCTCGTGGCAGGCTGAAACGCGAACCGCGCGAACACCACGCGAAAGACAAGTGTTCTGGGCAAACCCTGCAAAGCGTGACTATCTTTATTAGTATAACCAATGACATATACTCTTAGCGATATTTTGACAAGGGCGCTATGACGCCCTGCTTTATTTCTTTAAGCTAAATTAAAAGCAAGTTTAAAAAAAAATTATAAGTAAAACGTATAAATAAAAAAATTAAAAACGTATATCCCGTAGTAATTCAGAATGTCGGTACTGCTTAATTCGTGAACCTAACAGCATTTAACATTTAATTGGTCGCGATTATGTGAACCGGACGTGGATAGACTTAATTTGGAGAAATTACGGTTTTTAGAGGAGGGTCGATTACAAAACGACTAGGATCAATTTTGTTCAGAAACGACCTAGCACTAACGCTGTGGGCTAGTTCTGGGTTGCCTAACTACTAGTAGGTACCTACATCTAAGTACATGCAATTAATTGTTAACGAATTGGTTAAATAAAGTTTAATTTCCACTCGGTAGAGGAGTTTCTAAATACCCCGAAAGGTATTTTGGTCATTCATTTTGAGCTTCAGCCCCTTACTCGTATCTACCTTTTGTTACCGCCACTGGAGACAGGTAGTTAGGCCACGAAATTTTTAAAGAAAGTGGTTACAAAATTCTAATTTTCCAATCGAACCAAAAAAAAAATTCTTCCCCGAGGGGGTAGTCAGAGATATTCTGAAACCTCAGAACATCCACGTTTCACCAGTAGTACCGAAACTTTGTCCCACTGACGGGGGGTGAGCCCGTCGCCACTTAATGGACAGTGGGTACAATACATGCCTAGAAATTGAAGTATGCTGGTTTCCTCACGATGTTTTCCTTCACCGAAAAGCCAGTGGTTTTACAAATCGTACATACATTCCGAAAAACTCATTGGTACAAGTCGGCTTGGACGGGGATCGAACCATCGCCTCCTGCACGCAAATTTATTCTTTCTTTTTTTTAATATCTTGGACTCACACAGATTTGTATCAAGTCCCATTTAAAGTACCAGAATCTAGCCTGGACTTGTATAATGATTAATGATGAATAGACAACGATGTAGGTATACACTGTATACTTATAAAAGTAGATACAAACATCCATGATTCGGGAACAAACGTTAAATAATAATCATCATACAAATATTTACAACTTACGGGATTCGAACCCGCGACCCTTGGGATAGAAACGTGTTCACTATACCGACTGAGCTATCGAACCGTCGTCGGTCTCATTCAGTTCAGTTATCCAGCTTTCAGCCTGGCATTAAACTGGCTCTCCTTCCTGAAGGAAGGGAGAGGGACGGAAGCTTCCGACATTATACTATTGTCTGATGCTTCCATCCCTCTCCGTCGTGAGGGGAGGGAGAGGGACTTATACAGGGTGTAAGGAAAAGTATCATTAACCTTTAAACAACATACTCTACCCATCAAACTGAACAACTTTAATAAAAAAAAAGTCAGCTGTCCCATACTAAACTGCAATACCTACTCGATGCAATAGTATGGGTCAGCGGATTTTTTTTTGTTCTGATCGTTTTGCTCCCATAGTTAAAGTTGTTCAGTTTGATGGGTAGAGTCTGTGGTTTAAAGGTTAATGATACTTTTCCTTACACCCTGTATACTATTGGATCCGACAATCGGATGGAAGTCTGACGTCTATTGCCAGCCTCAGGATTTCCGTTTGCCACAGGTGCTCCTCGAAACAGCTACTCCACTGAGTCTTGACCTTCAATGCGATCGATTTAAACGTGTCATCCATCTAAGTGCGATCACACACGATGACGCACTGACGGAGCGGCAGCAGATGTCAGTCCATAGAACCACACCCGGTGCGTCAATGCGTCACCGTGTGTGCTTCTACGTGCGGTTTCATACAACTCCTTGCTTCACAAATGACGGACTGACGGTTGCTGCTCCGTCAGTGCGTCATTGTGTGTGAACGCACTAACTACAAAATAAATTGCAATGGAATTTCGTAATCACGGGCTTAAATAGATGATTTTAGGTGTATTGAATTATCTATATATTCGTGTATCTGATTTACATAAACATTTATCGGCGAAATTGTTTCGACATGAAGATCATTAAAAATATACACAACAACAATTTTTGGACTAGAAAGTCAATTGGCTGATGCAAACTTTTGTATGGAAGGTTCAACAAATTTTCTTGTTTATCGACCCATGTTTCCTAGGGGAAAGGTTTTAAGTTTCATTGGCGGAACACACCCTTAAAGCTATGTTAGTAATTAGTATTTGAACACATACACACGATTATAATACAATACTGGTGTGGTCAAAAACTCTGCAATAGCAACGTCGTAACCCCTTGCTGCGAAGATGGTTGGTTTATTTGAACAAAACTAAAAATCAATAGTTTTTGGTATTTTACCTGCGACTCTAGGTTCATTTTCTCTACCAATACCGCTATTGGACACTCATAACTTCATAACCAACTCATAGGATTTTGGTTGTGAGATTTATTTAAGGTGGTTGCAGAGGTGTCAAGTTTATGCAAAATTTTGACGCGTAATACACGTAGACGGCGTTAATATAAGTAATTGCAGTTTAGTACCTATGAAACAGCAGATTTTGTTTTTACGATTTCAGGTTTGTAGTTGTTTTAACTTGTAAAATATAAATTCAACATATGAAAATTCATATTTTTGTTATTTTAGTGTCTCATGGAAGAAAAGGTTGTAGATAAATTTCCTTTTCGGTTTTATCTTTATAAGAACTATACTTAATTATCATTAAATAAGACATGTTATATGAGACACTATAACTGGTAGAGTTCGACTCGCATTTGGTTGATAAAGTTTACTTTATTAAACGGATTCTACTTTCTTAACGTACCTTTAAATCAAAATAATTCAATTTTACAAAAGGAAATTATATCAAAAATGTTAAATGTAATGATTCTGCGGCCGAATGTGTTTTTCGGCCTGAGGCTATACCGACGTCAAACACTAGCTAGTTGCCAGATTTCAACTCAAAACTAAACGTTTGGTTAGTTGTTGTGGGTTTCCTGTTACCCATCCGGTCACTTAGCAATCTTGAATGGCCACCCTTCAAATGTTTGCGGTATAGCTTACAGAAATAATTCCACAACTTTGCGGTTTCCCTTTAATACAATGGCGTGAAAGACTTTTAATCTTTAAGCTCCTTTTTACCGTCAGTGGCGCTCTCATCTCATCACCATGTTTAAGATTTCTCAATCAAGAAAGCCTAAATTAAAAAAGGACTTAAGTAAAGCTATTTTATACAAAACTTTAAAGGTTTTTTTATAGGTCACATACATGAAAAAAGAAAAAAATAGCTAAAAGCTACGCTTATAGTAATTTGGAGTAGCCCTTTTACATTTTGGGCGACTGAATTGTAAAAGGACAATTTTTGTGTGCTGCTTTCACAATAATGTCCCTTTCACACAACACCACACAACATAACAGCAAGCTCTTGTGGAGCAAACCTGAAATCGCTTGATTCGTAGATAAGTTTATAAGGATACTAACGATTTTGGTTTCACCGTGTAGGTATATTTGAAATTTTTTACCGAACTACGCCAGAAAGAGGATTATGCTCTTTTTATAATGTGTCATGCAACTCATGCATGATAGTAAGTATGGCTTTGACAGAAAGTGATAACAGCCGATCGCCGAAGACTGCTTGACGGCGCGGCGATACAAATCAAGCTACACAAAACCGAGATAAGCTGGCCTCTTGACTATATATACGTTATTGAACCTAAGCGAGGTCAGCTTATGTTTGTTTTGTATAGTTTGATGTGAAGCTGTGTGCACTTCGTTCAGATACCAGTAAAACCACAATGCTTAAACACTTTTCGGAATGTATTCTGTGAATGTTTTAAAATTCCAACGGCACGTTTTATAGTGCCTTTTAGATTTTTCGGAAGCCACATTAATTCATACATATTATACGGACTACAATGCTGCATTAACACTGAATTTTGTAGGTGGCCTTGTGAAAGCTTTTTATGCTGGAGTGGCCAAAATGAAAACATTTATTTTCGGTCAGTGATGTACTCTAGTGCAAAGTGGTTCAGTGCCTGGCTTCATGGCGCAGAGGGCCCTTAGCCGACGATAAAGCTCGAGCAGGGGGGGGGGGGGGGGCAAATGCCCCGGGCCGCACTTTAATAGGGGCGGCAAATTCGGAAAAAATTTCGATTGATTGAGCTCTGTCTATAACCAATTCGTAGAGCAGAGAAAAGTCGAGCTCGCTTCGCTCGCTCTAAGTTTCTGTTTTAATTATTGTGCCTATACATAATCCTAAAGAGTTCTGACCACAGTTAAGACGTGGTGCTAAAAATTTCGAGCTTGCTTCGCTCAATCCATATGTTTTACTTAGGTTTTGTACGTAAAAAGTTTCTATTGAGGAAAAAAGTCGAGCTCATTTCACTCGCTCTAAGTTTCAATTTTTGCATGGATAAACCAAAAGATGTTTGACCACAACCCGAATAGATTTGTAAATAAAATTTCGAGCCCGCTTTGTTCGCTTCAGTCAGGTTCACTACCGACTAAGCTATGGGGCCGTCACCCTCGCAGGGTCTAATACCGACCGTTGTTTATTTTGTTGCCCTCGGGCCCTTTATCAACGTCAGCCCTGTTTTTTTCAATGAGTATTGCGAACGATAAGATAAATTTCATGTTATCCGATTACTTTAACACTATTCAGTTAAGTAGCTAAGTATATTTAGTTTTTTGTTACAGTCTTTTTTTACGTAGGTGATGGTGATGAATGATGATAGAGATCGTAGAGTCCGTAGACGGGAGTCACGTGATGCTCTACAGATCTAGAGATTATAAGCCTCTGTAGATACCAAGATAGTGGAGTAATTTTAAACAAGGGTGGATCCAGAGTGGTCAAGTACGGCACGATATGCATTATACATACATTGGAATACCGATTTTGATACACGAAAAGAAATTACTGGCTCTTAACATAAACAAATACGAAAATCTTTGCGGCTCTAATTTGTCTTGAATAGGTGAAATGTAAAAGCAAATAAAAAATAATTACATACCGACGTATGTGTAATTTTTTCAATTATAATATCTATTACGTGTTATTAAAGTACATACACGTAACTAAACATAATTGATATGCATATCAAATGTTGTGTAAATTATACTATTCAGTACAAATTGTCTTAAAATTATGATTTTATTCATTTTTAGTGTTCCGTACCTCAAAAGGAAAAACGGGTCCCTTATAGGATCACTTTGTTGTCTTTCTGTCTGTCAGTCTGTCTAACCATCTGTCAGGACCCTTTTTCTCAGGAACGGGTAGAGATATCAAGCTGAAATGAAGGCCAGGTTATCCAAGTGCAAGCGTCTCTTTCTTGCAAGCATAAGTTTGCAATTAGCCATCCTGCTCCAATTGAAGGCAGGATCGCAAAAAAACGTGTTTTTCATCAAATCTTTGCTCATGGGTGTTTCTAAGCTCAAAATTCTACGGAGTTCTCTAGAAATATTTAATGTATTTAGGTAAGTACAAGAATAAAAAGTTAAATATCAGCAGTTTAATCATGGTATTGAAAAAACATAACATAAAGGCGTAACTTTGGGATTTTTTCTATCTATTAAATTTAATCTAATCGTGTAATTGAGCACGGTCGCCTATCAGCCAGATCATTAAATAAGACATAATTGGTTTTTAGACGTTAAAACACAGTTTAAAACACTTTCGTTCGTGTTCAAAACACGGCCTCGACCGGATAACAGCGTCTTAATACCGAATACTAAAAGTCTAGACCCTTGAGCCTAGACCCTGAAAGAGTAAAAATTAAGCTTCTTTGTCAACGCATTCAAATGATACGGCCATTTAATTATGTTATATTCTAGCTTGATACTGGCAACTCGCAAATCTCAACCTATCCCGTTGACCCAGAAGGCCAGAATTATGAAATTTGGCAAGAAGCAAAGTAAAGGAATAAATCCGAATATCGTTATTTTGTAGTCACGTGTCACATAAGAAAATATTGTTATCGATTACAAACTTACATTTTCAGTTGGAGCATCGACCATGATGCAGACCGATATTTGGGAGAACTTTTTTTCTACTGCAAAGTTAGGTTCATCCTACGGAACCCTGAAGGAGGAGACCGATTGGTCCACTTGGCCGGTTTTTTAGTTTTATTTAAAGGGTAATAGGCAAAAATGTATGGCCGCTGGTCCAAGAGCTATGGCACAGGTAAGGACAGTTAGTTAGAGGATACCCTAAAACGTACAGGGCATCAAAATATATTCCAGAAAAAAAAGTAGTTTTGGGAAGAAATCATTTTTAAATTATGGCCCGAAAGGTGTTCTTTCAGGATGATCAGACACTTAGCTACATCTACTAAGGGCCTGTTTCACCACTTCTGAATAAGTTCTTGTTAGCTTATCCGACAGATATTTTGCCATAATTTCTTACAAAATATGTCTATAACTATCTGTCGGATAAGCTAACAAGAACTTACCCAGAAGTGGTGAAACAGGCCTTAAAAGTTGTTAAAATTAAGCGTGTCTGATAATGATGGCATGGCAATTTCTGGAAGGAATAGCGATTTTATCAATTTGAGTTTATGAGATGCTAATTGCTCAGGGCTAAAGATTATTTTGCATTAATAATAATAATAAGGAATTCAAGCAGCAGATAAAAATAGCGATAAAAGGAGATGCGGCCCCGGCCATAGAAAAAATGCCAACGGTTGTATACAGCTGTATATTATTTTATAATGTAGGTAATATTACATTTATCATGTATGGATGGACCCTTAAAAAATTTTTATGATGCTTATTTTGGTAAAAAAATACATTAAAATATCTGAATTGTGGAAACACCGGTCACCGATAATTTCAAGTGAAATTGTCAGATATTTTTTTTATTGCCTTGGTATTGCCGCTTTATCATTTTTCTTTTTGAAGTATACAATATTTGGCATTTATCACCGCATTTCCTTTAGTCTGAAAACCTGTATCTTTTTTTCTCTCAAAAATATATTGGTGCCGCATATAAAAAATTCCCTTAAACCCTCTTTAAAACGTATTATACCACTTCCGGGGGGCTCTATTGAACGCTGCCCACTGTCCTTTCGTGTTAAATTTGACTAAACTATTAATGTTTTCAAGGCCTCCATGTTAATTCTATAATGAAGGTCATTAGGTCGCCATTCAGTTCTTAGACCTTGATGATGCTGTTGCCATACTTACACCATCTAACCCGAACAGATCAATAGACATTTTTTTTTCCCTATTATGCAATGATTTCCTAAACAATAATATGAATGTGTTTTTCTATTGCTTTGAGGTTGATTTATGGACTGAATTGTAATTATTTTGGACACGCCATGGCCTGGCCAGGCAGGGTGGGCGCGTCCAATAGAAATGAGCCCTGCCCATAAATTACCTACTTCTTTTCTTTTGATTTTGAATTGCTTTTATTTAACTACCGGTCCCGCGGAATAAGTGGTCATAATGGAGTTAGCGATAAGTAATGGCTCGAAAGTCTAAGATAGGTTAAAGCGCTATTGCGTACACCCCTCACCCCCGCTCCATTAGTCAACTTTTTCATAGTTTTTCAATGAAAATCCCCTCCCCCCCGAAAATGAATGTCGTCCCCCAATAAAAAAGCGTAGACACAGCAAAAGGCCATCAAAGGCCTTAAAAATCCACACAAAAAATTTTTTTCGTCTTTTGTATGGCGATTGACAGCCACGCAGTCCTCTGTATACGTAATGTCTAGTACACTGTGGTATGTGAATAATTTCGATATTGCTTCACGGAACAATCTTCAGTTTCAAGAGCTGAAACTGCTACCCAAGTTCTAAACGGTACTTGTTATCTCTCATTATTTAGCGCAACTTCCAATAACTGCTACGTTCTAGGCTACTGTTACTCTTTAACTAGTTACGACACGTCCTGTAACATTTATTTGTTTTAAAATAGGTTATACAGGTGTGAATTTAAACACGTAACATAATTTAGGGGGTGCTTAAAACTATCTCCTCAATACGAATCGATTGTAACCTCCCTGGTTACGAGTTTTGAAAGTCACACGTTCAAATAAGCAGTAGAAAATTTCAGAATTACCATGGAAATTAAGCGTCATTCGATCATGATTTTGAAAGTGTGAGTTTTAAAAATCACACTCTACAGCTGTTATTGTACAAAAAGCTATGGAGCGAGCGAAGCGTGGTCGAATTTTTAAGCGAATGCTTAATGCTTAATGCTGCAGTGGTCAGAACTCTTTTGAATTATGTATACATTAAAACAGAAACATAGAGAATGCGATGCGAACTCGACTTTTTGAATCGGTGATAGATAGAGCTCGATCTATATTGTAAACTTAAATGCTTATTATTAATCTGTGATTATGCTACTGCCTACTATGAAATACATATTGTCCTTCTTCATTTGCTAAGTGTTTTTCAAGGGGAGGTTCAGAACATCCAACTGAACAGCTTTCTCTATGCCACCAGCATCGAAATAGCAAAAAAAATCTGCCGTTCCAGACATAAATGCTCGACCCAAATGTATGGGAAATCTCAATTTTTTTGCTACCTATTTAAATGTTATCAGAAAGAATCAAACTCTGGAAACTAAGTTGAAATGTTCCATTCAGTATAACAATTTTCGCATTCGAAACATTGACTTCAGCCAACTCGTATTTCTCCAACAAGTTATCTATTGCATTGCAGTAGATGTAAACTCAAATGGATATCGGGTTGCAATATCAACCAGACAATGGTTACTATTAGAGAATCCAATCGCCAACGTACAACGGCGCTATTTCTCTTCTCGACAGAACTATAATAAATATACAACGTGTTAACGGAATAACCGAAACCCTTGCACTCAAATTTTTTTTATTGAAGTAAATATAATTCCGTTGAAACAATACAATTATCCTTTGATATATTAGTTTTTACTTCCTCGGCCTCACACTCGTCTTTCGCCGAATACATACAATCGTCGAACTTGGTGTGATTATAAGGAAAAGTATCATTAACTTTTACTCTACCCATCAAACTGAACAACTTTTACTATGGGAACAAACATGTGAGGGCAAAAAAAATCTGCTGCTCCATACGTTTATTTGAGTCGAGTAGGTAGGTACTGCTGTCTAGTATGGAACAGTTGTCTTTTTTTTGCGCTTACAAGTTTGCTCCAATAGTATATGGGTAGAGTATGTGGTTTAAAGATTAATGACACTTTTCCTTACACCTGCGGTGGTGACGGAGCGGCAGACGTCAGTCCGTCATTTATGAAGCAAGGAGTTGTATGAAACCGCACGTAGAAGCTCACACTGTGACGGATTGACGCACCTGTATCACATGATTAAATATTCGTCCAGATCGGAAGCTTCATACAAGTGGGACGTCGACAATTTGATCCATAAAACAATGGATTACAACTATTTTTGCGAGACTAGCGCCGTGCTTGACTTCTAGTCGTATTTATTCATCTACACAGAGGAGTATGCTTCTATGGACTGACATCTGCCGCTCCGTCAATGCGTCATCGTGTGTGAACGCACTTAGTACGTACTTAAATGACATATAAGCTTTCTTACGAAAAAAGGTAGTGATGCATATTATATTTTTCAAATCCGCTAAAATCTATTCAAATCTTTACTACCACGGCCCGATGGCTCAGCTGGTAGTGAACCTGCCTGCTGATCCGTGGGTCGTGGGTTAGAATTCGGTAAGGGTTAAATATTTGTATGATGAATATGAATATTTGTACCCTAATGGACGTTTGTATCTAGGTATTTATGTATTGTATGTAAGTAAATTTGTGTCCGTCCAGTCATAAATAATACAAGTCCAGGCTAGATTCTGGTACTTTAAATGGGACTAGATAATCTGTGTGATAATGTCCATGTTATAGATATTTATTTCGTATAAAGCGGCCGTTCTGGTTACAGGAATTTGTATGAAAAGTAAAATAATTTGTGGATTTGTAAAAGCTACAAAACGGTTTTTGGGGTTTGCGTTCATATATCTATATATTAATCGACCGGCAGGAAAGCTCGCATGAAAACCTTTACAAAACAAAAGCCTCGAAGCCAATGATTCGTAAACCGACCCGATCTAATATCAAAAGAAAACTCTTGAAACAAAGTGATGTAGCAAATATAATGGTTGAGACGTAAATGATAGGATTTTGCTGGCAGCTTTGGGTGAAACCACCATTATACCTACGGGCGATATTCTTGAAGTAGGTACAATAATCTATTAATACTGAAACTATAATAACAAACAGGTTTTACGATTTAGTTTCATTATTGCAAAGGTGCTACAATCTATTTCGATGTCGCAAGTTGTACTTTTCTTGTTTAAATCCGAGATCTATCTAGGTATTTTCATCGACACTTTAGCAGCTTCAGCAAGAAATCAATCCTCAACAATCAGTATAAAAGAGAAGGACTAAAAACTATAATTTCGACAGAGTTGTAAAAACGTGAATGTGTTAAGCGAATATAGACCATATAGTGTTTGTACGCTTGACATGCCGACATGTGGAGGCGAGTGGTGATCTCTAAGGTAGCGTATCGAATGACCAGTGCGCCTGCCGCGGACCTCGTCGAAAAGAAAGGACAGTATACTTGTTAAATAATGACTATAGTTGCACGTTACCGAGTGAAATGCACGTAGGGATGGAGTGCTCTGACGAGATGAGCATCTTGGTATTTAAGAGCGGGTCGGCATGGCGAATGTCATCAGTTAAGTCCAGCTCTCTGCTATAGGCACATCTCCAAAGGTGGATTTGTTCTAGTCGGTTGGATTATCCATTGAAGCAGTAGGGTTCGAATATATCGAGGCCGTTCCATTTCACGCACAAAATGCGCGCATTCGTGGTAAGTTAGCTGGCGTATCAATTTATTTGATTAGTTTTTTTGTATCTAGTTGGCACATGCGATTTGGAAGTGGTTTTAATAAATGTGTTTTTTTTAACTGTAGTTAAATAAGTTTTCAGAGAATTTGGAGTATCAAAGTGTAGTGTTCAGTGATAATAAAATGGACTGTTGTGTGTGCCAATTAGTGAACTTTTGTTAGATTTGTGCGACTTTCCGACTTGTGGTGTTTTTTGTGCATTTGTTGCAAGGGATGAAGTGGTGACTTTTCGGTGACTTCTGAAATTATTGATATTGTTTTAATGTTGATACATTTCAAATGATACCTAATTAGTTTGGATGGTTGCTCCCTCAATAGCATTCTAGCTGTTTAGTATGGATTAGTACCAACAAATCTTTTAAATTTTTTTAGGCTATGTCTACAACGACGACGTTTAGTGCAGTGTTTATGTGGACGAAAGGCTAGCCAGTAGTCATCTCTCACAAATTGAGACGTTACTCTATCCTTATATTGATAAATGTGTGCATTGCTACAACTACAATGTTTCTGGCCACCCCGAAAGTGATTATGGTCGTGAGTTTATGTATGTGTGTATGTGTACGACTTATATTTAACCTATTTCCAGTAAAATAATGACATAGCGGATCCAAATAATTCGACCACATGGACGAAATAGCAAATTAAAAAAAAACGTAAAAATTTAAACACATTTTTACGATCCTTACAACTTTCAAATTCAGAGAAACTTGATAGCATTTCGCTTCATAGATTACAAATGGCATAAAAGGAAACCCTAGAAACCAGGATAATATAGTAAAGTAAAACGTAAATTTCCATTATGTGGTATCTTTTGGAGCACTCGATCGTTATTCACCGCGAGTGCTATCTCCATTTCATTGAGTCCATTTCCACACTCTGCCTGTTCAAGTCAGCGATAAAAGTAACACCTTCATCTATATTCTATGTAGGCAACACTGCATATCAGTTGCGACCAAAATTTTCTACTATCCTCTGATATTGCGTAACGGAATATTTACGACCGCGAACGGGTTAAATCTTACGTCATATTCCAGATTTTGAACTTAACTTTTTAATTATTTTATTAATAGACCCACTATTTTTTTATTACGGGTACTGTTTTTAAATATTGCCAAGCGAATTTAATTTCATGTCATTTTTAAGTGTATAAGTAATTAATATAATCTTACAGTTCAACGCATAATTTATCTTGTCACAATGTCTCCATAAAAACATTAGTTACGGTTTAACGAGCTGCGGTTATATTAACTAACTGTGTTACACTATACCGACACTTACGTAAACGAAAGAAAAAAAGGCTATAAATGGAATAAAATTACCTTCAAATAAACAAAAAGTTACTTAATAATCGACTAAATAATACGTCGCGATATCGTTTCATTAGAACAGGTTAATTGTATTTGGGAAATTAAAAGGTCCACCTGCTGAGGGTTGATATTAATAGAAACGTCGAGAGAGATGTAATCAGGGTCTGTATCTTGGCGGTTAGACGGCCAGGCGTCCTTTACCTACCGCCTACACTCCCCTTTATCCGGAATTAAACGTAATCGTGTAGCTTACTGTTTAATACTAAGAGAAAATACTCTAGATAGTGAAACATCGGGAAGAAATTCTTATGTGATATGAAGTTCAACCAATACGCATTTTTCAGGTGGATTAAATCCCCTACACCGCCGTCGTTGTAGTATTTAGAGTTTAGACTAACAATGTTTTCCTTCTTTCCAGTTACTCGCCTGCGTGGCGCTGGCCTACGGCCGCCCCGAGCCCCCAGTTGGCTACAGCTACTCTGCCCCTACCACCAGATACACTTCTCCTTCTAGCAGTTATGGTGCCCCATCTCTCGGTGGACACAGAGGTATCTCTGCGGGTGGACACTCCAGTGGTCTGTCTCTCGGTGGACACTCTTCTTTCGGTGGCCAATCCGGTGGACTGTCCCTCGGCGGCGGTTACTCTTCTGGTGGACTGTCTCTCGGTGGCGGACACTCCTCCGGAGGACTTTCCCTAGGAAGCAGCAGCTTCGGTAGCGACTCCGGTTTCGGAGGTGGATACGCCGGCGGCTACTCTGGCGCTCCTCTAGTCCAGAAGCACATCTACGTGCACGTTCCTCCTCCAGAACCCCAAGAGCACAGGGCTCCCCGTATCCCCTCCGTGGCTCCTCCCCAGAAGCACTACAAGATCATCTTCATCAAGGCCCCGGCCCCACCCGCGCCCGTCGCCCCCATCATCCCCGTCCAGCCCCAGAACGAAGAGAAAACCCTCGTCTACGTGTTGGTCAAGAAGCCCGAAGAGCAGCCCGATATCGTTATTCCGACCCAAGCGCCCACCCAGCCCTCAAAACCAGAGGTTTACTTCATCAAATACCAGACACAGAAGGAGTCCGGCGGCGCTGGTGGTGCTATCGGTGGTGGTGCTATCGGCGGTGGGGCTTTAGGAGGTGGAGACCTGGGCGCTATCAGCGGCGCGGGTATCTCTAGCGGTTCCGGCGGTCACGGCGGAGCCGAGATCAGCTCCGACTTCGGAACCAGCGGCGGTGAAGAGGTCTCATCTGACGCCGGCCACGGTGGCGCCACCAGCTCGGAATACGGCCCCCCCGGCCACGTCGCAGGCCCCCTGCACTAAACGAATATTCAATATCTTAGGTGGTAGGATATTACGACGAGTTATTTATTGTTAGACGAGCATAGCTGCAATTCCAGTCAATAGTTGCGCATTGCAATCTTCGTGACCTGAAAACGTGAAAAGCTTTTCTTATTCTGCCACCGAGGAGCGCGCGGCTGAACACTCTGTTCTGTACATAGTCATCTATCCAGTGTTCGCCTGCCAGCTCTATCTACGCCGCGACATAACACGACCCATTGTTTATCTCATCTTCGCCAATCATCTCTACTTGTTATTAGTGCACGTGTTAATGTTGTTCGAAAGGAGGTATTAATTTCGACTGTTACGTTATTATTATGTATTTAAATAGCTTTTTACTTTTGTAATAAAATAAAAATGTGATGCAAATTTTGTTTGTTTGGTACCCTAGTGATTGGAATCGGAGTGTAATTGCGTCACTGCCGAAAGTAGTCGTGAAAGGTTGTCCTGTCGTGACAGAGGGCGTCGGTGTCGGTGTCGGTGGCATTCGTTCGAATGGCTCCTTTCTCGTACTCGACCGGTGCGATTAGCGTCGATATAAGAACAAAATGGTGAACAATCACATATCGGTGTTGCGCAATAAACTGTAACGAGTTGGAGTGGCTGGACCGTGCGGCGTGCGGCGTTGCGTCTAGGGTTATCAGAGGGTTAAATAGGCTTATCAGATCAAAAAATTCGGTTTTAAGACAAAATCCGGGATCGTCCATTGAACCTGATATTTTATATCAATGTTTTATGCGGTAAGCAGTGAGATTTTTGCCTCTATCTCTAGTCATCATCATCAGTAGGTACCTAGATGGCGTGACCATAGATGAAGTTTAGGTGATATTTTTTTTGACGCGTTCGTAGCTTCGACTGTCTAT
Source organism: Agonopterix heracliana (assembly GCA_963693445.1). Lineage (NCBI taxonomy): Eukaryota > Metazoa > Arthropoda > Insecta > Lepidoptera > Depressariidae > Agonopterix > Agonopterix heracliana. The sequence goes on from OY856307.1 coordinate 3,590,106, forward strand.
TATTGACTTATAACCAGTGATCGGAATGTCGGGGCATTTTTTGAGCATACAAGTATGGATACGCCTAAATTACCCGGAAATATCCGGATTTAATAAATTGGGATAAAATTTCACGGGATTTACTGGGATTACCTATTTAGATGTCAAGAGACGTTTTTTTTAAATCAAGAGTATTAGCAGCGCATACTAGAGACCGCGCCTTTGAAACACGCCGCCTGGTACTTTTGACATGTACCGCGCTTAGGTAAATATGTTGACCGTTATTAAACAATGATATTAAGTAACTAGATTAGTAGTTAGGGCACCAAAGCGTTGCCACTTCGAAGATGTCTGCAGGCTTCTTTGACTTCAGTTCAGGCGTTTATCTATAGTGAGCGGACCATATCCGTGACGTATAAATTAAGCTACCAAAATGGGGAAATGCGCCGTAAAAATTTGTAAATCACAGTCGGAAAAGAATAATAAAGGAAGTGGTGTTACTTTTCACAAGTAAGTTTACTATATTTTGTCAAAATAAAATTAAAAAACTAAATAAATTTTTCACGCATTGTTTTTGCCATCAGTGTTGCAAGTAAATACGATTTTGATTTACAAACTTTTACGGCGTATTTCCCCATTTTGGTAGCTTAATTTATACGTCACGGATATGTCCGCTCACTATAGATAAACGCCTGAACTGAAGTCAAAGAAGCCTGCAGACATCTTCGAAGTGGCAACGGTTTGGTGCCCTAACTACTAATCTAGTTACTTAATATCATTGTTTAACAACGGTCAACATATTTACCTAAGCGCGGTACATGTCAAAAGTACCAGGCGGCGTGTTTCAAAGTCGCGGCCTCTAGTATGCGCTGCTAATACTCTTGATTTAAAAAACGTCTCTTGACATCTAAATAGGTAATCCCAATAAATCCCGTGAAATTTTTATCCATATTTATTAAATCCGGATACTTCCGGGAAATTCGGGCGTATCCAAACTTGTATGCTCAAAAAATGCCCCGACATTCCGATCACTGCTTATAACTTATCAAAGGGCGGGACAGATTGAGTATAAAACGATGTATAAAATAAATAACCCTATTGATGATTTTTAAGTTTTTTTATGACAAAAACAATGTAGGATGGTACCTACCTACATAAAATATTCATTCATATAGCTACTTAGTTAAATCGATAAAATATTAGTACTTAAGTTAATTAAACGCTGTAGGATAGGATCCCACAATAATAATTACCTAATTTTAAAGATTTCATTAATTTAATGAGGGTGAGAGGTAGTGGGCCATACTTATTTTATTCTTTACGCCAAAATCCCTGACGGATTCTTCGCCCGGTTACTAAAATTCCGAACATGTCAGATCTGCTCACGTCTGGTTACCGTACTTGCTGCGAGCCTAGTCTACGACAGGTCTCGCTTATGAGACACGTAGGGTTGCCAGGCCGTTGAAAAAGCCGGACATTAAGGAAGAAAGAAAGAAAGAAAATATTTAGGTTTCCAAGGCCGGACTAGATGGAGAACCATAGTCGGACAAGAGTGCCGCTATTGCCGAATCTTTCGTCTGTGGTAAAAGTTCTTAAAACCCTACAAATTTCATCAAAATCGGAGCAGCCGCGTGATTTGCTACATTTTACCTGGCCAACCTCTCTCACGCTGCGTGATCGAGTGCGAATCTAGTTAGATAGTTTCTGTAGCTAATATATGCTAATAAAATGACAAAAAGCCGGACTTGTAAATATTTGGCCGGACATGGCAAAGCCGGACGCCTGGCAACCCTACATACACGTACGCACACTCGAGTTCACTCGACCCAACGACGCTATCGTTAATAGCCACCTTAATGGATCATACATGTAATTATACTTTCATATATTTTTGTGACCGACGTAAAGGTTACATAAAACTTACCGGCCCATTCACATCACGCCAAATCTACATACATACAGTAGACATACAACGTGTTAATGAATTAACTCAAAACTAGAAAGTAGTTTGTTTAGAATCGAGACCAGAATGGAATTATCATGGTTTCAACATAGTTTTTTTTTTCAAAATATTAAATAAGTACTACAAAAATTTACTGAACTTTATCTCAAACCACCGCGCAGGCACACTCACTACTTTACTACCAAAACAAGATTCTTAAAATGTATCCATGAGCACGTTAGCGCTTTCATTCATTGCTGAAATGTTAACAAATCAATTTTGCCTCAAAACTTAAAATGGGAATAACTTTAAATTTTAAAATAAAGAAATTATTGCTTCAATCTAATTATTTTGTTGTAAATCAGTTGGGGTGTATGAGGTTCTTATATCGTTTGTTTTTATATCACGCTAACGCGTTGTATATCTATATCTACATTCTAATAAAACTGTAACAGAAGAGTGTGTGTATGTTTACGATTTGGTGTTGCCAAAACACCCCTTTTGTCTGTCTGTTTGCTTATCTGTTTGTTTGTGCAGTGAGTTTATTCCGAGAGCGCAAATGCGCGTTGCATACAAACGAAATCTGGTGATATTTTCAATACTATCCAATTAAAGTTAGTGGAATTTTTCACAAACAATCTAGAAACTAATCTCTATGTTCGTATGAAGTCAGATTTTCGTTAAAGTATACAGTTTTAAAGCTAATCCTAGATTTGTATGGAAATCTTTGCAAACATAATTATGTAGAGTTTCTAGAATCTAGAATCTAGATTGTTTCTGAAAAAGTTCATTGGCTTTAATTGGTTAGTATTGAAAATATAACCAGACTACGTTTGTACGGAGCGCACCAACGGTAATTATACCTTTAAAAACTGCTGAATCTATTTGGATGCGGTTTTCACAAAAGCATAGTTTGGATTAACATTTAGGCTTTATTTCATAGCAATAGGTTCATTCAATCAAAAGTATATGAGTATTTAAAGTCAGTGGTATGCGCGTACTCGTACCAAGTCGCGGGCACCGCTAGTACGTAAAGGCTTTAAAGGTAATAAATTTTATAGATAGTATCCCGCTGTGGCTCATTACTACGCTATCAATATTTAAATTTTATTTTGTAAGCGACCATATTTTAATCCATTTAAAGTTACAACATCATAGAGGCAGCAGAAACACATAATATTGATGCGATATAACGTTAACCAATAGCTCAAGTACTTTGTATAAGTAGGTACTAACGCACAGTCACTCCCTTGACACTTCATACAGATAGCGTGGAAAGAGTTTTTGAAATTCGAATCTGTCTATTCAATATTTTTCTATACCGCCAATCCACTGAATATGTCACTGGCCAGCACGAAAAAAATACTTTTTAAAATATGTTCTTTTCACCAATTCACTTTTTTTTCTCGCTATTGTGAGGTGAAAAATGTGTGTTTCGCTCGGCTGCAAAGTTATTCTGCGTCTCGTACCTTTGAAACCTTCGCTAAGCTCAGGATTTTATTATTTGAACCACTTGCTTCGCTTGCTCAGGTTTCAATACAAGTACTCGCGCCAAAAAGCAACTTTGCAGCCTAGCATAACAAATAACTATTATTTTATACCAGCGACGGACGCCCGCGACTTCTTAATCGCAGACAATACTCACTTTCAATACTCATCACTTTAGATTTAATTAACCGATTGCGATGAAAAACTTTTATTTATTTTTTTATTTTAAATAAAGCCTAAATGTTAATCCAAACTAAGCCCTTTGCTTTTGTGAAAACCCAATCCAAATCTGTTTATTACTTTTAGCGTGAACAAACACACAGACATACAGATAAACAGACGAGCAGACAAACATTTTAAAAATTGTTAATTCACTGCGTTGCAATACGTTTAAAATGCATTCCTTTACAAACGCCACCAATTAATATTTTTCTAAATCTCTTAATCCATGGCAAGTTTACATTTATTATTTATTATTAATTATAATTTTTTATGATGAAGTAGGTAGGTATTGCAAGGAATGTGTCTCCCCGAGTGACGAAATCTGGCGCACCCTATGGACAGTCAGCCTCGATACTACCATCTTTGACCGGCTAATCTTTACACTACGAGTATAGCACGCGGGATTGTCATAAGATACAGCTAAGTGCGTTCACACACGATGACGCACTGACGGAGCAGCAAACGTCAGTCCGTCATTTGTGAAGCAAGGAGTTGTATGAAACCGCGCGTAGAAGCACACACGGTGACGCATTGACGCACCGGGTGTGGTTCTATGGACTGACATCTGCCGCTCCGTCAGTGCGTCATCGTGTGTGTGAACGCACTAATGCTGACACAAGAGATGATTAAGTAGGTACCCTTTGCCCCGGTTTACCCTTTGATCAACGACGATTGAGAGTCAAAAACAATTTTTTTCCAACCTACTTTTCGTTCTATGGAAAACCAATGTTTATATTTCTGTTTTTGGGCTGCCGTTATCTATGTCTTTAGAACAAATTTCGATTCAATAAGCTCATTTATTTATAAGTAACTGAGGCGAGCCTACAAACAGGCAGAATGGACGAAAGTGTAAGGGTTCCTTGTTTGAACACAGAATCCTAAAAACGTTTGGAACTCGATTAGTTCACGCTACGATAACTTCCCGCACAGTTCACTTCAACTACGCGTAAGTATACGAAGAGTTAACTAAGAGTTTCTGGAGCTATCAATCATTCGTTCAGCTCAATTCGTATGGCAACAGGTATATGACTTGGGTTCGCAGTGCTGCCAGATTTAAAAACCGATTGCGCACTAATACCACATGAATTATCCCTAGAGAAAGAAAGCATCATTGAAAAAGACCACATTTTCTTCTACAGAACGAAAACTTCGTCATACGGTTGTCGGTTTAGGTGCAGTTATAAGACGTACGGATAGGTGCACACACTCAGCCAGTTCGTACGTACTCTACCGCGAAATGTGTGAGTGCACCGACAGCAGCGGCCGTTTGTATGACGAAGTTTTCCTTCTGTAGAAGAAAATGTGAACTTTTTGTGGGATACGTATGTAGGTAACTACTCGTTAATCTCAGCAGAAAAGGGATTGTGTTTAAACCCGAACACTGCACTCTAGTTAATAATTTTGGAACAACATTAAGTGTCATGTTACGAGACGAGTGTTAAGTATACCTATATGAATGTGGATGGCTGTGGAAGGAGAGGAAGGCCGAAGAAAAGATGAATGAGTTGTGTAATGATATGTGTAAGAAAGGAGTGAGTGCTGAAATGACGGCTTAGAGAGATGAATGGAAGAGGATGACATATTGTGCCGACCCCCGATAATGGGAAATGGGCAAGAGAATGATGATGAATAATTCCCTGTCAGTATTGATATTCATAAAAATATTTCAGTCACGTATAGGTATCAAAATAAAAAAAATCGGAGGGATCTTGAACCCGCAAATTACCAAATGCGTTGCCACCAAAATATGTTGTAAAAGCTTAAAAAAGCGCTAATTTGTCTGTCGCGCAATATAAAAAAAAAAGCGCCAGATCTAGCACCGAAACCGCTAAATTGGCAGCACTGGGGTTACGCCCTGCACGCTAGACTGACAAGCTCTCTTAACTTGAGGATTCATTGATAAGTGGATTGAAGTGGAACCAAGTCAAGGATGCTGGAAAAGGTACGAATTTGGTCGTTTGACGGGCATTTTACTCGGAGACTTCAATCAGGATAATGTCGTCGGTCGATCTCAGGTTAGGTCAGGATATACAGATTAAAATATTAGTAGATACCTACTAGGTCAATATTTTAAAATTAATTTTAATTATATGGGGGCTTTTAACCCTGAAGTTATGTCAGCCGCATCGTGCCTTAACCTGCGCGCTACTATGCCCGTCAAACTTGATAAATAATACCTGTCTACGAAATATGCAAGCCAAATTGAACCGTCCGCATAGGGATTGGTAAATAATCTATAATCATATAATGCATCTTATATCTCTATCCTTCATCCCCCATTTTTTTTTCTAATAGTTACAATGCAGATACAGTACCAAGCGTACAATATTATGGTCATACAGGTCAGAGACCTACTAATTTGAAGTGGCTTGAAAATTCGTTAACAGCAAGTGAACTACTAACTTGGTGGTGCATGGTAATTTATTATTCGTGAGAGGAGCCCTTTGCCCCATTTATGTACTTACATTCAACTGGCTGTGTCCAACAACTATATTGGAACGAAGGGAAAGAAAGGCAAAGGACCACAGGTAAAAGAAACGGTCGATGTCGTGTCAGGAACTCAATGAACTGGTGGAAAAGATATTGGATTGGCGAATACTCCACCGGAAAAAGCTCTTAAAAATAAGTTGACGTTTCTTAAAACATTCGGAACATTTTCCCACGATATGACATTTCAATTATTATTTCCGTTTCCCAACGACCGATTCCAGTTTTGTCACGTCGATCGATATAAATTAATCTGCATTCTCAACGGAGCTATTATCAATCTACGTACCTATGGATGCATCGATGATTTTAAATTCTAAATACCGATATCGGTTGCGAATGGCATCTGGGTTAAAATCTCAATTTTAGCTCATAGTATACAGGTATATTCAATGTATGGGCAAAGCGGAAAGAGACAAAATTTTTGAAACTGTTGCTGGCTTATATCGGAGAGTATTAGTTGAGCATACTCCCCCGGTCCGAAAGACCCTATTCAAAAATAGCACATGGGCGATTGACACCGCGGTCCTAATAGCGTCAATATTAAAATGCATACCGTGGTGTGTAAGTAAGACCCTATTCAAAAAGAGCCCTTGGGCGATTGACACCGCGGTCCTAAACGAGCGCGGTGTCAACCGCCCAACTACTCCGTGCAACACCTCACCCTTCCCACTTTAAAAATGTATATTTTTATCAACTTTAAAGCACCACAGTTTCGGACGTATAACTCCTATTAATATAAATTGAATATTTCATTTATAGTTAATTTAGTGCGGATCAATTTACTACCAAATCAATTTGTCCTAGCTTGTACAGTTCTCATGAAAATTAAGAAAATCTGGAAAATTACACGTACCGTGGATTGATACATGTTGTACCTATTGAAATTCCACCGTCTACCAGCTACCAGACTACTAGACCCGCTCGATGTTGGCATCGTGCCGAAAAAACGTACGTACTTGTCTTAGATAACACCCAAGTCGGGAAGGAAGGAAGCGGCCTGTTCATTGATAATGGAATCGAAATGCAATATCTCATTATCTAGTAAACCATTAAAATAAGAGTACAATCTGATTCCCGTAAATTGGTGCGGCTCGATAGTGTATAGGTATCTATTATTACCTAGTCCAAATTGGGTACAGCGGCGCCGGCGTTAGAAAATGCCTGGTCGTAAGTAGCTGAAACCAACGACGACCAACGATGTTGATGATTGATATCGACAGGAAGCAATAGAAGTACGAACCACCTAAAGTAGAGATGTCTGCCCCTCTGGGAAAAAGGGGTGAGTTGCGAGTTATTGAGTACCTACTACCTATGTACCTAACTACACCTTACGAAAAATTTGTTAATCTATGCCTATACTATAATTGTAGCATATAACTCGAACGCGATTGCAGCGTGTAAACACATTTTGTGTATCAATTTTATGTGACGCGACTTGCAGCTAACGGTAACCCAAAGATTAATGCAACCACACCCTTTTTTTCATTTCTGAGTGAAACAAAAAGGATGACAGTGCTACGGCACGAAAATCACGATTGATCGTCTGGCTAAGGCTTGTTAAGCCTAGGGTCGGCTTCTTTCTTGAACAAAAAAGAACACATTTGTAGCATAACCTTTGAATTACACGTCTTCTTTATTTTGCATTTATCTATGACACAATGTATGTATAGCTGTGGTTAGCTAACTTGCTCGATACACGTAACCTCTATGTATGTTTACGCAGGAAAATAAGTCCAGAATACAAAATCTTTGAGTGAATAATGCAAGTGAGTGCGCGCAGAATTTTTACGGGCGGCAGTGTATGGGGAAGGGACTAAAAGTTACCTATAGGATAGGTATGCTTAGACTATAATAAAAAGGACCGTTTCTAGAATAGACTTCGTACATATACTCCTATGTAATACAGGGGGGGGCCTTCACTACCTATGCTGATTGATTTTAATTAATATGAGTATAAATCTCTAATGCAAGTATTTCTCGTCTAACTAATATAGGTCTTTCTTAGTATGCCGACGGTTTTTTTAAGGGCCGGCACTACCTACGGCCCGTTTGACATATCTGTCAAAAGAAAAAGACCGGTGGCCGACAACACTCAACCCTATCTTATAAGATTAATGAACAAATAAATTTTATAGCTAGGTAAATTTAGCAATAAGTTACTTGCAAAAAACTTGGTCAGCCGCGGCGCAGCTTGGCTGGCATAGCACGTTTACTGGTGTGAAGGAAAAAGTGAACCCTGGTGACACAACATTTTACCTCGTTGAATTGATGGACGGACTAGTCTGTTGGTCTAGAGGCCAATTAGTAAGGCCTAAAAAGTCTGGTAGGCCAAACCCTATCCTGGCAGGTTCATAGGTCTGACCGAATTTAGTGTACCTACCTACTACCCGGAAGGCAGATTTTCATTAAATTGATGTTGAATGTTTGGTCGTACCTGGCAATACTCCTGCACCTGCATCATCTGGATTTGAGGGCCGTAGGTCGAAATTGACATTTACAGTAACAGTACAGTACCGTGATGGACCCAAAATGTGACTGATCAAAGATCACCCCTGGTGGGTCCCAACCATATATACAGTATTACTAAGGCTTAAAAAAACTTAAAATTATTATAACAGAGCAAACTAAAACTTATAACAGAATAATTTTATTATTATAAGGCCGGATTCGACCAAACTTAGATTTATAGAAGAGTAACTAAACAAGGAGCAATTTTACTTTTGTTGTTTACACACCCCGTACTAAAAGAACGAATGTATAATTCACTTAAGGAAAGAGGTCGTTGTATCCGTACATATTGCAATGTGAGGTTATACAGTTTTAATTTGTTAGGTTTCTTTTTATTATAATTTTTTTAATTATGTGACATTGCCATTTCATTTAGATTAGGGTTGGCAAAACGCAAAATCAGTTTACTCTATAGTAACAAAGCGACTTAATCTAAGAATTAAATTTACTCGTGTTTGGTCGAATCGGGCCTAAGTTTAATATTATTGGTATTAGCAAACTAAGGGTTTTTAATCTTTTATCATCATCATCATCGTCAGATATGTTTTTAGCACGGAATAAAAGTTAATTTTGCAGCAGTAACTGGAGCGATTGCCTTCAAAAACATTTGCGTAAAAGGAAATCAGTGTGACCACTTTTAGTAGATTTCTACTTTATTGGTGGATTTAGGGCAAAGAGAACGATAATTTAGTAGTGGGAAATTCTTTAGCAGAATAGAAATTCGGTATACGAAAATTTTATCAAAAATGCAAGGATTCAGTCTAAAAAAATCTAAGCTGGCAATACAAATGGCTGTAAAACAATTAAAAATAAAAAAAACATCCATTGCAGGGTTTGGAAGTTTTCCAGAACTTCTAGTAAAGCTTTAATGACTGGTTAACTTTTAGACGGATTTAAAAATTCTAGAGGCATTTTGGGTAACACTTAGCCAAAAGTGTTTTTTTTTACTAATTAGGACCTGCTGAACACGAATTTCGATGTTGGAACTCCTGATTTTGCGAGTTCAAGGAAGGAGGGCTCTAAAGGTGACTTTTTCAGTTTTTTACGTTTTATCGAAAAGTTTTGTAAAGACAAATTAAATTAAATCGGATAAAATTATCTACAAAACAAGTTCTTTGCACTTTTGTCATAGGACTTTAACCTTTGAATCCATGTTACAAAGTGATGAAAACCAATAAAAATTATACAAAAATGCGGAAATAACATGATGAGCGTTCAATAAAATTTATAATAAATGTTGTTCAAAAACGTGTTTAATATTAAATTTTAACCATCTGGAACGACATAAATATTATTTGGTAGAATTTGAAACAGGACTTGGTAGATTTTGGTAGATTCTCTGAAAAAAGTGGTCAAGCTGAAGGACATTGCGCGACAAAAGAACACACAAAAGAATTGCACAAAGTTATTTTAAAAACTAAAATGTTACTTACAAAGGGCACTGTTTGGTAGTTTTTGGTTCATATTCATATTAATTTATTCGCATTCATGTACAGTTACAGCATAGGTGCTACTTAGTAGCTAAAGTCATGTAACCATGAACCCTGAAAGGGCACAGCAATATTAACAAGAAGTATTTCAAAGATAAGAAAATAATTATTACAATAGAATTTTATTATTTTACATGTATGCCATGTTAGCTTAATCAAATTAAAGATTGAAAAAGTCGGGTGGCGAGCGGGATTCGAACCCACGACCTGCCTATCTGAATTATTACAATGTCAACAGTTAGGTTCTTGTGGTAGATTTTGGTAGTTTTTGGTTCTTTTGGTAGGTTTTGGTACTATTGGTAGTTTTTGGTAGAGTTTAGTATTATTCGTAGTTTTTGATTAAGCCGTGGTGGTCCAGTGGCGAGTAACCTTGCCTGCCGTGCAGGAGGTGATGGTTCGATCCCCGTCCAAGACGACTCGTACCAATGAGTTTTTCGGAATTTATGTACGATTTGTTAAACCACTGGCTTTTTGGTGAAGGAAAACATCGTGAGGAAACCTGCATGCTTCAATTTCGAGGCGTGTATTGTACCCACTGTCCATTATAATTAGTGGAGACGGGCTCACCCCCCGTCACACTGGACAGAGTTTCGGTAATACTGGTGAAACGTGGATTTTCTGAGGATTCAGAATATCTCTGACTACCCCCTCGGGGAATATAGTCGTGAGCATATGCTTATGCTTATGCTTGATTATTTTGGTAGATTTTGGTACTTTTTCGTTGTTTCTGGTTATTTTTGGTAGATTTTCATACTTTTTGTTATTATTTGATAAAAGTATGAAAATTACCAAAAACTAACATAATAAACAAAAGAGTTCTTTACGGCTTGGCTACGGGGTGAGTCTGTTGACATAAAATATAAAATATTTGTTTTGCAAAAGATTCGAATCGTAAGCGGAATTCAGTCCAACAGGGTGTCATGCCGATCCTTGTTCACCGACTTTAAATTGCTCACTGTGACAGCTTTGTATATCCTCGAGCTGTGCAAAATCGTAAGACGATACCCCGACAAATTCCCAAGTAAACCCCCATTCCGTAGCAAAAGACTAAATTTAACTCGCAAAAATGAGCTACTGGTACCAAATTACCGACTAGCATCGATGCAAAGAACTACAAAGTCGAATGCTGTTTTTGTGTATAATAAAATACCCGATGACATTAAAGCCCTACCCGACAAGAGATTTCTGAAGAAGGTATAAATTAATCGAACAGTGTTTTAAGAACATTAAACTGATTTTATGCGACATTTAATTTGATTGTAGTAGTGAAAGGTGATAGTATGTAATTAATTGTCTGGCACCTATTGTTTAAATCTGTTTTTTTTTTCTTTATGTTTATAAATTATTTGTAGTGTGACTAATACTCTGTACTTACCATCTGAAACTTATGTAAGTAACTACCTACAATTTAAGGTAAATAAATGAAATGAAATGAACCAAAACAAAAAGTACCGAAATAACCATAAACTACCAAAAAGTACGAAAATCTACTAAAATAACCAAAAACTATGAAAATTACCAAAAATTACTGAAAGAACCAAAAACTACCATTAATTACCAAAACTACCATAATAACCAAAAACTACCAAACTGTGCCCGGAAAGTAACTTTAGTGAAATTCCTTTGTGTTGTCTTGTGTCGCGCAAAATTCTGTCGTGCAAATGTCTTTTGAAGGCAATCGTTTGAGTTACTGCTACGGCACAGAATTCACTCTTATTCCATACTTATGTACAGGGTGAAATTGATATTATTAGCATCCTTTTAAACTAAAAGTCTACCCATCAAACTGAACAACTTTTACTACGGGAGCAAACCAATCGGATCAAAAAAAATTTGCTGTTGCATACATTTGAATCGAGTAGGCACTGCAGTTTTCTATGAAACATCGTTTTTTTATTGCTCCGATCGGTTTGCTCCCATATTAAAAGTTGTTCAGTTTGATGGGTAGACTCTTAGTTTAAAAGGATGCTAATGATATCAAATTCACCCTGTATAACATATCTGACGATGATGATGATGATAACAGATTATCAATCGTAAGTTTGCTAGTACCTACCAATAATAATAAACTTATAATTATTCTGTTATAATAATGGGGACAAAAATATACGAGTAATAGTCGACCAATTTATAAAATGTACTTCTAAGTCCACATATCGTGGCGGGCAACTACGGAACCTTACACTGCGTGTGGCCCGACACCCACTTGCCCGGTTTTTTATAAGTAATAATGGGTACAAAATGGATCTGTTCATTAATCTTCTAAGACAGGGTTGGGTGTTGCCGGTCACCGGTCTATTCGCAATGATTTCGAACGATTGACGGCCCATAGTAATTTGTATGAAGAAAACGTCCAAAAAAATATGTGATTTTTGGTAACAAATTGCAAAAAAACTAGAAGTCATATCGAAAAACTGATTTGTTTAAAGTGTTCTTTGATGCTTTGCCATTGATTTGAAACATATTTTGTTGTTTTATTTTGTTTAACTAAATCACAGGACTCGGAACGCGGCAGTGCTATTCTAGAGTTTTTCATGAAATTCTCGATTACTTTCTGATGTAACTATAAAATTTTACTGAAATTTTTTTTGTTCATCTTGTACTTCATCTTTTAAAGAAGCGATGGTATTAATTTTGTTTCTAAATATAGCTATTTACTATCCTCAAAAGTCGGAACGCCGTACCCTGTTTTGCCCGATTAGGGTAGTGCCGACCCTTAAGGAAATGATCTCTGACTGAACAACTTTCTCTATGGGACCAAAGTGGAAATCGCGGAATAAAATATTTTGTTCCAAAACTGAAAAAACCTACCTACTCGACCCGAATTAATGGGAAACCTATTTTTTTTTCGCGATTTCGATGTTAGTCCCGTAAAGAAAGTATAGGTAGTTCAGTAGATTATGGTTTCATCTACCGCATTATCATGTTTGACCTAGAACGATAGTTTGACCCTATATTATACCGCTAAGAAGACGCGTCGCGGGGGCCGGTTGTGTGGACAAAGTCACGGACAAAATCTAGTTAGGATGATATAAAACTGTGCTTTGTTGGAAGACTGCTATAAAATGTACTTTATGGTCTTGACGTGTATGCTTTTCCAGGCTTACGCTTGTAACTATTTTCTAATATGTGCCCAAGCGTGCAGTTTGCAAAGGAATTTATAGTATGCTTATGGAAACAATAGGGAACCTCCATCAAACTTGTGTTTGGGTATTTTCTTAAAATGCAACTGTTAGATTTATACCATTTACCGAAACTAAAGTCATACCTCAGTATTTTTGGATAGTTTATTTAGTGAAATCATAAACTGAATACACAATTGGAATTACTTCACTGTATAGAAAATCGTCTCAAAGATGACGTTTTTTCATGCATTTTTAAAAATTTTTCTCGTTTTAGAAGAACTTAAAATAGTTTCAGATTTTTTGCATTTATACTCACATATTCACCATTAGTTTAACTAGTGAAATCATAAACAATTTCTAGAAAAAGTACTTTGGTTAGTTGTTTTTAATCGAAAGTACGGCTCACGCACACACTTTTCGGAGCGCTGGGCAAGTCGCGTTTCTCATAGAAAATATTCGTTGGGACCAAATGGCCCCTTAATATAAAAATACACACCTTATATTATCAGTTATTAACGCGTTTTTGATACATATATTTTGAGCGTTTTTGGTATATTTATTCCCGATATTTCGGGACTATTAGTCCGTAGGTATAATAAGCTTGTACAATGTATTAACAAAAAATATTTGCAAAAGATATTTAATCTTCAGTGTGCTAAATGTATCTGATCACCCCGAATAGGATTATGGTCATGAAGTGTAGGTAATTATAAATAATTCAATAAATTTGTTCGTTCGATCAGGCGAAAACTAATCAACCAATTTTTGACAAATTATGGCGAGTAGGACTTCACAATTCGCAGCAAGTTGACTACTAACAGTCTCCACCAATCCTAACTGAGCGCGCGTGGTGGAGTATGGGCTATGGCCTATGGCCCACTCCTTCTTACCCTTATAAGGCCCACTTGCGCCAACCACGGGTTAGCAATTAACTCCGGATAAAATGTCTCTTTCAGTTGTTTTTCTATACAAAAAATCATTGGTTACCAACTTAACCTGGAGTTTTGCTAACCAGGTTATTTATCCAGGTTGGCGCAAGTGGGGCTAAGTGGTTTTTTCCTTGCAGTGAGATCGTACAAGGTATTGGTTATTTTATTACTTAGGTACTTATTTATTTTATTTTATAGACTAACCATTTTAAACGGCGCAGTTTGAACACCATGCATCTGTTCTAATTGACCAACATAATTTTTTATTGGCTCTAGGAGGATAGGAAACTCTACTCTAATTTTTAGTTTTACTTTTGGCACAAATTGTATAGGTATAAGCCGGTTTAAATTTATGTTGCACACCAATTTAATGTTGTAACCGAAAAAAGGCCTCCAATCTCGATATACGTAACATAACTCTACGAAATCAACCCAATATTGGTTCACAACATCCGCGTAAGGTGTTCAACAATGCTTCGTTATTGTTCAATTTCCGAATACTGCAATATATTTTGCACAGAGGGATTGAATGTGCTTGTTATGTTCATTATTTATATCTACTTCATTCCGTATAAGAAAAGAGATGTCAGGGAGTGAGAGTTCAAGTGTAGTATTCTACCTCAGAATAGAGAACAAACTAGTTTGTTATTTATCCTGAGTATTGTATACATGAACTAGTTTTAACTTCAATTTTTGTACCGAAATTAGTACAGCACTCTTACGAGTACACATTTTTACATACAAAATGCGCATCGAAACTCAGTAGTTGACACTGTACTTTACAGAACCTTTTCCACACTGGCGTTTTGGGCGGCGATTTTTTCAGCGATTTTATTATGATTGTACCTCAGAATACATTAGTTTTACATTAGTTTTACTCCCATTTCGTATTTAAATTCGTTCAGTACTCAAAGGCCTGCCCTGCAACACACACATTTTTTTTCGCCATTTTGTAGTTGGCTCCATAGTGAAAGTTGTTCAGTTTCATGGGCTAAATCACCCCCTTAAGTATTACTAGGGTGTTTTGTTACAGCCTGTACATGCGGAATTCCAATATTCAATACTAACCAATTAAAGTCTTCAATTCAAGTCAATTGAAGTAATCTAGAAACTAATCTCTATGCTTGTATTGTGTCAGATTTTCGTTAATGTGTTTTTGTTGTTTGTGTTCCAAAGTTACAATGCCTCAAAGATTTCCTTTCATTTCCAATCTTAAATTAATCCTAGGATTGAAACTGTATATTTTGACGAAAATCTGACACAATACAAGCATTAGAGATTAGTTTCTAGATTGTTTCTGAAAAAAATAATCGTCTTTAATTGGTTAGTATTGAAAATATAACCAGACTTCGTTTGTTTGGAGCGCGCTCCGAATTATATCCTCTTGAGGTGGTTTCAGTCCATACAAAACTTTGATGTAGAACACTCGTAGACGGTATTAATACAAGTAATATTTTATATGTGGAAAAATAGCTTAGAAAATCTAAATTGCGCGTCTCAAATAATATTTACAATTTATATTATAATTACGAAGATATAATGCTTTACATTTGTCAGATTTTGTTGCTAAAATTTACGTTATTTTCGTTGCGTTATCGTGGCTAAAAGTTTTCCATACAAATTTTAATACCTAATCCTAGCATTGAAACTATATTGTATTCAAGAAATGTAAAGCGCAGATATTGGTTTCTAGATCATGTCTAAAAATTCAGTGACTTTCATTGGTTAATATTAAAACTAGGACGGAATTTTGTTGTAGGTAGGTATTTGTGTGGAGCGCGCATTAACGCTTTCGGAATAAACTTCTCTTAAATATAATATTATTTTGCATTGTTGCTGCAGCACCGCCCGCCCGTATCCGCCCGTCCTAAATCCTAATGTGGACAGACCTTAGTCACTCTGTTCAACTCATTGAATGTCACGAAAGCTTAGCACGCTCCATTAAAAAGCAAATACGCAGGTGTGTGATTTAGCCGGATTGATTCGGTTAGGATAAATATTTGCTTCATTAGAACGAAGCGGGTTCGTCCATCGCTTGCAACAAACGTTGATGGAATGACTAGAGGTTGAATTCGAATCGCCTAAGCATCACGATATTGTTCGCCAATAGCCATTATTCATAATAAAAAAAATTCTAAGTCCTTACTCTATCCTCTAGATCTAGAGCAGTCTTGGTTTTTAATTTAGCGATTGCTTTAATCGTAACCGATTCATATTTTTTGTGAAATTTCGAGTTTTCCTCTTGACTACTTAGTTACCTATGTATTGCAGTTTTCAAATTTTCGTTGGTTACACTATTAGCAGTCTTTTCACAGTCTAACCCTAGATCATCCCAACCATTAGTCGGTGTACCTGCATTCTACGAGAACAAAGTCCTTACTTAGACCCAGCTTCTCAAAAGCGTTGATCTTGACCTAATGTGCTTTTGCGGAAAAATATACTGGGTGCGGGTTGTTCGACCGCCACACACACACACAAACAACCCACGATGAAGTCTGGTTAGAATCTCTGGCCGTAAAGCGAGCCAAAAGACATACTTGGGACGAATAAAGGCCTTCGCACATTGCAGCGATATTATTGAGCGATTTTATCGAGCGATATTATCAACAGCGATATCGCGACACCTTACACACTGCAGCGATTCCGCGATTCGCGTCACGCATGCGCCCCACCACTGAATGTAGTCGAAAGAGTTGCGATAATATCGCGGCCGTGTGTGGGATCGAGCGCGTCCCCATACAAAATGTACTGAGAAGAATTATCGCAAAATCGCAGCGATATTATCGCTCGATAATATCGCGGCAGTGTGTAGGATCGCGCGCGTCTCCATACAAAATGTACTGGAAACAATTATCGCAAAATCGCAGCGATATTATCGCTCGATAAAATCGCTGCAATGAGCGGAGGCCTTAAAATATCTGCCGTACATCAGAGTCTATACTGCAGTTACATATCAATGTTTTATTTAAATGTAGTGCGAATAACGCTAGAGCGACGGCTTGTTTGATCGACTAACGCTGGTGCGACAGCATGTTCGAATTCGCAAAAACAAATGTCACATAAGTTTTTATATCAACAGTAAATTGTTTTTGAGTCATTCAAACGAAAAAATACTTCGTAAAATGTTCGGTCACTTTTAGGGTTCCTTACCCAAAGGGTGGGTGCCAAGGACCCTATTCGTAAGCTTGTGCTGTCCGCCCGTATTCCGTCCGTCCGTCTGCACTCTAGAGGCCTGTATTTTCTGAACCGTAATAGGTAGCGAGTTGTAGTTTTCACAATCATGTGCTATTATTTTGGATTTGCTTACCTTAAAAAAAAAAGGGTTTGAACCATACAAGCAACGTGTTTTTTCGAAGTTTTTGTTTTTGCTCTATCTTAGAATGGTAATATTATAAGCTTCAAACTTTGTGTGAATCTGATTATACAGGGTGTAAGGAAAAGTATTATTAACCTTTTAACCACATACTCTACCCATCAAACTGAACAACTTTGGAGCAAATGGATCAGAGCAAAAAAAAATCAGCTGTCCTATACTAAACTCCAATACCTACTCGACTCAAATGTATACAACTGCAGTTTTTTTTTTTGCTTCGAGCGGTTTGCTCCCATAGTAAAAGTTGTTCAGTTTGATGGGTAGAGCTATCATCTATTTATGTAAGTGTGAGTAAGGGGTTTAAACGTAAATGATACTTTTCCTTACATCCTGTAGTGCATGTACTGCAAGGTACAAAACAGTCAAGTGGTCGGGCTTTCGGTAAGGATTGCGAAAAAACAATTATTTTTGGTAATATTGTATGGTGGTACGGAACCCTCCGTGCGCGAGTCCAACTCGCACTTGGCCGGTTTTTGGAGTTTGTATCGGTTTGTATATATC
Organism: Agonopterix heracliana; assembly: GCA_963693445.1. NCBI lineage: Eukaryota > Metazoa > Arthropoda > Insecta > Lepidoptera > Depressariidae > Agonopterix > Agonopterix heracliana. The sequence continues at coordinate 3,608,153 of OY856307.1, forward strand.
CTGCACTGACATAACATGGCAGGAGTCCAAATAGGCCGCGATTATGTAAGCTATTTCTCCGATCATTAATTGTGAACACTATTTGTCCGTGACCGACATATTGCAAAATATACAGTAATTACGTATAGTAATAGTACGGCAGGCATGGTAAGTGTAGGTAATGGTATGCTGATCTAATCGGGGGTGCAGGTGGTTAAAAAGGGCCCGTAGCGAAGCGGCTACGCTAAATACGCTAAAATATTCCATAAGGCTACGGCGTAGTCGATATTTCATCATTTAACGAATTGAAATGGCTGTGTGATAGACTCTTAGTTTAAAAGGATGCAAATGATATCAATTTCACCCTGTATAATCAATTCGTAGTGGAGAGAAAATGCGAGCTCGCTTCGCTGGCTCTGTTTCTGTCAAACAAACATAATCGAAAAGAGTTCTGACCATAAAAGTCTATGTGGTAAAAGTTAGTGTTTCTGTTTTTGTGTAGATTAAGGCTAGGTTATCCCAGTGCAAGCGTCTCTTTCTTGCAAGCATAAGTTTACAATTAGCCATCCCGCTCCAATTGAATATTAGCCATCCCGCCCCAATTGAAAGCAGCAAAAAAACGTGTTTTTCGTCAATATCTTTGCTCATGGGAGTTTCTAAGCTAAAAATTCTTCTGTGTTCTCTAGAAATATTTAATGTATTTAGTTAAGTACAAGAATGAAAAGATAAATATCAGCAGTTTAATCATAGTATTGAAAAAAACATAACAAAAAGGGGTAACTTTGGGATGTTTTTCTATCTAGTAAACTTAATCTAATCGTGTAATTGAGAACAGTCGCCCATCCGCCCGATCCTTAAATAAGACATAACTTAATTTCAGACTTTAAAACACAGTTTAAAACACTTTCGTTCGTGTTCAAAAAACGGCCTCGACGGGATAACAGCGTCTTAATAGGGTCCCGTCGCTGGCACCTTTTCAGTACGGATCCATACAAACTTGAGTGTTACGATCTTTACAGGCATTTTTTTCTTTTATCTTACATTTATTCTAATCTTACACTGACAAAGTGCTACCATTTTAATTAAATTACAGCCAGCACCGTCTCTGGATGAATAGGTGTGATGGCAAATGTTGTTTTCTCCTGATTTAAGAAATACGAGTTTAAGTACATTTGAGTAGACGGTTATTTACATAGGACTCGAGCAATTGTACGTGACGATAATATCGATAGCGTCGTGATAGGAACACAAATAGTGGATCGAAATTGAAAGTGGCACATCTACATGCATAACCCATAAGATATTGATTGGAAAATTCGAGTTGTCAACTTAGATCAAAGTAAATACTGTTTTACTAATATCATAGGTTGTGAACGGTTTTTTTTATTTTATAATAAAACAACACTCACCAGACACCTCAGTCTGTAATCTGTACAACCACACTATATCCGTTTTTTAAGGATATGGTCAGACCATCAAACTGAACAACTTTCAATATGAGACCAACAACGAAATAGCGTGAAAAAAACTGCTGTTCCATATAAAACATCAACGGCTACTCGGCCCAATTGTAGGGAACAGCTGTTTTTTTTCGCGATTTCAATCTTGGTCTCATAGTGAAAGTTGTTCAGTTTGATGGTCAGATGGTTCCCTTAAAGTATGTTAGGTATTCATTTAAGTTTACTTACACCCTGTATAATTTATTTGACAAAAGCTGCAAAAACCCAACTCGGCAACTCAATGTCTTTGCATGGGACACTCAAAGATAATAAAAACATTTTAATTAACACAATAAGGTATGAACAGAACAGAACTCTTCTTGGTTTTATCCAAGGACTAAATGTTATGCAAACGTGTAATGAGAATTCTTATATCCTTCGCTACGATAAAATACTCAGGGAATGCTTGCTCGTTACAACGTAGATACGGTGAAGATAATCTGCATTTGTATTTTAAAGCCGTATTTTACATATGTATATTGCATTTTTATCGTAGCGAAAACTCGTCGACATGTGCATCTAGCCTGTCCTAACCTACGGTGCTCAAACTTGGTCCTAGACTGAACATCACAAGCCCTCTCAGAAGCAGTCTCGAGGTCTGCCAAAGAGCGCTGGAGCGCAGCATTTTTGGTGTGAATATTATACCAAAAAAGAATCAGATTGATGTTACTATAACGCCAAATTACAGCTTTCTAATATTAAAAGACTCTGAGCTAAGCCGCGGGCAGACAGACGGACATGGTGAAACTATAAGGGCTCCTCGTTGACTACGGAACCCTAAAAAATACCCAATCGGGTATTCTTTCAATAGTCCAGCTGCGGCGATGCTACGAGCGAGACGGACCGCTACGGCCGCTGTGGCGCGGCTCTGTGGGTGCGGCTCAATTTTACGCCCCATTTTCTAAGAAGGTTTTTCTAGGAAGCTAACCGATTGCATTAGATACACAGAACTGTGCTCCAGGACTCGTATGGCCTGGTCACACGACGCAAAACATCTCAACTGAAGCGGAACTGGCCAGGACGTATCTGTCGCAGGCGTGAGAGAGATGGGCGAAAATCACCACAGACCTTGCAAGGCCCCCACAGCACGGCTAGCATGCTACCCACGACAAAGCGTTTAAACGAGAAAAACGTAATGTGCGCTCTTTCTGGCATACGTTAAATAATAAGGATGGAGGCACATCTAGATTTTAAGCGTTTTCTTAGGGGTGGCATGCGAGTCCTACGGACGGTCCTCGTCGTCGAGGCGAAGACCTGAGACCTCGTGTTTCGAAGATTTGGGGGTCTAAGGGGGGTCCCGACCCCCGGACACTTGATTTGGAATCTAGATTACGAAAATAAAAGAGAGCTTACGAGGGTTCTTTAATCTAGAGTCTAGATTCTAGACAGTCACGGTGAGGATGATAATGAACATAAAACACTTCTTTCAAACAAATTCCAAAGACCTACCACGTACGAGGCAGTTAATGAAATCACTTGGCCAAAAACAAGATTTTGGAAAAATTATGGGGTCCGGATTTTTCATTGTTGTGATTTTGCACACGACCCATTTAATCATGATCCAATAGATGAGGCATTGGTTTATGGCTGAGCATTGTGAGATGCAGCAAGAATATGGGACATTCTTGCACAACATCATAATTATGTACTTACAATTTTACGACGCGCCATTTTCTATGAAGGCAATATTGTCTTGTGTAAAATATCATTGGTCGTCATAGCTTCTCCTTGAAACGAAACATGCAAGTGTAGATAAGTAAGTACGAAGTACAAAAATCAATAACAAATGACACAAGTGCATTGGACGGCAGAGGCGGGGCTCACACTAACCTCGTCTTTTATTAAATTATCATCCATGGTTTTTCCTTACTCTGTATTTTTTTGTTTAATAAAAAAAAATAAGTAATAATAAAAAAATTTATGATACCACCTAAATTTTGCATATTTCAGTTGAGGTGATAAAATGTGCAGGCTGCCATGAATTGACTACGTAATATCATCACAGTCTATATATACGTCCCACTGCAGGGCACAGGCCTACTCTCATGGAGGGTGTATGGGCGTTAGTCCGCCACACGTGCCCAATGCGGATTACGTATCAACACGTAGTAATTATTAAATAATCTGTGACGTAGTTAAAATGTCACTTGTAAAGAATATAACACTGAAACTTTGAACTGAAAAGTTGTAAAAGTGTGGCAGTATAAAAATGTTTATGTAAAATGTTAAGTTAGATCACGTAAGGGCGAAGGTACGTTGGCATCGTAAAGTTTGTTTCACTATAGAATTTGTTTTGAGATTGGGCTGTATAGTCAACATAAATTTTTTCTGAGCGGGGTAAAGGTCACCACCCGGTCACACCTGTATCAAATCCCCGTCATAATGACGTATCCCCAATCGTTTGACCCGATTTTAATACGGAACCAACATTGGTAATGATAGTTCGTAAAATACATCACGATAGTTATATTTTTGCAAATATATTTTGTTAATATATTTTGTTTGTTATATTTTGGCTGCAAAGTTCTTTTTTGGCGCGAGTACTTGTATTGAAACCTGAGCAAGCGAAGAACCTGAGCGCAGCGAAGGTTTCAAAGGTACGAGACGCAGAATAATTTTGCAGCCGAGCGAATCACATAACTTTTCACCTCACAGCAGCGAGGAAAATGTTAGGTGCAAGCACTGAGTTAGATGTATAGAACATCGCGCTTCATGACATTGTCCCATTCTATTGATTGCATTGCATTTAGTCACTCTCACTGCTTAGTTTTCAGGATTATAAAATGACGATTCAAGTGGAAGGTTATGGAATTGCTCAAACAAACAACCTAATAGAAACCTTATTAGGTTATTAGTTACCGCATATGATACCCATAATAAGATGTGGAGGACTGTTCTAAACAGAGAAGAGAAATTATGCTAATCGAGAATAAGATCTGTCTGCAGCTGCACGTTAAATTTTAATGCGGAACTCTCAAACTTTACCAAGTCTTCTGTTTTGATACAAACCATTAACTTGTTCCTTGCAAATACTTATAACTTTGTTGGAATAAGGCCACTTTTGCTATGTTTTGACGTCTTAGTTGCTCAGATATCGTGTTCAGTATACCCTAGGAACCTATTCCGAGATCGATATTTTGGACTTTCCAGCTGCTCATTGACCCGTTTAGCTTTTCGTTTATAACTTTGGAGCTGTCAAGTTATTCAATATAATTATAGGGTGCGGTATTTTAAGAGTGTGATCAGACCATCCAACTGAACCGCTAACTCTATGGAACCAACGTCGAAATCACAGAAAAAATCAGTTGTCCCATACAAAATTGCAAGCAACCCGTTTAATGTGTAATGGATTTAATTTTACACATTGTATTGATATTTTTTCGAAATAAGTTACAGAGCAAGAACTTATTTTTAACTTTTTCGCAGTATGATTTTCAGACATTATTTTGTTGTTGACTGTACTATTGTAAAAGTTGATATCTTTACCGGATTTATTGCTCCCTTCATGCGTTCATCCCCTATTGGTTTATTTTGATATTCTTAGATAGTAGAATACTATGAAACTATAGTACTATAGTAGCGTTTTATTACTATAGTAAACACAGTTAACGCAAGTAGGTACCTTAAGCGTAATAATTTGGATGTTGTGTAATAAAAGTTACAACAGTTTATAAGACAATACAGAGTTAATTTTGGAACCGTTACATTTTACGACACTTCTTAAACAACTGTTGTTTTTCAGTCACAGTCACGGGGAGAATGGTTTCCAAAGTTTCAAAATGTTGAAAAAACCGGCCAAGTGCGAGTCGGAATTGCGCACGGAGGGTTCCGTACAGCCATACAATATTTAAAAAAAAATGTTTTCTCCGCGATCTTTAGCGCAAGCCCGACACACACTTGACCGGTTTTTATTATTTGTTGTTGTATCGTAAAGCTTGCACCTTGCACTATAATCATAAGAAGTTTGATTCTTGTGTGTATTACCGTTTTTGCGATAGAGCTATAAGAAGAAACATTGATAACAACTAGTTTCTTGTATTCTCCCCTTAATTTTTAACATTTCGTTTGTTTAAATTATTTGTCGTGAAATCCAATACAATGACACATAATCTCTGAAAAATAGAACTGGCTACCTATCAGAAGATACAGTCCTCTGAAGCTATGTCGGACGGACAGCGTGTATGAATAGGATCCCGTTTTCACCCTTTGTGTACGGAACCCTAAAAATGTTCTGTAACATTTAGATTCGTGAGATTTAAGTTTAATAAAAGTCTTGCCTAACTATACATAGTTAAACAGTTACAATATCGATAGGTTCTGTCGATAGTATCGGTATTTTAAAACAAGTAGATTGTGTATTTTCACACATGCGGGTTGAAAATGCTTAAACAACAACGTACGTGGACGAAATAGGCTTTGAGATTTTGAGAAATAATTAAACACAATTGGTAAATTACTCTATTTTATGCGCCAGACTACATGTCGCCGTTTCACTTAAGGTTAACATGATAGAAGGGTGTATTAAAATCAATGTAGCATGACATGAATTGACGATTACATACCTCGATTTATTCGTAACAGCCCAAAATCTGTTGCATTAGTTAGCTTACGGTTTATCAATCGTGATATTTACCGATTTACGTGTTTATAGAGTTTGATTGTCGAATCATTTACGGTTATATAAATTTTATAACCATGTCAGATGGGTAGAGCAACAAGTATTGATTCAACATTATAAATTTACCGAACCAACTAAAGTTAATAACTTAACGTAGTCTGACAAGTTAGTGTGCGATCGTCCAGCGGGGCACAGCATTGGGGGAGGCGCGGTTCTCTAGATGTTAGCGGGGGCGAGTGCTCGAGTGGTGTAGCGGGGAAGGGAAGTGCGCGCCGCTCATAGGCAGTCGCACTTGCTACGTCGTCCATAGATTAATGTTCTATCAAATTGTATTATCTGTACATATTTTCAAAAATAAACACGATTTTTGCATAGATCCTCTTGAATTCGGACTCATCACTACCAGGTTTTGGCTATTTTCTTCCGTGGGTTGTAATGTTTTGTTGTTGTGTGGGAACGGAACCCTAAAATCGTACAATGTCAGCATATTCTTTATTCAAATAAATTTTACTTTGACTACACACGGATTATCAACTTCAAAGGAAGAGTTTAACTGCATTAAGCTCTAAGTGCATGCTGCAGTCCAGGGCACATAACATGTTATACATAGTCTAACTTAATAACACTGACTTTAACTGACTGATTTTAAGAGGGTTTTTAGGATTTACATGTTGATCCCAGAGAAAGTTGTTCAGTTTGATGGTCTGACAAAAAAAAATCAGCTTTCCTGTCACATAATAAACTGCACCCGCCGCCGCTTTTTTTTTGCTCCGATTGGTTTGCTCCCATAGTAAAAGTTTGATGGGTAGACTCTTAGTTTAAAAGGATGCTAATGATATTAATTTCACCCTGTAGATAGGATATAAGCAAAAATTAACTGCAGTGCCTACTCGACTTTAATGTACGAAACAGCTGGTTTTCTTTCGAGATTTTTGCTTTTTAGTTAAAAGCTGAAGATTTTATTATAACCCAGTATGTACAACTACATTTAGTTTGTAGTGCCCTTACAGGGTTCATGTGCGCTCTGTTTTTATATGTGTCCACCTTATGTAACCACATGAAGCAATAAACGATACAATTTGTCATACTTTTGTATTTCTCGCACGAATTAAACAATATGACCACACCAATTTTATCGTCAAATTATGAACATTCATTCTTTCATATCTCTAAAAAATACTCCTGAAGTCATAAATCCAGAATAAAGCCAAGTAAATCCGCCACGTTTGTCATAAAACCAACCTATTCCTGGCTCTATGAGAAAATATTTTCTTTTATCGTGACCTTAGCATTATCTTCGTGAAAAGTTACGTCAAACTGAGATGAGATTATTGCGAAGACGACGTTACTTAACTACGAAATACAGGGTCAGCACCCCTAAAATTTGTCACGCATTTAATGTTATAACATACCCTGGGTAGGGTATACCCTGTATACAGGGTGAAATTGATATCATTAGTATCCATTTTAACTAAGAGTCTATCCATCAAACTGAACAACGTTTACTGTGGGAACAAACCGATCGGAGCAAAAATCTACTATTCCATTTACTCCAGTTTAGTATGGAACAGCTGATTTTTGTTGCTTCGATCGGTTTGCTCCCATAGAAACGTTGTTCAGTTTGATGGGTAGTCTCTATGTTGAAAAGGATGCTAATGACATAAATTTCACCCTGTTTAATATACTGATGTATTTCTAAAGGAATGAACAGACCATGAAACTGAACAATTTTCTCTATTGGACCAACTTGATATAAAAAAAATAAAAAGCTGTCCCATACAGTTCGGTCGAGGATTGCAGTTTTGTAAACAACTTTCACTATGGGACCAATATCGAAATCGCGAAAAAATATATTTATGTTCTATACTCTACAAATGGACTCGAGCTAAAATATACATGAGATATCAGATGTTTTTTTTCGCGATTACGATGTTGGTCCCATAGAGAAAGTTGTTCAGTTTGACTAAATAAGAGCTTTAAATATTTATTTTTACTTATGTAACACCCTGTATACATGAACATAGCGTGTCTGTTTTGAACATTGATAATAATGAGCGTTTTTCCTGTTGTTTTCTAGGGGATCGATAGATGGCGCTACGCGGTCTGCGCGAATAAATGTCAACATTTCAAAATGTGTTTCCTTAAAATAATAATAGTTTAACCATTCGTCTGTGTTTATCACTGAGCCGTGCCAAAGACAATAACTAATCTTTATTGTCTGGAATGTCCACATACGAGAGGTTAATAGTTTATCAGGCACACCAACGAGAAGGAATAAATTATGAAAAATATGCTCACGCATTTTAAATAGAATATATTTTATTATTTGTGGTGGTCCAGTGGCGAGTAACCTTGCCTGCCGTGCAGGAGGCGATGGTTCGATCCCCGTCCAAGCCGACTCGTAAAAATGAGTTTTTCGGAATTTATGTACGATTTGTTACACCACTGGCTTTTCGGTGAAGGAAAACATCGTGAGGAAACCTGCATGCTTCCATTTCGAGGCGTGTATTGTACCCACTGTCCATTATAAGTGGCGACGGGCTCACCCCCCGTCACACTGGACAGTGTTTCGGTACTTCCGGTGAAACGTGGATGTTCTGATGAATATCTCTGACTACCCCCTCGGGGAATATAGTCGTGAGCTTATGCTTTACCTACGAAGAACTTCAATCGACAATTTGAAACTATTTACGTCTGATACGTTGTACCTACAGTTTGATGGTCTGAACCACCCCTGGAAATTTGGTTACAAAATTATAATATACCATTTTCTTAACGTTGTAGTTGTCCACGACTGCCCCAGAGCAAAGTCTGTTTTTAATATACCCCTGCTGCATAGAACGGCTTCGTGCTATTAAGCTTGTCCTCAAAGACTGTAATTTTCATTATAACATAGGACCTTACCTACATGCAGGGTGTAAACTTAAATACGTTATGTACTTAAGGGGTACTTCAAACCGTCAAACTGAACAAACTTATTCTCTACGAGCTTTTGCCAGCGACTTTAGGTACTACTTACCCCTTTCTATTAAAAAAACGCATCGAAATCAGTCCACCCGTTTGGGAGCTACGATGCCACAGACAGACAGAAACTTTTAACACCTCTCTTTTTTTTGTCGCGATTTTTAAAGTTTCTTCAATTCAAAACTGCTGAACCGATTTTCAAAGCTAAGAACACTCTCGCAAAAATTAGCTTTCTACTTAAAAAATCCGCATCGAAATCAGTACACCCGTTTAGGAGCTGCGATGCCGCAGACAGACAGACCGACAGACAGACAAACCGACATAGGCGTCAAATTTATAACACCCCTCTTTTTGCGTCGGGGGTTAAAAATACAAATAATAATAGAAAGATATTCCGATTCCTATTTATCTTTCTGACCAATTATCATTTAGCTTGTATTCAATACCTTTTTCAGAAACATGAAAATTTTCTATTTGACTTTTTTTTTTCGGCTTCGAGGTAGACCGAGAAAAAGGTGGAGAGATAACATGGATGCCTTTTTGGAGAGTTGGCCAGAAGTTGCACACAACAGAGAGGATTGGAGAGTAAAAGGGGAGGCCTTTGCCCAGCAGTGGGATATAGAAGAGGATAGGTAAAAAAAAAAAAAAAGACTTATTTCGGACATTACTAAAGCACAGATTATTTAATACTTAGACTAAAAGCCTGTGTTTGGAATCTGTATTTCCATAATTGTTATCTGAAACTCTGAAACGATGTACAAATACAGGTCATAATTATCAAAGTTACTTATAAAACGTCGAACGTTCAAATCTATTATGTGACGAAAGTGCATGATTTATATTTATAGCACAATATTACGTTTAATTTAATGATGTACCGTTAGTTTCCCAAATAAATAATCTCATACACTTTTGTTAGTTATGCGTTCGAGAGCACCTCGAACACTTGTCTCTCGCGTGGTGTTCGCGCGGTTCGCGTCTCAGCCTGCCACGAGGCTCCAAAATCCTTCTCAGTTGTTCTTACTCAAAAACAATCCTCGAGATTGGATAGACACTCCCTCAAATTACTTGACACTGGCGAAATCTAACAAGGAAACGCCATTAAATAAAAATAGAATAGAATAGTTATGCGTTCTTTGATATCATATACCTAGGTAATAAAGTTAGTAGCCGAGCAACCCACAAGCGTAGTATATATAAGAAAGAGTATCTACCTAGTACTACATGCCACAAGCTTGTACAAATTGGCTGAAACATCGTCAGATGACGTTGCGCGCCATTATTACATTACAATTTACATGAGAGTTTTACCTCAGAATATAAATAAGTTAGTAGGTACTCTAGACTATATAGAATCCGCGTTTTTAGAGTTCCTTGCCCAAATGGTACCAACGGTACCCTATTCATACGCTGTTCGTCCGTCCGTCCGTCCAAATCTAAAGGACTGTATCTTTTGAACTGTAATAGGTATATATACACTACTGAACAACTTTTAACATGGGAGCAAACATGTCAGCGCAAAAAAAAAATCTGCTCTTCCATACTAAACTGCAATACCTAACTAACGACTCCAACGTATGAAGCAGCAGATTTTTTTTTGCGCTGACCCTTTTGCTCCCATGGTAAAAGTTGTTCAGTTCGATGGATGGAGTATGCGGTTCAAAGGTTAATGATACTTTTCCTTACGCCCTGTTTATTTTACTATTTTGGATTTGCCAACTTACAATAAAAAAAAAGGAGTTTGTTTCAACTTTAATGTTCATTCAATGATCTTTCACGACACATCTTAAAATCTGTAAAATATTATTTATCAAGATTAATATAAAGAATTTGAATAAAGTATTGACTGTATGGAACACTCCGTGTGCGAGTCTGACTCGCTCTTGGCCGGTTTTACTTGTAGTAAGTGAAACCGTTTAAAGTTCATTTTCTACAAATTTCTTTGAAACGTCTCATTTACGGATGAGCAAGAAACGGTGAGCTGAAAAGGGAAACGGTTTTTGGCTTCACTTGATGTCTAAAGAAATCCGTTTGTACGCCGTTCTATAGGATTTAACTTCTTTGGTTTTTTACCCGACCATGCCAGAAGGAGGGTAATGTTTTTAAGTGTATGACGTCATGCGAGGGCGCGTCGTATCGTTGGAGGACCACTTTAAGAGGATATTCGTGATAATGCGCGCCATACAAAATTAAGTAATATTGTAGTTCGGGCATTTAGCAATTAAAGTAAAAAATTATTTTTAGCTCAATTTAGAAACCAATACCTGTGTCGGTACTTTGTCAGATTTCTGTTTGATTATTTATTTCCATAGTTTCCGTGGCTTACAGATTTCCATACCAATATTAAATTAATCCTAGCATTGAAAAACTAAATATTTAAACGGAAATCTGACAACATATCTTTACAGATATTAGTTTCTAGATTGTGTTAACAACATTCATTTTTACTTTCGGTTTACAGTCAAAATAGGACGAAACTTCTTTTGTGTGCAGCGCGCTCGGGCGCCCTAACGAGTATTTTCTCTTTATGGTTTTTCATTTTGAGCGTTTTCGATAACTATATACTAGAAACTGTTGATCCCGATAATGCCCCTAGATGGCGTTATTCATTGAGAAAAGTCAGAGGCCTTTTTAGTAGCTTAAAGTACTATGATGGCTTATAGTTTCTCTCTACCCACCCAAACAAGGTTAGCGTAATGGAGTACCTATTCCTACTACTCCATCTCACATGAGGATGCCTTTGCGTTTCAGTAACATCCTTACCTTAACTTACTTTGAATAGTTTGAATGTAAAGGACATTCGAAGTCTATAGGGATTTCAGTCAATGGATAAATGGTCTTAACGTTGTGTCCCACTTTTATACAGAACAGGGTGAAAAACACGTTCGATAAACAGAGAAAAAAGTAGTAGGTAAGTATCTTAAATATTTAATAAACAAAATTGTATTTGAAGATAAAAACATCTTATATTTGAAAATAAGAATTGTAAAGCAAGCAGCCTCCATTTAAAAAGTTAAAAATGTTTTAAACCCTAACTAAAACATTACAAAAACCGAATTTTTTGATTCAGCATTGTCTATGAAATTCGAACTAGGTAATCTAAAGCTACTAATCTGGTTATTTATTTTAGAAATACTATCGTTTTTGTTTTTACTTTCGGTTTTTTACTTTCGGGATTGGCAAAATGGCAGCAAACACTGGAGAATGTTGGCTTGAAAATTAGCAGAACAAAAACTGAATGTTTGTTCTGCGATTTCGGCGGCCTCTCCAGTTGTGTGCCTATTGCCCTTGATGGCGTGCCCTTACCAGTCTGCTCCGACTTCCGGTACCTCGGGTCACTCATACAAGGCGACGGAGAAATAGATCGGGACGTGAAGCACCGAATCAACTCAGGATGGATGAAGTGGCGGCAGGTTACGGGAACGATCTGCGATCCCCGAATCCCCCTCAAATTGAAGTGCAAAATATACAGAACCATAGTAAGACCTGTTGTCATGTACGGTTCAGAGTGTTGGGCCACAAAAGGGACGGATGAGAAACGACTACATGCAGCTGAGATGCGAATGTTGAGATGGATGTGTGGTGTAACTAGAATGGACAAGATAAGGAATGAGTATATTAGAGGAAGTTTGAAAGTAGCACCTATGACAGAAAAATTACAGGGTAATAGATTATCGTGGTACGGGCATGTGATGCGAAGAGACGAGTGTCATGTTACCAGACGAGTGTTAAGTATGAATGTGGATGGCTGTGGTAGAAGAGGAAGGCCGAAGAAAAGATGGATGAATTGTGTGAAGGATGATATGTGTAAGAAAGGAGTGACTGCTGAAGTGACGGCTAGGAGAGATGAATGGAAGAGGATGACATACTGCGCCGACCCCAGATAATGGGAAATGGGCAAGGGAATGATGATGATGATGATATCGTTTTTGTTTTTATATGGAAACAATCACAGCTTACTTTTTCCACACAGTGTATAAAAGTTAGATAGGTTTCTGTATTTTTCAATAAAATATTTGTAATCTACTTCTGGTTCAAAAGGTATCCTCGACGACTTCTGAGGCTTTGATCTCTGCATAATAGCATCGGACGACGTATGTATGAATTCAAATTACATTTCCTATCGCAGTAAGAAAATCTGTTTTACTCTATGTATAGGTACTCCAACTCCTACAATACTCCTTGTATTGGAAATCCAGGTTGAAAGGAAAAGTATCATTAACCTTTTAACCACATACTCTACCCATCTGACTGAACAACTTTTACTATCGGAGTAAAGCTGTCAGAACAAAAAAAAGTCTGCTGTTCCATACTAAAAAGCAATCCCTACTCAACTCAAATGTATGAGACGCAGCTGTTTATGTTTAAAGGTTAGTGATATTTTTCCTTTCACCCTGTATAACGTATATCGTAATATCCTTCTAAATATGCTGACGGTTTTTCAAGAGGATAATTAGACCATCAAATCGTATCATCTAAATATATAAAAGAAGAAAGTGACTGACTGACTGACATATCAACGCACAGCCCAAACCGCTGGGTCTAGAGATTCCAAATTTGGCACGTAGGTTCCTTATTAGGTCAAGGGGTGCACTAAGAAAGGATTTGTAAAAATTCACCCCCTAAGGGGGTGAAACGGGGGTCCAAAGTTTGTATGGGGAAACAAGATTAGTTGGACTATATTATTCGAAACTTCACAGGAGCACTCCCATTGATAAATAAGTAAACACGTGTTTCAGGTTTTTTCAGAATTCAACCCCTGAAAGGGGGAAATGGGGTGACAAAGTCTGAAAATCAAGATGGGTATCGTTTGTATGGTTTATCGGGTCGCTAATTACGAAAACAACAATGATTTTAAAATCCAACGTGGTGGATGTGAAATACCATCATCCCCTGTTGGGGTGTGATGGGGTTGAAATGTCTAAATTATCATTATGGGTGTTGTTTTTATGGGTTTTTTGGGACGTTAATTACTTAACCCTACCTACGCCCTACTCTGCTATATAGCGGATGAGAAGGGGGTGCGTAAGTGGTGGGTAAGGGATGCGTAGAGGGGGTGAGTAGGGGGTGCTCTTTCAGAAGTCTCAAAAACAAGTCAGAGACACAAAAAAACATATACAAGTCCTAAGTCCACGCGTACGAAGTCGCGGGCAACAGCTAGTACAAACATACAAATCTAACTCCACTCATTATGTAAGGGGGACAGCCAGGACATCCGATTTTTACATCGGTTACGGTTGCAGCGAAAAGGATTACGTTTTCGAACTCTTGCACCAAAAAGTGGCAAATGCTTGTTCCTTTTCGATTAAAAAGTACCTACATTGCCTTTTTTTTGTCTAGTCAGAAAACTCAGAAATAGTATAGAAAAAAGATTTTAGCTGGATTTATAGGGAACATTGCTCTATTATGGGCTGAAAGCCCGAGGCTACGTGACGAGGGTGGTGTGACGTCAGAGGAACAAAGGGACCCTCCCCCCGTTCCCGGCTTCGGGGATATCCATCATTCTTTACGACATCCTGTTTAGCACAACGTTCACTTTTTAAATTTATTATACAGGCGGATCTTAGTTGTTTCATGGGTTATCTTTGACGCGTTGCGTTGATTGCCCATTTGTTTTTGTCCCTTCTTTTTGTTTTCTAAGTAGTGACGAATAACTTTTTAAGATTCCATACACAAAGGGTCCTAATGGGACCTTATTCATAATCCTACGCTGTCCGGCCGTATGTCTGTCCTAAAAGGCTGTATCTTTTGATCTATAATACCTAGACGGTTGAATATGCGTTATTAGGGCGTTCCTGTACATGAAACGCGTTTTTCTTTTCTTACATTTTTTTATCGTATCGTATCGTAAAAACGGTAACGTCAAGCTTAGTGTGATTATAGGGCATACTTATCAAGGTAAAACAACAATTAAATATGTTAATGTTTAGGAAAGTAAGTAAGTTAATCCTGGCAAGAGACCAGACCGAATGTATGTCGTCCCCTGGAAGATGGGTCGGGTGCTGGTGTGGTATGCCAGACTCTAGAGAGGGTAGTAGACTCGCCCGGCTATCAAAGGGCTGGCGCTTTCCACGCTCAACGGAAGTTTAGCCGTTCAGCGAGGAAACGCTGCCAGCATCTTGGCACCCTCACGCGCGGTCCAAACCTGCACCATATGTCCTTGATATTTTTAATTAATTTTTAATGTATCAACCTATCTTTTGTTTTGTGTCAATAAATTGAGTTTTATTCAAGGTACAATTGAGGTTAATAAATTGTTCTTTAGTTAATCCTCTTGAAAACTATTTTATTCAACGATTCGTTTCCAGTTCCACTTCATTCATCGATAACAACGACTGATAAATCACTCATTAAGCAAACAATCTCTAAACTATGACTCGCGGTAACATCTTTAATGTTAGTTCATCCGTTTTAAGATCTCGTTAAATCTAGTTTACGTCTCTACCCTAGACTTTAATGAGGTCATAAACAAATATGCTAACTAGTACTTAACGAGATTGAGCTGGAATCAAAGAGGTACCTATTACTCGGTCGTGTAATCGATAGAAGTTTACACTACCTTCGACTTCGTCCGCCCAAATTATACTATACCAGCACTCGTAGCATGTTACACGTGATACGGCTTTATCTTTAATGTACAGACATACTTCTTGAGCAGTTTTATAATAGTTTAGATTAGATTGCACTATCTGAATGGTGGCCAAGGGAGGGAAGGAGGTCAGTAGGCAGACCACCATTGGTCAGACGACATTGTAGATTAGCACAAGACCGTGAGGAGTGACGCAATAAAAAGGAGTCCGTCTATTACTACATACCATATATGTGTACTAGACACACTCTACTCTTCATGGAACAGTCGAAAGGTGTCGCCCTAGACATAAGTATGCTGCCAATACGAGCGTGTATGAAATGACAGGTATGTCAGGATCGGTAGCCGATGGTGATCAATTGACTCTGCCTACCCCAATGGAACACAGGCGTGAGTAGGTATATGTATGCTTGTAAGTAAGTACTCTTTCTTATAATGTGCCTATGTCCAGCAGTGGCTTGATGTGGACGGATTTGATTCATTGATTGATATGCATATCCTCAAGTTGGCGCACTTAAAAGTATTTTAGATGATACTGAGAGTTCACTAAAATACGTTGAAGCTTTAGAAACATTTCTCGACCAAAACTTTCATTAAAAAAACAAAACAGAATGGAATTTTAATGAATTCAGATTCGGTGTTCTCGCAGTCAGGTCAGTA
Organism: Agonopterix heracliana; assembly: GCA_963693445.1. NCBI lineage: Eukaryota > Metazoa > Arthropoda > Insecta > Lepidoptera > Depressariidae > Agonopterix > Agonopterix heracliana. The sequence continues at coordinate 3,624,462 of OY856307.1, forward strand.
ACAAGACTTAAGAGTATTATTAAGCGGCTAAGCACTTTTAAAACTCGGGAAATGTTAAATCCTAATCTCCATTTTGGAACATTCTTTTACGAGGACGTCGTTGATATAATTTGTACCTTAGGGACGTCGTATAAACGACCGACGTTGGTATTTCTCCTATTTTGTGACCGTCAAAAGGAGATCACAAGGCAGGGACGGCTTTTCTCCAGGCTACTCGTACATTCTATTGTGTTGTGTCAAGGGTAACATCGGGAGAAGAGGGAGAAGCTCGGTGGCGCGTTGCGGAGAGGTATGGACTCTCAATCTCTCAATTCTGATGCATATGTGAAGTCCACCAATCCGCATTGGGCAACGCTTGGTGGACTATTAAACGCCCAATCACCATCCTAGAGGGTAGGCCTGTGCCCTGCAGTGGGCCGTATATAGGCTGATGATGAAAGGGTACTAACATAAAACATTATACGAAGCACGCAATGTATGAAAATAAAAATTTTGAGTAATATTTGGCCTGTGATTATCGTATAACATATCATAATCCATGGTCTCAACATTCAAACATTTTTACGTAGTCTAAGAAATCATTCAGGTTGTCAGGTGTGGTTGTTTGGCTGTCGTAAAACTAAGGTGCGTTGGGGAAAGAACGTGAATGGGGTAAGAACGTATATGTTAAATATCTACCGATTCTGTGATTATTTTTTTATACTGGCAACGCTCGAAACAAAATAACGAAGTATAAGATCAGATGTTTTCTTTTTATAAACCTTGTATTTTTACCCACATGAGTGATTTAAGAGAGTAGTCCGTTCTTTCCCCAACATCGTCCGATCTTTCCCATGTATTTTTAAATGTATGTGTATACTTTAAACTCCCGTAACACAGTAGTTGTTAAATCTATGCAAACATGAAAATATTTTTCTGATAGCTTGGTTAATTTTATTACGCTGGCTGATATAGATTTTGAGGAAAAAATAAATTGACAACTTCTTATGAATGCAGCTAAAAACCATCCGAACTAACCCCAACGCACCTTAACTGCCAAAAATGTCATGTCGATCATTGACTTCTACTGGACGAAGGGTCCACGCTCAAAAATGTCTGAACCAAAAGAGACTTAAAACGTATAAAGAGACCTAATTACGAGACAGTCTTTGTTTGAACGGTCGACGACGCGCCGCGAGCGCGCGCGGTGCACGCCTTGCCGAGATGGGGTAAAAACTACGCAAGCAAAATGAAAAAGCATTCAGCATTTTCAATGATTATATTACTATACACGTACTTAGGTTTGTGTAGGTTAGTCTCGGACACTTAGCGTCCATAGTATTCTACGTCAATGATGTCGACTTACCGAATTTAATCAGGTTATTACACAATAAGACCCGTTGAGGTAAGTTAGTAGTATTCAGTAAGTGAGCCGTCGTCCCGCTACTTGCATAGTTAACACTAACTAACGTTTCTTTTAAAACTCTGACAGAGTTCTTATTGCTGACAATGAAAAATCTACAAGCGTAGATATCATTTCGCCTTAGCTAGCCGCTCTTTGCTGACTGGTCCGTTTGATTTATGTTCCTTGACTTTATTTTTAACTATATTGAGCCTTGAACCTGTTTTTTTTTCATGATTTCGATGTTGGCTCTCTATTAGTGAAAATTGTACTTGTGGTGCGTGCACAAACAAACAGACAAACGGATAATCAGACAATTATTCTAAAAACGGTCTCAATGCATTCCATTTAGTAGGTACCTATCCTAAACGCCACCAATTAATATTTTGTAAATATCTTATATGCCAAATTCACAATTTTATTATATTAGGATGTATGTATGTATAGATTCGTTTTCTAAGATGCCACTCATCTCGGTTTTTTTTAATAGATATTTATTATTTGTATCTTACAAAAAGAATAATTAAAAACAAAGTTTTAAGCTAAAAACGCCCAAGACCCTCAAAAGGAACGGTCAAGAGAAACGTTCTAAGCATGTTCTAAGCCAAACAATTAAATGTCAAATAGTTGGCAAGCACTGAGCGGCATTCTTCATGAAGTCTAAAGGTCACGTCGCAGTGCAAGCGAAACGATAAATATACAATATACATGGTCCTTCTTACAATACACTTGGTCTTTTGGCTTCTTAACATTGTCCTGTGCATGATACAAATTACTTAGGTATCAATCACCTGATAAGGGCCAAGTTCTATGCTAGACTTCGAAACCCTAACAAAATCAGCTGCGTCCTATACAGGGTGTTTCATAAGTAAGAATACATTTTTAAAACTCTTAAGGGGGTTGTTAAGACCGTCAAACTGAACAACTTTCTCTATGGGACCAACATCGAAATCCCGAATAAAAAATTTTTATATCCTATACATATTTTAGCTCTAGTCGATTTGTAGAGTATGGAACATAAATATTTTTTTTCGCGATTTCGGTATTGGTACCATAGTGAAAGTTGTTCAGTTTGATGGTCTACACCACCCCCTTAAAGGTTTTTTGTATTTTTGTAACACCGTGTATATTTAAGCCGAGTAGGCAAGTTTTTTATATTTTACAGAAGATTTTATCAATCTTAGCTTCATAGTGAAAGTGTTTTGTAACACCGTGCAGTCGTAACGACTCGTGAGTCTTGGTGACTCATACTATTAAGAGTACCTACCTAGTACTATACAGTATGGACACTCTATGCCTCCCACCAACATTTTACCTCACCCTCTTTATTGCCCTCTGGTTACCTCGGCGGCTACCTGTAGCCTAGACTGACACCAGAATAGACACGCTAGAATTTATCAAAACAAAGATTATATCACAGGACGAAGGATAAAAACTATTTTTGTTGAATAGAGCCAAAGCGTTATAGTAGATATAGTAGAACACACCGGGGACAGGAAAGTAAGAAAGGTCTCAGATCTGATGTGATCATGTGAACATGTGATCTGAGGCTTCTTATTTATTGTCCGAGGTTAGTATACTATTTTTCTCCTCGACCGAGGTGGAAAGCGGCAACTTCGTTTAGCGCAGCGGGGCGAAAATTGACGTTTTCCGGCCGGAGGGGAGAAAATGCATTTTATTTACGAGAAAGTCTTGTACCTACCCGCACGCAGCTAAAGTTATTGCAGCCGTAGACTCCGTTTCGCATGTGCTGACGTCATCTTGTCTGTTTCTATTTTTTGTTCGGGGTGTGCTATACGTTATTTCTTAATTTAAAAGAATCGCCCGTACTGGCCACCAAGCCCATTCTAATTGCGGAAGGGACGAACGAGCGGTGGCACTGGCAGGTCCCATTCCTCCCATAATCCTAGGTGTTGGCATTTCCCATTGCCGACACCCGGTCACCCTCTCCACTCTGTCCTTTTGCGTGTCTCGGATATAATATTAGATCCCCCCATTTAGGTCTTAATTGCACGCAGAGTAGGTAATACAAGTATGAAGATTTTCTTTTCACCAATATCTATTGTTATTTCTAGCTCTTGGTGTGTAATATACACGAGGGAAATTCTTTTGTGGGTGTTTAGAAACTTTGCTACAACTGCAAACTGTCTTACCAAATTGAAGACATATTAGACATGGTTTTTTAGATAAATGCTTTTTAGGGGAAGACCAGACCTTCAAACTGAAGAACTTTCTCTATGGGACCAACATAGAAATCGCGAAGAAAACAGCTGTCCCAAATATTTTGCTCGAGCTGGTTTGCAGTTTTGTCTCTAATGTCACCTTAGTATGTTTCAGTTGTGCTTGGCTGTCATACATTGCCGCTGACATTTCACGAAATTCTAGTCCTTTCAACTTACTAAGCAGTAGGTAATGTAAATCAATAATTAAGCACCGCTGATGTGAAGTCCTTGTGTATACTCGTAGAATGCCATTGGGAACAACGGATATGAGTGGATTGCCATAGAGGAAGTTGTTCAGTTTGATGGTCTGAGAAATATCTTAAAAAACCGTCAGCATACTAAGAAGAACCATAGGGTCCTCCGGCCTGTACATTAGGGTGGTCCAAAAAATTCATTTTTCGATTTTTGTATGGGCCAACCCCCTATTTTGTTACCTATACCTATAGTATTTTTGATGTAAAATTTCAACATCCTAGGTCGAGTGCAAGAGGGTGCTCACGGAGTGTAAATTTAAAGAAAAAATCAAAATTTACTCTGTGCGTTTTTTTTATAAGTATGATTTGCGTCTTGAAGTGACTTCTAACAATACAAAATAAACTTAAAAGTGATTCTACAGATATCCTAGTGACTTTTAGACGCTAAAAGTATTGTAAAGTTGTGTGAAGGAAAATACAAATATTGGAAGGTCATTGGAAATAAAGAAAACTATTATGTTTTTGTTTTTTAGTGTTCCTTGATTGAAATAAACCACTTTACTTTATATTTTTTTATTATTTATCAATTTCCCGGTCTTTATTATATTATAATTAATAATTTTATAAATAATTTCGATATTTCATATGCGATGAGCATCTCCTTTTAGTATAGATATCATTTTGAAAATTTGCGGACATGATATTTTAGACATGTGTAACAAAATGACAGGGTGGCCTGCCCTCTAGGTCGAGTTTGAATTTTTCCCATACAAACATGGACCACCCTACTGTACATAGATACAGGCTGTAACAAAATACCCTATACTCCATTCCAAATAGCAACGAAAATTTAAGGCCATTGAATTACAGACACAGAGATTTGAAACACTTCCTCTCACTTATTCTTAGAACAGCTTTAGTAACGTCCAAGATACGGTGGGTAGTATATCTTTCTCTTAAATCAATCATATTTGCTTATCAGAATTGGCCAGAAAACTATACATGAATCTGAATATCTTTTCGTCCTTATTTGGAATGCAGTATAGATATATTTATAGGGGTCAAACACAGTCTACACGTAACATGGTTAAACTGAATAACTTTCACCAAGAAAAAAATAAAATCATCTGCTGTTTCATCAAAACAAAAATGCAAAACATGTGGTCCCATACATTCGAGTCCAGTAAGCTAACTATTACTGGACTTAAATGTATGGGACAACATGTTTATTTTTATTTATCGACGGTCTCCATAGTGACAGTTGTTCCGGTGAAGTTCTAAACCACCCTTTAAATACCCTATTATTTTATTGCACTCTGTAGGTATAAGCGTAAGCAAATAAATGTAAGCATTGGCCTCGAATTTTAAAGCGCTGATTTGGACTTTTCCCTGACATAATAACAATGTTTGCCGAAGATACAGCAGTCCCCTTGGCTCTAGTCCGAGCGGCGCCGGCCGGCAAAGTTTCTCACTTAACTCACCCATAAAGCTAAGTTCCCGACTTATTTGGGAACACTCCGCAATTACACGGGGGAGAGGGTGGGTACCGAATTAATGTCATTATTTATTGAGTAGTAAATTACTAATTACAAAGTTATTTTCTTTTTAAGCAACTATACAGTGTCCCAAACCTCAAGGTCAAGCAGAAAACAGGATATAGGTCAGTTTATAAACTGCCCAGGGAAAAATAAAAAAAAAATATGTTAGTTTGTTTTCGAGATTTTCTGAACATTGACTTTTAGATGCCGTGACTACGAATTGGGACTATTTATTTCAAAAAAAATCTTGTTTTTTGGGTACATTTTGAATAACCCTGACAGTTATTGTATTTTAAAATAAAAGCATTTTAAGTATTAACGAGGGCTACAAGAATGTGACACTTTTTATTTTAAGTTTAATTTTTTTTGGATTAAATCGCGAACAACCGCTGAAAAGGGGCGTTTTTACCGGGTGTAAGGAAAAGTACGAGTATCATTAACCTTTAAACCACATACTCTACCTATCTGACTAAACAACTTTTACTATGGGAGCAAATCTGTCAGGATGAAAAAAAATCTGCTGTCCGATACCTACTAAACTGCAATACCTCGTACCTACTCGATGCAAACGTATGGGACAGAAGATTTTTTTTTGTTCCGTCAGGTTTGCTCCCATTGTAAAATAGTTCACTTTGATGTGTAGAGTATGTGGTTTAAAGGATGATACTTTTCCTTACACCCTGTATAATGGTTTAACCTAAAAGAGCTAGAATAATTATCTTCGTTTACATTTATTGAGTTCATTTTCGATGTACCCGAAGATAAGAGTTAATTTTCGTGTAGAGAGAGCTAATCTGTAATTTTTTTTGCAGAACGACCTGATTTCAAATTAGTAATTCCATTTCTATATCTACAGGAGATATAGGTATCTCTATATCGTTGTTTTTGACCTGATCTATCGTTATTCCATAATTGCTTGAAAATACGACCCATTCCGATTACATTTTAGTCAACATTAAAAAAAATGTCGCTTCGACTATATGAATGTGATGTTTTTTTTCATGTATTTTGAAACCTATGTAAAAAAATACAATTTTTAAACTCATTGGAACCGAAGGCGACGGATATTATGTTGAAATTTAGCTTCGCTACAACACAACGGCAAAGCTTACAATATTGTTGGTATTTGAAGCAAAGTTTCTGAATACCCAGAAGGGATTATGGTCTTGAGTTTATCAAAGACCACGCCCTTCGAATTATGCAAGTATACAGTGTCACAAATACGTCGATATCTCAATATTCACCGAGTAAGCGGCTTTAGGGTGAATTGTGAGCGATTCAGAATAGGTATTCATTGGATTTATAACACCACTTTCCCGCGACTTCGTCCGCACTTATATACCAGATTTTAAGTCAGATTATAAGCTATCAAACAAAAAAAGTTTCCTCAAAATCCGTTCAGTAGTTTTTTGCGTGATGCGCGAACAAACAAACAAACAAACAAACAAACAAACAAACAAACAAATAAACAAACAAACAAACACACAAACAAACAGACAAACAGACAGACAAAATTTCTAAAAAAGGTAGATTTCGAGTCAGTCTAAAAACCATATCGTAATCTTTTTTTTGTTAATATCTTCAATGTACAGACACACTTCAGTTACAGTTTTATAATAGATTCCTGAGTATTTAGGTGCTTTCCTAGGTAGGTAGTTATAATATAGGCAGGTAGGTACTCCAGATTCCGCTACAGGTTTTTTATACGAACAATTATGTTTAGGCAATAAATTCGAAGTGATGCTTCTTATTTAATTTTGATCGGCAACCTTTTCGTGTGACGGCAGTTAGAAATTTAAATCAGGAGAAGTACCACATCTGCCGGGCGTCCCTTGATGGCCAACATTTTATTTTGTTCTAATACTAATTCTACCAGAAGCACAGTAGGTATATAGTAAAAGTTGTTCAGTTTGATGATTTGAAGCACCCCCTTAATGTAGCGCATTTAAGTTTACAATCTGTAAAATACAACACAAAAGGAGCAACATTTTTTGAATCGGCTGTTAAAGGTTAAAGAGTAAAAAAGATAGATAGGTAAATACTCGTTCATTTCCACAGAACAATACAAGACAAATAGTGACAGACAGAGGTAGCAGGTAAACAGGGTTAAATTAAGGGTAGGGAAGTCGCGTGGCTATGGGGGCTCTCGAGGTGACTTCTTTTGTTCGGTGGCCACGCGGCTCCGCCATTTTAAGGCGGTTTCGAGTGTGTGTTTTGTTTAAAGATCGCCATATCCAATTACCGTACCTACCTAATAAATATATCACAAGGAAACGCCATTACACAAAAACAGAATAGAATTATAGGTGGCAACCCTTTACTTCATCACATCTACATCCTTATTTCGTCGATCGGATCGGATCGGATCGGATCGGATTTTAGTCTATAACGGTAATTCATGAAACTCGGACTACTTACTACAGACACCCGAAAGCACGCCGAAGCATTTCACGGCTGCGAAGCACGCACACGCAATCAACAATCGTGGCACAGTCGCGTTTATGGGCCAATTCAAAATTTGAATGAAATGCCTATATTTAACTTGATACTAAATGTTGACGTTCGTTTTGTTATTTAGCAAGTACTATATTTAATTTAGTACCTACCTACAATTACCTGTCGTAGGTGTTTTACTAACAGGACAGGATTACACGCTTGTGTCACGAATTTTTAAGCCTTAATATTTTAATTATAGTTTTAAGTCTAAATTTTGGCGTTCAAACGCTCTGAAGATTCACCCTTCTGATGCCTACTCAACGCCTACTCAATCTTAATGCATGCATGCAGAGACATCTCAGAGTATAGTGTAGTGTATACTATTATTATTCCCATAGTGAATAAATTATCTGGTTCTGGCTTCAACACAATTCCCGAGAGTATTTTTATTCGACGTCACCAGGAAACACTGACAAGGTTAGTTAAGTAAATTAATTAGCAGGTCGGGGAATCGAGGCTCGGGGCTATTTATGAAACAGGGTCGCACCCTCTCTCTCCACCACTGCAGAATTCGGCATCTAAGTACCTATATGCAAGATGCGCAATAAAGGTAAGCGCATCTTGCGACGGGCCGCATCGCAGCGGAAAATGCGTAGGTACTTCGTATATTGAGCGGGCCGCTCGGTTCCCAACACATTGACGGATTTTTAGTTTGACGTTATACTGGCAGACGTAAAAACTCACTCTTGGTACCTATAGCCTATAGCACATTACGACGGCGACGAGCCGCCTCGGAGTATATTTTCTTTGGACTCGGTGCGGAGCGGCAAATGCGTACTTTCGCACTCTAAAATTGTTGGTTTTTAGTTTGACGTCATGATTCCCGTATGGGACAATTGGGACATCGAACTTCCGCTGTTCCATTAACGCGAGATTGAATTAACTACTGTCTATGAATCTTATCCATATCGCTTAGCGCTTGGTTGAAAAAACTATACCTAGATTTTCTGGTAGGTACCTACAGATAGAATGGGCTCAGGTGAAGAATGACCACTTCTCAAAATGTCTTCCACTCCGTGCCACTTCGCACAGTATCTATTTCACAAAACGTCGCTTTACTGGCGTAGTATGCGATAGTTCATATTATAAATTGCATAGATGCGATTTGAGTGGATTGTTGCGCTGCGGCTTGACCCTTTGCGGCCCGTCGTAATGTGCGCTTACCTTAAAACATGATGTTGGTAGGTATACCAATAGCAAAACGATTTGTCATTTTTATCTCGCTGTTTTTATCCTACTTCATACCGACTGCAAAAGTAGGCACGTTTCAAAAATGGCAGAAATTGACATTTGCAAAAAACGTGACAAGAATTCTTGGAGTGCAATTTCATCCTGGTTAGGTAAACTTCAGCAAAAAAACATAATACTAAAATATAATTTTGACATCGCGTGTCTTTGTTAAAAAGTGAAAGATAAACTTGAAACCTTTTGTTCAGAATCGATAACTGTACAACTGAACATAAACGATGACGACGTGGCACTAACACCTATCCAATGAAACAAAATGTTCTAAATTGACATCTATTGCGAATAAAACAGTCAATAGGTCCTGTGCACTGAAAATGTATTTGTATGAAACCTACCTACATCAACATAAAATAATATGTATATAGGTAGGTTATCTATTTGAAATTAAGTCTTTGCCAATAAGCTCGAAGTATGAAAAGTAAATTTCTAACCTGTGGGATCGCACTGCATGGCAAATGCCTTTTATAAGCGTTCACTACTACTTCACCATGCGTATTGGCATAGAGTAAAATATAAAAACAAATAAAAACAAAAACTAATGGTGGTGAAGCTCAGCGGTCGCAACAGGTCAATCGAACGCGGTGTGCGGGGCCGGGAGAAGCGCGCCAGCCTGCCTGCGCGCGTACCCTCAAAGCGTATTCAATAAGGGTACTTACGCCCGACGGCGCATACCGTGCGATCATAGATCCACCGCGACCATTGAGCTTCACCAATCTTAGTTTTTATTAAACTATGGTATCGGTCCACGTAGACGTACCAATAGACACCGCTATCTAGACTGAACAGGGGTAGATTAATTAATATTAGTTCCTACGTGATGATGTTGTGTGACGGGCGGGCTGTACCGGTGCGACGGTTCATTTGAATATATGCCAGAAATACGGGACATTCAGGAAAATAACGACATGCTTAACGTAATTCCGGAGCTGGACGGAAAATTCTTGTTTTTTATCGTATTTCAAAAAGTTACAGAAGTTTCAAATATTGTCTATTATCATTGATTATAAACATGTTACAGCCATGTTGTGCTATTTCGAATCAAATTAAAGATTGAAAAATTTGTCTCGGGCGGGACTTGAACCCACGCTCTTCCAAACCGGGGAAACGTGCTAACCAATTACAACACCGAGCCCACTACCCAGAGAACGAAATTTTCAATCAGTTACATCTTAAGGGGACGTGCGCGCCATCTACTGGCAGTATTACAACCAACCAACCAACCAATGTCTATTATCATTTCTCTAACGGTGTTTTACGTTCATTTAACAAAAAACTGTAGGTACAGGCACCACGAAGGCACCCAAGCAAACATATTTCACCTTTATTTCGTATGACAATATAAGGTTAAATAGTGTCAATCAACATTCGAACCGACCGTACATCGTTACGTCTACGTCTATTTTTAACAGAAAGATCTAAAGGAAGAAAAAAGGCTGAAATCCAATGACCCGTCGAATCTGAGGACGAACGTGATGCTACAAATATAACATAGTTAAACGGGCATTTTGCGAATAAGGGCCCTTTCAGACAAACGCTTTTAGCACCGCTTTATAAACGCAACGCGTATTTTCAAATTTATAATCACAACACGTTGCGCTCTACTGCTGCTGCTCCTCCAGTATGATTTCTCTGCTTGCGCGTGATTCACCTTTTTTCCTAACTACTTGTCGCGGCCAGGAGGGTGATTGCGGTAATTTAAATCATCCAAGTTCAATCCTAATCCCATTTCAGTTCTAATAACAATCCAATTACTATTCAACTGTGCTGAATTCCGCATCGCGCTAAACACTGTGTAACTGACAGCCTTTAACGTCTGAGTGATCGGATAAAACGGCTCTAACGGCTGTCAAGAGCAGTACCGCGATTACCACAATACCAAATGTGTCAAAAGTTATGGTTCGTACGTAGTCCAATCATGGTTCAATCACCGAATATTTACCGCGATTGCAACCCAGCGTGACGTCACTCTCTGAAAAGCATGGGAAGAGGTCATCTGTTTTGTAAAGAAGTCCGTCGCGCGCGGTTATAGAAATCATACCAGAGAGTTGGGGCTGGATTCTCGTCGACACGCAATTGCGCTCTCTGCGTCAACCGCTGACGACAGTCACGAGCGGTAATCGCAGCGCAAAAAGCGTTCGTCTGTTGAGCTAAAAGCTTTATAAGAAAAAAAAGACTTACAGTACGTAGCACTAGTCAGTCTATCGATCGTGTCTTGCTTCAGTTTTGAATTCTTCTTACCCATCTTTGTTCTTTAGGGACACCGCTTGATAAACACAAAGTGTTTCTAATGTTTTAACCCGTCACGTTCTGTGACGAGTTACATATTACTCGTCTCTCGACCGCCTTTGTCCACCTGGAAACAGATTGATGGTTAATTCATGGATGTACTCACGGGTTTATCATTTTTAGGGTGTTCAGAAACGTTGCTACCTACACGAAAGACGGGATCTTTAAAAATCATGGCCTTACATTTTTGATTTCACACAGATAAAGTTGAGATTTATATTTATCATCAGCATACAGGGTGTAAGGGACAGCCCTCCGCAGACTGAAACGGTGAAATCAGACCATCAAAATGAACAACTTTCACTATGGAGCCTACCTCAGGATACGCGAAAAAAAAAACTGCTGTCCCATACATTTGAGTCGGGTAGGTACGGCAGTTTTGTTTGGGACAGCTGATTTTTTTTCGCGTTTCCTGAGGTAGGCTCCATAGTGAAAGTTGTTCATTTTGATGGTCTGAGTTCACCGTTTCAGTCTGCGGAGGGCTGTCCCTTACACCCTGTATACAGGGTGAAATGGATATCATTGGCATCCTATTAAAACTAAGAGTCTACCCATCAAACTGAACAAGTTTTATTATGGGAGCAAACGGATCGTAGCAAAAAAAACACATGTGTCATATACGAAACTGAAATTTTTACTCTACTTAACTGCATTTTTTGTTCCTTCGATCGGTTCGCTCCCATACTAAAAGTTGTTCAGTTTGATGGGTATATGCTTAGTTTAAAAGGATGCCAATTATATCAATTTCACTCTGTATACGTCCCACTGCAGTGCACAGGCCTTGCCGTCATGCATCGGCCCACCATGCGTGCCCAAATGTGGATAGGTCATAAACTTAATATGGATAGGTACAGGTAGACTTCACAACGCTTCAGAATTTCTTCTTCAATGAATGCAGGCTTCCTCTTGATGCCGTTTGAGCAGTCGGTTTACGTAGATAAGTTAGAAAAACTTGGAACATGGCATGTCATCCGTGCGGAGTCGAACCTGGATCCTCATGATTGAGTGTCCATACATTGTTTTTAGGGTTCCGTAAGGGTGAAAACAGGACCCTATAGATTCATAAGCCTACGCGCTGTTCGTCCGTCCGTCCGTCTGTCTGTCTGTCCTACTTAGTTAGGGTTGTAACTTCTGAACCACTATTTAGTTACAAAAAAAAATATTTGCTATGAATTTGCTAAAACATTATATCTACAAAAATTACAAAAAGTTAAAAATTAAGGGGGGTCGTACATACAGGAAACTAGTTTTTATCAAAGTTTTTTCTTCTCGCTCCATCGTAAAAACGGCTTAGCCCGTAGCCCGACTCGCATTTGACCGGTTTTATTTTAATAAAAATAAGAGATTAAAATTGTATTAATGCCCCAGTGGCCTCTTAGCGAGAGCGATACCGATTTTCTCATGAATACATAATTCTTTCATAGAATTGTACGAAACATTTCCGAGGAATTGTAAAAGTTTTGCTTGATGCTTATTTGATATCGGTATACTGCGAGGGCGCTCCATACAAAAGAAGCTCGATTGTACACGATCTAGAAACTAGCAATTAGTTTTAAATGGGTTTTCTTTGTAGGTAAAGGTAAGTACAGGGCTTTTGAATAAAACCAGGAAATAGGGAAATAGGGACTAAAATAGTGTCACAGAATAGATATCCTCCCAGTAAAACAGCTTCATACAAGCTCGCGGCTGTCAGTACAGACTTGCCTGTGCGCGGTACCGACTTTGCGAATTCAGTGCCGGTGCCCCGTAGGTACAGCCTAAAACCCGCCGCGACCGCTGCCTGAGCTGAAGCTCAGAGGTGAACCACTAGTTTTTTTTGTTACACTGTGACTAACGACACGTTTTTCATACCGATTCTATGACTATCAATAAGCATAAGCATATGCTCACGACTATATTCCCCGAGGGGTTAGTCAGACATATTCTGAAACCTCAGAACATCCACGTTTCACCAGAAGTACCGAAACACTGTCCAGTGTGACGGGGGGTGAGCTTGTCGCCACTTATAATGGACAGTGGGTACAATACACGCTTCGAAATGGAAGCATGCAGGTTTCCTCACGATGTTTTCCTCGAAGAGCCAGTGGTGTAACAAATCGTACATAAATTCCGAAAAACTCATTGGTACGAGTCAGCTTGGACGGGGATCGAACCATCGCCTCTTGCACGGCAGGCAAGGTTACTCGCCACTGGACCACCACGGCCTCTCAACTAATTGTAAAACATTCTCAAAATAGCAGATATAAACGAAGCATTCAAAGGAAAATTGTTTTTTTTCAGCTGAATGCGATGAAACGTTTATTATGTAAAATATTTAACTTCTGCTTTTAATTGTAGAAAATGTTAGTTTCAACATTTGTCGCTAAAAACTTCGCGGGAAAAAGTAAAATAATATGTTAAACTGGAGTTTTACGTAGATTTATTTAAATTTCGTTGGACTTACTCTTTTAAACAACATCTAAATACGAATTGAGATCTTCGTTCAAAATGAACAAGAAGACAAAAGCTTTGTGACATGATTTCTCGACTTTATATGCGCGACTCGGCCTTTTTCCATGTACCGTCTCGCGGCAAGCACGACTGAAAAGCGCGGGAAGGGGCTAATATATTTCCTATGCAGCGAAGGCGAAAGGTTGCGCGCAAGAGAGAAATTGTACTAGGCCTACTGGTCGTCTTTGACCTCTAGTTCTATTTGATAAAAAATCTAGTTTCAGGTTTGTCAGTTACTTTTCTTGTTAAATGTAGGTATAGTTTTAAAGTTACAGGTACCTAGGTATACAGTGGCTGAAATATGATCTGGTGGTTTAGACCATCAAACTGAACAACTTTCTCTATGGGACCAACATCGAAATCGCGGAAAAAAAATCTGATATCTCATACATTATTTTAGCTCTAGTCGATTTGTAGAGTATGGAACATCAATTTATTTTTTCGCGTTTTCGATATTGGTCCCATAGTGAAAGTTGTTCAGTTTAATGGTCTAAACCACCCCCTTAATGTTTATTTTTAACAACTTGTATACCTACTGACTTTTCGATTTACTAGTCTTGGAAAACGCCCCATTGACTAATACAGGGTGAAATTGATATCTTTAGCATCCTTTTAAACTACCCATCAAACTGATTTTTTTTTACTAAGGGAGCAAACCGATTGGAGCACAAACAAAATCAGCTGGTCCATACTAAACTGCAATGCCTATACTCGACTAAAAATGTATGCAATAACAGATTTTTAGTGTGCTACTCCGATCGGTTTTAGTAAAAGTTGTTCAGTTTGATGGGTAGACTCTTAGTTTAAAAGGATGCTAATAATATCGATTTCACCCTGTAGAAGAAGGTAAAGAAAAAACAACACTCCTTCTGGCGCAGTCGGGTAAAGACTTTTGCTATAACCAAATTTCATTACAGGATGACATAGAATGGTCTCTCAACGTCACTTGATATTTACAGGCTTCGTCAACAGTAAATTCTGTGTGTTATCTACCCTTCTCTGTCCATAGCATCATGGCTCCTATCTCTGTTTCACTGACAATAAATTATAGCTGTTTTCCTTCTACTGAATATTGTAGGGCAAGCGGCGAACGGGTGGAAGTAGGGTTGCCAGATGGCAGGGAAATCTGAAAAAGTCCCGGAATAGGGAGCGGACAACTTAGTCAAATTAGCAACTCTTAGAGCTGTCACACACGATGACGCACTGACGGAGCAGCAGACGACAGTCCGTCATTTGCAAAGCAAGGAGTTGTATGAAACCGTACGTAGAAGCACACACGGTGCGGATTGTCGCACCATTGACGCCCACTTAGTCAATACGCGTACTTTGTATAAAAAAAACAGCTTTTGCCCATGACTTCGTCTGCGTGAAATTAAAATATCGCAAAATTTTTATAAATTATCTTGATAATTTCGAACCCTGCCAGGAAACCATAAACCTGTATCTGACAACCCTATGTGGAAGAGACATAAACGAAATACTTATTTTGGCGTATCTTCGGCGAAAACAAGCCATTTATAAGACGGTGATAAATCAACTGCTCTTTCGCATCTAAATAATATTATTTTTGTCTTTTGTAATGAAACCTTTGTAATAACAATGAGTAATTTGTTATTTTGAACAGTGTTTAATTATGTTCATTATTATTTATTATGCAAGTTGTAGCATGCCACCCCTAAGAAAACGACAAAAATCGAGACGTGCCTCTATCTCTGTTACTTTGCGTATGCGAAAGCGAGCGCGCTTGACGGTGTTCTTGTTTTGTCGCTGTCGCTTTGTCTTACGTGACATGCTAGACTAGCCCTACTGGAGTCTAGATCATTGAATACCTAAATAGTACCTACCGAATGCCGTATTTACGCACCTACAATAGGTACAATAGATAGGTACAAGGTTTAAGGTGGTTGGAGAGCTCTGTCAATTTCTTACAAAACTTTGTCGCAGAACACTCGTAGACGGTGTTAATAAAAGTAATGTTTTATATGTTGAAAAATAGCTTAGAAAATCTAGATTGCGCGTATCAAAAATTAGATTTACAATTTATGATATAATTACGAAGATATCAAGCTTTGAAAGTATTCATACAACATTTCATATATCCTATACTTATTATTGGCCTTATATCTTCGAGTGTTCTACGACAAGGTTTTGTATGAAATTGACAGCTCTCCAACCACCTTAACAAAAAACAATCTGAAGATCATTGAGATACTGAGCAACTACCTGCGGTCTGTCATAGCCCTGACGCCGGAGAACGTGCTGCCCAGCGTCTACATGTGCTTGAACCAGCTCGCGCCGGCCTATCATAGCTTGGAGTTGGGTGAGTTGTACCGAGAAACTACCTGCGATCTGTCATAGCTCTTGTAAGTTGTTCAGTTTGATGGTCTCAACCACCTCTTAGGTGTTTTATGTTACAGCCTGCTTTATAGACTTTATTTTTAAATCTACAGGCTTCGTAAGGTTTTATAGCTGCAGACAACACATGGCTAACACTCTAGAACAGACCCGAAAAACTTTGCATCTTCTTACACATTGTAATAAAAAAATATGTTACTGAATAATAGCCTGTAGGTATTCACTTTGATTAGTGCAGGTGATTGTAATTGCGAGTCATTCAAAAATTTTGAGCGATCATAGAATATGACATTTTGTTATCTTTGATTTTGCAATGACTCGCAATTACTAATCACCCGCACTCGCACTAATCAAAGTGAATACAGGCCTTTACTTAAAGTAAAACATTTGTGTTATACAAGGTGTAACATTAAATGCGTTACATATCGATCCTTCAGACTATCAAACTGAACAACATTCACTACGGAACGGATCCAAGATCGAAATTGCGGTATTAAAATAGCTTCTGTATAGAAAATGTCAATAGGCACTTGATCAAAAGGTATGAAACAGTTTTTTTTTGGCGTTCATAGTTGGTCTTTTAGTAAAAATTGTTCAGTTTGATGGTATGAAACACTCCATAAAGTATGTAACACATTTAAGTTTACACCCGTATACAGGGTGTTTCATAAGTAACAATAAATTTTTAAAACTCTTAAGGCGGTTGTTTAGACCGTCAAGCTGAACGACTTTCTCTATGGGACCAACATCGAAATCGCGAAAAAAACAATTTTATATTCCATACATATTTTAGCTCTATAGTCGATTTGTAGATTAAAGAACATAGTAATTTTATTTCGCGATTTCGATATTGGTCCCATAGTGAAAGTTGTTCAGTTTGATGGTCTACACCACCCCCTTAAAGGTTTATTTGTATTTTGTAACACCTTGTATAGGTACAGGGTGTTAGAGTAGACACTTGCATTAATTTAATGGGTGGTTGTACTCATGATACTGAACAACTGTCCCTAAGGAACCTAAGACTTCATACAAACGTTCGATCAGCTGATTGCATTTAGGTAGTATGGAAAGTACAAAAGTTGTTTGGCGAATTTCCTTTAGGTTTCTTAGGGAAGGCTGTTCAAATATGATGGGTACAATCATCCCTTAAAGTAATGCAACTATTTACCCTAACACCCTGTAGTAAACCAGTTTATACACCACACATTTTTAATTAGTAACAAGACTTTAAGGGTGTATTCAGACCGTGAATCTGAACAACTTTCTCTGAGAAACATATGTCGAAAAACTATAAAAATTTGTGGATGGAGGTCCATACAAAAGTGCGGATCAAACGATCGATTTTCTATGGGAGGTCCAATATTTTTTCTCGTTTGTCGACCCATGTTTCTTGGGGAAAGTTGTTCAGATTTACGGTCTGAATACACCCTTAAAGTTTCGTTACTAATTAAAAACTAGTGGTGTGTAATTAACCTTTTCATCCCTCCGGACGTAAAGCGTCAATTCTCGTCCCGCTGCGCTAAACGAAGTTGTCGCTTTCACCTCCGTCGAGAAGAAAAATAGTATACTAACCTCGGACAGTAAATAAGAAAGCCTCAGATCACATGTTTGTTGACCTTGGCTTCGCCTCAGTCAACAATTACATGAGATCTGAGACCTTTCTTACTTTCCTGTCCCCGGTGTGTAATCTACTAATAAGTCAAATTCATTCTCAACTTACAGACCTATTCAAAGTACAGGGTTAAATTGATATCAATTAGCAATTTTACTACGGGAGCAAGAAAAAAAATCTGCTGTTCCATATTAAACTGCAATGCCTACTCGACTCAAATGTGTGCAACAGCAGTTTTTTTTACTTCGATCGGTTTGTTCCCATAGTAAAAGTTGTTCAGTTTTATGGGTAGACTCTTAGTTTAAAAGGATGCTAATGATTTCACGCTGTATAAGAAAGGCAGTATGTTGTTGTTGTTATTATAATGGTCTTCTGACACTTGTTACGTGACAAAGTTCTTATAGTAAAGGTATATACGTAATGTCCTTGACTGGCATCTAACTTAGCAGAATTTCTAGAGGTACCGTAGGTAATGTTTTGTATAACAAAGTTTAAATTATACTCCAGCGTAATTTAATATGACAAATGGCGGTGTTTTATTACCTTTTACAGTAACAGTTTAGTTTCTATCCTCCGGGGTAATAGTACACACTCCATCACACTTTAGGAAAACACTACAAAGTTTCACTGTAACACTTTTTACTCCTTATGCGTAACCTGAAACGAGGGAAAATAGTATTTTTAACTCCAATGTTAGTGGAAATACGAGTATAAGGTACACAATTCGCTGAGCATTTCTGAGGTTTCCTCCAGACCTTTATTAAACAAATTAGTTTCCTGAAGAAGAAGCACTACATCGTTTGACTTTCCATGAACGTTCCACTAATTTGTTTTATAAGATTTTGTATATTTTATTGTTTAAGAAAGTCAATCAACGGAATAAACACCTATGTTATAATTATTTAAAAAAACTAAGGTAAAATAAATATAAGGTTGAAAAAAGATAATTTTTTGACCCTCCCATAGAAAGTTGATCGGCTGATTCCCACTTTTGTAGGAGAAATTAAAAAATATAAGTTCTGATTGGGCGTCAGTTGCTTTAATATTGATTATAATGCCAAAGAAAATATTAAAATATTTTGGAGCCCAGTGGAATTATAACATTGTTTAAAATATTTTGGAGCCCAGTCGAATTATATTTAGGAGCGGTATAAAAGCCGTAGAGAAGTTAGTAAGTGAGCGAGAAACAGCGTGGAGGCCTAGACCAGAAATTACTCAATAGATACCGACACCGACACCGACAGTCCGACACCGCACCGTTTCTACCATAACAGGACACAGAAACCGCACTAATTCCGTTTTCTTCGTGTGCTTTTTCGAATTTAGAACTTTGCGCATTAGAAACGAGCAACAAAATGCGCGACAGCCTGTGTCTCATGAGATACAATAGGTACTTATTGCAGCTGTCAAAATCTAGTGACGGAGCACGGACTGTACCACAGATTACTTAATAGTTACTACCGTAACAGATACTGCACACAACCCGATTTCGGCGCTTTTTCGAATTTCGAACGTAAAGGCTTCCGCGATAATATCACTGCAATGTGCGGAGGCCTTTATGCTTCAGGAACGAAAACTGAAATGCGCCTTATGCCAATGAGAGCCTGTTTGCCTTGCAAGATGCAGGCTGTTAAAGGTAATTATCGCAGCTGTCAAACGGGAGTGACGAGGCACTGATTGTCCTGCCTGTAGGCCCCGCTGCCTACCTAATTTTGTCTGTGCTAATGTAGGATAACCCCTCGCTGGTTTCGGTTTTGTGTTTCTCTACTCTCGTTCACTCTGCAAGTACCTAAGTGGGATCACACACGATGACGCAATGACGGAGCATCAGACGTCAGTCCGTCATTTGTGAAGCAAGGAGTTGTATGAAAGCCCACTAAGAAGCACACACAGTGACGGATTGACGCATTGCTGCTCCATCAGTAAGTCATCGTGACAGCTCTAATGCATGACATTTGGAGCACCTCCCACGGGGTAATCATTGCTCATTAGCATGAAATACATTTTTAATCGAACAATCGATAGTCAATTGTAAAGCCTTTGTGATGTTCTTTTACTTCGATGTCGTATATAGTAAAAAGATTTTTCAACACACTTGTTAGTAAAGTGGCTCATAAGAGTTTTTAGGTTTATAATGCTGTTTATAAAACACGTTATACGTGACCGTGCACATGACCAATTTGAGCGCAGGCGCACAGCGCGAGAAGAAATCTGTGCGTCATTTTCAAAAACATTTTGTCTATACCGTTTTGTGAAATTTTACTAATTTTCTCCTTACAAGTGTGTTGAAAAACGTCGTACTAAACGCGTGAGCGTTGGTTATTACAGTTTTGGCTCGTTTAAAGCACTCGCCTTCGGGTGCTGCAATCCAGCGTCGTCGTATAATGTAATTACGCACAGCTCGTTCGCCAGGGCAATTATAATTGATCAGATATATAAATGATGATTATAGGATCTTTAAATAATAAACGTTATAGTCGTGAGCATATGCTTATAAACAGTCGCATAGCATAATAATATAAGTCCAGGCTATAGTTTCTGGTGGTACTTTAAATGTGACTAGATAATTTGTGTGACAATGTCCAAAATATTTATTTATTTTTTAATTAAGTAGTGATGAAATATAACTTAGCGATTACGATTACGATTTCGATTAGTTCCCCAAATAATCGTCGATTACGATTATTTCAAACACATACTCATTACAATCGTTTAAAAAAAACATATTTAAACGATTTTATTTTAAAGTTAGGAGATAATAAAAATTGAAGTGTGTATTGCAGATTTTCTTTTAAATACTTAATATTTGTATGATTTCCAATATCAGTCTATTTCTTTTTTCAGTTATTATTAAACCGGCGCGGCAGTAGAAAACAACCTCTCTGAGGCGACGAATGATGGATTGAGGCGTTAGAACTTTTTTACACGTTTATAAAGAGCGTTACATTCACTTAAATTCGTATAAAAGTATATTTTATTAACTAATAGTAATCGTTAAATAATCGCAAAGTTAATCGTCGATTTAGATTAATCGCTAAATGCCGATAATCACCGATTACGATTAATCGAAATCGAAATCTATATTAATAATTTCGTTAATCATCAATACAAATTTTACCAAGTGCCTGGTTCTGTTTCGACAAGTATTTGAAATTACCTTATACGAAATATAAATACTTACTTACCTACCTATTAGCTTTCGCAATAGAAAATATGCTCCCGACTTTATACACTGTAGATGTAGACAGAGAGACTCCTTACATTATAATTATACCTACATTCAGAATAATTATACATTTCACTAGCAATGTCCCAGATTATAAAGAATGGCAGTTAGTGAATCCGTCGACACTGAATCTCTCTTTTTAGGGTTCCGTAGCTCTAAACGAAAAAAACAGAACCTCCTCACTTTATTGTCCGTCTGGCTGGACCTCTTTTCTCAGAAACGGATAGAGATATCAAGTTGAAATTAATATCGAATACTAAGGACCTTAATGGTGTAAAAAATTCAAGCTTTTAAGAGCGATCACACACGATGACGCATGACGGAGTGCCAGACGTCAGTCCGTCATTTGTGAAGCAAGGAGTTGTAGGAAACCACACGCACGTAGAAGCACACACGGTGCCTCAATCCGTCACCACCGTGTGTGCTTCTACGTGCGGTTTCTTACAACTCCTTGCTTCACAAAGGACTGACGTCTGCCGCTCCGTCAATGCGTTATCGTGTGTGATCCCACTAAGTTAAAGCAATCAAAATATACAACAAATAAATAAATAAATAAATAACGCTCACAGGCACACATACATTGTAATGATCCCAAACTAAGCACTAAAGGCTTTTATTATGGAAACCATACAACAACGGCACGAACATATAACATCCATGACCGAACCGGGATTCGAACCCAGGACCCTGGTTTGGCAGTCCGGCGTGGTAACCATTACACCAACCGGGTCGTCGATACGGCCATATGTCATATTTTGTCAATCAGTCCTCTCAATCACTTTACAGTAAGTTACTGTTACAGTTACTGTTAATATACCTACCTATGTACCTATATTATATTGTAACTGAAGGTCGAGGTGAAAACAATTTAGTGAAGATGTCTTGGGACCCTCAGGGGCGCAATTCCTTCATTTGAAATGTCTCGTTGCATTAGCATTTCCCACGAGTGCGCGCGGAGGCTTGAGGAACGACTCTTATGGGACTTGAGGCGAGATTGCGCCTTTCTACTGCTGCAAATATACGTTAGAAGCGTGTCATTTCTCTGTGGTTAGAACTTATAGAACATTCTCATACGATGGCGGATGTCGTTGAAGCGTGCATCAGTACGAGTTTTACACCGTAAGGAATTGTATGAAACCACACGTTGAACTAAGAGCACATTGGGTGATGCATGTCGTTCCTGTGTAATATACGTAGGTACGATTCCAAAATGTTACATTTTCAAATTGTCTACATTGCAAAATTGTTGGCAACTGTCAATATTGTACTAAAAGTACGTACCTCCTTACCTATTTCAAAGTCTACGATTCCAAAATTTTTCAACATTTTTTCCAAAATGTCTACACTCACATAGCAACTGTACCAAAAGCGTAATGACCTAGAAAAGGACCTACTCAGAAAATGTCTTGACAAGAAAATGGCAACGCTCTAAAATGACGTGCATAGAAAAAGACCTAGTTCGCCATATAAAAAAGACAACAATATTAGGTACGTATATTGTAACTTCCAAAGTAGTTCGCAATCGCTACCGCAGTCCGCGGTTGTTGACTACTCTAACATATTACACGGAGTGTCTAACCACTAACTAATCGTAATTAGATAAAACTACAACCCTCCCCTTTAATACAATCTGATCTACCCTCTGCGACGTTAAGATAACAAAAAGACCGGGTTCAAAACAGCTAAGTAATAAAATTCTAACATTTCAAGGATAACAGAGTATTTTACGATTAGTACCTTTTATGTTTTAGGAAAAAATGCTTTGTGTAGCTGTGTTAGGTGACATCTTAACCACTCGAAACTTGGCATGTGGGCCAGATGCCCACTTTTTGACCCCCGACGCGGAAAGAGGGGTATTTTAAGTTTGACGCCTAGTACAGTCGCAGAAACGCTCATTATCCTCCCTTAAATCTCTTGCTAGCTTTTACTATGTCAACAAGACAAAAAGTGACAGCTAGAAATTTAATGGAGGATTAACTTTAATGACCGCTTCTGCAACTGAGTGTATGTCTGTCTGTAGCGTCATTCCTCCCTAAAGGATAGACCAATTTCGATGCGTTTTTTTTTTGCGAGAGTTTTCTCAGGTTTTTTTATCATGAAAATCGTTACTTCAAAAATTACGAAATAACATTAAATTGGAAATTGAAAAACGCCTCACGCCAAAAACAAAAATAATTCGTGCAAATATTAATTTGTGATGAATGTTTGTTTTTCTTGATATTTTAGGTCAATTAATGCGTCGGGAAGCCGTTCCCGACACACAATGGTTTTTTTATTCGGCAGTCACCTGCTTGACATGTAGGTAACGCATTTAATTTTACACTCTGTATTTTTTTATACACAATTTCATCTGCTGTATAAACTACGAATACGCGAGCGTGCGAGATGGGCAATGTTTGAACCGCAAGGCAACGTAAAACTGCAGTCCGAAAGCAGATAGCATGCATTTAGTATTCTGATGTTTCATACATTTTAACGTGAATGTCCGAAGACGGTGCTTTTGTTTCGGTACACTGAGATAGAAGAGTCTGTCGAAATTAGCTCATTTTTTTAGGGTTCCGTAGTCAAACAGGCGCCCTTATACTTTCGTCTATTATATCTGTCTGTATGCCCAGCGTCAATTACTCGCCCCGCTTATTATTGCACCTTTTGAATCGAAATAACCCCCCCCCCCCCCTCTCCCCCTAACTTCTAAAATACTGCAGTAAAAAGCATCTGAAAACTCACACACAGCCAAAAGCACAGCATTGTTCATCTAGAGCAGGGTTCCTCAAAGTGGGGAACGCTTTTGGTCTTAGGTACGCGGAAAGATTTACATTATAATTTTCCTAAAATTAACACAATTTGCGAGTAAATACAGGCACAGCGGCAATACGTACAAGCGTCAAACTTGGTGTGATTATAATGCATACTTTAAAGTAAAAGAACAATAATAATAAAAACCGGCCAAGTATGAGTATGGCTCCTGCTAAGGTTTCTGAACTGAATGAACGAAAAAAAAATGTTTTTGTTACTTACATGCTACAAATTTATATTCCAGAAACCTTGGTGATCGAGTCCGATTTGCACTCTTTGTAAGGGTTCATACCCTTTAAAAAGGGTATCGAGTAGGGCTATACGTTTGAGAAACCCTGGTCTAGAGCAAGCATTGTCAACAATATTCAGCTGACTTGTTGGACCAAGTCCTCAATAAATGGAACAAATCAACTCTGTACAACGCCAGCATTGCTATGCTACGCAATAATTACGCTAAAGTCTGTGTCGACAATTTCCAATAAGATTCGTAAAAAGTCCGCGATAATAATTGGACGCAGTTTTGCAAAACACATCTAACCAATGGACTGGGTTGTGGGTTGGATCCGGTTTGTAAAACTACGTCCAATTGCACAAACTGCCTGTACTAAGTACGTAAATGTCGACAATGTACAAATATACTTGACAATGCCGCCACTCTGCGGACTTATCACGTAAAATTATACGGAACCCATCCTATCATATGCGACACGCTCTTGGTCGGTTTTTATTTTCATTCGTTGTTCCAAGAAAAAGAACTACGGCAATAGGAGTTGAAATGAAATTGCGAAGAAAAGACGTTTCATCAAAATCAATTGAATGAACTTTTTTAAAACGCTCTTTGAAACGATATCCGATCTTTTTAAAAGCAGTTAGATTTTAAAATGTTTTAATTCTTCACGATTTGAAACGTTTATTTCCACTCTACGTTTTTTTAGAAAAACGACAAGGGAGAACCCGTCGAAAGGCGAGCGAAATGGCCAGCGGTATCTAAGGTCACCGTTTCCTGCGATAAAATGGGGCTTAGCCAGACGAATCGAAGGAAAAATACGATTAATAATAGAAAATTGTGTTTTCTTTTGTTTCTATTGTTTGGCCTTTTGGAAAGGTACATTAAGACATAGTCATTACGTGTTATCGACAGTAATGTTATACAAGTTCAAATAATACTTAAGCCTTCGTTTACTAACAGTTATGTACCTACTTAGGTATTCGTTGAAGTATAAAATACGTCTATTTATTTTGTTTTTTTTGTCTTTATGTTTAAGATTTTCTCAGTCGCCTCTTACGACATCCACGGGAAGAAGTGGTGTGGTCCATTCTAAGCGAGAACCAAAGGTAGATAATTTAGTAAAAGAACATTGTTGGTCCAAATGTGTACATAATGAGATTTATCTCCAGACAGATTTATGTTAATGTAATTTTATCGATGAAATCCGTTAAGTTATATCCATAATTTCAATAATTGCAGCTTAGTCTGAGCCCGAAATAAACCGTTGAGTTATAATATAAAAAGCGTTTGAGCGCAGTACTGTATCCAAGGAATGTATACCCCTATTTGTTAATTACCTAATATAAACATTGTAAGGGATGAAGTCAGATATTCAACTTTCCCTGAGGAATATGGGTCGAAAAATGAAAAAAAAAATTGGACTTTATAAAAATTTAGATACCGCTGATAAATTAGCGAGTTAGGTGTTTTCTCATTTTACGACCGATGTTCCTTTAGGAAAAGTTGTTTAGTTTCATTACCTGAAACACCCTTTAACATTATCTAGTCATTGACCTCTTATATCTGGTCAATGTATCTAGTAAATAAAAATAGGCGTAGGGACAACTTGGACTATCGAACTGAACAACTTTCTCTATACAAGGTGTTACAAAAATACAAATAAACATTTAAGGGTGTGGTTTAGACCATCAAACTGAACAACTTTCACTATGGGACCAATATCGAAATCGCGAAAAAAAAAATTGATGTTCTATACTCTACAAATCGACTAGAGCTAAAATATGTATGGGATATCAGATTTTTTTTTCATGATTTCGATGTTGTTCCCATAGAGAAAGTTGTTCAGTTTGGCGGTCTAAACAACCCCCTTAAGAGTTTTAAATATTTATTGTTACTTATGAAACACCCTGTAGAGCCTACCACAGGAAACACGAAAAAAAAAACAGCTCTTTCATACAAAACTGCTGTCATAGATTAATATATTAATATATTGGTAGGTGCTGTACGTATCCGACTCAAATGTATGGGACAGCAGTATTTTTTCGTGTTTCCTGAATTAGGCTCTCCATAGTAAAAGTTGTTCAGTTTGATGGTATGTGTTCACCGTTTCAGTCTGCGGAGGGCTGGCCCTTATACCCTGTATATTAAGAACTAGGTACTTTAACTTTTCATAATAATAAAAAAAATACATTATGCTATACTGACTGAGGACGGCATGTTATGAAGAAAGTCGTCAAAAAATAAGGACAAAAGTTCGTCTTTTACAAAAAAAACAAGTAATGTGAACATTCGTTCTTTAGTTTATAGCACTGTTTATAGTTCCTTTGAAAGGGAAAAATCTTTTACAAGCTTTTATTAGGTATGGGGTGACGGGGCGACTTTGATGCTTTCGATTACTGCCCTAGAAAGAATGTGGAAGTAGGTACTAGACTGTTGTCAATTTTGGATATGTCACAATCAGAAGTACATTGGGTGTTTATCGACGATTCGCAAGAATCATGGTGCGGCGGTGAACCTGATACCCAGCGTGGGTGACGGTGGCGACCGCGCTTTAACAACTTTCTTTCCAAGTTTTTGATTTTGTACGCATGTATCATCATCATCCTTATCCAAGCGTCTTCTTGTCCCCATTTTGCAAAAGAAATAGCAGCAGAAAATAGCTGTAAGAAAAAAAATAGGTATGTCTACTGCGGCGAAGCCAAAGAGAATATAATCACAACGTGGCGAAGCACTGAAATGTGAATGGCAAGAGAGCTGTCAGACACTACAGACATAAACTAAATTTTTATTTTTTTTCCTCAAATTCAGTGTTCTCTGGCGACACCGTGTGTGCTACTACAAGTAATCCTCTGTGCTACAAGTATATATATGCTAATCTCGAGGACGAAACATGAATATAATTATGTCTCTCCATAATAAACCTATATAAGGTCTAACAAAATTAGCTGAAACTATTTTAAGGGGATGATCAGACCATCAAACTGAACAACTTTCTCTAAGGGACCAATATCGAAATCGTGAAAAAAAATCTGCGGTCCCATACATTTAGGTCGTGTAGGTTTGTATGGAACAGCTGATTTTTTGTTCGCTTTTTCGATATTGGTCCCTTAGAGAAAGTTGTTCAGTTTGATGGTCTGATCATCCCCTTAAAATAGTTTCAGCTAATTTTGTTAGACCTTATATAATACCTAACTACGCTTAGGCACTTTTATACAGGCTGCACGGAGAAAAATATTTAGTATACTTACCTAGTCCTTCTTAATATGCTTACACTTTTTTAAGGTGATGATCAGACCAAAACAGCTGTCCCATACATTTGTCTCAAGTATGTGTATAGAGAAAGTTGTTCAGTTTGGTGGTCTGATCATCCCCGAGACCCCCTGAACAGGTAGGAAAAAATGTTAATCACTATGCAAACCCTTTTAAAACCTTGAGACTTCCTTAGTTAATAATTTTGCCAGATTCAAATATTTTTTCACAAAGATAATGATGTCAAACATTTTTAATATTGTAAAAAGTGTCAGCATATTAAGAAGGACCCTATAATTATGTAACAGCTACTAATTTTTCTGTATTTTTATTTAGATGCCGATTTTAGTGATATCTCCCGGAATTAGATTCATAACTATTTGTAATCTAAAGTTAACTATAACTAACTATAGTTGTTACAGTAGTACCAGGCTTAAAAATCTTACTGATGTACCTGCGCAGGCGAAAAATTTTAATAGCGCGCGTAATCAGGATATGTGCCGTACTTTCAATCTCTTGCCGCTATTGGCTAATTTGTTTTCGCGCTCTTTTCACTGCAAACCGACTTTGCACTTGCACCCTTTGATTACTAAATGACTTCGGGTTTTGGCAGGGATTCGGGTCTGCTCTGCGCAAACGAAGATTGACGACCGGACTTATTTTCCTGTTGGTTCTGTAAATATAAATAGCCATGGCGCTCATGATATGGACTCCACAGAAACCCTGCTGAAGATAGAAGACTATAATATAACTCTAAGCAAACTCCTAATTCTAAAGTAGGTATACTTATAACAATCCACCTGTTTGGTAACAAATTATCACAAATGGCTGACTCGCGACGCGGCACGCAATTAATGAATGATTAAAAACTTGGTCGTCCTTCCCTTGTAACGGATCTTTATTTATGTGCCACGTAATAAATAAGCTTTAATCTGAACAGTGACTTTACTTAGCCATCGTTTCTCAATCTGGGGATCCGCGACCCCCCAGCGGGCGATCGCAAATCGCAATGAATAATTTTCCTTACGCCAAATAGATACAGTTGATGCGATATAGATACGCATCCTTGCTATTAATAAAATACGAATAAAAGGGTAACAAATCGTTATTTTAAAAAGCAGGAACACATGGAAAGACTTCCTGTCAACAGACGCGTCTGACTGAACCAGTGACGTGCGTTAGACCTTTTCCATATTGGGACACCGGTCACATCAATGCCATCTATCGAGGCATGTTGAACCATTCCCCGTTGCTCAGCTAAGATGTAAAAGTAGGTTAAAAAAATGTTTAAACACTTCTACAGGGTGCTATTCTTAATATGCTGAAAATTTTTTAAAATGTTAAAAATGTTTGATTTGTAAAAAATATTTGAATCTGGCAAAATTATTAACAAAGGAAGTCTCAAGGTTTTAAAAGGGTTTGCATAGTGATTAACATTTTTTCCTACCTGTTCAGGGGGTCTCGTAATTAAAAAGATCAAGAAACTGTCTTAGACGCATAACATTTTTTTTCTTTTTGGCATGAAGACGTTCTGCTTTGCTACACTAAATATTTTTGTGCATGCAAAAATGTCATTAATTACTTAAAGTTTTGCGGCGTCCATTCAGTTTTCAGTAAGCTCTCCTCTACAAGAACCTAGCAGTTTTGAGTCCCCATGGACTGAGGTCCTACCTCGTAGAACAATCTTAGTTCGAGTTATAGAACTCTGTGGTTTGAGTAACAAGAAAACTATTATTAGACGTATCAGAGTTAGTAGGTACTCTACTTTGTCTAAGACGAAGTTTTGTCATTATCGAGAATGACTCGCCAAATCTCTATCGAACTACTATAAGTACAAAACTTAAAATGCGAATAACTTAACATTTTTACTATCAAAATAATGAAATTATTGTTTTAATCGAATTATTTAGTTATAAATCAGTTGGGGTGAGGTCTTGCGCTTTTCATTAAGGCTAGGTTATCCCACTGCAAGCGTCTCTTTCTTGCAAGCATAAATAAATAAATAAATATCTTGGACAGTGTCACACAAATTGTCTAGTCACATTTAAAGTTCCAGAATCTAGCCTGGACTTGTATTATGATAACTAGACAACGATATAGAATACATATATAGATACAAACATCCATGACTCGGGTACAAATATTCATATTTGTCATACAAATATTTGTCCCTTGCGGGATTCGAACCCGCGACCCCCGGCACAGCAGGCAGGTTCAATACAGACTGTGCTGTCGGGCCGTCAAAAGCAAAGCATAAGTTTACAATTAGCCATCCCGCTCCAATTGAAAGCAAGATCGCAAAAAAACGTGTTTTTCGTCAATATCTTTGCTCATGGGAGTTTCTAAGCTAAAACTTCTCCTGAGTTCACTAGAAATATTTAATGTATTTAGTTATGTACAAGAATAAAAAGTTAAATATCAGCAGTTTAATCATAGTATTGAAAAACCATAACAAAAAGGGGTAACTTTGGGATTTTTTTCTATCGAGTAAACTTAATCTAATCGTGTTATTGAGAACAGTCGCCCATCCGCCCAATCCTTAAATAAGACATAATTTAATTTCAGACTTTAAAACACAGTTTAAAACACTTTCGTTTGTGTTCAAAAAACGGCCTCGACGGTATAACAGCGTCTTAAAACCGGTTGTATTTTTAATTGAATTAAGTATAAAAACAGTATAAAAATCATATGGTACTATGTTAATTACTCAATGATAAAAATTTAGCTTTTTTTATTTCATTTATGATATTATTATTACATAAATTAGAAATAGAAATCATTTATTGTACTCATGTTGCAACATTCTGGTCTTATATGCTAGGTATACCTAGTAGGTATCAAACATGAACCCTGTTAGGGCACAGCAACCTAAGCACGCAAGCACTATTCATTTAATTATAAATTAAAATTAGCGGATTCCTGTAATTTGCCTATTCTATGTTCATCATCATCAGCCTATCATCGTCCACTGCTGAACATAGGCCTCTCCCAAGGCGCGCCACAAAACTCTGTCCTCGGCCTTCCTCATCCAGTCGCTCCCCGCTACTTTTTTTCGGTCGTCTGTCCAGCGGGCAACAGGGCGTCCCCACACTACGCCTACCAGATCGCGGTCTCCACTCGAGAACTCTGACACCCCATCGGTTGTCAGTTCTTCGGCAGATATGACCAGCCCACTGGCACTTCAGCTTGCTAATTTTCTGAGCTATTTCTATGTTCATAGTTGTTAGTA
This sequence comes from Agonopterix heracliana, assembly GCA_963693445.1. Classification (NCBI taxonomy): domain Eukaryota; kingdom Metazoa; phylum Arthropoda; class Insecta; order Lepidoptera; family Depressariidae; genus Agonopterix; species Agonopterix heracliana. The sequence continues at coordinate 3,655,013 of OY856307.1, forward strand.
ATTTGACTGTTGGTTTCCCGAATATCAATTTATGTATTCCTGGGAAAAGGTTTTCGACCAGAGCATTGAAATGATATGGACTGAGTTATTTTAATAGTAGGTGTATCTATCTCAGAGTTAATCCACATAGTCAGAAGGGCAACCGTATCAGTATCAGAGTAGATCCAAATCACACTGTGTAGGCCTCAATTTACTAATGAAAGTGGGAGAGGTGGGCCATTATTACAGAATATGTATTAGTACGTAAAGGGGCCCGGAGCAGCTTGATAGAAGGTCAGTTTTAGCTCTCAGAGAATTTTCCAGCCGCCTAGGCATTTGACTTAGGCTTTACGAATACCAGAATATAATGAACACTTGTATGTAGGTACTTCGTCAGCCGTTTTGTTTTTAATTTCGCCGGTTCTTATTAGTACCTATACGAGTAATTTGTAAATCCCATAGAAATTGAGTCATATTCGTGAGCGAATTATAAAATGTGAAATGAAAAAAAGGCACGCACACGTCTAGCGGAGAACTGCTCAAACAGTTTTCATTAATCAACAACGATATTATCGGAATCTCACCATTAGGTATTGCTATTAGTGTGAGTGACACTTTTGAGACCGGTCTCAAAATTCCTACTAGTTCCTTCGCGTGAAGGTGATCTAATCACTCATTTCTTTCCAATACTAAAGTATACTATATAGATATAACTATACTATACAATGTTGTCCGTGTGGTGTCGGCTAAGAGTAGCACCATCCCATTTCCTCCCGTGGGTGTCGTAAAAGGCGACTAAGGGATCTACCGGAAGATGGGCCGCAGCATCCTCTGAGTACACACATTCAATCCAACTGCGATCGCCAACCCGCCTGCCACACTTCGTCACTATGGCAATGACAGACCGCAATGTGTCATTTTGTGTTGTTTTGTGTGACATGTTGTTTGTTTGAGCAAGCTTGTCTATCGCTAGAGTATATGTCAGTGTTATTTACTTATTAGCACCAATCGTCCCTAGTTCTTGTTTTCTTTAAAATAATAAAAGAAAACAAGAACTAGGGACGATTGGTGCCCTAATAAAAATTTTAACATTTTCAATCAGTAACATTTTCAAAAGGTGAATAAAGTTTGCCTTAACCCCAATGTTAGTTATCTATGAAGTTTAGGGTAAGGTAGGGTTCCCGCGGGATAACTTAAAGACCGCGGGTACGCTATGGGACGGAAGGCTAATTTAAAGTTAAAGGGTTCCCGTTAATGGTACCTATCTAACAAAATGTGACCCTTACTCGACCTTCACCTTGTCTGATATTTACATTTTCTTAGGTACCTACTTACTCACTAAATATTGAGAGTATAAAATGGTTAATCAATGTCCTATAGGAACGTGTGTACCCGACAACAATTGTGAATATATTTTGTCTATGGTGTTGGGCTTCTCGGATAAACTATTACTAAGTATATAGTCTATAAGTACCTACATAGCTACCTACTAAAAGATAAATTCTTATTTATATTTAGTATTACCAAATTTTTTTGAAAACGGTTAGCGATTCCTATAAAATTTAGATAGATAGATAAAGATTTATTTTTTTTAATATCTTTATTTAAAGAGCTTGGTCTTATAGACTATGTCGCTCCATGAGAGAAATCTATGTGTCTATATAATCAACTTAAGTAATTAACAAATACCAAACAATTACACAGGCTTACCAAGGATGAAAGCAACAATGTTTTAAATTTTTGTTTCTTTCATCCCCCATCGACCCGCATAAGCATTCAGCAATAGACTAATGTTGTCTTCTTAGAAGACACTTCTTGGCTAGCTGCAGCAAGGCCGCGGCCTCCGCGGATAGGGGATTGGCCAGTGCACTGCTGCAGCCGCCTATCTACTAAAAAAAGTAACACAAACATAATATGGATCAGAGATTTTTGGGTCAAATAATAAAACTAGCCATGTCTTATATGTTATACAGGGTGTTTCATAAGTAACGATAAATTTTTGAAACTCGTAAGGGGGTTGTTTAGACCGTCAAACTGAACAACTTTTTCTATGGGACCAATATCGAAATCGGGAAAAAAAAAATTTTAAATTCCATACATATTTTAGCTCTAGTCGATTTGTAGAGTACTTATAGAACATAATTTTTTTTTTCGCGATTTCGGTATTGGTTCCATAGTGAAAGTTGTTCAGTTTGATGGTCTACACCACCCCCTTAAATGTTTATTTGTAGTTTTGTAACACCTTGTATGCAAGATTTGTTTTTCTAAAACTGCACTGTATTTTAAAGATTTTTTTCAAATACTCCGTGTGGCAAAGTAGTAAAATTTTATACAACGCGAATACTACCCATACAAATCTAAACTACCTACTTACAAAATCATTAGAAAAACCTCTTTTGGCAATGGTAGGTATGCACCTACTGTTTTACCTACTTGGTTTGTAAATACCCCTTTGTTTTATAAAGGGGAGTTTTCCTACACCCCTCTTTTTACTCGAGGTCTAAAACCGATCTATGCAACCTAAGTGCGTTCACACACGATGATGCACTGACGGAGCATCAGTCCGTCAATTGTGAAGCAAGGAGTTGTATGAAACCGCACGTAGAAGCACACACGGTGACAGATTGACGCATCGCGTATGCTTCTATGGACTGACGTCTGCCACTCCGCCAATGCGTCATCATGTATGATCCCACTAACCTCGAAAATACACGCGCTCCAACAAACAATATAATTGGAAAATAAAGCAATTACCTACGTTCATCAGATATTTATATTATAAAGGCATCGAATACGTCTCATTAGGTAGCTGTACTTATCCATTATCGATTTGTAAAATTAACGGTTGCTGCCTTACTTTAAGTGCTTTCACACACGATGAGTGATGACGCACAGACGGAGCAGCAAACGTCATTCCGTCATTAGTGAAGCAAGGAGTTGTAAGGAACCACACGTAGAAGCACACATGGTGACGGATTGATGCACCACGTATGCTTCTACGGACTGACGTCTGCCACTCCGTCAATGCGTCATCGTGTGTGATCCCTCTAGGCATGATCCCGATACAGGAGTGGTATTTTTTTAAATCAAACTTTCAAATTAGGAGCAATACAAAGTTACTATGGAGATTATGCATCATTTGATCATGATTTTGAAAGATTGAGATTCAAAAAATGGCAATTCATGACAGTCACGAGCGCGGAAAGTGGTAGGGATTTTCGCGCAGGTTTGTGACATAAACTGCTACTAGTACCAATTAGTTGGCGTTCGCGCATCGGCCGTTTCCCGCTTTCCCCAGCCAAATAAACCCAAATTAATTTCTGCGCATTCAAGGTCATCACTCATGATTCGTTGCCCGATCTGTATCTTTACTATGTCGCATCTTTAAGGCTCCTTTCAGACAACCAGCAAGAAAGACAAAACTTTTGGCAAAGTGATGGACTTGCAGCCTTCTCAGCCAGAGCGTCGATAGTAGTCGACAGTTTCTGATTTTTTTATGCAAATTATTGGTAGTACTAATATTACCTACCTGTAAAAGATATCTTTGCCTCCATTTTATTATAATTTCCCTGTTTTTATTAGACAGGTATAAGAAAACAAAATTTTGAAAGTCCGACACGCATTGGAACATCAATCGGAATAGCGCTGTAGCAAATATTCTCTTACGACTGTGGGGCGATGTAGCGATCTGCCCGCCCACGTTTTTGTTGCAGCGTGGTGTTGTGGTTCGTCTGAATAGACGCTAACTGTGTAGCCCTTTACGGCCGGTCACGAGGGTTCTGTATTCAATCAAGCAAAATGTGCCGCCATAAAATCGTAAACTAACCGGCAAAATTGTGATAGAATCAGAAAATATACCTCCACGGAGGGTTTAGGGCAAGTTTTTGTGCGAAGGCTTTCTTCGTCCAGTTTATTTGATTTGCTACATATTCTATTTTGAATGAAATCCAATGACTTAGTTCAGATGCGAAGACATTATTGATTTTTTATTGTACCTTGCGATTTTGGTTGAGTTCAGAGTTTGAGCTTCAAAATGTTCTAAGAAGAGTGATTGAAATTCTCTGCCTGGACTGACGACAGCAGCTAACTTTATTTTTCAATTCAGGTTTGCAAGAGATTGAGGGGTGCAAGAAGAAAGGTTCCACGAATGATGTACTAAACCCCGATACGTCAGGCGCGCCCTGGACAATCAGCGAGCCAGCCTTTGACGCTAAATGGCGAATCTCTTCACCACACGAGAAGAAGAATTGAGGTTTTCCCCACCACGTTTCAACCCCATAACTTAAAGTGTTATTGTGGTGCCGATGGTAACAGTCTGGTTGATGAATGATAGATGGGTAACATTGATGGACCTTCACTCCCACTGTTCGGGTAACTCTATCAAAATCATAAAGGTATCTAATAAAATAAGCAATCCGGAAGAAACTTCATCCCACTTAATGACAGTGAAAAACGTATCAAAATCCGTTGCTTGGTTTTGAAGAAGTACCCAACCAGCAAAAGTGTGTTGTATAGAAGACCATAGAACGTTTTGTAATTACTAATCGGTGGTCAAATAAAAGGCCAAAGAAGGTGCACCTACAAAGAAAGTGGCGCAATTATATCTCCATTTTGCTTTAAAGTACAAATGTAGCGGTGTCAGGCATGACAATTTTGGCCCATACAGTTGATGTAACAGTAACACAATTTCTATTTGGTGACCCGTAACGCTACTAAAGTACCTTTTTGTATTTTTAAAGAGTTCATGATTCCATTACTTCACTAATATTTATCATTCATTCATTTTACATTCGTTCACGCAGCTGCAATGTCTCAGAATTTTTGAAGAGAAAAAGATAATAAAAAAAGAGAATACGACGATATCGTGATGAGTTAGATATTATTTTGTAATTAAAATATTCGTCTCTTACGGGGAAAATGACGTGCGACTGTAATTTTACTGATATACTATGTATGGGTTTACGTCAATATTTTAATGCCCCCTCGAATTATTGAGTTTTTACTAAAATAATTACGAATTTTAAGTCATAAATATACTTCGAGCTTCCTGAACTTTTCTATAGCACTCGTTATGGCATATTACAACCGCCATTATAAATATGAAATTAGGGAGCTTCCTTGTGCATATGTGTGAGTGTGTGTTTTAAAAGAGAAAGGATCTCCGTTTTAGTACTATTTGTGTCATAGAGGGACTATAACAGTTATAAAAAAACAATTCCGTTCTAAAAAAGTGTCTTTGTGATAAGTTTATCACTACGACTAACGCGCGTTAAAAGGTTTTCGTTAACCTTTATATCACAATTTAAGCTACACAAATGTATTTTGAAACTCAGCTATATCACCAAATCACTCTTTTGTAGACTTTTTGTGCCCACTATAGTACTATGTACTATAACGACGATCTAAAAACCCACAATATCACAATATCGCCCTATTCTTGAGTTTTCATCTCTACTATAACGAAAGACCCATTAAAGTTCGTTCAGAACCTTTATTGCGTAAATTAGGCGCATTAGGGTGACAGTACTCACTATTATAAAGTTCTATAGTTGTATACTACTCACTTTGGAGGTTGCTATAACGCCTGACTATAACAGCTATATAAAGTCGCGAAGTAAACCTTTACATCAACTTTTAATAGGTCGTTTTTGCTGTATAATCTTATAGAGCCAAAATGTACTGTCAGACGCTTTTACACAACAACCAGTCACCGCCAAAACCTTTATCCATCGTTTACCCAGCTTTTTTGAGATATAAGGTTTGATTATACGGCAAAATTGCTGGTTGGGTAGGTAACCGAAGAAACATTAATGATGAGGACAGACGTAGATAGCGACTTTGTTTAAGAGGATAGGCGGGCTGAAAAGCAAATTTGGAGAATAGCTCACTTTTCCGACTGTATACGTATTTATCAGATCCGCCTCACCCATACACCCCGCCGACTAGAGTGTGAAAGAGACAACTGCAGCTCGGACCGATTTTACATACAAAAAAAAAGACGAAATCAGCATTTCGTATTCCCCTGTTTTCTCCTCCAAAACTAAACCGATTCTAATAATTCTTTCAAAAATAATATGAAAAAGACTTTGGCTATGTCTGTCCGTACGTTTTTGCTTTTTTTGTTTATATTCGTCAAATTTGTTTACTGGATGTCCGAAAACGGGTGGTAAAATGGGTAATTGTCGAAGGTCCCTAGTTCTTATAGTAATTAATAAATGCAAAAAAGCAAAACATTTGGACATGGCAGAGGTGACATAGATGGTATGGTAAAAAAATATTTGCTCTAGTGTTATTATCCAGGGAGAAAACAGGGGAATACGTTTGTATGGAGAAAACTGTACTCGTCTATCCTCTTAATACCTACTATTTAGAGAAGAAGAGCTCCACATTTTTATGGAGACGGAGACGAACTTGAATTTGATTCCGAACACACGAATAAAAACCTAGTCAACATTGACAAAAGCGTAACACACACACTTTACGCGACACCTCTTTACTTTCGTTCGATAACCCTTATTTAACTTTAAAATAAAAGCTAGTCTAATTTTAATTAGAAATGCAAATGGCGGGGTGATTTCGGCGACATTGTTCCCAGTTTCCAAGACCAGAGTATTCCCCGGCGTTATCGAAGTGGGGAGGTGAAGGGGGTAAGAGAGGGGGGAGCAGACCAAGTTGACAGTTGTCTCGGGTGTGGAAAGCGGAAAAGCGAATAGCAACATCAATATGCAGAAAACCGTATCTGTTGACAAGGTAAGTACAATAATTTAATATGTATAGTACGTATAATGGGTACGTAGGGTTTGTCCCTAGTTTATAAGTAATATCATTATCTGGGGTAATGGTACATAAGTCTAAAAGGCAGAACATATTTATGTAATATTAACGAACTTAGCATCATGTAAACCTTTTTTCAAACATCTCGGCATCCTCACTTTGCCTTTTATGTAATTTTTTGAGATCTGCCAGTTTCACATCTTTTTTTATACTTTAAATATTTGATCTTAGAAATAGTATATTCTAGAATGAGCCTCACGGTTATACCGTATAAAACAAAAGGGTCCAACTTTCATAGGTTGGTGTGCGTGAGGCACCATACAAATAATGTATGTGTGCGTGTATATGGATAGGGTTTTGGGGCCAGTACTGGTTCCTATTTTTTTCGACGCCTTCGTATTTTGGACTGTCAATCTTGACATAATATAACTTTATCATAGTTTCTACCCACGCCACGCAGACGGAGTCGCGGGAAACAGCTACTGTTAAATATGGTTAATTTGTAAAGATGGCTAATACTTTCTTCATAGTTTTTGGTGTTCACGAGTTTTTAAATAAATAGTAAGTAAATGAAAAAATGGACCGACGACCTGGTGATGGCGGCGGGAAACCGTTGGATGAGGGCAGCGCAGGACCGGTCGTTATGGCGATCCTTGGGGGAGGCCTATGTCCAGTAGTGGACGTCCATTGGCTGAGATGAAATGAAAAAATAAATTGGTTTAAAATTTATTAAATTTAATTATTGTAGGTCTTAGATTTAAGTTGTAAAACATTTGCATGCTGTTGCTATAATTGGTTTTTATCCTACTTATAGTCAAGCAGAAAGGAGAGTACCTACAGCTAAACGTTTCTGATGCAGGCAGGTAGGTGCTGATCTTCTGGTTCGACATCGCAATCAAACCTCTTTATTGAAAACTTGCATTGCACGAAACTAGGAATATTATGTACCTACTTAATACTCAGTTACTCAACTCACGTAGTAAAGCCTGACCAGAAATATAAAAAACCTGGTTTGGGGGCTCTGCAATCGACTATAACCTTTAATTTCAGAGTTCCAAGTACAAAAATTAGTTCCAATGATTTTCCGCAACATGGCGAGGTTTTTTTATTTTTCTGGTCGGACTTTAAACAGAAGGTTCCAAAGTTGTTAAGAGGAAACGCGGTCTGCAAGCCATTTGAAGAATACCGTTTTTAACGGATCAATTGTTGTCGCGCTTTTCCCTGAGCAACAGAGCTATCAGTGCGAAAGTGACTACTGCAGCTCGGTCTGGTTTTACCTACATAAAATAGACGAAATCACAATCTTCCGTTTTCTCCTTCAAAACAAAACCGTTTTTTTTTTCAATAATATTATGAGAAATAGTTAGACTACGTCTATAATTATGTTTTACTTCTATTTTCTAAAACGGCGGTATAATTGCGAAATTTTAGTCATTTTAGAAGGTTCCTAGTTCTCATAATAAATATTTTGTGGAAAGAAACTAAATATAGGGACATCGCTGTGGTAAATAGGTGGTATGGTAAAACAAAAATTTCCTCTAGGTATTGTTATTTATTATCTAGGGAGGAAATAGTGGGAATAGGTTTGTATGGGTGGACTAAACGCCGCCCGCATTTCCTCTTAATAATTCACGAAATCGGTCGTTCGCTTCTATCCTACATCAGACGACTCGAGAGCAAAGTCTTTGGCCAAAAGTAAACAGACTGGCAGAGGTTCTCAAAGTTTGCGACGCCCCGTGTAAAGGAGTGATGCTATTCTTTCGTCAGTGGTGCTATTCTTTCGGATTGATCAGAAACTTTGTTATAAAAACCAACTATCTTTTTAAGCGTGTATTTGTAAGGTTCACTTTTAGTAGGTAAGAATATTAATGGAAAAATCTGAAACTTTATAGGATAGCTTTGTTGTCCGTCTGCCTGTCTGTCAAGTCTTGACCAAGTTAAGATGCTATTCTCAGAAACGGGCAGAGGTACTATAGATATCAGTTTAAAATAACAATGAGCATGACCTCTCTCGCAAATGTGACGTCACTCAATCACACGAACTTCACTCGATCATTCTAATGATTGTTTCCTTTACATATAGTCAACATTCCTTTACAACCGAGTGAAGTTATCCAACGGCCCTTCAAGGTCATGCACATTGTTATTTTAAACTGATAGTATGTCAAGTTGACATTGATACCAAATACTAAAGTCTACGGTCGCTGAGAGGTTTAAAAAATTCAAGTATCGATGTTAACGCAATCAAAAGATACTAATAGAAGAAATGAGTGACGTTGTGGATCTGCTATTGGGCGGTCGCGTCGCCCGTCGATCTCTGGTTGCCCCCTCCCAGGTCTACAACGGTCCTCCAGTTCCAGTGGTGGCTCAAGATAGTGTTCTTTTCGAAAAACAATCCTTGAAGTCACCAAATACATAAATTACCGTACAACGTCAAGCACTTTTGCTACATAAACTAGACATTGGCAAAATCATCAAATACCCAAAATGGCAGTCATTTAAAAAAAAATAGAATAGAAGAAATGATGTCTAATTCATAAAGACGATTCAAGCCACACTTTGGCCCCTGCGGCCCATTTATAGGGTCCTACTTATACTGATGACTTTTAGGTGGATATATAATGGTAAGGCCAAACTAAAAAACTTTTTGTAGATTTGAATTATATTTGTAACAACGAATTTTTCAATAAATTCTGCTAATATTGATAGTGCTCACAGTTTTTTTTTGACTTATTTTTATTTATCTGGTCTTTGTTAACTGTACTACACACGGCGACTATAACTATACAAAACCAAAATAAGCTGGCCTCGTGTAGTTTGAATAACGTTAGTGTTGCGCCGTGTGTACTACTAGATATTTTACGATTGGATCAGGTGGCCTTCATTTGTTTGGTTGACTCTACGAATAAGAGAATGTATAGAAGTATAAATGAAGCTCAAAAAGTGGCACCAAAAAAATTGTATCGCGTTCTAAATTTGTTCTTTAAAAATTGTAACTCGCCGCCAAAACTCATACAAAATGTCATTTTTCATGGGGTGCCAAAAATGATTTCGATTTTGTTTGGAGTTATTCTTCCATATTTATTCTCTTATTCGTAGGGTTGACTATACTTTCCATACCTACTAAATGCAATCAGCTAATGGAACGTTTGTCGAATTTTTTTTCACGAATTTATTATAGGTATAGACTATACCTAGGTCTTTTAGGGAAAGTTGTTCAGTACCATGGTAGAATCACCCCAAAAAGTAATGCAACTGTTTACCCTAACTCCCTAATTCTAGACCTCAAAGGGTGGAAAAATGTTTAGGAACCTTCGAACTTTGAGGCTTTACTAAGAATTTACCGCAAAGTGAGACGTGAATGGAGGAAAGGCGTTCTGAGTTCTAATACCAAGGTATTAGTGACTGCTGCTGTTGAATGATATTGTATCGATTTCAGTTAAATAGGTAGTGAGAATTGTCTTTATACCAGGGTCCAACTTAATCTGCTGACGATTTTTTTATAGAGCATCAAACTGAATAACGTTCTCTATCTATGGGACCAACATCGAAATCGCTATCGTAGGATTGCAGTTTTGTAAGGAACAGCAGATTTTATTTCGCGATCGGTCAGATTTTTATTCATCTGATGTATGTATACACAGTCCGGTTAAATAATTTTCAAAAGACGGCCCGTTAGCACAGTCTGTAGTGAACCTGCCTGCTGTGCCGAGGGTCGCGGGTTCGAATCCCGTAAGGGACAAATATATGCATGATGAATATGAATATTTGTACCCGAGTCATGGATGTTTGTATCTATATATGTATTCTATATCGTTGTCTAGTTATCATAATACAAGTCCAGGCTAGTTTCTGGCACTTTAAATGTGACTAGATAATTTGTGTGACACTGTCCAAGATATTTATTTATTTATTGAAAGCACCTACGTAGTAGAAAAGTTTCAGATTTTTACTCCATATTTCAAAAGTTCGATGGGATGGACGCTGGATGCCTTATTTTTGACATTGAACGCATTACTGTGTTGCGATAAAAGCACTATAACGACCTACGTACGTAACGTAGGTGGTTTGTATGGGTGTTTTATTTCATTTTACAAGAGCTATCCAACGACACCTCACCCGATATAGTAGGAAAAACTAATTTTATCCAACCCCCTTTTCGTTGAACATGGGGAAAGGTCGGGGTAACTATAAAAAAATTGTTTCTTCTTAATTACTACATATATTATTTCTGTTTTGGGGCCTCTGTCTCCTCCTGGAAAAATTTCGATTCAAAAATCAAAAATTGCTTGGATGAAAGTAAGTATTTTTTTGTTTGACTACGGAACCCTAAAAATGAGACAAATCGAGTAACATCTGAAATCACAAATTAAACATTTTTTAAAGACTTGAAAATTCCACCACAAAATGTAATAAGGAGAAAACATAAAATTAAATCCGATAAAAATATTAATCATGGGGCGAAGAATATTACAAAATTGTTAAAAGTACGTTGAAATCCAGACGGACATTTTGTTTTAGGGGGGGAGTTAAGGGGTGCTGCCCCCGGCGCCCCTTGACACCCGCAGTTTATATGTTAATTCCAACGTTTTATTGTTTTCCTGCGTCGGTGTGGAAAATAAGATGAGCTCTGAAAGAGCTTTGTGATTTTAACTTTATACTAAATTGTTTAGAAAATATCCATTAGGCCTATTCATTGATGACGGTGGAAAATGTTATGTGAATTGAATGAGATTCCTTTCAGTTAATTCTAAGTTACACAGCTCATTAGTGTCCTCAGTGAAACCGTACAGAATCTACTTTAGTTTGAATTTGCCCACAGACCAGTGGTCCTTAACATTTTTAATAGTATTACCCCGCAATAATTTACTGCATTTTGGTCTTTTTCTCCACACGCTCATAAAAACTTTTCTGTTGTAGCTCTATTATAATTGAGACAATAACAATAAGGGTCGGCACTACCCTAATCGGGCAAAACAGGGTTCGGCGTTCCGACTTTTGAGGATAGTAAATAGCTATATTTCGAAACAAAATTAATACCATCGCTTCTTTAAAAGATGAAGTACAAGATGAACAAAAAAAATTTCAGTAAAATTGTGTAGTTACATCAGAAAGTAATCGAGAATTTCATGAAAAACTCCAGAATAGCACTGCCGCGTTCCGAGTCCTGTCATTTAGTGAAACAAAATAAAACAACAAAATATATTTCTAATCAATGGCAAAACATCAAAGAACACTTTAAACAAATCAGTTTTTCGATACGACTTCTAGTTTTTATGCAATTTGTTACCAAAAATCACATATTTTTTTGGACGTTTTCTTCATACAAATTACTATGGGCCGTCAATCGTTCGAAATCATTGCAAATAGACCGGTGACCGGCAACACCCAACCCTGTCTTAGAAGATTAATGAACAAATCCATTTTTAGCTAAAGTAGGCAAAGTAACTTATAAAAAACCGGGCAAGTGGGTGTCGGGCCACATGCAGTGTAGGGTTCCGTAGTTGCCCGTCACGTATGTGGACTTAGAAGTACATTTTATAAATTGGTCGACTATTACTCGTTATTATAACAGAATAACTGTAAATTTATTACTATTGTTACTAGCAAACTAAGGATTGATAATCTGAAATCATCATCATCATCGTCAGATATGTTTTAAATAAGAATGGAATAAGAGTGAATTCTGTACCGCAGTAGGTAACTCAAACGATTGACTTTGTAAGTCATTTGCACGACAGAATTTTGCGCGAAAAGACATTGCGCGACACAAGACAACACAAAGGAATTTCACAAAAGTTACTTTCCGGGCACTGTTTGGTAGTTTTTGGTTATTTTGGTAATTTATGGTAGTTTTGAGTCTTTCGGTAGTTTTTGGTAAATTTTCGTACAAAAGTAACCAAAAAGTTATTTTGGTAGATTTTCGTACTTTTCGGTAGTAGTTTTTGGTTATTTTGGTAGTTTCTGTTTTTTTTGGTAGATTTTCGTACTTTTTGGTAGATTATTGTTATTCTGGTAATTTTTCGTACTTTTTGGTAGTTTATGGTTAATTTGTTACTTTTGGTTCATCTCATTTCATTTTATTTATTTACCTTAAATTGTAGGTAGGTACATAAGTTACAGATGGTAAGTACAGAGTACCTATTAGTCACACTACAATATAATTTATAAACATTAAGAAAAAAACAGATTTAAACAATAGGTGCCAGACAATAACTTAACTACCACCTTTCACTTACTACAATTAAATTAGTTAAATGTTATAAAATCAGTTAAATGTGATTAGTTAAAAATTATAATAACCTATTGAGGTACAAATAATCGGTCTGCAACACATTTTTTTCTACTCAGATTGATGCCTGTTTGTTTACTTATACTGAAGAAACTAATTAAAGTCATAGGGACACTGTTCGATTAATAATTCTTTAACCTTCTTCAGAAATTTCTTGTCGGCTTTAATGTCATCTGGTATTTTACTATACACAAGAACAGTATTCGACTTTATTTTGTAGTCCTTAGCATCGATGCTAGTCGGTAATTTGGTACCAGTAGCTCATTTTTGCGAGTTAAATTTAATCTCTGGCTACGGAATACTACGGAGTAACGTCTCACGATTTCGCACAGATCGAGGATATACGAAGCTGTCACAGTGAGTAATTTAAAGTCGGTAAACAAGGATCGGCATGACACCCTTATTGACTGAATTCCGCTTACGATTCGAATGTAGGTACCTCTTTTGCAAAACATATATTTTATTTATGTCAACAAACCCACCCCGTAGCCAAGCCGTCAAGAACTCTTTTGTTTTTATGGTAGTTTTTGGTAATTTTCATTCTTCTATCAAATATTTCCAAAAAGTATAAAAATCTACCAAAATAACCAAAAACTACGAAAATCTACCAAAATAACCAGAAACAACGAAAAACTACCAAACTAACCAAAAACTACCAAAAAACCAGAAACAACAAAAAAATAATTACTAAACTACCAAAAATTACCAAAACCTACCAAAAGAACCAAAAACTACCAAAAGAACTATTGACATTATACTATTTTTTTTCTTTAAAATTACTTCTTGTTAATATTGCTGTGCCCTTTCAGGATTCATGTACCCACTTTAGCTACTAAGTAACACCTACTTATATGTTCTTGTGTCGCACAATGTCCTTCAGCGTGACGAAAATTACTGCTGAAATTTACCATAATCTACCAGCCCTGTTTCAAATTCTACTTAAATTCTACCAAATAATATTAATGTCGTTACAGATGGTTAAAATTTAATATAAAACACGGTTTTGAACAAAATATTATCAATTTTATCTAAACGCTCATCATTACACATGTTATTTTCGCATTTTTGTATAATTTTTATTGGTTTTCATCACTTTGTAACATGGATGCTTCAATTTTCAAATAAATATTAAATTTGGTCGTCCCTACGCAAGTTTAAATTTAGTACAGTTTTCTGTGTCTCATAAGCAGAGTCAGAAATTTTGGTAGCACTTTTAATTATGTCAAAGGGATCGCACGTTTATTGACTTCCGATAGTGTCCATATACGGGTAATTTTTTATCACTGCGGATAACACCAGCATGTATTCTACTCATCAAACTGAACAACTTTCACTATGGAGCCAACTACAAAAGAGCGAAAAAAAAATCAGCTGTCCTATACAAAACTGCAGTACCTACATATTCGACTCAAATGTATGGAACAGCTGATTTATTTTCGCTATTTTGAAGTTCGATACATGCTGAAGTTATCCGCAGTGATATAAAATATACCCGTATATCGACATTATTGGAAGTCGATAAACATGTAATCTCTTTGACATATTAAAAGTGCTAGGTACCAAAATTCCAACTCTGTTTAGAAGCCCTCTTTTGTAAAAAAAATAACATTAGGCGATATGATTAATATTTGCTGTACTAGAAGTGAGTTCGGTGGCGCATTGCGGAGATGTATGGACTCTCAATCAAGAGGTCTGCGTTCGAATCCGCACGGACAACATGCCACGAACCAATGAGTTTTTCTAACTTATGTACGTATTACCGACTGCTCTCAAAGGGTGAACGAAAACATCGCGAGGAAACCTGCATAATGCAGACGAAGAAATTATGATGTATATGTGAAGTCTACCAATCCGCTTTGGGCATGCGTGGTGGACTTACGCCCAAACACCCTCCTAGAAGGTGCCCTGTGCCCTGCAGTGGGACGTATACAGGGTGTTACAAAAGTAAGAATACATTTTTAAAACTCTTAAGGGGGTTGTTTAGACCGTCAAACTGAACAACTTTCTCTATGGGACCAACATCGAAATCGCGAAAAAAAAATCTGATATCCCATAGATTTTTAGCTCGAGTCGATTTGTAGAGTATAGAACATAAATTATATTTTTCGCGATTTCGATATTGGTCCCATAGTGAAAGTTGTTGAGTTTGATGGTCTTAACCACCCCCTTAAATGTTTATTTGTATTTTTGTAACACCTTGTATAGGCTGATGATTATGATGATGATGTACTAGAAGTTCCGGAAAACTTGCAAACCCTGCAATCGTTTTCTCAGCCAGTTAGAGTATTGCCAGCTTAGATTTTATTAGCCTGAATCCTTGCATTTTTAAATACATTAACATTTTCGAATACCCAATTTCTACTAAAATGTACTAAACAATTTTGCCCTAAATATACCAATAAAGAAGAAATCTACTAAAAGTCGTCACACTGATGATGTCCTTTTGCGCAAATGTTTTTGAAGGCAATCGTTCCAGTTACTGCAAAATTAACTTTTATTCCGTGCTTAAAATATTATATCTGACGATGATTATGATGATAAAAGATTACAAACCCTTAGTTTGCTAATACCAATAATATTAAACTTATAATAATTTCATTATTCTGTTAAAAGTTTTAATTCGTTCTGTTAAAATAATTTTAAGTTTTTTTAAGCCTTAGTAATACTGTGATCTAATTAGCTAGAACCCATCCTATCCTACCACCAGGGGTGATCTTTGATCAGTCACATTATAGGTCCATCACGGTACTGTACTGTTGCTGTAAATGTCAATTTCGACCTACGGCTCTCAAATCCAGATGCTGCAGACTTTTTAGTCCTTACTAATTGGACTCTAGACCAACAGACTAGTTACGTCCTTTAATTCAACGAGGTAAAATGTTGTGTCACCAGGTAGGGTTCACTTTTTCCTTCACACCAGTAAACACGCCAGCCAAGCTGCCGCGCGCTGCAGCCGACCAAGTTTTTTGCAAGAAAAGTATTACCAAAAGCTATCAAATTGATTTGTTCATTAATCTTATAAGATAGGGTTGAGTGTTGTCGGCCACCGGTCTTTTTCTTTTGACAGATATGTCAAACGGGCCGTAGGTAGTGCCGACCCTTAATCAGGGAAGCAGATCAGAAATGTCATTATTTCCTGCGCCTACTTAAAAAATAGGTACCTACGTCGTTATTTCATAGCATAGCATATGCTCACGACTATATTCCCCGAGTCAGAGATATACTGAAACCTCAGAACATCCACGTTTCACCAGTAGTACCGAAACTCTGTCCAGTGTGACGGGGGGTGAGCCCGTTGCCACTTGTAATGGACAGTGGGTACAATACACGCCTCGAAATTGAAGCATGCAGGTTTCCTCACGATGTTTTCCTTCACCGAAAAGCCAGTGGTGTAACAAATCGTACATAAATTCCGGAAAACTTATTGGTACGAGTCGGCTTGGACGGGGTTCGAACCATCGCCTTCTGCACGGCAGGCAAGGTTAATCGCCACTGGACCACCACGGCTCTTACGGCTCTTATTTTATATTATCGTTATTTCCTTCCGCACTAAAATTATATTATTACTTACCTCTTAGGTACCTACATACTTTGTAGGAAATATTACGAAGACTGATGCCTAAAACTATTTCACATATTTTACGACGCCTAAAATAGGTGAAACTATGGTAGAGTTGAACATTTATAGCAGACACCGAAACGGGCCAAACCCACTGAATCAAAAGACAAATTTTGGTTGAGGTGGAGAAAAAGAAGTCAACGCAGCTTTTTACGAGCAGCAGTAGGTATCTATACCTACCCTCGCATATGTAGGTATGTATCCGACACCCTCCCGTATCATAAATAAATAACGCTCCCTGGCACATGACATTGTTCTGATCCGTAACGTAAGTTACTGGGCTTTTTATTATGGAAGCCATACAAAGACACAAACATGTTACATTCATGACCGAACCGGGATTTGTGACAGTGTGGTAGGTAACCACCACACCAACAGGGTCAGTCATGAGCTAATATGCATTAAATTTGGAATACAATAAATACTTTACAATATCTCTATGTAGGTACAGTCAGCAGCAAAAAGATATATGCACTTTTACTACGTCGTAGTATAAAGATGTATCCACTTTAGTACTACGCGTAGTACTAAAGTGTATACATCTTTTGCATGAGGAGGCATATATCTTTTTGCTGCTGACTGTACATAAGGTTCAGTGCAATCAAGGACAGCGCTCAATGTTCGTGCCGCGACGTATAGGTACCATAATATTATGCGACCCAATTAATAGGAGTAAATAAATGCCCTAAAATGTTATGAACCACTGCAACAGAGTGTAGGTAAATATACTCTTAGAAGTTACTCGGTTAGAATTCGAAAATTGTTAGAATAAACTCCACTCCCAACGCTGCTCTGTGAGGTGCCGTTAAATGGGTTAGTTATGCACCATCTGAATGGCATGACCTCAAGCCTCGAGAACTAAAGCTGTTCACGCCACCGGCCACAAGCAAACTAATCAGGATTGAATAGTTGCTACCAACCGAGTTTACTGTCTCTAGAATAATAAGTAGGTACTATGTTCTAGTATAATCTAGGAAATCGACCGCAATGTGCAGAATATTCTAGGTCATGTTTTTGTGTGGGTAATTAAAAATGGATACCTAAGTCATTTCTGCTCGTAAGGTGAACGTGTGTAGGAGGCGCGACTCGTAAAACTTGGCACTTCGATTCATCCTGGTTTCTCTTTATAATGATTTGCCGTACTTATTGACATTTTCCCGTTTGTCTAATCGCGTAAAATTATTGAATTTCTCGGATCCGACGGACGGGAGTCACGTAAAGCTTTACGATGTAGGTACCCTATATCAGTGAAACAAAAGAAAGCATTCATTTTCAAAGTTGTTGCTACCCCTCTTTTTTTTGATTCGCAGACGCCATATTTAAATATGACGCCATATTAACGACACCTCATAATGTTAGGGTTGAACTCATTTTTCTGTCGCTCCATCCTTTTCTGTCACTCAGGAACGTCATTTGCTAGAGCATATAAGATAGACGGAACGGAACAGCACGGAACAGCACGCCGCGTGCGATCGCATTCCGTCTATCTTATATCCTCTAGCAAATGACGTTCCTGAGTGACAGAAAAGGATGGAGCGACGGAAAAATGCAATCGCGTGCGGCCATGTACAACCCTTAAAAATCTATGAAGCTAGTCTACAGAGCGTGTAAAAGAAATGAAAGTACAGTCAGCATCAAAAGTATGTAAGCATCTCCGGCGTTCATAAACATCTGAACAATTACACGAAAATAAACCCTATTTCCTACTAGATAACATTTGTTTTCAACTTAACAAATAATAACATGACAGATAAACTAATTTAATTTCTTTGTGAGTTGAAATAAGGTTTTCTATCGTAAAGTTGTTCATAGTCGACTTACAAAACAGATATATAAAGCGTGTGTGAAAGGAAATATTGGTATAGGCAGACCTAGGAGGACGTACCTAGATCAAATCAAGGACGTCATTAAAAAATGCCAGGTTAAAAGCAGCCGAAATCGACGGGAATGTATGAAAAGATGTATGGACTTAGAGGAAGCAAGAGAGGTGTGTCAGAACCGCCCAAAATGGAGATCCATAATCTCTGCCTACCCCTCTGGGAAAAAGGCGTGAGTTTATGTATGTATGTATGTAGTTGTTCATATATATTTTTATGAACACTTAGCATGCTTAGATACTTTTAATGCTGACTGTACACTCAAAAAACATTACCCACCTTCAAGGGTAGTCAGCTAAAAATACTTCCTGTAGTCGTAACTTGCTTGACGCTTTAAAAATAAATTGGTTCCAAACTTGGCAATTTGGCAAATGGATCGTAAACCGTGACGACGACTTGTTTCAGGACGTAGTCGGCAAAGTTAAGCGTTCACAGTACCGCCGCTAAAAACTTGTCCCACTTTTTTTTTTTTTTTTTTATTAGCTTGTTTCATCCCACTGCTGGGCAAAGGCCTCTCCCCTGCTCTTCCACTCGTTCCTGTTTTGGGCAACCTCTGGCCAGTGGTCGTCAAATTTGTCCAGGTCATCGCGCCACCTCTTCCTGGGTCGACCTGGACGCCGCCGACCGTTTTCGGGGATCCAGGGCATGATGATTTTTGCCCATCTCTCAGGATTCATCCGACAGACATGACCGGCCCACTCCCATTTAAGTTTGGCGCTTTTCTCTCCGACGTCGGCTATTTGAGTTTTGGAGCGCAACGTTGAGTTTCTGACCCGGTCGGTTCGTTTAACACCCAGAATGCTGCGCTCCATTGCTCTCTGACAAACCTTGAGCTTGGACTTTTGGGCCCCAGTAAGTGACCACGTTTGAGCTCCGTAAGTTAGGATGGGCAGGATACACCACTAGTGAGCTTTTTATTAGGGTTCCGTAACCAAAGGGTCATAAGCCTACGCTGTCCATCCGTCCGGCCTTCCTAGCTTCAGAGCGTATCTACTAAACCGTAGTAGGCAGCTGGTTGTAGTTTTCACAGAATATGTACCATTAAATTTGATTTGACAACAGATAAAAAATAAAGTAAAAAAGAGAGAAATAAAGGAACAAGTTCTTGTCGACGTTTTTAGGGTTCCGTACCCAAAGGGTAAAATGGGACCCTATATTATACTAAGCCCACGTTTTTCTTTAATTCTTTTGTTTTCCGCAGACTGAAAAGGTGAACTCGGACCATCAAACTGAACAACTTACTCCTTAATAGAATGTATGAAACAGCAGACTTGGTTTCACAGTTGGTCCCATAGTAACAAATAGCATCGGATCCCACTGCAGAACAAAGGCCTCCATAACGAAAAATTGAGAAACCATATCATTAGTGGGCCCATAGTGCCTGTAAATGCAAGTTAGTGGTCCTTGTCATAATATTATCGAGCCATCTTAATATGCCTCTGATCTGGCATGGAACAGGAGTGCGATTTTTGAACATCATACGATCAACTCGGCAGTAGAAAATGTCAATATTACTATGGAGATTATGCATCTTTCTACTGCCGAGTTGATCGTATGATGTTTAAAAATCGCATTACAGATACAGGTTTATTTAAGTTAAAGACAGAAACAATTACAGAAGTCAAATTTAGTCTCTTGTTTGAAGTAAAAACAACTTATACACTTAAGCACAAATTGTTTCAAACTTTAGCAAAAGAAAGCAACAAAAATTCGAAATACTTTCAAAGTTAAATTTAGCATTTCTAAATGTAAAACGAAACCTTTGAACTCGCCCGGTCTCCAAACAGCGGGCATCCATTTTAACTAACAAAATACCGTCCCATCCTCCGTAACTATCAGAGTAGAGTAAAATCCTTAAATCAACCGGACCAGCAGAAAGCTAATGAAGTCTCGGCTTCATGGGAAGAATTCGGAACAGCAATTTTAAATTTTACCACAGACTTTGTAACCTGTAACGAATAAACCAGTGGTAAAGTTTTTCTGTATATTTTGAGACAATTCGAAAGCTGCATGAATCTCCATGAATGTCAGGTAAAAGATTTTGCCAAAGTTTTAATTAGTGTGTAATGGACGCCTAGGACAGTTGCATAGTGGAAAGTGAATCATCTTCATCTCAGCCGATAGACGTCCACTGCTGGACATAGGGAAGGATCGCCACAAAACGACCGGTTCTGCGTAACTGTCATCCAACGGGTTCCCGCCGCCTTCACCAGGTCGTAGGTCCACCTTGTCTGCATGGTATGGCCACACAGGTAAAAACCCCACTAGAGCGACACAATCGCGCTAGTGGACAATCTATGGGAGACATTGGGCGAGTGCAACACGTGATCACTTTGTGCACTCCTAAAAGCTTTGTCTATCTGGGGCCATGAGCGCAGAAAATGACCACACGACACGCTTGGCTCAACGTCTCCCATAGATTGTCCACTAGCGCGATTATGTCGATGCTTTCTCTTTGTGAGGTTTCTGGATGTCAGTTTATATTAGCTAGTATATTTCGTTTGTAAGTTTACGCTTGAGTCTCGGCAGCTCTATCTGAAACAACACTGTGGCTCGATACGAGAGCAGTAAACACTGCAAACTTTGCAAGACCGCCGTAAGTGGGTTCGGTTGGTATTTGCGTAATACGATGTTGACTTAAACTGCGGTAGTTTCATTCGAAAGTTGATGTTCTGACGAATGTATGTTACTCAATCACGCTAAAAATTTGAGCCTGATTAAAATGGATAAAACAGCAATACTTACAAAACTGCAGTTCGTACTCGACTCATAAATCATAGACTCTTTAGTATTTCACACGGCGACACATGAAGCTACGCAAAACCAACATAAGCTGGCCGCGCGTAGGGTGAATAACGTATAACGTTGCGCGGCCAGCTTAGTTTGGTTTTGCATAGCTTGATGTGTCGCCGTGTGTACATTAATATCGTTGGGGACAGGTGATTTCTTATATATTTTTATATTCGACGTTGTTTCCATAGTTAAAGTTGTTCAGTTTGATGGACTAATCTAAACCACCCGTTAAAACTTTCTAGGGTGTTTTTGTTACACTTTGTATGTATATACATTTGGTATTTGCTATTTAATAAATATTAAAGAAATAAAAGTTATCAGAAAAAGAAAGCTTCGGTTAGATGCGTCACTTACCTACGTTTGTTAGTTCACGTCTGAATTCAATTTTGAGGTAGACTGGACTTTTAAAGGTGTATGTTTCAATTTTTAGGGTGTCCCTACAACTCCCTAGTTTAAATTAAATTAAACTATATAATCCGTGTGATTCCTAGCTTAGAATGAACCAATTTGACTAAGACACAGATTGGGAAAACTTAAAATAAGCTTAGTTGAGTTTTAAATAAACTTAAGGTTTCAAGTTACTTTAGTAATTTAAGAAAATATTTCCTATTTTTCTAGGTAAAATAAGCTAAAAGTTTATTTAAGGTTTCAAGGTTAATTGATGAAAATATTGTATATTACCGTTCCCTATAGGTACTAGTAGTTAAAATGAGCTAAAAGCTTATTTGGGTAGTTCTTCGTTCCGGCATTCTCCGTGTAATTTTCGTGGCGCATTTTAGTTTTAAGATTTTTAGATAAATAAGGTCAAAATATGAAAGTAGCTGACAATACAAGTCAATTGATCTATTGCGCACTTAGATATGACTGTAACTTTTAGTAGAAATCAATTTTCAAATTTTTGGTGCCACGAAAATTACTAAGCCGTCCACGAAAATTATGCATATATTTTGCATTGTGTTTTTATGTCTTGGAGGCTTTTGCCCTGCAGTGGGATCCTACGGGCTATAACTTGCTTATTTACTTACTTATTTTAATGTCTAAACAGCAAAATTTTGTGAATAAATTATTTATATTACAATGGCTAAACCTGCCAAGCTAGCTTTTCCACTATTTAGTAAAGTTCCTGGATTGATTGTACAGTGTACACATAAAATATAGTGTGTTAAGAGGTAATAAGTTTCACCTAAGTTGACAGATTTTTTGTGAATGTATTCGTACCTACATTTCTATAAAAATTTGCATTTGCTGAGACGAAACCTAGCGACACTGTATTAAATCCTTTCTTACTCACACATGTCACCTTTCAAACAAAGTAGTTACCTACGCATTCAATTTTCTATCTCTTTTGTTGGGAGGGAACTGCCAATCATGTACGAGACTATCTAGTTCTCCATCTGGAGAACTGGCCCTGAAGAGCTGGGATCGGCTTTGACCTGACCGACATGGGCCCTCCTAGTACTAACTAATAGGTTGCCGTAATTCTGTCTAAGTAGATCAAGGATAGCACTTTAGAGGTAAAACGAAGTAGCAATGGACTTGTGGTTTTGAAGGTGCCTGTGAATGGAGTGAAGACCTATTTATTAAAAGGATATTCGTCATAAGATGGTTGGTGTGACAATAATTTGTCGTTAAAATGAAGGGGCGTCCCGATTTTAGTAATGATGCCCTGTTACGTTACAGTCAAAAGAAATCCCACTAAAATGAGGACTTTTTGTCATCGATGACGTCTGAGAAAGTCCATAAAGCTCTTCGCTCTTCTGCGAAACTGGATGGTCCCGAGGTGTCCATTGGAGCCTGGTATGTTAAGGAAGAGCAATTTGTTGTCTTCAAAGGCAAGGCTTTTTTGCAAACGAATCAAAATTATCATTAACAATTTCGGTAAAACCTGCGAATGTCTCGCATGTCCTAAATTTTACGAGTCGTTCTCCTGATCCAAAAAGACCTACAACATGAGGACACACTGCTTCAACTATCAGTGTCACCTGAACAAAGGCTCGTCATTACTAATATAAGGTACTTTTTTTGGGTTCTGAATCTATAATAGTAAAAAGGATAGGTACTTTATGGCGTTGTCATTTTCTACTCGAGTTTACAACATAGTGCCCGCACCGCCGTGAAGCAATGAGTTCGTTACGCACCCATCGCGAGCTCGCTACGCCGCAAAGCGGTGAGTACGTTGACCGATCATCTCGTTCGCAACACGTTCGTAAATCACCAGTATGATAATTATAGCCGTATAGCCAGAGTTCCTCAAAGCTCTATCTTGTTCATGAAGTTTGTTCAGAAGATTGAGTAATCCTCCGTTTTCATCAACGACATCTCGCATCCCTGGCATGTTACGATATCTGTCTTCGCAGACTCTGCGCTGCCCCTTGCTTGTCCGCTAGAGCTTGTGTACCTATTCTTGTTTCCAAGTCACCGCCAGGTTACAAAAATGGAGAGTAAAATCAGAGGAAAAAATGTAGCTGGGTTCTTTCGGAGCTGATAGGGAGGGAGGTCAGGATATTCGGTCGTATAATCCTTATAGTACCTGCCTCTAATGGTTAAGAGCATTAGGCTCTTGACACGGAGGTCGTGGGTTCGATTCCCACGGGGAACACCTATCGTTTTTCCCCAGTTAGTTAGGACATTGTAGGCTGACTCCACCTGATTGTCTGAAAAGAAAGATGATACCGTGCTTCAGATGGCACGTTAATCCGTTGGTACTGGCTACTATCTCTGGTAGTAGTCGTTACATAAAAACCACGCCAGAGGCTGTAAGGCACTTTGAATAAACTCTGACACCAGGGCTTGCCCACACGATAAGAAGAAGATTTAGTGGTAGCCGTAATCTCTTTACCTGGATACGATCAAATACCTATGTGTAAAGTTAGATCGCGCTATGGCATACCGATCTCACATCCATCGCGTTCAAATTCACCATTCGAATTTTTCAATTTTTAATTCAACATTTTTCATCATCGCCTCAGCTGAAAGACGAGCTGGACATTAGCCTCCCCCAAAAATTGCCACAACGACCGGTCCTGCGCTGTCCTCATCCAATGGGTTTCCGGAACCTTCACCACCCGGTGACCAACGAACTCGTCACCTTATTCATGCAACGCCTTCTGGTACGCGATCAACACTCGAGAACTTTTCGTCCCCATCGGTGCTCTATTCTACGATTAAGCCCATTGTAACTTGAGTTTAGCAATTCTTCGGATTTTGTCAGCTACCTTGGTTTTTCTGCAATTCTCTGACCTCTGAGTATCTCATATCGTATAGTAAGCCACCACGTCACCACGTCTCAGTTCTGTATGTCATCACTGGCAGAATACACTGATCAGTCCTCTTGAGATGCTGCATTATTTAGGATTAGAAGATAATATATGTAGCTGAATGCTGTCCAGCCGCCCAATTCGACGCTTGACCTCAGTCTCGAAATTTGACTTACCTAACTGCATAATATTGTTTACTATCTTCTTTAACCTAAGGTTGTCTGGAAGAAATTGCTTATTAGTAGTCAGACCACATTATTTTGTGCCTCTTGTATTTTCTCTCCGTATTTTTCTGCTTATGTTTTTGTGTGAATAAATTATATTTTATTTGATTTGAAAGTTGGTTCTTGGTGTATTAGTTGTTAACAAACTCAAGCACAGATATTCCGATCTTAACAGGAGAGTAGGTAGAACATGGACAGGACATGATCCTCGTCTAGTCAATGTTCATTTTCAAACCATCACTCATCAAAGGCTTTCTCATAGTCCACGAATGCTGAAGCCTTTTTGGAACCCAGCTTGTTCGGGAAGCTGATTCTTATGCCATCGTTTATCATTCGTTTGGTATCATTA
Organism: Agonopterix heracliana; assembly: GCA_963693445.1. NCBI lineage: Eukaryota > Metazoa > Arthropoda > Insecta > Lepidoptera > Depressariidae > Agonopterix > Agonopterix heracliana. The sequence continues at coordinate 3,680,177 of OY856307.1, forward strand.
GCAAGCTGAAGTTGGAATGGGCTGGTTATAATTATTATCTATAATGTCAATGAACTGATGATGGGGGAATGAAAATGAATTGGAGTCATGATAAGAGAATGGAGACCATGCACGAGTTACCATAGTATATAGTAGGACGCCGCCCTACCGCCCACTACTTGGACTGAAGATCTGAGACAGATAGCAGGCAGAGACTGAGTGAGGATGGTCATAGATATAATTATTTTCTATCACACCGTTAGGGAACCGGCTTTGTTTTTACCCGTAAGACCACAACATATTCCACCACTGTAACTCTGTAAACCAGGATCAACAGCGGCGACTACTCATAACACTAGACACTGATGACTCTTTAGCTGGCGACCCGTAATTAATTTAGTCAGCTACAGAATTAAGAAAAATAAGTATCGGACTTCCCTGCATTACAAACAGGAAACATAAATAACAAAATCATGGCTATGATTAAGCCAGCTCCAGAGATAATTTTATGGCAGAGTTGAAAGCCCTTTCGCAATAGCACCAATGAATCACCATTATAAAACCAAAAGAAGAAAATAGACCTAATTAAATTTTAGACCTAGTTTGCTTTCAAATATATTATATAAGTATGGCAAAAACATCTGAACGCACCGAAGCCGAAGTTATCCCTAATTTCATCAAGATCCATGTATTAAGGGACACCAGAAAACAATTTTATTGAGTCAAGCATGGTCTGGCAGTCGCCGTGCCAAAGTTCACATTCCCATTGAATATGATGGGCGGTCTGTTCTAAATCGGGTTCTGGGACATGGCTGTTCACATGTCTGAACGTCCAAAGGGTTCAATTGCCTATGTGCTAAATAATAAGAAGGTCAATATGCATCGGGTCACCTTTATGTGTACCTTTACTTTAAAAATATAAGAGCTTTCCCTTAAAGCTTTGGGGGGTGGTTGGGACTCTACCTCCTAGCGGTCCACCCCGGGCAACGCCACCACAGACTACCAAGTTTGTGGTGACGGCTGAATGATCCCCCACAGCGGTGGTAGGCTCCGCAAGGAGCCGCCTGGTTTGCGCCCACCCTCCTGCTGGAGTCTGACGCCAAGCAGCTTGCTGCGTTCCGTCGGTGTGTAGGTGTCATTTGCGCTGTTTGGAACCGGTCTTGGCCTCTGAGCAACACTGTACTGGGAAACTCATTCTGGAGGGTAGCGGGATCTGAAGAACGGTGACATTCGTTGGCCGACCGAAGTTAGTAGGGGGCCCAAGTAGTGCGTTAGCCACGTGTGAAAGGCTGCCCCACACAAATAGCGAAAAATTCCGCAAAGCCCCACCGTGCCAGTTGGCGACTGGAAGGGAGGGCCCGGTGGCCTTTGCGGGGGGGTTCGGGCGTCCCCGCAGTCGCCAAGTGAGTTTCCCATCAGTCAGTCGAGCCCAAGAGGTCCATCAGGGTATCTGAGGAGCGTCTTGACTTTCTTTCCACGTCTCCACCATTCACTACAAAATTATGAATCGAAAAGTGAAAAAGAAGAAAAAGGTTACACAACGGCTGCACTTCTCCCACTCAAAGTGCACCTCAGTAACATACGAGGTTTGCACTCAAATATCGATCCGGTCCACCACCACCTTGACACTGAAAGGCCACACCTATTCTTTTTAACGGAGACGCAGATAGCAACCCCGTCTGATACGGCGCACCTCAACTACCCAGGATACTCGTTGGATCATAAGTTCAAGAAGCGAAAATCCGTGTCGATCTGCTCTCCTCCTGATGACAGCCCTATGGGCACGAGGTGAGTCTGGCTATACGGATCGGCAGATTGGGATGAGATGCGAGACTTCTTTGCGTCTTATCTATGGCGGCAAGTGTGTTTTTCTTCGAGTGACCCAGCCTGTTCCGCTGATGTGGTTGCGGATGTGATTCGGCAGGGAATGGAATATTATATTCCATTCTCCGACATCGCACTCGGTCACAAAGCCCAACGATGGTACTATGCGGATTGTGCTCGCGCTGAGGCTCGAAAGGAATCCGCCTACCAAGCATGGGTCCAAGCTCGCGACCGCAAAGTTAGAGCACGAAGGGTCCGAGCGAAGAAGAGGGCCTTTAATTCTGCCGCCAAGTCCTGCAAACGGGTGATCCGGAAGGCTCGATTCGATCATGTCAGTCACATTGGAGTCAGACTGGCAATTTGGGGTAAATTGCTGGTAGTAAACAGTTCTGGTCGCTTTCAAAATCGGTCTAAATCAATTTCTGCCGTCCTACTTTGCCTCCCATGCAGAAACATGATGGGTCACTGGCTCACTCCGCAACTGAGGAAGAGAATTTATGTGCTTTTCTGTTTGCGAGCAATTCACGTCTGGAAGCTGGTGCTTAACAGCCACCAACCATCCCACGTTGTGATTCTTCGATGCCGGATCACAATACACACGAAAGAGGTCCGCAGAGCATTGCGTAGTCTGGATGTGAATAAGGCAAGTGGTCCTGATGGCATACCTGCAAGAGTGCTGTGATATTGTGGGCGCACAATAGGCGCAAGTCAGGCGTGACTTGTCTCCTTTTTTAACACGCCTGTATTGCCTCTCTCTCACAACAAGAACGGTGCCAAAATCCTGGAAGCTTGCGAATGTGCAACCGGTTCCCAAGAAGGGCAGTCGTGCCGACCCCTGCAACTACCGACCTATAATAGCCATCACTTCCATTCTCTGTAAAGTCATGGAAAGAGTACTTAACAGTAAGTTGCTGACATACCTAGAAGATAATGATCTACTCAGTGATCGTCAATATGGCTTTTGCCGGGGGCACTCGACTGGGGATCTTCTTGTGTATGTCACGCATTGCTGGGGCGAGGCCATCGAGAAACACGGTTCAGCACTAGCTGTGTCACTTGACATCTCGAAGGCCTTTGACAGGGTATGGCACGTAGTTTGCTGAGCAAGCTTCCTGCTTATGGCATCCCTGCTGATCTCAGCAGCTGGATATCTGATTTCTTGAGTGAACGGTAGATTAGAGTTGTCATTGACAGCTGCTCTTCTGAGCTCATGGCAATTGATGCTGGGGTTCCTCAGGGGTCTGTTTTCTCTGCGACACTTTTCCTGCTACACATCAATGACCTCCTTGTGTCAGGTATTGTTGGGTATGCAGATGACAGTACTGTCACAGTGAGATATCTATCCGGCGTTGGGGCCAGCGGGGATGAAATACGTTCGTAGAACGTGACTTAAAGTCAAACTTGACTTAAAGTCTTGTCTCGCAGTGAGGTGACAATAATCTAGTCAACTTCAATGCCACCAAAACTCAGGCTTGTCTGTTCACCGCCAAAAGGAGCGTTTCATCGGACTCCTACTTTCTGGGGTACATCTGTCTCTGTTTCCGACAGTCTTGAGCTTCTGGGCATGAGGTTGACTACGAAACTTAACTTTGGCGCTGATATCGAGTCTAAGGCTCAAACTGCAGCCAAAAAGCTGGGCAGCTTAAACAAGGTGAAGCGGTACTTCACTCCTGGACAGCTCTTAATGTTGTATAAAGCTCAGGTCCGATCGTGTATGGAGTATTGCTGCCACATGTGGGATGGCTCAGCTAAGAATCAATTAGACGCTCTCGACTCGGTTGAACGCAGAGCCAGGAGGCTCATTGGTGACAGTAAGCTGGTAGAAACCAAGCTTTAGCCTAGTCCACCGCCGCAGAGTAGCCTGCTTGTCGGTCTTCTACAGATTGTGCATCGGCGAGTGTGCACAAGAGCTGCATGTTGAGCTCATCCAGCCGTCTCCTTTCTACTATCGGACTTCCAGATACCGCGGGATACCACCCCTTCTTGGTTTATATATCCCACGTATACGCACTAAGCTAAGATTCAGCGGATCAAAATGTGGTATGATGATTACTCTTACTACTCCGTCATCAAATAAACTTTTCTTTAGTCAGTCAGTTAGTCACGGAACTCTTTTATAAGACAAGTATGATAAGTAAAATGCCATTTCAGTTTGATAATCATTATGGTACTTTGAAGAGACAGATTTCAATTTTAAACTACCATTTCGACAAATAAAGCATAATAGACATTTAAACAATCGATCAATTACCCAAATTCACAAAGAAATTCTATATTTCATGATTAAATTCACTCAAAACAGGTGGGTAATAATTTTCGTGGGATGAATAGTAAGTTTCGTGGACAGCATTCCACGAAAATTACGCCACGGAAATTACGATTTTTGACTGTTTTTACAATTCACTCCTTATTTATCATTTAATTTCAAAGGATCAACACCTTAGGAAAATCTCGCCTATATTAGCACTTCTAAAAGTTAACAATAATAAAAAACAATGCATCCTTTCTATTTAATACAGTGTCCACGAAACTTACCTAAATAGGTGAATAAAAAGTTGATTCCGGAGATAAGCTTTTATATCTTAATACACATTGTATGTAGCCTCAAATTGCATTAAATATTGAATTCTGGGATATATTTCCGTGTCTGTTAATACAATAAACTTACTAATAGGTTGTAATTTGTATACATACGAAGCGTTTAAACCTGCGCTCCCAGAAATCATGAAATCGTGTGACCAACACATATTGGCTTCTAAATCTTAAACAAACTTTTAAATCTACAAATAGAAATAAGAAATGAATAAAATAACTCTTGACAATTATTTTGATATGCAAAACATATATGTAACACAATAAACTAAAAAGTTATATGCGATTGTTTTACGCGAGAGGAGCGTGGGACACTCGAAGAATAGCCAAATTCACCCCGTTTTCAATGTTCGGACGAAGTTTTAAGTTATTAGTTTTATTTATTTTGATAAAATAATTAGTGTTCCAGATAGATTAATAAATGATGAAACGTATAAAATTTGTTTGAATGCTGTATCTTTCATATCTTAGGATTTATAGCCGTGTGACCACCATTTTCAAGGTTTCAAATAATGACCCATTTAAGGTTTCAGGTTAATTCAGAAAATTATTTCGTCCTCAATTTGGTGACAGTTTTTTATAAGAGGCTGATCAGACCATTAAACTGAATAACTCTCTAAAGAGGACCAAGTTCAAATCGCGAAAAAAAAAATCTGCCGTCCCAAGTGTCCCAGTCAGCTGTCGGCCTAAGCTAAAAGTTTATTAAGGTTTCAGGTTAATTTAAGAAACAATTTTGTATTTTCCGTTTTCTAGTAGGTATAGGTAAGTAATATGAAAAGAGTCACGCACGTGCGTGACTTTATAGTCACGCACGACGCACGAGTGATGACGTCACGACATGACGTATTGTCAAGGCGTAAGCTTCTTATCAGGCGGAGTACACTCGGATCCAACAGCACGTCACGTCTAAATTATATTTATATCCATCACCAACACTGTTTTATTTATACCTATCACTGTCTTCACTTCTAGCGAGTCCATGAATTAGGTACAACAATAATTTCAGAAATGATAAATTTTCAAAGGTTGAAAATTTGAGATAAAATAGTTACGTTGGTAGAATACCTATTTATATAAAACATAAAACTGGATAAAACACATCTGCCAATTTGAATTGCGTGAAAAGTATTGAACGGGACTCGAACCTTCGTTTTGAAAACAAAAAAAATATTTTTTCAAGACTACGTCAAGACGTTAAAAAGTGAACTGAAGGTCGAGACTCGAGACGACTTTAATTACTTGGGTTATCGTTTTATTTGGTCAGGTGGTTTTATTTGTCATAGTACACTAATGAATCGCCTATGATCATTCATGATGGGTGGGTGGCTGGGTGATATCAGCCAGGGGTTAAAAGTGGACTAAGCATAAGCATATGCTCACGACTATATTCCCCTAGGAGGTAGTCAGAGATACTCTGAAAACTCAGAACATCCAGGTTCCCATCGTAGTACCGAAACTCTGTCCCGTGTGACGGGGAGTGATGCCTCGAAATTTAAGCATGCAGGTTGCCTGCAAATCGTACATTAATTCCGAATAACTCATTGGTAGGAGTCTGCCTGGACGGGGATCGAACCATTGCCTCCTGCACGGCAGGCAAGGTTACTCGCCACTGGACCATTAATTTGATCTAAGGGACCACCACGGCTTTTGTGGAATCATCATCATCATCATCATCATCAGCCTATCATCGTCCACTGCTGGACATAGGCCTCTCCCAAGGCGCGCCACAAAACTCTGTCCTCGGCCTTCCTCATCCACTCGCTCCCCGCTGCTTTTTTTAGGTCGTCTGTCCAGCGGGCAGCAGGGCGTCCCACACTACGCCTACCAGTTCGCGGTCTCCACTCTAGAACTCTGACACCCCATCGGTTGTCAGTTCTTCGACTTCGTTCTTCTTTTGTGGAATAAACCGACTAAATTATAATTCTATATATTACAATTATAATTCTACGCATACCTACATTACGAGTAGGTATAGTTATTCAAATCATCGCCCGAAGGTGGAGATTACAGCACGCCGATATTGAATATATAGGATTCCTAAATAAAGTAAATTAGGTGTAAATGGAAAAGATGGCAGCCGGGAATTCATTGAAAACTTGAAAGTTGCTTGTAAGTCACGTTTCGAGAGCAACGTGATGACATTGTCATTCGGAGCACTGAGTTTCTGTTGCTGTTAACAAATTGAGTTGGTCTCAAATACATTGGAAAATCTAGATCATGTAGGTACACATACAAGAAAAATGTTTAGTGAGTACGGATACTTTAACCATGCATTCTAATCGTAAAATTGAACAACTTTCTATACGAATACAACTTCGAAATCGCGAATAAAAACTGTCGTTTCATACAAAACAGTGCAAATTCAGTGCTAGTAAGCACGAAGCAGCTTAGCCTAACCGTTAAAATATTTTTCCGACTGATGCATCTGGACGCAATTCTCAAAAACTTACTAAAGAAATTATGTCCACATAACGGCGATAAATTAATTGATCTATTTGGAAAAATTGTTAAAAGCAACGTCCAGATGAATTAGTCAGACAAATAATGATCCAACCTAATCAACTCAAAATATCTATCACCTCATTCCAGACGTGGTATCTCGGAGAACCACCAAGCTACACATAATAAAAAAAAAAACAATTAGCGGCTAAGTAGTCTCAGGTACTTGTACACAGTCCGTGACATTGTTATAACCGGATCTCGTCGACGCTGTTCCGTTCCGAGTGACTCACCAGCCAGCAGTACAGTGCTGCAAGGACGCAAAGATGACAGCTATATGAGAAGGGGCCAGCGCTGCAGCAACTCTGTAAAGGAGCTCGCGAGCTCAGAGTATTGCAATGCATGCAATCAAGCGTATAGTTAGGCTTGGAACATTACCTCTATTCGCCATTAAATCGTTTACATGACAATACTATGTTCACACGAACTGCCCCTCCGAGCTGAAGCTGCACTTGTTCTAACCGGATCTCGTCGACGCCGTACTAATATCCGACATGTCGGTAAGAGCAACATGAAGCTCAAATGGAAATGGGCAGGACAAATGGGTAGGCGAGTTGAAGGAGATGAAGCAAGCTTGTAGCTTGAGTGATGGCCGAGGGAAAGGAAGCAAAGTGTGGGTCGTCCGGCGACACGATGGGTTTACGATATATAGAGTCACGGGAGCTACGTGGATGCAAGAAGCTCAGGACAGGGGGCATGAACAAAATGTTGGTCCTATTGCGAAAGTTTTTCAGTTGGATGGTGTGAAGCACCCCCCATTTAAATTTACACCTAGGGATCTAGAAATAATGCATTATTTCTACGTCGAAGTCAGTTCAAGCAAAGTAAATTAAGAACGTGCGGGATATAATGGCATCGCATGGTTGAGTGATGTGCCATTATTGTTCTAATAGTAGATGTTGCCGTTGTGTGCATGTGTACGGCGCACAGAAAAATACAAGCCGCATTACCTTTTCTTTATAGTATGCAGACGGTTTTTTATGAGGTTTATCAGACCATCAAACTAAACAACTTTTCCTAAAGAACCAAGGCATAAATTGCGAAAAAAGAAGGTTCCACATAACTGCAATCCTATTCGACCCAAATGTATGGGAAGACGATTTTTTGATTTTTATCCGCGATTTCAGAATCAAATTGATCTCTTGGAAAAAGTTGTTCAGATTTATTGTCTGACCATCCCTTCAAAAAACCCCTTCGGAAGTTGACCCTGTAGTACAAAGGTAGCCTATTCTTCAGATTTTTTTATATTATGGCTAAACGCACGCCCAAAAAATGGATTGGAAATATTGTAATCTCATTCAAGCTTGAAATATTGGTTCATAATTTTGAAGTTGCTTCATAAAATATTGATAAAGTTACCGGAATCAGAATGTATTAAGCTTTAGACATTCACACTAAGCAGGCTAGGCAGATTTCTTATATTGAAAAAACAATAGATGATTCCCACCTTTGTTCGTAAATAGCTTCTTTTATATAAAATTTACAAAAAAAATGGTCTCAAAAAAAAATGATTTGTATGGGAAACGATTTACTTAATTTACTTTTTTAATCGATAAACAGCGCTACCATATAGGTTACCGCTACTAGTTAATAGGTACTTAAGTTTAAATCATAATTATTAGTACTTTGTGATTTTGTAGTCACTTTCAACATATTCAGGTGTGGGTCAGACCAAGGTCAGACCATGAAACTGTTTTTTTTTTATTATGGCAGCGGCAGCAAACATGAAAACGTAAATATGTCTGCTGTTCGAAATAATGAACTGCAATGCTTATATTATTAAGCCTTGCCTGTAGATCTGCTCCCACATTAAAATTTGTTTAGTTTGTTGGTCAGACTTGCTGAACCACCCCCAAAAATTTTAAAAGCGTTTAAAAAATCACCCAGTATTACCCAAAACCACAAAAAGAATCACGATGTTACCTACATCGTGTTATCATACTTTTTCAAAAATAACGGAGCAGTATAGTTTAGATTTAGCGATTCAGGTCACGCGATACAATAAAAAGCCCCGAGATTTGACTAGTAGCCCAGTCATTTTACTGAGTTTTGTTAGAAGGGATGGGGAATAAATGAGAAGGGTACTTTTAATCTGTAACCGGTACTATTTAATGACAAAAAGACTATCTGAAAACTTATCTAAAAAATTTTTTTACAAAAAATTAAAACCGACTTCAAAACTAAAAAGGTAAAAATAATAATATTGCAGTCGTTGACTTTTGCATTCGAATCTATAAGAACATTAATTTGTCTTATCGGACTCGGTGTCAAGCCAAGCCAAGCCAAAAAACGTTCATCAGTTTCCAGGAACATAATTGAGTTACAGGAGGTGGGATTCGTATCTCTCAAAACGCTTGCAGGCCTTTGGCTGTTCGAGTGTTTGGCTACATTGTCGGCAATACCCTTCCCCATGATCAATTAAATCTATGTGTTTCGGTACCTATATCCATGAAGTTTAAACCATAAAGTTATTATACGTTTAAACACAACAGTATGACCAAGAAGTTTTAAATATATAGGCATATAAAGATTCTTGGTTATGACAGTAAAAAAAAACATAGTTTGACAGTCCCCATCAAAACATTGCTGGAGTGCGATTTTTGAACATCACACGTTCGAATTAGCAGTAGAAAGACGAAATATGCATAATCTCCATACTCATTTTGACATTTTCTATCGCTGATTTGAACGTGTGATGTTCAAAAATCGCACTCCTGAAGAGAATCGACAAACAAAAACGTCATCTGTGTCACGGACCTGAAAAAAAGACGGGCGTAATATCCTTTTATTATAAATAAGTGAAGCGTACCCATGTATTATATTGTGTGTGCGTCGTAGAAAGAGAAGGTAAGTACTAGAAAGAAGCACGTGTCGTGTCATACTCTGAGTGAGTATGAGACGCACATAGAAAATTCGCTCTAGTTAAAAAAGGAGATCGCTACATATTGCTGTCCTTATTGACGTAACCACTTTTTTGTTTGACGACGGCTGTCTGACTCCGGAGGCAGACATCTAGCTTCATACAAATTGTATAGGATTTTATGACTATCGCTATCTCATACGCGTTTATACTTCACATCTTTCTAGTGTAACATTACGTCCGTATTTTTTTCAAGTCCGTGATCTGTGTACATATTTGTTAATTTGTAGATTTTTTCAACACGCGAATCAATTTCGTGGGACCACCTCGGAATTATGACCTACCAAACAAAATAAGAATCATCTAAATCAATTCACAATTGGCAGTGCAATCGCGTAACAAACATACAAAAAAAAAAAATAACAACATACGGGTCGAATTGAGAACCTCCTCCTTTTATTGAAGTCGGTTAAAAACAAAAATCACTACGCAATTTTAAATTTAGGGATGTTATTTTTTTTAATTTTTGTATATTTCTAGGCCCAAATTGGCTCTTAAAAGATATTCCGAAAAAAAAATTTATTAGTCCCGGCTCAAACCGTAAAATAACTGGGCTAAGGTAGTTGGATTGGTAGGTAATAGCTACCTAGTTCCAATATACTTACCTACTTACATGAACAGTCATATTTTCTAGTAGGTACTATCTTTTCTGTGAATGTAGTACTTTGGTCACGAAACAATTCAGACCATGATGATTTATAAAGTAACTACGTCTGCGTTGACATAAAAAAACCAGCCAAGTGTGAGTCGGTCGGTTATTTTACTGTAGATACATAATCAATTCACTCAATCATTCATAATCAATTCACAATCGATACACAATAATCTATTAATCACGCCAGGTTTGACGCTTATTGTATATACGATTACGCATTACCGGTCAAATTTTATTTTGAAAAAGCACCGTTCTTGTATTAAATGTATGTAATGTTTGTTTTATGTTTTTTATTTTTGTCATTTTGCTAAAGAATTCTTAGAGCATATATTTATATGCAGACTTTAGTAGAATTTTTGTGATGAAGACGTGATACAGCCGTATTACGTGTAGCATGCTACGAGAGCAGAAGCCGTAGTATGATGCACGTAATAAGGCTATCTATAACACGCTTTTTATCTCGTTCGTTCGCGCGCAAATAGAAAGAGAGCTAAGGCCCAATAGCGCTATATCACGCTGCCATACTACAACCGCTGAATTTGACTTCTCTAGTAAAGTCTGCTAAATAAAATAAATACTCGTAGTTGTCACCAGTGTTGGGCAAAATTTAATTAACTAATTACATTTTGTCATTGTTCATTCCAATTACTCAATTTCTTTTTTTGTTTCGTTTATAAATGTAAACTTCTCGAAATTAAAGAATGAAGATTATAAAATATGGCTAATGCAATCATTTTTACTAGTCTAAAAACACACATTTATGACCGTAACCAAAAAAGTAATTGAGTAATTGCAATGAACAATGACAATATGTAATTAGTTAAATACATTTTGCCCAACACTGTCGAGTATTTAATTGCAATTAACGCAAATTAAGCGTATTTGAAATCGCTTTTTAGTGATAAGACCGACTATTTTTGTACTTTCTGTAAGTATTTCTTGTTTGTTTACTCTCTTTATGCTATGTTTTTTGGTGTAAAATAAAGTATAATTGATTGATTGATTGAATTAACAATTACAAAATGTTAACAGTGTTAATTACATTTTGCCCAACACTGGTTGTCACTTACTACTATATATTTTACTCCGTGAAGGCTTTATTTAATTAATTAATGTACCTCTAACACTCAAGATTACAATCTAGCTACTCATTGCAATGAAAATGATGACAGGCGCAAACACTAATTTATTATCTCGCGAATAATGGTTTTCACACCGACAAAGTGCGGTTTGAGCAAGTTTACACTATAAGTTATAGCAGATTTTAGCTTGTCATAAAACTGTGTTACTCTGAAAGCTTTAGAGGGGATTCTGAAGTTTACTACAGTAACGTACCTAAGGTATGCTACAATTGGCTACAATTTGAACAGTTTGTGGTTCGTAAATTGATATGAAAGTATAAAGTTTCTGTTCAAGGTTGGTTGGTTCTGATTGTTCGGGTTTTGTTGTTATTCGTCAATTAGAAGATACTTTCTTACCAAAATTGTCAAAATGGAATCTTCTCCTCGGAGTCTGTCTGTACCGCGTTTTTCTCAGAGACCATAGACTGTAATATAGATGTACTTCGAAAAAAATATATACCTATAAGTCCTTGTGCCTACTACTCTACCTAGAAAAAGAAAAAAAAATTGGCCACCTGTATACTTTGTAGAATGAAATTCGGGGTCTCTGAAGACTAAAATGTAAAGATTTCAAAGTACATTTGGCACTGTTTGTGTTGTGGTTAAGAGAAGGCAATTAACCCCACCCGCTGCGGTCAAATTTAGATTTAAAAAGTAGAGCGTTTGCGTGTCGTCCATTTATCGCGGCTGTTTGTCTGGCTTACGACATTTTTTATCATACTTAACTCCCTGCCCGCTATTAAGGTTGAATTTGTTGGTTACATTCAGTTATATCGACCGCAATTAGATGTATATAGACTGAAAAAGACGGAATTACCCGATATGCAAATCTGGAATTAACTAGTTTTTTTTTTCATTTTACGTCAATTCAGTTATTTGGTTCCTGATTAGCTAGGGCCTTTGTGCTCATTTTACTGAACACTACCGGCGCCTGCGACTCCGAACGCGCGGACCACTTGATTGCGTTCAGAAGTTTATAAGTGACGTGTGCTCAAACAAACAGACATACAGACCGAGGGACAAACAGACAAAAATTCTAAAAACATATTCTAAACACCCCCAATGCATTTTTTTGCAAATATGTCACACACATCACACACATTTACAATTTTATCATATTTAGGATACCTATATGTCGATTTGTTCTAAAATCATGAGGATTTTGGGTCAAAATAGGGGAAACAATCATTTTGTTAAAAATTTTGCTCTAATTTAAAGCTCTGCGCTTTACTTCACATTCAAGTTTCTATCAACTTTATTTCTATAGATTTTTCTTCAGACAACAACGAGGAAATAAAAAAAACTGCTGTCCCATATTTGAGTAGAGTACCTGCAGGTTTTGTATGAAAAATACAATTTTTGTCGCGATTTCTAAGTTTGCTATAATACAGTGAAAGTTGTTCAGTTTGATAGCATAAACCACCCCTTTAAATATTAATAGGGTTTTTCGTTATTGTATTTTTTAATACTTGTTAGCAAATCTATAGGAATAATACATATTCTGCGAAAATTTCAACTCTCTACTATTAGGGTTCAATAGTTACAGCCATTGTAATTTCTCTATGGTTACAGCCCTATAAAGCTAGGACGGACGGACAGTGTAGGCTTACGAATAGGGTCCCATAAAGTCCCATTGGCACCCTTTGGGTACGTTATCATAAAACTTTCAATTATAATAATACATAACCTATCATATAAGTACTAACCTAACCACTGAAATCAGCACTTTCTGTAAGATTGAGAACAGATTGTTTAACCCTCATCAGATTTTTGGCAACATGGTGTGATCTTTGCTTTTAACCCCACAATCCCCACATAAACCTTTGTGGTGCTACACAAAGCTAACTTCATTGCGGTCACATTTGGGGCGTATTGTATTCTTCGTGTCATGTCTAAAAGGAATATTTTTATAAGCCCTTTGTGTGCGGGTTTTAAATAGGTTTCTTTACTCACAGAGATAAGCTGAAATCTAAAGGAAAATTCTTTTCTGCGAGAAAGTTAACCAGAAATATTCGATATAAATATTTTGATCTGAGTTCTGGACAAATGATTTCTAAAGTATATATAATATTTCTGCATAAGACAGTAAAATTGAACAACTATAACTACGGGCACAGAATGTTGGTATATAGTTCTCTACGGGACCAAAATAGAAATAGCAAAAAAAAACTGATTATATTTAATGCGGTGGTTTTAGACTATCTAACTAAAAAATGATCACTATGGAGCCAACATCGAGAAAAAAAAATCTGCTGTTTCATACAAAACTGCAGTAACTTACCGACTCGACTCAAATGATATTTTGTATTTTTTTGACATTTTCTCTGTAGTGAAAGTTGTATAGTTTGATGGTGTAAACCATACACCTTTAAATATTACTAGAATAAAATTTTGTTACAGTCTGTATACTATTCTTCTTATCGTGTGGGCAGTTAAGTAATTAAGCCCTGCACGTCTAGTATGATTTCTCGACACGCGCGCGACGCGCCTTCGCTGCATACCGAGCGCAAGTCACGCTTGCCGCGACTTGTAGTATGGAAAAAAGCCGAGACGCGCGCGTGTGAGGAATCATGCTGGACGTGCTGGTGTATTTATTTCTTTATTCGTAGGCTGGTGTCAGAGTTTTTTCATACCGCCTTACGCCCTCTGACGTGATTCTTATGTAACGACTACTACCACCAGACCAGAGATAGTAGCCTACGAGTAGGTATACTATTAGAGATAATAGGTATACTATTAAAAATTTGCTATTCTTTACAATTGGGTCGAGTCATCGTGACGTTTCCTATCGAACAGTCATTTTTTGTACGATATTTCAATGTTGGTTCCATAGTGAAATTTAAGTTTGCACCCTGTGTAAAGGCAGAGCAGATTTTCACAGCGTCCGTTTCTGCCGCCGTCACCTGCCTTATAATATTATACAAAAACCTACACTTAATCGCCGTCTGCCTTTGAACCAGCTCCGCATTAATTAAAATGTTGCAAGTTATCATTGCTCTCGTTTTAATGAAACATCTCATTCTGTGCAGGATTTTCATTTACTTGCTTAAGGCGCTAACGTCAGCCAAGTCTCACTGGAATCTGTATATTAGAACAAAATTCTGAAATATTAACATCATTTTTATTAGAATATTATTCAGTTTATCCTTTTTTGCAACACTTAAAACTACAAAGCTGATTTGATTGGGTTTTCAAAAAAACATGCTATGGCTTAGTTTGGATTAACATATATTTAGGGTTTATTTCTTCGAAACCGGTCCACTTAATCATAGGTTAATGATTATGAGTATTTCAAGTTTTCAAGTAAGTCCCTAAGTCGTCGCAGGCACCGCTAGTATTGAATAAATAAATATAAAATATTATTTAAAAACTGTAACAGAAGTGTGTCTGTACCTGTATAGAAGAGATTTACTAAAAAATTGCTACAATAATATGGTGTTTATTTGTTTCGTCCCTGACTCCAAATCACTTATTTGTTGATTCGAGCATCATGCAAAAACTACTGGAACAATTTTGATGAAAATTAATTTTTAAAAGTTATGATTAAACTTAAAAATTGCTATCTCACTACGATGACGGGGGCCGGTGCCGACGAAGTAACGGGCAAATCTATTTTGAATAGATTTGCATGATTTATTCTACACTATTATAAAAGTAGTAGTAGGTACTGGAATAACGACTTCAAAGCAATTTTTAGGCGTATTGCTACGTAGCTGGCATGGTATTGCTACGTAGCTGGTATAGTATTGCTACGTAGCTGGTATGGTATTGCTACGTAGCTGGCATGGTATTGCTACGTAGCTGGCATGGTATTGCTACGTAGCTGGCATAGTATTGCTACGTAACTGACATGGTATTGCTACGTAGCTGGCATGGTATTGCTACGTAGCTGGCATGGTATTGCTACGTAGCTGGCATGGTATTGCTACGTAGCTGGCATGGTATTGCTCCGTAGCTGGCACGGTATTGCTACGTAGCTGGCACGGTATTGCTACGTAGCTGGCACGGTATTGCTACGTAGCTGGCAAGGTATTGCTACGTAGCTGGCATGATATTGCTACGTAGCTGGCATGGTATTGCTACGTAGCTGGCATGGTATTGCTACGTAGCTGGCATGGTATTGCTACGTAGCTGGCATGGTATTGCTACGTAGCTGGCATGGTATTGCTATGTAGCTGGCATGGTAAATTGGCAGGGCAGTGAGTGTCAATGACTTTATGTTAATAATCTTTGCTTCGGTTGAGAGAACACATAATTTTATTTTTATTTTTAGTATCTCTAGGTTAGATTAGCGCCTTAAGTTGGTTCTTTTCATTTTCAAGTTTAACACTAATTTCTTTACATTTTGTTTACATCTGGAAAGTGTAAAGTAAAGCAAATAGATTGTTTAAGAGAGAGTTCAAGTTTTTGAAGGAAATTTCCATAACTTGTGCTAGCACTTTTTGTCCCTTAATTTTCTCCAACAGTACTGGAGTTAAATAAAAACAGAGTTTTGAAGTTATAATTAAACCAGATATGATTGTTCAGAACCTATGTACTGACAACGGCTGCTGCTTTGTAATTTATAAATTAATTATTCTTAGGTACTTAACACATATTATAAAAACAAAACTATCTCGGTTTGTCTGTTACGTTTTCACGGTCAAACCGCTGAACCGATTTTAATAAAACTTAGTAAAGACATAGCTTGAACCCTGCGAAAGGACATACATGAGGTGGAATCAACTTGTAGCAAATAATCCACTATCATCACCACACTATCCTATTATTACCCACCACTTGGCACATCATCCCATCCCCAACATCCCCAGATACATTTGGGTCGATTTAGGTTGGCAGTTTTGTATGGGCACAACTGCTTTTTTTTCGCAATTGATGTTGGTCCCATATAGAAAGTTGTTCAGTTTGACGGTCTGATCATCCCCTTAAAAAAGTGTCAGCATATTAAGAAGGACCCTTTAAGCTTGTTTCTGACCATTATTCCAATAGCAATTAGGCATGGCACTATACAATTACACGCAGTCGAGGGAATCAAGTAGGTAGTAGGAAATAATACAGAAGTACGTGTACAGAATACGTATTTAGTGCTGTTTCTGGAATTTTAAATTATCAGTAAATGTCACAACACACAACAATTCAATAATTCTAATAATTCCTACTAGACTACTAGTTCATATTATCCTATTATCCTACTTCCAACCTGGAGTGAAATATCTAATAGTATATTATAAGACAACTATTTATTTTCGCTGACTTTACAAGGAATCCATCAGCCTCTAACACATTCTATATATCGATATAGATATTGCTACAAACTCATTGCACCAAGTTATATCACATTTTATTTTACCCCAAAAAGTAAAAGCGACTTACTTCGTCGATACAACCGAAAATATAACCTATCAGAAATACGCAAAAACAAAAAGTATAAATTCTTTATCAGACGTCCCATCGCGGCCTCAATAGCGAACTGTCTACACAAGTTTGACTTATATTTTATGATAGATAGGCCTTTCGCATGCAGTTCAAATATAAGAGCTGGCATACACGATGACGCACTGACGGAGCGGCAGACGTTAGTCCGTCATTTGTGAAGCAAGGAGTTGAATAAAACCGCACGTAGAAGCACACCCGGTGCGGACTGCGGATTGACGCTCCTTGCTTCACAAAATGACAGACTGACGTCTGCAGCTCCGCCAGTGCGTCCGTCACCGTGTGAGATCCAACTAAGGACTACCTACCAGTAAAATAAAGGTGTAATCACTGACATGTTCCAGAAGAAAATACTGTGTGGCTGCTTGCTAGTATCTATACAATAAGTGAAAGAGAGAGTAAGTGAGAATTCACGTTGTTGCTCAGATTACAGAACAATACATACCTATTATTGAATTACCAACTGAATATGAAACACGATAATTTTTTTTCGGATACAAATCAAGTAGATCGATTTTCTATGGCAGGTCCAAAAAAATCTCGTTTTTCGACTCATCTTCCTTAGGGAATGTTGTTTAGTTTCACTGTCTGAATATACCCTTAGCTATTTGATGGTAATTAAAAAATAGCTGTGACTCGGAGTTTCTAATCTAAACTATTATTAAAACTGTAACTGAAGTGTGTCTGTACATAGAAGATGTTTACAAAAAAAAAGATTACGATAATTATGGTTTTTAGGTACCTATCCCTGACTTGAAATCAACCTTTTCTAGAAATTTTGTCTGTCTGTTTGTTTGTTTGTTCGCGCATCGCTCAAAAACTACTGAACCGATTTTGATACTTTTTTTGTTTGATAGCTTATGATCTGACTTAAAATCAGGTGCATTGGGGCTATTCCGATACGATTTTTGTTGAGTTGATAGGTAGTGTTAGTTTTTATTTATTTGTAAAAGATCTGTAATTGTTTTTTTAAAACTGATATTACCTCTGTCTAGTCAAGGAAATTATCTATTAGCGTACACTTATAGAGCCATGATATGTATTTTAGTTAATGAATTAAACTTATTTAAAAAACGCACTTTTTTTTTTCTTCTCTTGCGGATATTCCGAACCATGTCGGGGTTATTCCGAACTCATTCAAAAGTGTGTTTTAAGACCTAGTATTTAAAGTGCATATTTCTTTTTCGTTCGGAAAACCCCCGGTGACAAAAATATTTACATATGTGTCAAGTATATCGCTCAACCGAATTTTCATAGATTTGAAATTCGGAATTACCCCATTCAGTGACAGAGGTCCCCAACATTTTGGCTATACTTGATGAGTGTTGTAAATTTTGAAATTAAAGACATGAAATTTATACCAAACTTTATTTTTGTTTCTCTATCAAGCAAGATAGATCAAGATAGTTAGATTCCTACTAATTATATAGAGTGTAAAGAACGGTGTACCGAAATATATGCAGGCGTGGTTAGTCTATATAACTAAACAACATTCTTGGGGATTTTTTTTTTGTTTAATATGTTATTTTATCTATAATAAGTAAGTAGTTTTATTGTTTAATTATGGCTTTTTATAACTGTACAAATATAACCACATGAGTAAGAAACGGAACATAGACAAAGCTTCTAAGGTGCGTGCGAAATTCTTACTTATTTAGTAAGGTTGTCAAAAGAGAAAAAATAAAATAAACTTTTATGAGCTTTTTATCACGTTTTTATTTTTCAGTGGTAACCTGAAACTTATGAATTGTATGTAGTTACACTGTCCTGGGTCAAGTGCACGTCAAGTGCACATGGAGCTTTACAGTAGGGCACCGTGCTCCATTAGTTTAAAGGTGATATTGTAACAAAAGTGTAAAAGTTTGTGTGCACTTGACAATCGGAAATTAATTTATGCTGACTTCCGAATTTTAAAATGAGAAATACTTTTTTGAAATATTTTTTTTTAGTATTATTACTGCATAATTACATCCATATTAGTGAGAAATGGGTGATTTTACAAAAATTATGTTGTCATTTTTTCGTCGCTGTCCGCTTCCTTGCTCGAATTTCATCATTAGGTTCACAAATAGTATGTACGTGCATGCGGTTGTCTTTTCCGTTTGACCACTAGCTAAGCGAGCGTAAACCGGTTTCATCCAGTTGCAGCGCGTACGCGACGCGGTAGCTAGTGATCACGCACACATGCGCCGTATGCTTGTAGTAGTGTACCTACGACGGCGCGGTTGTATGAAGCTTTATCTCTGTACCTTTTCACTACTATTTTGATAGGTTGAGAACCTCTGCAAATTACCATGAGAAAACAAAATGGGTTTATTCCGAACACAAAACATTTCGGAATATCCCCGTCGGGTTTATTCCGAATAAAACTAAAATTTAGAAATAAAAAGTCCTGGCACATTGAATTGTCCTTAAAAAACGACAATTTACCATAAAAACTAACAATCAATTCATTTACTTACCTAGTTTAGACACAGTCCAAGTTGGGGTTATTCCGATTTGCCAAAAATGGCGCGAAATCGTCCGTTGGCACAAAAACTGTCACTGCACTCCTCCGAAAGCCGCTAGCGACGAGCGTCAGCTGGAGACCGATAGCCAAATCATCATGGCGCCAAGGTAAATGTTGGCAACACAAAAATATTATTTCGTTTGGTAGATTTTTCGGTTGTTCGGAATATAACCAAATTCGGAATAGCCCCAATGCACCTTACTTTTATAATTTGTACGAACGAAGTCGCGGGTAAACACATAGTTAACTATGAAATTCAATTGCATTCATTCCTTGATTCCTTCGTTATTTTTTTGTTAATTTACTGGAATTATTAATTATTGTATGTGGTAAGGTAACTGATCATAATGATTTACATTCAAGTTATATTTGCTCAAAACAATGTTTATTATGTACACCTATACTATGCCTATGGTAAACAGTTGCATTACTTTAAGGGGTGATTGTTCCCATGATACTGCACAACTTTGCCAAAGAAACCTATAGGAAATTCGCAATATTTTTTTTCGACTTTTGATCGGTTTCTTCTGGATTCCCCGGCAAACCACAAACTAAACATGAACATGTGAAAGTCTTTGATGGTTTAGATATATATATGTAAAGTAGGTATTCTACAAATTGTCACCTGCATGCCATAATTTCCCTAGAAGTCAAAACCTCGTATATATTTGTACGAGGCTGATAGCATCCTCATACCTCGAACGAGAGACCCCAAATCTCTTATTTGAACGAGGAACCTCGTAGTTTGTACGTCTGGCAACCCTATATTGCGGGGACAACGGCAACGGAGAGGTGTCACGGAAGGTCACAGGCCTTTCGATGCCACAATCACAATTTGGGGCGAGGCACCCTTTAATGTCCCCCTATTATTGTTTGTATTAGGTGTAGTTATGGTTGTAGTGAAAATGAAATCGTGAAAGCTTTTAGATTGTGATTGCGTGGTAAGGCAAGGCAGTTAAGTAGCGCTTTGTAGTTAATAGGTGACGGACCTATGGAAATTGTTTTATCTATTCACATGCACTAGTCTCCGTTCTAAATAGCAATAAAATTTTAATGCTATTTTGAATTACAGAAACTGATATTTGGAACAATTAAGGTGGTTGCAGAGTTGTTAATTTCATACAAAAATTTGTCATGGAACACTCGTAGACGGTATTAATAAAAGTGATGTTTTATATACGTATAGAAAAATAAAAATAAAAAATAAAAAAATTGTTTAGAAAATATAGATTGCGCATATTAAATAACATTTACAATTTATAATATAATTACGAACATTGCTTTGAAATGTTGTATGAATAATTTCAAAGCTTGATATCTTCGTTATTATATTTTTAAAAGTAAATATTATTGGATACGCACAATCTAGATTTTCTAAGCTATTTTTCCATATATAAAACATTACTTTATTATTACCGTCTACGAGTGTTCTACGACAAAGTTTTGTATGGACGGAAACCACCTTAACTCTCACAATTCTTAGATTAGCTTTAGTAACGTCCAAGATATGTCAGATAGTATACCTATCTTTAATCGTAAAATCTCTTCGTCCTTATTTGGAATGAAGGTATTCAGACGTTTTGGTTTTAGAAGTTCGCTTGAATTGTACCTATTTGTATTTATTTATTTACCAGTTAAGTACATAAATTATCAACACGACTTAAATAATACATCAGATAAACCAAAGGGGATAGGTTACTTGGACACGAAGAAAAATGTTTTGCATTTATAAATTATAAATGTACAATTTACTTTAGCAGACTTTACTAGAAAACTTGTTGTTATAATAGTTGCTCCAAATCTACCAGAATTCGACTTATGATTACTGCAAATCTATGTCATATCATAATGTTACGGATGTAAGCAGAGAATAACCTACTTCTGTCTCCAGATTCATTCATGTTGTCATGCAATCTGTCAGTGAGAGACGGGCGTGTGAATGTGTATAAGTATGTATGTGCAATCTCGATTTTTTTATGAGCGATGAAATCAAATAAATTAGATACACTTGCCTATTTGATGTTTGTGGACAAATGTTTAATATAAATGGACATGGACTGACGAACTATCATCATGTTTTACTGATGTAGGACATGATTAAGTGGAAGCAAGGGGGCGCGTACAGTTGGTGTTAGAGCCGATTGTCATTACCGTCCTCCTCTCTGCCTCCCCTCCCTTCCTCACCCCTCCCCTTCAACTACTACCCTCCAGGAACCAGCCTATTCATAATAACGCACTGCCTGTCTGTTCCATACAGGAAATACCGTGTCAAAACCTTTATAATGCCTGTGTAATAAAGTCTATAGGGACTAGATTTAGATGACTTTTATACAGGGTGTTTCATAAGTAAGAATAAATTTTTAAAACTCTTAAGGGGGTTGTTTAGACCGTCAAACTGAACAACTTTCTCTATGGGACCAACATCGAAATCGCGAAAAAAATAATCAGATATCCCTTACATATTTTAGCTCTAGTTGATTTGTGGAGTATAGAACATCAATTATTTTTTTCGCGATTTCGAAATAGGTCCCATAGTGAAAGTTGTTCAGTTTGATGGTCTAAACCACCCCCTTTAAGGGGGTGTTAATTTGTATTTTTGTAACACCATGTATATTACATATAGAGTTCGCTTTTTAAAAACATACACCTAATTAAGATGGTCCCTTATGTAATGTAGATTTCATTTCGAAATTACACCTAAAGTAATGAAAATTCAGAGAGAGGCTTAACTTATTGTCAACGTAGGATAGGGCCCTATATTTTCCAATTCGCATAATTGGATTGAAATTGGAAATTATAAAAGGGACAAGGTGAAAAGGTTGATTTGATTGTATCGAATCAATCTATTGAATTAATGTTGAATTATAAATAAAGGTTTCTAACATTCATTTATATAAACAAAATACAAGAAAAACGACAGTGTGCGAGTCGGACTCACACACCGAGGGTTCCGTTCTGTTATTACAGAAAAAACATATTTTTTTATTTATAATTTATGGACTTCTTGCTTGTGCGTTAGCACCGCATTTCCGCCAATGTCAAGTGGTTTGAGGGAGTATCTATCTCGAGGATTGTTTTTGAGTAAGAACAACTGAGATGGATTGTGGAGCCTCGTGGCAGGCTGAAACGCGAACCACGCGAACACCACGCGAGAGACAATTGTTCGGGGCATCCCTGCAACGTGACTCAAAAAAAAAAACTTCTTCGGGCTTTCCTTTTAATTGAAACGGTTCGGTTGAAACCTCGGCGAGCTGTCAATTCGGTAATTTAAAATAGCATTAAAATTTTATTGCTATTTAGAACGGAGACTAGTGCATGTGAATAGATAAAACAATTTCCATAGGTCCGTCACCTATTAACTACAAAGCGCTACTTAACTGCCTTGCCTTACCACGCAATCACAATCTAAATTCGGTATTCGGTAAAGCGCTGTAACATCGAAATTTAAAATTAAGTAAGTACTTAGTCATAATTGATTTTTCAACCCTTACACGGGAGTCCTTGCAGCGTGCAATTCGTAACTTTCCAATCTTAATCTAGATACTAATATTATAAAGAGGAAAGATTTGATTTTTTGTTTGTTTGTTTGTTTGTACCTAATGAATAGGCTCCAAAACTACAGGATATTTTTTTCACCATTAGAATGCTACATTATCAGTGATTAACATAGGCTATAAAAACGGCCAAGTGTGTGTCGGGAAGATTCTAAGGCGGTACGAAGTTCGCCGCGGTCCTCTAGTCTTTAATAATTATAGCAGGCACAGTTCAAATTTGTTTGTATGAACATCGCAGAACACTGTCTGATTTTGCAGAACGGTTTCGATGAATAAAAACTAAAGTCCCTTACTAACTTTTATAAAAATTTCATCAATATAGTAGAACCGTAGAACCATATGAATACCTACCAATAATCTTTATGCAAAATAGACCGAACGCGAAACATGAAAACCATTTCCACACAAAAGACAATATTGACAAAAATTTTCAACTTTTCCTTTTATCATGCATATTGCCCCAGTGCAGTAGGTATAGTAGGTATAGTAGAATAATGAACATAAAGTCAGAAAACCGCTTTCTATGGTAGTGACAATGTGATTCACGACCTTAATCCCTTTCGGGGTGGTGAAAAATATTGTTACAACTATATAGTTGGTAGTTATGGCAATATTAATTAATTAATAATTTAATTAAAATTATTTAATAATTAATTCATACTTATTAATTAATTTAATAATAATTTATGTGTACAAGTTACATGTCAATGTAATGAATATTACAAATAAATTATGATTAAGCATGATTATTTTATTACATTTTCGAGGTTTTCGAGACTTGGGTTTTTATATACCTATCAGTAATGTTGTACGCAATCGGAAACCTTTTAATGATTAAATAGTCCCTGTATCGAAAACAAATTCGGTTATTGACTCAAAAGCTTAAAGAAAGCTGAGAGTTGTAGCACTGCAATATCGGTAGCGATATTTCAGAATGACCACTACCATTGATTGTGTCACCTTTCTGCTTTATTTAGTGACACTCGCAAGATAAGAGAATCATCAAAATCGGTCTACGCGTTTGGTCTCTAGTCATGACATACATACATAGGCTGATTGTAAACACATTACCCTTCCTTTGCGTCGCGCTGTCCGGTAAAAAGATACCCTTCGTGGCACGTTACGTTTTTTATTTAGAATATTTTGTAGAGTGAATGCAATGTTTAAATAAAATTATCTTCGATTATTGATGAAGCCAATGTCTGTAATGACTTCCGCCTTTTGATATACACCCTTTGCATTGTAAAAAGCTTCGTGAACTTAACTAAATACATTTTTGGATTGTTTGGTTCAACGCCCGAGTTTTATTTTTAAAATTTGGTCCCCAGTAATTAGGACGGTATCCGAAATAACATCTAAAACTTTATTTCTATTTCTCTGGGTTAGTACAAAACTTTTTCTGATAGAAAACATAACGTTGCTCTTCAAAACACAATAAATTGTCGAACAAAAACAGGAAATCTACAAAATGGAACTCAATTAAGTACCATTTTTCGGATAAACTAATAGGTACCTAAAATTGTTTTTAGTGGATCCTGTAGGACGTTCGTTCACGTATCAGGGTCGAGGTAGTTGCACCACAAGTTCTTCAATTGGTCGGCCACTGCCTGATCAAAATAGGGAGGAAAGCAAATGGGAGGCATTTTTAAGGCAGGGGGATAAAAGGCTAACAAAATAAAGCGTCATTTCCTTATCGTTTTGGGTACGAATACATTACTTTACATTTATATATAAATTACGCCTCAGTTCCCGTTCGAGGTCATTTTAAAGCGTCCCTACATTTAAAAGAATAGCCAATAGATATTTGAATCTTGGTTTTAAAACCATCACCCCGAAACAACATAAGTATTTCTTTTCTTATCTTATCTTAACTTACTTGTGACTCAATGATGATGATGATTGTTCTAATGATATAAATAGCTAATAATACAAACAGTTTCTTTTATTATCTAGTTAAATAGCCAGTAATTCTAATAATATACTGAAGGAAATTGAATCTGTCCGTCCATTCGTGCAAAATCAAATTATTCATCATATGATAGGTGGTCGTCCACAAAAACACTGCAAAGTAATCCTTATCAGTCAGTAGTTATCTATCACCACATCACCAATGATCGAAATGATCGGTGCAAACGTTATCAAACGCATGGATACGCCCTGTGAATTCACGGGATTTAATATACAAAAGTTCGGATACGGATACGAACCTATGCCTATTAGTAGGTACAACCCTATAAATCTATGCTGTTTGAAACATAGCTACTTAGATGAAATAAGGCCCATGATGATGATGATGATGATAAATCTAAAAACATCCCGTAAAGTGCACGGTACATGTTTTCTGCTATTCATGAAACGCCCGTGTTTCAAAAATACATTGTGATTCAGACCCAAACTCGCCCAAACGGACTTCTAAAGTGCCGCGTATCAGGTGAAAATGTAAACAAATGGTTGTACTTCGACTAGATCTTGAGAGAAAATGGCATGAATTCACTGAATCCCTATACGGAATTGAAAGGAGAAACATTTTACTTGAAATGTTTGAATGAGAAAACGACAAAAATCTAAACATGGCTCTGTCTTTGTTAGTAATTTTCGTATGCGAAACGATGCGATGGTATGGCTGCTCGACCCAAATGTATGAAACAACAGATTTTTTGTCGCGATTTCAATGATTCGGACCATTAAACATGGATATGTTCTTTTATGTTCTGAAGCACCTTACATAATAATTATGTAACACATTTACACCCTGTAGGTATAGGTAGGACACAATACCAGTTCTGAAACTGACTAGTTTTGGAAACTGACGTATTAGGAAAAGTGACTTGTCAAGGCAAGAGACTAAGGGTTGATCTTCACCACACAGCACAGCATCGAATTTTTCCGTCGCTCCATCCTTTTCTGTCACTCAGGATGTAACGAAAAGTATCATTAACATTTAAACTACATGGAGAAAAAGTATAAGAGCATTAAAAATATGCTGCTTCATATGTTTGAGTCGAGTAGGTATTGCAGTTTATATATTCCGTGGTTTAGTATGATAATGGAACAGCTGACTTAGGGTTGAACTACATCACATAGCACAGCATCGCATTTTTCCTTCGCTCCATCCTTTTCTGTCACTCAGGAACGTCATTTTCTAGAGCATATAAGATAGACGGAACGCGATCGCACTCTGCGTGCTGTCAGAAAAGGATGGAGCGACGGAAAAATGCGATGCTGTGCTGTGTGGTGTAGTTCAACCCTTAACTGCTAATGTGGCTGCCTGGCGGCTCATCATCATCCCCCATACCGACCCAGGCATGTGCTTGCTTAATCCCTTGAGGGACAGACGACGTCTGTTACGATTGACAATCAACTTCTAAGCAACTGTAGAAACGGTTCACTTTTGGCCAAGTTAGATAAGGTCAAAACCTTTCAGTTTTCTTTACATTATTATCATGACAAAAAAGAAAATGTTTTAAATTTTTTTATCTACCTGCCAGATATTTAAACGATTTATCAAAGAAAAACAATTTTATATGTTAAATACATTTTTTACGTTAACAATTTCAATAATATCACTCAAATTCAAAGATTCAGTTTGTTCGGCATTCGTTCAGAGACCGGTTAGCCAGCAGCGAACTCTGCAGGTGTAGGCATGTGAGCCCTTAGTTTACTACATCTTTTTTTATCTATGTTCAGACTTTTCCTTTTACACGCAATCTCCTTCTCCAGATCCCCTCTATACTTCATCAATTCAGCCCTAACAGACTCTGCCTGCCTTAGTTTGTCATTAAAAGAATCGATTGTCTCTTTTACAAACTTGCATTCACTCATTAAAGCATATTGAGCCTCATCGCGACAGTTTTCAACATTAGGACGAGAATAATTTCTGCTCTGAAGCCTCGTCATTGCCAATTTAGCTCGCTCACCCAGTCGCCGTAAATATTCACTAAGGTAATCTATTAGCGTCTCAATATCAGCAATCTTTTGTAAATTATCTTTCAAGTTTTGCTCTAAATGTAAGCATAGTGCATCAGTAGAAGCAATAGTCTCGGATAGCGCTAAATTTGTTCTATCTGCTTGTATTTTCATATCTTGACCACCTTTTACAATTGCTGTCATCAAATCAGCACGCAAATCAGCTGATTTTAGTCTCACTTCCTCGCAATTCTTTATACTTTCTCTACAAAAGTGTTCCCAATATTCTAATGTTGTTGCATTTTCTGGCCATCTATTAACACCTTGGTGGTAACGTAAAACACTGGAATCCGGTTTTAAAAACAGGTTTCCCTCATCTTCTTTTAAACTTATCTTTTTGTCAGACCAGTCACCCTCTATAGCTGCTTTAGCCGCTTTGTTATTAGCCATCTGCTCTTCTACTTTTGCCAAAATGTCATCAAATACTTTTCTGATCGCTCCTACTATCGCTACTTCTTTTATCAATTCTTGCTCCGCGTTGTCTCTCACTAAATCAGGTTCTAGTCTATTACTTCGCAACTCCAAACATTCCTTCGATATTGCTTCAGGCATCATAAGTATTCTGCTAGCTCCTTTTAGCCGAGCCCTATCTTCATCAAGGGCAAGAAGTTCATTAGCCATAGCCCCTTGTGCTTTTTCGACTTCTTTCTTCCAGAATGATAGATCACGAACTCTCTTTTTTAGCATGTTGTTGGTCTCGCTCTGTTTGTTGTCAATTTTTTTAAAAGCATCTGCGACGTCGCTTCTTATTTGTATGTCTAGATTTCTAGCTTTTTCCGTTGCTCTCGGAGTTAACACATATTTATTATTTTTCCTCCATTCACCTGTAGAATATCGGGTGATGGAGTACTTGTCAACGACAGGTCTAACGCCAGTCATTCCAGCTTGTGGAGACCAGTCTACGTGTCCAGCAGCCCAGGGTCCTATGGGTCCCATAGACAAGAAATCTCCGCTCGTGCTGTCCGTGGGTTGAGGCAGATAGCTAGGTGGAGCTTCAGGTGGGTACACTGTGGGCTCCGGTGGCAGAATCATCCCAGGCACGTATGGAGAGGCATAAGACTTCTCTTTCCCTCTGCTCTGACCGGCTTGTTGGAATTCAGTTTTTACTTCCCTCCTCGATGCAGCCGTGCCACAAATGTAAGGGCAGTCCATTTTGTTGGAGTTATTGTCGACCATTTTACGTAATTTTTGTCAATCTTTAAGACCTTCGCATAAAAAAAAAATATTAATCTAAAATTAAACTAAATATACTAAACCTACCTAATCAAACATGAAAAAACACGGTGATCACGTCTGTCACCACTCTGTCGCATTGTTTTTATTTTTTCTTAAACCGAAAAAACCAAGGAGATGCTTTTGAATAAAGAGATCCTTCCTCTGAGGAAAAAACGAATCAAACTTTTATGAATTGTAAATGAAACTAACCAGTAGGTATTAAAAAGCAAGTACCTACCTAGATCTAATTTATACAATAAACTAGCTTTTCCCGAACAGGCTGGTTTCCGAATGGGCCTTAGCACCTTGAACCACATACATACGCTCCGGAAGGTCATACAGAAGACCAAAGAGTATAACCTGCCCGTTTGCTTGGCGTACGTGGACTACGAGAAAGCCTTTGATTCGATTGAGACTTGGGTTGTACTGCATCTCTTCAGCGATGCCAAAGTAGACTACCGGTGCATCTAGGTGCTGAAATGCTTGTAAAAAACGCCACTATATCAGTCCGACTACAGGACCAGAAGTCGAAACCTATCCTACGGCAGTGAGGTGTGAGGCAGAGAGACGTTATATCTATCTATCTAATTTAAATACCGGTTTATTTATAATAAATATGGTAGGCAGGTATCTAAAAAAAGAATGCCTGTATTAATTTATCTCCTACTAAATAATTAAATGTGAAAGATTGTGATGATGTTTGGTTTGAATTAACTCATAATTATTATACTTGTCAAAGCCGACACAGACTAAGTTGCAGACACAAGCTGGTGTAAGTATAATAAAGACAATTTTACTCAAGCTAAAGTTAATCATTTTAACGGGTACTTACCGCGTTCGCCAACAAGCAAAGTAATCCTATAAGAAAAGGTTATAAAAGTCTATCTTTAATAATTACGTTTCTATAACGACATTTTTGTAGACTCCTTTACTTATAATAGCATTCGACAAGCTCGTACTCAAGAGCGTTAGTTTTTATATCTCAGTCTTAAAAATAGTTTGCTACAAGACTAACGCACAGAACAGTTACAGGACATTTTTACTTATAAGAAAATTTCATAAGCGTAGATAATACTCAAGAGCATTTCGCACGTTATTAGTAACACTGTTTTGTTTTTGTGTTCTTCTATAAAACGTCATTATAGTAATTAGATAGAATAAAGATGTCTTACCAGTCGTAACTCTCAAAAATATGCAACGTTATTCCTTCGAAAAGAAAGTATAATAATATTTTTTTATTTTGGTTAACGTTTTATCGTGTCTCCGGTGTCTCCGTAATAATTTATATCTACGGTTTGGGTCTAACATTTACTATGAAGTATTGGCACCGCAAATAAGGCGCACGTACGAATCGTCTTGTATATTGAATGGACGTAATATAAGAGAAAGGGAGAACCCTTAGTGGGACATTTTTATTTTCTTCGAAGGCGATTGACGAAAAAAATAATACATTTAGAAAAAAGAAACTATGGGCTTTTTCTTCGTTTTAAAAATAGATGAGGAAAGGATATCCAGCCCAGAAAATGTTCTACTTAGCTGGGTGACAGACAACATTCATCCAAACCCGTTCAGACGTTTAAGCCCAGTCATTTTACGGTGTTTTGTTAGGAGGAAGGGTGGAATAATTATTTATTAATTATTAAACCAATAAACCAATGCTCATTTTAATTAGATTTCAGAATATATATTATTTATAAGCAATAACATAGGCACTGATATTTAAAATATAAAGCAATGAGTGCAAAAAAATTACCATCTGGTTTTTTAGAACAACATAATTACTAAATTTTGAATTTGTAACTGTTGCTGTCGTCATATTTTTTATATTTTTTTATATTGCTAGGCTCAAATTGGCTATCAAATACTATAGGTACAAAAAATAACTGGGCTATTTATACGCGGTTGAGTCGCAACATGTAGGCTCCATAGTGAAAGTTGTTCAGTTTGATGTTCTGAAGCATCCCCTTAAGCATTACTAGGGTGTTTTTTTACACCTTGTATATGCGATGGGTAATTCTTCACTAACATCACTAGCTTAATTAAAAGCAAATGCACAAACCTTTATAAAAGTAGTACCTAATTACAGTAATCTCCGAACGCCCGCTCACATTTCACCACCTGCTGCTTGAAGAGTGCGGCGTCCCGGAGACGAGGTACGCACGTCTCACATTGAAATAGAAGGTAGGATAGGATTTGGGTTCGATATTTAGATAGATATAGCGAATACAAGGTAGGTACCTACTTACATTTAAGTCGGAAGTTTGAAGCGTTTGTTTTTTTCTGACCTTGACCATTGTGACCGAGAATGTAGGTATTGTTTTTTTCATAAAGAATACGAATCTATCTCTAAAAAGGTAAGAAAAGTTAGACGGACGGTCTAACGGACAAAAGCAGGGTTTTCGATCATTATTATACAAAGACTTGCATGTTTTGTTTCAAAAAATGAACGGTAATTATTCAGCTATTTTTATTATCACATGCACCGATCGCATGTGGTCAATATAAGTCATAACCTCGTCTAATGCTTGCACCATAATTATGAATGTAAACTATTTTACTAAACAAAATGAAATGTTTAAGTACCAAAAAAGGTGCAACAGCACCAATGAAATTCTATACTGCACTCATTTATTATGTACGTACCACAGAGAAATTACACGCCTCCTTATCTTGGAAATTAACACAGAAACGCCCAATGTCCAGCAGTGGGCTTGTGGTGAATCGACGGGCTGATGATGACAACCTGCTGCTGGACATAAGCTTCTTCCCCTTTTTGCCACCCCTCACAGTCCTGTACCAATCCCATACACATCTTACAGACGCTTTTTCTGATATTGTCAACCCACTTGGCTGCCGGAGGACCATCTTTTGCCTAATCTCGGTCTCCACCTACAATCACTTCTCCTATAAGGTGTTACAAAAATACAAATAAACATTTAAGGGGGTTTGGTTTAGGTTTGATGGTCTAAACTTTAGACCGTGGCATCATGGAGGACTTCAACGATCTGACACCGGCAGCTGTGACGTACCTGGATCGACTCGATGACTCTCTGCTCTAAATTTTTTTTGTGTTATTATTTTTGTATTCAGTGTTTTGATTTTTAATTTTATGAATTTTGAGTGTAATAGAATCAGCCATACGATAAATACTTGAATCGCAAAAAAAAATCTGATGTTCCATACTAAACTACAAATCAACTCGAGCTAAATGTATGGGACACATGTTTTTTTTTCGCGATTTCGTTGCTGGTCCTATAGTGAAAGTTGTTCAGTTTGATGGTTCTAAACAACCCCCTTCATCATCAGCCTATCATCGTCCACTGCTGGACATAGGCCTCTCCCAAGGCGCGCCACAAAACTCTGTCCTCGGCCTTCCTCATCCAGTCGCTCCCCGCTACTTTTTTTAGGTCGTCTGTCCAGCGGGCAGCAGGGCGTCCCACACTACGCCTACCAGTTCGCGGTCTCCACTCTAGAACTCTGACACCCCATCGGTTGTCAGTTCTTCGACAGATATGACCAGGCCATTGCCACTTCAGCTTGCTAATTTTCTGAGCTATGTCAGCCACTTTAGTTCTGTGACGAATCACTTCATTTCTGATGTGGTCCCTCAGAGAAACACCGAGCATAGCTCTCTCCATAGCTCGCTGAGCGACCTTGAATTTATGAACTAGCCCTATCGTCAGGGTCCACGTTTCCGCACCATAGGTCATCACTGGCAGAACGCACTGATTGAACACCTTCGTTTTGAGGCATTGTGGTAGGGCCGAGGAGAATATATGACGTAGTTTCCCGAAAGCAGCCCATCCTAGCTGGATACGCCTAGCGGCCTCCTTGTCGAAGTTGTTTCTACCTAGTCTTATAGTCTGTCCAAGGTAGACATAGTCTTGCACAATTTCTATCGCCGCCTCACCGACGTATACCGCCTCTGGCTCGACATGAGAATTAAGCATGACTTTCGTCTTGTCTAAGTTCATGCCGAGACCGACCCGTCGGGAAGCGGCATTAAGGTCGCTAAGCATCCCACTGAGGTCATGCAGCGATTCCGCCATGACGACAATGTCGTCGGCAAAACGCAGGTGTGAGATGTACTCGCCGTTCACACATATGCCTCGTCCTTTCCAATTGAGCATCTTGAAGACGTCTTCCATCGCATTAGTGAACAGTTTCGGGGAAATAACATCCCCCTGTCTCACTCCTCTTAGCAGTTGGATCGGCTTCGTCTGCTGATCTTGTACTTGTACGGACATAGTGGCGGCGTCATACAGACATCTAAGCACCTCAATGTATCGCCAGTCGATCTGGCATCGCTGCAAGGACTCCAGAACAGCCCAGGTCTCGATCGAGTCGAAGGCTTTCTCATAGTCCACAAAGGCTAGACACAAAGGTTGATTATACTCCTCGGTTTTCTGTATAATCTGCCTTACCGTGTGGATGTGGTCTATGGTACTGTAGCCTTTTCGAAACCCGGCCTGCTCCGAGGGTTGAAACTCGTCGAATTTTCGAGCGAGACGGTTCGTAATGACCCTCGAGAACAACTTATAGACGTGGCTCAGAAGTGAGATCGGTCTGTAGTTCTTGAGGAGGGTTTTATCTCCTTTCTTGAAGAACAGGACCACAACACTTCCGCTCCATGCCTCCGGTGTTATGCCATTGTGAATGACGGAATTGAAGTCGCAAGGGGATTGTGTGGCTGATAGGCGACCGTTCTCAATTACACGATTAGATTAAGTTTAGTAGATAGAAAAAAAAACCCAAAGTTACCCCTTTTTGTTATGTTTTTCAATACTATGATTAAACTGCTGATATTTAACTTTTTATTCTTGTACTTAACTAAATACATTAAATATTTCTAGTGAACTCCGTATAATTTTGAGCTTAGAAACACCCATGAGCAACGATATTGATGAAAAACACGTTTTTTTGCGATCCTGCTTTCAATTGGAGCGGGATGGCTAATCGCAAAATTATGCTTGCAAGAAAGAGACGCTTGCACTTGGATAACCTGGCCTTAAAATATAATTTATGTGAGGTGAAAGCGTTGACCAAAGGGCGCCGAAAGACAATATCGCTCTACCCTAATGATCAGGGGCTAGAGCCGGCGCTGTAAAAGCTTTTAAGGCTTCCGCACATTGCAGCGTTTTTATCGAGCGATAATATCGCAGCGATTTTGCGATAATTGTTTCCAGTACATTTTGTATGGGGACGCGCGCGATTCTACACACTGCCGCGATATTATCGAGCGATAATATCGCTGCGATTTTGCGATAATTGTTCTCAGTACCTACATTTTGTATGGGGACGCGCTCGATCCCACACACTCCCGCGATAGTATCGCAACCTGACGCAATCTCTTTCGACTATATTCAGTGGTGGGCGCATGCGTGACGCGAAACGCGGAATCGCTGCAGTGTGTAAGGTGTCGCGATATCGCTGTCGATGATATCGCTCGATAAAATTGCTCGATAATATCGCTGCAATGTGCGGAGGCCTTTATAATAAAAAAACTGTCAGTTTGTAGTGATGACGCAAATAAATGTCAATACGTGTCATTTCTCCAGATAAACTTATTCATATTCTAAACCTAAACCCCCGAGTTCTAAACATTTAACAAACTTATCTTGTCCTCTAAAGTACAGTTCAACGTTTTATAAGGTGAAATAAATGGGCACAATGTAATTTTATCGATAACATTTTGAATAGATAATATGGGGGATAAAACCATTGAATTCGTGGAACCATTTGTGTAGGTTCGACAATGGAAACTCGATAGAATGTTAACCACAATATAGTAGTATTAGTAAAGTATATATAGGTATAGTAGAATAGATTAGTCTTGTAATAGAAAAGCAAATGTTTTCAGACACTCCCCGGATAAAATATAAAACAGTAGGTATATAGCACAATCCTCTGTGTATATAGGGTCATTTTTAATTAGTTGGCGAAACTGAACAAGGGCACTTGTTAATGATAACAGATTAAAGTATAAGTAAATTTTATTACATTTTAAATTACACTACAACATAATATTAACAAAGACACTCTAAAATTTAACTAAATAATACCTAACTTAATAAGTTACACAACTGCAAATAAGACAGACAGCAAATATTTTATTCGCGATTTCGATTATGGTCTGTAGTATAGTCTGCTAAAATAACTAGTTACATAAATAGTATTAATATTAGGTACTCGTATAGTTATATATTATACATACATATATAACACATACATACATATTATATACTTGCATATTTTTCTCCGCGTTTTAACCGAAAATCGTCGGTCAACAATATAAAACATAAATTGTTGATCGAAGTCGAAAATAGACAATAATATTGTAGAGATAACATGACCGGCGTCTCCACAGTGTTTACAAGTGTTTCCAAAGTGTTTCCAAAGTGTTTACATGTCACACAACGCGTACGTATGTGCTTTTACTTTATACAAAAACAAATACCTACACGGATTTGTTGTTATAGCAGTATCTTAGTAAATCTCTACTTACATGTCTCTATTTTAAACTTAATGATAATATTACCAAACAATGTACTTAAAATCGCGATCGAAATAGCTTTCAGGAAGTTCAGTTATTTTGGTATCTAAGTGGGATCACACACAATGACGCATTGACGGAGCGGCAGACGTCAGTCCGTCATTGGTGAAGCAATAACCGCACGTATAAGCGCACACGGACGTGCAGTTTCTTACAACTCATTGCTTCACAAATGGCGGACTGACGTCTGCCGCTCCGTCAATGCGTCATCGTGTGTGAAAGCACTAACTTCTAAAGTGTGCAGTTGTAGCAAGTTTCAATTTCAAGTTATGACGGGGTTTGCGAACGGGAGACAGCTGATACAGAGTGTAACTAAACACCCACGAAGTAATATTTTAAAGGGGTAGTTTAGACCATCAAACTGAACATCAAACAACAACAAAAAGACGGACGTAATGTGACACTAAAAGGATGTGAAGCATGCAAGAAGGTCCAACATTTTTGTTTGTTCTACAAGGGACCTACACTCACACAGATGCACTAGCTCACTAGCTTATATAGGGTTATTTTAAATGCTCTAGGCGCAGGTCCTACAACCCACCACCATTATGTACCGCGTAACAGTTCGTCAGCACGCACACAAATATAAATGGGTGCTTCACTAGTGATTAGACGAGATTACGTCCGTCTTTTTATCAAGTCCGTGATGGAGCCATCATCGAGAAAAAATAAAAAACCTGCTATATGTATTAATCAAAAATTTTGTATGTATTAATACAAAACTGCAGTTCCGACACGTTTCAAATGGGACAGTTAACTTAATTTAAAAAAAAAAAGACTTTGTCTCAGTAGGTAATGAAAGTTTTTCAGTTCACTTCTAAACAGGTCTCTTCAGGTCTAAACCACCCATTTAAATAACTTATTGATAAGTTTTTCTGCTTCTACAGGGTGTAACGAAACACCCTAGTCATATTTAGAGCCAATTGGCTTTATAGTAGCTGATTGTTTTTCGAAGTTGGTTTCATAGTAAAAAAGATGTGAATTACTTACATAATTCGGTATGTCAAGTTTTTTTTGGAGTACTAAATCGAAAACCATTTCGAGATAATTGTCTCAATAATCATATTTTCTATGTCAGAGATTTTAAAATGAAAGGATTACAGATATTTTTAATAAAATAACGTCGTTTTTCGGTCCACGAGTGACGTCACTCGCTGCCCTTGCAAACTCCTTGATAAACATAAAATCAACTTAAAGTAACTTGGCCATTAAGAAAAAAAATACTTTTTCAATGACAGAATTTGACATTTGATGTTCCCGTTTCTGTTTCCAAAATAGAGTTAGAAAGAGGAGGCATGTGATTTTTTTATTTTTTATTATAGCAGTAGTTTTTGCCGACGACATTGTTCTTGTTGGTGAAGAGGGACTCGAGGTCCAGAGCAGATTGGCAAAGTGGAAGCAAAAACTGGAGAGTGTTGGCTTGAAAATTAGCAGAACTAAAACGGAATGTTTGTTCTGCGATTTCGGCGGTCTCTCCAGTTGCATGCCTATTGCCCTTGATGGCGTGCCTTTGCCAGTCTGCTCCGACTTCCGGTACCTCGGCTCACTCATACAAAACGATGGAGAGATCGATCGGGACGTGAAGCACCGAATCAACTCAGGTTGGATGAAGTGGCGGCAGGTTACGGGAACGATCTGCGACTCTCGAATCCCCCTCAAATTAAAGGGGAAAATATACAAGACGATAATAAGACCTGTCGTTATGTACGGATCAGAGTGTTGGGCCACAAAAGGAACGGATGAGAAACGACTGCATGTAGCTGAGATGCGAATGTTGAGATGGATGTGTGGTGTAACTAGAATGGACAGGATTAGGAATGAGTATATTAGAGGAAGTTTGAAAGTAGCACCTATAACGGAAAAATTGCAAGGCATTAGATTATCGTGGTATGGGCATGTGATGCGAAGAGACGAATTTCATGTTACGAGAAGAGTGTTAAGTATGAATGTGGATGGCTGTGGTAGGAGAGGAAGGCCAAAGAAAAGATGGATGGTTGTGTGAAGGATGATATGTGTAAGAAAGGAGTGAGTGCTGAAACGACGGCCAAGCGAGATGAATGGAAGAGGATGACATATTGCGCCGACCCCAAATAATGGGAAATGGGCAAGAGAATGATGATATAGCAGTAGTTTTTCTCTATGGAGTTCGAATTATTTTCTTTCCACCAATTTTGCACTTAGAGATTACAGATCAAAATAATTTAAAAATTAAATTTATATTGATAAACACGATGAATCGTAATAAAAATGAAATAGTGTGTAGTGTGTAATGTCTTAAAATTATGTCTTCTATCAGTAAAAAATATAAAATGAAGACAAAAAAAAAACTTGACATACCGAATTATATTTATGAAGCAAAACTTCTTATGGGAGGGCTTTGAAATTCTGACCCGCAATCTTTTTGTGTGACGGAAGTTTGACGTATTGACAGCTGCGATTAGAGTTTTCGAAAATAGTCTCCGCAATAAGACTTTATATTTAAAGATTTAAAGATCCTCGCCGGTAGAAGTTTCACATCTACCGGGCGTCCCGTGACGGCCAACTTTTTTTATATCGCACTGAAATAGTGGGAATAAACATAATTCTATTTTTATGTTCCCAATAGTTCCTCGGACCTAATGAGAGAAATGTTTCCCTCTTTCCGCCACGGAACAACTGGGAATAAACGATTCATAAAAATGTTCCACACGAAAAGGCACTAATGTACTTTTTTATGCATTTGCCCAGTTGGCTCCAGTTCAGAACATTACGTATGTAAAATCGATTGCAGCGACATTGAGAGATGTGGGTGTACTCAAAGAGATAAGTTCACGCTGTCTCTTTCGCACACAAGGATTCGATCTGACTAAACTTCGAGAGGCACGTGGTAGAACTTCGGTACTCAAAGCGGTCATCAAAGTTAAGCAACGCCGACTAATGTACATTGTTCAATGTGTAACCGTTTTAAATTACCTAGTGGGATTGCCAAATGAAGAAATGAAGGGAGAAGAGATTCGCAGAATTAGCACAGTAGCTGAGTAGCCCAAAAAATTGCTAAAGTTACAATGGTACATTGCTCGCAGAACCGGCCGATGGGACAGAAGAGTTTTTGAGTGGCGGCCTATGGGGCAGAAGAGTTTTTGAGTGGCGGCCGATGGGGCAGAAGAGTTCTTGAATGGCGACCGCGTACCGGAAATCGCAGCGTGGGTGGCAAGGTGGACCGACTACCTGGTGAAGACGGCGGGAACCTGTTGGATAAGGTCAGCGTAGGACCAGCCGTTGTGGCGATCTTTGGGGAAGCCTTTGTCCAGCAGTGGCCATCTATCGGCTAAGATGATGACGATGAAAAGATAATAGAATGATAATGTTAAAAGAAATGATAACTCTACAGACGAAGATTCGATAATTTCATGTTATTGTCCCAGCAGACGTTGTCCTGCCATTTTCCTACCCTACACCTTCCCTACACCTACCCTACACCTACCCTACACCTACCCTACACCTACTCTAAACCTACCCTACACCTACCCTACACCTACCCTACACCTATACTACACCTACCCTACACCTACCCTACACCCACCCTACACCTAACCTACATAGTTTACGTCCTATTCTCAGACCTACTGAATACACAAAATTTCATAAGAATCGCTCAAGCCGTTTCGGAGGACTTTTGTTACAAACACGGCGACCGAGAATTTTCTATATTAAGAAAGAAAGAAAGAGATAATCAAAATAGTAACTACGTTTATAAATTTTTCTGAAAATAAAATAATGTTCTTCACAGGATACCTGCTTCTCTAAAAATCTTAAATTGACAATAAAAATGGGCAAGTTCCATATTGAAAATAAGAACCCGGTGCGTAGGACTATACCATATAGTAAATTAATTATACACAATACATCTAAAACGCTGCTCTTTCCGGAAAATAATTGTCGTACTCAACACGTTACGATACCAAGCTCAGGCTTCCTCCACAAAATGACTTGTAATTAGTTAAAGACAAGGTTTTCCAGCATGATTAAGCACAATAACCTACCTTGAACTCGATGAACTTTTAGAAATTTTATCTTATTACAATTACAATTAGAGTTCTTTTCTTAGTTTAGGTTCCAACCATCTACCTCGTCGAGGTGTACAAGTATTCAGTTAGTTGATTAGTAGGATCTTCAGTTAATTTAGGCTAGTTTAGTTTAGTTAGTAGGAACTTACTTATAATTGTATTATACTTAATTTATTATATTTGTTTAGTCTGATTTGTCATTTGGATACTTATTAGGAGTCGCGTTGCAGGGTTTGCCCCGAACACTTGTCTAATGCGTGGTGTTCGCGCGGTTCCCGTTTCAGCCTGCCACGAGGCTCCACAATACATCTCAGTTGTTTTCTTTCTTACTCAAAAACAATCCTCGAGATTGGATAGATACTCCTTCAAACCAATTGACACTGGCGGAAATGCGGTGCGCACATATAAAGTTAAAAATTATTGTACACTGGTATATTAGCTATAGATATAGATGCTCAAATGCTGTACACTGTACACCTAGTGTATTGTAAGTCTTCGTTATGACTTTATAGTTTTGCAATAAAGACACTTTTTTTGCAAAACTATAAACTAGATTTTAAATCGAAGATTAGTATTATAAGTATAAAAACTTGGTACAAACTTAAAGAATGGTACAAAAGATCTATAAAAAAGCCACGAAGAAAAAGAAACGAAGCAGGTAAAAACTTTTAAAAAATATGATTGTTGTGGCGCGATTTCTGTCGACCCCGTAGGGAATAAAGTGCGTTTATGAAGGTTATTTTAGGTGGGTATAATATTTTGCCAAAATATCTTTTTATGTACCGTTTAATACAGTATTTTTCTTAGGTGTAAATAAAAACTATTCCATTCTTCATTTCACTGCATACACATAAAAATACAATGAAAAACTTTATACCTACCTACGTAGCGTAGTGAATATTACAAAAGTTTTATAAAGAACCAAATAAACTAGACAGTGTTGACATTAATTGCACACGGGTGCTTGCGAGAAATAATTTCGTTCAGTTAACGTTTCGTAAAGTGCAAGGAAATCTATGTAGATTAAAAAATATTAAATTCTCTAGCACTTTATTACAGGAGTTTATCAAAATAAAGGAAAAATAAACCGACAATAGCTTCGTTCCTGCGCAGGTTTTAAAAATGCTTGATTTCTGAACAGCCCAGTGTCCTTTTTAAAGGCGAGAATATTTTGTAGCGCTTCCCCATTATTCTAATTCAACCCATCACATAATATACAGGGTCCCACTTAATATGCTGACACTTTTTTAAGGGGATGATCAGACCATCAAACTGGACAACTTTCTCTATGGGACCAACATCGAAATCAGGTTGGCAGTTTTGTATGGGACAACTGTTTTTTTTTCGCGATTTCGATGTTGGTCCCATAGAGAAAGTTGTTCAGTTTGACGGACTGATCATCCCATTCAAAAAGTGTCAGCATATTAAGAAGGACCCTATATAGGGTGTAACAAAAAACCATAGTAATATTTAAATGGGTGGTTTAGGCCATCAAATTGAACAAACACTAACTATTCGATTTTTTTTAAGTTAGTTAAACTTGTTTAGTTTGATGGTCTAAGCCACCCCGTTAAATATAACTTTAAAACTTAAGTAATACATTTCTTTAAATTTTTTATTAGTCCGGACCACAAAAAATTAAATGTTGGGTAGGCAGGCTCTCTAAAAGTTATAAGAATTGTCGTTTTTAGCTTTATTCCTGACTTGGGGAACATATTAGTCGTAAACTTATGTTGCAAACATCCAAATTGCATTCATAATATTAGAATGATTCCCCCCCAGAGAAAAACACTGAGTAATCTATTGTGGTGGTCCAATTGCCAAGCTTTTTATTAGGGTTCTGTGAACTTCTGTGCCCAAAGGGTGCCAATGGGACCCTATTCATAGGCCTACGCTGTCCGTCCGTCTGTCTGTCCTACCTATAAAGGATGACGATTGAAATTTTTAAGGAATATGCATTATAATAGCGGATTTGCTAAAGTAGGTAGTATAAAAAAAGTAAAAAAATTTTTTTTTTTACGTTTTTTTTTTTCACTCGATCGTAAAAAAACGGAAGTCAAACGTCAAACTTGTTGTGATTATATTGAATCTAATATAAAGCAACAAATAAAAAAAACGGGAAAGTGTAGGTATCGGGCATGAGCTATAAAAAACATTTTTTTTTTGGTAAATAATGTTTGTATGGTGATACGGAACCCACCATGTGTTTTTTATTTAATAAATAGGCAAGGCAAGATGAAAACGTTAATGGTTCTCTTGCGGTTTGACCTCGACAAGTTCATAAATATTTAAAGCCCCGTTTTTTGGAGTCCCATTTGCAGAAATGGTATATAGAAATACACAATCCGCCAACAGATATGAAACTTTCTCTCGAGCGCGTAGGTTCAATAACGAAAACTTTTAGCCCCTAAACGGATAATCCGCCTAAAAACTTGTTTAGTTTAGTTTGTTTTAGTACTAAAGACAAGATCAAACAATAATGCTCGTAAGTAGTAAAGTATGTTTGTGGATTTTCAATTTAATATAAATTTTTGAGACTATCCGTTGTAACCCGTATAAGAAAGAGTAGGTATCTAGTACCTAGTACCATACTACATTACGGACCACGTACGGACATTCCATTGCAAAACGATGAACAGATAAAAAAAAAAAGTTTAATGTACTTACTTATTGTATTCGACTTATACTCCTGTAGTGTACAGGGTGAAATTTATGTTATCATTAGCATCCTTTTAAACTTAGAGTTTCTTGCTCAGTCTACTGACATTCTACTGGCGTTGACGCTATAGAAAATGTCAGAATGTATGAATTTGACATAAGCGATCGAAACATTTTGACGTTTGTTATCGTCACCATACGTCAAGTCCATACATTTTTATGCTTTCTACTGTCGTTAACGCTAATCGAAAGATACTTTGTCTAGGGGCCCAGATCTGTTTGCTCCCAAGTAAAAGTTGTTCAGTTTGATGGGTAGATTCTTAGCCCGGCTTGCACCAAGAAGTATTTAGGCCTAAACGTATTTAGTGATAGTTCTGTCTTTCACACTGCTCATACAAATGACAGTGACAGAATCATATTTAAACATGTTTAAGCTTAAATACTTTTTTTTTTGGTTGCTTTGTGGGTCTGCTATTGGGCGGTCACGTGCGCGTCGGTTGCCCCATTCCCGGCCTACAGTGGAACTCCAGTGGTGGCTCAGGATGTTGTTCTTTTATAAGAACAACCCTTGAAGTCACCAAAATATCAATATAACCGTACAACGTCAAGCACTTTTGCTATAAAAACTCGACATTGGCAAAATCATCACTAACCAAAGATGGCAGCCATATTTTAAAAAATAGAATAGAATAGAAATACTTTTTGGTGCAAGTCAGCCTTAGTTTAAAAATATGATATTTATTACACCCTGTGTAATATACAACCATATTATGGTTTAAGTGCGATCACACACTATGACTATGAATGAAACCGAATGTAGAAGCACATACGGTGCGTCAATCCGTAACCTTGTGTGCTTCTACATACATGCGGTTTCTTACAACTCCTTGCTTCAAAAATGCAGCTCCGTCAATGCGTCATCGTGTGTGATCAGGTTATAGATACTTTTCATTACACCCTGTATACCTAACCCGATTTCAGTTTCCAATATGAAAAGCAGAGCTTGATTAGTCTGAAACGTTGTTTGGCTAAGTGCCTGCAGAACTATAGCTTCAAATAGAATTAACCTTTTATCAATGCGATTTATTTTTATAGTCCTATCTTTATCGAGATAGTCGTTTGCCAACTGGGATAAAATATTAATAACTACGAAGCTTTCTTTCAAGTAATTATGCGGATTCTAGACGATTTATATTCTTACATTCTTACCTACACTGTAAGCCCATTTAAGGCTAGGTTATCCTACTGCAAGCGTCTCTTTCTTGCAAGCATAAGTTTACAATTAGCCATCCCGCTCCAATTGAAAGCAGGATCGCAAAAAAACGTGTTTTTCGTCAATATCTTTGCTCATGGGAGTTTCTAAGCTAAAACTTCTCCTGAGTTCACTAGAAATATTTAATGTATTTAGTTAAGTACAAGAATAAAAAGTTAAATATCAGCAGTTTAATCATAGTATTGAAAAAACATAACAAAAAGGGGTAACTTTGGGATTTTTTTCTATCGAGTAAACTTAATCTAATCGTGTTATTGAGAACAGTCGCCCATTCGCCCGATCCTTAAATAAGACATAATTTAATTTCAGACTTTAAAACACAGTTTAAAACACTTTCGTTTGTGTTCAAAAAACGGCCTCGACGGTATCAGCGTCTGACGTGGCGGAACGTGCAACTTGCAGCTATTCACAATAGAGTGCCAGCAATAAATTCTAGTAAAACAGTCCATGCCATGCAAATAGTCCATTAACAATGTTCAAATCATTCTAAACAGAATTGTATTCTGCTCTATACAAAGTGGGGGCGACAAGCGATCGCTTTTTCAATCTGAATATTAAATAAGTCTGTCAAAACATGCTTTGTGCATTAAACTGGTGGGTATTGACTTTTTCGTCGCCTATTTAACGATTGTTCCTTTGCCATCGCGTCGTGTTCAGGCGTGTGGTACCTACTGGGTTAAAATTGTAACAATTGGACCAAGTGCTACTAGGTCGATAATTAGGCAAGACTACTTGATTTTCAAATCTTTCCTACTTTTGCTCTTAGGCTGCATTTCCACGTGCGAGGTAGCGAAGCCGTGAGCGAGGAAACAATCCGCCAATAGCGCGCTCGCTCGATCACGTCATTGGGAAATTGAAGCACTCTCATTGGCCGATTTTTTCCACGCTCACCGCCTCGCTACCTCGCACATATCTGGTGGAAAACCACTATTCTGTGCTCCAGCTTAATAAAGGGATCTATTCGAAACCCAAATGCTCAAAGTGCCTTCTGAAGTAGCACTCGATATTAAAGTACAATAAAAAGGTCACCCATCCAAAGACTGACCTGACCGCGAGGTGCTTAACTTCGGAGACCGTTTCCAATACCAAAGCACCACTCAGCCAACGAGTGCCTCCTCTAAATAAACTAAATAAGCCATTTATTTAACAGAATACGACAGTACAATGGTTTAAACACAAGTGAATTTAGTCATGCCTTTAATTTGTTTAGGTAACAAAGGTCTGAATGAACCCCGTTTACTTAGACTGGACGATAAGTATAAGGATAGTCCCTGCTTATCCCTGTCACTAAGAAGGGACAATTAAACCTTTATAGGGAAGCTCTTATAGTAGATATAATAGCATAAGATTCCAGTGTGCGATTTCTACGCTTGGGCTTATTAAAATAATCGGCTGATTTTCTGAAGAGGGCACATTATGTCAATTAAGAAAAAACAATTAAGTAGGTGAACCTTAAAAGGGATACACTTTTTAGGGTTCCGTACCCAAAG
Source organism: Agonopterix heracliana (assembly GCA_963693445.1). NCBI lineage: Eukaryota > Metazoa > Arthropoda > Insecta > Lepidoptera > Depressariidae > Agonopterix > Agonopterix heracliana. The sequence goes on from OY856307.1 coordinate 3,724,464, forward strand.
GGTGAAAACGTGACCCTATTACTAAGCCTACGTTGTCCGTCCGTCCTACCTATTTAGGGCTGTAACTTTTGAACCGTAATAGCTAGATAGTTGAAATTTTCACATAATATGCGTTATTACGGCGGATTTATTAACAAATAATAAAAATTACAAAAAGTTAAAAATTAAGGAGGGTTATCAACAAGAAACTAGTTTTTATTGACGTTTTTTCTTCTCGCTCTAATGTAAAAACGGTAATTCATACAAGCGTTGGTCAAACTTAGTGTGATGATACATAGAGCAAACTCTACAGTATAATAACAAATAATTAAAACCGGCGAAGTGTGTGTCGGTCTCACGCCCGGTCCCGGAGAAAACAAGTTTTTTTCCAAGTTAATATGTTGTGTTCTGTGGTGGTGTGGTACAGAACCCTCAATGCGCGAGTAGTCCGACTCGCACATGACCGATTTTTTTTAATAATAGCAAGCGTAGAAATGGACTATAGTCCCACTGTCAACTTGTTATTATTAAAATAATTCGGATCTTGATCCAAATTTGTGAAGATTGATCCTGCATTGGGTTTTCAGATATTGCCCGGTATTTGCCCAAAAATGGGACTTCAATCATAGAAGCATAATAATCGTTGTACGCTCAAATAATTATAATTAAGTGAGTAGAAATCTTCCGGTGAGATCTTATGCTATAATTACGTGTTCAAAGCGAAGCTCATACGTAGCTTTTTGATACAGAAGAAATTAACAATTATAGAAATATTTTAACGAAGCCAGTAAGACACATTTTTCTGTCCAGGGTGCTCAATATCTGACAATATAGGCTTAAGCATAGCATAAGCATATGCTCACGACTATATTCCCCGAGGGGTAGTCAGAGATATGTGAGTGAGCCCGTCGCCATACTTGTAATAGACAGTAGGTACATACATGCCTCGAAATTGAAGCAGGCATGTTTCCTCGCGATGTCTCGATGCTTCAATAAATAGTCGTCACATTTTACTACTCGATATTTTTCTACGAGTAGGTATAGTACCTACAGATAGGGTTATAGAAAAATCGATTGAATGTCACTGCTTCACTTATCTATCATTAGGTATTCATCTAATCTAAACTATTATAAAACTGTAACTGAAGTGTGTCTATACCTACGAGCATATACCCCTATAGAGACGTAATACATGCGAATTTAAAAGAAAACAATTCTGTCAACTAGCTGCGGTGCGGGGGGGACGGAAATGCTCCGAAGTACTACGAAGTCTATTCGAAACAATGGCGGAAAACAAAGGCGTTGCGAAATATATAAGTGACAAGTCACTGATGAGTTGACAGAGTTGGGTCGCCTTATATTACGTCTCTATAGGGGTATGTACTCGTAGGTCTGTACATTGAAGATATTTACAAAAAAAAGATTACGATATGGTTTTTAGGTATCCCTGACTCGAAATCAACCTTTTTTAGAAATTTTATGTTTGTCTGTTTGTTTGTGTGTTTGTTTGTTTGTTTGTTTGTTCGCGCATCACGCAAAAACTACTGAACCGATTTTGATGAAACTTTTTTTGTTTGATAGCTTATGATCTGACTTAAAATCTGGTATATAATTTGTGCGGACGAAGTCGCGGGAAAACACTAGTGTAATATAAAGTTATGGTGATCAGCTTGCCAGCTGCCTCCCAGGGAAAATCTGAAGCTACCCCATGTATACTTATTTAAGACCCTGACTGTTCTATTACAAGCAAAAATGCAGCTTGCATTAAAGTCTAAATTCCTTTGAACAGTGAAATATCTTACGGTTGGACGAACTCAAGAGGGCCGAAGGCAGGTTCTCTATTACGTATACTAAAAGCCGGCATTTCGCTAACATTTGTGTAGCGATGCTGAATTACGTAATTTTACCAAAAAGGCGCTTAAAAAAAATGCTGATTCATACATTTCGGTCGAGTGGCAATTGACATTTTCTATGGAACAGCAGATTTTATCGCGATTTCGATTTTGGCTCCATAGTGAAAGTTGTTCAGTTTAATGATTGGTCTGAAGTACTGTTCGATATGTAACGTATTAAATTTTACAGCCTGTATACACAACGGCGACAAATTCTTGGTCAATGCACTAGCGTGATAATCAATAAAACATGCTACGGTCTTGTACGGTGCCATAGCATAGACACGAGCAAATGACACAAGTTTAGACAGAGCTTTACTACATCATCAGCGTTAAGCTACCCGTCCCTCTCACTCTCATTGCACTAAAACTTGCCGAGCGAAGGCAGACTGCAAGCTAAAGCGATTGTTGGTCTAATTGGAGGCTTTTCTTGTCTCTAACTATGGCAATGTGTGCCTAACGACTCTCCGCGTTGCAGTCTTTTTGCCTTTCTGCAACGCATTTTAAAGAAAGAAATGAAGAAACAAAATTCGGACAAGTGCTAGTCGGACTCGCGCAAAAGGGTTCTGTCCATTCCACTACACTAATTTGTGTTCTGTATTTACAAAACAAATCGTGTTTTCTTTAATTCAGTTCGGGATCATTAGTGCGAGTGCTTGACAAACTCAGACCTGACAGGTTTTTATGGACTGGACTTGATTTGTTTGTTGTTTTACCTTATAATATCGTACCCTACATTATCGACAGTGCTATGATGTGATACTTTCGATAGAACCTATCCATTTCTTTAAGACAAATTGATACTATAGATAGTATTGAGATGCAATAGTATCGAATCTATCGCATCTCAATACTATCGGCGATCAATTCTTTTAAAGCAATACATACGATAGCATTATCGACACTGTAACTTTTTTTTCAAGGGAAAACTATCGATAGTCAAGCGTGTTCAAATTATCGATAGTTAGGCAACACTGATTTTAATTATTACTATTGTTTACCCGCGACTTCGTCCGCACAAATTATATACTAGATTTTAAGTCAGATCATAAGCAATCAACCAAAAAAAGTTTCATCAAAATCGGTTCAGTAGTTTTTGCGTGATGCGCGAACAAACAATCAAACAGACAGACAAAATTTCTAAAAACCATATCTTAATCTTTTTTTGTAAATAATTTCAATGTACAGACACACTTCAGTTACAGTTTTATAATAGTTTAGATATTCGATATACTTAGGTACCTAGACCTACCACACCAATGGTAACCTAATTAACGCAAATCACGACAGTAACATAACTATAGTTGACCACTTGTAGGTACTCGTAATTCATATTCAAGACCGAATATTATGCCGAGATGCCTTTAGTTACAGCACCCATTGGATTAACCGATTTGGACAAATGAGGTGTCGTTAAGGGGATCACGTCAAGTCACAGATGGTTGAGCATAGAAGCAATTTTGTTATTCTTAACATTATTCATACAGGTTCTTAATGGCTGTTGCTAGTCGTCCGATGAACGGACGAATAACATAAATTAGTCATCCGTCTATCGGATAAACAAAATAAATTACATAGGTAGTCATCCGCGAAGGTTATGAACCCAGTGACCACGACCCTATATTACAGCATTTTGGAAACATTTGCGATTCGGTTCTGGCACTCGCCGACCGCTGCCGCGGCACGCTCGCTACGCTGCTCGCTCGGCTCGTGCGCTGTGGTCAACATAATCCGTTTATCGGACATATCATTTTTGCCTCAAAACTTAAAACGCGAATAACTTTAAATTTTAAGTATCAAAATAATGAAATTATTGTTTCAATATAATTATTTTGGTATAAATCAGTTGGGGTGTATGAGGTTTTGCGCTTATTCATTAACACGTTAACGGAAATTAGCAGAAACATAGACTTTCCATACTAAATGCAATTACCTGATAAAACGTTAGTCAAGTATGAAAAGACAACATTTTTGTTTGCGAATTTCCCTCCTTACCATAGAGAAAATTGTTCCGTATCATGGGTACAATCACCCCTTAAGGCCAGTTTATCCAAGTGCAAGCGTCTCTTTCTTGCAAGCATAAGTTTGCAATTAGCCATCCCGCTCCAATTGGAAGCAGGATCGCAAAAAAACGTGTTTTTCATCAATATCTTTGTTCATGGGTGTTTCTAAACTTAAAATTCTACGGAGTTCACTAGAAATATTTAATGTACATATTTAGTTAAGTACAAGAATAAAAAGTTAAATATCAGCAGTTTAATCATAGTATTGAAAAAACATAACAAAAAGGGGTAACTTTGGGATTTTTTTCTATCTATTAAACTTAATCTAATCGTGTAATTGAGAACGGTCGCCTATCAGCCAGATCCTTAAATAAGACATAATTGGTTTTCAAACTTTAAAACACAGTTTAAAACACTTTCGTTCGTGTTCAAAAAACGGCCTCGACCGGATAACAGCGTCTTAAATTAATGCAACTATTTACCCTAACACCCTTTATAAAGCTACCCGCGATCGTAGACAAAAGAACATAATATTCCGGATGAAATATTCTTACCTACTAAATTTTAAAGCAATTTAATACCATTTATCTTTTTTACGACAGCATTTTCTTGCCAGAATGAGATTATGATAAGCTATTTTACGTTAAATTTACATTTTTAAAGGTAACGTTCTCCTGTTGCGTGTTCCTTAACCGCTAAAGCCCGGCTTTTTAAGATAAATCTAATAGATAAACAATTAGGTGGTTCAGTATTATAAGTATTATAAGTTCAAGGGGTAATTCTTATTAGTTTCCCTATCTAATCTAAACTATTATAAAACTGTAACAGAAGTGTGTCTGTACATTGAAGATAATTACTAGAAAAAGATTATACAGGGTCCAACTTAATATGCTGACACTTTTTTAAGGGGATGATCGGGCCATAAAACTGAACAACTTTCTGTATGGGACCAACATCGAAATCGCGAAAAAGAAATCTGCTGTCCCATATATTTGGCTCGAGTAGGTTTGCAGTTTTGTATGGAGCAACTGATTTTTTTTTCGCGATTTCGATGTTGGTCCCATAGATAAAGTAGTTCAGTTTGACGGTCTGATCATCCCCTTCAAAAAGTGTCAGCATATTAAGAAGGACCCTATATACATAAGATTTTTAGGTATCCTTGGGAGAGGCCAGCAGCGTACGTCCATCGGCTGAGATGATGATGGTTAATACTGAAAATAGGACGAAACTACGTTTGTATGGAGCGCATTGCAAGAATATAAGGGTCCTTCTTAATATGCTGACACTCTTTTATTGGGATAATCAGACCATCAAACTAAACCAATCTTCTATGGGACCAACATCGAAATCACGAGAAAACAATCAGCCGTCCCATACATTTTGCTCGAGTAGGTGCAGTTTTGTATGGAACAGCTGATTTTTTTTATGTTGGTCCCATAAAGAAAGTTGTTTAGTTTAATGGTCTGATCATCCCCTTAAAAAAGTGTCAGCGTATTAAGAAGGACCCTGTAGTTTTAATAATTCAAGATTGTAGCACTAAACGGCTACGCTACGACGACTACGCCGTCATTTAAGTGTGCTACGCTGCTACGAGTGCTACGAAGTAGACAAGGCAAGTGCTCGTTGGATCTATAGTAATGATCTCCGGGCTCACTTCAGTACACACGGCGACACATCAGCATAATATGCTCACGGCTATATCCCCGAGGGGGTAGTCAGAGATATTCTGAAACCTCAGAACATCTACATTTTACCAGTAGTACCAAAACTCTATACAGGGTGTTAGGAAAAGTATCATTAACCTTTAAACCACATAATATCTACCCATCAAACTGAACAACTTTTAGTATCGGAGCAGACCTGTCAGCGCAAAAGTCATTTTGCTCCCATAGTAAAAGTTGTTTGTTTGATGGGTAGAGTCTGTGGTTTAAAGGTTAATTATACTTTTCCTTACACCCTGTATAAAGCGATAAGCTGATACTCGATAAGCTGGCCGCGCGTAGGTGGAGTAATGTATAATGTCGCGCGGCCAGCTTATATTGGTTTTGCGTAGCTTGATGTGTTGCCGTGTGTACAATACATTCAAAGATTTTTTTAGATGGACGGATTACAACCATAGACAAATTACTCTAGCGATAGACTTGCCCTTGCATAGAAGCAACATGTTCCACTTGAATGAGGTGTACGCACCTGATTGATGTTCCCGAGTTCACTTCGTCACTATGGCAATGACAGACCGCAATGTGTCATTTTGTGTTGTTTTGTGTGACATGTTGTTTGTTTGAACGAGCGTGTCTATCGCTAGAGTAATTTGTCTATGATTACAACTCAAAATACGTCACTAGTCTTAGGTACTAAACTAGGTAACTACATCCTTCGATCAAAATAAAATGAATGGATAGGCCTAAAGCGCGGTAAGTTGAAGCAAACTACTGGTGCACTTGATACATACAAACTAGCGTTATTATCTGTCAAATCTAGGGCACTTTCATACAAGTGACAAGTAAAAATTTCATTTGTTTTGCCTCATTTTTCTGGTTTGAAATGTTCGCTTAAGGCCTATTCATTTTATTTTGATCGAAGACTACATCGAGGTGATTTTTCAGGACAAACTAGTTCGGTTGAGCGTTATCTTTATTGAGTTGTTAATCTCATGTTAAGTGAAAGATATGATCTGCGAATAATAAATACATAGTAATATAACAAATACGTCAATTAGACCGATCGATTCGTCATCTAAAATGGATCGCCCGCAATGAATAAGTCAGATACGCCAAAAATGTAATATTTACCTTATAAGGGTTGAACTACACATGGCCGCACGCGATCGAACTTTTCCGTCGCTCCATCCTTTTCTGTCACTCAAGAACGTCATTTGCTAGAGCATATAAGATAGACGGAACGCGATCGCCTGCGGCGTGCGTGACAGAAAAGGATGGAGCGACGGAAAAGTTCGATCGCGTGCCGCCATGGTGTAGTTCAACCCTAAGACTAGTGATAGCTTTATCCGAGCTTTATACGAAAGGCTAAGAAAATTTTACTTTTGTATTATAACCATAAAGGTATTATACCAGGAATAGAGGAACATTCAGCTGAGTGAGCGAGATGTACCTAGCGGCACCACTGTATAATATAAAGAGATACGTGACGCGAGGCAATGGACCGTTTTTTAGTAACTTATAAATTTTTACAATTCGGTTTCCGTGAATAATTGCGAATCTAAAGTGAAATCGTACATAATTTTATGAAATATACTGACACTACTTCATTAATTTATCCACAATTTCAAGTTAGACTCAGAATTATAGACAATATTCGAATTTTTGCCTGCGAATAGTCTCCAAAAAACATCAAAAAAAGTTTTCATTTGACAACTCATGTTTGTTGCTCTATTCCTATAGGTTATAATACCTTTATGATTATAACACGTATACAAGGTGTAACAAAACACCTTAGGGTTGAACTACACATGGCCGCACGCGATCGCCTTTTTCCGTCGCTCCGTCCTTTTCTGTCACTCAGGAACGTCATTTGCGTACGTCATAGAACGTTCCTGAGTGACAGAAAAGGATGGAGCGACGGAAAAGTGCGATCGCGTGCGGCCATGTGTAGTTCAACCCTAAGGTGTTTTGTTACACCTTGTATACGTGTTATAATCATAAAGGTATTATAACCTAGCTTATACGCTAGCTAACCCTATAACCAACCAAATACGTCTATTTTGTTTATTACGCTAGTTCTCGAACAAAATAGCCCTTTTGCAGTTCTCTTTTCTGTGGTGCTACTATAATAAGGGTAAATGATGTAGGTACGTTTGGACGGAGATTAAGGCCCGGCGCAGATGACGGATAGTCCACGGCTAACTTTTTAATTAAATCAAGCTTTGTTCGGTCATAGTGTAATAAAACTACTAGTAGAAAAGCTCAGCCAAACCTGGGACATTTAGTTGTCATCTCACAAAAAGGAAAAATTTACAAGAAGAAGGCAAGCAATAAGCATGGGCGATGCTGAGTAAATGCGAGGGAGGTAGGAATTTTTCCGCCACGCTTCCTACCTTTTGTTAAAAAAGTGAGTGAGGCAGGGAGTGTCCGTATCCGTATCCGTAATGTATGTAGTATGGGGCCATGGGGGAGCGCGTTCCGGTACCCACTTGCCCGCGAGCGATACCAACTTTTTGAATTAAATGCCGGTGCCCCGTTACCCGAACACCACGCGAGCATATGCTCGTCTATATAGACCCGCCGTGACCACTGAGCTTCACCACTAGTAGTTTTCATTCTATGGATCGGTGACGCGGCACGGGCCACACGTGTCACAGTCTACCAACGGTGAATCCACGCAAACTCTCGGCACGTAAACTTAGTTAACTTGCATGAGGACTAAAACTAAGCTCGAAATTATTGTGAAGCAGTTTCTACTCAGTTTTCTTCTTCTTCTTGTGGTGCCATCTTGGTTATCATTACGGCAATTCAGACCCTGGAGACTGCAGCCCGTTTTACCAAAACCTTAACATTTGCAGACCAAATCGTGGTCAAAATCTATAGTTCAAGATGATCGAGGCGATCGGCGATAGAAAGAGCTAACTGTACATTTCCGTACAATATCCGCCGCCAAACACTCACTTCAAGTTGTGTACATAAGTACCTAAGGGCTGGCGACAAAAATTCACGGCTTTACAACACCCGTTTACTTGTTCCATGGAACTAGGTGGATAACAGCATGTTCCAGTTCAGTTAGGTATACTCACAACTTGTGTCTTTTCATCATGGGAAAAATTGACAAGAGAATAAGCACAGAATAAGCATGTGCGGATATTGAGTGAGCGCGAGCGAGACACGAATAGGCCATTGCCTACATACTGCATGTAAGTACTGCATGTATTTTTTATTTATTTATAATTATTGCTTGTGCGTTAGCACTGAATTTCCGCCAGTGTCAAGTAGTTTATGGGAGTATCTATCCCAATCTCAGGGATTGTTTTGATCAAGAACAAGAAGAGATTGAGGATTGCGGCGCCTCGTGGCAGGCAAAAACGCGACGCGCGAAAACCACGCGAGACGTGTGCTCGGGTCAATTCCTGCAACGTGACTCCTACTGCATGTATTACTGGATACTCTTTCTTAAACTGTCTTGTTCCGTGGAACAAAACAAAATATATTTGTTCCCGCATTGTTTTTGATGATCACTCAGACAATCAAACTAAACAACTTTCTCTTTAGGTCAAAAGTTGATATCGCGCAAAAAAATCAGCTGTTCCATACCAAACTAAACACGTACAGTCGCCATCAGATATATCATAGCAAACAAGGTGTTCAAATATTTCTAAGCAGTTCTAATTTTCAAAAATGCCTTTACACAATCACCAATCAAAAATATCGGAACACCTAGAACATCAAATATATCTACGCAGTCAGGGTGATCATAAACATCTGAGTAGTTTAGTAAAAACGACCTTACTCCTTTGTTATACATTTCAATTTAAAAAAAACACTGTAAAGAAATTTTAAAAAATAAGTGTTTCAGATATTTATGACAAAATAATTGTTCAGATATAAATGGTAACATTTACTGCAAAGAATTTATTGAAAAATAGCACTGCTCAGAAATATTTGAACACCTTGTATGCTACGATATATCTGATAGTGACTGTTCTATACCCGATTGTATGGGTCAGCAATTTGTTTAGCGATTTCGATGTTTACCCCATAGAAAAAGTTGTTCAGTTTTGTTGTTAGGTTAGGTGTAACAAAACAACTTAGTAATATTTAAAACGAAATATAAGGTTTAGAGTTCAGACAATCAAAATTAACACCGAACGTTCACAATGGAGAAAACGTCGAAAATAAAAAGATCCATACATTTGAGTCGAGTAGTACCTAATGCAGTATCGTATGGTATCGTATCGTATCGTAGCTTCGATCAACAATATCCAACTAGATAACGCGTCAGCGCTCAAAATATGTCCCGGCAAATAACGCCTCACTATTTTGGAGTGGGTCTTATTTTGAATTAGTTGCGTTCGAACAAAGCAAACGTAGGCACGTCTCGCAATGCCACAGTGTTCCTTTTTTAAATTACTAGGAATTATGGTTGCTTTGAGGTCGAAATTATAATGTATTCGGACTGTTTTCTCGGTTCGTTAACAAAAAATGTTGTATATTCACGAGGACAGCATTTCTATTTGATTTTGTATGCGACCCGTTTTCTAGTTGTATATTGTTGATCGAAGTATCGTAGCTTAAAAAAGAATTGACGTTTAATAAGTGTGCTTCAGGCTCCTATATTGAATAAATTATTTTGAATTGAATTGAATTAAATTGAATATGAAACAGCGCATATTTTTCCCTACGATGGTTCCAACGTAAAAGTGCTTGAATTTGATGAACCACAAAGTTTTGACAGGTAGTCTTACTCGTATCTCTCAAAAAATTATCAAATTCGTCATACTATTTGCCCCTCCTACGGAATTTGAATTATTTGCAGGCAGGTTTAGTACTATATCTCTATGTCAAGCCATCAAATAAATGTAGGTGTAGGTATGTTATAAAACAGAAAAAACAAGGGATTTATAATTGGCGAAAGGCGAGCCAATCGGCGAGAGGAAGTCCAAACTGCGGTCATTTCCGTACAATCTCCGCTGTCAAACACTTCTTACGTGTCCAATGCCGTAAATATCGCTGTTTCCAGTTTTCTGCTTCCTTTAGGTCATGGTTAGGTCAAGTTCAATAATATGTAAGTACCCAGGAAACATTTAAAAAACAAGTCACTTCATAAACACTGTTTAATTTGAGTATGTTTTTCGGCAAAAAACTGTACTTTAGTTTGGTAAATTTTGAAATGTGTTGTTTGAAATGTTTTTCGAAAATATACATTACATTAAATTAAAACAATTTAAAAAGTGACAGTAGCTGTCAAAAGTAACAGGAGATGGTTGACAGTAGCTGTTAAAAGTGACAGAAGATGGTGACAGGATCTGTCGAAAGTGACAGGAGCTGTCAAAAGTGATATTAGCTGTCAAAAGTGGCACGCGTGGCAATAATAAATAAAAAAATACAAATAAAATTAATTATAAATAGAAATTAAAATATAAAAAAAATAATGATTAAAATAATTTAATTAATAAAATTATGATAATTCATTAAATACCGATTAAAAAAAAAAAAAAACTAGACTTCAAAAATATCACTTGCGGCCAGCACTTTTGACAGATCCTGTCACTTTTGACAGATCCTGTCACTTTTGACAGATCCTGTCATTTGACAGCTACCTACTGTAATTTTTTGTAATTTTCGTAATTTATTTGGTACGTTTGTTTATTTGGTACATTTCAAGAACAGTAAAAATAAAAATTGACCAAGTGCGAGTCAGTCTCGCGCACGGAGAGTTCCGTACCACCATACAATATTACCTAAAATGTTTGCTTTTTCCGAGGTCTTTAGAGCAAACCCGACATACACTTGACCTTTTTTAATATATTTTGTTATACTGTAGCGTTTGCACTTCTATCATCATAGCAAATTTGATGCCTGTATGTATTACCGTTGTTACGATAGAGCGAGAAGAAAAAACGTTAATAAAAACTAGTTTCTTGTATGGGGTTCTAGGCGTTCCAATATTTTTCATTGGTTATGTGTAAAGAAATTATTGAAAATTAGAACAGCTTAGAAATATTTGACCACCTTGTTTGCAACGATACATCTGATGGTGACTGTATCAACCTCAGTGTTCCAAGTTCAAAGCATACAGTTCCCTGTCTTGTTAAGAAGACTTTGAAGCTATTGAGTTTAGAAACAATATTCAAAGTTTCATAATCTCACTTTATACATCCCCACTATTCCCCACTGCTGCACAAGTCGGCTTCGCTTTTAACGAAGACGCACACAATTTTGTTATAATTTCAAACAGCTACTGTTTATATACGTCCCACTGCAGGGCACAGGCCTCCCCTCAGAGAGGGTGTATGGGCTGTTAGTCCACCACGCGTGCCCAATGCGGATTGATAGACTTCACATACGCATCGGAATTTCTTCTTCAGCGTATGCAGGTTTCCTCACGATGTTTTCCTTCGCCGTTTGAGAGCAGTCGGTACTACGTACATAGGGTAGTTAGAAAAACTCATTGGTACAAGGCATGTGGTCCGTCTGATTCGAACCTGGAGTTCAAAAGTTGAGTTTCCATAGCTCTCCGCAACGCGCCACCGATGCACAGAGGATATGCGCTCCGTTTAAAAAAGAAGCAGCCTTAGGCGACAGATAACCGACGGACGGACAGTGTAGGCTTAATAATAGGGTCCCGTTGGCACCCTCATTTTGACACGAAAGAAGAAGCAGTCGGGTTTACAATATATGTATGTATAGATGAGTAGGTAATGAGACTGTCTGGGCAATACATACAATGCCCTTAAATATACGATGGCTTTATCATGGGTGTGTCTGATACAGGGTTGCCACCCGTCCCGATTTTGCTGGGACAGTCCCGATTTCGATCACACTGTCCCGCGTCCCTACGCCCTATCCGTTTTGTCCCGATTTTTGTGATAACACGCAATGACGCGCGCACCTACTACTATGTACTACTACTAGCCCCATATGCTTCGCTAGCTCTTGGTTTTAGTTCGTATTGCAATGATATCTCGAGCTCGATTCGCTCGCTCTTGGTTTTAGATCGTATATTATGCAGTCAACTCATTATATTGCAATGAAATCTCGAACTTGCTTCGCTCGCTCTCGGTTTTGGATTGTATTGCAGTGATCTCATTATATTGCAGTGAAATCTCGACCGATTGTCCCAATTTTAAATCTCCTAAAGGTGGCAACCCTGGTCTGACACGCCTTGGCTGGTTTTCGCAAGTGTAGTGGTGAGAATGCTCAGATACAATAAGTCATTAAGTCATTATATTGTAAAGCACGTAGGTAATAAACCTAAATTATACGACATGAGTACCAATAAAACAGTGAAATGTAAACATATCACATTAAAATAACTTTGTGAGTGAACAAAAAGCGGTAAATCTAATGAACGAAATATAAAAATAGCTTAATGTTGGACTTATCGTAAATTAAGCACTAAATGGCTTTCATAAGCTTTCGGCTACCAATTAAAATAAAGGCTACCGCGTTCAAGTTATGAAAACATGGTGGGATACCTTGGATAAAACAAAAAAGGAGAAATGGCAGCAGTTCATTGAAGGGACTGCATGTTTGAATCAGACCGAAATCCTTCACAAATCTTGTAAATATTAAACTATTTTTTTGTTGTTGTTATGTTTGTCATTTTTTCGTATCACGGGACATAAGTGTCCCGGACCTTGGGATGCGCTGTATGCTCGGTGCCTAACAATACCCATGCACGTAATTCTGGTAATACTATAAATTGTACTATACTTTCATATTTCATAGCCTCATCATAGCCTTTAGCTTATAAGCTTCACAGATGTAACTTATTTACCAATTTTTATCACCTGTCATGTACTTTGTGTGAGCAATAAATAAATAATTAATAATAAATTTTGAGATAGAATGTGAAATTAAGTGAAACATGATATCTAACTTTTTACCCTAAAATTGTCGCGTTCTAATGTACGTTGACGTTACGTATATAAACTCTTACTTTTGCTACAGGATATTGCCCTGGGGCAAATAAGAACCTCTAATGATGAATACGATTTGTTTACTCCAAAATATATTTCTAAGTAACTACATTTACGAAGTGATTTGAATCCCCCAATTTCCCTCTAGATACCTAATAGATGAATACATTGCGACAGTCGCTTCCAAATGAGTTTCTTGATCCGCTCTTGTGGGATTTCCTTCAATACGAGACCAGTTTGATATTCATAGCACGTTAAGATGTCTATGTACACAAGTGGATCGCTTCACTTGAGTTTCAAATAGTCCTCTCCATATTTGATTTTTAAAGAAATCTGAACCAACCTACATTTTAAAATTTCAGGCCTGTGTTTACTATTAAATAAGCTGTATTCCTTCACATAAGCGTGGACACAGCCCTGAAATTCATTTGTAAGTGATACTTCGCGCACGAAAATTTTGGATGATTTTTCCCAGTAGGTTACCAGATTCCTGCCATACTAGATTCTCAAAATACCAGACTCCCAAAACACAATCGTAGCCACTGGCCGTATTAGGCACTGGGTTTACTCTTCACATACCCAAATCTGCCTTAGGTCTATATGTGTGACGTTAGCTTTCATCATTATCATCATCATCTCAGCCGACAGACGACCTCTGCTGGACATAGGCCTCGCCCAAGGATCGCCACAACGAGCGGTCCTGCGCTGTCCTCATCCAACGGATTTCTGCTACCTTCACCAGGTCGTCCGTGGGGGGCGTAACCACGCTACGCTTTTCAGTACGCGGTAGCCACTCGAAAACTCTTCGGCCCCATCGGCCATCTGTTCCGCGATCAAGTGCTCCGCCTATTGCCACTTTAGTTTAGCAATACGACGACGCCTAGCTAGCTTCCCAATAACTCACTAAATGCCACAAGGACACCACGTTTTAGGACAAAATTGGCAAAAGTAAATAGCCAAAACAAAAACATCTGTCCCATACAATAGGGTGAAAAACCGACAGCATTATTATAGACCTAGTATACCTACTCCAGAGCATTTTCAACAAAGTAAAGAACAAAGAAATTCAATTTCTAAAGTGAACTGTGAACAAAAGGCTGGATTTAGTATTAATTAAACTAAACTATGTTTTATCGTTCTAGATACGAGACGACTACGGGGTGAATGGCTATTAGGTTATCAAGGTCTATCGGATCCACAAAGCGACGCGCCCGCAGCGCATGGTCCGCGTAATTACATCGTTGAACCCTAGAACCTAGAACGATTTTCTAGGTTGAACCAGATGCCATGCTAGCTTACAACGCGCAATAAAGGTCAGGTCATTCTGGTATTACGCAGAAAATTTTAAGAGGATAGGCGGGCTGAAATGCTAATTTGGAGAATAGGTCACTTTTCCAAATGTATACATATATTTGTCCTATCCACCTCACCCATAAACCCCACCGACTAGAGTGCGAAAGAGACAACTGCAGCTCGTACCAATTTTATCCATATAAAATCGTCGAAAAAGCATTTTGTATTCCCCTGTTTCCTCATACAAAACTAAACCGATTTTAATAATTCTTTCAAGAATAATATGAGAAAGACTTTGGCTATGTCTGTATGTTTTGCATTTTTTGTTTATATTCGTCAAATTTGGTTGCTGGATGTCTGAAAACGGGCGATCAAATTTGTCATTTTCGAAGGTCCCTAGGTCATACAGTAATTAATTAATGCAAAAAATAAAAACATAGGGACATAGCAGAGGTAACATAAATTGTATGTTAAATTTTTTTTGCTCTAGTGTCATTATCCAGTGAAGAAACAGGGGAATACGTTTGTATGGAAAAAACGGAACTCGCCTGTAAACCAAAATAATACACGTTACTGCTTAGAGTTTAGAAAAAAAACGTGGCCAAGTGCAAGCTGGATTAAGCGCACCGAGGGCTCCGTACCAGCAAACAATATTATTACTTAGTCATTATAATATATAACGTGATAATACTCTGTGTTATTAGTTTTACTAACGAAAAATAAAAATACCATAAGGCGAGCAAGCGCGAGCAAGGAAAAAGAGCTCCAAATATATAGGTACGTCCTCTCAAATGGGTTTGTGTGACATACCTACACGTGAGAACACAATACTCTGACATGCGCTGGATTGAAATCCCCAAGGCAAACGAAAGCGAAGACCCAAGCAAACATGGCGGCGGCGTTGAAAGCATATGAGTAAATACCCCACATAGAGGAAGCTTCGAACAATCCCGTGTGGACAATATTTGGGATACATTGGGAAAGCGCGTCACGTGATCATTTTGTGCACTACTGCATAGGTGACACCGTGATAAAGCGCTATCACACCTTCGCTCTGTTTCTATTTGCACGTGAACGAACGAGATAAAAGACGTGATCCAGCTGTATCATGTGTAGCATGCTACCAGTGCTGGTACAGTAGAGAAACAGTAAGAGATCAGGGCGTGCTCTTGAAATTAATGCCTCTCGGTCAGAGCGCTAGGGTTGCCACTATCTTACGACCGTCACGGCATGGTATTACATGATTAAGTGCGTTTACACACGAAGACGCATTGACGGAGCGGCAGACGTCAGTCCGTCATTTGTGAAGCAAGAGGTTGTATGAAACCGCACGTAGAAGCACACACGGTGCTTCAATCCGTCACCGTAAATTTGGTATCTAAAGTTAAACTATCAATCTACTATACGTATCTACATTCGAAGGTATCTACATTCGAAATATCAATATACGGCAGCGCCATTTTAAAATTCAGTAAACGGAGCACTTGGGCACACGGGACGACGCGACGCGACACCCGGTACTGTTGCCCACCGAGATATACAGGGTGTTACATAAGTAAAAATAAAAATTTAAAACTCTTAAGGAGGTTGTTTAGACCATCAAACTGAACAACTTTCACTATGGGACCGACATTGATATCGCTAAAAAAAAATCTGATATCCCATACATATTTTAGCTCGAGTCGATTTGCAGAGTATGGAACATAATTATTTTTTTCGCCATTTGATATTGGTCCCATAGTGAAAGTTGTTCAGAAAGATGTACTATCCGACACATCTTGGACGTTACTAAAGCTGTTTTAAGAATAAATGAGAGTAAAGTGTTTCAAATCTCTGTTTCTGTAAGTATTTAAAAAAAAAAACGTTGCTATTTCGATAATGGAGTATAGTAGTTCACTGTTCGATGGATTGTATTCAATTTACACTCATTTTTCTTACACCCTGTATTGTGTCTGCCCTCTGATTCGTCTGGGAGAAATAATACGAACAAAGAAAAAAAATGTAACAAAAAAAAACGTCGACATACATTATTGTGAAAAGTAAATACTTGCAATCTCCAACTCCGTCATCAATCAACGCAATTTCCGAAAGCTTCATGCATGTCATTGACACAAAGGTGATTTATTTAAAGTGAATTTAAAATAGCTGTAGGTATAACGTCAAAAGCGATTTGCAGCACTGCGAAAAACATACACTCTAAGATGCTGATGATGATGACGGATTCCTAGTCGACGGCGACGGAGTCATGTACGGCGACTGCTAATCATTATATAAAAGCTGTCAGTTAGGTACGCAGGATATTATGCAGTGCATAAGGTGTACGTCCTAGATATATAAGGTCTAACAAAATTAGCTGAAACTAATTTAAGGGGAGTATCAGACCATCAAACTGAAAAACATTCTCTATAGGACCAATATCTAAAAAAAAATCTGCTGTCCCATATACAGGGTGTTTCATAAGTAAGAATAAATTTTTAAAACTCTTAAGCGGGTTGTTAAGACCGTCAAACTGAACGACTTTGTCTATGGGACCATCGTCGAAATCGCGAAAAAATTTATATCCCATACATATTTTAGCTCTAGTCGATTTGTAGAGTATGGAACATACATTTTTTTTTCGCTATTTCGATATTGGTCCCATAGTGAAAGTTGTTCAGTTTGATGGTCTACACCACCCCCTTAAATGTTTAGTTGTAGTTTTGTAACACCTTGTATAAGATCTAACAAAATTAGCTGAAACTATTTTAAGGGGAGTATCAGACCATCAAACTGAACAACATTCTCTATAGGACCAAAATCTAAAAAATAATCTACGAGTTAGTTTGGCATTTTTGCATAGGACAGCAGATTTTTTTGTAGTTTGCCGCGTATACATACCGAAGGATAGATGACATTTCAGCTGACCCATCTTCCCGGCGTTACTATTCAATAATCTGTGGCATTCATAGACGAAAATTTTTTCGCTTATGCTAGTAGACCAAATATCAGTGTAACCGGGTATGAGATATCGAATTATATGAAGTGACATCTCGGAGTCAGGTGGTTGTCCCATACAATTTATATTCAATGAAGTGACATTTTGGAGTCAGATGGCCGAAGTACAAAAAAGTGGATACGTCGATAAGGACAGCAATAAGTAGCGGTCTCCTTTTTTAACTAGAGCGAATTTGCTATGTGCATCTCTTACTGATATGACAAGACACGTGCATCCTTCTAGTGCCTTCTCTTTCTACGGTGGCATTACTTTCAAAGTCCATGCCATTTTAATAACTTTTGTCATTAATAGCCAACCCGTCAGGACCATCCAGATTGCTTCCGGATTCGAATATTAATGAAGATCCCTTTGTCAGCTTTTATGAAAACAAATCTAAATTTGAGCGGGATTCTTTAAGGCGTGACCTGTAGTTAAGGTTGACGTCACAATCAAAATTACCATCGCCGGACAATCGGTTGCAAGGTGCCAGAATGTTTGAGTTTCAGGACTTTCAGGGTAAAATTATGCATATAATGCTCACGACTATATTCCCCGAGGGGGTAGTGAGAGATATTCTGAAACCTCAGAACATCCACGTTTCACCAGTAGTACCGAAACTCTGTCCAGTGTGACGGGGGGTGAGCCCGTCGCCACTTATAATGGACAGTGGGTACAATACACGCCTCGAAATTGAAGCATGCAGGTTTCCTCACGATTAAAAAAAACGGGTAAAATTATGTACCTATCAAAAGTGATAACTAACGTAAACATGGAAATATACTGATCTGTTTCTCCCACGAACATTAAAAATTTCAACCTGAACCGATTTTAACCTTTAGTTCAAACAGGTCAAGCTCAATGGTGCGTCAAATGCATAATGATAGAGGAATTAGTCGGTCGCAAAGAACATTATAAAGAAATGAAACTCATTGCATCGATCACAGAACATGAACTGTTAATCGTCTATAAAAGATTACAATATCTGCGGAAATCAACTTCCAAACTGCATTTAGGTCAGGGCTGCAGCTAGAACTGCATGTAGACCATGGAAAGATTATGGTAGGGCGGAAAGATAAGGCTACATTTAGGTCATCCGCTAAAGGTTACGCCTTAATAACGAACTTTGTTCGATCTAACAGAATTTTATATAAAATTCTAAGTATAATTCAATTCAAAAGGATATCTTTCAAAGAGTTTCCAAATAATAATAAGAAGAGAAAAACAAAGAAACTTCCTGTTAAAAAGATACCGGTTTCATTACTGATTGGAGACGAACTGAGTAATTAGGCTATTCATATGCAAGTCAGTTTGTTTTGGCGGACCTCCCTTGAAATCCCTCCTCTGGGTCGAATTCCTTCCCTGAATAACATTATACAGAACAACTTTAGATAATACTGTCTTTGAGAGTTACGCAGTTAGTATTCAGACTGAAATTAAATATTTCTTTTTCTTTCTTAGGGCGTATCTGCCCTGGACCACGACTCTCCATACTAATCTACGCGAACGAGCGCGTGGCTCTGGTCAGAATTTAGCTATTTCTTTGAAAAATTTGATGATTTTTTATTAATTTCTAAAAAGTAAGAAAACCACATCATTCTAAATTGTATTGTGAACAATATTGTAAATTTTCATTTTCTTCCGATTCAAAATGTAAGAGTAAAATGGTTACAACTGGAAAAAAAGGGGTGACTTTAGAGTCCCTTTTCTTCGGTTTTATTCATTAAAATAGATTTCTAGAAAAACCACATCACTTTTCATATCCTGTAGATGGTCCAGTTGATTTTTCAGCTCAAGAAGTGCCATAGTTAATGAATAAAATAATTACAAAGTTACCCAAAATCGGCAGGTAGCCCCTTAGGTACCGCGCGCGTTCATAATATAAGCGCTTTACTTTTTTTTTATCGACTTCTCTAATAATAACTCGACAGCTCATCACACTATAGAAAACATGCATTAGTGTGAGTACCACACAGAAAAAACCAGGTGAGAAAGAATATCTAAAACATTCTCTAAGTCTAAAACGGACTCGCAAAGGTATTGTCTGTACCATCCATGGCATGGTATGGATAATAGTAGCTTATCTATGGGTATGGGTACGTATATTAATGTCAAAAATAAAAATAGCTAAAATTTATTTTTATCTAATTTATATCTAAGGTTAAAATGTCTAAAATATGAAAATCGAATGATTAGAAAGTCAAAAGTTCAAAATCTCAAAAACAAAAACGTAGAACAAGTCTAAGTTTTAAAAACATAAACTTAAAATATATATACATAGTACCTTGACATTAAATAATGTTTAAATGTTTAGGTACAGCGTGAAATTGAGCTTCATTGAACAAGAAGTTTCGCTTACGGCATATACAAAAATACTTTAAATCCCTATAAATTGTCCCTACTAATATTAGATATGCGAAAACAAATGTATGTCTGTCTTAGTTATAGGAGTAAACGTTTAACAAAGAAGGCAGGGAGATACAAGCCGTGGTGGTCCAGTGGCGAGTAACCTTGCCTGCCGTGCAGGAGGCGATGGTTCGATCCCCGTCCAAGCCGACTCGTACCAATGAGTTTTTCGGAATTAATGTTAGATTTGTTACACCACTGGCTTTTCGGTGAAGGAAAACATCGTGAGGAAACCTGCATGCTTCAATTGCGAGGCGTGTATTGTACCCACTGTCCATTATAAGTGGCGACGGGCTCACCCCCCGTCACACTGGACAGAGTTTCGGTACTACTGGTGAAACGTGCATGTTCTGAGGTTTCAGAATATCTCTGACTACCCCCTCGGGGAATATAGTCGTGAGCATATGCTTATTCAGGGAGATAGATACCTGCATCCTGAAGGCGGTGAGACAAAGTCGCGGGCTAACAGCTAGTGGAATATAAGTGGATTCAGTCTCATAGTTACGAAAGCTAAGACACACCTTATTTTGCCCTGCTCTAACAGCCGGAAAATTGATGTATCCCTTTAAAAGTAAAACAAAACGTAAATCCTTTGAAACACGTATAATTATTTATAAATAATATCTAAGAAAACACACAATTTTTTATAATATTTTGAAATCGTGGTCAAATAACGTTCCCGCCTGACTAAAGCCATGGTTTATGATTATTATTATTTAACAAAATCCTGAAAATCATACTAGTAAACACCGTTTAACCTAAATATGATGTTCAAGGAAGCGAACGAGTGCGGGGAAAGGCCAGCGTAGACAGAACGGTAATTAGCTCGCGGATTTTTTAATTACACTGAAATATTAATTTTAATCCTACTAGTCAAATGTACGAAATTGACTTACGTCGCAGGTGTAGCGAGCGAGGGTGACGCGAACGTGCTGGAGCATCCGACGGGCGACGCGCGCCGCGCAAAGACCGGAAGTCGGAACACGACGAATCCGGAACAAATCGTTTTCAGTGTCGCTACAGCATTCGTTTGAGCTTGAGTTTGTTATCATTTAATTGGTAGTTGGTTGGTACCGGCGAGGTGGATATTTTAATTCTAAATAATCTTTATCTGCACTGATCCTTAGGCCCTTTGTTAACGAGACGGTTTCTATCCGGTCCGGCGCCGGGCCGGTGCTGGATATGCTTGTTCACGAGAACGGTTTGTACCCGGTGCCTAGCCGGCTGAAGTGCGGTCTCATTCAGTCGATTGTAATTTTTTTGTCCGTACGTACATACTACTACGCAGAAAAACATTATATCCATCAAACTGAACAACTTTTACTATGGGAGCAAAACGATAGTAATATGCATTGCAGTTTAGTATGGAACAGCTGTTTTTTTTTTGCTCCGACCGGTTTGCTCCCATAGTCAAAGTTGTTCAGTTTGATGGATAGACTCTGTTTAAAAGTATGCTAATGATATAAATAACATTATTATTATTGATAATATTGGGCATTCTTGAATTAACGTAAAGAGCAAATCTTGGTTTATTTCCATTTTGAGTAGGTAGGCGGGACCGCGCCGGGCGTACACACGGCCTCGTCAACAAGCTCTCATAGACGGCCATACACGACTGCGCGCTGGACGTAGACACGGCGGCGGCGCGGCGGTCGCCGGGCCCGGACCGTCGCTTACATAACTGACGACCGGACGTAGACACGGTTTAAAATCGTGTGTAGCCCCGGCGGAAAATTCGCTCGTTAACAAGGGCTCTTAGTAGAGTTATATTTAGGTTAGGTACCATTAAAAACACCTGTGAAAATAAATGATACTTATAACCGGAAAAGTTCCGGTATTATCGATACCGATTTCGGTCTTAGCTAGTAAAATGTAAAGTGGTTCTGCCCCGGAGCATGACAAGACGTAGGAATCGCGTATGTTTTCTTCTAAAGGCTTTCTCTTATATCTCTGTCACAAACACTTTCACTCACAAAATATATTCTAGTGCCTGTGTTTTATGTACCTACGTACGTAGGTTTTTATGTAAATGTAGGTAAGTATAATGATAATGACAAACACATGAATAATTTAAGGTACCTAGGTATGTAATATTGTTCTTTCTTAATAATAAAAATTTATTTTTACCTTTTATTTCCAGTAGTTTTGTTTAGTTTTATTTTAGTCTGGTACGTACACTTTATTTTAGTCATTTAGTTTAAAGTTTCAATGGAGCTGGCATAGCCCTGAAATTAAAAAGGTATAAAAATTTTAAAAGAAACGTGTGGTTTCAAAAAAAACGATGTGGTGTGTGATCATAAATCACTGTATCTTATGATATGATAGGCAACCTACCCAAAAATTATATGTTCCTTTTTTACAATTGTTTTTAGATCTTAAGTTTTCAAATGGACAAATAGAACTCTGAAGTGTAAATTTTCATTAGTTTACAATTTTAGAAGTTTCTTTCCCACGAAATTGGAACAAAGGAATTGAAAATTGTGATTTTATGGCACAGTTTTTGCGCGAATCAATCATCACCAGATACGTCATCAAACCATGAAATATTGTGATAGAACTTTGCTACAACTTCACGCTTGAAAATATTGTTTGTAGATTTGTAGCATGTTTGTTATTGTAGCGAGTAAGTAAGGTATTTTCATAAAATATAGGTAAGCGAATATTACGACTGACCGCATCGGTGCGGTCTTGCGCATCGCAGCGGAAAACGCGTACTTCTCACAATAAAGTGGGCCGGGACACAATCACAACGCATAGACTACCTAATAAGTATATGACTATATTTTTTTCGCGATTTCGAAATTGGCTCCATAACTCAAACTCGAAATAATTTATTCAATATAGTTAGGAGCTTGAAGGAGTCACGTTGCGGGGTTTGCGTCGAACACTTGTCTCTCGCGTGGTGTTCGCGCGGTTCGCGTCTCAGCCTGCCACGAGGCTCCAAAATCCTTCTCAGTTGTTCTTACTCAAAAACAATCCTCGAGATTGGATAGACACTCCCTCAAATAACTTGACACTGGCGAAATCTAACAAGGAAACGCCATTAATTAAGAATAGAATAGAATAGGAGCTTGAAGCACACTTATTAAGGGTATATTATTCGGAGCGCGCTCTATACAAACGTACTATGGTGATATTTTCAATTCTAACCAATTTAAGTCAATGAAATTTTGCAGAAACAATCTAGAAACAAATTTCTATGCTTTTATGGAGTTAGATTTTCGTTAAAATGTATAGTTTTCAAGTTATAGTGCCTCAAAGATTTCCATACAAATCTTAAATTAATCCTAGCATTGAAACTATATTTTAACGAAAATCTGACTCTATAGAAGCATAGAGATTTTTCTCTAGATTGTTTCTGCAAAATTTCATTGACTTTAATTGGTTAGTATTGAAAATATCACCATGGTACGTTTCTATGCAGCGCGCATTTTCGCTCTCGGAATATAGTCAATTCTTTTTTTAAGCTACCACCGCGTCGGAACGTGTTGTCGCTGTAGAGAAGATGCGGCCAGAAACTCTACAGCATAGTGGTAGTTGTTCAGTTTGATGGACTGAAGCAGCCCCTTAAATATCACTAGGGTGCTTTGTTGCACCCTGTATAATATAGGGTCCTTCTTAATATGCTGACACTTTTTAAGGGGATGATCAGACCGTAAAACTTAACAACTTTCTCTATTGCACCGACATCGAAATCGCGAAAAAAAAACAGCTTTTCCACACAAAACTCGATAGGTACTCGAGCCGCCAAATGTTGGTGCCATGGAGAAAGTTGTTCAGTTTGACGGTCCGATCATCCCATTAAAAAATTTGCATATTAAGAAGGACCCTGTGTACCCCTTGTTGTCTGTGTAATAGGGAATACTCTTGGTCGAAGCGGACTACGACGGACCGCATAAAAATCCGCAGCGCAAAAATGCGTCCCGCTCCGCCCCGGTGCAGCAAAATTATTATAAATTGTATAGAAGAGTTATGGGCGGATTTTTGCGCTGCGGACCGACCCGATGCGGCCCGTCCCGATGCGGCCCGTCGTAATATGCGTTTACCTTAATGTAACAGTTGGTTTTATATTCACTGTCAAGTTCTATTTTCGAACACGCAGGTGCATGGAAATAACTTGATAGCGTGACTTCTTTGTTAAGTTATAATTGGGGGAAAGTATTGTGAGCTATCGTGAATTTTATCTACGATCAGCAACGAAATATGTTCAATCTCGCACCAGTTGTAATTATATTAAATTATCTCAAATTCACCGAATAACATTAAGCAAAATTCGAAATTTACGGTATCCGATATATTCTGCAGGAGATTGAGGAATGTTTATATTGGTAATTTATTTATTCTGTAATAATATTGGCTTGTCGCTTATGGGGATATTATTGTATACATGAAAATGGAATTTGCTTTTTCTGTATACCTGAGTGTGTAGTGTATGAATATAAAATACCAGTTTCATAATCTAGCACCCTCCATGGAGACACCGACTCCTTACAGTAAATATTCATTAAGCTAAAAGTTTCCGGCATTATGATATATGTATACCTATGTTATATTATACACTCTACAAACTCACGCATGAGAGTTACGGCGCGTCAGCCGTGGGCGTTAAATTGCTAACTTAAAATTAGGATTAATAAACTTGTATGATGTAATTCAATATTTCCTACACGGAGAAAAAAATGTTACAATTTACGATTACCTACTGCAGTATGGTTGTGTTATTGCTATAATTTTTAGTCACATTTACCACAGCTATTTACCGTCAGATTTGACAAAGGTACACTTATTTCTTGCATACAGTATACTCAAAATAAATAGTTGTTACTTACATTAATAATTACTCCAACTAAGTACTTACAAAATAGGACAACCTGTATTTTCTCTCCGTGTAAGTACTAAAATTCATAAAACTCACTATCTCATTCCCTTTTGGGGTGGTTAGATGCTTTGCTACGGCTGCGTTTAATTTTACAATTAGAGAATAGATTTTAGCAATTTTCAGGTCTTGGGAAGGAATGGTTAGCCTTTCCCAGTTGGATATTATTTAAAATCAGGATTTCAATGTAAAATTCATATAAGTAGCTTTGATTTTACGCTAAAAACGCAGGAAGCGAACAGCTTGAAAATATTATTGCTAAAAGCACTGCGAACGTCACAAATAAAATCATGTTCTATTGTTAAATATTTTTCTCTGTGAAAAGAGCATTAGGTGATTCTGAAACAAAATAACAACAGAGATAAAAGTTACGATTTCAGAAAACAGTGGTGCCAATTATATCATGAAGATGGCCCTGGAATGATGCAGTAAAACTTGAATAAGTCTGTTCCGCCTCTCTTCGCTTCCAAAGAGGCCATTGTTTTTATCTAACTGGAGACGAAAGGATTAAAGAAGGTAGGTAAAGGAACAAAAACCATTCTTTGCCTCTTTAGAACGTAAAATTGATAACACAGGCTCTTAAATCCATGACAGATGATCTAAAATGCTTTGGAAGCACCTTTTTCTGCATCTGAATTCGTTTTTGTATGCGCTAAATTTCCTTTACTCCGAGGTTGCCTGGAAGAAATCGCTATTAACAATAGAAGAGATTTATTTCTACCAAGATCAATGTTACTTTTTTAGGGTTCCTTACAAAAAGGGTGCCAACGGAACACTATTCATAAGCCTAGGCTGTCGATTCGTCCGTCCGTCTGTCCTACCTATAAAGGGCTGTATTTTTTGAACTATTATAGTTGGATCGTTTAAATTTTCAAGGGATATACGTCATTATGTCGGGATTAATATCAAATAAAAAAAATTACAAAAGTCGTTCAAAAGATACAGCCCTTTATATTTATGACAGACAAACAGACGGACGGACAGCGTAGGCTTATGAATAGGGTCAGTACACCGTCACTCACGTTTAACAGCTGCGATAATTGCCTACGGCGCAGCGTATCGCACGCGATACAGGCTTTAGCGCATTGACAAAGGCCCATTTTAGTTTGTTGTTCCTGAAGCGAAAAAGTCAAAATTCGGGAGAGTGCGGTATCTGTTATCGTAGTAGGTATATACAGGGTTTTAGGAAAAGTATCATTAACGTTTAAACACACACTCTACCCATCAAACTAGAATAATATGTGCTTTGGGACGGAACCCTAAAAACGTTCAGAATCCGAATTTTTTGGCCAGTATTTGTTGAGCTAAGTATACGATAGACATTGTAGCCATTCGTATCGGAATCTCATTTGAAATAACAAAACTTCGACTCAGTCCAATTCAGGGCATTACGAAAACGGATAAATCTCCTATTATCCCATGAAATTGGGATAAGCACATCGAGGCGACTGAATCGGGGCGAATATCTAAAATGTGCAAATTGAATGTTGCCATAGCACTGACCCAATATATCAATCCAACAGTACCGAGAATAAGCCCACAATGATCGGCGAGATGGTAGAATAGATAAAGTAAACAATAGACCGGTGGATATCTTCCTTTGAAATCGCACAAGAAAGGGATACAATACAAAATATAAATAACACGAACATTTTCCTTTAAGGGAAGAGGGCAGAAGGTAAACTTACCTAAAGTGTATATACCTTACGTACCTACGTAAACAAACAGCCCAAATCGTTGTTCTTGGTACCACTTTCATAAACGTGTACTTCTAGAGACTAGACGAAGAATAAAATGGTATCGCTGGTTTTACTAGAATATTGTACCTAGTTCCTATGTATACGCGAGGTGCTATCGTTGTCTTAGTGGAACTTCAGTATCGGAAACGGTCCGTCTTTGGATGGGTGACCGTTAAGTGGTATTTCATCTTGACCGTCTCCGTGCTTCAGATTAGTACTTGGTACCGGATAGTTCAGACGGGTGGCTTGAAAATTGTCTGGCAGCAATTTGACCACTAGCTTGCCTCCACCAATCCGCAATGGGCCCGCGTGGTGGAGTATACATTCTTCGTGACAGGCCTTTGCCCTATAGTGGGATCGTACAGGCTATTGTGACAACTATTCATTTTGGTGGACGATGGCTAGAAAATTAAGTCAAACTCTGGTAGATGTGACTCTCTTGTACTAGAATTATAACAAAAACACAACTATGTTAATATTACCCACCTTTTTTTCGTATAAAGTCAAATTTTGGATTTCCCTACTTACTAAGACGACGAAATCAGATGCAAGAACAAACGCCCCAAGAAAATTCTGGAATATGTTTTTCAAACACTATTTAATGTTTACAGTTACTGTAATCTTATGTATAGATTATACTGAACTTGATTTTTAATAAATATTTAAGTCAGATTATCGTCAATTAAGTTTAGCAACATAAAAAGTACCTACACATAATTATTTTGATTCGTTTTAATCGCGTGAAATAACACAAAGAAAAATCTCGTTAAATAATAAAGAAGTAAGGTATGGTTATTTTTTAGTATCAGTTTAGTATGACAAATTGTTTATATTCAAGTACCTATGTTGAATAGTTTTATAAAGTGGACAACTGTTTCACTGATGTGTTGAGTACTACGAATGTAAACGGTGCGATATGATAAACTGGCTAAAAGCATTTTTGTTTTATCGCAATCTGGGAATCTTACTTTTACGTAGGTGTATATTAGCAGAGAGGTGATTTCATTCACCTCGTAACGGAGCGCTTTTCTGTTACCTCCATAAACTTAAGTAACGGACGAGTAAGAGGTAATTTATAGCAGAGGTGTTAATGGATGGATAATGGATAGGGTGATTATAAAATATTAAAATATATATTTCAAACCTAAAATCGATGCCTACATTCCAAGACCGCACCGCAAGTTACAATTTTTGTTTAGGAGTAGTAATGACACATTCTACAGTCGAAAGTTCAGATGCAATTAATTTTATTCCTGTTGATTTTCTACACCCTCATTTGTTTACAAACAACAAATCTTGTCAACAAAATTCTGTAGACAAGTTCAAGTGGGATCTTAGTCTACTTTACAAGAACACTAATTTGTTTTACTGGAGTCGCTGCTAAACCATCACAATAAAATTCACGCCTGGGCTAGGTGTAATTCCTACCCATGAAAAACCAATTAATGTTCTTGATGCAAATGTTAAAGACATCCGGCGTAAGTTAATTATTTTCAAGGTTTTGTTCAGAAGAATATATTTTATATTTCAAGAATTTCAGTAGTGTTAGTTTGCCTTACACGCAAGGGGCCCATCGACACAAAGCGATTGCTTCAACAGCGAAGATTTGCTGTCAACGTTGTTTTGTGGAGTTATATTGTGTAGCTCTGTAGAATGTTCTATAAAAAGGAAAATAATTCTAAATCTGTCAGGAGATGTCGAAGTTATCGCGTATAACATACATACCTACATGAAAATGACGGCCCGAGAACGTCCTGCTTTTGTTGAAGTCGGTTCATCATCATCATCAGTCTAGGTACATAAATGACACATTGCAACGCACAGGAGAGGGTGTATGAGTATCATTCCACCAAGCGTGCCCAATAGGGATTGGTGGACTATCCTCACGCATCACAACTTATCTACTAAACAAAATCTAAATATAATTGGTATATCTGAGATTATTAGACTTCGACACCATTTGACCGATTGCGATGAAACTTTGGTGGGTTGTTGTGCGAATGCCCGTGAAGGTTTATGTCAAAAAAACATCTGACCAAAAGAACAAGTTGCAATGCACGCTGGACACAGCCAATGTTGTATAGTTGAGTTGCCACACACTAACTATTTTTCTCCGTATATACGGTCCTTCTTTTTTATAAGGGGATGATCAGACTGAACTTCTTTCTCTATGTCACCAGCATCAAAATCGCGATAAAAAATCTGCTGTTCCATACAAAACTGCAAATCTATTCAAGCCAAATGTAATAGGGCAGCAGATTTTTTTTTCGCGATTTCGATGTTGGTTCCATTGAGAAAGTGGTTCAGTTTGACGGTCTGATCATCCCCTTAAAAAAGTGTCAGCATATTAAGAAGGACCCTATAGGCTTAGAAATAACCAAACCCTGTTTTCCCGTGGTGTTAGGCAACTATAAGGGATCTGGAGTGCGATTTTTGAATCTCATTCGCTGAGCTCAGCAGTTGAAAATGTCAAAATTACTATGGAGATGTATGCATCTTTCTACTGCTTATTTGATTTTAAAAAATGGCACTCTTGAATTATGATTTTTCGAAGTCAAATCAGCAGTAGAAAGATGCATATCTCCATAGAAATTTTGAAATTTACAACTGCTGAATTCATCGAATGAGATTCAAAAATCGCACTCCAGGTATTTAATGTTGACAAAATGCCACCTAAGGGTTGAACTACACACGGCCGCACGCGATCGCACTTTTCCGTCGCTAATATCGCGTGCGATCGCACGCCGCAGGCGATCGCGTTCCGTCTATCTTATATGCTCTAGCAAATGACGTTCCTGAGTGACAGAAAAGGATGCAACGACGGAAAAGTGCGATCGCGTGCGGCCATGTGTAGTTCAACCCTAAGAGTATCAACCACTTGAAGCGTCATTCCAAAAACCTGAATAATGCAACTACTGTCTTTTAGTTGCAGAAAAGCCTCTGGCCACCCCGAACGTCGTGATCTTATGTTATGCCATCATAGCTCATGATATTTTGTAACATGTTTACGGGTAATGTTGGAACAACAATAAATACGCCAGAACTTGTTTTTCAGTGGCGGATAGAAAACAATCTTGAAATGGAATGGTGGCGCGGCGTCGGCGTCGACGAGGTGGGGGTGAGGGGTTCGAATTGATGCAGGCACCCGACCGGGGTTGAAATTCGTTCGTGGCTTGAACCCGAGGGGCACATCTGTGCTCTGAATTAAACTTTTTTGCGTACTGCTCATAAAACATAAAGCATTTGAGATGCAGAGCGTCATCACATCACTCAAGCCAGGCATAAGTGAGGAGTGTTACTAAGTCCTTTATAAAATAGTTTTTGATATTTTATTCTTAGGCGTACTCGTCGTGAGTATGTAGGTATATAGGAAACATAGATTTAGTATATAGGTACCTGCTAAATCTATGATAGGTAACATACATACATAAGCTCACAACCAGAAAACCTTAACCTTAGTTTGAGGTAAGTAAATGATTTTTTTTTATGATTTTTTCTGAAATTGGCGGCATTATGTTCATTTTCACCTAACAACGGTCATAATGCCGCCAATTCCAGAAAAAAACAAAATTAATAAAAAAAAAATGAAAAGAAAATAAATTAAAAAAACCGGTTATTTATTTATTTTATTTATTTATTTATTGGTATATGACAATACAATGTTAGTATAGCTCATTTTAATATACCTATATTATTAATGAAGTCAATAAAAATCGGTGATTAAATAAATTAAATGTTGTTCATTGAATCGAATTTGCTACCTACAAATTTAGGTAGGTAACTAGGGTTTACAACGAAGACCTGTTGGGCACCGAACCGACCATTAGGCACCGTAATATACAGCAAGGCCCTGCAGACCATTAATCATGAGCCCATCCCTTCTCAAGGGTCGTGCAAAAATTATTCGTACCTACCTACTGGATTAGACCTCTAAGGTTTACTACCGCCAAAGATGTTACGTAGGTACCTACCGTCCCAAAATTATATTAAACATTAAGGGTTGAGACACATTTACCGACGGCGGGCCTATACAAAAATGTCATTATGGGAAGCCGTCCGCCCTCGGTATTGCGCCTAAAAGTAAATGTTAGAATATGATGCAGTTACCGTCATCGGCATGAGCAGTGCATGGAGTTGGAGAAAATTATGTGATATCTTATACGTATTATAACAGAACTAGATTAACAATAAAAACTGGCAGAGCAGAAAATAAATCCGCGCCGTCGACGCGGCGACGACGCACGGCGGACAGCTTCCCACACTAAACGCCAATAGGAGGAAAAGCGTTGTCAAGAATTCCTATCAATCCAACGGTTTTTGTATGTCACCGTCGAACAATTGTGTCCTGACCCTAAGTGCGTTCACACACGATGACGCACTGACGGAGCGGCAGATGTCAGTCCATAGAACCACACCCGGTGCGTCAATGCGTCACCGTGTGTGCTTCTAATACGTGCGGTTTCACACAACTCATTGCTTCACAAATGACGGACTGACGTCTGCCGCTGCGTCAATGCGTCATCGTGTGTGATCGCACTAAGTTTATATCAATCGAATACGACGTATTAGTACCACCCAGCATGCATACTTGGTTTGTGTATGTTATTGTGTCAATTCGGACAAAAATTTGCAAAGATTATTTATTGTTACTAGTAGTAGTAAGTATTTATTGTTTATTTTTTTTATACTGTTTGACCCTAAGTTTTAAGCTACTCATGGATAAATTATATCCAAGTACAGATGATAGAGAAATCAATATTCTACTTATAAATATAAGTACAGTAAAATTGTTAATTTTGCGTGAGTAAATTTGTGATGAAAAATGATAGGTTTGAGTCGCGTTGTCGATCTGCTATAGGGCAGTCACGTTTGTTGGTTGCCCCCTCCCAGCTCGACAGCGGGGCTCCAGTGGTGGCTCAAGATAGTGTTCTTTTATAAGAACAACCCTTGAAGTCACCAAAATATCAAATATAACCGTACAACGTCAAGCACTTTTGCTATAAAAACTCGACATTGGCAAAATCATCATTAACCAAAGATGGCAGCCATTTTTTTTTTTTAATAGAATAGATAGGTTATGGCTCAGAAGGTTTTATTAGCTCAGAAGGTCCTATTTACAGCTATCGTCTACCGGGGAACGATAATAATAAGTGATAGATAGCAATAAAATGTTTTTGTTATTTCGGTCTGTTCATTATCTAATCTGTATGATATATTAATTATGAAAGGCTGCAGCAGGAGGTTGCAAAGTAAATCCAGAATTTCATATATCTGTGATATAGGTTTAATTAATAAAATAACTTATTTTTAATAACGGTCTAAGATTGTTGACTAGTGGTCGATGTTAGAGTCACATTTATTGTTTATTTCTTCGAAATCGGTTAAGGGTTGAACTACACATGGCCGCACGCGATCGCCTTTTACCGTCGCTCCATCCTTTTCTGTCACTCAGGAACGTCATTTGCTAGAGCATATAAGATAGACGGAACGCGATCGCACGCGGCGTGCTGTTCCGTGCTGTTCCGTTCCGTCTATCTTATATGCTCTAGCAAATGACGTTCCTGAGTGACAGAAAAGGATGGAGCGACGGAAAAAGGCGATCGCGTGCGGCCATGTGTAGTTCAACCCTAACTCGATCAGAAGATATGAGATGTGATTTTCAAAAATACTGCATCGGCACGCGGTTATAATTAGAGGACACCACTAACTTAAAATGACGGTTATTTTTATACAAAATTAGCGGAAAATCTTTGTAGGTGCAAAGAAGTTTATCACGAATAAGTAATTTAATGAATAATACATTATTTTGGGAACAAAATCACCGCCGCTTTTGAAGGTAGTTAATTGCCTTAATTTAGATTTAATTCCAACCCCTACTCATAATAAATAGAGTAAATCTCTAATTAGACATCGCCTAATATAACATTAGCGGTTCTCATACTATAGGTAATTACCAGTAATAAGTATTTTAGTTTAAGGAAAATATCATAATTTAATAATATCAAAATGACCGTATTGAGCATATTGTTAAATAGTACGATGATACGAGTAATAAGAAATCGGCTTCGTGAATGAGAAAGCTGTTTTTCGATCATTTTTAGAGAAATAATCTTGCCTACGAATAATCAAACTATATAAGTCAGTATTAAGCATTAAAAGTTAAATAAGTATTTTGGTAGTCTGATGTTATGAAATTGGCTTTCATAGGTACGCTGTTTTTATCAAATGAAATAAAACCTTTGCTAAGATGAAATCGTAAAGTCGTAATACTTGAGATCCAATTATTAGATCAAGCTGAAAATGTTAAAGTTATTTAGGTAGAGGCATAATATCGACGAGCTGACAAGACAGTAAGTACACATTGTCATGTTAGCGTGTCTAAAAGCAATATTGTATCGATGGGGCGGCAGAGTGTTTTACTATACCCTTCCAATTCCAAGACGAGCGCTGGCAGTGTAAAGGCATTTTAAGTGCCAACCGTCTTACGCACCTCCAATTCCGATCACGTCGAGTTTGATGTTACATAAATGATATTCGCTTCAAGTTGATCAAACAAAATTTCTTCACAAAATACATTTCAGAAGGTAGGCAGTGATTACAGTCAAACGTTTCACTTTATATCTCACCAAAGTCACACATCAATCGCACGCTGAATTCATGAGAAAACACTTGTGAAATAACTTCATACCTGCGTTCCCTTACACAAATACTAACAAGTATATATAGTACATCGCACAGCGTGAAGATGAAACAAAGATGAGAGCAACCAAAACAGCGAGAAGACGTTATATAACGAGTTTGCGGAGCGGATGATAACAAAAACCAGAATATTGTAAACAAATGGCTTACCGCCTTCGCTGGTTGTGTGGAGCCGGCAGAAAGTTTTAACAGTATTTTTAAGTATTCGGAACAAAGGTTGTATCGGGTATGAGAGTTTTCACTCGACCGGGACCGTCGCGTTTGTCGCGCAAAGTCTCACAGGGCGAAACGAGTTCGTACTCAGGCGCGGCACGGGAGGTCTGCTCTCGGGGGCGACTGGAGTTCGAATCAGCGGGGTCGCCCTCCGCCGCGGTTATGTAACCCGCGCTACTCCGCCCGCAGCGCCCCAGTACCCCCTCACCCCTCTTTTAGGGAAAAGATGAATGAGCAAAGTTTCCTAACGGACGTTAGTCCATGGATCGCGCTCGGTTTCAGATCGGCCCGCGGTTATATAAAAGCTCGGCACATGCGCGGTTCTGGCGCCGCAGCGTTGCGAATGTCGCGAGCGGAGAGGCGCGCGCTGGTTGGACGCCCGCGCCGGTCTCCATTATTGTAAAGACAGGTATTTAGTTTCGCATAAAGATAGGTCATACTATTCGATGTATATCTGGACCTTATTAAATCCGTTCAATTCTGGCGCTTTTGCTGGCTTTGAAGGCGCGCGCCGGACGTAAACCTACGCGATTTTGATTGAATGCACTGATTGCGATTAAATAAAACCTCAATGTTAATCCAAACTAAGCTCTATTCTTTTATGAAAACCCCATCTAAATAAGTTCAGGAGTTTTTAAGTAATGCGTGTACAAACAAACAGATAAAAAGACAATTTAAAAATGGCCTTATTGGATTATATTACGTGTCTTTAAGCCCCTCAATAATTTATTTTACAAATATCTTAAATGTACATCCACACCAAACCTACAATTTTATTATTTGTATAGATGTAAGAAAATGAGCGTAGCGTCGTAGCCCGTAGCAGCGTGCTACAAGAATTGCTACGAGAATAGCTACGCTCCTCGAAATTTATGTCGAGTTTGCTCGAAAATTATAAATCATAAGACAAATATCTTAATTGCTCTGCAAAGGACTGCTCTCATAAAGCCTTAATCTCGATATTTTAACTAGGGTTGTAATGCTCTGTATCCGAAATTATTGGATATGTACTGTAATTGCTAGGTTACATGAAACTTGGCGCTTTGTGGCGAGGTAGGACGCCCTAACATCCTATTTCAGGAGTGCGATTTTTGAAAGTCAAATATGCAGTAGAAAGATGCGTATCTCCATAGTAATTTTGACATTTTCAACTGCTGAGCTCACCGAATGAGATTCAAAAATCGCACTCCTGGTCTCAAACGGTGAAGAAAAATTGTGAGGAAACCTGCATATGCTGAAGAAGAGATTCTGTCTGATGCGTATGTGAAGTCTTCCTATCCGCATTGGGCACGCGTGGTGGACTAACGCTATGCTGCAGGGCACACCCTGAAGTAGGGTTTCTTGAGTAGTGCCCGGTAGTGGGACGTTTATAGTCTGACGATGATTGTGATTATGAAAACAAATGTAGGATCGAAGGGAAATTGCATTGCAAATTGTCTTTGCTAACTGTACCTATTTCAGAATAAAAAGTATTTTGTATCCGAATCCGAATTGCTTTAGTTTGCAAACAGTACTCGCCGTTAGGATTCACTACTAAAGTCATGCGACGATGCGAGACTCGCTAAAAAACATGAGACTAGTGTTGCCTAAAATCCTAAAAATAGTGAAACTATAGATGGTCTATCGTGGTCACGGAATATCGAAAAATTCTAAAAATATCGATAACAGATATTATTATGTACGGGTGTAACCAAACACCCTAGTAATACTTAAGGGGGTGGTTCATACCATCAAACTGAAAAACGTTCTCTATGGAGCCTACCTCGAAATTAGCTGTCCCATACATTTTAGTCGAGTCGGTAGTTACATATACAATAGTTTTGTATGGGACGGCTGATTTTTTTTCGCGATTTCGATTCTGGCTTCTTTGTGAAAGTGGTTCAAATTCATGGGCTGGTTGTAAGGGCTTGGTCAGCGACCAATAGCTACTGCGACCTTTATAGATCTATTTGATCTATTCATGGGCTGACACCCCCTAAGTATTACTAGGGTGTTTTCTTACACCCTGTATACCAGCGATAGTACCTCGTCAGCATTGATACTTAGTGCCCCCCCCCCCCCCTGCGTTAGCCAGCCAGCCAGCCAGTCCAGTATGTTGCTTTTTTGCGTATTTTTTTGTTTTAGGTTTTTGTTATTTTTAGTATTGCATCTCAATACTATCTGTAGTTTTAAAATAATACCATCGATATTGTAAATATTTTTCACCGTCGACTATAGATAATTACACAAAACTACATTAGACGTTACGAAAAGTCTTACGTGCCGATAACAGTTTAATCCGTAAAAAATATTACAACACACTATGAAATAAAAACACTTGTTATACCTACGTTATAACATAAATAAAATAAACTCTACATGAATTAACTTCCAAGAAACCCAGCATCTGTACAAGGTATTTATCGTTATTTCTGATCTAGAAAACATAGGCCTATCGACAACACTGCTTTATTTTTGTTACCGGACCTAATTTGGCATATTTGGGTAGTAGTCATCATTAGACTATCTACTGCTGAACGTAGACGCCTCTCCCAAGGCGCGCCACAAAACTCTGTCCTCCCTTGGCATTCCGCATCCAGTCACTCGTAGCTATATTGTCTAGGTGGTCTATCCAGCGGGCAGGGCGTCCCACAACGCTTGCCAGTTCGTGGCCTCCGCTCTATAACTCTGACACCCCATCGGTTGTCGTTCATGACAAACCTGTTGCCACTTTAGCTTGCAAATTTTCTGAGCTACGTCAACCACTTTAGTTCTCTGACGTATCACTTCATTCCTGATGTGATCTCTCAGAGAAACACGCTCGGTGTTTGTCTGCTCTCTCCACATAGCTCGCTGAGCGACTTTGAATTGATTAACTAGTTCTATCGTCAGGGTCCACGTATCCACACCATAGGTCATCAAATCAAAGTAAGAAAATTAAAGCCTGAAAAGGCGTAGGTAAACGCCAGCTTGTAGAGTTGTTATTTGCCAACGCGGTTTTGGTTCAGTATAAAAAATAGATAGCTATTTTTTATTACTCAACATGTCAACCAGGGGTGCGATTTTTGAATCTCATTCGGTGAGCTCAGCAGTTGAAAATGTCAAAATTACTATGGACCTACGAATCTTTCTACTGCGGATTCGTCTTTCAAAAATCACACTCCTGAAGTATGATTTTTGAAAGTCAAATCATCAGTAGAAAGAAGCTTATCTCCATAGTAATTTTGACATTTTCAACTACTGAGCTCACTGAATGAGATTCATAAATCGCACTCCAGATATAGAAACGAAACATGTTTTTTGGAACTTCCATACAAAAGTGTTGATCGGTTTTTTAACAAAATATCTTCTCAGTTTTCGACCCATTTTAGAATTAAAAATTTTACTTGTAGTTAAAAATAGGGGTTTATGTAAGGTAAGTAGCAGCAAATAATGCAGAAATTAACGAAAAAGAACAAAACACGAACGAGCTTGAACGTCAATTAGGTAATAGTTCTGTATTGGCATGAATATAACCTAACTTAGATCGGAATTGGTTTCTAGAACTCGGTGAATCTATGTATCCATCACAGCACTTCTTCTTCTGCAGTGCGATTTTTGAAAATCATACGAGCGGTTCGGCAGTAGAAAATGTCAGAATTACTATGGAGATTATGCATCTTTCTACTGCCGAACCGCTCGTATGATTTTCAAAAATCGCACTGAGATTGGAGGAAATAAAAGCCATACGCAAATAATAATAATAACTTCTTCTTCTATAATGGGATAAGTAGGTTTTTTTTTTAATTAAAAAAAAAACACTCTATTATTATTAGGACGATTTTACAGTGAGGAGAAAAAGCGTTTTTTATATTCTATACTTTACGCAAAACTTATCCGAAATTCCTCGTTAATACTGGTAGCAAAAAACTATAATAAAATTTCGATCGGACGTCAGATCTATAAGTAGGGTAATTCGTTTGTACGAACGAACACGCACATTACACGCTTATTCTCATTAATTTATATTTATAGGCAGAGTAATTATTGTGTTTTGTTGTTTCTCGAAAATATCCTCACAATTCGTAGTTTTTTTGACTTTGTACTATTTCCTACAGCGTCATTCAAATTTCGGGTATTTAGGTTCGTAATGTCTAGTTAAATGTCCATGCCCCACAAAATACTTATTTCCGATTCATAAATGTCTCTTTCCTAGCATTTCCCTTTCCCAATATTACTCTTCCACGCAACTTAATTATAAACTGTATTGACTTTCTTACTTCCGCAGGAGATTCAAACAAACTACATTGCAAGGGAAGTCAAATCACACAGTTCCTAGACTACCTCGACCCATAGACTGCTAATTACAGATACCGACTAATCGACCGGCGGCGCGGCGGCCTTCCCCTCAATTGTTGGCGAAGAATAGCAGAAATGAGGCTAGCGCCAATTTGGAATCGTTTTTTTTTGGAGGGTTGAATTGAAAACCATTTCGAGATAATTGTATCAATAACAATCTTTTCTATGTTAGAGATTTTAAAATGTAAGCATTACGAATATTTTAAATAAAATAATGTAGTTTTCTACTTTTTAAACTTAAAATAGGTAACAAACTATTAAGAAAAAAAAAAAACATTTGAGGTTGCCGTTTCTGTTTTTAGCATAGAATTAAAAAGAAAAAGCAGGTGACTTAAATATTTTTTTTCTTCCCTCCGGATGGAAAGCGTCAATTCTCGTCCCACTGCGCTAAACGAAATTGTCGCTTTCCACCTCCGTCGCGAAGAAAAATAGTATAGTTACTAACCTCGGACAGTAAATAAGAAAGCCTCAGATTACATGAGATCTGAGACCTTTCTTACTTTCCTGTCCTCGGTGTGTAATCTACTATTAAAAAGGCAAAGGTTTTCTCCATGAAGTTCGAATTATTTTTACACGACCATTTTTGAACATTCTACTTTCGGTCGGACACTACATTACATAGGTACTGCTCATGTATGCTATGTCGGTAAATAAATAGGTACCTACATATATTATGTTTTCATTTAAATAATAATTTATGCAAATGCAACACGCGTGCTCTATCAGAAAATTAATGCAGGCCTTGAAAGAGAGACGTGAAACAAACATGTTTTGTACATCACCCTAACATGATCAATTTAATACCTAGATTTAATTATCTCTGTAAAGCGTTAATGAACAACAGAGTGCCGTTTCATGCCGGAGTCCATTAAATAATAGGTGCCTATTTTAGATAATTATAAGATTTGTTTTGGGAGCGACGGTGGAGCGTTACGGAGAGCTATAGAATCTCAATCTTGAGATCCAGGTTTGAAACCGCCCGGATAACATGCCATGTACCAATGAGTTTTTCTTACTGCTCTCA
This sequence comes from Agonopterix heracliana, assembly GCA_963693445.1. Taxonomy (NCBI): domain Eukaryota; kingdom Metazoa; phylum Arthropoda; class Insecta; order Lepidoptera; family Depressariidae; genus Agonopterix; species Agonopterix heracliana. The sequence goes on from OY856307.1 coordinate 3,763,465, forward strand.
AACGGTGAAAGAACGAGGAAATCTACATACGCTGAAGAAGAAATTCCGATGCGTATGTGAAGTTTACCAATCCGCATTGGGCACGCGTGGTGGACTAACGCCCGTACACTATCCTTATGTGGATGTAAGGCTGTGATGATGATTTTGGAATAAGATCACAAATTTGACGTGAGTATTTTCTCCTTTGTTCGTTGTCCTGACGCTTACGTTACGATCTTTGAAACATATTTTTCTTTTTGTATCCTGTTCAGTGCCCCGCTGCCGGGCACAGGCCTCCCCTTTTACTCTCCAATCCACCCAATTGTATGCAACTTCTGACCGACTTTCCAATGAGGCATCAATTTTGTATCTTTACCTCTTTCTGGGTCTACCTCGACGCTGGCGACCATCCTGGGGAACCCATTTTGGCCTAACATAGATTTAATTTAATAGGAAACAATCCTGTTCTTATTCCCGGTGAAGAGAATAAGCCCAAGCCTATGGACTTTCATATGCGATAGCAGCTGTGCTGCGTTCCCGATTGAAAATTGCGGCGAATGCACAAAGCAGAATATGACAAGGATTCAACAAAATAAACTAAAAAGAAAATTTACGAGTAAGTATTTTTCGACTTCTCAAAATTATTCTGTACATGGCTGTAGGGATTTTGAAGCTAGCAACCTCCTTACAAAAGTTTTTACACTCTCATTATCTCCGACTTCCACTGCTGGAAATAGGCCTAGAATATAATCATTACGTTTTAGCCGCGGCGGTCGTTGGTCAGACTAAATTTGGGCTCCTCCTGGTAGGAAAAGGCTACAATACAAAACAATACCAACCACCTACCTACATTATTAGTTTTTTATGGAAAAACGAATTATTCGACAGTGTTCTCTCTGTCAAACACGGACCTAAAAAAAGACGGACTCTCGTCCTAATCGTGACTGAAGCATGCAATATAAATGTGTGAATTGTAGCACCTTGCTCGCTGCAGCATAAGTCTTTTTTCACAGAAAGCTGGGAAAGGTATATGTTTTTCAGAAATGATTTTTCAGGTCCGGCTATCAAATGACGCCGAGATCTGTAGGGCTAGCATGCCACACACGACAAAGCGACACCGAAAACCGTCATGAGCTCTCTTTCACCGATAAGCGAAGTAACAAAGACGGAGGCGCGTCTCGATTTTTGTCCTTTTCCTTGAGTTTCACAGTAACATAGGGACTTTATCTTTGCATCCCTTCTAGGTTAGTCGGTCGTCTCTGTTTTCGTGTGAATCTGGGGTGTGAATACAGTCTAAAATGTTTAACTAGAACACAAAAAAGTTGAGCCGGTAGTCCATTAGTCGGTTGGTACCTAAAAGCTCTTTTTAATTCCACGTGTAAAAATGTGCTACACATAGGCAGGCGGCGAGATCACAGAGCGTGCAATACTTTGCAGTACGTACATTTAGGCTGAGATTAAGAGACATTTGATAAGTCTTATTACCTAAATACATAAACTCACGACCATAATCCTTTGCGGGGTACTCAGAAACCTTGCTATAACTAACCAACCATCTTCTCATTTTAGGCATATTGAAGGTTTCAGGATGGAATAAAGTGTCAAGTGGTGATAGGTGGATGCCTTTCGAACATAAGAACACTAGTCGCCTCGTGCAACATCCACGAGTCACAGTTCAATACCTAAGTATAGTTATCAGAATCCTTACATTTTCGACTTACTTACGCTCAAAATCTTATCTGCATCTCGGCCTTCGACATTTCAAAATTACCACAGAATAGATAATAGTATATAGAAGTTACTACATATAGAATGGACACTCCCTGCCTCTCTAACTTCAGATACCGGACCTCCCCCGCACTTCGAGGGTAGCTTTAGGGGAGCTGCGCAAGAAGCTCGCCTAGTCCAGTCATAATACGTTACCTATTGTAAACTATATAATCGGAAACTTACACAATAGTCTTTGAAATTCACGCGTTGAAATCAGCATAGAAAACGTCAAACACGATTTAGAATTTCACGATGGGTTTCGCTTCTGATCATATTTCAATGCTGTGTGGTTTTAGCACAGTAAATGATTAAATATCTCTACAGATTGGAAACTTCAAACAAGCGGCTGCTGTCGGTCCACTCACACAGCGCACGTTGAGGGAGGTACGAACAGATGCACACACAGCCGGCGGGTATACAGGTTGTAAGGAAAAGTATCATTAACCTTTAATCCACAGACTCTACGATCAGAGCAAAAAAATAATCTGCTGTTCCATACGTTTGCGTCGAGTTGGTAGGTAAAGCCCGACCAGAAAAATAAAAAACCTCACCATGTTGCGGAAATTCAATGGAACTAATTTTTGTACTTGGAATACTGACATTAAAGGTTATATTCGATTGCAGCGCCCCCAATCCAGGTTTTTTATATTTCTGGTCAGGCTTTATATTGCAGTTTAGTATGGGACCGCTGACTTTTTTTTGCGCTGACAGGTTTGCTCCTATAGTAAAAGTTGTTCAGTTTGATGGGTAGAGTATGTGGTTTAAAGGTTAATGATACTTTTCCTAACACCCTGTATGTATTGTGCACTTGTTCGAATGTACCAGAAAGCGCCAGCACTTCTTTGAGTGCAACGACTGGTGCTTGTATGAAGCTTCCGATCTGTAGAGATATTTAATCATGTGGTTTTAGTTAAGTCGAGTTGAGCTATCCACGCCCGTTTAGACTAATCGGCTTTACAGCGATCGCAATTGTGTAGCTAGTAATAGAATGATTATAAAGGCTAGTAGGTAGTACATTTTGCATGGAACGGCGCACGACAAAGTGAGAAAACAAGGAAAATTCCAGCGCACAATGTTAAAAACACCTACTTGCTCAGTGCTCGCGCCTTCAGCGCCACACAAATTAATTACCTACCTATGTCGGACAAACTTAATTTTGTAATGGACACAATTTTTCTCCCATACATCAGCTTTCATGACGGTTGGTGCTCCGAATGAAAATGTAAGAATGAATTTGAAAAAAAAATTGTGTTAAAAAAAAAATTGACAAATAAGAAAACAAATGTAATTTATCTGAATATTTGGCGATTAGTGTAAATTCGTATTTAGTTAGTTACCTACTGTTCGCCGCGATTCTAATAATTAATTCTTTATGATACAAATACAAACTCTGACCCCGAATATAGACTTAACAATACAACACTAGCATGCCATCCACGACGCAGCGACAAAACGACTAAAAGGTAACAAAGATAAAAGCACATTTAGAATGTTATCGTTTTCTCGGGGGTCGGGTGGCATGCGACGCCCACAGAGCTATAATATTTGGTTCGGAATCCACTAATCCGGTTCCCGCGAGAAACGCAGGCCGTAAAATTTTACTACATCACTGTACTCAACAAAATGAGCTGAAGCTCCTCTGGTACCTACTTATTTCGACTTTTTAATATTAGCCCTTTATTCGACTCGATTGAAGGTAGTTAGGTTTAGATTAGGTACAGTATTTTCGAGGTCTAAACTCATATCATAAGTCAACTATCACTACCTACTTGATACATAATTCCAGCACGTCTAGTATGATTTCTCTACACGCGCGCGACGCGTCTTCGCTGCATAGAAAATAACATGCATAGGTAGCATGACACCGTGATAAAGCGCTATCACACCTTCGCTCTCTTTCTATTTGCACGTGAACGAACGAGATAAAAGGCGTGATAAAGCCGTATCACGTGTAACATGCTACGAGTGCTGGTTACGTTAATAACTATTAAATAATCTGTGGTACTGGTCCCGCGCTTTTCGGAGAGCGAAAGCCGCGCATACCGTGACATGAAGTGTCGCGCACGTGTAGAGATATCATGCTTGACGTTTAGTATAAGTAGGTACTACATTATTTATTATAGGTAACTACGGACACTCCCTGCGGACCAATGATTTTGCCTCAAACCCCATTTATTTAGTCCCATAGAGAAAGATGGTCGGTTTGACGGTCTGATCATCCCCTTAAAAACCGTCAGCATATTTAGTTGGACCCTGTAGAACCTAAGTGGGATCACACAGATGACGCACTGACGGAGCAGCAGACGTCAGTCCGTCATTTGCGAAGCATGGAGTTGTATGAAACCGAAGCACACACGGTGCGTCATTCCGCACCTGATAAAATGAAGGACTGACGTCTGCTGCTCCGTCAGTGCATCATCGTGTGTGACAGCTCTAACTGTTAAAAAAAAGTTTCATCAAAATCGGTTCAGTAGTTTTTGCGTGATGCGCGAACAAACAAACAAAATAACAATTTTGTCAATAGATGGCGCTGCACTTTTGTATGGGAGGTGAAATTATTATCGTTTTAAGACTCATGTTCCTTAGGGAAAGTTGGTCAGATTCACGGTCTGAATACACCTTTAACGTTTCGTTACTAATTAAAAATTAGTGGTGTATTATATGAGTACCTACAAATATTACTAGAGTTTACCCGCGACTTCGTCCGCACGGATTCCCGTCATCGTAGTGAGATAATTGATACACTAGATTTTAAGTCTTATCGTAAGCTTTCAAACACAACACGTTTTATCAAAATCGGTTCAGTAGTTTTCACGTGATGCGCGAACAAACAAAGAGACACAAAAAATCCTTAAAGTGGTGATTTGGAGTCAGGGACACCTAAAACCATATCGTACCCTTTTTTATTAATATCCTCAATGTACAGACACACTTCTGTCATAGTTTTATAATGTTTACTATCTACATAACCCTAACTAATAACTACCAGTGTTAAATTACGTAGAAGTATAATTGGATGTATATCAATACGCATAATAGCGTAGCGACGTACCTATCAGACAATGCGTTGCCAACTCGCCCTGTGATAAAAATCTTCAAAGACCTTTAAATTTTTCCCTTTAACTTTTTCGCTAAAGTAGGTACTATAATCTAAGTATAGTAAAGGATTTTCACGGCCAACGACCTGAAAAAAAAACGGTTTATTTAAAACGATTTTCGACTAAAGTAGCATAAAGATTAGGTAAATAGGTATACATATTCACAGACTAAAAAGAAGAACCAGACGTAATCTCGTCTAATCATGAGTGAAGCACCCATTTCTTTTGTGTGCGTGCTGTCACGCGGTACAGTTAAGGCACGATGGGGCTGACATAACCTCATGGTTAAAAGCCCCCATATAATTAAAAATGAATAAAAAAAAAAAAAATAAGGTGACGGGTTGTAGGACCTGCGCCTAGAGCTAGTGCATCTGTGTGAGTGTAGGTCGCTTGTAGAACAAACGAGATTATATTACCTTGCATGCTTCACATCTTTTTAGTGCAATACTCGGTCCGTATTTCTTTCAGGTCCGTGTACATATTATACTTATTTCAAACGCTTGAATGCACGAATAGCGTCAATGGCGTCAATCATAAACATGAACAAAAATTATCAAGATTAGATAAGCTAAATATTAATCTCGCTAGCATGCAACTAGACTGCTTCTGGGCTGCTACAGGATGTAAACTGACTTCAGACTATCAAACTGAACATACATTCCCTATATTTGGGTCGAGTAGCCAATCGACTCGAAATACCGTGATTTGAATATTGTTCTCTTAATAAAAGTTGTTCAGTTTGACGGTCTGAAGTACCCCGATTAATATTATGTAACGCATTAAATTTAACACCCTGAATTGTACTATACACCTACCCTTTCCTATGTAGGTGTACAAAAGACGAATTCCCTTACCTTATTTCCATTTTTATGACGAAATAAACCCAAAAAATGTCGCAGCAAGAAAGAATAGAAAGGGTGGAAGGACATATATATAGGTACAGTCAAGAGCACGTCAAGCTAGACACCTTGGACTTTGTACCGTTCTTATGGCGTTCGTATTAAGAAACAAAATCGCACTTCGATTGTCAAGCTTGATGTGCTCTTGACTGTACAAGTAGTAGTGGCGTAGACGATCCCACTAGGTAAACGGTAGGTATTTTGTTGGTTTATAAAAGCTATCTTCGTATTATTTAAATGACATACAAAATTAATGAAAAATATAGCAATGATCTTCACGACTTTATTTGCTATGGATCATATTTTTTATTTTTATGTAAAATACATAATGAAACCTGTGTTCAAAGGAAAGCCTTAAAAAAATATGTACCACGTCATCGGTTCTAATTCAATGATTCACGTTAATCTTCTTTATAAGTGTCACTTTTACTTGCGACACTCGCCATTGTGTACCTAGACAGTATTATGATCTAACGTCGCGGAATACTGCGCTCCGGTATGATACCGCAGTGCACACAGAGACAAAGTTGACACCCAGCTCAACGAAGCCATGCGCCTAATTACGGGAGTAATTAAATCAACCCCACTGCCATGGCTTCCTGTTCTCTCGCACATCCCTCCACCGGAGCTACGCAGGAATAAAACAGCTGCCAAAGAATGGAAAAAGTGCTTCCAACAGAATCACGCAATCCCCATGCCTATAAGGAAAACGCTAGAGTCAATTCCCACTTACCGTCCTCCGTCTAGATCACCTTTCTGGATCGACGACCGAATTCACTCCCAGTACGATATTAATAGTGCATGGCGGTCAGATTGGAGCCTTTTTGACCATCTGCATGCAAACCTCGTGCAAGACCCGACTGTCAAACCGGGTTTGTATAAAAGTCGAATTTTTCTCTAAACAGCCAGTCAGATTTTGATGCCCCTTTGCACAAGGGTGTAGTTGAGGTTCCCTAACACAATCACCGAAACCGTTTTGCTATTGGATCATAGACCACTTCCCATACACATTTGCCCAGTCTCCTTTTACATTTGTTTAAACTTGGGCTAAGTTTAAACAATTTAATTAGAGGGTACTTATTGAAAAAAGTTATGATCTAACACTTCGTTTGTATGCCTCGCTCGCGGGCGCTCTGCAAGAACTAGGTATCCTCTAAGTTCGCGTGACCATAATGAATTAACTATCTATCTAGCTCATACAATGCGTAGGATGCCCTTGCACCGCTAGTAAAGGTAAGTTGGCCAAGGACGAACATTTTTATATTCGGTTAACTGATGATAATCTAGGGTAATATAAAACCGACTTACAAACTAAGAAAGGAAAAAATCTTTGATTTTTCGGATTCACACTGGACAGACTTACGGTACTACTGGTGAAACGTGGATATTCTGAGATTTCAGAATATCTCTGACGACCCCCTCGGGGAATATAGTCGTGAGCATATGCTATGCTATGCTATGCTATTGATTGCCGATAGTCTCCTAAAAACATCCAAAAAGGTTCCTCTACTCCTGTAAGGTAACGTGACCCATGAAAGACGTGTGGTACGGAACCCTCGATGCGCGAGTAGCCCGACTCGCACTTGACCGGTTTTACTTATAACCCGTACCCGGCTGTGATTGTAGGAACCCGTCAGTCGACGTATCGTCACGGATATCGTCGTAATGTAGACAAAGATTGAAACAAGTGAAAGTCCAAAAATAATCAAGGGTAGGAAACCACGCGTGTAAAGTGCGTAGGAGTGAAAAGGACGTAAGATCTTATATGACTTCGATGAACAAGGCACAAACAAGTTGTTTACGTAATCTATGATGTTTTTAGAGATAAAATGGGACAAAAATGGTACCATTGAGATATTAGGAACTAATGAACGATTTCCGAAGCTACTGGCTTTTCGGTGAAGGAAAACATCGTGAGGAAGCCAACGAGTAAGGTACATGTAGATTGAGATACAAACGTAATGTTCGTAACGTTCGCTCGAAGGGGCTCGGAGGGGCTTGAAGGGGCTCAGAGGGGCTCGAAGGGGCTCAGAGGGGCTCGAAGGGGCTCGGAGGGGCTCGAAGGGGCTCGGAGGGGCTCGAAGGGGCTCGGAGGGGCTCGAAAGGGCTCAGAGGGGCTCGTAGGGGCTCGAAGGGGTTCCGAAATACTACACTGATTTTAACTAAAAATAGTGAGGAATATAATAGTAGTGGTTCACTTCATATAAACTCAAATAACACTCGATAGCGAGATTTAAATGACGTGCAGCGCCATCTATTGACAAGTTTGTTAGTTTGTTCGCGCATCACGCAAACGCACTTTTGATAAAACTTTTTTGTTTGATAGCTTATGATCTGACTTAATCTGGTATATAATTTGTGCGGACGAAGTCGCGGGAAAACACTAGTTTCTTATAATGATAGATATGCTTCAATTTCGAAGTAGGTATGTCTATGTCAAGTGTATGAATTTATTATGTTTGTCGAAGTCCGATCGTAGAATTGGGCAGATCGTGATCTGCCTGGACATTTCATGACACGCCACCACTTTACGATTTGTTTGATGATTCAGGATGAGCCCAATAGAAAGTCTGACAGATTGATAAGGGCAATCAGTCGATATTCCCATCAGCTAAACACTTAGCGACGTCACGTCATAGCATATCGTAAAGTGTGTGTGTGTAGTGTGTTGCATTTCACGCCGCTAGTGGCGCTTTACCCGCGTACAGCACAGCTAGCATGCCACCCACGACAAAGCGTTTAAACGAGAAAAACGTCATGCGCGCTCTTTCTGTCATACGTAAAATAATAAGGATAGAGGCACATCTCGATTTTTATCGTTTTCGTATCGGTGGCATGCGAGGCCTACTGGGCTATACAGGGTGTAAGAAAAAGATCATTAACCTTTAAACCACATACTCGAACTGAACAACTTTTACTATGGGAGCAAACCCGTCAGAGCAAAAAAAAATCTGCTGTCTCATACATTTTAGTCGAGTAGGTATACACTATACTGACAGGTTTTAGAGATGGCCAAATCATGAAATGGCAGCGTATACTAGAATGCCCGGACAGGTCACGATAAGCACAATTCTACGATCGTAATACGGCTTATACAATGAAAGCTGCCACCAAGGAACGACTACTACTGCTGCTACTACTCTCGACTGCAGTAAAATTTGAGTTTTCTTGGTGCGGTTGAGTTGTACTTGTTTCCAGAATCCTGTTGTGACCGAGCTCTATTATGAAAGTTTGATCCATACTTTAATATCTCATTCGAAAGAGGTAGAAATCGTAAGTAAGAGTACCTTAAGTAAAGGCGTCCCTTTTAGAGGCCGTCACAAGGATCCCAAAAGTATATGTACCGTAGCTCAATTTACTGCTATCAAATAACAGTAACTAAGGAGAAACAGGGTATTACAAAACTGGGGAATCAAAATAAACAATTTTCGCTTGTTTGCTTGCATTTATTGCGTAAATTTTACAATGACTAAAAATTTTAAGTAGTGTTGCAAAAGAATTCAGAGAATCCTCGAAAAATAGATTTGTGGAAATAGTAAAATTATTCTACAATATACAATAATAACGTACTTAATACTTTATCACAAACAAGGTTCATATTTAATAGTTTTAGATATTGTTATGAATTATACAGGGTGTAAATTGAAATGCCTTACATAGGTAGGTACTTAAAGGGTTGTTCAGTTTCATGGTCTGAACCAAAAAAGTACATTTGATTGATTGATTGAACCCTTTAAATATTAAGTTTACATCCTGCATAGATAGCTAGAATAGATCATCAACTGAACAAATAATAAAATTACATAATCATTTATTTAGCCATTTGACTTAATTACCCCGCTGTCGGAATTGATCCGCTCGACCATATATAATTTCAATCGACCAATATCTTAATATTTTTCGATTATAATTGAATATATATAAAAGTGTATTTAAAATGGGGGTATTATTGAATTGCAAACACGAAAGAACACATCATCATCACATAAAACATGTAAAAGTTAGGCGGTTAATAAAAAAGTTTTTATGTACCTAGTATGTCTTTCTGAACATGGACTTCATTCTAATATTCTTGTTTCCGAATTATACTGCATAGATAAGAATTTTACCGTTTAGGTAATGATAATAAAGCTGGGTTGCACCAAACAGTATTAAGACTTTTAAACTAATTAATGACAATGTCAGAATCATATTTAAACATAGGAAGTCATCTATTGTGCAATGATTAATAAATGGATGCAATTTATGGATAAACCGTAAAACACTAAACTCTTTCTGGAGATGGAAAATGGAAAACGAAAAGAATATGTTTGTGTGATACGGTAAAAATTATAAAAAAGAAAAAGAAAGTTGTTCTATTGAATAAAACATTAAGGGCCTGTTTCACCACTTCTGGGTAAGTTCTTGTTAGCTTATCCGACAGATAGTTTGACATATTTTGTATGAAATTATGTCAAAATATCTGTCGGATAAGCTAGCAAGAACTTATTCAGAAGTGGTGAAAGAGGCCCCTAAATAGAACAACTTTCTTTACCAACCAACCTATTAAATATCGAAAACTATTAAAAGGAACCATAAAAAGGCCAATTAGTTACACTCACACAAAAAAGCAAGCTAAGTCTGATTGCTTGCTTCTTTGCTTTGTACACGTACAATCATTACTTCTTAAGCGTATCGCATACAGAAGGAGTCGAGGCGGCGTCGAGGCGCAGGCGCGCCTTGGCGACGTTGACATACCTACGTATACCAAGAATAAACCCGAGCGCCGCTCGGATTGGTATGATACACAATTACTGACTATGTCAAGGTCGCCAAGGCGCGCGCCTTATACTACTACCGCGCGTATACTATACGCCTTACAGGGCTCCAACTTGTCATGGCAATACATTATGATATTGGTGATACAAGTAAGCTAAGGTGGTCACCACTCTTGAGACTGGATTGCAAGCCCGAGCCGACAGATGAGAGCGTATTGGAGCCGCGACTGTAATGAATGACCAATGCTTACGCGTTTCATATGTTTTTCAACAAACTTAGGAGGAAAAAAAATACGACAAATAGGTACAAATATTTGTGAACAAATGGCGCGCGGATCCTTTTTTTCGCGCGCCATAAACCGCTAAGCCGAAAGTCGTGGCCAGGCCATATGAATAAATACGACTTGAAGTCAAGCTTCTTAAAGCGCGCGCAACGCTGCTAGTTTCGCGAAAAAAGTTGTAATCAATTGTTTTATGGATCAAAATGGCGTATTTACGAGTCTAGCGGCGGTCTCCGGCGCGGCGTCTCGCTTGTATGAAGCTTCCGATCTGGGGTGCGATTTTTTAATGTCATCAGTGAGCTTGAACGGTTTTTAAATCTCATACAAAAGCGTTCTCATGCATCTTTCTACTACTTATTTGACTTTAAAAAATCGCACTCCTGAATTATGATTTTTGGAAGTCAAATCAGCAGTAGAAATATGCGTATCTCCATAGTAATTTTGACATTTGCTACTGCTGAATTCGACGTATGACATTCAAAAATCGCACTCCTGTACGAATATTCAATCATGTGTGGCCAGGCCGTTAGAAGTATAGCTTGGCCATAAAGTTCTGAACGTGGTGACAGGTGGAACTAAAATTTGAGTATGGTGGTGTTGCTAGGTTATGCGTGATTTTGACGTTCTTGCGTGGAGGCAGCGCCCTCATTTAATTTCTACTCTTTTTGGCCAAGCTGCAAATTTACTATTTTTATGAATTACCGTACCGATCCAAAACAAGATGAAAAATATATATACAGAGGGTTATCATTCAGAAACGTTCATTAAGAAAATTCCACACGATGTTATAATCAAAGATTTTATTTGGTCTTTACTAGGAGCGCAGAGAAGACCAAATAAAATATTTTGTTAATATACTATTTCCCGTATGTAGCGCAATAATATCGATATCTTTGCAAGGCGATAAACCAACGCTCAATCCTCAACATTTTAATGTTTGCCATGTGAAATCAGCGCCCCGTATCTTACTTAGATAAACTAGTTACAATTTATATACATAAAAATGACACTACCTTATAACTACAAACTAACCACCATTTATTGTGTCATGGTATCTACATATAGTGACACTAAAAAGATTTTAAAATAGCACGCGTAAAAGTTTTAACGAAATATTGCTAAGCTTTTTTAATATAAGATAAGTTAACCATAATACATCAAGTCAAGACAAGTCATCAAGTCGTGGAGCAAACACAGTTATGTGCTAATTCATTCCCATTGATCTCTTACATTCCCTTCAAATAGAAAATTTATGCATGTCTCACTTAAACTAAAATACTATTAAATACTGTATCATATAATATTACGATAGACTGCAAAATAGACGTCACTTTATGCAAACAAGTATTTATCCTTATCTAGATTGAATAGGAAGACTTTACTAAGAGTTCCTCAGGGAAAGTTGTTTAGTTTCATTATCCGAATACACCCTTAAAATTGTTCGTAATTAAAATATAGGGGTGTATTATTTATTTAAACACTTTATTGATACGTAAATGCAACAAAAACAAGTAAAAATGCGAGTTCATCTCTCGATGTTGTTGCAGAGTTGTCAATTTCATACAAAACTTTAAATCTAGATTGCGCGACTCAAATAAAATAAAACTTACAATTTATAATTTATAATATAATTACGAAGGCTTTGAAATTTTGTATGAATAATTTCAAAGCTTGATAATATCTTCGTAATCTTAACTATTATAAAACCGTAAAATCATGAGGAATAAAAAAGTTGCGGTTCACTTCATATAAAGTCAAATAACATATCGATAGCGCGATTTAAAAACGTGCAGCGCCATCTATTGACAAAATTGTTAGTTTGTTTGTTTGTTCGCACATCACGCAAAAACTACTGAACCGATTTTGATGAAACTTTTTTTGTTTGATAGCTTATGATCTGGTATATAATTTGTGCGGACGAAGTCGCGGGAAAACACTAGTTATATTATGAATTGTAAATATTATTTGATACGCGCAATCTAGATTTTCTAAGCTATTTCACCATATATAAAACATTACTTTTATTAATACCGTCTTCGAGTGTTCTACGACAAAGTTTTGTATGAAATTGACAACTCTGCAACCACCTTAAGAGATTTAATCCTAAAGGTTCAAATTTTTTATTGTATTTAAAACTTATTAAAATTTTTACTATCCCTACATAGGTTTTTACCTCCATCAGCGATGTCTTGAATTTTGCAGTCTATTTTAATCACAAATAAATAATGACGACTTACTCGTAATTATATAAGAAAAACTTGTGCGTTTTATATATAATACTATACTATATTACAATAAACTTTATTTGAAAACAATTTATCGAGCATAAATAAAGAGTAATATGATTTGTAAAATTTACTATCAATATTTTATAAGGCCACCAGGAAAAATGGAAAAACATTCTTAGTTCGAAATTTGAACAAAACGCTCATTAAAAAATGTATATCTTTTGTTTTGTTATACGGAATGTAAGGGACAGCCCTCCGAAGACAGAAACGGTATTTTTGTCTAAATGAAATATAGTAGAACTATTGAGAAGTAATGTTCCCACTAGTTCCACTATTCGGTGGTGCATTTAAAAGTAGAACTAGTGGGAAATAAAAGTCCCATTAGTTCTACGGTACAACTGTTCACTACAACTACTGGGAATGAACGGAATTCGGAACAACATTCACTATGGAGCCTACCTCAGGAAAAGCTAAATACAATCAGCCGTTTCATACATTTGAGTCGGGTTGGTACAGCAGTTTTGTATGAAACAGCCATTTCTTTTTTTCGCATTCCCTGAGTTAGGCTTCGTAGCGAAAGTTGTTCAGTTTGATGTTCTGAGCTCACCGTTTCAGTCTGCGGAGGGCTGTCCCTTACATCCTGTATAAAGTAAACTTATGAGATATATCTCAATTTTTTTTCTCTCATTTAAGAGCTACGCTCATGTCGGTGGATTATTCGCCGATCCTGATTTTGATAATTGGATAAACAAATATATTTTCTTACGAACGGTAACAAATGAATAAAAATTGCCAGAATATCTGAATACACGATCGTCTTATTTGTACCTTTATTTTGTACCCAATTTCATAAAATGTCAAATTATTAGGTCATATTCATAAATGCAATAAATAATAATTGATTCGATGTAAAATGATCTCAAATGTAAAGATAGTTCCAATTTCCCAGAGTAGGATTAAAAACCTTTGTAAATACATTCACATAATAATTACATACATATCGATTTTTTAAACATTTTCTATGTTAAAAACTATATCTTTAATTAGGTCGTGCGGTTTAGCAAGGCTTTTTTCACGTAGGAGTCGTATAAACCGACTAAGCGATAAGATTTGCAGTGTTTTTGTTTTTTATCAATGTTTGAGACGTCATTCTTCAGTCATACCACACTAAAATTCCTAAATCGCTTTAATCTTGCTAGAAGAGAAATAAAAAAATTGTCTAGTTGAAACAAAGTTTTTGACCATTCCAAAAGTTTATTAGTCTGAGCGTTTATGTGTAAATCAATTCCTCGTGAATATTTAACAGTGCATTGCAGCTTCTCCATATAGGTAACCGTATGTTTTTAATATAACTTCTCAATATGCTGACACTTTTTTATGGGCATGATCAGACCGTCAAACTGAACAACGTTCTCTATGGTACCAATATCAAAAACGCGAAAAAAAAAAGAGTCATGTTTGCAGTTTGTGGACAGCAGATTTTTTTTCCTTCGCTATTTCGCTATACGCCAAATGACTCGTAACATCCTCTTATCATCATCATCATCATATCATCTAAAAAAACGAATCATTTAGATTTTTTTATTATTAAAAAGTTTGACAGTTATTTAGGCTTTATTTTTTTTAAATTCCTTTTTAGTCTTAGATATGAGGATGTTATGAGTCATTAGGCGTATGTTTTACAAAAAATTACCCAGCCGTTTCCTACCTGGAGGAGCCCAAACTTGGTATATGTTTTGAAAATACTTTTTGGATTCTTTGAAAACCAGTGGCTGAAAGGTAATGATGTAGTAAATATTTTTAGACCCGGCTCATGAAGCGCTTTCATTTGATACCCAACACGACAGATTTCAGAAAAAAAAAATTTAATCTCATACACAAAATTGATGACGTCATAACTCCCCACTCCACCAATTATTGAGAAAGCGACACCGTCATTTTTCCTACTTAGGAATCTCTACTGAATGCAACGATACCACATGTCGGTGTAAAACTTCTCAGCCCTACGGAAAAATTCTTTTAATTAATTGGCATCTCAACAGCTATGAACGAAATCGCTGAGAAATTGATGAGAAATCGCCGATCGAAACGCCAGTATGGAGAGTCTTACATTACAATAAATTTGTAAATTTTGTACTAGTGCTTTGAATACATGTGAATAACTTCATTAAGTAAACACTTATATTAATAAAGATTATACGAAAAATGTCACGATTCAAAGAGAGCTTACTAAAAGATTGCTAAAATAATTTGTGGTTAACATAAAATGCACTTTACCTGCATTCTAATACGATTTATTTAATACTGGTTGCTCCTTGACGCCTCCGCGTCCTGCCGTGTTATATTGAAGGCCTCGGTTTTCAGGAAATCTACGGTTTTGTAAGCGGAGTCGGTGTCGACGGCGGAAATTGATTTTCCGTGGAACACTTCCACTTTCTTCCGAGGTACGTCTTGGGGCTGCAAAGAAGTATTACAAGCGATGTAGAACCGTTCAAATAATCAATCATTGTGCCTATATGGCAGCAGGCCTAGCATGCCAGCCCCGAGAAAACGACAAAAATCGAGACGTGCCTCTTTCTTTGTTAATTTGCGTATGCAAAAGCGAGCGCGCATGATGGTTTTGTCTCTTTGACATGCATGGCATGCTAGCCGTACAGGGCACATACGCATCTACTTGAGAATTCGGTAGGTCACTTTTTATTTATTTTAAATTGTTAACTGTTTGTAGACATCATTTTAGCAAACGAATAAAAAAATTGTTTGCATTAAGTCTATTGTCATTCAATATAAAAATTGTTTAAATATCTAATCTCTAAATGCAAATGGTTACGAGACAATCTTTCAAACTCCGTGAAGAAAAGACAACTTTTGCATAGATAAAAAGACACAACGGTCTTCTTTTTCTAACTTGGCAAACATAAAAATGTCAAATGTTGATATTGTTCGTTATTCTTTGGACGAGTGACGAAAAACGGAGTCACGCTGAAGTCTGATGGAGGACGGCCGCAAATAGGATTCTTAGGCTTTCACGTGGCACCGCCATTTGTTTTTTAACTTTAAAATAATAACTTGAGATTATAAATTAATTGACATTGGCAGAATTGCCAAAAGAATAAAAAAAATCTGTAATCCTTAAATTTTTCATAATCTCTAACATAGAAACTATTGTTATTGAGATTAGATTCAGAATTCTATGGTATTAGATTCAGCCCTCCAAAAGAATCTTGACATACCAACTGGCGTCGTTGTGTTGTTTAGTTGAACTGTGAACTTACCTTGGAAGGAGCAGGTTTTGACAGATGATGGTCCAGGTCTAAATATTGCAAAACATCCGCCTTCATGTCATCGTTGTGACTCAGCTGCATTACAGTCTGCGAAAATATAAACAAGGTGTTACAAAAGTACAAATAAACAGGTTTAGACCATAGACTTAAACTCTAGCGATAATATGTCTATGGTTTAGACCATCAAACTGAACAACTTTCACTATGGGACCAACACCGAAATTGCGAAAAAAAAATCGGATGATCTCCTATCGGAGGTTGGCTATCATTAGGGCTATTCGGACCCTGGTGACTGCAGCCCTGAACAGTGAGGTGCATACAATTGCTTTTTAATCGTTTGATGCATTAGTAATGAAACATCGTGAGGAAACCTGCATGCTTCATTCGAGGCATGTATTTGTACCCACTGTCCATTATAAGTGGCGACGTGCTCACCCCCCGTCACAGTGGACAGAGTTTAGTTATTACTGGTGAAACGTGGATGTTCTGAGGTTTCAGAATATCTCTGACTACCTTTGGGGAATATGGTCGTGAGCATATGCTATGCATTAGTAATGAAATGAATTGATATACCTAGTACCTACTAACCTAGAGCGTAAGCAATACTAACAAAGAAATTGTAATTTGTGACATTGTTTGTTCTAAAATAAATTATTAGATTTTTAGGGATAGTTTAGACCATCAAACTGAACAAATTTCACTATGGAGCCAACAAAACGAAAAAAAAATAAACAAATCTTCGGTCCCATACATTTGAGTCGGGTAGTTTTGCAGTTTTTTCTGGAACTGCTGTTTTTTTCTCTCAATGTTGAAGTTTGTGCTAGAGATAAAGTTGTTCAGTCTGATTAACGCACTATTATATTTGTACTGAGAAGGTATGCCTTGTTACCTGTCCAAGGAGGTGGCCTATATGCCCTATGCTGTGGCTGGAGTGACGAGGCTTGAGGTTCCGGTCGACCGCCGGCGGCAGCGACGGCAGGTTGCAGTACTGCATGGACTGTCGATAACATTACAATTCATTATGTGTTTAAGTTCAATGGAAGGACACTTTTACCATGTTTCTATTAAAATTTATTATAACTAGATAACTGAGCTCTGCTCTAGACTCTTTTGTTCCCTGTGTATATTGTTGTTGTTTTTTGTGTATTTTGGTGTGCAAATAAAGAATATTTATCTTATCTCCGTATCCAATTAATGTTATTCTCTAATAATGTTTCAATACTTTCAAAGAGAAGTATAAATTAGCCTTGCTCGAAAAACAACTTGCTGCAGAAAGCCTGAAACATGCCTGCTGAAAATTTCTAGTATTAAAGGACCCTATTTATTACGTTCTATATTTATTTCAGTTATGTTTCATCTACACATAAAACACACACTCAGTCTGATCACATGTTTGTTGACAAATTACATGAGATCTGAGACGTTTCTTTCTTTCCTGCCCTCGGTGTGTAATCTACTATATAGGGTCATTTTAAATTAGTTAGCGAAACTGAACCTGTTAATGATAACAGAGTGCATTATCAATGTTTGTAATTGGTATTGATTTTTTACAAAATTATTATTTTCGTACGTATCGTACGCAGTGCGTGGCCGGCGGGCGAACATTGACCTCAGAATCATATGATCGAGCGGGGGGGTCATTACCACGTAATTGTACTCAGTAACAGATACCAAATGCGTTTGTTAAGTTTAGTACATTAGTGAACATAAATCTCGAGGATGTAACGATGAAGTATAATGTGACATTCGTACCGCGAGTCCAGGGGACAGGTCCTCCTCATCGTCGGTGGTGCGCAGGGTGCAGGGGGTGAGCAGGGACCTGCCGGGGGAGGGGGGCGCGGCGCCGTGCGACATGCGCCGAGGCACGCGCCCTACATAGCCCTGCAATATCAACAATTCTATATGTTGCGTTTTTTTTGGGGGGCTGAATCTAAAACCATTTCGATACAATTGTCTCAATAACAATATTTTCTATGTCTAGAGATTTTAAAATGAAAGTTTTTATGGATATTTAAATTAAATAATGTCGTTTTTCGTTAACACGAGTGACGTCACTCGACGACCTGTGACTCTGACTCCTTTTGGTATAAAATAACTTGCCATTAAGAAAAAAAAATACATTTACAATGTCAGAATTTTATATTTTGATGTTTCTGTATCAAGTCGTAAAAAAGACAAAAATAAAAACGGAGACATGTCTTGAAACCCTGTGAAAGCGAGCGCGAATGACCTTTTTCTCGTTTTGTCGCTTTGTCTTTAAATTAAGCAATGGTTTTGTCCATTGAGTTCGAATTATTTTCTCGCGACTATTTTGCTTTTAGAAATTACAGATACAGATAATAATAATTTAAAAATAAATGTATAGTGATAAACTTAAGAAAAGCCAAAAAAAAAAAATGGTTTAGTAATTTAAAATACTTACAGACAAATTGTCATGGGGTTCTAGAAATTCATTAATTTTTGGTCCTTGGAAGGAATCTTTGTGCGACAAATCTTTACTCATTCCAAAAGTCTTGGGTGGTCGTGGTGGTACAGGTGGACCTGCAACGTTTCATAATTGTATGAATATAACTAAATAAAACTCCTAAGTCAAAGAAACCGGCCAAGGTCGAGTAGCCGTTTATATTTTCTACGAGACAAGTGATTGTTCTTCGCGATATCGATGTTGGCTCTTTAGTGGAAGTGGTTCAGTTTGATGGCCAGAAGTATCCCCTAATAATACTGGGTTCTTTTGTAAACACTTTTCAAAAATATTTCAAAAAAAGGTTGGTTGGTTCGGAACATAAACCTGATCGACTTTTACGATGAGAGCAAAACTGAAATCGCATAAAATAATCTGACCCATTCTAAACTGCAATACCTGCCTACTCGACAAATATACAGGGCCCAACTTAATATACTGACACTTTTTTAAGCGGATGATCAGACCATCAAACTGAACAACTTTCTCTATGGGACCATCATCGAAATCGCGAAAAAAAAATCAGCTGTCCCATACATTTGGCTCGAGTAGGTTTGCAGTTTTGTATGGAGGGCTGATTTTTTTTTTTTGCGATTTCGATGTTGGTACCATACAGAAAGTTGTTCAGTTTGATGGTCTGATCATCCCCTTAAAAAAGTGTCAGCATATTAAGAAGGACCCTATATGAAACAGCTGATTTTGTTTCCGATTTCAGGTTTGCTCCTACAGTAAAATTTGTTCAGTTCGATGGTTTGAACCACACTTGAAGTGCTTAAACTTTATAAATCACCTAGTATCGTTATTGATTTTACAACCTGTATACGGGTCCATCTTAATATGCTGTCACTTTTTAAGGGTATTATCAGACCGTCAAACTAAACAACTTTCTCTATGTGACCAAGATCGAAAATGCAAAAAAAAATCTGCTGTCCCATACATTTGGCTCGAGAAGGTTTGCAGTTTTGTATGGAACAGTTTTGAATGGTCGCCGCTGTTGATCCTGGTTCACAGGAGTTGCAGCGGTGGGAATGTGTGGTGAGACAATGCCCGAAAAAAAGGAGTAGGCAGAGACCAGTATTGCATACCTCTTTTGCCTCATTCACATCCATACATCTATTCATACATGCCCGTCGGTTTCGAGTACTCCGCACCTCCCATAAAACATAATTAAGCTAAACCATAAAAATCATAAGCCACAAATCATAAACTATCAAACAAAAAAGTTTCATCAAAATCGGATCAGTAGTTTTTCGTGATGCTGTTAGAATAAAACAAACAGAAAGACAAAAATTCTAAAAAAAAGGTTGATTTGGAGTCCTAAAAGGTCCTAAAAACCATACCGTAATCTTTTCTTGTACGAGTAAATATATCTTCAATCTACAGACACACTGTTTTATAATAGTTTAGAGTATTGTTGACGATAACTGAAAGAATCAGTACCTAGCCCATTTCCGGAAAAGATAGAATCTTAAATCAATTACTAAATAGAGCTTATGAAAACTACAGCTATTTTGTGGGCGTAATTCAAATAAAAGTTACATACCATCTTCAGAAATGCCATTTCTTTTAGGGCTAACAGTTAGTTTTGTGAACGTCTTCGCAACTGACCAGTCTCCTGAAAACAAACATTGTATTGTCTTTGTGTAAATATTTACATCAATTAGGGCCTGTTTCACCACTTCTGAATAAGTCCTTGTTAGCTTATCCGACAGATATTTGACATAATTTCATACAAATTATGTCAAACTATCTGTCGGATAAGCTAACAAGAACTTACTCAGAAGTGGTGAAACAGGCCCTTAATATGATATAAACATCAGGTTCGAAGGGGTAATTTTCATTGATCACGATATTTATAATTATCTTGATGCGTTCACGATTTGCGAAACAAGAACAACACGAAATAATTGTTATGTAGTTTATTATTATTTTTCTTAATAGACTAGACTAGACACTGTTCTGTCTGGATATGAGTTATGCATTACGGTAAAAACAACAATTCGGTATGTCAAGTTTTTTTTTGGAGGGCTGAATTGAAAACCATTTCGAGATAATTGTCTCAATAATAATATTTTCTATGTCAGAGATTTTAAAATGAAAGGATTACAGATATTTTTAATAAAATAACGTCGTTTTTC
The DNA here is from genome assembly GCA_963693445.1 of Agonopterix heracliana. Lineage (NCBI taxonomy): Eukaryota > Metazoa > Arthropoda > Insecta > Lepidoptera > Depressariidae > Agonopterix > Agonopterix heracliana. Next base: position 3,784,360 of record OY856307.1, read on the forward strand.
GGTCCGTGCAGTGACGTCACTGGCATACCTCTGAACTCCTTGGTAAACATAAAATCAACTTAAAATAACCGGCCATTAAGAAAAAAAAATACATTCACAATGTCAGAATTTGACATTTGATGTTGCCGTATCTTTTTCCAGCATAGAGTTAGAAAGAGGAGGCAGGTTTTAATTTTTTTAAATACAGCTGTATGTAGTTTTTCTCCATGGAGTTCGAATTATTTTCTCTCCACCATTTTTGCACTTAGAGATTACAGATCAAAATAATTTAAAAATTAAATTTATATTGATAAACTCGATGAATCGCAATAAGAATGAAATAGGTATCTTAAAATTATGTCTTCTGTCCGTAAAAAATATAAAAATGAAGACAAAAAAAAACTTGACATACCGAATTACTTATACAACTTTGAGTTTGAAATTTTACTCAAAACTAAGAATCAGCTTGGATAATTATCAAAGAAAATGATTATCAGGTTTTTGCTGTATTTTTATGAAGAGCTTCAGAGCTATGCGGTATATACTTTTCTCATACATTCTTGGAAATGTTAGCATTATTTTGGCAAACTTCTTCGAGATGAATCGAAATTGCTGTGCTGGCCAAATATGTACATGCGAGCAGCGGCCGGCAAAAGTAGTATGAAAATCCATATCTGTCGTGGTTTAGCGGCCTAGTAAATTACATAGTAAACTCATTACTGTTGTGTAATTTAAAAATGGAACGATCTTTTACTCCGAAACATGGTAACCAAGGAAGTAGCTTATCAAAGGTACTTATGTAAAAGTTAGAAAAGTTAACACCCAGTAAATATAGGGTCCTTCTTAAGATGCTGACAGTTTTTGAAGGGGATGATCACAACATGAAACTCAACAACTCTATGGGGGACCAAGGTCGGAATCGCGAAAAAAAATCAGTTGTCAGATACATTTTGATTGAGTAGAATCACCATTTTGTATGGGGCAGCAGATCTTTTTTCGTGATTTCAATGTTGGTCCCATAGAGAAAGTTGTTCAGTTTGACGGTCTGATCATCCCCTTCAAAAAGTGACAGCATATTAAGAAGGGCCCTGTATATATGTCAAACAAAATACATACTTATGTTAGATTGACTAGCATTCAAGGACTTGCACTCTTCGTCGCTGAGATTGGAATCGTTCTCGGAGAACTCGGGGTTGTTTAGTCTGATGTGCGGCTGGCTCATGTACATCTGATGGTTCCTGTTGCCGGACACCCGCTCGAACGGGCTCCGTGTGCTCATCACTATGTTCTTCGGGTCAAACGTGAAAGCCCTTTGGGTATCCTAGAAGGAGAATTTAATTGTTAATATTAATAATAAAATACATACATCAATTGCAAATTACTGAGAATGTTAGGACACAATGTACTCTTAACTTTGACCATATAAACAGGGACCAGCCTAGCGTTAGCATTCCGTTCTGCAAAGTTTCAAGATCAATTGGCCATGTGCATTTACATACAATTTTATACCTTATCTCTACACGACACAGACTACAATTGGACGAAGTTCTGCAAAAAAGATCCAACCCACTATAGAGCCCATAGTGGGTTGGATCCTTTTTGCAGAACTGCGTCCAATTGCGGAACAATAACTTTTAACTGATCTCGTTTGGAGTTCACTCGAGACTATTTTTAACAATCAAAATTAGAATCCAAAGTAACGGAATAAAATCCAAAGTAGCGGATTTCATGCTTGTCCTCCGCAAAAAGTGTCAGAAAAGTTTGTTAGTAGAATTACACGCGTAACTTGTCCATAGATATATGGTCTAAGACACTGAATTGTCATTGTAAATTACTATTGACATGTTTATGACATTATACTACAGCCCCTCTAGTATGATTTCACTACCGGCGCGCGACACTCCTTTGCTGCATAGAAAATGACCTCGCCACGCGCTTTCTGGAAGCGTCGCGCTTGTCGCGACAAGTAGTATGGGAAAAAACGGAGTCGAGTTCAAGTAGAGAAATCATACTAGACGCGCTTCCGGTTCTGTTCGGCTAAATACAATATAGCCTAACCCTTATTTGACTTCTCTTTTGATAGTTACATGCCACTTACGAGGGTTCGCGGTAAGAACCAGTTAAAACATTTAGGCTTAAACATAAATATGATGCTGTCACTGTCATTAGTATGAGCAGTGTGAGAGACAGAGCGATCACTAAATACGTTTAAGCCTAAAAACGTTTTGGTTCAAGCCAGCCCAAATGTTCGTTTTTTCAACATCATAATCATCATCATCAGCCTATCATCCTCTCCTAAAGCGGGCCACAAATCTCTATCCTCAGCTTTCCTCATCCAGCCGCTCCCCGCTACCTTTTTTGGGTCGACTGTCCAGCGGGCCGCAGGGCGTCCCACACTACGCCCGCCAGTTCTTGGTCTCCACTCTGACACCCCATCAGTTGTCAGTTCTTCGGCAGATATTACCAGCCCGTTGCCATTTCAGCATTTCTGAACTATGTCTGTAGTTCTCCGACATATCACCTCATTCCTGATGTGATCTCTCAGAGAAACATCGAGCATAGCTCGTTGTTTGTAGGAGCTCGTTCCACCCCAGGGTAGAGCAAATGCCCTTAGTTATACTAAGTTAGAATAGCCAATTTATGTTTAGTTTGAAAGAAATATTAAAGAGTTTGTTATTTACCAAATACCACCTTTCACTTTGCAATCCTCTAGGTACCCCATCTCCGAGAGAAGGTTACCATCATAGACATATTACTCTAGCGATAGACCAGCTCGTTCAAACAAAGAACATGTCACACAAAACAACACAAAATGACACATTGCGGTCTGTCATTGCCATAGTGACGAAGTGAACTCGGAAACATCAATCAGGTGCGTACACCTCATTCAAGAGGAACATGTTGCTTGTATGCAAGGGCAAGTCTATCGCTAGAGTTTAAGTCTATGGTTACCATTTATGTTAGCGGAGTACTCAGGTGCGTGCGCTGAAAGGGTGCTTCGTTACATTGGCTCTGACCATAACTCCACATAGCTTAAAACTTAAATATTACCTGAGCCCGAACGCCGGTGATGCACTCAGAGATAGGTATGTAAGGCCCGGTGCCATCTGCGCATTCGTACTGCTCGTTCATAGCTGTCAGAGAGCTTATGTTATTCTGATATGTACCTGAAACATTTAATAGGATATTTTACTACATTAAGATCATAAGTGACTGCTATGCGATATAGCCTATTGCCGACAAGTAAAAAACGATTGAAAATAACTTAAGTTTTTAACTTGAATATTTTTTTTTAGTAGTGAAATGTAGATGACGTCAGAAGTATGTATTTAATACAATCGTTCATACAAATCGTTTATACTTCCGATAAAGAATTGCTGATCAGACTAGTTCTCAAATAGCCTAAATAGAAATATAAATAAAAATTCGTTACGAATCACAGCTACGATAACGGGGGTACGCGACAGTCAATAAGAAAATCAAAAGTTGTCGGCTGGCCATAGGCTGTTCCATACTAAAATCATCGAACCCCTTTGTTAACTTAGATCATAAATAAATACCTTTTTTTTTTAAATCATACTTTCACAAGGCACATTGTAAATCGCACATGGCGTACAGTCAAGAGCACGTCAAGCTAGACACCTTGGACTTCGTACTGTTCTTAATACTTCGATTGTCAAGGTTGATGTGCTCTTGACTGTACCTATCTATAAAGTGAAACCCAAATCGCAGTAACAAAGCTTTCTCAAGATCTGAGCTAATGTTATACCAAGTTCCAACAACAAACGCTGTGGGGCTACCATGGCACGCATGATCGAACCACATATACTTCGCAACCACAATATGTATTTAAGTTTGATTAAATCAGGCTTATGTTGCATAGTTTGAACCATTTTCAATGTGCCTTAATTTAGGGGATATAAAACTCGTGGCGGTTGGTGTTTAAAATATGCCTTAATGATGCCATAATCCAGCTATCAATTGCATTCCGCTACCCGGACTTGATGTAGTTAATGTTTTTAATTCACTGAGCAGTCATATTGCACAATATTTAATTATACTTATTGGAATTCACAATGCATAATTTCTGTCAAATTTTAAAACAGTAGTATCATCACATCGGACTTTATACATATGTACTACAGCAGGGTATAAACCAGAGATGAGGAAATAGCGGATAAACAAAAGAACCTATTTTTATTTCTCCCGTAAATATCGATAACCCGTATTATCGAGAAGTGTCTATACTATAATACGAATATAATAAGGATTTTGGATGAAAAGTGTATAAAGTCTTCCCCCGTTGCGCTAAACGAAGTTGTCGCTTTCCACCTCCGTCGAGGAGAAAAATAGTAGTATACTTTTCTAGGTCTAGGTCTTAATATTATACAAGTTTCCTGTCAGTAGGGTATCTAAACAACAAGCAATAGTAGATTACACACCTCGGACAGTAAATAAGAAAGCCTCAGATTACAGTCATGTTTGTTGACCTCGGCTGAGATCTGAGACCTTTCTTACTTTCCTGTCCTCGGTGTGTAATCTACTATTGCTTGTTGTTTAGATACCCTACTGACAGGAAACTTGTATAATATTAAGACCTTATAATGTGCCTGTCTCAATGCAAATAAAGCATTACATTCTATTCTATACCCGGACCTGACATTGGTGGACTTAAGTTCGGTGATCGTTTACAATACCGAAGCTCCACTATGAGGTAGTCACAGTCAGTGTAGTAATAAATAAAACCTGTGTTACATTGAACTGCAACATCATTATACTCATAGGTCAAAATCTGAATAGAGTAAATTACTCAACTGAATTCGGTTACACCATGGTTACACTGAATAAATGTTGCATCCACAAAATGAATTTAAAAGTGTATTTTCACAACATATTTCAGTTGGCCTACAACCCTTTGGTAATACATAGTGATCTAGGTAGTGATTCACAAGGAAAGCCGCAATCTTGTTTTACATAATGAAAATGAGTAACAGTTATTTTTATACTATGACTAAGACTATAGCTGAACTACGGACATTAATTTCCTTTCTTTCACACCTTTAGAAGCCCCAGCTTCGCCCGGGTGGGATCTATTATAAATCTTCCAGAACGAATTCTATAAATGACATTTAAAACCGTATCAAAATCCATTGTGTGGTAAACCACAAAAGAAGAAGCTTCTAAAGAAGAAGTAAGCGGAGAATTGTTATTATTATTGTTGGCTGGGCTATTGCAAGCAAGGTTCGCTATGTAACACTGCGACCATCGCTGATCTTTTGTGTTCGCCCCAAGCTCACCCATATTTTACACATACATCCGAACTAATTTTTTATTATTCTCGGGTATGCAGGTTTCCTAACGATGTTTTCCTTCACCGTCGAGCTAGTGATAATGTTAAATACAACCGTACATAAATTCCGTAGAACTTAGTGGTACAGGCCAGGAATCGAACCGCCGCCTCATGATTGAGTCGCTAGCTCTCTTCCGAAGAAACAGAAATGATGAGGACAGACGCGGATACCAACTTTGTATTATACTGCTGTGCCCATCAAGCGTTGCAATGTCTTTGTTGTCAGTCAGGAACCATCGCAGGTTATCTTACCTTATCTTAATACGGGGGCTGGCAAGCCAGCAACATAATGACCCACAGAGATTTTTTGTGTTGACCCCTAAATATTAATTTTCTTCACCCTTCAAAAATGAGGTAAACGAAGGAGGCAATACCGTTCAGGGAAAGAAACCTGTAATCTCCAGGTTTTGAATAACAATTTCTCTGGAATATGCTTCCAGAAAAATTGTTATTCAGTTATTCAATTGTGTTTAGTCGCCAAGACACTCGCGCAGGCTCTCACACAAAAACCCACCAAAGTTACATCACAATTGTAGGAATGGCATAGGATTATATAAGGGATGAACAAAAACAAACAGATTTTTATACAGGATGTTAGGAATGACACTCATACACATATTACACTACTAGATCGATTTGCATTATAATTATCATGATCATCACCAGTGGTAAGCTCCAGCCTCCACTGCTGGGTATAGGCCTTTTCATTTTCACGCCAATTAGAATGATGAGCCTGTATGAAACGACTTATGACTGTGGGAGAGGCAAAAGAGGTATGTCAGGATCGTAGCCGATGGCGATCAATTGTCTCTGCCTACCCCAATGGGACACAAGTGTGAGTTTATGTATGTATGTAGAACGATCCCATGCTAGTATCATCTGCTGTTTGCCGATCACTCTACAAATGTCTGTATGCTGACTGACGTGAGGCGTGTCCCACAGCCACCATTCCGTCAATACCTTCGTCCTTCTGGCGAAGTGTCCAACCGACTTTCACTTTAGAGTTGAAATCCACATAACAATATCAACTATCTTTGTTTAGCGCCTGATTTCGACATTCAGTCCAAAAGAATGATTTACAATTATACCCAAGTTTATATTTACCTAACACATTGGTGGATTCTTCAGTAGCGCGCAGTCCGCAGACCCGGCAGATCGTGTCTACCCACTTCTCCATGTCCGCCTCGGAATCAGCTTCCAAATGGTAGGTGCGCGACTGTGTCTGGATGGTGAACACGGACCCACGTAGCTTGGGATCTAGCGTGCCGTTGCTAGTACGTTCCATATGCAAGCCGGCGTCCACCTACACAGACATTGTAACGCTAGCGACACTTTGAACAGGGAAAATAAACAGGAAATATTCATAAATATTAATACCAATACGTAACAGTTTGAAATTTAATTTCAGTCAGTCTACCCGCCTCGATGTGAGGTCACATTATTGTTGTTAAGTTATTCAATGAATTGGTAAGATTTTATTTCAACTTTTACTAAAAAAACATTGTATTAACAATGCACTGAGGTTACAAGGTAATACAGTTGACACGATAAATACCTGTTCACACAAATCTAAGTTGATTGTGCCCTTGAGGCGCCTGCAATTCCGGTCCGCGTAGTAATCTAGAAAATATTGACCTGGGAGCTCCCCCGACTGTCGCAAGGCGAACCACCTTCTCCGCCATTTCTAAGAAACACAATTTTATTATAAACACAGAACGAAAATGATATTCTGCCTATCTCAGAATCGGTAGAGTTAACTAAAAAATCAAAACAATCTGAACATGTTATTTATAAAAGCAAGTTTGTGTCAACAAAGATTGTAGCGCAAGGCAAAGTGTGATAGAAAGTAGAACTTACCGTTCTCCAAATACGTTTCGTTGGTGGTGACTTTGTCAGCCACCCCTCGAAGACGATGTTTTTAGACATAATTATTAAGAAAGCTTATCAAAACCATGAGTCACAGAAATATGTTTATTCAGGAACACTTATTACTTGTACGCTTGTACCTACATATTTTTCCAATGAAATAACTTTTTCGCACCGCACGCACGCACACACACAAACAATATTAGGCCGGCGTCAAACATTTTCAAAGATGTGTTCAAAGCATAGAGGTAGGAATAGAGGAACATACAGCTGAGAGAGTGAGATGTACCTAGCGGCACCACTGTATAATAGAAAGAGATACGTGATGCGAATCAATAGAACCGTTTTTTAGTCTCCAATCAATTTTTACAATTCGGTTTTCGTGAATAATTGGGAATATAAAGTGAAATCGTACATAATTTTGTGAAATATACTGACACTACTTCATTAATTTATCCACGATTTTACGTTAGACTCGGAATTATAGACAGTATTAGAATTTTTGCCTGCGAATAGTCTCCAAAAAACATCCGAAAACTGTGTCATTTGACAACTCATGTCACTGACTCTATTCCTGTAAGGTATAATAACTTTATGGTTCAAAGTGTTGCTGTCTCTTTCTTTCTCAATAGAGATAAATGAGACAGAATGATAGAATTTGCACGTAGGTTGAGTATTCTATAGATTTCCTGACAGCGTATACTCGAAAGGGACAGAGATATGACAAAAATGTATGAGAAATCGTGCCTTTGTTTGCCATAGTTGCAAGATTTTGTATGCAATTTCAACTGTGGCAAACAAAAATATCGCATACGCAGAAAGGGACAAACGACATGGATTTTGTCGCATTCACTCTGTGTAATTAGCGTATAAGGCTGTCTCGTTTTCGTGACTATTATTATTTTAATGCCTTTTCTAGTTGATTCTCTTTCTACGAATTTGCAGGTATTGGGTGCTTTGTCCACATGTCTGATGCCCGGGTTACAACGATTACAGATAAAACATATTTTTTGAAGTTTCGTTTGGTTGTCTTTCTTTTTGGTCCATCAATCCATAGACCATTTTTTTCTCCGCCAGCACGGCTAGCATGGCAGCGTGATAAAGCGCTATCACGCCTTCGCTCTCTTTCTATTTGCGCGCAAACGAACGAGATAAAAGACGTGATATAGCCGTATCACGTACAACCATCACACGATCAAATCAGTAGTTGACCAAGAATTTTTCGCTTACGCACATTGACCAGAAATATAAGAGGTCAATGCAAAGAGTAATATAAGTATAATGCTTACGCATCCATAATCTCCCGTAGAGGAGAAGTAAAAGAGGTCGGAAGTCGGAACGTGTTTTGTCATATTCACTCAATATGTTAAGCAATATGCACATAGAAAATTAGCTTTAGTCTTATGCGAAGTATTTTTCGCTTACGCTGATAGACGGAACATCAGTGTAACCGCGTAGGTATGAGACAGCGATAGTCATAAAATCCTATACAATTTGTATGAAAATAGATGTCTGACTCCGGAGTCAGACAGCCGTCGTAGAACAAAAAAGTGGCTACGTCGATAAGGACAGCAATAAGAAGCGATCTCCTTTTTTAACTAGAGCGAATTTGCTATGTGCGAGATGCACAAGTGATATGACAAGACACGTGCTTACTTCTAGTTCCTTCTCTTACTATATATATGGTCACCTCACTCGATATCACTTTTCACGCGTTCCGTCTATCTTATATGCTCTAGCAAATGACGTTCCTGAGTGACGGAATAGGATGGAGCGACGGAAAAATGTGATCGCGTGCGGCCATGTGTAGTTCAACCCTACAACACCATTCACTGTCCAATATTGCCGTAGGACTACAAGACGGACTACTGTGAATGGGGCAAAAATTTTGTATAATGTTCTTGGAATGGGGTATAATCGTGCGTGGTATAATTTTATGCTTTATGCCGGCAAGCTTTGGCAATTCGCTGTACATCGACTCGTCTGTAAAGTGATTGTTACTATTTAACTTTATAGAAGCCTCAATGTACAGCGAATTGCCTAAGCTTGCCGGGCTGCGAGGCACGCGCCGCACGCGTATGAACGCACCTTTACGCTCATCGCTCCATAGACAAACCATAGAGCTGTCCGCGAGATCCTGTCAAAATATATTTTTTAATTATTTATCCTTTCGGAAAGGCAATGGGAGCTAGCCCTTGCAGCCGGTCATTAGTTATATTTTTCTTTGTAACTTTAATACTACCTAATTCTTAAAATTCGAGGGTGATACACTCATTCGTAATACCTAAGTCTGTGACTCATTCCAATGTTCAGTTGAATGTTCAGGGGAGTTTTACACGAGGATCAATCCGAATCAAACGGGAGCGCCTTCTTTATTTCTCAATTTTACTATATTGTTCTCCATTAATGGCACATTTATTAAATGAATTCCACCACAATAACACAATAATAGCCACGAGAAACAAATTTAGAAAATTAAGAAACAAAGCCCGTCCTTTTCTTCACGATTCCCGTGCAAAACTCTGTCAAAATGTGGTCAAAATCTTGTCAAGACTGTGGATGTCTTTTTTGGAACGCCAAGGGATCGAGCCCATACCTACCTACTACTATATTGGATGTCTGTGGCCCATACAACCATATCAGGCGTAAAAGTTTAAAATTTTCTATTAAAATGAGTAGTAAATAATAAAATATGCCATTAAAAGCTGCGTTGGCATCTTCTTGATCATCGGTTAAATGAATTTCCCGTCTTACTACTGGTAGTAAGACTTGGTAGTAATAGGGGTAAAAGTAAAAAATAAATCGTCTCTGAATCTCGGCCTAAGATCTAATGCAGATCAATGATTGATCCAAGGCAGAGATTCAGGCCGAGATTCAGAGACAATTCTTTTTGCCTTAGTTCGAGCCATGGATCTAAATAAAGTAGGGTCGAAATGAATGGATTTTGACATACGGGAGTTGGAACTATGACTTACAAAAATCGTCTCTGAGGCCGAAATTCAGCGGACTATTACCCCTATAGAATATTGCTATTATGACTACCTTAGGTTACTAGTTATTATTCTGTGCTTAGGCCGAGATTCAGAGACGATTTTTTCCGTCTTAGCTCGGCCTAAGGCCGAGATTCGAGACGATTTGTAAGTCATACTTAGTTCGAACTCCCGTATGTCAAAATCCATACATTTCGACCCTGCTTAGCTCGAGCTAAGACGGAAAAAATCGTCTCTGAGGCCGAGATTCAGAGACGATTTGTAAGTCATAGTTCGAACTCCCGTATGTCAAAATCCATACATTTCGTCCCTACTTAGCTCGAGCTAAGACGGAAAAAATCGTCTCTGAATCTCGGCCTAAATCTCGGCCTTAGAGTATTTTTTTCAGGTCCGTGCTTAGAGTAGTAATTCTTTGACCTTAGATTAAACACTTTTCTATGCCGACTACGAATAAGAGAATGTATAGAAGTATAAATGAAGCTCAAAAAGTGGCACCAAAAAAATTGTAACGCGTTCTAAATTTGTTCTTTAAAAATTGTAACTCGCCGCCAAAACTCATACAAAATGACATTTTTCATGGGGTGCCAAAAATGATTTCGATTTTGTTTGGAGTTATTCTTCCATATTTCTTCTCTTATTCGTAGTATGCCGACTAGGTACATACAGCACAGACTTCCTATACAGTAGACCTACAGCACGGACCTGACCTACAGCAGTGACCTACAGTCATAGGCCAAGTATTTCGCTTACGCCTACAGTTGATTTTTTTTCACACATCTACATCTTTTGCGTGCATCCACTGAGCAAGGTAATCACTACCTACGTTTTACGTGCATCTGTCAAAAAGTACATTATTATCAAAGAGTACATTATTATACCGGAAATTGTAGTTCTCTTATTAGTTTGTGCGGAAATTCATCTGTTTTGCTGGGATTTTTAATTATTTATTATGCTCTTGATTTTATTTTAATGTATAAAATAATTTATCACCGAACAACATAATGAGACCGTTCAACCCTTTAACCTTCAACCATAATTCATAAAAGGGAGAGTCACCTTTGAAAAGGGCTTTATCTATTAAAACATGGATGCTTTGGAAAACAGGAAACATCCGACTGACCCTCAAAGTAACGTTGCAAAGTTTGGTAGCTATGACCCAAACAAGTAAGCTTTCCTCTACTTTAAAAATTAGCCCATTCACAGTAGTCCGTCTTGCAGTCCTACACCAATATTGGATCGTGAATGGTCTGGTAGGCGTCCGACGACCTTGAGCATTATGTATGGGTAGTCCTACTTGCAGGATAGTGTATGGGCTTGTAGTCCTGCATGTAGGACTACTGTGAATGGGCTCCTGTGATGCGTTCGCTGGCCATGCCATCATTTCAGGGTCAAGGATAGCTTTTGTCACAGGTAAGGCCCAAAGAGGTAAGTCCCTAGCCTGCGCGGGCCCCCCAAGCATGGCTCCGTCGCGTCACTCAGCCGTAGGTACCGAGATGAGCACACCTACCTCCGTACATTGGCGCATCTTAAGCGGTGCGCTTCCTTGATTTCTGCCACTCAAAACCAGACGGCAACGTCGCACACCACACCTACGTCAAGTTTGTTTTAAACGTGACACCAAGGAGATCAGGTGACCCGATAGTGATCTCTTCTCTCTCACATTAACCCTTTTTCTTGCCAAACGCCGAACGCTGCGAATGCCAGGAATGTAAGGTGGTAATTACCGCATTGGCGTAGCTAGCTACGGATTTTCCCGACCATCAAACTGAACAACTCTATCTATGGGAGAAAAATCGAAATCGCGATAGAAATAATCAGTTGGTCGAGTAGGATTGCAGTTTTGTATGGAACAGCAGTTTTTTTTTGCTAGGTACTATTTCGTCATTGATCCTATAGAAAAAGTTGTTCAGTTTGATGGTCTGATAATCCCTTTAACCCTTAATCAGGCATAGTACGATTTATCGACCACATAAAAGTAACTGACAATGTACCTACTAAAAACTTACAATAAGGTTCATTATTGAATTTAAATATGGTGGCCAAGGCCTGTTTAAGGGTTAAAATGCCGTCAGCATATTAAGAGAACTTATGTAAGTATTAGTAATCTGTGGCATTATCAATTTTTCTATGGGAGTCGATGACCCCTTTGTGCCCTTAACCACGTCCAGCATGGGTAGCATGCCACCTTAATACAGCGCTAACATACCTTCGCTCGGCTTCTGAAGCCGTAGAATACTACACGTGATACAGCCCTGTATCACGTCTTTTATCTCGTTAGTTCGCAAATAGAAAGAGAGCGAGGGTGTGATAGCGCTGTATCACGGTGGCATGCTACCCATGCAGAAGCCGTAGCATGCAGCACGTGATCCTACTGGACAGAGGGGGCTGTATCACGTCTATTATCTCGTTCGTTCGCGCGTGATAGATTCTAGAAGGGGTTTAGATAATTATTTGTAAAATAAAACGTCAGGCGTCTTAATCAACTCAGTCTCTATATTGAACTGTCTCGCTTAGGGCCTCTACTTAACAAAAAGGACTTATGACGTAGCTTAAATCTATTAACATCTTTATCGCTACGTTCTTATGGTTAATATTAGCTTACATCCTGAACACTTTGTTCTTAAGGTTAACATTGGCATACATCTAGCCGAATATCTAGCCGACGGCGTAGCGTGGCTATCACGGCCTTCCTGCCCAAAGCTTTGCTCTCAAAGCTCCATCTCTATTTACCTGAAGACAGAAAATATATTAAAACAAAAGTACACAAAAACATCTTTAAAACATCTTTTTTTGTATGTGTCTCATTAGACACCTTTTCTGTTCTTTCTTTGTCATATCGGTCAATGACCCATTCGTCAAGTGCCTTTAGATCCCTTTTTTTGCGGGAAGCTACCATAGCACTCCCATTTTTTAAACTATTTTTTTGCTTGTTATGTTTTTGCTTTGCGATCCTGGCACACTTACTATAAGTAAGTTGCTTACGCCACTGTACTTTATTATTTAATTTGAATTGCGGTCCCAGCGCCCTACCAAGAGTAGTCGCTCACGCTTTATTTGCGGTCCTAGCGCACTTTATTAAGTCGCTCGCGCTTTCATTATTTTATTTGCGGTCCTAGCGCACTTTATTGAGTCGCTCGCGCTTTCATTAATTTTATTTGCGGTCCTAGCGCACTTTATTAAGCCGCTCACGCTATTACATATTATTATTATTTTTGTACTGCGGTCCTGGCTCACTTTATAAGTAGCTCGCGCACTCTCAATAATATGTTTTTGTTTCGCGGTCCTAGCACTCTTATTATTAGATAAGATGCTCGCGCACTCAGCGATTTCAGCAAACTTTAAAAGTTGCTTACGCCATCTAGCCGAATATCTAGCCGACGGCGTAGCGTGGCTATCACGCGCAAATAGAAAGAGAGCGAAGGTGTGATAGCACTGTATCACCTCTGTGGTATCACGGTGGCATATGCTACCCATGCATGATATATGATAACCCTTTTATTATTATTATTTTCCTGCTGGTTAAGGGTATATTATTCGGAGCGCGCTCCGTATAAACGTACAATGGTGATATTTTCAATACTAACCAATTAAAGTCAATGAAATTTTGCAGAAACAATCTAGAAACAAATTTCTATGCTTGTATGGAGTCAGATTTTCGTTAAAATGTATAGTTTTCAAGTTACAGTGCCTCAAAGATTTCCATACAAATCTTAAATTAATTGAAACTGTATATTTTAACGAAATTCTGACTCTATAGAAGCATAAAGATTTGTTTCTAGATTGTTTCTGCAAAATTTCATTGACTTTAATTGGTTAGTATTGAAAATATCACCAAAGTACGTTTGTATGCAGCGCGCATTTTCGCTCTCGGAATAATATTCTCTTAATATGGCAAGATGGGCTGCAACAATCTCGCCCTGATTTTATTATAGACTTCTATTTGTACCTAAATACAAACATTTAATTACAGATATGCATTGGATTTAGTGTCTCCAACTGTTCAAACTGACGAGTGCCTCACACCGGGAAGACCGCCATGCCTAACCCAAAGAACGGTTGCCAAATATCTTCAGCCGCTTACGACGGAACTGGCTGAAATGCCACCAAGGTTAGTATATTTAAATATGTTTAAATAGATTCGTAATTTCGTCGAAAATATTATAGGGTGTTACATAATTAACCAAAAAAAATCAAATCCCTCGTCAAAGCCAATTATGAAATAATCCCAACTCTAGTGATCAGCTGTTAAGGTCTTTCACTCTAAAGTTGTAGTCTGAAACATAGACTTATTTTTTTCAGAAGGGTATTGATTGTAAGTAATTTGTACCTACATTTCAGTAAGAGATGAAGATACTTTCTCTGGCGAAAAAAACAAATTGTAAGATGCTTAAATTATCTAACATGATGACAAATATGAATACTTTTTGAAATTATTTATTATTTTTTATTGTTGTAACAATAATTTAACTTTTTTATCAATCTGTTATTTTTTTAACAATAAGACCTATTTATTGTTAAAAAAAATTACAGATTGACAAAAAAGTTAAATTATTGTTAAAAAAATTTTTTTGTCAATCTGTTTTTTTTAACAATAAATAGGTCTTCATATTCAAGTTAGCTTAGTAATAACTAATAAAAGTAAAAGTAACTTAGAGAATAATCATCTTTTTAATTTTGCACTTACAAGGTGGTGGTGACGGCGCAGTGACTTTACGACGTATCTACTGCCGTTTAATCTTTGAACTACCAGGCACCCAGAATTTTGGCGCCATTTGAAAAAAATAATTCCGCGGGTTCCGCATGTGTAATTTTTTTAATTAAAATTATGGGTAGGTACGTTATCGTGCGTCTTCATACAACAGTGGGCGGCAAACAATGGATGAGCAACATTAAAATAAACATCAATTTTACAGCTGAGATCCCCATGATCTTCGAATCGGCTGACATCTTCATAAAAAGCAAAATAATTTCTTCTTCTTTCTTCTTGCTTCATTAATTTTTTTTTTAAACTCACGACGGATAAACGTTTTAATCGAAATGGCAGCCCTCGACGGATTTTCTAGGGTTTAGTTTATTATCTTTCGTTACACCTACTTTGTTTTAGTCGAGGATTTTTCAAAAATGTTGTTAAACCTTTTTCGATTACAACGTTTACATCTTGAACTTTACAAAAACCGGATCAGCGCCCCCTGGTGGTTTGTCACAATCAAACCTGTCTAAGAACGCTACGCATTTCAAGAGAAAAAAAAGAGTTTATCTGGTTTAGGTTAAGTGAAACTAAGTTAGTAGTGTGTAAACTATTAGGAGACTAGATGAGAGGTGAGATACAGGGATTTCAAGCTTCATATTTGGTTGTCACGGGACCCTAAAGGCCCCGTGACTGACACGCGCTAAACACGTTGCTGTACTCTTCTTACGCACGCAAAATTACATTAGCACGTCTCTTTTCTGCTTGCGAGTAAGAGGAAGCGATTAGCAACTTGTGTGCTTTAGAAGAGTACAGCAACATATTAACACTTTCGCTGCCAAGCTCAAAATCATGATTCTCGCGCAGTGCTAAAACTGACGCTTCTCGTAGGTCGTGCGCACATTTGTAACGTAAAAAAAAATACCAATGCGGCTCACCTCGTGTGTCACCGGCGTAAGGCGTAAGGTTTGGGTGACTCACGCTGTAGGTCATGAGCACAGGCGAAATGCAATAGCACTCGACCCCCCTCGTAGGTCGTGCGTACAGTCGTAACGGTGAAACGATAAACTGGCTCGTTTCGTGGGTCACCCGCGCAGGCGTAAGGATGTCAGTGACTCGCGCGGTAAGTCATAAGCACAGCTGAAATGCAATTTAGCTGACTCGTTACGTGGGTTACTTAGCACTGGGGCCCATTTGTCGCCGACCTACGCCATAGGTCGTCGTAGCAGCGAAAGTGTTAAGCAGTCGTGTGTTGTGCCTTTGATTGTAGCATTGATCCGCAACATTTTTTGAAAATGTTCCAAAAAACCGGCACAGGATGACAGCAAGATTACAACTAAGTATCTAATAATTATTCTTAAAGTCTTGCAAGTACCTACATAAAAGACAATAATCAGTTATTATTTGTGAAATGCCTCCGCGCATGAAATGCCTAATTTAGTTGCCGGCGCTGGTTATCCATATCAGATCAGTGCGAGCTAGCTCCAGCGCTGGCTGCCGTTCTGGATGCCGGCGGTGGCGAGCTTGCTGCCGTCAGGGGCCGCCATTTTTGGTGCCGGCGTGGTGGCAGCCGTTGTTTCAAATCTTGGCTTCCGGCAGGATTACCTACCGCTAGTTCCCAATGGCATTATTTTTGGTTCCCAGCGCCCCAGCAGCGGAGAACTGATGCACTATGCAATCTATGATGTAGGTATTTACCGACTAATTTGCCGAATATGTGAATAATGTATTGAACAAAATTAAGAAGGCGCTTGCGCCGACTCGACACAGGGTGAAATGGTTGACGACCCCGGGACTAGGATGGTAGTTTCTTTAGCGCGCAAACCGCGGGCGCTTCCTGCGCTCTTATTGGCTGACTGACCAATATGGCTACCGTTACCGAGTTTTGATATTGCCGCGCCCGCCTTTTGTCGGCTTTTCTTTGAAATCTGCACTCAGTGTTGTCAGATTGGATTTTTTTTCACAAGTTTGGGGAATAATTCCGTTCTATGAATAAAATCATTGGGAAAATTTAAATCACAATGGGTAAATTTTGAGACATAATTTGGACAAATACAATACAATACAGCTATCCTTTAAGTAATACCGGTTTCCAAGTTGGATTCGTACTGAACCAGGGAGTTTCATAGGGTACATTACGTCAAGATAAATCATCATCATCATCGTCACATTTTGTGTAACATTAAATTAGGGTTTTAATTTTTTCATTTACCTATTTATTTCTGTATTTTCGTTAAATGAACCTTGGGGTACACTTTTAACAAACGTATCATTTTGGGGGAAAATAAAATATGAGGAAATGTAAGAAATTGTATTGGCAACTCTGTTTGCACTTGCAAATCAGTCGATCATTAAGCTTTCGCTTGATTGGATTGTTTTGATTTGATTTGATGCTTTATCGTAATTTCAGAAAGTGTCTCAGTATTTTAAATTGGTATATTACGATATGAGACTAAGTGTAAGCCATGAAGATAGTAATTTAAATCGTGCAGTGAACTGTATCGTCTTTCCCCAGTTGGTTAGGACATTGCAAATTGAATGACCTGATTGTCTGAAAAGAAAGATGATTCCGTACTTCGGACGGCACGTTAACCCTTAAACAGGCATAGTACGATTTATCGACCACATAAAAGTAACTGACAATGTACCTACTAAAAACTTACAATAAGGTTCATTATTGAATTTAAATATGGTGGCCAAGGCCTGTTTAAGGGTTAAACCGTTGGTCCCGGCTGAAATATCTGGTGGTGGTTGTCGATACATTAAAACCACGTCAGATGCCGTAAGGCGTAGGCGGTTTGAAAAAAACTGACACCAGGGATTGCTGCCCACACGATAAGAAGAGGAACTACTTGATTGTGTGAACTGTGAAGTTGTGTGTGTGTTGAATTGGGATCGCCGGTGTTTGGGTCCCGGATATCAGGTGTTCTTCACGAAAGAATAAGTGGTAGGTAAGTAGATTGGTGCTAGTATGTTACCTATTTGATTGAAATTCACGTAAACAATTAAAGTCAGTAAGTTTATCAAAAAACAACTTGTAGGTACCTATCTTTGTGTATTTTTTTAAATACTTTACTTTACTTTACTTAAAACTTTACTTAACATTAATTAAAGAAAAATTGCTAATTTAGTTTAATACAAAATAGCTATTTAGTTAAAAAACATTTTATTTAGCTCCTGGTACTAACTACCAGGAGGTAGGAAAAGGAGGTAACATTTTTAGTAGGAGGTAGTGGGTAATTTCTCCTGGTAAGGGTAATGAACTTAAAATAGTGCTGCGCTTCTACGATGCCTATTTTATTTTTTTAGTATCGATAGTTAATTTTTCGATAAAAAATAATCTTACACAACGGTTGTCATACATTGTCAATAGACTCTTTTCAAGGGACCCTTTAACACCCTTTTTTCTTTAGGGGTAATTTTGTAACACCCTGTATACTTAAAGCCTGACCAGAAATATAAAAAACCTCGCCATGTTGCGGAAAATCATTGGAAGTAATTTTTGTACGCTACTTGGAACTCAGATAACTGCTGAGCTCAACAAATGAGTTTCAAAAATCGAACTCTTACTTGCTCAGTGATTAAAGGTTATAGTCGACTGCAGCGCCCCCAAACCAGGCTTTTTATATTACTTTACTGTTCAGGCTTTAATTACATTTTCCAGTTGGTACAATACCTACATGCCTTAGAAAAAGTATATGTCTAGAATGAGCCTCACACTTGTTCCGTATAAAACAAAAGGGGCTAACTTTCTTAGGTTGGTGTGCGTGAGGCGCCATACAAAATATGTATGTGTGCGTGTATATGTATAGGGTTTTGGAACCAGTACTGGTTCCTATTTTTTTCGACGCTTTCGTAGCTTTGACTGTCTATCTTGATAATCTAAGCTACATGCCTCGATACGGCTGCTGTTTCACGTCTTTTATCTCGTTCGTTCGCACGCAAATAGAAAGAGAGCTAAGGTGTGATAGCTTGGTGATAGTTCTAATATACTTATATTACTCTTTGGTGATAGCGCTGTATCACTGCGGCATGCTAGCTATGCAGGAATATTAAAATCCTGGTTTGGGGGCGCTGCAATCGACTGTCACCTTTAATGTTAGTGTTCCAAGTACAAAAATTAGTTCCAAAGATTTTCCGCAACAGGTTTTTTATATTTCTGGTCGGACTTTACATGAATTCCGAAAAACTAGCGTTTTTCTTTTCATTTTTAAATTTAGTTCCTAAAAACTCAACAGATGGCAAGTTTATCGCTCCATAGAGCCGTTCGCGACATCCTGTCAAAATCTTGTCAAGACTGTTTTTTTTGGAAAGCCAAGGGAGAGCCCATACAACCATGGCAGGCGTAAAAGTTTCGAATTTTCGATTAAAATGATTAGTAAATAATGAAATATGCCACCAAAAGATGCGTTGGCATCTTCTTGATCATTTTTTCCCTCTTTATTATTTAAAAAAAAAACACTTTTTGATATGTTGACTTTTATTCGCACAGACCGTAGCGTCATCTATCGATCCCCTAGAAAACCAAAAGAAAAACGCTCATTGGTACGAATCGGCCTGGACTGGGACAGTAGCAATAGATTCTCTTATACTGTGACATGGGCGTAGAATGCTTTTTCCATTGACCCTATGAGGTCAATGTTTTTTTCCCAGGGGGGCCAGGCTCAGCGTGGGTCTTTGCAATAAAATCGAATACCTAGAGCGAGTGAAGCCAGCTCGAGTTTTTAGGACCTAAAATCTAAATCGGCCAAACCATGAAAAGATCGGCGAAATACGATCCAAAACTTAGAGCCTTTCACTTAATTCTGGAGCGAGCGAAGCCAGCTCGAGAGATTTACTGCCATATAGTAAGATTAGTGTAACACTATTTAAATCCAGCATAGGTAGCATGACACCGTGATATAGCGCTATCACACTTCACTCTCTTTCTATTTGCGCGCGAATGAACGAGATAAAAGACGTGATACAGCCGTATCACGTGTAACATGCTACCAGCACTATAGCGAGCGAAACGAGCTCGAAAGCTAATAACTGTTATATTATTAAGTGGTTTCTTTGCGACATAGAAATAAATCCTGGAGCAAGCGAAGCGCGCTCGACATTTTACAGCAATATAAATTATATCTGTTCAATACTATCTAACAAGCGTGCGAAGCGAGCCCATCCCTCTTGCTATGCCTATGGACGGGGTAGGATCGGACCATCTGGACCACCACTTTTATTTTTACTAGATTTACAAACATTAACGTTTAATTTAATATGCTTCTTATAGCCCTACCATAGACGAACTCCCTCAACCGGTTATAGACCACATGGTGAGAAAGGACAAAGCGTTTTGGGTGGACAAACCTGGATCCAACGCTTACACTCTGCACGATACCTTCAACAAATGTGGCATGTCTACGGAAACCATAAAGCCAAGTATGTTTGAGTGCGTACCAAATAAAGTGTCAAGCCATGCGATACATTACGGCGCCGCAGCACAGCGCAGCGTCACAGCAACGGCGCGGATTCTTGTAGAAGTACTTATGTGTAAAAACGCAGGCAGTGAACGAAGGCATAGATTTATAAATAAGTCACACGAAGCGGCGCCGCCGGGGCAAATTTTTTATTGCAGCGGTGTGCTGCGGGCGCACAACAACCATACAGAAAAACAGCTCCATATAAAAGCTCGCAAAAGTTAAGCGGTACATCACTAGGTACATGCTGGTATACCTCGGTGGGCAGGGCAACAGTAGCAGGTGTCGCGTTGCCCCATAAACACAAGTGCTCCGTATTGAATTGACGGCGAACCGACGGCGACAGACGGCGGGCCCATACAAAAAGCACGTTTGGGCCCGCCGTCGGTCAATGTGTCCTGATGGCACTGATGGATAGTTCGATACTTGATTGATAGTTTAACTTTATATAGCCACCTAATTACCTTAGACTTAGCTGACGATTTTAAAATCCACCAGTAGCAACCTTAGCTCTGACCGAGACTAGGCAATAATTTCAAGGACACGGCTTGGTTCTCTTCCTATTTTTTTTCTACTGTTGTGGCCATAGGTAGATCATCATCATCACAGCCTACCTATCTATATATACGTCCCACTATTGGGCACAAGCTTGCCCTCAGGGAGGGTGTACCTATTACACATATTACCAAAGAACATTCTATGAGGGGTTAGAAATTAAAGAAGTTAAGAGAATATTATTCCAAGAGCGAAAATGCACGCTGCATACAAACGTACTATGGTGATATTTTCAATACTAACCAATTAAAGTCAATGAAATTTTGCAGAAATAATCTAGAAACAAATCTCTATGCTTCTATAGAGTCAGATTTTCGTTAAAATATACAGTTTAAATACTAGGATTAATTTAAGATTTGTGTGGAAATCTTTGAGGCACTGTAACTTGAAAATTATACATTTTAACGGAAATCTGACTCCATACAAGCATAGAAATTTGTTTCTAGATTGTTTCTGCAAAATTTCATTGACTTTTATTGGTTAGTATTGAAAATATCACCATTGTACGTTTATACGGAGCGCGCTCCGAATAATATACCCTTAACCAGCAGGAAAATAATAATAATAAAAGGGTTATCATATAATGCATGGGTAGCATATGCCAGAGACGGCTGTCGCCACTTGTCTTCCCGCTCACGATGCTACAATTACACAATTACTCATACCCTCTCGCTCGCACCATGCCGCGCGCCTTATGGTGTTATGCAAATCATTGCATAACCAGTGGCGACACGTTCCACGCCTACTTTGCACTTCTAACCCGTCTTATAATGTTCTGTGCATATTACCAAACGAAAAAAATAAAAACAAATTACAGCCCATCAAGCCGTGTTCCCTCGGTCTCATCAATACGATCTGGATTGCGTCAAGTACCGCCGCATACGCGTCTGTGAAGGATTACACCAAAAAGATCTGAAGGAAAGTATTATGCTGCGTTTCCACCAGATATGTGCGAGGTGGCGAGGCGGTTAGCGAGGAAACAATCCGACTGTAGCGCGCTCGCTCGATCACGTCATTGGGAAATTGAAGCACTCCCATTGGCCGATTTTTTCCTCGCTAACCGCCTCGCTACCTCGCACATACTTATGAGGAAAATTATTAACTGTACCTACCTACCTACACAACTTACGTATTAAATTAACTGTATACCTACTCACCTAGTAAAGTTAATTGTTTTCCTCTACCCCACGCACGGACTGATACACTCACTCGTTATGTTTCCCTTGCTAGTGCTGGTTTTCCTGTAAATGATAGCACGAATCCATACTAATATTAAGTATAAATGCGAAAGTCTCTCTGTTTTTCTGTTACGCTAGCCAACCGATTTTGATATTTGATATAAGTAGAGTAGAGATAGCTTGAACCCCTGAACAACTTTCACTATGGAGCCAACTTCGAAATCACGAAAAAAAATCAGCTGTCCCCTTTGAATAATTAAATCAATGGCTGTCCCATACAAAACTGCAGTTGGTACCTATTCGACTCAAATGTATGGGAAAGCTGTTTTAATCGCGATTTCGAAGTTGGCTCCATTGTAAAAGTTGTTCAGTTTGATGAGTAGAATTCATTCTGAAGTTATCCGCTGTGATATAAAATGTACACACGGCGACACATCATGTTACGCACCCTATATGTAGTATACCCATAACTACACTACGTACAAAACACAAAATACGCGGCTGCCGGCGCGGTAGTAGCTTGCCGTGAGACGAAACAACAACAACATACCGTACCCTCGCACGATTAGCAAAGCAAAAATCAGTATAATTTAAAATGAATAAGCTCTTTAAACAAACTTACAGTTAGCGCTTTAAGCGCACGATTACCATCATTATACAGCTGATAGCGTTAACAAATATGAATTTAAGATTTTTATACAGCAAATAGCTGGACATTGAAGAGTAGAAGAACTATTAAGAGAAAGCGTTAATTCTCGTCCCGCTGCGCTAAACGAAGTTGCCGCTTTCCACCTCAGTTAAGGAGAAAATTAGTATACTAGCCTCGGGCAGTAAATAAGAAAGCCTCAGATCACATGTTGTAGCATGCAGATTACATGAGATCTGAGACCTTTCTTACTTTCCTGCCCTCGGTGTGTAATCTACTATATCTATTCATATTGTTATGTCCGAACTGAATATTTATTATGTTATAACTGCTGAATTTTCCCCTCTGTCCTGTAGGATCCACTATCTCGATCCACCAGTGGATTGAATAGCAAGTTCACTGTGATCCACCATTAGGCTCAATGGATCCCATGATACTTGAATGTCTTAATAGGCTCCACCAGTGGATCGAATTGAATTCAGGGAGTTTCGTAAGATCCACCACCGATTTCAGTGGGACCTGTATTTAGGCTCCAAGGAAGTTCGACCTCTTTCTTTTCGCCAATTGATCCTAATTGGCTGTTTAACAGCATTATAATCGGTAATTACTAATTACTGATTATAGAACTGCTACCCCAAATATGATGTTCTACTTACTAAATACCTATATAAACAATAAAATAGTATTTAGACCACTTTTAACCAAATAATAGCATTATAAGTGGGTACGTGTGATCTACTATTATGCATAAATAAGCCAGGAAGTCGCTGTTGTGTTTTTCGACTTATGGTCCTTAGGCAAAGTTGTTTAGTTTCATTATCTGAATACACCCTTAAAGTTATGTTAGTATTAACCTAATTAAAAATGAAAAATGTTTTTTTCGCTATCTCAATGTCTGTCCCATAGTGAAATATGATCAAATTAATGGTCTCAATAACAGCAGGAACACGGTGTAAGTAATATAAATTATATCACAGGTTACACTGAAATCTGTTGTGGATCTTACCAAACTCCCTTCATGAATTCTGTTCGATCCACTGGTGGACCATTGTAAGTGATGTAAGTGTTACATGATCCACTTAGCCAAATGGTGGGTCACAGTGAACTTCAGCGTGCTATACAATCCACCGGTGGATCGAGATAGTGGATCCTACTGGACAGAGTGTCTGATTGATATCTATTTGTGTTGCTGACAGAACATTTTTTTCTCCAGAAACCTTTAGGCGCCCAATGTCGAGATTGCAATCACTTGGAGATTCCGGGGCTGTCTCCATTTCAACTGGCCTGGGCTGAAGAAGGAGTACAAAAGAGATGGAGATACTACCCAGACTTGTCGGCTAAGCTTTCTCCTGAGGAAATAAAGAAATCTATGGCTGAGTACGTAGAAGTTTCCTTCAGGATCTAGCCTGTATATGAGGTTTATAAGCCTGTTGCGTCTACAAAATACAGAATGTAAAAAAAAATCATTACGGTAGGTACATATTAAATGGGGTGCTTTAGACCACAAAACTGAACAACTTTCAGTGGAGCCAACATCGAAATCACGAAAAAAAACAGCCTTTCCATATTTTGGGGCTCGAGACTCGAGTCACTATTGACTTCTTCTATAGAACAAACAGCTGCATATTGGGTAACGTTGTAGGTAGGTATAGGTCTTCTGAACACTTTAACTGTTCAAGGATATTTACGTTCGTTCCCATCACCACAATGTCCGTAAATATTATAATTTTTTGAAGGTAATACGAGCGAGGTCACGTATGACATGAAGACATGAATTTCAGGTTGGTAAGCGATATATTTTTAGTTAAGCGTAATTTCGTCTGCAGACTGCAAAATCAGCTGTTTCTCGGCCCAAATTTATGGGACAGCTGATTTTTTATCGCGATGTAAATTTTGGTCCAGTTGTTCAGTTTGATAGTCTGAAGAACCCCCTAAATAGGTATGTAACGTATTTAAGTTTCCACCCTTGTAATGTAAAGCTTGCAGAGTTTGAAAATTTGACACATGTAGGTATATTCCAGGATCTAAGGGTGGGTCGCATTCAACCCACCTGGGTTTGAGATTATTTACACACGGCGAAACATCAAGCTATACAAAACCAAACAAAGCTGGCAGTGCGTAGGTCGTGTATAACGAATAACGTCGCGCCGCCAGTTTAAATTGGTTTTGTAAAGCTTGATGAGTCGCTGTGTGTAGGTACATATTATCGACTTCACCGATTCTAGTTTTGTACACAAGGCGACACGTCAGGTTACCCTGTTTGGACTTTGAACTATTAGAAGTTGAACGCTGCGAATCGTGCGAGAGGGTGCGGTATGTTGTTGTTTCGTCTCACGGCACGCTGCGCCCGCGCCGGCAGCCGCGTCTCTGCAGGCTCTACCGCACTATTAGGGATGCGCCGATCCGATCCGATTTTTCCGAAGATCGGATCGCGAGCATACGATCCGGCGATTTTTCGGATCGATACAAAGCCATTCGATTTTCTAGCGGATCGATACAAAACATCAGAAATCGGATCGTGAATATCGAATCAGAAACAACACTACTACTGTTACTTTTTAACCTAACTCGTAGGTACATTTAAGTAATAATCAGTGATCGGAATGTCGGGGCATTTTTTGAGCATACAAGTTTGGATACGCCTGAATTTCCCGGAAGTATCCGGATTTAATAAATATGGATAAAAATTTCACGGGATTTATTGGGATTACCTATTTAGATGTCAAGAGACGTTTTTTTAAATCAAGAGTATTAGCAGCGCATACTAGAGGCCGCGACTTTGAAACACGCCGCCTGGTACTTTTGACATGTACCGCGCTTAGGTAAATATGTTGACCGTTATTATATAATGATATTAAGTAACTAGATTAGTGGTTAGGGCACCAAAGCGTTGCCACTTCGAAGATGTCTGCAGGCTTCTTTGACTTCAGTTCAGGCGTTTATCTATAGTGAGCGGACATATCCGTGACGTATAAATTAAGCTACCAAAATGGGGAAATGCGCCGTAAAAGTTTGTAAATCAAAATCGTATTTACTTGCAACACTGATGGCAAAAACAATGCGTGAAAAATTTATTTAGTTTTTTATTTTATTTTGACAAAATATAGTAAACTTACTTGTGAAAAGTAACACCACTTCCTTTATTATTCTTTTCCGACTGTGATTTACAAATTTTTACGGCGCATTTCCCCATTTTGGTAGCTTAATTTATACGTCACGGATATGTCCGATCACTATAGATAAACGCCTGAACTGAAGTCAAAGAAGCCTGCAGACATCTTCGAAGTGGCAACGCTTTGGTGCCTAACTTCTAATCTAGTTACTTAATATCATTGTTTAATAACGGTCAACATATTTACCTAAGCGCGGTACATGTCAAAAGTACCAGGCGGCGTGTTTCAAAGGCGCGGCCTCTAGTATGCGCTGCTAATACTCTTGATTTAATAAAAACGTCTCTTGACATCTAAATAGGTAATCCCAGTAAATCCCGTTAAATTTTATCCAAATTTATTAAATCCGGATAGTTCCGGGAAATTCAGGCGTATCCATACTTGTATGCTCAAAAAATGCCCCGACATTCCGATCACTGGTAATAATAATATTTATTTGCCAGCCAAATATACATTTTCATATTATTACTTGTATCACTGCACTAGGCAATGCTTGTCTCGCGGGAATCAAACAAAATAGCACTTAATTAAAACAAAGTTATCTCGTACAAGGTTATTTCATCGCTGCCAAGATCAAAATTCGAAAAGTTGATTAAAAATAGAAATATCGATTAAAAATTAATTCGGAAAAGCTTCATGTATGTATGTTTGAACAAATCAAATATTAAAATTATTGTCTGTTTTTCATATGATCTTTTGGATCGATCTTTTGAATATCGGATCGAAGACATCCGATCCGATCCACAGATCGGACCGAAGGATTGCGATCCGTATCGATCCATAATATCGGATCGAACACAAATATCGCACATCCCTACGCACTATTTTGTGTTTAGTACGTAGTGTAGTTATGGATATATAGGGTGCGTAACCTGATGTGTCACCGTGTGTACATAAGTGGTCCATTTTGATGTAAGTGTATCACTAGAGTGGAGTGGATACATCTAAATGCACAAGCAAATTACGAATTCTGACTGTCCACATTAACTCTATCAGAACTTTAAAAGCTTACCTACATTTTGTTATCATTGCAGGGTTGGACGTCCTTTTCAAAATGAAACATGTAACTGGTACAATAAGAACTATCCTGCTAGGAAATACAATTGTATCTTACGTAAATTCTCTAAGTAATGTTTTGGCTTAAAATTATCAATAAAGTTTTACATTTCTCATTTTATTTTTTCTTCGAATAAGTACCTATAGTTAGCTGTGCTCAAGAACATGCTGTGCTAGTTAGGCTTCACCAAGAAGTTTGGAATCCTCGGCTTCACATGCCACTCCCGAGAAAACGATTAAAATCGAGTTATATGGTTCAAATACAATGTTCTTGTCTTTGTTACTTTACCTACGTAAGTATGCCAAAAAGAAAGCGCATGAAGTGTATCTCGTTTTGTCGCTTTATCGTGTGTGGCATGCTAGCCGCGCAGGAAGTAATGGTGTCTGCATAGCTAGCATGCCGCAGTGATACAGCGCTATCACACCTTAGCTCTCTTTCTATTTGCGTGCGAACGAACGAGATAAAAGACGTGATACAGCCGTATCACGTGTAGCATACTACGAGTGCTGGAAGGTCTGGGTTAATACAGGGTGTAACAAAACACCCTAGTAATACCACGTTCCTGAGTGACAGAAAAGGGTGGAGCGACGGAATAATGCGGTTCCGTTCTTAATCAAAATAAAATTAATGGATAGGCCTTACGCGAACTTGCCTCATTTTTCTGGTTTGAAATAAACCAGAAAAATGAGGCAAAACAAATGAAAGGTATACTGCCCTAGATTTGACAGATAATGGCGCTAGTTTGTGTGGACCAAGCGTAGAAGCGTAAGCGAAATACTTGGCCTATGGGACCAAGTGCACGAGTGGTTACATAGCTTATCTTATCTATGACGAGTGGTATGCTTCAACCATAGAGAAATTACACGCTCCCATGGCTTCAACCATTTTTATTATACCATGATCTAAGGTTCCGTGCTGTCTGGTGTAGTTTTGGGTGTAGTTCAACCCATAGAGAAATGTTCAACCCTTATACTTTATCTTCAGTCATCAAAGATCTCTGCGGTTCGATCTACTTCTGCCATTAAACTGAAAGAAAAACTCATGACACGACAGTTATTGTAAGCTGTCAGATCACGCTTATTCCTCTATTGTTTCAAAAATTTCAGTATGTTTATTCACACCTAAATAAAAAAAATTAACAATAAAATTTCCCATCCCCATTCAACAAACTATGGCAAAACAGGATGACGGCCTCTTCCTCCTGGAAGTTTTGATCGACAAAATAGTATTTTTGAAAAGTCCTTGCTTCTCTGACAGAGATTTCAGAACATGCGTGAGCATAAAGTGTGATGGTGTGGAGCCTCTGGAGATATGCGACGACGAACCAGGATCGTGCGCCTCTAAGAGCGGTGGCCCCTTCGTTAAGACCTTCAACAATGGCAAGTCCTGCCTTTTCTCCCTCACGGAAGCGGAGATAATGGCTGCCATGAGTAAATTTCCTATAAATGTATCCGTCTTCAAGGCACTGCCATGCGGTTGTTTACCGACTAAGATCGTTTTGGGAGAAGCAGTGATTGATATGACAAAAGAGTTTGTTCAGGCTCGTAATCAGTTTCTGGAAGACCCTGCGCATGTAACCCATCAAGCTTTGAAAGACTCTTTTCGCATTGTTGGATCTGAAGGCGAATCTGGTGAAATCGTAATGTTTCTCCGGATATCTTGTTTTGGCAAGCTGATCGTTACGAGATTTCAGGGCGCTACTGGCCCACCGCAACTGGCATCAGGTGGAGGCTCTACTGTTGAAGATCGATCATGTAACCCTCCAAGAGAGTTCCAGACTCCACAAGACCCTTGTGTGTGTGGAGCTGCTCGAGGAGGAGGAGGCCATTCCGGTGGAATACCTTGCACAGCCGGTGGACCTGGTGTTTGTCCTCCAGGTACAAACGTTTAAATAATCTTAAATGATCATGTACCTATACATTTTACTCAACTCCACAGTAGCGCTGACTTCTTGTATTTACAAACGCCAATTTCAACGTTCTGTGTCGTAATTTATCCATTATCATTTATTATTCGACCGCCTGTCTGGGTCATATCTCGCCCAAAGGATGTCGCTGGCCATCCAGCGAGGCAACGCAGCAAGCATTTATGGGCATCTTTGGGCGGGACATGATGCTGGGCGGCTTGTTTATTTAGTAAATTAGATTATTAGTAGATTACACACCGAGGACAGGAAAGTAAGAAAGGTCTCAGATCTCATGTAATTGTTGACCGAGGCGAAGCTGAGATCAACAAACATGTGATCTGAGGCTTTCTTATTTACTGTCCGAGGTTAGTATACTTACTATTTTTCTGCTCGTCGGAGGTGGAAAGCGACAACTTCGTTTAGCGCAGCGGGACGAGAATTGACGCTTTCCGTCCGGAGGGAAGAAATAATTATTTATTGACATATTTTATTAAGCTAGTAATATTTTAGTTATATTATTGTTACCTATTTATCGTTACCTTGAATAAAATGTATTATTTGTGAAGTTGAATGTTCTGTAACAATTCGATTTTTTTGTAGTGTTTCGATAATTTCATAAATTATTAACGTTTGCAGCCCGAGATCCGTACAACAGTACACCATGTGAAGACGGAGATGATTCTTGCTACTGTTCTGGACCTAAACCACCACCTAAACAGCAATTGGCTTGTAGAAACACTGACCAATACTGCTTACATGTGCCGAAAGGTTAGCTATTTTTTTTATATATGGAAAATCCTAGCTTGGTCAAAAATACTAGATATCTTTGACTCTGCTGGAACTCATAACATGTTGGAATATATTTTGATCGATTAATTCACTCTCAATTGCTACATGTGTGTCCATTAGACCGGATAATGGGTCTACAGATTTTCAATGATTCCGCCAACATGTGCTGCAATGTGAGAGTTTTTTTAGTTTATTCCCCCTCAATATTTAATTCAATTTAATTTAGGGTACCTAATTACACTTTTCTGGGCATATTTTATAATGATAGTGAATATTACACAACTAGCTTTTATTTGAGACACAATTTGTTGATGGCCAGGTCGCAGTAAACAGTTCGAAGAGATAGGCACAAACCTGTCTGGCAACGAGCTTAAGATTAAAGTGCCAGCCAGTTCATCCATCATCAAGAAAATAAGTCAGACACATTGTGCTATGCAATGCCCATTCACTCAAGGCAAAGGGAAAAAAGAGAAGGGCCCTTGTGCGGCACCGTGTGGAAAGAATCAGATAAGCTTGGCGCTTCCCACTGAGGCCGTGTGCTGTAAAGGTCCACAGCTAGCCGACACACACTTCACCTGCACTACTGAGGGTTGTATCCAGGCATCCAAGCACGGTCAGCAAGGCGCCTTATCAAGAGCCGACCCAAAAACTGATCCGCCTAACAAGGATATGTTTGTTATGAAAGTTGCAAAGACTGCTTTGCAAGGCGATAGAAAATTTAAATTAGAACTAGAGCTTGTGACTCCTAAAGGCCCAGACAAAGTTCCACCAGTCGAGAAATATAGCAGAAGAGTACAATCTGATCCTGATTGCGAATGTTGTGCCAGAAAAACCTTAAAAAGATCTAAAGGGAAAAAAAAGTGTCTTTCATTAGGCGGTCGACAGTTGATTGCAAACGTTTAGTGGTAGTTCTAAGTTATAAAAAAAAGTGTTCTCACATCGTAAAAATGTAAACCCTGTTAGTATTTGATATGCATAGATAAAAAAGCCTGATACGATCACCACATTGTACAGATTGCTGTCCGACGGGAAACAAGGTGGTATTCCAAATGCCATCGGACACTTGCGGCATGTCTCACAAGCAACGGGCCCACTTTAACTACACGTCTGATGGAGTCGGTGACATGTCCAGAGACGAGCCAGGGCAGCTGGTGCCCACCACAGCGGAGGACTACCCCGGGGTGACCTACGACTTTACCACGCAAGTGATTAAACTGCGCATTGGCAAGACCATGGAAATGCCTGGACGAAAGTCTAAGCTCGAATACCAGTTCATTACGCCTGTTATCTCATACGACAGAAAGATCCCAATAACTGATACAGGCACAGCACAATGCACATCCTGTTACGCTTGCCCAGCCTGTTGTGTATCCAAATGCGTCTAATATGCGCCCACATTTTAATATTTTTGTGTTATTATTATTATAAATGTAATTATCAATTTATAAATAGGTACCCTATATATTTTGTAATTAAATGTGTGTTTACGTATTACTTATTTATTTATTTGTCTTTACCTTTCGATTAAACTCACCCATTAATACCTAGTTTTGTAACACCAATAAAGTATAGTCAACTGGTCGTAGGTACTCTGCCGAGATTGCCGTTTTATCAAGACTTAGACGAAGATCAAAAGCAACATATTAAAGAGACTTGGAAGGGAGTGAAGCAGCTTTTTCGACCTGAAGGGCATAACCAATTACAATCTCTATCAAAGTCTAGCGATTCTACAAGAATGCAAATCGATACCTTAAAGATAGCTTTGATGTCAAATGAAGCCAAGATAAACTCCCTAACATCTTTATACATTAGAGCATTAAAGAAAAAACAAAGCGTCTCCTTCTCAAATACAGTAGATTATGTTTCCGAATCACACAGTGGATTTTGCTCCCTCAAAGAAGACTGTAGTTTATTTGGAAACAGGGAAACTACTGTGTTCATGACCCTAAATGACGATATTTACAATTGTTGTACCTCCGGAACTCAAGCCACGGCTTCAATCAACAAATCATTTCAAGTTGACTGTTCTAAATATGTAAACAATAGTTACGCACTGGACATTGCCCATTCGTATTCTAACAATTGGTCTACAACGACTAGTTCGACGTGTAACGGAGGTAGTAGAAGAAATATGACAGATACTAACCGTAATCCAGAAGTCTACTTTTTCGGACGTAATAAAAGGTCGGTGGGGATGGGAAAAAAGAAATATGCACGTGATTATTCCACACAGACTCAACCTAAAAGTTCTTCTTCAGAAGCACAAACAAATAAAAAATTCAATCAGCCAGGAAGTAAGACTGTTTTCATTAAGGACTGTAAGCCAGCATGTCCAGCGGTGATCTCCGAGGAGACTAAAGGAAATCTAATTGCTACCGTGTCGCACATAAAAATTGCACCCAGAGAGGGCTGCCCAATATACGGGAAAGAACCATGCCAAGGAACAAACTGTATTCTCGCCTCAGCAGAACGAGATAATACTTCCGTCAAAGTGACCACGGCGAACAATCCTAGAAGAGGAGTGTTCGAACTGGTCATACGCAGAATGTCTGGGGCTCCGCTGGCGAGAAACGAACTGATGCTAGAATGGACCCCGCCTCCGTGTCGAGCTCCAACCTGTGGACCTAGTCCCTACTCCGTGTCTTGTTCTCCACTCTCTAAGTGCAAAATGATAGTATGTCGCCCGACGCTATGCAAACCCAAATGTTGCAGGAGAGCTTGCAAAAGGCCATGTGGTCAGAAGCCTTGCGGTCCTGCACCATGCTGTGCCAGGCCGTCTCGTCCTGTGCCATGTAGGAAATGCTCTGTGCCCTGCCGCCGCCCCAGGCGGCCTTGTCCACCGGCGCGCTGCCTACCTTGCCCCTCCTCACCGCGTTTTACTCCTTGCCCACCAGTGCCCCGCGCAATCCCCTGTTACAATATGCCATGTTCCACTCCATGCAAGAGTACACCTTGCCTGCGCCCGTGCCCTATAGGTCGAGGCAGACGAGCTCGTAAAGCCCGCAGCTCACCTAAAATAAAATTACACCGTAAAAAATTGTCTCCTTGCCTGAACCGTACGAGCGGTTGTCCGATGAGTCGCTGCTGCAGCCTGCCCGGGCCCTGCTTCGGCTGCCGCCCTTTCCCGCCACGCAAATGCTGCTCGATAGGCCCTTGCAGACCTTCTAAGTATTTCAAGACTGTCTGTCCCACACCCACAAAGTAAATAGAAGTAAACACAATTAAAATAGTAAATTATCATCGTGATAAACCGGAGACACTCATTTTCTCCATGGCATAGCGGCCATAGCGCGCATGGTAGTATATAAGGGTCTAACAAAATTAGCTGAAACTATTTTTAGGGGATGATCAGACCATAAAACTGAACAACTTTCTCTATGGGACCAATATCGAATAAAAAGAAAAAAGAAAAAAAGTCGAGTCGAGTGTTTGCAGTTTTGTATGGGACAGCAATTTTTGTTTTCCCGAATTAGATTTTGGTCCCATAGAGAATGTTGTTCAGTTTGATGGTCTGATCATCCCCTTAAAACAGTTTCAGCTAATTTTGTTAGACCTTATATTACGCACCCTTCGAAACATATCCTAATAAATTCTCGAAACAAAAGTCGATAACTAGATTTTTCAAACCTACAGTACCCAAATCAAATTAAAGATTGAAAAATTTGTCTCGGGCGGGACTTGAACCCACGCTCTTCCAAACCGGGGAAACGTGCTAACCAATTACACCACCGAGTCCACAACCCAGAGAACGAAATCGAAGACGCCCCCTTAAGACGCAACAGATTGAAAATTTCGTTCTCTGGGTTGTGGACTCGGTGGTGTAATTGGTTAGCACGTTTCCCCGGTTTGGAAGAGCGTGGGTTCAAGTCCCGCCCGAGACAAATTTTTCAATCTTTAATTTGATTCGAAATAGCACAACATGGCTGTAACATGTTTATAATCAATAATACAGTACCCAGTTTCTTATTTTGGTCAAAGATACTTTTCGTTCGAGTATTAGCTTACCTTACTTGAACCTCATCTCATTTTTTCTGTCGCTCCATCCTTTTCCGTTCCGTTCATTGGTCGTTAGCCCGCCTGCAAGGAGTCCCGCATGCTGTATATCGACTGACTTATCGACCAATGAAAATGAGCCATATATGAAGAAGCAAACCAGACTGTGCCAGAGTGGTGTGGGTAAATTACTATATAAGTAAATAAATAAGTAAACAGTCTCACATCTTAGTTGTTTTAATTGATTACCTAAGTTTTCTTTACCATTTATCCCATGGCGTAATTTTTAGGACGTTGCAGGGTGGAATTATATTTCCACCAATGATGCTTGTTTAGGTAAACCTAAGTCACTATATGGACACATCGATGCAATATTAATTTCATGTGAACTTGGTAAGATTTGATTACAACACTATGCTAGATGTTTCGTAGGAGATATAGGACTCTGTGGTAGGAGTTAGGACCTATAGGATGCCTAACGTATCAACCAAAGTATCAACAACGATTTTTTTTGTCTTCTTTGAGATTAGATTCTCACTAGATATCAATATTGCGAGATATTTTTGTATTTTCCAGGTTTATTAGAAGCAGAATGTGTAATTCCACTATACAGACAGATACCTGGCATCAAGCACTAAACGGCGACATTAATTCCAGCGACCAAACGCTAAAAGATAAAAACTTGAAAATTGAATAACTTTTAAACCAAAGCGGCTAGATCAAATCTTTTGATACCGTTTTGATTTCGGCAACTACTCGTCACACCACTCACACCATAAAAAAGTTCTAACTGGTCATAATACAAAAAGCTTTATAATTTGTTTCAAACGGTAAGGGTTGAACTACACATGGCCGCACGCGATCTTATATGCTCTAGCAAATGACGTTTCTGAGTGACAGAAAAGGATGGAGCGACGGAAAAGTGCGATCGCGTGCGGCCATGTGTAGTTCAACCCTAATTCAGAAAGCACTAAATGACTCAAATGATTAGCTATGATGATGGTTTCAAAGCCCTAGGATCGAGGGCCCCGCTGGCAAAGAAAATGTCCGCTGGGCATACGCATACAATGTTCTTGGCATACGCACACATTTAAAATACCCCCGCCGGACCAGAAGTACCATCGGGATACAGTTGGCAATAGGTGCTGCCAGTAGTACCATTAATGCTGTGCATTAATGGTACAATTTCCTGTAAGGTATAATAACTTTATGGGTACAATAGGTATTACTATTTTAAACTTCTTGTTCTATCCTTTTTATTTTGTTAAAAAAAAGAAATACGAACTAATGTCATATGTCATATTCATTCAAGACTTCTCTGTGGTACTCTTTGGCGTTTGTTGTTGTTCTTTCAAAATTTCAGTTGAGGAAATTTTATAAATAATGATGGTCGGTAAGGGTGCGCAGGCGCCTAAGTATAATGTATCCGGTGGTGTCCTGAGGACCGCTAAAGACGACCAAGCGGGCAAGCCACCATGCCCCTGGCTGTGCAACCTGGTGCCGGTGGACGTGCCCAACCCTGGCGCTGCGCAAACTGTCTTGCATCCGAGAAAGGACGTATTTGTTCTAAAGGTAAACATAAAGACTAAGACCTTGTCTAGGGAGACGCGGCGCGTTGCGTGGCGCTGTGTGCGCGGCCAAATGAAACATGCTGATCTACAGGGTCCTTTTTAATGACTACGCTGTCCACATCGAATGACTACGCTGCATCAGTAATGAAGAGAGAGTGTGAGTGTTTAACGCGCACACTCATGCAGTTCAGTTAATATCCAGCCTGACTCCTTTTGTAATTATTAATCAAGCAGTCGCTGAAGACAAAATCGGCTATGAGAAATTGAGTCATTCTTACAACAACCAATTATTGTCGATCTGTTATGGAAAATGGACTATACAGGTTCCTTCTTCACATGCTGACACTTTATTAATGGGATGATCAAACCGTCATACTGAACAACTTTCTCTATGGCACCAACATCGAAGTCGCAAAAAAAAATCTGCTGTTCTATACAAAACTGCAATCCTACTTGAGCCAAATGTAACGGACAGGTGATTTTTTGTTCGAGATTTCGATGTTGATCAGTTTGATGGTGGTCTGATCATCCCCATCAAAAAGTGTCAGCATATTAAGTTGGACCCTGTATGAGAGCAACGCATTCAGGCTGAAGCGTTTTCGTTGTCACACGCGTCATGTCTTTATTTTTTGGCCGCTCAACGCGCCGCGCAACGCACCTCGTCTCCCTAGACAAGGTCTTAGTCTTTATGTTTACCCACAACTTATTTCGTAGTTACAAGAGGTGTGAACATTACGACCATAGAGAAATTACACGCTCCCCTTGGTAGAGATGGTGTAACAAAGTGTGCACAGTAACCACCAACTGAGCACTAGTTTGTACGGCGACCATAGAGAAATTACACGCTCCCCTAAGCTTTTTGTCTCCCCTCACCCGTCCCTCACCCCCTTTGTCGGCGACATAATTTTCTATAGAAACAAGCCGATATGCCATCTCCTCTTACTCCATGATTACGACTTTACGACTCAGATTATTATGTTCCAAATTCTAAACCATATTCTAGTGTCGAGCTGTTTATGATGACCTGAAAAAGACGTGGACGTAAACAAAACTTAGTAAAAGTTTTTCAGTTTGAATGTTCTATACTCGACACGAATCCCAGTCGTCTAAAGAGTCATCATTCGTGGTCATAAAAGTACGCCACGCACGCTGTACGTCGTCCGATAGGGCCTAAAGTCCTGTATCATACCTGTATTCACTTTGATTAGTGTGAGTGCAGGTCATTAGTAATTGCGGGTCATTATAAGGTCAGCCGGTCAGGTCAGGACAGCCGTGGTGGTCCAGTGGCGAGTAACCTTGCCTGCCGTGCAGGAGGCGATGGTTCGATCCCCGTCCAGGCCGACTCGTACCAATGAGATTTTCGGAATTTATGTACGATTTGTAACACCAATTGGCTTTTCGGTGAAGGAAAACATCGTGAGGAAACCTGCATGCTTCAATTTCGAGGCATGTATTGTACCCACTGTCCATTATAAGTGGCGACGGGCTCACCCCCTGTCACACTGGACAGAGTTTCGGTACTACTGGTGAAACGTGGATGTTCTGAGGTTTCAGAATATATCTGACTACCCCCTCGGGGAATATAGTCGTGAGCATATGCGTATGCGTATTATAAGGTCATTAGGTACTACAAACTAGCTAAGTACAAACATTGAAAGTAAATCAAAGATAACAAAATGTCATATTCTATCGGTAATCGCTCACAATTTTTGAATGACCCGCAATTAAAATCACCTGCACTCGCACTAATCAAAGTGAAGGCCTGTAGCCTTATGCCCTGTCTGTGACTAATCATAGAATAGGTAATTAATAGTATATTTAATGCTTAGTTCAAGGATAAAATAGCAAGGAAAGTTACCCAAATTGTTTTCATCCTAGGTTTCAAAGATTAGCCCGTCTGGAGAGCGTCGCTGCAAAATGGAACTAGAATTAGTAACTCCAAAATTTCCAGATAAGAGACAACCGTACCGTGTAGACACGAGGGAAGCCCAATGCGACCCTGATCCAGCACCATGCTGCTGCTGTAGGTCCAAAAGTAGTCGGAGATAGTTTCAAGATATGATAAAAAATTCTAAAAATATGTTATACATTGTGTTATCAGTTTTAAGATGCCTTTACAATTATATTTGTGCAACAACGAATGTATTGTTTTTTTTTTCAAAATATTATCTTTAATCACACTGCAATCACCCTCAATCCTCAGGGTCCGGGTTCGAATCCCCAAGGACGACATGCGGCGACACTAAAGCTACGCAAAACCAAAATAAACTGGCCGCGCGTAGGTAGAGTAATGTATTGCGTCGCGCGGCCAGCTTACGTTTGTTTTGCGTAGCTTGCTACGATGTGTGTACCAATAACTTACGTGTAAGTAATGCCGACTGACTACTCTCAAACGGTGAAGGAAAACATCGCGAGGAAACCTGCATACGCTGAAGAAATTCGGACGCGAAGGAATTCACCATAACAAAAGCTATGCTGCGTAAAAATTGTCCGCGCCACAACGCAACACACAAGCCTAGCGCTCATTATGAACTATATTTAGACCCAACACTAGATTTTTTATAAAACGGATCAAACACGAATCACTATTTTAAAACAATGCAGATAGGTAGTTTATTTTGAAAATTTTGCTTCGTCCAACTTAAACCAAAAATTTTTACTGTAACTTGCATGGAGTTTGTGTGGGAGTTACAAGTTACAAGTCATGATGAATAGTAGATTACATAGCGAGGGCAGGAAAGTAAGAAAGGTGGAGGCGAAGCCGAGGTCAACAAACATGTGATCTGAGGCTTTCTTATTTACTGCCCGAGGTTAGTATACTATTTTTCTTCTCGACAGAGGTGGAAAGCGGCAACTTCGTTTAGCGCAGCGGGACGAAAATTGACGCTTTCGGTCCGGAGGGGAGAAAAAGTAATTTTCGGAAACACTTATAGGTACTGCATTCCAAATAAGGACGACGAAATTTTCCGATTCCTATTTAGCTTTCTGGCCAATTCTGATAAGCAAATATAATTTATTTATCAGAAAGATGTACTATCCGACATATAGCTTGCACGTTACTTAAGCTGTTCTAAGAATAAGTGAGTGTAAGGTTCCAAATATCTGTTTCTGTAATTATATAGGCTTAAATTTTCGTTGCTATTAGTTGGAATTAAAAAAAAAATGTTTGGATGCCTCCGTTTGGACCACCTGTATAGTATACATGGATCTAAATCATAAAGGATAGCACTCCTCCTTACAAGCATTGATACAAGAAAATTTGACGTTCGTCTCCGTCGTCGATATTTCCAATTTTACGTGCGTCCCTTTCTATTCCAATGACGTCACAATTACATGAACGACAATTGAGTGACGTCATGCCTAGATATACATTAGAAAGGGACAAAGTTAACGTCACTAAAAACCACTACGGAGAAGAACGATCATTACCGACCATCAAGGAGTATTATCATGTTTTCCCTCTTGTTAAGGCAGTCTGTGCTCCACTATAGAGGATTCCAAACCTTGTACTTCCACTATAGAGGAAACCAAAAAAAAAAGGTTCATTATAAACTTCTGTCACAAAAGCGTAAGCGAAAAATCATAGGCGAAGTATTTTTCACTTCGCCTATGGTCACAAAATAATCTGTCACGTATCTTCACAAAACATAAGATTCCGAAATTATTTCAAAATTATAGTGTTATCTTTTTTATATTGATTAAAAAAAATGGAGAAGCCTCAAGAACAAGTTAAATTTCAGCTTCCAAAAACGCGTAAGCCTTACGAGGAAATCGGCGCAATATTCAACGGAAATGAGGTGGGTCCGTAGGGTGGGTCACAGAGTTTTGCTCACAGTTGGAGGTAACTCGGCAAGAATTGAATAATACACGCAAAGGTGCTAAAATCATGACCCTCCAATATGCCGCCATGCGAGCAGCAGCAGGCTTGTTAAAGTAACCTTTGTAGTGCCGCAACTGTCGCTGCTGTAAAACACATTTGCACGCATCCTGTCTAGCACACGTCTAGCATTCAAAATTATCAGTCTGAGGACTGAGAATTTTGTCTCTGCTGAAAAACTTTCGGATATAGACTCACTTTCTTATCTGCTTTTCGTAGGTATACCTATACAGAGAAAAGTATCATTGACCTTTAAACCAAACACTCTACCCATCAAACTGAACAACTTTTCCTATGGGAGCACCTGAGCGAGAACAGAGACATCTCTGATGTCCACATCGAATGACTACTCTCTATGGCACCAATATCGAAATCGCGAAAAAAAAATCAGCTGTCCCAAAAACTGCAAACCTACTGGAGCCAAATGTATGGGACAGCATATTAAGTTGGACGTATTTAAAGTTTTTGTTTGTAATATGTACCTATGTATTGTTCTTGAACGATTTCTGCCACGAAGACTACTTTTTTTTTTTTTTTTTAGTTTATTTATTTAATACATAATTTTATATCTATATATACATAGCAAACCGCACTGTCAGAAACCAGTAAACCACTTCAGCTCCGTTGTTGGCGTTGATGAGCTCTCATGTGGCTAACATAATAGCCAATGGTCCAAGAGAAGATCCTCGCACATAGCAGGCCCGTGAAGACGTGTCGTTCTCATAGTGATATTGTATAGAGCAGCTGATGGTCGGGCTTTTAATTCATCGCGTTTGGTATCTAGTTGTGATCTCCTACTCGCTTCAAAAACATATATATTTGCAAGAGCTCTCCACGCTAAACCGATCATCGAACGGGCCACCAATTTGTATATATAGACAAGAATGTATCATAATTAGGTAAACTCTTTATTCGCCTTAACGACAGGTCAAAATACGTGTTCCGAAAAGCACATCGAAGCATCCAAAACTAACCCCGTCTCAGTTGAAGCTGCAGCAACAGTGCACGTGCGACGAGGACGCGTCAGTCTGCTCGGAGCTCTGTGGCATGCCCGGTTATGGACAAGGAGGACCTGAGAATCAACTCAATTTTCAGGTATAAAATACATACTGCAAGATCCGTTATATGAGTTATGTATGACTTACAGAGAGCGTGCCTATTCTATGGAAGTTGCAATATTCAACAATCAATATTTTCGTATTAAGTCTGTCAATCACGGAAATTTAAAGATAATTTTAGTCTCATTATCATCATCAGCCTATCATCGTCCACTGCTGGACATAGGCCTCTCCCAAGGCGCGCCACAAAACTCTGTCCTCGGCCTTCCTCATCCAGTCGCTCCCCGCTACTTTTTAGGTCGTCTGTCCAGCTCGCAGTCTCCACTCTAGAACTCTGACACCCCATCGGTTGTCAGTTCTTGTACTGAAAGTACTGAAACGCTAAGAAAATTAACAAAATTTGCTCACTCTGGGTGTCAAAGGACGCGACGGATAAGCGCGCTCTTAGCTTGCTTTCTTGCTTATACATACTCGTAGGTTAGTCTAAGGTTATGACTTGACTTTACCTATAGGTAACAAAGGCAACGACTTTAAGTTCCAAATTCATCATCATGTGAATTGGATAGAAAAAGCTTGGAAGTAGGGATTGCAATCCGGTGCAATTTTCAATCCGGCCGGATCCGACCGGATTTTCATCGATCCGACCGGATCCGCCGGATCCGACCGGATTGGTAATGTCCATAATCACTTGCGTTTTCATTTTAAAATCAACTGTAAAACAATAAAGGTGTTTCTAGCAACTGTGAAAAAAAATATTATTGTTACGAATTGATAGTTTCTATCGTATTAATAATGCGAAAAAAAAATTTTTTTGGCCTCAAAGCATTGGCTAACGAGAGACCGCCTAACATCTACACTTTTTACATTTATGGTTATTTTTCTTTTGTCAGACTGAGACAGGTATGTACTACTATACCTACTGTTGATTTGTATATACCTACGTTCTTTTAATAGGATAACAAAATAAAACTTTTCTGCTGTCATTTCTATAATGACATATTAATATGGTAGGGAAGAAAAAAACTACATACTTAGGACAAATTTCTATTTTTAAATGTACGTGTTGGTGCGGATTGTCGTAGCAGGGGCTCAATAACGTCGTATAGTAGATCGGCGAACCGACAAAAAGTCGCTTAAATAAGATTCTGGCACAAGTCATCTCCTTTATAGTGTTATCTGGTATCGATGCATTCAGTATGACTTCCTGATTACAAATATATGAGATGACAAGCGCTCAGACTGTGGGGGTAGAAACTGTGACGTCATAAAGGTGGCCATACAAAGTAAAATTTTGTTTTTGTTTATTCATGCCGTGTGGGGTATCAAATGAAAGGGCTTTATGAGTACATTACAAATATATAACATAGTATAACATTTTCACTATTTGGTTTAACAAATTATTCGAAAAAGTAAAAAAATTCCACAATTCTGAGTTGACTTTGAACTGCTATAGATTATAAAAAACTAAATGGATTTTTGTAGATTATATATCAAATGACTCAGGATATTCTCTTTATTGCGTCCAAAAATAATTAACTACATTTATAACAAAATAAAAAATGTACATCCATTTGAAAAACATTGTAAATTTTTGGACGCCTTCTAATAATTTCTTAGACCAAGTAGTAAAAATGGTATAGTATGATATATATTTGTAATCTACTCATAAAGCCCTTTCATTTGATACCCCACATGATAAGTTTAATTTAAATAAAAACTGTGACGTCATGAAGAAGGCCATACAAGGTAAAAAAAAATCATTTTAATAATGTCGTGTAGGGTATCAAATGAAAGAGCTTTATGATTACGTTACAAATATATATCATAATATAACATTTTTACAACTTGGTCTAAGAAATTATTAGAAAGCGTCCAAAAATTTACAATGTTATTCAAATTGATGTACATTCTTTATTTTGTAATTTATCTGATTAATTATTTTTTGACGCAATATAGAGGATATCTTGAGTCATTTGATATATAATTTACAAAAATCCATTCAGTCGTTTATAATCTATAGCAGTTCAAAGTCCACTCAGAATTGTGGATTTTTTTTACTTTTTCGAATAATTTGTTAAACCAAATAGTGAAAATGTTATACTATGCTATATATTTGTAATGTACTCATAGAGACCTTTTATTTGATGCCCCACACGGCATGAATAAACAAAATTTTTTTTTTGCTTTGTATGGCCATCTTTATGACGTCACAGTTTCTACCCCCACAGTCTGAGCGCTTGTCATCCTATATATTTGTAATCAAGAGGTCATACTGAAGCCATTGATACTAGATAACACTATAAAAGAGATGACTTGAACGGAAAGTTCCGAAATATCCTTTTTCCAACCCACTAGTAAGCGACGTCCACCGCGAGAATTTTCATTAAAAAAGCTGTTTTATTCGATTTTCAAGACATTTACCGGATCCGGACCGGATCCGGCTAGCTAGTGCCGGATCCGGTAGGCCGTAAATGGTGCCGGATCCGCCGGATAACCGGATCCGGAAAACCGGATTGCAATCCCTACTTGGAAGCTCACAAGAGCAAATCCATCATGACAAGAATCAGAATATGAGGTGTAACGCCAGAAAAAAAATGGTTGCCTCAAAAACATTACAAATACATAGGGTAATTCTTAATATGCCGACACTTTTATAAGGGGATGATCAGACCATCAAACTGAACAACTATTTCTCTGAAAAAAATCTGCTCTTCCGTACAAAACTGCAAACCTACTCGAGCAAAATGTATGGGACAGCTGATATTTTTTTCGCGATTTCGATGTTGGTCCCATAAAGAATGTTGTTCAATTGGATGGTCCGATCATCCTCTTAAAAAAGTGTCAGCATATTAAGAAGGACCCCGTTTATATAACTTTTAGCTCATACGTTTTAGTAAGTAATATGAAGCAGAAAATACTTTATTTCCCACAGCAGTAAGCTTCCTTAGATGCTGTCTAAGCAGTGCTGGCGATATCGACACCATAGTTAAATAAAGTGAGTAAGAAAGGTTTTTTATTACAGATTCCGGACGACATTTGTGAGTCTCTCACTCACAGAACCGCTCTCAATTCTGAGCTGACTTACAGTAAACGCGAGGCTCACGATCATTTGTGCAGCGTCTGCAACGTCACACCCAAAGACGCACCAAGAGGTGTCCGTGCGCAGAAAGTGTTGCACCCTGACAAAGATGTGTTCGTACTTAAAATTGGGAAACAAACTGACGAGCCCAACCGCACTGGCAACATTGAGGTAAATAATAATAAACCATTAGCCTGTAACTAAAGACCAGCATGCCACCAGTCACCACTTTTCGAGAAAATCCAAATCAATGCAATCTCAACCTTATAAACCACACCTCGAACATAGCTGTCATTTCATACAAGAGGTAAGCATGTGAATGTGGGATACTGAGTGAGTGCGAGTGAGATAGGAATACGCCATTACCTACATTTTCGCTACAGATTCTATGAAAATATAGAATAAATAGGCTAAGTGCGATAGTAGGCATCCCGCTATGAAATCATTATAATTATTATACCTAGTCATAAGTGTGAATAGAATTCAAGTAGCGTTTTTTTAT
The DNA here is from genome assembly GCA_963693445.1 of Agonopterix heracliana. Taxonomy (NCBI): domain Eukaryota; kingdom Metazoa; phylum Arthropoda; class Insecta; order Lepidoptera; family Depressariidae; genus Agonopterix; species Agonopterix heracliana. Next base: position 3,828,072 of record OY856307.1, read on the forward strand.
ATTTTGCTTTAGGTAGTATATTATTCATCTAAGTACCCATAGGTATAGTTTATCTTCGTAATAAACTCGTGACTAGAAATCTTATTAAAATGGCAAAATATGCATGCGAATAAGCTTAAAAAGGGCCAAATATGCACTAAAAGAAAGTAGGGACCATAAAAAGCAAATTTTTATGTAGGCATTTTACCTAATCATACTAATCAATTCATTATAATCCTTGTGACAATACACGTAGAGCAAACTTGTGGTTTCTTATTTAAACAGGACAGCATTTAAGTAATTTGACACAGACATTTTCGAAGGAAAGATGTTCAGTTTGTTTGATAATTTTTTCTAGTCATTTCCACGGACTTGATTGAACATAGGAAGGTCGCCCAATGTTACACGCTTCGCTACCGATATAAGCACGATCTGCAAGAAAGTACTAATATATGAAATGACGCTTCAAATATCGCGTTATATGTATTTGCATATGACCTTCTCGGGGTGGGCAGAAATGTTACTACATACAACTACCAATTATCATGTGTGCCTTTCATAAGCTATGTGTCAAGATTGACAGTCGAAGCTACGAACGCGTCGAAAAAATATATGTAGTTGGTAAACCGTGTCTGTATACACGCACACAGAGATAATTTGTTTGACGACTCACGCACACCAACCGTTGGCCACTTTTATTTTATACAAGGTGTTACAAAAATACAAATAAACCTTTAAGGGGGTTGTGTAGACCATCAAACTGAACAACTTTCACTATGGGACCAAAATCGAAATCGCGAAAAAAAAATTTGATGTTCCATACTCTACAAATCGACTAGAGCTAAAATATGTATGGGATATCAATTTTTTTTTTTCGCGATTTCCATGTTGGTCCCATAGAGAAAGTTGTTCGGTTTGACGGTCTAAACAACCCCCTTAAGAGTTTTAAATTTATTCTTACTTATGAAACACCCTGATTAGAAGCGTGAGGCTCTATCTAGACATAGGTATACTTCATCGTGTGCTTTTGTAGCAATATTCAAGCCTAACATTGGCTTCATTCATTCTTACCATCAGCGAAAAAAAACGTTGTTCCATAGACATCGGCAATGACTACTAAACCCAAATTTTTGCCATTTCGATGTTGTCCCTTTAGTGAAAGTTGCTAAAGCACCTAACGCATTTAAAACATCCTGTATCTTGGTCAATCAACTATTTTTTGTCCATACTCATCAGTCATCTGCATAAATTTTCTTAATGTTCAGGCTCAGGCTCAAGCTCAGGTTTTGCTTGCCCCAAAATTTAATGTTTGTTGAATAACTAAGGATTGCATTTATTAAATACATAAGTACACGGTTTTGCAAAATTACTTGAATTTTACTTGAATTTTGGCGGTTGTCCGATGGACACTTTATTTCGTTGTCCCCACGCTTTTTGGTCTATCGGACAACCGCTAAAAACTTCTAGTACTTAGTTCAACACAGATGGTGCAATGCGCATGTATTTAGAAGAATCATATCATTAGATACAATATATATCTTTCAAAATTAATGAATATAAGAAAAAAGAAAAGGAAAAAAAAGAAAAAAGGAATATAAACGTTGTTTTAAACAGTACCGTGAGGACAAAAAATAGTTGATCTACCCATCTAATGCTAAGATACGCAGGATCGCTTGGTTGACGCAGATGATCTTTAGCATGGCCTTATTCTAATCTATGTTAATCAGCTTGATACAATGTTTGCTATATACTATTGGGATCTATAGTATGTAGAACTGTATAGGCTGTAAGGAAAAGTATCATTAACATTCACAATCAAATTGAACTACTTTTACTATGGGCATGGATAACATAAGAGTACAACTATAGGAGCAAAAGTGTAAGCGCAAAAAGAAAAATCTGCTGCTCCATACGTTTGAGTCGAGTAGGGTTACCTATCGTACTTTCGAAAAAGAGTTTTCCGAATTTTAGTTCTCCGAAATCGTTACACTTTTTATTGTTTCCCTTTTTTTTTGTTTCCCCGAAATATTATTCGCCATATTTTGAGGAGCCAGATTTTTTATTGTCCTTTTTTTCTTTTAACCAATGAATCAAAATTCTGTAACACAGTTTTCCAAAGTTATGTAAGTCAGATAATTTACTTTTTCGAATATTTGTTTTTCCGTACAGTCACTTTTCCGCAGAAATATTTAACCTAACCTTTCCTAGAATTTTAAAAAAACCAGATTGTTTTTCTCAGGCAGGGGGCGTCCACCCCACTGTACCTTCAACATACATATAAGCAAACAAGCAAGCATGCAGCAAGCAAGCTAGCATGCAGCAAGCAAGCTAGCATGCAGCAAGCAAGCTAGCATGCAGCTAGCAAGCAAGCATGCAGCGAGCAAGCAAACATGCAGCAAGCAAGCAAGCATGCAGCAAGCATTTTGATCTAAGTGTCTTACATGTTCTAACCTAACCTAACCTACAATTTTAAAACCACCAGTTTGTTTTTCTCAGTCAGGGGGCTTCCGCCCCCCGAACCCCCCTCGCGGGGGGCGCAGCCCCCCTGCACCCCCCAGCATGCATACAAGCAAGCAAGCAACATGCAAGCAAACATGCAGCAAGCAAGCAAGCATGCAGCAAGCAAGTAAGCATACAGCAAGCATTTTGATGCTCTGCTCGCTTCGCCCGCTAAGTGTTTTACATGTTCTAACCTAACCTAAACTACAATTTTAAAACCACCAGTCTGTATTTCTCAGGCAGGGGGTTTCCGCCCCCCGCACCCCCCAACTTGCATACAAGCTAGCAAGCAACAAGCAAGCAAGCATGCAGCAAGCAAGCAAGCAAGCAGCATGCTAGCAAGCATGTTGGTGCTATAATCCTGGTATCATGTATCTACTAGGTAATTATTACAGAAAACTTTACTGTGTTGTGTCCTAGTCATACTACGGAAGAAGTTGCTTCTACATTTTAAAACTTCGAACCCAGAAGACCGTTGTCAAAAGAAAAAAAATGATTATGAAATTCTGATTTTAAATTTTCTGGAAAATGATTCTTCTGTCAAGTCTTTATAAGGAGTAACAAATGTATGTGTAACAAAATATCTGTCACTAGAAACTTCTATAAACCGTTTTCGAACAACTGAAATTCGGTCAGTGAAATTTCGAAAGTAAGATAGGTTACCGTCGAGTAGGTATTGCAGTGATGTAGTATGGAACAGCTGATTTATTTTATGCGCTGAGAGGTTTGCTACCATAGTAAAAGTTGTTCAGTTTGATGGGCAGAGTATGTGGTTTAAAGGTTAATGATACTTTTCCTTACACCCTGTATACTTTTACCTATTGTGTCACCTGTGTCTATAGGTTGTATTTTATATATCAGTTATATCACTGTAGCTTCGAGGTTATTTTAATGAGGTATTTTCCAAAAGCATTTCATTGAGAAGTGATAAATACCAACTTCTCCAGATTATTCTGCAGGGGAAAACTTTGGGAAGACGAATGCCTGGTAGAAGAAGGACGTCCTGGCTTAAAAACCTGTGTGAATGGTTCGATATGAACTCCACCTCACTGTTCAGGGCTGCAGTCTCCAGGGTCTGAATAGCCCTAATGATAGCCAACCTCCGATAGGAGATGGCACCACAAGAAGAAGAAGATTTTCCAAAAGCAAAAATCGTTGTTCGTCATTGGTATTTTAATTTCCGCGCATTATTTGAGAAAAGTACTATACAAGCCTAGGCCACAACTAGGCATTGATGGACTTACGTATGTACCGTTCGAGAGCAATCGGTATAACGTAAATAAGTTGAAAAAAACATTATGGTACATCATGGCATGTCTCCGTGAGGATTCGAACCCGGCCTGACCTTCATGATTGAGTCTCCATTCCATACCTCTCCACATCACGACACTGACGCTCTCCGATGATCACATTGATCTGGTTAAACCACAGACCAGTAAGAAAGCTTAGTGGTCTGTGGGTTAAACAGTCAACGGGCCCTACATTTTTTAATTAAAACTTCTTAAGACGCTGTTATCCCGTCGAGGCCGTTTTTAGAACACGAACGAAAGTGTTTTAAACTGTGTTTTAAAGTCTGAAATTAAATTATGTCTTATTTAAGGATCGGGCGGATGGGCGACCGTTCTCAATTACACGATTAGATTATGTTTACTAGATAAAAAAAACATCCCAAAGTTACCCCTTTTTGTTATGCTTTTTCAATACTATGATTAAACTGCTGATATTTAACTTTTTATTCTTGTACTTACGAGTAACTAAATACATTAAATATTTCTAGTAAACTCCGTAGAATTTTTAGCTTAGAAACTCCCATGAGCAAAGATATTGACGAAAAACACGTTTTTTTCCGATTTCAATTGGAGCGGGATGGCTAATTGCAAACTTCTGCTTGCAAGAAAGAGACGCTTGCACTTGAATAAGAGAGCCTTAAATAGAAAGAAATAAATAGCAATTCTGGTGAATTGGTGAGGCTGATCTATTAACCAGGTCCTTTATCCAGGTGGAGTTAGTAACCCCAAGAGCCCCAGCGAAGCCCAAACCGATGACGCACAGCTGCAAGCAGATCCAGTGCCAAGAAGAAGACATCCCGTGCTGCATCCCCTGTAGGACCTGCCGGCCTATGATGCCGAAGAGGAGAAAGTGCAGGCAGCCAAGATGTTGCATGTAAACTTCAAGAACACTTGAAATACTTTTCGCTGTATTTTAAATATTTCATCGTAGGTATTTAGTATCATTTTTTCCATGATAAAATATCATTTTGGGGAAGAGCATTCTCGCAAGTCTTATATCTTTTTGGATCTTAAGATAAAAAGTTGTCGTTAGATTAACGTTCCGTTATGGATCTACTGAAAAATAAGGTTCTTACTGACACTGAAATGAAATTCATGAATTATAATATACGAGAATGGTCCTTCTCTAAATGCCAGCTCCTCGATGACAACTCGTCCGTCACCACACCACTGTCTTTCGCTACACGTATGATAGTCACAGCATTTTAACCCTCTAACAAGTATGATTTTTTACTAGCGCAAGTCCCGCCGAAAGACGAACTCCGCGTTCGTACCCCTTGGAACCAAGTGGTCTCCGGGGTTTTTCATTAGGTACATTGTGCGGCTTTATCACTCTTTGAAAAAGAGAAACACTAAAAGAGGTTTTTTGTATGCAGTAGAGAAACCATATCACAGGGGTTGTTGAAGTACTTTTAAGCAGGGCGTGCAGTTCAATCCTATATATATAGTTACGATATTTTGATTGTCTATTGAAAAAATTGAAAAATAGAGTCTATAAAGAATTAGTTGATTTTTATTTGTTTCAGTTAGACAGTGTTGATCCCTAGGAAATTGGAGAAAATTACCACCTACTTAAGAGGATAGACGGGCTGAAATGCTAATTTGGAGAATAGGTCACTTTTCCAACCGTATGCATATTTGTCCGATCCGCCTCACCCATACACCCCACGGACTAGAGTGCGAAAGAGACAACTGCAGCTAGGACCGATTTTATCTACATAAAATCGACGAAAACAGCATTTCGTATTCCCCTGTTTTCTCCTCCAAAACTATACCGATTTTAATAATTCTTTCAAGAATAATATGAGAAAGACTTTGGCTATGTTTAAACGTTTTGCTTTTTTTGTTTATATTCGTCAAATTTATTTGCTGGATGTCTGAAAACGGGCTGTAAAATTTGCCATTTTGGTTGATATAGTGTCATTATCCAGGGAGAAAACAGGGGAATACGTTTGTATGGAAAAACGGTACTCGCCTATCCTCTTTATATAGATACGCATCTTTCTACTGCTGATTTGACTTCCAAAAATCATACTTCAGGAGAGTGAATTTTTAAAGTCAAATCAGCAGTAGAAAGATGCATATCTCCATAGTAATATTGACATTCTCATCTGCTGAATTCATCGAATGAGATTCAAAAATCGCACTCCAGGAGTGCTCTGTTTGATGGGTAGACTCTTAGTTTAAAAGGATGCTAATGATATCAATTTCACCCTGTATACTATAGGTACCTACTATTATAAAACTGTAACAGAAGCGTGTCTGTACATTGAAGACATTTACAAAAAATAATGTGGTTATTATCCCGAATCACCGATATATTTATTTTTAACACTTCCAATTGTTTTTTTTTTGTGGCTTCGGTACAGGCTGGAAATCGGTTTCAGCGAAAGTGCGGCATCGCCGTCACGGCGATAACCCACAGTGGGTTTTGGGACTCTTTGTAGCTGATTGGGGTGTCAAAAGACGCGTCTCTAAAAATTTGCAAAACAAATTGAAAAAATTCAAACTTTTTTTAACGTCGAAAATATGTAAAAAATGCGTTAGTTTTTCGCCCGGTTTCGGTAAAAAAAAATGCATAAGTATCTCTCTCAATAGAAAAAATTTTAAAAAACCCCTACCCTAGAGATATGACTTTGGGCTAGGTAGGTATACAGGGTAAATTTTCTATCACTGCTGATAACTCAGCATGTATTCTACTACTGCGAACAGCTTTTTCTATGGAGCCAACATCGAAATCGCGAAATAAAACAGCTGTCCCATACATTTGAGTCGAATAGGTAGGTGAGGTACCTACCTACTGCAGTTTTGTATGTGACAGCTGTTTTTTTTTCGCGATTTCGAAGTTGGATCCATAGTGAAAGTTGTTCAGTTTGATGATGAGAATACAATGCTGAAGTTATCCGCAGTGATATAAAATTTACACTGTATTTAAAAAATTATTGGAGGTGCGTGCGATCACTGAATATGGGTTATTCAGAAGTAACTGTATCTTTGTGATGCGGAGAAAAAATTGGCAGATTCATTCTCAATGTACAGTCGGCATCAAAAGTATCTATGCATCTCCGGCGTTTAAAAACATCTGAAAAATTACACGAAAATAAACCCTATTTCCTACTGTATAACATTTGTTTTCAACCTAACCAATAATAACATGACAGATAAATTAATTTGATTTCTTTGTGAGTTGAAATAAGGTTTGCTATCGTAAAGTTGCTCAGATATTTATGAACACTTAACATGCTTAGATACTTTTGATGCTGACTGTACCTAGGTACCCTGAGGTCGTGGAAGACACGCGACCTGTGAGTTTTTGTCTGTTTGTTTGTTTGTTCGAGCATCACGCAGACTACTGATGATAATACTTTGTGATTAAAAGCTCAGAAAGACTTAAAAACTCGTTTACATATAAATTTTATGGAGCCGCCGCCGGTGCGAACGAAGTTGCGGACAAAAGCTCGTATTCAAACCGCGTCTATAGCGCCGAACCCAATTTTTATTGATCTTTTAGTTGTAGCTAATTAAAAGTTCAAGCCTCTCTTATGACCTCGTTAAAATGTATAATTAACCGATTCCTCATAGGATCACTTCGTTGTTCGTATGTCCGATTGTCAAGACCTTTCTTCTCAGTACCGGGAAAAAACAGCTGTCCCGCCATTTGAATCGAGTTGTTACAGTTACAGCACAGCAGTTTTGTACGAAACAGCTGTTTTTTTTCGCAATTTCGATGCTGCTTCATTGTGCAAGTTTCAGTTTGATGATCTGAAGCGCCCTAAGGGCTCTTACAGACGAGTGACACAGCGGTCGCAAACAAATTGTCGCTCGTCTGTAAGAGTCCTAAGTATTACTAGGGTGTTTTGTTACACCCTGTTATAATATTAAAAATAAAACGATCATAAACTTACATTTTCCATTTGAGCATCGACCGTGATGTAGACTGAAGTTGGGAAAAAAAATTTTTCACAGCAAAGATAAGATAACGTTTCTATCAGGAATACCGTCAAAAAAAAATAGGTGGACCTAGCAAGGGCATTTATTACATTTTAATATAAAAACATTTTAACAAAAAATTAAAACCGACTTCAAAACTAAAAAGGTAAAAATAATAATATTGCAGTCGTTGACTTTTGCATTTGAATCTATAGGAACATTAATTTGTCTTATCGGACTCGGTGTCAAGCCAAGCCAAGCCAATAAAACTTTTCAGTGTTGAAATCTAGGTGAAATACATTAGTTCGACTAAGCAGTTATAAGTACTTCAATGCAAAGGATACGGTGTACGCTCTACACCTCACTCGATTTAAAAAAATCCAACCCATGTTTCGTACAACATTTCTGTTTTTGGGTTACTGTTATCTGTCTTTATGCCATATTTCGATTCAATAGATGCGAAAATGAGCGAATTATTCAAGCGGGGCATACCGACAGACAGACAGAATGGACGAAAGTATAAGGGTTCTTTGTTTGACTACGGAACCCTTAAAACGACGAACATTTCCGACCGCCATGATCAATTAAATCTATGTGTTTCGGTACCTATATCCATGAAGTTTAAACCATAAAGTTATTATACGTTTAAACCAGGGATCGGAAACCGGTTAATCTTACAAACCGGTTTAGATCATTGACCCCAAACCAGAAATGATTGCGGTTTAGGTTTCGGTTACCGGTTTTTTAACCGGTTAATGTATAAACCGGTTTTTTACTAATTTCGGTTTCGTTGAGCGGAATTAACCGGTTAATTTGAGTAAAAAACGAGCGCCATCTCTTGTGGTTAATGCATAACGGACCTCTCGCTTTTTCTACGGCCTGCTAATTCTGCTTTAACCGGTTAATTCTGATCTTAATATCGGTTAGCGCGAGTTTAATAATTTCGTTCTCTGAATTAACCGGTTACCGAAATTATTTCGTTTTTATTAAAACCGGTTACAGGATTAACCGGTTAATGGATGAACGTAATTTAACCGGTTTTATGAACTATATTAACCGCTATTTCAAAACCGGTTCCGATCCCTGGTTTAAACACAACAGTATGACCAAGAAGTTTTAAATATATAGGCATATAAAGATTCTTGGTTATGACAGTAAAAAAAAACATAGTTTGACAGTCCCCATCAAAACATTGCTGGAGTGCGATTTTTGAACATCACACGTTCGAATTAGCAGTAGAAAGACGAAATATGCATAATCTCCATAGTAATTTTGACATTTTCTACCGCTGACTTGAACGTGTGATGTTTTAAAATCGCACTCCTGAAGAGAATCGACAAACAAAAACGTCATCTGTGTCACGGGCCTGAAAAAAAGACAGACGTAATATCCTTTTATTATATAAGTGAAGCACCCATGTATTATATAGTGTTTGCGTCGTAGAAAGAGAAGGTAAGTACTAGAAAGAAGCACGTGTCGTGTCATACTCACTCAGTAAGAGATGCACGTAGCAAATTCGCTCTAGTTAAAAATTCGCTCTAGTTAAAAAAGAAGATCGCTACTTATTGCTGTCCTTATCGACGTAACCACTTTTTTGTTTGACGACGGCTGTCTGACTCCGGAGGCAGACATCTAGATACATACAAATTGTATAGGATTTTATGACTATCGCTATCTCATACGCGTTTACACTTCACATCTTTCTAGTGTAACATTACGTCCGTATTTTTTTCAAGTCCGTGATCTGTGTACATATTTGTTATTTTGTAGATTTCAACAAGCGCTGAATCAATTTCGTGGGACCACCTCGGAATTATGACCTACCAAACAAAATAAGAATCATCAAAATCAATTCACAATAGGCGGTGCAATCGCGTAACAAACATACAAAAAAAAAAAAAAAAAAAAACATACGGGTCGAATTGAGAACCTCCTCCTTTTGTTGAAGTCGGTTAAAAATATAGGTAATTTTATATTTATCCCCTCTGTCCTGTAGGCTCCACTATCTCGATCCACCAGTGGATTGAATAAGACGCTGAAGTTCACTGTGATCCACCATTAGGCTCAGTGGATCCTATGATACTTGAATGTATCAGGTGGACAGCGGGTAAAGATGCCCATGGTCCACCACGCCAGGTGGACTATATTGGTGGACAACGGGAATGCCCTCGTTTGTTCTTCGCTATTAAGTTTGTACGGAACCCTTAGGACACGAGTCCAACTCGCACTTGGCCAGTTTTTTAAAGTCAACGCAGACGAAGACGCGGGCAAAAGGTATAGTTATAATAAAGCTTTCATTAGTGGGTCAAAGTTATTTGAGGGATTCAAAATTGGTTGTCTGCCAAAAGTGTCAACGTACTCATACCTATGTATGACAAATAAGGTACCAGTTACACGGAGAAAAATATGATTGTGCACCACTTAGCGCGAAGTTAGAAAAATTTTAAGAAGGAATTTTAAAACAAGAAAAAATTATGGGCCAGCTTTCCATACAAAAGCGCGTATCAGCCGATAGATTTTAGGTACTTACTTAGGTATAATGAGAGTTCATTATACACATTATACGCAGTTAACAATTTACATATACCTATAATGCTACAACTACCTACATATAATATTAAAACTTGTCTACCAGAATTCGAGTAGTCTTCTATTTACTTACTGTAAGTAAGGTTAACTTTAATCTTAGAAACAAAATAAACTTGACACCCCTGTGTTCAGACATCATTCATGTGCTATTGTATACGTTTTTACAATAATATTCCTGACGATATAATATTAAATTTATCTGAAAGAAACTTTAAGGGTATATTATTCGGAGCGCGCTCCATACAAACGTACTATGGTGATATTTTCAATACTAACCAATTAAAGTCAATGAAATTTTGAAGAAACAATCTAGAAACAAATTTCTTTCTTTGCTTGTATGGAGTCAGATTTTCGTTAAAATGTAGGTATAGTTTTCAAGTTACGGTGCCTCGAAGATTTCCATACAAATATGAAATTAATCCTAGTTTTGATACTGTATATTTTAACGAAAATCTGACTCTATAGAAGCATAGAGATTTGTTTCTAGATTGTTTCTGCAAAATTTCATTGACTTTAATTGGTTAGTATTGAAAATATCACCATAGTACGTTTGTATGCAGCGCGCATTTTCGCTCTCGGAATAATATTATTCTCTTAAATTAAATATTATGGAATAATATTACATTTCATCGCATTCGGATCACTCAATCAAAATTTATGAGTATTTAAAGTTTTCACCTGGTCTATATGTTATTTTACCTGGAAACCTCGCGGCGGCTCGTCTAGTCATATAACCATCTACTTTAAAGTTCTTTATCTTATAATGTAATTTAAGAATGTAAGTATTAGGCTATTTTCTAATCAAGCTAAATTGAACATTTCTGATCGAACTTGTATCGCATACTATGTAAGTATAATAGGTAGGTACGGTAGGTAGCAGAAAGATAGTAAAACAGGCACGAGCGTAGAGTTCACTCACGCGAAATTGAATGAATGATGCAATAGTTTCATCAGTTTCACGGTCAGTCATATTCCGAATTTCTACAAATAACACCATTAATACCTTTGTAGACCACCATTAAGACCGACCTACTAAGCTGCGACGCTGAAAATAACCTAGAAGTAAAAAAGTTTATCAAAATTCATCACCAACACCAACCACCACGTCAGTGGCCGTAAGGCGGTTTGAATAAACTCTGACACCAGGGCTTACCCACACGATAAGAAGAAGAAAATTCATCTGCACTTCATAATGATGCAATTCAGATTTTGATAAACCTTTTTAGTCCAGTAATTGAAGGTATAATTATTCGTTTAATATGGATTTTCATACAACTTTTGCCGGCCGCTGCTCAGCAGTAGTAGTACAGCAATTTCGATTTATCTCGATGAAGGTTGTCAAAATAATGCTCAAATTTCCAAGCATGTTTGAGAAAAAGCTTTATAAATGATTGCGTCTTTGATATAAAGGGTATTTTAATTTAATCAAAGGATTACCTCCGTAAAAAACTCTTTCAACCTCTCGGTGGTTCACTGAGCTTTATTAAGAAAAACGTCTACTAAAATTATGACTAAAACACATTACAAATAAATAATACACATTATACACACACATTATAAATAAATAATACAATAATACATTGGTAAATTTAGATCCCATAAATATGCATTGTAATTGTCATTATACACACACATTATAAATAAATAATACAATAATACATTGGTAAATTTAGATCCCATAAATATGCATTGTAATTGTAAGCTTGGTTCAACATAAAGCTACGCCAAACCAAAAAAAGCTGGCCGCGCGATTATTGAATCTCATTCAGTGAGCTCAGCAGTTGAAAATGTCAAAATTACTATGGAGATACGCATCTTTCTAATGTTTCTAATGTCTGACGCACTCCAGGAGTGCGATTTTTGAATCTCATTTGGTGAGCTCAGCTGTTGAAAATGTCAAAATTACTATGGAGATACGCATCTTTCTACAGCTTTCTACTGCGGATTTGTCTCTCATAAATCTCTCTCCTGCGCCCGCGGCATGATGCCTCGATAAACGTTTTATCGCGCCTGCTAACTCGTTCGTTCGCACGAAAAAAGAAAGGGAGCTAGGGCGCGATAGCGCTTTATCGCGGCATCATGCCGCGGGCGCTGTAGTATGATTTTGGAAAGTCAAATCAGCAGTAAAAAGATGCGTAACTCCATAGTAATTTTGACATTTTCAAATGCTAAGCTCACCGAATGAGATATAAAATACACAAACAACAATTTTCCAAAATCAAAAACATTTCAGTAAAAGGTTACTATAAAAACGTAAAACTAACTAACTAACTAAGTAAAACTATAAAAACTTCGATCACCATTCACGACAAACAAAATCTGTTCCCAAAAATAAACCATGACTTATTTTATTATTAGAAAACAACAAAAAAAGTTGGTGCTACGGTGACTAATTTTAGTGCTATCTAAAATTGTTTTGATGAATCACATACGGCACTAAAATAGGTCTGTGTGGTTTCCATGACTACGTTATGCCAACAAATCGTAATGAACCACACACACACACACAACACACGTAGGATATTGATCGACGACACATCAAGCTATACAAAACCAACATAAGCTGGCCCCAGCTTATGTTGGTGTTGTATGGCTGGATGTGTCACCGTGTGTACGTGTGTAGTGTGTACTGAGAGGTGTGTCGGGATTGTAGTAGCAGGGCTAGCATGCCACGCACGACAAAGTGACAAAACGAGAAACCCGTCATGCTCGCTTTCGCACACGCAAAGTACCAAAGACAGGCAAGTCTTGATTTTTGTCGTGAAATAATGAAAAAATGATAATAAATGATGATGATTCTGATGATGATGCTCATGAGATTCTGAAAATAAATCTCATTCACCAGTGATCGTAATTATCCAGTATATTTCAAATAACTCGAGAAATAATGGAAAAATCTGAAAATTTTTGTAAATACGTTTTTTTTTTATGATTTAAGTAATCACTAAGTAAATGGTTTTCTAATCTTGGTAGGTACCTAGGTACTTTTGCCAAAATAAATGTGTCCGTTTGTTAAAATAGGTGTGTACATTAAAATGAGTTGGTAGCCAAGGCGTTCGTTCTGATTCTGACTAAGTTCTATCGTGCGAACCCCTCGATAAGATAACATAATGAATGACGTACCTAGTCACCCTACATCGTGCCTACATCATCATTGTCGCGCTAATATAGCGCTGAAAAGTATACTCGGAACAGGGTTCCGGCAGATTATAGCAGCCCGATTGCGCTAAGTTAAAACATCGAAGTTCTATTCTTATCCAATTTCAGCTCTAATCACATTGCAATCCAATTACTATTCAACTATGCTTAATTCTATTAAACTCTATGTAACTGGCAGCCCTTAAGGTCTGATAGCGATCTGCCAAAACGGCTCTAACGGCTGTCAAGAGCAGTAGGTACCGCTATTAGCGCAATACCAAATGTGTCAAAAGTGATGGCTCCAAGCACGTATCCAGGGGGGGGGGGGGGGATAGGTGGGTTTTATCCCCCCCCCCGAAATCCGAATATTTGTATGGAACAGTGGTTACAGCTATAAATTTTTCATCGTTGTTCAGTGAAAATCCCCCCCCCCCCCCCCACCGAACCCAAAGTCTGGATACGTGCTTGGATGGCTCGTACGCGCGTAGTCCAGTCACGGTTCAATCACCGAATATTTTTACAGCGATTGCAGCCCAGGACCATTCTTTCAAACGAAAGAAAGAAAAATCAAAGAAATAAAGAAAGAATCATGAATTTTGATAAAATGTATACAGGGTCCTTCTTAATATGCTGACACTTTTTTAAGGGGATGTTCAGACCATCAAACTGAACCACTTTCTCTATGGGACCAACATCGAAATCGCGAAAAAAAAATCAGCTGTCCCATACATTTGACTCGAGTAGGTTTGCAGTTTTGTATGGAGCATCTGATTTTATTTTCGCGATTTTGATGTTGGTTCCATAGAGAAAGTTGTTCAGTTTGATGGTCTGATCATCCCCTTAAAAAAGTGTCAGCATATTAAGTTGGACCCTGTATAGAATGATTTGATTATTGATTGATTTACTAATCATTGATTAGGATGGGTTCTAGGTAAGTACAAAAAACACAATTCTTCAAGGGTTAATAATTTATAGTATTCTGTGATAGATAGGTAATAGTATAATTATTATGGAAAAATAAATCTCTAGCTGTTCCTCCCTGCTCCCCTTTGACGACGGACGCCCTTGCCACCCCTCGAGAATGTAGAATGAAGCGAATATAATACTTTGGGCTTAACTATACTGTTGTACCAAAGCTTCTGACCACCATGATAAGGATTATGGTCGTGAGTGGTCAGTGGTGGAAGGGTGAGTGGTGGTCATGAGTTTATGTATTTACTAGACGACCGCGGCGAACTTCGTACCGCATTAGAATCTTCCCGTCACTTACTTTGCCGTTTTTTATAGCCTATGTTAATCACTGGTAGCATTCTAATGGTGAAAGAATTATTCAGATCGGTCCAGTACTTTCGGAGCCTATTCATTACAAACAAACAAAAAATCAAATCTTTCATCTTTATAATATTAGTATAGATAATGTTTATGTAAAATATTAGAAAGGTTTACATTAAAAACCGTTGCGTCTCGTGTACAATTTCCACAAAGAAAAGAATTTTCATTTAAAATTGAAAAGGCAACAGCACTAAAAAAAATAAGTATTGGATATTTCAAAAAATACTTCATGCAAGTTGGTCCACGAAGCAAGATCGTATAGGTACCTACCCTACCTTTCAATATCTCGTAAATGAATAAAGTTTGCTTTCTATTCTATTCTATATTTTAAAAAATGGCTGCCATCTTGGGTATGTGATGATTTTGCCAATGTCGAGTTTTTATAGCAAAAGTGCTTGACGTTGTACGGTTATATTGATATTTTGGTGACTTCAAGGGTTGTTCTTATAAAAGAACAATATCCTGAGCCACCACTGGAGTTCCACTGTGGACCGGGGATGGGGCAACCGACACGACCACCCAATAGCAGAGCCACAGAGCAACTCATAAAAGTTTGCTTTATAAAATGCTCAAAACGGTTGACAGTTGTTTATCAAAATTACTAACAAAACAATATTCATTAGGGTGAATAGGGATAACGGTGTAAGTGTCTAAACACACTATACCGAAAGTACGCGACCGAAGATCCGCGGCTGAGTTTACGTTCCGACCATGTTCCGACGTATTCGGGTAATATGACACACCATAAGCGCCGAACTTACGCGGCAGAAATTCAGTTGCGTAAACTTGCGTAACTTTGTTCAGTCCCCGCCCCCGGATTTTCGTCGGCAATCGAACCGAACTTCGGTCGCGTAAACTCGCGTATAATGTGTGCACTACAGACTAAGTTGCCGCTGAACTTACGCCCGACCGAAGTTCGGCTGTACGCTATAACGCAACGTAATTTCGGCATAATGTGTCGTCGTTCATTCAAATAGCATTGCTGGCGTAATCGTGCCGAACTTCGGTCGCGTACTTTCGGCATAATGTGTTTAGACACTAAATGTAAAAAAAATCTTTTCAGAAATGATTTCGGCAGCTCTACCTACTTTTAGTTTACCGTTGAGTTGAACAAAGTACGCGTGTGACGTGTTGCCAGAAAATGACGCAACAATATAGTCCGCTTGCTCGCCATGCGTAGCGTATCCTCACCCACTGGCGGTATAGCGCCCGCTCTTTTCATTCCGTTTATAACTGGCGCGCTGGTCGGGCGTCTGCCCCGCGTAGTTTTAACACGTGGGTTGCGTTCATCGCACCAATTATAACCTTAAACTTTTTCGGTCGCCGTCTCCCAGTAGTGCTCATCTCAGATAATCCAGGTTAGTCTTTCTGTCATTATTATCTGTGTATATTTTTTCATGGAAGCGTAATTTGACGCGGTATACGTATATGCCGCGTGTGACGGATATAATTGTAAGTATGTAGGTAGGTATAAAGCTTTTGTACACGTATTTTAAAATACATTCGGAATGTTTCAATATGTGATAAGAAGACTGCGCTTGATTGACGTTTAAGTTCATAATTAATTAGTTAGGTATGTGTACTGTTATTAAACTGACAGCTAGCGAAACTAGATACTTTGTGTTGATTTTTTACTTGCTCCAATTTCGTGTTACTTACTTACCTAAAATACTTGCATCAAGTCTCGACATAAGTCACGTTACTTATATAATTTTGTATGTAAGTACCTACTTATAACCCTGTGTCTATAAGGTAGGTAATTTAAATCAAAAATTTTGTGCTGATGACTACCTTTGTCCGAGTTTTTATTTTATCAGCTATTTAAACGGTTGTAAGTAAAGTAACAATATAAAAATAAATGCTGCGTTAACCCAAATTAGTAACACGATATAATTATTAATTATGCTAACATGCTCTTATCGTGTCCAATATTGTCTACATAAAAATTCTTGCGAAACTAATATGATACCTACACGTACCTACGACACGATATTTCATTCAACAGAGCATTGAAGTGCATGAAACCGGTCGAAAGTTGAAACGTAGTGAGGGGTAAGCCAAGCCCCCAGACGGTGGATTTATAGTTTTTTATACTTACTTCTGTCTGTCTGCGAGTAAACGTGGCTTGGCTACCTGACGCATGCTTCGATGTCTCGGTGTCGGCATTGGTCGTGCTAGAACTAAACAATGTACTTACATTATTCAAATTGATTTACTGAGGGCTTGATTTATAGATATTGTTTGAACAAATGTTATGAGTGTCAACATAATTTATGGGTCATTGTAAAAACGAAGCCTGTAAGTTGTAAATTTTTCAAAATATTCAAGAACTTGCTTAGTTCTCTTCACTGAAGTAATAGTTTTCTGTCGTATCTCCATTGTATCGAATACGCAAAAATAATTGACTAGGTACCTACCCTAATTTATCTTACGTCAATTTTACGGACAAAAAGACTGCTTTAAAAACTAATTGTCATACAAAGATTATCTCATTAATATTCGTTACTTTTCACTACCACGATAAACATTACTATTAGAAGATAGTATTTAAGTAAGTTCGTAACATTTGATGTGGTTATTACCTACCTTAACTTTTCACATTTCCTTTATAAAAAGTTCAAGTAGATAATGTAACTGAAAAATGTTTACACAAAAAATGTCATGTGTTAGTACTTAAAACAAATTATAGGTAAGTTATACTTGAAAAACACCGTAGAAGAAATATAGATAGGGCAGTGTAGGGTTGTGCCATTTCTATCCAAATATCGCCCAACTTTTCAGAGAATAGCATTCTTACCCATTGTATTGTTACCCATTCTTATTCATTGAGAAGCAGGGTAATGTTTTGAAGCGCTCCATACGAACGTAGTCTGGTTATATTTTCAATACTAACGAATGAAAATCAATGAAATTTTTCAGAAACAATCTAGAAACTAATATCTATGTTTGCATGAAGTCAGATTTTCGTTAAAATATATATTTTTAAAGTTACAGTGCCTCCAAGATTTCCATAAGAATCTTAAATTAATATATCTAGCATTAAAACTGTATATTTTAACGAAAATCAGACTTCATACGAACATAGAATATTGATTGTTCCTGGAAAATTTCATTGAATTTAATTGGATGGTATTGAACAACGGTAATAATATACTATATACTCGTACTTTAACTGCAGCTTACAAGAATGCTCCCCCTATCTATGCCATTCCTTTCAGTTGGTTCCGCGTCAATCGCAGTCAAATCCCTTGTGGTCAAGTGTCTTATCGATTAAATCGTTATAAAATCGGCATGATCATAAGCTATCAAACAAACAAAAAAAGCATCAAAATTGGGTCAGTAGTTTTGGCGTGATGCGCGAACAAAACAAACAAACAAACACACAAACAAACAGACACACAAAATTTCTAAAAAAGGTTGATTTCGGGTCAGGGATACCTAGAAACCATATCGTAATCTTTTTTTTTGTAAATATCTTCAATGTACAGACACACTTCAGTTACAGTTTTATAATAGTTTAGATTTAGATGAAACTCTAAAAAAATGTTGCTAAAGAACCGGTTTTCCGGTGTTGCGTTCAATTGATAGCCGTTGTAATTGTTTCTTATGCCAAGCGACTTATAATTATAAACTAAGTAAGTATAAGTAATTAATATTTATGGTGTATAATTGGTAAAACAGCTTAGCCAATTAACAATGGTAGCCGGCGGGGTCATTGACATCCGGTGGTAATGTTACCATACCGTATCTATCTACCAGTACCAGTATCACATTTTAATTTTATTTACTACCTATCTACTTACTAAGCTACCTTCTGTGAGCATATTTTATTTATCCTTACTTAAATGCAGTAGGTATTATTTAAATAATGTCGGTTTTACCTATGAACGCCATTCGAGCATATACAGGGTCCTTTTTAATATGCTGACACTTTTTTAAGGGTATGTTCAGACCATCAAACTGAACAACTTTCTCTATGGGACCAACATCGAAATCGCGAAAAAAAATCAGCTGTCCCATACATTTGGCTCGAGTAGGTTTGCAGTCTTGTATGGAAGAGCTGATTTTTTTTCGCGATTTCGACGTTGGTCCCATAGATAAAGTTGTTCAGTTTGACGGTCTGATCATCCTCTTACAAAAGTGTCAGCATATTAAGTTGGACCCTATTGCCTTAGGAGAGGAAACAGTTTTTAAAGTATTGCCTTAATCTAATTTATTTAACTAAGTTACTTACATTAATGTAACAACTGTGAGTTTCTGGCCGCATCTTCTCTGCAGCTTAATTTTCGAGGCGTAACCTTCGAGGTGGTCACAAAATGATTTGAGTTTTATCACAATATCAATGTTTGCTATTTTACTTCATAACGTTCATTGCAAATTTAAAAAACAATGACATATACAGGTTGTAAGAAAAAGTATCGTTAACCTTTAAAGCACAGACTCCACCACTGAACAACTTTTACTATGGGAGCAAAACGATCAGAGCAAAAAAAAAAAACTGCTGTCCCATACGATTGCGTCGAGTAGGTATTGCAGAGTATGGGGTTTTTGCGCTGACAGGTTTGCTCCCATAGTAAAAGTTGTTCAGTTTGAAGGGTAGAGTATATGGTTTAAAGGTTAATGATACTTTTCCTAACACCCTGTATACGTTTTAACATTTCTATAGTTTAAATTATATTAATGACTAAGCGGCGATTCGATTCGCGAATTGAATTTTTTTAAAGAAGCATTTTACAGTTTTCTATATATCTATTATATCAAGTCCCGATCGGGATATCAAATACTTGTACCAAAACGCGGTAAATGTTTAATTTCAGAGGATCGTTCCTAGATGCGATCGGGACTAATTAAATTTAATAGAAATAGGTACTTAAGCTAACTTTTTATTTATTAAACAAAAGTTAGTTTAACGTAAGCACGTTGTAAACAGATCCGCTCGGTATGGCACACTACGAAGCGCAGCATCGAGGCGGAGCGGGCCGCAACGCAACGCACGGACGAAAATCCGATGCGCAAAAGATGCGGAAATTCATAAAATTGCGAAGAAGCGGTTTCGGCGGATTTTTGCGCTGCGGCTCGACCCTATGCGATCCGTCGTAATATACGCTTACCTTAAGTCGGAAAGTGGTGGTAATCTAAGGCACTGCACGGTTATTTGATTCGAGCAATCAACCAGATTTTTTCCTACGTAATAATTTTCTTGAGTTATTAACTGCGAGTAATGTGGAATGCGCAAACTGATACACGTAGCAATTTAGATTAGATTAATAGGCTAGTAACGCAAGAAACTCTGGGCAGTTATTTAAAAATTCCTTCTTGTCTCTAATTATTTGTTTATCCTTATTTAATACTAGCTTATTTTGCTCGCGACTCCGTATGCATTTATTAAAAAATCTATCCTGTTTTAATCCAAAACACTTATTTTATCTCTCTGTGTGCCAATATCATCGCGTTTTTTTAATTTTAAGGCCAATGTGTGGCGGGATGTAGCACCGAACAGAGAGACGTGAAAGAGTTAGGGGACACCTTTGCACAGCACTAGGAAAAAAAACAGGTTAAGTAATTAAAAAAAAACAAATTGATTCTACAGGGTGTAACAAAACACCCTAGTAATACTTAAGGGGGTGCTTCAGACCATAAAACTGAACAACTTTCAGTACCTATGGAGACAAATTCGAAATCGGGAAAAAAGAGCTCTCCCAGTACCGACATTTTAGTCGATTCTGTACTGCAGTTTTGTAGAACACTTTTTAACACAACGAACCTTCATTTAAAAAGAAGACAATAGGTACAAATTATTTACGAAATCATTTTTCATGCAATTTTGTTTTACATTAGAATTATATTTATCTTCTTTATCTCAGTCATTTCAACCACCATATTTCCACGTTTAGGGTTTAAGTTCAAAAATGTTTAGGTATCCCCACTGTGTTTCAGGTGTAAAATAAAGTAGGGGTACCTAATTGATTGAACTCTAGATAGCTATTCAAGCAGGTACTGTATCCAAAAGTTATATTTGTCATCATTTCGCAATTTAGTTATGTCATGTATTGTAAAATTTGTAAATAACAATGCTGTGCAACTAACAGTCAATTAGCAAGTCAACGAAATAAAATAAAAACCGTACAAAATGCGAGTCAAGAGTAGAGACTCAAGCAATAAGTATTCCAGTTGTTTTGACATCATTGGTCGTCTTTGACTATGAAAGTTGGTCGTTGGTCCCAGTATAAATGGACACTAAAAAGAAGATCAGTAAGTACCTACTTATACTTTTTTTAGGGGCTGCAATTACGTGAGGTGATTTTGGCGATTTTTCGACAAAGTTGCTCTTTTTACCTTCAATGATGCTTCAATGAGACATGTTTTTTTTTACTTTTAATATTGCCAACTACTGATTTTTACGGTAGTCTTGGAAAATGCCTGATTGTTTTAAATGTTAGGGGTAAGTAAGGCCCTCGAAATGATACAAGTTACAAACACTAACAATAGAGCTAAGTAGTTACCTACATCACAAAATAAATAGCGTACAGTACTAACGCTCCTACATGACCTATTTTGCTTTGACACAATGCGTGGTAGAATCCATTTTATAAATAATTGATTAATTTAATGAAATCATTCACTAAGTAGCCTCTAGGTACGTTACATACAGTTGTGTTATTTAAAGAGTGTCATGCATGTCATTAATGCATTATGTAATAGTAAAGGTAAACGGATATTACAACGGGTCGCATCAGGGGCGGTAAGTATTCCGTATAGCCCAGTCATTTTACGGTTTGACCCGGGACTAATTAAGAATTGATTTTTATTTCAGTATTTCATTCAAGGGGCCATTATGTTCAAGTGAATATTTTCTATGAGAAACGCGATTGTCCTTCCGAAAAGAGCATTTTCAATTAAAAATTAATAAAAGTACTTTTTTGATTATTATAACACTTTATTGCATTGCACACAAAGACATAAAAATATACAAAGTTGAGAAAACATGTACAAAGGATGATATTGATATTTGATATATATATATATTTTATTTTTTTTGATATTTTTTATGATTTCTCTAAATAAATGGTTGTGAGTAAAATTCCAATAATTATAAGTTTTATACGTTTTTTATAGGTGTAAACATTTAAAAAAGTTAAATATCTATTTTAAATTAAGATCTGTCCTCGTAAGAAATAACACGCCCCAACTTGCGTCAACCACGGGTTAGCAATGAACTCCGGATAAAATAGCTCTTTCAGTTGTTTTTCTATACAATAAATCATGGGTTACCAACTTAACCTGGAGTTTATTACTAACCCAGGTTGGCGCAAGTGGGGCTTATTGGAGTTGCCATAAAATTAGGTATCTACGTACTAAGTATAAAAATTAATCTGTGATGAAAGCTGTCGAGTTCGATACGATGGCAACAACAAGGCAACCGGCATTCTGTACAACAGGACATTTTCAAATCTTTTTTTTTTCTGTGTTCAACATTTATATACTTATCTATTTATATATTGTCTGAAATTGATTAAGAACCTGAATCGGTAAGAATCTGCCAAAAAAGACAATCTGGTAGTTAAGTTACACAATGACCCCAGATTAGGTACTTCAAGTCAACTTGTGAGGCCATAGTCTAACTAATTAATGAGGAAATTGGAAAATAACTCAATCATGATTATTCTCTTAATATTGATTGGATCAAATCGCCCTCGAACATTAAACTGATAACCCGAGCGGGTGGTAAAAACAAGATTGGAAATACACATGTTTATGGCACAACTAATGGCTGTTTGGTATCTAAGAATTAACACAAACTTATGACCTTTATTATAGTTATGGGATAGTTTTGGATCACAGTAGTTATATTATATAGTATGTCGATGTCGTAGAGGTTTCAAAACTGTTTTTTTTTTGTTTGATTTGAAACTGAAAGATTTTATAGTAACTTTTGAAAATTATGCAATATCTAGGGTAAACTGAGACCAAGCCTGTGGTAAATTGAAAATAACGGCGGTTTCTCGTGTATTAACACGGGCCCTTCTTAATATGCTTACACTTTTTAAGAGGATGATCAGACCGTCAAACTGAACAACTTTCTCTATGGCACCAACATCGATATGGCGAAAAAAAATCGGCTGTTCTATACAAAACTGTAAACCTTACTTGAGCCAAATGTATGGGACAGCTGTTTTTTTTCCCATACACAATCGATCGGCCGATCCGCATTCCGCACATGGGAGGTCTAAAACCATTTCTCGTTTTTGGACCCAAGTTCCTTAGGGAAAGCTGTTCACATTCACGGTCTGAATACACCCTTAAAGTTTCGTTACTAATTGAAAATTATTGATATATACCTAGCTTGTAATCGAACTAATAACAAGTACTTACGTGTATATGGCACATAACAACAATCGAAATGTGGAGTTCATAAGTATTTAGGGCTCGTGAGTCTTTCGATTTCCATGCTTATTTTGTAAAACATAAGGGCTTTGACCGAGGACATTTTATGTCAAATGCGTTTTAATTTTTTTTTGGCAATGTTCCAACTTAGTCGTAATATTAAAAAAACAAATATTTGTTCCATCTAAGCCACGCGACAAACTGGTGCATGAATACCTTACGAAATCAATAACTTACCTATTTTATCTCTAATCACTACCTATACCTAAGTCAAATTACCCTAAACACATAATTCGATGTAGGTAATAAGAATCTCCAAAACATAGATTAATATCTTCAACAAAATCTTTGCTCTAAAACTATTGTTGGGATCAATCATCCGATCATCAGCATGCTGATATTTTATGTCAATTATTACATCGACATAAAAAATCACCTAAATTGCCGAAGCAACGCATTGCATTATATTTTGATGCCAACTTTTGTTTAATTTATTCAACGACGTTTATTCAATTGTAAATGCATCGCCGTTCAAAAAGTATTTTTATAAATAGCTAGGTACGCACTTAATATAAAAGTGAATGTGTGGGTAAATGTTACATGCCTTTATTTGAACTTGTTTGGATCTTATTTCATTCTTCGAATTATGTATGACAGACCTTTTGTTTGGATTTGGAGTTCGTTTCAATGTGGGCATTCCTTTCCAATAAGGTTCATACGATGTTTGGCGATGTTAACATAAGCATTATTTAGCAGGAATGTGTGCCTCATAATAACACATAGTACCATGCACATGCAGGCTTGTATTTTGTCAGAATCGATTCATGGAATATTTGATTTAAGTACCTACCTATTATCAACATGATCGTCTTAAAAACACAACACCATTCACGTCAGTTTTAAGCCTTTATAATAATCCATTGATATAACTTTTTAATGTAAATTATCTAATCGATAAACAAAACAATGAGTTAATTGCTTCAAAGTTTAAGAGGATTACCGTTTTTTCCATACAAACGTATTCATCCCTGGATAACGTAACGACACTAGAGCAAAAACATTTTTTACCATACAATCTATGTTATGTCCCTAGTTTTGCTTTTTTGCATAAATTAATTACTGTAAGAAATAGGGACCATCGAAAATTTTCTTTCGCATTCTAGGCGGCGGGGGCAGGGGTGTGTGGGAGGGGCAGATCGGACAAATAAGTATACATTCGGAAAAGTGACCTATTCTCCAAATTTCTTTTAGAGCCCGCCTTTCATCGTGTTAAGTTGGTGCATAGGTGAAATAATGAAGATTCGTTCCGAAGCCATTTTCTTATCGAATACAAACATATTCGAAATAAATTAAAAAGTATCTCAGTTTTACCTTGGACAATAGGGTTGAACAAAATAGCCTAGTTAGATTTAAATGGGTGGTTTAGTTTGACCATCAAATTGAACAACTCACTAGATACCTAAGTATATGGAAACATCGAGAAAAAATTAAATTAAAGAAACATCGAGAAAAAATAAATTAATGTATATAAAGATAGGTATTGATATTATAATGTTACTGTGTTTTGTATGAAACAGCAGATTCATAGTGAAAGTTTTTCTGTTGATTGTCTAACTAAACCACACAAACACGGGTTAAATATCACTAGCCGGTTTTGTTACACTCTGCTACCTATAGATTTTTAATACTACCTATATTAATGTCTATTCAATACTCAGCAAAATGACATGGCTTCCCAGTCCTATGTAACAAGATATCTGCCTATATACACCCATACTTTCGCTGCATTAGTGTGACCGTCCGCACACTCCGGACGAAATACGACACTCATGCTTTCTACTAAACATTTTTATATGGTTTGGTTTGAAAACACCCAGGCATGCATTATACACAAGAGGCGTAGATATTCTAGATATTATACAGGGTGTAAACTTAAATGCGTTACATATTAAAGACCATCAAACTGAACTTCTCCTATGCAGCCAACATGGACATTGGAAAAAAAATCTGTTCCATACATTTGGGTCGAGCAGTTGACGTTTACCATGGAACAGCTGATTTTTTCTTGCGATTTCGATGTTGCCTTTATAGTGAAAGTTGTTCAGAATTCAGTTTGGTGGTCTGAAGCACCTCCTTAAGACGTAATAGTAGGTGGAAATACCTCGGGGCTCGGAGGCATCTTTTATTTTTCATTTTACGACTAGATTTTTACCATTTACCGAAACTAAAGTCTATCTAAATAGTTTATCTAGTGAAATCATAAACTGAATACACGATTGGAATTACTTCACTCGATAAAAAATCGTCACAAAGATGACGTATTTTCATTCATTTTTAAACATTTTTCTCGTTTTAGAAGAACTTAAAATAGTTTCTGATTTTTTGCATTTATACTCACATATTCACAATTAGTTTAAATAGTGAAATCATAAAAAAAATCTAGAAAAATTACTTTGGTTAGTTCTTTTTAATCGAAAATACGGCTCACGCACACACTTTTCGGAGCGCTGGGCAATCGCGTTTCTCATAGAAAATATTCGTCGGGACCTATGGCCCCTTAAGTACGTAACGCATTTAAGTTTACACCCTGTAGTTATAGCACTTTTCTCCCCTCCGTACGGAAAGTTTCAATTTTCGTCACTCAGAGAATAATAAGTAAGTATTTGGTTTCTTTGATCATCATATCCATTGCCTGAAATTAATTAACGAAATATTACGAATCGACATAGCTTTTAAGATCTGCCAAAAACAACATGGTGGTCGATATGATTCCGATTGAACAGGGTTCTTTGTTACACAGTATGACACCATGTGCCCTAGACAAAGTGACATTCTATTAGCGTTGACGCTAGTAGAAAATGACAGAATGTATGGATTTGACATTGGCGATCACTACATTTTGACGTTTGCTTTAGTCATCATACGTCAAATCCATACATTTTTTGTTTTTATTGTCGTTAACGCAAATCTAAAGGTACTTTGTCTACAGGCCCTGTTGCTAACTTTGTCTACAGGCCCTGTTGCTGACTTTGTCTACAGGCCCTGTTGCTAACTTTGTCTACAGGCCCTGTTGCAAACTTTTTCTACAGGCCCTGTTGGTAACTTTGTCTACAGGCCCTGTTGCTAACTTTGTCTACAGGCCCTGTTGGTAACTTTGTCTACAGGCCCTGTTGCTAACTTTGTCTACAGGCCCTGTTGCAAACTTTTTCTACAGGCCCTGTTGCAAACTTTTTCTACAGGCCCTGTTGCTAACTTTGTCTACAGGCCCTGTTGCTAACTTTGTCTACAGGCCCTGTTGGTAACTTTGTCTACAGGCCCTGTTGCTAACTTTGTCTACAGGCCCTGTTGCTAACTCGAACGCCCATGTTTACCGATTAGATCAATCAGATTTCGAGTCGATTATGTCAATCCGATGTAGGTATATTTAGCATTATGTTTATGAATGATAGATCGAATGTACTGAGTGACACAATGATTATCGATGCATTTCTGATTAACGAAAACAAAATCATTTCCAGGTGATAGTTATAGTGATAAGAAACGTGGATCGCATGCAATGAGCGTTTTCCCCTTTCTTTTTAGAGTTCCGAAGTCAAACAAGGAACCCTTTATACCACAGAGTACTATTTCGTCCAATCTGTCAGTATCTTTGACTATTTATTATAAGGACTAGCCTCGCGGTAGCATTTCCCCTCTGCCACTGTATAAGATCAATTGGTCATGTGCATTTACATTACATTTTATACCTAATCACTAAACTAGACAGCGTATAATTGCGAAACAATAAATTCAAACTTAGAACGTTTGGGGTTCACACGAGACTACTTTTCATGATTTTTGACATTTAAAATTAGAATCTAAAGTTATGGGGAATAAAATCCAAAGTTGCGGATTTCATGTTACCTCGCCCCCCGCAAAAAGTGGCAGAAATGTTTGTTAGTAGAATTAGATGCGTAACTAGTCCACATAAAGTAGTCAAAGGTCAGTATTAACACTCGGGTGCAGAAACGCTCACGAAAGTTAATCCTCCATTAAATCTCTTACTGTCACTTTTTGTCCTGTTGACGTAGTAAAAGCTAGCAAGAGATTTAATGGAGGATGAACTGTAATGAGCGTTTCTGCAACTGAGTGTTACTCAATTAATTAATTAATTGCCCCAATTACTGATGAATCGAAATTTTGCATGAAGTAGGTACGATAATGGTACCCAAAAACAGAAACGTGTTAATTAGTTTTGAAGAGACAATTTATTTTGTTATGCTAGGCTGCAAAGTTGCTTTTTGGCGCGAGTACTTGTATATAATCCTGAGCTCAGCGAAGGTTTCAAAAGTACGAGACGCAGAATAACTTTGCAGCCGAGCGAAACACACCTCCTCCTCACACCTTTTCACCTCACAACAGCGAGGAAAAAAAGTGAATTTTAAATATACAGGATTTAATATACAGGAAATTTAAAAAGTTTTTTTTTGCTGGCCAGTGACATGAAATAGTTATTAAGCGTTTTCACTTTTCAGTGTATTGGCGGTATAGAAAAATATTGAATAGACAGATTCGAAATTCAAAAACTCTTTCCACGCTAGCGGATAAAATGCACTTTTGCACTCAGATTTCGAATGATAAACAGAATCTTTCCGAGCTTGTGAGGTGAAAATAACTATTTCCACCTCCCCCTTGTATGGGATCAATGAGAAGTGGGCTGGAAAAGTTGTCTACGGGAACAAAACTACTACCTATAGAAACTAATCGTTATATGGGTAAGGCTGCTTATGTCTCGAGATAAATTCGCTCAAAGTCAAAAATGTGCATGTATAGTTTGTTATACGTAGGTACGATTCGACGTCATATAATTATGTTTTACCTATCACTTAGCATGCCGTGTTTGCGCCATATGCAAATACTTAGATAATGTACGTTATCAAATGTTTACATAAAAAACACGGCGACTGTACGAGTGAAGGACTTTATATACGTAAATAAAGGATAAACGAGTCGTTTTTGCTAACTTGAAGAGAGAGAATGAAAAATGCAACGTCCAACTTAATAATTAGGTAGGTATGCAAACGGTTTTTAATATTAAGAAGGATCCTATAGACAAGTCGTCAGCGTGTAGTAGGTAAGCGAAGCGGACCGCGCCGCATCGATGTTGGTCACATAGAGAAAGTTGTTCAGTTTGACGGTCTGATCATCGCCTTAAAAAGTGTCAGCATATTAAGAGGACCCTGTATGCTGTATCAGGGACGCAGCCGCAGAGGAGTACGTGAAACCGAGTTGTACCGAGTAATTGATTCTTTTTATCCTCTAAATAATGGTAATCAAATAATGCCGTTACGGTAGGTGCTATACCTACTACCAAAGTAATAAGCGATCTTATCAACATATTTCGTTCCATGGTTTTTGCAAATGACACCCACCAACTCAGTAGGGGATTGGTAAGTGACTAACCGAAATGAAAGACGTTTCACGTAAAAAAAAATCCACATCTTTCCTCATTTCTTGCGGTCCATGTCATTAATGTTTATGTCTCTCTCTTATTATTAATAAGTCATTAATAAGTAGTCTTTTATTTTTCTGTCTACGCCTCATAGTCGTTCTTACAAACCTCATTAACACACCTTATGATTTATTTATTTATTCTCAATTCATAACAAAACTACATTATAGATTCACGGAAACCAGGTTTGTTTTCTACCATGTTTTATGTCCGTCTGTATTTAAAACTGGGACCTTGTTGAATCACCTAACTCAAAGTTATTTTTGGCATGGCAGTGAGACGCTGCATTGGTGCAGTTAAGGTTAACTGTGGTTGGCCCGGTTTAACATTCTGGTCCAAGATGTACAATTTGCAATCGGCATGATTCTAAAAAAACCCTAAGAATTTGCAAAAATGTGTTCTTAACTTCGACAAGGAGTCCGCTAGGCGTATCCAACTAGGTTGGGCTGCTTTTGGGAAACTACGTCATATATTCTCCTCGGCCCTACCACAAATGCCTCAAAACGAAGGTGTTCAATCAGTGCGTTCTGCCAGTGATGACATATGGTGCGGAAACGTGGACCCTGACGATAGGACTAGTTCATCAATTCAAGGTCGCTCAGCGAGGAAGACCGCTCCAACGCGAATCTGTGCCTGTGGTAACCATGATAGTTGCAAGGATTCATTTAAGATTAGCATCGAAATCATTGAATAAAATCTGAAAAACCACATACCCAGCTGATATTAGTTTACTTTTCCTTGGTCTTAAATTTTTGTATGGATACTTTTATTTAGACAGTAAACACGAAATTTAAAAATTTGGGACAATTTTTTTTTTTTGCTACGGCTGTTTTTTTGTATTAGTAATTTCGTACCTTACAACAATTTCTAAACGGTAATCAGTAATCTTTTAGGTAATTAAAAGGTCCCGGGGCTACAGTACTATTATTGTGAGTTTTGAACTTGTGACGTTATGCGATATCATTCTTATTTATTTATACTACTTAAGTACTAGGTATGCTACTGTAAGCAAACAAGCTTCGCCTTGAGTATAAAATAGACAGATACCGAAGTAGTTTTACAATGTACATTAAAACAAACAGGTACCTAGGTATCTGGATATCTACATTACTGCTGATACGCAAAAGAGAATGCATAATTCAATAGGTAGTCGTATTGCTACTGTTGTTGTACTAATACGAGTACTACTCCAGTAAATTTATGGTACGCTTGTATGACAAAAGTAAAAAATATGTTTATTATTCATAATAAAACACAAAAACATCGTGAGGAAACCTGCATGCTTCAATTTCGAGGCGTGTATTGTACCCACTGTCGATTATAAGTGCAATGGCGACGGGCTCACCCCCCGTCACACTGGAATCTGGAACTGGAACCGTCGGTACTACTGGTGAAACGTGGATGTTCTGAGGTTTCAGAATATCTCTGACTACCCCCTCGGGGAATATAGTCGTATTCATAATACTTGATACTAAAACTTAATTATTATTCACATTACCTACCTCGTAGGTACCTAATACATTATAATTTACTATAATGTATCCGTCGAATAAATTATATAAAACAATTAAGTAAACAAATGAAGTTCAATAAAACAAAGACTTTACTCGTAGATCTTAGAGGACATCTCGATGTGAATAGTGTGACACATTATTAATTATATACCTATCACTTACACACTACAACAGTAGGAACGTTTATTGTTATTTAATTACTTCTAGCTTTAGCCCGCGACTTCATCCGCGTGAAATTATAATATCGAAAAACCGTTTATAGTAGATCGGCGAACCGACAAAAAGTCGCTTAAATAAGATTCTGGCACAAGTCATCTCCTTTATAGTGTTATCTGGTATCGATGCATTCAGTATGACTTCCTGATTACAAATATATGAGATGACAAGCGCTCAGACTGTGGGGGTAGAAACTGTGACGTCATAAAGGTGGCCATACAAAGTAAAATTTTGTTTTTGTTTATTCATGCCGTGTGGGGTATCAAATGAAAGGGCTTTATGAGTACATTACAAATATATAACATAGTATAACATTTTCACTATTTGGTTTAACAAATTATTCGAAAAAGTAAAAAAATTCCACAATTCTGAGTTGACTTTGAACTGCTATAGATTATAAAAAACTAAATGGATTTTTGTAGATTATATATCAAATGACTCAGGATATTCTCTTTATTGCGTCCAAAAATAATTAACTACATTTATAACAAAATAAAAAATGTACATCCATTTGAAAAACATTGTAAATTTTTGGACGCCTTCTAATAATTTCTTAGACCAAGTAGTAAAAATGGTATAGTATGATATATATTTGTAATCTACTCATAAAGCCCTTTCATTTGATACCCCACATGATAAGTTTAATTTAAATAAAAACTGTGACGTCATGAAGAAGGCCATACAAGGTAAAAAAAAAATCATTTTAATAATGTCGTGTAGGGTATCAAATGAAAGAGCTTTATGATTACGTTACAAATATATATCATAATATAACATTTTTACAACTTGGTCTAAGAAATTATTAGAAAGCGTCCAAAAATTTACAATGTTATTCAAATTGATGTACATTCTTTATTTTGTAATTTATCTGATTAATTATTTTTTGACGCAATATAGAGGATATCTTGAGTCATTTGATATATAATTTACAAAAATCCATTCAGTCGTTTATAATCTATAGCAGTTCAAAGTCCACTCAGAATTGTGGATTTTTTTTACTTTTTCGAATAATTTGTTAAACCAAATAGTGAAAATGTTATACTATGCTATATATTTGTAATGTACTCATAGAGACCTTTTATTTGATGCCCCACACGGCATGAATAAACAAAATTTTTTTTTTGCTTTGTATGGCCATCTTTATGACGTCACAGTTTCTACCCCCACAGTCTGAGCGCTTGTCATCCTATATATTTGTAATCAAGAGGTCATACTGAAGCCATTGATACTAGATAACACTATAAAAGAGATGACTTGAACGGAAAGTTCCGAAATATCCTTTTTCCAACCCACTATTATTAGTGCACCCCTTACTAGTGCACGCGTAAACGGCTGAACGGATTTCGATGGAATTTGGCAGTAAAGAAGTAGTTTATATTATATATTAACACATAGGATACTTTTTTAAACTCAAAGCAGGCGACGTTGCGAGCAAAAGCTAGTATTATTTTATTAATAGCACGAGAAGGAAGGTCGTTTCGCTTGTTCCCATTACGGTTTTTATCTTTGTTATGTACTTGTTTGATAACGAATTAAACAAGTGTCGATTGTAATTATTGATCTCTTTTGATCTCTTAGGTCATGTCTTCCTGTCTACGGTCGTCAAGTTCTATTTTTTTTCAAATATGGTGATATACAGTGTGTTAGGGTAAACAGTTGCATTGCTTTCCTTAAAGTTTAAGTGTTGATTGTACCCATGATACAAAATAACTTTCCCAAAGAAACCTATAGGAAATTCGCAACAAAATTTTTCAACTTATGCAATCAGCTGATCGAACGTTTGTATGAAAAATCGAAAAAAATGTTTGCTAACAATGAAACTATACAAATTTTCAAAGCAATTTGTACATTAAAAAATTGTTGATGTCGTTGTTTGTTGTTTTTTTTTTGTCTTGGTAAAATTATTAAAAGAATTATGATTGCAAATTGCAACAAGTAAAAGACTTTTTTTTTAGTTACTTTGAATTAATCTACTTTTTGTGCAGTCAGTGTTCGTTTATGTGCTTGGATATAGACAATACCTTTCCCAGCTTCCTGTTTATGTGCAACAAATTAAAATGTTCCCCTCTCGGGGAATATAGCGTAAGTACTGCTATGCTTACTGTACATGAGCATGATGCTATGTTTTGGCGATTTTTTGACTAAGTTAAATTAAATTATAAAGTATTTATTTGTCGCTTATTACTGTTACA
Organism: Agonopterix heracliana; assembly: GCA_963693445.1. Lineage (NCBI taxonomy): Eukaryota > Metazoa > Arthropoda > Insecta > Lepidoptera > Depressariidae > Agonopterix > Agonopterix heracliana. The sequence goes on from OY856307.1 coordinate 3,860,626, forward strand.
CAGGTTGCCCTTTTTACATTCAATGTGCCAGGTTTTTTCTACTTTTAATATTGCCATCAACAGATTTTTCATTTTACTAGTCTTGAAAGAAGCGCTCGTTGGCGTAGTGGAGCTTCGGTATTGGAAACGATCACCGAAGTTAAGCAACGTCAGGTCCGGTCAGTCTTTGGATGGGTGACCGTTTGTGGTATTTCATCTCGAACGTTTCCGTGCTTCGGAAGGCACGTTAAGCAGTTGGTCTCGGATAGTTTCGTCAAATGGCGTTGTAACTATCCGTTAAGCCAGGTCAGAGGCCTATTGAGGCGGCTTGAAAATTCTCTGACAGCAAGTTGACCACTGCCTTGCCTCCACCAACACGCACTGGGACCGCGTGGTGGAGTATGGCCCACGCCCTCTCACCCTTATTCGTGAGCGGAGGCCTTTGCCCTGCAGTGGGATTCTATAGGCTATAACTTACTTTTACTAGTCTTGAATAGGTGCGTGCCTATCGGACCTCACACATCACCCTAATTTGTTGATTTCATAACTAACTACATAATGACGTCAGAACATTTAATGTACGTATTGTTGTAATACCGACGTAGGTGTTAACTTCATGGTCTGACAATATTATACATTAAACAGTTGTTTCAATTAATGTTACAATACAATGTTTTTATTGTACTCTCATTGAAACTCAGTGAACAATCGTGGATATCCTGCGGTATAAAAACTCTAGTGTTTTACATTACAGGGTATGCGCCACCATTTTTTTAATTAGGTGCTTACCACTAATACTCTACTACCACGGAATATGCTAAGTGTGCCTACAACTAAACAACACTAACAAAATTTTAAGAACGTATTCAGATTTAAAAAAAAAGTTAATTAATCTAAACCAAGGAACATACGAGTAGGTCGAAAAATTTAGGACGTTCCTTTGAAAATCGATCGGCTGATCCGCAGCCGCACTTTGTATGGAAGGTGAAAAAAAACTGTTCGTCTTGGGACCCATTTTATTCAGGAAAAGTTGTTTAGTTTCAATATTTGAATAAATCCTTAAATTTTGTTAGTCATTAAAAATATCGTAGTTGCCCAGTGCAGTGGCGAGGAACCATTCATTTCCTGCTGTGCAAGAGGCGATGGTTCGATCCCCGTCCAAGTCAGGCCAGGTCCAGTATACGATTTGTAACACCACTTTCTTTTCCGTAAAGGAAAACATCACGAGGAAACCGGCGCGCTTTTAATTTCGAGGCTGTATGTAGGTATTTGTCCAATATTAGTGGTGACGCCGACGGAGTCACTACCTGTCACACTGGACAGAGTTTCGGTACAACTAGTGAAACATACATGAAATCCGGTAGCACTAGCAGGGCAGCGCGACATCGAAAAATACAAAGTATCTCTCTTCCTCTCTCTTCCATATGGCGCTCAACAGAGCAAGAGAAAAGGTCAGTTAATATTGGTCCCATACAAGAAGTTTGGAATTCCTATAATGGAGCACGGACTGCCTAACAAGCGGTGAAACATGATAATACTCCTTGGTGGTCGGTAATGATCGCTCTTTTCCGTCGCGTCGTTGTTTTTTGTGACGTTAACTTTGTCCCTGTCTAATCCAACATAAAAAATTTTAACTTCTCTACTGTCAATTTCGTAACTACGTCATTGGATAGAAAGGAACACACCTAAAATTGGAAACACCATCGACGCCATTGCCAATTTGCTTGTTTCAATGCTTGTAAGGAGGAGTGGCATCCTTTATGATTTAAATCCATGGTCCCACACTTAGTTGGTTCAGTTGAATGGTCTGAAGCAGCTTCTTAAGTATGTAACGCATTTAAGTTTACGCCGTGTATAATTTTTTTTTCAATACATTTATTTCGGAAAACAAAATCCATAATTTTTTTTTTTTTTTTTTTTAAGTTTGTAATGAGTAGGCTGTTGATTCTGATGGTATCCTTTTTGTGGTACTTATTTGTTTTCGATGGTTTTAATTAAAGTAGGCAAAATATAGGGAACGGAACGATTCTTGCCTCACGATTTCTATAGTGAGAAGGAAACCTTTTGTGTCGAAAGTGTGACGTTAATACACCACGTTCTGAACAACCAGACCGTACGATCTTTTGTGTGACGAACTTTCTTATAACTTCGATTGTGGCAAAAAGTAATGATTACTTCAGTTGTAAAGTGTTGCGTGCGACCGACTATTGAGTTTTTTGTATTCCTAAAATTGCTTTAGAAATTTAGTGTTCTTCTATTTAGTGGTCATACAGTTTCGCTGATCAATTTGTAAACAAAACAAAAGAATTTCCAAAAACAAGACTTTACTTAATGTTATGAAAACGAGACAGCGTGCAGCGTAATATTTCAATGTCAATGTTTCAAATTGAATATTATGTATTGATTTTTGAAATCAAGGTTGCATAACAACTAATTAATGTATATCTTAAATAGCATAGAAACGTTATTTTCTAGGAACTGACTGACTTTGGGATCACTATAATGTACATATTTGATTAGGAACATGATAAAATTGTGTTGTTATTTAACACCCTCCGTGTATATTATATATTTTTCATTTAGGGGTTTGACGAAATATCTGTTTTTATCATATCCCTACGACTTATAGACGTACTTAGTAGTATTGACGTAGAGATAATATTCATTTAAATACATTAGGTTTATCAATAGCTCCCAAGTTGATCTTTGTCATATAAATAACATGTAAATAAGTTGGCATTACCTATTATTCCTAGTCAGTCGTAATCGTTCAATCCATCGGTTCGGACGTAAGTAAATTGATTTACAAAAATATGAATTACATTTCTCGTTCAGAGTGCTCTATAAATTACTTTTATCAGACAAATACTTTCATTAAGTTATGATAAGCATTTATTAACACAAAACAAATTAGGGTTACAGTAAAAATAAATGAAAAATATCAGGGACATAACTAATTTAAAATTATGAAGGACTCATTAAGTAGGTAGATTAGATTAATTCGTAATTTAGATAAGTAGATATTTGTGCATAAGTTTGTATATATTTGTTAACAAGTGTTGTTTTTATTATTGTGCATTGTGAATTATATAGGTATTCAATTATCACACAAAAGAGATTATCCCTTTTAGAAAAGATTGATTCGTTTAAAATACTAAAAACACTAGATTTTAGATCAATTATTTACCAATTTTTAAGCTACATTTTACACAATAGCCCTACTTATGTACAGGAATTATTACTTAGTGAAATCTTAAAAAACAACATTTCCAAAATTAAGCCGGCCAGTTGCGAGTCGTCCTGAGAGGTCCTTACAAACTAAATTATGAAGGACAAACTTAACTTTGCAGTGGAAAATAATGTTCTGCCATACATCGGTCTACTTCACGGTTAGTGCTCCAACTGAAAATATAAGTGTGTCGAAAAACATATTTTTTTATGTGATATACTCGTAACTATACCTAAATAAACTATTTTCGGATTTATTCGTTTACTTGTGCTGTGAGACCTTGATTCTAGTTCAACTGGAAGTTCTACCTTATAGGTTTTGATTCGTTTGAGAGTATCAAAATAATTATGTGACATAAAAAGAATGCGAATTTCAACTTTTTACCTCTACCTGTTCCTGAGAAAAAGGGTCTTTACAGATGGACAGATAGACTTACGAACGGACACCAAATCCTGTGAGTCTGTGATCCTGTGAGTCTGTGATATTGTGATTCTGTGATCCTGTGAGTCTGTGATCCTGTGAGTCTGTGATATTGTGATTCTGTGATCCTTTGAGTCTGTGATCCTGTGAGTGATGTTGTGAGGTTTATGTTTTTTCTTTTGAGGTACGGAACACTAAACGTTTTAATTAGTGTTTAATGTTAGATCGTTTTGAATGGTAGGTAATGTATTAGTTAGGCTTGAAATCCGTGTCCGCACGTGGTCGTGGGTTCACGGTTTGATGTGCGAAACTTGCAAATAATTCGATTCTTTATTTTTCTAACAATTCACAAACGCGCGCGCGGCCGATAAAGTGTTCCGATAAGCAAATCAAAATGACGAAATAAAACTATGTTACATAACATAATTGACTTTGAAGTTACGTAAATGATGACATTATAAGTAGGAAAACTGAATATTACTAAACAGAAAATAATTATATAAAATATTATGTTTGTAGGTAAATCTAAGTTTGTAGGTAAATGTCAAAAATACTATATACGTACTTGAGGTACTGTTTCACCGCTTCTCTTCCATTGACCTCTTATATTCTCTTCTGAATAAGTTCTTGATAGCTTATTTGACCTATTTTTCATACAAAATATGCCAAGCGAGCTGTCAGATAAACTAACAAGAACTTATCCAAAAGTGGTGAAACAGACCCTATTTATTTTCTGTTATTTTTAACTGAATGTCATTGATTTTGGGAATTATTTATTGCATTAGAAGAATTTGATTTTTATGCATATGCTCACGACTATATTCCCCGAGGATAGTCAGAGATATTCTGAAACCTCAGAACATCCACGTTTCACCAGTAGTACCGAAACTCTGTCCAGTGTGACGGGGGGTGAGCCCGTCGCCGCTTATAATGGACAGTGGGTACAATACACGCCTCGAAATTGAAGCATGCAGGTTTCCTCACGATGTTTTCCTTTGATTTGATTTTTAATGTAAGTAAAAATGACATAATTACCTAACCATGAGTTTATCCGAAAATCTAATAAACAACAGGCACAGAGATTAGTTTCTAGATCGCGTTTATAAAAATGCATTGATTGATTATTGGTTAATATCCAAAATATAATTAAACTTCGTTTGTATGGAGCGCCCTAACGGTTATATACTCTCGATTCTAAAAGCTAATTATCATTGACATTCTAAAAACATTAACTTAATATTGAAAATGTTTCGTTCAAACTGTAGTAACGGAACTAATAAACTAATGAACCAACTGCGCTGCGGCCTCCACTTCTGTACAAAATTGTATTTACACGAACGAGATAAAAAGTCAAATATCTCGTGTAATCTTGTCGGTCAATATCAATAAAGGTCTAATGAAATAACGCCTTCAAATTGACGGGTCACGATTAACTTTAACGTTTCTGGAAGTTCCTTTGAGAAATTTTTAAGGTTCAATGAGCGTTTTTCTTTTCATTTTTAAGGTTCCGCATCCAAAGGGTGAAAACGGGACCCTATTCATAAGCCTACATTGTCCGTCTGAAGGTCTGATCTATCATTTAGGGCTGTAACTGTAACTTTTGAACTAGACAAGCCAAACCAGGGTCCTGGGTTCGAATCCCGGTTCGGTCATGGATGTTATATGTTCGTGCCGTTGTTGTATGGTTTCCATAATAAAAGCCTTTAGTGCTAGTTTGGGATCATTACAATGTATGTGCCTGTGAGCGTTATTTATTATTTATTAGACAGTTGAAAACACAGAATGTGCATTTATTACGGCGGATTTGCTAACAAATAACAAAAATGAAAAAAAGATAAAAATAAAATCGGTCAAGTGCAAGTCGGGCTATTCGCGCACCTAGGGTTCCGTCCGTACCACACCACCACAGAACACAAATTATAAAAACTTGTAACACTTGTTTTTGGCCGATTTTTATTATTTATTATTATACTGTAGTGTAGAGTCTGCTCTAAATCCTCAGATAAATTAACAGGAATGGATTGGAAATGATCTCTCATTTCTATGCAAAAAAGTCTGTCAATTTTGCGGGGGTGAGGGGGGGTTTATATACTGGCGCGGGACGCGCGTCAACTAGTTTTATATGACGGGCATGCTCACTGAGCATGCGCCTTTGGCAGAGGGGTACGCGCGTAATATCGCATCCATTCCTGTTAATTTATCTGAGTCTAAATCACACCAAGTTTGACGCTTGTATGTATTTACGATAGAGCGTGAAGAAACGTTGATAAAAACTAGTTTCTTGTTTAGAACCCCCCCCCCCCCCCCCCCCCCCCCTTAATTTTTTTACTTTTTGTCATATTTCTTATTTGTTAATAAATCCGCCGTAATATCGCATATTCTGTGAAAATGACAACTATCTAGCTGTTACGGTTCAAAAGTTACATCCCTAAATAGGTAGGACGGACGGACAACGTAGGCTTAGTAATACAGTCACGTTTTTAACCTTTGGGTACGGAACTCTAATTAAGGGGGGTCCACATCCAAGAAACTAATTTTAATCAACGTTTTTTTCTTCTCTACATACAAGCGTCAAACTTGGTGTGTTTATAGAGCAAGATAGAGCTATAGACAGTATAACAAATAATAAAAACCGGCCAAGTGTGAGTCGGTCTCGCGCTAAAGGTCCTAGGTCCCTAAGGCTCAGTTGCAGAAACGCTCATTAGAGTTAATCCTCCATTAAATCTCTTGCTGTCACTTTTTGTCGTGTTGTACAAAAGCTAGCAAGAGATTTAGTGAAGGATTCACTGGAGTGACGTGGCTGAGGGGGGTGGCAAGAGGACGTCTCGTGCGTCGGCTTGCGATTTTGACAGCCACGTGGCTCCGCCATTTTATGGCGGTTTCTAGTGTGTTTTTGTTTAAAAACGGGGCTTTGAGATCGCCATATCCTATTGTACCGTACAATATCTAATGAGTATATCCTCAACACTTGACACTGGCGAAATCTAACAAGGAAAATAGAATAGAATAGAAGGATTCACTCTAATGAGCGTTTCTGCAACTGAGCGTAAGACACACACATACCTACTACACTCTATCCTGGCTTCGCGCACCATGGTGTTCCGTATTGAGACCTGATACAGGGTGTTAGGAAAAGTATCATTAACCTTTAAACCACATACTCTACCCATCAAACTGAACTACGTTTACTATGGGAGCAAAACGATCAGAACAAAAAAAAGTCAGCTGTTCCATACTAAACTGCAACCTACGTATGGAACAGATGTATTTTTTTTTGTTCTGATCATTTTGCTCCCATAGTAAAAGTTGTTCAGTTTGATGGGTAGAGTATGTGGTTTAAAGGTTAATTATACTTTTCCTTACACCCTGTGTACAAGGTGTTACAAAAATACAAATAAACCTTTAAGGGGGTGGTTTAGACCATAAAACTGAACAACTTTCACTATGGGACCAATATCGCAATCGCGAAAAAAAAAAAATGTTCCATACTCTATACAATAATCGACTAAAGCTAAAAGATGTGTGGGATATCAAATTTATTTTTTTCGCGATTTCGATGTTGGTCCCATAGAGAAAGTTGTTCAGTTTAACGGTCTAAACAACCTCCTTAAGAGTTTAAAATATTTATTGTTACTTATGAAACACCCTGTATAGTTAGTATTTTGTAATATTTTCCTCACTACTGGCAACAGCTGACGCACTGGGGGCGAAAATACTGATAAGGGCGCTCACCACGATAAAAACCGTCTTGAAATCGTTCACACGATAAGTTCTAAAAGACAAAAGGCACTCAGTCGCACATTGCATATTTTTCCTTTTTTGATGAGCCAGTAGAAAGTGGACATTTGCAATGACAAGTCTCAAATTATTTCGCCTCTGTTATCTTATCCCACGATAAAGACTTGAGGAATGTTGTCTCAGACTACAACCAAGTTAAAGAAGACAGAATGATTTTATATAATTCTCTAAAGTTTCATATATCTACACCACTAATTTTTAATTACTAACATGACTTTAAGGGTGTATTCAGACAATGAAACTAAACAACTTTCCCTAAGGAACATGGGTCAAAAAACGAAAAAAATATGTTGGACCTTCCATAGAAAATCGATTGACTGATCTGCACTTTTGTACCCAAAAGTCCACAACATTTTATCGTTTTTCGACCCATGTTTCTTAGGAAAAGTTGTAAAGTTTTACTGTCTGGTCTGAATACACCCTATGCTATGAATACACACTACAAGCTATGTTACTACTTTTTAAAAAACTAGTGGTGTAGAGGGTGTAACTAAACACCCTAGTAATACTTCAGGGGGTGCTTCAGACCATCAAACTTAACAACTTTCACTACGGACCCAACTACGAAATCGCGAAAAAAAAACAGCTGTCCCGTACAATTTAGTCGAGTCTGCTGTCTGTATGCTGTAGGTACCTACAGCAGTTTTGTATTGGACAGCTGTTTTTTTTTCGCCATTTCGAAGTTGGCTCCGTAGTGAAAGTTGTTCAGTTTGATGGTCTGAAGCACCCCCTGGAGTATTACTAGGGTGTTTAGTTACACCCTGTATACTATAGGTAAAGTCAGGCTCAAAAGTTGTACCTACCCAAGCATAAACTTTTGTTCAATGTCGGGGTAATGTGTAGGCAGGTATATCAAAGATGTTAAATCTTTGATCTTCTTTTCTGTATCTACGACATCACGAGCAGAGCTGCGGTTTCATCCTAAATTCTACTAATTTCTACGAATCAATATTAAAACTATGTTTCTTTCTTTTACAGGTTTCACACGAAGTAGTACAGACATCAAAATGGTGAATGTAAGTGTTTCAGTACCTACCTAGTTAAAATTGAAAAATAGTGAAAAAGTACAGAAATAAGTCAAATCTAAACTGTATTGTGGTCGCGCTGTGATGAGTCTAGACGTTACGCATGAGATTGAATAGGTACCTATTTAACAGGTAATACAAATAATAGGTAGGTAGTGTACTTTAATATACCTGCCTATTTTTATAAACAAAAAAAGATCAAGAGGGTTGACCCCACCCCAATCAGCACAAGCCAGGGAAATATTTAAATTTTTTTTTATACTTCGATGTATTGAAGTATTTTTAAGTTCTATCATTTTAATATGGACAGGTACCCCGACCTCTATTAGTAATCGACCAATATTCTCAGTAAGTAGGCAAACTAAAAGTTCAAATAAAGAAAATCGGACGGAGTCAACTCCCTTGATTACCGAGTGCATCGCATTGGGCATTGGTTCGAATACCTAAAAATACACAAGCCACAAAAATTTGCCACCAACTTTCTGCATAGGTAGAGGTAGGAACATAGCCGAGTAGAAAATAATAAGCTTGGATACATATTTCTTGCAATCGGAGCAACCACATTTTGTTGTGGCTTTAATTATGCTTTCGTCATCATATCATTCAATAATAGAGGATAGAGGAATTCAATAATATAATTTATATTTGTCAACAAAACAGGAAGCGAACGGAGGAATATCTCCTCCCCAGGAGTTGGAGACATTCCTGCCACAAGATGAGAAGAAGGAGAAAATTGTTAGCAAGTAAGTTTAACAGTTTTACGAGCTACGTACACCGCACCACACACTGCCACTTGAACTAGTTTTTTTTTATCGGGCAAAGGCAAACGCATTACTAGTACTCTACTACTAGTTGGGTACTCCTGTAAAGATAGGAGAAGCAGGGAAAACAAATATATTGGGTCCTTCTAAATATGCGGACACTTTTTAAGGGGATGATCAGACCGCCAAACTGAACAACTTTCTCTATGGCACCAAAAACAAAATCGCGAAAAAAAAACTGCTGTTAAAGCTACTCGAGCAAAATGTATAACAGCAGATTTTTTTTTCACAATTTCGTTCTTCGTCCCATAGAGAAAGTTTTTCAGTTTGTTGGTCTGGTCATCCAGAGTCATCCCCTTAAAAAACGGACAGTTTATTAGAAGGACCCTGTATATATCTATCTGACTTCCCTCCATTGCAAATGTGAAGTTTTCTCTAAAAATTATTTATAGGGAACATAAAATATACACAGAAAAGTAATAAGTTTTTCATTAATTAATTTGCCTTCCCGGATAGAGTAATTAGCGGATTTAGCGGTGTCTATTCGTTATACCAATAGCATTAATTATATTTACCTTAGAGGTACCTACATTGTATTGTATTGTCACCAGATACAACCTGGCAAAGGACGCGGAAGCAGGGGACTTTGATCCATTCGCGGAAAGGAAACTAGAGAATCCGACATCGTAAGTATTTCCACGCCGTTTCGTATGACAAACTAGGTTAATCCAATTTAGGAATCGATCCACTTGTGTTGTGTGCCATAAAGTCTGAATACGTGTTCAGGGTAGGGTTGCCAACTTGTTTAGAAGATATAAAGATCTGATTTCCGAAATGAGATTGAGAAGAGTACCTACAGAAGTATCATTTATTTCCATTTTTAAAACAATATTTTTTTGCATAAAAATTTGCCGTTGTTTTTTAAATAATTTGCTAATTTTTTATCAGTTCCAGCCACAAATACCTAAGTGGGGCTCCGTGTGAAAAATATCAGTTTTATGGCTTTCGATAACAGTAAATTTATCAGTAAAAATAAAGTTAGATTTTATGTAAATTAAGAATTTTAGCGTACTCTATGAGTGTTACGGATATTACAGTTCACCTACATGAAATAGAGAATAATAACTAACATTTTAGAGTACTTACCTATGGTTGGCAACCCTAGTTCATTGTGTCTATGAATAAGAGTATTTCAATTATATTTATAAGGTACCTAATAGGTATAATAGAAAATTGCGAATTTTAAAACAATTTTGTATGAAAACAATAATAAACTATTATCAAGCTTTGCGTTCATTACCTATTTATTTTGATAAGACAGATTTTTCTGGTAAATTACCATTAAGAATCGCTTGCACCAAAATGTTTAAGCTGTTATTTTTATTAATATGAGCAGTTTGAGAGACACTAGAGTGTGAGCGTTCACGTTTAAGTAGGTACGCCTAAATACTTTTTGGTGCAAGCCCCCTTAAAGGTTTAGTCAATTTTGACGTGATCGTTAAAGGTGGTTAAGGCTCGGCTATTTGTAATTTAGCCTCACTTGCGTCAACCTGGTTAGCAATTAATAATTAATAACAATAAAAAAATAATTCCTATACTTAAAATCATGGATTACCAACTTAACCTGGAGTTTATTGCTAGCTCAAGTTGTCGCAGGTGGTGGTCCTGTGAATGTGTTTAAATAATTACTTTAATTAATGAAAAAGTAAATGCCCAATAAGTTGATATCTATCTACCTAAAAATACTACCTACTCAAGGCATTTTTTTTTTGTAACTATTAGCGAATATCCGATAATAATTTGTTGCTATATCATGCATGCCTGCAATGCGAATGACCTCGAACAAAGCGATACTTAGGTATACCTACTAATATATATTATAACTTGCTGACATCTACCTCACCAACCTGCTCTCGCTAAATCCATATTTTTTAATTATAAATATACCTACGTTGCGCGTTGTACATTTTGCTAGCACAGCGAATGATTATTTAAAAATTGATAAATAAGTAAGTAGATAAATTTTATGGTAGTCAGATGCTTTGGTTTGGGTTCGAAGAAAGACCTTGTTTTCTATATCGTTCGTCTAGTCATCTCATTACACAAGTCTGGACTAGATTCTGGAACCACCTTAAATGGTACTAGAGATAATCTGTTTTACAATTTCCAAGATACCAAAATTACCTACGAGAACTTAAATTTTTCTTTTGACGCGATTATTATGTCCACTGTCCATTAAAAGGGCCCTACTGAAGAGCCCAAACTCTATTAAAGTATCATGAAATACTCTACGTTACTACGTTCTGCCTTTTCCCCAATAAAATACAGGAAAAAACTCAATTTCTTTTTTCAGAAACAACGATACACTGACTCATCTACTGAAGGCCTCCCTGGGGACCGGCATCCTGGCGATGCCCAAAGCTTTCAAGGCAGCTGGGTTGATCTCTGGAATATTCTTTACTGTCCTGGTAGCAGTGGTGTGCACCCACTGTGCATATGTCCTTGTAAGTGTTGTGTTTATTTTCTACACCTTTATAAGCAATCCAATCAAGAACACACTTTGGTAAAGCCTGACCAGAAAAATAAAAAACCTCGCCAGGTTTTTTATATTTCTGGTCAGGCTTTACATATTTTCATTGAAAAACCGTGATAAAATTATAGCCGTAAACACGGCTCCATACAAATATTCGTATTTCGGGGGGGGATTAATCCCACCTATCCCCCCTGGATACGTGCTTGAATCCAATGTGTCGTACAGGGCTTGGAACCGGTACCAAAAGTGAATTGCAAGTACCCAAGCAATCCAAAGTACCCGCCGCGTATGACAATGCTTATCCTTTTTTATTACCTATGCTTTCTCACTCTAACTAATGTTTAAGGTGGTTGCAGAGCTGTCAATTTCATACAAAACGTTGTCGTATAACACTCGTAGACGGTGTTAATAAAAGTAATGTTTTATACATGGAAAAATAGCTTAGAAAATCTAGTTTGCGCATATCAAATAATATTTACAATTTGTAATATAATTACGAAGATATAAGGGTTTGAAATTTTGTATGAATAATTTCAAAGCGTGATATCTTCGTAATAATATTATAAATTGTAAATATTATTTGATATGCGCAAACTAGATTTTCTAAGCTATTTTTCCATATATAAAACATTACTTTTATTAATACCGTCTACGAGTATATACGACAACGTTTTGTATGGACGGAAACCACCTTAAGTACCTATATTTGTTTGGTACCGGTATAATACCGATACTGATTAGAATGTTATAGTTACGACAGGTAATAATTCTGGTACCGGTACCAATATTAAAGGTAAATCGTGTGGTACCGGTGGTTCCTAAAAATACCGGTATTTCAAAGCCTGGACAACGACTAGCTTGGCTTAACTTAAAATTCAAATATGAGGCCATATTTAAATGCCTTAATGCATTTAGTCGTTGGCCAATCCTCCTTGTTGGCATTTTTTTTTGTTCTGTCCAAGCCTTGAAATACCGGTATTTTTAGGAACCAATATTTTTTTTTTGCCTTGGTGTGATACCGGTAATCTATATACAAAACTTGACCGAACTGGTTGTTAACTCGTATAATGTCTAATCACAGATTACCTATTCAATAGTTAGGTACAAGCACGTATCCAGGAGGGGGGGGGGATAAATCCCACCTACCCCCCCCCCCCCCCGAAATCCGAATATTTGTATGGAACAGTGATCACAACTATACCTTTTTAGTCGTTTTTCATTGAAAATCCCCCCCCGAAATGGAATATCCCCCCCCGAACCCAATACCATAGTAGTTACCTTGACTTTCAAAAATCGCACTGCTGAACATTATTCCGATAGAGTATATTCACTATTATTTATTTAGTTTTAATTCCACAAAACGGCACTTATGTGAGACACTATATCGAAGCGTTGCGTCCACTGTACGCCACGCAGTCGCCGTGGCTCGTCCATTCGTCTATTCAAAGAGAGTACCTACGCGGAACACTAGGGCTCACGTTCGTAATAGAATAGTGATAGATGATTCCCATCCCAGCCCGTTTAGTATGATTTATCTACTTGCACGTGACATATAACTATCTACTCTTATGCGCGCGACTCGACTTTCTTACCCACCAACTGCGCGACGCAAACGAAGGGTAATGTTTCCATACATTCATGTCGCGGCAAGAAAGGGTTTCTTAAATATAATTAGGAATGCTATTTTTGCTGTGAAAATATGTTTTTGCTCTAACACGGCGATATGTTCATCCACTTACGTTGCCGACTGTACCAGATCACATTACTGCTGTTATCGCGGTATAAAATTAGCATGAATCCATTTTGATCTAATCACGTGTCTATGTCGTGCCTTTTGTCATCTAGATTCAATTAGATATAGCTATTATCATATCAATTTAAGTAATAACCAACCATGACACATATTACTGAGTTCAACAAAGTCTCTATCCGCGTCTGTCCTCACCATTTCTGTTTCTCCGCATAAACTTCGTCTAAACCACGCAACGGATTTTGATACGGTTTTCACGGTCATTTCTTTAAAAAAAAAATCTGTAGGTACCTACTTAAGTACATTGTTAATAATATAGGATAAAACTTAATAATCAGGAGAGCCATTTTTGACACTCATTCGCTGAATTCAGCAGTTAAAAATGTCAAAATTACTATGGAGATATGCATATTTCTACTGCTGATTTGACTTTCAAAAATCATACTTCAGGAGTGTCATTTTTGAAAGTCAAATCAGCAGTAGAAAGATGCATATCTCCATAGTAATATTGATTGGATTTTTTTTTCGCGATTTCGATTTTGGTCCTATAGAGAAAGTTGTTCAGTTTGATGGTCTAGAGTGCGGTTTTTGAAACTCATTCGCTGAATTCAGCCGTTGAAAATGTCAATATTACTATGGAGATATGCATCTTTGTACTGCTGATTTGACTTTCAAAAATGGCACTGTTGTTCAAAGTGTCAACATATTAAGAAGGACCCTGTATTTACTTACATTATAGATCCCACCTGGGCGTAGCTGGGGCGGGTCGCTAGTTAGTCTCTTGAATAAATAAATCAATGTATTCTATTCTATTTTTATTTAATGGCGTTTCCTTGTTAGATTTCGCCAGTGTCAAGTGTTGAAGATATATTTATTTGATATTGTACGGTAATAGGATATGGCGATCTCAAAGCCCCGTTTTTAAACAAAAACACACACTCGAAACCGCCATAAAACGGCGGAGCCACGTGGCTGTCAAAATCGCAAGCCGACGAGACGTCTACTTGATACCCCCTCAGCCACGAGACTCTAAATCAATGTAAGTTCCTTTTTCTTGACAGATTAAATGCGCACACGTGCTTTACAAGAAGACGAAAAAGACCAACATGAGTTTTCCTGAAGTGGGTGAGGCAGCTCTCCAACACGGTCCTGAAGGGTGCAGAAGATGGGCAAGGCCTTTTAGGTGAGTTAAAGACGATACGCGTCATTGTCCTCTATACCTACAAACGAATTATTTATGTATATATTTTTTAATTTAACCCCTTTTCAATGATGTTTTGTAAACGCTAAATATAAACTAACTAATATCTGTCTGTGGTATGTCAGATTTTCGTTAAAATCATGTTAAAATGATAGTTCTATGATAGTTACACAAAAAAAAGAAAAATTTACTGAATATTTTCACGGAAATCTAACAAACCACACGCACAGAGATTATAGTATCTACGAGTTTAAAGATCGTTTTTAAAAGCTTAATCGTTGAATAAAATGTTTTTAGAAGGTAACTAATGAAAATAATATTATGATCTATACAAGGTATTACAAAAATACAAATAAACCTTTAAGGGGGTGGTGTAGACCATCAAACTGAACAACTTTCACTATGAGACCAATATCGAAATCGCGAAAAAAAAAAATGATGTTTCATACTCTACAAATCGACTAGAGCTAAAATATGTATGGGGTATAAATTTTTTTTTTTCGCGATTTCGATGTTGGTCCCATAGAGAAAGTTGTTCAGTTTGACGGTCTAAACAACCCCCTCAAGAGTTTAAAAAATTTATTCTTACTTATGAAACACCCTGTATAACTTCGTTTGTATGCAGTGCGCTCGCAAGTTAAATAACCATCTACACAGAATGGGGATTGTAGATTCACCCACTTGCAGATTCTGCTGTGTAGTGTAGCAGAGGCAACGCCCATAACTACCTCCCCAGCGAATGCGATGTTCTCATTCACAGTAGAAGTCATCATCTGGGTAGATACGTGGTGACACCTACTGGCATTAGGGTTCTCCCCTCCAAAAACACAACACCGTTCATGAAGTCCGTGGGCCTAGGAAATTGACAGCTATTTGTCCTTGACCAAGCCCTAACAACCAAATAATAATACCTAATGCAGTGCGCTCGGTCGCTTTGCAAGGACTATCCTCTGAATACCGTCCAATGACAATGAAAAAATTGTTTCAAACCCTTGGAAAAACCGTCATACCTATGTATATTTTCCAATCAACAGTAATACACACAAACTCACGAAACAAATCTAACAACGCATGCTATTCGTCACCATTTACGGAAACAGCCTAGCGAACTGAACTGTTTTTTTCTGGATTAAGTAGTTATCATTAATATTTATTTATGCTATAGTTTTATCCTGCTTCATAAGGAAAACAGTCCTGTAAAGACTATAAATAGGTATAACGATTGATGTAGTTATGTAGGTGCTAATTTGGAGAATAGGTCACTTTTCCGACTGTTTACATATTGGTCTGATCCGCCCCACCCATACACCCCACCGACTAGAGTGCGAAAGAGACAACTGCAGCTCGAACCGATTTTATCTACATAAAATTGACGAAAACAGCATTTCGTGTTCCCCTGTTTTCTCCTCCAAAACTAAACCGATTTTAATCATTCTTTCAAGAATAATATGAGAAAGACTTTGGTCATGTCTGTACGTTTTGCTTGTTTTGTTTATATTCGTCAAATTTGTTTGCTGGATGTCTGAAAACGGGCGGTAATATTTGTCATTTTCGAAGGTCCCTAGTTCATACAGTAATTAATTAATGCAAAAAAGCAAAACATAGGGACATAGCAGGGGCAACATAGATTGTATGATAAAAATTTATTTGGTCTAGTGTCATTATCCAGGGAGAAAACAGGGGAATACGTTTGTATGGAAAAAACCCCACTCGTCTATCCTCTTAATATGAAATCATAAGCTTTTCAACACAAAAATTTCATGACAATTGGTCCAGTAGTTTATAATTATTTCCATTACTTACATATCTTTTACTCGTATAAGATCGACCCGGGTAACGTTATTTCTTAATAATTTTCCAGAACCTTCATTCTCGTGAGTCTCTTCATGACCTACTTCGGAACCTGCTCTGTCTACACTGTCATCGTGGCCAGCAATATTTTACAGGTAAATTAAAAGTAGAGTAGGTAGGTATGTAGATAACCTATAATATAAAAAACTGGCCAAGTGCGTGTCGGGCCACGCGCAGGGTAGGGTTCCGTAGTTGCCCGTCACAATATACGAACTTAGAAGGGGGCTTTTTGTTTTATACTACGGTTTGACGGCTAATAAAGTCTAAAAAGTACTTTTTTTAAGTTGGTCGACTATTACTCGTTAACTTGTAAAGCTAACTTAGCGGTGATAGTTTTCCTTTTAATTTCATTATATACACTACTGCCATGAATTTTTTCACATATCCAGAAACAACCGTTTAGCTGGCAGAGGGGGGGGACACTCGACTCTAACAAAAATTTGCACCTTAAAGCTTAATATTTCGCTAACGGATCCCTAAATCGAAAAATGGTTTTCCCACACCCACCGTATTTTTAAAAGACCTATCCAACGATACCCCACACCATGGGAAAGAAAATTGCATCCCCACTTCACGGGTAGGGGAGGTACCCTAAAAAAAAATATTTTTCAAAATTTTGTTTTACCACTTTCTTGGCCTGATTAATATGTGTATTCATGCCAAATTACAGCTTTCTAGTACTAAGCGTCTCTGAGCTAAGCCGCGGACAGACGGACGGACGGACGGACGGACATGGCGAAACTATAAGGGTTCCTTGTTGACTTCGGAACCCTAAAAAACTGAAAACCTCAGACCTCAGACCAGTAGTTTTACTACACAATGCTATGGCCCATATTGGGACACAGGAAGGGTAGGCAGGATAGCCCTTCCTGCACAGACACCTTGCACGCGAACAGAGCTTTGGACGCTGCAAGCAAAATACTGGGATGGATCATTTTGAATGACATGCCATCGACTCGATAGAAAAATAACTGAAAAAAAGGGAGTCGGACTCGCACCGAGGCACCACACAATTTAAGGCTTCCGCACATTGCCGCGATATTATCGAGCGATATTATCAAGCGATATGTCACGCATGCGCAGCACCACTAAATCGATTGCGTCGGAACAAAATAGGAGCGATATTATCGCTCGATAATATCGCGGCAGTGTGTAGGATCGCGCGCGTCCCCATACAAAATGTACTGAGAACAATTATCGCAAAATCGCAGCGATATTATCGCTCGATATTATCGCTGCAATGAGCGGAGGCCTTCATTTGGCAAAAAATGTTTTTCCGGATCCTTAGTGAGTCCGACTCACACTTGGTCGGTTTTTATTATTTGTCGTTAGCACTATGATCATACCAAAATCTATGCCACCTTCCTAGATCACACCAAGGTTTGACTTAGGTATGTGTCTATAATGTTTATTAACGTTTTCACGATAGAGCAACAAAAATGTAGAAAAAATCTAATAGTTTTGGAATACCTTTAATTTTTTACTTATTGTTTGTTTTAGTTATTTGTTAGCAAATCCAACATATTAAATAGTAAACACACTATTCTGTGAAAATTTCCACGGACTATCTATTACCTACGGTCCAAAAGACCGTCCAGAAACCTTTGAACTAACACAGACGCGATATTATTGAACCACCCATAATTTATCTATTGTTATCTTTAAGCCGTGTTGCGATTGCGAACGCTTAAAGTTAGGACGGAAGGACGGGCGTATATCGTCGGTCCAATCGTAAACTAGCCAATCTGAAAATTCCTAACTGTTGGGGAGACTCAATTAAAATTTTGGGGAGATTAAATTAATTAAGTACTGTAAAGCAAGTTTTTCACGTAGATATTAAAAACAATCTGTGTATTGGTCCTAGATAATTGTCTTTCTGGTCACACTTTAAAAACAACTGATATACTTGCTTAGTTGTCTAATGTGTAATGACTATCTCACGTAGATAGGCGAAAAGAATAATAGCAATATCTACTCAATTATTGAGGTTACACATACGATACTTTGCCACCACTTGAATCGAAATGAAACATAAATTTTGATATAGTAAAGTCGAAAATGCCAAAATGACAGATTGGCTAGTTTACTATTGGACCGACGATATAAGCTCTGAATAGGGTCATGTTAACTCCCTTTGGGTACAAAACCCTAAAAATGTATTCATAAGCGATACTGTACGTCTATCCGCGTACCGGAAAGAGCATGACTAGGCCCCCCCCCCCCCCCCCACAAGGAGCAAGGTTGAACGACGACCTGGTGAAGGCGGCGGGAACCCCTTGGATGAGGGCAGCGCAGGACCGGTGGATGTTGCGATCCTTGGGGGAGGCCTATGTCCAAAAGTGGACGTCTATCGGCTGATATGATGACTATCTGTCAAATTCTATACCAAAATCAGCATAATCTAAACAAAGCAGCGCCTAACAACATATTTTCTTTACACAGGTAGTAGCGCACTACATGGGCAGAGAAGAGAAAGACGTCGAAATAAGACTGTTCATTATAGCCCTCCTGCTTCCTCTCATCTTGATGGTCTGGATCCGCAACCTGAAGTACCTAGCCCCTGTGTCTATGGTAGCAAACCTTCTCATGGGGGTCGGCCTCGGCATCACCTTCTACTATTTAATTGGAACTGGCGGCCTGGACTTCAATAAGGTGGAACTGGTACAGCAACCGGTCATGTGGCCAGAGTTCTTTTCGCTGACGATCTTCGCTATGGAAGCTATCGGCGTGGTTATGCCGCTAGAGAATGCTATGAAGACGCCACGGTCCATGCTCGGCGTCTGCGGGGTCCTCAACAAGGGCATGTCTGGCGTCACCTTGGTGTACATACTCCTTGGATTCCTCGGCTATCTACGTTTCGGGGATACAGTCGCTGATGCCATCACCCTCAACTTGGATAAGAATTTGATGTGAGTTTTTTTTGGACCTTGTCACACATTATATCTACTAACTAGTCCCATTTAAAGTACCAGAATATAGCCCGGACTTGTATTATGATAATGACTAGACTGCCGCGTCGGGGAATACAGTCGTGAGCATATACAGGGTGTAACAAAACACCACAGTATATACTTAAGGAGGTGGTTTAGACCATCGAACTGAACAACTTTCTTTTTGGAGCCAACATCAAGAAATAATAAAACAATCTGCTGTCCCATTCATTTTAGTAGAGACGGTATGGTTTGTATGGTACAGCTGTTTTATTTTTCGCGATTTCGAAGGTGGCTCCATAGTCAAGTGGTTCACAGATACAGATACAGTGTGTTTTATTACACCCTCTATACGTATGTATGTACCTACATCAATACTTAAGTACATACCTACTCTGCACAATAAACAAACTAAACTAAATCAAACTCTTTCTATTCCAGTCCCGCCCAGATAGTCAAAATATCTATCGCTGTAGCGGTATACTGCACGTTCGGTCTTCAGTTCTTCGTGTGCGTTGACATCATGTGGAGTTGTATCAAGGACAAGTTCACCAAGAGGCCGGACTTCGCCGACTACGTCATGAGGACGATCATGGTCACCGCCTGCGTCATGCTCGCCGTGGCCGTGCCCACCATCGGCCCTTTCATGGGCGTCATCGGCGCTTTCTGCTTCTCCCTTCTCGGCCTCATGGCCCCCGCCTTAATAGAAATTATCACCTTCTGGGACATCGGCTTCGGTCCCGGAAAATTCCTCATATGGAAGAACGTCTTAATCTTCATATTCGGTGCTTTTGCACTCGTTTTTGGAACCAAAGACGCCGTCATAGAGATAATCAAAGTCTACGGTGGACCGAGCGACACAACGATTGTGAATAACGCAATCAATGCGACAGTTTGAGGTAGCAAATTGTGATTTGTTAAGACAGGAGTCCTTTAATTTTAAGATATGTTTAGCGAGTACCGTCGCGCTACTGTTGGCGAGAAAACGCAGTGTTACGCTAGTTAAGCAAAGTGTGGACCCTACGGAAATTGTATTTTAAGTTTATTAGACCAATTTTGCGATAGCTGTTTTAAATCTAGGAATGGTGTTGTGCTACCGCGAAACAACTGTGCTATTGCACCGTTGATCCCACATGCAAGTAAATGCAGTATAGGTACATAATTATGTCATAGGTAGTTAATATCAGTGTTCGTGGATCACGGCCGTATAAAGCTTTTTATAAGAAAGACTGTTTTTTCAGAACTTATGAGAAGGTTCGCAACGTTGTGCAGCCTTAAAATTACCAATCGAATGGAAATCAAAGTTGCTTTGATTTTGATTGTGTTTTATCTGTGGTGGATTAGCCTGCAACACCAAAACCTTTTAAGAGTGTATGCCTTCTTGCACGCTCCATACATACGAAGTGAAGTCAATTTTTTTAAACTCGATCTAGAAACTAGTCTCTGTGTCTGTTGTTTGTCAGATTTTGGTTAAAAGTTACAGTAACTCAGAGCTAGATCGTGTTTTGACTTACTTAAATTAATTAGTATCGAAAATAAGATGTAACTTTTTATGCAGCGCGCCCGTGATAGTACCTACTATGCTCTTAATCCGCCAATGCGTTTTATTTTTATAACCAACATTAAATTGTTCTTTAGATATAAGTAGGTATAGGTACAGAACCCGTGTTGTTTTGCTCTGTAAAGAAGGCACTTCATTCTCGCCGAGAACAGACAAGAAAGACCAAGAAAGAGAGTGTGGATGTCCTTCATTGTTCTCGTGGCCTGAGGCCTAGTAATTTTCCTTGAAAGTTCTCGCCGAGAAGTTCTGGCGAGAGTGTAGTGCCTGCTTAATTTTTTAATTATAATCAATTGTATATCCCAGAATGTACAATCATACATATAAAAAAATTATTGCATTCCTAAATTATTGAACGAAAAGAATGAACGATGCAGACTTTTTGTATTGTGGTGATTAGAAGTAAATGGTGCTGAAAAAAAGAGTAAAAAATATAGCATGAAATGAATGGCTACATATTTGTAGCATAATACAGGAAGTTTATACTGTTTATAATGTATATTTACTGATAAGGTATGGTATTAATAATTATTAAGCCCACGTTGAACAAATGCCCCATAATGCCCTATATATTTTGTTTGGGTTTTAGGTAACTACTAAATTATGTTCGTTTAGAGAGTGATGGATGAAATTATCAAAAATTTTACAGCTTCGAATTTATAAAAACTTGTTTTCTTCTTTCTTTAAAACGAATTTGCGTCGGTCGAAAGGAATTAGTTTTGCTTTGGGGCCGGTAACAGATATCTCATATCCGTCTGCACGGCGGACGCCATGAATCGGACACCAAACTTGCGAGTGGTTAAATGGTTGTCACGCGGAGCCTCGTGGCAAGCAAAAACGCAAATCGCATGAACACCACGCGAAATTTGCAACGTGACTCTTTTATTAAATTATTCATTCACTAAACTAACAATGGGTGTGTATGGGTATTTAACGTTATGGTTTAGCCCAAAACTGACGGCGGAAGGTCCACTACGTAGGTACTTTTTGACCGTTACTAATTTGGCAAGGATTTGGGAGGTAACGCATACGGCGGACATTTTTTTGTGCGTCAGGTTTAGTTACAATGTTTTTTCCTTCGGTTTCGAATATCCGCTGGCTGCGTACTATCCGTCGTCTGCCATGGGCCTTTGAGTTTAATTGATTCAATATTTATTTTACTAAATATTGAGTTACTATAGCGATGCCGATAATGCATTTATTGTTTTCTACTACGTATAAGTAGATAGGTACATCCTAGTTTCAGTTAATAGTATAAAGTTAAAGTACATGCAATAAAATAGTTTATCTTAGGTAGGAACCTACAATCGACAACGAAAATTAGCGAACAGTTCTGAACTTTATTCGCTTAAAAATAAAGGTGACAACCGTTAATCTACTTTCATTGCCGACTGTACCTACTTACTACCTACTTTTAGTCATTTATATCGCCTGAAAACAACGTTTTGTATCTAGAAATTCGTTCTTACTTGTAAATAAACGTGAAAAACACATTTTAGACCCGGAACAAATCTCAATTCGCATCTTTTTATTTAACTTTCAACAAGAATTTATTTAGATAAGTACACTGCTGTTTTTTAATTACTTACTTACAAAAATTTTATTGGATCGGCTGATCCAGCGAAATACTTGGCCTATGGCTGATCCACAATTTTGTATGGAAGGTCAACATTTTATTTGTTGTTGTTCCGGAAAATTGTTTTTCAACATACATGCTCGTAACACTTTAGCACCACCGCCATTGCCACTGCGCTTATATTATTGCACCGCTTTTAGGTACCTAAGCAGGATGCTGTTTATAGAACACCTCGCGAAAATCTTTACATGAATGATCAACTTCGCTCACTTGTATCATAATACCAGTAATATACACCCCATAGACATATTACTCTAGCGATAGACAAGCTCGTTCAAACAGACAAACGTTCACACAAAATGACACATTGCAGTCTGACATTGCCATAGTGACGAAGTGAACTCGGGAACATCAATCAGGTGCGGACACCTCATTCAAGTGGAACATGTTGCTTCTATGAAAGGGCAAGTCTATCGCTAGAGTTTAAGTCTATGATACACCCTTAATTTTTTCTAGTGTTTAAAAAGTAGTGGTGTATCTACGTTTATTTCTTTACCAGCTAATTAACTGCTAACTCCATGACAAAATTAAAGATGTAAAAATACCGCCCCAATTCAATTCCGGTGCCTTCGAATTGAGAATGTTTTGTATTTAGGTAATAAGATATTAGTTCAATTAAATTATAATATTTAAAATTAATGAAGTTCCTATTTGGTCATGAATGTATTAAAATCAATAAATAGGTACATTTTATAATATTACTGAACGATTGTATTCTTTTTTTTTCTAAAAAGAAGTACCTATAGTACTTTTCTAAAGTACTAAGTATCTAATGTTATTAAAATATCAACTCAATGTGTAGGTGCCGACAGTCAAACAAATGCAGTCAAGCGGTGTATGTTTATTAGAAAATTCCCAATATTGTGATTTTTATCGTTAATTCAGATTTAGGGCCGGCGCACACATGGCGAAGCGTTGCGCAGAACATTTTTAACTGCCAAACCATTATCGACTTTAACATCGAAAATAACATCGAAAAACCATTAAAACAAAAATTAGTCCCCGATAGATCGAAGAGACTTGAGGCGGGAGTGGTTTGGCAGTGAAAAATGATCTACGCTGCGCTTCACCAGGTTAGCGCCGGAAATAAAGGCTCCCACATTGCCGCGATTTTATCGATGCGACTTTGCGATATTTAGTTGGGTCGCGCGCGATCCTTCACACTGCCGCCGCGATATTATCGCTGCGAATTCGCGACGCGTCGCGTCGAGTCGCACGCCGCGATTTTGCGATATTTGTTCTCAGTACATTTTGTATGGGGTCGCGCTCGATCCTACACACTGCCGGGATATTATCGCAACCTGACGCAATCTCTTAGACTACATTCAGTGGTGGGGCGCATGTGGGACGCGAATCGCACCAGTGTGTAAGGACACGTGCCGCAAAGTCGCTCGATAAAATCGCGGCAATGTGGGGGAGCCTTAATGCTTTCATTAGAATATAACGGCAGCAAAAATCTCAAAAATCAAGTCTGCCACTGACCGCGACCGCGTTGGTTTGACCGGACTCTTATCAATAAGTTCATTTTATAATTATGATGAAATATAACGTACAAGGTCTTAAAAACTGTTTTTCTATTAACCCCTTCGAACCAATATTTTGGAACATTTAAAAACGCGATGTAAGACAAAATACATGTTGAAAATCTCATATCATATAATAAGTACTTAATCGCATGAATTTTATAAGAATACAGAATATAAAAATATTATTTGGAAATGTCAAGAGAAGAGATATCCAAGTAAAATGAAATAAAATAGACATTGAATCAATCGCCAACATATCGGCTAAGGCTCGTTATTAGTACCTATTCAGTATTTTCCCCAGATTCAAGACTAGGACACTTAATAAAAAAACTGGTCGCACTAACGGTAAGCACGTGCGGGATAAGCGAGAGGACTTCACCATTACATCTTCCACCAAGCACGTATCCAGGGGGGGGGGGGGGGGGGGGGGGAGTAAGGTGGGATTTATCCCAAAATCCGTATATTTGTATGGAATAGTGACAACAGCTTTAATTTAGCATCGTTTTTGTATGCAAATCCCCCCCCCCCCAAACCAAATTCTGGATACTTACGTGCTTGTCTTCCACGGGGGGGGGGGGGGGGGGGGGGGGTGAGGTAAAAATTGATGGAGGCCTACTTTGACTAGAGCACATAATAGATAGGTAATATTACAGACGTTACTAAAGCACACGAATAAATATCCTTAACGAAAACAAGCTTATACAAGGGGCCGTACTCACACATACGTGCACAGATACCCCGGCAGAGCGTGTGCACCTGCAGTGCGATTTTTGAAAGTCACACGTTGAAATCAGCAGTAGAAAATTACCTAAACAGTATGAAGTTTGCGAGTTCATTAGCTCAGGCTCATGATTTTGAATCTTACGAATCTAAAAATAGCACTTTGCTGTTCGTACGTCGTCCAACGTGCGCTAGTGTGAGTGGACCCACAGCTGTCACTTGTTTAAAGCTTATTTTCTGTATGGATACATGTGATTTAAGTCACCGGTGGGGCTGTAAGTAAAATAAAAAACTATATACTTAATTAAAACTGTTATTTATTAAGAAACTGCTCTCGGTTCTAATTCAGATAAAATCCAGAGAACTTAACATTATAAATAATAAATTACGGAAACATTTCTTATACAAGGTAAGTATTGCATTGTCATCGACAATGCCAGAATTCGATCAAAATTGTAGAAACTTCTATTACAAATCTATGAACATAACATGTTAGTATCTATTTATATACCTACAATGCATTTGGAATAGGTAACAACAAATATTTACCGTGTTGTTTATGGTTTTATAATTTTCATCAAAAATCTTTGATCAAAATGAAAGTTCGATCTGTACTATTTTGTATTCACTGAGTACGTTATACCTACTTATTAGTATTTAATTTGTCAGTTTAGTGCCCCCCCACACTAGCGTCTTTCGAGCGTCGTCGTCGTGCCAGCGTCTGTGCGCAGAAGCTCGGAAGACGCTAGTGTGGGGGAGGGGGCTAGAGGTGCAAGTGCTAGAATTTCAGTTCAAAATCCAATAACGAACCTATCGCTATCTATGATTTGCGAGTTAGAGTCGGCACACACCTAGCGAAGCGCAGCGCAGAGCATTTTTCACTGCCAAACCATTGGTTAGACTTTGCTTGCGTTGAAATAACATCGAAAATCAATTAGCACAACTACTAGTCAACGAAAGCGTCGAAGCAACTCGAGGCGAAAGTAGTGTTAATTTACTTTCGATGTTATTTCAACGCAAGCAAAGTCGATTATGGTTTGGCAGTGAAAATGTTCTTCGCTGCGCTTCGCCAGGTGTGCGCCGGCCCTTAGGCCCGGTATCCACAAGAGCGGAGCTGTGAAAAATCAACCAAACGAATTGGTTTTCGTCGCTTGTCAGAAACAATCTTTTATTGGTTGATTTGACACATCTGTTTGAAATGAGTGCTATTGTGTCACTTTCCGATAATTTGTTATTTTTTCTCGCAAGTGTGTTGAAAAACATCGTATGAAACGCGTGAGCTTTGGTCAATACAGTCTCTGCTCGTTTACAGCACTCGCCTCCGGGTCGGGATGCAATCCAGCCTCGACTGTAATGACCAACTTAGCTCACTTGTATTATAATGTATTATTAACTCTATTCGGCCAGCATCATTTTCAATTCTATAGTCAATCAGTCAATCGCCTTATAATTGACAACTAGATACCGACTATTATATAAAAGAATGAATGACGAAAACTATAAAAACGGGGTGATTTTTATTGAGTCAAACATTAAAAGCACTCTTCAAAATGAACAAATTTGTTCTTATACTTTTAGACACAATTTTACAATTAAGATTGTTTTTTTCGATATTATTCAGCTGTACAAATATTTAACTCTTCTAAAATCATCATGTTACATTGCTACTTAAACAATTTATAAGGACGTTATAATTAAATACCTAATTTGAATTTTCAATCTATTAAATATCGTTTGTAACGTCATACATAACTGATTTGATCTTAGTACCTACTGTTTCAGATTTCTTTCACTTGCAAAAGTAATAGATGTTTTCCTTGATGTAAGCAAATACAAAAACAAATAAGTATACGAATACTAAGGCTAAATAAGATTATTTACAGTACACTAAGTCAGTGACGGTTCAATATTGATTTACAAGATTCCTGCAGGCACTATTCTCACTGTAGTTCTACAAGTTACTGCAGATTTTACAACACGTACAATTTTACATTATTTATGAGTACACAGATTTCGGGACTACGCAGAAGACATTTTGACAGTAAATAATATCATAACGACAGTTTACAAAATTGAAGTCGGTTAACAAAAAAAATAGTCCAGTAAAAATACGGGTCGAAAGGAAATAATTTATAATAAGCAATTTTTTTTGCTAGATCGTTTATACAAATGATATTAAGATACTTTATTAACGAATCCCACTAAATTTCGTATTTTTAGTTTTTAGTACTAAAATGTAATTTTTTTATTTATAGTGTCAGATTTCATTCTTTTTTCATTTTTATTGTTTGTTTTAGGTTATGAGCTTACATACACTGTGTAAATTTTGTACTAAAATTGATTTTTTCGTAATTTTAACATATTTAAAAACGAAGGTTCCGGGGTGATTTTTCGTTGGATTTACTTGTAATATAAAAGAATACAAATAAATTTAACAAATGGCATAAAAAAAAATCATATACTATTTTTTTCCAATTTTACATGATATTTTTTACTTTGCTTAATTATTTAATAAACATTTTAGGAGGATTTTCAATCTAAATGATAACTAGAATTATAATCTAAAATATGAAAGAAAAAAACCGGCTATTATAAATTATTTACATTCGCCATACAAGCGACCCGTAACTTTACTGGAGTAAAATAGAACTACAAACAACGTTGATTTCACAGGCAATGAGAGCTGTCTAAGCGTCATAAACTTTTTTCTGTGGCGTGTTGAACACACCCAAGCAAGCTCTAGTGTTAGTAGAGCGAGGTTAAAACACAATGTAGGTACCTACATTTTGATAGTTGATTATAGATGCGTTATCATTACTGTTCTGTATTTGTGTGTAAGTAATGGACTCTTGCTTGTGCGTTAGCACTGTATTTCCGCCAGTGTCAAGTAGATTACGGTAGTATATATCCTAATGACAAGGAATGGTTTTGAGCAAAAACACAGAGAAGAGATTGCGGAGCCTCGTGGCAGGCTCAAACGCGAACACCACGCGTGAGACAACCGCTAGCGGCAAAACTTGCACCGTGACTCCACAGTCAAGTTTTCACGAGATGAGCTTTGGTGCCACGATAATAAATGTTTCGACAGGCAACAGAATACCGCATTTTTTCGGCCCGCACTTTCACATCGAATAGTTCAACCAACACTGTCTCATGCGCATGATCAATCGTTTCCAATAAAAACATAAATCATTATGTAGTACTTAGTTCAAAAACAATTTTGTTGAAGAATTTGCTAAAAATAAAATAGATAAATGGGTCAACTAACAATTTTTTGTCCATACCTAGTCCCAGTCATTTGCATAAAATTTTCTCAATATCCAAGCTCAACTTTTATCTCAGTAGACACCACGGCATTTTATATGCGGATTAGATTTTTTCAATCAAACTGCTACACATGACCGCAGTCAGGCCCGTCTCACTCCGCACGTTAGGTATAAAAATGTACCTACGCGGCCAGGCCCCGACGTCGAGTCACAGAATAGGTTGGTCGAGTGTCGCGCGCTCATTTCATCGCACCTTGATATTTGTTTTTTCGTTTCGAAAATTAAATTAGTATCATTTACATCGTCGGATGTATAAAGTCATATCATAATATTAATACTTAATCGAAAGATTGTTAAAAAATACTGCATCGCAATCGGTTGTTTGGCCCGAATTTTATGTATTTTTCATTCTTTGGAATTCTTTGCACGCACTACTGACACCCTTTGCACCAGAGTCCATGTGTGCGTGACATTCACGTAGAGAGAGTCAATGTGTGCGTGTCAGTCGTGCTTGGAGCGAGCGTTCTTAGATAGTGAGGCATCTGTTGTACTCTTATATAATCCGTGCCGCAGTGAAAGAGTAACTAAATGCAAGAGTACTATATCGCCGCAATTGAATGGGACAAAGTCATGAAGCGCGGATGTTAGCTCTATACATTCTACATCAGTGTGCTTCGCTCAAAAGGGGTTCCTGCCCTTTTTAATGGTTAAATCATATTTTTAAATACTAATTTGAAAGGCCGTATTCGATTCATCATGCTACGGTGTCATCATAAAATAGAACTAATGTCATCTGCACTCTTTATATTCATAACTAAAGTACAGTTAGCCCTCGGGGAATACAGTCGTGAGCATATGAATGAATGAATGAATGAAATTACAGTTATATAAGTACTGTTATTTTTCAACACATCTGCTCGTAAAGTGGCTCTTATTGCACCGCTTTTAGGTTCATAATGCAGTTTATAAAACACGCGTGCGTTTTAATTTACATTACCTACCGCACGAGTGCGGCAATATTTAAATTTTATGAAATTTTATTTTTCGCAAGTGTGTTGAAAAACGTCGAATGGAACGCGTGAGCATTTGTCATTACACTCTCGGCTCCAATGACGCCCTCGCCTTCGGTTCGGGCTGCAATTCAGCCTTGATTGTAATGACAATTGTATTATAATGTAAGTACTATTGTGAAACTACATCGCATAAAACTTTTGTGGTTGATAATGTTTCAATGCAAATTTATCTTAGATTGATCAATCAACTGTCGATTAGCTACATGGATTTGATACTGATAAACACTTATGTTTATTCTTATGGCAGAATTAAAAATCAATCTTAATTACCTATTTGAAATCGTTGTTCAAGTTAAAACTTCATAAATAATGTAACTCAGTACAGTATTTCATGCAAAATATAAAAATTGTTACAAAAATAACCGAATGTGAATAGACTTACCAATCATAATAATCTTAATTTAGAAATGGCACAGATTTTTTGTTGAAATTGTGGACGTTTAAATAATTTACTTAAATAAAACACATTTTCTTAAAAACTTAGACGTGTAAAGCAAAATACATTATAAATCAGTACTATGTAATAACTGCCCAAAAGGATAGAAAACTGCGCTTAATACTAAAATATCATAAATCATAAGTAGGTACTAATTAAATGTTAAATTAGCTGAGACTCACTTCTAACATTTACAGTTATTCATCTACATCCCAACCAGGATTTAAAAAAGAAATCAATTCCGAACATTAACATTGTTTTATGCGAGTACATTTTATTAATTTCCAAAAGTTTATTATTTTCATTGTCTGTAACAAATCGCAGGCGGGGAAAAAAAGAACAAAATTGTTAGACGAAGAAGTTTAAAAATATTGGACTCTCGCGAAGCACAGTGCAGAGCGTTTGTCACTGTCTTACCAATTACCATTATCGAATTTTCTTGCGTTGAAATAACACCTAAAAACTAACACAAGTCGCTTCCCTGCTCTTGGGAACTAGTAGTTGTGTTAATTGATTTTCGATTTTATTTCAACGCTGGCAAAGTCGATCTCTGCGCTGCGCTTCGCTTTGCCAGGAGTGCGGCTCTATTGGATTAAATAGCAGCAAAGGTATATTCGACACTCTTTTTTAACCTGGCCGGGCTTAAAATCAATTACAGTAAGTTCTAACATTGACTTTGATGCCTTATTTATCTCATGCAAGACTCACTAGTCACTAGAGACGGAATTTAAAGTTATCTTTGTTTGTCATCATTTCAATAAAGATTCTGATTAGTCTCGAAAATAGACAAATTAAACCAGAGAGTACTAAATATTAACCCCAAATCCAAATCACCGATTTTCAAATGTTTTTTTCTGTCTGTTTGTTCGAGCATCACGCAACTTCTACTTCTTTTGAAGAAACTTGTTGTGTTTAGAAGCTTATATAATAAAAAAATCATACGGAAAAAAACCCTTTGCAAGGCACAGTTAGTTAAGTAAAAAATAAAAGTGCCAAAAAATATAAATTATGTAGTTCTGTGCTTCTCTAGTGCTTCTAATGAAAAAAGGTACATGTCGACTTTCACCCTTTTTCAGTCAGTCAAACGAAAAAATTTTGGCAATTTTCGTTAGTAATCAGATATCTCTTAGTTTCCCACCATTAGATTCAATTTCATTTAAGACAACTAAGCTGTACCTACTTTTAAAAATAACTTTTTTTAGACCATTACAGAAACCGTTACTAGATATTTACACCAAGACTTAATTAATTATGTCATAAACACCTTAATTACTGGTTCGTGAACACCATAAGGCTAACATTTCTCACATAGCAGTTTAACTGTCATTATTGCAATTCTCACTGTTAATTTTATTTCTTTTTTCAATAATTTAATAATTTGTATGCACACTGCAGATGGGCTACCCACAACGACCAAAAGTATAAGTGGCTGTCTGTTTGTTCTAACATCACGCAAAAAACGACTCGACCAATTTAGATTAAACTTTTTGTGTTTAAAAGCTTATGATAAGACTTAAGAAATGGTATATATTTTATACGATGAACTGGTGCGGACGAAGTCGCGGGCAAAACCCAGTAAAATATAATATAGATTACAAGAAGCCTGTCAACCAATTGACCTGTCGCGGCTACCATAGTTTACACATGGTTTATGCATCATATAAACTGTGGTAGTATTACACTCGGCGAGGCCGGTTAGGTCATGCGAGACATGGTCATCATTCATCATTTTCAGCCTGTATC
The DNA here is from genome assembly GCA_963693445.1 of Agonopterix heracliana. Taxonomy (NCBI): domain Eukaryota; kingdom Metazoa; phylum Arthropoda; class Insecta; order Lepidoptera; family Depressariidae; genus Agonopterix; species Agonopterix heracliana. The sequence continues at coordinate 3,892,061 of OY856307.1, forward strand.
TACCCATTGCAAGGCAAAAGCCTCCTCCATATTTTGCCATTCTTGTCGGTCCTGTGCCAGTCGCATCCAGGTCTTGCCTATACTTTTCCAGATGTCGTCAACCATTCTGGCTGCCGGACGACCCACTTCTCGTTTGCCTAATCTCGGCCACCACTCTGTTAAGGCTTTACTCCACCTGACATCATTTCGTCTAGCTACGTGTCCTGCCCAGCGCCACTTTATAGTTCGGTAATTCTGTGTTTTTCAGACCAACAAATTAATAAAGTTTTGAAACTTATGTGGCATGATACCTTTGGGTGTGGTGTTCAAAACTCACAACCCTCCCTCCCCCTCCACCTGACGCTTCACCCCCCCCTCGCCTTGAAGTTTGTCCCCGTTAACAGATTTTTATCTTTTTTGCAAAAACTATAATAGATACAAAAAAAATGTCAAAGGTACAAATTATCCTCATTAAATTTTACACAAAATAAGTGATATGCACTTTCTTCATAGGACTTAACCTTTGAGGGCTAGAGGGACGAGAAAGTAACAACATTTCAAAAGTTATGAAATTTGTATGGCGACCCTCGTGAAAGTTGAAGATAAAAATTAAATGATTCCATATTCTTAATAAGCGACCCCCAATACCCTCGGATACAAATTTTCAGTCGGATCGGTGAACCTTTAAAAGCTGCTTTGGCGTTTGAAATTTCTATGGCAGCCATCATATCTATCATAGTTTCCGCGGGCCGTTGACCTCATCCTTCAGGATTCGACCTTCTGAGGAAGTCAGATTTCCCTGTATCACCAAAGCATCCATGTGATGATCCCTAAATTTCATCCTTGTACCGAAAGGGGAACCCGGAGACCAATTGGAGGTATCTGGTTGATCCCCACCACTTTCCATAGAGAGTACATAGATACCCAAGTAGCAGAAGGCTGTATAACCTAGGCGTTTTATCACCAAATAGTGATATAGTACGCCTATAATGGTAACCATTGTGACTGCTTGTACTATAAAGGTTTTTAAAAGAGCGTTTTGATTCTATAAGATTAAAGAGCATTTAAGTTCTATAGTTCAGCTCTTAGAACGCTTACAGGACCATACAAAAGAACCTTTAAAGTGTTGCACTGTAATCGATATGAAAAAAGCGGATATGGTACTATTTAGTACTATAGACAACCTTACTGACACTTTTATGTATCTATTTTGCACTAATAATGAGTCAAAATTGTTATTACAGTACTAGTATTGAAGCTATATCGAAAACCCTATTATAGGATCAAATTGCACTATAAATTAACCTTACACGACCATTACGTAATGTTTTAGTTTCTTAAAAGCTCCCTCCACACCGTTATGGGGACAGTTCTGTGAAAGTCACGAAAACTCCTCTATAGTACTAAATAGTACCATAGCTACTCCTGGTGCCGTTGCTAATGAACATAAATGGCTTAAATTGCTTTATAATTAAGTTTGTGGTACTGCTACGAGACTAAAGCGTGTCATAAAAGTACTAAAATTAACGATTTATGAACTAATTAGATCTGTAACTAACTTTTGAGTACCAATTATATCACTGGTAATTCATAAATGGTGGCATACTGTCATGGCTGCTGTTTTCTGCAATGATAGCACATTAGCAGCACGGCTGTAGTCAATGTGTACTATAACAGCCATAGTCGGGACAATTCCTTATTTTATTAATTAACATTTTATTAAAACACGAAAATTATGAGGGCGCATTGTCAAATTTGAAATCAGCATAGTGATTTTATCGATACAATTATTTTCGCAAGTGCAAGTTACGGCAGAGTTACGGTCCATGGATGTTTTGTAGTATGTCTTTTTTATTAGGTAATACATGTTACGTTAAGCAATGGCGAATGACATAAAAAAAGCATATTATTAACATACCGAAATTTGTTTTGTTAGTTAAGCGCTTACGTACTTAGGATAGCGAAACAGAATCGATTACGGTGCAAAATAGCACTATAAACGTTTTTCGGTTACTTTTATAGTAGTAGATTTATCACCGTGAGAGCCTTTATGTAATGTTTATAGAATAAATTAGTGATAAAACTAGGGCCTTTTTGGGGTTCTCTAGACGTTTACAACACCATTATAGTGCTAATCATGAACACTAATTAGCACGCTCTAAAACGTTCTCAGGTCTTTTATAGTACCAGATTTTGCTGCTTGGTGAGTAGGTATACCTACTCGGATTGTTCACCGGGTTTCCCTCAACCAACGTATAGTAAAATTATTTTGGGGATCATCATTAGGATGTCTTGGTGTTAAAATGAATATTTCTACTTCCTCAGAAGGTCGAATCCTGAAGGATGAGGTCAACGGCCCGCGGAAACTATGATAGATATGTATGGCTGCAATGGAAATTTCAAACGCCAAAGCAGCTTTTAAAGGTTCACCGATCCGACTGAAAATTTGTATCCGAGGGTATTCGGGGTCGCTTATTAAGAATATGGAAACATTTCATTTTTATCTTCAACTTTCACGAGGGTCGCCATACAAATTTCATAACTTTTGAAATGTTGTTACTTTCTCGTCCCTCTAGCCCTCAAAGGTTAAGTCCTATGAAGAAAGTGCATATTATTTATTTTGTGTATAATTTAATGAGGATAATTTGTACCTTTGACATTTTTTTTGTATCTATTATAGTTTTTACAAAAAAGATAAAAAACTGTTAACGGGGACAAACTTTAGGGCGAGGGGGGGTGAAGCGTCAGGGGGAGGGGGAGGGAGAGTTGTGAGTTTTGAACACCACACACAAAGGTATCATGCCACATAAGTTTCAAAACTTTATTAATTTGTTTGTTATCCCCATACATCGAATACATAGAATTACTGTACTATTAAGCGCGCGCCACCGGCGCGAGGGCCGCAAATGCGGCAGGCCTTGTCGCTCCCGAATAGGCTTATACAGCCACGCTCCAAAGCCAAGCCTATGCAGTCGTGTCTTACCCAAACAGACGCTGTTTGAAACTTCTACTTAGATTATAAGGCCCAAGATGATGAGTATTACACTAGCGTTTTATAGTTTGTCACGATTGGGATGATAAAACGTTCTAGCTAATCGTTGGTAACGAACTAAAAATTGACTAACTTTGTATTCGTCGTCGGTGGCCCATGTGCAGCGAATTATTAAATTAATCTATACATTTAAACATTTAATAATAAAACCTGATTAACAAAAAGATTCATCTCCCACGTTTTGTCTCACAGTAATTGGCTAGCTTTAGAATTTTTTGGGTTTTTGTCTGTTTGTGTTTGTTTGTGCACGCATCACTTAAAAACTACTATACCGATTTGGATGGAGTTTTCACAAAAGCATAGAGTTTAGTTTTGATTAACACTTAGGCTTTTTGTTTCATCGCAATCGGTTCGATAAGTCTATGGTTCATTCAATCAAAAGCTATGTGTATATAAAGTCAATGGTCTGCGCGTTCGAAGTCGCAGGCGCCGCTAGCTATTATTTCTTTAAAAATTGTTTTAGTTTTGAATTATTAAGGTCATTTCAACACATTAGTGACATTCCACTTGACATTTTCAGTCTAAACTCACACTCAATTCGCTCGCGATTCGCTCATACATAGCGTTCCGCTATATCACGACGCGACGGGCCTCTAAGGGCGGGCCGCAGTGCAAAAATCCGCCCAAATAGCTTCCATACAATTTAAATGAACTATGGCATACTACACCGGGGCGGCGGTGCGTCAGACACGAAGTTATTTGAGGGTAATACCAAGCCTTTTACATTTTTGTTCATTATTCTTTCTTAGTTAAACATGTTTTATTGTTGATGCTGTGTTTTATAACATTCATAACCTCTAACTATCACACAATTTAATAAAGGAAGTAGATTTGTAAATGACATTTGGGGTTTACTAAAACGAATATCTCTGACTACCCCCTCGGGGAATATAGCCGTGAGCATATGCTTATGCTATGCTTTACTAAAAGGAATATAAGTTACGAGAATCAATACGTAATGTTCGAACATTGAAGTAACATATAACTAATATTTAAAACAATCTAGCAATCAACTAATTTTATCACTATAATATCTAAATTATTCGAAGTAGTGGTAAGTCCGAACAAAATTAAAATCTTACGCATAATGAAACGAGTTGAGATTACTGGTCACGACAAGATTATAAAATAACTATTTCTGAGCATAAAGAAATGCAAATATACCTACGATGTTGTACAATAATAAGCATAAAAATACTCAGATTGGATACTATAAGTACAGTATTTAGATGTAGTTACATAAATAAAAACAGAAAACACACTTTTTTTTTAGGTAGTTCACTATGTTTTTTAGTCTTTGAGAGCTAAACGGATAGGTACTGTTTAAAGTTAAATGTTACACATTCGAACGGGTTTTTTGGTTACCACGATTTTTTAAGAAACTCAAATAAATAAACGTGGTAAAAACCGTTTTAAACGTTATAAGTACCTGTCATCTAAACAATTATAATATTGTAAAATAAGTTTTTCTGTTATACAGGGTTATAATAAAATGTTTGGCTAAATTTTCAGGGGTGGTTCAGACCATCAAACTGAACAACTTTGAAAGCTAACCCTAAATCGAAAACAAAATCTGTTGTTTCATACATTTGAGTCGAGTAGGTAACTTAGTATGGATCAGCTGAATTTTTTTGCGATTTCAGATTTGCCCCCAAAGTAAAAGTTGTTCAGTTTGATGGTCTGATCCACCACTGAAAATTAGCTGAAACTATTTTAAGGGGATGATAAGACCATCAAACTGAACAACTTTCTCCATGGCCATGGGACCAATATCAAAATCGCGAAAAAAAATCAGCTGTATCATACATTTGAGTCGAGTTATGTTTCTCAGTTTTGTATTGGGACAGCAGTTTTTTTTTCTCTATTTCGATATTGGTCCCATAAAGTTGTTCAGTTTGATGGTCTGATCACCCCCTTAAAATAGTTTCAGCTAATTTTGTTAGACCTTATATTTTATAAGTGTTGTACCTATTTGTAAAGAAATTCCAGTTTTTAGTCACGTTTTATCGACATTAAATACTTTTTCAGAAAAATATTTATAAAACGAAAGCACGATCTGAAAGATATTATTTCATATCAACGATTCCGTGTTATTAATACAAATGCACATTATTGTTCAAATATACAAATAAACTAAATACTTATGCACAGTATATTACACTATATACTTAAGAAGGTAATACTAACAATTACCGCTTCGGGGAATTGGTACACGATTGACTCAATATATACTAACGCGCTTTAGGTCTAATTCCCAATGTCAAGCGTAGCGCCCTATTCAAATGTAAACTTTAGCTTCCTATGTAAACTAGCCCAGTCATTTTACGGTTTGAGTCGTGACTAATAAAGAATTGATATTTTTTTCGGTATATTATTTAAGAGTTAATTTGAGCATAGTAGTATACTAAAATAAAAATAAAATCGCGTCAACATTTTAAAGGCTTTACAAACAATATACACACTTCAAATACCGTGTAAATATTTTGATGTACCTACTTGGAAAGTTTTGAAAAATACATTTGTATTTTCTAATGAATAACTCGTTTTTATAATTAAATGACTTTTTTATTGCTCAAAACGCATTTATATTGTTGAGTCTAATTCAAATGAGTTTATAGTTATTAATATTATTAAATTAAAAGCCTTCTGGGAGGTACAATTTGGATTTCTATGTTGCGTAGTGATTTTTTTAAAATAAGTTTTCAGACAGTCTTTTTGCCACTAAATGGTACCGGTTACAGATTAAAAGTACCATTCATAATTACTCCCCACCTCTTCTAACAAAAATCCGTAAAATGACTGGGCTAAACGGTACAAATTAGATCTGTGCACACAAGAGCTAAAGTTCAGATTCGAACTGCTAAGTGGAAAACGCCATATTCATTTGAGAAAAAATCTATAGTATAACATGCAATAATTACACGTACAATACAAATTGACTGATCGTCAAGTAATTACGTCGATACACGAAATGTAATTAGCATTAACATTCTGGCCACATAATAAGCTATGTACCTATTTAAGGTCATAAAGATCTGAATGAGATTCAATGTACCGTTGTGTTATTATTCTGCCGGAATCAACGACCGGGGTCAATAGTTCCTCTGATGGTACCTGTATCCTGATTCTGTTATCAGAAGGCAGATTAGTTGCTCCGTTACTGGAGTAGAAACCTAGAGAGACGGGTTTGTGGTGTTCCTCTATATATTTGTACTTGGATGGTGTGACGGAGTGTAGGTGCGAGGGGCTGGCCGACAGGGGGTTGTAGGTCACGTGTATGCGGACCACGTCATCCGAGAGGGGCGAGACGGAGGGGGGGTGGGGCGTCGCTCGCGGTGTCGAGTGGTTGGTGGACGGCGCCCGCTGGATGCTCAACCCGCAAATCCCTGACCTGGAATTTAAGACGACAATCATTTAGTACTTATATCTTTGGATAGACGACTACAGTTGTTTCACTATTCAACTATCACCATTTAAAACTGAATATTTATTTCTTTATTCGTAGATTTAACACGTCATTCCATCCTGAATCTATCACTATGCTAGTGAGCCATACAACATACAACAATTGCACGCTTACAAGGATAGCTCGTAGCTGTAGCAAAGTATCTGACCACTGCAAAAGGGATTTTTTTCATGAGTTTATGTGCCTCCGTTAAAAATTACAACGTTCTAAGTCAATTTTGGATCTGGAGTGCGATTTTTGAATCTCATTCGGTGTTCGGTGCTGTTTTGACTTTCAAAAATAGCTCTCCTTGAGTATGATTTTTGAAAGGCAAATCAGCAGTAGAAAGATGCGTATCTCCATAGTAATTTTGCCATTTTCAACTGCTGAGCTCACCGAATGAGATTCAAAAATCGCACTCCTGTACGTCATTTGGACGAACTTTTACGTTACCTGGTTATAGCGCGATCTTCCATTTTAATTCGTTTTTGGCACTGTACCCAGCAGTGGGACGTATGTAAACTGTCGACTATGATATTTAAATAGAATTTACCTACAAATAATTATACTTAACGAAAATATTAAACCGTAGCCCTGTCGGAATTTAAGGCCTCCGCTCATTGCAGCGATTTTATCGCTGCGATTTTGCGATAATTGTTTCCAGTACATTTTGTATGGGGACGCGCGCGATCCTACACACTGCCGCGATATTACCAAGCGATAATTTCGATGCGATTTTGCGATAATTGTTCTCAGTACATTTTGTATGGGGACGCGCTCGATCCCACACACTGCCGCGATATTATCGCAACTCTTTCGACTACATTGAGTAGTGGGGCGCATGCGTGACGCGAATCGCGGAATCGCTGCAGTGTGTAAGGTGTCGCGATATCGCTGTCGATAATATCGCTCGATAATATCGCTGCAACGTGCGGAGGCCTTTAAGTTTAGGGTAAGGTTTGTATGTTCAAGTGTTTTTACTGTTTTATTCTTATAAGTTAATCATCTATACATAAACGTAATTATTTTTATATCTCATTCAAAATTGACGATTCAGTTCATTGTAAACATACAAGCACAATTAACCGCCCACTATTCTCTAGTGTCTTGTTTCCTTTGCATTCTGAAAAGGTCTATAAAAATTACTTTTAATTTTATTATTAACGACTTCTTTGTATATTTGAGTGTATTTCGTAGCAATCGATTCTTAATTATTCATAACTACTCACACTACTTTAGCTTAGCTATCTATTGTTGCTACAAAGTGAGCACATTAACAAGCTGAAAGGGTGCCAAAATCAATACGTAATTTTACAGTCTGTGAGCTCTTAGAACAGGGTTCGGCTGTCGGGTAAAATCGTTAACATTCGTACAATTTACTTCTCGAGGGTTTTATTTTTACTAATTTCGATCAAGAAGGTTATAAACTAGCGCGATCTTATCTATTATACGAGTATATGAGATTTTACCCGACAGCCGAATCCTATTCTAAGTGCTCATGGACTGTACGTACGCAAACTTCATAGTCGCGTATCAGTGAAGACATGTGTGCATACGCAATCTTGTTATGCAGTAGTAACGGTTAATTATCGTGAGATCGTTTGATAGTGTGGCCGGGTTGTGATTACTTATTGATTTTGCTCTATTTTTAGATCTCTAACCACGCCAGTGGGCGTCTATCTTAAAAGGTTGTTCGTCTTTTAAAAACATATTAAAAAGCGATAACAGAACGACGAAAAATTTCAGCATATTTTGTTTTTATCAATTTAAAGAAAGAAATGAGATACAGATGACATTATTAATTATAAATTTCCCCGAACGCTGTTCAGTTATTCTGATATTTATTACGTTTATTTGTCAGCACACGTAATCACGTAAAAATCGCATACAAGAATCATCTAAATTATTGATAGGCAAAGAATGAAAATCTACACAAAATAAGGAGAGAAACCACACAAGAGTAGTTACTAAATTCCGATCCTGTGAAATTGTGAATGTTGTTTGCAGCTATACGAACATCGAAAATTATATAATATGTACCTATAAGCCGCGCTATTAATAAGCACAGTCGACAACACTTGTTAAATTTTAACACAAATTATAATTACAACCTTTGTCAAGATAGACAGTCGAATCCAAAGACTACAGTTTAAAGTCGAAGCTTCGAACGCGTCGAAAAAATATCAGCCAAGTCTAGGCTGATAAACCATCTCACTATACAGTGCTATACACGAACAACAAACCCAAGAAAGCTGGCACATTTATTTTAGTACGTTTTAGAAGTGTGAGGTTCTATCTTGACATATATTATAAATTACAACTTTGAACGGTGATTGATTACATATTTGCATAATTGTGATTTTATTTTTAAGATACGATCGCGTCATAAAGAGACTTAGGCCGAGATTCAGAGACGATTTTTTTAGTTTTTTAGTTTTTAGTTCGAGCTAAGTAGGGTAGAAATGTATGGATTTTGACATACGGGAGTTCGAACTATGACTTACAAATCGTCTCTGAATCTCGGCCTCACGGCCTAGTTTCACCACTTCTGGGTAAGTTCTTGTTAGCTTATCCGACAGACAGTTTGACATATTTTGTATGAAATTATGTCAAAATATCTGTCGGATAAGCTAACAAGAACTTATTCAGAAGTGGTGAAACAGGCCCTTAAACACTCCTAATTGGTGGATTTTTAGTGGCAACATCTCTGGAGGGCCCTTTATAAACCAAACTCAACCTCCGCACGTGTAAGAAATTTAAGAGGATAGTACATGCAGAGCGCCCGAGCGCGCTGCATACAAACGAAGTTAAATCCTATTTTCAAAACCAACCAATGCCATTTTTTAAACACGATACTAATATGTGCCGGTCGTTTGTCAGATTACCGGTAAAATATACATTTTCAGTGCTAGGATTAATTTAAGATTTATGTGAAAGAAATCTTTGAGCCACTATAACTTAGAAACTATATTTTAGACGTTTACGATCTGTCTACGTTTCGAGGTCGGGTCAAAAAAAAGATTGAATGAAATGGTTAATATTCAAATTATAATAAAACTCAGTTTGTATGGAGCGCGCTAATGGGTACATATCATCTCGAGTACTTTAATTAGTACTGTAAGTATTTGTTTATAATGCTTGTTTCACAGCTGTCCGGGAGATGTACGGGCCGCAGACATACGAGGCGCGCGGATTGGTCCGTACGCGACCCGCTGCCACACGCGCCCGCGGTCTCCCCCGTATGGGCGCGGACGGCTCGTACGGGTCTCCCGGACACCTGTGAAACCAGCCTAAATAGGCGAAGCTGGTTGAACGGGTGTTGAGACGATCATAGAGAATATCAGAGTCTAAGTTACTTGAAACGTACGCAGTGGTGCCATAGACAAATGCTCTCAGTGCTAGCGTATAGCGTTAGCGTGTCGACTTTAGTCCAGGTATGGGTTCATAAATATTGCAACAATTGACGAGTGTAAAAGTATCGTATAGGGTCCATTGTATGCTGACGGTTTTAAGACGGACTTTCTCTATGGGACCAACAAAATCAGAACACCGTTAAGAGGATATAATTCGGAGCGCGCTCTATACGAACGAAGTATGGTTATGTTTTAAATACTTAGATACTAACCAATTAGTCAATGAAATATTTCAAGAAAAATCAAGAAACTAATCTATAGGCTACTTGACAACTAGTCAAATCAGCAAAACGTGCGCTTTGTATGAAACTGAGTAGTGACGTCATCAACATTTCATTACTACTTTTGAAAGTTTTTCTTGATATTAACAATAGTATTCAAGCTAAAAACTCAATGAAAATGGGAGTTTAGCGTTATTTTCTAACCTTTTTTTTATCGTAATGATAAAAATAAAATAAATTGAACGTAGTCAAATACCAAAAGTCTTTGAGGCACAGTACCTCAAAGATTTCCATACAAAATTACAAATTTAAAAGTAATCCTAGCATTGAAACTGTATATTTCAACGAAAATCTGACAACAGACAAGCTTAGAGATTAGTTTCTAGATTATTTCTGAAAATGTTCATTGGCTTTAATTGGTTATTATTGAAAATATGACCAGACGTCGATTTTGTGTTAACGCGCTCCGAATTATAGCCTCTTAAAACCCGTACCTGGACTCGGCTGCTCCAAAATAAAACACTGAACGCTCTCGAATTACTCTGTTTACACGAGATCCACTTCCAAGAATTTATTTGTATCAATTACTTACTGTACACTCTATTTATACACGAGATATAAGTACTGGGTAATTTTTAAACATTTTCGGAATTAAAATAAGGGGTGGTTCCGACCATCAAACTGATCAACTTTCACTATGGGAGCAAACCTGAAATCGTAAAAATAAAAGCTGCATTATACATATGGAACAGCCAATTGATTTTTCATGTTTGCTCCAAAAGTAGGTTGTTTAATTTCGTCGTCTCAACCACCCCTGAAAATGGAGGGAGTGTTTAAAAAATCACCTAGAATTTCCCAAATGTTTAAAAAAGGGTCCTCTATTCTGATACATTTGAACAAGGTACATCAACTTGTAAAGAGCAAATTTTTCAAAATGGCGTATTCAGCGTGATATTTCAGAACAGCCGAACTACATCTACATAAAAAATCTCACCCATCTGACCCAGTGCCATCTTCGCTGACGTTGCTATGTGTGTCTAGGGAGTTTTCGGGTGCATGGGAGCGTCCGCTCGAGAAGACGCTCAGGTCTGCGGTGCTGGTCACACTGGTGTCGGCCAGGGAGCGCCGGGAGCCCAGCGCGGAGACAGAGTCGTCGCATCGAGCGCCGCCCGCGACCCCACTGTGCTCTGTTCACAAACCGTGCTCGCTATTACTATTTTATTAATTATTTTAGTAGATTCGTTTAGTTACAAAGGTGATTATTTGTGTTTTGTTCGTAACTAATATTTTAGCGTTTGTAATGTAGATTGATCGGTTATAGGTTGCCATTATAGGATGTTATGGGCATGAGAAATGTTTGAAAATAATGTATAGAACACATTGAGCTTGATCTATAAAGGTTTTCAAATAATTTAACTGGTCTAGAAATGTAAATATCGAAAATTATATCACCAGCCTTGATGATTCTTTAATAATTTCATCAAGTTAATTTTTTATGTGTATAAAGAAAAATCAACAATTTAAGTTTGTCATGCCATTACAAATAAAAATTAGATTTTTAGGAGACTACAGGTTCCCATAAAATAAAGAGATCAATCCTTTTCCTGGCAACTAATTACCGATCTCTTGTATAAATGAATAAACATGCATGCAAAACATATTAATATTCTTACTTACCTTTATTTTCTTAAAGTATTTATTTACAGGCACACATTCCCAAGCAAATTAAATTCATATTTAGAGACTGTGCCACAAAAAGCACATGCAATAATTAACTCGAACATTCAAATCTATAAGAATCTCTGCTCATATTACAGTAATAAAAAATTTTAATCAAATTCATTCTTTTTATTATTACTTATTTATTGCATACATAACGTATCTACAATTAAAAATACAATAAAATATCTATCTATCTATTTATTTTCGTCCTCCTGTGTTTTCTTATTTTTTTAGGCTTAATAAGATAGCTTTGGTCAGGATCTGGGTTGCAGGATTTCGGATTGGGAGTGTGGATATTCGTGGAGGCGTGGGAGGAGCGGAGACAGACCTCGGCTCCAGCATGGGCGTCTGCAGTCAAAATACTAGAGTCAACAACATTATAAATCAATCATGGGTAATAGGACCGTTGACTAAAATTCATCAACTGTATTGTTTGGTCATAAAGGATGTAAATTTGGTAAATGCGTGTAAAAAGTCATGAAAAAGCCCGGTCTTTGATTCCCCTTGGACACGATATTAGTGTAAGTATATCCCAAGATTCATAAGTCTTCAAATTTATGCAATAAAATAAGCTAAAAGCATAATTATAAGTTTATATGTATTATTTAGCAAAATTTCTAATAACGAAATTTTATGTAAAATTTCAGGACGATAATCGGGTGAAAAAGAAAATGAAACTGGTGTAAGAGTAAACTACCCTATTAAATTGGTGTCACTAGAGGTAACTATAAGAAATTGGGCAGTGTAGATTTATTTTCGTACAAAATAGTTTTTAAAACCTGTTTTTTCTTAGACACCGTATGGTATGACTGTGCGTTTGTATTTATAGAATTTGCAATATTGTGTCAAGTATTTAAAGATATTATCTTCCTATATTTAAAGACGCGGAATCTCATTAATCCCGACAATAATGCCTTTATTTTAACGCTATAAAGATGTCAATTGAGTTATACGAAAAGGGATGCGAACCACTAGGAGTCGACATTCAATTTTCACCTTTACTTAAAGGAGATAAAGACATTAATGTAATGACCGGGTTAATCCGATTACACGTTGACAAAATGGTTTTACATTAAATTAATTAAAAGCAACAACGAAAATTATATACTGTGCCATGTTCTACATACTGCACATAAAGTGGTGTCTAATTAATACAACAATAACGTACCGGCAATTATTTTTATGTGTATGTTTTGTGTTTTGTTATATATCGTATCGTCCATCATACCACCACGGGCGGCAGAACTAAAAATAAATTAATATCGTTACTGTGATCTTTTTTATTACGATAACCGATTATTAAACTGATTAGTGAGAAACACAAGTATCTCTAAATGAGTAATAAAATACGCTCAAAATTTTAATTCGATTTATTAACATTTTTATAAGTATATGAATTCCTAAAACGTTTGAATTTTAAGTATATTATTGCCACACTTAAAACTAATGAAAAATAAAACAAAAATAAATAATACGTTGGTACGCTATTACCACAGTAATAAAAAGAAAGACGAGATGATAGGGGTGGGTTTATGCAATAAATTAAAGACAAAACAATTATTATTAATTAAATTAATTGTTGAGCAGAGATTCTTTGAAGCAGTATTTAAAAAAAACGAAACTATGAGGTAAATGTTACAAACCTTATTTTAATTTAAAATTACATGAGAATGTGCGTTTTATTGTGAAATCAATGAGAGTGCTTCGAGGAATGTGAAAAACCAGTCGAAACAAGGCCGTTGAGAATGCCCCAACATGTGAAAAGCGTTGAAACCATCTCAAGACCAGAGGAGTGAGGCAAGAAGCTTATTTATTAAACATTACTCTTATGTGGCAAGAGATCTCCTCAAATCTTAAGAAATTGCGTGTTAATGCGCAGACGCAGTCGTGTTAATAATGACATAAACCCACCTCCTTACCACCAACAAAATCATGCTAGTACAACAAATTAATATCTAAATAAATTATTATTCATCGGGCGCGTGTCGAATGAGAAACAAATGCAAGTTAACCACTCATAGATCAGCTCTAGCGTCTATACAAGCATTGCCGTCGTGTGTTTGAGCATTTAGCATTTAGAAATATGAATAAAAATTAACAAATAAACAATCGAATAAGTGTATAGTGTGTAAAAAACCAGTATAAAGTTTAAATTCAAAATTAAATATAAATTCTCATTTTCTATTCAACTTTTATGAGAAACCAGTTGCACCTGCATAAATATATCTCAAGCTTGCTTGATATTAAATAAATTAAATGCTTTGAGCACCGTATACATCAATATCAAGATATAGTAAAAATTACCAATCAACATGAAACGTTTGAACATAAGGAACTCAAAATTATACAGGTGAAAAATTAAATACGTTACATATTCTCCAAGTCTAAAGTTTAGACCATATTATGGGCCCATCATTGAAATCGCTAAAGAAAAATCAGTTGTTTCATAGAAAACGTCAACGGTTACTCTACTCAAATGTATGGAACAGCAAATTTTTTCACGCAATTTCGAATTTGGCTCCATAGTGACCAGTAGGATAGTATGAAGCAAGCCGCAAGATATGTAACGTATTTTTCTCACCTCCGGACGGAAAGCGTTATTGTCGTCCCGCTGCTCTAAACGAAGTTGTCGCTTTCCACCTCCGTCGCGGAGAAAAATAGTATACTAACCTCGGACAGTAAATAAGAAAGCCTCAGATCACATGTTTGTTGATCTCGGCTTCGCCTCGGTCAACAATTACATGAGATCTGAGACCTTTCTTACTTTCCTGTCCTCGGTGTGTAATCTACTATAATTTAACACCTTGCATAAACTAACACACGAAAAACCTGGATGCTTTATAGTTAAAAAACAAACTACTAATATCTGCATTCAGTGTAAAAATAAATCTGAAGATAGATTCTCAAGACTAAAAAAACTGTTTGTAACTGCTAATTGTATTACCAGGATAATTACTATATTTTTTTTGAAAAGAACATAAAAAGCCTGCTTTAAGGGCGCTACAATCGAAACCTTTAAGACGCTGTTATACCGTCGAGGCCGTTTTTTGAACACAAACGAAAGTGTTTTAAACTGTGTTTTAAAGTCTGAAATTAAATTATGTCTTATTTAAGGATCGGGCGGATGGGCGACTGTTCTCAATAAAACGATTAGATTAAGTTTACTCGATAGAAAAAAATCCCAAAGTTACCCCTTTTTGTTATGTTTTTTCAATACTATGATTAAACTGCTGAAATTTAACTTTTTATTCTTGTACTTAACTAAATACATTAAATATTTCTAGTGAACTCAGGAGAAGTTTTAGCTTAGAAACTCCCATGAGCAAAGATATTGAAGAAAAACACGTTTTTTTGCGATCCTGCTTTCAATTGGAGCGGGATGGCTAATTGTAAACTTATGCTTGCAAGAAAGAGACGCTTGCAGTGGGATAACCTAGCCTTAATGACAATCTTTCAAATACAAGTCGCACGTTATCTCTCTTTCCCATAGTGAAAAAAAGCGAGAGACCAGGCGCAGTGTAAAGTTATCGCACGCTTCATGCAAGACCCTCTGCACACTAAAGGTAAGCGTATATTAAGACGGGCAGAGGAAAATGCGTACTTCGCACATTAAGGTGGTTTCAGAGTAGTCAATTTCATACAAAACTTTGACGTAGAACGTTCGTAGACGGTATTAATAAAAGCAATATTTTGTATCTGGAAAATAGTTTAGAAAATCTAGATAAGGCTTTGAAATTATTCATACAAAATGTCAAAGCCATCTTCGTAATTATATTATAAATTTTAAATGTTATTTGAGACGCGCAATCTAGATTTTCTAAACTATTTCTCCATATATAAAATATAACTTTTATTAATACCGTCTACGAGTGTTCTACGTCAAAGTTTTGTGGACTGAAACCACCTTAAAGCGGGCCGGGTTGCAATGCATTTAGTCTAGACGTTTCAGTACAAACGTTGTAAAAAATTTCCGTTTGGTTTGGTATTTGGTGCGCGCAATAACGCGACCCGCTCCGCCCCGGCGCAGTATGCGATAGTTCATATAAATTGTACAGAAGCGATGCAGGCGAATTTCTGCGCTGCGGCCCGACCTGACGCGGCTAGTCGTAATTTGCGCTTACCTTTATAAATACTATGGGAGATAAGTTTTAAGACGTTGATAACTTAAAGGAGCAATACCTCGACACTTAAGTTTTTTATTGTCAGTTATTGAGACAGCGCCAATAATTCTGCCAGTGTCAGAAAGACAATAATTATATTATTTTAAGAAGGAAAATAAAGGGGATGAAAGTTAAGAAAAAAATATATAAGTACACAAAATTATTTAGCTCAAATGAAGGGAATTTTTATGTCGTATTGTAACAGTAGATCAAAAAGTGTATCTCACAAATAACATGTTGACTATGTTGTCATCTTTTGCTGTTTAGATAGTTTTGAGAACCCTTATTTTTCAGATGTATAATTTCAGCACCTCAACAAAACACCCTAGTAAAATTTAATCGTTTGGTTTAGATAAGACCATCAAACTGATAAATTGTCACTATTGGAGACAACATCGAAAAAAGAAGCAAAAAATTACAGCTGATCCCACACATTTAGTAGGTACTACAGTTTTCCACGAAACAGCAGATTATTTTATCGCAGTTTCGGGTTTTGTTCCATATTGAGTTAAGTTGTTCAGTTTGATGGTCTAACCGAGTCTTAACTTCCCCGTTAAATATTAATATGGTGTTTTACATCCTGTATAAGGTCCTTAATAAGCTCACGGGTTTTAAGGGCATGATCAGACCAACGCAACGTAGAAATCGCAAAAAAATCTGTCCTGTTCCATACAAAACTACAAACCAACTCGACCCAAATGTATGAGATAACTGATGTTTTTTTTGCGATTTAGAATAGAGAAGTCCCATTGAGAAAGTTTTTCAGTTTGGTGGTTTGATTAAGGGTTGAAATACACCACACAGCACAGCATCGCATTTTTTCCGTCGCTCCATCCTTTTCTGTCACTCAGGAACGTCACGCATATAAGATAGACGGAACGATGGAGCGACGGAAAAATGCGATGCTGTGCTGTGTAGTGTAGTTCAACCCTAATCCATTAAAATGAAAACTGTCAGCATATTAAGAAGTATCTGTATTTGGTACTGACTGCAAAAATGTATTATTGTAGCTTTGACTTCTTAGTTAGTTTATTTGTGACTGCGATATATCGTAATAACGACGTTTAGAAACTTAAGTAAAGCATCGTGGAACTAGTATTTTAAAATATATATATCCATAATGAATCAATTTGTACTTAATTAATCGGTGACAGGCTTATTGTGATAATTAATACTTATAAAAGTAAATTTCAGGCCAAAATCAAGAAGCTGTTTATTTTACATCACACATCTAACTTTAACTACCTAAAACTTAACTCCGAGTAAAAGCATTGACCCGACACTTCTAGGGCTGGCGGCTATTTTATAACAATTCGTTATGGATCATGCATAACTAAAAATAGTCGAGCTATGCAATGTGTTTAACATCGTTTCTCCATATTTGAGACGTCCTCCAAAGAAATCATACGACACCAGAAGCCCTAGCATGAAGTGCACAACACTATAGCTCTATTTAACGAGCCCAGACAGAAAAACAACTAAGATGCGACAGCGTTATGTCGCGCTGTCATGCCAGATCATCAAAATCATTAATATTCTCATGGAGATTCATATTACATTAAGGGAGCGTACTTTGAATAGGTATTTGAATGAATGAGCTAGATAAAAGTGGTGGCCAAGAGAGGGAAGTCAGTAGGCAGATCACGTTGGTCCTATGGCATGGTGAGGGATTCGCATTGGGTCAGATTAGCACAGGACCGAGAAGGATGGCGCAATAAAAGGGAGGCCTTTGCCCAACAGTGGGTTGATATGGGCTGATTGAGCTATAATTTGATTAAGAAGTTTAAGAAGAGAAAATACTTAAAGGTGACCGCAAATGCGTTGGAAGGATCGCATTAAAAAGTTATTCGTTTAAAACTGGAAACACAGAGAAAGAAAGAAATGGAAAAGTCCGAAAGCTAACCATTTTCATTATGTTGACAGTGAAACGATGTTTTAAATAAATCACGCTACATAGCTCTGTCGTATCAAAAATGCTTTAAATTCCTTTTTAATCTAGCTATAAAATTAAAAAAGTGTGCCATCGAAAGCGGGCAATATCATAGATGCGTGAAGTGGTCGGAGCCAAGGCTCTCGGCGGAGGAGGACCGTGTGGTGGGAGGGCTAACTTCCAAATTACCTGAGACTGTGTCACTCTGGGACACTCGTAACTCCTGGAGATCCATAGCTGCCTTCTCGCGTCTGTAACAATTGCATAACAATTAAACTTAAAGAGAGTAAGAGTCAAAGATAAGATAGACTGCTCTACTATTTATTAATAAAGAGTATTGTATTGTGTGAACTTTAATTTTTATTATGTCAGCCGTCACTGTCTAATTGCTGGGCAAACGCCGTTCTCTCTATGGGTCCCGGTTTTGCGCTTCGATAGGCCAGTTCCAGTTGCACCGTTACTAACGTTTGACAGCTGCGATAGGTACCTACGGCACCGCGTATCGCATGCGATACAGGCTGTTACGCATTGACCTAAGGCGCGGTTTATACAGAAGAGACGTGTGGCGGTGGCGGATAGTCAAAGTCACACAATATAAACCTTATAGTACGTAGGATACCTGTATTGTACCCACTGTCCATTATAAGTGGCGACGGGCTCACCCCCCGTCACACTGGACAGACACGGTACTACTAGTGAAACGGGGATGTTCAGAGTTTTCAGAATATCTCTGAATTCCCCCTCGGGGATTATAGTCGTGAGTATGTGGTTACCTTAATATCACAGTTGCTCTCGCTTGTTTCTCAGTTTCTGAGAAGTTTTCAGCTCGCTGACCGATCTTGGATTTCTTGTCTGGCTCCACGAACATGCCTAGTGCTCGTTTCGGTAGCTCGATGGGGGGCGGTGGGCCTGGATAGTCGATCTTAGCTCGCTTCAGCTCTTCCATTGAACGTTCCAGCTGATATATTACTATATCGTCGTCGTATCCAAAGTCTTTGTGGAGTTTAACCTGAAGAAATTAATTAATTTGGTAATTTACGTTAATTCAAAACAAAATTGTAGATAAAGAATCGTTTTCTTAATTCTGTAAATGAGCGTGGTGGGTAGACAAGGTAGACCGACGACCTGGTCAAGTCGGCAACCCGTTCAATGAGAACAGCGCAGGACCGTTCGTTGTGGCGATTCTTGAGGGAGTCCTATTTCCAGCAGTGGACTTATATCGGCTGAGATGATGATGATGATGATGGTACATTTCGGATAAGTACACACGGCGACAGGTCCGGTTACCCTGTTTGGACTTTGAACTATTAGAAGTTGAACGCTGCGAATCGTGCGAGAGGATGCGGTACGTTGTTGTTATTTCGTCTCATGGCAAGCTGCGCCCGCGCCGGCAGCCGCGTCTATGCAGGCTCTCTACCGCACTATTTTGTTTTGTACGTAGTGTAGCTATGGGTATATAGGGTGCGTAACATGATGTGTCGCCGTGTGTACATAAATACATATCTTCTGTGGATAACTTTTTCTGTGTAATTTCAATATTACTCCCATAATAATAGCTGCAGTTTTTCTTAAAAACACGTTGTTAGACGGTGAATGGATATAGCTAGCAGTGAGAACAATAAATAGCTGCTGCTGTGCTGTTGGTCTTCCAAAAACAATAACATAAAATAAACATTGTATTGTGTGTCGTTCCTTTGTCCACGAACATGTCAAGAACCTTAAATTGTTTATTGTACATACAAAATGTTCAAATGTTCACAAAAGCAAGACCGTGTTCCAATTCAGGGTCGTCAGCAATTTCGCCTCCAAAATTATCTACGAGCATGCAGTGATAAAAAATTACCTAGTACAAAACTGTATTTTTACATACCTGAATATAATTAACAATAAGATCCATATCATTTAACTTCATAATAGCTTTTTTGTGCAGCTTGAGTATTGTATAGGCCATAGCAGTGATGACCCTCTCTCCGTCTAACAAATATATGTCCCACACCCTCAAACAGAGACTAAAGGGCACGCGCTCCACAAAACACACGAAGAACCATTTGAGGGAATAAAGGATTGCATCTAAACCAAACTTGTCAAAATGTTGCTTCAATTTCGGCATGAACTTTGTGAGTATCTTGTCGTGATGTTCCAAGAACCTCGTTAGCTTGGGGAAGCCTTCTATGTACAGGCCGTGCATGGCATACTTCTTGTCTGAGAGGAGAATAGCAAGAGCCCAGAACGCGTCTTCTTCGTCCATGTACATGAGCAGGACCCCCGCTAGCCCCGACATGCCTTGGCAGTAGCCCACTTCGGAGTTGTACATGCTGTAGGCGCATAGAACGTTGAACAGGGAGCATTGCTTTTCTGAATATCGTTCTCTGTAAAATTGGTGTTCGCGAAATTGCCTATTTACATCTGAATCTATTTGCCTGACGTCAGTGGACCATTGTTTGGCTAACCTCAACATTTCTTGGTATTTACCAAGATTTTCTGACTTTATTCGATTGACATCTAACAATTTGCACCATATTTTTATTCGGAGAGAGTTTGGAATGCCTTTGTATATCCTTCTATGAATTTTTTCCTTGGTCGTGGAAGAATCCCATGAACCAAGCATTTTGACCCATTTTTTCTCTCTCTCAACTTCAATGTTGATCTTTTGCGATGTTGTTTTCTGTGGTAACCTTTCATCGTGAATGAAGCCATATCTGAAACGATATCAGGAGAAGACTTTGATTTAAGAGGCTATATCAATGACAGTACTGCCACTAGCATTTCAGATTAATTTGTAAAACGAAGATGTTCTAATAGTCTGCACGTTAAGAAGGTCGTAAAGGCTTAAATAACATAAAAAATAAGAGTTTAATAACAGCTATGTTAAAAGAAATCTATGAAAATTCCGAGTGGCACTGTGGTCTTTGCTATGGACGCCTAAAACATGTTATTTAAACAGTTCGGTGGCACGCTTGATCAAATCCATATTACATATAATGTTTGCATTACTATAAATGATGATAAAGACTTCCACTGAAATCCCGCTTATTTCTAAGACCAGGTACACTTGAGTGCCAGTTAATGTCTAAACAAAAATGAACTCTCTTCCTTAATACTGTTTACCCACCACCGCCACCTGATGGAATGGAAAACCTCTAAGATCAGTGGGGCATCCAATGCAGTTACCATAATCTTTATTACGGGCAATAGAATTAGGTACAATTATACTTAATTCTAATAAAGCACACGAATTCGCTGGGCAAAGAAAGAACAAAAAAATATGATCACTTTTTAGTTAGTAATCAGTTGCTACAATCATTGGTTTCTTGGCCTATGGTTTTCATTCATCATACCTTAATCAAGGGTAATTTCACAGATAGCAAATTCTTACTATAATTGAGTGAAAATTTCTTAAGAGAGTACCGAGCCTACAGTGCTGCCCTGAATAGTTTTTTTATGTTTATATAATTATGCAACATTTCCAAAAAACAAGAATTTCACATTGTAGTCATTGTTGTTACTCAATTTATCGAAACATGACTATGATTCATGCGTGTAGTTATTATCGTTAATAAAACCGCCAAAAGTGGTAATTTTTCGCGGTTTTAAAGATAGTAATTGCAAACAAAATAAAAATAAATCCATAATTACCCGATAAATAGAAAATAAGCAATGACTACAATGTAAAATTCTTGTGTTCTGGCAATTTTTTATAATTTGTATAGATACTGAAAAAAAAAACGATTGAGGGCTGCACCAGGGGCTTAGTACCCCTTTAATCGAATCTTTCTACACTGAATTATAATTGTATCTCAATACTTATATAAGTATGAGAGCTCGGTGGCGCGTTGCGGAGAGTTATGGACTCTCAATCATGAGGTCCGGGTTCGAATCCGCAAGGACAACATGCCACGTACCAATGAGTTTTTCTAACTAATGTACGTACTACAAACTGCTCTCAAACGGTGAAGGAAAACATCGTGAGGAAACTGCATATGCAGAAGAAGACATTCTGATGCATATGTGAAGTCTGCCAATCCGCATTGGGCACGTGTGGTGGACTAACGCCCAAACACCCTCCTATAGCCCCTATAGGGTAGGCCTGTGCCCTGCAGTGGGACGTATATAGGCTGATGATGATGATGACTTAGTACATACACAAAAAAGCTCTCCATGTACACATATCAAATACACGAGATTGTACAGTACACAGCAAAATATGTTTTAAAGTTTAACCCATATATGAGAACTGTTAATTTCGCATTGCTAAACCTTATCAATAACGCTTAGCTGGCATGCATCACATTACATGATATTTTCTAGAACAATACATTAGCGAACACACATGCAAGTGTTTTATCTTATTCAATATCAAATATATATTTATTATTTTATGTTATACAAACTTAATTATTTAAATAAATAAATAAATAAATATCTTGGACAGTGTCACACAAATTATCTAGTCACATTTAAAGTTCCAGAATCTAGCCTGGACTTGTATTATGATAACTAGACAACGATATAGAATACATAATATAAATACAAACACCTTCATGGGCAACTCATCCCACACACGACTCATCCCGCGGGCTCAGTTGACACCTTTTATTTTGTCGGGGGTGACTCGGCCCATTCATTTCCCAAGGGGTCTACTCATCCCGCGGTGGATGGGGGCGGGAGTGAATGGGGAAACCCCCTTTTCCAACTCAGACGGTTAGGTTAGCGAGGAGCGAAGCGACGAGCATGTTAGGTTTCTTGTGACCACAGCGCACGAGCCGAGCGAGCGGAGCGAGCGGTGCCGCGGTAGCGGCCGGCGAGTGCCAGAACCGAATTGCTACTATTTACCTAATCCACCGCGGGATGAGTTGACCGAGTGGTCCGAGTCGCCCCCAACATAAAAAGTAGCGGTCAACTGAGCCCGCGGGATGAGTCGTGTGTGGGATGAGTTGCCCATGAAGGGATACAAACATAAACATCTTGGACATCGTCACACAGATTATCTAGTCTCATTAAAGTAGAAGAATCTGGCCTGGACTTGTATTTTGATGACTAGACAACAATATAGGATACATTTATATAGATACAAACATCCAAGACTTGCAGGATTCGAACCCGATTTAGCTGTAATTCCAAGTCTAGCATCAAGTGCTTATTTAATACGAAATAAAGAATCAGGATAATAAATCTTGATTCTTTCATAATATTTTATTTTCTTTTATTTCTTAATATTATTCATTCTTATCTTGATCTTCTATCAGAGAAAGTTTATTGTTAGACTAGTGTTTTCCCGCGACTTCGTCCACAAATTATATACCAGATTTTAAGTCAGATCATAAGCTATCAAACAAAAAAAGTTTCATCAAATCGGTTCAGTAGTTTTTGCGTGATGTGCGAACAAACAAACAAACTAACAATTTTGTCAATAGATGGCGCTGCACGTCATTTAAATCGCGCTATCGAGTGTTATTTGATTTTATATGAAGTAAACCGCTACTTTTTTGTTCCTCATGATTTTACGGTTTTATAATAATTAAGATAGGCTACTCATACATACAAGCTCTCGCAACTACTAACTATCTTCTGAAGCATTCAGTTGCAGCAATGGTGACATTAGCATTTGGAGGTTTCAGTATTAAATGATGGGTCAAGTGGTGATAGAGGACTCGCCCCTCGTCTACAGAAAACTACATAACAAACATTATTCTGTATCACCTCATGTGACAGTGTCACAGTGACACCCATGGGAAAAAATGAGGTGGTTCATTCTAAGCTGGAACATTCCACTTTAGCTGGCAAGGTGTTGTGTTGCAGAAATGCAGTTTGATATTCAGATAAGGTTGAATGTGGGTGGGATGCAACAATGAGCCCTTAAGTTCAAACATTGTAAATTCGTAACCAGTAAATTAGTTATCTATAAATGGAAGCTGTTAATGTAAATAGAAATGTAAGCCGCCTGGTGACACATTAGCAGGTCATGGCATCAGTTTGGACACTGACATTTTCTACACCATTCACACTTTGTGAATTTACCCTATATAGATTGCTCCCGAATATATGTATACTGCAATTGCTATCATTTATAAACAATTTTACATTTTGCATTAATCTATGTAAGTATAGCTTGGCTGGCCATGAAGAGTAGAAAATTCACACAAACACACATACAACACAATTTATATACTTCTTCTTCTTAACATGTCAGAGTTTATTCAAACTGCCTTACGGCCTCTCACATAGTTTTTATGTGCCATATCACTAGGTGTCCCCCGTGGGAATCGAACCCACGATCTCCATGTCAGGAGCCCAATGCTCTTAACCATTAGACCACTGAGGCAGTTTTATATTGTTATTGAATAAACAAATAAAATTAAGTGAGAGGAGGAAGTAAATTATTTTAGTACCAAATCTTGGATGGTCTTGCCAGGTTACACATAATTGTTCTTGCAATGAAAGTGGTGAAATGGTAGCCTCAATTTAATTAAACGTTAATTTAGAATGTTAGACTCGTGTGGTGGACTTATGCCCATACACCCTCCTGTAAGGTAGACCAGTGCCCTGCAGTGGGACGTATATTATAGGCTGATGATGATGACTAACTTAGAATCTCTGGTCCAACAATGTATGGTGTCCTAGCATTCTACTTTTATGGGCATATGTTTGAACACATGTCATAGCGATTAATGTCTAATGGTTAATCAAATGTGGCTGCTATAAGCAACCACATCACTGCATGATAAGGACACACATTCTAAATTACCTATGAATTATACTATAGCATTCACATCAGTAGTTGTGTTAAGGAAATGAAACATAATTTATGTGCGATGATTTCATTTGTCATCACTCATCATAGACATATAGTACAAAATTGCAGTGAATCACAGCATTAAAACTGTCTTCATTCAAAACCTTTCCAACATGCTTTCTTTTCATCTACATCATCAATACCTTCATATAAAACAGTTATGTTACTGACTGACAATGCATAATATAAACACCTGAAGATAGAAACATATAAATAAATATCAGTGGTAATCTGGTTGGTACTGATGCCACCGGGTCATCAAATTTAGAAACAGAAAAAAATCTGAATTTTTCACATTTCTAAAAGTTTAAAAAAGATTCAAAAGTAAAATTACAAGGAAATGAGACAAGTCAGCTCACTTATTTCACTCAGGCAGACAGGGCAGTTTCGGGCAGTGCCATATACTCCCACTCTACTCAATTGGCAAAGCGCAAGCAAGAGCATCAAACAAAATGTTGCAGTGAGAAAGAGAGGTAATTAACACTTTCGCTGCTAAGCTCAAAACAATGATCCTCGCGGAGTGCTAACACTGTGGAATGCTATATAATTCTGACTCAACATTTGAGTTGTGCACACTGAGGCCCATTTGTCGCTGACCTGCGACGTAGGTCGTCAGCATTTAAAGTCTTAAAGAGCGAGAATTTATAGTTGTCTAAGGGAGTGATTTATCTGTTAGGCTTCGTCTTAACTGGCTATCTCGCGCAATTGCATTGCACCGATCGAATGCAATAACCCGCATACAAATGTAAGTTTTTGTGAACGCGCTAGGGTCAATTAGGATGGACATCACTCAATAGAGATTGGTGTGTTAAATTGTGATTTTGTGTGATCAGTGACTTAAAAGGTACATGCAATTGTCACACCTTTTCTGTTGAGCGTTGAGCGATGGCCAATTAAGACGTCTTATCTATGCTAAAACAAACAACAAGGTACCTTTTCCCAGAGAATGTCACATTATTGAATTTGGCAGTAAACTTGGTATGTTAAGTCAGAGCTTAACACTTTTCAACAGGGTTCAAAGTGATAATTATCATGATAATAATCGTGATATTATATGTTGATAATCTTAGATCAAAATAAAATTAATGGATAGGCCTGAAGTGCGGTAAGTTGAAGCACACTACTGGTGCACTTGGTCCATACAAACTAGCGCCATTATCTGTCAAATCTAGGGCACTTGCATACAAGTGACAAGTAAACCTTTCATTTATTTCGCCTCATTTTTCTGGTTTGAAATGTTCGCGTAAGGCCTATCCATTAATTTTATTTTGATCGATGTTGATAATTATAAAATTTATTGGAAACACAAAAAGGTTGCGCTAGCAATGTCACGCCATGTATTTCGGATCATGTATCACAAAAAAAGAAGCTCACAAACATGAAATCATTTTTCACAGTTTTCTGTTGTTATCAAAGAAAATAATTATCTTGATAATTTCAAACCCTGCTTTTCAATTTAACTCAATTTATCCTGTTAGAAACAGTGTAAGCACAGAGTATGTAGTAGTGGGATGGCATGTATAGTAACATCATCTTGTGTGGTGAGTGCCGGACCTTTGGTGTAAGTCTCATCTCACACATAATGTCCAATTATCCTACTAATATTATAAATGTGTTTGGATATATGTGAATCAAATCAAGCATAAACGTCTGAACCGATTTGGCACACAGATATAATACTTCTGGATTAATGCATAGGATAGTTTTTACGAGTCAAAGCAGAAACACTGACCTGTCTGTCTTATGGTACTCCTCGAACTCGGGGTCCTCCCAGGGGTCTATCTGCCCCGCGAGGTTCTCCCGCCCCCTCTCGTACCTCTGGAAGATCCGCTCCCGCTCCTCGACAGCCCGCGATAGCAGCGCCTCCTCATTCATAACACGGCCTGGTTGTGCCACATTACGAAACTACGACACTCTGACCCCGACCCCGGCTTCTGTGTCACAGTATGTACAATATAACACTTTAATTAACTACATCTCTCCACGACCAACCCGCCCATTACAATTTGTACAACACGCCCAAACTTATTTCTCCGGACGCTATTAGATTTTGACGTGCCTGTTGTCATGTCATTTGCAAGGACTTCAACGAATAGGTAACTAAATACTTCCGCGTGGACTCGTCAGACGAGTTATTTCATTTGCAACACAAATTTTACGTTTCTTTTAATCGATGACGAGTCCTTGTAACAATCTAAATTTTATAAATTAAAATTACGCCCTCCCTTTTCACAATCGCGAATCTGAAAAAGAATCAGTGAAGTGATGTGTTGGATTGACATGACAACCAATTTACTTGTTCAGTGGTAATAATAATCTCAGAATGATCCAACTCAAATGAGTCAGATCAATGGGTGCCATTACACGGTACATCAAGATCGTGATCCGCTGATCGCGCTAGATCTTGCGCTAGATCTACAGCATCAATTACATTGCCCAACATTTAGGCCGAGATTCAGAGACGATTTTTTTTGTCTTAGCTTGAGCTAAGTAGGGTAGAAATGTATGGATTTTGACATACGGGAGTTCGAACTATGACTTACAAATCATCTCTGAGGCCGAGATTCAGGCCGAGATTCAGAGACGATTTGTAAGTCATAGTTCGAACTCCCGTATGTCAAAATCCATACATTTCGACCCTACTTAGCTCGAGCTAAGACGGAAAAAATCGTCTCTGAATCTCGGCCTCAGAGACGATTTGTAAGTCATAGTTCGAACTCCCGTATGTCAAAACCGATGCTAACGTCACTTTTCGTATTCGGAGTCGAGTAAAACTTAGCTAAGACCGAACTCAAACTAAGCCGAGCGTTAGTTCCCGAAATCGGCGACTTAACGCCTACTTGACGCCTACTCAGCAAGGAATCGGGCCATAATGCCAAAAATTTGCCAGCAAAACGAATAATATTGGTCATGTCAATGTCAAAGTCCACGTCAAAGTCCTCATTATAACATAAATATCGATAAATCTACGCGATAAATATATTTTGTTTGAAACAAGAAAACTCTTTGTAAGAAAACTCGGAACTGCAAGCAAAACACAATTTTGGAACTGCAGAACTATATATAACTAATAACTAAATCAGTGGTTTAAGTATAAATAATATGGACAATATCACAATATCGGCCGGGCGGCCGTGTTTTTGTTAAATTTCTGGAGTAAATATGATTTTGACGAGATTGTTCAAGTTCTGTTTCACTTCGTCAGCCAGCATCAGCATGGTCAGCAAGAATGAAGAACCCTTTCGATTCCATACCGAAAGTAAATTAACATTATTGTTACTTTAATTAACGGGGAGCGACATTCTACAAAGGATACCTACCAATAACTATTGTGATGTGTAATGTAATCTACCAATGCGCATTGCATTGGTTATGCATGGTGAACTAAACACCCTCCTTGATGGAAAGGCTGTGCCGGAGAGTGTGTGAACCGCACCGAAAATGACCCACTGACCCATTATTCAATGTTGACACCTACAATATGCTAAAAGAGCTTTGCTACGACTTCACTGCTTGCAAGACAGTGGATAGTTGTATATGTATGTGGCTTATCATCTGTGCGGATTTGAACCCAAATCCTCATGGTTAATTGTTGATACCTCTCCGCATCGCACCACCAATCTCAAAAATTTAATTTAATGTATAATTATAATATAATATTAGTATGTACAAGTCTTATGATCCCATAGCAATAAAAGTTTAGTGATTAGATTACATACCTAGCTTTATGTAGTATAATAAAGATAACTTTTATTTTCAGGCCGCTCGCTGTTGTACCAACGATGACAATTTTTGATGTTGCAGAGTGATCGCCAAATAAAGGCTGGACAAATAATGATAATTTTAGTTAGGGAGAGTGGAAGGTACCGGGCTACACACTGTATGTGCTTACTCGCTTGAATCCCAGCTCGAGAGCACAACAGAATTATAATTTTTTGGAAGTTTAGACCAGAAATGTTGTTGCACACCAGTAAAGTGTTGAAAGAAGATAAGGAGTATGGAGAAGAAGCTTCTCGCTTTCGCCCGTCTGCTGGTCTGTGCATTTTACAACAACATTGTGTGTGCAACTGCAAAATTATTGAATAATATCTAGTTATTAAAGTATGTCAACAAGGAATGGAAAGAAGCATGTTAGGAATCAAACTGAGAGATAGGTGATGACTAACTTGTATAAGGAAGAGAACAAAAGTGACAGATGTGACCCGTAAGACGAGACTGCTCAAATGGAGATGGACAGGCCACATGATGCGATCCAAAAAAGAAAAATGGAAAAGGGAAATAACGGAATGGTATCCAAGAGACGGCATACACAGTAGAGGCAGACCGGTGCGACAGTGGGAGGATGATTTCCCAAAGGGTTGGAGTAAGTTCAAAGGAAAGAACAGAGTGGAAAAGGTTGGAGGAGGCCTATGTCTCAGGACAACCCGACCAAATGCAGGATTAAAGTGTAGAATAAGGAAAATATTGTGAAGTCGGTGAATAAAGGCTATTTTATTTTTATTTTATTTATTTTATTTCTTTGTATTACTTACTTCATTGTACCATATATATTTTTGACTTCGATTTTTGAGTAAATAAACCCCTTTTATTAAAGTTTCCATAAATCGAACCTCCTGGTTTTATTTTGATTGTGATTTTTCTCATTAATTTATTCAACCATTTTACATGCATTTTACGGGTCAGGGCCCGTGCTCCACCTGGGTGGAGAATGGATACTTACAGGTCCTTGTGCTCCAACTGATGATGTCTGGGCCCGTGCTCCACCTAGGCTCTCCACCTGGGTGGAGCATGGATACTTACAGGTTGTTGTGCTCCAATCGTTGACGTCCGGGCCCGTGCTCAACCTAGGCTCTCCACCTGAGTGAAGCATGGTATACTTTAAAGGTGGGTCCGTGAAGCATGGGATACTTACAGGTCCTCATGCTCCAACTGATGATATTAAGGTAAATGCGCACCGGAGTCGCAAGGTAGCGGACGCAGCGGACAAATTTCTTGCTTTGTTTTGTATGGATTTCTATGGAAGTGTGTCCACTGCACTCGCATCCTTCAATGCGGCACCTGCAAAATCCGTATTGCTGACCACGCCTCCTCAGGGGGAGAGCGTAGGTGGAGCATGGGTCCGGACCCACCTGTTAGTATCCCATGCTTCACCCAGGTGGAGAGCCTAGGTGGAGCACGGGTCCGGACTCACCGGTTAGTATTCCATGCTTCACCCAGGTGGAGAGCCCAGGTGGAGCACGGGTCTCTGAAAGTATACCATGCTTCACCCAGGTGAAGGACGGGTCTGTCTGTACCCACCTGGAAGTATACCATGCTTCATCCAGGTGGAGAGCCTAGACGGAGCACAGGTCCGGACCCACCTGGAAGTATACCATGCTCCACCCAGGTGGAGAGACTAGGTGGAGCACGGGTCCGGACCCACCTGGAAGTATACCATGCTCCACCCAGGTGGAGAGCCTAGGTGGAGCACGGGTCCGGACCCACCTGGAAGTATACCATGCTCCACCCAGGTGGAGAGCCTAGGTGGAGCACGGGTCCGGACCCACCTGGAAGTATACCATGCTCCACCCAGGTGGAGAGCCTAGGTGGAGCACGGGTCCGGACTCACCTGTTAGTATTCTATGCTTCACCCAGGTGGAGAGCCTAGGCGGAGCACGGGTCCGGACCCACCTGGAAGTATACCATGCTCCACCCAAGTAGAGAGCCTAGGTGGAGCACGGGTCGGGCGGGACCCCATTTTACGCAAAAGCAATTCAAATCACCCGCGTATTTTGAATTTTCCATTGTGTTCCATTAGCATCGGGCCATCTTTGACACAATATTCTACCTCTTTTACTCTTATGACGACTTCCTATGGTTCTATCACTTCATTCTTTCATGTAGCAGTTTTGAACACCTTGGCAACACCATGCTACTACTTAGCCGGTGCTTAGCCGAGCAGTGGCTTAGCACCGGTTGAAACGCGACTGTGAATACCAAAAAGTTAGTTCGCGTTAAGTACTACTTTAGCTGTCTTGGCTTAGACCGTGCTTAGCACGTCTTAACGAATCGTCTCTGAATCTCAGCCTGAATCTCGGCCTTAGTGTAGGGTAGTATATAAATGCGTGTTGGCACTCTCACCTGCATGTAGGGAGGTCGGGTCGTCCCTACGTGCGATTTTTTGGTTGTGTCGGGCAGTGTAAATGCATTTAGGGTGGTTAGGGTGGTTAAACCCAGCATAAGAAGTTCGCTGTACGATTCATCCCATCATCAAAATAAATAATATTAGGAAAAAAAATAACGAATGGCTCAAAAGGACTAGTATCCAGAGCCGTTAAAAACATTAAAAAATAAAAAAAACACCACTCCACTCTACGTTTGTGACTCTACCTACAGTGCGTTCCGAATTACGCCGATATCGCTGTGAGCGCGATAAATGTCGTTCCGAGTTGACGTGAGCGCGTCCACAATCGAAAACGTGACGTCATTCATGACGTCACTACCGACGCCATCTTGCAATAACAGTGCTCACGGCTGGGGGCGTTATCACTGTGAGCGAGTTGTCAAAAGTGACGTTTGTTATAGTAAATTTTTGAGGGAATTTTCAAAAGTGGCGTTTGACAGTTTTGCCGTCGGACATTTTTGGTTTGTTTAGGTCTCGATTTAGGTTTCTTTAATAGTATTGGGTTTCATTATGTTCTAAAAAAGACGAATAAAAGTTTAATAACGATTAGTGATGAAGAAAATAATAGGAATGTTTGAATGTTGTGATGTGAACGGTGTGAGCGCGATATTTAGCGTTCCGAATTGATAGAACGCTATCAGCGCTGTCGGCACGCTAACGCAAATGGAACGGGTGTTAGCGCTGTAATCGCTCACAGCACTGTTTTTATGAATCGGAACATACCGCTATATACTCCCTACTCAATCTACTATTGCAAAACTCATCGTGCGTGAGTGCGTGTCAGCAGTGTCAACCTCAGCTGTCAGTTCAATCACCTCACCTTTGCAGGATAGGATTCAGCCAGTACAAAGTCCATTCAAAGTTAAAATCGTTGCATTATACAACAAAATAAACATTTTATTCACCAAAATGAATCCATTTAATCAGGTGAGTTCATAATTATTGTTTTTGTACCTTCATGTTATAAAAGGTGGAAAGTAAAACATTCCACAATAATTTTATCCAAAATATTCCATACTCTTTACTTTTCTCAAGTCTTGTTTTTTGTTTGTTTTAGTATTTTGAATTTCGAATTGATTAGGTATTGGTTCTTTATTTACAGAGAGTTAGATAATCGTAAAAAATTAACTTTCGATAGTGTGTTAAATTTAGGATGAATTTAAAGTCAAATTAAATGAGAAAGCTAATTCTAATATGTCTAAATTATTTTGTTATCATTTACCTAGTATAGTTTACTCTCTCTTTAGGAACATTTGACAGTTTCTTAACTTATGATTTCTTGTAAGGCAAACTTGTTACATTCTTCAATAACAAGATGTACTTTAACCTTATCAAAGTCCGCCATTATATTGCTAATTTTCATAAATTGAATTTGTTATATGTAAACCGATTTTGTAAATGTGTACTTAACTACCTTTTCTGTGCACATGGATATCATTTTCAATGCAGGATGTTAAGATGCCCACTAATATCTTAAAAAGTAAAAAAAACTACTATCTTAACTAGCCACTAATATCTTAATTTTTTTTAAATCTAAAAATTAATGTGTTTAACATCAATACAAACTTAATTAACTTAAAGCAAATCATTGATAGCTTTTGATAACATTTTGTTATATTATGCAATGTAATGGAAGTATTAAAATTGAGGCCTTTATTAAATATGAAATGGTATTAGCACATGAATAGATAATCAACCAGAAGACAAGCTTGCTACAAGCATGCGCATCTGCTGTAGTTCGGGAAAAATCATAACCCATTCTTTTTTTTTAATAACCCGTTTGTCCCACTTCTGGGCAAAGGTCTCCCCTAAACTCTTCCAATCCAATCCATTCTATCATATAAAAAACAAAAGTGGCCAACTTTCTTAGGTTGGTGTGCATGAGGCGTCATACAACATATCTCTATTCTATTCTATTCTATTTTTTAAAATATGGCTGCCATCTTGGTTTGTGATGATTTTGCTAATGTCGAGTTTTTGTAGCAAAAGTGCTTGACGTTGTACGGTTATGAAGATATTTTGGTGACTTCAAGGGTTGTTCTTACAAAAGAACACTATTGAGCCACCACTGGAGCCCCGCTGTCGAGCTGGGAGGGGGAAACCGACGAGCGACACGCGACACGCGACCACCCACTAGCAGATCGACAACGCGACTCCAACATATCTCTGTATGCGTGTATAGCGACACGGTTTATCACCCAGAGTTCGGTGATATTTTTTTCGACACGTTCATTTTATTTATTTATTTTTATTTATTGAGAAAACCAACAGCTTTATTTAAACATAGTACTTAATATTTACTAACTAAAACATAAGCCAATTATAGGTTTCCCTAGAGTAATATTACAGCGTCAACTGCCTATCGATACATATTATAAATGTTTACTGCTAAACATCCACATTTCACTAGCAGTACTGAAAGTCTGTCCACTGTGATGGGGAGCGAGCTGGTCAAATATTATCATGTTTTATGTTCCGGAGGTGTTAGCACAGTTTAGTTTAATATTTTAAGACAAGCAGTGAATGTGTTAAAATGTTAAACTAAATAAAAAGCAATGAATGCCACTCCATATCCTTATTTAAGGTCATTAGGTACGGGAGCACAAACGCAGATCGTTGTTATATGGCTGGCCATCTGTGACGCGCTCCCGTTGCTCCCGTGTCTGAACTATTGGTGGTGTTTAGATATGCACTACCTTATTATTGTCTGAACTAATTGTTGTTACATATTTGTGATGTTGAAGATTGTAAGATCCGTATTTTTCACATTTATCTTAATAAGTATCTTGAAAAATATGCAGTACGATGTACAAGTTCCTCGCAGACACTTTTTGGGTTGATTTCCTTGCAAAATGCCATAGATGTGGGCATATTTCATTAAGGGGCAATAGGTTCAGACAAATATTTTCTATGAGAAGCGCGATTGCCCAGAGCCCTCCGAAAAGTGCGTGCGTGTGCCGTATTTTGGATTAAAAGAATTAACAAAAGTACTTTCATAGATTTTTTTATGATTTTTCTTAATAAACCAATGGTGAATATATTTGAATATAAATACCAAAAATCGGAAACTATTTTAAATTCTCCTAAAACGAGAAAAATAATTAAAAATACATGTATTTACGTCATCTTTGTGACTATTTTCTATCAAGTGAAGTAATTCCAATTGTGTATTCAATTTATGATTTCAGTAGATAAACTATCCAAGACTTTGGTTTCGGTAAATTGTATAAATCTAGTCGAAAAATGAAAAGTATAAGATGCCTCCAAGGTATTTCGTCCTACTATTGCGCCTTAAATTCACCAGCCTCTGATTCTGCTAGAAAAGTAAATAGTATAAACGACCCTAAAAAAAGGTTTGAAAAAATGCCTCATGCTGCTTCATTGCACAACAAAATTACTCATTGGTTGGAAGAAGGGATAAGCATTAAACTGTATCATTGAAATCTGATAAGCACTAAAAATTGTAGGTATATGTATCCAAAAAAACAGTCCAAAGTACAACTGATAGCAGTATTACAACTTACAAAGTCCAATCGATAGCAAGTTCAGATTAGAAAGTTAAACATAGTAGGTAATACATGTAGCAAAGCAAGCAAAGTCCAACTGGTGTATTAAATCTTAGCTTTAGTATAGGTCCTTTATAAATTTTGGAACTAGATTTTTAATTCCCATACCGTCCGAGACTTAATAACTTTTAAATCTTTAATATGATTTAAAAGTTTTTAGTGATATACTTAATTTCGTTTTGTTTTATTGATTTTTGATTATTATTATTATCAATATATGAAATACCATCACACACCGACTACATACGTCCCACTCCTGGGCACAGGCCCAGCCTCGGGGAGGTGTATGGGCGTTAGTCCACCATGCGTGCCCAACTCGGATAGGTAGACTTCACATACGCATCAGAATTTCTTCTTCAGCGTAAGCAGGTTTCGTCACGATGTTTTGCTTCTCCGCTTGAGAGCAGTCGGTATTACGTACATAAGTTAGAAAACTCATTGGTACATGGTATGTGGTCTGTGCGGATTAGAACCCGAGCCTCAATGTTGAGTTTCCATAACTCTCCGCAACGCGCCACCGATCTATATTATGAAATAGCCTGGGTTTGAATGCTCTCTGCATTTCTCTATTACTGAGTTCATAAACATATTATACATTTTGTCTCCTAGTCATGACTGATGTTACTTTCAGATTGCCCGTGCCAGCAGACCTCTGTACAGAAAGTTATCCACAACGGTGCCAGCAGCGGCTGCTGCTAAACCAATCCCAACTACTGGCTTCTGCTTTGGTAATTAGAAATCAATATAGAATAGAATTATAATAAAACTTTTTCTTAAATCGAATCAATGGAATTCATGGATCTAAATGATCTAAATCATAAAGGATACCACTCCTCCTTACAAGCATTGATACAAGAAAATTGGCAATGGCGTCGTCGATATTTCCAATTTTAGGTGTGTCCCTTTCTATCCAATGACGTAGTTACGAAAATGACAGGAGATGAGCTACAATTTTTTGAATTTTGTACTCTGGATTAGAAAGGGACAAAGTTAACGTCACAAAAAACAACGACGCGACGGAAAAGAACGATCATTACCGACCACAAAGGAGTGCTTATCAAAATGGGAACTGTAATACTCATATATTATGTCCTACTGCCTATTTTCTTTCAGTAACACACAATTCACGGCTCTACACGGTAAAAGTTAAAATCTAAATTACTGCATACCTACATTCTAGCTCTATCTATACTCTGATTTCAGAGTATAGTATAGCAAATGTGTTTGTTTTTTACCCGGAAGGAGTATTCAAAACGGTTATGTAAAAGTCATTCTAGTGAGTAGTTAGGTAGACTTTGAATAGCTTTGATGTAAAGATTATCCCCTTTAAAACGCTATGCCGTATCTGCTTATCGACACATTTATCAATGATGTTTTGACATGAATTGTAAAAGATTACCTTGAAATATTTGTTGGCTTATTTCCATAATGTTCCTTATACAGTTTTGTAGGTCATACATTTTATTTATCTCTCCTTATTTATAGTAAAATAAATGGATTAGAAATATCTTTAAGATAGCCGGTATCTTAGCGGACCATAGTCGACTTTTACGCCTAGTTCGTAAATGATGTAGTAGGTAATATTAACTACTACATCATTTACGAATTGTTATCTGTAAAGAAACTAGGCGTAAAAGTCGACTATGGGATAA
Organism: Agonopterix heracliana; assembly: GCA_963693445.1. Lineage (NCBI taxonomy): Eukaryota > Metazoa > Arthropoda > Insecta > Lepidoptera > Depressariidae > Agonopterix > Agonopterix heracliana. The sequence goes on from OY856307.1 coordinate 3,928,157, forward strand.
AGGGCAATAGTGTCCCAAGTTATAGGCGACAGACAGCTTGGTTTTGTAAGGGAAATTCAATTCAATGTTTCTTATTATGACTCCATCGTGAGAGCAATGATTCTGACAATAATGTCAAGGTAAGAAAACTGTAGGTGTACAAAAAGTAAAACATTGATTTACCAATTACGTTATTAAGTCAATGGGTAAGAACGACGTGGTTCTATGATGAGTATTTCAGAGATGCGCAATGCGCATGTGGTGTGGAATTACAGGAGTCTGAGGTTCTTGAGGTCATAAGGGAAATTTTCTCGTTTAAACTCTTTGTCGTGGGTGGCATGCTAGCCGTGCTGGGGCTCTGCTCTCCCGATTAGGGATAATGAGAGCGTTAGTATAAAGTATTAATAAAATCACTCGTGGCTCATTTAGAGTAGGAACTTCATTCTATTTTCACATTATACCTATTTTATACTTCCAGAACTGAACGACGAGCAAAAGGCGCTTCAAGATTTGGCGCGTAAATTCACGCGAGATGAGATTATCCCCGTCGCCGCCCAGTATGACAGGAGCGGGGAATACCCATGGCCCCTGATCAAGAAGGCCTGGGAGCTCGGCCTTATGAACTGCCACGTCCCCGAGTTCTGCGGTAATGTTCAGTTCCATCGCGTTTTTATCAGTTTAGCGAATATACATTTCTATATTTATTTTGGAATCTGATGTGGGTTCTGGGGTGCTATTTCTTATTTCACACATCCTGATTCGGCTACGAATAATGTATTATAGAGTTTGTGCCACTTTTGAATACGAATTAGCAAGTGTGAAATTAAAAAACCAGCGAAGTACGTGTCGGACTCGCCCATGTTAGGGTTCCGTAGACATACACACATAGTTCAAAATTTTATGCATAGCAATTATGCTCACGACTATATTCCCGAGGGGGTAGTCACAGATATTCTGAAACCTCAGAACATATACGTTTCACTAGTGGTACCGGAACTCTGTCCAGTGTGACGGGGAGTGAACCCGTCGCCACTTTAAATATAAAAATATCTTGGACAGTGTCTCACAAATTATCTAGTCACATTTAAAGTTCCAGAATCTAGCCTGGACTTGTATTATGATAACTAGACAACGATATAGAATACATGTATAGATACAAACATCCATGACTCGGGTACAAATATTCATATTCGTCATACAAATATTTGTCCCTTACGGGATTCGAACCCGCGACTTTGTAATGGACAGTCAATACATGCATCGAAATTGAAGCAAGCAGGTTTCCTCACGATGTTAAAAAATGTATTTCTCTTAATTACTATATTTCTGCTTTTAGGTTACTAAGTATTGTCCTTTTGTCAAATTTCGATTCAATAGGTCCTGAGTGTTCAGTACAAGTAAAGTGTGCATTGATACGGAACCCTAAAAATAGCACCCCTGCGAGAATTTCCTTCATCGAGCAATCGTTAAACTCAATTTAATATTTAAACATAAATTAAGCGGATGGCGTCAGTTTACAATAGCTACGCAATTTGAATACATAGGTATAAGTTTCAGCTCGGCGTGCTACGGAATTTCTATAAAATAAAACGGGAACAGTTTTTACTCTAAAGGACTGTGATTGTGATGATCATTAGGATGTTCTTATTATTATTATCGTTATTAGTAGAAAAACACTTTCCATCTCATTATTAGTAATTTTCTTCCAGCTTTAGTAGGTAGGTACTCTACTGCAATGCCTGTATAATGTAGTATCCATTCATAATAATACTAGAAATACAGACAAAACCCAGCAACTATGATCAGCTGTCTTGGAACCTGTATTGGAATCCGCAAAGGACGAAGCGGGTTAATGAAGAATAGGAAGTACTAAACCAAGTACTGTACTAAACTCATATTCATTTGACGTAACTTATCAATGGATCCATTCATAATTGTGACATACCTATACAAGGTAAATTTTATATCACTGCGGATAACTTCAGCATGTATTCTACTCATCAAACTGAACAACTTTCACTACGGAACTGACTTCGAAAGCACGAAAAAAAACCAGCTATCCCATAAATTTGAGACGAATAGATAATGTAGTTTTGTATGGAACACCTGATTTTTTTTTCGCGATTTCTAATTTGGTTCCATAGCGAAAGTTGTTCAGTTTGATGAGTAGGTACAATACAGTGCTGCTGAAGTTATCCGCAGTGATATAAAATTTACCTTGTATAGGTATGTCATAATAATTATGAATGGATATATTGATAAGTTACGTCAAATGAATCTGAGTTTAGTACAGCACTTGGTTTAGTTCATATTCAGTCCACAGACTTAAAAGAAGAACCAGACGTAATCTCGTCTAATCATGAGTGAAGGACCCATTTTTTTTGTGTGAGTGCTGTCACGCGGTACATAAGGTGACGGGTTTTAGCACCTGCGCCTAGAGCTAGTGCATCGGTGTGAGTGTAGGTCCCTTGTAGAACAAACGAGATTACCTTGCATGCTTCACGTCTTTTTTAGTGCAATATTCGGGCCGTATTTCTTTCAAGTCCGTGGTTCTGTCATGATAATCTGACTTTAGTACATGAGGTACATTACTAGAGTGAACATTACCTACTAACAAGCGTCGTGCTCCATTTGAGGTCATGGAGGGGGGCGTGAGCGGGTGGAACCAGCCACATGACGCAATTACAAATTCAAATATGTATATTTTGGAACATAGCGTTTACGGAATATAATATAATTATTTTGGGTCATTATTTTAATCAACAATGTTTTTATACAGGATTTAACAAAATACCCTATTAATACTTAAGGGGGTGCTTCAGACAATCAAACTGAACAACTTTCACTATGGAGCCAACTTCGAAATCGCGAAAAAAAATCAGCTGTGCCATACAAAACTGCTGTACCGACTCGACTAAAATGTATGGGACAGCTGATTATTTCAGAAATTGAAAAGGACCGCGTCATGAAATTCATTGTTATATCTAGTAAAACATTATAATCAATGGTTTAGTCATCGATAAATGATTCGCTGCGCTCCAGCGAAGACCATTCGAATCATTTAAGGGTTTAGTATTTCCTATTCTTCATCTGCCGGTCATTCTTTGTGGATTCCAATATGTTCCAGGGAGTCAGTTGCCTTAAGGTAGACCAGTTGCTGTTAAGCTGGCCTAATTTGACAGTCAGATGTGTCCTCTTGTAGAGTAAAACAAGCTAAGTAGCAAAATTGGTCGCCGAATTACGAATCCGAGGGTAAGTATCCCATTTCTTACCATTGAAAGAGGGATATAGCATAGAAGTCTCTGCACGACCCCACTGCTGGGGAACATGCCTTTTCTCATGCTCATGGTGAGTGTGTATATCCTAGTAGCACACAAGTAGCTACTAGTTATACAGGGTGTAAAATAAAATGCGCGATACTTCTTTAGGGAGTGCTTCAGACCATCACACTGATTAACTTCCACGATTGAGTCAACATCGAAATCGTGAATAAAATGTTGGTTGTTCCATAGAAAATGTCAATGGCCAATCGACCGAAATGTATGAAATAGAGGATTTTTTTAGCTATTTCTGTTCAGTATGTTAGTCTGAAGCACAACAAAGTATGTGTTACATAGTTTAATTTTACATCCTGTATGTGTATAGGTGTATAGTAGCGGTGTAGAGCTAGTACTCCACCAGAAAGTAAAGATAGATAAAGAAGACCTACGCCTACTTTAGCGATCTTCATAAATCTGTGTACAAAAGTAGATAAGTTTGGACAATCTCTAACGATGTTACAGGAGGCATGGCCCTAGGTACCTTTGATTCTTGTCTTGTTACTGAAGAAATTGCGTTCGGCTGTGCCGGTATCAAAGCTGCTATTATGACTTCTAACATAGGTGTAAGTCGTTTTCAAGTAAATACACTAACAATTGTATTATAAAAGCTTTAATAACTCGATAGAATTTGAACAATGTTATTATTAGGAAACGACTGCAAAAGTGTTACGTCACAATATGTGTATTGTATATCGAGCCTCTGGTCCTGCCGTGAAACGTAAAAAAAGAATAGAATAGAATAGAATCATTTATTTCATATTATCAAATTCATAATTACAAGTAAGGAAGTACATTACATAAAAATAAAAATGTCAAAGGATAATATGATAAGGATAAAATTCCATAAAACAAGAAGGTCACATTGTTAACTGCTAATTTTCAATTTATCGGGGACCTGTTTGTTTTTAACCGACTTCAACAAAAGGAGGAGGTTCTCAATTCGACCCGTATGTTTTTTTTTTTGTATGTTTGTTACGCGATTGCACCGCCAATTGTGAATTGATTTTGATGATTCTTATTTTGTTTGGTAGGTCATAATTCCGAGGTGGTCCCACGAAATTGATTCGCTTGTTGAAAAAATCTACAAAATTACAAATATGTACACAGATCACAGACTTGAAAAAAATACGGACGTAATGTTACACTAGAAAGATGTGAAGTATAAACGCGTATGAGATAGCGATAGTCATAAAATCCTATACAATTTGTATGAAGCTAGATGTCTGCCTCCGGAGTCAGACAGCCGTCGTCAAACAAACAAGTGGTTACGTCGATAAGGACAGCAATAAGTAGCGATCTCCTTTTTTAACTAGAGTGAATTTTTAACTAGAGCGTATTTGCTACGTGCATCTCTTACTGAGTGAGTATGACACGACACGTGCTTCTTTCTAGTATTTACCTTCTTTTTCTACGACGCAAACACAATATGATACATGGGTGCTTCACTTATATAATAAACGGATATTACGTCCGTCTTTTTTTCAGGTCCGTGACACAGATGACATTTTTGTTTGTCGATTCTCTTCAGGAGTGCGATTTTTAAACATCACACGTTCAAGTCAGCGGTAGAAAATGTCAAAATTACTATGGAGATTATGCATATTTCGTCTTTCGACTGCTAATTCGAACGTGTGATGTTCAAAAATCGCACTCCAACAATGTTTTGATGGGGACTGTCAAACTATGTTTTTTTTTACTGTCATAACCAAGAATCTTTATATGCCTATATATTTAAAACTTCTTGGTCATACTGTTGTGTTTAAACGTATAATAACTTTATGGTTTAAACTTCATGGATATATGAGGTACCGAAACACATAGATTTAATTGTTCATGGCGGTCGGAAATGTTCGTCGTTTTAAGGGTTCCGTAGTCAAACAAGGAACCCTTATACTTTCGTCCATTCTGTCTGTCTGTCTGTATGCCCCGCCTCAATAACTCGCTCATTTTTGCATCTATTGAATCGAAATATGGCATAAAGACAGATAACAGTAACCCAAAAACAGAAATGTTGTACGCAACATGGGTTGGATTTTTTTATATCGAGTGAGGTGTAGAGCGTACACCGTATCCTTTGCATTGAAGTACTTATAACTGCTTAGGCGAACTAATGTATTTCACCTAGATTTCAACACTGAAAAGTTTGAAATAAAAAAATTTTAACAAAAAATTAAAACCGACTTCAAAACTAAAAAGGTAAAAATAATAATATTGCAGTCGTTGACTTTTGCATTCGAATCTATAAGAACATTAATTAGTTTTATTGGAGTCGGTGTCAAGCCGGTACGATTCGCAACTGGGCTTGCAGTAATTTTTTGGCTTGGCTTGGCTTGACACCGACTCCAATAAAACTAATTAATGTTCTTATAGATTCGAATGCAAAAGTCAACGACTGCAATATTATTATTTTTACCTTTTTAGTTTTGAAGTCGGTTTTAATTTTTTGTTAAAATTTTTTTTTAGATAGTAACTACAATACAAATACAATACGTTTATGTAATTTCCTGTTGTGTCTACTACCAGATAATATATTTGTTATCTGTAGGGCTTTTTAGGAATCATACGGAAGTAAATAGTAGCTTCAATGAAGAAAAATATTATAGGGGTGTAATAGTTATTGCTTGTAAAAATATTCTTTAATTCATACCTGTTATTAATTTACTATCAAATTCCGCCAATTTGAGATAACACTTTTGCAGTAGACTGAGACATGCAGAGTCCCTACTCCGGTACACCGGTCCCGGTCCGGTCCGGTTTGTGGTCACTCAGTATTTGTTGAGCAGTATATTAACGAGTTTTCATGGAGAATCTGAATCTAGATACCCTTTCTTATGCTGTGCTTCTACTTGTTGTTATAAATTCACTGGAGGCGTAGGACTAAGTACATTCGAGGGGGGCTTATTCTGTGAGGAGCCGGCGCAGGGCTGCTCCAGTATCATGGCGGCCTTGACCATCACTGGAGTCGGAGTGAGATAGCTCTTACTGTACGTGTGCTCTACTGATACATGTATTTTAAAGGCGGCATGCGGAATGGGTGTCATTACCAAAACTTTTCTCTTCTAGGCGTTGCTTCTAGGCTTGAAAGGTGATCTGATCAATCAACAGTTCATGTCATACCAATTCTTCGATTTGTAAAATTCTGATTCTGAATTTAGAATTTTGTAAATTAGGCTGTGTGTCAACATGAACGTTTTTCAGGGGGTGTTAGCATGGGAGTGTTTGATGCTTGCCTCGCAGCTGAAGAATGTGCCTACGGGTGTACTGGTATTTCTACGGCCATTGGAGGCACGGACCTAGGAGTGAGTTAAAAAAAAAGAGCTATAGTCTTCTCACAGGGGCTTAAATTGTAAAGCTTGGTCTCATTCAACACCGCAATTTAATTTTTATAAAACAATTAAAGCTTATAATGTCTGTCATGAGGTACTATTGTTGTTTGCTCTTTCGTCGGTTGGGGAGGCCTTTCTGTTCGTGTCTTGTACGTCACTGTTTTTTGTTTTATTTCCTTGACATGGGTGGAGCCAGGATGATGGTAGAAACAAGGTACAAACTAATGTGTTATAAAGACAGTAGAAGTGGTTTCGACTTATTTATTGATAAATCATGTAAGACTACTGGTCACAACGACGAACACACTTGACAGCCATTTTAGCGGTGAACATAGTTTGCAAACACAGAAGACACAAAACCTATTATCGAATAAATTAGTGAAATGAAGACCAAGGTGACGCTTACCATCGGTACGGCTCAAGCACGGAGCACAATATAAGAAAGAGTATCTATGGACACACATACACGAAATATCTACAGACACAAGCAAAGGCGAATTTTGTTATTTAGGGTTTGACGACGCATATATTTACATTCCAGCTAGATAACCATTTTCATCCACCCAAAACTAACAATTCATAAATCTGTGTACAAAAGTAGATAAGTTTGCACAATCTCTAACGATGTTACAGGAGGCATGGCCCTAGGTACCTTTGATTCTTGTCTTGTTACTGAAGAAATTGCGTTCGGCTGTGCCGGTATCAAAGCTGCTATTCTGACTTCTAACATAGGTGTAAGTCGTTTTCAAATAATTACACTAACAATTGTATTATAAAAGCTTCAATAACTCGATAGAATTTGCACTATTAGACGAGGAACGGACGGACTGCAAGTGTTACGTCACAGTATGTAGATTGTATAACGAGTCCTGCCGTCAAACGTATTTTTTTAATTTCTTAATAATTAAGTATACTTAAATACAACATTACCAAAAACAAGATGGTCATTGTAGTAATTGCAGATTTTTTATATATTAATATATTAGGTCATTTTATTTGTTTTTTATAACGTGTGCAGTTAAGTACCTACTATCTTTAAAACCTTCAAAAGTGGCCACTTTTGGCAGTTTTGAAACACTGACTGTGTTTCCGTAATTTTTCGATAAATTATTGAAAAATAACAATGACTAGGTACCTTGATATCAACCTTGACAATCTAAGTGTAATATTGTTTCTTAAGGCGTATCTGCCCTGGACCACGACTCTCCATACTAAATCGATGCGAACGAGCGCGTGGCTCCGGTCAGAATTTAGCTGTTTTCTTTGTAAAATTAGATGATTTTTTATTAATTTCTAAAAAGTAAGAAAACCACATCATTCTAAATTGTATTGTGAACAATAATGTAAATTTTCATTTTCTTCCGATTTAAAATGTAAGAGTAAAATGGTTACAACTGGAAAAAAAGGGGTGACTTTAGAGTCCCTTTTCTTCGGTTTTATTCATAAAATCAGCCCCTTAATACGAACGCCATAAGAACAGTACGAAGTCCAAGGTGTCTAGCTTGACGTGCTCTTGACTGTACCTACAATGTGATATTCTTCTTTTTGGAAATGTAAGTAGGTATAATAAAAAATACGATCGAGGGCAGGAGAATCGAGCGCGGTGCGAAACGCCCCACTACCCGACCAGAGGCTCGGTATCCTCTTAAAACTTTATTTGCTTCGATCCGAGTGTTCCGTAATTTTTTATGATTTATGTCCTGTAGTGCCCTCCCCTACCAAACAAATGTATCATTGTTATCTTTAGGGCTATTTTACGGATCTCACGGATTGAAATAATAGCCTCAATGAAGAAAAATATTACAAGGCTGTAGCAGTTATTGCTTGTAAAAATATTAATTAATTGATGACTGTTATAATTTAATTTTTTTTTTTACTAGAAATTATTTATTTATTTATTTCTTTTCTTATTATTTAATTGTCTATCACATTCCGCCCATTAGAGATGACACTTTTGCAGTAGACTGTAACAGGCAGAAGCCTACGTGGTATTTGTTCAGATGTTTGTTTTGGCTAAGCCGAGTTTTCATGGAGAAAGGTCTGAGTGCCTTAGTGTCTAAACACATTATGCCGAAAGTACGCGACCGAAGTTCGGCACGATTACGCCAGCAATGCTATTTGAATGAACGACGACACATTATGCCGAAATTACGTTGCGTTATAGCGTACAGCCGAACTTCGGTCGGGCGTAAGTTCAGCGGCAACTTAGTCTGTAGTGCACACATTATACGCGAGTTTACGCGACCGAAGTTCGGTTCGATTGCCGACGAAAATCCGGGGGCGGGGACTGAACAAAGTTACGCAAGTTTACGCAACTGAATTTCTGCCGCGTAAGTTCGGCGCTTATGGTGTGTCATATTACCCGAATACGTCGGAACATGGTCGGAACGTAAACTCAGCCGCGGATCTTCGGTCGCGTACTTTCGGTATAGTGTGTTTAGACACTTATACTTGATGTTATAAATTCACAGGAGGCCTAGGGCTAAGTACATTCGAGGGGGGCTTAGTCTGTGAGGAGACAGCGCAGGGCTGCTCCGGTATCATGGCGGCCTTGACCATCACTGGAGTCGGAGTGAGACAGCTCTTACTGTGTGCTCTACTGATACTTGTATTATAAAGGCGGCATGCGGAATGGGTGTCATTACCAAAACATTTATTTTCTAGGCGTTTCTTTAAGGCTGGAAAGGTGATCTGATCAATCAACAGTTCATGTCATACCAATTCTTTAATTTGTAAAATTCGGATTCCGGGTATTTAGAATTTCGTAAATTAGACTTATGTAAATAGGATGTACAAGGCTATGTGTCAACATGGAAGTGTTTCAGGGGGTGTCGGTAGCATGGGAGTGTTCGATGAGTGCCTCGTAGGTGAAGAATTTGCCTTCGGGTGTACTGGTATTACTACGGCCATTGGAGGCACGAACCTAGGAGTGAGTTACAAAAAAAATGTGTACTAAGTATAGTCTTCTCACTGGGGCTAAAATTGTAAAGCTTTGTCACATTAAACATTGTAAATTTGTTATAAATATTAAAGCTTGTCATGGGATTAAAAGGCAAGACATTACGGTCAATCCACACAATGAGTTTTCTAGGGTGATCAGTGCCCACCCATACCGCCCCTACCCCCTAACTACACCCTCTAGATCAACAGCTGATGCAGATTAAACGTTGGTATCATTACACTTTTTAAACTTGTCAATTAAATAATTATTTTGTCACCTTTTCATAGAAACACTAAAACAGATTTCATATCTAATGTAAATGATTATTTTATTACTTATTCTTCTATGAAAGATGATGGACGGATGATGTGTAGGTTGAATTGTCGTGTCGTATCACGAACTGAACGAAAAGATACAGGGTGGAAAATATTCCACTGACAAGAGCGTAGCTCTCAAGATATTGTGGGTCCGTCACTGCCTAGATAACCCATAAAATGTCGTTGTTCCTACATCTAGCTTTCATATAATTGTGCTTGACACCGCATGTATTTGTACCATACCTTTCACAGGTGGTTTGGAAATGGGTGTCTTTGAGGATTGTTTGGTGGCTGAGGAGTTGGCCTACGGGTGCACTGGTATTAAGACTGCGATGGAGGCCAGTGGTCTTGGAGTGAGTGATTTGCCACAGATGACTTGATGTTTGCATCCGTTTCTTTATAATTTGCTTACTTATAACGCAATTTTTCTTTGCTATTGTGATTTTAGATAATACTAATGTTTTTTTTTAATTCATGTAATTTAGTGTATAACTTATATGCGTTATAATACTAACAAGCATAAATAATTATCTATTGAACGCAAAACCTGGAAATTGTTCCTAAGAATCAATTAATCATGGAATAAATTTGAAGAAGTTGGTAACACCAGATGAAAAATTGGGTACTTACCTATACCACAGAATCAATACTAAGGCCTAAAGTACCTAAATTATCCTCGATTATCAAATTTAAAAAAATGGTTGATAGTAGCTGTCCATCCTGACTCCTGACATGAGATTTTTAAGTACATCTGTATGAATTGGAATACTAACTATAAATAAGTAATAAAAACAGTTAAGTGTCGTATATAATGGTTTCCAAGTTATGCGTTTGTTGTAATACCCACATACTTACTAATCGTTCTGTTTTTTAAAGTTTGCTGGTTTAACTCTACACTCGTAAGTCCGCTTTATGCTCTTATATTATAATACAGCTATAACTTGAATGATTCACATACCATGTACTTTAACTAGACTTTAACGTATAAAACAATAATTTTAATAAGATTCGAGTAATTATAATCTTATTAACCCAGATCTAAAATTTCTCCGTTTGTCGATAATCTTTAATCTGAGGGCAAATACGGTATTTTACATTAAGTACTTATATCTAAAAAAAAACATTTTTTCTTTAAAGTATCTGTACTTAAGTATCTAACAAAGAAACTTCTTCCAAACAAACTTGATATACCGAATTGTTTATATTAATCATAAAACAAATAATTTTGGCCACAGAATCAGAAAGCCACTGGAATAACAGAAAGAACATTTATACTTAATCATTTCGAAACACCTTCACGGTAACTTGATTACTAATGAATAATATAGCATTGAGTCATCTTTGGTTAAATTTGTAATTGAAGAGTAAAGCATTGAATGGTAACATCACCGCTCCATGAAAGCTCGAGTAGATTTTAGAAATTCTTATTTATTGTTACTAATCATGCATCCACTGTGTCTTAATTACCTACTTAAATATACATATCTCACATACGATGCAACAACTACGAAAATACAGAAAAAATTGTGTATTCTTGCATTAAAACTTAATAATAACTTTACTTTTAGTTTAATTATTTTTTCAATTACTTTAATTGGACGTTGTTAAGGCAGATAAAAAAAGAAAGGTAACTAATTATGTCATTGCTATTGCATCGAATGTTCGATATTTTATTTCAATGTGTTAAGTTTTAAGTAGTTCCCAATAGCTCGATAGATGGCACTGACGTGATACTTTTCTTTAAAAATATTTTTTAAATGCCTTGCACACCTACGAATAAGAATAACTATTTAGAGTAACTCCAAACAAAATCCACATAATTTTTGGCACCTAATAAAAAATGACATGTTGTATGAGTTTTGGCGGCAAGGTACAGTTTTTAAAGAACTTGAGAACACTGTACAGTTTTTTGGTGCCACTTTTTGAGCTTGATTTACATTTCTATACATTCTTATTCGTAGCCTTGCACAGGCATACAGCCAGCCATAAGCCAATGATAATATTTTCACATTGAAAGAAATAAATGAAAAAAACCCGTATTCACATGTTTAATACAGTGCCATCTATTGCCAACTTTTAATATCTTTTTTCTCATTGGAGCAAAAATCCCCTTCGGGAAAATCCATCTAAATATTCCACCCTAAGGAGGATTTATAGGGGGGATAATTTGAGTAATCTATTTTTCCTGGAATTTGCTCATTTTAAAATGATGTACCTAATGTCTTTTAGAAAAATGCATGTATTTAAGAACAAACTAATCATTAATAAAATAAAACAGAAACACCGCTTTGTAATAGATATGTACATGTTTAGCTGTCTTGTAAAAAGTATAATATAAGTATTTTAGAATTTATTTTATTTTATTTTCTAGGTATAATATGGCTTTACCTGATGGCTAGGTATATAACATGTACAAATCAACAATAAGTGAAACCCCTTTTCTGTTCAAATAAAAACTCTTAGCACGTCTTCCTAAACTAATTTGCTTGTAGCCTCAAAGACAGCCCTAATTACTAACTACCATACACTCCGTTGCAGAAACGCTCATTAAAGTTAATCCTCCATTAAATCTCTTGCAGTCACTTTTTGTCTTGTTGAAATAGTGAAATTGGCAAGGGCACGAAGTACTTTATTTATTGAGCGTTTCTGCAATAGAGTATAGTACTATATTACCTACGAGTAAATTATGAAAAGAATCCTGAACGTCTTATACAGCGTTTTGAATGTTTTTAGCAAGCCCCAATCATCATTGGTGGCAGCAAGGAACAGCAAAAGAAGTACCTTGGCAGGCTAATTGAACAACCTATGGTTGCTGTAAGTATTAAATCTCTACTTCTCTACTATTATAAAACTGTATAGAAGTGGGTCTGTATATTGAAGATATAAAAAAAATAACGATATGGTTTTTAGGTGTCCTTGATTCCAAATCATGTTTTTTTATGTTTTGTCTGTCTGTTTGTTTATTTATTCGCGCATCACGTAAAAACTACTAGACCGATTTTGAGAAACTTTTTGTGAAAGCTTATAATTAGACTAAAAATCGGGTAAGTACATAATTTTATGTTATTTTTTAATCATTTATCTCGCTACGATGAAAAACCGTGCGGACGAAGTCGCGGGTAAACTCTAGATAAAAATTAAATATTAAGGACCTGTTTCACCACTTTTGGATAAGTTCTTGTTAGTTTATCCAACAGCTCATTTCACAAATTTTGTATGAACAATATGTCAAATGAGCTGTCGGATAAGCTAACAAAACTTATACGGAAGTATTGAAACAGGCCCTAAGTCTGATTTAATATTTTTTATGTTTGTTACTTAATAATTTGTACGCATGGATTTTATGCCACCTTCCTGTTTGTACGTTACAGAGAACGAAATGAAAATGTTTGAATTTAAACCTATTGAATCAGAGGAACTTTAAGGCGACTTTGAATGTTATTAAACCATTATTTTTTTCTATTTCTTTCTGTTAGGCGTATTGCGTGACAGAACCAGGTGCGGGATCTGATGTCGCCGGAGTAAAGACCAAGGCAGAGAAGAAGGGCGACGAATGGATCCTCAATGGACAGAAGATGTGGATCACCAACGGTGGAGTTGCCAACTGGTAAGTGTGACTCTGGCCTATTGCATGGGCTATGTTCATTTGTTATTTATGATGTATCGCATACTGAGCGGCAAGTACGACCTAGATTCACAATCTCAATTCAACAATTGTCACAGCAGTGTCCAAGAAGTTATTAGGTAGATAACACGATTGTATCGAGACCTCCGCTTCTAAATACCTAGTAGACAAAGTTGTATTACGTTATGCAATACGACCTGCCCACCAAATAATTTCTACTCGAAACGTGTTTCGCTCCACCAAGGAGCATCCTCAGGAGTTAGACCGACTTACGTTCGAAACAGGGAGTCTACCCGGACTTACAAAGTTTTCGTTCCAATGAATGCAATGACCCAGTTGGTGTAATGGTTACCACGCCGGACTGCCAAACCAGGGTCCTGGGTTCGAATCCCGGTTCGGTCATGCATGTTATATGTTCGTGCCGTTGTTGTATGGTTTCCATAATAAAAAAGCCTTTAGTGCTTAGTTTGGGATCATTACAATGTATGTGCCTGTGAGCGTTATTTATTTTATTTAAGTATTTATTTAATGTCATTTCTATTACAATGAAGTTCGGACCGAACAGTTGCGATATATCTAAAGTCCGGGACATTTGGTATTGTAAAATAAAAAAATCAAACTTCTTTATTAATTTTGCATTTTTTTTAATGTATTTATTTATTATTAATGGACTTTTTGCTTGTGCACCGCATTTCCGCCAATGTCAAGTGGTTTGAGGGAGTGTCTATCCCAGGGACGTCTTCTTCCTAGGTCTATCCAATCTCGAGGGATTGTTTTTGAGTAAGAACAACTGAGAAGGATTGTGGAGCCTCGTGGCAGGTTGAAACGCGAACCGCGCGAACAGTTTGGGGCCAACCCTGCAACGTGACTCCCATTTCTTTATTTTTCTATTCTTTATTTTGTTGTGACATCGTCGTCATAGGCAATAGCATAGGTATAGCATCTGTTGCTGGTTGCAGATGATTTAGCAGTGTAGCAAATAAACTATTTCTATTAAGCACTTCAGTATTTTGGTTTTTCATTCTTTAATTAAATTTATTTTTACTTGCAGGTACTTCGTGCTAGCCAGGACGAACCCCGACCCCAAGTGCCCGGCCAGCAAGGCTTTCACCGGCTTCATCGTTGAGAGGGAATGGGCCGGGGTTACCCCTGGCCGTAAGGTAAAACAGCGGTTCTGAATTTTCTCGCTCTTCCGATATAACGAAAAAGATCCAGACTAAGTGTCTGAAAGCTTATGATTAGACTTAAAATCTGGTATATAATTAATTTCGCTACAATGACGGGAACCCGTGCGGACGAAGTTGCAGGAAAACTGTAGTAAAAAGATCGTAGAGGGAGCATAAGCGAATAATTGACAATGCTACGAATAATTTCTTTATTCGTAGAGTCATTGACACCCTAAGATAAACAAATTTTCTTGTTTTTTTTAAAGTATATTATTCTGACCTCAGACCAAAGGGCTTGTCATTGTTCTGAGATGCCGACGGTTTTTTAAGGGGATGGTCAGACCATCAAACTATACAACTTTCTCTATGGGACCAATACCAAAATTGCGAAAAAATAATCGGCTGAATCGGTAAGTCATTTCAATGTGAGTCTCTTAGAAATAGTAGCTCAATTTGATGGTCTGGAGTGCCTGCCAGTCTACTGCTGATTTGACTTTAAAAAATGCAGTAGAAAGAAGCGTATCTCCATAGTCATTTGGACATTTTCAACTGCTGAGCTCAGCGAATGAGTTTAAAAAATCGCACTCCTGATCATTCCTTTAATAAACCGTCAGCAGATAAAGAAGGACCCAGTTTATTAAAAATTCGTCGAGTGGCGTTCGTTCGGCGTGGCTGGTCGTACTGTAATAACGAATTTCTTGTTTACAAACATACAGGAAATCAACATGGGCCAGCGTGCTTCAGACACGCGCGGCATCACGTTCGAGGACGTGCGCATCCCCAAGGAGAACGTGCTGATCGGCGAGGGAGCTGGCTTCAAGATCGCTATGGGAGCCTTCGACAAGACCCGTCCCCCGGTAACATTGGCACACTACACTACACTGCTGTTGTCTCATATAGCTTTATGTATTTGTCGTGATCGTAGAATTTGACTGATTATTTCAGGCTGCTAGTGGCCTACGCCTAGTGCCATACGATACGATGATGATGAGATCACACTATCCGCTTCGTATACCTAACATAAAAATAACAAACTTATCATAAATGAATGCTACTCTCTTGTCGGGGGAGTGTGTCATAATTAGCGAGAAACAAATAACATTATAGAGTTGAATTTTTATCTTATTACTGGGTGTTACAAAAATAAAAATAAAAATTTAAAACTTTTAGCCCCACTTGCGCCAACCTGGGTTAGCAATAAACTCCAGGTTAAGTTGGTAACCCATGATTTTTTGTATAGAAAAACAACTGAAAGAGCCATTTTATCCGGAGTTAATTGCTAACCCATGGTTGGCGCAAGTGGGCCTTAAGTAGGTTGTTTAGTTAGACCATCAAGCTGAACAACTTTCACTATGGGACCAACATCGAAATTGCGAAAAAAAAACAGCTATCCCATACATTTAGCTTGAGAAGATTTGGAGTTTAGTATGGAAAATAAGATATTTTTTTGCGATTTCGATGGTATAAACTTTTTTTTTTTTTTTTTTTTTATTTATTCATAATGGGTTTGCGCTTGGCTTCAGCTCACCTGATGGAAAGTGTAGATGAAGCCGAGGATGTAGCGCGCTCGCCCAGAAAAAGCCTATTAACTCTTCTTTTAAAAATATCCTGATTGTATTTGCTCGGGAAAACAGACGCAGGGAGAGAGTTCCAAACTACCCCCTTAAATGTTTATTTGTATTTTTGTAACACCTGCGTCGGCGGCATGGTACCTCGATAAACGTTTTATCGCGCCTGCTAACTGCTGACTGCTGTTCGTTCACGCGCAAAAAGAATGGGAGCTAGGGCGCGATAGCGTTTTATCGCACCATCATACTGCGGGCGCTGCTATAAAGTTTGGCACCAAAACACCCTAGTAATACTTAAGGGGCTGGTTTAGACCATCCAACTGAACAACTTTCACTATGGAGCCACCATATAGAGAAAAAGTAAAAAAAAGTTAAAGTGGGTTGTATGAAACATCCGATTTAATTTTTTATTTTTACTCGACGTTGGCTCTGTAGTGAAAGTTGTTCAGTTTAGTGGTCTAAATCCGTAGAGAGCGAAAAATTCTTGGTAAATGTCTAAATCTAAACCACAATCGCAATTCGAGTAGCGACTCGCTGGGCTGATTCTTGGTGTCGAGAAACAGTGGTCTAAAAACCTTTACTCATGCAGGTGGCAGCGGGAGCCACAGGTCTTGCCCAGAGAGCTTTAGACGAAGCTACCAAGTACGCTCTGGAGCGCAAAACGTTCGGCGTGCCGATCGCGAGGCACCAGGCCGTGGCCTTCATGCTGGCCGACATGGCGATGGGCGTGGAGACGGCCCGCCTGGCCTGGCAGAAGGCTGCCTGGATGGTCGACCACGGTAAGTGTAGTTCTACCTTGACTAAGGGTCAGCGCACATCCATCGGAGAAATGCCCGAGCAGTAGTCATTGATAGATTGATAAATCAATCAAGTCAATCGATCAAGTCATACAATTAAAATTTAATTGAAAATAGCTTGCAACAGATAAATCCCTGTGGTGTATTTTCTGGTTATATCTTGCACGCTATTTTCAACTCTATTTCAATTGGAATATAATTTGTAATTTACAATGATAATTCAGGTAGGTAGATTGCTTAGAATGTTGGTACACATGTTACTTAACGTCACAGATATTATTTAGAGTCATCATTAGTTACCAGCAATGTACCCCGAATTGTCATGTTTATTAAATGGGGCTAGGCATGTCTAGAAGTAAAGAAAAACGCATCTAAAAGTCGAATGAGAGAATGGGCACGGCAAAATTTCGCAAAAATTATAAATAATTCTTTGTACTTCGTGATACCAATGTATAAAGCCAGGTTGTGCGAATTTGTTAATCGTATTATGTAAAGTCTATAAACTTCGTCACTAATACGTTTTAATTACTTCAAAAATGTCAACAGATGAAGAGATTTCATTTAAAACTAGCTGACCTGACAAACGTCCTGTCTAAAAACCTTATTTGGACGAGAATGAAAAAAAATCCAAATCGGTCCAGCCGTTCTCAAATTATGTGCTTACCAACTAACGCCATTTTAATTTAAGAATACAACTTTAATGCGTTACATACATAAATCTGCTGTTTCATACATCTTGGTCGAGTCGCTTGATATTTTCTATGGTACAGATATTTTTTCGCGATTCCGATGTTGACTCCATAGTGAATGTTGTTCAGTTTGATGGTCTGGAACACCCTGTTCATACGATTTAATTTTCTCATTAAACATTAATGCGGCAAATTTACACTTTAATAACTGATGCTTATGATTGATTGATTTTATTTCCAGGTCAAAAGAACACCGTAGTCGCCTCAGTGGCCAAATGCCACGCTTCGGAGATCGCCAACAAGGCTGCTTCCGACGCCGTCCAGATCTTCGGAGGCAACGGCTTCAACACCGATTACCCCGTCGAGAAACTGATGAGAGACGCCAAGATCTACCAGATTTACGAGGGCACTTCTCAGATCCAGAGGCTCATCATTTCGAGGGAGATCTTAAACGATGCCCAGCAGAAGAACTAAATTTTGTTTACCTACCTAACAGTTTTATAATAGACGGAACTTAAAACGATAGGAATCGTTGGCACGTATCACGTTTAAAACTGACGCGCAATAGTGTACTTTATTGTTTCGTATTACGGATGATATTTGTTAATTGTGACGTATAAGGTAAGCGCATATTACGAAGGGCCGCATCACAGCGGAAAATGCGTACTTCGTACACTAGAGCGGGCCGGGTCACATCGCATTTACGGATTTTTAGTTGGACGTTATACTGTCAGACGTAAAAAGTTCCGCTTGGTACACTACGACGGACCGCATCGCATGGACGGAAACGGCTCGTCGGAATATGAGCATCTTTAAAATCACATTAAATTCAAGTCTTTCATCATACGAGGAGGGACTAAAATTGATCGCCAGTTTTAATTGCCATCATTCATATTAGATGAACCACATCCATACGACGAAATTTTGAAGGAAATTAACGCAGTTAGGTATTTTTGTTCTAACTTACGACTTCTGCAAACTGTATCCAATCGCAACAAAGAAAGAGTTATTTTTAGAATTGTAATTTATTCAAAACATCAGAATGAGTAGACATCGGGTTATTTGCGTGCTTGCAAATGTGTTTTCAGCACGTTACTAATTTTATATATCATTTTCAATGTCCAAAATAATAACAAAGAATTTTATTTATATGAGTGTATCTTCTCTATAATATAGGTAGTATAAGTATCTTCGTATATTTACAAATTAAGATAAAAGATGAAAATTCGAATTCCAAGTGCTTATTTCATATTTTGTAGCTGCGTGAATTCCGTTGTCTAGGATTAAGGCAAAGCAAAGACTTCGGGCAAATTGAAGACCCCCATACAAGTAGTAACCTAGTTCTAAATATTTGTACATTTATAGATTTCACTAACTAATCAAGGTGTAAGGATAATTGATATAATAAAGTGTAATGTTTGTTAATTAAATGCGAATCATCTATTTTATAAATATACTAGTTGTTTTATTTTAAACGTCTTGAAGAAATTAGGGACGACTGCCACCTGTATATACGTTTGGTATATCTGCGAAGCTATATTTCTGATAGAGCTCCATAGCTCTGATGGCCTAACGCGTTCCCCCATTGTCCGCGGTCTCCACTCCACATAGTCCGCAGTGCCCCCTTTTAATAAATTAAATTGTTTAGTTGGTATGTCAATGAGTGCCCCCCATAGTCCGCTGATGTGGTCCCCGGTGGCTGGTGTGGCGGATTTGCAGTCTTGGCCGCCCTTGGCCCCAGGATAGTAAGTACCAGCCACCCCTTTCTCAACACCCATCATAATAGACTACATAATGAATTTACTTTATTGCCAACTTTTATCGAAATCCATTTAGAAATATAAATGTGCGCTAGCCTTTAGAATTTTCAGGTAAAACCCGACCAGAAATATAAAAAACATCGCCATGTTGCGGAAAATCATTGGAACTAATTTTTGTACTAAGGATGAAAGGTTATAGCCGATTGCAGCGCCCTCCAACCAGGTTTTTTATATTAATTCTGGTCTGGCTTTACTTTGAGTTATTTCTTGCTTATCATCTGTGAATTTTTTGTCACGATTGACCGCCCTAGGACGGGCCTACTGGGCTTTAGGGCAAATCTGCCACTGCCTAATGTATCTAAGTACATATTAAAAAGACAACTGTTAAAATAACCTATAACAATGCTGCTTTTACAAGTAAAGATACATAGTTGTGATGCTAAAAACACGTTTACCTACGAAAGAAAAAAAAATACGTACCTACCTACGCAAAAAGAGAATAGTAAATATATACATAAAATAGGTACGCATCTCTTTCTTCCGAGACCCTAAAATGTAGGTCAAGCGAATACTGTACTCTTTGGGTCAAGCAAGAGCTGCATCAACGTTGTAGCTTATCATATTTGATGGTCCTCTAGCGGCGAACCATGACACCTAGTGATAAGTACCCATTCATAGTCAACTCTAACAACCTTCGATCAACAATATACAACTAGATAACGGGTCGCATACAAAATCTAAGAGAAATTCTGTCCTCGTGAATATACAACATTTTTTGTTAACGAACCGAGACAACAGTCCGAATACATTATAATTTCGACCTCAAAGAAAGCAACCATAATTCCTAGTAATTTAAAAAAGGAACACTGCGGCATTGCGAGACGTGCTTACGTTGGCTTTGTTCGAACGCAACTAATTCAAAATAAGACCTCACTCCAATAGTGAGGCGTTATTTGCCGGGACATATTTTGAGCGCTGACGCGTTATCTAGTTGGATATTGTTGATCGAAGCTAACAACACGTAGCTAACTACCATACTTATCTAGTTTGTATATCGAATCTAACTTAACTCTGGAGCTTTATTATGTTATAGAGAAATGAAGATTCATTTGTTTTCTTTGAATTTATTTTATTTCAATACAATACGAACTATAATCGAGCCTTCGCATAGTATGATAATAGATGGCGTTGCTTGTTTTCAGCCTTGTGTTTCCTATTATTTTTCGATGCCGAAATTGTCAGTGCAATTGCTGTAAAAAGACAAAAAAGGAAAAATTTAAAGTCTTGACTTAAAAATTGAATCTTTTAAATGATAACAAGAGGAGAAACATGAAAATAATCTAACAACTAGCGCTGGCGTTCGTGATGGAAAAGCAAAACAAAACAAACACAGATTTGACAGAATTCGAATCTAGATGGCGTTAGTGTGCACCGGATGTGAGGGTAAAATTTTAGCCTTTATATATAAAACATTAATTTAAGGTTTGTAATCGTAGAGACAGCATTAGTAAAAATTGTAACAATTATAATTCTGGTTTTTATAGATATTTACCAAAGACAGCTTTATTAAAGAATTACTTTGCAATCCTACTCATAAAGTCTGACCTACATTCGAAGCCCTTGTGAAAGGATTGTGCAATAGAAACGGTCATTTTATTACACAACATACCGTATTCATACGTAGTCATTTTGCATCATTTACATGATTTTTTCAAGCTAGTAAGTGTTGTTCGCAATAAACATCTTTACTACTTTAAACTTGTTTTCTTTACAGATAAGCTTTATATTCCTTTAATAAAAATTAAAATAGATTTATTTACAGCCAATAAGTCGTTTAAAGTCTATTTTCTATGTAAATAGGCCATGACACAGTTTATTAGAAATTAGGTTAATTTCCCTCTGCCCTTTACCGACTTATTTCAATGTCAGTCATGAGTACGGTAGCTGAATTGATCTCGATAGTTATGTCGGAATATCAAAGTGTAAGTGAAGTGGCCTAGAGACCTACATTTTGTTTTTAAAACGAAATATCGCTTTATATGGAAGATTTTCATGTAAAAACCATTCTCTGGAAGGGGTAGGGGAATATTATCGGGTATTCCATTAGTGGTTTCATCCGATCGCGTTGCGTAGGCTCGATCATCTGTGTATGATGCACGAAGACGCTCCAAAAATGAGTGTAGCGCAAAGTCTGGCTGGCTCGACGGGCCAGGCGAAAAGCGAAATCGTGACAGAGATTCCCGTAGAATACGCAATGAGCTCTACTGAACCAAAACCGGCTGAAAATATAGATTTGGACGTAAAGATCGCCTACGTAGACGCCACCAGCGGTAAGTCCACAAAACTCAATTAAGTACTTTATAGGTACATATTTTAACAATTAGGTGTTTTAGCAACGAATTGCATCCAAAACAGAACCTGTGTCTGTTTGTTCTATTGATAGATCAAAAAATCCCACAATGTTGAATTAGTACCTAGATAGTGATTTAATTGCATGATTTACCTACGACATATTTCAAGTGTAATTTTTCAGAATATCAACTTATATTTCGAATTGGAGTCCACTAAGACAAGTTTGAGTAACAAGAGGCCTGTGTGAAAAAAAAAATGCTTAAATGTATTATTCAAAAGAGACAAGTGTTGTATAATAATACAACACATAGAGATTAGATACATGGTGTGTGTATTGTACAGGCTACCTGTTCGTACGCTCAGTTGCACGGTGCGGCAACGTCGCATTGGTTTTTTAGCACTATCCTACGCCGCCGGAATCGACTGTGAAACGGAGTTATGAGTTAAAAACTCAGTTGTCGGTTGCCGTACAAAATATTCTCGTATACTTCATAGCTTAATTCCCTATTATGTTGTAGCAACATGGTTGCATTCGATCGGTAATGTCGATTTGTATTCCGTGGTTGGTGCGGCGACGATGTTTTATTTCATACGGTGTCAGTAGGCCACGTTTGCTCGACTGCGGGTTGCAGCGGCTTCGCTTCGACTCGCCCGCCGGTTTCTTATTTAGGTATGAAGTAACCGATGACGTTGATCTGCAGAACCATAGAAATGGAGCTCTTAAAGACATGTTTTGATGCTTCGCAGGCCGCCTCTGTCATTATGACGCGTTGTTGTGTATGTTCGGGGTATTTTCGGAAGTAGGGCGAACGATGATTCTGCTTGGAATCTGACAAGTGGGCTTTTGCTAGATGTATTGGATTATTCAGATTAGACTGGAGCGTTGCGTGGTGTGGTAGGTACGGCATGTTACGCATTTTTAGAATTTACTTTCTATGTATGTTATCTACCTGTACAGTACTGTAGTACCAGGTTTATAAGGCAGCGCGCGAAATTATATTGACCAATCAGGATGTTCCACCTTCAATCCTTTTACGCTATTGGCTAATTTGTTTTCGCGCCCTTTTCGCTGCTATCCGACTTTGCACTTTGATTACCCTTTCGTATGCTTAGTAGCAGATCTGCTCGATGTACGCTAACTGCAAGGGAGCAGATCTGCACCTATGGGATTTGTTCGAAAATCATTGAAATTTAGACCCAAATACATGGTTATAAGGTGTAAAGTTGTGTTTTTTGTACACCTAATGAATGAATGAACCATAGAGAATCGAAGAACCAATCACTCTCCTTAGAAAAAAATAAGAAAATTTGCTCTCAAAAATTTGCTCTCCCGCACGTAGACGTTCGAAGAAGGGGCACGGTTGCGCATACGAAAGGTTACTCAATGACTTCGGGTTTTTTCAGGGACTCTCTGCGCAAACGAAGATTGACGAACGGCCATATTTTCCTGGTCGTACTGTACCAACCTACGTCCTTAAATCCTATTGCATTCTAATGTACCTAGGTACTTTGGTAGTTACCTACCTACTTATCCATTTTCGTAATGCTTAGAGAATAACTTTTTAAATAATCGGGAAAAGATTATTAGGGCCTGTTTCACCACTTCTGGGTAAGTTCTTGTTAGCTTATCCGTCAGATAGTTTGACATATTTTGTATGAAATTATGTCAAAATATCTGTCGGATAAGCTAACAAAAACTTATTCAGAAGTGGTGAAACAGGCCCTTAGTCTACTCAAGTAAGGAATGGATGGATGGATAAAAGACTTAAAATAAATAGCAATTAAACAAAAAAAAGTAATAACATATTATTAATGATAAAAAAAATATTGCCAGGCAGCACAGCTAGCATGCCAGCCACGACAAATCGTTTAAACGAGAAAAACGTCGTGCGCGCTCTTTCTGGCATACGTAAAATAATAAGGATGGAGGCACATCTCGATTTTTATCGTTTTCTCGGGGGTGGCATGCGAGCCCTACAGGGGTGAGTCTGACCATAAACGTAGGTATCCGATTTATCTGTCTGTCGACTCTGTCGTCAGCGTATCGAATGCGTTAATTTTCGTCTGTACGACAAGTCGACTCCCCATTTATTATTATGACTTAACCTAACACTCTTATTTGTGCTACAATTATCTTATTTGATGTTTGGCAAAAGATGGAACTATTAGGACATGGTAACACGAGCGATTTCACCGCAGCGGCAATCCCGCTTTATAGTGACAATGCAACGTGACGTCTATCTCGTTAAGATATGTATGACCGACGAGCTTAATTAAATCGTAGTTGTGAAAATATTTGTTTAGGTTTCCATTTTCAGTCATAGGCATCTAAGGGTCAGAGTGTCTTCTTCATCATCACATCATCTCAGCCGATGGACGTTCACTGCTGGACATAGGCCTCCCCTAAGGATCGCCATAACGACCGGTCCTGCGCTGCTCTCATGCGGCCTTCACCAGGTCGTCGGTCTACCTTATGTAGGGCCTACCCACGCCGCGCTTTCCGGTACGCAGTCGCCACTGAGAACTTTTCTGCACCATCGGCCATCGGTTCTGCGTGCAATGTGCCCCGCACACTGCCACTTTAGTTTAGCAATTCTTTGGGCTATGTCAGCTACTCTGATTCTTCTGCAGATCTCTTCATTTCTGATTCGATCTCGTAAGGCAATTCCGAGCATAGCCCTCTCCATTGCCCTTTGGGTGACTTTCAGCCTTTTTACGAGGCCTTGAGTGGTGTGACCACGTCTCTGCTCCATATATCATCACTGGCAACAAACAAAGTGTATTCTTAAAAGTCCAATTTTTATATAGGTAATTTTGTTTGCCATCGGCATCTAAGACCAAAATCCATAGTGATAATCCTGCATCTGGCAACCCTGACTGAGGCCGTCCAGTGAACCAAAAGCTCAGCGCCCTAAGCTCGTCACAGACGGGAGTTATAACATATCGTAAGGTCGAGGTTGTAGGTAGATACTCAACTAACACACGCAAGTTGCTAATGGCTGGCTTCCTCTCACTTACACAGGATCGAGACGTGCTCGTGTAATTTAGCGTGAGTTAGAAGAGTACAACCTCGACTTTAGGATATCTCATAACCGCAATGTGTGGTCACCTTAAAGCGCAACGAATACGTAGCTATCGATGAAAGTCGCGTTGAAATCGCTCATGTGAACAAGCCCTTAGCAGATTAGACTGCCTATGTGATAGATAACAGCATAATATGACCTATAGATAACAATACAGTTGTTGTTCTCCAAATATGTAGGCGTAACAAATCCGATGTGACTTCTTTAATATGTTATCATTGCCAATAGCAGTTTGACCCGTTTTGAAGACTATTAGATCTGAAACAAAAAAAGGGTCAGTTTCGGAATTGGATTTACTTCTTATATAAAGGAATACAAATTTATTTAACAAATGCCATAAAAAAATTATATGATTGTCTTTACTTTTTTTTTTATTATTTAAGAATAATTTTAGGGGGATTTTGAATCTAAATGATAAGCAACTAGAGTTATAATCTAATTATAATACTATAAAGCTCAAACCCCACTCACTGACTAAAGACTTACCCATGATTTACCCAGTGACAGATCATGTTCTCCATGTTCCCCCCAAAGTAGGGGGACGCCATTTGGGGGATATATAGGGGACATCCTGGAGGCCCAGGGAAAACTTCGACTTCCTTCGAAGGTCGACTCCTCCTCGATGTGGTCAACGGCCAGCGGAAAGTATGACAGATAAAGGTATGGGCCCCAAACAAATGTCATAGAGCTTCATGAGCAAATTTGACTGGCAGCAAAAAAATTAAAAAAAAAAAAAAAAAAAAGTTTGAGGCATTTTTCAACTTTTTCCGAATCGACTGAAAATTTGTATCCGGAGGTTTTAGGGGTCGCTAATGTCAAATATGAAATCCATTTTTTTTTATCTTCAACTTTCACTAGGGTCGCCATACGAATGTTCATCTTGGGCGAGCCCGAAGGGCGAGCCAGGTGACCGAGGCCGTAGGCCGAGGTGTTAAGTACCTAAAGGCGAGGCCGAAGGCCGAGCCAAGTTAGCGAGGCCGCAAGGCCGAGCTAAGCGATCGATGGCGAGGCCGAAGGCCGAGCTCCGCGTAGGCGCGTGCGCCGAAGCGTCCAAAGTGATTCCCACCCGTTTTACTTCGCCCAACTAACTAAACGCGAGCCCGAAGGGCGAGCCAAGTTAGCGAGGCCGAAGGCCGAGCTAAGCGAAAAAAGGCGAGGCCGAAGGCCGAGCTCCGCGTAGGCGCGTGCGCCGAAGCGTCCAAGGATTAGTTATACTGCCTGGACACTGCCGTAACGATCCGTCTTCCTTCCCCCGTGTAATTTTTGCGAGGCCGCAGGCCGAGCCGAGCGCGAGGCCGAAGGCCGAGCTACGCGTAGGAGCGAAGCTCCGAAGCGGTCACCCTGGAACCTGGTGGACCTGGTCTCCGGGGTCAAGCTGCCGCCAAGCGAGCCGCAGGACGAGCGGCACGCTCGGCCTGCGGCCTCGTTTGGCAGGCAGATTGACCCCGGAGACCAGGTCCACCAGGCTTCCAGGCGATACGGCCCGCCCCACCCATATTTGATTGAGGGTGGCGCCTCCACCCCCCTAACGACAGGGTCCTCTGTCACTTTCTCACCCTTCCCTTCCCCTTTTTTCAGCAAAATTTTTAACTCCACTACCAAACGCCATGAGCTAAACTGCAGCCTCGCTCCCCTCCCCCTCTTTTCCTTTTCCCGACCGAAAGGTAAAATCAGACACGACAACTATAGACTGCACACCCCCCCCATTCGCGGCGACTCAGACCTCCGCGGGCTGCAAGCCCGCGGCACCGAGCAAAAGACTAGTTATTATAATATATAAAGCTCAAACCCCACTGATTTACTAAAGACCTACCCAGTGACAGATCAAGTTCTCCAGGTTCCCCCCCCAGACCGAGGAAAAGCATTAGCGTTTCGTACTCGGGACATCCTGGAGGCCCAGGGAAAACTTCGACTTCCTCCGAAGGTCGACTCCTCCTCGATGTGGTCAACGGCCAGCGGAAAGTATGACAGATAGGGATATGGACCCCAAACAAATGTCATAGAGAAGCATGGGCAGATTCTACAGGCGATGAAAAAAATTCGAAAAAGGGATTTTCTGAGGAACTCCATACAAATTTCAAACGCCTGTAACTTTTTAATGGCGGTAGATAGATACAGGGTGATTGAACAAATGTCATAGCGACCGAGGTCAGCTATATGGATGACGTAAAAAAAAAAAAAAATTGTCTATGGTCATTTTTCAACATTGTCCGAATCGACTGAAAATTTGTATCCGGGGGTTTTAGGGGTCGCTAATGTCAAATATGAAAACCATTTTTCTCTATTTTCAACTTTCACTAGGGTCGCCATACGAATGTTCATCTTGGGCGAGCCCGAAGGGCGAGCCAGGTGACCGAGGCCGAAGGCCGAGGTGTTAAGTACCTTAACGCGAGGCCGAAGGCCGAGCCAAGTTAGCGAGGCCGCAAGGCCGAGCTAAGCGATCGATTGCGAGGCCGAAGGCCGAGCTCCGCGTAGGCGCGTGCGCCGAAGCGTCCAATGTGATTCCCACCCGTTTTACTTCGCCCAACTAACTAAACGCGAGCCCGAAGGGCGAGCCAAGTTAGCGAGGCCGAAGGCCGAGCTAAGCGAAAAAAGGCGAGGCCGAAGGCCGAGCTCCGCGTAGGCGCGTGCGCCGAAGCGTCCAAGGGTTAGTTATACTGCCTGGACACCGCCGTAACGATCCGTCTCCCTTCTCCCGTGTAATTTTTGCGAGGCCGCAGGCCGAGCCGAGCGCGAGGCCGAAGGCCGAGCTACGCGTAGGAGCGAAGCTCCGAAGCGGCCCACCTGGAACCTGGTGGACCTGGTCTCCGGGGTCAATCTGCCGCCAAGCGAGCCGCAGGACGAGCGGCAGCTCGGCCTGCGGCCTCGTTTGGCAGGCAGATTAACCCCGGAGACCAGGTCCACCAGGCTTCCAGGCGGTACGGCCCGCCCCACCCCCAACTTATTGAGGGGTGGCGCTTCCACCCCCCAAACGTCAACATCCTCTGAAACTTTCTCTCCCTTCCCTTCCCCTTTTTTCAGCAAAATTGATAACTCCAACACCAACGCCATGAGCGAAACTGCAAAATTTCTCCCCTCCCCCTCTTTTCCTTTTCCCGACCGAAAGGTTAATCAGAAACTGAAAACTATAGGTGCAGGCACCCCCCCCCATTCGCGGCGACTCAGACCTCCGCGGGCTGCAAGCCCGCGGCACCGAGCAAAAGACTAGTTATAATATATAAAGCTCAAACCCCACTCACTTATGTACTTACCGATGACCGATGACCCAGAGATCAAGTTCTCCGGGTTCCCGCCAGGGTACAGATCTGACATTTGGGGATCGTATAGAGGATGACCTCGAGGCCCAGGGAAAACTTCAACTTCCTCCGAAGGTCGACTCCTCCTCGATGTGGTCAACGGCCAGCGGAAAGTATGACAGATAGGGATATGGACCCCAAACAAATGTCATAGAGAAGCATGGGCAGATTCTACAGGCGATGAAAAAAATTCGAAAAAGGGATTTTCTGAGGAACTCCATACAAACTTCAAACGCCTGTAACTTTTGAACGGCGGTAGATAGATACAGGGTGATTGAACAAATGTCATAGCGACCGAGGTCAGCTATGTGGATGACGTAAAAAAAAAAAAAAATTGTTTATGGTCATTTTTCAACTTTATCCAAATCGACTGAAAATTTGTATCCGGGGGTTTTAGGGGTCGCTGGCTTCAAATATGAAATCCATTTTTTTCCATCTTCAACTTTCACTAGGGTCGCCATACGAATGTTCATCTTGGGCGAGCCCGAAGGGCGAGCCAGGTGACCGAGGCCGAAGGCCGAGGTGTTAAGTACCTAAACGCGAGGCCGAAGGCCGAGCCAAGTTAGCGAGGCCGTAAGGCCGAGCTAAGCGATCGATGGCGAGGCCGAAGGCCGAGCTCCGCGTAGGCGCGTGCGCCGAAGCGTCCAATGTGATTCCCAACCGTTTTTCTTCGCCCAACTAATTAAACGCGAGGCCGCAGGCCGAGCCAAGTTAGCGAGGCCGAAGGCCGAGCTAAGCGAAAAAAGGCGAGGCCGAAGGCCGAGCTCCGCGTAGGCGCGTGCGCCGAAGCGTCCAAGGGTTAGTTATACTGCCTGGACACCGCCGTAACTATCCGTCTCCCTTCTCCCGTGTAATTTTTGCGAGGCCGTAGGCCGAGCCGAGCGCGAGGCCGAAGGCCGAGCTACGCGTAGGAGCGAAGCTCCGAAGCGGCCCACCTGGAACCTGGTGGACCTGGTCTCCGGGGTCAAACTGCCGCCAAGCGAGCCGCAGGACGAGCGGCACGCTCGGCCTGCGGTCTCGTTTGGCAGGCAGATTGACCCCGGAGACCAGGTCCACCAGGCTTCCAGGCGATACGGCCCGCCCCACCCAAATTTGATTGAGGGGTGGCGCTTCCACCCCCCAAACGTCAGCGTCTTCTGTCTCTTTCTCACCCTTCCCTTCCCCTTTTTTCAGCAAAATTTACAACTCCACTACCTTACGCCATGAGCAAAACTGCAAAATTTCTCCCCTCCCCCTCTTTTCCTTTTCCCGACCGAAAGGTTAATCAGAAACTGAAAACTATAGGTGCAGGCACCCCCCCCCATTCGCGGCGACTCAGACCTCCGCGGGCTGCAAGCCCGCGGCACCGAGCAAAAGACTAGTTATAATATATAAAGCTCGAACCCCACTCACTTATGTACTTACCGATGACCGATGACCCAGAGATCAAGTTCTCCGGGTTCCCGCCAGGGTACAGATCTGACATTTGGGGATCGTATAGAGGATGACCCCGAGGCCCAGGGAAAACTTCAACTTC
The DNA here is from genome assembly GCA_963693445.1 of Agonopterix heracliana. Taxonomy (NCBI): domain Eukaryota; kingdom Metazoa; phylum Arthropoda; class Insecta; order Lepidoptera; family Depressariidae; genus Agonopterix; species Agonopterix heracliana. The sequence continues at coordinate 3,957,892 of OY856307.1, forward strand.
CTCCGAAGGTCGACTCCTCCTCGATGTGGTCAACGGCCAGCGGAAAGTATGACAGATAGGGATATGGACCCCAAACAAATGTCATAGAGAAGCATGGGCAGATTCTACAGGCGATGAAAAAAATTTGAAAAAGGGATTTTCTGAGGAACTCCATACAAATTTCAAACGCCTGTAACTTTTTAATGGCGGTAGATAGATACAGGGTGATTGAACAAATGTCATAGCGACCGAGGTCAGCTATGTGGACGACGTAAAAAAAAAAAAAAAATTGTTTATGGTCATTTTTCAACATTCTCCGAATGGACTGAAAATTTGTATCCGGGGGTTTTAGGGGTCGCTGGCTTCAAATATGAAATCCATTTTTTTCTATCTTCAACTTTCACTGGGGTCGCCATACGAATGTTCATCTTGGGCGAGCCCGAAGGGCGAGCCAGGTGACCGAGGCCGAAGGCCGAGGTGTTAAGTACCTAAACGCGAGGCCGAAGGCCGAGCTCCGCGTAGGCGCGTGCGCCGAAGCGTCCAAAGTGATTCCCACCCGTTTTCTTCGCCCAACTAACTTAACGCGAGCCCGAAGGGCGAGCCAAGTTAGCGAGGCCGAAGGCCGAGCTAAGCGAAAAAAGGCGAGGCCGAAGGCCGAGCTCCGCGTAGGCGCGTGCGCCGAAGCGTCCAAGGGTTAGTTATACTGCCTGGACACCGCCGTAACGATCCGTCTTCCTTCTCCCGTGTAATTTTTGCGAGGCCGCAGGCCGAGCCGAGCGCGAGGCCGAAGGCCGAGCTACGCGTAGGAGCGAAGCTCCGAAGCGGTCCACCAGGCTTCCAGGCGGTACGGCCCGCCCCACCCCCAACTTATTGAGGGGTGGCGCTTCCACCCCCCAAACGTCAACATCCTCTGTCACTTTCTCACCCTTCCCTTCCCCTTTTTTCAGCAAAATTTAGAACTCCAACACCATCGCCATGAGCAAAACTGCAAAATTTCTCCCCTCCCCCTCTTTTCCTTTTCCCGACCGAAAGGTACATCAGACAACTGAAACTATAGACTGCACACCCCCCCCCATTCGCGGCGACTCAGACCTCCGCGGGCTGCAAGCCCGCGGCACCGAGCAAAAGACTAGTTATAATATATAAAGCTCGAACCCCACTCATTTATGTACCGATGACCGATGACCCAGAGATCAAGTTCTCCAGGTTCCCCCCCCAGACCGAGGAAAAGCATTAGCGTTTCGTACTCGGGACATCCTGGAGGCCCAGGGAAAACTTCGACTTCCTCCGAAGGTCGACTCCTCCTCGATGTGGTCAACGGCCAGCGGAAACCACGACAGACAGGGGTATGGGCCCCAAACAAATGTCATAGAGAAACATGGGCAGATTCTACAGCCGATGAAAAAATGTCAAAAAAGGGATTTTCTGAGGAACTCCATACAAATTTCAAACGCCTGTAACTTTTGAACGGCGGTAGATAGATACAGGGTGATTGAACAAATGTCATAGCGACCGAGGTCAGCTATGTGGATGACGTAAAAAAAAAAAAAATTGTTTATGGTCATTTTTCAACTTTCTCCGAATGGACTGAAAATTTGTATCCGGGGGTTTTAGGGGTCGCTAATGTCAAATATGAAAACCATTTTTTTTTATCTTCAACTTTCACTAGGGTCGCCATACGAATGTTCATATTGGGCGAGCCCGAAGGGCGAGCCAGGTGACCGAGGCCGAAGGCCGAGGTGTCAAGTACCTAAACGCGAGGCCGAAGGCCGAGCCAAGTTAGCGAGGCCGCAAGGCCGAGCTAAGCGATCGATGGCGAGGCCGAAGGCCGAGCTCCGCGTAGGCGCGTGCGCCGAAGCGTCCAAAGTGATTCCCACCCGTTTTACTTCGCCCAACTAACTAAACGCGAGCCCGAAGGGCGAGCCAAGTTAGCGAGGCCGAAGGCCGAGCTAAGCGAAAAAAGGCGAGGCCGAAGGCCGAGCTCCGCGTAGGCGCGTGCGCCGAAGCGTCCAAGGGTTAGTTATACTGCCTGAACGACGCCGTAACGATCCGTCTCCCTTCTCCCGTGTAATTTTTGCGAGGCCGCAGGCCGAGCCGAGCGCGAGGCCGAAGGCCGAGCTACGCGTAGGAGCGAAGCTCCGAAGCGTCTTACCTGGAACCTGGTGGACCTGGTCTCCGGGGTCAATCTGCCGCCAAGCGAGCCGCAGGACGAGCGGCAGCTCGGCCTGCGGCCTCGTTTGGCAGGCAGATTGACCCCGGAGACCAGGTCCACCAGGCTTCCAGGCGATTCGGCCCGCCCCACCCAAATTCGATAGAGGGGTGGTGCCTCCACCCCCCTAACGTCAGGGTCCTCTGTCACTTTCTAACCCTTCCCTTCCCCTTTTTTCAGCAAAATTTTTAACTCCAAATCCCTACGCCATGAGCGAAACTGCAAAATTTCTCCCCTCCCCCTCTTTTCCTTTTCCCGACCGAAAGGTTAATCAGAAACTGAAAACTATAGGTGCAGGCACCCCCCCCATTCGCGGCGACTCAGACCTCCGCGGGCTGCAAGCCCGCGGCACCGAGCAAAAGACTAGTTATACTATATAAAGCTCGAACCCCACTGATGATAATAATAATAATAATTATAGACAGAGTTGTTCTCCGGGTTCCCCCCCCGGACCGTGGAAAAGCATAAGCGGGCCGTACTTGGTATTTTTTGGAGGCCCCGGGAAAACTTTGACTTCCTCCGAAGGTCGACTCCTCCTCGATGTGGTCAACGGCCAGCGGAAACCGTAAGAGATAAAAATATGGTCCCGGACCAAATGTCATAGAGAAACATGGGCAGATTCTACAGCCGATGAAAAAATGTCAAAAAGGGGATTTTCTGAGGAACTCCATACAAATTTCAAACGCCTGTAACTTTTTAATGGCGGTAGATAGATACAGGGTGATTGAACAAATGTCATAGCGACCGAGGTCAGCTATATGGATGACGTAAAAAAAAAAAAAAATTGTCTATTGTCATTTTTCAACATTCTCCGAATGGACTGAAAATTTGTATCCGGGGGTTTTAGGGGTCGCTGGCTTCAAATATGAAATCCATTTTTTTCTATCTTCAACTTTCACTAGGGTCGCCATACGAATGTTCATCTTGGGCGAGCCCGAAGGGCGAGCCAGGTGACCGAGGCCGAAGGCCGAGGTGTTAAGTACCTAAACGCGAGGCCGAAGGCCGAGCCAAGTTAGCGAGGCCGTAAGGCCGAGCTAAGCGATCGATGGCGAGGCCGAAGGCCGAGCTCCGCGTAGGCGCGTGCGCCGAAGCGTCCAAAGTGATTCCCACCCGTTTTACTTCGCCCAACTAACTAAACGCGAGCCCGAAGGGCGAGCCAAGTTAGCGAGGCCGAAGGCCGAGCTAAGCGAAAAAAGGCGAGGCCGAAGGCCGAGCTCCGCGTAGGCGCGTGCGCCGAAGCGTCCAAGGGTTAGTAATACTGCCTGGACACCGCCGTAACGATCCGTCTTCCTTCTCCCGTGTAATTTTTGCGAGGCCGCAGGCCGAGCCGAGCGCGAGGCCGAAGGCCGAGCTACGCGTAGGAGCGAAGCTCCGAAGCGGCCCACCTGGAACCTGGTGGACCTGGTCTCCGGGGTCAATCTGCCGCCAAGCGAGCCGCAGGACGAGCGGCACGCTCGGCCTGCGGCCTCGTTTGGCAGGCAGATTGACGCCGGAGACCAGGTCCACCAGGCTTCCAGGCGGTACGGCCCGCCCCACCCCCAACTTTTGAGGAGTGGCGCTTCCACCCCCCCAACGTCAGCGTTTTCAGTCACTTTCCCACCCTTCCCTTCCCCTTTTTTCAGCAAAATTTAAAACTCCAACACCATCGCCATGAGCAAACTGCAACTCCTCTCCCCTCCCCCTCTTTTCCTTTTCCCGACCGAAAGGTTAATCAGAAACTGAAAACTATAGGTGCAGGCACCCCCCCCATTCGCGGCGACTCAGACCTCCGCGGGCTGCAAGCCCGCGGCACCGAGCAAAAGACTAGTTATAATATATAAAGCTCAAACCCCACTCACTTATGTACTTACCGATGACCGATGACCCAGAGATCAAGTTCTCCGGGTTCCCGCCAGGGTACAGATCTGACATTTGGGGATCGTATAGAGGATGACCTCGAGGCCCAGGGAAAACTTCAACTTCCTCCGAAGGTCGACTCCTCCTCGATGTGGTCAACGGCCAGCGGAAAGTATGACAGATAGGGATATGGACCCCAAACAAATGTCATAGAGAAGCATGGGCAGATTCTACAGGCGATGAAAAAAATTCGAAAAAGGGATTTTCTGAGGAACTCCATACAAACTTCAAACGCCTGTAACTTTTGAACGGCGGTAGATAGATACAGGGTGATTGAACAAATGTCATAGCGACCGAGGTCAGCTATGTGGATGACGTAAAAAAAAAAAAAAATTGTTTATGGTCATTTTTCAACTTTATCCAAATCGACTGAAAATTTGTATCCGGGGGTTTTAGGGGTCGCTGGCTTCAAATATGAAATCCATTTTTTTCCATCTTCAACTTTCACTAGGGTCGCCATACGAATGTTCATCTTGGGCGAGCCCGAAGGGCGAGCCAGGTGACCGAGGCCGAAGGCCGAGGTGTTAAGTACCTAAACGCGAGGCCGAAGGCCGAGCCAAGTTAGCGAGGCCGTAAGGCCGAGCTAAGCGATCGATGGCGAGGCCGAAGGCCGAGCTCCGCGTAGGCGCGTGCGCCGAAGCGTCCAATGTGATTCCCAACCGTTTTTCTTCGCCCAACTAATTAAACGCGAGGCCGCAGGCCGAGCCAAGTTAGCGAGGCCGAAGGCCGAGCTAAGCGAAAAAAGGCGAGGCCGAAGGCCGAGCTCCGCGTAGGCGCGTGCGCCGAAGCGTCCAAGGGTTAGTTATACTGCCTGGACACCGCCGTAACTATCCGTCTCCCTTCTCCCGTGTAATTTTTGCGAGGCCGTAGGCCGAGCCGAGCGCGAGGCCGAAGGCCGAGCTACGCGTAGGAGCGAAGCTCCGAAGCGGCCCACCTGGAACCTGGTGGACCTGGTCTCCGGGGTCAAACTGCCGCCAAGCGAGCCGCAGGACGAGCGGCACGCTCGGCCTGCGGTCTCGTTTGGCAGGCAGATTGACCCCGGAGACCAGGTCCACCAGGCTTCCAGGCGATACGGCCCGCCCCACCCAAATTTGATTGAGGGGTGGCGCTTCCACCCCCCAAACGTCAGCGTCTTCTGTCTCTTTCTCACCCTTCCCTTCCCCTTTTTTCAGCAAAATTTACAACTCCACTACCTTACGCCATGAGCAAAACTGCAAAATTTCTCCCCTCCCCCTCTTTTCCTTTTCCCGACCGAAAGGTTAATCAGAAACTGAAAACTATAGGTGCAGGCACCCCCCCCCATTCGCGGCGACTCAGACCTCCGCGGGCTGCAAGCCCGCGGCACCGAGCAAAAGACTAGTTATAATATATAAAGCTCGAACCCCACTCACTTATGTACTTACCGATGACCGATGACCCAGAGATCAAGTTCTCCGGGTTCCCGCCAGGGTACAGATCTGACATTTGGGGATCGTATAGAGGATGACCCCGAGGCCCAGGGAAAACTTCAACTTCCTCCGAAGGTCGACTCCTCCTCGATGTGGTCAACGGCCAGCGGAAAGTATGACAGATAGGGATATGGACCCCAAACAAATGTCATAGAGAAGCATGGGCAGATTCTACAGCCGATGAAAAAAAATCGAAAAAGGGATTTTCTGAGGAACTCCATACAAATTTCAAACGCCTGTAACTTTTGAACGGCGGTAGATAGATACAGGGTGATTGAACAAATGTCATAGCGACCGAGGTCAGCTATGTGGATGACGTAAAAAAAAAAAAAAATTGTTTATGGTCATTTTTCAACTTTCTCCGAATGGACTGAAAATTTGTATCCGGGGGTTTTAGGGGTCGCTGGCTTCAAATATGAAATCCATTTTTTACTATCTTCAACTTTCACTAGGGTCGCCATACGAATGTTCATCTTGGGCGAGCCCGAAGGGCGAGCCAGGTGACCGAGGCCGAAGGCCGAGGTGTTAAGTACCTAAACGCGAGGCCGAAGGCCGAGCCAAGTTAGCGAGGCCGTAAGGCCGAGCTAAGCGAACGAACGCGAGGCCGAAGGCCGAGCTCCGCGTAGGCGCGTGCGCCGAAGCGTCCAAAGTGATTCCCACCCGTTTTACTTCGCCCAACTAACTAAACGCGAGCCCGAAGGGCGAGCCAAGTTAGCGAGGCCGAAGGCCGAGCTAAGCGAAAAAAGGCGAGGCCGAAGGCCGAGCTCCGCGTAGGCGCGTGCGCCGAAGCGTCCAAGGGTTAGTTATACTGCCTGGACACCGCCGTAACTATCCGTCTCCCTTCTCCCGTGTAATTTTTGCGAGGCCGCAGGCCGAGCCGAGCGCGAGGCCGAAGGCCGAGCTACGCGTAGGAGCGAAGCTCCGAAGCGGCCCACCTGGAACCTGGTGGACCTGGTCTCCGGGGTCAAACTGCCGCCAAGCGAGCCGCAGGACGAGCGGCACGCTCGGCCTGCGGCCTCGTTTGGCAGGCAGATTGACCCCGGAGACCAGGTCCACCAGGCTTCCAGGCGATACGGCCCACCCCACCCGTTACTTATTGAGGGGTGGCGCTTCCACCCCCCAAACGTCAACATCCTCTGTCCCTTTCTCTCCCTTCCCTTCCCCTTTTTTCAGCAAAATTTAGAACTCCGACACCTTACGCCATGAGCAAACTGCAACTCCTCTCCCCTCCCCCTCTTTTCCTTTTCCCGACCGAAAGGTACATCAGACAACTGAAACTATAGGTCCACACCCCCCCCCATTCGCGGCGACTCAGACCTCCGCGGGCTGCAAGCCCGCGGCACCGAGCAAAAGACTAGTTATAATATATAAAGCTGAAACCCCACTGATTAAAGACTTACCTACCAATGACAGATCATGTTCTCCAGGTTCCCCCCCCAGACCGAGGAAAAGCATTAGCGTTTCATACTTGGGACATCCTGGAGGCCCAGGGAAAACTTCAACTTCCTCGGAAGGTCGACTCCTCCTCGATGTGGTCAACGGCCAGCGGAAACCACGACAGACAGGGGTATGGGCCCCAAACAAATGTCATAGAGAAACATGGGCAGATTCTACAGCCGATGAAAAAATGTCAAAAAAGGGGATTTTCTGAGGAACCCCATACAAATTTCAAACGCCTGTAACTTTTTAATGGCGGTAGATAGATACAGGGTGATTGAACAAATGTCATAGCGACCGAGGTCAGCTATGTGGATGACTTAAAAAAAATAAAAAAAAATAAAAAATTGTTTATGGTCATTTTTTAACTTTCTCCGAATCGACTGAAAATTTGTATCTGGGGGTTTTAGGGGTCGCTAATGTCAAATATGAAAACCATTTTTTTCTATCTTCAACTTTCACTAGGGTCGCCATACGAATGTTCATCTTGGGCGAGCCCGAAGGGCGAGCCAGGTGACCGAGGCCGAAGGCCGAGGTGTTAAGTACCTAAACGCGAGGCCGAAGGCCGAGCCAAGTTAGCGAGGCCGTAAGGCCGAGCTAAGCGATCGATGGCGAGGCCGAAGGCCGAGCTCCGCGTAGGCGCGTGCGCCGAAGCGTCCAATGTGATTCCCACCCGTTTTACTTCGCCCAACTAATTAAACGCGAGGCCGCAGGCCGAGCCAAGTTAGCGAGGCCGAAGGCCGAGCTAAGCGAAAAAAGGCGAGGCCGAAGGCCGAGCTCCGCGTAGGCGCGTGCGCCGAAGCGTCCAAGGGTTAGTTATACTGCCTGAACGACGCCGTAATGATCCGTCTCCCTTCTCCCGTGTAATTTTTGCGAGGCCGCAGGCCGAGCCGAGCGCGAGGCCGAAGGCCGAGCTACGCGTAGGAGCGAAGCTCCGAAGCGGCCCTCCTGGAACCTGGTGGACCTGGTCTCCGGGGTCAATCTGCCGCCAAGCGAGCCGCAGGACGAGCGGCACGCTCGGCCTGCGGCCTCGTTTGGCAGGCAGATTGACCCCGGAGACCAGGTCCACCAGGCTTCCAGGCGATACGGCCCGCCCCACCCAAATTTGATTGAGGGGTGGCGCTTCCACCCCCCAAACGTCAACATCCTCTGTCACTTTCTCTCCCTTCCCTTCCCCTTTTTTCAGCAAAATTTTAAACTCCAAATCCCTACGCCATGAGCAAACTGCAACTCCTCTCCCCTCCCCCTCTTTTCCTTTTCCCGACCGAAAGGTTAATCAGAAACTGAAAACTATAGGTGCAGGCACCCCCCCCCCCATTCGCGGCGACTCAGACCTCCGCGGGCTGCAAGCCCGCGGCACCGAGCAAAAGACTAGTTATAATATATAAAGCTGAAACCCCACTGATTAAAGACTTACCTACCTACCAAGTGACAGATCATGTTCTCCAGGTTCCCCCCCCAGACCGAGGAAAAGCATTAGCGTTTCGTACTCGGGACATCCTGGAGGCCCAGGGAAAACTTCGACTTCCTTCGAAGGTCGACTCCTCCTCGATGTGGTCAACGGCCAGCGGAAAGTATGACAGATAGGGATATGGACCCTAAACAAATGTCATAGAGAAACATGGGCAGATTCTACAGCCGATGAAAAAATGTCAAAAAAGGGGATTTTCTGAGGAACCTCATACAAATTTCAAACGCCTGTAACTTTTTAATGGCGGGAGATAGATACAGGGTGTTTGAACAAATGTCATAGCGACCGAGGTCAGCTATGTGGATGACGTAAAAAAAAAAAAAAATTGTTTATGGTCATTTTTCAACTTTCTCCGAATGGACTGAAAATTTATATCCGGGGGTTTTAGGGGTCGCTGGCTTCAAATATGAAATCCATTTTTTTCTATCTTCAACTTTCACTAGGGTCGCCATACGAATGTTCATCTTGGGCGAGCCCGAAGGGCGAGCCAGGTGACCGAGGCCGAAGGCCGAGGTTTCAAGTACCTAAACGCGAGGCCGAAGGCCGAGCCAAGTTAGCGAGGCCGTAAGGCCGAGCTATGCGATCGATGGCGAGGCCGAAGGCCGAGCTCCGCGTAGGCGCGTGCGCCGAAGCGTCCAAAGTGATTCCCACCCGTTTTACTTCGCCCAACTAACTAAACGCGAGCCCGAAGGGCGAGCCAAGTTAGCGAGGCCGAAGGCCGAGCTAAGCGAAAAAAGGCGAGGCCGAAGGCCGAGCTCCGCGTAGGCGCGTGCGCCGAAGCGTTCAAGGATTAGTTATACTGCCTGGACACCGCCGTAACTATCCGTCTCCCTTCTCCCGTGTAATTTTTGCGAGGCCGCAGGCCGAGCCGAGCGCGAGGCCGAAGGCCGAGCTACGCGTAGGAGCGAAGCTCCGAAGCGGCCCACCTGGAACCTGGTGGACCTGGTCTCCGGGGTCAATCTGCCGCCAAGCGAGCCGCAGGACGAGCGGCACGCTCGGCCTGCGGCCTCGTTTGGCAGGCAGTTTGACCCCGGAGACCAGGTCCACCAGGCTTCCAGGCAATACGGCCCGCCCCAACCCCATCTTATTGAGGGGTGGCGCTTCCACCCCCCCAACGTCAGCGTCTTCAGTCACTTTCTCTCCCTTCCCTTCCCCTTTTTTCAGCAAAATTTTAAACTCCAACACCAAACGCCATGAGCTAAACTGCAGCCTCGCTCCCCTCCCCCTCTTTTCCTTTTCCCGACCGAAAGGGAAAATCAGACACGAAAACTATAGAGGCCAGCACCCCCCCATTCGCGGCGACTCAGACCTCCGCGGGCTGCAAGCCCGCGGCACCGAGCAAAAGACTAGTTATAATATATAAAGCTCAAACCCCACTCACTTATGTACTTACCGATGACCGATGACCCAGAGATCAAGTTCTCCGGGTTCCCGCCAGGGTACAGATCTGACATTTGGGGATCGTATAGAGGATGACCTCGAGGCCCAGGGAAAACTTCAACTTCCTCCGAAGGTCGACTCCTCCTCGATGTGGTCAACGGCCAGCGGAAAGTATGACAGATAGGGATATGGACCCCAAACAAATGTCATAGAGAAGCATGGGCAGATTCTACAGGCGATGAAAAAAATTCGAAAAAGGGATTTTCTGAGGAACTCCATACAAACTTCAAACGCCTGTAACTTTTGAACGGCGGTAGATAGATACAGGGTGATTGAACAAATGTCATAGCGACCGAGGTCAGCTATGTGGATGACGTAAAAAAAAAAAAAAATTGTTTATGGTCATTTTTCAACTTTATCCAAATCGACTGAAAATTTGTATCCGGGGGTTTTAGGGGTCGCTGGCTTCAAATATGAAATCCATTTTTTTCCATCTTCAACTTTCACTAGGGTCGCCATACGAATGTTCATCTTGGGCGAGCCCGAAGGGCGAGCCAGGTGACCGAGGCCGAAGGCCGAGGTGTTAAGTACCTAAACGCGAGGCCGAAGGCCGAGCCAAGTTAGCGAGGCCGTAAGGCCGAGCTAAGCGATCGATGGCGAGGCCGAAGGCCGAGCTCCGCGTAGGCGCGTGCGCCGAAGCGTCCAATGTGATTCCCAACCGTTTTTCTTCGCCCAACTAATTAAACGCGAGGCCGCAGGCCGAGCCAAGTTAGCGAGGCCGAAGGCCGAGCTAAGCGAAAAAAGGCGAGGCCGAAGGCCGAGCTCCGCGTAGGCGCGTGCGCCGAAGCGTCCAAGGGTTAGTTATACTGCCTGGACACCGCCGTAACTATCCGTCTCCCTTCTCCCGTGTAATTTTTGCGAGGCCGTAGGCCGAGCCGAGCGCGAGGCCGAAGGCCGAGCTACGCGTAGGAGCGAAGCTCCGAAGCGGCCCACCTGGAACCTGGTGGACCTGGTCTCCGGGGTCAAACTGCCGCCAAGCGAGCCGCAGGACGAGCGGCACGCTCGGCCTGCGGTCTCGTTTGGCAGGCAGATTGACCCCGGAGACCAGGTCCACCAGGCTTCCAGGCGATACGGCCCGCCCCACCCAAATTTGATTGAGGGGTGGCGCTTCCACCCCCCAAACGTCAGCGTCTTCTGTCTCTTTCTCACCCTTCCCTTCCCCTTTTTTCAGCAAAATTTACAACTCCACTACCTTACGCCATGAGCAAAACTGCAAAATTTCTCCCCTCCCCCTCTTTTCCTTTTCCCGACCGAAAGGTTAATCAGAAACTGAAAACTATAGGTGCAGGCACCCCCCCCCATTCGCGGCGACTCAGACCTCCGCGGGCTGCAAGCCCGCGGCACCGAGCAAAAGACTAGTTATAATATATAAAGCTCGAACCCCACTCACTTATGTACTTACCGATGACCGATGACCCAGAGATCAAGTTCTCCGGGTTCCCGCCAGGGTACAGATCTGACATTTGGGGATCATATAGAGGATGACCCCGAGGCCCAGGGAAAACTTCGACTTCCTTCGAAGGTCGACTCCTCCTCGATGTGGTCAACGGCCAGCGGAAAGTATGACAGATAGGGATATGGACCCCAAACAAATGTCATAGAGAAGCATGGGCAGATTCTACAGCCGATGAAAAAAATTCGAAAAAGGGATTTTCTGAGGAACTCCATACAAATTTCAAACGCCTGTAACTTTTTAATGGCGGTAGATAGATACAGGGTGATTGAACAAATGTCATAGCGACCGAGGTCAGCTATGTGGATGACGTAAAAAAAAAAAAAATTGTTTATGGTCATTTTTCAACTTTCTCCAAATGGACTGAAAATTTGTATCCGGGGGTTTTAGGGGTCGCTGGCTTCAAATATGAAATCCATTTTTTTCTATCTTCAACTTTCACTAGGGTCGCCATACGAATGTTCATCTTGGGCGAGCCCGAAGGGCGAGCCAGGTGACCGAGGCCGAAGGCCGAGGTGTTAAGTACCTAAACGCGAGGCCGAAGGCCGAGCCAAGTTAGCGAGGCCGCCAGGCCGAGCTAAGCGATCGATGGCGAGGCCGAAGGCCGAGCTCCGCGTAGGCGCGTGCGCCGAAGCGTCCAAAGTGATTCCCACCTGTTTTACTTCGCCCAACTAACTTAACGCGAGCCCGAAGGGCGAGCCAAGTTAGCGAGGCCGAAGGCCGAGCTAAGCGAAAAAAGGCGAGGCCGAAGGCCGAGCTCCGCGTAGGCGCGTGCGCCGAAGCGTCCAAGGGTTAGTTATACTGCCTGGACACCGCCGTAACGATCCGTCTCCCTTCTCCCGTGTAATTTTTGCGAGGCCGAAGGCCGAGCTACGCGTAGGAGCGAAGCTCCGAAGCGGCCCACCTGGAACCTGGTGGACCTGGTCTCCGGGGTCAATCTGCCGCCAAGCGAGCCGCAGGACGAGCGGCACGCTCGGCCTGCGGTCTCGTTTGGCAGGCAGGTTGACCCCGGAGACCAGGTCCACCAGGCTTCCAGGCAATACGGCCCGCCCCACCCCTTACTTATTGAGGGGTGGCGCTTCCACCCCCCTAACGTCAACATCCTCTGTCACTTTCCCACCCTTCCCTTCCCCTTTTTTCAGCAAAGTTTACAACTCCACTACCAAACGCCATGAGCGAAACTGCAAAATTTCTCCCCTCCCCCTCTTTTCCTTTTCCCGACCGAAAGGTAAAATCAGACACGAAAACTATAAAGGCCAGCACCCCCCCATTCGCGGCGACTCAGACCTCCGCGGGCTGCAAGCCCGCGGCACCGAGCAAAAGACTAGTTATTATAATATATAAAGCTCAAACCCCACTCACTTATGTACTTACCGATGACCGATGACCCAGAGATCAAGTTCTCCGGGTTCCCGCCAGGGTACAGATCTGACATTTGGGGATCGTATAGAGGATGACCTCGAGGCCCAGGGAAAACTTCAACTTCCTCCGAAGGTCGACTCCTCCTCGATGTGGTCAACGGCCAGCGGAAAGTATGACAGATAGGGATATGGACCCCAAACAAATGTCATAGAGAAGCATGGGCAGATTCTACAGGCGATGAAAAAAATTCGAAAAAGGGATTTTCTGAGGAACTCCATACAAACTTCAAACGCCTGTAACTTTTGAACGGCGGTAGATAGATACAGGGTGATTGAACAAATGTCATAGCGACCGAGGTCAGCTATGTGGATGACGTAAAAAAAAAAAAAAATTGTTTATGGTCATTTTTCAACTTTATCCAAATCGACTGAAAATTTGTATCCGGGGGTTTTAGGGGTCGCTGGCTTCAAATATGAAATCCATTTTTTTCCATCTTCAACTTTCACTAGGGTCGCCATACGAATGTTCATCTTGGGCGAGCCCGAAGGGCGAGCCAGGTGACCGAGGCCGAAGGCCGAGGTGTTAAGTACCTAAACGCGAGGCCGAAGGCCGAGCCAAGTTAGCGAGGCCGTAAGGCCGAGCTAAGCGATCGATGGCGAGGCCGAAGGCCGAGCTCCGCGTAGGCGCGTGCGCCGAAGCGTCCAATGTGATTCCCAACCGTTTTTCTTCGCCCAACTAATTAAACGCGAGGCCGCAGGCCGAGCCAAGTTAGCGAGGCCGAAGGCCGAGCTAAGCGAAAAAAGGCGAGGCCGAAGGCCGAGCTCCGCGTAGGCGCGTGCGCCGAAGCGTCCAAGGGTTAGTTATACTGCCTGGACACCGCCGTAACTATCCGTCTCCCTTCTCCCGTGTAATTTTTGCGAGGCCGTAGGCCGAGCCGAGCGCGAGGCCGAAGGCCGAGCTACGCGTAGGAGCGAAGCTCCGAAGCGGCCCACCTGGAACCTGGTGGACCTGGTCTCCGGGGTCAAACTGCCGCCAAGCGAGCCGCAGGACGAGCGGCACGCTCGGCCTGCGGTCTCGTTTGGCAGGCAGATTGACCCCGGAGACCAGGTCCACCAGGCTTCCAGGCGATACGGCCCGCCCCACCCAAATTTGATTGAGGGGTGGCGCTTCCACCCCCCAAACGTCAGCGTCTTCTGTCTCTTTCTCACCCTTCCCTTCCCCTTTTTTCAGCAAAATTTACAACTCCACTACCTTACGCCATGAGCAAAACTGCAAAATTTCTCCCCTCCCCCTCTTTTCCTTTTCCCGACCGAAAGGTTAATCAGAAACTGAAAACTATAGGTGCAGGCACCCCCCCCCATTCGCGGCGACTCAGACCTCCGCGGGCTGCAAGCCCGCGGCACCGAGCAAAAGACTAGTTATTATAATATATAAAGCTCGAACCCCACTCACTTATGTACTTACCGATGACCGATGACCCAGAGATCAAGTTCTCCGGGTTCCCGCCAGGGTACAGATCTGACATTTGGGGATCGTATAGAGGATGACCCCGAGGCCCAGGGAAAACTTCAACTTCCTCCGAAGGTCGACTCCTCCTCGATGTGGTCAACGGCCAGCGGAAAGTATGACAGATAGGGATATGGACCCCAAACAAATGTCATAGAGAAGCATGGGCAGATTCTACAGGCGATGAAAAAAATTTGAAAAAGGGATTTTCTGAGGAACTCCATACAAATTTCAAACGCCTGTAACTTTTTAATGGCGGTAGATAGATACAGGGTGATTGAACAAATGTCATAGCGACCGAGGTCAGCTATGTGGACGACGTAAAAAAAAAAAAAAATTGTTTATGGTCATTTTTCAACATTCTCCGAATGGACTGAAAATTTGTATCCGGGGGTTTTAGGGGTCGCTGGCTTCAAATATGAAATCCATTTTTTTCTATCTTCAACTTTCACTGGGGTCGCCATACGAATGTTCATCTTGGGCGAGCCCGAAGGGCGAGCCAGGTGACCGAGGCCGAAGGCCGAGGTGTTAAGTACCTAAACGCGAGGCCGAAGGCCGAGCTCCGCGTAGGCGCGTGCGCCGAAGCGTCCAAAGTGATTCCCACCCGTTTTCTTCGCCCAACTAACTTAACGCGAGCCCGAAGGGCGAGCCAAGTTAGCGAGGCCGAAGGCCGAGCTAAGCGAAAAAAGGCGAGGCCGAAGGCCGAGCTCCGCGTAGGCGCGTGCGCCGAAGCGTCCAAGGGTTAGTTATACTGCCTGGACACCGCCGTAACGATCCGTCTTCCTTCTCCCGTGTAATTTTTGCGAGGCCGCAGGCCGAGCCGAGCGCGAGGCCGAAGGCCGAGCTACGCGTAGGAGCGAAGCTCCGAAGCGGTCCACCAGGCTTCCAGGCGGTACGGCCCGCCCCACCCCCAACTTATTGAGGGGTGGCGCTTCCACCCCCCAAACGTCAACATCCTCTGTCACTTTCTCACCCTTCCCTTCCCCTTTTTTCAGCAAAATTTAGAACTCCAACACCATCGCCATGAGCAAAACTGCAAAATTTCTCCCCTCCCCCTCTTTTCCTTTTCCCGACCGAAAGGTACATCAGACAACTGAAACTATAGACTGCACACCCCCCCCCATTCGCGGCGACTCAGACCTCCGCGGGCTGCAAGCCCGCGGCACCGAGCAAAAGACTAGTTTTATAATATATAAAGCTCAAACCCCACTGACTAAAGACCGATGACCGATGACCCAGAGATCATGTTCTCCAGGTTCCCCCCCCAGACCGAGGAAAAGCATTAGCGTTTCGTACTCGGGACATCCTGGAGGCCCAGGGAAAACTTCGACTTCCTCGGAAGGTCGACTCCTCCTCGATGTGGTCAACGGCCAGCGGAAAGTATGACAGATAGGGATATGGACCCCAAACAAATGTCATAGAGAAGCATGGGCAGATTCTACAGCCGATGAAAAAATGTCAAAAAGGGGATTTTCTGAGGAATCCCATACAAATTTCAAACGCCTGTAACTTTTGAACGGCGGTAGATAGATACAGGGTGACTGAACAAATGTCATAGCGACCGAGGTCAGCTATGTGGATGACGTAAAAAAAAAAAAAAATTGTTTATGGTCATTTTTCAACTTTGTCCGAATCGACTGAAAATTTGTATCCGGGGGTTTTAGGGGTCGCTAATGTCAAATATGAAAACCATTTTTTTCTATTTTCAACTTTCACTAGGGTCGCCATACGAATGGTCATCTTGGGCGAGCCCGAAGGGCGAGCCAGGTGACCGAGGCCGAAGGCCGAGGTGTTAAGTACCTAAACGCGAGGCCGAAGGCCGAGCCAAGTTAGCGAGGCCGCAAGGCCGAGCTAAGCGATCGATGGCGAGGCCGAAGGCCGAGCTCCGCGTAGGCGCGTGCGCCGAAGCGTCCAATGTGATTCCCAACCGTTTTACTTCGCCCAACTAATTAAACGCGAGGCCGCAGGCCGAGCCAAGTTAGCGAGGCCGAAGGCCGAGCTAAGCGAAAAAAGGCGAGGCCGAAGGCCGAGCTCCGCGTAGGCGCGTGCGCCGAAGCGTCCAAGGGTTAGTTATACTGCCTGGACGCCGCCGTAACGATCCGTCTCCCTTCTCCCGTGTAATTTTTGCGAGGCCGCAGGCCGAGCCGAGCGCGAGGCCGAAGGCCGAGCTACGCGTAGGAGCGAAGCTCCGAAGCGGCCCACCTGGAACCTGGTGGACCTGGTCTCCGGGGTCAATCTGCCGCCAAGCGAGCCGCAGGACGAGCGGCACGCTCGGCCTGCGGCCTCGTTTGGCAGGCAGATTGACCCCGGAGACCAGGTCCACCAGGCTTCCAGGCGGTACGGCCCGCCCCACCCCTTATTTGATTGAGGGGTGGCGCTTCCACCCCCCAAACGTCAACATCCTCTGTCACTTTCTCTCCCTTCCCTTCCCCTTTTTTCAGCAAAATTTTAAACTCCAAATCCCTACGCCATGTGCAAACTGCAACTCCTCTCCCCTCCCCCTCTTTTCCCTTTCCCGACCGAAAGGTAAATCAGAAACTGAAAACTATAGGTGCAGGCACCCCCCCATTCGCGGCGACTCAGACCTCCGCGGGCTGCAAGCCCGCGGCACCGAGCAAAAGACTAGTTATAATATATAAAGCTGAAACCCCACTGATTAAAGACCTACCAATGACAGATCATGTTCTCCAGGTTCCCCCCCCAGACCGAGGAAAAGCATTAGCGTTTCGTACTCGGGACATCCTGGAGGCCCAGGGAAAACTTCGACTTCCTCCGAAGGTCGACTCCTCCTCGATGTGGTCAACGGCCAGCGGAAAGTATGACAGACAGGGGTATGGGCCCCAAACAAATGTCATAGAGAAACATGGGCAGATTCTACAGCCGATGAAAAAATGTCAAAAAAGGGGATTTTCTGAGGAACCCCATACAAATTTCAAACGCCTGTAACTTTTGAACGGCGGTAGATAGATACAGGGTGATTGAACAAATGTCATAGCGACCGAGGTCAGCTATGTGGATGACGTAAAAAAAAAAAAAAAATTGTTTATGGTCATTTTTCAACTTTCTCCGAATGTACTGAAAATTTGTATCCGGGGGTTTTAGGGGTCGCTGGCTTCAAATATGAAATCCATTTTTTTCTATCTTCAACTTTCACTAGGGTCGCCATACGAATGTTCATCTTGGGCGAGCCCGAAGGGCGAGCCAGGTGACCGAGGCCGAAGGCCGAGGTGTTAAGTACCTAAACGCGAGGCCGAAGGCCGAGCCAAGTTAGCGAGGCCGCAAGGCCGAGCTAAGCGATCGATTGCGAGGCCGAAGGCCGAGCTCCGCGTAGGCGCGTGCGCCGAAGCGTCCAATGTGATTCCCACCCGTTTTACTTCGCCCAACTAACTAAACGCGAGCCCGAAGGGCGAGCCAAGTTAGCGAGGCCGAAGGCCGAGCTAAGCGAAAAATGGCGAGGCCGAAGGCCGAGCTCCGCGTAGGCGCGTGCGCCGAAGCGTCCAAGGGTTAGTTATACTGCCTGGACACATTCGTAACGATCCGTCTCCCTTCTCCCGTGTAATTTTTGCGAGGCTGTAGGCCGAGCCGAGCGCGAGGCCGAAGGCCGAGCTACGCGTAGGAGCGAAGCTCCGAAGCGGCCCACCTGGAACCTGGTGGACCTGGTCTCCGGGGTCAATCTGCCGCCAAGCGAGCCGCAGGACGAGCGGCACGCTCGGCCTGCGGTCTCGTTTGGCAGGCAGATTGACCCCGGAGACCAGGTCCACCAGGCTTCCAGGCGATACGGCCCTCCCCACCCGGTACTTATTGAGGGGTGGCGCTTCCACCCCCCAAACGTCAACATCCTCTGTCACTTTCTCTCCCTTCCCTTCCCCTTTTTTCAGCAAAATTTAAAACTCCAAATCCCTACGCCATGAGCAAAACTGCAAAATTTCTCCCCTCCCCCTCTTTTCCTTTTCCCGACCGAAAGGGAAAATCAGACACGACAACTATAGAGGCCAGCACCCCCCCATTCGCGGCGACTCAGACCTCCGCGGGCTGCAAGCCCGCGGCACCGAGCAAAAGACTAGTTTATAATATATAAAGCTCAAACCCCACTGACTAAAGACTTACCTACTTACCTACCGATGACCCAGAGATCAAGTTCTCCGGGTTCCCGCCAGGGTACAGATCTGACATTTGGGGATCATATAGAGGATGACCCCGAGGCCCAGGGAAAACTTCAACTTCCTTCGAAGGTCGACTCCTCCTCGATGTGGTCAACGGCCAGCGGAAACCGTAAGAGATAAAAATATGGTCCCAAAACAAATGTCATAGAGAAACATGGGCAGATTCTACAGCCGATGAAAAAAGGTCGAAATGAGGGATTTTCTGAGGAACCCCATACAAATTTCAAACGCCTGTAACTTTTGAACGGCGGTAGATAGATACAGGGTGATTGAACAAATGTCATAGCGACCGAGGTCAGCTATGTGGATGACGTAAAAAAAAAAAAAATTGTTTATGGTCATTTTTCAACTTTCTCCGAATGGACTGAAAATTTGTATCCGGGGGTTTTAGGGGTCGCTGGCTTCAAATATGAAAACCATTTTTTTCTATCTTCAACTTTCACTAGGGTCGCCATACGAATGTTCATCTTGGGCGAGCCCGAAGGGCGAGCCAGGTGACCGAGGCCGAAGGCCGAGGGTTTAAGTACCTTAACGCGAGGCCGAAGGCCGAGCCAAGTTAGCGAGGCCGCAAGGCCGAGCTAAGCGATCGATGGCGAGGCCGAAGGCCGAGCTCCGCGTAGGCGCGTGCGCCGAAGCGTCCAATGTGATTCCCACCCGTTTTACTTCGCCCAACTAACTAAACGCGAGACCGAAGGGCGAGCCAAGTTAGCGAGGCCGAAGGCCGAGCTAAGCGAAAAAAGGCGAGGCCGAAGGCCGAGCTCCGCGTAGGCGCGTGCGCCGAAGCGTCCAAGGGTTAGTTATACTGCCTGGACACCGCCGTAACGATCCGTCTTCCTTCTCCCGTGTAATTTTTGCGAGGCCGTAGGCCGAGCCGAGCGCGAGGCCGAAGGCCGAGCTACGCGTAGGAGCGAAGCTCCGAAGCGGCCCACCTGGAACCTGGTGGACCTGGTCTCCGGGGTCAATCTGCCGCCAAGCGAACCGCAGGACGAGCGGCACGCTCGGCCTGCGGCCTCGTTTGGCAGGCAGATTGACCCCGGAGACCAGGTCCACCAGGCTTCCAGGCGATACGGCCCGCCCCACCCCTTACTTATTGAGGGGTGGCGCTTCCATCCCCCAAACGTCAACATCCTCTGTCACTTTCTCTCCCTTCCCTTCCCCTTTTTTCAGCAAAATTTTAACTCCGACACCTTACGCCATGAGCAAACTGCAACTCCTCTCCCCTCCCCCTCTTTTCCTTTTCCCGACCGAAAGGTTAATCAGAAACTGAAAACTATAGGTGCAGGCACCCCCCCCATTCGCGGCGACTCAGACCTCCGCGGGCTGCAAGCCCGCGGCACCGAGCAAAAGACTAGTTATAATACTATAAAGCTCGAACCCCACTGATTTACCAATGACAGATCAAGTTCTCCAGGTTCCCCCCCCAGACCGAGGAAAAGCATTAGCGTTTCGTACTCGGGACATCCTGGAGGCCCAGGGAAAACTTCGACTTCCTCCGAAGGTCGACTCCTCCTCGATGTGGTCAACGGCCAGCGGAAACCACGACAGACAGGGGTATGGGCCCCAAACAAATGTCATAGAGAAACATGGGCAGATTCTACAGCCGATGAAAAAAGTTCGAAAAAGGGGATTTTCTGAGGAACTCCATACAAATTTCAATCGCCTGTAACTTTTTAATGGCGGGAGATAGATACAGGGTGATTGAACAAATGTCATAGCGACCGAGGTGAGCTATGTGGATGACGTAAAAAAAATAAAAAAAAATAAAAAATTGTTTATGGTCGTTTTTTAACTTTTTCCGAATCGACTGAAAATTTGTATCTGGGGGTTTTTGGGGTCCCACATTCCAAATATGAAATCCATTTTTTTCCATCTTCAACTTTCGATGGGGTCGCCATACGAATGTTCATCTTGGGCGAGCCCGAAGGGCGAGCCAGGTGACCGAGGCCGAAGGCCGAGGTGTTAAGTACCTAAATGCGAGGCCGAAGGCCGAGCCAAGTTAGCGAGGCCGTAAGGCCGAGCTAAGCGAACGAACGCGAGGCCGAAGGCCGAGCTCCGCGTAGGCGCGTGCGCCGAAGCGTCCAAAGTGATTCCCACCCGTTTTACTTCGCCCAACTAACTTAACGCGAGCCCGAAGGGCGAGCCAAGTTAGCGAGGCCGAAGGCCGAGCTAAGCGAAAAAAGGCGAGGCCGAAGGCCGAGCTCCGCGTAGGCGCGTGCGCCGAAGCGTCCAAGGGTTAGTTATACTGCCTGGACACCACCGTACCGATCCGTCTTCCTTCTCCCGTGTAATTTTTGCGAGGCCGCAGGCCGAGCCGAGCGCGAGGCCGAAGGCCGAGCTACGCGTAGGAGCGAAGCTCCGAAGCGGCCCACCTGGAACCTGGTGGACCTGGTCTCCGGGGTCAATCTGCCGCCAAGCGAGCCGCAGGACGAGCGGCACGCTCGGCCTGCGGCCTCGTTTGGCAGGCAGATTGACCCCGGAGACCAGGTCCACCAGGCTTCCAGGCGGTACGGCCCGCCCCACCCCCAACTTATTGAGGGGTGGCGCTTCCACCCCCCAAACGTCAACATCCTCTGTCACTTTCTCTCCCTTCCCTTCCCCTTTTTTCAGCAAAATTTTAAACTCCAAATCCCTACGCCATGAGCAAACTGCAACTCCTCTCCCCTCCCCCTCTTTTCCTTTTCCCGACCGAAAGGTTAATCAGAAACTGAAAACTATAGGTGCAGGCACCCCCCCCATTCGCGGCGACTCAGACCTCCGCGGGCTGCAAGCCCGCGGCACCGAGCAAAAGACTAGTTATAATATATAAAGCTCGAACCCCACTCATTAAAGACTTACTTACCTACCGATGACCAAGTGACAGATCATGTTCTCCGGGTTCCCGCCAGGGTACAGATCTGACATTTAGGGATCGTATAGAGGATGACCCCGAGGCCCAGGGAAAACTTCGACTTCCTTCGAAGGTCGACTCCTCCTCGATGTGGTCAACGGCCAGCGGAAAGTATGACAGATAGGGATATGGACCCCAAACAAATGTCATAGAGAAGCATGGGCAGATTCTACAGCCGATGAAAAAAATTCGAAAAAGGGATTTTCTGAGGAACTCCATACAAATTTCAAACGCCTGTAACTTTTGAACGGCGGTAGATAGATACAGGGTGATTGAACAAATGTCATAGCGACCGAGGTCAGCTATGTGGATGACGTAAAAAAAAAAAAAATTGTTTATGGTCATTTTTCAACTTTCTCCAAATGGACTGAAAATTTGTATCCGGGGGTTTTAGGGGTCGCTGGCTTCAAATATGAAATCGATTTTTGTCTATCTTCAACTTTCACTAGGGTCGCCATACGAATGTTCATCTTGGGCGAGCCCGAAGGGCGAGCCAGGTGACCGAGGCCGAAGGCCGAGGTGTCAAGTACCTAAACGCGAGGCCGAAGGCCGAGCCAAGTTAGCGAGGCCGTAAGGCCGAGCTAAGCGATCGATGGCGAGGCCGTAGGCCGAGCTCCGCGTAGGCGCGTGCGCCGAAGCGTCCAATGTGATTCCCAACCGTTTTACTTCGCCCAACTAATTAAACGCGAGGCCGCAGGCCGAGCCAAGTTAGCGAGGCCGAAGGCCGAGCTAAGCGAAAAAAGGCGAGGCCGAAGGCCGAGCTCCGCGTAGGCGCGTGCGCCGAAGCGTCCAAAGTGATTCCCACCCGTTTCACTTCGCCCAACTAACTAAACGCGAGCCCGAAGGGCGAGCCAAGTTAGCGAGGCCGAAGGCCGAGCTAAGCGAAAAAAGGCGAGGCCGAAGGCCGAGCTCCGCGTAGGCGCGTGCGCCGAAGCGTCCAAGGGTTAGTTATACTGCCTGGACACCGCCGTAACTATCCGTCTCCCTTCTCCCGTGTAATTTTTGCGAGGCCGCAGGCCGAGCCGAGCGCGAGGCCGAAGGCCGAGCTACGCGTAGGAGCGAAGCTCCGAAGCGGCCCACCTGGAACCTGGTGGACCTGGTCTCCGGGGTCAATCTGCCGCCAAGCGAGCCGCAGGACGAGCGGCACGCTCGGCCTGCGGTCTCGTTTGGCAGGCAGGTTGACCCCGGAGACCAGGTCCACCAGGCTTCCAGGCGGTACGGCCCGCCCCACCCCCAACTTATTGAGGGGTGGCGCTTACATCCCCCCAACGTCAGCGTCTTCTGTCTCTTTCTCTCCCTTCCCTTCCCCTTTTTTCAGCAAAATTTAAAACTCCAAATCCCTACGCCATGAGCAAAACTGCAAAATTTCTCCCCTCCCCCTCTTTTCCTTTTCCCGACCGAAAGGTAAAATCAGAAACTGAAACCTATAGGTGCAGGCACCCCCCCCATTCGCGGCGACGCAGACCTCCGCGGGCTGCAAGCCCGCGGCACCGAGCAAAAGACTAGTTATAATATATAAAGCTCAAACCCCACTCACTGATTAAAGACCTACCAATGACAGATCATGTTCTCCAGGTTCCCCCCCCAGACCGAGGAAAAGCATTAGCGTTTCGTACTCGGGACATCCTGGAGGCCCAGGGAAAACTTCAACTTCCTCGGAAGGTCGACTCCTCCTCGATGTGGTCAACGGCCAGCGGAAACCACGACAGACAGGGGTATGGGCCCCAAACAAATGTCATAGAGAAACATGGGCAGATTCTACAGCCGATGAAAAAATTTCAAAAAAGGGATTTTCTGAGGAACCCCATACAAATTTCAAACGCCTGTAACTTTTGAACGGCGGTAGATAGATACAGGGTGATTGAACAAATGTCATAGCGACCGAGGTCAGCTATGTGGATGACGAAAAAAAAAAAAAAAATTGTTTATGGTCATTTTTCAACTTTCTCCGAATGGACTGAAAATTTGTATCCGGGGGTTTTAGGGGTCGCTGGCTTCAAATATGAAATCCATTTTTTTCTATCTTCAATTTTCACTAGGGTCGCCATACGAATGTTCATCTTGGGCGAGCCCGAAGGGCGAGCCAGGTGACCGAGGCCGAAGGCCGAGGGGTTAAGTACCTAAACGCGAGGCCGAAGGCCGAGCCAAGTTAGCGAGGCCGCAAGGCCGAGCTAAGCGATCGATGGCGAGGCCGAAGGCCGAGCTCCGCGTAGGCGCGTGCGCCGAAGCGTCCAATGTGATTCCCACCCTTTTACTTCGCCCAACTAACTAAACGCGAGCCCGAAGGGCGAGCCAAGTTAGCGAGGCCGAAGGCCGAGCTAAGCGAAAAAAGGCGAGGCCGAAGGCCGAGCTCCGCGTAGGCGCGTGCGCCGAAGCGTCCAAGGGTTAGTTATACTGCCTGGACACCGCCGTAACGATCCGTCTCCCTTCTCCCGTGTAATTTTTGCGAGGCCGCAGGCCGAGCCGAGCGCGAGGCCGAAGGCCGAGCTACGCGTAGGAGCGAAGCTCCGAAGCGGCCCACCTGGAACCTGGTGGACCTGGTCTCCGGGGTCAATCTGCCGCCAAGCGAGCCGCAGGACGAGCGGCACGCTCGGCCTGCGGCCTCGTTTGGCAGGCAGATTGACCCCGGAGACCAGGTCCACCAGGCTTCCAGGCGGTACGGCCCGCCCCACCCCCAACTTATTGAGGGGTGGCGCTTCCACCCCCCAAACGTCAACATCCTCTGTCACTTTCTCCCCCTTCCCTTCCCCTTTTTTCAGCAAAATTTAGAACTCCAAATCCCTACGCCATGAGCAAACTGCAACTCCTCTCCCCTCCCCCTCTTTTCCTTTTCCCGACCGAAAGGTTAATCAGAAACTGAAAACTATAGGTCCACACCCCCCCCCATTCGCGGCGACTCAGACCTCCGCGGGCTGCAAGCCCGCGGCACCGAGCAAAAGACTAGTTATTATAATATATAAAGCTGAAACCCCACTCATTAAAGACTTACTTACCTACCGATGACCAAGTGACAGATCATGTTCTCCGGGTTCCCGCCAGGGTACAGATCTGACAT
Organism: Agonopterix heracliana; assembly: GCA_963693445.1. Lineage (NCBI taxonomy): Eukaryota > Metazoa > Arthropoda > Insecta > Lepidoptera > Depressariidae > Agonopterix > Agonopterix heracliana. The sequence goes on from OY856307.1 coordinate 3,982,198, forward strand.
TTAAGGATCGTATAGAGGATGACCCCGAGGCCCAGGGAAAACTTCGACTTCCTTCGAAGGTCGACTCCTCCTCGATGTGGTCAACGGCCAGCGGAAAGTATGACAGATAGGGATATGGACCTCAAACAAATGTCATAGAGAAGCATGGGCAGATTCTACAGGCGATGAAAAAAATTCGAAAAAGGGATTTTCTGAGGAACTCCATACAAATTTCAAACGCCTGTAACTTTTGAACGGCGGTAGATAGATACAGGGTGATTGAACAAATTTCATAGCGACCGAGGTCAGCTATGTGGATGACGTAAAAAAAAAAAAAAATTGTTTATGGTCATTTTTCAACATTCTCCGAATGGACTGAAAATTTGTATCCGGGGGTTTTAGGGGTCGCTGGCTTCAAATATGAAATCCATTTTTTTCTATCTTCAACTTTCACTAGGGTCGCCATACGAATGTTCATCTTGGGCGAGCCCGAAGGGCGAGCCAGGTGACCGAGGCCGAAGGCCGAGGTGTTAAGTACCTAAATGCGAGGCCGAAGGCCGAGCCAAGTTAGCGAGGCCGCAAGGCCGAGCTAAGCGATCGATGGCGAGGCCGAAGGCCGAGCTCCGCGTAGGCGCGTGCGCCGAAGCGTCCAATGTGATTCCCACCCGTTTTACTTCGCCCAACTAAATAAACGCGAGGCCGCAGGCCGAGCCAAGTTAGCGAGGCCGAAGGCCGAGCTAAGCGAAAAAAGGCGAGGCCGAAGGCCGAGCTCCGCGTAGGCGCGTGCGCCGAAGCGTCCAAGGATTAGTTATACTGCCTGGACACCGCCGTAACGATCCGTCTCCCTTCTCCCGTGTAATTTTTGCGAGGCCGCAGGCCGAGCCGAGCGCGAGGCCGAAGGCCGAGCTACGCGTAGGAGCGAAGCTCCGAAGCGGCCCACCTGGAACCTGGTGGACCTGGTCTCCGGGGTCAATCTGCCGCCAAGCGAGCCGCAGGACGAGCGGCAGCTCGGCCTGCGGCCTCGTTTGGCAGGCAGATTGACCCCGGAGACCAGGTCCACCAGGCTTCCAGGCGGTACGGCCCGCCCCACCCCCAACTTATTGAGGGGTGGCGCTTTCACCCCCCAAACGTCAACATCCTCTGTCACTTTCTCTCCCTTCCCTTCCCCTTTTTTCAGCAAAATTTTAAACTCCAACACCATCGCCATGAGCAAACTGCAACTCCTCTCCCCTCCCCCTCTTTTCCTTTTCCCGACCGAAAGGTACATCAGACAGGAAAACTATAGATGCCAGCACCCCCCCATTCGCGGCGACTCAGACCTCCGCGGGCTGCAAGCCCGCGGCACCGAGCAAAAGACTAGTTATAATATATAAAGCTCGAACCCCACTGACTAAAGACCGATGACCGATGACCCAGAGATCATGTTCTCCAGGTCCCCCCCCCAGACCGAGGAAAAGCATTAGCGTTTCGTACTCGGGACATCCTGGAGGCCCAGGGAAAACTTCGACTTCCTCGGAAGGTCGACTCCTCCTCGATGTGGTCAACTGCCAGCGGAAACCACGACAGACAGGGGTATGGGCCCCAAACAAATGTCATAGAGAAACATGGGCAGATTCTACAGCCGATGAAAAAAGTTCGAAAAAGGGATTTTCTGAGGAACTCCATACAAATTTCAAACGCCTGTAACTTTTTAATGGCGGTAGATAGATATAGGGTGATTGAACAAATGTCATAGCGACCGAGGTCAGCTATGTGGATGACGTAAAAAAAAAAAAAAATTGTTTATGGTCATTTTTCAACTTTCTCCGAATGGACTGAAAATTTGTATCCGGGGGTTTTAGGGGTCGCTAATGTCAAATATGAAAACCATTTTTTTCTATCTTCAACTTTCACTAGGGTCGCCATACGAATGTTCAGTTTGGGCGAGCCCGAAGGGCGAGCCAGGTGACCGAGGCCGAAGGCCGAGGTGTTAAGTACCTAAACGCGAGGCCGAAGGCCGAGCCAAGTTAGCGAGGCCGCAAGGCCGAGCTAAGCGATCGATGGCGAGGCCGAAGACCGAGCTCCGCGTAGGCGCGTGCGCCGAAGCGTCCAAAGTGATTCCCACCCGTTTTACTCCGTCCAACTAACTAAACGCGAGCCCGAAGGGCGAGCCAAGTTAGCGAGGTCGAAGGCCGAGCTAAGCGAAAAAAGGCGAGGCCGGAGGCCGAGCTCCGCGTAGGCGCGTGCGCCGAAGCGTCCAAGGGTTAGTTATACTGCCTGAACGACGCCGTAACGATCAGTCTTCCTTCTCCCGTGTAATTTTTGCGAGGCCGCAGGCCGAGCCGAGCGCGAGGCCGAAGGCCGAGCTACGCGTAGGAGCGAAGCTCCGAAGCGGCCCACCTGGAACCTGGTGGACCTGGTCTCCGGGGTCAATCTGCCGCCAAGCGAGCCGCAGGACGAGCGGCACGCTCGGCCTGCGGCCTCGTTTGGCAGGCAGATTGACCCCGGAGACCAGGTCCACCAGGCTTCCAGGCGGTACGGCCCGCCCCACCCCCAACTTATTGAGGGGTGGCGCTTCCACCCCCCAAACGTCAACGTCCTCTGTCACTTTCTCTCCCTTCCCTTCCCCTTTTTTCAGCAAAATTTACAACTCCAGTACCAAACGCCATGAGCAAACTGCAAAATTTCTCCCCTCCCCCTCTTTTCCTTTTCCCGACCGAAAGGTAAAATCAGACACGACAACTATAGCCTCAACACCCCCCCCCATTCGCGGCGACTCAGACCTCCGCGGGCTGCAAGCCCGCGGCACCGAGCAAAAGACTAGTTATAATATATAAAGCTCAAACCCCACTGATTAAAGACCTACCAATGACAGATCATGTTCTCCAGGTTCCCCCCACCGACCGAGGAAAAGCATTAGCGTTTCGTACTCGGGACATCCTGGAGGCCCAGGGAAAACTTCGACTTCCTCGGAAGGTCGACTCCTCCTCGATGTGGTCAACGGCCAGCGGAAAGTATGACAGATAGGGATATGGACCCCAAACAAATGTCATAGAGAAGCATGGGCAGATTCTACAGGCGATGAAAAAAATTCGAAAAAGGGATTTTCTGAGGAACTCCATACAAATTTCAAACGCCTGTAACTTTTGAACGGCGGTAGATAGATACAGGGTGATTGAACAAATGTCATAGCGATTGAGGTGAGCTATGTGGATTACATAAAAAAAATTTAAAAAAATAAAACATTGTTTATGGTCATTTTTCAACGTTGTCCGAATCGACTGAAAATTTGTATCTGGGGGTTTTTGGGGTCCCGCATTCCAAATATGAAATCCATTTTTTTCCATCTTCAACTTTCGATGGGGTCGCCATACGAATGTTCATCTTGGGCGAGCCCGAAGGGCGAGCCAGGTGACCGAGGCCGAAGGCCGAGGTGTTAAGTACCTAAACGCGAGGCCGAAGGCCGAGCCAAGTTAGCGAGGCCGTAAGGCCGAGCTAAGCGATCGATGGCGAGGCCGAAGGCCGAGCTCCGCGTAGGCGCGTGCGCCGAAGCGTCCAATGTGATTCCCAACCGTTTTACTTCGCCCAACTAATTAAACGCGAGGCCGCAGGCCGAGCCAAGTTAGCGAGGCCGGAGGCCGAGCTAAGCGAAAAAAGGCGAGGCCGAAGGCCGAGCTCCGCGTAGGCGCGTGCGCCGAAGCGTCCAAGGGTTAGTTATACTGCCTGAACGACGCCGTAACGATCAGTCTTCCTTCTCCCGTGTAATTTTTGCGAGGCCGCAGGCCGAGCCGAGCGCGAGGCCGAAGGCCGAGCTACGCGTAGGAGCGAAGCTCCGAAGCGGCCCACCTGGAACCTGGTGGACCTGGTCTCCGGGGTCAATCTGCCGCCAAGCGAGCCGCAGGACGAGCGGCAGCTCGGCCTGCGGCCTCGTTTGGCAGGCAGATTGACCCCGGAGACCAGGTCCACCAGGCTTCCAGGCGATACGGCCCGCCCCACCCGTAACTTATTGAGGGGTGGCGCTTCCACCCCCCAAACGTCAACATCCTCTGTCACTTTCTCTCCCTTCCCTTCCCCTTTTTTCAGCAAAATTTACAACTCCACTACCAAACGCCATGAGCAAACTGCAACTCCTCTCCCCTCCCCCTCTTTTCCTTTTCCCGACCGAAAGGTTAATCAGACAACTGAAACTATAGACTGCACACCCCCCCCCATTCGCGGCGACTCAGACCTCCGCGGGCTGCAAGCCCGCGGCACCGAGCAAAAGACTAGTTATTTATAATATATAAAGCTCAAACCCCACTGACTAAAGACTTACCTACTTACCTACCGATGACCCAGAGATCAAGTTCTCCGGGTTCCCGCCAGGGTACAGATCTGACATTTGGGGATCATATAGAGGATGACCCCGAGGCCCAGGGAAAACTTCAACTTCCTTCGAAGGTCGACTCCTCCTCGATGTGGTCAACGGCCAGCGGAAACCGTAAGAGATAAAAATATGGTCCCAAAACAAATGTCATAGAGAAACATGGGCAGATTCTACAGCCGATGAAAAAAGGTCGAAATGAGGGATTTTCTGAGGAACCCCATACAAATTTCAAACGCCTGTAACTTTTGAACGGCGGTAGATAGATACAGGGTGATTGAACAAATGTCATAGCGACCGAGGTCAGCTATGTGGATGACGTAAAAAAAAAAAAAATTGTTTATGGTCATTTTTCAACTTTCTCCGAATGGACTGAAAATTTGTATCCGGGGGTTTTAGGGGTCGCTGGCTTCAAATATGAAAACCATTTTTTTCTATCTTCAACTTTCACTAGGGTCGCCATACGAATGTTCATCTTGGGCGAGCCCGAAGGGCGAGCCAGGTGACCGAGGCCGAAGGCCGAGGGTTTAAGTACCTTAACGCGAGGCCGAAGGCCGAGCCAAGTTAGCGAGGCCGCAAGGCCGAGCTAAGCGATCGATGGCGAGGCCGAAGGCCGAGCTCCGCGTAGGCGCGTGCGCCGAAGCGTCCAATGTGATTCCCACCCGTTTTACTTCGCCCAACTAACTAAACGCGAGACCGAAGGGCGAGCCAAGTTAGCGAGGCCGAAGGCCGAGCTAAGCGAAAAAAGGCGAGGCCGAAGGCCGAGCTCCGCGTAGGCGCGTGCGCCGAAGCGTCCAAGGGTTAGTTATACTGCCTGGACACCGCCGTAACGATCCGTCTTCCTTCTCCCGTGTAATTTTTGCGAGGCCGTAGGCCGAGCCGAGCGCGAGGCCGAAGGCCGAGCTACGCGTAGGAGCGAAGCTCCGAAGCGGCCCACCTGGAACCTGGTGGACCTGGTCTCCGGGGTCAATCTGCCGCCAAGCGAACCGCAGGACGAGCGGCACGCTCGGCCTGCGGCCTCGTTTGGCAGGCAGATTGACCCCGGAGACCAGGTCCACCAGGCTTCCAGGCGATACGGCCCGCCCCACCCCTTACTTATTGAGGGGTGGCGCTTCCATCCCCCAAACGTCAACATCCTCTGTCACTTTCTCTCCCTTCCCTTCCCCTTTTTTCAGCAAAATTTTAACTCCGACACCTTACGCCATGAGCAAACTGCAACTCCTCTCCCCTCCCCCTCTTTTCCTTTTCCCGACCGAAAGGTTAATCAGAAACTGAAAACTATAGGTGCAGGCACCCCCCCCATTCGCGGCGACTCAGACCTCCGCGGGCTGCAAGCCCGCGGCACCGAGCAAAAGACTAGTTATTATAATACTATAAAGCTCAAACCCCACTGATTTACTTACCGATGACCAAGTGACAGATCATGTTCTCCAGGTTCCCCCCCCGGACCGAGGAAAAGCATTAGCGTTTCGTACTCGGGACATCCTGGAGGCCCAGGGAAAACTTCAACTTCCTCCGAAGGTCGACTCCTCCTCGATGTGGTCAACGGCCAGCGGAAAGTATGACAGATAGGGATATGGACCCCAAACAAATGTCATAGAGAAACATGGGCAGATTCTACAGCCGATGAAAAAATGTCAAAAAAGGGATTTTCTGAGGAACTCCATACAAATTTCAATCGCCTGTAACTTTTGAATGGCGGGAGATGGATACAGGGTGATTGAACAAATGTCATAGCGACTGAGGTGAGCTATGTGGATGACGTAAAAAAAAATAAAAAAAATAAAAAATTGTTTATGGTCGTTTTTTAACTTTCTCCGAATCGACTGAAAATTTGTATCCGGGGGTTTTTGGGGTCCCACATTCCAAATATGAAATCCATTTTTTTTTATCTTCAACTTTCACTAGGGTCGCCATACGAATGTTCATCTTGGGCGAGCCCGAAGGGCGAGCCAGGTGACCGAGGCCGAAGGCCGAGGTGTTAAGTACCTAAACGCGAGGCCGAAGGCCGAGCCAAGTTAGCGAGGCCGTAAGGCCGAGCTAAGCGAACGAACGCGAGGCCGAAGGCCGAGCTCCGCGTAGGCGCGTGCGCCGAAGCGTCCAAAGTGATTCCCACCCGTTTTACTTCGCCCAACTAATTAAACGCGAGGCCGCAGGCCGAGCCAAGTTAGCGAGGCCGAAGGCCGAGCTAAGCGAAAAAAGGCGAGGCCGAAGGCCGAGCTCCGCGTAGGCGCGTGCGCCGAAGCGTCCAAGGGTTAGTTATACTGCCTGAACGACACCGTAACGATCAGTCTTCCTTCTCCCGTGTAATTTTTGCGAGGCCGCAGGCCGAGCCGAGCGCGAGGCCGAAGGCCGAGCTACGCGTAGGAGCGAAGCTCCGAAGCGGCCCACCTGGAACCTGGTGGACCTGGTCTCCGGGGTCAATCTGCCGCCAAGCGAGCCGCAGGACGAGCGGCACGCTCGGCCTGCGGCCTCGTTTGGCAGGCAGATTGACCCCGGAGACCAGGTCCACCAGGCTTCCAGGCGATACGGCCCGCCCCACCCAAATTTGATTGAGGGGTGGCGCCTCCACCCCCCTAACGTCAGGGTCCTCTGTCACTTTCTCACCCTTCCCTTCCCCTTTTTTCAGCAAAATTTAGAACTCCAATACCAAACGCCATGAGCAAAACTGCAAAATTTCTCCCCTCCCCCTCTTTTCCTTTTCCCGACCGAAAGGTACATCAGACAGGAAAACTATAGAGGCCAGCACCCCCCCATTCGCGGCGACTCAGACCTCCGCGGGCTGCAAGCCCGCGGCACCGAGCAAAAGACTAGTTATAATATATAAAGCTCAAACCCCACTCATTAAAGACTTACTTACCTACCGATGACCAAGTGACAGATCATGTTCTCCGGGTTCCCGCCAGGGTACAGATCTGACATTTGGGGATCGTATAGAGGATGACCCCGAGGCCCAGGGAAAACCTCGACTTCCTCCGAAGGTCGACTCCTCCTCGATGTGGTCAACGGCCAGCGGAAAGTAAGACAGATAGGGATATGGACCCCAAACAAATGTCATAGAGAAGCATGGGCAGATTCTACGGGCGATGAAAAAAATTCGAAAAAGGGATTTTCTGAGGAACTCCATACAAATTTCAAACGCCTGTAACTTTTTAATGGCGGTAGATAGATACAGGGTGATTGAACAAATGTCATAGCGACCGAGGTCAGCTATGTGGATGACGTAAAAAAAAAAAAAAATTGTTTATGGTCATTTTTCAACTTTCTCCAAATGGACTGAAAATTTGTATCCGGGGGTTTTAGGGATCGCTGGCTTCAAATATGAAATCCATTTTTTTCTATCTTCAACTTTCACTAGGGTCGCCATACGAATGTTCATCTTGGGCGAGCCCGAAGGGCGAGCCAGGTGACCGAGGCCGAAGGCCGAGGTGTTAAGTACCTAAACGCGAGGCCGAAGGCCGAGCCAAGTTAGCGAGGCCGTAAGGCCGAGCTAAGCGATCGATGGCGAGGCCGAAGGCCGAGCTCCGCGTAGGCGCGTGCGCCGAAGCGTCCAATGTGATTCCCAACCGTTTTACTTCGCCCAACTAATTAAACGCGAGGCCGCAGGCCGAGCCAAGTTAGCGAGGCCGGAGGCCGAGCTAAGCGAAAAAAGGCGAGGCCGAAGGCCGAGCTCCGCGTAGGCGCGTGCGCCGAAGCGTCCAAGGGTTAGTTATACTGCCTGAACGACGCCGTAACGATCAGTCTTCCTTCTCCCGTGTAATTTTTGCGAGGCCGCAGGCCGAGCCGAGTGCGAGGCCGAAGGCCGAGCTACGCGTAGGAGCGAAGCTCCGAAGCGGCCCACCTGGAACCTGGTGGACCTGGTCTCCGGGGTCAATCTGCCGCCAAGCGAGCCGCAGGACGAGCGGCACGCTCGGCCTGCGGCCTCGTTTGGCAGGCAGATTGACCCCGGAGACCAGGTCCACCAGGCTTCCAGGCGGTACGGCTGCCCCACCCCCAACTTATTGAGGGGTGGCGCTTCCACCCCCCAAACGTCAACATCCTCTGTCACTTTCTCTCCCTTCCCTTCCCCTTTTTTCAGCAAAATTTAAAACTCCAAATCCCTACGCCATGAGCGAAACTGCAAAATTTCTCCCCTCCCCCTCTTTTCCTTTTCCCGACCGAAAGGTTAATCAGAAACTGAAAACTATAGGTGCAGGCACCCCCCCCATTCGCGGCGACTCAGACCTCCGCGGGCTGCAAGCCCGCGGCACCGAGCAAAAGACTAGTTATAATATATAAAGCTCAAACCCCACTCACTGATTAAAGACCTACCAATGACAGATCATGTTCTCCAGGTTCCCCCCACCGACCGAGGAAAAGCATTAGCGTTTCGTACTCGGGACATCCTGGAGGCCCAGGGAAAACTTCGACTTCCTCGGAAGGTCGACTCCTCCTCGATGTGGTCAACGGCCAGCGGAAAGTATGACAGATAGGGATATGGACCCCAAACAAATGTCATAGAGAAGCATGGGCAGATTCTACAGGCGATGAAAAAAATTCGAAAAAGGGATTTTCTGAGGAACTCCATACAAATTTCAAACGCCTGTAACTTTTGAACGGCGGTAGATAGATACAGGGTGATTGAACAAATGTCATAGCGATTGAGGTGAGCTATGTGGATTACATAAAAAAAATTTAAAAAAATAAAACATTGTTTATGGTCATTTTTCAACGTTGTCCGAATCGACTGAAAATTTGTATCTGGGGGTTTTTGGGGTCCCGCATTCCAAATATGAAATCCATTTTTTTCCATCTTCAACTTTCGATGGGGTCGCCATACGAATGTTCATCTTGGGCGAGCCCGAAGGGCGAGCCAGGTGACCGAGGCCGAAGGCCGAGGTGTTAAGTACCTAAACGCGAGGCCGAAGGCCGAGCCAAGTTAGCGAGGCCGTAAGGCCGAGCTAAGCGATCGATGGCGAGGCCGAAGGCCGAGCTCCGCGTAGGCGCGTGCGCCGAAGCGTCCAATGTGATTCCCAACCGTTTTACTTCGCCCAACTAATTAAACGCGAGGCCGCAGGCCGAGCCAAGTTAGCGAGGCCGGAGGCCGAGCTAAGCGAAAAAAGGCGAGGCCGAAGGCCGAGCTCCGCGTAGGCGCGTGCGCCGAAGCGTCCAAGGGTTAGTTATACTGCCTGAACGACGCCGTAACGATCAGTCTTCCTTCTCCCGTGTAATTTTTGCGAGGCCGCAGGCCGAGCCGAGCGCGAGGCCGAAGGCCGAGCTACGCGTAGGAGCGAAGCTCCGAAGCGGCCCACCTGGAACCTGGTGGACCTGGTCTCCGGGGTCAATCTGCCGCCAAGCGAGCCGCAGGACGAGCGGCAGCTCGGCCTGCGGCCTCGTTTGGCAGGCAGATTGACCCCGGAGACCAGGTCCACCAGGCTTCCAGGCGATACGGCCCGCCCCACCCGTAACTTATTGAGGGGTGGCGCTTCCACCCCCCAAACGTCAACATCCTCTGTCACTTTCTCTCCCTTCCCTTCCCCTTTTTTCAGCAAAATTTACAACTCCACTACCAAACGCCATGAGCAAACTGCAACTCCTCTCCCCTCCCCCTCTTTTCCTTTTCCCGACCGAAAGGTTAATCAGACAACTGAAACTATAGGTCCACACCCCCCCCCATTCGCGGCGACTCAGACCTCCGCGGGCTGCAAGCCCGCGGCACCGAGCAAAAGACTAGTTATAATACTATAAAGCTCGAACCCCACTCATTAAAGACTTACCTACCGATGACCAAGTGACAGATCATGTTCTCCGGGTTCCCGCCAGGGTACAGATCTGACATTTGGGGATCGTATAGAGGATGACCCCGAGGCCCAGGGAAAACTTCGACTTCCTTCGAAGGTCGACTCCTCCTCGATGTGGTCAACGGCCAGCGGAAAGTATGACAGATAGGGATATGGACCCCAAACAAATGTCATAGAGCTTCATGAGCAGATTTGACTGGCAGCAAAAAAATTAAAAAAAAAAAAAAAAAAAAGTTTTGGAATTTTTCAGCTTTGTCCGAATGGACTGAAAATTTGTATCCGGGGGTTTTAGGGGTCGCTTATGTCAAATATGAAAACCATTTTTTTTTTATCTTCAACTTTCACTAGGGTCGCCATACGAATGTTCAACTTAGGCGAGCCCGAAGGGCGAGCCAGGTGACCGAGGCCGAAGGCCGAGGTGTGCAAGTACCTAAACGCGAGGCCGAAGGCCGAGCCAAGTTAGCGAGGCCGCAAGGCCGAGCTAAGCGATCGATGGCGAGGCCGAAGGCCGAGCTCCGCGTAGGCGCGTGCGCCGAAGCGTCCAAAGTGATTCCCACCCGTTTTACTTCGCCCAACTAACTAAACGCGAGCCCGAAGGGCGAGCCAAGTTAGCGAGGCCGAAGGCCGAGCTAAGCGAAAAAAGGCGAGGCCGAAGGCCGAGCTCCGCGTAGGCGCGTGCGCCGAAGCGTCCAAGGGTTAGTTATACTGCCTGGACACCGCCGTAACGATCCGTCTCCCTTCTCCCGTGTAATTTTTGCGAGGCCGCAGGCCGAGCCGAGCGCGAGGCCGAAGGCCGAGCTACGCGTAGGAGCGAAGCTCCGAAGCGGCCCACCTGGAACCTGGTGGACCTGGTCTCCGGGGTCAATCTGCCGCCAAGCGAGCCGCAGGACGAGCGGCAGCTCGGCCTGCGGCCTCGTTTGGCAGGCAGATTGACCCCGGAGACCAGGTCCACCAGGCTTCCAGGCGGTACGGCCCGCCCCACCCCTTACTTATTGAGGGGTGGCGCTTCGACCCCCCAAACGTCAACATCCTCTGTCACTTTCTCTCCCTTCCCTTCCCCTTTTTTCAGCAAAATTGATTACTCCAAATCCCTACGCCATGAGCAAACTGCAACTCCTCTCCCCTCCCCCCTCTTTTCCTTTTCCCGACCGAAAGGTAAAATCAGACAACTGAAACTATAGGTCCACACCCCCCCCATTCGCGGCGACTCAGACCTCCGCGGGCTGCAAGCCCGCGGCACCGAGCAAAAGACTAGTTATAAAATATAAAAGGAAAACCCGCCTCATCATCAGCCTATCATCGTCCACTGCTGGACATAGGCCTCTCCCAAGGCGCGCCACAAAACTCTGTCCTCGGCCTTCCTCATCCAGTCGCTCCCCGCTACTTTTTTTAGGTCGTCTGTCCAGCGGGCAGCAGGGCGTCCCACACTACGCCTACCAGTTCGCGGTCTCCACTCTAGAACTCTGACACCCCATCGGTTGTCAGTTCTTCGACAGATATGACCAGCCCATTGCCACTTCAGCTTGCTAATTTTCTGAGCTATGTCAGCCACTTTAGTTCTGTGACGAATCACTTCATTTCTGATGTGGTCCCTCAGAGAAACACCGAGCATAGCTCTCTCCATAGCTCGCTGAGCGACCTTGAATTTATGAACTAGCCCTATCGTCAGGGTCCACGTTTCCGCACCATAGGTCATCACTGGCAGAACGCACTGATTGAACACCTTCGTTTTGAGGCATTGTGGTAGGGCCGAGGAGAATATATGACGTAGTTTCCCGAAAGCAGCCCATCCTAGCTGGATACGCCTAGCGGCCTCCTTGTCGAAGTTGTTTCTACCTAGTCTTATAGTCTGTCCAAGGTAGACATAGTCTTGCACAATTTCTATCGCCGCCTCACCGACGTATACCGCCTCTGGCTCGACATGAGAATTAAGCATGACTTTCGTCTTGTCTAAGTTCATGCCGAGACCGACCCGTCGGGAAGCGGCATTAAGGTCGCTAAGCATCCCACTGAGGTCATGCAGCGATTCCGCCATGACGACAATGTCGTCGGCAAAACGCAGGTGTGAGATGTACTCGCCGTTCACACATATGCCTCGTCCTTTCCAATTGAGCATCTTGAAGACGTCTTCCATCGCATTAGTGAACAGTTTCGGGGAAATAACATCCCCCTGTCTCACTCCTCTTAGCAGTTGGATCGGCTTCGTCTGCTGATCTTGTACTTGTACGGACATAGTGGCGGCGTCATACAGACATCTAAGCACCTCAATGTATCGCCAGTCGATCTGGCATCGCTGCAAGGACTCCAGGACAGCCCAGGTCTCGATCGAGTCGAAGGCTTTCTCATAGTCCACAAAGGCTAGACACAAAGGTTGATTATACTCCTCGGTTTTCTGTATAATCTGCCTTACCGTGTATGTGGTCTATGGTACTGTAGCCTTTTCGAAACCCGGCCTGCTCCGGGGGTTGAAACTCGTCGAATTTTCGAGCGAGACGGTTCGTAAACCCGCCTATTATAAATTATTTACTTTCGCCATACAAGCTACCCGTAACTTTACTGGTGTACCTCCCTAGTGTGCAAAGTACGCATTTTGGGTCCATGTAATGGCCATCCCGTAATGCGCAACCCAACAATGTCCGACCCAACAATGTCCAGCACGTATTCCATGCAATGATGGGTCGGCAATTACACCCTGAGCAAAAAATGGACACCAATTGCTGGCCCGGACGTTGAGGGTCCAGCTCGTATTGTCCGGCCTGTAAATGCGCGGCGTGTAATGTCTATCTATCTATCTATCTATAACGTCACGCCTCTTTCCCATTGGGGTAGGCAGAGACTAGAGCGCGCCATCTACTACGATCCTTACATACATCTTTTGCCTCATTCACATCCATACATCTCTTCATACATGCCCGTCGCAACCCAGTAATTGAAGACCGTCCACCAATTATACTGCCACCAATTACGGGCCGGACATTATGCTATGGACAGTTTTGATCCGGGGCGTAATTGCCGACCAAATAATGTCCAGCCCCGTAATCCGTGTACAAGATGGCGTCTATTGTTCTGTGTTCTGATTGGTTCATGATTTAATCTTAATCTATGGTCATTTTTGTTTTTAAATCGGCTTTGTCTGTGCTAGCAGTGATATTAAGGAGCTCTATTCAGTAACCTACTAAATAGAAATACTTATATTTTCGGGTGGACTAGGTTAACAGTAGCCATTCGGTTCTGGCACTCGCCGGCCGCTGCCGCGGCACGCTCGCTGCGCTCGCTCGGCTCGTGCGCTGTGGTCGCAAGAATCCTAACATGCTCGTCGCTTCGCTCCTCGTCTAAAAACGTGTTTCGTTCGTTCAGTTAAAAACTGTACTGGAATATCCCACTTTATATACAACATACATGCTCTTAAAAAAAAAGACGCCATATTGTACACGGATTACAGGGTTGGACAATATTTGGTTGAACATTATTATCTCGGTCCCGTAATTGCCGGCCAAGTATTGTCCAGCCCAGTAATTGGAACCAATTTAGAACCTTTGGTCACGAAATACGGGCTGGGCATTATGGTGCTGAACATTGTTGGCTCGGACTGTTAATGTCCAACTCGTAATTGCCAGCCCAATAATACGCAGCAAAGCAACCCAAACCTTGTACACGAATTACTGGGTCGGACATTATGTGGTTGGTAAGTATCCGGATGGCATTTGATAGGCTGGCCATTACGGGCGCCGCGCATTTTCAGCTGCGATGCGGCCCTCTCCGCCCCGGTGCGGTCTGCCCTCATAAGAAGAGGATAATATATAATTCGTACGGAGGCGTGATTGCAATGTCTTGGCGGCTAATCGCATGTGCCTAATGGGAGATGGTTATCCAAACCCGGGAGATTACTTGAAGGGTGAAGAACATAAATATGTAGGGGTCAACAAAAGGATCCTATTGGGTCGAAGTACGGAGCTACATACAAAAATGATGTTCCGATATAGTTTGAACATTAAAAAACGATTTCCATGCTGGTCCCACCATTCTGAAAGTTTGATGGTCTGAATTAAGGTAACGCATTAAGTTACCCACATTGACATTATATTAATTAATAATAGATTTGAACCTAAAGAACCATTCACGGCTTATCATAGTGATTCTTATTACTGAGAAAGCTATAGGATTCTTGGTTAGTATGTCGATCTAAAATTAATTAAAAGCTCTTTGCAGGTAAGCAGCATTGCTGTAAGACAGTTTACACCATGACCATCTGTATTTGACAGTTCAGCACGTTTATGCTACAAATTGCTAAACATTATGTATTATATAAAACATAGCTGTGCCCGGCATGCGTTGCAATGCCCTTTTTTACCCGACTTTTTTTACCATATAAATAAACCTCCCCTACAAATATTTCATAATCAAAATTAGCCAAATCGGTGCAGCCGTTCTCGAGTGATGGCGTGCGTGACCTAGGGAAATAGGGATTAATTTTATTATAATATAGATTTATAAATGCTCTTACTAGATAAAAATAGACTTTTCGTGGTATGACTTGATCATACCAAATTAAAGGAAGGCGCAATTAATGATGAGCGCTCAGGTGAAGTGGTGGGGATTTTCGCGTAGGGTGATGGATGACGTAAAAGGCGACTGACGGACCAATGGCGTTTGTGCGTCGGCCGCCTCCCGCTACCCCCACTACCCCAAATAGGTACCTATAAGTATCCGAATTTGATTTCTGCGCATTGAACGATTAGTACGATCTGTCCAAAGATGCTTTACAAATTAACCTATATTATAGAAACAAAACAAAATTAATTCGAAAGAAAAATCAACCGCAGCCCAACAAAAAGTTGAAAACAAAATGAGCGCTAGAAGGCTGCGACTTGTCTACTTACAATTTAGTGTTCTCTAGGCGATGTAGACGTTAATTATTCAATAAAGTGAATATAAAATAGCAAGTCCTAAATATGCTGGCAGTTTTTTAAAGGGATGATCAGACCATCGGACTGACCAACATTCTCTATGGAACCGAAAACGAAATAGCGAGAAGAAATCTGCTGTCCCAGCCCAACTCAAGTGTGCTGTCAAATATGTTTGCAGTTTTATATGGAACAGACGATTTTTTTCTTTCCGCACTTTTTTACGTTGGTTCAATGAAGAATGTTGTGTAGTTTGATAGTCTGATCATCCCTACGAATAAGAATGTATAGAAGTGTAAATGAAGCTCAAAAAGTGGCACCAAAAAAAGTGTACCGTGTTCTAAATTTGTTCTTTAAAAACTGTACCGAGCCGCCAAAACCCATACAAAATGTCATTTTTCATTGGGTGCCATAAATTATTTTGATTTTGTTTAGAGTTACTCTTCTATAGTTATTCTTATTCGTAGGATCATCCTCTTAAATATTTTCAAGATTAAAAAAAAAACCTTTATAAAAAGGAGCTTGATACAATATCAATCAAAACAAAATGAGTACACAAATAGTAGATCGGTAAAGTATCCAAAAGTAGCTTTTTGGCACAAGTCATCTCCCAATTCTCCTATATTACGGTACGAGTATACATATTACATGGCGATGGTGTCCCAAAATTCAACGTCAAGCCGAAAATAAGAGATAGGCACTTTTATAACTGTTCTGGGAAATATACAAAAAAAAATGTTTAAGTTTGATAGTTTTCGAGATTTTGTCCTTTTTTACATTGGGAAAGTCGCCAATTATTATATTTTTGCATGAAAATACTTGTTAAGCAATGCTGAATAATTTGTTCAGTGGACTCAATTCAAAAATAAAGGATTAGAGCCATACGAATTGAAGAAAACAATATCTAAATAAAATAAATAAATAAAATAATAAATAACGCTCACAGGCACATACATTGTAATGACCCCAAACTAGCACTAAAGGCTTTTATTATGGAAACCATACAACAACGGCACGAACATATAACATCCATGACCGAACCGGGATTCGAACCCAGGACCATGGTTTGGCAGTCCAGCGTGGTATCCATTACACCAACCGGGTCGTCTTCTGTCAAACTTCAGGTAAAAAGATTACACCCTGTATAAATAGCGCTAACCTGGCAAATTATTTCAAAATGGTATCACACTTAGCACTGCTTCTTTAAAAAAAGAATTGTAACAATTTTTTTCTTGCATTACAACCTGTAAATGGTATCAATGCGTTCTTCATGACCTGCTGAACACTATATGAGATGACAAGCGCTTGCAAAAGCGATGAGTCATAAAGATTCTTACAAAGAAAACATGATTTCTGTAAAATTTACAGAAATCCATTTAGTCGTTTTCAGTCTACAGGGGTTCAAATCAAAGTCGAGTCTGAAGATAGGCGGCGGAGCGGAGAACACAAACACGGAGTTTTATTAACCAATAAAGATTGCATAAAATCTCCGCTCCGATATTTCATTTTCAATCTTATTGTTTAATAAAACTTCGTTTCTCCGCTCCGCCGCCTATCTCCGCAATGGACCCCAATAGTGGAATTTTTGGACGCTTTCAGTAATTTAATTAGACCAAGTAGGTAGTGAAAATGTTATACTATGCTTATATATTTGTAATCTACTCGTAAAGCCCTTTCATTCTATACCCCACATGGTATGTCGGAAGGAAAAAAACATTATTCTTTGTATGGCCATCTTTATTTATGACGTCACGTACGATTTCTACCCCCACAGTCTGAGCGCTTGTCAAACTATTATAAAACTTTAACAGAAATGTGTCTTTATACTTTTCTGTATTTTAGCTATCAAACAAAAAAAAACATCAAAATCGGTTCAGTCGTTTTTGCGTGATGCGCGAACAAACAAACAAACGAACAAACTTGCCAATGGCGCCACGCGTCATTTAAATCGCGCTATCGAGTGTTATTTGAGTTTATATTAAGTGAACCGCTACTTTTTTTATTCCTCAAACAACAATTTTACGATTTTATAATAGATACCCTGTATTTCTCTCTCTACTAAGTGAATGTTGTATTCTTTTTTGAGAAAAAACATTTCTTTATTTCTATTCCATCGCGCGTCTATGAAAGCGATTCTTAGATTTCTTAGCACAAATATTTCGAACACTGTACCTGAGAACTGACTCGCACTTGGCCCTTTTTATATAATTGTGATCTCGAATGTAGAGCAAGGTTGGTGCGTTCAAGTAACATTAAAATAGAACAAATAACTTGAAGCACGCACACTGCAATATTTACTGTGCGCTTGAGTTAACTACTTTACTTTTTAATTATCTATTGTCCGAATTTCAGCTGTTTAAATGTTTCATTTATTCATTAGGTATCTTTAAAAATAAAATAATAATCGGTTTTGTTATTATAGCACAGATTATATTGAATTTGAATTATAAAGTTTGGATTGACATTGCATTGCACTTTTCGACGGATTTCAATTCTAGCGGCATTTTGGGTAACATTTTGCCAAATGTGTTTTTTTTTACTAATTCGGACCTGCTGAACACGAATTTCGATGTTGGCACTCCCGAATGGCACCAAAGGTTCCTTTTTTCAGTTTTTCTCGTATTTCTCGGAATGTATAAGTTTTATCGAAAAGTTCAAAAATTTGGCAATTTGTATGGCGGGTCGCATGAATGTTGTAAATAAAAACAAAATGATTTCATATTCTTAATCAGTAGCCCCTAAAACCCCCGGATACAATTTTTTTTCAGTTCGGTGAACCTTTAAAAGCTGCTTTGGCGTTTGAAATTTCCATGGCAGCTATCTTGAATTTCGCAATTCTGGATTTGTTTTTACGACCAACCAAATCTGACCAGGGACCAGTATGACATTGTTCGAGGTCCGTACCCCTATCTGTCATAGTTTCCGCTGGCCGTTTACCTCATCCGTCAGGAGTCGACCTTCCGAGGAAGTCAACGTATTCCCTGTATCACCAATGCATCCATATTATGATCCCCAGATGTCTTTCTTGTACCGTAAGGGGAACCCGGAGATCTGTCACGGTTCGGTTCTGTCATGTAAGCGACCGCAGTTTTTTTTTCGCGATTTCGATATTGGTCCAATAGAGAAAGTTGTTCAGTTTGATGGTCTGATCATCCCCTTAAGATAGTTTCATCTATATAAATAAATAAATATGGTATCTCAATCAATACTTGTAAATTACTGGCAGTTACACGCTTTTTAATAATAGTACTACACAACAAACATAGGATTACAAGCCAAGTCTACTCCCTTGTACGTAATCTACTTTGGTGTGAACTAAAAACCGGTTCAAAACTAGTCAATAGTCATCCTATCGAACAAAAGTAGCTACTTTGTAAAAACGCCGATCTAGCCTTGCTTATGCCTGCATAGCTTCCTAAATAATAATGCCCAGTAGGTATTTTCTACCTGCCTGTACGTATTTGATTACGAACCACTGGCCTAGTTCCCTTCAATTAGGAATCTATGTAGTGTTGTTGCAGTTTGTACCTATAGCAAACAAGACTGGCTGATATAAAACATTCAATACGTTTGACTACAGTCGTGTGAAACTATATACCACTGAACAATTAACTGTATAGGTACCTATGAATAAAGAAATAAATAATAGGTACCTACTAAAATAAATACGAAATATTACCTAGTAACGCTAAATTCGTACTTGCTTATTATAAAGTTTATAAATGACTTATCTTTTACTGTAACAGAATTTTGTCTGAACTACTTTAAAGATTGACTAAGATATTTGCAAGAAAACGATTACGATATTGTTTTTAGGTAGTATCCCTGACTCCAAATAAACTTTCTTTAGAATGTTTGTCTGTCTGTTTGTTTGTTCGAGCATCACGCAAAAACGACTGAATGGATTTTGATGAAACTTTTTTGTTTGAGCTAGTATAATATAGGGTCCTTCTTAATATGCTGACAAATATTTAAGGCGAAGAACATACTTACTTTTTCTAGGGAACTACGAGTATAATCGAAATCGCGAAAGAAAAATTCACTGTTCCATACAAAACTACAAACATACTCGGACCAAATATACAATACAATACTCTTTATTTGCACACCAAAAACATAAAATAACAATATTAAAAGCAAACAGTAAGAGTACAAATGGCGGTCTTATCACTAAAAGCGATTTCTTCCAGACAACCATAGGAATAAAATATACTTATGGGACAGCTGATATTTATTACGCGATCTCGCTGTTGGACCCCAACAGAATGTTGTTCAGTTTGATGGTCTGATCATCCTCTTAAAAAACTGTCAGCATATTGAGTTGGACCCTGTATAATTTGTGCGGACGAAGGCGCGGGTAAACTCTAGTCTAAACTATTATAAAACTGTAACTGAAATGTGTCTGTATATACATTGAAGATATTTCCAAAAAAAGATTACGATTTGGTTTTTAGGTATCCCTGACTCCAAATCAACCTTCTTTAGAAATTTTGTCTGTCTGTTTGTTTGTTTGTTCGTGCATCACGCAAAAACTACTGAACCGATTTTGATGTAATTTTTGTTTGATAGCTTATGATCCGACTTAAAATCTGGTATATAATTTATGCGGACGAAGTCGCGGGTAAATACTAGTAATTTATAAGAATGATTATAGTGGCCAGTAACTACTAGTTAGTCATGTTTTCTTTAGAAAACAAATCATGTTTAGTTTAGGAAAAAACAGGGCGACTGTATCAGTGGACCTCGGCTGTGACCTACTGACCCAGTTTCACGGCAGAGTAGCAATCGCTTATATCGTCCATATTTGTTAGTCAGCACACGGGCCGGGCGCACACAGCTACTCATATAACACCAGCATAAAACTAATCGTTATGCAACACACTACGTTGTGTGTGTGTAGCGTGCCTACCTTTGTAGTTTATTTTACGTATCGATCTCCTTATCAAACACTAATAAATGTCATTCAACTATTTATGTGATAAACTTTGATAAGGTATTACTTTAAGAGCCATATCATACAAACGCTTTTTCGATTGTATAGGCTATTTCGCAACGACACGGCGACGAATGTGTCGTAGCGATTTTTACTGAACTTTAACGCCGCGATTCCGCAGCGATACTGATTGATCTCAAAAATATCGCGGCAATATCGTTCTGTGAACGACTACGCTCAAATATAGCTTGTGTGATATGGCTCTTTTCCGGATTACAAAAGCCGTATCATGTTGCACGTACGGCTATATCACACTTTTTATCTCGTTCGTTCGCGCGCAAATAGAAAGAGAGCAAAGGCGTGATAGCGCTCTGTACGCTGCTATACTACGGCGGCAGTTCACACACCACAGCTAGACCAAATGATTTTAAACACAAAACCCGTCAAGCAAGTATACTGTCCAGTGTCCACTCTAAAAAGGTAGTTTATGTAAAGAACCCATGAAATTAAAGTAGTTGAAGTGCATTCTAAATACTTCTATTAGAGCGTCACCTTTTGATTAGGGTAGCAAGGTATCTGTTCAATGTCCACTCAGATAGGTTTATGTAAAAAACAAATAAGAATAATTACTCTAAATTAGTCTAGTATAGCAGCAGCGTCACCTCATAATTAGGGTAGCAGACGTCCGTAAAGTGAACACAACGGGGTAAATTAACAAATAAAACAGTATTTTTAAGTCGGACCACTTTCCGATGGGCCAATAAAAATAATTCGGATGACGCCCGCCAGCCTCACTGACCTGACACATATCAGTTGGCGCCAACAACTGCGACACACTTTTGATGCTGAAAAATTTCCTAATTTACACACAGCATGAAACCAACGAAGGCAATTCTTTGGGAATACGCGATTTATGCTAACAAAAATACGTGCGTTATTAAACCGATGAAGGAAATAAAACATTTTATTTCGTAATATCCATAGAGAAGTTCCCACGCTCCCCTAGTAATAATATCCGATTATTTTTCAAACCGTGTTGCTCAATATTTGAAGTGTTTCTGAATTAGCCCAGACCTAGATACATCAAATTGTTATTATGTACTTCATCATCATCATCATCATCATCACCCTATAAACGACCTCGTAGGGCACAGTCTACCCTAAAGGAGGGTGGACGCCCCCGCCCGACGGTAGCCCAAAGAAAATATCGTGAGGAAACCTGCATACGCTGAAGAAGAAATTCTGATGCGTACCTATGTGAAGCCTACCAATCTATGTTACAAGATTCTGGAACAAACTGCTGTGCATAACAAGCAACCAAATCAGACCAACTCTGTCGACTGCTGGGTCTTACTCTTATGCCATTTTAGGGTTCCGTAGTCTACTTTCGTCCATTGTGTCAGTCTGTCTGTATGGCCTCTATAACTCGCTCATTTTTGCTTTCGCTAGGTTCAACATTTTCTCTCAGGCAAGATAATCGACATTACTAGTATTTTCTTATTCTGGCTACGGAACCCTGTTATGGGCGAGTCCGACACGCTCTTAGCCGATTTTTTTGAATTGCGTTGCATCATTTGTCACGAACCCTCACTCACAATGTCGTCGTTCCGGTAGTTTTCCTACTGACACCGATCGATTGTCTGAAATTATATTCCAAAATGTGCGTTTCTCAACAAGCCATGCAATGTTTTTCACAATCATAATTTACAGGGTGGTCTAGTTAAGATGGTCAAAAGGAAAATGGGGTAGAGGACATCATTTATATTATAAAGGTTTAAAGGAATTAAAGGCTTCACATTTTTATGATTTTTCACCGAAATGCTAACTTGTCCCCCTAAACTGGTTACTGTGTTCAAAGTAGCCACTATTTTGAGCTGAAATTTGGCATAAACATACTTCATCAGTTATGTATCTATTGAACGACCATGTTTATTTATTACTCAAGTCAAGAAATCAACTAAATTATACGTTTTAAAAG
This sequence comes from Agonopterix heracliana, assembly GCA_963693445.1. Classification (NCBI taxonomy): domain Eukaryota; kingdom Metazoa; phylum Arthropoda; class Insecta; order Lepidoptera; family Depressariidae; genus Agonopterix; species Agonopterix heracliana. Next base: position 4,004,114 of record OY856307.1, read on the forward strand.
AACATCAATTTTCTGAGAAAATAATCGTAAACTAAATTTTATAATATGAACAAAGTTTTAAACGGCTTTGATTTTGACAGCTTTTCTAATCTGGCGCCGTTTGACTGAAAGAAATCTATTCGGTGACACAACGAAGTCAATCCTGCTAATATACAGCTGCTTGTCTACAGTGAGGAACGTTATATTTTGTATCAATGCATCCGCTTGTACATAAAACTGTTCAAATAAATACATTGAAATCGATTCCTCCTATCCTCCTACACATGCCACAGACCGATGGAAAAACGCCTTAGAACCCTCTGCGTGAGGGGGTTGTATTGTATCTCTACGGAAACAATTCCCAAAGCGATTACACAGAGCAGTAGAAATGTTATCAAAACATGTCTCATTTATAGGCACTCTGTTTGTATAAGTAGGTTAAGGGGCTACCTTCCGGTTTTGGGTAACTTTGTAACCATTTTATTCAGTAACTATGGCACTTTTTGAGCTGAAAAATAAACTGAACCATCTACAGGATATGAGAAGTGATGTGGTTTTTCTAGAAATCGATTTTAATGAATAACACCGAAGAAAAGGGACTCTAATGTCACCCCTTTTTTCCAGTTGTAACCATTTTACTCTTACATTTTGAATCGGAAGAAAATGAAAATTTACAATATTGTTCACAATACAATTTAGAATAATGTGGTTTTCTTACTTTTTAGAAATTAATAAAAAATCATCTAAATTTTCATAGAAAACAGCTAAATTCTGACCGGAGCCACGCGCTCGTCCGCATCGATTAGTATGGAGAGTCGTGGTCCAGGGCAGATACGCCTTAAATTAAGATTATTTAAATTTTAATTCATCAAGTAATGATTGAATAACACCACAACTATGGAAACTTTAACGCAAAGTACTTTCAATCACTATTAACATCTTCAGGGTTAAACGGTGAGAAAGTTTTGTGGCTACGTAATTTTGTTTATTTCAAGATTTGTATTGTACCTCTACGATTATTGGTGAAATTATACAAATGTGAAATGGTCGTAAACAAATTATAATCCTGATTGGGAACCTTTCACATAAAGTAAAGCTTTGACACAGAAAATACTAGTGATTTAAAGGTTATACAGGTTGTACCAAAACACGCTCTAGTAATATTTAAACGATTTAGTTTAGTTAGACCATCAAACTGAACAACTTACCTTATACTCTATAGCAGTAACATTACATACTTGCTCTATACAGACAAAGTCGAAAAATTCATACATACACTTGAGTCAATTAGGTAGGTAGGTAAGTACTGCACTTTTGTATATAAAGCTACCTATTTTTTTTATCTTTTCTTGATTTTGTCTTAGTGAAAGTGATGGTACACCTATTTAAATATTATGAGGGTGTTTGTTACAACTTGTATAATAAAGTATTTTTTATTTCTTCCAGCTTTTCTTTTTAAAACAAAGGTAAATAAAACTCTATTGTGTCATTGTATGAAAGCTGTTTCGAGGGACATTGAGAGATGTGATTCTTTCATAGACAGTGTAGCAAGTTTTTAGCTTTGTATGTGTAAAGCATCGTGCTAACACCTTTATACCCGAGGGCTACCTAGTACCTACCTACGCAGTGGGGCTTGTAGGGCTTCCCACTGTAATTGAGAACCTTCGTCCTTGATATTTCGTAATCAGAGACTCGTGTACCTACACAAGTATAATTTCTTTTCATTTAATTTCTGTTAATCGTTGCAACATAGGCGAAGTATTTTTCACTTACGCTGATAGACGAAACATCAGTGTAACCGCGTATGAGACAGCGATAGTCATAAAATCCTATACAATTTGTATGAAAATAGATGTCTGACTCCGGAGTCAGACAGCCGTCGTAGAACAAAAAAGTGGCTACGTCGATAAGGACAGCAATAAGTAGCGATCTCCTTTTTTAACAAGAGCTAATTTGCTATGTGCATCTCTTACTGAGTTATATGACAAGACACGTGCTTGCTTCTAGTTCCTTCTCTTTCTACGCGTTGCAATTACGTTCCGGACAGAAATGTCAAAATAACGATCTAGTACCTACTAAATAAGTAGGCACTTAAGTCATACAATCTCTTTTCTAAATAGAAAATCTAATCGAAATCCTACTGATTTAAAATCCTGCTGGACCCACTAGTGGTACTAAGCAGTGGGACCATCAGTCCGTAAGACACCAAAACATAAGCAGTAAAATACAGAGAAAAGGTTCAAGGGGCACACAATAAGGCAGATTGTCACACCAGTAGTGTGAGTGTGACTAAGAAAGAGGGTAAAAAAATATTTTAAATGATCATGTTAACTTGGACTAAACCTTCATTTTCTATTAAATTTAAAAGGGTTAGAGCGATCCGTTGAGGCGCCCATACGCACTGCATACAAAAGAAGTTTGGTCCTATGTTAAATATTAATTATAGACCAATTATAGTCAATGATTTTTTTACACGGTCTAGAAATTAAACTCTGTCTGGTTAGTCAGATTTCCGTTAAAATTTACAAATATGTAGTTTGAATGCCCCTAGCATTCAAGATTGGTATGGAAATTTTTGAAAAAATCGGTCAAACCAGAAACAGACGAGAGAGAGAGAGATATTAGTTTGTAGACTGGTCTGAGTTTAACAATTTTCATTGAATTAAATGGGTAATATTCATATTAAGGTGGTTTCAGAGTAGTCAATTTCATACAAAACTTAGAACACGCGTAGACGGCATTAATAAAAGTAATATTTTATGTATGGAAAAATAGCTTAGAAAATCTAACAATTTATGATATAATTACGAAGATTTATAAAGCTTTAAAATTATTCCTACCAAAGCTTTAAAACATTTACCATTCATTATTATAACTGTAACATTTATTCATTAAAAAAAAAGACAAAGTGCGTATCCACGACAGGCTTCGTCAAAGGCAATACATTACTTGCATCCACAACAGGCTTCGTCAAAACTAATACATCAAACACATCCACAACAGGCTTAAACTTTAAAATAATTCAACCATATTTAAAATAATACTTTTATTAATACCGTCTACGCGTGTTCTACGTCAAAGTTCTGTATGGACTGAAACCACCTTAACAATGAAAATTGTTACGAAGTTTAATTCTGTTTTTAACGAGTAGGTATATCCTCTTAACTACTTTGAGGAGCTTCATAACCTTTTCTTTTACATTATTATACAAATTACAAAAATAATTCTTCCAACTTTGTTGACTTCTTCATGGTTTCTTGTACTACCTTGTTCTAGTTTCTTTTACTGTGTTTTTCTTAACTCGTTTTCACCCTACATATAAGTATACAATACGCGACATATACAGGGTCCAACGGTTTGTTAAGGAGACGACGAGACCATCAAACTGAACATCTTTGTCTATGGGACTAAAAACAACCTCGCGAATAAAAATCTGCTGTCCATAAATTTGGGTCAAGTAGGAGTGCAGTTTTCTAGGAAAGAGCCGATTTCTTTTCGCGATTTCGACTTTGGTCCCATAGAGAAAGTTGTTCAGTTCTATGATCTGATCACCCTTTAAAAAACCGTAAGTATCTATATTAAAAAGGACCAGTATAACACGAACATCGAAATCGCGAAAAAAAAATCTGTTGTTCCGTACAAAAAAGCATCCTACTCGAGCTAAATCTATGGGACAGCTTTTTTTTCGCGATTTCAATCTTCGATATTGGTGCCATGGAGAAAGTGATTCAGTGTTCAAAAGTCTCAACATATGTAGAAGGACTCTGTATATTAATGAATATATCGTCGAACCCTGCATATTCCTCACTGATCCTAGTTCCGAATCGCACTGCGTGCGCAGCGCAGTACGCAGCGCATGAAGATAATCACTCAAACACGGTGATGCGGGCTATTCGCCGAACGGTTGCCTTTGCGCAACCATTGTCGCTACTCTGCGCTCCTAGAGTTTCTACACGGCTCTTTGTTCGGCGTTATGCCATAATGGGCTTCTATTCGTCCACGAAGTTAAGTTTGCGTCACTTGCGTGCCTTTTATTTTCTGTTGCACGCTAAACTTATAAGAATAGAAAATATTTAAAACGGACCTAGACATTGTTTTAAAATATGTGAATGTTCTTCAAAATAGCTGATAGGTATGCCTAACATAAAAAGTTTTTACGTTGATGACTTTGTTGTCTGATGGACTACTGATTGATTGGAGTAAACCTCCTTATTCGTAAATAAGCGTTAAATTTTGCAAGCATCACTAAGATTGAATTTAAATAAATTGAAGATACTTACACTACTTAACAAGACTTTAAAATAGAGGCAGGCGTCCGGTTTTTGTGTATTCAAAACGACAGTTTAAGCAGTATCTGTGTCAAGGTGCGGATCGACTCTTACGCAAGCCGTTTTTTTAATACTACGCCCGGTTGCGAGGTAATTAATTCGATTCGGAGTGTCGCAACGAACGATAGTGCTTGTTTTCGTGTGTTTTAAACGCTATTCGTAAATTTTTTGAATTGACTGGGGTTTCCAAGGTCATTATTATAATGGCCGGTGGTCAACCAACTATTCGATTACACCATCAGTGTTTTATTGTAATTGTAGGTTTTATTTTGAATATAGCAAATAATTTTGCTAACGATATGTAGAGAGTTTAAAGATATATTTTGAACACTCCGGTCGTAAGTACTGTATTTACATGAAAATTTATAAGTAGGTTACGACGTTTAGGTAAACTAACGAACGCCAAACCAGAAAACCAGTTTTACAGGATAGATGCTATATTTTCGAAATTTAAGGTACTTTTCTTTTCTGCAGGATACTTTTCTACTTTTCATACAAACTTTTGTATGGAGACTGGTAGCTTCACAATCCTCTTATCAGTTATATTCTGGAGTAAGGTAACTTTAGACTATGTATAAAGGGAGTAACGTTTTACAGGTTTTACTTTTGTTTTTGAATTACCTTCACCACATCAAAGACAATTCCTATTATTTCCAATGCATTGCAAAACTGTAGGTATATTTCGATTCGCGAAGTTCCGCAATCCATTTCTTCCTTCCGAACCGAAGGTTGCATTTGGGGAAATCCTGCTTTACGGATGTCAAGTTTCTTTAAGAGAACATTTGCAGGAATACCCAATGAGTCAGCGCGAAATAAAAAAAAAAGTTAACCTACGTCAGTGTATTTTCTACAGATTGAACGTAAAACGCGAAATTGTCGATACGATTTTATTTTTTTTTAATTTATCTTGAAATTTTTTGAGACAGCCCATTTCGTTATACCTACTTCATTTTCGTATTTTAGTTACAAAATTGAAAACCAATAAAGTCAAGCAAGATCTTTTACAATTTAAATGTGAGAACTAAATTTACCATCCAACAAACCGTTCTCCAGCATTTTTTCAATCAAACATTGTTCAAAAATATACTAACGACGATGGACAGTAAATTAAAATTAAAATAGGGGATTTAAGATAATTATAAATATTATAATGATAGATATTAATCTCATACCTACATGTTTTTGATTTTAAACAATCAACAATGCCCCCCTTAAGAGCCAGATGGCCATGCTCTCGATAGTTCTCCTTAGATGGCTCACCACCAGACTAGGTCGAGGAGAACCACTAGGTATGATGTCAGTGTCATAGCTTGCTTAACTATACGACCACAAACTACATTTGTCATCCATTACCACCTTTATTCCGATCGACCGAGCACTCGTCGTAACAAACGTAGAGATCCACAGCGATTTGTAGAAACTATCGCTGATGTTGCAAGCATATGCTGTACGGGAGAGGTATGGTCAGCCGCACGTTGCATATACGTATATGTATACTGTTTGCTCATAGTTTTGTTTGTGTGGATGGCCTTGTCTCAAGGTACTTAAAATGCGCCAGAAAGTTTTTAATTATAAAACTTTGTCTAGCGAACATTATTAACCCTTAATCAGGCATAGTACGATTTATCGACCACATAAAAGTAACTGACAATGTACCTACTAAAAACTTACAATAAGGTTCATTATTGAATTTAAATATGGTGGCCAAGGCCTGATAAAGGGTTAAAATGCCATTCGTGTAGCTAGATGAGAACAAATAAGGCATAGTACCCAATAGCGTCGCGAGTATGTATTGGTTGCAGTAAACATTTGTTGCATTTACAGAAAAAATTCTTGGATGTCTGTTCATTTTGTAACCAGGAACCGCATGATTTTCGTAATACAGGCTGTTAAAAAAACCCTGTCAGAACATCCAACTGAACAACTTTCACTATCTATGGAGCCAACTTCGAAATCGCGACAAGAAAAGTATTTTTTCCATACTTTTGAGTCGAGTTGGTAGGTTGGTACTGCAGTTTTGTATGAAACTGGTGTTTTTTTCCCCGAATTTCGATGTTGGCTCCAAGAATTTTATATATTCCATAGGTGGATAGAAGACTCGAATTTCGTCGAGAATACAAAATAAACGCTAATTCTATGCAACAAGAATTATTTTCCTTCAATGTTGTTGTTAGCTGACAACCAAGCCACTGTGAGATAACCGAAACCCTCGTGTGTCCCTTTCTAACATGTTGCCAACTTATTAAACTACCACTTTAGAATTTACTGTAAATACAAAAGATGTAAATAAAAAAATATTTTTGTTTTTGATAATGTATAATTTTAATTATTTTGTGCAAAATATTTATTTTAATAATTGATAATTGTAGTTAGTTTTACACTATGTTTATTCAGTTTATCACAAAACAAATAAGGTAAGGAGGTAGTGTATTATTTCAAAACTTTTTAATGGCAACTCTATGGTGTTATGAAAAAATATGGCGGTCATAATTCAAAAGTCATAATATTACAAATTCAAAATTGTTGTAATAAAATTGTAAACTGTCGAAATGGTGAACTTGCTGTGTAGTTGGATGCAAAAATGAATACTACCCCAGCTGTGGCTTTTCTTTCTACAAGTTAGGTATGTTATTGTTTCGTAAAACATTTCTTAACTAGGGTGACCAATTGACCATTCTAGCGACCTATGTATGGACGTCTGAGCTTGGACTACCGACCAATAGTTTGTTCAAAAACGTTGAAACACACTCGAGAAATCATGGTCAATTCACGCTAATGGTTCATTTTACGTATCAAGCCAGCTTGTCAGTGCATTACATGTGATGCATGGACAGTAAAAGTGTTAACCTTTAAACTACTACTACTCTACCTATCAAACTGAACAACTTTTACTATGGGAGCAAGTATGTCAGAACTAAAAATAATAACAGCTATCCCATACGTTTGAATCGAGTATAGGTACTGTATTGCAGTTTAATATGGGACAGCCTTAGAAAAAGTATATGTCTAGAATGAGCCTCACTGTTTTACCATATAACGAATGCAGCATTTGACGAAATAAGAATTTGACGAAACAAGAATTTGACGAATGTCGTGGCTACCAAACAAAAGGGGCCAGGTTTCATAGGTTGGTGTGCGTGAGACGCCATACAAATTATGTATGTGTGCGTGTATATGTATAGGGTTTAGGAACCAGTACTGGTTCCAATTTTTTTCGACGCTTTCGTATCTTCGACTGTCAATCTTGACATATAACTTTATCTAAGGGGACAGCAGATTTTTTTTGTTACGACAGTCTTGCTCCCATAGCAGGCCTGTTTCACTCCGCACTGTAGGTATAAAAATGTACCTACGCGGTCGCGCCGCGACGTCGCGGCCTAATTCAGTCGAGTGTCACGCGCTCATTGCATCTCACCGAACGACCTTGATACTTGTTTTTTTCGTTTCGAAAATTAAATTACTATCCCATACATCGTCGTATGTATAAAGTAATATCATAATGTTCATCATAATTATAGTAATATTATAATATTGTTAAAAAATACTGCATCGCGATCGGTTGTATGGCCCGAATTTTATGTATTTATTATTCTTTGGAAATATTCTAATAGATAGAAGACGTACCGCCCGCCGGCACGGCTGCTGGTCTCTTTGCCGTCAGCCGCGCTGCGGCCAACGACCCCCGGGTCCCGATCGTAGTCGCGTGGGTCGTAGTTACCACGATTTCTTCCTCGGACGAGCTCAACATTCGTTCGTTCGGAATCGGAACGCACTACTGACATCCCTTGCGCCAGATTCCATGTGTGCGTGACATTCACGTACAGAGAGTCAATGTGTGCGTGTCAGTCGTGCTTGGAGCGAGCGTTCTTAGATAGTGAGTCACAGGGTTCGAAATTATCAAGATAATAACGAGCCGTGATAATTATCGGATAATTATCCGATAATTATCACCATTATTAAAATATCATTTGTTAAATTGTTTCATAAGAAATATCGATGGTTTATTGTCTCAAAACAAACAAAAAATATATGTTTAATTTTTTTTATATAACATACCTAATACAATACAAATCAACATTAATGTCATTAATTAAAGGTGAAATCGGTGTTCGTCAGATTTGACAGATTAACATTCGAGTTCACTTGGCTTTACGTAACACCAACTGACATTCTTTGTGAATTGGGGGAATTCCCGTGTCGCGGCTAGACGTGCGTTCGGATACACGCAACAAGTGCGGAAATACACGTTTGGATACTTAGAATATAGTATATAGAATAGAGTCATCTGTTGTAGACTCTTATATAATCCGTGCCCATAGTAAAAGTTGTTCAGTTTGATGGGTAGAGTATGTTTGTGGTTTAAAGGTTAATGATACTTTTCCTTACATGTCTGTATAATTTCTGTAAAATATTCCCTGTATAATTCGTGCGGAATAAGTCGCGGTAAACTCAATTACTTTTATACGGCGTACGTTTTGACGGCCCGGCAGCTCAGTCGGTAGTGAACCTGCCTGCTGTACCGAGGGTCGCCGCAGGTTCGAATCCCGTAAGGGACAAATATTTAATATATGATGAATATGAATATTTGTACCAGAGTCATGGATGTTTGTATCTATATTATGTATTCTAATATATCGTTGTCTATTTATCATAATACAAATCCAGGCTAGATTCTGAAACTTTAAATGTGACTAGATAATTTGTGTGACAATGTCCAAGATATTTATTTATATATTATATTTGTTTTTATTCTGAGTTTACCCCCAAAAACATTTTCCAGGATAAAAAGATAATATCAAACCCTCAACAAGACGGTAAGAAACAGGCTTGAATAAATGCATATTTTAAGTATCCCGTCAAATTTGAGAATGAATGGACACCCTAGTTAGAAAGGGACACACAAGGGTTTCGATAATCTCACTTGTCTCGTTGCCAGCACCGTAGTGCGCAATCTAGCTAGTATACAAAATTTTTGGTTGGCTCCATAGTGAAAGTTTTTCAGTTTGATGGTCTGAACTTCTGAACCACCCCTAAAGAGTCCAACAGTGTTTCAGTGAAAGGACTTATGGTCTATAGGGTCTTTCTTAATATGCTGACACTTTTTTAAGGGGATGATCAGAGCGTCAAACTAAACAACTTTCTCTATGGGACCAACATCAAAATCGCAAAAAAAAATCAGCCCCTCCATACAAAACTGCGAACCTTCTCGAGCCAAATGCATGGGACAGCTGATTTTTTTTTCGCGATTTCGATGTTGGTCCCATAGAGAAAGTTATTCAGTTTGATGGTCTGATCATCCCCTTAAAAAGTGTCAGCATATTAAGTTGGACCCTGGATAGGTACTTACTTATATTTTACTCTTATAAAACCGTAAAATCATGAGGAATATAAAAGTAGCGGTTTACTTCATATAAAATCAAATAACACTCGATAGCTATAGATTTAAATGACGTGCAGCGCCATCTATTGACAAAATTGTTAGTTTGTTCGCACATCACGCAAAAATTACTGAACCGATTTTGATGAAACTTTTTTTGTTTGATAGCTTATGATCTGAATTAAAATCTGGTATATAATTTGTGCGGACAAAGTCGTGGGAAAACACTAGTATTTTATTAAATGTGTACCTCGACTCGATCAAATTACATTACAAAAAATTACAATCTGAATCTACCGCACACAGGGACACGAATCCATGTCTATGGTGTCGGGAATCTCCGTGACCCAGTTCCAAGAAAACCACGTTGATTATCGTAGCGTAGATAGAACGCTACGTTTTCTTTGAGTTATAAATTATAGGTAATATCGCGTTGGCTATGAAATTTCATTTAATATTTTGTATCGGATATATTTGTTTCTGCAATAAGGCGTTTATATATTATTTAAAATAAAATTCGGTAGCAATGCCTGAATTTAAAACACTACCTTGTGCGAGTTAAATACGGTAGGTATTCGAGTTTTTATTAATCTTCGCTTTGCATGTGTCTGAAAACAACAACCATCAACTGTCTAAAAATATTCCCAATATCGCAGATTTTGTAATCAATGAATCCATACTTTCCTACCGGGATTTATATTGAAGATATTGCTATAAGGATACGTAATGGAATGCATTGAGACCATTTTTAGAATTTTTACCTGATATTCTGTTTGTGCACGCTTCACTTAAGGGTATATTACCTTTGGTTTAGCGCGCCCCATACAAACGTACTATGGTGATATTTTCAATACTAACCAATTAAAGTCAATGAAATTTTGCAGAAACAATCTTGAAACAAATCTCTATGCTTGTATGGAGTCAGATTTTCGTTAAAATGTATAGTTTTAAAGTTACAGTGCCTCAAAGATTTCCATACAAATCTTAAATTAATCCTAGAATTAAAACTGCATATTTTAACGAAAATCTGACTATATACAAGCATAGTGATTAGTTTTTAGATTGTTTCTGCAAAATTCCATTGACTTTAATTGGTTTATATTGAAAATATCACCATAGTACGTTTGTATGCAGCGCGCATTTGCGCTCTCGGAATAAACTTCTCTTAAGGGCCTATGCCGAAAAATAATTGAAGCGAAAGGGGCGTGTGATTTATATTACTGCATGATGCGAGAGAAAGAGATGGGGCGGCGGCGCGCGCGCCTGAAACAAGCAACGCAAGCGCGAAAACAAACTTTATTTGATTGTGATTGTACTAAGTAATTAAAATTGATATAATTTCTTTTGTTTCCATTATTCACCGTTTAGCAGTTCCAAGCGTTTATCGATAAAGATAGGTACTTTGGCTTGTTTTTCTATCGAGAAAATGTGTGTGAATCGTGTTTTGGCTCTTATCAAAACTTCAATAATATGTTCAATTTACGTATATCCACCGTACTCCTTCTGTTAGTACTTCATGACATCTGATGCTTTGAAAATCCTATTTTTTCACATATCCTCTTAAACACTACTGAAGTGACTTGGATGGGGTTCGGCTCTCACAAAAGTATAGGGTTTAGTTTGAATTAACATGTAGGCTTTCTTTCATCGCAATCAGTTCATTCAATCAAAAGCTATGAGTATTTAAATACTTGACTGTAAGTGTAAATCTGTGCTTGCACGTACGAAGTCGCGGGGCACGGTAGTAAATATAAAATTCCTCTGAAAGAATAGCCATAATTTTCTTTGTAAAATTGTAATGCATGGCAGGTGACAAATGTTAATTTGCATTGAATGGTAAGTGGCTAAGTGCACTTGATGCGTTATTGTAGAACCTTTCTTTAAGGATCGTCCTCCACAATAAGCTAGGTACCTAATCAACTGCATGTTACCTCCTTGTAGGGTCCATTGTTGGCTATGCTCAGCCGATTCATAGTGTTCATACGTGGTATGCGGAACAACCTAAATGTGTGTTTAAATGTCCACCGTGAAAGTAATTGAATTTGTACACAGGATGTAAAAAATGTGTTATTAATGCTTCAGACCGTCAAACTGAAAAACTTGCACTATGGAGAATCGAGAAACAAAAATCGGATGTTTCATACATTTAAGTCGAGTATTCTTCTCATAACACACTCGATTGCAGCGAAAGCTTCACACTTATATTACCGTTGGCACGCTCCATACAAACGTACTATGGTGATATTTTCAATACTAACCAATTAAAGTCAATGAAATTTTGCAGAAACAATCAAGAAACAAATCTCTATGCTTGTATGGAGTCAGATTTTTGTTAAAATGTATAGTTTTAAAGTTACAGTGCCTCAAAGATTTCCATACAAATCTTAAATTAATCCTAGAATTAAATCTGTAATATATTTTAACGAAAATCGGACTCCATACAAGCATAGAGATTTGTTTCTAGATCGTTCCTGCAAAATTTCATTGACTTTAATTGGTTAGTATTGAAAATATCACCATAGTACGTTTGTATGCAGCGCGCATTTTCGCTCTCGGAATAACATTCTCTTAAGGCACAATAATAGTAGGAGGAATAAAATACCTTGGAGGCATAATTATATATTTTATTTTTAATTTTTTGACAAAAATACAATTTACCGAAATCAAAGTCATACACCTCAGTATTCTTGGATAGCTTATCTAAACATTTTTCTTGTTTTAGAAGAACTTAAAATACTTAGTTTCCGGTTTTTGGTATACTCACATATTCACCATTAGTTTATCTAGTGAAATTATTAAATAAACCTATAAAAAAGAAATCTCACAGAATTTTTTTCCCGCTAGAAACAGTGTAGAATTGTTAGAAAACGGAGTTACTTTAGGAGTAAATTAAGTAAAACATGTTCTTAGTAAATTGAAATAATCAAGTTTATATTTTTGTAACGCTATCTAGCAAAGATTAACGTATTAAAATTAAACAAAAGTAAGTCATTTTGAAAAATATTAATTACGTGAGATTGGGTCGATTGAGATCGAGCCAAATCTCACCAAGGCGGCAGAGGTCAAGTCAAGTCAAAGTCAAAATTTTTATTCAAAATAATATCACATAGATAACTTTCTGACGTCATTTTTGATTCTACCACCGCTTCGGAAGGTGTTCCGTTGTAGAGAAGATGCGGCCAGAAACTCTACAACACACTTCTTTTAAACAAAACAAAATATACAAAGTACAAATATTGAATTACATAGTGTACCATTGTCAAGACCAGACATTTTGGTCATTCAAATAATCATCGAGTTTATAGTAACCTTTTTTACAGAGGACTTGTTTAACATGGGATTTAAACTTTTTGTCTGGCAAGTTTAGAATATCCTCTGGTATCTTATTATAATAGCGTATACAGTGCCCCATGAAAGATGTGTTGACCTTACTGAGTCGAAAATGTGGGAACACTAATTTATTTTTATTTCTTGTATTGTAATTATGAACGTCACTGTTTTTGGGAAAGAGACACAAATTTTTTCGGTCGAAAAATCGTCAAAATCACCTCACATAATTAATGGACGCTCCCTAACATAGAAGAGTACATTTACCTAGGACAATTAATATCTGCAATCGATACTAATTGAGCTATATCGCATGATCGAATCGATATACGGTGTGATACGGTATAAAGGCATAAGAATAGTTCTATTATTAACTAGGTATTCTTATAATAAAGGTAAGAAATGAACATCATACAGCTTCACGCAACGGCAACAACCTATCTAGGTGTAAACGTCACTTTATTCACAACGACTACAATAGCGTTCTGACCTTCGCCTACTTATTCGCTCGTTTGGATCCAGCAAGCAACACTGCGAATCTTTTCTAAACATTAATAAGTATCTATTTATCTCTTTCGTTAAAGAAAACTTGAGTTTTGTTAGGGTTGGGTTGTTTAACTCGTTGGACTGGGTATTACACGGGTCAACGCAACGGTGTGTAGATAGGTATAGTTCATTTCAAATAAGATGGCGGGATTCCACTTGAGACTTAAGAATGAGGGCTCTAAAATAGATTGTTGTCTGATTGTTTTACTATTCTAACACTTGAAATAAAGCATCTGTTAATACCACTAGTCAACTAAAAGGACCGAGACTAGTTTGCCGCCTCCAAAAATACCTCGCGCAAAAAACCAATGAACTCCTATTGGCTGAATAATCACTGTATAAAAGCATATCGGGAAACTTCAAGCAGACATAGTCGACCGGTTATTGTCCTTATAAGCGCTTATACAGACGTTATTAAACCAATAAAAAGCTTTAATTTGTATAATATAGCAACATAGTACTCTCTATGTTTGTATGAAGACTATGAAGTCAGATTTTCGATAACATGTATAGTTTTAAAGTTACAGTGCCTCAAAGTTTTCCATACAAATCTTTAATTAATCCTAGCATTAAAACTGTATATTTAAAAATTGCATAGGGAAGATTGGAGGAAAAGAGGGGAGGCCTTTGCCCAGCAGTGGGACACAAAATAGGCTATAAAAAAAAATTAAAAAAAGGTTAGTTTCTAGATTGTGTCTGAAAACTTTCATTGACTAATTGGATACTATTGAAAATAACACTAACATACTTTGTTTGTATGCAGCGTGCATTTGCACTCTCGGAGTAAGTAAACTTCTCTTAAATTCAATATTTTGACGCTCAACAACACGCCATTATGGTGGCAATGTGTATATTATTGAATTTTGAAAAGTAAACTGTTGTTTTACATATTTTATAATTAAGCAAGTGAATTATTATTGCGCACATGCCTTACCTACCTTATATACTCGTACATACCTAATATATATCTTTACTGTAAACTTTTAAAGCTGATGAAGCTACAATTCTGTCTGGCAAACAAGTGTTTTATAGCCTAGCCAAGCATTAATGAGTGTTAAATTTATTTAAGCTTAATATTAGTCATGAGCAGAACTTATAAAGATTACAATAAGAACAGAACTATAAGCATAAGCATATGCTCACGACTATATTCCCCGAGGGGGTAGTCAGAGATATTCTGAAACCTCAGAACAGGACTATATAGAATTTCAATAGCCCAAAAACCATTCAATACAGCATTTGGATATCCTGTAAGCTTTAATACCTACCTACGTAATAATTAAAGCCTTAAACTGCTTATTAGCACATTTTTATTCTCTTATCTGGCGTATGTGTTCCTTGGGAAGGTAGTTATCAACTTATCATACCTACTCGTTTTTTTATCGCCTAATGACTGCCTCGTGTGGAATCCCGCCATCTAATATGAAATGAACTATACATACACCGGACTCTTCCCCGGTATAAGGGTTTTATTTTTAAAAAGAACGTGTTTATGAGAAATAAGAATATTTCAAGAAACATTTTCTCAGGGAGAATTCGACGGAATTTTTGAGTGGTGAGAACATTGAGGCAACCATTGCAAAGCATACACACGAACCCCGAACATTCCGACGTAACGTAGACAAGTAGACTAGTCCCATCTACAGGGTGAAATTGATATCATTAGCATCCCTTTAAACCAGGGGTGACCAAACTTTTCAAGCACGCGGTCTACTTTGAAACTCAGATATACCTGGCGGTCTACATAAAAAAATGTAGGGTAAACTATACAATGATTGGCACCTTAAGGCTTAGCCAGACTTAACTTCCTTATAACTAATACAATTTTATGTTTAGACATAATTAACCAATTTCTAATTATTGATTGGGGTATAGGTTATTAAATAAAAGAGTATTCTAGTCTACATTATAAGAGCTTTAATAAAAAAATTGTGAATTAAAAAATATATACCCGAATGTATAGTCATTGGCACCTCAGGTACAAACATTGGCACTATGTATCAGTCATTGGCACTAAACATAAATATCTTGTATTTTTACAATTTTGAACAAATCAATGAGTACAAACCAACAAAATTATAATTTTACTGAATACTACTCATGTCTCTATTTAGCAGCTTTAAAATTTTAGTAGATTTCTTTAATTATCAGAGTCTTGAAATTGTATCAAAAAATTAGATAGTTCATCTTCATTACGGAAAGGTTTTGTCCTTTCAAATTTTTTTTTTTCATATGTTTAGGAAGCACAAAATTCTGTGGTGATTTTCCCTGTAAAGTAGTTTTGGTTTAAACATTTTTTAGGAAATAATGTAAAAAGTCATTCAACTACCTTTCTATCAATTTCTGCCACTGCCAATCATTATACTCAGGTACAGTGCCAATCACTGTAATTCGTGATGTAATCAGAGAATCTATCTAAGTTCGTATGTATCTAAGTTTAGATATTCCTGTCCTGTACCTTTCTCTGATTTAATCTTAATATTTGAGGTAATTTTAGATATAAGGTTTGCAGAATCTTTTATCCCAGGAGTTTGTGTAGTCGCGCTGATATCTTCCTTATTGTCTTTTGTAAGTGGTTGATCAAAAGTAATCTTAATTTCTTCCTCCGTGCCGTCCGCCTACCTCCGTCTGCCTCCGTGGTCTAATGGTTAAGAGCATTGGGCTCTTGACACGGAGGTTGTGGGTTCGATTCCCACGGGGGACCTGTCACTTGGTGCGTTTTTCCCCAGTTGGTAGGATATTGCAGGCTGATTAACCTGATTGTTTGAAAAAAAGATGATTCCGTGCTTCGGGTGGCACGTTAACCCGTTGGTCCCGGATACTATCTCTGTTAGTAGTAGTCGTTGCATAAAAACCACTTCAGAGGCCGTAAGGCTGTTTGAATAAACTCTGATACCAGGGCATGCCCACACGATAAGAAGAAGATTGGAGTCACGTTTCAGGGTTTGCCCCGAACACTTGTCTTTCGCGTCGTGTTCGCTCGGTTCAGCCTGTCACGAGGCTCCGCAATACATCTCAGTTGTGTTCTTCCTCAAAAACAATCCTCGAGATTGGATAGATACTCCACCAAACCACTTGACACTGGCGGAAATGCGGTGCTAACGCACAAGCAAGAAGTCCATTAATAATAAATAATACAAAAAAAAATTCTTCTAGACATTTTGTAGGTGTTTTAAAAATATTTATCGGTAAGTCATCATCCCTTGACACCCATGCCTTCAATTGCAACGATTGGCACTAATACAATTACAGTGATTGGCACTGTACCTGAGTATAATGATTGGCAGTGCCAGATATTGAAAGCAAGGTAGTTAAACAAAATTCTAACATTGTTTTCTAAAATATGTAAACTTGCAATACATCTTTTGGTCTAATATTGAAGGCTAAACATTAGAATTGATTTTTAGTGATTGGCATAGGTGCCAATGAATTATACTTTAGTACAAAATTAAAACTATTGATTGGCACTCTATTAATTTAAGATTTTGTTACAAAAATTGTCGTAAAACCCATTAAAATCTATTATTTGTCGTAAAACAAAGCAAAATAACACACTCAATATCTTATGTTTATATACTTATACGTAAATAATTGTCGTTCAAACTTACCCAAAGCTAGTTAATTTTTTAAAAATGGCGCCATAATGGTTCTTTCTCCCGTCACGGAATTTGTTTTTTATACAGCGTTGTCAGGTTATATGTTACAACTATTACCATTGAAATGTATGAATGTAGACATTTGAAAGAACCCAAGGAAAATACCAAAATGTATTTTCTGATATAACAATTCTTAATATTTGTGTTGAAAACGCAGAGTGCCAATGACTAGTGGTGTGCCAACAATAGTATAGTTTACCCTACTTCCGACATATTCCTTAAATCAAAAATTTTTGCTGTTTTGGTGGGTTTTATATTTTGGTTTTGCTTTGCATTTGTAATGCTCGTTAGTCAACCGAGACTGATGTTTCATTCAATCAGAGTAAACGCAAATTCACATTCTAATTTTCATAGGCAATATGGAAACTTGTTATAGTGTCCAATAATAAGCACTTTCAAAAAGTATGTCGTAACTAGGTATCAGAGCTTGATCATAATTCCTCCTCGACCTCGACAGAGAATCAATTAATCTATGAAAATTTTATTAATTTAGCGACCGATTTTAATGAGTATGTTAATGTTAATTCGTTAAAAGAAAAAAAAATGTGAAGAAACGACATCTTCCACAGTTTTAAAATTCGAAAACAGTCTTTCAAATTCCACATGTAATCAGCCCAACTGTTTAACGACACATAGGATTTTTTTGGAATTGAAATAGGTAGGAAAAATTGCACGAAGATATTTAAAAATGGATTTTAAGGGGATGATCACAGCACCATCAAACTGAACAACTCTCTCTATCAGACCAACTTTGAAATCGCACAGTTTAACAATAAAGCAGCTTACATTTGGGTCGAGTAGAATAACAGTTTTGTATGGAGCAGCAGATTTCTTTTCGGGATTCCTACGAAAGTAGTCCAGTTTGATGATCGGACCAGCATCGCCTTAAAAAACCGTAAGCATATTGAGAAAGACCCTATACAGGGTAAAATTTATATCATTAGCATCCTTTTATAAACTAAGAGTCTACAGAGTAAAATGCCTACTCGAAATTTTTTTTGTGGTCGATCGGTTTGCTCCCATAGTAAAAGTTGTTCAATTTGATGGGTAGACTCAAACATTGACCTAAAAGATGTCTATGGATGCTAATGATATCACGGATGTCACGCTGCGAGGCAGAGGTTTGTCACAATTACCTATGGTATAGAGAGGGATAATATACTAATTAAAGCCTGACCAGAAATATAAAAAACATCGCCATGTTGCGGAAAATTATTGGAATTAATTTTTGTACTTGGAACACTGACATTAAAGGTTATAGTCGATTGCAGCGCCTCCAAACCAGGTTTTTTATATTTCTGGTCAGGCTTTACTTTAATTATTCCTGACAATAAATAAAGTTTCCTGAGTTTAAACAATATTAGTAGGTACATATTGTAAGAACGTAGCTGATTGTTTTCTTTTGCGGCCAGCCTTTTAATTTATTTATAAAGAAAATATAAAATCAATACACATAACTGACGCGATTGGGTAAGGTATAAGACTGTACGACGATTTTATCAACTGGAAAAAATTTAATTAATAATATTTATTTAAGAGGGTGTCGACTTGTCGAGCCAGTGCCGTTGTAGCAAGCAGTCGCCGTGCCCGAAATCGGTCTGAAGCAATACACATACAATATTTCCAAAACCAAGAATGTCAAAGTCTGCATGTCTCTGCCTACCCCCATGGGACAATGGCGTGAGCTTATGTATGTATGTATGTAAGAATGTCAAATTGTACCTATTTATTACTTTTTAAAATTATATTTTATTCAAGGTAAAAACAGTACTGACGTTATTTAGGTATTACTGATTTTCATTTATTATAACATTTCCAAAAACCAAGATTGTTAAATTGAATTTATTGCTGGTTTACAATAATGTAAATCAAAACTCATTATACCTACTATTGCTTTTATTACATGTTTTTTGCCGACGTTCTAAACTGGGCTATCACCTAAAATAGAAAATTAAGTTTTCATAAATATTTTTATTTTAATGCCGGTTAGTGAGTAATTTCTAACCCTCTTTTTAGATTTTGATTAAACGAGTTACTTCATTAACTTTGACAAAATTGTATTTAAACATTTTGTCAAATACCTAAGTTAGTATTCGGAAAATCGAATTTAAGCTTATCAATTTTCCGCCCAGGGGTGCAATTTTTGAATGTCATTGGTGAGCTTGAACGGTTTTTAAATCTCATACAAAAGCGTTCTCATGCATCTTTCTACAGCTTATTTGACTTCAAAAATCGCACTCCTGAATTAAGATTTTTGGAAGTCAAATCAGCAGTAGAAAGATGCATATCTCCATAGGAATTTTGACATTTTCAAATTTTTCAACTGCTGAATTCATCGAATGAGATTCAAAAATCGCACTCCTGTTACCCATGCGTAGCAGGCAGTCAGTGCCTTGATTTACCTATATACGTCACGTCACGTCGCCTCTAATTATTTACCTAGTAGAAGCAAACTATATTGCTTGCTATACCTACACGCGATAAACAGCATCCAACTCGTATACCTATATATACACAACACAAAGTTAAGTAAGCGTGACCTACATTCAGCGTCAACTGCAGTTCTGTTATCCTCTGTCCTGCTTTTTGTAAACTTGACCCACTTGTCACAATATGGATGTGTAATTTATATAAATAGCCTACATACGAGTCTTTAAGTACTAGAATTACGATTATGCGTAATGCAATGCAAGTGTGATATATGACTTTGTGCATGGACATGGCAACGTTTCATTTCGTTCGGAATGTGCAAACATGCAATGGAATATTGACTACCTATTTATAGACGAATTACTTTACTCCACAACACGACCAGCTAATATTGAGTAACAAATAAGCTTGAAAAACTTCGTAATACGGACGGATATGAAACTCAAACTGCGCAGTAAGTAGTATAATAGGACACCTACACGTCTCTGTGGAAACGAAGAGGGGGCAAGGGCACGGTGAGGGGCTCTGCTCCACACTCCACATCCCTCCCACGCCACGCCACGCCACGGACCGGGCGCCCGCGCCCCTCCGAGCGCAGAGGGAGGCATGAATGCGATTCCTTCTGACCTATTTTTTTCTAGTTTGATCTTGACCCGCCCCAGATTTTTAATCGCTAGAACCCTCATGTCATGTAAACGATGGATTACGATAGGTACCTAACGTAGGCAAATTGTTCACTCGATTGCTGACTATAATTATTGCTTGGCTAACAATTTTTCATTGATACCTTTTAAATAACCCAGTTTCTTTTTAAATTTAACGTGAGTCACGCTGTGAATGCCTGTGAGGTAAATTTACTATGTACTTCAAGTACCTACCCAGTTTCAAAAGACATTTGGTAGGTACTTTTTCTATAATTTAGGGTTGAACCTCATTTAATAGCACCGCATCGCATTTTTCCGTAGCTCCATCCTTTTCTGTCAGAGTGACAGAAAAGGATGTAGCTACGGAAAAGTGCGATGCGGTGCTGTGTGACGTAGTTCAACCCTTAAGCATAATTCGTAAAACCCTCAAGACGCGTAACTACTGATGTGATTTCAATACAGATAGAAAAACTAGCGTCTTAGTGGCATGTGTTTTGAAATCGTGGTCCAGAAATATCGTTAACGTCGTGTTGTTTAAATCCCCCTGACCTACTTTCGTTTGAACTTGGCCCATATATTTGTCGACCCCAGATGCTGCTACTCTTACTTACCCGTGTTATATTATATTGTAACAATGCATACAACTATTCTACAGCGTGGAAATCACATTTTGACCGAAATTAATTTAAGGGAAATATGATAGCTTTTACAAATAAAACGTAAAGTAAAAGTCAGTAAGGTAAATATTAATTATAACATTTACCTTACCATCTCTACAAAAATAATTTATGAAACAGTAGGCGAGAAGATAAGTACCTCTATGAGATGCAATCCTTAAAAGCAAGCTATAAATTCCCAAATCGCCGATAATAACTGCACCTGTCAAAAACTCTACTTTAAGCAAGAACTAGGATAGGGAGAAAGAGATTCTGCTGTATCGTCTACTCTACAAGGCGCAGACATATTTACAAACAGTTCTACGCCATCTCTCGCTTGTATCTAAAACCGAGGCCGATTTCAGTTGCATTTTTCATCAAACAATTAGAAAAAAGCAATTCAGCCTTACGTAAAAAGGTCAGAGCTGAAACAATAGTAAAATTAACAGTTAAGATAAACTCCATTAATTATTATTAGTTTCACGAGTAATTTAATAAGACAAGGAATGGGCCTTGACATAGTCTTACCAACTGGACACAGAATGCAAAGGAAGTACGAGGTACTGCAGGAAATTCTAGTTTACAATGGAAAAATAAGATAACGAACGAACCTTGCAGCAACGCCATTGTGCGATGGGAACCTTGGTGTAATGCTTATTTATACAAACCATTAATACTCGCTCAAAGTGAACGATTAAGTATTTGACGTGATCAGTTTAAAAAGTTCCTTTTGCAGTGTTTTTGTGGGCCAAACGCTATCCCCATGTTAGTAATGAATGTCTGTATGTTTGTCCTCAATGGGTTCCTAAACCGTAGCGATGTGATTGAGATGAATTTATGAAAAATGAAAAAAAAAAAAATTGCCAAGTGTGTGTCGGGAAAAAGGGGCAATGATAAAGTACACCTACGTGGAATGAGAGTACAGTCATATTAGTTTATAATTTCAGCCACACTTCTTTGAGGACAAGACTATATTAAAATACAGTTAGCAACCCTAAATTCATGCTACAACTGGTTGTTGTAACTTGGTTGTAACAGATTTCGACCATCGCATCGAGAAAAAGATTATGATCGTGAGTTTATTTGTACTACTACTACATGGTCCCATAGTGAAAGTTGTTCAGTTTGATGGTTCGTCTAAACAACCCCCCATTTAAAGTTTTAAATGTTAATTTTTACTTTTGTAACACCATGTGTAATACTAATATGTATCAGTAATATATTTTTTGGACATTGTCACACGAATTCATATCCTGTCACATTAAAAGTAAGTACCAGAATCTAGCCTGGACTTGTATTATAAAGACTAGACAATGATATAGAATACATACATAATATGTATATACAAACATCCATGACTCAGGTAACTACAAATGTTCATATTCATCATACTAATATTTGTCCCTTACGGGACTCGAACCCGTCACCCTCGGCACAGCAGGCAGGTTCACTACCGACCGAGATACCGGGCCGACATCATTAAAATGTTAGTCATGTATAAAATGCTCTACAACTCGATGCCGTATTACTGTGCTTCAATACTTCTGACCCAATTTAGTTTATGGAATTATACGATTCTGTATTCCTCGTACGTTGCATCGCGGTCATTTTAATGTGGAACTGAAAGTAAAAAAAAAACTGTATTAAGGACAAAAACCCGGATTAAATACCGAATGTTTCAATTTCATGTTACTTCTACTACCTAGGCGTCTCTACAGCCGGATCATCTATGACGATGACGAATATTTTGCTTTTCTTCTTTTTGTTAAAGCTAGCCAAATTTCATCATCATCAGCCTGTACAGATTTATTCTGAATATGCTGACGGTTTTTTAAGGGGATGATCAGACCATCAAACTGAACAACTTTCTCTATGGGACAAATGTCAAAATCGCGAAAATAGTAAAATTTTATGGAAAATAAAGAGATCCTTCCTCTGTCTGTGAACCACATTTACTATTCCTCAGGTAA
Organism: Agonopterix heracliana; assembly: GCA_963693445.1. Lineage (NCBI taxonomy): Eukaryota > Metazoa > Arthropoda > Insecta > Lepidoptera > Depressariidae > Agonopterix > Agonopterix heracliana. The sequence continues at coordinate 4,027,027 of OY856307.1, forward strand.
ACTACGGAAAGTACATACATACACAAAATCGCAGTAAATATGAATATTCGATACTCATATATGTCATTTTGTTACTTACTAAGATCACTCTTTTCCCGTGGAAATTTCCAATCAGCCTTCATGTCAAGGTCAATAAAGGAAGTAGGCTCTCGTGGGAGTGACATTATTAGGCGGCCATTTTAACAAGTTCTAGAGTATTTCATACAGATTATCCCCAGAGAAAAGCTCACTGATTGGCAAATTATGTCATGAAATTGTGTCCTTACAAGCGATGCGGTCGCATTAGATTTTACATGGTAGAACATTATTTTATCATGTATCACAGCAAAGCATCGGCGATTGAAACAATTGCTTCGTATCGATGTACCCTTGGAGTCCCTTTAGATATTCGAGTTGAACTAATGTATTTTACCACTGAAAATGAGGAAATAACGAAACTTTTACAAAAAAAAAAAATATTGCAGCCGATGACTTTTTCGTTCGTATTCTATAAGAACATTAATTTGTTTTATTGGACTCGGTGTTCTCTTCTTCAGCTGAAGTGGCGTACAGGACAATATCACCCACAATCCACAAACCTGGGTTGTGATTCCTGGTTTGTGAGTTTTTTGTTACCGATATTGATTCTCTTGCCTTGAATACCTCCTGTAGTGTTGAGGTGAATAGTTTAGGGGATAGCGGATCTCCCTGTGTGAATGACGCCTCAATCCACTTTAACAGCCTGGCCACTGTTGTTCACTGTTTACATTTGGCTGTACTATCATTAGGTACGTTATAAATTCTTTGGATTAGATCGATGTAAGCGGGTTCTATGTCTTGGTTTCTAAGAGCTGTAAATATAGATGTGTGCGTAATGCTGTGAAACGCCTTTGAATAATCCACAAATGCTAGGTTTGCAAAACTCAGAAACCTTTTCAATTATCAGTTTCAAGGTGATCAATGGTAGAAAAATTGAAAATGAAAAAAAAAATGAAAAATAATTGGGGGGAAAATCAGCTTGTTCCGGGGGCTTGATGTGCATCCAGTAGTCCAGGAATGCTATTCTGTATTGTTTTTAAGAAGTATTTGATGTGTGTATAGTTGCCTAGGTATCCTTCCTAGGTCCTTATCTCCTTTTTGTGAAGCAGTATTATGTTAGAGACACATTTTCTGTGGTAGCTGACCAGCATAAAGAATAGTAATCAATAAATTAGTAAGATAAGTGTGGTATCAAAGTACGTTTTCCTATTTTGAGTGCTTCTGTTGTGACAACATCTTCGCCGGGACTTTTGCCATATTTCATTTGTAGGGATTATTTCTTGGTCTTTTTTTATTTATAGTTGTCTAAAACAAAACTGCGACAAACGACAAAATGGACAAAAACTGTTTTTTACAAGAGTTTCATTGTCTAAGTAGGTAATAAAATAAAGCATCAGAAAAAATAAAAGTTAGTTTCGACGGTTAGATTAATTATTAAAAAAATGTTGCTTAATTTTTTAAGCAAGGTTAAATAAAATAGGTATCTACTTATGTAGATTTTTCCTTTCATCTGTGCAATTCTTGCAAGGGACCTTGACACGGATGAAAACTTAGACCAAGTTTTACGTTTTTTTTTTTTTTAACGAATGGTGCGGTCTCCTGGGTCTTTTTTAATAGGTTTTTTACACGGCAACTCGTTAGGTAAAATGAAGATAGATAAAAGTGAACACCCTTATCAAGCTTGGTCTTCACAATACTGTACGATTAGTTTGGGTCCTGGGACATACCGGAGTCCAGGGTAATGAGAATGCTGATGAGCTGGCGAGGGCCGGGTCAGAACGAAAGATGGTTGATCCATAGCCAAGTGTGGGAATCCCGGCATGCAGCATAAGAATGGCCATTAGGGATTGGCTAATAAAACACACAAACTGGAGTGGTCTGGCCTTGCAGGTCTACAACACTCTAAGAAATGTATCAGCAATGTGACAACTCGTGTTTCAAAGTTCATACTGAACAACAGTAGGAGCAAGGCTCGTGCCATCGTCGGAGCCCTCACTGGGCACTACGCCACAAGCGCGATGATGAACAAAGTGAAACTCACCCTAGATCCCAGCTGCCGAGCATGCGGAGAGGATGCAAAGACCATGGAACATACCTATTCTTTGTAACTGTGATGTCTTAGCGGCAAAACGCATGTGCCTCCTCGGAGATGGATACCCAAAACCGGGAGATCTTAGGTTTCTTCCCCTCAATGTTATTGCTTCCCGTCATTGACCATGTATTTGAAGGGTCAAGAAAGCGAAAAGTGTTGAGGCTAACACAAAAGATCCCACTGGGTCGAAGTGTTGCTGGCCTGCCAGCCCCCCCACAACAAGATAAGATAGGTAAAATAACGATCAAATGCATAGAAAATAACTAACAGATACATTGAAAAAAGTAATTTCTCGATTTTCAGTGTTCCGGACCAAAATGAACAGAACGAGACCCTTATCGACTCAACTCGGTGTTTGTCCTTCCTTCCGTCTGTCTTTTTCAGAGACCGTAAGACATACCTAGGAAGCTGACATTTAGCATATTTATAGCAATTAATAGTCCAGCCCCAATCACATAGGTAAATGAATTTGAATACAAAAAAGTAAGTAAATTACAAGTTTTGGTTGGCAGCAGGGATTATCATAAATTTATTTTTGGAGGAAAATGAGGGGAGCCTCCTGACGGAAAGCGTCGATTTTCGTCCTGCTGCGCTAAACGAAGTTGCCGCTTTCCACCTCCGTCGAGGACTTCGGGCAGTAAATAAGAAAGCCTCAGATCATCATTTCATGAGATCTGAGACCTTTCTTACTTTCTTGCCCTCGGTGTGTGTGTAATCTACTATTTCTACATTATCGTGTGTGGTATCAATTGAGAGCTTATGAAAATGCTGTATTTTCTTGAATACCTACAATAATTAATTATTTATTTATGTATTTGATCCTACGATACTATAACTGATATCGTAGGAACGTAGATAACAAAACTTCTGGAATCGCTCTCTTATAGTGTCCCTCGGCTTTCGGAGATCCCCCCATTTTGACCCATATCGGTGCGCCACCTGTATAGTTCTACATACATTGGGTTCCTTCCTTGGGAGGAGGGTAGAAAAAAAGTATTTATTCGAAATGCGAGTTTGACACAGAATTTTTCAGGGTTTGGTAGCACACATTTTTTGAAAAATGTTTATAGTTGTATCTTGTCCTTTTCATTTTTCGGATTACGGTAGCAGTTTTCCATTTTCTCGCTTTATAGTGATCAGTATGCTAGCTCTCCCTACAAGTCGTGACATAGTTTTTTCCCCAATTGGAAGCACAGATGGGTCGATTCGGTACCTATTGGTTAAATTTATTTAGCTTCTGCCGATTTTCCTCGAATGTTCTCTTTGATTCAACTGCTCGTATTATATCATCATCATCACAGCCTATTATACGTCCCACTGCAGGGCACAGGCCTACCCTCAGGGAGGGTGAATGGGCGCTAGTCCACCACGCGTGCCCAATGCGGATTGGTACACTTCACATACGCATCGGAATTTCTTCTTCAGCGTATCTGATCTCTGAATCTGATTATTTTCATCGTTTTTAGATAGGTAGGTACTGTATTAAAAAATGTAGGGACTACAAAAGCGTTTGCTGTTGGCTTCCAAATAAAAATGGACATGACTTGAAAGTGTCAGTTTGCTCGTTCTTGTTTAGGCTAGTGCAAACAGATGCGAATCAATTAAAACCCGCCTATCCTCCCGTTAACAAGTAGACCTAGAGTGCAAGTAGTTACTGCGCCTATCGTCTATCTATATGTACACACATAATCGCACACGTAGGACGCATCACGTTGACCTCGGCGGACCAAAAGCAGTACCACTGTCACTGGGTAAGTGTGTCAGTGTGCCAGTAGGGCGCGCGTCATCCGCGGCCATGCCTCCCTCCCTTCACCCCGCCCCGCCCGCGCCCTCTCCCGCCCGCACCAAGGTCCCGTGAGACTGCAGTCGACATTATTCTACAAATTTACATTTTCTTAATAGGGCAAAGGGCTACTTAACGCACCTAGCCGCCATTATCCGTAACAGTATACAAAATGGCCGATAGTTATGAAAAAATCGGACCACCCGAAATCTAACTAGGCACCTACGATACGAGTACCTAACCATACTTTTATACCATACTTTTTATATCATGATTTCGTTATGCTTCTTGAATAAGAATTACTAATTCTACAGTTTCCTGTTGACTGGTACTAATTTGTTTAGCTTACACATGAAGTTTGATTTTTTTAAATTATTTTTGTACCTACTTAGGTGCTTAAACTTTTTTCTAGGTAGCTATTTTATTTTAGATGAATTAATTAATATTTTCCGTATCGTGTACTTGTAAGAGTATAGACAAGTTTTACGCATTTCTTGCGAATTCCACAATCGATAATCATAGACCCTATCGAAAAAAAAATCTATGGGTTTTCAAAACTTTTGACATAGTCCCGATTGATTTTATTTTTTCCCAATCTAAATATTTTCGTCGTAAATCTATCGTGACTATGCCAGTGCCAGCCACCATACAAAAATTATCAAATGGTTTGCAAAAGTTTTCATTGATTTATTTGTTCTTTTTAAATTTGTTTAAAAATATAGAGAAATGATAATAGTTTTTCAGTAGTTTAGCTTAATAGCAAATTGTTGATCAGGAAGTAACTACAGAGGCCAGTTCCGAATGTAGTTCAAATGGACTGGAAAATTATTTATATTTACACACTGTTTTTCGAACTACGAGGGTCATTCAATAAATACTTAGCCTACAAAAAGTAAACGAAAATTTTGGAATAGTGGCAATTTATTTTTCAACATAGTCTCCTTTTAGTTCGATACACTTAGCCCAGCGATGCTCCAACTTTTTTAACCCGTCCGAAAAATAGTTTTTGTCAAACTCTGCAAAATAGGCCTCCGTGGCGGCGATGACCTCCTCATTTGATCCATATGTATTCCCGGCGAGTGATTTTTTCAGATTAGGAAACAGAAAGAAGTCACAAGGGGTCAAATCTGGAGAATACGGTGGATGGGGCAGCAATTCGTAGCGTAATTCGACCAATTTGGCCATGGCAACGGCAGACGTGTGAACCGGTGCGTTGTCGTGGTGAAACAGCACTTTTTTCTTCGCCAGATGGAGTCGTTTTTTCTTTAATTCGGCGTCGAATCGGCCCAATAAATCGGCATAGTAAAGCCCTGTAATTGTTTTACCCTTTCGAGGTAATCGATGTAGATCACACTTTGTGAATCCCAGAAAACGGTGGCCCTAACTTTTCCGGCCGATTTTACAGTTTTCGCCTTCTTTGGAGCACGTTCCCCGGTCTGGATCCATTGTTTTGATTGCTCCTTGGTCTCTGGTGTGTACCAGTGGATCCAGGTTTCTTCGACGGTCACAAAACGACGCAAAAACTCCGCTGTATTCCGCTTAAACAGCGCCAAACACGTCTCCGATGTGGTCTCACGGTTGCGCTTGTTTTCCGGTGTGTGTGAGTAAACGCGGCACCCATCGCGCCGACAGCTTTCTCATGCCGAGTTCCTCGTGAAGAATATGATGCACTGTTCCTTCTGAAATGGCTACAGTCTCAGCTAGCTCCCGAACCTTCAATCGGCCATCTCCAACAAACTACAGCGCCCTCTGGCGATGAGTCTGGGTACTTATTGAATGCACCTCGTATTTATTGAACCTAATTGGACCATATAAGATAGATGGAAAGTTAAGATGGGACACAAAGAGCAAGCTACCAGAAGCATTACAGCTACAAGAAAACGTGCTTAGGAGACCTAACCTTAGCTTTTGGAGCATTTTACTTCTGTATTCACAGATATTGAAAAAAAAGGTACAGTCATCGAGAAAAACTGAAATTTTCACTAAACTTTTTTTTATCCCATTCGATCCTCTTACTGATAAAGAACATAAGTATCTATCGGGTCAACCAAGGTCGAGGTATTAGAACTCTCAGAAAACGCAAAATTACCATACATTTAATAGGGAAATATCAAGATTTTATAAACAATTCCAAATTAGGGGGCGTTTCAGACCATCAGTTCAAAAATGAAACAGGAAAACAAAAATCTGCTCTTCATACTAAACTACTCACAATGATTAATGCGATACTGAATGTGCAAAAAGTTGTGATTCGGAGCAGTTTAGTGACCATTCAGTGGACATTTATTTAGTGCGATCGGCTCCCTGATGAAGTCCGGCAACATAGTCAATTACACTATCATGTATATACCTACCTACTGACAGATAAATATTAATCCTTATATCAGGAACTATCAAATCGCCAAAAAGTTCGGTAGAAAATGTAGAGAGTATGCGATAATGGCCCCAATCGTGTTTTTAAAACATCGAAGTTCAATACTAATCAAATTTCAGTTCTAATCACATTGCGATCCAATTACTATTCAACTGTGCTGAATTCATCACGCTAAATAATCTTGACTTATGTACTAGGTAGTAGGTATGTGACTCTGACTGACAGTCTTTAGGGTTGAACTACACATGGCCGCACGCGATCGCAAATTTTCCGTCGCTCCATCCTTTTCTGTCACTCAGGAACGTCATTTGCTAGAGCATATAAGATAGACGGAACGGAACAGCACGCCGAGTGCGATCGCGTTCCGTCTATTTAGCTCGGAAAAATGCGATCGCGTGCGGCCATGTGTAGTTCAACCCTTAACGTCTGAGCGATCCGTCAAAACGGGTCTAATGGCTGTCAAATGATAAGCGCGATACATAATGTTTTCGAAGTTGTTGTTCGCACGCGGTCCAATCACGGACCACGGTGCAGTTGTGATTAATTTAGCGCGATTGGTCTCCAGTAACTTATCTCAAGACGTAGGTAAACAAAACATGCTACAAAAATATTTCGAATTTGTAAACTTGCCCCCTTTGTTTGTAAGATGCGGTTCTAGTCAAGTTATAACTTTTTTGAAGATAGAGGTGAGTGGATAATTCCAGTTTACACGTTGCATAGAGACTAGGTCATCCTTATTGAATCATAATTATTACAAAAACCTCAGCCTGGATCGATAGTCTCGTTGTGGTTTTAAAAGTTCTGTTGGTCAGTAGTGTATCACTATAGATCAACACAATCATTATTTATTTACCACCTGCAACTACTGCTTCGATCAAAGCTTCTATTATTAATCAGAGTCAATGTCATATGGACTTGAATTTGCTGGTTATATGTAAGTATGGTATGTTTGAAACGATGTTTTCGATTAGTAGGCAACTTACTTCATTCCTCCGTATAAGGACGTAGGTTTTCAAAATCCTATTTCGCTTTCTGGTTAATTCTGATTAGCAAATACAATTCATTTATCAATAAGATATGCTATCCGACATATCTTATACCTTGGACGTTACTAACGCTGTTCTATAAATAAGGGATACTGTGTTTCAAACCTCAATTGCCTTATTTCCGTAGTAAGTAACACTAAATATTGCCTTACGGACTGTTGGCCCTACCGCTTAGTCCCCGTGGTAGGTCCAACAGGATTTTAAAATCCTCGTGGTCCTACTGCTTGAAAAGACACGCTGGCCGCAAAAGTGCACAAGATATATTTTTGAAAGCTAGCAATATGTTTCTCCACTCCCCGAAATCTGTTTCTATAATGAATAGTTCATTTTAGTGAAGAAATTGTAGGGGTTAAGCAATGAAATAAAATCTTAATTAGTTTCGGAATAACTACACGGTATGAAGGAGTCAAATCTGTGACCTCATTATGACACAATCATACAAGGAGGGGTGCATAATTGGTTCCGCTCTGTCAGAACCTGCTACATCTATACAATTAAAAAGCTAATTATTAAGTTAATGGCATTGGTTGTTAAAAATATGAAAATATTTGCGACTTGAGTCGCCACTTTACTTTGGTTGAAGCTCACTAAAAGTTATCTAATTATTTATTAGAGAACTGTTTAGCGAACTTCAACCAAAGTAAAGTGGCGACTCAAGTCGCTAATATTTTACTGATGAATACGAAAACGAATTTGTAATTCTTAATAATGTTAAAAGGAATATATTTTCATGCGTGTTTGTGTGCGTGCGTGTGTGTAGATATGGTTCTGTCTGGGAGCTGGAACGTCTTTGGGAATTCGAGACTAGATTTTCTCTCTTAATAATTTCCGGAATACTACGATTTTTCCTTATTTTTACAAAATTATGGTGAGACGTTTTCATTAGTAAAAAAAAATGTTCAGTGACGCTACTTAGAGACGGAGGCGCGTTACAATCTTAAAGATTAACCCTTTCAGATCGATAGTGTCCAGTTTTTTATCGATTCCCTCATTTTAGGGCGCAATTTGTTAATAATAACTTATGTCCCGAGATAAGGAAAAGACATACAAAATGTGAAAGTAGGTAGGTATTGATACTTTGAATTGATTGACTTTTTAACCTTTGTCCTTTATGTTCAAAAGACGAACATTTCGGATTTATTTCGTAATTATTGGTAATGAGAATGAGCATTTCTGCCTATAGGTATTGGCTCAGTTCTAAAACTACTTTATTTAGGGATTTTGATAAGGTTTTTACGAATATATAGACCGATTCACGAGGAAGGTTTGTGTACCCGTGCGAAGCCGGGACGGGTCGCTATTAAAATGTATTCACGTAGTTTATAGGCACATTATAATAATCAATATAAAAACGTATTAAAACAATTTTGTCATTGGTCAAAAATCTGTGAACTTTTCACCCAAAACTGGCACGAGAACGAGATGCGCTGACGAATCTGGTTTCCAATATGGCGGGCGACCAACGTGGGTTGCGTTTCTTTTCCATTTCGAAGGTTACGTCACTTGTGCAACAGTTGACTCTGTGGTGTGCGACCAGAACAGAATATCAAAAGAACAAAGGGTTATAACGTTAGCAGTGACGTATCTACCGGAGGGATTGGCGGTGCCGTGCATTGGGGCCCCCATACTGAGGGGGCCCGGGCCCGAAAACCTGGAACCGACCTCGCGAAAAATGTCTCTCACCTTCAGCATCAGAACAAATATAACAAGTAGCAACACAGAGAGGAAATTGTAGGGAATTCCATGCGAATTCCTTTAAATTCGGTGTGGATAATTCAACCAATGAGCTGTAATATTATGCGACCCATTTATGAATACTAACTAACTCTACCGCAATATGGTAATGCACAGTCCTTCTTATGAAACAAGGATCAAACTATTTCCCATAGGTACCTTAAAGGATTGTTATTAAGCTTTATTGCGGTTGTTGATTTCCTAAATCGACAGCTAATTATACCAAACAATTTCATAACTGAAAGCTTCAACGAATTTCAAGTCTAAAACTGTACTTATCGTCTTCACAACGTTAAGTATTCAGTCTGCGCATAGGTGTGTTGCCCTTTGGCGAAATTGAATTTCAATTTATCTTGGTAAGTAGGACACGGCACGCCGTGCGTGTTGCAATGCCCCTACCAATGAATGTTTCGCAGACACAACAGATAAAGAAAAATCTCTTGTTTTTTCTCAAAATGGGTGTATGTATACATTAATTCTTATAATGCTGACATATCTTTTTCTATGGGACCAAGATCTTTTTGGTCAAATAGTTTTGCAGTTTTGTATGGAACATCTGTTTTTTTTTGCGATTTCGAATTTGGTCTCGTGGTAAAAGTTGTTCAGTTTGATGGTCTAATCTTCCTCTTAAAGAACCGTCAGCATATTAAGAAGGCCCTGTAGGTATATAATAAGATAGGTATTCGGGCCAATAACAAAATATGTTTTTATAAGTATGTGTATAAGCGATCGTGAAGTAGGTAATAATGCTAGTCTAACACTCAGCTGCAACTGAGAAACTCTTAAAGTTAATCCTCCATTAAATCTTTTGCTAGCTTTTACTACGTCAAATCAAAAAGAAAAAAGTAACAGCAATAAATTTAATGGAGGATTAACTTAAATAAGCGTTTCTGCAACTGAGTGTAAATAGTTTAACTATGGAACAAATTGCCTTTGAAGCAAGAAACTACAATTAGTTTTTGATTTTATACATAATTCAGAGGCTGTTACTCAATCACATTATCTGACCTTGCTGGGTTAGGCAACGCTGCGACTTACTGCCAACCACGAATCGCACGAATGAGTTTTCTTTTTAACTTTAATGCACTGTGTTGGATTTGAGAATATCTTTTAATATTTAACTTTTACGTACCTACATCTATCGTAGAGGCAATGCTTCCTATGGGTTTTCTACGTTAACTGATGATACAAATTATTGGTTTGTAGGTACCCAGTTTTTGATGACTAATGTAATGAAAGACCAATGCTTCTTTATATTGTGTAAACGTACAGTTTTAGATCTCACTATGCTTCATTTGCTACAGAAACAATATGGCGTCTGCACTCGCGCCGTCACGCGGATTGCTTCTTGATCGGCTCCCTTAAAACTACCCGAAATATCTTTAAAACATCTGATAATTTGACAATAAGAGAATTTCAGTAGAAAATAAGCGGTTTTCAGGCAAATCATCGGTATCCGCTGTTTCCTTACCAACCCGCGGCTGTGCTTGCGCCGTTTCTACAAACAACCTTGTGCCACTTCTGCGTTTGCTTGTATGTATGTCTGAGTGTGTCTGTACAATATGCGTTGATCGTTCGCTTTGTATTGAAACACCGAATTTTAAGAGTTGATAAGATTACATTGTATTGTGGTTACAAAGTTGTAAGTACCTAAATTATGCATTTATTACAGGCTTCTCGCCACCGATATCAAGCGATTCTTGAAATAGATTCCATACGTAGGTTTAAAGATTATGTAAAAACATTACTTACCTACGTTTTTTACTAAGTAGGTAGTTTCGAATTCTTATTTTTCCCAATTATCTAGTGTAATAGGACAGTATTTTGTGACTTTAAAATTTTTAACATCAAATTATACGACATACTTAGGTAAGTACTTGATTTGTGAAGAAATTAGGTTTTAGCTCTTTGCTTTCTTAAGACTACCTACCCTACTTAAGTAATTTATAAATTTTGTAACTCACTGAAAAGTTCACAGCCAAACCATAAAACATGTAGATTTAAAAAATTATAAACAAATTTAAAAAAAGTGTACACTACACTCTCTACCGATCTTATTTCAATTATTTTTATTTCTGCTTGCTAATTTCTCAGCGATCATTATTATTGAGAACCTTCAAGATAGTACCTACACTTGGTATTCATAAATGCTCAACCAGTTTTTTGGGTATTCAATTTGATTGGTATTGCGTTGTCGAAAGCAAGGCTACGTACGTATGTGGTGATCACGTAGGTAGGTCGGACGAAAATGGTTGTTGCACAATGGGTCTTTAGAGCAGAAAATAGGACCAAAGATCATAGAAGGCTAGTAAAATCGCAAAAGACTAGCACAAGATCACAAGAGCCTCACAAAGAAGAAAAATCTGAACGTTTGTTTTGATTCAGTCTATGACATCTGTTGCAGATTGGTCCGAAATTACTAATGAATATAGTACTGTATCCAGACTTTCGACGTTTCGAGGGGTATTCACTAAAAACAATGAAAAGGAAAGCACTGTAATCACTTTTCTATACAAATATTCGGATTTCGAGGGGGGATAAATCACCCCTATCTCCCTCTGGATACGTGCCTGAATGAATAGGTAAGTAATTATAACTTAATTAGTGGGAGGCTTCTGTGGAAATCATGGATTTTACCCATTCCAGCAGGAAAAGCTGGACTCAACTTGGAAAGCTGGGTGGGGGGCACCACCAGAAAGTATGCAGCTATTCACCCAGATGACATTGCTAAGCGAATGCAGCTCGTAACAAAAAGTGCTATGGCAGATAAAACATTCAGCAGAGAAATCAGAAAGAAGGTTTCAAAATTTTTGGCTACAGCAGACACAGTTGAAACATACAGCAAACCGTTCACCCTCTCCGAACTAGCTGACGCGTTGAAACTCACAAATGCAAATAAAGCTGCAGGACCTGACGAAATATATCCTGAATTTCATAGAAATTTGGGAAAAAGAGCCAGAAAGTGGCTACTGCAGCTCTTCAACAACGTGCTAGAAACAAGCACACTGCCCACAGCATTTAAAAGATCGAAAGTGATAGCTCTTCTGAAACCGGGAAAACCATCCAGCGATGCGGCTAGCTACAGACCTATATCGCTCTTCTCCGTGACTTACAAACTGCTTGAACCTGTGCTGTACAACCGGATACATAACGTCGTCGATGACACTATAGTCTATACCATCAGAGCAAGCCGGTTTTAGGGGCAGCAGAAGCTATGCTGATCAAGTCCTGGCGCTGTCCTCACATTTTGAAGCTGGGTATCAAAGTAGCTTTAAGACGTCCTTAGCTCTCGTTGATTTAAGTGCGGCTTACGATACGGTTTGGATAGTCGGACTCCTGAGTAAGAGCAGTAACATCATCCCTTGCCGTAGAACGCTCCGCCTCATTAAGACTTTGCTTGGTCCTCGCTGCGTCAGAGTTTCCATTGATGACAAATGTAGCCGATATAGGCTCCTCAAAAACGAGCTTCCGTAGGGGTCGGTTTTAGCGCCACTCCTGTTCAACATTTATACTAGCGACATGCCAGACACCAGGTCCCAGAAATTTGTCTATGCGGTCGACCTGGCTCTGGCTTATCAGACCAAGACCTTCGAGGCCGGTGAATCTGCTCTTACTGAAGACTTAGAAATGATGGGTGACTACTACACCAAGTGGCGTCGCTGCCCCAACCCTAAACAAACAGAGGTCTCATCATTTCACCTCACAAACTGCCTCGCGAACAGGAAGCTCAAAGTTACCTTCCGTGGAGAATTAGTGAAGCATAATTTTACCCCCAAGTACTTAGGGGTAAACCCTGGATCGCTCACTAACCTACAGGCAGCATCTCCACAACGTTGCACAAAAGGTGAAAATAAGGCTGAATAACCTCAGGAACCTAGCCGGTACAAGCTGGGGCGCTACAGCTCCTGTTCTCCGCACCTCTGCCCTGGCGCTGGTGTACTCCGTCGCGTAATACTGCGCTCCGGTATGGTACCGCAGTGCACATACGGACAAAGTTGACACCCAACTCAACGAAGCTATGCGCTTAATTACGGGAGTAATCAAGTCAACCCCACTGCCATGGCTTCCTGTTCTTTCGCACATCCCTCCACTATAAATCTGATGCTAACGAATGGAGAAGGTGCTTCCAATAGAATCATGCGGCCCCCATGTCTATAAGGAAAACGCTGGACTCGATTCCTACATACCGTCTTCCATCCAGATCGCCTATCTGGACCGACGTCCGAATTCAGTCCCAGTACGATGTAAATAGTGCATGGCGGGCAGATTGGGACCTTTTTGACCATCCGCGTGCAAGCCTCGTGCGAGACCCGACTGTCAAACCGGCTTGTTTTGAAAAGGACCGTAAGACCTGGGTAAAGTTTAACCGGTTCAGAACCAACCACGGAAGGACTATCACCTCCACTAGTGGGGTTTGAGGGAGTCTCCGGCGTGCGACTGCGGGGCACCTGACCAGACCCTCTCCCATGTGGTAAACGAGTGCACTCTGCGCCGTTTCCCCGGTGGAATCGAAGAACTCCACAGGCTAACCCCGGCAGCCGAAGACTGGCTGAAACACCTCGACCTCGAAATTTAACCCCCCCTCGGATCCAAGCAGGAAGACAAATATGCCATACGATATGATGATGACTTAATAATTAAAGATAAAATGTTGTGTCACTTTATTCAATGTTGAAAATACTTAACACTAGTTTGAGAAAAAGAACCAAACGTACCTACCTATACTCAATACTCAATATTTATTGCAATATAATTATTTTTGTTCTAGAATCGGTGAAACTTAAAAATAAATCCTACCTAAACTGACTTTATCTACCTTAGGTACTAAGCTAAGATGTCTCGTACCATATTTATCAGGATTTGATATTCACGCCTGATTTCTTCAGGTAACCTACTTAATTTAAGTATAGGTAGAATTTGTAAGTAAGTACTTACATCGTCAATTTGAAAGTTTGAGTGGTTTTAAATGATTTACGCTCAGTTGCAGAAACACATCTCTTGCTGTCACTTTTTGTCTTGTTGACGTAGAAAAAGCTAGCAAGAGATTTAATGGAGGATAAACTATAATTAGCATTTCTGCAACTGAGTCTACAACGCTCAGTTTTATAAAAAAAATACTCAGTTTTATAAAAAAAAAATGTATTTTTTTAATAAAACTGAGCTTTGATAGATTTACGAACGTTATTTTGGAAGCGCAGCGTAGATCATTTTTCACTGCTGCACCATTATCGAATTTGAAATAATATATATTTTTTTTATTTTTTTTTTTATTTATTCAATACATAATTTTATATCTATTTATAAATAACAACCACACTGTCAGAAACCACAGGGTTTATATGAAGTGCGGTACATGAGATCGCTTACAAAATATCAATTTAGTAGGTAGGTAATGGTCAAGGACCTTAGACTTTTTTTTTTGAACTACCTACTGAACCTACTGAACCAACCTACTGAATCTATTGAACTACCTACTATTCGCCTCAAGTCACATCGATGCTCTCGTTGACTAGTAGTTGATTTTTGATGTTATTTCAAGGCAAACAAAGTCGATAACGGTTTGACTATGAAAAATGCTCTGCGCTTCGCCAAGTGTGCGCCCGGGCCTATCACGCAATGAAAAAATCGTAGATATTATGTCTGCTTAATTAAAAAACCCTCTACAAAATACATATTTCGATTGAATACATTTTCCGTCGCACTGTGCGCACTCCCCACTCGAATGCGCGGGCGCCGCATCACTCGAGTATTTTGTAATACCGCTAAAATCGTGGTAACCAGGCCAAGGCTCCGCTTATTTACATGCACGTGAGAAATAGTAGTATAGTATAATTTACTTTATATTCTTATTATTGTTGACATTTACTTTTTTCTTCAATTACATTTAAGATATGATAGGTAATTTTATTCCGATAGCTCCCGAGCGCGTTATACAAACGAGAAAACAAAAAAAATAACATTACCCGAAAAAGATTTAATTTAGTCGATTAGTAGATATGCCAAAGTATATTATGTAATATTATTTACGCTACATAAATGGGTATGCTATGAGTAAGTAGTTTAATACAGGTCGCAACGAAACACCCTAGTTATACTTAAGGGGGTGCTATAGACCATCAAACTAAACAACTTTCATTATGGAGCCATCATAGAAATCGCGAAATAAATAATCTGCTGGCCCATACATTTTAGTCGAGTCGGTACAGTAGTTTTGTATGGGACAGCTGATTTTTTTTCCTCGATTTCGAAGTTGGCTATACCTAAACCGGCCAAGTATCATGCCACGCGCAGTGTAGGGTTCCTTAGATGCCCGTCACAATATGCAGGACTTTAATGTTTGGTAACATGAACATATAAAATTTTTTTTTATACCTTAGTTGGTCGACTATTACTCGTTAACATAATACTATAGGTACCGAAAAAAGTACCAGCTAAAACCACAAATCCTAATTCATATTTGGCATTCTTATAGTAGTTTGTGTGACATCTATGACTGGTCTCTATCTATGTACTTAGTACTAGATCTCACTCTTTCGGTGACTGGACGATATTATACCTACCTACTAACAATCGGTCATCTTAAATTTTTATTTTGTATTAAAAATATTTAACTGATTATGATTATCAGTGGCGTAGCGTGGGTTTCTGTCGCCCGGGGCATAGACCTATTTTGCCGCCCCCTTTTCTCTACTACATTAAACATTTCAAACCGAAGGAAACAAGCTCAAAAATATCGGGTTGTGATCTGAAATATATTGGTTTGTCCATGCTAACATAAGGAACTAAGAGCGAGCGAAGCGAGCTCAACTTTTCCCTTCAAAACGAATCGTTTGTAGCCAGAACTGTTCCTATGAAGCTAGCGAAGCGAGCTCGACATTTTTCGCACCACGGCTTAGCTGCGGTTAGGTTAGGACCCCCTCCCACCCCCAAATCGTCTTAAGTAATTAATGAACAGCCCCTTAGAACTTTTTAAATATGTATACCTTCTCTACTCTAGAAGCGGTTATACACACCACTAGTTTTTAATTATTAACATAACTTTAAGGGTTGAGCCTCATCTGGCAGCACAGAATCGATTTTTTTCACGCTCTATCCTTTCTTGTCGCTCAGCAACGTCATTGATAGAGCGAGAAAGGTCGCACGCAGCACTGGCATGGCAGCACTGCCGATGCTGCCGCGTGTGATCACATTCCCGCTATCTTTTTCGCCCTAGCAAATGACGTTCCTGAGCGATAGAAAAAGATGGAGCGGTGGAAAAATGCGATTCGGTACTGGCAGATGAGGTTCAACCCTAAGGGTTTATTCAGACAATGAAACTAAACGACTTTCCCTGAGCAACATGGGTCGAAAAACGAGAAAAGTTTTTGGACCTGCCATACAAAAGACGATCTATTTTCTGTGGGAGGTCCAAAACTGTTTTTCCTTTTTCGACTCGTGCTACTTAGGGATAAGCTGTTTAGTTTTATTGTCTAAATACCCTATAGTAGTTAATTAAAAACTTCAGTGGTGTAATAGAGCTCATGGATTAGACAATACCTATTTCTAACTTCCTGATAGAGCTCGATCAATAATTTTTCCCTTTCCGCCCCCTAATAAAGTCCCCCGATAAACGAACTATAATTTAATAAGCGTTGTTTTCTTACTTTTTAACCGACGAAAAAGGAGGAGGGTCTCAAATCTCAATTCGACCCGTATGTTTTTTTATAATTGACCATAGTTTGCTTGCATCGGTTTCGGTGATTATATTTCCAATAATATCGGTATCCGTAGCGTATCGTTGCACCCCTAGTTAGAAACCTTCCATTTCTGAAAAACACTGAAAAAGTTGAAATAATTGTACTTTATCTAGTCATACAGTGTATTTAATGATAGTAACTATTTACGTAGAGCGAGCGAGCGTGTGTAAGCATTGAGGCGTAGTGGGCGTGTGAGTGTGACACATTCACGCATTATAGTTCAAAATGTACGCGCCATGCGTCCACGCCGCGCACCTCACCGCGTATCGACACGAGCTTTGATAAAAAAGTGGGTCACTGCCTAATTATGCTTAATGTTGTGCCAAGTTATGCGTTTCGTTTCTGATGGATTTATGCTAATGCGAGCTGCTATTCGATTGTGTTCGACTTTATGCTTACAATTCTCATACAATGGTCGACTGAATTTAAAATCTCTTACAAAACCTAGTTGCACAATAAACTGTATTTATGGATCGGTGGAAATGTACAAGGTATTACAGTATCTACTAAGGTTTGTTTGTCGCACTTGAGTATGTTGAGGATTTTATCAACCTACTAGTGTTTTCCCGCGACTTCGTCCGCACAAATTATATACCAGATTTTAAGTCAAATTATAAGCTATCAAACAAAAAAAGTTTCATCAAAATCGGTTCAGTAGTTTTTGCGTGATGCGCGAACAAACAAACAAACACACAAACAAACAGACAGACAAAATTTCTAAAAAGGGTTGATTTCGAGTCAGGGATACCTAAAAACCATGTCGTAATCATTTTTTTGTAAATATCTTCAATGTACAGACACACTTCAGTTACAGTTTTATAATAGTTTAGATATATTCGTCCCACTGCAGGGTGCAGGCCTACCCTCAAGTACCACCATGCGTGGTGCCCTATGCGGATTGCTAGACCTATATAAAATAGATATGCATCACAATTTCTTCGTCAGCGTTTGCAGATTTCCTCACTACATTTTCCTTACCGTTTGAGAGCAGACGGTATCACTATCACTTACATAAATGAGAAAAACTCTTAATCTTAACTCATTGTCATATATATGGCATGTCGTCCGATGCGGATTCGAATTTGGACCGTCATGATTACTCATGATGAGCATACCTCTCCGCAACGCGCCACCGACGATATTATAGGAAGAAAGAAATTACCGCTCGCTGGATTTAGAGCAAATAAACATTTACCTACTAACCCCGACTGCAAGGCGTAGTAGGCGTTAAGTTTAGGCTTGCGTCACATCCCGGACGGGGACGGGGTGGCAGATGTATCCTTTCACACGCCTCCGTCAAAACTTCGGAATTCGGTACAGAGAAGTTTCTCTGTTCTGGGATCAGAACTGTGCCTAGCAGACAAGTAACGGGATAATACAAACATGACTTTCTTAATTCAATGAATACTAGTACATAGTAGGTACTAACGTAGGCTACACAGTAGGCTATCAATTTCGTGCGCGGCACTCCCTAGGTATGCGCGGGACGCGCGGGGTGTGTGTGTAAAGGTAATAGAGGCGGGCACGTGTCTCGTGCGGGTGCACCTCAGTGCTATCGGCGCTAGATCTAGAGCGCTTTTTTTGGTATGTTTAGCGCCTTAAGCATCTAGTGGAAACTCTAGCGCATTTCTCAACTTTTAATATGGCAACAGTATTAGTGTTTCAAATTGAAAAAAAATGTAAGTATCATTATGGGACAGCAGATTTTTTTCTCGTGATTTCGGTTTTGGTCCCATAGAGAAAGTTGTTAGTTAGTTTGAGAGTTTGGTAGGCAGTAGGTTTTGAATTTTAAATTGAACCCAAATTTATTAATCCAGAACGGGGCCGATGCTTACATTTATTTATTATATTCATGGTTCTTACAAAACGTACCTAGATATTGTTGACCGGAAAAAGTTTAAATTGTATCTAACTAAGTAAGTAGGTACATGATTGATTTTGATATGATTATTTATCTATACATCTATACCCACATTATAATAAAATTGTAGACTTGACGTGGATGTACATTGAAGATATTTGCGAAATTATGAATGGGGGCGTTTAGGACACGTATTGGAATGCAGTGAGACCATTTTTAGAATTTTCGTCTGTTTGTTTAATGCACGCATCACTTAATAACTACTGAACCGATTTGGATCGGGTTTCACATAAGCATAGGGCTTAGTTTGGATTAACATAATTATAGGCTTTATTTTATCGCAATTGGTTCATTTAAGAGAATATTATTCCGAGAGCGAAAATGCGCGCTGCATACAAACGTACTATGGTGATATTTTCAATACTAACCAATTAAAGTCAATGAAATTTTGCAGAAATAATCTAGAAAGAAATCTCTATGCTTCTATAGAGTCAGATTTTCGTTAAAATATACAGTTTCAATGCTAGGATTAATTTAAGATTTGTATGGAAATGTTTGAGGCACTGTACCTTGAAAACTATAGGTACATTCTGCAAAATTTCATTGACTTTAATTGGTTAGTATTGAAAATACCGTGGAGGCCGTGGTGGTCCAGTGGCGAGTAACCTTGCCTGCCGTGCAGGAGGCGATGGTTCGATCCCCGTCCAAGCCGACTCGTACCAATGAGTTTTTCGGAATTCATGTACGATTTGTTACACCACTGGCTTTTCGGTGAAGGAAAACATCGTGAGGAAACCTGCATGCTTCCATTTCGAGGCGTGTATTGTACCCACTGTCCATTATAAGTGGCGACGGGCTCACCCCCCGTCACACTGGACAGTGTTTCGGTACTTCTGGTGAAACGTGGATGTTCTGAGGTTTCAGAATATCTCTGACTACCCCCTCGGGGAATATAGTCGTGAGCATATACTTATACTAATTGGTTAGTATTGAAAATATCACCATAGTACGTTTGTATGGATTATGAGTATTTAAAGTCAGTGGTCTGCGCGTACAAAGTAGCGGGCGCGGGGCTGGGCGCGTCTGACCCAACTCGTATATGATTGGTTTTCAGGACCGTTTCGCTACACTTACACAGATTTTTGAATGCCATAGTGGAAATATGAAGTTGAATCCAACAAACAGCGAGTTGGAACGACCTCTGATTGAGAAATGCAAGAGTAATATTTTCTGCTGTGGCGTTCACTTTCAAGGAAAACAAAATATTCATTGGCACTTACAAGCAACTGAAAGAATTACCTAATCGTCATTTTGCTATGCTTCAATTTGCGCTAGAATTGAAGTCTAATTATATTTTCGTCCATGCGCAAATACAATACCCTTACAACATTATTTATATCCTCCGTGGTCTAATGGTTAAGAGCATTGGGCTCTTGACACGGAGGTCTTGGGTTCGATTCCCACGGGGGGCACTTAGTGAAATGTCACAGTTGTCTGAAAAGAAAGATGATTCCGTGCTTCGGATGGCACGTTAAGCTGTTGGTCCCGGCTACTATATCTGGTGGTAGTAGTCGTTACATAAAAACCACGTCAGAGGCCGTAAGGCGGTTTGAATAAACTCTGACACCAGGGCTTGCAGCCCACTCGATAAGAAGAAGATTATTTATATGCACACCGAAAACATTTAAAATAACAATACTAAAAGCAAACAGGGTACAAATGGCGGTCTTATCACTAACAGCGATTAACAAATAAGAGTGCAGCTAAAAGAAAAAATGTCGAAGAGACTGTTCCGCGTCCACTCGCCGACCTTGAAGACTTCCAGAGACTGTTCATAGCGCAAACTTAACCTCTGTTTAAAACAAGTTCAATTCAACTGCCTACAGTTTATTAAAAACATATAGGCACTAACTTCGATCAAAGTAAAATTAATGGATAGGCCCAAAGCGCAATTTAGTTGATGCACACAAAGTAGGCACCAGTAGTGGTCTGTCATCTCAGTGTGTAATGTACCTAGCTCGCTAATTAATTAAATATTATAAATGTCAAAGTTTGGATGTTTGTCACTCAATCACGCATATAAACATGCTGAACTGATTTTGATGATAGTTTGCACGATTTTCTGAAAAGGGGATACTTTTTAAAGGTCCACGCAGACGGAGTTGCGGGTAGCAGCTAGTTTGAAATATGCTTAAGTACCTGATGTTTCGTCAAAGTAAAGGCAATATTGTTTTAACTTATCATTTCTTCCCGTGGGTGTCGTACGAGGCGACTTTGGGATATTTATCTTATGCAGTGTTGTTTCGGGCGAAAGCCGCCACTTATCTCTACTACTTGCCACGTCATTTCATCCCGGAATCTTCAATAAGTTCAAAGAAAGCCTTAATACAACTGGACGCTTTAAAAGACAGCAATTGAAGCAATGTTTTTAATCTCCTAAAAAGGAATTATGGTCGTGAGTTTACTCACTTGTATGTAAAAATTTTCGAAATTAAAGAACGTTTTGTGATAATAACATAGAACCAAAAGAAAAACGCATTATGTATTTGGCACAGCGATGCGAAGTGAATCTCGGCCTCAGACACAAGAAGTCATGTTAATCTGATTGTGAACCATCTTAGGTACTAGAGGGAGAAATTAATGTCATGAAAGTCTGTGGTCATGAACAACTTTTACTATGGGAGCAAACTGATCAGAACAAAAAAAAATTCGCTGTTCTACGCTAAACTGCAATGCCTACTAGACTCAAATGTATATATCAGCAGATTTTATTTTTGCTCCGATCGGTTTTCTCCTATAGTTAAAGTTGTTCAGTTTGATGGGTAGACTCTTAGTTTAAAAGGATGCTAATGATATCCAATTTCACCCTGTATACTTCGGACAAACTCATAGTTTTATACTGACCCAAGTTAAAGCATTCCATTCTAATCCTAATCTATATTGTGGCTTCCTCGAGGCATCTTCTGAGCGTGAGTTGAGTTCGATAACGAATGGATTTTGACGTACTGGAATTCGAACTCGAAAGCTAAATAACAGAAACATAGAAAATAGACCGACTGATCCGCACTGTTGTATGGAAAGTCCAAAAAAAAAATCGTTTTTCAACCATTTTTGGTTAGGGAAACTTTTTTAGTTTCATCTATCCTTAAAAAATTTCTATTACCTAATAAAACAGTTGTGGTGTATTGGCAATATTGGTGGTGATTGCGTACAAGTACTTTATTCCCTCTTATTCTGATCACAGATCAGAAACCCTGAAATATCGCAATCGATTCACTTTAAAATATTTAATAGCATACGTATAAAATGAAGACGCCGCCGTGACTACATCACGCAATGCTTCTGATTCTAAACGTGCAAGTACTTCGAATCGCAACATGGCATCATCTACTGAGACTACTGACCCCATGAACATTCCAGGTGGCGATGGCGGCCTGACCTAAATAATCGATCATACATCCCAAGCGAACATAATGTGTAATGCTACGTGCATTACTGCACACTTATAAGAAATACAGGGTCCTTCTTAATAATATGTTGTAATTTTTTTAAAGCGATGATCAGACCATCAAACAAAACAACTTTCTCTACGGGACCAACATAGAAATCGCAAAAAAAAACAGTTGTTTATTCATTTGGCTCAAGTAGGTTTGCAATTTTGTATGGAACAGCTGATTTTTTTTTCGCGATTTCGATGTTGGTGCCATAGAGAAAGTTGTTCAGTTTGACGGTCTGATCATCTCCTTAAAAAAGTGTCAGCATATTAAGAAGGACCCTAGTTGTTTAGTTAGGAAACCTGCATACGCTGGAGAAGATGAATTCTGATCAGAGTCAGCATCAAAAGTATCTAGGCATATGTTAAGTGTTCATAAATTTCTGGACAACTTTGCGATAGCAAACCTTATTTCAACTCGCAAAGAAATCAAATTAATTTATCTGTCATGTTATTATTTGTTAAGTTAAAAACAAATGGTATCTAGTAGGAAATAGGGTTTATTTTCGTGTAATTGTTCAGATGTTTTTGAACACCGGAGATGCTTAGATACTTTTGATGCTGACTGTACCTATGTGAAGTCTACTATCTCTGCATTCGGCACGCGGGGTGGACTACACCCTCCCTGGGAGTGGGCAGGCATGTGCCCTGCAGTGGGACGTATAATAGGTTGATAATGAAGTCGTTCGGTTCCGGCTTAGAATTAACTACTACTTTTCTTCTCGAGGGTGTCGTATGAGGCGACTAAGGGATACGGTTTCTTCCAGTTATAATTCACGCAAGACACCTTCATAGAAAATGTCAAGTATAATTGTGCTGCACACCACAGCAAGCGGTCTCGCTCAAAGCTATGACGCGGATTATTGAAAGAATACCCAATTTGGTCTTTTTCGAGTCTTCACTTTGCGCGAGCTCTTTTAACATTAACTTATTTTTGGTAGGTTTGGTAAATGATTAAGTTCAGCTATGCTACACATGTACACTTAGCTTAAAAAAAGCTTGTACTGGCGATATGTATTCTGTGACGCGGTGACATACCCATGGTTCCAGTGCTGTCATTTCATAACGCGAGAGTCGACACCAATCCTCTATAAATGTCAGACTATGACTGTCATCCTCTAAAGATCTAGATGTTATTACGTTCCGAAGCTACACAAAGATTAAACTGAAACTGATCGTTATCATATCCTATACTATAGATAGCAGGGGTGGCAGAGGGATTTAGTTTGCAATATTAGTGTACCGCGGTTTGACTTATGTAATGTGTTCTTGAAGTCACAAGGATGTACAGTTTTGATGTTGCCGGCAAGTAGTCAAAAATGTGTTGTTATTTCCCATAGATCGAACAATGTGGTTAAAAACAATGTTTTTATGTTTTTAACCAGTTGTTCAGTTAGATGAGTAGCATACATCGTGAAGTTATCCGCACTGATAAAAAATTTACCCTGTAGTTTACAATACAACTTAAATGCGTTACATAGCATAAAACTCAACAAATTTTAGTACCATCAAGCTGCTGGGTGCCCACAAATGTTAATACAAAACACTTTTTGTCTATTGTCACAAAATTTTCTAAGAGGTTGTAATTATTAAGATTTTTATTAAGGGGCTACCTGCCGGTTTTGGGTAATTTTGTAACCATTTTATTCATTAACTATGGCACTTTTTGAGCTGAAATTTAAACCGGACCATCTACAGGATATGAGAAGTGATGTGGTTTTTCTAGAAATCGATTTTAATGAATAAAACCGAAGAAAAGGGACTCTAAAGTCACCCCTTTTTTTCCAGTTGTAACCATTTTACTCTTACATTTTTAATCGGAACAAAATGAAAATTTACTATATTGTTCACAATACAATTTAGAATGATGTGGTTTTTTTACTTTTTCGAAATTAATAAAAAATAATCGAATTTTTCAAAGAAAACAGCAAAATTCTGACCGGAGCAACGCGCTCTTTCTCATCGATTAGTATGGAGTGTGAGTGAGAGGAGAGTGGTCCACGGCTGATACGCCTTAAAATTTTGTATTTAAAATACTTACATACATTTATTATTCACTAAGTATCAATTTTTATTTTTTCGCGTTTACTAGTCACTCTGTTCTCGAGTAGGTAACATCTTCCAAGTCTTATCTACATTATTATTCTACTCTAGCGGCGCCCGCGCCGGTCGCTGCCGACGACTCCTGCAACTCCGTGTATAACTACGCAAATCACTAAAATAATGTTAATCCAAACTAAGCCCTATACTTTAGTGAACACGTTAATCTGTTTAGTAGTTTTTAAGTGATGCACAAACTAACAGAAAAAAATGGTATCCTAAACGCAATAAATATTTTTGCAAATATCTCCGATAATCGATTTAGGGCCTGCTTCACTACTTCTGAATAAGTTATTGTTGTTCCATACGTTTGAGTCGAGTAGATATTGCAGTTTAGTATGGAAAAGCCGATTTTTTTGTTTTGCTCCCATAGTAAAAGTTTGATTTTTCCTTGCACCGCTATATAAGTATACCTAACAACCGTACATTAGCTTAGACCCCTTACGTTTTTAGTAATTAAAAATAGGGGTTTTTTAAATAGGTTACAGTCATATTTATAGCAAAAACTTTATATTCTACAGAGAATATTGAAGCCGCTAACCTACTTCTTAAAGGACTTTCCGGGAAGCTCGTAAAAGTAGATATAAGGAGTCAACAAAGTACTGCATGTAGGTCAGGCCTGAGCCCTTTTAGTAAGTGGGTCACAGGCTACAGCCGAATTAGGGCATCTCATGCCTCCTTTACCCTGTTTATTCATTATTTTTTAATGGGTAACTGAAATGAAATTGTGATGCTTACCTAATATAATTTATTTCTCTGCTAATATTTTTGATGACAATTCTGGGATGCTACGTTGAATCACGTTCGAAAGGACTTGTTCATCATAATTTAATACTTACCTACATTTTTGCTTCGGTATGCTATTTTGACCTAATTCCTGTAAACATTTTGATAATACATATTCAATAGATGCGCAAGTGTAAAGCAAATATCTTGTTCCGATTTTTTAACCGACGAATAAAGGATGAGGTTCTTGACCTTAATATTTGTTACGCGATTACTCCGCAAATTATGAATTGATTTTAATGATTATTTTTGTTTGTTTGGTAGGTCATACTTTAGAGGTGGTCCCATTTTAATTTGGTGATATAGACATCGGAACTATCGTAGTACTAAAAAAATTAACTAAAAAATGTTTTAGAAATTCACATAATTAACAAATCAAAATCATCATCCGGGCAACTGCAGGGTATAAAAACCCTTGTCTTAAAATAACAGGTACACTAACACAAAGTGGATGTGTTCATTTATGAGCACAAATGAAAAAAACAATGATTTCCCATCATAAGTCACAATAAAATGTTAATTTATTGATCATGCCCAAATACTTATTCCGTCGTCGTGGCATTAATTCAATTTATTAACACGTTCTATCTAATCTGAAGTGTTGTTGAAATGTAAAACAATAAACACTCCTAAACAGAAACAGCGATCCCATAGAAACAATGGGTGTGGATGTGGTCGTGGACAACCTATCCAAACAATGTCATGAACGATAAAGCAAACACGCTCGCGCTAACACTACCGGCATATTACCAGCTATGACCACACATTACATCAACACGCGTCACCGGACGTGGAGAAAGTGTGACGTCACGATTGTGCGCATGCGAAGAAAGCAGAGTTGCGCGGGCGACTCCGTCTGCGAGCACTCTTGCTTTCGACAGAGGCCGCGACGTCTGCACGATAGCGAAAACGACATACTTACTTGCCGTGGTATATACCTACCTATACCTACATCCACTATCGCTTTTTCATCCGTTATTCAGGTCTTGATTATGAAATCGAAACTTATTGAGTCATTGCGGACTATTATGTGATGTATACTTTCTTTTACGTATTGTAACTTTTATTGAGAGAAGGTTCTGCGTTCGATACATTGTTTTGTAAATAGCGAGTTGTTATTCATATTTTTATGATTAGCGTAAAGGTAGATCCGTTTATGTGTAGCTATTTTAATATACCGGACATGAATGCGAATAAATTCCTAGAACAAAGTCTGTAGACACTTATGTCATTAGACCGGGCACTAAATACCTACATTTTATCGATTTTTCCAGTATAATGCAGCAGAATGAAAGGTTAGGAATTAAATCTAGGCCACCGACTGAGCATTAAAACTAAGGTACACACGTGCATACACCTACGACAATGGTACTTCCCGATGGTACTTCTGGTCCGGCGGGGACCATTTTCCCTAGCGGGATGGTCAGAAGCTTTGCTTGTGTAGTTGTGTGCAAATTTAGCAAGACTCGCCTTCAACTTACTCGTATTGAATGTTTCAGGATGGGATGACGACAATGACGTGTAAAGAGCCCGTATAGGTGGCTATCCTCTCGCATACAACAAAATACTGCCTAAGAAACATTATTCCTTAGTCGCCTCTTATAACACCAACGGGAATATATAGGTCGGAACCATGCGGCTAAAACGTCTTTTGATAATATAGCCGTCAAAATGTAGCTGTCACTGTTAACGTGAGAAACATGAAATCTTGAAGACTTGACTCACTTAAAGTAATACATAATCGACGTTTTCCCTGGGCATTCAGCAAGTCTTAATGCTGCATGTAAGACACCAAGAACACCATTGATCCTTGTGATGTCGTTTCCTCAAAAATAATTTGTCGACCTCTTTTTGAATGGCTGCCAGGCTACTTCGTGAAGCCTATATACTTGGTTTCGAATCATAAATAGGCACTACCTAATCCAGTTACACAAGCTTGCGTGATACTGATAACTTTAAAATACTTCCACGATAAACTGGGAGTGAAAGAAGTGGTACAACTAGACAAGGGAATAAGCATCAGTGCGGCGGCGGCCGGTGGGATCGCAGCTGCGGTAACGCTAAGTCAACGCGTTTGCGATTTGCGATTGCGAATCTATTTCGCGATTCAGTTGCGACTTAGCAGCCGCGGTGTAGCTGCGGCGTCATTGCGGTGCATTGCGACATTGCCTACGCTCAAAAATGCTTTTGCGATAGGCTCTAAGGGACATAATTTATGACAACTTGCCAACACTGAAATTTTCACTGTAATTGGATTCTGTAGAAGAACCAGGATTAAATTTTTAAGCCTAGGTATTAGACTCTAGTCTCATCACAAAAAAATTTTGAAGCTACTGTTTCCGTTGAGAAAATATTAGTAGGTATTACAGTTCCATTAGGAATTTAATAAATGTTCGGTGGTTGTTGTCGGTTTCAATAGTGTAGAGAATGGTGTGGTAGCCAGGACTTCAGGAGCGAGAATAACTTGTGTAGGTACTAGTTTTCATTGAATTGTAATTATTTTATAACAAACTTCAAAAAATATTCATCCGTGTCGTGTCGAACGAATATCGCAATATTAAAACATTTTCTAGGTTTCGATGTTGATCCCATAGAGAAAGTGGTTCAGTTTGATGGTCTGATCATCTCCTTAAGGGGCCATGGATTCCGACGAAGATTTTCTATAAGAAACGCGATTGTCCGCGATTACACGCGATTGCGTGTGCCGTATTTTCGATTAAAAAGAATTAACAAAAGTACCTACTTGCTTCGATTTTTTTTATGATTTCACTTAATAAACTCATGGTGAATATGTGAGTATAAACAATCGGAAACTATTTTAAGTACTTCTAAAACGAGAAAAATGTTTAAAAATGCATGAAAATAAGTCATCTTTGTGACGATTTTCTATCGAGTGAAGTAATTCCAATCGTGTATTCAGTTTATGATTTCACTAGATAAACTATCCAAAAATACTGAGGTATTGACTTAAGTTTCGGTAAATGGTATAAATCTAGTCGTAAAATGAAAAATAAAAGACGCCTCCAAGGTATTTCGTCCTACCTTTGGGCCTTTAAAAATTGTCAGCATATTGAGAAGGACCATATTTATTATGTGTTGGTATAAAATAGTTAATTGTTGATTGAAGTCGATTAATTGATAGGTATCTATTTATTGATCCTAACAATGGAGTATGTCCGATGTGTCGATCTATATTTATTAGATAAATGGGTTGTTCGATTCTGGATCTTCGATTGGAACATTGGGAACCAAAATAATTTGTGTGATAATGCCCACTGCTAGTGTCATTTTCGGGACTATAGTCCCAAGGGACGCTTGAGTGGATATGCAAATATAAAGACCCGGTGTCCTAATAGCGCAATTTAGTTAGTGTTTACGGTTAGATACTCACCTACCTAGGACGTGTTGAATCGCATTACACTGTGTCTTGCGAGCAACACAACTGCAAGGCTGTCACAGTCACTCGTTCGTGACCCCCTGACTGATTTTAACATAAACCAGGTCAAGATCTTTAATTTATATGTAGCTTTTGATACCCATTGAAATTCGTTTCACCTCAAATACATTGTCTTCAATTGTTCATACATGCTCAAAACGTGGATTTGGAGTTTATCAGCCAAGTAAAGACAATGCCGTCTTAATGTTTACAATGTGACTAAGTCGACCCTTTCTATGAACTATTGTAAGAATTGGAAGCCTAAATTAGAGCGAGTTCCGTAAGATTGCTGAAATTACTGTTTACTTTCTTAAAATACTTAGTAATTTCTTCGAACTAAACTATTTAAGAAATATATAAGTAATAGATACATATTTTTTTACAAACTAGTGTCCTTGCAACTACGCTTAAATGGACAATTTCAACACAATAGTCAAATTTAATTTAAATTTTTGGTAATTTATTAGCACCTTCTAGTAAGTTAGGTAGGTCTTAGATCAATCGATCAATTTTAGCCCTATTCTAGGTATAATATTTGTATAGCATATGATTTATATTGTTTTTGCTTTTGTTACTGTGCCTATTAAAATAAAATAAATAAATAAATCCTGAAATGGAGAGTAGGTTAGTTTTAAGGGATAAGTAAGTAGTTAACATTTCAACGCAAAGTTTTTTTACTGGGTCTTTCTTTTCCTTATCCGTCTTCTGGGGCATAGTAACGGGACTGGACTACAGTTCGAAACGGGTCATTTATGGGAATTTTACGACGTTGCTGTAGAAAGTTTCGAGTTCCCTTTGAAAATGCCGCTTTTATTTTAAGACCTTTGTTCTTTTCTACTTTTATTCCCAGATGTGAATGGTTGGGATTTGGAGGGTCTTTTATGTTGTCTTATTGATATTGTGTTGAAATCTATATCAGTCTTTATTCTTTTATTGGTACTCGTATATTTGCTTTGCACATTATTGTTTGATGATAGTTCTAATTGTACGTTTAGTTGTTTAGTTGAAAAGACCACATTGTTGTTATTTGTTACTACACCTTTATGTCAAAGTTGGCGGTCGATTAGATATAACGAACAGCGTCGTCGCGGACTTCAAATAGCTATCGTAATCTTTGCTGCTACATTTGCAAAAGTTGATTACTACTCGCGAGCGAATGCCTTAGGACGTAAACATAAGCTTGCTGTTCGCGGCAACCCTGCCCTGCTGCGGCACTGCGCGCAACTAGGTCAGTGGGCCGCCCCCCGCGCCGTCCTCCGCCCGCGCGGTGGCGCAACCGCGCGAACGCGCACTAACATAGACCTGGATTGCGGGAAAGTGGGTCACCGACTCACTTTCACTTATTACAT
Organism: Agonopterix heracliana; assembly: GCA_963693445.1. Classification (NCBI taxonomy): domain Eukaryota; kingdom Metazoa; phylum Arthropoda; class Insecta; order Lepidoptera; family Depressariidae; genus Agonopterix; species Agonopterix heracliana. The sequence continues at coordinate 4,056,835 of OY856307.1, forward strand.
GGGCTCCTAATCGTTTTCCATTGTGCGAGCGGGCGGGGACTCGCGGGTGGCGGCGGGGCGCGCATGCGGGAGGCGCCGGCACGCGCGCCGTTGTCGCCGGCCGGCCGCCAGTCGATCGCGGAACGTCTCCAGAACGGCACGCGCGCCGCTGATGTTAAAAAAAACACTCGACGTGATCGTATACATACTCGCGTAATCAACTCTTGCACGAACAGTCGTCGCACAACAGTTCGCATGTCTTGTCGGCTCCGAGTGGCTAAAGTCTTTCACTCCTCACAAGTTAGGACAAAATGTGCTGGATTTACGTGCCTCCTAGTATAGTGCTTGAACAGGTGCAGCCCGCGAGCGGTAGATAGTGTTGCGGCCAAGCCGCTAGTGAACTCGGTGACTGTGTGAACGTTGTTGCGGTTGATCGCCGCCGTAGGGATTTGTAATAAGCAGCCGCCCTGTGCGGCCGAGTATGACGATGGACCAGCCAGGCCTCTTGTCCCTCAACATGTCCCCGTTTGATTTGAGCCCGGGCCCCGAAGGATCGGGCTCAGGCGGTGGACCCTCGGGTACTTCACAGCAATACGTACCACAAGGGGCAGCATATCAATGCGGCCCTGAACAACAGTCTTTTGGATACGCCAATCTGGATGCTTCATACTTGTTTCCAACAGGCACTGGAGGGGAGCCTGGAGGTTACATGCCTGCAGCCGGAACTGTGTGTGATCAAACCGACACGAAGGATGTAATCGAGGAATTATGTCCTGTCTGTGGGGACAAAGTCAGTGGCTACCACTACGGACTACTCACCTGCGAGTCCTGCAAGGGCTTCTTCAAGAGGACCGTACAGAACAAGAAGGTCTACACTTGCGTCGCTGAAAGGGCTTGCCACATAGACAAAACGCAGCGGAAACGTTGCCCTTTCTGTCGTTTCCAAAAATGCCTTGACGTCGGCATGAAGCTGGAAGGTGAGTTGTTTACATTATTTCTTTCTAATACCTACTTATAACCACATTTCTAGGAATACCTACCTCTACTTATATTTTACGGTTATATGTGGATAGTCAAATGCCAACATCGTCTTATTATTTTCGATTAGGGCGCATCCGCGGCTTACTCTACATGTAGGTCGCACAACTGCGACGCGCGGCCCAGATGGGATTACATCATCCAGCGTTGACAAATGAAGTCGAAATTGAAAGTTTGTCGACGCCGAGAGCCGGTTGTCGCAACAACGAACATGCGGACGAAGTGGCTGCGCCTCCTCGTCGACCTTCACCTACTCTATTAGCGCCCGCAACAACGGCCAAGATAAGGCCGCCGACACAAAAAATCGTTTAGTTGAATTTACTTCTAAACATGCGTCAATACTCCTTTAAGTATGTGTTACCTAGTTATTTATTATCATATAAAGGATAAATACTTGTCCTTCGACTAAACTACTCACATTGGCTTGTAAATGCAACTAAAAGATTTTTCTCGTGTACTGACGTTTCCGCTCAATAGTGCTACATTATACTCTTTGCTAAGCTTAATCCTAAACAACCGTCCGCAGAGTTTCTCACTTGCTTAAACTTTCAAAGTCTCTTTGATTCAATAAATATGAGATGCAGTCAATTCTTAATAACTGTCCTATTTTCGAGAACGTTCAATTTAGTTGATCCTTTACTCCTGGATTTAAGACAAAAACCATAAATGCTTGTTTACTTAGTAGTTTTGAAATTAGGTCAAATTATTGTTAAACGCTGACATGAAAATGGTTTGTCCATTGTCTGGCTCATACATAAGACAAGTATGTCACCACGTGCTACTGAAGCTGAAGGAATAATATTGCATACCTGATACTATTTTGCTTGAATTATTTAAAAGAAAAGGAAATATTTAAACTTCACATGAACATGATAAAGACTTGATTATCACAATCGTTTTCCATAAAATTCCGCAATGCTAGCCTATTTCGAGAACTTCTAATTTTTTAGTAATATACCAAGCAGTGAAAAAAGTACTATCGGGGAATATTTAACCCATCACACCACCACAACACAACCCTGATTGCATTTTACGTTTTCGTAGACCAATCCCATCAAACATTTACCGTTTTATTCCTTTGACTATTTTATTATAAGGACTCGCCTTGCGGTAGCATTTCCCCTCTGCCACGGTTTAAGATCAATTGATCATGTGCATTTACATAAAATTTTATACCTTATCATTGAACGAGACAGCCTATAATTGCGAAACAATAATTTCGAACTTAGAACGTTTGGGGTTCACACGAGACTACTTTTCATGATTTTTAACATTCAAAATTAGTATCTAAAGTTATGGGGAATAAAATCCGAAGTTGCGGATTGCATGTTACCTCGCCCCCCGCAAAAAGTGGCAGAAATGTTTGTTAGTAGAATTACACGCGTTACCAGTCCTCATATAAGTAGTCAAAGTTTTATTCTGGAAATATAAGAAAACATCGGGTCCGTGGCGAACGCATGCTTCATACTTCGTTCAACTTTCAAAACTTTTTTACTTATCGATCGTTTACTATAACAATTTACAAATTTTTATATCTTCTTCTTAAAGTCAATCGAAACCTTTTAAAGAAGTTAAAAAAAGTTTTGTGTTTTACAGAATCATGCTAAAAACTTTGAAAAGAGACCTCGAAATGTTGGTTTCCTAGTGCTTAGCGGGGGTTTATTGTCAAACCTTTATATTTTTTATCACCCTTAGATAAAGTATAAGTCTAGATTGAGCCTCACGCTTCTAAACGGGCTTACTTTCTGAGGTTGGTGTGCGTGAGGCGTCTTACAAATTATCGCTGTGTACATGAATATGGATAGGGTTTAGCGGCCTTACCTGGTTGCAATTTCTTTCGGTAGTGTAATCTTGACATGCACCACTAGTTGACATACACCACTAGGACTATGGCCCACCTCATATCCTGCCCTTCCTGCCCTGACACCTGCACGCGAACGGAGCTTATGGACGCTGCCGACAGTGCTATCCGTGTGGCGAAATACTGGGCTGGAAAGATTTAAAATGACTTGTCATCGACTCGATAGAAGAAGAAGACCACTAGTTTTTAATTAGTAACGAAACGTGTATTCAGACCGTGAGTCTGAACAACTTTGCCTAAGAAACATGGGTCGATAAACGAGAAAAATGTTTGAACCTCCCATACAAAAGTGTGGATAGGCAGATCGATTTTCATTGGGAGAGCCAAAAAATAATCTCGTTTTTCGACCCATGTTCCTTAGGGAAAGTTTTTCAGATTCACGGTCTGGATACACCCTTAAAGTTTCGTTACTAATTAAAAAACGTGTGGTGAATAGGTAACTAATCAAAGTTATCATTATCAGTTATCACCTGTAAAATTTTATTAAGGTGTTTCGTGCTACATTTTCACCGTCCTTAATAAATGCCCTTTGGCAAGTAACGTAAACTAGATCACGCCAATTACAATTCATCTAAGAATAGATATAATCAGACAGAGAAGATAAAATTGTAGTAGGTACTTAATGCTGACTAAACGAGAGTGCGGTTGGTTACAGGTGGAAGGAAATTTTGAAGGTAAATACACTAACTTGTAGTTAGGCTAGGGGCGGAGCCTCAAGCGCGGATAGTTCTAAATTTAAAACGCGGCGGCCGCAGAGCGCCCTGACCTACTTGCGAGCGGGGCCGCGATGCGGCGCGCGCGCCGCTTGTTGTGCGTGCATGTACGCAACGCGAGGTTGCCGCTGTGTGCGTGAGCCACTCGCCATTCCGTGTTTCGCCAGATGCTGCGCGATATTTGCAACATTAACCGAACCGAAGCTCGAAGTAGCACCCTGAAATATGTATTTAAAATTTTCTTCATTCACCAGAGTTATAATCAGAATAATGAAGATATTGTGATGCGTAAACCGTAACCTAGTCCACCAGACACATAAATAGTAGTAGGTTGGATGTTTTCTTTAGAAAAACTCTCCACAGACTTTCCCAGAAAGCTTTTCCTTATCAATGAATATTGAGTTGGAAGTTACAATTCAGTCAGTAACTTACAAACCGTTAAGTATTTATATTTTCTAAAACATTCTTGGAAATTTGAGCATTATTATGACAACCTTCTTCGAGATAAATCGAAATTGCTGTAATGGCCAAATACATGCGAGTAGCGGCCGGAAAAAGTTGTATGAAAATACATATCTGTCGTGGTTTAGCGGCCAAATAAATTACATAGTAAACTCATATCTGTCGTGTAATTTAAAAATGGAACGATCTTTTACTCCGAAACATGGCGACCAAGGAGGTAACTTATCAAAGGTTTTATTTAAATTTTGAACTTTCTTGAAAATAAAAAGTTGTTTAATGAAAAAAAAACGAATTAACACTTTAACCACAATTAATAATAAAATAAGTTACTAGCTTTAACGCTGGAAAAGTTATTGTTGTTCGTCATATAATTTGAAAAGTTGATTGATTGATTGATTGAGAAAAGCACATACAAGCCATGGCCACAACTAGGCATTGATGTACTTACGTATGTGTGCCTCGGCTTCGTCCGCCAATGCCTCTTTTGCTGGCCGCTGCAGTAATGTACTATAAACGACGTCAAGGATGATTAATCTCGAAAGTTTCGCGATCTTTACCGAATCTCCATTTGGGTTGAAGGTTGCATAATCAGTTAACAGAGCCTGACCTATTGAGCAAAGAAATCTCCCATCAATGATAAAAACGTGTTTTAAAAGCCCTTCCTGATCATCTTGGATCATGTAAAGAGCATGCCTGGGTCCAGTAAATGACAAGATTCTGGTAAACAGTTCTGAACTCGTTGATTTGTTTTCTAAACATTCTTCTTTGATGCCCTTTGGTTTCCCATCTTCGATGCATTTCTTTCCAAACTACACCCAAACCGCATTAAACCTATCTAAGACAAGAAGGGATTTAATGGTTTTCGTACCATATACATTGTTTGTCAAGAAAAGATATTATCTCAGTGTAATACGTATTACAAAAACGCAAACAAGCGTTTATTGCAAGCATATGTCAGATGACACAATTCACACAAATGGTTGCCTGACCCGAATAGCGGCGGTTGCGAGAGCCTCGCACCGCCTGCCCGACCTGTAGTGAGCCTTGTGCAATGCCACCACTAAAGCACCGGTCTGTCCGACTGACTCTACATTGGCCATGTTTTAGAAACAAGTTCCAAATTGTAACCCCACATCTACCTACCATCGTTCAATATTTGTATAGTTTCTGCAAGTTTTCTAACATCACCTTTTTGTAAGTTCGGCCATTTATCATGTCATACAGCTATACGAGTAACCTAATATCAATTTCACTTGTGCGCATGGCGTCCCGTTTAGCAAAATTACGGTAATAATGGCTCATTACTGAGCGCTATCTACGTGAAATTACCCATGTGTTACGTAAGCGGCTTCTATCCGTACAACTAGACGGCTTCACGTTACGAACAATAGACTACAATAACCGAACTTATTCTTTTACGAAGCGTGTAGTGAGTAGTGAGTGTGCCATTCAAATCATCTATGACTATGAAAGGTCTAGTAATCCTTTTACAGTATACAAAATTAAAAACTATCTGCAACTATAATAGATTAGAATATAGACCTCACGAGGGTTGGGTTGTGAATCGGGCGTGCGCCGGCGACTGTATCGTGCGTTTCGACACAATCAACGTCGTCGGTGGGGTGCACTGCGCAAGCGCCATTTCACAAGACTCCTCTGTCGACCTGTCGCAATGGACTACCCAAATGTGACCTGAACACGTAACGCATTACACGTACGATTATGCGTGCCGAATTTTCTGTTGCTACTTAGTAGTAACATAGCCGAACTGTTGTAGATAGCGAATACATAAAACATTAACTTGAGGTGCAAATGTGTTCCCCTATAGAGCGGATGGAGCGGTAGCACAGCACAACAGACTGCGATCGACCGACGTATAATGATTGTTGTTACACGGACCGCTGCCTATGTGCAGTGTACACGCTACCTTACGTAACCTAGCTTAATATCCCATCGCTGTGCGCGGTGCACGTTCCTTGTCATTGAAATAGGTTTTACTTTTAAGACATAAATGTATTGACGGTTCTACGCTAGCTCGACCGAATCTTGTCCGACTGGAACCTGGAAAAAGAATTTCGCCGTACTTATACAAATTCAGGAACTAACATTTAATAGGTCAACATTTCATTTATCCTGTTAAAGACATAAAAATCATTAAAACACAACAAGCAGGTTTGCTTACAAGAAGAATATCACCTGGTGTCACTCGACAGGTGGGTCGTATTGTAAGTATATTGAATTGTATCTCTATGTCCCGACTGTCGAAGGCAAGAGATGAGTTGGACTATATAATGATCTGTTTGTAATTTTCTGTAAACAGTTTTGTTAGCATTCCAATACAGTGCTTGAAAATTTGGTCGATTGCTCAATCAAATGCTTCGAGTAGGTACGACATAGATCTAATACTTGCACTAAGCATATTTCGTCCAAATTAGATGCGTTGCTGAATTAACATCTTCCATGTCTCAAGGATATAAATGCATAATGTATTGATAGTTGCAAAACACAGAAAGCTTGAGGGTCAGGCCAGGCGTTCTAGCGACCTAAGCCGCGACAGATGTGAGATCACAATAAAACGCACGCGCCAGCCGATTATTTCGGCGTGCTGCTGCCTTGACCCGAATTGAGTATTTCGACAGAGCGGCCTCGCACACCGGGCCTTTCTATTTTTTAGGCATTACCTGTCGTATTATTACGACAGTTCTATGAGTGCCGCCATCTTTGAAGGATTTTGGTGCGCAGGCGCTTCAGACCCGCCTTCGTGGCGCGAAAACCGGTTCCCAATACGTAAAATCTAGCATGCCGGGTCGCTTGCTAGCGCTCGTAAAACTCTTGTGTTATACATCATTTAAACAGCCGCTGGCAAGTTCCGCTCAGACAACTCGGAGCAACTGATGAAAAAATGTGTTTATTAGGATGCCGGATGTCCAATTCCCGACAGATCTTGACAAACTATAGGTAATGTTAGGAACACCTACAACTATGCTCTCTGATAGTGTGAAACAACTCGTGAAGTTAATTACATACCTACACGAGTCTTTTGTCGTACCTACCCTCTTGGAGTCGTATTAGAATCTAGTGGGATTCAAGCAAGTATTTACGTTCTACAATGTATAGACGAGATCTTGACACAGTTTGGTGGATCATCGCGGGTGATGATTTATCTCGGTTGTGTAACGATCGGGCTGTCGCTATCTGGGCGCACGATCGAGTGCGTGCGGGCGGTCGGGCGCACTCGGCCGGCTTCGTCAGAACTCGGACCTGAGGGGCACGGGCAGCGGGGGGAGTGCTGTCAGCCTTGACCAAGTTTCACCGACTCGTCGGTACAAGGAGCGATCCCCACCTCTTCCCGTCCTTTCAGTACGTACATATTTTTTATCTCGTTGACACGATTACTTACCTTATTTAACGGTCCTGTCGCGTTATCAAGGTCGTCTGGCTATAATTGTGAAGCAAATCTAGAAAGGAGTAGAAAACGTACTAAATAACCCTTGAAAGAATCGGGATGCGGTAGCGTCCTCCCGACCTCGTTGCCAAGGTCGACCTTGACCCATCTCTGACAAGTGGGCCACAACTACAAATAGCAACAGAATGCAAGATGAACTCACACGTATCTCTACGTGTCTATTTCTGAGCACCGACTGTTTGTCACAGAGTCGTCTGTTTTTGATTTGTAAAAATGACCTTGACCTTGATCTAGTTTAGCTTGTAATAAACGACTGACCTCGTTTACCGCATTATCGGCTATACTACTATCGCGTGCTCATTATAATAACATTAGGTGATTAGTACTAAGTACCTATTAGAAGTGTTCTCGATTCCCAGTTTGATTTGGTCAAGTGGATCACTTTACTTGTCCATTGAAAAAACGAAACAAAGCCAAAATAAGACTACTGCAAAAGACTTTTATTCTTAATCGAAGCTTTTGTGTAACGCCAATTTAACGTTTCAAAATAAAGAAAACGATAAACAGGCCAAACAACTATTATTATCGTATTTAACTTCCTCGTCTTAATAAAAGCTGTGAACGTATTTAGCTTCATTAAAAAAGACACGTGAACTTAAAACGAAGTCGGTTAACAACGTTGGAAGTACGTACTTCAATTGCCTATTTATCAAACGTTTTATAACCTAGAACACTTGTACGTTAACGAGTCGAATCTCCGCGAACTATTTCCATTAGTGTGTTGCAGTCTAGTCTAGCTATTGCTAATCTAATATAAATGTGATAGAATAAAGTTCACTCCTTTCATGAAGCTGCCCGCAGTTAGCAATACCTAAGCGATGGAATTGCACACAGCAATGCTGAAATCCGTTACGGTCGCCGTCTCTTTTGAACCCTACACAAAGCCCTATAAGCCCGTTCTTATCGCACAGAGGCGCGCGTTGGCTATAATAAAAACGGGTTGTTATTTTTAACTCGTGGGTTGGGCGAATCGGCGACTCACTGAAAACCCTTCGGTTCCAGGTTCAGAAGTACGATCAACTAACTTGTATTATTTATTCAATTCAATTTCATAATTTAGGTTAGTTAGCTGTTGCACGCAGTAACTGCGAGTTCCTATCAAATTTTGTGATGACAGCCTTTAGGAAATAAAAATACTTAAGAATATAAGCCCCACTTGCGCCAACGTGGGTTAGCAATAAACTCCAGGTTAAGTTGGTAACCCATGATTTTTTGTATAGAAAAACAACTGAAAGAGCCATTTTATCCGGAGTTAATTGCTAACCCGTGGTTGGCGCAAGTGGGCCTAAGAGTTTTTAACCTATTCGTAAAGTCTAATATTATGTACACAAAGCCAGTTTTGTAACTGTAATGTAAAGGGTACAAGCGAGACTCGAAACATCATACCATATTTGACTTGACTCGATTTCTTGGTTCAAAAGGACAGAGTGCTAACAAAATAAAGCGAATGGTATATTTTTGTAGTCATTCATAAACAACTATTTCAGACTCTATTCGAGAACTTTCAGTAGTACTTAAGTACTACATTTTCTACGTAACTAAGAATCATTTTAAGAAACATAGTTATGATATGAAACCTACGTTGAGCTAAAAATTAAAGGATGATGCTCAGAATAAAGAAACTGACGTGTCATCAGTTTCGTTAAATTAAATGGTATATTTTGTAAACAAAAAGTTTTGTGTTGAATAGCGCTTAAAGAAAAATGTCGTCCCCCCTTTATTACATGTTGCATCATCATCCTGTTTGAGAGCTACACACGTTCTTGTCGGTGGAATATTGGCCAATTTTTACATGTATTTTTTGTAAATTGGGGTGCATGAAGAATGTCTACCCATTACGTAATTTAACCCCCGACAAATCCTAGCAAATCTCTTCATCACGATGGCAAGCCAAAAACAAGGACATGCCATCGACACGAAATAAGAAGATAATAAATAATATTGTAAATTTTGTCATTTTAATTTCATGACATTGAAATCTACATATTCTACATTATAAAATATGTAAGTATAACGAATTCGAATTTCGTTTGATAACATTACAATTTATAAATTAGGACACTGGGATGAACGATCTTATAAGGGTTACCTTTTCGCAGGGTTCGAAATTATCAAGATAATTATTTCCTTTGATAATTATCATTAAACTATCATTGATAATTATCGGATAATTATCCAAGCCGATTCTTAATTTTGACTAAAATTTCTAACTAAAAGTTCTAAAATAGCTGTTTTTTTTAATACACTCTTATTCAGACCTACCAGCTCATAGTCTTCGACATTTTCGTTTGTCATCACAATGAATAACAAATAATTGAGAAAAACGACAGAAAACAGTGAGAAAAATTATTTTGTGATTGTGTGCTTCTTTTTTCACGGATCATGATCAGATATACATGGCCTGACATTGCTTACGCAAGCTTTTTGTTATTTCAATAAATTTTATAATTATCAAGATAATTATACGATACGGATAATTATCACTTCGAACCCTGCCTTTTCGGATTAAAAAAACCGAAAGAAAAAGAAAGTAGGAACCAATTTTAAAATATTCCTCGCGTCTTATTGTTACAAAAAACAATAAAATATATCTAGATACGCTCACGCCTATGTCCTATTGAGGTAGGCAGTGACAATTGATCGCCACATTCTCGCCTCTTCACTTCAACATCAGTAAGCTCATACTCGACATGCTCGTCAGCTCCGAGTACATTTACATAGCCCTCCTAGTACCTACGCCTCTGATTTGATCACAATCGTACGTGCATCTAGGACCTAGATCTTTTGATCAATGATCCTTTAAAACTATTCCATTCCCACTTGTGTAGTTTTCATTTGTAAATCTACTTTCACACATTCTTTCCACATGCATGACCAAACCACCTCAATGTACCTTTTCCAAAACTTGTCACTAACGTCTAATCACGTAGCTCAATAAATAAGGCTCACCGCCTTGAGCAAAAATCATTCCCATTAGATCCCTTGTCTGGATCCAAGATGGTGCAATATGTCTTACCGCCCCGAAAGGGATTATGGTCGTATCAGTGTGTGTATGTGTTGTTCCACTATCTAAAATTCCTGACGAACTAATTTCCCTGACTGAGACCCAAAATTCCTGGCACGTTGTGAATACTCCTAGCTCCTAGTAACGCTAGTTGTACGATATATTTTCACGACTGTCCACTGGCGAGTGAGTCTCGTCCGGTTCATTAAGGTGTGCTCTCTGGCTTCTATGATATCACGTGTCATATACCCGTAGCGTTGGTACCTCCGTTACGCTTTACTGACCGCCGTCTGTGCTCGTGCAAAACTATTGTACAAACTGAAATCATTATAATTCACATTTGGACAGAATTTTGTCATACCGGTGATACTCTTACATTTTTTGAATATCCCATGGTAACGCTATTATTTTCCGGTATAAACAATATCGTAAACTTTATCCCTGGATATGAGTTATCAGTTATGACCATGCTGACTATACATAATGTATATGTAACAAAAACGGTTTCACCTCGTGTCGATAATTTATGTCCAATCAAAGCGATAAATATTTTCAAAAAATATGTATTGTGATGCATGACCCCGTAATAGCCAGGTCAGAGACCATAAGCGGGCTTGGAATATTCAGACAGCAGACAGCAAATTGACCATTAACTTACCAATCTGCACTGGGACTGCTTGCAGATTACAGCATTCTCCCTCACATCTCACACTTATTTGTGTGAGGCCTGTTCCCTGTAGTTAGTATGTAGGTCGAGTGGTACCATTGGTATCGATTCGGTATTGCCACGACTTAACTTAACTAAATTTATTCCTGTCATTTTCTAACATTTGACTAAGAAAAGAGACAGAAAACCAACAACTGACTTTAGTGCTGTCAAAGTGACGCTACAAGCCCAAAAACGACTTAAATAAGATGGCGTGCATTATGATGCCATCTTATTTTGGGCGTGTAGCGTCACTTTGACAGCACTAAAGTCAGTTCTTGGTTTTCTGTCTCTTTTCTTAGTCAAATGTTAGAAAATGACAGGAATAAATTTAGTTAAGTCGTGGCAATACCGAATCGATACCAATGATGATATCTATTAATGTTAATACATACATGTAAATATATGTATTCGCTCGCCTAGACCCGTATGCCGAGACAGTTGATCGCCACGCCACGATCCTGACACGCCTCTCTTGCCCGCTCTAAAATGAGTTTATTTCTAATCCTAATTATGAAACACCTTACATAACTGTGTAATGAATGTCATACAAAAAAGGTTGGTCCAAACTTTGCATTTAGGTAGTGCCAAGTGTTTATTCAGTATGATTATGAAAAAAAAATGAAGACAGTCCTTCAAACATAACAATACACAAAATATATTTACCTAAGCCTTCATTATCTTCTACATGTAAGGAAACTTTTAAAATGGTAAACAATACAGTATTTAATTAAAATATATTACTAATTTCAAGAAGTGTATGTGGTAGTGTCCACAAGATCGGTATATGTATTTATTTTAGTGAACATAAAATGTTGGGAAATAATGTAAAGAGACATGAGATTCGTGTTGGCGTAGTACCCAAAGAATCAGGACGTACACAAATTGCTGATACCGTAAAGAAGGGCATTTGGAATTCAGCCAGAACCGTAAATCGTGGCCGAGTCCCGTCTTATGTTATGAGGCCGCTCGCTGTCCCAAATCTCGGGCCTAAGTTATTAAATTTACCGAATAACAGTCATAGTTAACCTATTGACACGTCAAACATCGACTAGAGTTTATCAATGTCCGAAGTTTGTTTGGATTTGAGAGTAGAATAATTCACCCATTTTAATAAACCGATGGAGAGCGCTCGTGCGTTCTTAAGGCCATTCGGCCTCGGCTTTGGTCACATAGCTCGGCTTTTGCAAGCTTATTTTATCACAAAACGCGTCATCGAAGTACAAGGGACAGTAATGTTGAACACATAATTTATATTAGGTTGGGTCCATGGATCAAGCGCGTTTAATACTAATTAGAATTTCTATATAAGATTTCAGAGTCATTCAAAAAAAGGGTGGGTGGGTGCAGTAGTGCCCTGACTGAATCAAAATAAAACCAATAGCATAGTAATAATTTATGCTCACGAATACATTCTTCGAGGGTACCCAGAGGTACCTATTCTAAATATGGCATGTTCAGAAAATCCAAATTTGACAAGTAGAGCCCTTTGCCACCATTATAGATTAGGGGAGTGCCCTTGCATGTATTCCTAGCTTTCCACTTCGGTTTTGATCACAATATAATAGAAAATCATACTAAATTCTTATTAGAATCTGTTCCGTCTTGTCATGCATCACAAATGACATGTGAAGCTAAGATTTATCCATTCTACAGGGCAAGAAGGTATAATAATTATCCTTTATTTGGTCGTTTCTGCCAGATTCTGTACGACTGTGTAAGCAATTATACAGTCACGAAAGTCGGTGTCTCGTCCAAACATACGCTGTTGGAAAGTTCTACTTAGATGGAATAAGGCGCATGATGATCTGACAGGTTCAAGTGTAGGTAACTGTATGCTGGATAACATTTTCTTCAGTGTCCGCCATAGGTGTCCGCCTCAAACTTGTTCCCAAAAAGCTTTAAAAAAATGTCCAACCAGGATTTTAACCTTTGTTCTACTGCTGAAAAATTTTGTATGTTATGCAAAACTTGAAGCGACTGACCCTAGTATATGGGCTGTTGAACTGAATAATTCTAAATGTATAATGGATTTACGAAGCTATTCATTCTAAATTATAATAATCGCATACACCACCTATCAGGTTTAGTCCATTGGCCCGCTGGTTGGCGTATAAAATTACACGTTTTTATACAGCTTTTTGAGTCATTGAATTGAATGTGTAAGCGAGTGGGAACCGCCCGCCGAGCCTTTTATAGCTGTCTGTTTCTTAATCTTCCTCATTCCTATATAACGTTAGGCATATTCTATGCAGGTGCATTAAGACTTCTCAATTGTGTTTTGTGTAATAATTAATCATATTTCATGTTAATTGTTTCAGCCGTTCGAGCGGATCGCATGCGCGGCGGGCGCAACAAATTCGGTCCCATGTACAAACGGGACCGGGCTCGCAAGCTACAGATGATGCGACAGCGGCAAATAGCAGTGCAGACTTTGCGCGGCTCGCTCGGTGACGGCGGGCTGGTGCTCGGCTTCGGCTCGCCGTACGCGGCGGTGCCCGTGAAGCAGGAGATCCAGATCCCGCAGGTGTCGTCGCTAACGTCGTCACCGGAGTCGTCGCCAGGGCCGGCGATGCTGGCCGCTCAGCCGCAGCAGCAGCAGCAGCCGCCGCCGCCGCCCCACGACAAGTGGGAGGCCCACTCGCCGCACTCGGCCTCCCCGGACGCGTTCGCCTTCGACGCGCCCGCCACCACCGCCGCCACACCCTCCAGCACCGAGCCTTCCAGCACGGAGACTCTTCGAGTGTCGCCCATGATCCGCGAATTCGTTCAAACAATCGATGATCGCGAGTGGCAGAACTCGTTATTCGGACTCTTGCAGAGCCAAACCTACAACCAGTGTGAAGTCGATCTCTTCGAGTTAATGTGCAAAGTGCTGGACCAAAATTTGTTCTCTCAAGTGGACTGGGCGCGTAACACCGTATTCTTTAAGTATTTAAAGGTGAATTTCCAGATGAGTATGATAATCCTGTCCCGAATCCCTGAACCAAAATCCCTGGTGTACACCGAATGCTGGCGAATGTAATGAAATGCGCTGCTGTGCGATGCTTTTTATTTAGGATTGATAAGAAGAAGGCTTTGCGAATGTTCGTATCTATAGTGGATGCGTGCAGACAGTAGTCTGATGTGTATGTGTGAGTGGGGCGCGTGTGACGCAGTGGGCGACGCGGTGCGGCTCGCAATCGATACCGCGCGCCGCGCCGCACCAACTGGGTCAAGTTCCCACGACAAACGTGCCGCCCGCCGCCTGCCGCCTGCCGATGCCGATGCCGATGCTACATCCACATAAACTTACTGAACTAGATATTTCAACAACACACTACGTTGTGTAACCTAATTGACAAACGTGATTCATTATTTTGTCATTAGCATTCAGCATTTTGTGTAGGTAACTAAAAGTGGTTTGAAACATACATTTTAGGAAGAATAGGATTTCGAAGTGTATAGGAAACAAACGTTGCCGTCCTAATTGTAAACTGTATCAGAAATAGTACTGTGGTCAATTGCGATCGTCGGGCTGGGATCAATCAATCAGCAGGAGTCAGGCGGGAGCGGCGGCAGCGGCCGAAGCGTGGTCGTACGCTTACGCAAGAGCCGCAGCCGGTCACGTGGGTGTGCCACGTTGCCGCTCCGCGTATCTAATATTGTCTCACTCTTACAGTGCCTCCACTCCATAACTAGAATTTTTGTTTGTGCTAAAATGACACGGCTTGTTTACCACCCATTCGCGGAATTGGGACGAACGAAGAATATGTCAATTATACCAATCTATCGTTAAGATAAAATTACAAAGCAGTAACATAGATAGTTGTCACCTAAAGTACAAACGTAGGTAACCTACGTAACCTGTAGGTAGGTGCCTTGAATAAGTGGTAAACCACACACAACCGTTAGCGTTAGCATAACGCCTATAAAGGCAGGGTGTCCACTCGAATTATTATGTTAATGACCAACGCTTTCTCCAGACCGACAACGATGTGATGTAAAGAGGGGCGGGGGGGGGGGGGGGGGGGAAGCGCGGGGCAGCAACGCTGCACTTTCGTCGGCGCACTTGACACACTGCCCGTGGCCGCGTTGCCGCGAGAAAGCACTTTTTACTGCGCCGCGTAACGTAACCGTCGGCAACGAAGACGCAACGAGTTGCGCGACCTTTCTTCGCTTTCTATTACATAACGTTACCAGTTACTATTAGTAGCATAACAGCGCGATGAACTTGAGCGATCGATGCCGTGACGTTCCTTGTTTAGATTTAAATACTATAGGTATTTTTTTTAAATGTTAGGTTAGGTAAGTATGTATTTTGCATTGCCTATTTTTGGACTAGTCTAGTCGATAAATCAGTTGACGGTCTAAAAATATTAAATACCTTTACCTTACATAATATCTAGTTCGTAGTCTAGACATTTGCTAAGGCTCGATTTCAACATAGTCAATCATTGCAACCAGTCAAGTAAGGTACCTACCTGACCTATGTACAAATTATACAATCTTAATCAATTAGGTACCTACATTATGAAAATTATAGTGGCTCAAAGTTTTCCATACAAATCCTAAATAAATAGTTATTTTAACAGAAATCTAAAAGATGTAAAGCACATAGGTATATTGGTTTCTAGATCGTATCTACTGTCTAAACAATTTCATTGACTTTGTTTATAATTGGTTAATATTGAAACTAGGAAGAAACTTCGTTTGTATGCAGTGTGCATTTGCGCTTTCGCAATAAACTTCTCTTATTTGGAATTACTTTTTGGACGTAAGTAGGTACTATATTCTCTATAATTAAATTACCGTTTTTAAATGAATCCATGAATAGTTTTTCTATGTACTGTATGCCTCAGAGTTCTTAATAGGATGATATTATACAAGTAGAGCGCCTACGTACGCACTTTACTGAGATAGTGTGCTAAAGGCTTCTTTACTTTATTAAATAGGTAGGTACTGAATGTGATCAAATTCTTACTTACTTAAATATGACCACATACCTACACAACATTGCTTAAGAAACGAAATGGAACCAGTCCACAAAATTAATGTTTATGTTTGGCAATGTGGACCAAACGAGTAATTTCATTTCCAAACAAACGTTAAAAACTTTCCCGTTATCGCGCATCATGTAATGAAAAAACTCTGCTGACAAATAAAATACCTAACCAGAGTTTTCAGGCACACGGTAATTTGAGGAGACTTTGACCTACTTAGCAAGCTGCGGAGCCAAGATGGCCGCTTGAAGGGAATGCTAATCTATGTCGCACCCTAGAAGGTCGTATCTCACACCTCTTCCAAACCATTATCTGTTCTGCTGTTATAAAAACAGGATTCATTTTCCCATATTTTGAAGGACTTTTATAACCGACAGACGCTCTTTATTATATTATTAAGGCTTATGTTCTCAACCGTGACGTGACGTGGTAAACATAGATTATATGGAGGACATTTTTACTTTAAAAAAGTTAAATATCGTAACTTATTTCTAATAGAATTATAGGAACTATCAATCAATAGGAAAAATCATAATAATTTCGTATCATATGTAAATGATTAAGTAGGTATGACGTAACGGTGACATGGAACAATTTAGAAAAATCAAATGTAGAGAGATTGATTCGATAGATAAGTACAATCGTATTTGGTTGGACGGTGGCGGTGCGATCTCGATTCATCGCGTTGAGCAAGCGGCACGGTGCCGGTCTGGTGTGGCAATAGCTACGAGCTCTAAAATTCAGTTGTAACATTTCGTAAACGGCAAATTTAACGCGCTCGCGCACCGCCCCGTGTTTTCTAATGCAACTCAATAAAATGTGGGTCACGGAACGGCGGCCGAGTCGCTCGAGACTGTCAGATAGTTTTGCTTACAGATAACATGTGGCGAAAACGAAACTAAACAAAATTGCTACAGAACCAAGTCAAGGCCGACTAATGAAACACAGAGTTCTAGTTGTTCCACGGCGCAAGTGTAGAGTCGGACGGGAACGAATGATGATTGCGTCACATGCACCTCCATTATCACAACACATCTCGCCCCAATTGATTGCCGTTTTCTTTTGATATTAATATTGTATTATTAAATTGGTGTTGAAGTACTGTCACATTTACTTACTGGAAACATTCGAATGACGAGGCAGTTCTAAACTTGTTATAACATTGTTCAATATCAATCAAATGATGCAAGCGACTAATTACTAACTCTGAAATCTGAAACAACTGCTTCTTTATTCGTTTATTGTAGAAAACGGCAATTCTATTCCTCTTGGTAGAAAATAGAAATGAAATGTGAACGGTGAGAGGTCTGCAGCTGCACATATAGCAATGCGGTCGTAACTTGTTGCAGGTTGACGATCAGATGAAGCTGCTGCAGCACTCGTGGTCCGACATGCTGGTGCTGGACCACCTGCACCAGCGGATGCACAACGGTCTGCCGGACGAGACCACGCTCCACAACGGACAGAAGTTCGATCTACTCTGCCTAGGACTGCTCGGCGTACCTGCGCTCGCTGACCATTTCAACGAGCTCCAAAACAAATTGGCGGAACTCAAGTTCGATGTTCCAGACTACATCTGTGTTAAATTCTTACTTCTACTAAACCCCGGTCAGTATAACACTTTTTTGTTTCTATTTTATTATTGTGTTTTTTGCAACGCCCTCTCTGCGAATTAATTATTACATTTTATGTTGATTCTCTCGTCCAGCCGATGTGTGTTTTATTCTAAGTGTAACAGTCTGCCCGAGTGCCCCTCAGATAGTGTTTGACTTGAAGAGTGATCTTGGGGTTTCAGAGGTGCGGGGCATAGTGAACGTGAAGTGCGTGCGAGACGGTTACCAAACGGTGCAGGCTGCGCTGTTAGACTACACGCTCACCTGCTATCCTACGATACAGGTATGTATTTTAATAATTTGGTACAACAAATAAATAAACATACCGTGAGCCAGTTACTTGTAAGATGCCTCTAAAGTTGCCCAAAGACGCTAGAGTCGTTATATCTTTTTCACTCATCATTCCACTCTTCACTTGTTCTTATTCAATAAAATCATTTCGTCATATCCGCACATCGAAAGAAAATAAATCCGTCATCTGAAAAGGAAAATCAACGGTTACAAAATAGTGACACTTTGACAATGTTGTTTCCAGGATAAATTCGGTAAACTGGTGATGGTGGTGCCGGAGATCCACGCGCTGGCGGCGCGGGGGGAGGAGCACCTGTACCAGCGGCACTGTGCCGGCCAGGCGCCCACGCAGACACTCCTCATGGAGATGCTGCATGCCAAGCGCAAGTGAGTCATTCATTATAATACAACGTATTAACATCAGCTATTTCCCAACAAGTTATAACTTTGCGGTGATCAATTCATCAATGATTCTGAAAATATACCTACATCTTGTATGAAATAAAAGAAAGCCATGTATGTATGTGCAGAAAACCGTATTTGCTTATCAGTCGAGAAATACAATTTGATGTCTCGTTCTAGGCCGAACGGAGGTGATATGGTTAACCGGAATGCGGATCACACGTCTACACTAGACCGATTGTATGTTATCATTTGAAATTGTCATCTTAATTATGTTAAGAGATCATCTTCATTCAGTTTTTTAACCTAAAGCACAATTAAGTTGCCAGTAATGCACTTTTACATTTTTAACCTCTTTTCAAAAGAGAAAACGTCAAACACTCGATTGATTATATGAACTGCTTGATCAAGTATAAACTGTACGAAATAAGAACATTTGTCATGATATCAATTTCACCCTATAATATTGTGAAATTGATATCATTAGCATCCCTTTAAACTGAGAGTCTACCCATCAAACTAAACAACTTTTACTATGAGAGAAAAAAAAATCTGTTGCAAACATTTGAGTACGCCTACTCGAGGCGTGCAGTTGAGTATGGAACAGCAGATTTTTATTCTTCCGATCGGTTTGCTCCCATAGTTAAAGTTGTTCAGTTTGATGGGTAGACTCTTCGTTTATAAAAGGATGATAATGATATCGATTTCACCCTGTATTGAATCGACTTTTGTTGTGTTCGACATTTTCTTTTTGAATACATAATAATTATATTTTGTTTAAGTAGATCAATCAATTTTATTTACATGAAATTAAATCATTGAATAAGTCATGAGAAACCGAGCAGTAAGTATATCAAATATGGGATATACGCTATTTATTTATTTGGTACGGTAAAAGTACGATTAAAGAAAACAAACGTAAAAAAACAAAGTAACAAGGGATAAAAAACATGTAATGCAATGTTGACACAAAACGAAGATAATAGCTCCCAGAAGACCAATTTAAGCTTCGTTATTTACCGTTCTTCGACTATTCTGTTCCTCTCTCACCGTTATTATAAACTATTTAAAATAAAGGAAAGAAGTAATTAATTAATCAAATTAAGATTAATTGTACTATAAATAATTTTAATATAATGAATATAGTCTTCGGCAAATAACTTCCTTACCAAAATCATGTTATCTGCCAACTCTTCTTATTGGATTTTATTTAACACAATAATATTTAATAATCAAATTTATGCTTTTCACAACACCTCCATTTCCTGGTCATTGTATTAATTTAACGAAAGTAACTAATATTTGCTATGGAATCAGACGCCTGAATCCGTCAGCGTCGGCTAGAGAGAGACTAACTGTTTCCAGGTCTTTCGTTCCCTGAAATTGTTGAACTAAGATTCTTTTAAAACGAAACGTAATTTACTTGGATAAAGATCTGCAAACAGCAAAAGAGCGTGCTAGTCAAAATCTAACCACTGGTAAAAATTTCAAGAAGTTTACATTCCATAATTCGAGAATCTATCTTAAAATACAACTTAGCAGGAGAACAAATGGTGAATAAAAGTAGCATAATTGGCCTAAATTGCAATACTGTTATGATATTCGGGCGAACGATAGCAAATTATTAATTACTTAGTATTTAATGGAGTTGCTCATAAAATGTATTCTAAAGATTGGTCTGTGTGTACGTCAGGTGCGGATTCCTGCCAACCGACTCGATTGAGCCTCATTCACCCATCTAAAGTAAGCAGCATCTTGTATTTTGAGATCACCCATGCGTACAAATTGCACTATTTATTTAACTATACACTACCTTACCAAATAGAGACGTTCCCGAAAGTCTTATACTATTGCATGTATCACTTCCTTCAACAATACTTTTGCGCCACATTAAGGAACAAGGGCGGTGTATTGTATTGTATCGTAAGGGTACCTTTTCACTGAAGTGTTGCAGAGCGGAGATGAGACGAGAGGCACAGGAATAGACCAATCTATAGGGCTATTGTGTAAGTTACGGATTTTACATCCGTATAAGATCGGTAACGTATTATCACTGTACTAGGTGATTTTAAGTAATATTTTGTTTCTCTGATCATCAATATCGATTGTCTGACTAAATATTAAGAAGAAGAATCGCTAAGAGTTGCCACCACGTCTCGTCTCCACCACGTCTCGTCTCATTGGCAACGTTCGCTAGTAGAGTACTGGAGTAGAGTGCTGTTTGATGGAGGTTGCTCCAAGCCCTGCTAAAAGAGGAAATAGGAAGGGAGGAGGCATAGATAAAAATAAATCTTCTACCGACTAGAGTTTTTTATATTTGACTATGGTAAAATTTTTGAACCCATCTATTTATCATTGGTTTTTCGGTGACGTCTCTCGTTAGGTAACGTATGTTATTTTAGAGGCCGTGGTTACCCAATCAAGTTTACAGAAAAAACTTGTTTGGGTAACCACGGCCACCGCTTTAATATTGCACATATTTGTACGACGAAGCACCACCTAATAGATATTTATTAACGAATCTATACAAGAGGCTAGGGTGAACAGCGGATACTAATAGATTGTGCTAATCTCAAAATAATTAGATGGGTGATAAGGCTAAAATATAATTATATACCTAGGTGTTAAAATCTTTAAATGTAATGTATTTTTATGTATTTTATTACATTATCTTTATGTCTATGTATATTATGTCGCCTATGAAACGAACCTTTTTATTTTTTTCTAATTGACGATGCAAAGTTAATAAATTTTTAATTTAACGTTAAAATTCACGTTTTGCATTATAATAATTTCATATTTGAAACATGGTACCAAGCAAAAGTTTCCTATTGCATAGATCATACTAATATTATACCTTCTCGGTAACTGATGATAAGTTGATAACGTTGGAACTCAAATGGTAGGATATTAACTTAAAGGCTCGTCGAGAATGACTTACTTGAGCTTTAACGTAATGTTATTCTGTCGTCTTAATAAAATATTATTTATTTTAACAATTGAACCATTTCTTCTTACGATCAGGACTAGTCGACTATTTAGTAATTAATTGCATTTATTATGTCGAGGTACGTATAAAAACTTAAGTACCAGTAGTATATGAAGACGCCAGCAGTCAATAATTTGGTAACGGAGTTCATTGTACATAGCTATAGTACATTAATGCAGCGGCCAGAAAAAGACGCATTGATGGACGAACGTGTAAATGGAAGCCGAGGCACACATACGTAAGTCCATCAATGCCTAGTTGTAGCCAAGGCTTGTATAGTGCTTTTCTCAAATAGAGCGCGGAAATTAAAATCAATCAACGTTTCAAAATCAAGGACGAACGAACAACAATCATTTTTCCTGCGTTAAAGTGTTCATTTGTTTTTTCTTTCTTTTAATAAACAGCTTTCTATTTGCAAGCCAGTTCGAAATTTAAATAAAACCTTTGATAAGTTACCTCCTTGGTTGCCATGTTTCGGAGTAAACGATAGTTCCATTTTTAAATTACACGACATTTATATGAGTTTACTATGTCATTTATTTGGCCGCTAAAGCACGACAGATATGGATTTTATACAACTTTTGCCGGCCGCTGCCCGCATGTATTTGGCCAGTACAGCAATTTCGATTAATCTCAAAGAAGGTTGTCGAAATAATGCTCAAATTTACAAGCATGTTTGAGAAAATATATAATACGCACCTCATTGTCTACATTGGTACCTTAACAACACAACACATTCATTTAACAAATTCACCGAGTGGTTTTATTATGTAGGTTCTAACCTAGCGGCGACAATAAAACACTGTTGGTATTTCTGTTTGCAGATCTTGAAGTACCAGTGAAGAATAAGGCGATTACAGAAGATGCGCCAAGCGCTCGCGATACCACAACAGATAGAATATAATACACACAACAAAACATTACTTATTAATTAGCTCTTTAGTTTATACTTGGTGTGTGATTAAATTTAATAAGTTATTACGCCGAGCGCCGGCCGGCGCCGGCGGCGGCGGCGGTGCCGTGCGTGCCTAGTCCGAATACAGATAAAACAAATATTTATCTACCTTATCTCTGTATCATAAATATACAAAAATGTTATACATCAGTCTTGTGTAGCTACGGTTAATTTATTTAGCAGTATATATCGCGTTACTTCAAAATTGAGTAAGTACTTGTATAATAATCTAGGTTCTCTTAACTCCGGTGCGTAGCAAAGGGAAACATTACAATACATATTTTAGGAAAGCGTCTGTGATTATAAACGAAGAAATTTGAAGAAAACCGTTTTTAATGTTAGTTGAGATGATCATTATGTAAATAAATTGTTAGGTTTTACTGCAGCGCGTGGCGGCCGGGCGCGCCGCGCTCTGCCCCTCGCGAACGCGACGCGCGTTGCCCTTCTATGTTACTTATTAAGATACGATTTATCTTCTTTTTAAGACTTAAAGCACCTTACGATCGAATGTATCTACTGTCTTCACTGATACGATTGTGTTCTATAGCTTTTACCTGTCCCTTGCAAGTTGCAGTGCATGCGATTACTTCTGTTTGTTGATAAGAGTATGAAATTATGAAAAGGACGCGATTAAGGCTTGAAATGTTTCAGATTTTTATCGAGAATTGTTATTTGAAAATTAAAAATTCGTCTATATTTACATATTATAAGAACAAAATATTCAACAAAAATCATGTTTAAGATTTACAGTTGTTCCCTAAAATGTTTATCTGAATGTTGTAATCGATTAATATAATTTTTATCGGCCATACCAGTACAAAATCTATTGATTACCCATGTAAATATCATAAGAGCACATTTACAGTGAGTTATTCTACTTATAATGTAATATTGTATAAAATGTATTTCTCAACATACGTGCAAGAAGCCTTAAAAATCATAGATTTTTAAAAATATGGGTACTAGCATCTACCGACGCATGGTCGAGGAAGATGATGTATTTTTATAAAACATATTGTTCTTTATTAACATATATAATATGTTAACTGAAAGTACATGATTTCGTATTTTTCTAACATAATTAAATATAGTAGCGTACGTAAACAAGTGTACAGAATAATCAACTTTTAAAGTGAACGTGATTTTGCATAGTAATATGTATGTTGAATACAAATATTAATCGTATAACTATTATGTATAAATCAGCATTATGTTTACAAAATTACAAATCTAATTTGAGTGTTTTATTTTTGTAAATTTTTTTTATAAGTGCCCATTTCATAAGCAAGTTTGAGTCGAGGTTTGTGTGCATATGAAAGATGCGAGAGGCGTGCGCACCCGCACCCGACACGCGTTGATAGCGGGTGCGGGTGCGGGCGGGCGACAAGGCTCTGCCGATGCTGAGTGCCATGCGTCCACGTCACGACTCGAAGCTGTTTATGGAGTGGGCCCTTGATCATACACTTGAGTACGTGACGAATGATTTTAATTAAATCGAACATGTGATTGATGGTTTGTGTTTATAGTGAATGTTTATAAATAATTATATAATTATCATTAAAATATTATCATAGTATCATTGCACCAAGTGCGAATATAAAGTAGGCCGCATCAACGAGTACTAAGATAACTAGTAACTTTTTATCCATTAATTTGGGTTAGCGGCCCTTACCTAGGCTTTTATAAGTAATACATCAATTGTGGCACCGTGTTTTGTCTGTAATACCGTCCAGTGAACACTGTAACTTTATAATCATGACATTAACAATCTTTTAAGGATTTGAATTAACGTACCAAGTTTTAAAACAGTTGATTTAACGTCGCGTGATATATTTGGTTATAGGTATGCGTTATAAACGTAAATAATAGTAATATTTGACGCAAACAATCACATAATAACAAAAATAGAATGTTTAATATTGAAACACTATATCGGTAGCTACCAACTTCAAAGTTCCTTACAATAATGTTGTGGTACAATTTATATACAAAATATATAATTTGAATTTGTGAAATTCATAGAAATATCGGGTGATTTTATAAAATGTACCTAAAGTAAGAATCGAGTAAACCTTCATTTGTGTCGTATTTTCATATTGATAAATAAACAATATTTCAAGTAGGTTTTTGGAAACGAACTCCACACATTTCTGTGTAATTAGATGCGGTTAGGATCAGTTAGAAACCCCCACGTGTGTATCTTGTTATTTATATGAAAAGATAATATTATTAAAATAGTGCATTATACTGTGAAGCTGCGACTTGGTGCGATTCTGTTTAAAAACGTCAAAGTCGGTTTTACATTTATTTCAACATTTCTACACAATAAATTGACTTATAAGTGTGGTAACAAAATTAGAGAAAATAATGAACAAATAGCGATATTTAAAATGTTAGCTTTGTGTGGAGACGTGGATACTCGCAGCTTCACAAGTTTAGACGCTTTATCAAAAGCAAAGCTGATCTGTGATGGTATGACATAGTTAGGTGCATTAGGCTGTGTGGCTCTTATATGTCCGTACATTAGGGGCACAACGACAGATGATGACCAATTTTTAAATAGATTCCCTCTTCTCCAGCTTTAAAATGAATCTTATTAGTTGACAGTAGGGTCGTATTTAAAAGTTGGTCAGCAAATAACAGAGTTATTCTTAGCGTTTCACATTAAACATTAGCACCACTTATTCAGAGACCATTAACACTCGTCTATCTGCTGTATGCGTTCTTTTTATATTAATTCGTTTTATTTTACCAAACATGTTACCATTTATGCAGTATTGTTTATCATTGTACCTATATTATGATTTATTGAGACACTAGACAGTATTATTTAATATGTATATTTTTAAATTCAATTTATATACTTAATCAATTTATTATTTGCATTACATGTTTATGTATAACTATTGTAATTTTGGTTATTAATCAGGCATACTAAGTTCATGTATTTGAGAGGTATTGCTAATGAATCTGCATTAAGTACTTGTCTTTTATGGACCCACATAAGGACCATTATCTTTAAATATAGCTCCATGGGGGTATTTCACACTTTTGAAATGATTAGATAGAAGATTATAATTAATTATGACAAAATTAATTGTCAAATTAATCAGTTTAGTTCATTATTCGTATTTATCGGTGTAGTATGATGCCAGAGTAAATCTATACCATTTGTGCTTGTAAGCTTTTAAGTATTAGCCAGCTCTTTTACGAATAAAACACTATAGAATATCCGTGGATCCGTTTTCTTTGAATTTAATATCACAGTTGAGTTTTAACTATGTCGTGTAAGTCATATTTTGCTTCAATTTAAAGTTTAGAAAACGTTTGTTCGCGGTTTCTAGTTTATATTTTATATGCACGAGTATGAACTCTGCAACTTAACTTTGCTATGAAGAAAAAAACGAAAACGTGTGAAATGGTACCTTGTAGCTATTCTATTATGTATTTATAAACACATATACAGTATATATTATATAATATATATTTAAATCTTGTTAACATGGTTAATTTGAACAGGTATAGTATTGATCTGTGTAACCGAGATAGCATGACTTGTGTCCGTAGCCTCTGTGGTGGTGTCGCATTGCCAGCAGCAATCGCTACGTGTCGTGTGCCATTAGTTAAGTGATTGTACAGGGTTTGTAACAGTTCTCCGTAGGTCGCGCCGCGCCGAGCCGCGCCGGGTGGCACCACACCACACCCGACCCGACCGGCCGCGGCCCATCAAGTACAATGCTTCGGTAGCAACGTTCTACTTATCTCTACATTCAGAAATCTTAGACAATAAACGAATCAACACTAAAAAGGTGCCAGTGTTCATAATTATTATTTTGCGTTAGTCTTTTTAATCGCTAATTTAGCTTCACCTCTCTTTTAATAACTTTCGTTTAAACTATTTTGAGTTGGATGTAAGTCTACTGATAAAAGTTTAAACCTACTATTTAGTTATAAGGCTAGATCGTAAGATACAGCGTAAAGTTGTATTTTAATGTTTGTGTAAGTGTAATATCTATATTTATGAATTAAAATTATAAGTATTTTAAAATTATAAGATACACGACGAGTGTTCTATGTAAATGTACATTTTGAGTTCAATTAGATTTAAGAAATGTAGATAGTAGCAACTGCGCAGTCGTATGGCGCGCCCCGGCCGGGCCCGCGCCTCGCTACGCACAGGACGGGGCGCGCGACGCGAACAGTTCGGGCGCTGTTACTTCGCTCAGATTCGCCCGCGCAGTGTAAAGTTTACCCTGTCGTCCGTTCGTGGGGCGAAGGGCCCCACGCTCGCGGGGCCACTTCAGTAGTCCATCATCACACGCTTCACTCCTCCCGGGGGTGGCGGCGGCGCTAGGCGCGGGTTGTCGGGTGTCGGGTCACCTCTGGGCCCACTGGTCGGTGGTCGGGACGGGGAGGGAGTGAGGTGGGAGGGTACGTACGCGTCGCACACATTCCAAAATAAAGCTAATCGTAACGCTTAAGTGACGCGCCTCGACGAACGCGTTACAAATTGTAAGTTAACCACTTTGTTGTTCATTAACGATAAGTTAGATTTAATCTCAGTCGATGTTGTTTAACTTTAGTCTGTGTATAGTATTCTCTCGGTTAAGTTTATGTGAGGACGTGAATTTGAGCGAATCGACAGGCCGAAGCCTGATGGGTTCATATTAGTTATAAAATATTAAGTACCTAAGCGATTATTTCTGTTGCACCTAACTTTATTTTGCGAGCCGTGTTAGTTATATTTTATTAATTGTACATATAGATAGGGCGAGGTATACAGTGTTTTCATTCAATCTTAAATGGTTATTGTTGAATCTGAAAATGTGGGACTGGCGAATACCAATGCAACTTCGCATGTTGATAAGTTTAATCATTTATCTTATCTGATACCATAGATATTACGGCTATTTATGTGTTACTTACTGTTGTGTAGACGGTGGTGAGGTCGGTGCTGGGGTCGGGGCCGGGCCAGTACGACTACTGTCAAGTGTAGCGGGCCCGGCGCCGGCGCCGGCGCGCCGAGTCTAGCGGCTCCTCCAGCCATGAGTGGAACAGATCCCTCGCATCTCGGTCCAGTGACCACTATGTTATTGTAAAGTATAATGAGTAAGTACATCCGATAAGTTCGGCCATAAAGGCTTGTTGTGAGGCTGCTCCCATTTTAACTGAACCCGATGTTAGAACAACAGGAACCACAAACAATTATTTGTTAAAGGAAACGCCACATCACTGCATACATCACTTATTGATAGTAATAGTCATATTTTTAATGTGATATAATAATGTGTTATTAATGTGAATTACCTCTAGCATCGAAATATTGTTAATGACCGGTTGTCAATTTCAGTTTTTCCACTAAACACCAGTCCCACCAAAAATAAGGGTGTGGCTTTTATTATTGTAATTAGTTCGCTCTATAAAGTGTATATAAAATTAAAGATTAACTGTTTTTAACAACGTCACGTGTTTTGTTTCAAACGATGTCTTTTATCAAAACTAAATAACATTTTGTATATCTGACTGATTCAATATTTAATTGAAAAAGTTTTTAATGACTTGTACAAACAATAATATCGGTCTTATTTGTCTGATCTGATCTATCAATGCATTGGTGAAGAAAAGCCAGATCGTTTTCATGCTTATTTTTGGTGAATATTTTTGTAACTAGTAAATGATATGATATGTTAATTAAAGTGGTAAGTATATACATGGCTGGTTTCAGTTAAGAGGGGCAACCGATATTGTCGACCACAGCCGCATTGTACCGTGTCATTACCTCACATTACTTCTTTTATACATAATGAATAGTTATTGTTGTCGCTAAATCTTTTAAACTAATTTTTATTATTGTCAATATGTGTCATTAAGTTTAAAACTGTAAACACGATGATATATTTTGGTTGGCAACATAGATACATGTATAAGGCGGTGTGATGTCGCCCGTGCATCGTCGGTGTATTTATTTTCTCGGTGATTAATAAATATTGTGAGACGCACGTACGCGCAGGCGGCGAGGGCTAGTTCGCGCCGCCGCCCGTTATCGTAGAAATATATGATATTTTCGTTTAAATAATTGCGTCTTTATTTGCACGTATGTGCGTTTTGTCCGCATCCATTATCTATTACGCCAACCCGCGATAGCGGCATTCAACACATCCATCTGTCAAATTTTGTCTTTTATCTCGTTCGTTCGCGCGCAAATAGAAAGAGCGCTATATCACGCTATCGTGGGTTGGGGTACTAGCCCCGCAGATCCTCATTTAGCGTAAACATTATACGAACCGTTTAACGAAGTGGATAACAGCATATTATTGTTTTAGCCGTATTGAAGAACGCAAAGCGCGGATACAATACGGTGGACGTTGGATACATTCAGGCTAAACGTTGAACGCTGATCAAACGTCCGCAGCATTGTATCAGCGATTCGCGTTCTTCAATATGGCTTAAACACACTGGCCGATATGTTATTTAGTGGGTCGTCACGATTTGCCTACCATCACAATAACCGATATAATTCAACGCCATTCGAATATAGAAATTGCGTCAACGAAAAGTATACAGGCTGTCCGGTAAGTAATGGATAACCCTGTTCATGCTGAGAGGACCTCAAACCCGTTCAGAAACTGGATTTTCATGTCAAGTAAAAGTGGCACGGTTTTGGCGAGATATTTGCACTTTTAATGTTTTTCTGGAATTTTGTACCTTTGACACTCTTTTGACCGTCATGGCCACAAAAGAAAAGATTTGTTTAATATTCTCTAAGAGTTGTGCTATCAGACATGCATGAGAAAGTTAGTGTAGCTAGGGTTCTTGCACTTATTAAAAAAAGAATTTTAAAGTCAACATTAAACTTTTCGTGGAATTTTCACCCAAGTTCGAGCATGTGTGGTCTAAAAAAAATGTTCAAGATAGCAGGCACGAAACACTTTATTTGTTCAAATATCTTTAAATCCGCAGTTTTAAGAGAATCAGCTTTGATACAGAACTATAAATGGATCTTGGCCAATATCCTACGCAAAAAAAAATTATGTCATAAGTTTGACATGTCTTTTTACGTGTGTGTGTGTGTGTGTGTGTGTGTGTGTGTGTGTGTGTGTGTGTGACAGTCTGTGGCCAACAAGCGACGAAACATTTAAACCGATATTATACGATTTTTTTTGTATCAAAAGCTACTTCTTGCGCGATTCTTCTTTCTTGTTTTTTGGCTATGCTACGTCAAAATAGGTTCAGCAGTTTAAAGATAATCAGCTTTGATTCTGAGCTTTGACGGGATCTTGGCCAATACAATAACACACCTAGCAACAACGAGTTTGGGCTCAAATGCTTAGTTACATTGAAGGGGTTCATGATCTTCAGGGTCTGATGATGACCGGCACCATAAAAGTATTTTCAAAGGGATTATTTTTAAAGGGTCCCCGGCTAGAACGATTTAACCACTGGACGCGAGATCTTCTTGAAAATGTATGAAATGACATTCAACCGATATTTGCGGGTCGAGGGGGGAAGTCATTCATAATTTTTTTACAAACTGGTCACGTGACCACGACTCTAGTGATAGACGTAGTCGATAAAACTTGTTTGTGAACGATTTTATTTTTATCGATAAAAATTGTCAATCGTTAATGTTTTATATTATGCTTAGGTACTTTGGATACAAATAAAACGATTTAATCTTCATAAAAAAAAACAGGAGGACCAGAGCATCAATTTCACTACAAGGTGTTACGGTAATCAGTTGCAATACTTTAAAGGGTGATTGTACCTACTCATAATACTGAACAACTTTTCCAAAGAAACCAATGGGAAACTCGCAAAAAAAAAAACATCTTTTCATACAAACCTTCGATCAGCTAATCGCATTTAGTCTGAAAAGTCCGCATTTTTTTTTTGCGAATTTCCTATAGGTTTCTTATGGTCCGTCTACACACATACCTTCTTGCCCGCGCAGTTATAAAACCGCACGGTTTTACTAGAAAGCAAAACTGAACACGGAGCGCCGTCCACACGGTACAAGTAAGCCATCGCGCAAGCCCGCGCAAACCTCAGTATTCTGGGCGCCACCAAATAATGTATTTCTAATTTGTGAAGATTTTCTGGCTAAAATTTATTTTGTTGCTTGCCGATTGAAAAAAAAACAGACATTTAAGAGATGCCGTTTTACCTATTTTATTCGCCAAAAACACAGTAAATTCACAGTAAATTCACAATCAATATTACGCTAAACTGCAGAAAAGTTTTTTGAATCAGATTGTCGGCTTAAAATATAAATATCATTCATTATCAGGCATTAACAAACATTATTCTGTTAAAAAACTTGCCGGACTGAGGCGCGGCCTGATTGTCCGTCCATACATATTATAAGTAAAACCGTGCAAACCGAATACTGCGCTGGAATTTGAACGGTTTTACTTATAATATGTATCGACGGACAATCAGGCCGCGCCTCAGTCAGTTTTTTTAACAGAATAATATTATATCTTGGACAGTGTCACACAAATTATCTAGTCACATTTAAAGTTTCGGAATCTAGCCTGGACTTGTATTATGATAACTAGTCAACGATATAGAATACATATATAGATACAAACATCCATGACTCGGGTACAAATATTCATATTCATCATACAAATATTTATCCCTTACGGGATTCGAACCCGCGACCCCCGGCACAGCAGGCAGGTTCACTACAGACTGTGCTGTCGGGCCGTCAAATGATATTTTTATTTTAAGCCGACAATTAATCTCCAATCTTCAGCATGTCACCGATTGTTCGAGCCGCGTTTGTAGGACTGCTTGAGCTACAGTCTTGCCGTCCATACGCGCGCGCTTACTTGTGCAAACCAGTTTGCGCAAGTAAGCGCGCGGGCATAACGGAGCGTGTAGACGGAGCATTAGGTAGGGAAAGTTGATCAGTGTCATGGGTACAATCACCGCTTAAAGTAATACAACTATTTACCCTAACACCCTGCATACAAGTTAATGAATAAACGCAAAACTAGAATACAGTTTGTTTAGAATCGAGAGCAGAATCGAATTATCAAGGTTTCAACATAGGTTAGGTTACACTTTAAAGAAAACCTACTTTCCTACTTTATCTACAACAACTGTAGATATTAAATGACGACAATAATCAGGGGGTCTACTCGGACATTAGATTTTCTATCTTTCGTGAACGTTTTCGTTCAAATGCCAATTCCAATGAAGTTCCGACAAAAACGATCACGATAGATCGAATATAAGTCCGAGTAAAGGACCAATATATATTTGAGCGAAGAAAATGTTATCGGATCTTTTTAGACATTTATATCGATACTTAATCGACTATGTTTATCCCATCCATAGACTTCAATGTCAAGTTTAAAAAAGAAATAACGTTATGAATGAACGATAATGCGGCCCGATTATGTTGTCGTCTTTTTGGTTTCATTCTATGTAACAACATTACATACTCAAATTGGTTGGATTGCACTGTTTATAATTGTCAACAATAATTATTTTCGTGAAAAATAGCCATTAAATTGGTATAAAATTGTACTTATTCGTAAAAAAAAACATTTCTTGTTCGCTCACTATAGCTTTTACATCCAATACACGCTTATTTCGTAATTTTTCCTTGATGTTTTCTCATCGAGCTGGTAAGTCAAACTGATAGAGAAAAAACCCCGACCACAAAAAATTATGTGGTTCGCGACAGCGGGGTGAAGGCGAGAGCGGGCAGCATTACTGGTCCAGTGGTTAAATCGTTCTAGGTCCCCGGCCAATATAACAATGAGTATCGAGTTAGGGCACAAATTTAATGTCTAGTCGCTTTGCGGTGATTCTATATCTTTATTCTTCGTGGTCTGATGATGATCAGGTCAAAAAAAATGGTTGGTACAAAACTTCTGTTTGGTATGATACAAGTCTTAGCTTTTCTAAAAACTAGAGTGTTCCATTGACAAAAATAAAGTGTTTCATTCATGCTGTCTTCGACCAAATCCGGTGACGGTTTTTACATAAAATTTCGTTCTATCGAAAATAGCTCGTTTTCAGTTTCACCAGCAAAATCTTTGTTTCTAAAGAAACGAATAGCATGTATTATACCACAATGAAATCTGCATTAAATAGGCATTTTTTGGAGAAAGTTGGCCGCGTTGGTCTACATAATTTTTTTTTAGACCACACGTGCTCGAACTTGGGTGAGTGCGGTCTAAGAAAAGTTTAATGTTTACTTTTAGATTCTTACATTAACATGATCATGCATGTCAAATAGCATCACTCTTAGAGAATATTACGCAAAAAGCCGACTGCAAAAGTCTCTTCTTTTGTGGTCATAACAGTCAAAAGAGTGACAAAGGTCCCAAATATCTTGAAAACCGTGGCACTTTTATTGGACATGAAAGTCAATTTTCTGAACTGGTTTGAGGCAGTTACCGGGTTATCCATTACTTACCGGACACCCAGTATAAGTCACGGTCCTAATAAAGAAAACTTTTTTAATACGTGTAAAAAAATATTTTTTTAAGACAGTTTTTTTTTTATTATTTATCTACTGTTTTTATTCCGTTAGCATGGTAATCTTACTAAGCAACTTGATAACAATGCGGCTAAATGAGAGCTATACAGCGTGTAAGGAACAGACCCATCAAACTGAACAACTTCAACTATGGGAACTTAAAAAAAGTAAGTTATAGCCTATAGAATCCCACTGCAGGGCAAAGGCCTCCTCTCACGAATAAGGGTGAGAGGGAGTGGGCCATACTCCACCACGCGGGCCCAGTGCGTGTTGGTGGAGAATAAAACTATGGGAACTTAATTATACTTTTCCATACACCCGTATGTCGTTATCGCACAAACTATGATCGGCCGTAATACAAATCCGTTTTTAAAAAGGGCTAGGTGTTACTTTATTCGGTAAATACATACATGACTGTCGATTAATGCTACAATATTATCTAAAAATAAACTATATATTCTACGAACAACAAAAACTAATTATAATTTTGTATAAAATATTTATTAAACTTATTTACATATAAATACATATATCTACACAACTACAATGCAGTAGAACCACGTTTATTAGACGTATCCTAAATTTTCGTTCTAAAAGACCAATTATGCTGGAAACCTTTTATAGTATTATCAACCTCAAGTTAACTCACATAAAGTGTGATTTTTTTGTCGTGCAGTATAATGATCAAGGCCAATGCGTTAGGTTTGAACTACACCAGACAGCACGAAACCGCGTTTTTCCGTCGCTCCATCCTTTTCTGTCACTCAGGAACGTCATTTGCTAGAGCACGGAACGCGATCGCACGCGGCCGTGCTGTCGTGCGCGGCTGCATTCCGTCTATCTTATATGCTCTAGCCAATGACGTTCCTGAGTGACAGAAAAGGATGGAGCGACGGAAAAATGCGATTCTGTGCTATGTGATGTAGTTCAACCCTTAGAGTCACGATACATTGATCGACGGCGATCAACGGTTTGTCCATATAAAAAGCACGATTAGTATCTTAGTAGGACTTCGTACGCATCCTTTTGCATCGACGATAAGAAAAGCACGTCGCGATGTGGCGGACGGCGTTCCATACTAATCGTGCTTTTCTAATGGACAAACTGTCAATCGCCGTCGGCCAATGTGTCGTCCCCTTTATCTCTCACGAACCCGATATTTTTGAACCATCCTTTGTTTATCTATTGTTATCTTAAAGCGGCTAGCGAAATTAATAGATCAATAGAAGCAGGTAATTTTCGGCGCGCAACCGTAGAACATCCAGAATTCCTGATTGGTTCGCGCAGTTTTAAAAGTAATAAACTTGGCAGGTACATCCTTGAGAGTTATAAACGTGGTAACACTGAACTAATGGCTGGCACAATGCAAACGACAAAACGAGAATAATGCACTAGTTACGATCAAACTTCCTCGCTTTCTCATAGTGCGTGTGCTAGACATAAAGAAAAAAATAATAAACTCACTTATGACTAAATTGTTAAGGCTGCATCCTTAGAGATCCGTCGAGCCGTATGGTCTCGCCGTTGAGCATCGGGTTCTGTATGATGCTCTGGACGAGGAGGGCGTACTCCGAGGGGAGGCCAAGGCGCGAGGGGAAGGGCACCGACGCCTCCAGCTGTTTGATCGCCGGCTCGGGCAGCAGGTCCATCATCGGGGTGCGGAATAGACCTGCAATTTTGTTTTAGTTGTCTTCAATACTACAGTTTTGATAATAAGTAAACAATACAGGGTCTAGAAATTCGCAAAAAAATTTAACTTTAGATACAAATTACAAATGTTCCATAAAATAATTGGATAAATTAGTATGGAAAGTCCAAAGCCAAGCGAGATGAATGGAAGAGGATGACATATTGCGCCGACCCCAAATAATGGAGAATGGGCAAGAGAATGATGATATGTATGGAAAGTCCTAATTTTTAACCGACTTCAACAAAAGGAGGAGGTTCTCAATTCGACCCGTATGTTTTTTTTTATTTTTTTTGTATTGTTCTATAGTATCCTTGGGTAATGATTTTCACTACCACGCTGTAGCGGACCCATGTGTATAATGGACCCATTCTCTCTCACCTTTTTTCGAGAGAGGACGCATTTGCCCTGCAGTGTGATCCTAAGGGCTATAACTAAGTCTTCTTCTTATCGTGTGGTCAAGCCCTAGTGTCAAGTTTTTTCTGACCGCCTTTTGGCCTCTGACGTGGTTTTTTATGTAACTATTACTCCCACCAGAGATATTAGCCGGGACCAACGGCTTTACATGCCATCCGAAGCACGGAATCATCTTTCTTTTCAGACAATCAGGTGATTTAGCCTGCAATGTCCTAACCAACTGGAAAAAAACGCACAAGTGACATCACTAGGTGTCCCTTCGTGGAAATCTAACCCACGACCTCCGTGTCCTGAGCCCAATCTCTTAACCATTAGACCACGGAGGCCGTTATAACTAAGGCCCGTCACGTCCGTGCGAGTGAGAGGAAGCGATTAGCAACTTGCATGCATTGGAAGAGTACAGCAACATATTATAGCGGCCGTGTGTTGCGCGCTTAAGTGACTAAACGGAACTAACCTGGTGCGATGGTGACGACCCTGATGCCCTGCTTGGCGAGGTCGCGTGCGATGGGCAGCGTCATGCCGACCACACCAGCCTTCGACGCCGAATATGCTGCTTGTCCAATCTATGGTTAAATAAAACCTTTGTCACAATATAAGAAAGAGTAGGTATTTAGTCTAGTTAGTACTATATAGGGTCCTTCTTAATATGCTGACACTTTTTTAAGGGGATGATCAGACCGTCAAACTGAACAACTTTCTCTATGGCACCAACATCGAAATCGCGAAAAAATTATCTGCTGTTCTATACAAAACTGCAAACCTACTCGAGCCAAATGTATGGGAAAGCTGATTTTTTTTTCGCGATTTCGATGTTGGTCCCATAGGGAGAGTTTTTTAGTTTGATGGTCTGATCATCCCCTTAAAAAAGTGTCAGCATATTAAATTGGACCCTGTATATACAGTACGGACACTCCCTGCCCCCTACCAATTATTTACATCACCCCCTTTTGGCAGACGGAGGCAGACGGCAGTAGGCGAAAGTATATTTATTTCTGGCAGTATAACCTTTCATTCGCACTATCGCAAATGCATGCCTTCTGTCCATTTTTCCAATTTGTATGAAATTCATGTATTCACTACGGAACAAATAAAATTGTTGCGACTTGACGCTCAACATGTTTGACAACGTTGCACAATAACGCGTGACGTTGCCAACATTATGATGATTTGTAAATTTTATATTATTTTTCATATATAATGTCCAGTAAAGCTATGTGTGCTTGAAG
The DNA here is from genome assembly GCA_963693445.1 of Agonopterix heracliana. Taxonomy (NCBI): domain Eukaryota; kingdom Metazoa; phylum Arthropoda; class Insecta; order Lepidoptera; family Depressariidae; genus Agonopterix; species Agonopterix heracliana. The sequence goes on from OY856307.1 coordinate 4,093,127, forward strand.
TGTTATTATAAAGTCAAAATATAAGTAACTAGTGTTTACCCGCGACTTCGTCTGCACAAATTATATACCAGATTTTAAGTCAGATCATAAGCTATCAAACAATAAAAGATTCATCAAAATCGGTTCAGTAGTTTTTGCGTGATGCGCGAACAAACAAACAAACAAACAGAGACAAAATTTCTAAAAAAGGTTGATTACGAGTCAGGGATACCTAAAAACCATATCGTATCTTTTTTTGTAAATATCTTCCATGTACAGACACACTTCAGTTACAGTTTTATAATAGTTTAGATAATACTACTAGAGTTTGCCCGCGTATTCGTCCGCACTGGTTCCCGTCATCGTAGCGAAATAAAATATTTACCAGTTTTTAAGTCACTTGTCTAATCCATAAGCAGTTTTGGCGTGATACTCGAACAAACAAATAATGAGACAGACAAAAAATCCAATAATCGGTGATTTGTAGTCAGGGACATGTAAAAACTATATCATGTTTTTTTTTTGGTAAGTATCTTCAATCACTTCTGTTACAGTTTGTGTATAAAATTTGAATAGACTTACTTGTCCGTCAAAGGCAGCCACGCTAGCAGTGTTCACAATGACACCTCTCTGTCCATCTGCGTCAGGTGCATTCTTGCCGATCATGCCGGCGGCCAGTCTGATCACGTTGAACGTGCCTATAAGGTTCACCTGCAAACATTACATATCATAGTGTTCAGCAACACAGGTAAAGCCTGATCAGAAATATAAAAAACCTGGTTTGAGGGCGCTGCAATCGACTATAATCTTTAATGTCACTGTTTCAAGTACAAAAATTAGTTCCAATGATTTTCCTCAACATGGCGAGGTTTTTTATATTTCTGGTCGGGCTTTATAAACCTTTATCAATTTACCTTTGCATCGCAATAAATATCTTTGAACTTGATGACCACAGTCATCTGAGGAGACAATTATTGAGATCTTTGTCCTGCACTTGCAATGGGGTCCTACAGGCCATAACTTACCTATTATGGACATTAAATAATTGTCTCCTCATATGTGGTCATCAAGTTCAGAGATGTTTATTGTGATGCACAGCTGATTTACCTACCGGTCCTTTTAATAACTTCAGGACCAGAATTCACCAAGATTACAGAACACTAGTCATTAGAGATTGACCAAAACCGAGATCTCGGTCGGACCTTAAGAGTATTGAACGCGCGCAAGTATGGAGTGGCAGAGCCCTGGTCATACCTCAATCGTTTTCTGGAACAACTTCAGGTCGAAGGGTTGGTTCTTCTTAAAATTGTAAATCCTCGAAGCGGAGGCGATCCCTGCACAATTGACTGCCACATCCAGGCGTCCGAATTTATCTTGAGTCGTTTGTAGGGCATTCTTTATGTCTGCTTCTGATGTCACCTTAAAATGTACATAAAAATGAATGCATAATTAATTAAGTAAGAACACCTAGTGCAACAAACAGCAAATAAATAAATGTCTTGGACATTGTCACACTAATTATTAAAAAAAATTATGTATAATCATTGAGGTAGGTACTATGTTTGACACTAGTACCTATGTGTATAGTTTTTACATAGCATAACATAAGCAAAAATATTAAATTCATAAATGAATAGAATAGAATAGAATTTCTATACTTTTCTTTAAAAATAAAAACACACTATAAACAAATACATAAAAAAACACAACAAAAATATACATATTCAAGACAAAATGGTCTGTGACATCAGTATACGGTAGTTGGTCAGACGAGCAACCACTGCTATTATTGTCACAGCCGAACTTAACATAAAAAAGAGAGAGCTACTACTATAAAAGTCTTATTAATCAGTAACAATAAATATAAAAAATAGGCAATAAGTATTGCAATTGGCACCTTAATATATTACAAACTCCTTACATCAATAGGTACGAACGCAGCACTCTCTCCAAGCTGCTTGGCCGTCTCCGCACCTTGACTGGAAGGCAGGTCACAGATGACAACTCGGCCGCCCTGCTTCACCAGCTGCTCGGCGGTCGCTCTGCCAAGCCCCGATGCTCCTCCCGTAACTAATCCCACTAGACCCTGCAATCATTAACGCTGTTCAACCATACGCAGTGCATATACAGGGTGAAATTGATATCATTAGCATCCCTTTAAACTAACAGTCTACCCATCAAACTGAATAACTTTTAATATGGCATCAAACCGATCGGAGCAAAAAATTTATTTGCCGTTCCATACTAAACTGCAATGCCTAGTCGACTCATATGTATACAAAAACTAACTTCTTTTTGCTCCAATCAACTCTTCGTTTAAAAGGATGCTAATGATATCAAATTCTTTAACGCTCAGTTGCAGAATCACTCATTAGAGTTAATCCTCCATTAAATCTCTCGCTAGCTTTTTCTATGTCAACTAGACAAAAAGTGACAGCAAGAGATTTAATGGAGGATTAAGTCTTATGAGTGTTTCTGCAACTGAGCGTTAGTGAGCTAGTTTTGTCTATCATCATCAGCCTATACAGACAGGGTGGAAAGTTGATATGGGGCACAAAAGGCAGCTACTTGAAGCATTATAGCTACAAGAAAACGATCTCAGAACTTTTGGAGTATTTTACTTCTGAATTCACATATTTTGAAAAAAAAAACAGTCAAAAAAACGGGACTTTTCACAAAAAATGCTTTTTCATCCCATTCCAAACAGGATCTTTAAGGAACATAAGTCACTATGGGTCCACTGAGGTCGAGGTATTAGACCTCTCAGAAAACATCGTTGTGATTTTGTAATCCAAGTTTTTAGGGGTGTTGTGTTTCAGACCATGATCTGAACTTTTACCAGGTTTTTTTTTTGGTACTTACATGCATAAATAATAAATATATCATTGATTTGGACAAACATGTTAACTTTATTTAAGCCGCGTTGACACAATCAGTCTGCTTGGACTGAGTTAACTTGGATACCTACTCGGACGCTACTCGTATTGTGGCAACCCATAATCCGAGCGCACTCGGAAGACGGCATCCAATCTGTGTAGACTCGGATCGCTATCTACTTTCCCAAGCCAGCTCATATACGATAAGGTAAAACAATGGCGAGCAACCAAGCGTCTCATGCTAAAAAAAAGTGGTCAGAGGGAGAAACAAGATTTCTAGAACTATACGAAGGAGAAGAGATTCTCTGAAAGGTACATTTAAAGAATATAAAAATAAAGACGCTAGAAATCAAAAGACGGCGGATTAACCAATTAACGGCGTGCAATTCGTCAGCGCCTCACTCAAGTCAATTCAAAATTATTTATTCAATATAGGAGCCCACTTAAGCAACACCCTGTGAAGCACACTTATTAAACGTCAATTCTTTTTTAAGCTACCACCGCATCGGAACGTGTTGTCGCTGTAGAGAAGATGCGGCCAGAAACTCTACAGCATAACACAACTTAATGACTTATTACAATATAAATTCTTATGCTAAGGTTATGTATACATGGGGCTGCCATCGCCAAAATCGTCGTCACCGGACAAAGACGTCAAAAACCCCGGACATTTAAGTAAAATCTGAAATTTTCCCCGGACGACCACGAAATTTTTTATTTATTTTAGTAATTGTTCACAGCTTAAGTCGTTACCGCACAATCTAAAATCATCTTATTATTTTACAACGATACGAATAGGTTGTTGAAATACGAGCTGAAACTTGGCTGGAGCGAGCGTAACATGGTCTAAAAATGGAGCGAGCGAAGCGAGCTCCAAATTTTGCAACACGACTAGATCGTTTTAATTAATACACCATAAAACCAGGAGCGAGCGAAGCGAGCTCAAGATTTCTTCGTTTTACAAAATGCAAAATGTGTGGATGAATAAAATTCTTTTTTTTTTTATAACGAGATTTTGCAATACGATTAAATCGATTAAATACATCATATAACCAGGAGCGAGCGGAGCGAGCTCGAGATTTTGCCAAATGTTATACTTAGCGTATTTCCAGGTCATGTCAAAAACGAGGCCTTCTATAAAAATTGAAGCGTGCGAAACGAACTCATGATTTTGCTACACAACAGTGTTACCAGATCCATGATTAAGAATTATCCCAGATTGGCCTCAAAATTATCGTGTTTTTGGGTTCGTATCGGAATGACCTATAAGCAAAATGTCCTACGTATCACAACGTCCTAAAAGCAAAACGACCTATTATCATATCGATCTAAAAGCAAAACGACCTATTATCAAATCGACCTAAAAGCAAAACGGCCTATTAGCAAAACGTCCTAAAAGCAAAACGGCATATAAGCAAATCGACCTAAAAGCAAAATGACCTATTAGCAAATGGGCCTAATATCAAAAGGACATGTTACCAAAATACATCTACAGTACAGTCCTGTACACAAGCAAATGAACATGAAATAGTAGATTATGCACCAAGGGAATAAACCAATGTCTTTTTCCGCCTGATCACTTAAAAAAAAAACGCATATTTTCGCGCATAATTTATTGCTTGGATACTATTCAATCATTGGTATATTCATCAATTGGGCGAGGCTAGACAGCGCTTTTATTTTATAGTATGCAAGCAAAAATGAGCCTAGTGGTGGTCAGGCGGAAAATCCGCGATAGTACCTCCCAGAAGCCTATAAACTTAATAATTTTAATACCAATGCACTCATTTTAATTAGGTTCCACCATATTCATTAGAAAATAAAAATGTATTTTTCAAAGCTTTCTAAGTAGTCAAACATATTTATTCCGTGTTTGAAGGGTGTAAACATGGGAAATAATAAATGTCTATTTTATATTTGACAAAAGTTGGATGCCGTTGTAAAAATATGCGGTGTCAAAATGACAGGTGTCAAAAATGACAGGCGATGTCAATGTCAATGGTGACAGGCAGTGCCAAAATGACAGAAAACGACAAAAATGACAGGTTTTTTTTTCTTTTTTTTTATTAATCATTGGTGACAGGCAGTGCCTAAATGACAGATGTTAAAAATAACAGCAGGCGTTGTCAATTATGACAGGCAGAGTCAAAATGATAGATGTCAAAGATGACAGGCGTTGTCAATATTGAATGGTGACAGGCAAAGTAGGTACTGTCCAAAAACACGACAGGGAATAATTTCATATTTTAAATTGTACTCCTTTAACATTTTCTGTCAGTCTGTTACTTTTGACAACCCCTGTCATTTTGACACCGCCTGTCACCGTTGACAACGCCTATCATTCTTGACATTTTCTGTCTTTGTGACACCGCCTGTTACCATAAATTGCTGTAACTTGTTACTTAAGTGTTATAAATTAAGGTGCCAAGACAAACCCAAATAGGGTTTTTTGGTATCATAAAATTAAATGTATTACAACCCAATGTAAACCGAAAAAAAAAAAAAAAAAAAAACTTAACTGACTGTACCAACGTTTGACCTAACTAAAATTAATGACAATGACAAGAATAAATATTTTTTTGTACTAAAACATGGAAAAGATGAATATTTTTTTGAACTTAAATAGTAAAGAGTATTTTATCCATGCAACTGTACATAGAAATCGTTTTCTAACGGCGCAGTATGCGAATGGCTCAAGTTGGCGAATAGCGCCAGTAGGCAAAACGTGCTAGTTAACATACAAGTTCTACTCCCATTTAATTTGTGTCACTAAGCGTACCAGGTCGTTTAGCTAACATGTCCTTTTGATATTAGGCCCATTTGCTAATAGGTCGTTTTGCTTTTAGGTCGATTTGCTTATATGTCGTTTTGCTTTTAGGACGTTCTGCTAATAGGTCGTTTTGCTTTTAGGTCGATATTATATTAGGTCCTTTTGCTTTTAGGTCGATATGATAATAGGTCGTTTTGCTTTTAGGACGTTGTGATGCGTAGGACATTTTGCTTATAGGTCATTCCGATACGAACCGGTGTTTTTATCGCATCTCAAATTCCCAAAACTTACGATAGTTTTGGGGATTTGGGACGTCTCTTATGAGTCTAAAAGAGAGAGAGAACCAAATGGTGTACGAAATTCAATCATTCCGTGCTAGTATTTATTGTTACAAACTTTTGATTGAAACGACACAATGAGTAAATATTTATTTCTATCTCAACTTTTCTCATAAGAACTTAAATTTTAGTAATATTTGAACACTGTACCCACAATACTAAACGTGAGTATGATGTATCGTTGGAATTTAATGGAAAATATAGTTGAAAATAGTGATTGGGGACACTGATTCCATTAAATTTAAAAATTATCGTGCGATACCAGATTTTTATTTTCTATCGCATGGCACTCAAAAATATCGTGGATCTAGGATAATTATCGCACGTCTGGGAACACTGCTACACAACAACTCGATTGTTCACTCGTATGCCTATAGATGACAAACGATCGTTTCAATCTTAACTATTATAAAACCGTAAAGTCATGAGGAATAAAAAAGTAGCGGTTCACTTCATAATATAAAGTCAAATAACATATCGATAGTGCGATTTAAAAACGTGCAGCGCCATCTATTGACAAAATTGTTAGTTTGTTTGTTTGTTCGCGCATCACGCAAAAACGACTGAACCGATTTTGATGAAACTTTTTTTGGTTGATAGCTTATGATCTGACTTAAAATCTGGTATATAATTTGTGCGGACGAAGTCGCGGGAAAACACTAGTACGCTATAAAACCAGGAACGAGCGAAGCGAGCTCGAGATTTACAATACGACTTAATCAAATCAACACAATATAAAACCGAGAGCGAACGAAGCGAGCTCGAGATTTTGTCATATTATAACGAGTTTTTGCAATACGACTATGTTGATTCAATACAGTATAAAACCAGGAGCGAGCGCAGCGAAATCGAGATTTTTTCAAATATTATAGCGCATTTCCAGGTCATGCCGAAATCGAGGCCGAATAAAAGCTGGAGCGAGCGAAATGAACTCATGATTTTGCTACAAAACAACTTGATTGTTCAGCTTATGCCGAAATCGAGTTGATTTGTGGATGAAACGAACGTTTTATTACCATTCTGTATAAAAATAATCGGGTCTTACCCGGACACAATAAGTGTCCGGGTTTCCCCCGGACACCTTTGTGACGACCCCGCCCGGACGCCTTTCAAACTAGGACAAATCCGGGGAAACCCGGACGGATGGCAGCCCTATGTATACAGTAATAGATAGTCTATTTAATTAAATAATTGATACTATACAGTAAACTATATATTAGTGACACTCAGACCCAAGCACTAAACCGTTTCCCTTGATTAGTTAATACGCCGTCAGCGCTGACCGTCAGTCGTGCCCTAAATGCAGCCTTACAGCAACTCAAAACAAGGACCAAAGATGTTCCGCGCCTGGCACTAACCAAGAAATGTCACTTGTTCTGTTCCCTCTACGCCGCCTGGTTTGCGTTGTTTTTATTATGCATAATATTCTCTCGTTTAGATTGCTTGGTAATTGTTACCACATGTTACTTACCTTGAACATTTTCACGAACTGAAAATAGTAGCTTCGTCACGACTCTTTATTCAGCTTATTTGGTATTCAATTTGGGACCTTTGCTCTCGGGTCAGTGGGCCGGTACACACTAGTGGACGGGCGACTACTATTGCTTATGTAACCGCTAATCAGTTGATTACTTCTCACTGATAAGCGTCGCTGTTAAATAGTAGTAGTCCTATGTTACAATATAAATAATATTCTCAGTTAAATAGATAAGAAGTGTGAATTCTAACCTTATCATTTCAAAACAAACTTTTTTTTTAATAATATTTTTTACGGCACGATGCAGGATCTATGTATTGTTTTTTTATTTAAGGTTATTTATTAGCCCGGTTACAAGACCTTTAGGCTAAATCTTATTTTATTTTTAATTTTCTTCCGCTTTCTCATTAAAACGTTGGTATTCGACGTTTTGATGGTTCTTTGGAGTTTTTGGAAACAATCGGAAGACGCAGGAAATGCAGAGAAGTCCACAGGAAAGAGGTGAACCAACAGCTTTGCTGCGCTAAAATCACGGAACGCTTTTCCTGTTTACGACCCATGCCATCCTATTTCACTGAACTATTTATTGTTCACTTGCACGACACTTTGTTACGCAAAACAACACAAATTTTACGAACCAAAACTCACTATAAACAATAAAAATTCGATGAAATGTTAGGACTCCAAACGTCAGCTACCAAATCCCGCCAAAAACTCCTCACTGGATCTATCTTTGGCCTTATGGCCGCGGCATGCCGTGTTGTTGCTTACGACGCATAAATCTTTTATTTATTTTTGGTATTTTCGCTTGGGTTGAGAATCCTGGAGAAGCCCTAATGAGGGATTTTCCGAAAACCATTAAAAAAGAAAAAGTAGTTCCTAATGTCACCATAGATGGCGTTGACGAGACGGGGGCGAGCGACCTTGCAGATATTAAATAAAATAGTAAGAATGTGTGTTTTTATTTATAAGTAAGCAGCAAAATATGAACATATATTTCGTCAACGGATGAGTCTGACTTTCACTGTCGCAACTAAACGTAGTGATTATATTCTCTTTAGTCGCATTTCCAATATCAACTTAAAAAAAGAACCGAAAACAACCCCAACATCTTTGATAAAGTATATGTCAAGATTGACAGTCGAAGATACGAAAGCGTCGAAAAAAATTGGAACCAGCATAGCTAGCATGCCGCAGTGATACAGCGCTATCACACCTTAGCTCTCTTTCTATTTGCGTGCGAACGAACGAGATAAAAGACGTGATACAGCCGTATCACGTGTAGCATACTACGAGGGCTGGACTGGTTCCTAAACCCTATACATATACACGCACACATACAGAATTTGTATGGCACCTCACGCACACCAACCTATGAAACTTAGCCCCTTTTGTTTTATACGGTAAAACAGTGAGGCTCATTCTAGACATATACTTTTTCTAAGCCCAACATCTAGGAAAAACTAGTTGTATACACAGGTTGTATACCAATAACGACCGAAATCTATCAAAAAGAACCAAAATGTACTGAAATTTAAAATTTGTACACTAAAGCTAAAGTGTTTTGTTACGAGAGCGTACCATTACCATCCATGACTGTGGAACCGGCCGCCATCGACCAAAGAGAATACCCATTGACCGCCATGGCCAATTTTCTTGATTCCATGCTAATCAAATCAGAAAAATAAAAAACCTCGCCATGTTGCGGAAATTCATTGGAACTAAGTTTTGTAGGTACTTGGAACACTGACGTCTGACATTATAGGTTATAGTCGATTACAGCGCCCCCAAGCCAGGTTTTTTATATTTCTGGTCAGGCTTTAGTAAGTACCCTACACACACTGAGCAAGTAATCACTACGTTTTACTACACAGTAAGAAAATCGTATTTACATAAAATAACATTTTTTTTTAATTTACCTATTTATTGCAAGAAAAATGACAAAAGATTTGAACAATTGAACTTCCAAAAACCATCGGAGGTTTATCCGGAAGTGCAACAAAAACAGTACAGTTGCATCAATCAGATGACTAGTAGGTAGTAGCATAAGAATAGTTAAGGTAGGTACTATTTATACATTCATACAAAGATTTACTTACTTCGTTAGATAGGTACACTCACAAAGAAATCAAATTAATTTATCTGTCATGTTATAATTTCTTAAGTTGAAAACAAATGTTATCTAGTAGGAAATATGGTTTCTTTTCGTGTAATTGTTCAGATGTTTTTGAACGCCGGAGATGCATTGATACTTTTGATGCTGACTGTACTTAAAAAAGTAAATTGTTAGAAAACAGGAACTACAAATCTATACAAACTTATAAAATTTCGGATACTTATAAAGTTTAAAAGGTACATACACTACGCAGTGAACATAACAAAAAGTTTCCAAACAAGTAAACTCTTTAAACTTTAAACTCTTTAAAATTTAAATTTTAAACTCTAACAACACAATTAATGAAATAAAATTATCATTCCAATAAATGCTTGTAAGGAGGAGTGGCATCCTTTATGATTCTAAGATTCATTACACCAAACAAACGTAGGTAGGTAAGGTACCTAGTTAAATATGCATTCTTCATGTTAGACTCACATTTTAAACTTAAACTTTAACTGGTTTGAGATATTTCCGAAAAAAGAACTACTTAAGTACCTACCTATTAAAGACTTCCGGCAGATTTCATTCTTATTCTACCTGTTTCAAGTTTTCCTGACTAGTCCGAGTGGCTTCACTATCGCTATGCGATCCGCAAAGCACAATAAAACACAAGTTTAAATTAGAAAATTATATCGGTGTCGGCGCGAATTTTATAATGGGTACGGTTGAACCAACGCGAATAACTCGACTATTAGCTGTACGGTGAGGGGTAAATGAGAGATATACGCGGACTGTGGGTCCGGATATGAATTACCTACAGTGACGCGTCGCACTTCGCGCGCGATGTCCTACGTTTCCAGGGGCGCCGTCGCTGCGCCCACCTCTAGCTGGGTCTAATCATAACTATCATCATCAGCCTATATACGTCCCACTACAGGGCACAGCCCTACCCTCTAGGAGGGTGTTTGGGCGTTAGTCCACCACACGTGCCCAATGCGGATTGGTAGACTTCACATCCGTATCAGAATGTCTTCTTCTGCATAATGCAGGTGTCCTCACGATGTTTTCCTTCACTGTTTGAGAGCAGTCGGAAATTCGTAAGTACATAAGTTAGAAATCTAATTGGTAAGTGGCATATCGTCCGTGCGGATTCGAACCCGGACCTCATGATTGAGAGTCCATACCTCTCCGCAGCGCGCCACCGAGCTCTCTATCATAACTATAGTGTCTATTAAATTAGATTATGATAACATTAAGAACTCAGAGCTGTCACACACGATGACGCACTGACGGAGCAGCAGACGTCAGTCCGTCATTTGTGAAGCAAGGAGTTGTATGAAACCGTACGTAAGTAGAAGCACACACGGTGCGGAATGACGTTGTATGAAACCGCACGTGGAATCACACACGGTGCGGATTGACGCACCGTGTGTGCTTCTACGTGCGGTTTCATACAACTCATAGCTTCACAAATGACGGACTGACGTCTGCCGCTCCGTCAGTGCGTCATCGTGTGTGATCCCACTTAGTGAAAATAAAAGAACATTAAGTAGGTACCTTAAGTTATTATAACTTTCAAAGATAATTGTCATATGTGACAATGGGATCTTCGTTATGTTTTGTAATTAAAGAGCTTCAAGTTATACAAATTCCTCATTGAAGTCAGTGTTGTAATTGGAGTTGAGTTTGACGGCTGCTATCATGAGCTCCTACATACTTGGAACTTACATGACCATCCTGGTTCACGTGAGCCTAGCAGGTGCAATGAGGGGTTCGTACAACCCAAACAGTGATCAGGACAACAACAAAGACACCGAAGAGTTAGAAGACGCTCAGTTTTTCAATAGAAAAGAAACAGACCGCCCATCTAGCACCACGTTGCGATACTCAAAGGGGGAAGTAGTAGTTGAGAAGTTTGTTGAAACCCTGATGGCGAGTGAGAAATATTTGAAGATGATAGAGTCGGTGGAGAGGAAGCTGAACCATCTCGACGCTACGTTCCACGAGCGCACGAACAGTATTCTGAAGTATATAGCGGAGTTGCAGAGGAACATGAAGACCTCGCCCGCCGAGGCGCTGGAGACAGCCCTGAGGTCTGTCAAGTCGGACCTGGATGAAATGAAGCATACTATCATGGCACACAAGGACATCCGACCAAATATGCGTGGTAAAGATATAGTAGATAAACACCAAGGGCAGGAAAGTAAGAAAGGTCTCAGATCTCATCGGAGACGACGCCGCCGCCGCCGCCTCGACGGCTTCGCCTCGGTCAACAGACATGTGATCTGAGGCTTTCTTATATTGACTGCCCGAGGTTAGTATACTATTTTTCTCATCGACGGAGGCGGGGTTAAGGGGCAAAACCCCGTATTGTGTTTAAAAATTTATCCTGTAAATAAAAGGAATCCACGTTAATTAATCAGTCATACAATTTTCGTATTCGGGAAATTTCGCACTACCGCGTTTCCGAAACCACTAACAAAAGTTCACAACATGTTTACCTTTTAAGACAAGGATGTAATTCCCATAATTTGTACGCCAAGTGTCATAAATTTTTTCGAGCAATACTTACAGGGTGTTTTATGAGAGAGTAACATAAAAATTTACTATTTTTGCCACTTAAGACCTATTATTTCTGAGATCATGGATATTTTGGGGTTCGTTTCATTTTCAAAATAATCCATTGATTCATCAGCTTTCTGAAAAGTATCAATAAACTGACAAGGGTTGAGTATTATTTTTACAATTATCTAGTTTCGGGAGCAAGTCCGAAAATTTCTGAAAAAGTCTTAAATAAGTACATCATAACTCAGTAACTCATTTTCGACCACCAGTTAACTGGGCTTAATTTGTTGCAAATGAGGTCTAGTATGACCTCTTTCAGGGAATAGGTCGAATTACCAATCACCCTGTATATAGTTTCCTTATGATTAGTTGTTCCTTTAGAATAAAAACTTGCTATTCAAACCAAAAAGATGCAAAACATTATCTTTTTTCCTCGATCTACTATATATTTTCGGGCAAGCCTAACCCTAGGTAGGTAGGTACTCTATAGTACCTACTATAATATACCTTACAGGAGGTACCTACTATACATGTGGCCTTATGCTTATTAGCATTAGAGACTAGGAGTGCGATTTTTGAATCTCATACGGTGAGCTCAACAGTTGTAAATGTCAAAATTACTATGGAGATATGCATATTTCTACTGCTGATTTGCCTTTCAGGAGTGAGATTTTTTAAAGTCAAATCAGCAGTAAACAGATGCGTATCTCCGTAGTAATTTTGACATTTTTAACAGCTGAGATCACCTAATGAGATTCAAAAATCGCACTCCAGAGTATAAAGTTTGTTTTACTTACAGAGTTACCTACTACAGGGTCCAACTTAATATGCTGACAGTTTTTTAAGAGGATGGTCAGACCATCAAAATGAACATCTTTCTCTAATGGGACCATAATCGAAATCGCGGAAAAAAAAAATCTGCTGTCATACATTTGACTCGCGATTTCGATGATGTTGCTATTGAGATCGTTGTTCAGTTTGATGGTCTGATCATTCCCTTTAAAAAGTGTCAGCATATTAAGAAGGACCCTATAGATGCAACGCACCAAAAACCAAATAAGATCTCAGACAATTTAAAGTTACAAATAGAAACAAATACAATTACAATCACGTTGTGTTTGTTTACAATAACTAATTAACAAAACAAACGTCTCGCATGAGAATGATCTTCAGCAGCCACTGTAAACATACTTACCTACCTACGTGGGAAATTGATGTGAGAATCTGTCACCGTTCAAATATTGTGCATTCATATTTTATTTTATTTGAGTCACACGAATGTTTGTAAACTTCTCGCGATAGAAATAACACGAAGGAAGGTGCCAGTAGCGATGCAACGTACCTACCGTACGCATCTCAACATGACCAGAAGCCAGACGGTTCTCCGGTTTATCGTCACTAGTATCGTAGCCGTATCGACGGCCTCGTGCGCCGCCGCCGAGTCCTCCGACAAGAGAATCCAGAAGAGGAACGACTTAGAGGATAAGACCTTATGGAAGAAGGAGTACGAAGACGAACTGACCGACGCCATGCTCACTTCAAGGAGGAGAGACAACAAAACGAGAGTACCCCAGTCCGCGAATCTGTCTGACAACGAAGGAGTTGTCGAGAAACTGCTCGACACCATCACCGCCAGTGAGAAGTACCTCAAAAAAGTGGACAGCATAGACTTTAGACTCAACCGCTTAGACATAGAAGTACACGAGAAGACTAACAACATTATGAACCATTTGACAGAGATATTTAAAAGGGTCGACAGCGATGGACAATCGGAGAAGTTGGAAATAGTATTGAAAAGTTTGAAAAATGATGTTAATAAAATAAAGTTTATGATTCAAAATCGCCATCGAACAAACACTGGTAACAAATGTTGGGCATATACTTAAACTGTTCTATCATTTCATTCTTACACACTTTTCATGTATCGTGTACGGTTTTCTGTAAAACTGGAAAAAACCGCGCTTCGGGACACTTTCGGGGGCGCGGGGGGGGGGGGGGGGGGTGAAGCTCACCCGGGAGGGGGGGGGGAGGGTAAGTAGATTTTAACTTCGCTTTATAACGTACATATCCCAATAGATAAAACTACTCAATTAATTTTGCCAATTTTTTCATACATTGTTATCTAGAATGCTTGAACTACTGCCTACCCCGCTGGGAAAGAGGCGTAATGCTGCCACCATATCGTCGGTCCAATCGTAAACTAGCCAATCTGAAAATTCCTAACTGTTGGGGAGACTCAATTAAAATTTTGGGGAGATTAAATTAATTAAGTACTGTAAAGCAAGTTTTTCACGTAGATATTCAAAAAAATCTGTGTATTTGGTCCTAGATAATTGTCTTTCTGGTCACACTTTAAAAACAACTGATATACTTGCTTAGTTGTCTAATGTGTAATGACTATCTCACGTAGATAGGCGAAAAGAATAATAGCAATATCTTCTCAATTATTGAGGTTACACATACGATACTTTGCCACCACTTGAATCGAAATGAAACATAAATTTTGATATAGTAAAGTCGAAAATGCCAAAATGACAGATTGGCTAGTTTACTATTGGACCGACGATATATGGGCACAGAGGATACAATATAATCCTCTGTGATATGGGTACTGATCTTGTTCTCGCAAATTATTTTTTGTTTAACTCGGGAGTGCAACCTTTTTACCACTTAGCTACTTCTAGTGATGGTAAAATAACCCGTATAGCTACTTCAATTCCGTAGAACTTAGGCTTTGGGCCAGGAATAAATAAAATAAAACCGCGACTAACGAGATTGAAGCTATAAGCCTTATCGCGCGCATCATGCTACGGCCACAGTGGTTATAAGTATAATAATGATTGAAAAAAGATGCCTGCCAAAGAAATGGACATACATTCGAAAACATATTACCTACTGATATTCTACAAATACCTATCTACTTTGGAGTTACGTTAGATCGCGGGTAAGGAACGCGCTTCGCCCCCTATCCGGTTCTGAATAAGAGCTCTAAATTGTCGCTTATATTTTATAAAACTTGTATCTGGCCGATATTTACGTAGGTAGGCCGGAGTAGTATTCGCCCCCTTACCTATATCCATACATTGGAGACTATTTAGAATACCTACTTATACAATATTCATCCGACTGCCGCGCTTTGGATCTTACGGATGGATGGATGGATGGATGGATAACCTTAATATCGACTTAGAGTTGCCTACCATCAAGCAACTTTTCAAATGTTTGGTGACAGACTGTTTTGCCATTCTCCCCCGTCACTATAACCCTTTCATTAGTTCGAATTACTTCGAATTCCACCTACCGCTGTAGGTATACCTAATAAGTATTATAAATGCGCGAATGTAAGTTGATGTTTGCCACGCTTTCACGCAAAAACTACTTACAACTTAAAAATTATTTCACTTTTTAGAATGCTACATTATCCCTGAGTAACATATAGGCTATATAAAACGGCCAAGTCTGTGTCGGGAAAAACTAATTCTCAGGCGGTAAGTAATAAGCCATGAAAGCGTCGGCCTCGGAATGTCATCCGGACTATGTAGTCACGGTCGCTATGAAGGCGGCTTTACACGATAAACCACCACAAACTCACCAAAAACGATCGGTAACACAATCATATCCATGTTGCGTCGCCCCGTAATAATCGAGGTGCCCGACGTCCCCGTTGTCGCAATCTCTGCCCACAACTTTTTTCTTCTGGCGTCTGCAGACGCTACCGGCACATCGCTGTGTGGTTCTCACGTATTTCCAGTACCCAATCCGCCGCGTAGTACCAGCAATTGCCATTGCCGAGGTCCGTACCCCTTAGCCCTTGGGCAGTGTTGACCTACCAGGGCGCTTCGCCGTCACTGTGGTGTGGTCTCCCCACAGTCCGCAGTAATAAGCAGTAACCGCTCCCTGAGCTATGCGCCGCTGTATTTATTAGTTTCGAAAAAAGAAGAAAACCATAGGTATTCTAGGTTTTTACTATTCTATTATCATTTTCAAAATCTATTTAAAGGACAGTGAAATGACAAGTTAACTTTTTAGTTTCTAATAATGTCACCATCGTGAATTTGAGGATTGTGTTAATTGCAGTGGAAGGATCAGAGATGCACGCGGACGCGGCGCTGGACGCCAGGCTGGGCTCCATAGAGAGCCAGGTGAAAAGCATCATGGTGGGCGTGGACTCCATCGTCTCCATCATTTCTGAAGTCAAGAGCCGACAGATCTCTAGGACTTCTACTAAGTATGTATGATCTCGTAGCACCGACTGCATGGCATTATTCAGCCTTAGCCTATTCTATTTGCGCGCGAAAAAACGACATAAAAGGCGCAATGGAGCGTTATTACTTTTATATTGACTATTATATTATATTGACAGTTCGGCGTGGAAACTACTTATCTCAACAAAAAGTCCTAATGTTTAGCGTTTTTGAAGTAAAGAACACTTGCGAACTTTGTATCGTAACTTTTATTTTCCACAGATCCGTAGTAGGAACTCCAATGGATTCTATGTCATTGATAAACGAATTCAGAAAAACTATACATGATCAGAGATCGAGGAAGTGTGAGTGCAAGTAAGTGTCTTATTATTTTCTTTTTATGACGAGCCTAATAAGCACCGCTTTAATGCTGATCGAAGAGCAGCTGCTGAAGTGGCAATAGGCTTGTCATATCTGCCGAAGAACTGACATCCGATGGGGTGTCAGAGTTCTAGAGTGGAGACCACGAACTGGCATGCGTAGTGTAGAACACCCTGCTGCCCGTTGGGTAGACGACCTAAAAAAGTTAACGGGGAGCGTCTAGATGAGGAAGGCTGAGAACAGAGTTTTGTGGTGCGCCCACCTATCCTATCTCGTAGCTCCCGTGACGCTCTTTATATCGTCAACCCATCGTGTCGCTGGCGCGGCGACCCACACTTCGCTTCTCTTCCCTCGGGCCTCGGCCACCACTCAGCCAATGCTTTGCTCCATTTGCCGTCACATCGCCTTGCCATGTGTCCTTCCCATTTCCATTTGAGCTCCATGATTCCCTATACCGACATCTAGTAGGACCTTCGTACGGTGTCAGATTTCCGTATTCGGAACTTTGTCTAGGAGCTTGATGCCAAGTATAACACTCCAATGGCTCTTTGTGTGGCTCCTATGTGAGTGTCTGTGTCCCGGCACCGTAGGTCATAGTGGGCAAAACACTCACTCAACGTTGCTTTTTTCTTTTGTAGTGTAGAGGTAAAATAAATGTTAATTGCGCATTGATGTTCATCAGGACAGGCAGAGTGGACCGCTCAGAACGGTACCCGACAGACTGCCACGAGATCCACCTGCAAGGGTTCAACGTGTCCGGCATCTACAAGATAAAGCCGGACGACATGGAGCCCTTCTACGTACTGTGCGACCTGGTTACTGTGGGCGGGGGATGGACAGTGAGATTTACTTGCTCTTTTCATGTATCGTTCAACAAAAGAACTCTAAGGTTTTGTTTCACCACTCATCTGACAGGATCGTTTGGCATATTTCGAATGAAAGATATGTCAAACGATCTGTCAGATAGGCTTATAAGAACTTATCCAGAAATGGTGAAGCAAGGCATAAGCCGAAATATTTACTGTTTGGTTGTGTCATTAAATTTGCCTGGTGATATTTACTGTTTCTTTTGCTGGTATGCTGGAAGAAAAATCTTTAGAAATATGCTTGCCCTTTATACATTTATATCGATTTGAAGTATTTCTCAGGGTCCTGAGCCTATTTAACCATGAAATCTCGACAAAAGTGATATAAACTAGGTAACAACTATTAGTTCAAACACAATTTACTAAAGTGTCTTTAATGCCATCTCAAGCCGTATTTTTCCTAGACTTGGTAGGTATATAGAGAAAGTTGTTCAGTTTCATGGTCTGATCATGGCCTTAAAAAGTATCAGCATATTAAGATATGTAGCCTATATAGGTATGAATTAATCATCATCATGACCTAAGTAACAATTATTTTATAGGTATTCCAAAACCGTTTCGACGGTTCCCAAGACTTCTATAAAGGCTGGTCGGAGTATAAGCACGGTTTCGGGAACCTCGCCGGGGAGTTCTGGCTGGGGCTGGAGAAGCTGAACTCTCTGACCAACCAGAAGCTGTACGAGCTGAGGATCGAGCTGGAGACGCACCACGGCCAGGAGTCCTACGCGAGCTACTCCGTCTTCACCGTCGGCCCTGAGCACGAAGGGTTTAGGATCAGCACTCTTGGAACCTATTATGGGAGTGCAGGTAAATATTTGTTTTTTCTCTGGATTATAAATAACCTTAGTACCTAGTCCATTTTTAAAATCTTAAGCATCGAAAGAATTTATAGTAGCCAAAAATGTCAAAAAAAAGCCACGATTGCTTGAAAACCAAGCTTTTTAATCAATGTGTCTTGCCCACCATGACATAAGGTGCCGAAACATGGACGCTCACTAAGGAAACTATAAACAAAATCAAAGTAGCACAGAGAGCCATGGAGCGCGCCATGCTAGGCATCACCTTTCTTGGTCAGGTCACAAACGTCGAGATCAGACGTCGAACTAAGGTTCAGGACGTCGGGGACCGAATAGCTCACTTAAAGTGGCGTTGGGCAGGACACGTAGCTAGACGAAATGATGGCAGATAGAGTGGCCGATATTAGGCAAAAGAGAAGTGGGTCGTCCGGCAGCCAGGTGGGTTGACGACATCTGGAAAAATATCGGCAAGACTTGGATGCGACTGGCACAGGAGAAGGATGGCAAAATATGGATGAAGCTTATGCCCTGCAGTGGGTAGATATAGGCTGAGAATGATGATGATGAAAGAATTTAGAGAACACAATTGTAGGTACCTATTTGTTTTTGCAGGAGACTCATTATCGTACCACGCTGGGCAGAAGTTCTCAACAGTGGACGCGGACAACGACGAGTGGAAGGACGGGGCGTGCGCCATCGAACACGGAGGAGCTTGGTGGTACAAAGAGTGTGACAAGAGGTGTGACGGATTAAATATGCAACAAATCTAACTAAACAACAATTTCAGTCGACTACAAAAATAATGAACAAACCGGCTAAGTGCGAGTCGGGCTGAGGGTTCCTTACCACCCTCAGATAAATTAACAGGAATGGATGCGATATTACGCGCGTACCCCTCTGCCAAAGACGCATGCTCAGTGAGCATACCCGTCATATAAAAATAGTTGACGCGCGTCCCGCGCCAGTATATAAACCTCCCCCCTCACCCCCGCAAAATTGACAGACTTTTTTGCGTAGAAATGAGAGATCATTTCCAATCCATTCCTGTTAATTTATCTGAGTTACCACCATATACAATATTACCAACAAATTGAACCAAATTTGTTTTCTCTGGGATCCTTAGCATTAAATGCGACTCGATTTTTTGTGTGAAAATGTCCAAGGTTTTTAATTAAATTACCTCGCCTGACCCATCACCATTTGGTTGTTGATGTAAATAGTTCTTATTATTTTATTTCATCAAACTATTGTTTCCAGCAACCTGAACGGCAAATATTCAATGACAGCGGACGAGCACCGAGGACAGTCCATCTACTGGATATCGTTCAAAGGCCCCAACTTTCCGCTCACCAAGACGAGGATGATGATCCGGCCCCTGCCCGCGAGCAGACCCAGCGACTTTGTCGAACAGACAAGGGTAAAGTACTTGTAAACTGTATGTTAACTCAGTCACACATTGCTCCCAGTTGTTATTGGTTAATATTTGTATGATATTTAAAACCATTTTCAGAAAATAACAAAATTGTTCGTGTTTGTTTGAGAGGGAATTGCGTTGAAATACCTGCATATTGAGTTACAGAAAAATCGATTTGAAACACAAAGATTGAGGTACTTACCTACTAGGGGCGACACTCAGATAAAATTTTTCTAACTCTCATTTAGACCAATTGGTTCAAACTTAAGTAGCCGGGGCCCATTCACAGTAGTATGTAGGACTACGATCCTGCAAGTAAGACTTCTCATACATTTTGCTCAAGTTCATCGGACGCCTTGTAGATTCTATGTCGTTTCTTTGCCTATTTTTATGCCTTGTAGCCACCATTCACGATCCAATATTGGTGTAGGACTGCAAGACGGACTACTGTGAATGGGCTCCTTTACTTAGCATGTGCTAGCCGCTCGCCGCACGATTAATAATTTTCACGAATTGGATGTTGGTCCCATAGATAAAGTTGTTCAGTTGGATGGTCTGATCATAGCATAAGCAAATACTCACGACTATATTCTCCGAGGAGGTAGTCAGAGATATTCTGAAACCTCAGAACATCCACGTTTCACCAGTAGTACCGAAACTCTGTCCAGTCTGTCTGGTCTGATCATCCCCTTAAAGTTTATGTATTTTTTCTTTGTAAATTCCAATTACTTAAATCTTTTAGAAACCGCTCATTGGAAACTGTTATTTCATAAAATTTATCAATATATGGAGCAAATTGTGAATGAGTGCTGTAGCATAATAATAAATTTGCCTAAGGACGAACAGCTTATGTCATTACAGAAAATAATAGAAAGCCAGAAATTTAAGGCCACGCTCGACAGACAGAAAGGAATCCGAACAAAGGATATCAAAGGATACGACTTGAGCCACAACCAGCGTCCTTATCGGTACGAAGACGCCGCCTTCTTCCCTAGCTATGCTATATTAGATTAACTATTTTATTTGACTTTGTTTAATGTGAACTACAATGCATAAGTTATACTGATCTCACTATGCTATTAGTGTTAGCCCTAGAACGCAAAAATCACTAAAAATAGGAATATATGTGCCGTCCGACACACAATGTAGATACTTTAGGCACATGATTAAATCTTTAGGTCAGATCAATCATTTTGACCGGTAGTTCTTAAAAATTTCGACGTGTACCTACCAAAACGGCTATTCTGTAGATCGATTTGCGTTTTTTTTGTTATTTGGCACCGACACGTTATTTGGCATTGATTTATTTTGAAAATTTACTTTGAAAACAGTTGAAAGGTGCCACAAAAACAAAGATGCTATTTGGTATTCGCTGCCACAGGCTTTGGCTAACAAGTAGGTCTCGTATTTAGTCCAATCAATTAATCAAATCAATATTTTTGCACATTAACCCGCTGCTGGAGTTGTTGGACATAGACCTCCACGTTATTGGTAACTTTTCATTCCTCACGGTTCTGTGTGCTTTTAGCTGTACTCTTATACAGGGTGGATTTTTGAGACGGGGCAGTAAGGGCAAGTACCTTAACCGTTGTAGCTACAGCGAAACGTTCTTAGGAGACTATCCTTAACTTTTTGAAAAATTTCGAACTGCATTCACAGATTTTGAAAAAAATGTACAGTCAGCAAGAAAATTGTCAATTTACACAAAAACTTTTTTTGATGCCAATCGATCCTGTTTCTTATAAGGATCAATAGACTCTATGGGACCAACCGAGGTTTGAGTACTAGAAATGTCAGAAATCGCAAAAAACGTTTCCCATACATTTGGTAGGAAATGAGACTCCAAATTTACTTTTATACATAACAAAACTTTTTTATTATGGATAGACTGGCCGCTAAAAAGAAGTTTGTTCGAAAATAAACAAAAAGGATCAAAATATTAATAATATTAGAAAATCTTCAAAACGTGTTGTAAATTGTATGATTTTAAAAATACATTTCTTTCTAATACGGTTTCAGTATGTTTTTATTATCAAAGTCTTCTTAGCGGCAAATCTGTCCTTAATAAAAAGTTTTGTTATGTATAAAAGTAAATTTGGAGTCTCATTTCCTACCAAATGTATGGGAAACGTTTTTTGCGATTTCTGACATTTCTAGTACTCAAACCTCGGTTGGTCCCATAGAGTCTATTGATCCTTATAAGAAACAGGATCGATTGGCATCAAAAAAAGTTTTTGTGTAAATTGTCAATTTTCTTGCTGACTGTACATTTTTTTCGAAATCTGTGAATGCAGTTCGAAATTTTTCAAAAAGTTAAGGATAGTCTCCTAAGAACGTTTCGCTGTAGCTACAACGGTTAAGGTACCTGCCCTTACTGCCCCGTCTCAAAAATCCACCCTGTATAACAAGTAGGGTAGGGTAGGGGCCCGCCCCAGCTTCGCCCGGGTAGGTTCCTTATACCTATTAGGTATTTGTGTAAATGACAGTGAAAACCCTATCAAAACCCGTTGCGTGGTTTTGAAGAAGTAAGCGGAGAAACAGTAGGGCACGCAGGGCACGATGTGAGATGGGCCATCGTTTGTGGGGCTCCACACAAGCAACTCACATTTTGCGCATTAGAGAATAAGAGAAGATACTTAAGTTCCTTTAGGTTTACCAGATCCAGGCAAGTATCCAGGGGGGGATCTATGAATATTCCCCCCCCCCCCCCCCCCCCCCCCTCCGAAACACAAGTCTGGATACGTGCTTGCCCAGATAGTACTTAAAAAATTCTTGTAAAATTCTTGTGTTCTTCTTGACTTTTGACGAATGATGCAGAATTTGCAAAGTGAGATCTGTATGCTTAGTACAAGTAGATATCGAGATCGTCGACCCTTTTCTACGAATTAAGATGAACCCAATACGATGTAATGGTACCCCGGCCACCGCTTAGCTTCGCTAGCTAAGAGGTAGGCGAGACGAGGTGCACTTTAGGACTAGCTTCATTGATTAAAACCTATCTACCGAGTTTCGTACCATGTGAGTGACTGTCGGCATTAAGGTCAACCGTCACGGGTCGTCCTCCGTACCAAAGAAATATTACTATCGTGCAATGCAACCTAGAAAAATATTGTTTTTACAATTACAAATATTATATTATCGCGCAAGGACTATTGAGTATATTATAGTCACGTCCTGACCTAGGGACATATAAGGCCCATAGTTCAATTATATCAGGATGAACGTTTTATACTTTTATTTAACGAAAAAAGGTCATTGGACGGCATAGATCCCATGACGTTTCACCTTAAATTAAGTTAGCATATGATCATAGTTAGGATCAATCAAATACAAACATTATGTTAATGTATGAATGTCTTGCGTATGTGCATTGTCTTTCTAGTTAAATCTCAAAACAATTTATGGGGTAACGGGTACGTGGGTCATTCTACGATACAAGCAATAAACCGTCACAGCTATTCATAATATGGAAAGCAAATATTAGGAAACCTTGGCAATTATTAAAGCACTTGTATCTCATATAAAAAATTATTAGAAATTCTTGAAAAGAAAAAGCTTTAAACAAATGAACGTCATATTCCGTACATTGACGCTTCTATAAGGCTGCGTTTCCACCAGAGATGTGCGAGGTAGCGAGGCGGTAAGCGAGGAAAAAATCCGCCAATAGCGCGCTCGCTCGATGGCGTCAAGCACTCACGAAGCACTCCCATTGGCCGATTTTTTCCTCGCTACCTCGCACTCTACTTTTGTATACTTAGCTTGGTTTTAATCACAAAAATTACTTGTCTGAGTTGGGACTTAAAATAAAATACATATTTTATCAGTCTCTTTACTTTATTTTTCCTAATTCCATCGTGAACAAATTAGCTTCCCTACAGAGTTGAGCATTGCGTAGACTTACTGTATTCTAAGAGGTCGGGACATTTCACAAGTGGGCGTTAACACAATACCAATACAATTTACAATGTGTTACAGAAATAAGCAGAAAGCATAACTATTTTATGCAGAACCACTAACTAACCAAAATTTTTTAAAATGTCTATATAACTATGGAGATATGCATCTTTCTACTGCTGAGTTGAAATCATACTACAGGAGAGAGATTTTTGAAAGTCAAATCAGCAGTAAAAAGATGCGTATCTCTATAGTAATTTAGACATTTTCAACTGCTGAGCTCACCGAATGAGATTCAAAAATCGCCCTCCTGTCCGATTTGTATGAAAAGTTAAATAATTTCCCAAAGACATACAAGAATGTTGTTATCGGTTAATGATTCTAAACTATTGTTAGTATCTGCTTTCTGACAGAATAATTCTGTTACAAATTGCATAACATAAAACATATGAATTAAAAAAACATAAATCTCCGTAACAATTGCGTTAGTGAAGACATGTAGTGTTCGATGTTACCCCTAATTTAAGTTAACGCATTTTATTACATAAATTGAGAGTTCAATGGCAGTGCCAGGCGAGGTCTTTTTAACATCTACAGAAAACTAGTGACAATTTTAAATAATAAGCAAGTTGGATTACGTTCCTAGACTTCACTTAGGGGAGTATTACAGAACGAAACTCAAGTGGAGATCTCTTCTTAAGTAAAGATAGACAAGGATGCATGTATAAGTTGTATGTATTTGCATCCTTTTCTATCTATACTCAAAAAGAGAACTCCACTTGAGTGTCGTTCTGTAAAACCCCCCATAGTACTGTAGGCCTACCACGTGTTCACACTGTAGTAAGTACACTATTTTATACTGTCAAAATGAGTTCTCATAGTAACAGCTAGGAACGATGTACCCAATCCCATACAAATACTGTAGAAACAAGTGTCAACTCGCGGTAGACTTAATGATACCTTAGTTACATATTTGTGACTCATTATTACTGAATAATTTTAAATCAATCTGCAATAAGACAAGAGGTTTCCTTCATGATACTTCGGAAAGGACAATGGGTAAACGTATATGGGAGTTTCACCGCTCTCAATAACTATGAGTTATACACTAATGAAAAGGTTGTTTTAGTAAATCAATAGAAACTATGGTGGCGCAACTCAGTCGGGTGTTCGATCGTCAATACCTTATTAAAAGTTAGGCATATAACGATCATCCATTTTGTTTTTCACTTAGTCATTGATGCCTTAAGTATTATGTTGCAATTTTATCATCATACTCAATACTTTATTGCGTTTCACAATGGTATAAAATAGGTGGTGTAATCGTATCATCATTCATCACATCAACCTCCATCGTTGGTTTATGTTAATAATAACCGGTAATTAATAATAATTTTCAATTGATTACTGTGACCGTAACATAATATATAAATTCATCATCAGGAACGACAGCTGACTGAGATGAGCCAATATCAGTAATCTTCTCTTTTTAATTAAAATAACCTTTTCAATAGTGCATTTATCGTAGTTATCGAGTTGAGTACCAAAATGCTCATTCTCCTGTAAATACTCTTTTAACAACTCATATTAAATCTTAAAGGTACTCTGAAAATATGTATTCGGATCCACATCAAATATTTAGACTGAAAAAAATCTGAACCAACTGTATGATATTTGATATTATAGGTACTGACCTGATTTTGGTATAATATTACCTTCGCTTCGTATGTATGTACATAAATTGTTAGACCGTGTAAAAAGTGTCTAATGTAGTACAAACTTAACCGTCTAATATTTACAACGTGTCTGATGTACAAAAACACATAAATTTCCGCTATAACTGAAACTTAGTTTAGGATAACTATCTTAGTAGCGCTTAGTCACTTATAGCCGTTGAACTAGCGTTAAAATATTACGATAACATTATTAGATAGAAATAATACGACGCGCACATAGACTCATTATAAAAAATCACATTTGAACCTTTTTACGTAGTACAAAAATTAAGCAACCGACATGCTTCTAGAAACATAATTAGAAATTCCAATTAGGTTCCTTAACATGCCCCGCCCTATGATTTATCTACTTTCGCGCGACTCGGCTTTTTTCTATATATTGCAGCAAGCGCGATATTAGCTTTTTGAACACGCGGCTAGAGAAATCATACTAGAGGGGCAGGACAAATTGGTTTAGAACTGAACGGTTGCCGAATTTTCTCGCCATGCAACAGCTGTCTACATCCGATCGGTCTATGGCCACGCAAGTACATCAACTAATTAGCACCATAGATTTAAGATTTTTGTTATATTTGAGTTATTATTCATAACTTTTCAAGAGACACCAAAATACATTTTCATTGACGTTAAAAATTAAAACAGGATTGCACTTGCAATTAACATGACTACGCCTATATATTAATTACTTAACAATTATAATTATCAAATGAATAAACATCGTAATTATACTGAACTCTTTACTTTTACTTTACAATATACATCAATCTCACATAAAATTATATACACACGAACATGTTTTGAATAAAATATATAGGGTCCTACTAAATATGCTGACACTTTTTTAGGGGGATGATCAGATCGTGAATCTGAACAACTTTCTCTATGGCACCAACATCGAAATAGCGAAAAAAAATCAGCTCGTCCATACAAAACTGCAAACCTACTCGAGCCAAATGTATGGGACAGCTTATTTTTTTTTCGCCATTTCGATGCTGGTCCCATACAGAAAATTGTTCAGTTTGATGGTCTGATTAGCCCCTTAAAATAGTGTCAGCATATTAAGAAGGACCCTGTATACATGTCGCAAAATGATTATAGAAGATAATTTTATAACGTTCTATACATGTCATTGTAAGAGGAAAATCATAAATATTAAGAAAATTATAAACTGACATTAAGAATTACAAATGTTATGAATTTGTTGTAACTACGATTATTTTTATGGACTGTCTTCGACATTTTTAAATTACAATCCATAATTTGTAATCTTAAGTAAAGTTGTAAAAACTTACTTTGGTTGGTTAATTTTAGCTGTAAAGGTCGACGTTAGCCAATCAGCGCACTTATCAATCTGCTTCGCGCGGGCATACGTAAGTTATTTACAATCTGGAGGCCTACCATGAGTTTTCACTGTACGTTACTACTGTAGTTACGGCGCCAATTATGTATGACAGAATTAGTTCTCAACGTAACCACTAGGATCGCTGTACTAAATTCAATACAAAAACTGTAGTTTACTACCAGTAGTTTTACTTTAGTTTACTACAGATTCAACTCATGGTAGGCCTACTGTTCTAATTGTTATAATACAGGGAGTTAGGGTAAACAGTTGCATTACTTTAAGGGGTAATTGTACCCATGATACTAAACAAGTTTCCCTAAGAAACCTATATGAGATTGGAATTTATTTTTATGGACTTTCCATACTAAATGCAATCAGCTGATCGAACGCTTGTATGAAAAGTCAAAATCATTATTGTGCGAATTTCCTGTAGGTTTCTGGAAAGTTGTTCAGTGTCATGGGTACAATCACCCCTCAAAGTAATGCAACTGTTAACCCTACCACCCTGTATATTCCCTAAACTTTCTAGTCTTTTAGAATCTTTCTACAACCATACACATAGCTAGCGTTACCTGAATTATCCATACAGTGTCCTATTAAATAAAAATTATAGTTAATAATATGACTGCAATAGAAAGCTTGGTCTCTTCGTACATTTCATGTAGGCTTCGCATGCCGCCCCCGAGAAAACGATAAAATCTAGATGTGCTTCCATGTTTGTTATTTTACGTGTGACAACAAGAGAGGCCATGACGTTTTTCTCGTTTTGTCATGGGTGGCATGCTAGCCGTGATGGAAAGAAATCTTAAGACATGCGCGAATAGAACTAAGTGTATTTTAGCTAATAACTAAAACAAATGCTACACTACAATGTAATCAAGAAATTATGTAATTAAATATATTACGAAATATAATTAATACGTATCAAAACACATTGTAGTGAACTTAAGACGGATAAAAATATATTATAATAGTATAAGAACTACTAGAAACAGTACGAACCATAGAAACAGATCTGCTCTCACTCGTACAAAATGATAAGGACGAGAGATGTGAAGATGTCAAATAAAACGGTCCCAACTACGTGTGTGTGTGAAGCCGAAGCCCCGAGATAACGACAAAAATCGAGATGTGGCGTGGCTCTGTCTGAATAAACCTTGCGCTCTCACGACGTTTTTCGGTTTGTCGCTTTGTCGTGCATGGCAAAACCCCACAGAATGGACAAACTCGGCGCTGGTTGAAGACTGGACACGGTGCCATAGAATCGCACTAATAAAATATAATACTTAAATATAACATTGCAAGCAAAGAAAGAAGGCAAAATGTGAATAGTCTTATTCAAAATTCATTTCTAAGTTTGTCGAAGGGTAACTAGAAAGTTTGATATAAAGTTGCCACAAGTTTATTTCTAGTACTTAATTGCTATCTGGGGAATTGAGCTGAATGCCATCCGGGCTGGTCGCCTCAAAAACCGCGCCAATGTCAGTAAGTATTTGTTAACCAACTGCAGGTGTAAACATTAACATGTTATTTGTAACAACATTTTGAAATTCAAACCTAGCTTCATAAACTTATTCGTTGTTTATAAAATAAAGATTAAATATGTAATGTATACTATGTAGAGTTTATATATAATAAAATAACACTATCCCTTTGATTGAATAAAATAATGTTCAGATTAAATACATTGACATGCAAATAAAATACTAAATTCAACGAGATGTCATTGTGAAAACAAGTCTGGCAAATAATGCAATTATCGTTTTTAGAACAGAGATACAAAGATAATGTGAGCTTTGGAATCTCAAGTTCGATTGTTAAATGAGGTATTCAAATATAAAAAAATATTGAAGTACCTAAAATATTGACTTAACTTATAGTCAGTTGTTAAGTTCAGTTTTCAATTCAATTTCAAATTAGCTTAATGTTTTACCACTAGATGAAACCATAACGTGGCCGCACATGGAAGAACAATAGTTTATCTTTTGCATACTAAAAGACAATTCGTTTGTCAACTATCCATGCTTGACATCTTGCCAAATACAAAAACCGACCACGGGGACCGAAACAAAAAATAATATTTTGTCTTTTTTGTTTACTAAAGGTTTCATAACTATCTCTAAGGTATTTAGTGAACGCTCCTTCCTCCTCTCACACTGTAGGCACAGAATAGGTTTGGTATATAGTTATATATACAGAACGGCCACTCCCCGCCCCCCTCTGACTTCAGATAACCCACCCCCCCTCACACTTGAGGGAAAAGTGAGGGAACTCGAGCAAGGGAATGCAGTCAGGCGAGCTCACCCGTTAGATTTGACTACATAAAATTGAGTCTTTTCAGTGCATAAAAACGTTGAAAAATAACGGTAAATTCACATTTTCATTAATTCTTTAGCTCAAATACTATTTTTAATAACTGAACGAACAATAAAAAGTAATTAAATGTAGATAATGTTTATAAAATGCGTGCTAAGTCAACCCTACACATATGTCAAAGACAATTTGCACCAAGTGCGCATGTGCGAACGTCATCATGCCGGAGCAGCATGTTGGCAGTGCCGGACCTGTGCTGTAGGTACATGTGACATGACAGCATCCCTTATCCACAGTAGTATACTAGGTATTTACGAGATAATTCCTCTTGATAGCAATCAAAACGTCAGAATACCACAATTAACAACCGAACCAAATGTGAGAGAACAAATGATTGCATCTTACTTAAATCTAAATAGGCGGATCTTCGACATTTGTCCCATGCAAAATCACACTAACCGTATTTTTTGCAAAACGGAGAAATTAAGTTAAACAACAATAAGACAACACAAAACGATCGAATTCAAATTTTAGCCTAGTTAGCAGGAAATAAATAAAAGCAGAACGTATTTCTAAGTAATATTATGTAAGTTTTAAAATGTTGGTATCAAAAAAGCGTACCTATCTTCGGGACATGGATGAAACCAAAATAGAATATACAGCACTGCGCGTACGCCTGCCAGACACGGTCCACACGACGCATCTTGTTTAGCCAGGGGTCTACCCGGACTTTCGAACTTCGCAATTGCGTGAACGTTTTCGTTCTAATGTCAACTCTGTTACAATGAAGTTCAGACCGAAACGGTCGCGATATATCGAAAATCGAAAGACTGGTAAGACACCGTCTCGCTCGGACGAATCCAAGCCTATTTAACTATTTCTGTTCGGTTTTATCTAGAACGTCGCGTCGTTCGCTTTGGTTTTGTACGAGCTAGGAAATCGGGAAAATATACAAAATTATCATTAGGCACCTAAACTCGATTCTACGATCGAACTAAAATTACATTTAGTTTTAAAAACATTCCGTGGACAGAGAACATCAAAATACCAAGCCTCAAATGGGTAACCGAGGAGGTAACAGATGAAATATATTTTAAGTAATAGGTATCACGTTATATTGTGTAACTGTTATTTGTAAATTGTTAAGCACAGTAGCATTGAATTCGGTAGGTATGTCAAGTTTTTTTTAAGGCTGAATCGAAAACCATTTCGAGATAATTGTCTCAATAGCAATATATTTTAATATATCAGAGATTTTAAAATGAGAGATTAATAACGTACTTTTTCGAAAAACGACGTTGTGACTGTAAACTCCTTGGTAAACTTAAAATCAACTTAAAATAACTGGCCATTAAAAAAGAAAAATATTCTCAATGTCAGAATTTTACATTTGATGTTGCTAGCTGTCTCTGTTTCCAGCATAGAGTTAGAAAGAGAAGGCAAGTGATATGTTTTTTAAAATTAAATAAAGGATTTTTAGAGTTGGAATGATTTTCTCGCGACCACTTTTACCATTTAGAGATAACAGTTAAAAATAAATTTATGTTGGTCAACTCAAAGAAACCCAAAAAAAAAATGTTTCTTAAAATGATGTTTTCTGTATCCGTAAAAAATATAAAATAAAGACCCAAAAAAAACTTGACATACCGAATTTCGGTAAACAGAGTTTTACAAATAAAGGGATTTTTTTTGTACATCATGTTATAGCAGTAGGTCCTGTTATATCCTAATTTACCTGCGGCCACAGAATAGATGTCCTACCAAAAAACAGCTTCATACAAACTTGCGGCGGCCGGTTCAGCCTTACATGCGCAGTGTGAGGCAATACATGAACGTTCACGTACGAGAATAAGCGGTAGTTTGGTAGAAACATGTAGCTGTTTTTCTGGTAGGATATCTATTCTGTGCTACGGCTGCTTGTCCCATTTAGGTTACTCGGGCCTACATCTAGTACAGTAGAAGCTCTTGCATAGTGATTCGATACATTCTTGCCAGCACGCGGACGCGGACGCTCCGTGGCGACTGGCGGCCATATGACGAGTAAACATCATCTTTAGGTGCTCAAACTAGTTAATAGCAGATTTTACAGTGAATTTCTAATAATGTTAAAATGTTTCACAAATTTATATATCCTCTACGCCTGTGTTGCAACTATCCGCGTCGGCGAGACACTAAACTTTAACATAAAATATTACGTTTTAATAACTTCGTTGAATGAACAAATTAAAATTATCTTTAAAACGTGTCAATATTAAGTACCAACAAAGCGACATGGCCATAGGAAAAGATCTTTCACGAAGATACAAAAAATTGTGTTATGATTACGATCGAAGATAAAATAAAGTTTATCTGAAAACATTAAATTCTTATTTACGAGATCGCTAAAAGATCTTTTAAAACAATTGCGCTAGTCACCCAAACCCATCACAAAATCAGATATTGATTACTAACCTTCGTTCGTTTATCTCTATTCAACCTTACAGCAAGTGTCGAAACGCTACTTTACTATACACGTAACATCTAAACATTAACTAAAAAGAATTATACACGTAAAAATAAAATTGACCATACGTTGTCAAATTATGTATGTACATATAAACAGAGTACACATGGTACATTACATACAACTAATATAAATTAATATTTATTACTTACGATGAACCGTAATGAACACTTTCTTATTTCATATCCTGATACGTCTTCTTGAAGACGTTAAAGTATATCTGAAAACAAACATAAATTTAAACTAAAGTTACTCATTTGTAGGATTTTGGCAGTGGCTTTCAGCTTAACAAATTTGAGGGTTTATTGTGCGCCGCAGATTGAAAAATATCAAAATCGCGACCGATGACTATTTTGTTCCAACCCCTTTTGAAATTTGCCTATTCATATAAATTTGGAAACAGATGCGGCCGATAGATGCCCTCGTATGCTTTGGTGGAGATCTGCTCCAAGAACAATTCATTTTCTATTGTGTCTGGAAGGAGGATGATCAGACCGTAATACTGAACAACATTCTCTAGGGGACCAACATCGAAATCGCGATTACTACAATATAGTTGACTACATCAAATTTTAATATATTTTAGTTTTAACTGCTCAGTAAATAAACCATTTGAAAATAACGCTAAACTTACATTTTCAGTAATTCTGTTGCTTGAATACTATTTTTAATTTTAGCATATGCTCACGACTATAGTCCCCGAGGGGGTAGTCAGAGATATTCTGAAACCTCAGAACATCCACGTTTCACCAGTAGTACCGAACCTCTGTCCAGTATGACAGGGGGTGAGCCCTTCGCCACTTATAATGGACAGTGGGTACAATACATGCCTCGAAATTGAACCATGCAGGTTTCCTCACGGTGTTTTCCTTCACCGAAAAGCCAGTGGTGTTACAAATCGTACATAAATTCCGAAAAACTCATTGGTACGAGTCGGCCTGGACGGGGATCGAACCATCGCCTCCTGCACGGCAGGCAAGGTTTCTCGCCACTGGACCACCACGGCTTTATTTTTAATTTTAATAACTGGATAAACTATAAAAAGTATTAAAAAGGACGACGAAAAACAATGACGTCACTATTAAATTGCTAGTACAGTATTTCATACAAAGCACGCGTTTTGACGTTTGTTAATTTGACATTTCAGAACATTTAGTTAAAATTTTTATTCAAAACTTTGAATCAGCTTCGATGATGACCTAAAAAACACGACAGATGGCATGTTTATCGCCCCATAGAGACGTTAGCGAGACACTGTCAAAATCATGTCAAGACTGTGCCTGCCTTTTTTTAAATGCCAAGGGATCGAACCTAGGTTCGAACCCATACAGCCATGTCAGACGTAAACAGTTCCAAATTTTTGATCATCTTTTCCCTCTTAAGGTGGTTTCCGTCCATACAAAACGTTGTCGTATAACACTCGTAGACGGTGTTAATAAAAGTAATGTTTTATATATGGAAAAATAGCTTAGAAAATCTAGTTTGCGCATATCAAATAATATTTAGAGTGTTATACGACAACGTTTTTTACGAAATTGACAGCTCTCCAACCACTATTTTAAAGAAACACTTTATTATGACCTCCGCGCCTACCTATCGATCCCTAGAAAACCAAAAGAAGGTAACGCTCATTATCAAAGGAAATAATATGGAACCGTGTTTTAATATAATAATACCTCAGTCGTGATCATGCGAGGTTTGCTCGCTCTCAGGCCTCAGCGAGTCTATGCAGGCGACGATCTTGAGCGCGGGGCCGAGCTTCATGGACAGCGCCATGACGAGGTGCTCCGGCCGGATGAGCAGCAGCGCCTCCCCGTCCACCTCCTGCATGAGGAACTCGTCCGCGTACCCCGCGCACCCGGGGATGTTGCGTATGAACTCGCACACTTCCGCTACCTACGGGCGAACAAACCAGCAACAATGGTCAGCAACATACGGTACAAATCTAACCCGCTAGCACTTACAAAGATTAACACACCGTGATATAGCGCTATCACACCTTCGCTCTCTTTCTATTTGCGCGCGAACGAGCGAGATAAAATACGTGATACAGCCGTATCACGTGTAACATGCTACCAGCAAAGATAGAGGGGTCGGGTAAATACCTACCACAGAGTATATTTTGTCATCATATGAAATATATTATGGTAAGGCCGCGAACTTTTCTATAGACTGTCAGTTACAAAAACGCTCAGTTAATTCTCCTTTAAATCTCTTGCTAGCTTTTACTACGTCAACAAGACAAAAAATGACAGCAATACATTTAATGGAGGATTAATTTTAATGAGCGTTTCTGCAAACTGAGTGAGAGTGTAACAAAACAACCTACTAATATTTAATGCGGTGGTTTAGTTATACCATCAAACTGAACAACTTTTATTATGGAACAAAAAATAATTTGTCCCATATGATGCTACTCCTAGCCGATTTCGGCTACGGCGACTGCCTCTGATCTCTTCGTTGTTTGAGCAGAGTCGGCTCCTACCTTGCTCGTATGTACAACAGTATGAAACGGCCAAGAAACATCAAATTAATTTTTTCTCTTCTCGATATTGGCTCCATAGTGAAAGTTGTTTTGTTTGATGGTCTAAACGAAACCCTTCAAATAATGCTAAGGTGTTTTGTTGCACCTTGTATAAATATCGTATAAGCTATATAAAATTCAAAATATCACACAGACAGCCCAGATATCAGTTAGCTCTTTGGCGTAATTTACTGACTACCGACGCGTCGGAGGTATCGAGATGCGGCCAGGAACTAAACAAGGAACTTGTTTGATGCAAAACGTAATGAAGTAACAAACCGTCCACTTGGTAGCATTGGGTATCTTGACGACGGGCTCGGAGTCGGCCGCCGTGTCCGGGCGCGGCGCCTCGGGCGACGTCTCCGCCTTCAGGTTGGAGTTGGGGCTCGCCTCCGCGCCGCCCTCGTTGCTGGAGCTGATCCGCGGCAGACTCCCGCCCCCGTCCAGCATTTGTTTCTTACCTACAACAACACATCATCATTATCATCAGCCTTGCTTGCACAACCCACTGCAGGACAAACGCGAGTATCTTGTACTGGGACCCTTAATAAAGGTGTTAGCTTATAGGCAGTTGCATTACTTTAGTGGGTGGTTGTACTCATGACTCTGAACAAGAATGGGAAATTCGCCAATAATATTTAACTTTTTGAAATGAAACATTTTTTTATAGTTTTCTTAGGGACAGTTGTTTAGTATTATGGGTACAATCACCCCTAAAAGTAATGCAACTGTTTACTCTAACATACAGAACGAAGGTTCGAGTGTGTACTTACGAGGCGGTTCGTCCGCAGAAGGCAGTTTGTTCTCCTTGTCTTCCTTGTCCGCCGTCCATTCTCGGAGCGGTCGGTTCACCTGAACACAACGGGCAAACATTCAAAAATCATTACAGACGTCTTAATGTTATTAACAGAACCAGAATTAATAGTACATTACACACCGAGGGCAGGAAAGAAAGGTTTTCTTATTTATTGCCCGCGGTTAGTATACTATTTTTCTCCTTGACGGAGGTGGAAAGCGGCAACTTCGTTTAGCGCAGCGGGACGAGAATTGACTCTTTCCGTCCGGAGGGGCAAAAAAAATATTTTGTTATTTTGTCCCTAAGCTTGACGACCTTGGACACTGCTGCTTTCATTTCATACAAATGGGTTGAATTTACAAGAGGTAAGAGTCTTCAGGCTTCTATCAGACAGAAACAGAACGCGAACTCTGTCTGATAGGAGCCTAAGCACGTGCGATACTGAGTACGAGCCAGACAGGAATGCGCCATTGCCTACATTTTCTACTAAGCTTCCTACCGGGGGCGAGGTTGAAATTGGTGGGGGGCAGGGAATGTCCATACTGTGTGTAGTAACTACTAGATACTCTATATACTATGCCTTGACACTTAAATCGTGGGTTAGACCATGGAACATATTATCTTTGTGACTGCGATGTCGTGGCGGCGAAACGCATGTGCCTCCTCGGAGATGGATATCCAAATTCGGGAGATCTTAGGTTTCTTCCCCTAAATGGTATTGCCTCCTTCATTGACCATGTACATATATTGAAGGCACAGATTACCCCCAATAGATACCGCATGATTAAAATTTCGTACAGGCCCAAAGTCACAATTTTTGGCGGTAGGTGCGGGTAGCAGGGCACGAAATAATGCAACATGATTGGCCATTTCAAGGTCGCACTATTCCGATCTCGCTCTATCCCGTTGCTTATATCCGTGCAAAATCATAGATGTGTGGTGCGCGTCGGCGGCCCTGTATGCGGTATCTATTGGAGGTGATCTGTGATTGAAGGAAAACAAATTATTGGAGCTAACACAAAACATCGTCGAAGTGTTGTTGGCTTGCCAGCTACCACAACAAGATAAGATAAATCGTGTGTTGAATGGATAAGAGCTGACGATGATGACAATAGTTACTTACAGCAAAAGGTTCCCCGGCCTCCTGTATGACGTAGCCTTCGATGACGTGCGTCAGAATATTTGGTTTCACCATCGCCTTCGGTAGCCCCTTATCTGTGAA
Organism: Agonopterix heracliana; assembly: GCA_963693445.1. Lineage (NCBI taxonomy): Eukaryota > Metazoa > Arthropoda > Insecta > Lepidoptera > Depressariidae > Agonopterix > Agonopterix heracliana. The sequence goes on from OY856307.1 coordinate 4,129,202, forward strand.
GGTTAAATAACGGGTTAAATACGTCACAAACTCTTTAATTATCTAACGAAATTATGAATGAGAGTAGCGTGAAGTTTATTTGTCATCAGACGAACCGGAGGGTTAATATGAGCGAGATTGCTGGGTGCTCTTGAAGAGCGCCGCGGTGCCGCCGGCGGAGACCGGCGCGGTGATAGCCGGCGTCATCGTCGATGAAGCAACTTTAGTCTGTTCAGGGAGTCGATGTGGTATGGCGCTATCTCTGTCCCACATTTGCATACAAATGATAGGGACAACAAATGTGACTGCCCCGCCCATAGGCTTGAACAACCGGTTTAAAGTTATAAGGCGTGTTCATACTGTGTATACATACATGATCAACGAAAAAATATTTTTTAAACGGTAGCTTATTCGAAATTATACATTTGATACAATTAAATGAAAACATTTATTAATAAATAAAGGTAATTTTTTTATCGCAAATGTAATACTTACTTATATGTGTTCATGCGATTCGTACCGTTCAGACGTCTCTTACGTACTCCTCATTGCGACCGTTGTGAATCTTTGATCTGCCTTGTTTATCGGACTGTTGTACCTTTTTTGTTTTACTTATTTTTCATTTATAATTCCGCTTTAACCTATAAACTATTTAATTTAATTTAATAAAAGGTTATTTATTAAAAATCAAAATGTAACAATAAATTCTAATTAAAATATGTGAACGCGGCCTATGCGCCTTATCATCGGCCAATCATGGGCAAGATCAAATTTTTCGGTACCACATCGACTCCCTGAACAGACTATAGACATGATATATTACCGTGCGCGGCAGTCTGGTTGATGTGCCGGGGCGTGCACTGGGTGCTCTTGAAGAGCGCCGCGGTGCCGCCGGCGGAGACCGGCGCGGTGATAGCTGGCGTCATCGTCGCCGCCGACGTTGACGAGGCCACTGTTGTCACTACCTGCGTACAAAAACTATGTAACATTTTTTGTACTAGCAATTTGACAGCCAATAGGGTATTTGCCAACCTAGTCAGTCACTCTTTATCGATTGTCAAATCGCGCTCTTTGTATGAACATTGTACCACAGATTACTAAAATATTGTATTAGGTACTGAAATCAGTAATATGACGTAACTTATTCAGCATACATTTTATAGTTTATCCTGTTATTTAAATAGTATTCATGCTTAAAAATTACTGAAAATGTGATTTTAGAGTTACTTTCAAACGTTTTAATTGATTATTAAAAACGCTTGCGTAGCTTGATGTGTCGCCGTACATTCACGCCAAGTTTACAATATTATTGTACAGGTTGTCCCAAAACTCAACGTCAAGCCAAAAACAAGAGTTTGGCAAGTTTATAACTATACAGGGGAAAGAAAATTACAAGTTTGATAGTTTTCCAATTTTGTGTTGATTTTTTTGAACATTGAGAAAATTGTCACCCAGCGCCTGTCACTTTTAGATGTAGTCACTACAAATTGGTACTTATATTTTTCCATACATGTTACGCAATCCTGAACAAACTTTTCAGAGAATCCAATTCAAAAATAAAGGATTAGTGCCACACTTTAAAAAAAAACACGATCGTCTGTCAGTCTTTTGCGGTAAAACTTATTTCTTTGGCAACTTTGAGACTACACCCTGTACAAAGAATGTATGGCCCTAACCTGGCAAGTTATTTCAAAAGTTGGTCCATTTAATCAAGTTTTCAATATGGTATCAGAAGTGGTATAGGAAGGTTTTTGTATTTTTCCCTGAACAATATTATTGATTATAAACATGTTACAGCCATGTTGTGCTATTTCGAATCAAATTAAAGATTGAAAAATTTGTCTCGGGTGGGACTTGAACCCACGCTCGACCCTCTCTCATATTGGAACAGGGTGTGCCATCTATATTGTATGAATCCAAGTTGTAATATTTGGCTTGCAAGTTGGTTGGTTGTAATACTGCCAGTAGATGGCGCGCACGTCCCCTTATGACGCAACAGATTGAAAATTTCGTTCTCTGGGTTGTGGACTCGGTGGTGTAATTGGTTAGCACGTTTCCCCGGTTTGGAAGAGCGTGGGTTCAAGTCCCACCCGAGACAAATTTTTCAATCTTTAATTTGATTTGTTTCCCTGAACAGTTATAAACTTGCCTATAGCCTGTTTTCGGGTTGAAGTTGAGTTTGGGTTTTGTTTGTAAAGATTTGTTTATTGACCGCGAACATATTATGGATTAACATTTGCATCAAAAACAATATTTTTACCCCTCCGGGCGGAATGCGTCAACTTTCGTCCCGCTGCGCTAAACGAAGTTGCCGCTTTCCGCCTCCGTCGAGGAGAAAAATAGTATACTAACCTCGGGCAGAAAATAAGAAAGCCTCGGGTCACATGTTTGTTGACATGAGATCTGAGACCTTTCTTATTTTCCTGCCCTCGGTGTGTAATTTACTATTGTTAAACCGAACAACAATAAATTAGTTACACAATAAATATGATAAGTTTACCTGTGGAGCGACGGATGTAGTTTGCTGGGCACTGCTCGGCACCGGCGCCGCGGACGTCGGCACTGCCGGGCCGGCCGGCGCCGGCTCGCCCTGCGAACCGCTCTCCACCTTCGATGGACTCACTTTCATTAGTTCTGTAACAATTGTATTCCTGTCGAGTTCCGCTGAGAACACCACTAGCCCAGGTGGCAACCTTTTCTCTCAAGCATAATCGCCAGACACGAAAAAACCGTCTAACATTTTATCGAGAGGCTGGATTTATATATCATTTAACATCATTGATGATTTTTATTAAATAAAATATGTTGTTCTTGTTGTTATTTATTAATTTTATATCTTTATTAACCTGTTTTTTAACTTTTCCTTAAAAACCTTAAAAGCAATTTTCATACAAGACTTTTATACGTTTGAAAAATTCCGCCTTGTAAGTTACTTAAGTTTCTGTACCTTGTACAAACAAGCTGCCTTATGGGTAAAGAGAAAGTCATCATCATCATCTTTGCCGATGGACGTCCACTGCTGGTCATGAGCCCCCCCAAGGATTGCTAAAACAACCGAATCTGCGCTGCCCCCATCCAAGCGGGTTCCCGCCCCCTTCACCAGGTCGTCGGTTCACCTTCTGGCGGGGCATACCCACGCTGCGCTTCGGTACACGGTCCTCGATAACTCCTCGGCCCCATCGGCCATCGGTTCTGCGAGCAATGTGCCCCGCACATTGCCAGTTATTTTAGCAATTCTTTAATGAGGGCGCCACTGAAAGGCAAAAGACCTCTTAAGCTTAGAACCTGCTTAGGCGCTAAAATAAATACAATAGACCGTTGGTAATACAATACTAACCGACAGTGGATGTGCTGGTGGAGACGGCGGGCGGGGCGGTGTGGCAGGCTGCGGTCGCGGCCGTGCTGAACGCGGGCGCGGCAGCGGGAGAGGGCGCGGCCGCGGGCTCCGGCCGCACCGCCTCCTGCTGGATCACCATCGGCTGGGGCGCTATCTGCTGCACCGGCGCCTACGCAACACAACACTAGTTGACTATAACTCACGACCATGACACGTGATTCAACATCCCTACAGATCAGAAGCTTCCAACAAGCGGCCGCTATCGGTGCAATCACACATAGCGCGCGTTGTGGGACGTACGTTCAAATGTCGGCATATTAAATCATGTGACTGCAATCCCTATCTAAGCTTTGCTACAATTAACTTTGGGAAAACGTGTGTATTGGTGGTGAGATGGCTAGCTTTTCTCCTACAAAATATAAGTACAAGAACTTTAACATACATTTTCCCTTAGTCCCTTTTTAACTTCTTTCCAAACAAAACACTGCATAAGAAAATGTTTTCCTTAGATGCTTAAAGTTGTGTTTTTTCATGATGATGGATGACAACCTGATATTAAAACCTTATAAAAACGCGTGCTAATCCAATACAAACAAAACACAAATTAGGTAGCGATTTATGCTGCTTCTTAAGAAGAAAGCAGGGGAAAATGCCCTTCTAGGGTTTATGCGAGTCCTATACCATATTTTTAAAATCTTATGTAACCACATAATACAATAAATTACATGATTATGAAAAAAAAAACGTATCATGGTTCGTCAGAAGCTTTGCTACAACTACCAAATATATTTTGAAACATGCAGCTGCAGCAATAGATAGTTTTAGCATATTGAAGGTACTGACCGGCGGAGGCATCTGACTCTTATCATCTTCGCTCTTGACATGGGCTACCAGGGCAGCAGGCTGTTGGAGAGGTAGCACGGATCCTTGCACGGGGCCCGCGATCAGCCCCACCGTGCCCTGGCCCGCTTGTAGGGTCAGCTGCGGTGAACTTAGATTATTCGCTGAAACCTGCCGAGGATTGATCTTGTGTTAGGCCCGGAATCCACCAAAGCGAAGCGGAAGCTGTGTAAAATCAACCAATACATTTGCAAAATTTTTCCTCGCTTGAATGAATCAAGCTATTTTATTGGTTGATTATTAAACATCTCTGCTCCGCCTTCGTGGATTCCTGGCCCTAATCGTGGTCATAAGGGCTGCTTGTTGTTTTGTTACACCCTGTAGTTACCCCAAGTTTATCGACGTGGAATCAGTCAACACTTATCGCCCAGATAGGAGACCCCTAAGAGCTAAGAGTCCCTCTAGTGAGAGGAATATAAGAAGAGCAGAGGGATAAACAACCTTTGTCATACATAACCATCTATTACAAATGATGTTTTAATGAATACTTAATAAGATCCCTTTGATGGTATTCTTAAACGTCTCCCTGATAAAACTCACAATTATCAAGGTTGCCCCAAGGAAATAACAGTTACTAGATTGGATTTACAGTATCCCCTAACTGACTAATACACACGTATTCTATACAGGGTCCTTCTTAATATGCTAACACTTTTTTAAGGGGATAATCAGACCATCAAAGTGAACAACTTTCTCTATGGGACCAACATGGAAATCGCGAAAAAAAATCTGCTGTCCCATATATTTTGCTCGAGTAGGTTTGCAGTTTTGTATGGAGGGGCAGATTTTTTTTTCGCGATTTCGATGCCATAGAGAAAGTTGTTCAGTTTGATGATCTGATCATCCCCTTAAAAAAGTGTCAGCATATTAAGAACGACCCTATACATTATAAAAAAAATATATATTTTAGACATAAAAGACAAAGATACATACATTTAGATTACATAATAATAAAGATCTTATTATTTCGAATAGATTGCGAACAGACATCTAAAACATTAACATTCCGCTGTGTAACATTTCCAAACACACGTTATCTTGCATAATTACTCGTATAATATATCAAGATCAAGACATAAAATAGATTCCATGCACAGTTCAGTTACAATAATGTCAACAACCAATCGTCATTCTCACAATCATGTTTAGATCAAAGTAAAATTAATGGATAGGCCTAAAGCGCGTTAAGTTGAAGCACACTAGTAGGGCACTTGGTTCATACAAACAAGCGCCATTATCTGTCAAATCTAGGGCAGTTGCATACAAATTTGAAGTACTCGTATATAATTCATTTGTTTTGCCTCATTTTTCGGGTTTGAAATGTTCGCGTAAGGCCATTAATTTTACTTTGATCTAAGCAATCATGCATATATTTAAAAACGTACAGACATGCATTTAAAGTGTGACATTACATTACAAGGAAGAAATCTCTAACCAGCTGATTATTATTACTGAGAATTAAGTTATATTAAAAGTGTGACGAACCGATTCAGACACATCCAGCTAGCTCTAGGTATCTGTCTGTATGTAGTTGTCCATATCAAACCGACCTTTAGGCTTATCTATATACCTTAAGGCGGACCTAAACTTAGGAGGACTTATCTTTCTCGTATGAATTATTCAGATCATATAAGACTGTAAAGCGATCACAATTCGGTACGTCAAGTTTTTTTGCTCTTTATTTTATAATATAGAAGATTTTTACGGATTAGAAGATATAATTTTAAGAATCTAATTTCAAATTCAATTTAAACTGTAAATGGCAAAAGTGGTCGCGAAAAAATCATTCGAACTCCATGGAGAAAAGAAAAACAAAATTAAAATGACCTGCCTTCTCTTTCTATCTCTATACTTAATGAAAACAGAAACGGCAAAATCAAATGTCAAATTCTGTAATTTTTTTTTCTTAACGTTAAGTTATTTAAAGGCCTCCGCACATTGCAGCGATATTATCGAGCGATTTCATCGAGCGATATTATCGACAGCGATATCGTGACACCTTACACACTGCAGCGATTCTGCGATTCGCGTCACGCATGCGCCCTTCACTGAATGTAGTCGAAAGAGATTGCGTCAGGTTGCGATAATATCGCGGCAGTGTGTGGGATCGAGCGCGTCCCCATACAAAATGTACTGAGAACAATTATCGCAAAATCGCAGCGATAATATCGCTCGATAATATCGCTGCAATGTGCGGAAGCCTTTAAGTTGATTTTTAGTTTTCCGATAAGTTTACAGGTCCGGCGAGTGACGTCACTCGTTGGACCGAAAAACGACGTTTTTTAATCCTTTCATTTTAAATTCTCTGACTAATAAAATATTGTTATTGAGACAATTATCTCGAAATGGTTTTCGATTCAGCCTTACCAAAATTAGATTGACATACCGTATTATTGAACACTCTATAATTATTATATAGGCTACAATCCGTTCCACTAACCATGCTTCAATTTAAAAAACGTGCTTATAGAAATGAGACCAATAAAATATGTTAATTATATCACCCTCAATTAAGAGAGCGCAGGCAGAAAAATAATGATAAGGTTACCCAGGAAATAACGTTTAAAAAAAACTACAAAACATATGATGTATCGGTGCGGTCCTCTTAAAGCTTAACAGCCAACATCGAGGTATCTATCCACAAGTATGTATGTCATGTCAGACCCATCCACGCATATCCGTGCCGCGTCAATCTGGGTGTACTTCATATTGAAAGCCCGGTTGTGTCAGACATAGCCTGACTGTTTGAACAAGCGTAAATAAATGCAATGCTTTGCTAAACTTGGGCAAACAGATCAGGTTGTCGATGTCGTTCGAGCCCGAGAGGAATCAGCGATTAAGAGAAATATTAGTTAGTTAATATTGAAATGTAAAAATTAAATAAATGCAATGGTGAGGCCATGACTAGGAAATGTGTGGATAGTCCTTTACTATAACAGTGAACAAATTATGCCGTGTCAGACCTGGGTTTGCTCAAAGGCGATAAAACAATAAGTGGTATTTTAAACTCATCTACAGTTTTTCGTGTCAATATTAACATCGGAACAGCAGCACAGTATTCGAACCGAAACGCGGCCCCGACGCCATATGAATAGATATCAACTGGTAGAAAAGCTTCTTAAAGCGCGCGAAACGGCTACTGCCGTCCCGCGATAAAAATCGTAATCCATTAATATAAGGTTCTAGCGGCGCGGTGGCGTCCCGCTTGTATGAAGCTGGTTTTCTGGTCTGGCCGTGCCGAGATATCTATTCATGAGCCGACGCTGTGATGTTTGCACGATTAACTGTAGACTTGTTTCAAAATTATTTTTTAACGTTGATTATAAAGGCACAAGGCTAAAGGTAACCCAACCCATATCTGAACTGATTGACGGCCACATATCTGACAGGGCACAAGAATGTAAGCACAAAGTTGTGAGTCGGCTAGGGACCGGAAAGGCTACATGTGGATAGAGCACTAGGCTACCTCGTGGTGCAATATCGCCTGGGAGACCTGCACGAGCGGCGTGGACAGCAGCGATGCACTGTCGAGCGCCAGGCCCTGTTGTCAACGTCACATCGCTCAACCCTCGTGTTTTACAATATTGACTGGAAGCTATACTCATTTGAATTGAGTCTTATTTAAGACTATAATTCCAATGGTTTGTTAAAAACGAAACTAAATATAATAAAATACTGTCGAAAATCGAGTTTGACAGAAGGTCTGATTGAAATTCTTTATCTTTATTCAAATGTATGTTTCGTTTTGGTGGGTAGCATTGAAAATTATTTCAATAGTTAAGTTACACTTTACTCCATTCTCAATTTCTTGCAAGTCTGGGCCTTTACTTTCAATGAGTTTAAATATCCAGTCACTAAGAAGATTTATGTGTTAAGTTGATCACTTTGTAGGTGGCAGAACTTAGAACTTATTATCACAATATTAACATAATTTTAATTAAAAAGGCTATTCATTACTCAAAAATTTCAATCTTTTATAATTTTATAGTTTCTACCACGTACCTATGTAAATGTTACTGCTGGCAATGTTATACCATTTTCATGATTCAATCTTAGATCAAAGTAAAATTAATGGATAGGCCTTACTTCTTAAGCGCTTCAATTAAGCGCACGCTTAAATTAAGCGAACATTCCAAACCTAAAAAATGAGGCAAGACAAATGAATGGTATACTTCAAATTTGTATGCAATTGCCCTAGTTCTGACAGACAATTGTGCTAGTTTGTATGGACCAGTTGCCCTAGTAGTGTGCTTCAACTTAACGCGCTTTAGGCCTATCCATTAATTTTACTTTGATCTCTACTCATACATAATATTTTCATATTATATTCATTATAATATTTTATAATTATATGTATGTCAATAGTTATTATCAGTTTTTATCTAGTCTCTCCTCCGAATGCCAAAGCAAATTCCACACCATAAACTTAGTATATACTGGACAAACGATTTCAAATTATATTGGCTCTGGCGCCGAATTCAGTGTATAAGTAAAAACATGGTCTTTTTCGTCAGTCACCAACACAGATGCGAGAGAGAACAAAACAAATTAACGTAAATAATTATGTCCCAAATCGGAATTCCGCACATAAATCGAACGAAAGAGTAAGTTTTCCTCTGGTAAAATTTTCTTGTGTAGTTATAAAACTCGCATGTAAGCAATCATTGTTTGTCAGTATATACTAAGTTCACGCACTAAACGTAATATCACAGACTACTATGTTATATCATTAGTTCACCAAAATGCAATCACAAAAACCATTTTGTAACTCTATACATATAACAGAATCATACTTGAATATTGTATTATAAATTTATAAATATGTTTTGCATACATATAGGTAAATAATATTTCTTTTCACGATACCAATGATAAACTGCTAAAATTATCAACTAAGTAAACGTCTTATGCGATTAGCAAGGTTAACTTTTGACATAATTTATTGAATCTTTAAGATCGTTTTCTCTTTTCAAGGCTAGGCGATATTTAGCTCGATAGAACGCAGATTGTATAAGAACCTATTGGACTTTCTTACCGTTTGCATGGGTGTCGAGTGATTCAATGCAGTCTGATGCTGCACCGCCATACCAACTGACGTCTGGACAAGCCCGTTGCCCATTAACGTCTGGGGAAAAAATGGATCATTTCATTCACACGTCTTAATTCAGAATTCTCATAGACGATTTCACCTAAGAAAAGCAGTCGGATACGCAAGAAAATGTTTAGTGCCCGAGTGTGTTCGCTATACAGATGCACTACAAGCTTGTATGAAGAGACTTATGAATGTTGAGGAGGCGAAAGATGTTTGTCAGAATCGTACCACCAAGACAACTTCATGATTTCTTCATACCTACAGAAATGTTAAAATTTTGAGTCATCATCATCAGCCTATCTACTGCAACGCACATAGGACCTTTAGGACCGTTTTTTTAGTCTCCAATTAATTTTTACAATTCGGTTTCCGTGAATAATTGCGAATCTAAAGTGAAATCGTAGATAATTTTATGAAATATACTGACACTACTTCATTAATTTATCCACAACTTCACGTTAGACTCAGAATTATAGACAATATTCGAATTTTTGCCTGCGAATAGTCTCCAAAAAACATCCAAAAAAGGTTTCATTTGACAACTCATGTTTGTTGCTCTATTCCTAGTATAATACCTCTATGATTTTGACACTACTTTATTTAAACTGGCGCCAACCTCCATTTAACATCATTCATTATGCATGTATCTTTTTTTATGATATAGGGTCCTTCTTAATATGCTGACATGCTGACACTTATGACTTTTATGAGGGTGATCAGACCGCCAAACTGAACAACTTTCTCTATGCCAACAAAATCGAAATCGCGAAAAAAAAACAGCTGTTCTCTACAAAACTCCAAACCTACTCGAGCCAAATGTATGGACAGCATATTTCTTTTTCGCGATTTCGATGTTGGTGCCATAGAGAAAGTGGTTCAGTTTGACGGTTTGATCGTCCCCTTAAAAAAGTGTCAGCATATTAAGAGACCCTGTAACTGTATACTATTACGGCCGGCAATATAAAAAGAAAGATATATCGAACCTGCTGCTGCTGCGGCAGCGTCTGTACTTGGGTCAGGGAAGCGTTTTGCGCCTGCTGCGTGGCGTTGATCTGACCCACGAGTGTCCCGGGCTGTCCCATACCGCCCAACTGTGCTCAACAATACAAAATAAATGTATTACATTCTGGCAGGCGCATAGAAAAGATAACCTCAATCACAAGTTCCAGAACAAGTGTTAGCAATAAAAAAAACAAATTAAATTCAACCTAACTTTCAATTCATCTGTCTTATTTCAGAATCTTCATAAAATTGTTATTGTGACTTATTTTATTACCTTTTTCTGAACGATTCAAAGTTAACACCCTGTTGCCGAAACGCTCATTTAAGTACATCCAAAAATATTTATAATAATTGACGAAGACCGAATAGGCATGGGATGCGTGCCTTGGTAGATGAACAGTATAAGACAACAAGTTTAAATCCCATATTAAACAAGTTCTCTGTAAAAAAGGTTACTATAAACTCGATGATTATTTGAATGACCAAAATGTCTGGTCTTGACAATGTTACACTATGTAATTCAATATTTGTACTTTGTATATTTTGTTTTGTTTAAAAGAAGTATGTTGTAGAGTTTCTGGCCGCATCTTCTCTACAACGGAACACCTTCCGAAGCGGTGGTAGAATCAAAAATGACGTCAGAAAGTTATCTATGTGATGTTATTTTGAATAAAAAATGTTGATTTGATTTGTGATTTGATTTGAAGAAAGAGAACTGATAACTAATGCCGTTCATGCCATGGATCCAAAATACAATTTTCGTTTCCGAAAAAGACAAGTGCGTAACACCTCAATCGACGGAAGTGCATGAAAAGATGTATGAATGTGAATGAGGCTTAGTCGTAGCGTGTGGCGGTCCGTGGTCTCTGCCTACTCGCATGGGACAATGGCGTGTGCTTATGTATGTATGTACTGCCTCCAACCAATTTTGACCTCACCCCCTCTCGGTGAACGACAGTATGGAGCAATAGAAATAAAATCAAACTTACGGGATGTATTTGCTGGACCATAGAGATGGTCTGAGGCATACCAGCCATCGGAATGGTTTGTGCAACCGAGCCCACCGGCAGCGTGCCTTGCTGCATGCCCAGCGTCATTCCTGCAACAATTACAATTCAGTTTCTACACTTTTAAACACACCGATTTTATTTCTAAAAGAGCACAAAACAATCAGCACCCACTATCATCTCTAGAATGATGATGATGATTAAGATACCGCCTAAAGAAGCGCTCAAACCTGGGCGACTGCGACGCGGTACGCAGGATGCGAAGCGGGAGAGTCTACGACGCGAAACTCTGCCTCCAGACCTACGCGACTGCGACGCGAACTTCATTTGTTGATGAATAGCAACTCTTCTTTAACTATGGTTGTGGTTATGTCATTTTCGTTTTAACATCGTAGTCTTACTAAATTCAACATCTAGAGTACCTACTTTGGTACTCTTTGGTAGTTTTTATTACTTTTTTGTAGTTTCTAGAAAAAGCCGTGGTGGTCCAGTGGCGAGTAACCTTGCCTGCCGTGCAGGAGGCGATTGGTCGATCCCCGTCGCGGCCGAGTCGTACCAATGAGTTTTTCGGAATTTATGTATGATTTGTAACACCACTGGCTTTTCGGTGAAGGAAAACATCGTGAGGAAACCTGCATGCTTAAATTTCGAGGCATGTATTGTACCCACTGTCCATTATAAGTGGCGACGGGCTCACCCCCTGTCACACTGGACAGAGTTTCGGTACTACTGGTGAAACGTGGATGTTCTGAGGTTTCAGAATATCTCTGCTACCCCCTCGGCGAATATAGTCGTGAGCATATGCTATGCTATGTAGTTTATAGAACCTACCTAGTTCTTCTTTCTGTTGTTTTTGCTACCACGTACCACGTATAACTAAATTAGATTTGAAGTTACATGTGTCGCTTCTTGGCACTCACCTTGTTGTTGATAGTGTTGGACCATTTGTTGAGTTTGTTGCTGATGCAATAGCTGTTGTTGCTGCTGCTGCTGCTGTTGTTGTTGTTGTTGTTGGTGCTGCTGCTGTTGTTGCTGCTGCTGCTGCTGCTAAATTTAATACAAAAAGAATATAAGAAATAAATATGTACTAAAAAAAGACTCGACACACCCAGTTGTGAGAGTCTTAGGGGGGTATTACAGAACGACACTCAAGTGGAGATCTCTTCTTAAGTAAAGATAGACAAGGATGCATGTATACGTTGTATGTATTTGCATCCTTTTCTATCTATACTCAAGAAGACATTTGAGTGTCGTTCTGTTATTCCATTCATTCAGAACTTAGAACCTAAAATATCGGATTTTTTTTTAGATCTTTGACCACGTTTTTTTTTAAACTGATGAAGATTAACCATAATATCCACAACAACAAAAGCTAAAATGTGAAATTTTATTCAAAGGTTATTTAGAAAATAAAGTTAAATTCTGTGAAAAGTAGTACGAAGTCAAAAAAACATAAAAATTTAGCGGAATATTTCAAAGAATAACAAAATCGGAACGTTTTCGAAGCTTGAACTTTAAGCATGACTCGTACAATTACCTGCATAGCCTGCTGCTGCATCATTGCTTGCTGCTGCAGTGCCTTGTTCATGGGCTGCTTGTTGTCCGGCACACTCGTGATCTGCGTCATCTGACCGGACGAGTTCATCACCAGCAATCTGCAAACAACGTACATTATTAAAGTAGGTATTAGCACTATAAATAATAGTACCACAGAGGACTAGTACTACCCGTGCAGAAGAATCACTTCGCAAACAGATTTAAATGAATAGCTTCTCTAGCTGTGCAATAAGGTGCAAAGTTATTTGCATTCGTTCTATCCTACAATTGGGCGCGCATGCAAGCAAAAAAGAACCGAGTTATTAATGTATATGCCATTCTGCCTCCTGGTGGGGGACGGCAGCCGATCGTACCTAAACTGTGGAGTGAGACAGGCCTAGTAATAGCCTGTAAGACCCCACTGCAGGGCAACGGCCTCTGAGTTCGAGTGAGAGGCTGTGGGCTGCACCACAGATTACTAAGTTACTACGTAACAGATACATAACTTCCTTAGACAACGATCCAACGCGCAAAAAATGTATCTAATGAAGTTTGACTCAGCATTGTTATTACTTCATACAACGCACGACGCATGTAACTTTGCTGTTCGCGAGTGGCAGGAATCTAGCAACGATGCGCCAAAGTATAAGTGCTTGTACCTACGACCGAGTGACGGGGGCCTGGCTATACCTCCAAGAGAATGAAGATTGAAGAATGAATCATACGTAACACAATGAGCTTTTATAAAAAGGTAGCCGAAAGAAATTAGCGTAATTCAAACAAGAATGAAGAAGGGGTCGTAAGTCAGGCAACCTCCACGTGTACCCATTTGCTTTAGGTCCAGCAGTGACCGTGCACCGGCCGGTGCACGCTGGGCGTTTGTCAGTGACTTCTTGTAGGATCTCACTGGCTTACATCGAATAATCTGACACGGAGGTGGGCGTTTCTCCACGTATCCCTCTGATTAGCAGAGGACACAGTGTGAGGAATAGTTTATAAGACATAGCCCGGTTATTTTGTACGGTTATGATAACCGTACAACTGTCAAGCAAATACATGTGCGTTTTAACTAAACTTCATTTCAACTCGACATTGGCAAAATCATCGTCACCACGATAGAGCTATTCATTTAAAATTAGAATAGAATAGACCTGTTTGTAGGTGTAGGAATTAAATGTAAGTACATTGTTGACTCACTGTTGTTTGGGCTGTTGCATCTGATGCTGCATTTTGTTGGTCTGGTTGGCGGCGTCCTGTTTAGACGCCGGCGCCGGGGATCTCACGCCCGGCTTCCCTCTGTGTTTAGCCTAAAAATTACATTACATTTATGAATTGGAATACTGTCATAATAGACTATACTCCATTCCAAATGGCAACGAAATTCTAAGGCCATTTTTTTTTTTAGGTAATCAATGATTAATATATTCGAAAAAAAAAGAAATACAAAGTGCGTATCTACGTCAGGCTTAGTCAGGCCATTTTGCATTACAGAAACAGTTTGAAACACTTCTTAGAACAGCTTTTGTACCGTCCATGATATGTAGGATAGTATATCTATCTAATAACTAAATTACATTTGGTGATCAGAATTGGCCAAAAATCTAAATAGGGATCGGAAAATCTCGTCGTCTTTATTTGGAATGAAATATACATACCTAGTCGTTCTAGATACATACAGAATGGCCACTACCTTCAGATACCGCACCTCACCCCGCACTTCGGGCATAGTGTACAATAAGAACTACTAGTGGTAAAGCTTAGATGTCGCGGTGGGTTTTACCGGAAATGAATTCGCAAAGTCGGTACCGCGCGCATGCAAGTCGGTACCGGAACGCGCTCTCCTCGGCCCACGCACACCGCGAGTAGTTTTTATTACACTATGCTTATGGCAGCGTTTCCACCAGAGATGTGCGAGGTAGCGAGGCGGTGAGCCAGGAAACAATCCGCCAATAGCGCTCGCTCGATCGATCACGTCATTGGGAAATTGAAGCACTCTCATTGGTCGATTTGTCCTCGCTCATCGCCTCGCTACCTCGCACATCTCTGGTGGAAAAGCAGCCTCAGGGGGGATTTTAGAGGAGTCAAGCAAGGACATACCATGTTTCTGTAGCAGTACTATTTAGCGTTGTATGTATCGATCTATGGAGTGCGGTCTGTGTCCTCACCTGGTTCTGGGCCTGGTTGGCGTTGGTCTGTGTGGAGACGGAGGAGGCCGGCCTGATGCCACCCGACGGCAGGATGTTGGAGAGCGGCCGCGGCGCCTTGGAGATACTCTCCGACGACGCCCGCGGCTTCGACGTCGTGCCCGTCGCGCAGGACACACTCGCATCTGTACAATGTATATCATTTACATCTTCTATATCTCTAAATAGTATAAAACAAAGTCGCTATCCGCGCCTGTCTGTCCGTTTCTCAGCTTACTTCTTCTAAACAACGCAACGGGTTTTGACACGATACGGACTCTAATCTCCGGCAGTCCAGCTTGGTCACTATTATACTAACGGGGTCGTCAATATACATATAAACATGGTGGAAATCCCTTTTTTGGGTGCGAAAATAAATACTTAACAAGAGTGTTAAAAGATAAAACCAAAATAATAATTGAAATGCTTAGGTCGCTATAGCAATGCACGACAGGTATACTTCGCAGGGCACGCACATAAAAGAAAATGTAAAAAATTATAAAACAACAATTTAAATAATATCAAACAAATACATTCGCAAATGAAGTAAGGGCACAGCTTAGGTATCGAAATGGTTGAGGCGACTATGTCTAAAATGAATAATGACAAGGTATAAAAATGTCTCTTAGTAAAAAAAAAATGAAAATTGGCAGAAAAAATGTCAAATAAGAAATTAGTCAAGGTATAAAAATGTCAACAAGAAAAATTTTCATGATATAAAAATGTCAACAATAAAATTGAAAAAGTATAAAAAGACCAAAACACAAATTCGGCCACGGCAAAAATTACACGGAGGAAGGGAGATGGGTGGTTACTGAGGTATCCAGGCAGTGTAACTAAGCGTTGGTCGGCGCAATAATAACCAGACATATTCTAATTACGAAATCATTTAAATTCTTTAAAAATTACTGAACCTAGTCTAAAGATCTGGTTCTATATAAAATAATAAAGATGATACTAACTGTTATGCTGGACATTGTTCTGTGGTGAATGCTGAATGAACATGGAAGGCGGTGCGTCCGGCTGACCCCCCCGAATGAATATAGGGTTGGGGGCGAGAAGGCCCCCCGCGGGGATCGTACCCGCCTGCAGACCCCCCGCCCACACCTGCGGCAACGCACCCGATATCTGCCACGGCGCGAACTGCATCGTCTGCCCGCCAGCCTGAGAAACGTTATAGTCTATTATACACCTGCTACAGAAAATACGAAAGAACCTAATACACGAGCAAAAAATCCGAAGGCAGGCAACATAATGGTTTCTAGAGAATTTATATTGAGCTCATACTTCCGTCAAAAAATTAAACAATTATTATTTATTGCGCATAAAAATAAAAATTACTGTTATAAAAACACAAATAAATAGGTAAATAAGAGCTTCATTCTTTCGTTATGTGTCTAGAGATATTATAATAATATTTAAAAAAAAATCTAAAATATTGTAAAACTGTGTCTGTATCTGTACATTGAAGATATTTACAAGACAAAGATAACGATATAGTTTTTAGGTATCCCTGACGATTTTTTTTTATATTAATGTCTGTCTGTTTTCTTGTTTGTTGGTTTGTTCGAGCATTACGCAAAAACGACTGAACCGATTTTGATGAAACATCTTTTGTTTAAAAGCTTATGATTTGACTTCAAATCTGGTATATAATTTATGCGGACGAAGTCGCGGGTAAAGGTCGTTATTAACAAAATGACAATACCTTCTTATAAATAATCAAAATTCGCTTTGCGTCGCATTGCATTTATTAAATCGCAATAAGCAATCGTTTAAAATTCACATAGACGTCGTATTTATTTTCCCAATATTGGCATTGTCTAAAATTGATTCAAATTGTATCGCAAAAGAAAACAAAGTTCAAAAAGTGGCGGTGCGCGTTCACATCACTATCATAAAAACGACAGCAAAGTACAAAAACACAACAGTTTTTTCCAAACCGGCTCCATAAGTAGAATTACAGGCATTTGACATGATGTAGAATTGAAGACTACTACTACTACTACTACTGGTGAAACGTGGATGTTCTGAGGTTTCAGAAGATCTCTGACTACCCCCCTCAGGAAATATAGTCGTGAGCATATGCTTATGCTATGCTATGCAGTTTAAGAAAATAATTGGATAAAAAAAACAAACTTGTACAAACTTTTGCAGATGTATTGGCATTGATCAGTTTTCCTGCCTTTGCAGGCATTTAGACAAAGTCGACAATACTATTATACTTGGTAAACTGAATTAAATAGTAAAAACACTAATAAAACTTACCCTAAACATAAATCTGACCATTCTAAACAGAGCCACATCATCATATCTCTTGTCTTTTTTAATCTTTGCTGGCGTCGGCTATAGTTTGATAAAATTTGTACCAACCTGCAGAGGGCTGATGATCTGGGCCTGGGCCTGCTGCTGGCCGCCCAGCACCGGCTGGGAGACCTGCACGCACTGCGCCTGCACTGGCACCGTCTGCCCGCCCCCCGCACTCGCGTTTCCCACCTTGTTGCCCGTCACCTTGCCCCCGCTCATCACCTGCAATATCATCATCATATACAGGGTGTAACAAAACACCCTAGTAAGGGGTGCTTCAGACCAACAAACTGAACAACTTTCTCTATGGCACCAACAGCGAAATCGCGAATAAAAAATCAGCTGTTCCATACATGGCACGAGTATTACAACGACTTGACAATGTTTCATAAAATCTCGTGCTCGCTGCGCTCGCTCCTGATTTCAGATCTTATTGTAGTCATCTCATTATACAGCAGTGAAATCTGCTGAAGTCTCGAGCTTGCTTCGCTCGCTCTTGGTTTTAAATCGTAATGCAATCTGTCTCGAAATACCAAGATAACAGACGGGCATTATAACAACAGTTCATCATCATCATCATATCAGCCGATAGAGATCCACTGCTGAACATAGGCCTCCCCCAAAATGGGAGGATTTGCCATAATCGGCACGCTTGGCAGGCGGGTTGGCGATCACAGTTGGATCGAATGTGTGAACTCAGAGGATGCTGCTGCCCATCCTTCGGTAGATCCATTAGGGTTGAACTACACATGGCCGCACGCGATCGCCCTTTTCCGTCGCTCCATCCTTTTCTGTCGAGACGTTTCCTCCTCCTTTTCTGTTTTGTTTCTGACGTTCCTGAGTGACAGAAAAGGACGGAGCGAAGGAAAAGGGCGATCGCGTGCGGCCATGTGTAGTTCAACCCTTAGTCGACAGCCACGGAAGGAAATGGGATAGTGCTATTCTTAGCAGACACCACACGGACAGTTACATTACAACAGTTACACTGCACCTAATACCGCCGCTGTTGCCAATCTAAGTTGCCAAATCTGTTGCTAAGCCATCTGTTGAGGCGGCTATTGAAAATACTCAGACAACAAGTTGAGAGTGATAAACATAACTAATCATACTGTTTATGAAATAAAACATATAAAATAGTAATTTGAATTTATAAATCTAGCCGCACTGAATTGAAATTTTTATGTGCTAATTATTCATCTCGTTTAACGGAATGTAAATTCTCAATGTAATTTTTCTATCATTTCAAATACAGTTCTCTGCTAAAACTTCAAATCGCATTTTGGTCCTACAATACAGCAAAAACTTAATAACAAAATATTAGTATTAACCTCCTACCATGTTAGTAAAACCACCGCCCTTGTAGAAATAAAGATTGTACATACATATTTCATTACCTTGTGCATCTCAGCCTGTTTCTGTTGCTGCCCTATTCCCGAGACGGTAGGTTGAGAATGGGCTGGAAGGATGCTGGGCTGCGAGTTGATGACGCCGAGGGGGCTGAACACGAAGGTCTGGTTCTGGGTGGTGGGGATCGCTGGTATCGTCGTGTAGCCGGGGAAGGGCGCTGTCGTGTCGTTATGTTGGCATTATAATTCGTTCTCGTTATAACAAATGAATACATAAAAGGGAGTACTAACAACCCGGCAGGATACGGAATTTGGTCTTCAGGATGGATAGGAATGTTGATGGGTTCGAATTAACAAGTCTCAAGTCAAAATAAAAACGCCGTATCCATTCCTGCAGGATTCTTACTACATTTACCCTGTGCACATTTCTGAAAGGCTTCTAACGCATGGCGATATACTTCTTTACTATAAAAACGCCTTAATTGTAAAACTTTAACTTATTTTTGTATTGAATCTCTTTGTTTACAATAAATAATAACTTAATTTTAACACGACGATATTTAAATTATGTTATAGGTGTAAAAAGTAAAGGAATGTACGTGTAAAGCCTTTCAAAAATGATTTAGCATATATTATACCGAATAGCATACTTTTACGGTGTAATGTTTTATGGGTGATAACTGATAAGCCAAGAAAGTTGGAAATTCACATTGACTGTAGTTTAATATGGTTTCAAATAGAAAAATACTCCAAATTTCGGTTATTTATTAGAGCCCTTCCACACGAGCGTTTCGTTTTCTTGTCGGGGCGAGACTCTTAGTTCCTAATTAGTTAGGTAGTTATAGCAAAGCTTCTGTCAACCCCGAATGGGAATTTAAAATTTTAATTTATGTGCGTATACAGTGAATAAACTGACAAAATAGTCATATTTTGAATTAACATTATACTTTTTTTAAGACTTCAAATTAGTCTCAAAGTAAAGTGGTTTCGTTTTTCATTCAAAATCACACCCTTGGCGTTTTATCCCAAAAACATTACACCCTCATAGACTTCAAGTGACGTACCACAAATATAACATTTACTACAAATTGATATAAAAATAAGATTTTTCCAGTGTAATATAACAAACTTGCGTGAAGCCGAAATAATAACAAGCTGTGTTTGCATTGCAATAGTCAAGTTGGAAATTATACATATTAAAAAGCGCTTGCCTGCATTTACCATTCTTACAAGTCTCTAGAAATAATTTGTATCATACGTGAAAGGTACTTTAGAGCTCGTCGCGACGAACCAGAAGAATTCGAAGCATGATACACTAGTCTTAGATCAAGAACAAAAACTAGATACACAATCAATGCTCCAAAAATTGCGGCTACAAAAGAACCATCAAGCGAATATCTAAAGGAAAATTTTGTCTCAGTATCGTTTAATCTCGCTAACAGAAAACATTTCAAATCAAACAACAATTTGATAAGATTTTACATGAGACTTCGATCAAAATAAAATAAATGGATAGGCCTTACGCGAACATTTCAAACCAGAAAAATGAGGCAAGATAAATGAAAGGTTTACTTGTCACTTGTATGCAAGTGCCCTAGATTTGACAGATAATGGCGCTAGTTTGTATGGACCAAGTGCACAAGTAGTGTGCTTCAACTTACCGCACTTCAGGCCTATCCATTAATTTTATTTTGATCTAAGCATGAGACGGTGACAGTCTCGTTGCAAGTCTGTTAGTGGACGGTCGCTTACCGGGTACTTTCTGGATTGGCACCAGGCTCCACCATTTTGTAGTAGCACAAATGTGTTTTTGTTTATGAAAAAATCCTTGAGATTAGGAACTCCCAGAAACTACTTGACATTGGTAGAATTCCAGTGCAAAAGCTAACGGTTGCATTATTCCATTGCCATATTTTAAAAAATATATACTGTGTGTCTAGTTTTTATATTTGATGGACGTAATAGCCATGAGGTACCTTCTCACGCAGCATAAAAAATTTTAAATTTCCCGAAAAAGCTTCAACATTTTTGATTTGCCAATTAAAAAGTAATGAAAATAAAATTTTGAACCTCTCCTAAAACAAAGGCACATTCACATTTTCCAATCAATCACAAAACTCGAATAATATTCATTTTTAGAAATGTATTATAAACCTTGTTCCTGATAAGTAGTGAGACCTGCAAAATTTACTGAAAACCTAAATAGTGCAGTAGTTCTTACCCGTACGTACTATACATACTACTTCATGACTGTCCAAGGCCCGGCCTTCAATACTCAAAGTAGACAGCGCATTCCTATTGTGACGTAGCCTTCCACTAACTAAAGGATTACCTCGCAATCGGACTTACGCCGCGCCGGTTAAAGTTACTGGTTTGTTTAGAACATCACATTTAATTATCCATGAGAGAAACTGTGAAATCGTGCGATTCGTGCATGTAAACTGTGAATGCATGCCTTACTACTTA
Source organism: Agonopterix heracliana (assembly GCA_963693445.1). Classification (NCBI taxonomy): domain Eukaryota; kingdom Metazoa; phylum Arthropoda; class Insecta; order Lepidoptera; family Depressariidae; genus Agonopterix; species Agonopterix heracliana. Next base: position 4,150,357 of record OY856307.1, read on the forward strand.
CCATACTTTATAACCTTATATAATTTAACCAAATAATTAGGTCTATGTGACATTGACATTTCAAAGTTTCTCCCATGATAAAAAGTAATTTTTTAACCGACTTCAACAAAAGGAGGAGGTTCTCAATTCGACCCGTATGTTTTTTTTTTTTTTTTTTTGTTGTTGTTCGAATTGGTTCGGAATGATGCTGTTTACTGGTGATGATATAGTACAACAGAGAATGGTATAGTATATGACTGATATATGGGACATATATAAATTATATTTCGTGCCTGCCCATAAAATAACCAATCGATGTTCTACCCATAAGATGAATAAATACATTTAGGACATTGTCATAATATGTGGTCATCCAAGCCATTGGTGTCTAGTCTAAAGGTATTGAATTAAAACTGGATTCTGAAACTATAACATTTGTCTGATATGATATGAAAAAATCAAAAATAGAAAAAAGTCACTTATTTTTAATTTTATTTTGTAGTTAAAAAAAATGACAGAAGTTAGCAATTCCATACCAATTCTCTCCAAACTACAATCTACTGGACAGTTTTTGGCTTGGACGCCCACATGTTAACTTATAAAATATAGCGTCTACGTCTGTACTTTTAAACGTTAATTATGTCAAAAAGTTATAGTGAAAAGGTTGTGGAAGGTATATTATTTAGTTTCATTGGATATAGTATAATAGTGCATTATTAGCGTTAGTAAATGTGTGTAGGATTAGGTGTGAGTTACGTGTGTATCTATCAATGCAGTGATAAGTTTATATTAATGGGTAGATCAACTATTTTTTGTCCTCACAGTACTGTTTAAAAAAAAGTTTTTATTCCTTTTTTCTTGACATTCATTAATTTTGAAAGATGAATATTGTATCTAATGATATGATTCTTCTACACACATGCACATTGTACCATTTGTGTTGAACTACTAGAAGTTTTTAGCGGTTGTCCGATAGACCAAAAAGCGCGGGGACAACGAAATAAAGCGTCCATCGGACAACCGCCAAAATTCAAGTAAAATTCATGTAATTTTGCAAAACCGTGTATGCATTTAATAAATGCAATCCTTAGTTATTCAACAAACATTAATTTTTGGGACAAGCAAAACCTGAGCTTAGTCTGAGCATGAACATTGAAAAAATTTTATGCAGATGACTGGGACTAGGTATGGACAAAAAATAGTTGATCGACCCTAATAACTTTAAATCGAAGCTGTGAACTTTTGTAAGTAGATCGAGTTCAGAGTTCTATTGGGAATAGTGTCTGGTAGCTAAATTACAGTTGGTGGTAGGTAAGTTTGAATAATAATCACTTTTATTAGTTATGTCGTCAATCTTTATTCACGCAGACAGGGACAAACATTGACCAAAAAGTTTAGCTTACGCTAGACAGAGAGTCAGCGTAACCGCGTATGAGATAGCGATATAGATTTTTGGAGATATACAATTCGAGGTTCTTGGGTGGGCACACGTGCCCAGCCACAGTACAAAAATATTTTTACGTTGATAAAGACAGCAATAAAGTGGCGATCTCCTTTTTAAACTTAACGAATTAGGCCCCCATTTATATGACCATTTTGAGTTATAAAAGTTGAATTACTGTAAATTTTGTTTCTTTTCGTCCTGTAATAATAATAAATGCTTTATAATAATAATAAATGTATTTTCTCAAATAATCATGATTAATTTTGAAGCCTTTTTTATGCGTCTAACGTTAGACTATGCACCTATACGACCAATTTGTAGGTTGGGGAGCAAATTTTGCTTTATGCATCTCTTTTACCTCAGTCTTCTACGGGGACATTTCCCGATGACACACGAAACAATCATATTAAAATCACCCTTATTCTCACTACTTTAAAGTGTTAAATTGATTGCCCTGCTGTCTTATGACCATACTGCCAATGCGTTAAACGCAAAATCTATCGTCCAATATATGCGGGTCATTTCTGGCGCGAAACCATAGAGTATAATGATTGGTTTGCGCGTGGTCACAGGTAGCACGATATGCACATTTCTAGTGAATTTTGAAAAAAGTTGTCATTAACTATTTAAAAAAGTTGTATTAATCAAACATTTATCGATAGTAACATTATCGTAGTCTTAGCTACCCACAACTGCTACAATGTATTCCATCCGTATTAAAAACATTACCCTACTTTGGCTTCGCCGCAGTCGGGTATGAATGTGACTGTGTAGCAAACTTACCAGCTTGTCCCTGGAGCACCTGCTTGCCTTGCGTGGTCAGCATGTGAGGCGCCAGCTGATTGCTCTGGAACGGCTTCCCGGCCGCTATTACCTATATGACAATATAGTACATTACTGCAATGGCCAGCAAAAGAGGCATTGATGGACGAACGTGTAAATGTGGGCCGAGGCCAAGCCGAGGCACACATACGTAAGTCCATCAATGCCTAGTTGTGGCCAAGGCTTGTATATTGCTTTTCTCAAACAATGCGCAGAAATTAAAATCAATCAACTTTTAAAAATCGATGACGAACAACAATAATTTTTCCTGCGTTAAAGCTAGTAACTTATTACTAATCTGAGGTTAGTGCCCATTCATTTTTTTTTATTATAAAGCTTTCTATTAGCAAGCCAGTTCGAAATTTAAATAAAACCTTTGGTAAGTTACCTCCTTGGTTGCCATGTTTCGGAGTAACATTTTTTCCATTCCATTCCATTTTTAAATAACACGACAGATATATGAGTTTACTATGTAATTTATTTGGCCGCTAAACCACGACAGATATGGATTTTTTCATACAACTTTTGTCGGCGGCTGCTCGCATAGTACAGCAATTTCGATTTATCTCGAAGAAGGTTGTCAAAATAATGCTCAAATTTCCAAGCATGTTTGAGAAAAGTTCATTAAAGTATCTAACTGAGGAAATTTAAAATATGAAAAGAAGCGTGTATGTGTATTTTTACGGCGGTTCGATCGCTGAGTGGATTTCTTATCAATTCATCATCATCATTATGAACGTTCACATAGGCCTCTTCCAAGGGGAGCATTCAAACTCTAAACTTAGCCTTCCTCATCCAGTCCCATCCCGCTACCTTTTTTAGTTTGACTGTCCAGCGGGAAGCAGGGCGTCCCACACTATACCTGCCAGTTCGTGGTCTCCACTCTTTCTAGAACTCTGACTCGCCATCGGTTGTCAGTTCTTCGGCAGATATGACCAGCCCAGGTGGAGCATGGCCTACTTTTATCCTTACAAAGTTGCCTGTCCACTGATGCGGAGCGGGAAAACGGAGTTTTATTAAACAATAAGATTGCATTAAATCTCAGCTCCGAGATTTCATGCAATCTTACTGGTTGATAAAACTTCGTTTCTCCGCTCCGCGAGCTAGCTCCGCATCAGTGGACCCTTTATGAGAGGCCTATGCCCAGATTGCCCAGCAGTGGGACGTCCACAGGCTGTTGATAACAATGAATAAATCGTGATATATACCTGTATCTGCTGTGAATTGATCCCGGGATGCAGTGCGATATTGCCGGGCATCAGTAGCGGGCCCTGGGCGTTGTACAGCTGCTGCAGATACGTGCTGTTCTGCAACGGTTGCTGTATCACTTGCACTCTACTGTGACCCCATTCAGCGCTGTCGATTATAATACAGTAGATGCATGAGAGTTACACTATCACTATCAGTCTTTATTGCACATCAAAACCACAAAAGATATAATAGAAAATAGTACTACATACAGAATGGCCACACTCTGCCCTCCCTAACATCAGATACCGCACCTCAACCCGCATTTAGGGGAGATTTTAGAGGAGCCGAGCAAGCACGCACGTGTGAGCGGGACGGCACGTATGCCTCCGCCTTCTTATTCCTGCATTCATTTTATATGCTGACGTTTTTTTAAGTGGATGGATCCATTAAACTGAACAATGTTCTCGAAGTGACTAACAAAGAATTCACAAAAAAAACTGCTGTTCCATACATTTGGGTCGACTAGGTTTGCAGTATTTTATGGAACAGCTGCTTTTTTTTTCACGATTCCGATGTCTTGTCTTATCTTCCTTTAAAATCAGCAAATTAAGTAAGCTCCTATATAGTGTCAGGGGTGTGCCGGGGGTATACGAACACACATTGATATAAATATAAAAAAGCGGATTATAGAATTGTTACCTGATTTGTTGTGGATGCTGTGTGTTAGGCGGGAGACTCTGTAGTGGTGGCATTGTGGACATACCACCCCCCGCTTGCTGCTGGATACCACCCGCGCTCTGCTGCTGCTGTTGTACCTTCATAGCACACAAGTATCACTTGTATTATTGTTTGTTGTAGTATAAAAATCACTGTATGTGTAAAACTACACAGCTAAAGAAAGGTTGGGCTGGATATAAACGCATGCGGAGATATGGGCCAAGATGGTTTTATGTTATATCGGTTCCAAAAGACTATAATAGCGACTCAACAAAAAAACTAAATAGAAGATGGAGATACAACCTACATGCCTTCCAGTAGGAGCCAAATGGGCCATTGCCCAGGTCAGAGTGTTTAATAAAGTTTTAATAAATATATTACGAGGTCGTGGGTTCGATTCCAACGGGGGACACCTAACCTAGTTGGTTAGGACATTGCAGGCTGAATCACCTGATTGTCTGAAAAGTAAAATGATTCCGTACTTCGGAGGGCACGTTAAGCCGAACGTCCCGGCTACTATCTCTAGTGGTAGTAGTCTTCATATAAAAATCCACGTCAGAGGCCGTAAGGCGGTTTAAATAAATTCTGACACCTTGCTTGCCCACACGATAAGAAGAAGTAAATATATTCAGAGCTTTTTCTATTTTTTTATTTATAGAAAACATGTGAAGAAACTCTGACTGTGGGCCACCGGAGGGGGCGGCCAGATGTAAGTGGCCCGGGGGCGGCACTAAACCCAAATACACCACTGCTTCCTGCAAGGTTAGAGTGTTGCGCTATTAGTGAAATAGAACAGGCTACAAAAAACATCTGAAAAATTTTGTTGGATTGACTTTTTAAGCCAGCACCGTTCAACCAATAGTCATGAAATGACACAGCAGGGACGCACCTGGTCATGGAGGAGACCACGGTGACTGTCTGGTGGTGCTGCTGGCTCGGCTCGTGCTGCGCCATGCTCATCTGCTGCTGCACTACTTGCGTTTGACTGTCAACTATCATGGAATGAAACAGCAGGGACGCACCTGGTGCGCCATGCTGCTGGGCATGGAGGAGACCACAGTGACTGTCTGGTGGTGCTGCTGGCTCGGCTCGTGCTGCGCCATGCTCATCTGCTGCTGCACTACTTGCGTTTGACTGTCAACTATCTGTGAACAACAATTCGTTTTTAACAGACTGCAAAAAAGGAGGCTCTCAATTCGTCTGTATGATCTATTTTTGCACTGACATATACTCTAGCTATAGACCAGCTCATTCAAACAAACAACATGTCACACAAAACAACACAAAATGACACGTTGCGGTCTGTCATTGCCATAGTGACGAAGTGAACTCGGGAACATCAATGCGGTGCATGTTGCTTCTATGAAAGGGCCATTCTGTCGCTAGAGCGTAAGTCAATGTATTTTTGCCTTTTTTACATTGTGTAACACGATTACTTCGGTTTTTCTTGACCGATTTGGATGATTTTCTGTTCTGAAGGATTTACTTCAGAGTTGGTCTCATTTTAATTTGGTGAAGATCTGATGAAGCGTGTCCTAGATAGAATAATCGTGTGCGGTTGAAGAAATTGTTTCGTGTCGATGTACCCCTTGCATGTACAATTAAGGAGAACGCATATTTATCCGCGGCGAACGAGCCGAAGGAGGCGAAAGAACCGAATTTAAGAATTCTTTGTATGAAATTCTATGACATCACGCACACTTATCCCTTATCCGCGGCGAATCGGACGAATCGTCAGAAGAATTAAAAGTAAATTCGTTTCGTTGATAGATAGGGTAAACTATACTATTGTTGGCACACCACTAGTCATTGGCACTTTGCGTTTTCAACACAAATATTAAGAATTGTTATATCAGAAAATACATTTTGGTATTTTTTTTGGGTTCTTTCAAATGTCTACATTCATAAATTTCAATGGTAATATTTGTAACATATAACCTGACAACGCAGTATAAAAAAGAAATTCCTTGACGGGAGAAAGAACCATTATGGCGCCATTTTTAAAAAATTATCTAGCTTTGGGTAAGTTTGAACGACAATTATTTACGTATAAATATATAAACGTAAGATATTAAGTGTGTTATTTTGCTTTGTTTTACGACAAATAATAGATTTTAATGGGTTTTCCGACAATTTTTCTAACAAAATCTTAAATTAATAGAGTGCCAATCAATAGTTTTAATTTTGTACTAAAGTATAATTCATTGGCACCTATGCCAATCACTAAAAATCAATTGTAATATTTAGCCTTCAATGTTAGACCAAGAGACGTATTGCAAGTAAACATTTTTTAGAAAACAATGTTAGAATTTTTTTTAACTAGCTTGCTATCAATTTCTGGCACTGCCAATCATTATACTCAGGTACAGTGCCAATCACTGTAATTGTATTGAGTGACAATCGTTGCAATTGAAGGCATGGTGTCAAGGGATGATGACTTACCGTTAAATATTATTAAAACACCTACAAAATGTCTAGAAGTTTTTTTTTTATTTATTATTAATGGACTTCTTGCTTGTGCGTTAGCACCGCATTTCCGCCAGTGTCAAGTGGTTTGAGGGAGTATCTATCCAATCTCGAGGATTGTTTTGGAGGAAGAACACAACTGAGATGGATTGCGGAGCCTCGTGACAGGCTGAACCACGCGAACACCACGCGAAAGACAAGTGTTCAGGGCAAACCCTGCAACATGACTCCAATCTTCTTCTTATCGTGTGGGCATGCCCTGGTATCGGAGTTTATTCAAACTGCCTTACGGCTTCTGAAGTGGTTTTTATGTAACGACTACTACTACCACCAGAGATAGAAGCCGGGACCAACGGGTTAACGTGCCATCCGAAGCACGGAATCATCTTTCTTTTCAGACAATTATGTGATTCAGCCTGCAATGTCCTACCAACTGGGGAAAAACGCACAAAGTGACATGTCACTAGGTGTCCCCCGTGTGAATCGAACCCACGACCTCCGTGTCAAGAGCCCAATGCTCTTTACCATTAGACAACTGGACATTAGGCACGGAGGAAGAAATTAAGATTACTTTTAATCAACCACTTACAAAAGACAATAAGGAAAATATCAGCGTGACTACACAAACTCCTGGGATTAAAGATTCTGCAAACCTTATATCTAAAATTACCTTAAATATTAAGATTAAAGCAGATAAAGGTACAGGAATATCTAGCATAAGCATACAGCATATGCTTACGACTATATTCCCCGAGGGGGTAGTTAGAGATATTCTGAAACATTAGAACATCCACATTTCACCAGTAGTCTCTGTCCAGTGTGACGGAAATGGTGCCACAGAAATATCTAAACTTAGATATTCCTGTACCTTTCTCTGATTACATCACGAATTACAGTGATTGGCACTGTACCTGAGTATAATGATTGGCAGTGGCAGAAATTAATAGCAAGGTAGTTGAATAAAATTATAACATTATTTAAAAAAAAAATGCTAAACCAAAACAACTTTACAGAGAAAATCACCACAGAATTTTGTGCTTCCTAAACCTATGAAAAAAATATTTCAAAGGAACAAACCTTTCCGTAATGAAGATGAACTATCTAATTTTTTGATACAATTTCAAGACTCGGATATTTAAAGAAATTACAAAAATGTTAAGGCTGCTAAATAGAGACATGAGTAGTAGTTAAGTAAAATTATAATTTTGTTGGTTTGTACTCATTGATTTGTACAAAATTGTAAAAATAAAAGATATTTATGTTTAGTGCCAATGACTGATACATAGTGCCAATGTTTGTACCTGAGGTGCCAATGACTATACATTCGGGTATATATTTTTTATTTCGCAAATTTTTTATTAACGCTATGATAATGTATACTAGGATACTCTTTTATTTAATAACCTATACCCCAATCGATAATTAGAAATTGGTTAATTATGTCTAAACATAAAATTGAATTAGTTATAAGTAAGTTAAGTCTGGCTAAGCCTTAAGGTGCCAATCATTGTATAGTTTACCCTATATGCGTCCACCCTTAAGATCAATGTCATCCCAATGTATTTCCCCACACAAAGGGAAAATAAAAAATACTATAAAACATTTATGTTAATTCAACGAGATTCTTATATACAAGGTGTTTCATAAGTAAGAATAAATTTTTAAAACTCTTAAGGGGGTTGTTTAGACCGTCAAACTGAACAACTTTCTCTTTGGGACCAACATCGAAATCGCGAAAAAAAAAAATGATATCTCATACATATTTCAGCTCTAGTCGATTTGTAGAGTATGGAACATCAATTTTTTTTTCCCGATTTCGATATTAGTCCCATAGTGAAAGTTGTTCAGTTTGATGGTCTACACCACCCCCTTAAATGTTTATTTGTAGTTTTGTAACACCTTGTATATTATGCTGACACATTTTTAAGGGTATGATCAGACCATCAAATTGAACAACATTCTCTAAGGGACCAACATCAAAATTGCGAAAAAAAAAATCTACTGTCCCATACATCTGGCTCAAATAGCAGTAGTATGCAGTTTTGTAAGGAAAATCTGATTTTTTATCGCGATTTCGATGTTGTTGCCATAGAGAAAGTTGTTCAGTTTGACGGTATGATCATCACCATAAAAAAGTGTCAGCATATTAAGAAGGACCCTGTACGTAGTATGTCCTTACATAAAAATAAACACAAACATTCGACGAATACTAAGAATCTATCCATTATACCTCAGCAATCATAAAAGAAAATGTCTTTTTGATATTAGACACATCAGAACTTCTACAACAGCAAATCAAATTGCAAAAAACTGTAATTTCACTCCCACCTCTAATTAGGTATGTACGAACTTAATGACCGATTATTATAATGGCGACTTAAATACAGGAATCGGTATTCAGTGTACCATTAAGACGTGATGTGGATTATACGGGGTGGGGTGCGAGCTTAAGAGGATAGGCGGGCTGAAATGCTAATTTGGAGAATAGGTAACTTTTCAGACTGTATACGTATTTATCAGATCCGCCCCGCCCCTACAACCCGCCGACTAGAGTGCGAAAGAGACAACTGCAGCTCGGAATGATTTTATCTACATAAAATCGACGAAAACAGCTTTTAGTATTCCCCTGTTTTCTCCTCCAAAACTAAACCGATTTTAATCATTCTTTCAAAAATAATATGAGAAAGACTGGCTATGTCCGTATGTTTTGCTTTTTTTGTTTATATTCGTCAAATTTGTTTACTGGATGTCTGAAAACGGACAGTAAAATTGGTTATTTTCGAAGGTCCCTAGTTCTTTAATTCAAAAAAGCAAATTCTAGGGACATGGCAGAGGTGACATAGATTGTATGGTAAAAAAATATTTGCTCTAGTCATTGACCAGAAAAATGGCTCTAGTGTTATTTCCAGGGAGAAAACAGGGGAATACGTTTGTATGGAGAAAACTGTAATAGTAGTCCTTGCAGAGTGCGCTCTATACTAACCAAGTTTTGTCCTATTTCAATATTAACTAATTTAAAGTCAATGAAATATTTCGTACTTATCGTATACGTATCTTACTTAATTTTATAAATTTCAAAATTTTGATGTGATGTTCGTCACTCAATCACGCATAACGGCTGAACGGAATCTTACAGAATATGTCTGGATTAACATTGAATACTTTTTTAAAGTCCACGCAGACGGAATCGCGGGCAATAGCTAGTCTAGAATATTATATCGAAAACGATCAAACTATATTTCTTTATGTATTTTTCCTTGTTAAAAACTGTTATATCTCCTGTTTTCGGCTTGACTTTGAGTTTTGGGATACCCTGTATAAAGCGTAAGACGACACACGTCACCTTATCGTCTAAGTACGCTAAAAAAATCATTTGGCATTTAACCCTCCCTACCCTGTACAACGAAAATTATCATTCGTTTACCGCTGAATAAACATGTGGAATCTGATTACGAAGCGATACTTTTATTTATTGTGCATTAATCGAATATTGATGAATTTATATGCATTTTAAATAATGACCCTTAGCGCCACCGCACCGTTGCGTTATGCGGACGAACGCGCGGGGGTCAGTTTACGACGGCCGGCTGGGTCAGGTATCGATATTCTTTGATTTTCCAGGAACAGAGCCGAACGCGAGCCATCCGCGCTCGTGTTCCTCTTAAGAACCTACTTTAAATTTCTAAACAATTATTCAACATGGGCATGATCGTAGCAGGCGTTCCATTGTCTCCGCCTACCCCAGTGGGAGTCAGGCGTGAGAATATGTATGTATGTATACAACATTTCCGAAAAATAAGTATTCCATTGTTGGTTTTTAACTTATCGAAACATTACTTATTTTTATTTTATGATTGTAAGGGCTACTGGCGGTTATAATTACAAACACTATGAAAACAAATCTGTAATGATCTTATAAATTGAAAATCAGCAGTAACTACAATGTGATATTCTTGATTCTTGTCTGTTTTATAATGGTTAAGAAATTAAAAAATACTATTTACGGCAGCACTGGAGACTCGGTGCCTTCTTAACGTACTGGACGCTCTTCGAGTTTTATGTATGTTATTTTATTTAGTTTCATGGTGTGATCATTTAAATCGTTCTAGGATCATCCCCTTAAGAACCGTCATGCAAAGACGGACGGATTTTTATATTCTTTTTATTTTTAGAACGATTTTTACTATATTTAAAACCGCAAAGATGCCTGACATGACCTGGCGTCTAATGTTAAATGCAAAAGAGAGTAGAAAGTATCTTTCCTTTTGTCTTTTAAGTCAGCCCTGGCATGGAACATGCTAGAGAGAGAGCATTCGTCTTTCATCATATGCACAGTAGATAGTCCGCCACACACCGCACGACAAGCCCCGGGAGTAAATCAATACAGATAAATAAATTACACGTCTCGGTCTCGCGTATTAGATCGATACTGTAGAAATGGAAGCAGATCACAAACGTGGCAGTCTGAATCATAGGGGACCTTAGTTGGGCGTTAATGTTTGTGGGTGCATCTGTATATGCTGACGGTTTTTTAAGAGGACGATTAGACAATCATACTGAAAAACTTTCTCTATGGTAGTGCCGCTTCGGCCGTCATCGAAACCGCAGTTCCGAAACTAGTTACGATCAAGGATTTTTTTTACTTGAACGAAACCAGTTGCGAACAAGTCTTATTTTTTACTTGTACGTAACTGGTTTCGATGGAGGAATTACTTTTACTGGTACGGAACTAACTACATTAGGGTAAATCGTTAATAACTGGCCACTTTAAAACCTTGAATGTTTATCATGGCCACCTGTAAAGTGATACTACCCATATAATACATTCAGAGGAAGTATTGAATAATGAAAATTATAACACCCCTCTTTTTGCGTCGGGGGTTAATAATGAACGAAACCAAATAGTAATGGTATCGTCGCAAAACGTCCCTTTCACAAAATGTCCCTCGTTCGCAAAACGCCCCTTTCTCAAAACGTCCCTTTCCCAAAACGTCCCTTTCTCAAAATGTCCCTTTCGCAAAACGTCCCTTTCTCAAAATGCCCCTTTTTCAAGATGCCCTTATACATGAACATTTGGTGAGATTAATTATGCTAACAGACTAAATAAAAACCTAAATAAATTAAACTAATAAATACCTACACAAAAAAAACATCACAAAATCTAACTTTACCACCTATAAAATTATCTAGGACGTTGTCACACAGTGAATAAATGAATGTGGTTTAAAGGATAATGATAATTTTCCTTACATCCTGTTTAGTCTTTTAATAGTTGTACTATACCTACCTTTTATACTTGTACTATATTATATAGTATGGGTAGCAGCCCTAAATATACCGAAAGCTGATCGGAAAACAGTACCAGTCTGCGTTAGTACATTTAAAGCAAATCGGATCTTTGTTTAGTTTGGTTTCGCTCATTATTTTCATTATTAACTACTTCCTCTGAATGTATAATATGGGTAGTATCACTTTACACTTGGCCACGATAAACATTCAAGGTAGTAAAGTGGCCAGTTATTAACGATTTACCCTAATGTAGTTAGTTCCGTACCAGTAAAAATAATTCCTCCATCGAAACCAGTTACGTACATGTAGAAATGATTCCTCAATCGAAACCAGTAACGTACAAGTAAAAAATAATCCTTATTCGCAACTGGTTTCGTTCAAGTAAAAAAAATTCCTTGATCGTAACTAGTTTCGGAACTGCGGTTTCGATGGCGTCCGAAGCGGGTAGTGCATTTAACAATCGCTCTTTCTATCAATCGTATTATATGTCTGTTATGCATTTTGACCCTCATATTACTTAGTCCATAGGCAATCGAACCCTTTGGCCGTTAGACATGTGTACAGCCACTTCCGGAACGGGTTAAAGGAAGAAATCGCGAAAAAAAAATCTGCTGCTCATTGGGAGAAGTAGGATTGCTGTTTTGTATAGCATATTTTTTTTTAATAATGAATAATATTTATTGCATAATCAAAATCATATGTTACACTGTTATTTTAGTGTCTCATAATGATACCCTATTAGGGTAAAATAACACTCCAGTGCATGAGATATTAGAATGCAATTCGGTAAGTCATTTTTTTAAGGGCGAGTCGAAAAGAATTTCGAGATAACCGAGGTATCCTACATAGTATTAGAAAAAGAAGACCGGAGTTTTTTATTTCTTTTAACCTACGTAAAGATATTCTCCATGGAGTTTGGAATATTTTCTCGCGACCATTTACATTTGGAGATCACAGACCGAAATATTTTAATAACTGAAGTTACATTGACCACATCGTCGCGGTTTTCTGTATAAGCGCGCGAAATCTGGAGAGTGCAGTATCTGTTATGTTAGTAACTATTAAATAATCTGTGGCGTGGGTGTGTAGACTTACTTGCTGCTGCTTGATGTCACCGCTCATGCCACTCTTCTGATTCTTGTCGAAGAGCAAGTTGACGTTGCTCTGGGGTGAGGCGAGGAAGCTGAGGTTGATCTCCCCGATGCCGGGCACGTTGAACTGCTGCGTGTGCACCGGCTGGTTGTTCACTACCTGTTCATCATCATCAGCCTATACTGGGTGTCAAATCAAATCCGTTACATCTAAACTATTATAAAACTGTAATTGAAGTGTGTCTGTACTTTGAAGATATTTACAAAAAATAGATTACGATATGGTTTTTAGGTATCCCTGACTCGAAATCAACCTTTTTTAGAAATATTGTCTGTATGTTTGTTTGTTTATTTGTTTTTTTGTTTGTTCGCGCATCACGCAAAAACGACTGAACCGATTTTGATAAAACAGTTGATTTATCAGACTGCGAAAAGGTAATATAATGAATATTTCGCTAGTTATAATACCTGTAAAAACTTCTGCTGTTGATGTTCGGATTGCTGAGAAACCTGCTGCAATTCCGACTTCTGTTGTTGTTGTTGCTGCTGCTGCTGCTGTTGTTGTTGTTGTTGTTGCTGCTGTTGTTGTTGTTGTTGTTGTTGAAATTGTTTCTGCAACTAAATGAGAACAATTAGGATATTAACATATGATAAGATAAAAGAACCAGATAAAACATTCAACTCTACAAAAAAACGTTACCGTATTTAGGCCTAAAAAAATTGACTCCTTTGCTAAGATTTTTATGAGACTGGGAGTCTATACTATAATACGTAAGGTCAATGGTTAAAAAAGCAAAAGCTTGATACTTCTCAAAAATAGACAAATATTTCAGATAAACAGGGTTGACGTAATTATTGCTCTTAGTATCTACATAATAATTATTATACTTCAAAGTCACCATGTTTGGCATGACGATAGTCCATGCCCATGTCATGAAGGAGGGGCATCATAATGATGATTAGATTATATGCGTAAAGAAAAATTCTGGCAATGTGGCGAAGTCGCCGGCTAGAGCCAATAAATAAATAAGTTACCAGCTCCTGCTGGTCCTGTTGATTCTTAATGTGCTGCTGGATTGCCCTCTGGTGCTGCTGTTGTAGAGCCTGCTGCTGGAGCTGCTGCAGCTGCTGCTGCTGCAACTGCTGCAGCTGCTGCTGCTGCAACTGCTGCAACTGTTGCTGCTGCTGCTGCTGGATTATTTGCTGTTGGATCTGTTTGATCAAACCAACCAATCAATTATGTGGAAACTAATTGATTTTTTTCTCTATGGTTGATGTAATAAAGTTAAGGGTAGGTATGATGAGACTGATGTGTACCTACATGTGTATAAAAGTTCCTAAACAATTATGAAACTGAACTGATCCCTATGCCTGTTAAAGACTTGAGGAGCAACTGAAGGCCAAGCATGTCGCCTCTGAGAAAACGAAAAGTATCAAGATGTGCTCATCTTTGTTACTTTACGCATGCGAATGTGAGCATGCATGACGGTCTCATTTTGTCGCTTTGTGGTGCGTAGTATGCTAGCTCTACTTGATGAATGGAAGTCATCTTACTAAGGGCAAGAATGGATGGAAATTTTTATTTTGTACCTCTTGTATTTTACTGCTTGAATAAACTATATTTTATTGATTGACTTGACTATAACATAACTGATAATCCAAAATATCTTTAACAGATAGGTCCGACTTAATAAAAAATCCGCCAAAATAACATTGCAATTGCAAACAATCAATTTATCTCATTTTAATGATTATCTCATTAAATAAATCTGTAAGTATGTTTGAATTGGATATGTTTCCGACTTAGTCACAGGTTTTGGGGCTAACAAAATAAGGGCTAGATTGGTCCAAAAACGATATAATGGCACAGATTACCAGTTACTTCGTAACAGATACATCACTTCCTTAGAAAACGATAAATTTTCATGCTTTAATCATTTACTGCCAGACGGATGCACGAAAATGTATCTTAAGGGTTGAACTACACATGGCCGCACGCGACATCATCACACGCATCGCGTGCGGCGATGTGTAGTTCAACCCTAATAGTGCTTGACGCAGCATTGTTATTACGTCGTACAGCGCGCGACGTATGCGACGTTGCCGTTTGTAGCGACTGGCAGAATTCATACAAGTGTATCACTTACGATGCGCCAAACAGTAGGTACTTATCTCAGTTCCACCGGCCGAGTGACAGAGGCCTGATAATGGGGCTAAACTATTGACATAAGTTAATGGGCTAAATACAAAAATTATAGGAATTTACTTCTCGCTGCATGATATGGATAACACGCCAGACATTGGAGAGGTATGGAATCTCAATCATGAGGTCCGGGTTCGAATCCGCACAGACAACATGCCACGTACCAATTTTTCTAACTTATGTACATATTACCAACTGCTCTCAAACGGTGAAGGAAATCGTGAGGAAACCTGCATATTTCAGAAGAAGACATTCTGATGCATATGTGAAGTCTACCAATCCGCATTGGGCACGCGTGGTGGACTAACGGCCAATCACCGTCCTAGAGGGTAGGCCTGTGCCCTGCAGTGGAACGTATATAGGCTGATGATGATGAACCACACGATTGAAATACAAACCTGTAGCTTGTCATCCTCTTCTTTCTGTTGATTCCTATATCTGTAATCTTCTCCTTGAGTGTGGTTCTCAGGTTCAGACTTAGGTTGTTTCAACTCCGTCGGTCTCCTGAACGTACTGTTCTGTTTGTCTAAAGCCAGCAACGTGTTAGCAGCCTCGTATTTATCCTCAAATGTTATGCCTGCTTTTTCAGCAAGTGTCTCTAAACACTGCAGCGGCCTCTTAGTCGGCTTCGCAGGCTTATTCTTATCGACCTGCCCGTTCCCAGGGGACTGTTTCGGAACAGTCCTAGTTATAGTAATACTATTTTTATTGCCGTCATCTTTCTTATCGGTCTTCGGTTCCAATGTAAAGTAATTTTTAGGGTAATTATTGTCTTTATCTTTCTCCCCGTTAACGTTACCGTTGTCTATTAATGTAATTGTTGTTGAATTTGCAACTTTTATTGCTTTTTCTTTGGATTCGTCTTTCGTTTGGACTTGCTGGCTTGAGCCATGTGTCGGGGAGAGGAGCTGCTGTGCGGGGACATGCTGCGTCACCGGCACGTTGGCATTCTGAGGCTCACAGTGTAAAGGTTTCTCGGTGGGCTTAGACAACTGCTGTTGGAACCCTGGACTCTGCGGCTGATCTTTATCTTGATCTTTCTTCTTCTGTATATTATCTAGGATTTCAGACCTGAAATTAAGGTAATCTTTGGCATTATTTCGCAAGAATTTGTTATGAATGTGTATCTTTTTTCTGTTAGCACAATTGTTAGTAAACATTTTAAGAATTAATGTTAGTTTATGTTAAAGCCTATCACCAAAGCACCTTTAGTATGACCAATCTCAGTATTAATGTAGGTACCTTGTAGGTACATATTTATCCTTTCATTTGCACAAATCAATCGTTTAAGGGGCTACCTGCCGGTTTTGGGTAATTTTGTAATCATTTTATTCATTAACTATGGCACTTTTTGAGCTGAAATTTAAACTGAACCATCTACAGGATATGAGAAGTGATGTGGTTTTTCTAGAAATCGATTTTAATGAATAAAACCGAAGAAAAGGGACTCTAAAGTCACCCCTTTTTTTCCAGTTGTAACCATTTTCCTCTTACATTTTTAATCGGAACAAAATGAAAATTTACTATATTGTTCACAATACAATTTAGAATGATGTGGTTTTTTTACTTTTTCGAAATTAATAAAAAATCATCGAATTTTTCAAAGAAAACAGCAAAATTCTGACCGGAGCCACGCGCTCTTTCTCATCGATTAGTATGGAGTGTGAGTGAGAGGAGAGTGGTCCACGGCTGATACGCCTTAAAACTAACTGAAGTGACTTAAAACTATTACCTGAAAAAATATGCCATTTCGAGTATTCAGTAGTTTTGACTAATTGTTAGCTGTTCTATTCTACTAACGTACCTACTACTTTCAGCTTAGTTGCTTTTAAATTAGATGATGGCTTGGATTGTGAAGGTAAACACGAGGATTTACTAATATCGAATATTATCTTACTACAACGCAAGGTTTAAGATATTCGTAGTTTACAGTATTTAGTAACTTTTCCAGAAATTAAGTAACACAGGCATTCAAGTTTCAAAGCTTTCAAATCGTGGATATAACAATAATGAAAATATAACAATAATAAAGAATATCACAGAGCATTATTTATAAATTACTTTACTACCGTATATAATTTGACATGTGAAGTAGTGGTCCGTTTCAAAACGTGAAAAAATAATTCGGTGTGTTTTTCTATCTCAGTCTAGCATAAATATCTTCGTATGCTTTATCTCTTTCGTATTGGCTGGCATGGCATGGCACCCCGACTCCCCGAGTGGCCCTAGTGATTTTCACACATTATGAAACGGACTTATGTCTAGTGATTGTGTTGCCTAGTCAAAGTTTGCCCAGCACTGCCCTCGTAGTATGCTACACGTGATACGGCTGTATCACGTCTTTTATCTCGATCGTTCGCACGCAAATAGAAAGAGAGCGAAGGTGTGATAGCGCTGTATCACTACGGCATGCTAGATGTGCTGGTAGTATGCAACACGTGATACGGCTGTATCACGTCTTTTATCTCGTTCGTTCGCACGCAATTAGAAAGAGAGCGAAGGTGTGATAGCGCTGTATCACTGCGGCATGCTAGCTATGCAGCCTTTGCTTATCAGCGGGGCTAGTACGCCAACCCGCGATAGCGTGATATAGCGCTATCACGCTTCCGCTCTCTTTCTATTTGCACGCGACAGAACGAGACAGAAGACTAAATTTGACAGATGGATGTGTTAAATGTGGTTGGCGTACTAGCTCCGCAATTCCTCCGAAAAAGTTTCAGTTTTAAAAACAACTAATTTTGTGATTAAAAAACAGTTATATCCATTTCAACGGCACTCTTTAAAAGCCACTTGAAAGATTAATTTGTAAAAAAATTAATGAGTTCATGAACTCTCATGAACATTTTCTATAATCCTCTACCAAATTGTTTGGTGAAATCTCAGATAAATTAACAGGAATGGATTGGAAATGATCTCTCATTTCTACGCAAAAAAGTCTGTCAATTTTGCGGGGGTGAGGGGGGAGGTTTATATACTGGCGCGGGACGCGCGTCAACTATTTTTATATGACGGGTATGCTCACCATGGAGTAAGAGGAGATGGCATATCGGCTTGTTTCTATAGAAAATTATGTCGCCGACAAAGGGGGTGAGGGACGGGCGAGGGGAGACAAAAAGCTTAGGGGAGCGTGTCATTTCTCTATGGTCGCAGTACAAACTAGTGCACAATTGGTGGCTACAGTGCAACTTTGTTACACCATCTCTACCAAGGGGAGCGTGTAATTTCTCTATGATGCTCACTGAGCATGCGTCTTTGGCAGAGGGGTACGCGCGTAATATCGCATCCATTCCTGTTAATTTATCTGAGGGTGAAATAGTACCAGAATAAAAAAAACTATTCGAGTCGATCTATTAAAAAAATTGGTAAACTTAATCATAGAGTAACTAATTGGCAACATTACAGAAATGTCAAAACAGAAAAATAAAATTTAGTTTATGGTAGTTGCTACGTTTATGAAATAGATTTACCGGTTTTACGGTATTCGGAATATAATAGGGGAGCGGAGCGTAAGCGAAAAATACTTCGCCTATGGGGAGCGGACAATTAGCAACTCATAATCGAATGTCAAAACGTGCGCTTTAGATAGTTAGATACGCACAAGTGACGTCATCAACATTTCATTACCTTTTATACTTCATCCTAATATTTAAAATAGTATTCAAACTAAATTTCAGAAAATTTGAGTTTAGCGTTATTTCAAACGTTTTTTTACTAAGAATATAAAACTAAAATATGTACCGTATTTAATGCAGTCCGCTCCCCTAATATACAGGATGTTACATAAGTAAAAATAAATATTTAAAACTCTTAAGGGGGTTGTGTAGACAATCAAACTGAACAACTTTTACTATAGGACCAACATCGAAATCGCGAAAAAAAAAATATCCCATACTTACATATTTTAGCTAGAGTCGATTTGTAGAGTATGGAACATCAACATTTTTTTTTACGATTTCGATATTGGTCCCATAGTGAAAGTTGTCAAGTTTGATGGTCTAAACCACCCCCTTGAATGTTTATTTATATATTTGTAACAGTATAGGCAGTTTTTTGACAGCTAGTTTAAAAGTACCTAGTTCAACATGCCTCGATAGATGGCGTTGATGTAACCTGGGTCCCTATTTCCCGCTTTCTGCCTGGGTCCGAAGACAGTAATTTAATCAAACAAAAGTTTAAATAAATGCTCGTCACTGGTTTAGACGCATCCATGTAGGTACGCAGTGTCTTCATATTTTCCTGTTTTTTTAAAAAAACATTTCGTTGTGTTTACGAATAGCAAGGATGCACATTCATCACGAATCAATGCCATCTATAGAGCCATTTGGAACTATTTTTTCTTCTTTAATGGCTGTCGCTTGTCTAAAATTCTTCATTTTCATTAGTCATTCGATTAACCCCAACAAAGCTGGCTTTATATAACTACAAAAATCATTGTTTTCGAAGTTTTTAGTGTTCGCATGCATGTTCGTGGAAGCTATTCTATTTTGAATATCGACATTTTTTTTATCTTCTCTCTCATTAAATATGGTTGAACCTAGAATGACTTAACTTTAATACTGGACTCTCGAGTAATAATTTGTTAAGGCTCTTATTACCGTTCAGTGGAACCCTTCATCACAATATTAAAGATTTCTCAATGAAGAAATCCTATATTTAAAAAGTGAAAACTACTCCAATAAACTACATAAGCCTTAAAACAATTTGTATATAAGTAATAGGCACAGATTTAGGTATTACAGTAGGTAATGGAAGTTTTTTTTAAAATAAAATATGAGTTTGCTCTTGAAAAATGAAAAATGAAAAAACTGAACCGCTCTCGAACTGCTCTTGACCTCAGTCTAGTCCTCAGGACAAAGATGGGGTCGAAGATGTAGCGAGCTAACCCAGAAAGAGCGTATTCACTCATACTTTAAAGGAATTCGGGCTGTAAGCGTACGGAAATACTGACGTAGGCATAGCATTCCACTCCTTGGCTGTGCGGTTTATAAAAGATTCAGAAAGGAGCTTAGTGCGAATATGTGGGATGTCAACCAAGTAGGGGTGATTTCCCGTGGTGCGCCTGGATGTTCGATAGTAGAATGAGGAAGGCGGAACGAAGGCTCAAGTAGCTCCTGGGAACAGTCGCCGAAGTACACTCTATAGAAGACCGACAAGCAGGCAAGGCTACAAAAGCTTTCAGCTATTTTATTGGAGTAGCACTTTTTAATCAAGGCTTTTTGAAGTTATACTTTTTTTGGCGCGTTATATTGATAAATCGATGGTAATGAGGGCACCACTAAAATAAAAAAAGGACTCTTAAGGGCGCACCGTACCTCGGTGCTGCCCGAAATCGTTATTTTGTATTTCTTTTAATTATATACATTTCCAAAAAACACAAATTATTTGTCAACTACGCACAGGTACGTCGGGAAAACTTAGTTGGAACATCGCGGAAATGTTGAAAATCACCCAAAGGGCAATGGACAGGGCAGAAATTTGGATTTCGGATTGGGTAATTTATCCCCCCTCCTTGGATACGTGCTTGACTCGCTAGTGAACTGGGTACTGTACTTGTGGAAATGTAAATTGTGTTAGTAGAAACCATCACCCAACCAAACGATGGTTTCTTCTTGCCAAGTCCGCAAGTTGACTCGCTACGAACTTGGGGAAGTGTAAAGACTTAACATCGAGTTACAAGTTACTAGCACACTTAACTCGATTCCGTACTTATGGAAGGTGTAAATTGTGCTAGTAGAAGCCGTCGTCAATACGATGGTTTCTAATTCACTTGCCATTCCTGCAAGCTAACTTGCTACGTATCTACTTGTAGAACTGTAAATCAGGGTTAACATCAAGTTAAAGTTAACTCACTACTGTACTTATGCCTTATGGAAGTGTAAATCGGCCTGATATGCTAAAATTATAACTGCATAAGTAACGGGAGGACGGAAGCACGTGCAATATTTAGGGCCTGTTTCACCACTTATGAGTAAGTTCTTGGTACCTTATCCGACAGATATTTTGACATATTTTCATACAAAATACGTCAAACTATCTGTCGGATAAGCTAGCAAGAACTTACTCAGAAGTGGTGAAACAGGCCCTTAGTATAATAGCCGGCAAACCGGCAAATCTTGGATCTCTGCGCTGCGCAGAACCAAATTAGTAGGCGAAAGCGCTACTGTGCACACCCCTCACCCCTGCCCCATTGGTCAAGTTGTTTGCCGGGTAGTGTACTTTGTGAACCAAATTTAAATAATGACGCTATTGTCTAAGAACACTACAAATACTACAATGAAGTTTGTGAATGAATAAAATAGGCCAGGAATGTATTTACAAATATTGCGCCCCTGGGCAAATTTATTTGGCCGCCCCCATAACTATAGTTTGACGGCCGCCCTTAGCACTTGCCCATTTTGCCCTCAGGAGAATACGCCCCTGAAATAGGCTATTAATATTTGTGGGATGGTTAAAATCTATCTTATAAAATTTAAAATGCGTGGGAAACGGCATACCTACCTAATTTATAATCCAATAGATAATGGAAAAAAATGATTATTTGGTGCACAATCATTGCAAGCATTTGGCGTACCTAAATTGCACACATTTTGAAATGTTGCTTATCCATCTCGACGAAAAAATAGCTAAAACATGGTACTGCCCTCTCTCTCCACTCTACACAAACATACATGCAACGTGACTTTCCTCCAGTTGATCAATTTTAACGAGGCTTTATTATATTATATTATTATATTAATACCTAACACCAGCCTAACACACGTAGGTACTTTATGTGTTAGTTAAGATACTGTTTATATACTGAATATTATTATGTGCAATTTTCCACAATTTGTCTAGAATGGGTGCAAAGACGAAGCAAGTGATCGACACTAGGAATTTGGAATATTTGGGCTTGAGGTCCCGGGCCCGGGTGACCTCCGGGAACCTTGACCGTAAATGTTTGCCTTTTTGGAAGTCTATACTATAATATGTATTCATGAATAATTATCCCTTAGTAAAGTAATTCATAATAAAAAATTTATTCTCAACTCATGTTTTAGTAGAATGTCAAGTGTAAGAAAAAAACCATGCCGTTTTTTTTTGAACACATACTCACCATACTAATTTAAAAACAGACTAGGTATTTAGAAGGGACGTAGGTATTATATCTAAATAAAAACTGCTCCTCTGGCATTATTTCACAAGGGGAAGCAAAAAAATAATGAAAACGTGCGAGTGAGAGGGCTTGATGCAGAAGCGTGTGGCGTATGAAAGAGACTGTGGAAGCGCGCTAGGGGAGTTGGAGCGCAAACCGGTTCTGCATGTGTGCAGACAGACGGCGCTCTCCCTCCCCTCGGCTGTCGACCCTCGGGTACGAGGGCCTCACATTGTCGGCTTTTCCCTGAAGCGTTGCAATAATAATACCGACAAGCATAAGCCCTTACAAATTCAACCACGACAAAGAGTAGAGCTCCATTTTTTTTATAAAGTCCTCATTATAAAATCCAGTCTGTTTAAAGAACACCTTTCTCTTTCGTTACTAAACCTTGCCATGATTCTAGAATAGTACGTAATGAATAATCGAGTACTGCTACTCTAAGTTTTGTGTCAAAAGCCACACGCAGCGCAAACACCCACACCAAATCGCAATCGTAAAGTAAAAAAATAACATAAAATACCTTTTGGTGTAAAAACCATAAGAACAACGTTCCATCGTTTCAAAATAAAGGGTTAACTGAAATGTAAGCGCCGTCCCATGCGGCAGTAATTAAAAGAACATACAAACAAAAAGGTAAGGATTGAGACATTCGCACAGGTGAAAGTAAACACAACACTTATATCGACGAAAACGACATACAAACACACTTTATCGACAGTCCGGTGCCCGTCTCATTGTAACAATAACCTTCTTTCGAGTGGCGAAACACGACTGTTTAGTGTGCGCTCGCTGCCGGCGCGCCGCTCCCTTGTCCCGCACTTCCCCGCAAAACAACGCTCTCTATCACCGTCGCCAATGGCAAACCCGCTGCAAAGACTGCCTCCTCATTGGTGGATTCATTTTACGACCGTTCCACAAACAAAACCGGTTGCCAAGAACGGCACGAAAGGGCGCGAGGGACGAAATTAACGTTTCTGCCATTATTATTATTGCTACTATTTCTATCTCGTTCTTACTTGGTGTTCTGAAAGAGATAGAGCATCTAAAATATGAGTTCACCGTCGCACCAGCGGCGGTGACGGCGCGGCACCGCACCTTTTCTTTCTTCTGCCGACCATTTTTTTCGTAGCACAGTAACAATGCGCTAATAATTATGATTCACGGCTGTTAGCCACATTCACCATACTTAGGTATATCGAGACTTTACTCCACTGAAATATTTAAAAAAGTAACTTCGCTACCTATTCATAGTAGATAAATATGGGTTGGGTGGGTATAATAAGAGTCAGGGTTGGGGGTTTTAAAAAATGAATTTTATGAAATTTTATCAGAGACAAAAATATTAACG
This sequence comes from Agonopterix heracliana, assembly GCA_963693445.1. Taxonomy (NCBI): domain Eukaryota; kingdom Metazoa; phylum Arthropoda; class Insecta; order Lepidoptera; family Depressariidae; genus Agonopterix; species Agonopterix heracliana. The sequence goes on from OY856307.1 coordinate 4,174,045, forward strand.
ATCGAAATGATGCCTAAAATTACTACTTAATAGCCCCTAGGTAGAGTAGATAGCCCCTAGGCCCTATAGGTAGGTATTGCCCACAAGGACGATCGGGCATGTTGCTCTAAGTATAAAATGATCCGTGTGTTAGGTTAGGTACCTTATTTGACTTTTAACTGTTACCTAAAAAATATCATTAGATACTCTTTTTTTTTAAAGTTGATTGTTTTAATGACCAGTAGATATAGGTAGGTACCTACTTTGGTATAGTATAGACTAGGTATCCATTCAGCTTTTGTATTTGCAAAAATTTTAACTTTCTGGGCACAATCGATGTTAAGTTATGGGTCCTCAGACTTTCTAAACTATTATAAAACCGTAATTAGTTATAAAAATGCAACGTACGACTGAGACAAAGACCAATTTCATTTGAAGGTCTATTGAAAGGAAAAATACTCAGACCGGTTTAATATAACGTCTTAACTTTATATGACTAGGTAAGTATATTTATCTTCAACACATCGAAACTAACTTAAATTAAACCAATCTATCCATAAATACGGAGGGTGCTGTTTATCGTCGCATGCGGTGGTAAGGTTTAGTATGTAGCCCCAAAGGCTTCCCGAGTCCACCCTTATAATCTTTCCCTGCTGCCGGTGCATTAGAACATGGCCGGCTTCCCGCCCGTTTCATCGTTTCTATACTGACTTTTATGTAATGTGACATATTATATGTAATGAGGGATTTTCAGAAAGCCATTAAAAAAGAAAAAGTAGTTCCTAATGGCTCGATAGATGGCGTTGATGAGACAGGGGCGAGCGATCTTACAGATAATAAAATACAAATAAAATAGTAAGAATTTGTGTTTTAAAGTAAGCAGCACAATATTAACATTTCATCAACGGATTCATCTGACTCAGTGATATGCATTTTTGTTTACTTTTTAGCCTACAATTTTCGTCATCGGTCCCCTCTCTGGTCAACGCCATCTATAGCCAGTATGTTGAACTACGTTTTACTAGCTGTCAGAAAACTCCTCAATATAAATTAACATGCACTATGGGCGTCGCGTATCATAAATTCCTACTAGGTACCTACTTGTTTTACTGGTAGTAGTTATAATAGGTATTATTTTATCCGTGCAAAAAACAATAAAAATTATATCGTCCGGAATGTCACCATACGAGGGGTTAAATGTTAGAAAGACAGGTAGGTATTTAATTATATACTTATTTATGTAGGTATAAAAGGTGTAACAAAGCACCCATATAATATTTAAAAGGTGGTTTAGAGTTTAGACCATTAATTTAAGTGAACAACTTACACTATGGACTATGGAGACAAATACGAAAAACAATAAAAACATCAGCTGTCCCACATGCTAGCACCTACCTACCTACTGCAGTTTTGTATGAAACAAACAGCTGATACATAATAAAATTTTTCCATAAAAAAGTTGTTTAGTTTGATGGTTTCGAAAACAAAATTTAAGTCCTAGGTACTTATTTCATCAGAAGTAAAGCAAACGCTCGTGCGTGCTGACACGAGAGAAGAAGATTAAAAAAGTACCTATCTAAAATACAGATTCATTTAAGTAAATACATAGGTAGTACCTTCTTCCATTATCTATAAGTGGCGACGGGCCCTACTCACTCCCCGTCACACTGGACAGAGTTTCGGTGCTCCTAGTGAAACGTGGATGTTCTGAGGTTTCAGAATATCTCCGACTACCCCTTCAGGGAATATAGCCGTGAGCATATGCTAATGCTTACATGGTAGTACCACAGAATAATAACTAGTAACTAGCGTGTACTTCGTCTATTTCAATCTGCCTACGATATTTTGCTAAATATTAAGTTTGTTACCGGAAAAAACATTTCCGGTTTTATATACAAAAAGAGCTCAACTCTAGTTTCCACATAGCTTCCATTTTTTTATTTTTGATCTTTGTTCTTGTCTATGGTTCAAATTCATCGTGAATTTGAAAAATTTTACGTTTATTTGTAGGTACTTGGTCTGCCTTGGTGTTTTAAATTGTTATAAAATAATAACGTTACACATAAAATTACACCTAAAACGTTCAAGTTTAAATTGTTAACAATTCAGAATTTAACCACCTGTGATTAACTAAATATGCAACACGCCTACAGCGCCATCTAATATCAATATGCAGCTTAAAATCAAAGTGACACCTATGTTTAGTTTCTAAAACTTCGCAACGATTATACTCCTATAATTTATATATTCACCGCATAGATGGCGCTGTAAATGAATGAAGAGAATAAGAACCGTGTCTTTTCTGTAGTAGTAATAGTAGATTGTTAGGTAATGCAAAATCAATTTCTGAATCGCTCGATGAATTCATGAATTCATCAGGTTCTTGTTTTTAAGCCAGCCCGCCATTTTTTTTGACTCGGTTTAGAGGTTTTAATCGGGACCACTTTTTTCTATCTGCTTATAATTTTTACAAAAGTCTCCAAATGACAAAAAATATTGTTATTTAAATTAACATCTATTATAATTCAAATTTATTGATAATTATCATTATAAAAAAATAAGAATCAATATAATTTTATCGAAGTGTGGCTTTAAGTGAAGATTTTAGCCTTTGCCCAGTATACACGTAGTTTTTTTTTTAAATTACTTTTCATCCCTGAAATGAGGGATGAAATGTATCACTTTCAACCCGCTTCATAGATAAACAATGACCTACTTTCAGAGTATGAGAGATGAAAAATATTAAATTGTTTCCTCATTCATTTAGTAACTAGGTATGTACCTATTTAGCAAATTCTATAGATAAAATTTATCAATTAAATAAAAGGCAGTTGGTAACTAGTTGTGTAGTTTAGCTAAGTTACTGTCCACCCGAAATTATAGTACCTAGCTAGGTAGTATATGTAGTTTAAGTATAAGTATAATATACAGGATCCTTAATATGCTGATACTTTTTTAAGGAGATGATCAGACAATCAAACTGAACCACTTTCTCTATGGCACCAACCAACATCGAATTCGCGAAAAGAAAATCAGCCCCTCCATACAAAACTGCAAACCTACTCGAGCCAAATGTATGGGACAGACAGCGGATTTTTTTTTCGCGATTTCGATGTTGGTCCCGTAGAGAAAGTTGTTCAGTTTGATGGTGTGATGATCCCCTTAAAAAAGTGTCAGCATATTAAAAGGACCCTGTACCTATACAAAAATATTCTTTATCAGCTTTGTCGTTATCTATCAAGAGTTACAAGGTAGGTACCTAGGCAAATTAATTCCAATGATTTTGTGGCGAGTCCAGCAGTGGGACACAAAACAGGCTACATAAAAAAAAGATACTCTTACTAACCTACTTTTGAAGTTTATTCCGAGAGCGCAAATGCGCGCTGCATACAAACGAAGTCTGGTGGTATTTTCAATAGGTAGTTACTATCCATTAAGTCAGATTTACGTTAAAATATACAGTTTTAATGACTTATGGTTCATACAAACATAGAGATTAGTTTCTAGATTGTTTCTGTAAAATGTCACTGGCTTTAATTGGTTAGTATTGTATATAAATATAACCCTAGAAATATAACCAGACTATGTTTGTATCGAGCGCGCCAATGGTATATACCTACCTACCCTTTAGTATGCAAAAGCCAAACTGTAGCTGTTCCACGTGCGGCCACGTTATGGTTTTATCTAGTGGTAAGTAAATCATCTAAGCTTATAATATTATTTTCTCCCCTCCAGACAGAAAGCGTCAATTTTCGTCCCGCTGCGCAAAACGAATTTTTCGCTTTCCACCTCCGTCGAGGAGAAAAATAGTATACTAAACTAACGTCGGGCAGTAAATAAGAAAGCCTCAGATCACATGTTTGCTGACCACGGCTTATCTGAGACCTTTCTTACTTTCCTGCCCTCCTCGGTGTGTAATCTACTATATCTTAATCTATCGCTACATTTTTGCTCCCATCTTTTTCGAATTATCTATCTCTGTTTTACTACAGTGTGATTATGTGTTTGCGTCCTGCTCTCTCACCGGCGCATGGTTGTTATCCCATCGGGCAGTGAACCCGGCATCCACAGCTGTTTTCGTCATAGAATAAGCAATCATCCCCGTGCTAATAGTTGCCTAAGATTGAGTTGTCTCTCCGATGACATTTTAGAGGGTGCCTGGTGGTTCCCACTTAGCATTGACAACGCCTTTTCTTTTCCTATGTTTTTGTACAAGGTGACTAAGGCCCATCACATACATACGGAATTGCAATTCGGAATTCCGAATGCAAACCGGTTTTCGTATAGGTTTGAAATCCCGTTCGCAAATGTGGAGGGGGAACCTCCATACGAAAAACCGGTTTGCATTCGGAATTCCGTATCGCAATTCCACATGTATGTGATGGGCCTAAGAGACAAGGGTTCATGTTAATATGGACAGAAGGCTAGCCTAGCCACCTAGCTTAGGAGTCATTTCACCTCATCAAAATATTTCAGATTTATCAGTCAAGAAAAAAAATTCTGTTTCGCCTTGCTACAAAACACCTAGCTATTTTTATGCAAGACATATAATAGACATTTGAACAAAGAATAAAAACCGGTCAAGTGCGAGTCGGACTAGTCGCGCACAGAGGGTTCCGGACTAGGTTCCGGACCACATAATTAACATAGAATAGTAGGTACATTATGATACAAGTGAGCAAAGTTGTTAACTGAAATAAATTGTTTGATGAAATGAAGCTTTTATTTATCATATTTTAACTAAAACAGAATAATTTATTCAGAAAAAAGTTTTTTTATTTTCGTAAAAAAACTCTTTGCTGAGATTTAAAAACAAACTATAGAAAAAAAAAGTAACATTACCGCACTAGTGCGGGAATATAATCTTTTTTGCACGCGTGTTCTATAAGCTGCATTGTGTACCTAAAAGCGGTGCAATAAGAGCCACCCAAGCAGCATAACAAGCTGTATAAAAGCTGTATTTGAGTTCTTTTTTATACTTAAAGCTGCTTATTGAGCCTGTATAAATGCTGTATAAGCGCTTATACAGACCTTATAAGTGCAAAAAGGGCCCATGTTATACAGCTTTTATCGTTAGTAGAGCTGTATAATAGCTGTAGAAGCAATTCATAAGCCTTATAGCATCTGTATAAGAGCTGTTATTCGGTGTAATGAGAAACCATTACACTCCAAATAATATCTTTTAAAGGTCTTATAAAGATTATGTTTTTAAATAAGAGTTTGAAGAGAATCAAAAAATTATAAAATTAAACGAGACACAATATTTTTCGTACAAGTCATTGCTAATATGAATAATGGTGACAACAGTTTATATTATTTCAAAGTGACATTTCAAGTTGAAGATAAAGATAAAGTGTTAATTGGTAAATCAAAGTGGAAATCAAATTATATTGTCAATGTGTGGTTGGTTATGGGCAATATTTTCATGCGCCAGTAAAATTATCAAACAAACATAAAAAAAATACGAAATACGGATAATTAAGTGTTTGTTTATAAGGTTATAATATAAATTATGTTTAAAATAATAGATTTTAGGACACTGTTATCATTATTTTAGCTTATTATTATGAAACGGCTCCAGCTATCATCAAATATTGGATAAATTTTATTTTAAATTTTTGTTTTTGTTAGTTCTAAAATGGCGATAATTTGTTATACAGCTTAGATGATAATTGGAGCGTATTATGGTCTTATTTGCTGTACTACGTAGAATATGGATCATATAATACAGCTTTTGGTTTTTAATCAGAGTTATAAGATAATATTTTTATTATTTAGGCTGTATGTGAGTTCTGAATTCATAACTAATAATTCTCTTTAGAGATCCGTGTAAGAATTTATTATCCCTGAGCAAGATTTAATTTTAAAGTATAACATTTTACAATACAATCATTTTTTGAAGTCGAGCATCTATAAATTTATAATTTCAATGATATACGGCGACACGTCAAGCTATACTAAACCAACATAACCTGGCCGCGCGTAGGTTGAATATCGTATAACGCCGCGCGGTCGGCTTATTTTGGTTTTGTATAGCTTGATGTGTTTGCCGTGTGTTGTGTATTGCCGTGTGTACATGTTATTTTGTTCTTACTTTTTGTTTACGTAATTAAGTTAGTATTTAAGATAAACACGTAATCGCGTGTCTGTGATTGTCCTTACGACACAAATTTATATATTTGGTTTTGTAGCCTACCTAGTTGGCACACAACTATGTAGGTACTTACGTAACGTTGTGGCAATGATTGATATACAGGGAGTAACAAAACACCCTAGTAATACTTAAGGGGTTGCTTCAGACCATCAAACCGAACAGCTTTCACTATGGAGCCACCATAGAGAAAAATTAAAAAAAAATCTGCTGTCTATTACAAAACTGCAGTACCAGCACGATTCAAATGTATGGGACAGCAGATTTTTTCTCTCTATTTGGCCCCATAGTGAAACTTGTCCAGTTTAAGTATTACTAGGGTGTTTTGTTACATCCTATAGACATATCTACATAAAGTTGTATGTGTGTAAGTAACACCCGTAGTGTTACAACAAGTAAAAAATTAAAGGCATTTCTTCGTAAATTCTGTTTTTTATTTTTCTTTTAAACTGTATGCAAAAGGGGTATGAAGTATAATTGTGTTCGATACATACTAATTTCATTTTTATATCTTGTTCAATGGTTTTGATACTTATTTGTTTCATTGTACCTAAAATTGTTCTAGTGTTACATGGTAATATTCCAGGAAATCTGCAATTTACAATTGCGGCTAAATCGTTTAGAGCTATTTGAGATATATTTCTTTCTGTAGCCTATTCCTTTATTCGCCGACGAAACAACATGTTTTTTGAAAATTCGTCTTCGTCATTATTTGAAGTACTTGTGCTGCTGCATGAAGAAACATCATCATCAGGTTCCAAAGGTTTCACTAAATCCATAAATTCGACACCATTAAATGGTTTTCCTACGGAACCTTCGTTGGACGGCAACGGAACTGTCGCTTGACTGTGGGTTGCCCTATTTAATACATCCGTTTCCGTATCTGTCAGTAAGGCAGGCTAAAGCTGTACAATGGATGTAATTTATTTTTTTAGTTTTAAAGCACCCTTGTAGATAGAAGTTATAAAACCACTATATTCAAAAGAGTGTCTAATTACGCTATAAGAATAAGTTTTATAATGGAATTTTCATATACCATTGTACGGAAACAAGTATCGAGAGATACCATAATAATACTTAGAGCTGTAGTAAGTAAGTGATCACATGCAAAATACAGCCTTTATGCAGCTTTAACGATAAAACTAGCTTAAAGTGTCACAAAATACTTAAAGTTGTATAGTAGAGTTTTCATATTCTGTTTTAATACTCTAAGCTTACGCGAATCCCTTAATACAGATTTTATACAGCTTTAACGATAAAATTAGCTTAAAGTGTCACAAAATACTTAAAGCTGTATAGTAGTATTTTCATATTCTGTTTTAATACCCTAAGTTTAGGCGGATCCCTTAATACAGATTTTATACAGCTCAAGCTGTATATTAACTGAAAAATCCCGCTTATAAAGATTGAAGCATCTTTTGACTCTCTTGTACGTCTTTAAAAGAACTTTAAGTTCTAAATTAGCTGGTTAATTGATGTACAAAACGCTTGCATGCTGCTTGGGCACTTTACGAGCAAGTATGTTGAAAAAATTGTTTTTTCCTCCGGGACCTTTAGCGCTAGACCGACTCACACTTGGCCGGTTTTTATTATTTGTTGTTATACTTAGTTATACACCCATTATACACCTGTACAGTTTGATCTATAATCAAACCAAGTTGGACGCTTGTATATTGTATACTTACTTACATTACCGTCTATACGATAGAGCGAGAAGAAAAAACGTTGATAATAACTAGTTTCTTGTATGAGGACCCCCCTTAATTTTTTACCTTTTGACATTTTTTATTAGGTGTTTGTTAACAAATCCGCACTAATAACTACTTCAACTGTAGACAACTGGGACCCTATTACTAAGCCTTTGTCCGTCCGTCCGTCCGTCCTACCTATGTAGGACTGTAACTTTTGAACCGTAATAGCTAGATAGTTGAAATTTTCACAGAATATGCGTTATTACGGCGGAAATGAATGAGAAAAAATGTCAAAAGTTAAAAATTAAGGGGGGTTCTCAACAAGAAACTAGTTTTTATCTACGTTTTTTCTTCTTGCTCTAATGTAAAAAGTAAAAACGGTAATTCATACAAGCGTCAAACTTAGTGTGATTATAGAGCAAACTCTACAGTATAACAACAATTAATAAACACCAGCCACGTGTGAGTCGGTATCACGCTTAAAAAGGTTTTTTCCAATTTAATATGTTGTGTTCTTTGGTGGTGGAAATTTAGTTTTATGTTATTAGATAAGCTATCTTCTCCTTAACGTTGGACCATTACCTATTTAAGGGACACCCTGTATAGGTTAGTAGTGTTGACCCGCGACTTCGTCCGCACAAATTATATAAGTACCAGATTTTAAGTCAGATCATAAGCTATCAAACAAAAAAACTTTCATCAAAATCGGTTCAGTAGTAGTAGTTTTTGCGTGATGCGCGAACAAACAAACAAACACACAAACAAACAGACAGACAAAATTTCTAAATAAGGTTGATTTCGAGTCAGTCAGTCGTTCAAATACTTAAAAACCATAATTATCGTAATCTTTTTTTGTAAATATCTTTAATATACAGACACACTTCAGTTACAGTTTTATAATTGTTTAGATTAGATTAGATTTATAATAAGTAGCTTGTTACCTACTTGGGTACGTAACCTGCCACAATTTTGTTTCATTTATTCGTAATTCCAAAAATAAGAGAAGTCTTACAACATCCAAACAAAGTTTGTTTATATTACTTTTGAGTTATACAGGGTGTAAATTTAAATGCGCAGGTGCGTTAGACGCGCTTTCACTATGGAACCAACATTGAAATATCAAATTGGGTCGAGTCGCCATTTACGTCTTCTATGGAACAGCTGATTTTTTCCCGTCGATTTTCGAAATACTACCAATTGATATTTTTTATAACCGTATAAGATAGAAAGAGTATTATGTAGGTACTTACTTAGGTATATTGATTAGTTCAAATGCAGTTCGAAAGAGCCCGAACTAGTTTATTAAAGAAAGAAAGTACGTTACGTATGACCTACCATGTTTACCATTCCCAATTTGAGTCCGGGTTGCCTTGCTAGAGTTGCTAGGGCAGCAGGGACGCGCGCGGTCTAATCGATCGCGGGGCCCGGCCGGGGCGGGGTGGTGCCCCCCACCCCTCCTCCTCTCTCGGACCCCGACCCCCTACTCCGTAGGGTTTGCGGTACAGTCGAGGAAGATTTATTTAATGTTTCGTTGTGTTCTTTTTGCTAAATTCTCTATCTCTAGGAATAAACTCTGAATAAAGTTTGCTATGTATTGTAGGCAAATTGTAGGTAATTGGTAAATCCCATTCCTGTAGGACTGGGTTAGGTAAACTAAAATTGCAGAAAAGACGATCAGAATACTAGGACATTTTGAAAAAATAAAATCGTCGGTTTTAAGAACACTTGCCCTGCAATGGGATCCTACAGGGCAGGCTATAAGTAAGATACTTTTACCTCATACTTACTTTTTAGAAAGAAAATACATAAATATCTATCGACAAAATTTTTTTTAATCAATTTATTTGCATTTCTTGGCTTTTATCATTTATGGACTACTGGTTTTCGCAGTACCTAATCCTTGCATTTATCAAACACTTTACTTGCTAGCTGTACTAACAGTAATAAAGTTGCGTAGGGGACTTTGACCGGGGTTCCCTGATGACTTTGACATTTCTTATAGCTGGACGACTTGACGAGTTGCTTTCTCACCTCAATAGTTAGGTAAGTAAGAGCTTAATGGTCTATCATAGGACTAAAGAATGCAATACCGGTATACCGGGATCCCGCTGGAAAAGCTGGACCATGTGTAACTCTGTGTTATACAGGAACACGCAAACTGATTCTAATTATCTGCTGGTCGCACGCATCCTCTCGATGCTCTGATACAGAACGTCTTCACTTGTCTGAATATGGGAAAAGGTAGAGATCCAATTTTCCTTTCAGCGCGACTCTTTATTAACATAGCAAGAACCAGCGTGAAAACAAAACGTGTGTTTCCGTATGTATAATCAGGAGTCGTTTCGACGATGACATTGTTGGCGTGTAAGTAGTACTTTGCGAAGTTTATTTAAAAACGCATCTTATCATCGACTTAGATCAGGGGTGCAAGGAAAGATCCTCCCCGAGGGCGCACCCAAGAGCAGTCAGCCTCTAGCCTATTAATACTGATAGGCTAATCTTTCCACTACAGCATCATACGATATGGCTTATGCGGACACAAAATAAAAATCTACTTAGATCCGAACGAGTTGGTTTTAAAATTAACATGGACAAGATGAAGATCGTCTCGAATGTCCATGTTCTATCCCCATACTCTAAAGATCTGGGACTCTGCTCTGCGCTCGAATTATGTTTGCCCGGGGGATAAAGATAACGGATAAACTATCCAGTTAGATAAGTCCAAATTTCGAATCTACGAACGAACTACGTAGTATGTTTTCGTTCGACACTTTCGTCGAAACTTTTTGACAAATGTGTACTGCCAGTGATGACATACGGAACTGAGACGTGGTCGCTCACTCAAGGCATCATAAAAAGGCTACAAATCACGAAAAGGGCAATGGAGAGGGCTATGCTCGGAGTTTCCCTGCGACATCGATTTAAAAAAAAAATTCCCAGATGAACCAGAGTAGCCGACATAGCCCTATGAATGGCTGACTAAAGTGGCACAATGCTCGCAGAGCACCGGTAGCCGATGGGGCCGAAGAGTTCTCGTGTGGCGACCGTGTAACGGAAAGATTAACTAACGACCTGGTGAAGGCGGCGGGAGCCCGTCGGGTGAGGCCAATGCAGGACCAGTCGTTGTGGTGATCCTTGGGCTATATCCAGCAGTGGACGTCCGTCCATCGGCTGATATGATGATGATACTCATACTCTAATTAAACATTCGTTTCACAAAGTTACCCACCATCCGTCCATCGACCTAAGAAAAATCTTTTGCTTTTGTCAAAATTTGCACAATATTTCTGGATAGAGAACATAATCTAACTACGAGAACCAATATCGGTCTAACAGGCTAACTAGCTCGTCAATGCAGCCATAAATTGAGGAATTCACTACGCAACGCACTCAACTATCAGCATTGTGTTGTGTTGTGTGAAATGCAATTTCGCGTTTCAGTAACATTCGTGGAAGCCATGCTAGACATTTCTGTTTTAATTCTTCTGAACGCGTATTTTGTGGTTTATTCGAGAATACAATATGGAATTTTCTGACAGCCAATGAGTGTTTTTTAAGCAATTTTCCTGGGGGTCGTAACTATGCGTGGTACAAGTACAACACGCACTTGGTCGATTTTTATTTAGTTTTATGAAATTACTAGTGTTTTCCCGCGACTTCGTCCGCACAAATTATATACCACATTTTAAGTCAGATCATAAGCTATCAAACAAAAAAAGTTTCATCAAAATCGGTTCAGTAGTTTTTGCGTGATGCGCGAACAAACAAACAAACAAACAAAAACACAAACAAACAGACAGACAAAATTTCTAACAAAGGTTGATTTCGAGTCAGGGATACCTAAAAACCATATCGTAATCTTTTTTTTGTAAATATCTTCAATGTACAGACACTCTTCAGTTACAGTTTTATAATAGTTTAGATATAAGGTAGGTAAGTGTTTCGTTTTTAAATTTGGCCTATTTTTTGTAACTCGTTATAAGATGAACTTCCAGGATCAGTCATCATCATCATCCCTATAGTACCTACGGTTGCGCGCCAAAAATGAGTTGCTTCTATAGGTCGATTGATTTCGCGCCTTATGCATGACCGACACGATCTAGAATTTGTCACTTGACTGGACAATCAATTTCCATCTTTAAGGTTGATCATATTATTAAACGGTTTCGAGTAGGTGGGCGTTTTCACTTTTTTGTCCACCCCATTTTCTTAAATGCCAATTTTTATAAATTTAAATTTTTTGCATGTTTTGATTTATGACAAGATTAAGAATTTTGTCAAGATTATTTTTAAATCAAAGGAACCATCAAAATCTGATTAATTATGCTCTAAAAATGATAAAACAAGACGCATGTCGCAATATTTGACGTCTGTTTCGTTACTTTTTCAAATACTAATATAATATTAACTGCTTACTTAATATTTTATTTTTTATTTTATTTAGGTATCTTACAGTAAGAACTTCACAATAAAAAAGGATTCGGAGACAAAAAAGCAAAAAATAAAACAGTGTAACGTTATAAAAAAGGTTTCGTTACTATGTGAGCCAAAGAGTACTGGAATTTTTCGTTTTTTTTTAATACTAATAGGGATTTTACGTATTGACTTAACAAATTTGAAATCATTTTGATAATATGATCTTATGATATTTATTCCATGAAGTAATTCGTTAAGATTTGTCCAAAATAAATTAAATTAAACATTTTATTTAGGGGACAGTAACGAAGTGGACCAGTAACATTTCACTAGGCTGGGGTCACACTTAGTGCTATTTATTATATTTTTAATCAGACTATTTTTATACGACATACATACATGACATACAGTTCTAACACTAATTCTTTGTATAAATGTGAAATTATAATCTTTATCAAATTGCATGAACCTACCAAATATTATTTTAATTATATTTTTTTTATATTTGTAAATGAAATTAACATTTTGTATGGAATAAAAGGCTTTTTTATTTTTATTTGAACTTCCACCAGACTTTTTTATTATTTTTAATTAAAAAATACAATGAATCAAATTTACAAAGTTCCCTGGTGTGCCCTTTGCTTTACGCGTCCTTTTCGTTACTTTTTGAGTCCGGCCTATAAGTTACTTTATAAAAGTATCGAAAGGGACGCGACGGACAGTTACTTTCAAAACTAAAATAATTGATAAAAAATTTGCTATTGAGCTGAAGCACAAAATGACCATACAAAATGCATGCATTATGCCATGCAAATTAATTAACTAACTTAAATATAATCGAACACCACTAGGTTATTAGAAAAATTGGTAACATACCTAGACTGGTTTTGGTTCCTAATGGAGAGGAGCGTGCAATCTCGTGAATAGCATCGATGTCACTGTGACAAGACAGGGTAAAACTTGCCTGGCTCAAAAAATATGATGCTGTGTTGCCATTATTAAATAATAGAAACAAAATAGTAGATTTATTAGCTGATTAATAGTGGTAACATCAAGGACTCACGGAAAAGGATCAAATTACGTCTTTGTCTTATTTATTGTTTTTTGTTAATTCTGTAGTTATTTAATAAATATACTTCATTGGCACGAATACTTTAACACATTCCCTAATTATTGAATATTAAATAACAATAGGTTTCTATAGTAGAAAAATGAGCAAGATCAACTTAAAGTTGTCAATATGCGGTGGGGACATAGGAAAAACAGGGTATTTTTGAGATTAAAAAATTTGTTTTTTAATCTTCAGCAGATTTACGCTAAATATGTTTATATAGAAAGTAAGTTCAGAATATGCTTTTTGTATTCCTTTCAATAATTAATATTCAAAACGCTCTGTAGGTTGAAAAAAGTAGTGATGAATGCGAGGGACACGCAAAAACAGGGGGGTGGACAAAAAAGTGAAAACGCCCAGGTAGGTACCTACCTACCGTCGGGAAACGTTATAGCCCAGTCATTTTGTTGTTTTTTTTTTCGGAAGGTATTTATTATTGTCATTATGTTTCATAAGGTGTAATTTAGTATCGAAACTTATGAATACCTACCTAGTGTAATAACGCCCGGTCTAACTGTGGTTGGGCTTTATTAGTCTTTATGGGCGCTATTTGCATACACGTTAGCATTACAATAGTATATTTTGGAAATTAATCAATCCACGGGTTGTCAACATTGTAATCTAAGTTAAGTACTTATAATAAGTTCCTGTGATCTAAGTTTACTTTTGCCAGATTTTATGACACACATAAGACTTGTATGAAAATGTCTCATTGAAATGAAATCTCATGAAAATGTCTCATTTAATAGTAGCAACCATTGTATGACAAGATAATCTAAGATACTTATTTTAAGTACATCACCAAGCTTTTTTGCTGCCTGCTTAGAGTATACATACCTATACAGTAGTATACTCTAAGGCTGCCTGATATAAAAAAGTTGATTTTTTCAAAAAAAGATTAAAACGTTTATTACATTGCAAGAGTTGCAAGCTTCTTGGCTACACTTGGCCACAGTTTAAGAAAAGCAGCGATTACATTACCCTACATGCAGGGCCGATTACGGATTACATTCAGTTTGATGGTCTGAAGTATCCCTTCAAGTATTAAGTAGGGTGTTTTGTTACACCCTGTATACAAAGGGGTTAGATTGTATACAGGTCTGTGCGCAAAGGGGTTAGATTTTTCTGATGATGACTGTATTTAGTCAGCCAAAAAAGTGGTCAAGAAACAGTAAAAAGGAAAGAATCAGTCGAATTCCAACCTATTAACAATAGTTGGCAGGTAAAAAAGGGACGCATAGGTACAATCCGTTCCTTTCCTACAGAAATCCAAAATAGTCTGGTTCACTTTTCTTAAAAAGGGCCATTTTAATCAGTCTAGCGGCATTTTGGGAAACATTTTGCCAAATGTGTTTCTTTTACTAATTCGGTATGTCAAGTTTTTTTTTGTCTTCATTTTTATATTTTTTACGGACAGAAGACATAATTTTAAGATACTTATTTCATTCTTATTGCGATTCATCGAGTTTATCAATATAAATTTAATTTTTAAATTATTTTGATCTGTAATCTCTAAGTGCAAAAATGGTGGAGAGAAAATAATTCGAACTCCATGGAGAAAAACTACATACAGCTGTATTTAAAAAAAATAAAACCTGCCTCCTCTTTCTAACTCTATGCTGGAAAAAGATACGGCAACATCAAATGTCAAATTCTGACATTGTGAAAGTATTTTTTTTTCTTAATGGCCGGTTATTTTAAGTTGATTTTATGTTTACCAAGGAGTTCAGAGGTATGCCAGTGACGTCACTGCACGGACCGAAAAACGACGTTATTTAATTAAAAATATCTGTAATCCTTTCATTTTAAAATCTCTGACATAGAAAATTATGATTATTGAGACAATTATCTCGAAATGGTTTTCAATTCAGCCCTCCAAAAAAAAACTTGACATACCGAATTCGGACCTGCTGAACACGAATTTCGATGTTGGCACTCCCGAATTTGCGAGCTCGAGGAAGGGGGAGGCTCCAAAGGTGACTTTTTTCAGTTTTTCGCGTATTTCTCGGAATGTATAAGTTTTATCGAAAAGTTTTGTGTGACTAAATTAAATCTGATAAAATGTTCTACGAAACAAGTTCTGTGCACTTTTGTCATAGGATTTAACCTTTGAGGGCTACAGGGCCGAGAAAGTAAGAGCATATCAAAAATTAGGCAATTTGTATGGCGACCCTCATGAATGTTGAAAATAAAAACAAAATGATTTCATATTCGTAATCAGCGACCTCTAAAACCCCCGTATATACATTTTTAGTCGGTTTGGTGAAACCTTTAAAAGCTGCTTTGGAGTTTGAAATTTCCATGGCAGCCATCTTGGATTTCGCAATACTGGTTTTTTTTTACCGCCAACCAAATCTGACCAGGGTCCACAATGACATTGTTCAAGGTCCATATCTCTATCTGTCATAGTTTCCGCTGGCCGTTGACCTCATCCGTCAGGAGTCGACCTTCCGAGGAAGTCAAAGTTTTTCCTGTATTACCAAAGCATTCATATTATGATCCTCAAATGTCATCCTTGTACCTTAAGGGGAACCTGGAGATCTGTCATGGTTTCCGTAGGCCGTTGACCTCATCCGTCAGGAGTCGAACTCCAATTGATCTCCTGGTTCCCCTTACGGTACAAGAAAGACATATGGGGATCATTATATGGATGCTTTGGTGATAATTACAGGGAAAACTTTGACTTTCTCGGAAGGTCGACTCCTGACGGATGAGGTCAACGGCCAGCGGAAACTATGACAGATAGGGATATGGACCTTAAACAATGTCATAGTAGACCCTGGTCAGATTTGGTTGGCGGTAAAAAAAAACCAGAATTGCTAAATCCAAGATGGCTGCCATGGAAATTTCAAACGCCAAAACAGCTTTTAAAGGTTCACCGAACCGACAAAAAATTTATATCCGGGGGTTTTAGAGGTCGCTGATTACGAATATGAAATCATTCTGTTTTTATTTTCAACATTCATGAGGGTCGCCATACAAATTGCCTAATTTTTGATATGCTCTTACTTTCTCGGCCCTGTAGCCCTCAAAGGTTAAGTCCTATGACAAAAGTGCACAGAACTTGTTTCGTATAAAATTTTATCAGATTTAATTTAGTCATACAAAACTTTTCGATAAAACTTATACATTCCGAGAAATACGCGAAAAACTGAAAAAGTCACCTTTGGAGCCTCCCCCTTCCTCGAGCTCGCAAATTCAGGAGTGCCAACATCAAAATTCGTGTTCAGCAGGTCCGAATTAGTAAAAAAAAACCATTTGGCAAAATGTTTCCCAAAATGCCGCTAGAATTGAAATCCGCCGAAAAGTGAACCAGACTAAAATCTAGTCGTTCGAAATATTTGTCCTACAAAGGTTTGGCAACGTCGCTGTCACTTGTAACGTTGTAGAGGGGAGTTAAGGATGGCAACGTCGCACATCTCCGTTAATTTCTATAGTCAACTGTCAAACTTTTACTATCGTCACGGCCGGACGACGTCATCGTATTATGACGATAAGAGTTGATGTTCCGTCAGGCCCATACTCGGAGTTTCGATTTTAGATATATCGTGACCGTGTCTGTCCGAACTTTATTAGAATAGAGTTGACATTGGAACGAAGACTAAATTGCGAAATTCGAATGTCCGGGTAGACCCCCCTGTTTATTACCTAAGTACTTAGGTACCTACGCGAACAATTTTTTTTTATTTTACCTATAAGGTCAGGTGGGGTAAGAGGAACATAGTTTACAGATTTTTTTAAATTATGAGCTCCAGACAATGAAAAATAGTCTTTATTTTAAAAGCAATAGAAACAAAGTTTCGCTCTTGATACTAGGCTAACTATTTTTTTTACACAGACATTGATTCTTCTAGTAATAACGACACAATCTGACAACAAAGCCAGATCTTCAAAGTGTTTCTCTTTCCCGAGATTTGGGGTAAGAGGAACAACTCTATTATTTGAAGTAAAAACACATTTATATACATGTATCTCTATAAATTTTAAAATTATCTTACTACGTAATGGAAATGCAACCACCTCGCATTTAAAATAAGGTTTAATTTGGCATGAGAGCAAAAAAATTCAAAAATGGGGTAAGAGGAACATATAAGTAAGGTCAGGGGTACTAAATCTGCAAATGAAAAAAATAAATATTATTATTATTTTAATAAAGAGTTAAAAAATAAAAGAAACAAAAACCATGAATGTTTCAAACGAAGCTTTTTGATTTATGCTAGACTTTTTTAATATTTTTTAAATTATTTCTTCATTTTTGAAAAAAATTCTGAATTAAGATCTTTACATTTATAAAGTAAAGGCATTTACTATCTGCACTGCCTGTATGCATGACGATAAAAAAATGGCAGATAAGAGGAAACGCTGCGTGGAAGAGGCCTCGTAAATTTCTATACCACTTTTAACAGCCCTCACCGCTTCTAGTAATTTTTCTTTGGGGTAATACCCTCGCTTTTTGCATTTTTCTGTAACAAATAAATAGGTAAATGCAAACGATGACGGTATAAATTTTAAAAATTTAGGAAGCGTATAGGTACCTAAATGATTATAATATCAGCGGCTATAAAAATGTTTGTTACCCCTGGAACCGGAAAAGAGGAACATATGTTTCTCTTAACCTGGTTTGGTAGTTCCTCTTTTCCGGCTTGACATTTTATAGGTTATATTTTTGATGACATTGGAAAAGCACTAAAAACACACGCTACAAACAAAATAACACACACACAGAAAATAATGATTCAACATAGGAGTTGCACTTACCAACAAAATCAGCCGTGTCACATATATTTTCAATATTTAAACAAGCACACACATAATTGACCACCAGCTCTTGATTTTGTAATCAGACAACTGTTTTTTTTTCTCTTTCTCTCACTTAGTTATGCGTCATAGCGCCATCTGTTTAAGAACATTGAAATTACACCCTAATTCTGTGTTATCGACGGAGTTACCATAGAGCTGGGCTTTATAGTTTTCTATTTACGAGTTACTGTTCCTCTTACCCCGGCGTCCCTCTTACCCCACCTGACCTTAAATGAAGGATAAGACTTAAATAATTTTTTTCTACTCTTCTACGTTAAGTCTATTATCTTTGATTAGGTTATAGGATGTTACGAAAGTTTTTACACTCGCAATCGCAACAGAAAACGTTGTCGTACTTAACTATAGGTAGGTACCTAGACTACCTAGAAACTTTAAAAAAAGACACTTTATAGAAAACGCAGCCAGACAAAGGAATCCATCTCATTCTACCTAACTTTGAATTTATCAGTATTTTAAAAATCGCGCAAGAATACCTAGACAAATCTGATAATTGTGATTACCTTTGAATCACATCCTCCCAATTAAACCTCACAAAATTTCCTACAAAATAAGTGGTAGTAGGTAGTAACTAGATACTTTTGTCAAGAGGCCGAAAAAGTAGCAGCATTTCAAAAATTATGAAATGTTTATAGCAACTCTTCTGTAAGTTGAAGATAAAAAAAATTATTCCATATTTTCAATCAGCGAACCCTAAAACCGAAGGATACAAATTTTCAGTCGATTCGGTGAACCTTTAAAATCTGCTTTGGCGTTTGAAATTTCCATGGCCCGCGAAAACTATGATAAGGTTATGGATCAAATCGAACAAATGTCATAGAGGTCCTTGGTCAGATTTGTCTGGCGGTAAAAAAACAAGATACCTACCTAACTAACGCCAAAGCAGCTATTAAGGGTATATTATTCGGAGCGCGCTCCATACAAACGTACTATGGTGATATTTTCAATACTAACCAATTAAAGTCAATGAAATTTTGCTGAAACAATCTAAAAACAAATTTCTATGCTCGTATGGAGTCAGATTTTCGTTAAAATGTATAGTTTTCAAGTTACAGTGCTTCAAAGATTTCCATACAAATCTTAAATTAATCCTAGCATTGAAACTGTATATTTTAACGAAAATCTGACTCTATAGAAGCATAGAGATTTGTTTCTAGATTGTTTCTGCAAAATTTCATTTAATTTAATTGGTTAGTTTTGAAAATATCACCATAGTAAGTATGCAGCGCGCATTTTCGCTCTCGGAATAATATTCTCTTAAAGGTCCACCGAACCGACTGAAAATTTGTATCCGTCGGTTTTAGGGGTCGCTGATTGAAAATATGAAATCATTTTCTTTTTACAAATATTCAACTTACATGAGGGCATGAGGGTCGCCATACAAATTTCATAATTTTTGAACGCCTCACGTATTATGAAACGCCGTACTTACTACTTAAGTATAAAACAGTAACATACCTAAAAGATTACATGTGCTTATTAGTATTTCAAAGCCCGTAATTTTATACCTAGTGTGATCACCGCATTCGTATGCGGTAGGTGCAAAGTTTGCAACCTTTGCAATACGATCCTATTAACTGACTATTGTATTGCTCACAAAGCTTCTATTGGTCTCACTCACAGAATGTTTCACTTGCGGTCTACAGCAACAATTTGATAAGTACTTACTTACATTTTTTTTTACTAATTTGCACTGCACCTAATTAGCGTAGGTATAGCTACCTAGACGCTTTGTCATAAAATTTGAATTTTTAATGACAGCAACCGGTAAATTCAGACCATCAAACTGAACAACTTTCGCTATATAAGGTCTAACAAAATTAGGTGAAACTATTTTAATGGGATGATCAGACCGTCAAACTGAACAACTTTCTCTAAGGGACCAATATCGAAATCCCGAAAAGAAAATCTGCTTTCCATACATTTAGGTCGATTAGGTTTGGATGGAACAGTTGATTTTTTTTTCGTACCCACAGAAATCGTGAAAAAAATCAGCTGCTCCATACAAAATAGTACCTAAGTAGGTACTTAGATTTTTTAAAGTTTCCTGACGGTAGCTCACGCTCAACTCAATAGTTAAATTAAAGTTGTTCACTTTGATGGTCTGAATCTAGGCTGTTACTTACCTACACCTGTACATATAAGTACTTAGGTAGGTACTTTGATTTCTTATAATTATTCCATAGGTCTAGGCAAATGGATAATAATCGAATTCGAATAAGATGTTTATCAACTGTTGATGGACAGCAATTATAAAACCGTAAATTAATGGGGAATAAAAAAGTTGCGGTTCACTTCATATAAACTCAAATAACACTCGATAGCGATCTATTGACAAAATTGTGTGTTTGTTCGCGCATCACGCAAAAACTACTTAAATCGATCTGACTTAAAATCTGGTAAGTATATAATTTGTGCGGACGAAGTCGCGGGAAAACACTAGTTGCCTATAAGACTACAATAAAATTGATTTGACAGTCGAAAATTCATACGGTCTATTCATATTCGTATTTGATTCTGATTAGAAATTAAATGAGAACCTATTAAATGAGACCTATCGTAGCTTTCGAACTGTGAAACGAAGCGAAATGCCATGAATCCTAGGCACTGAAAAAGGTATATTGTCTTGGTAGGCAGGACTCTTATCTCGGACGTAGAAAAGATAGGTAGTAACAATATCAAGCTCTCATCTAATACTTATCTCATCAGCGTAAGCCAAGTTTGACTAAAATCTAGTTTTAAACTTTTAACGTACTTAATGGATTAATCAAAACTTTCGCTTTTATAAGAGTACAGCTATAGAATTGTTTGTTTTCATCGGAATGCAGTAAGTATCACGGCTATCGTTCTTAGCACCGTTATAATTTGTGCGGCGCCAGCCGGCTACACCATAACAATATCGATCGCCACTTGACTGATAACCGTCCAAGTTGTACTTCAAGTGCCCCACTCAGTTTTTGTAAAGAGCAAAAAATCAAAATGCATTCATTGCACGCCTCACTTGTACAGTTCGATACACACTCCGACTCCGCCTCTAATTACAACAATAGCCCAGTTCAATGACACGAGTATTCAAAGCAACACCTAGCGCCATCTCTTATAGCTCAACAAAAACATTCATTTTAGTACTAAAACAACAACTCACGTGAAAATTCAGTCTTTTGATAGCAATGAACCGTCTGTGAAATCCGCATAAAATGCACATGTAACTACAAGAATCCACATTTGTTGATAAACAATCGGTGACGCATGCAAATAGCGTCAAAAACACGGTCCTTTACAAGGGCCCGGGACGGACTGTCCGGGCGACTCGGTGCGGTGATGCGGTCCCTTTCGTGCTTAGGGCAGGCTGACGTTCGTTCCGCCGGGCGCTTACATTGGTTATAGTACGGACCAATAGCGTCGGACTCCGCTCCCCTTCACCACTGGCCGACAGAGCGTCACAGTGGAAAAAGCGGTGGGGAAAACAACTGTCGAATTCGACTACGCTACAAACAGTTCTCCCGCCATTCGATTTACACACAAATTGGCGTGCAAAGCCACACCACTCCAATGTAAAAACACCAATCGGTGGCAACCACTAAACTAGCAACTAATAGACTAAGTGCGTTCACACACGATGACGCACTGACGGAGCAGCAAACGTCAGTCCGTCATTTGTGAAGCAAGGAGTTGTATGAAACCGCACGTAGAAGCACACACGGTGACGCATTGACGCACCGGGTGTGGTTCTATGGACTGACATCTGCCGCTCCGTCAGTGCGTCATCGTGTGTGACCGCACTTATAGATATTGTTACGCAAAATTAATAACAAATTCGATATTTTCGATTTTAGGTAACAGAAGGGTAATAAAATTGCATTGCGGCGCAGCACCCAAATTGCTGAAATTAAATTCTTGGTCACTCAGGAGGGCGATAATCCAATTTCAGTTCTAATCACATTGCAGTCCAATTAACTATTCAACTGTGCTGAATTCCGCATCGCGCTAAACTTGACTTAATTACTAGGTATATGACTGACAGCCAGTCTGAGCGATTTGTCAAAATGGCTCTAACGGCTGTCAAATTAAAAGCGCAACACCGAATGTGTTAAAAGTTGTAGTTCGCACTCGGTCCAATCATGGTTCAGTTGCGATTTATGTAGCGCGATTGCTCTCCAGGGCTGCAAGCGCGGTAAATATTCGGTGATTGAACCGTGATTTCGTACGTACGAACCACAACTTTTGGCGCTAATCGCGGTATTGCTCTTGACAGCCGTCAGAGCCGTTTTGACAGATCAATCAGAAGTTAAAGGATGTCAGTTACATAGAGTTTAGCGATGCGGATTTCGGCACAGTTGAATAGTAATTGGATTGCAATGTGATTAGAACTGAAATGGGATTAGGATTGAACTTGGATGTTTTAAATTAGCGCAAATGCCCTCCAGGAGATGACCAATAACGTTATAATCGGTTTATTTATGGAGCAACGCATTAATTGCTCGGCCGTCAGTAACCGGTTATCCATTAGATACCACAAATGAAACACTTCACGCGTTTGTGTTAATAGACGATGTGTTTACTTAGGTACTAACCGGACAAACTACCACGTAACATAAGCATTTGTAAAACGAAAAGCGATATCTAGGGTCCTTCTTAATATGCCGACACTTTTTCAAAGGGATGAGCAGACCGTCGGACTGAACAACTTTCTCTACCTAGTCGGTCCATAAATAATGTCACAACTAAAAAGGGCCATAAAATAATTTTTTTTTTTTTTTTCAAAAAACGGTTTATTTAATTAAAAGACTATTAAATTGAGCCATATATTATAAATAAATTATTCGAAATGTGCACCTCTATTTTTTATACACTCTCTTAAACGTCGCGGCCAGTCATTGATTGCAGCACGTACCATATTCATGTCTATGTCGTTAGCCACTGCTTTTGTCAATGATGACTTGAGACTCTCCAAATTTTTATGAGGCTTAGAGCACACTTTCTCCTTTAAAACTTGCCATATCGTAAAAAACAAAGACTTTCGAGGGCGGCCATATGGCAAAAACTACCCAAGCCTGTTTCGAGCGCCAAAATATCGAACTTATCAAGCATGAAGATTGGCCCTCCTCCAGCCCTGACCTCAACCCTCAGGATTACAAGATATGGCAAGTTTTAGAGGAGAAAGTGTGCTCTAAGCCTCATAAAAATTTGGAGAGTCTCAAGTCATCATCGACAAAAGCAGTGGCTGACATAGACATGAATATGGTACGTGCTTCTATCAATGACTGGCCGCGACGTTTAAAAGAGTGTATAAAAAATAGAGGTGCACATTTCGAATAATTTTTTCATAATATATGGCTCAATTTAATAGTCTTTTAATTAAATAAACCACTTTTTAAAAAAATATTTTATTTTTAGTTGTGACATTATTTATGGACCGACTAGGTATGGTCATCGAAAGAGAAAGAAAGAAGAAGAGAAAGTTGTTCAGTTTGATGGTCTGATCATCCCCTAAAAAAGTGTCAGCATATTAAGAAGGACCCTGGATTGTATAGATAAGTATTTTTTATTTTGCCTCCACCTGCATTAACTATTTATAGTAGGAATAGTGTACCTACTTATATTTTAGTAAACTGAGGCTGAGATTCAGAGTCGTTTCTTTAGTCTTAGTTCGAACTCCCGTATGTCAAAATCCATACATTTTCGCCTTCATCCATATAGTTCGAAACTTCGAACTAAGACTTAAAAAATCGTCTCTGAATCTCGGCCTAAAGGTCAGCATTCATTTTTATGGACACGTAACAAGTTACTTATACACATCTAATGTATGAATTTACTATAGGTTTCCTTACAAATGGTGCAGTATTCTACTATACCACTGAATATACTGATTGACTACACTTACTAAGAATAATCAGAGCTCGATGGCGCGTTGCGGAGAGGTATGGACTCTCAACCAAGAGGTCCGGGTTCGAATCCGCTCGGACAACATGCCACGTACCGATGAGTTTTTCTAACTTATGTAGTACGTATTACCGAATGCTCTCAAACGGTGAAGGAAAACATCGTGAGGAAACCTGCACATACAGAAGAAGAAATTCTGATGCGTTTGAGAAGTCTAACAATCCGCATTGGGCACGCGTGGTGGACTAACGCCCAAACACCCTCCTAGAGGGCCTTTGCCCTGCTGTGGGACGTATATAGGCTGATGATGTTGATGATGATGACTACGATTAATCTATATCTATACTTTTTACTATTTTTGTTTGTTTGTATTGAATAGGCTATGAAACTACTGGACCGATCTGAATAATCTTTCACCATTAGAACGTGATGAACATAGGCTAAAAAAACGGCCAAGTGTGTGTGGGGAAGATTCTAAGGCGGTGCGAAGTTCGCCGTGGTCATCTAGTTAACCTATATAAGGTCTAACAAAATTAGGTGAAACTATTTTAGGGGGATGATCAGACCATCAAACTGAACAACTTTATCTATGGGACCAATATCGAAATCGCGAATAAAAAATCTGCCATCCAATACATTTAGGTCGAGTAGGTTTGTATGGAACATCTGTTTTTTTGGTCTAGGAGCGCCAGTCAAACAGTAGGTAGGTATTTGAAAATCTCGAGCTTCTTCGCTCTAGGATTCGAATCGAATTTTATATACTCGCAAAATCGTATCGTACTAAAATTGTAAGCTCGGTTCGCTCGCCCCAAATTTTAGATCCCGATACGATGACCTATACCTAACGCAAAATTATCGGGTGCAGGATCGGCTTATCTTACGCTGCTGTTCAAACAGGTTTTTCTCAAGTTACCTAGGTATCTCTATCGTTCCGAAAACAGAAATATTTGATATTAGGTACCTACTAATAATTCAATTCAATGGAATGTGTAGCCTTCCCGTGGCTATTTAATTTATTCGTGGACAGTTTTTTAGTAGAGCTAATCAGTGAATGTGGACTAAGAATAAAATGACTTGCTGGTCAAATGTCTGTTGTACGCCGACCATCAAGTTCTACTCGCATCGTCGGCGAATGACTTTTAAAGAAAAGAATGAAAGTGAATGTAACTTTTATAGGTAAGACATGGGTAAGACAAACGTTATGGAGAGGAATGATGATGACGAACGTACTGTTTGCAGTATTAGGATAGGTGAAAAATTGGAACAGGTGAATGAGTTTGTGTACCTAACTACTTGGAATGCATGTTTACCAGAGACGGTGAGTGTGAGGGTGATATTGAGAGAAGAGTGAAAGCAGGAAATAGGGTAAACGGAGCTCTGCATTCTTTTGTAAAAAGTCAATACGTGTCCAAAAAAAGGCACGGACGGCAGTTCATAATGGAGTGTTAGTCCCGACATTGAAGTAAATCTTGGGTATGGGAGAAGACGCACGAAAGTAGGATTAACGCCGTGGAAATGCGCTCATTGAGAAGTACCTATGTATTGTGTAACTGTGATGGACAAATTGGCAAATCGTTTAATTAGAGAACATTGTGACATAAGAGTTATTCTATGGTTGTGGTCTGAAAGAGATGTAGTGACAAAGATAGAGAAAGGTATGTTGAGATCGTTTCGTCATATGAAAAGAATGGATCAGAGCAGATTGACGAATGCAATTTATAAGGCAAGCGTAAGTGGAAATGTTGGAAGGGGAGCGGGCCTTAGCTAGACGTAGGTATATGTACGAGTATGTGTATGGACCAAATTGGCGACGTGCTTAAAAATGACCAGGTCAGATCTACCCGAAACCGACGAGCATGCATGAAAGGACTAATGAATATGGAGGAAGCTAGAGAGGTTTGAAGGATCGTAGCAGGTGGCGTACGGTCCGTTGTCTCTGCCTACGCCAGTGGGAGACAGGCGTGAATATGTATATATGCATTATACTGATACTGAACACACCGCCACCAACACCTTACACCTTTCTTTATAATTGTATCCAATAAGCGGGTGGCGCTTACTAATTTTCATCCTAGGGCGGCCCAGAACTCTAAATCAGTCCCTGCTAATAGGTCTCAAGTAAGTATAGGATCTTTTCATATCGCCAAATGTGTTTGTATGTGGCGATAAATTAAACCACAACGCTAATCAACAATAGCTTATAATATTGTAGCCTCTATAAATACAACTTCTAGATATTGCACAAGCACATTGAACATGTAGTAAGTAAGTAAAGCCTCAAAAGCACTGGGTTTTGTCATGCGCACTTCGGATTCCTTTCAGAATCTGAAGACTATACAAATTCTTTACTGTGCCTTCGTCCGCAGCCACCTTGTGTACGCCTCTCAAGTTTGGAACCCTTTGTACGATATCTACTAAGTGCTTGAGCGCATCCAAAATAAGTTTGTGCGGTTTCTTGATAGAACCTTGGGCTACACGCAGCGGTGTTAACATTACCATTTTCTTCCTTTAGAAAAGCGGCGCATAATGGAGGAATAGACGCTCCGATTTATTAGCCAAGTTAAACCTTCGCACTAACCAGTGGGGTAACGTCTTCGGCAGCGGCCGCCAGTGCCGGATGCCGGATTAACCAAAGTAGGCAACTGCCTATGGGCACAGAGGATTATATTGTACTATGGGCCTAGCGCCGCCAAGGGGCCCCGCGGCCACTTCCACTTTAGACTTCGTGAAAAGAGTAAGGCATCAGTTATCTTTGTTTTATTACGTATATCAGTATTTGTTCAATCTCTTAGTCTGATACCTAGGCAACTTCTCTCCATAGCTCTCTGTGTGGTCTGGATTTTGGTTTGGTCCACGGGTAAAGACTCAATATTTTGTTTCTGCGATCATCATATCCATTGTCAGAACTGAACTGAAACTAATTAACTAAATATTAAGAAGCAGAATCGCTGAGAACTGCCAAAAAACACTATGTCTGTCGATGTGATATTAGATAGAATCGGGTACGTACACAATTAAACCCCTATTTCTGTAACATAGCAAACTTACTCAGGTCTCTGTAGCTGAAATCGACTGTGAACCATCGATTAAATATTACGATCTGGGAACTCACCTTAGGTAGGGATGTAGTTACTTACTAGGTCATAATTTAAGGACTAGCCCGATAGATACAGCGTACCAAAACAAGAGTCCCTAGACGGGCGCGTTAGGTTAAATAAACAGCACAGACAAAAGGACAAACAAACTAATGCGATGATGATGATGATTTGATTCGACTTGTCGATGGAATTATGGAAAGCAATAAAATATTGAGTAGAACATCAAATAATTTGGACAGTGTTAAAAAACGTTATGCCTATTTTATCAAACACGGTGCCGAAATCCAACTGAGGTACTTATAAGCAATCATAGACAATCTATAATAGACTGCTGGACAAGAACGTGGCGCTGCGTGGTGCGGGCCGAGTTAGGTAAAAGTTTTGAAACTAAGCGCGCCGCGGTATGATTATTGGATTTTACATCGATTACTCTTTTCAACCATTTGGACTTTACGATCGCGCTGCGCTGCGGCTGCTGATGTGTGAGGGGCTTAGGCGCAAAATGACGGCTTCGCAAAATGTCAACCCTTCGCAAAAGGTCCACTTCGTAGAATGTCTATTTCGCAAAACGTCATTTTGTCAGAATGTCGCTTTCGCAAAACGGCGCTTTCTCAGAATGTAGCTTTCGCAAAACGGAGACATAATTATGCTCCCAGATAAAAAGTAGCATCTACCTGTAACTTCTGATTTTCATTTTGGTTAGGAAGGTACTTTTTTAATCTCTCTCGTTAGGCTTAAGGCTAGGTTATCCCAGTGCAAGCGTCTCTTTCTTGCAAGCATAAGTTTACAATTAGCCATCCCGCTCCAATTGAAAGCAGCATCGCAAAAAAAATGTGTTTTTCGTCAATATCTTTGCTCATGGGAGTTTCTAAGCTAAAAATTCTTCTGAGTTCACTAGACATATTTAATGTATGTATTTAGTTAAGTACAAGAATAAAAAGTTAAATATCAGCAGTTTAATCATAGTATTGAAAAAACATAACAAAAAGGGGTAACTTTGGGATGTTTTTCTATCTAGTAAACTTAATCTAATCGTGTAATTGAGAACAGTCGCCCATCCGCCCGATCCTTAAATAAGACATAATTTAATTTCAGACTTTAAAACACAGTTTAAAACACTTTCGTTCGTGTTCAAAAAACGGCCTCGACGGGATAACAGCGTCTTAAAACCTCCTACATAAATTATCAACTTGTGATACGTAGGTATTCTTCCAATATAAGTAAGATTCGACGTTGCCTTTGACTGATACCAGCTGTGAGCCTAGCATGCCCACCCAGAACACGAAAAAAATCGAGACGTGCCTTTCTGTGTTACTTTGCGTAGCGTACCTATAGGTACGAAAGAGAACGTGCATGGCGGTTTTATCCTCTTGCCGCTTTGTCATGCATGGCATGCTAGCCCTCTTATGTAATACTGATTCTCTCTACATCGAGTCTACTTCAAGTACAGTTGTACCTTCATCTTTTCATCTGTAGAGTTCAGAACTGAAATTAATAAAAAGGCTTGAACTTTTTGAAACGTAGGTAATTCAATAACGTGGCGATATAATATACCTACGAATAAGGCGGTAAAATAACAATCTCGACCACAATTATATTTAGGGTGGTCTGAAATATTGCTACAACCACCAATTCACTTTTTAAGCGAGCTGTTACTTTAGTGGGACTAGTGGGAAAAACTAAACAAAACGGTTTCTGCAAGGCCTGCCTTGATTGGTGGATAACTTTCGCCCACAAAAACACTGCTAGAGAAACCTCTTATCTTATCTTGTTGTGGGGGCTGGCAAGCAGTGGCGGATACAGATGGGGGCGCCCCCCCCCCCCCCCTTGCAGGTCGCCCGCGCCGCCCCTGATAATGTATGCGCTTGCGCACGGGAAAGAACAACGGCTGCCAAAGCCAACATTCTCCTTAGAGTTCTCTCTAATTTCGAGTTTATTATCACGCTATTTCTTATATTCTTAAACTTTGCATGCGATTTGTGCTTTTGTTTCGATTTGCGTTTTGTTTTCATTCTGCGTGTAGACCTCTTTTGTGGTTAGCCCCTATACTTTTGCTTTCTTTACAATTCAAATACGTGGTCAATGAAGGAGGCAATACCATTGAGGGGAAGAAACCTAAGATCTCACGGTTTTGGATATCCATCTCCGAGGAGGCACATGCGTTTTGACGCCAAGACAACACAGTCGCAAAGGATGTGATCCATGGTATCCTCCTCTTCTCCGCACGCTCGGCAGCTAGAGTCTAGGGTGAGCTTCATCTTATGCATCATCGTGCCTGTGGCGAAGTGCCCGGTGAGGGCTCCAACGATGGCGCGAGCCTTGCTCCTGCTGTTGTTCAGTATGAACTTTGAAACGCGAGTTGTCACATTGCTCTTTGAGTGTTGTAGACCTGCAAGGCCAGGACCACTCCAGCCTGTGTGTTTATCAGCCCATTCCTTAATGGTCATTCTTATGCTTCATTCCGGGATTCCGACACTTGGTAGAAAAACCTTTATCCCTTAGTCGCCTCGTACGACGCCCACGGGGAAAAATGGGGTGGTACACGCGGTAAAACCAGTCGGTCAGGCCATAGAAAAGAGAACCTGTTGGTTATAACGAAAGTTTGATGGTGTGAAGCACCACCAGTTAGTATAGTACAGGTTGTAAGGAAAAGTATAATTCATATTTAAACCACATACTCTACCCATCAAACTGAACAACATTTACTATGGGAGCAAACCTGTCAGAGCAAAAAAAAATTCTGCTGTCTCATAAATTTTAGTCGAGTAGGTATTGCACTTTAGTATGGAACACCTGACTTTTTTTTTGCTCTGACAGGTTTGCTCACTTAGTAAAAGTTGTTCAGTTTGATGGGTAGAGTATGTAGTTAAAAGTTTAACGATACTTTTTCTTACACCCTGTATGGAACGCATTTCAAATTACTACAGAACGGCCACTCCCTGCCCCTGTCAGACTTCATATATCGCACCTCACCCTGCACTTTCTGGTTACGACTACTTTAACCCCTCTTAAAGTAAAGCAAGCACACAGCAATCGCGTGCGTACGGGCTGGACGACGCGTCTGCCGACGCAATCTTGTGTCTATACTGTAGGCACTATAGCAGTAAAGATGTTTGAAAAAATCCATGGTAGCAGTACTCTAGCATAGTGAGACCACATTACTAGTTAGGTACTTCGTAACAGTTATATCACTTCACAGTCGGTACGCGCGAAAATGTATCTAATAGCGCTTGACTCAGCGTTGTTATAACTTCATACAGCGAGCGACGTATGCGACGTCGCCGTTTGGAATGTGTGGCAGAATTCATACCAGTACCACAGAGGATTACCATACCAGTACATCGCTTACGAAGCGCCAAAGTGTAGGAACTTATCTCTATCTCGGTTCTTTTGGCCGAGTGAGGGAGGCCTGGTGATAGAACGGAATACAAAACTGTTCTAAGAATAAGTGAGAGGTTTTTCAACTCTGTTTCTGTAATTTAAAACGGCCTTAAATTTTCGTTGCTATTTGGAATGGAGTATAGTTATCTCTTACATAAGAATACTATTCTTATGTCTCTTATATTAAATTGAATGATAGTCTCTGTCAGTCAACATTGTGTATATTTCTATTCACTACCTATTCATACTACACAGTGTAAAACATTTCAAAACATGTATAAAATTCAATTGTACTATATTTCTAGTTTCAGATAACTTTCGCATAGCCTCTAGTTTCGCGTAGCATGGAACATCATGCTTTATTACAAGGAAAAATGTTGTTGCTGTTGTGTTGGCATCAAAAGGGGCCTTATTGTTCTAGCAATTACATACAAGGTGTAACAAAACACCCGAGTAATACTACGTGGGTGCTTCAGACCATCAAACTGAACAATTTGTACTATGGAGCCTAAGTCGAAATCTCGAAAAAATCAATCGGCTGTTTCATACAAAACTGCAGTACCGACTCGACTCAAATGTATGAGACAGCTGTTAACTTGGACTGTGTACCGCCGACACATTCTTATGTTGGACCGTTTCCACTTGAAATGCCTCAGGAAAATTTTAAAAATCAAATGGTCCGACCGTGTGCGGAACACTGAAGTGCTGCGAATGGCTAATGTTGGTGGTATTGAAGCCTACCTTATGCGACGACAGCTTCGGTGGTGCGGTCACGTGTCACGAATGGCGGAGGAACGAGTGGCGAAGCACATATTTTATTCCGAGCTTGAGGAGGGCAAGCGCAAGCAAGGTGGGCAACTTCTCCGATACAAAGATGTGCTGAAACGCCACATGAAACGGTGTTAAATTGATCCCGCGCAATGGGAAAAGCTCGCATCACAACGCCAGGAGTGGAGGTCCCTTGTCAGAGACAAAGTTTTTGACTTCGAGGCACTCCGGCGTTCTGAGCTTGATGCCAAGCGCGATGAATTGAAGGCCCGACCACCAGCGACCATCAATTATAATTATGAGAATGGTGTCCTGACGTGCTCTCTTTGCTCGCGTACTTTCTCCCAAAAAATCGGCTATATAAGCCACTTTAGGGCGCACGAGCGCCAACAACGAAGGGATCAGAGGCAGTCGCCGTAGCCGAAATCGGCTAGGAGTAGCATCATCATGAGACAGCTGATTATTAGGGTACCTTAGTCAACAAGGAACCATTATAGTTCCGCCATGTATGTCCGTTTGTCCGTAGGTCTGTCCGCGGCTTTGTTTAGACGTTTAGTACTAGAAAGCATGAGTGGCAAGAGTATTTTTTATTTTTCCTTGATGTTGGCTCTATTGTGAAAGTTGGTCAGTTTGACGGTCTAAAGCACATGTAGAAGAAAGAGTCCTTAAAGTATTACTAGGGTGTTTTGTCTCACTCTGTATATTCACCGAGACACCGAAAAAACGTCGTAAGTAAAATCAGCTATAAGGTCCATTTTGAAATCAACTGCAACTTAAACTTATTAAACAAAATAACAAACTTACTTCTAGAGCTTCTCTAATTTACCGCGCTGCAATTTTTTGTATCCAGTAGTTCTAAAGGCTCTTGTACACTACGCTGCCGGCTACGGCCGCCTACGCGATTTTTGAGCTTGGGCGTTGTAGGAACGATATCGTAGCGACATCGCCGTGATTACGCTCAGTAAAAATAGCGGCGATTCAATTGCGATTTCGCTGCAGTTCAGTTGCGATGTCGTTACGGTGGTGCAGTTGCGAAATCGTCTACGCTCAAAAATAGCTTGTGTGATATGGCTCTAAATCTAAGTATCGTAAGTACCGACAGTGTGCCGTACAACCAAAATTGATGAAGCCCGCGTGACCAAAGCCGGCGTTTGCGCATAATGTGTAGGAGGGGCTAATTACCACCATGGTGGCATTTAGGCGTTCAGTGTCCATTTCTTAAAATGCCTTCTTCTAGATATGACCAGTTCTGGGTTCGACCACTTCTTGGTAAGACAAGTTCTAAGGAGGGCCATTTCTGGATTTTACCACTTCTTTATGTGTCCACTCTCTGTACAGTATGCAAAAAAATGAAATAAAATAGACTTTAATAATTTTTAATCCTTTTTTTTGCATACTGTACACATAAAGAAGTGTTCAAATCCAGAAATGGCCCTCCTTAGAACTGGTCTTACCAAGAAGTGGTCGAACCCAGAACTGGTCTTATAAGAAATGGACACTGAACGCCTAAACGCATGGTGGTGGTAAATGAGTTGGATAGACAACATTAACAGGTTACTTATTTGGTATACTTAATTAACCTCAAGCTTTTCGGGCAATATTTTGTCCACCCAGTCTTTGATGATCTTCATTCCTCTCTTATTTATGGAATGTCCCAATTTCTCCATGACATGAAATTCTCCCTGCACCCCGAGAGCCTTCAGCTCGTTGAAGGAGGTCTGCCCCCATTTGAGGTGCACCATGTCATCACTGTCCCCGTGTATTTGTAGAAGAGGTGGCACTGAAAATTTAGTATGTCTCTTTAGGCGCTGTACATTACCTTCTGTGGCTCTTAATAAAACTTCCTATTTCAGATTGAATTTTTTTTAAAGTCTAATTTTTCTATGTATGTACGTACACAGAGACAATGGATCGCCACCGGCTACCATCCTGACAGATCTCTCTTGCTTCCTCCACACTCATTTTTAGTCTTTTAATGCATACTCGTTTGTATACGGTACGTCCATAGAGGTAGGAATAGAGGAACATACAGCTGAGAGAGCGAGATGTACCTAGCGGCACCACTGTATAATAGAAAGAGATACGTGACGCGAATCAATAGGACCGTTTTTTAGTCACCAATCAATTTTTACAATTCGGTTTTCGTGAATAATTGGGAATCTAAAGTGAAATCGTAGATAATTTTGTGAAATATACTGACACTACTTCATTAATTTATCCACGATTTTACGTTAGACTCAGAATTATAGACAGTATTAGAATTTTTGCCTGCGAATAGTCTCCAAAAAACATCCAAAAACTGCGTCATTTGACAACTCATGTCACTGACTCTATTCCTGTAAGGTATAATAACTTTATGGGTACGTCTGATCTGGCCCTTTTAAGCACGTCACTAATGTGTTTTCAAATTAATCGAAAGTTAGCGAAAGAATAATGTGGCGTTATTTTATAATAATCAAATTTACCACTCACCAATTTACATTCAGAACTGTTTTTAAGTGCTCTCAATTAAAATCCATTCAAACTTCAACATTTTGTATAAATAAGTAATAATGGAGGCAAATCAAGGCTACAAATGCCTTGACCTCGGAACCCATTTACTTTGAGTAAACTTTTGTGAAACCTTCTGAATTATGTTAGTTGCATTATATACGAAAATGATTACTCTTTTTTTTTGCCGCTCTTCGTTATTCCGAGGGTTCCGTACCCCCAAACTTTACATATAGTTTTTTTTTTAACAAGGACAGTATGGGGAAATCCAAAACCACTGGAGATACAGGGAAACTGTCTTAGGAACCCTTAGGTCTTTTTTTATGTTGTTCGACTCAGTTTTATGTAGGGATCATTTCATTGTATCGGAAGTAAAAAATCTGGACAGCACAAGTTAGTCAAATTTGATTAAAAAAAATGCATACAATTTAGCGCGAGTCCGACACACACTTGACCAATTTTTATTATTGATTGTTTTACTTTGAAGTATGCTCTATAATAACACCAAGTTTGGCGCTTGTATATGTATTACCGTTTTTACGACAGAGCAAAAACAAAAAAGGTTAAAAAAACACGTGTGACCCCGTTTCAAAAGATACAGGCAGAGCGTCCCCAACAAGAAATGTATATTTTCAACGTTTTTTATTGTTGCTCTGTCGTAAAAACGTTAATACATATAAGCGCCAAACTTGGTGTGATTATAGAGCATACTTCAAAGTAAAACAATCAATAATAAAAATTGGTCAAGTGTGTGTAAATTGTATGATTTTTTTTTAAATCAAAGAATTATGCTTCATCATCATTTATTTAAAAAACATTTGGTATGAGTTATGAATCCCATTAAATGTATATTTGGTTCTATGGGAATGGGAGTTTAAAAATCAAATGCAATTTTTATAGTATTTTTTTGGTATGGAATTAATTCTATTGTTTTAATAACCTATCTATTTTTTAACTTAGGATTTTTTAAATATTACCCATCATAAGGCTTATTACGTGTCCTATCTTTAGGTGACAATTTGACCAGACGCAAGTTCAGCCTAACTTTCATAGAACTTTGGGCATGATCCTTTGACCAACTTGTGCTGTCTAGATTTTTTACTTCCGATTCAATGAAATGATCCCTACATAAAACTGAGTAGAACAACATAAAAAAAAAGTCACTTATACACTTTTTTCAAACGTTTTGGACAACTCACGCTGGACCAAAAATTGATGATGCCAAAATTGTTCACAAAAAAAGACCTAAGGGTTCCTAAGACAGTTTCCCTGTATCTCCAGTGGTTTTGGATTTCCCCATACTGTCCTTGTTAAAAAACACTATGTAAAGTTTGGGGGTACGGAACCCTCGGTATAATAGAGAGCGGTAAAAAAAAATAGGTAAACATTTTCGTATATAGTGTAACTAACATAATGCAGAAGGTTTCATAAAAGTTTACTCAAAGTAAATGGGTTCCGCGGTGAAACCCTAATTTGACTCCACTATAAAGTACTACCAGGAAAATAAGTCCGCTAGTCAATCTTCGTTTGCGCAGAGCAGGCCCGAGTCCCCGACAAAACCAAAAGTAATTTCGTACCTAATCAAAGAGTGCATAGTCGGATAGCAGCAAAAAGGGTGCGAAAACAAATCAGGGTTTTTCTTTAATTTTAGTTCTTAAAAAACTCGGCAGATGTCATGTTTATCGCTCCATAGAGCCGTTCGCGAGATCCTGTCAAAATCTTGTCAATACTGTGCCTGCCTTTTTTTGGAACGCCAAGGGATCGAGCCCATTCAACCATATGAGGCGTAAAAATTTCGAATTTTTGATTAAAATGATTAGTAAAAAATGAAATATGCCATCAAAAGATGCGTTGGCATCTTCTTGATCATCTTTTCCCTCTTTATTATTTTAAAGAAACACTTTTTGAAATTTTGACGTTTATTCGCACAGACCGTAGCGCCATCTATCGGTCCCCTAGAAAACCAAAAGAAAAACGCTCACTAGCCAATAGCGTAAACGGATTGAAGGTGGCACATCCTGATTGGTCAATATAATTTCGCGCGCTATTAAAATTGTACATCGGTAAGACTTATAAACCTGGTAATACTGTAATAAATAACTTACGTTGAACGCCGGACGCATTCTTCAACTCATGGTAGACGACAGAGTTGTCGTTGAGGAAGGAGCTGAATGCGAACACTCCGGCTAAGCTCTGCTCCCACCGGTACCCAGTGTGCAGCGCTAGGGCTCCTCCCATTGAGAAGCCACCTGGAACCACATAATTCACTATTACTTTACATTACAATAGCTTGTATTAAAAACATTATTTTACTCGTACATAATGTGAATAGACACTAGTTGTTTTCAGTGACTTCATGCGGGTGCAATCAATGGAATTCTGAGATAAAAATATCAGTTTCTAAATTGGGCCTTCGAATTTCTCTTGAACAGTGAATATTGCATTCAAATCGGTTTAGTGGTTCTTGTGTGATCCTCAAACAAACAAACAGACAAGCCAAATAAAAAGTTTATCTAAAATCGCCCAGTAGTTTTTGAGTGGGGATTGATACTCAAGTTCACATGGTGTAACAAAACACCCTAGTAATACTTAGCTGAGAATCTGTCGTTCATAGAATCTGGCATTTCCAGAATCTGTCGTTTATAGAATCTGACATTTCCAGAATCTGCCGTTCCTATACTCATCTGACATTTTCAGAATCTGACATTTAACGACGAATCCCTTCAGACCATAACCACTGAACAAATTTCACTATGGAGCCAACATCGAGAAAAAATTAACATAATCAGCTGTCCCATACAAAACTGCAGTACCGACTGGACTAAAATGTATGGGACAGCAGATTTTTTTTATTTTTTCTCCATGTTAGCTCCACAGTGAAAGTTCTTCAATTTGATGGTCTAGACCACCCCCATAGGTATTACTAGTTTTGTTACATCCTGTATAATCAACATTTAAAACATGAAACAGATACCTATCTATGCTCACGGTTCATATTCGGTTTTATAACTTGCTCATACATATTTTGAGTCGTGAAACATACACAGTCACGAGGCGAGGGTACGGGAAGGGTACGGGACGGGCGCGGCGCGGGCATCGTGCCGCCTGGTGTCGCTTCAAAAGTTTTTCATACGAAATGTACGAAAGAGGTGTGTCGTGAATTATACTCAAGCGGCGCGGCACGGATATCCGCCCCGCGTCTGTCCCGTACCCTCGCTCCATGCCTCTTCGGTGTGTAGGGTTTTAGTGCCCCTTTATTTCTGTTATTTTGACTGACCGAAGATTTAGGTAGGTCTACATAAATGTTCTTACCAACAATAATCCTATTACTCGGTATTCCGGCAACTATTTCCGACTGAATCAATTTTCTAACCTCCACTTCTATTTTAGACAATGATTCTAGTTTTTCTGGAGCGTGAGGAGATATGTCCGCGCGGTCAAACCACACGTTACTCGGCTGACCGAATGCAGGAGTGTAAGGCTGGAGGGGTGCTGTCGGAAATATTACTTTTAGGTGCGGAAACATGAAGTTTTTTATCATTATATGCACCCATTCTCTCATATCGGCGCCATTTGATCCTGGAAAAGAAATAAAAATACATTCTTACTAGGTAGACAGGTTAGTAATTTTAAAAAATATTTTTTTTTGGGTACCTCCCCTACCCGTGAAGTGGGGACGCAATTTTTTTTTCTTGTGTATCCCATGGTGTGGGGTATCGTTGGATAGGTCTTTTAAAAGTATGGTGGGTGTGGGAAAACCATTTTTCGATTTAGTGATCTGTTAGCGAAATATTAAGCTTTAAGGTGCAAATTTTTGTTAGAGTCAAGTGTCGCCCCCTCTGCCAGCTAAACGGTTGTTTCTGGATATGTGACAAAGTTCATGGCAGTAGTGTATATTGTAACGTAAAATTAAAAGAAAAACGATCACCGCTAAGTAAGCTTTACAAGTTACCGAGTAATAGTCAAACAACTTAAAAATTTACTTTTTAGACTTTATTAGCCGTTAAACCATAGTATAAAACAAAAAGCCCCCTTCTAAGTTTGTATATTGCGTTGGGCAACGCATGGCCCGACATGCACTTGGCCAGTTTTTAGTTTTCCTTACTCTATGATTGGGGGTGTGGAATCACGCCTCAGGCTAAACTTTGATATGTGGACCGTTGAATTAAGAGTTGGGAAGGGTCGGAGGGACCCCCCCTGTGAAGGGAAAACCCCCCTTTTTTTAAATATTTTATGTTTGAGAAAAAGTGAAATGTTTAGTACCGAAACCTACTCAGAGCGCTCCACTTCATCAGTTGGTTAGGTTAGCGAGGAGAGAAGGGACGAGCATGTTAGGTTTCTTGCGACCACAGCGTACGAGCCAAGCGAGCATGCCGCGGCAGCGAGTGGCAGAACTGAATTGCTACTGTTTACCCAAGTCCACTTAACCCCACTAGTTTGCAGGTTATAAATAAAAAAGGGGGGGGGGGGGTGTAAGAGGGAGCTGCCCCCCATTCTCCCCCCTCAAATTTGTGCAGCAGGATACTACAAAATTCACTCTTTTGCTAATTATAATGCTAAACTTAAAATATTTAAAAAAGGGGAGGTATCCGCACCCCGTCTTCACAGGGGGATTCCCCCCATCCCCCTCCACCCCTTCCCCCTGCCCCTGGACTAAGGTAGCACATAAATAAAGAGATCCTTTCTCTGAGGGTAGCAAGCACGTTTCTAAACCGAACCCAAATAGATCATAAAAATGATTAGGTTATAAAATGCCGATACTTACCAGATCCATGGAAGAATATCAAAGTAGCTGTGTGCTTGACACCTGTGTGTTTGGTTACATTTAGAGGAGCGAGCGCAGCCATTTGTTACAGATTAGATTCTGAGAACACGCGCGCCGCAGAAAGTTGATAACCAGTTAGTTTAAACCAAGGAATATAATTACTCGCTGGCGGTTAAACTCTATGTTATGACCCGGCGCCCGTAATGGCCAGCCCATCAAAGGCCACCCCGATAATTGCCAACCACGTAATGTCCGACCCAGTAATTCGTGACCAAGGTTTGGATTGCTTGGCTGCGTATTATTGGGCTGGCAATTACGTGCTGGACATTAACAGTCCGAGCCAACAATGTCCAGCACCGTAATGCCCAGCCCGTATTTCGTGACCAACGGTTCAAAATGGTTTCCAATTACTGGGCTGGACATTGCTTGGCCGGCAATTACGGGCTGGACATTGACAGTCCGAGCCAACAATGTCCAGCCAAATAATGTCCAGCCCTGTAATCCGTGTACAAGATGGCGGGCGCTCTTTTTTTTTTAAGAGCATGCAGGTTGTATATAAAGCGGGCTATTCCAATACTGTTTTTAACCTGACGCGCTGTCATTGTCATTCTCATCTCATCTCATCTGTCAACTGTCAATTTCTGTAATTTGTTGTAAAAGTAAAACCGTAAAATTTCTAACGTTCCAGCGTTCCTACAATTTGTTTTAACTTAAAGGCCTTGAATATAATTATCCTTACCTACATTTTGCCGAAATGCCTCAAAACACATACAAACTAAATACTTAGTGGACCTACAAAAGGGTGAATCTAAGATGACACTGACTGAATCAAGACTGAATGTTTCTTTGGATACATACCAAACGATGGAAATCCGCTTCGCGTATAGTTACAACAAGGCGGTCAAGGCGTTTCATAGGTAGGTACTGAACAACAACTCGGTATCCCTATATTCTGCAGGCAGGACTAAACTTTTATCATATCACTAATGAATTATTCTAACCGCCCCCTAAAAAGACACCCTGACTAGATTTGCGATTTTTGCAGCATTTTGGCTATTTTTGAGCCTTTAGCTTTAGGTGTAAGCGTTGTAAATAAATTACTTATACCAATAGTCAGTCTAATGCAGTCCGTCCAATCTTGACAATCCAACAAGCAACACTAGCTGTAGGTATGAACCTATTTTTTTAAATAAACCTATTTTGTGTTGTTCTAAAATTTCACTTTGTTTCCATTGCAGACGATAAATTTATGAGATCAAAGTCCATCAGTTCTTGATCGGCATCATCTCTGTGAGAAAAGCAGCAGCGTTCACGGAAGGAACATTCCAAAAATAAATAATGTAGTATAACTACAACCTTCAAAAACAACAAAGGATAGCTGATAATAGTTGCTAACCAAAACCACAACTCTAATACCAACTGAAGCACAATTCAACAGAGCAGTTTTATGTTTTTAGTGTGGATAATCAATTTTTTTGACAATTTATGCAAGTGATTTTACACATTAAAATGCAATTTTGAACCAAGCAAGTTTTTCAATGTAAGCAAAACTACAATTCCAAACATTTTCATAACTGTAAGCAAGAATAGTTAAGCCTGTACGAGAATGAGATTTATGTCTCGGTGTCTTGACAACCTTGTAGGCATTTGATGTAATTATGCAATCTCTATCTGTAATATGGGCCTAAGTAATCATACTAATCATCCTGAGCACTTCAAAAATAGAGTTATAATAATTAATATCTTGCAATGCCTACATCTTGCCATCTAGAGGTACGGTAGTGCCACAGAATAGGTAATGCCCTGCCGCCTTCTGACTTCAGTTACCCCCCCTCACCACACACTCTCTGGGAAACTTGAGGGAAGCCGAGCAAGGGAATGCAGTCAGGTGCAGGTTGAAATCGCGAAAAAAATAATCAGATATCCCATACATTTGGCTCGAGTAGTTTTGTATGGGACAGCCGATTTTTTTTTTGCGATTTCGATGTTGGTCCCATAGAGAAAGTTGTTCAGTTGGGAAGGTCTGATCATCCCCTTAAAATGTGTCAGCATATTAAGAAGGACCCTATATGCACGGACCTGAAAAAAACCTATATGTATGTAATTCAACCTTAAACATGTCAAGGACAATTTCCACATAGTGCCCATGTGCGAATGCCATCATGTCAAATCCAAACGTTTGAAGTGCCGGACCTGTGGTAGTGCCCTCGCCACACAATAGCTAATAGCCAAGACGAGCCAAGCGAAGTGCAAGGGCACTACCTACCTTTTCTCGAAGCACTTCGTCGTTTTTTTGAACCCTATAATTTGGATTATACCAGACCAGATAAACACAATTTTCGGGCAATGATGTCAATAGTAGACTAATTAAACTTAATTATATAAAGTTTTAGTATATAAAGACTCTCAATGAGAGTCAGTAGGTAACGAAATCGAGGTTTTTAGAGATCGATAGGTATCAATAAAATCTAAACTACAAGAAAAACTTTATATACTTAAGTTTAATATGTGCGTATGGATTGAGGAGCCACATTTGATATTGAAAAAAGGATTCTATGGCCATTTTGTAGTAAATTTGTAGATTTTGTAGGCCCAATCCTGGAATTTGTAGCAAAAGTATAGAGAAGTTACATGAACATAAAGGTGGCTCCTCAATCCATAACGTCAGGATTGAGGAGCCACCCTGTATCTCTGAAAGTACGTAATGAATCTTTTTGAAAATTTTGTAGGAGTTGGAAAAAGATCCTACAAAAAAAATCAGCTCTCTACGACTAAAACTGAAAAAGCTACAATACTTTGATTGTGGCTACTCAATCCTGATGCGTCAGAATCCTGATGCGTTGCATTTCGACTAAGTTTTTTTGTCACTGAATACCACAGAACACATTTTTAGGAAAATGTATACTAACATCAAATTACGATAAATTAACAACGAACAAGCGGTTAAGAAGCTAAAACAATTTGAACTAAATAGTAGGTAAGTACTTGACGAGGCGACTAAGGGAAAAGTAATCTTATGCATTCTTTTTCTGGACATAATAAGCCACCAACTTGATAGTACTAAAATGTGTCTCAGGATTTAACTTATTAGTGGTCACCCTATATGGTGGATTTATATGGAAAATTTAAAAAACGCGTAGCTCTGTAGGTATTGATGATATGCGACATTTGACTACGCCAATATTTAGTAGAAATTTCTACTAAATATTGGCATCATCGGTTTTAGATTCCGTAACGTACATATGTAGTTATAGGCATTTATCTGGTGTGAGGAGCCACAGTCAAATTATCTATTGTAACTTTTTCAGTTTTAGTCGTAGAGAGCTGATTTTTTTTGTAGGATCTTTTTCCAACTCCTACAAAATTTTCAAAAAGATTCATCAAGTACTTTCAGAGATACAGGGTGGCTCCTCAATCCTGACGTTATGGATTGAGGAGCCACCTTTATGTTCATGTAACTTCTCTATACTTTTGCTACAAATTCCAGGATTGGGGCTACAAAATCTACAAATTTCCTACAAAATGGCCATAGAATCCTTT
Organism: Agonopterix heracliana; assembly: GCA_963693445.1. Lineage (NCBI taxonomy): Eukaryota > Metazoa > Arthropoda > Insecta > Lepidoptera > Depressariidae > Agonopterix > Agonopterix heracliana. The sequence goes on from OY856307.1 coordinate 4,216,136, forward strand.
TTTCAATATAAAATGTGGCTCCTCAATCCATACCTACTCACATAGTTTAATTAGTCTACTATTGACTATTCTATTCTATTTTTAAAATATGGCTGCCATCTTGGTTTGTGATGATTTTGCCAATGTCGAGTTTTTGTAGCAAAAGTGCTTGACGTTGTACGGTTATGAAGATATTTTGGTGACTTCAAGGGTTGTTCTTACAAAAGAACACTATCTTGAGCCACCACTGGAGCCCCGCTGTCGAGCTGGGAGGGGGCAACCGACGAGCGACACGCGACACGCGACCACCCACTAGCAGATCCACAACGCGACTCTCACTATTGACAACATTGCACAGTAGAATATAGAAGAGGAAAAAGTGACATCCTTGAGAAGAGTCCAAAATCTGATAGATTTATCAATTTAAAACCCACGACGAGAACACCAGTGTGTCAAAAATGCGTAGATTTTATTTTAGGGGAATTTCCAAAACGCCAATTTTATGGTTGAAAAATCGAAAAAATCTTTATAATTTATAACCGATACTAGTAATTTTAAATCTGATAGCATAGTATTGTAGGCCTCGTTAACAGCTATATTTCAAACGTTGATTGGTAATCCTACTCGCAATATTTTAAGAGTAATTCAATTATTTGTGTTTTCGTTGTGAGAATTTTTTACTTAGGTATCAGGAGGTTTCGGTCTAAGTTATATACACGAATATGTAAACATAACTATGATCTACATGTATAATTTTTTGCGTTTTCCAAATAGGCGTAACACCAGAGATAAAACGATTTCCTTTTTTTCGTACAATTTCCGCGCCTAGGGTTGTCACAAGAAAAAAGAAATATCTTTTGATAATTGAACGGACTATTTTACATAGTGAAAATACTACTTATCAATAGTAGTACTTACTTGATAAACAAATATAAGTATTAAGTAATTCAAACATTAATTACTGGATTTTAAAGATTTTAATCTTTTATTTCTGAAACCTCATCAACTTGTCGCCATTTTCAGTAACCTGCTAATAAATTATCTTGATACATCAAATTCACTTTTGGCGACCCAGTTGGTGTTATGGTTGCCAGTATGCCATTGCCAGACCACCAAACCAGAGATCCTGGGTTCGAATTTCGGTTCAGTCATGGGTGTTAACAATCTTTCAGTTGAACTTAGTTATAACATTAAAAATGGTATTCCTTTTAAAACAAATCAACAAAATAAAACTATGACATTAATAATAGTTTCATACAGATTAGTAAAACACCAACATATTAATAACCGTGTTTGCAGTGTGTGCGTGAAATTGAATTGATACATAGATACTAATTTATAAGTGTAGTATGATTGTCTTTTACACCTAATGTTAAGGATGAGTCCCTACCGGCGTACGAACAAACCAGTTATGGTTTATAGTGCGTCGATTATTTTTTAATCTACAACATTGTATTGTCATATATAAATAAATAATAATAATAATAATAACAATTAAAATTTTAGTTAAAAGTTACTCTATACAAGGTTTTACAAAAATACAAATAAACATTTAAGGGGTGGTTTAGACCATCAAACTGAACAACTTCCACAATGGGACCAATGACGAAATCGCGAAAAAAAAACGGATGTTCCACACTAAACTACAAAATATCTAGGTACTCGAGTTAAATGTATGGGGCTATTGGATTTGGGATTTTGCTATGGGATTAAAATAGATAACTAAATTCTTAAGTTAAATAATTAGAGATTAACCCGCATTGTCTTTTAATTTAAAGTTACTCCCTGTACACATAATAACAAACGTAAAAATATCTTCTTTATTTAATTAGTAATCACAAGGCATATACCATCTTGAACTTTTTTATTCAAAACAACAAATATAAAATAATTGACCTTACAATTGAATATTACTGAACATCTCCGCTCAAAGTTATCATAGTAAAATGTTTGTGTATCATTTGCTCATAAATTAATTTAGGCTTTTCAATTTCCTTGAACAGTGACAACCCTGACTAATTTTTTAAAAGTCAATTATCTCTGGTGTTACGCCTTTTCGGGAAACGCGAATAATTTTTACATGTAGAACATGTTTATGTTTACATATTCGTGTATATAACTTAGACCGAAACCGCCTGATACCTAAATTAAAAATGCTCACAACAAAAACAGAAATGAATGAATTACTCTTAAAATACTGCGAGTAGGATTACCGATCAACATTTGAAATATAGCTGTTAACTAGGCCTACAATACTATGCTATCAGATTTATAATTACTGGCGCCGATTAGAAATTATAAAGATTTTTCCGATTTGTCAAAGCAGGAAATTCACTTTTAGAAGTTCGTCTAAAAAAATCCATGCATTTTTGGCAAGCGGGAGTTCTCGTCGTGGGTTTTAAATGACTAGACCCAGCAGATTTTGTACTTAACTCAACCATGTCACTTTTTTGGCTTCTATAATCTACTGTGCATTGCCCGAAAATTTTGTGTCTTCTCATTTACCCAAAGACCAAATGTAAAATTTTCGGCATGGGGTTTTTGCCCATACAGCCCGCTTCTTTAATAAAATGTTTTTAACTCTTTCGTGACCTTTACACTCAAAATGTAGAACTACATCTGATTCAGGGCCGCAAACCCTACTTTCCCAGAAAAAATCTTCCTCATTTATCCTAAAAAACAAAAAATGCTTGAAAGGTTTGAGTTTGACCACAACATAGTCAACACACAAGTGTCCAAACGGGGATTGATACTCTAGATCAACATTCATAAGATCAACATTCAAAATATCAACACCATAATGTCAGCAAATCAAATGATCAACAGTTCAAAATATCAACACTTCATAATATCAACAGTTCAAATGATCAACAATCAAAAAGTCAACAATAGAAAAAATTACATTTAATTTAGCAACAATCCGAGAACTTGAGCCCACTGCTGGACCTACGTAGCTTACGCAACTTATATTAATGTATTCACAAACTTTTAAGGGTTTACCGTTGGCGCGCTCCATACAAACGTAGTCTGGTCATATTTTCAATACTAACCATTTAAAGCCAATGAAATTTTGCAGAAACAATCTAGAAACTATGTTTGTATGAAGTCAAATTTTCGATAAAATGTATAGTTTTAAAGTTACAGTGCCTCAAAGATTTCCATACAAATCTTAAATTAACCCTAGCTTTAAAACTGTATATTTAACGAAAATCTGACGTCATACGAACATAGTTTCTAGATTGTTTCTGCAAAATTTCATTGGCTTTAAATGGTTAGTATTGAAAATATGACCAGACTATGTTTGTATGGAGCGCGCCAACGGTAAACCCTTAAAAGTTTGTGAATACATTAATATAAGTTGCGTAAGCTACGTAGGTCCAGCAGTGGGCTCAAGTTCTCGGATTGTTGCTAAATTAAATGTAAATTTTTTCTATTGTTGACTTTTTGATTGTTGATCATTTGAACTGTTGATATTATGAAGTGTTGATATTTTGAACTGTTGATCATTTGATTTGCTGACATTATGGTGTTGATATTTTGAATGTTGATCTTATGAATGTTGATCTAGAGTATCAATCCCGTCCAAACGTATGCATATGCCTGTATTCAAAGGAATTATTAAAAATATTGTTTTTTACACATTTTGTGTGATATCTTAAAAACTGTAAGAGATATCTAAAAATTTACTGCATTTTCGAGGTTTTAACCCCAAAGTTAGTCAATAGGCTTGCACTTGTAAACCAAATTTCATCACCATACCTCTTAAAAACCAAAACCAAGCAAGTGGTTAGACTTAAATTCCCAATAGATTCCCTTGCCAATGGACTTCCAACTTTTAGGGTTCCGTTCCCGAAGAGGGTGCCAGGGGGAACCTATTACTAAGCCTACGTTACGTTGTCCGTCTGTCCGACCCATGAATGGCTGGTATATTTTGAGCCGTAATATAGGCCAGTCATTTAACGGTTTGACCCGGGTATAATTTAGAATTGCATTTTCTTTTTCGGTAGGTAGGTACCTACTTATCTTAGGTTAGAACCGTCTCCAAGAAATGAAAAAAAAAAAAAAAAATAGTTAATTAACTTTACGTCGGCCACCGAATTTGATATTTTGCTCACGTTTAAATTCTCTTTGATTTTGCTATTAGATGCAACAATCTCGATCTATAATAATAATGGCACTGTTGTTTTGCACGTTTCATTAAATTAATTGGTAGGTATTAATTATACAAGGTGTTACAAAAATACAAATAAACCTTTAAGGGGGTGGTGTAGACCATCAAACTGAACAACTTTCACTATGGGAACAATATCGAAATCGCGAAAAAAAATTGATGTTCCATACTCTACAAATCGACTAGAGCTAAAATATGTATGGGATATGAAATATTTTTTTTCGCGATTTCGATGTTGGTCCCATAGAGAAAGTTGTTCAGTTTGACGGTCTACAATAAACAGTATTATATAAGTAACAGAAGGCCAATTAAAGGTCCTCGCTAATATACATCAAACTAAAAAGAAAGAAAGATCTTAGTACAGCACCAAACATATTGCGTATCGGTTATTATAACATAGATAGTTAATTGATTACAATAATACAAGCTACAAGAACACTCCTGTACCTACAAACTTAGGTTAATTAGAGATAATTGTTTGGGTGCATTAATAGGACAGATAGCTTCACTGAATACAATTAGATCACTAATTAAAAAAAACACATAATATAGGTAGGTATATAAAACAAAAAGAAAATAAAGATTAGGTATACCAATCTATATTAAAACTGTTTGGTTCTATCCTGCTATGAAAAAACTCTGCGCTAGTTGACGCCTCGCTGACATAATGCTAGTGTTGAACAGGTCTAAATCATATTCCTTACTCAGATTATTGAAACTATTGCTCGCACGCCAGACAAACGTATTCATCCTGTAATTAGTGGATGCAGAAGGAAGGTAGATAAGAGCGTTGGACCTTAATACCTTCGAGGGCACTCTGTAGTGCAGTTGGGAAAGAAGACTGGGACAATCAATAGTGCCTGATGCAATTTTCAAGAGAAATACCAGGTCTGCTATTACACGACGGTTTTCAAGAGGAAGTAAATGATGCCTGTTACATTGGTTTAGATAGTCAGTCGAGTCATATCGGGCTCCAATACGAAAGCACAAATAGCGAATAAACTTTCTCTGAATACTTTCTATACGATTAATATAGGTCGCATACATAGGGTTCCATATTTGTGAGGCGTATTCCAGATTACTACGCACATATGTACAAAAAAGAATTTTGAACGTCTTCACTTTAGTAAATTCTTTCGAACGTTTTACAAACCCTAAGGCTTTATAGGCCTTCAAGTCGAATAAGCAGTAGAAGGATGCATGAGAACGCTTTTGTACGAGATTTAAAAACCGTTCAAGCTCACCGATGACATAACTGCCTCCGTGGTGTAATTAAATTAAATTAAATTAAATACTCATTTATTTCAGATAAAAATCCATAATTTTGGTAGTAAGTCTAATGGTTAGAGCATTGGGCTCTTGACACGGAGGTCGTGGGTTCGATTCCCACGGGGGGCACCTAGTGAAATGACACTTTGTGCGCTTTTCCCCAGTTGGTTAGGACATTGCAGGCTGAGTCACCTGATTGTCTGTAATAAAAATAACGTTGAGACCGTCAAACTTAACAACTTTCCCTATGGGACCAACATCGAAATTGCGAAAAAAAAATCGGATGTCCCATACAAATTTTAGCTCGAGTCGATTTGTAGAGTATGGAACTACACATTTTTTTTTCGCGATTTCGATATTGGTCCCATAGTGAAAGTTGTTCAGTTTGATGGTCTCAACCACCCCCTTATTGTTTAATTGTATTTTTGTAACACCTTGTATAGTCCAATCAATGAATGACTCATAAGGGGGTGTAGAGTGCGCGAGCGAGTAACGAAGCGAAACCTTAGGAAACTTGTTTAAGGTGCTTAGGGAGTGAACATACTAAAAGTCCCCTCGTCTAGGGAGTCGAGCCGATGTGGGGGGAGGGGGTTAAAGTTCTCACTTTAGGGTTTTTCCTGAATATCTCCAAAATGGTGCGTCGCAGAGAAAAGTGTTTTTCTAATAAATGAAACTTAATAAAATTGTCTACACCTTTTATTCTATATACTTTTTCCTATTTCCCAATAGTTTTCGAGCTACACGCTCCGGCAAAGTAAAAATTTTAATTATACAGGGCGATGAGCGAGCAATACCTGAACATCTTTTGAACCGTAATAGCTATATAGGGTCCTTCCTAATATGCCGACACTTTTTTAAAGGGGTGATTAGACCGTCAAACTGAATAACTTTCTCTATGGGACCAACATCGAAATAGCGAAAAAAAACAGTTGTCCCATACAAAACTGCCAATCTAACTCATAAACATAAACATAAAGGTGTTGTCCTAAGTACCTAGTCCCTTTCTTAAAATGCATTCAGTTTGATTCCTATATGTTTAGGCCCACTTATTTGGCACTATTTAGGCAAACTTATTTGTTAGCAAAGCCGCCATAGTAATGCAGATTTTGTGAAAACAACTATACAGAGTCCAACTTAATATGCTGACACTTTTTTAATTGTAGATAAGTTTATTATTTGGATATACAAATAGGTAACAATAAGATAATAAATGACTGACTAAATAAAATAATACTAACTTAATAAAATATACAATGGTATCGATTCGGTATTGCCACGACTTAACTTAACTGAATTTATTCCTGTCATTTTCTAACATTCGACTAAGAAAAGAGACAGAAAACCAAGAACTGACTTTAGTCCTGTCAAAGTGACGCTACACGCCCAAAATAAGATGGCATCATAATGCACGCCATCTTATTTAAGTCGTTTTTGGGCGTGTAGCGTCACTTTGACAGCACTAAAGTCAGTTGTTGGTTTTCTGTCTCTTTTCTTAGTCGAATGTTAGAAAATGACAGGAATAAATTTAGTTAAGTTAAGTCGTGGCAATACCGAATCAATACCATTAAATAATTAAAATCAAATTTTCTAAATACCTAAATAAAACGAATTAAACAAACCGCCCCGCATCGTGTCTCGCCCAAAGGTGCCCATAATACTGGCTGCGTTGCCTCGCTGGATAGCCAGCGACATCCTTTGGACGAGATATGACCCAGACCGACGGTCAAGACCTCTTTCCCGTAGCCGTCGGCCAATTTCAAAAATATTTTTTTTTGTCTCTGTCCCCCACGTGCCAGCCGTTTCCACTGCCACCGGCACAAATAGATACGCGGTCTTCAGGGCGGCATACCAAGTATGTTTCGCCCTGGCCGCTGACTCGGCAGCAGATCCCGCGTGCCGCATTGATCTTGAGAGATGTGAAGGTGCAAAGGTGCAGCAACACGTCGCATCCCAGAGTAAGCACCGGCCCTTCTCCCAGGGAACTAATGTAAGCCCATCGGGACGCTTGCCATCAGAACGGCATAGACCTGTGGGTTCCAAGGTACACGGGATGCCTGCAGACACCAAAGCTCTGCGAATGATGTCGTTCAGGGTGGAGTGCCTTGGAAACCTACCAGCCGCTTTCCGACAGCTAAGCCCGTGGAGTCCATTCGCCTCTACAGAAGAGCCGCAAACACAACGGTGCGGCTCACAGATGGCACACCCAAGTCTTATTGCTGTAGCCACTCTAAGGGAGCAGTTATCTAGGTGGGTCCCTAAATTCGGAGATGGCAGTGCGTGGAGCCAGGCCCCTGCCTCTGGTTTCGACACCGCTTTTTTAATGGGATGTACAGACCATCAAACTGAACAACTTTCTCCATGGGACCAACATCAAAATCGCGAAAAAAAAACAGCTGTCACATACATTCGGGTCGAGTAGGTTTGTAGGTCGTGATTTCGATGTTGGTGCCATTGAGAAAGTTGTTCAGTTTGGTATTCAGAAAATAAGATTTTCCTCTTTGCATAATCCATCTCGAACAATAAATCATGTGAATTACAGATCGAGGTACTAACTGCTTACTTATTTTTATCTTCAAGCTTTTGATGTCATCAATCGATCTCAGGATGTGGGGGGCTGCATTCTCATCTTTTCGAGCCTGAATTATACCTCTTTTACACCATACAAACGTATTTTTCAACTCTTGTTTAGTATTCCATAGTAGCATTTTGTGGTATGGTGTTAGAGCTTCGCGTATGTAGATCATCTCGTTGGTGTCTGATGTGGTTGGGATCAAGTCGTTTACAGTTATGTTAGAGATTTTAGCAGACGCCAGCCATTTAGTTTGGATAGTCTCATTTTTGAGCTGTACCTACAAGTATTGAACCCGGTCTTTCCGGCTTACCTGGAAGTCGTTTTGAGCATTCGATCTCATTTGTAGGTACCTAACTGGAGCTTCTTTGCTACTTCTTCGACTAGTGATGCAGTATCTTCCTTGTCATTAAATGGAATATTCGATATTTCAATATGACTAGCAAATTTTTGTTGTTCAGTTGACTGAAATTGTTGTTCTAGTGCTCTCAGTCGTGTCTCTAGATGAGCGTTTTTATTAGATAGCTCTGCATTTTTCTTTTGAAGCTTAGTGATGGTTTGCTTGAAAGCGTCGATACAGTCCACTACTTCGTCCATCTTGTCGCTATGGAATTGAAGCGAGAGAGTTATTTCTTTTACTTAATTCTTTTTTTTCATTGTTCGCACCTGCTACATTCCAGAATAGGACTTTTTTTAGTGAAGTTTTTATTGCATATATCACACTTATTCATTTTACAGATAGATATACTTTTGAGGGTACTTAGCGCACAAAAATTATAAGTACGTGTTGTAAAAGTGAACGAACAACGATGAGTAAGTATGTATGTTTGTATGTCTATTTCTTTGGCACGCCCTACAGCTTAAACGGCTTGATGGATTGTTAAAATCCATCCAATCCATGTATGAGGTGCATTAAAAATTTTTACTGCGAATTAAAAAGAGAGGGGGAGAATCATTTTTTTTTCGTAAATAATTACAATATGGATATCAAATGAAAGCTGGTGAAGAACAGATTCCAATATAATGTTTTATAATATATATGGAATAAGAAAAACAAAAAACCCGACTGCATAAAAAACTATTAAGTAACTGAAAAGATAAAAACAAGCTCCTTAAATCAGCTATAATAACTTTGTTTGAGCAAATTAATACAATTTGAATGTTATTACTTATTATGTACCTACCTAGGTATTGCAGGTGGGGACAAAACAATAACCAACAAACCTAATAAGTAAATAACATTCAAATTCTATTAATTTGCTCAAACAAAGTTATTACTTATAGCTGATTTATGGAGCTTGTTTTTATCTTTTCAGTTACTTAATAGTTTTTTATGCAGTCGGGTTTTTTGTTTTTCTTATTCCATATATATTATAAAACATTACTTTTATCAATACCGTATCTACGAGTGTTCTGCGAAAAAGTTTTGTATGAAATTGACAACTCTGCAACCTTCGTAATGTAAAAGTTATGAATTATTGAACATATAAAAGGGTTGTGTTTTTCAACTTCACAAATTTTAATTAAACTGTTTTCTTTGGCTTGAAAACCGATTTTCTTTCAACCCTTGACTAATGATCGGTTATTCAAGCCTTCTCAAAGTAAATCAGTCTAAAATAGAACAAAAAATAATTAATACTTAATTCCTTTATTTGATGGAAATTACAACTGGAGTGCGATTTTTGAATCTCATTCGGTGAGCTCAGCAGTTGTAAATGTCAAAATTACTATCAAGATACGCATCTTTCTACTGCTGAGTTGACGAATAACATTTCTCTTTATGGGTCCAACCAAAGCGCCGGAATTATTTTTTATGTTGGTGGACAATGCTGTGATTTTCTGACGAAGTTGTTCCTCGGTATCGCTCTTTATTAAATATTTTTTCTTTTATTTTAGATTGATTTACTTTGAGAAGGCTTGAGTAACCGATTAAATAAATAAATGAAAATGAAAATAATGAAATTAAAATTTTTGAAGTTGAAAAAACACGACCCTTTTATATTCAATAGTTCATAACTTTGACATTAATACGAATAACCAAGTGGTTCATATCTTGAATGAATCTGTATGAAGTAGGCCACTTTTTGTATTTTAAGTAGTCAACTTTTGTTACTAATTTTTTTCCGTGAGAATCGCTTGAAAACCGAGTAAATTTTTTGTTAGACCTAAACCTTAGTACTAAATTTGTTTTATTATTTGACCCATGTATGCCTAGCTGAACAAAAGTACGTATTCCAGGAAAGACAAATCTTTCTTAAACCTCCTGTTAAAAAAAAGGAAGCTGATAACCTTGATAGTTATTTGTTTAATGACTGTTTACTTAAGGCTGCACCGAGCCTATTGTGCTGATCCCAATCGTATTTATATTACTTCATATTTCCAAAAAACAAGAATGTCACATTGTAGTCATTGCTGATTTTCAATTTATCGGGTCACTGCGGATTTGTTTTATAATGTTTGTAGTTATTATCGTTAAAACCGCCAAAAGTGGCCACTTTATTGATATCAATTTCACCCTGTAGAACGGGATTGCTGCTTAAGGGGCCAAGGGTTCCGACGAAGATTTTCTATGAGAAACGCGATTGCCCAGCCCTCCGAATAGTGAGTGCGGTTGCCGTATTTTCGATTAAAAAGAAAGGTATTTATAGATTTTTTTATGATTTCACTAGATAAACTAATGGTAAATATGTGAGTATAAATATCACCAATCGGAAACTATTTAAAGTTTTTCTTAAACGAGATTTTTTTTTAAATGCATGTAAATACGTCATCTTTGTGACGATTTTCTATCGAGTGAAGTAATTCCAATCGTGTATTAAGTTTATGATTTCACTAGATAAACTATCCAAAAATACTGAGGTATGACTTTAGTTTCGGTAAATGGTAGGTATAAATCTAGTCGTAAAATGAAAAATAAAAGACGCCTCCAAGGTATTTCGTCCTACCATTGGGCCTTGACAACGTATTTTTTTTTATTTGTTCCATTTCTTGGAGAGGCTTGTTCTAAACTAAGAGACCAAAAAAAGAATTAAATTCTAAATTACTCCCGCTTCAAACCGTAAAATGACTGGCCTATAACCGACCATCGAATTTGATAGTGAGGCCACAGAATGGGTACCTAGTCTCTCTGTTCTGTGTTGAGGGTGTTAACTTTGGCTGTAATGTACCTAACTAAAGGAAAATGAAGGAGAAAAAATTTCTGTTCACACGCCAAATTGAACCTAATAATATCGATTCATAATTAAAAACCAATGTGCATAACCTTGAAGGGCCGTTGGATAACTTCACTCTATATGCTTCGATCAAAATAAAATGAATGGATAGGCCTTAAGCGAACATTTCAAACCAGAAAAATGAGGCAAAACAAATGAAATTTTTACTTGTCACTTGTATGAAAGTGCCCTAGATTTGACAGATAATGGCGCTAGTTTGTATGTACCAAGTGCACCAGTAGTTTGCTTCAACTTACCGCGCTTTAGGCCTATCCATTCATTTTATTTTGATCGAAGTCTATATGTAGGTAAAGGAAACAATCATAGAAAAGTTTTAAATCTATGGAAACAATCATAATATTTTGAATGACTGAAGTGAAGTAGGTACCTAGGTACTCAAATGGGAAATATAGAATCGAATAAGTTTATTTTAGGTAATTTACGTTTTATAAATTTTTTAGAAAATGTTAGTGCTACGCTAAATTGATACGTTATTTAATGGTATTTGTTTTGGTTTTCTAATTAATTTAATTTGTTATTTTGCACAATACTTAGCTAATTTGAACCTTGGTCCCGGGAACGGCGCATGCGCGCGCACGTCCGTTGTTTTTAAAATTCGAAGCTGCTGCTGTACTTTGCTTTCCGCGGTAGGCGGTAAAGGAGTTCATTGGGCGGTTTTCATTTTTATTTCTAAAGTTCTAAATTACCTGTTCCGAAATGACTAATCTTCAACGTTTTGAAACGTTGGGGTTTAAAGGGAACGCTAGATGGTATCTAAGAGACGAGTATTATTATGTTGCAGGTAGAAGCAGGGCAGCCCAGCTAACGTTGCGGTGCTCCGAGTCTGGAACAATGAGGTGTCCTGCAGTTTGGCGCCAGCGGACGACAGAAGATGCACCTTTATCACCATGCCACCCTGCACACAACCACGAGCCGTTACCGTGGATTGGAGAAAGGTAGGTGTTGGTAGTTACCTACTAGGTACTTATTTACCTACTTATTACACGTAGGTATTACCTACATTGCTTTCGTCCCAAGAATTCGTCGCGTTATGCATGACGCGTACCGAATCAAAAGTAGATAGGTACCTATGTCCTTTCTCATTCTCAGCAGGATGCAAATTAGGTATCTACTTGCCAAAGTTTATCAAAGTTTTTCAAAGTTCTACGGTTTAGGCGTGAAAGGTAACAGACAGCTACCTTTCGCATAGTCATAGCAAAGAAGCCATAAGTTAATCCAGCGCCTCACTCATCAGTCTTATGTACCTACCTACCTACCTAGCTACCAAATTTCATCAAAATCCGTTCATTCAGCTCAGCTGTTGAGGTGTGAAACCGGAACAAACATCTAAACAATCTATACTTTTACATTTATAATACAAATTATTTAACAACTTTACATACACACATACATAGGTACTCTAATGAGATGTTGTTTAACGTGACGAATAATTTCCCGCATGTGATCATCAATTTTCACGTACTTATACCTACCCTATAACTTTCATCAAAACAGATAGGTACACACCATAATAGTAGGTACCTGCTGGTTTATGTTTTCTTCTTGTGTTAGGGTAGGTACACTACATAGACTACCTAAATATTATTTCATTTACCTACTTAACTATACTTTAATTACAGGAACATCATGTTTGCGGCGCTGAGGCGGCGGTCCGAATATGAGGACACCGCCCTTAATACAATCTATACCGAGGAGGCTGCCAGGTATGTACATGTAGTTACACATGCTTAAAGCACACCCCCTACCACCCACATACTTCATTCCAAATAAGGATCACAATATTTTCCGATTCCTATTTAGCGTTCTGGAATTCTGATTACCAAAATGTAACTAGTAGGTAGGTAGTTAGGTAGGTACTTACTATCCGACATAATATCTTGGACGGTACAAGAGCTGTTCGAAGAATGCTGAATGAGTGTAAGTGTTTCAAACAACTGTTTTTGTAAAGCAAAATAGACTTAATATTTCGTTACTATTTGGAATGGAGTACCTACACTACCTACTAGTGTACCTACACCATAGATAACTCAATGGTAGGTAGGTACTAATAAAAGGTTAATTATACACTTCTTTAGATCCAGAGAGGCAAAACCTTACCTATATCAATGATTTGCAGGCTTTGTTTAGGTTATTGGTACACTCAAAGAGAATAATATAATCACTACGTTTATGTACATTTGGCTAAAATGAGAGAAAGAGAGAGACCACTCCCTCTGTGAATGTGGCATGGAGGATAGATCCCTGACTGAAGTGCGATTTTTGAACATCATATGAGCGAATCGGCAGTAGAAAGTGTCAAAATTACTATGGAGATCTTTCTACTATCTACCGAATCACTCGTAAAATGTTCAAAAATCACACTTTTGATCATGTGATATTCTTCAACTGTACTATAATCTCTCTTTGACTTGCTTCTGCAACCAACCAATTCCTCACCCTATCAATTTCAGTCCCTTCACATCATGTAATAAAGACAATAAGTTCTTGTTTGGACTTATTTATTAGTTAACAACATCTGCATAGACACAACAGCATGACACCATGATAAAGTGATATCACACCTTCACTCTCTTTCTATTTGCACGCGAATGAATGAGATGAAAGATGTGATACAGCCATATCACATGTAACATGCTATGGCTTCTGGATTATAAAAGTTACAAAATTTAACCATAAAGAGTAACATTCTAATCAGATTAACAGACATACAATTTTTATATTATTATTCTACTTAAGTATATTATTATAGTTCTAGTTTGAAAGTATAACTTAATTCCAAACTTTTAGGTGGTCTGACCTGCCTACTACTTTGCAAGTACAGTCAGCAGCAAAAAGATGTACTTTTACTAGGTCGTAGTATAAAGTTGTATACACTTTAGTACTACGCAGAAAAGTGTATTCATCTTTTTGCTGCTGACTGTACATTGACATAGGCTTCAGCAGATTCTGCTTTTATGTAACAACATGATGTAACATTTACCCGGCAGACAGACCAGGCCAACAATTACTTTATTTGACTAATATTTTGCAATTCATTGTTCACTGACACTGACTTGACTTGACCAACACATCTATAGACATTATGTGAGTGTACCTGTTTATTTTAGTACACGTTTGTAGGAGGCTGACCTGAATGACTGAATGCCTAAGCTTGAGACTGTGACTGGACTGAACACTTCGCCCATGAAGTATAAACGTCAACTTTCCTCTCATTCAAATCTTTGTTCAACCCACTTGCCACTATCTTGAAGGATTGCACCCACTTTTTGCAGTTAGTCGCTAGATTTCCTTCCAGGGCAAGCGGCTGTAGGGACCCAAACTTCGTTAGCAGTTTACTCTTCACCATTTGACGGCGGCGGCGCCGGCGACGGTTCTTTTGTATCCGTCAAAAAGAATATACCTAATCTGGTATCCGTCATGACGTTTGATGCTGGGGTTACATGCACGCCGTGCAGCCCGGCAAGCTTAGGCAATTCGCTGTACATCGACTCTTCTGTAAAGTGATTGTTACTACTTAACTTTATAGAAGCCTCAATGTACAGCGAATTGCCTAAGCTTGCCGGGCTGCGCGGCACGCGTATGAACGCACCTTGACAATACAAGGTCCTTCTTAATATGCTGACACTTTTCTAAAGGGCTTATCCGACCATCACACTAAACAACTTACTCCATGGGACCAACATCGAAAACGCGAAAAAAAATCAGCGGCTCAACTGTACAATATTAACTGCTGATTTGGGGGGAAAGGAGGAGGAGTAACATATTTGTCACACAATACAATAAAGGCAACGATAGATTTTAAGATAAGGTACATTTGGAGCATATATCCCATATATCTGAATCTGAAGTAAGTACCTATGTGGATAGGTACTATATTTGTATATTTTGATTATGCAGGCACCCCGATGCAGCACCACACTTGCTGTTTGAAGGGGTCGTCTCCTCGATGCGGAACTGGCGGAGAAGCAGGACTCCGCCGGTGCCACACACGCTGCAGGCGTATGGCACAGCTCTCCAGGAGCACCCTCGCTACCGTGGCTTGCTTCTGGCCACAGTGCAAGCTATTGGGGCGTGGGCGATTATCTTGGCCATGGAGGGTTTCGGAGAGTGCCTCCGCTTGAGCACAACGCTGCTCGTAGACGGCACATTCCAGACTGTGCCAGCCGGCCTGGTGAATGCTGCGCAAATTCTGACCATTACATGTGCATTTCAAGGCCATTTTTTTCATCCGATCGTGGTCCTGATGAGTAATAGAACGCGAACATTGTATGACGCGGTGCTGCAGCGGGTTTGGCAGGCGGCGGGACATCCACAACCGCAACACATTGTAGCCGACTTTGAAGAGGCATTGCACGGCGCATTGGAATCTGTAAGCGGCTTGCAGACACAAGGATGCTTCTTCCATTTTATGCAGGTTAGTAAATTATTTAATACTTTTTATACCTACAAGTCGTTCTAATGCTCCATCCACACGCTCCGTCATGCGCGCGTGTGAACGCAGCATATAATGCCGGGTTCACACGCACGCCGCGCAGCCCGGCAAGCGTAGGCAATTTGCTGTGCATCGACTCGTCTGTGAAGTTATTGTTACTATTTAACTTTATAGAAGCCTCAATGTACAGCGAATTGCCTAAGCTTGCCGGGCTGCGCGGCACGCGTATGAACGCATCTTTACATCGATTTTTTGGGGTAAAATCCCTAGTTTTAAAAGGAAAAAGGGTTCACTGACGCAACATTTTAACGACGTTCAGTTCTTTAGAACAGAAATTGTTCATATACATGTTGTACATAATTGTTTAATAAAAGATATTTATTGGTATTTATTTTCATCTCACATTATAGTTAGGGACTATGAAACATTATTCATTGTTGCAAATTAAGCTAAGCAGAGACCGGTGCTCGTTATAGATTTACAGATAACACCTGTAAATCTGGGTAACGAGTCACCGAGTCCCACCATATACTTAATTATATTACTCTTTGGTCCCACCCCTTAGTTTTAACATGTTTTTAACTTAAAAAAAGTATATATCTAGAATGAGCCTCACGAATATACCGTATAAAACAAAAGGGGCCAAGATTCGTAGGTTGGTGTGCGTGAGGCGCCATACAAATTATGTATGTGTGCGTGTATATGTACTTATAGGGTTAACAGCCATCCATCAAACCTACATTACATTACAGAAAAAAAAAAAACTTAGTACCTATTCTATGTCCGCCGTTACAAGGTTACATTCGGTGAAGTATCAATAGACGTCAAATGTGATCTTTTAAATAGGCCCGACAAACTAGGTACATGTTGTAACGTTTTTGTAGGCCTTGCGACGTCGTGCCGCCCTTTTAGGGCTTCCGGTGCGGCAGGTGGACGCAAGTGGGTCCAGGTTGACGCGGCTCTACGGGTCACTTGCCATGCTGCCTCCAAACCTTATCCGCTTAGGGTTCGCGGAGGTGACAGCTTTGGCAGGCGAGATGTTTAGTGCGGAATTTCACGCCTATTTTGAGACACAGTGGTTAGGAAGGGTAAGAAAAAACTAGGCCTATGACAGCTTTAGTTTCGATATTTCCGTTGTGGCGCTGAATTCACATTTTCCCTCATGAAACGTCCTCATTTGACGATGATAGGACGCCATATTGAACTTACAGCACCAGCAGCGTCAGGCCTTGTTGCTGATTTTCCTGGTATTTTCGCTTGAGTTGAGAATCTTAGAGAAGCCCTTATTCTTCTCCGTTGTATGGCAAAGTAATATCGTTGAGTACCTATAACTACAAGTTCTATACAAATTAGCTTGACGACAGCAGCGCCACAACGGAGATGTTGGAACTAAGTCTTGCCAACTTTTTTTCCAAGTCCACTAGAAGCAAAACCACTAGATATACAAAAAACGGTAGGTACTTATAGGACGTTTTTGTATCGTGTATTCCCAGTTGTCGCCACGGCCTCCGTCGCCACTGCGGACAAATGGGAAAAAAAGTCCCAGTTGTCGCCACTGGTGACAAAGCAGTGGTGATGACTGGGACTCTTTTTCCCATTCGTCGCCAGTGGGGACAACTGAGAAAAAAAAGTCGCAATTGTCGCCACTGGCGACGTATGGGACAGTATTTTCTCACTTGTTACCACCGCTCGCTATCAAATGAAATAAAATCGCGTAGGTGATTCAAAATTTGGTTTATTATAGGTACTTAAAGTACTCATGTTTTGTATAACAACAATTATTATAGCAGTAGTAGAGACAAATTTGAATAAATGTGTCTTCTTTTTATAAAAAAACGAATGAAGTTGGCCCGAAAGAAAACTCCCTTTTATTTTCCATGCCAACTAAATATGTCATAAGCACAGACTTAGGTATTACAGTAGGTCATACATAAGTTAACATAAGCCATAAAATATAGCTCTATTACCTACCAAATCCTAAATATTCCAATTTAATTAAACTGAAGTCTCGTGATTACGTAAATTTTTATTAAGTAGTAGGTATTGTTTAACTTACCTACTCAACCAGTTATATTAAAAAAAAATTTAAAGTCCAGTACTTATTAAGATCGATCTCCATTATTCTACAAAGTTATAGTCGATTACACACCGAGGACAAGGCTTCTTCGTCCGAGGCTTTCTTATAGAGATAGAGAGGTCCGGTTTTTTCAAAATATAGCCCAACTCAATACCCAGAGGTTTTTTTTCATATTTTCGATATCGCTTTTTGTTCTTGAGAAATAGGCTATATAGTGAGAAAAGACCCCTAAAA
Source organism: Agonopterix heracliana (assembly GCA_963693445.1). Taxonomy (NCBI): domain Eukaryota; kingdom Metazoa; phylum Arthropoda; class Insecta; order Lepidoptera; family Depressariidae; genus Agonopterix; species Agonopterix heracliana. The sequence continues at coordinate 4,234,100 of OY856307.1, forward strand.
AATGCGACACTGACAATTTACAAAAAAAAAAAATTTTTTTTTAGATATTTTTTTTTCCACCATATTATTGCTCAACAATCGTTCTAGCTTCAACCATTCACGTAGCCTTAAAACTCACGACACCAGGGCCCTATTCAACAAACATTACAATTGTAATTTACAATTACAATTCTGGGTACATTGCTGGTTACTTATGACGCTAAACTTGCAGTAGGTAATATATGCCTAACATTCTCAGCAATGTACACAGAATTGTAATTGTAATTTACATTTGTAACGTTTGTTGAATAGGGCCCTGGGCGATGCATGTCTCACTCCGAGTGAATCTGGGGAACTATACAGAAGCGATCGAATAAACATTTTCAATATTAAAAATGTTTACAGGTGGGGCCCGAAAGACTGTCGGTACACGGGAGTCCACACCGCACAAACAATGCAGCTGAGAGCTACCACGAGTCTCTCCGTCGATCATTGGGGTCAAGGCCAAACATATGGCATTTTACAGGTATGTAGGCATAGAATAACTAATACGTAGGTACCTTCGATCAACAATATACAACTAGATAACGGGTCGCATACAAAATCAAAAGAAATTCTGTCCTCGTGAATATACAACATTTTTTGTTAACGAACCGAGAAAACAGTCCGAATACATTATAATTTCGACCTCAAAGCAACCATAATTCCTAGTAATTTAAAAAAGGAACACTGCGGCTTTGCGAGACGTGCTTACGTTGGCTTTGTTCGAACGCAACTAATTCAAAATAAGACCTCACTCCAATAGTGAGGCGTTATTTGCCGGGACATGTTTTGAGCGCTGACGCGTTATCTAGTTGGATATTGTTGATCGAAGGTAGGTACCAAAATTACTACAGAAATGCATTTAAAAACATAACAAAGAAAAGGTACCTACTGATTCCTTTGTCCCTCGGAGGTCGCCAGAGACCACAGACAAACCCTTTCACATATCTTTTAGTGGGCCGTGCACCACTTCCGTAGGTTAAATTGAGGGTGCTTCGCCCTTGACCTTTTCGGAAAACCATCATCATTAAATTATAATTGATCTTTACTTATGTTCTCCTCGGACGGCCTCTCTCAATGAGATAGACGGTGGACTTTTTCAAGAAAATTATTAATTACTTTCAGCTGTCATGCAAGCAAAAATGGCCGTATGTCGATCACGGTTACAAGCGCAGATGGCCGGTGGCAACTTGAGGCGGCGAAACCGCGAGCGACAGTACCTGCGGACGCGGTTTCTGCTGGAGCAGGAGCGTGCCCTCGATCGCGGGCAAATCACCTTGCGGGACTTCGTGTCGATCGTCTCCCGCAATATAATATTGGCCCCTGTCGAAGAGGTGGTGCCGGAGATCGGGCAAGAGGTCGAGCTTGGCGAGAGGGAAGAGATGGAACCTATTCAGCTTGATGAGGATTGGGGCAAGTATATACTTAGTGAAAATTTTAAAGCTTCCACATATTTTAAGGGTTCCGTAGTCAAAAAAGAACCCATGTAGGTAGTTTTTTTCGATCAGTCCGCCATCATAATTATCATTACCAAAGAGTTTAAGTTCCACTGCGCTAAGTTTGTGCACATGCGTAGATTAATTTAATTACAAATTAAAAAAACCCTATCGCATAACATTTAAAAAGTGAAAAATAATTCGGTCACCTATTAAATGTTACTTTTTAACGGACGGACAGACAGACAGACATAGGCGTCAAGCTTAATTTCGTCGGGGGTAAAAAAGCAGAGACCGTAAATTTTGCAATAGTTTTTGCGAGTGCTTTTCCATATAGGGTAATACAAATTCACATCATAGATCTCATCATCATCAGAGACAAGATATTTTTAAAATTTCAAATCTAAGGGCCTGTTTCACCACTACTGAATAAGTTCTTGTTAGCTTATCCGACAGATATTTTGACATAATTTCATACAAAATATGCCACACTATCGGTCGGATAAGCTAACAAGAACTTACTCAGAAGTGGTGAAACAGGCCCTAAGACTCACATGGTAAGTATCCTATGGCTAGGTTTCTTCGATTTTACATTATTGGTACTAGTACCTATTGGAAAAAATGGAAATGTCTGTAATGGCTAATTTAATACGGAAGCCATTCATATGCGCCCAACCTGCTCTGATTTTTACCCGACTCCAGCAAAACCAAAAGGAAGGGTTATGATTATAGCAGTCTGTCTAAGATAAAGTATTAGGTCTATGTATATATGTATATATGTGTGTATGTCTATGTACACACGGCGACACATCAAGCTATACAATCCAACATAACCTGGCAGCTACCTGGTCGAGTAACGATAACGTCGCGCGGCCAGCTTATGTTGGTTTTGTATAGCTTGATGTGTCGCCGTGTGTACATAATGTATGTTTGTGTTTACGCATGTCCGACCGTAGCACCTTAATCTACTGAGCCGATTTAGATGAACAATCTACAGGGTGATATCATTTGTATCCTTATAAACTAAGAGTCTACCCATCAAACTGAACAACTTTTACTATGGGGCAAACCAATCGGAGCAAAAAAAAATCTGCTGTCCCATTTATTTGAGTCATGTAGGCAGCACCCGGCATTTTAGTATGGGACAGCAGATTTTTTTTTGCTCCGATTGGTTTGCTCCCATAGTAAAAGTTGTTCAGTTTGATGGGTAGACTCATAGTTTAAAAGGATGCTAATGATATCAATTTCACCCTGCAAACCCATAAAGTTGTATGAAAATCAATATCTGTCGTGGTTTAGCGGCCAAATAAATTACGAAGTAAACGAATGAGATTCAAAAATCGCACTCCAGATATGTCTGGAGTGCGATTTTTGAATCTCATTCGATGAATTCAGCAGTTGAAAATGTTAAAATTTCTATGGAGATATGCATCTTTCTACTGCTGATTTGACTTCCAAAAATCATACTTCAGGAGTGCGAGTTTTGAAAGTCAAATCAGTAGTAGAAAGATGCGTATCTCCATAGTAATTTGAAAATTTTTAACAGCTGAGCTCACCGAATGAGATTCAAAAATCGCTCTACTGGAGTGCGATTTTTGAATCTCATTCGATGAATTCAGCAGTGGATAATGTCAAAATTTCTATGGAGATTTGCATGTTTCTACTGCGGATTTGACTTCCAAAAATCATAATTCAGGAGTGTTATTTTTTAATGTCAAATAGGCAGTAGGTAGAATGATGCATGAGAAAGCTTTTGTGTGAGATTTAAAAACCGATCAAACTCACCGATGACATTAAAAAATGGCACCCCTGGAGTGCGATTTTTGAATCTCATTCGGTGAGCTCAGCTTATCAAAATGTCAAAATTACTATGGAGATACGCATCTTTTTACTTCTGATTTGACTTTCAAAAATCGTTCTCCTTGAGTATGATTTTTGAAAGGTTACGGAGATACTCATCTTTTTACTGCTGATTTGACTTTCAAAAATCGCTCTCCTGTAGTATGATTTTTGAAAGTCAAATCAGCAGTAAGAAGATGCATATCTCCATAGTTATTTTGACATTTTCAACAGCTGAGCTCACCGAATGAGATTCAAAAATCGCAATCCTGGCTTGCAAATAGAAAGCTTTATAAAGAAAAAAAAAACGAATGGTCACTTTAACCACAGATTAATAATAAGTTACTAGCTTTAACGCAGGAAAAATTATTGTTGTTCGTCATTGATTTTGAAAAGTTGATTGTTTTTAATTTCCTCGCATTGTTTGAGAAAAGCACTATACAAGCCTTGGCCACAACTAGGCATTGATGGAGTTACGTATGCCACATTAACTCGTTCGTCCGTCAATGCCTCTTTTGCTGGCCACTGCAGTAATGTACACACGGCGACACATCAGGTTACGCACCCTATGCAGGGTGAAATTGATATCATTAGCATCCTTTTAAACTAAGAGTCTACCCATCAAACTGAACAACTTTTACTATGGCAGCAAACGAATCGGAGCAACAAAAAAATCCGTTGTCCCATACTAAACTGCACCCGCCGCCGCTGCCTACATGACTCAAATGTCCATACATGACAGCAGATTTTTTTTTTGCTCCGGTTGGTTTGCTCCCATAGTAAAAGTTGTTCAGTTTGATGGGTAGACTCTTAGTTTAAAAGGATGCTACTGATATCAATTTCACCCTGTGTACCCATAACTACACTACGTACAAAACACAAAATAGTGCGTTAGAGAGCCTGCATAGACGCGGCTGCCGGCGCGGGCGCAGCGTGCCGTTCGGAGTTCAAAAATATAAATAGTTACCTACTTAGCTGTACAATATTCAAATATAGGTACCAAGCGTTCAGCCTTAGAAAAAGTATATGTCTAGAATGAGTCTCACGAATATACCGTATAAAACAAAAGGGGCCAAGTTTTTTCATAGGTTGGTGTGAGTGAGGCGCCATACAAATTATGTATGTGTGCGTGTATATGTATAGGGTTTTGGAGCCAGTACTGGTTCCAATTTTTTTCGACGCTTTCGTATTTTCGACTGTCAATCTTGACAAATAACTTTATCAAAGCGTTCAGCGTTTATGATTATTACTAGAGTTAACCCGCGTCTTCGTCCACACAAATTATATACCTTCCAGCATGGCTAGCATGCCGCAGTGATACAGCGCTATCACACCTTAGCTCTCTTTCTATTTGCGTGCGAACGTGTGGCGATCTCGCTCGTTGCAGTGGACTGTGTTGAATGAATAAAACGGCGGCTCTTCACATTAAAAACATCACCTTTAATATTTTCGCAATTACATCGGCGAGCACAAGTCAAAGAGAGAGAAACCATGACATTTTGGGTTTTTAATTATTGTTTGGTGTTGCTAACACCCAACATGCTGCGGCCTCACAACAAGATTATCTGGCTGCTAGGTAGATGAGAGGAACTAGCAAGCTAAAACAGAGTTAACGTAACACAGAGTAACGTACTAAACACAAATTCAATTCAACAAGAAACAAATACCTAACCAACATTAAAGTTAACAGAAAATTAATTTCGAATATTCAGCAGTCACCCTGCCAGCCGGCAAGGAACCTATAAACTGTTTCAAGGCTGTAGCCTTTTGTCTAAAACAAATAATATATTTACTTGCTATGTTCTTAACATAAGATAAACCATTATGTTATCCAAAACATTTGATTTAAGTTAGATAATAAAAGCTTAGGTCCTGCATGTAGGAGCCTTTCATGTTCACATTTTACAATACATTTAGTGAAATAAGATTCTTTCGGCAAAATAGCCTGATGCCTTTGAGAGAATGGAATGTTTGAGTGATGCAGTCTACCACCCACGCGCATAATGCCTAGGCTGTCCAGAAACGGATGCAAACTCAGCAAGGAACCCTTAGCACTTTTACAATTTTTCAAGCATTCCATTTCCTCTTTGAAATACATTTCTTGTTCATTCCTAATGAGCAACATTAAAGCAATATTAAATTCTGCACTCGATAAGTACTTATGTGAAACTTTGTTATCCTTTAAAATATTTACAAATCTCAAAATATAAGCCATAACACGCACAATCTTGTGGACGCTAAAATATTTCCGCATACACTCAAATACCTCATTTATTGGTACATCCGAAGATACCTGGTTGCTGGAGAATGCTGAGTCCGCTTTGGTCTCAGGTAAGTCTGATAGTAAGCCTATAGAGAGATAAAATTCGTACTCACTATCATGCAAGAACGCGGGCCCATGCCACCAGATGTCGCAGGTAACAAGCGCTTGTGGACAAACTCCTCGGCTGATATGATCCGCAGGGTTGTCCTTGTTGTTCACATAAAGCCAATGACAGTCAGTTGCATTCTTAGATATTGCTTTCACTCTGTTCGCGACGTAAGCGGTCAGTTTCATAGGCTCAGTGTGCAACCATGCAAGCACAATTTTCGAATCGGTGAACAAGTAAGTTTGGCTTATTTTAAGCTTTAGCTTAAGCGTGTCTCGGACCTTTATAATAAGCATGGAGAGCAGCAGCGCTGCGTTAAGCTCCAAGCGTGGCACCGTCATATTTTTGTTCTGAAGCGGATTTATGCGCGATTTTGAACAAAGCAAATGCATATCCGATTTACCTGTTTGGTTAACAACTCGCAGATACACGCAGCATCCATAAGCAGTAGAACTAGAGGCATCTGAAAAGCCTATGATTTCTACAGTGTCTGAGTCGGATACACGAATATTCCTATTTATAAAAACCGGCTTCATTGATGCCAGATTGGAAGAAAACTCCATCCACTCCTTTTTGATATCATCATCAGGAGCTGAATCCCAGTCTGTCTTGGAAGACCATAACCTCTGCATTATAGCCTTAGCTTGAACTACTATGGGGCTGACAAACCCCATAGGATCATAAAATTTGCCAATGTAGGCAAGAATGCCCCTTTTTGTAATTTTATTATTGTTAAAGGGTTCTGGGCATGATATTTTAAACTGATCTTTTTTGATCACTAGTTGCAAACCTAAAGTTTTTAGGCTACAATCGTCTTTTTCGAGCTCTAAATCGTCAAAATTTTGCTCCGTTGAAGGGATATCAGCTAGTATTCTACTGTCATTCGATGACCATTTATGAGTAAAAAAACTTCCCAACTGTAAAACTTGTCTGAGCTGCGATGAGTCGCCCAACGCATCATTAATCTCATTGAGCGGTAATCTCAGTGGTACTGCAACCTCAAATTGATTATTTTCCAACTGCATGGAACTATTAAAAATGTATTTGCAAAGCTCTTGATCTGAAGACCTTTCATTAAAAATGTCAGGAACCGACTCTGTCTTCGAGAACTTTGATAAATTTGAATTAATATCTGACTCACACATTGCACACTTTAAAGCTACCTTATTACAGACAACATTTGAAGCCACTGACTGCGGCAGACTCCCTCCAATAATGTAACCAAGTTGCGTGTTGATGAGATGCGGCTGCTGTGTATTGGCTAAAGCCGACTGCCCGTACTCAAGCGGCGTCGCCAACCTTACGCTCGGCGTCTCCGAAGGCAGTAGTATCTGAAAGAACACGTCCGCTCCCATAAGCAAGTCTATTTTACTGGGTATATTAAAGTCCTCATCTGCTAGCTTTATATTCTTTGGTAAATTTAAATGTGCGAGATCTATTTTTTTCTGCGGAAGCTTACAAGTGATTTGCTCAACCACGTGACAGGTGGTCGAAACCTTAAATGGAGCTGTCAAGGGGTGAATCTCAACAGGTAAGCAACGCTTAACATTTGCCTTGGTATTAGTAATACCTGTTATATTTATGTTGCTCTCAGTGGGTTTTAAACCAAGCAGCTTTACGGCCCCTTCTGAAATAAAGGACAGCTGTGACCCACTATCAAGTAGAGCTTTAAAATGCAGTTCTGCGCCATCTTGAGCAATAAGCTTCACCTTTGCTGTGGGTAAAAGGACATCATTCGAATTATTGCCAGTCGCCAACGTAGCTGGTGTGACGGCAGGCGGTGGTGGCGGCAGAAGCGGGGTTTCACCCTTTACATCAGTATCGCAATGCAGCAGAGTGTTGTGCGGTCCCTTGCACTCTGCACATCGAAAGTGAAACTTACATTTCTGCTTATGCACGCCTAGACATCCATTGCAAAGGCTATTTTCTTCGGCGAATTGTACTCGCTTCGTAGCGGGTAATAATTGAAAAGGTTTGCATAAATACAACTTATGATCTGACTTACAGAAGAGGCATGGCATGCCCTGCATTGCAGCGTAGGCACTTAATCTGCTGATCCCAGCTCCTGGTTGCTGCTCCCTCGACTCTTTATGCTGCTGACGATGCTGACCCTGGCCGGGCTCAGCATTCTCCAGCGCCAGCGCTCTCTTTTCGAGAAAGCTCAGGAAATATGCCATTGTCGGATCCTCCTCCGTGTCTCGCTCGAGCTGATACGCTCGAGATGTGTACAAATCTAGTTTGCGGGAGAGTATACACAATATAATCGCGTCCCACGTTTTAACATTTGGCTCCAAATTGGTTAGAGCAGCGAGCTCTTGTTTCACATTGGAAACAAAGTCTCTAAGATTGCTTGCCGTAGACTTGGACAAGGGTTTTAGATCTAATAGAGCGTTAATGTGCTCATTTACAATTTTAAATTTGTTATGGTACCTATCATTTAAAAGCTTAAGCGCCCTTTCATAACTATCTGACGTCAGAGGTAAGTTTTTTATTAAGTCTAATGGTTCATCGCGAAGGTACGCTCTTAGATAATACAATTTCTGAACGCCATCGATGGAATCATTCTCATTAATTACAGAGTTAAATAAGTTGATAAATGGCACATATTCTGTGAACTTACCACTGAACGTCGGCACATCAATAGGTGGTAGTTTCAATTTGGAAACTGGAGCTGAGGACTGATTATATTTGCCTTCCTTACGACGGTTTATCTCCTGGCTTAATGCACTCAAAACCGCGTAGAAACGTGTTTCAACTTCCTCAATATTCTCTGCGTCGTCTGGATTAAGAGCTAAAATTTTAATACTGCACGTTTCATATTGGGAGAATGAGTCTGCGATTCGCTGCTTCTTGGTAATCAAAGTTTCCGTCTGCGCCGCCATGACATCATCTCGATTGGAAATAAAAGTATACAAACGCGTTATTGCGCCCTTAGCGTACCCGCGAGCGGCTATCAGTTCCTTTAACTCCATATTCCAATTGATAATTTAACAATATTAATTGAAAAATACTTATAAAAGACGAAATTTCACATAAAAATACAAGTCGTATAAAAACAACTGCAATTGCACTTCAATTGCACTTCGATAAATCTGACAGCGTACGTCGTAATACGAAATTTCAAAATAGATATCTATGATTTGAAATCATAGATATCTATTTTGAAATTTCGATTTCAACCAAATAGATTCCAGTGTTTTTTCTCCTGGGTTGACTTGCTTCTTGGTCGAGTGATCTTCGCTGTCCGAAGTGAAGTGAGGAATGTGAAGTGAAGTGAGGCGCGGCTTCTCGGCGGGCATTCGCTCCCGCGAGTTCGTGTCGTCGAACCAAAAATTTTCGTTGGTCCGAAAACTCCCGAAAGGCTCCCGAGGATCGTCGCTTTCGCTTCCGTCTGGTGCTTGAGGTGATGACGTGTTGTATTCACAAACTGTAGTCTTTTCGCTCCTCAATGAAAACAAAATGGCACCGGAATTTTCTGCCTCTTGGAAAAAATGCTCTTACTCAGTACATTTTTAGATGATGCATTTCAGTTCTTCGGTCGCGGAGGACCATGTGGCGGTCTCGCTCGTTGCAGTGGACTGTGTTGAATGAATAAAACGGCGGCTCTTCACATTAAAAACATCACCTTTAATATTTTCGCAATTACATCGGCGAGCACAAGTCAAAGAGAGAGAAACCATGACATTTTGGGTTTTTAATTATTGTTTGGTGTTGCTAACACCCAACAGAACGAACGAGATAAAAGACGTGATACGTGCTGATTTTAAGTCGGATCATAAGCTATCAAACAAAAAAAAAGTTTCTTCAAAATCGGTTCACTAGTTTTTGCGTGATGCTCGCACAAACAAACAAACAGATATCTTAACTATTATAAAACTGTAACTGAACTGTGTCTGTACATTGAAGATATTTACAAAAAAAAGATTACGATATGGTTTTTAAATATCCCCGACTCGAAATCAACCTTTTTTAGAAATTTTGTCTGTCTGTTTGTCTGTTTGTTTGTGTGTTTGTTTGTGTGTTTGTTTGTTTGTTTGATCGCGCATCACGCAAAAACTACTGAACCGATTTTGATGAAACTTTTTTTGTTTGATAGCTTATGATCTGACTTAAAATCTGGTATATAATTTGTGCGGACGAAGTCGCGGGAAAACACTAGTAATTTCTAAAAAAGGTTGATTTGGACTCGGGGACACCTAAAAACCATATCGTAATCTTTTTTTGTAAATATCTTCAATGCACAGACACACTGCATGGCTAGCATGGTAGCGTAATATATATAGCGCAATCACACCTTCGCTCTCTTTTTATTTGCGCGCGAACGAACGAGATAAAAAGCATGATACAGCCGTATCACCTGCAAACATGCTACGCCTTCTGTTACAGTTTAAGGCTCATCACATACATGCGGAATCGTCAAACGGAATTCCGAATGAAAACAAGTTTTTTGTATATGTGTGATGTGCTGTATTTCACACATATACAAAAAACCTGTTTGCATTCGGAATTCCGAATCGCAATTCCGTATGTATGTGACAGGCCTTATAATAGTTTAGATTATATTGATGTAGTACTTACTCTGTGATGATTATGGATGCTACTAGCGCCATCTATCTGCAGTTCTGAATATCAATCGTGTTACTAAAGCGGAAAAGTTTAAAAAACTATTAACTCAACTACGGATATTTTTTCCTAATGTACTACCTACATAAATAAAAAAATTTGCAATCATCTCTTTTCAGGCCTCTCCGTGTGCAGCCTGCGTTATACAAGTCTTCCATTGAAGGCTTTTGGTACCTAGTTTTACTTTCATAAATTCAAAAAATGCCGAGCTCGTGCGTTGTCAACTACAAAAAGCAAACAATCTAATTGAATGGACAAATAACCAATGGAGTTGGAGATACCGTCAATGAATAATAAACAAATTATATACCAGATTTTAATCCAGATCATAAGCTATCAAACAAAAAAAGTTTCATCAAAATCGGTTCAGTAGTTTTTGCGTGATGCTGTTACAAACATACAAACAAACAAACAGACAGACAAAAATTCTAAAAAAGGTTGATTTGCAGTCAGGGATACCTAAAAACCATATCATAATCTTTTTCATGCAAATTTATGTATTAAATGTACAAACACACTTAACAGTTTTATAATAGTTTAGACGAGCTTCTCCTCTAAGTATGCAGTTATAACATTATTAATGTAAAACTGCCAGAAAACTTCAATGGAAGACTTATCAGAGATGGACGATTGCTATCAGCACCTAACTAACTTGTTTGTCAATTTAGCATTTTCTGTGAAAATTTCAGCCATGTAGCTAACTACAATAGTTCAATAGATACAGCCCTTTATAGGAAGGACAGACAGATGGACGGACGGAGGCTTCTGATTGTGAATAAGGCCCAGTTGGCGTTGAACGATTCGGTTCATATTCCTTCTGATTATTTAATAATTGATATTTCAACCTTTTGATCTTTCGTCCATTTCGCCTTAAATTTAAATTTTAATGATTTTGACTTTTGGCCTTTCGTACTTTTGACATTTCATTCGTTGTTCTTTTAAAATTTGATAATTTGTCTTAGTTTTTTTTCATGTGTAGCGGTAGAGAGAAGCGAGGTCTCTACCAACGCCAACTGATGCATATTCCTACTAATTTCTCTATAAATCCCTTTAACAACCTCCTAAACCCAATACTATCCTTCTTTAGCTGCTGTACCTGATCAGAATGCCCTGCCCGCCGCATTTCCTGCCCCTGCCTTACCTGCTGCGCCACCTGTCCTTCCCGCCGCTCCGCATGGCCTACCTGGTCAGCAACCTGCGCTACTAGCAATGCCACCAGCAGCTGCACTACCTGTTATACCTGTTGATCCACCTGCTGTACCCGTTGATCCACCTGTCCATCCCAGAGCAGCCGCTCTACCCGCAGTAGTGCCTGAACCGCCTGCTGCGCCAATATGCAGGGTGTGCCTACAGAACGCGCCCACCGAAGCCTGTTTGCCATGTGGGCACGTGTTCTGCAGCGAATGTATGCAGGAGATGCAGCGTCATGATGACAGATGCCCGTATTGTCGTGATGTCATCCTTGATACTCTGCGTATTTATTTAACGTAAAGATCCCTTCCTATTTCGATCAACAATCCTTCCTACCACACCACATCGCCTACCTGCTCTACCACCTACGCTGACCACAGTGCCACCTACGTGCGCTGCGCTACGTGCTCTACCCGCTGCACAATCTGCTCTACCTGCTCTACTATTCTTTGTTATTTAAGTACTTAGTTAGATTTAAGAAATTATGATACTTAAGTTCCATTGTTTTTATTCTTTGTCATTGTACGTAGTTTTTTTAAGTACTTAGTTTATTTAAGTAACTTACTTTAATTTAGTCCCATTCTTTGCTATTGTAGTTACCTACGTTTATTTAAGTTCTATTCTTTGCTATTGAATCACTTCGTTTATTTAAGTACCTACCTACCATCCTGTACTATTGTACTAGTTTATTTAAGTTCCATTCTTTGTAATTGTACGTAGTTTTTTAAGTACTTAGTTTATTTAAGTAACTTAGTTTGATTAAGTCCCATTCTTTGCTATTGTAGTTACCTACTTAGTTTATTTAAGTTACATTCTTTGGTATTTAACTACATAGTTTATTTAAGTACCATCCTTTACTATTGTACTAGTTTATTTAAATTCAATTCTTTGCTATTGTACATAGTTTATTTAAGTTCCATTCTTTGCTATTGAATCACTTCGTTTATTTAAGTACCTACCTACCATCCTGTACTAGTCTATTTAAGTACCAGTTCCAATAGTACCATCCTTTACTAATTGTACTTAATTTATTTGGTTCCATTGTTTGACATAGTACCTACACCTACTTAGTTTATTTAAGTTCCATTCTTTGCTATTGTACTTAGTTTATTCAAGTTACATTCTTTGCTATTTCAGTACTTAGTTTAAAGTACCATTCTATACTACTTAGTTTATTTGAGTACTTAGCTTGTTAAGTTACATGGTTACATTCTTTGCTCTTTATGTACCTACTTACTTTTTCAACTTCCATTCTTTGTCATTGTACCTACTTAGTTTAAGTATTTAGTTATTTAACTTTCATTGTTTGTTATTGTACCTAATTAATTAATTTAAGTTACATTCTTTGCTATTTAAGTACCTACATAGTTAAATAAGTAAATATTTTAAGGTGTAATGGTCTGATTAGGTTTTTAGGGGTTTTCCCTAATCCTGCGCAACAAATGTTGGGCCATGATAATATTTAATTGCTACCCCCGATAAAGAAAAGCGTGTGATTTGTTATGAAAACTTAATATAAAATTTTTACTATACCTACACGTCCAAAAATTTTGTATTATTTTATCTCTCCTCATTAACACACAGAGGCCAACCTATACTGCATTCCAAATTTATTTATGAGAAAGATATAGGTACTCTCCAACAACGTATCTTGGACGTTACTAAAGCTGTTCTAAGAATAAGTGAGAGGAATAGTGTTTCAAATCTCGTTTCTGATATTCAAAATAAGCCTTAAATTTTCGTTGTTATTTGGAATGGAGTATAGGTATTACTCCAGCACCTCATCTATCTATCTATCTACCAAAGGGGTATGGGTAATATTGGCGTCCTTTTTTTTTAAGCGGCCAGTTACCAAAATAATGTGGGTGGGTACCAGGATATATGGTAGGGCTAATATTACCTTACATTATTATGCAAAAAAAATTTCCTATGGTGTAACGTTTCGGAGATATTAAATTTTAAAGTTAAAAAAAATGACTGTACAAAGCTCATTGAAAGTTACTAGTTTTGGTTTTTTTATTACTTTTTTTGTTTTTATAGCCCCAATATGCGTGAAAATAATTAAAACTTACTAATTCTGGGCTATAGAAACAAAAAAGTTGTAAAAAAAACCAAAACGAGTAAATTTTTATGAGATTTGTAAATAATTTTTTTAAAACTTTGAACCTAAATATCTCCAAAACGTTTTACACCTTAAGACAATTTATTTTTTCATAAAAATGTTAGGTAATATTAGCCCTAAAAATAACCACAACATTTGGTACCTGCGGGGCTAGTACGCCAACCACATTTAACACATTCATCTGTCAAATTTAGTCTTCTGTCGCTTGCAAATAGAAAGAGAGCGGAAGCGTGATATCGCTATATCACGTTATCGCGGGTTGGCGTACTAGCCCCGCTGGCTGCTTAAATAAAAAAAAACTCCACCCAAGCACGTATCCAGACTTTAGGTTCGGGGGGGGGATAATTAATTTCGGGGGGGGATATTCATTGAAAAACGATGAAAAATGTATAGCTGTAACCACTGTTCCATACAAATATTCGGATTTCGGGGGGGGGGATAAATCCCACCTATCCCCCTGGATACGTGCCTGACGCGCCACCCTCCATACAAGAATTACCCATAGGCCTTTCATCTTGATCCGTTCAAAAGTGGATGCGTGAAAGCGGAACAAACGTCTCATTTTAAATCCTATTATTAAGGCTTCCGACTTGCCAGGTGGCGCCACTTTGGATTGAGGACAAAAATTAACAATAAGTTTAACATTTAAGTAGTTACCTACCTAATAAAATTATATGAAACTATTTTATGGGGATGATCAGGAGTACGATTTTTGAATCTCATTCGGTGAGCTCAGCAGTTGTAAATGTTAAAATTACTATGGAGATAATATTCATCTTTCTACTGCTGATTTGACTTTCAAAAATCGCACCCTGAAGTATGATTTTTTAAAGTCAAATCAGCAGTAGAAAGATGCTAGGTGGTAATTTTGACATTTTCAACTGCTGAGCTCACCGAATGAGATTCAAAAATCGCTCTCCATCACTCCAGACCATCAAACTTATAGGACCAATATCGAAATAGCAAAAAAAAAAACAAGTGTCCAATACAAAACTGCAAACATGACTCGACAAGCTGTTTTTTTTTAATATTTATATATTGGTCATATAGAGAAAGTTGTTCAGTTTGATGGTCAGGAGTGCGATTTTTGAATCTCATTCGGTGAGCTCAGCTGTTTGAAATGTCAAAATTACTATGGAGATACGCATCTTTCTACTGACTTATTTGACTTTCAAAAATAGCACTCCTGAAGTATGATTTTTGAAAGTCAAATCAGCAGTAGAAAGATGCATATCTTCATAGTAATTTCGACATTTTCAACTGCTGAGCTCACTAAATGAGATTCAAAAATCGCACTCCAGGGGTACGCATGTTCCTACTGCTGATTTAACTCTCAAAAATCATGCTTAATGAGTGCGTTTTTTTAAAGTTAAATCAGCAGTAGAAAGATGCGTATCTCTAATTTTGACATTTTCAACTGCTGAGCTCACCCAATGAGATTCAAAAATCGCACTCCTCATGGGCGTACCCAGCTTTTGGTCTTGGGGGGGGCAAGTCTGGGCGAGCTCCAGTTTTTGACGACCTAAAATCTGGAACGAGCAAAGCAAACTCGAGAATTTACTTCACCATAAAAACATATAGGAACCAAAACCTAGAGCGAGCGAAGCGAGCTCGAAATTTCACTGAATTCTGGAGTGTGCGAAGCTAAGTGAGCTCGAGATTTTACTGCAATGCATCTAGGTCTTTGTGGTACAATCGTAGCCAGGAGCGAGCGAAGCGAGCTCGATAATTCACCAAATTCTGGAGCGAGCAAAGTGAGCTCGAGATTTTACTGCAATGTGTCTAGCCAGAAGCGAGCTCGAGATTTTAAGGCAATATAGTGAGATCAGTGTAACAAGTTTTAAATACTGGAGCGAGCGAAGCGAGCTCGAAATTTTACTGCAATATAGTGAGATCAGTGAAATAAGTTTTAAATCCTGGAGCGAGCGAAGCGAGCTCGAGTTTTTTACGACCTAAAAGCTCGAACGAGCAAAGCAAACTCGAGAATTTACTTCATAAAAACATATAGGATCCAAAACCTAGAGCGAGCGAAGCGAGTTCGAAATTTCGCTGAATTCTAGAGCGAGCGAAGCTAAGTGAGCTCGAGATTTTACTGCAATGTGATACAATCGTAGCCAGGAGCGAGCGAAGCGAGCTCGAGATTTTACTGCAATATAGTCTAGAACGATTTAACCATTCTAGAATATAGTGAGATCAGTATTATAAGTTTTAAATCCTGGAGCGAGCGAAGCGAGCTCGAGTTTTTTACGACCTAAAAGCAAGCTCAAGATTTAACTACACTATGAAAAGATATACGATCCAAAACCTAGAGCGAGCGAAGCGAGTTTTCACCCAATTCTGGAGCGAGCAAAGTGAGCGAAGAGATCTCAAAATTTCTCATCACAGACTACCATGTCTATAGCAAGCAATGCTGCTATAGTAGAATAGAAAAAAGAGCGAGCGAAATGAGTTCGAAATTTATGAATAATACAACGTAACTGGACCAGAATTTGGCCGACATAACAGTGCCATAATGAACAGAAATCAGAGCGAGCGAAGCGAGCTCGAAATTTTTCAGTGATATGACGTCGCTTTGACCAGAATTCTCACGTACGGAAGGCAGGTTAGGCCGATTCCAGGGGGGGGCAGCTTGCCCCCCCCTGCCCCCCCCTGGGTACGCCCATGGCACTCCTGATCATCCTCTTAAAATTGTTTCAGCTAATTTTGTTAGACCTTAAATAGATAGGTACATCTACCTAATTGATAGTGGGTACTGCAGTCTGACCACCAATCTGACCATGACCAACCGGAAACACTCGTTAATTTTTGACCTCAGTCCATGTGACGCCGTCTGACGGATTTCCAGTTTTCTGGAAGTCTTCATTCCCGCCGTTCACAGTTTACTAGGATATAGAGCTAGGAATCAGTGGCGTATACAGAGCATAATTTCTTGGGGAGGGGGCCTCGGCTATCACAGGACCAACCACCAAACAACGCCCTGAAACTGCTGCCCCTAAAAACGATTCGTTAAAATCACTGAACTACCTACCTACCTATATCATACCGATAAATAGTCGCGATGTTGAGTATTGCGTGATATTATTGATAATGTAATAAAGAGCTAAAAGCGGGATAATAGGTGCGAAAGAAGATTATCACGCGCAACGTTGGCTGGTAGGTTAATGAATAGAGCGCCTTATAATGACTGCTAGCATAGACAAAGCTGAATTAAAAACAAAAATGACCATAGACTTTGAATATATCATGAACCAATCAGAGCACAGAAAATAGACGCCATCTTGTACACGGATTACGGGGGTGGACATTATTTGGTTGGCAATTACGCCCCGGACCAAAACTGTCCATAGCGTAATGTCCGGCCCGTAATTGGTGGCAGTATAATTGGTGGACGTCTTCAATTACTGGGTCGGACATTACAAGCCGCGCATTTACAGGCCGGACAATACGAGCTGGACCCTCAATGTCCGGGCCAACAATTGGTGTCCATTTTTTGCTCGGGGTGTAATTGCCGACCCATCATTGCACGGAATACGTGCTGGACATTGTTGGGTCGGACATTGTTGGGTTGCGCTTTACGGGATTACATGGACCCTTATGACCTAAGGTTATGTTTTTTTTTTTTTTTTTTCAATTTATTTTTACTAGCCTAAGGGACAGAGATATGACAAAAATGTATGAGAAATCGTGCCTTTGTTTGCCATAGTTGCAAGATTTTGTATGCAATTTCAACTGTGGCAAACAAAAATATCGCATACGCAGAAAGGGACAAACGACATGGATTTTGTCGCATTCACTCTGTGTAATTAGCGTATAAGGCTGTCTCGTTTTCGTGACTATTATTATTTTAATGCCTTTTCTAGTTGATTCTCTTTCTACGGCTAGGAGTATATTTTTTTTTCTTTTTTAATATATTTACTAGCCTGGTTACTAGACCTTTTGGCTATATCTTATTTTATTTTTAATTGTCTTCTGCTTTTACATTAAAACGTTGGTATTCGACGTTTTGATGGTTCTTTGGAGTTTTTGGAGACAATCGAAAGACGCAGGAAAAGCAGAGAAGTCCACAGGAAAGAGGTGAACCGACCGCTTTGCCGCGCTAAAATCACGGAACACTTTTCCTGTTTACGACCCATGCAACATCATATTTCACTGAACTATATATTTTTCACTTGCACGACACTTTGTTACGCAAAACAACACCAATTTTACGAACCAAAACTCACTATAAACAATAAAAATTAGATGAAATATGAGGACTCCCAAACGTCAGCTACCAAAGCCCGCCAAAAACTCCCCCTAAGGTTATGACCATTGCAGTGTTGCCAACTGCTACCTCAGGGCTGTAGCTAAGTAGTTCACAAAAAGTTGCTAGATTGCTCAATTTTCTATCCCATAAAAGTTGCTAGAAGTAGCTAAACATCAAAATTGATTAAAACAACGCTATTACTTTGAAATTTCTTAAATTTCTCAAAATTTTAATGGATAGAAAACATTATTGAAACTGTAAATGGTTGTAAAGGCAAAATTAGACAGTGTTTCCTACTGCTTTCATTACAACAAAAAATTTAAGAACCGGAGTGAAATATTCTAGGTACCTACTCGAGGGAGTGAAAGTAAAAGAATATCTAATATGTAACTATTTTCATACTTTGGCATTATTTATCGCTCCATATTCGTTAATTTTTATGGCTCTGGCTACAAAAATCTCTCAGTCCCAAAAGTTGCTAGAAAAAGTAGCCAAAAAGTTTAGCTACAAGTTTTACAAATTTGTAGCTGCCAGACCTCCGAAAATTGCTAGATCTAGCTACAAAGTTGCTAAGTTGGCATCACTGAGAAAAAAACCGGAGTTTTTGGCGGGCTTTGGTAGCTGACGTTTGGAGTCCTTATATTTCATCGAATTTTTATTGTTTATAGTGAGTTTTGGTTCGTAAAATTGGTGTTGTTTTGCGTAACAAAGTGTCGTACAAGTGAACAATATATAGTTCAGTGAAATATGATGGTGCGTGGGTCGTAAACAGGAAAAGTGTTCCGTGATTTTAGCGCGGAAAGCGGTCGGTTCACCTCTTTCCTGTGGACTTCTCCCTGCGTCTTTCGATTGCCTCCAAAAACTCCAAAGAACCATTAAAACGTCGAATACCAACGTTTTAATGTGAAAACAGAAGAAAATTAAAAAATAAATTAAGATTTAGCCAAAAGGTCTAGTAACCAGGCTAGTAAATATATTTAAAAAAAAAAAAAAAATACTCCTAGCTAGTGATTACTTGTTCAGTGCTCCTAGCCGTAGAAAGAGAATCAACTAGAAAAGGCATTAAAATAATAATAGTCACGAAAACGAGACAGCCTTATACGCTAATTACACAGAGTGAATGCGACAAAATCCATGTCGTTTGTCCCTTTCTGCGTATGCGATATTTTTGTTTGCCACAGTTGAAATTGCATACAAAATCTTGCAACTATGGCAAACAAAGGCACGATTTCTCATACATTTTTGTCATATCTCTGTCCCTTTCGAGTATACGCTGTCAGGAAATCTATTAGAACACTCAACCTACGCTCCTAGCTACAGTGTTGCCAACTGGTATGTTAGGGCTGTAGCTAGGTAGTTCCCGAAAAGTTGCTAGATTGCCCAATTTTCTTTCTTATAAAAGTTGCTAGAAGTAGCTAAACCTCAAAATCGATTAAAACAACGCAAAACATTGAAATTTCTTCTAATTTCTCAAAATAATATGGTTTATTATCATTTTATAACAATGTTTGTGCTCATTCTATTAAATTAAAGATGGAAAAATGTATGTAGGTACCGTAAAATGGGGTGACATTCAAATCACGAGGCGTCTTTGATGATTACTTTTTTTGGTTGCTTTTTCATTAAAATATCGAATACTACTGAACGCTTCCGTTTAATTATTTTTGTGTTGGCAACACTGCCAATTCGGCCATCTTTTGCCAAGGCGTGAAGAGATTTGGAGTTAGAGTTCTATGAAAAATTATTTATTAAAAGACATAGCTCAAAACCTTGTAAAATTATGTGGTAGAAAACTTCTATGGTGGAGAGGTAAGTATTTTATTAACAACGTAATATCTGTACTCAAGTAATTATATGGTTTCTTGTGATTACAAATAATATCATTTTTTCTACCGGCGTCAGCCATATTGTTTTCTGTAATGACTTTTATTGCATGGGGCTACTTTGATATGTGATTCGAGGCGACATTGATAGTTATCAAATTCGCCCCATTGGACTCTTTGAATTAAAATACGTACAGAATCTATTCGTTATCAAAGTAACCCGTATCGTATTATTTTTGTAGGGTTTGCATTGACGATGGTGCGAAATTATAAAAAACCTGCGGGATCCCGCCATTACAAAAACTACAACGAAGAAAATTTAGAAGAGGCTTTGACTAAAATTACAAATGTGGATATGAGCATCAATGCAGCATCTTTAAATTACAAAATACAGTTACAATATAATAAAGTTTTTGTTATTAGATTTTGAATATTTCAATAAACGTTGAAGTTTTTTTTTAAGTATATTGTGTACATTTATTGTATTAATCACATTACCTGAAAAAGTATTAGTATAATTCATGATATTTACTGTTTAAAAAGTATTATCAAATTAACCCCTGTAATCAAACACGCCCCACTGAACTTTGAAGACTAGTTACTCAAAAAGTATTGAGTGGAGTAAAGTTTTTCTGATTGCTTTTGGCTCCTGTAAGGCACTACTTTCATAGTCAATTAAAAAAATGGGGGCAATCAAACCGACCCCATTTCAAGTATAGAGTTGATAAGGCAGAAACAATTTTTTTTCTCTGAAAGTATGAGACCTATTTTTTTTTTAATAATGGCAAATTAAAGTACGTGCTAAGTCGTCATTTCAGTATTTTTTTTATATTTTTTATGTTAAAACTGATAAAGTTATAAGCATTTGAATTTCAAAATTTATCAATGTAACCCCATTTTACGGTATAGGATGTAAAAACAAAATGGCAGTATTTCCAACTGCTTCCAGAACAAAAAAAATAGTAAGAACAAGATTGAAATATAGTAAAAAGGAAAAGAAAATCAAATATTTGCTATTTTCATGGTTTGCCCTTTTTTATGGCTCCATTTTCGTTCATTTTTATGGCTCTGGCTTCGAAAAACTCTCAATCCCAATAGTTGCTAGAAAAAGTAGCTAAAAAGTTTAGCTACAAGTTTTACAAATTTATAGCTGCCAGACATCGAAAAATTGCTAGATATAGCTATAAAGTTGCTAAGTTGGCATCACTGCCTAGCTACCCAATAACATATTAATATTAATCTATGCTCCTAGCGGAGAAGAATTACAAGTACATACAAAAAAAATGCGATAAGAATCCACTAACGCCATCTACATTTTTCCTACTGTAACTACTGTGCAGCGGGAAATTTTAGCTGCAAAAAGTTTGTTTATCGGAAAAATACAAGTTCATTGCTAACACATGGAGTGTTTGGCAGTGAACTTGTATTTTCCGCTAAATTAAAGAGATTGTAGAGAAAAAAACCTACCCTGCCTTGTTAAATAGCCCAAATTTGGACATTTTCTCACAACAAGAAGTATCTACATGACTAGGTAACATGGATAATTTAAACAAATTAAATATAGAAACATTATTTATTAAAAAACAAATCACAATTCAATTTACCTATGTTACATATTTATAAAATACTTATACGTTATATATTATAATCAAGAATCGGTGAGCGGTCCCAACCAATCAATCAATCAACCAAATAAATTTATTTGCCAGAACACATTTTACAATTTAAAGATGTTACAATATATTATAACCATACTTATAATATACATTATGATGTCCAATGATCATGTATATGTAGTAAATTGTTCCTAAATAGTGCCTAACCCTACTAGAGGAAATTAACCCCAAAAAAGTAGAATACCCATACCAAAGAGTACAGCTTGGCAAAAAAGTCGTGATAAAAAATGATGGCGCTGCCTCCACGCAAGAACGTCAAAATCACGCATTACCTGGCAACACCACCATACTAAAATTTTAGTTCCACCTGTCACCACGATCATGACTTTTTTGCCAAGCTATAATATAAGTATATACTTGCACTTTAACGACATCTACTGTGTTGAAGAAGAACCTGGTTGTCAGTTTTATGTCCGGAATCCGGAAAATGTAAAAGATGGCGTCGTTTTCTACGTAAATTTGACAGATAATGTCACTGTCCCGCCACTGTATTACAGATAATTCTTTCCGCACCGACTGAAATATGAGGTTAACCCACATAAATATCTCTGTATTAATTCTTGCACACCAAAGTTTGTTAATTTATGCCGGTGAAGAAGCAGATGTAGAAGCTCTGTGTAATGCGACGGACACCGCTCGAGTCGAGTACGAGTACAATACTGAGATCATAAACAGTGAACATATAATAACATACAAAGGGTACTTTCCAAGAAAAACTAGAGAAAATTATGTTACTGCCGCTCTGAGGAACGCTGGGGTAAGTTATAAGTACCTAATTATATGTCAGTGTACCTAATATTCTAGATCTCTGTCTGGAGCTACTGTCACCAATTCTTCCAATGGCTCAACTGTACAATGAGTACCATCGAATGGGGGGGGACCCCACATGCCCCCCTAAAGGGAAAAAGTGCAAAACCCACCTGTTTTTAGGGTTCCGTAGTCAAACAAGGAACCCTTATACTTTCGTCCATTCTGTCTGTCTGTATGCCCCACCTCAATAACGCGATCATTTTTGCTCCTATTGAATCGAAATTTGGCATAAAAGTAACCCAAAAACAGAAATGTAGTAGATATGAAAAAAACAATGTTTTTCAACCCCCTCCCATACTATCAGTTTAAAATAACAATGTGCATGACCTTGAAGGGCCGTTAGATAACTTCACTTGGTTGTAAAAGAACATAGACTCGATGTAAAGGAAACAATCATTTGAATGACTCGAGTGATGTTCGTGTGATTGTGTGTGAGCGAGGTTATGCATTGTTATTTTAAACTGATAGCACAACGAAAGAGGGGTTGGAAAAAAAGAGTTTTTTTTTTAAATCGTGTGAGGTGTCGTTGGATACGTCTTGTCCAATGAAACTAAATCAATATACCTATATATTTTTTTCATTTATTTATTTGAATCGGGCAACAGTACAATGTAAAATTATCACGGGCCCGTATTATAATATAAGTACCAAACTAAAATACATAAAAATATAACTTAATTATTTCAAAACTTAACGTTTAACACTCCCTAGGGTTTATTGTCCCCGCTTCCCTAAAGAGTCTGAACTCTACTCTGTTAGGCCACACTTCTTCAGGTAAACGACGGGGACTGGGACGGGGAGCTAGAAGGCCTTGAAGTCTGTAGACTTGCTCTCCAGTTCCCATACCCTCACCGGGAGAGGCCATCCTTAGTATAGAACCTGGTGCTGAGGTGACTTAGGATATCGTCAGTAATCAGTCAGTAATCAGTAAGTTTTTTCGTAGAAATCGGTATACGTAATACATTAAGGTGGCACATAATATAAAAATAAAGTCTCTCCAAATCTTGCCCGAAGGCGTACAAATATTAATTATATAAGTATGACACAATAATTGGAAGGTCAGAAATTAATTTCATTATAGAATAATGTCGTCCGCAGTCATCTTTCAGTCCAGGCGGTAGATATATACCGGAGTCGTCATCGTGGCTGCTTTGATGTTGGAAGAAGCTGCTAGTGCAGTACCAAGCAGATTACGGCTGCGACAATTGAGGTTTTTTTTTTTCACCAAGGTAAAACCGTTGTCTTCGATGCCTTCATTTTGCTAGTCATTAGCTGGTGCCGCAGTATGTGCGTCCGGGGCCCTATGCTTGTTGTTACGAGGGGGCGAAGGGTAGCGGCAACACACCTCCTTGAACAATCCTTCGTGGGCCGGGGTGTAGTTGGTCACGGGGGTCACAGAAGGATGTTTCTTTGTTCGGCTCGGCGCATGAGAGGCGCGAGCGCGCGGCGTGGTGGGGGCATCGGCCCGCGGGCGAACTGGGTCCGTTGCAGGTGACGTCGCGTCGGGCGTCATAGAGGATAGAGGTGTCAGGTGGCGCAGTAGCGCTGCGCCGCGCGGTCTCGATTCGCTTAGCTGGCGCAGTAGGTACTCGCCACCCGTATTGCTGTCACCTCATGTCACAACTCGGTGCAGGTTCGTTCCGAAGCCTCTAACTTGCCTCGAATATCGGTGATGTCGGCCCTCAACAGCTGGATGTCCTTTAGCAGCCTGGTGACGTCGACGTGTTCTTAGGTCACTGGTGGCAACTTGTTGAAGTCCCGCACCACGTACGAGGGGATATCGTCAGGGTCAACCACCTTGAACTGCCTGAAGATGTTCTGAAGGTCCTGTTTTTGATCTCGACGTGCAGATCTGCTCCAGACTAAGGTCGTCCATCACGTCCAACTTGTTTTGCACGAAGGTGAGCAGCTCGAACACCACAATAGTGTCGCTGCACTTGGCGGGATTCACCATTATGTTTGATTCAGGTCAATTCTGTCTCGAGATATCGCGCACAAAGACAAAAATAGGGCGTATTTTTTCTGTCTGTTTGTTTGTTTATTTGTTCGCGCATCACGTAAAAACTACTGAACCGATTTTGATAAAACTTTATTTGTTTGATAGCTTATGATCTGACTTAAAATCTGGTATATAATTTGTGCAGACGAAGTCGCGGGTAAACACTAGTATAGTATAAATATGATAAGCAGGGTTCGAAGTGATAATTATACGTTGATAATTATAAAATTGAATGGAAACACAACAAAGCTTGAGCTAGCAATGTCACACCATGTATTTCCGATCATAGTTCGCTAAAAAAGTAGCTCACAAACATGAAATCTTTTTTCTCACTAGTTTCTGTTGTTTTTCTTAATTATTTGTTATTCATTGTGATGATCTCATCTCTCTGATCTCGTTATAGTATCTACTATAACGTCAAAGACTAGGTGCTGTTTGGTCTGGATAAGAGTGTATTAAACTTGTATTAAAGCAAAAACAGCATTTGTAGAACTTTTTGTTAGAAATTCCTCTCAAAACTAAGAATTAGCTTGGATAATTATCCGATAATTATCTGATAATTATCCGATAATTATCATGATAATTATCAAAGAAAATAATTATCTTGATAATTTCGAACCCTGATGATAAGTACATACAGCATTTTGTATTATTTGTTATTTTAAAAGCATTGCGAATTATGTGAACCTATTTATTTATGTACCATTGTCTGTTTTGTATTGGTTTGCCATATTGCAATTCCTTATGATTAAAAATATCAGCACAGAATGTGTCCTAAACACACACACTCTTATACTCCTAAATGTGATACAAAGGTAAACTGATACAAATAAAATGCTAATAGCTTGGCGAGAGGTTTGCTTGGCGATATTGAATATATGGTGCCAGTGTGAACCATGGTCTAAGTTTAGAGGGTGGATCATCATCTAGGTCAGTGGTTCCCAACCGATGGTCCGCGGTTCGCAGGCGGTCTGAGAGCCTCGGAATTGGACCGCGGGCGGGTCCTATCTACCAGCACAGTCATATTATGAAAGAATTGCCAATAATTTGATATTTTTGCATATGAAAAACATTAGATTCTTAAAGTTTATGGTCCCTACTAACAACAAAACAATCAAGGTGTCATTGGTAGAAAAAAGGTTGGGAACCACTGATCTACCTGAATATGGGATTCAATTACCCACATTTAGAAAAAAAAAATCATAAGGAAAATCAGGATTCAATTGCACTAGCAATGTCACGCCATGTATTTCCGATCATGGATCGCGAAAAAAGAAGCTCACAAACATGAAATCATTGTTTTCACTGACGGCCCGATAGCACAGTCTGTAGTGAACCTGCCTGCTGTGCCGAGGGTCGCGGGTTCGAATCCCATATGGGACAAATATTTGTATGATGAACATGAATATTTGTACCTGAGTCATGGATGTTTGTATCTATATATGTAAAGCCTGACCAGGAAAATAAAAAACCTCTCCATGTTGCGGAAAATCATTGGAACCAATTTTTGTACTTGGAACACTAACATTAAAGGTGACAGTCGATTGCAGCGCCCCCAATCCAGGTTTTTTATTTTCCTGGTCAGGCTTTATTCTATACTGTTGTCTAGTCATCATAATACAAGTCCAGGCTAGATTCTGGTACTTTAAATGTGACTAGATAATTTGTGTGACATTGTCCAAGATATTTATTATTATTATATTATTGTTTTCACTGTTTTCTGTTGTTTTTCTCAATCATTTGTTATTCATTGTGATGGTAGTCAAAGACTAGGTGTGCTATAACACGGCTATAATTACTATAGTACTATACAGGGTGTAAGTAAAAGTATCATTATCCTTTAAACCACAGACTCTACCCATCAAACTGAACAACTTTTACTATGCCAGCAAAACGATCAGAAAAAAAAAAAAATCTGCTGTCCCATATGTGAATGCGTCGAGTAGGTATTGCAGTTTAGTATGGGACAGCTGACTTTTTTTTGTTCTGATCGTTTTGCTCCCATAGCAAAAGTTTCTCAGTTTGATGGGTAGAGTCTGTGGTTTAAACACATCCTTACACCGTGTGTAGTACTATAATTATTTAAGAAAATAATTATCTTGATAATTTTGAACCCTGTGGAAAATATTTTTTTTTACTTTGACGTTAAATTTGATCTTCAATCGCCAATGAATTGCTATAAAATTTTAGAACAAATAAAGAATCTGTATCGTGCAATTTATGTAAGTCTGTCAGAATGATATAAAGACGTCACGCCATGTAAATAATTGTTGTCATCAGGTAACAAACTGGACACTAATATACCGCAACAACCCAGCCAAGGAGTACCCGAGTGACTTCGATGTGATAGTCCTCGAGGAGGGCCGGAAGAAGGCGCTGGATGCCCTGCGCGGCCACCCCGCAGTGCGCCGCGTGACAGCGCAGCGGCAGGTCCAGAGAACCATCAAATACTTTAAGGAGGTAGACTTTCATGTTAACTAGAACAGAACGATAACATGGCCCGTGCCTCCAAAGAGTTTCTAAAGTGTTTACTAGTCTCACAATGCATGCGTGTGCTGTGTGCTGATACGGACGTTTCCTGATTATTATTAGCCTTTTGCAGGGATACGTTATACACAAGTACGATTAGTTGTAATGTTACACTATTCGATTAGTTGAGTCGATTGGTATCGAAAACGGCTATCTTTCCAGACACAATGATTTTGATCCCAAACGACGTAGTTCTCATCTTCACTGCGCATCCAGGGACGCATAGGCCTCCACCAGCATCTTCCATTGCACTCTATCTTTTGTGAGTCTCGTCCATAGAGAAACTGCGACTGCTCTGATGTCGTATACTCATCGTTTCCGTGGATGTCCTCTTTTCCTTTTGTTGCCATCTCTCGGTTGCCATTTCACTATTGCTCTGTTCCACTTTTCCTTTCCTTTCCACTTCGTCTAGTTTTGTGACATTTCTGTTCTGATGTGTCTTTGTTCTTTCTTTGTGTAAAAGTGTAAACCCTAATGCTTCTTTCCATGGCTCTTTGGCACGTTGTTAGTTTCTGCACAATGTTTTTAGTCAGCACGCAGGTCTGGCACCCATATGTTAGGCATGGGAGTACACATGTGTTGAAGAGTTTCCTTTTCATAGCTATTGGGTATGATATGACTTTCATGACCTCTTTCAAGCTCCAGTAGATTTTCCAGGAGTTTGCAGTTCGCCTATCCAATTCTTTTCCATTTTATTTTCAAATGATATCAGTTTCCCCTGAAAAACCCCAGATAGCTGTAGATACGGACGTTATTCAAAATCAATTACACGGATATACGATTATTGCTAGACTAGCGGTGTCACTAATTGGCTCGTTTTTATAATAATGATGGCTCGAATCAGTGTGACCGCAGGACATGTTATCATCAATCAATCAAATCAAGCCCACAATGACTCACTGCTGGGCATGGGCCTCCTTTTATTGTGCCACTCCTGTGCCAATTTGAATCATGTTTTGTTTAATGACAGGACGATTGTGGACCCGCGGGGTGTTTGTACTCGGGCTGGCGGAACCACCGCGCTCGTGCACTGCATTCTCTCAGGCGGCCACGAGAGGTAACTATATTATCTATCCTTAGTTTTGATAGCGTACAGAGCTTCTGCCTCAACCAGGCGGCCCTGGTCTGAAATTACATCCTGATACAGTTCGCGCGACTCTCAGTTTTTGAATGCGCAGAAATCAAATTCCGCGTCTATGTGCAGGGGGAAGCGGGAGGCGATCAGTCGCCTGAGTCGCCTGACGCCTTTCGCATGATCTACATGCGTGAAAATACCTACCAAACAGCTACCGAACCATTCGCGACCTGTAAGGTCTAAGGAAATTATACTAGGTGTTAAGAAAAGTTCGCTATACCAGAAAACTGTCTCAACAGAATTTTTAGAATTAAGGGCCTATGTCGAAAAATTATTGAAGCGAAAGGGGCGTGTGATAGCTTATGTTACTGCCTGATGCGAGAGAAAGAGATGGGGCGGCGCGCGCGCCTGTAACGATGCAAGCGCCAAAACAAACTTTATTTAATTGTGATTGTACTATTTATGTAAGATCATTTCTGCTCTAATCAAACTTTATAAAATATCAATCTCTTTTTTTTTTAAATCAAGTCTCGTGTTTCTATTACCTATTCACCGTTTAGCAGTTCCAAGCGTTTATCGATAAAGACGGAGGCTACTTTGGATGGTTTTTCTATCGAGAAAATGTGTCTTAATCGTTTTTTGGCTCTAATCAAACCTTCAATTATATGTTCAATTTACACATATCCGCAAATTAATACTTCATGATATGTGATGCTTTGAAGTAAGTAAGTATCCTATTTTTATCACACATCCTCTTAAGCAAGCAATGGATGCCGAATCAGGCTCTGAATTCAGAATAGTGTCAGTGGTGCTTTGAGTTTGAATATACAAATTAAGTTTGTACGCAGAACGGCGGCTACACTTCGAGGAAACTTTTGCGCACGGTGCCCCGTCAGATAACGTCTGTGCTGAAGGCAGATTTACTTTGGTCTCTCGGAGTCACTGGTGAGTGGCAAATACAACAAATGTATCTCGACTAGTTTAATTGTACTAATCACAGAGATTTTTATTATTACGAAGGTTTTCATTAACCTGCCTTGTTTATTTATTTGTATGTTCGGTTGGAATCTTGCAAGTAAATTTTACCCATTTCTACATAGTTTGGTTTATTTTGAAATAAAACATAAATTCACACAAAAACTACTGAACAGATTAAGATTTAAATTAAAGATTGAAAAATTTGTCTCGTTCGGGACTTGAACCCACGCTCTTCCAAACCGGGGAAACGTGCTAACCAATTACACCACCGAGCCCACAACCCAGAGAACGAAATTTTCAATCTGTTACGTCTTAAGGGGACGTGGGTTTCCCCGGTTTGGAAGAGCGTGGGTTCAAGTCCCGCCCGAGACAAATTTTTCAATCTTTAATTTGATTCGAAATAGCACAACATGGCTGTAACCTGTTTATAAACAATAAGATTAAGATTTTTGTTTGAAAGCATGATTTGATTTTAAATCAGGTAGGTATATAATTAGTGGGAACGAATTACCGGGTAAACTCTAGTTTTGATGAACAGGTGAGGGAGTGAAAGTGGCAGTGTTCGACACCGGGCTGGCTCGCGACCACCCGCACTTCGGGCGCGTGCGCGAGCGCACGGACTGGACCGGGGAGAACACGCTCGACGATGCGCTCGGCCACGGCACCTTCGTGGCCGGCGTCATCGCCTCGCGGACAGACTGCCTCGGCTTCGCGCCCGACGCTGACCTGCACATATTCAGAGTCTTTACTGATAATCAGGTGGGTGCTTTGACTATTTATTATAAGGACAAGCCTTGCGGTAGCATTTCGCCTCTGCCACGGTATAAGAACAATTGATCGTGAATTTACATTCAATTTATATATCTTATCACTAAACGAGACAGCCTATAATTGCGAAACAATCAATTCGAATTAAGAACGTTCGGCGTTCACACGAGACTACTTTTCATGATTTTCTACATTCAAAATTAGAATCTAAAGTAATGGGGAATAAAATCCAAAATTGCGGATTTCATGTTACCTCGTAAAAGTGGCAGAAATGTTTGTTAGTAGAATTACAAGCGTCACTAGTCCACATGTAAGTAGTCAAAGGGTGGGTGGTTTCTTTTCATTTCTTTATTCACATTTTTTTCAAGGCTTCTGTCACTCGTAGTATCAAAACCAGCCTCATATGTTTGAACGATTTTGAATTATGATCTAACATAAGGGGCAGCCTACAAAACGGTCAAGATTCACTGCTGTGCATGTTAGAGGGTCAGCCAGCAAGCAGTTGAGCTGCCCGTTGTGACATTCAGCAGGTCCAATAAATCTAGATCTTAGATATGCATTCTGAACACATTCAAGCATAACATGTATGAGCTCTTCCATCTTATTTCATCTAAACTATTATAAAACTGTAACAGAAGTGTATCTATACATTAAGGGTCGGCACTACCCTAATCGGGCCAAACAGGGTTCGGCGTTCCGACTTTTAAGGATAGTAAATAGCTATATTTAGAAACAAAATTAATACCATCGCTTCTTTAAAAGATGAAGTACAAGATGAACAAAAAAAATTTCAGTAAAATTATGTAGTTACATCAGAAAGTAATCGAGAATTTCATGAAAAACTCCAGAATAGCACTGCCGCGTTCCGAGGCCTGTGATTTAGTGAAACAAAATAAAACAACAAAATATGTTTCTAATCAATGGCAAAACATCAAAGAACACTTTAAACAAATCAGTTTTTCGATACGACTTCTAGTTTTTTTGCAATTTGTTACCAAAAATCACATATTTTTTTGGACGTTTTCTTCATACAAATTACTATGGGCCGTCAATCGTTCGAAATCATTGCGAATAGACCGGTGACCGGCAACACCCAACCCTGTCTTAGAAGATTAATGAACAAATCCATTTTTAGCTAAAGTAGGCAAAGTAACTTATAAAAAACCGGGCAAGTGGGTCCACATGCAGTGTAGGGTTCCGTAGTTGCCCGTCACGATATGTGGACTTAGAAGTACATTTTATAAATTGGTCGACTATTACTCGTTAATTTTTGTCCCCATTATTATATTAGAATAACTGTAAGTTTATTACTATTGTTACTAGCAAACTAAGGATTGATAATCTGAAATCATCATCACCATCGTCAGATATGTTTTAAATAAGAATGGAATAAGAGTGAATTCTGTACCGCAGTAGGTAACTCAAACGATTGACTTTGTAAGTCGTTTGCACGACAGAGTTTTGCGCGACACAAGACAACACAAAGGAATTTCACAAAAGTTACTTTCCGGGCACTGTTTGGTAGTTTTTGGTTATTTTGGTAATTTATGGTAGTTTTTGAGTCTTTCGGTAGTTTTTGGTAAATTTTCGTACAAAAGTAACCAAAAAGTTATTTTGGTAGATTTTCGTAATTTTCGGTAGTAGTTTTTGGTTATCAATCAATCAATCAATTATACTTTATTTTACACCAAAAAAACATAATATACAGAGAGAAAACAAACAGGAAATACATGTGGTAGGTATTTTAGTAGTTTCTGGTTTTTTTGGTAGATTTTCGTACTTTTTGGTAGATTATTGTTATTTTGGTAATTTTTCGAACTTTTTGGTAGTTTATGGTTAATTTGTTACTTTTTGGTTCATCTCATTTCATTTTATTTATTTACCTTAAATTGTAGGTAGGTACATAAGTTACAGATGGTAAGTACAGAGTACCTATTAGTCACACTACAATATAATTTATAAACATTAAGAAAAAAACAGATTTAAACAATAGGTGCCAGACAATAACTTAACTACCACCTTTCACTTACTACAATTAAATTAGTTAAATGTTATAAAATCAGTTCAATGTGATTAGTTAAAAATTATAATAACTTATTGAGGTACAAATAATCGGTCTGCAACACATTTTTTTCTACTCAGAT
Source organism: Agonopterix heracliana (assembly GCA_963693445.1). NCBI lineage: Eukaryota > Metazoa > Arthropoda > Insecta > Lepidoptera > Depressariidae > Agonopterix > Agonopterix heracliana. The sequence continues at coordinate 4,265,749 of OY856307.1, forward strand.
TGATGCCTGTTTGTTTACTTATACTGAAGAAACTAATTAAAGTCATAGGGACACTGTTCGATTAATAATTCTTTAACCTTCTTCAGAAATTTCTTGTCGGCTTTAATGTCATCTGGTATTTTACTATACACAAGAACAGTATTCGACTTTATTTTGTAGTCCTTAGCATCGATGCTAGTCGGAAATTTGGTACCAGTAGCTCATTTTTGCGAGTTAAATTTAATCTCTTGCTACGGAATACTACGGGGTATCGTCACACGATTTCGCACAGATCGAGGACATACGAAGCTGTCACAGTGAGTAATTTAAAGTCGGTAAACAAGGAGCGGCATGACACCCTTACTGACTGAATTCCGCTTACGATTCGAATGTACCTCTTATGCAAAACAAATATTTTATTTATGTCAACAAACCCACCCCGTAGCCAAGCCGTCAAGAACTCTTTTGTTTTTATGGTAGTTTTTGGTAATTTTCATTCTTCTATCAAATATTTCCAAAAAGTATAAAAACCTACCAAAAAAACCAAAAACTACCAAAAGAACCTAAATAACTATTGACATTGTACTAATTTTTTTCCTTAAAATTACTTCTTGTTAATATTGCTGTGCCCTTTCAGGATTAATGTACCCACTTTAGCTACTAAGTAACACCTATATGTTCTTGTGTCGCACAATGTCCTTCAGCGTGACGAAAATTACTGCTGAAATCTACCAAATAATATTTATGTCGTTACAGATGATTAAAATTTAATATAAAACACGTTTTTGAACAAAATATTATCAATTTTATCTAAACGCTCATCATTACACATGTTATTTTCGCATTTTTGTATAATTTTTATTGGTTTTCATCACTTTGTAACATGGATGCTTCAATTTTCAAATAAATATTAAATTTGGTCGTCCCTATGCAAGTTTAAATTTAGTACAGTTTTCTGTGTCTCATAAGCAGAGTCAGAAATTTTGGTAGCACTTTTAATTATGTCAAAGGGATTTAGGGATTGCACGTTTATCGACTTCCGATTGTGTCCATATACGGGTAATTTTTTATCACTGCGGATAACACCAGCAAGTATTCTACTCATCAAACTGAACAACTTTCACTATGGAGCCAACTTCAAAAGAGCGAAAAAAAAATCAGCTGTCCTATACAAAACTGCAGTACCAGTACCTACATATTCGACTCAAATGTATGGAACAGCTGATTCATTTTCGCTATTTTGAAGTTCGATACATGCTGAAGTTATCCGCAGTGATATAAAATATACCCGTATATCGACATTATTGGAAGTTGATAAACATGTAATCCCTTTGACATATTAAAAGTGCTAGGTACCAAAATTCCAACTCTGTTCAGAAGCCCTCTTTTGTAAAAAAAAACAACATTAGGCGATATGATTAATATTTTCTGTACTAGAAGTGAGTTCGGTGGCGCGTTGCGGAGAGGTATGGATAGGGTATGGACTCTCAATCAAGAGGTCCGCGTTCGAATCCGCACGGACAACATGCCACGTACCAATGAGTTTTATGTACGTATTACCGACTGCTCTCAAAGGGTGAACGAAAACATCGTGAGGAAACCTGCATAATATGCTGTATATGTGAAGTCTACCAATCCGCATTGGGCATGCGTGGTGGACTTACGCCCAAACACCCTCCTAGAAGGTAGGCCTGTGCCCTGCAGTGGGACGTATACAGGGTGTTACATAAGTAAGAATAAATTTTTAAAACTCTTAAGGGGGTTGTTTAGACCGTCAAACTGAACAACTTTCTCTATGGGACCAACATCGAAATCGCGAAAAAGAAAATCAGATATCCCATACATTTTTAGCTCGAGTCGATTTGTAGAGTATAGAACATAAATTATTTTTGTCGCGATTTCTATATTGGTCCCATAGTGAAAGTTGTTGAGTTTGATGGTCTAAACCACCCCCTTAAATATTTATTTGTATTTTTGTAACACCTTGTATAGGCTGATGATTATGATGATGATGTACTAGAAGTTCCGGAAAACTTGCAAACCCTGCAATCGTTTTCTCAGCAATTTGTATTGCCAGCTTAGATTTTATTAGCTTGAATCCTTGCATTTTTAAATACATTAACATTTTCGAATACCCAATTTCTACTAAAATCTACTAAACAATTTTGCCCTAAATCTACCAATAAAGAAGAAATCTACTAAAAGTCGTCACACTGATGTCCTTTTGCGCAAATGTTTTTGAAGGCAATCGTTCCAGTTACTTCAAAATTAACTTTTATTCCGTGCTTAAAATATTATATCTGACGATGATTATGATAATAAAAGATTACAAACCCTTAGTTTGCTAATACCAATAATATTAAACTTATAATAATTTCATTATTCTGTTAAAAGTTTTAATTTGTTCTGTTAAAATAATTTTAATTTTTTTTAAGCCTTAGTAATACTGTGATCTAATTAGCTGGAACCCATCCTATCCTACCACCAGGGGTGATCTTTGATCAGTCACATTATAGGTCCATCACGGTACTGTACTGTTGCTGTAAATGTCAATTTCGACCTACGGCTCTCAAATCCAGATGCTGCTGGATTAGTGCCACGCACAACCAAACATTCAACATTAATTTAATGTGGTAAAATCTGCCTTCCGAGTAGTAGGTACCCTAAATTCGGTCGGACCTACGAACTTGCCAGGATATGGTCGGCCGACCAGACTTTTAGTCCTTACTAATTGGACTCTAGACCAACAGACTAGTTACGTCCTTTAATTCAACGAGGTAAAATGTTGTGTCACCAGGTAGGGTTCACTTTTTCCTTCACACCAGTAAACATGCCAGCCAAGCTGCAGCCGACCAAGTTTTTTGCAAGAAAAGTATTACCAAAAGCTATCAAATTGATTTGTTCATTAATCTTATAAGATAGGGTTGAGTGTTGTCGGCCACCGGTCTTTTTCTTTTGACAGATATGTCAAACGGGCCGTAGGTAGTGCCGACCCTTAAAGATATTTACAAGAAAAAAGATTACGTTATGGTTTATAGGTGTCTCTGAATCCAAATCAACAAAACATCTAATAAAAAATTAGATGTTTTGTCTGTCTAATTTTGTTTGTTTGTTCGAGCATCACGCAAAAACTACAGAACCGAGTTTGATGCAACTTTTTTTGTTTGAAAGCTTATGAGTTGACTTAAAATCGGATATATAATTTTATAGTATCTATTTCACACAAACAAGTGAAAACAGGAATGTAAATTTTTCGTAATCCTCCAAGTTTTGGCCCTGATGAGTGACAGCGACAAGGCACTGTCGCGCCTGTTGCACGTATCAGGTATAAACTGCTGATCCATAACTAGAAGTGACAGTTAGAAAGAGACTGTTATCTTACTGTTACTCAATCAAAGGTATTAATTATGGTATTAATGCGGATATTAATAATAATTAATAGGAATCACACATCGCTATGTATTTCTGTGATGTGCGCTTAGGAAGCGTGGAGTAATTATGTACTTGAACATCGCGCTTCAATATGCTGTCTCATTGAGTTGTGGCGTTGTCGCTACACTTACTTGAAATCGGTATCGTCTTACACTAACGTGGCGCACGACGATTATTTATCGTGTAAGCAGACACTTCATTGTCGCCGAGAACAGACGAGAAAGACCGGGAACGAGAGTGTGGGTGTCCTTCATTGTTCTCGTGGCGTCGTTAGGCCTTGTACAGTCACCATCAGATATATCGTAGCAAACAAGGTGGTCAAATATTGCTAAGCAGTTCTAATTTTCAATAATTTCTTTACACACAACCAATCAAAAATATTGGAACGCCTAGAACATCAAATATATCTACGCAGTCTGGGTGGCCATAAACATCGGAACAGTTTAGGAAAAAAGACCCTAACCCGGTGTTTTACATTTGAATTTTAAATAAAATTGTAAAGAAATTATTGAAAATTAGCTGTTCCGATATTTATATCAAAATACCTGTTTAGATATAATTGGTAACATTTGCTGTAAAGAATTTAATGAAAATTAGCACTGCTCAGAAATATTTGAACACCTTGTATGCTACGATATATCTGATGGTGACTGTACATACATACATACATACATAAACTCACGCCACTACCCCACAGGGGTATGCAGAGACTACGGCTCGCCACACACTACGATTCTGACACTTCTCTCGCCAACTTTCTCATCAACTTTCATACATCTCTTCATGCACTTCCGTCGGTTGAGGGTGCTACGCACTTGTCCTTTTCGACGAAGACCATTTATTTGGTCGTGGTCGCCTAGTAATTTTCCTTGAATGATCTCGCGCCGAGAAGTTCTCGCGGGAGTGTATTGCCTGCTTTAGTTCTATACGCTTTCGCTGTGCATAATAGTTAAATGATACAAATAAGAAAAGCTGTAATTATTTGTTGTTCGGTGCAGGTGTCATACACGTCGTGGTTCCTGGACGCGTTCAACTACGCCATCATGCGCAAGATAGATGTCTTGAACTTAAGCATCGGCGGACCTGACTTCATGGACCATCCCTTCGTTGATAAAGTTTGGGAACTAAGCGCTAATAAGGTAAATTAATTTTTTTCAGTTTTTCTGTTAGTAGGCTAACAGAAAAATGTAAAGGTGAAAATGATATCATTGGCATCCTTTTATTTTAAGCTAAGAGACTCTTAGCTTACCACCCATTAAACTGACCAACTTTCTCTATGAGACCGAAATCTAAGTCCCGTACATTTGGTTCGAACTATTTTTAGTATTTTTTTGTAGATTTGCGGTTTTGTATGGAACAGCAGATTTTTTTTCGCGATTTCGCGGTTGGTTGGATTTCTATGGCTAGAGAAAGTTGTTCAATTTGACGGTCTGATTATCCCCTTAAAAAAGTGTCAGCATATTAAAATGTCCGTTTGATCACTGTACATTTGGGTCGAGTCGCCATTGACGTTTTCACAGCTGAATTTTTAACCGAATTCGAAAGACCGAATTCCAAAGATGAAACCCCTTGGGTGAAAACGGGACCCTATCACTAATCCTACGTTGTCCGTCCGTCCGTCCGTCCGTCCGTCCTACCTATTTAGGGCTGTAACTTTTGAACCGTAATAGCTAGATAGTTGAAATTTTCACAGAATATGCGTTATTACGGCGGATTTGTTGACAAATAATAAAAATGTTAAAAGTAAAAAATTATATAACACAACAAGAAACTAGTTTTTATCGACGTTTTTTCTTCTCGCTCTATAGTAAAAACGGTAATACAAACAAGCGTCAAACTTGATGTGATTATAGAGAAAACTCTACAGTATAACAACAAATAATAAAAACCGGCCAAGTGTGAGTCGGTCTCACGCTTAAGGTCTAGGAGAAAAAAGTTTTTTTCCAAGTTTATCGTGTTCTGTGGTGGTGTGGTACGGAACCCTCGATGCGTGAGTAGCCCGACTCGCACTTGACCGATATTTTCATTCTTGGTCCCATGGCGAAAGTTCTTCAGTTTGCAACCCTTTGAGTATGTAACACATTTAAGTTTAACACCCTTATATTCTTTAGGGTTCTTACTTTACGCGTTTTTAATAAATTGAGTTCCCGATAATCATTTATTCGGGGCAAGTCACCCTTATCCCTTAGATCAAAATAAAATTAATGGATAGGCCTAAAGCGCGGTAAGGTAAAGCAAACTACTGGTACACTTGGTCCATACAAACTAGCACCATTATCTGTCAAATCTAGGGCACTTGCATACAAATTTGAAGTAAACCTTTCATTTGTTTTGCATAATTTTTCCGGTTTGAAATGTTCGCGTAAGGCCTATCCATTCATTTTATTTTGATCTAAGCCTTATCCTACTATCATCGCAATTCTAATAATGCCGTAAAATCGGATACATAACGCCTGTATCCCATTGGGGCAGGCCGAGGCAATCGCTACTTACTACGATTCTGACATTTGGCTAGTTTTCTTGTATCCTGTCCTTTCTACGCAGACACCTGCACGCGAACAGAGCTTATGGATACTGGTATATACTGGTAATGCTATCCGTGTGGTCAAATAATGGACTGGAATTACATTCGAATCGATAGAAGAAGATTTGCTTCGTTTCTCGAAACTCATACAATACTAAACACTATACGAACCAGTTTCAATGTCGTTTACCCACGGACCTGAAAGAAATACGGACCGAATATTGCACTAAAAAAATGTGAAGCATGCAAGGTAATACAATCTCGTTTGTTCTACAAGGGACCTACACTCACACAGATGCACTAGCTCTAGGCGCAGGTGCTACAACCCGTCACCTTGTGTACCGCGTGACAGCACGCACACAAAAGAAATGGGTGCTTCACTCATGATTAGACGAGGTTACGTCTGGTTCTTCTTTTAAGTCTGTGCGTTTACCACGCAAAGTAAAAACTTTCAGGTGATAATGGTGTCCGCAATAGGCAACGACGGGCCTCTATATGGGACTCTGAACAACCCAGCGGATCAGATGGACGTCATCGGAGTAGGAGGGATAGGCTTCGATGATCGCATCGCCAAGTTCTCGTCCAGGGGAATGACCACGTGGGAGCTACCGCAGGTTAGAACCAATGTTATTAATGAGATAATGGATCAGACACTTATGGTGAATAAATACTGAAATAGTGAATTCAGACCATTATTCTGAATTTTAAACCTGTAGAAAGTTTCCCCTGAATATTCCAAAATTTTCCGATATGTATGAATTTTCGTTTAGTTAATTACGTATTCTAGAAAATCACAGCATTTTATTAAAAAGAACACGAATTAATTGTGAAATAGCATAGCATAGCATAATATGCTCACGACTATATTCCCCGAGGGGGTAGTCAGAGATATTCTGAAACCTCAGAACATCCACGTTTCACCAGTAGTACCGAAACTCTGTCCAGTGTGACGGGGGGTGAGCCCATCGCCACTTATAATGGACAGTTGGTACAATACTTGCCTCGAAATTGAAGCATGCAGGTTTCCTCACGATGTTTTCCTTCACCGAAAAGCCAGTGGTGTTCCAAATCGTACATAAATTCCGAAAAAGTAATTGGTACGAGTCGGCCTGGACGGGGGTTGAACCATCGCCTCCTGCACGGCAGGCAAGGTTACTCGCCACTGGACCACCACGGCTGTTCTGAATTGTGAAATATGTAGATATAATAAACCAGCACTGTAACGCGCGATAGTTAAACATGCCGTGGCAGTGCAATCAGTTTGATTTGAACCCTGTCAGCGGTCATAGACCTATGCTTGATGGTGTCTTTCGTTTCTGGTGAAAATATCTACTCATTTAGAATAATGGTCTGAATTCAGCATTTCGGTATTCGCCTGGCTGTCCCTTACACCCAGCATATTATCCGAATGGCGCTTGTAAGGCTAAATAGTTAACATAAATCGTGATTAAAATAGAACTTCGAAATATTATTACAATATAAATTGACCTCTCGCAACGGCGGCATGATAAATAAGGGGAACAATTCAAATCGTGTAATCTAATAGACACGGTTCGTTAGAGGAAATGTGTGTTTAGATAACACAAAGAGTACCTACATCTATAGACTTTTATTTTAATTTAATACGTTAAAAAATTCAGTAGCACTTCATTGCGAAACAATGCTATTTACAATCAAATTTGAGTATAGAGTGAGGATAAGCTTTAAATGATAAGAAAACTAACATAGCAGTATAAATCTAAAGATATACAGGGTGTTTCATAAGTAACAATAAATATTTAAAACTCTTAAGGGGGTTGTTTAGACCGTCAAACTGAGCAACTTTCTCTATGGGACCAACATCGAAATCTCGAAAAAAAATTTTTGATATCCCATACATATTTTAGCTCTAGTCGATTTGTAGAGTATGGAACATCATTTTTTTTCGCGATTTCGATATTGGTCCTATAGTGAAAGTTGTTCAGTTTGATGGTCTACACAGGTTTATTTGTATTTTTGTAACACCTTGTACTTAAAAACTTAACGAAATTACGACTTGCGATGATCATCATCATCATCATCTATCCCATTACTTGGGGTCGGTCGGCGCAATATGTCGTCTTCCTCCATTCATCTCTTTTAGCCGTCATTATGGCGCACACTCCCTTTTTACACATGTCATCTTTCACACAATCCACCCATCTTTTCTTTGGTCGTCCTCTCTTCATGCAGCCATCCACATTCATATTCAACATTTTTTTTGTAATATGACACTCATCTCTTCTGTCTTCTTTCTTCTCATCACATGTCCATACCACGATAATCGATTCATTCATTCACGGATTTTCATTCACAGGAGCCAATTTCAAATTTCCTCTAATATACTCATTCCTAATCTTGTCCATTCTAGTAACACCATACATCAGTAAACAATAAGTAACAAGAGTAAACAATTTTTAGAAATCAAGTCCGAATGAAAATTGTACAATATTTGTATGTACCTACTTATCTGTCTGTTGTGTCTGTTGTGTTTTGTTGAAATAAGGATTAGTTTTAATGAATAGTTAGTACCTAAGTCAAATAAACAGTGCCTCTGTATTTTAACAAATAAGAACTAATTTCACTATGTACAGTAAGTACTTCAAGGAAAATAATGGGCATCGGAAAACATCGGAAATAATCGTAAAAGCAGCTCTATATCATTATACAATACTGCCTAGTTTCGGTCGGTCATCTTCGGGAGCACGAAGTTAGTCGATGCCCATTATTTTCCTTGAAGTACTGCTTGACGATCAAGCTAGCATACACATAACCAATCTAAAAGAAAATCCTAATACTGCCCTCGCTATGCGAAATCTCATCATGATTGCTATTGAAGGAGCTGATATACTGAGCAAGTCTCTTCTCGACTTAGTGTGAAACTTGCAGCGTTTTTCCCTTACCTAACTGTAACCTTTACCCTTAGACCAAAGTTAAATTAAAGGATAGGCCTAAAGCGCGTTAAGTTGAAGCACACAACTAGGGCAATTGGTCCATACAAACTAGCACAATTGTCTGTCATAACTAGGGCAATTGGGTACAAATTTTGCCTCTTTTTTCTGGTTTGAAATGTTCGCGTAAGCTCCATAAATTATACTTTGATCTAAGCCTTTACCTTACATAAGGGTAAGCGCATATAACGACGGGTGTCATCGCAGCGGAAACTCTGTACTTAGCACACTAGAGCGGGCCGAGTCGCAACATATGTAAAAAGTTACGATTACGCAAGGACGGAAATCTGCCGCGCAAAAATGCGACCCGCTTCGCATAGGCGTTGTATGCGATATTGAAATTAGTGCATATTAATTGAATAGGAGTGATTTGGGTGGATTTTTGTCCGTCCGTCCGTCATAATATTCGGTTACCTTAACTATTAGCTGTTCCATTATAAGTTATAACATATTATAATGTTCACAATAGAAGTATAAAGGCAAGGTAGTATAATTGTTGAAGGGATAGTGTTGATGATGATATCGGCGCAGGGCTACGGGCGCATGAAGCCGGACATCGTGACCTACGGCAGCGGCGTCAGGGGCTCCAGCGTCACCGGCGGATGCAGGTCACTCAGTGGTACGTTATTTACACTAATCTACGATCATATACCCCTATAGAGACGTAATACATGCGAATTTAAAAGAAAACAATTCTGTCAACTAGCTGCGGTGCGGGGGGGACGGAAATGCTCCGAAGTACTACGAAGTCTATTCGAAACAATGGCGGAAAACAAAGACGTTGCGAAATATATAAGTGACAAGTCACTGATGAGTTGACAGAGTTGGGTCGCCTTATATTACGTCTCTATAGGGGTATGTACTCGTAGACACTAATACTCGACACGGGAGCTGTAACGTGTTGTATAGCCTAGCGTTTTGTTGTTATTCGGCAAAGCCAGGAGTGCGATTTTTGAATCTCATTCGGTGAGCTCAGCAGTTGAAAATGTCAAAATTAGTATGGAGATATGCATCTTTCTACTGCTAATTTGACTTACAAAAATCATACTACAGGAGAGCGATTTTCGAAAGTCAAATCAGCAGTAGAAAGATGCATATCTCTATAGTAATTTTGACATTTTCAACTGCTGAGCTCATCGAATAGTCCAGTCATTTTAGAGTTTCCTGGTATGGACACCCTAATAATAATTCATCTATCGCTGAAACTTTGCAGTGTGATAAAGTAAAGTATACAGATTACGGTTGACAAATAATCTAGGACCGGAAAAAATTAAACCTAGATTATTTGTGAACCGTCATCTGTATACTTTCATACTTTACTTTATCGCACTGCAAAGTTTCAGCGATAGATGGGATATTGTTAGGGTCATACCCTAAAATGATTGGACTAAAATGAGATTCAAAAATTCGCACTCCTGATTCAAAGCTTTTTCTTAAGAATCCCCTAACTCTTTGGAATTCTGTAAAAAATTTAAAGTCGAAAAACTGCGAATGTAGCAGGAGTATCGAATAACAAAGCCCAAATGGATCCGTAGCTTGCAGTTCAATGAAAAATGTTTAACTACAGTATAAGAAAGAGTATCTTTCACTCCCTTCTGCCCACAATTTTTTACCTCACCCCCTCTGGCAGGATCAAGGTGTAAAAAGTAAGCAAATGCGTATTACTGTCTCTCTCACACTGACACAGTATCGCACATGCTTACCTTTTCTTTTAAATTTTTCTCATTTGTATGAAATGACAGGCACAGTATAAGGGTGGAACTACATCAGGAAGCACGGCATCGCAATTTTCCGTCGCTCCATCCTTTTCTGTCACTCAGGAACGTCATATGCTCTAGCAAATAATAAGAAAGAGTAAGAAAAAGTATCTAGCATTACATACAGTACGGACACTCCCTGCCTCCCACCGGATTTTTACCGCACGGGGGTTCGTTGTTCCTGTTGAGCAAATGCGTATTCCTGTCTCGCTTTCACGCAACAGTACATACCCAAGGTGTGGTAAAGCAGTAGTTTGACGGACCCATCGTTTTTTTAGGCTTCAAAAATATAAAACTTGCACTCGTCTTTTCAACGCCTCATACATTATTAGCGAGTGCCTGGTTTCGTATTGACAGGAATTTGATCGGATACGTCCTCTTTCCCGAATGTCCGTCTTCCGAATTCCTTGTACGACCGTTTCCTTGTACGTCAGTTTCCCCGAACGTCCATTTCCTTGTACGTCTATTATAAAGTGGTGGTTGTAAATGGTCAGGCACGTCAGTGGCATCGCCCGTGGTGGCCGGGGCCATAGCTCTGTTAGCGAGCGGAGTGCCGCGGCAGAACCTGACCCCGGCGGCCGTGAAGCAGGCGCTCTGCATCACCGCGCGCAGGCTGCAGGGGCCCAACATGTTCGAGCAGGGCCACGGCAAGTTGGACCTCATCAGCGCTTATCAGGTTTGAGACTGTTTTTCATATTTAGGAAGAACCGGTTTAAGGCGTAATAGTAGGTGGAAATACCTCGGAGGCATCTTTTATTTTTCATTTGACGACTAGATTTATACCATTTACTGAAACTAAAGTCAACCTCAGTATTTTTGGATAGTTTATCTAGTGAAATCATAAACTGAATACACGATTGGAATTGCTTCACTCGATAGAAAATCGTCACAAAGATGACGTATTTTCATGCATTTTTAAACATTTTTCTCGTTTTAGAAGAACTTAAAATAGTTTTAGATTTTTTGCATTTATACTCACATATTCACCATTATTTTAACTAGTGAAATCATAAAAAAAAATCTAGAAAAAGTACCTTGGTTAGTTCTTTTTAATCGAAAATACTGTTCACGCACACACTTTTCGGAGAGCTGGGCAATTGCGTTTCTCATAGAAAATATTCGTCGGGACCTATGGCCCCTTAAGATACCTATCACACAAGCATCAAACATTCGCACTTTTGGATGGGAGGTCCAAAAATTGTCTCGCTTTTCGACCCATGTTCCTTAGAGAAAGTTGTTTAGTTTAATTGACTGAATACTCCATTAAAAACTATGTCTTAATACAAATTTTGGGGTGTATCGTCATCAGCCTACATACGTCCCACTGTAGGGCACAGGCCTACCCTCTAGGAGGGCGTTCGGGCGTTAGTCCACCACGCGTGCCCAATGCGGATTGGTAGACTTCACATATCAATCATCAGAATTTCTTCTGCATATGCAGGTTTCCTCACGATGTTTTCCTTCACCATTTGAGAGCAGTCGGTAATACGTACATAAGTTAGAATAACTCATTGGTACGTGGCATTTTGTCCGTGCGGATTCGAACCCGGACCTCATGATTGAGAGTCCATACCTCTCCGCAACGCACCACCAAGCTCTTGTCACGTAACTTTGGAAACATAAGTATTAATGCAATGTTTTGTATTTCAGTTCCTCCGGGAGTACGAGCCTCAGGCGAGCCTCAGTCCCCCGTACATAGACCTGACGGAGTGCCAGTACATGTGGCCGTACTGCACGCAGCCGCTGTACTTCAGCGCGCAGCCGACGATAGCCAACGTGACCGTCATCAACGGGCTGGGCGTCGCCGGCAACGTCGTTAGTTATCTTATATACTTACGAAACAGTTCCGTGTCTGACTGACTGACAAGGCACACACAGCCTAAACCGCTGGAGATTGGGGTGATTGGGGATCTACCTCCTAGCGGTCCACCCCGGGCAACGGCATCACAAGCTACCAAGTTTGTGGTGGCGGCTGAACGATCCCCCACGCGGTGTGGTAGGCTCCGCAAGGAGCCGCCTGGCTCGCGACCACTCTCCTGCCGGAGTCTGGCGCCAAGCAGCTTGCTGCGTTCCGTCAGTGTGCAGGAGTGCCAGTGCACTTCTGGGTAAGCTCGCTACATCTTCGGCCCCATCTTTGTCCTGAGGACTAGATTGGGGTCAAGAGCAAACCCATCAATAATAAAAAAAAAAATAAAAAAAAAAGATAGAAACATGAAATTTGGAATGTATATATTCTACAGGAGTGCACAAAGAAAAGATTTTCTGAATTTCAATTTCTAAAGGGGAAAAAGTTGTATCTTTTCTATTTTGGGCAGTAATTTATAGTAGATTACACACCGAAGACAGGAAAGTCTCTGTACTACTAAAGTAAAGAGTAGATTACACACTCAGAACTGTCCGAGGTTAGTATACTATTTTTCTCCTCGACTGCGGTGGAAAGCGGCAACTTCGTTTAGCGCAGCGGGACGACAATTGGTGCTTTCCGTCCGGAGGGGAGAAAAATACTTTGTCATACATTGACTTCGGTTTCGACCACAGAACATTATAAGAGGGGTTAGAAGTGCAAAGCAGGCGTGGAACGTGTCGCCACAGGTTACGCAATGATCTGCATAACACCATCAGACGCGGGGTGTGGTGCGAGCGAGAGGGCATGAGTAATTGTAGCAGCGTGAGCGGAAAGACAAAGTGGCGACAGCCGTCTCCGAAGTAAAAGCGCTACTTTGTATTTCTAACACCTCTTATAATGTTCTATGGTTTCGACTACTTCTGACCTGTCATTTCCTATGAATGTCTCCAATTAGGTCTAAGTCCTCCTAGGTAGTGTTTGTATTGATGATGAATATAATTGTGTTAACAGAAGGATGTGTCGTGGCACCCCCACCTGCCGCACGGTACCTTCCTCTCGGTGTCGGCGACCTACAGCGAGATCCTGTGGCCCTGGTCCGGGTGGCTGGCGCTCAGCTTCACCGTGCTCGAGGGCGGCGCTGACTTGGACGCCGTTATCGAGGTCATCTTCACATATTATTGATTTTCAGTACAATCGGCCTGTGAAAACCTTTACCATATTTACTTAGAACCTTCTATACAGGCATTGGCGTATCTAGGGTTATTTTCCAGGTCGGGGATTATGGCCCCCAGAGACGTGGTGTAGGTTTCTGCCGCTCTGAGCAGAGACTGAATTTACCACCACCCCTACGAATTTACATCCATCCATACAGAGAATAGCCACGGATGTGAAAATTACATTTTTTTTAAATCATAACTACCTACTGGTTGTGCTCAGAAAGCTCTTTGGGTTATTCATACAGTGCCACGATGAAATAAAAGTTATAGAGAGCAGAGAGCCCACGTTTTCTCTGTAACACGAAATCAATTCTACCTGCGGTAACAAATAAGTGCGCCGAAGTAAAAACTATGGAGCGATTGAAGTGAGCTCGAAATCTACTGGACTGTGATTAGAACCAACTCTTAAATTATGTATGCAGTAATTAAAACAGAAACAAGGCACAAAGGGAGAGCTTCGGGTTCTACATGGTTGCCATATGCTTTGTGCAAAGGACACATACCTCTTAATAATTAAACATACCGATTAATAAATGAAGGCTTGTAACCTTCAGTGGGTGGATTAGGATTATTATAAACTAATGTTTACCCGCGACTTCGTCCGCACAAATTATATACCAGATTTTAAGTCTGAATATAAGCTATCAAACAAAAAAGTTTCATCAAAATCGGTTCTGTAGTTTTTGCGTTATGCGCGAAAAAAACAAAACAAACACACAAACAAACAGAAACAAAATTTCTAAATAAAAAAATGTTGATTTCGAGTCAGGGATACCTAAAAACCATATCGTAATCTTTTTTTTCAGTTACAGTTCAGATGATAAATAATGGTTGTAACTAAAACAACAAATTATAATATTTTATTATTAATGTACGAGTATAACGTTGTCTCACATTCGTGGTTAATATATTACAGGGCCATGTCAACGTGACTATAGAGAGCCACGACGAAACTGGTGAGAAGGCGATGAGAAACGCAACACTCATGCTTCCTATCAGGTACCTCATTAAGATTACAATATGAACAAAAGTCTTAACGATTTCTAAGGCCTGGAAAGACATCATAGCCAACATGGGCGAAGAAGAGAGATGTGGCAAACAATCAATCGGATTTAGTTCTTTCAACTATTAGTTAGCTCGCCCATCTCCGCGCTCGCCGCAAGCAGTTCAGCTCCGATCCAGCCAGCACACATATCCTACTAGAATAACAGCTTGATACATGCTCGGGGTGGCCGGCACAGCCCTATATGCGCAGCGTGTGGCAATACGTGAACATTCACGTACGAGAATGAGCGGCAGTTTGGTAGAAACCGCCGCTAGCTTGCGTGAAGCAGTTTTTAGGATATCTGTCCTGTGCTCTAGCCGCTAAGAATTTCCTCTCGCCTCTTCGCCCATCTCCGCATTGATGGATCCGTTTAGGCGTTCGGTGTCTAATTCTTAAAATGCCTTCTAGATATAACCAGTCCTGGATTAGACCACTTCTTGGTAAGACCAGTTCTAAGAAAGCCCATTTCTGGATTTGACCACTTGGATCATCATCATCATCAGGGTATAAACCTCCTCCCCATTTTGCCATACTTCTCAGTTCTGTGCCAAACGCGTCCAGGATTGATGGATTTGTGGATTCTTTGGTGGATGCCGGGCCTAAGTCGGCGTGACGTGAAAATGCGACAAGCGGTAAGGGTTGATTCCCACTGAAAGAGCAACTGCCGCGCCGGCTGCACGCGTCATGCTAACATATTGATTCTGATTGTATCTGATCTACAGTGAATACAGGGTGAAATTGATATCATTAGCATCCTTTTAAACTAAGAGTCTACTACCCATCAAACTGAACAACTTTTACTATGGGAGCAAACCAATCGGAACAAAAAAAAACGGCTGTCCCATACTAAACTGCACCCGCCGCCGCTGCCTACACGACTAAAATGTATCGGACAACAAATTTGTTTTTTTCTCCGATTGGTTTGCTCCCATAGTAAAAGTTGTTCAGTTCAGTGATGGGTAGACTCTTAGTTTAAAAGGATGCTAATGATATCAATTTCACCCTGTATACAATTGACGAGATAAGATGACAGCTACCAGGCCTTTCACCTCAACATTTTATCTTATGTCGGAATAGATAAAGTTTAATATGCTTTTAACCTGGGCAGGACACTTGGCTAGTCAGGAAAACGGTTGGTGGATCAAGACAGTATCGGAGTGGAAGCCGAGAGAGGGACGGAGGTCAGTAGGCAGACCACTAGCACGTGATGGTTTCACATTGGATCAGATTAGTACAGGACCGTGAGGAATGGCCCAATAAAAGGGAGGCTTTTGCCCAGCAATGGGTTGATGTGGGCTGATTTGATTGATGCTAGGCATAATTCTTCTCGCTGCCGGCCGCTGCTCTTATCTTCTTTTTATCGTGTGGGTAACACCTGGTGTCAAAGTTTATTTAAACCACCTTACGGCCTCTGATGTGGTTTTTATGTAACGACTGCTACCACCAGAGATAGTAGCCGGGACCAACGGCTTAACGTGCCATCCGAAGAATCATCTCTTTTCAAACAATCAGGTGATTCAGCCTGCTCTATCAGTGGGTATTGACCGTAAGCATTGTGGTACAGAGCCCGAGTGATCCCTGTGCCGGTGCGGTCTCGCCGGCTGCTTTGGGACCAGTTCCACTCGCTGCGCTACCCGGGCGGGTACTTCCCGCGCGACGACCTGCGCGCCAAGCACGACCCGCTCGACTGGCACGCCGACCACGTGCACACCAACTTCCGCGACATGTACCGCCGGCTGAGGGAGCACGGCTTCTATCTTGAGGTTATGGGTGAGTTACTACTGCCTGTTCAGTCACCCCTTGTACACTTCGCTGTCACTTTATACATAATTATTAATATGGAAAAAGCTGACGAGAAGACCAGCTTCTTGCCAGCTTTTCATGTCGAGTTGACTAATGAATGCTGCAAGTAAGTACACTATTGCCCACTGTTTTCTGCAACCCGTTTGCCACGAAGGGGTGTGACAAAAATTGGGGGCAAGGTGTGTCCATACTGAATGTAGTAACTGTCTTTCTTATGCAGTGGTTCAGTGAAGTTCAATCTAAAATATATTTTTAAATTATATAACAATAGGGGAGCGGACTGCATAAAATATATTTTAGTTTTACGACATATAGCCGTTTTGAAGAGGAATTGCCGGGTTTAAGAAGTATGGGGATGGAAGGCCTGACTCTCCTCGGTGCTCCAATTCTGGAGGCGGTCCCGACAGCCTTGCGCGCAAAGAAGGAGGCGCTTATGTCTCTGCAGAACCATTTTGCACATTTGTCGCCCCACATAGCGCTGGTTTTGCTTCGCAATTGTTTTGGCTTGCCAAGATTGACGTATATGTTGAGGACGTCACATACGTGGCGTTTTCCAGCGGAGGTCGAGTGCTTGGACCAATCGTTAAAGGGTATTTTAGAGAAGATTCTCAATGTGAGCCTCGATAGTGAAAGTTGGAGTCAGGCGTCTCTTCCTATTCCTTACGGGGGATTGGGGGTGCGGCGTGTGCGCGATACGGGCCTCCCGGCATTTTTGGCTTCAGCGAATGGCGTAGCGGGTCTGGTTACTCGGTTACTCACAGTTGATGGTACCAGAGTCGTCATTCCATTCGAGGAGGAGGCTGTGGTGGCGTGGTCAGGTATGTGCCCCAATGAACCAGTACCGTCTGCACCTTCTGTCCAAAGGGGATGGGACGATGTGAGGTGTAAGATAATCCTGCAAGACCTAATGTCAAATGCAACGGGCTCAAATTTGGCGCGCTTGAGAGCTGTCTCGGAGATGGAGTCTGGCGCGTGGCTACATGCGCTGCCATCGCCACACTTAGGGACTCTTTTGGATAATGATTCTCTCAGAGTGGCGGCGGCTTTGAGGCTAGGGTGCAGCGTGTGCATTCCGCACTCTTGTGTGTGTGGTGCGCCAGTGGAGGCGAATGGCTTTCATGGTTTGAGTTGTGTCAGGAGTGCAGGGAGGTTCTCGCGGCACCATGCCATAAATGACGTTATTTGTCGGGCGCTCGTGTCCGCAAATGTGCCTTGCGTGGTGGAACCAACTGGTTTGTGCCGTACGGATGGGAAGATGCCGGATGGGTTGACTCTTGTGCCGTGGCGAAAGGGTCAATGTCTGCTGTGGGACGCAACGTGCGTAATTACTTATGCACTTATGCAGCGTCCTATTTAAGTGGTACGGCGAGAGTAGCAGGGTCGGGGGCGGAGGCGGCGGCTGTGCTAAAGCACAATAAATACGCCGTTTTAAAACAAAATTATCTTTTTGTGCCATTCGCAGTGGAGACGGCAGGTCCACGGGGACATGAAGCAAAGGCTTTTGCGAAGGAACTGGGCAAACGATTAAGGGAAAGGGGAAATGATTTACGTATTGGGTCGTACTTGATCCAACGAGTGTCGTTGGCAATACAACGCGCAAACGCTGCCAGCATTATGGGAACGTTTGGGCCAGGTACGGCTAGGGGCGGTCTTTTCGATTAAGTGTTTGACGTGGCTTGTAGCTGAATAGCGCTTTGTAAATTTGACGACGCCGTTTTATATTCTTATTAAAAAAACGTTTGAAAATAATGCTAAACTCTCAATTTCCCTAATTCGTTAGCTTGAATACTATTTTTTTTAATAATTGGATGAAGTATAAAAATAATGAAATGTTGATGACGTCACTTGTGGGTATCTAGTACAATTTTTCATACAAAGCGCTATTAGTGTAAAGCTTTTTAAATATCAATTACATTTATTAAGTTCAACATTGATTTTATTATCCGAATTCGGCTTACGAACATTAAAATTTCTCTAAAATAGGATTATTTGTTTTCCTTTAATGTATCATTTTTATTTTATTTATCTGTCTACATATAGGCACGTTAAGCAGTTGGTCTCGGATAGTTCTATCAGTTAAGCCAGGTCAGAGGCCTATTAAGGCGGCTTGAATATTCACTGACAGCAAGTTGACCACTAACTTGCCTCCCCCAACACGTACTGGGCCCGCGTGGTGGAGTATGGCCCGCTCCCTCTCACCCCTATTCGTGAGAGGAGGCCTTTGCCCTGCAGTGGGATTGTACAGGCTATAAGTAACTTTTTTTATCTGTCTATAAAATTACTTCTAGTCACCCTCTACAATACATTTATCAACAAGTATAAACGCAAACTTTTCGCCCCAGGTACCCCCCTAACATGCATCGACACGTCTCTCTACGGCGCGCTGCTGCTCGTGGACCCGGAGGACGAGTACTTCCCCGAGGAGATGGCGACGCTGAAGAAGGCCGTCGACGCCGGCCTGTCGCTCGTCGTCTTCGCCGACTGGTACAACGCCTCGCTGCTGAGACACGTCAAGTTCTACGACGAGAACACTAGGCAGTGGTACGTTTCTTATGTGCTCTCTCTTTAGCTCCGACTTGTTCCGTTATAGTGGAAAAATACGGTTATACGTAAGTTAAACCACAGCATAATTATATTAGTTCTTACAGTATGGCAAAGCAATGGCAGCCGTGGTGGTCCAATAGCGAGTAACCTTGCCTGCCGTGCAGGAGGCCATGGTTCGATCCCCGTCCAGGCCGACTCGTACCAATGAGTTTTTCGGAATTTATGTAC
Source organism: Agonopterix heracliana (assembly GCA_963693445.1). NCBI lineage: Eukaryota > Metazoa > Arthropoda > Insecta > Lepidoptera > Depressariidae > Agonopterix > Agonopterix heracliana. Next base: position 4,285,093 of record OY856307.1, read on the forward strand.
ATCCGTTGCCGTACTGTGAGGACAAATATAGTTATGCTGTGGTTAAACTCACGAACCAAACTCATTTTAAAGTGTTGACACTCAGTTACAGAAACGCTCATTAAAGTTAACCCTCCATTAAATCTCTTGCTGTCACCTTTTGTCTTGTTGACATAGTAAAAGCTTGCAAGTGATTTAATGGAAGATTAAGTCTAATGAGCGTTTCTGCAACTGAGTGTAAGTTAAGCAAAGTGATTGATAAATAGATGATTAATAATGCTATTTTATTTAGGTGGATACCAGAAACAGGCGGGGCTAATGTTCCAGCTTTGAACGACCTCCTCAGCATGTATCAGGTAATTTTGTTGCACAATTTAATATTTACCGTGGTGGTCCAACCTTGCCTGCGGTGCAGGAGGTGTTGGTTCGATCCCCGTCCAAGCCGACTCGTACCAATGAGTTTTTCGGAATTTATGTACAATTTGTAACACCACTGGCTTTTCGTTTTCGGTGAAGGAAAACATAGTGAGGAAACCTGCATGCCTTAATGTCGAGGCATGTATTGTACCCACTGTCCATTATAAGTGGCGACGGGCTCACCCCTCGTCACTCTGGACAGAGTTTCGGTACTACTGGTGAAACGTGGATGTTCTGAGGTTTCAGAATATCTTAGACTACCCCCTTGGGGAATATAGTCGTGAGCATATGCTTCTGCTTATGCTTATTTTTTATTTACTAGACATTAAAAAAAAAAAATTAAATAATTAAAATAGTTTGTGGAAAATGTCGTTTCAGATTTCATCCATGATGAAATAACAAATTTTAAACCCTGGAGAACGCGGTCCTGGATACTGAGATGGTGGTCATATCGAACAATTCACACAGGTTCTTAAGCCAGGAAGTCCTCCTACCAGGCATTCGTCTCCCTAATATTTTCCGCAGCAGAATAATTTTCAGAAGTTGGTATTTTTCATCAAGTTATGTACTAGTTTCTGAGATTTATGGTTTTTAGGATATCTATTCTCTTAATCGTCGGCCCATGAGGTATCGCACACGCTCAGTAAATTACATACATACATACATACATATGCTCACGCCTATGTCCCACTACTGGGGTAGGCAGAGACAATAGATCGCCACATGCTACGATTCTGACACACATCTTTCGCCTCCTCAACATTCATAAGTCTCTTCATACATGCTCGTCGGTTCCGGGTACATTTTATTTGGCCCTTCTTCAGTACGCATCCTATTTGGTCAGCGTACGTGCGCCTAGGGCGACCCCTTTCAACCATTCCATTCACACTTTCCTTGTAGATTTCATACGTCAGCCTACTTTGGCTCATTCTTTCCACATGGCCAAACCACCTCAACATTCCTTTTTCAATCCTTGTCACTACATCCTCTTTCAGACCACATCTTTCTCTAATCACACTATTCCGTACCCGGTCCTTTAAAGTCACACCACACATACTACGCAGGGAGCGCATTTCAACAGCATTTATTCTAGAGATTAAATTAAAATTATATTTTTAATTTAATTTACTGAGCGTGTGCGATACCTCATGGGCCATTAATACCTATATATTTTATGCACTGTGGGATTATGGCTGTCTATAAGTGGTGTTATCTTCAGGTGGCACTGGGCGACCGCGTGTTCGAAGGCGCGTTTAAGCTGGGCGGCCATCCGATGTACTACGCGAGCGGCACTCACATTCACAGCTTCCCGGAGCACGGCGTCCTGGTCACGGCACAGCTCAGCGACCAGGGCCATCAGGTATTCTTTACAAGATTACAAGGTCATTGGAAGCGTTACAAGGTCACAGATAGATCTTGTTTCTTTTACAATGCTATTGAAGCTTCGGGAGATCGCTGTAAGGAGTGTGCAAAATTAATGAACACGGCGCCTTAAAAAAATATTTATTGGCACAGAATATTAAAGAATTATTACGTAACAGAATAACAGATACATCAGTTCCTTAGAAAACGAAAACTGCCGCGCTTTAATAACGTACTGCCAGACTGTAGGCGCAAAATGTATCAAATGAAGCTTGACTCATCATTATTATTACTTCGTACAGCGTGCACCTATGCGATGTTGCCGTCTGGAGCGAGTGGCGGAAATCAAGCAAGCGAATCGCTTACGATGCGCCAAAGTATAGATGCTTATCCCAACACCCTCGGCAATTAACGAGGGTCTGGTATTGGGTCGATTATTTCCTAACGCATGTAAATAAAATGTTTCAGATAATGTCTGGAGAGAAACCTAGCGGGGGAGGGGGCGCGTCGGGCGGGGGGCAGCTCGTTGACGTGCCGATACTGGGCCTGCTGCAGACCGACGGACCGACGACCAAGGACCTCGCCAACGACACCAGCGACAATATACCTAAGGTATGTAGTAAGTACCGACAGTGCCACCCACGAGTAAACGAAAAAAGTCGAGACTTGCCTCTTTCATAGAAAGTTACTTTGCGTATGCGAAAGCGAGCGCGCATGACGCTTTGTCGTGCGTGGTGTGGTAGCCCTATCATACTATGTTTATAAGTCTTTCCGATGTACCAGCGCAGTCGACAAATTTCAATAGCGCGCGTAAATAATGGTATTGACTTACGGGAGTATATGTTTATTGTGGGTTCGAGATCGTCCGCCAAGAGTAAGAGATCGTATAATCGATTACAATAGCTTATATAAATTGAAATTTGAAATCATTTATTTGCGTTGAATAGGTAGGTACAGTAAGGTGTTATAACAATAGGTAGGTACAAAGTTTCTTCTATCCAGCTAAATTATGTGGCATGCAAATATTCATTTAATTAATAATAATATAAGTGAGATCTAATTATAATGCAAAGAATTCATTCAAGTCATAAAAACTACTGTATATACTGATTAGAAACTACTTAAATGATAAGTAGTCAATTCAATTCAATTCAATTCATAATCATTTATTCAATATAGGAGCCTGAAGCACACTTATTAAACGTCAATTCTTTTTTAAGCTACCACCGCGTCGGAACGTGTTGTCGCTGTAGAGAAGATGCGGCCAGAAACTCTACAGCATAACACGACTTAATGACTATTACAATATAAATTCTTATGCTAAGGTTATGTATACAGTAATACATAGTCTATTTAATTAAATAATTGATACTATACAGTAAACTATATGTTAGTGACACTCAGACCCAAGCATTTTGATCATTTAAATAATCATCCAGTTTATAGTATGCTTTTTTACAGAGGACTTTTTTGATCTGAGTTTTAAACATGTTTTCGGAAAGATTCAAAATGGTCTCGGGGATTTTATTATAACAGCGTATACAGTGACCCATGAAAGACGTGTTGACCCTACTAAGCCGAAAGTGTGGAAATATCAGTTTATTTTTATTTCGTGTGTTGTAATTATGGACATCACAATTTCGTGGAAACAAAGACAAATTTTTTCTTACATATAAGTTACATAGTCATCGGACGCTGGCCCAGATCAATAGGCAAAGGTACAAAGTGCGCCGTGTGCATCAGCAGTTCCGTAGTGATCTACTTTACTTGAACTGCGGATGCAGATGCGGAATGCAGAACTGCGGATGACTTGAACTGCGGATGCTGGGTCAGCATCCATAACTTGCGCGCCTAGAATCCCTTTCCACTGTTTGCTAATCGTTTTGCTGCGCTTTTTACCGGCAAAACGTCCGTTAGTCTGCTATTCGACTTAGAGCGAGTTGGAGAAAAATTTAATAGCACCAGATTTTTCTCCCTTAGACTACCACGCTGGCATGACTGGTTTAATTAATTACTAAATAAAATCTTTGTGTACTAATATCACAGAATAACTCACTCACAGTATGGCAACGCTCTTGATACGCCGCACCCCGCCTCCGCGCCGGTGTAATTATGTTGTCATGCGCAGTCAAATATGTAGTATTAATAAAACATTTATGTGTATTATTTTTTACCTAATGGAACCAGCTTGGGTTTAAAAGTAAGTGGGTCACGAAAGGGCAGTGTGAAAATTACCGGGTCATGGCAGAACAATGTTTGGGAAACACTGCCGTAAGGGACAAATATTTGTACGATGAATATGAATATTATACCTTATATAAAATAAATAAATAAATATCTTGGACAGTGTCATACAAATTATCTAGTCACATTTAAAGTTTCAGAATCTAGCCTGGACTTGTATTATAATGACTAGACAACGATATAGAATACATATATAGATAAAAACATCCATGACTCGGGTACAAATATTCATATTCGTCATACAAATATTTGTCCCTTACGGGATTCGAACCCGCGACCCCCGGCACAGCAGGCAGTTTCACTACAGACTGTGCTGTCGGGCCTGTATATCGTTGTCATAATTATATGTACTGTGTATCGTTGCGTTGTCTAGTTATCATATTACTAGTCCAGGCTAGATTCTGGTAGGTACTTTAAATGTGACTAAATAATTTGTGTGTCAAGATATTTATCTAAGTAGATTTTTTGATGACTATAAAGAAAGTTAGCACTTTGAACTTCATAATCACACGTTCGATTTAGTTGAAGTCATCATGCGTACATGTTCGCAGGCCGGCCGCCTGATCGTGTACGGTGACTCGTCGTGCTTGGAGGGCGGCGCGGCCAGGCCGTGCCACTGGCTGCTGCTGGCGGCGCTGCAGTACGCGCTGGTCGGCCATCTGCCTTCATCGCTGAAGGACGCCGCCGCCACACACAAGCATCGCGTGCGAGACGTTCACATCATACCCTCTGGTAGAGTGTTCTCACTGATTATAGTACTTTAAAAGCCGGCTTGAAGCTAAAAATCAGATATCCCGCGCGGTACAATAGTTTTTTTAGGGTATTTACTATGGCACAGAAATGGAGCTCTTTTTTTCATGTTGTATTTGTAGTTCTACTCGTACGTTGAATGAAAGTTTATCCCCAAAATTATTGAATTAAAATAAACGATGTTGTTCTAAAGTCGGTTGAAAATAATGTTCATGATATTATGAATGGATTCTGTATAAATATTGCGCGTGCTTTACATATTTTTTTTTATTTTATTTTTTTTTTTTTTTTTATATAGCCTATTTTGTGTCCCACTGCTGGGCAAAGGCCTCCCCTCTCCTCTTTCTCTTTTCCTCTTTTTTTTTATTAAATCTAAATAATGCTTAGTGACGTCATAAACGTTTCATTACTTTAGTTTATTTATTCACGATAAAGAATTACATGGATTGCTTCAAACGTTATTTTTGCTGGAAAGATAAAACAAATATACTTTATATTGTATTCAATTAGCGTCACTTACCCTCTTGTTGGAAATACCTAAGTGGTAACCGTAGCGTGGATAGCCCCCTCCTCGAGGTGGACCGAAGACCTGGTGAAGGTGGCGCGACCCTGTTGGATGAGGGCTGCGCAAGACAGGACGTTGTCTGCGGGGGAGGCCTATATCCAGCAGTGGACATCCAGTGGCTGAGATGATGATGACCAAAGTTGTAGAAAGTCTACAAAGCTCTAAATTTGTTGTGTTAGATTCATATAGCAGTTAACTGTACTAACGCGGACTTTTCCGCCTGATCACTTAAAATTTTTTCGCATAATTTCGCGCGTAATTTGAATACTTTCCAAACAGGGAAAGTATTCATTCATTGGTCTATTCATCAATAGGGCGGGGCTAGACAGCCAGCGCTTTTAATTTTTAGTATGCAAGCAAAAATAAGCTTAGTCACCACTAGACAGGCGGAAAAGTCCGCGATAGTACAGTAGTGTTTATAAGTTTTACCGATGTACCTGCGCAGTTGACAAATTTTAACGGCGGGCGAAATTATATTGAGCAATCAGGATGTGCCACCTTAATGCCGCTATTGGCTAATTGTTTTCGCGCCCTTTTCGCTGCTATCCGACTTTACATCCTTTGATTACTAAATGACTTCGGGTTTTGTCGGGGACTTGGTCCTGCTCTGCGCAAACGAATATTGACGAGCGGACTTATTTTCCTGGTCGTACTTTACAACGTACAACGTGGTAAACAGAGCTGCCGCAGCGTGCGGAGGGCGGTCGCCTGCACGTGTACTCGCGGGTGCTGTCGCCGGACGGCAGCGGGCCGCGGCCGGTGCCCGCGTGCAGCAGCCCCCCGCCCCTGCCTCCCCGGCCCGTCGACGCGCCCCCCGCCGCCAGGACACTAGCCCCCCGGCATCAGCCCACCGACCCCAAGAGCATAGGTCAGTTGTAAATAACCTATTGGCTATGTGCGATGTGGGTGTGGGAACTGGCAAGTCTATCGCAGTGCACACGGCTGAATGGCGGAAATTTGTAAAGCTGTATCAAAGGAATTCTGACTTCCCCCTCGGGGACTTTTGACTTTGACTTTGACTTTTGGTGAAGGAAAACTTCATGATGAAAAGGCATACGCTGAAGAAGAAACTATGATTGCTTAATTATTAAGTCTACCAATTAGCATTTGGCACGTGTGGTGGACTAAATCTCATACACCCTCCCTGAAGGTAGGCCTGCGCCCTGCAGTGCGGCGTACATAGGCTGCGATTATGATGAATAATTAATTAATGCTTACAATACATCACCAGGTGCCCCAGAAATAGAAGGCACAGAACCAGCCCCCCGAGCATGGAGAGGCGCCGGGGCGGCCCCTTCTCGCTCCCACCTCGAAGCCGACCACTACTCCCCCAGCCTGACCAACCGCGCGCTCACCCTGCTAGCCATGGCCACCCTGGTCTACCTCCTCACGGCGGCCTGGAAGAGATGCGGCAGGAAACTGCGTCGGCGCAGGCTCATGTCCTTAGCCACCTAGCAGAAGGCCAAGAGTGAACGACAGCCGAAGACTACCAGACACACTTGAGACCTCAACCAACGTGAGAACTACGACGATGCAAGTGATGCGATGTTGGTCGTGCCACAGGTTACTTGTTACTTCGTAACAGATACATCACTTCTTTAAAAAACTATTAATTCTCACGCTTCAATTACCTACTGTCAGACGGTACGTACAAAAATGTACCTAGTGAAGCTTGCCACAGCGTTGTTATTACTACGTACAGCGCGACGAATACGGCGTTGTCGTCTGGCGCAAGTGGCAGAAATAAAGCAAGCGATGCGCTAAAGTGTACGTACTTATCTCGGTACCTACGGTCGAGAGACGGAGGCCTGGGCATACCACAGATTATTTAAGCTGCACTGTCCCAACTTCGCGCGTTTTTACCGCCATCCACGACTAATGTCAATGCGTGACAGACTGTATCTATATAGATACGCGGCGCTGTAGGTACTTATGACAGCTCAAACGCGATTGACGAAGCATTTGCCCTAACTGATGCAAAGACAAACTCGTCATGGCATCGACGCGATACAAGAAGATATTGACTGATGTATAAACAAAGTGAATACGCGCAAAATGAAAGAGATCGCCGCTCTGGTCAGGACATCGATTTGGGTAAAGTAGACGAAACTACGGATTCACAAGTCTTGTAATGTGGTTCACATGATCTACACGGTGTAACAGGTATGCCAACGACAATATTATGCTAGCTTTGCGAAACGAGCCCCCTTTGAGACAGGTCATTATTATTTGTACCAAAATATAAACTACAAATGCCATACAGTTAACGCGTTATGTCCGTGACCGGCGCATGGTGACTTAAAACGTCATAACAGGATAAAAACTGACGAGTAATTTAATCCTTTTTGCTGTAACATAAGAGTTTATTTCATCTTGTTTAAACTAAGGAAACTGCAAAATAAAGGAGTCATCCTTAATGCCTACAGAATAAGGCATTATTTGGTGTATCAGTTTGACACGTCCATAGATGTCGACGGGCCTGCTGTAGTTTATTTCACAAGTGCTTAATCACAATAGGTAGATTAAGTTAGATATAAGTTGAGCGGAAAATCCGCGGATATTCCAGCCTTGCGTTATTTATTCGGTACTTCAATGAATGTTTTACTTAACATTATTAATAACGTTAAGACATTAGATTTTTCGACGATTTTTAACGGCTGTTTATAGCCGTGGAGATGATATTATAAAAAATAATAAATATATATAACTAATGAGTAAGAGCCATATCACACAAGCGATTTTTGAGCGTAGGCGATTTCGTAACTGCACCGCCGAGACATCGCAACTGAATCGCTGCAATTTTCACATATATTTATCGCCGCGCACGGACTTTAAGAGAATTTTATTCCGAGAGCGAAAATGCGCGCTGCATACAAACGTACTATGGTGATATTTTCAATACTAACCAATTAAAGTCCATGAAATTTTGCAGAAACAATCTAGAAACAAATCTCTACGCTTCTATGGAGTCAGATTTTCTTTAAATATACAGTTACAATGCTAGGATTTATTTAAGATTTGTATGGAAATCTTTGAGGCACTGTAACTTGAAAACTATACATTTTCACGAAAATCTGACTCCATACAAGCATAGAAATTTGTTTCTAGATTGTTTCTGCAAAATTTCATTGATTTTAATTGGTTCGTATTGAAAATATCACCATAGTACGTTTGTATGGAGCACGTTTCGAATAATATACCCTTAAAGAAATACGGACCGAATATTGCACTAAAAAGATGTGAAGCATGCAAGGTAATACAATCTCGTTTGTTCTACAAGGGACCTACACTCACACAGATGCACTAGCTCTAGGCGCAGGTGCTGCAACCCGTCACCTTATGTACCGCGTGACAGCACGCACACAAAAGAAATGGGTGCTTCACTCGTGACGAGATTACGTCTGGTTCTTCTTTTAAGTCTGTGTCGCCGCGATACTTTGATAGCGAGGTGATATCGCGACGATATTGTTCCGTGAACGCCTACGCTCAAAAATAGCTTCAGTGGTATGGCTCTAAGCTTTCCATCGGAGTGACTGTGAAGACATTTTTGTAACGATTAATAATTAATAAATTAACTTTATTGTTACGATAAGACGGTTAAAATTGCATACGTTAAAGCCGAATAGGCTAAAACTGTTCTTTCGTAGATAGCGTTTTTGTCAAAATAAACCTTTTTTTTTTTAATGATTTTATCTGATGTAATTTTTTCGGTAGCGGACGCCCGACGTAGGACGTACTCTGATCGAATCGGTTGCGTCCTACAGAAATGTGAGGTGCGGAGGACTAGAAACCGACGGGCACGTGTGGGGATATGAATGATGATGTGAATGGTGGGGCCTTAGGGTGTGGGTAGCAAATCAGGATTATATCTCAAATGCTACAGCAGCTTTGTACCGTATGACATACATACATACATATTCTCACGCCTGTTTCTCACTGGGGTAGGCAGAGACACCGGAACGCCACCTGCTACGATCCTGACAAACCTCTCTAGCTTCCTCCCCATTCATAAGTCCTTTCATGCATGCTCGTCGGTTTCGGGTAGATCTGACCTGGCTCTTTTTAAGTACGTCGCCAATTTGGTCCGTATATGTCTAGGCCGTCCCCTTCCAACATTTCCACTTACGCTTGCCTTATAGATTACACTCTTCGATCAACAATATACAACTAGATAACGGGTCGCATACAAAATCAAAGAGAAATTCTGTCCTCGTGAATATACAACATTTTTTGTTAACGAACCGAGAAAACAGTCCGAATACATTATAATTTCGACCTCAAAGCAACCATAATTCCTAGTAATTTAAAAAAGGAACACTGCGGCATTGCGAGACGTGCTTACGTTGGCTTTGTTCGAACGCAACTAATTCAAAATAAGACCTCACTCCAACAGTGAGGCGTTATTTGCCGGGACATGTTTTGAGCGCTGACGCGTTATCTAGTTGGATATTGTTGATCGAAGATTACACTCGTCAATCTGCTCTCATCCATTCTTTTGTTCTTACCGTATGAGTTAAATGTTTATTGTTAGCAAAAAGAGCAGACACTCCGTGGATGGTTTGAAAAGGTTATCTTGCGTGTAGATTGTAATGCATGTTATAGAACACTCTTCATCGATAAGCGTAATGCGAGCGCCAGACTTAAGGATTCTGCAAGGATTTGTTCAGTTATGACCTATCTCGATCTATTTTTATAGAATGAAAGAGACGGGTATACTTCGAACACATCTTTGTGGTTGTCTGGAGCCCGCATAAGACATGCTGACGTAGAACCACAATAATAACCATCACAAGTAACAAACGAACGAAATTAGCAGGGAGTGTCCATACTGTAGGTATGTAGTACACATACTTAGTTCTTCTATTATGGTCAATCCTTGTTCTCCAAATATAGAACAGTCATCGATTCCGTTAAAATGGTTTTCAGGTTTAGCGTCCACAGAAATATGAGAACTATTTAGTTCGTGTACTGGCGTGACCTAATCAAATTAAATTCAACCGTATCTTCATAAGTATTATGAATGAATCTTTATTAAATTGTCATGTGTGTGTGTAGTGACTTTGACCTTTTTGTGAACGAAAGGTACGATCAGATATGGGGGGCAACCCATATCAGTGGCACGCGGGCTGGACCTACATGCTACTTCTATTAAGGCGAAGCACAGTCTTTTAGAATCGCTTGGGAGCGGACGTGTTATTGTTAATTAGCTATCTTCACTAAGCAAGTCATTCTAAGCAAAATGCTAAAAGTAACCCATGGTCTATCTTCAACGGTTTCAGAGAAAACAGTAATTAAAGTTGCTCATTTAGTGATGGTCGCGAAACGAAGAAAATATCTTTTCTCTTTTTCGGTTGAGAACTTAACATGATTTTGTTATTTGAGTGATAACGCATAAAATAACGATTTTTTTAAGCTATACCTCAAGTTCCAAAGCTTCACAGATACGAAGAAAACGTAAAATAAGTGATTATTCGTTTTTATTTTTTTTAATTAAAATCGTACATTTTTGGCATTCAATTCTTATTGCATGTGACATAGGACCTTTAGATTTATTTAGGAATAAAAAATTATCTGCCTGCGTGAAGGTGCATCAGAGATATTTGTTTTTGAAATTTCATATTACCAATTGCATGGTGGATAGCATATAGCAAATATCTCTAATGCACCTTCACGTAGGCAGATAATTTTTTATTCCTAAATAAATCAAAAGGTCCTATGTCACATGCAATAAGAATTGAATGCCAAAAATGTACGATTTTAATTTAAAAAAATAAAAACGAATAATCACTTATTTTACGTTTTCTTCGTATCTGTGAAGCTTTGGAACTTGAGGTATAGCTTAAAAAAATCGTTATTTTATGCGTTATCACTCAAATAACAAAATCATGTTAAGTTCTCAACCGAAAAAGAGAAAAGATATTTTCTTCGTTTCGCGACCATCACTAAATGAGCAACTTTAATTACTGTTTTCTCTGAAACCGTTGAAGATAGACCATGGGTTACTTTTAGCATTTTGCTTAGAATGACTTGCTTAGTGAAGATAGCTAATTAACAATAACACGTCCGCTCCCAAGCGATTCTAAAAGACTGTGCGAAGCCGGATTCTCTGTTCTGTGGTTGACAATCTGTACAAATACAATGAAGGGTGTTTTGTAACATGCTCTTTATAAGACTGGTCACTTTAGTACGCCACGGCGTTAATTATTATTATTTAAATAATTATTATATTACTACGTGTCTTATTATTATGTATAAATATTAATTTATACCTACTTAATGTAGCCTTATGTATTATTTATACAGTTTATTATTTTATTTATAATAATAGGCCCGGGTAGGGTAAACCTTTAGTTAGGGTGAAATTGATATCATTATTTAAACTAAGAGTCTTCCCATCAAACTATACAAATTTTACTATGGCAGCAAACCGATCGGAGCAAAATAAAATCAGCTGTTGCATACATTTGCGTCGAGTAGGCATTGCAGTTTAGTCTGGAACAGCAGATTTTTATTCAGTTTGATGGGGGACTCTTTAGTTTTATAAAAAGGATGCTAATGTTATCAATTTGACCCTGTAGATCGGTTATTGGTTGTCAGGACAGATATGGGCTCATGATTATGTTGATGGACCAGTGAAATCGAGAATTAATTGAAAATTATTAAAAATTTGTTAATTTTATAACATTTATAATAGTGTAGAAGACTAGATTATGATTAAATAAAAATTGTTCCCGACGACACAGTGACAGTGTTACAATAGCTATGAGCATGTCATGGGTTTAAGAAGCTGATACAATGTTATACTATTTATTATTATGAGAACATTGTATCGTTCGGTGAAGGTGGCGGGATACTGGTGCATGAGGGTAGGAGCGGTCGATGTGGCAATCCTTGGGGGAGGCATATGTCCAGCAGTGGACGAATATCGGCTGAGATGAAGACTATCGGTTAAATACTATTTACTTTAAATAGGAACTGCGTAGCTAATAAACTGTTTTTATTCATACATACATAAACTCACGACCGTAATCCCTTTCGGGGTGGTCTAAATCTTGAATATTGAATATTTCGGGATGGAATGAAAACCACCAATTAAACCCACAAAAACCTTATCCATTAGTCGCCTTATACGACACCCATGGGAATAGGGTGGACATTCTTAAATGTAACTATACTGCTTTTTGTATAGGGTGTAACAAAACACCCTAGTAATATCTAAAGAGGTGGGTTACGATCATCAAACTAAATAACTTTCACTATGGAAAGTCAAAGAGATTTTTTTTTTATATCCGCTGCAAAATACAAAACTGCAGTACTTAGGTACCTACTCGACTCAAATGAATGGGACAGCAAATTTATTTTCGACTTTATCTTTCACAGTGAAAGTTGTTCAGTTTTTTGTTCTAATCTAAAAGGGGTCTTTACTCTTTATGCATTACTAGTTGTGTTTTGTTACACCTTGTATTGTATGAGTTATTAATCTATTTTTTTTTTTTTTTTTTTTTTTTTAATTGTTTTGTCCAGGCGTGAGACCATGAGTCCAACCTGTCTAGTAACCAACTGCCCATCTTTATTTATTTATACAGATTGGCGTTAAATTTGATATCAATACTCAGATCGTTGTTCAGAAATGTGACTACACATCAAACAATGCATACGCACGTTTTGTGAACTTTACAGCGTTGACCAGACCGCATAAAATGCGTCTATCTATGTATGGGTCCGTCCCGAACGAATTGCGATTGTGCACAGAGTGAAAATATCAAATGGGGCGGGAGTAACAAATGTGTTAATTCGCATAATAAGTTAAAGCCTGACCAGGAATATAAAAAACGGAGTGACGTGGCTGAGGGGGTGGCAAGAGGACGTCTCGTGCGTCGGCTTGCGATTTTGACAGCCACGTGGCTCCGCCGTTTTATGGCGGTTTCTAGTGTGTTTTTGTTTAAAAACGGGGTTTTGAGATCGCCATATCCTATTGTACCGTACAATATCTAATGAGTATATCCTCAACACTTGACACTGGCGAAATCTAACAAGGAAACGCCATTAATTAAGAATAGAATAGAATATAAAAAACCTGGTTTGGGGGCGCTGCAATCGATTGTTACCTTTAATGTCAGTGTTCCAGGTACAAAAATTAGTTCCAAAGATTTTCCGCAACATGGCGAGGTTTTTTATATTTCTGGTCGGGCTTTAATATTTCTGCGTGCGCGATTGTTGAAGGTTGATCATAATATCATGAAGCTAATGTTAAACAAATGACTTTAAGGTCCCGATATTTCACCACTTCTGAATAATTTCCTAATAGCTTATCTGACAGATCTTTTGACTTATCTTTCATACGAAATATATGAAACGATCTGTCAGATAAGCCATAAGGAGCGGTGAAACAGGGCCTAAACGTTTTGAGCGAAGAACATGATACGAGTATTATACTTTCAAATCAGGCATCGTCATCTACATCTTACCTTATCATTTAAACCATATTATCTACTCATATAACGTACTCATCTGATCTAGCCCTTTTTGAGTTAGTCACCAATTTGGTCAGAGTACTTACGCCAAAGGCCGTCCACTTCATTGACAAACTTTTTATCCTTGCATACTTTTCGTATACCACTATATTATTTTTTGAGACATTAATAATTTTAATGGATGTGTTAGTTCTGAGGATTCTGAATAACTCTGACTACCCCCTCGGAGAATGTAGTCGTGAGCACTACTACAGTACTATGCTTATTAATAATTTTAATATGACATACTCTTCTATTGATCTCTCTATCTATCATTTCAGCACTCGCTAATTTATTACACTTGGGAAAGATTTCCCAGAGTCTATCCATATTTTCTTCGGCCTACCTCTCCTGCCACATTCATCCACGTTCATACTTAACACTCGTCTCGTAATATGGGACTCGTCTCTCACCTTCACATGCCCAATTGCCCATACCACGGTTATCTAATTATACTGATTTGATTTCTTTAGTCAAATTGTACAATACAGGGTGTCAGGGTAAACAGTTGCACTACTTTAAGGGGTGATTGTACTCATGATACTGAACAACTTTCCCGGAGAAATCTATAGGAAATTTACAATTTTTTTTTCGAAAATCCTATAGGTTTCTTAGGGAAAGTTGTTCAATATCATGGGTATAATCACCCCTTAAAGTAATGCAACTGTTAACCCTAACACCCTGTATACAAATACAAATGCCTTTATTACGAACACATCATATCATTTCGTTGTTTTACATGCTCAGATTTCTTAAGAAATACACAATTGTTTTTTACAATTTATACATGCGTACTTAAATAAGTACCTGTCATCATCAACTGTTGAACACCGGCCTCTCCCGAGGCTCGCCACAAAACAGGCAATGACAAATAAATAGTTATTTGTTATGCTAGGCTGCAAAGTTTCTTTTTGGCGCGAGTACTTGTATTGAAACCTGAGCAAGCGAAGAAGAATAACTTTGCAGCCGAGCGAAACACACAACTTTTCACCTCACAACAGCGAGGAAAAAAAGTGAATTGCTAAAAAGAACATTTTAAAATGTTTTTTTTTCGTGCTGGCCAGTGAGATGAAATAGTTATTATGCATTTTCAGTGGATTGGCGGTATAGAAAAATATTGAATTGACGGATTCGAATTTTAAAAACTCTTTCCACTCTAGCGGATAAAGGTGTAGACAGGTGACAGCAGATGCAACCTACTGCGATCCTGACACACCTCTTTCACTTCTCCAACATTTATCAGTCGCTTAATGCATGCTCGCCGTTTCGTGTCCATTTGACATTTAACCTGACCTTTTATAAAAAAAAATATGATACATTTTGTTTGACATTATTTTGATTGAGATTACGGTGAATCTTTGTAGAGTATTGATTGCAAATTAAATGTTACCCTAAATTTACAGTAGTTAGCGTTCTGTAATAGATTAAGTAGCAAATGTTCCTTATTTTAATAATTTATTTAGTCTGTGATTTTACTATATATTTTAGCCCAATTATTCCATAATCTGGTTAATCTTTTATACTTGGGTTAGTCATAAATTAATTTTAAGGGGTATTATGAATTATGTTACAAATCAAATCTGGTTTTTAAGTAAAATTAAGATGTTGAATAAATATATATATATTTTATTAAAACGTATTTACATTTGTACTATTTTACGTCAGATACCTTCCTTCCGTTTAACCTTGCATATAAATTCTGTACTGATTCAAAATATTTGAATAGTTCCATACATACAATCCTAGAACGATTTAAAAATCGTTCTAGACACAATCAGTGTATCCTCAGTTAGAAGACAGAACGATTTATAGTCTGTGAGCGTTTGTCCAGTCGTAGTCGCCATCAAATGGATCATAGCAGACAAGGTGTTCAAATAACTGAGTAGGTATAATTTTCAATAAACTGGTGATATCTCAAAAAGAAGACCTAAAGGAGGTTATCGTTTAGGGAACTTAATGAACACTGCTCAGAAACATTCGAACACCGACTGCTATCATCTATCGGACGGCGACTGTCCTAGTACCTAATTTTGATTTTTCTACATCAGACTGATATTTCAAAAAACTTGCCGAAATAACACTGATACGAGACTAATTATTTTCCAGTCATTAACAGTGTGTATTTTACCCACTATCCATTACAAGTGACGACGTGCTCACTACCCGTCACACGGACAGAGTTTCGGTATTAGTGAAACGTGGATGTTATGAGGTTTCAGAACATCTCTGACTACCCCCATGGGTTACATAGTCGTCAGCATATGATATACTTTGCTAACATGAAATATTCGGATTTTAATGAGGACGATGACAACTGGCCTGTCAACAAAATCTATGAGACCACGCAAGTGACTGATGTCCGGTAAGTGCGGACAATAAACGAGCTATACCGCTATCAATCTTGTTAAATAATTGTAAAATTTTTGTTGTTTTCAATATAATAATCTATTGGGACAAGAATCACGGGAGAGCTGTGGTATCTTTACCGGAGGCGCACGCGCGGTACATGCGTGCGTCAGCCGCGTGCGGAGTTGGGCCGAGCCGAGCCGAGTGCCAGTGCCAGGCGCGCCAGTCAGTACCCGCGAGTGCATCGTCGCGGCCACACGTCCCCAGCACCCGTGACCGACCGCCCGCGCGACTAGAAACCACCACCAGTCGCGATGTCGCGCGTCTACCAACCGTCAAACCATGTCGTCGAAAAGTCCCGTCTTACGTCATTCGACAAATACAAAGAGATGCACAAAAAGTCTCTAGAGGATCCAGAAGCGTTTTGGTCGGAAATAGCCAACGAATTCCACTGGCAAACTGCATCCCAGCCCGGCAAATTTGTGTCCTACAATTTCGATATTAGTAAAGGGAACATTTTCGTGAAATGGATGGAAGGGGCGGTGACAAACGTCTGCTTCAACCTCCTGGACCGCAACGTGAGGAACGGGCATGGCGATAAAATAGCATATTACTGGTAAGATGTAATAGGTGTTGATGTGTTCACATTGGCACCACACAATCAATAGTCAGCTGAGCGAGTGCAGCACTGCGACGGCGCGCAGCTTATTGATTTTCCCATGGTTTTCCTATTGGTCCGTTTGGAGCGTTTACACACAAGCCTTCGGTTATATAATGTTTGTCATATCATATCTGTCTTCACCTTGCGAAATGGGGTTTGGACCCAAATAGGTTTTTCATCTAATTGAAAATATCCATCAATTGAGTTATTCGCGCCTTATGTACGCTGAATGATTAATAAACACAATGAATTATGTCATGCTAATTCCAATTTATGAAGGGAATGTAATTTAATATAGGTTCTTTTTTAATATGCTGACAATTTGGGGATGATGATCAGGAGTGCGATTTTTGAATCTCATTCGGTGAGCTCAGCAGTTGAAAATGTCAAAATTACTATGGAGATACGCATCTCTCTACTGCTGATTTGCCTCTCAAAAATAGCACTCCTGAAGTACAATGTTTGAAAGTCAAATAAGCAGTAGAAAGATTCATATTTCCATTGTAATTTTGCAATTTGTAACTGCTGAGCTCACCGAATGAGTTTCAAAAAACGCTCTCCAGGGGTGCGATTTTTGAATGTCATCGGTGAGTTTCAACGGTTTTTAAATCTCATACAACAGCCTTCTCATGCATCTTTCTACTGCTGATTTGACTTTCAAAAATCGCACTCCGGAAGTATGATTTTTGAAATTCAAATCAGCATTAGAAAGATGCATATCTCCATCGTAATTTTGCGCACTCCAGGCGTGTGATTTTTGAATCTCATTCGGTGAGCTCAGCAGTTGAAAATGTCAAAATAACTATGGAGATATGCATCTTTCTACTGCTGATTTGACTTTCAAAAATCGCACTCCTGGACTACGATAGTAATTTCGACATTTTGAACTGCTGAATTCAGCGAATGAGATTCAAAAATCGCACTCCAGACCGTCAAACTGAAAAACGTTCTCTACGGGACTAATATCGAAATCACAAAAAAAAAATCTGCTCACCCATACATACAAATGGCTCGAGTAGGTTTGCAGTTTTGTATGGAACAGCTGTTTTTTTTTCGCGTTTTAATGTTGGTGCCATAGAGAAAGTTGTTCAGTTCGACGGTCTGATCATTCCCTTAAAAAAGTATCAGCATATTAAAAATGACTCTATATTAATTAATGAATACTTGACTCCCTGAATATTTGTTCTAATTGATTAGTGAACATTTTTAAAAAATATATGTATAATATTCAACCATGTTATTGTGGTGTTACTTCCCATTTTTATATGAATTAATAATTATTTAATTCACCAAATTATAAGTTTCTATTTCAATTACGTAAACAATTTTGTAATTTATATTTTCTCAACGGGATTGCCAGTAGGTACCAAATGTTCTTAAATAACAATTAGTTTAATTGCCTTTTTTTGCAGCCTTCAGGTCGAAAAAGGTATCCGGTTTTTATTTAACCTACAGATAACATTATAGCAGCTCGTTGGGTTAAGATATTGCAAAAAAGTAAATAAGAAAGATGACTGATTAGCAAAAAGAGCCCGACTATATACGGTCAGCATCAAAAATAAATATTCACTTCAGAACCATTATGTAGGACAGTCTAAGTCCAGAAAAATTAACACTTTTCACCTATTTGGATGAGAATAAGATTCAGAAGTGTTAATCTGCTTTCTTTGCCGACCGTATCAAACTAGTAGTTAGGCACAATATAAGAACAAACTATATTTTCCAGTATCTTGCGGTCCTGAATACGTACTCGTATGCCCTTTACATTTTCATAAATGTCATACCTATACCTTTAAAAAGACATGTATAATATATTAATCGTATGCCAAAATAAACCTAACAACCGATCAATCAATGAAATGATCCCACATCAGCCCACTGCTGGGCATAAACCTCCTTTTATTGTGCCATTCCTGCTATGCGTGCTAATCAGGAGTGCGATTTTTGAATCTCATTCGGTGAGCTCAGCAGTTGAAAATGTCTTAATTACTATGAAGATATGAATCTTTCTACTGCTGATTTGACTTTCAAAAATCATACTTCAGCGCCCGCGGCATGATACATCGATAAACGTTTTATCGCGCCTGCTAACTCGTTCGTTCGCGCGCAAAAAGAAAGGGAGCTAGGGCGCGATAGCGTTTTATCGCGCGATCATGCCGCGGGGACTGGAGAGCGATTTTTGAAAGTTAAATCAGCAGTAGAAAGATGCATATCTCCTTGGTAATTTTGTCATTTTTAACAGCTGAGCTCACCGAATGAGATTCAAAAATCGCACTCCTGATCGATAACCGAAAAATATTGGTTTAATTTATTCTACTTTAATCACCTAGGTGACCACGACCAGATGATTTGTGGTCTGTGTTTGCCGTTTGGTGTTGCGTTGCGGAACCCATGATGTAAAAAAAATAAATAGTTTCAAGAAAATCACTCTTTTGTCGGTAAAAAGTCCAAACGACTCGTGAAAACCAACCAAATGAGCCCAAACTCGAGGTGTTTACTAGAAGCCATTGAAGGGTTCCACAATCTACCTCCTGACTCCATCTTCAAATCATCTCGATGGTACCAAATTATTGTATTGTCATCCGAATGACATAGTTAATTTATACATAATGTTAAAAATGATAAAATCGACTTCCTAAATTTTCTTACATATAGTGGTCCTTCTTAATATGCTGACACTTTTTTTAAGGGAATGATTAGACCACCAAACTGAACAACTTTCTCTATGGGACCAACATCGAAATCGCAAAAAAAAAATCTGATGCTCCATACAAATCTGCAAACCTACTAGAGCAATGGGACAATAGATTTTGTTTTCTCGATTTCGATGTAGGTTGATAGAGAAAGTGGTTCAGTTTGATGGCCTGATCATCCCCTTAAAAAAAGTGTCAGTATATTAAGTTGGACCCTGTATACTTAGTTTGTTTAGTTTATACAAGAACGGGGGACGATTTTTGAATTTAGGAGTGTTTTGCGGTGGAACATAACATAAAAACGTCAAATAAAAAGCCTTCCGCTTTCGTCATATACCTACCTTATCTTCTACTTATTATTATCTATCATCTGCTAGACAAACCTAAATCGACAGAAGTGCATGAAAATAGGTATGAATACGGATGAGATAAAAGTTGTATGTTGTAGGCTGGCCGAAGTCTCTGCCTACCCACATGGGACAAATAGCGTGAGCAAATTTATTTATGTAAGTACCTGTAAGATATCTCGATCCAGCTCTTCAAGATCCTTAGTGACTTGATCTATACAAGGTAAAATTGAATAGGTACATTCAACGAACTTTTAGAATTATCCCTGCGGAACGTCTGTGCCTAATACCAATTGTTTAGAGCGTTTCGTTCTAGTTTTCATTTCGGGCTTCGCGTATTGCATCAGTCTATAAGGATTTATTTTTCTTCAAACCTATATATTAATTTAACAATGCTGTAATCATCTTTAGTAGGGCGACCTCTAAAAGATTTTCCGAACGATTTCAATGTCACCCTATACAGTGATACCTGGGTTTGTCCACCGGGAGACGCCCTAGAGGCTCTCCCCCAAATACGCTCTCTTCATCGCACTTTCTTCCCCCATTCAATCGATATTGAATTGAGGTGACGCAAAAGAGAGATGAATAGCGTGCTTTGTTGGAGGCCGAGACCTGAACCAGGACAGCAAGTATCTGCTAACAGCCTATGTAGTATTCAATGTCAAGACATCATCCTTGAAAGTCGTAAGAAAAATCTTTGTTACCGCACGCACTAAGGTCACTAAATCAAGGTTGTATTTCTAATGGCGAGACAATTTGTTACGCTCTATTCTTGTCAAACGTTTCTGCGTACGACGTTATCTTAGACATCTTTTACTCTGGTACAGTCAGCAATAAAACTTAGGCTGGATTCGACCAAACTTAGATTTATAGAAGAGGGTGACTATACAAGGAACAATTTTACTTTTGGTGTTTACACACCCCGTACTAAAAGAACGAATGTATAATTCACATAAAGAAAGATGTCGTACGTATTGCAATGTGAGGTTATACAGTTTTAATTTGTTAGGTTTCTTTATATTATAATTTTTTTAATTATGTGACCTTGACATTTCATTTAGAATTAGGGTTGGTAAAACGCAAAATCAGTTTACTCTATAGTAACCGGCGACTTAAGACGCTATTATCCGGTCGAGGCCGTATTTTGAACACGAACGAAAGTGTTTTAAACAGTGTTTTAAAGTCTGAAATGAAATTATGTCTTATTTAAGGATCTGGCGGATAGGCGATAATTCTTAATAACACGATTAGATTAAGTTTACTCGATAGAAAAAAATCCCAAAGTTACCCCTTTTTATTATGTTTTTCAATACTATGATTAAACTGCTGATATTTAACGTTTATTCTTGTACTTAACTAAATACATCAAATATTTATACATAAAAAAAAGAGCCACTTTGAGTGCAAGTGTGTGGAAAAATCCGTTTTGTTATAAAGTTTTGTCGCTGACCGTACTCCGTACGGTAGCCACGACATTCGTCATAGAACTACTTTCATTTCGGTAATAAGTATAACGGTACTTTAATGTTGCGAATTACGTTCTCATTCGTTTATTTCAATCTCATGAGATCTGAATCACAGCATACATTTTTGAAAGTACATACCTACACCTACTTGTTGGGTCAATAATTCTACTCGTCTCGTTATGTCGGCCGGGCCGACAGATCTAATAACGTTTTTTTACTACTTGTTACATTTTATATCGTGGCAAAAACAATTGTTCCGCGAGGGACAGATGAGCGTCATACAGGGTGTAAAATTAAATGCATTAATATATCGAACATGGTGCTTCAGGTCATCAAACCGTTACGTATAGGGTGTATTAAAACACTTTTATTACGGGACCAACTTTCAAATCGCAGAAAAGTATGTTGTTTCATTCATTATGGTCAAATAGCTATGATTTAATAGCTATTTTCTATGAAATAGCATATTTTCTTCACGATTTAAATGTTGCTCTCAAAGTGAAAGATGTTCAGTTTGATGGTCTAAATCACCCTCTAAAGTAAGTAACGCATTTAAGTTAACACCCTGTAAGTGTCGGTCTGTCTGTTATCGATTCTATACCTACGATGGTTTTGAGGTTTTGCGTTCACTTGTTTACACGCTATGTTTATCATATGGGAGAAGCGTAACTTGTATATTTATATACATAAGTACATATATGTACAATATATCTACTATGTCCTCATTTCGTATGCCGGTAGGAACGCTGGTTTGTGAAATATTTATTTTGTTATTTATGTTAGATAATTATCGTTAAGGCAAAGCGTCACACTTCATTCAAACTAAGAACTTAACAATGTTAAGTGGAGACACATTGAAATAATACAGTTTTTGAGTTATGCGGTTACTATTTAATCTAGAATTAAACATTTTAACGGGTTCTCCGTTTAGTAGTTCCTCAGTCATCCCGTCATCATGGCAGTTGTAACACTGCAGAAATATCGGAAACTCAAATATACCAAAACGCGGTAAGAACCCGTTCTACATTTAAATGATGTTGATAAGTAATACAAAATGAGTTAACGCACGTGTGAGTTTCACGTAGTTAATTCTGTATTGTTTTATACAGGGTGAAATTGATATCATTGGCATCCTTTTAAACTAAGAGTCTACCCATCAAACTGGAAAAATTTTACTATAGGAGCAAACCGACCTTAGCAAAAAAATCTGCTGTTCCATACTAAACTGCAGTGCCTACTCGACTCAAATGTATGCAACAGCTGATTTTTTATGCTAAGGTCGGTAATTTTCAATGAAAAACGATGAAAAAGGTATTAGCTAAGTGTTCACTGTTCCATACAAATATTAGGATTTTGAGGGGGGATAAATCCCACCTATTCCCCCCGCATGGTTTTTATTGATTTTATATTTTTTACGGAAGCGGATGGATAGCAGACATAGGTAATTCCAATTCCAATTCCAATTTAGGTTTTATGGCTGCACCGTTATTTACGGTGATTCTGCCAATGTCAGTGTTGGAAGATACAAGGTATATATTATATTTATATATATTATTATAACAATTTTGACGATGTATCCCGTTGAATATCTGAAAAAGAGGGAGGACAAACAACAAATTACACATTGCCACCACCGTAATACTGACATAAATAAAAAAAAACGAATTTACCATTCCACCCTGAACCCTTGTTAACTGAGTACGTAGGTACGTCGCGCATTATCACTGGAATGCGTAAAATTACACCATATTTAAATTTTTCTTGTTTTGTATGTGCACTACCATTAAAATTCAAAGAAAATACAAGGAAAATACGTGTCAACCACAATCAGCCATATTTTAACTGTTAGTTTGCACTTAACCCCTCTTATAATGTTCTGTGGTCTTAAACCCGAGAAATCTATCAATCTCGACAGTTTGGACTTTTACCATAAATATCTCGGGTTGGAGGCGTTTTAAGGGTATATTCGGAGCGTGCTCCATACAAACGTACTATGGTGATATTTTCAATACTAACCAATTAAAGTAAATGAAATTTTGCAGAAACAATCCAAAAACAAATCTCTGTGCTTGTATGGCGTCAGATTTTCGTTAAAATGTATAGTTTTCAAGTTACAGTGCCTCAAAGATTTCCATACAAAACTTAAATTAATCCTAGCATTGAATCTGTATATTTTAACGAAAATCGGACTCCATAGAAGCATAGAGATTTGTTTCTAGATTGTTTCTGCAAAATTTCATTGACTTTAATTGGTTAGTATTGAAAATATCACCATAGTACGTTTGTATGCAGCGCGCATTTTCGTTCTCGGAATAAAATTCTCTTAAGAGATTTTACCATTAGCAGTGATAACAATAAAAGTTGTAGGTATTGTGTATCGCCCACTGGCCGCCACTGATGCAATATTTCAGTGTTATGCAAAATTTCAGTTTCATCATAATGCAATACAATTATAATTTTAATAGCCACTCTCTATCTATTAAATTGCTTTATATTTAGTGCGATTTTTATTTTATTGTATCTATAGGTAAGGTGCCATTAGGTAATAGCGGCCGCCTGCAAAAGCTGTTCTAGATAATAAGTAGGTACTAATTCCTTCTTCAGATTCAGATTCAGATTCGTCCTGATAACTTTATCAGTAGAAGAGTTTTATGATGTTGTATTCTTTTTAACGAAAGTATGTATTGTTTAGGTCGACTCTTTGACTAGTAGGTATACTTATAGATATTGCCATTTTAATAAACAGTAACGCATTTCAACTTGATCCCTTGATTGTCTATTGTCTCTGTGTAAATAATTAATGTTATTTCGACGCGTCTTGTTTAAGCTGATAAGGAAGAGTTATCTTATGTTACCTTCGCTCTTTAGCTCGATAACGATCTAGCTCACATCATATAATGCAATATGTTACGGTTGAGATACCAAAATTTTATTCAACTTATATTACCTACATTTGTAATAATTAATATTTGTTTAATTAGAGACTAGCTTAAGCAAGAATTTATTTACTTAAACATTAAATTTGTTGTCCAAATTCATGGTCATTTGAGACCATTCTAAATAAGTTTTTTTTACTTTCGGTTTTGTTAAAAATAAACTTACCTACATAATATTAACGAGAATTTGTTTTATGTTTCACATCGTGAATCGTTATTAGATAAACAAGTAGGTACCTTGTGTAATTTTCTGTAAGTTATGGCAAAAACTAGCTAACACTATTTTATGATAGCCTATTTTATTTTCTACCAACATAAAGATAACTAGCATGTAGAACATTCTTTGTGACATGGTCAATGATATAATAACCAAACTAATAATTGCATGCATTGTAATACTCTGAACTCGCGTGCACATGTAGCGAGCACCCTTATATTTTACCTACACCGTGGAATCGGGGTTGTTTTGAAGGTGCGGTGATATGACATCAGTAGTTCAATTGATTGCCACGATAAAATAAAAGGAGATAAACAAATTTAATTAAAAGAAAAGTCGAAAAAAGCTCGAAAGTGTGTGTGCTGGCTGTTTATTGTAACTGGGTCAGTGTGCTTAGGCCGGCCGTCCCCTTCTGGCCTTTCTACTTACACTAGATTTTATTTAACTAGTTTCTTTGTCTCAGGGAGGGCAACCATGCAGATGACTACAGCCGCATCACCTACAAGAAACTCATGGACCTGACCTGCCAGTTCGCCAACGCGTTACGCGAAAATGGCGTAACTAAAGGAGACAGGGTCTCTATCTACATGCCCATGATCTTGGAAACCGTCGTCTGCATGCTAGCCTGTGCCCGGATCGGCGCTATACACTCCGTTGTGGTAAGATTTATATTTGTGCATACATTCATAAACTCACGTCCATAGTCCCTGTCGGGTTGGTCAGATATATAGGGTCCAACTTAATATGCT
This sequence comes from Agonopterix heracliana, assembly GCA_963693445.1. Lineage (NCBI taxonomy): Eukaryota > Metazoa > Arthropoda > Insecta > Lepidoptera > Depressariidae > Agonopterix > Agonopterix heracliana. Next base: position 4,310,338 of record OY856307.1, read on the forward strand.
GTCACTTTTTTAAGGGGGTGATCAGACCGTCACTCAAGGCCTCATAAAAAGGTTGAAAGTCAACCAAAGGGCAATGGAGAGGCCTATGCTCGGAGTTTCCCTGCGAGATCGATCGAATAAGAAATAAAGAGATCCACAGAAGAACCAGAGTAGCTGGCATAGTCCAAAGAATTGCTAAATTAAAGTGGCAGTGGGCGGGGCACATTGCTCGCAAAATCGATGGCAGATGGGGCCGAAAAGTTATCGAGTGGCGACCGCGTACCGGAAAGCGCAGCGTACGGGTAGGTGGTGGACCGACGACCTGGTGAAGGCGGCGGGAAACCGTTGAATTAGGGCAGCGCAGGACCCGTCGTTATGGTGATCCTTGGGGGATGCATATGTCCAGCAGTGGACGTCCATCGGCTGAGATGATGATGATGATGATCTTGGGTAATGTGAATTGAGACCGCTATCGAAATGTTATCTATATTTGATTCGTTCAGTTATTGGTAATTTGTATTCTAATCAGTGATGTTCTTTCACCACACCGCAATGGGCCCTCGCCCTCTCGCCCTTATCCTCGACGTGAGGGCTGTGGCTTGCGGTCTTGGTGCGGTGCTCGGTAGCCTGGGGTGTTCAAGATCCTTCTAAATTAACCGACGGGTTTTTACACGCGAACCTCTGTAATCTGTAAACAATAAAAATTTAATTGGCATATTTGGCCAAATTTGTAGTGTCGAAACTTATGGTCTTTTGCGTCAACAAATAGTATTCAGAATTGCCATTTATTTTCAATGCAATCTGATCCTTATTGCCTAAAGATTTAATGTCTATGAAACCGTAAACTTATTAAGAAAGATCCTGTATAGTTCATTCCCACCACTGTACTTCCGTTAAACCAGGTTCAAAGCGACGACCACATACAACACTAGACAATGAAGTCCAGCGAGCCCGGGGGGATGAATCTAATCTGTCCTGGAACTCGCACTTAATTTTAATCTAAGAAGTAGGAATAATAAAACATCGTGATCCAGGCTGATGACATTCCTCCTCCAACAGTTCGCCGGGTTCTCGTCCGACTCCTTAGCTGAGAGGATGTCAGATTGCAAAGCGAAGGTACTGGTGACCTCTGACGGTGCATGGCGCGGTGAGAAGCTACTGGTGCTCAAGAAGACCTGCGACGAGGCACTGGAGAAGGCGAAGGTCAAGCACAACCACACTGTGGACATGTGCATCGTCGTATCCCATCTCAACAGGGTGACGGCTTGTGGCAAGTTGCCTGATGATGTTAAGACCTTGGTAAGGATAGTTTCGTACTAGTTGTTTTTAATCTTGAAAGTGATCTTCTTATCGTGTGGGCAAGCCCTGGTGTCAGAGTTTATTCTAACCGCCTTACGGCCTTTGAAAGTGTTCTGAAATTGCTTAAATGGATCACTTAGGGTTGGACCTGACTTGTCCGCACTGAACTGCATTTTCTCATACCTGTATTCCTTTATGTCGCTTAGTAACATCATTTGCTAGAGTGTGAAAGTCAGGTGTACGCTCGTTTTATGTCACCGAATGTATTTATGAAGTCTTTGCATTGGGCGAAAGATTATCAAAATTAGAGTCCAAATATGCGCTGTTCTATTATCGTGAACCTTATTTTTTACCCTTTAAGTCTTAGAAGAAACAAAGTCTATATTATTAACTGAAATGAAACATAGTTACCACGATTTAATTATAAAAAATAATTTTACGGTAACTGAAAATAAAGGATAATACGTACCCATTTTGCGCGTATTCTCTTCTATCTTATCTCCTATTGAACCTTCTGTGTGCAGTACAACTGGAACGACGACAGAGACATCTGGTGGCACGACCTGGTGGATGGACAGTCGACCATCTGTCCCCCCGAGTGGATGGACGCCGAGGATCCCCTCTTCATGCTCTACACTAGGTAAATTTATTATTTTACGTTTTAGATTCTTTAAAGGGATGACGTTTTTCAGTTTGATGATTTCAGTTGAATTAAATACTGACTGAGCGAATCAAGTACTGAATGAGTAAAACAAGTACTGACTGAGCAAAGCATGTATTAACTGAGTAAAGTCATTACTGACTGAGCGAAACTCGGCGAATTTCGGCGCTCAACTACTAGGTAATAAATGCTGGGCCACACAGAGTGCAGCCGCAGACCGGCAGCAGTTGTAAACTATGGAATCATATGTGAGGTGTCACACTGCGGCTACCGTTCCGCAGCTGCACCGGACTGCATCTAATGTGACACCTCGCATATGATTCCATAGTTTACAACTGCAGCCGGCCTGCACCCGTTCTGCAGCTGCACCCTGTGTGGCCCAGCCGTAATTGATCTCGTAAAATTGTGCAGTGGGTCGACGGGCAAGCCGAAGGGTGTGCTGCACACGACGGCCGGCTACATGCTGTACGCGACGGCGACGTTCCGCTACGTGTTCGACTACTCCGAGAGGGACATCTACTGGTGCACTGCCGACGTCGGCTGGATCACGGGACACACATACGTGGTCTACGCTCCTCTGGCCAATGCTGCTACTTCGGTCATGGTGAGTAATATGTATTATATGTATGTTCGTAAACATTCCTTGAGGTCACCAAGTATTTATTACGGTACAACGTTCAATTTAGTACCGTACAAAGTCAGGCATTTTTGATATTTATACTACATCTAGGTAACATTGAAATGAGTTGAAAATTAGATGTGGGTCAAACTAAACAACCTTCACTATAGGAGCAAACCTGAAATTGCTAAATAAAAAATCATACATTTGAGTAGAGTAGGCATTGCAGTTTATTATGGAAACGTATTTTTTTGTGATTTCAGCTCCCATAGTAAAAGTTGTTCAGTTTGATGGTCTGACTGAACCACCCCTAAACATTAGTCGACTCATTTCAACGTAGATATTGGCAAGGTCACAATTAGAATGGAAACCGTATTTAATTACGATCAATAACATAAATTATAGATATATACAGGGTGAAATTGATATCATTAGCATCCTTTTAGTCTACCCATCGAACTGAATAACTTTTACTATGGGAGCAAATCGATCGGAGCAAAGAAATAATCAGCTGTTGCAACAGATGATTTTTTTTTTTGCATCGACCGGTTTGCTCCCATAGTAGAAGTTGTTCAGTTTGATGCGTAGACTCTTAGTTTAAAAGGATGCTAATGATATCAATTTCACCCTGTATAATAATACTATGGGCTATCACAACGACCAAGCAATCTGGCTGGACTGATGTCATCAAAATTGTCACTAAACAAGTGGACCCACTACTAGTGGACCTTCTGTGTTCTCATAATAAGACTATGAATGCGTTGGGTTCTTCTATTCTATTCTATTTTTAAAATATGGCTGCCATCTTGGTTTGTGATGATTTTGCCAATGTCGAGTTTTTGTAGCAAAAGTGCTTGACGTTGTACGGTTATGAAGATATTTTGGTGACTTCAAGGGTTGTTCTTACAAAAGAACACTATCTTGAGCCACCACTGGAGCCCCGCTGTCGAGCTGGGAGGGGGCAACCAACGAGCGACACGCGACACGCGACCACCCACTAGCAGATCCACAACGCGACTCCGTTGGGTTCTTGTGGTACAGGTAAACATGCACACTGTGCTATATAATTGTTTAACTACCTAACTTAACACATTAAAATAATCGTGAATTCAATGTCGCACGTTGGATTTGTGGTTTTAACAGTTCTTTATTCGATCACTTTTCGGCTTTTTATCATAACAGTGAATTTTTCAATAATCTTAAAAACAAAAATGCATTGTACTTTCATATTTGTATATCTTCTAAAACAGTAACGTGACTGACAGACACAGCTTTAAACGCTGAATAAAGAAACACGATGTAGAATACAAATTCTACAGAGGATGGGGTTAGGGTGCACTAAGAACGGTTTTTGCTGTCCGAAATTCACGCGGATGAAGTCGTGGGCAAAAGCTAGTGGTTTATATGTGTATACCTACATGATATCTTAGTTTTTAGTATATCTATTTTACAGGAATTGTCCCACTACACATTCTTACCATTGTAACTACTATAAATACTCATAAAACTAGACCATAAAGTTAAGCGAGCCCGAGGGATGTCTCTAATCACCTTCATGGGCAACTCATCCCACACACGACTCATCCCGCGGGCTCAGTTGACACCTTTTATTTTGTCGGGGGTGACTCGGCCCATTCATTTCCCAAGGGGTCTACTCATCCCGCGGTGGATGGGGGCGGGAGTGAATGGGGAAACCCCCTTTTCCAACTCAGACGGTTAGGTTAGCGAGGAGCGAAGCGACGAGCATGTTAGGTTTCTTGTGACCACAGCGCACGAGCCGAGCGAGCGGAGCGAGCGGTGCCGCGGTAGCGGCCGGCGAGTGCCAGAACCGAATTGCTACTATTTACCTAATCCACCGCGGGATGAGTTGACCGAGTGGTCCGAGTCGCCCCCAACATAAAAAGTAGCGGTCAACTGAGCCCGCGGGATGAGTCGTGTGTGGGATGAGTTGCCCATGAAGGGCTCTAATCTGTCAAGACTCAACTCAATGAACATAGAACTAGGAAAAAACAAATATTTTACTTTTCTCGATTGCAAACGGAAGAAAAACATCGCTATTAGTCAGCCAACTCTATGGACCTATGGTAGGATATGATAGGTATAGGGTAAGGTATAAACAAGATTTATGTTACTCATTTCACTAAGGAGACAACGGCGAAATAAATCTGCTGTCCCCATTGACTTACACTCTAGCGATAGACAGGCCCTTTCATAAAAGCAACATGTTCCACTTGAATGCGGTGCCCGCACCTGATTGATGTTCCCAAGTTCACTTCGTCACTATGGCAATAACAGACCGCAATGTGTCATTTTGTGTGACATGTTGTTTGTTTGAACGAGCTTGTCTATCGCTAGAGTATATGTCAGTGGCTGTCCCATACTATTACGGCCCGATTCGACCAAACTTTGATTTATAGAAGAGTAACTATACAAGGAACAATTTCACTCTTAGCGTTTATTCCGAAATAACTTCATTCATATAGCTTGGCCATAAAGTCATGAACGTGGTGACAGGCGGAACTAAAAGTTCGAGGATAACCTGCAACGTGACTCCAGGTTTCTTTTTATTATCTTTGTTTTCGTTATGGGACATTGACATTTCCTTAGTCTCATAGATTAGTATTCATACATTAGGGTTGGTTAAACTCAAAATCAGTTTACTCTAGAGTAACCGGCGACTTAATCAAATCTAAGAATAAAATTTACTCGCGTTTGGTCGAATCAGGCCTAAGTCAAGTAAACATGAAATAACTTTTTTTATAATTTTTCACGATGTTGAAAGAAAAGTTGAAGAAAAAGAAGAAAAGAGTCGGTTTAGACCATCCACGGTCTAAATTAAACTGATCAACTTTCACTATAGAGCCAACTCTAAACCGACTCTTTAAATATTAGTTGGGTGTTATGTTAGACCCTGTATATATTGCATTGCGACGTGACCTGTGAACCAGACATGCAAGCCGGTGGATCGAGATCACCCACGCAAGGTTACTATGGCAACTAATGTCTTTTGATAATACCTACAGTAATAAAGATTGTACTTACGTCATTTCTTATTTAATTAAAATTCGAAACTCTTAGGGCCTGTTTCACCACTTCTGAATAAGTTCTTGTTAGCTTATCCGACAGATATTTTGACATAATTTCATACAAAATATGCCACACTGTCTGTCGGATAAGCTAACAAGAACTTACCCAGAAGTGGTGAAACAGGCCCTTACTATTATAAAACTGTAACAGAAGTCTGTCTGTACATTGAAGATATTTAAAAAAAACGTTACGATGTAGATTTTAGGTGTCCCAGACCAAAAATTTAATAATTAAAAAATTTGTGATTAAATCACTGATTGGTAGATTTTTTGTCCGTCTGTTTGTTTGTTCGCGCATCAGGCGAAAACTACTGGACCGATTTCGATGAAACTTTTAACGATGACGAGAACCTGTGCTGACGAAGTCGCGGGTAAATTCTAGTATAAACAATATTCGTAATAATAGCGTAACGTTGTTGCAGTTCGAAGGCACCCCGTTCTACCCTGACAACGACCGCTACTGGTCCCTGGTGGACAAGTACAAGGTGACCCAGTTCTACACGGCGCCCACCGCCATCAGGGCGCTCACCAAATTCGGCGACGACTACGTTAAAATGTAAGTACTTTATTGTGTACCGACACCGACCGTCAAGCACGTTCCTATCCAGGGGAGGGGTAGGTGGGATTTAGCCCCGAAATCCGAATGTTTGTAGTTGTACCTACAGTGATTACAACGACTACTTTGATTTATGTTGATGACATTTATTTATAAACTATTGCGCCCACGACTTGGTATGCTAAGACCACTGATTTAATATACTCACTAGTGTTTTCCCGCGACTTCGTCCGCACAAATTATATACTAGATTTTAAGTCAGATCATAAGCTATAAAACAAAAAAAGTTTCATCAAAATCGGTTCAGTAGTTTTTGCGTGATGCGCGAACAAACAAACAATTTTGTCAATAGATGGCGCTGCACGTCATTTAAATCGCGCTATCGAATGTTATTTGATTTTATATGAAGTAAACCGCTACTTTTTTGTTCATCATGATTTTACGGTTTTATAATAGTTAAGATAACTTTTGATTGAATGAACGAGATGTTGTAAAGCCTAAATTTTAAACCAATGGTACCCCAAAGATACCTAAATAGACAAGACAAATAGACAACTATTCTAAAAATGGTCCCCGTGCATTCCATTACGTATTCTAAACGCCCACAATCAAAATTTTTTCAAATTATTATCTTCAATGTCCATCCACGCTTATATGTATAGATTTGGAAATACAAAAACCATAATAGTATGAATTAATAGAACAGGCTTTGAAAGTCTAGTCTAATACGTGTATCGCAACCTTTTTGTGTGACGGAAGTTCGAAATTTAGTCCCGTGACGGCCAACTTTTTTTAATAACCAATTCGTCAAATAAAAATTACTTAAAAATTGAAAATGTCCGGTTATTAAGAAATGTGAGGAATGTACGAAAAGACGCTCACCTATACGCCATTCCATCCAGAAAACTTCAACAGGCTGACGGTGGGCTTCGCTACGACTGACGCTTAACAAGAGAGTTGAGAGTTGCAACAATGTTTTTAATCCACCCAGAAAAGGAATAATAGGTGTTACTTTAGACCCTAGACCCCAAGATACAATAATAAACACATAAACACTAAATTACCGTCACCAAACCGACGTCCATATAGCTTTGGAACGTTTAACGTAGTAACCCCTCGCTCGTACTTATGGAGGTCGCGTGGGTGTGTAAGAGAGGGCAATACGTTATTAATCTTCAATTTAAAACGACCGGGATGTAGAATAACATTTAATTTGAGGGCTACATGTAATAGAGGTGTTCTTCATTGACCTAGATTATTGTAAGTCTAGATCAAGGTATTAACTAACTTGTTTTATATCAAGCTATTGCATTTATTGTTTTACTATAGAAAGTTGTTAGTTTTATTTGTGAAGGCCATATAGCGGGTTCGAATCCAAGGGACATAATATATTTGTATTTTGAATAAAGATTATCGTCGATTTTTGTACCATATGACATTGATGGGCCTTAAAACAAATCTGTAATACAATATATAAGAATTATTCAAGAATAACTCATTTATAAGTTGTGCCGAATGATTTTTATATCATTTTTCTGATGCATATTTTCAATGACTTTACAGACAAGCAAATTTTAGTTTTATTTTATTGGGTACTTAGTAATGAAATCTATGACGATGGAAAAACAAGAGGAGATGTCATATTTTAATGTAGATAAATCAACGTTAAATACCTATTAAATTGTAGGGGGTACCGAGGGGCATAATAAATAACTCATTTACTTAGTAGTACATAAATTATTTCATATGGCTATAAATTTGATTTACAACTATTTACACTGTGTTTATTAAGTATCAAACTCTCTCTCAAATATTGCAGTGCCCCGACGGGGTGCGACATGTCTAAAGGACTAGGTATAAATAAATATATTTAGATCTAAGACAACCATGTGGCTATGCAATAAATTAATATGAATATGAATATCCTTTGTCGTTACCAAAATTTTCAATTTACAGTCACGCCAATATGAAGTACATTGCGCGTGCGCGCGCGAAGTGAGCGACTTATGTTTCAAGTTATATCCTGACCAGGAATATACCATTATTTTTATGACCATAAAAAACCTGATTTGGGGACGCTGCAATCGACTGTCACCTTTAATGTTAGTGTTCCAAGTACAAAAATTAGTTCCAATGATTTTCCGCAATATGGCGAGATTTTTTATATTTCTGGTCAGGCTTTAATTTCTAACTAACCAAGGCGGCACGGCCTAAATAGACCCAAGTAAATTCCGCTTAACCGATAACTTGAATGTTATCTAAAATACAAAATACAGCTTAAGAACGAGAGAATGCGTCTGCGTGTTAAGAGCATGCACTTATGCACTGACTGCATTTGTAAAGCGTTCGTTGTCGCTCTTCTGTTAAGCATATCATTGAGTTTGTCTTGCCATCGTGCAAGTGCATCGTGCATCTTGCCATCCCTACATCGTTTAAGAGCGGTTAGTTAGTATAACGTGCTTAAGTTAATAATAAGTTAGAAAAACTGATTGGTCCATGGCGTCTCGTCCGTGCGTCGCGTCCGAACTCGGCGCATCGCGGCACCAGGCTTCTTAAGCGCCCTCTAATCGCGGCTTTGTCGCGGCTTTGCCGCGCGATCCGCGGGCTAAGTGTAGAGGGCGCTTTAGAATCTGTTAAGAGAAATAATCACAATGTACGTTTATAGGCACAACTTGAAGAGCCTGCGGGTGCTGGGCAGCGTCGGTGAGCCGATCAACCCAGAGGCGTGGCTGTGGTACTACAACCTGATCGGGAGCGGCCGCTGCTCCATCGTGGACACTTTCTGGCAGACGGAGACCGGCGGCCACGTGCTGACCAGCCTGCCAGGCGCCACGCCCATGAAGCCCGGCGCTGCGGTGAGTGGCTCAACGCTTAATCCCGGCGATTCTGTTGTGATGTCATGGCGGTGCAGTTGGCACGTCGTTTCGGTGCTGTTAGGATAGCTTACGCAAATCGATTGTATAAGTTTCTTAAACCCAGCGAGAGACTCAAGTTTGAAGTCAAGTGTATTTTGGTAAGGCTTTGCCATACACTGTAAATCATACAGCATGATCCCAAGTTTTTCTTGTTAGTATGCTCTTTGCTCATAGAGACAATGCACATTTTCTTGATTTAACAGGCAAGATTAAACTTTTAACCCTTATTCGTACAGAGGCTTTATATCGACCACATAAAAGTATCTGACATAATTCTTAAAACTTAATCAATAGGGTTCATTATTGAATGTACACACGGCGTCAGCTCAGGCTACCCTGTTTGGACTTTGAACTATTAGAAGTTGAACGCTGCGAATCGTGCGAGAGGGTGTGGTATGTTGTTATGGGTATATAGGGTGCGTAACCTGATGTGTCGCCGTGTGTACATGTGGTGACCTAAGGGTTAAAGTAATTTTCTTACGAACTATTCTTTAAAATATCAAAAAGCTCAGATGAAGAGTTGTGCTTAGGATCCTTTATAATATGTTGACGGCTTTTTAAAGGGATGATCAGAACATCAAACTGATCAACTTTGTCTATGGGACCAAGCTTGAAATGGAGATTCAAAAAGCAGCTGTTCCATATAAAACTGCAATCCTACTCGACTAAAAATATGGGACAACTGGTTTTCTTTCGTGTTTTCACGTTCTTCAGATAGAGAAAGTTATTCAGCTTGATGGTCTTATCACATACACACACACACACATGCTCACGACTATATTCCCCGAGGGTGTAGTCAGAGATATTCTGAAAACGGTGGTCTTATCATCTCTTAAAAAACCATCAGCATATTAAGAAGGACTCTATATGCTCCATCTTCCTTTTGAAAGATCTTTGGCGTTCTTGAGACCTTTCTGGCGGGTATTAAAGCGACAACGATTAGTTTCAATACGTTTGAATATCAAAATGAATGTTGGCATTGGCAGGGCTTCCCATTCTTCGGTGTGGAGCCGACGCTGCTGGACGAGAACGGAGCGGTGGTCGAGGGTCCCGGCGAGGGCTACCTGGTGTTCTCGCGGCCCTGGCCCGGCATCATGCGGACGCTGTTCGGAGACCACGAGCGCTACGAGAAGGTTTACTTCTCCAAGTTCCCCGGATATTATTGTACCGGCGATGGTTAGTACCTACTTACGGGTCACGAGTACTCACGAGCTTTTGCCCGTGACTTCGTCCGCCCAAATACCCACAACTGCATTCTTAAAAAGGTAGTTTGGTAGTTGTACCACTGTTTCTGGTCACCCCGAAAAAGGTTATATGGTCGTGAGTATATATGTAAAGCTGCCGTGGTACAGTGAAGCTACAATTTAACACTATACTGAAAAAATATCTATAGGTTAAAAGATGTGATCTTATCTTGGAACTCTGTTATTATTTATTTACAATGTATCTCTATCTAACGCATCTACAACATAGACCTAATGTGTTAGTATAGTATCTAACCTTCATTTGACCTCTTTATAATTCCATTAATATCTCGTAAATAGGTGCGAGTAGTTACATGAAAAAATGACTTTGGGGACAGTTCGGACTACGCGAGTTTTTTTGTTGAATTGCGAGTTAGGGACGATTCGGCCGGCATTTTGTAATGCGGCAAAGGATATTGAAATGTTTAAACAGGAATTACAGTTCATTTTTGCATGCAACTTATGCATATTGAAACCCGGTCGTCTCCGTTTGCATTCCGCGATGGCCGAACGGCTACAGATGGATTCCGCGATTGGCTGTCTTGTTTTCGCGTCCGTTCGCAGCCGGTCGGCTGTCGCGGCATGCGAACGGAGATTAGCAGCGAGATGAGTCACCTTCGAATCACCGAATGCGTACGGACTGTCGGCTGCCGCGGCACGCGTACGGCACCGACGGATGCGTACGAATCCGTTTCGAAGCGGCGCGATGCGAGCCGGTAGGTCTGAATGTCTGAATCGTCTCTAATTTAGTAGCTAAATACGAGTAAGTATGTCTGAAGTCCGAAGCACAAACATTTTGAAAAATTTTGCGAGTGGTTTAAAACAGAATAATACTCGGTAACTATCTGTCTCTAATTTAACTATTAGGCGGATACCGGATAGTTAGAAATATAAAAATGTTATGAAATTAATGCCACTATGTAAAGTTAGTATTGATAATTAATTGAATCAGGCGTTACTTTGCGGAAATCCATGACTAACCAGGTAGATGACACGATTGTATCGAGACCTCCGCATCTAAATACTAGTAGACGTACGCGTAGTATTACGGTATGCAATACAACCTGCCCACCAAATAATTTAAATTTACACAATTTAGTATTGATAAACGTATAAGCGCAGGAAGTAAGAAACTTCCTGCGCAAGCTTCCTTAGCTCCTTAATCGTTATTATCTATACAAAATATATCGAATTATAATAGGTATCCGGCCAAACCACTATCCGTTTCTTCACTAGAATATTTTTCACTTATTATTGCGAATATGGGTACAGACAAAAAGAGTTGTGTTGTAAATAGTTCGTTCGAGCATATTCCGTCATTTGCCGCGTGCAAATTATTAGAGTAAATCCATTTTGTTAAATTTTTCGATTGGGTAGAACCATAAAGTTATTATACCTTACAGGAATAGAGGCAGTGACATGAGTTGTCAAATGAAACAGTTTTTGGATATTTTTGGAGACTATTCGCAGGCAACAATTCTAATACTGTCTATAATTCTGAGTCTAACGTAAAATCGTGGATAAATTAATGAAGTAGTGTCAGTATATTTCACAAAATTATCTACGATTACACTTTAGATTCCCAATTATTCACGAAAACCGAATTGTAAAAATTTATTAGTGACTAACAAACGGACCTATTGCTTTGCGTCACGTATCTCTTTCTATTATACAGTGGTGCCTGACCTGACGTTCACTGGAGCTAAGAAACAACATTCACAACATGTGTACGCAGTGCGAACGTCAACACGTTACAATCTATGCACAAAATTAGTTTATCCAATAGCATATCGAATTAGTGTAAATAATTCATTGTTCTTCGATAAGGATATTAATAAATTAACATGTTATGATAACAAGACCGACGCAGTTTTATAAACTCCTGTCCTGTGTGGTCCCGGCTAAGAATGGACCTCTTTATTTCCCGTGTGGGTAAGATCGCACGAGGCGACTAAGGGATAAGTTGTCTTATGCAGTGTTTTAGTAGTGGTGTTTTAACATTTTCATACCATACAGAAACAAAAAGCCTAAAAGTGAACTTACATCATCATCATCAGCCTATATATGTCCCACTGCAGGGCACAAGCCTCCCCTCAGGGAGTAGTGTGTGAAAAGAGAACTTGAACTGTGGTTGGTTTAGTTGTAGCAAGGATTCTGGCCAGTTCGAGATTCATACGGTCGTGAGATTATTAATGAAGTTTAAACAACTTTGTTTCAAATGTAGGTGCGAGAAGAGACGAAGACGGCTTCCTATGGGTGACAGGACGAATAGACGACATGCTCAACGTATCCGGACACCTGATGTCCACCGCTGAAGTAGAGGGCGTGCTGACCGAAGAGCCGAGGGTGTCCGAAGCCGCCGTGGTCTCCAAACCACATCCTATCAAAGGCGAGTCGCTTTACTGCTTCGTTATTCTCAACGACGGTGCCGTGTTCGATGCCAGCCTCATAGATGCTCTAAAGAAACGCGTCAGGGCAAGAATCGGGGCATTCGCGGCACCTGATGTCATCCAATACGCTCCAGGACTACCCAAGACCAGATCCGGTAAAATCATGAGGAGGATACTGAGGAAGATAGCTTTGGGCGACAATGATATAGGGGACACGTCCACTCTAGCTGATCCGTCTGTCGTCGATGAGCTCTTCAAAAATCGACCTTAAACGAAAAGGAGGAAAATGCACAATCATTCTTTCGTTGGTACTTTTTTATTTTATTGACTAATACTAAGTGAGTTTGTCCTGTGTAAGTGAAACGGAAGTAATGAAGTCATTTGTGGTCTCTTTTTTATTTGCACTTTCAACGTATGGCGGCTGATCTAGTTAGGTATGCGTGTATGGCATATTGGTTGCTGAAATAAAAGTCGCGGCGCGGTCGAGCCTTGCTATTAAGGGAGCCGTCCGCCTTCGTACCGGCGTCGACGGCGGACCGCGGACGGCTTCCCATAATAAATGACATTTTGGTATGGGCCGGCAGTCGGTCGCCGTTGGTAAATGTGTCTCAACCCTCAATGTGCCAACGTTTACTGGACAGAGTAGAGGCTCGACTCCGCCACCATTTTGCACACAGATAGGTGAATGAGTGAAGGAAACCATAGATGCCTCGGCCGCGCCACGTCTGCGCCTCGACCTCGCCTCGGCTTAACGGAGAGCGATGCGCCTGTGTTGTATTTTATTTTACTAGTACAATAGATCGTTTACGAATGGTTATAATAAAAATGTTTGTAAGACATGACTCGTTGCACTAAATGTGATATAGTTGAGTGGAGCTAAGGCTCAGTATATTTTACTAAATTATGTTTTGTTTCTATTCAAATAAGGCACGTTTTACAATTTTCCCCGTGATCCGTCCGCTTCTAATTATTGTGCTTAATTGGCGAGAGTTATTTCTCTGATCGAATATATTTTTAAACTACGAGACAATTGAACAATTTGACTTGAAGTAAGTTCAGTTTATACTCCTAAATGGTTTAAAAATTATTCGCTCAAAAATAGTAAACTATTTTGCAAAAGTACCTATACCAAGTGCTTTAAATCAAGTTGTTTCGTATTAAATCTATTTCCTTATTTAATCTGAACCAAATTGAACGTAGATGTTTGTTTTTTTTACAAATTGCTAGATAATACCCGATGATTTTTTTTTACCGTGTCGTAATTATCAGTGGTGGTTCATACCATCAAATAGAACAGCTGAATTAGTAAAATAAAATCTGCTGTCTCATACATTTGCACAAAAGAGACCTAAGTCGCAGACGGGGCGCGGACATAATATGTCTCTTCCGCGTCCCTTTCATACAAAATGTATCTCAAAATATATAAAAAAGACAGGGCGCGGATACGACGCAACACATTTTGTATGAAACTATCCGCAACCGCGCCCCGTGTGCGCGTCCGCGTCTCTCGTCCTTTCAGTAGGTCTACCATGAGTTTTCACTGTACGTTTCTACAGTAGTTACATCACCAATTCATTTGGCAGAAATTTGTTCTCAACGTAACCACTAGGAGCGCTGTAAAATATTTAATACAAAATTGGCGACGTAACTACAGTAGTAACGTACAGTAAAAACTCATGGTAGGCCTACAGTTCTGCCTGTCCCGCGCCTAGGTCAAGTAGGCATTGCAGTTTAGTATAGAATCAGATTTTTTTTATGTCAGGTTTGCTCCTGAAGTAAAAGTTGTTCAGTTTGATGGTCTGAACGGTCTGAACCCACCCTGACGATTTAGACACGGTAAAAAAAAACCGTTGTATAGATTGGTGTTTTCGTTCTGTATTATTATTTTATTTGTAGGAACAAAAAAATATTGTTTATTTTGTTAACTTTATTCCCATTTTGTCATTCCATAGTAAATTAGAGGTAAGTACCTTACCTTGTGTTTTAGTTCGTAAACTTTTGTTTCTTAGTTAGGTTTAATTTGTTAAAAAGGGAAACATAATTTTCATTGTCAGTTGCCGCATTATGCTTGAAGAATAGAAAATATATGTTCAATTTTTTTTGGAAACAACTGAAACCAAGCTCATGTGTGTAATATTTTGTTTTTTGGTGGACTATTCAACCCTCGTCATTTCTATTACCAAATAGGTACTAAACAAAATGAAATGTGCTCTTGTTTTAACTATACAGTTTGCAAAAACATGAAAAAAATTACAGAGCTTGAAGAATCATACCTAATGACTCCTTATAATAATTTCGGTAAAAATAATTCACGAATTATTTATGTAATTATGAATTTAATCTCATATGTATTTATTAATTTTTTGTGACTGGTTTTGAAAATACCTTTATTTTATTATATTTCTGCACAAAATTTGTAAATGTACGATTTCGTAGTTCCTTTACTTATGTGTAACATTATACATTTTTCTGAGTAGGTAACCACAGAACATTAAAAAAAATAGGTAGAATAGGGGTAAAGACAATTTCTTTTCCTTGTTTAAAAACTGTTTGATACTTAACTTACAATAAAGTTAAATACATTTTATAAATTATTTAAAATTTACGGTTAGAGCGAGAGGCAAACATAAAAGAAGTGACGTCATAACCTCGTATTTTAATACAAATAATAACGAAGTGTCATACAAACATCTGTTTTGCATGAAAGAGATAAAGGACGATAAAAAATGTAATTCAATCGCTTTATATTATAACTTGTTTGTTTTCTATTTATATTCGATTATAATTTCGTTTTGACATTTTGTTATTAAATTAAGCATTTTTTTTAAATTTGTTATAAGATATCAATTTCCAGAATCAATCATCATACGAATTGTGAGCGCATTCCGTGCGCTTTGGATTCACGATTCACATGAGGTCATTTTGGTCAATACAGGGTCCTTCGAAATATGCTGACACTTTTTTAAGGGGATGTTCAGACCATCAAACTGAACAACTTTCTCTATGGGACCAACATCGAAAGAACGAAAAAAAAATCTGCTGTCCCATACATTTGGCTTGAGTAGGTTTGCAGTTTTGTATGGAAGAGCTGATTTTTTTTTCGCGATTTCGATGTTGGTCCCATAGAGAAAGTTGTTCAGTTTGACGGTCTGATTATCCTCTTAAAAAAGTGTCAGCATATTAAGTTAGACCCTATATAACCAAAGATATACCTACCTACATGCTATCTAATGCATGCAAAAACCAGCCATAAAGAAATGGAAATACAACAGTCAATTCACTGTGGTGATTAAATTCGTATTCTTATAGCGATGCATATTGCACTTCTAACTGTAACCTTATGCCTATGTAATGTTCTGTGTGTAATTACTAATTACCTACAATTTATGTTTAATTTACTTAAGATGTATGTAATTAAGTAGTATAATAAATATCGACCTGCACTTCTTTGTAATGCACATGTAAAGATAGTTTATAGACGTTTAAGACGCAAACACATTGATGCTAAAGTATGACTTATTAATGTCATGTAATGACTAATGAACATTGAACAATGATATGAAGTGCATGATGTCTCGGACTAAAGACTACTTTGGAAAAAAAATAGCGGCTAGAAAATGACTAAGCAGCACTTTAGTTGTACCTACACCTTTCAAGTCTATGTTAAGGGAGAAGCAGAACAATGGTCGCAGTGGCACAGCGCAAGTCTGTCAAGTTTTCCAGCTTCCATTTGGAAGCTACATTTACATTTTTAAATGCCTATTACGAAGGGTCGCATGGCAGCGGAAAATGCGTACTTCGCAAATTCTAGAGTGGGCGGGGCCGGGTCGCAACGCTTTTCCGGATTTTTAGTTTGATGTAATATTGCCGACGTTGAAGAAGTTCCGGTCGGTGTAGAGCGGGCTGCATCGCACAGACGGAAATCCGCCGCAAAAATGCCACCCGCTCCGACCTCGTGTATTATGCGATAGTTCATATAAATTTTGTTATGTAGGTAGAAGCTCTTTGGGCGGATTTTTGCACCGTGGCCCGACCCTATGCGACACGTCGTATATTCGCTTACCTTTAGGACGCAGCTAGACTTTTCCAAATGTTGGGTATTGCCAGAAACAAAATTCCAATCACCCCTCCGGACCATCCTTCGTCAGACTTAATAGTGATATTACCGAGGAATAACTTATGTGTTTGTCATTGTAATAATTGTACTAGAATTATGATAAGCCTTTCATTGTTTCAAGCGAATGGCTAACGCAGAGGTATAAACATTTATGAATTAAATAAAGACCTATTTTACGGTCTTCGTGTATCCAGCAATACATAATGATGGTTAATTGTATTATATAATTGCAGACGTATTGTGCTTTTATGTTCGTAGGCTTTTATGTAAGTTAATGATGGTAATATTTTATTTACTTACATTGTTTATAATTTTTTGATAAGTCGATGTGATGTATTGATTACGCACTTTACTTAAAATATACACGTCTCTTAGTTGTAGGAAGCTTACTAAGAATGTCGAAAGTATAAATGGATCAATCAATCAGTAATCTAAGGAAGCGGTTTCGTTATTTTTCGTGTCAGAAATTCAAAATGCATACGATAAAGCTTTCTTATTTTCTCGGTTTGTGAAAGGCTTTGGGCTTATAATTTCCTTATACGTCGAAAGACTGCACTGCAACCAACGGGGAAAACATTGTAAAGATATTGTAATAATTTTTCATGCAGGTTATTTACAAAAAATGCTTTCCTGCAAAATATTAAAGGTACAATAATTTAATCGTCATAATAATTAAGAACGCTTTTTCAGTTTACCTAATTTATTTAAATTGTGTTTTGGAATCTAGTTATAGTTTGTTTTAGTGGTGATACCTAATTATTTAAAGTCTTGGGTAGGTAACTGACGTTGTTAACATTATCAGTGTAGAAAGAGCCTCGATGAACAAATCAATGTAAAAGGTAGTGTAAAGTACATTTTTACAATTATTTTAAACCTGAAACCGATAATAAACTGATACATCCTGTATTTTAGTAGTTATTTAAAATAACTGAAGAAATAAAATTGTCCGTCTTTAGTACGTAGGTATACCTACTTACCGTACTGTACTCTGTATAATTACTTTATGCGAAATGCTTCCTCGGCTCTATTTTTATTTTTGCATATTTTTATTATTTATTTAAAATTAATTCGTTCTGAAATTATTATTAGGCACTAAAATAGGTGGTATATATACTAAGGGATAATTATTGTGATTGTATGTTGAAACGAACATATCATTAATGGTGATTAAATATTATTATGCTATTGGAATTGGTTGTCAATAATTATTTTAGTCCCTGAATTAAAAGGCAAAGTACAATTTGGGAAGCTCATTTATTCAATGTTCATAACTAACTCATTTGATTTAGAGGTCGAATTGAATGCACCTTCTTAAACACTGACACTTTATAACCACAACATTACAATACAAGATACTGATCGAACAAATCGAATAAAATTTATTAATTTTTAGTTTAATTTTTAGGAGGTCATTTAGCCTGTCAAATAAGATCGTTCTAGCAAATAAGTTATTGTAGTCTATTTTGTGGCCGGGAAGGAGCCTTAATTACATCAGAATAGAGGGCAGCACTAAAATGTACTGACTACTGACTGACTGATCATCAGTTTTTATTTTAATTTCTTAAGGCGTGATAGACTTGACAGACACTAATTATCATCAAATGACAAAACTTACCATAAATAAATAATAACTCAGTATCTTTAAAATTACGACATAGCATGAAATAATTGTTAGGTTCATCATCCTAATTCAATTAAGATAAGACTAGGTAACAAACATAGCTAAATGCACAATTAATTATAGATGCACAACATGCAAAGAGACATTTTAGCCAGAAGACTGAAGGTAATGAAACAAAATAACCAAACAATTACAACAAAATAGTCAAACAATTAAAATAAAATAACCAAACAATTAAATTACTTAAATTAACGAATTAATAAAATATTAAAATAATAATAATCAATCAATTAATAATTAATTATATCTTGGACAAATTACCTAGTCACATTTAAAGTACCAGAATCTGGCCGCATTATGATGACTAGACAACGATATAGAATACATAATAATGATATAGAATATGATATACGAACATCCATGACTCGGGAACAAATATTCATCATATAAATATTTGTTCCTTACGGGATTCGAACCCGCGAACCTCAGCACAGCAGGCAGGTTCACTACCGACTAAGCTATCGGGTCGTCATCAAAATTACGATAGGTTTACATTATTTTATAAATTATTTTGTTTTTAGCTTCTTAGCTGGTGCTGCTTGGACAGTTTTAAAATATAGGGCGCTAAAGACGCCGGCCGCGACCACCAGGATGGTTGACAACACCGTGATGTACTCCACACGGTTACTGCAACCAATTTATACACATTACTTTTTTATTTATTCATAATATGTTGTACCAATGTGGGCCTGGGGCTGGCGCGTACCTCGGGCAACGAATTCGATTGCCATCCAACGAGGTAACTCCGCCATCGTCCTGCCTGGGCAACCCTCCCGCAAGACGGCGCGCCGCGACCTCGAGCACGTCTTCTGGTTAGTCGAACGGAAGTCGTGCTCGATATAGTGGCTCATTTCTACTATGTACCTTTTTTGACGTTTTTTGTGTACATTTTCATTTTTTAAACATATGTTGTAGGTATATTAGGTAGGTACCTAATTATAAAACCACATTGGTACACATAACTTTTACAGTTTGCTAAAATTTAGTTTCGACAAGTTTGTTTTCAACCCGCTAAAGGAGCCCATTCACAGTAGTCCGTCTTGCAGTCCTACAGCAATATTGGACAGTGAATGGTGTTGTAGTCCTACAAGGCGTCCGACGACCTTGAGCAAAATGTATGAGTAGTCCTACTTGCAGGATAGTGAATGGTGTTGTAGTCCTACATGTAGGACTACTGTGAATGGGCTACTTAAACGTTGCACACCTCACCCACACTCACCACTAGTGTGGGCACAGAGTACTAACTCACCTACATTTTTAAATAGGTAAGTACTTCAAAGTCAATCGAATTCAAAGTAGAAGCTGAAGGTAAATACAATTTTTTTGATCCTTGCTACGCGACCGAAAAATCCTTAAATGATTAATTAATTAGTAATTATTAATAAATAACATATAACAGAGGTCAAGGTTAAATGTCATATTAATGCCTGACCAGAAATACAAAAAACCTGGTTTGGGGGCGCTGCAATCGACTTTAACCTTTAATGTCAATGTTCCAAGTAGGTACAACAATTAGTTTCAATGATTTTCCGCAACATGGCGAGGGTTTTTTTTTCTGGTCGAGCTTTAATACCTACATGTTATTCAAGAGTTGTTAGTGGTCAGTGCATTTAATTTAGCACATTCGGTTGATTTTCCTTCCCAATTTTCCATTTCAATGCTTATATGTACATACTAACCTACCTACTCCACGGATAAGTATAAGAAATTTAATAGATTATACTCTACTACATACCAGTTCAGTAGTTAGTATGGACATCGCAAAAATATATACAATGTTCTTGGGACATTGCCTGCGCAACGGCTAGTAGCAAACTATTTGCAGTTCTGTCATGTTTAATAGAGATTGTGACAAGGTTCTATGGTGGTCCGCAATTCAAATTGGTTGACTATACCACACCCCTGACACTTCATACAAGCGAACCGATTTAATTACCTGCTACTATTACAGGAACACTGGCCCGTCCGCACACGTTTGTTGATTAAATGAAATTTCGTATAGGGGTTTAATTTTTTCAGTCCTTATTTAGTAAAATAGAATGTAAAGTTGATACTTACGCAAATGGTGTTCCACAAATGACGTACCACGTTGCACCGTCCGAAGGCTTCTGGTTGCCGATGCAGTGGAAATCAAAGTAGCCCTCATCATAATCGTCGGGGCAGAAATACTTGCGCTTTTGCAGCGTCTACGGAGAAAAACACGCTTAGATAGATTTATTTATTTTGAATCGGTAGGTGCCTAATATTAATGCAGGTTTCCTCACAATGTTTCCCTTCACTGCCGGGCTAGTGATATGGAAAATTTTATCGTACGTAAGTTCTACGACATCGCGAAAAGTCGGGATTTGAATCATTATGCCGTGATTGATACGCAAGGTTCCAAGTGGCATTACAGCTTGGTAAAGTTGAAGGACTATGTCAGATAAAATAAAGATTAAAAAACAAATCAGGGCACAGGCCTAGCCTCAAGGAGGGTGTGCGTTTAGTCCACCACGCGTGCCCAATGCGGATTGTCGATTGGTAGTTAATGGACTTCACATACGGAAGTACACTTAAACGAATGTAGGTTTCCTTACGACGTTTTCCTTCACCGTTCGAGAGCTGTCGGTAATTACGTACCTACGTAATATACTTGCGCTTATGTACCTACATAAGCTAGAAAAATTCATTGGTACATGGCATGTCGTCCTCGCGGATTCGAACCTGGGGTGCGAATTTTGAATCTCATTCGGTAAGCTCAGCAGTTGACAATGTCAAAATTACTATGGAGATATGCATCTTTCTACTGCTGATTTGACTTTCAAAAATCATACTACAGGAGAGAGATTTTTGAGATTCAAATCCGCAGTAGAAAGATTCGTTTACCTCCATAGTAATTTTGACATTTTCAACAGTCTGAGCTCACCGAATGAGATTCAAAAATCGCACTCCTAGACCTCAAGATTGAGTTACCATATCTCTCCGCAACGCGCCACCGAACGCTCTCTGATTTTTTTTCGCGATTTCGATGTTAGTCCCTTAGAGAAAGTTGTTCAGTTTGATTGATAGTAAACTAGCAATTGACAAACACGCACCGTTAATTCTGCAAGATTTCTAGTGATCAAGTCGTCATTTTGCCTTTAAATTGTTAAAAAAATCCTGAATCGCGCTATCAAAGTTTTTGCAAAGATTACTATATAAGGCAAGTGGACGACGTCATTCATAGGAGTACGTGGCTACACAGTAAAACCAGTATCCCTGATACTGGCAATGGAACAAAAACGTAGGGGAGTACCCCGTCATCTCATGTGGCCGATTTGACTCCTGTTTTATTTATTCTACGATACGATTATTATGAAGGATTTTTTTTCTGAACTGAACAACTTTCACTAGTGCTGTAGACTGAGACAACGTTTTGAAAAAAGTCTGCTCTGCTCACGGATCTAAATTTTAGTATGTGGCTCTGTTACTCAAAAATATGGGATAATTTAGTCGCGTAGATAACTGCAGTTTTGTATGAAAAATCAAACGGCTGATTTATTTTTTCGCTATTTCGATGTTGGTTCTACAGTGAACGTTGTTCAGTTTGATAGTGTGCTCTTAGATATTCCGTGGTACCTACTTATATCGGTAATGAGCAATGATATTATAAGTAAAAATATAATCATTGGTAATCAAATTAAATGTTACTTAAGCAATTCTGAAAAATAACTTTGTCGTACTACCCCATGCAAAATGTCGAGCATCATTTTGACTTGTAATTTTTCTTTAGTTACCTACTTAGTTACCCTGCAAGTTAGTAGGTACCTTCGTTTGTAGTACCTAGGTACCAGCTGGTATTAGTTCTGTGTTTGAGTTTACTTTAAATGTTACTTTATAAGACAGTATTTTTGGGTCTTATATTTGTTTTTCAATATTATATAGGTAAGAGCAAACTCAGGGTGGGTGTATGGGCGTCAAAACTAAGTAAAGCCTGACCAGAAATATAAAAAACCTGGGTTGGGGGCGCTGCGATCGACTATAACCTTTAAAGTCAGTGTTCCACGTACAAAAATTAGTTCCAATGATTTTTCGCAACATGGCGAGGTTTTTTATTTTTCTGGTCAGGCTTTAGGTAAGTAACTAAAGAAAAATTACGAGTAGTCGGGGAAAAATACGGTTTGAGATTGCATTAAAGACACTCTAGTAAATTGTGTTTGAACGTATATCTGTATTAGTTTATAACACTTTTTTCCAAATTTTGTGGTTTCAGGAACGGCTCAGGAACCTGAGAAATACCTAAAAATCGATATAGGTAAATGTACAAAGGGCAAGCTTAATTATTTCTAAAGATATTTCTTTCAGCATACCAGCAAAAGAGACAGTTAATTAGCACAAGGAAAATTTAATGTGTACAAACAAACAGTAAATAATTAAGTTTTGAGGTTAAAATTTTTTAAGACTTACAAAATATTAAATATCTAAGTAGTTACTCAAATTTACGATATTAACCGGGGATTATTATAGTTATAAGTAAAACGTATTGAGCGAAGCCGTCCTGTACAAAATCACCAGTTTTCCGTTTTTTATTCATACCTTAATTTAATGTTTTGTAAATGTCTTAATTATTCAATAATGCACAATAAAGAATCGGGGATTTTGATAATTTATGTTTTCCAGGTAACTATGTATCTACTATATTGCAACCTGCTCCATACAAAAATCCGTAGATTTCCTATCGACATCTTGCATGGGGTAGTACCTACCTACGACAAAGTTATTTTTCAGAATTGATTGTATTTATTTTTATTGCTGGGCTGTGCCCTGCAGTGGGACGTGTATAGGCTGATGATGATGAAATGCCGCATTATTTTTATCTGACACGCTCTTAGCTTATCATGTTGTTTAATTATTTTTATTTTAGCTGCCTGCTATTTTTGTGTCTGACGCTCAGTTGCAGAAACGCTCATTAGAGTTAATCCTGCATTAAATCTCTTGCTAGCTTTCATTACGTCAACAAGACAAAAAGTGACAGCAAGAGATTTAATGGAGGATTAAGTCTAATGAGCGTTTCTCCACCTAGAGAGCGATTTTTGATTCTCATTCGGTGAGCTCAGCAGTTGAAAATGTCAAAATTACTATGGAGATACGCGTCTTTCTGCTGCTGATTTGACTTTCAAAAATCGCACTACTGGAGTATGATTTTTTAAAGTCAAATCACTAGTAGAAAGATGCATATCTCCATTGTAATTTTCACATTTTAAACGGCTGAGCTCAGCGAATGAGATTCAAAAATCGCACTCCAGATAATAAAGATTACAATTGTGATTTTTTTTTTTTTTTTTTTTTTTTGAGATCGATCTAAGTACTTACCCACTAATCACGAAGATGATAAGTTGGTTAGGTACTATGGTATTTTAATAATGTAAATGAAACAGTAATTATAATTATAATAACACTTAACCTAAAGAAAAGAAAAACAAGACTTATAAATACTATTCAGGGTAGTAGGTTAGGTACATTATGCTGAGAATGTTAGGACACATGCAACCTACTGTATGCAGCGTCATTACTTACATTAGTAACCAGTAACCAGCAATGTACTCCGAATTGTCATTGTAAATTTTATAATTGTCACGTTTATTCAAAAGGGCCCTGAGTCAACATTACCTGCCCAAACGGCGTGGTGAGGGTAGCCACTTCATTGCATGGCCCGACCGGCTCGTGCAGACCCAGTGACCACTCTCTCTCTGGGTTAAAGAACACGACGAAAACCCAGTAGATAATGTAGTGCAGTGCTAGCTGCAGAATCAGCAAGTAATCTACTGTCGTCAGTCTGAAACAGGTAACATAGGTCTGAGGTAACGCCATAATAACTCATGCTGTAATGGAAAGTTTAGCCAGCAGTGGTCGTGTCCAGGCTGCTCCAGACGAACTCGGGTATTGTCACTCGGGGAGGTTGGGACCATAAAGAGAGGGTCTACACTGCCATCATGCATCCACGAGGCTCTCCAAGATGTACATGGTCCATCTTTATATAGGGTTTAACAAAACACCCTTGTAGTTAATACTTAAGGGGGTGCTTCAGTCGCGAAAAAAAAATCTGCTGTCCCATACAAAACTGCTGTACTGACTCGACTAAAATGTATGGGACAGCTGTTTTTTTCCGCGATTAGGGAATGGGCTCCATAGTGAAAGTTGTTCAGTTTGATGGTCTGAAGCACCAGTATGCTGACGGTTTTTTAAGGGGGTGATCAGACCATCAAACTGAAAATTTTTCCATCAAAATCGCTAAAAAACATTTGTATTCATTAGTGGTCGCGAAGACCAAAAAAACATCTTTTGTTTGCAATTTTTATATGGAACTACTGATTTTTCTTTCGCGATTTCGATGTGTGTACCGCTATAGAGAAAGTTGTTCAGTTTGATGGTCTGCGAGCATCCCCTTGAAAAACAGTATCCGCTTTCTCGTAGTTGATCCCATACTAAAAGTTATTCCTATTGATGGATACTTTCACCCCTTTGAGTTTTCGGGAAAGATCTTTTCGGTTTACGTCAGATTACACTCTGTAAGGTAGTTTAAGTAATTCGATGTCGAAAAATTTAAAAACAGTATACTTACTTACTACCTACTTAGGTACCTAATCAGTGTAACAATTTGCGACAAATGCAAATATAATAAGGTCTATCAAAATTAGCTGAAACTATGGTCTATCTGAACATCACACTGAACAACTTTCTCTATGGGACCAAAGGAAAATCAGCTGTCCCGTACATTTGAGTCGAGTTATGTTTGCAGTTTTGTATAGGACAGCTGTTTTTTTCGCTATTTCGTTATTGGTACCATAGAGAATGTTTTTCAGTTTGATGGTACCCATCCCCTTAAGGGTCGGCACTACCCTGATCGGGCCAAACAGGGTCCGGCGTTCCGACTTTTGAGGATAGTAAATAGCTATATTTCGAAACAAAATTAATACCATCGCTTCTTTAAAAGATGAAGTACAAGATGAACAAAAAAAAATTCAGTAAAATTTTATAGTTACATCAGAAAGTAATCGAGAATTTCATGAAAAACTCTAGAATAGCACTGCCGCGTTCCGAGTCCTGTGATTTAGTTAAACAAAATAAAACAACAAAATATATTTCAAATCAATGGCAAAGCATCAAAGAACACTTTAAACAAATCAGTTTTTCGATATGACTTCTAGTTTTTTTGCAATTTGTTACCAAAAATCACATATTTTTTTGGACGTTTTCTTCATACAAATTACTATGGGCCGTCAATCGTTCGAAATCATTGCGAATAGACCGGTGACCGGCAACACCCGACACTGTCTTAGAAGATTAATGAACAGATCCATTTTGTACCCATTATTACTTATAAAAAACCGGGCAAGTGGGTGTCGGGCCACACGCAGTGTATAGTGTAGCGGCCACGCGTGGAAAAGTCGTCTCTAAACCAAATCTCGTATGTAAGTTCTGTATATACCTACAACAGGTATGGGTGTGTTCAGGGTACTCTCTGGATCACGAAACTGCTTGTTGTATAATTCTATAGTGGTGGAGGGGGTAGCAGTGACGTCATAAAGATGGCCGCCGACGGTTTTAGTTTTTCTTCAATTGTAGCGCACCTATGAGGTCAATCTGGTTGTGCAAGGTGTCATTTGAAAGCTTATTCAATTTACTTTAACCATTTCATAGACACCTAACGTGAAAAATTTGTATTTACTGAAATATTTTCAATTTATTGCATTTTTTGTTACCTACCAGCAATCATTCCTCCAGTTTTCTCGGAAACGGGTAACTTTATTGTGATTATAGTCATTACATAAAACATAGATAATTTTATTAGCTATCTTACAACATCAATTGCATAAAAATACAAGTTCAAATGACTGAGCTGTGTCAAATTTTCTGGTGCACTGTAACTATGAGTCCAAGCGTGCGTCGGTGTGCGGGCGGGGTGGACGGACTGCAAATAACATTATGATTTATAGATTATATAAAATTAAGGTTTCCATTGTAATATTGATTCGAAAAACATACATTTTTATATTATTTGCACATGCGTTTACATAAATAATTGTAGATGTACAGGGTGTAATATTAAATGCGTTACATACTTAAGGGGGTGCTTTAGACCATAAAACTGAACAACTTTTACAATGGGACCAACTTTGAAATCACGAGAAAAATTAGCTGCTGTTTCATACATTATGGTCCAGAAAAGATTG
Source organism: Agonopterix heracliana (assembly GCA_963693445.1). NCBI lineage: Eukaryota > Metazoa > Arthropoda > Insecta > Lepidoptera > Depressariidae > Agonopterix > Agonopterix heracliana. The sequence continues at coordinate 4,337,077 of OY856307.1, forward strand.
ACATGTTCTACGGGACATCTGATTTTATTTCGCTATATTTATGTTGGCTCCAAGGTGAAAGTGGTTCAGCTTGATGGTCTGAATAGTACCCCATTCGATATAATATGTACCTACTTATAACGCATTATGTTTTACACTATATATACAAGAATGAGACTGCCTTGGAAAAGTTAATAAAAGAATGAGACATCCAAAACAATTCATGAACAACTTTCATTATAATTTATTTAGACAAGCACAAGAATAAAAAGTTAAATATCAGAAATTCAAATTAAATCGAATCCGCAACGCAGGCTCAAAACAATTTAGTTAATTGTTATAAAAAACAATTGTTAGTTGCAAGCATGCAATGTCTAGAGTGTTTCATCATCATCACCAAAATTATACTGATTTAAGCATACCTCCTCACTGATATTTTATGGCAAACACCCTGCATGCATTTTTGAATTTTACTAACAAATCTTGCATCTCGCACTACGGCAGCCTGTTTTGCATTGGCAAGACATTAATTCCAAATCTTTTACGAAATACATGGTTTTAACGTTGTTACGAGTATCGGTGACAATTTTTCGTTTTCCTATGTTCAACCATGGTTTGTTGTGGTAAATTATGAAATGCCACATCTACAGTGGCCCAAACGTAGGTACATTTGGTAATTTGCTCTTTTTATATGTTGTTTCAGAGCTTCTTGTGACGGTAGAAGTTTATCCACGTTACCAATATTATAACAGCAAATAGCCATATTAAACTTCTCACCTTTTTGCTTTAGATCAAATCCTTCCAGAAGATCGTAATTTTCTGTGAAGACTTTCCTTGTGATTTTCTTCGAAAAACCTGACAATGAGCTTGTGCTATCGCATACTGTAAGAGCGTGGAACGTCAATAAACAGTTTATTTCTGGTCCGAGTGTTTGAACAATGTTATTGACTAAAACGTATTTTGATTTACTCGCGCTCATTCCTCATTAAATCCAGACCTTCGCTGGTAACCTGTCGAAGAAATGTATGAGCAACAGTAAAACTTCAGTGTCTGTTTACCATTAGGGTCTCAAACCCACTTTGGGCCTAAGATGTTTCTTTGGGCAGCATCAATTACATGTAACAAACGAAACGGGTGCTGACACCTTGTTCGTGATTGCTTTTTAAGTGATGGACAGGTCTGTTTTTATTTGTTGCTACAGTAAGTGGATTTTCTTATCCACCAGCGGTTAATAATTCTATGTCACCCTCAAGTTTTTTGCTCTTGAAATAAACCAAATCAATACAATTGTTCAAGCTCTCGGACCAGAAATACACTGTTTATTGACGTTCCACGCTCTTACAGTATGCGCTAGCACAAGCTCATTGTCAAGTTTTTCATAGAAAAGCAGAAGCAAAGTCTTCATAGAAAATTACGATCTTCTGGAAGGATTTGGAATGGTCGTTGACCTAACAGAAGATCTAAAGCAAAAAGGTGAGAAGTTTGATATGGCTATTTAGGTACTGTACTGTCATAGTATTAGTAAAGTGGATAAACTTCTACCGTCTCAAGAAGCTCTGAAACAACATCTAAAAAGAGCAAATTACCAAATGTACGTTGTTACGGTAAATTATGAAATGCCACATCAGTAGTAGCCCTACTACTGATGTGGCATTTCATAATTTACCACCACCTACAAACCATGGTTGAACATTGGAAAACGAAAAGTTGTCACAGATAACAACGTTAAAACCAAGTACCTACCTATTTCGTAAAGATTTGAAATTAATGTCTTGCCAATGCAAAACAGGCTGCCGTAGTGTGAGATGCAGATTTGTTAGTAAAATTCAAAAATGCATGCAGGGTGTTTGCCATAAAATATCAGTGAGGAGGTATGCATCAGTAGGTATAATTTTGGTGATGTTGATGAATCACTCTAGACATTGCATGCGTGCAACTAACAATTGTTTTTTTATAACAATAATAAATATTGTTTTGGATTTCTCATTCTTTTATTTACTTTTCCAAGGCAGCCTCATTCTTACATAGTGTAAAATTTAATGCGTTAAGTAGGTACATATTATATCGAATGGGGTACATCAGACCATCAAGCTGAACCACTTTCACTTTGGAGCCAACATAAATATAGCGAATTAAATCAGATGTCCCGTAGAACATGTCTCTTCTAAACCAAAATGTATGAAACAGCAGCTAATTTTTCTCGTGATTTCAAAGTTGATCCTATTGTAAAAGTTGTTCAGTTTTATGGTCTAAAGCACCCCCTTAAGTATGTAACGCATTTAATATTACACCCTGTACATCTACAATTATTTATGTAGACGCATGTGCAAATAATATAAAAGTGTATGTTTTTCGAATCAATATTACAATGGAAACCTTAATTTTATATAATCTATAAATCATAATGTTATTTGCAGTCCGTCCACCCCGCCCGCACACCGACGCACGCTTGGACTCATAGTTACAGTGCACCAGAAAATTTGACACAGCTCAGTCATTTAAACTTGTATTTTTATGAAATTGATGTTGTAAGATAGCTAATAAAATTATCTATGTTTTATGTAATGGCTATAATCACAATAAAGTTACCCGTTTCCGAGAAAACTGGACGAATGATTGCTGGTAGGTAACAAAAAATGCAATAAATTGAAAATATTTCAGTAAATACAAATTTTTCACGTTAGGTGTCTATGAAATGGTTAAAGTAAATTGAATAAGCTTTCAAATGACACCTTGCACAACCAGATTGACCTCATAGGTGCGCTACAATTGAAGAAAAACTAAAACCGTCGGCGGCCATCTTTATGACGTCACTGCTACCCCCCTCCACCACTTTAGAATTATACAACAAGCAGTTTCGTGATCCAGAGAGTACCCTGAACACACCCATACCTGTTGTAGGTATATACAGAACTTACATACGAGATTTTTTTTCTCTGGTCCTGGCCGCTAGTCTAGTAAGGTTCCGTAGTTGCCCGTCACGATATGTGGACTTAGAAGTACATTTTATAAATTGGTCGACTATTACTCGTAAATTTTTGTCCCCATTATTATAACAGAATAATTATAAGTTTATTATTATTGGTAGGTACTAGCAAACTTACGATTGATAATCTGTTATCATTATCATCATCGTCAGATATGTTATACAGGGTGAATTTGATATCATTAGCATCCTTTTAAACTAAGAGTCTACCCATCAAACTGAACAACTTTTAATATGGGCGCAAACCGATCGGATTTCAACCTGTACATAAGTATGGAATAAGAGTGAATTCTGTGCCGTAGCAGTAACTCAAACGATTGCCTTCAAAAGACATTTGCACGACAGAATTTTGCGCGACACACAAGACAACACAAAGGAATTTCACAGAAGTTACTTTCCGAGCACAGTTTGGTAGTTTTTGGTTATTATGGTAGTTTTGGTAATTAATGGTAGTTTTTGGTTCTTTCAGTAATTTTTGGTAATTTTCATAGTTTTTGGTTATATTAGTAGATTTTCGTACTTTTTGGTAGATTATTGTTATTTCGGTAATTTTTCGTATTTTTGGTAGTTTATGGTTATATTGGTACTTTTTCGTACTTTTTGGTAGTTTATGGTTATTTCGGTACTTTTTGTTTTGGTTCATTTCATTTCATTTATTTACTTTAAATTGTAGGTAGTTACTTACATAAGTTTCAGATGGTAAGTACAGAGTATTAGTCACACTACAATATAATTTATAAACATAAAGAAAAAAAAAAACAGATTTAAACAATAGGTGCCAGACAATTACATACTATCACCTTTCACTACTACAATCAAATTAAATGTCGCATAAAATCAGTTTAATGTTATTAAAACACCTTTCGATTAATTATACCTTCTTCAGAAATCTCTTGTCGGGTAGGGCTTTAATTTCATCTGGTATTTTATTATACACAAAAACAGCATTCGACTTTGTAGTTCTTTGCATCGATGCTAGTTGGTAATTTGGTACCAGTAGCTCATTTTTGCGAGTTAAATTTAGTCTTTTGCTACGGAATGGGGGTTTACTTGGGAATTTGTCGGGGTATCGTCTCACGATTTTGCACAGCTCGAGGATATACAAAGCTGTCACAGTGAGCAATTTCAAGTCGGTGAACAAGGATCGGCATGACAGCCTGTTGGACTAAATTCCGCTTACGGATCGAATGCACCTCTTTTGCAAAACAAATATTTTATATTTTATGTCAACAGACTCACCCTAAAACGTAGTGAGTACTTGCTCAGTGACTCACCCCGTAGCCAAGCCATAAAGAACTCTTTTGTTTATTATGTTAGTTTTTGGTAATTTTCATACTTCTATCAAATAATAACAAAAAGTATAAAAATCTACCAAAATGACCAGAAACAACGAAAAAGTACCAAAATCTACCAAAACAATCAAAAACTACGAATAATACTAAACTCTACCAAAAACTACCAATAGTACCAAAACCTACCAAAAGAACCAAAAACTACCAAAATCTACCACAAGAACCTAACTGTTGACATTGTAATAATTCAGATAGGCAGGTCGTGGGTTCGAATCCCGCTCGCCGCCCGACTTTTTCAATCTTTAATTTGATTAAGCTAACATGGCATACATGTAAAATAATAAAATTCTATTGTAATAATTATTTTCTTATCTTTGTAATACTTCTTGTTAATATTGCTGTGCCCTTTCAGGGTTCATGGTTAAGTACATGACTTTAGCTACTAAGTAAAACCTATGCTGTAACTGTACATGAATGCGAATAAATTAATATGAATATGAACCAAAAACTACCAAACAGTGCCCTTTGTAAGTAACATTTTAGTTTTTAAAATAACTTTTGCAATTCTTTTGTGTGTTCTTTTGTCGCGCAATGTCCTTCAGCTTGACCACTTTTTTCAGAGAATCTACCAAAATCTACAAAGTCCTGTTTCAAATTCTACCAAATTATATTTATGTCGTTCCAGATGGTTAAAATTTAATATTAAACACGTTTTTGAACAACATGAATGAGTCTTTTAAAAAGAAAGGAATGAAAGTGAATGTAAGTAAAACAAAAGTTATGGTGCTAGAGAGGAATGATGATGACGAACGTACTGTATGCAGTATTAAGATAGGTGATGAAAAATTGGAACAGGTGAATAAGTTTGTGTACTTGGGATGCATGTTTACCAGAGACGGTAAGTGTGAGGGTGATATTGAGAGAAGAGTGAAAGCAGGAAATAGGGTAAATGGAGCTCTGCATTCTTTTGTGAAAAGTCAACACGTGTCCAAAAAGGCACGGATGGCAGTTCATAACGGAGTGTTAGTCCCAACATTGATGTATGGAAGTGAATCTTGGGTATGGCAGAAGACGCACGAAAGTAGGATTAACGCTGTGGAAATGCGCTCATTGAGAAGTATGTGTGGTGTAACTGTTATGGACAAATTTAAAAATAGTTTAATCAGAGAACGTTGTGGTCTGAAAGAGGATGTAGTGACAAAGATAGAGAAAGGTATGTTGCGATGGTTTGGTCATATGGAAAGAATGGATGAGTGCAGATTGACGAGTGCAACCTATAAGGCAAGCGTAAGTGGAAATGTTGGAAGGGGACGGCCTAGACGTACATATTCGGACCAAATTGGCGACGTGCTTAAGAAGGGCCAGGTCAGATCTACCCGAAACCGACGAGCATGCATGAAGGGACTAATGAATGTGGAGGAAGCTAGGGAGGTTTGTCAGGATCGTAGCAGGTGGCGTTCCGTTGTTTCTGCCTACCCCAGTGGGAGACCAGCGTGAGAATATGTATATGTATGTATGTATGTTGAACAACATTTATTATAAATTTTATTGAACGCTCATCATGTTATTTCCGCATTTTTGTATAATTTTTATTGGTTTTCATCGATTCAAATTTGTAACATGGATTCAAAGGTTAAAGTCCTATGACAAAAGTGCAAAGAACGTGTTATGTAGAAAATTTTATCCGATTTAATTTGTCTTTACAAAACTTTTCGATAAAACGTAAAAAAATGAAAAAGTCACCTTTAGAGCCCTCCTTCCTTGAACTCGCAAAATCGGGAGTTCCAACATCGAAATTCGTGTTCAGCAGGTCCGAATTAGTAAAAAAAACACATTTGGCTAAGTGTTACCCAAAATGCCTCTAGAATTTAAATCCGTCTAAAAGTGAACCAGTCATTAAAGCTTTACTAGTAGTTCCGGAAAACTTCCAAACCCTGCAATGGATGTTTTTTTTTTGTTTAATTGTTTTACAGCCATTTGTATTGCCAGCTTAGATTTTTTTTAGACTGAATCCTTGCATTTATGATAAAATTTTCGAATACCGAATTTCTATTCTGCTAAAGAATTTCCCACTACTAAATTATCGTTCTCTTTGCCCTAAATCCACCAATAAAGTAGAAATCTACTAAAAGTGGTCACACTGATGTCCTTTTGTACAAATGTTTTTGAAGGCTCCAGTTACTGCTGCAAAATTAACTTTTATTCCGTGCTAAAAACATATCTGACGATGATGATGATGATAAAAGATTACAAACCCTTAGTTTGCTTATACCAATAATATTAAACTTAGGCCCAATTCGACCAAACACGAGTAAATTTAATTCTTAGATTAAGTCGCTTTGTTACTATAGAGTAAACTGATTTTGCGTTTTGCCAACCCTAATCTAAATGAAATGTCAATGTCACATAATTAAAAAAATTATAATAAAAAGAAACCTAACAAATTAAAGCTGTATAACCTCACATTACAATAAGTACGGATACAACGACCTCTTTCCTTAGGTGAATTATACATTCGTTCTTTTAGTACGGGGTGTGTAAACAACAAAAGTAAAATTGCTCCTTGTATAGTTTACTCTTCTATAAATCTAAGTTTGGTCGAATCCGGCCTTATAATAATAAAATTATTCTGTTATAAGTTTTAGTTTGCTCTGTTATAATAATTTTAAGTTTTTTTAAGCCTTAGTAATACTGTATATATGGTTGGGACCCACCAGGGGTGATCTTTGATCAGTCACATTTTGGGTCCATCACGGTACTATACTGTTACTGTAAATGTCAATTTCGACCTACGGCCCTCAAATCCAGATGCTGCAGGTGCAGGAGTATTGCCACGTACGACCAAATATTCAACATCAATTTAATGAGGTAAAATCTGCCTTCCAGGTAGTAGGTACCCTAAATTCGGTCGGACCTATAAACCTGCCAGGATAGGGTGCGGCCTACCAGACTTTTTAGGCCTTACTAATTGGCCTCTATACCAACAGACTTCAACGAGGTAAAATGTTGTGTCACCAGGGTTCACTTTTTCCTTCACACCAGTAAACGTGCCATGCCAGCCAAGCTGCGCCGCGGCCGACCAAGTTTTTTGCAAGTAACTTATTGCCAAATTTAGCTATAAAATTTATTTGTTCATTAATCTTATAAGATAGGGTTGAGTGTTGTCGGCCACCGGTCTTTTTCTTTTGACAGATATGTCAAACGGGCCGTAGGTAGTGCCGACCCTTAAATTAGTTTCAGTTAATTTTGTTAGACCTAATTTAGGGTCCTTCTTAATATGCTTACACTTTTTTAAGGGGATGATCAGACCATCAAACTGAACAACTTTCTCTACGGCAGCAACATCGAAATCGCGAAAAAAAATCAGCTGCTCCATACAAAAATGCAAACCTACTCGAGCCAAATTAATGGAACAGCTGTTTTTTTTCGCGATTTCGAAGTTGGTACCTATCGGGACCAAGAAAACTGAACAACTTTCTGTCCCATACAGGCATGTTCATGTTCAGTTTGATGGTCTGATCGTCCTCTTAAAAAAGTAAGCATAGTAAGTTGGACCCTGTATAATCTTTAATTCAATGTCACTATAGCTCACTATTGACACAGTAGGTCATTCAACGCTAGTAAATTTCCATATCGTCGTCTCACCTTTCTTTAACCTTCTCTCTCTCGCTGAGCAGACCGTGGAGGGTGAAAACAGCGTAGATGGTGAACAGAACAAAGAATGTCACTTCTGTGCTTATATTATACATGTCATGCAGGGGGTGGTAGATGGGGACGAACAGTAGAACGCCGCCCGGCATGCCCAGGAGCGACGAGATGATGACGGATTTCAACTCGCTGCACACTCTGAAATGTGCACAATATTGCTGTCATTGGCATATACATATATGGCTTTTTTAGAGGATCCAGGAGTCCTCGTAGGTCACACGAGAAGACACCTAATATGCTCCAGTTGATGCTTTCCATCCGGAGGCGAGAAAAATACATTTACCAACTTTCGCTAAACGAAATTGCCGCTTTCCGCCTCCGTCGAGGAGGTAAATAGTAGACACACCTTGGGCAGTAAATTTTATAAGAATGCCTCAGATCATATGTAATTGTCGGCCGAGGCGAAGCAGAATTAGATGTGAACTGAGCTGAGACCTTTCTTACCTTCCTGCCCTCGGTGCACAAGATATTCCGTTCCCCGGTGTGTATAATCTAGGTATCTTCTCACCTCTGGGCGGAAAGCGTCAACTTTCGTCCCACTGCGCTGCGCTAAACGAAGTAGGTACTGCGACCGGAGAACAAGTTGGTCGCAGTATCTGGCCAGTGCTAAGTATTCTCCCCTAGCTGCCCACAATGCTTCGCTGTCTCGCCGACAAAAATATTTACTTAGTGTTTGAAGTGTATAAGGATGTAACCTGTTTTTTAGAACGAGATAAATGCTAAATTTATAATTTGAGATTTTATAAATTTTAGGCTCCAATTGGATCTTAAGTATATGTAAGTAGTATACCGAAAAAAAACTATTCTTCAGGTCTACACCCAGAATATTGGTTCCGGGTCAAACCATAAAATGACTGGTCTATTATAGAAGTATGTATAAATGTACTCACCCAGCCGATTCCCACTTGGACACCTTAGGAGCAAACTTCCTACTGGCATGGAAAAAGAAAACGAAGCTGGCAGTAAACGCGGCGTGGAAGTAATATGAATTCCATGGCACCCAGTAGTGTCGGTCAAAGACGTTGGGGTCGGTGTCATGCCAGGTCCAGTGCACGAACTTGACGGCTACTATGTCGTAAGGGATGTCGACGAGGACCGTCACGAGACCGACTGCAAAAGGCTCGGCGTATCGCGGCAAGTTCAGCTTGGAGACGGCGTATGCGGCGTGGTAAATGAAGGCTGGGTCTGCAAATGTTTGCTAAGAATAAACCTTTTGTTTTATTCTGGTAATGATAGTTGGAGAGTAAGGATTTTGGCAGGAGCGTCGGTGGCGCGTGTGAATACTCCGCCGACAAGAGCGTTTAACTCTTTAATGATGATGAATGATAGTGTACCCAACATGGGTGGATCACCATTCGATTCCCGTATTTCAGTCCGAGTGTAAGAAGTTTACCTATAGGTATTCTACGTTATTACCAATTCTTTTAATATTTTAAATCTGTTAGTTTGCTTAGATCAAATTGATATAGTGCCATTAATACGAGTATTATAGTAGTCCTTAATACCTATAGATAATAGAGACCAATATGAACTTACACAAGAATATAATGTGCAACGGCATCCTTCCTCCCAGGAGCATCACAGGTGTCTGCGAATGCCAGAAGTTGTCATACTCTGGCAGAACAAAATGCCAGAAGTTGTCGGCGAAGACTCCATGGAGAATAGTGGCGAACCAGAAGTATGGCCATCTTCCACCTTTCCTGAAAGCTACGAGAGGGTAAGTTCCCCTACTGCCAAAGCCAACTGTTTCATCGGAATCTATCACTTAACGTCATTAGATTAAGTAACTACATTAGTATATACGTAATATATTGTGTACGAGAAGTCGCATGGCAATAGAGGATTCACAAGCGGACGTGTTTCGCCCGCGCGCGGGTTAGGTGGCCACTTGGCTCCGCCATTGTATTGTGGCTCAAGTGTATTTTTGTACAAAAACAATCCTATCAAGCACATTTGCTATTTGGCAAATTGGCAAAATCACCGACACCACGGTGGGGCCACAATTTTAAAATTAAAATTGATTATTAAAGGTGCACTCTTATTTCTGAAGGCTTTTGTATGAGATTTAAAAACAGTGCAAACACACCGTTGACATTCAAAAATCGCACCCCAGGTCACGGTATGGCTCAAGTAAACGTATAAGTAGGTAGGGAATGTTCTAGACTAGATACCATGGAGGAACGTGAGGACGCCGGCTAGCACATAGACGGCCTGTGATATCAGGTAAGTCGGCTGAGCAATCCAGAGCTGGTTGACATCGTTGGTGTACACCAACCACTGCATCCACTGTTAATGAACGATGATCGTAATTAGATACTTAATTCTATACAATTCAAGGTAGAATAGAAATCATTTATTTTGATAAATACCTACAGCTTTTTAAAATAGGTCTTGTCATTGTGATATATTATTTCTCCCCTCCGGAAGGAAAGCGTGACTTTTCGTCCCGCTGCGCTAATCGAAGTTTTCGCTTTCCACCTCCGTCGAGGAGAAAAATAACTTATATATAACCACGGGCAGTAAATAAGAAAGCCTCAGATCACATGTTTGTTGAATTAAGTACATGAGATCTGAGACCTTTCTTACTTTCCTGCCCTCGGTGTGTAATACTATTAGACAGTGTTTCCAGCCTGCTCGCAAGCGTGCAAATTTGAAGCATGTCAATGCAGGTGTGTAACTAAAGATATTAGTAATATTTCTAACGTAATTTTTTTGACTCTAGCACCACGTGCGTCGTGTGTCGGCAGGTGTTCCGTCTACTGAGGGCTACAGATTTCTAACCCATTGTTTTAGTGGTCAAAAGGCCGGGCTAAGGGCTAAGTGCACGGGGCTCCTATCTGAAGCTTCTCAGATACTTTTTCGGTAATCTCACATCACCCCCCAGCCCTCAGTTGTTCCATTTTCGCCCGGGATATGACATGATTCAAACCTTCCCCGGTCCATTAGCGACTTATCAAAACTTTTTTACGCGTAACGAAATTATCCATATCCAATGCCTCGCAACAACTGTAAGCTTCAAATGATATAAAAGCTTGTGACCTCCCATAATGGGATAATATGTTCGTGGGTTTATGACTGCATGTATCAATATCTCATTCGGAAACGGAGTGCGCTCCATACAAACGAAGTTATATTTTCAATACTGACCAATTAAAGTCAATAATTTTTTTCAGAAACAATCTAGAAACTATTCTCTGTATGTTGTCTGATTTTTCCATACAATTTAATTAATCCTAGCATTGAAACTGTATATTTTAACGAAAATCGGACAACATAAAAGCATAGAAATTAGTGTCTAAATTGTTTATGAAAAATGTCGGTTACTATCTCAGATTTATGAATACAAAGTTTAAAATATTGAAAAAATAACCAGTTGACTGAAATGACTTCAGTTGTTATGGAGCGTGCTCCTTTATAAATTGTTTGACAACACCACGAATTCGAATTGGTGATATCCTAAATAAAAAATCGGTTCAGACAAACGAGAGAAAATCGCGGACAAACATACAGGTCAAACTGAGAATATTCCTCAGTCCTCCTTTTTTATAAGTCGGTTAAAAACACCTTCCGATGCGGTGGTAGAGTCAAAAAAATTACGTCTGAAAGAGTTTAACTACAATAATGCTAAAGAGGTGTGTCTGCCTGCCTACCACAATGGAAGACGTGTCAGGCGTAAGTATGGCTATATAACTAATTTGTATGAAATTTTCGGTGCAGAAAAGTTTTATGATAAGTATACAGGGTGTTACATAAGTAAGAATAAATTTTTAAAACTCTTAAGGGGGTTGTTTAGAAAATCAAACGGAACAACTTTCTCTATGGGACCAACATCGAAATCGCGAAAAAAAATATCTGATATCCCATACATATTTTAGCTCGAGTCGATTTGTAGGAGTATAGAACATTTTTTTTTTTGCGATTTCGATATTGGTCCCATAGTAAAAGTTGTTGAGTTTGATGGTCTAAACCACCCCCTTAAATGTTTATTTGTATTTTTGTAACACCTTGTATAACTTGCTTGTCGCACGTAGTCACTACCTATACCTATTTGATTCGTTTTAAACGCCATGCCATTTCGATTAACTGAAAAAAGGGTGAAGGTAGATAAACTAATCCTACAACATTTGCACCTGTAGGTACCTAATTATTTTATCCTAAAGATACCTATCTTCATAACACCACAATAATATCATTACGTTGTCTAATTAATCCGATAAAATAAAGTTAGATAATACGTATAGTTCCCATTCACCGTGTGTTATTGTATTTCTAGTGTGGTATAGTACGACGCGACTAAGGGAAAGGATTTCTGAAGGTCGCGAAAGACTATAGCCAACTATTCACTACTTGATACCTACGTCATTCTATCCTGAAACCTAATCCTTGAAGGTAGACCAAAACGTTATAAATTTATACCAAAGTCCTCAGTTCTAGAGTGAGTTCCTAGAACCTATACTCAAAATCCCAAATCCCAACATCCCCATATCTCCCAAATCCCCGTGTACACGTGCACTGGGTCTTTCCTAATATGCTGACAGTTTTAAAGGGGAAGATCAGTCAATCGAACTAAACACTTTCTCTGGGAGACTAACACTGAAATTGCATAAAAAAATTAATGTCTCTGTTCTGTTCCCAAAGAGAAAGTTGTTACTTTTGGGTGGTCGGATCATTCCCTTAAAACCGTCAGCATAATATTTAGAAGGGTTCGTATACTTCCACAATTTTCAGTAACTGTGCGGAATCTAGTATACCACGGTAGGTAGAGAGTTACACGCAACTTGCAATACTCGTATAAGTTTAGGTGATTTATAGAATTCGATAATAATCACTAGATATACTTATCAATGAGTTTCGTAAAGGCACAAAATAGGTAAGTATAATAAAGGTACCAAACTTATACTTATCATAAAAATTGAAACTCTATGTAGAATTGTAGAGTTAACATATGGTTCCAGAAACGTGCAAAACATCGCGATCGCACAGGTTTTAATTATTCGCAAGCGTTATCTAAGGTTGTGGAAACAATAAAATATATGATGGTATCCTTATGATAGGTAAGTACCTACCAGTTATCAAAATCTGTAGAAAACATAATTGGTAAAATATTACTCACGGTAATGCCGGTGTTTGTCGCCATGGCGGCAAAAGCGTGCTGCGCCTGAGTCGCTTATCAGAAAAATGATATTTATTGAAAATTTACCTACTGTCCGGTTACATATACCTAGTTACGGTACCGATACAAATTTAATTAAGTATCGATATTATTTTTCTTATAGTGACAGCATCAGCGCTATTATTAAATAGTCAAAGTATTATTATAGCCTTAACTAAAACTGAATGTTAATCTAATTTACTTAGTACAAATAAGCTTAGATCATTTTACTTTAATCTACCATTTACTTAGGTAAGCTAATCGTCTATCTATAGAACATTCTTTCCTTAGTATTCCTTTAAACTGAGTGTATCTAGAGTAAAGGACACGGTCATTTGCGATTGTCAATGTTTACGTCACTGATGCGAAATTTATCGTTGACTAAGCTTCAATTGCCCTTTACGATTAATATGCCTCGCATTATGTAATAAATGTCAATAAATATTACAGTATCAAATACCGTCTCCGGGATCCATAAGCTAAGATATACCTACCATAATTCCTTTACGGGATTATTATTACTCTGATAATTAACAACTTTTCCCAGTGAAAATAAGGTAGGTACAGCTAAAAGATTGACATGCATGAGTGATCGATGGCTCGAGGGCTAGATGGATCGATGACTTAGTCAGTAGTGAATCTGCCTGTTGAGCCAAGGGTCGCGTGTTCGAATCCCGCACGGGGCAAATGATAAAAGGGGGTTGTATGATGAATTGATGAATGTGAATATTATGTATTATATATTCTTTGTCTAGTCGAAGTCGATGGCTAGACAACGATAGATAAATGCAAGTCTGAACTGGATTCTGGTATTTTAACTTAGTAGAGCCTAACCTATATGTGAAAATGTTCAAGACGTAACTAGGTAGGTAATGTAAGAAGTACCTAACGTTCACCGTACCTATCTAATCATCACAATTAATACTTACATACCTACAATATTAGCCATAAATAGTATATTTATGTCTTAAAATTAGGTAATCGTTTGTATCGCAATCATCATCATCATCAGCCTATCATCGTCCGATGCTGAACATAGGCCTCTCAAAAGGACGCCACAAAACTATGAGCTGTCCTTGTATCGCATATTACGCTAAAAATTGGTATACTTATCGATAATTTAAAAATCGAAAAATCGTCCTCACTAATCCCGTTATCTGCGTCGTGTGAACCGCTACGTGTCTTAGAATTTGTGCCAACAGCGTGCCACATGTTATTATCTAGGTTTATGAATATGTATGTAATCGAAACACCTGGCCATTGTCTCGATGGGTAAAGAATTAAATAAACTATTGTTTTAGTTACCTACCTCGGTAAAGGTTTACTTTTGATGCTTTCCATGTACCTAGGTAGGTACCTACCTAACTTTGTGTTAAGTAATTTATTTTTACTCCCCTCCGGACGGAAAGCGTCAATTTTCGTCCCGCTGCGTTAAACGAAGTTGCCGCTTTCCACCTCCGTCGAGGAAAAAAATAGTATACTAACCTCGGGCAGTAGGTAAATAAGAAAGCCTCAGATCACATGAGATCTGCCTTTCCTGCCCTCGGTGCGTGCGTTTTACCATACATCATTCTACAGGTGTAGATAAGTGACAGCCTAGCAAATAGGTACTGAAACTGTGAATTCAGACTATCAAACGGAACAACTTTCGCTAAGGAGCCACCAAAAAAAATTGCTTCTCCATATAAAGAGCTACCTAATATTTGATGGTCTGAATTCAACGTTTCAGCACTGGTAACAGCATGCTACACGTGATACGGCTGTATCACGTCTTTTACCTCGTTCGTTCACGTGTAAATAGAAAGAGAGCGAAGGTACCGTGTGATAGCGTTTTATCACGGTGTCAAGGCTATCACTTACACCCTATATTTGTTTTTTTTGCAAATTAAAGATATATCTCGTGCCATTTAAATCTCGTTCGTTCCCGCGCAAATATAAAAAACTAGTGTTTTCCCGCGACTTCGTCCGCACAAATTATAGCTATAAAACAAAAAAAGTTTCATCAAAATAGGTTCAGTAGTTTTTGCGTGATGCGCGAACAAACAAACAAACAAACAAACAAACAAACAAACACACAAACAAACAGACAGACAAAATTTCTAAAAAAGATTGATTTCGAGTCAGGGATACCTAAAAACCATATCATAATATTTTTTTTGTAAATATCTTCAATGTACAGACACACTTCAGTTACAGTTTTATAATAGTTTAGAAGAGAAACCGCTTGAAGCGCAACGCCAAGCACGTGTCCGGGGGTGGATAGGTCCCGAAATCCGGATATGTAGGCTTAGCTTGGCCACAAAATTTTTGGCTTGGCCATAAAGTCATGAACGTGGTGACAGGTGGAACTAAAATTTGAGTTTGATTTTCAATGTAAATCCCCCCCCTCCCCCCCTGAAAATGATTCTCCTCCCGAACCAAAACTGCGCAAGCACGCAGTGCAGAAGAAAATTATCCGATTTAGGGCCTGTTTCACCACATCTTAGTAAGTTCTTGTTAGCTTATCCGACAGATAGTTTGACATAATTTGTATGAAATTATGTCAAAATATCTGTCGGATAAGCTAACAAAGACTTACTCAGAAGTGGTGAAACAGGCCCTGGCTGAACTGTACAATGAGTACCGTCGAATTTGGGGTTGGGGATGGGTGGGGGGGATAGGGGGGGGTCCCCACATGCCCCCCCTAGACGGAAAAAGTACGGAAACCCCCCCTTTTTTTTCCCCCCTTCAGTCCAAAAATAGCTGGTAGAAAGCGTGGGAGGGACCCCAGATCTTGTTGGTTAGGTTAGCGAGGAGCGAAGCGACGAGCATGTTAGGTTTCTTGCGACCACAGCGCACGAGCCGAGCGAGCGGAGCGAGCGGTGCCGCGGCAGCGGCCGGCGAGTGCCAGAACCGAATAGCTACTGTTTACCTAGTCGCCTCGAATCCCCTCCCCCCTGTGGGGTGGTAAGGGGATTTTCCCCCTCCACCCCCTCAAATTCGTGCAGCAGGATACTAAAAATTTCACTTTTTATAAAAAAAATGGGGGGGGGGGGTTCCGTACTTTTTCCCTCTAGGGGGGGCATGTGGGGACCCCCCCCTATCCCCCCCACCCATCCCCGACCCCAAATTCGACGGTACTCATTGTACAGTCCTTCCCAGGCCCTTAGACACTGAAAAACTGAAGACTTGGTTTCGGCCTGAGTATACAGAAGAAAATTAACATTGGACCAGGCTGTACGAGCTCGTTCCCTTTGCCTTTCCGTAAGGAAGAAAGAATTAAAAAAAAAAAAAAAAACAGACATTGACATTGACAGCTGAGTTGAGCTGAGCTGAGATCGTCGCCGGTTTGGCTTCCCGCCATTAAATTTGTTCGGTCAAAGTTGTATTTGATATTCGTGAAAAATTGGTTTTAGTGATATTTGTGACATAATTTCGTGCGGATTGTGTGCCAAAAAGTTGCGTAAATCGACCAACATAACAGGAATCTCAAATACATACGAAGAAAGAACAAAAGTTTTGGTGCAAGTTAAATCGTACTGGTGATTTTGGCGGCAACGCGCGTGCTTACAAAATCGACCAAAATTTCATCCTCATCGTTCATCTATCATCCCATCGTCATCAGGAGAGTTTTGCACGGGAATTGTGAAGAAACAGACGGGCTTTGTTTCTTAATTTTCTAAATTCGTTTTTCGTGGCTATTATTGTGTTAATGTGGTGGAATTAGTTTGATAATGTGCCATTAATGGAGAGCAATATAGTAAGAGTGAGAAATAAAGAAGGCGCTCCCGTTTGATTCGGATTGATTCTCGCGTGAAACTCCCCTGACCATTGGAATGTGTGTACCACCCTCGCATTTCAAGAGTTAGGTATTAAGGTTAGGTTAGTTTAGGTTTAAGTACAAAGAAAAAAGACACTAATGACCAGGCAGTAAGGGCTAGTTCCCATAGCCTATCCGAAAGGATAAACTTTAAAAAAAAAAATGAGATCGTCGCCGATTTTGCTCACTGAACAAGTAATCACTACGTTTTAAGAAGCGGAACTCCATACATCAGTTCTAAACCACGAAATAGAACGAATGAATGAACGTTTTCATTAATAGGTGTCTTTACTACCAACGTTTACAAATATTTTTGATTTGTTATGTTGTCGCGCTTCTTTTCTGTCAGTATGACACCTATTACATTTACTAGTGATGGGCAGGTATCGATAAATAGTGTTGTCACCGATGACGTCATGCAGATTTATCGATATCGATATTGATAAAAAATGCTCGCTATTAAGGTGACATAGTAGAAGGAAATACGTTGGAGGCATCTTTTATTTTTCATGTTTCGACTAGATTTATACAAATTACCGAATTATAAGTCATACCTCAGTATTCTTGGATAGTTTATCTAGTGAAATCATCAATTAAATACACGATTGGAATTACTTCACTCGATAGAAAATCGTCACAAAGATGTCGTATTTTTTAACATTTTTAACGATTTTTTTCGCTTTAGAAGAACTTAAAGTAGGTTTCATTCTTTTTAATTTATACTCACATATTCACCATTGATTCTTCTAGTGAATTCATCAACAAAAGTTATAAAAAGTAATTCCATTATTTATTTATCCTCAAAAATACGAATGGCGTACCAAATATTCTCGGAGCGGGTCTTAGCGGGGCGCGCTCAGACGGCTTTTAGCCACGGTCGGAGACGGACGCTAGCCAATTTTTTATTTTTTGACTTTGGAGTACATTGACTCGTCTAGTATGTGGTTGTTACTAGTTCTGCCCACAAAAACGTCGATGTACAGCGGCCCCCGTCTAGGGTTGCATGAGCTAGACATATTGTGTCACGTTCGCTAAATGCTGACGTTTAGAGTTGCCACCTTAGCTTATTTTGAGCTAGATTTTGGATTTTTTAAACTCAACAGGGGAATACGTTTGTATGGCCAAAACGGTATCCGCCAATCCTCTTACCCAAAATGAAAAATCACGTGTCAAAAATCAATCTAAACAATTACTTACGTGATTAAATTGATATACTTAATCTCACATTAATATTTACAATAAAAAAAGATGAACACTTTTCACACTAAATATTGATTTTTGACGATGGTTTGAAATACAATAAAGTGGTAAACAATTTTTAATTTTTTTTGTTAAGTATTTATCCTTTCGGAAAGGCAATGGAACTAGCCCTTAAAGCCTGGTCTTTAGTTATATTTTTCTTTGTTCTTAACCTAACCTAGCTAACTCTTGAAATGCAAGGGTGGTTCAAACATTCCAATTAGATGAGTTTTACACGAGGATTAATCCAAATCAAACGGAAGCGCCTATCTTTATTTCTCACTTTAACTGTAATATTGTTCTCCATTAATGGCACATTATTAAACTATAAAACTATATGTCAAATAAAGACGAAAATAAGAAGATGACAGCAGCAGGGCTACGAAACCTTTTCAGACCGTGATCGTTTTATAAAAAATCAAAATACCGATTGGCAGTGTTCGATAGAAGAATGTTATATAAATTCCAAATAATTATAGGAACATTATCTTAAATTAAAAAGAATGTCGTCTAAATTAAAAACAAGTGCATGTTAATTTTAACTTTTCACTCGTTCGGTGTTGATGGAAACGAAAGAAAAAATCAGTTTTGTGCTCACTAGGTCCGTAATTCCGTATGATTAAACCTGACTGAAAATCGATTTTGAGGGCGAATTAAACAAGTTTTCTAAAGCCTTAAACGACATCTGTAATCAATCAATCAATCAAATACACTTTATTCAAAGATGAATAACATCAATCCAAGTATTTATACGTCCTTCACATTGTTTGTAACTACCTAAATCTTAGTAATGCATTAAAAAAAATCTCCCTAAAGTTACGGAATCGATAAAAACACGAAACACTATAATGAATCTAACAAAAGATTGCAACACCACCTTAAATTCAAATTCAACAATGTTTTTCCTTGCCACATTGTATGTACATATAATAGTAATGTAGACGTACGTAAGATCTTTATTAAGTATTTTTATCCTTCTAATGAAATGACAAGGATTTTTTTAAAGGGGATCGAGCTTATTGTGCTGCCCCCAATCGTATTTTTCTATTTCTAAACAGTTAAAAAACATTTCCAAAAAACAAGAAAGCATTCATGCATGGCTAGCATAGATTTTTATCATTACAAAGCATTTTAACGAGAAAAACGTCATGCGCGCTCTTTCTGGCATACGTAAATATAATAAGGATGTAGGCACATCTCTATTTTTATCATTTTCTCGGGGGTGGCATGCGAGGCCTACTGAATGGCCTTCAATTTATCGAAATTCACCAAAGACCGTCGCTTACCAACCGTGGTCAGCCTTCATCGCCGGAATAGTCTTCAAGTAGGTACTACCGGAAGGTGTTCGCGTCTAAACCTGCCCTTAGAAACGAGTAGCCCCCTTGAATGTTAATGGAATAACTACACCTTAGTCATGGTTGCAGGGTATTTATCCAAGACAAGATACCATAGCTTCGTTACTCCATAAAAAATACTAAAAAAGTTGGAAGACTTCAATCCTGCATTCCTCAATACATATAGGGTCCAACTTAATATGCTGACACTTTTTTAAGAGGATGATCAGACCGTCAAACTGAACAACTTTCTCTATGGGACCAACATCGAAATCGCGAAAAAAAAATCTGCTCTTCCATACAAAACTGCAAACCTACTCGAGAAAAATGTATGGGACAGCTGATTTTTTTTTCGCGATTTCGATGTTGGTCTCATAGAGAAAGTTGTTCAGTTTGATGGTCTGAACATCCCCTTAAAAAAGTGTCAGCATATTAAGAAGGACCCTGTATACTTAACACCGTGAAAAACAAAATCAACTTTTTATTGTAACGCTAATTCAGAGTAGGTAATTCTCGTGTATCTCATCATAATATAACAATTTCTAATCAAAATAAGTGCTGACAATAATGCGTTCTCCAAGAGCAGTAAAAATAAATATTTTATTTATTTATTTGTAAAACAGTAAAAACACAAGACACAATAATACAACTTAAAATAAACTCAAGTAAGCGTCTCCAATATTGTGCAGGTGTCAGTAGATGGAATACCATCAAGGATAGGTTTTTTGTCCCCAACAAGTGACAAGGATGAAGAGCAAGCGATGAAGCAAACATCGTGAGGAAACCTACTTACGCTGAAGAAAAAATTCGGATGCGTTATAATGAAGTCTACCAATCCGCATTCATCAATAAATATTTTTGAATTTGCATTATTGACGTTAGATATTATTATGACGAATGACGATATTACGACACATTTGGCGTATGCTTTCCAAAAATTTACTCAGTCGTTTCCTACCTGGAAGAGCCCACGCTTGGTATGTTTTGAAAATATTTTTTGGATTTTTTAAAACATTATGGCTGAAAGGTAATGGTATAGTATATTTTTAAGACCGACTCATGAAGCCCTTTTATTTAATACCCCACACGATAGGTTTCAGAACAAAAATTTATGACCTCATAATTCGTCATAATTTCATCTCGAGCGTTTCCGTGCTTCGGAAGGCACGTTTAGCAGTTGGTCTCGGATAGTTCCGTCAGATGTCGTTGTAACTATTCGTTGAGCCAGGTCAGAGGCCTATTTAGGTGGCTTGAAAATTCTCTGACAGCCAGCTGATCACTAACTTGCCTACACTAACACGCACATTTTTTTTTTATTTCAGATTCTTACATCTAAATTAACAAATTATAATATCGCCAAACTGCTGAGCAGTTTGTAGTATCCCGTGTGGTAGAGTATGGCCCACTCCCTCTCACACCTATTCGTGAGAGACGGCCTTTGCCCTGCAGTGGGATTCTACAGGCTATCTCTTGCTTTTTTTTTATTTCAAAAATAATGATACCATAGACTCCCAAGTACGGATTATTTTTTTCTTTTTCAGTAGGTACCTATTAACACCAATAATGTCATATTGCGTAGAAAATGTCAAGTTACTCTGTGAATTTTACCTATTCTATTCTATTTTTATTTAATGGCGTTTCCTTGTTAGATTTCGCCAGTGTAAAGTATTGAAGATATATTTATTAGATATTGTACGGTAATAGGATATGGCGATCTCAAAGCCCCGTTTTTAGACAAAAACACACACTCGAAATCGCCATAAAACGGCGGAGCCACGTGGCCAATCAAATCGCAAGCCGTCTACTTGTTAACCCCTTAGCCACGCGACTGCGAATTTTACCTATCTTGGCCGCCAGCAGCGTGATGACGTCTAAGTCACGAGTGACAGTTGATAAATTACATACAGAATCATAAACATACATAAACTCACGACCGTAATCCCTTTATGGGTGGTCAGAAATATTGCTACTCCTACGTACTTTCTGTTTAAGAGTGTAGTTATACTCGTAGTAATGCTCACATTTTAGCAATTTAAGTTTCAGGATGGAATGACGTGTCAAGTGGTGAGAGGTGGCTAACCCTTCACCTATAAACACTGTATGAGAAACCTTTAATCCCTTAGTTGCCTCGTACTACACCCACGGGAAGAATTCGGGTGGTCCATTATAGGCTGGAACCACACAAAAATGTAACTCCTTGTTCGTTTTTAGGGTTCCGTAGTCCAACAAGGAACCCTTATACTTTCGTCTATTCTGTCTGTCTGTCTGTCTGTTGCCCTACCTCAATAACACGCTCATTTTGCACCTATTGAATCGAAATTTGGTATGAATACAGATAACAGTACCTAACCCAAACAGAAATGAGGTAGTCATAATCATGAAGCAAGTAATTTTTTTTGAAAAGAATTTTTTTCCAACCACCTTTTCGTTGTATGGGATACAACGAAAAGGTAGTTAAAAAAAATATTTTTTTAATAAATCGAGTGTTGGAGATTGTCGTTGGATAGGTTTTATCCAATGGAAGAAAACTCCTATAGAAACTAAATCATTACAATGCTTGTGTCTCGAGATATTTGCGCTCAAAGTCAAAAATAGGGCGTACCCCCCTCTAACTTCTAAAATACAAGAGTAAAAAATCTGAAAATGTGACACAATATAGCTAGCTCTCTGTAAGTACTTTCAAAGAAAATTATAACGGAAGCTTTAGCCCAACTAGTTTCGGAGAAATCAAATAAAATACCTATCGACCGTCGACCGCTGTGTCGGCGTCTATCAATAGATGGCTCTGAACGAAATTAAATCGCTTGTTTGCTTCTTGAGGATTTTTTAAGTTATTTATGCTATGTTAAGAAAAATTTTTCATATTTATTACGGAACCCTACCTTGGGCGATTCTGACATGCTCTTGGCCGGTTTTTTATTTTTGTTTAGTAGTTGCCACAGTACCTCAGGCAGGACACAAGAAGGCATATTTTTCGAGGCTACGAACTTAGCACTAGGAAACTTGTCATCAGAGGTGTAGCTACCGCCGTATCTGCCGTATCAATTATACGGGGCCCCCGACGTGCGTAAGCAAAAATTAATAAATACTTCCCAAATTTCTTCATCAGCTATAAATGATTTAATAAATCAGTTTGCCGAAAAAAGGTAAGGAGAGTGTAATATTCCATTTGATACTTAGATAATTATGATGAATAAATATTTCTTTAAATTTTTATGAAAACATTTTTTTTCTTTTGTGAGAAATCTTTAGCCTTCATAAGGTACCCAAACAAATCGCCGAGGCAGCTGTCTGCCAGGCAAGTCTCTGCGCCTACTCTAGTACCTACCTCAATAACTTGCAAACACATTTTTTCTAGATTTTCAGATTTAGATTAGAGACAAATCTATTCATAAATAAATACAACGATGCTCAATAACGATTTGAAAGAAGTTCTACTAATCTTAGTACATTTTTTAGAATTTTTAAAAATATTAAGTATCCATATGGCTACTACTAGCTCCACCTGGCGGATATTTTTCATAACTATCTTTAAAAAAGCTTCATTGAAAGGAAGACGAACCACATGTGTGCACCACTGCTTCTTTAGGTCTTTCAACATCGCCAATCGCTTTGCAACATTGTTGTTTGATACAATTTTTCATATTTCTTTAAAGTGTGTACTATAAAGAACCTTTTTTTCCTTCTTTTCGCCCCTATTTGTAATGGAGTATAGTATGATATTAAATTTCACATAGTTAGTAAAAAAAATGATTTCTTTAAATTTCCGGAAAAATCCCGGAATCGGTGGTCCATACGGTTGGCAACAGAATATGAACCCAGAGCCGTAAAACTCTTTCCAAAAAAAAAGTTGACGCGGGGTGCCACCCGCCGATGGGCGGGACTACTCTCCCGTCACTTCCTCTGCTTCACCCCCTCAAATACCTAAAGAGCGGCGCCGCACGTCGTCTTAAACCTCGTTCCTTTTTATTACGATACACATTCCGAATCAGAATAACGGTTTCAGATGGATTTTCCCCCTTTAGAATCCCGTTCGGAATTGCAGAGGTATCAAATCCTATACAAAATCCTAACTCTGGTTCGGAATTCCGTATGTGTGCCATCTAAGGCCGAGATTCAGAGACGATTTTTTTAGTCTTAGTTCGAGCTAAGTAGGGTAGAATTGTATGGATTTTGACATACGGGAGTTCGAACTACGACTTACAAATCGTCTCTGAATCTCGGCCTAAGACTTAGACCATATAATTAAATTAAATTAAATTAAAATAAAAAGTATTTATTTGTCTCTTATTACAGTTACACAGGTACATAATAAATATAGCACGGTTTTAAAAATAACATGGAGACAAAAAGGTTAAGGACTCAGTTTAACAGTCGGGGTTGCCGTCTGCCACTGCTATTCTGTCCCTCCCTTAAACATAAATGAATAAATAAATAATTTATTCTTAATAACTATAAACAAACATTAAGTATCGACATTCAGACGTAACGTATTTTATATAATGCACAACTTTATACAAAATATTACAATTAAATAATACATACCATACTAAACAAAACAAAAATTAAACTTAAAAAAGATGAAAATATATATACAATTACTTTTAAACCGAAAAGTTAGGTGAGTACTTCCAACATCCTAGGGAGGGATGCCAGCCGCTAAAATTTGTGTCCGTATAGCTAGCGTACACATGAAAGGGATCAGGCTAGAATCAGTGCCAATAAATAGTGCCTAATTAGTACCTAGGTCAAATAAATAGTGCTTATGTACTTTTCTAGATATATATTTTTTTTACCTGGTACGCTAGCTTGACGTCAAGGTAGCGTACACATTTTCTGTGGCTAAAACGGCTTGCATTACGGCAACGATTTTACATTCAAAAAATAGTGCTCAAATAGTGCCCTAGGGCATCCAAAATCTCATGAGGCTAGGTCTTCACGGAACGGAGATATAAATAAGTCTTTTGAATGAAACACGGAGCTGGCGTTGCGCTAGCGTACACATGACTTAACGCCATAATTCTTACAGAAGGAGACGTTTCTTTTTATAAAAACTATATCAAATAAATAGTGCCTGAAATAGTGCCTCTGCCGGTACTAATATTTTAAGTAAAAGTGTAGTGAAACAATATAAATAATCAATGTAAAGTTCTACGTACTAGAATCTTCTATAATCTTAGTAAAATCTCATACCGAGAGATGGCGCGTTATTTTCATTCAAGCTAGTTTCGAGCTAGCTTATTCGTAATTAGGAGTTAATAGAGTTCATTTTTGTGTGTTATAAGCGATTTCACACCATTGAACTACCAATACATTTGTACGTAGAACTTTGCATTGATTGTTTATATTGTTTCAATACACTTTTACTTAAAATATTAGTACTGGCAGAGGCACTATTTCAGGAACTATTTATTTGATATAGTTTTTATAAAAAGAAACGTATCCTTCTGTAAGAACTATTGTGTGAACTCGTGTGTACGCTAGCGCAACGCCAGCTCCGTGCAGGGCCGTAGCTAGGACTGGATTGAAGGTAGGGCATAGGAGGTTTAAGGTAGGGCGGAAGCCAGGGCCGTAGCTAGGGGGGGCATCGTGGGGCAATGCCCTACCTTAAAATACCAATGCCCTACCTTAAAAATCACCCAACCATTACTTCTTTCCTGCATGGGCAACGTCTTTACTATATGGGCAAGTAGGGCATTTGCTCCCTTACAAAACTGACAGAATTCTGGTCACAACAAAGTTCCAGTGCTGTGAAATTTCGGGCTCGCTTCGCTCGCTCCAGCCTTTACATTTTTTTTTTTAAGTGAACTCGGACTGACACTGTTTTTAGACTTGGTGTGTGAAATTTCGAGCTCGCTTCGCTCGCTCCAGCCTATGGTATTGTGCCGTATGAGTTTCCAACACCGTTTTAAGTCCTGGAGTGTGAAATTTTAAGCTCGCTTCGCTCGCTCCAGCCTTTGATTATTATGAGCGTAGGTAGGCTAA
Organism: Agonopterix heracliana; assembly: GCA_963693445.1. NCBI lineage: Eukaryota > Metazoa > Arthropoda > Insecta > Lepidoptera > Depressariidae > Agonopterix > Agonopterix heracliana. Next base: position 4,362,551 of record OY856307.1, read on the forward strand.
TGGAACACAAATGCCAACACCGTTTTGAGTCTTGGACCGTGAAATTTCGAGCTCTCTTCGCTCGCTCCAGCCTATGATATTATGAGCGTAGTTAGGCTAATGGAACTCATACCAACACCGTTTTGAGTTTTGGAGTGTGAAATTTCGAGCTCGCTTCGCTAGCTCCAGCCTATGATATTATGAGCGTAGTTAGGCTAATGGAACTCATACCAACACAGTTTTGAGTTTTGGAGTGTGAAATTTCGAGCTCGCTGCGCTCGCTCCTGCCTATAATATTACGAGCGTAGGTAGACTAATGGAACGCATACCAGCACCGTATGTGTTTTTGAGTGTGAAATTTCGAGCTCGCTTCGCTCGCTCCAGCCCATGATATTACGAGCGTAGGTAGACTAATGGAACGCATGCCAACACCGTTTTGAGTGTAAAATTTCGAGCTCGCTTCGCTCGCTCCAGCCTTTGAGTGGTGTCGAAGGGGAGGATAGGTAGGCTAATGGATCTCAGTATCACCATCGTTTTGAGACTTGGTAGTTATGTTCTTTTCTCATCTCATCCAAAAGAACTGCTCTTTGCTTCCGCCCTACCTTAAACCTCCTATGCCCTACCTTCAATCCAGTCCTAGCTACGGCCCTGGCGGAAGCAAAGAGCAGTTTTTTTGGATGAGATGAGAAAAGAACATAACTACCAAATCTCAAAACGATGGTGATACTGAGATCCATTAGCCTACCTATCCTCCCCTTCGACACCACTCAAAGGCTGGAGCGAGCGAAGCGAGCTCGAAATTTCACACTCAAAACGGTGTTGGCATGCGTTCCATTAGTCTACCTACGCTCGTAATATCATGGGCTGGAGCGAGCGAAGCGAGCTCGAAATTTCATACTCAAAAACACATACGGTGCTGGTATGCGTTCCATTAGTCTACCTACGCTCGTAATATTATAGGCTGGAGCGAGCGCAGCGAGCTCGAAATTTCACACTCCAAAACTCAAAACTGTGTTGGTATGAGTTCCATTAGCCTAACTACGCTCATAATATCATAGGCTGGAGCTAGCGAAGCGAGCTCAAATTTCACACTCCAAAACTCAAAACGGTGTTGGTATGAGTTCCATTAGCCTAACTACGCTCATAATATCATAGGCTGGAGCGAGCGAAGAGAGCTCGAAATTTCACGGTCCAAGACTCAAAACGGTGTTGGCATTTGTGTTCCATTAGCCTACCTACGCTCATAATAATCATAGGCTGGAGCGAGCGAAGCGAGCTTAAAATTTCACACCCCAGGACTTAAAACGGTGTTGGTAACTCATACGGCACAATACCATAGGCTGGAGCGAGCGAAGCGAGCTCGAAATTTCACACACCAAGTCTAAAAACAGTGTCAGTCCGAGTTCACATAAAAAAACAATTTAAAGGCTGGAGCGAGCGAAGCGAACCCGAAAATTCACAGCACTGGAACTTTGTTGTGACCAGAATTCTGTCAGTTTTGTAAGGGAGCAAATGCCCTACTTGCCCATATAGTAAAGACGTTGCCCATGTAGGAAAGAAGTAATGGTTGGGTGATTTTTAAGGTAGGGCATTGGTATGTTAAGGTAGGACATTGCCCCACGATGCTCCCCCCTAGCTACGGCCCTGGCTCCGTGTTTTATTCAAAAGACTTATTTATATCTCCGGACCCTGAAGACCTAGCCTCATGAGATTTTGCATGCCCTAAGGCACTATTTGAGCACTATTTTTTGGGTGTAAAATCGTTGCTGCAATGCAAGTTGTTTTAGCCACACAAAATGTGTACATGGTGGCATCTGTAATACTTATATTTACATCCTTTTTACGTAATCTGGAGATCAGAATTTGCCTTTCAAAATAATGAGGGTGTTTTCGTTTGCTTGAAATGCTTCAATTTCGAGGCATGTATTGTACCCACTGTCCATTATAAGTGGCGACGGGCTCACCCACCGTCACACTGGACAGAGTTTCGGTACTACTGGCGAAACGCGTTGATGTTCTGAGGTTTGAGAATATCTCTGACTACCCCCTCGGGGAATATAGTCGTGAGCATATGCATGCATGCATTTTCGTACGAAGTGGCATACCTGCAATATATACCTACAATTCAGTTAACAATATAAGTAAACTACTTTTGAGCAATAAAATAGCCATCGAAATTTAAAAAATGAATTTGTCATTAGAAAATACAAATGTATTTTTCAAAGCTTTCTGTGTAGACAAAAACATTTATTCCGTGTTTGAAAGGTGTAAATGGAACACTTTAATTTTTCAATGGTACCTACACTTAATGGTTCAATTTTTAATTAGTCCCGGCTCAAATCGTAAAATGACTGGGCTCTTTGCCGAGGACTCTAATGCCCCAGATAATGATATTATATTGTGCTGCCCCCAATCGTTTTTTTTTATTTCTTAACAATTAAATAATATTTCAAAAAAACAGGTATGTCACATTGTAGTCATTGCTGATTTTTTCAATTTACATGTTCACTGTGGGTTTGTTTTTGTAATGTTTGCAGTTATTATCTTTAAAACCGCCAAAAGTGGCCACTTTTGCGGTGGCGGTTTTAACGATAATAGCTACAAGCATAAAACATAATAATCCGTAATGTTTCTATAAATTGAAAGTCAATCAGGACTACAATGTGACATTCTTGTTTTTCGGAAATGTTGTTTAATTGTTTAGAAATAAAAAAGAATACGATAGGCCGGTACCCTCTTAATATATTGATGATCGGGTTATAAAGGATGAAATACATCTTTACAATTACTAATATAATAGTAACAGGTTTTTATTACAGTAGGTAAGGGGTATTACATTATAACATAAATTCTTAACCTAAAACAAAAATAAAGAGACACAACTTACGCTAAAAGTAAAAAGCATCCTCTAAAAAACCGCTCGATGGCAGGCGTCCAGGAGGCTGGCAGCGTTGACTCTTTGTATAAGCCAGAATGATACGCTGGCCGAGGCCGAGCCCTTACAATTAGGTTGGAAAAAATTCAAGTTTTAAATGGGCATTGTATTTTTTGCGGTCGCGCTTTTGTCTCAATACAGCAGAACAAACTCCCTTTGGGTATCTTTTTGCCTGAAACATAGTAAACGTTAAATAGAGTCTTCATTATAATTAATATATTATATTCATAGATTTGTCGGTAGGGAAGGACGCGCAGACCACTAGGCCCTAAGCAGACGACGAGATGGACACATCGCGGTCACATAGATTTCCATTGCGCAGGCAACGTGCTCTTCTTAATATGCTGACACTTTTTTAAGGAGATGATCAGACCATCATACTGAACAACTTTCTCTATAGGACCAATATCGAAATCGAGAAAAAAAAATAGCTGTCCCATATATTTGGCTCGAGTAGGTTTGCAGCTTTGTATGGAAGAGCCGATTTTTTAAGCGATTTCGATGTTGGTGTGTCATAGAGAAAGTTGTTCAGTATGACGATCTAAACAACCCACTTAAGAGTTTTAAATATTTATTGATACTTATGAAACACCCTGTATACCTACAAGGTCCAACTAAGAACTGTTGGACCACGGCCGGTCCCCAGGCTTCACACTAAGCCTGGTGGAAGATTTTCCCTTTTCAATGGAGGAACATTCCCAAGTACCACCTCCATAATAATTATGTTTACTAGATGTTAGGTAATCAAAACTAAGCCCCATCCAATGAAGAGCGATGATAGCCCATACGGAAGAGAGCTAGCGCCTCAATCATCATCACGGCCTGTACCACTAATTTCTCCGGAATTTATGTAAGTACGGATGTATTTTTATCATTTTAATTTTAGTTTATTGGGTTTGACCCTGACAGTAATTCATCTATCGCTGAAACTTTGCAGTGTGATAAAGTAAAGTAACTAAGTATTACGGTTGACAGATAATCTAGGTTTATTTTTCCGGACCTAGATTATTTGTCAACCGTAATCTGTATGGTACTTTACTTTATCACACTGCAAGTTCAGCGATAGATGAATTATTGTTAGGTTGTCCATACAAGGAAACTCTAAAATGATTGGACTACTACTCGAAGTAACACTCAGACCCACCTTGTCAAAGAAAGCAAAGACAGAGAATTTTCCTATTTAGCTTTTGAACATCGTGAAGAAACCTGTGAAGTCACCAATCCGCATTGGGTACGCGTGGTGGACTAAAGCCATACACCCTTCCTGAGGGTAGGCCTGTGCCCGATTTAAATAGGATTTGAAAAGGTTGTGGTGGATAAGATACTCCAACTCGTAGGCCCAATAGGTACCTTACACCTTTATTCAGTAACATAACTTAGGATAGTATCTAATAATATGAGGATGAATATCCTTTCGGTAGGGATTAAATAAAGGTATTTGGCCTGCTGCGCAATTGGACCGCAGCGCTGTTTTAAAAGTGACACAACCAAGTAGGTACAGTTACCTGCAGATTCCTCCAGAAGTGGTCTCTTCCCAAGCGTTGATGTAGTAGTAATAATATTAGGAACATTTTCTGAAATCAAAACCCAATTAGGTAAATTTTTTAAGCATTCTTACTATATCACGGACGGATTTGGACGGCCCGACAGCAGTCTGTAGTGAACCTGCCTGCTGTGTCGGGGGTCGCGGGTTCGAATCCCGTAAGGGACAAATATTTGTATGACGAATATGAATATTTGTACCCGAGTCATGGATGTTTGTATTTATATATGTATTCTATATCGTTGTCTAGTCATCATAATATAAGTCCAGGCTAGATTCTGGAACTTGAAATGTGACTAGATAATTTGTGTGACACTGTCCAAGATATTTATTTATCACATTTTTACGACAACTGTACCTTATTATAAGCATAAGCATATGCTCACGACTATATTCCCCGAGGGGGTAGTCAGAGATCTTCTGAAACCTCAGAACATCCACGTTTCACCAGTAGTACCGAAACTCTGTCCAGTGTGACGGGGGGTGAGCCCGTCGCCACTTTTAATGGACAGTGGGTACAATACATGCCTCGAAATTGAAGCATGCAGGTTTCCTCACGATGTTTTCCTTCACCGAAAAGCCAATGGTGTTACAAATCGTACATAAATTCCGAAAAACTCATTGGTACGAGTCGGCATGGACGTACCGTATTATATACCTAATAATTCTTTAATAATATGAAAGATATAAAAGTACTTATAACTAACTTTACAAGTTACAAGACTTATCATCCTACATTAAACTACCTACTATTATTCATACCCTATGTCCAGCAGCCCTATGACGAGAGCCGTGGTGGTCCAGTGGCGAGTAACCTTGCCTGCTGTGCAGAAGGCGATGGTTCGATCCCCGTCCAAGCCGACTCGTACCAATGAGTTTTTCGGAATTTATGTACGATTTGTTACACCACTGGCTTTTCGGTGAAGGAAAACATCGTGAGGAAACCTGCATGCTTCAATTTCGAGGCGTGTATTGTACCCACTGTCCATTATAAGTGGCGACGGGCTCACCCCCCGTCACACTGGACAGAGTTTCGGTACTACTGGTGAAACGTGGATGTTCTGAGGTTTCAGAATATCTCTGACTACCCCCTCGGGGAATATAGTCGTGAGCATATGCTATGTCCAGCAGTGGATGTCTTTCTGCTTAGATAATGATGATAGTAATGTAAAAATGAAATGCTCTTGACTGTACATGTGTTTTGTTCTATTCCTAATAAATTAGGAGGAGTTATTGCTTTAGTAATATCAATTTTAATAAACACAACCGGACGAGAAAGGCCGAGAAAGAGAGTGTGGATGCCCTTCATTGTTCTCGTGGCGTCATAAGCCGTAGTAATTTTCCTTGAAAGTTCTCGCCAGAGAGAGTGTAGTGCCTGCTTAAGAAAACATTGGAATAAAAATAGCCAGAGGGTAAGGTCGGAAAAGACATAGCAAAGGTACTTACTCAACTTTCGTACTTACCGATTTTCTTCCAGAGGAAAAATGCAAAAAAATTTTTTTCCCCGCATTCGGCTTTTCCGTATTCCCCTTCTTGGCAGATTGCACATTTTCGACTATTTCGTACTCCCCGAATCATGGCACCCAGTAACGTAACAGAGGAACACAATAAATTGAAAACACCAAATTAAAAATTTACTAAGCTTTAAATTGCCCGCCGTCCGCCATTACGATATCGACCAAAGAGAATAGCGGAATATACCACAGAGTACCTACTTTATTAAAACCGGAAAGAGTATTTCGGCCGAAAGAACGGAATGAATGAAAAATGAATGGAATGTCTTTTTTTTTTGTGACGCGCAAACTTCGGTACAACTGTTGTCAAAATACGCTAGTACGACAGTTGCGCAAGACTGATTTTGCTGATCTGAATTGAAACGAAATACTATATTTTTTCGATATTCTAAAAGCATTGAACATTTCTTTATTTTTTACTTTATTTGGTACATAATCATCTATCAAATCTATGCTACAGTTTATCGTAACGTCTTACGGGAATCCAAATATTTACTATGTTCCGAAACTTGTGTTCAATACCTCGGAATTATGCTATTATTAGTAATAAGTGTTCAAGAAATGTCTTAATAAACTCTATAAGACTAAACACGAATGTAGCTCACGCCTTCAAAGCTAAGAGATACCAAAAGAAGGAGCCCGGTGAAATAATAAAATGGGTCTTGTTTGTAAGTACATTTCTTTACTTGCCCATTTTATTATCGACATCATTGGTCACAAAGACCGGTTAATCGAAGGATGGGAGGGTGTGAGGGAGTTTGGGGGGGCTGAAGATAAATCCTCCTTCTGTGAGGGTTAGGAAACCACCCTTTTTTCAATAATTAGGTTGTAATATCCAAAAAATCTAATAGGGAAGGGGAGTGGGAAAACATGTAGTTTCAAGTGTAGGTCAATAGCGATTCGGTTCCGCCTCTCGTCGTCGGCCACTTCTGTGGCATGCTCAGCTCGTGCGCTGTGGTCGTTTAGAGACCGCAAGCCAGTGCAGTTAGATTAGAAAGAATACCTCCACATCATCCTCTACCTAAAATACATCCCGTCAGAATTGTATAGCATTCTACAGTGTTAGCACTGCGCAAGTATCATTTTTTTGAGCTTAGCAGCGAAAGTGTCAACTGAGTAGGTACCTGAGGTATTTAAAACTTTCGCGGACAGTGAACGAGACACAAAAAACTTTTATTGTTGCGTCGCGTGGCTAGAGGGCTCTCGAGTGGACGTCAATTTGTTCGGCTCTCGATTTAAGTGGCCACACGGCTCCACCATTTTGTGATCTCTTTTGTGTTTTAACCTTAAAACAATCACTTGAGACTATAAACTACTTACATTGGCAAAACTGCCACTCTAGACATAATTAATACTACTGATCATTTTCATATATATACTCTCCACATAACAATAAGTTGGCTGAATTATGATAACACATTGGATGCCATTAAACAAAAATTTAATTGAATTGAACTTTTATTGTTATCGCTGCTATAGCCGGTAGCCGGTCAGTGTCCACGAACATGGTAATATGACATCTGCCGACTGTCGCTTTATAGCACGAAATGCTGTAACATCATGATCTGTCATATTTCACACACTCCCGCACTGCTCTGCTAGCGCGGACAGACTCAGCTAAACGCTATATCTGTAGTAAGATCTTTTTAGGTAGAAGGTGTCGATCTACTGAGAAAGAAAGTTCTTATGTTAACCCCCCATATGCGGCACTTCCAGGCACAATAGAAAATACATAAAATACTCAATGGGTTAAAAGCAATGTTTTGCTGTAGGAACTACAATCAATCAGTAAGGTATTATCACAAATATTTTTTTGATAATACCTACTCTAATATAAAAAAAAAATTACGTCTTATGCAGTTAGCTAGGACTGAATTATAAATATTTTAGTTTTATCTTCTTAGTGAAATTAACACTAATCTCACATTTTCAGTTATACAGCTTAAATAAAATTTTAATAACAGGTGAATATAATAAGTAATAAAATGTTGATGACGTCACTCGTTAGTATTTAGAAAAAATTTCATACGTAGGGTGCAGTTGTTCATTACAATATTACCTAACTAACAAATCCTTATTACAGATGATACCAGTAAGCTCTTTTGGGCTGGGTTGCTGGCAGGTCTATCGCTTGCAATGGAAACTGGAGCTTATCGACATTCTCCACTCAAAGTCTAATGCCCCACCCGTTGATATGCCCACAGAGTAAGTTTAATACTGCCCTTCTATAGCTGTGTGAGGCGGTGAGGCTGTAAGCGAGGATAATTGTACTAATAGCTCGCTCGATCATATCATTAGGAAATTGCATTTTATAGTGGATTTTTCCTCAATACTTCACACAGTTCTGGTGGAATACCAGCGTTTGCCAATAATTAAGCGGGGCAATTCCATCAATGGGGCAGTTTAGTCAGTAGGTGATAAAGCCATTTGACTTAATTTACCCGCTGATGGAATTGCCCCACTCGACTATACTTGCAAATGTGTATTCCAATAAATTAGATGATGTTAATTAATATGATAGAGGTAGCAAGACACTTCAAGATTTGAAGAGTATTTTTGATAACACATACCACTTTACACAAATATAATCTAGCAAAAAAACTACAAAATTTGTCTTTCAAAACTATAGTAGATTTTTATGGCGATTGGAGATTATTATATCTGTTAAAATATATTAAAAGTAAGGGGTTTGGGAGCCTGGTGACTCATTCATTACCCAGATTTACATACAGGTGTTATTTGTAAATCTGTCACATGCACCGGTCTCTCACATATAGTACTAAGCTTAGCTTAATTTGTAACAATACTCGTATTACCTATTCATTTCATGCGAAATGAAAATAAATACCTTTTTTATTTATTTATATTTTTATGCCTTACATATAATTATATTATATCACCACCCTAATCCACAGTGTTTGTGGGCTGTTAGGGTTCATAAAAATCTGGCTCCCAAGCTTCGCAGTAGCGATGAACAAGTAAAAAGGCACCCGTGCAGATCGTGAGTGGCTCGCGAGCGGTGCGGAATATGGTTCATTGCACCAATAGACTTAAAAATCCCATAATCCAATTTGTTTCAACTCATACTTTATGACAGATGTTTATTTCAGCCTCTCAGATTTAGACAAGATGGAATACATGCCAGTCAAGATCCGTGGGACATTCCTGCACAACAAGGAGATGCTGATTGGACCGAGAGCTCTCATTGATAATGATTCATTGGGCGCTCGGTTCGGGTCCCTTGTATCAGACCCCAAGACCAACCAGGGCTGGCTAGTTATCACACCTTTTAAATTAGCGGACACTGGGTGAGTCACTACTATAATTGTACAGGGTCCAACTAATTAATTATGGTTTTTTAAGGTGGTTTCAGAGTAGTCAATTTCATACAAAACTTTGACACAGAACACTCTGAGACGGTATTAATAAAAGTAATATTTTATATGTGGAAAAATAGTTTAGAAAATCTAGATTGCGCGTCTCAAATAACATTTACAATTCTTCTAAGCGTGTTCTGCGTTAAAGTTTTGTATGGACTAAACCTCCACCAACACGCACTGGGCCCGCGTGGTGAGTATGGCCCACTCCCTCTCACCCTTATTAGTGAGAGGAGGCCCTGCAGTGGGATTCTACAGGCTATAACTTACTTTTTATGGACTAAAACCACCTTAAGGGGATGATCAGATGTACTAAACAACTTTTTCTAATGACTAATGTCGCAATTGCGAAAAGAAGATCAGTTGTCCAACACATTTAGATTGATATGAATAAGAACGACCTATGATTAGGATTGCAATTTTTTATTGGAACATTACATTTTTTTCGCGATGGCGACGGTTTTATAGAGAAAGTTGTTCAGTTTGATGGTTTGATCATCCCCTTAAAAAAACTTTCAGCATACTAAGGTGGGCCCGTTATGTATATATGCATGTACGACATATGATACATACTTAAGTAGTGTAAGATGGGTGTAGGTTTTGGACAAAGAGAATACTATAACCTATTGGTAAAGACTAAGAGTATACATAGTGCTATTATATCTTGCAGCGAAGTGATCCTCATAAACCGTGGTTGGGTGCCGCAAAGCATGCGCCCCAAGGAGAAGCGCGCCCCCTCCCTGATAGAGCGGGAGGTCGAGCTAGTGGGCGTGGTGCGCCTCTCGGAGAAGCGGGCACCATTCATGCCGAAAAACAATCCTGAGAAAGGGTCTTGGTTTTGCAGGTGAGACTACAGACTACAATAATGATGCTATCTTGATTTTGAACAAAGTGGTTGATGATTTTTATACAGGTGTAAACTTAAATGCGTTGGGGTCAGCGTCGAACAGTTTACATTCATTAATTGATAATACACACTATTCCCATCGAAATTCCTTTGAAAATAGCATGCAAGAAATAATGCGAACACATCACAGGAAAAGGGATCCCTTGCACGCTATTTTCAACTCTATTTTAATTGCCATTGAGTTAATTACCTATTGATTAATGAAAACTGGTCAAACAGTTCTCAGCTAGCGCGGTGCTTACATGTGTAAAAGGGGTGCTTCAGACCTTCGTCGAACTAAACAACTTTTACTATGGGACCAATATTTAAATCACAAAGAAACAGCTGTTTCATACATTTTGGTCGAGTAGCTATTGGCATCTACTACTATATACTAAACCTATTCTGTGTCACTACGACAAAGACCTATACAAAAAAGTCCAGAAATAACGGACTAGTCTCTGTGTAAAATGGCTGTCAAATACGTACAGACAAAATAGAAACCCTTTCATATAAACAAATCATGTTATGTGCTTAGCGAAGTATTAGCTTGGATAAAGTATAGTGTGAGCCTCACGCTTCTACCGTATAAAACAAAAGTGGCCAACTTTCTTACGTTAGTGTGCTTGAGGCGCATACGACTTATCTCTGCGTGTATGTATAGCGACACGGTTTATCACCCTATAGTTGGGTGATATTTTTTTGATGCCTTCGTAGCTTCGACTGCCTATCTTGACATACAGGGTCCAACTTAATATGCTGACACTTTTTTAAGGGATTGATCAGACCATCAAACTGAACAACTTTCTCTATGGGACCAACATCGAAATCGCGAAATAAAACTCGGCTGTCCCATACATTTGGCTCAAGTAGATTTGCAGTTTTGTATGGAGGGGCTGATTTTTTTTTCGTGTTATCGATGTTGGTCCCATAGAGAAAGTTGTTCAGTTCGATGGTCTGATCATCCCCTTAAAAAAGTGTCAGCATATTAAGAAGGACCCTATATAACTTATCAAAGAGTAAGTATTTGTTTTTATTTGCGAATAGAGTGAATCTTCAGAGCATTTGAACGCCATGATTTATCCGGCCGAAAACATTCATCTAGTTGTAAAAGCATTTTAAAGCTCTAAGCCCCACTTGCGTATGAAAGAGCTATTTTATCCGGAGTTAATTGCTATCCCGTGGTTGGCGCAAGTGGGGCTTAGTATTATAAAGCTGGATGTGTATAACGCTATGAAATTGTATGCCTTATCATTTATACAAGATGAAAATGTTAGAACAGAAAAATTTGGTCGTTCAAACGCTCTGACGATTCACCCAACAGGACTCACCGTAAAAATAATCATTTTCATCAGTAGGTAACACTCACTTAAACTATACCGTATAATATAGTAGTAAAACAGTTGATGCTAATTAATAAAAAAAATTAAAATCGTATAACTTAATTCTATGGGTCAAATTGGTTGAGCGCTCTCTATTATATAGAAACTGACACGACTGTTGCCGACTGCGAGTGTCTCAAGTTCACCCAATCTTCTTACCATTACTGCACCCGCGTACGGGCTGAAGAGCCTATAATGGCTTGCAGCGTGGTAGCAGAGTTTTTATGACGGGTGGTCATTCCGAATATATTTTTGTTGAATTACCTTACCTTTGTTGTTTTGAATATTATAAACCTGTATGTTTGTAACCGTTTCTTCAAGCGGGGTCTCCTGCGCAAAGATTCTAACAAAAGATGTTAGGATAACATTTTACGCCCACCGCAGGCGAACGCGGACGAGAAAGGCCGAAAACTACGAATAAGAGAATAAATATGGAAGAATAACTCCAAACAAAATCGAAATCATTTTTGGCACCCCATGAAAAATGACATTTTGTATGAGTTTTGGCGGCGAGTTACAATTTTTAAAGAACAAATTTAGAATGCGTTACAATTTTTTTTGGTGCCACTTTTTGAGCTTCATTTATACTTCTATACATTCTCTTATTCGTAGGCCGAAAACAAGAATGTGGATGCCCCTCATTTATCTTGTGGCGTCATGAGCCGTAGTAATTTTCCTTAAAAGTTCTCGCCAAGAATTCTCGCGGGAGTGTAGTGCCAGCTTTAGACTTTGGCGCAGTGACCCGGCTTTAGTGTGTACCGTGCCTATGTGCTGCCCTCAAAAGTTTTTTTTTATGTATTTCAAAACAAAAAATTAACTAAACAAGAATGCCACATTTTAGTCATTGTTGGATCTCAACATTACATTACGAAACATTACGGATTATTATTTTCCTTGCTGTTATTATAGTTAAAACCGCTAAAAGTGTCACTTTTTGAGTTCTAACTGCATAGCTAGCATGCCGCAGTGATACAGCGCTATCACACCTTAGCTCTCTTTCTATTTGCGTGCGAACGAACGAGATAAATGACGTGATACAGCCGTATCACGTGTAGCATACTACGAGGGCTGGTCTAAGTTTAACTTAGAGACTATCAATAATGGGGACCACAGAGTACTATTATATGGGGACATACGGTTTTGAAGCAATTTAATATTGAGGACACAGAAACTTTAGAAGCGCCTTAAGTGAAGGGACACACCTGCGGAACGTTCGGTTGAATACGCGCGCAACGCTTTTCTCTATACCGGCGACACACCATTTTTCCTGGTAGACCGAACGTTCGGCGCCGTATGTACAGTCAGCAGCAATAAGTTATATACACTTTTGTTCTACGTTGTAGTACTAAAGTGGATATAACTTATTGCTGCTGACTGTACGTTCCGCAGGTGTGTCATTCATTACTACAGTTGCAGAAACGCTCATTTGAGTTAATCCCCCATAAAATCTCATGCTAGCTTTTACTACGTCAACAGGACAAAAAGGGACACCAAGAGATTTAATGGAGGATTAACTTTAATGGGCGTTTCTGCAACCGTGTTGGTGTAATTTAAAAATCAAACTTTCTAGGTTCGTGCCAAAACAATTAAAAAGTTTTTGTAGGTATCAACACCTGGGTTCGTCCACATCTGACGAACGCGCCGTTTCGCGAGCGAACGGCTGCGAATTCGCGGCGCGTTCGTCAGATGTGGACTCACCCTTGCATAAAAATATTATCTTCCAGACAAATATTTTGATTTATATTTACAGGGATTTGGAACAAATGAGCGCTCATATAGGATGTGCTCCAGTTTGGCTCGATGCCAGAGGGATCCCAGACCCACCAGAGGGCTGGCCTATCCCCAACCAGACCCGAGTCACCATGAGGAACGAGCATCTATCATACCTTGTTACCTGGTACTTACTCTCCGGCTTCACTGCACTCATGTGGCATCGCTACTTCATTAGGAAACTACCACTGTTATAAATAAAGAAAATCGCCATCTGTAGAAATGTTAGTCTTTTTTTTGAAATAAGTTATTTGTTTGATGGAATCTTTCAGCCACATAATATTATGAAAATAAGCTATCAAGAAAATGTACTAATTATTGCAGTAGAAAGTATAATATTGTGAATATCTGCTTCTATCAAAACCAGTTTAGTTTTGTTAATAAATCATTGAAATTTTCATGACTTTCTGAAGTTTCATTTTCCTGCAGAGCCGTTTAAATGTTTAATACGCAAAATGGGCACTTAACTTATAATATGCAATATACTTACAAAATGTATTGAAAGAAGCTAATGTAACAAATGGTTTAAATCACTGAATAAAACACAAACACATTCGTTGAGATCTATAATTCGACTTAATAATTCAAATTAACAGTTTGTTACATAAAGATTATATCGCAGCTTGATTTTCATAAAAAATTGCCCTAATCACAAAATGTCGAAACAATAGTTCTACTTCTATCTCAACGATTCAAAAAAGAATGGCTTAGAATTAGAATATAAATCCTGTAGAAAACTAGAAACCGCGTGTGGAAGTGGCGTCATTTCAAGTTTCAAAACTGCACTAACGCGAGTGGATTGGGTGGCACAAGGAGTGGGTATTCCAACAGCCAGGTGAGTTGACATGTAAGTACGAGATCAGTAGTAAAAGGTGAATGCGACTGGCTCAGGACCTGGCAAGGTCCTAGCCCTGCAATGAGCGGGGAAAGGCTGATAATGATATGAGCGAGCAACAAACGTTACTTGACGACAAAAACACAGTTCTAAAGAATTTATATTCTAAGATAGGTAGGACAGATTTTTAAAACTGGTGGTGGAATATTTAGGATATAAGTTTCGGACGTTTCAATTGTTTAATTCGCCCTGTAGAAAGTTTATACAAAAATAATTTATAGGTTTACATTTTATAAGAGGGCCGGTGCACGTACACACCCGAAAATTACAATTTAATTCGAATATTTAACATGAACCTATTATACTTACCTACTTTACAGCTTAAGTCCCTTTTCACACGTTCCGGTTGCCAGGTAGCCGGCGCCGGAACGTGTGAAAAGAGACTTAGGGTGAAAGTCTTTTAGACTATTAGGTCCTAGTTATCACCCGCATTGCGTACACACGCTGCGCTTCGAGCTCTATATCGTCGGACGGCAGCACTTGATTTAATTAGTTGCATTTTAATTCTTACAATTTTTGGAAACGCGGTGTATGCGCGCGCCAATACGGCTGTTACAACTAGGGCCTCAATATTATCACGTTTTTGACTTGATATTTTAATAAGTATTAAAATGGAAGTCAACTTTACTATGATGTTATATTATAAGTTAATATAAATCAAATTATTGTAAAGTAAGCAATTAAAAATACCAAACAAATATTATCCTAATTAAATTCATTATTATTTACAATTTTTAATTCAGGTCGTAACTATGTCATTACAATTAAGTTTGACTAAAAGGTGTTTTTTTTTCTTCAAAAAAAGCTTTTATCGGGTCCGCTTATTGTGCAATGCACCGGCAAGTCAACCGAATATATTGTAACACAGCCATCGCTCAACAAACATAACTGCATTACAATATCTGAATATCAAATCACCTTTCGCTCCTGCTCTCGCCCTTATCACAAACATGCCGTTGCTTCACATACTACAAAAAGAAATAGTCGTTATACATCAGTCTTACGTCGGTTAACACCTTTTTACATCATACAAAGGTTACTAAAGTACTTAGGTAATAATTTTAACAATCATGTATGATGCTAACATAAGCAAATTATCTTCCAGAGACCCTTTTTTTTTCTTAAGACGTTCGTGGACAGTGAATGAGACAGAATAGTTGTTAT
This sequence comes from Agonopterix heracliana, assembly GCA_963693445.1. NCBI lineage: Eukaryota > Metazoa > Arthropoda > Insecta > Lepidoptera > Depressariidae > Agonopterix > Agonopterix heracliana. Next base: position 4,377,996 of record OY856307.1, read on the forward strand.
CACTGCTATAGCCAGTTACTGTCCAGGAACGTGTTAAGAGTTAATTACCTGAATAGAACGGCGGTTGGGCGAGAGCTTCCCTTTTAAAACTAATCAACTACTATAGCTTATAGAACAATCATGGGGGTCTTACTAATAAAATGTTATAGATTAGAGAGAAAGTATTTTTGGTGTTCCGTACCAACATATCTAAAAACATTTTATCAAATAATTTTTAATTTCATGTCAATTTAATTGCGAATTCTTTGTATATAAGCTAGATAAACTTCCCAAACACGATTTTTCTTAATTTTACTTTTAAAATAAATTGTACTTAAACCAAATTATTACATTAAAGAAAAAAAAACTATGTTGCAATATTTTACAAAACTCAATTAAATTAAATTATTTAGGTAAATTGTTAAACGATGTCGTTTAATAGTCTTTTTATTAGAAATAATGAATAACTATAATTAAGAATAACGTTTTACATGGACAAATCATAAGGCCGGGCGGCAGCCTGGCGGGGTCACGTTGAAAGTCAAATAAACTATTAAAATTTCGTCCATACCATGATAACGGGTGATTCGTAAGTCAAGGCTCGGCGCAGACAAGCCACCGGTGGCCAGCGACAATTAGTTTCCATACATTTTGTAGGGACTCGCCGAACACGTGTGGCCGGTGGCCTCGCACGGCAATGTCTGCCGGTGGCTCGTTTGCGGCGAGCCTTAAGGTGTTACAAACAAGTAGGGTTAGGATGCCATGCAACAAAACGAGAAAACAGTCATGTGCGCTCTCTTTCGTGTCCGCAAAGTAACGACAGTTGCACGTCTCGATTTTTGTTTTTTTTCTCGGGGGTGGCATGCTAAGCCCACAGGTCGACATAATAAGCGACAAATCATCAGGCATCATGAAACGGGGCGCGGGAGAATCCTTAGGAGGCTCGACAACGATCGAGTCGAAAGAGTTTAGTTATTATAATACAATTTTGTAGCTCCGCTTGAGTCGTATTACCAATTGATGTTAAAAGTGTACATTACATAACAATTAACCAACTTAAAAGTTATATAAATATATTTTGCCAGCGCGTATATAACGTGCTGGCTTTAAATAAACACAGGCAATATGAACTTAAAATTCAAGCGGGCAAGTCAAAATTTGAGACGTGTATTTGTGGTACATGCGCTGGGTCTATTTTGGGCGTGGTCTTGTAGTCGCAAATGCCCAGCTCCTTCAGCTTCCACTCCCAGCCCATCATCTGCACCGCGTGGAGAGTCTCGGCCTCTGTGTGCTGACGTCGAAGCATACCCTCCTGCCGAAACAAGCCCTTCTTTATTTTACTGTCGCTTACCTTGGCACAAACGAGACGATAATCTATTCTACATACTTGCATGAACTCGCGACTTCACTAAAGATGGGTAGCGTCAATGGCTCTCAACTCTTTGCAGTTTTGACGTACAGGTTTTTTATCTAAAGCTGGCGGGGAGGATAGGCGGGCTGAAATGCTTATTTGGAGAATAGGTCACTTTTCCGACAGTATACGTATTTATCAGATCCGCCCCACCCATACACCCCGCCGACTAGAGCGCGAAAGAGACAACTGCAGCTCGGACCGATTTTATATACAAAAAAATCGACGAAATCAGCATTTCGTATTTCCTTGTTTTCTCCTCCAAAACTAAACCGATTTTAATAATTCTTTCAAAAATAATATGAGAAAGACTTTGGCTATGTCTGTATGTTTTGCTTTTTTTGTTTATATTCGTCAAATTTGTTTACTGGAAGTCTGAAAACGGGCGGTAAAATGGGTCATTTTCGAAGGTCCCTAGCTCTTACAGTAATTAATTAATGCAAAAAAGCAAAACATAGGGACATGGCAGAGGTGAAATAGATTTTATGGTAAAAAAATATTTGATCTAGTGTTATTATCCAGGGAGAAAACAGGGGAATACGTTTGTATGGAGAAAACTGTACTCGTCTATCCTCTTAACTATTTAACATAAAAAATGACGTTCAGGAGAAGTAATTCCTAAGACCCTCATGAAAGTAGAAGATAAAAAGAAAATGATTTCGTATCCTTAATCAGCGAACCCTATACCCCTGGACAAAAATTTTCAGTCTGATCGGTGAACAATTAAATGATGCTTTGGCGTTTGAAATTTCCATGGCAACCATCTTGGATTTAGTTTTTGAACATTGTCCTAATAGATAGAAACGTGAGTGTCCCACCTTGATTTTCTCCCACTTATCATCGACCTCCTGGAGCCATGAGTTGATCTGCCTCCCGTTGCACCGGGAGCGCTGCGCGTTGCGCTTCTCTTCCTGCTCCGGTGCCAACACGTTGTAAACTTCTTTATCGCGCAACATTGTGCACACAGAGAAAGGAAGAGCCTGTAAAAACAACACCAGTGTCAAGATAAAATGGTATTATGGGTTATAGGAAGAGGAATTCACTTAAATTCAAAACTATCATGACATGATACTGCGACGTCGGTTAGTTCATTCATCCAGCACCACTACATATCCACCTGTCCCTTATCTTCCTTCAGAAATAGCGTAGCACATTAGAACTTATAGAAATGTGTCCATGATGAGTTCTTTACTGTAATGTTTATGTAAATGTATACCTAGTGATTAATAAATAACTCTGACGTACAATACAATAACATACCTAATACAACTAAGTTTATTAATCAATCACCGAAAAGCGTGCATACTTGATTATAACTTGGTTATTGTGTCAATTCGGACAAAAATTTGCTAAGATTTTATATGAGACTGAGTCTTAAGGTTGAACTACATCAGGCAGCACGGCATCGCATTTTTCCGTCGCTCCATCCTTTTCTGTCACTCAGGAACGTCATTTGGGTGAGCATATAAGATAGACGGAACGCGATCGCACGCGGCGTGCTATCCCGCCAACCCTTAGGGCCAATAAAGGTAATATACTAGGTAAAATATGTTGTATAGTGCATCCGCCGCGCGCCGCGCACAGGTGCTCATTCAGTTGAGAGTTAATCGTAAAGGGTACCTGATTGGCCACAGCGCGTTCGGCGCGTCCGTGCACCCTCAATATCTCCTGTTCGACGGCCAGCACCAGCTTCTCTTTCTCCACTAGATGTTGTATCCTCAGACGGGTCCTGTACCAATGACGTGCTCGTTTAGTCAATACTTTTTTTTTTATAATACTTTAGTTCAAGGGCGTCGCCAGCCATTAGGCTAGGGAGGGGCAAGATGATTGACTGGTGCAATATTAATTAAAGGTACAATGAACACGATTTGGGTTTTATCTTAACTATTTTAAAATCGTAAGGAATAAAAAAGGGGTGGTAATTAAACAGACTTCTTTTTAATAGCAGTATAAGCCTCTAAAAATCTACATTGCCTTCTAAATTACTAAGTCAGCCACAATCAACGCGCGTCTAAATAATACTATCTTAGCCACTAGTTATCTTCTATATAAGACACTCTAAATACAACTTAGCATGGTGGTTATTTCTTAGCATCTAAATTTGTAATATGCATTCAAGCAGTAATCTTCTAAAATATTAATAAATGACACCAAGAAAGTAGTTCAATTAGCTTCTAATTTTATAACTCAGTAAGTTTAAAATTTAACTCGTCCTACATTAATTAATCGTCAAAATTTACCTAAAATTGTCATCAAATAGTAAATTATGGCCACTAAATACCCAGAAACTATTGAAGGAAAACAAAACAAAAGACTTTTTAAATCAATTCATGTACTTTGAAATACCATAATTTTACGTATAGTAATTAAAATAAAGATATATTAGATAGATAATAGAAGGTCCCATACAAAATTAGGACTTCGAAAATTGTCAACAAAAAACAATCGCCAAATGTAACATTCGGGATTCGGGGGATGACACCCCCCCCCCCCCCCCCCCCCCTTTTTAAGTCCAATTTTGTTTTGAGTAGTAGACTAGCTAAACAGTAGCAATTCGGTTCTGGCACTCGCCGGCCGCTGCCGCGGCACCGCTCGCTCCGCTCGCTCGGCTCGTGCGCTGTGGTCGCAAGAAACCTAACATGCTCGTCGCTTCGCTCCTCGCTAACCTAACCGACTGAGTTAGATCGCGCCCTCTTCCCTTTATAAAAACATAATTTATGAAATATCTAGATAACGGTGAATCCCAGCGAAAGAATAACCATTAAAACTCATCTAAAACTTTTATTTAATTACAAAAATTACAATTGAAACAATTGCAACACGAATGCACGAACGAATTTGGTGCAAATGGCCGGTCGCTGTCGTCTCACGCACTCGCACCAAATCGTACAGTGGCTTTTTTCACGATAAAAGAATATGATGTATTAATTTACATGCTAAGTTGTAATATATGATGTTGTCTATTGAAGCTTGAACTATATTTTTTTGTGGAGCTTATGTTGAAGCTGTAAAACGTAAAATGGTGATGAGTTGTAAAATCCGTGGCTGAGTTAGTAAATTAGGTGGCAATAGATAAATCAGTAGACAAGTTAAAATAATTGCTGAACTTTACTTGACGCTTTCTTTGGAATTATTTAGTTGGTGATGTAAAAAAGACGAATTAGTTTATTAGAAGCTATCTTATTTTCCCGTTGCTTAGTTAAAAAATGAGAAGTTTGATCACGTGGCCAAAAAAAAATTCAGTGGCTAGACTTATAATTTCTCATAAAAAAGTAGCGGTTCACTTCTTATAAACTCAAATAACACTCGATAGCGCGATTTAAATGACGTGCAGCGCCATCTATTGACAAAATTGTTTGTTTGTTTGTTCAAGCATCACGCAAAAACTATTGAACCGATTTCGATGAAACTTTTTTTGTTTGATAGCTTATGATCTGACTTAAAATTTGGTATATAATTTGTGCGAACGAAGTCGCGGGAAAACACTAGTTATTTAATAAATTAAAGAAAATAATGTCTAGGGTAGGGCAGCTGCTACGTAGAAAAAGTTGTTCAGTTTGATAATCTGAAGCATCCCATTTAAAATGTAAGGCATTCGATTTTGTATCCCGTATAGAAGATAGGATTTTTGTATAGTTTTATTAACCCCAAAAAACAAATCGTATCCACTAGAGTATTCGTCAAAGGAAATACATATCTCATCCAAAACAGGATAGGTCTTTAACTTTTCGTCTGTGGAGATTCCAGACACAAAAGATTTGTTATTATCTTAGTCACGGATCCATGACTCCCACAGACGAAGGGTTAAATGTTTGGTATTGTTATATTGTAATGTGAAGATTTGTTAATAGCATATGTAAACTTATACAATACAATACTCTTTATTATCTATCTTCTGTTTCTCTATCTATCGGATTTCTCTATTAATTTTTAAATTTTCAACTCAATATGCTATTTGATCTGTAAATCTTCGTGCATGCAAATAAATAAATAAATGTAGGGGAGAATTTTCTGCCAGGCTTGCCCATTCGCCGGCCATTTAGCTTATTAAAAATCATACACACGCATTCACTGCCTCACCCGTAAGCCTAAATAACCCAGGTGCCACTTCGAAACATAGAAAGCTGTGTGCCCCGAACAATTATAGTTGTTCAAAAAACTGTAATGGTTAGTGCCCTTGAACACTTATGCTTGTCCATATAATGCTTACGCTGGGTGCCTCTCGACACGCAGGATTGTCCGGTTTATTCCACTCAGTACCAACGAGTTAGTAAGTTAGAATGTCTTTTGTGGGACAAATCATGAAGTGCTAATAGGAATTGCTAATAAAAAATGGACACGCAGGGTGGTCAGAGGCACTGGGAGTATAATAGGTGTTACCCATACTTCCACTATATGTGTCGGGGGCATCCGATAAAAGATAAAGAAACCACTAGAGATGACGGTGGCAGTGAATGTGTTAAGGGTTGAACTACACCAGGCAGCACAGCATCGCATTTTTCCGTCGCCCCATCCTTTTCTGACACTCAGGAACGTCATTTGCTAGAGCATATAACATAGACCTGGCTTTGTGAGCCAGTTATTTATTGTGAAATAATAATATAAAAAAAACGACAATGTTGTACCGTGAGAAAAAAACAGAAGAGCAGACAGCGAGATCTGACGTCTGCAGAAAGAAAAAGGCTTACCTTTCTAAAATTAGCCTTAGCTCTAAAATTTGAATATTTAACAGATCGCAATCGTCATCAGAGCCGTCAGGATAAAAAAGACCCTATATGTTGTCTAGGTCCATTAGAAAGTTCACGAACATATGCGTTAGGGGACGCTACTGAGTGCTAGCTAAAGTGAAAAACCATTGACATACAAAATAATGGACGCCGGGTCTAGTACAAAATTCTAGAAAAAAGTGTCCGAGACTAACCTACACAAACCTAAGTACGTGTACAGTAATATAAACATTGAAAATGCTTAAATTCTATTTCATTTTGATTGCGTAGTTCTTAACTCATTGCGGCAGGGTGTGCGTCGCGCGAAGCTTAGTCGGCCGATCAAACAAAGACTGTCGTGTAATTGGTTTTCTTTATACGTTTTGGTATTCTTTTGGTTCGGACACTACTGAGCGAGAACCCTACGTCCAGTAGTTGGTAAGTCATTGTGAAAAACGAACCTTTCTTTCTCCTGAGACATGAACTCGTTGAGCATCTGCGGCGGCAGGTTGACGGGCACCTCGACCTGTGGCTCCGGGTTCACGTTGCTCTGCAGCGTGTATGTGCACCGGTTCATTAGGTACTTGTTGAAGTCCTTCGGCGGTTTCGGCTTCACGGGGAACAGACCCTTTTGTCGACGGTCGATCTGGTAACGTTTTGTGTCATCGTTATTAATAATAGAATTAGCATAGTAATAGAAGCAGGAATAATGAAGATCTTGTGATTCTACTAAATTACGCTCATTCGCGTTATGGCAGATTCGCGTTATGGCAGATTCGCGTTACGGCAGATTCGCGTTATGGCAGATTCGCGTTAGGGCAGAAGTTGGACAGTCGTGAACAATAGTCATAGCGAAGTAATAGTCAATAGTCGTCAACAATAAAATTCACAATCGATCAGGTACATCAGGTGTTTGTTTACTTTACCAAAATGACTACTTCCCCAAATGACTCTTTTTCATAATGACACCGTTTTTCACGAAACGTCTACAGTTGCAAAAACTCAACGTGACAGGAGCTATCAAAAGTGACAGCACCTGTCAAAAGTGACAGAAGCTATCAAAATTAAATTAAATTGAATTGAATTGAATTAAATTACGTTACATTACATTACATTAAATTAAAACAATTAAAAAAATGACAGTATCTGTCAAAAGTGACAGGAGCTGTCAAAAGTAACAGGAGATGGTGACAGTAGCTGTCAAAATTGACAGAAGATGGTGACAGGATCTGTCAAAAGTGACAGGTGCTGTCAAAAGTGATATTAGCTGTCAAAAGTGACACGCGTGGCAATAATAAATAAAAAAAAAATACAAATAAAATTATTATAAATAGAAATTAAAATATAAAAATTAAAATAATTAATATAATTAAAATAATTAAATTATTAAAATGAATTAAATATAAAAAAAAAAAACTGGTCTTCAAAAATATCACTTGTGCACTATTGCGGCCAGCACTTTTGACAGATCCTGTCACTTTTGACAGATCCTGTCACTTTTGACAGATCCTGTCACTTGACAGCCTACAGTAATTTTTTGTAATTTTGGTAATTTGTTTGGTACGTTTGTTTAATAGATAAACATCCTATTCTGATATGCAACCAACTTTTCTTCATGCTATTACTTCTGCCCTAACGCGAATCTGCCATAACGCGAATCTGCCGTAACGCGAATCTGCCATAACGCGAATCTGCCATAACGCGAATGAGCGCTAAATTATGCGTTACCGCGATGCCTCTGCTAACAATTTTGTCTTTATAACACATTACACGATTGCTGCTAGTATCAAAACATGAAACACGACGGTGTGCGAACACTGCTAGAATATGATAAAAATCGACCCGCTAGGCAGGTATTTGTGCGGACAACACGTTAAACCACCAAAAATTTATACGACCTCCTAAATTATACATGACATCCTCTTATAATATTCGGTAGGACATTATGGATTGGAATTAATTTGTGAGAAATATAACATTTTTTATCAGACTTTTGGTCTTATCGTAGTGAAAATTTCTGTCGCGTAGACAAGATAAAGGATAATATAGCAATATTTACAAAAGTACTACCTAAGGGTTGAACCTCATCTGCCAGCACCGAATCGTATTTTTCCGTCGCTCCATCTTATTCTGTCGCTCACGAACATTATTTGCTAGGTCGAGAAAGATAGCGGGAATGCGATCGCACGCGGCGGCACCGGCAGCACAGAGGATTATATAATCCTCTGTGCCGGCAGTGCTGCGACCTTTCTCGCTCTAGCCAAAGGATAGAGCGTGAAAAAATGCGATTCTGTGATGCCAGATGTGGCTCGACCCTTAAGTGTGCTATATTTTATTTTAGCACGTTTATATAATAGTAGATCTCACCTGTTTTCGTATGTGAATATACATTTGGTAAGGGTTGGAGTGTGTGATGTTGTGAGCAGAGCTCGAGTCCGGGAGCGAGTCGCTGCTCTTCGACTGCTCCCGGGAATGGCTGTCCTTGGAGGCTTTGATCTTGCGCTTCCTAGGGTGCAGCTCCACCGAGGGGCCTGTGTGACGATAGGTACGTAGGTGCGAGATATTAGCACGGAGAGCCATGACGCGACACCGCACTTGCGGTACAACGTCATAACTGTCAAAAATATTACTACAAAAGATTGACTAAATTAGTAATCAGTAAATACGGACACATTTCATTTGGAATATTGTGTCGTTGATAACTCAATTCCTAAACAAAACTGGATGTGTCGTTGTTGCACAGTACGTACGACACGGTTCATACATTTAGGTTCTAAAGAAACCTTGTAAGAAAAATAAAAGAGACAACTTGTGACATCAAATCTAATCATTTTAATATTCCACGTAGTTATGAAGATATTAATTGAACTCACACTAAATTTTTTTCTGGAAAAACTGAATTTTTCGATTGCGGCATTATACTATTAAGCCATCAATATTAAATTACTGTCATAAACTCAAAATATTCATGCACGATGAACATGTGCATTTCAATTAGTTTTAAAGCAGTGTTACTAATGATTTGCAGCAGATTTGTTAGTGCCAAAATCCTCTCTTCACATCAGTTGTTTCGCTGAAAGATACTGCACTGTAACAATACAATGAGCCGCTTGCAAAACACAACACTTTCTTATAACAACAATAATTGTCTTACCAGACTCGGACCGCCCGGCACCACTGGACGTGGATGTCGCGTGGTCATGGTCCTGACCCTTGAACAAAGAAATAATTATCAATAAATAAACTGAATCTCCACACAGAACACATCTACCTAGACTACTAACGACAACGAGCACGACATTCACCTACCCTACACACAGGTAAATAATTCGCTTTATGCAGGCCAAGGGAAACGGTAGCATCGTGTTAGATGTACCGGTCAGCTCTGGCGATATCGCACTGTATCAACCGACTACCCCCTCAGTTCTGTACAAATCCTAATGTTGACATTAAACCCTATAATACCTGTTATCTAAAAAATAACTTACAGAGCCCGACGGTGGGGGGCTCTTGGAACTCAAAGCGTGTCCCGCGCCTGAGCGATTCTCCGTCCCCGTCTGAGGGGACGTCCTCTCCTTGTCCTTCTCTTTTTCTCCATCGTTCGTCCTGTGCGAACGGAGGACTCTTTGTCCAGCCTTGGGAGGAAAAATATTTGATATCATTTTTATGAAAAATGAAAAATAAGGAACCGTACGCGACCGTCAAATAATGAATGCGGTATAAAAATAATACGACTAACACTAACTTATCGAGGGTAAGGGTTGTAAATGAATAAAGCTAAAACGGTTATAGTGTAAGTATGGTGGTTATTTACTTGTCGGTGTACCTTGCCGGCGTGGGTCTCGCTGGGCCGCTTGTCGTCGACGCCGTCCGAGCTGTCCGAGGTCTGGCCGGCGTCCGCGCTGGTGCACGGGATCACGTAGGGCAGCGTCGCTGCACTGCCGCGCCCCTTGCCACCACCGCGCTGCCCAGCGCCACCTACCATCCACACAGCTCTTTGTTTATATGTTGACGGCTTTTTAAGGAGATGATCAATTGATCATCCGTCAAACAAAACATATCAAAATAAGCAATGTCGATGTTATATAGAGAAAGTTGTTCAGTTTGATGACTAAACGATCGCCTTAAAAACCGTCAGCGTATTAAGAAAGTTCCTATATTATATTACTCAGTCCCGGATTAAATGATACACATACATGCCAACGGCAAAAATCCGTTTTGATGCACTGTTTAAATAGAAGTGAGAGATGATGAAGAACAGAAGAAGGAAACTGACGATGATTGTGTATTTCTCGATGATGGCATCGGCTTGTTTACAAAAGCAGTCAGGCACTGTCGTTACCCTCATAAATCTGGCGGATCGGGAACCCGCTACGAACAGGGGTGGGATTGGATAGTGATTATAACCTATAGAGAAAAGGTATCAGAGATGTTGATGATGACAAAAGCCAATAGAAACTAAGCTAGAAATCATAATGAGACAACCAATTTTGATGCAACTTTTGAATCCATTCATAAGAGCGGTGCCACGTCAAAGGGGGTCATCGAATTATGTATTCGATGAAAATTCAGTGCGGTGTCACTTCTTTAGCATAGCATAACATATACGTTCATGACTATATTCCCCGAGCGGTCAGACGGAGAAATTATTAATATAGATCATTATTCAGAATATGCACATTTTATTAACAGTTGATAGGCATTTCGGCAAGCGAAAACATCGTAAGGAAACCCTAAATGCTTCAATTTCGAGGCGTGTATTGTTTCAAATGGAAAAGTCGAGCCTGGGTAAATAACACATAACACGTATCTAACACAGTGGCCTGTCACCATCTTCATAAAAGAAACAAGCCTATATCCCAGACATTTTTTAGTTAAAAATCAACTGCCCCACACAAAACTGCAAACGTGTTGGTCCCATAGAGAAACTTGTTCAATATGTCTGGCCATCCCCTTATAAAACCGTCAGCATATTAAGGATGACCCTGTATATCAGGACCGTCCAAAGTGGAGATCCTTTGTCTCTGCCTGCCCTATGGGAAACGAGCATGTAGTTTATGTATGTAAAAGAAATAAGGCGGTGACATACCCTCGCCCTCCTGCTCGTTCCTGCTGGCCGAGCCGCCCGCGCCGCCCGGGATCACGATCTTGAGCGGCGGCACCTTCGGAGCGCTCGACTCCTGGCTCTTCTGCTCCTCCGCTTCACCGTCGTAGTCCTTCGCCTGGTTCGGCTTCGGACTCGCCACTGGACTCTTCCTATCCTGCTTGCTACCTTGCGAACTTGATGCACCCTTCGCTCCACCGGATGACTTCCCCTTTATAGAGAATTTTCGTTGCATGGATATTTTCGATTCAACATTGTTATCGGTTTTTGTAACATTTTGAAAGTAAAAAAATTTCTTTGGAACAATGTCCCCCCTTTGAGATTTTCACTTAGTGACCATGTTAAATTCGTCCGCTCTTTGCCCATATACCTATTTATGGACGCATGTATGCAGTCTGAGCATCGTTATATTGATGCGTCAGGGACCATGCACATTTTAATAAATTTTGGGCCAGTATAAGGAAACACTAGGAAACTCTGGATTCATCATCATCACATCTCATTTTAAGTTACAATATGAATAATGCCGCCGACCCCAATTACAGGAATGATAGAGGTAGAATGATGAGCCTAGAGTAGATCGCTTCATTGCGTTATATCGTAACTAATCAGTCACTGGAATTGTATCGAATGGTTCAAGTATACGATACAAACAATAGATACATCAGCTTGAGTTCACACGGTGATATAAAAAAGTATTTATAGCGTGTAGGATCCCGCTGCAGAGGAAAGGCCTCTCACGAATAAGGGACACCTTGCTTAAACAAATTAATTAAAAAGAAATAATAACGTTATAGTTGTAAGCATTAACGTACCTGATGAGACCCCTGCGCGCTTACTTTGGCCCCGCCGCTCCCCTTCCCCTGCGCCTGAGTGCCCTTCCCCGATGACGCCCCGCCCGCACCCTTGCTCGTACTCTGCACCCCCCCGCCTTTCCCCAGAGGTGCAGCGCCAGTCTTGCTCGCAGGGCCCGGAGGTTTGGTGCCCGTTAGGATACTGTTGGATAACTTTAATTTTATAATATACAGGGTGTAACAAACGATCCTAGTATTATTTAAAAACATCTTCTCGTTGGCTCCATAGTGAAAGTTGTTCAGTTTTATGGTCTACTCACCTGTTTAAATATAACTACCGTGTTTTGTTACACCCTGTATAAATATGCACACGACTATATTCCCCGAGGGGCTAATCAGAGATATTCTTAATTTATCCTATTCAGAATATATCTGAAGATATATGGGGTATGTCGGTTAAGTTGTTTGGATCTGTCATTGGTGTCCTGGCGCCTTACTTGGCATCATTATTTAACATCTGCATCGATCAAGGTACTTTTCCCGATCTTATGAAACATAGTAAAGTTGTACCTCTCTTTAAATCAGGCAATAGACATGATCCCAACAATTTCAGACCTGTATCAATTTTACCAGTTCTCAGCAAGGTTTTCGAAAAGGTCATGCTCAATCAAATGCTGTCTCATTTCAATCAAAATCAACTACTGCATGATCAGCAGTTCGGGTTTACCAAAGGACGCTCGACTACAGACGCAGGTGTTGCACTGATTCAGCACATCTTCAGCGCTTGGGAGGAGCACCTAAATGCGATAGGCGTCTTTTGCGATCTTTCCAAAGCATTTGATTGCGTTGATCATACAACTTTGCTGTTAAAACTAAAACATTACGGAATTAATGGCAGAGCTCTTGATTTGCTGGACTCCTACTTAAAAAACAGAGTCCAAAAAGTGTTAGTGAACGGATCTAAATCATCTGGATCACATGTGCAAACAGGCGTGCCACAGGGTTCAATTTTGGGCCCGTTCCTTTTTTTGGTCTACATAAATGATTTGCCGCATATGGTACAAAACTTGTCGAACATAGTATTATTTGCTGACGATACTTCTCTGATTTTTAAAGTAAACAGGAAGGACCAAGAACTTGACGACGCAAATGATGCCCTTCAACAAGTTTTGAACTGGTTTAACGCAAATAATCTCGCACTTAATGCCAAAAAAAGTAAATGTATAAAATTTGTTTTGCCGAATGTACCTTTTGTAGATAATCAAGTTACTTTAAACAGAGATATTCTAGATTTTGATGATAATACCGTGTTTTTGGGAATAACGATTGACTCTAGGCTGCAATGGGGCTCCCACATTGAAACTCTGGCTGGTAGGCTAAGCTCTGCAGCATATGCAGTCAGAAAAATTAAACAACTAACAGATATTGAAACTGCCAGACTCGTATATTTCAGTTACTTCCATAGTATCATGTCCTATGGTATTTTATTGTGGGGTCGTGCTGCAGACATTGAGACGATCTTTATCCTACAGAAACGAGCTATTCGAGCTATATATGGCCTGCGTTGTCGTGATTCGCTTCGCGAAATCTTTAAGGAAATTAATATTTTAACCGTTTATGGACAGTTTATTTATGAAAACATTTTATATGTAAGTAAAAATTTGTCTTTGTTTCCACGAAATTGTGATGTCCATAATTACAACACACGAAATAAAAATAAACTGATATTTCCACACTTTCGGCTTAGTAGGGTCAACACGTCTTTCATGGGTCACTGTATACGCTGTTATAATAAAATCCCTGAGACCATTTTGAATCTTTCCGAAAACATGTTTAAAACTCAGATCAAAAAAGTCCTCTGTAAAAAAGCATACTATAAACTGGATGATTATTTAAATGATCAAAATGCTTGGGTCTGAGTGTCACTAACTTATAGTTTACTGTATAGTATCAATTATTTAATTAAATAGACTATGTATTACTGTATACATAACCTTAGCATAAGAATTTATATTGTAATAGTCATTAAGTCGTGTTATGCTGTAGAGTTTCTGGCCGCATCTTCTCTACAGCGACAACACGTTCCGACGCGGTGGTAGCTTAAAAAAGAATTGACGTTTAATAAGTGTGCTTCAGGCTCCTATATTGAATAAATGATTTTGAATTGAATTGAATATTTAGGTTTAAAGATATATATTATCATTGAAGACAAAAACTGCAGCGAATAGTCACAGTTTTTACAAATGCTGCCTGAGTTCCTAAACAAATGGTACGAGACGGCCTTGGTGGGGGCTGACAGCCTAAAGAGACTCAAAAAAATATGAGATGCGTACCGGCCACCTCCTCTAGCAACAGGCGCGGGCTTCGCCATCGGCTCCTTATCCTCCTCTTTTCTCTTCTTTCGTTTGGAAACATCTTCTTCAGTGGGTTCTGCTTCGTGACCCTCATCTGAATACTGTCTCTTGTTGCTGCCGGGCGGCTCGTCCTGGGTAGACGAGACTACACCGCTGCTCAGCTGGCTACCATCTGGAACAGTCTTGGATGTTTAACCAGTGCCCAGTCACTCGCGTTTGACAGCTGCGATAAGTACCTACGGCGCCGCATAGATAGATAAAGACTGTTGTGTATTGACATAAGACGCGTTTTCGTTCGTTGTGGTTGACTGTGAGAGCGCGCGAATTGCGCCATCGCATCGGGACAGTGCAATTTCTGTTACTATTAAATATTCAGTCGTTTATCTTTGAATGATGATGGGATACCTAGTAGATTTGGCCAATGGCAACAGCTCATCTTTTTTAGAACAGACAGTTACACAGGATATTTGAAATCACAGTTTGAAGTGCATAAGTGTACGCGCTAAAAACAGATGCACTCGGTCGTCTTTACCCTCCTATGGTACTGCCTCCGTGGTCTAACATCACGGGTTATCAGGACTCACTAGGCGAGTCGTCCGTGTCGCGAGACCAACGACGTGGGTCTTCGTGGGCAGTGAATGTGTTAAGACGGACTTATTATCCGCCGTGTGCGTTAAATCCTAAAGTTCCATTCTATTTATTTTCACGGACAATTCCTTCGGCTGAGTCCGCAGAGAGCCTAAAAAATGTAAGTAAACTTACCATCTCTACCCTCGTTGTTTCCTTTATCTTGAGACGAGCTGTCCTTGCCGTCGAAGTGGTCACCCTGTGCTAGGCTATCCATGCTGCTGCGCTTGCTGCCTTCGCTGTTACTACTAGCATTGCAACCTTTTTTGACGTTGTCATCCCTTGTGCGACTGACGTGTGTGGCTCTCGAGTTATTATCTGTGGGTAGAGATGACAAGATCCTGGTAAAGGCATGCTAGCTGTGCTGGTGTCTCATAAATGTACTTTTTGTTGCAAAATGCTGATCTGAATTGGCCTGGACTTATCCAGTCTTTGGGCCGCGACTTAGTTGGTACGATTTGGAGTTAAACTGTTATAGGTCAAGTAAATTTTGTTATGATAACAAATATAAAAATTGGTATGTGAGATAAACTACGTAACAGTATGTTTACATAGTAGCCTTGCGTCAGGATGAACGCAGCCTACATGTACTGATCATGGGCGTAGCAATGATTTTTTCCCAGGGGGGGCCAGGCCCAGGTTAGGTCGTTGCAATAAAATGTAAAACCTGGAGCGAGCAAAGCGAGCTCGAGTTTTTTACGACCTAAAATCTGGAACGAGCAAAGCAAGCTCGAGATTTTACTTTACTATGGAAAAAGGAGCCAAAACCTAGAGCTCGCTTCGCTCGCTCGAGATTTCACTGAATTCTGGAGCGAGCAAAGCTAAGGCAGCTCGAAATTTTTACTGCAATATTGTGAGATCAGTGTTATAAGACTTAAATCCTGGAGCGAGCGAAGCGAGCTTGAGTTTTTACGACCGAAAATCCTGAACGAGCAAAGCAAGCTCGAGATTTTGCTTCACTTAGAAAACATATAGGATCCAAAACCTAGAGCGAGCGAAGCGAGCTCGAGATTTCACTGAATTCTGGAGCGAGCGAAGCTAGGTAAGCTCGAAATTTTACTGCAATGTATCTAGCTGTAGGTCCTTGTGATACAATCGTAGCCAGGAGCGAGCGAAGCGAGCTCGAGTTTTTTACGACCTAAAATCTGGAACGAGCAAAGCAAGCTCAGGATTGCTCTAGATACACTATGAAAAGATATACGATCCAAATCCTAGAGCGAGTGAATCGAGCTCGAGATTTCACCGAATTCTGGAGCGAGCGAAGTAAGCTCGAGGTTTTACTGCAATGTGTCTAGCCAGGAGCGAGCGAAACGAGCTCGTGATTTTACAGCAATATAAATTAGATCAGTGCAGTAGGTTCTAAAGATAGGAGCGAGCGAAGCGAGCTCGAGATTTTGCTTCATATAACTCGATTTCTCCAGCTCATGCCGAGATCGAGGCGATTCAGTCTCTTATTTTTAGTAAGTGATTAATTTGATTTCTGGGGTGGGCCAGAAGGATTCTGGGGTGGGCCGGGCCCACCCGGCCCCCCCCCCCCCCTTGCTACGCCTATGGTACTGATTAAAAGTCAACAGTATTAGATCAATTCGAAAGCCTAGGATCCTCTGTAGCATTAGAATTTTGTCTCCCCTCCGGACGGAAACGTCAATTTTCGTCCTGCTGCGCTAAACGAAGTTGCCGCTTTCCACCTCCGTCGAGGAGAAAAATAGTAGTATACTAACCTCGGGCAGTAAATAAGAAAGCCTCAGGTCACATGTTTGTTGACCTCGGCTCCATCTAGGTCAACAATTACATGAGATCTGAGACCTTTCTTACTTTCCTGCACTCGGTGTGTAATCTACTATTTTAAGAATTAATATGTTATATATTGGTTCTACCATAGACATATTACTCTAGCGATAGACAAGCTCGTTCAAACAAACAACACAAAATGACACATTGCGGTCTGTCATTGCCATAGTGACAAAGTGAACTCGGGAACATCAATCAGGAACGGACACCTCATTCAAGTGGAACATGTTGCTTCTATGCAAGGGCAAGTCTATCGCTAGAGTTTAAGTCTATGGGTTCAACAATCCTATTAAAATATCTATATCACGAAATTTATTTTCTGGTACAGACACTGCAACAAAACAGTTAATTACAATGAAACAAAGATACTAGGTAAGTGTAATTATTTCACAGGTTCCTAATTAGCTCACAGTTACTGTGTTTAGTAATCAATGCTGTAAATCTTTCTAAGAATAAATATATTTGACACCCTTTATAGTTTTTAAGACTGCCTCTCTGTTGGGCAGGCAACACAATTCTGAAGGCTATTGTTGATAAATTTGACTGTCCCACTCTGGCTCACTGGGTCATACTGGTGAACCTGGAAGTGTGTCAGAATCGTAGTGTGTGGCGAGCCGTAGTCTCTGCCTACCCCTGTGGGATAGTGGCGTGAGTATATGTATGTATGTATGTAAATACTAAAAGTAAAATATGAAAAATTAAAATTAATTATTTTATTTATATACAGGGTTCAAATTATTCCATGAAAGAGGTAATACTAGAGGTCATTTGCAATAAATTAAGCCAAGTTATCTGGTGGTCGAAAATGGTTAACTAGTTGTCTAGTTATGATGGTTTTAAGATTTTTCAGAAATTGGTGGACTTGGTCCCGGAAAAAGAAATCTGTAAAAAAATACTCAGTGCATTGATACTTTTCTGAAAGCTGATGAATCAATAATTATTTTTAAAATAAAACGCTCAACTAAAATATCCGCAATCTCAGAAATAGTAGGTCTTAAGTGGGAAAAATAATATTTTTTTGAAACAGTCATAAAACACCCTGTATTATTCGAAAAAAATTAATGGCACTTGTCATACAAATTACGGGAATTACTTCAGTTTCAAAAGCTTTCTAAAAAGGTAGGTATAATTGTTCCAAAACTTTTGTAAGAGGTTGTGGAAAAAATAATTAAAAACATGCAGAATTGTGATCTTTCCCACTACGAAAACTGAATGACGTATAGTAATTAATTTAGTGTTGATTCCTTTTATTTACGGATAATTTTTTTAAATACAACACAGTCTTGTTTTTTTAACAGGAGTGCGATTTTTGAATGTCATTCGGTGAGCTCAGCAGTTGAAAATGTCTTAATTACTCTGGAGATCTTTTTACTGCTGATTTCACATTCAAAAATCATACTACAGGAGAGAGGTTTTTGAGAGTCAAATCAGCAGTAAAAAGATGCATATCTCCAGAGTAATTAAGACATTTTCAACTGCTGAGCTCACCGAATGACATTCAAAAATCGCACTCCTGGTCTGGTATGAATTGTCTGCCTCGATTTTATATGCAGACATGCAGCCTTCGGCGAACTTTACTTGTTACCGCTTCAAATTAGTCTCTTTCATGTACTGGGTGGCTGTTAAAATGAAATCCCTTAATTCTTCAGGGGATCCCACTGGAGTTATGCAGAACATGTATTTTATGTGACCCCAAATGAGGGATTTCTGAAGGGCACATATGACTCTGTCTTTGAGTAAATGTACTTACTAGAGCACAGTAGGGCTCGCATGCCAACCCCTAGAAAACGATAAAAATCGAGATGTGCCTCCATCCTTATTATTTTGGGTATGCCAGAAAGAGCGCGCACGACGTTTTTCTCGTTTAAACGCTTTGTCGTGGCTGGCATGCTAGCTGTGCAGGTCCGGCACTCTACAGAAAGTTTTTTCGAAATGAGCACATGTGCACTTTGTGCAAACTGTCCATGACATCATGTATAGGGCTGAAAGACAGCTCTTTGTATTTAACATCATCTATATTTAGATACCTTTATTGTATGTTCTGTTATTTAAATTAAAATAGTATTTGAATTTTGAGCTAAAGAATTACTGAAAATGTGAATTTTGCGTTATTTTAGCACTGATAGATACAATTTTATGTAGTCAAATACTATGGCGCGCGCCTGACTACATTCCCTTGCTTGGCTTCCCTAGTGTCCCCAGAAAGTGTGAGGTGAGGTGGGGTATCTAAAGTCAGAGAGTTGGCCATTCTATATGTATAACTCTATACTATTACCTATTCTGTGACAGAGTGAACACCATAATTCATTATGCTCTACCATTATATTGTGGTGATGTCACCACACCAATTCAATTCAAATTCAATTCAAAATAATTTATTCAATATAAGAGCACACTTATTAAACATCAATTATTTTTTAAGCTACCACCGCGTCTGAACGTGTTGTCGCTGTAGAGAAGATGCGAACTGCACCTTCTCAAAATCACTCTCTTTCACCCACCCATGCTCGTCCTGCTCTCATACAGTGGTTGACATTTGTTTGTTGTGTTAGTTCTATATGTAGGTAGTACATAACAGTTCAATGGACTCAGTTACGTTAAGCAGCATACCACAGTATAGTATAATTATGCCTGCTAGTGCCAGAACCGAATCACCAAGTTCACTTAATTTTTCTAAGTATGCTCCTTGTGTTACCATTTACTACATTTTGACCAAGATCTGTTCTGGTATCCTGACATATTGTACAAAAGGTGCTGTGACACTTCGATTCATTTTATTTTGATCGAAGCTGTGACATGACAACTGATGCTATCATTACCAAAATGAATACAGAATTTCTGGGCATTTACTTCTTTCACTATATGTTTCAGGAAATTGGTGTAGGCTAAGCTATAGCTAAGAATGAAACGACTCACTGACGACTTCTCAATACTTCGCACAAAGCAATAGAACGCGTTTGCACCGTTGTTGTACACCTCACTAAAACAGTTCCTTATCGAGCTAATTTCCGACGCATAATGTAATCTAGCTTCTAGCTCTCTTTATAATTACACTGTCACTACAGTTAGGTCATTCCTGGCAGTTTTCACAGGGGTCACGGCACAATCGCGATGCGGCGTGCCTGAATAAACTGCCCGATAATAGAAAATTGTACATCAATTACACTTGCCTTTATTGTGCGAGAGCGCCCTCCTTTGCATCTCACGTCTTCAGACACTTTTCAGTAATTTTTACTTCTATTTTATGAAGTTTTTTCACTATAAAATCACGCTATTTAGGTCTGGATGACCGCCATGAAGTCGGCGTTAAAGCGGCCATGACAGGCGACAGAAGCAACCAACTCCAAGCAACACACGCCCTAATGCGTTCCTTTACAGCGAAATCATTTTACGAACTATCGAAGCTTAGAGTATCGAAGTATTGAATTTGAACTATCGAAAATAATAAACGAAGCGTCATTTTGTGGTACAGCAGCTGATTTGTTCGAAGATAATTATTGACTGACAATTCACCACTGGCGGTGTAATCGCGTAACAAACATACAAAAAAAAACATACAGGTCGAATTGAGAACCTCCTCCTTTTGTTGAAGTCGGTTAAAAAATATCTAATAAAGTCATAGACGATTTAAAACTAAAAGAACGCATTTTATAAAATTATCGGTCCACTTTACTTTTAGAAAATAAATCTTGGTGAAAACGGAACGGAAAATAATCGACCAAGATGCACCACAATGCGAGTGTTCCGCACGAACTTCAAACTGTACGCGTAATCAAATGCGTCCCGTTCCGCTCTTTATTTTAACCTCTCACCTACCACCGACCTACTCGTAGGTCAGCTGAAAAGTACCTTTTCATCCCGCCGACCCATTGGTACGTCAGCATACTGCATGCGACTTTATACTATATTTTAATAACTTATGGTTCAAATTGCAATGTATGGTAAACATGAGTGAATGAATGATAAATCTAGCTTCCTATTGGTGTAATTTACTCGCTCATTTTTGCGCTCCTCATTCAAATACGTCAGTTCAAAAGTTCGTGCTTGATATGTTGGTTGGTTGGTTTATTTGTGCGAATAACTGGATTTTCTCATTATTTGGTAAGTAATTGTTATATTATTTATATTTATATGTATATGTATTTGTAAAATACATATAAATAATAACATATAAGTAAGTAGGTTCAAGAAAATATGAGCTTCAAAGTGGTCAAAGGTTGATTTTAGGAACAGTACTTTTGTTAGTCATTTTTCTTACAATTTTCAAGACACGTCGACTGATAATGCAGTTTTGACTAATTGTACATTTCATAAAGAATCTATTTCCTCAATTATTTTTGAAAAATAATGGAAGATTGACTAGAAAATAATTTGCAAAATCTACTCGACCTTTTTACGAAGCCGCCATGTTGAAGTTTGCCGCCATGTTTGTCATTTTTGTATGGTAGAGGATGTTTATTTTTTATTCTACTTGTGATATGTATTACCAACCTATTATAATATTCTTGCTATTTTTATATGTATTATTTTTTTTCTTTCATGTATGAATCGTCAAAAATGTGGTGGAGATTATAATACTGGTGGCTGCCACGAAAATGAGCCCACCACTCAAGAACTGGCCAGCACCACAACTTTTATTTTTATTTTTATTATTTTTACAAATAAATACATAACACGCAAAACTTTTTTGTTTTCAAAAAAATAAAATTTTTCAAAACATCCACAACGAAATTATGCCTTTGAAATTTTAATCATCCTATATGCTGTCATGTTTTGTATGTCAACTCCCACTGACCCATTCGTAGGTCAGAGCATTTTAAGAGCACTGGCGGTCCTGGGATTTGACAGTTTTCAGTAATGGAAAGGGTGGGACGTCAGAGGTTAAAGATAAAACTATTATTAGATGTGAAAAAAACGGAACGAAACGCGGTGCGGAGCTTGACATAATAAAACGTAGAAGTTCAACATGCAGCCATAGATGGCGTTGTCGTAACTTGACTCCAGGACATAGATTCATCAGGAAAATGGGAAATTAAGAGGATAGGCGGGCTGAAATGCAAATTTGGATAATAGGTCACTTTTTGCGCGCTGCATACAAACGTACTATGGTGATATTTTCAATACTAACCAATTAAAGTCAATAAAATTTTGCAGAAACAATCTAGAAACAAATCTCTATGCTTGTATGGAGTCAGTTTTTCGTTAAAATGTATAGTTTTAAAGTTACAGTGCCTCAAAAATTTCCATACAAATCTTAAATGAATCCTAGAATTAAAACTGTATATTTTAACGAAAATCGGACTCCATAGAAGCATAGAGATTTGTTTCTAGATCGTTCCTGCAAAATTTCATTGACTTTAATTGGTTAGTATTGAAAATATCACCATAGTACGTTTGTATGCAGCGCGCATTTTCGCTCTCGGAATAAAATTCTCTTAAGAATACGAAATCATTTTCTTTTTATCTTCAACTTTCATGAGGGTCGCCATATAAAATTTATAATTGTTGAAATGCTGTTACTTTCTCGGCCCTGTAGCCCTCAAAAGTTAAGTTCTATGACAATTGACAAAAGTGCATATAACTTTTCTTGTAGTAAATGTTGAGCGAACATTTTTGCCTTCTTCGAGCTCACACTCACACATATTAAAATTTTTTTTTCTTTAACCTTATGTACTAAAGGAGCGTTTAAACCAAGTTTCAATACTCCGGGAATGACCGTTTTTCATTTCTTTTTTAAGTTTAGTTCCCAAAAAACATGACAGAGGGCAAGTTTATCGCTCCATAGAGCCGTTCGCGAGATCCGGTCAAAATCTTGTCAAGACTGTGCCTGCCTTTTTTTTGGAATGTCAAGGGATTGAGCCCATACAACCATGTCAGGCGTATTAGTTTCGTATTTTCGATTAATATGATTAGTAATTAATGAAATATGTCATCAAAAGACGCGTTGGCATCTTCTTGATCATCTTTTCCATCTTTATTATTTTATATTAAAGAAACACTTTTTGAAATTTTGACGTTTATCACACAGACCGAAGCGCCATCTATCGATCCCCTAGAAAACCAAAAGAAAAACGCTCATTATTTCTCCTGATTTAGATATCAAATTTTTCTGGGCTATATTATTGTCTCTTGACTCAGATTTCTAAAGGCGCAAAAGCTGTACAGTCAGCATCAAAAGTATCTAAGCATTTTAAGTGTTCAAAAATATCTGAACAACTCGTTATTTTCGTGTAATTGTTCAGATGTTTTTGAACGCCGGCGATGCTTAGATACTTTTGATGCTGACTGTACAACAACGCCAAAATGGATAAAAAGCATCGAATAAAAAGCCGCAATTCGATGTACAGGATAGATAGCCGTTTGGTACCATAGACGTAATACTTTAGTACATTGATATCGTTGTTTGGTACTTGTTTGGTACAAAGGTAGGTTAAAACCTGTTAAAACAATCATCTTGAACGGCAGTTCTTAAAAATATTTCCCTTAGTTATGTCGTCATCAATTTTTTTATGACGGAATAAAAAAAAATATTTTATGAAACCTATCTTGTGGAGTATCAAATGAAACAGCTTCATGAGCCGCTTAGATTAGAGCCTTTGGGGGGTGCTTCAGACCACCAAACTGAACAACTTTCACTACGGAGCCCACAACGAAATCTCGAAAAAAAAAAAACACCAGTTTCATACAAAACTGCAGTACCTACCTACCTCCCTACCAACACGACTCAAATGTATGGGACAGCAGATTTTTTATTCGCGATTTCGAAGTTGGCTACATAGTGAAAGTTGTTAAGTTTGATGTTCTGTTGTGGTCACACTAGTGCGGTAATGTTATTTTACAACATAGACGTAGACTCTATTGATATCGTTGTTTTACAATTTGTTTTTAAATCTCAGCAGTTTTATGTAAAAAAAATCTAAATCTTTTTTCTGATTAAATAATCTGTGTTAGTTAAACTCTGACAAATAAACGGTTCATTTCTCAAATAACTTATTTTAGTTAACAAATTATCTTAAAATGTTGTAAATAAGTACATAAAATAATAAATAGTT
Source organism: Agonopterix heracliana (assembly GCA_963693445.1). Taxonomy (NCBI): domain Eukaryota; kingdom Metazoa; phylum Arthropoda; class Insecta; order Lepidoptera; family Depressariidae; genus Agonopterix; species Agonopterix heracliana. The sequence goes on from OY856307.1 coordinate 4,401,814, forward strand.
ACACAATATTCAGTTTTTAATTTTAGGTTGTTTGCAACAAAATGTCGTTGGTTGAATGTCCGGCTAAGTCATTGCCTAAAGCGTGAAACGCACTGAAGAGGCACAGTGCAAGGGTAAGGGCATCGTGCCGCTTGGTGCCGCTTCAAAACGCTTTCATACGAAACGTATGCAAGTGACGCGCCGTGAATTATACTCAAGCGGCAATGAACAGGCATGCCGCTTTCATGCCCGCGCCTTGCCCGTGCCGTACCCTTACCTTACCCAGACCGTCTCGCCTACAGTCATAACCGGAATCTGCCTGTATAAAGACGCACCTTACCGTTTCTTTGCCTCTGCTGTGTCGCGGCGGTGCCTTATCCGTTCCACGCCCGTGCTGTACTTACCCTTCCCATACCATTACCTTACCCTTGCCCCGTGCCTCTTCAGTGTTTCACGCTTAGGTAATGCCTCTTCTTTGACAAGCGCTGCGCGCGCATCTCGAAATAAGAACCCCAGCGCCATTATTCACAAATATTTGTCTGATTATTAGACAAAGAAACTTTGTCGAACAAAGTGTATGATTATTAAATTATTTAAAGTTGTTCAGTTTGATGGTTTAAAGCATCCCATTTATTACGTAACGCATTAAATTTCTCTTCTTTGAGCCTGACCAGAAATACAAAAAACCTGGCGTATGCTATAATATCCCACGTTGGCACCCTTAGGGTAGGTACAGATTAGTTTTACTTTAACTTGACACCAGATTTTCTCAAACTTTAATTTCTAGGCTCTATGAAGGTTTTGGTATTTGGGATTTAATAGTTTAATAAGGCCGTGCAATATAATGCGCATGCTATACTCAGAGAAGTCAGAGATCAAAGTAATGCTATAGATCTCTTTCATTTTGCGCGTGCCTGAGCGAGATAAGGACGCGATAGTTTGATTGTTACAATTAGTGATAAGATAAAATAAAATATTAAGATTGTAAATGCAACATGCAAGTATTGGTAAAACTACAGGAAATAAGCTGTGCGGCCCACCGCCGATTCTTACCGTTTCAATAACGCTAGAATTTTCGATTGTGTGAAAATATAGATGGTTGAATATTGCTCATTGAATACTATCGTTGACACCATTAGTCGCGACTTATTTTGATACCAATTGAATGAGAAGTAGATACAATTGTTGTTCATGCCCGTGTATACGGATCACTGTTCATACTCGATTAGGCGCGCTCTATAGCTTGCTTTATACTATACATACTCTGAGCATCGCCGGGTAGCCCGCACGAGTGTACATCGCCGGCAACCCCATCAACACCGAACCAGGGCTCCTGTAGGGGTATCGCATACAGGTGGAGTCGAGGCGAAGCCGAGGCGCGGGCGTGCCTAGGCGACCTTGACATACGGTAGATAATTGTATACCAAGAATCCGAACGGCGCGCGTGGTATGATATACTACCGACCGCATGTCAAGATCTTTAAGGAGCGCGCCGCCTCGACTCCTTCTGTATTCGATACCCCTTAGGTGTGTAGACACCGTAATCATCTTTCAAATCTCAGATCAGTAAGTTCAGCGATATTATCAATATGTTAAATAAAAAATAAGTACTTCTCCCTTTTGTCATAGAGGATCAACAAGGTTTTCTATTTGAATGTACTAAGGCAGAGATTCAGAGACGCTCTTTAGACCGTGAGTGAGTTGAGTTTGAGTAGTGTCAAAAACGTAATGCCTACTACCAGTCCAGTCAAACAAAAAGCCGAGAACAGACGAGAACGTGAGGATGCCCTGTGTTCTCACGGCGTCCGCGTCATGAGCCGTAGCAATGTTTCTTGTCTTCAAGTTCTTGCCGAGAATTGTCGCATCCGGGAGCTCGATTCGAACTCAAACTCGCATTTCATTTCAGAATCTCAGCTTAAGTCTCGCTGTCGCAGCCTCGGTAGCGCGTCGCGGAGAGGTATAGACTCTCAATCATGAGGTCCGGGTTCGAATCCGCACGGACAAGATGCCACGTACCAATGAGTTTTTCTAACTTATGTACGTACGACTCTCAAACGGTGAAGGAAAACATCGTGAGGAAACCTGCATATGCAGAAGAAGAAATTCTGATGTGTATGTGAAGTCTACCAATCCATATTGGGCACGCGTGGTGGACCAACCAACGCCCAAACACCCTCCTAGAGGGTTGGCCTGTGCCCTGCAGTTGGACGTATATAGGCTGATGATGATGATGATAAAGATGTTACAGCCATAATGTTAAATTTTGTTAAAAAAAATGTTTGTGGGCTGTGTAAGAGACACAATAATACATTTATTGTTATCACTGCTATAGCCAGTTACAGTCCATGAACGTGTGAAACAGGCCCGTAATAAAATAGAACATAAAATAAATCCTTAAATAAAATATTTAAACAATATATGTAGTTTTCAGCGTGTTAGTTTAGTCCCATCTAAATGCTCCAAAAGGTGGGAAATAATAATTTCATATTTAATATTCACTCAAGCAATGTTAGTAACGCCCTGCGAGTCGACGTCGCCAACAAAAGATTCCTACATACCCTTCAAAGACTCCAAATATTCAAAGATGTGCGGAGCTGCATAATCAGACGGCAGTTTCCCCTTTGTATTCTTCACAAACGGTTCAGCTCCATGCTGAACAAGGAACTTAACCATATGAAGGTTGCCAGAAGTTGTGGCATCGTGAAGGGGAGTGTCGTCGTCTAAGCCCTTTGCGTTCACATTGGCGCCATTTTCCACAAGTACCTCCACGACAGCGAACCAACCATAGCTGCATGCCTCATGAAGCGCTGTCCATCCTATATCAATCAAATAAATACTTCTAGGTCAGTTTACTAACAATTTTGAAGAGCAGTGCAATTTGTTATGTATCAGTATAATAAAGCTATTTGTTAGAGTCAGATGTCATGCTGGAACTATCTTATTTGGTAACAATCATTGCAAACATCAGCGTGTGAACAATGAGACATGTAAACATCAACTTTTAATGCCTTTATGATGTTACTTAAGTATCTAAGATACTAGATTTCCTTTTAATACCTAATGTTTAAGTATCTAACGTCATAATAATAGCAATATGTGTACTGGTGTTGAATACATTTCAACTTTAAAGAAATACAACAAATCGTTGAAGATCTATCAGAAGCGGTTTACAGTTCAGCGGCGCCCTTATTACAAAATTTTAGATTTTTCAATAGAGAATACCTAAATGCTCCTACCTAACTTTATCTAAAAGCCTATGAACCCTTTTTTTTTAATACTTTTATAGGTTTTTATAAATTTGAAGATAAAACGAAAACAAAAGGTATTACAATTTTCATAAAAGTGGAATGTCCGACCTTTAAAAAAATAAAAGTATTTTATAAAAACATTCAAGGATTGATTTTTTTGATTGAGAAATTTTAAATTTTGTAATGAGGGCTCCACTGAATGGCTTATTAAGAATAACGAAACAATGAAAAAAATTTACATCAAACTCAACGCTTATATCATGATTTATGAATGCCACAGTTTTGATGACCCGGTTGGTGTGATGGTTGCCCCGGACTGCCAAACCAGGGTCCTAGGTTTGAATCCCCGTTTGGTCATGGATGTTATATGTGTGTGCCGTTGTTGTATGGTTCCCATAACAAAAAGCCTGAGGCTTACTTGGGATCATTACAATGTATGTGCCTGTGAGCCTCAATTTTTATTTTTATTTTGTAATGATTATGGCATGGCATAATAATATGATACACATTACAATCAGTTTTCAATTGAGACAGTGATAGCAGGACATTTGTTACAAAGTACCAAAGTTCCTAATGACAGGTCAGAAACAATGCATACTTTGGTAGGGATGCGAGTTTGTGATAGTGATTGTGTAGTTTTTTAGAGTTAGAATGACAGAGATCATTCTTGTACCTTATGTTAATCTACACAATAACAAAGTGTATGATATGTTCAGAACTTTCGACTGGGTGAACCGATAATGATGATCCATTTTTTATTTGGTGAAGATCTGATGAACTGCTTCGGAGATAAATAGTACTCCTCAAAAGTTGACAGCAAATCATCAGCGATTGAAACATTTGCTTTGGATGTATAACTGATATCTGAGTCGAACTAATGAATTCACCACCGAAAATTGTAAAATAAACAAAATTTTAACAAAAAATTAAAACCTTCAAAATAACTAAAAAATTAAAAAGTGATATTGCAGATGACTTCTTCGTTCGCATCATAAGAACATTAATTTGCTTTATCGAAGTTGGTGTCTGTAAACTCTAGTATGTAATATTTGTATTCACACCGCACACCAATTATACTTTACAGAGCCAACTAATATCACCTCTTCAGAAGATTCTGTAGGAAATAGTCTTGCACACATTACTGTCTCTCTGTCAAATACCAAGTGTTGCGCTGCGGTACTGTCTGTTCAAATTCAAATAAGGTCAAATTTCATCTAGGGAACCTAACCCGCAACCTTTCAAACCGGGGTTTCATCAAATCCGTTCTGTCGGTTATGTGTGATATAATAGTCACAAACATTAATTCAATCTGTCATGGAACAGAATTATACCTTGTTCCTAACCTACCTCAGATCTAGCTAACACCCATCAACAAATAGGTTTGCGAGCTAGTAATTTATGTTATATTCTGCTATTGAATCAGCATATTAAATGTGTCAATAATTTTTGAGAAATGTATTTAAAACAAAGTTATGTGCCTCGTAAGAAAGTAAACACTGTAATCGTGTCTCGAGTTTGCACGAAACGATGTATCATCCTACTAAAATACACTTTTTGCCATTTAAGTACATAAGAATAGCCAATGATTAGTTAGTTCAATAATAAAGTTATATTTAGGTACTGATGGGGTAACTAACCAGCAAAATCTGGTACATCGGGATCTTGACCCTGATCAAGAAGCTTTTTTACTTGTTCATGGTCACCCCTGATGGCCGCCACGTGGAGGGGAGTCTCGCCACGCTCGTTGCGCTGCTGCCGAGTCCGCTTCCTGTCCTCAGCAGACGTCGGAGCGGCTGGACACGGAAATGGCGGGAAGTTCAGTTCCACTGATTGCAGAAGTAACTGCGGATGTAGGAGGATGGCTTACCTGGCGGGGCGTCCTGGGACGACATCTGAAGCACAAGCGCCAGCTGCTGGCGCTCCGACATGGGCACTACGGCCTGCGCCCGCGCCGTGCCCTCCGGCCCGCGCGCCGAGCCCCTCGACCGCGACGACGGCATCCTTCGGGCATAACCACTCACCTACGCACAACACAACCAAACAACTAGGTTTATCACGCCGCAAAACATCAAACACAATACGAAATACAGGGTAACACTTTTAACGCGCCAACAGATTGTTGTGAGGTGAAATTTACCTTCGGTATATTGCCGGCTTAAAATTCAAAGTTTAACACTAAATATGTAGTATTACACGCGTAATCACTGAAGATGAGGGCCAAGTTTTGAAGAAAAACATTCTAAATTTCACAAAAATTACCTACAACAAATTAACTGGCACAGACAGACATTTACGACGGACAAGCAAGGTAACGAAAAGTGTTGTGCTTGTTGCTTTGTGTGGTTTGTGGTTGGTGTGTGCTAGGTACTCAAACAAACTTGTCTATGATATGTGTAGAATGGATTAAGGGGCCCATTCACTGCAGTCCGACGTGCCTGAGATTCAGAGACGTGTTTTAAGGCTTAAAAATTTTTAGGTCTTAGTTCGAACTCCAGTATGTCAAAATCCATACATTTTTACCCTACTTAGTTCGAACTAAGACAAAAAAAACATCTCTGAATCTCAACCTAAAGCAGCAATGTCTCATGTCATTCTGATTAATTGTCTCGGTCAACGGATTAGATTGTATTGGTACTACAAGTACTGTATGAAGTATACTTGTGTGAACGCCAGACTTGACCTTTGCAGATTTGTCCTAAAGGAGCCCATTCACAGTAGTCCGTCTTGCAGTCCTACAGCAATATTGGACAGTGAATGGTGTTGGAGTCCTACAAGGCGTCCGATGACCTTGAGCAAAATGTATGAGTAGTCCTACTTGCAGGATAGTGAATGGTGTTGTAGTCCTACATGTAGGACTACTGTGAATGGGCTACTTAAAGGAGCCCATTCACAGTCGTAGAAAGAGAAGGAACTAGAAGAAAGCACGTGTCTTGTCATATAGAGATGCACATAGCAAATTCGCTCTAGTTAAAAAAGGAGATCGCTACTTATTGCTGTCCTTATCTACGTAGCCACTTTTTTGTTCTACGACGGCTGTCTGACTCCGGAGTCAGACATCTATTTTCATACAAATTGTATTGGATTTTATGACTATCGCTGTCTCATACGCGGTTACACTGATGTTACGTCTATCAGCGTAAGCGAAAAATACTTCGCCGATGTTCACAGTAGTCCGTCTTGCAGTCCTACTGCAATATTGGATCGTGAATGGTGTTGTAGTCCTACAAGGCGTCCGACGACCTTGAGCAAAATGTATGAGTAGTCCTACTTGCAGGATAGTGAATACTTAAGCTTGGCGCCCGGGAGAAAATAGAATTTCACAAAATTGAAATTACAAGTACATCACTAGCAATGCCAAATTTTTTTTTTTTTTTTTTTTTCAATTTATTTACTAGCCTGGTGACTAGACCTTTTGGCTAAATCTTATTTTATTTTTATATTTCTTCTGTTTTCACATTAAAACGTTGGTATTCGACGTTTTGATGGTTCTTTGGAGTTTTTGGAGACAATCGAAAGACGCAGGAAAAGCAGAGAAGTCCACAGGAAAGAGGTGAACCGACCGCTTTGCCGCGCTAAAATCACGGAACGCTTTTCCTGTTTACGACCCACACACCATCATATTTCACTGAACTGTATATTGTTCACTTGCACGACACTTTGTTACGCAAAACAACACCAATTTTACGAACCAAAACTCACTATAAACAATAAAAATTCGATGAAATATGAGGACTCCAAACGTCAGCTACCAAAGCCCGCCAAAAACTCGCAATGCCAAAGCTATTGGTCCGTTTCATAACGTGTGAAAACAACTCGGTGTGAATGAGATAAATTATGCGAATATACGCATGCTTGAGTGAGATAGATATACTCCCCGATTGATTTTATACGTATTGAAACGGACTCTCTAGCATCTAGGCCGAGATTCAGAGACGATTTTTTTTGTCTTAGCTCGAGCTAAGTAGGGTAGAAATGTATGGATTTTGACATACGGGAGTTCGAACTATGACTTACAAATCGTCTCTAAGGCCGAGATTCAGAGACGATTTGTAAGTCATAGTTCGAACTCCCGTATGTCAAAATCCATACATTTCGACCCTACTTAGCTCGAGCTAAGACGGAAAAAATCGTCTCTGAATCTCAGCCTGAATCTCGGCCCTAGAGAGCATCTAGACTAGAAGATCTCATCTCATCTCATCTCAAGATTCATTCATTCGTTCTTCTCTCTTGTCTTCTTTCTTGTCTTTAATTTATGAGTTTTTGGCGGGATTTAGTAGCTGACGTTTGGAGTCCTCATATTTCATCGAATTTTATTGTTTATAGTGAGTTTTGGTTCTTAAAATTGGTGTTGTTTTGCGTAACAAAGTGTCGTGCAAGTGAATAGGATTACAGTTCTGTGAAATATGATGGTGTATGGGTTGTAAACAGGAAAAGCGTTCCGTGATTTTAGCGCGGCAAAGCGGTCGGTTCACCTCTTTCCTGTGGACTTCTCTGCTTTTCCTGCGTCTTTCGTTTGTCTCCAAAAACTCCAAAGAACCATCAAAACGTCAAATACCAACGTTTTAATGTGGAACCCGTAGAAAGAGCAATACTTGGCCTATGGTGGAACCAGAAGAAAATTAATAATAAAATAAGATTTAGCCAAAAGGTCTAGTAACCAGGCTAGTAAAAATATTCTAAAAAAAAAGTAGTGTCAGTCATTAGGCCGAGATTCAGGCCGAGATTCAGAGACGATTTTTTTTGGCTTAGCTCGAGCTAAGAAGGGTAGAAATGTATGGATTTTGACATACGGGAGTTCGAACTATGACTTACAAATCGTCTCTGAATCTCGGCCTCAGAGACGATTTTTTCCGTCTTAGCTCGAGCTAAGTAGGGTCGAAATGTATGGATTTTGACATACGGGAGTTCGAACTATGACTTACAAATCGTCTCTGAATCTCGGCCTTAGACTCATTAGCAGTGGTGGGACAGTGGCCTTATCTGTCAAATTTACGTAGAAAACGACGCCATCTTTTACATTTTCCGGACATAAAACTGACAACCAGGTTCTTCTTCAACACAGTAGATGTCGTTAAAGTGCAAGTATGGGTATTCTACTTTTTTGGGGTAAATTTCCTCTAGTAGGGGGGTACTTTAATATGTTGTTATTTATTGTATATTTGTCAGTTGTTATAGTAATAAACATGAGTAGAGAGATTAATATTAAAATAAACAAAAACACAAATTATTTGAAATTAAAAAGGACCGTCCCTTAAACGCTTTGACAGTATATTTATGAAATTACACAATAATATATTCAGCGCAACTGTTGTTATTGAAATAAAAGTATTTGCACACTTTCAAATATTTTTTATAAAGCATCTAAGGGTAATTTATACAACAGCATAGTAAATTTGGTCCTAGCTACTGGCAACTCTCATTGTATCAAGATGGCGGAGCTGCGTGTTGCGTGTGGAATGATTGTGTTTTGTTATTTGTGATTCGTCAAAGAATGAGTTCTGTGTCTGCTTCTCGTTTCGAAATGTGACTTTAAAGGATACCAGCATAGCTAGCATGCCGCAGTGATACAGCGCTATCACACCTTAGCTCTCTTTCTATTTGCGTGCGAACGAACGAGATAAAAGACGTGATACAGCCGTATCACGTGCAGCATACTACGAGTGCTGTTGTACTTTAAAGAGACATTTCAAAACCGAGGTAGTACCTATATCCATTGAAATAAAGTAATATTAGGCATATATACCTACCTATAGCTTAAGAATTTATATTGTAATAGTTTTAAGTCGTGTTATGTTGTAGAGTTTCTGGCCGCATCTTCTCTACAGCGACAACACGTTCCGACGCGGTGGTAGCTTAAAAAAGATTTGACGTTTAATAAGTGTGCTTCAAGCTCCTATATTGAATAAATTATATTGACTTTAACTTTGACTTTGACTTTGACTATACCTACGTATATGTATAGTAATCAGTCCACCGTCCATTGGTTATCTACCAACCAATCAACTGAAGGGGTAATTTGTGATAAGGATAGATGATTTCAATTTGGGTCACCAGAAACCGCGCGAGTAGGTTCTCTTTTCCTTTTGGTATAATTACTATACTCTTTGCTCATTAGAAAAACGAAGATTTTGAGTCGAAACTAATGATAAAAATCACAGACTTAATAGAGAGTACTACGTACATAAAAATCTAATTTGCTTACCGATAAAATGTGGCGTCCTTCGTTCACTATATTGAAGAAGGTGGTTTTTCCTTCGCTAAAAGAGAATATTATTTTGTCAAAGTTATATTATTCGACGAAAAGCCGGGTTCCAAGGTCGACGTCGAAGCTAACCCTAATCAGCGCCAGTGTCGGAATTCTGGTCGGAGCAGGTTATGGAGGTTATACACACTACAAAATAAATGCCAAGAAGGTCATAATACCGCTAGAGAGCGAGGAGTATGCGTTCTTGAAGGAAGCACCCGAGTACAAGGCTCAGTACAAGGTAAATCGTCCCATCAATTATTATAAAACTGTAACTGAAGTGTGTCTGTTCATTGAAGATATTTACAAAAAAAAGATTACGAGATGGTTTTTACGTATCCCCTGCTCGAAATCAACCTTTTTTTAGAATTTTTTTTTTTTTTTTTGTTTGTTTGTTCGCGCATCACGCAAAAACTACTGAACCGATTTTGATGAAATTTTTTTTGTTTAAAATCTGGTATATAATTTGTGTGGACGAAGTTGCGGGTAAACACTAGTTAGAGCATAAATATGCACTTGCTCACGACTATATTCCACGAGGGGGTAGTCGGAGATACCTGTCTATACTTATAAAATAGTTCCGTGACTGACTAACAAACAACAAACACCCTAAACCGCTAAATATTGTAGAGCAAACTCGTAGAACAAAATGTCAAACTCCTTGGTGGGCCAAACAAAGTTCTTGGTGGGCCAAACAAAGTCCTTGGTGGGCCAAATGCATAATGATAGTAAAATCAAGTAGGGCCGCAATGAACTTGGAGAAATCATATCGGTCATAGAAAAGGACTGTTATTCGTATATTTAAGCCCTCGCCTGTCAGAATGCAGATCTCGTCCAGACAAAAAACAAAATTACAATCTCTTTCCTTCCAGGAATGTGTATTTTTTTATAAGTAGCTTATTTTGGGTTGAGGATAATTCTATGAGCAGAAATAAACTTCCAAACTGCATCTAAATCCTTAAAAAGCCGTAGCTAGAACTGAGGAAAGACTAAGGTAGGGTCGGAAAGAAAAAGTTGTAGTTATGGAACTTCCAAATTAATTAGATAAAATAATTTTTCTGTAGAAGGTAGTTATTACATTTTTGAGATCCTTGTCTCTGCTCTGCATACCATGTAAAAAAAGTGAGTGAGCGGAGCGAGCTCAACATTTTTCACATTGTGAATTAAATCAGTGGGATTACATAATATGAGAACCTATAATAAGTACTTGTAAAAGTCTGAATGCTTTCGGGCCGCATCAGGAAGCTGTTTCTTAAATTTGGATCGAATTTACTGCTGTCCTTATCAAAGTAACCATATTTCTGTATTATTGTATATTACTTACATGTGCCCATCCAAGAAGCTAAAATATTATGTGAATTGTATATCTCCCACTCCATATAGCTATCTCACATGCGGTTACACTGGCATTCTCTCTACATGCGTAAGCGAAACTTCTTAGTCAAAGGCTGAAGATATAAACATAAAATGAATGAAATATTTCATTTAATGCATTGCGAATAAAGTACTAGTTTTAATTATTTTCATTTATAAAGCTTTTTTTTGTGACTAGCACTACATTTCTGCCAATGTTGGATAGGTTGTGGCAATATTTATCCCAATTTAAAGGATTATTTTTGAGCACAAATACAGTTGAGAAGAGTTGATGGAGGCTTGTGGCAAGCTCAAACACAAACCGCGCGAACACCATGCGGATGACAAAACCGCTAGTAGACTAATTTGCAACGTAACTCTTCTTAGTTTTAAATATTGGTTGGTACATAATATAAAAGTCATTGGCTTTTATCTGTTTGCCCCTTATGCATTCATAAAAGGATTGTCTGAATGCCTTTGAAATTTTGGTGGGCTGTCGTGCGCATGCCCGCACAGATTCCTAACATAAGATAAGAAGCCGCATTGCAATGCATGCTGGGCACAGCTATTTTTATTAAAAAAATTATATTGACTATCCCGTGATAGTACTCGTAAGTAGTAGAATTTAAGATTATCAGAAACTGTGACAAGAGATTAAGCGATGACCAGGATGGTTTTTTGATTATCAAACCAGACTGCTAAATTAGGAACTGGGTTCGAATCCCAGTTGGTCATAAATTTTATGTCATTGTTGCCAAGTTTGACATTAATTTGTGGACACATAGCTTTTGATAGTGACTCGAAACAGCAATCACTATAGTTTTACTCTGCAATCATTATTGAATTTACTCTAAATGTGACTTTAACACTGCTTTGGCGAATTGAAACAATAAACATGATACTTTCCTTGTAATATGTTTGTTAGTGTAATAGCTAAAAATAAAAACCTTGACGGTATATATGCCTAATAATAAAACATATAAGTCTTGATATCTTGGTTTCTTGTGCAGTATTTTTGTGGGTGAAGTGTGCTTCTGACATTGAAAATACACCTGCTAAGTGTGTCCAGCAGTTGACCTCATGTAGCAAATGTTGATGTACCACTAACGATTGAGTATATTAAAAATTTTATGTAATAAGCCAAGTTAGAAAGCTAGCAAATCAATAATTGAAAATAAGATTTAAAAGATTAATAAATTGTACTTGTTTATAATGTTTACCATTATATTGACTTCTGGTGTAATTTTACAACCTTTACTGTGTTCAAATGTTTCCCAAGTTATGAGCTCATTATTATGCTTAGCTGAGCAAATGAAATTATAGTTTTGTTTTTAGCAACCTTTTGTGAAACTGTCCTATTGAACATTTTTCATATTCTATTTAACAAATAGGTCTTATCCTTAACTGTGGTGACTGGTGGCCTGCTGGCCTTCTGTGCAAGGGCGATAATTGGGCCCCCAATAAGTTTAATGAAATTATTTACTATTTGTAACACTACTGGTTTTTCGGCGAAGGATAATGTGAGGAAACTTATATGCTAGTAAAATATAGCATATGTTTTACTACAATGTTACATTTTGGTTTGTGGTGAGAAATAAACGTTTTTATTATTTATTTTATTTATATGTATTTTATAAGTGATACCCTAGAAGAATATATAGCCGTGAGCATATTATGCTATGTTATGGTAACCTGCTTAGCATTCTAATACATATGTGTAGTCTGCCAATCCAGATTGGGCTCGCGTGGTGAACTACTAACATCCTCCTCGAGGGTAAACCTGTGCCACACCATGGACACTTCAAAATAGCTGTCATTTCATACAAATTGGAAATAATTTCCAAGAGGCAAACGTGTGCGATGTTTGCAAATGAAAGAGGACTACATTGTCAAAGAAAAATATACTCTAACGCCTACTGTCGTTTGCCTCGAGTCTGCCAAGAGGAGGTGAGGTACAAAATTATTGGGGACCATATTAGTATGTCCATACTGTATGTAGAAGTACCTAGATAGTAGATAATCTTTTTATACTGTGTCTGTTCTGTGCCCTGCAGTTGGATGTATATAGACTGATAATGGTGTTGGAATTTGAATCTTAAAACATATAATAAATGTATTTGATATATTTCGCTTGTTGCGTATTGCGCGTCCTTTTATTCTATTTAATGGCTAATTTGTACTGGACAGAGTATCACTTGTAGTGATACGTGGATGTCATGTTCTGAGTTTTCAGTATATTTCTGACTACTCCTTCGGGGAATATAGTTGCAGCATATTATGCTTATGCTTGTGTTGTGGAATATTAAGAAATTGTACAAATTTTTTTAGTTTCTAAATACAGTCAAATCTTGGTTGTATCTTAGATACATGCAAAAATACTTCTAATGCAGTATGTAAACTAACTAAAGGCAAACCTATTAAACCACGTACTCTACCCCTCAACCTGAACAACTTTTACTATAGGAGCAAAACATTCAGAACGAAAAAAATAATCAGCTGTTTCATACGTTTATGTCGTGTAGGCGTTTAGTATGGAACAGCAGATTTTTTTGCGCTGACATGTTTGCTCCTATAGTAAAAGTTGTTCAAGTTAATGGGTAGAGTACGTGGTTTAAAGGTTTGCCTTTAGTTAGTTTTGTATATTAAGATTTTGTTAAATAATTGTTCTTTGTATGCAATCTGGCCTATAGCGAATTTATTGTTTAAGAAGCAAAACTATAAGCGACTTTGTCCATTTCTTTGTTCTCTGCTTTGTTAATCTACGTTTAAAAGTATATCATTATAGTACTCTGGGGTATATCTTGTAACCAAATCTATCAAACCATATTCGCATCGCATGCAAGTTCATTCAAATTCTAAACAACTGCCTAATATTATAATTTGAATTGAAATAGCGAAAAAAAATCTGCTGTTTCATATATTTGTGTTAAGTCGCCATTGACGTTTGCTATGGAAAAGCTAATTTTACACCCTAAAGTCCCCCGCCGCGTTTGTCTGTCGTCCTGTCTCTCTGTCTGTATAGGTATCTCAGAAAATACTGTAACGATGTTGATACAGTTTGATTAATAGATAAACTGATTCACGGGTAAGGTTTGAGTACCCGTGCGATGCCAGAGTGGGCTAGTTTCTAATATTACTAGAGTTTTCCCACTACTTTGTCCGCACGGGTTCCCGTCATCGTAGTGAGATAAATGTTATACCAGCTGTTTTAAGTTTAATCGTAAGCCTTCAGACAAAAAGTAATCAGATTCATCAAAACGTGATTCGCGAACAAACAAAGTTTGCAGTTTTATAATAGTACTAGTGTTTACCCGCGACTTCGTCCGCACAAATTATATACCAGATTTTAAGTCAGATCATAAGCTATCAAACAAAAAAAGTTTCATCAAAATCGGTTCAGTAGTTTTTGCGTGATGCGCGAACAAACAAACAAACTAACAATTTTGTCAATAGATGGCGATGCACGTTTTTAAATCGTGTTATTTGAATTTATATGAAGTGAACCGCAACTTTTTTATTCCTCATGATTTTACGGTTTTATAATATAACTAGTCTTTTGCTCGGTGCCGCGGGCTGCCGGAGGTCTGAGTCGCCGCGAATGTGTGTTGAGGCTATAGTTTCGTGTCTGATTTTACCTTTCGGTCGGGAAAAGGAAAAGAGGGGGAGGGGAGCGAGGCTGCAGTTTAGCTCATGGCGATAGTGTTGGAGTTCTAAATTTTGCTGAAAAAAGGGGAAGGGAAGGGTGAGAAAGTGACTGAAGACCCTAACGTTGGGGGGTTGGAGACGCCACTCCACAATCGGTTTTGCATGGGGTGGGCCGTATCGCCTGGAAGCCTGGTGGACCTGGTCTCCGGGGTCAATCTGCCTGCCAAACGAGACCGCAGGCCGAGCGTCCAGCTCGCTCGGCGGCAGATTGACCCCGGAGACCAGGTCCACCAGGTTCCAGGGTGGCCGCTTCGGAGCTTCGCTCCTACGCGTAGCTCGGCCTTCGGCCTCGCGCTCGGCTCGGCCTGCGGCCTCGCAAAAATTACACGGGAGAAGGGAGACGGATCGTTACGGCGTCGTTCAGGCAGTATAACTAAGCCTTGGACGCTTCGGCGCACGCGCCTACGCGGAGCTCGGCCTTCGGCCTCGCCTTTTTTCGCTTAGCTCGGCCTTCGGCCTCGCGTTTAGTTAGTTGGGCGAAGTAAAACGGGTGGGAATCACATTGGACGCTTCGGCGCACGCGCCTACGCGGAGCTCGGCCTACGGCCTCGCGTTCGTTCGCTTAGCTCGGCCTACGGCCTCGCTAACTTGGCTCGGCCTTCGGCCTCGCATTTAGGTACTTAAAGACCTCGGCCTGCGGCCTCGGTCACCTGGCTCGCCCTTCGGGCTCGCCCAATATGAACATTCGTATGGCGACCCCATCGAAAGTTGAAGATGGAAAAAAATTGATTTCATATTTCGAATAAGGGACCCCTAAAACCCCCGGATACAAATTTTCAGTCGATTCGGAGAAAGTTTAAAAATGACCATAAATTTTTTTTTATTTTTTTTTATTTTTACGTCATCCACATAGCTCACCTCGGTCGCTATGACATTTATTTAATCACTCAGTATCTATTTCCCGCCATTAAAAAGTTCCAGGCGTTTGAAATTTGTATGGAGTTCCTCAGAAAATCCCCTTTTTCGAACTTTTTTCATCGCCTGTAGAATCTGCCCATGTTTCTCTATGACATTTGTTTGGGGCCCATACCCCTGTCTGTCGTGGTTTCCGCTAGCCGTTGACCACATCGAGGAGGAGTCGACCTTCGGAGGAAGTCGAGGTTTTCCCCGGGCCTCCGGGGTGTCCCCTATATATCCCCCAAATGGCGTCCCCCTACGTGGACCCGGAGAACAAAGATCTGGGTCATCGGTCATCGGTCATCGGTCTTTAGTCAGTGGGGTTTAAACTTTATATATTATAATTATAATAGTAAAAATAGTATTAATATAATTATTTTCACTTTTATGAATAGTAATAATAATAATTAGATTTTGCGAAGCTTTATTTAATTTTTTCTTTTCAAATATAAATTGTTCTATAGCGAGATTAATATAAAATTTTGTGTTTTGTATAAAGCGAATGCTTAATATTTAATGAATAGAATAGAGTTTCATTCTATAGGGTTATTACCGTTTTTAAGTGTTATGTGGTATATATCCAACCTAAGTATTGTTTTTGAGTAAAAACACATCCGAGAAGGTTTGCGGAGCCTCGTGGTAGGCTCAAACGTGAAACGCGCGAAAGCCACGCGAAATTATACTATTAAGCGAATATATTATTTATATCTTCTCATTAAACAAATATGTTTGAAAATAACGCTAAAACTGACATTATCTGTATTTTTTACCTTGAATTATATTTTTAATAACAGGATTAACTATAAAAGTGATATAATATGAGGATGATAATGATGATGATATGATGAATATGACTTCTTTTACTTATTTGAATTTTAAGTACAATGTGCGCGCCTTTTGACGTTCGAAGAGTTAGAGTTGCTGACTTGACTTATACCCTATTGCGATTTTAATTGTTGCACCACAAACCCCAACCTTCAAACTGAACAACTTTTATTAGGGGAGCAGACCTGTCAAAACAAAACAAAACTAAGCTGTCTCATACATTTGAGTCGTGTAGGTATTGCAGTTTAGTATGGAACAGCTTTTTTTTTGCTCTGACTAGTTTGCTCCCATAGTAAAAGTTGTTGTGATGTTCAGTTTGATTGGTAGATTATGTGGTTTAAAAGTTAATTATACTTTCCCTTACACCCTGTCATATGTCTCATAGCAAGCAATGAAATTTATATGAAAAGCTGACGTTTTTTGCGAATTTTCCTTCGATTATTTGAGGAAAGTTGTTCAGTTTCATGAGTACAATCACCCTTTAAAGTAACGAAACTGTCTACACTTACGCCCTGTTTTTTGATATTGTATTCATTCACCCAATAATGTATTCACCATATAAATAAATTAAAAATTAAAGCTTCTTAGTCAACGCAATCTGCAAACTAAAATATGTAGGGTATCCTGTTGACTTAGGGCCTGTTTCACCACTTCTGAATACGTTTTTGTTAGCTTATCCGACAGATATTTTGACATAATTTCGTACAAAATATGTCTAACTATCTGTCGGATAAGCTAACAAGAACTTACCCAGAAGTGGTGAACAGGCCCTTAGAATTATGAAATTTAGCAAGAAGCATGGTAAAGGAATAAATACGAAAATCGTTAATTTTTTGTTTCGTACCATACTTGGCAGAACGGAACACTTATTAATTAAATATTGTCGCATTAAAAAAAATGTTCCGCTTACAAACTTGCATTTTCAGTTGGTACTTTGACCATGATGTAGACCGATGTATGCGAGAAAAAATGTTCTACTGCAAAGCTTTTGTCCTTCATAATTAAATCCTGAGGGTGAGAGTCAGACTCTGAATAGGCCGGTTTATTTTTTATTCTTAAGACGCTGTTATCCCGTCGAGGCCGTTTTTTGAACACGAACGAAAGTGTTTTAAACTGTGTTTTAAAGTCTGAAATTAAATTATGTCTTATTTAAGGACCGGGCGGATGGGCGACTGTTCTCAATTACACGATTAGATCAAGTTTACTAAATAGAAAAACATCCCAAAGTTACTCCTTTTTGTTATGTTTTTTCAATACTATGATTAAACTGCTGATATTTAACTTTTTATTCTTGTACTTAACTAAATAAATTAAATATTTCTAGTGAACTCAGAAGAATTTTTAGCTTAGAAACTCCCATGAGCAAAGATATTGACGAAAAACAGGTTTTTTTCGATCCTGCTTTCAATTAGAGCGGTATGGCTAATTGTAAACTTATGCTTGCAAGAAAGAGACGCTTGCACTTGGATAACCTAGCCTTAATATGTGATGGCCAACGAACTAACAGCCCTCTTGTCTTTCCAGATAATCAACGATTCCGACTCAAGCAATCTTCGTTTGATTCTGTTCCAATACAGGACATGTCCATTTTGCTGCAAAGTCCGCGCTTACCTCGACTCTCGAGGCATCAGCTACGACGTGGTTGAGGTCGACGCCGTCCTGAGACAAGCCATTAAGTGGTCCGGATATAAAAAAGTACCTATTTTGCTGGCCAAAGTGGATGGAGGTTATCAGGTATTGTTAATGTTGCGAAGATGTTTTATTAATATCTATCTATTCTATACATCTAAACTATTATAAAACTGTAACTGAAGTGTGTCTGTACATTGAAGATATTTACAAAAAAAAGATTACGATATGGTTTTTAGGTATCCCTGACTCGAAATCAACCTTTTTTAGAAATTTTGTCTGTCTGTTTGTCTGTTTGTTTGTGTGTTTGTTTGTTTGTTTGTTTGTTTGTTTGTTTGATCGCGCATCACGCAAAAACTACTGAACCGATTTTGATGAAACTTTTTTTGTTTGATAGCTTATGATCTGACTTAAAATCTGGTATATAATTAGTGCGGACGAAGTCGCGGGAAAACACTAGTATTATGATAAAATTGTAAACCTGGCGTGTTTATATTGAAAATATTAGCAAGAACATTATTTGGGGGATAAGCAATGACATTCTAGGGATAAGTAATAGAATGCATTACATTGACAGTTCTTATACTTATTGTCTGTTGTCTTTGTGTCGGCACGCAACACTTAAAAACAACTGAAACACTTTGTGAACGGGTTGATCAGACCGTCAAACTGAACAACTTTCTCTGTAGCGCCAACATCGAAATCGCTAAAAAAATCAGCGGTTCCATACAAAAATGAAAACCTACTCGAGCCAATAGTATGGGACAGCTGATTTTATTTTCGCGACTTCGACTTTGGTCCCATAGAGAAAGTTGTTCAGTTTGATGGTCTGATCATCATCTTAAAAAACTGTCAGCATATTAAGTTGGACCTTGTATAGCGCTATAGCGCCTTTGCTCTCTTTCTATATGCGCGCGAACGAACGAGATAAAAGGCTTGTTTTCACAAAAAGCATACAGCTTAGTTCGGATAAACGTTTAGTTATTATTTCGTCGCAATCGGTTCACTGAATCAAAGTTATGAGTATTTGACGTTTTCAAGAACATCGATCTGCGCTCGTCGCCTTTAATATTAATTAATAATTTATGAATGATTAATGAACAATCGAATTTATTATTCTACATGTGACGTCCCTTGAAAATTTCGTCGTGGCTTGCGGGGCGCCGACAGCTCTGTTGGAGTGGAGCATGCCCCGGATAGGCAAGTCGTGGGTTCGAATCCCGCTCGCCGCCCGACTATATCAATCTTTAATTTGAATAATTAACAGTTTTCTTATCGAGAAATTGTTTGATCACCACCGCATTAGATTGTAATAGGTAATTCAGTTTTACTTGTAAATGGTACTCTAGAGATAAAGGAATATAGATTTGAAGTCAATTGAATACATGTACAGTAGCGTCATAAAACGATTTCTTAATATGTAGAAAATGCGTATGATGGATGATGCAATAAGTAAAAAATACACAAAGTAACCACAAAACGTTAGTAACCAACCACAAATTGTAGTTAATATAATTCCCATCTCAACAATCTAGAAACTACATTCTATCCGTATTTGATAAAAAAATATGATATGGTTTTTAGGTGTCCCTGATTCCAAAACACAAATTTTGATATTTTGTCTGTCTGTTTGTTTATTTGTTCGCGCATCTCGTGAAAACTACTGGACCGATTTTGAAAACTTATAAATAGACAGATTTTAATCTGGTGTATAATTTATCGCTACGATGAGACGGGAACCCGTGCGGACGAAATCGCGGGTAAACTCTAGTTAAACATAAAATTGTTACAGCAACTTTTGGACAGCACAGCCATCGTATCTGTGCTCGAAACATACCTACGGGACAAAGCCTCCGATTTGAGAGATGTCGTCAAATTCTACCCGGTCACTCGATACCCCAACGATGATGGGAAACCCGTTACGGATATTACCAACAAATACTTTATTATGCACAATGCTCCCGTTCCTGACGAGCGCGAAAAGAAGGCTGAGATGTAAGTTAATTCACGATATATTTACTGTTCTTAAGACCATGGTCCTTTGAGGGCCGGCGCACACCTGGCGAAGCTCAGCGCAGAGCATTTTTTCACTGCCAAACCATTCTCGACTTTGCTTGCGTTGAAATAACATCAAAAATTTAACGTAACTATTAGTTCCCGAGAGCATCGAAGCGACTTGAGGCAAAAGTTGTATTAAATTAATTTCGATGTTATTTCAACGTAAGCAAAGTCTATAATGATTTGGCAGTGAAAAATTATCTGCGTTGCGCTACGCCAGGTGTGCGTCGGCTCTTACAGTTGTTTGGATATTTGTCTATTTGTTTGTTTATTTGAGCTTCACGCAAAAACGACTAGACCGATTTTGATGAAATTTTTCGTGTTTGTAAGCTTAAAACTGAGACATACTTTATTTCGCTACGATGATGAGAGTCGCGCGGGCAAAGGCTAGTAACATAAATAAAGTACAAAAACTTAATTTTGAAATCCATTCTAACAATTTTGTAAAATTTGTCTAGCTCTAACGAATGATAGTTAATAATAACACACTACGAACTATTTCCAGCGAGGAGCGTGAATGGAGACAATGGGCCGATCGGGTCCTCGTCCACACCCTGTCTCCGAACGTGTACCGGACCACGGGGGAGGCGCTGGAAACCTTCAAGTGGTTCGAGCAGGCCGGCGGCTGGCGCCAGTCCTTCCCCGCCTGGGAGTGCGCTCTGATGGTGTACGGCGGAGCGGCAGCCATGTGGATCATTGCCAAGAGGCTGAAGACGAGGTTTGTGCTGCATTATTATCGTAGCTCGCATTTTTCATCGCAATAATGTAAATGGTATTGACCTTGACCGTTGTAGTTCATCGATCGATATTATTGTACTAAATAATATAACGATGATCATCGTAATCCAGAACCTCGGTGGCGCGTTGCGGAGAGCTAAGGAAACTCATTCTTGAGGTCAGGGGTTCGAATCCGCACGGACCACATGCCATGTACCAATGAGTTTTTCTAACTTATGTACGTAATACCGACTGCTCTCAAACGGTGAAGGAAAACAACGGTAGGAAACCTGCTTACGCAGAAGAAGAAATTCCGATGCGTATGTGAAGTCTACCAATACGCTTTGGGGACGTGTCGTAGACTAACGCCTATACACCCTCCATGAGGGTAGGCCTGTGCCCTGCAGTGGGACGTGTATAGGCTGTGATGATGATGATGATCATCGTAATAAAATTACGATGATTGACACGCAACATTTATTTCTCTATTCGTAGCATACAGCTACTACACTTGTACATTTATAAATAGAAATCGGATAATCGTATTCATATTTATTTACCTAAAGTTGAGGTGTTGGCTATTATGGAGTGCACTAATTCGTCCAAGAGTGCACTTTTGTATCGACATTTATACTACAGTACAATAATATCGATAGCTGTATGTAAAATGTGGGAGGAAAAGATGTACAGGTACAGCGAAACAGGTTTCCCCTCATGGTTAAAAGCCCCCATGTAAATAAATAAAGAAACAGGTATCCAGCTAGAGTTTATATAAACCCTATTTAAAAATACGCTTTTATTACAGACATAACATTGATGACGCCCGCCAGTCGCTCTACGATGCGGCGAACAAGTGGATGTCGGCCGTCAAGCAGAAAGGCACCCGCTTCCTCGGCGGAGACCAGCCGAACCTGGCCGATGTGTCGGTATACGGTGTCCTCAGCAGCATAGAAGGTTGCGCCGCCTTCCAAGACCTTAGATCCAACACCGATATTGGAAAATGGTATGACGATATTAAGAATTCTATAGAAAGGAGACGCGGTAAAGTTCTGGCGGTGAACGCGTGAATTGGAATGAAGATATGTGTAGATACGTGACTTGATGAAAAAGGCTTTCAGGGTGTTACCACAATAAAGTTAAATATTCCATGAACTACATATATTTTAGCCTATATTTATGCGTAAAATAAAAATAGATTGTTGATGTACAAAATTCGACCAGGGTACAACTTTGAACCTCCTGTATTGATTGATCGACCCTTGATGCAAAGGACGCCTTACGTTTTTCAATACTGGTTAAAAAGGCGTTAAGTCGACACTACGCATCATAATAAAATAAGCTTTATTTATAGTAGATTACACAACGAGGGCAGGAAAGTAAGAAAGGTCTCGGATCTCATGTAATTGTTGACCGAGGCGAAACCGAGGAGGTCAACAAACATGTGATCTGAGGCTTTCTTATTTACTGTCCGAGGTTAGTATACTATTTTTCTCAACTTCGTTTAGCGCAGCGGGACGTCAATTGACGCTTGCCGTCCGGAGGGGAGAAAAAGTTCTATAAATAGGGTTTCAGTTGCGTTCTTAGCAAAGTATTATTTTGCCGTACTCAGTTTATTGCGTTTTGTAAAACTTTATGACAACAGTGATTTGAAGTGTTTAAAAAGAATGTTCCTATTGGAATCGCAAGTCCTTCGAAAATATAGTTGGTTATGTACATCACATCTATTACTTGTCTCTAATTATTTACACAAACATTTGTTCAGAGCTGTCGTAGTTAATACGTAATTTTTTTGTGGTAACATAGGTCTGAAGATTTTAGTATTATTTATGTTAAATTCCTCGTGTCCTTATTAGCAAGAAAATAAATGGTAGTGTCCCCCCCGCACACTGCAGACTGAACTATCGGCCGATCCCGACCCGACCTGAAGGGGGAACAAACGTTTGTTCGCAAAGCCTTCTCCCAAAACATAAACTGCTCAGGCCGATTTGGAGGTCTTAAAATAGTCTCTGAACCCAAGTGGGCCGGAGAACCTGTCCAAATGGAGTTTTATCGATGGAACAGACCTTAGGCACGTGTTTGGCACTGTATAGAATGTTTTTTATTTTCGAAATGGCGTCTGCACATGCGCACTTTGTGCAAACTGTCAATGACATTGAGTGTAGGGTTGAAAGACGGCGCGCTCTGTATTTACCGTCATCTACATTTCGATACTTGTTATTGTTCGTTCTGTTATTAAAATAGTATTTGAGCTAAAGAATTACTTAAAAGGTGAATTTAGCGTTTTTTTTGCACTGGGTGAGGTGAAAGAAAGAGGCGAAAATCTGAAGAAAGGGGCGGGGAGTGGCCGTTCTGTATGTAGACGTATACACCTATTATGTGCCTTAGATGTAAATGTAGTTCTGCTACTATGGCCCATCTCATATCTTTTCCTACCTGCTTGCATACTTGCACGCGAATGGAGCTTATGGACGCAGCCGGTAGTGCTGTCCGTGTGGCAAAATACTAGGCTGGAAAAATGTATCATGACATGACATCGACTCGATAGAAGAAGATCGGCTTATCAAAAGTATGTAGTCTGCATGGGGTTATAAGCTCTTATACGCTAAGCTCTGGGCTAACTGGAGCTATTGGCCGCACAAATCGGCGCGCGTGGTAGGAGCGCTATATTGAATAAGTCGCCCAATAGTTGGCTAACTTTTAAATATGAAAGTAATCGTAGCCCATCTACGTTTATTACAGGCCGATATTAAAGGCTAGGCCATACAGAGTGCAGCTGCAGACCGGCTGCAGGCCGGCAGCAGTTTTAAACTATGGAATTATATGCGAGGTGTCACACTGCGGCTACCGTTCCGCAGCTGTTCCGCAGCCGCGCCGGACTGCATCTAGTGTGACCTACGAATAAAGAAATAAAGTGTGACACCTCGCATATAATTCCATAGTTTAAAACTGCTGCCGGCCTGCAGCCGCTCTGCAGCAACACTCTGTGTGGCCCAGCCTTTAATCTTCAGATTGTGCGCTCTCACATTTATTCATTCATTAAGCAACTTACTAAACTATCGGTCGATTTAAAGTCTGCAGTCTACGCGGGGTCTTGTAATAACAAATACAGTAGTAAATCAGAAATTAGTTTGTCACTTGAAATTGGTATTCTTGTTAAAAAATATTATAAAAAAAATATTATCAAAATATCAAGTCATCACGTCGCGAGTAGTATTCTGTAGGAATTTATTTATTTATTGAGTTTCTGTTGTTACAATGATCACGATAGTGGATTTAATTTGAGTTGTAAAAACGTATTCATAATAATTATAGTACTCACATGTGATTTTATTATTTAGTTTTATTAAAACAAGTTTTTTCTCAAACAATTTTTTTATTTAAACATACTATATTTACAAAGTTTCGAAAGAAAGACAATATAATACATCAGTTTATGAATGTCGAATATTTTAAAGTCTTCTTTTCAAAAGAACTAGTTTACTCTAACCTAAAGCTTTTTATTAATTATACAAACTGTGCTGTTGTCATTTTGTGGAGTTGACACTATTACATTTATACTGTTACACTGTTACATGGTATTCTGTGTTTGTCGCACTACGCGTATGACAGTTATTATTGGCCTTTATTTGCTTTTTTGTCAGGTCCCTGATCGCGCTAATGTAAAACATCGAGGCTCAATTCTATTATTATCTTTTCATATGTCCCAGGTCAACAAGCAAGACGCTTTTATATTGTGACATTTAGGGTTGAAACACATTGACCGACGTCGAACCCACACAAAAAGAACGTTTACTATGTGATACCGTCCGCATCTTCCGCCGTCTACGCGGCGGACGGCGCCAAACGCGTTCCATCTGTGGTTCTTTGTATGGGCCCGCCGACGTTCGCCGTCAGTCAATGTGTCCTAAATATAATAACTGCATAGTCTTTTGTGTGTACAACTGAAACAGCAATAAGGCAGTGCTAACATGCTATCTGTGTGTACGCGAGTGTAAAGCCTCGGTTAGCGACGTCGGGCGGGGTCGTCGCCGTGGCACCCTCGTTCGCATCCGTCACTACGTACAGTACGAACGGCTTCGCTGCCGCTGTGGAATAAATATGAATCAATATTCGTGACGTTATACAAGATGGTCGAGTTAAGGTGGTCCACTGGCTTTTCGGTGAAGAAAAACATAGTGAGGAAACCTGCATGCTTCAATTTCGAGGCATGTATTGTACCCACTGTCCATTACAAGTGGCGTTGGGCTCACCCCCCGTCACACTGGACAGAGTTTCGGTATAACTGGTGAAACGTAGAAGTTTCAGAGGTTTCTGAATATCTCTGACTACCCCTCAGGGAATATAGTCGTGAGCTTATGCTATGCTTATGCTTATACAAAACTAGATGATGGAAATATAGCTAAGTTTGAGATTGGAATTGTTCTAAATTCAAATAAAAATAATGCGTCATAAAGCTTGACCAGGAATATAAAAAACCTGGTTTGGGGGCGCTGCAATCGACTATAACCTTTAATGACAGAGTTCCAAGTACAAAAATTAGTTTCGTTGATTTTCCGCAACATGGCGAGGTTTTTTATTTTCCTGGTCGGGCTTTACATTGAATACTGATACTTCTTCCTAGATTGAATTGAATAGGTCGATGAAATAGACCCTAACTATAGCATTTTGTTTGTTTGTTCGAGCATCGAGATGCGAGCAAAAACGACTGAACCGATTTTGATGAAATTTGAGTTTTGTTTGATTTGACTTAAAATCTGGTACTTATATAATTTGTGCGGGCGAAGTCGCGGGTAAACCCTATACTTAGTTATATAAAAAAAGTTAGTATGTTAACACTTACACTGCACGGGCACAAAGCCGAGGCCGCAGAAGCGGTCAGTGCCCACCCCTAGCCCGGTAGCGACCACGGTAGGGTTGGGTATGACCACGAAGTCCGTCACGCAGTTACCGTCGTTCAGCGCCCCGACAGCGGTTCCGAGGACCGTGTTGTCTGCCCCCTCCACGTCTCCCGTCACTGAGAACGAAAATACGTCCGCGGTCTGAAAATAAACGTTACACATAAATAAATAAAATATATTTATAATAGGGATGCTATTTTGTTTACACACTGTATTTAACTATGTTGTGTATGTAAATGCGTTACATCCTTAAGAGGGTGCTTCAGACCATCAAACTAAACAACTTTTATTACGGAATAAAATTGAAATCGAGATATAGCCGATTTTCTTCGAGATTTCTGTCTTGGTCCCATTTTAAAAGTTGTTCAGTTTGATGGTCTAAACTAAAACACCTATTTTGATATGATGTAATTTAATTAATTAAAATTAATTAAAAAAAATTAATATAATTTAAACATTTAATTAAACACCCTGTATGTACAAGGTGTAAACTTAAACTCTTTTAATTGTACACCCTGTATACAGTTGTGAAATACGTAACTATATATATTGCAGGAGGTGCTTCTCACAACCTGAAGAATTTTCACAATATCGGACCAACATTGAAAATATGAAAAAACGTTCTTTTACATTATGGACAGAACTAACCTGGGCGTATTGTATGGCACAATAACCGGCTTCCATTCTGATGCAGATTCCATAGTTGAGATTAGCGATTTGTCTAGTGCCTGTCACTAGGGAGGCACTGAGTACCGAACTAGGCGCCGTACCGTAGTTGAAACTCTGGATAGTTCCCGTTATCCCAGTGTAGTACTGCAAACAGCCGTTGGGTGCTGCAAATTTAAAGGAAGCCGAGATTATTTCTGAATTGCACGACCGAGAAATTACAAGTTTGGAAAGTTTGGGATCTTAAAAGACTAGAAACTGAATTTAATTTATAATTTAACTAGCGACCCGCCCCGTCTTCGCACGGGTGCAATGCACATATAAACCTTCCACTTGAATCACTCTGTCTATTAAAAAAAACGCATCAAAATCCGTTGCGTAGTTTTAAAGATTTAAGCATACATAGACAGCGGGAAGCGACATTGTTTTTTATTTACTATGTAGTGATAGATTAAACCGATTTGTTCAACAAAAGTGTGTGTGTGTGTAATGAAATGAAAATTTTTATGTTAGTTGTCGATCATTGGTTGTACTTTTGACGATGCATAACGCGGAGTTTGAATTTGTTTAACTAACATACATACATAAATTCACGACCAAAATCCTTATCGGGGTGGTAAAAAATACCCTTCATTCCAGCATGCCTGACAGGCTTTTGCTCAAAGATACATTGCATAAGAAACCTAACCCCTTCGTCGCCTCATACGACAACCACGGGATCAAATGTGATGGTCCATTTTAAGATTTTTAAGATAATTTTATTCCGAGAGCGAAAATGCGCGCTGCATACAAACGTACTATGGTGATATTTTCAATACTAATCAATCAAAGCCAATGAAATTTTGCAGAAACAATCTGGAAACAAATCTCTATGCTTGTATGGAGTCAGATTTTCGTTAAAATATACAGTTTCAATGCTAGGATTAATTTAAGTTTTGTATGGAAATCTTTGAGGCACTGCAACTTTAAAACTTTACATTTTAACGAAAATCTGACTCCATACAAGCATAGAAATTCGTTTCTAGATTGTTTCTGCAAAATTTTGATTGACTTTAATTGGATACTTACTATTGAAAATATCACCATAGTACGTTTGTATGGAGCGCGCTCCGAATTATATCCTCTTAAGCTGGAACCACCTGTCAAATCTTACCTATCCCCGGACAATCACAGCCCAACTGTGTTAGTCTCATGTTCCACCGCCTAGAGAAGGTAGTCGCGAGTGTGGCAGTCACAGTAATTGTTATTGCGGCGTTGTTATTGAAGTCAACGAAGAGTGTCTGGCCGGTGTTGTCTCCGCATATTGTGGGCACGACCGTGTTGCCGCCGGTGATGGTGATGGCGTCCGTGCTACAGACACCGTCCCCGTCGGGCTGGGCTAACACCATGTCTAGGAAGTCTATTCGCAGCTGTAATGAGCGGATAATAAAAGTATTAAATAAGTGTAAATACAGGGTAAAGCAAGGGTAAAGTACACCCGGTAGACCCCGTTATCTTACCGTGTCTTGACGTTACGGTAGGATCTAACCATTCTCTTTGTGGTGTTTTGGAATGACAATATTTTCATAAACGTTGTTGCTAGTCAGCGGCACTTGCTGAGGTCTTTTTTACTCTATTATAGCCATTGAACTATTTTTTTTTAATTTAAAACGAAATACGACTGGGTCTACTTATAAGCTTCTTATAAGAGCATATCAAGTGGCGCAATATTTTTATGACCCCTCGTCTTGGAAGCAGACGAGTAAGATTCCTGTTGTAAGGAATAGTAAGTATGATTCCACAGGAATAGAAGTTCAGGAGTGCGATATTTGAAACACATTCTCTGAGCTCAGCCGTTGAAAGTGTCAAAATTACTATGGAGATACACTCCTACTACACACTCCTGAAGTATGATTTTTGAAAGTCACATCAGGTGTAGAAAGATGCATACGAGTATCTCCCAACGATATCAATGTACTAAGAGTCTACGTCTATGGTATCTCCATAGTAATTTTGACATTTTCAACTGCTGAGCTCATGGAATGAGTTTCAAAAATCACACTCCTGACCACTAATTATAATTTCCTTGGATTTCAAATATTCCGACTAAAAATCATGTCCACTGCCGGTTTTGGTAGGCTAGGCTAGGCGGGTGAATATTCAAAGCGTTTGAACTCCTTAATTTATCTGGCCAAACATTTTCGTCTTGTTTATTCGAATATTATAAGGCTCCTGGACTTTTACAATATTATTCTTATGTGTCTCATTGTTGGGCAAAGGCCTCCCTCCGTTCTCTCCATGCGCCCCGGTTTTGCGCTTCGTTAGGCCAGTTCTTCAAGAAGCTATCGATTTCGTCCCGCCACCTTCTTCTAGGTCTGCCTCGACGCCGATTTTGCTACAACGTTGCGGCGTTGCGACGACGTTTACAATAGCGCTATAAAATTTTACCTATGCGTTTTCTTATTTAATCAAGATGAAAATGTCCGGCCAGATAAGGGCGTTCTAACGCTCTGAATATACAACCAGGTGTCCCTAGCCTGGCGGAGGATCTTCCCCTATTATGAAGAAGTTCCAAACCTCACTTCTCCCTTAGTTAATTTTTACCCAAGATCCGACGAAAAAATCGTTCCTGCTGCCGGTCATCACACCTAGTGGAAGGAAGATATTTTCTTGTAAAAGGAGAAGCTGTTTACCTGGCAGATGTTATTGTTGCACCGGTTGACGATGATGCTGCAGGCCTGTCCGCCGGCGTACGCGGCCGGATATCCGGGGCTCGAGAAATAAGTGTTGTTCACATTCGTTGTGGAACCGCATGATCTTGTCACTGTTAAAAACAACTAGTTTTTCAAGTGTGTACCAAGCAAATTACGTAGGTATAACAGCCGTCAAACAACTTGGAAAAAACCTTGACTGCTACACAGATCACAAAATCGTTCTAGGATCACACCTATCATCTATTTCTAGGGATCCGTTGCCGTAGTAATGGGATATATGAAATAAAAAACGTAGTTCAACATGCCTAGATAGATGGCGTTGACGTGAAATGGGTCCCAAAGACTAATTTAGGCGAAAAGTTTTGCCTTCTCACCTACTCAGCAAATATGCATTACAGTCAAGAAGTTTGGAATCCTCTATAGTGGAGTGCAGACTGCCTAACAAGACGTAAAACATGATAATAGTCCTTTGTGGTCGGTAATGATCGTTCTTTTCCGTCGCGTAGTTGTTTTTGTTAACTTTGTCCCTTTCTAATCCAACGTACAAAATTGTAGCTCCTCTTCTGTCATTTTCGTAACTACGTCATTGGGTAGAAAGGGACACACCTAAAATTGGAAATATCGTCGACGCCCTTGCCAATTTTCTTGTATCAATGCTTGTAAGGAGGAGTGGTATCCTTTATGATTTAAATCCATGATTACAGTCAGTTTTATGATTATAGTAAATAGTATCATCATAGGTGGTTCTCTATTAAGTAATTACAGTTGCTCTGAATGTTCCTATAATAGTATCGATACGCATAATTATGTCTATACCTATATAAGATAGTTACTTGTAGCTTTACTCACCTACACAGCACCTGCCCCTCCTCGAAGCGCAAAATGCCGTGATGGTACCGTTAAGGTTATTGCATTCCCTCCGTGCCAGACACGTGCCGGTCATAATGCTGGAGCTGGCACAGTCTGTGTTCGCGAACCGGACTATACTGACGAACGGGAACACTGCAAACAACACCTTGTGAGCTTAGACTGTTGGTTGAGATTCTTTGAGCATTATGCGTTCATACACAAATAGGTATATACTTATGTACTTCGATCAAAATAAAATGCTTATGTATAATCAGAGGGCCTTGCATGATGCGCTTTTTCTCGCTCTGGCACGCTCTGATAAGGCGCTACTTTGCTATGTCATGCTGCCATGCTCGTATGCTCACATGTGTGTATTTTATATAGATGGTTTAAAAAAAACTAACTGAACTGGACAAACTTTACAGTATTATTGATTATAAACACGTTACAGCCAAACTTTACAGTATCTATGAAAACATGATAAAGAGAAATCCATTAGTCATTACTAATTGTGTTTGCGTTACGTATATTAACTGTTCCATACATTTGGGTCAAGTAGCCATCGACGTCTTCTATGGAACAACTAAGTTTCACCCCATTTAATATGTAACGCAATTAATTTCACATCTGTATTGTCTTTCTCCTGGCGCATACCTTATACGCTTCGAGGTTCCTCCAGTTAGCTAATCAGCCACCGCCTGTGATGACTAAAACTTGACGTGGCATTAAGAGGCCTATTACAAGCGCAGTGGCGCCCTCACCACAATAATAAAGATTTCTCAATAAAGAAAGCCTAAATTAAAAAAAGTGCTACTCCAATAAACTACCAGAGCCTTCAAACTATTGTTATAGAATAATGCTTCAGGTCACGCTTCTAGCGAAGCTCGAAATTTTGCAGTAAGTTTTGCCTTTCAGGTTTGGCTAGAATTGTATAAGACGATGATGAAACAGTACCTACTATTATTTCATAATTTCGCTTCTGCATCTTTAGCTTTCATCTAGGTATACCTACCTACTAAAAATTCTTGGCAATCAATGACACTTATTATAAAATTTATTATCGCAAATAGTAATGTTCGATGCGTTTGTATGCATCTTATGTTATCATCGCATATGGTTTTTTGTCTCAGTTTACACAGTTAACATAACATATAATTAAATTATTCATTCATTATACCTAATAGTAGTATCGCGAAATGGACAATGTAAGAAATAGAACAATAGCGACATAGACGAAAAGCTACGGCATATGCGTTTTAGGTATACAGCGAGCAATGGATTGAAAATATCTCTTAGTAAACAGGGTTTAAACTAAAGTGCCATACATATTTCAGGGGGCGTTTTAGACCATCAAACTGAACAACATTCACTACGGACCCAACACCGAATTAGCGAAAAAAATAGGACTTCATTCGTGTAAAAAGTAGCCAGTGTTGTAATGCTACCTCCACACGCCCGCGCGAGCTTACTCGAGCCCGCCTGTACATGGACCGTCTATACAGTGATTTTACTAGTTTACTTTATAGAAGAGTCGATGCACAGCGAGGTCGCGTAAGATCGCGCGAGCGTTTGGAGGTAGCGAACGAGCCGAAGGAGGCGAAAGAATCGAATTTTATATTTTTTTGTATGAAATTCTATGACACCTCGCACACTTATCCGCGGCGAATTGGACTAATCGTCAGAAGAATTAAAAAGAAATTCGTATCGTTCGCCTCCTTCGGTTCCTTCGCCGTGGATATATATGCGTCCACCCTTACGCATTTAACTTTACATCCTGTAGAATGAACTCGGTGAATAGAGTCGCCTTCAGTGATGATGAGCATAGCATATGCTTCCATATTCCATACGACCGCTAATTGCCAGTCATCTGCGCAGGTTAACATTATTATGATGATGAAAGATTACTTACATATTTTCCCCTTCCTTTCGCCAAACTCCTCAACGTCATTATCTTTTAAATCGTCCTCATCGTAGACTGAGATAGCCGCAGCCACCACTACGTACACTGCTACAACCACCCAAAATACTTTATTTGCCATTTTATGAACTGCTGTCAATAAATGTAGTCTAAAAAATTAGGTTTAAAACAAATATGCCATTTTGTAACTCTCCACTGTTCGGAACTAGTCTGGCAACAAAATGAGAGTAGGCATGTCAATCATGTATATATAATGTGGGTAATAACGGTTGTCCATTTGTGAAAACTGTTAGGTATGTTACCGTTTTTTGATTAGCACGTTCTGACTAAGGTGTTAAGAAGATAGTTTGTAACTCTACTTAGGCGCTATAGGTATTTATTATTTACGTATACTAGAAGCCCTGTTTCACTGACTTTGATGTTCACGAATTTAACAATACTAATATTTGTTGCTTAGGGAATCAATCTTCCTTTCGTGTTAGCATGAGTATGACAATTATTCGTGCTGTGGTGGAAAGATTAGCCAATCAGCGATGGTCGTATCGAGCGAGGTTGACTGCCCATGGTGCGCCAAATGAACTCAGTTTTCGTCTCTCAGGTAATCATTCATCAGCCTGTATACGTCCCACTGCAGGGCACAAGCCTACCCTCAATACTCAATACACGCGTGCCCAATGTGGATTGGTGGACTTCACATATCCATCGGAATTTCTTTTTCGCCGAATGCAGATTTCCTCACGACGTTTTCCTTCACCGTTTGAGAGCAGACGGTATCAAAAGTCAAATTCAAAGTTAAGTAATATAATGTATTCAATATAGGAGCACACGCATGTATTACGTACATAAGTTAGAAAAACTGATTATGTCGTCCGCGCGGATTCGAACCTCTGATCTATAGATTTAGTTTCCATACCTCTCTGCAACGCGACATACCGTCTCTCTTTATGTTCTTTAAATTCTTTTATTTAGTTATACTTTTCCTGCGACAAAATATAATTAAGTACTTAAGGAAGACTAAATGGAAGAAGAATAATAAACCAATTAAATGTGACTAAATTTATTTTGTTCTGAAATGTGAAGATGCAGTAATATTTCCATACATATCGTTTTATTTGTGGTAATTTATAGTAATATAACATCCAGACATATATTCAATAAAATATTTAAAATAAAATTGACATAAGTACAGTGAAGACATACAGACGTGTTTCTGTATCAATAATAAATGGTAGAAGAGTGCCTTTCACACCATATTTTCAAACTCGCGCTGCCGCTGGCTCTGTTGGGGCTTTGCCAGAGTATAGTTAACTATTACTATACCTACTAGCGTAATATAAGGGATCTGCAATTTTAACCAACTATTTCGAATCATGTGACACGTACACTGATAGTAATTGTTTTTCGATTACAATAATTTGTTTAGATATCTCTTTCGCATTTATTTTTGTGTCAAAAACAGGTTTCTCCACAGAGAAATTGCAAGCTCTTACTCCATGGTTTTCTCGCACACGTAATTATAATGTATCGGTCGGTATGTAGTACGGATACTCTTTCTTATATTGTGGTATCGGTAAGGACGTTGGTAAGAACAGTAGATATTTAGACTATCTACGGATTTATCTATAAAACAAGATAATTTGTTTGTAATATGGCACCTCAAGTGAGCCATGTTTTTAATTAAATAAAAATGTGTCTTCTTCATGCAAAGGTACGTTATGACGACCTATTTATTGAATGCTTATGAATATGATATTTGACAGAACGATTTAAAAAATTACGTCGTGAAATCATAGATTTCTTGTATCCAATTTCGACAACAATGATAATAAGGCACACAGGATGTTTTTGAGTGAATAACGACGTTAGTGAGGTCCGTCATAAGATACCTTTTCATATGGACTCAAATTGGCTCAGCATTTAGAAGATCGAAAATCATTCGAAAATAGTTGCTTTCCCTACTAGTTAGCTGACATTTCAGGTGTAACTGAGTGTTCAAATTAAGCGCGTTACAAAGGTATAAACGAAATAGTTGATAAAATGCCAGGTAGACAAGAGTGATTTTCCTTTGATTCAAACATTTCGGTCTTTAGTGTTATCCACTGAACGTTAGGTCATTCAAAAACTATGTGTAGACAAGCAACCTAATTGACTGTGAAAGTACTTAAAAAACAAATATAATAATACAAAATGTTAGTAAATCACACCTCTGGCAACATCTTAAATTAATAATAAAAACACAATTAATTCCGTAGCTATATCATCAAAATATATATCTCAACTTTATACACTCAACTTTACAAAAAAAATCTATAAAATAAAAAAAAATATTTTAAAAACATGTCATTGGTAATAAATTATCTTGTGACTTAGTCAACATGTTTATTACTAGGTACTTATTACAAAATACTTATTACACGTGAAAAAACATTTTATAGCTATAACGAACGTTACCTAACATGAAACAAATGAGTACCTACAAGGAATAAGCAAGTCAGGGTGAGGTACGATATTTTAAGGCGTCACCTACAGCAAATTATGACCTCAACATAAGTATCACTCCAAACATGTATCATTTACCCTTTAGTTGGGTATTTAAAATAAACATTAAATTAGAGCCTTTAGTGACCTCGTTAAATTGTGCAAATAGGTAGTTATTAAATTATTATTATTCTTCTTGCCATGTTCTTCGTGACTACACTAACCAATTTTTATCTGTGGTTACTTAGATCAAGTTAAAATTAATTTTAATTTGTTCTAAGTGTGGTTA
Source organism: Agonopterix heracliana (assembly GCA_963693445.1). Classification (NCBI taxonomy): domain Eukaryota; kingdom Metazoa; phylum Arthropoda; class Insecta; order Lepidoptera; family Depressariidae; genus Agonopterix; species Agonopterix heracliana. The sequence continues at coordinate 4,436,260 of OY856307.1, forward strand.
TCACCACCACCTCATATAAATGAGTTTCATTTTTGTATTTTAATAAAAATAATATATTGCTTCAGTAGTAATGTATGCAATGCATTTTTATTTAATTACTTACATTAAAATATAGGTACCTTAGTTTCTTCCTCGATCGCCTTTTTAAGTAGGTATGTTTTGGTGTGCAAATAGAGATTATCAATGATATTATTACATTTTCTACGAGGTGCCTTGAAGTTTTAATGTTATAACTAAAGAACGAGAAAAAATAAGTTCATAAGCTGTAGGTGACGCCTTAACCCAGAAGACAAGCTTATGACTATAGTATTTTCAATATAAGAACTAATTTAAATAATATGGCATCTACAGACACGATTATGGCAATTAAGTACTTATTCGGTTCTTTTAAAAACTCTAAATACGGTAGAATTTTTCTTCAATTAAAAAAGGACCCAATGAGAATTTTGTGCAGGGTACATTTTATTTTATAATTAAATATTTTAAAACACCCTATGTCTACCAATTACATCCAGGCTACAGTTAATACTGTGTAATTTAATAACAAGGTTATTAAAAATACAGTTTGAAGGCACCTTTTTTATTGATAATTAAACTCTGCCAAATAGCCATCGTAGTGCCTACTTACCTAAGTTACGAATTAAAATATTAATTGATATAAATCAAAATATTAATGAAATATCGCGTGGAGGGCGTAAAGGCCTTCGCTCATTGCAGCGATATTATAGAGCGATATTTATCGCTGCGATTTTGCGATAATTGTTCTCAGTACATTTTATATGGGGACGCGCTCGATCCTACACACTGCCGCGATATTATCGAGCGATAATATCGCTGCGATTTTGCGATAATTGTTCTCAGTACATTTTGTATGGATGCGCTCGATCCCACACACTGCCGCGATATTATCGCAACCTGACGCAATATCTTTCTACTACATTCAGTGGTGTGCGCATGGGTGACGAGAATCGCGGAATCGCTGCAGTGTGTAAGGTGTTGCGATATCGCTGTCGATAATATCGCTGCAATGTGCGGAAGCCTTAATTCTTGGTCAACTTAAAATGACTTATTTGACAGAGTCTATCTGCACAACTCTAGTCTATTGTTAGAAATATGTGTAGAATTCTCTCTAAAAACATTTCAGTTCAGACTAGAGAATGGATGACATTGTAAATTTTTTATAAATTTATTTAAAAAGAAGACACAACTTTTTACAATTTATACATGTACAGGGCGTAACAAAACACCCTAGTAATATTTAAGGGGGTGCTTGAGGCCATCAAACTGAACAACTTTCATTATGGAGCCAACTTCGAAAATGCGAAAAAAAATCAGGGGCCCTAGACAAAGTAACATTCTATTAGCGTTGACGCTAGTAGAAAATGACAGAAGGTATGGTATGGATTTGACATTGGCGATCGCTACATTTTGGTGTTTGCTTTCGTCACCATACGTCAAATCCATACATTTTTTTGTTTAGCTACTGTCGTTAACGCTAATCGAAAGGTACAGTCAGCATCAAAAGTATCTAAGCATCTCCGGTGTTCAAAAACATCTGAACAATTACACGAAAATAAACCCTATTTCCTACTAGATACCATTTGTTTTTAACTTAACAAATAATAACATGACAGATAAATTAATTTGATTTCTTTGTGAGTTGAAATAAGGTTTGCTATCGTAAAGTTGTCCAGATATTTATGAACACTTAACATGCCTAGATACTTTTGATGCTGACCCATACATTTTAGTAGGACAGCAGATTTTTTTTTCGCGATTTCGAATTTGGCTCTACAGTGAAAGTTGTTCAGTTTGATGGTCTGAAAGCACCCTCTTAAGTATTACTGGGGTCTTTTGTTACACCCTGTATACTCGCAATCATAATTTTATTAAAATTGTCATCTAACATTTACCTTTTGTATAGCAATATAAAATATTAAGTACTTTAAATACGAAATTAAATGCAAGGGAGAGTGGCAAGATAACAAGAAATAGCATCAAACAAACAAAACTCAAATAAAAATAGTATTCGAGCATAGTTGCCGAGCTGCCAATAGTAAAAATAATCTTTGTTTCGACCGTGTTGGTGCATCTAATGTTTACACTAATTTCATTAGCACGAGTGCCCTATTAGTGTTGCCATATAGTACTGAAGTACACTTTTATTGAAAGCGTATCCTTTCGTGACGTCATCATGTGTTCGTCTTTCGTGTTGTATGTAATATGTTACTGTTATTTTTCAATAAATAATGTAATTTTACATCTTAATGATATGTTGGTAAAAGGAGAATGACGCAGTACTATGTCGGGGCGTAGGTAGGTATATCGTCAGACTATACAGCTGTAAGGAAAAGTATCATAAATCTTTCAATCAGATTCTCTACCCCTCCAACTGAACAACTTTTACTATGGGAACAAACATGGCAGTTCAAAAAAACTGCAATACCTACTCGACGCAAACGTATGGAGCAGCTGTTTTTTTAGCGCTGATAGATTGGCACCCGAAGTAAAAGTTGTTAAGTTTAATGGGTAGAGTATGTGGTTTGAAGGTTAAGTATACTTTTCCTTACACCCGGTATAGGTATGTATATAGTAGTACGTCCTACTTCGGGGCTTGCCTCCTCACAAGTGGGCGAATTGGTGGAGGCTGGTGGTTAATTATCATCCCAAAAAGTTTCCCTGCTACTTTTAGCACGGAAACTTTTTGGTACGAGTATACTATTAGACTAGGCGCACACAAGCAACTTTTGTCTCCGCAACTAATTTGTCTCTCATAGGGTTTGTATGAATAGTCTCGTCTTAACATGCGCGCACTTTCTTACAAGCCCATAGACTTTTTTTTTTTAAATCTTTATTGAAGAGCTTGGCCTGAGGCCATGTCGCTCTGTGGGATTTTCTGTTGGGTAAGTTCACTTATTATTATTACAATATTAATTTAAAAAAAACTGTAAATACCGAATGAAGAAATAGAAAAATAAATAACTACAAATTTAGAGTTTTCTTGTAGAGACTTAGACTTACTTTAGACTTTAAGTGAGAGACAAAATTACTTAATTGCGGAGACCAAAGATGCTCGTGCGCGCCTAGTCTAAGTAGGAGTAACGTTTTCAACCTCGGAATATTCCTTTTCATTCTAAACCGGGAAATTACCTTTCTTTTCTTTTGATTCGTCAAAAAATATTTTTAAAACTTTAAAAAGATTATTTTTTAATCACTGATCGAATTTTCATGGATAATGATTAAACTGAACAACTTTTATTGTGAGAAAATTCCAAAAATAGCAAAATAAAATAAACATGTTTTATGGAACAACATAATTCGATCAGTAGACTGTCCAATAATTTTTGTTTGGAATACTTAGTAGGTAAATTCGGAATAGATTTTTGAAGATTGCCCGTTTTTGGTATGCGTCGGTCGGACAGACGTCATTTTCCTTTTCATTGATATGTGTTTTGAATGTTGAATTATACAAGTTTATTAGTACCCTTTTAGTAGCTAAAACCTAACCGTCCAAGTACGATACTTACTATTTCGATATCCCTATTTGTTACCGTTCTTCAAGTAAAGGTTAGGAAAGTTAGGAAACCGTGGTTTCAATTAAATAATTAGGTAACAAAATAAATCTTTCTAAAGGAAAATATTTCACAATGTTACATAGTTTGGAATTGTGCCTCACGATACAAATACCAAGAAAATAGTAAACATTGGAGAACTATTTGCAATAATTCCAGAAAGATTATAAACTACCAATTCTAAGCTCGAATGAGTTTTTGGGTATGCGTTTAATCCGACTGACTGTATAAAAACAAAGTTGAAGCACATGTTGAAGTTTTACATTTACGGACGTATTGTTTTTTACCTATGTTAATATTATGTACTGCTATACAGGGTGTAAGGAAAAGTATCATTAACCTTTAAACCACATACTCTACCCATCAAACTGAACTACTTATACCTATGGGAGCACAACGATCAGAGCAAAAAAAATCAGCTGTTGCATACATTTGAGTCTAATAGGTATTGGAGTTTAGTATGGGGCAGCCGATTTTTTTTGCTCAAGTAGTAAAAGCTGTTCAATTTGAAGGGTAGACTATGTGGTTTAAAGGTTAATGATACTTTTCCTTACACCCTGTACCTATAGTTATATTGTTTTCAATAAAAGTAGTTGCCTACTTACCTGTATTTTTATTGGATACTTGGATCTTGGTATGTTTGTATAATAATAGTAATAACGGTTTATTATTTTGTAATTTTCATAAAAAAGATGTCTCATTCTATAATTTGCTGTTAGGACGGTATTGATAGTAGGTAAACGAGTGTTTTGTGTGTTTCACGTAGACTAGTAAGTACTAAAATGTTGATATTCATATGGGGTACATTTTTATCAGTTGTGTGGATAACTTCACCATGTATTCTACTCATCAATCTGAACAACTACGAAAACACGTAAAAAAGATCTGCTATTTCATAAAAAACTGCAGTACTTACCTATTAGACTAAAATGTATGGTTGATGAAATGATTTTGAATTTGGCTCCATAGTAAAAGTTGTTCAGTTTGATGAGTATAATACATGGTGAAGACTGAAGTTATCCGCACTGATTAAAACTACTCTGTATAGGTGCCAGGTTTTCCAGCAGTTTATAACATTTCTAGGATTACAAATAAACGTACAGTTCTTTCATACTTGGTGCGGAAAATACATTATAGAGAAGAATATTACCTACTGCTTGTAAATAATTTTATATCTATGCATTAAGTACATATTTTTAAGGGCACTTGTCATAAGGCAGAAAATTATAGTGACTTTAAAATACTTAATTGATTAATTTAATAATATGTAAGTTACAACTTACGAATAGCTCAACTTACTAGTGACTATGAATGATGGCAATTAATATTGTTCTTATAAACTTCAACAAATATTATTGACGCTATACATTTATGTAGTTTTATTAAAAAATAGTTTTTATTATGAACAGTTCACTAATACACCCCAGCGAGTGCTGAGAAGGCCATCGAAATACGATCCATGAAAATGGTGGCAAACTTAACATGCGTTTACTAACTCTTTAGTGCATGGACAATACTATGCCACCTTCCTGAGATTGTGTTTCTTGCCTTTTAAAAAGATTGACTACAGTTGGAAGCGAAGCTGGTATCCAACATAGCCATAAATTAAAATAGGTAGCTCATCCATACTGGTCCAGGAAGGTGGCATAGGTATTTTCAAATCCATACCTGATTATCCAGTCTTAGAACGATGAGATTTTATTTATTAGGGAGCGAGTGATTAAAGAAAATGGTCTAAAATGTCTGCACACATTAGGCAATGGTTTCTTCCTCCTTCCAGGCACTTCTAAAGCGCGCTCCTGGGTGTTGCGATAATGTCCTTACATAATCCCAACCATCTCTCAAGATCATCTTTCGCAGGCCAAACTCTGTAGAATATTATGAGTGGACGGAGGCAATAAGGTTCGTTTACTTAAGCTTTTCATAATTAACTATATTTTATGTTCTACAATATTAAGTTTTAAGGCAATATTTAATGATTTTATAGCCCATGAACTCGTGCTTATTAAATAAGTTCATTAAATGTTTTTAACATCAGTAATAAAGGTAAAGGGAAGCGTAGGCTATGAAAGGCAAGCAGTTGTTTATTAATGTGTTTAAAAAACTGTTATAAATCGAGACTAGAAAGTGTAAACCTCACGCTATCGAATTTAACGACCTGTCGAGAAAATGTGTAATTTGCTGAAAATCTATCTATTTTCAAATGATGTGTTTTTAACTAATATCTATCCTTTAGATCTCTAATAAAAACGAGGTGCACAATCAACGCTTCAAAAATTGCAGATTCAAAAATTCACTCTTACGAATTCTAAGTATGTTGGAATCGGGATCGTTTTGAAGCCGAAACATGCTTCAGCCCATGAAACTGAACAACTTTCACTATAGAGCTAGTAACGAAATCGCGAAAAAAAATCAGCTGTTCTATAAAAAAAATCGATTTCAATGTTGGTCCCAACGTAAAAGTTGTTCAGTTTAATGGTCTGAAGTACCCTGTCCCAGTTTCAAAACGGCCCCTATTCTACGGTGTGAGGTCACAGTATAAAGTGAGAGAGTATATAAAGTATCTAGAATTAACACATACAGTACCTACGGACACTCTACTCCCAGCCCACGACCAATTTTAACCTCACCCCCGCTTGGTAATTTTGACAATGGCGTATTCCTGTCTCGGTTGCACTCACTTAGTCGCACGTAATGCTCTTTTCTCGTAATTTTTTTCCATTTGTATGAAATTACAGTTAAGTATCCAAGGTGTGTCAAATAGGGTCTTGCGCTCTAAGATCTTGAGCCACCTCGCTAACAATTAATATGTTAATTCCATGTTAATTCGGACAAGAATTGTTGTAAGATATTGTGCATCTGGTTTTTTATTTGCGATCGAAGATACGAGTACAATAGCTCTTAACTGCTATTGTGGATCTTAAAACCCAATGCCGCAAACACATTAATCCAAAATGGATCGACGATCGGTAATTTACACAATAACTCTATATGTAAGCAAACTTTTGAAAATCTTTGTTTATACAATACGCTGTTGATATTGAACGATTTTATTTAAAGAAGCGATTGTTTCAATTGACTAGATAGATGAACAGGCACACAACCACATGGCAGGTAGGTACTACTACTTGTTGGTAGTTGTAGAAAAGATTGTGATTGTGAAAGGGATGTTCAGTTTATGTACTTACTGTACATTACTGTAGGTACATACTTTGTTTCATTGTACTGGTACTGGAGTTGGTATGACAGGCGAGTGTGGTGTGTGAACGCAGTGAGCGTTTGGGTCATCAAATATTTAATTACATTGGAATACAGCAAGAGTGTATCTTGGCAGTTTTTTTCCTTTTGCTACTTTTTTTTGTTACGACTAGGTATTGTATTGTTTGTGTTTGCTGTGAATTTTTGTATTCATCATTCAATTACGATTAATTTTATTTGTTTTGTGACATTTGAGTTGAATGCTACGCCATCTATTGCCAAATTCAAAGTTTTAAAAAAAATCGCTCAATCTTTCAAAAGTATTATCCAGGTCGTATGATCCGAAAACGTGTCTGTACGATTAAAACTAACAACTACCGACTATCTGATATTTATTATATGTATAATAATATTTAAGATAACTATTAATATCTTGGATATTCCTTGCTCTCTTACAATATAACTTACAATAATTTAACTAATCATACCTAATGAATACTCAGAGCTTACGTATCGACGTTTGGGTGGGACACCATGCTTACAGTGAGCAATTTCTTTATAATTATTACAAAATGTGGCCGTACAAATCAGAAGGGACCTTGCGACGTTAGATCCTATTTTCAATAGGTACTACCCAACCAATTAATGACTGGACTGGAAGAGGCAAAAGAGGCGTGTCAGGATCGTAGACGATGGCACTCAATTTGTCTATGCCTACCTCAATGGGACACAAGCGTGAGGCCTGCGGCTCGCTTGGCGGGCAGAGCGACCCCGGAGACCAGGTCCACCAGGTTCCAGGGGGGACGCTGCGGAGCTCGCTCCTACGCGGGGCTCGGCCTCCGGCTAGAATACCCCAGCCTCACAAAAATTATATGCAAACGAATTAAAGTCAACGCAATTTTTTAAACACGATTTATATACGTATCACAGAGTACTATATACTACCGTAAGTACGTATGTTATAATATCTGTGCCTGTGGTTTGTCAATTTTCGTTAAAATACTTTCAATGGTAGGATTAATGTAAGATTGTTTTTGGAAACCTTTGAGCCACTGTAGGTTGAAACTATACAGTTTAACGAAAATCTGACTAACCACAGACACTGAGATTAGTTTCTAGATTGTGTTTAAAAATGCCATTGTCTTCAATTGGTTAATGTCCAAAATATAATTAAGCTTCGTTTGAATGGAGCGCGCTAACGGGTGAATCCTCTTAATAGTGCGTCTCACGACGTATTTCAGCGAATCTGATTGATAACATTGTCGCCAGAAGAATAACCGAGTAGGTGAATCCGTCCTGGTCTCTTTCGATTTGGACAGTCACAAATGGTTTAAGGACATACTAGAATTCGAGCAGCTTCCAAAGGTTTGAAACGTGAACTAACGAACCCAAAGTTTTGAATGATTATCGAATCAATGTATTGATTGAACCTATACTGAGACTATTGAAAGCACTGCTCCTCTATTTTCATATTTGATAATTGTACATTTTGTAAATGAACAGCACCCAGCCAATTATAGATGATACCCATCAAACTGAACAACTTTTAGTATGGGAGCAAACCGATCGTAGCAAAAAAAATCTGCTGTTCCATAATAAACTGCATTGCCTTTTGACCCAAATGCATATGTAGCAGTAACAACTGTTTTTTTGTTGCTACGATCGGCTTGCTCCCATAGTAAACGTTGTTCTGTTTGATGGGTATCATCCAGAAGTGGCTGGGTGCTGTTCATAAAAACTGTAAAGGTACCATGAGCGAGCAGTGGTCCTTTTTTTTCTTGTTATTTTTCTTTCAGACGCATTCGATTTGAAATCTCTTACACTTTGTAGTTTTTTCAAAGGATTCTAAGGTTTAGCTTTTATTTGTTAACATACTGCGTTTTAAAAAAAACGTTCGTGAAAGAACAGTACAGAGTATTATACGATTTATATGATTATGAACCGATTTTTGCCTTTGGATAAAATTCATAGAAGCACTGCATTAAAATAATTCTTGTACAAGCTTTCGGGATGGACGCGATAAATGAAGATTGTACTCAAAGTACACGTTTCAAATAAAAAAATTCAGCAATGGTGTCACAAAACGTCCCGATCCGTTAAAAATATTTGTCATTATACATAAATACTTTATAAAATACGTGTGTTTTGGATTTTTCAATAGATGACTCTGTAGCATGAGCACAAGTTTTCCAGCGAAACGTCAACGTATTGGATACGCCAGAACAACGTTCTGTTTACGGACAACAGCGGCGCTGCTCAAATTTTCAAATGAAAACTGTCATATTAGATACCAAGACGTTACTGTACTAGAAAACTGGTGCTTCCTACTGTTTTAATATTTTTAATAATAATAATTAGGTAATGTATGTAAAGCGATTTCCTTGGTAATGCTGTTGGGTCGTACCTATTTGTGCCGTTATAATATTAAAAATTACATAACTTATCATCTGGTAATTTGGGACAGGCACTCACGTTCACGTATTAATAAATAATGAGAGCTGATAAAACACTTTATAGTCCGAGAGCTGGCTGAGAGAATTCACGTCCCACGTGATATTCAAAGTATCTAAGTAGCATCAACCATTTTGTACCAACTTCGCTTTGTGTGCAGTTGGTGGGTCAGCAGAGGGGCGCTTGGTGGTCTAATGCGTTCCCGGTCACAGCACGTCGTAGAATGTATCCATCAGGTTTGTGTCCAGGTCGCACTCTAGGAAGATGCTCTCATTGCATTCCTCCTGCAAATAAATTTTCTTACATTACCTATAAGTCCTGGTTTGTTAACTATAAGTATTTGTTAAGGGGCCTGAACGTCAAAATCAAAGAAGAGAAAGCGAATCGAACACTTAAGGTTACAAGCTCAAGTTACTCGAGTATTCTGCTGGATGGGCGGCAATTCCCCGCTTCTCATCGCATGCTATTTAGACGTGTTGCGCATGTACCTCTCTCTTCACGACTGCTCGCAGACAAAAGAAAAAGCCACTTTAACAGAATGAGCTCAATGCAGAAGTTACCAGAGTGTTCTGCTGCACGGGCGGCAGCTCTCCGCCCCTCCTCGCATGCAATTTAGACGTCTTGGGCATGTGGCTCTTCACGAGCACTCGCAGACCGAAGAGATAGCGACTTTAACAGAATGAGCTCAAAGCATAAGTTACCTGAGTGTTCTGCTGCACGGGCGGCAGTTCTCCGCCCCTCCTCGCATGTCATTTAGACGTCTTGGGTATGTGCCTCTTCACGAGCACTCGCAGACGGAAGAGATAGCGACTTTAACAGAATGAGCTCAAAGCATAAGTTACCTGAGTGTTCTGCTGCACGGGCGGCAGTTCTCCGCCCCTCCTCGCATGTCATTTAGACGTCTTGGGCATGTGCCTCTTCATGTGGAGCGCGAGGTGGTCCGACCTGGCGAAGGAGCGCTCGCAGACAGGACACTTGAAGGGCTTGGCGCCGGTGTGCTTGCGGTAGTGCCGCGTCAGCTCGTCCGATCTCGCGAACCGCCACTCACATTCTGGCCACTGGCATGTGTACGGTTTTTCTCCTAGGATGAAGGAATTTTGAGTTTGATTTTTCTGTTTCGCTTAGCGTTTTGGAAGTTGGGTAGGTAGCTAGGTACAGTGATTAAAAGCACGGTGACGCTTCTAATAAATTATTTTATGGCATTTGGTTGGCAATAATGTAAGTAATTTTTTCGGTAAATATTTCAAATTATCTAATAAAGTACCTACCTATAGGTAGGACAGGATAACCATTACATACCTATCTTGAATGTATTATCTGTTTATAGCATGGATTTACAATCATAAACTTCTTGGTTTATAGTTTCCAAGAATTTAACAATTATAATTTTACTAGTACTAACAAATGTAATTTAACAAGCAAATGATTGACTAAACAACACAACAGTACAGTTAGAAATAAATTGAAAAGAGATAAAAGCTTATCGGATCTTTAATGTGAAAGTTGTCTACATGTAGGTAATTCACATTAAGTACAGACATTTTATTGCATTTCCAACTTTCGCGATGCTTACTACAAGCCCAATACAGAATCATATGGTCACGCGCTTCACTGCCGCCAATAAGGCGTGTGAGTGTTCGTCTGGAAACCCTAGCCTAATGCTCCTCCGAGTGACAGCGACACGAGGAGAGAACAGCAGACGCGACAGGAACCACGGTAAGAAGGGAGCCGTGGCAAGAGTGTGGACGGGCATTAATACCTCAGTTCATTGGGAAACAAACACTCATTCTGTGTTTCACTCGAATGGCTCGCTGTCATTGGGATGAGGTAAAGGACGTTCAGAAAAATCCAGCGCACCAATCAGAATCGATGTTCTATTATACATCCGACGAAATTCCGTACGTCGATTCTGATTGGTGTGCTAATTTTTGTCAGAAAATTCTTATAATATGCGACCAGCCTAAATCAGCATGGTATTGTTCGCATTATTTCGCTGTTGCTTGCTACATCTCTTATACGATCGCTATGCTACGTATAATTTACATTCAATATGTTATTACCTGTGTGTATTCTTTGATGGGCTTTCAAATGTGAACTCTTCGTGTAAACTTTCGTGCACCCTGAAAATTTAAAGGTATTACTTTGATTGCGTAATGCCAGCCAGCAAACTACAATGTGTTGACATTTTTATCGAAGATATGCGTAGTTTTTGGTGACTTGGCGTCTTAATTTCAATAATCTTTCATTACAATTTAACAGAAATATGCTATAAAACTATAGTTGCTGTTTTAGCAAAGATTTTAGTACACCGAACTTGATGAATGAATTTTTCCCAATCAAACCAACTGGTTGATCATAACAGTTGGTCGGAGTTAATTGCTACGTTAGGAATCATTTCTTAAATAATAAAATATAGGTATGATCAACCAGTTGGTTTGATTGGAAAAAATCCCTTCATCGAGTTCCATTCTCCACAACCAGTTGGTTGGTCGGAGTGGAAAGACAGGAAATAAATTTATTGTAAATTGGGTCCTATACTTAATATGCTGACGATTTTGTGAGGGGATGGTCAGACCATCAAACTAAACAACTTTCTCTATGGGACCAACACGATAGTTTACCTATAAAATCGCAGTGGTGTACCCTCCTTTTCTCTAACTCGGGGTTATTCCGCCGATTGTACTTGACGGAGTGTGGTGCGCCGAGTCGGGAGTGCGGGTGGGGCGCTTGATGCGGTGCCGGGGGCGCTGGCGGAGGGGGCGGCTGTAACTGGAGCGGCTGCAGCATCTGCAGGGTAAACATATTGATTTGCGTATAATTAGCTGGTGGCTAGCCGTCGTACTGTGAACCGCCGAGTGACCCGAGTTAGGATGAACATTTTTATGCATGTAGCTTATTATATGAGTTGTTCGTGTGGTGTCCGTCTTCGAATAGCACCAACCCAGACGGGTGCCGTAAGAAGCAACTAATTCCTTCAGGTATCATCTGTGATGCCCTCACCGTGTGGTGCCCACTCACCCACTGCATCCAATCCGACCCCGCCTCTGATCGAATCTGTTTCCCGTTCCATCATTTTTGAAAGGGTAAGGACTATGCAAAATAGGTAGTTTAGCACATACATTCATGCAATTAAAAATGTCCTGGGTATAAGACTGCTTGTTTTGTGACTGAGAATTATTCACGTCTACTGAATAAAGAACGCAGAAAAGAACCGCGATATAGGTATTATCATCAGTAAGCGTATTATCACCTGTGCATGGTGATGAGGATGTCCTGCGACATGCGCCGGCACATGGGACGCGTGCGGCGCGCGCAGCAGCGGCGGCGGGTGGTACGGGGGCGGGGGCGTCCGGCGCGGCCCTCCCTGCAAACATGACAGTCAAGCTGGCTACCTCTATACATCTTCAAATATTTAAAGAAAGGCCGGGGAAAAAGGAACGATTGGAAAGGTAGGAGTAGGTTCAGAAACATCGGGGATCAATACATTTTTAAACATCCAAGGAAAAGTCGGGATGCGTACGAAGACTTAGATGTTTAACATTGAAGGATAGGAATCGCTAGCGTAGAACAACTTTCGACAAGCGACGGATAGAGAAGGGTTCCGGCCTACCTCCAGTAATGAGAGGAACTATAAAAAAGAAAAGTCATTCATATGAAAAAACAGATTTGGTTCTTTTACCTGGACTCCATAAACTTACATGAACACCTTTCTAAAATATCATTAAACAAAAGTAGATAACAAAACATCGCTCGGCAGAAGATGGTACCATCGGACGCTAGCAAGCAATCGCAAGGCGTGTCGTTCCTAAAGGTCGCCACAGACGGGAGTTATCATTAGTACAGCCTAGGACGTACTATTACAACTCACGCAAGATACTAAAAGCTTCCCCTCACTACAGGAATGAGACGAGCATAATGTAATTTTGCATTCGTTAGAAAAGTACACCCTAGATTGTTTCATATTGGGCTCTTATGGCTTCCGTCTGTTTTCACCTTCAATTTACCTGCATAGTGTTTCCCGGGCTGCCTTGATCGGAGCCGGGGGGTGTCAGCGGAGACATGTAGACGAGTCTAGAGGGTGGGTACTTGGCGAAGGAGGTCGCGGGCTGGTGGTGGTGGTGGGGTGGCTGGGGCTGCGCGTACGTCGGCGGCGCGCACAGCCTTTCCGTCTTGATCTCCAGCGGGCTGAGTAGCGGAGTCGCACACTCCTCCAGTAATGCATCTTCTGCCTAGAGGTTATAAGAACGGTTTAGGAACGCATACGGGACAAACAGATATACAAACATTGATTTTGTATATCCAGACTAGATTTTGCCCTGGACTTTGTCCGCACCGGTTTGCGTCACCGTAGCGTGATAAAAGATACACCATTTTTTTGATATATAATATTACTAGTGTTTACCCGCGACTTCATCCGCACAAATTATATACCAGATTTTAAGTCAGATCATAAGCTATCAAACAAAAAAAGTTTCATCAAAATCGGTAAAGTAGTTTTTGCGTGATGCGCGAACAAACAAACAAACAGACAGACAAAATTTCTAAATAAGGTTGATTTCGAGTCAGTGATACTTAAAAACCATATCGTAATCTTTTTTTGTAAATATCTTTAATGTACAGACACACTTCAGTTACAGTTTTATAATAGTTTAGATAATCTTTTAGACACCTAATGTTTCATCTAAATCAGTCCCGTAGTTTTTACGTGGTGCTCTAACAAACACAGATATTTACAGTTTTATAATAGTGTAGATAGAAGATAGTTGGGATATGGCTGAATCTTTACCCGTCCTTTTGCGATATAAAGATACATAAGGTTTTAAAAAAAAGATAGGCCGGTCTGCATAATCAGCTAGGAATCTAAACTATTATACAACTGTAACATAAGTGTGTCTGTACATTGAAGATATTTACAATAAAAAGATTACGATATGGTTTTAGGTGTCCCCGACTCCAAATCAACCTTGTTTATAAGTTTTGTCTGTTACTTTATTTGTTTGTTCGACCATCACGTAAAAACTACTGAGCCGATTTTGATGAAACTTTTTTTGTTTGTTAGCTTATCATTTGACTAAAAATGGAAAACTATAATTTGTGCGGGTAAATTGTAGTTACTTCATAAATATGTAAACCTACCTCGAGTTTAACGTGAGTGGCTCCGAGGGGCGCCAGCATGTTCGCGTTCTCAGGATCGATGTTCCTGATGGAGGAGGCGATGTCCTCCCAGAGGGCGGGCCGGAGGAAGGCATCGTCGCGGGAGGAGGGGCCACTGTCGAAGAGGTCCATGTGAGGCGCGGCGCCCTCCTGCTTGCAGAGCAGCGACTCTAGCTCCGATGTCTGCAACATTATTTGACAACCACTTTAATTGACACTTAAGCAAAATGGCTCCTTATATTTACCTACATTATTTGCAATTCATGTAAAAAATTGAAGCCGTGTTGGTCTAGTGGCGAGTACCCTTGCCTTCCGTGTTGGAGACGACGATTCGATCCCCAGGCCTAGCATTCCACCCTGAGAAAATGGCAGAAATCGAAACGTGCCTCTCTGTTTCGAAAGTGCATGACTGTTTTGTGTGGCGTGCTAGCCCTACAGGGCAACTTGCAGGCACATTTGATTATTTAGAAACTTAGGTACAATTTGTAACAACACAGGCATCGGTGAAGGAAAAAAATAACCGAGTAAACCTACATGGTTCAATTCAGACGCGACTATTGTGCCCGTCCATTAAACATTTTATATATCTTTCAAAAAGGAAAAAGTTATAACGGTTTAACTGTATTTTTTATTACTTGTCCTGAAAACATGTGGTTTGTCCCTTGCGCCACTTAAGCTTAAGCCCGTAGATTTTTTAATTCCTCTGTCTTTAAGAATTTGGTTGTGAGCTTACGCCTAATAAAATAAATGCTTTCACATGTATTATAATAAATAAAGCTTTGATTGTCACTTTAACATAATTCATAACCATACACAGCTTAACTTGACATATTATCATTCGTCATAAAATATTTTCACAATTTCCAGCAATTTCTCCGCTCGGCGGCAGACTGAGCTTGGATCTGCTCAGACTCAGAATTAGCATACAATGGAGCGCTGGCCCACGCTCGACGCTGCGCTCGCGCAGGTGACGCGCGCACACGAGCGTTCAGACGTGTTCTGATGGCATTTATCTCACTGCGAGACCCTTCGTCGCAATTTTGGATATAAATCTTTTGGAAACTACGAAAAAACTTATTATAAAACCAGGTTAAATATGAAAACTTTGTGTTTGTGTACTGTATGTAGTACCCATATCACACCATACTATTCTCTTATAAAGTGTTAATTTATATCATGCACAAAAGAAACAAAATATAAATAGAAATAATGTGGAATACAATGACGGTCTCGTTGATGTCTTTTGTACTGGCGTAGCACTTGCGTAGCGTAGCCTTCATCATTGTACTATGTTTTATTTATTATTAGAAAGGGGAATCATTATATCCTATGTAACCAGGTATACTTTGGCCCTAAAGAATGCAATAAACTTGAGGGGTCCATGGAAAATCATGCGTAAACTGGCACCGTAAATATTGTACCAAGCAACCTACTAAAATATTTGTTTCCTTTTAAAGTCCTTCTTAATATGGGGCTGATCAGACTACCAAACTGAAAAACTTGCTCTATGGGACCGACGCCGAAAACGCGAAAAAAACAGCTGTTTCATACAAAACTCCAATCCTACTCGACCTAAATGTACGGGACAGATGATTTTTTTTTCAACCAATTAGCGGCGTGCAATTTGTCAGCGCCGTACTAAACCGCGTCCCTTGATTGGTTAATCCGCCGTCAGCGCTGACCGTCGGTCGTGCACTAAATCCAGCCTAGAATTCCTGCTGTCATCACCGTTTTTTATTCTAATTGACCAAGATGTTTGAGTGTTTATATGATAACGACTTTGACTATTTATTATAAGGACTCGCCTTGAGGTAGCATTTCCCTCCGCCACGGTATAAGATCAATTGATCATGTGCATTTACATTAAATTTTACACCTTATCATTAAACGAGACAGCCTATAATTGCGAAACAATAATTTCGAACTTAGAACGTTTGGGGTTCACACGAGACTACTTTTTATGATTTTTAACATTCAAAATTAGAATCTAAAGTTAAGGGGAATATATAAAAACCAAAGTTGCGGATTGCATGTTACCTCGCCCCCGCAAATACGAGTAACGTGGCAAGTCCCATTGGACTTCAGATTCAGATTGGCTTTTATACAGAGCCACATTAGACACTTAGCTGTCCCTTCATACAATTGGGAAAAAATAACAAGAGATAAGCATGTAAGATACTGAGTGAGAGCAAGCGAGATGGGAATACACCATTGCCTAAATTTTTTACCATGCTTCCTACCAAGTGGGGGTGAGGTCAAAATTGGGGGGAGCAGTGCATGTCAATACTGTATTTAGTACTAGATACTCTTATCTTATACATTATAGTAGGCATAGACTTAAACTCTAGCGAAATATGTCTATGATAGTAGGTAATCTGTGCTTATACTGTACCAGAACGTGGTGTGTGAATGCGCCCTAAGACGATTTATTTACTTAAAAAACTGTCACATTGTAATGCTATTATCTCTTCACTCCAGGCGGGTGGATAGCTCGAACGTGCATAGTCATGGATTTATTCGTCCGTCTGACCGTCAAGACTTGTCACAAAATCAATGGAGCGATTTAAAATTACACTTATGATTCATATCTAACTTTGCTGATTGCTTTATTGTGTAGTTGTAGCAATGTTTCTAACCAAGGAATTTGCTTCACACACATGCCTACATACATAGTGGGAACGCACACGATGACTTAATTTCTACTACAACAAACATAAGCTGGCCGCGCGACGTTATACATTACTCTACGTAACGCGTGGCCAGCGTATTTTGGTTTTGCGTAGCTTGATGTGTCGCCGTGTGTACACTAAAGATAGTAGTTGTACTAGTTGTAGCAAAATTCCTCACAACGAAAGGAAAATTATAGCTAACTCTGAGTTTTCTTTGTTTACATTTCATGCCATTTGTATTGGAATAGTACACACGCAAAATGGCCGGTGGGCTAATATCAGTGCATGCCTCTTTTGTTATGCCGATAAGAACAATTATCTATGTAAATAGGAATATTGATAAGCAATGAGTTCATTGTTTTATCTCTATTTACTTTAAATACGAAGTAGGAGGGGCTTATCTAGACTTTAAGGTTATACCTAAACCTGTAAACCGACAAAATCAAAGAAAGATTTTTTCTCCCCTCCAGACGGAAAGCGTAAATTTTCGTCCCGCTGCGCTAAACGAAGTTGCCGCTTTCCACCTCGGTCGAGGAGAAAAATAGTATACTAACCTCGGACAGTAATTATGAAAGCCTCAGATCACAAGTACATGAGATCTGAGACCTTTCTTACTTTCCTGTCCTCTTTGTTAAGATACGGAAGGTTTTCCGTCAAGGTTTTATTACAACCAAAAGTGCTCGTGTTGGCAACCATTAAGAACGTTTTTGGCTGCCATATAAAACATGAAAATAGAGCTTATACTAGACAATACTATATGTCACCTTCCTGGCTTAAACCGACAGTCTTTTTGGGCAATTTGGCAAAGAATAACCACTGTCAGTGTGTGAGTCTAGTTGTCTGTTTTGCCCGCGCCGCCGCCGTGACAATCAATCGAACCATCACAAAAAAAAGGATTGGGCAGGCTAGAAATAATAATATAATTAAGTAGTTCACATTATCAAAGAGATAGGTACCCCTGCACAGTGCACGGAGCACGGCGTGGAACCTCTTTGGAACAGTGGTGTCGCAAGAGCGCCGGACCGCGCGAATTCCTTCCCTGACCTTTGCGGATCGACCGATTGCAGCACGCTCCTCTAGACTCTAGACGCGCTTGAGCAATTGCCACAAAGATCACACTATGTAGACCGGCCAGGCTTTTCTAGTAATCAATTAGGTATTTTTACTTTCTTATTTTTTTCGTGTAGATATTATGACGATTTTATAAGTATACCTTTCTCAGATCGTCCGTGTAAGTATCTACCTAAGTGTAGGGACACACCTACGGAACGTTCGGTTCAATCGTGCGCAGCGCTTTTCCCTATACCGCCGACACACCAGTACGCGCCATTAAGCTCAATTTTTCCTGGTAGTCGCATATTCAATCGAACGTTCGGCGCCGTACGTTCCGCAGGTATGTCATTACGTCCGTATATCTATTAATAAATAGATCTTAAATGATCACATTCAAATAAAGGCGCCACAGGGAACTATCAAATGATTTATTAATTAGTAGTTTATGTTGTTAAATGGAACAGGAGTGCGATTTTCAAATCTCATTCGGTGAGCTCAGCTGTTAAATATGTCAAAATTACTACGGAGATACGCATCTTTTTACTGCTGATTTGACTTTAAAAAATCGCTCTCCTGTAGTATGACTTTTGAAAGTCAACTCAGCAGTAGAAAGATGCTTATCTCCATAGTTATTTTGACATTTTCAAATGCTGAGCTCACCGAATGAGATTCAAAAATCGCACTCCTGATGTCAAACAGTTAATTTTCTACGCTTAGCTTCAAAGTCAGCCAAATCCACATCACAGCTGAACCTCTCTGCCTCTATTCATCGCCATAGAGCTTTTAAAAATTAACCCAGGTTTATAAAATAACTAGCTGTTGCCCACGACTCCGTCTGCGTGGACCTTAAAAAAGTATGCTATTTGTGTTAATCCAAAACATATTCTATCTGTGTGCCAAATTTCATCCAAATCCGTTCAGCCGTTTTTGCGTGATTGCGTCACAAACATCCAAACATCTAAACATCGTCACAAACTTTCGCATTTATAATACTTATTAGTGAGATGAGATAATTGTACAGAAAGCGAATGACGCGGCATTTCGCTCGAACATGAATGCTCTGCTTGCTCTTTGACGTAGGTAGTTGCTACTTGCCTCTTTATTCGCTTCAGTTTAGCTCATTTACGAAGTCGACTAAATCAGCCGGCCTATTCGAAATAGACAGCTATTGTGAAATTAAAGAACCACCCGTGGATTTGCGCCCATTGATGAAGAAAGACGCACTTGCTCGCTTTTATCTATTTAATCTAGACTTATTGCTTTTAGATAGTAGTGGTAGTTAATCTTGTCAAAGTATTGTTGACCTTAGCTTTTCGTAATACGAACCTTTTGTGATTTATTTAACCTCGTATCTAAGATTTTTATTTCGGATAGTTATCTGTACTCTACAGAGATTTAAAAAAGAAGCAATATACAGGGTGTAAGCAAGTCCGTGGGTGCAAGGAAAATTATCATAACCTTGAAACCACATACTCTACCCATCAAACTGAACAACTTTTAGAACACTTACTCACTTACTTACTTTTACAAACTTACTGAACAGTAGTTTTTTTTTGTTTTACAGGTTTGCTCCCATAGTAAAAGTTGTTCAGTTTGATGGGTAGAGTATGTGGTTTAAAGGTTAATGATACGTATCCTTACACCCTGTATAGGGTCCTTCTTAAAATGCTGACGGTTTTTAAGGGGATGATCAGACCGTCTACATGTTTTAGGCTTAAGTCATATCATAATCACAAACATAAATTAATTTAAATAAAGTCACACAATGTGTATAAAGAAATCGCGTTCATTATTAATCATTTATAAATCGAAAAAATGCCGGCTCGTAATTGGTTGTTTTCGAGATAATGAATGCGATCGGCACACGCACACTTGTTTAAATATTATAAGTGTGATACAGCATCGCTACGCGGCGTGTCGCTTCCATCCGCCAATGAGGAAGCGGTATTCGTATTTCAGTTTCATTAAAAATAGATTTTTGAAATTATCTTCTGACGCCACATGACTTTACCATCCCGTCGCGAAGGAACAAACTAGGCCCAAAATAATTAGTTATCATTTATTTTGATTTTGTTTATGTTGTTATTTTACTTAAAGATCACAATTTTGTGATTTTTAATATAGTAAATAAAAAAAAACATAATTTTACTAACTGATTTCTTCGTACTTACTTACCTAACTATGTGTTACGCGATGCGTCTTCTTTATTGTACTTGCTATCTGATTAGTATTTCTGGTCAATTTATCTGATACATTGAAATATACTATTTTTAAAGCTAGTCCAAATAACCAGTAACCATATTTACCATATATTTTAGCAGTAGGAAATGTACTAGTTCCGTGACCACTGTTCATAAACTATGTCCCCACATTGGTACCCTAATTAGCATAGACCACCGGGGTCACTATTTACTTATGTATACTATCATTGTTCATATAAATACCGTCTCCATTGAAAAGAGACTGCGTGCTAATTAGTTTTAAGGTTTAGCTATGTAGGTATGCACACGAATGCCTTACTTAATGAATTGATTGATTTTTAGCGAATAGTTAAGAAATCTCTGGGACAGCCTCACATTTTGTAGAAGAATTATAGTACCTATAGGTAGTATGCGCTGGTTAATATTAAGATATTATGAGTTTGAAAAAACAAATGTAGGTACTTAATTTAGTTTCAATGAGAGCACCGAATTGCACACGTTCATTTCACTAATTATCTAAGTATCACTAGGATTGCACGTTGATATTAAGATTTAAAAAAATATATTCGTACGCAAAGGGAAGAAAATGTTGATTCATGGCAAACGATATCACGATTGTTATTTAAGTTTTGTTCTTAATTAAATCGTAATATTGATACAGGGTGTTTCATAAGTAACAATAAATATTTAAAACTCTAAAGGGGGTCGTTTAGACCGTCAAACTTAACAACTTTCTCTATGGGACCAACATCGAAATCGCAAAAAATAAATGTCATATCCCATACATATTTTAGCTCTAGTCGATTTGTAGAGTATGGAACATACTTTTTTTTTTCGCGAATTCGATTTTGGTCCCATAGTGAAAGTTGTTCAGTTTGATGGTCTATACCACCCCCTTAAAGGTTTATTTGTATTTTTGTAGCACCTTGTATACCATGTCATTGATATGACCCGACCAAGTTATCGCTTTGGCAACCCATCTGACAAACGAAAAGTATGTAGAATAGAACTTACGTATACATATATACTATTTATTACAAAGGAAAATAATGGGCATCGGAAAACATCGGAAATAATCGTAAAAGCAGCTAGGCGAAGAATTTTCATACAATACTGCCTGGTTTCGGTCCCTTTTGAGCGAAGTACCTAAAATGCAACATGCCTATGAAGCAATATGCCTAGAGTCAATGCCTAAAACACAGGTTGCCTATGAAGTCTTCGGGAACACGAAGTTAGTCGATGCCCATTATTATCCTTGAAGTAGGCACTGTACCTATTCTAGTCTCCGATCCTATCTACAAAATGTCATAGAATTTGACAAATATCACAGGATCACAGTCTTCGACTGTATTAGAGCGCGGTCGCGCAGTTCTCTTAACATTCCCTCACTATTTGACCTTTACCTACCGACAGCGACACATGTTCGTATATAAAAGAAATTAAAATTTGCGTCGCATCCCGTTAGTGCATTGTTTAAACGCGCTCTTACCGACGCTCTATTTCCATAATTCAACAGTTCGCCCACACAAACTCATTCTTCCTGCCTACAAACCTAAGATTACATTCAAAATTACACATTTGTTTGTTAATACAAAGTCGTAAAGCTCAATTTGCGAACAAAAAGAGTTTTGATAACGGTAGATGAGCCGCCGATGTAGGTAATCGACATATTTCACAATGTACGTTTGTAATTATTCACATTGGTGAGATGTCGAGGGTAATTGAAATACTGCCTTAAACTATAGGTATTATTAATCTCTTTCATATAAAGCGTAGGTAAAATCATAATGTATCTCAATACACAGTACTAGCAATAGCGGTACATAGATGATAATTATCCATTCCAAATTAACGGACACCTATACGAACATAATAAAATAATTCCTTCTTTATTTTGCATAAGATAACAAATATTTCGAGTGTTTTGCATTACTAAATTCTTCCTCGACTATGGATTGGTTTCGAATTGTTAAACAATGAAGTATAATACAGGGTGTAAGGAAAAGTATCATTAACCTTTAAGGGGCTACCTCCTGGTTTTGGGTAACTTTGTAACCATTGTATTCATTAACTATGGCACTCTTTGAGCTGAGAAAAAAAACTGATCCATCTACACGATATGAGATGTGATGTGGTATTTCTAGAAATAGATTTTAATTAATAAAGCCGAAGAAAAGGGACTCTAAAGTCACCCCTTTTTTTCCAGTTGTAACCATTTTTTACTCTTACACTTTTAATCGGAGGAAATGAAAATTTACAATATTGTTCACAACACAATTTAGAATGATGTGGTTTTCTTCATCTATTTTTTCAAAGAAAACAGCTAAATTCTGACCGGAGCCGCGCGCTCGTTCGCATCGATTAGTATGGAGAGTTGTGGTCCAGGGATGATACACCTTAAACCACATTCTCTACCCATCAACTTCAACATTTACTATAAGAGCAAACCTGACACCGCAAAAAAAAAACTGCTGTTCCATACTAAACTGCAATGGCTACCTACTCAGTTCAGACATGGAACAGAACATTTTTCTTTTTTAAGGTTTGCTCCCATAGTAAAAGTTGTTCAGTTTAATGGGTAGGATATCTGGTTTAAAGGTTAATGATACTTTTCCTTACACCCTGTATAGACACAGTTATAGACTAGGTCATGACTAGATGTTTGTTTTGTAATAAAACGAACAGCAATCGGAAATTAGAAAATGACGTTTTTGTTTACAATTCTGATTTTAAACATGGCGAGGCTCTACGTTTTATTTTAGTGATAAAATTCAGGCGCCATTAAACAACGTTGCTCTTAGCGAAATACCTCTCTCACCCACCCATTTAAAGTCCAAAAATAATTCGACATAAGTAGGATCACACACGATGACGCATTGACGCAGCGGCAGACGTCAGTCCGTCATTTGTGAAGCAAGGAGTTGTAAGAAACCGCACGTAGAAGCACACACGGTGACGTCTACATTACTGGAGGTTGGCAGTTATCTCTGCATATCCCTGCCTATCTCCCACCAAAAGAAACAGCTCTTGAAGCGGGTGATCGATGCCTGTCCACTGTTCGAGAAACGCGTCATTCGTGGCCTACCGATGCTTCTTTTGCCTATTAAATAAAAACTGGCCAAGTGCGTGTCGGGCCACGCGCAGGGTAGGGTTCCGTAGTTGCCCGTCACAATATACGAACTTAGAAGGGGGCTTTTTGTTTTATACTACGGTTTGACGGCTAATAAAGTCTAAAAAGTACTTTTTTTAAGTTGGTCGACTATTACTCGTTAACTTGTAAAGCTAACTTAGCAGTGATAGTTTTCCTTTTAATTTCATTATATACACTACTGCCATGAATTTTTTCACATATCTAGAAACAACCGTTTAGCTGGCAGAGGGGGGGGGACACTCGACTCTAACAAAAATTAGCACCTTAAAGCTTAATATTTCGCTAACGGTTCCCTAAATCGAAAAATGGTTTTCCCACACCCACCGTATTTTTAAAAGACCTATCCAACGATACCCCACACCATGGGATAGACGAGAAAAAAAATTGCGTCCCCACTTCACGGGTAGGGGAGGTACCCTAAAAAAAAATATTTTGCAAAAATTTATTTTACCACTTTCTCGGCGTGATTAATATGTGTACCCATGCCAAATTACAGCTTTCTAGTACTAAGCGTCTCTGAGCTAAGCCGCGGACAGACGGACGGACGGACGGACGGACGGACGGACATGGCGAAACTATAAGGGTTCCTTGTTGACTTCGGAACCCTAAAAAGTTGGATATATTAGTTCAGTACCTACCTAATTGTTTTTGAAATAAAGTTTTCATACCCTCCAGAAACATTAAAAAGTGATAGGTATATAGCAAACATTCTGACCGCCCCCAAAATAATACGTTTGTGAGTTTATGTACTTATTTAATATAATATGTACAATATAACCCAACATATAATACCTACTTTATCACAAGTCATAATCGAGCAGAAACTTATGAGGACTATAACAAATAGCAATAACATTTTATAGGCAGCGGGCACACATAGGCTACCGGCTGGGCGGAACTGGGGCGGGCGGGCGGCCCGATCGATACCCGCCGCCCGCCCACCGCCGACCAATGGGAGGGGGCCGCACGTGGCCGCAAAACGTATTCTGACGTGGATCCGGAGCTCAGTACGATATCATTTTTAACTTTTTGTATTCTGCGTTAAATCTTGGTCAAATAAGGTTTATGGTATTTAATACTGTATGTAATGTCGTAACAATTTTTAATTTTATCTTCTCAGTAAAAATAACGTTTGAAAGTTACATTTTCAGTAATTCTTAGGCTTGAATATTTTTTTTATAATAAGATAAATTATTATAGAAGGTAACAGAACGAAGACAAAAAATAATGAAGTCACTATTCATTATTAAGTAAAAATTATCTTACATAGCGCGCGTTTTGACGTCAGATAATGAGTTGCTGATTTGACTATACAGGGTGTCAGGAAAAGTATCATTCACCTTTAAACCACATACTCTACCCATAAAATGAACAACTTTTACTATATAAATAAAACAGGTGTTCCCTACGAAACTGCAGCGCCTACTCTACCAAATGGACGAGACACCAGATTTTTTTTGTTCTGATAGATTCGCTATTATAGTTAAAGTTGTTCATTTTGATGGGTATAGTACTTTTCCTTACACCCTGTATAGTTTAAAATATGCGTTTTTTTAGCCTGCAGTGACAACCTCGAGAATGTACGCAGCTTAATTGTATTGTAGGTACAACAACAAAATGGAAAAGTATAGAAATAAACTTAGCGCTGTATTTTTTAAACCGTTTAGTTATGTTATGGTGACAGTGGTTTCATTCATATCTGATCAACCCCGAAGAGTAAGCTTGGCTTGGCTAAGGTTATGTTTTGTGAAGGTTTGTGATGGTTTGTGATCTTGATGAACAATTAACATTATAAGAATATGATCTAAAAATTTAGTTTAACACAGGATATTTTTTAAAGTCAACGCAGCAGACGAAATCGCGGGCAATAACTATACTGCGTTCCAAATAGCAACGAAAATTTAAGGCCATTTTCAATTACAGAAACAGAGATTTGAAACACTTTCTCTCACTTGTTCTTAAAATAGCTTTAGTAACGTCTAAGATAAATAAATTATATTTGCTTATCAGAATTGGCCAGAAAGCTAAATAGGAATCTGAAAATCTCGTATAGTTAATAACCTACCATGTGTTTAGGTAGGTACTTCTAGTGCAATGTGGATGTTTAGAATAACTCTCACTGCCCTCTCGGGGACTACATAGTCACAACTACATAGTCGTGAGCATTATGACATGCTATGCCATGCAAATGTTTTAACATAATATATTTATTTTAAGGTGTTTTAATACTATTGGAATGGAAGAATGAAACAACTAAGTACTTCGGGAAATAAAACACAAACTCATTTTAAAAATGTTGAGCAACATATTAGATTACCAATTAATATTGGTCCAATAATACGAACGTATCTAAACAGGACGTTTAGTCCCAAAGCGTCGGTAAATTGGAGAATAAAAGACCTTGTAATTCGAGTAATGTTTGCATTTCCCATAATTTTTGGTAAACGCGCGAGGGTGGCGGGCAACGCGACGCGCGCTTAGAAAAAATGTATGACGAATGTGTTGATTTTGATAGGAAAATTGTTAGTCAAATAAATTGGTAAACTATGGGAACCTATTTGGACTTATCTACTTACTGTTAATCACGATAGTTATACCTTTCATTCGTGGTGACTGGTGGACAGAAACTTTTATAATATAGGTAACGAAAGGTGCAGTGATGGTGGAGGATGGCACTCTACTTTTGAAACAAAATGCATCACATGCTTTTTCCATACCTACCGACTTATATTCAGTTTCAATATTCAAGACTATTATACAAGGTAAATTTTATATAACTGCAGATAACTTTCGGATGTATTCTACTCATCAAACTGAACAGCTTTCAATATGGAGCTAACGAAATCGCGAAATAGCGAAATCGCAAAAAAAAATCCATTATCCCATACATGTTTGATGTTATCCACAGTGATATAAAAACCCTGAAAATGTATATAAATTTTTAATTAGGTAAATAATTATATGTTATACGTGTATGGGATTGCTTTCTGACGAAATTATATTTTTGTCTACCAGCGCTTCGGAAGGCTTTACTTGTCTATACGTCTAGATAACGATCGTCAATTTTTTTAAAAGTATTACACTCAGTTGCACAAAAGCTCATTAAAGTTAATTCTCCATAAATCTCCTGCTAGCTTTTACTACGTCAACAAGAAAAAAAGTAACAGCAAGAGATTTAATGGAGGATTAAACCTAATGAGCGTTTCTGCAACTGAGCGTTAAACCACCTTTCAAACTAAGTAGGTATTTTGAAATTTTCACTAAAACCCTTGTTGTAAGTTGAGCTAATAATAACAACCTAATAGACAATGTTCCACATACAAACATACATTAAAGGTATTCGGAGTACCTGTACGAGTGTACAGTACCTATCTATAGGAAGATTATCCATTATCTAATGTAAATAATGAGTAGATAATTTATTAAAATGGTGTAGTTACGGACACCATAAATGTATTTCACAGTTATCTATACGTAGGAATGCAGAATGCTTTGGTATATTTCAATTGTTTGTACTGCGATATTGTACGAGTAGTGTAATATAGTTATTCTATAGTTCTATGTAGGTAGTTATGTAGCTAGTTAAACTTGTGATTAGACAAATCAGTCATTTCAATCACAGAATGTCATCATCATCACCCTATATACGTCCCACTGCAGGACACAGACCTTTCCTCAGGGAGGGTGGGCGTTAGTCCACCAAACGTGCCCAGTACGGGTTGGTGGACTACACAATACGCATCATACATAATATCTTCTTCAGCGTATGCAGGTTTCCTCACGATCAGTATGGAAAAAACTTCCACTGAATTCCCGAACTGAGACTGGATATCGTATCGTAATCGTGTTTTACTTTATTGTTCTATCGATAATTTGAAAACTCTCACTCTAGTTGATCTAATAATAAATTGCTGTATATGTAGCATTAGAATTGAGTATGGCACACGGTTGTGTACGTGTGAAACAGTATACGACGAAGACACAAAAGTTAAATTCTATAAACTGATGGCGAGTGGTATCTTTTCGACAATCAAGACCGTAAACTATACGAAGCGGTACTTTCCAGATAGTATAAAGATAACCGCACACATTAGGACGACACTCACGGCATTGAGGCACTCTTTAAGGCCCTACAACTTAATCTTTATGCTTGCGTCGTAAAGACGAAATTGCCGTGATCCGCGGGAGTTTTAACGCGGAAGGCAGGTAAGTTGACATAACTCGATGCTTCTTCCTGCATTACTCATGCAATGTCACAAAGCTTTCGAGGTACCTAGGTAGGTATTACTAATGCTATTTCGCGGAGAAAACGTTTGAATCATTTTCAAACGACTTAAACGTGCCAGTTTTTTCAGAATGGCGTTTTACGACAACTGCCATATAGGGTCCTTCTTAATAATTATTTTGACGATTTTTAAGGAGATGATCAGACCATTAAAACTGAACAACTTGTCCTATAGGACAAAAATCGTAATCGCGGAAAAAAATCTGCTGTTTCATACAAAACTGCAATCCTGCTCCAGACATTAAATTTTCGCGATTTCGGCGTTTGTCCCTTAGAGAAAGTTTTTCAGTTTGATGATCTAATCGTTAGTATATTAGGTTGGACTCTGTATAAATAGTTTCTTATGCAATATGGTAACAATTTGGGCCTAAGATTATGAGTTGAAAGTAAAAAAAACAATTTACCTACTTGAGTTATAGCGATTGCACTTAGATACAAGAAGATACATCGAAGTTCATACGTGTCACTGGTACAGAAGCTCAAGTGAGAGATTACAAACTTATCTTAATCGTATAGAAATTCGTCGATAAATATACCGAAAGTATAGCAATTGCAGGATCAATTGAAGAACAAAAAGACCAATGCTCGAAACGTCATGTTCTGAGTTCTGACGCATTCGACACGTTAACGACAAGATAGTGACCCTACACTTCCCCCACACGAACCGCTACCTACAAACTTACAGCGCGACCGCAACATTTAGTGTTATAAACAAATCACCGCATAAATATTCATGGCTCATCCCCCTGCGAGGGGATGAGCAATATATATAGCTTTAATAATAAAAACATATTAGCCACATCGCATGTCTGTCTTTCCGTGACCGGGCAGTTTTACACCTGGCCAAATGGGGAGACAGGGGACTGTTGGAGGGAGGCAGTAAGGGGATAATGGGGTAAAGAGAGGCCAGTGGGGGGCAAAAGCACCGTTTGTCAGCGGTCAGCTATTAATGAATGCGCCCATAATGTTTATTGTGCCCGCTGAGCAGTTTTTTGGGTAATGATTGTAACTCATCGTTTTATAAATTAAGTATCATGACTTTACGATATTTGTTGTTGATTGGCGATCGTTTTAAATCGAGATCAAATGTATTGATGGTGTATAAATGAACGATGTATCGACTTTAGTTGGTTGAAAGGGAAGACTGTTTTGTTGCTAAACAGCGGATCTATAGATCATTGAGTATCTTTGGTTCCAAATTAAGATTGCAATTTTATATCGCGTAGCTGTTTTTTTTCACTATTTCGATATTGGTCCCATAGAGAAAGTTGTTTAGCTTGATGATCTGATAATCGTCTTAGAGCTGTCACACACGATGACGTACTGACGGAGCGGCAGACGTCAGTCCGTCATTTGTTAAGCAAGGAGTTGTATGAAGCACACACGGTGCGAATTGATGCACCGTGTGTCCTTCTACGTGCGGTTTCATACAATGCTATACTAGGATGCGTCAAAGTAACGCTAGGCTGCTTATTTTCTAGCACAGCACCACAATAGCAGCACGCATGTGACGCACGTTTTTTATCCATCCGGGGTCACAATTATCACGTCCCATCGTTTACACATTTGACTCCGTTTTAGTATAATAATGAAATTATTTAAGCCGGGTTTCGGTCGCGTGCCGGCCACGCGTCTGTTTAGCCCCTCACCGCTCTTAGCTCGTTGGATTGCCATTACCTCATTAAATGGTGGCGGTCGGTCGGTGTTACTGACTGACATGGGGTAGGTATTAACTTTTTAATTTGATGGCCTAATAGACAATTATGGGATGTTCGGTTTGCTTGAGATGAATAACCAAAACCAATTTATATTTAAGTTGTAACAAAGTAAAGCATTGATTTTAATTTGCAATGTACTAAGGTGTTTTCTTTGACACTAATCTACGAGTATAAAGAGGTTAAGGGCCTGTTTCACCACTTCTGAATAAGTTCTTGTTAGCTTATCCGACAGATATTTTGACATAATTTCATACAAAATATGTAAACTATCTGTCGGATAAGCTAACAAGAACTTACCCAGAAGTGGTGAAACAGGCCCTAAGTTTGTTTGGAAGATGGTTATTGAAACGATTTATTGACAGATTTTTGATTAATCTCTGGGATTACTGAAACAATTCTAAATAATCGTTTACTAATGGCGCGCTACACTATTCTGTATAGACAAACAGCATCTGTTATGGTTCAATGGCAAGTATAGTGAAAAAAACTGGCCAAGTGCGTGTCGGCAGTGCGCATTGTAAGGTTCCGTAGTTGCCCGTCACAATACGGACTTATATTGTTTTATACTACGGTTTAACGGCTAATAAAATCAAACTAAACACACGGACCTGAAAAAAAGACTGACGTAATGTGACACTAAAAAGATGTGAAGCATGCAAGGTCCAACATTTTCGCTTGTTCTACAAGGGACCTACACTCACACAAATGCACTAGCTCTAGGTGCAGGTCATACATCCGTCACCATTATGTACCGCGTGACAGCACGCACACAAAAGAAATGGGTGCTTCACTCGTGATTAGACGAGATTAAGTCCGTCTTTTTTTCAGGTCCGTGACTAAACAGTACATTTTACAAGTTGGTCGTCTATTACTCGTTAACTTGTAATTCTTGTAAAGCCTGCTTAGCGGTGATAGTTTTCCTTTTGACTTCGTTATAACACTACCAGTCGTGAATTTTTTCACTTATTCAGAAACAACCGTTTAGCTGGCAGGCAGGCACTTGACTCTAACAAAAAGTTGCACTTTAAAGCTTAATATTTCATTAACTAACTAAATAGGGATCTATACCGATAAAATTGCTTTCCCACCGTCAATATTTTTAAAAGACCTATCCAACGATACCCCACACTGTGGGATAGACCCACTTTTCGTGTGGTCCCCAAATAGTTTTCAAAATTTTCCCTTTGTGTATACCCATTTCAAATTACAGCTTTCTAGTACTAAGCGTTTCTGAGCTAAGCCGCCGTTGGCAGACGGACGGGCAGACAGAAACTATAAGGGTTCCTTGTTGACTACGGAACCTTAAAACTAAGTAAGTCAGTAGTAAATAGTCACTAAGTAAATACATTAACAAAAGTTAAACGGAATAAAAATACGTTATCAAAAGCATCCAATTCGTTGATGTCTTTTGTATGACGCTAAAGTTTCTGCCAAATTAACTAGAAAGAAAAGTGAAAAGAGTTCAGATCGTCCACGTAAATAAATAGTAAATTGATACAATGCAATGCGTTGCTTCCTGTCTAGTCAATTACAAAGAAAACTTTCATTTAAAATCAATTAGCAGTCATAAATTGACCTGTGAAAACGAGAGCCAAGTTTTCTTTGCGTTAGTTCGGCCAGCAAAAAGGCATCGATGCCAAGTTCGAAGAACACTTCTTTAACGATTTACTTCATAGAATAACCAAAATCTAAATTGTGTAGGATGCAGGCATAAATTTGTGTTTAAATAAGGTTTCTAAAGATTTAATTAGTTCGTTCCGTGACGTAAATACAAGTTACATTTATGTTTGTTAATGCTTCACCAGAACCAGAACTATCACGAGGCTGCGAGGGTAAAATTTAACTTTCTGTACTGAGCTTATTGCTGTTGAACGTGGCATTGAATTTTTTCATGAATGTGTATACGGTGTGCTTACGACAGTTGTTATGAGGACTTGGCCGGCGCGCTGCCATGCGCTTAGATTAGCAACCAAAGAAGCGGCACGGTAACAATCTGACAAGAAGGGGTCGCTAGCTGCTAATTAGCTAATGGATCCGTAGTACAGCCCCCCTGCCTGCCTGGCCCCCCTCTCCGCAAACCACTCGCTCCACGTTGCCTCTGTAATGGATTGTGGCACGCTCGCCGCTGTCACTAGTGGGTCCCATCTCAGATTTCGTCCGCGTTTCAATGCTCTTTTATTTGCATTTTTTACTCCGTATTTAAAAGTAGGTAGTTAGATCTGATATGTCGTTTATTTAATGTTTTATAGAAAGCTGAAGGAATTAGGCGCTCGTAGTGGTGCGTTAGATGGTTCTGTATCGAATGCCGTGTGTTGCAGCATCGAGCAGGTTGTGTATTCAGATTGATAAACTTTAGTGGTATTTCATCTCGAATACCTCCGTCCAAATGAATGAAGATTGAAGAGATTTACGAATGTAGCAAGCAAAAAAGTGTGTTTAGAATCATAACGTGGCAAGCATATAGTGTCTGGCTATCCATGTGGTAATGGCGTCAGCATACGTATTGTGTACCTGGTCAATTGAATTTTTCAATCAGCGATGTTTCTACCAATAATCAGGTCAAAGTAAGAACACTGTATGTACTTACCTTAGCGCCAGCCGTTGGGCTTGATGGAAGCAGATTCTGATGATTATGTCATTCATAAATAGCTGAAGTTCTGAATTTGCTCGAAGAGAGCAATTAAGCAAATATTCGTTGACATTTTTATTAAGGGATATGGTATAAGAAACGCAAGTGAAATTGCCAAACGATACATGGTATAACCTCTCAATCAGGGTTTCCCAGAATTTTTGGTATATTCTGATCTTTCATTTATTTGGTCAATATTAAACACGATTCTTCATAACAATAGAACCGTCATTTTTATGGTAGTCTGCAATAAAAAACGCATAACTCGTCCCTGGAGCAAATTGAATGGACTGAAAGAGGGGGGGACACGACAGAAGTAAGATATTGTGGACCTAAATAATAAAGGGGTGTGACTCATTTTAGTTTGGCATCGGATTATAGAATCGTAAACCGTATGGGTATACTTATAGTTATAGGTGGTGCCACGAAGTCAATGCATTAGCAGCTATAATTAATGTACACTATTATAAAACTGTAACAGAAATATGTGTACATTGAGGATATTTACAACCCCAAATCACAAAATCTTGGATTTTTGTTTGTTCGAGCTTCACGCAAAAACTACTGGGCCGATTTTGATTAAACTTTTTTTGTTAAAAAGCTTAAAAAGATAAGACTTAAAAACTGGTAGGTAAGGTTCATATTTTGGCTCCGGTGCGCACTGCGGTCGTAAGAGAGTTTTTATTCATAAGTTTTCATTCTTTTTTTTTTTGCTTTTGGTATTTAGGTACACTATATTTTTTATTATCTTTTTTTCAGTAAAATATTATACGCCCAATGAATGTAAATTATAATTAAGCTGTTGGGTTTTCTGAGGTGAAAATGATGGTATGACATTTTTTTTTCATTGTGTATAAGTACCTATAACTCTTTTTGTTTTTGGGTAACCTTTCCTACTCACAGTTAGTAATATCACAGGTAATATGGACAGTACCTAGGTATGGTCGCTACTGCTTGATTAATGTGTTGGACATTTACCTTGAACAATTAATTTACCAATAGCCTATTCCTCATTGTTATTGGTGGATCGTGCGGTTTCGAAATGTTACGGCTATTGATATAAATGTTCTTTAAGCTGATGACGTAACGAATCACCTGAAAATCTGATGGTTATTCGAGTTTCAGTGAAAATTTTAAGTAAAGACCGCACTAAGACGGTAGGGTAGCAGCCTACGAATAAGAATAACTATAGAAGAGTAACTCTAAACAAAATCGAAATAATTTTTGACACCCAACGAAAAATGACATGTTGTATGAGTTTTGGCGGCTAGGTACAGTTTTTAAAGAACAAATTTAGAACACGGTACACTTTTTTTGATGCCACTTTTTGAGCTTTCATTTACACTTCTATACATTTTTATTCGTAGGTAGCAGCACAACGCGACACAGAGCGCTGCGACGAGACGCGCGACGCGGCGCGACTACGACGGTTTCGCATGAAATTAATGAAAAGTGTCGCGTAGTGCCGCCTAATGCAGTTCTAAAGATTGCTATGGACAAATACTGATAGAAATAGATACAGGGTCCTTCTTAATATTATGCTGACACTTTTTTAAGAGGATGACCAGACCCAGGTATGGCCCTCCTTAGAACTGGTCTTACGAAGAACTGGTCATATCTAGAAGAAGTCATTTTAAGAAATGGACACCGAACGCCTGAACGCATCAAACTGACCAACTTTCTCTATGGGACCAAGATCGAAAATGCGGAAATTAAATCAGCTGTTCCGTACTTAACTGCAAACCTACTTGGGCCAAATGTATGAGACAGCTGATTTTTTTCGCGATTTCTGTTGGTCCCATTGAGAAAGGTGTTCAGTTTGATGGTCTGATCAACCCCTTAGAAAAGTGTCAGCATATTAAGGAGGACCCTAATATTTATTTATTATTATAACACGTTAAGCCGTTGGTCCTGGCTACCATTAAAAAACCACGTCAGCTGCCGTAAGGCGGTTTGAAAAATAGGACACCAGGGCTTGCTGCCCACACGATAAGAAGAAGTAAAAACAGTTAGCTTCACCTGTTACATACACGTGAAGTTACATACGCATCTTCGCACAGCTCAGGTTCCTCGCTCAGCTGGTGGAAAAGCACCCTTACACCTTACTCTTATTAGGCGGTCTTCACGGCCTGAATTCGGATAATAGTAGATGTGACGACGAAGGAACCCTCTTTGCAGCGCGGCGGTACTGTCTAGGCGGATTCCAGACTATGTGGCACACTGGAACATCATTACCCTACATAAATATAAAATAAGAGGGATCACATACGATGACGCATTGACGGAGCAGCAGACGTCTCAGTCCGTCATTTGTGTAGCAAGGAGTTGTATGAAACTGCACGTAGAAGCACGCACAATGCGTCAATCTGTCACGCCGTGTGTGCTTCCACGTGCGGTTTATTGCAACTTCTTGCGTTATAAATGACAGACTGACGTCTGCCGCTCCGTCAATGCGTCATCGTGTGTGATCCCACTAAGATCTTCGGCAAATTGTGTTAAAAAACCATTTAGTCCCGTGACATGCTTTTGTGCTTTATTTAGCATTGTATATGTAGGTCCAAAAATAATTCGGAATGCTAAAATTAAATTCTTTTTCCTCAAACTAATATTGCGAAAGCTTTCGAATCTCTCTCACATTAGTTAAATTGGACTAATGATTGACTTATCTTTACTAGACTGAAATAAAACTTTGATTACTCTCAATCTAGGTGGCATATTTCTGTAGGCGACAATCACATAAGTAATTATGTTTCTTGTTCTGCGTTTTGAATTTATCCGCTTACATCAATGAGACTCTGACATTCAAAATAACTAAACGTTTGGTTTACAAACGTTATTTAGTCAGCTTCCATGTATTTGCGTTTGGTGCTACATACCTATAAACATAGTGCTTTTGCCCTTTATTATATGTAATGAATGTGTAGTTGCGCGCGCAGATCGACTTGTCACCGACTGCCGCCCGCCCGCCCACAGCCGTGATTGGGCCGCGGGAAATGGAAGAAAACTCATGATGCGCGACGCTTAATAATGATTTTAACTGCATAAATTATTTACTGTAGGCATATTGTAGGGTACTTTATGAATCGTTTATGTTACTAGACCGGAAAAACTTTTGTCTTCAATTGATGTTGACAATGATTTTAAAACGGGAAATTGTTAGTAGGTAAGTATTCTTAATTAGGTGTTTCCTTTGACACCAATAATTTTTCATTAGCTAATAGCATGGTCTAGACGGTGAAATAATTTTTAAAAAGCTGTGTACCTACTTAACCTAAAAATATTTGATTTCATTGGAAATAAATAAATTGACAAACATTTTTAGTTAATTGTGCCTTGGAGCTTCAAATCGTTTTTCTTTTTAATGACTGACGTCATTTATAAGCGGTTTTTTGAGAGAAATTATTTCATCTTTTTTTATATAGGTAACAATTTTGTTCGATTTTAAAAATGTACCTAGGTATCTATAATCTACCAAAGTGAATACATTAGGTATTCTATATCTTGGTGCGTCACACTGCTAGGTCCTACCGAGTATACCACGAAATTGAACGTTTTCCTTCCAATGTAAATTCAATTGTGCAATGAAGTTCGGACAGAAACGATCGCGGCGATATATCGAAAATCGAAAGTCGAAGTATAGGGCCTAGATGTGTGACAAGAAGGATATTCGGGGTATGGAACTCGACTTAAGTAACGCACAGCAACGCAACAAAACGATAAAAAAACGTCATTCGAGCTCGCTTTCGATACGCAAAGAACGAGAGGAAGACGTCTCGATCTTTGTCGTTTTCTCGGTGTTGGCATGATAACCCTGTGGTGATATGACGAGACGCTCGGTTCTGATTTGGTAAGAACTGGCTTTTATACTTCGTATTGGAGCTACGCTCGCTGTAAAGAATGAGTGACGAGCCAGTCTTCAGTATCAAAGAAGTTTCAATAAAAGTACGTAGGTAACTAGGTACCTACCTATAATAACCAGTTTATGATTTGATTGATGCGCAGAGATCGCAAAACATTTTTATAACACAGAAAAACAAAAACAAAAAGCTGTAGACAAATAAAAAGGCTTGCACGTTTGAGAGTACGTATGAATGGCTACGCGGAGGAATGCGGCGCACGCGACTCACGCGCACATGCGCCGAGATGAGCGTACGCACACACACGTCTGTGAAGAACAAGTTGTTTTACACACACACTAATGAAATTCTAATCGTCTGTTGACACGCATACATATGTAATGTATATTCGTTAACTAAATTGTTTGGACATTTTGTTTTCCAAGGGAAGAAAAATTAAGAAAATCTTAAGATTGCGTTAGTAATTTGTCAAAACAATCTGTTAATTTGATGGTTATAAGTGTAGACTGAACATTATCTAGTCAAGCTGAGCGCGTGCGCATACTAGAAAGAGATGAAGATAATAAAACAAATGTATGAAGACTTTGTTTACTTAGTTGCAAGATTTTGCAAGCAATGTCATCTAAGTCAAACGAAAATATCGCATTCGCAGAAAGAGACAAACAGCATTAGGCGGACGGAAAAACTAACTCATACGAAAAGAACGTTTATAGGCGGCGGAGAGGAGAAACGAGGAAATGTTAACCAATCAGGATTGCATAAAATCTCGGCCGAGACACCCTAAACCCTAAACGTGCTTTTCGTATGGGCCCTTAGACGCATCCGTTGACGAAGTATCTGTCCACATTCTGCTTACTTAAAACACGACTTTCTGTTATTTTATCTGCAAGGTCGCTTGTCCATCCCGCGTCAACGCCATCAATCGAGAGACTTTGAACTAAGTTTACTTTTTTAAAGTTTTTCGGAAAATACCTTACTGCATCCAGTGTCACTAAAAAAATTTGCGTAACATTGCCTTTCGGGCTGACATAACCTCAGGGTTGAAAGCCCTCATATCAAATAGAAATTAACAAAAATATCGCCTTTAGCCGACCTATATCGAATTTACATTATTCTGTCACTAGACAGTTCCTGGGGATTCTCATTGTATACTAAGCATAGGTAATATGATATGAATACTGCGATAAGTAGATTCAGGTAAGATGGGACAGAATAGAATAGGATTATGATCAATTTAATAAACATTTTTTTCCACAACTGTACATGATCTCTTGAATGGCGTTGTTAAGACGCGAGATCACTATTTGCCCGTTACTTGTCTCAATGAATGGTGTCTCAGTAATGCCCAAATGTCACAAACATCTTCCAAGTGACACTCAAAAAAGCATTAAATCACTTTCGAAATAAAGCTCAAAATGTAGAAAACAAAAAGCTGTATTTTATTTAGATTGAAAGATTATGGCAATGACAAGAGGAAGTGAGGCTCGCGGGAGTGTGCGAAGTTGCTTTTTCGAATGGTTTTTGGTCGGGAAATGAACCCGTGCCGCCCACGCTCCTCCGGAAATATCGTAGAGATCCTATCAAGCTCTTTAAAGTAGTTTCGCTGCACGATTCCGCCATTAGTGAGATTTTTTGCCTCTCAAGAAGTTGAGATTTGATAAGATTTTGTAATTATCATAAGGTCTTTGACCCTTCCAGGGTGACTCGTTAGTTGTTACAGTTTATTTCAGCTCTTGACCAGTGAGTGTGGGCCAGTGGAAGCCAGCGGTTCTACTAATAGGGTTAGCAATACGGTCCTGTGCACT
The DNA here is from genome assembly GCA_963693445.1 of Agonopterix heracliana. Lineage (NCBI taxonomy): Eukaryota > Metazoa > Arthropoda > Insecta > Lepidoptera > Depressariidae > Agonopterix > Agonopterix heracliana. The sequence goes on from OY856307.1 coordinate 4,474,003, forward strand.
TCTTTGGATGGATAAACATTTCTACGATATTTCAACTCGAGCGCTTGCGTGCTTTGGGATACTCGCTTAGCAGTTCTTTTCGATATAAGCCATTTATTTCAGAAATATAGAAATGGCCAGCATAAAGTGTAGGTTAATGCTTTAGAATGAAAGAGGCGCTCTACAGAGACCGCTCTATACATAGAGAGATGCACGAAAATAGTAAACAAGCGCTTGTCACCTGAAATGTTTTAGTGGTTTATTTTATATCATAACTAACACAATGGAATGGTAGAAACAATGAATAATAAAATGTTATAGTAGCGGTGTGACATGCGCGTGCGCAGCTGTCCGTCTGTGCGTCTGTCTGTCACGAACTGAATTCTACTGATCGCTTAATCACGAAAACCATTGTTAATATTGTTATGTAATGTTTAATTATTCAGTTGTGTTACATTTTTTACTAACGATATGGCTCAGCTGGTTTTATAATTCGGCCTGGAGAAGGTGGCCATTTTTGTGGATAAGGCTTTTAAGGGGGTAGTCTTCCTCTGACCCAGCCTGGTAGCTCAGTTGGTAGTAAATCTGCCAAAAAATCGGTATTCAATATTTAAGGTAGGAATTTTCTCTGAAAAATCATCACAGATTGGGTCCCACGGGATGGTCGTCGATGTCAAGGAAGACTCGAAACTGATGGATACTACAGCTACATAAATTGTGGCTTAATATCAATACGGGAGCTTCAGACCATCCAACTGAATAATTCACAATGGAGTCAACATCGAAATCGCAAAAAAAAAACTGCTGTTCTATAGAAAAGAAAACGTCAACGGGCTACTCGACCCAAATGTAGAATATAATAGAATTAGAATAGAAATAGTTTATTTGATATTGACTGCCAACAACAGTGCATCAGTATTTGCCAAAATACTTTGTTAAAAGGGTGTTACAAAATTGTTCAGTAGCTGTATTTAGCCTGCTTGCAGGCGCGCAAATTTTGTTTGCCGATAAAAATCGCACTATCGTACTTGTATGGAACAGCCGATATTTTTTTCATAATGGATATCATGGCTGTTGGCTCGTTTGCACCCTGCATTTAATTTGACACCCAGTATGCCTAATAAACATTAATTAAACGTTAAAGATAAAGTTGAAGAAGTTGAAAGCAGGTACCTACTCTACAGTCTCTGTTTTTATTAGGTACTCGTACCTACACAAGTATCTACCCTATACACTAAACAGTTTTCGGAACTCTCTTAACTTTCTGCCGCATAAAATAACAATAATACACAATTCTAAACAGCTGTCTAAGCTCAGATTTTACTGACCAAATGCGTCCAATTTGTGTCACGATTAAAATGGCCACGTTTACGTAGCCATCAAAATAACTGGTTGTAAAATTTGTGCCTCGTTCGAGTGGTCGATGCGATGACACACGGGAGGTTATACTGTCGAGCGACAGAGCCGAATACTATAGGTTTATTATTTAACAAGTAAGTATATAAACAAGAAAACCTTTTTTGATAGTTGTAAAAAATCAACAAAGAAATAAAAGAGGCTTGTGTAGCAGCGAACTTTAGCCCTAATTAGAATTTTGAATTATATAGCTTTCGTTTTAGGAAGGTGGGTGGCACAGAAGTATTTACCCATAGAGAGAAAGCTTCGATACAATCGCGCTAGTTGACAATGACATGAGACTACGGGAGAGACACAGAGAAATGACACGTTACATTTTGTGCGCTCCTGGCCCCACAAAGCTTTCAGGAGAGCGCACAAAATGATCACGTGCCGCGCTCGCCCAGTGTCTCCAACAGATTGTCAACCATCGTGATTGTGTCGAAGCTTTGTCGGCTTTTTGCTTAGTTACTAATTAAAAACAAAAAAAAGGATCTGACCTCTGGAACGGATATTATCCATTGATGCCGGAGCGGCAGACGTCAGACATCAGTCCGTCATTTGTGAAGCAAGGAGTTGTAAGGAACCGCACGTAGAAGCACACACAGTGACAGATTGACGCATCGTGTGTGCTTCTACGTGCGGTTTCATACAACTCCTTTGCTTCACAAATGACGGACTGACGTCTGTCGCTCCGTCAATGCGTCATCGTGTGTGAACGCACAAAGATATTTTATTTCTAATACGAATAAGAAACTTTTGTCGCCCATTAAAACCAGGATAATATAAACATTTCAAATAGTTGCTTGATTAACATGCATAATTCTTAGCATAATTAACCGAAACAGACTTTTATTACTTCTAAATAAAATACGGTCCATCGAACCGCTCGTGACAATCGACGCCCGCGAAATTTTTATGAATGAAGACAGAGCAGCGATAACGGCATCTCCCTATTGATACTTCATTAGCATGGGACCATAAATTACGTCCAAGCCTCTAATTTTCGAAGCTTTATAGGCTTTATTCGGCGGATTACAATGACTAGTTTATTGTTAGAGATAATTTAGTCTGAAAATATTGATATCTTAGGATAGGGTCCCCTATGTTACTGCGAAAGTTATCACTAACGGAGCAGCAGACGTCAGTCCGTCATTGGTGCGCATTGACGCACCGTGTGTGCTTCATCGTGTGTAATCCCACTTAGATTGTAGTTTCATAGAACACTGTTCATAGGATGTTCCACAATTGTTTGATATTCTTTTACAGAATTCGTGCCATATAAGGGAAAATTAAGCTCAGTTGCAGAAACGCTCATTAGAGTTAATCCTCCATTAAATCTCTTGCTGTCACTTTTTGTCTTGTTGACGTAGAAAAAGCTAGCAATAAATTTAATGGACGATTAAGTCTAATGAGTGTTTCTGCAACTGAGCGTTAGAAATCGAATGTTCTTTAGTAATTTAAAATGTTGTTTGAAATGCCACAGAAATTTCAGTTCGATACGATAACGTGACGACAACCACGTACAATGTATGATATTGACTGCCAACAACAGTGCATCAGTATTTTTTCAGTTCAACGTTTCTAGAATTGATACTATAGATTCACATCATCATCATATCAGCCGATGGATATCCACTGCTGGGGACTAGATTATTCTACATTTTCATTTTACGTGTGGTCAGAAATACACGGTGGAATCGGGGTCGTTTTGAAGCTGGAACATAGTGCTTTAGACATTGACCGTAGAGGTCAATGGCTTTAGACCATGAAACTGAACAACTTTAACAGATTGGATAAAATTTGAAATTTCTGAAAAAAAAACAGCTTATTCATAAATTTTTCATTTTTCAAGGAACAGCTGATTTTTTTGCTATTTCAATGATGATGATGATGAAACGGCCTCAAAACGACCTCGATTCTACGGTATATGATCTTGATCAGAAACGTCGCAAGTAGCAAAAGTTAACTTTTAGAGCTGTCACACATGATGACGCACTGACGAAGCGGCAGACGTCAATCCGTCATTTGTGAAGCTAGGAGTTGTATGAAATTGAACGTAGAAGCACACACGGTGCGTCAAACGGACTGACGTGTGCTGCTCCGTCAGTGCGTCATCGTTTGTGATCCCACTTAGATAAGGTACCTCTCGTAGAAAGAGAAGGCACTAGAAGGAAGCACGTGTCTTGTCATATCACTCAGTAAGAGATGCACATAGCAAATTCGTTCTAGTTAAAAAAGGAAACCGCTACTTATTGCTGTCCTTATCGACGTATCCACTTTTTTGTACTTCGGCCATCTGACTCCAAAATGTCACTTCATATAAATTGTATGGGACAACCATCTGACTCCGAGATGTCACTTCATATAATTCGCTATCTCATACCCGGTTACACTGATATTCGGTCTACTAGCGTAAGCGAAAAAAAATTCGTCTATGGTACCTCTAGTTTCAGGGTACGATGGTGTCCATTGGATAGGTGACTCGCCGTTAGCCCACAAACATACTGCGAAGAAACCTTATACTACATTGCCAGTAAAAAGCGATTTTATTTATTTTGTTTATAACAATGAAAATGTATAAATTTCTGAACAACAAAGACAACATTTATACAGTATCGAGTTCAGATCAGAACAAGCGTGTCTTGGCAGTGATGTCACCTCTCAACATAGAGGTACCTAACGGACAATGATTCGGCTCTCGAATACCTACTCGAATAGTTTCGTGGCCTACAGTTTTGTGAGATAGAGTTGTGATGGCTTTCTCGTCACATAAAAAAAACAAACTACATGTTTTCGTGAAAATGATGCACAGATTGTTTTTTCGTGAAAATGATAAACACTTATACTAAGGTGGTAGCAGCTGAACTTTTTTTAATCTCCTGAATAAATAATAGGGTATTTGACTACATGAAACCTTTTTCTTAAGTACTTATATGTAAAAATAACATTTGAAAATAACGCTATAACAGGGTAAACTATAAATAACTGGCCAAGAGCAAGAAACAACGATTTTTCATTATTATCTAATAAATTTTCGTAAAAAAAATTCACTACTTTAAAAATTTTGTTCCATTTGGATCAAAAACATAACATAACATAACATAAATATTCTTCATTTGCACACCAAAAACATACAGCAAAAAAAACAGAATAAAAAACGTAAGGGTACACATGGCGGTCTTATCACTAAAAGCGATTTCTTCAACGCACAACCTTGGGATGGAAGAACTCTTAATTAAAAAACTTGCTATGGCTATATTGCTTGCTTGCAAAAACCTTAGATTAGTTTTAATACTTTTGTTTATATTTAGACTAAGTGTTGCTCAAAAGCACTCTGTCAAAAGTCAAATACGCAAGTAAACTCGTGCTAGAGGTCCATTGAGTTGTCCATAAACTACGTTACAGCCCTCATTAAACACTGGTAGCAACGTTTTTTATGTCCCATAACGATGACGTACGTTTATGGCGTACCGTTGAAACTCGCGTTTTAAATCGATTTCCATTCACAATTTAATGCGAAGACAATTATATTGTGTTGTGTTGAATGCCCAATAAAATGCCGAATCGATTACCTACGCTATTATACGGCCTATTAGCATGTTTATCCGCTAAATTTAGTTTTTCGTAAACTTGTAAAAATAAACGAACTTTGTAAACTAACATTTCAGAAGTCAAATTTTAGATCAACTAAGGCTGGCTCCTTTGAGTAATTATGTCACTGCCTCTAGATTTTTTATTACTACGCACGGCTGTAGAATAACTTTAGCAATATTCGGAAAAACAAATGGGTAAGTATATAGGAGGGAATAGGTAATTTCAAAGTTTCATCCCTAGGCTGAAAAAAATTCACCTTACGCTTCTACCGTATAAAACAATAGTGGCCAACTTTCTTCGGTTGGTATGCGTGAGGCGTCATACAAATTATCTCGGTGTGCGTGTAAACAGACACGGTTTATCAACTAACAGTTCGCAGATTTTTTTTTCGACGCGTTCCTTGCTTCGACTGTCAATTTCTATCTACTTATTACCATCATCATCATATCGTATAAATATCATCAAAACGACCGGTCCTGCGCTGCCCTCATCCAACAGTATACTTTATATCAAATTGTAACTTAAGGTTTTGCCTCTTTAATAACAACAACAATAGCACGCACTTAAATAAATAATCCACTGAACATTTCTGCATACGAAACAAGAAAATATGAGCCATTGTCGATTCAACAAGCATTGACTATTATCTTTCCGATGACAAATGAGCTCAAAACTCTGTGTATCATTGAGCGATGCCTTTATACAATGTATCTGAGATACAATCGATAAATCACGGAGTACATTGCTGCTTCTGCAGGTACTGATCACGAGGGGTTCACTTAGTAACTCAGCAATATAAGGTAAACTCAATAAAACTACGTACACAACAGAAGTGAAGGGTTAAGCCGATTTAGATCCGACTGATAGAAGAACGCGCGCGATGCTAATTCTAAATTTAAATTTGTGTTCGCGTACACACACAATTCGAATTCCAAAAGAATGGAATTCCATAAGTTGACAGATGCGTTGTCATTTTGACATGATGACGGATGGTCCGCGCGGTAAGACCGCAGGAGCGGCAGGAGGTCGTCGTAATCGTTACGATTTTTGTTTCGGGTAAAAACTACAAAAATAGGTACCATAATTATAAATAAGTACAAAAACACGCGCCCAAAGATTTTGTTTGGTCCGCAGCGAAACATTAACACAGAGGATTGTACAGAGTAACAGCTACTAAGGAGCGTCAATTTTATTAGCCTATTCTTGTAGGGCTGCCTTAAAGGGAATAAATTTAATTGAAGTAGGTATGAAGCGTAGGTAAATGTTTTATGACTCAATTGTAAATTGTTTTTGTTTATTTTGTTAGTTATTATTTGTTATTAATTCATTTTAGGCATGAAAATATTAAAACAATTTACTTATCTTTTGTAGTTCTTAGACATATTTAGTTGTAGTTAAAACTATGTATTTCATTAAAATAAAAATAAAAAATAATGAAGACATTGTTAAAATGATGCCAAGTTTTATTTCAATGTAGTATTTCTTTATAAATGTTTACATTACTCTTCCAATCGTTCATGCACACAGTGCAAAATAATTTACCATTTTTTTATTCGACTTCGACTTTCTTTATTCCTATAAACTAATAAAATAAAAATATCGAGCGTACTACACGGAGCGGTGACGGGCGCGCGGGTAAAATCAACGATGTGTCACCCCTCACAGTCACACCTTCGTTTCGCCCGAAGTCACCCTCGGTCTCGTTGGTGAACCTCGTAGGTGAATGCGCGCACACAAACGCGCTGCGCATGTAGTGATGCGCCGCTTTTGCGAGCTTGTATGAAGCTGTCACTCTGTACAATATAATCCTCTGTGACATTAATCTATGCTCGCGCCTTTTTCCCAGAGAGGTATTTTGTTTTATATTATTAACGAAAAGAAGGCATAATTTTCAGACACCATATTTGTTTATTTTTGTTCTCTGTTAACTCTAAATGCAAAAATGGTCCCGAAAATCATTCGAGCTCTAATGAGAAAACCTATACTCAATTAAAAAAAAAATCACCTGCCTTCTCTTTCTAACTCTATGCTGGAAACAGAAACGTAAAAAACAAACATTTAAAAAGTAAAAAGAATATTACTATATACTTCTGAAGATATATTTTAGGACAATTAATGCCTAAGGAACCGCCATGAAATCACCATTGATTTTTTACAATATCTTGCGGTCCTAATTCCACAGGGTCCCTAGACAAAGTATCTTGCGATTAGCGTTAACGACAGTAGAAAACATAAAATTGTATGGACATCACGTATGGTGACGAAAGCAAATGTCAAAATGTTTCGATCGCTAATGTCAAATCCATATAGTACATTCTGTCATTCGCGTAGAAAGAGAAGGAAATTTTTTCGTCTATGCCTCAACGCCAATAGAATGTCACTTTGTCTAGGGCCCCAGGAGTTACAGAGCCGTGGTAATGTGTGGTGGGAATATATCATAGACGAAAAAATTTTCGCTTACGCTAGTAGACCGAATATCAGTGTAACCGGGTATGAGATAGCGAATTATATGAAGTGACATCTCGGAGTCAGGTGGTTGTCCCATACAATTTATATGAAGTGACATTTTGGAGTCAGTACAAAAAAGTGGATACGTCGATAAGGACAGCAATAAGGAGCGGTCTCCTTTTTTAACTAGAGCGAATTTGCTATGTGCATCTCTTACTGAGTGATATGACAAGACACGTGCTTCCTTCTAGTGCCTTCTCTTTCTACGGAATATATACAATGTTCTTGGTGGTGGGCCTAATATGCCCGAAAAACATATGTTTTTTTATCTTTATGGCCAGTTATTTTAACTGTACCAAGGAGTTTATAGGTCGTCGAGTGACGTCACGTGACGTTTTAACGAAAAACTACATTATTTTAATTAAAATACCAAATTTTTTTCCTTTCCTTTAAAATCACTAACATAGAAAATAAATTGTTATTCAGCCACCCAAAAAAACATGACATACCAAACACCAAAATGGATCAATATGATTTAAAGGCACATACCTCGCGGTAAGCCGTAATAATAATGAATGAAATTAAATAATCGGAGGGCAACGATTATGGGGCCACATAGAAAGTGGCGCGCGCGCGCATGGTCAGCCGGCAGGCCGCGCCGCGCCGGTCGCCGGAGGGCTGCGTACGCGCATCTGGTCCGCCTGGAGGCAATCGCGGTCTCGCGGTCGACGCTATTCATCATTCTCACAGTACCGGATTAAGATCCATGGGCCCTTAGGCATAGTCTTGAAGCCCCGTTCAGTTACCCAATTTTTAGTACTACTAATAAGGTAGAAATGAGTCCCAGACTAATTTTAAGCATATAAATAACTGGCTTTTGCTCGCGACTTCGTTCTCCTGGAAATGGGAGTATTTGAAAAATCCTTTCTTAGTGCACTCTTACATCCTCTATAGAATATACAGGCTGCAAGGAAAAGTATCATTAACCTTTAACCCACGCCACGTACTTTACCCATCAAACTGAACAACTTTTGATATGGGAGCACACCTGTCAGAACAAAAAAAAGCTGTCTCATACATTTGAGTCGTGTAGGCAATAGACATTGCAGTTTAGATCGCACAGCTATTTTTTTTTGCGCTGTCTGTTTTGCTCCCATAGTAAAAGTTGCTCAATTTGATAGGTAGAGTACGTAGTTTAAAGATTAATGATCCTACTTTTCCTTACACCCTGTATATTTCAAGTTTCTATCATCCAATCTCTGTCCTGTGTGCCGTGAGCCCGTAAGTAGCGACGGGCTCACTACCCCCACACAGGACAGGGAATAGAGTACGAATATAATGGTGCAAAGTATACAAATTGCCGTTGGTTATGATAGAAAGAGGTGCACATAATACACACCTTGGAATTTAAGTGTTGAATACTAATATTATGTGTTACTTCACTGACGAAGTGTTATAAATCGTAGGTATCAGAAAATCGTATTGAACTCGTTGTTTCTAGGCTCAATTCAATCAAGGCTGGGATCTGACTAGGAAATATTCAGGCATAGGCTCTCCACACATTCCACTGAATCTCATGTAAACCAGGATCAACAGCGGGGACCACTCGCAACACTAGTGTTTCTAGCCGCATCTTCTCTTCAGCGACAACGTTCCAACGCGGAGGCAGGTTCAAAATAAAGAAGCGTGGCTTCAAGTTCTTTTAATTATATTGATAAATTATTTAGAGTTTGAGTTTGACTAAACAATTAAGTCCAGCCAGCAAGGGGGATAACTCTAGTATGTCTTGGAAAGTTGGAACTCGTCGAAGAAGATATGTACGAGGTGTTAGGAAAAATCAATATTCGACTTCTCTCAATTACAAATGGGAGGCAATCGCGTTGGGAAGGCGAGACTGACAGCTACTAGACCACCAAGTTTATTGTAAATTATTAGGACCCATTCGCTAGCTACAATGGTCTTTTCAAAAAAAGTAAACCAGTCCAGTCATGGAGATAACCACTTTATCCGAGATCAATCTTGCCACCTGCTCCGTCTAGTTGTAAATCTTATTTATTGACCATTTTTTACAATTTTACTGTTATGAGTAGGTATAGATAGATACGAACGGACCATTCATGGTTGAGAGTGGTTTTGACTAAACCTCTAGTTAAATAAAATATTTCATTGACAGATATTTTTAACGTGTTAGGAAGGCCATAGATAGTACTTATTTTACTAACTACACTCCGTTTTTAGTTCACTTAGGAAAAAAAATTAGTTAGGACTACCTGGCGATAACCACAATTACTTTCCGGCGCCATCCCGTATTATCTGATCACAATGTTTAACATACTCGTAATCTAAGAACTAAAACTTATAATCTTTACCAAATTATGTACCTATCTTAAATGTTAGGTACTTGGGCAAACGAGCTTCGCTCGGTGTTTTTGCTCAAGGTTTCAGGCTGTCAAGCCCGGTAGCATGCAAGATGAGAAGATGAGAAGAGACAGAGATAGAAGATAGTAGGTGCATACCTAATATCTAAACTATTATAAAGCTGTAACTGAAGTGTGTCTGTACATTGAAGATATTTACAAAAAAAACTTACGATATGGTTTTTAAGTATCCCTGACTCGAAATCAACCTTTTTTAGAAATTTTGTCTGTCTGTTTGACTGTTTGTTTGTGTGTTTGTTTGTTTGTTTGTTCGCGCATCACGCAAAAACTACTGAACCGATTTTGATGCAACTTTTTTTGTTTGATAGCTTATGATCTGACTTAAAATCTGGTAAGTATATAATTTGTGCGGACGAAGTCGCGGGAAAACACTAGTAGGTGATAAAGGTGGCATTGGAAAACAAATGGAACACGATATTTTTTTATGTGAAAGTGAATTTTCTTAATGAGGAGATTAGCTTGGATAGTTAAAAAGTTACTCGTAAGTTAAGACACGGGTGTTAATAGCGATTCACCTTTTATAATAAAATCGATTAAGGTTTTCTGCAATGGTTAAATTAAGAAAAGAAGTATAACAAGAAAAAAAAAGAATTAGGAATGATGCCGAAATGTAATAAACGAATCGGTGTTCTAAAAGTATATAGGGAATGAAACAAAACCTGAAAGCCGTTTTTCAAGAAACGACAACTAATTAAGTTTTCAAATGTTTATCGTAATATCTGTAGCAAAGTTTCAGCAGAAAGTAGTGAGATTAACTAAGTACATAATTTATGTATCAACTGATGGAAATTTTGATTATCTAAGGTTTTAAAATTCACAAATGTTTTTACTAGTCATTCAAATTGGCCGCGTCTGCTCTAACACCTTCAATAATAATAGGTTCGCTAGAGCTTTTGATTTTTAAGCCACTTTGAGTCATAGTATAATAAAACAACGTTAGATTAAAAACCAGTTCGAGTTTGAGTTTTATAGCGTTGCTTTGCCTTGCCAACGTATCGTCTGTGGTACCATGATTTATACCCGTCAAAACAATTATCAGTTTGTTCAATTATAACTTTAGGTGCTTCTAATTACGGACAGCAGTTACTACAGTTACAGTTGTGTTCTAGTATAAAAGTTGTAGCTTACGTTACAACAGCTTCATAAACATCAAACAGCCTGAAAACACCCACTTCTGGATATATACCACCATTTGTTTATGCCACTCTCCTCTGTCCTGAGCATCTCGCATTCACGTAGCTCCCGTGACACTCTTTGAAAAATGTGTCTTCCAAACCGGGGAAGTCTTCAATCTATTGCGTCTTAAGGGGACGTGAAATAGCACAACATGGCTGAAACATGTTTAATAATCAATAATAGTTTACTTTATTCGTCAGACCATCGTACCGCAAGACACTTCGATCTTTTCCCTAAGCCACACATTGGTTGCACAGGCATTGGTTGGTTGCAGGCAATAATAAGGCATCTGAGAGCCTTGTGTAATCTGAGCACGTCCTGATCTTTCCGAATCTTTACACTCTTCTTTATTTTGGTGCTCTTTTCCAATGGGCCTTCCCTATAGCTTCTATAGAGTCATATATTTCCTCTTGGACTGTTCGATCTGATAGTACTTTATACTTAAATACTCTCCATTGGGTACCTACTCGTATCTGCCTACGATACAACTTCTTCGTCATTCATTATCATTAGTCTTTTCATGCATGCTACTCCGTTTCTGGAACATCTATCCTGAGTATATGACATTTTTATGGAATAGCTGTTTTTTTTTCGCGATTCCGATATTGGCTCCATAGTGAAAGTTGTCCAGTTTGGTGGTCTGAAGCACCCTATTCGTAACGCATTTAATTTTATTCTCTGTATACTCAAATGTGCAGGTGGTGCGGTGGCAGTGGTGTGGTGAGTATCATGCTGAACTAAGGCGTGCTACATACGCAATGTCCTAAAGCTCTTAAGTTCTTAATTTACCTAGACATAAGGAGTTGGAGGTCCATTGTAATGTGGTTATGTACAACCTCATAAAGATTTTATTACATAACGTGTAAATGAAAAACTTGAATAAATAATTTATTACTATTCTTGTAGGCACATTCGGTTCGATTTTTATCTCATAAACTTGTTTTTGTATTGTATTGCGCCGACCCCAAATAATGGGATAAGGGCAGGAAGAAGAAGAAACGTGTTTTTCATAAACTATTAAAGCCGAACCGAAGTGCCAACCCAAATATGTGTGTAGCACGCCTAAACCTCAATATGAGCAAAAGATCAATTAGTAGAATTTCCTCATCGAACAAAACTGCAACCAGGTACGAGCAAGTATCCATCAAACGAGTTACGCGTCGGATAGACATGGGACGTCATTAAATGTGACCGAAAAGGGTTTAGCCGGCGCTTAATAAGGACTTTGGTAGGCGATGCCGGTAAAAGTACTAACATTTGTGTTTCATAGGGCGCTGTGTCGGTTTCGTTGTGTACTTGGTATTCTACTTATACCAAAGTGACAGTCTTGGAAAACTACATTGTTTCATTATACATATGTATTGTTTAGACGTAGGTATGTTATAGAGTATCTTCTTTTCATTGACAACACGTTCAGAAGTTCCGATGGGGTGCGGTGGTAGCTTAAAAAAAGAGTGGCCTTCTACCATTGAGTAATTATGTATAGAACAGACAACGCAAACAAAATCTGTGCACCATGATCAGCAGTGTGGGGCGCGTGCTGGGAGCGTCAGGCTGCGACGAGCGCCTGGCACAGGCTAAGTGGGTTAGAGCGCGTGCACCCTACCTAACGCGTGTTACAAAACATTACTTCCTGGTAGCTTCTCTAGTTAACATAGTACCTCAATGCCTTCTACCTCCTATTTGAGTTTGAGTACAGTGTGTAAATTTAAAGGCGACTTCACATCAAACTGGACAACTTACACCATGGTACAGTAGGTACGACCAGGAAAATAATTACCCTCGTCAATCTTCGTTTGCGCAGAGTCCAAAACCTAAAGTCGTCTAGTAATCAAAGGGTGCAAAGTCAGATAGCAGGGAAAAGCGCGCGAAAAGCATTAACCAATCGTTGCAAGGGAAATAATTTCGCGCGCTATCAACTGGTACACCGGTGAGACCTAGAGGGTGAGACTTATAAACCTGGTACTGTTGTACCAACATTGAAATTGCGAAAATCGCCTACAAAACTGGTTAATTTTAATTTGAATTTTATAAGAAATGCTATGATAGAAAAGGATAATTTTCATACATTTTTTTTTTTTTTTTTTTTTTTTTAAATAGCGACAGTGTCGCACTCTCCGCTTATTTATTTATTTGTTCTTTGATCATATTCATTCGTTAGTTATGAAACGATTTGAAACGAATACAGTTCATCACGTGTGGGCTAGGTATCGAATCGAAAAGGAATTGCGAAAAAAATAATATAAGTAGGTACTGTACATAGTGAAACCACATAGTGAAAGTTGTTCAATTTGATGGTCTAAGCACCCTGTTTAATATGTAACGCATTTGGTTTTACACCCTATACAGGGTGTAACAAAACACCCAGTAATACTTAAGGGGGTGCTTCAGACCATCAAACTGAACAACTTTTACCATGGAGCCAATATCGAAAACACGAAAAAAAAATCTTCCGTCCCATACATTTGAGTCGAGTCAGTACTGCAGTTTTGTTCGTTGCGATTTCGATGTTGGCTCTGTAGTGAAAGGTGTTCAGTTTGATGGTCTGAAGCAACCCTTTAAGTATAACTAGGGTGTTTTGTTACATCCTGTATAGTATTTTGCTAGGCCGGATATTTACTTACCTCCCTTTCCTTCTTTGAATGGTGTTTCATTTTCCCCGTGCCTTCGACAATTTTTTAATAAAACTTTTTTTTTGTATTTGTTGCATCATCATATCAGCCGATAAAAGTCCACTGCTGGACATAGACCTCCCCAAAAATGGGGGGATTTGCCATAATCGCCACGCTTGGCAGGCGGGTTGGCGATCGCAGTTGGATTGAATGTGTGTACTCAGAGGATGCTGCTGCCCATCCTCCGGTAGATCCCTTAGTCGCCTTTTACGACACCCACGGGAGGAAATGGGATGGTGCTACTCTTAGCCGACACCACACGGACAACAATTGTTGCATACCAACTTGTATTTATGAAGTTGATCACTTTTATCACAATCTCTGATTAAAATAATAGTAGTGCTTCTTAGTTATCGAACCTAATTAGTAATAAAAATAAGAATAAATAATTTCATTCACAAAAATTTCGGTGATTTGCTTAAAAATAAAATAAACACAAAATAAAAAGTCATATAAACAGGAAACTAGTATTTTAATTCGCGCTTATATTCCAGATGATGTCATGTGTACACTCACACGCAAAACTTATTCGACCCGTAATGTTGTTAGAATGTTTAAAAATGTTTTTGCATAGTTCGGTAAAGCGCGGATTCCTGGGTCGTATATAGCCTGGCTGATGATGATGATGAGTGTGTCTATACTTACTCTCAATCACAAAAATAAAAAATAAAACCATTGACATATAGACAAAATTAAATAAAATATGAAATTAAATTACTTGTACACTTTTCATAGTTCTTTCTATTTTTATTAGCATTTACTTTCCTATCACTTGTTTGGTGCATCGTTTACCAAATTAAAGTAGATCGATAGGTGTCTTTTGGAATCTGTAGGATTACATGAAAGATTTGATTTTTTATTTCAAGTAAGAGGGCCGTTAGTACCCTATGTAAGAAAGAGATAGCTGACAAATTTCACTGCGCAAGAGTATAACGCCTTACGATTCCGAATCAGGATTACGATTTCGTATGAATTCTGTTCGAAATTACGGCGAGGCATCAATTCCTATACAAAATGACAATTCTGATTAGGAATTCTGTATTATGTGGTCGATCTAAGATTGCAATTTACACTACTTTGCGTATATTATTTAAGCAAAAAGTAGTAATATCAAAAATCTGCCTAATGCGTCCCGATACGAAAAAGACAATGCGGGTTTTTGTATGGAAGGTGGCGCTTCAACTCAGTCCAAACGGAGATTATAGAAGTAATAATCATAAATAATCAAATAATTTATTTTCTCCACAAATTGTTAAATACAAATAAACATAACTACACGGAAAATACACGCATATTTATACACCAACGACAATTTGAAGGAGACATAGGTAAATCAGAAGGAAAACCTGAGAATTGTAAGTTGTGAAAGTAAAGTTGTATGAGGGTAGTGCACATTTTTCTTTAGTTGTTGTTTTTCAAAATTAAGCTAGAACATGCTCTAACAATAGTCTCCTAAGTATTGTGTGCTTGATTGTACATCACACACCGGTCTAGAGCGCGTGGGCGGCGCGTCGTTTCCCATGTCCCGCGACCCGACACGACAGTTATATCAATATTCCGACACACCGACACCGACACCGGCCCTCCATCCATACACTACTAATTCATATCTCGGCCAAAACCAGCTGATTGTTTTATTTGGGCTTAGTTAGAGATTGGTGTCGCTAGTCTGACCACGTCCGACTGACGAGATCTGACTTTATGGAGGGAGCGAGATTGAAGGAAAGTGCGTTGAATAATTTCATTTCCGTATTGACTGGTTGTCTTTTATCCATATATTAAGCCTAGTAGGTAACCAAGTATATTATAGTACTCTATGCTTAAAACAAACAAATAATAATAATAAAAACAAAAATCTTTATTTCAGAAATTACATACATAATAATATGTTGTAAGTATGGTATGTTAGTTAGTTAAACCGAAAGCTACTGACACAGTATCTACCCAATGGACAACATTTTAATTTATTTTATGAAAGGAACCAAAATTAGAAAACCATTATATTTGGAGATTACGTGATACGAAGCTGACATACTCGTAACAGTTATCAGATTTTTCTATCCATTATTCCTCGAGTTAATTTGAAAAAAATAGGTAAGTACTGAAAAATTACAAGCTATAAGCTGAATTGGACGCATTTCCTTTGCCTGAGTCTTAATCTGATCATCATTATTTTGACATTAAATTATATTTCATTAAAATTTTCATAATCATCTTTCCAGCCAAAGACAAATTAATAATAATAACAAAGACCATGAAATTCAAAGTTCATTAAAATTAGAAATATGTATCGCTTATTTTTAATGTAATTCAATTAAAATGGACGTGGGTGTCATATAAAATAGTAGAATATCGCGGTCTACCCCCTCGGGGAATATAGTCGTGAGCATAAGCTTAAACTCAATAAAATGAAATGTTGTCCAGTGCATTCTTCGCAATAAATCCTATTTGAAATTCAAATGTTGAATGGATGATATAATATTGATGGGTCAGATTAAGCCCGCGCCGCGTGGAGTGGAGTGGAGTGGAGTGGCGTGGAGTGGCGACGCGTGAGAATCGGTCCACGTTCAACTCCTTCTCAAGTTCAAAGCAAAGATCTTCAAGTACCTACTCTCGACTAGTTCTTCAACATTTACTCTTTTGCCTGTTATATTACTCTTGTTTTGTAAGTATTTGATATACTTAGTTTAAGGGGTGATTGTACCCATGATACTGACAACTTTTCCTAAGAAACGTATAGGAAATTCACAAAAAAAATAATGGAATTTCCATACCAGTAAATGTAATCAGCTGATTGAAAGTTTGTTTGAAAAGGATAATTTTTTTTTTACCTTGTTCGTTTGTGAAAGATGTTCAGTATCATGAGTATAATCACCTATTAAAGTAATACAACTGTCTACCCTAACATCCTGTAGGTATATTGGAATAAGCTGATCTAACGTTTGATGAAAAGCCGAAAGCTATTTCGAAATTGTATTATTTTCCTCGGGGAAAGTTGTTCAGTACTTAAGTACTTTCATTTACCCATTAAAATACAACTATCTATCCTAAAACCCTGTAGAACGGGTTAACATACTTTTAAAAGTCGACACAGACGAAGTCGCAGACAAATGCAAGTGAACCTACTTGATGTTGTATCACAACAGATGATTTATTTAACCTTATTTAAAGCCAGATATAACAGATAATTATTTTCCTTTTGTGCTAATTCAGTATTCATAGGAACTAGTAGAACTAACTCTTCAGTGAGAGCGGCCCGCAGCGTGGTTCCGTAGCTTTATAAATCTACTACTAATAAATAATTGAAACTCGTTGGACACCTTGACGTTAGCCACTTTACCTTCCAATCTACTTACTTCTATAAGAGAAGAGATAATAAATGTACACAAAACCTGAAAACATTTTGTGTACAGTGTGTTTCATAATATGCTGACGGTTTTTTTAAAAAAACCTGTTCCTTCCTTTCGTTTTCCAACAGACCATCAAACACCATTTTCTCAATGAGACCAACATTGAAATATTGAAATGAAAAATCTGGAAATCTATTCGACCCAAATGTACTAAAAATTCCAATCGAGGAAATTTTCAGTTTGACGGTCTGATCCCTTCTATAACCGTTAGCATAATATTTGTACGACAGTTGGCCGTAGACCTTGACTTGACAAATGTCTTTCCTATTATGCTAACGGTTATTGAAGGGGATGATCAGACCGTCAAACTGAAAATTTTTCACTAACTGTCTACACAAATTTTCGACAAAGTGAACCATGCTATCCTACTTCAAAAGCTATCCAGAACAGGAATAAGCGGCTATCTCCTTGATTGGTATGCTTCGAATTTGAGCAACCGAAGCTCTCTTGTAGTGGTCAATGGTTACGCGTCGGACTCATTCCCTGTTCTATAGGATGTCCCACAGGGGTCACATTTGGGGCCCTTGTTCTTTAATCGTCATGTTTTAGAAACTCCGAATTCTAATATCTGTTCGCTGACGATCTAAATTTTATGAGGCCTATTGCAACAGTAGACGATACATTTCTGCTAAAAAATGATAGACTTGCGGAATGGTGTGCAAATAATAGAATGACTTTGAATATAGATCAATGTTCATTCATCCGGTTCACGAGAGGCTACTCAACCCTAATGCGTGATTACTAGGGGGGTCTGTGCTTAGAAAAATCACAGAAAAATACGAGACCTTGGTGTGATTTTGGATTGTAATTTGCGCTTTAATGTCCATATAGATTGATGATAACGCCACAAAGTGATTCAGAAGTACGGAACAGTAATTGCCCGAGTCCTGACTCGCACATGGCCGGTTTTTTTAACACATTGGCGCGTAGGAAGTATAACCACGTTATAAATAACGTTACGATTCCATCTTAAGTTGGTATTGTTTAGCTTGATGTGTCGCCGTGTGTACATTGTTTTTTTTATTTTTTAAGTAATTGCATTTTTTTGTCACTAGGTACATAAATATTGTCTAATAATGTCCAATTATCGGTTGTGAAGAAACGGATAATTTGGATTGACTCCGTGTTTCTGAATATGGGTATGTACCTTTTTCTCATTCCCTGGTGTTTTTGTTAGCGAAAGATCAACCAACCTTGGATCCAACCGTCACCACTTGACTCGAAAGTATTTTAATTCTGACGGACTCCGTGTGGTGTCGGCTAAGAGTAGCACCATCCCATTTCCTCCCGTGGGTGTCGTAAAAGGCGACTAAGGGATCTACCGGTGGATGGGCAGCAGCATCCTCTGAGTACACACATTCAATCCAACTGCGATCGCCAACCCGCCTGCCAAGCGTGGCGATTATGGCAAATCGCCCCATTTTTGGGGAGGCCTTATGTCCAGCAGTGGACGTTTATCGGCTGATATGATGAATTAAATGTTATAAAGTGAATCGCCCATTCAAACGGTATGTATTACGGTTTGTTCATACATAAAACACAAGGTAAATTATATTTTTAGAGGAAAAACGTTGAAAAATCATTGGTTTATAAACATAACATTTGTAATAGTTATAATATAACAATAGCTGTTGTTAGCATGTTGGATCTCGGCTGGCAGCCACCGCAGAAGTAGCAATCACCAATTCAGTCTCGTTTAGGTATATAATTAATCGATTCACAAAGCCAGTTGGCAACATTCACTAGGATCGATCCCATAACTTCAGGTCATAGGTCACCGCTATGACAGACAAGGACAAACATAGTTGCACAGTCGCTCCGAGCAATTCCGTAGGAAATGGCGAATCACGCCTCCAACATAGAGAGGGATAGCATTATCGATAGTGAAATGTTAGTAAGATAAAATGCATGATGCAAATGAGACTCTAACTTATGTTGTTAAGGTTTAATTTAGTCGTGTCGTGCCGCAGTCACGATTTCGATATTCTTTACAGAGGCTAGTCAGTATTTCACTTCATTGTGTTTGTTATTATCATTTAGAGTAAACTTATTATTATGTTAATGCAATATTTTCTTGGTCTATTTAAACAGCTGGTGACAGAGTAGGTCCTAGGTATCTACGTACCTATCTATAGTGTTGAATTTGCAGTAGGTATCTACATCTTTGCTCTACATACTGTCCCTTTAATATTTCGTTTGTTATTTTCAACAAAGGACCTGTCACGATGTACATAATGTATCATTAATTATAGAAGCTACACCAAAAAGTTTGTTTTATTTAAAACCAGGTAGTTACAGGTACCATTCTAAATGACGAAACACATAAAAGAAAATTTTTCTTATTTTATAATCTTCAGTGGTAAAATATAAGTACAGGGTCCAAATTAATATGCTAACACTTTTTTAAGGAGATGATCACAAAACTAAAAAAAAATTGTGAATTTGGAATCAGGGACAACTAAAAACCATATTGAAACTTTTTTCTTTAATATCTTCTACAGACACACTTCTCTTACAGTTTTATAATAGCCGAGACGAACGACCCGATCGCGTTCTGACCTACCGATGTATTTGTTTAAGATATAATAGATAATGCTAAACACGAACTCTTGCCTAAAGGCATACAGTACCTAATGTTAAGAACCCTGCGCTGACCCATATATACAAATTTAACACTTGTAATGAACTGTTGTGTAAACTACTTACTACACTGATTTAAACCGTGTATATTAGGGACTAAAGTTCATATTTATATAGGGTAAACTATACTATTGTTGGCACACCACTAGTCATTGGCACTTTGCGTTTTCAACACAAATATTAAGAATTGCTATATCAGAAAATACATTTTGGTATTTTTATTGGGTTCTTTCAAATGTCTACATTCATAAATTTCAATGGTAATATTTGTAACATATAACCTGACAACGCTGTATAAAAAACAAATTCCTTGAAGGGAGAAAGAACCATTATGGCGCCATTTTTTAAAAATTTACTAGCTTTGGGTAAGTTTGAACGACTATTACTTAGTGTAAATATATACAAATAAGATATTAAGTGTGTTATTTTGCTTTGTTTTACGACAAATAATAGATTTTAATGGGTTTTACGACAATTTTTCGAACAAAATCTTAAATTAATAGAGTGCCAATCAATAGTTTTCATTTTGTACTAAAGTATAATTCATTGGCACCTATGCCAATCACTAAAAATCAATTCTAATATTTAGCCTTCAATATTAGACCAAGAGATGGTTTGCAAGTTAACATTTTTTAGAAAATAATGTTAGAATGTTGTTTAACTACCTTGCTATCAATTTCTGGCACTGCCAATCATTATACTAAGGTACAGTGCCAATCGCTGTAATTTTATTGAGTGCCAATCGTTGCAATTGAAGGCATGGTGTCAAGGGATGATGACTTACCGTTAAATATTTTTAAAACACCTACAAAATGTCAAAAAGATTTTTTTTAATTATTTATTATTAATGGA
Source organism: Agonopterix heracliana (assembly GCA_963693445.1). NCBI lineage: Eukaryota > Metazoa > Arthropoda > Insecta > Lepidoptera > Depressariidae > Agonopterix > Agonopterix heracliana. The sequence goes on from OY856307.1 coordinate 4,494,610, forward strand.
CTTCACCGCATTTCCGCCAGTGTGAAGTGGTTTGAGGGAGGATCTATCCAATCTCGAGGATTGTTTTTGAGGAAGAACACAACTGAGATGGATAGCGGAGCCTCGTGACAGGTTGAACCGCGCGAACACCACGCGAGAGACAAGTGTTCGGGGCAAACCCTGCAACGTGAATCCAATCTTCTTCTTATCGTGTGGGCATGCCCTGGTATCAGAGTTTATTCTAACTGCCTTACGGCCTCTGAAGTGTTTTATATATAACGACTACTACTACCAGAGGTTGTAGCCGGGTCCAACGGGTTAACGTGTCATCCGAAGCACGGAATCATCTCTCTTTTCAGACAATAAGGTGATTAAGCCTGCAATGTCGTACCAACTGGGGAAAAACGCACAAAGTGACGTCACTAGGTGTCCCCCGTAGGAATCGAACCCACGACCTCCATGTCAAGAGCCCAATACTCTTACCCATTAGACCACAGACGGAGGTAGGCGGACGGCACGGAGGAATAAATTAAGATTACTTTTGATCAACCACTTACAAAAGACAGTAAGGAAGATATCAGCGCGACTACACAAACTCCTGGGATTAACGATTCTGCAAACCTTATATCTAAAATTACCTCAAATATTAAGATTGAATCAGATAAAGGTACAGGAATATCTAAACTTAGATATTCCTGTACCTTTCTCTGATTACATCACGAATTACAGTGATTGGCACTGAACCTGAGTATAATGATTGGCAGTGGCAGAAATGGATAGCAAGGTAGTTGAATAAAATTATAACATTATTTTCTAAAAAAATGTTTAACCAAAACTACTTTACAGGGAAACAAAATCTCCACAGAATTTTGTGCTTCCTAAACCTATGAAAAAAATATTTGAAAGGAACAAATGAAGATGAACTATCTAATTTTTTGATACAATTTCAAGACTCAAATAATAAAAGAAATCTACAAAAATTTTAAGGCAGCTAAGTAGAAACATGAGTAGTATTCAGTAAAATTATTATTTTGTTGGTTTAAACTCATTTATTTGTACAAAATTGAAAAAATTAAAGATATTTGTGTTTAGTGCCAATGACTGATACATAGTGCCAATGTTTGTACCTGAAGTGCCAATGACTATACATTCGGGTATATATTTTATAATTCGCAAATTTTTATTAAACCTCTGATAATATATACTAGAATACTCTTTTATTTAATAACCTATACCCTAATCGATAATTCGAAATTGGTTAATTATGTCTAAACATAAAATTGAATTAGTTATAAGTAAGTTAAGTCTGGCTAAGCCTTAAGGTGCCAATCATTGTATAGTTTACCCTACCTGACTTAAAGACGGCATAGCGCCGCTGTAGATCTAGTTGGAATTCAAGGCTTTTATCATTATCATTTTGTAAGTATGTCTAAATTCAACAATCGCAGCTACTGTAGCGAAAGTATACACTGACGTACGTTAGTACCCGAGTGAAAATATATATATTTTTAATGATCCCAGTAGGGTAGAACCGCGTGTAACGCTTGGTGCTACTACACAGGGTGAAATAGATATCATTAGCGTCATTTTTAACTAAGAGTCTATACATCAAACTGAACACGTTTACTATGGGAGCAAACCGATCGGAGCAAATAAAAATGTATAGTTGCATAGGTACATTTGAGTCGAGTAGGGACTGCAGTTTAGTATGGAACAGCAGATTTTTTTGCTAAGGTCGGTTTGCTCCTAAAAGTTGTTCAGTTTGATGCTAATAATTTAATATCCATTTCACCCTGTAGAAGAAGTTCTACCCGGGGGTAGTAGGACCAAGGGAAACAAACTAAATTGTCTATACAATTCTATTAGACGATCAACAGTTGTTTTAATATATCTGTATTGGCGTTCCAGAAAGCGGCTGTAAGGAATTTGATACCTATCTGACAGGGGTTTATGGGGCAAAAAAATCGATCTAGATAGGTTTAATCTCTGAGAAAACTCGTTTTCAGTGAGCATAGCTCGGTCGTTCAGGTACTGACAGTAACATTTGCTAAGTTTCTCTTTTCCGGGACAAGGAGTCCGACTGCGTAAGTTAAAACATAGAAATTATATTCTTATACAATTTCAGTTCTAATCACATTGCAATTCAATTACTATTCAACTGTGCTGAATGCCGCATCGCACTAAACTCCAGCCCCTAACGTCTGAGCGATCTGTCAAAACGGCTCTAACGGCTTTCAAGAGTAATACCGTGATTAGTGCAATACCAAATGTGTCAAAAGTTATGGTTGGTACGTAGTCCAATCATGGTTCAATCGCCGAATACTTACCGCGATTGCAGCCCAGGTAGGTACCTACATACGAAGCGATTATAATTGTTGACAAACAAACTTACCCAAAAACTACTTGTACCTACTAAATTGTCAAATCATACAAACTCTGATACTAATATACCTACTATTTAATAGACAACTCATTAGTAGTCGAAGATCATCAGCCTACGTTCCACTGCATGACACATGCCTCATTTCACGAATAATTTTGAGAGGATGACCATTAGAGGCAGACAGGCTGGGATTCAACATGCTGTGAGGATATGTTAAAGCAGGCGGCTTTAAAATGGACCTCCGACTACTTGGCACAGCGAGAAACGCCATCTATGTCATTATACGTGCCTCGTCATTTTATTATCGTTTAGGTACGATAAATGGAAGCAAAGAATATAACAAAATACGTAATGTAACGTCTCATCAGATAACACTTTCACGTCACAAAAGATTAAAATTCACAGTTCATTCACAGTAAAATATCTCTTAAAGGAGATTCTATCTTTACGGTATATATATTCGAAAATGGCTTGATTCGCAAGCCTTCTTGTGCACAATTTACTTCAAGATAACATAACAGGATGACAGCGACTGGTGGCTCCTAGTATATTATCAGTTTATCACCCACAGAACATTATAAGAAGGGTTAGAAATGCAAAGCAGCGCTTATGCTTCGGGGACGGCTGTCGCCACTTGTCTTCCCGCTTGCTAGAATTAAGCATGCCCTCTCGCTCGCACCACGCCGCGCGCTTTATGTTGTTATGCAAATCATTGCATAACCTGTGGCGACACGTTTCATGCCTACTTTGCACTTCTATCTTATAATGTTCTGTGGTATCAACGTTTTAAATAACAATATTACGAAAAGATATATTTGTTAAAAATGCGCTCTTCACATTGTCTTTACTCATCTCAATCCATGTTGTACTTTTAGGGCTGATTTGTAGATCAATTGATAGTGGTACCTTGCTAATAATGTACGGTGACAAATCAGTAATTAACAATTGCAGACAAATCATCCAACACCCCCGTGAACTAATGACAACCAGTCGGAGAGCACCTACTTCGACATTATTAAGTGTTGATTTTGTTATACTTCGTCATTTTTTTACACTTCGACTTTATTATACTTCGACATTTGTCATTTTAATTATACCTGTTATTTATGTATGTTTTTAAATTAATTATACCTTGTCATTATTCATTTTAGACATTAGTCGACTAAATCACCTGTAGTTCGTTCCAGAATTTGTTTAGTTTGTCTCATGGTTCACCACCAACGTCTAGTTTACAATAATTAACGTTCAATGTGACCTACATTCAGTTTTTGAACAAACATAGGTGAGGTTCGCAAAATATTATTTTCTTCGACTTTATCATTACTTTTGGTACGTTGCAAAAGTACGAGTATTGATTAGATAACGCTAGATAACAAATGGTTGTGTAAATAAAAGATGCACATTTTTTCACCGGTTCACCAAATCGGTCAGTTTTCGAAATGTTTTTTCCTTTATTGGACACTAGCTGACCCGGCGAACTTCGTAGCGCCTACGCCTGAGAATTAGTTTTTCCCGACACACACTTGGCCGTTTTATATATCCTATTGGGATAATGTAGCAATCTAAATTCTAATGGTGAAAGAATTTTTAAAATCGGTTAAGTAGTTTTTGCGTGAAAGCGTAACAAACAAACTTTACATTCGCATTTATATATTAGGGATTTTATGGAAACCAAGTGTTTATTGTGCAAAGGACAGTGGTCAAAAATATACATCGATTTTTTACACAATAAATTCACATTGCATTGCCACTTGCCAACTTGCCATGCCAGTGAGAAAAAACTATTGATGCATTAGATTAGATTAGGTCAAATACGTAGGTAGGTATATTACGTAGTTTTATTGATTAGTCTTCTCTAACTAAAGCCGTGGTGGTTCACTGGCGAGTAACCATGCCTGCTGTGCAAACCGCAATCATTCGATCCCCATCCATTCCAAGCAGACTCATGATCAAATGAGTTTTTTCGGCTTTTATGTACGATTTGTTTTTGTAACACTAATGTCTTTTTGGTGAAGGAAAACATCGTGAATAAACCTGCATGCTTAAATTTCACACTGGACAGAGTTGCAGTACTACCTAGTAAAACGTGGATTCTCTGTGTTTCAGATTACATCTGACTACCTCTTCGGGAACAATAGTCGTGAGCATATGCTGTTAGTCTTTCGATCGATTAGAAAAATCGAACCAAACAACTTGCTATTCACTTCATTACGATAAGGGATCACCACGAGCTATTCAAGTATTTTATGAAAAATTTAAATGCAGGCAATTATAAGGCCAGTTCGATAAACCGTCACAGCGTTAATCACCTTAGATTTAATTCAATGCGAAATTTTCTTCCAAGTACAACCATTAACTAGCCCTATATGTAGCTGCAACTGATATCGATGAAATACCCATATTGAGTTTTCTTTATGTTTAACTAGCTAACGCCCGTGACTCCTCTCGCGTTAGTCTAAACAGGACTATTGAAGCATCGTTAGATCGTCGTATGTACACAAGGTGTTAGGGTAGACAGTTTTATTACTATATAATGGATATGGTATCTCATGATACTAAACAATTTTCCTAAAGGAAAATTCAACTTTTCATGGGAAGTAAAATTTTTTTGTCTATTCTATAGCCCAGTCATTTTACGGAGTTTTGTTAGGAGGAGTAGGGAGTAATTATAAATGATACTTTTAAACTGTTATCGGTACCATTTAGTGAAAAAGACTAATCGAAATTAAAAAAAAAATTAGGTATTCATAAGAAAATACAAATGTATTTTTCAAGGCTTTCTAAGGCCGGATTCGACCAAACGCGAAGAGTAACATTTATTCTTAGATTAAGTTCTTCCTTGTTATGTGATTTGATTTTAAACACTAATGTTCAACCTCACATTGCAATAAGTACGTATACAATGACCTCTTTCTTTAGGTATTATTCCTTGTATAGTTATTCTTGAATAAATCAAAGTTTGGTCAAATCCGGCGTAAGTAGACAAAAATATTTATTCCGTGTTTGAAGGATGTGTAAAGCCTTAAAATTTGGGGCTGTTGCGGGCGTGATGTTTTTTTATTTCGGTATATTTCTAGGCCCAAATGGTCTCTTGAATGGTACACCGAAAAAAATATCAATTTTTAATTAGTCCCGGCACAAACCATAAAATGACTGAGCTAAGGCTGCGTTTCCACCAGAGATGAGAGATGAGACGAGGTAGCGAGGCGGTGAGCGAGGAAACAATCCGCCAATAGCGCGCTCGCTCGATCTCGTCATTGGTAAATTGAAGCACTCTCATTGGCTGATTATTTCCTCGCTCACCGCCTCGCTACCTCGCACATCTCTGGTGGAAACGCAGCCTAATAGGTCTCTCAGGGAAAGTTGTTCAGTATCATGGGTACCATGACCCTTAAAGTATCTAATGCAATTGTTTACCTTATCACCCTGTATAGTGTTCCCAGCCTCACACAGTTGGTTAATAATTTCTCTATTGGTTTTATTTCTCCGAGACTATCCTATTCAAAGGAGGGCAGAGTAAAGACGTTTATCAAGATAAGGAAAAGCTCTGCTTTCGTTGCGTTTCAATAAGCCAATAGGCAGAGGGCAGGTGTTTGCTAGATAATGAAATTGCAATTGATAAACGGCGCGGTGCAGTTTCACTTTAGTGCCGAGACCGGACCCGTTCGACTTGTAGGTAATGTTTCCACAAGGCTTTCTTGTTTCACACTAGTCTAGTGTGATCATAACACCACCGGTATACTGTATTCCATTCCATTAGATATGTCTTAAGATGTTAACAAAAATCCTATCTCCAGGTACGAACAATACAAATTACAGGGTGAATGAGAAAATTACCTACCTACTCAGAAAATGTCTTGATAAGAAAATGACAACGTTCTAAAATGACGTGCATAGAAAAAATTTTTAAATTGATATCATTAGCATCCTTTTAAACTAAGAGTCTACCCATCAAACTGAACAACTTTTACTATGGGAGCAGACCGAACGAACGGAGCAAAATTTAACAAACAATTAAAACCGTCTTAAAAACTAAAAAGTAAAAATAGTTATTTGTTATGCTAGGCTGCAAAGTTGCTTTTTGGCGCGAGTACTTTTATTGAAACCTGAGCAAGCGAAGGATCCTAGGATTGAACCACGAGCGAAGCGAGTGGTTCAAATAATAGAATCATGAGCGCTTAGCGAAGGTTTCAAAGGTACGAGACGCAGAATAACTTTGCAGCCGAGCGAAACACACAATTTTTCACCTCACAACAGCGATGAAAAAAAGTGAATTGCTAAAAAGAACATTTCAAAAAGTTTTTATTTTCGTGCTGGCCAGTTGCAGTGTCATGAAATAGTTATTAAGCATTTTCATTGGATTGGCGGTATATAAAAATATTGAATAGACAGATTCGAATTTCAAAAACTCTTTCCACGCTAGCGGATAAAATGCACTTTTGCACTCAGATTTCGAATGATAAACAGAATCTTTCCGAGCTTGTGAGGTGAAATAGTTATTTGTTATGCTAGGCTGCAAAGTTGCTTTTTGGCGCGAGTACTTTTATTGAAACCTGAGCAAGCGAAGGACTCTAGGATTGAACCACGAGCGAAGCGAGTGGTTCAAATAATAGTATCCTGAGCGTTCAGCGAAGGTTTCAAAGGTACGAGACGCAGAATAACTTTGCAGCCGAGCGAAACACACAATTTTTCACCTCACAACAGCGAGGAAAAAAAGTGAATTACTAAAAAGAACATTTCAAAAAGTTTTTATTTTCGTGCTGGCCAGTGTAATGAAATAGTTATTAAGCATTTTCCAAAAATTTTGGCATTTTCAGTGCATTGGCGGTATACAAAAATATTGGATAGACAGATTCGAATTTCAAAAACTCTTTCCACGCTAGCGGATAAAATAAACTTTTGCACTCAGATTTCGAACGATAAACAGAATCTTTCCGAGCTTGTGAGGTGAAAACAATATTGTTACGTTCGCATCAAGATTGAAGTCGGTGTCGAGCCGGTACGATTCGCAACTGGGCTTGCAGTAATTTTTTGGCTTGGCTTGACACCGATTCCAATAAAACAAATTTATATTCTTATACCCTAGAGTCGAACGTAAAAATCATCGACTGCAACGGTATTTCTTACTTTTGAAGTCGGTTTTAATTTTTTGTTAAATGTTGTTTATTTTCTAAATTTTCAGTGGTGAAGTTAAGACTTAGGTAGCTATATTTCCTCATGGATGCCACTGTCAGAACAAGACCAAATTGAAATGGGACCACACGGGAAGCACCAGCTTTCAATTAAAAAAAGTTTCATCAAAATCGGTTCACCCAGTCGAAAGTTCTGAGGTAACAAACAATAAAAAAAACAATCGAATTAAGAACTACTTTTTTTAAAGTCCGTTAAAAAAACAGCTATTTCATACATTTGATTCGAGTAGGCACCTAAAATTTTAAGTTTGATGGGTAGACTCTTACTTTAAAAGGATATGCTAATGATATCATTGATTTCATCCTGTATACAGGGTGTAACAAATCCCCCTAGATATATTTAAAAGGGTGCTTCAGCCCATGAAACTGAACAGCTTTCAATATGGAGCCAACTTCAAACCGCGAAACAAAATCTGCTGTCCCATACAAAACTGCTGTAGCGACTCGACTAAACAGTATGGGACAGCAGATTTTTTTTCCGAGATTTCTAAGTTGGCTTTATAGTGAAAGTTGTTCAGTTTTATGGGCTGAAGCACCTCCTTTAGTATTACTAGGGTGTTCTGTTACACCCTGTATGATGAACTGTCGCGGGTCGAACTCCATGCAATCATAAAAATTTACTGTACTTTTTATCTAGATGAGTTTTATGGTGGTCTACTACCTACCTATAGCTATAGGTAAGTTAGAAATAAACTAAAATAATGGGGACGCCAAACGATCTCAATAGAAATATACCAATAGGTACCCACTACCTACCTAACATTCAAAATCGAACTGGGAGAGCATAAAACGGAACTTTTATAGAAAACATTCCGAGATAGATTTTTGTACATATTGTTGCATTGTGGGCGCCCGTCGCACTGACAGAGTTGACAGCGTTTCGGTACTACTTTTAAAATGTGGTATTTCTAGGATATTTTCCACACACTGAAATTTTATTAAGTTTAATTAAATACGATCACTACAATGAGTAGCTTGTATCGTAACCATGGCTACTCTCCGTGGTCATGTGGATGCATCTAATCAAGGAACATAAATACTGCCTGATTCAAATCGAGGTGGTCACTCGTTATAGTGACAAGTCATCTAAATTCATGGATTTTTATGGACAAGAAAGAACAATTAGAAATACGCAACAATGTTGCATGTTGAAGAAGAAGGTAATTTTGGATCCAGACATATATACATCTTTGTCTTGCTCGCCCAAACAATCGGCTTCTGCAACTCCATCATCCAACCAAACCAGGCTATCACCAATGGAGCCACTGGGTATATAATTGGCTACTTTTTAGCCTACATCTTCTTCGGAATTCCCATCCTCTATATGGAACTGATAGTCAGCCAGTTTACTGAGCGGGACTGCCTCGAAGTGTGGAAAGCCCGCCCCTGCCTGTCCCACGTCGGCTTCATGCTGGTGCTATGGCAAGTGATGCTTCTCGTTTACAACCACACCATCGTTTCTTTCAACGTTCACTACTTGTTGATCAGCTTCGAAAACCCGCTCCCATATTACATGTGTGGACGTTGGACTACAGACGACTGCAGCATATTAGATAACAATTACACTGTTAACCAAGATTGTGTAAGAGTGAAGGAACAGTCGGAATACTGCGAAAATCTTTATGTTACCTTCCCGGAATACCAATATTGGAGGAATTACGTGCTGGGATCCAAAACAAGGAGTGATTTCTATGTCGCGTGGAGAGTTTGTCTCGCGTCCGGGCTGGTCTGCATCATCGTGTTCCTCAACTGTTTCAAGAGAATGAGCTCTCTCAGATTGTTTGTAGGCGTATTCGTTATTTATCCGGCCTTCGTGTATCTGTTGCTGATGCTGGGTTCTATGACACAAAAAGGGTTGGTCGCGAAATATGAAGAAGCTTTAGACTTAGCATTGATTCTGTTCAAGGAAAAGTTCAGGGTGTCAAGTATGATCCAGCAGGTAATGTACGCGCTGAATGTGGGCTCGGGCGTGATGTTCAACCTGTCGGCGAGCACCTCGTTCCGCTCGCCGTGCTACGCGAACACCGTCATCACGGTGGTCGTCACCGCCGCGTTCTCCTCCCTCGCCATCTGCACCACCGCCATGATGTCATGCCCCTACGCCTACGAGTACGGGATCCATACCTCCATTGTCATGAACACCAGAATGTCTTTAATGTTTGAAAAGGTCCCTAGATTACTCTTTCAATATAATTACAAGACTTTGTGGCTTCTACTTTATTACAGCGGCCAAACTTGTTTAGGAATCAGTACAGATGTGGTTCTTTTCTATAGTTTAACTGAAATGGTCACAAAACGATACGAAAAAATGGCAAGGTATCCTGGCCTCGTGAGTTTGTTTGGGACAGTTATTTTGTTTCTGTGTACCGTACCATTGTTTGGTCCTTTCGGGATATTAGTGTTTGCGTCTTCTTTTAGGAGGTACATGTATTTAATTTCGATTTTCACCACCACGATAGAGTGTTTAGTTTTTCTCGTTTGGTACGGTTTCGATAGGTTTTCTGAGGATGTTCACTTCATGCAAGGTATCCGACCGAAAAACTGTATGAGATTAATCTGGTTATCCTCGAGTGTCGTGATGACGTATGTGTTCATTAGCGAATTTTACTATCAATTAGTAACGCGACGTATGGATAGCGTCGACACATTGGGGATCTACACCGTGTCGATATTATTAGGAGTGATAATATTGTTGTTCATCGGAAAGTTATCGGTGGCTGCTTGCAGACATAAGCTTGATGAAGCGATCCGTCTGGACCCGACTTGGGGACCGAAGAGTGAGGTGCTGAAGAGAAGCAGGGCCATGTTCACAGCTCAAGCGATGACCAAGGAGTACATGTATAGGCAGTACCACCTGCAGGCTGGGATCCTGGCGAGGCAGAGGAAATCGAATGCAAGGGTTCAGAAGGAAATTTACGAAACGTTGACTTACTCCTAGCGTTTGGGATATATTTATTTTCTTTTAAAAACTTAACAGATGGCATGTTCATCGCTCCATAGAGAAGTATGCGAGATCATGTCAAGTCTGTGCCTGCATTTTTAAAGGCCAATGTACCGAGCCTATACAGCCATGTCAGACGTAACTAATTTAAAATTTTCGATTAAAATTATTTGTAAATAATGAAATATTCCATTAAAAGATGTGTCGTTTCCATAAAAAAACATTTATATTGAAATTTCGACCTTTATTCGCGCAGACCGTAGCGCCATCTATTGATCCCCTAGAAAACCACAGGAAAACACTCATTTTCAATTACAGTTTTTATACTTACTTATTATTTATTGATGTATCGTTTTAATTAATGAGAGGTTTTTGTTCTACCACAAGTAGTTAGATATTGTTGTTACATGAGTCACTGTACCTACATATATTAATGCCCATGGTAAATACATTAAACTAGTATTGTGTTACGTAATACTCTAAGATACTGTGAGTCACCACCAAAAATAATATGTATCATAATATTATAATAAAATACAAAGGTAACATAACATTATATTAAATTGTTGTCTAATAAATAAACTTATTCATTTATTCCTCAGACTAGTTTAGTGGTCATGACTCATCAATGATCTTTGGTTATTAAATTTAGAGTTCAAGAACTTCATACCGCATACGTCAAGGCAAGTGTTAAAAATAAACGATAGGCGCCGATGTTCATAAAAAATCGTAATGAACTGCGATTTAAGATTTAATTTTGTATTTTTTTTATTTTTTTAACACATAAATTGGAAAATTTTCTGCTTAGGGTTTCGTGTCTCAAAGGGAAAAACTACTTAAACCCTTATACGATCACTTTGTTGTCCGTCTTTCTGTGCGTCTTTTTCTCAGGAACGAGTATAGGTATTAAGTCGACACAAGTATTTAAAGAAATAAATCTGTAAATCAAACTAGCTTTAGGCCGTGATTTCATCCGTTTGGAATTTCAGCCGGTTTAATCCTAGTTTTAAAAAAAATCGTAGTTTTTAAGTTAATAGGCCATAGGATCTCTTTAGATGTGTAAGTAGGTACCTCTAAACAGTGAAAATCGCATCAAAATCGGTTCAGAACGTCATTGGGGTAAAAGGAATAAGAGTAAAAATCGGCAAGACGGAATTCCTAGTATAGGCAGTATAATCTTTTTGACATTGGAAATGTCTTTTCGGTCGCTATACTGGAGTATAGGCTCCGATTTCACGAAAAAGTGCGATCCCCCTAGCGCGCTCACACACACTGACGGAGCAGCAAACGTCAGTCCGTCATTTGTGATGCATGGAGTTGTAAGAAACCGCACGTATAGAAGCACACACGGTGACGGATTGACGCACCGCGTATGCTTCTACTGACTGACATCTACCACGCCGTCAATGCGTCATCGTGTGTGGATCACACATGATATCTCGGAGAGTTTTGAAGATATGATATTCAAAAAAGCTGAAAAGACGCGAATTCATGACAGCTGTAAGGTGCAAAAAGAATTATTCAAAAAAAGCAAAAACAAAAAAAGTTATGGCTAAAAAAGGTGAAAAAAAATAATTTTTTTCCGAATTTTTGATTTTGGCGCTCAATATTTTGGAAACGAAGAATGATATCAAATTTATTGAGTGAAATTCCATTAATTAATAAACGGTTGCAAGTTTGAGAAAATAATTCTATAAAAGCGTAATTTTTTTATTATCTTTGCGAAAAGATATTCTATCGAGCCCCGTAGCCCCGGCGGAAAACCGTCTCGTTAACAAGAGCTCAATAATACCTATTCACACTTATTTAGATACTTGTGCTACTGACCCCTGTTAAAATTTAAGGGTAAAACTCCTCGGGTTTTTAACCTCAATTACTGATTAAAATCTGTTGCATTACTCATCCCTTATGGTAAATCAAGCACTCTGGGTAGGGGTGCATTATAGTAATTATATTTAGAGATACATATCAAAACTAGATTACTTTTTTACCCGTTTGTCCTAGAAAGAGGGTTATCGAGAGGTTGTACACATGGCGGTGATCAGAAGCCGTAGCATGCTACACGTGAAAGAGAGCGAAGGTTAGCGCTGTATCACGGTGGTATGCTACCAGCGCCAGAAATTGTTCCTCATTAGTACGTAGTCGGTGGCGGGTTGCGGAAGGGTATGGACTCTCAATCATGAGGTCCGGGTTCGAATCCGCACGGACAACATACCACGTACCAATGAGTTTTTCTAACTTATGTACGTATTACCGACTACTCTCAAACGGTGAAGGAAAACATCGTGAGGAAACCTGCATGCGCTGAAGAAGAAATTCCGATGCGTATGTGAAGTCTACCAATCCGCATTGGGCACGCGTGGTGGAATAACGCTCTTACACCCTCCATGAGGGTAGGCCTCTGCCCTGCAGTGGGACGTATAGGCTGTGATGGTGATGGTGGACCTAGGTTAAATAAATAGTGCCTCTGTAGATTACAAAATATTTTACCTGGTACGCTAGCTTGACGTCAAGAACGGTTTACATTACAGCAATGATTTAAAAAACAAAAAACAGTGCTCAAATGGCACCCCAGTGCTGGTTGCATACGACACGTGATACTGCTATACCACGTCTTTTATCTCGTTCGTTCGCACGCAAATAGAAAGAGAGCGAAGGTGTGATACAGCCGTATCACGTGTGGCATGCTACATATTCTGGGCATCCAACATATCATAACAAGGAACGGAGATAAACAAGTCTTTTGAATAATCTACCGGGATGGCACATGGCGTGGCGCTGGTGTACCTACACTCGAAGTCACATGATATAGAAGGCAACGTTTCTTTTTATAAAAACTATATCATTTAAATAGTTCCTGAAATAGTACCTCTGCCAGTACCAATATTATACAGTATATTCGTAGTGAAACAATATAAAAAATCGATGCAAAGTTCTACGTAAATCATCATCATATCTCATAGAATCCCACCAGCACCCACTGCAGAGCTGCAGAGCGTTACTTACTATGACCTGAATATTTTTAAGACGTCGTAAGTAATAGGTCTCTGACGTGGATGGCGTAAAGAATAGACCCGGTTTACAGATCGTACAACACTATCCAGGACCAAGGCTAAAAACGTATGTTTACCTAGTAAACTTTGGAACTGTACAATGGGAAGAGAGAGCTATCCCAATCCATAAACTCACGCTATTAGATATTTTTTGCCAAGCAATAATAAACATCAGCGTGCACATTTATCAAATACATAAAATTCTCTGAGGCAATAAAAAAGAAAGTCAAGAATTTCCGCCCACTATGTCCGACTTATGTGAAGAAAAAGAAACATATTATTACAAAAAAAAAGTGGCGCGCCAAGCAGTCTGGTGGCAACGTAGTGTCGCAATGACTACGCATCTGTCTCGATCAAGCCTGTTGTCTTTTAGGCTCACCGCACAAGGGCCACTGGAGACAGCTTCAAAGTGGCTAACTACCCACCCATACGAGTGAGGCGAATCGGTATAAAAAAAATGGCAAGTTAGAAGTTTGTCAATAGTGTTGAGGAAAGACAAGCTATAGTCATTCAAACGTTAGCTTGACACTTTAACTGATTTAGAATATGTTTTTAGATATTTATTTAGGAAGTTGCTAGTCGCAGAAAAGTGAGGATTTTCTGTGGATTAGCAAACATTCGCTTGTTTAGCAGGAGTTTTCTATCATTATCTTCAATTCTACTATAATTTTGCAGGTTGCCATATAAAAAAATAGAAAAATAAGACAGGTATGGTGCTAGTGTGACAATGCTACAGGCTGAAATTGAAATCAATTGCAATCTTTTAAACTAAGAGTGGCATCAAACTGAACAACTTTTACTGTGGGAGCATCGAAGCAAAGAAAAAATTTGCTGTTCCACATTAGGTAAACTGCGACTCAAATTTATGCAACAGCAGATTTTATTTTTGCTCCGATCGGTTTGTTGATACTAAAAGTTGTTCATTTTGATGGGTAGACTCTTAGTTTAAAAGGATCCTAATGATATCAACGTACAAAGAGGTAGTATACAAAAATGTTCTTACCTACTTACCTACATTATTAATTAACTTAACGTCAATTTGAAATAAAGCTTAATATGCAGGATAATAAGGAAATGCAGGAGGCTAAAATTGATCAGTAAAAGTATAAAGTGACCAAAGTATTTTAAATATAGGCATTTAATAACAAAAACGATCCTATACCAACATACACACTCGTGAAGTTACTACAAAACCAGCATACTTGACCTCACATAGGAAAGGGGATGAATCACGTAGAATTTCACGTGGCCAACTTATGCTGGTTATGTAGCTTGACGTGTCGCCGTGTGTATATCATAATAATGTATAACAAAATTACTTTAAGAACAAAAAAGCGTGATTTCCAGACAAGAGACGCGCTGCATGAATTGCTAATTGGCAATCGATCGAAAAATTTAACGTCGATAACCTTCCCGTACATCTTGTACTCAGAGGAAAGTGTATCTGGTCCAACTAATCTATACAAAATAATATATCGTGTGTACGTAGTGCCTGTGAGACGAGTGCAAATCCAGTTGGAGGCAGATTGCGTCATACAAATGAAACATTTAGAATGTTTGACCCGGCGCGGCGCGGCGTCAAGAGCGACTACTTGGCTGCACCGCGACCGGGCTGAGCCACCGACGACTCTCAGTGAATTCCAACCATTGTCACGACCGACGCGACAAGCTGCTGTGGAAACCCATACTGGCTCATAGCTACTAAATACCTTATCATTTATTTAGGCCGAATACAGCGGAATTGTATATATGGTTTTATCTGGTTCGAGAAAGGACCTACGGATTTCCATGCATGTTCATCATGTCGGTAAAAAGAGAAGAAATCTTGATTTATAAGTGCAATCGTTTTCCTGGGAGACCTTACGTTCGGTGTAAAATTAAATGCTATTACATGCTTTAGGGTCCTTCAGACCATCAAACTGAACAACTTTCACTATGACGCCAGTATTTAAGTCGGGATAAATAATTGATTGTTCCATAGAAAAAGTCAAAGGCTGCTCGATCTCAATCTATGGAACAGCAGATATTGTAGAATCGAAGTCACGAAAAATTTCAATTTACAGGGTCTAGTCAAGTTTAACGATCGTTCTGTGGTCACAATTAAGATGCTTCTTGTTCTACTGGAATAATACTAATTTCATCGCAGTACATTCATCATTTTTAACCGTCTTAACTTAATCTGCATATCGTTTACGACCCAAAAAGCTCCGTAGAGCTATCAATTTGCTTTTTATTTTGATTATGCCATTAATGCGGGCTGCATTGCAAATAACTTGAACGATTTATTTGCGTCAATTTATGTTCGCACTATCTCGACTCGATTGAACGGCACTTAAACAACTTATATACGTATTGCCTACACGAGTCCAAACTTAATCTGGAATTTCTTGATACCTTTCGGTACCAGTTTGATTCCTAAGCTTGGTCTTTGATCGGAGAAAGAAATACTTTAACAATAGATTGCGTTTCGACGGCGGCGCGGCGACTAAAAGCTTTCCTAGTTGAAGCTTACCGAGTCCATGTGGTTACGTAAATAAGTAAATGATTACAAAAAGCTAGAGAAGTTCAAAACCATCAGCATATATCTGCTGCTATCTATCAGACGCAAACACTTAAGAGGACAATTGTGCAACTTTAAAGGTTTGTCGAAAAACAGTCGATATCGTTGTCTAAGTTATTGGTTCCACAACGGTGTCTAAAAAGGTTGTAAAGACTTGAATGGTATTACGAGCGCTGTTTATCGGGCACGTTAACCTGTCGTGTGCGGTCCGGGTGACCAACATTCGACGGCGAGGCGAGGGTGGCGCAGACGACGCTGCGCGCAGATGCGACATCACCTTTATACGAGTACGTACTGAAATACATCACCACAGGAGTGCGATTTTTGAAAATCACACGTCAAATCAGCAGTAGAAAATGGTGGAAAATCAATTAAGTATTTGGCTCTTTTGCAACGTGTGCCGTGTGCCTCGACCCACTCGTATCTAATCTCACCACCAGAAAGTTTGACATTTGTAATTTGTAATGTTGTCAGAAGTCAACAGCTTTTAACTTTTTCGTTCCGTTTCCCCATAATTTTGGCGGTAAACTCCGGTTTTAACTGTCACTATGAAACCAATCATTCGTAAGTTCAATTAAAACGTTTTCTGTGTGAAATGAAACAGTTTTTATCACATCCAAACAATATCGAAAATTCAGAAAAATCTCATATTTGAAGGCGGATTTTAATATTACCGAAGATATTCAATATTCGCACTCAGATTATTCAATAGTTTCTACGGTAACAGATACGGCCCTCACATAATTACGCGCTTTTTCTAGTTTCGAAATGTCAATGCGCGACACCCTTGTATCTCGTGAGATACGCGGCGTCGTAGGTACTTATCGCAACTGTCAAACGCGAGTGTCGGAGCATTGACATTACGTACCGAATCTTGTAGGAGGATTAGGTCCTTTCTCCTTTATGACGTTCCTAAAATATGGGACCAAGAAAGAAGAAATTGAGATTAGATAAATGTTGAATTTACGCGAATGACGTGTAATTTGAATGTACTTAGAATGCAAGGTAAGACATATCTATCAGTTGCCTAGTCTCCACCGAGCCGATCACTTTCGTCGGCGCGCGCGCAGGTTGTGCCCCACCTCCCGCCTTCCTCTCCCTCCCCTCCGCCGCCTTGTAACGGTGCCTTTTGTTAAAGAAAAGTCAACACATACATTGTAATAAAGTCTCGGCCGCTGTCGATGGCGACGAAATTACTCAATGGTAGTTTACTAGTTAACAGCACCTTTAATTAGTAATTATGTGCCAGACGCGTCGGGGCCCGGGGCTCTCGTTGAGGTATTCCGTTTTAGCTGTTAGCATCTTGTTTACAGAAAACATTACCTACTCTGTGTTTATGCGTTTAGTTATAAAATAACTGTATTTTGCAATTATCTTTTGATACGTTATTTAAGTCTAATAGGTACGTTAATTTATTATGTTTATAACGCAACGATAAGTAGGTGCTTACTCCAATATCTCTACTATACACAGGTATAATAAAGTTGTAAACTTGGCGTGGATCTACATTGTAGATATTTACAAAAACATTAATTGGGGTTGTTTAGGATACGTAATTGAATGCATTGAGACCGTTTTTAGACTGTTTGTATCTACTGAAGTATGTATGTTTATCTATTAGTCTATTTGTTTGTGCATGTATCACTTAAAAAGCACTGGACTGATTTGGATGGGGCTTTCACAGAAGCATACTAGAATAGCATTTCGGCTTATTTCATCGCAATCGGTTATTTCGATCAAAAGTTATATGTACTTAAAGTCAGTTGTCTGCGCGTACGAAGTCGCGATTCTAAAACGTCAGTTACAAAAGCGCAAACGAAACCAGACCATGGGTTTGTGGAGCATTTTAAAGACTTGTCGACCGATAAGTCGTTTGGATATGTCAACAAGAGATAACCAACGCAAATAATAGAGTAAAGGTAAAGTCGATGACACGTGATAACGTGACGAAGAAGTATAAAATAATGTAACAAAATTGCAAACTACGAATTTACTTTAAGTATTTTTACGTTCGCGGGAAAATAGTTTTGTCGTAATTAAGCTACTGATGAGTTACGGAGCAAAGTTCTAAAGGTCGATGCGGATGTGAGTAGGGTGTGAGCGGGTGTGAGCGGGTGTGAGCGGGTGTGAGCGTTTGTGAGCGGGTGTGAGAGGGTGTGAGATGAAAGGAGCGCAGTCATACAACTATACGTGACGGGTGGTGGTCTTGTTATTTCGCGTGCGAAAGCGATAGGTATCTAATAAGTTGGTCTCTAGTTGTAATGCCAGTGACCTTTATTTTAATTTATATTACTTTTAATTGTTATTTGAAAATAGTAACTCACTATTGTATAATTTAATTTTCAAAATAGTGTAAATATACATACAATACAATACAATACAATACAATACAATACAATACAATACCTACTCTTTATTTGCACACCAAAAACATAAAATAACAATATTATAAGCAAACAAAAGGGTACAAATTGTGGTCTTATCACTAAAAGCGATTTCTTCCAGACAACCATAGGATGGAAGAACTCTACTAAGAAATATACTAAGTAGACTTAATTAGTATTTTCCTCTATAGTAAGCGAGTGTCATTTCAACGAAAAGACTACTGTACGGAACAAGTAATAGATGCATACCACTTCATTCCACATCTGGCAGAAGCGACATGCGCCGTACTTATGTGTGGTCCAAGTATGGACGAATCTGTTGAAAAGAAAGGCTGAGCAAGTACTTATAGCGACTATTAAGTTAGGGTTCACCATAATTTCTCTATGGGGTTCACCAATGATAGGGTTGACCAACGAAAGTATGAGTTAAGCGGGTACCGGGTTTAAGGAAGAGCGCATTTAGCCAACTTTAGGCTGGTAAATACCAGTTTTTAATTTGTAAAGAAATTCGAGCTAAGTGCAGTTTTTAGTAAGATTGGACTGAATACTGCTCGATTAATATACATCGCTCAGAAAGTTCTGCATCTGAAATCTGAATGTAGGTAACCCATTTCCGCTAAAAGCCGCGAAGATGACAAAAGGAGAAAGATAGAGCAGAGTACCTATTGTTAAAAGCTTTGGCTTTGGGAAAGGAAGTAAAAAAAGGGAACATAGGAAATATAACATCTTTGAAGTTAATTGCGTCACCATAAAAGTAGAAAGTAAACATAAGAGTTTGCCTAAAACGTAAACACAGAAAAGTAAAAACACGTCTTTCTAAGCAGATAAAAATGACAATAGTTTTATAAGACGGCAATCCGCGGATGCGTGTGAGTGCGACCAGCGGGCCTCGGGCTCGGAATGTAGCGAGCGAGTGCCACAGCCTCGGGGTAGAAAGTCGCGACAGCGGCGCGCGCGACGCGGACGCGACGCGTCGATCGCTCGCGCAGCCCGTAGCCCGCTCAAATGGGACGCGCACGGGCCCTTCCAATATTACGGACACTCTGCCATACTTCATCTCATCTCTAATGCTACTGCTCCACCGAGCAGCGCCTCTACGCGTTAATTATCGCAATAATTGTCGTTTTTGATGCACAGTCTATTGCAAATTTTTACAAATTGCTTTAAACTGCATCCTGTGAGATTAATCTGTGGACGATTGTCAGGAGGATGATTAGACCATCAAACTGAACATCTTTCTCAATAGATACAACGTCGAAATCGCGATAAAAAATCGGCTACACCATACATATAGGCTCGAGTAGGATTGTAGTTTGGTATGAAACTATCTGATTTCTTTTCGGGATTTCGGCTTTGTCCCCGAAGAGAATATTGTTCAGTTTGATTGTCTGATCATCCCATTAAAAAATCGTCAGCATTATTAAGAAGGGCCCTGTATTGCCTATTACTGCTTTAATGCAGGAAGAGACTTAGCATAATAGTACCTACCTAAAGCCTTTTATCTTTTTGGCAGAGAGTAGAAAGAGTAGAGAGTAAATTGTTTTCAGGGAATAAGAGCTTATGAATTGTAGAGCCAAAGATGTGATGTGTCGGGAAGGTAGCAGGTCAATCTTAGGCGACAAATTGTCTATGCCTGCTTCAATGTGGGCAGTCGTGAGTAACTTTTAATTGACTGCAAAGTCGTAATTGTCGTTGTCGTTACACGTGAGAGGCTTTAACTATAAACTAACCTATCCTTAACAGCAGGTGTTTTAGGAAAACGTAGAACAAAGTATTCTTAGTAAAATGTAGGTAATAGAATGGACAGGGTTGGCCTGCACCAAAAGTGTTAAGGCCTAAACGTATTTAGTGATGGATCCGTCTCTCACACTGCGCATACTAATGACAGTGATATATTTTTGGTGTAAGCCACCCTAAATTTGACTTAAAATTGATGCCACTATTATTATGATTGCATTGCAAATATAAAGTGCATTGTATAACAATGCAACTGCGAACTAAATTATGCAATTTACGATGAAAGCCAACAATTTCTCATCGTCAAGTTGAGTCAGTCAAGAAACGAAAATCGTAAAAATGCCAAAAAACATAAAAGAATGCCAACGGTTCGCGGTGTAAGCGTAGAGCTTTCCATTGAATGGAAAAATGCACCGAGAAGCCGGTTTGACCGTACCTTCCGGATTCTCAACCTGCTGCTCTAGGTCAGCATCTTGCATCCCGCTCGCTCGTACGGAGGACAACGGAGATTGCAAGATCGATTTGGGGTCGCGTCGCCCTAACCTAGATTTTCTGCACTTTGTAGATTTTGTAGTGCAACCTGGATTTGAGTTTGGAATTTTTATCTAAAGCCCTTTGCAGACTTTGCTTATTGTTTCACATATTTATAAAATAGGTAGATACACAATGTAAAGATATGTAATAGTAAAAATTTAAAGTTATTGGACATAACTATTCTTCTTATTCTTATCGTGTGTCAGAGTTTTATTTAAGACCGCCTTACGGCCTCTGATGTGGTTTTTATGTAACAACTAATAGTTTTATAAGACGGCGACCCCAGAGATAGTAGTCGAGACCAACTGCTTAAGGTGCCATCCGAAGCACGGAATCATCTTTCTTTTTCAGACAATCTGGTTATTCAGCCCGCAATGTCCTAACCAACTAGGGAAAAACACACAAAAAGACATATCACTAGGTGTCCCCCGTGGGAATCGAACCCACGACCTCCTTATAAATAAAATAAAACCTCGACCTCCTTGTCAAGAGCAAATTACCATCCATTAGACCACGGAGGCGGATAACTATTTAGTTACCAATAGGACATTTTCTTTGAAGTCATATTATATCCACAAGGACCACAAGTTATAAAGTTTAGTGCCATTTGCAGTTTAAGTTAAATAATGATCATAATGTGATTATTTAACGAAATGAATATTTAAAAAAATATTGAATGTTTCAAAAGAAGTCGGTAAAGCTGACATCTAATAAAAATAGGTCATCTACTTATACAATACATAAATAAATTGGATTCAAGAGTAAAATGCTATTTTATTATTACTAATAAGGATTAGAAATTGCATAAGCGGTAAACAAGCCGAAGAATATCTACTTAACATTTTATTTAAGATAATTAAAATGATATAAAACATAAGTATAACAAATAGTTATGTAAGATCAAAGGTAGAAATCATTGAAAGTCACCCAATAATAACAATGAGGTTGTACTTAAAAAGTCTTGTAAAAATTAATGTTCTTCTAAACGAGACTTGAGAAACGTTTCAAGTTTATTAAGTAAGAATTTATAAATACAATAGCTTTACTAACGGCCTCTCTCGTTAGTCAACAGCCATCATAGTTAATTATGATATGATCTATGAATTATTTATTAGTATAACACAAGAGATACACTATTTAGATAATGTCTAAAAGGATATAAATCCAAACTTTTATCTTTTTTGAAAGCCAAAATATTTTAACTACCTTCATAGTTGTAGGTTTCATTCACAGACTTTAAGAAGAACCAGACGTAATCTCATCTAATCATGAGAGCAGCACCCATTTCTTTTGTGTGCGTGCTGTCACGCGATACATAAGGTGACGGGTTGTAGGACCTGTGCCTAGAGCTAGTGCATCTGTGTGAGTGTAGTGCAATATTCGCTCCGTATTTCTTCCAAGTCCGTGGTTTCATCATCATCTTAGCCGATAGACGTCTGACTGCTGGACATATGCCACAACGACGGGTCCTGCGCTGTTCTCAGAGTTAAATAAGGTAACTATAAAAATTAAATTAAATTGAAAAGATTGAGAACTGAAAAATATGTTGGTGAAAGATTTTAAACATCTAATTTTTATTTGTAGTCTGGTTGTGTATTCATATAATGTTTTATTTCTTATAATGTTCCATAAGTACAAATAAATTTTTAAAACTCTTAAGGGGGCTGTTTAGACCGTCAAACTGAACAATTTTCTCTATGGGACCAACAACGAAATCGCGAAAAAAAAAATCTGATATCCCTTACATATTTTAGCTCTAGCTCTAGTCGATTTGTAGAGTATGGAACAACATTTTTTTTTCGCGATTTCGGTATTGGGCCCATAGTGAAAGTTGTTCAGTTTGATGGTCTAAACTACCCCCTTAAATATTTATTTGTATTTTTGTAACACCTTCTATATTATATATTTTCTTCGTATCGAATGCGACAATTTTATGAAAATGTGAAGTTTCCGCTGTCCATAAATTACAATTGCAAACAAACATTTAATTGTATTCACACAAACTATACTGTAATGTTACGGTTCGAGATTCGGGATTACTCGAGCCACAGAATAGGTACCTACATAGTCAAAGTTACAAAGTGACAATCTTAGTTTAAACCAATATGGTTTAGTTTAGGTTTAGTCTATTTAGATACTATCGCTATTTGAACTTAGTATCATAGTACCTTGATTCGTGCATATTTTCCATGAATACAACTTCTTTCAACGCGTCATTCCATCCCAAAATTCTTTAAATGTAATGAAAATGAGCATTGCTAACTAAAAATTCTTCATTTAGACATTTTTAGGCCTGCCTCCGTGGTCTAATGGTTAAGACTAAGAGCATTGGGCTCTTGACACGGAGGTTGTGGGTTCGATTTCCACGGGGGACACCTATTCATATGTCACTTTGTGTGTTTTTCCCCGTTGGTTAGGACATTGCTGGCTGAGATGATTCCGTGCTTCTGATGGCACGTTAAGCCGTTGGTCCCGGCTACTATATCTGGTGGTAGTAGTCGTTACATAAAAACCACGTCAGAGGCCGTAAGGTATATAGTCTGGAATATACTCCGACACATGCAGGAAGGTATTTATTCGGTAGCACATCTGAATCTCCAGATACATTAGTACAATGCCAAAAACACCATGGAAAATCAAGTAAATTATTTAGTAATACACATATCTATGTACATTTAAAAATACTAAAATTTTTCACAATAGTACAGATTTGTATAAATGGTGTATGGCTCAAGTCAAGATACCTTATAGTTAGAAGCCTAACTCAAGATACCTTAGAGATAAAAGCCTGACTCAAGGTACTTTAAGCTCGTATTACAGAACGACACTCAAGTGGAGATCTCTTCTTGAGTATAGATAGAAAAGGATGCAAATACATACAACGTATACATGCATCCTTGTCTATCTTTACTTAAGAAGAGATCTCCAGTTGAGTGTCGTTCTGTAATACCTAATACTAGCCTAAGAGTTAGAAACTCAATAAGATACCTTAGAGTTAGAAGCCTGACTCAATAAGATACCTAAGAGTTAGAAGCCTGACTTAATTAAATACCTTAGAGTTAGAAGCCTGACTCAAGTCAAGATACCCTAGTGTTAGAAGCCTGACTCAAGTCAAGATACCCTAGTGTTAGAAGCCTGACTCAAGTCAAGATACCCTAGAGTTAGAAGCCTGACTCAAGTCAAGATACCCTAGAGTTAGAAGCCTGACTCAAGTCAAGATACCCTAGAGTTAGAAGCCTGACTCAAGTCAAGATACCCTAGTGTTAGAAGCCTGAGTCAAGTCAAGATACCCTAGTGTTAGAAGCCTGACTCAAGTCAAGATACCCTAGAGTTAGAAGCCTGACTCAAGTCAAGATACCCTAGAGTTAGAAGCCTGACACAAGTCAAGATATCCTAGTGTTAGAAGCCTGACTCAAGTCAAGATACCCTAGAATTAGAAGCCTGACTCAAGTCAAGATACCCTAGAGTTAGAAGCCTGACTCAAGTCAAGATATCCTAGTGTTAGAAGCCTGACTCAAGTCAAGATACCCTAGAGTTAGAAGCCTGACTCAAGTCAAGATACCCTAGAGTTAGAAGCCTGACTCAAGTCAAGATATCCTAGTGTTAGAAGCCTGACTCAAGTCAAGATATCCTAGTGTTAGAAGCCTGACTCAAGTCAAGATACCCTAGTGTTAGAAGCCTGACTCAAGTCAAGATATCCTAGTGTTAGAAGCCTGACTCAAGTCAAGATACCCTAGAGTTAGAAGCCTGACTCAAGTCAAGATACCCTAGAGTTAGAAGCCTGACTCAAGTCAAGATATCCTAGTGTTAGAAGCCTGACTCAAGTCAAGATATCCTAGTGTTAGAAGCCTGACTCAAGTCAAGATATCCTAGTGTTAGAAGCCTGACTCAAGTCAAGATATCCTAGTGTTAGAAGCCTGACTCAAGTCAAGATACCCTAGAGTTAGAAGCCTGACTCAAGTCAAGATATCCTAGTGTTAGAAGCCTGACTCAAGTCAAGATATCCTAGTGTTAGAAGCCTGACTCAAGTCAAGATATCCTAGTGTTAGAAGCCTGACTCAAGTCAAGATATCCTAGTGTTAGAAGCCTGACTCAAGTCAAGATATCCTAGTGTTAGAAGCCTGACTCAAGTCAAGATATCCTAGTGTTAGAAGCCTGACTCAAGTCAAGATATCCTAGTGTTAGAAGCCTGACTCAAGTCAAGATATCCTAGTGTTAGAAGCCTGACTCAAGTCAAGATATCCTAGTGTTAGAAGCCTGACTCAAGTCAAGATATCCTAGTGTTAGAAGCCTGACTCAAGTCAAGATATCCTAGTGTTAGAAGCCTGACTCAAGTCAAGATATCCTAGTGTTAGAAGCCTGACTCAAGTCAAGATACCCTAGTGTTAGAAGCCTGACTCAAGTCAAGATATCCTAGTGTTAGAAGCCTGACTCAAGTCAAGATATCCTAGTGTTAGAAGCCTGACTCAAGTCAAGATATCCTAGTGTTAGAAGCCTGACTCAAGTCAAGATACCCTAGTGTTAGAAGCCTGACTCAAGTCAAGATATCCTAGTGTTAGAAGCCTGACTCAAGTCAAGATACCCTAGTGTTAGAAGCCTGACTCAAGTGTTTTTGTTTTGTGTCACATGTTTTTATGTATAGTGTATCCACTGTTGGAGCTCCTTATTAAATAAAATAAATAAATGACGCCTCCTGTACTTAACTGGTCCTTGTATCTCTGATCTGCCCGGTTTCCAGATATCCAGCCACAACAAAAAGCGCTTCAGGCATGCACGTATCCTGTATTTGAATCTCCATGACCTAATACCATATTTGATGACCCCGTTGGGGTGATGGCTACCAAGTTGGACTGCCTCATTAGGGGTCCTGGATTCGAATTCCGGTTTGATCATGGATCGTGGGTATGGATGTTTGTGTCTCATGGTTTCCATGGTAAAAGCCTAGTAGGTTACGTTTGGGAGGGATCACATAGTAGTAATGTGCCATCTGAGAGTGTAATTATATTTATTTATACCAATAGGTAAGTACATACCTATATTTATGTTGATACCTACCACATACAGCATTACCTATACACAACATACGTACACATAATGGCATAATCGATCACGTATTGAGTTCGATCATTGTGTTCGTCAGTTGGACCGTGAATCCTGTCACTATACTCCCCCCGCGCCCCGTAGATCCACTGGACCCCTTCCCCCTCCGTATGAATCTCATTTACGTTGCGCTTACGCAACTAAGTAAAGTCACTGGAGTGTGTAATGTTGATTGAAAGTGAGGGGGAGTAGATGTCGAATACTGTCTCTTTTCGTACCAAAATTTTAATGAGCGTCCGCCAGTTCGTCAAAGGGTTTCCAACGGAAACTCCTAAACTGGCAAAAATGTTGGTGGTGGTGGCCCAATGTAAAATTATAGTTGCACCATATGCTAGCCTATCAGCATAGCTAGCATGCCGCAGTGATACAGCGCTATCACACCTTAGCTCTGCTAATTATAATATTCTAATGCTAATAATAATGCTATTAATATTCGTGTGCGAACGAACGAGATAAAAGACGTGATAAAGCCGTATCACTACGAGCAGCAGCCTTTAAACATCCCCACCCACTGATAGATCACATGGTGAGGGTGTAAGCATAAGTTCAGCATAATTGCCCAATGCGGTTCGGATTGGAGAAATCAGGCGATATTTTATAACGCGATAATTAAGATCACCTTGATCTTCACTATACAAATAATTCTATTTTGGGGGGATAAATCCGACTTCCCTTGAGTACGGATAGGCGCTTGGCACCGCTCGCTGTGGGTTCACACACGATGAGACGCATTGACGGACCGGCAATGTATGAAACCGCACGTAGAAGCACGTGTGTGTGCTTCTACGTGCGGTTTCTTACAACTCCTTGCTTCACAAATGACATACAACACAAGAGCCGTCGGTCGTCTGCCGCTCCGTCAATGCGTCATCGTGTGTGAACGCACTATTTTTTCATTACTAAACTAAATCTGATAATAAGCAAATAATATAATACAACTCATTGTTATCGCCATCTCATCTAGTAGCGTATGGATGCGCGCACGCAACGAAAATCATCGATTAACAAAACTGTGTAAGTAACAGAACAATAGAGCGATGTCACAGTACACGCGGGTCTAATGGCGCGTTTAATAATATTTTACACGGTGTATAGTCGGCCGCATAGATACTTATTGTAGAAGTTATTTATTGGAAAATAATTCCATTCTAAATGAGATGGTGAGTGAATTTAAGGATAGAGCTTTTGTTTTTCCTGAAAGTTAGTGTCGAAACGTAACGTAATAGAGTTCCTACGTTGAAGTAAGTGGTAGAACGTGTTTACGAACGTAACAACTTCGAATCGAATTACGAAAATTTTGTGACTCCATCTAAAAATGGGCCAGTTCTTCCTGGGGGTTTCGTATTAATAATTAATTTAAGTAAGAAGATTTTTTTATAATCTACTTCTCGTTATTTTAAAGATACACATACATTAATGAAAAATATAGCAGTGATCTTCAACATCTCGGCTTAAATTTCTTATTTGTATATAAAATACATATGAAACCTACATGCCTCCATGTGGTATAAAGGTCAAGAGCGTTGGGCTTTTTGAACCCGCTACGGGTTCGATTCCGGGGAGGGACACCTGTACTCCATTTCAAATAGCAACGAAATTACAGAGATTTGAGACACTTGCTCTCACTTATTCTTAGAACAGCTTTACCAATGTCCAAGATATGTCGGATAGTACCTACAACTTTAATTTTTAGAAATAGGTTTTTTTTTAAATAAGTTATTAGATAATTTTAAAATTTGTTGCGAATTTAGTTTCCTTGTATTAGATGGCACCACAGTGACATAATTAAGGATAAGCAAGACAAAAATAGTTAAACCTACTAAAATCGTAGTAAATGACTCAACTATTAGTAGAGGTGAGGCGGTTCTGAAAGGGTCAAGGTCGTTTAGTGGGGGATATGCCTTAAACTGTTTTAATTGAAATGATATTGTTCCCATGGAGAAAGTGGTTCAGTTTGATGGTCTATGGTTAATAAAAAAAATAAAAATAAAGTGTCAGCATATTAAGAAGCACCCTGTATAAAGAGTTGGAGGCCCATTATATAATTATGTATACAACTTTGTAAAGATTTCTGCTAGATAGCAGTGTTATTGAAAACCAATGTACCCTTTTTGAATAAATAATTATACAGAGTGAGCCAAAAAGTTGTACGCATTTGAAAATTGAATTAAAAATGAACTAAAAATATTACACAATCAAATGCATATTTCTGGGAATTTATTTCATAAAAATAACAACACCTAGGTGTGAACAATTTCGCTGCAATCACTCTTAAAATCTGGCAACTCACTGGCACATTATACAGGGTGTAAGGGACAGCCCTCCGCAGACTGAAACGGTGAGCTCAGACCATCAAACTGAACAACTTTCACTACGGAGTCTACCTCAGGAAACGCGAAAAAAAATCAGCTGTCCCATACAAAACTGCTGTACCTACCGTACTCAAATGTATGGGACAGCAGATTTTTTTTCGCGTTTCCTGAGGTAGGCTGTTCATTTTGATGGTCTGAGTTCACCATTTCAGTCTGCGGAGGGCTGTGCCTTACATCCTGTATTACGCATGGAATAGCGGCTATTTGTTTTCAGCTGGGCAAGCGTGGTTGGATTAACTTGGATTATTGCAGTTAACTCTACTCTTTATGTATCCTCAGAGAAAAAAGTCTAGTGGAGTCACGTCTAGACTCCTGGACGGCCATGGAATATTCCCTCAGCGCGAAATGAGTGAGTTTTTACCAGTTTGCGGATTTTAAGAGTGTTCGCAGCGAGTCCACATGTAGGTGATGTTATATTTTGAAATAAATTACCCAGATTTATATTTTAATTCAAGCACATATTTTGTTTTTATTGCCCACCCTGTATTACTATATTATATAGGGTCCTACTTAATATGCTGACACTTTTTTGAGGGGACGATCAGACCGTCAAACTGAACAACTTTCTCTATGGGACCAACATCGAAATCGCAAAAAAAAATCTTCTGTTCCATACTAAACTGCAAACCTACTCGAGCCAAATCGTATGGGACAGCAGATTTTTTTTTTCGCGATTTCAATGTTGGTCCCATAGAGAAAGTTGTTCAGTTTGATGGTCTGATCATCCCCTTAAAAATGTGTCAGCATATTAAGTTGGACCCTGTATATTTTTATATTCTATTTGTATGAGGCGACTATGGGATAAGATATGGTTTCTTTAACAGTGTTTCTGTGAGGGAAAGGCTAAAAGAAAAGCCTGAAGCATTCAATATCCTCATAAAAAAGTAAAGCTTTGTTAAAACTGCATAGGTATACAGGATGTACCAAAACACACCCTAGTAATACTAACAGGGGTGGTTTAGACCATCGAACTGAACAACTCTCACTATGGTTATTAGGGAATTGACTCAGAAAGGTAATCCAGTTTATTATGATTATACAGGGTGAAATTTTTGCCATCCATTAAACTGAACAACTTTTACTATGGGAGCAAACAGAACTGAGCAAAAAGAAACCAGCTGCTGCATACATTTCAGTCGAGTAGGCATTGCAGTTTAGTAAGATTTCTTTTGCTCCGATCGGTTCGCTTCCATAGTAAAAGATGTTCAGTTTGATGGTTCAAATCTTAGTTTAACAGGATGCTAATAATATCAATTTCACACTGTAGCCCAGTTATTTTACGGTTTGAGCAGGGACTAATTAAGAATTGATATTTTTTTCTGTATATCATTTAAGAGCCAATTTGAGCATAGAAATATGCAAAAATAAAAAAAAAATCGCGTCAGCAACAACCCAAAATTAAAAAATTTGTGTTTATCTCGTTCTAAAAAAACTGACGGTAAATATTTTTTTCACATTTTAAAGGCTTTACATTATACACACTTAAAACACCGTGTAATTATTTTCGTCTACTTGGAAA
Source organism: Agonopterix heracliana (assembly GCA_963693445.1). Taxonomy (NCBI): domain Eukaryota; kingdom Metazoa; phylum Arthropoda; class Insecta; order Lepidoptera; family Depressariidae; genus Agonopterix; species Agonopterix heracliana. Next base: position 4,524,364 of record OY856307.1, read on the forward strand.
GTTTTGAAAAATACATTTGTATTTTCTAAGGAATAACTCATTTTTTATTATTAAATGACTTTTTTATTGCTCAAAACTCATTTACATTGTTGAGTCTAATTATAATGAGTGCATCTGTATTAATTTAATTAAATTAAAAGCCTTCTGGGAGGTACAATTTGGATTTCTATGTTGCGTAGTGATTTTTTTTTTAAATAGTTTTCAGATAGTCTTTTTGTCACTAAATGGTACCGGTTACAGATTAAAAGTACCATTCTTAATTACTCCCTACCCCTTCTAACAAAACTGAGTAAAATGACTGGGCTACTGTAGTTATCACAAAACTAGCAAGCACCGCATCGAATGCGACAATTTCAGCAAAGCTTCTGTTGTTAAAAATTTGCCCTAAAACTTTTCTTGCTGTAAATTTTTACACGCGTTGACAAATCGCTAGAAAACTCGTGCTTACCATTCATGTGTAATAAGTACATATACGTGGAGTCATGCATGGACTACCAGCGCCTAATAACCTCGAAACTTCTGACTTCCCTCTCACACTCCAATGAATACTACGTTTATTGCGATCTGTGTGAAACTTTTTGTTCTTTCCTCCCTTTCTCATATAATTCTCATTATACACGGTGTAAAAAACGCCCTAGTAATATTTAAAGGTGTGGTTTAGACGAGAGCGGTTTACTGAGTGATATCGGCGATATCGCCGCACTTGAATGGCATAGCGTAATGAAGAGCAGAATCACAGTTCAATGGTTCTGTGTTCTAGGCCTCGATTGTGTTAATTTGAAACATAAAAGTTCAATCCTAACCCGATTTCAGTTCTAATCACATTGCAATCCAATTCTGAATTGCGTATCGCGCTAAACTTGGCATATTTACTATGTGACTGACAGCCTTTAACGTCTGAGCGATCTGTCAAAACGGCTCTAACGGCTGTCAAATGATTAGCGCGATACCGAATGTGTGATTCGTACGCGGACCAATCACGGTTCAGTGGAGATTTATTTGCGCGATTGGTCTCCTGATGCCTGTTGAGGGGGCGAATTAACACTAGCAGCATTGGACCCGCGTAGTAGTGTAGGTAAAACATACGTAGGTATGATTATGATATTATTCGTGAGAGGAGACCCTGTTCCTTGCTGTAGAACGTAGAGGTGATACTAAAATTTCATATACATGGTGTAACCAAATACCCTAGTCATATTCAATGATGGTCTACATCAGGGGTGGCCAAACTTCATACATTGCGCGGTCTACATTAAAATTTTAGATATACCTGCCAGTCTACCTTTAACCGCCACAGGTTTAGCAATGAATGTATATGAATAGCCTGATTTTGATAGACATACTGTAATTTTGTTTCGTCTTTAATCTCATTGTGAGACTATCACAAAAGTCGACCGCGGGCGACCGGGTGACGTCTTGGCCACCGTTGGGTTACATCAAACTGAACAACTTTCTCTGTGGGGCCAACATATACAAGGTTTCGTGGACTCGGTGGCGACGATGGATAGCGCGCTTCCTCGGATTGGAAGAGTGCGGGTTCAAGTCCCGCCCGAGACAAATTTTTCAATCTTTTATTTTAACAATCAACTGCTTCATAAAAAAACTGCAGTATTTATTATTTATTTTTCGCCGGTCTCCGAAAAGTGTGACGGTCTATTCAATATTACTAGCGTGTTGTGTTACACCTTGTATATGAGATTTTAGTGTCATGATCATGAGTGCTTGAACAAAAAGTAAATTTTCTAACGAAAAATGTAACAAGTCATACGGTTGTAATGATAATTGATAACGCGTAATTTCATCGAACCAACACATTTCAGTGAACATTATTCAACTGATAATGTAGATAACCGATTTACCTAATGCTGTATACGTAACTACTGTGAAGTTAAGTAGCTATACATACCAAATTTTTTATAATGTATATTTCCGGATGTAACGAAATCTCCCTCAATATGGAGGTTGTTTTTACCCGGAAGGAAGGGTAATGTGTTTATCAGCCTATGTATGTATGTAAGTTTATTTCTTTGTGGCACTCTAGAAAACAAACGCGTTACGTTAATCGATTTGTCTTAACCTTGAGAGTGTCACTAAAGACATGACAGTAATCAAAATTCAATATGGCGACAATCAAACGCCATATCGTGAAAAATAAAAAAAAAATAAAAATGAACAAACTATGCGTCCGGGGTATCATTGACTAGGTATTTGTAACATTGATTTGTAAATAATTTTTAGGTTTCTCTTATCATTTTTCATTTCGAATGATCGATTAGGATCTATAACGATTTAAAGTTGAAACTAAAAAGTGTGAAATAAAAAAGTACCTACTTAAATACAACAAAAATTAAAAAACCGTCTGCGTAAAAAGTGAACTTTAAATAAAAACTGAAATGAAAAAATGGGTGAATATCCCAAACAGAAAATTTTCACGGCGCCGCTGATAACGGTAGTGCAGAAGGCTGATATGTTGTTGTGTTATTTTTTTCTGGATACATAATGTAGTCCTTTACCTCGGGCAACATATAAAATTAAGCTAAGAATCTTATTTATAACATAAAAAAAGTGTTTTAGGCCCGTTTTATCATCGCGGTGGCTTGTCCGCAACACTTTTTTGATTATTAATTGTCTTGTAACTCGAAAACTATTTATTATTTAGATGACCTTCTACCGTAACTTAATTGACATATAACTGTAGCATCAAAAGCAGATATCATTGCTTAGCTAACTATCCTGCAAAAGTTCTGACAAGTATAAATACAACTGTCCCGCGATACAATATCATTTCGGCGGACAAAAAGTTTTTCTGGAATAGCTCTGTCCAGAATGCGTTTATGCGTCCCGTGCCTCGCTTGCATCTTGGATTAGTCATGCTCAAGGGTTAGGCGCAGACGAACCAGTCGCATCGTGCTGCAGCTTCACATAAAAAACGTAAGAATGTCATTTCGGTGGTATGGGGACAAAAAAACCTTCATTTCGGTTGCCGTTATATTTCGTCTATTGGTTGTTCATTTTGTTTGAAATATGTATATTGTATGTGCTATAAGTATACACTCACCTGAGTAGTGTTGATATTATAATCAACATTATACTTTTTCAAATAATTTAGAATTATCTTTCTTTTATCATTACGGTGTTCTCATTCCGGTGGATTCGGTGGACTTAAATGCATTTATAATCCCCACCGAAATCAAAAGTACCACAGAAATCATGAATAACATCATTTTTAGTACACAAGTCAAAAACCAAGTCATTGTGCTGAGAAATTTAAAGCTTCCTTCGTTCGCTCCAACATTTTTCTTCAGTATTACACATCAATTTACAATTTTAGCTATTTACAAAGCTGGGAAGCATCGAGCACGCTCCTATCGGTCTTAACCTGTTCGTGTTTAACTATTCTTCTATATTTATCACAAAAAGCACGTGAATGTTGATAAATAAAGGCTTTTATTTGTTTACTTGTATCACTTCGGTGCATATATTTTTCATTTCGGTGGATGCTTTTCATTTCAGTGGCTTTTAAAAAAACTTGTTCTCAGTAACTAATTATGATATTTTGTGCCCGCTAAAACACATACAATTAAAAATTGTAAAGCTTATGTCAAAGTTAAAAAATAAAATAAAATACCTTAAAATAAAAAATCTCACCTAAATGACAAAAAAATCACGAATGTTGAAATTGACCCAAATACAAGTCTAACTTCTATATTTAGAATTCTGAGCGACTTTAACAGTCGGGACCCATTAAACATTCTAGACAGGATAAAATTTTCTCAATAATGTGTCCTGACTGTTAAAGTCGCTTCAATATTACTCTGCACTTTTTACATTATCCTCTCCTAGCACACAGATTAATTAATAGGCTGTTGTGGTATATTGCATTGATTCCCCCGCTATATGCGCAAAGATCTTCACAAAGAAGGTTATGTTAGTCAAATTAAGATAATATTATTCCGCGAGCGAAAATGCGCGCTGCATACAAACGTACTATGGTGATATTTTCAATACCCAAGTAAATAAAATTTTGCAGAAACAATCTAGAAACAAATCTCTATGCTTCTATAGAGTCAGATTTTCGTTAAAATAGACAGTTTCAATGCTAGGATTAATTTAAGATTTGTATGGAAATCTTTGAGGCACTGTAACTTGAAAACTATACATTTTAACGAAAATCTGACTCCATACAAGCATAGAAATTTGTTTCTAGATTGTTTCTGCAAAATTTCATTGACTTTAATTGGTTAGTATTGAAAATATCACCATAGTACGTTTGTATGGAGCGCGCTCCGAATAATATACCCTTAAAGCCAAGAAAAAATTTGATGCAGTCGCCGCGCCGTGGCTGAAATCTCTCTGAAACGCGTTTTCATTAAAGAGCTTTAAGTACCTATTTATGTGCCGAAAGAAAACATTTGTCATATTATAAAACCACGAACTAATGTTATTATTAAAATTTTATCAAATTACACTAATTTCGAAAGGATTTTTGAATATAAAGAGGGCAAGGGTCGTCATTGATGCGTGTAAGTACGTAAGCATCCCCTTGCGTGTTGCTGATAAGAAATGAAATGGTCATGGTCACATGATTATAACGTAAGGTTGCAGTGCCATTATCAAATTCACTGCAATTTAAACCTTATGCTTTTGTATTACGACTTGAAAAATAACTGATTTTGCTCCAAGTAATTGAGTTATTACAAATCAATTCTGCAATAACATGCAATAATTCTGATTTATATAAATCGGTTAACTTGTTATTCAAATACATTGTTTCATGTTACAAATAAGTAAATTTCGGACGAGAATCCGTCAGGTTTCATTAGACTGAAACTAGCCTAGGATGTGGTGCAGGATCGGACCTTATGGTATCTAAACTTAATTTTTTTGTTGATTGATCAATATTTCTCAATATTCTAAATCCGATTGAGTATCCAGTGAATAGTCAAATTCCCATGCGCGCGCGCCGCCGCCACGGTCCCTACACCCCAACAATGGAGTATGTTTCCACGTTATGTACCGTGTAAATTGTTGCAATACACATATTATTACGTTTGCTATTGATACTTTTGAACTGATTTCCATTGAACTGTGATTGATTTTTAATGAAACATTCTGGAGATCGACCTCTGTTATGTTTTACTCGTTTGCCTATCGGGCTCATTTGGTAGTGAGCCTGAGGGTCGCGAGTTCGAATCTCGGGGCTAAGATTTGTATAGAAGTCATGAATATTTGTATTTATATGTTCGAGTTGTTGGTAGTTGTATCAAGGCTTCTGACCGCCCCGGAATTGATTATGATTGTGAGTTTATATATGTATGTATACAGGGTGTAAGGGACAGCCCTCCGCAAACTGAAACGGTGAACTCAGACCATCAAATTGAACAACTTTCACTATGGAGCCTACCTCAGGAAACGCGAAAAAAAATCAGCTGTCCCATACATTTGAGTCGGGTAGGTACGGCAGTTTTGTATGGGACAGCTGATTTTTTTTCGCGTTTCCTGAGGTAGGCTCCATAGTGAAAGTTGTTCAATTTGATGGTCTGAGTTCACCGTTTCAGTTTGCGGAGGGCTGTCCCTTACACCCTGTATATACAGGGAACACCGATATAATATTTAGCCAACATCGAGACAAAGAAAAAATCTGATGTTTCATACAATACTGCAGTACTGACAGACTCGACTCAAATGTATGGGACAGTCGTTTTTTTTTCGACTTTTGTCTCCACAGTGAACGTTATGTTCAATATTATCGACAAAATAGTATAGTATAAGGCTGTTTTCTGAAATCGATGATATTCGTGGGTAATTAAATTGATATTTATTTAAAGATCGAATGCCATTATGTTGGATGAGTCATCTAAACTCTCCATTTTGCAATAAAGTGAAAACAACAAAGTAGGTATCAGTTTACATAGCATTTAGAAACTACGAGCTTTTTTACATAATATAGGTACTCAAATATACAGTCATAATGTTAACAAATTAACGCAAAACCTGAAATTCATACAAAATTATTAACTGAACAACACCTACAGGGTGTAAGTGAAAACAGTTTGATTACTATAAAGATATTATAATAGGTATTCCCAAAGGAATGTAGCAAAAAAGGGACTTGCCATAGTCTACGGGCTGCTTTGTCTATGCTTGTAGCGTACGCGATAAAGTCATCTTCGTTCGTAGCATACAAATCAACATACAAAATACCATTTGTAATTTGATAACATTTATGTTTCTCTATTTTTATAGTGTTAACGATTGTTTTAGCTTAACTATTTATAAGAAGGGTGTAAAACAATAGATAATGATGTGTTCTCATTCGGATGGTGTACCTACGCATGTCAGTTCTTTAGTCATGGATTGAATATTTCTGTATAGGGATAGAACGATCAGGCAGGTACAAGTAAAATCGTTTAACCAACAGTGCATTATAGCATGCCACCACCGCGAAAACGAAAAAAATAGAGACTTGCCTCTGTTTTTGTTACTTTGCGTACCTATGCAAAGGCAAGCGCGAATTACGGTTTTCTCGTTTCGTCGCTTTGTTTTGGGTGGCATGCTAGCCCGATATAGCCAATAATATTTGTGATAAATATTTAATTAGGAAAAGTCCACAGGGAACTTATCTTCATGTGCAAAACTACTATAAAAATTTAACGTTCTGCAGAATAAAAGAAAAACGAAGGAAAACGGCGGAGAAATATCCGAAAAATATAAACAGGAGTTGCCAGCACATAAAACGAGTATCTAAGACAACTTTTGCCATATTTTTGCTTTTAACGTCCATAGAACAATTTAATCTAAACGTCGACATTTAAGGCCTCCGCTCATTGCAGCGATTTTATCGAGCGATAATATCGCTGCGATTTTGCGATAATTGTTTACAGTACATTTTGTATGGGGACGCGCGCGATCCTACACACTGCCGTGATATTATCGAGCGATAATATCGCTGCGATTTTGCGATAATTGTTCTCAGTACATTTTGTATGGGGACGCGCTCGATCCCACACACTGCCGCGATATTATCGCAACTCTTTCGACTACATTCAGTGGTGGGGCTCGCGGAATCGCTGCAGTGTGTAAGGTGTCGCGATATCGCGGTCGATAATATCGCTCGATAAAATAGCTCGATAATATCGCTGCAATGTGCGGAGGCCTTAATTCGTATTTTCTAACATATTTATAGATCAACAACATTATTTGAAGGTCCAGCGCTCCTATTGGCTGAAAAGTTTGTATTCATGTCATGATTGGTCAGAATTAGAACTGACGTGATAGCCGAATTTACATTACATTACATACACACACATTATTATACCTGGCACAGAGCACTATAATTACTAACGTTACCTAAAGTTTGTTTCTGAAAAGTTCACCCGCGCTTACGGTAGGAGGCTATATTTGTCTATGTTAGCGAGCAGCTGAGAAAAAACCATCGTTTAATTTCTGTGGAAAGAACCAAATTATTTTTTCCCTCGTTCCATCATAAAATCTTTTATCACCAAATATTATTATATTCATCAGCACCTAACCTAAACCTATAACTGGACTCTTTAAAATATACAGTCCTCCTTAATATGCTGACGGTTCTTAAAGGGGATGATCAGGTGAACTAAACTGAACATTCTCTACAGGACCAAAATTAGCTGTCCCTTATATTATTTGGGTCAAGTCGTTTTTTTCGACTTTGGACCCATAAAATTATATAAAAATTATTTATACATAAATAATTTATTTATATACAGGGTCCAACTTAATATGCTGACACTTTTTAAAGGGGATTATCAGACCATCAAACTGAACATCTTTCACTATGGGACCAACATCGAAATCGCAAAAAAAATAACAGCTGTCCCATACAAAACTGCAAACCTACTCGAGCCAAATGTATGGGACATTTGTTTTTTTTTTGCGATTTCGATGTTGGTCCCATAGAGAAAGTTGTTCAGTTTGATGGTCTGATCATCCTCTTAAAAAAGTGTCAGCATATTAAGAAGGACCCTGTATAAATAATTTATTATATATAAAGAATTATATTCAGTTTGATGGTCTGAGTGATCATCCCTTTAAAAATCGTCTATTAAGAAGGACCCTATAGTTGATGGTTGTACAAAAGTTTCTGTACACCCCGAAATGAATAGATCGGGAATAGAATATAGTATAATTTAAACGTATATTATAACATGATATTCTTTTCGGCACCGTTTTCAATAGCATAATTGTCTTAAAATTATAGAGTACAGTTTTTTGTAGAAACTAGGAATTGTAGTACAACAGCCAACAGGCCTGAATTCGCACGTAATTGAAACTCAGAATTAGATTTCAAACAATAGAGAAACAATGGAAAAATAAATAGTGTTACTAATAAAACAAAATAAAAGAACAACATGGAACTTAAACGATAATTATTATATTGCTGTGTGTGTTACAACTGAAACAGAGGTGGCATTTAGCCCTAAGAAAGGATTCTTGGGATCGGTGCTGTTGTTTTTAATTAAGAGAGCGCTTGTGTCTTTTTGTCGCTTGTGTCGTTGTAAGGATTTGAATACAATTTCAACTGTGTTTCACTTTCTGCGTAACCTTGTGTAAGAAGCCTATTCGTTATTTTTAGTGGTTTAAGGATGATAATAATAATAAAAGTGTTCTGACCTGCATCTGAAACCAGGAGTCGAGGAGCCCGGAGGCGTGTGGTGCGCCCCAGCGGCCGCCGCCCGGGACTATCTGTTCAAAGTTCAACGTTTATTTTACTTAAAATTGCAATAACATAACACAAAACTCCTTATGTTCTACCGCAGACATATAAATATTGTAGAATAACTTACTACACTGACGGTTTTTTTCAGGGGACGAACCATGAAATTCTCAAAATAAACACGTTTCGGTAAGGGACTAACAGGGAAATCCAACGGGAAATCGATAAAAAATGTGATGTCCCGTACGTTGGGTTAGCACTTAGCAGTTTTGTATATGGAACAGCAGATTTTGTTAGTCCCATATTGAAATTGGTTTTGTTTTTTGGTCTGATCATCACTGTAAAAACTGTCAGCATAATATTACGAAGGACCCTATATTAAACTAGGTCAACTAGATCCATGCACGTTCATAATTCAAAGTTTTCTCAAAAACTCCATGCAGTAAATCACACAGAATTGTCAATAATTTTCAAATTAACATGAAAGGCATACAAAACAGTTCGCCGGTATGCAAATGACGAGTATTGGAAAGATCGGACACAAGTGTGGACAAACGATTGCCAGAGAACAACATACATAACTGTTCAAATCACTCATTTATTTGGAATTTTACAAATATTTTTCATATTTTTATTAGAGCCATAAAGAACGCGGTTTATGATTGCAACTTATTTAGTTTAACGTATTATAGGTATGTATTAATAAGTATACCTTAATCTATATCAGTTACACGAGGGGAGCGTTTAATTTCTCTATGGTTACACGCGGCTTCGTTAGTGTTGACAAGGATACAATTTATATCGAGGACAAGAAGTACCTACGAGTATCTTTATGCCAAGTGTCATCGCTAAACAACTCAGCTAAGCATTTTTCCGTACCTAATTGAAGAAACATTCATTCATACAACATTTTCAAAATTGCTTAGATTCATGTTCAGTCACAAGTAAATTGCTGTAAAATTTTTAAGTTCATTGCATTATTGTACTGTTGTATGTTAACTGCGCGTTGGTAATAAATAAAGTGGAATAAAATAAGAAAAATAAGCTTCAAAAGAAATGTCTTTCCCCCACTTTTAGTGGCCACACAGTGTTTTAATAAAGCGGTAGATTCCGAAATCCGTTAATGGAACTAGTATTTACTGATACCACATAAAAAGTGTGTTAAACTTAACATCGTTTTGTTATTCGAATTCATTGTTATAAATATTTTAAGACAAAATAAATTATTGTCGTATAAACATGAAACATTGCTTATCTGTTGTTAATTAGTTTAGCATATGCTCACGACTATATTCCCCGGCACGGGTAGCCAGAGATATTCTAAATATATATCATATTCAGCAAATTCACATTTTACTAGCAAAACCAAAACAACTAAAATGGAACATTGATAAAGTTAATCAAAGTTTCATTGGATGGTATATGCACCAAAAAGTATTTTAAACTTAAGCTAAATATGTTATAATGATGCCGTCACTGTCATTAGTATGAGCAGTGTGAGAGAGACGTTCTTCACTTGTTGGTGCAAATTTTATGTAGCTTCCTTATACCTTACGGTAGTAACACCACTAATTTTTAATTAGTAACGAAACTATAAGGGTGTATTCAATTCAGGAGTGCGATTTTTGAATCTCATTCGGTGAGCTCAGCAGTTAGAAAAGTCAAAATAATGCAAAAATCTCACCCCAGACCGTAAATATGAACAACTTTCCGTAAGAAACATGTGTCGAAAAACGAGAAAATCTTTGGACCTCCAATAAAAAATTGTTCGGCCGATATCCGCACGTTTTCGGAGGTCCAAAATTATTTCTCGTTTTTCGACCCACGTTCCTTAGGGAAAGTTGTGATTTGTGAGAAGACTACCTAATTAAAAACTAGTGGTGTACATTTGCTGATACTATATTAAGTGGATGATCAGACCATCAAACTGAACAACTTACCCTATGGGACCAATATCGAAATCGCGAAAAAAATATCTGCGGTCCCATACATTTAGGTGGAATAGTTTTGTATCGAACAGCTGATTTTTTTTCGCGATTTCGATATTGATCCTGCTGTAATAATGCTGTGTTCAGCAACAAAACAATATTGTGCCTAAGGATCACAGATTAGTCGTATTAAGAACAAAGTTAATAATTCTACATAGAGAAGACATCGATGACGGGCCATGTCGCGTCGCGTCGCGTGGTAGCACAGCTTCCGTACAATAGAGTTCAACGTGCGATACTAACTGTAGAGATATACAGGGCATATAATTGAGTCGATAAATATCAAACGCCGGTATGTCCCACCTCTGGGACGTCCCATTAAACTAAATAAAAATAAATTTTATTAAGTTTGAATGGACCTGTCAGAGTAGATGTACGTCCCTTCAAACTCAATAAAAATTAATTGTTGTTGTTTTTGAAGGAACGTATCTACAAAAATAGATCCCTAAAAATATGCTCACGACTATATTCCCCCAGGGGGTAGTGAGAGATAATCTGAATACCCAAAACATCCACGTTTGACCAGCAGCACCGAAAACCAGTCAGCCGTGACTAGGAATGAGCCCGTTGCCATAAATACAGAGTGTATAGTATACTTATATGCGTTACATATTTAAGAGGGTGCTTCAGACCATCAAACTGAACAACTTTCACTTTAGGAATAACATTGAAATTTAGAAAAAAAAATATCTTTTGCGTAGAAAACATCAATGGCTGAAGCATCATGTCACTCGACCTAAATGTATGGAAAACACACATACATGTACAGTTTTTTTGCTCAAAGTCAAAGTCAAGTCAAAGTCAACGTCAAATTCAAAGTCAAGTCAAAGTCAAGTCAAAGTCGAGGTCAAAGTCAAAGTCAATATCGATAGTCGAAGTCAATATCAAATATTCAATATAGGAGCTTTTAAGCTCCTATAGCACACTGTGCTTTGGCTTTACCACACTTATTAAACGTCAAATCTTTTTAAAGCTACCACCGCGTCGGAACGTGTTGTCGCTGTAGAGAAGATGCGGCCAGAAACTCTATAGCATAACACGACTTAAGAACTATTACAATATAAATTCTTAAGCTACGGTCTCGATTCAAATGTTAGTCTTATAGTTTGATGTTCTGAAGTACCACCTTAAGTACAATACATATATAACGCATTTAAGTTTACACCTCGTCTAACGTTTCACTAGCAGTGCCCAAAATCTGAACAGTGTGACTGAATGAGCCCATTTCCACTTTCGACTACTTTTAGGTAACGAGCAGTAGAAGACAATACACGTTACATCTCTAAATTGCTGCAGGTTTCCTCCCAATATATGCCTACACCAAAAAGCTGGTTGTGTCACAAATCGTAAATAAATTTCTGAATGACACTAGTACGAGTTCCGATCCAGGCTGGCATAGAGATTTGTTTCTAGATTGTTTCTGCAAAATTTCATTGACTTTAATTCGTTAGTATTGAAAATATCACCATAGTACGTTTGTATGGAGCGCGCTCCGAATTACGAGTAATCCCCTTAAGACTTGTGGTTTCGGCTGAGAATGGACCACGCCATTTCTTCCCGTGGGTGTCATACAAGCTGACTAAGGGATAAGTTTAGATACCTTTTGGCAACGACAGAGTCCCTGCCATGATTGCATCTCCGCATTACTAATCCCCAGTTTCCTCTGAAGTTTTTTCCTCTAAATACTCGTAAATAATCATTTTTATAAATATAGAAATTCAGAGCAAGTTATAAAAATAATCTTTCTGCGTAGTCCGGTAGTCCTGTGGGTTTTTTGTTGTAATAAAATTCTTATATTTGTTGATCCCGGCGGTAGGTTCGTAACTCCGACAAATCCTAAGTTACTTCTGAATAATCTAAGTACTATAATTTGGATCCTACTGATCACACGATCCAATCTGTCAATGCCAAGGCTTAATTAATTTAAGCTCTACTATCGATCGTTCGCACAATAATTTACACAATTATTCTGGAAACAGTTTTAGAAAAGTACATATCTACATTTCATTTCACATAAGGTAAGTATTCTGACATTGCCTGAACACCACTGGCTTTTCTGCACTATCCATTAAAAAGTAGTGATGGGCTCACTAGCTAGCATACTGGATAGAGTTTGGGCACTGCTATTGAAACGTTATATTTATAATGTCTCTGGCTACCTCGGGGAACGTAGTCGTGAGCATATATGTCAAGCTAAAGTTAGTATCGCACGTTGAACTCTTTTGTACGGAAGCTGTGTTACCGAAGCGACGCAACGCGACACGGTCGTTGATGTCTTCTCTATGTATGATTGTTAACATTGTTTTCCCCCTTGGGTGGGCACATAATGTACATATTATCTTTCGTTGAACACAGCATTACCTATACAGGGTCCTTCACGCTGACACTTTTTTAAGAGGATGATCAGACCATCAAACTAAACAACTTTCTCTATGGGACCAACAATGAAATCGCGAAATAAAAATCTGCTGTCCCATACATTTGGATCGAATAGGTTCACAGTTTTGTATGGAACAACTGTTTTTTTTTGCGATTTCGATGTTGGTCCCAAAGAGTGTTTGATGGTCTGGTCACCCCCTTAAAAAGTGTCAGCATATTAAGCAGATCCCTGTATGTACCTTGATATAGTTGAGCGTAATAATTTGTGACTATAATTATAGAAAGATGACAATTTTGTTACTTGAAAATATACTTGGCTTTACTAATTAATTAGATTCTACTCTAATGAAACTTTGATTTTAACGTTGTCTTATTTACTTGTTGATTATTTTAAGGCTACTTAAAGTTTATTAGTATACGTTTTACATTGTACGGTTATGGTAATACATAACAAATTAAGGTAAAGGTAAATTATGAAGTAAACTAAATAATTTTGATGTAAATAAGTTGTACTTATTTGTGTATTTTTCTAGATGAGTGGGTATCATTTCGTTTAATATTTGGATACTTACAATGAATAAAAAAAAAATTGTTGTACCATATCATGTGTAAAAAACGCGAGAATGGATTTTCAGAAGCTTTCATCTATAAAACATATTTATTTAATTTGACATGAAAGTATAGTGAAGTTAGTAGAATAATATAACCAAGCATCATCATCATTAATAGACCTCTATCATATCATTTTGGTGTCATAAGGGCCCTTTTTATTACTACCAGTACTACTGGTGAAATGTGGATGTTCTGAGGTTTCAGAATATCTCTGACTACCCCCTCGGGGAATATAGTCGTGAGCATATGCTTATGCTTTATTTGTCTAAAATATAACGTTAAAGCGGTACTACTAGCTACTAGCCTATTATGCGGGAAAATGCCTTAATGGTTAAAGATAGGTTTAGATTTTAGTTTAAGATAGTTTACGATTTTGTATGTAACAGATTTTCTATGTAGATAATTTAAATGTTTGTTTCAATAATCTTTTGTTAAAGTAGGTACCTAACTAACTAAAAGTACATTTTTAAATCGCACTTCCGTCGGTCTCGCACTGAAACTTTCAGTCACTTCGCAAAGCTAGCAACTGGTACCTAAATAACAACAAATATGTATAGAAACATTCACAAAAAAGGAACATTTTAGAATAATAGAGTTTTCCGCATATGATAAGTATTTGAGAAGTATCATTTTATTTGAATATACTTTGCCGCCGGATATTTTTCAACGTTTTCCACAAACTGTTTGTCAGAGAAGTTTACAAGACATTAGACTTTTTATAAAAAGTTATTTTTACTAAATTAGTATAATAATACGAAACAAAATGCATAAACTGACCTGCTTACTCTCAATCATCCTGTGTATTTAAGTTTAGAGAAACTATAACTTTGAGAATATGGACAAGTTATTAGTACTAGTAGGTACCTACTCAATACGCCGTTCGTTAGATTTTGCATACCATTTACCTCGATGTCGTTACAAGTAACAATATTAAATATAAAACACAATTTAGTAATAAAAAAAGGACTAAGATTTAAAAACCGGTGAAAACTCACGAAAAATCACTGTAAACGTAACTACTTAAACATATTTAGTTTTAAAATTGGAACGTGTAATAGTAAATCGTCGCACTATAAAGTATGTATCCTTTGCATAAGTGGTTGTCACAAACTGTCACTATTACCTGGTCACCCACTAGGTCCTCGGCAGCTCGAATCGCGCAGCAGGCCTCCATTCCCGGCAGCGGCCGGGTCAGTCGTCGAGGTCCACGGGGAACGGGCTAGCGCGCGTCATACCGCACGCCTGCGCGCTGCCAGTGCGCGGATCACACTGCGTGCGTGATAGCGGCCGCACGGCCTCCTTTACGGGGTTGCAATGAAAGTGATTAGGTTGGCCCGCTAGTGATAAGGGCTAGTTCGTGCCTAACGTGCTGTTACTTAGTTAGGTTTAGTAAAGCTAGGGTTTAACTAGCATGCATTTATCTAAGAAGTGATAGTGGTGGACTGTGGGTAAGTGGGTATGTATTCTTTGGCAAAACAACGATTTGGGATGGCAATAGTCGGGCAACTAGCGCATCGAGGGTTCCGTGCTACACAACCACACAAGATATCAACTTACAGAGAGTTTTGTTTTCTCCTGGACCTTTAGCCCGAGACCGACTCACACTTAGCCATATTTTATAATTTTTTGTTATTCTGTGTAGTTTTCTCTACAATCACACTAAGTTTGACGCTTGTATGTATTACCGTTTTAACGATAGAGCGATGATAAAAAACGTCGATGAAAACTAGTTTCGTGTTGAGTTTGTTAGCAAATCCGCCATAATAACGCACATTCTGTGAAAATTTCAACTGTCTACTATTACGGTTCAAAAGTTACGGTCCTAAATAGGTAGGGCCAACGGACGGACAGGCTAGGCCTATGAATGGGTCCCGTGTTCACACTTTGGGTACGGAACCCTAAAAATGATTTAAGAGGTTATTGGAAGTCATAATTTTGATTTTGTTATATAATAGCTAAATAATTAAGAACCCAGAAATACCAATGAATAATGACCAAACTAGTAAAAGTACAACCTAATCTAATCATACAATATCAAAAAGGACATTATCAAGTAACTTTATTTTTCTCAGTCTTTTGTTGGAAAAATATCTACGAGTACCTACTACATTTCTAATGCAAGATTCTCATTCGGTTTCAAAAAGAATTACACAAACTCAAGAATACTCAAGATCATTCCTTATTTGGGCGGTTGTCTTTAGGTATCACCAAAAATCTATTTCTTCCCAGCAGTCTTCGGGTTTTTATAAACTTTATAACTCTACCTTTGAAAACACCCGCAGTGACTCTAGATTTAACGCCATTAGAAATATCCTAAAATATAAACAAAAACTAACATCAAAATGATCTTACTGGGGCACTGGATACGCACAGGCGCGCACTGAACCTAGCTCTGGCATAGAAAAGCTCTGTTCTGTCGTCGTAGACATGTGGCTTGTCTCTCTCGTTCTAGTTGTCCTTTAACTGTTAATTAACAATATTTGTTTTAGTAGGTACCTAACTTAAAAATCTCTTATTTAAAAAAAAATTGATTAATTATTTGTCAAACAGAGAACTATTTATTATCTCTAACCAAAAATCACGTTTTACTTACCTACCTAACCATACTAAACTTCAAAAAACGTATAATTTTAGTTAACTAGATCTGCTATGATGTTATTTTTTGTTTACATATTAATACATTTCTAATGGAGTAGAACATCAACCGATATCACTTTCAAGTCCCAACCACGTTTCTTATCAAACGGACTTGTTCAGTTAAACAGGTACATATTATAAAGGTACATAGGTACGCAGGTATATGTATAGGCAAGTAAGCTTTGCCGCTAATATAGTACACGAGACCGCTTTCACTGATCCCTGTTCGAGTAGTTTTTCTGTGCTCGGTAGGTGTTGGATCTTGGGACCGCACTGCATTTTGAAGGCGCTCTATTTTTCTGTGCTCGGTAGGTGTTGGATCTTGGGACCGCACTGCATTTTGAAGGCGCTCTATGGCTTAGTGGAGCTTTGGTAATGGATACAGAGGTTAAGAGGATAGTCCTGTCAGCATGATCCATACAAACGAAGTTAGCAAATATTTTCAACACTTACAAATGAGAATTTTATGCCGCTGAACTGCCGTCTGACGTAACTATCCGGGACCAACTGCTTAACATGCCTTCCGAACATTACAACATCCTATATAGGATTAAAGGTTCCTTCTTAATATGCTGACACTTTTTAAGGGGATGATCAGACCATCAAACTGAACAACTTTCTCTATGGGGCCAACATCGAAATCGCGAAAAAAAAATGTATTTATGTATGTTAGGTTTCTTTTACCATTTTTCATTTCGAACGACCATTTAGGATCTATAACGATTTAAAGTTGAAAAAACTAAAATTGTAAAATAAAAAAGTAAAAAAAGAAATCAAAAAACCCGTCTGCGTAAAAAATTCACAGATCTCGTGTCTATCACGACCTTCTTGGACATTGAAAATTAATTTTATGAATTACTTAAACAAAACAAAATTTACTCATCGTCGATTGCGTGATGCAACAAATATTGATTTTTAGGGTTCCGAAGTCAACAAGGAACCCTTATAGTTTCGCCATGTCCGTCCGTCCGTCCGTCCGTCCGTCCGTCTGTGCGCGGCTTAGCTCAGAGACGCTTAGTACTAGAAAGCTGTAATTTGGCATGAGTACACAAATATTAATCAAGCCAAGAAAAAAGGTAAAAAAATTTTGAAAAATAATTTTTTTTAGGGTACCTACCCTACCCGTGAAGTGGGGATGCAAGTCTTTTAAAAATACGGTGGGTGTGGGAAAACCATTTTTCGATTTAGGGATCCGTTAGCGAAATATTAAGCTTTAAGTCGAAAATTTTTGTTAGAGTCGAGTGCCAGCTAAACGGTTGTTTCTGGATATGTGAAAAAATTCATGGCAGTAGTGTATATAATGAAATTAAAAGGAAAACTATCACCGCTAAGTTAGCTTTACAAGTTAACGAGTAATAGTCGACCAACTTAAAAAATGCACTTTTTAGACTTTATTAGCCGTCAAACCGTAGTATAAAACAAAAAGCCCCGTTTTAAGTTCGTATATTGTGACGGCCAACTACGGAACCCCACCCTGCGCGTGGCTCGACACGCACTTGGCCAGTTGTTTAACTTATTTTATTTGTAACTGTGACACGTGTGACAGACTCTGTACCACCCTTTTCACAGTTAATCTTTTGTAATATTGTTCGTGAGCGACCCTATGAACAATAAAGGCCCATCTTTTTCATGTTCTTAAATTACTTTAACAACATACCTACTTACTTTTACTTTATTGATTTATGACTTCTATCCTTTCGGGACCTTAACAATTATCATGCAGTATATGAGTCTCTACCGCTTCCTGATCTGTTCACAGAGAAACAATGGTCTTTACGCCACTTTCATTGCTTTTAACATTAGTTTGGCTTGTATTTGTACAAATAACATAATTTACAGTCACATTTAGCTACAATTTTTTTATTGCAGATACATTTACTCGAAGGTAATTTCTTCTCCATCTTAAGGATCTATTCAAGTTTCTATTCTTTACACTAAATTATCTTGTAATACCAAATGAAAAAAAAAAAACTGCCAAACATTTCTCGTATATCTAGGTATGTGAACTGTAAATCACGCTACTTTCATTTTCCATGCCAACTGAATACTTATGTCATAACATATGCCATAAAATTTCGCTTTACTACTTACCAAATCATAAATATTCCCATTTAATTATGGCAACTTAACTTGATCACATGTTTGTTGACCTCGGCTTCGCCTCGGTCAACAATTACATGAGGTCTGAGACCTTTCTATACTTTCCTGCCCTCGGTGTGTAATCTACTATTTATGATGGCTCTTTATTATACAATCAGTATAATAAATTTTCTCATTTAATTATGTCAATTTAACTTGACTTTTTAAGAAGTCTCGTGATTACTTAATTTGTTTTTAGTATCGTATAACTTACTCAACCTAATTTTATTGCAATAACTCAAGTATAAAGATCGATCTCCATAATTCGACAAAGAGTAGGTAAGGTTTTTTTTCACCCCTCCGGATGGAAAGTGTCAACTTCCGTCCCGCTGCGCTAAACAAAGTTGCCTCTCTCCGCCTCCGTCGAGGAGAAAAAAGTATACCTACTTAACCTATACCTACTAAACTTGGGCAGTAAATAAGAAAACCTCAGATCACATGTTTGTTGACCTCGGCTTCGCCTCGGTCAACAATTACATGAGTTCTGAGACCCTCGTGTCTCACTATTTATGATGGTTCTTTTTTATATAATGGACTTATTTTGCTCTCAGCTGTGCGCAATATAAAATATAAACATCTTTTTCTAAACTTATTTAAGTAGGAAGGTACCGAAGTTTACGATCCACTTGTGATACAAAGACGGACTGCGGACTAGATTATTGCTATTGTGTGTTTTGTTGTAAGTTGAATCAGCTCAATTTAAAATAAATACCCTACACTTACTTTTTAAACCCGAAGCCGATGATGGCTGGTACAAAATTGGTTTGTGTTTCGTGAAATCGATTACTTATATTATTCCGTGGTGAAAGATCGGTCATTGTTTACAATTTGCAATTTACAATTTGCTGTCTTAAGAACTTGTGTAAGTAATTAAATTAAATAAAAAGAAATTTATTTTTTATTTCTGTTAATAATAGTCTTTCAACCGCGAATATACCTCGCGAAGTGCAGAATCAGTTTTTTTTTTTAAATTAAGTATTTTAATTTTTAAACTTTAAATTTGTTTTAATTCTTAAATTTTATTATTCCTTCCAAAGAATATACAATTTAGTAATACACGGGTACCATTAATTGTAATAGAAATAAACATTTTAAATAGGTATGGAAATAAAATCACAATTATAAATATATTACATGAAATTTTAAATCAAAAGTATTATAGTTACTCAAATCAAAATACGAAAATGCCTTTACTCTAATTAACTATTTAGGTCTGTAACACGCCTTAACGCCACGCGCCTTCAGCGCGCCGCGCTATCAATAATTTAGCTAAATAAAGGAAAAGCCACAGCCTAGACCGTAAGAGATAGAGAGGTCCGGTTTTTTTCAAAATGTAGCCCAACTCATTACCCCGAGGGGTTTTTTTCATTTTTTCGATATCGCTTTTTGTTATCGAGAAATAGGCGATATAGTGAGACAAGACCCCGAAAAAATGCGAAATTTTTCGACACTTTTACAATTTTCGAAAAAAGTTTTTGACTTTTTCAATTTTATTTTAAATCATTTTATAGTCCTCGTTGAGACACACCTTTTGAGACTTCAACCATTCACGTAGCCCTAAAACTAACGACACCAGGGCGATATTTCACTTTTTGTGAATCTGGATGCTATACAGAAGCGATCGAAAAAACATTTTCAATGTTAAAACATTAAGTAAATAAAAACTGAAACAAAAAAAAATAAGTCCAGTAGTTAGTCTAGAATTCTGTTAAGTAATATTGAAGCGACTTTAACAGTCGGGATCCATTAAAAATTCTAGACCGGATACAATTTTCCTAATAATGGGTCCCGACTGTGAAAGTCACTTCAATATTGCTGATCAGGAGTGCTATTTTTGAATCTCATTCGGTGAGCTCAGCTGTTGAAAATGTCAAAATTAAAACGGAGATATGCATCTTTCTACTGCTAATTTGACTTTTAAAAATCATACAACAGGAGAGTGATTTTTGAGAGTCAAATCAGCAAAAGAAAGATGCACTCCAGGGGTGCGATTTTTGAATGTCACCGGTGAGTTTGAACGTTTTTTATATCTCATACAAAAGCGTTCTCATACATCTTTCTACTGCTTATTTGACTTTAAAAAATCGCACTCCTGAATTATGATTTTTGGAAGTCAAAACAGCAGTATAAAGATGCGTATCTCCTTAGTAATTTTGACGTTTTCAACAGCTGAGCTCACCGAATGAGATTCAAAAATTGCACTCCAGAATTCTAGACTACTGGACTTATTTTTTTCTTTTCAGTTTTTATTTATTTGTTTTCTTCGAATATTTTGTCCATAACTCATATAACTAAAACTGATTATTTCAACGATATATTTTGTCGTACACACTAGATTTCTTGAATTATAAATAAATAAATAAATAAATAACGCTCACAGGCACATACATTGTAATGATCCCAAACTAGCACTTAAGGCTTTTATTATGGAAACCATACAACAACGGCACGAACATATAACATCCATGACCGAACCGGGATTTGAACCCAGGACCCTGGTTTGGCAGTCCGGCGTGGTAACCATTACACCAACCGGGTCGTCAAATTATTATTTTCAAATTATTATTCCAAAATGTGAAAAAATGACGGAAAAAGATGACATTGATAAATCAAAACGCGTAATGCGTCTAAAGGCACCTAATCCGAACTTAAGGCGTATATGCCCTGGACCACGACTCTCCATACTAATCGATGCGAACGAGCGCGTGGGCCCGGTCAGAATTTAGCTGTTTTCTTTGAAGAATTTTATGATTTTTTATTAATTTCTAAAAAGTGAGAAAACCACATAATTCTAAATTGTATTGTGAACAATATTGTAAATTTTCATTTTCTTACGACTCAAAATGTAAGAGTAAAATGGTTACAACTGAAAAAAAAGGGGTGACTTTAGAGTCCCTTTTCTTCGGTTTTATACATTAAAATCGATTTCTAGAAAAACCACATCACTTCTCATATCCTGTAGATGGTTCCGTTTATTTTTCAGCTCAAAAAAGTGCCATAGTTAATGAATAAAATGGTTACAAAGTTACCCAAAACCGGCAGGTAGTCCCTTAAATGTCACGTCCCGACGAAATACGAGTAAGTTGAAGAATTTCGTTCGTAACAGGCTCCGAGGCTCATTTTGACGAGAGCTATACTCTATATAGGTATACACCGTGTGTGCTTCTACGTGCGGTTTCATACAACTCCTTGCTTCACAAATGACGGACTGACGTCTGAAGCTCCGTCAGTGCGTCATCGTGTGTTACCCCACTGTAGAGTGTGAAGTACTTATTTACTTACTAGAGTTTAACCGCGCGATTTCGTCAGCTGATTTTAGGTCAAATCATAAGCTTTCAAACAAAAAAGTTTCATCGAAATCGGTTTAGTCGTTTTTGCGTGATGCTCGAACAACCGACGATTTTCAACTGCTGAGCTCACCGAATGAAATTCAAAAATCGCACTCCTGGATCTCGCTCGGTCCTCTCTGTCTTCAGTTGCAATAAGGATAGGATACTCATCCTATGGTAAGAAACACGGTCGATAGTGAAATAAACCTTATTAGTTGTTAAAGTATGTTACTAATTAACTGTACTTTTTTACGTTATTATAAATATAAGTACAATAAAATTGACAGAATGGCCGCTATATTGACAGGTCCGATATGATCGTTTTTCATTGCTTACCTCCAAAGCTACAACATGCACCGCATCCCCGGTATATCACATTGATAGCATGTCGCATCTGCGACCGTAGCATGATGCGCGCGATAAGGCTTTATCCCACCTTTATCTCGTTCACTCGCGAGCAAATAGAGAGAAAGCTAAGGCGCGATAGCGCTATATCACGCTGTCATGCTAAGGCCGATGGTCACATAATATACGTTTATGGATTGTTTACCAGGTAAGATATGTATGTTTTTCTTATACTACATATTTTATTTGACGTCCCGATTGCTCAGTTGATATAGTTGTCTGCTGATTCGAGGGTCGCAGGCTTGAATCCCGCAAGGGAAAAATATTTGTTCCCGAGTCATAGACATTTTTAGTAAATATAATTATTATCGTTGTCTATTTACCTATCATAAAAATACAAGTCCGGGCTAGATTATGGTTACGTTCTGTGGGACTAGGTTTTCTGACCACTCCGGAAAGGATTACGGTCGTAAGTTTATGTATAATGGTGGATCAAGATAATCTATGTGGCAAAGTCCAAGATATTTATTATTTCGTAGATTTAATTTTCGTAAATTAGCTGTGTATTATTCCCGTCCAGCATAGAGTCGACTAAAGAATGAATTACCAAACCTCATAATTGTTGTATACCTGCGCTGCATAGCGAGATTTTTGTTCAACCCAAAACGGTATTATGGTTGTAAATGTACGTCTTAATTTTATAGTTTCATATTGATTTACAAAATTCAGACTAGCCTTATTCTAATTTCATAGCAACTCTATCTCTCTGTGATGACACAAAGATGTTTATTACAGGCGCTCTAAAACTTCATCAAAACGCAGAATAGAAAGTTAGGTTTTTAAATTTTTATCTACTTAATATGGAAGAGGTATTTTTAATCCATTTTCACCCCCACTCACCACAAGCACGAATTATATAAGAGTCTCCACAAGCTCGACAATAAAGGTACAAAATAATTGCTTCTAATACCTTTTAGGTATCTAATATACAGGGTGTAAGAAAACACCCTAGTAATACTTAAGGGGATTCTTCAGACCATCAAACTGAACAACGAACTGACTCAAAGTCAAAATCGCGAAATAAAAATCCTCAAATGTATGGGACAGCAGATTTTTCTTTCGCCATTTCGACGTTGGCTCCATAGTGAAAGTTGTTCAGTTTGATGGTCTGAAGCATCCTCTTAAGTATTACTAGGGTGTTTTGTTACACCCTGTATATATATAGGGTCCTTTTCAATATCACTTTTTTAAGGGAATGATCAGACCATCAAACTGAACAACGTTTTCGATGGCACCAACACAAAAAATCAGCCCCTCCATACAAAACTGCAAATCTACTCAAGCCAAAAGTATGGGACAGCAGTTTTTTTTTTTGCGATTTCCATATTGGTCCCTATCATGAAATCAGCATATTAAGTTGGACCCTGTTTATCAAAGGTACCCCACAGAGGCTGTACCGCCAACCAGTGGGCGCATAAGCCTTCCATGAGAGCGGTGCAGCTGGTCCTGAAGGAAATCGGGGGCGTGAAGGCAGTCATGGGGGATAATTGCCTAGGTAGGTACAATCAGTTTTTACATACAAAATTATTATATGTATAGGTAGCGCAGGTAGGCATCTCCCTTCATCATCATCATCAGCCTGTAAATCCCACCTTTAAAGCCCCCCCTCCCCCTGGATACGTGCCTGTCCACCACGCGTGCCCAATGCGGATTGGTAGACTTCACATTCAGAAATTCTTCTTCTGCATGTGCAGGTTTCCTCACGATGTTTTCCTTCGCCGTTTGAGAGCAGTCGGTAATACGTACATAAGTTACTTATTGGTACGTGGCATGTTGTCTGTGCGGATTCGAACCCGGACCTTATGATTGAGAGTCCATACCTCTCCGCAACGCGCCACCGAGCACACCCTTGCGTGAGTGATATACAGAAATATTTAATTGTTTTTTTATGGTCTTATCATTTTATTATTTTATAGTCGAAGTCGCCATAGCCGAACACGGCTAGAAGGACTATTTATACATACTTATGTTACAGTATAGTATTATATAATCTGTGCTTATGTATATATTTTATTGAATTTCCTTCGTATTTGGTTGAGCATGACTTCAGTGCAGTAGCAAATTTAAGGCTTCCGCACATTGCAGCGATATTATCGAGCGATATTATCGACAGCGATATCGCGACACCTTACACACTGCAGCGATTCCGCGATTCGCGTCACGCATGCGCACTCCACTGAACGTAGTAGAAAGAGATTGCGTCAGGTTGCGATAATATCGCGGCAGTGTGTGGGATCGAGCGCGTCCCCATACAAAATGTACTGAGAACAATTATCGCAAAATCGCAGCGATATTATCGCTCGATAATATCGCGGCAATGAGCGGAGGCCTTTACTTTCTAAGAAAAGGAACTGACTGAAAATCTGAATTTGATCCAAGAACCTATGGTTTGGTATTCGGTACGGCGTGGTGACCATTGCATCAACCAACTGGGTCGTCAAGCCATTCATCTCTTGTCTGTGCCAATGGAAACAGATATTTTAGATAAATAGTAGATTACACACCGAGGGCAGGAAAGTAAGAAAGGTCTCAGATCTCATGTTATTGTTCGGTTCTCATGTAATCCGGACGGAAAGCGTCAACAAACATGTGATCTGAGGCTTTCTTATTTACTGCCCGAGGTTAATATACTATTTTTCTCTTCGACGGACGTGGAAAGCGGCAACTTCGTTTAGCGCAGCGGATAGAACTAACTATATACCAAACAAACCTATTCTGTGGCAGCGGGACGAGAATTGACGCTTTCCGTCCGGAGGGGAAAGAAAAGTATTAAGTATTAATTTTCAAACCATTCCTTTAAATATTACTAGTATGTTTTGTCACACCCTGTACTATGTGTATTTTTTAAACATATCACTCTGTACAAAATCCTTGAGAACATTAAAATGCTTTAGTCATTGACATCATTTGATGTTGTGAGCAGTGTTTAATTTTTTTATTGAACTTATAACAGGCGAGTTAAAGCATTGATTGATATTATTGCTTATTCAGTGTACACGCTAAATGCTTCCCTGTTCTTCCTTATATTTATTGAAAGACGGATAATTAATAGGTATATTCTATTTTAACGAATAATATAATATACCTATATAATATATTATAGGTAGGTACAAAGATTTTTTTTAGGAGCACAGCGAGTCCTACCTAACAAAAAAAATCTTTGATAATATATTTCGTAAATTACATTTATTTATTTAATGAGTTATTTTACTTAGTTATAAATAAATATTTACAGGTTTTAAAAAAAAGTTCAGTGACAGTGGATCGATGGTATTACAATTTTCCGTGTTTTTCTTGATTCCCCAATTTTATGGAGCCATTTGTTAGTTTATAAAATTAAAAAGAAATTTTCCCGAATTACTTTAAATTACGAGTGAATAGGCTTCTTTTGTGTTAGCTCGCTACATCTTCGACCCCATCTTTGTCCTCGAGACTGGATTGAGGTCAAGAAAAACACTTACCTATACCTATATGAGTACAACAATTTCATTTCATTGGCAAACTTCTTATAGTAAGTTTGTTACAATGTTTGGATGTCTGTGATTCAATCACTAAGCAGATTTGGATGTTCGGCACATACTTAGATAGAATATGTGCTGAATTAACACACAGGATACTTTTATGAAGTCAATACAAACAAAGTCGCAGTTTACGGAAATTAATAAAGCATTTATTGCACAAAAGAAATGTGTCCGCGCCTTGTGTGGGGTGGCACCTGTTGTTTCCTGCAAACCATTATTTAAAAGATTGAACATTCTTCCTCTTCCGTGCTTGTATATATTGGAAATAGTGAAATTCGTAAGAGAACATCCAAATCTTTTTAAAAGGGCTAAGGATGTATATCCAAGAAACACCAGAAATTGCAATAGACTAGCCCATGACAATGTTCCACGATCCGCGCGTTATCTAAGAAATGTCTACTTAATGTGTATAAGCATTTACAATGGCTTGCCTAGAGAAATCAGAGATTTGTCACATAATAAATGTATAAGCTCATTAAGAAAGTGGGTAATCGAAAAATGTTTTTATACTGTTAAAGAATTTCTGGAACCAAATGTGTAAAAGTACATATTATTTTGAGGATAATACCTATTTTTTTTTTTTTTTTTAATAAATAACGCTCACAGGCACATACATTGTAATGATCCCAAACTAGCACTAAAGGCTTTTATTATGGAAACCATACAACAACGGCACGAACATATAACATCCATGACCGAACCGGGATTCGAACCCAGGACCCTGGTTTGGCAGTCCGGCGTGGTAACCATTACACCAACCGGGTCGTCATCTTGTAACATTTTGCATGCCTTTATAAGAGGTTAAGGGTGAGAAACCTATTGTAAACTTCCACCTATACCTACTATGTAACCATACTTATATCAAATAAAGTTTCTATTCTATTCTATTCTATTTATAAAGTTGTCTATTTATTTAAGTATTTTGCTAAACTCCTAGTTTACAGGTGTTTTAACTCCATATTTCTGTGAATGCGAAAGCATTTTAACTGTCACAGTGCAAGTGTCCTTCTAGAGTTGCGTTGTGGGTCTGCTATTGGGCGGTCGCTTGTCGGTTGTCCCATCCCCGGCCTACAGCGGAATTCCAGTGGTGGCTCAGGATATTGTTCTTTTATAAGAACAACCCTTGAAGTCACCAAAATATCAATATAACCGTACAACGTCAAGCACTTTTGCTACAAAAACTCGACACTGGCAAAATCATCTACACCAAGATGGATGCCATAACCTTAAAAATAGAATAGAATAGTATCCTTCTGCATTCAAACTACATATATCTACTTTCAGATCGCGACATCAACACTTCGTTATTGAAAGGCGAGAGACAAACTCAGGTCAATTGGATGTAAATGGTCGACACAAATACAGAGAGTTTCGTCAAGATATGCATGTGACGACTGTGGCATCATTCCCTGGGAGATTTACAACGTGCTAATGAATTAACGCAAAACTATAAAGTACCTAGTTTGTTTAGAATCGCAGAATCGAATTATCATGGTTTCAACATGGGTAATTTTTTTCAAAATACAAAAAATATTTTTCGTAAAATTTAAAATTTACTGATCTCGATCTCAAACCTCTGCACAGGCACACTCACCCTAATTACTACCAAAACAAGATTCTTAAAATGTATCCATGAGCATTGAGCATGGTAGCGCTTTCATTCATTGCTGAAATGATAACAAATCATTTTTGCCTCAAAACTTAAAATGCGAATAACTGAAAATAATGAAATTATTGTTGCAATCTAATTATTTTGTTATAAATCAGTTGGGGTGTATCCGGTTTTGCGCTTATTCATTAACACGTTGTATATCACAATTTACTACTCCTCCTATCTTCTTCGGGTTCCAAGAGAGATAAAAGAGTCATGCCGTCCGTCGGTGAATCTGAAAGTTACCTATACAACAACAACAACAACAACAACCACCACCAACTACAACTATACCTAAAATATATTGTTTTATTGATTGATCCGTCATGGGAGCTCCCTCTTGCTGCTGCGGCTTTGCACGGACCTCCTTATGCGGATTCTATTGTATAATGTTACCTACTGCCTTTGTCTGTCACAGTTTGTCCTGTATTGTTCTGATGAAATAAACGAGTTATCTATCTATCTATCTATCTATAAGTCCTTCATTTTAAAGAATACCTGGTAGGTAGGTACCCTAGGTAGGTATTATCGATCGCTAGTTGCTGTTTACCTTCCGGGTGTAAATGGGTGATTGTACCTAATCATGATTTAATTTCATAATACTGAACAACTTTCCCCTATAAAGGGAAATTCGCAAAAAAATCCATTTTTAAAATGCATTTCAGTATGGCATGTCCAAATTTTGCGGATTTCCTATCCTACAGGTTCCTGGGGGAAGGTTGTTCAGTATCACGAGTACAACCACCCTTTAAACTCTTTAAAGTAATGCAACAGCTCTACACGTCGTATACACTGAATTGTCTTTAAAAATTGGGGCAACGAGTCTTTTCCATAAAGTCACGTCCTTGGACTTAACTCCTTTGGGGGCCGATAAAAAAGTCTGCTAGAACTTCCAACTATCACTGAGAAGTTTATTCCGAGAGCGCAAATGCGCGCTGCATACAAACGTAGTCTGGTGATATTTTTAATACTATCCAATTAAAGTCAATTACTTTTTTCAGAAACAATCTAGAAACGAATCCCGGCTCCTCGGCTTTGCCTCGGCCCACATTTACACGTTCGTCCATCAATGCCTCTTTTTCTGGCCACTGCAGTAATGTTACTATAACAATTTATACAACATATCCAAAAAACAAGAATTTTATCGTGATATTACGTTTTTTTTTACTGTAAGCCGCCAAAAATGAAAAGTTTTTGGCGGTATTACCGTAAAAAAAGGTATTTAGTATACCCTGTACACACCACGATATTTTCTAACCATTTAGCAACATAATTATGCGACAAATTGCACCACTATTGTACGATATTTATAACGCTCTCGCTCATAAACATAATTCTCAGAAAACATAGTTTTTCCGTTTTCCCTCAATCTAGAGATTAGTTAGGTAATTAATATGGATACTGTACAGTATAAGTACACAGTGCGACCATTATCGCGAGTTTATTATCCACGATACCAACGGGTGATCTTATTGCGTTCACCTTGTGTGACGATCAGAGAGTCCAAATAGCATAATTAGGGTGAAGATGAGTTTGTATTTTTATTTTCGACTAGCGATGCCCGCGACTTCGTACGCGCAGTGACTTTATACAGGGTCGTTCATAAAATTCTGACACTTTAAAAAAAAAATTGCTTAATCTATTTTAAGGGGATGATCAGTCAGACCATCAAACTGAACAACTTTCTCTATTTCATATGTGGAAGTAAGTATCTATGGAAACCTACACTCGTAGTATGCTACACGTGATACGACTGTATCACGTCTTTTATCTCGTTCGTTCGCACGCAAATAGAAAGAGAGCTAAGGTGTGATAGCGCTGTATCACTGCGGCATGCTAGCTATGCTGGCCTGCTTATAGGACCTATGTTGTCTTTTCTATATTTATATGTAGGTACCTACATTATTTATATTATTTTCTATTTTCTTTTTAATAGTTGTAACAGCCAATCATGCGCCACAGAGTACTATAATCATGCGCGAACCCTCAACTCCATACTTTTCCAGTTTATTTTACTACAAAATCTAATGCATAAAGTATAAATAATAAAAAAATAGGGATGAAAAAATAGACACACGATGACGCATTGACGGAGCGGCAGGCGTCAGTCCGTCATTTGTTAAGCTAGCCCAGTCATTTTACGGAGTTTTGTTAGAAGGGGTGGGGAGTAATTTTAATCTGTAACCCAGGCCCGGACTGGCCCTAGGGCGTACCGGGCAAATGCCCGGTGGGCCGCGACTCTGGTGGGCCGGTCTCCTCTCTGGACGGTCGGCCCATCGCCTTTCGATACCGGCCCACGCCCAAGGGCGGCAGGTAAAGGGGGCGCCAAAATCAAGAGTTTGAAATAAAAGTATTACAACGACTTCACAATATTGCAAAAAAATCTCGTTCTCTCGCTCGCTCGCTCCTGATTTCAGACCATATTGAAGTCATCGCATTATAGTTTATACTACAGTGAAATCTCGAGCTCGCTTCGCTCGCTTTTGGTCTTATATCGTATTGCTGTCATCACATTATATTGCAGTGAAATCTCGAGCTCGCTTCGCTCGCTCTTAGTCTTAGATCGTATTGCAGTCATCTCATTATATTGCAGTGAAATCTCGAGCTCGCTACGCTCGCTCTTGGTCTTAGATAGTATTGCTGTCATCACATTATATTGCAGTGAAATCTCGAGCTCGCTTCGCTCGCTCTTGGACTTAGTCATCTCATTATATTGCAGTGAAATCTCAAGCTCGCTTCGCTCGCTCTTGGTCTTAGATAGTATTGCTGTCATCACATTATATTGAAGTGAAATCTCGAGCTCGCTTTGCTCGCTCTTGGTCTTGCGTCGTATTGCTGTCATCACATTATATTGCAGTGAAATTCGCTCGCTCTTTGTCTTAGATAGTATTGCTGTCATCACATTATAATTGAAGAGAAATCTCGAGCTCGCTTCGCTCGCTCTTGGTCTTAGATAGTATTGCTGTCATCACATTATATTGCAGTGAAATCTCGAGCTCGCTTCGCTCGCTCTTGGTCTTAGATCGTATTGCAGTCATCTCAGTATATTGCAGTGAAATCTCGAGCTCGCTTCGCTCGCTCTTTGTCTTAGAAAGTATTGCTGGTCATCACATTATATTGAAGTAAAATCTCGAGCTCGCTTCGCTCGCTCTTTGTCTTAGATAGTATTGCTGTCATCACATTATATTGCAGTGAAATCTCGAGCTCGCTCTTGGTCTTAGATGGTTTGCCGTCATCTCATTATACAGGGTGTAACAAACACCCTATTAATACTTAAAGATACTTAGATGATTCCGTGCTTCGGATGGCACGTTAAGCTGTTGGTCCCGGCTGTTACTATCGCTGATGGTAGTAGTCGTTACATAAAAACCACGTCAGAGGCCGTAAGGCGGTCTGAAAAAACTCTGACACCGGGGCTTGCCCACACGATAAGAAGAATAATTAAAGGGGTGCTTCAGACCATGAAACTAAACAACTTTAACTATGGAGCCAACATAGAAATCGCGAAAAAAATTTGGTGTCCCATACAAAACTACTGTACCGTTGGGAGGGCCGACTGGTTCTAAAATGCCCGGGCCGATTTCAGGTCCCAGTCCGGCACTGCTGTAACCTGTACCATTTAGTGACAAAAAGACTATCATCATCATCATCATATCAGCAGATAAAAGTCCACACCACACGAACGAAAAAAACTATCTGAAAACTTGTTTTTAAAATAAGAACATAGAAATACAATTACTACCTCTCAGAAGGTTTTTAATTTAATAATATTAAATAGAAGGTGTTACAAAAATACAAAATAAACCTTTAAGGGGGTGGTGTAGACCATCAAACTGAACAACTTTCACTATAGGACCAATATCGAAATCGCGATAAAAAAAAAAGATGTTCGAATAGAGCTAAATATGTATGAAATATAAAAGATTTTTTTCGCGATTTCGGTGTTTGTCCCATAGAGAAATTTGTTCAGTTTGACGGAAATTATGGAAAGCAATAAATATTGAGTATTGAGTAAAATGAGTTTTAGAAAAATTAGAAAATACAAATTTATTTTTCAAAGCTTTCCAAGTGGACGAAAATATTTACACGGTGTTTGAAGTGATAATGGTAAAGCCTTTAAATATGAAAAAAAAATTACTTAGGTACCTACTTATTTTTTATAACCACATAAATGCAAATTTATAAATTTGGGGTAGTTATAGAAGGGCTGACGCGATTTCTTTTAATTTTTGTTTGTTTGTTTTGCTCAAATTGGCTCTTAAATATACCTACCGAAAAAAATATCAATTCTTAATTACCTAGTCCCGGCTCAAACCGTAAAATGACTGGTAAGCATGGAGGTAAGAAACCGCACGTTGAGGCACACATGCACAGCTAGCATGCCAGCCACGACAAAGCGTTTAAACGAGAAAAACGTCGTGCGCGCTCTTTCTGCCATACGTAAAATAATAAGGATGGAGACACATCTCGATTTTTATCGTTTTCTCGGGGGTGGCATGCGAGCCCTACTGGTGACGGATTGAAGTATCGTGTATGCTTCTACGTGCGGTTTCATACAACTCCTTGCTTTACAAACGACGGACTGACGCCTGCCGCTACGTCGCTCCGTCAATGCGTCATCGTGTGTGAAAGCGCTTATTAAATATTCTCGGTCACCGTCTTAACCAAGTCAAAGCATGCAAGTTACAGTACTTGCTCCCTTTGCCTTTAGAATTATGAAGTATCACAACAATTTAAGATGAGGTCAAAATCTGTTCTTCAGTTAACTTAATAACCGTAAGTATGTATTTTCTTCATTTGTTGCTGGTATATGACAGTAATAATAAATTAATAATAAACGTTTTAATTTTTTTCTAGTATTTGTTAACAATTCCTATATTTTATGAAAAGGTCAATGCCCGAATGACTAAGGTCTCGGTATCAATGATAATTGTGTCACCATGTAGGTAAAGTACATTAATAAAAAGTTCCACTGTTTTACGATTATAAATTGTAATTAATTTTATGCTAAAGTAAATTATTAATATAACAATTAACGTAACAAAACAAAAATGCAAACATTTAAATTTGTATAATTTTCTTCTTGGCCTAAACGAAAATTGGACTGACGGACATGCAGTGTCCGGCTTTTAACATGTATAGTAGATTACACACCTAGGGCAGGAAAGTAAGAAAGGTCTCAGATCTCATGTAATAATTTGTGATCTAAGGCTTTCTTATTTTCTGCCCGAGGTTAGTAGTATACTATTTTTCTCCTAGACGAAGGCGGAAGAGGCAACTTCTCCACGTGTACACGGTATAATGCCGTCGTCTATTCTGAACGGAAGTAACGTTCATACAGACGGCATTTTATTAAAGAAGTCATTAGAAATTGAAGTACGTACTTGGATATCTATAGCACAGAGTACCTACAATAACTCTATAATAGGTACATCTACACTATTATAAAACTATTTTTAATAGACGTGTGTCTGTACATTGAAGATATTTAAAAAAAACTGTCACAATATGGTGTTCATCACAGATTTTTTACAAGCTTTTATTTACGAGTATCTTGCCTTGTTTTATTTTTTGTCTGCCTGAGGTTTGTCAGATTTTTGTTATTTAACGTAAAGTATCAGAGTTACATTATGCTCAAAGATTTCCATACAAATCTTAAATTAATCCTAGTGCTGAAACTGTATATTTAAACTTAACGGAAATCTGACAAGCCACAGGCTAGTATACAGATCGTGTTTAAAAAATTGATCGGCTTTATTGGTTAGTACAATCATATGGTATATGGTAGGTAGGTACTATTGAAAATAAATAGGATCTCTAACTTCGTTTGTATACAGCGCGCTCGGGCGCACTGCGAGGACTGTCCTTCTCGTCGATTTACAATGATAATTTGAAATACAATGATACCTAATTCAACATGGACAAATTGTATAATCAAAAAAAAAAAACTTTATTCAGGAATCAGGATACAGAGACACGTTGTAAGGAAGTTCGAAACACGTGCGTAATGTCTAAACACGCATGTCTATAACCATAGCACACACTGATATGAGCAATCTATAAATAAATCATCCAAGTCTCATAAGCATCTTAGTCTGAAAGATTCAGCGGCACAGTTCAAGCCGCCGGCGCAGCCTTAGCGGCCGTATGGATCTAAATACTCTAAAAACAAATTAACTCTTTAAAAATGGGCACGAAAAAGGAAAAGAAACTGTGAGTGGTTTTTACTTTCTATCGCTAAGCGTGCTTTATGGTTATTTTATGAAAGCGATTTATTTGTCTTTTAATAAGTTACAATGTTTTTGTGAGGTCCAAAAAAACCGTTTGTTGTATCTACTAAATTCTACTTTCGTAATTTTCAGTACTAACTTTTTATATTTTTTATTATTATTTTTTTCTCGCGCAGTATTTATTGTAATCTTTTTTGGAATACAACTGTATTAATAATATTTCTTCCCAAACTAGGTAAGACATACTTTACTTAACAATGCGAGAAGACAACAACAAACATTTTCATGTAGATAAACATTGTTTTTGAATACAGAAAACAGAATCCCTAGAAAAGGATACGTACATATTTTATTGTGGTTTGTTATCAACGAACAAATAAGACCAGTGTTTGTTATAAGTTATAGTGATTATTATTACATATTTTTAACGTGCTATAAAGTAATTATTGTCCTAACAAGAAGTTAATAAAACCCGTCTATCACTTTAGTTTCATGATTGCATTAATTATACCTACTGATGCATATTGTGAAATTCTCGTAGTACTTACTAATATCCAGTGTAAGTGCGTTGCATGTTAGATATAATATTCATTATATTTATCGAATAGTGCTTACGATCTATAGCTTTACTATTTGCCAAAATCAAATCAGTTACTCTTCATCGAACGTGCGTGCTTTGTATTTTTTTTTTAAATTTTTTATTTAACGTCATAACTTATATCATAATAGGTCTACGAATAAAGAAATAATAGGTATAAGACTTTTAAATTTGTCATAGTTAACATAATATTGTAAATGTGAGGTTAGCGTCCTTTTTAAAGATGTTTTTTAAATGAGTATACAAAAATAATATTTATACAAGCTTTTATTATTACCTTGCCTCGTCTCTTGTAACTGTAGTATCCTACATTTACCTATAAGGGCTATATTTTATCGAACTTTTTAAATTATCAATATGAACCCCTTATAAAGGGTGTTACATAAGTAAGAATAAATTTTTAAAACTCTTGTTTAGACCATCAAACTGAACAACTTTCTCTATGGGGCCAACATAGAAATCGCAAAAAAAAAATCTGATATCCGATTCATTTTTTAGCTCGAGTCGATTTGTAGAGTATGGAACATCAATTTTTTTTTTGTGATTTTGTATATTGGTCCCATAGTGAAAGTTGTTCAGTTTGATGGTCTACACCACCCCCTTAAAGGTTTATTTGTATTTTTGTAACACCTTGTATACCATCATGAAATGATGAAAATGTGTTCGCTCGCGCTCAACAATGGCTCAATTATACAGGATGTAAGGAAACATATTCATTAATCGGTCACCACATACTCTACCCATAAAACAAAACAACTTTTACTATAGGAGCATACCGATCAGAACAAATAAAATCTGCAGTTCCATACGTTTGAGTCGAGTAAGCATTGCAGTTTAGTATGGAACAGCAGATTTTGTTTTTGATCTGATCGGTTTGCTCCCATAGTAAAAGTTGTTCAGTTTCATCGGTAGAGTATGTGGTTTAAAGGTTAATGATACTTTTACTTGCAACCTGTATAGTATTAGGTACATACATAGGTAAATATCTCTTTATTCGTAGTTAACATCATATTTCATGTCAAATGTGAAGCCCTACGGCTTAGCACAAGGAAATAATACTCTCTACCGAGTGCGAGGGGTCTAGCCGGAGACCACGTATAATAATTCAGTGCCTGGAAATAATCTACTACTTTAGAGGACATTTTTTATCTTTAAGTAGGTAGCCTAGGCGCTTTCATTAATTTTGTGTTAGGTACTTATTGTTATATTTTAGTTGTAATTGTTATATTGTTATTTATCCTTACGTTTGTTTAATAAATTATAGTAATGTTTATTAAAAGTTAACTTACTTCTATTACAACCAGCCTCCGGTGTTGCCCTGAATATACATTTCCAAAAAACAAGAGTGTACATTGTAGTCATTGTTATTTTTCAAATAACCGAAACATTACTAATGTTTTATGTTTCGAGTAGAGTTATTAATCTTTAAAACCGCCAAAAGAAGTCAGTTTTTGAGTTTGAGTTGTTAGAGCAATATTGCTAACCCCAAAAATGAATGCGGTCGTGCACCTATTTTACGTTATAATGGTGAAATCTCAACTACCATATGGCTTAGAACAGACCACCTTATTTTTTCCTTTTGTGTGGGCACCGTACGAATCGACTGTTATTTATATACCTACAGCTTTTGTAGGAAAATTTGGAAAAAGTTAATTCCAACTTAAAACCGTAAAGTATCATGAAAGTTATCTATACTACTACGTAAAGCTTGCAAGCAATCTAGTATAAACAAAGTAGCTATCCGCAACTGTCCTTTCTGTTTCTCCGCGTACTTTAGTTAATTGTCTGCTAAGGTGGTTTCCGTCCATACAAAACGTTGTCGTATAACACTCGTAGACGGTGTTAATAAAAGTAATGTTTTATATATGGAAAAATAGCTTAGAAAATCTAGTTTGCGCATATCAAATAATATTTACAATTTGTAATATAATTACGAAGATATAAGGGTTTGAAATTTCGCATGAATAATTTCAAAGCGTGATATCTTCGTTTCTCGTTCTAAAATATTACTTTTATTAACACCGTCTACGAGTGTTATACGACAACGTTTTTTATGAAATTGACAGCTCTCCAACCACCTTAACTTTTAACTGTCATTAATTTCTTTAGAAAAGTTCAATCGGGCGAAGCTGGGGCGGGTCGTAGTGTATCGTTCGATTAACGGCTAAACTTCTGAATCAATTTTGAGGAATATTGATTCAGGTAGGTGCTTAGCTTAAGCTGTAAGGAAGAACGTGGGAAGGACAGACATATACATTAAAATTTACGCATTACGGAGTCGCAGTACATAAGTACGTCTCTAATAAAAGATATCAATGAACTTCAACGTCGCATGTAATTTAAAGTGAAAATGGATTATTCATGGTATACATTTTAAACCATGGACACACGGACTTGAAAAAGGTCCGTGCATGGACAATCCATTTTCACACCTTATAGAATTTATTGTTGTCCTGGCGACTTTAACTTGCGAATACCTCTTGACATTTCAAAGCGGTGAAATTTCTGACTATAGTTGTTCAGACTATTCCTTCTAGTAGGAGTCATACAAGGCGACTAAGGGATAAGGTTTCTTTTGCTTTGTTTTTGTGGGCGAAAGACAACACTTGACGCTTTTATTCTATCCTGCCCCAGTACTTATTATTATTTTTCTAACTTAACCATGCCTGACCCTAAATCTGACTTTAGATTTTCGTCAGAACTTCATTGGTATCTTCGATCAAATTGGTATAGCCTGTGGTACCTATAGCTTAGAGCTAGTGTACTCGTAGAGTTGACACTTGACCGAAATCGTTTACAATGTATCAAAAATGGAAATTCCGAGTAAACCCTCTGAAACATTTAATATGCGAATATGCTGAACGTAGGATTATGCTGAAATTGAAACTAAAGTTGCTGGTAGTCTTAGCAGAGTTTCTGATCAACCCGAAAGGAAATTGTACATATGTACTTAACTTTATATATTTATTATGTACTTACCGAAAAATATACATCAGGTGGGGTAAGACAAACATACTTTATTTTATATTGAATATATGACGACCCGGATGGTGTAATGGTTACCACGCCGGACAGCCAAACCAGGGTCCTGGGTTCGAATCCCGGTTCGGTAGCTTCCTAGCCTTTAGTGCTAGTTTATTATTTATATGGGGTAAGACAAACACTTTTACCTACATATAGGAGTGTTATAGGGACAGTATAAAAGAAACAATTTGTTTAATTCAATATGAGTCTGACTTAGTTAATTCTTCCTGTTTTTGATCAAACCATAGAGTTTAAGTCAGTATTTTACTAGAGTTATGTTAGTATGTTTGCCTTACCCCGGTGTTTGCCTTACCCCACCTGACCTTATTCGTAACTTTTTTTTTTAGTCTATTTTTTTATTGGGGCTTTTAACCCTGAGGTTAGGTTCGTTTACATTTCAGTCACTCCTACATATTTGTAATTTTATAACAGAATAATTTATAATAGAACAAACATACTCTCTAGGGACTCCTCGTTAGGGTGGTCAGACAGCAGCCTACAACCAACAACTATGCATCTGTAGCAAGGTTCTTTTTATAAGTATCATGCTAAAAATATAATAGTAAATAGTTACAATTAATTCTTTTTTTACCGCAGGGAGGAAGAGCCCAGTCCAAACGTCTCGTATTTCTCAATCGTAAGTACCTCAACATTTATTTTTAAGTTTGTTGCTTGTAGCAATAGCACAGAAAGTAATATTGAGTGCAATGTCACATAAAACCAATAGAATGCATCAAAATTATAGTTGGACTGTTTGTATTGTAGAACATTTTGGTTTCATTCACGGACAACAGTGCTACTCAATAAAGTCTTTAAAAATTATTTGTCATTCGATAATATCCTCATCTTGCGACGAAAGTAATAGTGCAGCTGTTGCCTACACTCAGTTGCAGAAACGCTCATTAAAGTTAATATCCTCCATTAAATCTCTTGCTGTCACTTTTTGTCTTTTGACCAAAGATTTAATGGAGGATTAACTTTAATGAGCGTTTCTACAACTGAGTGTTAAACGCAACTCAAACAAGGCTCACACGATATTCACGTTCAGGAATGCTATTTTTGAATCTCATTCGGTGAGCTCAGCAGTTGACAATGTCAAAATTACTATGGACATATGCATCTTTCTATTGCTGATTTGACTTTCAAAAATCATACTACAGGAGAGTAATTTTGGAAAGTTAAATCAGAAGTGGAAATATGCATATCTCCATAGTAATTTTGACATTTTCAACTGGTGAGCTCACCGAATGAGATTCAAAAATCGCACTCCTGAAGTGCTGTTTTTGAATCGCACACTTTCAAAATCATGATCGAATAATGCATAAGCTCCATACTGTTTTTGTCACTTTCTGTATGAATTAGGACGTGTGATATCCAAAAATAGTACTTTGGAGGTCATAAAGGAACAGACCGGGTGAAACGGGCGTGTGTATGGTGATGAATTTTGCATGGCCATTTTCCCTTCCGTTTTCAATTCTACCGGAACGGATGTGAACGGCATGTGTATGGCCAGCTGAAATTAGCGAGGGAAGAAACTGCAGCTTCGGCGCACAGATGATTAGCACGCGATCAAATAGAACTAACAAATGTTCGCGTGCGTCTTTGAAACGGGCGCATTCACCAATGTGGACGTACCATTGACGTAACAATAGTAAACTTTGACCTTCATTAATAAGCTCATTGCTTTTCAAGGTTGTCGCAGACGGCGCTGTAAGTTATAGGCGCTGTATCGCACAGCAAAGCCGTCTATTCACATGTGTCTATTCTCTCGCACGCAAGATGTAGCTTACTCTCTCTCAGGTATAAAACTTACACAGGAATAATTCGGTGCGTTAGAAAAGTACGTCCTAGGCTGTACGATAATGCGCTACTATACCTAAGATACCGTTGTGACGACCTTATTTATTCCTCAATACATTAGGCCCGCCATATACATTTTGAATCGAGTAATTTCGTTCGACGACCCGGTTGGTGTAATGGTTACCACGCCGGACTGCCAAACCAGGGTCCTGGGTTCGAATCCCGGTTCGGTCATGGATGTTATATGTTCGTGCCGTTGTTGTATAGTTTCCATAATAAAAGCCTTTAGTGCTTAGTTTGGGATCATTACAATGTATGTGCCTGTGAGCGTTATTTTTATTTATAATGGAATGGTTTTGATATTTTATGCCTCCGTAATTCCGAACGGAATTCTGCAGGGGGCAAATCCGTACATAATTCCAATTCCTGATCAGAATTCC
Source organism: Agonopterix heracliana (assembly GCA_963693445.1). Lineage (NCBI taxonomy): Eukaryota > Metazoa > Arthropoda > Insecta > Lepidoptera > Depressariidae > Agonopterix > Agonopterix heracliana. The sequence goes on from OY856307.1 coordinate 4,563,809, forward strand.
GTTACGGATGTATGTGGCAGGGCCTGATAGCAAGTACCTAGTGTCGCTGTAGGTACATTGTGATACACGTAGTGCAAAGTTTTTATTTGGTCTTCGCTACGCTCAGCGAAAACCAAATAAAATCTTAATCTTAATCTTTCATATTATGTTTACTAACCACACACAACCGTTTAGAGTCTTTCCCGAGAAGCCTTTTAAACAGCCGCGGAAACGCCTGTCACAAACAAGGACCTTTTAATACTATATATTCCAGACCTGACAGTGCATGGATGATTGTGGAAAGACCTTTAAGGGAAAAAAGCTTTCTGAGTTTACTAAAATTTTTCTATAGTTCCGGTACGCAAATTGCTTGGAAATAACAGCAACCCTCCTGGGAGTACTTATCGGCCTGCTCAGCGGCGGTGGAATATGTTACAATCTGGTACAGTTTGGTGAACTCAGCACGGCATTCGTGGAGCGCACGAATCCTCAGCCACATGTGAAATCTAGTTATCTTCCGTTGACCCAGTTATTTGGAGGCGGAAAACAATTGTAAGTTTAACAGTTTTACCCTTCTATTTCTAATAAAAAGTATATACCTACACAAGATTATAACTCTCTCGTATTTGCTGCTTTTGAAGACCAAAATTGTTGACCCTTTCACCAGCTTGTGCTCCTATAACACAATGAACCATCTGGAACACTCGAGCTGAAATGGTATCGGAAACGTCAAACGTCTACGTACTTTCCATGCATACAAAAAACATCCAAAATCCAATCATCCAAAATACGTCCAAAGACTTTTTTTGGTCTTCGCTGCGCTCCTACCTTGCCGTTGTCATATCAATAGATTTATTATTATCTATTCACGTTACTGTAAAAAGCCCGAATATTGGTACCGCTTCTAGTTGATCTACTACATTTAGTCCAATCATTTTAGGGTTGGACCCTAACAATAATTTATCTCTCGCTGAAACTTTGCAGTGTGATAAAGTAAAGTATACAGATTACGGTTGACATATAATCTAGGACCGGAAAAAGTTAAACCTAGATTATTAGCGATAGATGAATTATTAGGAATTATTGTTAGGGTGTCCATACAAGGAAACTCTAAAATGATTTGACTAATTGTGTTGATTGTGATGTGAACTGATGTATGAATCGTCCATACAACATGCGACGATAAACAATCAACTCGTAAACGACCAAAATTAAAATGTTGATTGATCTTTTATTCAGGATGGATGCGACGTATGAGGAGAACATGGCAGCCCTAGTGCAGGACGGCAAGGCCATGGCGATAGGGATGTTTGTCAGCATCATCATCTCCCTCATCATGTGCATGGTCTCCGTGGCAATGGTCAGCTGGAGCGCTTTGAGACAGGTATATATCGTTCAACATCATGTTAAGAGAATATTATTCCGAGAGCGAAAATGCGCGCTGCATACAAACGCACTATGGTGATATTTTCAATACTAACCAATTAAAGTCAATGACATTTTGCAGAAACAATCTAGAAACAAATCTCTATGCTTCTATAGAGTCAGATTTTCGTTAAAATATACAATTTCAATGCTAGGATTAATATAAGATTTGTATGGAAATCTTTGAGGCACTGTAACTTGAAAACTATACATTTTAACGAAAATGTGACTCCATACAAGCATAGAAATTTGTTTCTAGATTGTTCCTGCAAAATTTCATTGACTTTAATTGGTTAGTATTGAAAATATCACCATAGTACGTTTGTATGGAGCGCGCCCCGAATAATATACCCTTAATAGGTACTCTATTAAGATTTGCAGGGCCTTTTAAAGAGCCCATAATCTAAATGGGAAGGATACAGGATCCTTCTTAATATGCTGACACTTTTTTAAGGGGATGAGCAGACCAAACAGCTGTTCCGTACAAAACTGCTTGAGCCAAATGTATGAGACAGCTATTTTTTATATTGATTGATAGAGAAAGTTGTTCGGTTTGACGGTCTGATCATCCCTTTAAAAAAGTATCAGCATATTAAGAAGGACCCTAAACCTATATGCCTCCTTATTGTAAATAGCGTCAAAGTTTTTTTGATTTGGGCGGGACTTGAACCGTTTGCGTGCCTATCTAGGGCCTTAGTCATTATTCATTTTAGACATTAGTCGACTAAATCATCCGGCCTATCCCATTAAAAATTGTGACGTTTAAACGGATCAACAAGCAATAATGCATGCTCTCTATCACGATTAATTATTCATAGTAAGGATACCTACCATAAAAAGAGGGAAAACATTTTAAAAATTGTAATTATAACAATTAAAGCCTTTTCCGATGTGGCGTTTTATAAATGTTCTATTACAGCATAAGCATATGCTCACGACTATATTCCCCGAGGGGGTAGTCAGAGATATTCTGAAACCTCAGAACATCCACGTTTCACCAGTAGTACCGAAACTCTGTCCAGTGTGACGGGGGGTGAGCCCGTCGCCACTTATAATGGACAGTGGGTACAATACACGCCTCGAAATTGAAGCATGCAGGTTTCCTCACGAAAAAAATAAATAAATCGGTAAATGTTCTATTAACTAGCGTATAATACGCGTATCATATAATATATAATAGCGTATAATTATCGAAAAAAGAAACAAATACATATACATAAGTAGGTAGGTATAATTTGCCCGCGTGAGGAAACAATGATAATAGATATGTATGAGTGGAAACAGATTTGATTTTAATTGACGACCTTGTTGGCGATTGACTCTCCGAGCTTCTTGTTGAGAACAAAAACTTAGTGGCAGATTTATCTACATTAAACATACATTAAACATATCATACATACACTATTTAAGCGCTCGTTGGCGTAGTGGAGCTTCGGTATTGGAAACGATCACCGAAGTTAAGCAACGTCAGGTCCGGTCAGTCTTTGGATGGGTGACCGTTTAGTGGTATTTCATCTCGAGCGTTTCCGTGCTTCAGAAGGCACGTTAAGCAGTTGGTCTCGGATAGTTTCGTCAGATGGCGTTGTAACTATTCGTTAAGCCAGGTCAGAGGCCTATTGAGGAGACTTGAAAATTCTCTGACAGCAAGTTGACCACTACCTTGCCTCCACCAACACGCACTGGGCCCGCATGGTGGAGTATGGCCCACTCCTTCTCACCCTTATTCGTGAGAGGAGGCCTTTGCCTTGTAGTGGGATTCTATAGGCTATAGCTAACTACACTATTTTAAAAAACTGCAACAGAAGTCTATCTATGCTTGGGGAAAAGTACAAAAAAAATATTACGCAGTGGTGTTTTCGTGTCGCTGACTCCAAAACACTGATTTTTTTTGGATTTTCTGTCTATGTCTGTTTGTTCGAGCATCACGCAAAAGCTACAGAGTTTACGTGTAGACGCTGTTATCCGGTCGAGGCCGTTTTTTGAACACAAACGAAAGTGTTTTAAACTGTGTTTTAAAGTCTGAAAACCAATATTGTCTTATTTAAGGATCTGGCTGATAGGCGACCGTTCTCAATTACACGATTAGATTGAGTTTAATAGATAGAAAAAAAAACCAAAGTTACCCCTTTTTGTTATGTTTTTTCAATACTATGATTAAACTGCTGATATTTAACTTTTTATTCTTGTACTTCACTAAATGCATTAGATATTTCTAGTGAACTCCGTAGAATTTTGAGCTTAGAAACACCCATGAGCAAAGATATTGATGAAAAACACGTTTTTTTGCGATCCTGCTTTCAATTGGAGCGGGATGGCAAATTGCAAACTTATGCTTGCAAGAAAGAGACGCTTGCACTGGGATATCCTGGCCTTAAAAGCTTCTGATTAGACAACTTAAAAAATGGTAGGTATACAGGGTCTTTTCTAATACTTATACTGAAGTTTTTTAAGAGGTTGATCAGATCATCAAACTGAACATAATATATATATAACGAAAGCGCTAAAAACATTTTGCTTTCCCATACATTTTGGCAGAGTACCTATTGCAATTGTATATGGAGCAGCTCTGTATGATGGCGATGTATGGAATGTTTGTGTCAATCTCATAATAAAAGTTGTTCAGTTTGATGGGTAGAATATGTGATTTAAAGGTTAATTAATACTTTAACTTACACCCTGTATAGTATACTATTTCCAGTAATTCCAGAAATAAACAAACTCGGATATAATATAAGTATACAGGGTGATAGACAGTTGCATTTGTACCCGTGATAGAGGTCAACTTTCCCTAAGAAAACTAGAGAAAATTCTCATTTTTATTTTATTTTCCATACTAGGTACAATCACACATTACAGTAATGCAACTGTCTACCCTAACACTCCGTAGGTAGATTAGTGTAGATAGATACAGATAACAGATAAATTACAACGATGAAGCATTGACGGAGCAGGCAGACGTCAGTCCGTCATTTGTGAAGCAACGAGTTGTAAGAAACCGCACGTAGAAGCACACACGGTGCGCCAAACCGTCACCGTGTGTGCTTCTACGTGCGGCTTACTCCTTGCTTCACAAATGACGGACTGACGTCTGCCGCTCCGTCAATGCGTCATCCATCATGTGTGAAAGCGCTAAATCAGAAATAATCTGGAACAACGCCAGGGTCACTGGTGTTAGCAACTTATAATATTTTGAATGTGTAATTTGTAAATGTGTAATTGGAGTGTATTGTACAACAATCATAACATTAACAACAGATCACGAGGATACGACTGTTGTTTCTGAGAGCCGTGCTTCGCCAGGACATGGCGTGGTTCGACACGGACTCTGAATTCAACCTGGCCTCCAAGATGTCCGAGTGAGTATGAATAACGTGGTCACTGCGCTGAAATGTTTATTGTGCTGGACCTTGTGATCAATTATTATCATTCTAAAACTCAATTGAAGATTGACACAAATATTATAGAACAATTGAATTGATTGTTTGTTATAGAGCTGAACTTAATAGCTGGATCGGTGTTAAGAGAATCGCGGTCTGCAAGATATTTTTGAAGACTAGGTTTTTAACAGATTGAGCTATTGCTGTCGCGCTGTTTCCGAGCAACCGAGCTACCAGTGCGAAAGTAACGACTGCAGCTCGGACTCAAATCGGAAAAATATACGAAATCACAATCTTTGATAAAGTTATACAGGGTGAAATCGATATCATTAGCATCCTTTTAAACTAGTCTACCCATCAAACTGAACATCTTTTACTATGGGAGCAAACCAATCGGAGCAAAAAAAAATCTGCTGTCTCATATATTTGAGTGTCGGCAGCGGCGGCGGGTATGGGACAGCAGATTTATTTTTGCTCTAATTGGTTTGCTCCCATAGTAAAAGTTGTTCAGTTTGATGGCAGGTGGTTGGAGAGCTGTCAATTTCATACAAAACTTTGTCGTAGAACACTCGTAGACGGTGTTAATAAAAGTAATGTTTTATATATGGAAAAATAGCTTAGAAAAACTAGTTTTCGCGTATCAAATAATATTTACAATTTATTATATAATTACGAAGAGGCTTTGAAATTTTGTATGAATAATTTCAAAGCTTGATATCTTCGGATTTTATAAGGCTTTGAAATTTTGTATGAATGAATAATTTCAAAGCTTGATATCTTCGTAATTATATCATTAATTGTAAATATTATTTGATACGCGCAAACTAGATTTTCTAAGCTATTTTTCCATATATAAAACATTACTTTTATTAACACCGTCTACGAGTGTTCTAATACAAAGTTTTGTATGCAATTGACAGCTCTCCAACCACCGCGGCGGTAGTATGGCAGCATGTTATAGCGCCGCTATCGCGCCTTAGCTCTCTCTTTATTGCGCGCAAACGAACGAGATAAAAGGCGTGGCACAGCCGCATCCCGCGGAACAGGCTACGGCTTCTGTCCACGTAGCATTTTGCGCGCGATCATTCTCTTAATCTAAAAGTAATTTTAGCATCCTTAAAAGTGTCTTTGGTGTCCTTGAAGATGAATATATTGTTTAACAGGGATTTGATGAAACTCAAGGAGGGGTTCGGGGAGAAGCTGTCTATAGTAGCGAACCTCGTGGGCACAGCCGTCATCTGCTTGTGTCAGGCCTTCCCCATGGGCTGGGAGCTGACCCTGGCCTGTGTTACTGTCGTACCTTTCTCCATAGCTGCGTCTATCGTCTTGTCTAATGTAAGTATCGCTTGAAGCGCTAGATTTCTGTTCACGTTTTAAGACTTTCATATTAGGCAGAAAATAAGAAATTTTAATATATGTATACTTACCGGTTTCCTCACAAAGTTTTCCTTCTCTGAAAAGCCAGTAGTTTTGCAAGTCGTTTATAGAGTTCCTAAAAACTCATCGGTATGAGTCTGCTGCAGGCTGGGATCGAACCATTTCCTCTGCATGGAAGGTGGTGAGGCCACTAGACCACCGTGACTTCTAATGTAATGTATAATAATTATGTACGATAGATGAATAGATAAAACGTCGATCTATACTCTGTATCAAATGCGCACTGCCCTAATGTCAATTTAAATTTATATTTTTTTAGTATCAAACAAAGTCTTCGATTCGTGAGATGGAAGCCTACAGCCACGCAGGCAAACAAGCTGAAGAAGTGCTGAAATCTGTAAAAACCGTGGTCGCTTTTGGAGGAGAAAGTAAAGAAATCGATCGGTAAGTAGGTACCATACATTTTTACAGTTGTTCAACATACAATTTGAGTCTGAACGATTCTAAGTAGATCTAGGTACCCACCTAGGTTCTAGGTAGGTGTTCTGTCTACATGAGTCACAAAATATGGTCTTCTTCTGCTGTAAGATGCGGTGTCTTACGCTTCTCATAAAGAATGTGGCCGATAAGATAATGATCTTGCCCTGTCACATTTTGCAGTGGAACAAATCATAGTTTGCAACTCGTCCTCGTGTAGAATTGCCTTATCAATATGATATTGTAAAAAAAACCGGCCAATAGCGTGTTGGACTCTCTCATAATTGGGGTTTTGTAGCCCTTATATAAAGTACCTACGCGTAGGTACTTTACGTAGCTACGTAGCAATAAGACATTGTTCAAAGAAATCTGTTACTAAACAACTTGCAAGAGAAGTGATAGAGACATAATACCTTCATCAATCATTATGTTTAGTCAAATATTGTTTGATTACACAGATTCTTCAAATTTTATACAAATAAACTACCTATTACTCGCAAAAGTTTTTTTTATATTCGAAATAAGCTTGCGCTTGGCTTCTGCACATCTGATGGAAACATAAACAGAGATTTATTGTAGATATTGTGATTTTTTTAACAAAATTAAACATATTTATATCCTCCCTACAAATAAACTAAAAGAAAATTTTGGCAGCCTTAGGAAATTATTGTTTGATATAATCTGTAACTTAGATAAGCGTTTATTACTCTTAATTAATCTGCATAGCATACGGAAATATTTTCCTATCCTTATACCGCAGATATAAGTTCAAACAAATGCGCTATTATATTTACAGCTAGTCACAAACTAATTAAACTCTACCAGACGTTTATCAAGCGTGTAGTCTTTATGTTTACTCTATCTGATTATATTAATGATTTCACGCATATGCAATTTTTTTTTTAAGTTTTTACTTTGAGGACTGGGTAGACAGTAACAGGTTACCTATCACAAAACCGACAAATTTTTTTCCTAATCACCTTTCTGCCCAAACGGGTCGACATTTTTAGGGTTCCGTACCCAAAAGGTGAAAACGGGACCCTAGTACTAAGCCTACGTTGTCCGTCCATCCTTCGTTCTACCTATTTACTTCCTAAATAGGAAAAGGAAAGGAAAGAAAGGGAAGGTTTACAGATTTTCTGATTTAACCCGTTGTGAACTAGGCCACCGTAGAACCTTTTCACGGTAAAGTATAACTTGTTATGTTTCACAGTTGATATGTGACCGGTGACTGCGACAAAGTTCTGTGGTGCGCATGCAGCAGCAGGGGCAGATTTTGAGATCTGGGTCACTTACGACTCAGGATCGATTTGATTAAACTATGTAGTTACTTACTATAATATGTGGGGTACTTAAAATATGTAGCATGATTACAATATAGTTTGAAGGTCTCTCACATTAGCCTATCTCTTAAAGAATGCAAAAAATTATTGACGCTTTTGACACTTTTGTATTAGCATAACATAACATAACATAATGTTGTGTGGATTATTGGACAAAACAAAGTCAATTAACCACGCCTGTCAATGACATTAAAGAAACAAGGACTCCGCATAAGTGCGCTATTAAAGGGACCTCTAAAATGTACTTAATTACTACTGCTTTGTGACAGAGGATATTTGAAAGGACTGTGCATGACAGCCGAGCATAACTGAGCCATACTAAAAGGTGGGAGGCATTAGAGACATGTGCCATTTTTTGGTTTTGTTATTGTATGACGTGATGAGTCCACGTGTATAGAATGTCATTGACGCCTGTTGTAAAAATATATTTGGTTGGTAAAAATCTTACATGATTATGTTAAAGCGATATCTGTGTATATAACCGACATAGATCCATAGTCTGATCTTTCTTATTTACTCTCTTACAACAATCTTTATAGCGTACACTTAATTCTTGACGTACTTATGAACCACGCGTTTATCAGTAAATACGTTATCAGCAAATAGATACTTCAATTGTTAGCTTGCAATAAACTGTTTACTCATCATTGAAGTTTGTAATTAAGTAAGTATGTTTAATATTACACAAATGTTATGAAATTTTTCCTTAAACCTAGAGTAGGTAGCTATATGGACTCCGTACTGCCTAGGTACATCTTAACTATTATAATTATAAAACCGTATAAAATCATGAGGAATATAAAAGTAGCGGTTCACTTCATATAAATTCAAATAACATTCGATAGCGCGATTTAAAAACGTGCAGTGCCATCTATTGCCAAATTGTTAGTTTGTTTGTTTGTTCGCGCATCACGCAAAAACTACTGAACCGATTTTGATGAAACTTTTTTTGTTTGATAGCTTATGATCTGACTTAAAATCTGGTATATAATTTGTGCGGACGAAGTCGCGGGAAAACACTAGTATTATTATAAATTTTTGGAAATTTTATTAGGTTACGTTTACTTACCTTAAATTTTATCAAAATGTTTTTGATTGCGGACGATATTTTGACCCGTTTAAGCGCCAGTCACGGTGAAGACGAATTTTTTGAATTTTTTGACTTTGTATGAAAAACCCAATAATTGAGGCCTTAGGGATTGTTCGATGTTAGCCTGTAAAGTTTTCCATTAATTTTATGAATAACTAGCATATTAGGTACTCGCTATCACAAACTAATTCGAAGAACTAGCTATTTTCGTTAGAGTGAAATGTTTATTCTTTATGTCCTTCAGTCCTGGGTTAAAGTACCTATGGTCCAATTTTCTGTCAATACTCAGTTACCTACTTCAATCTTCAATACATAACGCCACCTTAAAAAAAATCTGTTCTTTTCATCTTTTTTATTAGATAGATTTAATAAAATTGCTTCATTGATGTACCAATTTCGTACGACAGGAAAACTGAACCATACTTGCATCCTAGACTATAGAACTTGTATGATTTTACGGCACCTAATACATGAACACACGACTATTATTCCCATACAGACGGCTACACTTTCGCTTTCACACACGATGACGCATTGTCGGAGCGGCAGACGTCAGTCCGTCATTTGTGAAGCAAGGAGTTGTATGAAACCGCAATCCGTCACCTTGTGTGCTCCTACGTGCGGTTTCTTACAACTCCTTGCTTCACAAATGACGGACTGACGTCTGCCGCTCCGTCAATGCGTTATCGTGTGTGATCACGAATTTAAGTTTGTATGTAGATAATATTATTTATTATCTTAGCAATGTATTCATGTCACAAGTAGGTACACATCCTAAATTTGATGTGCTAAAACGATCGTGTGATATCCTTTAACACAATTTTTAACTAAATTTTTAATCTGTTTAACTGTCTAGGTATAAGAGTCTACTGGAGCCGGCGGAGTTGTACGGCAGGAAGCGAGGCCTGTACTCAGGCCTTGGCAACGGGTTCAACTGGATCCTGACCTATACCCTCAACGCCATCGGCCTCACCTACGGCACCAGACTCGCTATCATAGACTTCGACAAACCTACCGAGGAGAAAAAGTACCTCGTTGGAGTTGTTTTCAGTGTGAGTGTCTACTCTGTTCGTAGCTCTATTCTGTCAAATAAAGAAAAGCCATAGAGATGGAATGCTGAAGCTTATTTATCTGAGATATCGATATTATTGCATGCATGCATATGTTTAATTAAAACTGTTGTATTTAGTGATCTATCTATATTATTAAAATCAATGTTTTTCTGTATGTTTGTCTCTTAGTGTTTGTCCGCTTGCGATTAAACTTTAGTAGGTTGTTATACGCATGGTCAGGTGGGCTCCTGGCAAAACTTATTAAATATCTTGAACATTGTATTGTCTGAGAGATTAGAATTTGTTTCATAGCTGTTTTATCCTTACTTCGTCTGCGGAGCATGGGTAGCATGCCACCGTGATATAGCGCTATTACACCTTCGCACTCTTTCTATTTGCGCGCGAACGAACAGGATAAAAGACGTGATACAGGCGTATCACGTATAGCATGCTACGAGTGCAGCTATCAGTATCTCTATACTCATTATATCAAAAGTGGTTCATCGGTTTAGCCGTGAAAACGTAAGAGAGACACTTTTGCATAAGCGTATGCTCACGACTATATTCCCAGAGGTGGTAATCAGAGGTATTCTGTAAACTAGAGAACATCCATCCACGTTTCACTAGTAGACAGTTTTGTACTTATTAATAATATTAGTACCATATGGAAGTATGGATGAAATACAATGTTTGACGATAACCCTCAGATCCTATTCAGCGTGTACATGGCGACCCAGTCCATAACGTTCTGCGTGCCCCACGTGGAAGTGTTCGCCTCAGCCAGGGCTGCCGCCTCCAACATCTTCAAGTTACTGGAGAGGGAGCCCGAGATCGACAGCCTTAACACTAGGGGATCGACTCCCCGGAGAGTCATCGGGGAGATCACCTTCGAAGAAGTTGAATTCAGTTACCCTTCGAGACCCAATGTTAAGGTAAAGAAATATTTCTTCACACTCATCCTATTTGAAATGTAAGCCACCTTAGAACCATGTCACAGTCACCTGTACCTGTCGGTTCGTTCGTTTAAATTGATGCAGGTTCATTTCTTTGGATAATTTCTTCAAATGAAACACTAAGGCGTCAAGTCTGTATCTAAAAACGGTCAATGACTTTTAGCGTTTAGTATATTTCCAGCAATTATCATGTACAAAGAAGTCAAGTAGCATTATGGTGCACCTTTTCGATGCTTAATTGTCTCGCAGATGTGAAAGTAGAGTATTCTACTCGGGGATAAAGGTGTGACCATACTCAGGATTCTAGTCTTAACGCTTTTATACCCTGAGTGAACCCTAGAATCTTACGCTCGGAATTCAATATGGCGATGGCGCCCGTGACGAAAAATTGCCTTTTCTCCTTGGTGCATGCGATCTTTAAGTTCTTGTAGATACGAATGGAAAAGCCATTGGTCGAAATACTATTTTTAGTTAACAACTTATTTTAATTTTAATTCAGATTCTGAAAGGATTCTCCCTGCATATAAAGCCTGGGGAGTGCGTGGCGCTGGTCGGGTCCTCAGGTTGTGGCAAGTCCACAATTTTGCAGCTACTTCAGAGGCTCTACGATACTAGTAGTGGATATGTGAAGCTCGATGGAAAGGACGTCAAAAACCTGAACGTCAGCTGGCTGAGATCATCGTTAGGTAAGAGTTTTTCCGCGACCAATCAAAATATGAACTCAGGTACACTTTTACCTATCACGGTGCCATCTAGTAAACCCCAGGCATTGTAGAAAATGCTGATCTTTTTTGCTGTCTTGACAAGGACCTACCGTCATCATCATCAGCCAATTTACGCCTACTGCAGGGCTCATGTCTACCCTCAAGTATGGACGTAAATCTACCACGCGTGCCGAATGCTGTTTGGTAGACTTCACATTCGCCAGAATTTCTTCAGCGTATGAAGGCTTCCTCACAATATTTTCGTTTACCGTTTGATAGCAACACAAGTTAGAAATACCTACTCATTGGTACCTACAGACAATATCTATTTCTAGCTTCCTGGTACCTACATTATGGTATGTCTTTCCATGTTACCCGTGCTGATTCTAACTATGTTTAAATATATCTCCGCATCGCGCCGCGACGCTCTTATGTATACCCATTTCTACATGACAAAGGTTGGATAATGGATAGGCTGTAACTCATACAATATGCTAATTCAAGAATGACATTTTCCAGGTGTGGTGGGGCAGGAGCCAGTGTTGTTCCGAGGAAGTATTCACGATAACATTGCCATCGGGTGTCCAGAGGCTACGAGGGAAGAAGTCCAGAGGGTTGCCGATATTGCGTACGCGCACGACTTCATTACACGCCTGCCGAATGTTAGTATGATGTTGAAAGTGGGAGATAAAGAGAGACACGTTTCCATGTATGTACTGAAGCTACATCGCTAAAAAGCGAGAGCGAATATCGTTCTAGAGAAGAGATATCCAGTGACCATCGATTCCGAAACGTATGGAACTGCTTTAGTTATTACTTTACTAAAAAATACACGCCTTTATTATGCACGAGGTTAAACAGTTACTTTTGTTCATCGTATGCTACGATTCAGACTTATCTACCGACTCTAATGTTTTCTACAGTAAATATTCAAATATGACAAAGTACATTAAACAATGAGTTTATTCATCAAATACAATGTATTAGAGCCACGGTATCCAACAGCATGCATATGCTTTTGAATTATTTGGGTTATTGTGTCAATTCGGACAAAATTTTGCTAATATTTTATATGAGACTTGAGGTATATTTAAAGGAATGAAACGCATGAGCGTTGGTCATAACAGTCTCGGTTCGTTTACAGCCCTCGCCTGCGGCTGCTGTTAAGCCCGTTGCAGCCTGTCGCATCGTCTGCAACGGGAATTATCCAGACTTGACTGTAATGTCAAACTTAGCTTACTTGTATCATAATGTGCTATTTCTCCCCTCCGGCCGGAAAGCGTCAATTTTCGTCCCGCTAAACGAAGTTGCCCGCTTTCCACCTCGGTCGAGGAGAAAAATAGTATACTAACCTCGGAAAGTAAATAAAAAGTAAGAAAGCTTCAGATCACATGTTTGTTGACCGAGGCGAAGCCGAGGCTGCGGCCGGGGTGTAATTACGTGAGATCTGAGACCTTTCTTACTTAACTGTCCTCGGTGTGTAATCTACTATTATTTTGTGCCAGGGCTACGACACGTTGATAGGTGAGCGAGGAGCGTCGCTCTCCGGGGGACAGAAGCAGCGCATCGCGATAGCGCGCTCGCTGCTGCGGGAGCCGGCCGTGCTGCTGCTGGACGAGGCCACGTCCGCGCTCGACCCCCAGTCCGAGCGGCAGGTGCAGGCCGCGCTGGACCGCGCCAGCGTCGGCCGCACCACACTCACTGTCTCACACAGGTTAGAATCATAAACAATTTGAGGTAGCGGTCTGCTACGGATGGACTATATCCTCTTATACGAGTGATATGACAAGTTTATAAGGTAGGTCACCTTGAACCTACCTTCATATATAAACTCACGATCATTAATCCCTTTCAGAATGATCAGAAACTACAAATCACATCTTCCATTCCATGCATAAACCTTTTGCACCATACGTTCCGTTCGTCCGATCCGTTCTTTTCGTAACTCGGTCCTTCCATTTTTATAATAGTTATCAGGATGGAACGACATAGTGGTGATAGATGGCTTAGCCTTAACCTATAAATAAAATTTTTACAACTTATAAAAATTGCAGGTTATCCACAATCGTAAACGCGGATCGTATTATTTGTATGGACCAAGGAGCCATCGTCGAACAGGGAACTCATGATGAGCTGATGAAAGCTAAAAGTAAGCATATAATCTAATCAACATTATACATACAGGTTGCGTTCATGAACAGCGAGAAGAGAACTGTATCTCTTTCTTAGTGGGGTGCTGGTCCATCTGCGTGAACGAGATACAATTCTCAGGTTTGTGAAAATAGCGCTAGGGCGGAAAATCTCAAATCGGACGGGGTCACAAATAAAATTCGCTGTATAGTAATGCTGATACGTTGCGCCAGCCCTATTGTGCCCTAAGACCTCTACCAGAAGAGACGACAGCTCCTTAAGGAGTTGTCGCGCGTCCGGACCCCAAGGTCCCAGGGTATCCACCCCGAATGGCGTAAAAATGTAGCGCTCCTTCGGAGCTGCATATCTGCGCCTCTTCTGAACTTCCGCAGAAGCTGCCGCCGCTCCTGCTCTAAGAAAGGGAGAAGTGATAGCGCCACAGTATCCACACATATAGCGCCCACACCAGCAATCTACCACCTTTCCATGGAATGAGTGACATTCCGTCAGGTCTCTTGCCATGTCACGCACAATAATTTACCTATTGGCTCGAGGATGTATGGCACGTTGACGCTAGCAAGGGCCCAATGGATGACGTCATTCAGGCCGGCGTGGTAGGCGGAACAAACAAGTGACTTGAAATTTCAGAAAAACTAAAAAAAATATGTTGCAGGTTTTTATTACAAGCTGGTGACGACGGGCAAGGAGGGCATGGAACCTGACGTGATAGAGACCCTGCCCGAAGAGGCTACGGAGGGCGCAGAGGGGGAAGCAGAACCGACCCTCTCTCCCCGCGTCGATATCAAGAGGCGGTCTACTAGGAGGATACACAGACATCATTCTATAAAGAGAGGTATGAAACATTTATAATAGACAAACTCAGGCCCTGTATACAATAGCTATACAAAAGCTAAGTATTTATCACGAAATCTCAAAAACTATATATAAAGCCTATCGCCAGAGCATCGCGTCAGTGCCACGTTGCGAAGAGGTCATCATAATCAGTCCCACTGCAGAGCACTTGCCTACCCTCAAGCAGGGTGTATGGGCCATGCGTGGCCAATGCGGACTGGTAGTCTTCACATACGCATCACCCTCCCTGAGGATAGGCCTGTGCCCTGTAATGGGACGTAAGTATTTAGGCTGTGATACGCGTCAAAATTTCTTCTTCAGTACGAGAGTCGGTATTACGTACATACCTATGTTAGATTTATTAGTACATGCCATGTTGTCCGTGTGGATTCGATCTCGGACCCCCTGTTTGAGTATCCATACGTCTTCGAAACGCGCCACCGACACGCTCTCCCACTAAATGTACTATTGTTTCAGACTCACACGACTGGGTGACACCTCGTGCATCCATCTGCTCGGTAATGTCCACTGGTCTACAGAACTTTGCGTACTCTGGCGACTTGGAGTCGGACGAAGAGGAGAAAGACCCAGATGAGGCTAGTTTCACTATCATCAAGCACGTTGTATCGTATCCTTACACAAAAGCCCTGCAGGTCTCATCCTAAACTCATATAATAAAACGTATAATTTGTGTTTTAGGAAATCAAGCCGATCAGTGTCTGGCAGCTGCTCAAACTGAATGCGCCGGAGTGGCCCTACATTGTAACTGGTTCTATTGCCGCGTTCGCTCAGGGCGGTTGCTTCCCCGTCTTCGCTCTGCTTTTTGGATACGCCGCTGGGGTATGGCTACGAACTTATGATTTTCACTTTGATTGTACACCTTAGCCAAAAGTTTTGCTTTAGTTAAAATAGATTTGTATGATGATCGGGATGTCTCTCGTCTAATCAAGATGCTACCCGGCGACGACCCGGTTGGTGAAATGGTTACCACGCCGGACTGCCAAACCAGGGTCCTGGGTTCGAATCCCGGTTCGGTCATGGATGTTATATGTTCGTGCCGTTGTTGTATGGTTTCCATAATAAAAGCCTTTAGTGCTAGTTTGGGATCATTACAATGTATGTGCCTGTGAGCGTTATTTATTTATTTATTTTTATTTATAACATGACATAAATATTATTTATTTGCACACCAAAAACATACAGCAACAAAACAGAATGAAAAGAAAGTAAGGGTACAAATGGTGGTCTTATCACTAAAAGCTATTTCTTCCAGAAAAAACGTAAGTAAAGTTTTCCAGTATTAGGTATACATAATTATTTCATTGGAATTCGCGTACCGAACGAATTCGCGGGCGGCATATTATTATCTAAACTCGACGATTAGATAGGGGTAGGGTATCAGTACATACCTCTACCTCTTAGGGCGTTAGAATGATATTTAGTGAATCGTTGCAGATATTCGTGATGGCAGACCGCGCCGAGATCATCCACCTGGCGGACCTGTATGCGGGCATGTTTGTGGTGGTGGCGGCGGTGGCCGGCGCGTCCATGTGCATACAGGGCTCCACCTTCACGACCGCCGGCCTCAAGATGACCACCAGGCTCAGGTCCATGTACTTCGCCGGACTGTTGAGACAGGTTGGCTCCAAAGTTTTGTTACATACAATATTATGGGCGTTGGTCAGGGTCACAGACAGCGTCTCGCGTCGGACTGGGCCTTAGAGGTCCAGGTGGCATTATGGACATCTCTAAGACCGTAGCGGAGTTTTTGTTTATATCGTAAGAATTGCAAGCGCTACAGTATACCAAAAAATAATAATGGCCAAGTGTGAATTGTTTTTTTTGGTAAGTTGATATACACCACTAGTTTTTAATTAGTAACGAAACTCCAAGGTTGTATTCAGACCGTGAAGAACCGTGAACAACTTTCCCTAAGGAACATGGGTCGCAAAACGATACATTTTTTGGACCTCCCATACAAAAGTGCGGATCCGCCGATTGATTTTCTATGGGAGTTCCAAAGATTAATTCTTGTTTTGTTTTGTTTGTTTATTTTTTTGTTTTGTTTGATTTGTTCTTGTCTTGTTTTGTTCTTGGTTTCTTGTTTGTTTTTTCTTGTTTCTTGTGTTAGTTAGTGATATTCTGACGAAGCTTGCATGCGGATTTTATATTGTATGCTGCAATTGACGAAGCTTGTAGCGGATATAGATATGTGACTAAGGTTTGACGAAGCCTGCGTTGCGGATTCGATTTTATTTGTATTTCTGATATTTAACTTTTTATTCTTGAGCTTGTCTAAATAAATTTAATTTGTATTCTTGTTTTTCAATTAACCCAATAGGAAAAGTTGTTCAGATTCACGGTCTGAATACAATACACCCTAATAAAAAAACATACGGGTCGAATTGAGAACCTGCTCCTTTTGTTGAAGTCGGTTAAAAAATAGTGGTGTATTGCGTGGTAGTAAGTACGTAACCCTCGATGCGCGAGTAGTCCGACTCGAACTTGGCCGGTTTTTTCATCCTTTAAGCTCAGGCCACACAGAGGCGGTCCTGCGGGAAAGCGGGCCGGCGGCGGTTCTGCGGGAAGCGAATATCTGCGGACCAGCGTAGATTTTTGTGTGTTTTGTAGTGTATGGTGTTGTGGAAAGGTCATGTCCGAGTTTGTATGTCCCCTGTAACAGAGAAATAAGCGCTGGTCCGGAGATATTCGCTTTCCGCAGGTCCGCCCCCGGCCCGCTTTCCCGCAGGACCGCCTCTGTGTGGCCTGAGCTTAATTTCCAGTTCCACCATAAGGAGGATATGTGTCAGAGCAGTAGACATAACATAGACTCACGATAATGATTTCAGGAAATAGGCTACTTTGATAAGGAGAGTAACACAGTGGGTGCGATGTGTGCGCGGCTGAGCGGCGACGCGGCGGAGGTGCAGGGCGCCACGGGGCTGAGCGTGGGGCTCATCGTGCAGGGCTTCAGCTCCGTGTTCATCGGCTTCGTGATGGCCATGTGCTACAACTGGAAACTTACCCTCGTCGCCGTCGCGTTCCTACCTCTTGTTAGTACAAGTTACATTTAAAACCAAAAATTAACTACAAATATTATAGTAAATTTATTTCAGAAGATTGTTGAATGTTCAGATAAAACTGAGACATACAGGGTCCAACTTAATATGCTGACACTTTTTTAAGGGGATGATCAGACCATCAAACTGAACAACTTTCTCTATGGGACCAACATACATTTTGCTCGAGTAGGTTTGCAGTTTTGTATGGAGCATCTGATTTTTTTTTCGCGATTTCTGTATTGGTGCCATACAGGGGCGGATCCAGGATTTCATGTTGGGGGGGGCCCATCGGCCAACTCGGGCCACGTATTAAGATTAAAAGAAATTAAGAGAGCTCATTTCTTTACTCGGCCTCAAAATTCAGAGGTTCGTGGGGGGGGCCATGGCCCCCTGGGCCCCCCCCCTGTATCCGCCACTGGTGCCATAGAGAGAGTTGTTCAGTTTGATGGTCTGATCATCCCCATAAAAAAGTGTCAGCATATTAAGAAGGACCCTATATAACGGGACCTTCTTAATATGTTTACTAAGGCTGACGGTTTTTTAGGGGACCGTCTAACTGAATAACTCTTTCTATGGGACCAACATCGAAATCGAGGAAAACAACTGCTATTCTATACATTTGGGTTGAGTATGTCTGCAGTAGCTGTTCAGTGCAGTGCAGTGCAGTCTGCAGTGTTATGTTCATAGTGAATTCGTAGTTGGTTCAATAATGATTAATGAATGTTTATTGATGTCTGTCCCCCAGCTGGGGCTTAGTATCTGGTTGGAAGGGGTAATACACAGATTTCCTGTGGGGTAATAGCTCAATTTATAACCTATGTCTGTCCCCCAGATGGTGGGTAGTATCTGGTTGGAGGGTGTGATCTCGCAAAAGTCACAGGCGGACGAGCGCGCCGCCATGGAGTCCGCGACCGCCATCGCGACCGAAGCCGTCGTCAGTATAAGAACGGTACAGAGTTTGGGTAAGTTATTTCTATTACTACATTTTTTTACTTTTGTTATAGAAACTATAATAGGTTAACAAGAACTATAGAAAACTCATTTGGGGGCGCTACAATCGACTATAATTTACAAATATTAGTTTCAATGATTTTCCGCAACATGGCGAGTGGCGATTCGAGGTATTCTATTTTTTGGTCGGCTTTTACTTCTTACCTATTCTTAGATAGAAATACTCTCTCATCCTTATTATATAACTAGCTTTTCTCGCGACTTCGTCCGCGTAAAATAAGAATATAGAAAAATGTTTTCCTAGTGCACCCCTACTACATCCTTCGTAGAATATACAGGGTGTAAGGGACAGCCCTCCGCAAACTGAGACGGTGAACTCAGACCATCAAACTGAACAACTTTCACTCTGGATCCTACCTCAGGAAACGCGAAAAAAAATCAGCTGTCCCATACATTTTAGTCGGGTAGGTACGGCAGTTTTGTATGGGACAGCAAGTGAAAAGTGAAAGTTGTTCAGTTTGATGGTCTGAGTTCACCATTTCAATTTGCGGAGGGCTGTCCCTTACACCCTGTATAATTAAATTCCAAATTGAATGTTTCTATCTGCAGCAGTGTTGTCTGTGCGTTGTCTGTCAGTCAGTCACGGAACTGTTTTATAAGTATAGAAGGCCTGTTAAACTTAAAAGTGATTCTTCGATTTACGTACAGTACTACAGGAAGCATAGATAAGTATTACTAAATTACACAGTTTCATTTTCATTACTTTAAGGGATGATTGTACCAACGATACTGAACAACTTTACCTGAAACATGGGAAATTACGAAACCGCATTATTGACTTTCCATACTAAATGATATCAGAACATTTGTATGGAAATTTTACATTTCTTTTTCGAATTTCCCTTTCTTCCTTAGGGAAAGTTGTTCAGTAGGTGTTGTTAGGGATATTTATGCAAGCAGTGTAGTTTTATATAGTCACGTCTTGCACGTCTCTCACGTAGCTTAATAAGTAATGACGCATGTATTTATAGCACGTACTTATTACTATATAAACTACACTGCCCCTAATAAAGACGTTCCATTTCTACAACAACATTGCTGGCGTATTATTCATCTCTCCGAGGCTCCCGATCCTGTCGGCCTACAACGCACCACCAACATGCGTTAAACTGGTGACCCCGACGTGATCCATCGCGCCCGACGTGATCCGTCGCACCCGACAAGGAATTAGCTGCATCGTGTGGAAGATTTCTCGCTTTGGTGATTTGTACAATTTCTTTCGGCTTCCCACAAGCGGGTCTCACCGATTGAAATTTCAAGAGGCAATATAGTCACTGAAGTGAGCTCTGTATTCTTGCCACGATGTACGGAGTCTCGCTACAGCCCGGAACCGCATTACCACAGCCGCCAGCACCAGAGAAGACCAGCGAGGCGCTAACCGTCCTGTCACGGTTTCCCGATTTTTGGCTCGCGCATCCACGACTGTGGTTCACAAGGCGTCAATAATACAAGCAGCTGCCGTCTGTTGTTACCTACCTCAAAAGTGGAACACGATTTTTAATCGATACAGGCGCAGACGTATCTGTATTAGCTGTTTTAAGCAGAAGCCTCGACCGATGCATTCAATCTCTTCGCCTCTAAGGCACGCCCATTCACACTGATGGGGAGAAAACCATGTATTTGAATCTGGGATCGCGCCGTGGCTTCAAATGGACCATCACCGCAGCCGAGATGTTCCACGTTCGATTCTCGGTGCAAAATTTTTCATGAAGCAAAACATACCTACTTGTTGACCTACATACAAGAGAGCTGACCGACAAGGTTACGGAACCGTCCGTCATTGCAAGCGTGACACATTCTAATGACTTAATGAGTCAGCAATTCGTGCGATTAATGTAAACAATGACCTTCGATTTATTTGAATTCGTCAAAATGACGTTTGGGTCTACACAACGCCGTGCAAACGTTTTAGCGTTACAAGAATACGGTGTTATACGTGTTGGAGCACACCTTTTGCTACGTCAACGATGTCCCCATCGCAAACACGAAAGAAGAACAGCACAAAAAGCATCTTCACGAAGTGTTCGAGGGATCGAGTAGCTACGGGATTGCATTTCGTTCACAAGGACCTGCAGATCTGCATTCATGTATTCCTCAGAAGAGACATGTTTAAAAAGTCCGTGACAGCTCCTTACGATTGCCCGTTCAAAGCCCTGAAATGAGATGGTAAATGCTTAACCATCCAGCTACAGGCCGCACTACAGTTGTCTCCATGGACCGGTTTGAAGCCAGCGTTCTCGTCGCCAGCCGTCGAAGCAGCAGACAAGACGACCCTTCCCCGGACCCTGCCTTCGAGTGCAACAAACGGATCGACACTCACACGCTCCGGACATGCCGTAAACCCAAACTTTTACGGTTTAGCTTATAAGTTCAAAATGTTTGTTATATTTTTATTTTTATTCCCTTCTGTTATATACTTTTTTAAATGTTAACACTCCTAGCTTATAACAATTTTGTTGATTTTAGTTTTACGATTGTTAAATATTATGGTCTCCTTTCTTTTTCAAAGGGGGGGAGTACTGTTAGGGATATTTATGCAAGCAGTGTAGTTTTATATAGTCACGTCTTGCACGTCTCTCACGTAGCTTAATAAGTAATGACGCATGTATTTATAGCACGTACTTATTACTATATAAACTACACTGCCCCTAATAAAGACGTTCCATTTCTACAACAACATTGCTGGCGTATTATTCATCTCTCCGAGGCTCCCGATCCTGTCGGCCTACAACGCACCACCAACATGCGTTAAAGGTGTCATGAGTACAATAACCCATGTAAAATAATGCAATTGTCTACCCTAACACCCTATAAAGAAAATTAGCAGAACTTTATCAGTTTATCAATTGCTTTAACAGTGTAACATGTCCAATCTTAAGGATAATAAAATTATTTAACAGACGTAACTACGCTGGTACGTACCTGCCGTAAATCTTATACGAGTTGATGACGATTACACTTGAGACTATCTCTCCTTATTGTATCTATAATACCTAGATTAAAATGTTACCTACGCAAATTGTGCACTTAAAGGAATAAAGTGGTTATTGAACCCTCGACGCTTAGGGAGGTGGAGTTTGGAGCAATTCTTTCCGTTTTTCTTATATTAGGTAAGTATATGGTCATTTTTCATCGGACTAACATCGAAATCGATAAAAAAAGTCTTCTGTTTCTTAACTGCTAACTTACACTTGACCCAAATGTATGGGCATTTGGGTCAAGTAATTAGTTAGCAGTTTTGTATGGAACAGCTGATTTTATTCCCGATTTCTGTGTTTGTCCCATAGAGAGAGTTGTTTAGTTTAATGGTTTGATCATTCCCTAAAACCATCAGCATTATTACCTAATGATACCACGATACTGTGGACAACGAACGTTCCATAAGAAAAAAAAAAGGAAATTCGCAAAAAATATAGATACTTACCTACTAAAACAGCTGATCGAACGTTTTATGAAAAGTAGAAATGTTTTTTTCTTGCTTATTTCTCTTGTTCCTTTGGCAAAATTGTTCAGTTTCCATAAAGTAATGAAACTGTCTACCCTAACACCCTTGAGGGTGGAGGCTAAGGCTTTGTGAGAGATCTGGGCAGGAGGATGGTGGAAAATGGCAACGATGTCCGCTCGGGGTCGTATCTGGTGCAGAGGATTTCATTGGTCATCCAGCGCGAGATGCAGCTATACTGTTATGGGATCCTTTGTGCCGGGTACGATTTGTGACGAAGAGTTTTTTTTATTTTATTGATTGATTTTGACGTGTAGAGTTTGTTTTTGTGTTCATTATTTTAGTGCTGACGAAATATTGTGGATGATTTTGTATATTTTCCGAAGCTTATCGTGGATGTTTGACTGTACCTACAACAAAGAGATTATGCCTTAAGGCGTATCTGCCCTGGACCACGACTCTCCATACTAATCAATGCGAACGAGCGCGTCGCTCCGGTCGGAATTTGGCTGTTTTCTTTGAAAAATTAGATGATTTTTCATTAATTTCTAAAGAGTAAGAAAACCACATCATTCTAAATTGTATTGTGAAAAATATTGTAATATTTCATTTTCTTCCGATTCAAAATGTAAGAGTAAAATGGTTCCAACTGGAAAAAAAGGGGTGACTTTAGAGTCCCTTTTGTTCGGTTTTATTAATTAAAATCGATTTCTATAAAAACCACATCACTTCTCATATCCTGTAGATGGTTCAGTTTATTTTTCAGCTCAAAAAATGGCACAGTTAATGAATAAAATGGTTACAAAGTTACTCAAAATCGGCAGGTAGCCCCTTAAAGATCCTTCCTCTGAGACCTACATACTTTTAGCACGAGGCATATTGCTAATTTCGTTTGTTTTTGTAATTTATCATTTATTTTCCATTAACATTGTTTATTCATAAGTTTTATGATGGTACGTAACATTCATATCATTGCCTACAGGTGTAGAAGTACTATTTCTGAAGAAGTTTCAAGAGGAGTTGCGTATATCGTGCAAGGCGGTGGCCAGTAAGACTCGGTGGCGCGGGCTGGTGCTCGGCTTGGGGGTCTACGTGCCCTTCCTCTCGTACTGCAGCGCCACGGTCTACGGGACCACGCTCGTCGCCTACGAGGGCTTGGAGTACAAAGTTGTACTATTGTAAGTTGTTCTTTCAAGGTCGCTCAGCGAGCTATTGGAGAGAGCTATGCTCGGTGTTTCTCTGAGGGACCACATCAGAAATGAAGTGATTCGTCACAGAACTAAAGTGGCTGACATAGCTCAGAAAATTAGCAAGCTGAAGTGGCAATGGGCTGGTCATATCTGCCGAAGAACTGGCAACCGATGGGGTGTCAGAGTTCTAGAGTGGAGACCGCGAACTGGTAGGCGTAGTGTGGGACGCCCTGCTGCCCGCTGGACAGACGACCTAAAAAAAGTAGCGGGGAGCGACTGGATGAGGAAGGCCGAGGACAGAGTTTTGTGGCGCGCCTTGGGAGAGGCCTATGTCCAGCAGTGGACGATGATAGGCTGATGATGTTGATGATGATGAAGTTGCTCTTTACAGGCATACTCGCTTTCAGATCCTAGAACCTACAGCAAGGAATGATGGCATATACAAGCTCAGAATAATAAGTATCTACCACACAAGTTTTTAGGCCTTATATTTTTTAGTGGTGAAGATTTCGTAATGAGACAGCGAGTGAGTAGGTATACAGCATGTAAGAAAATCTCGCCAAACTTAAAGGTGTGAAAATACCTATCAATGTGAATAGTTATTACTATGGGACCAACTATGAGAACTCAAAAAGAAATCAGCTTTTTTATACATTTTGCGCGGAGGGCATTTAATTTTATTATGAAATAAGTAGCAGTTTCTTTTGAGTTCTCCTAATTATTGGTCCCATAATAAACGTTTTTCATATTGATGGATACTTTCACCCCTTTCATACAAGGACTCGATTTTATTGTTTTAAATTTCCTCTACCCTAAGGTTGTCTGGAAGAAAACACTTTTTACCTATGAGACCGCTTTATTTATACCTTTATCTTGAAACTTGTAGGTTTGTTGTACCTAAATAAAAGTATATTTCATAAATTCATCAATTGATGCATTGCAGAGTGAACGAAGCTATAATGTACGGCGCGTACATGCTGGGTCAGTCGCTGGTGTACGCGCCCAGCTTCAGCTCGGCGCAGGCCTGCGGGGCGAGGATACTCTCCATCATCAACAGGGAACCCAAAATTAAGACCAAGCCGGGGCTAAAGGACAGGAAGGACTGGGTCAGTATCTTCTAAAGAACTAAAAGGATAATCTTAGATTAATTTATCCAGTATGTAAAAAAAACCTGTTGGAGCCTTTAGGGGGTGCTTCAGACCACCAAACTGAACAACTTTAACTATGGAGCTAACATCGAAATCTCGAAAAAGAACACCAGTTTCATACAAAACTGCAGGACCAACTCGACTCCAATGTATGGGACAGCTGTTTTTTATTTCGCGATTTCGATATTGGCTCCATAGTGAAAGTTGTTCAGTTTGATGGTCTGAACCACCCCCTCAAGGCTCCAACAGGGTTTTTACACCCTGTAGATTACAACGATAGAACCTACTTATTTGGACGGATTTTTTTGCTGCGTCCATTATACTTACTTGATGCGGCCCATCGTAATATATGCGCTTACGCGGAGGCACGAAGCATCTATGTGAACTGTAATCCGGTCCAATTGTTAACCTAACTGAATACACTTAATTCCCGTTTGTTCGCAGTGTGCCACGGGTAACTTCGCGATGAAAGGGCTCGAGTTCAGTTACCCGACGCGTCCGAACCACCGGGTGCTAAAGGGGGTCGACATCAAGATGGAGGCGGGCAAGACGGTGGCCCTCGTCGGAGCTTCCGGCTGCGGCAAGTCCACCATACTGCAGCTGCTGCAGAGATACTACGATCCCGAGAGTGGCAATATTGTGAGTTCCGTCATGGTCTAATGTAAACGGAGAAATACATACAGGGTGTAAATGACAGCCTAGCAAATATTAAGGATGTCCTAGTCATAAAAGGAATATTTTATCTTCCTTTGAAGGTAGACTCCTGACGGATGAGGCCAACGGCCCGCGTAAACTATGACACTATGGTTATGAACCTCAAATAAGTATCATAGGTCCCTGGTCAGATTTGGTTGGCGGTAAAAAAAAATACATAATATCGAAAGCCAACATGGCTACCTACCGTGGAAATTTCAAACGCCAAAGCAGCATTTAATGGTTCACCGATCCGACTCACCCGACACCTCAAGGATGCAATAAAGATTATGATTATGATTACGACAGAAAATTTGTTTCCAGGGGTTTTAGGGGTCGCTAATTAATAATACGAAATCATTTTCTTTATAACTTCAAATTTCATGAGGGTTGCCATATAAATTTCATAATTTATGAAATGCTGTTACTTTCTCGGCCCTTTAGCTCTCAAAGGTTAAGTCCAAGTTAAGTCCCATGACAAAAGTGCGTATAACAAGCGTATAACATGTTTTGTAGGAAATTTTATCAGGTTTAATTGGCACCTTCAAAACTTTTCGATACTACTTATAGCTTGCGTTTAAATTCTCTTTGATAGGCTTGGGAAAAAAGTCATGATCGTGGTGCTCAGATCAAAGATTTGGAGTATATAATATTCTTGGCTCAGATAAATTATTTATCTGAGTCGTGGTGACAGTTGGAACTAAAATTTTAGTATGGTGGTGTTGCCAGGTTATGCATGATTTTGACGTTCTTGCGTGGAGGCAGCACTCTCATTTTTATCACGACTTTTTTGCCAAGCTGTACTTATAGATTTCGAGAAATTAGTGATAAGCTGAAAAAAGTCACCTTTTGAAAAGTGCTATCGCGTGTGGCCATGTGTAGTTTAACCCTTCGATCAAATTTTATTTTGATCGAAGGTTTAACCCTAAAACGGTAATTTGACTCCACTAGGTACTGTCCTTAGATTAAAATCTTTTCGCAAAGCCTCTGTCACTTACTATCAGTCAAAGCGAGTCAAAGAGATATCTCATTTGTCACTGTCTTTTGCGTGATTTTGCGATTTTGCAAACTTCCACGAATTTTCCTAGTTTATGTCTTCCTATTAAGTAATTTCCAATTAATCGACCAATCTTCGTAACAATGGGTTCGATACTAGGTACGTTAGAAACAAAAGGAATTAATTTAAATATGAATGATAAACCTACCTTTGAATATGATAAAGGCTTTTCGTACAAAAGGAGACAGCGCATCTCATGCGCTGATCCAAATGATCTTATATCGGCAAGGATACCGCCAAAATACCGTGATTACTGCTCTCAATACTTGTTGAACTACCAAGTGTGTAGGTACAAAAATATGCCGATGTTGTATCGTTGTCACCACGAAAAGCACGATTACTTGAACTGCGAGAAAGACGACTACGTGCTGAGGATGAAGGAGTTCGAACGAGAGCGTAGACTAAGAGAGAGGGAGATCAGGTTGAAGAACAAGCAGTCGTAATGCTAATTAACTTGTATACCTACCTACTTATAATTGTTTGGTTAGATGATTTTTTTAATAAAGTTGATAGCCTAGTTTTGTTCTGTGGTTTGTTTTACCGAACACTCCCGGCCTCCCACCGACTTTTTACCTCACCCCCTCTGGTTGAATCGTGGTTCCTCTTCAGCAAATGCGTATTCCTATCTCGCTCGCACTCACTCAGCATCGCATATGCTTAACTTTTCAATTTTTCCCATTTGTAAGAAATGAAAAAAGTGTCCAAGGTTTGGTTGGTTTATGTCTTCACAGCAAGTGCCTTGACCAGGGCTTGTAATACCGGTATTTATGGGAACCGGTACCATTGGCCTTGGTCGTAGTAACTTATTAGTAATCTGTGCCTTGGTCGTTACCGGTACCAGACATCTTACTTGTACTATTGGTACCTACTATTTAATCTGCATCGGTATTATACCGGTACCAAACAGATATTGACGTTAGTCAGAGTGAGAAAACAGATGTAGTAAAAGGAAGGGCGGGTACCTGAATTGGGTACCGGTACGCGTCTGGAACCGGTACCCTGGTACCGAAATGGCAAGAACCGCTAAGTATAAATACAGAACCGTTACTTTTGATACCGGTTCCAAGTTTGATCCGTTAGTGCAACACTGCACCGCCGAGTTATTCTATTGGTTGATTTTACAAATCTGCGCTTCAGTGGAAACGCACCCTTATTTATACATTCAAACTTTAGAAGTAAACATCAAGCTACTTAGTAATATGATAACCTTAGACCAAATAATTATTTGGACTAAAATATTATTTACTTTCGGTCACCGTTTTCTTTCTACTGAGAAGCATAGCATAAGCATAATGCTCACGACTATAGACCCTGAGGGAGTAGTCAGAGATATCCTGAAAACTCAGAACATCCACGTTTCACTACTAGTACCGAAACTCTGTGCAGTGTGCCAGGGAGTGAGCCCGTCGCCACTTGCAATGGACAGTGGATATAATAACTAGGTACACAGTACTCGAAATTGAAACATCCAGGTTTCGTTCTCACGATGTTTTCCTTCACTGAAAAGCCAGTGGTGTTACAAATCGTACATAAATTCCGAATAACACATTGTTACGAGTCGGCACTGGACCACCACGGCTTTTACTAAGTATTTATGTAATAACTTGGTGTACCTATAGGAGCTGGACGACCGGGACATCCGTTCGTCGCTGACGCTGCCGCGCCTGCGCCGGCAGCTCGGCGTGGTGCAGCAGGAGCCGGTGCTGTTCGACCGCACCCTCGCCGAGAACATCGCCTACGGGGACAACAACCGCAAGATCACCATGAACGAGATCGTCGCCGCCTCCAAAGCTGCCAACATACACAGTTTCATTGTCTCACTGCCTAAGGTCAGTTCCAGGGGTACCACTCGCACGCCGCCTTATAGGTAGAGCGATAAGCACCTAGAATTCGGCGGCCCCAGATAGGGCGTCCCGCGCTGTGCTGTTAACAGCATACGTTATAACTGAAATTATTAATAAACAAATATACAGGGTGAAATTGATATCATTAGCAGCCTTTAAACTAAGAGTCTACCCATCAAACTGAACAACGTTTACTATGGGAGCAAACCGAAAAATTCTGCCGTTGCATACAGTTTGAGTTGACTAGGCTCCGATACTAAAAGTGGTTCAGTTTGATGGGTTTATGGGATGGGATCTTAGTTCAAATGGATGCAATTGATATCAATTTCATCCTGTAGATATTTTACAAAGATAGATGAAAGAGCGTTCAATGAACGTCGTCACCTAAAGCTACCAATAAAATTACTAGCACAAGTACATTATCATATTAGATAATAATAATTTTGAAACTTACTCAGTAGATTTCCAAGGGAGTGATTTATCTGTTACTGTCTAACTCTTCAGTAATCTGTAGCCTGACTTCATGAAGCAATAAAACGTGGCTCATGCCTGACTTCCTCGCTGGTTCCTAGTGGCTTTCCCTGCTCGTCATGCTTCAGGTCAGCACCACCACGAGGTCAGATCCGTCCGATACAAAATCTGACCACAGAAAAATTATTATTAGGTACCTTACGAGTACCTAAGCGCTAAGTGAGTACCATCAATAAAAGTTGTGTGTAATTTCCCGAATGGTCCTGAACTAGACTAGGGTACCTACCCCATCACTATTCTTGTGTGTCGTGCTCGTACGAGTCGACTAAGAGAACACCAATATAGTGAATATTGGTGTATATTATAACCGCTTCAGCAGCTGCAATCAGCGAATGACATCATATCTAAAAGCGCGACAACTTGCAGGGTTACGACACAAACTTGGGCGCGGGCGGTGCCCAGCTGTCCGGAGGCCAGAAGCAGAGAGTGTGCATCGCGAGGGCGCTCATCAGGTCGCCGCGACTCCTCCTCCTCGATGAGGCCACATCGGCGCTGGATGCTAACAGCGAAAGGGTAATCTTTACTACTTTACCTCTACATTATCTGCAAATGAGGTTAAGTTAGCTTGTAGGATCCCTCTGCACGGAAAAGGCCTCACAAAATAAGCACAGCATTTTTCATCGACAAACCATTATAATATGGATGAATAATCTGATATTTTTAATTTTAATTTTAATTATCGACTTTTCTTTCGTTGAAATAACATCGAAAATCAATTAACACTACTTTCGCCTCGAGTCGCTACGATGCTCTCGGGGACTCGGTGTCCGTACTGTATGTAGTATCTTCTTAGTTCTTATTACTGATACCACATAACATTATAAGAGAGCTTAGAAGTGCAAAGTAGGCGTGGATCGTGTCACCCCAGGATATGCAATGATTTGCATAACACCATAACGCGCGCGGCGTGGTGCGAGCGAGAGGGCATGAGTAATTGTAGCAGCTTGAGCGGGAAGACAAGTGGCGATGCCGTCTCCGAAGCAAAAGCTCTACTTTGCATTTCTTACCCCTCTTATAATGTTCTGTGACTGATACCAAGCCCAGTAACGATTTGACAGAGACACTAATGAACGAATTAATCAGTGTTCTTGTAAGCCAGGCACATAGGTGGGTTTTATCCCCCCCGAAATCCGAATATTTGTATGGAATAGTGATTACAGCACTTACTTTTTCAATGTTTTTCTATGAATATCCCCCCCCCCCCCCGAAATTTAAATGTGTCCCCCCCCCCCCCCCCCCGAAACGAAAGTCTTGATACGTGCTTGCTGGTAAATGCGAATGTAAGATTCGATGCGCCATCAGATCTTTCACATGAAGTCTGCTATAAATGGAAATAGTACCGTTTGCTTTGACGTCACATAATGCTTCAAAAGTGCTCCGTTTGCTAGACCATAGCATCTTCAGGGATCTAAGGGAGGTAGGTACCTATATAGGGTACTTAAATAGTTTGGGAGAAAACTTTAAAACGAAAATATTTTACATTACAGGCCGTGTCTGAAGCTCTGGAGAAGGCGTCGAAGGGACGAACGTGTATAACCATAGCCCACAGATTGTCCACCATCAAGGATGCTGATCTAATTTGCGTATTAGACAAAGGTAACATTATACAGTCATTTTAACATTTTGACCAGTCACCCCCGTGATTGATACTGACGAAATAATCACTGACTGAGATAATTTTGTTCAAATCATTATCTTTATTTCGCAAAGTTTTTTACACATATGAGATTTTAAGTTTGCAACGACGAATTTCAGTTTTATATGAAACAGTTTGTTATTTAAAAAAAACAACAGGAATTTAAGTGTAACATTGTAAGTAAATGAAATGTTTGCAGGTAAAATCGTGGAGCGCGGCACCCATACTGAGCTGATGGCCTTGAAGGGTCATTACTGGAAGATGAGCAAAGGACAGCACATGGCATGAGCACAGATCTCAGATATTATCTCACTTCTGTTCGAGTTCACTTTTAAATACGTTATTATATCTCTGAGGCTAAAAATTTGGAGGAGATTAAATCTTTCGGTTGGTTCCGTTGGTTACCATTTATTTCCTATGTATTATATGAAAACGAAACGACTAGGTAATTTGTTTTCTGTGAAAGTGCAAATTCTAGCATTTAATCTTAACTATTATAAAACTGTAAGTTAAGATAGTGTAAGTTAAGTCAAGATATTTACAAAAAAAAGATTACGATATGGTTTTTAGGTATCCCTGACTCGAAATCAACCTTTTTTAGAAATTTTGTCTGTCTGTTTGTCTGTTTGTTTGTTTGTTTGTTCCCGCATCACGCAAAAACTACTGAACCGATTTTGATGAAACTTTTTTTGTTTGATAGCTTATGATCTGACTTAAAATCTGGTATATAATTTGTGCGGACGAAGTCGCGGGAAAACACTAGTTATCTATATAAAATTCAATACTATATTATAGGTAGGAATATGATTTGGACTGTACGATCAATAGGCAAATTAAAGATTGATGTAGTATAGCCTAAGAATCGGCAATGAAAGTTCGTGGCGGCATGCTAGGCGGGCTAGGGGCTTCTGAGCGAGCAATCCACATCACTGAAAATGCTCGTAGTCGTATTCAGGCAAGTAGCGTGATTAGTATTATTGTTATAATTTCTTATTGTTATAATATTAAGTTACATTATATGATCTTAAATAATAAACAAAATACAAGACGAATTGTGTTTTCATCATTTTATTATTCCCAATAAGGTTTTAAACAAATTGTTAACAAGCATAAGCATATGCTCACGACTATATTCCCCGAGGGGGTAGTCAGAGATCTTCTGAAACCTCAGAACATCCACGTATCACCAATAGTACCGAAACTCTGTCCAGTGTGACGGGGGGTGAGCCCGTCGCCAAAGAGTTAACAAATGAACATAAAACCAGAAAACCGTTTGTTCAGAAAATTTGCGCTGCCAATTCAAATGTTTTATTTTCGACAAGTATTTTTCAGTTTCATTTGGTACCTACAAACTTTGATCAAAGGGTTTTCAGATTTTGTGTAAATTTGTTGGCACGCTGCGCTGTGTACACATCATGTATAAACATTATGGTGCTTTTAATCTACTCACAATATCACTTCGTGCATCTTCCATAATTTGGCATTACCCTGTATTTCTTTAACATCAGATTTTCAATCTATGGCATAAAACGTAGGTACCTAAATATCAAAGTATATTATGTACAATGTGTCTTTTTTTAAATGTTAAATTACGATAATTACTATCATAATAATGTCAATGGTTAGATATTTGGCATGACTTCGTAATATCAGATGACAATTTTATGGCAAGTAAAGCAATACAAATATAAAAAATATACATCGTTACCTGTTTTCAATTATGACTATAATGAACTAAATTTACAATACGACTACTTACATCCTTAAAAAATTAGACTATCTAAATGAAGAGCTGCATAGCTAGCATGCCGCAGTGATACAGAGCTATCACCAAGCTATCACACCTTAGCTCTTTTTCTATTTGCGTACGAACGAACGAGATAAAAGACGTGATACAGCCGTATCACGTGCTGCATGCTACCTGGGCTGGTCTGTTTTGAAAGGCCCTACAATTGTTACAAATATTCATGAAGTTGAAATCACGAACAAGTCATCGGTTCGAAATTTCTATACCTACATCCAATTATAACGATAAATTAATTTAATGGTATGAACACATCCTCACAATATCGGCAGATATTACGGTACAGTACAACTGACAATATAACAATCACTGTCTCGCTCACACTTGTCGGTACATCGCGAGAGAAATTATAATTTTCGGAGCGCGCTCCATACAAACGTACTATGGTGATATTTTTAATACTAACCAATTAAAGTCAATGAAATTTTGCAGAAACAATCTAGAAACAAATCTCTATGCTTCTATAGTCAGATTTTCGTTAAAATGTATAGTTTTCAAGTTACAGTGCCTCAAAGATTTCCATACAAATATTAAATTAATCCTAGCATTGATACTGTATATTTTAACGAAAATCTGACTCTATAGAAGCATAGAGATTTGTTTCTAGATTGTTTCTGCAAAATTTCATTGACTTTAATTGGTTAGTATTGAAAATATCACCATAGTACGTTTGAATGCAGCGCGCATTTTCGCTCTCGGAATAATATTCTCTTAAATTAGTGATACTGTAATTCTTTATTGTATTCTGGCGATCAATATCGGAATATATCTCATAGAACGGGTCCACGATCTAACTGAACGATAGGTAAAGTCGTCTATTTTTTATGTGAATTGTCCACAAATATTCGAAAGGCTATTATAACGCGAACGTAATTCATCGACTATGATCTAATTCTAGCCAGTCCTGTAAATAATGTCTGAGGGCCGGCGCACTCTTGGCGAAGCGCAGCGCTGAGCATTTGACACTGCGAAACAATCGTCAACTTTGCTTGCGTTAAAATAACATCGAAAAACAAGTTACCTACCTTTCACCTCGAGCCGCTTTGATGCTCTCGGGGACAAGTAGTTGATTGATTTTCGATGTTATTTCAACGCAAACAAAGTCGATAATGGTTGGCAGTGAAAAATTATCTGCGCTGCGTGATAGGATAGGCGGACTGAAATGCTTATTTGGAGAATAGGTCACTTTACATAGGGTCCTTCATAATATGCTGATCCCCTTAAAAAGTGTCAGCATATTAAGAAGGACCCTGTATATTTGTCCAATTCGGCCCCACCCATACAACTCACCGACTAGAGTGCGAAAGACACAACTGCAGCTTGGACCAATTTTATCTACATAAAATCGACGAAAACAGCATTTCGTATTCTCCTGTTTTCTCCTCCAAAACTAAAACAATTTTAATAATTATTTCAAGTATAATTATGAGAAAGACTTTGGCTATGTATGTACGTTTTGCTTTTTTTTATATTCGTTTTTGTATAATATGTTGAACGTATTTTTGAAATGTAACTACCGAAGTACTCGTAGTTCAGTCAGTACCACTTTTTATTAATTAGCATTTTACATTTCTTTGTGGAAACAAAATGTTCGGAACAACAGATTTAGTTTTATGCTTTTTCAATGTTGGTCCCATCGTAATATTTGTTCAGTTTGATGGTCTGAACTTCCCCGTAAAGTATGAAAAAGTTAAATTTATACCCTGTATTATGATAATGTGAGTTATATTATTTTAATTTGTTAACACGCTGTGTAGGATGTAATTCGATAGTTTAATTTGAATACTCATGCACAAAATACGGTGAAAGTTATGCTGGTTTTAGAGCTCGATCGACGGTACGCATCGACAGTGTACGAACCCCAGGGGTGCCGTGTACTCGTAGCAATGAGGCCTTTTCATTAAAAATAGTTCTGTGGCATTATTGGATGGCATTACAATCCTAAAAATTTAGCTGTCAGATCGAATAGTGTTCCACGATTTTCACGATTCCCCAATTTAGGGAGCAATTTGATAATTTAAAAAAATCTTTATGATTGCAACAATGTGAAAGACGTTTTGTTGAGCAAGCGACATCGGCTTTACGCCGGTCGTCAAATTAAAGAAAGCCACAGCAAATAAAATGTCGTAGATGATACTAGCTAGATATTTTTTCGCCATAGATTATACTAGCTTTTTCTCTAAAACAGGTAATGTGTATACATTTAAACGCTGCTTATTCTACAGATTTTAATTTTTTTACATTATGTATCCCTGTAATGGCTCGCGCAATGTATGTAAACGGTGAAAGCAAGAACCAAATATTTTAGTAAATGGACGGTCTTGCCAGGTTTAAGCGTCATTTCGTCGTTCTTAGCGTTCTTACGAAGTATCGACATCCATTTTATTTTCTACTCTATGGCTACGCTTTGTCTGAATTTACCTTTTCAGTGGTTAAGACGCTGTTATCCCGACGAGGCCGTTTTTTGAACACGAACGAAAGTGTTTTAAACTGTGTTTTAAAGTCTGAAAACCAATAATGTCTTATTTAAGGATCTGGCTGATAGGCGACCGTGCTCAATTACACGATTAGACTAAGTTTAATAGATAGAAGAAAATCCCAAAGTTACCCCTTTTTGTTATGTTTTTTCAATACATTAAATATTTCTAGTGAACTCCGTAGAATTTTGAGCTAAGAAACACCCATGAGCAAAGATATTGATGAAAAACACGTTTTTTTGCGATCCTGCTTTCAATTGGAGCGGGATGGCTAATTGCAAACTTATGCTTGCAAGAAAGAGATGCTTGCACTGGGATAACCTGGCCTCAATGCATTTAAACATACATCCTGTATAGTTAGTCGCTTTTTCCAAACAAAGAAAAACACGACACCTACTACAAAGGCTCGGCGCAAACGGTTGCTGCCGCG
Source organism: Agonopterix heracliana (assembly GCA_963693445.1). Lineage (NCBI taxonomy): Eukaryota > Metazoa > Arthropoda > Insecta > Lepidoptera > Depressariidae > Agonopterix > Agonopterix heracliana. The sequence continues at coordinate 4,598,893 of OY856307.1, forward strand.
GTCGCGGACATTGCCACATGTGCTATTACAAAATGTATGAAAAAGGCGTGGACTGCTTGTCGCTAGCCACCGGTGGCTGTGGCCGGTGCGGTGAATATTTACACTATAGTGTCACTAATAACTAATAATAGTTATAATAAACCTATGAACCTTAACCTTCGAACTAGTTTTTATACAGACAGATCCATGATAATATCGACAAAAAAATTGTTTTCATGAATGTGTAAATATAATATCAATTATTTCTTATACACATAGTCCATAGATATTTGTATACACCGCACAATATCAAACTATATTATACGTCAATACCTATTGTAACCGTTGGTTTGTTTTATAAGATAATTGTATTGTAATATTTTATGTACCAAATTATCAACATTTCAATTTTAACCTAGCTTCAAAATTTACAATATACCTACATTGTATACATATCAATAAACGTGACTATTAATACAAACATGTATATAATATTTAACATCTATCTTACATTTATCTAAAGATCTCGAAAGATAAAATGTTATTATAATTTACAGTACAATATTTACATTTCAATTAGGAGATCAGACAACAGTAAATCGTTATGTAATGTTACTTAATACTAGGTACTTATAAAATGTGCTTAAAAATCAAGGCAAACCTAAAACGAAAACCTTTTGTAAACAATCTTTTACTGAACAATATATGACATGTTATATTTAAAATTTTATTTTTTCAATGAAGAGTCATACAAACTTGAAAATTAACACGGTCAATGGACAACATTTCATTTTAGGAGGTGAGGAGGTACTAAAATTCGAAAACCATTTGGAAATTATGTCCTACAAAGCTTATACAAAAATTAACCGATTTTTCGACTAGATTTCGAAAAATTTATTATGCGACGTAATGGGCTGCATTATTTTCCTTTGCCTGAGTCTGTATCTAATCGTCGTTTCACAATTCTTTACATATCACTGAACTTTCATTTCATCATCATCTCCGGCCAAGGTAACAATGGCCATAATGCTGCCAAATAAAAATAAATAAATAACGAATTAAATTATTATTTTATTTATTTATTTCAATGAAATTAAAAAAATACTTATTGCTTATTTTTAAGTTATTTAACAAATAGAGGTGATAAAAAAACTTATGTTGTCCATTCTTTTTGAAAGTAGGTTGGATGGAAATCCTTTGAAATAAGAAACCTGCGCACGTTAAAAACGACATAATAAATAAATACATGACATAGAAGCGTCACGTTACCCAGATAATTAGAGCCCGCGCACACCTGGCGAAGGGCAGCGCAGCGCAGAGCATTTTTCACTGCCAAACAATTATATCGCATCGATGCTCCCGGGGTCTAATGGTTGATTTTCGGTGTTATTTCAATGCAAGCAAAATGGATAATGGTGAACAGTGAAAAATGCTTTGCGTTCTGCTTCGCCAGGTATGCGCCGACCCTTAGAATACTCTAATACAAAAACGTGCCGGCCTCCATAGTAAAATTCCTCTCATATTTTTGCATTCATAAACTAAAGTACTCATAATTGTTTTCCAGTTATCTTGCAGTTATCGATCGATACAAATGGTTTTCAGTTTTCATTTGTTAAAACTTTGTATTAGAAATATCGGTAATTGGTCTTCAGAAACAAGAATGGACTCGTTAATTAATTTAATGACAAATCAACGCTATGCCATGACACGTGAGCAATGAGGACAGTAAACTGTAATGTCAATAAGTCATGCCATGCGTTTGCAAAATGTCTTATATTCAATATATTTAAATATACACCTAAAAAACCACAGCTCCACCCAAACTCTAGCAACCAAATCTGATTTAGTATATAATTCATAAACAATCAATGGCACATGTACACACTTTTACCCTTAAACAACTATAAAATCCGAGAAGATTTCGTTGAAAAAACGAATCACAAAAAAGGGCAAAGAAAAATATGTAGAATTAACTATTTATAAACATAAAATAAGAATGTATAACGTAACATAGTAATCCATAGACAGATTGCACGCAACCGTTATTTCTTAGAAATCGCACAGCCTTTTTAAAAAACTTACATCAAAATAGCACAAAAATATTGTGTCAATTGCATTTTAAAAAATAACCCATCCAAAATGCATTCCAGTGTAACATAAGTATATAAATATTTTCGAAATAAATATTTTGTAAATATAAATGAATTTATACAACCCTAAATAAGATGATTTACTAGAAAAAATTAACGAAACTAAACAAGGAAAGGAAGGAAACCCTGAGGAACATGGGTCGAAAAACAAGAAAATTGTTTGGGCATCCCATAGAAAATCGATGGAATGATCAGCACTTTTGTACGGCAAGCGCAAAAAATTTTTCCTCGTATTTCGACCCATGTTCCTTTAGTTTTATTATGTAAATACACTCTTTTTTTAGAATAATAATAAGTTTAAAGCCTCACCAGAAAAATAAAAACCTGTTTTGGGGGCGCTATAATCGACTAAGTATAACCTTTATGTAAACATTGCAAGAACATTATTAGTTCAATGATTTTCAACAAGGGGAGATATTTTATTATTCTGGTCAGACTTTACTTAACATTCAATAAATTAACGAATGATAACGATAAACGAAACAGTTTCATTTGGTAAATTTTTAACATAAATATAAAACTCTTAAAATCGGATACTTTAATAAGCTTGTACATTTGTTGTACATGATAGAAAATAATATAAATTCATTCCGAATTAAGAACAAATCTCGTTAGCTACCAAATAGTCACGGAAAACGCCCGTTTGGCTTAATCACGATTTACTTAAAAATTTAGCATAGCATAGCATATGCTCACGACTATATTCCCCGAGGGGGTAGTCAGAGATATTCTGAAACCTCAGAACATCCACGTTTCACCAGTAGGACCGAAACTCTGTCCAGTGTGACAGAGTTAAAAATGTAATGGTATAATTAACGCAATTCATATGACCCAAGACGACTAACCTTGATAGGTTAGGTTAGGGTCCGTCGCCTCTCGGGTGATGGAGCGGAGTGAGAACTTGCCTACCTCTTCGCTGATCACTGCGGCATATGTTGTTGGGGTCCGGTGGGGTTCGGGGGGTGCTGCGGGGGGTAGCCGATAGGGGTGCGGGATACCGACCCGTCGTATACCAGTTGTGCGGGCACGAGTTGAGCTGGCTGCATCTCTTCAGGGTCTCCGTACGGATTTGGCACCTATTGATTTGAAACATGATATGTTATCACTTATCACTGTTTTCAGCTCAGAATACAGAACTAACCAACATGCAACAATAGGCGCTTTATGGCTTAAAAAATTACCGAAGCTAGTAGTCATTGACTACAGCACATCCTAATTACAAAAAGACTAATTATTCAGTACTAAACTACACTTTTTGGTGTAGTTTTTGCGGCTTCAATTTGGTTTCTGATGTTTTCAGTGAATAGAACTGAAATACAGTGTTTTGGGTAACAGTTGCATTACTTTAAGGGGCGATTGTACCTACCTATGATACTGAATAACTTTCCCTAGGACATTTTAAAATAAGTGCTAAGTGTACACGGGAGCAGCACATCCTGGACTCTACAAACGAGCTCCCACTGACAGTAAGAGCACAAGGACTAAGTAGCCTCTTAACACTTTCGTTGCTAAGGTCAAAACAATAATACTTGCGCGTTGCTAACACTGTGGAATGCTATACAATTCTGTATCAAGTTCGTGTCGTCGTGAGCACTGCGGCACATTTGTCGATGACCTACGACGTAGTCGTCAGCAGTTAAAGTGTTAAGACAACCGTCTGGGTTTGTGCTATTCTAAGCCATACAGGTGCAGCAGTATCACACTCACATTAATGAGGGGCTGGAGCATGCCGAGGCGGGCCAGCAGCAGCTGTTCCTTGACCTGCCGCAGCTCCTCCTGCTGCTGCACGATCATCTGCTGCAGCTGCTCGTGCTTGCGCTGCAACTGCTCCTGCCACGGCCACTAACTCGCATCACGTTGTACGTTAGCAGGTTACCATAGTCGGTCGGTATAGACAGGGACCTTCTTAATATGCTGACGGCTTTTTAAGGTGTACGCATATTTATCAGAGGCGAACGAACCGAAAGCGAATTTTTTAATTGGTTGTATGAAATTCTATGACACCTCGCACACTTATCCGCGGCGATTCCGACGAATCGTCAGAAGAATTAAAAGGAAATTCGTTTCGTTCGCCTCCTTCGCCGCGGATATATATGCGGTCACCTTTAAGGGGATGATCAGACCATCAAACTGAATAACTTTCTTTTAGGGTCGCTTTCTTTATGTGGAAATCGCGAAAAAAATCAGCTGTTCCATAAAAATCTGCAATCCTTCCCGGCCCAAATGCATGGGACAGAAGATTTTTGGTCACGAATTCACGATTTCGACGCTGACGTCGAGAAATCTCATAGAGAAAGCTGTTCCGTTTGATGGTCCGACCTTAATAAATAAAATAAACAGTCAGCAAAATTAAGTTGAACCTTGTAAATTTTAATCAAATAAAGGCTTCCGCACATTGCCGCGATATTATCGCAGCGATTTTGCGACATTTATTTCCAGTACATTTTGTATGGAGACGCGCGCGATCCTACACAATGCCGCGATTTATCGACCGATAATATCGCTGCGATTTTGTTCCGACGCAATCTCTGTAGACCTCATTTAGTGGTGGGGCGCATGCGTGACATATCGCTCGATAATGTCAGTCGATAATATCGCGGCAATGTGCGGACGCCTTAAGACGCTTGTAACGGGATATTGTGGGGATGTTATTGTAAATTCTGAACGTTCATGGTTCATTTTATTTTATTAGAACCCTACGAATATATCTTGGACAATGTCACACAGACAATCCAGTTCCAATGTAAGTACCAGAATCCAATATAGACTTTTTTTTTATGGTATTTTATTTACATTGGTATCTAGATCGTGTTTAAAAAAATTCTTTGACTTCATAAGCATAAGCCATTGATATAAATAAAAGGGAAGATATGGTACTAGCCTCCAGCGCATGGACCGTATAAAGCGAGTCCCCCGTGACCTACCCGACTCAGTCACTATCCGACCAGCATTTGGATGACACGCGTGCGTGAGTGAAATCTTTTTTTATGTTTCGGTGGAATAAAGGTACCACAATGCCTTCGTGTGCATTTAATCCTTGCAAAAATCATTCGTTTGAAAAAACAAATCACACGGCATTACTTTTGACTCGTAAGTACATGAAAACTTAATATTTCTGACTTGACTCGTAAGTACATGAAAACTTAATGTCTCGATTCGTTATATTTCATCGCCATTTTGCAGAACGAGACAGAGATATACGATACGTAAGTGTGCGACAAGGCCGTGCACGGCCACGTGTTGGCGCTACCCGCGTCCCGGTCATATTATATCGTGCTGCTCGCACACCATTTGTTTGCGTCATGCTGTCTCTTTCATTTTTGATGTATAATATTAAGCTTAGTTTGTGTGAGTATAATGTACATGTGTTAGTACGAGATCCGTTTTTCGAGTACGCAATATTAGAACGTACCGCTTCTTCCTATATATTTATTCAAAGGCATAAGCATATGCTCACGACTATATTCCCCGAGGGGGTAGTCAGAGATATTCTGAAATCTCAGAACATCCACGTTTCACCAGTAGTACCGAAACTCTGTCCAGTGTGACGGGGGGTGAGGCCGTCGCCACTTGTAATGGACAGTGGGTACAATACATGCCTCGAAATTGAAGCATGCAGGTTTCCACACGATGTTTTCCTTCACCGAAAAGCCAGTGGTGTTACAAATCGTACATAAATTACGAAAAACTCATTGGTACGAGTCGGCTTCGACGGGGATCGAACCATCGCCTCCTGCACGGCAGGCAAGGTTACGCGCCACTGGACCACCACGGCGACTTTAATCAGTTATTATAGAAAATGGGACGAAACTTAGTTTGTATGCAGGCGCTCTGGAGCTTTCAGAATAAACTTGTCAGGGTGAATCGAATAATGTTATACCTGCATCTGAGCCTGGTCCGGGGACACGATGACCGGCAGCGGTAGCGGCAGCACGGCCGGCATGCGCACCGCGCCGACGTACGGCGAGGGCTCGAGGTACTGCGCCCCGATCCCGTGCTGCGGAACCAGCGCCTCCGAGCCCTTGTGCGCCGGCGGCGAGATCTGCATCACCTTGCTTACGTGACTACGCTCGTACGGCCCACCGGTACCTCGCCGCTTCTACAAACATTATTAATTTGATTACTCTATTGTTGGTTAGATTGTGCGTTTGGTGCGCCGTTGTGTGCAGTTAAAAGATGGGCGTGAATAATTACGTAACGTAGTGCCACAGCTTATTTAATAATTACTACGTATGTAGTGCGGGCGGGGGAACCCGCTAGCTAGACCTACGACCAATTTTTGCGCACAACCTCTTAAGGGTTGAGACCTCAATCCTCCGTCGGTCAATGTGTCCTGACCGTAACCCGACCTATATTAGATCGGGGCCGGGTGTCAAACGTCATCACTACCAACAGAGCTATCTGACTGTAACACAACGGCACAAAAAAGGCTTAGATCATAATAACTATGGACGAGCTACGCGTGTAATTCTACTAACAAACTTTTCTGTAATTTTTTGCGGTGACGAGGTAGCATGAAGTCCGCAATTTTGGATTTTATTCCATTACTTTATATTCTAATTATGATTGTTAAAATAGTCTAGTGTGAACCACAAACGTGACTTTGAAGTTATTGTTCCGCAATTATAAGGCTGTCTCGTTTAGTTATAAGGTATAAAATAGTATGTAAATGCACATGATTAATTGATCTTGTAACGTAGCAGATAGGAATTGCTAAGGCTTGGCTGATCCCTAGTTACATGGTCTAAGAAAGAAGGTGATACATTACCCTGTCGTCGCGGGAGTTGTTCCTCTGTGAGGACCTGGACTCGCCGGACATGGAGGCGGTGTCGGAGCCGGTCGCGTAGCGCACGTGCGAGGACTGCGGCCAGGACGCGCCCGCCGTCGTGGTCACCGTGCCCGCCGTGCTGCTCGCCGACGCAGACTTCACTGACGCCGGCTGCTCAACAACGTTTACACTAATTAACACCAAGTTTAATGCTTGCATGTATGCGACTTAAAAATAAGTTTTTTTTTTATTTAGCCCTAATATTTTAACCAAACAATTTGACATTTTAACTCGTGACTCAATAAAACCATGAGGTGTTTTTGTTTCAAATGTCTTGACGCTGTATTGCAGGATGTGAATAAGAGAGGTGCTACACAGATTTAATTTTAGCAAGGTTTGTACGAGTATAGCATTAGTTATTCCGCCGCAAGAATTTAAAACGCAGTAGACTGTTTTTGTACTTTCGAAAAAAAACGCACTTAGGGTTGAACTACACATGGCCGCACGCGATCGCCTTTTTCCGTCGCTCCATCCTTTTCTGTCAGTCAGGAACGTCATTTGCTAGAGCATATAAGATAGACGGAACGCGATCGCCTGCGGCGTGCGATCGCACGCGATAGTTCAACCCTTAAGTTACTCAATCGAGTTTTTCTTATTAGACTTTTAAAGAAATACTTGCGACAGTATCTTTGTGAGTACGACTTACTAACCTGAGACAGAGGCTGATATGAGTTGGCGAATGCGTCGCTCGCCTCGGACATGTAGGAGGGCGACATGGCTGGCATGAGGGGCTCCTCGGCGGGCGGCGGCTCCTTCACCGGCTCCAGCGCGGGCTCGGCCTCCGCGGTCGGCGGCTCCGCGTCCGGCCCTTCTTCCTTCATCGTCTTTGACACGTCCGCATAGCTACAGACAAACAACCTCATGAATATCCGCATCAGTGATCAGCTAATCAACATGGACGCAGCCGGTAGTTGCTATCCGTGTGGCAAAATACTGGGCTGGAAAATTTAAAATGACTGCCATCGACTCGATAGAAGAAATGATTAGCTAATTAGTCGACAACACAAAGACGTCAGAATTTTTCTTAATACTCAACGTGTTAAGAGGTTTCCCTGACCGAGCGACATTTATTTATTTACGTCATTTTAGAAGGTATACTTATTTTTGACTGGCTTGTCCTTCATTATGTCACTGTCGTGCCTTCTAATCCAAGGAAATCACATTCTAAAATCATTCGAATTCGCCCCAAATTTAACAATTATCTAATTAACTCATTAAATATGGGTCTTAAAAAAAATTGCTTTATAGCAATTTTAGATCTTAACATTGTCTACACAAAGGTGTGTGTCTCAAGTAAAAGTGACTTCAACTTAAAAAGTAGATGCACATAATACAGATTTTTTCAAATAATTAGGCTTTCCTTTGAACACAGGTTTCATATGCATTTTAAAGAAAAATAAGAAATATGATCTATAGCAAATAAAGCCGAGATGTTGAACATCATTGCTACACTTTTCAATAATTTGTATGTTTTTCAATTAACGAGAAGATAGCTTCTAAAAACCAGCAAATATGGCCCGGCCCTGTGTTTACCTATGGGGAGCCTCTTAATAAATAGGCGCAGAACCCTAGAAATCGTTCTAGGCAGAACCTAGGCATTGAAACAATAATTTCAGTAATTAAAATTCAAAGTTACTCGCATTATAAGTTTTAATGCAAAAATGATTGGTTATTATTTCAGCAATGAATGCTTTAATGGGTCAGATAACGACCGAAGTCTTAGCAGATATTGTTGACTGTATATGCATTGTACAAATCGCTAGCGTGCTCATGGATACATTTGACATATGATCAGACTATCAAACTGAAAAACTTTCTTTATAGGACTAACATCGAAATTGCGAAAAAAGAACTAGCTGTTTCATACAAAACTGCAAACCTACTCAAACCAAATGTATCAGCTGGTTTTATGTCACGATTTCGATGTTGGTCCTTAAAGCAAGTTGTGAAGTTTGATTGGTCTGATCATCCCCTTAACACTTTCACTGCTGAGTTTGAAAATGCCTCGCTTCTCAATGAGAAATTAAACGCTAAACGTGTTTTTCAGCAATGAAAGTGTTAAAAAACCGTCAGCAGATTAAGAAGGGCCCTGTATTATTAAGCATACCTCACAACGCGATGAGTACAAACGACGAACTCTGGCTTGGAGTTCCACTGATGGTAGGTGATGTAGAACCTGGTCTGCAGCCAGATCCACTGCTGGCCCTTCGTGAGGAAGCGGTAGTAGCACGACGTTAGCTCGCCCTTCTGCATCACTGTCATATCATTTCATTTATTATCATAATCTGCTACAAAGACGACCGCTTGAAAAAAGGGGTTTACTGTAATGAACAAGCTTGGCAGGCGGATTGGTGATTAATGGTGGATGCGTATCTATCCGCAGCGAAGGAGCCGAAGGATGCGACCGAAACGAATTTCCTTTTAATTCTTCTGACGATTCGTCCGATTCGCCGCAGATAAGTGTGCGAGGTGTCAAAATGGTGTCATAGAAAATCATAAAATATTTTTAAAATTCGATACTTTCGCCTCCTTTGGCTCGTTCGCCGCGGATAAATATGCGTCCTCCATTACGCAACTATATGACTTTAGGCGGTAGTACCGCAGCTTAAGTACATACTATAGGGTATTTGACAAGAATTTAGGTATTTGACATTAAAAATAAACTATTTTTGTCTTCTCATTAAAGAAATCTTATGAAAATAACGCTAAAGAAAAAGATGAAAGGCCTCCTAAGATAATGTAACGAATTTAATGTTTCACCCTATTTAATAATATATCCAGACCAATCGTTTAATTAATTAGCAAAGACGTTATATCAAAGAAAATAATTTAATCATGATAAAAATTATTTCTGGAAACATGCCTATTTAAATATTTATAATGTAAGTGTGCAAAGTTTCAGTTTGTAACAATCTCAAAATTATCGTTGTCGTATGGCCAAACTACCGCCACTCGAAAACTGCTATACTTAACAATTTTGATGAAACTTTCGCCAATATATTCTTCGGGTTCTGCCCTATAGCGAAGAAAAAAAGACGACGCTGTATTTTTTTATTGAACCCAATGCAAATGTAGCGGCCGTAGCATATCTCCATTTTCGCGCGAACGAAAGAGACAAAAGGCGCGAAATAACCTTCGCGACATCGCGCGCGTCATACTACAGCCGCAGGCTATCTATGTTCCATAAAATGTTGTGATCTAAATTATCATAATAATAAAACCAAACTTACACGCCTCGTGACACGTCACCACCTTCTCCAGGTCATCAAAATGATAGTAATCGTAGCCCGAAGTTCCCAGGACCTCGAACGGCAAGTAGCCGATGATCGGCGGCGCTCGGTGATCCAAAAACAGGAATTTCCATTCCAAACTGTGCCTAGAGGTGAACTCATTTCTATTCGAGTCTACTAAGGACACGTCGCGGATTAGTTGGGGCGTGGACAGGCGGCCGGTGCAGACGAACAGTAACCTGGCGGAAAATGTTTACATAATTATACAAGGTGTTACAAAAATACAAATAAACATTTAAGGGGGTGGTTTAGACCATCAACCTGAACCACATTCACTATGGGACCAATATCGAAATCGCAAAAAAAAAATGATTTTCTATACTCTACAAATCGACTCAAGCTAAAATATGTATGGGATGTCTGATATGGATATCTTTTCGCGATTTCGATGTTGGTCCCATAGTGAAAGTTGTTCAGTTTGATGGTCTAAACAACCTTCTTTAGAGTTTCAAATATTTATTATTACTTATGTAACACCCTGTATAGTTTATAGTTTTATATTAAAAAGAAGTCGGTGGCGCGGAGAGGTATGGATACTCAAACATGAGGGGCCGCGGGTTCGAATCGGATGACATGCCATGTACAAATAAATGACTTTTTCTAATCTATGTTCGTAAAACAGACTGCTCTCAAACGAACGTTGAAGAAAAACATGGTAAGGAAACCTGCATACGCTGAAGAAATTCTGATGAGTATGTGAAGTCTAACAACCCGCATTGGGCACGCGTAGTGGACTGATGCCCATACCTACACCCTCCTTGAAGTTGCGCATATGCCCTGCAGTGGGACATAAAAAGGCTGATAACGATAAAGATCATAAAAAATTTAATACTGGCGCGTCAAAAAGAACTGATGCGCAAAACGCGGACACTGATCGATTTAGGCGGAATTTTTGTTTGTGCTAATAGGCATCAAAAAGATTCGATTAATTTTTAACATATTTTTTTTTATTAGCCTATTTCATCCCATTGCTGGGCAAAGGCCTCTCCCCTGCTCTTCCACTCGTTCCTGTTTTGGGCCACCTCTGGCTATTGGTCGTCAAAATAATATGTCCAGGTCACCACGCCACCTCTTCCTGGGTCGACCTTTTCGAGGATCCAGGGCATGATGATTTTTGTCCATTTTTCATGATGCATCCGACAGACATGACCGGCCCACTCCCATTTAAAAATTCAAAGTAGCGTAATTTTTCCGTAAGGGTAAGGTATAATAACTTTATGTTTTGTATAAAACCAATTATTTATTTAATTACCTAGAGTCGTGTTCCTGATATCCTGACCCATCATCACTTTCTACTTGATCCATATTAGTTCCTGAAAAAAAAAACGATTATTTCTCATAGAATCTAGTAGCACAGACTCGCATATTAATAAAATATGAACACGCTAAACTTAAAAAATCGGAACAAATAAGGATAAAATAATTCCCCTAGTCAACAATGGTATCGATTCGGTATTGCCACGACTTAACTTAACTAAATGTATTCCTGTCATTTTCTAACATTCGACTAAGAAAAGAGACAGAAAACCAACAACTGACTTTAGTGCTGTCAAAGTGACGCTACACGCCCAAAAACGACTTAAATAAGATGGCGTGCATTATGATGCCATCTTATTTTGGGCGTGTAGCGTCACTTTGACAGCACTAAAGTCAGTTCTTGGTTTTCTGTCTCTTTTATTAGTCGAGTGTTAGAAAATGACAGGAATAAATTTAGTTAAGTTAAGACGTGGCAATACCGAATCGATACCATTACTTTACTCATTTATTTAATCTATGAAGTCAGTGATAGATAAGCAGTATTTTAGAATTTGAATTCGATGGTATGGATTGTCAATTATGTAAAGAAAACGACAGGGAAATTGAGAAACATATCTTTTTGCCTGACTATAAAAAGCACAAAGCTAAAACCCAATGTCAAATCAAGCGGTCACTCGTGACGTGATGAGGCGGTATCACTGCTATAGATTGCTGGACTTCCCCGTCTATGGCACTCATATTAATCACAGTAACTAACATTAGAAAAGTCTGTGCAAAAAGTGACTGGTTTCACGTAAGATCCAAAATCTAATGATATTTTGAACGAACTTCAAAAAAAGGAGGGGGTTCTCATCAGATTTTTTTTGGAGTGGCTTTAAAGCTAATACGTCTCGCGACTGGGCTTGCAGTCATTTTTTGGGCTTGGCTTGACACCGACTTTTTAGTTTTGAAACCGGGTTAATTTTGTTGTTAAGCTTTTTAATGAGCAAGACGTAACGATTAGGCATAAAATACAATCACTAAAGTGTGTATACTAACGAAAATGTCCTGTGAACTGTATGAGTTCATAGACTGGCTCTTCTCTGAAGTCCAGAGTGCCGCGCTTCAGATGACACTGGAACTGTATCTCGTTCTCTGCAAAACATAATATTTACATGACGATAGGCAAAACATCCGACAGCCTGGGTGGCGCGTGGCGAAGACCTATGGAAACTCAATCTTGAGGTCCGGGCTCGAATCCGCACGGACCACATGCCATGTACAAATGAGTTCTTTCTAACTTATGTACGTAATACCAACTGCTCTTAAAATGTGAAGGAAAACATCGTGAGAAACAGAAGAAGTTCCGATGCGTGTGTGAAGTCTACCAATCCGCATTGGGCACGCGTGGTGGACTAACGCCCAAACACCCTCCATGAGGTTAGACCTGTGCCCTGCAGTTGGACGTATATAGGCTGTGATGATGATGAGGCAAAACATAATGAGATTTAATGAAAACTGTTCGTAAACAATCGATGAACGAATCTCATAAGCTTTTTGTAATTCACATGCTTTTCTTCAACATGTCATTGACCAGAAAACCGATAATATCAATTTGTAGGAAACCAATTTATTTTAATTAGTCTGACGAAGCTTGCTTGCAGATCTTGTGTGATCCATTGACAAAGCTTGTAGCGGATATAGAATGTGATTGTGGTTTGCAAATCACCTTGATTTAGCTTAAAAATGTTACATTTCCTTTCGGCCCATAAGGTCCACTTCCCAAAAGGACCACCCCCCAAAAGGACTACTCCCAAAAGGACTACTCCCTTACCATACCATTAACATTATATGCAAATTTCCTTTAGGTTTCTTAGGGAACGTTGTTCAGTATCATGGGTACAATCACCCCTTAAAGTAATGCAACTGTTTACCCTAACAATAAATACACTACAACAAAACATGAGAAATAATTCACATATCATAAGTATCAAGTCTTTATCCAAAAAATGTGGAGATTACCGATAAATTAAGCCAATTGGATAAAAAAGAAATAAATAACATTCGCCGAGCTTTGCATAAGCTTAAATTTAAAAAAAAATGTTCGTTGTTGATCTCTGAGATTCGCAGAATAAGTCTTTATCCAAAACAAGTGGAGATTACCGATAAATTAAACCAATTGGATAAAAAAGAAATAAATAACATTCGCCGAGCTTTGCATAAGCTTAAATAAAAAAAACGTTCGTCGTTGATCCCTGAGTTTCGCAGAATGGCCGGAAGTCGAAAATTCGCAAGCAATATAAAAAGTTTCAAGTGAATGTAAGAGTACTATAACACTGCGTAAATTTCAACCCTTTGCTTTACTTCCACTCCACTGCTAGGTCTATAACAAAGGCTTAGATTATCAACAAAGGTTAATTCTGAATTAAATATAAAACGGTGCAATACAACTCTTGCACATTAAACCCATCAATGCAATACTTAGGTATTATCCTTGTTACATGAATAAATAATATCTTGGACATAGTCACACAGATTATCTAGTCCCATTGTAAGTACCAGAATCTATTAGGAACTTGTATAATGATGACTGGACAACGATATAGAACAGATTATACCGATACATACAAACATCCATGACTCGGAACATAACATATTCTTCATACAAATATTTGCTCCTAACGGGGTTCGAACCCGTGCGGTTCAGCGGGCAGATTCACTACCAATAGAGCTATCGAGCCATCTGCATACTCTAATTATCAAAGTACCATAATTTAAAATGTTGCTTGATCGTTCTTTGAGTCTATCCTCTAGAAATCCTATAGGCTATGCAATATTTACTCATACATTTATTCATAAATGTACACATTATTCAACGCAATACATTTGAATCGCATAGCATATTCGAGAAATCTAAATACGGTAAGTATACAATTTTTTTTTACATATATGTACTATAACGCAATCTCTATCGGTTATCCACTTGTTCAATAGTAAGTTAAAAGGAAAGTCTATGCAGAGCAGATTGATTCTATTTTCAAGAAATAGTAATCTCTGTGCCTGTGGTTTGTCAGATTTCCGTTAAAATGATACAGAGGCTCAAAGATTTCGACACAAATCTTAGAAACTTTATATTATATAACGAAAATCTGAAAAACCACATACATAGATTAGCATCTAGAGTGTTCAAAAATTCACTGACTTCACAGCGCGCTCAGGCGCTCTGCAAGGACTATATCTTCTTAAAACCAAAAGAGGAGACCTAGGCCATGATCGTGCCGCCCCCTGCTCATACGACGACGCTCCTAACTCATCATCATCATCATCACAGCCTTTGTAGGTATACGTCCCACTAACTGTATTAATCAAATTATAACACACTTTTTCTAACCCACAAAGCTAGGCCAAGACAATTAAGAAAGGATTCTTTCCCCTTTCACCCGTAAAAACAGCAAACTTTTTGTTTTTGTACAACTTCCCGAAATTAACAATGTTATATCAAAAGAGAAAACTTGAGAAACAAGCTTGTTTTTACTAAGTTTTTGTACCTGAGTTTAGATATAAAATAAAGGTCAACCTTATTTCTACTTTATATTACCTTCCCACCTAGTAACTTAGTCAAGGTTACAAGTAAAGTTTACATGGCTTCATAATCATAATTTCATCAAGTTTGTTACCGACGTTTTTTGATATGACCTGCTACTTGAACCCTAAATTATGATACCTATTAATGAAAAATATATGGTTCAAAAGATATCACAGGCCTTTATAGGTAGGACAAACAGACGAACATCCTAGGCTTATAAATAGGGTCCCGTTAGCACCCTTTGGGCACGGAAACCTATAAAAATAGTTTTAAAATAATAGCCCAAACAAGATATAAAAAATCTGTTCAGCCTCAGCGCACTTTAAAAAAAAACAAATTGGCACTCCTTTGGCATGTGTTACCCCTTCCCGACGTGCTATCGGAATTTATACAATAATCAATATATTTACTGCACTCATGTTGTTACAAAAGGTCTTGATAAGTGTTGACTCGTGGAGCTGGTGGGCCCCGGGCCCCGGGTGGAGTAATATAAGACGAGACGTGTGTTCGGGTTTGGATCGTATATATTGAAAAAAATGCCTCACAGTTTTTGTCCGACCAGAGGGGCCAGTCAATGTAAAGTAAAAAGGATAAGCTGGTGGCGAAATCTGCAGATGCGCCCCGTACTAAAGGGGGCGACCTCTGCAAATAACGGAAAATCAGCTAACACATAAAACGAACAAAAATTTTTCTAAAATTTCCCACCGCCTACTTAGAGCAAAGATCCATAAGTTCAGTTAAATTCGCATAGGGTACTAAAAGTCAGGAGTGGTACTTTTGAAAGTCATACGTTCAAATCAGCAGTAGAAAATGTCAAAATTACTGTGGAGATCAGATTATGATTCTTTCGAACATGATTTTAAAAGTGCGAGATTCAAAAATAGCACTTCAGAACACCAAATCCTTGGTCGCGTCAGCATAACTCAGGCTTCAATTATTATAGCTCACAAAGCAGTGCAGCGATAGCGACAATCATGAATTCGCAATTAAACCATTTACTGTGCATCTTGTCACCTATTCGATTGATGTTTTGTGTAATTAATATTCAATTTACTTCCAAAACACAAAACAATTATTAATCAACATGATGATCAGGTTATATTTTGATCTTAATCTCCATAATTGAAGTCCATAATTTCATTGTAAACATCCGCTCTACTCTTGCGGTTGTTAGTTCCCGCATCTGAGTTCGGGAGGGTACAGTACCCGGCAAACATCTTGAAAAATGCGGGGGGTGGTGAGAGGGTCTGCGCAGTAGCGCTTTCTCCTACACATTTTGTTTCTGCACATTCAAGTCCGTGCTCAAGAAGTTTGCCGGCCATTATAAGAGCGTCAGAGCTTTTTTGACAGAAACCTTCGCGGGCATGCGCACAACAACCCACCAATGTTTCATCGCCTCGTTTAGGAAAGCATAAGAGACAAACAAACGAACAGACATGGATTTTTATATTATACATATCTTCATTTCATATTTTCTGCAGTTAATCCTCCATTAAATCTCTTGCTGTCACTTTTTGTCTTGTTGACGTAGTAAAAGCTAGCAAGAGATTTAATACAGGATTAACTTTAATGTGTGTATTTAGGATGTATGTTTACTAGAGACGGGAAATGTGAGGGTGATGTGCATCCATAGGCGAGTAACAGCGGGAAATAAAGTGAACGGTGCTTTGCATACCATTGTGGCTAGCCAATTGGTGTCTAAAAATGCGCAACTTGCTATACACAATGGTGTACACTTATGTATGGCAGTGAGTGTTGGGTATGGCAGAAGAAGCATGAAAGTAAAATTAATGCTGTTGAAATGCGTTTCTTGCGAAGAATGTGTGGAGTTACGCTGAGAGATAGAGTGAGAAATTGGGTGATTGGAGATCGATGTAAATTGAAAGTAGATGTTGTGACAAGAATAGAGAAGGTTTGGTCATGTGGAGAGGATGAGTGATAGCAGATGTACAAAAGAGATATATGGAGCTAAAATAAGTGGAAGTATCGGCAAAGGGCGTATTCTGATCAAATCAGTTGCGTCCTACAAAAAGGGGAGGTGCGGAGTACTCGAAACCGACGGGCATGTATGAAGAGATATATGGATGTGAATGAGGCAAAATAGGTATGTAAGGATCGTAGTAGATGGCGCGCTCTGGTCTCTGCCTACCCCATTGAGTAGTAATTCCGTTAGAACTAGGTTAGAACCAAAGAAAGCAGACCAGCTAGCGGATCAGTAGATCAAGTAAATAAATATAATTTATTACACAAACCTTTGGCAATCGCTTGCGTAGGATCTACGACAGCGCCGCCAGGGTTCTGTAGTAGATTGTATAAACTCTGCCGGTCCTGCTCAAATGCAAAGTCAAATATCGTCTTGTTTATTACGTCGGCCTGAAAATAAACAACAATTTTAATCAAAGTAAAAAAAAAACACTAATAACGAACAAAAAACAATACTTGCATAAATTACTATTTAACCTATCGGCTCCCAGCGACCGGATATCGGGTCAGATGAACAAAAGATTTCTATTTCTCACCTTAATTATTGAGAAAGAGAAACAAATATTATGAATGTTTATTGAAAAGGAGCAAGGATACAATTAGTATTTGTACAATAAAGTACGAAACCCGCAAGGGGCTTGTGGCAACCTGTAGGCAAGTTTATTGAATGATGTATGTAGTATTGATGTATAAATTCAATCTAAACTTTATAGGTAAAAAAGCATCATTTTTATTTTAGTGTTCCGAAGTTTGACAAGGACTCACATATTCACCATTAGTTTTACTAGTGAAATCATAAAAAAAATCTAGAAAATGTACTTTGGTTAGTTCTTTTTAATCGAAAATACGGCTAACGCACACACTTTTCGGAGCGCCGGGCAATCGCGTTTCTCATAGAAAATATTCGTCAGGACCTATGGCCCCTTAAGATCTAAAAATGCTATTAAGTAATTTTTTTTCAAGACCATTTATTGAGTTTAATTCGATAATTTTAAAATTTGGTGGGAATTCTTATGATTTTCGAATTTGATTTCCATGGATCACATTGCACCACAGTGAAATAATGAAGGACAAGCCAGTCAAAAATAGGTATTCCTACTAAAAAGGCGTAGTTTAGTACAGGTGAGGCAGCTCTGAAAGAGTCAAGGGCGTTCGACCGGGGATTCCTCGTAACTGACATGCATGAAATCTTTAACTGTGCGATGAGGCAGTTTAAATAAATAACTATGCATGATCACTGATCAAACACACACTTAGCCGATGTTTTATTCGTATTACACAGGAATGCCGAATTAAAAGAAACATATTTACCGGATTGTGTCCAAGAAGTGACATAATGCCCTCAGACACGTAGTAAATCCTCCCATTAGCAGAGAAAACCATCACAAAACCTTCCATTGCCTCCAGTACTAAGTATGTGAACTCCTCATTGGATAGGAAAGCAGGCTTCCAATCCTCTTGCACGTCGTGAGCCCGTGATCTGACAGTTATCTCTACAAAATAAAAGGTAAAAAAACACTTAAAATAGCTTAACCCATGACTACCAAATCCGAAGCCCGCGGGCCAAATAGTGGGCCCTACTTTGCCCGCAACCCTGGTATTGGGCAAAGAGACGACAAACGCAGGAGCTGCATAATTTTTTTTCATAAACGCTACAGGTATGATTTGAGAATTAATTCTCAATTCTCTTAGAAAGATTACAGGAAACATTATAGGAAATACACATCATGTTCCTAAAAGGTTTGATGCACTTTAGTACGACTTACCATTATGGTTTTTAAGGAACGATATTGTAGACTTCAGTACGGTAGACTTGTCCATCTTTCTGTTGTTGTTCGACACCATCGTGCTGAGTTCGTTGACCAGCATGTTGAACTGATCTCTTCTCTTCTTCTCACTCAAGTTACGAGTCCTCCTGACAACATTAACACTTATGATAAATTTTCCATGTGTAGATTTAATTGTTTTATTATGTGATTTAGTAATCCTTGAACATCATGGTCGGTAAATGAGAGAAAGTGGTATAAACATTAATAAAATAATAAATGGGGCATGTTGCTGAATTATTTACATTCAGTCAGGATAGTTCTTTCAGTATTCACAAGTTATGCACATTTTAAAGAGTTTTTCAATGATGAAGGAAAACATAACCAGACAATGTGCCTTATTATGTGCCTGTTGTATGTTTTCTCTGTATTTTGCTGTTAATTGTTTTTTTTTGTTTCGTATCACAATGAATACAAAAATAATTTAGAAAAACAACAGAAAACAGTAAGAAATATTATTTCATGTTTTGCGACGTTTGAGACCATCTTTTTTCGCGAATCGTGTTTGAATACCTTAGACTAAGAATTGTTTTTCCCTTACACGGTGATCGGATGTATCTCTTGTGCATATCTTTTTGTTTTTCCAATTTATTTTATAATTATCAAGATGATTACCAAGATAATTTTCATATAATTATCAATGAGAATTATCCTTTCGAGCCCTTGTTTACAAAGTATATTTGTTTAATTCTTCCTAGCAATAGCAACTATTGCTTCTATCACAAAAAATATCAACATGGGTATACACAGCAACCAAGGATAGGGAGAAGGCATGTGTTCACCAATTAGATGAAATAACATCACTAAATGCAGTGGGAACAGTAATTTGTTGACAATAAGTAGTTGCTGAATATGAACCACTGTGGGAACAATCATTTTACATCAACAGAACAGACACTAATGCAAGTAATTACGTTCAAAACTGTGATGCTCACTGCACACAATGAAATTAATAATAATTACATATTTATTGTATGAGTGACACAAGATTGTAATTATAAATCCATTTACATCCGGGCTGCAATCGTGGTAAATTTTAAGTGATTGAACTGTGATTGGATTATGTACGAACTATAACTTTTGACACATTGTATTGCGCGGTACTGCTCTTGACAGCGGTTAGAGCCGTTTCCAGAGATCGCTCAGTTGTTAAGGGCTGTCAGTTACATAGAGTTTAGCCAGATGCGGAATTCAGCACAGTTGAATAGTAATTGGATTGCAATGTGATTAGAACTGAAATTTAATAAGAATAGAACTTTGTTGTTTTAACTTAGCAGAATCGGGCTCATGGGTTTGAAAGGATTTTTATCATTGATTAGGTATGGCAATACTTCTAAAATTAATTGGAGATACAAAATGCTTCTTCTATGCAAATATTATCTAGTACTAATACAGTATGGACACTCCCGCCCCCCAGTTTTAACCTAATCCGTCCGTCCTTTCCGTTAGGAAGTGTGGCGTAAAATGTAGGCAATGGCATATTCCTGTCACACTCACACTCACTCCGTATCACACATGCTACCTCTTCTTGTGCATTTTTCCCATTTATATGAAATGACAGCTAAGTATCCAAGGTGTCATATGTCGCGTTAACACAAAAAAGTCGGATTTTTAGTATGCTGCGACCCAAATTTAGGGGGAGGGGGTTGGGGAATCCCCCCTACCCCTAGGGGGGAGGGCAAAATAACAAAACTGCAGGGTTTTTAGACAGTTTGTCTAACAAAACATATCAGGGTAAGCTAAAAATAAAATGTTTATAACAATGCCTATGGCGAGGGCTTCACAGTGGAATGGGGGGATCACCCCTAGCCTTTCGCCCGTCCATAAATTCGTGTCGACGAACATTAAACTCGAAACATTGTAACCAGAAGCCGTAGCACGCTACACGGAATACAGCTGTACGGCTCTTTTATCAAGCGCAAATAGAAAGAGAGCGAAGGTGTGAAAGAGCTGTATCACGGTGGCATGCTACCCATGCATGAGTGAATTATAACATTCAACAACTGTTAGAAAACAATATGTAAGGATCGTAGGTTGAGTATTCTATAGATTTCCTGACAGCGTATACTCGAAAGGGACAGAGATATGACAAAAATGTATGAGAAATCGTGCCTTTGTTTGCCATAGTTGCAAGATTTTGTATGCAATTTCAACTGTGGCAAACAAAAATATCGCATACGCAGAAAGGGACAAACGACATGGATTTTGTCGCATTCACTCTGTGTAATTAGCGTATAAGGCTGTCTCGTTTTCGTGACTATTATTATTTTAATGCCTTTTCTAGTTGATTCTCTTTCTACGGTAAGGATGCACAAATGAGTTACCTTTTCGAGTCATCTTTGTCGTCCCCATCGTCATCCATGACTCTGTCGCTCATTGCTTGTTCTGTAACCAGATCTATCTACAGCTTGCCATCACCGCGGCCGCGAGGAGAGCCTCCCATCGCTTGACGACACTGGCCACTTGTCAACTAAACAGTAAATGGAAACAATTGTATTTACACAAACACAAACGTAAACAATTCGCTCACAGCAAATAAGCCACGTTCAATTCGGTTATCAACTGGTTACAGACGCACACAAAACAAACCCACCGTCTTTATTTTTGAGTTAGCTGGAAAATTTATGCCGTGCAACAGGCGCTGCGTAAGATGCTCATGCCAGTCTAAAACTCGATATAAGTATATAGTACTTTTCCACATTTACATTACCTTCTTCAAACACTAAACAGGACGCATTTAAGATAATCACAATAGCAAAGACAGTAAATTTGGAAGTATAAGGGCTCCAATATAAGCACTAAAACTCTTGGTCTTGGGCTCAGAATAATTTTTAGATTTGCTTTGCTTTTCAAGTCTGCATGATTTTTTGTCTCGATTTTCTCGTTTGGCGAAGGAATTCAATCAAACCACCCAAAGATAAGATTTTTTTTTTTACACAAACCACAGAGAAAGAGGCCTTTTCATTAAAAAAATGGCTCGAAAGTGTTACGTGTTTTTTTGGATTCCCTAATTTTAGGGAGCAATTTTATTTGTAGGATTATGAAGGGTATAATGTGAAAGACATTTTGATACTTTGAATTAATCGACTTAATGCTGTTAATGTTTATTTTACACATAACAAACAAACATTTTCGTAGCTATTCCGTATTTATTGGGAGTGAACAATTTATCAATTCGCAGCACCATAGTCTTTAAGCAAACCATAGACAAACAGAACTTTTTACTGTCAATGTGACAGGTTTATGAGTAAATTTGCCATTGGCGAAGTATTTTTCGCTTACGCTGATAGACGTAACATCGTATAACCGCGTATGAGACAGCGATAGTCATAAAATCTTAGACAACTTGTATGAAAATAGATGTCTGACTCCGGAGTCAGAAAGCCGTCGTAAAACAAAAAAGTGGCTACGTCGATAAGGACAGCAATAAGCAGCGATCTCCTTTTTTAACTAGAGCGAATTTGCTATGTGCATCTCTTACTGAGTGATATGACAAGACACGTGCTTTCTTCTAGTTCCTTCTCTTTCTGCGAAATTTGCCATCTAGTGGTTTTTCTAGTCTTGGTGAACGCCTCATTTTTGTGTTTCCATAGGAAGTACAGTCTGTCTAAAAAGTCTTGGCAAAAAATCAGGGCGCTGTCTCCACGCAAGAACGTCAAAATCAAGAATAACCTGGCAACACCACCATACTAAAATGATTAGTTCCTCACACATTCATGCCACGACTTTATAACAGATAGTGTTTACCCGCGACTTCGGCCGCACAAATTATATACCAGATTTTAAGTCAGATCATAAGCTATCAAACAAAAAAAGTTTCATCAAAATCGGTTCAGTAGTTTTTGCGTGATGCGCGAACAAACAAACTAAATAACAATTTTGTCAATAGATGGCGCTGCACGTTTTTAAATCGCGCTATCGAATGTTATTTGAATTTATATGAAGAGAACCACTACTTTTTTATTCCTCATGATTTTACGGTTTTATAATAGTTAAGACTATAATGGCATACCTACAGTGCGACATAAAAGAGTACAAAACGGTGACAGCGGAAACTAACTATTTTTTTAGTACAAATTCTAGGTTGGTCTTGCCAGCTTATGCGTGATTTTGACGCTCTTTCTTGCGTGGAGGCAGCACCCTCATTATACCTACACATTCAAGATAAAATAGCAGGTTCTCAAATTTTACTTTGGTAACACATGACCACAGCCAACGAGGCTAGTACGCCAACCCGCGATAGCGTGATATAGCGCTATCACGCTTCCGCTCTCTTTCTATTTGCACGCGACAGAACGAGACAGAAGACTAAATTTGACATGGCATGATGACATGGATGTGGTACATGGATTAAATGTGGTTGGCGTACTAGCCCCGCAGATCTACGGGAGTTTTTGGCGGGATTTGGTAGCTGACGTTTGGAGTTTTGGTTCGTAAAATTGGTGTTGTTTTGCGTAACAAAAGGTCGTGTGAAATATGATGGTGTATGGGTCGTAAACAGGAAAAACATTCCGTGATTTTAGCGCGGCAAAGCGGTCGGTCCAACTATTTCCTGTGGACTTCACTGCGTTTCCTGCGTCTTTCGATTGTCTCCAAAAACTCCAAAGAAGCGTCAAAATATCAAACACTAACGTTTTAATGTGAAAACAGAAGACAATTACTTTGAAAATAAAATATGATTTGGCCTAAAGGTATTGTAACCGGGCCAGTAAATAATTTAAAAAAAGATCTATACGACGCGACAGCCCCAGCCAGTCAGTCCATAGACTATATCCCGATTTGAATAAGATGGGCAAGTTGCCTCGGATTTTAGTACGTCACATTACAAATAGATGGAGCCACATTGTGAAATAAAGTGAAAAAATTGGTCGACCGACTGGGCAGTCTGATATTGAACCGGTTGACAACTCGATCAACGAAACAGTGAATGCTAAAATAAAATCATTAATCAAAATAATAAAATTGAGATAGATTTTTAACGTAACATAATGAATGTAGTATTCATTATGTCAAATTCATTCATAAGTTTGTGCCAAAATTGGTCACCGAATGATGGATCTGAGTTTGTATGCGAAATCGTTCAACTGATGTCATCAATTAAAAGTAAAGATCCGTTTTAAACCGACTTCAAAAAAATAGACATACAAACATACATACATACATACATACTTCCATACATACATACGCTCGAAAAACATAACCCTCCTTCTGTCGCAGTCGGGTAAAAAGGAAGAGGTTCTCAATGATTCGACTTAGGCTGGATTCGATCAAACATAGATTTATCGAAGAGTTACTATACAAGGAACAATTTAAGTCTTGGTATTTACTCCGAAATAACTTAATTTGTCTTTTACCATACTAACCCGTACTAAAAGAACGAATGTATAATCCACCTAAAGAAAGAGGTTGTTATATCCGTAGTACTTATTGCAATGTGCGGTTATACAGTTTTAATTTGTAAGATTTCTTTTAATTTTCATTTTTTTAATTATGTGATCTTGACATTTCATTCGTCTCGGACTAGCTTTACACCGTCAAAATTGGCCGTGTAAAATTTATTCATAGATCAGGGTTGGTAAAAAGCAAAAATCTGTCTACTCTAGAGTGACCGGCGACTAAATCTAAGAATAAAATTTACTCGCGTTTGGTCGAATCGGGCCTAAGTAGGTACCTATTTTTGTTTTTTAAAATTATTTTTACACGATTACTCAGCCAATTTTATGAAAGGCGTTTTCCAAGACTAGTAAATCAAAATGGCAATAATAAAATTACTGTAAAACCTGTCGCATTGACGGTAAAAATTCGATTTATCTATGCTTTGCATCAAGTCTGGCAGGTGGTGTTGCACATGGATAAATTGTTCACTACCAATCAATACTGTTACCGACCTTAGACCAAAATGTTAGTTTGTTATGGCCGCTCCACATTAACGCGTTTGCGCGCGAATTTCACGCACGAACGCGCGAAAACGTAAATGTGGAGCAGATCTGCATATTTTTCGCGGGTTCGCGCCTTGTTAACCACTTTTTTCGGTTTTTAGCCCACGTCGAAGAGCCTGCGAACGCGCGAAAGCTGCGTAGTGATAACACTGCGAATCTGCAGCCAAGAAGAGTTCACGCGTGATTCGCGCCGCGATTTGAGCCGCGATTTGCACTGCAAATGTGGAGCGGCCTTTAGACGTAAAATGAACATTAACTGCACAAAAAGTCGACTGATTCAAAGTATAAAAACGTCTTTCACATTATAACTTTCATAATCCTATTAACGAATTGCTCAATAGAATGAAGGAAGTGAATTTTTTTACTGGAGGTCTTTGAAATTCTGAACCGCAACCACTTCGCGTGACGAAAGTTTGAAATTTAAATCGAGAGTGCCGTATTGACAGCTGCGACTTAGTTTTCGAAAGAAGCTCGTGAAATCGGGAGATAAGAAGACTTTATTAAAAGATCCTTGCCGGTAGGAGTTTCACATCTGCCGGGCGTCCCATGACGGCCTACTTTTTTGAAATAAAAACTGGCTCTCGATCCTAATATCCACGGTTTGATCTTCGACGGCCGACCAATTTTAAATTTATCTCACGATGTGGCTCCATCTATTCATGATGCATTGTACTAAACATGTTTTACTAATACCCAAGGTGAATTGACAAACTTTATGCAAAAGTGCACATTAATAATCTATGGTCAGTCAGTTGAATTTGTTATGTGGGGTGTGGTGGTTGTGTCGCTCAACTTGCGAATATTTTAGTTTTGTTGTGTTGTTTACGTGTGATAGGACTTGTAAATTTTCGGGCTCATCCGAAAATAATGCGGCCGCGGCCGGACGGGCACTCTTGCCCGCCAAAACAATCACCAAATATAGAGGTATTTAATTCAACATTATTTTACTCAGAAATCATTTCTAGCGAAGCGCCGCCGCGCCGGCAAGCTGTAAAAACATTTTTTTTTGTTTCATTGACATTGGCGTTACGTTACGTAATTGTATAAAACAAGAGGGCTCCTGATCGAATGACTATGACAGTTATCCTCGCCACGCGGGTATTACGTAAGGAAATTATGTAAGGATACAAGTAGGTAAAGGGAAGATCGTCGCAGATCGTCCGTGAAAACAGTGTGGAGCGCATGTAGCGCGCACACACTCGCACGTCGCGTAAACACGTACGTAAACAAACATTAGATGCCACAGGCATATTGTCAAGTCAACCAGCTCTGTGCTCTCCTCTCCTGGGCTACAGCGGGGGTTCGGTCGCCGAGCGCCCCGCGGCAGCGGCACCGTCCCGCGCAATGCAATCTGTAAGCAATCACCATCCTACCTTTGTGATATTGCATAACTATATAATTGGTTTTGTTATTACCAAATGATGTTAAGCTATTTCGCTAGGGCTAAACTTATTTTGTGCCTCATTAATATCAGTAATCACTTGTTTCTTGACCCGCTGTGGCGTGTACCTATGAACACTTATTTTATGTAACATTCAAACTATATAAATTGTTTATGTAACATTGTTGTAACTCTTATCTAGGCTGAAATTTTGATAGTCAAACCATTTTATTTATTTCTTCTTAACTATTATAAAACCGTAAAATCATGAGGTTCAAAAAAGTAGCGGTTTACTTCATATACAATCAAATAACATTCGATAGCGCGATTTAAATGATGTGCAGTGCCATCTATTGACAAAATTGTTAGTTTGTTCGCACATCACGCAAAAACTACTGAACCGATTTTGATGAAACTTTTTTTGTTTGATAGCTTATGATCTGACTTAAAATCTGGTATATAATTTGTGCGGACGAAGTCGCGTGAAAACACTAGTCTTTAATAAAAATGCAGCTGAAGTTTCCGAGAAGTTAGTCAATATGTTGCTTGCCCTTGCCAATTTATGAAATAAATCCAAAAATGTTATTGAGTGTTAGATAACATGAAAGAAATTGTTACAGAAATAAATGTTGAATTTTATAATTACACCCTGTAATTTGTACATGACTTGACAATGTATGGGGTTGGAACAAATCATGATCTTTTAAATTTTAATCAGACCACTTTGACCGACCTTCGTATGGGAAGGACTTTCAATGCTCAAGTAGACTTTACCTACTTTTACTAGGCCACTACCAAGTTTTACTGAACTAGTCTAGTTATAGCCATTTGAATCTGGCCACAGAGAAATGACACGCTCCCCTAGTTGTGGCACTGTAGTAACAAAGGGTGACTAGTAAAACTGGACTAGGTAAAGCACAGCCATTTGTTTTGCCTCTGTGGTAACAACTGGCATGGTATTGTAGTAATAAAGTCTTGTTTCATTCAATTTGTGTATGTTTTGTTATATTTTCTACAAATCTAAACTATTATAAAACTGTAACTGAAGTGTGTCTGTACATTGAAGATATTTACAAAAAAAAGATTACGATATGGTTTTTAGGTATCCCTGACTCGAAATCAACCTTTTTTAGAAATTTTGTCTGTCTGTTTGTCTGTTTGTTTGGGTGTTTGTTTGTTCGCACATCACGCAAAAACTACTGAACCGATTTTGATGAAACTTTTTTTGTTTGATAGCTTATGATCTGACTTAAAATCTGGTATATAATTTGTGCGGACCAAGTCGCGGGAAAACACTAGTATAATCTATAATTGTTAAAAAATTAAATTCTTTCAACACATTTAGGGTACATAGACGTTTTTTTTTAACCAATTTTGCCCACTGCTGAGCAAAGGTCTTCCCTAAACTCTTCTATGTCTCCCTGATATACAGGATGTTTCATAAGTAACAATAAATTTTTAAAACTCATAAGGGGGTTGTTTAGACCGTCAAACTAAACAACTTTCTCTATGGGACCAACATCGAAATCGCGAAAAAAATAATTTAAAATCCCATACATATTTTAGCTCTAGTCGATTTGTAGAGTATAGAACATAAATATTTTTTTTCGCGATTTCGATATTGGTCCCATAGTGAAAGTTGTTCTGTTTGACGTTCTACACCACCCCCTTAAATGTTTATTTGTAGTTTTGTAACACCTTGTATACCTAGACGTAAATTACAAAAATCTGTACGTATACTACACATACATACACTCTACATAAACTCAAGACCAGAATCTGTTGCAGGATGGTCAAAAACTTTGTTTTGGTCACCAAGATCTTTTTTTCAATGTGGTAAAATATAACCAGGGATCGGAGTAGGTAGATTTGATTAGGTTAAAGGCGTAAATATTTGTGTGATGAATATTAATATTTGTATTCGATTCATAGGTGTTTGTATCTATACAAAGCATAAAATATATGCATTGTTTATTAAACAGGGTGCACCCTTTAAGAGAATTTTATTCCGAGAGCGAAAATGCGCGCTGCATACAAACGTACTATGGTGATATTTTCAATACTAACCAATTAAAGTCAATGAAATTTTGCAGAAACAATCTGGAAACAAATCTTTATGCTTGTATGGAGTCAGATTTTCGTTAAAATGTACAGTTTCAATGCAAGGATTAATTTAAGTTTTGTATGGAAATCTTTGCGTCACTGCAACTTTAAAATTATACATTTTAACGAAAATATGACTCCATACGAGCGTAGAAATTTGTTTCTAGATTGTTTCTGCAAAATTTCATTGCCTTTAATTGGTTAGTATTGAAAATATCACCATAGTACGTTTGTATGGAGCGCGCTCCGAATTATATCCTCTTAACGATCCTTTAAAGACACAAACACCCATAAATCTAATACAAATATTAATGTTACCTACCATCGAATCTACCTACTCCAATAACTGCAAATAACATACCTAACTATATTTTTTATGTGGTTTCCATGTTTGTGTTTACAATACCTGCTACTCCAATATGATATTAATGAATGAAACATGGAATTTATTTGTTGTGAGCAAATCTTTAGGGCTTTTGGGTAAATTTTATATCCGGATAACTTCGGCATATATTCTACTCATCAAACTGAACAACTTTTACTATGTAGCCAACATCGAAATCTCGAAAAAACACATACGTTTGTGTCTAATAGGTACTGCAGTTTTATATGGGACATCTGATCTTTTTCCGCGATTTCGAAGTTGGCTCCATACTAAAAGTTGTCTAGAATACATGCTGAAGTTATCCGCAGTGATATGAAAATAACCGTTTAATTAAAAATAGATATAAGATTGATTTATGTCCTATTATATTTATTTATGAATTATGAATAACAGATTTGGGAAACATATACTACTCAACCCCACTAAAAACGACTTACTGCATCTTTACAAGCACGGCAGTATTAATGACTGCTAGGCAATTCGGGATGTCAAGTTTTTTTTGGTCTTCATTTTTATATTTTTTACGGATAGAAGACATAATTTTAAGACACCTATTTCATTCTTATTGCTATTCATCGAGTTCATCAATATAAATTTAATTTTTAAATTATTTTGATCTGTAATCTCTAAGTGCAAAAATGGTGGAGAGAAAATAATTCGAACTCCGTGGAGAAAAACTACCTACAGCTGTATTTAAAAAAATTAAAACCTGCCTCCTCTTTCTAACTCTATGCTGGAAAAAGATACGGCAACATCAAATGTCAAATTCTGACATTGTGAAAGTATTTTTTTTTCCTAATGGCCGGTTATTTTAAGTTGATTTTATGTTTACCAAGGAGTTCACAGGTATGCCAGTGACGTCACTGCACGGACCGAAAAACGACGTTATTTTATTAAAAATATCTGTAATCCTTTCATTTTAAAATCTCTGACATAGAAAATATGATTAGTGAGACAATTATCTCGAAATGGTTTTCGATTCAGCCCTCCAAAAAAAAACTTGACATACCGAATTGTTAAGTGATTGTGCTCCGATCGTTTTATCTATTCTATTGTACTAATTAATTAAGAAGCAGAATCGCCAGGAACTATCTAAGATCAAATTGGGTAGTTAAGTTACACAATAGCATCCCTGCCTAAGAAAATGTTCTGTTATCCTTGCGGCCGCAGTATGGCAGCGTGATGCAGGTTTTTCGCTCTCTTTCTATTTACGCACGAACGCATGTGATAAAGCACAGATTGTAGCACAGTTTTGGTAACGGTAACCGAAATAGCACTCGTAGCATGCTACACGAGATACGGCTGTATCACGTCTCTTATCTCGTTCGTTCGCGCGTAAATAAAAAGAGAGCGAAGGTGTGATAGCGCTGTATCACGGTGGTATGCTACCCGTGCTGAGAAAACAGTTTATTCACAATCGAGAATAGAATCGATTTCACATCTTTTTGATTGGGGGCATTTTTATTTTGCCGGTTCTAAATGTTTGCTATCTGTAACTACGCGAACGCCTCATGACCACAAAATTATAAGTTACTATGACAATGAGAAGGCGGGGTGGCAAAGGACGGGCTTGAGCAGGGGGGAACGTAAATACGAATATCTCAAAGGATATATTGTTTTTTTAAATATGTTTCAACTGAATTATATTTACTTCATTAAAAATTTATTGGGTTTTATGAGGGTTTAGTAAAGAAAAGTTATCCCAAATATTACATTTATGTTGCCTAACACAACTTAATTATTTCAAGCCTTCAAGTTAACAAGGTCAAGCGATAGTTAAGCTTAACTCTAGGCCCAATAGTTCAGATTATGTTGAATTATGTAACGAAATAATTTTACCGTAACTGACGTTGTAAGGTTGCATTATGTGTGATCTAACCAGTTATAAACATGAGAGCCTTAACTTATCTATTACAGGGTGTACGGACAGAGGGTATACGCTCAATTGCAAAAACGCTCATTAGACTTTAGAGTTAATCCTCCATTTTACCACCCGTTTTCAGACATCCAGTAAACAATTTTGACGAATATAAACAAAAAAAGCAAAACGTACGGACATAGCCAAAGTCTTTCTCATATTATTCTTGAAAGAATGATTAAAATCGGTTTAGTTTTGGAGGAGAAAACAGGGGAATACGAAATGCTGTTTTCGTCGATTTTATGTAAATAAAATCGGTCCTAGCTGCAGTTGTCTCTTTCGCACTCTAGTCGGTGGCGTGTATGGTTGGGGCGGATCGGACAAATATGTATACGGTTGGAAAAGTGACCTATTCTCCAAATTAGCATTTCAGCCCGCGTATCCGCTGATAGCTGGTATTATAATAGCGTAAAGAAAATCCGCTGGTCCATACATATGGGTCGATTAGCTATTGTCATTTTCTATGAAACAATTATTTTATTTTGCGATTTCAATATCGGTTCCATAGTAAAAAATGGTCTTAAAAGGATATAATTCGGAGCGCGCTCCATACAAACGTACTATGGTGATATTTTCAATCTTACCTCTATGTTTTTAATACTAAAGTCAATGAAATTTTGCAGAAACAATCTAGAAACAAACCTCTATGGTTTGTATGGAGTCAGATTTTCGTTAAAATATACAGTTTCAATTTCAATTCTAGGATTAATTTAAGATTTGTATGAAAATGTTTGAGGCACTATAACTTTAAAACAATAACTAAATTATTTTTTGTTTATTATACATTTTAACGAATCTGATACAAGCATAGACATTTGTTTCTAGATTGATTCTGAAAAATGACATTGATTTTGAAAAATTTTAATAGCGCGCGAAATTATATTGACCAATCAGGATGTGCTACGTTCAATCCGTTTACGCTATTGGCTAATTTGTTTTCGCGCCCTTTTCGTTGCTATCCGACTTTGCACTCTATGATTACTAAATGACTTCGGGTTTTATCGGGGAGTCGATCCTGCTCTGCGCAAACGAAGATTAAACGAACGCCCATATTTTCCTGTTCGTACTGTATGGAGCGCGCTCCGAATTATATCCTCGTAAGTATGTAATACGCCCTGAATATTTCACGCGAGGTGGCCTAACGCCCATACCACAGTGTTCTTTGGCCTAAGTAAGAACGACTACGGTCGACAAATTTCCAAAATCTCCTCACGTAATAAATGGATGCCCCCTTATTGTATTGCCTATTTGTATAATTCTCATTTATTTCAGACTATTTTTTGTTTATTATCTGTGTTAGTAACAATTTTCACCACTTCTAGTTAAGTTCTTGTTAGCTTATCCGACAGATAGTTTGACATTTATTAAAGTACTAGTGTTTACCGGCGACTTTGTCCGCACAAATTATATACCAGATTTTACGTCAGATCATAAGCTATCAAACAAAAAAAGTTTCATCAAAATCGGTTCAGTAGTTTTTGCGTGATGCGCGAACAAACAAACAAACAAACAAACACACAAACAAACAAACAGACAGACAAAATTTCTAAAAAAGGTTGATTTCGAGTCAGGGATACCTAAAAACCATATCGTAATCTTTTTTTTGTAAATATCTTCAACGTACAGACACACTTCAGTTACAGTTTTATAATAGTTCAGATTCAATAAATAGATAGAGTGATTCAAGAGGAAGGTTTATATGTTCATTGCACCCGTGCGAAACCGGGGCGGGTCGCTAGTTTATTTATAAATAGGGCTCTTTGGCTACAGAACCCTAAAATTTAAAAAAAAAAACGTTTCAGCCTATTGCAGAAAAGTAAGTACCTAGGTATACCGCGTCAGTAGGCGAGGCGAGCCGGAGTCGGTGGCGGTGCCGTTCGTTAGTTGCAAGCGCAGTGCTCCACAGAGCGGAGTCAGTGTGCCAGTGGGTCACGACTCGCGGCTCGTTACGTAAACCCGCTTACTTCACTTTGCGTAAGAACTTGTAAGCAGTGCCCTGCTAGACGTTGATTTAATGTTTCGTGTCTTTGCTGCTTTTATCAGAGTACTTATCAACAATTCGGTATGTCGAGTTTTTTTTGGTATTCATTTTACTATTACAAGAGCTTTTGCTCGCGACTTCGTCCGCATAGATGTTGTTCTCTTTAGGGGTAGATTTTCGAAAAATCCTTTCTTCGTGCACCCCTACATATGTAGAATCTACATAGAATCTATTAGTGAAACGTGGATGTTCTGAGGTTTCAGAATATCTCTGACTACCCCCTCGGGGAACATAGTCGTGAGCATATGCTATGCTAGCATGGAACAGGAGCATAATGTCACACTCGCAAAATGTTATTCGTTTCTTCGCAAAATGTCACATTCTCAAAAAGTCATTACACCAATCTCCTCCTGTTTTCTTTCACCGTTTGAGTACAGTCTATATTACGTAGGTACTACTAGGTACATAAGTTTAAAAAATATATTGGTACATGGCATGTCGTCTGTGCGCATTCGAACACGGACTTTCATCATATAGTTCTTAATGTAGGTATGTACAGGGTGTTAGGGTAAACAATTGCATTACTTGAAAGGGTGATTGTACCCACCCACCCATGATACTGAACAACAACTTATTCGGACTTTCCATACTAAATGCATGCAGCTGATCGAACGTTTTTATGAAAAGATAAAAAAATGTTGCGAATTTCTCTTTGTTCCTTACTTGTTCAGTATCATGGGTACAATCACCCTTTAAAGTAATGCAACTGTTTGCCCTAAACACCCTGTATATGTAGGTACACAGATAAGTACTAACCTAATTTTATTGCTGTCGCAATCTATATTGTTTCAAGTTACCCTTGTTATTGAATCCAAGCATAAGCGTTATAGTAATTGGATTGTATAAAGGATTTCATGGCTATTAATTATTACATAACTTTAATTGTTTTGAAAAATCTAAGATAAAGGACAAAAACCAGCGATCTGGCGCTCTGCGTGCAATGCAACGGCAAGGGATGAAAAATGCAAAACATTTTAAAAGTAAAAAATTATTCGGGTATCCAGTATGCGAGGGGAATTAAGAGAAGTTTATTCCGAGAGCGCAAATGCGCGCTGCATACAAACGTACTATGGTGATATTTTCAATATTAACCAATTAAAATCAATGACATTTTTCATTAACAATCTAGAAAAGAATCTCTATGCTTGTATGAAGTCAGATTTTCGTTAAATAGGATTAATTTAAGATTTGTACGGAAATCTTTGAGGCACTATAACTTAAAAACTATACATTTTAACGAAAATCGGACTCAATAAAAGCATAGAGATTTGTTTCTAGATTGTTTCTTTTTGTGATTTTTTGTGATTTCATTGACTTTAATTGGTTAGTATTGAAAATATCCCTATAGTACGTTTGTATGGAGCGCGCCAACGGTAATATACCCTTTAGATGCTTGTTTCACTTTTTACTCTCTTTAAGATAATGATAACAGATATTATGTTACTAGCGCGCGCAAAGTGAAGACTTGAAAAAGACCCAATTGGGTCTTCTGTCAATAGTCCGCGTCAAGCAATGCTACGAGCGAGATGGCTGAGGCGCGGCACAATAGCCAGGTCCAGGTTAGGATGAATTACGATCTAAAATCAGAAGGAGCTCGAGATTTAACTGCCCTGTGGATAGGTCGTTGCAAATCAATCTTAACCCTGGAGTGAGCGAAACGAGCTTAACATTGTACTGCATATCACTTCACATGATATAATGAAACCATGAGCGAGCGCAGCGAGCTCGAGATTTTACTGCAATGTACTTTAACATCATTCATTCCGGTCATTGCAAACAGTCACAAATCAGGAGGGACGCCGCGAGGGCCAGGTTAGCCTCCTTGCTAAAAAGTTCGTCTTTACATTACTGAAGGTTAGGTACTCGAGGCACCTTCAAGCCCTTGGCATTTTGCCAGTCCTGCCAGCCGCTAGTTACGCCACTCATGGGAATCCGAGACCTTATTGTTGAAATTGATATCTTTACGTTAGAATTGCTATAAATAATTACCTCTCTCACCACATAAGTACATAATTATAATTCAGAATTCTGATCCAAAACTGAAACTCCAAGTCCAAGGCGATTTTAAGTTATTAGTAAAGTTACTACATTTCAATAATTTTTAAATTTATTGGTATAACCTGTTTGTAGATCTTAATTTTTTATAGATTTGCAGATTATGAACATGTAAATATCGTAGCTATCTGTAACTACCTGTAACGTCACGCTTTTTTTCCTGGGGAGAAGGCAGAGACCAAAGCGAGCACATTTGCTACGAGTGATCCTTACAATAACTAATTTGCATCCATACGTCACTTTATACGTGCTCGCCGATTTCAAGTACTCCGTTCTTCACCTTTCTTTAGAGTTTAGACGTATAGTAGAGAGTAGAGAAGCATATTGTTTTATTTACCAAAGTGAAGTAAAAATTAATCATTCAAATCACTACTTGGCAAATATCTTTATTTTTTAAGAAGATTTGATACAAAACATTACATAATAGGTCAAATCTTATTGAAGACGTCACAAAAAGGTGTATGGAGGGTCTAACTAAACAATAACATAATATTTATCTGTTTCCTCTCTATCCAATTGCTGAAGTGGTATTACTTGCCGGAAGGGCGTATTACGCGACCACGGTTGATGACGATGACGTCATAGTTCTTTAATTTATACCTACCCTCTCTGTGGACAGTCAGACCTGGGAAAACAATTCATAACGGCGGCCGTGTGGTTTCTAGTGACCGAACGAAGTTACAGTTTCGGCAAAAAAGGAGTTTCGGCCATAATTTTGGTTTCCGCCTAGAATTTGTCGAAACCTGCGTGCTTAATAGGCAGCTATAGTGCTAGAGTCTGTATATATATTCTTTAATAAACCATAGTTACAAAAATGCTATCCATCGACTCAATAGTCAATATTTTGTTGCACTCATTGCACGTTGTTACAATAGTTCCTGTAGGTTAGTTACATGATCAATATGAACCCTGTAATGTAAGGGCATTACAATATTTAGGTAGGTAATATAACAAAAAAGACAATAGGTATCTAATTAAAATTGGCATTTTCACAAATAAATATATAAAGCAATAAAATCCTCATACAAATACCTAATAATATGAGTATTAAAATTATTAATTACATTTATAAAATCAGTTTACCCGCGACTTCTTCAGCACAAAATGTATACCTACGTAATTTTAAGTCAAACAAATCATAAGCTATTAAGCAAAAAAGTGTCATCAAAATCGGTTCAGTATTTTTTGCGTGATGCTGGAACAAACAAAGAAACAAATTCTAAAAAAAGGTTGTTTTGGAGCCAGGGTTACCTAAAAACCTTGTAAATATCTTCAATGTACAGACACTTCTGTTACAGTTTTATAATAGTTTAGATAAAAATTATTGCTAAAATTAAATTAAGTATCTCATTTATTAACTGGGAACAAATATAAACACAATGTTTGTTTGTTACAGATCCAGCGAGAAACGCGGTCTCCATCGCCGGCATCGTTTCATAGCGAAGTAAGTTATATTCATATACAGGGTGTAAGGAAAAGAACTATAATTAACCTTTAAACCACATACTCTACCCATCAAACTGAACCACTTTTACTATGGGAGTAATGCCATAGAGAAAGTTATTCAGTCTGATGGTCTGATCATCCCCTTAAAAAAGTGCCAGCATATTAAGAAGGACCCTGCATATTCAAAAAATCTTAAATTCCTCTGAAATAATTAAAGATTAATTAAAGTATGATTTGATTTGGTAGTTCTGAAATCTGTAATAAATAATACATTATCCATAGTTCACAAATAAGTATGTACCTACTACTTTAGAACATTAGGAGCGTAGCTGGTATTAAGGGCGTTCACCCCATTCATCCATAATTCAAAAATAAATATTACGCATATAAGTTCAGCTAGGTATATGTATATCCTCCAATTAGCTCGGTCACCTTGCATGTAAGTACGTTCTTGAGTCAACAACGGGTTCATGGACCCCGGCGCCCTTGTCTCCCAACCCAACGCGTCGCGTCACCGCGACCCCCGCACCGCGCCCTGAACCGAGGTCTGTCTCATCTGGCCCTCTGGGTGCCCTTCGGCCTGCCGCCTAACTTTACCACTGGCTCGGTCGATTCTGTCAGACGTTCACCCTCCGAGAGTCCATTAGCTCCTTTCCATAGGTACTGACATTGAGGGCAGTGCCCGTTATACAGGGTGTAAACTTAATACGTTACAAATATAAGAGGATAGGCGGGCTGAAATGCGAATTTGGAGAATAGGTCACTTTTCCGATTGTATAGGGTCGGAAGCAGGTCGTTCCATTCGCAACTCGTCCTTTCCTCTATTTTTTGACGCAACTCGTCCCATTCGCAACTAGTCCCGTTCGCGTCTTGTCCCATAAGCAGCTAGTCCCGTTTGCGTCTCGCGTCCCATTCGCAACTCGTCCTTTCCTCTATTTTTTGACGCAACTCGTCCCATTCGCTACTTGTACCGTTATTGGCTCGCATTATTTGTCCGTTCCGCCCACCCGTACACCCCACCGACTAGAGTGCCAGAAAGAGACAAATGAAGCTCGGACCAATTTTATCTACATAAAATCGACGAAAACAGCATTTCGTATTCCCCAGTTTCCTCCTCCAAAACTAAACTGATTTTAATAATTCTTTCAAGAATAATATGAGAAAGACTTTGGCTATGTCTGTATGTTTCGCTTTTTTTGTTTAAATATTCGTCAAAATGGCACATTTTTGGCGTGACCGGTTGACTCTTAAATTGTTTTTCTTACGTTTGATACATCTTAGCACGAGACAACGAAAATTATCATATTGATATCATAGATAGATAGGTAAAAGTATCACTATTAATTTTCTTCAAAATCAATAAAAAAAGCGCGTGAAAAATGCACATCTGCCAAGCGTACAGCGACGGCCATCTTTTTTTTGTTGAAACGATATCGATGGCCCATAAGTTGGGAAAATAAAGGCTGATGATTATATGAACGATGATACAACGAGGACGAAGCTACCTACCGATAAAACTTATCTTTAAGTCTTAAAATACGGACGAACTAATAAAAACAATTATGTAATTGTGTTTAACAAGTTTACACAATTCTATAAATATTACAACATTAAAAACATTTATTTATTTTTATACTTACCAAGAAAAGCTTAGCTTTTGCGCCTTTGATGTTCTCTTACTTTCTGATGTAACAATTATTTGTTTTAATCTAAGGGAAACCATAAGACCGCTCGACGGCGCATATTTTCTTTTATGTTATCAGAAAACGTTCAAACTTTTTCGTAATAATAAAACGTACATATTCACGTTTAAGAAGTTATGGCACGAGAGCAACGAACTGTTACGGCTGCGTGTCAACGACTTTAATCACATCAAAAGGCCTATGTCGCAGTAAGAGGGTTAAAGCCGTGAAATACTTATATTCGTAGGGAATAGCTATAAAAAAAAACCGGTCAAATGCGAATCAGGCTACAACCCGAAAAAAACATTGGGGGATATATTATTTGTTTTCTTTCCCTTGGTTTTTTAGACCAGTCGAATTTTTTGATCGAATTGATAAATACAATGTTTCTTAGTAAGCAGCTACAGCTACGGGAAATATCGGGGTAAAATTACACCCGGTCGTCGAAGACCCTGATGGGTCAACCGAAACAGCTAATGAACTAGGCATCCAGAAGGAGTAGGACCCATGCTGGGTCTAGGCTACGCGGCAGACTCACGTACGCACGTATTTCATTGAGAATCTGCCAGGGCTATGCTGACACCTCTAGGTACCAGGATAAATAAGAGGGAGCAGAGACCGCGGCAGTAGCCGCCTGAGTAACTACTCAATGGTTCCCAATAACAAAACCAACCCTTTCGGCCGCCCCATGGTAACTAAGTTACGCAACCTGTTGCGAAAGACGACTATTTATTCATTCTTAGCAACAGGTTGCAACGGGAGAGTATTTTTCCTTAATACGCTACCAGGTTGCCAACAAAGAACTTAATAATCGTTTTATCCTCCGTATGTGTGGTCTGGTAAAAAGTAGGTACCTATAGTTGCAATAGAAGAACATCTTCCATTAAAACGCATCAAGTTGCCAATAGGTAGGTAAATCGACTAAAATGGCTAGGTTATGCAGGAAAATTAAGTCGAAGTTGTTTATATTTATATATACACGGTAACTCAAGACACTAGCGGAAAACAAACAAGAGTGGCGAATACTCCACCGACAAGAGCGTAGCTCTTAAATAAGATGATGATGATACACGGTGTACGAAAACACCCTAGTACCTAATATTTAAATTGATGGTATAAATCACTCCTTTAAGTATTACTAGGATGTTTTGTTACACTCTGTATATAACTTTCTATGCAATGTATGGAAATAGTAACAAACAAAACGTCTAATGATGGTTTGGTTCTTCGCTTCATCTAGAACAAAAACTAGAGTTGACCACGGTTTTTCTACGGGCATTAAAACACTATAAAAAACAATCCCACCAAAAACATGTTGATGTAAAATGTTGCCAAGACGAGACCATACTCGTATGGTTCGCACTGCCAAAAAGTTATCAGATCTCATGTAGAGCATTTTCACAAACTTTACACCTTAGCCAAAATAAAGTGGCTTGGCTATTTCGCTACATTCACATGGGCGTAAAGTGAACAATGTATTCACTGTTCATTACTTTTCTGTTATACTTACAATAGTTGTTGTAGTAACGAAACGGCCACTATTTTGACTCTACATGAGATCTGATAACTTTTTGACAGTGCGAGCCATATGGTCGCGACTTGGCAACAATTTACATGAAAATGTTTTTGGTGGGATTTCACTTCTTTTTGTAAGTTGCCTATCAATGATTTTTTTATTTTAATTTTAATAACGTCTTCATGAGCCAGTTCGAATAATAAACTTATACCATTACCTTTCGGCCACTTGTTTTCAAAAAATCCATAAAGTATTTTCAAAACACACCAAGTTTGGGCTCCTCCAGGCAGGAAACAACAGGGTAAATTTTTGTAAAACACGCCAAATGACACCCTCATATCAAAGAACAAAAAAATCACATAAAAAAATCACTTTTTATGAAAAATTTCAATATAATTAATAAATATAATATTT
The DNA here is from genome assembly GCA_963693445.1 of Agonopterix heracliana. NCBI lineage: Eukaryota > Metazoa > Arthropoda > Insecta > Lepidoptera > Depressariidae > Agonopterix > Agonopterix heracliana. The sequence continues at coordinate 4,638,651 of OY856307.1, forward strand.
TTAAAATTTCTTTTTGAGCTTAGATATGAGGATATTATGTCATTTGGCGTATCTTTTACAAAAATTTACCCAGCCGTTTCCCACCTGGAGGAGCCCAAACTTGGTGTGTTTTGAAAATACTTTTTAGATTTTTTAAAAACCAGCCGCCGAAAGGTAATGTTGTAGTATATTTTTGGAACCGGCTCATGAAATCCTTTCATTTGATACCCCACACGACAGGTTTCAGAAAAAAAAATTTCCCATTCAAAAAATTGATGACGTCATAACTCCCCCCACGTTATTTTTCCTACTCAGGAAACTCTACTGAATGCAACGATACCACTTGTCGGTATCAAACTACTCAGTCCTACACTACCTTTAGAAGCCCCTAAAAACACCCCTTTTTCACACACCGATTCTCAGCTCCATACAAACTGAATTATTTCTTTTATACTATGAGATATCGCGTCATCTCGCCATCTTCCTTCGCCAGTAATAATTGTTCTTATGTAATGGAAAAGCAGAGCAGTCCTTCAATTTCACGAAGATTACGTAATGCCAATAGAATCAATAAAAGATGTTTGCTGAAAAACATTGTCTAACCTGTTCTTTATCCTAGCAGGATTCACTTTCAGGGTTCTGTACCCAAAAGGCATTAACTTGACCTGTTACTAAGCGGCCTAAAGCTTCGTCCGTTGCGTCCTTCCGTCCGCGTCCGAATCCGACCCTATATTTTGAAACGTAATAGGTAGCCGGTTAATATTATCAGTATCACAGAATATATTATGTTACTAATATGTTTGATTTGCTTACAAAGAATAACAAAAAAAAAGTCATTAAGCCGGCCACGTACTAGTTGGACATAGGGCTGCACGTCAGTGCACCATACAACATTAGAATATTACCAAAAAAAAATTGTGTTTCCTCTGGTATTCTAGCCGGTTTTTATTATTTTTGTTGAATTTACTGACATTTCACACCGTCGTTCGCCAGAGATGAATCGCCTTCCGGTACGGGTTTTTATTATTTTTGTTGATTTTACTGACATTTCACACCGTCGTTCGCCAGAGATAACTCGCCTTCCGGTACGGGTTTTTATTATTTTTGTTGATTTTACTGACATTTCACACCGTCGTTCGCCAGAGATGAATCGCCTTCCGGTACGGATAGCACCTGATTCTCAGGAGCGCATCTCGTAGCCGGCAACACTGAAATATTTCCAAATGAGGTGCTCGTTTACGAAGTGGATCTTCGGTATTGAAAACAATCATCGAAGTTAAGCACCGCCCAGTCAGGTCATTCTTTGGATGGGTGACCGTTTTAATGGCTTGTTAATCCGTCGGTCCTGGATAGATCAGTCAGTAATACATGGCGGCGTTCGTTCGACCAGATCAGACGCCTTGCAGAAGGTATTACAATATTCTGACAGAAAATTGCCTATTCGTTTGCTAATGTTTGTCAATACGCATTGGGCCCGGGCGCGTGGTCGAGAATGCCCACTTCCTCCCACATAATAGTATCGGCTTGTCGGTGCTGCTGCATTAGGGTTCCACTCTACAATTATGTACACGTTTCGAAGCCCTAGTAACGCACGTCACAGCCACATCGTATATTCAATTGAACTAATTTGCTTATAAAGGGGAGAAGCGTTACATAACTTGACGTGACGTAATAAGAAAATGACTAACTAATGCACTCCAGACCTTACGTAATATTAACCCTTTGTTATTTTATACCATTCCGCTTAGGTATACCTTGAAACCATCCAAACTAATGAGGTCTACTAACGTAGATTTATTTACGCTGTTATTTACCGTTTTATTACTTTGTCTAAACTATTATAAAACTGTAACTGAAGTGTGTCTGTACATTGAAGATATTTACAAAAAAAAATTACGATATGGTTTTTAGGTGTTCCCGACTCGAAATCAACCTTTTTTAGAAAAATATAAAAATACAATTTATATATTTTTTTAGTAAAGCTCGTAATCAGTTGATGATTGTAATCTGTGGCAATAGAACAGTTAATAAAAACAGAAACGAACCTCAATACTAGAATTTCTTCTTCTTCTATACACATAATAAAGTTGTAAACTGGGCGTGGATTTTGAAGATATTTGCAAAAATATTAATTGTGGGCATTTAGGATACGTAATGGAATGCATTGAGACCATTTTTAGAATTTTTGTCTGTTTGTCGGTTTGTTGGCGCACGCACACATCACTCAAAAACTACTAAACCGATTGGATGAATTTCACAATAGCATAGGGCTTAGTGGATTAACATTTAGGCTTTCTTTCATCGCAATCGCTTATTCAAAGTCAGTGGTCTGCGCGTACGAAGTCGCGGGTGCAGCAATAAAAAAAAAAAAGAGGCACAATGTAATCAGGATTCGAACCCTGGACAATCCGTTTCAGCAATCATCGCAATAAACGGCATGATTGATAAGTTGGAACTACCTCACCAATATCATCTTGTAACATTTCAATTGTAACCGTTAGTTACACAATAAAAGGCTAAAACTGTACTTGCATGCGCGATTAATACACACCAAGGTTGTTGTTATGTGCACCTTAACGTCATAACAATAGATGTGATATTTGCGGAGGATTAGGTTGTAGATTGTAGAAGTTAATTGCGAAAGTGAGTAGTTGAATGCGCTTGTTGCGAGTGTTGCAATGTTCATGCTTCTAGTTGTTATTTGGATGCATTATGGATAGTCCTTGCAGATTTCCGAGGATTCATTTAAGATTTGTAAGAAAATCTTTGAGCCACTGTAACTTTGAAACTATACATTTTAACGAAAATTCCACAAACCACAGGCGATTAGATTAAAGGTATTGTTTTAAAAAATTAATTGACTGTAATTAATTAGTTTATAGTAGATTACACAGCGAGGACAGGAAAGTAAGAAAGGTCTCAGAGGGCTTACCATGAGTTTTCTCTGTACTTTACTACTATAGTTACGTCGCCAATTCGTATGCCAGAAATTAGTTCTCAACGTAACCACTAGGAGCGCTGTACGAAATTCAATACAAAATTGGTGACGTAACTTCAGTTGTAAAGTACGGTGAAAACTCATGGTAGACCTACTGATCTCATGTAATTTGATCCCTCATGTGATCTGAGGCTTTCTTATTTACTGTCCGAGGTTAGTATATTATTTTTCTCCTCGGAGGGATTTTTTCTTCTCTTCCGGACGGAGGTGGAAAGCGACGACAATTGACGCTTTCCGTCCGGAGGTGAGAAAAATCAAAAATATAATCTAACTTCGTTTGTATAGGGCACGCTAGAAAGCATATCCTATACAGGGTGTAAGGAAAAGTATCATTAACCTTTAAACCACAGACTCTACCCATGAAACTGAACAACTTTTACTATGGAAGCAAAACAATAAGAGCATAAAAAAATCTGCTGTCCCATACGATTGCGTCGAGTACTCGTAGGTATTGCAGTTTAGTATGGGACAGCTGAATTCCGAAAAACATATTGGTACGAGTCGGCATGGACGGGGAACCATAGCCTCCTGCATGGCAGTGGCAGGCAAAGTCACTCGCCACTGGACCACCACGGCTTTTTCAGCATTTGTAGGATGACTCTATAACATTTAGGAACATAACAATACGTACCATTGTATAGAGTTGAACAGATGACATTTATATATTCTACTAGAGTTGATCAAACATTAGAAGCGAAGGGCGAAGTTAATATTATGTTGTTATGTACTCAAGAGTGCGGGATGCCACCGGTCATTGTTTCGGGTTTTAACTCAATTACATTTTTAAATACGATCTAGAAACTAATCTCTGTGCCTGCAGTTTATCAGATTTTCGTTTATAGTTCCAAGGTTACAATGTATGAAAGATTTCCATACAAATTTTAAATAAAGTAATTTATTGATCATAAGTAATCTGAATAATAACAAAAATAGAGAATTTTAAATTAATCCTAGCATTGAATCTGTAAATTTTAACGAAAATCTGAAAAACTCAGGCACAGAAATTAATATCTAGATCGTGAAGAGAATATTTAATTTACTTTAATTGGTTAGTGCTGAAAATAGGATCTAACTTCGTTTCTATGCAGCGTGGTCTGGCGCGCTACAAGGACTATTCTAATGTAGTAGGGATATTTCAAATCACAAGAATGAAATAATTATGGTCATTAAAATCTGGATCATTGACGCAACGCGAATTTCCTAATACCTTCAGCGCATACGTGTCGTATTGCGCAGAGAGTGAGAAACAAAATGCCAGTTTTGCCATTCAGTAACGTAACGTTAATTTTGTAGTTGGGCTCGGGACGCTGGCGCTGGCAACCCAGTTGCACATTGGTTACGGTACGGCAAACCGGTCCGCGCGCTCAGTGGGCCAAGTTCACTGGATCTTTCTTCTGCCGTTTAAATTCAACTTCAAATATTTTGAATAAGTTAAAGGTAAAAAATAAACTTTGTACCTTTTTTGTTCCAACTTTATTTAGAAGTTCTCGATCTCGCTGTTATATTATAATAATATTGACGAAGCTTGTGCTGACTGCTTATTTTGTGTAGACATTAACGAACTAATATTATCAATAAATTACATTTCATGAAGTTCTCGATTCGTTTTGAGGATATTTAAATACTTAATAAAGAAAAGAAAGTGAATTTTAGTCAGTTTGGTATTTACTGTGAAAAAAAGAGTAACTAGTAAATTTTTAATAGGGTTTGTCTATGTTTTAGAGTAAGTTTTTTACACATTTGTTTATAATAAATTAAAACGTAGTGATTCCATTCACTTTGATTCTAACATTACTAAAACGCAAAATCGCGAAATAGCTTTTAGTGATAAGACCGCCATTTGTACCCTTTCTGTTTGCTTTTAATATTGTTATTTTATGTTTTTGGTGTGCAAATAAAGAGTATTGTATTGTATTGTACTAAAAATTTAAAGCTTTTTGAGTGCCAAAATTGTTAAAACGGAACACTAACGGAATCGCCTCGGTTGAATGTGTTTATTTTTTTAGAGTATTAAGATTTCTCATTATAGGGTCCGACTTAATATGGTGACGGTATTTAAGAGACCATCAGACCATCAAACTGAACCACTTTCTATGAGACCAACATCGAAATAGCTTAAAAAAGCCAGGTGTCCCATACATTCGGGTCGAGTAGGTTTGCAGTTTTGTATGGAACAGAAGTTTTTTTTTCGTGATTTCGACATTGGTCCCATAGAGTAAATTGTTCAGTTTGATGGTCTGATCATCGTCTCAAAAAACCGTCAGCATATTATCCATTATCTGAGTAATACCCAAATACATTTGGGAACATCTCTTATCGTATCTGTTACGTATTATTAACAAAACAATGACAGATAACGTATTTTCCAAGGAATAAGTTCACTGACTCCGCCGCGCCGGCGCGGCCGAGACGAGACGTCCTCTCCGGTCGGTGTCATGCGATGATAATAGTTTTGACATGTTATTATCATATCACAATTTACATACCTAATACTATACTTCACTTGTCTCGTTGTACTATCTTTAGTAGGTACTATTGCTTAACAGTCTTTCCTGCCCAGAGAACTTTTTTTTATTTGGTGTTTTCGGCCTGAGCTCCTTTTATACGTATTTGTACAGGGTGTCCGGTAAACAATGGATAACCCGGTAACTGCTGATAGAGGACCTCAAACTCGTCCAGAAAATGGACTTTCATGTCCAGTAAAAGCTAGTTATTATTCTGTGGTAAAAGTGCCACGGTTTTCGAGATATTTGGACTTTTAATTTTTTTCTAGTATTTAGGACCTTCGTCACTCTTTTGATCATCATACCCACAAAGAAAGAGATAAATATAAAGACAAATAGCATGTATTATACTATTTCGGAATCTGCATTAAATAGGCAATTTTCGAGAAAGTTAGTCTCCATAAATCTTTTTTAGACCACACATGCTCAAACTTGGGTGAAAATTCTGGAAAAAGTTAAATCTTGACTTAAAGATTCTTTTTTTATTAATAGAATAAGCCTAGCTACACTAACTTTCTTATGCATGCCTGATAGCACCACTCTTAGAGAATATTATGCAAAAAGACGACTGCAAAATTTTTTTATCGACGATTTTCTATCGAGTGAAGTAATTCCAATCGTGTATTCAGTTTATGATTTCACTAGATAAACTATCCAAAAATACTGAGGTATGACTTTAGTTTCGGTAAATGGTATAAATCTAAAGTCTAAAATAAAAGACGCCTCCAAGGCATATGGTCCTACCATTACGCCTTAAATGTTGGGAACCTTGAGGAAAATCATAAACATATATCTCTGGAACGAAAAAGTATGTGCAGTACTCGTGTAAAATTTTTATTCTCATTCATCGCTGGAACACTTTGTGAAACTTTGACCTTTGTATTTTCTTCTACAATATTGCATTTCTTTCGCAGATTCTGCCGGCGAGAACACCTACACAAATAACTGGACCACTCTGCTTTAGGACGCCTTCAGATTCGTCCGGAAGCTATATTGCTTCCGAACCACCTTTCGTGTCACCAATTCTTCAGTATCAAATGCCTCTGCAGCCGCGTACATATCAGCCCAGCATGGTTTACCATAGAGTCAACCGTGGCACTCAGAGACAACATCCTTATAGGCTACCCAGCCTTAATGATCGCATATACAATAGATCTTTTCTCCCTGTTTTACAAGAAGAAGAATCGTTGCAGTTGACGGTACCGAGCGGTGATGTGGTTATAGAACGGAACTACGGCATGTCGGCGAAGAGACGAGGACGCGTCACCTACATGTGTGCCTCCTGTAACGAGCCGATACAAGTCCGGGACAGATATGAGATGGCGGTGGAGTCGGAGGGCACGCAGAGAGTACCGAGTCGGTGGCCGCCGACCAACGACCAAACATCCATATTTGCATCCGACTTCATAAATAATTCTAGTGATGAAGATAGGTCTGTAACTGGGAACGAACTTCAAAATAGGCTTTCATCGACTTCACTCACCCAGAGTTTCGCTTTACCTCGTTTTGAATCGCCAGCTACTCATTCCTATACGGCACCGAGTGTCCATGAAACGAGTGTTCCTAATTCCAATACAAATAACGGGGCGAATTCCGCTAATCAGGGTTCATTGTCTGATATGCAACAATATACGTCTAGTTCTTCTCTTAGTGAAAAAACTGACTGTGAACTATCGAACCATGACCGGTCACCGGATGAAACGTCTGGCGTAAACGTAGAGTTTAGAGCCTCTGCAATGTCGTGCAGAGCGAGTGGGTCAGTGCCGACCATGCCCGCGGCGTCGGCACACGCCCGCCAGGTGGCCAACAGGGTGATCAGACACGCCCGCGACAACAAGGTCCCCGACGACCGCGCCATGTGCTGCCCGGACTGCGGACTCTTCCCTGCTCTCCCTGTTACCGGACAATGTGGCCACACAAGATGCACAAAGTATGCGCGTTTCATTGCATTTCATCGTGAAATTTCTTTAAGTTTCTTCTGTTTCTAATCGTGATTTCTCGTTTCAGATGCATTCTTTATTATGGCACATGTCCGTGTGGTGCCCAGCCTCCAAAGGAATTACACGTGAACACTTTAATTCAAGACATTATTGTCAAAATGTTACGGAGCCAGTCGCCTTCAAGGTAAATATTAGGCTTCAATAATCTGACCTGTTAATTGAATCGAATTTTTCTAATGTTCTTTTTTTTTCTGACAGAAGAGCGACTAAATCTGTATCGGGCCGAAAACAGCGAGCCTCTGCATTGAAACCTCTCAAAACAGGTCAGTCATATATTAATTCTCGCATTTCTTATGACACTATACTATAGCCGGGACAACAACGTGCAACATAAGGGCATGCTATAGTGCCGCATGCCACAATGACGCACGTTGTCGCAAGAATAGTGAGACAAGGGGGCACCGTGCGTCACGTGGAATCAAGCCGCAGGCTACCGCGGCTTGAAACGCTTTATTTTCTATGTTATATTCTGTATCAAAATAATTTCGAGTTAGGTGCCCGGCTTTTGTTCCATTTAGGTTAGATTTAGGTTCATAAAGTCCCTTTCCAAAAATTACCATTTTTGTAAATGCCACTTTCCCAAGTCCCGTTCGGGGTGGAATTGGGAGAGGTGATTGGTTTTAGAGAGGGCGACAAAGGCATCGTTTTTTTTTATTGATTGAAAGATCCTGTTGCATTGGTATACCTAAATGTATCTGAAGCATGCTGCATCGGTCGCACGATGTTGCTCTTTGCATCGTGCAATACGAAGACCCACGCAATACAACCAACTAATATAATTTTCGATAATTGTGTCCTCGTTATACCTGAACTGTTAAATAAGTTCTTACACCGTTCTTATATTAATTTAAACAGAAGAAGGGGAAATTATGAAGGTTGTAACCGACCCCCCGTCACAATGTTAATATTATTATAATAATTTTGCTATCAGCGAATGTTTCACAGTGCTGTGAGATAAGAACACGTTCCTCTTTATTTCCAGTAACATGTTTTGATCTAGTACTAATTTAATGACCATAACCGTTTTGTTCATAAACAGTTTGTTTTGTATTATGTATGAAAACATTGACGATGCACACGCATGTCAGCTCGTTCTATATTACCTACTATTTGTTGATGCTTGACGTATATTTTGGTGTTTTGATTATGTAAAGTGTTGTTGTAATATTTCTACGTTTAGTTTCATGCTTTTCTTGCTTTGTTCTTTATATGTTCATGCCCTTGCGATTGTTTTTGCCATTACGTAACGTTCTGTAAGTTTCGGTACCTATACAATTATTAATAACTAAATTATACCAGAATTTATAAATTGTATCATGACGTCATACCTACTTTACAAAAGCGATGTTTACTATGTTCATCTATCTATAATATGCAAATGTTTTTACTAAACTTGAAACATATTTAAGTTTATTGACTCCGGTTTGTGTTCTGCTAAATTAATTTAGATAAGTATTCTGATGTCATTGAATTCGTCTCGGTTTTCATGCGAACATCCAATTTCGCACTTTGAAAAGTCATTGAAGAACTTGATGAAAGAAAAAAGTTTTTTATGGACAAATGTGAGTGCCACAGACTAAATAAATAGTCGTGCTCGAATAGCGTAGCTGACTGCGGCGTTCACCATCAAAAGTGCCCAATTTCGAGTTTACGAGTTGTTTAGACGGCAAAGCCTAGCATAGCAAACCTAATGCTATGCTAACCCGGGGATCTTCAAATTGTTATGTTCGTTTAATTAAACGGTCCGCAATCCGCATGATAAATACCGAAAGGACGATCGATATAAATGCGAAAACTTTAAACTTCCTTTTTAATGTAATTTTTAGGGTTCCGTAGTCAAATACTGTCTGTCTGTCTGCTTACCCCACCTCGATTACTTGCTCATTTTTGCACCTATTGAATCCAAATTGGACATGACGACAGATAACAGTAACCCAAAAACAGAAATGAGGTAGGAACTCCCTTAGAAACTAAATCGCTACAATGCTTCTGTCTCGAGATATCTGTTATGGGCGAGTCCGACACACTCTTGGCCGGTTTTTTCTACCGCTAAAATAAAAAATATAAAAAATAACTCTATTTCTTTTTTACAGTCACGCTCATTTTATGTAATACAACGAAAAAAATGAAGTGAAATTCTATTTTATTTACGTAAGAAATAAGTAATAATTTGTAACGGTAAGTTTGTAAAAATGGTATAGGTTTAATATTGAAAGATTTTGTATACCATCATTTCAAATGGTTGTAAGATCGCTTTAATAAGGCTATCACCGCTCTTGATATCTCCGATATCGGGTATTAAAGATTTAATTTTAAATATTTAATATAACAATAGCTATATTAGCGACAGCCGCCCGCCTGAGTCGCGTGGGCGTCCGCCACGATAATCGCGTACCGGCAATACTATTATGTAAATCGGCCATTTGTTACATTGCGGTTATATAAGTACATTGTCGGTGCAATGGAGACCGCGACGGCGTCGGGTCGCAGGTTACGTTACGTTCGCTATATAGGTCGCCCGCTTCTGAGCTAGTCTAGTACGGCACAGCCGCAAACCGCTCGCTTTGTGTACCCTTTTGTCACACTCCGGCCAAAGAACGATTGCTTGTTACTACTAGGTTCATAAATAAGTTGGAATATGCACACGCGCCTTCAATGCTCGGATGCACGCGCCTGTTTGTGTGCCCTTTGTCAGGGCCACGCACGGGGTGAGGTGCGGTATCTGGAGTTAGGGGAGGGGCAGGGACTGGATGTTCTGTATGTAGCACCACAGTAGCACTATTTTATTATTCCGTGCTACACGGCATGGCAGGTCGGTTTTGGACATAATCATACATAAACTGAGTGAGAATGTCGGAATGTTTAAATCGCAATGCGAATTCTTTTAAGATATGTTTTACGACTCAGAATTTGTAATACGATCATGGAGGTCGAATTATAATATGCCACAATTTACGAACACTGTTATTAATTTGAAAAGCCATGTTTTTTTTACGTGCTATATGCGGCGAATTTGTACCCCAAGTAGGTATTATAAGGGTACGGGATTTTCAGCATTCGGGCGATATACTGAGATCGTTTTCTCTAAGCAAGAGAATCGATCTCACGTTCCCGTTCTAGAATCTAGGTTCCATTGTTTTCTAATATTCTATTACGATAATTTTTTATCGGGATTTCATAGGTTAAACATCTAGTTTATACAATGAAGTGTTACACATGAAATATGTATATTCAATTTGCAAAATCGTCCCTGTTGTGTCGGTGGCAATGAGTGACTAACATACCATGACATGGAAATAATCTGCAAGATAATATTATACTGAGCTATATCAATAATTTTAATTAATCTATAAGGTCAAATTTAATTAGTTGGCGAAACTTAAGAAACGCATTTGGTATCTGTTACTAAGTACAATTACGTGGTAATGACCCCCCGCTCGATCATATGATTCTGAGGTCAATGTTCGCCCGCCAGCCGCGTACTGTGTACGATACGTATGATAATAATAATGTTGTAAATGATCATCAATACCAATTATAAACATTAATACCTTATGCAATCTGTTATCATTAACAGCAGGTGCCCTGGTTCAGTTTCGCCAACTAATTTAAAATGACCCTATACAGGGTGTAAGGGACAGCCCTCTGCAAACTGAAACGGTGAACTCAGATCATCAAACTGAACACCTTTCACTATGGAGCCTACCTCAGGAAACGCAAAAAAAATTAGCTGTCCCATACAAAACTGCCGTACCTACCCGACTCAAATATATGGGACAGCTGATTTTTATTCGCGTTTCCTGAGGTAGGCTCCATAGTGAAAGTTGTTCAGTTCACCGTTTCAGTTTGCGGAGGGCTGTCCCTTACACTCTGTATAGCGATGCCTGCCTACTTTTACGTTATCTGACTTCAACGAACGATATTCTTAACATTATGTTTGCATCAATGCAATTGCGATGTAGCATTGATACAGTTGCATGCAGTGTCGATACAGTCGCGATGCAGTATCAATACAGTCGTGATGCAGCATCAATACAGGCGCGATGCAGCATCGATACAGTCGCTATGCATCATTGATTCAGTCGCAATGCAGCATCAATACAGTCGTGATGCAGCATCAATACAGGCGCGATGCAGCATCGATACAGTCGCTATGCATCATTGATTCAGTTGCGATGCAGCATCAATACAGTCGTGGTGCAGCATCAATACAGGTGCGATGCAGCATCGATACAGTCGCTATGCATCATTGATTCAGTCGCAATGCAGCATCATGGATACAATCGAACATTGCAAAATGCGACGAGCGCACTTCTTTAGCGCAGAAGCGCGATCACGAATCGCGAATCGCAATGCCAAAAGATATTTATATTTTATTTACATATTTATCTAAATTCAGGGTAGTGGGGCGTTTCGGACCGCAGTGCGAATCGCCCAAGGGCTCTTATTCATTCGGTTATTACGTGATAGAGAAACAAAAATCTATACATTTAATATTGAAATTTTGGTATCGTAATTTTACTGGAAATCACTGTAACCCAACGCCCGCCGGGGCGGCGGCGCCGCCGGCCGCACCCGGTCGAATGGCATGTACTCATACACTTTTAGGATGATTGCAAAACCGATTTAGCAATCTGTAATTTAAATCTGCGCAACGATTCTTGAGTAATCAACTAATCAGACACATCAGTTGAATTAAACGAACTAAAAGCCACGCAATATTTATACCTATCACTTAAACGGTAAATGGGGGGAAACGGGACTCTATTGATAAGCCTACGCTGTCCGTCGGACCTAGCTTCAGAGGGCTGTATCTTGTGAACCAAAATAGGTAGCCAGTTGAAATTTTTACACAACATGTATTATTTTATTGAATTAGATCTAGATTAGACGTCAAGTAATAAAAACAAACAGAAAATAAAAAATTGTTCCCCTTCCCCAACCAGTTTTTATCAACTTTTTTTCTTCTTACTCTATCGTAATAACAGTAATACGTACCTACAGGCGTCAAACTTAGTGTGATTAATTGATTATAGTGCAAACTCTACAGTATAACTAACAAGTAATAAAAACCGGTGTAAAAAGTAAGTTATAGCCTGTAGAATCCCACTGCAGGGCAAAGGCCTCCTTACACGAATAAGGGTGAGAGGGAGTGGGTCATACTCCACCACGCAGGCCCAGTGCGTGTTGGTGGAGGCAAGTTAGTGGTCAACTTGCTGACAGAGAATTTTCAAGCCGCCTTAATAGGCCTCTGACCTGGCTTAACGAATAGTTACAACGCCATCTGGCGGAACTATCCGAGACCAACTGCTTAACGTACCTTCCGAAGCACGGAAACGCTCGAGATGAAATACCACTAAACGGTCACCCATCCAAAGACTGACCGGACCTGACGTTGCTTAACTTCGGTGATCGTTTCCAATACCGAAGCTCCACTACGCCAACGAGCGCCTCCGGTGAAGTGTGTTTTTTTGGGAATAGTGTATGGTGGTACGGAACCCTCCGTGCGACAGTCCAACTCGCACTTGGCCGGTTTTTATTACAATGATAGTTCACAAGGACCTACACCCCCGCCCACAGCCGCACTCGTCGAAGCAGCCCGCTCACATCTGCTCACACCCGCTCAGACCTGCGTCATTGCCCATCGCAGAATTAAATGCGGCTCAAAGTTATCTACGGTGATCTTTACTAAGTTGTTAATTACAATAGTCGTTGATCATGAAATGATAGAATACGTAAGATTGTGTGTCAGCTATTCTGCGAACTTGAATGATTCTGTTGACGGCAGTTTAAGTGACGAGCGTTCAGCGGATTTAATTTTTCACTGCCCTTGACACAGTCTGTTTATTCGATTGAATAGATAAGTATTTATTTCAAGCAATGTACTTTCAACGATATTAAAATGATCGACGTAAAAAAGTTCAAGTACCATTTCACACATGCCGGGTACCGCTGCTACCGACGACGGGTGGCGATTAGGCCGATTAGGCCGACGGTATTACCGTGTAGGCCCATAAGTTCGTACAGTTGCCGGCAAACTTCTTGAGCAAAGCCTTGGCTGCGCAGAATAAAAATTTGTACGTGAAACCGCTACCGTGCATACCCCTCATCCCCGTCCATTTTTCAAGATGTGTGGGTAATTTAGCAGGCTACCCGGGCGCAAAAGTATATGAAATGTTACTAAAAGGGTTAAAATAAAAAAATAAAACTGGGGTACCAATTGAAAACCGCTGCGGTGTTATCCTGTGTAGGAAGTGAACCTTCGTGGTTTACGAAACAAATATCCGTGGAAGACCAGTACGAGTAAATTGACTTGATTATTATCCAATCTAAACTATTATAAAACTGTAACTGAAGTGTGTCTGTACATTGAAGATATTTACAAAAAAAATATGACGATATGGTTTTTAGGTAGTATCCCTGACTCGAAACCAAACTTTTTTAGAAATTTGTTTGTGTCTGTTTGTTTGTTTGTTCGCGCATCACGCAAAACTACTATACCGATTTTGATGAAACTTTTTTTGTTTGATAGCTTATGATCTGACATAAAATCTGGTATATAATTTGTGCGGACGAAGTCGCAGGTAAACACTAGTCCTATAATTCAGTGATTGTAAGGGTAAACGGTAAATTAATTAGTAAAAACATTTGTGGCTTTATTCTTGTGGCAGCATCTCATTCACTCGCAGTAGATAATCGCAGCGGACAGATACGCCGAGCTCTTCTATCTCGATGAGTCGTTACGTAATAAACGCGCAAACTCTGACTCAGTTTATATAACGCGGCATTATGAAGCGGGCTATGTGGACAAATGTCAGAGACGTATTGGACTTCTTTGTTAATGATATCTGCGTCTTGAAATGGGAACATTAATGTTATTTAACCACTTTTTCATGAATAGGCTTATTTCGTAGGCGTCCGCGATGGTGCAATTGTATTCCATCATCGATTAAATACGGTGTGACGTTACCTTGATCGTTACGTTGATGTAGGCTTGTTTCCATTTCCACACCTACTTGGCCTTAAGTTATTTAATTTGTAATTGTGACGCAAACAGTTTTTTTTTTTGCTTGTTTTGCTTTTGTGCTTCTTCTGCTTATACAGGGTCCAACATAATATGCTGACCTTTTTTAAGGTGAGAATCAGACCATCAAACGGAACAACTTCCTCTAGGGCTCCAACATCGATATCGCGAAAAAAAAGCTCCTGTGAAAACGGTGCATCGTAGGGAACATTTTGCTAGTACCAAATGAAAGCTCATCATTCATTCGGATTCCAAATAGTTTTCGAGCTCCACGCTTGGGAAATTTTTACCTCATATTTTTCATCAAACGTTCCTATAGGCTTCTCAAAATTGTACTTAGACCGAGATTCAGAGACGATTTTTTTAGTCTTATTTTGAGCTAAGTAGGTTCGAAATGTATGGATTTTGACATACGGTAGTTCGAACTATGACTTACCAATCGTCTCTGAATCTCTGCCTTAAAGTCAGAAATCATTCAAAGAAAAGTGATCTTTCACTCCGACAGGGATTATGGTTGTCAGTTTACCCATGTATGTATGCATTTTTTTTTGTCACCATGTGTTATTGAAAATACAAGAATAATTACAGTATCTCCATTATAACAAAAAACTAATATCATAATACTTGTAAATATTCTTTATTTGCACATCAGAGACATAATATCAATAGCTAAAATGCATCATTCATGAGTATTTGGCGAACGTAACCTATTATAGAATACAATAATGTTTCTAGACCGCCAGAACGAACGTTGTAACACCGATCGACTAGAACTTCTTGTTTATCTTCATTTTATACTTTTTAGGCAACCTATCGTCTTCCACGTTATGTCCCACAATTTGAACCGTTTTCATATTTATAACAAAGCCATAAGAGTTTTGATAGAGGACATTTTTATGTGTTACGGGCTGTAGTTTTAGTGTGCATTAATAAAACTCGAATTTTATCAGAGACTTCCATCTACGCCGAAAATCAGGGGTTTTATTGTTCATATCGGTATCAAACTGAGATGGTGTTTTTTTTGGACAGTTCTTATCAAATCATCAAATCAAATAATTTTATTTCGGATAACATGACCCATATTACATATCACATTAATAAATAAAAAAAAACAATTCAGAACAGTAATACACTTTGTTAGTAAAAACCACTTAAATAACTACGATAGTACAAAAACCTTAAATGCAGCGTTGACCAGTGCTTCTATTCTATTCTATTTTTATTTAATGGCGTTTCCTTGTTAGATTTCGCCAGTGTCAAGTAGTTTGAGGGAGTGTCTATCCAATCTCGAGGATTGTTTTTGAGTAAGAACAACTGAGAAGGATTTTAGAGCCTCGTGGCAGGCTGAGACGCAGACGCGAACTGCGCGAACACCACGCGAGAGACAAGTGTTCGAGGCAAACCCTGCAACGTGACTCCGACCAGTGCTTAATAAAGCGTCTATCCCACCTGCTCGCTGCCACAGCAAGAATACTGTTGGTGCTGCCGCGCACTCTGCGTAGCGTCGCGGCGCATCGCTTCCGTAGTATCGCATGGAAGTCGTCTACGTGTGCATCCGCGAACGTGCCCGACGATTATCGATTCTGCTTCTTAATATTTAGTAAATTAATTTCAGACACTGGAAATGATGATAACAGAAACAAAATATTACTTGAAAATTGTCTAGGGCAATAATAATAAGTTAGTCTGAAAAAACTCTGTCACCAGAGCTGCCCACACGATAAGAAGAATACGTTACCGATCTTGTAAACGATTTAATCGGAAACTCACAATATTTGTAGGTATTGACCGGTATACAATTTTAATTAAATTTTATATTGCCTTTTTATACAAACTCGAAAACCTCGAAAAACAAGACCATAATTTGTGTGATGATAACTGATAACTGAAGTCAAATTTGTTTGCGAGTTTCATAAATAGAATAGCAATGTTACTTTATAGTAGTTTCTTTGAAATATTGGCCAAATTAGAACCTTTTCACATTAAACTATTTCTCGGTATTTTCACAGACGAAATGATGTTTATTATTATTGTGCAGATGATTGTGACAGGATTCTATGGTGGCCTACATTTCAAATTGGATGACTGTAAATGTTTCAAATTTTTCGTTTTTATAAATTTTGTACTCGTCTATGTATTTCAATTAGTTGTGTAATGTAGTTACATTCAGCAGGGACGAGAGCGGGCTGGAGCAGTAGTGCCCGGCAGCGCATTACGAGTGGCCCTCAAGGACCTCTGATGTCCTCGACAAGTCTTCAAACAAAGGCCAGCCTCACATCCCACACCCCTATGTCACCTAAGGTAGGCACATGCACGACTTAACCGACCTACTTCCGCGATCGGAAGGATTATCAAACTCTGCTTGAGTTTTGTCAAGAATGCTAGTTTCATTACATAACATACAGGGTTCTTCTAATCTATACGAATGAAAATAACCCATCTGTCTCATACATTTCAAGTAGGTTTGCAGTTTTGTATGGAACTGCTTTTTTTTAGTTCCGTGGTCAAACACGAACTCAAAAAATTACCCTTTTAATGTCGTCCATTGACCAATTGTACATACAATACATAAACTCACGATCGTAATCCCTTTCGGGGCGGTAAGAAACATTGCTACAACCACCAACTTTCTGTTTAAGAATGTAGTTGTAGCAATGCTTGCATTTAGCAATTTAAGTTTCAGGATAGAATGACGTGTTAAGTGAGCCTTTCCTTTCCTTAACACTGTATAAGAAACGTTTAATACCTTAGTCGCCTCGTACGACACCCAATGTCAGAATTTGAGTGCTCCATTCTAAGCTGGAAGCTCTCGGCTTCTTCTTATGACAGAATCCCAATATATTATGATGTTGATACGAAGGGTATCTGTATGTTAATGGTATGTTTGCAGGCTCGCTTCAAGCTCGCCAAAGAACTACTGGTGTCCGGGCGGGGCAGCGAGGCTGCGCCGCTCCTCGCGCGCGTGGCCGCCTCGGCCGAGCCTCTGGCGAGGGTCGCGCGCACATTACTTGCTCAGGTTGGTCATCATCAGCTACTGGTGTCCGGGCGGAGCAGAGAGGCGGCGTCGCTCCTCGCGCGCGTGGCCGCCTCGGCCGAGCCTCTGGCGAGGGTCGCGCGCACATTACTTGCTCAGGTTGGTCATCATCAGCTACTGGTGTCCGGGCGGAGCAGAGAGGCGGCGTCGCTCCTCGCGCGCGTGGCCGCCTCGGCCGAGCCTCTGGCGAGGGTCGCGCGCACATTACTTGCTCAGGTTGGTCATCATCAGCTACTGGTTTCCGGGCGGAGCAGAGAGGCGGCGCCGCTCCTCGCGCGCGTGGCCGCCTCGGCCGAGCCTTGGCATTCCATATTGAACTGCTGCAGAACATCAAACTGAACAAATTGCATTACGGTGCCAAAATCGAAATAGCGAAAATCGGGTAAGCAGTGACGTTTTCCCTGATTTTTTTTTGCGATTCTGATCCCACAGTCCGATTGTGTCTCTGCTCACCTCTCTGGGAAAATGCGTGTGTTTATGTTAGGTTTTAAAACACATTGTGACATACCTTTACAGAAGTCATATAAAGCGAAATGAAATTGATAATAGAATAATATGTCATTGGCTACAGTTACGTAATGCAGTAATTACATTATGTTTACGTAAGTAATCGCATTATATAAAAGTTAAATTTGTAAATACAATAACTCTGTTATGAACATAGAATTGTTATTATTATTGAACAGATACCTATAATTTATCAAAGACTACACTGTGCCTGTTACGGGCAAGGGTAATGACGTTTTTAACACGGTTGTACTTATGGATGTTAAGAGGGTACCGAACCTCTAGTGCTGCCCTCGTAGTTTTTTTTTTATTTCTCAACAATTATACTTACAACATTTCCGAAAACAAAAATGTCACATTGTAGTCATTATTGTTTTTCAATTTATCGAAACATTACAATTGACTGTGATTTTAATGTTTGTAGTTATTTATTATAGTTCAAACCGCCAAAAGTGACAACTTTTTGGCAGTTTTAATGATATTAACTTCATAATTCATAATCATTTATTGCTTCATGTGGTGTACATAGATCTTATACAGGTAATAACAGTTCACAACATGAGCCCTGTAAGGGCACTGCAATTTACATTTGTATGTAAATATTAAAAAACTTAGAATGAAACAAACAAACTTTAACAATTTTAGTACTTTTCATGCATAAAATAATTATGTTATAAATACCTACGTTATGATTATGAACCATTGACCTCTTATACTAGACCCACAGTGTCATATAAAATCTTAGCAAATTGTTGGCCACATTGACGCAAAAACCAGCACAAATTATGTGCATGCATGCTGCTGGTTGTCACTAATACGTTGTATTTGATTCATAAACATAGTCGTATTTCGCTTGTTAACCGTCAGCTAGTACAAAAAAGATCTCATCTGAGCTCTTTTGGTTGTGCCATTTTGCGAACGTTAATTGTGAGTCTAGTTTGTATATAAGATGTCTATGTTATGAATCGATTAATTTATTAGGAATGTGACGGAATTTAAAAAAATACGACTAACGGCAGTACCTGAGGCTCGGTATCCCCTTAACACTTACACCATAATTCAACAACCGATTTGGACAAATGAGGTAGGTAATAGGTATATCTACCTACAGATCTTTGTAAAAACCCTCGGAGGTCGTATGGTACCTATACGACTTTATCACAAATCTATAAAACAGCGAACCGTAGTGGTTCGTTGACTTTAAATTTTATGAATTAGTACTGTTATTTCATGTTTGTTATTAATTTTGTTGTAGAAGTCGTCTTTTCTTCACGATGTGAAGATAAAAGAAATTATCAAACCGTGTTAAAAGTACTAGATTATTAACACGGTGTTAAGAAAACATTATTATTACTACCAGCTAATCCCCATTTCTACCATTTGAGGGTATTGTTCCCTGTGGAAATAATTTTGTAGGTCCAAGACAATAGATATAAATAATTTGTTTAGTACAGGCGTTGATAGATCAGTAAGTCAATCATACGAAGTCAATACCTGAAAATCGCTTAATACAATCGATAACAGATATATTACCTCTACTTACGCCATCTTTCGAGAGTCTTGGGGAACTTAACACAGTATAACTAGATTAGTATACTTGTATACATTTATCGTACTTATAATAAGGTAAACTTACGTAATATACTTATTCTCACAATGACGTATTGTACTTATGGACACTGAGACTGTGTTGTAACAATTTATTGATAGTTTTATACTAATTACGTAGTTGGCTAGCGAGTTGATTTTTTGTTTTAAACAAAGGGTATGTTACCGTTGGCGCGCTCCATACAAACGCAGTCTGGTTATATTTTTAATACTAACCAATTCTATTCTATGAAATTTTTCAGAAACAATCTAGAAACAAATCTGTATGCCTGTATGTTGTCAGATTTTCGTTAAGGCTCTGGCTTTGGCCCTGCAGTGGAATCATGAACAGGCTATAACTCTTATTTCTAAAGATGATTGCACACCTGACCGCGGCGAACGCGCCGAAAGAGGCGAAGGAATTGAATTTTGGAATTCGTTGTATGAAATCCTATGAAACCTCGCACACTTATCCGCGCCGAAGCGGACGAATCGCTAGAAGAATTCGGAAGGTACCCAAATCCTAGACGAATACGGATGACGTCATCAGATTCCATCACAATGTACCGACTGTTCGCTCTTCAAAAATATAAAACGTAGGTTATTCCTCCGGCGATTCGTCGTGTGAAAGACCTAAAGAAACTTCGTTTTTACATTGTGGTTTCGGCCTTACACACGCTTACAAATACTCCGCTCTTATGTCACGTAATAGGAAAAGGCATACATAAATACAATTGACTATTTCATCCGCAGACGATCGGTGTCCTCAGCCAGGGTCGGGATCCCCGGCTCACCCGAGAGCTGTTCCGCGCCGTCCGCGTACAGTCAGCTTCCACTTGGCTGAAGGCGACGGATCTGGAATGCGTGCTGTGCTACCACACGTACACCCGGCCCGTGACCACGCCCTGCGGCCACACCTACTGCAGGACCTGCATTGAGCGGTCGATGGACTACAAGAAGTCGTGCGCACTCTGCTTGAGGAATCTAGAGGACTTTGATCTCAATGCGGTAAGCTTGACACTTCTCTTCTAAACTTAGATTGTTTATAAAAATTAGCTTAAAAATTTTGTACCAGGTTCTTAGAGCCCTTACACACGATTTCTCTGCAGTATTCTAGCGAGGCCAGAGCGTGCACGAAACAGTTCCGTGGCCGACTGACTGGAGCACAGCCTAAGCTACTGAAGATAGAATCATGCAATTTGGAATACATATTCTACAGAAGATGTATATGTGACTCAAAAAGGATTTTTCGATAATCGACCTCATGAAGTTTTCCAAAATCCACGCAAAGAAATCGCGGGCAAAAGGTAGTCATATATGTCGTGCGCACCGTAAGTTCTGTTCGCAATCGTCGCAATTTCAAATTTAGGACAATTGGATAGTTCGCGGTGATTTCAAAGCTAAATCGGGCAATACACGAGGAACCACCGGGAAGTCGCTAGACCACGATCTCACCTAATGTGTACTAAATACTTCCTTTCCCCAGCAAATTCCTTCCCAGCTGTGGAGTTATTGCTGATCATGATCATCATCAGCCTATATACGTCCCACTGCAGGGCACAGGCCTACCTCTAGGAGGGTGTTTTGGGCGTTAGTCCACCACGCGTGCCCAATGCGGATTGGTGGACTTCACATATGCATCAGAATTTCTTCTTCTGCATATGCAGGTTTCCTCACGATGTTTTCCTTCACCGTTTGAGAGCAGTCGGTATTACGTACATAAGTTAGAAAAATTCATTGGTACGTGGCATGTCGTCCGTGCGGATTCGAACCCGGACCTCATGATTGAGAGTCCATACCTCTCCGCAACGCGCCACCGAGCTCTCTTCCTCTTCATTGCTGATGATAGTGTTTTATTACAGGCTAATGAAACGGCGTTCATATGCGCCGCGTTGTCTTCGATCGGCGCGTTGAACCCCCCACCGCCTCCAGACCCCAACGTGATACCTATATTCGTGTGCACCGTCGCTTATCCTTCGTAAGTCCGTTTTATTTTACTTGTAGGTTAACCTGACGAGGCTTTTGTGCGCCGCGCAATAAGGCACTGAGCACTCTAACAGAAATGACCGTTAGGCCTCAGAATAAATAAGCCGAAAGAGTTTTTTTGAAATAAAACGGGTAGTCATTATTTTTGATAGCTTATGATCTGACTTAAGTAAGTAAGGGTATTATGTATTATGTAATAAAATTATCGTCACAGTAATTAGATTAGATCTAGTTTTACGTAAGCATGTACTTTATTATATTTTGTGATACTGCAATAAAATACTCGATACTGAATTTTTATTTTATTGTATAGGTACACGTACAGATCACAGTCAAGAAGAAACCATTTTACATTGCAATAAGATATGTTAGAACTAGATTGTAATCCAATTACACATGTACACAGCATCACTATCTTTAAAACATGGAGGAGTGAGTTTGTTACATAAATTGAAATCATAATTAATTCGTAAAACATCGAAACAAAACAGATACCTACATTTAAAAGTATACAATAGGCACCCAAATTTTGATAAACATTCAATTTCAATAAGTTAGTTAGCAATTATTGCAATCCAAAAATTAAATGAAATTGAAAAATTAAATGAAATCGTTAACTTACATTAACAAAATAATTAAGCAATACAATTAAATCAGGTACCTACCTAATTCAGATTAAAATTCAAATTACAAAAATATAATTATTAGACTTTGTTGTTAGTAATTGTAAAAATAAATAAATGGCATGCACAACTTAACCGCTAACTGGTGGTGGGTTGAGAACAGCAATGATGCATCTTTTTAATCTTGCAAGACTTTTATCAAAGATGTCGAGTTCCATATGTTGGGAGCTGAGGTCATTGTACAGACGACACATTCTAGAAATAGGGTTGTAAAAGGAGGTATTGTTCCTATACACATGGAGCGCAAAAGTACGTTGAATTTAAGTCGGATTTTTAGTTTGTCATGTGCTTTACCTCCTAGAGTTTATACCCAGTTAGGCCGGTTTCTTAGGTTCTTGGTACGTTAGACCTACCAGGGCGCTTCGTCGTCACTGGTGCGGTGTGGACCCCCCAAAGCCCGCAGTAATAAGCAATAAGTAGCTGCTCCCCGAGTTAGCTTAGGTCAGTCCAAAAAAAAATTGGTATGATAATATACCATCTGTTTTAATTGCCCATGATACGATTTTCTGCGCTAAGTGAACGAATACACAACGGCAGCATCTTGACGAAGCACTACCTTGACAGTTTGAGGTTTTTTGGTGTGCATGCATACCTTTATAAATCTATAGGGTTCTTCTTAATATGCTGACGGTGTTTTAAAGCGGTGATCAGAATAGCAAACTGAATAACCTTCTCTATGGTCATACCTATACATTCGAAACATAGCGTCGACTAGGTTTGCAGTTTTAATGGAATAGCTGTTTTTTTTTCGCGATTTCAATGTTACTACCATACAGAATGTTTTTCAGATTGATAGTCTAACGATAAGACTGTAATAATCATCTTTAAAACCCGGCAGCATATTAAGTTGGACCCTGTTTAACTTACTATTCATACAGTGCTGACGATGACGTATATTTGTTTCGTTTCGGCAGTATTCCGTGTCCGCTCTTCATTTTCGACCCCCGGTACTGGTTGATGATCAGGCGGGTGCTGGAATCAGGCTCCCGCAAGTTCGGCATGGTCGCCTACGAGAGGGACCGCACCTACTCAGACTACGGCACGGTTGGTATTGTCTACCTCCTACCTTGTATTCACCCCATTTATACTACTTGGACGATATTGTATTAAGTATTCCTTAGAATTTTAGTGCAGTGTTTTTTAGGCGATAGGTGTAGGCGATTTTGACGTCACATCATACTCAAACATTAAATATTCTAAAAATGAACTTTGTTATTAGCTGCTTGCTTCAAAAGATAGTACTTAGTTGTAACAAGGTTTCTAAACACCCTGAATAGGATTATGGTGGTGAGATTATGTATGTAGAAGTCCTTTTTAGTATGTATCTGATGAATATTTATACTACAGATACAGAATAATATAAATTGATGCAAAGCCTGAAAACCATTTTGCAGATTCGATAATATCCATGCAAAAAAAAAAGACAAAATAAGCTAGGTACCAATAGGTACCAATATGATTGAGGAGACGAGAATTTTTCTCGCATTTCAAGTAGTTTCAGAAACAGTTTTTTTATTTTGCTTTCATTTGTTAAGCAAATTGTTTAATGACTACTTCTATTAACCAGGTACTGGAAGTTTGCGATTGTGTGCATTTGGAAGACGGACGCTCCATCTTGTCGACGGTAGGCGTATCGCGCTTCAGGGTGATCGAACGGGACGTCAGAGACGGGTGAGTGCCACCATACAGCCGAACTTGGTCCCTTTTGAGCCGGCGCACACCTGGCGAAGCGCATCGCAGAGCATTTATCACTGCCAAACCAATATCGACTTTGGTTGCGTTAAAATAACATCGAAAGTCAATTATTGATTAATTGCTTCCAAATTTTGGCCTAATTTCCAAATGAAAACATGATGAAGAAGTGTAAGTATACTTACGAATAGGAATAATAACATCCGCCTCCGTGTGTTGTGTTGATGCTTGTTGTAATTGTTGACCGAATCTACAGCACGTTATCGATACACGTAAGTTACGAGCTATTTGGGGCGCGTGTAGTTCGTGCACACTAAAGAACAAATGCTTTGTAGGGTCCCAATGCAGGGCAAAGGCCTCCTCTCACAAATAAGGGTGAGAAGGAGTGGGCCATACTCCACCACGCGGGCCCAGTGCGTGTTGGTGGAGGCAAGTTAGTGGTCACCTTGCTGTCAGAGAATTTTCAAGCCGCCTTAATAGGCCTCTGACCTGGCTTAACGAATAATTACAACGCCATCTGACGGAACTATCCGAGACCAACTGCTTAACGTGCCTTCCGAAGCACGGAAACGCTCGAGATGAAAACCAATGAAATGAAATGAACCAAAGAAAACGAATATTTTTTTAGTAAATACATTACACAAATATACTGTGTGGAGGTAGAACTCTCAGTGCTCCGTGCCCGCCTCGCACTTGGCCGCTTTTTGAAACAGGTCCAGCTTTAAACGAATAATGTACCTCATCATCATGATGATGATGATGATCAGCCTATAAATGTCCCACTACAAGGCACAGGCCTGCCCTCAAGGAGGGTGTATATGGGCGTTAAGTCCACCACGATTTCCAATGCGGATTGGTACATTTCACATAGGTACGCATATGAATTTCCACACGATGTTTTACTTCACCGTTTGAGAGCAGTTGGAATCCTTTCGGCTCATAAGGACCACTTCCCATAAGGACCACTTCCCAAAAGGAACTCTTCCCATAAGGCCAACTTCCCATAAGGACCACTTCCCAAAACGACCATTTCCCAAAAGGGCCACTTCCAAAACGACCACTTCCCATAAGGACCACTTGGAATTACTAACGTAAGTTAATGTACCTACTTAGTACTTATTCAATGTTATTATCGACAGATGCGACGTAGCCCGAATCCAGCCTCTCACAGACATCCCGCCAACAGAAGACCTAGTCATATTAGATCTGCGCATCATGGCCACTCACATTAAATACAAGGCGCTGCTCTGGCTCAAGAACATGAATCGGAACGTACGGACCGAGATAGAATCGGCGTTCGGACTGATACCGCACTTCGGACACAGGGGTGAAGACTGGTGGGAGACTTCGGACGGCCCGGCTTGGCTGTGGTGGCTGATAGCCATCCTGCCTCTCAGATCTGAAATAAAGGTTACATTTTGTTTTAATATACAGGGTGTAGCAAAACACCCTGGTAATACTTAAGGGGGTGCATCAGCCCATGAAACTGAACAACTTTCACTATGGAGCCAACTTCGAAATCGGAAAAAAAAATCAGCTGTCCCATACAAAACTGCTGTACCGCCTCGACTAAACTAAACTGTATGGGACGGCTGACTTTTTTGTCTCGTTTTTGAAGTTGGCTCCATAGTGAAAGTTGTTCAGTTTGATGGTCTGAAGTATTACTAGGGTGTTTTGTTACACACTGTACACTATTGAAGTACCTATATCGTGTTATAGCCGTTTGGTGTAAGGAACAGCAACAAGACGGGAGTTGTAAAAGGCTACAAGTCATTAGACGCCTTTTAAAACACCCCTCTGGGTATTCAGGCATCGCTAACATCGCAGATGCCCACCATCTGGCTACTGGTTAGTCACTGCATCTGACCCCTTCTCTGATTGTAACGCCTATACCGCCTGTACGCCCACAACGACCGGCATTCCCTATTAACATAAAATATATATACAAGGTGTATCAAAAATACAAATAAACCTTTAAGGGAGTGGTGTAGACCATCAAACTGAACAACTTTCACTATGGGACCAATATCGAAATCGCGAAAAAACTAATTTATATTCTATACTCTACAAATCAACTAGAGCCAAAATATGTATGGGATATAAAATTATTTTTTCGCGATTTCGATGTTGGTCCCATAGACAAAGCTGTTCAGTTTGACTGTCTAAACAACCCCCTTAAGAGTTTTAAAAATTTATTGTTACTTATGAAACACCCTGTATAATAGCTCTAGCGTTATCCTAACGGATTGTTGACGAACCATATGGATGAGCATTGTTTAATTTATTTCGGAGTCACTAAGGGAAAACCATTGTTGGTTTTTGGCTACTATGATATCAAATAAAGTAGCTATTTGATAAATTATTTATTATCTTTGCAGGTTCTGATCCTATCCACTAAGAACCTTCTGAAGCGTATGATGGCAGTGTCTCGTACTCTGGAAGCCATCGACCACGTCGCCATCACCAGGACGGCCTCCTCAGCCTGCGAGCTCCAGAGCGCGCTCACCAACGCCGAGGAGTGGCTAGAAAGAAGTGCCTAACTGATCAAGCAAAAATACCTCCTAAAAACGAATCGATAAGAGTGCTTTAAAACACCTCTGTAAGTTTGTAAGCAACGTGTTTCATTTATAAGGTAGCAAAAGTGTCATGTTCGATTTAGAAAAGACGTAAAGTGAAATTATTTATCTCCGAGAAAGGAAACGACGGAAACCAAAATACTATAGTTCTCGCTCACACTTAGAGCATTTGTAGCAGCTAATCTTTTCTCGGGTTCGGTCGTACTCTTCAACTGCACAGTACCTACTCCTAGCTTATTGCGCACGACAATGATTTGTCTTCAATCTTTATCGTGCGCAGTGTCATTCTTGTCGCGTGATACACGCATGCAACTTTTATTAGATAAGAGTTGCTTCGACAATTTGGTACAATTGTGTATTTCAGAAGGACTGAAAAGTCATCTAGTATCTTTGTTCATTGCAGGGTCCTTATTGTGATTATTACAAAGCTATAATTTTTCGTAGTCTTGTCTATAGTTCCCTTTAGCATTTGTATTGTATTCGTGTTTACATTGTAATGACCAATTTGGATTATAATTTGATCCCGTATCTACAGGATTTGTCTATTTATCCCCTATGGGAATGTAGTTATGATTTGAGTAGCTATTCCGATCGTCTAGTGATCAATTGTGTCCTTAATGAAGTGTTGTAACTATACATTTGTCTGTATCCGTTTTGAAAGAACCGTCGGCAGAATAAATTGCCGCTAATGATTTTTAATTCGTTTTGTGGTTCGACCGCGATCTTAAATTAATACAACCCGAGTCGTGTTGTTTTAATTAATACTGTTACTCGAAATTACAATAATTGAATTTTTTACTGAAACGTAAAAAATCTGTAATTTTTTTCCGGTCTCTTCTCACTTAAATTTCCTGGTCATGTTCACACCGGTCGCCAAAATTAGGGACCACAGTAGAAATTATATTACAGTAAGTAGATAAAAAAGGAAGTGATGTGGTTTGTTCGTAATTGCTAGGTTCGGTACTGTATACTATTGCCTATTCTGTGGTTCGGTACAGATCTAGAAAAAAAATTATCACCGTTGTTTTAAGATAAACTATATTGGATAGCGTGAAATGTCTGCAATTCATTTACACAAGCTAGTAGCAATCAATAAAACGACTTATTGCGACGTAGATTAGCTGATTGTCTAAAATGATCTGCTCTTCTATGAGGAGCTGAGCCTTTAAACAGTTACGAACTAGGGTTTGGCTATGGAAGTTTTCCCAATGAAAATGTTAACAACAGTTCAAATGTTAATTTAAATACAATGTATTAGATATTCTTGGTAACGTGTATATATTAAAATTGCCCCATGACAAAAAAGTCAAAGGATCGCAAATTAAAAAAAAAAGTCGTCATTTTATGAACTCTCTAATTTATTAACAAAAAAGGCTTTGTGTTCATGGTTGTAATACAAATGAAACCAAGAAACATTACAACATAGACAACAACCTACCAAGCACTGTAACGGCGCTTTTAATTGATGGCACAACATTACAGATCTGTTGAAAGCGTTCTTATAAACATCTGAATTGTATTTTTATTCATACATTTCAATTCCTGATAGACGGGAGATTTTGTGTTCAGAAACATTAGTAAGTATATTCTAAAAATAATGTAAAATTTATATGACAGATACAACTTTTTAAACCTCTATTGCAGTAGTTTTACATGCCGTTTAATCCCCATCATAAATTTTTACCTATGGGAATTAACGAGAGCAATAATTTGAGAATCTATCTAGAACAGTTTTATAGAAAGTTTGCACTGTTTCGTACTCTTATAAAGTCAATATAATTATTATAATATTTTACACAAGTGTGTATGATTAATACATTAAACTTTTTGTAATTGTTACACTTACAAAACACCTTGTTATCGTATCCAGGGGCTGGTTTAGGGCTTGGGCACAGTACGTGCCCCCTATTCTTCGATTAGATTATTTGAAATTCCGCCTTGTCCTGTAGAAAATCAGTCCCATATTATGAGTTCGTTACGTAGCAATAGTGTTTTGAGTGTAGTGTGCTGTACGGCGGCTGTTTTTATCTGACGATTGGTAATGTAAGATTAACATTCATGGTATATAGCAGGGGTGACCAAACTTTTCAAGGACCCGGTCTACATTGACACTCAGATATATCTGGCGGTCTACATTTAAAAACTGTACTTTCTGACATATTTATTCGATTAAAAATTTAATTTTTCGGTGGTGGATGTTTGGCTTTTTCAAATGCTTGTGTCTATTGCATATCGCCTGTGCTCATGACCTACAGCGTGAGTCACCCAAATCTTACACATGTGCGGGTGACCCACGAGGTGAGCTGCATTGGTCGTTTTCACGTTACGACTGTGCGAGCGACCTACTTGGGGGAGTCAATCTTAGCACAGCGCGAAGATAATTGTTTTGATCTTAGCAGGGAAAGTGTTAAACCAGCCCATATGTCCAGCGAAATTGTGGAATTTTTGGAATTGAAATGGAAAAATTGGGCGATGATTTAAAATTGTTTTTCTTTTTAATTTCTTGAACTCTTCGCGGGCTACCATAAAAGACGACGCGGTCGACGTCTTGGCCACCCCTGGTATATAGCATTCACTAGGCGTACAAGGTACGAGATTTCTAGTGGAATTCGTAAATGAAACAGCTATCATAAGCTTTATTTCCATTTACGAACAAAAGTGCAGATCACAGTTATTTCTAGCATTCGATACTTGGATTAGTGCATCATCTTATTTATGAGCTACGCTTTTGTCAGTGTAGTATTCGCCAAGCCAGTCTCTGTTCCGCTAGTGCCTTGGGCTCCTGAATCTCCTGATTCGACTCGACATCAACTTTTTTCTTCACCTGGGCTAGATATATCTTGTCTTCTTCTGCCTCTTTTTCCCTTCCAATATAGTTTAAAGAAGCGGTCGTGTCGTATGTCGCACTTTGAACTTTCCATTGACGTCAGTTTTAATTTATTCTCGTCAGATTAACGGCACAGCTAATCGACATCTTCCATCACTCTAGGAGGTGTTCTTCAATACATCCAGTTTTAATACCTATAATTATAGGTATAGTGCAATATACAAGATGTAAGGAAAAGTATCATTAACCTTTAAACCACATACTCTACTCATAAAACTGAAAAACTTTTACTATGGGAGCAAACCTGTCAGAACAAAAAATCTGTTGTTCCATACTAAACTGCAATGACTACTCGACTCAAAAATCTGGATTTTTTTTTTGTTCTTGCACGTTTGCTTCCAATAAACATTGATAATGCAATCTGTTATCATTAACAAGTGCCCTGGTTCAGTTTCGCCAACTAATTGAAAATGTCCCTACATATTGCACTTGTATTAAAATTTTCGCAAGACTCACGAAGTCAAAACAAAACCTTTTTCTTCGCAACTTTAAAATATAGCTTGATGTTTTTAAGCCATTATCAGACTACAGTAGATGAAGAGATTTCAGGTAAAAAACCACGTTCCCTCTAAAAATACTAGTCATTTTCCATTCAAAGAGCGTTGTTGGCAGTAATGACATGACGGTGCGGTGTCCAAATTGTATAATAATTGTCTGTTTGATTTACGAAAAGAGTCGGCAACTTTACAAAACGCAGAAGTGAAAAATTACAATTTGAATTCTTATCAATTATGACTATGATGATATACATTTATAAAACGTCATTGATTCTTACTCAAAAGTGTTGAACGCGCACCCGCAAATTGCGCATACCCGCGTCAACTTTTATTCGCATCTACAGGCATCTACTGTTATTTACAATATCCGTTTTGAATCCCATCTTCCTCCTTGTAAATATTATGCCTATACAATTATAATAAAGTCTTGAATGTTCACATTCCAATTCGTCTTTACTATATTATTATTTTCATAAAGTGTCATTTATAATTTATAATGTTTATATCCTTGGATTCTTTTAATTTCCTTTGTATTCTTAAGACTGTAATTTGTTTCTTAGAAGCTATAATACAGGGTGTACGGAAAAGTATAATTATCCTTTAAACATACTCTACCCATCAAACTGAACAACTTTTATTATGGGAGCAAACCGATCGGAGCAAAAAAAAAGCTGTTGCATACATTTGAGTCGAGTAGGTATTAGAATTTAGTACCTAATGGGACAGCAGATTTTTTTTGGTTTGTTTGTTCCTATAGTAAAAGTTTGTGGTTTAAAGGTTAGTGATACTTTTCCTTACACTGTGTATAAATCTGTTTATATAATTAAAAGTTTATGTTAAAATGCATTTAAAATGCTTCAGGTTTCACTATTTGTGTCTTATTTAGGTTATTGTTAAGTTCCAAATTATTTTTTTCAAACCAAGCCCTGTTTAAGAGTAGGTATATCCTAACGATTTTTTTAAATTCTCTAGTAAGTATATAATTATTTTTATAATTTTATTATGTAAGCTTCAAATATTACGATCTCAAAAGCGGAAGTTTAAGGTGTACTGCAATCTTTTTATACCTTCTGTTCAGATAACGAAGGTTGTTTAAAAAGTTAACTATAATTGTACATTGGATAATTTTAATCACTCGTTCCTCTTTGTCTGCAAATGTTAAAAACTTTAATTTTGATAAACGAGCAAAAACAGTCTATATTTCGTCCAAAAAAGTCGATATTTGGTTCGATGAAGTCATCTTAATGTGGTGAATCCACCCCGCCTGTGACCCCGTATACTAAATGGGGGAAAAAGTGGCTCCCAAGTGCAGATTTATATTTAACGGTTAGTGCAACTTCGTAGAATGCAATTGTGATCTCTTTTCTTTCGTAATTTAATTGTGTTGTCCTACAATGCAAGTTTTTGAAGTAAAACTTCTTTACGCACGCTTGACTTGGGGAGTAAGCTGGTGAGAACGTTACGAAAAGTGTGATTGGGCCAGGCGAAAGGAAGTTTTGGTTCAGTCGTGTGGTCTAAATAAAACACACTCGTTTTTGTATTGGCTGTTTCTATCTATACCTTCGTATCTAGCGATGTGTTTAGCTACTAATTTTTGTCAATGAACATGTGCAGATACCTTATACCGAGCGTAATTTATCGTTTTAACTTATTAGTTACGATTACTTTTAGGTTTAAGTGGCGCCCTCATCACAATATTAAAGATTTATCAATAATGAAGACCTAAAATGAAAAAGTGCTGCTCCAACATGACTCCAACTTACCTACTACAAAAGCCTCAAAGCTATTTTTCTTTGTATGTTCAGGACCTATAAAAAGTATTGTATAAAAAACAGCTTTAACACTTAGCACTTTTTTAATTTAGGCTTATATTGTGATGAGACCGCTACTGAACGGTAAAATGACTATCTCATACCTACCGATGCTCCGTTGTACATCTATTGTATTAATATGCAGATTGGCACGATATTAGATACGTTAAATAGTTGTTTTATAACAACCTCAGTCTGTTAACAAACATGATAAATCACATCGAGCATCGATACACATAACAAATTATAAATTACGTAATATTGTTCGCGTGAAATTGACTTGTACAATGTTACCAAAACGTTTGGTCACACGGTTACTCCACTATTATTCCGTAATAATTTAGCAACAATCTAGGCAACAATCGACCGTTACTAACATTCCGACGATTACAGAAACACTATACTCTGAAATGGAATCCGAGATCAAAAATTTCAAACAAAAGAGCCTCTTTTGTAGTTGAAAAATTTTTTGATCTCGGATTCCATTTCAGAGGATAATATTATATAATATGTGTGATTTGATCTACACCGTATCAAATAAACTATGGTATTATACGAGGTGTAACTATCAAGGTGTGCATTATTTACGGAGGTTAATAAACTCCTAACTGGATACGAATCAATAAAAAAATATTTAATTTCAAATGACTTTCATAATAGGCCACTTTTTGTCACATTGTAGTTTCGGTACTACTGGTGAAATGTGGATGTTCTGAGATTTCAGAATATCTCTGACTACCCCCTCGGGGATTATAGTCGTGAGCATATGCATGCATGCAAATAAATGAACATAACAAATGTTTCACACCTTGAAAGTTACACTCAGTAAGCCTACCATGAGTTTAAACCACAGCATAACTATGAATGAATGAAATATTCTTTACTTTACACCAAAACCAAATTACTATATTAGTTCGTACAGTATGGTAACGCTCGTAATACGCCGCGCCCCGCCGGTACTTACTTAGTCATGCGCAGTCGATCCCAACATCTTCATACAGATCTTAGGAAAATCCGCGCCGCCCGCTTCCCCGCAAGCCCCCCACCGTTGCTCTGCGCAAGTACATCCCTTGCTGTACTGTGAGGTCTAATATAGTTATGCTGTGTTTTAAACTGTAGAATACTATACTGCTGCAAAACTACTGTATAAACTACAGTTTTTGTATTGAATTTCGCGAAGCACTCCTGGTGGTTACGTTGAGAACAAATTCTGTGGGTCTTCCATGAGTTTTCACCGTACTTTACTACTGTAGTTACGTCACCAATTTTGTATTGAATTTCGTACAGCGCTCCTAGTGGTTACGTTGAGAACTAATTTCTGTCATACGAATTGGCGACGTAACTACAGTAGTAAAGTACGGTGAAAACTCATGGTAGGCCCTCTGACATACAAAATTGGCGCCGCAACTACAGTAGTAGCGTCCAGTTAAAACTCATGGTAGGCCTGGTAGAGAAACAGCCTGGCTTCTTATTAATTGATTTATAAGTGTGTTTTGTCTCTGGTTTCGCCCAAAAGATTCTTCAATCAATCTGTAGACAACTTAATAGCCGGCCGGCTTATTTGTTGATCCGGCCGTAAATTTATTCACCTTCTTATTTGTTTGGTGAACGAAATGTGATTTAAGTGAACGTTTGTACAGGGGTTCATACGACGCCGCCGGGTTGCCTTACAAAATCTTGCCGCGAGTACCTTTACCATTATGA
Organism: Agonopterix heracliana; assembly: GCA_963693445.1. Classification (NCBI taxonomy): domain Eukaryota; kingdom Metazoa; phylum Arthropoda; class Insecta; order Lepidoptera; family Depressariidae; genus Agonopterix; species Agonopterix heracliana. Next base: position 4,672,120 of record OY856307.1, read on the forward strand.
TTTATGGCACCATTTTTTCCACCGATCTATTTGGGAAGTCAATGAGATGCCATCCGAAGGAGACCAATACAAAGAACTGGAAAAATTAGGATTAACCCTAGAGTTGCGGCAGACTGAGAGGTGGCAACCCTAGTTTTCTTCCGATGGCACCTCATTACTTTCGACAACCGAAAAAATTGTACCAATTATTGTATCATGGTAAAGGTACAACAAATCACACAAGGGTGGTTAAATCTTTTTCTATTCAATATTTGCGTTTATATTCGCGCTAAAATTGTGCGATGAGTCCCATATTTTGTATCTAAATACTTAATAACAGTTTTGTAAAAAGTAGCAAACGTGAATGTTCTATGAATAAGAAAGAATAAACTCATTCTTTAAATTTTGCTTTAATTACACTCTAAATAATTCTTATTTAGTCGTTTAATGATAGGTCGAAGGATCGGAATGTCGAAGGTTGTGCCTACCAGCAACTAATTTAGATAATCATTAAAAATATTTGCACGTGTATTGCAAGAATTTACCACTTTTTCTTTACACTATACCTACGTAACTATAAAATTTTAAAATATTGTGTACTAATTAATATTAATTTTGTATTAGTTAGAATCATGTTTATTTTTCAAATTCCTATTTAATGTCTGATATTCAATAAATCGTCGTCTGTTCGTATATTCTTTCGTTTCATTTTCACTTGATACCTACACTAGTCGGTAGGTAACGAAAGTAAACTAAAGTTAAGTTAACACTTTTACTTAGCTAACCATCTCGTTAGGGTCAATCTTAGGGGTCATCTATGGGGTCAATGGAAAAATGCTAGTGTTTATTCTTGCCGCCATTCACACCAGTAAACTGAAAAGGGATTGATACTCTAGATCAACATTCATAAGATCAACATTTAAAATATCAACACCATAAGGTCAGCAAATCAAATGATCAACAGTTCAAAATCTCAACACTTCATAATATCAACAGTTCAAATGATCAACAATCAAAAAGTCAACAATAGAAAAAATGTACATTTAATTTAGCAACAATCCGAGAACTTGAGTCCACTGCTGGACCTACGTAGCTTACGCAACTTATTTATCATCATCGCCATCTCATAAAATAATTTTCTTACCTTAAGACTTAGACATACAATGACTAATACTCGACTCCCAACGGACTTACGCTTAGGGGTATTTTATACCTATGATACTCTTCGGCGTTTTCTCGTGGTCTTGTACTGTTTCCAGGAAGTTCGAATAGGTATTGTACGGTTCCCTACTTAGGTTCCTAACTACTTATTTAGTCATGGATCTCCAAACTTCTTGATTATAGTCATAAAATAATAGTTTGCTTACTGAAAATAGGATACAGCATCACATTTTTTCACTTTTCTTTGGTAGTTTTTACATATTTTTACAACACAGTACGCCATCATGAACTTGCGCGTGCTTAGACGATCTAACAAAGACTGGCAAGAGACTACAGTGCCTTTTTGAATTGTACAATTCTTTTGGTTCGGACCATAGGCCAAGTATTTCGCTTACGCTGATAGACGGAACATCAGTGTAACCGCGTATGAGACAGCGATAGTCATAAAATCATATACAATTTGTATGAAAATAGATGTCTGACTCCGGAGTCAGACAGCCGTCGTAGAACAAAAAAGTGGCTACGTCGATAAGGACAGCAATAAGTAGCGATCTCCTTTTTTAACTAGGGCGAATTTGCTATGTGCATCTCTTACTGAGTGATATGACAAGACATGTGCTTCGTTCTAGTTCCTTCTCTTTCTACGGTTCGGACACTTTTGAGCGTGGACCCATCTTCCATAGTGTTCTAATTCAATGATTATAGTAGGTACTCTTTGACTACTTCCTGGCCAAGACCAGGAAGGTGGCATAGGTATTGTCTTGTCCATTGCCAAAACGGATTAAAACCAGGATCGTACCAGGATCAAAACTAAGGATCAAAACCACAGACTTCTGTGATCAAAACAGCCTCGATTTTTGGAATTAGCAAATTAAAACTAAAAAACGAAATTTCAATTGTCAATCTATTTCACTTTCAATTGTCAGTTTATTTGTGCCATTTGGTGTTTTTAAAATTTGCTATTTCATATTTATTTAAATCTCGTTCCAGGGACGTTGTTCCTAGTCTCGTTCGATAATAATTTGGTACATTTCTTACAAAAATGGCGTACAATTTAGGCGATCGATTTTTGCCACCACCGAAGTGCAACAGACTTAGCGATCCCGGAGCTTACGAGAAGAAAGTTTATGTTACGAAGCCAAACAAGGTTCCATTTCTATCACTAACACCAAGAAAAACTCAATATTGCTCCAAGATATGGACTCATTCTATATACAATGCTGACATTCCACCTAAAATCACGAATTGCACCTCCATGATGTCGAAAATTCCTCGTTTCCGTTATGAAGCTTTTAGTGAAAAAGATTTAGAGGACTTGATTTGCCGTTGTGGTCTTCAAACGTGCGAATGCCCCGTTGAAGGAGAAGAAGAAGAGGAAATAACCTGCCAGGCCAAAATACCCAAACGCCTTTACATAGGTCCTCCGCCTCGATCGAAGAGGGGCGGAGGACTGTCCGCTCCTTCTAAAAGAGACCGTGGCTTTGAAATATGTTCAGATGGTTCACAGAAAAGGATAATTGAATTTCCAAAGCCTGACTGCCCACCTTTTTACGAAACCAGAGTTAATGAGTCTACTGCATTTTACCAAGGGTGCAAATGGAGTAAATGGAAATCAAAACGTGAGGTAAAATCATTGGAATCAAGGCCAGGGCCTGCAGATTACCAACACGAAAGAGAATCTACCGAATATGAACGTTGTGTTCAGAAAGTGAGGTTTCTCCGAAGAAAGACGTCCAAGCAGTGCCGGTTCTTGGAAATGCTTCAAAGAATGAATATTTTAGAAGGTCACCCAGGACCGGGAAGTTACGACCCGAGAGAACCCCAACGTACTCAAATTCAATTATACGGTCCAAAAGCTGAAAGATTTCCCATTACCGAGTATGATACACGCCCAGATCCAGCAACTTATTCTGTCAAAAGGGATTTCGACCCACCCAAACCACTTGAATACCATTGTCAGGCAAAATTACCAGAACCTGCATGCTTTGGTATAAAAGCGGAAAGATTTAAGCCTCGTCGTGACGAAGGGCCGGGTCCAGCATCCTACTGTCCTACTTATAAGCCTTGTCAATTCATGAAATGCGGCGCTGCCAATGCGCCATTTGGATCTTCATCTGTAAGATTCAAACCACTGGCTTTTGAGGACGAGGATTCATATGAGTTTACAGATATTCAAGTAGAAGACAGTAAACAAGATAAGACCTGCCCGCCTCTTACGTGGGAGTTTAAGTCACAGACCGTAAGGATGAATCCACTCAGGAAGAACTTTAACGAACCTAGTCCAGCTGATATGGCTTTGACAAGCCGAATAGCAAACAGAGAGCCTATACTACAGTATCTTACTCCATTTAATTCGTCTTTGGGTAGATTTCAGCCTTGGCATGATTGGTGGCCTGTACACGGGACGCTGAATACGCCTGGTCCTGGCTATTATTGTTTGGAGAAGCCGAAGTGTCAACAAGCCGTAAATCATGGCCCACTTTACCGATCTAGAAGATTTGTTGATTGCAGAATAATAACTCCTGCGCCTAATCATTATAATGTTGTTGGAGGTGTAGATACCGTGCTAGACACTCATAACAACCGACTTAAAACTAACATAAAAAATAACCATAAATGCACATGGAAGAGCCCTAAAGATATTGAACGAATGTCCATCAAAAGGAAAGAAATGGAATTATTTGACAAATGCATGGCGTTGTGTGACGAGACCGATGGCGATGAAAACAAAGAAGTTAGTGCGCCGGCAAAAGACATTGTTAAACCCAAATTGTTGCGGTGCTTTCTATATAATAAGTCGATGCCTACTTATTATTAGCACATGCGAAATAAATTATAATAGTTGACGAGATATGATGGGAACTTTGTATCGATATACTATATTTGTTCGCAGGAACTTTGCGACAAAAATATACACTTGCTGAACGTTCCGCGGCGGAACTATCGGTCGTAGTCGTAGAACAATCCTCTGTGGTCGTAGTATTCGGTTGGCATGACACACTTGGCGTCGCGTTACGCGGCGGAAGATTACGTCGCGTTTAGTTCGGTCGGTATTGCAATCATAGAGTTGTAGCTATCTCTGAAAAGTATCTAGCTAGCTATACAGGCTGTAAGGAAAAGTATCATTAACCTTTAAACCATATACACTACTCATCAAACTGAACAACTTTTAGTATGGGGGCAAACCTGTCAGAACAAAAAAAAAATCGATCAACTCTGATAGCATGGTCAACTTGGACCTCGGACAACATGAACAACTTGGACAACATGGTCAACTTCGCGTTCTGAAGAACATGCTAGAAGTAACGTCATTAGCGGGTTATGAACTCAGGAACGTCATTTGTCGCGTGCCGTGTACAGCTTGGCAAAAAAGTCATGATCGTGGTGACAGGTGGAACTAAAATTTTAGTATGGTGGTGTTGTCAGGTTATGTGTGATTTTGACGTTCTTGCGTGGAGGCAGCGCCCTTATTTTTTATCACGACTTTTTTGCCAAGCTATATCTTATAATATGCTCTTACCAAATGACGTTCCTGGGTGACGGAATAGGAGCGACGGAAAAATGCGATGCGGTGCTGTGTGAAGGACTTGACGAATGTAGTATTTGACGAAATAAGAATTTGACGAAACAAGAATTTGACGAATGTCGTGGCTACCTGTAGTGCAACCCTTAACCTGAATTCAATTCGATCTACTGGTGGAGCCTATTAAGACATTCAAGTATCATAGGATCCACTGAGCCTAATGGTGGATCACAGTGAACTTCAGCGTGCTATTCAATCCAATGGTGGGATCGAGATAGTGGATCCTACAGGACAGAGGGTTAAGCATTTGGCTTTGTAGGAAAATGAAACATTAGAAAGTCATGATTGCATTTATTTAGAATCTGGTTTGTGTGTTGCGCTACTTCCGCTTCCTCCATTTCTTTTCCGGCTCTTCATGACGGCAGCAGTCAGACTCTTCTGTCTCCTCAGAGTCAGCATTCATATAACGGTTGCGTTTCAAACTGCAACAAAAAATGAATAAATAAAGTTTAATGGCGTGCCTTGGTGGGAGGCTTATGTTCAGCAGTGGACGATGACGTTGACAGGCTGATGATGATGTGAGGTGTCACATCTAGGGCGACGTTATGTACTATTAGGTAGGGGTAATCGTGAATTCCCCGTCCACCCACCAGTGGGAAAGTCCAGTGGGTGGACGGGTCGTGACCAGAGCTGCCATCGCCAAAATCGCCGTCACCGGACAAAGACATCAAGAACCCCGGACATTTCAGTAAAATCTGAAATTTTCCCCGGACGACTATGAAAAATTTGCTATACGACTAAATCGATCCAATATACTTAGCATAAAACCAGGAGCGACCGAAGCGACCTCGAAATTTTGCCAAATATTATAGCGCATTTATTGGAGCGAGAGAAACGAACTCAAGATTTTGCTACATAATAACTCGATTGTTCACTCGTATGCCCATAGATAACAAACTATCTGTTTCAATACCTACGCTATAAAACCAGCACTGGTAGCATGCAGCACGTGATACGGCCGTATCACGTCTTTTATCTCGTTCGTTCGCACGCAAATAGAAAGAGAGTGAAGGTGTGATAGCGCTGTATCACTGCGGCATGCTAGCTATGCAGGAACGAACGAAGCGAGCTCAAGATTTGCTATCAAATCAATACAATATAAAACCAGAAGCGAGCTCGAGATTTTGTCATATTATAACGAGATTTTGCAATACGTCTAAATCTATTAAATACAGTATAAAACAAGGAGCGAGCGAAGCGAGCTCGAGATTTTGCCAAATATTACAGCGCATTTCCAAGTCATGCCGAAATCGAGTTGATTTGTGGATGAAACAAACGTTTTTTTACCAATATGTATAAAATTATCGGGTCTTACCGGTCGTTTCCTCCGGACACTTTTGTGACGACCCCGCCCGGACGCCAACGGACACCCTTCAAACTAGGACAAATCCGGGGAAACCCGGACGGATGGCAGCCCTAGTCGTGACCCAATATAACTAGTGTTTACCCGCGACTTCGTCCGCAAAATACCAGATTATATTATAAGCTATCAAACAAAAAAAGTTTCATCAAAATCGGTTCAGTAGTTTTTGCGTGATGCGCGAGCTACGAATAAGAGAATAAATATGGAAGAATAACTCCAAACAAAATCGAAATCATTTTTGGCACCCCATGAAAAATGACATTTTGTATGAGTTTTGGCGGCGAGTTACAATTTTTAAAGAACAAATTTAGAACGCGTTACAATTTTTTTGGTGCCACTTTTTGAGCTTCATTTATACTTCTATACATTCTCTTATTCGTAGTGCGCGAGCAAACAAACAAACAGACGGACATAATTTCTAAAATAGGTTGATTTGGAGTCAGTCAGAGGGATAGGGTGCGTAGTCGAACAGTGAACCAACCAGATACACTGAGCCACCGCCATATTTCTAAATATGCGACATTGCCAGTTTTACCTCACTAACTAATACTTGCCTCGTGGGCACCCTTCCCCTCTCCCGTAGTGAGCCGGCAGCTGCGGTGTGATGTGAGCGTTATGTGCTACAGCGACTTGTTTGTTTTCCGCCAAAAAAAGATTGTTTTCTCACGTAACTGTCTCGAATTTTGTACATTTTGTTATTTATACCATAAGAATAAAACTTGTATGGTGTCAGAATTGTTGTAGTTTTGGTCGTTTTATGAGCATATTGTTTTGTGACAATTAAGCGTCTAACCTATATTTTTAGGGAATTATAAGTAGAATAGTGTGTGTATTGAACAGTGAACCAGGTTTGCATAGTAGACAGTGAACCGGTTCACTACCTTACTTTAAAAAAGCTAAATTTTTAATTGAAGTTGTTCATGATAATTTTGATTATTTTTTATTTTTCTGTGGTTCTTTGAATGAAGACTGTTTATTATACCATCAAAAAGGTTTGTTGTTAATTACCTAAAAAGGCTTATATGAAAAGTTTAAGTAGTTTTTGTTAGAAGACGTTTTTTTTTCATTGTATTCTGTATGGTAAAAATAAAAGGAGGTTTTTCAAAATTATGAGGTTTCTTTTCAGAAATAAGCATTTTTACTAGTAATTAAATGTATGGTTCACTGTTGAAACTCAGGTGGTTCAGTGTAAACTACCCATAGTACACAGTGAGCCAAATTTCATTTTTGATAAAAACTGTCTTTACGGGTTTAGTTTGTGCCTTGGGCTTTATATAACTTAAAACTAAGAAACCTTATGAAATTACCTAACCGATGGCACCAAAAAAATCTTGGAAAAAAGGGTGGTTCACTGTTCAACTACGCACCCTACCTACAAACCATATCGTAATCTTTTTTTGTAAATATCTTCAATATACAGACACAGTTCAGAGTTACAGTTTTATAATAGTTTAGATTATAGCATAGTAGTTATCCCGCGACTTCGTCCGCACAAATTAATACAGGGTCCAACTTAATATGCTGACACTTTTTTAAGGGGATTTTAATATACACTCACCTGCACATCTAACCGCCCACCTTGTCTGTCTGTCTGTTTGTTTGTTTGAAGCGAGCGTTACGCAAAAACTACTAAAAAAATTGCGTTTTATAGGTAGCGTATGATTTGAATCATAAATGAATTAGGTACCAGAAATCATCATCATCATTAAAGTAGTAGTAGTAGTAGTACTCTGTCTGAAGGAAGTTGTACATACATACATACATACATAAGCTCACGCCATTGTCCCATGGGGGTAGGCAGAGACCACGGACCGCCACACGCTACGACTCTGACACACCTCTTTAGCCTCATTCACATTCATACATCTCTTCATGCACTTCCGTCGATTGAGGGTGCTACGCACTTGTCCTTTTCGGAAAAGATCATTGATTTGATCATGGTATGTTTTCCTCGGACGGCCTCTCCCACAAGGCCGTAGCTAGGGGGGGGCATCGTGGGGCAATGCCCTACCTTAAAATATCAATGCCCTACCTTAAAAATCACCCAACCATTACTTCTTTCCTATATGGGCAACGTCTTTACTATGTGGGGAACCTATCGGTGAGGCCGAAGAATAAGTCCGCAGTAATTTCAATGTTTATTTGAACAAAACTTCCAAGATATACAGAATGCAATTTGACACTCGATTTTCGACAGCGATCGTCTTCGCGTTTAGATGCACAATGCAATGCGCATGACGGCCGGCGCATGTCACGGGGCGCATGCGTCCGACGAGCTCGTGAGGTGATCGTGTCGTGATCGTACCTGTCCGTTCAGCGGGGACAGATGTAGTAGACAGGGACGGATTGCGAATGAAGTTCCCGCAACTATATGGGCAAGTTGGGCAAATTCCCTTACAAAACTGACAGAATTCTGGTGACAACAAAGATCCAGTGCTGTGAAATTTCGGGCTCGCTTCGCTCGCTCCAGCCTTTAAATAGTTTTTTTAAATAAACTTGGATTGACACTGTTTTTAGACTTGGTGTGTGAAATTTCGAGCTCGCTTCGCTCGCTCCAGCTTTTGATATTATAAGCGTGGGTAGGTATGAGTTACCAACACCGTTTTAAGTCTTGGACTGTGAAATTTCGAGCTCGCTTCGCTCGCTCCAGCCTATGATATTATGAGCGTAGTTAGGCTAATAGAACTCATACCAACACCGTTTTGAGTCTTGGAGTGTGAAATGTCGAGCTCGCTTCGCTCGCTCCAGCCTATAATATTAGGAGCGTAGTTAGGCTAATGAAACTCATACCGGTGTTGATATGAGTTTCATTAGCCTAACTTTTGAGTCTTGGAGTCTGAAATTTCGAGCTCGCTTCGCTCGCTCCAGCCTATGATACTACGAGCGTAGGTAGGCTAATGGAACTCAGTATCACCATCGTTTTGAGACTTGGTATATTTTTTTCTCATCTCATCCAAAAACTAGCCTTTTGCTTCCCCGCCCTACCTTAAACCTCCTATGCCCTACCTTCAATCCATTCCTAGCTACGGCCCTGCTCTCCCAACACTTCCGCTCACCTTTGCTTGATAAAGTTCGGTCAAAGTTGTATTTGATATTCGTGAAAAATTGGTTTTAGTGATATTTGTGACATAATTTCGTGTGGATTGTGTGCCAAAAAGTTGCGTAAATCGACCAACATAACAGGAATCTCAAATACATACGAAGAAAGAACAAAAGTTTTGGTGCAAGTTAAATCGTACTGCAGTGCGATTTTTGAAAATCATACGAGCGGTTTGGCAGTAGAAAATGTCAGAATTACTATGGAGATTATGCATCTTTCTACTACCGAACCGCTCGTATGATTTTCAAAAATCGCACTGCTGGTGATTTTGGCGGCAACGCGTGTGCTTACAAAATCGACCAAAATTTCATCCTCATCGTTCATCTATCATCCCATCGTCATCAGGAGAGTTTTGCACGGGAATTGTGAAGAAACGGACGGGCTTTGTTTCTTAATTTTCTAAATTCGTTTTTCGTGGCTATTATTGTGTTAATGTGGTGGAATTAGTTTGATAATGTGCCATTAATGGAGAGCAATGCTGCCGTGCTAATTAAGAGTGCAGTAAGGTGGTTCGTCATCATTTCGAGAAAATCGCGCCTAAAGTTTTTAATTTTTATTTTTATGTTTTTCAATCCTTCTTATGATTTTTTCATATTTGTTTTATTTTTACTGTATAGGAAAAAATGAATTGTTTTAACTGAGCTGACCTTCATTAGCACAGCTGCAATGTAGCGTTTTAAATCGCGAAAAAAGCATTTTTGCTTAGTACGCTCTTTAGCGTCTCTACCAGGTGTTCCTAATTAAAAGTGCAGTAAGGCTTGTAACTGCACTTAACGTTTGTAAGATCATATTTTTAACGAATGCACTGGGTACTTATTATAAATGCAGTAACTCAAATGTCATTTTTTGTATTAGGTATATTGGTAAAATCGTGGTACCAAGTGCTAATTGTTAGTGCAGTGGGGATACTTGTTACATTTAAATGTAAGGATTACGATAAGTACTAGCAATTAAGAAGACTAAATGAAAAGTAAGTAGTATCATACTGCAATTTAAAATTTCTCTTCCAATCGCGTTGCTAACAAACAATGCAGCAATCAATTTTACTGCACTTTTTCTTAGTGTGCTCTATAAAGAACCCAATTCACTGGTGCTAATTAATAAAGCAGCAAATTACCATACTGCATTACTTATTAGTCTGAATTGACAGAAGCCTTTGAAAATTAGGTAATGTTAAGTGCAGTGGCTATGCTTACTGCACTCATAGTTAGTAATTTACGTGTCTGGTGATAACCTTACTGCACTCTTCTTAAAGAAACTATCGGTTCTAAACATGCTAGCTAAATGGGGATCAAATCATCATATAGAGCTTATTTTCACGATCTCGAATCTGTATTTAACTCATTTTTTGAAAAAACCTTACTTACTGCACTCTTTGTTAGCACGGCAGAATGTAGTAAGAGAGAGAAATATAGAAGGCGCTCCCGTTTGATTCGGATTGATTCTCGCGTGAAACTCCCCTGTGTGTACCACCCTCGCATTTCAAGAGTTAGGTATTAAGGTTAGGTTAGGTTAGGTTTAAGTCAAAGAGTAATATAAGTATATTAGGTTTAAGTACAAAGAAAAAAAGACACTAATGACCAGGCAGTAAGGGCTAGTTCCCATAGCCTATCCGAAAGGATAAACTTTAAAAAAAAAAAAAAAAAAAAAAGCGGTCTGTCTGTCACTGTCACATCTCGGTGACACAAGCAGGCCTGAGCAAAACTCGATTTCTCGTCACATTTATTTTTTTGGAAAATATACCTTTTTAAAAATAATAAACTTTATTAATTGAAAAGGATTTCTCAAATATGAATAGCAGTTTATGTTTATAGCAAATCACATTGCATAAATAATGTATTTTTCTACAAATATTTGTTAATAAAATAACCGATGCAAAACTAAAGAAAAAGAAAATTCATTGATCATTCAAATATAACACAAAAGCTACAATGGTTGTAATAAAGTGGAAATTTAAATGGAAAGCTATATTTCAAAGAATCAAGTAAGTTTATTCCATGGAAATACGTGGGATGGAAGTAATGTGATAGCTTGTAATGTAGGTAACCTATTTCAAACATGATCGTTTTGCTTCGCAGGGCCTACGTAGCATGGCAGGCGGCGCAGGGCCTGCTGACCGCCCGCTCCCTCACCTACAATGAACACATGAGTCAGAGTTATGCTATTGATTTCTTATTGGAGCCAATTTTTTGGTTTGTCGATAACTTCTCCAACTGTTTAGGAAAGGTAACTACAAAGCATACAGACCAAGGTGAACTTAGTCCAGGCACCAGTCTCCACACTACTATAATATTGTTAACTAGTTCATAGATACCTAAACCACTTTTTGTATTATTATTGTATGTGGAGCACTGACATATATACTCTAGCGATAGACAAGCTCGTTCAAACAAATAACATGTCACACAAAACAATACTAAATGACACATTGCGATCTGTCATTGCCATAGTGACGAAGAGAACTCTGGAACATCAATGCGGTGCACCCACCTCATTCAAGTGGAACATGTTGCTTCTATGACAGGGCCTGTCTATCGCTAGAGTATATGTCAGTGATGTGGAGAGAAATAATTTTTTTTTATATGCTCACTATACAGGGTCCAACATAATTTGCTGACACTTTTTTAAGGGACTGATCAGACCATCAAACTGAACAACTTTTTGTATTGGACCAACATCGAAATCACGGAAAACAAGCTGTCCCATACATTTGCAGTTTGCAGTTTTGTATGGAGGGGCTTTTTTTTCGCGATTTCGATTTTGGTCCCATAGATAAAGTTGTTCAGTTTGATGGTCTGATCATTCCCTTAAAAAAGTGTCAGCATATTAAGAAGGACCCTATATATTCACCGAGGGGGTAGTCAGAGATGTCTCTGAGTGAAATTATCTCATTTCATAATGCTTATGCTTAAAACCATTCGCGCAATATCTATTGATGTGTTTTTTTAAGTTTGACCTGGCTCGCAGTCCAGATGATGCACCTGTGCGGACCGCATGGTGGCCCGGGGGCCGTATGTTGGACGGGCCTGCCCTAAAGGCTCCAACAGTTTTTTTTTTATACACTAGAAAAGATTTATCTCTGACAAGGCATAGAAAAGACACAAAATAGTGTGTTTCGATGTCTAAGTTTTTAAAAGCCCTCATCTTAATAAGATGGACATGGAACTAAAAGAGAGCCTTGCTTATAATTGCACTCTCATATATGGAACTATGCATAGCATGCAGTTTTTAATAATAAAATTGAAATTGTTAAAATTTGGTTGGAAGTTCGATCAAACTCTTTGAAAATCCTGAAACAGAATACGAACATGTACACACCACATCAAGCTATACAAAACCAACATAAGCTGGCTGAATGTAAGTCCAGTAACATATAATGTTGCGCAGCCCTCGTATGTTGGTTTTGTATAGTTTGATGTGTCACCATGTTTGTATGTACGTGTAAGACCTTGACATTGCATTCAATTGATGGGTAGATTATTTTGCTGAAACCAAGTCCAAATGCTTCTGATTTTCTAATTTTCATTGCAGGTATTTGTTTTCTGCGTAAGTGTACTCACAACGGCCGTGGTCGTCATAGCGTATTGGGTCGGTCTTCCGTATTGGTGGCTACGATGTCCTTACACTGCTACATTCCTAGTCATTTTTGGCAACTGGCTGCTGATCAACATTCTATTCCACTACTACATGGGTGTTGTTACCTCTCCAGGGTTTCCTCCTCATGTAAGTGCTATGATCATCATGTCCTGCCTCCTCTCAGAGACGTAATAGGGCTCTTTACTATAGCTCATATTTAAAGAAACAACACACACAATTTTAACAGTACATACTGACCTGCCACAGCATAAGGAGTAGTACTACAGCGAAGTTTAGTACAACACTACCACTGGTAGAAAGCGTGGCATATAATTAAGGCAATGGCGTATTTCTGTCTCACTCGTACTCACTCACTATTTTACCATTTGTTTGTTTATTTTAGTTTATATCATGCTTTCACTTTGAACCATGCAACACCATGAGCACTTCCTTTGTATGTATCGATGATTGCAGGCATGCATTAAGACATACAATCAATATGCTCTAAATGTGCTGTCATTTTAGACTATATATCATATTATCCTGCATGCTACCTTAAAAATTGAACTAATTTCTTGAACTTTTGCCTATTTTCTTTGACACATTGATAAATATAATATCGATTGAATATGAAATATAATTCCAGGGAACAATGATAGCAGAAGCAGCAAGCATATGCAAAAAGTGCATATCACCTAAGCCTCCGCGCACCCACCACTGCTCAGTCTGCGACCGCTGCATCCTTGCGATGGACCACCACTGTCCGTGGCTTAACAACTGTGTGGGCTACTTCAATGCCAGGCACTTTTACTTGTTCATGGCGTACATGGTGGCCGGCGTGACGTTTGTTATAATAGCTGGCGTTGATATAGGGTATCAAGTGCTTTGGTTAAATGATACTGGTAAGTTAATAGTTACTTATTAAACCTAGATCAGTATGTTCCACTGCCAGCCACCTGCCCCCTGAGCATAGCAAGCTATTCTCCACTCAGGTAATTTAGTGGTCAACTTGCTATTGGAATATTTTCAACCGCAATATGGGGTCTATTAGGGTGGTAGTAATTCTGCTACTGTACCTAAATAACTGAGTTGATTGATATCAAAAACAGACATAAAATCCAAACAATGGATAATCCATTGCAAACACCTCAACTAATAACTTAATTATTTATTTTCAGGAGGAATCATACCAAACAACGACCCCGACCTGATAGGACATCCAGTCAGACTAAACCAAACCGGGGTCCTTGTTCCGGTAAAAGACATTGCCGAGTATGACGACTCTGTCAATTTCCCCCGGTTCCATGACCTTCCCATCCCGCCGATAACTGAGGCCCAGCGCATCTGTGCTCATCCATGGAAACGGAAAGCTGTAATGTTTATGGCAGTCACATGCGTAGCAGTATTTTTTGCACTCGGAACTCTAACGTTAATGCATGGGAAGAACATAGGACGAGGAGAGACAAGCGTCGAGGCGCATATAAATGAATCACTAAGGAAAACTCAACAAGGTATGTTTAAGAATCCATATGATTTTGGCAGGAAGAAAAATTGGAAGTTATTCCTTGGCCTTACACAAGGTAGAACAGTTATGAGGCATGTCCTTTGGCCTTCGAGACACCGCCCCGCTGGTACTGGATTGACCTGGCATACTATACACAATGTATTTGAAGATTGGCCTTGATTATATTAAAGCATTTTAATGCAATAGAATGCATATTTGGTTTAAAAAGAAAATAATGAACTTGGCATGTTGTCGCTAATGCCTTTAGGTTATTTTATAATAATCCTATGTTGCGGAAAATGTCCACGTTTATAATAAATAATAGTCGTAAGTACCAGAAGTTAAGAGACTTATTTATGGTAAATTTTTTTTTATTGTTGTATTATAAGGGTTGTAAAATAGAGTATGTTAACTTGTGCGATTTACCTCAGCGTAGAATTTTATTTTAATTACATTAAATAACTGTCTTTTGCAGTTTGTCAAAGCTATGTAAATCATTAAGTGTTCTCGTTTCGAAATAAAAACCTTCATACGCGCATAAACTCACGACGCCTTATTATCTTTTGGGTAGTTAAGATATTTTTAAAGCTTAAATACCTATATAAAATAAATGTAGCAAAAATTGTTCAGGACTTGAATAGAGTTAGTAGATAATATAATAACAATAAGGTATAAGGTGGTAATTATGTATTGTGTATTGCATACCTATGTAAACAAAGGTCCATGATTTACAGTTGGATCGTCAATGGATGGATTTTATTCAAGATAGTTTTATCTCACATGATTATGTGTCCAAGTGAACGAAGACGCAGGTACTACAAGCTAGTACTAGCAAATAAATAGGAAATTAAAAATCAGTCATCGCGGTAGGCAGTGCTGTTAAAAAATCGGCCCACGCGTTTGATCTCTAGTGTGCCACAAAGGTACAAACTTACATACATACATACATATATATGCTGTTAAACATATTACCCTTCCTTTGCGTCGCGCAGTCGCTAGTCGGGTAAAAAATAAAAAGCCAGTTTTCATGTTAAGTAAATTTTATGTTTTGGCACTTTTTGTACATACTTCCATTATGTTGGGATAATTTATTAACTTACAACTATATTGCACCTTTTGATTGAAATCTTACCTAAATTATGATGTAAATCATAGATTCTAGAATATAATAAATTATAAATCAAATACATTTATGTAACGTATTACATTCTGTAAAAAATACAAACATTTTGTAAAACTTACATAAGTAAAAAAAACATTCTGGCATCCTAAAAATATATACAACTATATACATAAGTACATGAACTCGCGACCTTATTCCCCATTGAGGTAGACACCTGGCTACAACTACCTTTGCCCTGGAAAGCGTGCGTTCGCGTTGTAGCGAGGTTCTCTTGTAGCCAGCGAACTAGAAATACTATGTAGCTTATAACAGTTAGGGCGCGTTCATTTGACACGAAAACTTTCCGCCATGTGTCTGCGGCATGGGTCTGCGGTTAACTCTATTTACTAGGCAATAACATTCAAATTCATCCCAATCACCCAAATCCTTCGCCGCGCGGTTGAGTTTGAATTTGAATGTTGTTGCCTCTTTAATAGAGCTTACACTTGTACAAAAAAGTTTTGGTGTCGTCTATTGGCGCGCTCAGGGTTTTAGGAGTCACGCCAAATAACTTTTCAAATACAATCAAGTATTTATAAAATATATTCCTACAAGTAACTCTATTCCAATAAAAAAAAAGTCAAATGTAACTTCTGATTAAATAATTAAACCAGTATTTGATGTTTATTTTAAAAGACAGCGCGCCTACACTTGCTAGTTAATCTCCATTCTCGGGTCAATACAATTTATGTACTACCTACTTCCTTGTAATAAATGCTAAATATTTTACAGCCAAAAACCTTTTTTTCGTTATTTCTTTTTTTTTCTGTTCTGTTTTAGGTTCTTAATCAATTCGTTGAACATGCCCGGGAATCTATGATGTGGTCTAATTAACATGTAAAATAAATATAAATAACTTAAAATGTATGTTGGGCTCTACAGTGGGCCTTATAAGTGGTAGTATCAGTAATCTTGATGGTCTGTTTAGTTGTGAGTGTACTGGAGAGTGTCCGAGGTGAGTGCCAGGGAGGTGAGCACGCTGCGCCGCTGCGGGTTCACTCCGAGGTTCTCCCAGTTGATCCACGATAGCCGAGCCGTTAGGTCTGCGTAACAGATTAGTATGGTATTATAATCTGTAAGAATTTCAAGTCATCATCATATCGTATGGCATTTTTGTCTTCCTGCTTGGATCCGAGGGGGGGTTAAATTTCGAGAGAATTTCAAGTGTTTAGTCTTCTTCTTATCCTGTGGACAAGCCCTGGTGTCAGAGTTTTTTCAGACCGCCTTACGGCCTCTGGCGTGGCTTTTATGTAAAGACTACTACCACCAGAGATAATAGCCGGGACCAACGGCTTAACGTGCCATCCGTAGCACGGAATCATCTTTCTTTTCAGACAATCAAGTGATTCAGCCTGCAATGTCCGAACCAACTGGGGAAAAACGCAAAAAGGGACATATCACTAGGTGTCCCCCGTAGAATCGAACCCACAACCTCCGTGCCTAATGCTCTTAACCATTAAGGCCTTCAATTTGATTAGTGCAAGTGCTTAGTGATTAGGAGTAAACACGTGTGGACAGCGATTGATTAGTGCGAGTGATTAGTAACCTGCGTAGTAAAGTGATTAGAAGCGATTAGAAGCACTAATAAGCCTCAAAGAAGCCATACTGAGCCCGCATTGTGGCTAGGACTACTCTCATCCTATGAGATGAGGCCTTTGCTCTACAATGGGCGACGATGAAGCTACCCACCGACTAGAGGGCCCAAAATTCTAAAGGTCTAAACGCCGAAGGTCGATGTTGCTGTGTCCTTTGTATGTAACCATATAATGCAATAAATTATTATGAATTATGAAACTTGAAGACAATATTTCCATTGACTAATCAATAGACGTTTTATAAAAGGAGCTCAAACGTATCGGATAGAAATCTTACCACTAGTGTTCCAGTGTGCCCGATCAGCCTTGATTTCCCCTCGGAGGCATTTCTCCACATAGGTCAGTGGATCGTAATCGGCATCTAAGACCTGTGATCAATTGTTCACATAAATTATAAAACATATATACTTACCCAGTTTAAACCAAGTTTAAACACAAACATTTTCATTAAACATTTCGAACAAATAAAAAGACAGATCAAAAATATAAAAATCTGTGATTTGGAGTCAGGTACACATAAACACATGATGATGATGATGATGACACCTAAACACCATAATCTTGTTTTTCTTTTGTAAATATCTTTAATGTACAGACACACTTCTGTTACAGTTAAAAAAAGTTTCATAAAAATCGGTCTAGCGTAGTGTTTGCGTGATTCTCTAACAAACAAATAAAGCGACATAGCTTCATAAAATTATCGGTGATTTGGAACCAGGGTCACCTAATAAGGGTTGAACTACGGCAGGAAGCACGGCATCGCATTTTTCCGTCGCTCCATCCTTTTCTGTCACTCAGGAACGTCATTTGTTAGAGCATATAAGATAGACGGAACGCGATCGCACGCGGCGTGCTGTTCCGTGCTGTTCCGTTCCGTCTATCTTATATGCTCTAGCAAATGACGTTCCTGATTGTACTGTTCCTGTGCTACGTGGTGTAGTTCAACCCTAACTTAACACCATTATCGTGGCCTTTTTAACTAACTTCAATGTACAGACACACTTCTGTCATAAGAATAGTTAATAACTGCTATTCTTATGCTTCTGTTACAGTTTTATACAAGGTGTTACAAAAGTAAAAATAAACATTTAAAACTTTTAAGAAGCTTGTTAGACCCTCTGTTGAATAACTTTCACTATGGGACCAAAACCTAAATCACGAAAAGAAAAACAGTTATCCCATCCATTTAGCTCGACTAGATTTGTACTTACCTCCTCGGCACTCACCTCCCTGAGTAGAGCGATGTAGGCGCTGTGAGCCGGAGCGTGTCGATCTTACTGAGCCTCTTAGTGTAGCTGCAGGAACCCATCGTCAGTCACCTCCCTGAGTAGAGCTATGTAGGCGCTGTGAGCCGGAGCGTGTCGATCTTACTGAGCCTCTTAGTGTAGCTGCAAGAACCCATCGGCACTCACCTCCCTGAGTAGAGCGATGTAGGCGATGGCGAGCCGGAGCGTGTCGATCTTACTGAGCCTCTTAGTGTAGCTGCAAGAATCCATCGGCACTCACCTCCCTGAGTAGAGCGATGTAGGCGATGGCGAGCCGGAGCGTGTCGATCTTACTGAGCCTCTTAGGCCGAGATTCAGAGACGATTTTTTCCGTCTTAGCTCGAGCTAAGTAGGGTCGAAATGTATGGATTTTGACATACGGGAGTTCGAACTATGACTTACAAATCGTCTCTGAATCTCGGCCTCAGTGTAGCTGCAAGAACCCATCGGCACTCACCTCCCTGAGTAGAGCGATGTAGGCGATGGCGAGCCGGAGCGTGTCGATCTTACTGAGCCTCTTAGTGTAGCTGCAAGAACCCATCGGCACTCACCTCCCTGAGTAGAGCGATGTAGGCGATGGCGAGCCGGAGCGTGTCGATCTTACTGAGCCTCTTAGTGTAGCTGCAAGAACCCATCGGCACTCACCTCCCTGAGTAGAGCGATGTAGGCGATGGCGAGCCGGAGCGTGTCAATCTTACTGAGCCTCTTAGTGTAGCTGCAAGAACCCATCGGCACTCACCTCCCTGAGTAGAGCGATGTAGGCGCTGTGAGCCGGAGCGTGTCGATCTTACTGAGCCTCTTAGTGTAGCTGCAAGAACCCATCGGCACTCACCTCCCTGAGTAGAGCGATGTAGGCGATGGCGAGCCGGAGCGTGTCAATCTTACTGAGCCTCTTAGTGTAGCTGCAAGAACCCATCGGCACTCACCTCCCTGAGTAGAGCGATGTAGGCGCTGTGAGCCGGAGCGTGTCGATCTTACTGAGCCTCTTAGTGTAGCTGCAAGAACCCATCGGCACTCACCTCCCTGAGTAGAGCGATGTAGGCGATGGCGAGCCGGAGCGTGTCGATCTTACTGAGCCGCTTCTCGTACGGGAACGTAGGCACGTGCACGCGCAGTTCGTCGAACGCCGAGTTTATACTGCTAAAATCACAACCCCACACACACTTCAGTCTTCAGTTTAGTTACATTTCTCACTATGATCCCGTCTCGGTACTGGATTTAGCGAACTCTGTTGCAGCAAAATCAGTCAATCAATCACTTTCGCTTTCATTGGGGGAGGCTATAGATAGAACGTAGTGGACTTTCAGCGGAAACGATGAAACCGAGCGGAGATGCATGTTTATGAAGTAAATGAATAAAATGTCTCGGTAATTTTTCACAAACAGTATTCAGTAGTCCCATTTAAATTACCAGAATCTGTATGGCGATGATTAGACAACGATATAGAAAACCTACATATAGGTACAAATACTCTTATTCACCCTAATAATATTATGGTCACTTGCGGGATTCGAACCAACGAGGCTCGGTTCAGCAGGCTGGTTCACTACCAACTGAACTATCGGGGAGTTAGTACAGACAAAACAACACAGATATATATAGTTACCTGTGTTTATAAAACTGTTTAATGTTTGCAAAGTTTCAATAATGTTTATTTCTCTATTATGTACTACGTTTATTGTTAAGCCGCGTTAAGTAGGTACCTACATAATCGATGCATAATATACAAAAGGTATCCGATAATACAATTTTTATATGAAAAGTATATTATTAACCACAGAATAGGTTATAGAGTAGGTACCTACATCACAGTCCAGATAGATCACATAAACTAAATCAAAGGTCGTAGAGCTTGTGTAGCACCGTCGAACTACACAATATCATAGAATTCATTACGAAACTCTTATAAATATAATAGCAACATGCAACATGCATACTTACATCATTAATAGAAAATAACAATTAAACAAAAAAACATACTTAAATAACATTTTGTACAAAAAATATCCCAATGAAATGCTTGTAATTTTAAATTTTCTTAAATCCACCAACGCTGAACGATTACGTGTTGAGTTGTAATGGCGGTGTATCATGAAATGCCCAGGCAAATTACCTACAGGCAGATCTGTCAAATTCTACGATATCTAAGCTTTTCACTAATTTCTCTACCATTCGCAATAAAAGCACCTTCAGCAGGGTAGAAACCGCTCTTTCTAAAAGAAGAGACTGAGAGGTGGAGCAACCAGCAAATAGAGTATATTTTTGGTACCAAACTGGCTCTTATTCCACCACTCCTGTCTCACATCACAACACAACTTGACACAAAATATTATGGTCGCTAAATTCTTTATGGTCTGTCACCACTTCTGGATAAGTTGTTAATAGCTTATCTGACAATTTTTTAAAGATATTTGGTATATTCTATTCTATTCTGATGATGATTGATGATGATTTTGCCAATGTCGAGTTTTTGTAGCAAAAGTGCTTGACGTTGTACGGTTATGAAGATATTTTGGTGACTTCAAGGGTTGTTCTTACAAAAGAACACTATCTTGAGCCACCACTGGAGCCCCGCTGTCGAGCTGGGAGGGGGCAACCGACGAGCGACACGCGACACGCGACCACCCACTAGCAGATCCACAACGCGACTCCATATTTGGTATAAAAGATATGTCAAACAGTCTGTCAGATATGCTATCAAGAACTTATTCAGATGTGCCGAAACCAGCTGCTTCATACTACGCTCGGCACACTTTAAGGGTATATTACCGTTGGCGCGCTCCATACAAAAGTTGTCTGGCGATATTTTCATTAAGTACTATCCAATTAAAGTTAACCCTTAAACAGGCATAGTACGATTTATCGACCACATAAAAGTAACTGACAATGTACCTACTAAAAACTTACAATAAGGTTCATTATTGAATTTAAATATGGTGGCCAAGGCCTGTTTAAGGGTTAATGAAATTTTTCAGAAACAAGTTAGAAACTAATGTCTATGTTCGTATGAAGTCAGATTTTCGTTAAAATGTATAGTTTTAAAGTTACAGTTCCTCAAAAATGTTCATACAAATCTTAAATTAATCCTAGCTACTAAACTGTATATTTTAACGAAAATCTGACTTCATACGAACATAGAGATTAGTTTCTAGATTGTTTCTGAAAAATTTCATTGAATTTAATTGGATAGTATTGAAAATATCACCAGACTACGTTTGTATGGAGCGCGCCAACGGTAATATACCCTTAAGACTCCGACACGTTTCGGACGGATGCCTCAACTAGCTAGGAAAGCTTTCAACAAGTAAGTGGGCTACCCATTGGGGCCGGACCTCAGCATCCGTCGGCGCTCGCGCACGTTCGCCGCGGCCCGCTGCACGCGGTACGGGGACCCGCCGCACTGGTACTCGGGCTCCGCTGATGCCTCCATCAGGGCGTCTGTTGCCGAACATGAACAGTTAATATTAAAATACGATACATAATATACTCGGGACATAAATCTCATAAAAACTATAGTAGGTATATTCCCCGAGGGGGTAGTCAGAGATATTCTGAAACATCCACGTTTCACCAGTAGTACCGAAACTCTGTCCAGTGTGACGGGGGTGAGCCCGTCGCCACTTATAAT
Source organism: Agonopterix heracliana (assembly GCA_963693445.1). Classification (NCBI taxonomy): domain Eukaryota; kingdom Metazoa; phylum Arthropoda; class Insecta; order Lepidoptera; family Depressariidae; genus Agonopterix; species Agonopterix heracliana. The sequence continues at coordinate 4,694,036 of OY856307.1, forward strand.
GGACAGTGAGCACAATACATGCCTCGAAATTGAAGCATGCTGGTTTCCTCGCGATGTTTTCCTTCACCGAAAAGCCAATGGTGTTACAAATCGTACATAAATTCCGAAAAACTCATTGGTACGAGTCGGCGTGAACGGGGATCGAACCATCGTCTCCTGCACGGCAGGCAAGGTTATTCGGCACTGGACCACCACGGCTTCCCACTGGACCACCACGGCTTTACGACTATAAATACCAATTCAATATTTATTTTATAGCGGATTTTCTGCTGTTTCGCCATACGTTAGTTGTATATTCCAACAATCTGAACAATAAAGTTAGCATCCTCTTTTATTATGAGAACCGGTAAGGTTTGGAACTCTCCCTCCAACTCCTCCGAGCAAATACAATGAGAATATTAATAAAAGAAGAGTTAATAATATGCTTTTTCTGGGTTACTGCGTTACATTCTCATCTACACTTAAGTACCATCAGGTCAGCTGAAGTAATGCACGACAATTAAGGAACAAAAAAAACGTTTACGCCAACTTTTTTTTTCTTTTTACGTAGCCTCTTCAATGTGCCACTGCTGGGCAAAGGCCTCCCCTTTTACTCTCCAATCCTCTCTGTTGTTGTTCTTGTTACTTCTGGCCAAATCTACAAGAAGGCATCCATGTTATCTCTCCACCTTTTTCTCGGTCTACCTCGACGCCGGTGACCATCCCGGGGAACCCAGTCTGTAGTGATTTTGGCCCATCTTTCGGGCTGCATGCGACAGACATGTCCAGCCCAGTCCCACTTCAGCTGAGCTGTCTTGCGCTCCACGTCCGCTATGCCAGTTCTGGAGCGCAGTTCAGTGTTTCTAACACGATCGGTTAATCTTACATCTAAAATACTGCGTTCCATCGCTCTTTGGCAGATCTTGAGGCTGGATTTTTGATGTTCAGTCAAAGACCTGGAGTGCGATTTTTGAATCTCATTCGGTGAGCTCAGCAGTTGAAAATGTCAAAATTGCTATGGAGATATGCATCTTTCTACTGCTGATTTGACTTTCAAAAATCATACTACAGAAGAGCTATTTTTTGAGAGTCAAAACAGCAGTAGAAAGATGCGATCTCCATAGTAATTTTGACATTTTCAGCAGCTGAGCTCACCGAATGAGATTCAAAAATCGCACTCCAGGTCTGAGCACCGTAGGTTAGGATGGGCAGGATGCACATGTCGACGAGTTTTCGCTTTAGTGTTAAGGGAAGGTGGCCCTTCATAAGCTCCTTCATGGACCAGTAGCTCTTCCAAGCGTTTTTAATGCGTCTACTTACGCCAACTATGTATCACAAACCTGCATGCAGCTGTCGGGTGTGCTGGTGGACATAGGCGGCTAGAGGCAGCTGGAGCCTGCTCCTGGCGGCAGCGTACACGCACGAGGGCAGCTCCGACGCCAGGGAGTGGCCCTCGTCGTCAGAACCGTCGCCGTACGCGAACTTGAGACCCGAGTAGTCCAGCCGACGATCACTACAGCGTGAAATTGAGCTAAATACAGGGTTCAACTTCATATGCTGACACTTTTTTAAGGGGATGTTCAGACCATCAAACTGAACAACTTTCTCTATGGGACCAACATCGAAATCGCAAAAAAAAATCTGCTGTCCCATACATAATATTTGGCTCGAGTAGGTTGGCAGTTTTGTATGGAGGGGCTCTTATTCGATGCAGTGAGAAATCACTGCAAAGGTAACAACTCTCTTTTTTTTCGCGATTTCGATGTTGGTGCCATAGCATAGAGAAGGTGATGAGATGAAGCATGCCTGTTCATTATAGTCGAGTGAGAAAGTGATCTGGTGAAGAAAATATCCGCCAATAGGACCGAGCTTAACTAAGGAAGGAAAATGAAGTGATCCTATTGGTGGATTTTTTCAATACTTCGCTGCTTCGCTTAATTCTGGTAGACCATGCTCGAAAGAATTGACGAAACTACAGCATGCTATTTACTCTCCTGCAGAGATAAATCGATGCAGTGAGAAATCACTGCAAAGGTAACAACTCTTTCTATCAGGCATCGATGATTTTCGACAGTGATTTCATTTTAACTGCACTGCAACCAAAGCTTGGTTTTGATCTTTTTACTGAAAATACTCAATACCTGTCATTGTAAAATTTGTTTTGTCCATTATACTGAAGTACACAAACTTTGTTTTTTGTTTGAGATAATAATATTCTATTTCAAATGCCCATCGCCCATCGTGGAATATTTCCTTACGGACTGTTGGTCCTACCGCTTAGTTCCCCTAGTAGGACCAGTAGGATTTTAAAATCCTCGTGGTTATAAAACTATTTAAAGATCAGCGACGGAATAGTGAATTTATATTTTTTTATTTACGTAGGTACCTGATAGACAAATGACATAATATGTTTTAGGCACCTACATCAGGACTCGTAGTATGCTACACGTGATACGGCTGTATCACTTCTTTTATCTCGTTCGTTCGCACGCAAATAGAACGAGAGCTAAGGTGTGATAGCGCTGTATCACTGCGGCATGCTAGCTATGCAGTTCACAGAATAAATACATACTTAGGTGATGTGGTTATACATTATTTAGGTAGGTATTGATTACGATATTAGATCCATAAATTTCCTGCATTCGCCTTGTGCGCTTGCAAATAAAAATTACTTTGCGCTTTCATAAAAAAATTTAAAGAAATATTAAAATTAAAATTGTAAGCAGGCAATCTTTGTAGAGTACCTAAGTGTACCTACATTAACCCCATGAGGACCAGTCTGGCTGTGGGAGCAGATATCCTAATTTCTATAGTTAAGTATTTTTACAGGAAATTGTAGTATGCATCACATAAAAGCTTCTCGTTAGGTAGGTAGGTATATGCTATGAACTATATTTTTCAGACAACATTTTGAAATTACCTAACTATATTCCTTCGCAGTTATTTATTTTAGATATTCGGTAAAATGTATGATTCTGGGTTACCTCAGCGGCGGTGATGTAGATGAATCCGCAATCTGCGTTCTGGTGCCGGACATTTTAACAATTGCTCTCTTTTATTAATCACCGTTCACCAAAACAATCAAAAATATACTGCGTTCATAGAAACCGCGTAAAATTATTTTATACTACAAGGGGTGGCGACCACTTCACCAACTACTGGTGGATTGGGTGATTGAAAGCGACACCCCTTAGTGGCATAATGATCCGTACGGGCAAGGCATAGGGTTCAGATTATGTTGTCACGGTATTTACCGTTCAATTCTCCCCCTAGCTAGCGGGTGGTGCTTTTGAAACTTGGGGTAGAAAGGGCGGGGCTTATTAGGGTGTATTAAGAAGATAAAATAATGTCTAAGGATGTGACGTGGGTGATGAATATGGGAATTCGATAAAATACCATGTAGGTAAAATACAGGCATCGAATGCGATAGTTTTAATATAACAATTGAGCACCGTTTCTGTTGTCTGGGTGGATGAAATTGATCTACAATGTAGAACTAACCGTTTTGTACACGTAAAACTAGCCACCCGCCCCATACTGATTTGCCCGGTTTAGATCTATGATATGAGTACAACGTTACGGTAGTAAGATCAATGATAAAACAAACAGTTACAAACAGACAAAATTTCTGAAAAAGGTTGATTTGGAGCCAGGATACCTAAAAACCATTTCGTAATCTTTTTCTTGTAAAAATATCGTCAATGTACAGACACACTTCTGTTACAGTTTCTAATAGTTTAGATTACCTCTGTGACGTCACACTTTCATCACATTTCACACACAGTCGTTCCATCTTGAAACTCACAATTGCTAAATGTGAGCATTGCTACAACTACATTCTTTAACAGAAAATTGGTAGTTGTAGCAATGTTTCTGACCACCCCGAAAAGGATTGCCGTCGTGAGTTTATGTATGTACTATGTAAAATGATTTTCAAAAGTTGTCGTTTGTCATTTGAAACTAGGTATCTAGATATCTAGGTAGGGTAGGTAGGTAGATACTGTAAATGATACAGGCTATTGAACTCGTGAAAAGGCAGAAGTAATGCACATCACTACGTCTCAGTGGGAGTGCCGGGGCCAGGGTGCCTCCACGGTGCCAGGCGGATCGATGCCAGCGCCTCTCGCCCATTGGCGGGTGCTGGCTGTACTCGACTGTTTCTGACAGCTGCTATAAAACGCACGCTCCACTTATAAAAGGCTCTTCCGTTTAGGATTACAGAGTTTTTCTTTTCAATCCAGGACTGTTTGATTGAAGGGTAAACTGGGTAAACAAATGAACGCATTTGATAACCATTTTAAAAGATTTGATAGCTGAATTACATTAACTTTCCGAAAGTAGAATTTTTTCCGAACACTCTGTCTTCGGGCTTATAATATGAAAAAAATACATTTTCTTTACTAAGTTGATAAAATCCGATTGAATCTTGGTTTATTCTGTAGAATAACGATTTTGTTAACACATAATAGAAGCCTAATAGCACACTAATAGTTAGGCAGGTCTAATTACGAATAATATGTTACCTACCGACCTACATGTCATCGGATTCAATCAATAGGAAATCGTCTGATTCGATTTCGATGAAACTTAACATGAAGGCAGTTCTATATTAAAACTTAGGAAACACCTACAGAAATAAGGCTGATAAAGTTACGAGTATTATTAACGCCTGCCACACACAATGACATACGGAATTCCAATCCGGAATTCCGAATCAGATTTACGATTACGTGTGGATTTGCCTTCTCCAGAATTCCGATTGGAATTGTGGACATCCTAATTTCGTAGGTATGTGTGTGGCAGGCGTTAATAGGATATGCGTACACTACCTAATATCGTTTATCGTTGTGCATTCCAGAGTAAAATTAAACAGGTAGGTACTACCTAAAAACGGCGACACATGTGTAGGCAGGTACTGTGGAACTGTCCTTTGATATTTTTAAGCTGAATTTGCCAACGTGTGAAAAACATAGCATTACCGTTGCTATGCCGCCGTTGTCAGTGACTTAAATTGCCTCGTTCTTCAGAACCCCACTAAAATTACAATAACATATTTTTAAACAAGCATGACATTCTATAATGACCATAAATTAGCGAGTAACCCTCATCTGTAAACAAATAATTTCTGCAACAACTATAATTTGGTGCTAATTCCAGTTCGGAAGTATTGCCCAAGTTAACCCTGTAATTGATTTGTCGCGCAGTGTGGCCCCGCTAGCTGCCCATGTCGGGCCACGCGACCGCCACGCGCCACGGCCCCGCCTCTTGGAACATGTTTGATAGTTTTTCACATGAAGACTCTTGTCGGTTTATGTTATCGTGTTATGTTGGTTGTTGAGTAAAGTGATTTTGGTGGCAAACTGCTCGAAGACTCATTGAGAGGTGGTCGGTAGCTACTAGTCTTCTTCTTCTTATCGTGTGGGCAGCAAGCCCTGGTGTCAGACCGTCTTACGGCCTCTGGCGTGGTTTTCGTGTAACGATTACTACCACCAGAGATAGTAGCCGGAACCAACGGCTTAACGTGCCATCCGAAGCTCAGAATCATCTTTCTTTTCAGACAATCAGATGATTCAGTCTGCAATGTCCTAACCAACTGGGGAAAAACGCACAAAGTTTAGGTGTCCCCAGTGGGAATCGAACCCACTAACTCCGTGTTTATACGGTGTATCAAGAGCTTAATGCTCTTATCAGACCACGGTGTAGTACCTACTAGTAAATATACTTCATAAAAAAAACATAATTCTATAAATGAACGTTGTCTCAAACAGCTAGATATAATAGACGAATCGCTAGAGACACGTGTGGAATATTGGTAGAGTTAGAGATATAGATAGGTAGGTATGAAAAAAAATACACTGAGAATACGTTTTACTAAGAAATCGCTTATGGATAATGAAAACGAAAAATGTATTTGTATACCTACCTTACCTACCTAATCTAACTTCATATAAAATCTAACATACTTAATGGTAAATACTGAGAGATTTGAATAGCACACGTTATAAACCAATCAATGCAGGAAGAAGAAACATTTTTTGTTCGGTACGCCCTATAAAAATTCTCAAGAGTATTAACTTAAGCCCAAAACCAACATTTCAAAAACCGCGGGTTTTAACTTTAACCCAGCTTTAGTTAATTTATTTATTTGACTGCATATGCTAGGTCGAGATTATCCGAAGAGTGGTTGCACGTGGGTCCTGGCGCCTTTGTGCTGCGGTCGCGTGGCCCCAGGCCAGGCCGCGTGCGCCCCTGGGCCACGCGCCGGCACGCGCCGGTCAAAGTGCCCGGAACATGTACCGACGCCTTTACCAAGTCAGCACCATGACTGCACTTAATTAATCCGTGTCGTGAACTTGTTATAAACACTGTTGTTAGGTCTTTCAATTTTTATAAGTACCTACGAGTATAATTGCTGTTTGCTTGAAGTTAGATAAGGAAACTGTTGTTCTATACAGGGTGAATTTTTGAGACGGGGCAGTAACTACAGCGAAACGTTCTTAAGAGACTAGGTTTAACTTTTTGAAACATTTCGAACTGCATTCACAGATTTTGAAATAAATATACAGTCAGCATGAAAATTGTCAATATACACAACAACGTTTTTTGATGCCAATCGTTTCTGTTTCTTATAAGGATCAATAAACTCTATCGGACCATCCGAGGTTAGAGTATTAGAAATATCAGAATTCGCAAAAAACGTTTCCCATACATTTCGTAGGAAATGAGACGCCTAACTATTTATTCGTAGCTCCCAACTTAATTCCATGCAGTTTTTTTTCAAAGCAATCTTCAATAGGCACCTAAGTAAAGTAAAATAGTTCGTTCAAAACTAAGTAAGTACCTACATACATACTACATACATACATACATACATACATACATATTCTCACGCCTGTCTCCCACTGGGGTAGGCAGAGACAACGGAACGCCACTTGCTACGATCCTGACAAAGCTAGCTTCCTCCACATTCATTAGTCCTTTCATGCATGCTCATCGGTTTCGAGAAGATCTGACCTGGCCCTTTTTATGTACGTCGCCAATTTGATCCGTATACAGGGTGTAAGGAAAAGTATCATAAAACTCATAACCGGTCAAAACCACTTTTCACTTTTGACAGATTTTTGCAGTCAAAAGTGGTTTTGACCGGTGCACATTATATTTTCGATTGGACTAGGTAAATAGCACACTCACACCTGCCTCGCTGCCTGCTCGTGCGCTGTGGTCGCAAGAAGCCTTACCTACATGTTCGCTACTCGCTAACCTAACCGACTTGAGTTAGATCTGGGGTCTAAAAACGCATAACCTGTCAAAACCAATTTTGAGTGCTTTACTGTCATATAAGTAGTTTTGACTGGTTGTGAGTTTTGACTGTAACATATAATATTTATGTAAGTACTCGTACCTCTAGGCAGTCCCCTTCGAACATTTCCACTTACTCTTGCCTTATAGATTGCACTTGTCAATCAAATCAAAAGTGCCTAATTATTATCGCATCAACAGACATAGTAAAATCAAGATCTAGATATCTATCTATCTGGCTGTAGTGAATATTCAATAGTCTGGAAACCAAATCGTTCCTATTGTTGACAGATACCCCAGCCCGTATTTGTCAGTATGTTTATTGTATTTAAGCATTTATTATACGCAATTATCAACAAGTCCGCTGCAGGCTCGTGCAGTTCAATTGGGGCAATGGTTCTCAAACTTCAGGGCAGTGTCAATTGCGCCCTGAGTCAATGCATTCCATGTAGATAGGACGCAATATTTCTTGTAGTTATCTACAAATAAAAAAGTTTAATTCTGATTCACAGATCTGCCATTATCAAATAAGCTATTAATCATTACACACAAAATGTATCGTTTGTTTTATAATTATACTTTCCCCTGAAATTATTAATTCGTCACTACGCTGTGAGGGCTTACTTTAGTTCGGACCTAACAGAGCTGAACCAAAAATACACGTTTCTGGCCAATCTTCTATCGAATCACGAGTAACAAAAACCGCATTTATTCCTAATGCCGCAAACTTTTACAACCGTAGTTATTCCGCGACCCTTGCTACACAGCGGCGTCGGCAGCGCGAGGGTTAACCAACGTCACAAGGCCGACTCATCCCCTACAAGTACTTCACAGGGTCCTATGGGAACAACACACAAATTACCCTCAACTAATTGTATAATGTGTTCACGCCATTTAACTAAACAGATTGAGGTTAGGATGCGCTAATATTTATAGTTTTTTTTCGAAAACTATCTTTTTAGGTGTTTATTAAAAAAAAAAATGGTGTAAACATTGAAATAATGTTTCACTTGTTTATTTATGCATAATAACTTGTCTAAGACACACTTGTGACATTTTGGTCAGGTCAAGATCAGGAGTGCGATTTTTGAATCTCATTCGGTGAGCTCAGCAGTTGAAAATGTCAAAATTACTATGGAACTACGCATCTTTCTACTGCGGTTTTGTCTTTCAAAAATCGAACTCCTGAAGCGTGATTTTTGAGAGACAAATCAGCAGAAGAAAGATGCATATCTCCATAGTAATTTTGACACTTTCAACAGCTGAGCTCACCGAATGAGATTCAAAAATCGCACTCCTGGAGCAAAAGGAAAGGCAACGTTGCTCATGCAAATGGCACCGTCTGTGTGTACCAACCAATCTGACCAAAATCAATGCGTTGCGCACCGTACCGTAGGATTCAACCAAAGTAAAATCATCATTATTTTGCAACAATCCCTTTATTCGGGATCGGAGCAATAAGTACTTATGCCATTTTCTTATTACAGCGCTCACACCGCTCTTACACATAATTATTGTATCTTGGACACAAATCCATCCCACCGCCTCTCTATCCACCATACCCACTCCTGCAAAGATCAAATCATCCATCCATCCGTCCTGTGAATTCAACTCGGCTGGGCAGCGTTCGGGAAACTATAAGTATTTTCTCGTCCCAAATACCGCAGTGTCTCAAGACGAAAATCACCGTTGTGTACCTACTGCCAGTGATGACTGATGAGTTGATGAGATACGGAACTCAGACGTCTTCTCTCACTCAAGGCCTCAGAAAAAGGATGAAAGACATCCAAAGGGCAATGGAGAGAGCTATGCTCGGAGTTTCCCTGCGAGATCGAATCAGAAATGAAGATATTCACAAAAGAACCAGATTAGCCGACATAGCCCAAAGAATTGCTTAAATAAATTTAATTGAAAGTGGCAATGGGCGGGGCACATTGCTCGCAGAACTGATGGCCGATGGGGCCGAAGAGTTTTCAAGTGGCGACCGCGTACCGGAAAGCGCAGCGTAAGTAGGCCCCACAAGGTGGACCGAGGACCTGGTGAAGGCGGCGGGAACCCGTTTGATGAGGGCAGCGCAGGACCGGTCGTTATGGTGATCCTTGGAGGCCTATGTCCAACAGTGAACATATATCGGCTGAGATGATGTGTAGTTCCACCTTCCACATTATTCGTCACTCGAAAGGCAAATATGAATAAAATAAAAGACTTTCTATAACAAAATAAAGTATGTAATGGTCAACAGTAGGTAGCTAGTCGGTGTGGCCGGCGCCGGCACGCTTCTCCGGCATCTTGATCTCCTCGACGCGGACGCCGCCGCCGACGGGCAGGTGCTCGGTGCTGGAGCGCGTCTCCACGTACTTGTAGCGCAGCGCCATGGCCGTGAAGATCAGCATGTCGATCAGCATCAGCCCCGCGAACAGGAAGAACTCCTTCCACTGCGGACAATACCAAACTTTGTTAAGTTGTTCTATGATATGATATCTAGTTGTTGTATAGTTGTTGTTTGATATCTTTATAAGTATCTAAGTACTACAAATATTTGTGGAAGTTCAAAGTCTAGTCCTATAAGGATGTTTAGTTCTCTTTTGTCTTGTCATTCAGTCTTTCGAAGTAGGTAGTGTCTGCCCTGCAAGCGCTCTCCATTAGGTATAATAAGCGTGATAGCTAGGTGATAGTAGCACCTACTACGTATGTTTTCATAAGAAACACGTTTTGTAGGTAGTAGGTGGTTCTGTTGTAGGTCATGGATGACAAAAAATTGAAATATATAGGTTTACCTTTAAAATGAAATCAAACTTGTTTAGACAAATGTCTTGTGGCCAGCTAAACAGCCAGAAACTTAAAGCCCATATGGGTCGCATGTGCCCTTGTTTCAATAGAAATTGAGACATATTATTTCAGACATTTTCATATTTTTAATATAAAATACTTTTTGGTTATGCTTCCAATTTCACTTGTGATTCAGGATGCTTTTACTACACTACGCATCCGAACACTACGCAAAAGGTTAAAGTTTCGAAAGAAAATAAAAATAAAAAGTCATTTGAAACTAATATTATCATATCCGAAAGCCAGGTTGTTACGTATTTTTGCTAGACTGCCTCCTTTTTGTTCCGAATAGTCGTGGGCGAACGCTTGTTTTACATATTAGTACCAGTTTCGTAATGTGATGTGGAGTGTGACTAGTTTATTTTGTTTTGTAATTTTTGCACAGATTACCTACGTGTTTGATTTATGAAGACACTCAAGTTTTGATGTTGTTTATAAGCGCTAAGCGAGTTATACAATTTAAGAGGGATCATACCATAAAATTGGAACAACTTTTTCTATGGGACCAACACCAAAAACGCGAAAGAAACAATCAGCTGTCCCATACATTTGGGTCGAGTAGGATTACAGATTTAAAGCTGTTTTTTTTCGAAATTTGATTTTTGTCCCATCGAGAAAAATTTTTAATTTCATGGTGTGATCATCCCCTTACAAACGTTCAGCAAATTAATAACAATGACCCTATATACCTGAGCGTCCATAAAGTTTCCTTCCACAATAGCGACGACGATGAGGTTGCCCACGGCCACGGTCAGCAGCCAGACGGACTGCAGCACGGACTTCATGCTGGCCGGCGCCTGGGTGAAGGAGAACTCGAGCCCGGTCACCGAGAACATCACCTCGCCCATCGTCACCACCACGTACTGCGGGATCAGCCACAGGATGTGGATGCTGTTCGGCGGCGTTATCACCACTGAGTTCGCTGCCTGCAAAGTTTTGTATCACTTACATTTAGATATCTAGGTACTCTATTATAAAACTGTTCTGTACATTGGAGAACATTAAAAAAAATGAACTTGAAACTGAAAAGAAAAAAACAAGTACAGTAGTCTATAATTCTGCGACTATAACCCATTAAAAATTCTAGACCGGATCAAATTTTCCCAATAATCGGTCCCAACTGTTAAAGTTGCTAGTCGCAGAATTCAAATTTTTTTCTTGTTTACGTCCGTCGCGCAGTCGGGTAAAAATAAAGTTACGGTATGGTGTTTAATTAACTGATTTTTGGAGTTTTGTCGACGTGACCACCCAATAGCAGACCTACAACGCGATTCACTACTTAGGTTTCTACAGATTTGTGTGGAAAATGTTGATCTTTTAGTATTGTACTAAAACTAAGGATATCGATCTAAGGTCACTCTCAGATACTTCATAGTGTGGAAAGCGGAAAGTTATAATATTTGCTAACGGACTTCCGTATCCATTCATATACTTACGAAGGTTCCGTTATTTTCAAACACATTAATAGTGTAAACAGCGCCGGAACTAAAAGAATAATCTCTTATAACTATCTGACTGTCTACGAGGACGTCGTACTGCCCTCTCTCTATCAGTTTTTGTCCTCTGTCGTTGCTCAGAACACTTAGTTTTGTACGATTCTTGTTGTCCTGTATAGTTATCGTTGCTAAAGTTTGCGCGTTTGATAAAAATCTGAAAAAGAAATTAAACCACTTTTACATTCATTCAATCGATTTCGAACCTTGTGTTAAAGCACAGAATAGGTAATAGTATATAAATAAATAAAATAAAATAAATAAATAACGCTCACAGGCACATCTTATAATGATCCCAAGCAAGCACTAAAGGCTTTTTATTATGGAAACCATACAATAACGGGACGAACATATAACATCCATGACAGAACCGGGATTCGAACCCAGGACCCTGGTTAGGCAGTCCGGCATGGTAACCATTACACCAACCGACCATATAGTTCAGAACATTTCGATTCGACGGACGGTGACCTTTTAATTTCAAAGTAATTCAAAACAGTTGACAGTTGAGTGAACATAATTTTATTTCATCGATAAGACTGTTATGTGCAATTCCGCTATTTACAACCAGATTCAAGAAGAAAATGAGTCATGTATAACATTGTGCTCTACACTTTCTTTTCATTATTTCTACAAATAAATAGTGATACGATAGAAGTGAAAGTGAAGCAGGGGACAGTGGTGGGTAATAGGGAGGCTACAGTGTTCGACAAGATAGTTTATTATGCTTTTTACGGAGTGCCGTACGCTCGGCCGCCGGTCGGCAGGCTCCGGTTCAAAGATCCTGAGCCTCCCAAAAAATGGAAATATCCCTTCGATGCGAGTGAAGAGTACCACGGCGCCTGCGCACAGTCCCACATAGTGTACAAAGAAGCCCTGTACGGAGTGGAGGACTGTCTCAATATGAACATTTACACACCACGTCTTCCCACTGAAGGGAAACATATTTCATTAGCAGTCATCGTCTGGATCCACGGACACGCGTTCACGTCTAGTTTCAGTCACATTTACGGACCAGACTTTTTAATAGAAAATGACATTGTTGTTGTTAGTGTCACGCATAGATTGGGTGCCCTTGGTTTTCTCAAACTTAACGAAACAGACTCCAATGCTAACATGGGACTGAAAGACATAGTGTTGGCTCTTAAGTGGATTAAAAGAAACATAAAACAGTTTGGTGGCGACAAAACAAAGATAACAGTTGCGGGAAGTGGATCAGCCGGTTCTTTTCTATCCTTACTCTTGATGACAAAGTTCAGAAAACTGTTCTCAAAGATGATTCTTCAAAGTGGAGGAATGTTGTCTCCGTCTATATTTCAGACTGATACCGACTTGGAAAAGACTAGACTAAGAGAACAATTGAAGAAATTGGTACCAGACGATTTAATGAGAGCTTCGGTTAAGCATATCATCAAAGCATCGAAATCTATTTATAGTAACAAAGAAGTTATTAACTTGCAGAAACCTTTAGTGCCATTTTCGCCTATTGTTGAGGAGAAAACGCATACGTCTTTAATAACGAAAAAACCTGACGATTTTTTAAAAAACATTGAAAAAATGAATTCCAAGATCCCCATATTAATCGGTTTCAACAGTCAAGAGAGCATTTCAGAGGTAGTACCGTTTCTTCATAACCCACACTATTTAAAATCATTCACATCCTTTTTCAAATTTATGGTGCCTTTCACAGACGGATGTAAATATAACTTTGCTTCAGAAACGTATAAAGAAATCGCAGGGAAAATAAAACACAAATATTTTACAGACGAAACTCAAGAAAGATCTCTTGAAAACCTATTGAGGTATGCGACTGACCTTCAAAAGTATCCAATTTACAAGTTCATCAAAACTCATATGAAAGCAAACAATAGTAGAATGTTTGTGTACAAATTCAATTACGTTGGCACATTTAATGCAGTGAAAGCCACTTCGACGGCTGGAGCTAAAGTAAAAGTTAAAGGAGCTGCCCACGGCGATGAAATATGTTATTTACTTAAATGTGAGCCACTTTGGGAAAACTACGTCAAAGTAGCAAATGATACAAACAATATCGACAGAATTTTCATGAAGAATTTTGCACAAATGTGGGCAAATTTCGCGAAAACCGGTGACCCCACTCCAATATCTGCTGCAGGTGATGTAACTTGGTTACCTATGACTTCAAAAGATGACAACATTTTACACATCAGTAAGATTAATAAACTAACTAGTTCTACAACAGAAGAGAAGATGTATGCGTTTTGGAACACAATTTATGATGAATATTATTCAGATACACATTGCAAAGATGAAAATATACACGACGAATTGTGATGCTCTATTAATTTTCATAAATACTTTTCTTTTTCGTATAAATTTTAAAACGATACCAGATTAATAAAGTAATTAAGATTTTAAAAAGCGGCGCATTAGAAGAAGGATGATATGGATTCAAAATATTCGATAATATGATGGAATCTTAGTCGATTTCGACTATAGCGACCACAAATCTTTATAGAAAAGCTGGGAGCAAGATATTTATTTTATTTATTTATCTTAGGATTACTAACAAAGTTAACACAGATAAAATCACAGAAGAAATCGAAGAATCTAGAATCAAACATATTTTGAAGACAGTGCATAGGTATTTAAGTGTATGCGCTAAACACAGGTGCTCTCTCGGCCTTACGTCTTACGTGAGGTATCCGGCTCCGCGATCGTAGTCAAGAGCAACAAACATTTTTTTTACCTTGACGTCTCTCCACCAAAGAATTATTATGTTTATGAACTTTACAATAATATTACCTGACGTTAACTCCATCGATAGCTTTATCGTTGTTATCAGTGAAATTATAAACCATGTTATTCTCGATGAAGAAAGAATTAGCAGTTTTCTCCTTCAAATGTAAACTGCCTTGGTACACCATGTCTGCGCAGTCACTCTTAGCATCTCCCCTTAAAGAGTATGGAAGCTCTACGAATTTATCAGCTTGAATATCAAGCTGTTCGTAGACAGACAGTGGTCCGATTGAAACGCCTGTTGTGGCGTTGCCATTGTGCGCAAAGTCAGCCGTGTTCAATGTAAAGTTGCAGTTTAATCCGTTGTAAACTCTCATTTGCGCTAGTCCATCTGATACCGGCGTGCCGTAAGTGGGCTAAAAAAGAAATTAAATGTAACTTCTTTAATTGGGTTTGATTTCGATGATCCTTTACTTAGTCACGTTTAACTTTCATCAATTCATTTACAAACATTAAATACTCACCAATAGGCTCAGCTCAACGATGCCAGAGATGATAAAAGCGCAAGCAGCCAAGATACCACCCCAAATCATTTTGTGTAAAGGTTTTCTGACGAGTCTGCACCAGTAAAGGAACGGGTAAATTGCCTGAAACACATTTAAAGATTGATTTTAAACTTTGGTTGGCAAATATCCAAATGCATTCGTGAATTCTGGGCACAGGTCTTTTCAAAAATTACTGTAAATGTAAGTAAGAGCACAAATTTTTTAATTTTTTCTACACAATTATTACGGTTTTTCTTATATCTACTGAAATAAGAGTTTTAAATGCTGCTGGTAATAATTTGTCGGCTTACACGTTCGGGCGATGGACAGACAGATCTAATCAGTACAGCAAACCTAGTGCATCTATGAGGCGCACTCGCCTCGGAAGGCCTCGGATAACCCCGAGGGTTATCGGATAATCGGATGGAAATGAAGCGGTAACTTAAAAATTAAATAAAAGATGAATTTACCACTTCGAATAGGGGTATGAAGAGCAAAATGAGCAGAGGGTTGAGCACTTGCATTTGATCGGCTTTTAGCTGCCAACTGCCAATGTCTTGTTGCATTCTGTCCGCTTGGAAGGTCCATCTTGAACCCTGTGAATGATATTAAAAGTTTAACATGAACAACACAACCAATGTACACCGTCTTTTTACGTTTTATGAGCTTATGCACGTCACTGGTTTAAACACACGTATAAGTTTATTTTCATGTTTCCCAGTTCATTAAAAAAAAAATCGTACTATTCGATTTGTATTTTATTAACTAGCTGTGCCCGCGACTTCGTACGCGCAGAGAAGTTCTTAATAATATTAAGAGAAAGAAAAAAAGAATAAGAAATGCAAAGAGTAATAAATAGACATTTTGAAAAAAAGTAAAGAAAGAAATAAAGAAAAAAAATATCGCATTATATTGCCATCATTGCCATCAAATTAAAACATAAAGTAGAATCTCCATACATTTCTCAAAACTACATCTAAATTGTTTGATAAGTACTTACAAACACTAATTTTAAATCAGAACATGCAGGCAGTACACCTGCAGCATCAGGACTGAGTAATAGGAACCCGAAAAAGCAATGTTTCTCCTTAACCCAACAAATTAACAACTATTAGAAATCTGTAGATTATTAAAGCACACACACACCCCTACACAGTTACTCATTCTTCGTTTATGTTGACAATACCCTACAGAGTCAGTAGCCGTGAAGAGAACTCTGCTTGATCCTAATAATCTAATTCAAAATCGGTAAATCCTCAAGTATCATGGCTTGGACAGTCAGGAAACCTGCAGCATCAACACTGAAGAGTTGGAACCCAATATTTTTTTTAATGTTAATTAGTGTTAACAAAAATTGCTTTGTTTCTGACCCCCTCTGAGAAGGGAAATATGGTCGTGAGTTTATGTATCTATCATACATACATACATACATATGTAATTAGGTAGTGTAGGTACATAAAAAAGGATACTGTAACTGCATGTTTCACAAAAACAGTGTCAAGTATCATCAACCGGTCATTGTCCACTGTTGAGCATAGGACTCTCCCAAGGCGCGTCACGATACTATCCTCGGCCTTCCTCGTCCAGTCGCACCGAGCTACCACGGTACATAGTACTCCACACTACCATGGTATATAGTACTCCACGCCTTACGGACTGGCCAATGGCCATGGGACAGGGCGAACTGCGGCGCGAAAACCGATTTTTCAATACACTGAGTGTTGTGTCCGTCGCGTAGGCGAATTGAAAAATCGCTTTTTGCGCTGCAGTTCGCCCTGTCCCGTCGCCAGGCCGTCGATACAGCGCCGGATGCTAGGCCGGATGGCGTCCCACACCTAACCAGTTAGTGGTCTAAATTATTGGGCGTCAGTTCTTCGGAAGACATTATGACCAGCCCGAAATAGGGCTGCCATCCGTCCGGGTCTCCCCGGATTTGTCCTAGTTTGACGGGCGTCCGGGGGCGTCCAGGCGGGGTCGTCACAAAAGTTTGATTCATCAACAAAAATAAACTCGATATCGGCATAAGCATAACAATCGAGTTGTTATGTAGCAAAATCGTGAGTTCGTTTCACTCGCTTCAGCTCTTATTTCATACATAGAAGGCCTCGATTTTGGCATGACCTGGAAATGCGCTATAATATTTGGCAAAATCTCAAGCTCGCTTCGCTCACTCCTAGTTTTATTCGTACATATTGAATCGATTGAGTCGTATTGCAAAATCTCGATATGTTATGAAAATCTCGAGCTCGCTCCTGGTTTTTGAATCAAGTTAGTCGTATATTGCAAAATCTCGAGCTCGCTTCGCTTGCTCAATTTTATTAGACCATGTTACACTCGCTCCAGTCAGGTTTCAGCTCGTATTTCAACAACCTATTCGTATCGATGTAAATTTAAAAGAAGATTTTAACTAAGAGATATTGACGCTTCAAAGCTGAGTACCGAACTCTCTTTTTTGTGGCAGTAAGTTCTGCAGCTGCTCCAGGTGTACGCGACGTGCGACTGAGGTCTGGCGGGGAAGGTGCTTACGCATGTAGTGTGCCACAGGAGGCACTTGCTTTTCTGCCAGGACACCAAAGCTAGGCCGTAGGCCGTCGGTCTTTTGAAATACACATTCACAGAATAGGCACATAAAGTATGATAAGTACAATTAGATTTGTGTAATTTGTACACTTGGAGCAGTTGGAGTACTAACTTTCATTTACTCAACCTCTGTGAGTAAATTTTTAAATATTTATAACTTTTGATTGTGTAAACCGATTCCGATGAAATAAAGCCTAATGTTAATCCAAACTTCATCCATAAATCAGATTCTCCTATGTATGCACTTGCTGATGAAAATGTGAAATTATCATTAAAAAAATAAAAACAAAAAGTTCTGCACCAAGATTCGAAACCATCAACTCGTGTTTGAAAGTCTGACCATATACCAATTACGCTACTGAGCTTTCTGAAGAAAGCGTTGAAAAAAGCAATTAGTATTTACCATACTGAATCTTCGCAAATGCATAAACGCGCAGACCACTGACTTTAAATACTCATAACTTCTGATTGAATTAACCGATTAAAATGAAATAAAGCCTACACGTTAATCCAAACTAAGCCCTATATTTTTGTGAAAACGCCATCTAAATCGGCTAAGTAGTTTTTAAGTTATGCGTGAATTAAATTCAGTGGGGCTCGCGACTTTTTCTTTAATTACTCATAACTTTTGATTGAATAAACCGATTGCGATGAAACATAGCCTATATTTTAATCTAAGCCATGCCCTACACTTCAGTGAAAACCCCATCCAAATCGGTTCAGTAGTTTTTAAGTGATGCGCGAACAAACAAACAGACAAACAGACAAACAGACAAACAGACAAACAGACAAACAGACAAAAATTCTAAAAATGGTCTAAATGTATTCCGTTACGTATCCTAAACACCCCCAATTTTTTTTTTGTAAATATCTTCAATGTACATCATCGCCAAGTTTAGAATTTTATTATATGTATAGACTAGCTGTGCCCGCGACTTCGTACGCGCAGAGAAGTTCTTAATAATATTAAGAGAAAGAAAAAAAGAATAAGAAATGCAAAGAGTAATAAATAGACATTTTGAAAAAAAGTAAAGAAAGAAATAAAGAAAAAAAATATCGCATTATATTGCCATCATTGCCATCAAATTAAAACATAAAGTAGAATCTCCATACATTTCTCAAAACTACATCTAAATTGTTTGATAAGTACTTACAAACACTAATTTTAAATCAGAACATGCAGGCAGTACACCTGCAGCATCAGGACTGAGTAATAGGAACCCGAAAAAGCAATGTTTCTCCTTAACCCAACAAATTAACAACTATTAGAAATCTGTAGATTATTAAAGCACACACACACCCCTACACAGTTACTCATTCTTCGTTTATGTTGACAATACCCTACAGAGTCAGTAGCCGTGAAGAGAACTCTGCTTGATCCTAATAATCTAATTCAAAATCGGTAAATCCTCAAGTATCATGGCTTGGACAGTCAGGAAACCTGCAGCATCAACACTGAAGAGTTGGAACCCAATATTTTTTTTAATGTTAATTAGTGTTAACAAAAATTGCTTTGTTTCTGACCCCCTCTGAGAAGGGAAATATGGTCGTGAGTTTATGTATCTATCATACATACATACATACATATGTAATTAGGTAGTGTAGGTACATAAAAAAGGATACTGTAACTGCATGTTTCACAAAAACAGTGTCAAGTATCATCAACCGGTCATTGTCCACTGTTGAGCATAGGACTCTCCCAAGGCGCGTCACGATACTATCCTCGGCCTTCCTCGTCCAGTCGCACCGAGCTACCACGGTACATAGTACTCCACACTACCATGGTATATAGTACTCCACGCCTTACGGACTGGCCAATGGCCATGGGACAGGGCGAACTGCGGCGCGAAAACCGATTTTTCAATACACTGAGTGTTGTGTCCGTCGCGTAGGCGAATTGAAAAATCGCTTTTTGCGCTGCAGTTCGCCCTGTCCCGTCGCCAGGCCGTCGATACAGCGCCGGATGCTAGGCCGGATGGCGTCCCACACCTAACCAGTTAGTGGTCTAAATTATTGGGCGTCAGTTCTTCGGAAGACATTATGACCAGCCCGAAATAGGGCTGCCATCCGTCCGGGTCTCCCCGGATTTGTCCTAGTTTGACGGGCGTCCGGGGGCGTCCAGGCGGGGTCGTCACAAAAGTTTGATTCATCAACAAAAATAAACTCGATATCGGCATAAGCATAACAATCGAGTTGTTATGTAGCAAAATCGTGAGTTCGTTTCACTCGCTTCAGCTCTTATTTCATACATAGAAGGCCTCGATTTTGGCATGACCTGGAAATGCGCTATAATATTTGGCAAAATCTCAAGCTCGCTTCGCTCACTCCTAGTTTTATTCGTACATATTGAATCGATTGAGTCGTATTGCAAAATCTCGATATGTTATGAAAATCTCGAGCTCGCTCCTGGTTTTTGAATCAAGTTAGTCGTATATTGCAAAATCTCGAGCTCGCTTCGCTTGCTCAATTTTATTAGACCATGTTACACTCGCTCCAGTCAGGTTTCAGCTCGTATTTCAACAACCTATTCGTATCGATGTAAATTTAAAAGAAGATTTTAACTAAGAGATATTGACGCTTCAAAGCTGAGTACCGAACTCTCTTTTTTGTGGCAGTAAGTTCTGCAGCTGCTCCAGGTGTACGCGACGTGCGACTGAGGTCTGGCGGGGAAGGTGCTTACGCATGTAGTGTGCCACAGGAGGCACTTGCTTTTCTGCCAGGACACCAAAGCTAGGCCGTAGGCCGTCGGTCTTTTGAAATACACATTCACAGAATAGGCACATAAAGTATGATAAGTACAATTAGATTTGTGTAATTTGTACACTTGGAGCAGTTGGAGTACTAACTTTCATTTACTCAACCTCTGTGAGTAAATTTTTAAATATTTATAACTTTTGATTGTGTAAACCGATTCCGATGAAATAAAGCCTAATGTTAATCCAAACTTCATCCATAAATCAGATTCTCCTATGTATGCACTTGCTGATGAAAATGTGAAATTATCATTAAAAAAATAAAAACAAAAAGTTCTGCACCAAGATTCGAAACCATCAACTCGTGTTTGAAAGTCTGACCATATACCAATTACGCTACTGAGCTTTCTGAAGAAAGCGTTGAAAAAAGCAATTAGTATTTACCATACTGAATCTTCGCAAATGCATAAACGCGCAGACCACTGACTTTAAATACTCATAACTTCTGATTGAATTAACCGATTAAAATGAAATAAAGCCTACACGTTAATCCAAACTAAGCCCTATATTTTTGTGAAAACGCCATCTAAATCGGCTAAGTAGTTTTTAAGTTATGCGTGAATTAAATTCAGTGGGGCTCGCGACTTTTTCTTTAATTACTCATAACTTTTGATTGAATAAACCGATTGCGATGAAACATAGCCTATATTTTAATCTAAGCCATGCCCTACACTTCAGTGAAAACCCCATCCAAATCGGTTCAGTAGTTTTTAAGTGATGCGCGAACAAACAAACAGACAAACAGACAAACAGACAAACAGACAAACAGACAAACAGACAAAAATTCTAAAAATGGTCTAAATGTATTCCGTTACGTATCCTAAACACCCCCAATTTTTTTTTTGTAAATATCTTCAATGTACATCATCGCCAAGTTTAGAATTTTATTATATGTATAGATAGTAAAAGGTTGCACATTCATCTTGAATCAACGCCATCTATCAAGCCATTTGGAACCTTTTTTTTTCTTTTAAATTACGTTTGGATAATCCCAAATTTTCACCACGGCTCTTTCTATCTAAATTGCCCGTTATTTGACCATGTATCTGAAACACATACAGGGTGTAATACGCACCTGTTGATCGAACAAGGCCCAGAAGACGGGGAGCGGTATGAACAGAACGAGCACTCTGAGCAGTGCCTTGATGTCCTCGATCAGGTTACTGTCGTATTTGTCATCGGCGTGGTCCAGCCAGTGGTCACGCTTCTCTTTCGTCTTGCATGACTTTACTAGGGCATGCTGAAAATAATTCATCTTTAATTAGTAACTTGGTCAGCTAAGTGATGGATTTAAAAACATATACATAATAATATGTTATTATCGCGCAGGAAGGTGGCATATTGTCAAAACCTGGAGAGCACATTGCCTTACAAGCGGTGAAACACGAAAATACCTACACCTTGGCGGTCGGACTGGTGTTCAACCTTCTTTCGTACGTTTTCATCGTCTATGCTAAGTCTATGTTGGTTTTTCCCTTTCTAATCCAACGACGGAAATTTAAAAAAAAAACGTATTTAAGTTCTGACGGAAAGGACTAAACCTAAAACTTGAAACATCGACGTACGAAAGATTGCCGGCCGCCATGGCCAATTTTCGTGTTTCCATGCTTGTAGGTGGATTGGCATCCTTTATCCATTCTAAATCCATGGTATAGCATCATGTGGTTTGGAGTAGGTAGGTACTTTTTTGAGGATTCGTCTTTTACTGTCTATTATCAAAACGAACCAAAATAGTATGATAACAAAAGATTCATACGTACTTCATTAAGTACTGGCCACCCTATTTTATATTGTACTTCAGTTCATACCTACTTAACACAAACAAGGAAAAGATTTCGTAAAACTACAAAGACACGAAAACAAAACCATTAAAATATATCAGAGGCGCATCTAACCGCCCACATTTCTCAAGAGACACTTAATTTAATATTGTAACAAGAATTCAATTACAAAAACGAATTTTGAAGAAATAGATTAAAATGTACTTAAGTGGGCGGTTAGTTTTGCATCTGAGTGTATTTCTCTTGATCGAAGGTATTTCTGATAAAAGTAATGTCTAATAAAGTCTTTGTTTCTGTAAATGTTTCTGCCAGTTACAATTATTATGTAGAGCAAAAGAATGACAACAGGATTTCAATAACATTTACAAAAATATGGAACTTTCTTTTGAAATAAAAACATACTTAAGTACCTATTTAATTCGTTTTTTCGCAATAACATCTGCAATAAATTTTAAAACTGAACCCATTTTTAAAAGATTGGAATACGGAAATAAATCATTGTCCTTTGTTTGAAGAATGTATAGGTTTTTATTATTCTATTTGTTGCCGTACCCGTAACCGTTAAGGGGATATAATTCGGAGCGCGCTCCATACAAACATACTATGGTGATATTTTCAATACTCACCAATTAAAGTCAATGAAATTTTGCAGAAACAATCTAGAAACAAATTTCTATGCTTGTATGAAGTCAGATTTTCGTTAAAATGTATAGTTTAAAAGTTACAGTGCCTCAAAGATTTCAATTCAAATCTTAAATTAATCTTAGCATTGAAACTGTATATTTTAACGAAAATCTGACTTTGACTGATTTGTTTCTAGATTGTTTCTGCAAAATTTCATTGACTTTTATTGGTTAGTATTGAAAATATCACCATAGTACGTTTGTATGCAGCGCGCATTTTCGCTCTCGGAGTAAACTTCTCTTAATCGTTTCTCGTGATTTCGAGTTCGGTCCCATAGAGAAAGATGTTCAGTTTGATGGTCTGATCATCCCCTTCATATAAAAAACCGTCAGCATTATTTATAAGGACCCAAGAACTTTGTATATTTTGGAAGGACCCTATATATTGCATATTAAAAACATGTGAAAGTTGTTCCTGGTGAGTAAATTAAAATGATGCCGTACCTACCTTTATTTTTAATCAGTAAAAGGTTGGTAAAATATTTTTATGTGGTAAATGCATTCACACGAGAAGCAAAACAAATTACGTTTTTCACGGTTGCGTGTTTTCTCTCCAATAAACTTTTAGAAATTGTATAAAATTATAAATACATGTAGAAGTATTGTAAATAAAAATTGTATTGGTACATACCCCAACGCAAGCTGATACATTAGCAAATACGTTTCCGGCTGGATTTTTGATTATGTAAAGTCTCTTGCCGGCGACGAAGAAAACTGAAATGAAGAAGAAAATAGTTGTTACCGACGAAGGGTAAGACTATTTTAAATTTCCTGGGTAATAGAATAGTTTACATTTGTGTAGTCTTTCTACATGGTGAGTAAGTGAAGGTAACGCAGCGAGAATTGAGGCGAACACAGTAGTAGATAATAGTTACCTAGGTACACACTCGCACATGCGTATTTTTTAATTAAAATCTTAATTAGGTACGTTGTTTTAAAACGTAAAGTGGTCCTATTATTATTGTTGGTTGGGCTATTGCAAGCAAGGTTCGTTGTAACACTGTGACCATTGCTCAGCTGGTCTGTTGCGTTTGCCCAAAACTCACCCATATGTTTTACATAATATAGGGTCCTTCTTAATATGCTGAGACTTTTTTAAGGGGATGCTCAGACCATCAAACTGAACATCTTTCTCTATGGCACCAACATCGAAATCGCGAAAAAAATATCAGCCCCTCCATACAAAACTACAAACCTACTCGAGCCAAATGTATGGGACAGCAGATTTTTTTTCCCGATTTCCATGTTGGTCCCATAGAGAAAGCTGTTCAGTTTGATGGTCTGATCATCCCCTTAAAAAAGTGTCAGCATATTAAGTTGGACCCTGTATACATACATCTTTTTCGTGTATGCAGGTTTCCTCACGATGTTTTTCTTCACCGCCGAACTGGTCATAATGATAAATAGATACAACCGTACACAAATTCCGTATAACTTAGTGGTATCGAACCAGGAATCGAACCGCGCCGCCTCGTGATTAAGTTGCTAGCTCTCTTCGGGCTATCACTTCTCTTTTAAGGTAATAAAACTAACTAACTACTTTCTTTAACGATAAAAATCTTAGTTTTGACTAATTACTTCAATGTTACGTAAGTGGTTATGAATTCGCAAAGGCGATAAGTTTAATACTCGTACATTCTTTATAAGTACTTACTTAACATTTGTTTTTAAAATACATTGTGTTATTACCATTTGTTATCGCGTACAAATTATACGTGTGCTTGGGAGGTAAGTGGCGTTTTAAACAAAATATAAATAAATATCGCAGGTAATGATGTCATGCTAGGTAACACCTACTAGTGGCAACCGTGGAATCTAGGATACAATGCGCTATCAAATAAAAACAATACGTTATAACCTTAAATGACTGAACATTACTTATTTCACTTTAGTAATATCCATTTTTCTGGAAACACCGCCTACCTTTCTTCGTTCACCGTTTCCTCTACCCTAAGGTTGTCTAGAAGAAATCGCTTCTTAGCGATAATACCGCCTTATTTTGTGTCTACTGTTTTTGATTCTGTATTTTACTGTTTATATTTTGGTGTAAAATAAAGTTTTTGATTTGATTTGACTGCCGATTTGTTGGTATGAAAAATCATTTCAAAAAGTAGTCCGAGCGAATCACAATTAGGTACTTATTTGGATTTTTTCATAGATTAAATAACAATGTTCACGAAGTTGAAGTCACAGGCAAAAGCAGACAATATACATAATATGATAATGATTTGAGGATTAAGTTCGCTTAGCAAATGTTTGATATAAAACCACTTCAGAGTACACATTTTCCTTCGCAATTCATATACACGTATAAGTGAAGAGTTAATTAGGTTAGGTACCTAATTACCTATTAAAATAACAATACACACGGACAATTGAGCACTGCTAGAACTAAATTCTTAAATAGATAGTTGGTGTGGTATGGTGCGTGTAGCAATGATCCTGAACCCCCCAAAGGTAATACGGTCGTGATTGTATGTATGTATGCGTACATGGACAATTTTGAATCACGGATCATACGTATTATGAAGCGTGATTCAGATGTTTGAACTAAACAAACCAACAACAACTGAACATTGAAATCGAGAAAATATCCACGTGACCTGAATAACAGATTGAACGGCTCCTGATGGAACCCCCGTGATCTGATATATTATAAGTATCCTACCTATACATGTATTATACTTACTAATGGAAACGACCATCAAAACCCCAGGCACGCCAAAAGCTAGGGAATAGCAGTCGTTTTCGCCAAAGCAGTGTACGTCGGCTCTCAGGATAGGCGTGAGGAACGTAGAGATGAGGCTTCCAGCGTTGATCGCGAAGTAGAATAGAGAGAAGAAGTAGCCGAGGTACCGCTCCTGCTCGGGCAGCTTGAACTGGTCTCCACCGAAGGCAGACACGCAAGGCTTTATACCCCCCGTTCCAAATGATATTAGGAGGAGGGCGAGTATTGTGAATTCTCTGCGAAAATGTTTAACGATTAGATATATATTATGGATATAGGATGGGTCCAATTCTAGGTACAATAAACACTATTTGTAAAGGAAAGGAAAATCACAACCAGCGACAGGTACAAAGTGTAAGTAAAGTGATACAATACTTACAGCTGAGGTAAACTGACCGGAGGCATCGCCGTCACAGAGAGCAGCACTGTACCGACCGCGTACACCAGCGAAAGGTACAATATTGTCCTGAAACATTCACAAAATATCAATACACCACGATCCTTTTTAGGGATCCGTACCCGAAGGGTGAAAACGGTACCCTATTCATAAGCCATCGCTTTCCTTCCGTCCGTCTGTCTGTCCTACCTATTAGGGCTGCAACTTTTGAATCGTAATAGCTAGACAGTTAGAATTTTCACAGAATGTGTGTTATTATGGCGGGTTTGCTAACAAATAATAAAAATTCCAAAAAACTAAAAATTTTGGGCGGTCCTCATACAATAATCTAGTTTTTATCAACGTTTTTTCTTTTCGGTCTATAGTGAAAACGGTAATATACATACTCGTAAATATACAGTCAATCATGGTGTGGTTATAGAGCAAACTCTACAGTATAACAACAAATAATAAAAACAAAACTTTTTTGCAAGTTAATGTGTTGTGTATAGGTTGTGTATGGTACGGAATCATCGATGCGCGATTAACCCGACTCGCACTTGACCGGTTTTTTAATATCGTTTACTTTCACGAAATATTAACATGGCAGGAGTCTTTACAATCACCACTTCATCACCACTACCACCTCCACCTCTACTCACAACTTGACACGTCATTCCATCCTAGGGCCTACCATGAGTTTTCCCTGTACTTTATTTACTATTGTCGTTGTTACGTCACCTATTCGTATGACAGAAATTTGTTCTCAACGTAACCACTAGAAATTCAATACAAAATTGGTGACCTAACTACAGTAGTAAAGTACGGAGAAAACTCATGATAGACCTATGAACCTTTAAATTGCTAATGTTAACATACTACATAAAGTCTGTAGCAATGTTTCTGACCACCCCCAGAGGGATTACAGTCGTGATTTTATATGTGTGTGTGTGACTTTTCGATATAGGTATACATATTAATTACGTACCTATTATTTATTTATGACGACTCGGTTGGTGTACCGAGTCCTACCAAACCGTCCTAGGTTCGAAATTTCGGATCCCGGTTTGATTGTGAAATTTATATTTTCTGTCATTGTTGTTCCATAATAAAAAACTACGAGGTTTATATTTAGGACCATAACAATGTAAAAGTGCACGTGAACAATAATCGTTTAATAACATGTTTTAATTCTGTATGGTCTAGTGATCCAGCCAGCTTGATCAATCTGAATTACTGAAACACTTTCACTATAATAGTATAGTATAGGGTAACTAAAATAAAAACAGCTGTTTAGTAAAACTTATCGATATCTAGGTAACCTAAATTCACCGCGATTTTAGTGTTGCTTGAAACCCCCGAAAGTCTGGAGACGGATAATAGGAAACTTTTTAAACGACCTCTACACTCACGTCCGTAAAGATTACCCACCGAAACCTGCCCAGCCAGCCATCTGC
The DNA here is from genome assembly GCA_963693445.1 of Agonopterix heracliana. Lineage (NCBI taxonomy): Eukaryota > Metazoa > Arthropoda > Insecta > Lepidoptera > Depressariidae > Agonopterix > Agonopterix heracliana. Next base: position 4,721,257 of record OY856307.1, read on the forward strand.
TATCATAGCGCCGACGAGGGGGAAGAAGTACGCGAACGACGTGAACACGTGGTACACCACCGTGGCACCATTGGTGCTGTACCCGAGCTTGTCCCGGAGGTACAGCGACAGGATCGCTGGAACAAAAACATACATTTGTAACATTTTGTAATCTTAACTATAATAAAACCGTAAAAATCGTGAGGAATAAAAAAGTTGCGGTTCACTTCATATTAAACTCAAATAACACTCGATAGCGCGATTTAAATGATGTGTGACGCCATCTATTGACAAGTTTTCAAATAAACACTTGAGGGGGTTGGTTTAGCCCATCAAACTGAAAAATTTTCACTATGCAACTAAAAACGAAATCGCGAAAAAAAAAAATTTAGTACCCATTTAGTACCTATGTAATTTTGTATGAGTAATTTCATAACCTTTCTTGGTAATTATATTATAAATTGTATACTTTGACGTAGAACACTCGTAGACGGTATTCTATTAATAAAATATTACTTTTATTAATACCGTCTACGAGTGTTCTACGTCAAAGTACCTACACAATCTATACATATAATAAAATTCTAAACTTGGCGATGATGTACATTGAAGATATTTACAAAAAAAAAATTGGGGGTGTTTAGGATACGTAACGGAATACATTTAGACCATTTTTAGAATTTTTGTCTGTTTGTCTGTTTGTCTGTTTGTCTGTTTGTCTGTTTGTCTGTTTGTTTGTTCGCGCATCACTTAAAAACTACTGAACCGATTTGGATGGGGTTTTCACTGAAGTGTAGGGCATGGCTTAGATTAAAATATAGGCTATGTTTCATCGCAATCGGTTTATTCAATCAAAAGTTATGAGTAATTAAAGAAAAAGTCGCGAGCCCCACTGAATTTAATTCACGCATAACTTAAAAACTACTTAGCCGATTTAGATGGCGTTTTCACAAAAATATAGGGCTTAGTTTGGATTAACGTGTAGGCTTTATTTCATTTTAATCGGTTAATTCAATCAGAAGTTATGAGTATTTAAAGTCAGTGGTCTGCGCGTTTATGCATTTGCGAAGATTCAGTATGGTAAATACTAATTGCTTTTTTCAACGCTTTCTTCAGAAAGCTCAGTAGCGTAATTGGTATATGGTCAGACTTTCAAACACGAGTTGATGGTTTCGAATCTTGGTGCAGAACTTTTTGTTTTTATTTTTTTAATGATAATTTCACATTTTCATCAGCAAGTGCATACATAGGAGAATCTGATTTATGGATGAAGTTTGGATTAACATTAGGCTTTATTTCATCGGAATCGGTTTACACAATCAAAAGTTATAAATATTTAAAAATTTACTCACAGAGGTTGAGTAAATGAAAGTTAGTACTCCAACTGCTCCAAGTGTACAAATTACACAAATCTAATTGTACTTATCATACTTTATGTGCCTATTCTGTGAATGTGTATTTCAAAAGACCGACGGCCTACGGCCTAGCTTTGGTGTCCTGGCAGAAAAGCAAGTGCCTCCTGTGGCACACTACATGCGTAAGCACCTTCCCCGCCAGACCTCAGTCGCACGTCGCGTACACCTGGAGCAGCTGCAGAACTTACTGCCACAAAAAAGAGAGTTCGGTACTCAGCTTTGAAGCGTCAATATCTCTTAGTTAAAATCTTCTTTTAAATTTACATCGATACGAATAGGTTGTTGAAATACGAGCTGAAACCTGACTGGAGCGAGTGTAACATGGTCTAATAAAATTGAGCAAGCGAAGCGAGCTCGAGATTTTGCAATATACGACTAACTTGATTCAAAAACCAGGAGCGAGCTCGAGATTTTCATAACATATCGAGATTTTGCAATACGACTCAATCGATTCAATATGTACGAATAAAACTAGGAGTGAGCGAAGCGAGCTTGAGATTTTGCCAAATATTATAGCGCATTTCCAGGTCATGCCAAAATCGAGGCCTTCTATGTATGAAATAAGAGCTGAAGCGAGTGAAACGAACTCACGATTTTGCTACATAACAACTCGATTGTTATGCTTATGCCGATATCGAGTTTATTTTTGTTGATGAATCAAACTTTTGTGACGACCCCGCCTGGACGCCCCCGGACGCCCGTCAAACTAGGACAAATCCGGGGAGACCCGGACGGATGGCAGCCCTATTTCGGGCTGGTCATAATGTCTTCCGAAGAACTGACGCCCAATAATTTAGACCACTAACTGGTTAGGTGTGGGACGCCATCCGGCCTAGCATCCGGCGCTGTATCGACGGCCTGGCGACGGGACAGGGCGAACTGCAGCGCAAAAAGCGATTTTTCAATTCGCCTACGCGACGGACACAACACTCAGTGTATTGAAAAATCGGTTTTCGCGCCGCAGTTCGCCCTGTCCCATGGCCATTGGCCAGTCCGTAAGGCGTGGAGTACTATATACCATGGTAGTGTGGAGTACTATGTACCGTGGTAGCTCGGTGCGACTGGACGAGGAAGGCCGAGGATAGTATCGTGACGCGCCTTGGGAGAGTCCTATGCTCAACAGTGGACAATGACCGGTTGATGATACTTGACACTGTTTTTGTGAAACATGCAGTTACAGTATCCTTTTTTATGTACCTACACTACCTAATTACATATGTATGTATGTATGTATGATAGATACATAAACTCACGACCATATTTCCCTTCTCAGAGGGGGTCAGAAACAAAGCAATTTTTGTTAACACTAATTAACATTAAAAAAAATATTGGGTTCCAACTCTTCAGTGTTGATGCTGCAGGTTTCCTGACTGTCCAAGCCATGATACTTGAGGATTTACCGATTTTGAATTAGATTATTAGGATCAAGCAGAGTTCTCTTCACGGCTACTGACTCTGTAGGGTATTGTCAACATAAACGAAGAATGAGTAACTGTGTAGGGGTGTGTGTGTGCTTTAATAATCTACAGATTTCTAATAGTTGTTAATTTGTTGGGTTAAGGAGAAACATTGCTTTTTCGGGTTCCTATTACTCAGTCCTGATGCTGCAGGTGTACTGCCTGCATGTTCTGATTTAAAATTAGTGTTTGTAAGTACTTATCAAACAATTTAGATGTAGTTTTGAGAAATGTATGGAGATTCTACTTTATGTTTTAATTTGATGGCAATGATGGCAATATAATGCGATATTTTTTTTCTTTATTTCTTTCTTTACTTTTTTTCAAAATGTCTATTTATTACTCTTTGCATTTCTTATTCTTTTTTTCTTTCTCTTAATATTATTAAGAACTTCTCTGCGCGTACGAAGTCGCGGGCACAGCTAGTTTATAATATAATTACGAAGAAAGGCTTTGAAATTATTCATCCAAAATTACATAGGGACTAAATGGGTACTAACAGATTTTTTTATCAGATGTTTTTAGTTGCATAGTTGTTCAGTTTGATGGGCTAAACCAACCCCCTCAAATGTCTATTTGTATGTTTGTATGTTTGTAACACCTTCTATAGAGGCGTGTAAACTAAACAACCCCCTTAGAAGTTTTAAATGTTTATTTTTACTTTTGAGGGGCTACCCCCTGGTTTTTGGTAACTTTGTAACCATTTTATTCATTAATTAAGGCACTTTTTGAGCTGAAAAATAAACAGAACCATCTACACGATATGAGAAGTGATGTGGTTTTTCTAGAAATCGATTTTAATGAATAAACCGAAGAAAAGGGACTCTAAAGTCACCCCTTTTTTTCCAGTTGTAACCATTTTACTCTTACATTTTTAATCGGAAGAAAATGAAAATTTACAATAGTTATTGTTCTCAACACAATTTAGAATTATGTGGTTTTCTTACTTTTTAGAAATTAATAAAAAAAAATCTAAATTTTTTAAGAAAACAACTAAACTCTGACCGAAACCACGCGCTCGTTCGCTTCGATTAGTATTTGTATGGAGAATCGTGATCCAGAGCTGAAACGCACAGTCAACGACTGTAGTAGTAGAACCATAGGTAGCTCACGCTAAAAAAATCCCCTTATTTTTTTCTCATCGATTTTTGCGTTCTCGTTTATGTCTTTTGTATAAAACTAAAATAGGCATTTAGTTTCATACAAAAGACTTAAACGAGGGCTAAACCTAATAGATCTCGATATTTTACTTTATTCCAAACTCTTTAAATAAAGATTAAAAAAAATGTTATAGAATAATTATTGTATTCCACCCACAAACTATTTCACCCCTATTTTGGGGTTGATTTTCTAAAATTACTTTCATAAAACAAACCTACACCTAATTTCCATTTTGAAGGTTGGTTAGCTTGTTGTGCTTCTACGTGCGGTTTCATACAACTCCACAAAGGACACCTTGCTTCACAAAGGACGGACTGACGTCTGCTGCTCCGTCAGTGCGTCATCGTAAAAAAGTAAATAAGTTATACAATCGATTGTGGTCAATGCCGATCAGTTTGCTTATGAGTCTGTCGAGCTGGGTCATGGAAATATTTCTGAAGAAGCTAACACTCTGTTGCAGAAACGCTCATTAAAGTTAATCCTCCTTTAAATCCCTTGCTTTCACATTCTGTCTTGTTGACGTAGTAAAAGCTGGCAAGAGATTTAATGGAGGATTAAATTTAATGAGCGTTTCTGCAAATGAGTGAAATATTTCCATGACCCAGCTCAACAAACTCATAAGCAAACTGATCGGCATTGACCACAATCGATTGTATAACTTATTTCCATAAAGTTAAGTATTAAATCTTCTCTAAATTACATAATTTACCTACCTATTTATTGAAGGTTAGCTGTATTGTTACAATAACTTTTTTATCGAACAGGCATTGAACTCAATTGGTCACTTTTTATTTATACGTAGGTACCTAATATAAACATTAAATAGGTTATCATTAATTAAATTTGAAAAAAACGAGTCATATTATTTTAGCATTATTTATTTCGTGTAGCGATTTAACACCATAGTGCACATAATTATTAAATACCATTTAAGCAGTGGGGTAGCGTGGGTTTTTGTCGCCTGGGGCACAGACTACCGCCCCTTTCTCCGATAAAGAAAATACGTACACGAAAAAATTACAGATCGAGCGAAGGAAGCTCGATTTTTTTTTAGCACCACGACTTGGCTTATAGTCAGAGCTCTTTTAAAGTATGTAAACCAAGAGCGATCGAAGCGAGCTCGATTTTTCTCCGCTCAAATCCCCTCTCCGAACTGCACAGAGCTCGATAAGAATATTGTTATGTATATTTCGCAAGTTTGCCGCCCCTAGTAAGTGACTTCTCCGCAGTCGAGTAGAATTGCAGTTTTATATGGAAACAGCAGATTTTTCTTCGCGATTTTGACATAGATCCCATAGAGAAACTGAGAATAATTTTCTTCATTCAATAAGTTTTTAAACATGTCGGTATTTGTGTTAGAAAACTACACAGGTCCTAATCAGGTACTGTAAATGTCGGCGGTATGTCTTTATACTTCTACATAAACCCATCCAAGTACCCAACTTCTTTATCTGTAAACAGTGTAAAGTATCCATTGTGACGCAAGCCCATAATTGTGACACTGAAATTAATGATCGAGTCGAACGCTAATCCTGCACGTATTTATAGTATTGTACTGGTTTGTGTATCGCAAATAGGTACACGCTCGTGACCAAAACATTTTCATTACCTGCTAAATCATTTTGGTATTAGGATGAAATTGTATGATTAGCAACCTTTTAAACTAACAGTATACTCATCAAACTAAACACCTTTTAGATACTATGGCTAGGCTGTACTCTACTAGACTCAAACAGATCGGAGCAAAAAAAACTGCTGTTCCATACTAAACTGCAATGCCTCCTCGACTCAAATGTATGAATTTTTTTTTTGCTCCTAGAAGTTTGCTCCCGTAATAAAAGTTGTTCAGTTTGATAGGTAGACTCTTAGTTTAAAATGATTCTAATGATACCAATTTCACCCTGTAGAATGAGACAATACAGGTATTGACAATGTAAACAGCGCTGTCGTCCGTAGATAGAAAAGAGTCCTTTGGCCTCATTGCGAATTCATAAAATTAAAAAAAAATCAAGCCACAGAAGCGGTATTTTTTTATTTCACACATTCCTATACGAAAATGTCTATAAAAGCTTAGATCAAAATAAAATGAATGGATAGGCCTTACTCGAACATTTCAAACCAGAAAAATGAGGCAAAACAAATGAAAGATTTACTTCAAATTTGTATGCAAGTGCCCTAGATTTGACAGATAATGGTTTTTTTTTTTTTTTTTTCAATATTTTTACTAGCCTGGTTACTAGACCTTTTGGCTAAATCTTATTTAATTTTTAATCTTCTGCTTTTACATTAAAACGTTGGTATTCGACGTTTTGATGGTTCTTTGGAGTCTTTGGAGACAATCGAAAGACGCAGGAAATGCAGAGAAGTCCACAGGAAAGAGGTGAACCGACCGCTTTTCTGCGCTAAAATCTCGGAAACGCTTTTCCTGTTTACGACCCACACACCATCATATTTCACTGAACTGTATATTGTTCACTTGCACGACACTTTGTTACGCAAAAGAACACCAATTTTACGAACCAAAACTCACTATAAACAATAAAAATTCGATGAAATATGAGGACACCAAACGTCAGCTATCAAATCCCGCCAAAAACTCCCACAGATAATGGTATCGATTCGGTATTGCCACGACTTAACTAAATTTATTCCTGTCATTTTCTAACATTCGACTAAGAAAAGAGACAGAAAACCAAGAACTGACTTTAGTGCTGTCAAAGTGACGCTACACGCCCAAAATAAGAAGGCATCATAATGCACGCCATCTTATTTAAGTCGTTTTTGGGCGTGTGGGTCACTTTGACAGCACTAAAGTCAGTTGTTGGTTTTCTGTCTCTTTTCTTAGTCGAATGTTAGAAAATGACAGGAATAAATTTAGTTAAGTTAAGTCGTGGCAATACCGAATCGATACCAGTGGCGCTAGTTTTTTGTATGTACCAAGTGCACAAGTAGTTTGCTTCACTTACCGCGCTTTAGGCCTATCCATTAATTTTATTTTGATCTAAGTATAAAAGTGGGGCTTATACATCATTCACATAAGAATTATGATGTGTGACTTTTCAAAAATATCACTCTTACTCGTAAGTAGACGAGTATTTACGAGACGAGACGAGAACTAGAGTTTTCAGCTCTGAAAATTAGCAAGCAGTAGACGTAGAGGCTCTGGGCTGGTCATATCTGTCGTAGAACTGACCACCGTTTGAGAGTCCGAGGATTAGGTATACACGAACCTAACTGGCCAGCGTAGTGTGGTACCGGCCAGTTGGACCTAAGGGAGGACCTGAGATAGGTAGCGACTGCATGAGAAAGGCCGAAGATAGAGTTTGACGACGAGAATATTACGTCGCTGGCTTTGATTAGAGCTCGGTGGCGCGTTGCGGAGAGGTATGGACTCTCAATCATGAGGTCCCGGTTCGAATCCGCACGGACAACATGCCACGTACCAATGAGTTTTTCTAACTTATGTACGTATTACCGCTCTCAAACGGTGAAGGAAAACATCGTGAGGAAACCTGCATATGCAGAAGAAGACATTCTGAGGCCGGGTAGGCCTGTGCGCTGCAGTTGGACGTATATAGGCTGATGATGGTGATGAAGATGGCTTTGATATAATTTTTATAGGCACCAGGTACACAAACGTGTTGTCTACTCGTTCACCTTTAATCGATGAAGTCATTTCTTTTTCTTCTCTTCAATGTACCGTCTCAATTACGAAATAGCCTTGAAATTGCTATAATAATCTCTTTATCGTAAAGCGAAATCGAAAATAGTGTAAAATCTAAGAAAGTAGGTTTCTTTGAGTGGTCGAGTGTCAACACATGCATTCGTCTTATCTATAACGTTGGATTGGTGTTGAAACGGTTTGTGACACAAATCCAGCAGATAAGTGGAAATCTGTCCTCATTTGAGTCGGAACATAAACATGGAAAATGTGTCTTAATTACTTTTGAATTAGTTAATCACTTCCTACTATATCTTTCATTCGAAATATGAAAAAAGATCTAACACATAAGCTATCAAGAACTTATTCAGAATTCTATGACAATGATAACAAATAACTTTAGATGCGATTTTAATCCTTTAATCCCTTAGCGCCTCGAACGGGATCGACCATTTGAAACCAGAAAAATAATCATTAAAACGAATGTGTACTCGTATGTACCGAGATGACAGATAGTTAAGACGCTGTTATCCCGTCGAGGCCGTTTTTTGAACACGAACGAAAGTGTTTTAAACTGTGTTTTAAAGTCTGAAATTAAATTATGTCTTATTTAAGGATCGGGCGGATGGGCGACTGTTCTCAATTACACGATTAGATTAAGTTTACTAGATAGAAAAACATCCCAAAGTTACCCCTTTTTGTTATGTTTTTTTCAATACTATGATTAAACTGCTGATATTTAAGTTTTTATTCTTGTAATTAACTAAATACATTAAATATTTCTAGTGAACTCAGAAGAATTTTTAGCTTAGAAACTCCCATGAGCAAAGATATTGACGTAAAACACGTTTTTTTGCGATCCTGCTTTCAATTGGAGCGGGAGGGCTAATTGTAAACTTATGCTTGCAAGAAAGAGACGCTTGCACTGGGATAACCTAGCCTTAAGTATGGACCTTCTTTAATACATAGGTACTCTAAGGTATGAACCAAGAGTAGTAGAGAGTAGTATATTCCTTGAGTGTACTAGTTGTGTGATGCATTAACAGAACAGAGCCATATATAAATTATAAGTATACCTACTCTTTTTCATACATAATATTTAAGAAAAATAGATAGGTATAGGTAATTTTTTTATTAGATTTCCTAGGCACGCATGTTTTCCTCTACTTTATGGAACTGGAACTTGCATTAAGACTAATAACATATTTTGTTTACAAATAAAATATAGTTACTTAAATGATTAAAAAAATAACTTACTTCGCATTCCATAGTACGAAAATCTTTCGCAGAACTCATTTGTGACTATAAATCCAACTGCCTTTGGGTATTTTAATTTCTGAAAATAAAAGAGATTTTGTTTTAGTTCAGAAATATAATGCAGAAAATATTTCGAATTCCTATTTATTAATAATTTATTCACACTCGGTATTGGAAACGATCAGCGAAGTTAAGTTAAGCAACGTCAGGTTCGTTCGTCGACTTTAGTGGTATTTCATCTCGAGCATTTCCGTGCTTCGGAAGGCACGTTAAGCAGTTGGTCTCGGATAGTTCCGTCAGATGGCGTTGTAACTATTCGTTAGGCCAGGTCAGAGGCCTATTAAGGCGGCTTGAAAATTCTCTGACAGCAAGGTGACCACTAACTTGCCTCCACCAACACGCACTGGGCCCGCGTGGTGGAGTATGGCCCACTCCCTCTCACCCTTATTCGTGAGAGGAGGCCTTTGCCCTGCAGTGGGATTCTAGAGGCTTAACTAACTTTTTTTTTTACTATAGGTAGACAGTCATGCTTTTATACACCTGATTAAAAATTGTAAAAAAAACTGCTAAGGTTAAAGCTATGAACGTGTCGGAAAAATATCACTCAACTCTAGCGTAGCGTGATAAACCGTGTCGCTGTACATACACAGAGAATCGTTGTATGACGCCTCACGCACACCAACCCAAGAAAGTTGGCCACTTTTGTTTTATACGGTAGAATCGTGAGGCTCAATCTAGACATACTTTGTCTAAGATAAAAATTTTATAAATGCAAGGTGTCTTCTTCCGTTCGATTCGTCTTCACGGCTAAACTGCTGAAACGATTTGGATGGTATTGAGAATAGCTTGAACCCGGAAGAGTCGATCCTCAAGGTTCAAGATAGGTACATACCTACTAAAATAAATGTATAATATATAGGGTCCTTCTTAATATGCTGACACTTTTTTAAGGGGATGATCAGACCATCGAACTGAACAACTTTCTCTATGGGGCCAACATTGAAATCGCGAAAAAAAAATCTTCTGTCCCATACAAAACTGCAAACCTACGCAAGCCAAATGTATGGGACAGCAGATTTTTTTTCTCGCGATTTTAATGTTGGCCCCATAGAGAAAGTTATTCAGTTCGATGATCTGATCATCCCCTTAAAAAAGTGTCAGCATATTAAGTTGGACCCTGTATGCATGAAAAAAACCACCATGACCAAATTGCGGACAGGCAACACCAGTTAGTGACAATTTTAAACCTTTTTTTTTAAATTAAGACTTGGCCTGAAACAACAACAACAGCAGAAGATAAATTGAAATAAAATAAGATTTAGCCTAAAGGTCTTGTAACCAGGCTAGTAAATATTAAAAAAAAAAAAAAAAAACAATCAAACTTATAAGTATCAGAAACGCAAATTACCCACAAACTAATAAGAGAACTACAAATTACCGTACATATGCAAATCCCGAAAAAAGTCGTAATCCATTGTTTTATGGATCGAAAAGGCGTGTTTACGACTCTAGCGGCGGTCTTCGGCGCGACCCCAATATACATTTATTAATCAATGGGCGCGACGTCCTGCTTGTATGAAGCTTTCGATCTGTTCGGATATTTAATCATGTGGTCACACGTTCAAAATCATGATCGAATGATTGCATAGACTATAGTAATTTTGTCATTTTCTATTGCTGATTTCCTAGGCTGATTTGAAAGTTACACTTTCAAAATCGCACAGAAAATCCTGAACATTTACTGCATTGTGCATTATTTTGGGGTAGGTACCTAACATTAAAAGCGTAACGGTAGTTCTGTATCAGCTATTTATTGATTAATTAATTTCAAAGTTTATCTTGTACTTGTTTATTTAATTAGATTGTATCTAATGTAAGGTTATCTGAAAGTATATTTATACTTAGCTAAAATTATTTTCCTCTTTCGTCACATCAGAACCAACTTTGTGCTCACACTGCTATAACACGAGTTTTCAAGCATTATTGCCCAATACATTAATCGAGCAGTATCGACTCTACATTACTCGTAAGCCCGTGAACGAAATTATTACCCACGCTCCATGACAACTGTTACCGGCCAAAAGAGTGTTCACAAAGGACCAGCGATGGTCTACGTGGCACAGGCTCAGCAAGCCTGTCAAGGCCCAACACCCTTCAAATACTAATAATAGTTTCTTTCCACTCCTTACAATACACTTACACTGACCGATAGTTGCCGGTTGGTGTTACATTACCATTTTGATCAAATTGTCTGACGTGCCTCTACGTGTGGCTTAGGTCCCACGCACGCCTCCCAAAGATCCGGAACACTATCGTCCCGAGATAAGGAAAAGACATACAACAATAATGATAGCAGCCAAATAGCTTCCCCGAGTGACGAAACCTGAGTTCGTCCGGCGCACCCTGGGCAGTCAGCCTCGATACCATCATTGCTGACTGGCTTACTCTCCACTACAGCATAGTGATTTTCATCCGATATAGATTATAGTGACACGAAAGAAGAAAAAGCGGCTGTACACTCTAGCGAAAGGCAAGCCGAGGCCAGCCTATTTCGGTTTACAAATAGTACGTCATTAGGTATACATCGGTCTCGCCCCGCCTCGCGGGAGAGTACAGCTGCCATTGCAGAAAAGACGCGAGATCGAAACCCCGTAAACAAAAGAACAACACAGTGTGAGCGCAGGGACTCGTACCACCTCGCACTACGGCTTGAATAAATAAGGGGGGGTCGTTTTTGCATGAAAAGCGTCAAATCAATTTGCTGTTTGTTTTACGACATAATAGGAGCAAAACTCCTGTTATGGACAAAACCTAACTATAATAAGTGCTCGAACCAAAAAATGTACAGCATTCGGTTAGTTTCGGTACTATGGATATACTACCTTTTTTCAATAATGGAAAAACCTAACTGTAATTTGCTCGTAAATCTACTGACCGGAGTAACATGACGAAAAGAGAAGATTTTACATTGTTCTTCAATTACCCTAAACGTGGCACGTTCATTCCATTCTAATAGGACTAACCATAAAATGTTAGTTTTTAATATATTACTACATACATACATACATATACTCACGCCTGTGTCCCATTGGGGTAGGCAGAGACAATTGATCGCCATCGGCTACGATCCTGACATACCTCTTTTGCCTCTTCCACAGTCATAAGTCGTTTCATACACGCTCGTCGGTTTCGGGTACATTTGATCTGGCCCTTCTTAAGTATGCTGCCAATTTGGTCTGCATACGTACGTCTAGGGCGACCCCTTTCGACTTTTCCATTCACACTTGCTTTATATATTTCATACGTCAGTCTACTATCACTCATCCTTTCCACATGACCAAACCATCTCAGCATTCCCTTTTCAATCCTTGTCACTATATCCTCTTTCAGTCCACATTTTTCTCTAATTACACTGTTTCGTATTCTATCATTCAAAGTCAAACCACACATACTGCGCAAAGAACGCATTTCGACAGCATTTATCCTTGATTCATTCCTCTTCTGCCATACCCAACATTCGCTGCCATACATCAAAGTTGGTGCCAGCACACCGTCGTGAACTGCCAAACGTGCCTTTTTGGACACATTATGACTTTTCATGAATGTGTGCATCGCTCCATTAATCCTATTTCCCGCTTTCACTCTCCTCTCTATGTCTCCATCACACGTACCATCTCTGGTAAACATACTTCCCAAATATACAAATTCTTCTACCTGCTCCACTTTCTCATCTCCTATCATAATTTTACATTCAGTCACTATTTCATCCCGTTCGAGAACCATAACTTTCGTCTTATTTACATTCACTTTCATTCCTTTCTTCATAAATGAGACATTCATGCATGTTACCATCTCCTGTAAGTCGTCTGCCGATGATGCAAGTAAAACTTGATCATCAGCATATAACAAACATTTGACGAGCAACCCATTCATCCTTGAACCACACGCTCTTTCTTTCAGTTCACTCAAACAGCTGTCCATGAATAAGTTGAACAACCACGGTGATGCTACACATCCTTGTCTGACACCCATGGAGATGTCGAACCAGTCTGTGTATGCCCCGTTTATCCTAATGCAGGCACTAGAACCCTCATACAAAGATTTTAGTGCCTGCACCAAGTAGCTGTCCACCCCATACATGGTCAACGTAGACCATAATTCGTTCCTCATCACTCGATCATAAGCCTTCTCTAAATCTACAAAAGCACAGAAAACTTTTTGGTTTTTAGCCAAAAACTTTTCGGCTATGCCCCGTAGAGAGAAGACTTGGTCCGTACACCCCATTCCCTGTCGGAATCCTGCTTGCACGTCCCAGATTCTTTCCTCCGTTTTACACAACACTCTTTTTATCAAAACTTTTGCATATAATTTGCCAACAACACTGAGGAGGCTGATACCTCGGTAGTTTTTACATTCCTGCTTTGACCCTTTGCCCTTGTACAGTGGAACGATGACCGCTTTGCACCAGTCATCTGGTACTCGTCCACATCTCAGGCACTTATTAAACAGCAGGAACAATATGCTTGCTACGACTCCCCCTCCGCTCCTCAGCATTTCAACCGACACCCTATCATATCCTGCAGCCTTACCAACTTTCATACTTTTCATTGCTTTCATAATCTAATATAATATATTACTTTTTAACTCTAATATATTACTTAAACTATCTATTATAGGTAGATACCTAACTCAGTGAGACGTTGCCACTTAGAAGTGTTCATATGTTATACAATCTATACAAGGTGTTACAAAACTACAAATAAACATTTAAGGGGGTGGTTAAGACCATCACATTGAACAACTTTCACTATGGGACCAACATCGAAATCGCGAAAAAAAAAATTTATGTTCCCTACTCTACAAATCGACTAGAGCTAAAATATGTATGGGATATCAGTTTTTTTTTTTTCGCGATTTCGATGCTGGTCCCATAGAGAAATTTGTTCAGTTTGACGGTCTAAACAGCCCCCTTAAGAGTTTTAAATATTTATTTTTACTTATGAAACACCCTGTATAATGTATATTCGATAAATGACCTACAGAAAATACTACCTGTACCCACCTATACTACCCACACCTACTCTCTGCTAAACTATACAGGGTCCTTCTTAATATGCTGACACTTTTTTAAGGGGATTATCAGACCATCAAACTGAGCAACTTTCTCTATGGGACCAACTTCGAAATAGCGAAAAAAATATCAACTGTCCCATACATTTGGCTCTAGTAGGTTTGTAGTTTTGTATGGAAGAGTAGATTTTTTTTTTGCGATTTCGATGTTGGTCCCATAGAGAAAGTTGTTCAGTTTGACGGTCTGATCATCCCCTTAAAAAAGTGTCAGCATATTAATGCCTTTAGTGCTTGGTTTGGGATCATTACAATGTATGTGCCTGTGAGCGTTATTTATTTATTTATTTATTTTATTTATATACATAGGTCCAGAGGTTTTGACAGTATGTAATTGCATGTTTGTTTTTAGAAAGTCCCACTGCAATAGCATAATAAACGTCACAGTCAGAATGCAATGCGATGTACCGATCAATGAATTCGCGCAGAAAATTTATTTTGCGTCGTTGTGCCCTATAGTTCCCTATAGGTTTATCTCTACACCTTCTTGTCACTTACATTTACATAAATACAGGGTGTAAGGGACAGCCCTCCGCAAACTGAAACGGTGAACTCAGACCATCAAACTGAACAACTTTTTGTATGGGACAGCTGATTTTTTTTCGTGTTTCCTGAGGTAGGCTCTATAGAGAAAGTTGTTCAGTTTGATGGTCTGAGTTCACTGTTTAAGTTTGCGGAGGGCTGTCCCTTACACCCTGTATACACCTACTCGTTGCCAAATACCCCATATATTTGGCTCGAGTAGGTACGCAGTTTTGAATTGGAACAATCGTTTTTTTTTCGCGATTTAGATGTTGGTCCCATAGAGAAAGTTGTTCAGTTTGATGGTCTGATTATCCCTTAAAAACTTTCAGCATATTGAGAAGGACCCTAAAAGGTGTCGCACACATGCACTGACGGAGCGGCAGACGTCAGTCCGTCATTTTTGTGAAGCAAGGAGTTGAATGAAACCGCACGTAGAAGCACACACGGTTCGGATTGACGCACCTTTCGGTTTCTTACAACTCTATGCTTCACAAATGACGGACTGACGTCTGCTGCTCCGTCAGTGCGTCATCGTGTGCGATCCCAATATCTAGTACCTATGCTACTTAAAGGATTACGTCAGCAATACAAATACTTACATCATATTTTAAGAGGTGAAACCTTTATGGGTGGTTTGAGAGGGTGTATTTGGTACTGCACCTTTGGATGGATCCCTCCGCTCTGTGTCGTGTCTCTGGGTATAGGTACTGAATTTCTTTGGGCAAAAAATTCCGCCCCATGTGTATGGCCCATCGGGCCGGACACCTCCCCCTTGAACCTAACCTAACACTTGCCCATTTTGCCCTTCAAACTGCGCAATTCTAGAGGAAAAGTGTTCATTGATAATAATGGACTCAATTACAAAATAGAGTGGAAAATAGCTTGTAACAGATAAAGCCCTGTGGCGTGGTTTCGGTTTATATCTCTTGCACGCTATTTTCTTGTCTATTGTTAAAGTATCTAATTGCGTTCATTTTTGATTTATCATTGAAAACTTCTCCAGCATTTTTCCGCTAGATGTACTTGGGAAATACGCCCCTGGCGGGTTAGCCCAGTCATTTTACGGTTTGACCCGGGACTAATTAAGAATTGATTTTTTTTGTCGGTATTTCATTTAAGAGCCAATTTTGAGCCTAGAGCATCAGCCCAATTTAGCATTTATCTTGTTCTAAAAAAGAGGACGGATTTTTTTTTCACATTTTTACAGTTTTACCACTATAAAATTCAAACAATGAGTAGGTAAGTGTCTCCTTAAATATCTTTGGAAAATACTTTTGTATTTTCTAAGGAATAACTATTTTTTTAAGTTTCGATTGCTTTTTTAATTGTTCTAAAGTAATTTATATTGTATAACCGTATAACCTAATGAGTGCACTGGTAACTAATAATACTTATTAAGTTAGAAGCCTTCTGGGAGATACAATTTTGATTTCTATGTTGCGTAGCGATTTTTTTTATATATTTTCAGATAGTCTTTGTGTCACTAAAGGTGCCGGTATCAGTTTAAATGTCCCATTCCTAATAATGTACTTCCCACCCCTCCTAACAAAACTTCGTAAAATGACTGGGGTACAACCAAAGATTTTGTTTGGTCTTCCCTGGGGTACAACATTATTGTCGCGCGCAATGTCCTAGGCCTTCAAGTCTGCGTTTTTCGAGAACGACCAATTTTCTTTACTACCTACGTAAAACATGTATTTCTTATCTCGCTTGTGATCTTGCACAATGACAGTTTTATACTAGTACTCGATGAGGTCGGGTTGCTAACGGTTCTTATGTAATTGACACAAGAAGTTAATTGACATCGATAGCTAACTATAGCAGCTCGGTGGACTAACCCGAAATACCAGGTACCTACTTACGACGAGTGCCCTAGCGTCTGTAGAATCTAGAATCCGTCAAAACCATTGACTATTTGTATGGAAAGAAGATTAACGTTTACACACGGCATAGATGTTAACGGGCAGATGGCTTTATTATTTATTTGGATGTAAATGAAATACGTGATTTCGAAAGACGATCCTCGATTAACTGCATAGGTACCTATCTTGTTTGGCAGCGAGAAAATACTTCCTGCCCCTCTAGCATGCCACCGCCGAGAAAACGACAAAAATCAAGACGTGCCTCCATCTTTATTATTTTACGTACGCCAGAAAGAGCGCGCATGACGTTTTTCTCGTTTAAACGATTTGTCGTGGGTGGCATGCTAGCCGTGCTGGACTTTCACATCTCACGAATCCTATCCAATCCTAAATTCTTCCATCATTTTATATTTATAAGTACGTCTTTGTTCTCATTGAAATCTTTTAAAAAATGAATAAAAAACGGTAACCAAAATATAGAAATCGTAAATAACGTGTCGTAAACTTCCAGCAAAGACACGGAAATCAAGTTTCAATGCAAGTAACAAGAAGTAGTAGTCATTTTCCAAACTGGTCGCAACCAATTCAGCGCCGAAAATTGCAAAAAAGGTTAATTAAAGTGGACTGGGTTCGTTCAATTATCTTTTTAAATTTGTGTCTCCCATCTCTTGTTCTGAATTCCATTTAACCAAAAACTGGTATGAACTGGATATCGTAATCTTCAGAACTGCCGCTTACCAATTAGATTCATTCGCTTTTGCTATTTGACAGACCACCAACATCTGTGCTCTCGAAACGTTTCTATAACTGTAGTAGGTACCTACTTATTTGTTATAACTACCACAGAGTACTATAATAATTACCGTCATCATCATCATATCGTATGGCATTTTTTTTTGTCTTCCTGGGAGGTTTAAATTTCGAGGTAAGATGTTTTAGCCAGTCTTCCGCTGCCGCGGTTAACCTATGGAGTTCTTCAATACCACCGGGGAAACGGCGTAGGGTGCACTCATTTACCACATGGGTGAGGGTTTGGTCAGGTGCCCCGCAGTCGCACATAATAGTGCGGAATAATTACCGTAATAACTACTTAGAAAAGTGTTTAACGGTATAAAGTTTTTCTTTAAAGCATGAAATTTAAAGACTGCTTTATTCTCTTTCATATAAAACAGAACATAGTTAACAAAGGATCCAGTCATTCGTTGTCCTCTTTGCGACAGTTGGTGGCAATACTAAAGATCTACCTACCTACTGTGTTTCAATCAGCGCAGCACTCTCTATGTAAATAAAATGCAAGAAAAAAAATGTATGAACGAATAAAATAGCGAACGAATAAACCCTAATTACTGAATAATAATAAAACTAGCCCTAAAAATCATCCATTATTAATAGGGGTAAAAAAATCTACCAAAAGTAAGAGGTAATAAACATTTTTTTTTCGATATTAGTGAAGGCGTTTTAATTAAGTAGTTTATTAGTAAATATGTACAAAAAATAATTAAGTATTTAATGGTAAGGTAACCTAGGTAAATACTCCAGTCTAACAAAGATTTGAATTACAAAAGCAGAGAATTGCAACACTATCACTTATTCTTAGAACAGCGCGTAGTAGCTCCAAGATAATGTCAGATAAACTATTATAAAACTGTAACTGAAGTGTGTCTGTACATTGAATTTACAAAAAAAGATTACTTTATGGTTTTTAGGTATCCCTGACTTGCAATCAACCTTTTTTAGAAATTTTGTCCGTCTGTTTGTTTGTTTGTTCGCGCATCACGCAAAAACTACTGAACCGATTTAGCACTTACAATGAAGATTAGTTAGAAAACTCGGTCGTCTAATTATGGATCCTTGCTATGTGGTGGTTAGGTTAGCCCATGGTAGGAAATTTTATATTTTATTTAATTACTTACTAGCTATCTAACTAGTTATTTCCCGTGACTACTGCGTGGAATTTTTCCGTCTCCTTATGTCCTTCCTCAGAATTCAAGCTATCTCTATGCCAAATTTCATGAAAATTGGTTCGGCGGTTTAGCCGTGAAAACGTAACAGACCAACAGACAGATACTTTTGAATTTATATAGTATTAAGTATGGATGATGATTTGATTTTTATGAAATTACTGCTTATGCTTAGTTATTACAAATGGTTAATAGTTATTAAAATAACCTAAAATAGATTATCAGGTAGGTTCTTCACCTTAACTACAAAATCTACAGTTACTTGAGTCGTTTTGATCGATTAAGTATCATTACGCTTACAAATTGTTATGTTCGCTAATTTTGTATCGATACCTACCTAATTACCTACCTACCTCCCAATAAACTTACCTAACTGTTGTATTGGAGGTACACACAACATAATCTCAGCAATCAGACTTAAAATAATAGTCTTGATACTGAGTTATATTGCAAATAACTAAATCACATTAAATCTTTCATCTATGTAGTTAAAGTATAATACAAGTACTATGAAACTTAAACCTCGGGATAGTGTAATGAAATGACATCTCGGAACGAATATATTTTGTCTGTTTGTCAGTCTGTTATGTTGGTTCGAGCCTTAGATATTCGAGGATGCGAATACATCCGTTTTTCATACGGTTATTACTGTTCGAAGGCCTATGTGCTAAATAACTGCGATGGATGGGATGGGCTAGTACCTATACTTAATTCCATATAAGCACGAAAAGATTTTCCTATTCCTATTCAGCTTTCAGGCTAATTCTGATTAGCTCTTATTATCTGGCAAATATAATTTTTAATCTAAACTATTATAAAACTGTAACTGAAGTGTGTCTGTACATTGAAGATATTTACAAAAAAAAGATTACGATATGGTTTTTTCGTATCCCTGACTCGAAATCAACCTTTTTTAGAAATTTTGTCTGTCTGTTTGTCTGTTTGTTTGTGTGTTTGTTTGTTTGTTTGTTTGTTCGCGCATCACGCAAAAACTACTGAACTGACTTAAAATCTGGTATATAATTTGTGCGGACGAAGTCGCGGGAAAATACTAGAATGATATAATACTACAAATTATATACCAGATTTTAAGTCAGATCATAAGCTATCAAACAAAAAATGTTTCATCAAAATCGGTTCAGTAGTTTTTGCGTGATGCGCGAACAAACAAACAAACTGTGTCTGTTGGTCTGTTACGTTTTCACGGCTAAACCGCCGAACCAATTTTCATGAAATTTGGCATAGAGATAGCTTGAATTCTGAGGAAGGACATAAGTAGGCGGAAAAATTCCACGCAGTAGTCACAGGAAATAACTAGTTAGATAGCTAGTAAGTAATTAAATAAAATTTCCTACCATGGGCTAACCTAACCACCACATAGCAAGGATCCATAATTAGACGACCGAGTTTTCTAACTAATCTTCATTGTAAGTGCTGAATGCGATGAAAACAAATTGGTTAGTTCCATTTACGGACAACAAAAGCGCCGCGCCGCTCAAAATTGTAACGGACTCGTAATTCAAAAAAATTATACGATTATCGGATCCATTTTCCGGATTTTCCATTTATCGTTTTTTTTTTTTAAATGACTACTACAGCATTGCTCAAGGAGCAACTGCTTTTTACTGCGCACTATTAGAGGGACCACGTAGGGTCTACCGATCCAAGTGAAAGAACTTAAGCAACCGACCTAATAGGGGCACCCAGAGGGTACGGACCTTGGCATAGGACGTTGCTGGGGCTAAGCGGCGGATTGGGTAGCGGGGATCGGTGAGAAGCGGCCTGGGATGTGCCTGTAGCGTCTGTAGACGCCAGAAGAGAAAGGAGTGGGCAGAGGTCGCGACTGTCCCCGCCGGCCGGCGGGGTTGTTGATTACGGTGTCGAAGCATTGATATCGTGTTACCTGTTGTCGTGTGTTGTGAGTTTGCGAATGTGAGTCGTTTCTGTTGGGCCGCCTGTACGTCTTCCATTTATCGGTTCCCGATACCTAGACTCACCCTGGACACTTCGATGTCACTTCATACAAAGTGGCACTGACAAGAAGAGAGAACGTACGATACTGAGGGCGAGGGTGAGAGTAGGTACTACTACTGTTGTCTTGCATCAGTCTTCCATGAGCGGGTTAGGAAAAAAATTATGGGGGGGCAGGGAATTCCGTACGTTATGAAGTAGTTACCATACTCTTTCTTTTACTGTGACCAGGCTTAGATTTGATCTAAGTGACCAGGTTGTATTCTAGTAAACTCGTGCTCGTGCTACAGTCGGAGTATGATCAAGGAAGGAAGCGGAAGGTTACCTCGTGTTGGACCTTGAATGGCTTCGGCATCGCGTACAGCGTTACAAGTAGAAGTACCGGTGTATGAAAGTAGAATGTTTGATCAATCGACTTAACTGTAGGACATTGCGAGCTGATGCTATGGACTTGTGTTGAACCCATACGTAGAATACACCTTCCCCCGAAACAAAGCGACTAAAAACGCTTATGCTTAATATGCTTTTTATTTTGCACAGAAACACAAGACACTGGCGAAAATTCGTCGCTGTATTAGTTAACTAGGAAAAATATTAGTCAAGTAGACACGGTTCTGTATAATACTTACCTACTTTGTTAACCCCCGACGCAAAAAGAGGGGTGTTATAAGTTTGACGCATATATCGGTCTGTCTGTCTGTCGGTCTGTCTGTCTGTGGCATCGTAGCTCCCAAACGGGCGGACCGATTTCAGTTCATTTTTTTTAATAGAAAGCTAATTTTTGCGAGAGTGTTCTTAGCTTTGTTTCATGAAAATCGGTTCAGTAGTTCTCTAGTAATTTTAAAAATTACGAAATAAAATAAAATTATAAAAGCTTTTTAAATGTTTGTTTTTAGCGTAGGGGGTTTTTTAAATTTGTAATATCTACGTAATATTGACATGGCTTACGTGTCCTACTTTACGATACGATGGTAAAAAACGGTTCATTAAATCGCTACCCCTGTCTAGAATGTCCTTTGATGATAACGAAACTACGGAAAAAAAACTATTGTGATATTGTGTTGGATGACATTTAGAAAAAAAATATATACGTAGGTAGGTACACTCACGACATGACCGTAGCGTAGGTAACCTTCTGGCAAATAATTAATGTGTTCTGTTGTTCTGGTCTATTCTAATAATTTAATATAACGTTTATGAAATCCTTCTCCAAAATCTTATTTAAAAGAAGTTTCTTTCAAATATATTCAATTTTGCAACAACAATATACATATTATAAACCCAAAATGTTATAAAATATATTATGGATGTTTACTCAATAGCTTTCATAGTAGATCAATGGATTGCCAACGCCATTGACACAGATGTAAGTTTGTACTATTTTTGCCTCGATATCGCGAAAAAGGAGAATTGTCCAAATTTAGACGTTGCGTTGGAGTTTTTTTTTTAATTACGAAACCAAATGAACTGAATGACAACATTATAATCATTTACCTACTCGTATTTAACGTTTTGCATATTACAATTATTTTAAACCATATTTTTAATATATGTAACATGAATTTAGTACATATGCATTATGATCATAGACATATTACTCTAGCGATAGACAAGCTCGTTCAAACAAACAACATGTCACACAAAACAACACAAAATGACACATTGCTGTCTGTCATTGCCATAGTGACGAAGTGAACTCGGGAACATCAATCAGGTGCATACACCTCATTCAAGTGGAACATGTTGCTTCTTTGGAAGGGCAAGTCTATCGCTAGAGTTTAAGTCTATGATTATGATGTTGTTCACAGTTCCTAATGGCAGTAAATGACTCGGGTCCTGAATAGTCCCAAATGTTATTATTACGAGAGCAAAGAGCGTGCTCGCAATATAATAAAGTATAATAGAATACCAACGATATCAAAGTCTATGTAGAAAACCTAAATGTTTATTTGACAACTGAACCGATATTCATGAAACTTTTTTGTTTGATAGCTTAGTAATTTGGACGGACGAAGTCGCGGGTAAACTGTAGTTAAAAATAAAGTTTTAACTTGAGTTTTGTAGTGTGATGTGTGTCGGGGTGTGTGTGAGTGTGTGTGCAATACATATTGAGTTGAAGCAAAAGGTGTAGGTGTCCTATCTGCCTACTACTATTATACCACAATGGTGAAGGCAGGCGCTTAGGCGTTAGGCGTGCATACCTAACACATACAGTGTTTTTCATAATATGCTGACGTTTTTTTTTTCATTTTTAGGGAGATGCGAGATGCCGACCATAACTTTCTCTACGGGACTAAAATCGCAATCGGGATGAATGGAGATCTACCTCCTAGCGGTCCTCCACGGACAACGGCATCACAAGCTACCAAGTTTGTGGTGGCGGCTGAACGATCCCCACAGCGGTGTGGTAGGCTCCGCAAGGAGCCGCCTGGCTCGCGACCACCCTCCTGCCGGAGTCTGGCGCCAAGCAGCTTGCTGCGTTCCGTCAGTGTGCAGGAGTGTCAGTGCACTCCTGGGTAAGCTCGCTACATCTTCGACCCCATCTTTGTCCTGAAGACTAGATAGAGGTCAAGAGCAAACCCATCAATAATAAAAAAAAACAATAGCGAACATTTAATCAGCTATTGCATTGATTTCGGTCAAGTATTTCGTATCTATAGACAATTATTTTTGTAGCGTGTACTTACATTTTTATTTATGTAATAATTCGTCATAAAAACAAATGTATCATCGTGTCCAATTCTTGAGGTTAAAGTTTATTATGGTCTAGGTATTATTTGGTATTAATACTGGCATTGTTTTTGACCACAGCGAGATATGCTGAGGTTGAACTTGCTTGTAGTGTAGGTATGCTTCTAAATTAGTTTATTGGTCTAACGTCTAACTAAATGAGAAACATGTAAGGGTACAAAATTAAATACATTAAATACCTACTGAACGGGTGCTTTGGACCAACAAATTGTGCAGTCACTATGGGACTAACATTGAAATCACGAATATAAAATCTGTTGTTCAATAAAAACCTATAAAATAATGAAGACATCGTATTAATCGAATAACGCATTAATGCATCGATTGTGGGACTTCACAGAATAATATCGTGTTATGATTATGAGTAGGTATTAGAAATATATTATGAGTGTTTAGTTTTAGAAATATGTACTGTTTGAAGTACAAATGATACGTTTATCTTTATACCAAGAATTTCATAATAAGTCCTAAGAATGACTGTGTCAAATTACCTACTTGAGGATCAGCACGCGAACGTCTTATCGTGTCTTAAGAACAATTTACACAAGATAAAGTGAAACCTGTCCGGATATACTAATAAACGTGAAGAATAACTGGTACTGTTATTGTCGTAAAAACGAACAATGATAATTTTTTTTTTCTGTGTTTGGTGAAATAATATTCAGTAGTCCCGTAGAGAAAGTTGTTCA
This sequence comes from Agonopterix heracliana, assembly GCA_963693445.1. Classification (NCBI taxonomy): domain Eukaryota; kingdom Metazoa; phylum Arthropoda; class Insecta; order Lepidoptera; family Depressariidae; genus Agonopterix; species Agonopterix heracliana. The sequence continues at coordinate 4,745,073 of OY856307.1, forward strand.
GTTTGATGGTCTGATCATCCCAAAAATGCGTCACCAATTTAAGTTGAACCCCTAACATTCTTTATAAAATTCCAAACACAGTCGAATTTTCATAGTTTTTTGCACAGATCTGCAATGGTTTGCCATTTTTTCGTTTAAGTCAGAATACATTTTATAAAAGAATTTTTTTTTTTTTTTTTTTTTATAAAATGTGTAATATTATATTTACACACCGAGGACAGGAAAGTAAGAAAGGTCTCAGATCTCATGTAAAAGTATGTTTAGCTTTTGTAAGTATACTTCCCAAAAATCCAGTTCTTGGCTTTCTCGTCGCTTTAAAGTTTTTCATTTAAAATATTTACCATATAATAAGGGTGCCACGACACGACCGGTTCGTTATTTGACTAAATTACAGCTGAAGATGTTCGTAAAGTAATGATTTTTATGAGTAGTATTTACTTGTTTTTGAGAACATCAATAACGGGTTTTTTTAACTTTACCTTCCAAAGACCTAAATACAGGGCCCAACGTAATATGCTGACGGTTTTCGGAGAGGTCGATCAGACCATGAAACTGAACAACTTTATGTATGGGACCATCATTGAAATAGCGAACAAAAAATCTGCTGTTTTATACCCCAATGTTTAGGATAGTCGATTTTTATTTCGCGATTACGATCTTGGTGCCAACGAGGAAGTGAAGTTGTTCAGTTTCATGGTCTCATAGACCTTTAAAAAAAACGGTGCAACTTTTAATAAAAATTGTAAACCTTGAAAGTAACACTCTGTATTTTTGAAGATTTGGGGGAAATAACGATGTGACAATATGTATGAAAAGGTGCCTTTATGTTATGGCGATCGCTCGTCGCTTACAATGTTTTTATGTTATCTAATAAAATAACTTGCATAATTATTTTACATGTGGATTGATAAATAGCTAAGTATATCAAATACTATTTGCATTAATTGCATAATCATATGCTTACTACTATATTCCCCGAGGAGATAGTCAGAGATATTCTGAAACCGCAGAACATCCACGTTTCACCAGTAGCATGCATTAATTGTCTAGCTTTTATTGTCTTATGGACCTTGCACGGGGCACCGGCATTAAATGCGCAAGTCGTAGTCGGTCGGTACCAGAACCAGGCGCGTCGCAGCCTAAAATTTGGAGGGGATCACTAATAATAAAATATGTCGAGTAAATCCGATTTTATTGCACATTACACAATTGTATTGCACTATTTGTACGATTTTGGTCATGCCTGTGCCCCATGTGTGGGGTAAAGTCAAAAAGTCTGAACGACATATTCAACGTTGTAGTTTTATTTTGTAACCTTTTCCTTATCCCGACATTCTCGACGCTCAGCGACAATGTTTTTTCGAATTCCGTAGATTCATTTCCAATGTGCTCGAGAGTCGTGTGAGGCACGAAATCTGTGTTTTTTTTTTTACACTATGCCCTAACTATGAGTCCCAGAACTGATGATGAATTATGATGAAGAATATTATTAGTAAAACAGCATAATATTCATAAAACAACTGTCTCTCCAACTAAGTCTTGTGTGCATATTCATCACAGACTAAGTTATATCATAACTTGCAAAGCTTGTAAATATTATAATTTATTATAAGTATATCGCATTAATCAATTAATATTTCATATCAGTAAAGGTTAGACGCAGTAGCGACAGTCGCAACGCTCTGATTATTATGAATTATGCGACTGTTCATTCATAAATTCTAATCTATAAACAGTTTCTAGATGATAGAAAAACAAGCAGAATTAATATACCAATTATTTGTTTAGATTCATGCATGAGGATAATTGATTGATTGCTTAAGTATGCCACGATTATTAAATTCTATCAAATTACTATCAAATTACATGTACCTCTAAGTAGATTACATCGTACAGTAACTAGATCATCCTATCCGAACCACTTTATTTAGTTAAAGAGGTGAGGTTTGTACTTATAGAGCATGGATAAGTAGAATACCTAAGTTTTATTATTTTTATCGGATTCGGTTCATCAATCAGAAATGAACTATAATAAAATTGAGTACCTAAATTATCTACTTAGGTACACTGTACCGTATAAAATGTTAAATAGTGACGTTCGTTTGTATCAAGCCTTGGAAAGAGAGAGCGAACGGTATTGTCACATTCACTTTCCAGCACAAATTGTACCTTGTGTAATCATTACAATTGTCAATTTTATTGATATTTATGGAACGGGATTCATACATATTTCTTTCTGTGTTTAAGTGCTAAACTATGTTAGTTGTACGGTACGTAGACATCTAGCTGACCCTGTTATAGAATCTAAGTACCTACCTACTTTAAATTAACGTTCATGAGGAGTGGCATTACTGCGTTCCGAAACCGTAAACTCTACGAATAAACTGCTCTCAAATAATAGTTACCTAGCTACCTCAATCAATAGTGGCAAGCTGCCGGTTTAATATACAGGGTCCAACTTAATATGCTGACACATTTTTAAGGGGATGATTAGACCGTCAAACTGAACAACTTTCTATATGGCACCAACATCGAAACCGCGAAAAAAAAATCAGCTGTCCCATATATTTTTTTCTCGAGTAGGTTTGCAGTTTTGTATGGGACAACAGATTTTTTATTCGATGCTGTGCTTCCTGATGTAGTTCAACCCTTAACTAACGCGATTCGTCTCGTTGGAGTTTAGATTATACAAAATAGTTTTATTGACTATACAGAAATGGTAACTAAGTACAGGGTCCTTCTTAATATGCTGGCTCTTCTTTAAGGGGACGATCAGACCATCAAACTGAACCATTTTCTGTATGGAACAATCATAGGAAAAATGCGATGCCGTGCTACGTGATTACCTATAGTTACTCACCCCGTCTTTACACGGGTAGGTAGGTATACCACAAATAACACCTTCCTAATTAATCTTTTAGTGAAAACCGTAACAAAATCCTTACAGTAGTTACCTACCTAGTTTCTAGGTGTAAGAAAAACGCGGCGCGGGGGATATTTTTATGTTAATTTATTATCTGTGGCGATATCAAATCAAATAAAAACAAATCGGAGGTAGATACGAGTACCTACCAAACATCTAAACAACCCAAAAGGGAATTTAATCACTATGTTTATGGATTCTTTAAAAAACGAATTTATCTACAAGGTTATGGATGCCAGCCATTGATGCGATGAGGATCCGTGCATGGCAAAAAAAGACCTTGTAATCTAAAGAGTACCTACTCGGGTACAATTAAGCATTTATACAAAGTACAGTATCTAAACACTCTGACGAATAGTTCGGCGATAGTAAAAATTGCAATACTGGAGTGCGATTTTTGAATCTAATGAGCGTTTTTCTTTTTTTTTTTAAATGCCGTTTTCTTATAACTCAATAGATGGCAGTAGTGTCTGTACGACAAACTGTCAAGCAAAAACTTCCTCTGCAATGTCACCTATAGACTTAAAAACGTAGAGATTTCATTCTCTTTGGTTCGGATTTGGAAGACGTCATCAAAAAAATTTTGAAATTATTTTCGATTTCTTTCTTAGCCAAAAATACAGTCCTTTTTTGTTGTTTTTCAGAAAAGCAGTTTGAAGTAAACTAACAAACTCGCAAAGTAAATGCTACGATACGAGTTTGATTGACAATGACATTTGACAGCTCAAGTTTTCTTATTGCCAGTTCAATTTCAGATTTTGCCTTATGATCAAAGATTTTTATATTTATTTTAGTCAAATTGTAGTCTTGTATCACCTTAAAGAGTAAATTAGCATAAGAAATATAGTTAAATATCATAAAAAATATGTTTCATTATGTTCCAAAAGATTTTTGTTTTTTTTTTCACTTCACTTTTACCCTCATTGCGGGGAAAGATAATTTTTCAGTGTTTGACATAGATTCGTATAGACCGTAGCGTCATCTATCGATCTACTATGAAACGAAAAAAAAAACGCTCATTCGGTGAGCTCAGCTGTTAAAAATGTCAAAATAACTACGGAGATACGCATCTTTTCACTGCTGATTTGACTTTAAAAAATCGCTCTCCTGTAGTATGATTTTTGAAAATCAACTCAGCAGTAGAAAGATGCATATCTCCATAGTTATTTTGACATTTTCAACTGCTGAGTTCACCGAATGAGATTCAAAAATCGCTCTCCAGGGCAATTTCACAGCAAATTGTAACGTTTGCTAACAAAACGGTAGGTACCTACAATGTCAACAATGACAAAGTTAAACACTTAAATAAATAGCACGGGCGTGTAAAAGAGACAGCGTGCAACATAAAAGTGATTAGCAAAATAAAACTCAACTTTTATGTATTTAGGTTGTAATTTATCTGGCACAAGGACCACAAGCGCCTTCTATAAACCTTGTTTCAAAACATACAGAAACAGTAAATGCACATAATACCTACCTAATACCTGGTAGGTAGTGTAAAGGCTTTAAATTAATATTCTGGTGGATCCATAGCCTTCGCGAGTACCTAACAGTTGAAACTATGTTCGGAATTCACAATGAGTAGGTACCAATTTAGGTAACCAATGATGTTATTATTTGCCAGATAGTAAACAAAAACAATATTCTACTTACAATACCTACAAGAAAAAAATGTTTTTAATGTATCTGAAAGATTTGCTGAATTGGTCTTCACTTCAGTATATATATAATTAGGTAGGTACACTAAATATTTAGTAATGAAAATGAAAAAGAACTGTTTAACTTCTAAAGTCAATGTCATCTTCGTAACTAGATAGGTACAAACACAAAATTTAAGTACTTATAACAAAAAATGTTCAAATTTTTTGCCGATTGTACATTCTTAGATCATCGATCTCATATCTTGTTTTATAATAATAAAAGAAAGCAAAACAACACTTAGTATGCACTGATTTAATTAAAGCATAACGCATAGAAAACAGTTTTATATTTTATTAAAGCGTAACTCTAAATTTTATTCGCAGACGCTTATTAGACATTAGAAACAAAATAAAAAATAAAAATTTTACCAACCACAGTTTTAGTCTCCATAGTGTCCATTTGAAGATATTTACAAAATTACATAAACTAGAATCGAGCCTTTCACTACTACTTATAAAAGTTTTAGTTACTCGAAATTATAGACATGCACGTTACAGCATAATCGTGGTAACTCTTGCGCAGGAACGAGCGCGCGATTACTCAGTGCGCGCGTAACTGACTTGTGTGATGTGATGTCAGTCAGTGAGCCGGCATGTCATCACGGACATGTAATGGTAGACTTTTCTTTCGAGATGGCCGCAAGTCGCTAGAATGCTGCGGCATCTATGGCACGCGGCCGAACCGTCGGCGTCGTCAGTCAATCGACGCTGTGTTGAAACGATTCCACTCAAATTATCTTGTTAAAAGCCCGACATTTCATCTAACTCTTTATTATAAGGCAAAGTTGTAGTTACGCTACGGTAGTATAGTACTCTGTGGTTGTAGCTATAGCTAAAAAATCACCTAAATAGTATTTTATAATATACTTTAATAAATGATGTGTCAATTTCAGTTTGCATTTGTTGGAATCCTCAAACTATTTGGGAAATTGGACCAAATGAGCGTAATGACTTCATTTGAACTATACAGAATGGTAACAGATGGATCCTGCGGTTACATTTAAAGTTTAAAGGGGTTGTTTAGAGTTTAGACCATCAAACTGCACTACTTCACAATGCTAGCATTGTAGCACTTCACGAGCATTGTAAAGTAGCTAAGTAGAAATCCCGAAAAATTATGAAGGAAGGAAGGAAAGGGGGGAGTGTAGATCAAATTAGATTTAGTAAAAATTTATAAAATATTCATTCACAATTTCTAGCACTATTTATTAATTATTAGAAAGCAACTGTTCTATTTTATCATCGAAGATAATGACATTGTTTTTGTATGATTTCTTTCTTTCTCTAAGTATAAAAAGCCTCCCAACCGATCCCGGGATCATTATGAAATTGCAAACTAGATAAGTACCTACCTAACCTACTTAAGTGCGTTCACACACGATGACGCATTGACGAAGCGGCAGATGTCAGTCCATCCGTCCATGTGCGTCAATCCGTCACCGTGTGTGCTTCTACGTGCGACGTGCGGTTTCATACAACTCTTCTCAACTTCAACTTCACAAATGACTGACTGACGTCTGCCACTCCGTCAATGCGTCATCGTGTGTGATTTATCTAATATTTATTGTACAGGGTGAAAGGGACAGGCCTCCGCAAGCTGAAACAGTGAACTCGGTCCATCAAACTGAACAACTTTCACTATGGAGCCTAGCTCAGGAAACGCGAAAAATGCAGCTGTCCCATACATTTGAGTCGGGAATGTACAGCAGTTTTGTAGGAAACAACGAATTTTCGCGTTTCCAGAGGTAGGCTCCATACACGGACCTGAAAAAAAGACGGACGTAATGTGACACTAAAAAGATGTAAAGCATGCAAGGTCCTACATTTTCGTTTGTTCTACAAGGGACCTACACTCACACAGATGCACTAGCTCTAGGCGCAGGTCCGACACCCGTCCCCATTATGTACCGCGTGACAGCACGAACATAAAAGAAATGGGTGACTCGTGATTAGACGAGATTACGTCCATCTTTTTTTCAGGTCCGTGGCTCCAGAATGAAAGTTGGTCAGTTTGATGGTCTAAGTTCAACGTTTCAGTCTGTGGAGGGATGTCCCTTACACCTGTAGTACGGATCCCGAAAAAAGGTAAAACTACAAAATATAGGAAATTTCACATAGAAGAATTGCAAACCACGAACTTTCTATAAACTTTTTCCTTTGCCATTTTAATAGTTGGCAATACATGTAATTATTTCCATTTAGTTTCATATTGTCTACACTGATGGCCTAAGTTTCTTTGAAAACCTGGCATTGTCTTTTGCTGTTTTGTATGGAACAGCAGATTTTGTCAGCGATTACAGATTTGCTACCATTGTAAAGTGGTTTAGACCGTCAAAACCACTCTTTTAATATAGATTTCGGTTATCACGTAGGTATCCGATCCACGATCCACAACACGGGCTAGGTAGATAGGTGAGGCGACTAGACTAAAATGAATGATGACAAGGTATTAAAATGACGAAAACGAATATTGGCATACTTAGTATTAAAATGACAAATAGGATAACAATTTCAAAAACAAAAAATTTTCATGATTAATAATGTCCAAAATGCAAATCTTCAAGGTATGTGCGATAGAATAGACCCATTTTTAATTTGCACCCTGTATCTTTTTTTTTTTTTTTTTTTTTTATTCATTTTAGGAAAACTTACGGACTAATTACAGGATAGGGTATCAACATAACCAAAACAAAATTGCCAACTAAAAGTTTCCACAGATAAATATCATTCGTTTTACATAATTGTGTGAAAATACAAATTTTAAATTTTGAATCATTAAAAATTATCAAAACCTACATTACAAAAAGCTTCAAGCTTGCTGGTACTTCAAACCATCCACAAAGGATAAAAAAAAAAAAGACTAAATAAAGAATTATATTAACTAAAAGTAAAGAGATGCTGAGTGAGCCGCTAACTCATTAACCTAGGTAGGTATTTTTCAGTAAGAACTCGTTTAACTGAGGTCGTGCTTGTGCAAAACAAATCAAAGTTTAAGTCAACCGAGACACTATTAAAGCTATTAGCGCTGCGCAGTAAGAATGCATTTTGTCTGTAGTTCGTTTCTTAATCTTATTGTCAAGAAATGTGTCTGGTACATTTTGAAGATAGTTATTTAGAAGAAAAAGATGACTATATGGCTTTTAGGTATCCCTGACTCCAAATCAACCTTCTTTATAATTTTTGTCCGTCTGTTTGTTTGTTTGTTCGAGCATCACGCAAAAACTTCTGAACCGATTTTGAAGAAACTTATTTTGTTTGATAGCTTGATAGCTTATGATTTGACTTAAAATCTGGTAGTATCGTAGAAAGAGAAGGAACTAGAAGAAAGCACGTGTCTTGTCATATCACTCAGTAAGAGATGCACATAGCAAATTCGCTCTAGTTAAAAAAGGAGATCGCTACTTATTGCTGTCCTTATCGACGTAGCCACTTTTTTGTTCTACGACAGCTGTCCGACTCCGGAGTCAGACATCTATTTTCATACAAATTGTATAGGATTTTATTACTATCGCTGTCTCATACGCGGTTACACTGATGTTACGTCTATCAGCGTAAGCGAAAAATACTTCGCCTATGGGTAGTATGTAATTTGTGCGTAAATTCTAGGTAAATTCTAAATTCCATAGAGTTTGGCATATATTTGTCAACTCCTGTCTAACTAATACCCTATCTCTAGATACTACCTATTCTCTCTGAATAAGCTATTTGAAACAACAACTAAGTACCTATATACGTAGCTGGTACTTAATTAACTAAACACACGTTAGTGTAATGTAATCATTTATACCAGTATGCATGCAGTTTGATCTCCAATCCAATGATTATTATAAACTAATCCACACTTAGGTAATATTAAAACATGTTTAACGGACGATGTAAGTATAATGGAATTTTATCAGGGACGTTGAATTTTATTTAAAAAACTACGTCATCCGTATCGATTTTTTTAACAACTACTTACTTGATAGGTAGGCGGAAATGCAGTGCTCAAGCAAAAAAAATATATGAAGCCAGTCTGTTTGTTGGAATGGGATATTATGTAAAGCCTGACCAGGAATATAAAAAACCTGGTTTGGGGGCGCTGCAATCGACTGTCACCTTTAATGTTTGTTAGTGTTCCAAGTATAAAAATTAGTTCCAATGATTTTCCGCAACATGGCGAGGTTTTTTATATTTCTGGTCGGGCTCACGGACCTGAAAAAAAGACGGACGTAATCTCGACTAATCACGAGTGAAGCACCCATTTCTTTTGTGTGCGTGCTGTCACGCGGTACATAATGGTGACGGATGTAGGACCTGCGCCTAGAGCTAGTGCATCTGTGTGAGTGTAAATCCCTTGTAGAACAAACGAAAATGTTGGACCTTGCATACGTCCGTCCTTTTTTCAGGTCCGTGGTCGGGCTTTAAATAAATATTGTTTGGGTTACTTACCTTTAGGTAATATATGCTAAAATGTATACTTAACTATTTGACTTTGAAACAATAATAATGACTCTACCTCAAATAAATACACACTGCCATGAAACTGGTTATTCATATATTCACACGGATGTGGTCAGATTGCCAGGAGGAAAACTTTACTATTATTTCACGTTGTTTGTTTTTGGAAAAATGATTAAAAAACCACAAATAAAAGGTATCGTCAGGTAGGTACGGGTAAGTCTAAAAATACAAACTGAATCTAAAATAAGGTAAAATATTTTTGTGCCGAAGTTCCGGAGTGCGATTTTTGAAAGTCAGTCCTCCGCACTCCTGTAGTGAAATTTTTCAGTTTTATGATCTGAAGCACCACATAAAGTATCTAATGACTTTGATACCTAACGCATTTAACCTTTTTTTAATTTTTTCCGCCCTGTGTAGGTACTTAAAAAAGCTGGGTGCGTTACTAATAAGCAGTGATCGGAATGTCGGGGCATTTTTTGAGCATACAAGTTTGGATACGCCTGAATTTCCCGGAAGTATCCGGATTTAATAAATATGGATAAAAATTTCACGGGATTTATTGGGATTACCTATTTAGATGTCAAGAGACGTTTTTTTAAATCAAGAGTATTAGCAGCGCATACTAGAGGCCGCGACTTTGAAACACGCCGCCTGGTACTTTTGACATGTACCGCGCTTAGGTAAATATGTTGACCGTTATTAAACAATGATATTAAGTAACTAGATTAGTAGTTAGGGCACCAAAGCGTTGCCACTTCGAAGATGTCTGCAGGCTTCTTTGACTTCAGTTCAGGCGTCTATCTATAGTGAGCGGTATCCGTGACGTATAAATTAAGCTACCAAAATGGGAAATGCGCCGTAAAAGTTTGTAAATCAAAATCGTATTTACTTGCAACACTGATGGCAAAAACAATGCGTGAAAAATTAATTTTGTTTTTTAATTTTATTTTGACAAAATATAGTAAACTTACTTGTGAAAAGTAACACCACTTCCATTATTATTCTTTTCCGACTGTGATTTACAAATTTTTACGGCGCATTTCCCCATTTTAGTAGCTTAATTTATACGTCACGGATATGTCCGCTCACTATAGATAAACGCCTGAACTGAAGTCAAAGAAGCCTGCAGACATCTTCGAAGTGGCAACGCTTTGGTGCCCTAACTACTAATCTAGTTACTTAATATCATTGTTTAATAACGGTCAACATATTTACCTAAGCGCGGTACATGTCAAAAGTACCAGGCGGCGTGTTTCAAAGGCGCGGCCTCTAGTATGCGCTGCTAATACTCTTGATTAAAAAAAACGTATCTTGACATCTAAATAGGTAATCCCAGTAAATCCCGTGAAATTTTATCCAAATTTATTAAATCCGGAATAATCCGGATATTTCCGGGAAATTCAGGCGTATCCATACTTGTATGCTCAAAAAATGCCCCGACATTCCGATCACTGCTAATAAGTATAGGTAACATGATTTTCATCATACAACTAACTAATCCAGTAAAATATAAATATAATACCTACCTTCTTAATTATGTAGGTAAGAGCAAACCGGGGCCCACGCCCACATGATAATGTTGCAAGAAAATCTAGATTTTATTTTAGTTCGTATTGCAGTAATTTCATGTGTATTGCAGTGAAATCTCGAGCTCGATTCGCTCGCTCCTAGTTATGATTGTATCGCATAGGCAGACTCATTGGATTTAGGTCGTATTGCAGGTTTGCAATGACCTAATAATATTGTAGCAAAATCTCGAGCCCGCTTCGCTCGCTCCAGATTTTTATTCTATTTAAACTAATAGTTGCATTGCAAGTCGTTCTAGATTTTAGAGTCATAAATTGCGAAGAGCTAATCCTACTGCATTAAAAATCCGATATTGCAAATGCCTAACCTGAACCTGCCCCCCCTGGGAAAAAATAGGAGGAGAGGGGCGCCAATGTCAAGTTTTTCCCCCGGTTCAGAAGTATCGTAGATCCGGGGCTGGTCAAAAATAATACATACAATGTCAACAAATCAGTAGGTACGTTTCCATTCATCCAATAACCATAATCTATAGTTTGAATTACCCGTCATAAATATAACAAACGACTCATAATCACAAGCAAATCACGCAAAATTAATCCTTGAATCTTCACCGTAAGGTAACTAACTATATTTAAATTTATTATAATAAACAACTCACCTCAATTTTATTCTGTCTTTCTTTCTCCAGCAAATCACTGTTCTCAAAGATTTCATCTTCTTGCTCCATCACTTTACGGTTTTACAACACAGATTGTAATCGAAACATAATTGTGGAGGCACTACCCGGTGACGAGATAAGGAGATAAAATAGTACCATACACGTGGACCTATGCCTACAAGCACATTATTCAAACAAATGCTGAACTGCACTAGTTTCACAATATAAAGGTGTTATTATTAATTATCCTTACGAACGGATAATTTGGTGTAGAAAATGTTTCGCTCATTCGACAAATAGGTTTGTAATAAGTTTGCAATCCTATATTAATCGACTTAATCACAAGACATGAGATGTACTAATTACCCACACGCTAAGCCATTAAGTAGGTACCTACTATCTACGCTAATACAATAAAGATTGGAAGTTTTTTTGTTTATCATGATCAAAAGTGTACATGGTCCGAACAAAATCTATTCTCTAAATTTTCATTATGAAAGTAGGTCATTAGTAGGTAAAAACTCAAATATTAGAAGAGTGTTCAGCACAGAAAAGTTTGATAGTTTGACTTACAAAAAGTAAGCACGTCTCGTAAGTAAGGTATCAGACTTCCAATATTTCGTCGGAACAATACAGACAAAATTTTATGAACCATGAAGAATTGACGACCTCTGCAGTTTCAAAATTCCATATTAAACAGCCCAGTTCAGCGAAATTTTGGAATTTTCGTGATTGAAATAGGAAAAATCACGCTATGATTAAAACATTTTTTTTAATTTGTTGTATTTTTCGCAGTACCATAAAAGACGACGCGGTCGACTCATTGGTCACCCCTGTTAATTGTATATCATCGTACTTTTCATAACTTTTAAAATATAGTTAGTATCTACCTACAAACAGATAAATAAAAATATAACTTACTTAGGTTCTTTATTCCAATATCGTGTGTTTTGTAACATGTAGGTACCTACTCCGGTAAGTACATACTAATTTACTTGACCTTTTGAAAGCAATTTCTTTCAATCCATTATGAAAGTACCTAGTGGTTTCTGTAGATGAGGAATGCACATTTTCAAACGACGCCACGGCACGTGTATTATATGTACAATTAGCGATAAAGTGTCTCCTTACCTATCTATCAATCATACCTACGCCTGATTAATTAGACCAATAGCTTAGTGTAAAAGGATTTAGTGTCATTGACTGAGAATAACATACATTTTAATCATGAAATATTTTTTTTGTGACATGCAATCTAATTCCGTGTGGAAATTCACCCCCTCGCTTGGTATGGAAATGCAGTTAAGTATTATAAAAGTGACGGTGACGAAAACATGTTCCTCTCCGAACGCTTATAACTTCGAGTGTAATCTAATCTAATCTAAACTATTATAAAACTGTAACTGAAGTGTGTCTGTACATTGAAGATATTTACAAAAAAAAGATTATGATATGGTTTTTAGGTATCCCTGACTCGAAATAAACTTTTTTTAGAAATTTTGTCTGTCTGTTTGTCTGTTTGTTTCTGTGTTTGTTTGTTTGTTTGTTTGTTCGCGCACCACGCAAAAACTACTGAACCGATTTTGATGAAACTTTTTTTGTTTGATAGCTTATGATCTGACTTAAAATCTGGTATATAATTTGTGCGGACGAAGTCGCGGGAAAACACTAGTACAGTATAATTAATTATAGAATCTAACTCTCATTAAAGTCAAAAAAAGGTAACCATCTTTCTTTAATCCATCAGTTAGCAAAGTGTTACCTCTTCCCTAATGATTTTCCAGTAGTTGCGCAGTTTGTATCCGTATATTTGCCCTCGCTATATTTGTATAATCTGAGATTGCCTAACGTTCTCAGAATAATCATCTTCAGGTACATCCTCATTGATTAAACCATCAACTTACTTATAACTAGAACTAGATATATGACGTTCTTGCGTGAACGCAAACTGCAAATCATGCTGACGTTGACGATGTGCTGACGCTTCGTATCTTGTCGACCGGTAGGAACCTAGGTAGGAACTCTCCATGCATTTGCCATTGTACTTATAGAGTTTTTATAAAATAGCATATTGACAAAAGACGTTATGTTTTTCCACAGACTAAGGTATGTTTTTCAAATAACGAGAAGATAGCTTCTAAATAAAAAACAGCAAAATATGGCCCGGCCCAGCGCGTTTAGCTAGTGGGAGCGTCTTAAATTGCCAATCGTAACTTCATAAAACGTCCTAAGTATAATAAAATTGATAGATATAATAGTATTTACACAAAAACAACGTCAGAGGCCGTAACTCGTAAGACGGTTTGAATATACTCTTACAATTTTTGAATCTCATTCGGTGAATTCAGCAGTTGAAAATGTCAAAATTTCTATGGAGATATGAATCTTTCTACTTCTGATTTCACTTTCAAAAATCACTCTCCTTGAGTATTATTTTTGAAAGGCAAATCAGCAGTAAAAAGATGCGTATCTCCTTAGTAATTTTGACAGTTTCAACTGCTGAGCTCACAGAATGAGATTCAAAAATTGCACTCCTGGGCTTGCTGCCCACACGATAAGAAGAAGAATTGCATTTACCTACATTCAATGCAATTTTTATTAAAATATAATGGATGTGCCTGTCGTTTTTCAGATTTCCCACGTTAGAAAGCGTGAGGTTCTAGTGTGTCATGGCACAGGCTTGGATTCATTGGTGATTTGTATGGAAATCTTTGAGCCAATGTTACTTTGAAACCTGACAAACCACAGGTCCAGAGATTCGTTTTTAGATCTTGATTTAAAAATTTCATCGACTTTAATTGGTTGATATCCAAAATATAAATAAACTTCGTTTGTATTGAGTGCGCTAACAGATATAAAGTACCTACTTACTTACCTAGATAAAGAATCATATGAAGTGTTATATTGGTGCACGATTTGAAGTCTTTGAACATGCTATTGCTATCGCAGTGAGGCCACAGTGAGGGTTGTAAGAAAGCGGGAAAGATTGTAATTTATCTTTAATGTCATCATATTATCATCATACAGGTTACACTTAATTATGCTCGCAGTTGCCGTAGGTACCTACCTATGTAATCATCAGCTACCGAGGTACCTGCTACAGGTGTCCCTGATGGACCTACTAGTAGGACAAAATAGTAGGACCACGAGAAAACGCTGAGCGAAAAATGTAACGATAGGAATATTCCGAGGCGGTGTCCGTAACGCGAAGAACTCAAAGCATGGTGGCGCGTCGGTAGCCGTGGCGCGAATAAAAGCGGCGCTTGTCAAAACCGTAGTAGCCGTAGCGCGAATAAAAGCGGCGCTTGTCAAAACCGTAGTAGCCGTAGCGCGAATAAAAGCGGCGCTTGTCAAAACGGTGCCCGTAGCGCGAATTCCTCTAAATTCACGATAAGTAGGGGTGGCCTACGTACGGCATTCAAGGTATATAGAACTATGTATATTCTATTCTATGTATATTCAAACCTATTCTGTGTTCAAGGCACCAATTTAAATAAATAGAACCTCCTCCTTTTTTGAAGTCTGTAAAATTTTGAACTATGTTATATTGGTATCTTATCATCCGGGCATATGTCACGCCTGATCATTCTCTACAGCGCTGATATTATCTGATATGCCACCTTGCCTACGTTATGAAGTAATAGCACAGACCTGAAAAAAAGACGGACGTAATGTGACACTAAAAAGATGTGAAGCATGCAAGGTCCTACATTTTCGTTTGTTCTACAAGGGACCTACACTCACACAGATGCACTAGCTCTAGGCTCAGGAGTGCGATTTTTATAATCTCATTCGGTGAGCTCAGCAGTTGAAAATGTCTAAATTACTATGGAGATACGCATCTTTCTAATGCTGATTTGACTTTCAAAGACCATGCTTCAGGAGTGCGATTCTTGAAAGTCAAATCAGCATTAGAAAGATGCGTATCTCCATAGTAATTTTGACATTTTTAACTGCTGAGCTCAGCGAACGAGATTAAAAAATCGCACTCCATGTCCGACACCCGTCACCATTATGTACCGCGTGACAGCACGCAAACAAAAGAAATGGGTGCTTCACTCGTGATTAGAAGAGATTACGTCCATCTTTTTTTCAGGTCCGTGAGTAATAGATACTCTTTCTTATACACTTACTGCCTACGTCCCAACGATATTTTGTCGTAAATTGCATCGCCGCGCCGCGTGTTTACCTAATTGAAAGCGTCTCAAATAATAAAATATCATCTTATCAGACTTTGCACTGATAGGGAAACTCTTATCTTGACTTACTAACGTAGGTTGTATTGAAGGTAAGTACCTTACCACGTACCACAACTCATTTTATACCTAAATCGCCTGATCGTATGATTTCTTTAAAAATGTATTGGGTTATAGTACCGTATTCGTACCTGCCTAAGTGTAGCTAATATCAGCTAGACCTAGGCTAGACCAATATCATTGGCTAGACCCCTGTATAACTTAGGAACAGAAGATGTGTTTTTGGTATTCAATAGGTATTGCATTGTATGTAGGTACATAGGTATTGTAGGTATTTACTGCTAATTCATCATGATGATGATGGTAGACTGCTAAATCTGATTGAGGGTAGGTACGGCGCCGTGATGGTGCTGACCTGGCTTGACCACTATGAAGCAGTCTTGGTGGTTCCCGGTGAGGTATTGTATTCTGTAAGTTTCCTTGAAATAGCAACATCTTTTGATACAATCGCTATAGCGTCTATAGGTTTCGCTGTTCTAGATTTCGCTATATGTACCCAAGTTACACCTATAAATAGATAATGCTTAAGTAGCTACCTACTTTAGGAGTACCGTGAGAGATAAAGAGGAATCGTTGCTCAAAAACCCTCATTCTAATAAACCAGAATCGCAACAGAGCAACCGCATGTCATAGATTAGAGATTCAGAAGTGGGTCTTCTACGCAAAGATTAGGTACAAGATGGTCTTGTCAAGATATTCGCTAAGATAATGAAGTAGTTTGCTGTTGCCACGGAAAGATGACAGTAATATTGATAGCACACGTTGCTACACAACGCTGTAGGGCTATTGTGTCACTTGCCGATGGTCGATAATGGATCTAAAAAATAGGTCCCTACCTAAGTAGACTATTCTAGGTGATTGTGAAGAGCTATCGCGCTTTCCTAACTAACATCGACACGACGTCACCGTTTAAAAATAAAGGAGAATCAATATACTGTCATCAATATCCCAAATTAAAGCCCGACCAGAAAAATAAAAAACCTCGCCATGTTGCGGACACTGACATTTAAGGTTATAGTCGATTGCAGCGCCCCCAAACCAGGTTTATTATTTTTCTGGTCAGGCAATACCACCCTATTTTAATCACCCTTTAAAGTAATGCAACTGTCTACACTGTATATATCGACCCAGTATGAATACCTAGATATGTGTCAGGCTGTCAGGTCAGGGACGTAACAGGTGGCAATCCATTTATAAAATAATAATAATAAACCTGCAGGGCAGGTTGTAGCAAGCTGTTGGTGAGGCGACACCACGGACCCGATTCTCCAGGGGCCCCGGATTTGGCGCTCACCTCCTGTCTTGCCTTAACTGGCCGGCCAGGATTGGAGTTGCAAGAGCGGGACCTAAGCTCCAGGTTGGAAGTGTAAAATGTCATAACGCCGGGGGCCTTCCGACTGTTGCGTTTAGCACCGGGAACTGGCACCCGCAGACTCACATCTCTACAACCTTAGCCGCACACTAGATGTTGCCACCTTGTCGCTACTTGCTAGCGGCCGTTTTGGGGGGCGGAGGTCAAATGAGTTGGCGAGTCACCGTCTGCCATTTTTAACAAACTAGCGACAATTTGTTGCGGCAGTCGTCCCGTGAGTCTCTCCGCAATAACTCAGATTTCCCGGCCCACCCAATCACCCCCATAAACCGAGTAGTTTTTTGTTCTTTCTACAATAGTCTCTGCACCGAACGTGGTAATGTCTTCTGGTGCATTCGCATAATGCATTCAGAGATAGACCTCGGTTGGTGCATCTCATCCCATTTTAAGGGGCCTACGTTTTCGACCTGTGTCCCCACGCAAGCCTTCCAAAGGTCCGGGCTACGGCCCGTGAAATAACCATAAAAATAAAATAAAATACATAAAAATAATTGTAGCCCTGGCAGTCCTATCTAGGCTAGCTACGGGATGGTGTACGAGGTGATCGGTTGAGGTAAGATGATCCTTGTCAATTGCAGCGAAACTATTTAGGTACCCTATTTATTTGTTTTCCTTGGTGAAACATAGCTCCAAATATTACCTCACATCAGTCAATTCGAAATGGTAGTGAGAGTAAATTTTGAAAAAAAAAATGTGTCTTTTCTGTAACGTAAGGTTGATTTTCAGCACAGGTAAACATCAAAGTTCTTAAAAAATTGCTAGTTTATACCTAAAATTCCATAAATAAAGACGTTGTTAACTCTAACAAGAGTTGTTGTTTGCTTCCATTTACATTCTAAAAAATAAAATAAGGGCAAGATCATCTTGCCCAATACATTACCTATTCTGTGACAATACCCTAGGGATCCTATAAGGAATACGAAGACCGTGGTAGTTAAAAATGGTAAAATATAATTATGAAAGATCCATAAATTCAACATTTTGAGTACGACAACAGGTATACAGATAAATTCGCTATCATTAAAGGTTTTTACATCTGCTCTTGCTCCGCTATCATCTCGTACACCTTTCCCCTAAACACTCATATGCCTACCCCGATGCGACATATCTAGACGTGAGCATAATTATTTAAAGTACCTATGCAACAGCACTACTGAATTAAAACACTTA
Source organism: Agonopterix heracliana (assembly GCA_963693445.1). Lineage (NCBI taxonomy): Eukaryota > Metazoa > Arthropoda > Insecta > Lepidoptera > Depressariidae > Agonopterix > Agonopterix heracliana. The sequence goes on from OY856307.1 coordinate 4,763,122, forward strand.
CGCTTAGCGACAGAAAACAGGTTCCTTTAATTCAGAACTATTTATTACTAGAAGCGACCAGAGAACTGACTATTCTCCAAGGCGTGATTATAGCAAGCTTCAAGCTGTATAGTCAAATATTGAGACAAATATTTATAAGCCTGCAAACTTAATAAGTAAACGTTTGAAGATAGCTTATGACCAATGATCGGAATCTCGGGGCATTTTTTGAGCATACAAGTATGGATACGCCTGAATTTCCCGGAAATATCCGGATTTAATAAATTTGGATAAAATTTCACGGGATTTACTGGGATTACCTATTTAGATGTCAAGAGATGTTTTTTTTTAATCAAGAGTATTAGCAGCGCATACTAGAGGCCGCGCCTTTGAAACACGCCGCCTGGTACTTTTGACATGTACCGCGCTTAGGTAAATATGTTGACCGTTATTAAACAATGATATTAAGTAACTAGATTAGTAGTTAGGGCACCAAAGCGTTGCCACTTCGAAGATGTCTGCAGGCTTCTTTGACTTCAGTTCAGGCGTTTATCTATAGAGAGCGGACATATCCGTGACGTATAAATTAAGCTACCAAAATGGGGAAATGCGCCGTAAAAATTTGTAAATCACAGTCGGAAAAGAATAATAAAGGAAGTGGTGTTACTTTTCACAAGTAAGTTTACAATTTATTTTGTCAAAATAAAATTAAAAAACTAAATAAATTTTTCACGCATTGTTTTTGCCATCAGTGTTGCAAGTAAATACGATTTTGATTTACAAACTTTTACGGCGCATTTCCCCATTTTGGTAGCTTAATTTATACGTCACGGATATGTCCGCTCACTATAGATAAACGCCTGAACTGAAGTCAAAGAAGCCTGCAGACATCTTCGAAGTGGCAACGCTTTGGTGCCCTAACTACTAATCTAGTTACTTAATATCATTGTTTAATAACGGTCAACATATTTACCTAAGCGCGGTACATGTCAAAAGTACCAGGCGGCGTGTTTCAAAGTCGCGGCCTCTAGTATGCGCTGCTAATACTCTTGATTTAAAAAAACGTCTCTTGACATCTAAATAGGTAATCCCAATAAATCCCGTGAAATTTTTATCCATATTTATTAAATCCGGATACTTCCGGGAAATTCAGGCGTATCCAAACTTGTATGCTCAAAAAATGCCCCGACATTCCGATCACTGCTTATGACAGATCAATAATCTCACAGATGCTCCTAAAACGCCACCGAAAGCTTTAATTAAAAAGGTACACAGCAGAAGTACTAGAGGCCTATCCTTTTTCATAAAAAAAAAATAGTTTTAGTGGTATTTAGAGGTCGTAGAGGTATCGTTAGATTGTGCATATTGGAGTTCAGGGAAGAGAAGGTTCATAGTGCAGATTAAGAGCAGTCGAAGCAGCAAGCCTTCCTCGGCGCGGCGGGGACCAGGCTCGAGGGGTAAGTTTGCGTGGACACCGACTTCTTTGTGAACGGGTTCAGGGGCTCGGGAATAGCTGTGTGTTTCACTTCCATGTTTATCCTCGCTAACTTATCACCCTTCTCTTCTTCCTTCTTTATGGTAATGAAATACGGACGGAAATCGTTTGAATAGTTTCGATACATTTTGATGTTATTTTACAATTTTTTAAACGAGAATTTTAAAGTTTTTTGAGAAGACTCGCTAACTTTGAGTTCTTTTGGACGCTCTCAAGCCCTGAAATAAATGTTGAAGGTTAATTGTCAAGAGATTTTTTTTATACGCAAGAAGATTGAATTTATACTTTACTTTGTCTCTAGTTTCATGATCTACGTGAGATCTTACAGTTTTTCTTCTAATTTCTATGCATGCGATCAGAGATTACTAGCTTAGAAGCTTTACGCTACGCGGTATTGTTAAATCCATGGGCTCTACATAAAATATACCACTATGTAATGTCACAATATAACATAGTGTACCTATCTAGTATAAGTATTGTAATTTTGGTCTGTATACGTCTCGTCTATAGGTACAAAATTAACTCCTATCTTCTGTTTTTTATCACTTCTGATCGATATTTAACGACCCGGTAAGTGAAATGGTAGACAACACCTTACAAGTTAATTTGTGTAATGGTTACGACCGACGTCCGGGTTGCCAAACCAGGGTCCTGGGTTTGAATATCGGTTCGGTCATGGATGTTATATGTTTGTGTCATCGTTGTATGTTTTCATTAAAAAAAAGGCCAGTACCTTTCGTTTGGGATCATTACAATGTAAGTATGTGCCTAGGATCATTACCTACAACATGTATACAAGGTGTTTCATAAGTAACAATAAAACTCTTAAGGGGGTTGTTTAGACCGTCAAACTGAACAACTTTATCTATGGGACCAACATCGAAATCGCGAAAAAAATAATTTTATATCCCATACATATTTTAGCTCTAGTCCATTTGTAGAGTATAGAACATAAATATTTTTTTTCGCGATTTCGATATTTGTCTCACAGTGAAAGTTGTTCAGTTTGATGGTCTACACCACCCCCTTAAAGGTTTATTTATATTTTTGTAACACCTTGAATATAGGTTTGAGCGTTATTTATTTATTTGAAAAGTAAATTAGGTAAGTATTAAATTTTTTTATATGTTTTCAGCTAGTTAGATACCTACCCCTAACTTAGTAAGTCAATGGTAAGTTACAATAACTACACTTTTCCAATTTTAAGTTCAAACCTTATAGGTAGGAATAGTTTGTAAAATTTCAGCAGAACGGGAATATGGCTCCCGTCCCCAGGGGTGACGGCCTGACCGGAGCCAGGTTGTTCTAAGGTCACAGGTATCAAAACTAAACTTTACAAACTTAGGAAAGTATAGAAATAATCTCCACGTCTAATGGACTGGAGTGCGATCTTTTAATTTAAAATCACAAGTTCAAATCAGCAGTAGAAAATGTCAAAATTACTATGGAGATTATGCATAACTCGATCATGATTTTGAAAGTGTGAGATTCAAAAATAGCACTAAGGAAAAATTCTTAGACAAAACCAAAAGGGGGAAAAACAGAATGTCCATAATATGACTCGAACTATAGGTACGAATACGATAAATACGAATAGCCCGATGGTCTTCGACAAATAAGAAATACACAGGTTGACGACTCTCTACCCATGATTGCGATGCTTTTAATAAATCAACTTAATACACGTTGCGGCATGGATCTTGCGTGCTCTACTTTATTTAGACGAAAATAGGGCATAGTACCTTGTACACAAGGTCCAGCGCAATCAAGGACAGCGATTCCAATCCGTACCGCGCCTTCGGTTTTCCCTATTTGTTGTTTCATCTTAAATCTAAGCATTCTAATTCTAAGGTAATTAGAAAATGAAACTCAAAAGCACAAATCATTACATTTGTTTACATCTAGCGCACACAGTGGTAGAAGTGGTCTGGAAGACTTGCTTCAACTGACGAATTAAGTTTTTGTGATCGGCCTTCTTCATTGGGAACTTACTTTCCTTTATTTGAGATAGAATTTTTTCTATTTCTGGTGCAAGGGTCGTTTTAATCGTCTGTTCTGTTCTCAAAGCTCCACGATTGCCTTTTATCTTATACTGCGAATTGCTGTGCGCCTGCCAGATAACAACTGAATTATATTTTACTGTAAAGCTATTAGGTTTTTAGTTTTTACTGATGGTTTAGACGACAAAGTACAGTTCAATTTGTGATTTTCATTTATTTCAAAGTGAGCAAAATTATCCTGTGACAAGTTAGGTAGGTAGGTAGGTAAGTACCTATATACTTATGTTAGGTATAATTGAATCAAAGTTATTGATAATTCAGGAAAATCACTCATTGAATGTTATTGACGTAAAATATAAGAGTGTTTAGTATGGAGATGTGCTGTTATTTAGTCGAATTATGAACTTTCTGTTGGGCGCAATAACTTTTACAAATCTTCTGGATTTTCCATCGCCGGGGGCAGCGCATACCGTGCACTGCAAAAAAGTTTTTACTAGCGGTAATATCTATAAGTACACGGGGCGATCGTTCTTGATAGGAAGGGCTCAAAATAAAATATATCTGTGTCCAGTGTGACACATTCGAAAACTTGAAAATTATTGGCAACAGTACACAGACTTAAAAGAAGAACCAGACGTAATGTCATCTTATCATGAGTGAAGCACCCATTTCTTTTGTGTGCGTGCTGTCACGCGGTACATAAGGTGACGGGTTGTTAGACCTGCGCCTAGAGCTAGTGCATCTGTGTGAGTGTAGGTCCCTTGTAGAACAAACGAGATTGTATTACCTTGCATGCTTCACATCTTTTTAGTGCAATACTCGGTCCGTATTTGTTTCAGGTCCGTTCAACAGTATTGAAACATTGTGAAAAAATAAATTTGGATGGGATAGGTTAGGTAGGTACCTACTTCAATAAAATGTTAACAGAAAGAGACTACCGTTTTATAGCTTTGATGAACAGGGTGAATAGCCCTTCGGCACGGTGCCTAGGACAATAAGAAACCATTATTGCGTATTGTATACAGGGTGAAAATTTTTATGCGTTAAGTAAGTACCTACCTACATATTATTAAACGGAATGTCTATTATGATGCATTACATATTATGTACCCCATCGACAGACTTACTCTACTAAAATATATGGTCTGAAGCTTAGATCAAAATAAAATGAATGGATAGGCCTTGTGCGAACATTTCAAACCAGAAAAATGAGGCAAAACAAATGAAAGGTTTACTTCAGTATGCAAGTGCCCTAGATTTGACAGATAACGGCGCTAGTTTGTATGGACCAAGTGCAGTGGCGGATACAGGGGGGGGCCCAGGGGGCCATGGCCCCCTCTACGAACCTCTGAATTTTGAGGCCGAGTAAAGAAATTAGCTCTCTTAATTTTTTGTATCTTAATATGTGGCCCGAATCGGCCGATGCCCCCCCCCCCCCCCCCCCCAACATGAAATCCTGGATCCGCCCCTGACCAAGTGCACCAGTAGTTTGCTTCAACTTACCGCGCTATAGGCATATTATGAAGGACCGGAAGGAGGTGTAAGGCATTTAATTTTACACCCTGTACACCTACAGGCTCCTTCTTAATATGCTGACAGTTTCTAAGGAGAATAATTAGACTCAAAATTCTCTATAGACTCTCATCGTTCTAACAACGAAGTCGCGAAAAGAAAAGAATTTTTACCCACTGCTGTTACATTTGGGTCGAGTAGCTTTTTCAGATTTGTATGGACCAGCCATACCAGTAGATTTTACTTTTTCGCAATTTCAATGATAATATCGCTGGGTGAATACAATAACGGCACAATTAAAAAAAGCGTTTTCGAGAAAATTGCGTTTAAAGTTGCGTCATTCGACGCAACATAGTACAGTCAGCATCAAAAGTATCTAGGCATGTTAAGTGTTCATAAATATCTGGACAACTTTACGATAGCAAACCTTATTTCAACTCACAAAGAAATCAAATTAATTTATCTGTCATATTATTATTTGTTAAGTTAAAAACAAAGGGTATCTAGTAGGAAATAGGGTTTATTTTCGTGTAATTGTTCAGATGTTTTTGAACGCCGGAGATGCTTAGATACTTTTGATGCTGACTGTACATTCGTACTACGCGCGAACAGATTTAAGTGACACTAGTGCCATCTATCGGGAAACCCTGTGAAGTAGCAAGTTAAGTCATTATTGCATAAATAGAACAGTTGGCGCAGAGCACCCAGCGATATAGTTAAACTTATACAGGGTGTTTCATAAGTAACAATAAATTTTTGAAACTCATAAGGGGGTTGTTTAGACCGTCTAACTGAACAACTTTCTCTATGGGACCAACATCGAAATCGCGAAAAAAATAATTTTAAATCCCATACATATTTTAGCTCTAGTCGATTTGTAGAGTATAGAACATAACTTTTTTTTTTCGCGATTTAGGTATTGGTCCCATATTGAAAGTTGTTCAGTTTGATGGTCTACACCACCCCCTTAAATGTTTATTTGTAGTTTTGTAACACCTTGTATAGGTATAACCAAATGAAAAAAAAAAGATGTGCTGTTCTACATGACAGGAAGTTAGTTTAAATATAACTTATAGGTATAACAAATAACCTAATAAGTGTTATTTTTTAATTACTTACTGCATTTGTCAAATAAATAAATAGAAATATGAACACAAAGAACAGAGGTTGTCCCAATAGTTTCATGATTCTGTTCTTATTTTCTTAAAAAAAAACAAGTTGACAATAGATTCAATACAGAAACGATTTACAGCTGGTTTCGCAAATTTAAAGATAACGTTAAAACATAAATAAAAACAATTTATTTTTATGGAAAGGAAATTTCGCAACACAAAATTGAATCACGTTTTTATTATCCCTTTCATAAAAATGTTCATAACTTTCGAATTATGTAGGTATACCTAGCATATTATTATACAGGGTGAAATTGATATCATCAGCATCCTTTTAAACTAAAAGTCTACCCATCATACTGAACAACTTTTACTATGAGAGCAAACCGATCGGAGCAAAAAAATTATCAGCTGTTTCATACATTTGAGTCGAGTACCTATGCAATGCAGTATGGAGCATGTATGGAGCAGCAGATTATTTTTTTGCTCCGATCGGTTTGCTCCCATAGTAAAAGTTGTTCAGTTTGATGGGTAAACTCTTAGTTTAAAAGGATGCTAATGATATCAATTTCATTTTGTAACATCGGGCCCTTGCGTGTTTGAAATTGATTGTTGTCTTTTAATTTAGCAGAAGCAGAAGCATTGCATTAAGAGACCTTAGTGCAGTGGCGCCCTCATTACAATAATAAAAAGCCTACATTAGTAAAAGCTCTACTCCAATAAAATACAAAAGCCTTAATTAAAGCTAGTTCTATAAAATACTTTCATAGGTCTAAACCATTGACCTCTTAGTCTAAACCAAGAAGTTTGGAATTTTAGATCCATGGTCTAAACCATAAAGTTATTATACCTTACAGGAATAGAGTCAGTGACATGAGTTGTCAAATGAAACAGTTTTTGGATGTTTTTTGGAGACTATTCGCAGGCAAAAATTCTAATACTGTCTATAATTCTGAGTAAAATCGTGGATAAATTAATGAAGTAGTGTCAGTATATTTCACAAAATTATCTACGATTTCACTTTAGATTCCCAATTATTCACGAAAACCGAATTGTAAAAATTGATTAGTGACTAAAAAACGGGTTCTATTGACTCGCGTCACGTATCTCTTTCTATTATACAGTGGTGTCGCTAGCAGTCGCTAGGTACATCTCGCTCTCTCAGCTGTATGTTCCTCTATTCCTACCTCTATGGTCTAAACATGAAAAATTTCAAAAAAGACATACTCAGATCGTATTGCCTCGATCGATATAATAATCAAATTGGTGGTATCCAAGAATTTTATCTTTGTGGTACCCAAATAAACGGTATGTAGAGTTTTCCTTGGAAGTTAATAAAAAAGAAGAAGAGAATCTTCAGCGAGAAGTCGCGAGAATGGAGTGCCTGCGTAAGATTTATTGTTATCATTCGAGGGACTTGTTTAAGGGGGTTGCAGAGGGAGTTGCACTACACTAGATGGCGCTCGGGAGCATTATTCCTGATTTTATCACATTTTATTTTATATCTCGTAATTGTGATGATTTCAATCAAAATTTTCAATTATGCGGGCACTTGTGTTTATGTTTTACTCATCTAGCTACAAGTTATAGTAATTTTATTGTTCATACGAATTTGATATACTTACATTTTAATTTTAATCAATTTCATACAAAACTTTGACGTATAACATTCGTAGACGGTATTAACAAAAGTAATATTTTATATATGGAAAAATAGTTAAGAAAATCAAGATTACGCATCTCAAATAACATTTGCAATTTATAACATAATTACGAAGATATAAAATAAAATGTGATAAAATCAGGAATGATGCTCCCGAGCGCCATCTAGTTGCCTGTGAACGTCTCTGCAACTCTGCAACCCCCTTAAGAAGCAAATATCTATTTTTACCTATTTTCAAAATTAAAAAAATTAAAACTAAATCAATTTTATTTGAAATTATTAATTTTATTCTAATTCTAAATAGATATGATCGAATTCCACAATTGCAACACAGAGTTCTCTGGACGATGGTATGTATAAATTATCAATGAAACGTTTCACAAATAATACCTAATTCATTGTACATCTTGAACATGGAAAGATATACATGTAGTGAACTTTTCGTTGTTGTGTAGAGTATTATTACGAGTAGGTGGAATCACGCAAGTCTTGATGCATTCCTGCGAAGATTGGAAATTTTCTGGTTGCCACCGCATCCCGAATACAGGTGACGTCTGCACGACCTAAAAAATAAAATAATATATAGGGTCCTTCTTGCCGACTCTTTTTAAGGGGATGATCAGACAATCAAACTGAACAACTTTCTCTATGGGACCAATAACGAAACTGTACAGTAAGTATAAGTAAGCATATGCTCACGACTATATTCCTCGAAGGGGTAATCAGAGATATTCTAAAACCTCAGAACATCCACGTTTCACCAGTAGTACCGAAACTCTATCCAGTGTGATGGGGGGTGAGCCCGTCGCCACTTGTAATGGACAGTGGGTACAATACATGAATCGAAATTGAAGCAAGTAGGTTTTCTCACGATGTTTTCCTTCACCGAAAAGCCAGTCGTGTTACAAATCGTACATAAATTCCGAAAAAGTCATTGGTACGAGTCGGCCTGGACGGGGATCGAACCATCGCCTCCTGCACGACAGGCAAGGTTACTCGCCACCGGACCACCACTGCTGTATTAGTTAGGTAATAATATGTTAAGTTCAGTTAATAGACTCACTTGGCGATCCTGTTCCAAGCCCAGCGGTCGTAGTATCCGAAGCAGGTCCCTCAATAAAAGGCCAAGTTACAGAAATGTGTGGTCTCAGCTGAAAACAAGTAAGGTATATGATACACACTAAGTTTAATAAATAATGTATTTGTAATTTTTTTAACGGTTCAGTGTTTCATGTTACGATTCTGAAGTATGTTTTATTTTATTAGAATTAATTATTTAATATTTTGTTATTTTTGGATTCCATAAATTTGATAGCGCTTTTTTCGTCAGTAATTTGCATCTGGGTGTAACTTATTCTAGACAATAAATGGGCGAACGTTAAAATAAGGTATAGTCTGCAGGCTCCTACTGTCCCTACAGTAGGTCATACTTCTTTACCTTAAAATCATTTATGAGGCCATGTAATTCATACTTACACACATATAGTCAAAATAACCATAATAATTCCTTTCAACTTAGAAACATTAGCTCAATTTAGTAGAAACATCGCTGCGCATGAAGGCGCATGCGCCGCGAGCTTGTATGAAACTGTTTTTCTCGTAAGATACCTATTCTGTAGTTTAGGTATACAGTTAAAAACATCGGATCTGGAGTGCGATTTTTGAACATGTGATTTCCCAACGAGCGGTAGAAAGTTATACCTGTCTCACGTAGCACATCAAAACTTGACATTTGCAAGATGAGACAGGTATAACTTTCTACCGCTCGTTGGGAAATCACATGTTCAAAAATCGCACTCCAGGCACGTATCCAGACTTTTGTTTCGGGGGGGGATTTTCATAGAAAAACCATGAAAAAGATAGTGCTGTAACCACTTATCCATACAAATTTACGGATTTCGGGGGGGATAAATCCCACCTATCCCCCCATCCCCCTGGATACGTGTCTGCATCGGATGCTCTCACGGCAATATACAGGGTGTAAGGAAAAGTATCATTAACCTTTAAACCACACACTCTACCCATCAAACTGAACAACTTTTACTAAAGGCAGGGTTTGTCTGAGTTGAGTTGTAGTTTTGTATGTAACAGCAGATTTTTATTTCGCGATTTCGATATTGGGCCCATAGAGAAAGTTGTTCAACTATATGGTCTGGGGTCATTCCCGTCAGCATATTAAGTAGGTACCTATATAAAAATAACAAAATATTTCTACTTACTAGGTTTATCAGTACTGTTAAGAACGCAATACTTTTGGCATTCAGCTTGGGTTTCGAACCTGTTGCCGTTGCTTGGCACCCACCCCAGAAGAACCGGTAGCATCTTTGTTGCCTCACATCGAAGTACCACTGGATGATCTCCGCACGACATGGGCCCGTGTCTGGACGGAGGAAGCAGCTCTTGTGACGAGCTGGGGATAAGGGAAATATTGCAAATTATTGACAAGGCTAGCCACTGGTGACTGTCGGACTGAGTGGCAAACACCGGCCACACAAGTGTGTCGAGTCAATACTAAATTGTACGAAAGAGCGTATGAATTGCTTGTCACCGGTGCGGTGCCGATGGCTTCAAAAAAGGATTTGACATTCAATAAGGTGCTTCAAATTCCTATATTGAATTAATTATGTTGTGACTTTGTTTAGTGCCAATTTCTCGTTTTCGTTAGTACTAAAATAATTACACGTGCGGCCACTTTATTGTTTCATCTAGTGGTAAATCATCTAAGATACAATAGGGGAGCAGGCACCTAGTCAAATTAGCAACTCATAATCAAATATCAAAATGTACGCTTTGTATAAAAAAATTTACTAGATACCCTTGTCACTTGTGACATTATCAACATTCATTACTTCAATTGGCATCCGATGCGTTATCACAGTTCAGCCAACATCATATGAATATTATACGTAGGAAAATGATCAGTAGTTTTAATTAAATCTAGAGTGGCAGTTTTGCCAATGTAAGTAGTTTAGAGTCTCAAGTGATTGTTTTAAGATTAAAACACAAAAGAGTCACGAAATGACCGGCCCGCATGGCCAGAACAATCACGAGCCGACGCAGACAGACATCCTCTCGGTAGACCTCTAGCCACGCGAGTCACATTCATTACTTATTAAAAATAGTACCTATTCAAGCTAAAGAATTACAAAAAATGTGAGTTTAGCGTTATTTTTACTAAGAAGATAAAACTAAATTTATTTTATGCAGTCCGCATCCCCTATTGGGGCTTCGTTGTGTAGGCCAGCGAGTAAGCCACACAGCACAGCCGGTAGCAGTCGTCCATCTCAACTTCGAAAGCTTATCAATCTGTGGCTTATATGAAGGAGGAATCACACTTTGTTATGTGTTATTTGTTATCTGTGTTATTTGGCCGCATACGACGAAGTATAGAGGGCTCATTCGTCTATATTTGCTTTATTCGCACGCACGTGTGGATGGCATGTTTGTTGTTCAAATATTTGAGCGAATACAGCGTAACGAAGTGTGCTTCCGCCATAAGATAAAAGGACAAAACAATACCATGAACATGATAATGACAGGACCAATTTTAATAGGACTTTGCTTGGAGATTATAGATATAACCTAGTTTAGGTCAATAAATAATAAATAAAACATTCTTACGTGTAGGAATATGCGAGGTAAAAGGTAAGCTACAAAGTATATAAACTACCTACATTCGAATATCTTTCTCCCTTTTCATTTTGCTTGGTGTCACATCTTGATTAGTAGAAAATAAAGCTGTTTTCGTTCGTCTTGCACTACTACATCACATTTTATACTACATTTAATGCTCGAATTTAATTATTTTACGAAAACAAAAAGTGTATCAACAAAGTCCTATGCCAGAAAGTGACAATGACAGACAAATCGATTTGACATTTGAAGTGATGTAACAAAAGCAAGATTACGGATATTTTTGTTATCGGTACTAGGGTACCTTCCTAGGCAGTGCTCCGTCAATCACGATTGACAGCTGCGATGAAGTCGTGGGATGTACAAGATGCAGGCTGTCGGTCATTGAAATAAGGCGAATTTTAGTTTTCGTTCCTGAAGCGCAAAGTTCGAAAATCGAAAAAGTGCGCGAAATCGGGTTGAGTGCAGTATCTGTTACGGTAGTAACTATTAAGTAATCTGTGACTTAGGTAGGTACCTACGCAATATTGATGTTCAAAACAGCGCTCTCTACCAAAAATGTAGAACTGAAAATGTAGAATAAGATTTCAGCAAATGCCATTGACTAAGGGCCTGTTTCACCACTTCTGGGTAAGTTCTTGTTAGCTTATCCGACAGATAGTTTGACATATTTTATATGAAATTATGTCAAAATATCTGTCGGATAAGCTAACAAGAACTTATTCAGAAGTGATGAAACAAGCCCTAAGACTTGACAAAAGTGTCAAAAGTCGCTCTGCAAGTCTGACGGTGGGCGGTCACGTATCTTCTTCTCTCGGGCTTGCAAGAGGCCCCGCCCTTTTGTAGCGCTCTAATTTGTTCTTGACCACAGAATAATACTTGAGATTAACTGAACTACTTGACATTGGCAGAATTGCCGTGCGCAAGTCGAAAAACAATTTGGCACAGAATTTACCTTTGGGCTCGTTTCGCCATCCAGGAGTGGTGAAATAACCCTTAATTATACAGGTTGTAAACCTAAATGCGTTACATACTTTAAGGAGTAGTGCTTCAGATCCTCAAACTGAACAACTTTTACTATGGAGCTAACATCAAAGGGTAGGCAGTAGAGAGGGGTTTTTTGAGATTAGATGGATTTAGAACCGTATGGGACAGCAGATTTTTGTCGCGATTTAGATATTGGCTCCATAGTAAAAGTGGTCTAAGAGGAATACCTACTTTAAGGGGTACTTCAGGACATAAAACAGAACAACTTTCACTATGCGACCATAATCGAAATCACGAAAAAATCTGTTTTAATCTATGTAAACAGTAGATTTTTTAGTCTGATAGTAGTTTGAAAGTCTGAAGCTAAAGTATGTAATGTTTTTAAATTCACACCATCTATAGGACTAGCCAAAGAGTTAAACAAGGTTTGACAAAACACCCTAGTTAGTTATATTTAAACCATCAAACCAACTGCATAAGTTCTCTCACTATGGAGACAATGACGGGAAAACAATTGCTGTTACATACAAAACTACAGTATCTATCTACTCGACTGAAATGACAGAAATTATTTATATTTTTACCTTTTTTAATGTGAAAGTTGTTCAGTTTGATGGTCTAACTCTAAACCACCAGTCTAAATAGGGTGTTTTATTATAACGACCTGTATAAGTATATTGGGGTCTAAGGCCGAGATTCAGCGACGATTCTTAAGTCATAGTTCGAGCTCCCGTATGTCAAAATCCATACATTTCGACCCTACTTAGCTCGAACTAAGAACGAAAAAATCGTCTCTGAATCTCGGCCTAACTCTCATTTGGCGAGGCTAGGTAAGTATTAGTATTTTTGACACTCTCTGTGTAACATTATTGACACGATTACTTTGCTTACATGCTCATACTTTTTTCTTTGGTACTTTAATAGCAATGTATCAATATCAACCATGGTGTAACCGTAGCGTTGGGCAGTGCGCTGAATTGTAAATTCAAATCCTATCCTATGTTTCAAAGTAATCTTTATGCTGAGTTTACATGCACGCCGTGCAGACCGGCAAGCTTTGGCAATTCGATGTACACTCAGGGAAAATAAGAGAGAGAGAGAGAGTCGGACAGAGAGAAAAAAACATATTAATATCGGGATGAGATGAGCTTAACATAACACTTATTATTTTATCCTTACTACCACCAACTTTAATAGGTACCTACACAAACAAAATATTTTATTTCTTTATTGTGGCTTCACTATTTAGCTCATGATTATTATTTAGATAGCAGCACCGGTTTTAGCATTAATGGTACATCATTATTTGTTGAGTGAGTGTCGGACGAAGCGAACAAGCTAAGCGGTGGGCGGGGTGCGTTTGCGCTTTTTGCTCGTGGCAAGGCGACCGGCCGGCCGGCGCACCGGGATCTATCTATCCTTGTTGTATTTTATTCTGTTCATAACTCTCTCTCCCGGCGAACGTTCCATCCAGTTATACAATAATTCCGAATCATTAAACAATAAAGTTTTTGTCTCATTGCAAATAATTAGATTACTATTATTACTATGACATTAAAAATGATCTCTCTTGGCCCGGTTGATTTATGTTTTGTTTTGTTATGTGAATGAACGAGTGCAATAGAAATAATAATAAGTACCTACTTGAATTTTCTGTTACAATAATAATTTCAACGAGCATTATGAATATCAATGACTTGGGAATTTATTTAGTTTTTCTTAATATTATTTATTACATTAGCGGAGCAGCATCAGAGATCAAGGTGAGAATTTTCTTTGTTTTGTGTTTGAAACTTTTGTCTGATTAATTACTTACCAAATAAATCATTTTCATACTCTGCGTACTTTTGAAGATATAAAGTGATTTCACGTTGTATTTTTTTCTGGCAAAACAGAATTTGTCGATTGCGGTTTTATTCCACTAAGCCGTCGAAATATTTACTAATAATATGTTTATGAAGCCATGATTGTTTCATAAAATGTACAATATGTTACACCCATTGTTTTTTTATGTACTTACCTAAGTATATATCAAATATACCTAAGTAATTTTATAGGTAAATAATCTTTTTATCTTTTCGATCCTATGCCACACTAAATGTTATTTGGAAAATAGTTTGATCAGTAGTACCTATATAAACGTAGGTATTTCAGAGACAATCTTGAATGGATATTAATACAAAATATTTTATACTATTCTTAACACTATGTTTTAGGTAAGTACAAAAATACGCAATACGTAAATTTTGTACAAATTTAAAAAGTTTAAATGAGTTATTTTTTCAATGTATTTTTTTCGTATACTTAATAAATGACCCGTTCGGATACAAAAGTTTAAATGGGTAGGTTAGTGACAGTAATGTCTCTTCTATCTAGGGAAAATTGGCATCAAACGATACATTCACTCGCTTACCGCTGCTGTTGCGATCTGAATTTAAATTATCATTATAATACCATGGCACTTGCATATTTGAAATAGGCATAAAGGCAATATTACTAGCCTTTCTTCGGCCTGCAAGTATTCAATCTTATTGCATAAAGAAAACCCATTTGTTAATTGTAATTATTATTTTTCGATGGTTGCGAATTTAAATGAAGCGTTTTCAAGACTAGTAAATCGAAAAATCACTAGATGGCAACGTTAAAATTACTCATAAATCTGTCACATTGACAGTAAAAAGTGCTGTTAGTTTATGGTTTGCATCAAGTCTGTCAGGTGGTGTTGCCAATGGATAAATTGTTCACTACCAATAAATACGACGAAAATGTTAGTTTGTTATAAGTAAGATGTAAGTACATTAACTGCACAAAAAGTAGATTAATTCAAAGTATCAAAACGCGTTTAACATTATAACCTTCATAATCCTTTTAACGAATTAACAAAATGCTCCATAAAATTAGGGAGTCCAAAAAACACGTAACATTTTCGACCAGGAGAGCGATTTTTGAAAGTCATTCGGTGAGCTCAGCAGTTGAAAATGTCAAAATTACTCCGGAGATACGCATCTTTCTACTGCTGATTTGACTCTCAATAATCATACTTAAGGAGTGCGATTTTTGAAAGTAAAATCAGCAGTAGAAAGATGCGTATCTCCATAGTAATTTGGAAATTTTCTAATACTGAGCTCACTGAATGAGATTCAAAAATCGCACTCCTGACAGCTAAATTGGCACGTCTACGTCTATGACGCTCCTTCCAGTGTTTTTGAACCATTTTTTATGAAATCATTGATATCACCATCCTTCTGGAATTTCGTAGTACCTATCTAACTGTGTAGATTGACATTATTTTAGTATCCGTATATTCTCCAGTCCAATTTTTCTTTTCTTTTAAATTTATTCGAATTCATGCTAGTTACCTTCTGCGGCTACGCTTTTTAAAGATTTTAAGCTCATTAAAACTAAAAAACAATGTTATCCGTTAAATCCGTAAAAACCCAAAGTTACAAAAAAAACGTTTTACTAAGTTACGTTATTTCCAACAGTACCTATCCCGAAATATTGGCAAAACCATAGAGAAATTAAAGCCGATATGCCATCTCCTCTTACTCCATGGGCAAAACCTTAATTCAGCTCTAGTCCCAATAGTGCCGGATATCCGAATCCAAATCCATAATAATCTACGAATAAGAATGTATAGAAGTGTAAATGAAGCTCAAAAAGTGGCACCAAAAATTAAAAGTGTACCGTGTTCTAAATTTGTTCTTAAAAACTGTACCTAGCCGCCAAAACTCATTCAACATGCCATTTTTCATTGGGTGTCAAAAATTATTTAGATTTTGTTTAGAGTTACTCTTCTATAGTTATTCTTATTCGTAGATAATAATACAAGAATTTAAATCCTTGGAATTATGGACAATGTTTTAATAAGGATTCGCCTTGCGGTAGCATTTCCCCTCTGCCACGGTATAATATCAATTGATCACGTGCAATACATTCAATTAAATTCCTTTTCACTAAACGAGACAGACAGCCTATAATTGCGAAACAATAACTTCGAACTTAGAACGTTTCACACGAGACTATACTGCATCCCAAATAAGGATGAAAAGATATTCCGATTATAGTTAGCTTTCTGGCCAACTCTGACTAGCAAATAAGATTTTTTTTTTTTTTGAAAAAGATATACTTACTATACAAAGTATCTTGGACGTTATTAAAGCTGTTCTAAGAATAAGTGAGAGGAAGCACAGATCCTCTGTGGAGGAAGTGTCTCAAATCTCTGTTTCTGTAATTCAAAATGGCGTTAAATTTTCGTTGCTATTTGGAATGGAGTATAGGTTACCTACTTTTCATGACTTTTAATTTTAACATTCAAAATTAGAATCTAAAGTTATGGGGAATAAAATAAAAAGTTGCGGATTGCATGTTACCTCGCCCCCCACAAAAAGTGGCACAAATGTTTGATACCTAATAGAAACACACGCGTCACCAGTCCTCATCACAACGCGAGTTCTGATGTTTTTTTTTGTCAGGCAAGCACCCGTAACAATGAGGGCTGTTTCGCGCGGGTCTCGACCTGCGAGAGCGCGGGCAACAGGAGGGCCGTCTGCGGCACGGATGGTCGAACTTACCCTACCAGGTGTGAGCTCATGAAGGCACAGTGTTCTGGAGAACCTGTCGCCGTGGCGCGTCGGGGACCCTGCGTTGGTAAGTTCGGAAAAAAAATTGTCCTGTGTAAATGCGTTACATAGGGTGCTCCGATAAAACTGAACAACTTCCGCTGCGGGACCAAACATGAAACCGCGAAGAAAAATCAGCTTTTCCATAGCAAACGCCAGGCTACTCGATCCAAGTTGTAAGAATAGCAGATTTTTTTTTTTTTTTTTTTTTTTTTGTGTAAAGCGGCTATTCTAGTCTTCTCCAGACTAGTATCACTTCGACCTTTATGTAGATCTTTTGTGATCGCCACAATAGTTACAGTTCACTGCTAATACAGTGTCCCGTCAGCGCCCTTACTATATAATGCGCAAGTTTGTCGTGCTGAGCGCGATTCTCTCCTTTGCCATTTTGCAGTCGAATGCCGCAATTAGTGCCTTGGAATGGTTTAATCCTGTCGTCTTCATCCAGTGATCAATCGATTTTTTCAGACATAGGTTCCTAAGCGTTAAATTGACTAGGCTTTTAGGCTTTTAGGGACTCCACAGAACGGCTCTGGTCCATACTGCATGCCACTAGCCCCATCTCTCGCCAGCTTGTCTGCCCTTTCATTGCCTACGATTTCAGAGTTGGTCCCATTGTGAAAGTTCTTCAGTTTGATGGTTGCTCCAGGCCCTGTTCAATACGTAACGCATTAAATTGTACACTAACAAACGCTACGCATGTAAGATGTGAATGGATTATAAAAACTCTAAATAAAAACTAACTTCGTGACGCGGCGCGCGCAACTTCCGTCACATACCTACCTACCTACTGAACAAAATACACTCTCGAGTGCGATTTTTGAAAGTCAAATCAGCAGTAGAAAATGTTAAAATTACTATGGAAATTATGCACCTAAGTTACGGCTGCTTTCAAAAATCGCAGTCCGGATCTGTTTCACCTACCTCGCTAAAAGAAGTCACCCTGTGATGCAACTGTTTACCCTGACAGCCAGTATATATTATAATGAATAGGAGGAATATCTCGCGACAGTGGAGTGCTGACCTCAAACAGAGATCCTACCTACATAATTAATGCCTTTTCATCTTCACAGATGCCCCTTTGCCTCCATTTGGCAACTCCCATGGATATAAAGCGGTGATAATGAAAGAGACTGGCCTTTCGTAGGCCTTTTAGGTACTGTCGTATAAAAAACAACAGTAGAAAATAAAATGCTATACAGATACACAATCAAACATATAATATAACTAACTCCCCTTTTAGCGTCGCGCCTGTGCGCCTGGGGTAAAAAACGTAAAAAACACTTTTGGGCTAGATACATAAACGTTCTATAGGTACCGAAGTATCTATAGGTACCTTGCACCTTACCTATATAATTCTTATGTTTGAGTAAATGTAAATAATGAACAAGCACAAGCCGCCTTGTTCAAGTCAGGACTTATGAAAAACGTCTTTGTTGTTATGACCTTGCCATATTCAGGATCCGCCGCGTCTTCTTATATCATCGCTAGTACTGTCGATGCATATATCTGTGTATTAGGTACGAAGATAGATATACCTACATCACATAGAGACATTTGGTAGTTTCGATGACACTTGAACTCTTGCACACAGCGAAACGTATCGATGTTGACAATTTTGTGTAACAATTCGAGTAGTATAAAAATACCGAAGAAAGCCTAAAAGCCTTTGCTATCAAGTGATATCATAAATCCTAAACAAAGCCAGGTTCAGTTGCTAAAGTCAGATTGTTATTATTTTAAGTTTATAGCGTAGGTATGGTCTAATGATTAAGAGCATTGGGCTCTTGACACGGAGGTCATGGGTTCGATTCCGACGGGGGACTCCTAGTGATATTTCACTTTGTGCGTTTTACCCCAGTTGGTTAGGAGATTGCAGGCTGAATGACCTGATTGTCTGAAAAAAAGATTATTCTGTGCTTCGGATGGCACGTTAAGCCGTTGGTCCCGGCTACTATCTCTGGTGGTTAGTAGTCGTTAGTCAGGAGCTGTAAGGCTGTTTGAATAAACTCTGACACCAGGGCTTGCCCACACGATAAGAAGAAGAAGCGTTGGTATCGAAGCGTCAAAAAGCGTCAGGACCCGTTGCGCAGAGGTACGGAAACTCAATCATGAGGTCTGGGTTCGAATCCGTACGGACGACATGCCATGTATCGATGAGTTCTTCTAACTTATGAACCTCGTCGTCGTCGTGGGTACGTAATACCGACTGCTCTCAAACGGTGAATGAACATATTGTGAGGAAACCTGCATACCTATGCAGTACCAGTACCTATGTGAAGTATATCAATCCACATTGGGCACGCGTGATCGACTAACCGCCATACAACCTCCTACCTGTGGTGTCCTGCAGTTGGATGTATCCAGGGTGTAAAATTTAATGCGTTACTCAACAACAACTGATTTCTTTTTCGCGATAGTGATGTTAGCTCCATATGTTCAGTTGGATGGTCTGAAGGACCATTGATATGTAACCAATTGATTTTTTAACAGTGTGTAGGCTGATGATGATGATGAAGCGTCAAAAGAATTTCGATCTTAACGAGGTGTTTGACCAATAGACACTTTGTTCATCATCCTTTCTCAATGTGATCACTAGGTCAGTCGTCGTGCATGATCGCGCTCCGGTACGCGATGAAGGCGCAGGGCGCTGGAGGCCGGCGCGCTGCCTTCGTGCCGCGGTGCCGCGCGGACGGCACGTACGCCGCGGTGCAGTGCGCTGCCGCGGCGGCGGGCGCGTCCGCCGGCTGCTGGTGCGTCACGCCCGACGGCAAACCTCTCCCCGACACCTCCGTGTGGAACGGCAGGCCGGATTGTACGAGAACTGGTAAGTTATCTTCTCGTTATCTTCTTGACGATAATGTATAATTAATTGTGATCTTTAGGTAGTAATCTTTGTTTTAATTCGATGGCGTTCCAGTTGCCAGTTTGCTCCGAATTCCGGTACCTCGGTATGGGGTCCACTTTTACGAAGCGATGGCAATATATAGAACGAGAAGTGAAGCGTCGAATCAACTCAGAGTGGATGAAATAGCGAATAGTTACGGAAATGACCTGTGACTCCCTATAATTGTAGCAAACCATCATAACACCTGTCGTGTCGTCATGTATGACTCGGAATGTTGAGCCACTAAAGTGACGGATGAAAAACTACTATATGCCGCTGAGATGCGAATGTTGAGATGGATGCGTGGTTGATGATGGATGCAGGGTCTGCATGGAGGTTGAAGAAACAGCTGCCCTCGTGCTGTTATAATGCAACGGGCTAGCACACTATCGGGCACAACACCTCGGATCACCGGGGTCTCTACCAGAGGCATTCGGCAACATCAACAAGCTGCTGGGCTTCCTGGAGGAACTAGGATGGCAAGAGTAGTCATTCCCACTTCACGCAAAATAGGCGCTTTAGTCGTCGAGTTGCGGAAAATGAGCCCGCTCGACCAATACCAATACCAATGGATATGTGGTGTTACTAGAATGGACAGGATTAGGAATGAGTATATTAGAGGAAGTCGTTGTGACTGAAAAACTGTAAGTAGGTACAGTAATCGAATTATCGTGGTATTGTGTGATAACTGATAAGTAGAGACGGGTGTCATAGGTATCACAAGAAGAGTGTTAAATATGAATGTGAACGAAAGAGAAGACGACCCGAAACCTGACCCAGACTTTTCAAAACTGACACAAATAGGTCGCAGTGCTGTGAAATTTCGGGCTTGCTTCAGCCTTCAAAATTATGTTTTAAACATAGATAGGCTAATGGAACTCGTTTCATGTATCAGACCATCTTGAGTCGTGTAGTGAAAAATATCGAGCTCGCTATGCTCGCTCGCAGATGGAACTTGTACTTTTGAGTCTTATGGTGTGTACAATTTTGAGTTCGCGTTGCTGGCTCCAGTCTTTGAATGTTATTTTAAGCATACCTACTCATACATAGGCTAATGGAACTCTTACCTATTATATATACTCGTAGGCATTGTTAAGTTTATCATTTGTTCACAGGGGGCCTGGTCCAGGGTTGGTAGGTCGTATCAATAAGCACCTCGTACTCTGATATTTCGAGCTCGCTTCGGCCTTTAACTGATGTTTTGAGCAAAGCTATACTCATGGGATTCTAACCAATACCTTTTCGAATCTTTGTGTGTAAAGTTTTTATCATAGATAGGCTAATGGGAATCGTAACATTAGGTAGGGTACCATTTTGAATCTTTGTGTGTGTTTCGGCTCCTGAATATAAACAGGCCAAGTGTGAGTCGGTCTCGCGTTAAAGATCCCGGAGAAAACAACACTTTAATGTAAGTTTAAGTAATAATATGTTGTGTGTTGGTGTGGTACGGGACCCTCGGTGCGCGAGTAGTCGCACTTGACCCGTTTTATTTAATACTAGTGTTTACCCGCGACTTCGTCCGCACAAAGCTATCAAACAAAAAAAGTTTCATCGAAATCGGTTCAGTAGTTTTTGCGTGATGCGCGAACAAACAAACAAATAAACAAACAAACACACAAACAAACAGACAAACAGACAGACAACATTTCTAAAAAAGGTTGATTTGTAGTCAGGGATACCTAAAAACCATATCTTATCTTTTTTTTGTAAAAATCTTCAATTTACAGACACACTTCAGTTACCTACAGTTTTATAATAGTTTAGAAGATTAGAAGATACCCAATACCTATTAGGTAATCAAGACCATCATGTGAAGAAGTAGTTAGTACTCGTTGGTGTCTGCTGTTCAGGTTTTTCACGAATAGAAGAAAATGACGTCTATCGGTAGAATATTTGAGTTTCATCGTAATATTTAGAGGCGGATTCAAAACATCTGTTCTGTCTGAGAGTATAAATAATGGACGAGATGCGTTAGACATCAAATGTAAACAATGCTGCAGATGAAAGCCGATGTTTATACTAGAGCTTGAGAAATCCTGTCGATACGTCTCATAAATTATACACCACTTCTTAGATATCTTCACTTATTGGTGTACACAACGATATTTACAACATAGATGTAAAGAGACTATAGTAGAAAGGAACAATTTTAACTAAATATTCAGCTAAATGGGATTAAGGGTATATTATTCGAAGCGCGCTCCATACAAACGTACTATGGTGATATTTTCAATACTAACCAATTAAAGTCAATGAAATTTTGCAGAAACAATCTAGAAACAAATTTCTATGCTTGTATGGAGTCAGATTTTCGTTAAAATGTATAGTTTTCAAGTTACAGTGCCTCAAAGATTTCCATACAAATCTTAAATTAATCCTAGCATTGAAACTGTATATTTTAACGAAAATCTGACTCTATAGAAGCATAGAGATTTGCATAAGCAAATAGATTGTTTCTGCAAAATTTTATTGACTTTAATTGGTATTGAAAATATCACCTAGTACGTTTGTATGCAGCGCTCTCGGAATAATTCGATTCATTCTTTATACAGAAACACCGATATATAAGTAAAACACAAGTTTCTTTGAACTTCACATCACAGTAACGAACGTATGAATGTTTTCAACGAAACAAAAATAAACTATCGTTCGTGTAGGGAACTAATTCAGATAAATCACGCGAGGGGGCGCCAAGTTTTTGCGCAATATATTTCACTGGAAAAATATTTGGTACAAGTTGTTTAAATCTCAAATGTGGAGATATGGACCAGAGCACGTTGATGATAGATTTATAAATATGTAAGTATGTTATTGTGAATATGCATAATATAATACCTACTTATTGGTTTTGTGCGAATAGTGAATTGGTACGATAAAAGACTGAAATTGGTCTTGCGCTGCGTAGTAGCTTTCTTCTATCTCATAAGTAACAAATGAGTGCAAACGAAAATTCTTATGATAAAGAGATGCTGGATAAACGTCAAGAGTTCTGTAATAGGATAGGAACAGTTGCTGATAAGGAGTGATGCTCGATACTAGACTGGTTCTAGACCAGCCTGCACCAGACAGGATCGGGATAATGTTGTCTATAGGTACACAGTTTTAGTTCAAATAAAAAAGATACTTAACAGGATATTTATGTTGCTGAAGTACCTATGTAAAAAACCGACTTCAAAACTAAAAAAAAAACTAAAAAATAACATTGCAGCCGATGACTTTTACGTTCGCTTAGTCTATCTATAAGAACATTAATTTCCCTGTACGAGACGCGATTGGGCTTGCAGTAATTTTTTGTTTGGCTTGACACCGACTAGTCGGTGCTCTCGGTTGAGAGTTATACTCAAGGAATATAACTCTCAACCGAGAGCACCGACTTCAATAAGTAAAACAAGTCAATGCGAACTTAAAAGTCGCTGCAATAGGTATTATCAAAAAAAAACTCTTTGAAGTCAGTCAAATTTTTTTTTTATATTTATTAGGTAACATGAACCTATGAACAATTAGGTAAGTACTTATTTCATAATATTCGATTGACTCAGATATCAGTTATACACGCAAAGGCAGGAAGGCATGCACCTAGTAGACTAATGTAGATTGGCACTAGAATTTGACCAATTTTTTTAGATTTTTCCCTTTCCCTTTCATACCACACCCGTAGCTCGTATCAATAAGCCATCCATATCTTGAAACTACTGAACCGATTTAGATTAAACATGCACGGTTCCCTAAGTTGAAGTAAAAGTAAGACTTGAACTTACCTGTTACTTTCGTC
The DNA here is from genome assembly GCA_963693445.1 of Agonopterix heracliana. Taxonomy (NCBI): domain Eukaryota; kingdom Metazoa; phylum Arthropoda; class Insecta; order Lepidoptera; family Depressariidae; genus Agonopterix; species Agonopterix heracliana. The sequence continues at coordinate 4,786,784 of OY856307.1, forward strand.
TGTGTTTAAGAAATAAAAAGTAAATGGTCACAATCCGATTAACAGTTTCGGAGAAATGCGTGGCAATACAATACAAACATCCTATAACATTTTGTTAATATACCTACTATTTGTTTGGCCCCGAAACCCTTAACATAAAAAAATTACATGCAAACGTACGTCGAATTGAAAACCTACTTTTTTTGAAGTCGGTTAAAAATAATACCTACAATCTCGCCTCTATGAATTGCCGTATTTCTTAAAGTAGGTATACTTACTAAACATATAAATAAAGAGGCCAGGGGCCCCTGGAAGCGGAAGACGGCAATCCAACTTATTTATCAGACAGGTATCATTGAATTAGACGACATTGATACGAGGGAACTAAGGTACCTATGTATTTGGACATCGCAATCGCAATAGAGTACCTACTTACTAAACTTTAAAAAATAAAATAACTAATAATAGGTGTAAGAGTAGGTAAAATAAGCAGAGCAGATGATGTTTTTAGGTATGGGAGATATTATTATTATTCTCATCAATCTTTATTTACGTAATTGTAAACGATAACTATTCTATTTCTATTATATTCTACATTATCCAGAAAAACACTTAGATTGAAATAAAGCTCCCGAATTTGATCGTCGCCTTATCAAACCCTTTTGGTCAATAAGGCGCTAAACACTACAGAAGAGACGTAATGCGAAGGTACGGCACATTTTCGAAAGTCGAAACACTTTATTAAGACTGTTTGTGTCCAAAATTGAAAAAAAATAAAAAATAAAAATAAAAATAAAAAAGTTTTGAAGTGCGCCGCGCCTTCGCCTTACGCCTCTTCTGTATTACGCCTTTAGTGCTACCCCCTGGTGCTGCTTCAAAACTTTTTCAAACGAAATGTATGAAAGCGACTCTAGAATTATACACGAGCGGCGCGCGCGGTACAGGCACGTCCGCCGCGCCTGTACCGTACCTTCGCCTTATGCCTTGTTTGTGTATGTTTTGCGCCTAAGAGGGTCGACCTACGCAGGGCGACGCCCGTGTCTGCTCTGCTCCTAATCGCCAGTTTCCTCACACGCCCGCACCTTCTCTTGACCCCTTTGTATGAAAAATTGTTTTGTTTTTGCTCTCCATGTCATTCAATCACAGGCAATTTTATGTATTGTTCAAATTTTTAAATGAACTGTCTCATTCGCAGAAGAATTTCTTATATCGCCGTGTTAGATATTCCATCAACACAGGAAATTCTAGAATTCCATGTCGATTCGATCTTTATCTTATAATGTATCGAGAACCGATCATCGTCTAAATGGTTCCAATTTATAATATGAATCAGGACCAGCATTTATTTGACATTCTTGTTATAAAAATAAACTCAGGTAAAAACTGACCATAGCTATAGTAATTATGAAAAAAAAGCTGCACTTTGTGATGGAAGCAAGCCGCTTTGCATAGTGATAGAAGGGACCAAAATAAGCGATTTGACCCGCAGCAGCGCAACTTTCATCCCTTAGGAACACAGATGGCGCCACTTCTTTACATGAAACTTCAAAAAATTCTACAAGCCTAACGGCTTCACCGATTTCATTAATTATGGTGTCTATCGAAAGAACATTTATTAATAAATGATAAAAAAAAATAAAAAGTAAAAAATCCATAATGGCTGCAAAAAGCCATACATTTTTGTAAATTTTTTAAAGTTATTTTTCAGTTTTTTATTAATAATATTTAAAAAATGTATGAATTGGGTATATTTTTAATTATTCACATTGTTAATAAATCAATTAACACGTTTAATAAAAAAAACTGCATGTCAATATCTTTAATAGTTTGGAAAATATTTAAGATTTCATAAGCAGGCACGGTGCGCCCTAGTCATAGTAATTATGAAAAAAATACAGAATTTTGTGATGGAATCAAGCCGTTTTGCACAGTGATAGAACGGACCAAAATAAGCAATTTTACCCGTGGCAGTGAAACTTTCATTCTTTAGGATCACAGATGGCGCCACATATTTTAACAATCTTCAAAAAGTTACAAAAACTAAACAGCTACGCCGATTTTAATTAAGTGTCAAACGGTTCGTATTATTAAGTTTCAACTTAAAAAAAAAAAAAATAAGTCAAATATTTTTAAAAATTAAGTGCAAAAATAAAAAAATATTATGTACAAAAAATTAAAAATTACTTACAAGTTTTCACTAAACTACGTTGAATAATGTATGATTGTATTGTGTATTTTTTATTTGAGACTGATCAATTTCGAATCTAAAATGAAAACTGCATCGAAATCGGTTTAGTAGTTTTGTAGATATTAGCTTAGATTTATTTTGATCTAAGGATATTAGTCATTTCTGTCGATAAACGTCCGCTGCTAGACATAGGTCTCCTTTTAAGATCGCAACAACAGGGCCGGTTCTGCACTACCCTCATCCAACGAGTGTCCACTACCTTCACCGGATCGTCGGTCCACCTTGTGGAGGCCGCACGATATACTTTCCGGTACGCGGCTGCGCGGTTCCCACTCAAGAATTCTTCGGCCCCATCTGCCAGCCAGCCGTTCTGCAAGCAATATGCCCAGCCCATTGCCACTCTAGTTAGCAATTCTTGATTGTGTCGACTTAATTTCTGATTCGATTTCGGAGGTTTGCCCTTAGGTTGACTTTCAGCCTTTAAACTATGCCTTCATTTAGTGATAGACCACGTAACAATATAATTTATTATAATACATTAGTATAGCATTTCAAAATATATCTAGGTACTTATGTTTGATTCCCACAGCCGCTTTTACAGAATATTTTAAACTGCAGGGTGCAAGGCAGGACGGCGCATTGGTCGAAGAATTTATTTCAATATAATAGTTCCTATCCCATGTCTATCTTTTGTAACAAGACCTCTTAAGGTCGATGGACTCCACAATGGCCAAAAGTTACTGCGATTTGGTCAGAATTATCCCTCTTCGACTAATACACTTATAGGTAAATCAGGCTGCGACGACCATTGTATATTTTGACTATTGTGGAGTCCATACATCTTAGGAGGTCTTGTTACATCCCTAAAATAAAAAGATAGACATGTTATGGGAACTATTAAATAGAAAACATTATTCAACCAATGCGCTTATACATCAGGCTGTGACGGACACAATACGATGTGGTTGCCGACGCGTCGACATAGCTTCCGCCCTGTAGTGTAAAAAAATCCTGCAAAGATGGAGAGGAAATTATACGTAAGTAAATAGATATGTTTTGAAATGCTATACTAATATACTTAATACAATAAATTATGCTGTTACGTCGTCGCTATTAAAATTAAGGCCAAGTAAAAATGCTGTAAGACACTCGGAGGGCAATGGACAGGGCTAGATTGCCCCTGCGTGATCGAATAAAAAATGAAGAGTGCAAGGTAACCCGGATAGCCGACAGCCCGACACAACCCGGAGAATTGCTAACTAAATTGCTAGCAATGGGCTGGGCACATTGCTCGCAGTACGGATGGGCGATGGGGCTGAAAAGTTCAAGAGTGGCGACCGCGCAGCCGCGTACCGGAAAGCGTATCGTGGGTAGGCCTCCAAAAGCTAGACAGACGATCCGGTGAAGGTAGAGGACACTCGTTGGATGAGGGTAGTACAGAACCGGCCCTGTCGTGGCGATCCTTGCAGGAGGCCTATGTCTAGCAGCGGACGTTTATCGGCAGACATTACAAATATCTACAAAGCTACTAAACCGATTTCGATCGAAATAGATCAGTCTCAAATAAAAAATACACAATACACACATACGTTGTTCAACGTCGTTTAGTGAAAACTTGTAAGTAATTTTTAATTTTTTGTACATATTTTTTTATTTTTGCACTTAATTTTTAAAAATATTTGACTTATTATTTATTTTTTAATTGAAACTTAATAATACGAACCGTTTGACACTTAATTAAAATCGGCGTAGCTGTTTAGTTTCTGTAACTTTTTGAAGATTGTTAAAATATGTGGCGCCATCTGTGATCCTAAAGAATGAAAGTTTCACTGCCACGGGTAAAATTGCTTATTTTGGTCCGTTCTATCACTGTGCAAAACGGCTTGATTCCATCACAAAATTCTGTATTTTTTTCATAATTACTATGACTAGGGCGCACCGTGCCTGCTTATGAAATCTTAAATATTTTCCAAACTATTAAAGATATTGACATGCAGTTTTTTTTATTAAACGTGTTATTGATTTATTAACAATGTGAATAATTAAAAATATACCCAATTCATACATTTTTTAAATATTATTAATAAAAAACTGAAAAATAACTTTAAAAAATTTACAAAAATGTATGGCTTTTTGCAGCCATTATGGATTTTATACTTTTTATTTTTTTTTATCATTTATTAATAAATGTTCTTTCGATAGACACCATAATTAATGAAATCGGTGAAGCCGTTAGGCTTGTAGAATTTTTTGAAGTTTCATGTAAAGAAGTGGCGCCATCTGTGTTCCTAAGGGATGAAAGTTGCGCTGCTGCGGGTCAAATCGCTTATTTTGGTCCCTTCTATCACTATGCAAAGCGGCTTGCTTCCATCACAAAGTGCAGCATTTCCTTAAAATATCTCCATAATAACTAGGACTACCATGAGTCAATAGTCCTGAGGCGACTTGATTTTGCACTTAATTCTATCAAAGAATGCAAATTAAAATGCATGCGTTTTAAAGGCAAACAGACTGGAATCCTATTGAGTGATTGGTTAATAATACAAAAGAATTTAATGTTTCTTTCTCACTATCATTCCGTATTCAGTCTGCGTGCACTACAAACAATTTCAACGTATATGTATGCAGTATGCAGTACAGTGACTGTGTAGTCGCTTCTATAGTTTTTATGATTTTGTTTAAACTAACAACTGTTGTTAGCGGAAAATGCCATATGGTCGGTCAGATGAACGCTGTGGTTTGATAGATTCAACTTGCGAGTTAGGTACCCACATGAGCATGACAGACGTTAAGCGTTTAGTCTTGAATCGATCATGTAATTTGCCGAGGACTAGTGTATATTATTACCTTTGGGCAAAGGGGCTTAGTTTGCACTTTGCAGTGCTTAGTTTTGATCTAAGTTCTTCTGCAACTGATTATTAAGGCGCCTACAAATTGTCCCTTTGTGTCGGGCGACCGACCGCAGCTCGGCTGCTACTTGCGAAAATTCATAAAACCCTTGATGCAAAAAGAGGGGTCTTAAAATTAACAAAACTGGAAGCGTGACTTGAAACATATTGAATCTATGAGAAACGGCCACAGTGTGATCAGTCCGAGCGATTAACTACAGCTAAAATCCACTTCACATCTGGTTTCCGAGTAGGAGAGTAGTAGCATGACATGATATTATTTAAGTGAGTCTGTAAAATACAGGCCCAAGATCTTTGTGTGATTATTGTCCGATTTTCCAAACAACAAATAATGAAAACCGGCTAAGTGTGAGTCGGGTTGAAGGTTAATATAACACAAACAAATATATTATGTGGTGGTACGGAAGCCCCGGCGCATGAGTCCGACTCGCGCTTGGCCGGTTTTTGCTATTTCCGTAAGGGGTATGCAGTCTTCTGGCTAATTTAATAAGGCTACGTTCTAAGTTTGAGAAACCCTTTTTCAAAATTCATATACAGGGTGTAAGGGACAGCCCTCCGCAAACTGAAACGGTGAACTCAGATAATCAAAATGAACAACTTTCACTATGGAGCCTACCTCAGGCAACGCGAAATTAAATCAGGTGTCACATATGAGTCGGGTAGGTACAGCAGTTTTATATGGGACAGCAGATTTTTTTCGCGTTTCCTGAGGTAGGCTCCATTGTAAAGTTGTTCAGATTGATGGTCTGAGTTCACCGTTTTAGTTTGCGGAGGGCTGTCCCTTACACCCTGTATACATCACAATATACATATCATTTTACGTGGACGAAGTCGCGCGGGTAAAGCTAGTACCTATACAATAAATATAAACATTTCAGCTTACGTTTCTAATCTTGAAATCAATGCATTTCTAATGAAATCAATACAGAAAAAAAAACAATTAGCCGCCTGATTACGCATTCGCAGACAGACGCGTAGCGTGGCGTAGGTATCGACGGCTGATTCATCATGCACATAACTTTATGTTGGTGCTATTTCTAGTACCTCTATTTATGCTAGTTTATTTGCCAATTACCAATGGCAGTCCCTTCCATTAGGCGCTGGCGCCTGCTCAGTGCTCACGCAAGCAATTAAACATTTATTACCACTTATATTGACCCGGTTGCACGGAGTGCCGCCAAGCTCTCTAATTAAGTTTTGACATCTTGACTGCTGACGTCGTCGTAGGAGCAGGACTCTCGGTCGGTTCACGGAAGATTACAAACATTCTCATACTCCACAAGACGTAGGCACTTGATTTGAATTAATCACACTTTAATATTACGAGCCATTTTATTGCTGATGCTATATGTATAGTACCTAGTGTAGTGAGTATGCCTTTTTATACAGGATCCTTCTTAATATGCTGTCATTTTTTTAAGAGGATGATAAGGAGTGCGATTTTTGACTCATTCGATGAGCAGCAGTTGAAAATGTCAAAATTACTATGGAGATATACATCTTTCTACTGCTAATTTCACTTTCAAAAATCGCACTCCAGGGCACCTAGACAAAGTGTATTTCGATTAGCGTTAACGACTGTAGAAAACATAAAATTGTATGAACTTGACGCATGGTGACGAAAGCAAACGTCGACATGTTTCGATCGCCAATGTCAAAACCATACATTTTGTCATTTTCTACTAGGCGCTAGGCGTCAACGCCAATACAATGTCACTTTGTCTAGGGCCCCGGAAGTACCTACTTATGATTTTTGAAAGTCAAATCAGCAGTTGAAAAATGCATAAATATCTCCGTTACTACGTAAAATTACTATTTTGATATTTTCAACTGTTCAGTTTCAAAAATCGCACTCCTGACCGTCCTCCTGACTTTCTCTATGGGACCAACATCGAAATGGCGAAAAAAAAAAACAGCTGTCGCATAGGTACATTTGGCTCGAGTACGTTGCTGCTTTGTATGGAACATTCGACTTTTTTTTCGTGTTTTCGATGTTGGTATGCCATAGAGAAAATTATTCAGTTTGACGGTCTGATTATCTCCTTAAAAACCGTCAGCATATTATGTTGAAACGTATTTCGTTAATAAAAAAACATTAACTTTACAGAAAGTTCTACATCGATACAATTCTCAACCTCACACTTTACCTATGGCCACCTATGACATCGCGTTGATAAACAACTAAACCCGTCGCGAGAAATCCAACTTTACTACTACAATCATAAAAGTTTCAATTTCTTCAGCATCGTAAAAGTACAAAGGAATCTCGTACCTACCTATATTATGTATTATGAGTGGTTTTCTTAGAAACGGTGTTCCTACAGACTGCTCGTCGCCTCGGCACAAAGGTGCTTTTTTTGCTCCCGTCGAATGCAAAGAGAACCCGTCTGCCATGAGGTTATAGAAAAAAATCTTCCAGACATCATTTGAGAGCATTGTTGGGTCGCTGCGCCCGCACCTTTGATGTTTTATATTTAGCTTTTCATACCTGTGCTACAGTTTTAATGAAGACGTTAAGTTGAAGAGTTGGAAAAAAGTTGTTACTCGTTGTCTAGATTTTAGATTGTTTATTAACTGTCAAAGATTAGTCCAATCATTTAGGGTTTGACCCTAACAATAATTCATCTATCGCTGAAACTTTGCAGTGTGATAAAGTAAAGTATACAGATAACGGTTGACCAATAATCTAGGTTTAAATTTTTCCAGTCCTATATTATTTGTCAACCATAATCTGCAGTGCGATTTTTGAAAATCATACGAGCGGTTCGGCAGTAGAAAATGTCAGAATTACTATGGAGATTATGCATCTTTCTACTGCCGAACCGCTCGTATGATTTTCAAAAATCATACTTCTGTAAGTATACTTTACTTTATCACACTGCAAAGTTTCAGCGATAGATGAATTATTGTTAGGGTGTCCATACAAGGAAACTCTAAAATGATTGGAATAGATTTTAATTAACCTTACACTACCTCACACTCAATTGCAGAAACGCTCATTAGAGTTAATCCTCCATTAAATCTCTTGCTGTCACTTGTTGTCTTGTTGACGTAGTAAAAGCTAGCATGAGATTTAATGGAGTATTAACTCGGTTCTGCAACTGTGTCAGTCTTTTAGTTGGGTACGTGCCGAAGGCGATGTAGCAAAAATCGTTAAGTCTGTATCACATACACACATTAACTCCCGACCATAGTCCCTTTTGAGGATGGTCAGAAAGATTGCTACAGCTTTTCACGGTCTTGAAGGCCTTGTCACTTTTAGCGTATTCAAGGTTTATGGTTTAAGATTAGGTAACAAAGTATTTATTTTTAAAGAAGAAAGAACACAATTCACTTAATGTACCTATTGAGAAATACAAGTGCTATTAAAATAAAATTAAACAAAAGTTTTCAACGTACAGAACAAAAGTCGGTAACAAAACGATAATGTTGGTTAGTTATACGAGTACCTAAACATATGACTTAGGTTTAGTTAGGGCACTATAAATATAAAATAGAAAACTCCAATAAGTACTTCGCACAAACACCCAAAGTATATATTTACCTATTTAAATAATATCTACCGTAGGTAGGACCATTTTTTACAGGAAGATTCGTTTATTTGAGTAGGTATTTAAGTCTGTCAAAGTATATCAAGACCCGTTTCTTTCATTCCCTGTTTATTTTATTATACCTAAGTGTATCTTTTTAAAACCTTTTGTAACGAAGTAGGTACGTACGTATTTTACTTATAGCATTGTAACAACTAAGGTATAACAACGAAGGAAGAATTGATATAACTCTGCATTCATTATTTGGGTCAGGCGCCGAGGTGTCTGGCAGTACCCAAACCCGATTCCGTTTTTTCTTTGTTTTTTTTACGTATCCACTCATATTGCCGACAGTCTCGACTCGCGTCCCGCTCACAATCAGACCCATAGTGCTGCGAAGAGGTTATGAAATTAACTTTAATGCTGGGTTCACATGTACGCCGTGCAGCCCGGCAAGCTTTGGCAATTCGCTGTACATCGACTCGTCTGTAAAGTGATTGTTACTATTTAACTTTATAGAAGCCTCAATGTACAGCGAATTTCTTAAGCTTGCCGGGATGCACGGCGTGCATGTGAACCCATCATTAGGATAATTGCCTGCTATCTGCAATAATTAAACAATTTGCTACACTCCTAAATATCAAAACTTTTTAGTAGGTACCAAGTTGGCTACGAATAAAGAAATACAGGGTCCTTCTTAATATGCTGACACTTTTTTAAGGAGATGTTCAGACCATTAAACTGAACAACTTTCTCTATGGGACCAACATCGAAATCGCGAAAAAAAAATCTGAGTCAAATAATGTATACATTATTTGACTCGAGTAGGTTTGCAGTTTTGTATGGAAGAGCTGATATTTTTTTCTCGAATTCGATGTTGGTCCCATAGAGAAAGTTGTTCAGTTTGACGCATATTAAGTTGAAGCCTATATATTCGTAGGTTATAGGTACCTAGTAGGTACTTATTTAGGCGCGTTTGGAAAAAAATATGATAGTTTTGAATTTTGACATTTTCAACTGCTGAGTTCAACCACAAACTAATTAGAGCGGTTCAACGTATGACTTTCAAAAATCGCTGCTGCTGTTCCATACTAAACTGCAACGTCTACTTGACTCAAATGCATGAGACAGCGCAGATTTTTTGTTCTTACAGGTTTGCTCCTAGTAAAATAAAAGTCGTTCAGTTTGATGGGTAGAGTATGTGTTTTAAAGGTAAGTACTTTAGAGATAATTTTCCTTACACCCTGTATAATGCTCACGACTATACTCCCCGAAATGGTAGTCAGAGATATTCTGAAAACCCGAAAATTCACGTTTCATATAGGTACATACTAACTACCGAAACTCTTATAATATCCACAATTTTAGCGTTTCGTGTTCCTTGCACCGAATGAACGAGGATAGGGGAAGGCACGTATCGAATATGTACACATTTTCTTAGAACATATTCACAGGAATATTTCAATTGAGACATAGGTATACCTAATTTAAGCTTCTTGCGATTTTTAGACGAAACTAAATTATTTTGCTGCATTCGATACGCTACATAATCACGGCCAAAGATTGATAATTTTTACCTAGTTACTTATATTCCAGATAGGTAACTAAAAGGCAGGTAGGTACCTAGTTGTATTCCTATAGATAGGTATACGTTCTTACCGGTTTTTATATCGAACAATGTAGGTGCATCTCTGGTGTGAACAGTGGACCGGTTGGTAGATGGGTCGTCTTGTCTTTTTAAACCTCGGGCCAACTATTAAGCGAAAATAAATCGTTGCCCATCTGAAAATAATAAGTCACTTCTCTCATTAAAATCCATAGATTTTTAAACCTTATACGAATTGTGTGAAATTCGTAAATAGCATTCCCGTACCCATCGTTTCTCTCTTTGATTTAGAGAAAAGACCAACATAAAAAATGTTTTGATTTCTTCTTAATATGGTGGGAGTTTTAAGAGGATGATCAGACCATCAAACAGTTGGACCAACATTTAAATAGCTAAAAAAATATTGGTATTCCATAGAAGATATCAAATTCAATGGCAGCTCGATTCAAATTATACGGACACCTAGTGTATGTATGCTATGATTTGGTCTATTGGTATGAAGTTAATGGTAGGTATACTTAATGTTGTTCTCTGGGCTGCGTTCAGAACCTTTGGGTGCGGTTGTTCTTCTCGCTCGCTCTTATGGGTAGAACGCTTTTCACCGAGCCTCGGAACGGCGTTAGTGCGAAAAGTTGCACTAGGGGTGCACTTTGGGCGCACTCTAGGCATAGGTTCTGAACGCACCCCAGTGTGAAAGTTAAAAGAATAAAAACGGTCAAGTGTGAGTCGGGCTACTCGCACACTGAGGGATCCGACCACACCACCACACAACATAAAAAACACTAGCAGCAACTTTTTTTCTCCGTTACTTTCAGCGCGAAACTGATTCACACTTGGTCGGTTTTTATTATTTGTTGTTATACTGTAGAGTTTGCTCTATAATCAGAATCACACTAAGTTTGACGCTTGTATGTATTACCTACTGTTTTTACGATAGATCGAGAAGAAAAGTTGTTGATAAAAACTAGTTTCTTGTTACAAATGTTAAACTTAGACGTTATGTAAAACGTATATTTTTATTATTTGTTAGCAAATCCGCCATAATAACGCACATTCTGTGAAAATTTCATCAAAGTCAAAAGTCTATTCTATTTTTTTTATTTAATGGCGTTTCCTTGTTAGATTTCGCCAGTGTCAAGTAGTTTGAGGGAGTGTCTATCCAATCTCGAGGATTGTTTTTGAGTAAGAACAACAACTGAGAAGGAATTTGGAGCCTCGTGGCAGGCTGAGGCGCGAACCGCGCGAACACCACGCGAGAGACAAGTGTTCGAGGCAAACCCCGCAACGTGACTCAAGTCAAAAGTCAAAGTCAATATAATTTATTCAATATAGGAGCTTGAAGCACACTTATTAAACGTCAAATCTTTTTTAAGCTACCACCACGTCGGAACGTGTTGTCGCTGTAGAGAAGATGCGGCCAGAAACTCTACAACATAACACGACTTAAAACTATTACAATATAAATTCTTAAGCTACTGTTATGTATACAATAATACATAGTCTATCTAATAAAATAGTTGATACTTTACAGTAATGTAAATAAACTATAAGTTAGTGACCTCAGACCCAAGCATTTTGATCATTTAAATAATCATCCAATCATCTATCTAGCTATTACGATTCAAAAGTCACATAGTCTGACCTGATCCTTCTAAATAGGTAGGACAGACAGACGGGCGGATAGACGGGCAGCGTAGGTAGGCTAAGTAATAGGTTCCCGGTATTCACTCCTTGGGTACGAAACCTTAAAAACGAGAAATATGAATATTTTTCTAAGTTTCATTATATAAGGTAGAACAATATGATGGTCTGAAGCATCCCCTAAAGGGCCTAAAGTTGTTAAGCATATAAGTTTACATCCAGTATAATAATGTTTAGTACCAAATACTTAAATTGAATGCTAAGTATCAAATGTCTATTTTGGCAGGTAAATCACATACGAGGCGACGTTCTTCTGTTCGGGGTCAACGCAACAAAAAGAGTAAGTTTAGCCACAAATAACATTAACTTTAGCCTTATCTATATAGCATACCAAACGTGACCTTTTTCAATAACAATTTAAAAGTTTGAGTTTAACAGAGGATATAACTGCGACCATGCCCTGGCGCGCTGCATACAAACGATGTGTGATCCTAAGTATTTTGAATATTGAACGAGTTGAATTCTGTAATTTTTTTAAACACTATCTAAAAACCGTCGTCTGTGGTTTGTCAGATTTCCGTTTTAAAGTTACGATTTATTTAAGATTTGTATAGAAACCTTTGAACTATTGTTACTTTGAAAGTTTTGAAACTATTACTTTGATACAGGGTGTTAGGAAAAGTTTCATAAACCTTTAAACCACAACTCTACCCATCAAACTGAACAACTTTTACTACGGGAGCAAAACTATCAGCGCAAAAAAAAAAGTCTGCTGTCCCATACTAAACTGCAATACCTAAGTATATGTAGGTACCTACTCGACGCAAACGTATGGAATAGCAGTTTTTTTTTGTTCTGATCGTTTTGCTCCAATAGTAAAAGATGTTCAGTTTGATGGGTAGAGTATGTGGTCTCAAACACAGATTATAGTTTATAGATTGTGTTCAAAAAATGTCATTCCTTTTAATTGATAAAAATCATAATAGAATTGAACTTCGTATGTAGGAACAAAGCGCGGTCGCGGTGACCAAATTTTCTGTGTCAAGAAATTTGCTAGTTGGTAATTTAAACAGCCAGCCCTAAACATACCTACCTAAGTTTGAAGCGGCCACAGCATAATATCCAGATACCTCACACGCCTTACCTAACTGCCAAAGTTATCGCGATTCCGCTACACTTTCACGTTTAACTTTAATTAACGCGCAAACAACGTTTCTTTTAATTGGCAGGTTGTACGAGAAACGACCGCGCTCAGTTCAATGGGAACCTCATAAAGATCTTCAGTGGGGAGTACGAGCGAGCGCGGTCGGAGCTCGGCGGGGCTTCCATGGAGCCGAGGGCCGTCGCAGAGTGGAAGTTCAGAGAGCTGGACCGGGACAGAAGCGGGTCGCTTCACAAGTCCGAATATAGAGGCCTTAGGAGACTCATTAAAAAGGCAAGTAGGACCTACCTACATTCCAATTTATACTTTAACACAAAGGGGTAACGTTTTTTCTTTAATAGAAGAATAGCATACGCTTCGTACCCATCTCCTGGAGTGCGATTTTTAAATATCACACGTTCTAATCAGCATTTTAGTAATCAGCCGTAGAAAATTTCAAAATTACTATGATTAAGTATGCATCATTCGATCATGATTTGAGTCTCACGATTCAAAAATAACACTTCTGCGTACTATGTATATTTATGTGGATAACTTGTCTATGATATTTACGCACGGTTTGAGTTACAAGGAAATAAAGCCATCGAAATAAAACATCGTAGGGAATTTAGGAGAAGGAAAGACCTGCTAGGCTAGGTGGGCCAGTGGGTGGGACGGAAGCCTGGGGACTGGGGACTGGTCCAACGGTTATTAGTTGGAACTTGTATACCTATGTTAAGTTATGATTAAATAGGTACTTACCTACATAAGTCACAATCATAACTTATGACTTGTGACCGTATTTGTAACTAGCGTCCGTCTTGCGTCTGTGGCAACGTCCACATGTGTATTAGATAATATTATAAACTAATAGCGACCCGCCCCAGATTCGCCAGTTTGGGATCTATATTAGAAGTAAATATATCAAACGATCCCAAACTGGCGAATCTGGGGCGGGTCGCTATTAGTTTATAATATTATCTAATACACATGTGGACGTTACACACAAAAACCTTCCGGAAGAAATTTTATAAGTAAATGACATGCGGTGTTGTGTGTTAAGGCCTCGATAAATGAAAGATACGTTTGATGTTTGGACGTGTAATGCTCCTTCGAGTACAAAGATAATCACTTATATCTAACTTAAGACTATGTATGTGTGGGGGGCTATACACACACTACACCTCCCCCGCTAATTTAGAAAAAAAAAGTTAACATAAACATTTCAAAACCGTATCAAAATCCGTTGCGTGTTTTAGGTGCGGAGAAACAGAAAGAAGCTGATAGCGAATTTGTTTTATACTATTCAGAGAAGATATAAAAGTATGTCACGTTCTTTGGATGTCTGAGACGCATCGCATAAATGGCTGAACGGATTTAAGGAATACAGAAATTAGAATTTCGTAAAATCCTTTCTTAGTGCTGCCCTACATATCTTCCGAATGATCTATTATAATGTTCGGTTTAGACTGTGCGTAGACTGTAATTCAGTCACTGACGCTCCCAGCACGCGCCCCACTCTGCTGATCATGGTGCACAGATTTTGTTCGCGTTGTCTGCTGTATACATAATTACTCAATGGTCTCACACGGCAGGTGGTGAAGCCCAAGCGGTGCGCGCGGGCATGGGCGCGCGGCTGCGACGGGGACGCGGACGGCGCCATCGCGCGCGCCGAGTGGGTCGCCTGCCTGCTGGCCAGCCCGGGGCCGCCCGCACCGGACTGTGAGTACCTCAACTCTGCGTCCAACAAAACGGAGATATACATACGTTGATTTTGAAAAAGATAGATCTGGGGGCACGACGAGCCAAGCGAAGCGCAAGGGCACTAATACCTACCTAACTTTTCTCGAAGCGCTTCGTCGTTTTTTTGAATCCTCATAAGGGTTGAGCCTCATCTGGCAGCACCACGTCGCATTTTTCCATCGCTCCATCCTTTTATGTCGCTCAGGCCGGAACGTCATTTGCTACTTGCTAGAGCAAAAAAGATAGCAGGAACGCGACCGCACGCGGTAGCACCGTCAGTGCTGCGACCTTTCTCGCTCTAGCAAATGACGTTACAGAGCGACAGAAAAGGATAGAGCGTGAAAAATTGCGGTGCGCTGCTGCCAGATGAGACTCAACCCTTATTCTTCTATCCTCCTCTCAGCTTCGTAGGTACATCTCCGCGTTGGTGGACGCTGGGTCTTATTATTTTAGGTAAACTACTAGGTAGGTGGTAGGTTCTACGAATAAGAATACTACTACAGGGTGAACCTACATGTCGAACAGGGTGCGTCAGACCATCTTAGGGTTGAACTATAAGATAGACGGAACGCGATCGCACGCGGCGTGCTGTTCCGTTCCGTCTATCTTATATGCTCTAGCAAATGCCGTTCCTGAGTGACAGAAAAGGATGGAGCGACGGAAAAATGCGATCGCGTGCGGGCATGTGTAGTTCAACCCTTACTGCACAACTTTTACTATGGGACCAACTTTGAAATCGCGAAAATGAAATGAGCAAGGTAGGTACTTATTTCATACATTTTGCACGAGTAGCTATTGACATTTTCTATGAAACAACAGATTTTATGGGCTCCATAGGGAAAAGGGTTCAGTTTGATAGAATAAATCTAAAGGACCCTGTATGTAACGTATTTACCTATTTAATAGAATACTATGTACATTACTGTTGTGTACTTGTGTCGTTGATGGTACGATTTGTAAAGAAAGTTAGTTTATTTGTTTACACCTTGTACCATTTCTAATGCTACCTAAGTTCAAACAAGATCAAGAATGCAGAATGTCTTCTAAATTGCTTTATTTGCTACATCATTTAAATACTGACTAATTTTCTGAGCGAAATTATTTAAATGATCACGTTATTTCTTTGTTATACCTACATAATATAATAAACTTTACATTATAAAAGATAACGGTAATAAAATTTAAATTTATTGAGCGCCATGTTGTGCTAATTTTATTTCTATAAAAAAACCTATTTAAATTTCAACCTTCTAGTATAACAGTTAAGATATATTTTGCTAATTTATGCAGTTATGTTGTGTGTCACATAATAACAGTGAATCAAGAGCGTTAACAGTGCTATAACAATGCGAATGTACGTGAAAACATAATAATAATATATAGTCTCCCTCCGTTTTTTCATGTCGTTGAATGCAGACGAGGACAGAGGTCCAGATCCCGAGCCCGACTACACGGAGGAGGAGGTCCCGCCGGACCCCAGTGCAGGTGAATCACACACATACACACACCACGACACGAAACAATGCTTCAGCAGGAATACCACATAAGCATGCAATAGTAGCAAGCAATGCGGGTCACATTTAGCACCGTAGCCCGGCTTAGCAAAGCAAGCTGAATTAGGGACGAAAAAATTATGTCTCACATGTGATTTAGAGAAAAAAAATGTAGACACAGGTTTCATACTACTTTATAAAAAAAATATGAAAAATGAATAATAACCCCGAGATGATAAAGATCATTGCTAAGTATATTTATTTTATGTCTATCAAATAATGAGAAGATAGCTTCTAAAAACCAGCAAAATATGGCCAGACTCGCCGTTTACCTAGTGGGAGCGTCTCAGCCGATAATCTAAAAGAAAAATTATACCTAGATTCGATCTATGACTCACAAAACGATACAAACATTAAACTATTTTATACAGGTTGAAAAAAACAGGTATTAATTTAGGTAAAACATAAAAATGACCATAATATGTGCAAAAATGTGAGGTCACGCAGTGCATATTTAAGTTGATCCGATATGTAAATTAGGATAACTAGAGACCGCCTATGGCTCGACTCATATCGTTTTGTATCATATCAAAGATAAATTTCATTTCAACAAATTATTATTTTATGAACAATTTCTAAAAGGAATGCTTTCTTTGGTGATGTGGAAACAGATAGAGAACATTTTGAAACTACCTGATTTGTTTTTGTTTTGCTCATTTGAAACTCGAAAATAGAGGCAGCTTATGAAAACTTTAGAAATGTTTAGCAGGTTGCTTGCTACCGTGTAGACATAAAATCTGCAGTTCCTTTCCATATAAAACTGCAATCCTCTCGACCAAAATGTATGACAGGGAGCAAAAAAAAGCTGTTACATACTAAACTGCAATGCCTACTCGACTAAAACGTTCCATAACAGTATATTTTTTATGTTCGGACATGTTTTCTCCCATAGTAAAAGTCCAAGTTGGAAAAGTTGTTCAGTTTAATGAGTAGTCACACTGAGTACACTATTATAATAAGATACCAGAGGATATTCTAAACTTGCCAGATAAAAAGTTTAAGTCCCATGTTAAACAAGTCCTCTGTAAAAAAGGTTACTATAAACTCGATGATTATTTTATTGACCAAAATGTCTGGTCTTGACAATGTTACACTAACATAGTGTATATTTAATATTGTATTTTGCAATTGTACTTTGCATATTTTTGTTTTGTTTAAAAGATGTGTGTTGTAGAGTTTCTGGCCGCATCTTCTCTACAACGGAACTCCTTCCGACTCTGTGATATAGTTAAAAATGACGTCAGAAAGCTATCCATGTGATATTATTTCGAATGTACAATTCAACAATTACAATTTAAAGGTTTAAAGGATAATGATACTTTTTCTTACACCCTGTATATTCCTAATTTCATGTTTCTATCTTCAGCGTTTAGGCTGTCTCTGAACTGTTTTATAAGTAGTTACTTATTTATAGAAGATCATACCCGAAGATTTCTCTCATGCCCCCGAACTGCATCCATATGTATTTGAGTATAACGCAACATTTGTATAACCACAGTACTGCCGGGCATAATGAGACATTCGTTCGCGCCGGAAGGATCGGAGAACAGACGAGAAGATGAAGCCAACGACTGCCTCACGGATCGACAGGCCGTTTTGGACGAACAGGTAGGTAATAAAATAACCATCGATAATAAGTCGCAATCATGAAGGTCCTGGTTCTAATCCGCATGGACGACATGCCACAATGAGCTTTTCTAAGTTATATATGTACTTAAATACCGACTGCTCTCAAAAGGTGAAGAAAAACATCGTGAGCAAACCTGCAAACGCTGAAGAAGAAATTCTGATGCGTGTGTGTAGTCCACCAATCCGCATTGGGTACGTAGTAGGTACGCGTGGTGGACTTATGCCCAAACACCCTCCCTGAGGATAGGCATGTGCCCTGTAGTGTGACGTATAGAGGCTGATGATGATGAAAAGGTGGGGATATTTCGCATGACCTGTAGATTTTCACCATCTAGTCTTTCTTTGCCAAAGCTGCATGTCACGCTGCGCTCTTAAAATCTCACTAAATCTATGGACCCTGAATGGCACTTAACTGGTTAGTGGGGTAACAGTTCAATGTAGCAGTGAAGTTTATGTGTAAAGATTGAGAGTAAGAAATGACCTGAAATGGAAGGTATTCGGTAAGAACTAAAGTTTGGGGAACGAACCAATATTAGGGCGTTAACATTATACTAGGCCATCGCCAGGCCACTAGTAAGTATGTTTCAAGGATTTTGAAATCACTAGACGTGAACAAACTGTTTTATTTTTTGTACATTCAAGGTCCTTAATATGCCGAAATTTTTTAAGGGGATGATCAGGCCATCAAACTGAGCAACTTTCTATATGGGACCAACATAGAAACATTTGGCTCGAGTAGGTTTGCAGTTTTGTATGAAAAACATGTTTTTTTTCGCGATTTCGACGTTGGTGCCATGGAGAAAGTTGTTCAGGTCTGATCATCGACTTAAACAGTGTCAGCAGGATCCTACAAAACTACATACCTACACACACATTGAATCAATGTTCTGAAAATGTAATTGATCTAAATTATTCTAATTTATAATTAGGTATGAAATTTTAGTTATGTACTAATATGATGACAAAGTTGGTGTGATTCATTCACGCATGGCTTTGATTCAATTATCGGTTATCTAAGTTATGTCTTGTGCTGTGGACTGATTCTTATAAACAACGTCATGTGTTTAGAACATAATTTTAGTTGTGTTATTTGTAGGTACTACAAAACTACCTACCTATTGTATTCAATGACGAAGTCGCGGGAAAACACTAGTATTTTAATACAAGTTGCTCAGCGATTTGACATAATCTTTAGCGTGTATCTAACTAACGCAATGCAGTTTTACGAGTGTTCACATTTTATT
Source organism: Agonopterix heracliana (assembly GCA_963693445.1). Taxonomy (NCBI): domain Eukaryota; kingdom Metazoa; phylum Arthropoda; class Insecta; order Lepidoptera; family Depressariidae; genus Agonopterix; species Agonopterix heracliana. Next base: position 4,805,947 of record OY856307.1, read on the forward strand.
GCCAAGCGAAACTATGAAATGTTGTGTTTTGCAGCGATATTATCGCTGCGATTTTGCGATAATTGTTCTCAGTACATTTTGTATGGGGACGCGCTCGATCCCACACACTGCCGCGATATTATCGCAACCTGACGCAATCTCTTTCTACTACATTCAGTGGTGTGCGCATGCGTGATGCGAATCGCGGAATCGCTGCAGTGTGTAAGGTGTCGCGATATCGCTGTCGATAATATCGCTGCAATGTGCGGAAGCCTTTATGTCATGTGTCCGTAGGTAATGAAATGAGTCTGTGAACGATTTGTGATACCTGTGGTAAACGTACCAAAGTTTCATCTATTGTTAACTCATGGAGTTAGAAAGCATGTGTGTGTTAACTTAATCTCAACTGTACTTAGTAAAAGTCAACGTAGGTTGAATGATATGTCACCGCCTTATATACGAGCTAAGGGCTCTTACAGACGAGCGACACTTTGCGGTTGCTGTGGGTAGCAGAGGGTAGCAAAGTGTCGCTCGTCTGTAAGAGCGCTTAGATTTTATTTGGTCTTTTCTTCGCTGTATACCTACGAGACTTTGAAATCGTATTTTTGGATATCCAGGGTTACCTCGACAGTGCGCAAATTTTACGTATATGAAGGTCATTGAAAATAAAAAGTATTTTTTTTATTTTATCATGTCTCATACAAAAATATTGAAATAGGAGTGACAAAAGAGTTCCAAAGATTTTATTTTATTTTTTTATTTTATTATTCTTAGGAAGATTTACAGCAATTATTAAAGAGTAAACACATCCTTAAATAACTGTACGCTAATTACAAATCTCCACCTATAAATTTCACTTTTCTTTAGCAAAAAACGTACTTGGTGGTATGTGTATGTAGGTAGGTATATAAAACAAAATTGTGTTAATTGATAATAAAATTAACAATGTGAAAAACAAATAAAAGAACAAATAATGCAGTCGCAGTCGGGGAAACAGCTTGCTATTTAAAATAGTCATTCGCTATACTAGTTTTTATAGATTTTGCACTAGAACAAAATAAATCGATGTTGTAAACAGTCGATGCGTCGTTAAAAGCTTTGCAGCTTCGTGGTAGGAACGCGTTTTGCCCATAATTAGTGCCAGCAAAAGGAACGCTTAAAATCGGACGTTGCCTCAATCCCATAATGTTGGTCCTGATTGAGATGTTTGACAAGATCTCGGAACAATCGATGGAACTATTAGCGACCTTGACAAGAAAACAGATGTCATTTACTTTTCGACGCAAGTCGAGAGGCAGAAAGTGATACCGCTTACATCGATGTGTGTAGTCCGTCGACATTTGGCGTGCCTTATAGTCTAGGAATCGTAAAAATCGTTTTTGAATTTTTTCAATACGTTCTTTATACACCTCGTACTGCGGGTTCCAGACTTGTGATGCATATTCGAGGTGACTGCGTACGAACGCACAGTAAAGTATTTTAATAGATTTTAACCTACGAAAGCTAGAGGAGACACGTATGATAAAACCTAATGCTTTTGATGCTTTGTTTACCACTTGGTTAATTTGTTTGTCAAATATAAATTTGCTATATAACAGAAAAAATGCCTGAACTTGGATTAGGGTCTAACTACAGTTATGAGGGTTGGGGTTGACATCCATGGCGCTTTGGACCGTGTGATTTTAAGGAAAGAAATCCGATTGGTAAATCCCGGCCGAGATTCATAGGAATCAGAAGACGAAAACACACAAAAAAAATAGTTTTGTTTCCTGGAATGTGTTCTATTAACGATACTGATTGCATGGAAGAAAAATGTACACTGTCTCCGAGGTAACCCTGTATGAATGAAGATTTATGGAGTAAAATTACGTCAATAAGAGAAAAAGAAACTCATGAAGCTGGAGTAACAGCTTCGTGGCAAAGAAGAAAGTCAAACTATTTACCCTAACACCCTGTACGTATATAAAACAAAATTTTGATTTAAGAATATCTTTAGTGGGAAGAATTGAAACGAAAACATAATCACCGAATAACACCCAAGCTGCTGCGAAATCTATAAATACAAGAAGCGCCTAAACGAAATCGACTACTATAGACAACTTTAAGGGTTGAACTACACATGGCCGCACGCGATCGTCGCCGTTTTTCCGTCGCTCCATCCTTTTCTGTCACTCAGGAACGTCATTTGCTAGAGCATATAAGATAAACGGAACGCGATCACACGCGGCGTGCTGTTCCGTTCCGTCTATCATATACGTTCTTGAGTGACAAAAAAGGATGGAGCGACGGAAAAATGCGATCGCGTGCGGCCATGTGTAGTTCAACCCTAAGCCTACAATAAAGTCCAAACTATAAATGTAATAATTTCCCTCAGAAAGCAGGTGGGGCCGTGCTCTACGTGCCTGAATGCACGGGCGACGGGCGGTACGCGCGCGCTCAGTGCTACAAGACGACCGGGTACTGCTGGTGCGTGCACCAGGACACCGGCAAGCCTATCCCAGGCTCCTCGGTGAAGGATGCCAGGCCCGACTGCGACGCCGCGCCCCAGCATGCCAGTCCTATGAGAGGTTAGGTTACCCGACGACTTTGAATGAAATAAGTGCATTTAGCCGCGGAATAGAGATTTTTGCAGTGTTTTTGTGGGAGAAAGATTCCACTAAATCACAGTACTTATAAGAAAGAGTATCTATTACTACATAAGCGATGTGGATCGGAGATGTTCCATCATGCGGAATCTAGGAAATTGAATTCGATTGTTGACTATACACGTCATCTCCTCTCCACTTCAGTTACGCTATATTGACTTTTTAGACATTTAGGGCTTGAGGATGGAATGCTATAGTGAAGCCCTAAATGTGCAAAAAGTGAACCATGTAGTTTCTGGTTGCATCTTCTCTACAAAGAAACCACTTCAGACACGGTGGTAGAGTAAAAATGACGACAAAAACTATCTATGTTATATTGTTTGAATAAAAAACGTTTGGCTTTAATGCAGCACTAAAATTTGATATAATTGTTTCGACCATCTCGAAAGAAAACGGTGTTTATGTAGGTATGTGTACATAATATGTATAATTTGGGGAATCTTGCAGCGCTCCTAGCTTTTCCGTTCGCTGGTATTGCGAGAGGAAAACTTTGCGAATGAAACATTTTCAAAACTCGCTGTTTGCGAATGGGACAAAATCCTTAATCAGTTAAAAATTTCACAGGTTGTCCGGAACCAATAAAGTCGCACTTTCTACGCGATCTAATGAGCTTCTTCGTATCTAAGATGACTACATCTTCAAACGGCACAGGCCCCGGGTAATTGACTACAAATATCTACTTTAATTATTTTATTTAAAACCACATGAAAATCATTCATAAATAAAATTGCAGGGAAATGGTGAAATGGGGCGTCTCGAAGGAGGAGCAGGCAGCAACATGGACTTACGTGATGCTAGACAAGGACAAGAACAAGGTGTTGGAACGACGGGAGTGGAAGTCTTTCCACCAGCTCATCAGCAACGTGGAGTCGCTGAGGAGGTGCGGGAGGAAGCTGCCGAGGTACTGCGACGTCAACCACGACACTAGGATCAGTTTGACAGAGTGGATGGCTTGCTTGGAAGTCACGCAGGCTTCCTTGGGACAGACGAGTAAGTCATCACTTTGATTACTATTTTTTTAGGGCCTGTTTCACCACTTCTGAATAAGTTCTTGTTAGCTTATCCGACAGATATTTTGACATAATTTCATATAAAATATGTCAAACTATCTGTCGGATAAGCTAACAAGAACTTACCCAGAAGTGGTGAAACAGGCCCTTAGTCTACTATCATATCAACCATTAAATATCATATCAACGTACAATACAAGCATTAAATTAGTGAAAACCTAGCTTTAATCACGCGCTCGTTCGCATCGATTAGTATGGACAGTCGTCGTGCTCCCGAGATGATACGCCTTAACTACAAAACTGATTTTGATTATTATTAAGGCTGCACCGAGCCTATTGTGCTGCCGCCAATCGTATTTTTTTTATTTCTTAACAATTAAACAATATTTCCAATAAACAAGAATGTCACATTGTAGTCCTGATTGACTTTCAATTTATCGGGTCACTGCGGATTTGTTTTTATAATGTTTATAGTTATTATCGTTAAAACCGCCAAAAGTGGCCACTTTTGGCGGTTTTAAAGATAATAGCTGCAAGCATAAAACATAATAATCCGTAATGTTTCGATAAATTGAAAGGCGATCAGGACTACAATGTGACATTTTTGTTTTTTGGAAATGTTGTTTAATTGTTGATATAGGCATAAAAATGCATGAAGTTGTGGGTACTTAAACATACGGGTCTTTCTCAATATGCTGACGGTTTTTAAGGGGATGATCAGACCATTAAACTGAACTTTCTTTATGGGACGAACATCGAAATCGCGATAAAATAACAGCTGTCCCTACATAATGGGTCGAGTTCGAGTATGATTGATATTTTGTATGAAACAGCAGATTTCTTATTAGCGATTTCGAAGGTGGTCCCAGGAAAGTTGTTCAGTTTGACGGTCTAATCATCCCCTTAAAAAGTGTCAGCATATTAAGAAGGACCAATTTAGAGAAGATCCAAGATAATAATAGCTGTCCTTTTCCAGCTGAAACATCAAAACCACCGTCGAACCCGAGAAGGAAGGGGCCTAATCCCCTCGAATCTTTCCTCAAGGCTGATGACTAAATCTATGAACGAGTAGATACACGAAGAAATTATTATACAAAAGAAGAATTGACAATAAGACTATGTGCCAGAGATGTGTTTTACAAGGAGCCTCGAGTCAGTTGGTTGAGGACCGGTCTTGGAGGGCACAGAGAAATTGAGAGCAGAGTGTTTGCAGTATCGCCAGAGAATAACCGACTATGCATATTGGTAATTTGGTAGAATAATAGCGTTTCAATAACAAAGTTTTAAGATGTAAACAAAAACATGTCCCAAAACGATAATTCCTTCACAAGAAATAAATATAATTTACAACACGAAAATGTTTTAGCACGCTTGATAATATGAAGAATTACAAGTAAATAAACTTTGATGAGTTATATGTCTAGATAGAAAGTCGAAGCTACGAACGCGTCGATAAAAATATCACCTAACTCTGGGTGATAAACCGTGTAGCGACTAGCGACAAGGTATCTCGCGCTTCTACCGCATAAAACAAAAGTGACCCACTTTCTTAAGTTGGTGTGCGTGAGGCGTCATACAAATTATCTCTGTGTGCGTGTATCGCTATACATCTGGACATATAGTTACTATATCTAAGTAATTAAATAAGTTTAACAAAAACAATTTTTTACTAGGTATTGAGGTTAGTTATTTCATTTACATCGTTAAATGACTTTTCTATTGGAATACAATATTACAAATAGTAACTATTGTCATGAAGTACCTACTAAATCATTTCTATGAAATTCAAAATTAGTATAAAATCTGATCGGGCCATACGAATAACTAATATACCTACCTACCGTGTAAAATATATGAAAGTCCCGCGTCAGATGTATTCAAGGTTAAAATACTTTTTCTTTTATTTATTTATTCACTTTAATGGGTACAAAATATACCTTATTGCCACGCCAAACTGCACATCAGTTATTCTATTATCTCATTACAATAACATTTGTTTTATACTAGCCACGGGGCTTTCTAATTACCAAAAAGGTTACCGATTGTCGTTTAGAAGTTGTTGTAAAGAAATTACTATTATAAAAACCTAAGTCATACAGACCACAACGACGGAACAAAAAAAAATATTTAAAAAATGTAGGTATGAAATTTAAAATTTTCAAGGTTACCGTTTTTTTTCCTTTACCTACTGTCATGTTCTTCACCTTAGTTCAATACCCATAAATAGTAACCCTGTCTAAACTTGCCATACAAAGCTATAAGACCAAAAGTGCGATTTTTGAATCTCATTCGGTGAGCTCAGCTGTTGAAAAAGTCAAAATTACCCTGGAGATACGCATCTTTCTACTGCTGATTTGACTCTCAAAAATCTCTCTCCTTTAGTATGATTTTAGAAAGTCAAATCAGCAGTAGAAAGATGCATATCTCCAGAGTAATTTTGAAATTTTCAACTGCTGAGCTCACCGAATGATATTTAAAAATAGCACTCCAAAAGTCAACTTCAATTGGTCTTATAGCTGTCTATGGCAACTTTAGATCAGCTTACTATTACGTATGGGTATTGAAAAGTATTGAACTAAGGTGAAGAACATGACAGTATAGAAAAAAACGGTAACCTCTAAAGAAAACTTCATAAGCAAAGCCCGACCAGGAAAATAAAAAACCTCGACATGTTGCGGAAAATCATTGGAACAAATTTTTGTACTTGGAACTCTGTCATTAAAGGTTATAGTCGATTGCAGCGCCCCCAAACCAGGTTTTTTATATTCCTGGTCAGGCTTTACAATTTTTTAAATATTTTTATTACGGCGTGTTGTGATCTGTAAGACTTAAGTTTTTGTATTACCTACTTAGTAGTTACGTAGGTACCTTACAACAATTTCTAAACGGCAATCGGTATTTTTTTCGGTAATTAATAAGTCCCGTGGCTACAGTAATAGAAGCGTAGAGAAAAATAAAGTCTCTTTTGCCAGAGTTTTGTAGTATGTTTGACAACAATTATTGGACCGACCAATTTCTACCAATAATACCGTCCCGTTCTAGTATAACCAACGGCGCGCGAAGTTTCACTGCTACAGTGTATTAGTTATTCTTATGACGGCACCTAACTGCGCCTATCGTTTTTAACGAGATTAGCGAAATTCAAGTACAGTGGGGTTAACGCTTGAATGATGTTAAAGGGCCACCTCACACCTGGCAAAGCGCGACGCAGAACATTTTTACTGCCAAGCCATTATCGACCTTGCCTGCGTTGAAATAACATCGAAAATCAATAAACACAACTACTAGTCCAAGAGAGCATCGAAGCGTCTTGAGGCGAATGTTGTGTTAATTTATTTTCTCTCCTCCGGACGGAAAGCGTCAATTTTCGTCCCGCTGCGCTAAACAAACTTGTCGCTTTCCACCTCCGTCGAGGAGAAAAATAGGATACTAACCTCGGACAGTAAATAAAAAAGCCTCAGATCTCATGTAATTGTTGACCGATGCGAAGCCGAGAGACCTTTCTTCCTTTCCTGTCCTCGGTGTGTAATCTAATCTACTATTTCGATGTTATTTGAAAGTCGGTAATGGATTGCCAGTGAAAAATGTTCTGCGCTGCGCTTTGGCTGGTGTGCGCCGGCTCTGAGGGTCAGCGCGGACGGACGGAGTGGCGGCGAAGTAACTTATCTTTAGTTATTTCTACAGACTGAAATATAGTTGTTACGTAATTAGCAACTCCGCCGCCACTACGTGTCGGTCTTCTGCGCCGACCTTAAGGTTGAAAATTAAATATTTAATCATGTGAAGTTTATTGTATTTTATCGCGTAGGTCCGCATTGTTTTGTGTAGTGTTGGCCAACTGTACTTTTTCGAGTAAATACTGTGTAGTAAAGTCATTGTACTTGTGTAAGTTATTAATAATATATAATTTGTCAACAAAAGAACGCAAAACAAAACACAGAATCGATCACTGAACAAAATTTATAATTACACTTTTCAGAATTCGCCATTCTTTCGGGTTTAACTTATAAATTTGAGTACCGAGACGTGGCCGATTTGAGTGAAAAATCTGAATTTAACTCTTGAGCGATAAACCGTGTCGGTACAAGTCGGTTAATTATAATAATTCTTTATTGTTTTAAATTCTCATAGTACAAACAATGACTCAATAGACAGTCTCTATTTAATTTATTAAACACGCAGTAGGTTATCACTAGTCCTTTTGAAATTATTACATATTTACGGAGACACTTTTATGATGACTGAATTGCAAGTGAAATTTAAAAAGTGCGTATTTTTTTTAAAGAACTGTTTTTGTTTTGTGTAGAAAGAAAATTATTACGTTAACATTGAGTGGGCAGTTCCATTTAGCGTAAGAATAAAATAAATGTCATTAGCAATCAGCTAAATGTTATTGTTGTTAGGATAAAGAAAACAATACACGCTAAATGCCATTGTTCTTTTCCATGGTGAGTTGTCCGTAGCATTAGCATACCGTACGAGTCAGTTCTGTCTGGTTCTTAGAATTTATTACGTCAGTCTAGTATCAAAACAGCAGACAAGAGTTCTCTCTAGAACTCTTGCCACGACCCATTTATGCAGCAATATAGTAGCGATGTAATACCGATTGATACACTCGCGATGTTGTCGCCCGCTGTGTATCTTTGCCACGAAGTCACGTTTCCGTATCGCGCGTTGCAGTGCATCATTGATAAAGCATCTTATACAATCGTACGAACCAATGCGACGAGTGCCCTACTGTGGCGATGCAGGAGCGTGTTCACGAAACGTGCTACATAATTATAGCATATGAATCGGTGCAAAAAGTTGTCGTTAAAGGCCCTAACAGAGCTCCTAGACAAAGTATCTTTCGATTAGCGTTAACGACAGTAGAAAACATAAAAATGTATGGATATGGTGACGAAAGCAAACGTCAAAATGTTTCGATCGCTAATGTCAAATCCATACATTCTGACATTTTCTACTAGCGTCAACGCCAATAGAATGTCACTTTGTCTAGGGCACTGAGCAAGTAATCAGGGCCCCATAAGTGACCGCAACTCTGAACTTGAATCGACTTCGACTTCCTTCGATTTCTAGCTAAGAGTAAGTTATAGAGTCAATTGTTACGGGAAGGAAGTATCTCGCGGTTTTTGGAGGTCTTTTGTGATTCTAGAATATTACTTCCGTGACGAATGCAATGGGACAAACCGACTTATTACAATGAAATTTACACTCACTGTTAATTTGCTAGGCTTTAATTAACCGATCAAAGTATTCTCTACTTATTACAAAGCGATTATGTTGTTTATCATTTGTATTTAATGTTGTAATGTAGTTCGATGTTGTATTTTTCGTGTGTAATGTATCTAAATGAATAGCTGAATCTCATTTTTTTAAATATACTCTCTAAAATGTACATTTCCCGTCATTCACTGGAACGGCCATTAAGGTAATCTAATTAATATTTCAACGGATCACTTATAATTAAGGTCCATTTAGAAGAATACTTAACATTAATGGCCTTCCTTGTAAACGGACGAGATAAGCATCACTCGCAGATTATACATTTTGTATTAAAAGTATTTATAGCTTTAGGTAGCCGCTGTCAAATATAAGAACTATGTGATATTTTTTAATTATTATTATTTTTAAATAAATAATTTAATACTTGGACAATTTTCTAGTTTGTTGCGTCACTTCCACAACATACTAATTAATGATTAGAATACTACACATGTGTAAGGTATATTTATTGAAGCACATCAATTTAACCATGATTGCCTAAGGTGGCGTATATGAGTATTACAATTTATAACATTAGATTCAACCTGCTGGTTGGTTGCTGAGAACAATTTTCTTGTATTCGTCGACGGTTTCTGTGAGAACCTTCTGGAAGATGCTGTCGAAGATTTGGTTCTTGACGACGGCCTCGTCGGTGTGAAGCGCGGTCCACTCGGGCTCGCAGCGGCGCCACTCCGCGAACAGTATGTCGTCGATGTGGTCAGAGCGCCGCGCTCCGACACCTGTTCGTACATCTACTTTCAAAACAAACTCTACCTTTTCCTAAGACTAGCGAGACATTTTGCGAAATGCGCCTGCGTGGTGAATTACGACCCACTCCTCTATGTATGTGTATGTAGGCCGAAGATGATGATATCCTTTTCCGGGTCGGGTGTAATCTTGTATTCGTGAATTATTATACTATTCATTAATTTTCCAGTATTTTTGGCCTAATTATTTTTGGTGAATTAATGGCCGTGTATGATAGAGCCCTTCTTAATAATATTGCTTTTTAAGGGAATGATCAGACTATTGAACTGAACAACTTTCTTAGGACCAACATTCAAATTGCGAAAAAATGTGCGGGTCCATACATTTGGACAGATATGACATTTTTCACGATTTCGATGCTGGTCTCCAAGAGAAAGTTGTTCAGTTTGATGGTCTGATCATAAAGAACCGTCAGCATATTAAGAAGGACAAAATGGAATCATGACTCACAGTCTAATTTTACACAGGCATTCATTACATCAAAGTCAGAAATTACATCTGACCCTTTAAGGCCCACTTGCGCCAACCACGGGTTAGCAATTAACTCCGAATAAAATGGCTCTTTCAGTTGTTTTTCTATACAAAAAATCATGGGTTACCAACTTAACCCGGAGTTTATTGCTAAACCAGGTTGGCGCAAGTGGGGCTAAGAGCATTTTTTTTTAAATCGATTCCTGGCTGAAATAAGTTGTAAACGTGAAATCTTACCAGAAACAACAGTCGGCGTGACTCCAGTAAGAATGTTCTTAAGTTCCGACGACGTTTTGCTAACTAGTTTGTTCACAACGCTTTGTGCCTTCTGCGGCAGTAGGTTACAGGCGTCCCAGGGTCTATTACTCTCTTCACACTTCTGTTTCTCAACCACTTCTTGACAGAAGTCCGTTATGAAGACATCGAAGGCTTCGATGGGTGCGGCAGTGGATTTGTTTCTGTGCACTATGACGTTAACTATCTTCTGTTGGATGGAGTCGTCCGGCAGGAACAAGGGGGGCGGTTTGAGGGTTCGGACCTCGTTGGGCGGGGTGTACGGAGGCGGAGGCTTATCTGGTATTTCTCGTACGACTAGAAGTTGACACTGCTGCTGCTCTAAAGCTTTAATCTGGAAATAAAATTTACTTTTAGATTGTATCTTTTTAGGGTTCCGTACCCAAAGGGTGAAAACGGAACCCTATTACTAAGCCCACCACGTTGTCCGTCCGTCCTACCTATTTATACTTTTGAACCGTAATAGCTAGATAGTTGAAATTTTCACAGAATATGCGTCATTACGGCGGATTTGTTAACAAAAAGTTTAATTGTCAAAAAGTTAAAAATTAAGGGGGGTTCTCAACAAGAAACTAGTTTTTATCGACGTTTTTTCTTCTCGCTCTTTCGTAAAAACGGTAATACGTACAAGCGTCAAATTTGGTGTGATTATAAAGCAAACTCTAGAGTATAATAAACATATAATAAAAACCGGCGAAGTGTGAGTCGGTATCGCGCTTAATGTCCCAGAGGAAAAAAAAACTAAGTTAATATGTTGTATGGTGCTGGTGTTGTGGTACGGAACCCTCTTGCACTTGACCTGTTTTTTTAAATACTTAAGGCGTAATAGTAGGTGGAAATACCTCGGAAGCATCTTTTATTTTATTTCGACTAGATTTATACAAATTACCGAAAACAAAGTCATACCTCAGTATTCTTGGATAATTTATCTAGTGAAATCATAAACTGAATACACGATTGGAATTACTTCACTCGATAGAAAATCGTCACAAAGATGACGTATTTTCATGAATTTTTAAACATTTTTCTCGTTTTAGAAGAACTTAAAATAGTATCCGATTGTTGGTATTTATACTCACATATTCACCATTAGTTTATCTAGTGAAATCATAAAAAAAATCGTTAAAAAGTGCTTTTGTTCATTATTTTTAATCGAAAATACGGCACTCGCACGCACTTTTCAGAGGGCCGGGCAATCGTGTTTCTCATAGAAAATCATCGTCGGAACCCTGAGCCCTTAAACTGTTTACGGAATGTATTCAATTAAAAATTACCTATAATTGAAAAAATTGTCTAGGATGAGAGTCAGGCAAGTACCCAGGGGGGGTTTATAGGAAATAAACTTTAGGCCGCTTGAGGTAAAGTTTTGTCGAATCGGTCGCTTACTGCGAAAGTTTCTGTCGTCTAAAAACTTGCTAACGAAACGTTATTTCGTCTAACCATACGACGGAGAAACGATTGTCAGAAAAATGTTTCGGAATCGGTAACACTCGCGATTCGTGTTTTGAGCTCAGTAGCGAATATGTGAATAAATGGTGTTTGCGTACCTCTCTCTCGATGGCCAACTGTTGTCTCCTCAGCTCCTCGGCCTCGCCGTGCCCCGGGGAGGCAAGGGATGACATCGACACGTTCGAGCATACCGACTGACTAGTTGTACTCTCTGTAATCATTCAAACCTCACGTTATTTTACTTTAAATACGTCTCTTGCGTGTACAACCCTATTAATTAGCATTTGACACAAATGTTTAGATCCATGAGAACACTTTATTGTTCTCAACGAAGCTCTGGGGTCCAGGCAGAAGATTAATTTAAATGATTCCGTGGTTATTAATCTTTACGATTTGAGTTAGTATTATCGTAGGTATCATCTCTGTGGCATACTACAGACAGCCATGTAGCCAGCGGTTAGCTGACCGCTCTAAAATGTATGGCACTATGCTAAAAGTCAAACACACGCTACATAGAAAAGTATGTCCATCCAGATAGGGAAAATTGAGTTAATGTAATAAAAAAATCGTACCAATGCTCGAGGAACATGTGTGGCTTGTAGCACTACTGATGGGCAGGAAGTGGGGTGTGGCGGCGTAGTCGTCCGAGTCGGCCGCCTCGCCGGCCGGCACCGGCAGCGGCCCGGCCGGCCGGCCCGGCGCCTCCTCCTCCCCCCACTCGCACGATAGCTCCACACCCAATTTATTGTTCGTAGTCTCACTAACATCAGCTACCGTGGACATACTTCGCAGCTCTTGCGCCATCAAACAGTCTTCGTCTACACGACAGACGTTGATTTCAGGACTTTGTACCGGCGACGCGACCGGCGTCCTTTCCTCCTCTGCTAAATCTTTGTAGTACTGATCCAGCTCCTCGACCAGGCTGCGGGCGGTGGACGGCGTACTCGACGCGTCGGCGTCAAGGTTCTTTATTTGCTCTATGAACTTCTCCATAGCGTCGCTCTCGTTCATTTTATTGTTGCGGGAGTTCGACGAGTTAACGATGTTTCTCAGTGCTTCCTCGTTCACTTCGTACTGCTTGCCGCTGCTGAAGATCTGCGGCAACGACAAGTTGTGGAATAGTATGTTAAGGTAGCCGCCGTCGACGCCCACGAAGTTTTCGGCCGCAGTGTCACTGGAGTGTTCGATGCATGTGGTTCCTAGCAGGCTATCTCCCGTTTGGATGCATTTCTCTAAGCTGGTGGTGTTAGTGGCGGGGACGGCGCCCTCGGTCGCGGCCTGCTCAGCCCTGGGCCAGGACGTCGCGCTCTCATCACACCCACTGCTCGACAGATCGAAACATTTGAGGGGAGCAGTGTTGCGATCTGACGCAATATTCCTTTTCAACTTCTTCCCTAGGATAATTTGGTCTACACTGACATTATTCTTCAACTTGAGTTCTATGTTCTTTTTCGTCTTCATAAGCGCTACTTTACGCTTTTCAGATAAGGCCAGCAGCGCTTTGCGCATGCGTTGCATTTCCCCACATTCGTGTTGTAATTTGAGAAGAGCGCCGCGCTGTTTTTTCTTTAATGTAGATATATCAGTGTTTTCCTGCTTCTTCTTATTTTCTAGCCAAAGTATTTGAGATTTTGTAAAGTCTTTCAACGCATCTTCTCGCATTTTCAATACAAATAAGAGATTCTTGGCTCTTCGTTGCTCATCACGGATAAGCAAGTTGAGCTGAAACGATACAATAATAAACATCAATCATACATAATTTAGTAAACTGAACCGATGCCGCATTCTAATTTGTATTACTTTTACCTTATTTTATTACCATTAACAAATAAAGAGTGTGCGCGAAACCGCGGAATTGTTCACGAATAAATATTAAGTACAAGATAATGAGCAGTGATCGCTAAAATGTTTACAGAACGAAGAATAACACTTACCAGACAAAGACTCTTCGAGGCCATTGTTTCCGAGTCGTCGCTAATAGCGCCATTTTCCAGTTTAGAAAAGAACGAATCGTACTCCGGATTTTTAACATTGAATCCTGAATTGCTCACCCAATTCTCGACTTTATCATCGGTAAAACATTTGTCGGTCAACGAGCAGCTCTCTAAATATTGTAATGATTCAAAAAACGAATCTATGAAGTTGAGTTCCCTCTGGAACTGTTCACAAATGTAGTCACTTTGTAACAAACCATTATTAGCTCTTATTGTGCTAATTATTTCTGACGGTTTAACTAATTTACTGCTATCAAAGACACATGACCAATTAAGCGACTTAATTTCATTCAAGCAGTTACTATACGGAGCTTTAGACATGTCTTCTTCCTTCTGTGTGTTACCTAGGGCGGCGACGTTATTTATCTCTTTATTTTTAATTTCCTTTTTAAAGACTGACACGATATTCATAGGATAAGCTAATGGACTAGATGATAAATTAGGGACAGTGTCGTTATTATTACCGACTACGTGAATGTTTATTTTTTGCCTCGTCGTGTAGGTAAGAGTAGCACGACCGATTATGTATGAAGCACTCTTGCAAATTTTCTTTTCATTTGAATTCTTTTTACTCTTTTGTGATGTTACTTTTAAGGCAGGAACTTGTAAATTAGGTGATGATTGACTAATATTGACTATATCGTCTTTGGGTATCTCACATTTCTCTTTTGTTAGCGTGAAATTTGGTATGTCGAGACTATCAAATGGTTCTTTTAACATATCCATTTCAATTTGAGATCCTCGGGTGCAGATAGTTTCTAATTCTACGGCTTCTATTTCAGTTAATTTATTCAACATTTCTGGTCGTGGATCGGTACCCACGTTCATATCTTTAGAATCGGTTATTGTTTCTGTGCTGTGATCCGCTGTGATAACAGCATCTTTAGATTTTGATGACGTAATTTGTGATTCAGCTATTGTATTTTTACATCCATGACCCTCTTCGATTGGAACATGAACGATGTATGGTTTGCTTTGCTTGGTTGCAAATATTCTTACATTCTTAATTTTGTCCTTATTATTTTGTGATGTTTTTTTGTGAAATTGAGATATTTCTATTGGTTTCTTGGGTGACGCCTTACTTGCCAAAGCATCAGTAAGCTTAAACTTGTTCAAGCTACATTTTCTTTCACTTTCCGTCGTTGGACTGGTATATCTGCTTAGGTTAAGTTTTGATAAAGTGCTTGGCTCCTGCAACGTTTTTTTGATTGTTTCTAAAAAGAAACAAAGTAAGTATTATAATTTACATCTTTAGCTGACTTAAAGTGATACTACGACGTCATAAATGGTAGCTGTTCAAATATTATCATGTTTGGTGAGACAGTCGCTGCGCTGGTCGTATCTTCTTGCTTTATACAGGGTGTAATGGAAACTTTTTCTATGGGAAGAAAACGATCATAACAAAAAAAACAGCTGTTCTATACGTTTGCGTCGAGTAGGTATCGCAGTTTAGTATGGGACAGGCATTGACTTACCAACTACCGGACGTAGGGTCCACGCTCAAAAGTGTCTGAATCAAAAGAGAACTAAACATATAAAGAGAACTTATTAGGCGACAGTCTTTGTTTGACTAGCCAACGACGCGCAAGCGAGCACGTGCGGTGCGCGCCGTACCGCGATGGGGTAAAAACTACGGAAGCAAAATAAAAAGATTTCCAGCATTTTCAATGTTTATTTTACTTGACATGTACTTAGGTTTGTGTAGGTTAGTCTCGGACACATTTTTCGAGAATTTTGTACTGGACCCGGCGTCCATTATTTTGTATGTCGATAAGGACACTTTTTTTTGTGCTGACAGGTTTGCTCCCATAGTAAAAGTTGTTAAGTTTTATGGGTAGAGTATGGTTTAAAGGTTAATGATACTTTTCCTAACACCTGGAATAGATTCTGAAGATAACTATAATAGTTGACTTACATGAGTACGGACTGCGGACTTACGTTGAGTATACATAGCATATGCTCTCGACTATATTGCCCGAGGGAGTAGTGAGATATATTCTGACACCTCCCCAAGTAACACCAGCAAGTTGCTTTAAACCTTTATACACTATAAATTGCCTATAAGTGGTTAATATATAGACAACAGTGTTCTAAAGGTGATTTATAATAAGATGAAACATTCTAATAGAGTATAGTGTCTCAGATCCACGTTTTAGAACCTCCTTTAAACTAAAAGATTAATCTAGTGTAAATAAACTAGTTGCTATCTACACTTAGTTTGGAAAAAGTGTTTGTTTAGAGTAATAATTCTGAACGGGACATATTTTATGACTTTCTGTAGGGTGATTTGACTATCATAAGCTAATTTGTTTTAGACGTGATCAATGTGGTTTAATACTGGTCTATAAATAAATGTTTATTAGAATGTTCTAGACGGACACAGTTTATATCTATTCTACAGAGTAAAATCTGAAGGCTTCCCGCTTAAATGTGTTTATAGAGGATAGTTTTGAAAAGATACGTTAATAAGTGTTTTTATTCTACTGCTGGACGGTGTTCAACTATCCAGCAATGGAAAAAGTAAAAAAAAACAAATATTCCGGGGGATTTCGGTGAAATGTTCGTAAATACATGGAAAATAAATAGATATTAGAACAAGATACAATAGTGGATTTGTCTCAGGAAAAAAATAGCTAGCTGTCCCCCACTGGAGCCGACCGGGAAAATATGTTATCGTTGTCCCCCACTATAAAAGTATCAATGGATTTTAATGGAAACACTGTAAATGGTGTTATCGCAAAATCAACGTTTTGTTTTTGCAGTAAAATAGTGTGCTTTATACAATAATAATAAAATAATAATGTCATAAATTCGAATACAAAACTTATTAATTATTTATATGGTTATAGCCGAAGAGCGGACAGTTGGCAACCCTACCTGATCGAGTAGCAAGATGTGACCTACCTAGGGTGTAGCATATCAGAAAGGTACCTACGTCTAAAAGTACAGGGTTGACTGGAGGGTTTTGTACAGTGAGCAAAAAAGTGGTCATTTTTTTGGTGTAAATTATCTAATCGAGTAACAAGTTGGCATATAGTACAGTCGATAGAGCTCATCGAGAAGTGCCAAATTATATAGGGTTGCCTCGCCTAGTCCTGGGACTTTATGAGTCAGCCTGATTTTATAGTGGCTAAAAATTCAAAAAATTACCTCATCGAGTAACAAAATGAGACTTTGCCATTTGATAGCTCTAGTCGTCACATTAATTATTAACATAGGTTGCCGGCCCTAAACCTGGAACTTTTCTTAGTCTGCCGAGTTTTATGTTTGAATGTAAAAACTGATTGATGCAACTACGTCGTGGAAATGTGTCCATGGATGGTTGAGAGATTGGTGGTATGTAGTATTCAATTATAGGTATTTATTTGGAGGGACCCAACCTTAAAAATTGTGTACCGTTAGCAAAAAATATACAAAAAGTTGTGACACAGTCAGTATGCAAATGCAACCAAACCTATGAAAGGCGTGTAAATACTGTATATTTTATTATAATTGTTACGGTCAGTGTAATAAATCTGGTCAGTCAGTATTAAGAAGAAAAGTAGGAGTCGCGTTGTCGATCTGCTATTGGGCGGTCACGTCGCTCGTCAATTGTTGGTTGCCCCCTCCCAGCTCGACAGCGAGGCTCCAGTGGTGGCTCAAGATAGTGTTCTTTTCGAAAAAAAATCCTTGAAGTCACCAAATACATAAATTACCGTACAACGTCAAGCACTTTTGCTACATAAACTAGACATTGGCAAAATCATCAAATACCCAAGATGGCAGCCATTTTTTTAAAAATAGAATAGAATAGAAGAGGAAAAGTACATGAAATTTTAAGAATTGGTATTTCAGAGATCAATTACTGTCGGGGTGTAAGGGGTAAACGCAGTACACTATGGCGACAACCTAACTGCCAACCTCATCCGCTTGTGGTGCACCCTGCCGACTAACCAACGAGGCTCTGGCGACCAACTGTGATTCCGGTATATCCATCCAAAGCAGGCTATACCAAAATCCCTCGACCTATGATGGGCAGCAGCATCACCGGTACAACTGGTATATCCCTGCGATCACCAACCCGCTCTGCCAAGCGTGGTGATTATGGCATTTTTACCTCCCAAATATGGAATTTAGTCCCACATGGCCCCGGCCCCTAGTTCCCGGCAGCTCTACTATTCCAGGCTACGGCAGTGGTCTAGCTAACGGTAGGGCGGGGAATGCTAAGAATACCCGGGTTACCAGAGGCTGCCAACATCAACGACTGTTATTGTTACGACGTTAACGTATAACGGACGAACACTGATGGAGGACGAAAAGTTCACGAAACTCGAGATAGAACTAAAAAAGATTGAGAGGCATATTCTTGGGTTGTCAGAGGTCCGAAGACAGGGGGAGGATACGATGACCCTAGAATCTGGCCACTTGTTCTACTTCTGAGAAGGCGAAAGCCTGTCCCAGGGTGGCGTAGGATTTCTCGTCAACAAAACCCTCATCAACAATGTAATGGAGATCAGCAGTGTGTCGAATCGGGTAGAATACCGCGTGCTAAAATTCTCCAAAAGGTGCAGCTTGAAGGTTGTACTGGTATACGCCTACTACGACGGGCTCTGACGAAGAAGTCGAAACGGTATACGAGGATATCTCTAGAGCTATCAACAATACTGCAAAGACTCATTTCACGGTTGTGATGGGGGATTTCAATACCAAAGTGGGTATAGGAGAACGATGAGTCGAAGGTGGGTCAGCACGGTATTGGTAACAGAAACCAGAGAGGGCATAATTATGCTGCTTGGCTTCCTAGAGAGGCAAGGGCTATACTTGATGAACTTATTCTTCAAGAAGCAGCCCCAAAGGAGCTGGACCTGGCGAAGCCCTGACAGCCGGACATATTCAGAGACGTATCAGTGATCAATAGGTTTAACAACGGAAGTGATCACCGACTTGTCCGAGGCACTCTGAATAAAATTACAAGCTCGAAAGAAGACGTCTGATGAAATCGACTCTCCGTCCCACACTTCCACACAGCATTAAACTGTAGTTGGAAGTGACAGCTTCCAGCTTGACCTCCAAAAGAGATTTGATTCGTTGGAAACCACCGAGGACGCGGACGTTGGCGAAGCTACAAACCAACTAGTAAAAGCTCTCCGTGAAGTGGGCTACAGGCATTTCGACGACGATGTTCGAATACCTCCTGACACCCGGGGCCAAAATGAGTTATCTATGCCACTGTACTTAGAGTTCAATTTCGCACCGACTGGCAAAGACTCCTAAGTGATTTTGTAATAAATAACGCCACAAATTCTTAATACTGAATTCTGAATACCTCCTAATAACACGCTTTGAGCGTGTTAGCCTGAAATGCTGCTAATATATTCTAACTTACCAAAACGAATATTTCCTAAGTTACTTCCGAACTAATTTTGCTGCCAATACGATCCTATCTACCATCAAACTGCCGGAGAACTGACATCCGTCATTCGGCTACAGTGTGCGAAAGAGATCGAACTATCGAGTGGCGTGAGGTGGTACGACGTCACGGGAAGCGCGTGCGGCAGCCATTGTCGTTGTTTTTTGTAAAGGGACAACAGGTTTTTTATTTAGTGTCAATATTTATGTAAAAACAAGTAGTTAGGAGTGTATAGGAGCTATTAGATTGATTATTCCAAGTTTACAGAACCTACTATATTACGTATCAAGTAGATAGGAGCTATAGCATATGCTCACGACTATATTCCTCGAGGGGGTAGTCAGAGATATTCTGAAACCTCAGAACATCCACGTTTCACCAGTAGTACCGAAACGCTGTCCAGTGTGACAGGGGGTGAGCCCGTCGCCACTTGTAATGGACAGTGGGTACAATACATGTCTCGAAATTGAAGCATGTAGGTTTCCTCACGATGTTTTCCTTCACCGAAAAGCCAGTGGTGTTACAAATCGTACATAAATTCCGAAAAACTCATTGGTACGAGTCGGCTTGGACGGGGATCGAACCATCGCCTCCTGCACGGCAGGCAAGGTTAATCGCCACTGGACCACCACGGCTAGGAGCTATTAGTTTGATTATTCCGAGTTTACTTAGAACAGTTAGAACCAACGATATCAATGTACCTACGTCTATGGTTAGAACCTACTATTACCTATCTAGAAGATAGGAGTTATTAATTTGATTATTCCAAGTTTATTTAGAACCTACTATTACCTATCTAGTAGATAGGAGCTATTAGTTCTAATAATTATCATGTATTTTCAAATTCATTTTGATTTCTAACTAGCAGATAGAACTTATTCGTTTTATTTTTAGAACTAAATATTATAATTGTTTGTTTGATACAGAAGTTATTAGCATGTAATTTAACTTATTTTTACTCGTATCATGAACATACCTACTTGATAGATTTGATTGTTTTAGCCGAAATGTCGTCGAGGACGAGACTGACGGAAGGACTACGACTACGAGCACGTAAAATGTTTCGTGCGTTAACCCCTTACCGCATGGACTTTTATAACTAAGCGGGAAAAAAAAATGTTGAATTTCTGAGTTTAAGGAACCTATAAAAAATATTTAAAAAAATTTAGCAGTCTTCTGTAATTTTTTATTTACGAAATAAAAAATGTGCATATATGGTACATTATGCATTACATACAAAATATGGGAATATACCAAATATGGGACGACATGTAATTGCCAGTTTATGGTGTATAAAATACGAGCGTTTACCCGCGACTTCGTCGACGAGGGTTCCCGTCTTCGTAGCGAGATAAATGATATACCAGATTTTAAGTCAGATCATATCAGGTCAGCTATCAGACAAAAAAGTTTAATCAGTCAAAAAGCCCTCCCCGGGTCATACCGGATACAAAGAATCTCGCGTTTCCGCGATGGATGGCGATGGACAACCTTTGCATTAAGTAGTACCCGGAGCGAGCGTCGTTCCCCCTCTCCTGGAGTCGACGACGAAGCTCAAAGCTTCCGACCCCCAGCAGCCCATAGTCTCGAAGGCCAGCGGCATAAAATCACAAAAGCCGAGTAAATGTCCCGCTTTTTGTCAGCCGCCGACGGCTGCCGGCGCCGGTGCCCGGTCTTCAAGAAGGAGGCCAGGAACAAGAAGGCCGGTACAGTCCCGTTAACCCAGTCCAACCCAAAAATAAAGAGGACCCCCCCCGCCCAGGAGGCCGACCCGAGCGCCCAACTAGAGGTAAGGGCGGCCGCAAACGGGCCCACGCAGCCAGGCCATCCCACCCAGGCGCAGGCACGAGCCGAACCAGGGAGAAAGAAGGGGAGTAAGAAGAAAAAAAAGGGAAGGAAGGAGGAGACCTTCCCCTCCACTGACGAGACCGCGCAGCAGGAGGCGCCCAAGGCTCAGACTGAGACTGATGCACCACCAAGGCAGCCAAGGCAGCGAACGCGCCAACCGCACACGCAGCAGGTGATAGACTACGACTCACACCTGTACAAGCTACACGATCGGGAATTCATTTCACATTTACCGGAAGGACGAGATATCCGACACCTCCGGCCAGGCCTACAGAGGCCTAGCCGTCCTGGTGAGGAGGAGACTCGTCCATCAAGCTCTACCGACCCCGCAGCTGCAGTCTGCCTACGCCTTAGGTGTGGAACTGTGTCTCGACGGCAGACCCCACCGTGTGTTTGCTTTCTACAAGCCTCCTAAAGTCTCCTTGGCGGTGGCCGATGTTCACACCCTGCTGGACTCGCCACACCCCACCATCATCGCCGGAGACTTCAATTGCAAACACACAGGTTGGTACTCACACGAAATCTGCTTCAACGGGCGCCGCTTCTTCGACGACGGGGAGAGGAAAGGGTACGAGGTACTGGGCACGGAGGCCCCGACACACTACCCATACTCTGCAGCCTACATGCCGGACACCATCGACCTGACCCTCGTCCACGGCCTCCACGCAAGACCCACGATTGAGGTGCTGGAGGACCACATGATTTCCGACCACCAGCCAGTGCTCGTAATCCTAACGGACCCATTGACCTCGATACCTCCTTTAAAACCCAGGAAACACACTGACTGGGAAGAGTTCGGGGGGTATGTGGCCCAGCACCTCATTAACCGCCCAGTCTCTTCAGCATCGGATGTCGACCAGCTGGCGGAAGATCTCTGCCGCTGCATACGGGACGCCTTATCCCACGCCTCCAGGGATGCTCCGAAAAGAGCATCGGACCACAACCTACCAGCGTTCATCAAAGAGATGCTAACCAGCAAAAGGCGACTCAGGAAGCAGTGGCAACGCTCACGCAGCCCCACCCTGAAATCCCAGCTGGACGCGTTGGCCCTAAAGGTTTCGGACGCTCTACAAGCAGAGAGAACCGAATCCTGGCAATGCACCATCGAGTCGGCTGGAGATGACTGGACATCCGTTCACAAACTCGGCCGCCAATTCTCCGGGAAACCTGAGCCCACCCGTCCCCTTCTAGCCGGCGACGGAACCCTCCGCTACCGAGCTGAAGTCCGCGCCGAGATCTTCGCGGAGAGCCTAGAGCGGCAGTTCAAGCCAAACCCGTCCGACGACACCGACCACGCAGCAGTCATTCAAAGGCACATGGATGACTACTTCGCCAGGCCGATAGCTTCCGACGAGGACCCCGTCGTCTTCTCCCCAAACTAAGTTCAGCGCATGGTGAAGCGCACCAAGCTAAAAAAGGCCCCAGGCCCCGACAACATCACGAACGAAGCCCTGCGACACCTACCGCAGCGAGCCATCATGACCATAACGCGCCTGTTCAATGGGATCATGAGGACGGGCCACTTCCCACAGCAGTGGAAGCTGGGCTGCGTCATCATGCTGCCAAAACCCGGGAAGAATATCCTGAAACCTGAAAGCTATCGGCCCATCACCTTGCTCCCAACCATCTCCAAGGTGTTTGAAAAAATGCTGCTGCGTCACCTAACGCCCCACATCACGCCTTGGAACGAGCAGTTTGGCTTCAGAGCCGAACACTCCACGACGCTCCAACTGTCGAGGGTCCTACATAACATGACTGTGGCTTCAAATAAGGGGGAATACACAGTCGCCGTGCTCCTCGACATGGAAAAGGCCTTTGATCGTGTCTGGCATCCAGGACTCGTCTACAAGCTGGCCACCTCTACGACTCCACGTCGAGTCGTTAAGACCGTGGCCTCCTTCTTGGCAGAGCGCAGATTCCAAGTGGCAGTGGAAGATGCCGCCTCAGACGAGCGCCCCATTGATGCCGGAGTTCCCCAAGGTAGCTGTTTGTCTCCAGTATGCTATGCCAGGTACACAGATGACATCCCAGTGGAGGGCGGAGCCCAGCTTGCCCTATACGCTGACGACGCTGCGTATTACACGTCGTCAGTAAACAGAGCCCACGCAGCAAAAAAGATGCAGACCACACTTGACGCCCTCCCAGCCTGGCTGGCTAAATGGAGACTCACAATCAACGTGGCAAAGACACAGGCGATTGTCGTCGGACTCCACTCATCCCTCCTGCCTCCTCCCCTGCAGCTCTACGGGCAACATGTCGCGTGGTCCCCCCAAGTTAAATACCTGGGGGTGACCATCGACCGCCGCCTAACAATGCTGCACCACATAAAGGAGGTAACTGGCCAGGTGCGCGCTGTTCGCGCCCTACTTCGTCCAGTCCTCTCGTCCCGGCTCCCTCTGCGCGTGAAGATCGGCGTCTACAAGACGTACATCAGACCGCAACTCACGTACGCCGCCCCAGCTTGGTACGCACTAGCCGCTGAAACAAACCGAGTCCGGCTGAGGGCCCAGCAGTCGCTGGTCCTCCGTACAATTGTAGACGCCCCACGGTTCGTAAGAAACGCCACTATCCAGAGGGACCTAAAGACCGAGACACTGGACGAGTTCATCGGTCGCCTAGCCATAAGGATGTTTGCACATACGGGAGATAGCTCCGCACCACGCGCGCCCACCGGATCGGAAGCTCCTGCCTCGTGACTTAGTCACTGAGGCAGTCGAGCCCCCCCTCACCACCTGACTGACTCCCCCCCCCCCATTTCTGACACCCTCTCCCCCGGAAATTACAACACGCTTCCTGTAGCAGGCGACTCACTAGGCCTCCCCCAACGGGGTCTCACCTGGTGGGTCCGACCGCACAGGAAGCAAGAACAAAAGAAGCCAACAAGCGCTCTGCGCTAACCCGAAGGACCCGGCCGTCTAAACGGCCGGCGCTTTGCAACCACAGTCGGGAGGCCAACGCCTCGATGCTGTCTCCCCGCGGCCCCGAGAAGAAAACCACGTGCGTGCGTGCGCGGGCCCTTGCAGAGCGAACCGTGCGGCTGAGATACGAGGCAGCGAGAGTTCTGACGCACGTGGCGTCCCATAGCACACATTCCTCTCTGCCATGGCACCAGCGTTAGACCAAACCGTCAGGACTTTTCCCATCCGAGCGACTAAGGCCTCGCAGTTCCAACATGCACGGTATGTTGGCCGAAATCAGTGCCCTACGGACGATGTCATTGAGTGACGTGGGTGTCTCCCCGAGCACCGACGGCAGTTCAATGCCTGATGGCCATTGGCTTCCACCGTGGACCCGCAGATGCATTCATGTGGTTGACAAACATCGCAGCCCAGGCGGAGAGCTACCACCACCCGCAGCGAGTCGCCGTCGAGCAGGGTTCCCATATGTGGTGAAGGGAGTGCCTGCAACCACGCTCCCGATGCTGCCCTTGATATCGCCCTAAGTCTGGGCAAATTTGAGCCAGTAGCCGCGCCTATCAGTTGGTAAATAGCCGCTTTAGCTCCCACGTCGTCCCAGGCTCGCTGTACTCCTGGAGTTCTGTGTGCGGACGCGGTCGAGAAGAGAGCCGTCCAACTCGTCAATCCATCAGCTGCAAAAGGTACGCAAGCCTCGTCTCCGTTAAGTGACAGAATTTAAACCCTTGCGCCGATGCGAGAAAAGCCGGCAGGCTCAAAGCCCCCATGACGGATGGGTAGGGATGCCTGGCTATATACGAGGATATCTCTAGAGCTATCAACGATACCGCAAAGACTCATTTCACGGTTGTGATGGGGGATTTCAATGCCAAAGTGGGAGTACAGGAGGGCGATGAGTCGAAGGTAGGTCCACACGGTATTTGTACCAGGAATGAGCGAGGGCATACGCTGGTCGGCTTCCTAGCGAGGCAAGGGCTATGCTTGATGAACTCATTCTTCAAGAAGCAGCCCCAAAGGAGGTGGACCTGGCGAAGCCCTGACGGCCGGACGAAAAATGACATCGATTTCATCATGACTGATAAACGGCACATATTCAGAGATGTATGAGTGATCAACAGGTTTAACACCGGAAGTGATCACCGACTGGTCCGAGGTGCTCTGAATATAAATGTCAAGCTTGAAAGAAGACGTCTGATGAAATCGACCCTCCGTCCCACACTGCACCAAACTGTCGTTGGAAGTAACAGCTTCCAACTCGACCTCAAAAATCGATTTGATTCGTTGGAAACCACCGAGAACGTTGGCGAGGCTACAAACCAACTAGTAAAAGCTCTCCGTGAAGTGGGCTACAGGCATTTCCGCACGCAGCGTGTGGCAAAAGAATCCAAGCTCTCAAGCGAGACTCATGAGGCATAGACGTGAAGTTCTATCTGCGCAAGAGTCTTCAGCAGAACATCGGGTTCTCAACAAAAAAATAAAAAAGCTGATACGGCGCGACCTCCGACGCTTCAACACGCGCTCCATAGAGGAGGCGATTGAGCAGAACCGGGGGTCGAAAGTATTCGTTCAGCAGCTCGGGAGAAGCCACCTGTCAAAACTCAAATCCGCGGATGGGAAGATCGTTGCCTCTAAGCCGGACCTCCTCACTGAAGTTTCGAAGTTCTATGGAAGTTTGTATGCAACACACGCCCCAAAGCCTGTAGCTCGCAACACCGACCCCAGAGCCCCACTAGTACGCCACTACACGGACGATATCCCGGTCGTTGACTCGAGCGAGATTAGAAAAGCCCTCAAACAACTTAAAAATAACAAAGCTCCGGGTGAAGACGGAATAACAACAGAGCTTCTGAAGGCCCTAGGAAAGCTCTTCAATTCCGTCATTCACAATGGCATAACACCGGAGACGTGGAGCGGAAGTGTTGTGGTCCTGTTCTTCAAGAAAGGAGATAAAACCCTCCTCAAGAACTACAGACCGATCTCACTTCTGAGCCACGTCTATAAGTTGTTCTCGAGGGTCATTACGAACCGTCTCGCTCGAAAATTCGACGAGTTTCAGCCCCCGGAGCAGGCCGGGTTTCGAAAAGGCTACAGTACCATAGACCACATCCACACGGTAAGGCAGATTATACAGAAAACCGAGGAGTATAATCAACCTTTGTGTCTAGCCTTTGTGGACTATGAGAAAGCCTTCAACTCGATCGAGACCTGGGCTGTTCTGGAGTCCTTGCAGCGATGCCAGATCGACTGGCGATACATTGAGGTGCTTAGATGTCTGTATGACGCCGCCACTATGTCCGTACAAGTACAAGATGAAGCCGATCCAACTGCTAAGAGGAGTGAGACAGGGGATGTTATTTCCCCGAAACTGTTCACTAATGCGATGGAAGACGTCTTCAAGATGCTCAATTGGAAAGGACGAGGCATATGTGTGAACGGCGAGTACATCTCACACCTGCGTTTTGCCGACGACTTTGTCATCATGGCGGAATCGCTGCATGACCTCAGTGGGATGCTTAGCGACCTTAATGCCGCTTCCCGACGGGTCGGTCTCGGCATGAACTTAGACAAGACGAAAGTCATGCTTAATTCTCATGTCGAGCCAGAGGCGGTATACGTCGGTGAGGCGGCGATAGAAATTGTACAAGACTATGTCTACCTTGGACAGACTATAAGACTAGGTAGAAACAACTTCGACAAGGCTAGGCGTATCCAGCTAGGATGGGCTGCTTTCGGGAAACTACGTCATATATTCTCCTCGGCCCTACCACAATGCCTCAAAACGAAGGGGTTCAATCAGTGCGTTCTGCCAGTGATGACCTATGGTGCGGAAACGTGGACCCTGACGGTAGGGCTAGTTCATAAATTCAAGGTCGCTCAGCGAGCTATGGAGAGAGCTATGCTCGGTGTTTCTCTGAGGGACCACATCAGAAATGAAGTGATTCGTCACAGAACTAAAGTGGCTGACATAGCTCAGAAAATTAGCAAGCTGAAGTGGCAATGGGCTGGTCATATCTGCCGAAGAACTGACAACCGATGGGGTGTCAGAGTTCTAGAGTGGAGACCGCAAACTGGTAGGCGTAGTGTAGGACGCCCTGCTGCCCGCTGGACAGACGACCTAAAAAAAGTAGCGGGGAGCGACTGGATGAGGAAGGCCGAGGACAGAGTTTTGTGGCGCGCCTTGGGAGAGGCCTATGTCCAGCAGTGGACGATGATAGGCTGATGATGATGATGATATTGTAATGAGTTAATTTAATACACGAATTAGCATCTCTGAAATTATCAAAATAATAATTTGTAAGCCGTAAGGTAAGACATGGAGGACCTAATAATTATTGTAACACCTGCTTGTAAAACTACGCATGTCGTACAAATAAATGCATCTTTATCTTTATCTCCATTACATTGTGGATGAGGGTTTTGTTGACGAGAAATCCTACGCCACTCTGGGACAGCCTTTCGCCTTCTCGGAAGTAGAACAAGTGGCCAGATTCTAGGGTCATCGTATCCTTCCCCTGTCTTCGGACCTCTGACAACCCAAGAATATGCCTCTCAATCTTTTTTAGTTCTATCTCGAGTTTCGTGAACTTTTCGTCCTCCATCAGTGTTCGTCCGTTATACGTTAACGTTGCCAATAAATGTCGTTGATGTTGGCAGCCTCTAGTAACCCGGGTATTCTTAGCACCCCCCGTCCTACCGTTAGCTAGACCACTGCCGTAGCCTGGAATAGTAGAGCTGCCGGGAACTAGGGGCCGGGGCCATGTGGGACTAAATTCCATATTTGGGAGGTAAAAATGCCATAATCACCACGCTTGGTATAGCGGGTTGGTGATCGCAGGGATATACTAGTTGCACCGGTGATGCTGCTGCCCATCATAGGTCGAGGGATTTTGGTATAGCCTGCTTTGGATGGATATACTGGAATCACAGTCGGTCGCCAGAGCCTCGTTGGTTAGTCGGCAGGGTGCACCACGAGCAGATGAGGTTGGCAGTTAGGTTGTCGCCATAGTGTACTGCGTTTACCCCTTACACCCCGACAGTAATTGATCTCTGAAATACCAATTCTTCAAATTTCATGTACTTTTCCTCTTAATACTGACTGACCAGATTTATTACACTGACCGTAACAATTATAATAAAATATACAGTATTTACACGCCTTTCATAGGTTTGCTTGCATACTGACTGTGTCGCCACTTTTTGGATATTTTTTGCTAACGGTGCACAATTTTTAAGTTTGTGTCCCTCCAAATTAATACCTATAATTGATTACTACATGCCACCAATCTCTCAACCATCCATGGACACATTTCCACGACGTTGTTGCATCAATCAGTTTTTAAATTCGAACATAAAACTCGGCCGACTAAGAAAATTTCCAGGTTTAGGGCCGGCAACCTATGTTAATATTTAATAGGACGACTAGAGCTATCAAATGGCAAAGTCTCATTTTGTTACTCGATGCGGTAATTTTTTGAATTTTTAGCCACTATAAAATCAGGCCGACTCAGGAAAGTCCCAGGACTAGGCGAGGCAACCCTATATAATTTGGCACTTCTCGATGAGCTCTATCGACTGTACTATATGCCAACTTGTTACTCAATGAGGTAATTTACACCAAAAAAAAATTACCACTTTTTTGCTCACTGTACAAAACCCTCCAGGTTACGCCCAGGCAACCCTTTCTGATGTGCTACACCCTAGGTAGGTCGCATCTTGTTACTCGATCAGGTAGGGTTGCCAACTGTCCGCTCTTCGGCTATTAGGGTGCCGCAAAGAGGGTCGCACACTTAAAAAAAATTTATGATAATTTTATATGAAGCTGGGACTTAAATTTTGATCGAAATTGTATGAACCATCGACTTTCGGGTGAAATTAGTATGGGGGCTGGACTTGTAAAATTTAAAAAAATGATTTTTTTTTTATTTTTGCATGCGGAAGGGTGGGTTTCCGTGTATCCCAAGGATTCAAAAATTTTGCAATTTTTTCGCTAGGATTCACCGATATTTTATAAATTATGTTTTTATAAAGGGAAGGGGGCGCGATCTAACTCAGTCGGTTAGGTTAGCGAGGAGCGAAGCGACGAGCATGTTAGGTTTCTTGCGACCACCAGAACCAAATTGCTACTGTTTAGCTAGTCTACTCAAAAAAAAATTGGACTAAAAAAAAGGGTGACCCCACCCCCCCCCCCCCCCCCCGGGTGGGGTCATCCCCCAGATCCCGAATGTTATATTTGGCGATTGTGTTTTGTTGAAAATTTTCTGAGTCCTAATTTTGTATGGGACCCTCTTTGCGACATCCCGACCCCCTCACTGGGGGCGTAGCGTTGGGGGACAACGGGAATAACCCGGGACATTGACCTGCGGGACATGCGGGGACAGTGAGAATTTTTTTCCTGTCAGCCACACTAGGGGCGTAAAGTTTACTTAATAATTGCCTAATAGGTAGTGTGGCGGGTTGTGAGCCAGTGTAATATGCCTAGGGGTCATAATAGACACCTACGTTATCGATCTTGTGAACGATTTAATCGGACACTTACATCAGTAATAACCCTCCAAGCACCCCCATTTAAATCAAACAATAAAGTCTAACATACACTGGCTCACTACCCGTCACACTGGGCAGAGTTTAGGTACTATAGAAACGGGGATGTTATGAGTTTTCAGAATATTATATCTGACATACCCATGGGGAATATTGTGAAAACTTGCCACTGTCTTTAGGCCTCCATTTGGTGTTCGGCGTTGAACTCAGTAGTTTTTTGAATGAAAGACTAGGATAATAGTTTATATTTTCAGGTTTTTAATCTTCAAATAACACTTTTAAAAACTCTTTCGCAGTCGCGCGCGCAGAAGTGTCACAATCAGTTCAATTGACATCTCACGTCACCCGTAATTGCCACCTTTTCTAAAATATGTGTTGCCATAAATAGCATATTCTAACATTCGGCCAATTCTGACAACAGACGCGACCTCGCGACTATATATATAATTAATAATAGGCATTATAATTTAATACCTTAGCTTAAATCAACCTAAGACACTGAAGTTATAATTTAGAATTGTGTTGTGACCTTCTGCTGTTACACAATTAACGAATCAATAATAAGTATTTATTTCAAAACTAATTCTATTATAAATTGTATCGTACCCAAGCTTATAGTCACACAGGACACAGCCAGGGAACACTCCAGGCCACACAGGGCTTCCCCAAACCGACCAACTGTCGCTGTATATCCGACCAACTGTCGCCAATGAAAAGCCACACAGGACACAACCAGGGAACACCCCAGGCCACACAGGGCTTCCCCAAACCGACCAACTGTCGCCATACTATATCCGACCAACTGTCGCCAATGAATAGCCGCACAGGACACAACCAGGGAACACCCCAGGCCACACAGGACTTCCCCAAACCGACCAACTGTCGCCAAACTATAACCGACCAACTGTCGCCAAATGAATAGCCGCACAGGACACAACCAGGGAACACTCTAGGCCACACAGGACTTCCCCAAACCGACCAACTGTCGCCAATGAATAGCCACACAGGACACAACCAGGGAACACTCCAGGCCACACAGGGCTTCCCCAAAACACCAACATAAATCTAAATAAAACAATTGCAAAGTACTAACTATTAAACATTAACATAAAATCCAAATTATCAACAACTTCCCAAATTGCGGAATCAACCAACTCAGAACTATACAAATAATTGTATACTTGAAAGATTATTCACTCAACTAATTTGTATCGCCATCAGAGTCAGTAGCTATGGGATCATTTGTAAACACTAACCAAGGATGTATTTTGTCAACCGAAAACACGTTTTTGTACGACGACTTTCCATCTTTCTTAGTAATTGGGGTATCAACCACCTCATATCTGTCATTGCCCAGTACTCTGGAAATCCTATACGGTCCGCTGCACTTAGGCAGAAGTTTTTTGCTCTGACCCGGTAGACCACTTATTTCTCTTTCAACTCTCACAAGATCACCGACCTTATACTCTGTAGCCTCTTTTCGTCTTTTGTCAAAACGTTCCTTTTGTTTTTCTTGCTCAATCACATTTTTTTCTGTAACTTCGTTCCTGATTTCGTTACGATCATTAATTATTTGTGAATCGGAAACCAAGTCGTTCATCATGCCATCAGATCGGCCAGTGGGATTTATTCCGAACAAGATTTCGGCGGAAGTTTTACCAGTGCCCTTATTTAGGGTGTTGTTGAGGCCCCATTGCACTTTTGGGATCACAACATCCCATTCATTTTCCGGCCGACCATGATTGCAAGATGTGACTGAGTCTATAATAGTACGATTATATCTCTCTATTTGGCCGTTGGCCCGAGGCGTAGCTACCGCATTTAAAATATGCTTGATCCCCTTTTCTTTGATAAAACTATTAAAGGTATGACTAGTAAAACTTGTACCCCTATCTGTAATAAGACGCCTTGGTACCCCAAATAGAGAGAAATATTCGTCAAAAACACCGATAGTCGTCTTTGTTTTACAGTTTTTAACCGGTTTAATATAAATGTACTTCGTAAACGAATCAATTATTGCCAGTATATAGCAATTACCACGTTTGCTCTGAGGAAATGGTCCACAATGGTCCGCATGTAGCGTATCGAAAGGTTTATCAGGCTTCGGGATCGGATGCAACATACCTTCCTTGGGTCCACTTGGGACTTTGTTGTGTGCACAGTGTAAACAAGCTTTGCAATATTTTTTAACAAACTTCCGCATATTTTTGAACCAATAAACCTTCCGAATCCGCTCATACGTTTTATCAAACCCAAAATGTCCGACCTCATCATGTTGCATCTTGAGAATCTGCCATCGTACAGACTTCGGAACAACCCAAAGGAGATTAATCTCATTTTCTTTCTTGGTCACTCTGTAGAGACGATAATTTTTTAGAGTGAAATTGTTTTTTATCTCAACCACGTTGTTCATGGCAGGATCCTTCAAAATATCAACGACTCTCTGTAACTCTGAGTCCGATTGTTGCACAGTCTGAAGCCAGTCACTAGTGGAGTCAATACGTAAGACGTCTAGTTCAACGTCGCCCGACTGTTCATATGGTTCCACTGGACGTCGGCTCAGAGCATCTACGTGAGCCATCTTGGATCCAGCGCGATATTCGATACTAAAATCGAACTCTTGCATAGCTAAATACCAGCGAGCTACGCGCGGGATCAGGTCCTTTTTGGTCATCGTGCTACGAACTGCGCTACAGTCCGTAACCAGCTTAAATGTTACGCCCAGCAAATACACGCGAAACCGATTAAGAGCAGTGATGACGGCAAGGGTCTCCAGCTCATATGAGTGAAATTTCTGCTCCTCTGGCGAAGTCTGGCGACTGTAGTACGCGATAGGCTGGAGCCCCCTGCCATTATCCTGTAGTAAGATAGCCCCGATACCATATTTACTCGCGTCTGTGTGCACTTCTAGGTTTGCCTTAGGGTCAAATAGAGCCAAGATTGGTCTAGAAGTCAACCTCTCTTTAAGATCATTAAACGCTTTTACTTGATCTGGTCCAAATCGCCATGGCTCATTTTTCTTTGTAAGAACGGTTAATGGTCTAGCAATGATTGAAAAGTTTTTAACGAACCTCCTGAAGTAACTTGCTAGACCCACAAATTGTCGGACTTCATGGACGTCTTTTGGAACTGGAAATTTTTCCACTGCTGCTATTTTGTGTTCACCAGGTCTCAATCCGTCTTTGGTTATCTCGTATCCCAAATAATCTACGCGCTCCTGAAAGAACGAGCACTTCTCAACGTTGAGGGTTAGCTTGGCGTCTCTTAGCATCATAAATACCTGTTCCAAGCTTTCTAATCCTTCCTCTATCGTTGTTGAAGGTATCAAAAGGTCGTCCATATAAGCCATTACGCGGGTGTTGCCAGCTTTTTTTATCATTAAATTCATAGTCCTCTGGAATACGCTTGGAGCATTTGCCAATCCGAATGGCATTCGGTTATATTCGTACAAACCTTCCGGAGTGACAAATGCTGTCAAGTGTTTACTCTGCTCTGCGACTGGTACTTGGTAGTAGCCAGAAGCTAGATCCAAACTCGTAAAATAGTTGTTACCGCCAAGGGTGTCCAGCTTGTCCTCTATGCGAGGTAATGGATATTTATCCTTTAAAGTTTTTCTATTAAGGGCACGGTAGTCCACACACAACCGTTTTTGTCCATTTTTCTTATTCACTAAAATGATTGGACTGGCATAAGAAGAAGAACTAGGTCGAATGATTCCATTACACAGTAAGTCGTCTATTATAGTTGACAATTGTTCTCTTTCCTTAAATGACATGCGATATGGATTGTAGGCTACCGGTGTATCATCATTAAGCTTGATATCCATTTGCATAATATTTGTTTCACCAAGCTCGGACAGGTCTAAAGCAAAACAATCCCTATACTTTTGCAGTAATGCATGTAATGAATCAACTTGTTGATCCTTTAACTGTGTCCCTAATTTTAACGATTCTAGAGGTAACGGTTTCTGACTAGGTGTTTTAGGTACATTCACATTTGTGTCCGTAGCAGTTTCTGTCTTTCCCACATATAAATCTGTTGGCTCTTCAAAAGTCAATCCTCTCGCTATGATACTGTCACACTTATAATTTATAATTTTGTCAGTTAAGTTGGTCAGCATCAAAAATCCCTTTCCATTGGAAAACATGTACAATCCCGGTAGTACTATATACTGTCTATTCTGTTCTCTACAACATCCGCCAGGTAGATATAATGCACCAGAAAACGAATGATCAGCGTTCACTTCCACTGGGGATGTAGTTGAACCGTCTAATGTAAAGTTTGAAGAGAGTTTTAGATTTACTTTAGCAGTTTCACTTGTGCAAGGCAGAGGTACTTCATAAAATATCAACTGATCGGAAGTTTTGTGAATGGCTATGTTAGGTAATTCAGTGAATGTTTGACCTATGATAAGCGCATTACGCATGAACTGATCTGATACTACTATCATTTCTAGATCCACATCGATTCCATCTAAGCTTACCGTTCCCTTACACTTGCCTAATGGTATAACATGTGAGTTACCAAAACCTCTAAGGTTGGGAACATTGGACGACTCGTCCCAGTGACCGAAAATCTCTCTAGCATCAGACTCTCTTATAATTGAACAACTACTACCCAAATCAATGAATGCAACCTTCATGATGTTATTAATTTTTACTTCTTTATAATATTTAGAACTGTCTTGTCCACATGATTGTATATTCATTACATTATCAGTTGGTGGCTGGCGCGCCCCTGCCTCTTGGTCATTCTCATCAGGACCGGTAATCGCTAATAATGTTCGACTTCTACAATCACGGGCTATATGCCCTACTTTCCGACATAAGTTACACTTCTTTACAGATTTTGGGCACTTGGAACGTATGTGACCTACTTCACCACAGCCAAAACAAACTATATCTGTTTTGGGAACATCCTGAGTATGTTGGTTGTTTACTGCACTGCTTGGGTGAGTAGTTTGCTTAGATTCTCTATTTGGAAACAACCTACGTCTTATTTGTGTATACCCATCACTTTGAGCTAAGGTACGCATGTATGAGAGTAACTGTTCAGGTTCCTCAAACCGGCAAGCATTGACACTCATCCGTATAAATTTATCATCAATTCCATGCACTAAACAACCAACAGCCTTTCGTCCACTAATCTCACATTTGTTTATAAGTGCCATTTTCTCATAATAGTAAGTGTCCAATGAGTGACCTACTCTGCAACGCACTTGCAACATTTTACTCAGCATATCCCCATAATTTTCCGTGGATGGAAAAGCAGATCTCAACTTTTCAACCCATTGGTCCCACGTAAATAGCAAAGAGGGTAAACCTTGGTACCAGCGTTTCGCGAGACCAGTCAACTTTGGTAAGGCATAGTGTGAGGTTTGCTTTTCATTCCAACAATAGATTTTAGAACACTCGTTAACCTTATGGATCCATGACTCTATGTTTTGTGTACTATCGCTGGGGTCGAATTCAGGAATAACATTAATGTTCGCTGTAAATCCATGAGTCCATGCAGTACTCATTAGTTGTGCAAATGCATTTGGGTCAGGTGGTGGTGGTCTGGGCGGCGTACCCGTGCACACACTTAATGTTCGTGATCTTTGATTACGACTCTTTGCTCTGTGGTCACGTTGCTGTTTATGCGATTTTCTATGCTTTCTATGTGATGCTTTACTTTTCTTTCGTTCAGGACTTGTATCATCGTCTGATGATGATATTGAATGACTGCGTTTCCTTGAATTTGATCCCATAGTTACCAACTAAACACAAGACACCTTAGACACCCAGATCAGAACAAATCCAACACATAAACTTCACAACAATGGTCCACAATGTCAAAACATTCGAAATTTAGAGCAGTATACACAAATTAATAATATCTGTAGGTATCTATATCTTGTTTGACCATTATTATTATCTCAAAGGTTTAGGTATAAACCTTTTACTTAATTCTATTCAAATCTCTTATACCAATTGAGAATTAATAAGTAATACAAATTGTTGTAACGGTAAAGTAGGAAACAAATTGTAAAAACCAGTTAAGAATAAAGCAGAAACAAATTGTCCAAATCCCTGTCACAAGGCTGGATAACCAACAACGCCGGTACACGCCGGTTTAACGCCGGTACATAACACGGTGATACACGCACACTCGTCAAAAGTTTGGTATTTGTTGTTAATATTTTCTGTATTGGTAAAGGTCTGCACTGTGTAGGTATTATGTTTTTGAGTAACTCAGCTTACTTTCATCTTACTTTAACGACTTTTATAAAGTTTCTCGATCTGAAGAAAATCACTTGACTGACCTTATTGCTTCCTCAATCAGACCGTGGTAGGTAGGTACAGGTGAACTCACGTTGGTTACCTGGGTAGGTACACGTAGCTGTAGGTAGGTTATTACTTTTCTTAGCTTCAATTATGATTAACAACAGCCACAATCACGATTCACAATCAAACAATCTCACTTCACCAGCCGATTAGGCGCGATAGACTTCCCTCTTCTGAACTGAAAACTTGCCACTGTCTTTAGGCCTCCATTTGGTGTTCGGCGTTGAACTCAGTAGTTTTTTGAATGAAAGACTAGGATAATAGTTTATATTTTCAGGTTTTTAATCTTCAAATAACACTTTTAAAAACTCTTTCGCAGTCGCGCGCGCAGAAGTGTCACAATCAGGGGTGCGTTCAGAACCTACGCCCAGAGTGCGCCCAGAGTGCACTCCGAGTGCAACTTTTCGCCCTAACGCCGTTCAGAGGCTCGGTGAAAAGCGTATTACCCATAAGAGCGAGCGAGAAGAACAACCGCACCCAAAGGTTCTGAACGCAGCCCTGTTCAATTGACATCTCACGTCACCCGTAATTGCCACCTTTTCTAAAATATGTGTTGCCATAAATAGCATATTCTAACAATTGTCATGAGGATATGCTAAGTCTGACATCGCAAAGTCAATGAACATCGCTAACAAGGGCTGACCATGCCTCATAAAGGTGATAGTGGATTTAGCTTCGATCGAAGGGATTTAGTGGATTTAGTGATTTTATTTTCCTTAAACTCTAACAAAATGACTGATGTTCTTATATGATTGAAAAATCATTATTATTTTGGACTACTATCAAGATTTTTTGCTCATGTTCACATAATACTTAAGTAATAAATAAAAAGGCTTTAACGTTCCTACCTACCTGTTTTTTTCTTGTTTAATTTTTAATATTGTATGAATCCTTCACACTTGCACTTCACATCTCAGAGCCTTGTAAACGTTTGGTACGACTATGACAAGAAATTACAGTATATAAACATTGCATTTTATAGACCACCATACAAGCTTCATAGGAGTAATTTACTATTTAACGGAGTGAAATGTCAGTGAATAGTATTTTAATCTAGTGAAAGTCATATTGTGTTCTATAGCTTTCTCTATAGGATAAAAACTCTTGTCACGGTTCAAGGCGCAAAGCGTCGCCATTTTAAAAATTAAAATGGAACCTAAAAAGAGTTATACATATTTGATGTAGCTTTAAACACTTGTTTTGACCACTAAAAACTATAAATTACTTGAAATGGATACTTTTTATGAGGAAGCATCATAAAAATATAATTTTTGTTGAAATTAAATGAAAAACTAAAATGAATTATGATTTATGAAAATGTTAAAAATAATTTCTTTTAGCTTAAATGTTATAATACAGCGAGCGCTTTAGTTTTATACAATCATCTCCATATTTCCCACGATACAATTAAATCCGCACTCTCATTCGCGCTGTCTATACGAAATACCAACGCGTGATAAATATGATGTTAATGTTAATAAAATGTAAACGCCATGTTGAAATAAATATCATAAGTGTCAAACGTACGCCATTAGGAAATAAAATAATTTTAAGCGGTTTATTCTTGTATGATTCTTGTGATTATAAATTTTTAGCCGATCGGTTATAAAATGGTTTAAAGAACGTCTGTTTTACTATCCTAATATTATCATAAGACTATCTACTACACTAAACTTGTGCTCTAGAAACTGTTTAAACGTATTCCGGTAAAGGTTACTCTTTAGAGTTGGCTCCGAAACTCGTTGTCTTATGACTATCCTGGTTTTGCACTATAAACGTTGCCCATTTTTCGGTAACTGTGTCTATACGAGCTCTAGGAGATGTCTACACGGACGATATGCTCTTATGGTAGACAACGGCAGTAAATTCTAGTAGTTATCCTATATCCTCTTATTAGATATTGTTGTGCAGCTTGGGCTCAGAACAACCACAATAAAGAAGACACAATAAATATCCTGAACTTGAACATCATTTGCTAACATGGGTCTGTTGTAAAATTTTTACATAATATGTAATTTTTTATCTCTTAGTATCCCTAATCATCATCAGGCCATCA
This sequence comes from Agonopterix heracliana, assembly GCA_963693445.1. Lineage (NCBI taxonomy): Eukaryota > Metazoa > Arthropoda > Insecta > Lepidoptera > Depressariidae > Agonopterix > Agonopterix heracliana. Next base: position 4,843,897 of record OY856307.1, read on the forward strand.
AACTGAACAACTTTCTCTATGGTAACTATGGGGAATATCAATACCAAAGAATTCTATGTTGTTCCGATGGAGAAAATTGTTCAGTTTGATAGTCTGACTGATCATCCCCTTGATATATCCCCTAGATACCATACAGGTACCTGTACATAAATACAAAATTCAAATTATAAGCAACTAGCCTTTTTCTTTGACATCAAATGGCCTGACATAAACTGTAGACGAATATACACTCACATTGGTCTTAGGATCTGTGTGACAGACAAAAAAAACAATATCTTAAAGTGGTTTCCGTCCATACAAAACTTTGTCGTAGAACACTCGTAGACGGTATTAATAAAAGAAATGTTGTATATATGGAAAAATAGCTTATAACATCTAGCGACGCGCAATCTAGATCTTCTAAGCTATTTTTTCATATATAAAACATTACGTTTATTAAAACCGTCTACGAGTGTTGTACGACAAGGTTTTGTATGACGTTGATAACTCTGCATCCACCCCAGCCAGATTCAACCGGCCATGTGCTGCGCGCATCAACGGTTCCGTACCAATACCTTGCCAAAAAAATACGCTACACCAGGTTCCTAAGCGCAAGCCCGACACACACTTGGCCGGTTTTTATTATTTGTTGTTTTACTTTAGAGTATGCTCATAGGCTCATACGCTATGCGCTATGGTCACAAATTATCACGCTTGTATAATTTATTGTCGTTTTAAGATAGACCAAAAACAAACAGCCTTGCAAAAACGTATCTTGTATGGGGATGGGGACCCCACTGAATTTTTAACTGTTTGTTTTTTTAATTGTTTGTCAGAAAAGCCAAAATAATAACACATATTCTGTGAAAATTTTACTCTCTACTAGTCTCTACTACCTATTAAGTTCAAAAGATACGGCCCTGTAGAGTTCGGACGGACGGACGGACGAACAAAGCGTAGGCTTAGTAACAGGGTCCCGTTGGCACTCTTTGGGTACGCAACCCTAAAAAAAGTAATCTTCTATAGTAAATAAATTGTCTATAGTATCCCATTCCAGAGCAAAGGCTTTTTAACCAATACTCTTTCTCATTCTGCTTAATACAGGAATACAGGATCTATTTCTTAGACTTAGAGGTGCTTAGAGCTAGTCTTCCGACACATGAATGTAGTGATGAAGAAGTAAGAAGCTCCACTACGCCCATAGTACAACAAGTAAAATACAATATTGATTACCAAAATTGTTCTCGCCCCAGTATCCTTACATATATTTTTTTAACTATTACCGACATATCTATCATTTATAGTCGTAGTAACACAGAGAGCAGATAATCAAATTCAAATTCTTACCACTTTCTTTGACGTTCCTTGCTTTGATTTCATTATTAGACGTGACGCTTACATTTGAATTCTTGCTTCTAAAGTTTGTTTTTGATTTCACCAAGTCTCTACTAGAGTTCCGGACGCTTGATTTGGCACTGTGTTCTTGTATTTTTGAATCTAGAAATAATAAATAGTTAGGCAATTTAATAAACGTTATATCAGAAGATTATTTAATATTGTCGACGTATTTATTTTATGGTTTACCAAACTTAGGCTTTGGACAAATCTCTAGGAATCCTGTGCTCAGCCATATGCAGATATAATATAGGGTCCAACTTAATAATGCTGACACTTTTTTAAGAGGATGATCAGACTGTCAATCTGAACAACTTTCACTATGGGACCAACAAGGGACCAACATCAAAATCGCGAAAAATAAATCTGCTCCTCCATACAAAACTGCAAACCTACTCGAGCCAAATGTATGGTATGGCTAATTTTTTTTCCATAGAGAAAGTTGTTCAGTTTGATGGTCTGATCATCCCCTTAAAAAGGTGTCAGCATATTAAGAAGCACCCTGTATATTTAAACTTGGTACAATCGAGTAAAATTTGCCGCGACTTTTCCACAGTATACACTCACATGCTACTCAACGAAGCAGCAGGAAAACCAAATAGCGTAAAAATGACAATCAACAATATGACACAAACTGCAATCGCTGGAATGCTACTTCTGAATGAACATTCACATTACAGATTAGCCTGGGCTTTAATCGGATTATTAGGGCTCTACCGGTATTTCCTCCTTTCTGGGCATCACGAATAAAAGTAACACAAATGTATAAAGAGGCACCCTTCTTGGCACCCTGTGGAAGGGTAAGTAGCTTTGATGGGGTGTTTTATCCGTAATTGGTGTGCCGCTCAATATATGATATGTTCTCCATCTACAGATTTTTTGAGTAAGCATTTGCAAGCAAGGTTTGTATAATAACACCAACCATTGCTGATGTATTTTCTGTTCGGCCCAAGTTCCATACCTCCGAAATCATGGTATTTCGGCCCGACAGCACAGTCTGTAGTGAACCTGCCTGCTGTGCCGGTGGTCGCGGGTTCGAATCCCGTAAGGGACAAATATTTGTATGACGAATATGAATATTTGTATCCGAGTCATGGATGTTTGTATCTATACATGTATTCTATATCGTTGTCTAGTTATCATAATACAAGTCCAGGCTAGATTCTGGAACTTTAAATGTGACTAGATAATTTGTGTGACACTGTCCAAGATATTTATTTATTTCTTTATATTCTCGCTGTAATTTAGTTGCTAGGGTCTGTGCTTTGTTTCTAATCTTATTTCTTAAAAATAATTATTAGTTTATACAACTCAACATTCATGAAAAAGTTTACTCACATTTTGATGCAGGTGACAGACGTGTAGTGGCCCTCTGTGTTGGTTCACGTATACTAAAATCTGCTCCGACGGCTTTATGCATTTTGTTCGATGCAGGAGACCTTCTCATTTCCTTTGCTGTAAAGGGATTAATATAAAATTGTATTGACTATCGTACCAATATATTCTTATTCTTTTTTAAGATAAGGAAAATAATACTAGTGGTATGATGGGTGATGGTAACAATAGGAACTAGTTACAAAAAAAAGTGAACCTACTTTCGCTTCTTTGGTCATTTTATGAAAATTAGGCAATGTTTAAAATGCTTCACTGGAGTAATCAACTAATCTTAACTATTATAAAACCGTAAAATCATGAGGAACAAAAAAGTAGCGGTTTACTTCATATAAAATCAAATAACACTCGATAGCGCGATTTATATGACGTGCAGCGCCATCTATTGACAAAATTGTTAGTTTGTTTGTTTGTTCGCACATCACGCAAAAACTACTGAACCGATTTTGATGAAACTTTTTTGTTTGATAGCTTTTGATCTGACTTAAAATCTGGTATATAATTTGTGCGGACGAAGTCGCGGGAAAACACTAGTCATTTATAAAAATACATACAACATTGTGGAAGATCGTTTTCATTATCTTCAGCTATGGTGACAATTTTCCTTGTTGTATAACTAGAAGAAGATTTTTCGAATGGAGATGAAGGTAGAAAATTTAGCGGAATGCCAAGTTCGTTTTTGAGTGATCGACTCTCATAGTTGTGGTTATCAATAGTGATGATTCGTCGCAATCTTGGTGACATATATTTCTGCCGTGTCCATGGCACTGTAAAGTTTATTTGTCTTTGTATTCATTATCAAGATAATTAAGGTCAACTCATGATTGTTTTATAAAAAAAAATTTAATACCTCAAATTCTAAAACGATCATAAGGGATCATGCCATTAAAAAGTATAGGCAGTTTTTATACTGTTCTTTCTTATGGTATAGGAGTTTGTCAAAATAACACTCTTTGAAATGGTGAGGCTTGGCCAATTCTAATGTAGAATACTGGCTTGGTGATGTTGGAGACATGATAAAACTCTGGTTTTCTTAATTGATTAATTGCTTGTCTATGTATGTAATTAATCATGTCCTAGAACTAAGTATTATATTAATACTTTTCTAACCTTATTTTATGTTGACCCGAAATATTCGGGATAAGGACACGTTCATAGTAAATCTTGACTGATTTATCAACAGAAATTCTTAATTGTGTGAAGTTTAGAAGGGGTGATCAACTTGAACAACTTTGACTTTGGCTTTCTTTTTTGGAAGCGAACCGTCACTTTACTAGCTTTGACAAGAAAAATATGAGCTCTATCTAATAAACAATTGTAGAGCGGAGAAAAGTGAAGGTTGCCTCAGTCGCTCTGTTTCTTATAATTCTTAATAGATTTAACCACAGCTAAGAAATGGTGCTTAAAATGTTGAGCCAGCATTGCTCGATCCAGTTTTTACTTGGGTGCTTATGTTTTCTACAGAAAGAGCTTTGGCTCCCACTAATTTGTATTGAGCTGAAAAGTGGAGCTGGCTTCGCTCGCTCAAGTTTCTATTTCTTCATGGTTAACCAGACAATATCTGCCCAGAAACCGAGTACTTGTGCTAAAAAATATCAAGCTTGTTTCCCTCGCTCCATTTTTTTTTGTGGGTCTTCTTACGATAAGGGGGCGACAACAACGATACGCGCCCCGGGCGACAGAAACCCAGGCTACGCCACTGCCTCTTTGCCTCCTATTCCATCCATAAAACAAAAAGTACCTAACAGTCACAGGTACAGAGAAAACTAAAACTTAACTATATACGTTATTACCCGTATTAATCATTGCAGAACAAAAACACGCCGTCCACAAGACACATGCATTGAATGCAACAAAACAATACTTACCTCCTAGCCAAAAATGAATGCATTGTAAAATTCTTACCTTTCTGAACATAGTCAAAGTCCGGCAGTTTGGTGTATTTAATAACTGTATTATTTTGCTTCAAATTAGGACTAAATTTTGAATTTTCTATTTGAACAAAAAACACATTGAAATCCAGATCCACTATTGGTGATGTTGATGCATCCATTATGCGCTAAACGAAGGGATTTCATTTGCTAAACCAATTTAAGACGAGAATTATTTTGCAATAATCTAACACAGACGTAATGTTGCATTTATGGTTTCCATTTTTTAAGTGTAGTGTACATAATAATAACGAAAATGGTAATACAATTTAATTTGATCAAAATCAAGATCTTTGGATGGATCTGTGCGTTTTTTTTTAAATATTTTTAGTTTTTACGTTACGGCTCTGGATTCATTCAGCATCCATTTGAGCTGTGAGCAGTGTTCCAAAAACAAAAAATTATAATTCGTTTGAACCAAGAAGTTCGGATGATTCTAGATCCATAGTTTGAACTGTGGTAAATCGGGAGAAATTGGGAGAATTGACCACATTTAATTTTTTTAACCACCAGTTTTAATGAAATATATAAAAATAGGTTAAAAAATAAGAGACACAAATTTTTTCGATTTAATTTTTAACTGATATTTCTATTAATTTACTTTAGATTTTTCTGAAAAACGTAGTCTTTATGGCCTAGATACCTTGGCCTCAATGACATTAAAAATAAAAACTGTCAAATACAATAGAAAAGCCAAGCAGGCAAAGGAATAAAATCTCATTCAACCTATATTATATTTTTCAGTATTTTTCAAATAACTCAAGAAATAATGGATAGAAAAATCTTATAATTTTGATTATAAGCTTTGAATCACATAATCTCCAAATGGTTTTCTTATTTCGGTACCTTTCTTAAAATGAAATATTGTCAATTTGAATTATGTTGTAAATAAGGTTAAGGTTTTTTGTACAGATTCTTGGTGAGAGAGCTCGGTGCACAAACCATTAAGAGAACTGCTCGGTGGCGCGTTGCGGAGAAGTATGGACTCGCAAACATGAGGTCCGGTTTCGAATCCGCACGTATTACCGACTGCTCTCAAACGGTGAAGGAAGACATCGCGTCGTGAGGAAACCTGCATACGCAGAAGAAGAAATTCTGATTCACATAATATATGTGAAGTTTACCATTCCGCATTAGGTACGCGTGGTGGACTTACGCATTGGGACGTATAAAGGCTGATGATGTACAGATTCTTATCAAAAGTAGGTATTATGTAGTTAATTAAAAATTCATTTAAAAACCTTAAAACTTAATTTGAAAATAAAGTAGATTACATACCGAGGGCAGAAAAGTAAAGTAGCCCATTCACAGTAGTCCTACATGTAGGACTACAACACCATTCACTATCCTGCAAGTAGGACTACTCATACATTTTGCTCAAGGTCATCGGACGCCTTGTAGGACTACAACACCATTCACTGTCCAATATTGCTGTAGGACTGCAAGACGGACTACTGTGAATGGGCTCCTTAAGAAAGGCCTTGTGAAGACCTTGAGCAAAATGTATGCGTAGTCCTACTTGCAGGATAGTGAATGGTGTTGTAGTCCTACATGTAGGACTACTGTGAATGGGCTACTTTAGCGGGGCTAGTACGCCAACCACATTTAACACATTCATCTGTCAAATTTAGTCTTCTGTCTCGTTCTGTCGCGTGCAAATAGAAAGAGAGCGGAAGCGTGATAGCGCTATATCACGCTATCGCGGGTTGGCGTACTAGCCCCGCAGATCTCATGTACCTAATTGATGACCGAGGCGAAGCCCAGGAGTGCGATTTTTGAATCTCATTCGGTGAGCTCAGCAGTTGAAAATGTCAAAATAACTATGGAGATATGCATCTTTTTACTGCCGACCGCGACCCTACTTAGATCGAACTAAGGCTGAGGCCGAGATTCAGAGACGATTTTTTTAGTCTTAGCTCGAGCTAAGTAGGGTCGAAATGTATGGATTTTGACATACGGGAGGGAGTTCGAACTATGACTTACAAATCGTCTCTGAATCTCGGCCTCAGACTAAAAAAATCGTCTCTGAATCTCGGCCTAAGAACCGTCAATCATCATATTAGAATTGTATTATGTTAATGCGGTAAGCTTAGATCAAAATAAAAATTTTATTTTGATCGAAGGCGGTAAGGGGTTTAAATATTATTGTACTGAGACTCTTGATCTCACAGACAAACCGTGGAAACGGTTTTGTGGGACTTTCCTATATATGAATATTTTTATGAAATAAAGTATTTGAAATTTGAATTTTTTTGAATCAACGTTACACGATCAATCTAAATCACGATCACCGGAATGTCTGCCAATAAGCATAGACCAAAGTAGATTTGAGCGAATGAGAAAGAAGAACAAAGAAAAAAAGTATCAAATTCTACGTTCTACGAAGACTATGATTTTCCAAGTACGATTCAATGGAAGATTTTGTTGAATATAAAATCAATCATAGTACTTTTGAAAACGCAGTTTCTAAATCCCAGTTCTTTTATATTGATTTATGTACTGTTCGTTAGGTTAATTATTTGTTTGCCGTATTGTCGAAAATGTTTTGGAAAGGAGTGAGGAACGTGCAATAGCTAATCTGGGTGGCCTGTCTGGTCAGGTCAGTATATTGGTCACTTTGTTGTCGAAATGAAAAGTGACGATAGGTATTCAGGCGCGAGTGACGAGATTCGCTCGTAATAATTTCCCTCGGTGAACTGGTGCCATGAAACTATTGATATTCCATCATAGATTTAAAAGATGAAGTTGTGTAAAGAACAATGTGTTTTTGTGCTATCGAAGTGAATTGGTGCATTCGCGTGTAGTGGGACTGTTTTCTTCGAGGATCCCAGCAATCCGTGTGAGTATTCGTTACTATATCCGTACTTTCAGGATCATATGTAATCAGGTAGCCATTTTATGTCCTAGGATACCTATAACTAAATACCTACGTAGGTAACTGCGATCAGGTGGAAATGCGCATGTTAAAACTATGAAATTGATACATGGATATAGCCTGTTAGCTCGTGCACTTCTCTCAGGTTCCCAGTGCATACAGTACCTTCGAGACATGTCATGGTTATTAGGTACTATAGGTACTGCATCCCAAATAAGGACGAAAAGATATTCCGATTCCTGTACAGCTTTCTGGCCAATTCTGATTAGCAAATAAGATTTATTTATGAGAAAGATATACTATCCAACGTATCTTGGATGTTACTAAAGCTTTTCTAAGAATAAGTGAGAGGAAGTGTTTTAAATCTCTGTTTCTGTAATTCAAAATGGCCTTAAATTTTCGTTGTTATTTGGAATGGAGTATAGTTATAAAAAATACTGGTCAACAAATAACCAAATACTTTTTGAATTTTACAAAACATGAAAAGCTTTTGATGAAAACGTTATTAATCAAATAACAAAGTAAAAACAATGTGGAGGATAAATGAAAAAACACAGAAAACAATAAAAGGAAAATTTTACATTCAGCAACAAATAAATAATACACCTACGTATGATCTAAAAGCGTCAATTTTCGTCCCGCAGGGGTGCGTTCTATTTTTGCAGAGTTTGACAAAAACTATTTTTCGGACGGGTTAAAAAAGTTGGAGCATCGCTGGGCTAAGTGTATCGAACTAAAAGGAGACTATGTTGAAAAATAAATTGCCACTATTCCAAAATTTTCGTTTACTTTTTGTAGGCTAAGTATTTATTGAATGACCCTCGTATCACTAGGTGTCCCCCGTGGGAATCGATCCCACGCACTCCGTGTCAGGAGCCCAATGCCCTCAACCATTAGACCACGGAGGCAGTTACGGCTTTTTCATGACATTCTATATTTACACCTGCCCCTTCAATAATATTATCTTTAATCGTTTGCACCATCTGACATTCTCCCTCTTCCTTTTCCTCCACTCCAAGGACAATTACATTTTTCTTTCGTTTCTCTCTTTCTAAGAAAGTTACTTTACCTTCGAATTTTGTAATGTAGCAGTATGTCTTATTCTAGTAAACCATTTATTTTCTCGTCCAATATGCTTCCATACTAATTTTGAAAAAGTAGTAGCTTTTGCTTCAATATCTCATAAATTTTACATTTAAATTGATTTATATATCCATTTTGATCTGTCTGTTTGTAGGAATTTTTTATTTTTTTATTTTATAATTAATGGACTTCTTGCTTGTGCGTTAGCACCGCATTTCCGCCAATGTCAAGTGGTTTGAGGGAGTATCTATCCAATCTCGAGGATTGTTTTTGAGTAAGAACACAACTGAGATGGATTGCGGAGCCTCGTGGCAGGCTGAAACGCGAACCGCGCGAACACCACGCGAAAGACGAGTGTTCGGGGCAAACCCTGCAACGTGACTCAGGAATTTTGTTTCTAAGATGGCAACACCAGACTTGACAGTACCTTTGTACCGAGTTTTTGGCGGGATTTGGTAGCTGACGTTTGGAGTCCTCATATTTCATCGAATTTTTATTGTTTATAGTGAGTTTTGGTTCGTAAAATTGGTGTTGTTTTGCGTAACAAAGTGTCGTGCAACTATAAAAAAAATATAGTTCAGTGAAATATGATGGTGCATGGGTCGTAAACAGGAAAAGCGTTCCGTGATTTTAGCGAGGCAAAGCGGTCGGTTCACTTCTTTCCTGTGGACTTCTCTGCTTTTCCTGCGTCTTTCGATTGTCTCCAAAAACTCAAAGAACCATCAAAACGTCGAATACCAACGTTTTAATGTGAAAGCAAAAGAAAATTAAAAAATAAAATAAGATTTAGCCAAAAGGTCTAGTCACCTGGCTAGTAAATAAATTGAAAAAAAAAAAATACCTTACCTTTATACCTATGTTAGGGTTTCGTTATTTTTTTTGAATTCTTCTGAGGGTAGTCCACAAAAATGTACACTTTTCACCCTTCATGATCAGTTTTCTTCCGAAAATTATTCTATTCTATTACTATTACACACTATTACACATTACATTTTTGTGATGTTTTTTAAGCAATTATTTGTAGTGCTAACTGATTGTTTAGAGTCTAAACAAGACTCTTGCGAAAATGGAAGCCGTAAAAATATGTATAAAGGGTATGACCATTAAATGTTTTTTGGGGCCCGACACGCGCTTGGCCGGTTTATTTTTAATGTTGTTATTGTATGACGTGGCCAGTCTATGTGTATAGAATGTCATTGGGCGCTGAGTTCAAATTTGTAGCAAAGCCCGACATCAAATTTTCAGCTTTTATAGCTGTTTTGGATGGCCTTGTCTGGTGTCCGAACGAGTATCCGGTTCTACTCAGAAGGCATATTTACTTTCAGAAAATTGTTAACTCAGAATTGTTAAGACGCTGTTATACCGTCGAGGCCGTTTTTGAACACAAACGAAAGTGTTTTAAACTGTGTTTTAAAGTCTGAAATTAAATTATGTCTTATTTAAGGATCGGGCGGATGGGCGACTGTTCTCAATAACACGATTAGATTAAGTTTACTCGATAGAAAAAAATCCCAAAGTTACCCCTTTTTGTTATGTTTTTTCAATACTATGATTAAACTGCTGATATTAACTTTTTATTCTTGTACTTAACTAAATACATTCAATATTTCTAGTGAACTCAGGAGAAGTTTTAGCTTAGAAACTCCCATGAGCAAAGATATTGACGAAAAACACGTTTTTTCGCGATCCTGCTTTCAATTGGAGCGGGATGGCTAATTGTAAACTTATGCTTGCAAGAAAGAGACGCTTGCAGTGGGATAACCTAGCCTTAATGTATGTAACAAATTATCTTCACGATAAATAAAAATGCCTAATTAGGAATTTGATACATACATTTTTTTTATAATATCTTGTTCCTGATACTCAGCACTGCAATTCTGCCAATGTCATGTAGGAGTATCGGAATATCAATCTCGAAGATACTTTTATGAACAAAAACATATTTTAAGATGCTCACAAAAACATATTTTCTGATGCAGCACCGCAATTCTGCCGATGTCAATGTCAGTTTTTCTTAAAGTAAACATTACCTTCGCCTCTGAAGCGGCCGCCACTTTGGTCCGCGCGTATACGAAGTCTTGGGCACAGCTAGTTGCAGAATAAAGTTTGTGTATTTACGAAAGTCGAAAGCCCCACTAGCGAGCATATCGTGACGCGCCGCTATTTAATAAACCAAAAGATGAAAGCGCTCGTAGCGAGCATTCGCAGGCCTCCTCTCGCAAATAAGCAAGTGATTTAGTAAAAATACTCTGTTAATGTTTGTTATAGTTCAAATAAGGATAGGGCCATGTATGTCGGGTCAGTTAGTAAATAATAATTTGTATTCCTTATGCAGGATAAAGAAAATGGCAGTAAAGAAACACGAACTAGTTCACGACAACCGCAACCAGCTGGACCTGGCTGCCCTGGCTAAATACATCCAGCTGATGAATGAGCAGCCCAATTATATTCCACCGCCTCACGAGCTTGTCAAGAACTGTCAAGACATTGTCAAATGTCTGGGTAAGTGCTATGTGTTCTCTTATGTTGTTTGTTTACTAGACTGAACAAAAAATCAAAAGTAATGAGTAGGTATTTAAAGATACTAAGGAGGACACGAAAATCAGACTATATCGTTGTAAAGTATACGGAAGAATTAAAACATACAAACTTATACAAAATAAGGTCAAATTTAATTAGTTGGCGAAACTTAACAAACGCATTTGGTATCTGTTACCGAGTACAATTACGTGGTAATGACCCCCGGTCGATCATATGATTCTGAGGTCAATGTTCGTCGTACGCGTACGATAATAATAATTTTGTAAATCATCAATACCAATTATAAACATTGATAATGCAATCTATTATCATTAACAGGTGCCCTGGTTCAGTTTCGCCAACTTATTTAAAATGACCCTTTATACAGGGTGTCCCTGTAGTGGTGGTCCAGTAGTGGTGGTCCAAAATGGACGAGGGGGTAGTGGAGATCATTTCCAACAATTTTGGCCCTACACACATAGGTCCACAAATGAACGGTTCAAAAGCTACACTGAATTTTTAACTTTTTCAGAAAAAGTCGACTTGTCACTACAAAAGTACGAATAAAAAAAAAACTATGAAACATTTCCAATTTTTTAATATTTTTTTTATGTTCCTGAAAGGTGAAGGTACTTTGTAACGAGACCAGTTTCAATAAAATCACTAGCGTGTATGATAAGCAGAAGACGATCTTCAGACTATCATTTTCATGAAAACAAATGCATGACTTCAGAAGCATGCTGTGAAAAAAAATTATTACAGAAATGTTACCCTGTATTACAAAAAGTTGCGCAACTCATGCAAATACTAAAAATGTAAAGCTCAGGCCACACAGAGGCGGTCCTGCGGGAAAGCGGGCCGGTGGCGTTTCTGCGGGAAGCGAAAGCGTTCCGGGGCCTGCCACACAGGGTTCGCGCGGTGCGGTGGCGGCGCGGTAGCGGCGCGGAGGCGGCCGGTGTGACATCAAAAGCGGCCATCCATAAAATACAAAATGACAGCGCGGTATATACCGCCTCCGGACCGCGACGCGCCGCCACCGCTCTGTGTGACACCTCGCATTGACTACAATGGAATACAGCGGCCGCCGCCGCTTCCGCGACGCCCCCGGCACGCCACCGCGCCGCCTCCGGCCCGCGTCGCCGCCGCCTGGTTGTCATAGCGTTCTGACCGGTACGGCGCCGCGCCGCACCGCTACCGGCCCGGATTTCTGTGTGGCAGGGTCCATATAAAGTCGTACATTACAAAAAATCCCGCCTCCGGACCGCCTCCGGAGGCGGCTGTGTTTGAATTGAGCTTTAAACACATGCATTTGCTTTCACTTTCAAAGGTATCTTTGGGATAGACTATTTTTCTAGGCAAGTCAACTTTTCATGTTCAAAAGTTCTTAACTTTAAAATTAATACGAATAACCAAGTTATTCATTATCTTGAAAGATTCAGTATGAATAGGCCACTTTTAGTAATAAGTGGTCAACTTTTGGTAGTACGTTTTTATCATGTGAGAGTCGCTTGAAAACCGAGTAAAATTTTTGTTAGACCTAAACCTTTGCACTAAAAGACATTGCCCAATCCCGTTTCGCATACAAAACTGGTAAATTTGAATTTTATAAGAAATCCCACTGCAGAAATAGTTATTTGTTATGCTAGGCTGCAAAGTTGTTTTTTGGCGCGAGTACTTGTATTGAAACCTGAGCAGCGAGTGGTTCAAATATAGAATCCTGAGCGTAACGAAGGTTTCCAAGGTACGATACGCAGAATAATTTTGGAGCCGAGCGAAACACACAACTTTTCATCTCACAACAGCGAGGAAAATGTTCGGTGCAAGCACTAAGTTACATGTACAAAGAGAGAACATCGCGCTTCATGACGTTGTCCCATTCATTGATTGCATTGCATTTAGTCACTGTCACTGAACAATTGTCTCACTGCGGTCACGTGTAGCAGTTTGATTGAAAAAAAAAAATCTGCATAAAAAATGTTGTGGTGTTGTACTGAGATACGATTAAGAAATGTAAGCAAATGTTAAGGAATAACTTTTCATAGGTAAACACTTAGAACATTTAACAAGATGGATTAATTATTAAAAGCATTTTTTATCCCACCCTGGAAAAATAATTACATAAATGCAAATGCAAATAAGGACAAACCTATACGTGAAAAAGAGAAGACAAGAGATATTGCCACTCAAAGAGATTACATTTAGGTATAATCTCTTTGTTGCCACACAAATAAATTATAGTGAAGGACAAACCTATACGCGAAAAAAAGACAATAATATGCACGAAAATATGCAAAGTTCGCTAAGTTAGTAACATAATTTTTATGTCTTTCTCGCACGTATAGTTTTTACTATCTTTTATCTGGACTGACATGACTGGATCTGGACGGACGAATATTGAATAGAAAGCAAGAAGTTTGGAATCCTCTATAGTGGAGCACAGGCTGCCTAACAAGCGGTGAAGCATGATAATACTCCTTGGTCTTTGACTATCTATTATAAGGACTCGCCTTGCGGTAGCATTTCCCCTCTGCCACGGTATAAGATCAATTGATCATGTGCATTTACATTAAATTGTATACATTGTCACTAAACGAGACAGCCTATAATTGCGAAACAATAATTTCGAACTTAGAACACACGAGACAACTTTTCATGATTTTTAACATTTAAAATTAGAATCTAAAGTTATGCGGAATAAAATCCAAAGTTGCGGTTTGCATGTTACCTCGCCCCCCGCAAGAAGTGGCAACAATTTTTGTTAGTAGAATTACACGCGTTACCGGTCCTCATATAAGTGGTCAAAGTCCTTGGTGGTCGGTAATGATCGTTCTTCTCCGTAGTTGTTTTCTAAATCCATGATAGAAAGATTCGAATTTTAAAAACTCTTTCCACGCTAGCGGATAAAATGCACTTTTGCACTCACATTTCGAATGATAAACGGAATCTTTCCGAGCTTGGGAGGTGAAAAGGATAATTTCCATTTCATTGGGATGTATAATATTCCTCCTGTTTTGTGAAACATTTTAGCTATCATACTCTTATTTGTTCTATGATTATACTCATTCGTTAGTTGCGCAACGATTTGAAACGAATACAGTTCGTCAGAGAGAGAGTGAGTTAGAATCTAAGTGATGGAATAAAGTTCAAAGTTGCGGATTTCCTGCTACTGCACCTCGCCCCCCGCAAAAAGTGTCAGAAAAGATTGTTAGTAGAATTACACAGTACACACGTAACTTGTCCATACAAATAGTCTAAGGATTGTAACAACCGTTAGGACCCGGCATTGGGCAAATCGTCGAGGCATCACACGGGTTCTTAGAAGTTATACTTTGGTACGGTATTAAGATCTTAAGCTGTCTGTAAGGGTTGAATTTAAATTTAAATTCTGTTTTTCTCTGTCGTACCACGACCTCCGTGTCAAGAGCCCAATGTTCTTAACCATTAGACCACGGTAGTACATTGATATCGTTGACCACGGAGGTTGTTCTCGCTCTAAAATAGATAGATAAACAATAATATATTTGCATAATTAACACACACATAATATTACAGTTCACAACAAGTTTACAAAACAAGAATACAACGCAACGCCAATAGAACAACATGTAATTTATTGTATGCGAGCCATGTCCCAGCTCAACATTCGCATATTCTATGCTCTTTCTTTTCTCTTCCGCGTTGCAAATTATTTTGAAACATGTTGACAGCTCGTGCGACGGGGAACGAGGAGCAGCTGTGGTCCCTGCTGCAGTCGGTGGAAGAGTTCCTGCTGCGCGTGGTGAACGCGGCGCACCGCGGCGTGCGCCACGAGATCGTCACCGCCATCCTCGACAAGTTCTACTCCCTCATCTCTGATCCGCGTGAGTGCTCTTTGATTACTGTCAGAACAAAAATACAAGTGCCCTAAGATCTGATTCTGCGCGTCACTAGCGTGTTCAAACGCACAGATTTCTACGTAGTTCTCTTTTCGCGCACTCACTATTAAGCAGGCACTACATTCACGCCCGGAACAGTCGACATCGGGAGTGTGAATGCCCTTCATTGTTCTCGCGACGCGACGTCGTCGTGAGCCGTAGTAATTGGAAGTTCTTTCCGAGAATTCTCACCGAGAAGTTCTCGCGAGCGTGTAGTGCCTGCATTAAATAACAAATAAATATCTTGGTCATTATCATACAGATTTCTAGTCCCACCCAATCGAAGTACCAGAATCTAGTCGGGCCGTGTATAATCATGATGGAAAAGCATATAAGCATATGCTTACGACTATATTCCCCGAGGGGGTCAGTCAGAGATATTCTGAAATCTCATAACATCCCCGTTTCACCAGTATTACCGAATCTCTGGAAAAGGATATCGAATATTAGCTACATAGATTATTCCTGTTCCCCATACAAATATACGCCCCAGCACATGAATAGAAATCAACCAGAACACAAGCTGCATATAAGAAATCCAAACTAAAGCAGTCCCGCGAAAAAAAAACTCAATTTACTGCTAAAAGGATCGAAATGGCGTATACAACAAGGGTCTACTTAATATACAGACGGTTTTTTCAGGGGACGATCAGACCATCAAAAACTTCCTCTATGGGAAAGAAATCGAAATCGCAAAAAAAAAAACAGTTAACCCATACATTTGGGCATGTATGAGTTTGTTTTCAGTGTAGCCTTCCAGAGATATCTATCTATTTATGTGTCAGGTTCTCCTCTGCCAACCGAGTTCATTTTGAAGCAAAGAAGGATAAACTCACAACGTAATTATTCTAAATACACTTGTAAACAGAATCGGATGCATGCCCCGCAACGTCAGTGGTGCTGATCGTGCTCGATGGGTCCGACAACGAGGCCACGTTGTCCGCCGCGCGCTGGCTGGTCCAGCAGGGGGAGAACGGGCCGGCGGGCGCGGGCCTGCGCGCCTCCCTCTCCTGCCTCTACCGCTGGACGTACGAGTGGCACGGCACTCCCTCGCTCGGCGACTGGGTCATGGCCTATATCAAAGCTTTAGAGGTAAACACGATTATGATGGATTCCTAATCTATTTCGATTACGACTGTATCTTCTTAGATAATCTTTATAGAAAATCTGTCAGGTGCGCAGTATATTAGCTGCTTAGATGTACGCGCTAAATACAGATGCACTCTCTCGTCCTTATTATGTAATGCGTTTAATTTGACATTCTGTATAACACTCAGTTGCAGTAAAAACTCATTAAAGTGAATCCTCCATGAAATCTCTTGCTAGCTTTTACTACGTCAACAAGACAAAAAGTGACAGCAAGAGATTTAATGGAGGATTAACTCTAATGAGCGTTTCTGCAACTGAAGGTATGAGAGTTAAATCTGTGTCCGGTGAAGAACGATCCAACTCAAAAAATTAAACTTTACAGAAGAGCCAAAAAACAATTTCTTTTGGTAACTAAAAATATTTTCTCGAGAACTATTTCATATTTTGTCAAGCAAATCACCGTATCTTGTAGATTATTTTACGGTCTATTATTTCGGCCTGTTTCACCACTTTTGGATAAGTTATTGTTAGCTTATCCGACAGCTCATTTGACATATACTTCCACAGACCTGAAAAAAATACAGACGGAATGGGACACTAAAAAGATCTTCACATCGTCCTACATTTTCGTTTGTTCTACAAGGGACCTACACTCACACAGATGCACTAGATCTAGGCGCAGGTTCTACAACTCGCCACCATTATGTGCCGCGCGACAGTGCGTCAGCACGCACACAAATATAAATGGGTGCTTCACTCGTGATTAGACGAGATTATGTCCGTCTTTTTTTCAGGTCCGTGTATACTTCATACAAAATATGTCAAATGAGCTGTCGGATATGCTAACATGAACTTATCCAAAAGTGGTGAAACAGGCCCTTAGTATATTGAAATACTTATAGAGATATTTCGTTCAGAAGTTGTATTAAACCGTTTGAGACAAATAACAGATACGTTACATTATGATTTAAATTCTGCCAAAGAGACTGTAGTGGAAGGAACATACATGCCAGACATAGGCACATTTTTATCCCCAAAACGAAACAAATTCTACGCTCACGTGGTAAAATCTCTTTCAGGAAAACGAGCGTTTCGATATTCTGATAGAAGTGTCAGTGGATAACTTGGGTAACCTGTTCCTTGCGCTGGACAACCCCGTTGCCTTGAGGCAGTCGGTCGCTGACGTCATCTTCCACGTGCTGGCCTCTCTGCGGGAGTCAACCGAGGCTCTGGATAGGGTGAGTTTATTTATTAAATTGTTTATTTATTTCATTCTTTCCAATTCATCCGAGGGTTATGTATGTGATTACGTTCAGATCCATCCAGCCCTCCTAAAAGAGGGGTAATCAAGTCCTCTTTGACTAACCCCCCGTGATCCACGCTTGCTTTCTTCGTGCACCCTACATACACACTTATGTGTTTATTGTATTGTATGTCCCCATCATCAGCGCATACCTAACATCCCACTGCAGGGCACAGGCCTACCGTCCGGTATGGATCTTCTTCTTCTTATCGTGTCGACTTCAAATTTTGAACAAAGTCGCTAAATAGTACCTTGCCAGAAGTGGGCAACCGATACTGCACCGCCGCTAGCGGTCATGAGCTCCTCCTGCGTACAGGTGTTAGGGCACGCAGGGCACGATGTGAGGTGGGCCATCGTTTGTGGAGCTCCACACAAGCAACTCACATTTTGCGCATCCGAGAATCCCCACCTGAATATGTTGTCCTTACTGCGACCGACCTGGGTTCGAAGTCGGTTTAACGACTTCCAGGTCGCCCAAGGCAAGTCATGTCCAGGCGGGAGGTATGGATGCCAGTACACCACGAGTGCCCATTGCAGATTGGTAGACTTCATATACACATCAGAATTTCTTCTTCAGCATATTATTATGCAGGTTTCCTCACGATGTTTTTCTTCACCGTTGGAGAACATTCGTAATTTCGTGCATAAATTGGAAAACCTCAAATGACTCAATGATACATGGCATGTCGTCCGTGCGGATTGTGTGCCTACTTTAAAAGGGGCATTCACAAACGACAAGCGATGGTCGAAGTGGTACAGGTGCAAGCCCGTCAAGACCCCCAACCCCAAATAATAATGATGGTGTGTCATCAGATTTCTCCGCACGTGGGCCGCGTGCTCGTGAACCTCGCGGCGGATAGCGGCCAGTGGAGCCGGCAGCTACTACAGGGCGTGGTGGACATCCTCACCGCCATGGTGGACCACCTGGTCGATTCGTTCAAGGGGGAGGCGCAGGAAATGTTCAGAGATAAATATGCTGACGTGGTTAGTTCATCGTATTTTATAGCATTCGTATATTTGTATGAGTAATTGGGTATGTTGTAAAACCGAAGCAAGAAAATTGAGTAAAGAAAAATTCAGTATCGGACCAACCAGTCAATTTGTTTTCGATCATTTAATTTAACGACCCTCTGTCGACACCTTTCTAAACTTTCAAACGCTTGTTGTAAAATCAGCTTAGCTAAATGCGTGTTTCTTCTTATTTGTGTATTATCAGGCGACTATGGGATTTCCGTTTCTTATACAGTGTTTTTGTTAGCCTAGCCACTTCTTCAATAAGCTAAAAGTGAATTTTGCTACAAATGCATGGATATAAAGATATGTAGTTGGTAGTTGCAGCAAAGTTTTAGATCACTCCGGAAGACTTATCGTTTCTATTCCTATCGTGTTTGCAAACGTATATAACGCGATTTACATAGTGTTACTGCAGTATTAGAAAATCTAAAAAAGTATGTTATTGTGTAAACAAGAATTATAATTAATTGATCAGTAAACTAAAGAAAACAATCTATTTTATAGCTCTATAATTGTATGCTAACCTCGGGCAATAAATAAGAAAGCCTCAGATCAGTTTGTTGACGTCGGCTTCGCCTCGGTCAACAATTACATGAGATCTGAGACCTTTCTTACTTTAATGTCCTCGGTATGTAATCTACTATTGCATGCATATTTTGCCATTTTGTTAATGCATATACCTAATTCGATGTTTAGTGATGACTAATAATGTGACGGTAGATATCGTGCCTGGAGCGTCATATGGCGTCGCGCGGCTGCCGGTTCCTGCAGCTGGCGGCGTGGCGTGCGCGCAACGTGTGCGTGCCGACCGTCGCGGCGCACGCGCCCATGCGCAAGGTCGGCCTGCTCAACCTCGGCAACACCTGCTACATGAACAGCGTCGTACAGGCCCTCCTCGTCACCAGACAGTAAGACACTTTTTAATTAGTCATTCGTACTGCTTGCCAAAAAACATTCAAACTCTCCCTGGCAAGCAGGACTTGCTCTTCTAATAGCCTTTCCTCCAATTCTCATAATATACAGGGTGGAAAGTTGAGATTGGGCACAAAGGGCAGCTACCAGAAGCAATATAGCTAAAAGAAAACGTTCTTAGGACTAACCCAAACTTTTGGAGTATTTTCTTTCTACATTCACAGATTTTGAGAGAAACTGCATTTTCCACAAAACTTTTTTTTTTATCCCATTTATCATGTTACTAATAGGAACTGGGGGTGTCAGAGTTCTAGATTGTAGACCGCGAAATGGCAGGCGTAGTGTGGGACGCCCTCCTGCCCGCTGGACAGACGACCTAAAAAAAGATGCGGGTTTGCATGAGGAAGGCCGAGGGCAGAGTTTTGTGGCGAGCCTTGGGAGAGGCCTATGTTTGCAATTTCAGTTTTGCTCCCATAGTAAGAGTTGTTCAGTTTTATGGTCTGAACCACCGCTGAATCACCACTGATTTAGATCCTATCTTATATTTATGCATAGACTTAAACTCTAGCGATAGACTTGCCCTTGCATAGAAGCAACATGTTCCTCTTGAATGAGGTGTCCGCACCTGATTGATGTTCCCGAGTTCACTTCGTCACTATGGGAATGACAGACCGCAATGTGTCATTTTGTGTTGTTTTGTGTGACATGTTGTTTATTTGAATGAGCTTGTCTATCGCTAGAGTAATATGTCTATGTATTTATGCGTCTCAGACTAGGTCTCAAATCTCGCGTCTACGTTTATGGTTTTAGTGGAATTCTGTCTACAGTTTGATTAATTTTGAATGAATTTAATACTCGTAGCTATGCTCTGAATGGATGTAAAGTCTGCTTTGCTTTTGCGAATTCTGGTGTTTATTAAGTGTAATGTATAAAAATTCGTGCCGCATCGGTACATTACAAAAATTCCAGTTTTTTCGGTGAAGGTACTTCAATTGCGTTGCGATGTGACTTTACCCATCATAGATTTAAAAGAAGAAGAATTTGGTGGTCCAGTGGCGAGTAACCTTGCCTGCCGTGCGGGAGGGGATGGTTCGATCCCCGTCCAGGCCGAAAAGGGACTCGTACCAATGAGTTTTTCGGAATTTATGTACGATTTGTAACACCGCTGGCTTTTCGGTGAAGGAAAACATCGTGAGAAAACCTGCATGCTTCAATTTCGAGGCATCACATACCCACTGTCCATTATAAGTGGCAACGGGCTCACCCCCCGTCACGCTGGACAGAGTTTCGGTACTAATGGTGAAACGTGGATGTTCTGAGGTTTCAGAATTTGACTACCCCCTCGGGGAATAATATAGTCGTGAGATTTACTTACGCCCAAAGGTGGAGCCATGAAATCGAGAGCGAGATAGCCAGTTATGAAACCTTATGTAAAAAAGACTTATCTTTTAATTATTTTTTGTTTCGGCCACCGTGGCCGGTTTTTATATTTGAAAAATTGTCTTTTAGTATGCAAAAGTCAAACTATTGCTGTTCCATGTACGGCCCCGTTATGGCTTAATCTAGTGGTATCATCTAAGGTGCCCACAGTTCTGCAAAAGGGATGACGGGCTCACTACCTGCCTGTCACGCATGTGTCACAGTCACACTGGACAGTTTGAACGGTTTATTTTTCCTTTCTTATTTATTATGATAGATCTGTGGGGACTTGCCATAGATCAACACCCACAAGTTATAGAAAAGAAAGCTAACAGATGGCGATACCGTCGCTCTCAGAAATATGCTCCATACAAAGAACGTTAACCGTAAAGTACGTAACTCGTAACCTACTACAAATAAGGTTCACAATCGAATGCGAGACATAAATCGCGCAAGAGAAATAATCACAGAGATTCGATATATATATTATATTCCAAATATAATATATATATATTCCAAAAACTGATAAGAAATAGTAGCTGCGACCAACAGGATACAGGCATTATCAGTTGCATCAACTGCCTGCCTGATAAATAAATAATAATAATAATAATATACAAAGTCTAACTAAGAACTGTTGGACCACGGCCGGTCCCCAGGCTTCACCCTAAGCCTGGTGGAAGATCTTCCCTTTTCAATGGAGGAACATTCCCAAGTAGTACCTCCATAGATCTGACTGGCACAGGACGGTAGGAAGTATGGCTCCACAAAAAGAAGGCCTTTTCCCAGCAGTGGGTTGATGTGGGCTGATTTGAATGATCTATTATGATTTTAATATTACGTTAATCTTTTTCTGATGTGTTGCAAACCTGCTTTCGTTATTTTAAGTTGAGATCATCTTTGCTGATTGCGAAATTAAATTATATGTACTTCTCACGCGTGATGCGCAGTTATTGCGAATTTATCATGTAAATACTAGCTTAATTTACTTTGCGCCTGACTTCAGTTGCGTAGTTAGAAAGTAATTAGTAGTAGTAGTTAAATATACAACTAGTTGCGATTGTGTCCGATGTATGACTATTACGGTAAGTTGCCGTCGCACTGGGGTGTTATGTTTCCCGCTCTAGCGAATTGATAGTTCTGAGCAAGTTTTCTGTCGCTCTGAAACAATAGTGAACAGGAAAACCCGTTCCTTGCGACCAAGTTAGAGCTTAGTATTCTTAGTATTCCTTCTTCGTCTGAGAAGTTAGAATTGTTTATCTATCTATCTATCTACCTGATGCCGATTGTCCTGCAGTGGTAGTGAAAAAAATGTTGACTGACGTACACTTTCTTTTTCATAGATTTCATAGAGACAAGAAGAGAATGCTTAGCGCGACACTCTTGACGAAAAACGACTGAGTTTACCCATATTCTTTCACGGTTCTCGTGCCGCCTTCTCAATTGCGTTTTATGCTTTTCTGCACTGTATGGAAGTTTTCCGAACAAATTCAATTTTAATCAAATTTTTACTTCCCTATCCCTTTCGGCGACACGCGTGATGCTTATCTTTATCTATGGGTAGAGAAGGAAGTACTAGTCTAACAATACCTTTTACCTTCAAGGTTCAGCACGCGCGTCGTTCTCAAAATGAACGCAGTCCCGTATTGGAGCAAAATGGGCATATTATTCGCCAAGATGATGCACTCCATTACCACAAAATTGAATCCCGACGAATTCTTCGCCGTCGTCAAGCCACCATTCTTTACGAGGGACAATCAGCATGACAGCTCGGAATTTTTGGGGTGAGTCTATTATAAAATACATAGCTTTATGAAAGTTAGCGTTACCATAGTTTTTATCCTATTTTACCGAGTAACCTTGCCTGCCGTGCAGGAGGCGATGGTTCGTTCCCCGTCCAGGCCGACTCGTACCAATGAGCTTTTCGGTATTTATGTACGATTTGTAACATCACTGGCTTTTCGGTGAAGGAAAACATCGTGAGGAAACCTGCATGCTACAATTTCGAGGCATGTATTGTACCCACTGTCCATTATAAGTGGCGACGGGCTCACCCCCCGTCACACTGGACAGAGTTTCAGTACTACTGGTGAAACGTGGATGTTCTGAGGTTTCAGAATATCTCTGACTACCCCCTCGGGGAATATAGTCGTGAGCATATGCTTATGCTTATGCTTACCGAGTAAATTTGTAACTAATATTGCGATACAGAGCGTCTATTGCGCGTTGGGGAGTGGCGCGGACTTTCAATCACAACCACGAAGGTCCGGGCAGTGCTCCGTTCGTTACTCGCGTCAGATAGCTGCGATAAGTACCTACGGCGCCGCGTATCGGTCACGATACAGGCTGTCGCGCATTGACGTGAGGCACTTTTTAGTTTGTCGTGTACGTTTCGTAACGGTAGTAACTAACAATCTGTAGTCCGGCTGTGATTCCGCACGCCAACATACCAACTGCTCTTATCTCATACTGTGAAGGAAATCATCAATCAATCACCTGTCTGTGTATGCCCATTCAAATCTCTCTTCAACTGATGATTAGTGTGTGTTAGAGGCTGATGATGACAAGGTTGCAGGTACCTGTTCGAGCTGCTGCAGTCGTACGAGCACTGCTCGGAGCGCAACTTCGACTACTCGCGGCCGCCGACCCTGACAGGCGCGAGCCGCATGCGCGTCGTTGCGCACCCCCCGCCCCTCGGCCAGTGTTCACCCTCCTCACACTCCTCACACTCTTCCAGGTACGACTCGGATCTAAAGCGTTGACAGGGCGTCTAGCGAGACAGCGCGCCGAGGGCGTCCTTAAGAGGATAGACGATTACCGTTTTTTCCATACAAAAGTATTCCCCTGCTTCCTCCCTTGATAATGACACTACAGCAAAAATGTTTTTACCATACAATCTATGTTACCTCCGCCATGTCCCTATGTTTTGCTTTTTGGAATTAATTAATTACTGTATGACCTAGGGGCCTTCGAAAATGACCAATTTTATCGCCTGTTTTCAGACATCCAGCAAACAAATGTGACGAATATAAACAAAAAAAAAAGGCAAAACATACAGACATAGCCAAAGTTTTTCTCATATTATTCTTGAAATAATTATTAAAATCGGTTTAGTTTTGGAGGAGAAAACTGGGGAATACGAAATGCTGTTTTCGTCGATTTTATGTAGATAAAATTGGTCCGAGCTGCAATTGTCTCTTTCGAACTGTAGTCGGTGGGGTGTATGGGTGGGGTGGATCGGACAAATATGTATACAGTCGGAAAAGTGACCTATTCTCCAAATTAGCATTTCAGCCTCCCTATCCTCTTAACAGTTGGTCTAGCATGACACAGTGCGACGAAATTAATATTACTTACTTAAACAAAAATGTTATATCAATAGCCGAAGCTCTTTTAAAGATAAAAATGATTAAAAAAAAATATTTGTTTTCCAGTGACAATGAACCGGAGCCGGGCCCTCCCAACCGCCGCTCAGTCTCGCCGAGGCCAGGCAGCAGTGCCGCCGGTAAGTCCACGCCAGGCTAGTCCACAATACCGAAACAAAGACAACGTCACCAGTCCTTAGCTCACATTTAATAGGTGAACATTGCTCATATTTTAACACACACAGAAGTGAACGGATGTCAAGAGGTCAACATTCCACAGGGTCGAGCTCCAGTGTAAGCGGCAGCGGCCTGAAGCGGCCCTCCGACCACGAGAGCCTCGCGGTGCCCAAGAAGCGGCTACGCATGAACGAGTCGGCCTTCCTCCGGCGCGACTCCTTTATCGACAGCATGTTCGGTGGAGTCCTCCTCACGCGCGTCGAGTGCACCGAGTGCCACTCCTCCTCCCTGTCACGTGACGTATTCCGCGACCTACAACTAGCCTTCCCAGACAAGCCAGAAGGCTGGCAACACAATGTCCAAAGTCTTCTAGAGTTTTACTGCTCTAAAGAAAGCCTTTCCGGTGATAATCAATACGAGTGCCGTGACTGTGGTGGTTTGCGCGACGCGGAGAGGAGTGTGCTCATAGAGACTACGCCAAAGTATTTAATACTTGTTTTGAAGAATTTCAAGTAAGTATTCATGTTTAGAAGTTTAGAATTATTTCCACGTTTAATAGAGTTATATTATAATACACCATAGACATATTACTCTAGCGATAGACCAGCTCGTTAAAACAAAGAACATGTCACACAAAATGACACATTGCGGTCTGTCATTGCCATAGTGACGAAGTGAACTCGGGAACATCAATCAGGTGCGTACACCTCATTCAAGTGGAACATGTTGCTTCTATGCAAGGGCAAGTCTATCGCTAGAGTTTAAGTCTATGTAATACACTCATGATCATAGCACATTCACGAATAGATAGATAGATATTTTTTCATACAAACATACGGGTTAAATACTTTTAACCCGTATGTTTGAACGAAAAAATATTACTTAAAGAACCGAAGTTTCCATATTGTAATAAAACGGGCAGCTAATTTACCCAGTGAACAAAATAGATTTCATGATAAAATACAAAGCGTTTCGGTGAAGAAATATGTCTAGCTTGATAAATTCGGAAAATGGTGGATGGAAACATAATCGTATAACAGAAAATGCAATCGTAAATCATTATGGCCGTAAGATGTCTAGTGTGTTATTTAATTAAGTAATATTTTTATGTAATTAAAGTGACAGATTTATGGATAAAATTATAAGTTTTCAAAGTTGTTTGTTTACATCCTTATACTATTATAAACGCATTCCCAACAGATTCGAGCCAAAACTGCAAGTGCAAACTAAACTGCTGCACACAATGTACCACAACCACACGGTCACGCTGCCGACGGTGCGCTCGCAGGCGGACCACTCGGCCTACGCGCTGTACGCTGCCGTCATCCACGCGGGCACCACGCTCGACTCCGGCCACTACTACACCCTCGCCAAGGACAACGACCAGTGGCACATGTACAACGACGACGTGGTCTCCGCCGCCGACGAGTCGCAACTCAACGGCCTCAACCGCTCCAGCACACCCTACATACTCTTCTACAGGCGAACCGACATCGAAGAAGGCACCGCACCCTCTCTCGACGAATTACCACCCAAACTGCGAGAGTCCGTCATGGCTCACAACAAACATTACGTTGACACAGTTCGCAAAATGCGGTTAACACGTCCATGACAATTAAGATCCGATAAATACATCGATTTTTCGGTGTTGGATTACGTAGATTCCGAATGAATTTGACATCGGCTTTTATTATTTAGTGCTGAGTCATATGTGACACAATGGATGCTATGTGGGTAAATTGCGTTTCGGTTTAGGTGCTGTTGTTTGTTTGTTTGGACATGAGGCCAAGTGCGTGCCAAAATTACATTTTCTCGTTATGTTTACAAGATTTCGACGTTTTTAATACTTATGGGGTGATATTTTAGATTTCCACATAATCTAAGATAAGGAGTGTGTAGGTTTTAGTTTTGACGTAGCTTGTTGCTGATTGGGATCCTGTTTATTAATTATTATATGTTAAATTTTTGACGAAGCGTGTTGCAGATGCAGATTTATGTTGCCATTTTTGACGAAGTGTGTTACAGATTTGAAGTATGTATAGTATAGTCTTGTAAATTTTATTATTCTTGACTATATAAATTATATATTTTTTATATATGTATAAAAAAAATTACAATAAAAGTTCTAATCTAAGTCTTATTCAAAAATTAAAATTTTTTTTAGAATTCATTGTATTTCCGCGCAGTGGAATATATGGAAATCTAAAATATCACCCCTGTGCATTAAGGGGGTTGCAGAGGGAGTTGCACTAAACTAGATGGTGGCGCTCGGGAGCATTATTCCTGATTTTATCACATTTTATTTTATATCTCGTAATTGTGATGATTTCAATCAAAATTTTCAATTATGCGGGCATTCTTAGATCAAAATAAAATGAATGGATAGGCCTGAAGTGCGGTAAGTTGAAGCACACTACTGGTGCACTTGGTCCATACAAACTAGCGCCATTATCTGTCAAATCTAGGGCACTTGCATACAAGTGACAAGTAAACCTTTCATTTGTTTTGCCTCATTTTTCTGGTTTGAAATGTTCGCGTAAGGCCTATCCATTAATTTTATTTTGATCGAAGCGGGCATTGTGTTTATGTTTTCTATTCTATTTTTAAAATATGGCTGCCATCTTGGTTTGTGATGATTTTGCCAATGTCGAGTTTTTGTAGCAAAAGTGCTTGACGTTGTACGGTTATGAAGATATTTTGGTGACTTCAAGGGTTGTTCTTACAAAAGAACACTATCTTGAGCCACCACTGGAGCCCCGATGTCGAGCCGGGAGGGGGCAACCGACGAGCGACACGCGACACGCGACCACCCACTAGCAGATCCACAACGCGACTCCTCGTGTTTATGTTTTACTGACCTAGCTACAAGTTAGCGCTCTTACAGACCAGCGACACTTTGCGGTCGCAGAGGGTCGCGCGACGTCGCGCGACAGTTGCGCTCATAGACTTTACGGTCGCGCGACCGCAAAGTGTCGCTGGTCTGTAAGAGCCCTTATAGTAATTTTATTGTTCATACGAATTTGATATACATTTTAATTTTAATCAATTTCATACAAAACTTTGACGTATAACATTCGTAGACGGTATTAACAAAAGTAATATTTTATATATGGAAAAATAGTTAAGAAAATCAAGATTACGCATCTCAAATAACATTTGCAATTTATAACATAATTACGAAGATATAAAATAAAATGTGATAAAATCAGGAATGATGCTCCCGAGCGCCATCTAGTTGCCTGTGAACGTCTCTGCAACCCCCTTAAGCGAAAAGTGTTAAATCTATGCCCCTGTGAAATTTTAAAATAGCACTTGTGTCACAATTTTGACATTAAAATTGACTATAAAACATTTAGTTCTATAGAACGCTGAGGCTCTTGCATGCACGGACCTGAAAAAAAGGCGGACGTAATCTCGTCTAATCACGAGTGAAACTCCCATTTCTTTTGTGTTCGTGCTGTCACGCGGTACATAATGGTGACGGATGTAGGACCTGCGCCTAGGGCTAGTGCATCTGTGTGAGTGTAGGTCCCTTGTAGAACAAACGAAAATGTTGGACCTTGCATGCTTCACATCTTTTTAGTGTCACATTACGTCCGTCTTTTTTTCAGGTCCGTGCTTGCATGCAAACTTTTATTTCCTGACAAACCAAATTTACTAAAGTTGTAATTTGTCTTAAAGACAATTCAGGGTGTAACTGGGAGAATGATATAAATGTGGCCTATAAGGGTTGAACTACACCAGGCAGCACAGCATCGCATTTTTCCGTCGCTCCATCCTTTTCTGTCACTCAGGAACGTCATTTGCTAGAGCATATAAGATAGACGGAACGCGATCGCACGCAGCGTGCTGTTCCGTGCTGTTCCGTTCCGTCTATCATATATGCTCTAGCAAATGACGCTCCTGAGTGACAGAAAAGGATGGAGCGACGGAAAATTGCGATGCTGTGCTACGTGGTGTAGTTCAACCCTAACTGTGAGGAAACAGATCGTTTACTAAAACTAAATAATATAATTTCTGGCAAATTATCCGTGTAGAAGTGAAACAGTTATTCTGCAGATAATATATTTTATTCTATGCTGTTATTGTGCATATGTCGCGGGGAATTAATTAAAAGGCTGTGTGGACGTATTGATGTAACGAAACCATAAATGTTCGATGTTCCACTACTTTTATTAGTATATAAGTACTAAAATCTAGAGCGAATCAAGATTTCAATCAATCCAAATAATAGATATCAGCAAAGAACGCGGCATTAGATCACGTAACTTTATGACATCATGATTTTTGCTGGAATCACTAACGATACCGAAGACTTAATAGCCATACCTAGAAGCTTCACCAAATCAATGGTTTCCGTTTTCCTTGCGACGTAAAAGATGTAAATTATAAATTTATCAAGACTGCAACCTACTGCACTCAATTCTGACAGGGCAGGGCTAGGGCTAAATCTGGCGAAAAAATGTTTGAAAACAATGCCCCGTTAACGATTTTTGCACGCACTTTGAACTTGTTCAGTGTTTTGAACGCGCTTCCAGTCAATTTTTACTTGCCACGATATGGAGCGAAATTCTGCGCATAGATACACTTCGCGATTTTCTGGTAGTTTTGCCCCCTGGACCACGTATTTAACGTAGTCAAGTGCGTTTATTCTTGCAGTTTTGATTTATTACCACCGCTGCTGTAGCATAATTTTGGGATAATTTATTTTCAGTTTTGTAAAACGTATCGCAGTTTTTATGTTGGGTCATAGGCTTTTCAAAACAAAATAGAAATCGGTTCAGTAGTTTTTCTGTGAACTGCCCGAACCCGCTCATCAAAAACAAACCCAGACAGACAAAAATTAAGCTCTTTTACAATGTTTTATACTTATAAAAAATTGAAAAATTGAAAAATTAAAGTGTTAACGATGCATTATTTACAATATGATTTTTGACACTTTCTAGTTATTTTGATTTATATTTGTTGACTTGCTGACGCATAAACATACTACTTTAGTCCACGAACTATGTTCAAGCATCATGTACGCATGTCTTTATGTGGACTAGAATATACAATAACATAATTGTAGAAGAAATAAAAGGTACCTAACAGATACAATTCTGAATGTTATTAAAAAAAAGTTTTAGGTATATAATATGATATAATAATATATTTACATAATTGTGCGTGCAATTTACTGGTTTAATAAATGCGTTGGAATATTTCCCGGTTTACCTACCGTTAAACTGTACATCTTGTATTTATGAGAATGATAAGTTATCATTAGCAATCTTTACATTATCTCATGTTTGGTTTTGTTTATCACAATTTGTGTGTCCTATGAAATCTCTGTTAAGTGAATTCGGTTTATTATGCAATGAATTGTTCTTTTTTTTCTACATCACAATTTATGAACTGACAGAGAGGAATGTTATTTTTTTTTGCAATTAATAATGATAAATGTATTTGAAAACGATTGTTTATTAATATGCCATTCAACTGTATTTAGCCTGTGGAATTGTATTGATGACGATTGCTGATATTTTGTTTATGAATTTCTTTTTACGATCGGCTCGTCTTATTACTGCAGGATCGCATCATGTTACACCTACACCAGATACTGCCCTCGCCACGCCGCTGGTTCACGCATGCGACCTCGCCCAACTATGATACAATTACGGTATACGATACACTCGTACGGTAGGTCGGCCTGTGAAAATCTCTAACACGTCTTCGCTTCTAAGAAAACGATCCTTTCATGATTTTGATTACGTCCCTTTTGAACTGAATTACGTTTAAGGGTCGAACCTCATCTGCCAGCACCGCATTGCATTTATCCGTCGCTCCATCCTTTTTCTATCGCTCAGGAACGTCATTTGCTAGGGCGAGAAAGATAGCGGGAATGCGATCGCACGCGGCAGCACCGGCAGTACTGCTACCTTTTTTGCTCTAGCCAATGACGTTTCTGAGCGACAGAAAAGGATAGAGCGTAGGAAAATGCGATTCGGTGCTGCCAGATGAGGCTCAACCCTAAAGTGTACCAGAGGCGCATGTCGGAAACCTGTACCGTAGATAGAGACCTACTACACGAGCCGAGTGTAGACTGTTGTATGGAAACAGCCGCGAACCCATGACAATAACGCAACGTTTGTCCTGAATACAAAACCATATTGCGTCAACCAGATTTCTGGATCTAAACCTAATAGACAATGATCCCAGGCCCATCAGACCTACGTTATTTGAGAGAGGCTGGCATTTTTTCTTTGGCTGGGTAATATAGTAGGTAAGAACGTATGGGTATTAGCTTAGGGTATTAGCTAATATGAATCTGGTGACATTTGGCAGATAGGGTAGACTAAAGGTGTGAATAAATTGTGCTTACCTTCGTTATAATAGCAATGTCGGTTCTTTGATATGTTTCACGGGACAGTGTTAGAAACCTATATTTACCATTGCCAAACACTTCTCGGATATTTCGGCAGCCAGACTCCTCAAAGCTGACAAAAAAGGCCGTAGGCACGCTACGTCATTTCAGCACGGCCAAATTTTGTAATATGTTATTCGGGGGATTATGTTTTATATTCCAAGCAGACAGACCGATCCGATGGGACAAATTGTCTCCCAGACCACGGAATATGTAATAGATAGCCACGCAAAAGTCAAGGTAAAGGTCCTCTGAATACGAGCGCTAGGAATTTTAGGAATTTGCAATTTTAGACGCATTTTTTTTGCACCATTCGTACCTGTTATCGGCCTAATGTCCCCAGATTCAGATTAGGTAATACCCAACCACAGAAAAAATACAATTTTTGTTGAAATAACATAGGTCTGGCGCGCCTGGGATCCTGGTAGGATCCTGATCCATAACAACGGTCAACGTTTTAACAGCTAAATTGTACCTATTTAATTTATTGTAAACGTTTATCTGCATGCTGCGTCGACGCTCAAGAAAGCTGCCGGCCGGCAATTGAGCTCGACAGTGTAACAGCAAGCAGTGCAGATGTCTGGGTTTATAATTGGAATGACAGCTTGTATTATGTATTATCTATGTAGTTATCAATACGATCGACCATGTTAAATATTTATATTATGTTATATTATAGAGTTGTTTCGCTTTTATCCTTTTTTGTAAATATACTTGTACTTTATAGCATTTAAATGATAAGCTCTAGATATTCAGTCATGGTTATAACAATAGAATAAGTACCTAGGGATATGTTGACTAGGGCCTGCCTAAGAGTCCCTATGTAACACGATTATTTTATAACTTAAAACACAAAGATTGTATCATCGGTTTTTGGTTTAAAAGAAATAAATTTTTCAAAATCAAGTTGCTCTATATTTTTTATTTAGTGGTATCACTTTGTTTCGTTTTCGTTCATTTTTAGGCCAACAGGACCTTACTAAGCGTACGGTCACCGTATTACGGTGTACGTTTAACCGTTTGTCCTACCCTTAGATCAAAATAAAATTTTATGGTTTGAAATGTTCGCGTAAGGCCTATCTATTAATTTTATTTTGATCTAAGGTCCTACCGATATGGGGTTGTAATAGCTAGTCTAGCTATTTTTTCACAGAATATAATTCTAATTTTAACTGCGGATTTGCTAACAAATATTAAAGAAGGTAATGTTGTCACGAAGACGAGACGACTCGCACTAGCCGGTTTTTTAACCGACTTCAACAAAAGGAGGAGGTTCTTTAAGTTTCAAATCATGTGTAACCTAGTCAAATGTTTAAATAAACTAGGTATGTAGCTATTTTGATTTTTTTTACCGTTCCAAAACTTTATTATCATCATAATCATCCTATAGGAGGAAGGAAGGGAGGGGAGGATGCCAAGGTCTTACTCCACCACGGCGGGTGCCCGTGGGGGGGGGGGGGGGGGGATTGGTAGAGGCAAGGAACTGGAATGCAATGGAATAGTAGCCACAATATAAAACTATTTTACTAAATTATAAAACTGTAACAGAAGTGTGTACCTAATTGTGTATAATTAAACATATTAAAAAAGTTACGATATGGTTTTTGGGTGTCCCTGATTCCAAATCACAATTTTTTTATTATTTGTCTGTCCGTAGTCCGTATGTCTGTTTGTTTGTTCGAGTATCACGCGAAAACTACTGAACCGATTTCGATAAAAGTTTTTTATTTGATAGCTTATGATTTGACTTAATATAATATGGTAAATAATTGGCGCGGACGAAGTCGCGGGAAAACGCTTTGCTGGAAGGAAAATCTACAATAAAAATTTTAACAAAAAATTAAAACCGACTTCAAAACTAAAAAGGTAAAAATAATAATATTGCAGTCGTTGACTTTTGCAATCGAATCTATAAGAACATTAATTTGTCTTATCGGACTCGGTGTCAAGCCGGTACGATTCGCAACTGGGCTTGCAGTAATTTTTTGGCTTGGCTTGGCTTGACACCGACTCCAATAAAACAAATTAATGTTCTTATAGATTCGATTGCAAAAGTCAACGACTGCAATATTATTATTTTTACCTTTTTAGTTTTGAAGTCGGTTTTAATTTTTTGTTAACATTTTTTTATTTCAAACTTTTCAGTGTTGAAATCTAGGTAAATAGAAAGGCTAAGAAAGAAATCTAGGCTAAATACATTAGTTCGACTAAGCAGTTATAAGTACTTCAATGCAAAGGATACGATGTACGCTCTACACCTCACTCGATTTAAAAAAATCCAACCAATGTTTCGTACAACATTTCTGTTTTTGGGTTCCTGTTATCTGTCTTTATGCCATATTTCGATTCAATAGATGCAAAAATGAGCAAGTTATTGAGGTGGGGCATACAGACAGACAGACAGAATGGACGAAAGTATAAGGTTTCCTTGTTTGACTACGGAACCCTTAAAACGACGAACATTTCCGACCGCCACTGAACAAGTAATCACTACGTTTTACCGACCGCCATGATCAATTAAATCTATGTGTTTCGGTACCTATATCCATGAAGTTTAAACCATAAAGTTACTATACGTTTAAACACAACAGTATGACCAAGAAGTTTTAAATATATAGGCATATAAAGATTCTTGGTTATGACAGTAAAAAAAAACATAGTTTGACAGTCCCCATCAAAACATTGCTGGAGTGCGATTTTTGAACATCACACGTTCGAATTAGCAGTAGAAAGACGAAATATGCATAATCTCCATAGTAATTTTGACATTTTCTACCGCTGACTTGAACGTGTGATGTTTAAAAATCGCACTCCTGAAGAGAATCGAAAAACAAAAACGTCATCTGTGTCACGGACCTGCAAAAAAGACGGGCGTAATATCCTTTTATTATATAAGTGAAGCACCCATGTATTATATTGTGTTTGCGTCGTAGAAAGAGAAGGTAAGTACTAGAAAGAAGCACGTGTCGTGTCATACTCAATCAGTAAGAGATGCACATAGCAAATTCGCTCTAGTTAAAAAAGGAGATCGCTACTTATTGCTGCCCTTATCGACGCGACGTAACCACTTTTTTGTTTGACGTGACGACGGCTGTCTGACTCCGGAGGCAGACATCTAGCTTCATACAAATTGTATAGGATTTTATGACTATCGCTATCTCATACGCGTTTATACTTCACATCTTTCTAGTGTAACATTACGTCCGTATTTTTTTCAAGTCCGTGATCTGTGTACATATTTTTTATTTTGTAGATTTTTTCAACAAGCGCTGAATCAATTTCGTGGGACCACCTCGGAATTATATGACCTACCAAACAAAATAAGAATCATGAAAATCAATTCACAAGTGGCGGTGCAATCGCGTAACAAACATACAAAAAAAAAAAAAAAAAAAACATACGGGTCGAATTGAGAACCTCCTCCTTTTGTTGAAGTCGGTTAAAAATAGTTTCTTTCCACAAAGACCTATGAATAAAATCGAATAAAGGCTGCTAAAAGAAAAACAATATTAGTACGAAACGTTTAATTTATAATTATTTACGATCTAAAAATAAATGTTGAATCAACTTTATCTTTTAAATAGATTCAGAGGACTAGCATGCCATGCACAAAAAACGCGATACGCACGCTCATTTTGGCATGCGTAAAGTAAAGTAACAAAGACAGAGGCACATCTTGATTTTTCTCGTTTTGTTGTAGGTGGCATGCTAGGCTAACTGTTTTAGCACGCCCTGCGCGTTTTAAAAAACAGTTATAGTTGGTTATAGATAGTGTTTCATTCTAGATTTCAATGTACGGGCAAAACGGCGAAAGACAATTAATGCAGTTGGATCGTATGATTGTAGCCATGGGCGAGTACATTAAAATACACAACTCTCCCTCTCCCTCCCCGCGACGCTTCGATCTTTCATATGTGTATTTTAGGGGTCCGTAGCAAAATATGACGAAACACCTAAAATAATGTTCTTGCAGTAGTAAATTCATCGAGTTTATTTTAGTTAACTTTGACGCACTATAGCTCGGAAACTAAGTCTATGTCATTTATGAAAATAAATGCTAGTCCATATTTATTGGTAATATAATGAGGAACTTTTCAACCCTTGGTCATTTTGTCCTAGCTCGTACCGTTTTCCTGGAAATTATTTGAAGCGACGCGCGCGGAGGGGGAGGGAGAGTGACTAATTTTAATGTAATCACCTAAGGGTATAAACCATTAACCAGCAGCAGTTTCAAAACATTGTCTTTTGGCGCGAAAAAATCTAGAATTAATAATATACTATTAGCTAGACTATTAGCAATAATCGAGAAACATTTTCATGACAGATTCTGCATGAGATGCTAGTCTAACCAATCATTGTCTGAAATTATACTTACAGGGTTTTAGGTTAACAGTTGCATTACTTTAAAGGGTGATTGAACCCATGATACTGAACAACATCTCTAAGAAACTTTTTCGACTTTCTATACGCAAATGAAATTAGCTGATTTTTAAATTGACAACATTTCATTTTTTTAACCACAAGTTTTTAATGAAAAATATAAAAATACGTTAAAAAATAAGAGATACTTACGTATTTTTTCGATTTAATTTTTAACTGATATTTCTATTTTTAATTTACTTTTGAATTTTCTGAAAAACGTAGGCTAAATGGCCAAGATACCTATATTAAGTACCTATATTGATCAGTATTTTTCAAATAACTCGAGATATAATGGATAGAAAAATCGTATAATTTTGATATAAGCTTTGAATCACATAATCTCCAAATTGTTTTTGGTACTTTTGGTACGTTTCTTAAAATGAAATGTTGTCAATTCCCTAAGTTCCTTTGGGAAACTTGTTCAGTATCATGAATACAATCACCAATTAAAGTGATGCAACTGTATGCTAACACCTTGTAAAACCAGGTACTTATGGCATAGGTACATAAAGCTTATTTTGCACATTCTACTTAATATTTTATATTAATTCAAACCAATTAATTTACCTCCCAAATTATTTAATTTTTCTGTAGCTGCTCTCGTGATCTTTCTTATTATAGAGCCGGGAACCTTTAAAAGAAATATGGTGTTAGAAAGTTTAGTAAATTTTTATTCGAAGATAGGTATTATAGACAGATACAGTAGTAGAAAAATTGACACGAAAAGAAGAAGATATTTGCTAAAAACGTGTGAAGCAGTGTTTAGTAATAAAGTCCTTGTGCTAGCTTTGCAACCTCGAGAGATCGCCGACATTTATGTCTCGCTCATAAGGCTCATATGTTCGCCAAGTGGAACAAACAAGGCCAAACGCCGATGACACAGGCAGTCCGTGGCAAAGATACCGCATGGCACTCCTATACAGGGTAACAGCACATGGTATACACACGGCGACACATCAAGCTACATAAAACTAAAATAAGGCGCTCTCAAACGGTGAAAGAAAACATCGTGAGACGCTGAAGAAGAAAGTAATTCCGATGCATGTCAGTACATTGACGATATATACAAAAAAAATGATTACGATCGTAGAAAGAGAAGGAACTAGAAGAAAGCACGTGTCTTGTCATATCACTCAGCAAGAGATGCACATAGCAAATTCGCTCTAGTTAAAAAGGAGATCGCTACTTATTGCTGTCCTTATCGACGTAGCCACTTTTTTGTTCTGACTCCGGAGTCAGACATCTATTTTCATACAAATTGTATAGGATTTTATGACTACCGCTGTCTCATACGCGGTTACACTGATGTTACGTCTATCAGCGTAAGCGAAAAATACTTCGCCTATGATTACGATGCATGTAGGTACTTTTTTTGTGTCCCTGACTTCAAATCTTCAAATCAAACATTTTTGGATTGTTGTCTGTATACGTTGCATAAACGCGCATTACAGATAACCCTCCGTTAAATCTCTTGCTAGCTTTTACTACATGAAGAAGACAAGAAGTGGCAGCAAGAGATTTAATAGAGGGTTAACTTTAATGGGCGTTTCTGCAACTAAGTTTATGTCTGTTTGTTCGAGCATCTCACGTAAAAGCTACAGGACCGATTTTGAAGCCTACGACTAGACCTCAAAACTGGTATATTTTATCTCGCTACGGAATCGTTGCGGAAAAAGTCGCTAAAATCTATTTAAAACCTTTTAAAATCAATAACATTATTCCTGAGGTACCTCTCGTGTTAGTTAGCCTTGTGGCTTTGACTACTTATATGAGGACTGGTAACGCGTAGTCAAAGCCTTGTGGTGGTTTCGTGTATTGGGTATAGCGTTTATAAAAATTTCGTGTTGAACAAACCTCGAGTACGGTATTGACGAGGTTGGAGACTCCCTCCGCGCCCCCCACTATAGCGCGCCCGGCCCCGTAGAACTTGTCCCCGCTGTTACCGTACTTGTCCTCCTCCTTTATTATGTCCACTATTGGCTTCGGCTGAAATAAAACATCGTTATCTATATACTTATAAAACAGTTCTGTGACTGACTGGCAGACGACGCACAGCCTAATCCGCTGAAGATAGAAACATGCAATTTGGAATATCTACGGAGCATGTAGGGGTGCACTCTTTCTTTCTTTTCGTGTCAGCATCTCAGTTATATCGCATGACAATAACTCATGCTGTATAAATGTTTAAAGATTAGCCGGTCAGCAATGGTCGTAACGAGGCTGGCTGCAGTGGCTGCCCACGGTGCGCCGGAAGAACTCAGGTTTCGAAGTGCACGACCAACGTCCAAATCGCGAATAAAAATCGGCTGTTACATACAAAACTGCAATCTTACTCGACCCAGATGTATGGGACAGCTGATTTTTCGCGATTTCGATATTGGTTCCATAAAGAAAGTTGTTCATCTTCCTGCCCTTATCCTATTATTTGGGGTAGGCTACGAATAAAGAAATAAATATGGAACGATAACTCCGAACAAAATCTCCTTAATTTTTGGCACCATGAGTTTTGGCGGCAAACGCCGTAATTGGAGTCGCCATAATGATTGAGTCTTGCGCGCTTGCGTGGTGTACACCAAAGTTCGTGGGGTCATTTTTTGACGTGAATTATATTTCCATATTTATTTCTTTATTCGTAGGGGGTGGGCGCAATATGTCGTCTTCCTCCATTCTTCTCTTTTAGCCGTCATTTCAGCGCTCACTTCTTTTTTTTTACAAAATATGTAGGTAAGTACCTACCAACTTTCACACAATCCATCCATCTTTTGGTAATATATTATGACACTCATCTCTTCTCATCACATGCCCATACCACGATAATTGATTACCGCGCAGTTTATCATTCAAAAGAGCTACTTTCAAACCTCCTCTTTCCTAATCTTGTCGATAGTAACACCACACATCCAAACATGATCATCTGCTGCATGCAGTCGCTTTTTCATCCGTCACTTGATCGGTATATTCCGAGTCATGCATGGCGAAAGGTCTTATGATGGTTTTATATTTTTTATGGACTGATCATACCATATAAAACCGTCAGCATTATTAAGAAGGACCCTATATTACCTATACTCATTCTTATGCTATGTTCAATCACTTCTCAAAAAGACTGTAGTTAGGTTTGAGTAAATAATTATTACGGCATTAAAGGCAGTATGCCTTTGGAAAGCTACCGAAGGTCGACAAAATTAACATTTTCCAACGTGTTAAATCTGCGGACGATTGCAAGGTCTTTTTACTTACGATCGCGTAGGTACCAGATGTGCTATTTAATTATAATTGTTTTATGCACATTCAATTATTTAGTGTCGGTACAATACAAAGAACAAATTGAATTAGTTTTTATATGGTATATACTACATATGGTAATGTGCGCCCGTGGGAGGGGGAATTAGTCTGCACTCGGCAGGCAGACCAGCACCCAGATGGCCGGACGACATGGTAGGGTGGCCGGCAAACAGTGGATTTTTGTGGACAGTTTTAATTGGCGTGAAAATTAAAAGGCCTTTATCCGTCGCGTCCTTTACCCTCTGGATGAAGATTAATTGATGATACACATTCATAAGGTTTTCTCAAGGTGGTTTCAGTCCATACAAAACTTTGACTCAGAACAGACGGTATTATACATAACATATGCACAAAAAATTTGATTAGCTTTTTGATTTTTTTTTGCGTCGCCCTTATGCTTCATCTAAAATGCCCGAACAATTTGACCACCAGTGGCCTAACGGAACCTGGTCTGCTGAGGGCCTAGCATGCCACCCCCGAAAAAACGACAAAAAACGAGACTTGACTTACCTCTGTATTTGTTTGTCACTTTGCGTACCTATGCGAAAGCGAGCGCGCATGACGGTTCTCTCGTTTTATCGCGTTTTCGTGCATGGGATGCTAGCCCTACTGTTATGAACATAATTCAATATTCACCTGAAAAATTCCAGCAACTATGTTATGAATATTCTCTTTGATGGAAAGCGTCTTGCTTCCCCAGCCCTCGGTCTCCAGCAAGGCACCCTCGCGAGTTTTGACGGGCGCGAAAATTCCACCCTGATGGATAAAGAACACGATTTAAAATATGAATTAACATTCGTGTCCCTAAACTATATACGCGCTAGCCGAAGCGACGAAGTATTTGTAAAAAAAACATAACCATTAGCATTAGGGTCAGTTTACAACGAAACGCGACGCGACGCGCTGCGCTCTGTACGCCGTGTCTACCGGCGAAGCATGTCGCGCCACAGGGCGCAACGCGACGCCCGCCGCCGCCGACCTCCTATTCTAATTCTCTCACTGAAATGTGTACCTTTTTTGTGCAGTAAATAAAGCTACGAGTATGTATATAAAATAATAATAATAAAAAATTTTATTTGCAGATAAGAGCCCTATTACAATGTGTATACACTTATTGTATCTATCTGAAAAAGCGCGCACCCGCGCCGCGATGCGTTTCGGTATTAACTGACCCTTACACGGCGCGGTGCGATGCTGATCTTGAGCGCTATCCTTGATTGCGCTGAACCTTACCTAAGTCATATGAATAGATTCAATGCCATTACATACTTTAAGGGGTGCTTCAGACTATCAAACTGAACAACTTTCACTATGGGACGAACATTAAAATCGCGATTCTATACATTTGGGTCGAGCGGCAATTAAAGTTTTCTATGGAACTGGAACAACAGATTTATTTTCGCGATTTCAATCTTGTTCCTTAAAAGTTGTTCAGTTTGATGGTCTGAAGGGAACGCATTTAATTTTATACCTATGATGAGATTAGGCTTTTGATCACTAGGCTTAAAGGCAAAAGCACTCTCAAGAGAACTTCTTGGCGAGAATTCTCGGCAAGAATTTCCAAGGAAAATTACTATGGCTCACGACGCCGCGAGAACGACCACACTCTCGCTTGGCCCTTTACCGTGGTCCACAAATTTATTCCACCTGTTGGACCGGTATTTTACCTGGTAGGTAGTGTACCTGTTGTTGTTGTTATAATAATAATTGTTATCATCATCATCATCATTTTCAGCCTGTATCTACCCACTGCACGGCTAAGCCTCCTCCATATTTTGCCATTCTTCTCGGTCCTGTGCCAGTCGCATCCAGGTCTTGCCTATACTTTTCCAGATGTCGTCAACCCACCTGGCTGCCGGACGACCCACTTCTCTTTTACCTAATCTCGGCCACCCTAGCGGCCACCACTCTGTTAAGGCTTTTCTCCACCTGCCATCATTTCGTCTAGCTAATTGTTATATATACAAGGTGTTACAAAAATATAAATAAACCTTTAAGGGGGTGGTGTAGACCATCAAACTGAACAACTTTCACTATGGGACCAAAATCGAAATCGCGAAAAAAAATATTAATGTTCTATACTCTACAAATCGTCTAGAGCTAAAATATGTATGGGATATAAAATTATTTTTATAGATAAAGTTGTTCAGTTTGACGGTCTAAACAACCCTCTTAAGAGTTTTAAAAATTTATTGTTACTTATGAAACACCTTGTATAATAGATAATTAAGTTGTATTTTACTCTCGGCCTTTCTCGTCTGTGCTCGGCGAGAATGTAGTGCCTGCTTTAAATTAAGAATGACTCACATGGTTTAGTTTGCTCCCCAAAGCACTAGTGGCAGCTTGGATTTTATGAGATATAATGTTTCCGACGAGTGAGTTGTCGATCCTGGAGCCAACGCCGGGGTGGTTCTCAGGCTGCAGGGGCTGGGCGAGCTCCAAGTCGGAGGCGGCCTGAGGTTGGTCGTACACCGGCAGATCCACGCGCACCGGATCGTCGGCCGGCGCCGGCGCAGACAAACAGCCCACCGCGAACATTACGAAGAGAGAAGATGTGTACATTCTGCAAGTTTGTTTAACTTTAAATCGGGGATATTACAAAAGTGTGACCTTATTGTGTGCTTCAACAAAGCGCGTAGTCTCTATAGTACCATTTTCATCTAAGAACTAGATATCAGATGATGATGATGATGTGGTGCATAGTAGGGTGCATAGATAAACGTGTGATCTTCGATCAAAATAAAATGAACGTGTGATGACATTACTCGTTAGCGTAACTTCTTGGTCAAAGCCCCTACTAAAAAATGTTCATATTATGCCACCAGGAAGGTGGCAAACATGATGTAGGTATGCCACCTTCCTGCTGTCACCCTTGTCTGTCACCTGTCTGGTCAGAACAAATCTCGTAGTGAATATTTTAGGTTCAATATTTCTTTCTAGTTCTTCTAATTAGTTTGTGGATAAAAGTACTCCGTGGGGTGAATCATTTGTCATTAATGAAATAACAAGAATAAATTAATAATTTTCTCTGCAGACAAAACCCAATTCGGTTCAAATTCGCTGACACCCTGCTTAAATTCCTGGCATCATGGAGATGCCAGAAGTGCTCAAATGTTTCGGGGTATTTCCACCGAGGTACGCCTGCTTTCTGATAGCTTTATTCGGTCTTGCGTCGGGAGGCGTCGGCTTAGCTGGAATCATTTTGTACGGACTCCTCGAGGCCAGCATCTTGGGGAATTTTATAGAATCCAAAACTAAAGACGAAACTGTTAAAAAAGTAATCTTGCTGACTATTGGATTATCGTCTCTTCTGCTGTGTGGCGCTAACACTTTACTTTTGCTCGGCACGATGTCTAAATCGCGCGGTGCAGTTCTAGCTGCAATGTGGGTAATCTTAGTCATGTGCTTGCTGCTTATCACTGGCATGATAGCTGCTCCAGTGTCTTGCTACTTTATGGAAACAATGTGTCTTATTAAAAAGGTTTCATTTGTTGTAATGGTATTAGGTTTAATATTGGTGACCTTGTTTTTACAATTGTGGCTTTATTTTGACGTCGTTATTTACAGTTTTTCTTTGGATTTGTAATTTAAATAAATATCATCTGTTAACCTGTTATTATTTTTAAAATTAAATAATCAATAGTTCGCAGTTTAATGGTTTATACTTGATGATGATGAAGGAACATCGTAGGTACTTATATTGTTTCGTTCTTAGATTCTTTATTTTACACAAAAATAACGTAGTTAGGTATAATTATTTACGAACAAATACAAAATACAAAATACAAAAATACAAAATACTAACAAAAATATTTATTTCAATGAGCACTTTAACCATTTAGTTCATATACAACAAAGGATAGGTATTGCATATTGACATCACAGTATTTCAAAATATTGATCAAGTTTTTATTGACATCAGAAACATAAGTAGGTAAGCTATTATTTTATTGAACATTACTTAAATTACTTTTACTAATAACTAATAAGTTAATGGAATGCGTCAGATAATAACTACATAAATTAGGTAGGAGCTGGAGAACGAGAATCTGCAGTCTTCATTTTCACATGGCCAATCTCGAAATCGCTATTTAAAAATCAGCTGTTTAGTATATTTGGGTCGAGTAGTCATTGACGTTTTCTATGAAACAGCAGATTTTTTTTTGCGATTTCGTTGTTGGTGTGAAGCACCCGCTTCAGTAACGCGCGCTTTTGATACATTTGAGTCTAGTAGTAGTAGGCATTGCAGTTTGGTATGGAACATCAGATATTCTTTGCTAGGCATTTCAGGTTTTTGGTCTGAACCACCCCTAAACATTTTGGAAACTTTTTTTTTTAATTAAAGAACGGGTTTGCCCTTGACCTCAATCCAGTGTTGAGGACAGAGATGGGGTCGAAGATGTAGCGAGCTTACCCAGAAGACGCCTATTCACTCTTACTTTAAAGTCAGTATTTGGACAATAGTATTTGGTCAGTAAAGGAAATACTGACGCAGGCAGGGCATTCCACTCCTACAACTGCAACTGCAACAACTGTTTACAAAATCACAATTAGGTGATTTATTTCTCTGCTAATTGTATGGGGATTTAATTTTGCGTTTTATGAGAGTTCTAATACCTTGACCACGGTTGACCCCATGGAGACTTACGTTCCTTATCAGTAAGATGCTCGAATGGGATGTAAAAAAAAGTTTGTAAAAATTGCAGTTTCTCTCGATGACTGTAATTTTTTTTCAAAATCTGTTAATGCAGAAGTACAATGCTCCAAAAGGGTTAGTCTCCTAAGAACGTTTTCTTTTAGCTATAATGCTTCTGGTAGCTGCCCTTTGTGCCCCATCTCAACTTTCCACTCTGTATTGTATATAATTATAGTTAGGTAGGTAGCAGAAGAACATTAGGGTATAGAATTTTTTTTTTCATTTTTATGTCTTGGGTTTTTATATTAGTAATGTTATGTATTACCTAATGTTTTGTTAGGTAATTCAAAAGTTCCGGGGCTACAGTACCTACTATTTTATCAAATAGGTAAATAATTTTTATTCAATTAATGATTGAAAAATTGTCTCGGACGGAAATAGCACAGCATGGCTGTAACATGTTTATAATCAATAAAATTTGGAATAATGTTGTGCATAAGTGTGCAAACCTAATTGGACAGTTATTATTACTATTACATCTGTCCTAAGGCTTAGGCTTTATTATGGCCAAATACAAATAAAGTAGTTATATTAACTTATATTTAATAAACAATATTACGCAAGGCGACATAAATCCAAAATAACTTGATTATTGAAAGTAAAATTCGCACGTGCTCGATAAACTTGGTGAAAATGAACTCACTTGCATGCAGCCCGCGGCACGGCCTGCTGTCGACTTGGATGCTCACACGTCACTTGACCACTGCTGACTGCTGCTTCGTACGGCTGCGCTTGCGCACTTTCACGCGTTACGTCATTGAGCCTTGGCACTTGTACCACATAGCTGGGATGGTGCATGTGCTTAGAGTGGTCTGTGTTGTGTTGACAAATATTATATTGCTTATTCATATATTTTAATTTTTACACTAGAGTTTACCCGCGACTTCGTCCGCACAAATTAATATACCTTACTATATTGTAAGTCAAATCATAAGCTATCAAACAAAGTTTTATCAAAATCGGTTCAGTAGTTTTTGCGTCATGCTCGAACAAACAAACAGACAAATATAAATTCTAAAAAAGATTGATTTGGAGACAGGGACATCTAAAAACCATATTGTATTTTTTTTTGTAAATATCTTCAATATACAGAGCAGGAAGCTGGTAATAGGTAGGTATTGAGACACACTTCTGTTACAGTTTTATAATAGTTTATTTAAAAATATAGTCTGTATTCATATCTAAGTATTCGATATCTTTCTACGGGTTTCTTATTATTCTACACCCTTGAATTATTTTTATATTATTACTAGCTTTTGCCCGCGACTTCGTCCGCGTGAAATTATAATATCGAAAAATCCTTTCTTAAGCCGCGGTGGTCCAGTGGCGAGTAACCTTGCCTGCCGTGCAGGAGGCGATGGTTCGATCCCCGTCCAAGCCGACTCGTACCAATGAGTTTTTCGGAATTTATGTGCGATTTGCAACACCACCGGCTTTTCGGTGAAGGAAAACATCGTGAGGAAACCTGCATGCTTCAATTTCGAGGCGTGTATTGTACCACATTGTACCCACTGTTCATTTATAAGTGGCGACGGGCTCACCCCCCGTCACACTGGACAGAGTTTCGGTACTACTGGTGAAACG
Source organism: Agonopterix heracliana (assembly GCA_963693445.1). Taxonomy (NCBI): domain Eukaryota; kingdom Metazoa; phylum Arthropoda; class Insecta; order Lepidoptera; family Depressariidae; genus Agonopterix; species Agonopterix heracliana. Next base: position 4,888,658 of record OY856307.1, read on the forward strand.
TGGATGTTCTGAGGTTTCAGAATATCTCTGACCCCCCCCCCCCCCCCCCTTCGGGGAATATAGTCGTGAGCATATAAATATGCTTATGCCTTTCTTAGTGCACCTCTACATCCTCCGTAGAATGTAACTATACCAATTCAAAATTGCATGTTTCTATCTTCAGCGGTTGAGGCCGTGCGTCGTCTGCCAGTCAGTCACTCACGGAACTGTTTTATAAGTACCTATATCTAAACTATTTTAAAACTGTACCTGAAGTGTGTCTGTACATTGAAGATATTTACAAAAAAAAGATTATAATATGGTTTTTAGGTATCCCTGACTCAAAATCAACCTTTTTTAGAAATTTTGTTTGTCTGTTTGTGTGTTTGTTTGGTTATTCGCGCATCACGCAAAAACTACTGAACCAATTTTGATGAAACTTTTTTGTTGGATAGCTTATGATCTGACTTAAAATCTAGTATACAATTTGTGCGGACGAAATCGCGGGTAAACACTAGTTATGTATAACACTCATACCTAACGTAGGATAACGTAAGTTTAAATGTTTGCACAGATTCAAACTCAAATTCAAAATGTTTTATTCAAAATAATATCAGATGGATACATCATGGATAGCTTTCTGACGTCATATTTGACTCTACCACCGCGTCGGAAGATAGGTCGGAAGGTGTTCCGTTGTAAAGAAGATGCGGCCTGAAACTACAACATAATGTGTGTTGTAGAGTTTCAGGCCGCATCTTCTCTACAACTCCTTTTTTTTTTAATTGTCCTAAATACACTTACAAATACAATTTTGAATTAGTTACATAGTGTAACATTGTCAAGACCAGACATTTTGGTCATTAATTAATCATCGGGCTTATAGTAGCCTCTTTATTACAGAGGACTTGTTTAACATGGGACTTAAACTTTTTGTCTGGCAAGTTAAGAATATCCTCTAGTATCTTATCAGTTATCATAATAGCGTCTACAATGTTTTGGTTTGTCATGTTAAGATTTCTTTTTAAGTTAAAAATAAGGTATTGTAGTCAAAAGGGCCTTTTGACGACAATACCTTTGCCTAATGATTGCTGATTTATGCATAAATGATTCAAAGGTCAAGACAGTTTGCGTCGCATACTACGGAGAATTGCCTGTCATCTCTGGGAGTAAACGTGACCTATTGGCCGACACTGGGCATTGTTCTTGTCTTAGACAAAGCACGAATCTTTAATTAGGCACCGATACCGAACTAATGGCGTCTTCGAGTAGGTAAGGTAACTAAGTAGCTAATGCCAGCTAGCTACACGGGTAGAAATATCTACAGGGTGCAATTAAAATGATTAGACATATTTTTAGGGGTGGTTCAGACCCATTTAAACTACTTTTACTATGAAATTACAAAAAACAAATCAGATTTTCCAATCTGCAATCCTACTCGATCAGAGTAAGTAGAACATTTTTTGTTTATAGAATAACTATGGTAATAACGGAGAAATACTAAAAAACTGGTGTTCTTTGGTTGGAGTTTCGGTACTACTGGTGAAACGTGGATGTTCTGAGGTTTCAGAATATCTCTGACTACCCCTTCGGGGAATATAGTCGTGAGCATATGCTTATGGTGTTCTTTCAAACAATTTTCTACGCTGCATTTATAGAAAACCGAAAATTTTTAAGTTTCATAAAATTCTGTTTTATTTCCTACATCATGTAAAACAACAGTGTTCCTTACAGTTTCGTATGAATCTAGAAGCTAGATTTTTTTAAATCCGTGAATTCCGGGATTTAAAAACCGCGATTTTTTGTAGGTATGCAGTTAAATCTGAATGGTAAATTATATAATTTTGAACGAACGCTATTTTTTCTCTTACTTTATATGAGTCTATCACAGGTAGTGTTTTTTTTTTCGGGGAAAAGCCAAAAAAAAAAAAACTAGCGAAACTGTACCTAACTGTTGTTATTACCTATATGTTGTAGCAAATAAAAAAAGCTATGTATGTAAACTGTTTGAAAGATAACCTGTTTCTTTGGTATTTCTCCGTTACTATAAATAAACAATAATGTTCCATTCTCTTTGAATCGTTTCTAAAAGTGTGGTTCCAATAGACCCATTAAACAAAGTCAAAGTCAAAATTTTTTATTCAAAATAATATCACATAGATAACTTTTTGACGTCATTTTTGATTCTACCACCGCTTCGGAAGGTGTTCCGTTGTAGAGAAGATGCGGCCAGAAACTCTACAACACACAAATATACAAAGTACAAATATTGAATTACATAGTGTAACATTGTCAAGACGTGGTCAAGACCACCATCAAGACCACCAACGGGTGTAAGGAAAAGTATCATTAACCTTTAGAGTTTAATGTGGTTTAAAGGTTAATTATACTTTTCCTTACACCCTGTATTAAGTACTCATTATTTAATATCCCTTACGAGTACCTACGAAGATTTTTTTTTCAATTTCCTGGTAATTAAAAGAGGCGATGGTTCGATCCCCGTCCAAGCCGACTCGTACCAATGAGTTTTTCGGAATTTATGTACGATTTGTTACACCACTGGCTTTTCGGTGAAGGAAAACATCGTGAGGAAACCTGCATGCTTCAATTTCGAGGCGTGTATTGTACCACATTGTACCCACTGTCCATTTATAAGTGGCGACGGGCTCACCCCCCGTCACACTGGACAGAGTTTCGGTAAGGTGAAACGTGGATGTTCTGAGGTTTCAGAATATCTCTGACGACCCCCTCGGGGAATATAGTCGTGAGCATATGCTTATGCTAAATTTTATGTGCGGCGTCATAAAAATATGGTAATAATAGTTGCATTTATACAACTACCTAAGTACCTAAGTACTAAAACTTTATATTTCAACGATTTACCTTGTCGTAAACGAGATTTCTTGAATTTCATGATGTTGTTCCAAAATGTGAAAAAAATTGCGAAAAAAAAGACATTGACAAATCAAATATGAGATTTAAAGATTGAAAATTTTTATATCGGACGGGAACTTGAACTCCCAACTTGTTAAACCGTAGTATAATTACGGTAGTATACCTGTATACTACCGTAGTTATACTACGGTTGGAACCTGGTCCATCTTAATATGCTGACAGTTTTTTAAGAAGATGATAAGACCACCAAACTGAACAACTTTCTCTATGGGACCAACATCGAAAAAGCGAAAAAAAATCTGCTGTCCCATACATTTTGGTCGAGTAGGATTGCAGTTTAGTATGGAACCACTTGATGGAACAGCAGATTTTTTTTCGCGATTTCGACCTTTGTCTCATACTGAAAGTTGTTCAGTTTGATGGTCTGATTATCTCATTAAAAAAGTGTCCGCATATTAAGAATGACCCTATAATAGTAGGTAAGTAGGTGATATTACTTTGAATATTTTGTAACACAAAAATATTTTATTTTTATATCTGTTTTTGCAATTGGATTGTATTTCAATCATATTCATCTATATTACATGTATAATGCGTTTAACAAAGCTATCACATGATGCATATCAAAATTTAGCCGAACGCCATACATGGATGCATTTATTAAAAAAAGGTGCGTCCGATTTTTGGCTCAAATAAAATATAGTGCGTGCGGACGAAGTCGCTGGAAAACCTTAGTACTTCAATAAATTTTTTTTCACCTCACCAGCTCGGAAAGAATCTGTTTACGACTTGTGTCTTGACTTTTTCTTGAAATATAACTTATCTAAGGTACAATACAGTAATTAAAACAGAAACATAGCGAGCTCGACTTTTCTCTGCTCTAGGAATTGGTTATAGACAGTGCTTAATCAATCTATTTTTTCCTGAATTTGCCGCACCTAGTAAAGTGCCGCCCGGAGCATTTGCCAAACCCGGCCCCACTCTCTTCACTAGGTACTGACTGCTCCTAGCATCCTGAAGATTACAGGATGGAATGACGTATCAGTGGCTTACCTTTCACCCACAAGAACACTGCGTACGATATCTTATCCCTTAATCGACTTGTTCAGCGCACAAAGGAAGACATGGGGTGGTCCATTCTAAGCAGGAACCACACCGGAGGCTTAGAGTCTAAGCCGCAACCACACTAACAGGGAAGCAGTGCACCAAGTACCAGCATCGAAACGTAGGGTGCTTAGAAAATAATGTGCCTGTGTAGACAAGGATATTCTATTCTATTTTAAAAAAAAAATTTTAACAAAAAATTAAAACCGACTTCAAAACTAAAAAGGTAAAAATAATAATATTGCAGTCGTTGACTTTTGCATTCGAATCTATAAGAACATTAATTTGTCTTATCGGACTCGGTGTCAAGCCGGTACGATTCGCAACTGGGCTTGCAGTAATTTTTTGGCTTGGCTTGGCTTGACACCGACTCCAATAAAACTAATTAATGTTCTTATAGATTCGAATGCAAAAGTCAACGACTGCAATATTATTATTTTTACCTTTTTAGTTTTGAAGTCGGTTTTAATTTTTTGTTAAAATTTTTTTATTTCAAACTTTTCAGTGTTGAAATCTAGGTGAAATACATTAGTTCGCCTAAGCAGTTATAAGTACTTCAATGCAAAGGATACGGTGTACGCTCTACACCTCACTCGATTTAAAAAAATCCAACCCATGTTTCGTACAACATTTCTGTTTTTGGATTACTGTTATCTGTCTTTATGCCATATTTCGATTCCATAGATGCAAAAATGAGCGAGTTATTGAGGCGGGGCATACAGACAGACAGACAGAATGGACGAAAGTATAAGGGTTCCTTGTTTGACTACGGAACCCTTAAAACGACGAACATTTCCGACCGCCACGAACAATTAAATCATAATGTGTTTCGGTACCTCCTATATCCATGAAGTTTAAACCATAAAGTTATTATACGTTTAAACACAACAGTATGACCAAGAAGTTTTAAATATATAGGCCTATAAAGATTCTTGGTTATGACAGTAAAAAAAAAACATAGTTTGACAGTCCCCATCAAAACATTGCTGGAGTGCGATTTTTGAACATCACACGTTCGAATTAGCAGTCGAAAGACGAAATATGCATAATCTCCATAGTAATTTTGACATTTTCTACCGCTGACTTGAACGTGTGATGTTTAAAAATCGCACTCCTGAAGAGAATCGACAAACAAAAAATGTCATCTGTGTCACGAACCTGAAAAAAAGACGGACGTAATATCCTTTTATTATATAAGTGAAGCACCCATGTATTACATTGTGTTTGCGTCGTAGAAAAAGAAGGTAAGTACTAGAAAGAAGCACGTGTCGTGTCATACTCACTCAGTAAGAGATGCACATAGCAAATTCGCTCTAGTTAAAAATTCGCTCTAGTTAAAAAAGGAGATCGCTACTTATTGCTGTCCTTATCGACGTAACCACTTTTTTGTTTGACGACGGCTGTCTGACTCCGGAGGCAGACATCTAGCTTCATACAAATTGTATAGGATTTTATGACTATCGCTATCTCATACGCGTTTATACTTCACATCTTTCTAGTGTACATTACGTCCGTATTTTTTTCAAGTCCGTGATCTGTGTACATATTTGTTATTTTGTAGATTTTTTCAACAAGCGAATCAATTTCGTGGGACCACCTCGGAATTATGACCTACCAAACAAAATAAGAATCATCAAAATCAATTCACAATTGGCGGTGCAATCGCGTAACAAACATACAAAAAAAAAAAAAAAAAAAAAAAAAACATACGGGTCGAATTGAGAACCTCCTCCTTTTGTTGAAGTCGGTTAAAAAAATGGCTGCCATCTTTGGTTAATGATGATTTTGCCAATATCGAGTTTTTATAGCAAAAGTGCTTGACGTTGTACGGTTATATTTGATATTTTGGTGACTTCAAGGGTTGTTCTTATTAAAAGAACACTATCTTGAGCCACCACTGGAGCCCCGCTGTCGAGCTGGGAGGGGGCAAACAACAAACGTGACTGCCCTATAGCAGATCGACAACGCGACTCCTAGACAAGGATAGCAATTCGTTCCAGCTACTTAGAAACCTTAACGCCTATCCTAACATAGTTAGCATTTTACACGAAGCGTAATTTTGCTATTTACCTGGAGGATGTTAACTTAAATACCTAGGTTACATAATACTTAAGTGCGTGCTTCAGACCTACGAATAAGATTCGTAGCTTCAGACTATCAAATAGAACAGATTTTACTATAAAAAGGGCAGCAGCACACAGTGGAATATGTTCTGGATGTTAATCCAGATATAACTCAGTCTGCGTGGACACATAGGATACCCATACATGCCCATACTCGATACTCCCTGGTGCGATATTGGCCGGGATCCCTTCAAAAATACTTGAATGGTCCTGGTCATCATCAGACCCTAAAAATTAAAACCTTAGCTACTGCACTAAGAATTTGAGCTCAAGCTCGATGTTCCTAGATGTGATACTGGCCGAGATCCTTTGTAAATATTTTTATGGAGTTGGTCATCATCAGACCCTGAAAATTAAAGATACGAAATCACTACAAAGCTACTAGACGTGCCCAAACTCGATGCTCCTTGGTGTGATATTGGCCGAGATCCCTTCAAAGCTCAAGTGCTGAACTTATTTTGATGTAGCGTAGCTAAAAAGCAGCTCGCAAGATTTTCTTTCGATAAAAAAATCACATAGAAATCAATTTACACGTTTCGTTGCTAGGTGGCTACAGAGTACAGACAGACACACACAGTAGTAGAAAATCATGTTAAACATCACACAATATTTTATTGGTTTGAAGTTAAAAAATTAAGTATGCTATCTTCAAGACTTCAACAGAATCCGGTATTGAACTGATTTTAAATGTAAGTCTAATTTCGCTCTATCTTTTTTCTAAAGAAACAATTATTAATAGCATGTTTTATATCATTTTGAAATCTGCATTAAATAGGCAAATTTTGATGAAGTTTGCCACCCGCCCTGGTTCATTTTTTAAACCACACCAGCTCGAACTTTGATGAAAATTCCAGGAAAAATTTAATATTGACTTAAAGATTCATTTTTTAATAGAACGACCCCAGCTACACTAACTTTCTCAGGTATATGTGATTATCTGATAGCAACACTCTTAGATAATATTATTCAAAAAGCTGACTGTAAAAATCTTTTCTTTTGTGGCCATGGCGGTCAAAAGAGTGACAAAAAGTAAAGGTACAAAAATCCAGAAAAAAATTAAAAGTCCAAATATCTCGAAAACCATGGCACTTTTACTCACTTTTGGCATGAAACTCAATTTTTTGAACGGGTTTGAGGTACCGGACACCCTGTGTATTGACGTGCCTTCCGAGCGTGCATAGATAAAGTAGACAGGAAGTAGGTCGATCCTAGGTTATAGAGGATGCTATGAATGACTAATTAACTATCACGACAGAAAACACATCGTTAATGTATAATAGTTAGAGCGCTCCATACAAACGAAGTTTATTAATATTTTTGGACGAGCGGCGCCAGCGACTCCGTACGCGCAGACCCCTGACTTTAATACTCATTACTTTTGATTTAGTGAATCGATTGCTATGAACCAAATCCTATATCTTAATCCAAACTAAGCTGTATGCTTCAATTCAAATCCCATCCAAATCGGTCCAGTAAGTGATGCGCACAAAAAACTTAAACAGACAAACAGACAAAAATTCTAAAACACTCCGTTACGTATTCTAAACCACCCAATATATTTTTTGCAAATGTCTCCCTTGTTCATCGAGTATTATACTTGGACTATTCTCTTAATTATCATAAGCTCACTGATTATCTTCGTTTCAGTGTAATAATTAGGTACCTATAGGCTTCGATCAAAATAAAATGAATGGATAGGCCTAAAGCACGGTCAGTTGAAGCAAACTACTGGTGCACTTGGTCCATACAAACTAGGGCACTTGCATACAAATTTGAAGTAAACCTTTCAATTGTTTTGCCTCATTTTTCTGGTTTGAAATGTTCGCGTAAGGCCTATCCATTCATTTTATTTTGATCTAAGCCTATAGGTAGGTACTGCACAAAATAGTCTGATATTTTATATTTTCTTGAAGATCCTTGTAAGTAAATAACTTTCGAAAGAATTTAAATTTGTTTCCTTGGGTCTACGTCCACGTACATGCAACTCGTTGCCCAAATAAGCAGTTGGAAATTATCTTGGATACGTTCCAAAGCTGTTTACAGCTTTTGTCATATGCAGAATATTAACAAAAGTAGACTAAAGATGTTACAGTCTGATAGAGTTGACATTTAAGAAGTCTACTTTCACATTTGTGACCTATAGTTATTATTGTGTTGGTCAATCGTCGATTGATTTGGATTGAATTGTTGTGTGATTAGCAGGGTTCGCCGATATATATCAGCGGATATATATCACTAGGGTCCGGTACCTAGTTTCGAATGACGCTGTGGCGAAAAATAAGCCTGTGACCAAATTGCACTATTTATTATTAATAAATAAATATTCATTAGTGACGAAATTGCACTCATTATACAGTGTGACGATTTTGCACTGTGACCAAACTACACTAACTCAATCTTTCAACGTGGTACGCTGGAGCGAAAAATTATTGAAGCGAAATCCACGAGGTCGAATGACACTGAAGCGATTGCTGTTTCCTCGTGGTGGTCAGACTGGTGGTCAGACTATAGTCTAGCCAACGGGAATTATATTTTCCCTTGGCCAGATATTATTATACAAATTTGTTCTGTATATATTCGTAAAATTAATCTATCAACAATATTTAAAAAATGTATAGATTAAATAATTTAGAACACTTCACCATTAGCCTCTACGTCCCAATGCTGCTGGGGCAAATGATTACACTCACGGTGAGGGCTTATAATTATGGGCTTTCGTTCTCCACGTCTATGGGGAAACACTACACTAGCCTGACTTCCAAATCGAGGTTTTTACTTCGTCACGCACCTAATTCGATGCACCATCGTCATTCGTCACCCATCCGTCACGCTGGACATAAAATGATAATAATGACGTCCGGTTCGCGCCTAGTATCGACATGGGGGACATGGTATGACATCGCACCAAATTCGATGGGCTCGGACCATAATCCTGGCGTCCATTACCTCCTGTTTTAGACCATAACTTTCAAATTTACTACCACTAGATTGACACAAGAAAAACTTTCACAAAGGAAATCGTAGTTTTTAGGTTTGTAACATTTCTTCCTGTGTGTATAGTAGGACAGGACATAGGGCTGTAATATTAAGAAGGACCCTGTATATGGTTTTTGTAATGGGTTTTTTTAAGACAAAAATTATACTCTATTCTATATACGATTCAGCTGGTCTTCTATGTGATTCTTATGACAACATACTCGTATGTAAACATGCATGAGTTGGCACTGTGCTTATCAGGGACCTAGGAGTTATTTATTATGAGATATAAAACCTCATCAGATAGCTTTATTATGTATCTTGAATACATAGGTACTTGAACGAACAAATGGTTTAAATAAAATCGTTATTTCTTAATGACTGCGACTTAATGCTGAATGAATGAATTTCTCATGAAGTTATGCTTGATATGGTTTTGCATTTTCAAAGTATGAGATAGGTACCTATTATTATGTATGTACAAAAATATGTTTCTATAATTCAGTTATAATAATATAAATTATAACCTGTAGGATCCCATTGCAGGAAAAAAGCCTCCGACGAATAAGGGTGACAGAGGGTCAACTTCATTATCATCATCATATCAGCCGCTATACGTCCAGTGCTGGACATATGGATCGCCGCCATGGGCGTACCCAGGGGGGGGGGCAGGGGGGGGGGGGGGCAGCTGCCCCCCCTGGAATCGGCCTAACCTGCCTTCCGCACGTGAGAATTCTGGTCAAAGCGACGTCATGTCACTGAAAAATTTCGAGCTCGCTTCGCTCGCTCTGATTTCTGTTCATTATGGCACTGTTATGTCGGCCAAATTCTGGTCCAGTTACGTTGTATTATTCATAAATTTCGAACTCATTTCGCTCGCTCTTTTTTCTATTCTACTATAGCAGCATTGCTTGCTATAGACATGGTAGTCTGTGATGAGAAATTTTGAGATCTCTTCGCTCACTTTGCTCGCTCCAGAATTGGGTGAAAACTCGCTTCGCTCGCTCTAGGTTTTGGATCATATATCTTTTCATAGTGTAGTTAAATCTTGAGCTTGCTTTTACGTCGTAAAAAACTCGAGCTCGCTTCGCTCGCTCCAGAATTTAAAACTTATAATACTAATCTCACTATATTGCAGTAAAATCTCGAGCTCGCTTCGCTAGCTCCTGGCTACGATTGTATCACAAAGACCTAGATGCATTGCAGTAAAATCTCGAGATCACTTAGCTTCGCTCGCTCTAGAATTCAGCGAAATTTCGAACTCGCTTCGCTCGCTCTAGGTTTTGGATCCTATATATGTTTTTATGGAGCAGTAAATTCTCGAGTTTGCTTTGCTCGTTCGAGCTTTTAGGTCGTAAAAAACTCGAGCTCGCTTCGCTCGCTCCAGGATTTAAAACTTATTACACTGATCTCACTATATTGCAGTAAAATTTCGAGCTCGCTTCGCTCGCTCCAGTATTTAAAACTTATTACACTGATCTCACTATATTGCCTTAAAATCTCGAGCTCGCTTCTGGCTAGACACATTGCAGTAAAATCTCGAGCTCACTTTGCTCACTCCAGAATTTGGTGAATTGTCGAGCTCGCTTCGCTCGCTCCTGGCTACGATTGTACCACAAAGACCTAGATGCATTGCAGTAAAATCTCGAGCTCACTTAGCTTCGCACACTCCAGAATAAAGTGAAATTTCGAGCTCGGTTCGCTCGCTCTAGGTTTTGGTTCCTATATGTTTTTATGGTGAAGTAAATTCTCGAGTTTGCTTTGCTCGTTCCAGATTTTAGGTCGTCAAAAACTGGAGCTCGCCCAGACTTGCCCCCCCCCAAGACCAAAAGCTGGGTACGCCCATGATCGCCGCAACTGGTCAACTTACTGCCAGATAACTTTCAAGCCGCCTTGGAATCTGGCTAGAACGAAATGTTATTTACATCGTCATCTGATGGAACTATCCGTGACCAACTGCGAAGAACGAAGTCGCTCGAGATGAAATAACACTAAAAACGGTCACCCATCCAAAGACTGAACGGACTTGACGTTGCTTAACTTCGGTGATCGTTCGTTTCCAATATGTTATATAGAGATAAGTGTACTTTTTGCAACCATCAGCATCAAGGCTGATTAAGTGTTTGTGGGGTGTAGAGCATTTCTGTGATGTTGATGGACCAGGGGTGCTATTTTTGAAAGTCATTCGGTAAATGTCAAAATATCTACGGAGATACGCATCTTTTTACTGCTGAATTGACTTTAAAAAATCGCTCTCCTGTTGTATGATTTTTGTAAGTCAACTCAGCAGTAGAAAGATGCATATCTCCATAGTTATTTTGACATTTTCAACTGCTGAGCTCACCGAATGAGATTCAAAAATCGCATCCCAGGTCTGCCTGCATAACTTCAGTCGGTTTAGGAGTGCCGCCAGTGTGCCGCAGCCTTGCAGCTGATTGTTAAATTTTTACTGACCGTTAAATGTCTGTAACTCCTAAACCGACTGAAGTTATGCAGGCAGACCTGGTCCATCCACATCACAGAGATGCTCTACACCACATAAACACTGAATCAGCCATGCTGCTGATGGTTGCAAAAAGTACACTTATCTCTTATACTAATAGCAAGCTTCCACGCTAACGAGCGCCTCATTATTATGTAAAATCGAATAGTACTATTACCTAAACTATAACTAGCTAAGGTGACTTTAGTTTGAATCGAACAACTTTTACTACCGGTACGACTCTGAAAGTTGTCTTAATAGAAAAAGTAGTCGATAATACCACCGCCATTAAGTATAAACATTGGACTTGTCATTTGTTTGGTTTAATTACACGTTCGTAACTACTTATTATGTAACCTTACATATAATTAACCGATGACTAGTGGTTTCCTAATAAATAAATGAAAAGTTGTCCACTATAGAACCTACTTTTAAATTTTTATAAAACTGAATTGCGTAATAAATTAACAGTTGGAATCGAATCGATTCGGACGAGAAAGTGAGCGAATTAATGTTGATTTTGTCTATGAAATTACTTTTCTAACGGAATTTTGTTTTTGCTTCATTGAACAACCCTCTCACTAATTTTCGTTCGAAATCCCTTTCCTCGAAATCTGCAATTGAAGTCGGCAATAACTGGTAATAATTTTAAAGAAATTTGACCTAACTAAAGACAAATTCCCGAAAGGGTAGTCAGAGATATTCTAAATACCATAGACTATATTCTAGTTCATAATGACTAGCAGTTCCCACACTCTGTCCCATTGTAACACGCAGAAGCCTAGTCGTCACTTTTATTTGGTTTACTCTTAACATTACGAGTATCAGGGTCCGTCTTAACATACTGACGGTTTTAAGGGGACGATCAGACCATCAGACTGAACTACTTTCCTCACTGCCCTCACTATTATCATAATTAAGATTTCAGGATGAAACTACCTGCTAACTGTCGATCATATAAACCTGATATAAACAGTGCAAACTGCAAATAATACCTTTATTAGTCGCCTCGTACACCCACTGAAATAATCAGGTGGTCTAATCTAAGCCAGAGTCACACGGGTAGATAACAATACAATAAAATAATTATGAAGACGAAATAATGCTAGATAAAAAGCTAGGTAACAACCTATGCTGCGCTTGCGTTGATGTCTTTTGTACTGATAAAATGTAACAAGGAACTGTCAATAGAAAAGACTTCAACGCGCATGCAAAGATTTTATTGGGTCGGAGCGCGACCAAATATAAATAAAATCTTATAATTATAATTATTTAACGTACGTTTACTTTCATTTCATTGGGACCCGGAGCTTATACTGGATACAATCAATTTTCATTAAAAAACGATGATTAAATTATAGCTGTAATCACTGTTCCATGTAAACTTTATGATTTTGGGGGTGGGGGGGGGGGGAGGCGATAAACCCCACCTATCCCACCCCTGGCTACGTGCTTGGGGCTATGACCACTCTCTGGGGCATCTCAGGTGGCATAGGTATGATTAGCTTATGTAGAAACACAAACTCAAATGTTTTTCTCAAAATATTTTCACACCAGCTGTGCCTGCCGCCTGGCCTGCGTTGCAATTGCAGTGCCCCTTTTTGGCGGTTTTTTGCATAGCTTTATGTTCCTCACGCGGATAATGTAGCATTATAATGGTGAAAGAATTATTCGGATCGGTTCAGTAGTATTCAATACAAACAAAAAATCAAAACTTTCCTCTTTATTATATTAGGTGTAGATGTAGATAGATAGCTTACTGACGTCATTTTTAACCCCCGACGCAAAAAGAGGGGTGTTAAAAGTTTCTGTCTGTCTGTGGCATCGTAGCCAAAACCAAACGGGTGGACCGATTTTGTTTCAGTTTTCTTTAAAAGAAAGCTGATTTATGCGAAAGTGTTCTTAGCTTTGTTTCATGAAAATCGGTTTAGGTAGTTTTCATGTAACTGTAAAAATTATGAAATTACATTAAATTACAAATTTAAGCCAATAACGAACATTTAAAAAGTAAAAAATAATGCGGTCACCTATTATTTTGTATGTTTTACTTCTTTACTCTCTTTAAGATATTTTAGGTAAATTATGAAGGTGTTCCGTTGTAGAGAAGATCCGGCCAGAAACTCTGTGCTTGGATACTGTATAGTTGCATGAAAAGGATAGTTAAGGGAGCCCTACATTTAGTAGCCTCATAACCATAATATGAAGACTCGGTGAGTGGAGCCAGACAAGCGTTTCAAACAAACAAACAAACAATAGACGCTCACCACAATCATTAATGACTGTTTACCATCGACTTTTAGTATTGGATGTACCTCCTACCTTAAAGGCATCCATTGTCAGTTATGGTAAAGAAAACGAACAATCGACCTAATTACAAAAGAATGTCAACTCGTATTTGTATGGAATTTCAAATAGAAACACGTAAAGTGGCCCCCGCGCCCCTAAGACCCCATAAATTAGTTATTCAGCGCGCGAAAGCTCCACCGCTGGAGGAGGCAGTTTACTACCGTAACACAGTTCCAAATTTGTACAGTACAGACACTGCTATAAAACCTCAAAATTAGTAGGTTACTGAGAGATGATTACAGTAAAATGAAAGCCTGACGTTATAACCATTTTCCACATGTCATGAATGTGAATACCTACTGCGAATGTGACGTTTTTCCACATAGGCTAGATCGCTCTGGGCCCCGATCGCGCTAATTTAAAACATAAAATTGAATCCCTTATTCAATTCCAGTTGTAATCTCACATTGGATCGGGCTAAACTGACTTATTTGCTATGGCAATTCACATCGTAGATCTGACAAACGGCTGCATAACCAAATTATTAGCGCGAAACCGTAGAATGTGTAAAAAGTTGTGATACACACTCCAATGACTATCGTACCCCCAAGAGTTGTACAGTCTTAAGTTTACGTATTTGTGGACCGTACCTACATCCAGTGTTCAAGACTAGGTTCATACATGTCATAAAACTAGAGAGCAGTTGATATTCCTTAGCTAGCATGACTGTGGCAGGTCATGATCAGTTTCACTACTGTCAAACTAGTGCTTACTGTGTCAAAGCTACCAGTGCAGCGCTGCGCGTGCGCACCTGCCGCGCATCCACCGGCTCAGTCGAACTGCAGCCGTCGTCCGTGCACGTCGCGCCATGACCGCGCGCCAAAAACTATCGCGAGTGTCGTAAAACAAAGTTTTGAGTGCCTTTTGACTATCTGGCTACAATGGATGTGTTATACTTGTTTGTCCTCGTGATCCTTCAAGGTGGGTGATCAATTTTGATAAACTATTTCATTTTAAGTCTCCTTCAAAAGTAGGTGACAGAGATGAACCACTTTCGGATCAGACTTCAATATTTGCTGAGATTTCTTTTTAATTAATGTTTTCTCCACTTTTTTCGATTGTGTATTTTGTATGGTCATACTCAATACCTGATGTTTGTCTCATACTCAAGAATCGTAATCAGGTCTCTACATATTCTTCTTAGTACGTAGGTACCTATTTATAGTACAGCTTTTGTACTATCTAGATTTATGTCGTCCTATTGTTGTATGAAGGGAGGAGATTTTCCTATAAGTTCTATCACTCCTCCATTTTATGCGATCATGTGCCAGTCTGAAGGCAAAAGAAGAAATTCTTATCCGTATACGAAGTCTACCTAACCGCTTTGGACACGCGTGGTGAACCGACACCCTCCCTGAGGGTAAGCCTGCGCCCTGCAGTGGGACGTATAATATAGGCTGATTAATAATAATAATGTGTCAGTCTGCACCGTGTGTTTATCGGCTTAAAATTGATTCCCTAATTTTTTACCGGTACCGTATGTAGGAGGGGACCAAGGGATATGTTTTCTTTTGCAGTGTTCTTGTGAGTGAAAGCTGAGTTAGTAACGTATAATCACTTGATACCTGCATCTATCTAGGCACGGCAACATAAAAGTAGTTTATTTCATTTCATTGTGTTATGTTTTTAATTACCGCATACACTTTATTAGATCCCTATAATAGGTAACACATTATATGAGCTCTACGAAAAGAAGGCGATTGTTGGTTTATATTGTAAAGAGTAGTATCATTGCAGTTATCTCAGTAGAGTAGCAAGGGGGGGGGGGGGGGGGGGATGGGTACGGAGGGTACTGCCCCGGGCGGCACTTTACTAGGGGCGGCAAATTCGGGAAAAATATAGATTGATTGAGCTCTGTCTGTAACCAATTCGTAGAGCAGAGAAAAGTCGAGCTCGCTTCTGTTGCTCTAAGTTTCTGTTTTAATTACACATAAACATATAGAGTTCTGACCACATCTAAGACGTGATTCTTAAAATTTCGAGCTTGCTTCGCTCGATCCAAACTTTTACTTTTGTTACTTTGCACATGTTATACACGTAGAAAGCTCTGGGTTCAACCGATTCATATTGAGGAGAAAAGTGGAACTCGCTTCGCATGCTCTAAGTTTATATTTGTGCATGGATAAACCAAAAGATATGTCTGTCCACAACCCGAGTAGTAGTGATTAGAACATTTCAAGCTCACGTTATTGTTTTTTGTATAGGTCTTCTTATAAAGATAAGAGGGCGGCAAAATCAGTCTGTGCCCCGGGCGGCAGAAATCCTCGCTACGCCACTGTACCTTCAAGGGTACCTATCTAAAGAGGCACTGACGATCAGAAACCGAAAAGGACAACTTAGAGAAAGTTCCAACTATACAGGGTGTAACAAAACACTTTATTAATATTTAAAGCGGTGATTTAGATTAGACGATCAAACGAAACAACTTTCACTATGGAGCCAACATCGAAACCGAGAAAAAATAAAAAAACTGCTGTTTCATACAAAAATGAAGTACCTAATTTCTTTTTGACGTTGTCTCTATCATAGTGATAGTTGTTCAGTTTGATAGTCTCAACCACCCCTTTAAATATTACTAGGTTGTTTTGTTACACCTCGCATAAGAAGTTAACACTAAATCCTGTTTTGTCCCAACATAAGTTTGTGTAGGTCACTGTATGTTTTAAAATGTAAAATTCTAATCTCTTGCCTTGCTTTTATAAGTAAACATGTATTGTATGAACGACTCTAAATTAGTTAGCCTCAACAAAGTTAGCGAGGAGTTACAAGGCAAGAATAAATAATGTTGATCTTTTTGATAGACTCAAAAGTCGACACGAAAATTTTCATTCAGTTATCGTACTATACGTATGTAATAAATAAGTATAAAGATAGATAGATAAGTCGGGAGATGCGGATTCAAACGATTTCAGGAGCCGATTTTGGGTTAAGTTAAAACATCGAAGTTCTATTCTTATCCAATTTCAGTTCAAATCACATTGCAATCCAATTACTATTCAACTGTGCTGAATTCCGCATCGCGCTAAACTCTATGTAACTGACAGCCCAGCGATGTATCAATAGGGCTCTAGCGGCTATCAAGAGCTTTACCGCGAAACGCGTAATACCAAATGTGTTAAAAGATATAGTTCGAACGTATTCCAATCACGGTTCAATCACCGAATATTCGCCGCGATTGCAGCCCAGAGCGGCTCTTGATTAGGTGGAAAAATTTAAACAGCAGAGCAGTTAGATATTTGTAAATAAAAGTTGCCTGAAAATGCAAACCTCGCTTTCTTCTACGGTCAGACAATACTGCAAGACCTAGTAACAATTAGCAATCATTACTGCTACAATAGTTCTTGTGTATTGTTGAGAAAAACTGCGGCCCGCTATGTGGCGTGGCGTGGCGTGACGTTCGTGTGTTTGTCCGCCCACGTCCGGACCGCGGACGCTGCCGCCGCCTAGCACTTGTTATGAGATTCGTAACAGTTATTATAAGAGCAATAGCCGTTAGTCAATCAATATAGGCAGGTATTGGAATGAACATAAAGGCCTCCGCTCATTGCAGCGATATTATCGAGCGATATTATCGCTGCGATTTTGCGATATTTGTTCTCAGTACATTTTGTATGGGGACGCGCGCGATCCTACACACTGCCGCGATATTATCGAGCGATAATATCGCTGCGATTTTGCGATAATTGTTTTCAGTACATTTTGTATGGGGACGCGCTCGATCCCACACACTGCCGCGATATTATCGCAACCTGACGCAATCTCTTTCTACTACATTCAGTGAAGGGCGCATGCGTGACGCGAATCGCGGAATCGCTGCAGTGTGTAAGGTGTCGCGATATCGCTGTCGATAATATCGCTGCAATGTGCGGAAGCCTTGAACTGTGATAATAGTAAAGTGCATAGGAATCATAAGCGGTCGTAACTGTTGAATAACGTTGAATAGTAAGTACAATTACTTATTTACTAACGGATGGATTACTTACTGACTACGTGCAGACAAGAATTAATTATGTATCCACAAAAAATCACAAACATTATTTATTTGGGTATTTAGCATAGACGAAGAATTTTTCGCTTACGCTAGTAGACCGAATATCAGTGTAACCGGGTATGAGATAGCGAATTTATATGAAGTGACAACTTGGAGTCAGGTAAAGTCCTATACAATTTATATGAAGTGACAACTTGGAGTCAGGTCAAAAGTGGTTACGTCGATAAGGACAGCAATAAGGTAGCGATCTCCTTTTTTAACTAGAGCGAATTTGCTATGTGCATCTCTTACTGAGTGAATATGACAAGACACGTGCTTCCTTCTAGTGCCTTCTCTTTCTACGGTATTTAGTGTACAGCTCAGCGAATAACTTTTTGACATTTTGTCTGATCATTAGATGCTAGTACCATAAGCAGCTAGCTAGCTAGTGTGCTAGTGCATATTTTGCGCGTTTTACAACAAATACAAATTTTGACAGCAAATGTAACATATGTATATGTACATATGTATGTAGGTATACAGGGTCCAACATAATATGCTGACACTTTTTTAAGGGAATGATCAGACCATCAAACTGAACAACTTTTTGTATTGGACCAACATCGAACTCGCGGAAAAAAAAATCAGCTGTCCCATACATTTGGCTCTAGTTGGTTTGCAGTTTTGTATGGAGGGGCTGATTTTTTTTTCGCGATTTCGATTTTGGTCCCATAGAGAAAGTTTTTCAGTTTGATAGTCTGATCATTCCCTTAAAAAAGTGTCAGCATATTAAGAAGGACCCTATATGTAATGGTTTTTTAGCTTGTTGTTATCGATTGGCATTTTTTTTGTGCAAAACTCTGAATCTGAATCTTAAATAAAAAAACGGTATAATCGAAAGTAGCATTGTCATGAAATATACAATTTATTGCAGAACTGATGGCATAGTGACTGGCATGGGTACCTAATAAGAAAGTTTACAAATGGAATGTAACGGTTATAACATTTTCCCCTAAACTAAAACAAGGGGACAGATGTTCCCCTCGCGTCTCGGCGGAAGTAACAGGTCCCTTAACATCCGCTGTTCTTTATCAGTTTGCTAAATGCTGACGGTTTTATGCAAGGTATAAATCAAGAAAAAATTTTGCTGTTCCAAAATGTATGAAAAAGCAGATTTTTTCAATCTTTTAAAGTATGTCCCATAGTAAAAGATGTTCAGTTTGATAGTCTGGAAAACCCTGTTCAATATATTTTAATGCATTTAAGTTTACACCCTATACATACAACGTTTTAATGAATAAGCTCCAAACCTCATACACCCCAACTTATTTTTAATGAAATAATAGTATTGAAACAATATTTTTTAAATACCAACATGTTTAATATTTTGAAAAAATGTAACCAAGGTTGAAATCTTAATATTTCGATTCTGCTCTCGATTCTAATCAAACTAATTGCTAGTTTTGCGTTTAATCATTAACACGTTGTATAAGCAGGTTTTTTTTGTTAAATGACCGTGCTGCACATTAAACGATTATCTGAGTCCAGAACCACAGTAAACATTTTTTATGTTAGGTTCTTCTAACCATCTCTAATTCCCCGTACAATCTAATCGAACCAAATGTTACTCTACATTCCAGGTAAAAAGGTTTGTAATCTTAGAACGTTTATCTAAATGTTTTTGTACTAAAACGAACATCAATTATGTACGTCCGAGTCCAAACTCCTAAAACTGAACAAAAAACTGCTCACACGCAGGATGGGGCAGCCTAAAAGGGTCGATTATGGCCGAGGAATGCATTTTTAGATAATCAGGTATTTGACTCGAATGCTTTCCGGTCGGTCGTGGTGTAAAAACTATAATGCATAGAGGAATGTCGGGTAGATGGATACAAAACTCAACTCAACTCAAAATTTTTTATTCAAAATAATATCACATAGATAACTTTCTGACGTCATTTTTGATTCTACCACCGCTTCGGAAGGTGTTCCGTTGTAGAGAAGATGCGGCCAGAAACTCTACAACACACTTCTTTTAAACAAAACAAAATATACAAAGTACAAATATTGAATTACATTACATAGTGTAACATTGTCAAGACCAGACATTTTGGTCATTCAAATAATCATCGAGTTTATAGTAACCTTTTTTAAAATAACCATTTTTCAAAGTAATGCTCCATCACATTACCTAGCAGTACGGGTTCTAACCTCATGCGATCAAATTATAATCTCACCAGCTGTTTCATCTGCGTGGATTACCGCTTTAGGGGTCGCTTTTCGAAAAAATATTTCTTAGTGCACCCCTACATCCTCTGTAGAATATGTAGTTCAAAATTTCTTGATTCTATCTTCAGCGGTTTAGGCTGTGCTTTGTCTGTCAGTCTGTCAGTCAGTTACGGAACCCTTTTATAATTATAGATAGGTAAATCTCTACGACTGTGAACAGGATCACATACAGACGCGTACTGTCAGTGTCGGTGTACTCTGAAACCCCCTAGCTAGACTGTGGTGCTCTCATCTTGTTTATGCCCATTCGAAAGAGTAGCCATCTACGTATTTTCGCTGCTGCTTGAGTATTGAATTAATGCGCGAGCCGAGCGTGCAACGAATTTATGTCTGATAGTGATAGTGCACGATGACGCAATGACGGAGCGGCAGATGTCAGTCCATAGAACCACACCCGGTGCGTCAATGCGTCACCGTGTGTGCTTCTACGTGCGGTTTCATACAACTCCTTGCTTCACAAATGACGGACTAACGTTTGCTGCTCCGTCAGTGCGTCATCTGTGTGAACGCACTTAGTCATGCCACTTTATGACTGGACATGACCCGCAAAAGATTAAATATTTTCTAGTAATGTGAAATACTAAAATATAGTCAAGTTTCCGTAAATGTTAACTACAGGGTGAAATTGATATCATTAGCATTCTTTTAAAATAAGAGTCTTCCCATCTAACTGAACAACTTTTACTATGGGAGCAAAATAAGATCGTAGCAAAAAGAAAAACAGCGTTTGCGTACGTACATTTGAGTCGAGTAGGCATTGCAGTTTATTATGGAAGTTTTTGGTACAATAACATATTGTAACTTTTTTTTATTTGCCAAAGATTTTTTTTTTTCAAATGATCAGTTTTCACTATCAACTTCATCATGGTAACGTGACTATAATCGGCTCGATTCTTTAGGCCAGGTAATAGGTATCAAGTAAAACATTTTTTCTAATACCTGCAACTTTTTGAAATGTAGTGTCACGTAGTGTTATCATCATGCTTGTTTTAAATACAAACTAAACAGCACTTTCAATGTAAGTTTCTACGCCAAGACACGTCAAATATCTGAGAGAATTAATGCAGTTTAAATAGTAAGCCTCTTTACCATTGTACCGAGCTACCGAGGCAAATTGAAAATAAGTAGGTATCGCAAATGTCACTACTGATATCACCAATAAAGATTGAGCATTAATAAAAAAGGGACGCTCAACAGAAGTGAAACTTCTATTTCGAATTTCCGTCACACACTCAAAAAGGTTGCGGTTCAGAATTTCAAAGGCATATGAAGTTTCTTTTCAAATGTCATGAATCTACATTATTTTCAAGTAGCAGAAAAATTTTTGCAAAAGCAGCAGTATCGATACCAGGTCTCAAATACCGACCTGTATAATAATAATTATAATAAGTTAACAACACGCCTATTAGAGCGGCCAAAATTCACAGTCATTTAGTGAAAGTTTCCCGTAGTGTGCCCTCTGCGGTTCGGGTCAAAACGCTAACATTTATTTTAAACAGATGTTTCTATTCTGTGGCCTCGAATTTATTTCTTACTTGTGCTGTGAAGTATTATATACATTTTATAGACAGCACAACAAGTTGACTTGAAGATATCTTGATGCATTTAAAAACAAGCCCACTGACCGCTCGGGGTAGTATCTGGATTCTGGTACAAAGTATTTCTTTGACAATCCTGTTTATTTTTATATTCATTTAATATTTTAGTGCTCAGGAAACATGAATTTTGAATATAACAATTTTAGTCAAAAATCCATAATCTTTATTTATTATTTTATTATTAACGTCGACGATAGAGTATATAGGGTCCAACTTAATATGCTGACACTTTTTTAAGAGGATGATCAGACCATCAAACTGAACAACTTTCTCTATGGGACCACTATCGAAATCGCGAAAAAAAAATCAGCTCTTCCATACAAAACTGCAAACCTACTCGAGCCAAATGTATGGGGCAGCTGATTTTTTTTTCGCGATTTCGATGTTGGTCCCATAGAGAAAGTTGTTCAGTTTGATGGTCTGAACATTCCTTTAAAAAAGTGTCAGCATATTAAGAAGGACCCTGTATAAGAATCAGACCTTTAATACCATAATATTAATGATTTTATGTAAAGTAAATGTAATGCAATTTGAACGTCGCGTCGTCTTTTATTCATAAATAATTATAATAAACAACTTGATTGCTTTTTTGATTAGACGAATTCATATCAATGACGGTTTGCTTGCAAATTCATAGTAGAATTACAGACAGTACCTTTACATACATCATCAGCTTGTCATCGTCCACTGCTGAACATATGTCTCTGCCAAACCTGCCACAAAACTTTATCCTCAGCCTTAAAGTCCAATTCAAAGTTCCTCATCCAGTCGCTCCCTGCCAGCCCTACTACCAGTAGGGCTTTCCACACTACGCCTGTCCGTTCGTGGTTTCCATTATACAAAGAACATGTCTGTGTTCAATCGGAGTTCAGTATAAATTGTACGTCAATTACCAAGAGTTTAAACGAAGAGTTCTATGACCACGAGGTGTTAAACAGAATAATATCAGTGATCAGTAATTAAAGTTATCTATCAGAAACATCGTAGTTTCTTCATGTTGCAAAGGCCAGTAGCTGATTTCTAAGGGAAGTTGCTACAACTATGTCCGACTCCGGCACTAGGCCACTAAATATAATTTGGGTCAGTGTTTCTCTGCTTGAGTAAATTAATGACTCTTATACGGATTTTCCGTGATGATGTGTTGGTTTAGTCGGTGATTCAGACCAAACTTAAGAGTTGAAAAGTGCCGAACAAAAGGTTTCTAGAACACTTTTATATCTCTTTTAGTAGCTAGCTATCATTCCATGTATCTTGTGTTCTATGGATTTTTAGTGGTGGTTTTGAGAATGATAAGCTACATTATGACTTGACTGGTCATAAACCCCGAAGCCTTTTATGCTTAAATCTAACCTTATTACTATTTGCACGAAATAATTAAAACTGCCGCAAGCTTCGTATTCATTATATTTTACTATACTCCATTCTAAATAGCATTTAGAATTACAGAAACAGAGATTTGTAATTCTTACTTTTATTTATTCTTAGAGCAGTTTTAATAGCGTCAAGAATATGTTGGGAAGTAATCTTTCTGATATTATATAAATTATATTTGATAATCAAAATTGACCAGAAATATAAACAGGAATCGGAAAATCGTTTCGTCCTTATATGGAATAAAGTATCTAGTCTCATTGAAATTAAACATCTTTCTTTCTGTTAGTATTATGAAGCAGTTATTCTAATTTTGTTTTCATATTTAGTTTGGTCTGCACTGCACTACAAGAACAATAAAATCTTCGGCAGTATGAGCATGCTTAGACATATCTTTATATCCCAGTACCTATCGATTTAAATGAAACGTCCACGTAGCACCCTCTAAATCCAATATAGCTTAAATCCAACTAATACAGTAAAAAAGCCATGAGAAGTAAAAGTAAAATTAATCCAGATGTAAGTACGTCGGAGAGAAAGTGGTGCTTAATTCGTTGGCTAGCGTTAATTAAGAGAAGTTATTTGAGGTTTTGTAATACTCTTCCAAAACCCGCTAATTCTTTGTATCTACGGAGTTATAATTCAAGGTCGTTGGCCTTATGTTTTTGGCTTAACGTAAGAGTTCGTGGACCCGATTGGTTTCTATAAAAAGTAGTACATGTTGCTAGTCAAACTAAAAAGACCATGGACACTATTATTAGACACTAGGTATTACTAGATTCTAAAGGTTTTTTATTTTCGACTTACTAAACAGCCTTTTCTTTTCGGCACCTAAGAATATTATCTAGATTCAATCATTTTAATGACATTAAGACAAAAGTCTAGTGCTCGAAACCGCAGAGTTACCAAAACCCATACTTGTCCTCCCTTCCTTTTTGGATAAATTATGTGATTGATAATGCGAAGCATGGACTAGGTAACTGTACTAGGTAGGTATTGTAGGTCCCAAATAATAATATCCCATACCCGTAGAACCCTCCAATAAACTAAAAAAAAGGTTTTGTTAAATATAACCAAATTTTAGTGACTTCCATTCTAGCACATAAATAAACGTTTATAACCAAACCTATTTATAACCAACTGTTTGGTTATGTGCAACAAAACATTTTTGCAGCAGCAAATTTTATTTGAATGAAATTAATAAACAAATTAAAACCGAATGTGAGGTTAGCATAACCTTCTAGCCTTCAAGTGCTAGGTTACGGAACTCGCGACCTCAACGCGAGTTCGATTCAGGGCTGCGTTCAGAACCTTTGGGTGTGGTTGTTCTTCTCGCTCGCTCTTATGGGTAGAACGCTTTTCACCGAGCCTCGGAACGGCGTTTGGGCGATAAGTTGCACTCGGAGTGCACTCTGGGCGCACTCTGGGCGTAGGTTCTGAACGCACCCCTGTTTGCAATGCGATATCACTTGAAACTAGTGAACTAGTGGAGTGCGCAGGGTGCACCTAACGTTTTGTGAAGAGAGCTAGTAGAGCGTGGCTACAGGTTGCTTGTATATCTACATACTGACATACTCGTAGAATAGAACCATTCCTCTAATAAAACTATACAGTAGGCAGGCCTACCGTGAGTTTTCACTGTACCTACGTTACTACTCTACTGTAGTTGCGGCGCGGCGCGGCACAGAATTAGTTCTCAAAGTAACCACTAGGAGGGCTGAACGAAATTCAATACAAAAAACTGTAGTTTACTACAGTAGTTTTACTGTAGTTTACTGCAGTGTAAACTCATGGTAGGGCTAAATGAATTTTAAAAATTATATTTTCGTTAAAATCGGTGTTAGGAAAATACTTTTACAATTAGGCCGCTGAACAAAAGGTTTGTTTTGAAGTTAAAATTACTGTTTATCGTATTCCTTATTAAATGCTAATGTAAACCCTAATTAATAACATATTAGATCAGACCATTTGCTACTAAATTCTATCGGTATTTTTATGAGCTCGTGCTTTATGGGAAATCATTATCACTGGCAGGACAGGTTCGAAGGCATCCGGATGTGTCGCGTGCGACAATTTACATCGAGCGACGGTCAGCTCACCGACCCGATTACGCGCAAACTAACTGCGTATTGGATAACGGTCCAAGAATGTGGTCGCGCGCAGCCGCTAGCTAACTCGCAAGAGAATACGGAATACATGGGGGATTTTATATAGGGCAACGATTTAACTTTCTATTTTATATTTATATCAAACGTTATTTGAGTAAATGTTTTACGTAATTATGTTGTGTGGAGTTCTAAATGAGAAAATACTTTTAAATCTGGTTACATTCACATAATAAAAAATTAAGACATAAGAGTGGATGTCAAAATTATTTAGATACTATAGCAGACGTGACACAAAATATAAAGTACCATAAGTATTTAGTATATTGTGGAAGCTAACTTAGGTGGCCATTACGTAAGACTTAATACAAATTGAGTCATTTAGAGACCACAAACATTTTCCAGCACGATTAGAGATAACACACATCTGAAGACCTGACGCAACGATGTGTCGGCGATGTGAAAGCGCTTTCTTTATGACGCAAAACCGTGCAAAGCTTACTTTACTTCTCAGCAATAAAGACTATAATCGTACAGTACGAGCTATCTGGTTAAGTTACGAGAGATTATGGGAACTTGTGACTCAGAATTTCTTAGTGATTTTCCTCCGTGCAGTCATTGGGTCGACGAGATGTCGTTGTAAGAGTGTGCCGATGACCCGTGGCCCGAGGCGCGCCCAGGCCTGACTCGTTCAGGTCGCAGGTATCCTACACCGAGCCAGTGAAAGCTGTGTAACTAGGGAGAAACCACTGTTCCCTCGAGCGACTCTCGATGCAGTAGAATTTAGCTTTATTCTCGTAATAAACTAATGATGGAAAAAAAAATCGCTTCTTCTTCTTATCGTGTCGACTTCAAATTTTGAACAAAGTCGCTAAATAGTACCTTGACAGAAGTGGGCAACCGATACTGCACCGTCGCTAGCGGTCATGAGCTCCTCCTGCGTACAGGTGTTAGGGCACGCTTAAAAATCGCTTGGAAAATGAGGAATGCTTTGAAAAATATATGATATAGGTATCTACTACGTTAATCTACATGTACAGCTACGAGCCAGCATGAATATGCATCAATGTTCTGATTCCAAACCGAGGGTTCAAAATCTATCTTTAAAAACACATTACCCTTCCTCTGCGTCGCGCAGTCGGGTAAAATGATAGATTGTCAGCATATTATGCTGATGTTGTATAGAACTGTATGGGACAGCTGATTTTCTTTTCGCAATTTCGATGTTGATCCCATAGAGAAAGTTGTTCATTTTTGATGGTATGATCATCCTCTTAAAAAACTGTCAGAGCACAGAATAGGTAATAGCATACAATGTGTTAAGGGTATATTATTCGGAGCGCGCTCCATACAAACGCACTATGGTGATATTTTTAAAACTAACCAATTTAAGTCAATGAAATTTTGCAGAAACAATCTAGAAACTAATTTCTATGCTTGTATAGAGTCAGATTTTCGTTAAAATGTATAGTTTTCAAGTTATAGTGCCTCAAAGATTTCCATAAAAATCTTAAATTAATCCTAACATTGAAACTGTATATTTTAACGAAAATCTGAATCTATAGAAGCATAGAAATTTGTTTCTAGATTCTTTCTGCAAAGTTTCATTGACTATGACTTTAATTGATTAGTATTGAAAATATCACCATAGTACGTTTGTATGCAGCGCGCATTTTTGCTCTCGGAATAATAAGCGCAAAACCGCATACACCCCAACAGATTTATAACAAAACAATTACTTAGATTGAAACAATAATTTCATTATTTTGATAGTTAAAATTTAAAGTTATTCGCATTTCAAGTTTTGAGGCAAAAATGATCTTATTTCAGCAATGAATGAGAGCGCTAACGTGCTCATTGTTTTGGTAGTAAAGTAAGTAGGGTGAGTGTGCCCGTGCCCCGAGCGGTGGGTTGAGATCGAGTTCAGTAAATTTTAAATTTTACAAACAAATTATATTTAATATTTTGAAAAACATTACCTATGTTGAAACCATGATAATTCGATTCTGCTCTCGATTCTAAACTAACTACTTTACTTTATTATTTTTACTTTACTTTATATATTTATATTTTTACTTTATTCATTAAGACTTTGTATAGTTCCCTGTAAAGCCCGACCAGAAATATAAAAAACCTCGCCATGTTGCGGAAAATCACTGGAACTAATTTTTGTACTTGGAACACTGACATTAAAGGTTATAGTCGATTGCAGCGCCCCCAAACCAGGTTTTTTATATTTCTGGTCAGGCTAAATACGTCTTTATCGTTGTCTAGTCTAGTCATCAATCATCATAATATCGAAGATATTTATCCAACGCTCCACAACTTTTGCATCCAATGAACACCCAGAAGCCAGAGACAGTGACAAGTGGCAATCAATGATTATCGCTACTAGGAATAGGAATAGTCATTTATAATTATAAATCAACATACGCAAACTAGGTAGACGTTACTAAAGTGTACCTGTCAGAATGAGCAACGACTATAACTGAATCTGAGATGTCAGGTTTACCCACATTCATTGTGGGACCAACGCCCACGGGCGGGGTAACCCGGTCAGGTCCGAACGTCTGAGCGACCGACCGCCTGACTTGTGTAGTGGATGAAATGCTTTCCTTCGATATATCGTTGCAAGGTTAATTCGGTTTGGCCGACGTGTGTTTTCTGGTGCAAAGTTAACAAATTAAACGCAAAACCTGAAACAAAGAAAACTGTAAAGGATATCAGACAAGTATAGATAGATTAATTATCTGTTTTTACTATTTTGTTTGTTTTATAATTACTCGACTATATTCCCCGAGAGAGTATTATGTAGTAGAGTTAGTAGTGGTATCTATACAAGGTGTTTCATAAGTAAGAATAAATTTTTAAAACTCTTAAGGGGGTTGTTTAGACCGTCAAACTGAACAACTTTCTCTATGGGACCAACAACGAAATCGCAAAAAAAAAATCTAATTTCCCATACATATTTTAGCACGAGTCGATTTGTAGAGTATAGAAAATATTTTTTTTTTCGCGATTTCGATATTGGTCCCATAGTGAAAGTTGTTCAGTTTGATGGTCTACACCACCCCCTTAAATGTTTATTTGTAGTTTTGTAACACCTTGTATACAAATTATTAGTATCGTTCATAGATTCTAGAAAGACGGTTTTCAAGTTTTGAATTCTTCGTTTTGATCTTAAAGTTCGAACAAAAATAAGCGTTGAATATGCTGACACTTTTTTAAAGGGATGATCAGACCATCAAACTGGACAACTTTCTTTATGGAACGAACATCGAAATCGCGAAAATAAAACTGCCGTTTCATACATTTGGTTCAAGTAGGTTTGCAGTTTTTTATGGAATATCAGATTTTAACAAAGTTGTTCAGTTTGTCGGTCTAATCATCCCCTCAAAAAAGTGTCAGCAAAGAAGGGAGGATATGTATAAGATATAGTACTCTGTCGTATAAGGGTCCTCTTCCATCAGGAAAAAAAAAGCTGTCCTATACAATTGGCTCGAGTTGGTTTGCAGTTTGGTATGGAATGGCAGATTTTTTTCTCCGATTTCGATATGGGTTTCATATAATCTTAGATCAAAGTAAAATTAATGGATAGCCCTAAAGCGCGTTAAGTTGAAGCACACTACTAGGGCAATTGGTCCATACAAACTAGCATAATTGTTTGTCAGAACTAGGGCAATTGCATATACATTTGAAGTATACCATTAATTTGTGCCGTTAATTTGTGATGCCGTGGTGGTCCAGTGGCGAGTAACCTTGTCTGCCGTGCAGGAGGCGATGGTTCGATCCCCGCCAAGCCGACTCGTATCAATGAGTTTTTCGGAATTTATATAAGATTTGTGACACCACTGGCTTTTCGGTGAAGGAAAACATCGTGAGGAAACCTGCATGCTTCAATTTCGAGGCGTGTATTGTACCCACTGTCCATCATAAGTGGCGACGGGCTCACCCCCCGTCACACTGGACAGAGTTTCGGTACTACTGGTGAAACGTGGATGTTCTGAGGTTTCAGAATATCTCTGACTACCCCCTCGGGGAATATAGTCGTGAGCATATGCTATGCATTAATTTGTTTTGCCTCATTTTTCTGGTTTGGTCTGGTTTTTTGCGTAAGGCCTATCCATTCATTTTACTTTGATCTAAGCATAGAACAGAGAAAGTTTTTCAGTTTGAAGGTCTAATCATCCCCTTAAAAAAATTTCAGCATAGGAAGGACCTATAGATAGACATAATATACCTACGAAAAATATATTCTGTATGAATCATTGACATACCAACTAGAACTCTCGTACGTAGTATTCTACGTCAATGGTATGAATGAATAATGCCAACGTAATATTAAAATTTACATGTTCTTAATGTATACTTTTTTATTTTTCATTGATTGATTTACAATTATTTTACGATACGAAAGCTATATAAAACAGAACAAAACTGATTAGCATGGATCTATAAGCTTAATATTTTATTGAGTTATTTGAGACAACTATTAAATGTTCCGAGGTCGACTTCTTAATTTTAAGATGCACCAGGAAACCAGCAAAATGTCATTGGTAATTAATGAGCGTAGACAGGATGCCGCGCCGTTGTGATTGAAGATGATAATGAAACTTCCATTAGTTAATTCATCCATGACTGTAAAAGAATTGTCCATTGTAGTCCTTATCGTAGGAAGCACGCTGCATTGTTTATGTCTGACTTATCGCACGTTGAACCTTTTACGTTGAAGTCGGGCCAAGTCATAGACGAAAATTTTTTCGCTTACGCTAGTAGACCGAATATCAGTGTAACCGGGTATGAGATAGCGAATTATATGAAGTGACATCTCGGAGTCAGGTGGTTGTCCCATACAATTTATATGAAGTGACATTTTGGAGTCAGATGGCCGAAGTACAAAAAAGTGGATACGTCGATAAGGACATCAATAAGTAGCGGTCTCCTTTTTTAACTAGAGCTAATTTGCTATGTGCATCTCTTACTGATATGACAAGACACGTGCTTCCTTCTAGTGCCTTCTCTTTCTGCGGGCCAAGTTAAGAGAATATTATTCCGAGAGCGAAAATGCGCGCTGCATATAAACGTACTTACTATGGTGATATTTTCAATACTAACCATACATACATACAAACATACATATTCTCACGCCTATGTCCCACTACTGGGGTAGGCAGAGACAATAGATCGCCACATGCTACGATTCAATACTAACCAATTAAAGTCAATTAAATTTTGTAGAAACAATCTAGAAGCAAATCTCTATGCTTCTATAGAGTCAGATTTTCGTTAAAATATACAGTTTCAATGCTAGGATTAATTTAAGATTTGTATGGAAATCTTTGAGGCACTGTAACTTGAAAACTATACATTTTAACGAAAATCTGACTCCATACAAGCATAGAAATTTGTTTCTAGATTGTTTCTGCAAAATTTCATTGACTTTAATTGGTTAGTATTGAAAAAATCACCATAGTACGTTTGTATGGAGCGCGCTCCGAATAATATACCCTTAATAGATCACATTTGACATTTGTCAGTTTTAGTTTCGTAGTGACCTGCTTAAAAGTATCGATTAGAGTGCATGAATCAATACGGATTTCAAACATATGTGAATTGATTTATATGTGAATATCGCGGTTTGTTGGAACTACGTTTAACATCAATTTTTTTTTTGGTAACATCCCCAGTGCTAAAAAAGAAAAGGGATTTACTGACGCAACATTGTAACGACACATTCAGTTCTTTAACAGAAATTGTTTATTTATTATGTTTAGATTAGAATGGTTTATTAGTGAAAGTAAATCGTAAAATTACCTTCTTTGGTCATTTTTACAATAAATATGAATCGTAATTAAAAAAAGTAAAGCAATTGTGCAGTTCTAACTTCGATAAAATTAACAATATTCTATGCCCGCCGTTGCATGGCTACGTTTGATGAAATATCAATATAATTATGTCAAATGTGATCTATTAACATGGCCCGACTTTAGCACATCGCATTTTTACCCGACTGCACGACGCAAAGGAAGGGTTATGTGTTTATTGTATGGACATTACCACGACCAATAAGTAAACGACGACGTTGTTAACTAAGACAATCAATAAGTAAAACTAAGTACGATTTCAGATAAAAAAGAGCGTGTCGGACTCGCCCATGATATGGTTCCGTAGCCATTGCATAAGTAGAATAAGAAAAAAGTAGTAACGTCGATTCTCTTACCTAACAGAAAATTTTGAACCTCGCTATTTAATTACCTGCAACGCTATCGCTATCTAGTTTTATTAGAAAATATATTAATGTTACAGAAACTACTAATAGGGTGTTTTGGAACCACAGGAAATCATACAATATTTTTAACCTCTTAGCAATGTACCCACACTAACAAACTGTACAATATTCTTAAATATGTAAGGTGTAAATTTAAAACATATTGTATGTGTATATTGTTAAATAAATTTATTTTTTTCATTTTTTGTTGCACCTGTAGAAATTTGCAAAAAATTACAACCTTTTGTACAATCAAACGCGACCATTTTCATAAGTTTTGAGTTGAAAAACTAAGAAACAAAATTAAATAGGTTAATTACGACTGGTACCTTACCAACATCCGTTCTGCAACAATGGTTTTCATCGTACATATTATGTTACTAATACCTACCTACCATCTGTTGATTTCAAATAACATTATTTTTCAATTCAAATACCTAAAAAAACCGTACCGCAACTTTACGTGTAACTGTATAATATTATATTATTAAGTACTTACCTATATTCAATTATTTTCTATTTATGAATAATACTAATGTACCTAATAAAATAATAGTTACTAAATAGTAGATTACACACCGAGGACAGGAAAGTAAGAAAGGTCTCAGATCTCATGTAATTTTTGTTTTGTGTAACAAACATGTGATCTGAGGCTTTCTTATTTGCTGTCCGAGGTTAGGATACTATTTTTCTCCTCGACGGAGGTGGAAAGCGACCACTTTGTTTAGCGCAGCGGGACGACAATTGACGATTTCCGTCCGGAGGGGAGAAAACCATATGTACAAAGTAAACTCTCATTTCTCAGCACGTTTACGACGCCGATGACGATGACGGGGCGGTAAAGGAAGGGAACAACAATTTAAACTTTTTAATCATCCCAGTAATGCTAAGTCATCGTCCCACAATCGGCCAGAACAAGTAACATGCGCATACGCACGGACGACGCCGACGGCGCGACCCACTGAACGATATTTTTTGTTATATACACGTACCAATCATACTCTTGATCTATGGCCCGGGGGGGATAGAAAACTAGAAAGTAAATTTTGTATTTTAGTCATCTTTTATGAATTGATATTGGAATATATAGTAGATTACACACCGAGGACAGGAAAGTAAGAAAGGTGTCAGAACCCATGTAAAAATCGCTCGGCTCGGCTTCGCCTCGGTTACAAACATACTGATCTGAGGCTTTCTTATTTACTGTCCTTAGTATACTATTTTTCTCCTCGACGGAGGTGGAAAGCGACAACTTCGTTTAGCGCAGCGGGACGACAATAGACGCTTTCCGTCCGGAGGTGAGAAAATACCTTTTATTTTAGTAACCACGATTCCATTATTTTGAACCAATGCACTGGTGGGACAAGGTGATACTCTGGCTTTTCGTCTCACTACTCTCGAAAACTTGATTGGAAATATAAGTTAAGAAATAGGTAGAATGTTTCTCCTCAAAATAAGACGACACTGTTAAAAACTGTATCAAAAGTGTGTCTGTCTGTACATTAATACCTACATCTATAACGTTTTGTCTGTGCTACGAAGAATTATTTATAACATTTAAAGAAACCATTATGGTGTAGGTATACCAAGTCTTCGATGTTTTTATATGTTATCTGGCTTTTTGTTTGTTTGTTTGTTTGTTCGAGCATCAGGCATAAACTACTACCGATACTAGTACCATAGTGTGAACTAGTACCGATTTTGATGGAACATTTTGTGTTTATTAGCTTATGATTTTACTTAAAAATTGGTATGTATATTTTATTTCGCTACGATGTTGGGAAATGTGGATGAACTCGCGGGCAAAAGCTCCTATTTAGTTATAATCGTAGTCTGTCTAAAGATATTTACTTAGTTAAAACTTCAATTACTAGGCAACCTTAAGGCTCGACTAACCACAAGAATAAAAAATATCAAGCCCTCCACTTATCAAAAGAAAGATTGCAAACTTATTTCTTCAATAAAACTATGAGATAGCGCGAAAACAGATGCCTACAAATACTTTTGTTCAACTCAAAACAATGTTGTTAGCGAATACACGGCTTTATCACACAGAAATACAGTCGTGTGGTGGAAAAATGTTTTGTAGCAGTGGAAAATAATAACATATTGTAAGTGATGTTTCCCGGAGAGGTCACCACGCTTTCATGGCTTAGGTAATAGCGACTTGTATTTACTTTGAAAGACGAGTGCAACTAAATGCACCTATTATGATGTTATACTACGACGATTTTGTGCCGTTTAGTTTGCAATGCACTTCTGTATTGGACCTAGTTTACTATTCAATTTTCCGCATTTCAAATACGACCTTGATACTTCTTCGTAGTCGTTCTCCCATCGCATCGCAGAGTAACAGTTCTTGTATTACTTAAATAATATACTTATTCTATTCTAATCTTTAAATTCGGTATGTCAAGTTTTTTTTTGGAGGGCTGAATCGAAAACCATTTCGAGATAATTTTCTCAATAATCATATTTTCTATGTCAGAGATTTTAAAATGAAAGGATTACAGATATTTTTAATAAAATAACGTCGTTTTTCGGTCCGTGCAGTGACGTCACTGGCATACCTGTCAACTCCTTGGTAAACATAAAATCAACTTAAAATAACCGGCCATTAAGAAAAAAAAATTCTTTCACAATGTCAGAATTTGACATTTGATGTTGCCGTATCTTTTTCCAGCATAGAGTTAGAAAGAGGAGGCAGGTTTTAATTTTTTTAAATACAGCTGTAGGTAGTTTTTCTCCATGGAGTTCGAATTATTTTCTCTCCACCATTTTTGCACTTAGAGATTACAGATCAAAATAATTTAAAAATTAAATTTATATTGATAAACTCGATGAATCGCAATAAGAATGAAAAAGGTATCTTAAAATTATGTCTTCTGTCCGTAAAAAATATAAAAATGAAGACCAAAAAAAACTTGACATACCGAATTGTGGCTCCATCGTAGTGTTGATCATCATCAGCCCATATTACGTCCCAATGCAGGGCACAGGCCTACCCTCAGAGAGGGTGTCAATCTACAACACGCGTGCCCAATGCGGATTGGTAGACTTCACATACGCATCAGAATATCTTCTTCAGCGTATGCAGGTTTCCTCACGATGTTTTCTTCC
The DNA here is from genome assembly GCA_963693445.1 of Agonopterix heracliana. Lineage (NCBI taxonomy): Eukaryota > Metazoa > Arthropoda > Insecta > Lepidoptera > Depressariidae > Agonopterix > Agonopterix heracliana. Next base: position 4,923,284 of record OY856307.1, read on the forward strand.
ACCGTTTGAAGGCATTAATCGTTTTCTTATAGGAACTAGTTACTAGTACGATCGAAGCTTCACACACCTTGGTCAGTAAGTCTCATGAGTAAGTGGCATGTTGTTACTTTCACTGCGCGTCGCGGGCACCGGGCGGGGGCGCGGCGCGGTCACCGAGGCTCGTGCGTACGCGCATTGTTCTCACTAAGGTCACGAACTTACGTGCAGTCAACAATGTATCATTTGCTATAACATTTGGCTTTGTATAGTGGCCTATAGAACTGCTTAGTTTACATTTATAGTTAGACGATACATTTTTAAAAACAACGGTCTCGTTGATGTCTTTTGTATGAAACTAAAATTATTAAATCGATAGATGCAAAACAATCTTTTAAAAGCAATAATAATTCTCAACAGCCAATTCAATGCTATATTTAAAATTTCATTAACATTTTTAGATGGCAAAAAAGTGTTAAGTATTTTAAAACAAACTAGCGGTTAAACGAATCGTTTAAGTTAAAAATAGCGGGTGAATGGTTCAGAGCGTGTGATTAGATCAAGCTTCGCTTTCGCCTGCCCCGGCCGGCACGGCGCATCCATGGATCATTTGCAATTTGGAATGTTTCCGAGTTCGGACCTCGATGACGTGTTGCGGTATTCGTCATGCGATACCATTTCTGTCACGACTTTCCACCATTTATAGTTGTACCTACTTACTTTGTCACTACCTATATTTATACTTATACATTTACATTTTACTTCATTATACAGAATGCTAACTATACTCCATTCAGGAATTAGAGCGACAAAATGTAAACAACAGTGATACCAGTGTAGAAAATACCATCTCGAGACTGTAGAAAACTTATCTCCAGAATGAATAATAGTAAATTATCTATTTTACTCGCAAATGATTACGACAAATGATGTGTTAATTTTGTATGGAAAATAATTAAAAAATATGCAGGGTATAATTTATTTTAGATTAAAAGAAAGCGTGACTGTAGATATTTTATTTCGTGGTCTGGCAACAATCAGATATTTTAGACCTTTGGTTCGTTTTAACAAAGTGCTTGAAGGAAAAGATTTTTTATAGCATACAATAACGTAAACGCCTCTGTTGATTGTTAAATACCTTCGTCTGAATCCGTACGCTATGCGCGGATGCTACGCATAGCACAAAAAGCCCACACAGACGGTGTAGCAGGCTACATAACAAAATTTTAAAAATTGCATGCAAATTGTCACGATTGTTTTTATTATTTATAGATAGACGATACATTTTTAATGTCGACGCAATTTATTAAATGCCATGCCGACATAATTTAATTCTTAAAAAATGTACCAAAGGTTTCTGACCACGTAATGTCACTTTGACAGTGACGTTTCTTTGTTTACATTTTGTCGCTCTAATTCCTGAACGGAGTATAGGTACTATGATGAACTAGGTAGGTACTATGATCCTGAATTTTTTCTTCTCTCTTTTTACTCCGCTTTTGGTATTTCACAAAGATACTTGGATTATACCTATATAGAAAGAATAAAGAGATCCTTCCTCTGAGGTACCTATTTCAACACTTGAAAATTTACATTGTCGAATAAACTGAATTTTATTATATTGATAACTAGCGACCCGCCCCGGCTTCGTACGGGTGCATTGCACATATACACCTTCCGCTTGAATCAATCTATCTATTTTTTTAAAAACGCATCAAAATCCGTTTCGTAGTTTTAAAGATGTGGACCCTGGGCCTTGTGAGTGCCCATAGTTCACCCAGGTGGACCCCGGAGCAGTATAAGTGCCCGTAGTCCACCCAGGTGGACTTGTCAGGTGGACCACGGGTAAGGAACGATATTTTTACCGTTCCGAAACTTTTGGGGGTGGTTCAGACCATCAAACTGAACCACTTTTACTTTAGATGCAAACATAAATTCGTAAAAAAAAATCGGCCGTCATACATTTGAGTCTATAGTAGGCTTTGCAATTTAGTATGGAACAGCCGATTTGTTTTTGCGATTTCAGGTTTTGCCCATTCTAGTAAACACCCCTGAAAGATTAGAATCGGTAAAAAAAAAATTCCGGTAGGTTATAGGTATCTAATTTATTTTATGTGAGAACTTTATTTTATTTCTCTTCTCTTTATTCTTTGACTCTTCGAAACAAAGAAATAATACAAACCGCACAAGATATCAAGAAAATCGACTTTATAGCCTGACCAGAAATATAAAAAAACCTGGATTGGGGGCGCTGCAATCGATTGTCACCCTTAATGTCAGTGTTCCAAGTACAAAAATTTGTTCCAATGATTATAGAATAGAATAGAATAGAATATAATTTATTTGCTTTGAAACAGGTAAATATTACAAAAGATGGTATACAATATGAAATAAATTTTCCGCAACATGGCGAGGTTTTTATATTTCTGATCGGGCTTTAACTAAATAAGTTTAAAAAATCATTCTTTCTTACGGAAAAGGTTCGGAGACAGTTCCAACTTACTTTCATTCCTATTAAATAGTTCAAGAACTTGCAAAATTTTCAATAAATTACTCGTACGATTAAATTGAAATTTTATTAATCTTGTCAAAGTTCAATTCCTCCTTATTTGGTGTAGTAACCATCACAAGTAAAGGTGCGAACGCAACATCAATGGCTAAAGCTATAGATACGAGGAAGCTCAAAAATACTTTGCACATGATTTGCCTCTTCAGCCGTACCCCAAGGGTCTGCAGCAGTTCTACGACAGCCAGAGTCAACTCCCCGGCATTACGCCAAAGTAGCCAGATCTTTATAGCGTTGATGGCGAACATAACAGCGCCGATCCCTGTGAAGTAAGCCTGCAGAGGAAAAGTAAATCTTTAAAGCTAGCTGTCTACATCTTCTAGTCTATTTACACTTTTTTGAAATAAAACTTTTACTTTTATATTATAAAGAGGTAATGTCGGCCAAATATTATGTCGTCAAGGGGGTAAGCTAAGGGGGGCTAAGGGATCTACCGGAGGATGGGCAGCAGCATCCTCTAAATACACACATTCAATCCAACTGCGATCGCCAACCAGCCTGCCAAGCGTGGCGATTATGGCAAATCCCCCCATTTTTGGGGAGGCCTATGTCCAGCAGTGGACGTTTATCGGCTGATATGATGATGATGAAGTGGGTTTTACCATTAGCGCGCTCCATAAAGCCTGACCAGGAAAATAAAAAACCTCGCCATGTTGCGGAAAATCATTGGAACTAATTTTTGTACTTGGAACACTAACATTAAAGGTGACAGTCGATTGCAGCGCCCCCAAACCAGGTTTTTTATATTCCTGGTCAGGCTTTACATACGAAGTCTCTGGTTATATTTTAAAAAACTAAATTGTTCAGAAACAATCTACTAATCTCTATGCTTGTATGTTGTTAGCATAAATATAATATACCGTACGAAATACTTGGCCTATGATACCGTATGACCGTAGGTATATTATGTTTATGGTTGTCAGATTGTCGTTAGTTTTTAGATTGTTTCTGCCACAGACTTCCTATACAGTAGGTTTCTGCAAAACTTCTGTTGGTTGGTGTTGAAAATATAACCAGACTTCCTCCGCCACTTGTTTGTTTGACATGTTTCTATAATTATATTCTACGAGAGATCCAATCAATACGAAGGTATTATAATAGCACATTCTCCAAATCTTTCTATCTATCCATCGTTTCTTAAAGCATAATACAAAATCAGTAGAACAGATTTTTCTCTCTTGTGATTCGAAGATCGAATAGGTACCGCACTCAAACTGCTAAAAATATGACGAAAAAACCAGTGAAAAAAACCTGCACTGTACTAGATATGAAATGAAGGAGACAGTTAAATATCACCTCTAAAGTCTTTACACCGCCTATATCTGCGCCCGCGATCATTGCCAGCCCTACACAAATAATGCAGTAAGTGCACAGTAATCCGCCGGACACCAATTGCTCCCATTTAAACACCCGCACAGACCTAATGTGCAATGTCAGTAGCACCACCGTCATCATCAGAGTGCTCAGGCGCAGCGTCAGGAGCAGCTTCCTGTCCACTGCTGGAGACGCTGCCAAAATTCGTTCCATTCTTGGTTAGGTTAGACGAGCGGGTTACAAGTTGTTAAATTCTCACTATTAAAAATTGCTGGTTCTCTATCTCTATTCGTTCCTTTTGCAATTTTCGGATTACATACGAAAGGCTCAAAGCAATTAAAACAATGTTTCTTTGTAAACGTAGCGTAACCCCGTAATCAATTTTAGGTTGAGAATATAAGCATAGAGTAATAGTTTTTGACAAAGATGTTTCGCTTACGGTAGGAAAAAGATTTGTGTGTATCTATCTATGGTATCAATGATGAACCCACAGACTTCCTATACAGTAGGATGAAACATTTAAGTCTATGTCAATCCCAAGAATATTTTTGGTCAATCCCTCATGATCCCAGTAAGCGAAAAATACTTCGCATATGTCTTTTGTACATGTGTACCTTCGATCAAAATAAAATTAATGGATAGGCCTTACGCGAACATTTTATTATACGAATTTCATTTGTATGGGATAGGACACCATGGTGTTACCGAAGATGACCGACCGAAACTATAGGCAGTATTGTATAATAATATAGAGCTGCTTTTACGATTATTACCGATGTTTTCCGATGCCCATTATTTTCCTTGAAGTACTGTACTCCCTTCCGAACATGCACTCATCCTACTTACTACCACGTGCTACCACAGAGTACTATAATTACCTAGCGTTAAGCCTGACCAGAAATAAAAAAAATACACTTTTGGGGGCGATGCAATCGACTTTAACCTTTAATGTCAGTGTTCCAAGTACAAAAATTAATTTTAATGATTTTCTGCAACTTGGCGAGGATTTTTACATTTCTGGTCGGGCTTTAATTACTACCAAAACAAGATTCTTAAATGTATCAATAGCGTTATTTGCGCTAATAACTTATTTACTTAACTAAATAATACAAGAAGAAAATTATTGTTTCAATGCAACTATTTCGTTATAGATCAGTTTGGGTCTGGGGTGTATGAGGTTTTGCGCTCATATATTCATTAACACGTTATGTATGCCACACCGCCACCACGCCCCAAAGAGAATAAGATCACTACGTTTCCACACCCTACGTATGCTTTTATGACATACTTACATCTTTACACAGACTTAAATTCAAGTCCGTGCATCTTTAGGTCGCAGTGCGTACGACTCGTCCGGTGAGTCAGGATTGTATCGCATTCCATAAGCACAAGTATAATTGTTTTGAGCTTAGCAGCGAAAGTCTTAACTGCATGATTGCAAGGATATCTTCAGCTTGCTCTCCAGCATCCATGGACACTTTTCTCACTTCATGCAAGGACCACATGGAATTACGTTTTCTTTAGACGTATTAGCAAGGCAAGGTAATCGATCGCCACTTCTACTGCTCGACGCTGAACTCAATAGTCGAACTCAACATCACACTATTGTACTAAAATATCGATTTTTAGAGCTCAACGAAAACGGAAACGTACAAACAATGTTGTATTTATACCATCATCATATCAGCCAATAGACGTCCACTGCTGGAAATAAGCCTCCCACCAAAGATCGCTACAACACGATCGATCCTGCGCTGACCTCATCCAACACTAATGAATGTGTTCTCTCGTTGCAGGCTACGCATCAGCAACATGTCGCTTCCCCGGTGCGCCAGCGCACTCGCGCGTCTCCTTCTCCGACGAGGCCCTGCCGGAGGGCACCGTGGCCACGTACGAGTGTGAGCGAGGGTTCGAGCTGCTGGGGCCGGCACGCAGGCTTTGCGGCCCGAGTGGACGGTGGACCCCTGATGGCATTCCTTTTTGTGGTAAGTTGTGTGTTGATTATTTTGAAATTGAACATCAAATCGTCACTGCGGCCGTAGTATGATGCGCGCGATAACGTTGTATCTCGCATTTTGTCTCGTTCATTCGCTCGCAGACAGATATATGCTGAGGCGCGATAGCCGTAGTTTGGTCATGTATGGCAGTTGTATTACGTTTTCATGCCTGCTCCACTAGACAAAGTGACATTCTATTGGCATTGACGCTAGTAGAAAATGAAAGAATGTATGGATTTGAAATTAGCGATCGAAACATTTTGACGTTTGCTTTCGTCACCATTACGATCAAGTCAAGTCCACACATTTTTTTATGTTTACTACTGTCGTTAACGCTAAACGAAAGGCCACTTTGTCTAGGGGCCCTGGAGTGCGATTTTTTAAAGTCCAATCAGCAGTAGAAAGATGCATATCTCCATAATAATTCTAACATTTTCAACTGCTGAGCTCAGCGAATGAGTTTCAAAAATCATACTCCATCTTTTGAGTGAAAAGAAAATGCTGTAATACTTCGACGGCGAGAAACAAAGGTATTTTGTAATTTATAAAGAGTAAAGTCTTTACGAATTACGAACATAGAACAATACGGCATCTTCTATGCATACAATTACTTTGAGCGTAGGTAGTGTCGTGTTACCGGTGCGCTGGTGGTGTTACCCATGATGTATTTTTCTCACACCACTATCAGGCATATTACAAGAAACTTCATAACTTGGTTGAACGTAAACGCGGCACGAGCGCTGACTGCAGGCAGAGCAGTGCTGACCCACTTTTACTTTCTTCGTTAGAAATCACTTCACACGAACTGTGAATGGAGTCGAAAAAGCGGAAGACATTGTGTCTCTCTCCCACAGCTCTCTCCGGCGGAAAGCTGTGATATACGCCCTTATGAATAGAATACGCCTTTTACTGAAAGAAAATTCTTACAAAGCGAAGGATCAGTAAAACACCTTTTCATTTTGATCATTTAAGTAAATGAGATGGTGAAGAACAAAACGTTGACAACAAATGATTTTTCCGAGTCGAATCGAGAGGAGTTGTTGAAAAAAAATGCATCAGGTATTTCGGAAATAAAACAAATGAGAATCAGTTTAGGTAAACAACGTGGTTCAAACGGACTCCTACCTAGTTTTTATTATTAGCTATCTTTCAAGAAGCAATATTTTTCTAATGGTGGGCTATAAATAAAATACGTTAAAACACAGGTTTTAACGCGCACAAATCGATATTCGAAATAATCCGATACGCCCGTTTACTTCCGATGTCAAATCACAAGCTGAAGCGGATTTACCAATTAAAATTAAATTATAGTTTCTAACGCTCATTTGGGTCATTACATTGATAAAGACAGATTTAAATACTTACATAAGTACTATATTCGTAAAAAAATTATTTATTTATTTGGTCAAAAATAATAAAATTTATTAATTAATAAACAGGATCCCAATCAGCAACCTTCGTCAAAACTTAAACCTGTACACTCCTTATCTGCCACATGCTTCGTCAACATACAGACTAATGCACACTGCTAGGCCCAGCCCCACCCAGCCCCCTCATAAAATAAATTTCTGTGTGGCGAAACATTACTACAACCATACTACAGTATGAGAATGAGTGTCTAGTACTACATAACCATACTGCAACTAGTTTTATAGTAAAAAAGCTTTTCCACCGCGATTTGTCTAGTTTTTTTTAGCTATAATCCATCTCGAAAAAACAATATACAGGGTCCTTCTTAATATGCTGACACTTTTTTAAGGGGATGATCAGACCATTAAACTGAAAAACTTTCTCTATAGGATCAAAATCAAAATCGCGAAATAAATCAGCTGTCCCATACATTTGGCCCGAGTAGGTTTGCAGTTTTGTTTGGAAGAGATGATTTTTTTTCGCGATTTCGATGTTGGTGCCGTAGAGAAAGTTATTTATTCAGTTTGATGGTCTGATCATCCCCTTAAAAGAGTGGTAGCATATTAAGAAGGACCCGTATATTATTTGAATATTATGACCTCGATCGGTCTAGTCGTTCAGATGTTACACGATTACTAACAGAAGCACGAACGATTATAATATGTAGAGTATAAAGATAGTGCATACCGCTTGGCAAAAAAGTCATGATCGTGGTGACAGGTGGAACTAAAATTTTAGTATGGTGGTGTTGCCAGGTTATGCGTGATTTTGACGTTCTTGCGTGGAGGCAGCGCCCTCATGTTTTATCACGACTTTTTTGCCAAGCTGTACATTTTAACTATTCTAACTCTAGTCCACGCTTTTTTCTTATGTCTTGAATAGTCTAACGGGACCGAATGCCGGTCGCCACAAGCACGATTTAATTATTCAGTTATTATAGTCGTAACTCGTAACATCTCGACAGGTACTTATTGCGCACTACAGGTGTGCCTTTGTGTTGTTTATGTAGAGCATCTGTCAAGTTCATCGCTATAGCTCGTCTTATTGAAGATCATTTTCTTGGGTTCGGGCAACGATATCAAATGTACTCTATGTCTATGGGTTCGGGCAATGATATTAATGTTAGTCCGGGAATTAAATAGGGAATAATTTATTGTCATAAATGTATTTTTTCAGCCTGAAAACATTTCTCTATGGAAAGTTGTTTAGTTTGATGGTCTGATCATCCCCGTAAAAAACCGTTCTGCATACGATTAATAAGGACTCTGTATACAGTATAATTGTATCTAAGTTATAGTTGTTTATTGTCCAATTACATAGACATATTACTCTAGTGATAGACAAGCTCATTCAAACAAACAACATGTCACACAAAACAACACATAATGACACATTGCGGTCTGTCATTGCCATAGTGACGAAGTGAACTCGGGAACATCAATCAGGTGCGGACACCTCATTCAAGTGTAACATGTTGCTTCTATGGAAGGGCAAGTCTATCGTTAGAGTTTAAGTCTATGTCCAATTAGAATAGCAACAGACTTAGGCCGGATTCGACCAAACTTAGATTTATAGAAGAGTAACTATACAAGGAACAATTTTACTTTTGGTGTTTACACACCCCGTACTAAAAGAACGAATGTATAATTCACCTAAAGAAAGAGGTCGTTGTATCCGTACTTATAGAATGTGAGTTTATACAGTTTTAATTTGGTAGGTTTCTTTTTATTAGATTGTTTTTAATTATGTGACATTGACATTTCATTTAGATTAGGGTTGGTAAAACGCAAAATCTGTTTACTCTGTAGTAACCGGCGACTTAATCTAAGAATAAAATTTACTCGCGTTTGGTCGAATCGGGCCTTAGTCAGTCTGGTGTCCGGTCGTAAAAAGCGTGAAATCACGTGTCCCGTTCCATTAGAGTAAATTCGGGAGGGTAATGACTAGAGTACATAATATCTGTATTTAGAGCACACATAATTCCCTTACCTGGGTATCTGCGTACCTTGACTGCGTTTGCAGCTAAGCAGCCACTGCAATCGAGTAATATTGAATACAAAACTCACCAAAAGTAGATTCTGTCTCTTTTATCGGTTCGTATTTAAATTGAACAGAATAGAAACGTTACCCGGGAGATATCAGCGTTTTCGTTGCGTGCTGGATAGAGGTTTCCAACCCCTGCCCTTTCCTCACCTCGCTTGTTAAATTGGAATTGAGCTTTCTACTCCAAACAAGTTGCACTTCATTGCTCATAGCCTTAGATCAAGTCCTGATAACAGCATTAATAATGTCCTTGCAGTAGGTCATACAACTCGAGAAATAAGGTATGTCGGTCAAGCGGAATGTGTGTGGAATACTAAATTAATCATCAGATTCGTGCCGTGCATGGGCGCGGCAGCTCGCTGGCGATGGCGATGGCGTAGGCGCAGGCACAGGCGGCTTGAAGCGTAGCGCGTCGCATGGGTACCTACTCTACGACCTTAGATCAAAGTAGTATTTATGGATAGGCCTCAGGCGAACATTTCAAACCAGAAAAATGAGTCAAATAAAATGAAAGGTATACTTCAAATTTGTATGCAACTGCCCTAGATTTGGCAGATAATGGCGCTAGTTTGTATGGACCAAGTGCCGTAGTAGTGTGCCTCAACTTACCGCACTTTAGGCCTATCCATTAATTTTACTTTGATCTAAGCCTACTACTGAATTAAATAACTGTGGTAATCGGACAGAACCTCGATTTTGTTTTTCATTTATAAGTTGTCGTCATGTTGTAGGTATGACCTGACAAATGGACCTGACTGACATACTTTTCTTACCTATTTATGAAGTTTATTAGGGTTTGTGATTAATTATATCAATTCTCATTATTGCCCGATATTAATTGTAATTTTTCAAAATGCACGCTTTCAGTATAAATAAATTTAATATTTAGTTTAATATCTGTTGCTATTTAAAATGGGCTACCCCGTAGTGGTCCTACCGGTAGGTCCAATCGCTGGGACGAGGTAGGTGTACACCACGAGATATGACTGTAGGGGTAGCCATAACAATTACAAAAATGGCGTACCTACCGTCATCACAGCCTGATAGATGCACCAACTCGCATTAGGCAGGTACCCAAACATATCAAAACGAAGCATGATCAAACTGGGTCACTGTTTCGCTCACAATCATAGTAGGTAATTAAATTGTAAGAGTCTGTGAACCGTCAGCAATCGGCTTCGCTCGCTACACAATGGCTAAACGTTGCTTCTTCATTTCTTTGTGCGGCACTGCGCTGTACGCTTCGATCGCTCGCTATTTGTTGATTAAGATCGATAGAAATACTGTTTTTGTTGCTATTCATTAGATGAAATGAAGATATGAAATGGTTAATGCTGTGTGCACATCGAATCAAACTTGACTGTTGGTAATGAAATAATCGAAAGCTACGGGCGACAAACTCAACGAGTTTACCTTTTCACAGAACGCAATAAGAAAGTATTACTGGAAAACTTTAGGTTGTAGTTTTGTTCAAAATGAACCAACATACCTAACAAGGCTCAAATAAAGGGTTAGCTGATAGACGGGTGGATAAGGTGTCAATAAACACATATTAATTAGCAGGAATTAGCTATATATTCTATCCGCGTGTTATAGGGAGGGATTTCAATCAGTTCGGCATGCATCGTCGAGGCACAGAGGATTGTAGTCGAGGAGTGCCAGTTGGAAAGTTAATGCGCTAAAAGTAATACAAATAAATACATCAATTCATTATAAGTAAAACGTGAATAATCATAATATAGAGAAATTACCTCGGTGACGCATCTCGCCACGGGCAGGACAAACACCTGTACCAGATGTGAAATTTCAAGACCCGCTTCCGATGTCGATGTTGCCTCGGGCACCCACTGAGAAGAGGTCTGAGCCGCCGCCTAGCTATGTGCAGGTACAAACGTTAATAATACATCTACCTATGGTCATTGATAAATTGGCCTATTATACATATTATAGTACAAGAATAGATGGGTAACTTAATCACGAATTAGATTAACACTCAGTTGCAGAAACGCTCATTAAAGTTAATCCTCCATTAAATCTCTTGCTGTCTCTTTTAGTCTCGTTGACGTAGTAAAAGCTAGCAAGAGATTTAATGGAGGATTAACGCTAATGAGCGTTTCTGCAACTGAGTGTTAATCTAATTCGAGTGTTAACCTTCAAAAGGAGTAATGTCCAAAGGTTAATCCCACAGAAGCTCTACTTTTACCCATGCACATCCCGAAAGGATATAAAAACATAAAACGTAGAAGTACAATGCTTCAAAAAAAATGTCTCCCCTCCGGACGGAAAGCGTCAATTTTCGTCCCGCTGCGCTAAACGAAGTTTTCGCTTTCCACTTACGTCGAGGTGAAAAATAGTATACTAACCTCGGACAGTAAATAAGAAAGCCTCAGATCACATGTTTGTTACAATTACCTACATGAGATGAGACCTTTCTTATTTTCCTGTCCTCGGTGTGTAATCTAGTATTTAATAAATGTAGGTACTTAAGTGTAGTAATTTTTGTTACGTATTATCAGAATATTTTATTCCAAATTTCATTAAATGTATACCTACATTAATTAATAAGTATTCATCAAGTGGGAAAATGTGGCCTCGTGGAAAGTCACCTGTTAAAGCTATAATTAACCCACAATGATTAACAATAATAACTAGGTCAATAGCTCGGCTACCTCCCTTGGAATGCTGACGCTCGCGCCGCGCCCGCGCCGATTCAGATAGTAAGCGTGTCATTTGAAGGCGTCCGCGGGCGATCGAGCCGGTGGTGCGCCGGTGCCGGTGCCGGTTCCCGAGTGTCGATGACACGGCGCGGGCGCCGCGGTTGGCGTCACCGTTAGCGACAAGTGCTGGCACACTTTGTACGCGCCGTTACACGCAGGGTTGCCATGCTACCCTATATTTTATCTTTATACCTATATGATATTTGTCTCATGATGACAGTTTCATAGACTGTTCTCCTCAACCCAAGAAGCTGGCATAGGTATTTAAATCCATGGTTTAACCCACAGAGAGACTCGTTGCTGGGTTGAACAGAATGAACAATAAAAACATCATAGGAACTACCAAAAAGGGAAAAAAAAATACGAATAAATGTTTCTGATTTATATCTTAAATTCTCTTCAGTCAGATTGAAAGCTATTACCATCTCGCAACAAAACATGTTTTACAGCCTTTAATTTATTAGAAGACTATGAAACTTTACCTATCTGATAATCGAACTTTTAGTTTTCTAATCTTTACTTTGTGGGATAGTAAACAACCCTACCGACAGTCTAGAAGTGATTTTTTTTAACTTACATTGTAACATTTATAGCAGCCCTGTGCAACATCTTAATATTTATTTTTCGTAGCAGACAACCCTAGCGGCCAGGTGCGCGCAGAGTGGATTGTTTACTACTCTCCTCAATGGATCTATTTTCTGTTCTATTCTCGCTCGTCCTCTGACGATATTCTCTTGTTTTATCCTGGCCATTCAGCTCTTCCGCTGGCTGGCTTGCACCAAAATGTGTTTGTGATCGCTCTGTCTCTGACACTGCTCATATTACGACCGTATAAACCGTAACCCATCACATGTTACGTCTTCTGCATCATATAATAAAACTGTAAACTTTCCGTGTTTGTAGATAAAAAATATACAATTGCTTGCAAAAAATATGTACCTGGTACCTAAACCGGAGATGAAGGTATTATTTTTATCCTACCCCGAAATTATCCGTATTCTATAAACAAATATTAATATGGTACCTATGGGAGGAATATGTGGATACGAGCCTTTTCCGAGGCAGCACCTTATTACGTTCAGAGCGTCGCGTTGGCAAAGAGGTGTAACACGGCACTTTGTCATTCCGTACTAATGACGCTGAAACAGCTATGCGAAAAGGCTCTATGTTAAAAATTACAATATATTTCAATCATAAATTAGGTAATTGGACTTCAAATAACGGTGAAAGGGTGTCGAGTGACGAGCTCCAGTCGATAATATGACGATAATTGCATGCAAATTTAGAAGTCACGGTGTACGGGCTAACGGCTCGAACAGAAATGATCTGAATAATTATAACTTGTTTATCTCTGTGATGCAGTTATTATTTATGATGTTGAATAGTTTATAAGCCATGAAGTAGTTAGCAATAGTCCAGGGATCTGACCTGGCTGTGTCGTTAAGCATTTTTACAGTATTCTCGGCGTTCAAGACCGACAAAAGACAGATGCGGCACTTTATTTTAAAAAGTGCTTAAATAGCGTATATTCCTTCCCTGCGTCCGCGGCATGGTACATCGATAAACGTTTTATCGCGCCTGCTAACTCGTTCGTTCACGCGCAAAAAGAAAGGGAGCTAGGGCGCGATAGCGCTTTATCGCGCGATCATGCCGCGGGCGCTGGGCTTCATGCGGTATACCTAGACCATGGACTGTCCGTCGTGGGCGTTGGACCTACAACCTTAGAGCTTGTCCAGGGCTGCAATCGCGGTAAATATTCGGTGATTGAACCGTGATTGGATAAGGTACGAACCATAACTTTTGACACATTTGGTATTGCGCTAATCGGGGTACTGCTGCTCTTGACAGCCGTTTTGACAGATCGCTCAGATGTTAAGGGCTGCCAGTTACAAAGAGTTTAGCGCGATGCGGAATTCAGCAAAGTTGACTAGTAAGTGGATTGCAATGTGATTAGATCTGAAATTGGATAAGTATAGAACTTCGATGTTTTAACTGGGCGCAATCGGGCTCCTAATCCTGATAAGCCGCTTTACGCGCGAATCTCAACACGTTTTCTAAGTAGGTACTGATGCAATTATCGCGCGCAGTCACGATGCTATGTGCTATCGAAACTCGGGTAATAAGCTCGTATATCTGAACAGGGTCTTAAGCCATATTAAACAATAAAATTAAATTTAGTAATAATTTCACCATGAACCATGAAGTTTCTGGCCGCATCTTCTCTACAACGGAACACCTTCCGAAGCGGTGGTAGAATCAAAAATGACGTCAGAAAGTTATCTATGTGATATATTATTTTGAATAAAAAATTTTGAATTGAGTTGAGTTGACTTCATAGTGCTAGGAATTTAAGAATGCGGCAAAGTTAGAGGCTCGCGAGCTCAATATTTTGCTTCAAGATTTGCAAGATTTTGCTAAAGTACATTATATGAGTTAGCTTGTTTGACTTTTATCCTTTGAAATCGAGTGAGCGACCTCTGAAATCTGCCGCCCCTAGGCCGCGGCCTATACGGCCTATTGACAAATACAGGACTGCTCAGTAGACGAAAACTGAATGGTAAAGTGTCCGTATGGATCTGGAGGTACATGAAAGACTCATTAGAAATAACATTGTAACTCTCTTTCTAGCTGTGTCTAATCAACGTATTTCAAAGTCAAATGGAGCCACAATTAGAATCAGGGATGCGATTTTTGAATGTCATCGGTGAGTTTGAACGGTTTTTAAATCTCATACAAAAGCGTTCTCATGCATCTAATTATGATTTTTGGAAGTCAAATCAGCAGTGGAAATATGCGTATCTTCATAGTTATTTTGCCATTTTCAACTGCTGAGCTCACCGAATGAGATTCAAAAATCGCACCCCAGGAATATAATACCTAACAATATTCAATCAATAATTAATTATACTAGGAGACGTAACATAGCATATTTACACAGTTCAATATAAACAGACAAAAAGATAGAAGTGTGTCAGCTACCGCGACTCACGTGCACCCAGCGAATAGTCGCGCGATTTGTGACCTGACGCATCTGGAGCGAAACGATTCTGTCGTGTGGGGATTGACTTCTATTGGCTATCGCACATTACAAACTAAAAGACGAAGAGATAGCAAAATCTTCATCGTTTTAAAGAACTGAGCTGAAAGGCCACGGACCTTTTTTTGCCACGGACAACATGTCCGTGTCGTCTGCGCAATGCCTTACAGTTACTATACTAGCTTCTTTCCGAGACCACAGATTATTCAATAGTCCGAGACATCGTTCGCGTTGACTTGACATTTGATTTCTATTCAACGTGCAATTCAAAGTGCAAAATTCAAATTTAAATCCTGCGAAAACCTATAGATATCGATTCGTGCTTGATTCGTACCAATACCAGGGCCGTAGCATGCCTCCCTCGAGAAAACGACAAGAATCGGGACGTGTCTCTGTCTTTGTTACCTACTTTGCATATGCGAAAGCGAGCGCGCATGACGGTTTCTCGTTTTGTCCCTAAAAGGGACAATCGGACACGGACAAGCGAAGGTACTAATGAAATCTATATTCCCTCAGTACTGAACGTAGCGGCCGGCAAGGCGCCGATGCAGGCGTCGACGGAGGACGGAGGAGTGCCGCAGCGCGCGCTCGACGGCAGCACGGCCTCCACCTTCAGCCCAGAGACCTGCACGCTCACCAAGTCGGAGCGCGTGCCCTGGTGGTACGTGAACCTGCTGGAGCCCTACATGGTACAGTTGGTGAGGCTGGACTTCGGGAAACCTTGTTGTGGTGAGACTCATTTATTATTCGTTTATTATTTAATTTACGATTATCGTGTCTTCATTCCTCGTAGGTATTAAATTAAATAAAGGACGACTTACGAATGAAATATACTCGTATCAAGCGAATGTGAGCGGAACCTCTGGTAGAGGTGAACGAACACAACATGATCTATAGAAATAATAATGTTTTCCGCAAAGGGCAAGTGCGTACGAGTAGCACCCTCAACCGACGCAAGTTTATGAAAAGATGTATGAATATGGATGTGGCGAAAAATGTGTCAGTCATACCGTAGTAGCGTGTGGCGGGCATAGAAATAGGAAGTAGTTAGGTGCCTATTACGTATTGAGGGTCGTATAGTCTCTCCTCATGGGACAATGGCATCAAGGATATTATTATACCTACACGTGTAGACTGACGTAAACTGACGTAATTAATATATAAATCGAGTGTGAATGGAACAGTCGAAAGGGGTCGCCAAATTGGCAGCGTACTTAAGAAGTGTCAGATCAAATGTACCCGAAACCGATGACAGTGTATGTAACTCATGACTGGGGAAGAGGCAAGAGAGGTGTATCAAGATCGTAGCTGATGGCGATCAAGTGTCTCTGCCTACCCCAATGGGACGCAGGCGTGAGTATATGTATCGTATGGTATGTATAAGTAATTGATCTTCGTACAAACTTGTCAAACAATGAACCTACGGAATGTTAACTGAAATAACAATCATTACGAACCAGAGTGAGGTAACAACAGGTTAATGAAGACCTGAATAACAATAACCGATGGAATTCCAACTAAATATCCAGTTTCAGCTGTTTTGTGAGAAAAAAACTGAAAATGTTGAAAAATTTATACAAAAACAAGCTTCATAAACACCTTCGCGCTCACCGAACCGATGACCCTTTTTATTTAGCTGTTTAGTTACTAATAAACTTATACATTGCTAGTTTATAATTGACTAGCTGTGCCCACGTGGAATTTTAACGGGCAGCCTAAGCCTGTATGTATGTATGTATAGTTATTATTTATGAAATCGGTTTCGGAGATTACCTTAAAAAAAGTCTCCTGAAAACTTTCAAAAACGGTTTCATTTGACAACTCATGTCAGTTCCTCTATTCAGTAAGGTAGAACCAATTTGTAGCAATGTTTCTTACCACCCTGAAAGGGATTACGGTCGTTAGTTATATGTACCTATGTAACAGCTGACGATCGTTCGGCTCAGTTGAGTATTTTGGTCGCTGGCTCTTCATCTAGATTGCACCTAAACACTTAAATGTGCGCTTGTGTAGTGAACCACGTAACTGCTTTGTGTGATTAGTTGAAGTATCTGCTGCCCATTGCCTTATACCTAGTATACATCATCATCAGCCTATAAACATCGTAAATTTAAAGTCCTGACATTTAACAAGAAGTTTAGAATATCACAGACGAAATATTTAACATTTTACAATATTGAGTCCTTCCAAAAGTAGGCTAAAAGTAGATAATTTAGTAAAGCCGCTATGAATATGTATTGAGAACTAGCAGTTTACAATAACAGATAAAATAAAACCGCTATTCCAGTATTGTGTCAAACATTCCGCAAAGCAATAGGCATCTTGAATTCCTTAGTTGATGGAAAAGCAGTGAAGCGACGAAACTTTCTAACGATTTAATCTGAACAGAACCCTTGTAATCCGCATTATTATATTAAATTATGAACAGTTTGCGGCCAGGCTCGAGCGGCTCCAAATAGCTACTCGCTGGTACCTACCTACAAGTGAAAGTCTCAGCTCAGAGGCAAATATAACTAGTTATGAAAGTTCCGACATCTTTTGTGTCACATTGATACTAAGCTTGTATGTACATCTGTTGTAACATTATGAGATTGTTACATATTGAATGTAAGATGCATAATACACCCATTGAATGCGTTCATTAAATTAGTGTCTTTAGAAATTGTGTTGTAAAAGAATTGTAGCAGTCTTGCAGACGAGACGAAGTCTACTAAAGACGAAATTGTGCATTCTGTTTGTTAAACGTAGTGTACGGAGATATTATAGAACCTTTTATTTATAATTCACATTTTTACTATAATTTATATACCTATGTTCGGTAATTGTTAACGGCCTAGTAAATTTCTATAGATTCCCGCTTTTCATTTTAGCAATTATTAGTTACATAATTAAGCTTCTCTATTGAAGATAATGAATGCTTCCACACTCAATACGTTTTTTCGTGTTGTCTTCGCTCGCTCCGTCATGTTTTCACGGGTAAGTTACCTGTTCAGTCTCTGCCCCGAGCGGCATAAACCTCCGCTGCTCTACGCGTTTGAGGACCAGGCTCCCCCATTATATCAGATAGGCCTATCTGAACGTATATGTAACAAACGAACAAACACGCTTTGGGATTTGTATTAGTGACGATTATAACTAGTTATTAGACTATAGGGTGTGAATCGCAACAAATCCTTCCAAACTACTGACGCGTCGTTACGGCTGCATCACTAATCGTCTCCTTCTCAATTAACAATCTCTTACAGGAGCGAACAAGCCCGCAGTGATAGTGGTACGTGTCGGCAACAACAGGCCGGACCTCGGCACCAATCCGATCTGCAACCGTTTCACCGGCTTCATTGAAGAGGGCCAGCCTCTCTTCCTGCCATGCAACCCTCCTATGCCCGGAGCCTTCGTCAGTGTACACCTAGAAGCATCTTCTCCCAGCCAATTGTCAATTTGTGAGGCATTCGTCTACACGGATCAAGCGCTCCCGATAGAACGATGCCCACAATTCAGAGATCAACCGCCAGGCAGTACGGCTACTTACAACGGCAAATGCTACATATTCTACGACCGGCAGCCGACGAACTTCAGAGACGCCCTCGGATTCTGCCGCGGCCGCGGCGGCACGCTTGTCGACGAGAGCAACCCCGCACTGCAAGGATTCATCAGCTGGGAGCTTTGGAGAAGGCACCGGTAAGTCCTGCTCCTTCTCTATTACAAGCGATATCACTGTCCTTTTAAAAAATCTGTATGTTTTAATGGTAATCTCAAATGAAATCAACATTAAATTCAATGACAGATTTTCTTAAAAGGCTGTGAAATTGTCAAAACACGAAATTCCACACTTTTACCTAATGGCATTACATTACCCACATGTGTTGGTAACTTTAAAGCTATTGCAAGAATGTTATTTTTTACCGCTCTGCTGATGCGAAATTGATGGCTTCGATACGGAAGTGTTAATGCTAAGTTTCTATGTTGCGAATTGTATCGGCTTTTATGTAATGGTGCGACGATGAGTGATGGTGTGTTGTCGCCACCCGCGCCTGCACCTTGCTGGAAAGTGGCTCTCGTAACGGTATTGCTCCGTATTCGGTACTACGGTCCGATCTTACGTTTGTCGCGTGCTGGTGTCTCAAGCCAGAGTTTTTAGTGAAATCTCACCCCACGTACAAGTCGCATATTTTTACGGTAGGTAATTAAATTTGGTCTATAATCGAACGTTGACATGAATGCCCCGTTTTTGTATCTCGCATGTTCAGCTCAATCGTTTACGTTTATGCAATAGTCGGAACTGTGTCGGAAGTAGATTTTAAGAAAGTTAAATCTTTTTCCTAAATGAATCCGTAGAGTTACCTCACTCACCTACGTACTTGAGAAGTATCTTATTACATAGGAAGAACGATAGCAAACTTGTCCCTATTATCGAAGATGGTTCATTACTGATCCGCTACATAGCGAGCCACCGAACGATGTGATTGGAGTCAATTTCGCTGGCAGCAGTGCATTCTGCGCTCCGTTATAGTTATCGAATACATGTCGCAACGGTATCGATTTGGATGATTTCGCTGTGTCACACATAGACCTATCTGATCTGTAAGTTTGTCGGCCTTTCTAAGAGTACATTCACATTACAGAGGCACTTCTTACAAATATTAAGTAATTCATAACCAGTAGGATTCTACTGTAGGCTGAAAGCCAAAGGCTTTCTTTTATGAATAAGGGTGAAAGGGAGTGAGCCATACTCCACTACACGGGCCCACTGAGGATTGGTAGTTAGTAGAGCTTAGATATTGGAAACAAGCACCGAAGTTAATCAACATGAGATCCGGTCAGTCTTTGGATTTTTCCGTGCTTTGGATGTACGTTAAGCAGTCGGTTTAACTAACTAGACGTTAAGCTAGGCTACCGAGAAGAACGATATAAAGGAATGTTGGGATCGATTAACAGGGTTAAATACGATTGTTAGGCACCTACATACTCATTTCGCATTGGGTCTTGATTGATCGACAGAGTTTATCTTCATTTAGTTCTCTCTAACACTAAGTACCACCATTAGGTACGCAAAGAAAAACAGGCTACAAAAAAGTTGACTAGAAAACCCATGGTGTCGAAAATGTCCTCCGATTGCTAATTATCTCGGTCTGATTGTAACACATTAGGCTTCCACTTGATCCGAAAAATGTACACCTAATGTGTTTCTTGGTCTCGTTAGTGAAAAATAAGAAGTAAATTGCGACCCGTCGTCGCTTGGTCATTTGTCGTTGTCACACTTCCCCGTAGTTAATTGGCCACAGTCTGCTTCAGCGAGGTTTAAATTGTAATTTGCCAAGCTTTACGAAAGTTATAAGAGTAGGACTAAGACTAGGTACTCGTGCAAGTTGTTTAAGGTTTTATTGCTGAGCGATATGAAAGTGACAGACTCTTGTGCCTTCTCGATTTATCGCGCATTAGGTGTTATAAAATTACAGAAATTCTCGCAAAAACTGTTGAACGTTGATTTTTTTATTAATAACTAGTGTTTTCCCGCGACTTCGTCCGCACAAATTATATACCAGATTTTAAGTCAGATCATAAGCTATCAAACAAAAACAGTTTCATCAAAATCGGTTCAGTAGTTTTTGCGTGATGCGCGAACAAACAAACAAACAAACACACAAAGAAACAGACAAACAGACAGACAAAATTTCTAAAAAAGGTTGATTTCGAGTCGGGGATAGCTAAAACCCATATCGTATTTTTTTTTTTGTAAATATCTTCAATGTACAGACACAGTTCAGTTACAGTTTTATAATAGTTAAGATTGGGATGCGTTTACCTCTACTGTCATGAGAAATTACGAGTGTCTAATTGTTCCTGCACCAACCGTTATAGAGGCCTACTGCTCAAAAAAGACTAAACAACTAAACACAATATTGTTACTCTAATTTAAAACTCATAGCTTCGTCTCGTAACAGGAGCGACAGTAGCAGTCAGTACTGGATGGGGGCCTTCAGGGACCCCCAGGACGCCGCCAACTGGAAGTGGGTGAACGGCAATGACGTCACAGTGTCCTTCTGGAACGCCCCCGGGGGCACCGAGGGCTGTGCCAGGTTCGACGGCAGCAAGGGCTGGCTGTGGGCAGACACCGACTGCCAAGCCAGGTTGAACTACATCTGCCAGCATCGTAAGTTGCTCTTTATTTCATAATTTGCGAATTTCTTAATTGCTTTTTTTGTCAGCGAATTGTGTTAATGTCTTTATGATAAAGCTGCATAATGCGAATGTTTCAACATTTAACCCACTTGTTAAGTTTTAGAATTAAGTGCTTTATATTAGTTTTAACTGAAAGTTGGCGTCAAATTTGTGCCACATATTTATTTGTATTAATGTTTCTAATACGTAGGTATGTGGACGTATATGTGTACGTTCCACGTATATGTCTGGCTGTCACTTCGCGCCTCGGTGCAAATTGGTCTCGTGGGTGTAATCATTTGTTGGCTCACTTTTGGTGACAGGGGACCATTTTTTACATTCATTTACCTTTTGTAATGTTCCGGGCCTAAGATGTTTAAACTGATTGACGCTACAGTGTTTCTAGTGGTTATACTGGAACTTATACTTAGGTACTATCTGAGTCAGTAATTTTACAACAGCGAATGTAATTTCAGTAAACTCCACCGACTCTTTGCTCATGATGCCTTCTCGTCAACAGAGCCGAAAGCCTGCGGGCGTCCGGAGCAGCCGCCGAACTCTACGATGGCCGCGGACAGCTTCGACGTGGGGGCCTCAGTGGAGTACGCGTGCGACGAGGGTCACCTGCTCGTGGGCCCCACGGTCCGGACCTGTCTCGACACCGGCTTCTATGACGAATTCCCGCCTGTTTGCAAACGTAAGTGTTGCTTAAATAGTTTTGTTCGATGATATTACAACTTAATTAAATTTTTCTATGAAGTACATAAATTATAGATAATAATTAAACTATTGTTATTAATCTATTTTTGTTTTCGAAATAGGTCGAATCGGTACCTACTATGCTATAAAACGTTCTTTAGAAAATGATTGCTTTCTAACCGCCGTTAGACGTGATTGAAAATG
The DNA here is from genome assembly GCA_963693445.1 of Agonopterix heracliana. NCBI lineage: Eukaryota > Metazoa > Arthropoda > Insecta > Lepidoptera > Depressariidae > Agonopterix > Agonopterix heracliana. The sequence continues at coordinate 4,945,406 of OY856307.1, forward strand.
AATCGTATTTTTTTTTAATTTACTACGGATTCATATTATTGGGCTGTATAATATGAATCCGTAGTAAATTTACAGTAATATTTTTCTAGTTTTGTAACTATCAACAATTTTCGTTTTGCAGGCATAGAATGCGGCTTCCCAGCTGAAATCCCGCACGGAAAGTACAAGTTGATGAACGGCTCTGTGTCATATCTGTCCCACGTTCAGTACTCGTGCGAGGAAGGGCACGAGATGGCGGGACGGTCGAGGCTCGTCTGCGACATCGACGAGCGATGGAACGGGCCTCCGCCGCGCTGCGAAGGTTTGCCTTGCCCACCTACCTTGACATCTACATTATTATACAATAGGGTGCTATTTTGAAATACTCACAACATCTATTTCATATAAGAAAATGACATAAATTCGTAGTAGATAGGTTGAATGATATAAACCGAAACCGGCGGGCATTTATGATAACATGTATGCATGTGAATGAGGCGTAAGAGGTATTTATAAGGATCACGGTATGTGGAACGCCCTAATCTCTGCTTACCCCAATGGGAAAGAGCCGTGACGTTATAGCTAGATAGATAAAATATACTTTAACCACTACATCTGTCTTTATTCCTAAATGATACGAGTAGATAAGAGAAAGTTTTTACGTCATAATAATGTATATTGTTAAGAAAATAGTTAAACATAATCACATGTTCTGTCGCATTGTTTTGTCAAACTGTCACGCACACGTCACGCATAATAAGAAACGATTACAAAACAAATGCAAAAGTATACGTTTTTCGTTAAACTCATTAACTACGTACTTCATTTGAACGAAAGAATCTCATAATTACATCTGGATGTCATAGCTGTTCTACCCAAGCAGAATTGTAATCGAACCTCATTATAATGCCCTGGAGTGTGATTTTTGAATCTCATTTGGTGAGCTCAGCAGTTGAAAATGTCAATATTACTATGGAGGTATGCATCTTTCTACTGCCGATTTGTCTTTCAAAAATCATACTTCAGGAGTGCGATTTTTGAAAGTTAAATCAGCAGTGGAAAGATGCATATTTCCATAATAATTTTGACATTTACAACAGCTGAGCTCACCGAATGAGATAAAAAAATCGCACTCCTGGACACCAATCTCGTGAATAGACATCTTAAGAGGATAGGCGGTCTGAAATGCTAATTTGGAGAATAGGTCACTTTTCCGACTGTATATTTATTCGTCCGATCCACCTCACCCATACACTCCGCCGACTAGAGTGCGACTGAGATAACTGCAGCTCGTTCCAATTTTATCTACATAAAATCGACGAAAACAGCATTTCGTATTGCCCTGTTTTCTCTTCCAAAACTAAACCGATTTTAATCATTCTTACAAGAATAATATGAGAAAGACATACGTTTTGCTTTTCTTGTTTATATTCGTCAAATTTGTTTGCTGGGTGTCTGAAAACGGGCTGTAAAATTGGTAATTTTCGAAGGTCCCTAGTTCTTACAATAATTAATTAATGCAAAAAAGGAAAACATAGGGACATGGCAGAGGTGACATAGATTGTATGGTAAAAAAATATTTGCTCTAGTGTGAAAACTCCATATCATCTTGCATCCAAGGAAAAAACAGGGGAATACGTTTGTATGGAGAAAACTGTACTGGTCTATCCTCTTAATCCTAATTTCGTTATCATCATCTTTACATGCCCATCGATTCTTGACTCTTCCTCCCTAAGCTATCTACAATCTGTTTACAAACAATTGACGTAAAACTTTCATCAAAGTCCGCGAAGACAATTAAAGCTCACACAATGGTAAGATCGCGTTATCTGTATGACCGGCCACGTCTGCCTACAATTATGTACCTAGAGGCGCACCTACAATTAGATCGCGTATCTCGAAAATTGCGGATTGTGGGAATGTTGTGTTCGTACTCAGTTGTGATCGGAGAGATCTCGTAGGGTATACTCAAGCCCTGCACTAGGAAACACATTGATGATGTCAGTTTCATGCATAAATTGTCAATTTCTCAATGAGAATGGTAACAAAGCTGTACACACGTCGTCAGCTCAGGCTACCCTGTTTGGACTTTGAACTATTAGAAGTTGAACGCTGCGAATCGTGCGTGAGGGTGCGGTATGTTGTTGTTGTTTCGTCTCACCGCACGCTGCGCCCGCGCCGGCAGCCGCGTCTATGCAGGCTCACTACCGCACTATTTTGTGTTTTGTACGTAGTTATGGTTATATAGGGTGCGTAACCTGATGTGTCGCCGTGTGTACATGATGTTAAAATAGGGTCCCGTTTTCACCCTTACACCTAAAAAAGTACACACGGCGACAGATCAAGCTACCCTTAGTTGAACTCTATTTTCATGGACAATCCGTCGCGGTGCGTACGACACCGCTCAAAAGTTTCGGCTTCGCCTCGGTCAAAAATTACATGAGATCTGAGACCTTTCTTACTTTCCTGCCCTACTCGGTGTGTAATCTACTACTCATTTTACGTCTCGTCTGTGATAGATAACTGATAATACTACACCAGACTTTCCTCACAAATAATCTTTGTTCCAAGGCATGCGTTGCAATTGGATAATTTATATTTGTAACGCTGTCGTGGCTACAATAATATAGGGTTTCGATTCCTTGCACATCCCTCCTGTGTTGCCTTAATGCGGCCCTGTGTGTACTACACGCTATACTTGTTTATCACACATATTCTCACATGTGAGTTCGCGATGAGCTTTCTATAGCGGTCTGCCGTAATACCAGTGTTTTGGTGTGACCCAAATGACCACATGGTCATGTTTACTGTAGTTAATTGCCAGTTATGTAAAGAGGATTGTGCTGCATTACTTGACGTCTGGATTCCGTTAGTTTTTTTAATAGTTTTGTTGTTTGTAGGTATGCGTGCCGGCATGATGTAGGTATCATTGTTAATTTATTGTGCAAGAAATGTTTTAATTCAGTACGGTTAATATCACGTTTAGTTAGGTATGCTACACCGGTATCTAAATCATTGACCTTATCCATAAAACTGCAATCCTACTCGAATCAAAATATGTAAATATTGGACAAAAGATTTTTTTCTGTTTCTAACGCTCAGTTCCAGAAACGCTTATTAGAGTTAATCCTCCATTAAATCTCTTGCTGTCACTTTTTGTCTTGTTGACGTAGTAAAAGCTAGCAAGAGATTTAATGGATGATTAACTGTAATGAGCGTTTCTGCAACTGAGCGTAAGTTGGACAGATAATTAAAAATAAAAATGTAGATACATTGTCACCTAGGTACCTACCTAACTAGTCAGTCATTAAAAACTTTATAAGACGGGCAAATCAATTCTTCAAAGCCATATCCTCATACGGCGAGGAATCACGTGGGTTTCTGCCGCCCTGGGCACAGACCGATTTACCGCCCCTTTATCTTACCTACACAAAAAATATTTGCACATCGATTCGGGTTGTGGACAGTTTTAGACATCTTTTGGTTCATCCATGCAAAATTGCTCCTCAATACAAATCGGTTAGAGCCAGAGCTTTTTACACGTAAATAACATGTGCAAGTAGCCTAAGTAAAAGCTATGGATAGAGCGTAGCAAAGCTCAAAATTTTTAGCACCATCTTAGCTGTGGTCAGAACTCTTATATCGTCGGTCCAATCGTAAACTAGCCAATCTGAAAATTCCTAACTGTTGGGGAGACTCAATTAAAATTTTGGGGAGATTAAATTAATTAAGTACTGTAAAGCAAGTTTTTCACGTAGATATAAAAAAAAATCTGTGTATTGGTCCTAGATAATTGTCTTTCTGGTCACACTTTAAAAACAACTGATATACTTGCTTAGTTGTCTAATGTGTAATGAGTAATGACTATCTCACATAGATAGGCGAAAAGAATAATAGCAATATCTTCTCAATTATTGAGGTTACACATACGATACTTTGCCACCACTTGAATCGAAATGAAACATAAATTTTGATATAGTAAAGTCGAAAATGCCAAAATGACAGATTGGCTAGTTTACTATTGGACCGACGATATGTAGGCATAGTAATTGAAACAGAAACTTAGAGCGAGCTCGACTTTTCTCTTCTCTACGAATTGTTTATACACAGAGCTTAATCAATCCTTCCCGAATTTGCCGCCGGGGCATTTGCCTCCCTCGCTATGCTACTGTCTTTGTTCAGGAATTGTCACTTATTTGTCAACAGTGGTGCAGTGCGAGCAGCCGGCACAGATAGCCAACGGGCGGGTGACGCTGTCCCACAACGCGTCGGTGTTCGGCGCAGTGGCCGAGTACGCGTGCGCGCGCGGGTTCATCATGCTCGGCGCGCGCAGCATTGCCTGCTTGCCCACCGGGGTCTGGGACAAGCCGCCACCTCAGTGCAACCGTAAGTCTATCTACCTACACACTATACACAATGACTTTATTTAATTGCCAACACATACCTAGACCGAAACGACTTACAGGGTCCAACTTAAATACGATGACGGTTTTTAAGAGCATGATCGGACCATAAAATTTAACATCTTTCTCTATGGGACCAACACCTAAATCACAGCTGTCCCGTTCATTTGGGTCCAGCAGGATTGGAATTTTGTATGGGATAGCTGATTTTTTTCGCTCTTTCTATTTTGTTCCCGTAGTTGTTCTGTTTGATGGTCTGATCATCGCCTTAAAAATTTCCTAAACATAATAACTGTGTTGTTCATTTACTAAACATTAGTAATCTACACACAGTATCAGAACTTAAAGCATTTGTGATAGTTTTTAAAAGCCGTAAGTATAATATAATTGTTCCTAATGTTAAACGCAAAACGTATGTTCTTATTATCAAACCACTCTAACTTATGATAAGCTAAAAGCTTACACACGTTTGCAACTCTGCTAGTCCCTTCTTAGTTAAGTATCGGCACACCCTTGATACTCAATAGAACATTCTTACTTCTTGAGTGACATTTTATTATTTCAACAGCCGAAGAACGCCTAACGACAACATCGACTACCCCCATCCCACCAACAACCACCAACCTGCCCACCACACCCTTCCCAACCTCCACGCGTTTCATACCCACTCGCCCACGGTCGTCCCCACGTCCTGTATCGTCCCCAACCCCGTTCTTACCCCCTGAGCCGCCGCGAAGACCTCGCCCGAAGACTACGACTGAGAAATCTACAACGAGGGGCTACGAAAGGTCAACGACCCGAAGCTATGAGAGGACTACTACTAAAGGGTATGAGAGGCCCCCAGAAAGGAAGGTGACGGTCAGCGATTCCCAGGAGTCGCCCACGAGTCACGTGCCTCATATTATTGTTGCTAATCATCCAAGGGAGAATCAGGTAAGTACGGAGATTGTGTAGCGTTGGTTGAGTTGCTTAGGTATACCTACTTGGTAATAATGTTTCGTAAGCATGAAATCTTTTTATTGAGAGAAACGAAGACGCACTTGTCCGCGCTGAGAACGTGGGCAAGTGCGCGTTTGACCACAAAGCTATTAACCATACCAACCACAAATCTAGCAGATAGTTTTAACAATCGTTGTTGTGATAATGTGGTACAGTGCAATACAGCAACGGACATGATATATTTTCAACTTAGTTCCCATAGAGATTTCCGGTTTTAGATTAGAGGCATAGCATAATGCTCACGACTATATTCCCCGAGGGGTAGTCAGTTGGATTAGAGGACAATGGTTTTAAAGGCACTGTCGTCAGATCCAAAAATAAAGTTCTCTTTTTTATACTTCTTATGTCGACGAGCGATCGATGTTGAATCAATTATTTATAATAATATTTAAATAAATTTAGAGGAACAGTTTTAAGGGTGTACTTATTCGGATAGTAAAAATATACAACTTTCCCTGAGGAACATGGATTAAAAAACGAGATTTTTTTGACCTCCCATATAAACTCGATCGGCTGAACCGCAGATTCGTAGCGTGTGGCGGTCCGTGGTCTCTGCCTACCCACATGGGACAAAAGCGTGAGCTTATGTACTTATATGTGTACCCTTAAAATGTTTCTAGTAAGTAATAAAAAAATAGGCGACTAGAACAGATAAACACATAACCCTATAATAGTACCTAGCATTTCCCGTTGGCTTGCATTGGCCTTATGTTGCCAGATGGTCGGGATTCATCTGGATTGTCCCGAAATTCCATTATGATCTCCAAATTACTAATATCCCATACTATTAAACGGGCATGATTCTCTTAATGTGCCAAAAAGTTAAGTTTCTTTGTCATTATTAAAATTTTATTAATAAACAGCAACATTTTGATCCCAAAACCCCGACCGTAATCCCAAAATCCCGACTTTTTGAAATTTTGCTTATGCTTACATATTTTACTTTTCCCATCAGGCAACCCTAATTGGTCTATATGTGGCTCAACCAAAAGCTAACAATACCTAAATTGTAGTTAGAGAAGTATGGAAACTTGATCGGCCTATCATACAATAGTTTGACAATAACCCGCAGATCCTCGGCAGCGGCAACAATATCCGCGCGGAGCAGACGCCCCGGGTCAACGTGCCGTTCCCGGTGGACGGGGACCGTCGCGAGACGGTCGGCGCCCGGCTGAACATCGGCGCCGTGGTCGCGCTCGGCGCCTTCGGGGCGCTCGTGTTCCTCGTCGCCATCATCACCACCATCGTCATCCTGGTCAGGAGGTGAGGATACGTTGCCTTCTCTAAGGTTTGGGGCGTGGCTTCACAGTTAAGCGGGGTGGCCTGCAACAAGATTTTTGGTGGCCTGCAAAACAATTTACCGCGCCTGCAGGCGAACGCGGATGATTATCCACTGGAGTCGGATAACATTGTTAGTTAACAACTATACTCCATTCCAAATAAGGGCGACAAGATTATCCGAATCCTATTTAGCTTTCTGGCCAATTCTGATTAGCAAATATAATTGATTGTTCAGCAAAATATAGGTACTATCCTATAATATATGTCTTGGACGCTAGAACGATCTTGGACGTTACTAAAGAGTACCTAAGTGTTTCAAATCTCTGTTTCTGTAATTCAGGAATGGAGTATAACATGTTAGATTTCACAAACAACATCCATGGCGCAGGAGAACCGCCGGCTTTATACCTAGTGCTAACCACGCCAATAGGACTCGATTATTATCTGCAGATTGAAGCCCACCCAGATGACGGACACAACATTCACTATGGAGCCAACATCGAGAAAAAATAAACATAATATGTTGTTTCATACAGAACAGCAGATTTTTGTTACCTATATTTTTCGACGTGTTGTCTCCATAGTGAAAATTACTCAGTTTGATGGTCTTTCCCGCCCATTTTAATATTACTAGGGTGTTTTGTTACACCCTGTATTATATGCTGTCTATTTTCATGGACTAAAATCTCGGTTTAGTCGTTGTCGTTTGTCGACTTATTCTCACCAGTGACCGGGCTGTCGCAACTCCATACATGCTAAGCGTCTCGTGGGGATCACCTGCTTAAACCAAAGTGGAGTCCAGTTAATATTACTTTCTTGTAGCATTGATATTTATCTCTGTATACCTAACTACGCGATTTGTAAAAGGTTTTATCTCACATTCGAGTGCAGAAGAAACGTTTTGCAGCCTCAATCTTAACAATGGTATTCCCGATGTAAATAAACAATATGATAGAATAAAGCAGGGTTGCTACAATATCAAGAACCTAACTGCTATCCACGATGCTTTTCTAACTTAAATTCAGACTGTAAGATCAAACCAGAATGTAATTCTTTACACCCACCAAACTTAAACCTTTTCAACATAAGGGCATCACTACAAATCCAGTCATGACAACAAAAACAAAGAAATTAATGAGTAGGTAACCTGAGCAACAGTTCCAATACAAAAAATGTGGGTTTTTATGAACCCGTTGTTAACGGCAGCGGGAGTCAAAAGCGTACCTCTGCGGCGCGGGCGCGGACGCGAGCGCGGGAACTGCCTCCCCGGTGGTACACCCTGCTGGCGCTCCCGTTCCCGGACCAGCAGGTGGGGCGCCGCGAGTTCGTGCGGGCACACCGCCACGCCCACCGCGCCGGTCATTTCTCCAACCCGTTATGAGTGCGTTACGAGACATGTTTGAGGTGCAGAGGTACTCGTGAGGTTGACATGGTGGCTGACAAACGAGTTACGTGGTTGAATTCTTCAGCAGTTTAGATCCTGTTCGGCGATCGCTCGATTGGGTACCAACGGTTTAATGTACATAATCAGCATTGTTATTCCTTTGTCTTACACAGAATAATAGCCGTTTCTTAAAATTCCAGGTAGGTTTTAGATTACTAACATGAAAAATTTACATGAACATTAAGCAAAAAACATTAATGTAATTAGTATAACAGTGTATTTAATTATGTATTGGCATTAAATAGATATTTATTATGTATGTATCGCTATACATAAGCAGCCACCGTGTCATCCCGCGCCGCACGCACACTGGATCTGGAAAAGCACGCGTCTGCGCACCGCCATTTTGAAATTCAGTAACGGCACGAAGAAATGCCTTATTTTTATTACACTTTAGTTTGCAGGCAACCAATTCTTTATTACCAGGGTTTACGGAATACAAAATCTTGGCAATAAATGTTTGTTTTGCTTGATTAGACCACTTCGATTAATAAAGCATTTCTTGCAAATGTCAGCAAACATTTAGCACGCCCGCCGCCATGTATTAGGCACTTTTAACTGAAAACACGAAGATCACGCTTGACAAAAATTTAACTTTATAAACTGCTATTGAAATGTAACTAGGTACCAATATTTCGACGGTCCCTACGTACATATTCCTAAGTGGTAGATACGTGATTTGCCTTTTATTGTTCCATGTCCTTCAGGTCACTCTATACTATCGATTAGTCAAAAAAAAAATTTACATTTTATGCAAATTGAACCTTAAATCCACACACACATTTCCCGTAACTACAAAATTAAGAAAAATTTCCGAAGTAAACTAACATCAGTGGTAGTTCAGTGATTCTACATTGGAACGTTATCCACGCCTGCCGCGTAACTGCTACGCACTATGTTAGTTACGTTGTTTTACGTGAACAACTTTACATGCCTAAGCCAGGCCATGCCATGCAAGTGGTAGATAAGTTTTCTTACGTCGGAAAATAAAAGTACTTTTTATCAATAACTACCATTTAAGGCTTTTTATGTCGGAAATATTTTGTAAATATGATAAGAAAGTTGTATTTATGTTATTAAACTTCTGTAACTTCGTCTGATTTTGGAAAAAAATATTGATTAGCCAGCCAAATTAACATCTTACAACCATCATGTCAATTCCAAATTGACATATTAGGTGAAAGTTGTTTATGACCAGGAAGCTGGCATACGTTTATGACTGTGCGCGTTTGTCATTATTTATAATAATTGCTTTATGCAGAAAATAGTTTAAAAAAATTATGCGATGTAAAGAGGTCTATCAAAACCTCTTTATTTATTTATTTATTTCATTAATTGTACAAATTAAAACCATTTACCATGAGTTAACTAACGTGGCAATGTTTTTTAAGGCAATATGAACTAGAAAATTGGTTACGCCGATCACATGAGCGCTGATGTTTGTCGTGAAAGAGAGTAACAGTAGCTATTAGTAATATATGGGATGTTCAGATGGGAAGATGAATACCCCTCCATAATAGCCCTCTCCATTGCCCTTTGTGTGACTTTCAGGCTTTTTATGAGGCCAGGAGTGAGCTACTACGTCTCAATTTCGTATGTCAAGTACTTAATATTCTATCCTATTCTGTGTCGTCACTGGCAACACACACTGGTCAATGACTTTCGTTTTGCTGCACTGCTTTTGTGTTTTGCCGACAAGATACTACGCAATCCATACGTCCTGAACGATGTCCAGCCCAGTTAGATTCGTCTATTGACCTCTATCTCGAAGTGGGACCATCCTAACTGGATGGTTTGTCCCTGGTTAACATAATCGTAGTAACTTCGAACTCAGAGTCTACGATCTTTACAGGAGTGGGTAGAACATGGACATTTGACATGATCTTCGTCTTGTCCATGGTAATTTTCAAACCAACTCGTTCGAAGGCTCTGCTAAGGTCATCAAGCATTCTACTGAGGTCCTCCATGCTCACCGTCATAATGACTATAATTATCTCACCCTGAGAGACTCAGCCCTTTCCAATCCAAAACCTTGAAAACATCTTCCAGTGCCACGGTGAACAGTTTCAGAGAAATAACATGTCCATGCCTCACACCTCGCTGCGGTAGGATAGGTATCTATTCTGGTCATGTAATCGGACTGACATAGTGGCAGTAGCATTTGAGTACTTCCAAGTACCTACCAGTAGTCAACTTTTCATCGCTGGAGAGACTGCAGTACAGCACATGTCCCATTCAAATCAAAAGCTTTTTCGTAGTCCACGAACGCCAAGCAACGAGGCAGAGCGTATGTATGTGGTACGCGGTGCTAAAGTTTGTTCGGAACCCAGGTTACTCGGGAGGTTGAAATTCGTCCAAATGAGCGCGACACGGTTCGTATCAACTCTCGAAAACACCTTATAGACATGGCTAAGAAGTGAGATGGGCTTATAGTTCTTCAGTAGGGCATTATCGTCCTTTTTGAAGAAGAGAACCATCAAATCAATCTGTTCCATGTCTGCGGCGATTTCCCCTCAAGTATGACGAAGTCAAACAGCTTCTGAAGAGCTTAAAGACCGGTGTCAATAGTGACACCCACCACACCAATTATTTGTTTTGAGTTAGATTGGTACTCATATCGTATGGTCAACAAGTCGCCTTATAATATAGTCAGTTTATCAAATTAGTACTAGTAGTCTACTACTAGAGCACCGTCATAGCATTTATCGCTCTTTTCCATCAAATGAATTTCTGGAAAAATAGCTTTACGAGATATGACCTTCTTTGATACCCTTCTCGTCTATGTTGTAAATTGTATTTGTCTGTTTCTGACGAGTAAATATGGAACAATAATTATTTTATGTTATCAATATTGCTAAGTCTCAAATTAGTTACTTTGCTATTAACAATATACTAAAACAATATAACAAAACAAACAATATACTACACATACTAAAGTATATGTAATTTTTTAAACCTTCGTACGTCCACGTTTCACTAGAAGTACCGAAACTCTGTCCAGTGTGACAGGTACACACGTGGTATGTGGGGACGGGGTTAAAATTTATTTATAATACTAAAAAAGTTTACTTTTTGTTGTAACAATACACTTCGTCCTTACTTACAAACCCCGTATCTCCATAATGTTTCCCATGTACAATGATCTATGTGACAGTTAAGATTTTGATCGATCTTGAGACTACCGCGTAATAATCAATATGTACCACATACGTTATTTGTAATTGGAGAGTTTCCGATGTAGAACTAAGTAAGTGACTAATAACACACTTCCAATTAACTTTTTGAGTTTTTTCTTTATTTTTCATATAGTTTACCGTATATTAAACCTATATTCCAAATTTCGTCACTGTGTTACAAATAGGACGTGAAATACACATGTTTGAAACTTAAAAGTGCTCTCCTGTAAAATTTGACTTTTGCACTTACGGGAATGTACGTAGGGACCGTCGATTTGAACTTTGAGTGTTGATACTGTTTGCGTTTTACTTTATGCACCCAGAGTAGGTACCTATTGATACTTTTCCACAATACACCGAAATCACAAATCACTGTAAATATAATAAACAGATTAAAAACTTTTCACTTCTTTTTCATTAAGTACCTACATACCTACTTACTTCATTATTTTAGATCAATCTCCAACCCTGCCATAATTTCGAGTAGGTACTTATCTCAAAATACTAAAATAAAAATCCATAAACATATCACGCGTTCGCTCTGCCAGCAGGAAGCACCACGCCGGGAAGCGGTACAGGCACCACGTGTCACCTGACTGCAACACCGTCGCCTCCCTCGACTCCTCCTCGTCCGAGTCCCGCAGCGGACTGAACCGCTACTACCGGCAGGCGTGGGAGGAGCTGCACGAGGCCACCGGCGCCAAGCACGGCCACCGGAGGCACGACCGGGAAGCGCCCAAGGACGGCTCGGAGCTGGTCGTGTCCGACGTGTACCCCGCGCCCCACGCGGGGGCGCGCGACAAGCGTCGCCACCACCACCACCACCACCACCGCGAACAGAGGCACCCGGACTGGCAGCCGCATCGACCCCACCATAATCATAAGCCTAGGTATTAATGGACCACCTGTAGCATTTAGCACGAATTCTCGAACGAACGACTTGCACTTCTCATCCACCCTTTTTCAGTGAAGAAACAATTTTGTACAGTATTTTTCGTTATGCTACAGGTAGATTTTGACTACTGTTTCACTCTTACCTAAATGCACAATTTTGTTCTCTATCCAAGACTATAGAATACAACAATTGACCATTATATTTCCCTCACCAACTAAGCAGTCAGAATATCGTCCTTGAGTTTGATTCTCAGTGTTGCACGAATGTGTAGCGTAGCATCCATAAGATTAACTTTATAAGTGAACTTTGATGTGGTTCCGAGATGAAACCAAGTTTTGCTCAACGCCCCGTTTTGGCCGGAGTAGAAACAGATCGTACCAAATAACTGTGTAAGTTTCATTTGTTGTTTGTTTATTTTTTCTTAATTTACGTGTCGACTAGGTTTATTTTATGACTAAGTAGGTACCTATATGTATAAAAGAACCATCAAAAATCTAAAGCCATTTTAACTAGTAGGGTTTAATTTTTGGCAATAATTTTAAAGATAATCTTGAATGGCAACAGTATTTTTTATCATTTTATTTATTAATGTTATATTATCTTTCTGCTTTAAAACTATGATTACCTTGATCTTTTCTTAAAGATATTTTATTTACACATTTTACATCGATTTCCATGTTTAGTTTGTATGTCTAGTTTAGTTTGTAAGCAGTTATCAATTTATTGTACATAATATCGTAGTTTAATTTAAATAAGATTAGATTGAAGTTAATCATTGTTCACGCCTTAACTTTCCTGTCTAGATAATGTACTTTTATTGTTAATATTGATAGGAAATACATAGTTTAATTAAACTGTGAATTATCAGTGTAGGAGGTACATTAATGTGAAACCAGTGTGAAATGCTATCAACAATATTCTATTTATGGTACAAAGTAATATTAAAAATATGCTCAGATGACGAATTTGAAAATAGTAACAGTACAAGTCCGGGCTACTTGTAAATCAGAGAACAATTGTATGAATATGTGCCATTAAGCAGGCAAACATGTGGTATATAGATAGGGGACAGTTAATTTATTACTAATTGATGTATATGGACTACTTTCATGTAAATATGTTTTTTTCTCCCCTCCGGACGGAAAGCGTCAATTGTCGTCCCGTTGCGCTAAACGAAGTTGTAGCTTTCCACCTCCGTCGAGGAGAAAAATAGTATACTAACCTCGGACAGTAAATAAGAAAGCCTCAGATCACATGGCTTCGCCTCGGTCAACAATTACATGAGATCTGAGACCTTTCTTACTTTCCTGTCCTCGGTGTGTAATCTACTATTTCTTAGTTAAAGATAGAAGTGTTTATGAAACATAATGGTGCGTTATTTCGCACGGTGACCCTTTGTGAACAATTCTTTTTTTACCTTCTATTATTATATTCGAGTGACATTACTTGTACTTAAAATGTGTCTGTATGTGTGAATGAGATGTTTAAATTGTATCGTAACTGAGTATATTAGAATTATAATGTATTGTGATGATCGATTGTTTGGTTTCATTTATCCAAATAAGTGTTGTTAGGGTTGAACTACACATGGCCGCACGCGATCGCGTTCCGTCTATCTTATATGCTCTAGCAAATGACGTTCCTGAGTGACAGAAAAGGATGGAGCGACGGAAAAGTGCGATCGCGTGCGGCCATGTGTAGTTCAACCCTTTGGCGTGCTGCACGCATTTTCGAGATATAACTACTTGTCTTATTTCAGTGTAGAGATTCCGTCAGTAGCAGTAATAACATGACCCGAGCCTCCGAAGTGTTTACATGTCTCAAAACGCATGCGTGTGTGATAAGACGGATGTCATACTATCAAATACGCGGGTTTGTTGTTTTGGCGCTTAGATCAAAATAAAATTAATGGATAGGCCTAAAGAACGGTAAGTTGAAGCACACTACTAGGGCACTTGGTCCATACAAACTAGCGCCAATATCTTTCAAATCTAGGGCAGTACCTTTCATTTGTTTTGCCTCGTTTTTCTGGTTTGAAATGACAGTGTAAGGCTAATAATGGCCTATCCAGTTTGTATATAAGATGTCTATGCCTATCCATTAATTTTCTAAGTTTTGGCTGGCCCATCATCGTCATGACCGCGGGCAATGTTATCGTAGTAGATCTCTATCAAAAACCTTGCAAGGCGCCAAATATCACACTCGGGCGTGTCACAAATTCTAAACTATAAGAAGCGTTACGGCACACGCGCGCAACGCTTTTCAAGTACCCTATGACACATCAGCCGACGGAACGTTCGGTTCGGCGTAGCCAAAGAATATAGCGTAGCACCGAACCTTCCGTCGAGCGACTAGTTCGGCCAAACGCGTTCAATGTAAAGCCTGACCAGGAAAATAAAAAACCTCGCCATGTTGCGGAAAATCATTGGAACAAATTTTTGTACTTGGAACACTAACATTAAAGGTGACAGTCGGTTGCAGCGCCCCCAATCCAGGTTTTTTATATTCCTGGTCAGGCTTTATTTTGCATAGCAAGTAACACAACGGTAGTTAGTTCTCTTATTAGTTTGTGAACGCGACGCCCTGGGCGCGCGTTACGCGACCGAAGGTTCGGCGCGCGTAACTCAACGTTCGGCGTGTGAAGAGCAATTATTTTATAGTTCTTATTAGTTTCATGGTCGTAAAGGTAGTCGTAACCACATAACTAGCCATAAAGACACGATGATTAATGTGAAACTACCGCAGCTGTCAAATTTAAATTTCGAACTTCCGTTACACAAAAAAGGTGCGGATCCTAATTTCAAAGCCCGCCCATAAAAAGTTACACTTCAATAAAACCACAGATTTCTATTAATAAAACCACAGATTTCTGTGAATAAAACACAGTAAATAATATATTACTTTTGTATTAGTTTTTCAAATTTAACTAGGCGTACAAAAGGAGGTACATTGCTTTGTGTAGAACCTTGCATTAGGTTTAATCTCAAATACTATATACAATCTTATCATAACTTTTGAAACATAACATCGACCTAGGGCCGGTATTTTTATCTGCCGTTACAACATGGTAGCTATTTTTTTAATACTAAGGACCTGTTTCACCACTTCTGGGTAAGTTCTTGTTAGCTTATCCGACATATAGTTTGACATATTTTGTATGAAATTATGTCAAAATATCTGTCGGATAAGCTAACAAGAACTTATTCAGAAGTGGCGAAACAGGCCCTTAGTCAAGTGTTGCCAGTGTAAAAAAACCTGTCCTTAAAGTCGGATCTATTGGATGTTTTAGTAACTGCCCACTTTTAACTTAATCATACGTGCACATTTTCGCTACATACAAAAATAGTTAAACATTCTAGCCCAGCGGTGCGATTTTTGAACATCATACGAGCGGTTCGGCAGTAGAAAGATGCATAATCTCCATTGTAATTTTGACATTTTCTACTGCCGAACCGCTCGTATGATGTTCAAAAATCGCACTGCTGTTCGTTTTTACTAGAGTCAAAATAAAAGGAGGATTAGCGTTCTCGAGGTTCAAACTTTACAATATTCACGGTACCGACTAACTGCGCGAAATAAAATTTGAGCCAGGCTAGAAATAGAGAAGATGTATTAAAACATAAATACACTACGGGATATTGTATACTAAAACCATGCAAAACACAATTTAAAATAAAATATATACAGTTTAAAAATACCTATGTGTCATTAGTAAAATAAATCGAAACTCCATCTTCTTGCAAATAATAGACGGATATTCAGTAAACGAAGTCAACAATTTAACATTTATTGCGTTTTCATAATTACCTCTTACGCACATTCTTAATAAAATATTTTTGAAAACTTCTTCATTCCGATTTGAACTATCACAACTTTGGCGATAAAGTGCAAAGTAATAAAATGGTACATCAAGTTTATTGTTTGCTGAAATGGGATATAATTACACAGTAAAAATAAAGTTATAAATTAACAATTAAAATTTTAGAACTAAATACTATTTCAAAAGAAATTAGAATGCACTTTATCATTGAACATAAAACTTGCTACCTAATGTGAACATAAAAGCAGCAAATAGGCCAACTAGCTATGATCGTTCGTTTTTTATAAATATTCCTTTTTCATGTCCACATTAGTTCGCTAACAATTCGGTATTGCTTGAAGAGACGTACACTACTAAATATAATATAGATATGCTTTTATTTATAGAAATCGATATTATTGCTATGACAGAAAATAATATGCACTAACTATTTTCACATGTCAGCAAGTAAAAAGCATGAAACGAAGCATACAGTGAGTAAATGCCGTTTTTATAAAATTAACTAACACAACTAAAAAAAAACGGAATCATCGTGTCAAAGTGTAAATGTTTGAATAAAATGATTAAAATACCAATAAATAACATTAGCCTAGTGGTTCTGGCTTTGAATGGACCACATTTTCTTTCGTGTGTGTCGTAAGGTACGAGGCGACTGTGGGGTAAGGTTTGTTATGCTGTTTTTGTGGTTGAAAGACTAGCCACTTATCACTTACTCGACACGTCCCTCTACCTGACACCTTCAATACAGGGTAAATTTTATATCACTACTGATGATAACTTCAGCATGTATTCTACTCATCAAACTGAACAACTTTTACTATGGAACGGATGTTCCATACATTTAAGTCGAATAGGTACTGCAGTTTTGTATGGGACAGCAGTTTTTTTTCGCGATTTTGAAGTTGGCTCCATAGTGAAAGTTCAGTTTCACGAGTAGAATACATGCTACGGTTATCGGCAGTGATATAAAATTTACGCTGTATGCTAAATAAAAGGCGAAACTTGCAATAACTGCATGCTTAGCAAGATAGTTAAGTTTTTGACTACCCCAAAGGTATTATGGTCGTGATATTAATAATTTGAATAAATCATATTTTTCAATAAAAGGTTTAATTATTATTGTGAAGATTACACAAAAACTAAATTTTATAAGTTTGGAAATTGCATCGCTAATGGTTTTCTAAACTTTTGTTATCTTTGTGGTTATTTCCAGTTGGGCAGTCGAGGATGGAAAATTAAGCTATACTTATAGTTTCACTATATTTAATTTCCTAGTAATTGTTATTAGTTTGCTTTGTTCGAAATCGAACATTCAAATATTGTGAGAAAAAAAATCACCATATTATAATGGTTAAGTTTATGCAAGAGAAATATTGTAATATCAATTATACATATTAGCATTAGCAATCCCTTTTGTCCATAAAACGTAATCTAAACGATTTGTCGAATTTAAAACTATTTAACTAAGTATATGATTTTTTTAAGGTATAAAATATAGAATATTCTTCGTAATACTGTTCAAAAATATATATTTTTCAAATTCTTTTCAGTTTAATAGCAAGGGGCATAATATATCAGATAAGCAGTCACCTTTATTGGGGCTAAACTTTTTTTTAAATCATAACTATGTTACGTAATTCTAAATAATCTCAAATATGCCTATTAGGCCCGTAGAAAACTTTACCAGCCTCTTTCCAGCTGCTCACAGTGTTACAGCTACTGCAAAATTAAGCTTTAAACAGAGACTGATTAAAGTAGCCTCTTTAAAGCCAATTCGACAAACCGCTTACTTTACTTCGTCAATCCTTATTTACCTACATAATAATATGTATATACCATACCGCCGCCGCATATAAAAATATATGAAAATGTACTCTTACATTCTCTTTTTACTACTACCGTTTACAAGATACGAAATTTAAATGAAGCTTTCGAAAGCATAACTTAAAGAAAGGTTACATTTGACATTTTCATTATAATTTATGACCTGTATTTATTATTGGCCGTTGATTAAACTGTACGAGTCTAAAAAGTTGTCGAGACGCGAACTGACGCGGTACCAATTGGTCTAGACGCGAACTGACGCGGGACCAAATGGTCGAGACGCGAACTGACGTGGGACCAAGTGGTCGAGACGGAAACGGACGCGGGACCGCACTTGAGTTTCACAATACATTTTATAAACGTCATCTGAACGTTGCCATAGCGCTGCTCTCTTCTTTACTTAGATTGAAGTAAGCACGCATAAAATGCAATTCACTTTAAGCTTCGGCTGCGGTTTACCGCGCGTTTTCGTTAACTTTGAAAAGAGTTTTCGTCAATTCACTATTTTTTATTTCTTTACGCTAGTAGTTTTGCTTTTTGTTACAATAAAAAGTTTGATCTCGCTTTTTTAAACGAACACTGATTCTCATGATACCAAATGTAGACTAGATATAAATAAACATCTACAATGGAAACAGTTATGCTATCTGTAAATCAGTCATGCTATTAAAACATAAAGTCAATTTTAGACAAATATTACAAAGAGCAACATATCGCGTGCGTCTAACATTTAACTTGTATTTAACTTCCATTTATATAACTATAGGTACATTAACGGCCGTTAATATAGAACTTTACAAATACAATATAAATATTTTTATTAACTCATTTGGCATATCTAGCACACCGTTTTGACCCACTTAGCCCCACTTGCGTCAACCTAGGTTACCAGTTAACTCTGGGTAAAATAGCTCTCTCAATTGTTTTTCTGTACAAAAAATAATGGGTTACCAACATAACCTGGAGTTTATTGCTAACCCATGTTGACGCAAGTGGGGCTTATGGGGCGTTTTCACTTTTTTTTGTGACAATTGTAATTTTCATGTACATTCATCATCCCTTAAAGATAAGTAAGGTACCAGACCTTAGAAATAAATGAGTTTATTTAAAATTTAAAGTAAAGCTTTGATTATATGTGTCTAAGGTAAAAAATATTTTTTAAAAGTTAATAATTGTAATAAAATTAAAGGCGTCATCAAAATTACACATGTGCCTAGCGTCAGGGATTTAATAAAATGAAGTATTTACTTCTAGACACTACGCTTCGCCGCCGGCCGATCATTTACAATTAACTCATGTTCTCACATTTCAAAACTCGACGTTTAAAATTAAAACCAAAACAAAATAAAGTTTATATTATAAATAGCGTAGCGTCTTCGAGTTTCATTCACAATCATTTTTGATAATGAATCCATGATTAAATGATTTTTCTCTATAAAATTAATTATTAAAAATAATAATAAATCTAGATACTAATTGTAATGAACGCCACTGATTGAAAAAATACTAATTGTATATAAAAATAAAGTATCTCACAATGCAGCGCTAAGCCCGTCGCAACGCTGTTCTAAGTAAAGCTAATAAATTCTAAGTTGAACTTAAGTCGATATGAAGGGAAACTACTGATATACCTCACCAGCTTTCCATATCATGTCTTACTTCGACTTCTGACGATATATTTTTGCGTGAGCGCGACAACCAATACATATAACTAGTACGCCCATAAATTAAAAGTGTCGAATGAAACACAAAATAGCCAGTATAAGCCGACCAAAGACCCGAATGCCACTAATTAGCTGTGGTTTCATACATTGACGTGACTCTCTGATTAGGCTGGACTGCTAGGCAGCTAATTACCGACACCACTGCGTCTCCTGGAAAATAATATTTTATGGTTTAAAGCTTCGATCAAAATAAATTTTATTTTGATCGAAGGTTTAAAGTCTACTATTTAATACTTAAATTACTCACACAGAGAACATATTTGCTCACGTAACATTTATAAGTAAAGTAAAATATTGTATGGAGCATACAGTGACAAAACACCCTAGAAATATTGAAACGGTTGGTTTAGTTAGACTATCGAACAACATTGCGCTATAGAGACAACATCGAAAAAAAATCTTCCGTTTCATACAAATGAGAGCGTCGGTGGCGCGTTGCGGAGAGGTATGGAAACTCAATCTTGAGGTCCGGGTTCGAATCCGCACAGACAATATGCAATGAGTTTTTCTAACTCATGTATACCGACTGCTCTCAACGGTCAAGGGAAACAACGTGAGGAAACCTGCATACACTGAAGAAGAAATTACATTGCGTATGTGAAGTCTACTAATTCGCATTGGGCCCGTGTGGTCGACTAACTAAGTGGGATGTAAACAGGCTGGAAAGTTAAGATGGGGCACAAAAGGCAGCTACCAGAAGCATTATAGCTACAAGAAGACTGTGTATTACCTGTCAGCCGCCATGAGAGCCTGGTGGGCCTCGCGCCGCGCCGACACTTGCACTAGCTCCGCCACCGTGGCCGCTTGTTGCTCCGCTGCAGGTAACATTGTAGTAGCGGGACGACACGAGGTGATGATGATCGTGTGTATTACCTGTCAGCCGCCATGAGAGCCTGGTGGGCCTCGCGCTGCGCCGACACTTGCACTAGCTCCGCCACCGTGGCCGCTTGTTGCTCCGCTGCAGGTAACATTGTAGTAGTGGGACGACACGAGGTGATGATGATCGTGTGTATTACCTGTCAGCCGCCATGAGAGCCTGGTGCGCCTCGCGCTGCGCCGACACTTGCACTAGCTCCGCCACCGTGGCCGCTTGTTGCTCCGCTGCAGGTAACATTGCCACATTAGTTAGTATATTACATTTTGTACTTATCATAAATCTAGACCAGACAAGGTGTTCAAATATTTCTTGCAGCGTTATTTTTGGAAAGTTTAGCGCCTGGAAGAGCTACTGGTACATGAAGGAACTAATGAAGGGCGACCCTCCACTCTCACTCAAGAGTAAACTTATTGACATATGTATTCTACCCACCCTAACCTACGGTGCCCAAACCTGGTCATTAACGAAGGTTCAAAACTCCAAACTGCAGGCTTCTCAGGGAGCTATGGAGAAATAGTATACTAAGGTGTGAAAAGAACGGATCGTATACGGATCACTGCGCTCCAAAACTCAAATAGCTGATGTAGGTGAAAAATCTGCGAAACTTAAGTGGGACTAGGCTGGCATGTTTGCTGAATGCACACCGAGCGGTGGGCATCAATCACCACGCAATGGGTGCCTAATGATGGTAGTCGAGGTCGAGGCAGACCTCAGAAAAGGTGGCGCGATGAGCCTATTGCAGCGAATGGAGGGATACCGCGTTGGATAGAGATATGTGGAACAGTTTAGGGGAGAATTTTGCCCAGCAGTGGGACGAAAAAGGTTAAAAAAAACGTATCAGAAAGACAGACATAAAACTTGATACATTTGAAGTCTCAGCCTGTATTACAGAAATTAACTATTTATTAGAACAACTTACTTTTATGGTATCTACCATAAAGTTTCTATGGTATCTACTGATAACATAATATAGAACAACATAAACCTATAAGGATAATCTATAAGGCTTCGCATATGATAATTTCTACATGAATTTCAAATCAGCAACTAACAAGTGCGGTCGCAGTGACATGTGCTTGCCTTAATACTGTGATAATGACAATAGATGTAACTGGGACCGTCTATTAGTGACTTTGTCTAGAGTAGTTAGTGTTTGAAAATTAAGAACACTTTTTATTCCGATAAGAAAGAAAGACGTAAAACTATTATAATGAAATTTCTTTACTAAATAATCAAACTACATTTAGTGCTAATTACATTTAAAAATACTAAATGCTACACTACATTAACTGGCAAAATAACAATGAAATGGTGTCTTAATTGAAGTTAATTCTTTGTTTTTGTTTCAATCTTTGGTTTTCCCATCGGAATAGAATACAGCGACATTTATAAAAAGAAGCAACATCGTTAGTGAGATGAGAGACCTACCGGAGAGCGGCCTAGCAAGCCTGCGTTCTAACCGAGCGACGCGCCTTGCATGCGGCTCAGTGTCGGCGGAGTCCCTGGCACGCCGCTGCGCCGCCAGCCGCGCCCACCTAGCCTCGAACCAGAGCTGCATCGCGTCCCGCTCGTCCACGTCCACGTCCACCCCGGTGACGGCGCTCGGACCTACGTTAGTGCCGTGATGGAAGCAAATCATAATAATGGCTACATGCAGACGTAAGCCATGGCCTATCTAGCGTTTAGAAGCTGCATTAATTTGTCGTTCATAAAGTATAGACGAATAACTGAGAAACAATTAGGGTTACTATGTGACTTCAGATGGTCCTAGTGGATCGTACTAACATGATACATAAAGCAGATTAAATCCAGAACAATATACTCTGCAGGGTGTAATTGTAGACAGTTTCATAACTTTAAAGGTGATTGTACTCATGCATGACTGAACAACTTTCCAAAGGAACCTGTAAGAAATAAGCAAACAAAATTTAGAACTTCGCTTACTGAATGCAAATTTTTTTAGCCAATTTCCCTTATTCTCCTTAATGAAAACAGCGAGTATGATTGCACCTTTAAAGTAATGAAACTGTCTACACTTTATTTTTTAGTAAATCGCTGATTATAAAATAACATTTAACAGTCATGACGAATAGCGGTTATCATGCGTATGTAAACGATTCGAATGAGCGATTTTCCTGAATATTCTAATAAGTAATATTTTATTTATAATTAACAGCCCTTTACTCGTGCTTAGCAAGATATTTGGGTATATGTATCCTTTAGAAAATAGCTCATTAATTGATAATAAAACAAGGCATTATTATGACTAAAGTATAATGCTATTAGAACCATTGTATGTTGATACTAATAATTATAACAGATACTACATAGAACTAGCCTGCCTCCGGCCGGCCTAAACTACAACAAGCTGTAGTCACTATTACGACCGACGCTTCGCGATATTACGGCGGGTCGAAGCGGTACACAGCGCCAAAATCTACCTAAATCGATTGATATTTTGTAACTACTTATCCCTTACGGCCGTATGGTTTCAGAGCGGTGCGGATCTGATTATTGCCGTGGTTAACTGAGACGAACGCGGTACGGCATGCCCTCTTTAAAATGGTCACGATACATATTTCCTCATGCATATACAAGGTGTTTCATAAGTAACAATAAATTTTTAAAACTCATAAGGGGGTTGTTTAGACCGTCAAACTGAACAACTTTCTCTATGGGACCAACATCGAAATCGAGAAAAAAATAATTTTAAATCCCATACATATTTTAGCTCTAGTCGATTTGTAGAGTATAGAACATAAATTTTTTTTTTCTCGATTTCGATATTGGTCCCATAGTGAAAGTTGTTCAGTTTGATGGTCTACACCACCCCCTTAAATGTTTATTTGTAGTTTTGTAACACCTTGTATATACGTTTGTATACAGTAGTATGTTTTGTGGGACTTTCCTATATTGAATATTTTTATGAAATAAAGTATTTGAAATTTGATTTTTTTTTTGAGTGTCATACCTGGCAGTCTAGCGGGTGGTGGGCGATGGTCAGTGGGCGGGCAGTAGCTGGCAGGAGGCGGCGGCACGGGCGGGGCCTCCTGCAAGGCCCCTGTGGACTTGTGGCCGTTGGTCATCCGCTGCGGAGACTCCTGGGCAGAGAGGCGTCGGGTTACCTACTTGGTCGTCGAGTTTGGCAGTATCCCGACCGGTGATTATGGATTGAAAGTTTTAATGACAGCTTAGAGTAAAGGAGACAAGAAGAGTGCTATTCTCCATACTAAGTGGCGTAACTCGGAAAAAGCTCAAAATCCCGTCTCATAGATGGCAATGACTCCTTGCCCGCGAGATGAATTCCCAATATACGCTAATGAATTTTGATAAGTCTTCGAATATTATGAACCATACCAACTACGTAATAGAGGTCTTAGGTTACTAAAAAAAGAGTAGTCGGTCCGATATTGTTTATCCACAAATAGCGAATCCTAGATGTCATTATCTAGCGAACTAGAATGTACTAAATTCCTGCGTACGCCACATTAGTATGGACGCACTCTTCTTGTCTCCTTTACGATGTATACAGTAAGTTTACTGTCATACAGATCCGCATGCGGATATCAGGCATTTTACGTAGTACACAGGGTGTAACAAAACACCCTAGTAATATCTAAAGGGTGGTTTAGACCATCATGCTGAAGAACTTTCACTATGAAATCAACATCTAGAAAAATTTCAAGAAATAGCTGTTTCATACAAAACAGCAGTACCGACTCGACCCAAATGTAAGGGATAGTCAGTTTTCTTTTTTAGTTTTTCTCCGTAGTGAAAAATGTTCAGTTTGATGGTCTTAACCACTCTTTTAAATATTACTAGTTTGTATTGTTACACCGTGTATATTGGCTTCATTTGATGGGTCATCATTAGGCAACGTAACACTCCGCATGCGGGAGCAGTATACTTAGTAAACTTCCATAGACAATTTTCATTCATATTTCATTTCAAGAAGTGAGGATTGCGGAGCCTCGTGGCAGGCAAAAAAAACAAGGGCTCGTGTCTGAACTCAGAACCTGCAACGTAACTCCCCTTAGACAAATGTTATTGGATAACATCATGACACGGGTTGCGTAATGTTGTAATTTTTTTGTGTTTGGTCTCATGATTTCATTAAATCACTTTTCTCTGATGTTACTCGACAATGGCGAAGCTAGAAGGAGGGGATATTTAACCATTCATGTTCTGTACTCAGTCGGTTCACAGCTCTTTTTTATTACTTCATACAATAAAAACGAAAAATTTGTGATTTAACTCCACTATTTTTCAAATTTGAACCAAACATAAGAATATAACTGAAATCTACGCAAAATATATGCAGAATTACTTAATGTCGACATTACGCAAACCCTATTAGGTACCTTATAATAATAAATGGCATCACTAGTTATTTGTGTTTATAGGGTGTCTGTCAGATGCGTTCCTTGTAAGGGGATGATCAGACTAAACAACTTTCACTATAGGTTCAAATTAGAAAATACTGAAAAAAAAAACGTCTGCTTAAAAAGTAAACTTTAAATAAAAACTGAAAAGAAAAAAACAAGTCCAGTAGTTTAGAATTCTGTTATGTAATATTGAAGAGTTGGGACCCATTATTCGGAAAATTTGATCCGGTCTAGAATTTTTAATGGCCAGGCCGACTTTAAAGTCGCTTCAATATTACATAACAGAATTCTAGACTACTGGACTTGTTTTTTCTTTTCAGTTTTTATTTAACGTTCACTTTTTACGCAGACGGGTTTTTTGATTTCTTAAATTTAATATTTTATTTTCACTTTTAGGTTTTTTCAACTTTAAATTGATATAGATCCTAAATGGTCCTTCGGAATTAAACACGATAAGAGAAACCTAAAGATGATTTTATATACCTATTCAATGATATCCTATTCGACATAGTTCGTAACTTTAATTTTTTATTTTTCTCAATATGGCGCCTACCAGACGCCATATTGAATTTTGATTACTGTCATGTCTTTCAAGATTAAGACTCACTCTGCAAGATTAAGACAAAACGATTGACGTAAGAATCATCAAAATCGGCCCACGCGTTTGGTCTCTAGTGTGCCACAAAGAAAGGTACAAACTTACATACATAGGCTGTTAAACACATTACCCTTCCTTTGCGTCGCGCAATCAGGTAAAAAATCTGCATTTCCATACAAAACTTCAGTAGTACTCGAACGGATCTAACTACCAAACACCCTGTCCGTTTAACATACTGTTACTAGATTTCACTTTCTCTTTTTCTAGATTAAGTTAGTTTCGGGTTTGGTTCTTCTCATTTACTTGCACATAAATAGTAATTGTTTTTGCAATAGTTAATAGATAATTTAAAAAAAATATAGTATATACTTCAAGAGAAAAATAAATTACTAATTACAATTTGATTTCATTAAATTCATGAATATGACTGATATATATAAAAATAGGCTTTCATTAAATGAAAACATTTCTTATAATAAAAGTCATCTCAGTTATAAAACATATAACAAAAACCAAGCAACAATTGGCAAAAATTGGCTAGCATAGCTAATATAACAGCACAAGTTGATATGCAACTTATTAAGGCGGAATAAGCCAATCTCATGCACTAAAATTATCTATAATGTATCAGTCTTGTGGATAGTTAGGTATAAATTTGTCACGATCAGTTATGATATTGTAATAAACAGATAATAATATGACATAATTTAAATGTTTGTCGTATACAGGTTGTAAACTTAATTGCGTTACATACATGAGGTGCTACAGACCATCAAACTGAACAACTAATACTATTGAAATCGCGGAAAAGTCTTTAAAAAACGTCATCATGTTCGTGACGTGTTCGTGTTGGACCCTGTAAATTTTTTATTATAAGTTGACATGACCGATAAATTATATATAATTTAAGATTTTTTTATCAAGTAAAAACGCGTGTTCGACTAAATGTCACTTGATAGAATCTCCCCTACATACTGTTTTAATATTATAGATCGGACAGTCATCAGGATAAAGTGTGCACGAAACAACTCTGAAGTTCTGAATGAGCTTTTTTCAACACCCGCTCGCACCTTCTTAAACCGAAATCTTCAATACGACTGAGTTATTTAGCGCTTAAAAACCCAAGATACACTTGAGATAAGTACACATTCAGAGTTCAGAAAAAATACAGAGCACCATTGAAATTCTGCGCTCACTCTAATTAGTGCCATTCGTTTATAAACCTACTTTAAGTCTTAGGTCAAAAGGTCGAATTTTGTGTTTAGTCGATCAGAAATTTTTATATCAGTAAAGAAACGAACTGCATCTTGGATTTTTATATAAATGGTCCTGTACTATAAATACATATTTGTAAAATCTAACATCAGTGTGCAAAATGAACAATATTATCAATTTGAAACTGATCCATCGAATAGGAAGCCCATGGAAGAAGAGAATACTCGGACAGTCCTGCGGCGAAAGAGAATGCAACGAACAAAACAATAATATAATGTCACTTTGACGTTGGATCACACATTTATCGCGACTAAAGCAAGGTCAATGTTAAAGAAAATTCTTCAGTATAAAACTCATAAAACTGTCCTAATAGATTTTACAATGTCGTTAAAAATTTGTACAGCGAAGCTATTTCCGTAGAGCAATTTACTCTAGAATTTACTTCATTATTCGGTAAAGAGTATGAATTTTTAAGATGAAAATACAATGACGAAATTAATAGGTAGTTGATCCAAAGTCAAAAGTCGAATCGTGCAACGCGCAATGTGACAGCGAGCGAGACAAACGTACAGATAGCGGGTGATGTGTGCGAGAGAGATGGACAGCATGCGACTCACGACACTGTATTTTGACATTTGCTTACGTGCGTCGTCAGATCCGGTTCCGAGTGCCACTGAAAATGTAACTAATGTTAGTCTACTGAGGGTGTCCTTTGCATAGTGAATTTTGAAAAAAAAAATATTACGTTCATATCATGTTTAATTGCCCTCACCGTGCCCTAAATCTTTGCTAATTGGACACCCTACCCGACGTTTTTACAACCACCTCCGTTTACTTTTCTACAATGTACAATTCTTCATACTTTAACTACAGTGTTAGTACAGGTTACATTGTTTCTATTTCAACATTTGACAATAATTGCGGACACCCAGCATTGATCCAAAAATATGTACGTATATACAAAACTCATTTAACAAGTGTAGTAGGTAGGTACTCAATTAAATTTTTGTATGAAAGTGCAATACAGTGAGAATGATATTATAATGCTTTGTTATTCACTATTTGCTATGTATGCAATGTAATGACGTGCTCGTGACACGCGTTAGAAAAATTATGTTCAATGAAATTGTTTTCGACGTAGTTTGAGTGAAATAATATAAAATACTAAGTTTTACTTTCAGCTCCTTAGCTATCTTCGTAGTACTAGAGTTCTACACGGATTAATTAACCAAAATAAGAGACAATTACCTTCTGTCGAGGACCGAGCCGTCTGTTCAAGTAGTTCGATATGCTTTTCATAATGCTCTTTCGCCTCCTCTCTCTCGCTAATTCTGGATCTGAGAATGACGGTGTTACCGGCAATGGCATTAGCGGTGGAGCGGGGCGGGGTGGTGGAGGGGGAATAACGGGTGGGGGAGGGGGAGGGGGAGGCGTTTCCAACGCTGGGGGCGGGGGCACGGGCGGAGGGACCGGGGAGCAGGGTGATATCCGTGCCCGGCGAGTCGACTTCCTTGCGACGCGCGGTCCACTACCAAGCCTCTCCAGCACTAATCGTCTAACCACTTCGGTCTGTTCTTCTCTTTCCCTCTTGATCTCCTGCACTTTGTCCGTAGTGTCTCGTAAAGGAGTAGGACTGACGCTGATAGGCGATATCAGGCCCGAGCTTAAATTGATAGATGTGGACAGCTCGATGCTTCGCGGCGGAGAGTCAGTGCTCCTGGACGTGGACCGGTCGAAGGTCTCGCTGGCGGACCGGCAGATGGCAGGCGAGTACAGCCGTATCGTGCACGGGTTCACAAACGGTATGGACATGTTCGTATTGGAGCTGTTCGAGGTGGTCACGGAGCGGGGCGTCTCGGGCGCGAGCGGAGGCGACTCTATCGACGACGTGCTCTTAAGCTCTATACTTTGTGGCGGCTCTGCTTTAGTCTCCACATCTTTCTCTAGCGGAGGCGACACATCGGACAGGCTGAGCGTATCCAGTTTGACCGTGTCTTCAATTTTACTACTATTGTCTATTTCTTTTATCACAGTATCACTCTTTTGCACACTATCACTCGTCGACGATTCACTCGCTTCCTTTTCTATAGATTTTAGTAGCTGCGGAGTTTGTAGTTCCTCGATTTTAGGCTCGATATCTTGGGTTCGTTCAATTTCATGTATGTCTTCAAAGTTGGTTGTTATACTGCTAGCTTCCTGGCTAGTCGGCATTACCACTGTTTCTGAGAAGCTTCTCTCTATGAAGTTCATCGATCGATCGTTGCTCGGCGAGTAGGGTTCGTACTCGTCTTCGACCAATTCCATATAGCCCTCATTTCGAGGAGTTACCGGGGTCTCTATGGAAGGGTCTTGATCTCCTTCGTCGACGAACTCAAAATGCTCTAAAGCGTTGGAATAAACTATGGGCTCGACGGGACTCGTCCGTCCGCACACGTGACTGCTGATAGCTGATATATTCTTCGCGTCGTGAATCGTTTTGGGCCCGCTCAATGTCCTCGGGTTTTTGTTTCGTTTCTTGTCGTCTTTTTCGTCGAAGTTGCAGTCGTCTAAAACGGCGCTCTCAGCTGCCCAGTCGGAGAGTTCGGTTTCTGTTAAAGCGAGAGTAGTATTGTCGCGACACGACTCTGATGATTCCGACTCCGCGGCCACGATGGTCGGGCCGGTGGAGGTGGCGGTCCCTGACGCCTTATCGTCGTTGTCTTCTGTACTACTGTTTATGAACATCAGACTATCGAGCTGTATTAGTTCGCCGCCCTCATCGTGTACCTCTACTCTCGGTACAGATTGGTTCGGAGCCGTTTCAGTATGAGACGAATCATCTGAAAGAGAGTCTGATTCTAGCTCTTCTTCAGGCTCTTTCTTTTCTTCCTTAATGGTTTCTTCTCGCCAATCTTTCTTAGAAAGCGGAGAATCGCCTTTAGTCAGTAAATCGACGGGGGCATCGCATAGATTCTTTATTATGTCCGGCATCGGTTGAGCCTTCTTCTCTACTGTAGAAAATTGGAAGGTAACGATAGGTTTCTGAGCTGGCGGTATGTTCGCAACGGGTGCGGGATGCAACATCTTTTGGAATTCAGTAATGTTAGATCTGAAAGCTTCTAGTTTAGTGTCGAGTTGGGAAGTGGAGTCAGACTTTCTGACGGCGGGTGGTGAGGGTTCCCCTAGCAGGTATCTTCTCTTAAGTTCTAGGGCTCGCTTGGTGGCCAGTCCCCCGGCGGAGCGGGTCCTGCTCAGGGGATACTCGACGGGGGGAGGCGGCGCGGGGGGCGGGGCCTCAGTGACCAAGATGGCGGGCGGCGAGGGCACGGGACACTCCTCGCGGGCGAACTCACTGTCGGTGGACACTTCCGTAGCTGATGACACTTCGTCGTCACTCGATTCGCTCTCTTCCTCTGACTCCACCTGTTTGAAAGTATGTTGTAATACAATTGGTCTCATTAGACCTTATTTTAGTTAGATTTAAGCGATAATACTCCACTGAAATTATGTATTATCATCATCGATTGACTTTTTGAATAATTTTGTTGGCTAAAACGGTAACTGAATGATACGCCAAGGAAGCCAAAGCCACGAAGAAGCCAGAGAGACCAGTCCCTCGTCCCTGGTAAACTATAGATGCAGCATCGTAAAGACATTTCACATTTTGTCTTTACGCCAGGTGGTTAAGCTCAAAATTTGATGTTGAAACTTTCGTAACCGGCTACGAAAAAGAAATTATTCTTTTCACTACTGATTATTAATAAAAGTATAATGCACTTTTATCATCTACATTTCTACACGGTAGTCGTGGCAGAAAGTTATAATAAGAATGTTTTATTTTGAGTTTATTTCAGGGCTTTTTATTTACCATATGCCATCTTACCCTAATTAAACTGAAAGTTATCAATATTATAAAATGTGTGTTGCGCTTACGATGCTGAATCTTTAAGAGGTGCGCAGGAGACTTCGTGTTCCACACTAACTTACCGTCCCATAGATGGCAATCTACTGCTCTGAACCTCATACCCCAATATTTATATAAATATATATACAATAAACTTAAATATACATACATGCCTATTATAATAATAAATGTAAATAAACACCAACAAAACAACACTGTTATTTACATATTTAAATTTAATATTACATAAATAAATATAATAAGGCTGGGATCGGACCAAAATGTATTTTGTTTTTAAATTAGTGGATATTCTTAGTACCTATTTAAAATTATAAAATAATTTTAGGTAAGTACTAAGCGACCTTTCTTAAAACAAAGATCATTTCTGTGATTTCAATCCAGCCCTACATAATATATAGGATCCTTCTTAATATGCTGACACTTTTTTAAGGAGATGTTCAGACCGTCAAACTGAACGATTTTCTCTAAGTATAGCACCAACATGGAAATCGCGAAAAAAAAAACCAGCTGTCCCATACAAAACTGCAAACCTACTTTAGCCAAATGTATGAGACAGCTGATTTTATTTTCGCGATTTTGATGTTGATCCCTTAGACGAAGTTGTTCAGTTTGATGGTCTGATCATCCCCTTAAAAAGTGTTAGCATATTAAGTTGGACCCTGTATACAGGCTAGTTTTGTTTCGATAATATTATGTTAAAAGCTTTCACAGTTAGATAATAACGATACACATTATAAAACGACAAAAACATAAATAAAACAGAGTTAAAAGCGCCATCAAGTTACATAAACTCACTGCTCTTTTTTTCAACATATTTTTTAATAACTATTGAGTTAAAAATAATGTCACTAAAAAAACAGTAAGCATCGATGAGACGTAAGTTAGTGAGGGCAAACTACACTCTTACCACGCCTCCGTCCGCCGCCCCGGGTTACTGGCTATACGCATGCGCGCTCGAGCTATTAACATGAATGATTTGATAAACTAACCTATTCAAACAGAGAGTTATGATTTCAATTCAAGTTAATAGTAGATTACACACCGAGGGCAAAAGTAAGAAAGGTCTCAGATCTCATGTAATGAAAAACATGTGATCTGAGGCTTTCTTATTTACTGTCCGAGGTTAGTATACTATTTTTCTACTCGACGGAGGTGGAAAGCGACAACTTCGTTTAGCGCACCGGGACGAAAATTGACGCTTTCCGTCCGGAGGGGAGAAAAATAAAATAATGAGTCCCCGCGTTTGGCATTTTAAGAGCTCGGGATATTTTATGAGATCAATATGTATCCCTAATTTTTGCTTAAAAGGCCGAGAAAGCTTTTAAATACACTCAGACAGACAGACACTCATGAAACAGACATTATATAACTACAAGTTGAGCCCGAAATTTTTAAGAACACTCATTTTGTATTGAGTCATTCTTCATCAGCCTATATACGTCCCACACTCTACGAATAAAGAAATAAATATGGAACGATAACTCCGAACAAAATCTCCTTAATTTTTGGCACCATGAGTTTTGGCGGCAAACGCCGTAATTGGAGTCGCCATAATGATTGAGTCTTGCGCGCTTGCGTGGTGTACACCAAAGTTCGTGGGGTCATTTTTTGACGTGAATTATATTTCCATATTTATTTCTTTATTCGTAGCCCACACTACAGAGTACAGGCCTACCGCCAGGGAGGGAGTTTGGGCAGTACACCACGCCAGCCCAATGTGTGTTGATCGTCTTCACATACGCATCGGAATTTTGTCTTCAGTGTATGCAGGTTTCCTCACGATGTTTTTCTTCACCGTTTTACGATCATTGAGAGCAGTCGGTATTACAGTACATAAGTTACAAAAACTCATTGGTACGTAGCATGTCGTCCGTGTGGATTCGAACTCATGATTGAGTGAACGACAAAATTTCTAATCCTAACTTATCCTATGCCTTCATTAGCATGATCTTTATTCCAAAACATTAACTTCTATTTCTCTCAACCTTGTGCGCGAAAAGCTTTCCCTGCCGTGGAGTCTTATAGATACAACTTCATCCTATTCCTATTAGAGCAGATGGATTTAAGATGTGTTCCAAAACTTGTTTTTTTTTTGTAAACATGTCGCTGAAATGTAATTAAGTAAATATGTTATATTTTTAGAATCAGCTTTAGAAGCCTTTTCATTAAATTGGCTTTTTATATGACACCACAGGTTTTAAAAAAAAAAGGTTTTAAATCCCATACAAAAATAACATAATAAATTTTGGTCCATAAAACTTGCCGGCAACATCTCTGTGACCTCATGAATACAGTCACACCGCGGCGTGCACATTTCTCACAACGACATCCGGCATGCCACCTGCTCTATCCTATTCCTTATACTTCCCCCCCTAATATATTTTTACGCAAATGATAGGCAATTTAGTTTATTATAATAAAGTATGATGGAATACGGAAATGGTGAGCGTTATAGGGGCGGCAGTGCGGGAGGCATCCCTTGCGCACCTCCCTACGCTAGACGGCGCGCCGGCGGCCGGGGTCGGCGCCGGGGCCGGTGCCGGGGCTCGGCTAGGCGATGGCGCAGCGCGGTACCTCGCTACTGTCCGTGGGGGGCCGCGCGTCGGCCGGCACCTCGCGGCGGCGGGCTTCCCGGGCCGCGCGCATGCGCGAACACGACTCGTTGCCCGACGACTCGGCGCCTGCAATCAGTTCCTATGTTAACACTTTTTCTGCTAAGCTCAAAACAAAGATACTCGCGCAGTGGAAAACTTTCTGACTCAACGTTTGAGTCGTGCGCACTGCGGCCCATTTGTCGCTGACCAACGGCGTAGGTCGTCAGCAGTTAATTGTTAAGGGTAGGTACGTTTCCACCGAAGCGGAGCGGAGCTGAGATGTGTAAAATTAACCAATAAGAATAGCTTGATTTCGTCAAGCAAGGATAATTGAGCAATTCAATTGGTTGATTATACACATCACAGCTATTTGTAAAATCAACGAATCGAAGAGGATTGTAAGCCAGCAGTCGCCATAAAAAGACCGAAAACGTTTACACTCCTAAACCTTGCAGTATTACAAAGATTTTGTATATTATATTTATAGTGTCTCTCTTAAGGCCCCGAACTCGAAAAAATAATATGTTCTTGCAGAATTATCAGACAAGAAAGATTTTTTTTTAGTTATTAAAACGACTATAAATGAAATAGGTACATGTCAATATTACTGCTTTAAGCCATATATTCCAGGTTCGAATATTTTTTCAAAACATTCGTAAAAAAATACATTGTCAAGTTCTATGAACTAGAGCCCTAGAAATGCGGTTTCTATAAAAATCGATAGTTGGAGAGCTTACCGTCGTCTGAGTAGTCGTCGTAGCCGAAGGAGTCGTCGGAGAAGTACAGGTCGTTGCGGGGCGGGCGCGGCTCGACGCGCGCGCCGCCGGCCGGCTCCGGCGAGTGCGCCGCCTCGTTGTCGCTGTCGTCCGCGTCCGTGTACTCCTCAGAGCTGGACTCCTCCTCCTCACTAAACACACACACACGTTTCATTCATTTGTGATGCATTTATTCCTACCCTGAAACGTCACCTTCACCGTAACCTTCGTTACCTAGCCCAGGGGTCGGCAAGTAATAATAGTAGTCGGGGTAGTAATTTAAATGGGGTCCGGATGCTTTTAATTTTTTTTATCGAGGTCCAGAGAAAAAGTTCAAGGTCGCGGGAGACCCAGCGCTCCACCGCACTGTCTTGCGATGCGATGCACAGCAGATAACCGATTTTTCCCGGCACGTTTTCTCTATATCTGCAGCACCAGTACGTTGTACGTAAATAAAAATAATGGAGCGAGCGAAGCCAGCAGGTTGTAGTCTGAAATCTTGGTCTATCCATGCCTAAATATAAATTTAAAGCAAGCTAAGCAAGCTCGACTTTTCTCCCCACTACGAATCGGTTGTAGACAGAGCTCTTTCGGTACAAAACATGAGCACCTAAGTAAAATCTAAGAAGCAAGCGAAGCTACCTCAAATTTTTTAACACCACGTTTTAGCTGTGTTTAGTACTTTTTTGAATTATGTCTTAGAGCGAGCGAAGTGAGTGCCTATTTGCCGCCCCTAGTAAAATGCTGCCCGGGGGATCTAGTCGCAAACGAAATATTACCAGAATCTAGTCCAGATTTGTATTTTGTTGATAAAACAACGTCTTTGGTAAAAACATGCGGGATTCAAATTCGCAACCTTCAAAGTATCGAGCCGTCATGGATGGCGGTGAACTTACGCGAATGACGTCACAAATAAACAACAGAACACATGTCACCTCAGCCCGCCAGCACACGAGGTCTCCGAGGCCAAGAAGTTCCTGTCGGTCCACTCGTCCTCGTCGATCTCCCTGGCGCCGCTGTCCGACAGCTCCAGGCTGATCCTCTCCGGGGTCGGAGGGGGGTGGTGGCCGCGGACGTTGGTCAGTGACGTCACGGCCGCGACCGCGTCGGGAACGCTCACTCCGCTGTGACGTAAGCAGACTAGCCGACTGCCGTAGCGCTCCATCGTGTAGTTTCTGCGTTTGTATAGTAGGGTTTATGACTACATTATAGTAGATTACACATCGAGGTCAGGAAATTAAGAAAGGTCTCAGATCTCATATAATTATTGTCTCAACAAACATGTGATCTGAGGCCTTTTTTTTACTGCCCAAGGTTAGTATACTATTTTTCTTCTCGACGGAGGTGGAAAGCGGCAACTTCGTTTAGCGCAAGCGGACGAAAATGACGCTTTCCGTCCGGAGGGGAGAAAAATATATTAAATTTTTTTCTTCACAGTAACAACAAAGTTTGAAAATAACGTTAAAACCCTAGGGGAGCGTGTAACGTAAACGTATCTTTGGTTGGTTGGTTGGCAACCGTGGTGGCAGCCGTTTAACTAACCCCGGCCGCAGCACGGCCTTGCAGACGGCGCAGCGGAAGCAGGCGCGGTGCAGGTGCAGCCCGTCGGCGGTCACCCCCTCGGCCGCGAACACGCGCGTGCCGCACGCCGCGCACTGCATGCCCGTCGACGACGGACCGCGCCAGCTCTTCTTTAACTAACAAACGTCACATACACATTTAAAGCAGTGATGCCAACTTAGATAGATCTGGCAATTTTTCGATGTCTGGCAGCTACAAATTTGTAAAACTTTTTGGCTCCTTTTTCTAGCAACTATTGAGGTTGAGAGTTCTTCGAAGCCAGAGGTATTTAATAGGTTTCCTGTTCAATCAGATACAGGAGGATAAGGACGAGGGAGTCCATTTGTGCTTAGAGCACAAACTTATGCACTTAAAAATTGTGTAGTTGAAAATGTAGAATACAGCGACCGCGAAGAGGTCAGGTACGCGGGGTTTATGTGTGCGCTAAAGCACAGATGCACTCCCCGTCCTCACCCTACTGAATATGTTCAATAGGGAAACCGTTAAAGAGTTGGGATCGGATACAGTGTCTATGACCGGTAGATGGCAGCAGAGCTTTTGACAAGCTAATGCTTTAAGGAATTAGTGGCCTCTTACGATTTCCGATAGAAACCACACAGCAAATATATTCAAAAATGTAAATAATTACTGACACCAAGCGATAAACGGTCAACGGATGTAATGGGATGAAAAAATAATGAAAAAATTCTACTAACTATAATCCGACCGAAAGGGCTGTTCCGCCCCACCCCATTAGCACCCCATGAGAGGTGCGACAGAGCTCTGGATATTTTATCTCATGTGCGTATGACATACACAATCCGGTGCAAATAAACCGAAAGCCTATTACGGAAAACAGAGCAGAAGGGGATTCTCTGCTCCCTTATCTCGCCGCGGTTCCTACGTAGCGGGACAGCCTAGTGGTCAAAGTGTAATTAAGTGGTTTCGTTGCGACGCCACGGCAACTTACCTCTTCCTTAGGCTGTGATTTAGCTGGCTGTGGTTCTTCTTTTTTCACAAACTTAGTGGCTAAGTTTGCGACCTATAAGAAAACATACCATGAAAATCAGGTCAACACGAACTTCATAATTAAAACATTTACTAACGAGCTTGCCCCCTTCAGGTAGGTCAGACAATTTGGTTCAAATGTAACTCAGTTTTTTAAAGCGTGTAGGATTATAGAATGATTTGCCCTTACCATATTTAGGGCCAGTTTTACCACTTTTAGATACGTTCTCAATCGCTTATCTAATAGATCGTTTGACATATTTCGAATGAGAGACATGTAGATAAGCTAATAAGAACTTATTCAGAAGTGGTGAAACAGGGAAAGAAGGGAAAAAAAAACATGAAATTTTTCTGTAGTCACCTCGTATACGCGGCATTATACATACAGGTTCCTTCTTGATATGCTGACACTTTTTAAGGGGATGATCAGACCATCAAACTGAACTACTTTCTCTATGTGAACACATCGAAATCGCGAAAAAAAATCGGCTGTCATTTGGCTCGAGTAGATTTGCAGTTTTGTATGGAACAGCAGATTTTTATTGGTGCCATATAGAAAGTTGTTCAGTTTGATGGTCGGATCATCCCCTTACAAAATGTCAGCATATTAAGAAGGACCCTGTATTGTGTTCCCTGATGACCGCTTGAGTGATCAGAAACTTTACTACTGCTCCAAAAATGCCGGTAACCTAGCATTCACAAAAATAGTGCATAAGAAACCATGTATTCCTTAGTCGCCTCCTGCGAAGAATGTGGTGGTCCATTCTAAGCCAGTAATTCGCGGCTTCCTATGACACCTGTAATCCTGTGGTAAAGAGTATTTATAATATTCTAACCTTCTTAGTACCATGGTCTGGCCGTCCGGAGTCTCTTAACTTCTGATCCAGTTTATGGAGCGTCTCATCTATTTCCCCCCATTTTTCCTCGCCCCCCTCTCCGTCCTTCAAGCGCCGCTGACGACCCAGGAACTGGCAATTTCATATGTCTTTATTTCCTTGCCCAATGGGTAGGGTATTCGGATATTTATAATTTGTAGTTAGTATAGTAAATCAGAGTAACAAAGTAGTACAATAAAAAGTTACTAAGGGCCTGTTTCAACACTTCTGAATAAGTTCTTGTTAGCTTATCCGACAGATATTTTGACATAATTTCATACAAAATATGTCAAACTATCTGTCGGATAAGCTAACAAGAACTTACCCAGAAGTGGTCAAACAGGCCCTAAGTGTAAGTAATACTGTTATTAAGTGACATACATTTTCTATAACATCACAAAAGTCATCATTATCACTTGTCTCATTAATTTTCAAAACATCACTATTTTTACCAACACTGGCCTACGAAAGACCATACACAAATAACATAAACAGTCAATGCAAAGCATCGGCACGACAAGAAAACATAGTATGCAACCATTCAATACAACATCACACAAATTATTCCAGTTGACACACCTCATCGGTCCGCTATATCTACGATAGCGGGAAGGGCTGAAATATAAAGTCTGTTGACCGTCGCGCTATTACAGTGTATAAAATTAAATGCGTTACCAATGTGTTTCAGACCGTCAAATTTAACAAAATTCACTATGAAGCCAACATCGAAATAGCGAAAAAATCAGAAGTTCCATAGAAAATGTTGATATTCGACCAAAATGTATGAAACAGAAGATTTTTTTTCGCGATTTCAATGTTGGTCCCAAATTTGTTCAATTTGATGGTCTGAAGCACCCTGTTCGATATGTAACCCATTTAACTTTACACTTGTATAGTACGAAAGAGCTGTTACGTCATATTTCATCCAACCTTTATCGCACCATTCATCACCAATCACCTCCACATCTAATATAATCTTTTAGTTGGTACGAGTAGTCTATGCGTTAAGTTATCATCTTGTAAAACTAACCTGCTCTCTATCCCACTTAGGTACTTTCTCCGCGGTCCTGGGCTCGGGCCTGCCCAGCCTGTTTTCCATGATCTTCCTCTCAATCTCCTTGACGTTCCAATCGTCCCGCTCGATCTTTCCTACGGACCGCATAAGGTCTTTGGGCTTGACGGAGCGGGGAACGGCCGCAGTTGTGGTCCCGGAGAGTTCGGCCGCGAGGCGCGCCACTCGGGCGCCTCCGCCGGCCGTTCGGCCTCCCGCGCCGACGATCCGACCCTCCTCCTATCCAAGTACAAGCAGTAATATTAGCAAAACGGCAGCAGAGGTCAGCGCGAAAACGTCAAGTAAACTAAGCTTCAGGGCGCTTGTGCAGAGCAAATACATTATTTTGTGTTTATCGGTAGTAGTAGCGTGTTTTCATTCCTTTCATTAAGACGCTTATGTAAAAGATGTAAGACAACGTCAAGTCAAGTACCTTCACGAAAATTGGTACGGAAATGAGTACACAAGCGCTCCTTTGGGTTAGTAGTTCAATAGTGAAAGTCACAATGAAGAAATTAATAACAACAATCTACTACACAATATTCACATATTTACTTCCCGTTATGTTACATGACGTCGCCATTAGCGTGATCTATATTGTACATAGGTATCGTAGATTTTCACTATTTATAAAAACGTTAGTCAAACAGTGTAAAACACTTCAAGTGAATTAGAATAAACGAATATTTAATTCATGCACACACTAAAATCACACTGTTAATAATTCAAATACAGAAATCCAGAAGACCTAAATTTAAGGAAGGCTCACAAACGTGCTGATTATCCTTTCCGTAAACCGCATTAATGTTTGTTTCGCTTGAAAGGTATAAACGCAGAATGGTCATGCAACACAACGGCAAACGGAGCTCACATAATGTTGCAACTGCTTCTCCAGTGATTTAACCCTCTCGCCGAAGTGCGGCGCGCTGGCCCTGTACTGCTGCAGACCGTAGTCGTTCTCCAGGTCCGCCGACGGCGCGAAGTCCAGCCGCGGCTCGGTGGCTAACATCTGCAAGCTTTTCTCGAAGCGCTGCTTCATTATCTCCCGCGCCGCTTTCCGTCGACCACCACTTTTGGGCCGCTTAGCTTCGGCGCTTTTCTTCTGCATCAAATCTGATACTCTTTGCATACGAAACGCCATTTCTCCGGAGTTTCTTCGTT
Organism: Agonopterix heracliana; assembly: GCA_963693445.1. Taxonomy (NCBI): domain Eukaryota; kingdom Metazoa; phylum Arthropoda; class Insecta; order Lepidoptera; family Depressariidae; genus Agonopterix; species Agonopterix heracliana. The sequence continues at coordinate 4,984,934 of OY856307.1, forward strand.
GCAGCACCGGCTCAGGACTTCGTCTAGGTTTCTGGCCTTTTATGAGATCAGCGACGCGCTGCCTTCTTAATGCCATTTCTGGTGTGCCGATGGATTCTGAACACCTCGAGCGATCAGGGCTTGGCGTATCACGGCGTTTACCTTCGATTATTTCAGCCATTCTTTTCATCCTAATGCCCATATCTAAATTGCTGACGGACCCGGATCTTACGGATCTCGATTCAGGACTGGGGGTATGCCTTCGTTTGTGGCCTTCGAAAATCTGAGCTATACGCCTGGTGTTCGCTATTTCGGAAGCCCCGATTGAATTTGATCTGCCGTATTGCGGGAGTTCTGGACTCTGTGAATGCCTTCTTTTCTGGCCATCTATCACCTCTGAGAGTCTTCTATCTTTGATAATACGACTATCTGTTGATCCTGAACGTTCAAATTTATTAGGACTATCAGTCGAGGACGAGCGCACAAACTCCTTTTCTGGCGTGTCGATGGAAGCTGACTTGAGAAACTCTCTCTTCTTGGGTTTTTCTATATTGACGACTGTAGCATCGGTGTCAGCCGAATCATCGAATAAATCGGAAAAGTCTGGAATTTTGATGGTGTTAATATCCAATCCTTTCAACTTCCTCGGTGGTTTTACCGGTTTAATTTCATCTTTTTTGAAGAAATACGCCATTTTGGCTTGCTCCTGCGTTTCTTTCGGCTTGACTTTAGTTTTAGTGGTACCTTGAAGTAGTTGCGCGAGCGAGTTTCTTAGCATCTTGGGGTCAGGCGACTCGTCGGGGTCCAGTAACGCTAGTATTTGGTCCTGAAGTTCTTTCTGCTTGTCGACATGTTTGTCTCCGTCCAAGAAAGAGTCGTGACCTTCGATAAGGCGTGCTAGTTGCGTAATATCGTTTAGTTCTAACTTTCCGATCTTTTTGCGAATATATTCGGCTGGATCGTTACTTACTTGTGGACGGACGGAGCGTCGCTTTTTCCTGTAGCTCGAGCGCGATTTGTCGGTGTCCGCTGCATCTATAAACACATTTTCAGATATATTTTTGTTTTAAATAATTAACAAATTTGGCTTGATAAGTAGATTTACTCACTTGAATACATAGATAGTGTGTGCTCCGTAGAGTTTCGAGCATGTTTCTCTTTTTGTTGACTCTGTTTTATCTAAAACACACATTAAGATATAAGATAACAATCAAATGTCATTACACAAAACATTAACATTATCACATTATTCGAATACATTTTTTTAGTTAATCTGTAAGCATAGCGATATGAGGTTTTGGTTAGGAAACTTTATTTAAAAAAACGTATAGGGTCAATTGCCACCAAAAGAGCAGTCACGAGGCGACAGGATGTAGGTGTAGTAAAACAACCCAGTTATATTTGATGGGTGATTTAGACCATCAAACTAAACATCTTTCACTATGGAACCTATATTCTTGAAAAACTGATTTTTCATACAAAACTGCAGCACTTACTTGACTTACTTGTATGGGACAGCTGATAATTTTTTTAGGGTTATCTCTATAGCTAAAGTTGTTCAGTTTGATGGTCTAATTTAAATTACCCCTTTACACATTACTAGGGTCTTTTGTTACACGGGTATAAATAAAATACAGAGTAAATTTTATATCACTGCGGATAACTTTAGCATGTATTCTTCTCATCAAACTGAACAACTTTCACTATGGAGCCAACATCGAAAATATCCCTTAAAAAATACAGTCGTCCCATACATTTGAGTCGAATATGTACTGCAGTTTTGTAATGGGATAGCAGAATTTTTATCACGATTCGAAATTGGCTCCATAGTGAAAGTTGTTCGGTTTGATGAGTAGAATACTGATGTTATCCGCAGTGATATAAAATTTACCCTGTATAAGAAGCTCACGACCGTATACCCTTCGGAGTGGTCAGCACCTTTACTACAACTATCAACTATCTTTCTAAGCGTGCTGTTGTAGCAAGGTTCACTTTTACTTGTTTCATATGGAAAGAAGCTTAAAGTGGTAGTAGCCTTTGGATGTAAAGCCCTACATAAGAAACCTTATCACTTAGCAGCCACGTGTAGGAATGGAGTGGTATATTTGAAGTCAGAAGTCAGTCGTAAGTGCTTCATATTCATATTTATTTATTGGTTGCTGTACCTTCAATAAGCAACAGCATTTTTGCAACCAAATGTAGTTAGTAGCATTGAACTAATAAGCAGTGATCGGAATCTCGGGGCATTTTTTGAGCATACAAGTATGGATACGCCTTGAATTCCCGGAAATTTCCGGATATAATAAATTTGGATAAAAATTTCACGGGATTAACTGGGATTACCTATTTAGATGTCAAGAGACGTTTTTTTAAATCTAGAGTATTAGCAGCGCATACTAGAGGCCGCGCCTTTGAAACACGCCGCCTGGTACTTTTGACATGTACCGCGCTTAGGTAAATATGTTGACCGTTATTAAACAATGATATTAAGTAACTAGATTAGTAGTTAGGTTAGGGCACCAAAGCGTTGCCACTTCGAAGATGTCTGCAGGCTTCTTTGACTTCAGTTCAGGCGTTTATCTATGGTGAGCGGACATATCCGTGACGTATAAATTAAGCTACCAAAATGGGGAAATGCGCCGTAAAAATTTGTAAATCACAGTCGGAAAAGAATAATAAGGGAAGTGGTGTTACTTTTCACAAGTAAGTTTACTATATTTTGTTAAGATTATTCAAAATAACATTAAAAACTAAATAAATTTTTAACGCATTGTTTTTGCCATCAGTGTTGCAAGTATATACGATTTTGATTTTCCCACCCTGTATGAAATAACGAAGAGGGTACCAAAACTCCCGACAGTGGGAAAATCAAAATCGTATATACTTGCAACACTGATGGCAAAAACAATGCGTTAAAAATTTATTTAGTTTTTATTGTTATTTTGAATAATCTTAACAAAATATAGTAAACTTACTTGTGAAAAGTAACACCACTTCCTTTATTATTCTTTTCCGACTGTGATTTACAAATTTTTACGGCGCATTTCCCCATTTTGGTAGCTTAATTTAAACGTCACGGGTATGTCCGTTCACCATAGATAAACGCCTGAACTGAAGTCAAAGAAGCCTGCAGACATCTTCGAAGTGGCAACGCTTTGGTGCCCTAACTACTAATCTAGTTACTTAATATCATTGTTTAATAACGGTCAACATATTTACCTAAGCGCGGTACATGTCAAAAGTACCAGGCGGCGTGTGTCAAAGTCGCGGCCTCTAGTATGCGCTGCTAATACTCTTGATTTAAAAAAAACGTCTCTTGACATCGAAATAGGTAATCCCAATAAATCCCGTGAAATTTTTATCCATATTTATTAAATCCGGATATTTCCGGGAAATTCAAGGCGTATCCAAACTTGTATGCTCAAAAAATGCCCCGAGATTCCGATCACTGCTAATAAGTCATTTAAAATCTATGTGGTAAAAAACCATGTTGGTTGTATAAATAAACGATGTTAGCAGTAAAAATAAACGATGTTAGCAGTAAAAATAAACTATGTTAGCAGTAAAAATTAACTATGTTGGCAGTAAAAATAAATTATGTTCGCAGTAAAAATAAATTATGATGGCAGTAAAAATAAATTAATATGTTGGCAGTAAAAATGAATTATGTTCGCAGTAAAAATAAACTATGTTGGCAGTAAAAATTAAATACGTTGGCAGTAAAAATAAACTATTTAGTCAAAAACCTGATCGAAGACATCGGTGTCGTGGTGTACGTGCGGCACTTCCCCCTTGAACGCACTGTAGATGCGAGTCAGGTAGGAGCGCAGCTTTGCGTCCGGCACGTCGCGGGAACTTCCGCTTGACGAATACGGTGTTATACCTACAAACATGTACCATTCATAGGTGTACCAAAGTAAAGTAAAGCACAAAATAAAGAAACTAGAAGGGCGGCTCATGCACACATAGCGCATCTATGTGTGCGTGAGCTGGTGTTACTGGTGTGCGTGTGCCTGTTTACCTCCTTGCATGAAGCCGCACTTGGTTGTACTTTAATGATTTAAGTTGGTTAGAGCATCTAATTCATCTGCCCTCATTTCCTCATCTCCCACTCCAGACCTTAGGGAGGAGGGAAAATAAGCGCTGCGCGGGTTCATCCCTGTTCCAGCACAGCTGAACCTTAAATATTCTTTAGAAATAAAGAGATGCATATAAGAACCAGAGTTGCCGACATAGCCCAAAGAATTGCTAAATTAAAGTGGCAATGGGCGAGGCACATTGCTCGCAGAACAGATGGCCGATGGGGCCGAAGAGTTCTCGAGTGGCGACCGCATACCAGAAAGCGTAGAAGGTGGACCGGTCATTGTGGCGATCTTCTTCTTCTGGTGCCATCTCCTATCGGAGGTTGGCTATCATTAGGGCTATTAGGACCCTGGACTAGACCCAGACTGCACCTGCAGCCTGAACAGTGAGTTGGTGTTCGTTCATATCGAACCATTCACATAGGTTTTTAATATAGGACGTCATTCTTCTACCAGGCATTCGTCTTCCTAAAATTTTCCCCAGCAGAATAATTTGAAGAAGTTGGTATTTATCACTTCTCATAATGTGACCGAGGTACTGTAATGTTCGGGTATTTAAAGTTTTTAGGATTTCTACTCTCTTGTTCGATCGTTGGCCTATGTACAGCAGTGGACGTCTATCGGCTGATATGGTGATGAATAATCTGTGCCATAATGTTGCTCTTAGTTGGTCTTAGAATCAGCCGGGAAAAGACAGAATATCTCCTTATGAAAAGATACAAAGATCGGAGAGTTAAAAGAAGTGACCTTAACGTCAATGGTACAGTCTATAAAGGAGTGGACAAATTTAAATACCTTGGGTGCACTGTAACAGACGCTAACCAACGAGAAGAAGAGATAGACATCCGAGTAAAAAATGCCCTAAGATGCGCCGCAGCCCTACATAAAGGTCTTAGTGTCCAAACTAATAAGCAGACCGACTAAGATACGTGTCTACAAAACTGTCATTAGACCGATCCTAATGTACGGATGCGGAAGCCTGGACACTGACATTGAAAGAGGAAAATAAGCTTCTAGTGGCTGAACGGAAAATCTTCCGGAAGATTTTAGGACCGACTAAGAAAGAAGATGGGAGTTGGCGCATAAGGAAAAATATGGAAATAGAAGACCTAGTTTCCACTCCTAACATACTAGGAGAGATAAAATCTGCTCGACTACGCTGGCTCGGACACATAGAACAGATGGGGGAAGATCGTGCGGTGAAGAGAGCGTATCTGGGGCGACCCCCTGGGCGCCGCCCGGTGGGAAGGCCGAGATATCGCTGGATAGACCAGATCACCAAGGATCTCGAGGAGCTGGAGGTGCCCAACTGGACTGAGATGGCACAGAAAGGAGGCCAAGACCCACTTCGGGTCCCTGAGCCGGCATAGTCAGTAAGTAAGTATAATGTTGCTCACCGAACTCCTCCTGCAGCACCCTGCAGACGGCGCGCGGCGAGGCGGCGGGGGGCAGCAGGTCGGGTCGGTAGCGCCGCAACAGCTCCGCCAGCGCGCTCGGCTCGGCCGCCGCTCTGATGCTCGCCTCCGAGCAACCGACCCACGCTATCAACGCTTCTTCTGACACTTCCGCTTCTGTTATTAAGAGGCTTTGGTAACATCACATCAAACATAACATTTTTTAAATAGTAATCGAATAAGAACCTGGTCAGAAAAATAAAAACCGGCCAAGAGATTGTCTAACGCGCCCATGATAGAGTTTCGTAGCCATTGTATAAAGTCCCTATCTAACCTAGCAAGAAATTGTACAATAAAAAAAATTGTTATTCGAAAATGCCATTTTACTTTTGAAACATTCTTTTCCAGAGCTATATGTATGGGGTCAACATTATTGGAAATCATCCCCACTACAAGTACAACCAGGAAAATAATTATTTACCCTCGCTAATATTCGTTTGCGCAGAGTCCCCCGAGAAAACCCCAAGTCGTTTAGTAAACAAAGGGTGCGAATACAATTAGCCAATTATGGCAACAGATTGAAGCACATCCTGGTGGTCAATATAATTTCGCGCACTAATTTATTCAACTGCGCAGGTGCATCGGGAGAACTTATAAATCTGTTACTACTTCAGGGACACTGTATTATATTCGATTTTTTTTACTTGAATATTTTACATTTATTTTTATTTTATTTTTCACCGTGTATAATACGTACCTCTCCTCCTCTTCCTGGCCGAGGGCGCGGCGTCTAGGGGCAGGGGCTCGTCGGAGTCGTAGAAGGAGGTGACGCGGTGCGGCGTGACGGCGACGCGGTTCAGGTTAGGGTACCTGGTGCCCGGGTCTATGGTGTACCCGCCGAAGTCGCGGTGCAAGTTCTCGGGGGTTGTTTGGGCTGCAAGGAGAACGTGAAGAGCCATTTTAAGATCGACAATATTGAGAGAATATCAAGAGCGTTGGAGGCGCGTTGCGGAGAGCTGTGGAAACTTAATCTTGAGGTCCAGTAGGCGTACCATGACTTTTCAGTTTTTCAATGTACGTTACTACTGTAGTTGCGGCGCCAATTTTGTATGACAGAATTAGTTCTCAACGTAACCACTAGGAGCGCTGTGCGAAATTCAATACAAAATCTGTACTTAACTACCGTAGGATTACTGTAGTTTGCTACAGTAAGTAGGTTCGAATCCGCACGGATGACATGTACCAATGAGTTTTTTCTAACTAAAGTACATACTTTAGTAAGAAAAAACTCGTTAATATTTCATCGTAACTATAGGTAAGTATAGGTACATCATCAGCGTCGCATATAGCATAGATCGTCACATCAGTGGCGTGTTGCGGAGAGGCATAGAAACTCGATCTTGGGGTCCGGGTTCCAATCCACGGCCGACATGCGCATGCCTTGTACTAATGAGTTTTTGAGTACCAATGAGAAATTACTCTTAAACAGTGAAGAAAAACATCGTAAGGAAACCTGCATACGATGAAGAAGAAATTCCTTTGCGTATGTAAAGTCTACCAATCCGCATCGGCCACGCGTGGTGTACAAACGCGCACAGTGGCGGATACAGAAACGACACAAGGAGGGGGCGATAAAGATATCTAGAGCTAGCTTTACTTTTATCGTAATAAAAAAATAATCTGTAATCACGTCACATTCACATGCTAAGTTTAAGGAGCGAGTTGCTCACGCACGACTATATTCCCCGAGGGGAAAGTCAGAGATATTCTGAAAACTCAGAACATCCACGTTTCACTAGTAGGACCGACTGTGTGTAACGGGGAGTGAGCCCGTCGCCACTTATAATGGACTGTGGGTACTTGCCTCGAATTGGAAGTATGTAGGTTTCCACGCGATGTTTTCCTTCACCAAAAAGCTAGTGGGGTTACAAATCGTACATAAATTCCGAAAAACTCGGACAGGGATCGAACCATCGCCTCCTTCACGGCATGCAAGGCTATTCGCCACTGGATCACCACGGCTAACGGCTATGTTCAAGAAAGTTTTATTCAGAGTCCACTGACGAAAGAAACGAACGAATAGTGTGCGGGCGGACCCGCAAGCGGGGGGCGTGCTGTTGTGTTTGTTTGTGCACGCATCACTTAAAAAAGACAGAACCGATTGCGATGGGGTTTTCACAAAAGCATAGGGCTTAGACATTTAGGCTTTATTTCATCGCAATCGGTTCATTCAATCAAAAGTTATGAGTATTTAAAGTAAGTGGTGTGCGCGTACGAAGCCGTGGTCAAAAGAACTCACCAAGCAGCCTGTATATGGACTCCCGTTCAGCGATGACTTCGAGCGGGTGCGGGGCCGGGCTCTGGCCCCAGGAGCGCACGGCCCAGCCCGCGTCCAGCGCGGAGAGGAACCCGCGCGCGCACCCCGACCCCGTCGGCCAGAACGGCTCGAGCAGGCTGTCGCCGACGAGCTGGCAGAGCAGCCGCCGCCCGTGGCGCTCGTACACCTGCCGACCATTTGTGTTCATTCATTCACAAGCACACTATTAATATCCTTACAGATGAAGTACTTCGAAAACAGATTCAAATAAATAGCAACTCTCTCTGCGCGGCTATAAGGTGCAAAGTTACTTGCACCCGTTATTCTACCGACCGTTTTAACGGCACGCACGTAAACAAAAATGAACAGAGTTATTTATGCCATTCTCCTATTGGTAGGGTACGGAGGCCGAGCGTACCTTAACTGTGGAGTGAGCATCTCCCATTTAAGGGTTGGAGCAACGGTGGCGCGTTGTGGTATGGACACTCAATCATGAGGGTCCGGGTTAGAATCCGCACGAACCACATGCCATGTATGTACCAATGAGTTTTTCTAACTTATGTAATACCAATTTAATTTAAATGGAATGCTTTATTAGAATTATTATTGTTATTGTGGCAAATTTTAATGATTTAATATTTATATTACATAAGAAACAAAAAAATAATAATTGTTCCTGCATGTTAAAAGATGTACTTAATTACTTTAATACTTTTAGGTCCACTTGCGCAAACCACGGGTTAGCAATTAACTCCGGATAAAATGGCTCTTTCAGTTGTTTTTCTATACAAAAAATCATGGGTTACCAACTTAACCTGGAGTTTAGTGCTAACCCAGGTTAGCGCAAGTGGGGCTTAGTGTTGGAAATAAAAGGCTATTTTTTATTTTTATTTTATTTTATTTTATGTAATACCAACTACTCTCAAACGGTGATGGAAAACGTCGTGAGGAAACCTGCATACGCTGAACAAGAAATTCTGATACGTATGCGAAGTGGTGGACTGACGCTAATACACCCTCCTTGAGGGTATAGTACCCTGCAGTAGGACATAGTATGGGCTGATGGTGATGATGAATAAAACCCCTGCAAGGAACTAATCTTCAGCCGTAACGCATCAGTGTTGACAATGCAAGCCGTTCACTCACCATGCTAGCATTCTCAGCGGCGTACATGGATGTGAAGTCGAAAAGCGCAACGTCGGGCTCCCCGTAGTGGTTGAGAGCGAAGTCCCGCAGCGGCAGGCGGCCGTCGGTGGAAAACCTGGCCGCTTCCTGAGCGTAACGCATCAGAGCGGCCCGGTCCACGTTGTCGACGCTCAGAAGTCGAGATACCTCATTGTAGTCCTGGGGGGAATACGAAAAAAACATATTTACACCTTGGACACTGTCAGCTGTCAAATGGGAAAAATTTAAAAGAAGAATTAAGCATGTGCGATAATTTTGCGTGCGAGCGAGACATAAATACGCATTTGCTTTAGAGGAACCACGATTCAACCAGAGGGAAGGGGAAAAGTCGGTGGGAGGCAGGGTGTGTCGGTACTGTATGTAGTAAAAGATACTCTTTCATGAGAAAGTACAGCACAGTATAAACTGTGCTTATGATTATGAATCTATGACACATCGAAGGACACATCCACCAGATTCCACTGTCGTCGAAAAACAAAATTATTAAAGACTAGGACCAACTTAGAAAGAAGTCTCTCATAAAAAAAAAATTATATTCTTATGTTTGTCTTTTCCTTATCCCTATACATTCATGATATATGTTACTGCGTAATATAGTCCAATAACATACAGAAAATTATAAGAAACGGAAGCTCCCAATAAGCCGTCACCATATAATGCTCGGTTTAATATTCACAAATCGTACTAACGTTCAGCAGCACTCCCTTATCAAGCAGGCTGTGCTTCTTGGCCGTCATGACGAAGTAGTGTGTGTCGTCCTTGTAGTAGACTATGTTCTCGAGGTCGATGCCCGTCACTTCGTACAGCTCCTTGAAGAACTTCTGATTGAATATGAACGCAACGCCGCTTATTTCCGGCACCTGAAAAATTATGTGCCGTTTAATTATGGGGTCAGACTAGAAAAATTTTATACTGTTAGCCAGCCAGCCTAGTAAAACACTTAAATGAACATAATTATTTGTCAAACGTAGCAAATTCGTCAGAGAGCTCCCGCTGCGTTAAGGCCGTCCGTCGCATGATTTTAGAACCGCGCAGATTTTCGTCTAACGCAGCGATGGCGCTTAGATAGAATGAAATCACAGAATAAGACAGAATCATTACGTACGTATAAACTGGACGAATCTTTTGTTGTTTAGCTACAGGGATTGAAAACGATAATAAATAACTTACACAAACACAAACCCACGACCATAGACATATTACTCTAGCGATAGACAAGCTCGTTCAAACAAACAACATGTCACACAAAACAACACAAAATGACACATTGCGGTCTGTCATTGCCATAGTGACGAAGTGAACTCGGGAACATCAATCAGGTGCGGAAACCTCATTCAAGTGGAACATGTTGCTTCTATGAAAGGTCATGTCTATCGCTAGAGTTTAAGTCTATGCCCACGACCATAATCCTTACGTAGATCCTCACTATAACATATTAAATATAACTCACTACTAATCACTTTTCAAGGTTGCTATAGCAGTAAAGTTTCAAGTTGGTCTGAATCGTCACACGGTGATAGGTGGCTATCCTTTCATCTACAAAATAATGCAGAAAATCAAAGTAATTGGGCTCTATAAAACATACGGATGCCTCCTGCTCGGAGTGTCTATTGATGAAGTTGGCAGTGATGGCCATGGCGAGCTTCCCTCTGAACTCCTTCCTCTTGAAGCCTCGCAGAGTGTTGCGCTTGCCGTCCGCCCCGAGGAGAGCGTCGAACTCATACTGGGACACCGGGTGGTCGGCCGGGGAGACCCGCGCGCGCCAACCTAATGCTGCAACAATTTACATGTACATGTATAGGCTTCTTCTTAATTTAACGCTTAAACTAACGGTTTTTTAAGAGGGTGGTCAAGACCATCAAGCTAAACAATTTTCTCTACAGGACCAAGGTGCAAATCGCAGCAGCACAGCAGATATTTATGGACGATTTTGATGTTAGTCTCATAGAATCTCATCATCCCCTTAAAAACCGTCGGTATAGTAACAAGGACCCGTTCTGTTACACCCTGTATACTTGCCACTTACTTTCAGAGTTCTCAGAGACGGACGGTTCCAGTAACTCTTCGAAGCCGACTCCTTCGTGAAATTCCGCACCCAACAACAATGCTACCTGTCGGAAAACAACAGCATTTTAGAATTATTTGAGTGTAAAGTGGACCTTTTATTTAACTTTTATTAAAACCAAGGAAAATAATGTATTGGGATCTGATTTGACAAGCCATGGTTTAGTAGAATGACGACTGACTGTTGCTATAGGTTCTCGGGCGCACGACGTGAGTCAAAATAACACGAACCCTGCCATGTCTTAGCACTCACTCGTACTATACTGGTTCACCGATGCGTTCTTTTCATACATTATATCGGGGTGTGCATAAAATAACGGTCTACACGCAGAATGTTCAATACGTAAAACGTTCAAAACGCAAAATGTACTAAACGCAAAATAGCTTTTGTAAAGGAAATAAGTAAGTAAAATATAATCAAAATCGTACCTTCATCAATATGCACTGTAGCTGCCTAATACTGATATGATCTATGGACCCTGCGCAGAACTTCCCGAAGAACTTCTTAGCGCCGAGCGCGCGCAAGTCTTGGATCACGAACGGCCAGAGATGTAGCACGTTGTTACGGGACATTCGATCGCGCTTCTCTATTATTACCTTTTGAAAATAGGGTTACAAACTTATATTACAAGTAAAACCATAGAGTAAGAATTGCGCCAACCACAAGTAATGGGATAAGATGATGAACCATAAAATAAGAATTGGGTTGCAGGGTTTGCCCCGAACACTCGTCTTCGCGTGGTGTTCGCGCGGTTCGCGTTTCAGCCTGCCACGAGGCTCCACCATCTCCATCCATCTCAGTTGTTTTCTTACTCAAAAACAATCCTCGAGATTGGATAGACACTCCCTCAAACCACTAGACATTGGCGGAAATGCGGTGCTAACGCACAAGCAAGAAGTCAATTAATTATAAATAAAAAATAAAAAAAAGTAATTTCAGTTCAAGTTCTGAAGTAGGCAATTCAGCTGCGACGTCGTTGCGGTGCAGTTGCTAAATCGCTTAGTTAGCATTTTCCCTCTGCCAACGTACAAGATCAAGAAATCTTATGCATTTACATACAATTTTATACCTATCACTAAACGAGACAGTATTATTAACTTCGGAATAATAACTTGAAAGTTATCACGTTTGGGGTTCACACGAAACAGTTTTTCATTATTTTGAACATTCAAAATTAGAATCTACAGTAATGGAATAAAGTCCAAAGTTGCGGATTACACGCTACCTCGCCTCCCGTAAAAAGTGGCAGAAAAGTTTGTTTGTTAGAATTACACACGTAACTTCTCCATATACAAATAGTCAAAAATTTGGCTGTTAAGTGATGTATATCCCATTAAAATACACCAGTCTCCGTTGCTATGATCGAACCTCTAATACCCCAAGTAGCGCACACCTTGAAAATAAAGATACATTACCACTTTAGCGCCAAGGAGCTGGCATTCGATGGCAGCGCGCAGCCCGCAGGGTCCAGCGCCGATGATGAGGACCTTCCCCGCAGCGCAGGCGCGGCCTTTGGCATAAACCTTGTGGTTGGCACGCGCGTCGAACTTCTTGAACAGTGCCTGCGCCTTCCATGAGCTCGCCAGTTTTGCCTGCATGCAATTAATGTTCGGGATTCATTACTTTATGAGCATAAAGGTACAACTTGAACACTTCATAAAAGGATTCGAGCTCGCATTGACAATAGGTAAGAACATGCGATACAGTGTGAGTGAGAACGGTAAGGTAATTAAAAATACTGAAAACCGGGACCTATATGGGGGGTGGAGAGAGGGACGCCAGCACCATCATCATCATCACCCTCACAGCCTATATAAGTCCCACTGCAGGGCACAGGCCTACCCTCATAGAGGGTGTATGGGCGTTAGTCCACCACGCGCGCCCAATGCGGATTGGTAGAATTTACATACGCATCAGAATTTCTTCTTCAGCGTATGCAGGTTTCCTCACGATGTTTTCCTTCACCGTTTGAGAGCAGTCGGTATTACGTACATAAGTTAGAAAAACTCATTGGTAGGTACATGACATATGTGGTCCGTGCGGATTCGAATCCGTACCTCAAGATTGAGTTTCCATATCTCTCCGCAACTAGGCTCTCACTTAAAATTTCCGTACTATTATTCGGACTATTACGAGTAACAACACTTAAAAAAAAGTCAAATCGGACCAGCCGTTCTCAAGTGATGATTTTTATTTATGCAGGGTCCTTCTTAATATGCTGACATTATTTAAGGGGATGATCACACCTACTCGAGCCAAATGGATGGGACATCTGATATTTGATTCGCGATTTCGATGTTAATCCCATAGAGGTCTGATCATCCCCTTAAAAAAGTGTCAGCATATTAAGATGGACTCTGTATAGAAAACTCGCTTTAGCTGGCAATTCGCTAATGCGTAATCCGTCCCAAACGTCCCAAAGCAGGGTACAGGCCCACCTTCGAAGAGGATGTATTAACGTTAGACCACGACGCGTGCCCAATGCAGAATATGCAGATTAGAAGTAATATATCAAGATATCAAGTACTATAAAGTATAAACAAATAAAATATTCATGAATCGTGAAATGTAAACACAATAGTCAACTACAGTATAAGTTGATTTCCAAACGGCAGACATGCATAAATAACATAGTAAATACAAGCTGTTGAACAACTTTTCTAAATATGGGCATGATTAACTCGTCAATGATGTCACATAAGCATAGGTATGTCACATAAGCATACATAGATAACATAATTATAGCAGTCAGCCTCCTACCCATTCAAAGTTATGGAATATTTTATTTCTAATATTTACATGTTTATGAAGACCAATAGAGACGAATGCAATGAGATGGCACATTAAGTCGACCTTAAATAATGTACTTATGATGATAATTGCTGGCTGGGCTATTGCAAGCAAGGGTCGTTATGTAAAACTGCGACCATCGCTGGCCCATTATGTTCGCCCCAATTAAGCCTTTGACTATTTATTATAAGGACTAGCCTTGCAGTAGCATTTCCCCTCTGCCACGGTATAAGAACAATTGATCATGTGCATTTACTTACATTCAATGTTATACCTTATCATCACTAAACGAGACAGCCTATAATTGCGAAACAATAACTTGCAACTTAGATCGTTTGGGTTCACACAAGACTACTTTTTGTGATTTTAAACATTAAAAATTTGAATCTAAAGTTGTGGGGAATAAAATCCAAAGTTGCAGATTTCATGTTACCTCGCCCCCGCAAAAAGTGGCAGAAATGTTTGTTAGTAGAATAACACGCGTAACTAGTCCACATATAAGTAGTCAAAGCCCTTAGCTCACCCATATTATACGCATACCTCCGAACTTATGGTATTCTGCTTTTCGTTCTCGGGTATGCATTTTTCCTCACGATGTTTTCCCTCACCGCCGAGCTAGTGATATAAATACAACCGTACATAAATTCCGTAGAGTTCAGTGGTACAGACCAGGAATCGAACCGCCGCGCCGCCTCACGATTGAGTCGCTGGCTCTCTTCCGTATAGACTATTATCGCTCAAAATCTGATGATAATGATGATACGTATTTCAGTAACACCGGAATTGCAAAATAATATTTTATTTCAAAAGTAGAGGAAACTTTGTATCTTTGATGCTATAATGCTAGAAAATACCAATAAGAAATAGTGCTTATGCTAAAGTCGATAAATTGGTATCATGACCTACCTACTACACAATGACATTCTGTGTATAGAATGTTATTTGTACCTACACAATATTTCTTTTGAAATCGTCACAGTAAGTCAGGGCCCTATTCAACAAACGTTACAATTGTAATTTACAATTACAATTCTGAGTACATTGCTGAGAATGTTCGGCATATGTTACCTACTGCAAGTTTAGCGTCATAAGTAACCAGTAAAGTACCCAGAATTGTAATTGTAAATTACAATTGTAACGTTTGTTGAATAGGGCCCTGGTCTATTAAAATTTGTCCTAACTTTGACTTAGATGAATTCGAATCAAAGTCAAAGTCAACACGTCACATTCACATTTTTAAATTTGTGTATAGGTACCTCCTATTCATCTATTGCTTATTTTTACCTCCAATTTGAATTCAATATTTTGAAAATATACATTTGTTTATATTATGCATTATTTGAGCTTGAACTTATTCTCCATTTCGCAAAGAGCTAACAAAAGGTGAAACGATATGAAACCTGCGCGTATTCAGAGCATTGGTTATAAATGATTAAAAAAATAAATACATTGAAAATGAAAACTCGCTATGTCGCCAATGGAAGAAAGCAACACGTATCTACATAATCCAGAAACTAACGAATATTTTCCATATCATTAAAAAGCTTTTATGTTGATTCGGTGTCGGGTTTCTAAAACACCTGTTGCGGTGACAAGCGGAGTTATGCAGACAGTGGCGTCCTCATCACAAAATATAAACCCAATCAAGAAAACCTAAAAAAAAGTTCAACACCAACTTACTACAAAAGCCTAAAAGCTATTTTCATACAATACTTTTGTAGGATTTTTATGTGCAACATAAATATTAATCTCTTTTGATTGAATTATGTGATGTATTATTCAAGCAGTGTTAATTTATTTATCTGGTAAATAAATAAATACAATATAAATAGATGCATAATAAATATAAATAGTGATTGTATATTTTATTAAAACTGAAATTTTTCAAACCATTTTGTATATGTATACATATTTTATAGTAAAAATATTTAAGTATACAAATTATTCTATAGGTGTGAAAGCCAAGCCGGGCCAGGCCAGGCTTTTGCAGTAATTTGGTGAACAACTTTTTATTTTACGATTTCTTTATTCTGAAGATGTCTGAGCGGTAAAGCATCTTAAGAAGCGTAAATAACGATTATAACAGTTCTCCTAAATCTGTCGTGAAAATAGTCTTGTTAGTCAAAAAGCATGCGTGTAAAACATTCCTTGCTCAATTTATTAACGAACAAATAAAAACAATCGCATGATTCCTCTGTTTATATCATTCTATAAATTACTTTCGCTGACTGCAAATTAAATTGTGAGTCACTTTTTTACCGCTATCACTACTTTATCGGAGGAAAAACTTTTTAATTATGATAAGATTATGTTCGGACCATAATTAGCGAAATACCGACACTTATATGGTATCATCGGATAATGTGAAAATCTAAGGCACAAAGAAATTCACGTTTCGCGCTTTTCCATAATTCATAAAACAGAGTTGTTGAGCTATCGTATTAGAAATGCGCTGTGTAGAAATTATATACAGGGTACAACTCATTATGCTAACGATTTTTAGGAGCATGATCAGGCCATCTAAATCAAGAACTTTCTCTAAGGGAAAATGAAATCAAAACGTTTTGTTATGTTTTGTATTCAGGAGATTTTATTATTGAAACCTTATCCCTTAGTCGCCTCTTACGACACCGCGGTGTCTTTTCAGTGTGTTTAAACGCTGTCATTATCTTTTTTATAGCACTGTTATAAAGCTCGTTGGACCTTTATAATAAGCGCTAAAAAACTAATAGGTATCTTTTCTTATAAACAAGATGAAAATATTTGGTGAGCATAATGACAACATTTAAACGCCCAGGCAGGGGAAACACCCACCCACGAGAAGAAATAGGGTCGTCGATACAAAACCGGAACCGCGCGGAAGTTTCAAACTATTGCAATTATTTGTCTATTGTTAACTTCCTTCAAACATGGCAAAGTGGAACTGTTAACACAAAGCAATATCGGAAATAACATACAATTCGCACCAGCAAGCAACAGGAAAGTTAAATTATGCAGTTATGTGACAAAGAGCAGCCGACTTGCCTTGCACATACGTATTTTAATGTAGCATTTGCATATAGTTTTAGTGCAGTGAGCTGATTGGAGTCACGTGTATTATATTATATCTATGCAGCAGGTGTTAATATTAATTATAATTAGGTATACAGGTTATAAACATAAATGCATTATATACTTCAGAGGATGCTTCAGAACATCAAACTGAACCACTTTTACTATAGGACCAACATTGAAATTAGGAACAAATAATTTCTGTTCCCTAAAAAACTTCAATGGATGGCGACCTACCGAAATGTATGGGACAACTTTTTTTATTTTTCTGCTTCATAGCAATCTGTTTTAAATAGTATAAGCGTATTATTTTCGTTGATAAAAGTACCTTACATCCGTTTTTTATTTCGCTATGTTGATGGTCGTCCTATAGTAAAAGTTGTTCAGTTCGCATCCTATCATATAGTACACCCTGTAGAATTAATTTCGTGAGTCTTTGTGCACTATAGCTCACAAGTCTTTGCAATCGGTAGAAAGTATTTTGACTAACGTATTCGGTATAATCGTACTTTATGTCTGAGGTTATCGGTTTTACAAATAGACTTGCGAGGTTAAGGGCCTGTTTCACCACTTCTGAATAAATTATTGATACCTTATCGGACCGTTTATCGGATCGTTTGACTAATAACATATTTCATACGAAATACATTAATTTTTTTACGAAATAAACGCATAATTTTGGTTTAGTTGAATTCGCTGGATTC